>OY776273.1:0-5872500 GCA_963675405.1 Cosmorhoe ocellata
GACATATAGATAGATAGATAGATAGATAGATAGATAGATAGATAGATAGATAGATAGATAGATAGATAGATAGATAGATAGATAGATAGATAGATAGATTGGATAGATTGACACCGGACATCTAAACACATCCAACATCTTAACTCACATTAATAAACAATGCAACCAACCTCAATGACTAGTCATTTAAAAACTTACTGCACTACATTATGCAAACTGACGCGAACGAAGTCGTGGGCTTGTGTATTAATCATTTAAAGTATTACTCACAGTTATTTCCCCCCGCCATACGTACATGGGCTACCCTCACAGTTCACTATTATGTATGTTATGAGTATGTCACATCACTAGTTGTAAGTATTGAGGTCACATCACTAGTTGACATCAAGTGGTTGGTCTGTCATGCATGGAGGGCCCATGAGGCTCGGTGTGAATCTTGATTGTATTGTCTAATCTTATTAATAAAACCAAGTTAATTGAAGTACAGTATTATTATTTAATATTAATAATACACTGACCAAAACATGGTGTCAGTAATTGGGTTCGTAATCTACGTGTCGTAAGGTCATTGTGAAATTCTCATGTGAAAAGTCGGCGTCATGTCTGATGAAAATCAAAAGCACAAGAAACTTTCGGGAATGTCCAGTCCGCAGCCCATGGTGATGAATGGCAACTTGGCTCAACAATGGAAAAAATGGGTGCAGTCATTTAAAATTTATTTACGTGCGTCTGGCATGGATGAAGAGAGTGATGGCAGGAAGGTAGCTTTATTTCTACATGGCATTGGTGAAAAGGGCGTTGATGTATTCAATACGTTTGGAAAAGACGTGGATATCGTTAAATACAACGAGCTCATAGAGTTATTTCAAAATCACTTCGCCCCAAAAGCTAACCTCACTTATGAATGTCATAATTTTTTCACATACAAACAAGGTGAAAATGAAACCTTAGACGACTTTGCTTGCGCACTAAAATTAAGATCACAAAACTGTGAGCTAGGACAGCTCCAGGAACGCCTAGTCAAAGTAATGTTTATATGTAACATGCATCAAAAATACAACTATATCAGAGAAAAATTATTGCTTGAAGATAAGCTGGATCTTGATAAGGCCTTAGAGATGGCAAAGGCAGTGCTTGCTTCCAGACATCAAACAGATGAATTGTCAGCAGAACAAAGTTCAGTCTTGTATAATACGAGTCAGTCACACTCAAGATCAAAGTCTAACTCAAGGAACGTCAGTCAATACAGGGTGTCCCAAAAAGTAGTGTCAAGCGAAAGTCCAGAGATAGAACACCCCTTGGGGTACCCGAATCACCCCCATGTATGTTCCGCAATTTTCTATAGTTTTCGAGTTATGAATTTTTTTCCGAATTTTTGAAAATTTACGACTTGAACAACTTAAAACATTCTTACAAAAGAAGTAGAAAACTTTCTTGAATTTTTTTTATTGCTACTGAATTGTTATGAATTGTTCTTTTATGCATAAAATAATCAGCTACGTGACTTTGATGAAAACTATGAAAATGTTGGTGTAAAGTCAAATAATTACATTCGGTGAATTATGACTTAAATTTTCAACTTTAAATTAAAAATCTTAACAAGTGATTTCATGGTTCTTAAATAAGTCTAAAGAATTGTCCAGACTCTCAGCTTTCATAATCATTAAAAAAAAGTAGTACTTAATTGGCTACTTTGGCTAAAATCGGCCTTCAAAGACGGTGAGGTGGAAAATTCTTAAAATTAGTTACCTGATTAAAAAATAAAATTTTGGCCATTTTATCATTCCTAATCTGAATTAGTTGTTAACTAACCAAAAATGACTACAAAGAATTAGTTTATGCCAAAGAAATCAGCAATATGGCCGAATTAAGAACAAAATTAAGAAAGGCCGAAAAAAAAATTAAGGCACTTAAAATAGCTTTCATACGATTAAAGGAAACCTTTTTAAGACGATGTAGGATTTGTATTGACTAAGAAGGTTGACATTTTGAAGACTTTTTGTAAAAAATTAATAAATTTTACTAGTTGTTTTATTTCACAAATTTAGCTAAACTAAATAAATAAAACCTTCAAATATTAATGAAATCTTACTTTCCTGCAGTCATTTTTGGTTAGTTATCAAACGAAGTAAGCTAAGGAATGATAAAATGGCCAAAATCTATTTTTTAATCAGGTAGCTAATTTTAAGAATTTTCCACCTCACCGTCTTTGAAGGCCGATTTTAGCCAAAGTAGCCAATTAAGTACTACTTTTTTTTAATGATTATGAAAGCTGAGAGTTTGGAAAATTCTTTAGATTTATTTAGGAACCATGAAATCACTTGTTAAGATTTTTAATTTAAAGTTGAAAATTTAAGTCGTAATTCACCGAATGCAATTATTTGACTTTACAACAACATTTTCATAGTTTTCATCAAAGTCACGTAGCTGATTATTTGATGCATAAAAGAACAACTCATTAAAATTCAGTAGCAATAAAAAAAATTCAAGAAAGTTTTCTACTTTTTTTGTAAGAATGTTTTAAGTTGTTCAAGTCGTAATTTTTTCAAAAATTGGGAAAAAAATTAATAACTCGAAAACTATAGAAAATCGCGGAACATACATGGGGGTGATTCGGGTACCCCAAGGGGTGTTCTATCTCTGGACTTTCGCTTGACACTACTTTTTGGGACACCCTGTATAGTCAGCAGTCAAGACAGGAAGTTTGTACAAGGTGTGGTCAGGTGCATCGTTTTAAGTGTCCAGCATTGGGTGTAAAGTGCAAAAAATGTGAAAAAGTCGGTCATTTTGCAATCTGTTGTCGGTCAATTCAGTCAAAAAATTCAGTCAAGTCAGTAAAATATGTACAGTCAGAAAGTGATACACAACAGGTACAGTCAGAACAAGATGAATTGTTTATAGGACATATTCAGTCATCCAACTCGAGTGAATGGACAATTAATTTATGCATAAATAATTCACAAATAAATTGTATTATTGATACAGGTAGTGATGTCAATATTATGTCAAAAAGTGTCTATGATTCACTGAATACTAAAAATTTATTGTCTAAAACTGATGTAAGAATTAAGTCATACACTGGTAATAGTCTAGAGGTCCTGGGTCAACAAAACTTTGAGTGTAAATTCCAATTTAATGACCTCTATATGACAAAACAAATTAATTTTATAATTGCGAATGTAAACTCTCCAACTGTATTAGGTAAACTTACATGCTCACAAATTGGGCTTATTAAAAGAGTTTTCTGTGTAGACACTACAAGCATGCAAACGTCAGAAGGTGATATCAGTCAATTGTCTTCTGAAATAAGTCAAAATGAGTCAAATCCAAGTCAAGTATCATGTCCTACAGTCACAAAAAGTCAGTCACAGTCATTTCCATTACAGTCAAGTCAGTCACAAAAGGTAAATTTAAATAAACTTGTAGAATGTAATAATTCTCTCTTTACCGGTCTTGGTTGTCTTCCTGGTGAGTGTCACATAAGTACAAATCCTGAGGTACAACCAAAAATTGATGCTCCGAGGAAGGTACCATTTGCATTACATAATAGACTTCAAGATGAACTTGAGAAGATGGAAAAAATGGAAGTCATTACCAAGGTCACAGAGCCTACTGAATGGGTGAGTTCTTTAATCTTAATAGAAAAAAAAAATGGTCAATTAAGGGTATGTCTAGACCCCCGTAATTTAAATCAGGCAATTAACAGGACTCATTATCCTATTCCGTCAGTAGACATGGTCCGAGCCAAAGTGGCTGGTGCAAGATTTTTCTCCACCTTGGATGCAAGTAGTGGATTTTGGATGTGCAAATTGAGTGAGAAGAGTTCATACCTCACAACTTTTAATACACCTTTTGGTAGATACCGCTTTAAACGTCTTCCATATGGAGTCAACTGTGCTCCTGAGTATTTTCACAGAATTATGACAGAAATATTTGGTGACATACCAGGGGTGGCAGTATACAGCGATGATATTTTAGTAAGTGGTCAAACACTACAAGAGCATAATGAGCGTCTTAATAGTGTATTTAAAAGAGCAAAGGAAAATAATGTCAAGTTTAATAAAGAAAAATGTACATTTGCCAAGGAGAGTATCAAATATCTGGGTCATATTTTTTCAGCAGACGGAATCACAGCTGATCCAGACAAAGTCAGAGCAATCAAAGAGATGCCCTCTCCTACCTGCCTAAAGGATTTACAAAGATTTCTGGGCCTACTTAATTATTTAAGTCCTTTTATTAAAAATATGGCAGGAGAAACAGAAATTCTACGCCAATTATTAAAAAAGTCAACTGACTGGCAATGGACTGCCAATCATGAAACAACATTTTGTCGTCTGAAGCAATTAATATGTCAAGTTCCAGTGTTGTCACATTTCAATATTCATGATCCTATTGTCCTACAAAGTGATGCTAGTAAGAGCGCTGTCGGAGCGGTGTTGGTACAAAATCAACATCCAGTATATTATGCTTCAAAAACTTTAACAGATACACAGCAAAACATGGCTCAGATAGAGAAAGAACTCTATTCAATAGTTTTTGCCTGCAGCAAATTCCATCAATTTATATATGGTCAAACTGTAACTGTAGAGACAGATCATGCTCCTCTAATAACATTGTTTAAAAAGCCTTTAGTTGAGGTTCCAACACGTCTCCAAAGAATGATGTTAAAAATACAAATCTACAGTCTAAATGTAGTTTACAAGAAAGGTAGTCACATGTACATTGCTGATACCTTGTCAAGAGCAGCACTCTCTGAAACAAGTTCAGACGAATTAGATGATGATATCATTGTTCATGTAAATTTACTGATTAAGTCATTACCAGTCTCATCAGAACGTCTACAGTGGTTAATCAAAGGCACTAATGAAGAAGACAGTTTGCAGATTTTGAAAAAATACTGTAAAGAAGGTTGGCCATCAAGTAAAACTCAAATTCACGAAGACTTGCATGAGTATTGGCAATATAGATTTGAGTTACACACGGAAAATGATTTAATTTTCAGAAACAACAGTATAGTCATACCTAAAAAATTAAGGCCCGATATATTGAAAATAATACACAGTGGTCATTTGGGTATTGAAAGGTCAAAAGCGTTCGCTAGAGGACATGTATTTTGGCCATTTATGTCAACTGATATAAAAAACATTGTTCAGTCGTGTCATATTTGCTTGTCACATAGAAGTACAAATGCTCCAGAACCACTTATTCCACATGATGTTACATCACTTCCATGGGAAAAAGTTGGTGTTGATTTTATGGATTATAAATCTAAAAAATACATAGTACTACAAGATTATTACTCAAATTATATTGAATTAATGGCAGTGGCAAGTACTAACGCCAAAACAGTGATTGTTTGTCTTAAAAGTATTTTTAGCAGACATGGTATCCCAGTCGAGTTATTCTCTGACAATGGACCACCATTTAATTCGGCAGAGTTTAAGAATTTTATTTCAGAATGGGGAATACATCACAATACATCAAGCCCCTATTTACCAAGGTCAAATGGGTTGGTAGAGTCGGCAGTAAAGATATGTAAACGTTTTCTTACCAAGTCAGATGAGTCAGGAACAGACCCATATCTTGCTTTGCTTCAATTCAGAAATACACCTAGAGGAAATCTACCATCACCGGCACAGTTGTTAATGTCGCGTTCACTTAGAACACAATTACCAACAGTCACAAAAAACTTAAAACCAAGAACAGTCAAATTTCAAGAATATGTCAAAACTAAGGAAGAAAATAATAATAAAATGAAGGATTACTATGATAGAAAGACTAAATCATTACCAGAACTACAAGAAGGAGATAAGATATATTTTAAGAAAATGCCAGATACTCCATGGATTACAGGCACAGTAAGGTCCAAATGTGATGAGCCTAGGTCTTATACGGTCGAAGGGTCTGATGGATTTATAGGAAGGAGAAACAGACAGCATATTTTGAAGCCTCTGCAGTCACTTCAAACGGTATCTCAAGATATGTTACAAAGAAGTCCAAATATCAAGACAACTCCTAATTCTCAAACAGTAACACCATCTAATGAAGAGCTTACAGCTCCAGTTGAAAGGCGCACTAGGTGTGGAAGAGTCATAAGACCACCAAGACGGTTAGACTTATAAAAGTTAATATTTTGTTATTAAGATAACATTTCGGCAATGACTGTGAAGGACTGATTAAGTTAGTTAAGTCTAGAATATTATTTATTTCAACAAATTGTTTTATGTCTTTGTTATCAAAAGTTATTGTTAAGAGTTTGTCAATTTATGTAAACTTAGGCTGTAAAATTATAATAACTTAACTTTTCTAATAAGGAGGATGTTATGAGTATGTCACATCACTAGTTGACATCAAGTGGTTGGTCTGTCATGCATGGAGGGCCCATGAGGCTCGGTGTGAATCTTGATTGTATTGTCTAATCTTATTAATAAAACCAAGTTAATTGAAGTACAGTATTATTATTTAATATTAATAATACACTGACCAAAACAATGTACATTCGGAAATCAATAACTACACAATCACTAAATTATTAACTGTCGTCTCGTAACCGGAGCTCGTGTCCAGACACAAGTTGCCTCGACGGAATACGAAACGCCAATGCGTGTACTGTGTGTGGCGCGCTGTAAAAAAGTGACACTCGGCCAGGTGGCGCTGCTTCACCGGAAGTACTAGGCGAGAAATACGACGGAAACGGATGTTACCATCTTCATTTATAAAGAGCTTCCAGTGACGGTCTCGTAATTTAACTTGTTGTTGAGCAATTTAAAAAAAACTAAAGGTTCTCGGTGTAAATTATTTAATTTTCTCTTTGGACATCAGTTGGTCGGTGCGCGTGCGCAGGCTCGGCCTCCACTTCAGGCTCGCTGAAAAACCTGTCAATGAGAGACAAGTTCTTCTCGTACACCTGCAAATGGAACATCAGAGCCATGAGTTAGGTTGCGGCGGTGAGATGTTCGGAGCGGCCGAGAGCTCTATGACTGGCGTCGGTTTATGACCATCGAGCGGCGGCGGCGGGCGCGGTCTCACCTCGCCGTCCTCGTGGTGCTGCAGCGCCTCCAGATCGGTGACGAGGCCCATCCGCTCCAGCCGCTCGCACGCCGCCTCCCCGCGGCCGGCGCGCGCCGCCGTCTGCGGACACGGGGCGGTCAGTGCTGCGCAGCGCCCGGAGCCCGGGGCGCCGCACGCACCTGCAGCATGTTCGTTATTCCGTCCAGCACGAGCAGCTCCCGCTGCCTAGACTCGTCGTCGTCGTCGTCCTCATCGTCGTCAGCGTCGACGTTGAGCAGTCCCACGTAGGGCGCCAGGCTGTCGTCGGCGAGCAGCGCCGACACCTGCTCCGCCGAGAGGTGCGCCGACAGGGCGGTGAAGGCTCGCACCGCCTGCTTCGCGAACTGCCCATCGGCCACCCGCGCGGCCAGCGCCTGCGGCAGCTCCGGGGCGAGGACCAGCGCGAGGTGCATGAGGCGCGCTGAGCCCTTGAGTTCGGTGATCGCCGCCATGGCGAACTGGACAGCGAACGACACGTGGTGAGATCGGACGGGTCGGCGCTCGCTCCGGTGACGGACATTTTACCATCACCATCCGAGACCTCGCATCGAGCACGACTCCAGATAAAAGTTTTCGATTTCTAATTGTAGTACTAATCTGTACCTATAATGAAACCGTTGGTCAAATTCTGTGCATTGAAAATATGTTGAAAATTTTTTTGGAGGGCACTACCTACCATTATCGATACTGAAGCCAAAACTGTCTGTCTGTCTGTCTGTCTGTCTGTCTGTCTGTCTGTCTGTCTCTCTGTCTGTATCTTGGCTGAGCATCACGCCTAAACTACTGAATGGAATCAAATGAAACTTGGCACGGTTTGAGTTCATACTATGAGGTAGAACCAAGGATGTTTGTTATCCTTACATTCAGCACGGCTCTCTTGGGCGAGGGGATAAAAGTCAAAATGCGTACTTAGCTGTAATTCATCAACGCGTAGTCCGATTTCATTCATTCGTTTTTACATTAGGGTACTTTATTTGGTACCTAAGAAATTACTGCCATCCAAACTTTAGAATTAAAGAAAACGAGAAAAGAAGAACAAACTTAAAGAACCATTAAATCACTTGTTTGAATTTTTAATTTGAAGTTGAAAATTTAAGTCATATTTTGACTTTACACCAACATTTTCATAGTTTTCATCAAAGTCACGTAGCTGATTATCTAAACTAATATTATAAAGAGGAAAACTTTGATTGTTTGTTTGTTTGTTTGTTTGTTTGAAATGAATAGGCTCCGAAACTACTGAACCGATTTAAAAAATTCTTTCACTGCAGTGAAAGAAAACTGTTGGGAAGCTACACTATCAGCGGGTGACATAGGCTATATTATCATTTTAAAAAAATTAGGGATCCTTACTAAAACTTCAATAATGTAACCCAAGGTGTAAAAAAATTACCTAAAATATTCTTTACATCGCGTGCGCTGCGAAAACTATTGAAGATAGAATAAAATAATGTACTACGACTTTGTAGAACACATCATTATTTCCAAAAAGTGTCGCGACAGCATATGTCTAACTATTATGGTTTTGCCACAATAAGAGTTCTTTTATTTTAAAATTGTAATTAAAAGGCCGCTGTTAAAAAACGTAAATTTTGTGTCTTAGTATTAATCATTATCAAAATAAATCACATCATATCCTAGACTGTTTCAATACCTATAAATAACTTTTTGAATTACTCAATTTGGACATTCCATTCGAAAGAAATCACGAAATTAAGAATGTATGTAGGTATTAGAAAAAAGTTGCGTGGTAGCCGCTCACCCTGCTCGGCTAGCTAGACAGCACCATAGTGTACGTACGTACGTACGGGACGGGAGGGGAGTAAATTTCAAATAATATAATAATACCTATTCAAACTTTCTTTATTATTTTCTTCTTTTAGTAACCTGACGCAAATAGAAGGGTTGGTTATGTAAAAAAAAATAAAAAATAAATATGATCACGACTGTAATCCCCAGGCTCGGTAGATATCTCCTCAGAACTTTAGTTACTTAGATCTTTGAGGATATCTAAAGAGGGTAGTCAGAGGCAAGTCCAAACATGACATTTGGTACATGCCCACATTTTGCACAGTAGTTAGTATTCCGTACGTGACAGGTTGCAAGCCCATCGCCGCTTATAAGAATACTAACCTATGACACATACCTTCGAATTTTTGGTTCTAGGGTATGCCGGTTTCCTCACGATGTTTTCCTTCACCGTTTAAGAGCACTGGCATTGTGCACATAAATTTTTCGAATGGAAAAACTCATTGGTGCACGACCAGGTTTGAACCCACGACCTTCGGATCGTGAGGCAGGGGTGCTACCACTACACCACCAGCGCTCTCAGGGTTGGTTATGTGTGCGTATTATAATTTTGAATTTTGAAATTTTTGTTAAATTTGAGAGCATTGGTGGTGTAGTGGTAGTACCCCTGCCTCACGATCCGAAGGTCGTGGGTTCAAACCCGGTCGTGCACCAATGAGTTTTTGCATTTGAGAAAATTATGTGCGCAATGCCTGTGTTCTTAAACAGTGAAAGAAAACATCTTGAAGAAACCGGCATAGGTACATTAGAACAAAAAATTCGAAGGTGTGTGTCATAGGTTAGTATTCTTAATAAGCGGCGATGGGCTTGCAACCTGTCACGTACGAATACTAAGTACTGTGCAAAATGTGGGCATGTGTCAAATATCATGTTTGGACGTGCCTCTGAGTACCCTCTTTAGATATCCTCAAGGATCTAAGTAACAAGAGATCTGAGGAGATATCTACCGAGCCTGGGTATTACAGTCGTGACCATGTATAGGTAATAAATACCCGTGCGAAGCCGGGGCGGACTGCTAGTTTTATGCATAAAAGAACAACTCATAAAAAATCAGTAGCAAAAAAATATCTTGAGAAAGTTTTCTACGGTTTTAAAAGAATTTTTGAAGTTGTTCAAGTTGTTGACAACTATAAAAAATCGCGGAACATACATACATGGGGGTGATTCGGGTACCCTAAGGGGTGTTCTATCTCTGGACTTTCGCTTGACACTACTCTGATATAAATAATCTGTATTTCGGAAACGGCTCCAGCGATTTTAATGAAATTTAGTATGCAGGGGTTTCGGGGACAATAATCGATCTAGCTAAGTTTCATTTTTAGAAAACGTAAAACAAATCATCCAGGTATTTTTACTTATTATGCCATAAAAAGAGAAGGGTATGTACGGAAATTGCGAACGAAGACGCGGGTACAGCGAGTTATACTTATGTATATACTCGGTCGACCCGCTTCACACCCGCGCTCCCACCGAGCGACGACTCGGACGAGAGCCACGAGCGGGGCGAGCTGAGTACCTCGGTGTGGCGGTCGTCTCCGCGCAGGCAGGCGACGAGGCGCGGCGCCAGCCCCGCGCGCAGCAGCCGCTCGCGCTGCAACAGGACGGGCTCGAAGTGGGGCGCGCGCGGGGGTGGGGGGGCGCTCGGCTGCCCGAGGCGGTACCTGCACGTCGGAGCGGCGCAGCATGTGGCGCAGCGCGTGGAACACTTGCAGCGTCCAGTAGTCGCGGCAAGCGGCGGACTCGTCCAGCAGCCGCACGATGTAGGCCGTGAGCCCGGGCGCGGCCTGCACGGCCTCCACGGCGCGCACGTTCTCCTCCGAGCAGCCGAGCAACGAACCCTTGGTCAGGCCGGCGAGGGCCCAGCTCACATCTTCTGCAGGCAACGCAGGCTTCACGAATACCCGAAGCCTTCGAGAGTCAGGCGACGCGGGGGTGCTCCTCGGGCACCGCTATCCCCATTCCGAGAAGAACTGACAAAAAACTCGCTGGGCCCTAGCGCTTATGTTTGTATGATCCTTGTTAATGTTGTTAGGGACACCTAGCAGAGTTGGAGCTGATTCGTCCCTTTGTCATCTAAAGTACTCTGATATTCCAAATTTTCGAGACATCATGACATCGAGAATCGATCATGTCGCTCGGGATCTTCTTATAGAAGCGTACACATTTATTACTTACTTATGGGGCAATGTGTACGATAACTGATTTTATAATTTATTTAGTCTTATAAATGCGGAAGTGACATTCGCGTTGTGCCTCGAGTGTTCCACGATATGTTCATCGTCATGTCATTCTCCAACTTAGCTGCGAAATCATCATCCCGCCCCGACCTCACGGGGGGGTCAAAGTTTGCATGGAAAAGTTCGATACAAATAAATACCTTGGATGTCACGGTCGTCGCGCAACTCGGGCAGCTGCAGCGCGGCCTCCAGGTAGGGCAGCCCCGGCGTCAGCTGCTCCAGCGGCACGCGCGGTTTCGCCCACGCGTTCCTGCAACCGGCGCGGCGTGAGCGGGGCGCGGGGCGGGGCGGGGCGGGGCGGGGCAGCCCTACCTGCACATGCAGCAGTAGGCGCGCACGGCGTTGAACAGCAGGTTGCGCGGCGTGCCGGGCCGCATGTGCGGCAGCAGCACCCACGGCGCGCCCTGCCGCAGCACGGCGTCCCTGCGGCGCACACTCCTCGTCAGGATCACGACTGCGCTTGCGCGGAGGAACCGCGTCGAGAGGCATCGCGCACCTGTTCTCTAGGCTGATCACCAGTCCCGCCAGCGCGGCGGCGGCCTCCGCGCCGGCGTCGGGCGCGCGGTCCCCCTCCACCAGCAGCCGCACCAGCACCGGGACGGCGCCGCCCTGTAGGAGACTCACTTTAGGTCCGACCGAGCGCTTGCTCTAGTGATGATGGCTTTCTAGCTTTTTTTACTGATCGTAAATCATCGACTTGACTTAAATTTAAAAAATTCGTTTGAAATGTCATGCCACCTTTAGTCTTAGCGTCAAAATAATAGGAACGTTCGTTAGGCTTTTTCCAAATTTGAACAAGTCAACGTATCACAGCACAGTGGGTACTCACATCGACGAGGGCGCCCTTGTCCGTGAAGATGCAGATGCGCCTGAGGCAGCGCGCGCCGTGCAGCTGGAGCTCGGCGCTGCGGGTGGGCGGGGGTGAGAGGGGCGGGGCGCGCGCGAGCAGTCGGGCTGCGGCGCGGCGTCACTCACTCACCAGTCGGCGCGGCCTACGGTGCTGCGCAGCGCCTCAAGCAGCGGGCCCAGCACGCCGGCCTCCACCAGCAGCGCAGAGTCCACGAAGCAGCCGGCGCGGGCCGCGAGCGTGCGGGCGCCCAGCTCGGCGGACTTGAGACCTGCAAATTTATTCTTGAAATAAATCAATCACAATTTTAAACTTTCTATAAAAATCACTATTTAAAAAAACAGATGAATAAAGTTATATGGAAACGGGCCACATCTTATTCCCCCTTTCCTCCTGTCTAGGAAAGGTGTTTTTTTAAAAGGATCGGAGAGGAAGGTTATGTTCTTCGTCCGTCCACTACGTACGATTAGATTAATACAATTAGTACATAAAAAAATAAAGTGACTGCGTCTCGTTGTGGAATAAATGGTACCAGAGGGAAGGAAAAGTCAACCCTCCGCAAGGCAGCCCTCGGAAACATTGAACCGTGTTGAACCGTCAAACCGTGTTGAAACTTCGAACCGTGTGGAGGGCCGAAACTGAGCCGACGTACCTCGCACGACGTCAGCCGCGCCGAACACCCGGCCCTCCAGCTCCACACTGACCGACATTGGCGAACAAATCGCGAACTTTTACTGAAATAGATAAAACAGAGGTAGTAGGTAACCATTAATAATTAGTATTTCATAGTACAGGCTCGGCGTGGTTCGTACTCACAGACATGCCGGACTCTGCCGCGCTGCTCGCTCCTGCCGAGGCCGCGGCGCGAGCGCTACTGCCGCCCTCTCCCTCCCGCACGCCGCACGCGCACGCGCAGTGCGCGCTCGGGGGCCGACATTTTTATCAATGCTGTTCTAATACGATACCTACATACTCGTAGCACACAGCGATGCGTCATACCTCCCTAGTCAATAGCTATCATAGCGGTTCCGCACGTTGGTGGTGTTAGTGTTTGCGAACTAGGAAATTAAAAGGAAAACCGCATAATATTATGTAGTAGGTAGAGATTTTTACCAATCTACCTACTTTACCTACTGTTAGTTATGTAAGTACGAGTAGGTACTTACCTAAACTGTAAGTAAAAAAACAAAAAAAACTCGGTAGATATCTCCCCAGATCTTAAGTGACTTAGATCTTTGAGGATATCTAAAGAGGTTAGTCAGAGGCACGTCCGAACATGACATTTAGTACATGCCCGCATTTTGCACAGTACTTTCCGTGCGTGACAGGTTGCAAGCCCATCGCCACTTATAAGAATACTAACGTATGACACACACCTTCGAATTTTTGGTTCTAGGGTAGGTATGCCGGTTTCCTCATGATGTTTTTCTTCTCCTTTTAAGAGCACTGACATTGCGCATATAAATTTTGCGAAAACTCATTGATGCGCGACCAGGTATGAACCCACGACCTTCGGATCCTGAAGCAAGGGTGCTACCACTACACCACCAGCGCTCTTATAAATATGTGATATGTATAGTGATATTATGTATGATGGTAATAAAATAAGTTGACTTCTTCTATTTAATAAAATGCATTAAGGATAAGGTAGATAGGCTGGTACCTACTTACGTATATAATAGTCAATCTAGACCTAGAGTATAGCCTGTCCAAATATTATGTAAAGCACACTGAGAGTTGAATATCTAGAAATTATCTACCTTTCGTTCCAAGACCTCATTTGTCTTTAATTAAAATAAATATATCGATCATAATTATATTTTATTTTGTTATAAATTATTTTATATTAATTTCAGGACTGACCATTGAACTCGGCACCCGTTTAGATCTCACTTCTTTATCGTTAACAACGGCGGCAGGTATTATCAAAATATTGAACTCGGCTCTCATTTCACATTTATGTATTTTGATGATTTTTGAAATCATTACTTTTTGCACAGAACTTAATATTAGTAGTTACTTACCTACTTATTCATGATAAAATAAATACAAAAAAAGTGGTGTTCCACTCGTTATATGCAAATTAAGACCTTAAAATCCACATGTAGACCGACTGTTATCAATTTTGATTGCTCATTCTTACATTACAGGCGCTATGGGTCAGTGTTCCTAGTAGAATCAATTTAGTAAAATTATAATAAAACTAGCTTCCGCCCACGGCTTCACCCGCGTAGTACCTTGTAAAACAAAAACAAATCTATCCCACGAGAACCGTACATTTTTCCGGGATAAAAAGTAGCCTATGTGCTATTCCAGACTATAATCTATATCTGTGCCAAATTTCATTCAGATCTGTTCAGCCGTTTTAGCGTGAAAGAGTAACAAACATACATCCAGATATCCATACATTCTTACAAACTTTGCCTTTATACCGTCGGTTGCACACTCGACATCGGAGAGTACCTACGTAGCTGACAGTCTTTGCACTCTAAGGTTAACCCAACCCAAAGGGACCCTATTACTGAAACCCCGCTGTCCGTGCGTCGGCAGGCTGTATCTCATGAATCGAGATAGTGAGGCAGTTGACATTTTCACAGATGATGTATTTATGTTGCCTATAGCAACAAATACTATACTAATACTAACTAACAGAATAAAGTAATTATTTAAGGAAGCTCCCATACGACAAACTTGGCTGATTTTATTTAAATGGGCATCCTTAGTCTGAATACTTAATAAGCAAAATAAATGGACATGCAGTTTAGAATTTCTCAAAATAACCCTCCAAAGGTGAAATTAGATATACATTTTATAGACAAACCATTTCAGTTCATAAAGTTAGGTCGGTTTTTTTTTCATAAATGGGCTAGGTTGTTTTTTTTTTATTTTTTTTTTTTATTCGTCAATGCTTCATTAACCAAAGTATCAATTAAACATTTAAACATACCCCGAGACCAACAACGGTATCACCGACAGGATTTGAAAATTGGAATCGATCAGACTGTCGTGTGGAAATTATCATTTTGCTAACTAAAAAGAGCATATGATTTTGAAACGGCTGAGAAGATTTTTAAACCATAGCTAAGAACACTCTCGAATAAGACCAAAATAAACGTTGTTAAAATCGATTGGTTATCTATCTGATGTAGTGTTGTTGGTGCACATGCCTCGGCGTAGTAGTGCGCTCACAGAGGCGTCCGCAGTGAGATCGTATAACTGAGCTATAATTCATTAATGTCGTGCAAGTTTTGGCATTAATAATTGTGTTACAGAGCAACACACTCCAACACAGTCAAAATACCTTAATGGCTATCAGAAAACACACTTTGTGTTCTAATGTTGGTCTTAGTTGCGGTACATTCCAGTTGCTTTGTAGGTTGGGTCTCATATTTTGGATTAGGTTAGATTTTTTTTTAATTATCATTAAATTAGGTGGATGTGTTCGGTGCAAAAATATATTTATTACATTTTTGGACGGTCGGGTGCTAGTGCGCGTGCGCGGGCTCGTCCTCGGGCTCGCTGAAGAAGCGGTCGATCAGGAACAAGTTCTTCTTGTACACCTGCAAGTGGCAAGAGTTAGGTGACGGCGGTGAGACGTGCGGAGCGGGGCGGCGGGCGCGGGCTCACCTCGCCGTCCTCGTGGTGCTGCAGCGCCTCCAGCGCGGTGACGGCGCCCAGCCGCTCCAGCCGCTCGCACGCCGCCTCCGCGCGGCCGGCGCGCGCCGCCGTCTGCGGACACGGGGCGGTCAGTGCTGCGCAGCGCCCGCAGCCCGGGGCGCCGCACGCACCTGCAACATGTTCGTTATTCCGTCCAGCACGAGCAGCACCTCCTGCGTGGAGTCGTCGGCGAGCAGCCCCACGTAGGGCGCCAGGCTGTCGTCGGCGAGCAGCGCCGATACCTGCTCCGCCGAGAGGTGCGCCGACAGGGCGGTGATGGCTCGCACCGCCTGCTTCTTAAACCGTCCGTCAGTCACCCGCGCGGCCAGCGCCGGCAGCAGCTCCAGGGCGAGGTCGAGCGCGAGGCGGGTGAGGCGCGCGGAGCCCCCGATGAGGACGGTCGCCTCCAGGGCGAACTGGACAGCGGACAACATGCGGTGAGATCGGACGAGTCGGCGCTGGCTCCGGTGACGGACGACGAGGGAGGGGTGGGGGGGAGAGGGCGGGCTAGGAGCGGGTGGGACCTGCACGGCGTCGCAGCCGTCGGGCCCGCGCAGGCAGGCGGCGAGGCGCGGCGCCAGCCCGGCGCGCAGGAGCCGCTCGCGCTGCAACAGGACGAGCTCAGCGCCGGCCCGGGCCCGCACCGTGTCCGAGTGCAGCAGCATGTGGCGCAGCGCCCGGTAGGCGTCCCGCCGCCAGCTGTCCGGGGGGGAGTCGGTCCAGTCGGATCGCTCCATCCGTGAAGTTCGTTCAAGAGAATAATCGATTCCGACCTGCGCCGGCGTCGCCCAGCGCGGCCGCCAGGAGGGGCAGCCCCGGCTGCAGCAGCTCGAGCGGCACGCGCGGCTTCCTCGACGCATGGCTGCAAACGGACCGCGACGTGAGGGCCGGGCGAGCGCAGGGGGGCACGGGGCGTTACCTGCACATGTTGCAGAAGGCCAGCACGGCGGCGCTCCGCAGGTCGCGCGGCGTGCCGGGCCGCATGTGCGGCAGCAGCACCCACGGCGCGCCCTGCCGCAGCACGGCGTCCCTGCCGAACAGCTCGCTGTACTCCGGCGCCGGCCCCGAGTGCGCGGCGCGGGCGCCGCTCACCTGGAGCTGGCGCCGCTCACCTGGAGCGGGCTCCGCTGATCACCAGCAGCGCCAGCGCGTCGGCGGCCTCCGCGCGGGCGTCGGGCGCGCGGTCCCCCTCCACCGGCAGCCGCACCAGCACCGGGATGACGTCGTCCTGCGCGGAGACTCACTTTATAGCTTTTTTGCTCGGAATGCCACCTCGGTCTTTCATCGTCAAAATAATAAGATATCTTGAAGTTTGAACGAGTCGATGTATCGTAGCACTCACCTCTAGAACGGGGTCATCGCCGCCGAGGTTGCAGAGCCGCTTGAGGCAGCGCGCGGCGTGCTGCTGCAGGCCTGCGCTGCCGGTGCGCGGGCGGTCGGTAGATAGTTATGTACGCGGGTCGTCGGCATGCACGACCGAATGGGGTTCGTCCGGGAGACGGTCACTCACGGGGCGGCGCCGCCGAAGGTGCCCCTCAGCGCCTCCGGCAGCGGCTCCAGCACGCCGGCGGCGAGCAGCGCCTGCGCGTCCACGAGGCAGCCGGCGCGGGCGGCGCGAGTCCTGCCGGCCAGCTCGGGGGACCGGAGTCCTGGAAACGGTGGAATAGATCGAGTGCCGCCCGGGCGAGGGACCGCGCGCGGGCTACCTCGCACCACGTCAGCCGGGCCGTACACCTGGCCCTCCACCTCCACCTGGACTGCATTCTGTGAATGTGAAAAACGTATCTGAAATAGATATGTATGTAAATAGTACCTAGATACTTAACCTTTTATATAAGTATATGTAACTATTATTTATTTAAGCACCACTTAACATAGAATACTCGTACCTACCTACTAGTAGGTAGGTATTCTATGTTAAGTGGGTTTGTACTTACAGGCATGTCGGTCCACTATGGACCTCCTCTAGGCTGGCCGTGCTGCTAGCTGCGATAGCTGTGCGGTGGACACGCGTTAGATCCGGCAAGGTCACGCGCGGCCGTACGGCACTACTGCCCTCTCACGCACGCCGCGAGCGCGCGTCGCTCGGGGCCGGCATTTTTATCAATAATGTGTGTGTCTGTTATCGCATAGTAGGTACTAGGTAGGTAAAGTACAACAACAACAAACAAAAGAGGCAGATGGTACAGATTGTACATAACTAGGTACATACCTTCTGCTTCTTTGTTTTTGAAATCAGGGTGTCTACTCCGAAAAACGAAAACGATATAATCGGAATCGAATGTTCGTTAAATTCAGTTGAGTTCACAGCGGTTTCGTTGTGACATTGAAAATTTTGTGTCGTCCGTAAGTAATCAGTGTGACCAACTCTAAAATACAGATCCTGCCTTACTTTTGTTAAAAACCTGCCAAATCCTGCCAAAGTCGGTAGTAAAAAATGCCTAAATATTGCCAACGCTAATTACTGAAGTATTACTTTTTTTATCAACCTATTTTGTCCCACTGCTGGGCAAAGGTCTCCCCCAAATCCCTCCAGTCATCCCTGTTCTTGGCTGCATCCCACCATTCTTTCGTAAAAGCTGCAAGGTCATCCCGCCAACGCTTTCTCGGCCGTCCTCGACGTCGCTCTCCCTCAGGTATCCAGGGTGTGCAGATGTTCGCCCACCTGTCAGGAGGCATTCGGCTAACGTGCCCCGCCCACTCCCGTTTGAGTCTGGCAGTTTTCTCTCTTACATCGGCAATACCAGTCAAGGAGCGCAGCGTGGTGTTTCTAACGCGGTCGATTCTTTTGTGCCCAGGACGCTTCGCTCCATTGCTCTCTGACAAATTTTAAGTTTGGACTTCTGCAACTCGGTCAGCGACCATGTCTGCGCACCGTAGGTTAGGACAGGCAAGATATTCATTAAATATAACATTGTCTTTGGTTGGTTCAAATGCAATGCAATGCAATCGCCGCCGCCGGTGCGCCGTGCTCACCAATGCCTTTTTTAACGTGCAGGATAGATGCTACATGTTTGTTTATAAATCTTCTTTCGGATGCAGCGTTAGACATTGGTAAGCACAGCAGTCATTTTGCGAAATTGGCAATCTATATCTATATAAGAGCTTAACCTGACTGACTGACTGACTGACTGACTGACTGACTGACTGACTGACTGACTGACTGACTGATTGATCATCGCTGAGCCGAAACCGCTGAAGATAGAAAGCTGAAATTTGGAAGGTGGCTTCCTTTTATAACAAAAACACCCACTAAGGCGGGATTTTTGGAAATTCCACCTCTAAGAGGGTGAAAAAGGGTGAAAACGTTAGTATGAAACTTTTTAACGCGTGGAGCGATTTTCATGAAACTTTGTTTGTGCACTATAAATACAAAATGAATGAACACGTGTTTCAGGATTTTTCAATATAATCTTCAAAAAGGGGTCAAATGTGGGGTCAATGTTTGTATGGGAACTTTTTAACGGGTGGTGCGATTGGTCTGAAATTTTGTTTGTGTACTTTAAATGCAAAATAAATGAATATGTGTTTCAGGATTTTTCAATATAACCTTTAAAAAGGGGTAAAATGGGGTGTCAACGTTAGTATGGGAACTTTTTAACGGGTAGTGCGATTGGTCTGAAACTTTGTTTGTGTGCTGTAAATGTAAAATGAATGGACACCTGTTTCAGGATTTTTCAATATAACTCTTAAAAAGGGGTCAAATGGGGAGTCAATGTTTGTATGGAATTTTTTTAACGGGTGGTGCAATTGGTTTGAAACTTTGTTTGTGTACTGTAAATGCAAAATAAATGGACACCTGTTTCAGGATTTTTCAATATAATCTTAAAAAAGGGGTCAAATGTGGGGTCAATGTTTGTATGGAAACTTTTTAACGGGTAGTGCGATTGGTTTGAAACTTTGTTTGTGTATTGTAAATGAATAGACACGTATTTCAGTATTTTTCAATATAACCTTCAAAAGGGGGTCAAATGGGGGGTCAATGTTTGTATGGGTACTTTTTAAAAGGTGGTGAGATTGATTTGAAACTTTTTTTGTGTACTGTAAATGAAAAATAAATGAACACCTGTTTCAGGATTTTTCAATATAACTCTTAAAAAGGGGTCAAATGTTGGGTCAATGTTTGTATGGCAACTTTTTAATGGGTGGTGCGATTGGTTTGAAACTTTGTTTGTGTATTGTAAATGCAAAATGAATAGACACGTATTTCAGTATTTTTCAATATAACCTTCAAAAAGGGGTCAAATGGGGGGTCAATGTTTGTATGAGCATTTTTTAAGGGGTGGTGAGATTGATTTGAAACTTTGTTTGTGTACTGTAAATGAAAAATAAATGGACACGTGTTTCAGGATTATTCTAAATAACCATCAAAAGGAGGTCAATGTTTTTGTATGGGAACTTATTAAAGGGTGGTGCTATTGGCCTGAAACTTTGTTTGTGTACTCTAAATACAAAAGGAATGGACACGTGTTTCAGGATTTTTCAATATAACCTTCAAAAAGGGGTAAAATGGGGTGTCAAAGTAGTATGGGATTTTTATGAGTTGCTTGATGTGTTTAAAACTCAGTTTAGATATTTTATGTGAACGAAGTCGCGGGCGGAACAGCTAGTATTTGAATATTTTAAGTAACATTTTATTTTCTATCCCAATAGTGCCAAAAACTGCCAGTTTTTTAAAACGTCAGCCGATGATGCCAAAGTCTAAAATGAGAAGCCAATGCTGCCAAAATGGCAGGAACCTGCCACAAATGGTCACACTGTAAGCAATGTTCTAGTAGGTTTACGAGATCGATTATTAAAAGTAATGTCGGTCGTTCTATCGTTCAAATAATAGTTGAAACGATGTGACATAAAGTAGGTTTTGCACGATTATTGTGCCGATATGTCGTTGATCGTTTTGCGGAGTAGGCCCCCTGTCTCATAAAGATCAGATTTGCCAGTGTCAAGTTTTCATATTCTGACATCTGTCTTCGTATAGATCAGCCAGTGTCATGTTACTTTAATGAACACAAAAAAAAAATGCATGGACTTTGGTATCAAAGTTACACTATGACAGGTCACGTTTGGCAGGGACCTAGACTTCTAGCGGTTAGGAAATAATTGACTAACCACCACACTATTGTGAAGGATAGTAATACGATTTCCTCACCTTCACACTGTTATTATTCAAATCGTACATAATTATTGGTTGTGTAGGTACTTGTGTGTGACTTGTTATGAGTGAGTTGATGAGTGAGGAGTTGCGTTCACTTTCTTGTTTAGATTTTGAACTCTGTCTCTCTCTCTCACAGCGAGTTAGATGAGTTACTAACTGGACAAATTAAATTGACACCTGGATTCGTGACATCTCATTGCAGCGCTGTAGACAATTGCATCTCAGCGAGGTTATTTTGTCCGGGTAGTAGAATAGTAGAATGGGGAAAGAACTGAAGAACGGTCGACGTTAATATTATTAAGTTTCGTTACAAGCATACATTTTATATCAAGTTCTTTTTTTATAATTAGCCTAAATGGGTACCGGTAGCCGATTGGATTTTTCTGTCGCCATTACGACCCCCAAGATAGCTTAAATGGCGATAAAATCGCCTAATCTGGCACCCCTGGGTATGACGCATCGCTGTGTGCTATGTAGGTAGGTAGGTATAGAACTAAAAATGGCGGCCCCCGAGCGCGCACTGCGCGTGCGCGTGCGGCGTGCGGGAGGGAGAGGGCGGCAGTAGTGGTCGCGCCGCGGCCTCGGCAGGAGCGAGCAGCGCGGCAGAGTCCGGCATGTATGTGAGTACGAATCACGCCGAGCCTGTACTATGAAATACTGAGTAATAAGAAAGGTTACCTACTAAGTATCTCTGTTTATCTATTTCAGCGATACTTCTCGTATCCGGCACAGTCGGCCAGCGTGGAGCTGGAGGGCGAGCAGTTCGGCGCGGCCGACGTGGTGCGAGGTACGGCGGCTCAGTCCCGGCCCACACCACACGGTTTGACGTTCCCGAGGGCTGTGCTACGTTTTGAACGTACAGCTCATCTTAAGCTGGCGAGCGCGCTTTGCATTACTAGGAAAGGACACAGGCTACTTTTTTATCAAAAATAATCATAGATGAGGTCACAATTAAAGGTTGATAGTTTGTATGGGGAACAAATGTCAAGCAACGCTGGTCGTTGTCTGTTTTGAGATGGGTGACCGCCTCTGTTTTCATTTTTAGGTATTTTAATGATAAACATGGTGCTACGTAGTTAGGTAGGTAGGTAGATACCCTATTACCAAATCAATTTACTTTTTTTAATAGCTTCTAGCTGTCCCGGCGAACTTCGTACTTCGCACGGGTATTTAACAAAAATATTTTTTTAATTATTTTTTATTTACTTTTTTATTAATTTTTTGACATTGACTCTCCTCCCGTACGGCCAGTAAGTCTACCATGAGTTTTCACAATCTACAATCGCTAGCGACTGTAATTAAAAAAATGTATGAAGACTTGTACAGCGCCTCTAGCGGATAGTTGGGTACCAAAACATCACGTAGTTAACTATCCTACGTCACAGTGTAGGTACTACAGCGACTGTAGTTTGCGTTTCATTCATTTGTTTACAATTTGGTACCATGAGTAACAATTGTTGACGACAGATGTCATAGTAACGTACGACAGACGTCATAGTAACGTACTATTACTACTGTAGTAACGTCAGCCGATCTAAATGTGATAATGATAACACATGGTAGACGTAGTACCCCAGAGACGCCGCCTTCATTGCATAATATGCTGCCTAGCTCGCCGAGCGGCTACCACGCAACTTTATTCTAATAAGTACTTACATTTTTAAACTCGTGATAAGTACTCGTATCTTTCGAATGGAATGTGCGAATTGAATAATTTAAAAAGTTGTATAAAGGTATTGAAGCAGTCTTTATTTTGATAAGGATTAATACTGATAAAAAGCCTTTTCTAGCGAAAGAATTTTAATTAAATATTTAAAATAAAAAAACAATTAATGTGGCATAACTATAAATAGACATTATGCCGTCGCGGCACTTTTTATAAATAATGATATGTTCTACAAAGTCGTAGTATACTATTTCATTCTATCATCAATAGTTTTTGCAGCGCACGCGATGTTAAGAAAATTTAGTTATTTTTTTACATTGTTGGACTTTTAGTAAGGATCCCAAATTTTTTTGAATACTTTATAGCCTGTATGTCACTCGCTGATAGTGTAGCTTCCCAACAGTGAAAGAGTTTTTCAAATCGGTTCAGTAGTTTTGGAGCCTATTCGTTACAAACAAAAATACAGATATACAAAACTTTTCTCTTTATAATGTTAGTATAGAAGTTTTTATATAGAGTTTAGCTGTCATTTGCGTTTTGTTATTCCATGTCAGATGCGTTTTTGTGGCTTGTATTCTCTTTGACGTTTTATGTGACGTCACACAGGAACGCGGTCGAACGGTATAAAAAGTATCCTATGTCCGTTTCCTGGTTCTAAGCTACCTCTCCACCAATTTTCAGCCAAATCGGTTCGCCGTTTTTGAGTTATAAATAGTGTAACTTGCACGACTTTCTTTTATATAATAGAGATAAATATATAGATTAGATAGGTAGGTAGGTACCATAGGTAAGTATACTCATCTAAAGCTCCCTACGTTAGCTAGGTAGGTAGGCACGTACTGGTAATTATAACCAAATACGCCAAGTAGGTCCATTTAAACAATGTGAAAGAAGGCAAATACCAACCGTCTCATCAAATTTTTACAGTATTTATTTATTTTTATTTATTTATTTTCCATATTTACATTGTCATTACAGTATGACACCAAAGCGACAAAGAAATATAAAAAGAAATACAGAATACACATTATATACATACATATTAAAAAGTTTAGACCTACAAGCTACTAGCTATAACAGCTTAAAATAAATAACTTTAATTATTCCTGTGAGTCTTATCTAGAAAATTTAAAACCGCATCCCTGAATTTAGGCAAGGACATATAAAAATAGCAACATCCTCATCTGCACATAAACTATTAATAGTGCGAAGGGCCCTTGTGAACGGGGACTTGCTCAGTAGATTGTTGGCCTACCTAATAGGTACACTTACTCAGTAAGTACCTACCACTTAAATACGTAGGTACGTGCTAATAATTTGAACTGTCCATGTTAGTTAGGTTGCTATGTAAAAATATACAAAACTGAATTGCCCTACCCCGAGCAGTATGTTCGTTAGGTTGCTATGTAAAAATATACAAAACCGAATTTCCCTACCCCAAGCAGTAGGTTCGTTAGGTTGCTATGTAAAAATATACAAAACCGAATTTCCCTACCCCGAGCAGTAGGTTCGTTAGGTTGCTATGTAAAAAAATACGAGAACAGATTTGACGTAACACGTAGGTAAATATTATAGATGTCATAAGGCTTCTAACCCCAAAATTTCAATACCATCATATTTGTGTACCTAATCAGTTTTAACGTTTTTGGAAAACAATATTAGCCCATGTTAGAACTCTAGGGCCAAGCCTACATTTTCACCTACAATCTGTTTTAGGTACCCAAAAAGCAAATATATGTATACATTTCCAAAAATCCCGTCTTATTGAGCGCCTACATATCAAGACGAACATACCCTCTAAATCTCAAGTCTGTACGACCAGCGGTTTGGGCTGTGCGTTGTATCTATTCAAACCAGTCAGGACTTTTATATAATAGATAAAAATAATGCTATATTTTACTTTATGATTATGCCATGAAAAGGTAGGGGTAGGGAGGGGTAATAAACGGCTATCGTGAACGAAGTCGCGGGTACAGCTAGTTATACAAATGGCATTATCAATAACTTAAGATTATAAATAGTGATTTTCATTAAGTGAAATGTTAATTTATTTCGAAAATAAATGTTGCAGGTCTCAAGTCCGACGAGCTGGGCGCCCGCACGCTCGCGGCCCGCGCCGGCTGTCTTGTGGAGTCAGCGCTGCTGGTGGAGGCCGGCGTGCTGGACCCGTTGCTGGAGGTGCTGCGCAGCACCGTAGGCCGCGCCGACTGGTGAGTGAGTGACGCCGCGCCGCAGTCCGCCTGCTCGCGCGCGCCCCGCCCCTCTCACCCCCGCCCACCCGCAGCGCCGAGCTCCAGCTGCACGGCGCGCGCTGCCTCAGGCGCATCTGCCAGTACGACAAAAGCAACGGCCAAGTCGATGTGAGTACCTACCTACTGTGATACGTTGACTTGTTCAAATTTCGTAAAAGTCTAATGTTCTCATTATATTGACGCTAAAGACTAAGATGGCACGACGACATTCCGAGCGAAATTCTTAAAATTAAGTCAAATCGGTGCATTATATTATGGGAGTAGGTATAGATTTTGATCGGTAAGAAAGCTAGAAAGCCACCGTCACTAGAGCGCGCGCTCGGTCGGACGCTGAAGTGAGTCTCCGCGCAGGATGACGTCATCCCGGTGCTGGTGCGGCTGCTGGTGGAGGGGGACCGCGCGCCCGACGCCGGCGCGGAGGCCGCCGACGCGCTGGCGCTGCTGGTGATCAGCGGACCGAGCGGCAGGTGAGCGGCGCCTCTCCACTCGGCGCCTCCGCGCGCCCGAGCGCAGACGAGATCCTGACGAGGAGTGTGCGCCGCAGGGACGCCGTGCTGCGGCAGGGCGCGCCGTGGGTGCTGCTGCCGCACATGCGGCCCGACACGCCGCGCGAGCTGTGGGGCTCCGCTGTGCGGGTCTACTGCTGGATGTGCGGGTAGGGCCGCCCGCACCCCGCCCCGCCCCGCGCCCCGCCCCGCTCACGCCGCGCCGGTTGCAGGAAGGCGTCGAATGTGCCACGCGTGCCGCTGGAGCAGCTGGCGCCGGGGCTGCCCTACCTGGAGGCCGCGCTGCAGCAGCCCGAGTGGCGCGATGATCATACGATACGAGGTATATAGTTATCCCATCAAAAACATA
This sequence comes from Cosmorhoe ocellata, assembly GCA_963675405.1. NCBI lineage: Eukaryota > Metazoa > Arthropoda > Insecta > Lepidoptera > Geometridae > Cosmorhoe > Cosmorhoe ocellata. The sequence goes on from OY776273.1 coordinate 25,529, forward strand.
ATTGTGAAATGAGAGCCAAGTTCAATAAGTAGGTATGCTTTAGTCGTCGACTTCAACGACAAAAGAAGTGAGATCTAAACGGGTGCCAAGTACAATGGTCAGTCCTGAAACTTATTTATAACAATATGAAATATTTTTAACAACTTTAAAATATAATTTCATCTTAAAACTTAGGATATTATATTGAAGCCTAAGGTCTAACTTGGCTAGTTCTCAGATACGAATTAGCTACTTACTTACTATGTCCAATCGCTAGTTTCTACCAGCAATCCTAATTTTAGAAGAATAAAATAAAAACTTGCAAAGGCTATACCTAATATAATGTGTACTCTTAAGAAAACTAGCCAAGTCAGACCTTAGGCTTCAATATAATATCCTAAGTTTTAAGATGAAATTATATTTTAAAGTTGTTAAAAATATTTAATATTGTTATAAATAAGTTTCAGGACTGACCATTGTACTTGGCACCCGTTTAGATCTCACTTCTTTTGTCGTTGAAGTCAACGACTAAAGCATACCTACTTTCTGAACTTGGCTCTCATTTCACATTTATGTTTTTGATGGTTTATCATTACTTTTTGTACAGAACTTATTAGTAAGTAGGTACTTATTCTTATATTATTATACTTATATATCTACCTGCAAGGGCGGCTCAAACTATTGGCACATTGTATAGGTACATGTAGGTATACCTAAGTAGGTAGGTACTTACTGAATAAGTATACGTACTACCTATATCTATCTTTTATGTGTAAGCCAGTATCGTCAAAATAGTGAACCATAAATACAATAAAAATTTACAACCGCGTGCGCGATATTATTATGCGGTCCGGCGGCGGGCAAATAAGTCGCCTGCGGGTGGGGCGCGGGGTGGGGGAAGATGTCGCTCATCGCTGAGTACGCGACCGCCGAATGCGGGCAGACGCGGGGCAAACGTCATTGACGGTTGTTAGATAGGTAGGTAGGTACACTCAGCTAGAGCTACCTACGTTAGCTAGGTAGTATGTACGTACTGTAGGTACTGGTCATATAATAGAACCATGTACTTACGTATGTAGGTACATTTAAAAAAAAAATCTGCCTTTCCTTTCCTAAGATTATGGTAAAATGGTAAATAATCTCCTGAAAGTGAAACTTTAATAGCTAGACAGTGAGTTATTGTTATTATAAGCTACCTACCTATAAAATAACGTATTGTGTATTTTAGTGTGTCAGATAAGTTGGTACCTACCTAGGTACTTATAGTCAGGTAGGTACCTACTTACTTAATTTTACAAGTTATATATAGTATTCTATTGAGCAAGTGTACCTATCTAGGTACACATACTCAGTAAGTATCTATCTACCATTGAGCTACCTACTTACGTAGGTACGTGCTAATAATTTGAACTGTCCAATGTCCATGTTAGTAAGGTTGCTATGTAAATCCTACTAAACGCGACAGTTTGTAAGAATGTATGGATGCGTAGATGTATGTTTACTTACTTTACTTACTTTTTATCTCGGAAAAATATAAGGTTCTCGCGGCATAGATTTGTTTTTTTTTTTCAAGGTATCACGCGGGCGAAGCCGTGGGCGGAAACTTGTACTGAATAAGTGTACTACTACCTACTTACCCGACACACTATAATCTTTGCTCTTACTTATATTATAGGCGCTATAAGAGTTTCTAAGAGAATGAATTAATTGAAAAAGTACAATAAAAATATAAAAATTTACAAGTTTCAGATTTTTTCCTTTGTATCCACCCCACTACCTACCTGGATGCCAAATTTGAACGTTCTAGGTCATATGGAACTGGGTTATAATTAACGTCTATAGGTCAGTCAGTGATACGATTTTCCATAACAAACCATTTTTGGATATCTAAATAACCGTTTGAGGTGTGTTTATGAAATTCGGTGCAAATATTTTACTCGCAAGTGGCAATAGATGAGCCAAATTTGACTTGTTTATGTGAAATAGTTTTTGAGTTACGAAGGGGTGAAAAATGACCCAAATGGTTCCTGTAATATTACACAGTGTGCGCGCTTCGCCCGTTCGCTTGAACTTGGCTGACACGCTGCCGCGTGTCTAGATATCGAACTTTTCCATGCAAACTTTGACCCCTCCGCGAGGTCGGGGCGGGATGATGATTTCGCAGCTAAGTTGGAGAATGGGGCAGCTTAGTCCAAAACGCAGGCCTTCGGAACGGATCTCACGCGAGGCAGCCAAAAGAATACATCCCGCCTGCGACCGACGAGCGGCCGCCGCATTTATAAGACTGAATAAATTATAAAATCCTTTATAGGGCAATGTGTTGTGTATGCGCTTCTATAACAAAATTTCATTTATAGATTGGGAAATACAAAAATGTAATTAAACAAAAACTGTCTCGAAAAACTTAGGACGAATCAGCTGCAACTTTGCTAGGTGTCCCTTACAACATTAACAAGAATCATACAAAAAAAAAGCGCTAGACCCAGCGAGTTTCTTGTCATTTCTTCTCGGACTGCAGATAGGACTAGAATTGGCACCTAGACTCATCTACAAATCTATCACATATGTACTTAAGCCAAACGTTTGTCCGCCTCTGCGGTCCAGTCGCAAGAGAGAGGGTCGGTCCGGGAAGCGGAAGGACATTGTTTTTTAATCCGGAAGCGGAAGTTTTACACAGACAATATTTTAGTATCTATTTGTCTTCGACAACTTAATCTAATGGTCATAGACAACTTCAAATTAAAACCCAAAACGTCACAAGTTTAAAGACAAATTCACGAATGTAGGACTACCGACCTGAGCACCCTCGTGTCGCGCGACTCGCGGCTGCGGGTGCTCGCGCTGAGCACTGCCTTGCCTGCAGACATGGTGTGCGACGCGCTCGCCGGCCTGACCGCGGGCCCGCCCGGCAGCGTGCCGGCCGAGCGCGCCGTGGAGGCCGTGCAGGCCGCGCCCGGGCTCGTGGCCTGGCTCCTGCACGTGCTGGACGACTACTGGTCGCTGGACATGTACCGCGCGCTGCGCCACATGCTGCTCCACAGCGACGCGCAGGTACCGCCTCGCGCAGCCGAGCGTTCGTCCCTCGCGCGCCCCGCCCTGAGCCCGTCCTGTTGCAGCGCGAGCGGCTGCTGCGCGCGGGGCTGGCGCCGCGCCTCGTCGCCTGCCTGCGCGGGGACTACGGACCCACCGAGGTACTCAGCTCGCCCCACTCGTGGCTCCCATCCAACTCATCGCTCGGTGGGAGCGCGGGTGTGAAGCGGCACGACCGACTATAAGTATAACTAGCTGTACCCGCGACTTCGTTCGCGATTGCCGTTTAATACCCCTCCCTACCCCTACCTTTTTATGGCATAATAAATAAGAATACCTGGATGACCGAGCTTTGCTCGGTTTTTTTTACGATGTATAAAAATGAAACTTAAACATAAAGCCCCCGAAACCCCCTGCATACTAAATTTCATGAAAATCGTTAGAGCCGTTTCCTAAATTCACGTTATATACATTATATACAAGAGTTGCTCGGTTAAATTGGATATTATATTGTTAGCAATATCGTCCGACGAAGGGTACTAGGGGACGGCGAGCCTATAAAAGCGGGCGCAAAGCAAGCAGCAGCCCAGTTGCGCACGAGCCTTCGACGAGTGAACATCTAAGTAGTTACGATTATCGGTATTTGTGAGCTACCTACCTACTACCTACCTGGTTATAATTAGAGTGGTAACTCTGAGTTTATGTTAAATTTAACTGTGGTTTGTTGTAAGTATTGGTTTGATTCCTTTTGGTTACCTTTATGTCTAAAATTGATAAAATTGTAAAGGATTAAAGTTAATCCGCCTTCCTGTTTTTATTTTTTTATTGGAATCTAAACTTGATTCCTAATATCAGAAGTGGGATAGGTCTGTGTCCACATACAGCTTTCTCTTTCTTTTCTCGATAAAACGTTACCTTTGCACTGTTAAACAACCAGACAAAGGCCTATAAACCAGAAAGGAAGCAAAAATACAACTACCCACAGTTAGTCATTTATTTGTGTTTTGTTGTTTAAATTGATGAATTGAGAACTCGTGTAAGTTCTAGACATTGTTTACGAGGTAGCTCACACAACCGTACACGTAGTCCTCGTTCACATTTAGAGATATAACATGTCGAGGCAGTTTTCGTTCAATTAGATCACGATCCCGTTCCCGATGTGTGTCACATCGTCGAACGCCGTGGCGCACATATAGGGCTCCACGTAGAAGTAGTGGGTCTCGCTCGTGTCGCGTCTTGTTTGAAAGACGATGCGAAGGTTTGGATATCTGAATGGGTCACCCGCGACCGTTCATGGTCGAACTTTGAGGAGGTAAACCTCTTTGTCCAGGTAAGTTAGCCTTTGCCAATATTTTGTTCGAAACCATGAAGAAAACATCTGACTCATACACCACATACCCTGAATACGCGTGTCGTATCATACTTCTCTGCGTTTACAAGCGGTATCTGGTCTTAGTGAAGAACTAAGGACACTTATTTCCTTATTTCCTTATATCCGTGGAATAGGTAACCCTTAGATAAGTGCAGGTGCTGTCTCATGTTTTTGTGGTGGACAAAAGGACCATACTCAGATACAATGTCCCAAGAGAGGTGAGTAACTACTGACCTCACACCAAATGTCTGCTCATTTAGTAAGAAGTCTAACCTTAATTTTGTATTAGCTAACAGGCAACAGCAACTGAACACTATGTCTCCCTCTGCTGGACAATCTGTGAACAATATTTGTTTCCACCAATTTCTGTTCTGTCGCTAGTGGCGCTAGTGTTCAAAGGCAACGCGCATTCGGCAACAACTTAGCGATAGGCAGATGACTGCCTTCCGTGATACCGTTTACGGTAACAACTTGCAACCGATCGCGTAAGCGGTCGCTGTTGCTTTGCTGCTGCTGTCGATCTGCTATCACTCTGCTCGCTGCAAGGTTTGACATAGTAACCCTTCTGGTCACGACGACAGTTGACGATTGTTTTTCAAAAGAGCTCATCTACTCATCTGTGAGCTGCTTCATTGCGTATGCCCGTTCCGATGAGCCGTGCCGTGTTTCGACTACCCTCGAGTCGAAATTACCTTTCTTCTCCCGCTAATATAACGTGTACTGACTAACCGACTTGACACCAGCTGATTTCGCGTCTAAACGAGACTACTTGATGCTCTGAGTCGACGATCAACAACAGCTGTGATATTTTACAATGTTACAATAAACAGTCTGCTAGTGTAGTGGTTATCAAGGTAAACATGTTGACAATCGTATAACCGTTGTTTGTGAGATTTCAGATGTATTAGACAAGGTCAGGTGAAGCCGAGCGTTTGAGGAGTGGAGTACGGCAGGCCGATCGCGAGGCGGTCGCTGTCGCTTTGCTGCTTCCGTCGCTCTGCTGTCGCTACTGCGGGGTTTAACATAATAAACCTGCGGGTAAACTCGACTCTGGTATGTGATGCTCGTACAGTGTTATCAAGGTTCTACCAAGTGACCGTTATGAACTTAACTATTGAGTGGTGCGCGGGGTAAAACTACCCAAGCCGCAGCTTAGTACAGTACTCCTTTGAAAAGAGAATGGTACCCCAAGAGGTGTACCGCATTTTAAGTGTGTGTTAATCTGAATGTTTTTTATTGCAGTCACTTACTTCGATCACACATCATATCGGTGTGTGTGATGGCATACGTGAGGCGTTTCGCTTCGCGTGGTGGGACGAGCATGCGACGCGAACTTTCTACTTACTGCGCGCGATGCTTCCCTTGGGCTTCTGGCCCTGCAGACGTGTTCTTGAAACGCATATGGACTTTGTAACAGTGTACTTTAACGTCTGGTTTTGTTTTTACCAATCCAGAAGCTGAACTCCAGGATGCGCGGTGCCTATGAGGTCGTGTGATCTTTAACGCATCACCGATACGAGCTCGAGCTGTTGGCTGGTTCGTACGGAAAGAAGACTCTGACTGCCGCAGAACATTATGGTTTAGTGGTGTGGCAAGTCGACCCCGGTGAAGTATGAAACATTTTTCGGTAGTAGTGAGTAATACCAGCAGCCCCGACATTGTGGCTATTTACCCTGACAATGTGGCAGCTTGCTATTCGTAGTTTCAACCTTTTTATTTCGATAATAGTTACCCGGTGCTTTTGCCGTTGTTTTGGTAATGATCGAGGTCCGGAACTCCTTCATTGGTGAAACAACTTGCAATCAGCAGCTTATTTAAAGGCGGTTGCTTGAAATTACGCTTTTGCTTTCTGTTTAACAGGGAAATTGGATCTGGGAGTGCGTGGCCTTTACAAGATGGTCAACGTTCTGCCGAGCAGTCAGTGCGAGCTGACGCTGCGCTGTCGAGCGATAGCTGTGGGCAGACCCAGGCTGCAGTGCAGTATGGTGCTGTGGCGAGGCGATCGGTGTCCAGAGGACGCGTGCTGCGTGCTGCGACCACGTATCCTAAGGCGCCCTAACCGTGTCTGCGATTGATCGTATAGTCGGGTTTTCCCGTGTCTACGATTAACCGTATAGTCGGATTTCCCGTGTCTGCGATTAATTGTATAGTCGGGTTTTCCCGTGTCTGCAATTAATCGTATAGTCGGACTGACCGTGTCTACAAAAGCTGTATAGTCGGTCTAACCTGTGTCAGCGCCTGTCGCTTAGTCGGGTTTTCCGTGTCTGCGGTTAATCGTATAGTCGGATTTTCCGTGTCTGCGATTAACCGTATAGTCGGATTTGCCGTGTCTGCGATTGATTGTATAGTCGGGTTTTCCCGTGTCTGCAATCAATCGTATAGTCGGATTTCCCGTGTCTGCGATTAATTGTATAGTCGGGTTTTCCCGTGTCTGCAATTAATCGTATAGTCGGACTGACCGTGTCTACAAAAGCTGTATAGTCGGTCTAACCTGTGTCAGCGTCTGTCGCTTAGTCGGGTTTTCCGTGTCTGCGGTTAATCGTATAGTCGGATTTTCCGTGTCTGCGATTAACCGTATAGTCGGATTTGCCGTGTCTGCGATTGATTGTATAGTCGGGTTTTCCCGTGTCTGCAATCAATCGTATAGTCGGATTTGCCGTGTCTGCGTTTGATCGTATAGTCGGGTTTTCCCGTGTCTGCGATCAATCGTATAGTCGGACTTACATGTGTCTATCCGACTATGCTCCAGGAGCATGGTCGGGCAGACGCGTTAGTCGCGTCATGTTACAGGTGGACCTCTACTGCAATCTACCTGATGCTGGCTGTTGCGGGTTCACGAGCACCGCAGCGCTACGCGGAATCTGAGAACTAAGCCTTGTTGCCAGGCTAAATAAGTATTTGAGAGACTTCTCAGTAGGTGACAAGAAAGATGTTATGAGTTGGTGAATGAATGAGTTTTATGAGCCGACGTATGAATTAAGTGCAAGAGATATTATGAACGGAAAGTGAATGAAGTGTCAGTTTTTAAGAAACTCCGCACGTATTTATACATGTCGTTCTTTCACAGAAGGTGAATCTGATGAGACCTAGGATAGCTCCGCAGCAAGGGTTCAGCGGTCGACGCCCTTGCTAGATGCTGATCCAGTGGCAGTTTTAAGAGACTGCGCACGTATTTATACATGTCGTTCTTTCACAGAAGGTGAATCTGATGAGACCTAGGATAGCTCATCAGACTCCGCAGCAATGGTTCAGCGGTCTACGCCTCTGCTAGATGCTGATCCTGAAGCCGGACCTTCAACAGCTCCTGGCACCAGTCCTGCCTGTTGCTACCATGCTTGCGGGCCGAGGACGACCCGTCGTCAGGAGAGGCCGTGTTAGCAATATCGTCCGACGAAGGGTACTAGGGGACGGCGAGCCTATAAAAGCGGGCGCAAAGCAAGCAGCAGCCCAGTTGCGCACGAGCCTTCGACGAGTGAACATCTAAGTAGTTACGATTATCGGTATTTGTGAGCTACCTACCTACTACCTACCTGGTTATAATTAGAGTGGTAACTCTGAGTTTATGTTAAATTTAACTGTGGTTTGTTGTAAGTATTGGTTTGATTCCTTTTGGTTACCTTTATGTCTAAAATTGATAAAATTGTAAAGGATTAAAGTTAATCCGCCTTCCTGTTTTTATTTTTTTATTGGAATCTAAACTTGATTCCTAATAATATTATTTCGAAAAAATCTGCTCTCAGCTAGTTTGCTTTTTGGGTAAAAATGTTTGTATGTAGGCGAGAATGTAGGCTTGTATCTAGAGTTCTAACATGGGCAATTATTATTTTCAAAAACATCAAAACTGATCACACAAAAAATGATTGTATTTAAATTTTGGAATATTTACCTATGTGGTCAATTCTGTTCTGTATTTTTTTTCATAGCAACCCTACTGCTCGGGGTAGGCCAACTCAGTTTTGTATATTATTACATAACAACCTAACGAACCTACTGCTCCGGGTAGGCCAATTCGGTTCTGTATATTTCTACATAGCAACCTAACAAACCTACTGCTCGTGGTAGGGCAATTTAGTTTTGTATATTTTTATATAGCAACCTAACGAACCTACTTCTCGGGGTAGGGCGATTCAGTTTTATATATTTTTACATAGCAACCTAACGAACCTACTGCTCGGGGTAGGGTAATTCGGTTCTGTATATTTTTACATAGCAACCTAACGTTCGTTAACGTCGTTCGATGTCTAGTTCACCCTGGAGGCAAGCACCTACCTCTTCTTCTCCGCGCGCGTCGCGTGCCTCGTGCTAGAACTCGCCCCGGAGCTGCCGAAGGCGCTGGCCGCGCGAGTGACCGACGGACAGTTCAAGACGCAGGCAGTGCTAGCATTCTCCGACCTGTCGGCGCACCTCTCGGCGGAGCAGGTGTCGGCGCTGCTCGCCGACGACAGCCTGGCGCCCTACGTGGGGCTGCTCGCCGACGACTCCACGCAGGAGGTGCTGCTCGTGCTGGACGGAATAACGAACATGTTGCAGGTGCGTGCGGCGCCCCGGGCTGCGGGCGCTGCGCAGCACTGACCGCCCCGTGTCCGCAGACGGCGGCGCGCGCCGGCCGCGCGGAGGCGGCGTGCGAGCGGCTGGAGCGGCTGGGCGCCGTCACCGCGCTGGAGGCGCTGCAGCACCACGAGGACGGCGAGGTGAGCCCGCGCCCGCCGCCCCGCTCCGCACGTCTCACCGCCGTCACCTAACTCTTGCCACTTGCAGGTGTACAAGAAGAACTTGTTCCTGATCGACCGCTTCTTCAGCGAGCCCGAGGACGAGCCCGCGCACGCGCACTAGCACCCGACCGTCCAAAAATGTAATAAATATATTTTTGCACCGAACACATCCACCTAATTTAATGATAATTTAAAAAAACCTAACCTAATCCAAAATATGAGACCCAACCTACAAAGCAATTGGAATGTACCGCAACTAAGACCAACATTAATAATAAATAAAATAAATGATGCTGGACAGTCCACACAGCATCATCTAGCCTCAAAGTAAGCTACTCAAAGCTTGTGTTATAGGTACTAGATAACTGATATATTTAATACATTATATACATAGATAGATATTTTTTATTATACATAGAAAACACCCAGACCAACGGAACAAATTTCTGCAGATCGTACACAAATTTGTTCCGCGGCGGGAATCGAACCCGCAACCTCTTGCGTCGCAGGCGGACTCTCGCCCGCTGCGCCACTGAGGTCGTCGTTAGAACACAATGTGTATTTCCTGATAGCCTAATCCTGGTATTTTGACTGTGTTGGAGTGTGTTGCTCTGTAACACAATTAATGCCAAAACTTGCACGACATTAATGAATTATAGCTCAGTTATACGATCTCACTGCGGACGCCTCTGTGAGCGCACTACTACGCCTAGGCATGTGCATCAACAACACTACATCAGATAAATAACGAATCTATTTTAACAAAGTTTTTTTGGTCTTTGGAGAATGTTCTAAGCTAGGGTTTAAAATCTTCTCAGCCGTTTCAAAATCATATCCGCTGTTTTAGTTAACAAAATGATAATTTCCACATGACAGGCTGATCGATTCCAATTTTCAAATCCTGTCGATGATACTGTTAAACTTTTTAAACTTCCGTGATTTGATGACATAATTATAATTGAATAACGGGTATTTATCACGTACCTATTGTTAGTGTCGGGGTATCTTTAAATGTTTAATTGATACTGGTTTATTGGATTACTTGGTTATTGGAGCATTGACGAATAAAAAAGTTCAACCTAATCAAACTAAAAAAAAAACACGACCTAATTTTATGAATTTATTCTTGTGCGAGCTGTGGGTGTGCGTCGTCTCCGGATGCTCCGCGAAGGATCAGCGCGCACACTTGCGTTCAAATTCAAATTCAAATTCAAAATATGTTTATTTTCAATAGAATCACAGGGATCACTTTGAAACGTCTTACATACTAGGTGAGTCTAAGTGCCAGTTCCAGTCCTATCCCCAGTGCGAGAAGAACTGACAAGAAACTCGCTGGGCCCTAGCGCTTTTTTTGGATGATCCTTGTTAATTTTGTAAGGAATACCTAGCAGAGTTGGAGCTGATTCATCCCAAGCTTTTTTATCATCTAAGTACTCTGATATTTTATAGTAAGCTTTTCTAGACAGTTTCTGTTTAATTACATTTTTGAATTTTCCAATTGATAAATCAAGCATGTCACTTGGGATCTTGTTATAGAAGCGTACACATTGCCCTTTAAAGGATTTACTTACTTTAGTGAGCCTAACCGTGGGAACAGCGAGTTTATTTTTAAGTCTAGTATTAACATTATGATTATCACTATTTTTCCTAAATAAATTAATGTTTTTGTGAACATACATCAAGTTTTCATATATATACTGACATGGCATTGTCATGATGTTTATTTCTTTAAACTTATCTCTAAGAGATTCTCTAGGACCCATGTTATAAATTGCACGAACAGCCCTCTTCTGCAACACAAATATAGTATTAATATCTGCAGCACTCCCCCATAACAAAATGCCGTAAGACATAATGCTATTAAAGTAGCTGAAATATACAAGTCTAGCAGTTTCTACGTCGGTGAAATGACGGATCTTTTTAACTGCATATGCTGCAGAGCTAAGTCTCTTCGACAATTTATCAATGTGCGGGCCCCATTGAAGCTTATTATCTAAAGTTATGTTCATACCAGCATCGGTTCCAGATGATCTAGAAACTTCAAATTTGGCATCCAGATAAAGAATAGTTTCACTGTTCAAACCGGGGTTGACCTCACACTGGTGTTACGGTTAGGAAATAATTTTACTAACCACACTAGTATTTCCCCATCTTCACACTGTTAGGTTATGTCTTTTTACTGACGTTCCTACCGTTGATATGGACTAACCTTCACACAGCTCTGGCACTGGTGTTACGACGTGTGCTACATATTTATTTATTACAGATGATATTGGTCGAGGAAAGTTTCTACCGTTTCCTCTATACATATTTTATATACATACGAGTATACCTCTATTACCTACCTACATCATCCAAATCCGTCGATTAGGTACTCACTACTCGACACTAGATGGCGCACTTTATTTTTAACTTTCATTTCAGAATCTATCGAGCACCAGAACCTTGACTGAAGTCTTAGTCTCTGTTAGCCGGAATTATGTACAAAATTGGGAAAACGGGTTCTATTCCCGCGGCCCGGGACAAAATAAACATTTTATTTTATTTAAGTATGTAAGTATAATACCTAATGCGAGTATCCCAGATCATATATACGACTCGATAGTAGGTATACGCTATACGATGAAGGTTGCACGTGATGGTTCCAGCGAGTAGCGCTTGAGACGACGCTACCGCGCCCGGCGCCGCCCGCACTGACCGCTCACTGCTCGCTCCCGGCCGATATACACACACACACAAGCCTTTCCCATTGATTCGTGTAAAAAAACCACATAGGTAACATACCTAAAAGTAGTAGGTACCTAAATGTTCCTACGCATAATTACTTACCTAAGTACAAGCCCAGATAATAAAATACTAGTAAGATAATATTTATTTCAGTGCATGATTTCTGATTTTTATCAATAGGAATAGATACTCTTAACGCCATCCCATGGATTTAATTAGTTATAACTAAAAAAAACTTGAGAGGTGTCAAGAGACACCCGGATGCAACGAAGTTCATTTCCTTGCTTTCTATGAGAGAGAGAGAGAGACAGAGAAACACGCGCACGCCGCACGGCTTACAAAAGCTTACTATATAGCAAAAAGTGTCGTTACAACTTTTCGTGAGAATTTTTTCCGTCTAGCCCCCTTTCACAACGCGCGATAAGGAACTTCGTTCCAAAAACCGTTGTTCCGCATCGCGCCCCATGGTACAAGTTACGTACGTCGAAAATGTTAATGCAAGGTTCGGAAGGGAGGATGCGACCTCATGTTGGTTATATTGTTAGCAATATCGTCCGACGATGAGTCATAGGGGACAGCGCGCCTATAAAAGCGGGCGCAAAGCGAGCTGCAGGCCAGTTGCGCACGAGCCTTCGACGAGTGAACATCTATTTAGTTAGGATTATCGGTGATTGTGAGCTACCTACCTACCTACCTACCTACCTACCTACCTACCTACCTACTTACCTATGTGGTTAGATTACGAGTAAGTTACTCTGAGTTCATGTTAAATTTAACTGTGGTTTGTTGTAAGTTTGATTTGATTCCTTTTGGTTATCTTTATGTTTAATTTTTATTAAATTGTAAAGGATTAAAGTTAATCCGCCGTCCGTCTGTATTTTTTTTTATTTGAATCATTACTTGGTTCCTAAAATCAGAAGTGGGATAGGTGTGTGTCCACATACAGCTTTCTCTTTCTTTGCTCGATAAAACGTTACCTTTGCACTGATAAACAACCAGACAAAGGCCCATAAACCACAAAGGAAGCAAAAATACAACTACCCACAGTTAGTAATTTTTTGTGTTTTGTTGTTTAAATTGATGAATTGAGAACTTGTGTAAGTTCTAGACATTGTTTACGAGGTAGCTCACATAACCGTACACGTAGTCCTCGTTAACATCACAGATGTGACATGTCTCGCATATCGAGGCAGTTCTCGTCCAATTAAATAGATCACGATCCCGTTCCCGATGTGTCACATCGTCGAACGCCGTGGCGCACATATAGGGCTCCACGGAGTAGGAGTGGGTTTCAGTCTCATTCTCGAAACGACAACAGGCGTCTTACATACTCCCGAACGATGCGTGACGCTGATCGTTCATATGACGTGATCTATGGCAGTTGTTATCTTGAAGCTAGTTTGCGATATCGCCGCTCTCTTACTCCTAGTCGGGAAAGGTGTCGCGAGCGTATCTGAGAACGGTAATCATCATGTATGCCCGTTCCGATGAGCCGTGCTGTATTTCGACTACCCTCGAGTCGAAATGACCTTTCTTTTCCCGCTTATATAACGTGTACCTACTGACTTAACTGACTTGACACCAGCTGATTTCGCGTCTAACGAGACAACTCAACACTCTGAAGGCATTGTAAGCCTTACGCACTACTGGTGATCAAAGTAAACATGTTGACAATTGTATAACCGTTGTTTGTGAGATTTCAGAGGTATTAGACAAGGTCAGGTGAAGCCGAGCGTTTGAAGAGTGGAGTACGGCAGGCCGATTGCGAGGCGGTCGCTGTCGCTTTACTGCTTCCGTCGCTCTGCTGTCGCTACTGCAGGGTTTAACATAATAAGCCTGCGGGTAAACTCTACTCTGGTATGAGAGGCTCAAACAGTGTTATCAAGGTTTTACCAAGCGACCGTTATGAACTTAAACTACAAGCCGCAGCTCAGTACAGTACTCCTTTGAAAAGAGAATGGTATCCCAAGAGGTTTGCTGCATTTTAAGTGTGTGTTAATCTGAATGTTTTATGTTGCAGTCACTTATTTGGATCACACATATCCTAGCGGTGTGTATGATGGCATACGTGAGGCGTTTCGCTTCGCGTGGTGGGACGAGCATGCGACGCGAACTTTCTACTTACTGCGCGCGATGCTTCCCTTGGACTTCTGGCCCTGCAGACGTGTTTCTGAACGAGTACAGGTGTAATCCAAGCAGACGCATTTCTCAGTGCGTATGAACTCATGTCTGGCAGACCAGTGGCTAGTGTGTAACACTAGAACAGGTAGACGATGTAATCGTCGGTATGTTGGTAAGCTAAGTGTTCCTATTGTTTTTATAAATACCGCCGCTCTGGCGTTATTGGGTAAATTATATGTGAGACACCGCACAGTGAGCGTGTCTAGTAAGTTTGCTATCGGTGCAGTTTGCAGTTAGTCTCATTATTTCGTGTATACTTCATGGTAATTCACTGTTTGGTTTTATTGAGAAACAATGGTTAGCCGTTTCCAAATTAAAGTTAAATTAACAGAGACTAATAACTGGTAGAGTGAACTACAGGTTAGAGGTTACAACTGAAAACTGTAGGTCAAATCGTAAAGCCTTGCGTAAAATATTGAGATGTCGGACTCGACACCTTCTCGAGTAGGACCAAGTCTACCAAGACGAGTATTCCAAACGGAATAGACGGTTTGCACTTGATGTGATGTGATGACTTTGTGTTCGTGCTTAACCTTTCCTGTTCACAGGGAAGTTAGATCTGAGAGTGCGTGGCCCCTACGAGGTGGTCAACGTTCTATGCGCTTACGCTGCGCTATCGAGCGGTAGCTGTGGGCAGACCCAGCCTGCAGTGCAGTCATTTAATAGGATCACACGTGTCCTAGCGAAGCTGAACTCCAGGATGCGCACTGCGCAGTCCCTATGAGGTCGTGTGATCGTTGCCGTATCACCGATACGAGCTCGAGCTATTGGCTGTTTGTACGGAAAGAAGACTCTGACTGCCGCAGAACATTATGGTTCAGTGGTGTGGCAAGTCGACCCTGGTGAAGTATGAAATATTTTTCTGTAGTAGTGAGTTATACCAGCAGCCCCGACATAATGGCTATTTGATCCGACATTTAGCAGTTTGCTATTCGTAGCTTCGACATTTTTGGCTACCTTTTTATTTCGATAATAGTTACCCGGTGGCTTTGCAGTTGTTTTGGTAATGATCGAGGTCCGGAACTCCTTCATTGGTGAAACAACTTGCGATCTGCAGCTTATTTAGAGGCAGTTGCTTGAAAATATGCTTGTGCTTTCTGTATGACAGGAAAACTGAAAATATACTTGTGCTTTCTGTATGACAGGAAAACTGAATCTGGGAGTACGTGGCCTTTACGAGGTGGTCAACGTTCTGCCGAGCGGTCGGTGTGAGCTGACGCTGCGCTGTCGAGCGATAGCTGTGGGCAGACCCAGGCTGCAGTGCAGTATGGCGCTGTGGCGAGGCGATCGATGTCCAGAGATGCGTACAGACTCCGGTCTGGCAGACGCGTCTAACGCGTACAGGCGCTGTCCTGGCAGACGCATTTCTCAATGCGTACAGATTCCGGTCTGGCAGACGTGTCTAACACGTACAGGCGCTGTCCTGGCAGACGCATTTCTCAATGCGTACAGACTCCGGTCTGGCAGACGCGTCTAACGCGTACAGGCGCTGTCCTGGCAGACGCATTTCTCAATGCGTACAGACTCCGGTCTGGCAGACGTGTCTAACACGTACAGGCGCTGTCCTGGCAGACGCATTTCTCAATGCGTACAGACTCCGGTCTGGCAGACGTGTCTAACACGTACAGGCGCTGTCCTGGCAGACGCATTTCTCAATGCGTACAGACTCCGGTCTGGCAGACGCGTCTAACGCGTACAGGCGCTGTCCTGGCAGACGCATTTCTCAATGCGTACAGACTCCGGTCTGGCAGACGTGTCTAACACGTACAGGCGCTGTCCTGGCAGACGCATTTCTCAATGCGTACAGACTCCGGTCTGGCAGACGCGTCTAACGCGTACAGGTGTTGTCCTGGCAGACGTATTTTTCAATACGTATGGACTCATGTCCGGCAGACACGTGTGGGGGGGTTTTAGTAGATTTGTACGTACAAAGTAAGAGAATGTGTGACACTTGTCAGAAGACGTATGTTGATACGAAGAATGTTAGTGAAGGACTAGGTACCTAGCTAAGTGTGTTTCGTTGAAAGAGGGCCTTGCCAGTTGATGAATGAAAGAATAGGCAATTGCTTTTGATGTTATTACTTAACCCGTGTTTTACATCGACAGACTCTTAGATAGACGCTTGTGCGCGTGTGACGCACGTGCGCTGACCTCCACGACGTGAGGTGATGCAGAACGGTCTGTGGAAGACCCGATGCTGCGTCGAGACATGATGGAGAAAAGTATCAGGGGCCCTATTTTTTCTTTATTATTATTTGAGACGTCTCTGAGGTGACTCCTGTGAGACTTGAGTTACGAGATGACGATTGATGTGCGATGTATTAATTAAGTGAAAGAGATTATGAACTGAGAATGAATAATGAAGTGGCAGTTTTAAGAAACTGCGCACGTATTTATACATGTCGTTCTTTCACAGAAGGTGAATCTGATGAGTCCTAGGATAGCTCATCAGACTCCGCAGCAAGGGTTCAGCGGTCTACGCCCCTGCTAGATGCTGGCTGATCCTGAAGCCGGATCTTCAACAGCTCCTGGCACCAGTCCTGCCTGTTGCTACCATGCTTGCGGGCCGAGGACGACCCGTCGTCAGGAGAGGCCGTGTTAGCAATATCGTCCGACGATGAGTCATAGGGGACAGCGCGCCTATAAAAGCGGGCGCAAAGCGAGCTGCAGGCCAGTTGCGCACGAGCCTTCGACGAGTGAACATCTATTTAGTTAGGATTATCGGTGATTGTGAGCTACCTACCTACCTACCTACCTACCTACCTACCTACCTACCTACTTACCTATGTGGTTAGATTACGAGTAAGTTACTCTGAGTTCATGTTAAATTTAACTGTGGTTTGTTGTAAGTTTGATTTGATTCCTTTTGGTTATCTTTATGTTTAATTTTTATTAAATTGTAAAGGATTAAAGTTAATCCGCCGTCCGTCTGTATTTTTTTTTATTTGAATCATTACTTGGTTCCTAAAAATATAATATACTAGCAGTCCGCCCCGGCTTCACACGGGTATTTATATATACATACATTGTCACGACTGTAATCCCCAGGCTCGGTAGATATCTCCTCAGATTTTCAAATCGGTTCAGTAGTTTCGGAGCCTATTCATTTCAAACAAACAAACAAACAAACAAACAAACAATCAAAGTTTTCCTCTTTATAATATTATATAGTGTAGATGTGGGATAGAAAGTAAAAAATATTAAATACACCGACCGGCTACATGGATGGACGTTTATTGACTAATCATTACAGACACTGACAATCATCTTGTTTTTTTTCTTTATAATATAAATAGGTACTACTATTATTTACATTGGACCTGTTTATTAACAGCTCACGCCGCGCCCCGGCTCGTGCGGCAGCGAGATGGAATCGTCACTCTCGCTCGGCTCGGTATAGGCACGAGGGGAGCAGCTCTATCGGAGCCTGGAACCGGTTTGGCGCGCGGCGGGCGGGTCATCGTTCCGTTCGTCGCTTCATTCGAATTTGGAAGCGCAGCGCGCGACACGTCACCGGCCTTCGAACCGGATGCGAGGAAACGCGGGAAACAAACTTTATTTGTACCCTTTGTAAAAAATAAACATACGTACGTGCCTATTTATCTACTTACCTAATAATAAAATAAAAAAGTGATTTGTGATGCAACGAGCTTGCTGAACAAGAGCTTGTGCGCTACGTCGGTGGAGAATCCAAAACCATCCAAAACACAACAGAATGGCGGTGAGTGATAGTTGTTTTGATCTCTCCACCTAGTTTTTCAGCTAGTGGACGCTGGCGGCAGGTCTACGACCCTCAAGCCTCTCGGCACACTGGTTCGAAAGAGCACGATAGGAACATGGACTCTAGAGAAGAGTTTATTTATTAATTTATACTTTATTGTAAGTACACAAATTACAAAAAAGACGTGTCACTCGGAGACTGCCGCGGTAAAGCTATTGTTTAGCATTAGTGTTAGGTTATTTCCTATGGAATTTCTGAATTCGGTCTCCACGCTCTAGTTTTTATGCAATAGCTTAAAAATGTGACAAAAGGAGGGTTGAATGTCTAGGGGGCATTTTCTACCAGCCAACCCATTCCGGTTCAAAGTCAGGTCGGAGTTGTCAGTTGTCACTGTCGTTGGCAGGTCTACCTACTCTGATAAGTAATTGTATAGGTAGGTAGGTACCTACCTAATTAGGTATTACTCGTATAGGAAAGTATAGACATAAGTCTAGATTACCTAGGTACTTATATAAAACTGCAAACCTTCACATTAAAAAGGCGACTGCGCTGGGCACTTTTAAGATCTTGAGTTAGTGCATTTACCTACTTAATATTATATCTACCTATTCGATTTTTAGAATGTTATTCAGTAACTATTTATATCGATGATCATATAATTAATACATATGAGGAGCAGGCATACCTACTTTCTGTGCCGTGTTGCCGAATAAGTATTTAAGGACGTAGCGTACCTACCAGTGATATCGTAGGTATATCTAACAAATAACCTAATCCTCCCCACTAGTGGGATAGCACTGGGCAAGAGGCACCGTGTTAGTAGCTGACTAGTACTTAGCCAGCTGATTTGCTCGCGACAGTGAATGAGCTAACGTCACGCGGGCGCCGGGAGCTTGCGCCCGCGCATCAAGCACGGCGCACCGCTCGTCCCCGAACCGGTTCAACTTCAGCAGGTCTACCATGAGTTTTCACAATCTACACTCGCTAGCGACTGTAGTTAAAAAATTGTATGAAAACTTGTACAGCGCCTCTAGCGGATAGTTGGGTACTGAAACGTCACGTAGTTAACTATCCTACGTCACAGTACTACAGCGACTGTAGTTTGCGCTTCATAATTTAGATAGATTTCATAGTAACGTACTATTCCTACTGTAGTGACGTCAGCCGATCTACATGTGACAACTCATGGTAGACGTACAGAGCCAGCTTCGAGAGCCGCCCGCGCCTAGCATCCTAGTAATCTGTGCGCACATTCATTTGGATACAGATTTGTATTACAATGCTCCGATATTGTACATCTAACATGATTTCCTCACAGCAAAACTATTAAAACATTTGACAATGAATTAAATGCGGACGAAGTCGCGGGCGAGAGCTAGCAGGCACAAGTCAGGCTTGTATGCCGACCGTGGACTGGCGCGGGCGCAGTGCGTTGTAGCTCGTTGAACGAACCACAACCAGATACAAAGGGGGTGCACCAAAAAACTTGGAGACTTTAAAGCCGCCCAGCGCCATGTCTCCTATGTATAATGACAACAAGAAATAAAGAATTTATAAAACGCATCGATAGCGCGATCTACTAATTTAACCCCGCCATCTAGCTATAAAAAGTGGAAAGAGTGAAATGGAAGAAGATCACATGTTGTGCCGACCTTACATAACGTGGGATAAGGGCAGGAAGATGATGATCTAGCTATAAAAAGTAGTACTTAATAAAAGATCTAACCGGCGTCTGCATCACAGCAGAGTTATACAATGGTAGGTGTCGCACGCGCAGCGAGCAGCGTCACGGCACGGCTGACCGCATTGTGGCGAGTCACGCGTCACGCGACTAGTGTCGCACACAACAAACACACGAACCGAATCCTTGTGCCGTCTCAACAAAGACATTAATTATCCTAATAATGTACACTTCTAAAGGCTTTGTCCTGAATGACTGAGGTATCAACGCACAGCCTAAACCGCTGATCGCAGAGACAAACTTGGAAGGTGTGTTCTTTGTATGACGGAGGCATCCGATAAGAAAGGATTTCGGCGAAATTCTACCTCTATGGGGGTGAAAAAGGGGAGCAAAGTTTATATGGAACAACGTGATTCCTTGGTCCAATCTGCTTTGAATTTTGCATAAACCTTTTTCAACCAAACTGATAGAAGTGCGCCCCAGAGGCTCCTCTCGTGCAAACAACGAAAAAGCCATATAGCCGTCATCATCACATCACAAGCCATATAGTCATCATCATCACATCACAAGCTATTAGTCATCATCACATCACAAGCCATATAGTCATCATCATCACATCACAAGCTATTAGTCATCATCACATCACAAGCCATATAGTCATCATCATCACATCACAAGCTATTAGTCATCATCACATCACAAGCCATATAGTCATCATCATCACATCACAAGCTATTAGTCATCATCACATCACAAGCCATATAGTCATCATCATCACATCACGAGCTATTAGTCATCATCACATCACAAGCCATATAGTCATCATCATCACATCACAAGCTATTAGTCATCATCACATCACAAGCCGTAAGGTCCTTGGTCGCTGGCGTCAAGTGATGTGAGAGTGATGCCAGCAGACCACAGCAGAGTGTGTTCGGTTGCAGGGTATGAACGCGCGGCTGGCGTTCGCCGTCGTGTCGTCCGCGTGCTGGTCCTCCTTCCAGCACGGCTACAGCACGGGCGTGCTCAACGCGCCGCAGCACGTGCGTGTCCCCCTGCGCCTGGAGCGCTAGGCCTGTGCACTAGCCTATCCCGCGGGAACCGTACATTTTTCCGGGATAAAAAGTAGCCCATATGCTATTCCAGAGTATAATCTATATCCGTGCCAAATTTCAGCCAGATTCGTTCAGCCGTTTCAGCGTGAAAGAGTAACAAACATACATCCACACATCCATACATTCTTACAAACTTTCGCGTTCATAATAATTAGTAGGATAGCGCATAGTGCCATATCCGTCGCACGGATGTGACGAGGTCGCCGCGCGAGGGCCGAGCGAGGTGGCAGTACCGTGGCGCCGCAGGTGATGTCCCGCTGGCTGCACGAGGAGGTGCTGGGCGGCGCGCGCGACCCCGCGCTGCCGGCCGAGCGGCAGGCCGCCGTGGCCGCGCTGTGGGCCGCCGCCGTGGCCGCCTACTGCGGCGGCGGCGCGCTGGGCGGGCTGCTGTCGGGGCTGCTGGCCGCGCGCCTGGGCCGCCGCGGGGCGCTGCTGCTCAACAACGTGCTCGTGTTCGCCGGCGCGGCCTGCCAGGGCTGCGCCAAGCTCGCCGGCTCCGCCAACCTGCTCGTCGTGGGCAGGTGACGCTCTCACGGTCCTCCACGCACTCACCCCGGCACACGTCACCCACCCCTACACACATCACCCACCCCGGCACACGTCACCCACCCCGGCACACGTCACCCACCCCTACACACATCACCCACCCCGGCACACGTCACCCACCCCGGCACACGTCACCCACCCCTACACACATCACCCACCCCGGCACACGTCACCCACCCCGGCACACGTCACCCACCCCTACACACATCACCCACCCCGGCACACGTCACCCACCCCTACACACATCACCCACCCCGGCACACGTCACCCACCCCTACACACATCACCCACCCCGGCACACGTCACCCACCCCGGCTCACGCCACCCACCCCTACACACATCACCCACCCCGGCACACGTCACCCACCCCTACACACATCACCCACCCCTGCACACATCACCGACCCCGACACACATCACCGACCCCAGTTCACAACACACACACACCTCCAGTACGAGCGGGTCGGTGACGTGGCTCGACGCCGCAGGTTGCTGACGGGCGTCAACAGCGGCCTGAACGCGGGCCTGGCGCCGCTGTACCTGTCGGAGATCGCGCCCGTGGCGCTGCGGGGCTCCGTGAGTAGCGCGCCGCGCGCCCCCCCCGCCCGCACAGCCCCTGACCCGCCGCCTGCCGCAGGTCGGCTCGGTGTACCAGCTCGGCATCACGCTGAGCATCGTGCTGGCGCAGGCGCTGGGGCTGCGCGCGGCGCTGGGCTCGGCGCGCGCCTGGCCCGCGCTGCTGGCGCTGCCCGCGCTGCCCGCCGCGCTGCAGCTCGCCTGCCTGCCGCTCTGCCCCGAGTCGCCCAAGTACCTGCTGCTGGACCGCGGCCGGGAGGAGGATGCCATGAAGGGTGTGTGTGTGGGTGTTGCAGCCCTGACCTGATGTGTGTGTTTATCTGTGTGTGTTGCAGCGCCAAGCTGATGTGTGTGTTGCAGCGCTGACCTGATGTGTGTGTATGTGTTGCAGCGCTGACCTGATGTGTGTGTATGTGTTGCAGCGCTGACCTGGCTGCGCGGCGATGAGGCGGTCGTGCGCGCAGAGATGGAGGACCTGCGCCAGGTGCGCCCTAGGGCTCCCGCCCCGCTCCACCCCCGCCCCCCCGCGCCGCGCGAGTGGGGACGGCTTATTTACATCATTCAGAATCGCATTTCAACTAGTCTTCGTCACATTAAATTTAAAAGAAAACGAATACAGTAAACATTTGGATGACCCGCGCTTCGCTGATAACGAGTGTTAAAGATGTGATCCGGAGTGGTGCGCTTGCGCAGGAGGCGGAGAGGAACAAGGTGAGCCGCAAGGTGACGGTGCGCGAGCTGTTCGCCGCCCGCGCGCTGCGTCGCCCGCTGCTCGTGGCCGTGGGCGTCATGCTGGCGCAGCAGGTGAGCCCCCCCCACCCCCTCCCTCCGACTGACAACCTGTACCACAGTATTTAATAACTCCGTGTGACGCGCCCGCAGCTGTCGGGGATCAACGCGGCGATATTCTTCTCCACGGACATATTCCGCAACGTGCACCTCTCCACGGAGCACGCGCAGTACGCCAGCCTCGGTGAGACCCCCTCCCCCCTCCCGCTGACCCCCCCCCCCCCCCGCGCAGGCATGGGCGCCATGAACGTGGCGTCGACGCTGGCCAGCCTGGCGCTGGTGGAGCGCGCGGGGCGCCGCACCCCCTCCCCCCCCACTGACACCCCCCCCCCGCGCAGGCATGGGCACCATTAACGTGGCGTCGACGCTGGCCAGCCTGGCGCTGGTGGAGCGCGCGGGGCGCCGCACCCCCTCCCCCCCCCCCACTGACCCCCCCCCGCGCAGGCATGGGCGCCATGAACGTGGCGTCGACGCTGGCGAGCCTGGCGCTGATGGAGCGCGCGGGGCGCCGCACCCCCTCCCCCCCCCACTGACCCCCCCCCCCGCGCAGGCATGGGCGCCATGAACGTGGCGTCGACGCTGGCGAGCCTGGCGCTGATGGAGCGCGCGGGGCGCCGCACCCCCTTCCCCCCCCCACTGACCCCCCCCCACGCAGGCATGGGCGCCATGAACGTGGCGTCGACGCTGGCGAGCCTGGCGCTGGTGGAGCGCGCGGGGCGCCGCACCCCCTCCCCCCGACCCCCGCGCAGGCATGGGCGCCATGAACGTGGCGTCGACGCTGGCGAGCCTGGCGCTGGTGGAGCGCGCGGGGCGCCGCACCCCCTCCCCCCCCGCACTGACCCCCCCCGCGCAGGTATGGGCGCCATGAACGTGGCGTCGACGCTGGCGAGCCTGGCGCTGGTGGAGCGCGCGGGGCGCCGCACCCCCTTCCCCCCCCCACTGACCCCCCCCCACGCAGGCATGGGCGCCATGAACGTGGCGTCGACGCTGGCGAGCCTGGCGCTGGTGGAGCGCGCGGGGCGCCGCACCCCCTCCCCCCCCGCACTGACCCCCCCCGCGCAGGTATGGGCGCCATGAACGTGGCGTCGACGCTGGCGAGCCTGGCGCTGGTGGAGCGCGCGGGGCGCCGCACCCCCTCCCCCCCCGCACTGACCCCCCCCGCGCAGGTATGGGCGCCATGAACGTGGCGTCGACGCTGGCGAGCCTGGCGCTGGTGGAGCGCGCGGGGCGCCGCACCCCCTTCCCCCCCCCACTGACCCCCCCCCACGCAGGCATGGGCGCCATGAACGTGGCGTCGACGCTGGCGAGCCTGGCGCTGGTGGAGCGCGCGGGGCGCCGCACCCCCTCCCCCCCCGCACTGACCCCCCCCGCGCAGGTATGGGCGCCATGAACGTGGCGTCGACGCTGGCGAGCCTGGCGCTGGTGGAGCGCGCGGGGCGCCGCACCCCCTCCCCCCCCCACTGACCCCCCCCCCGCGCAGGCATGGGCGCCATGAACGTGGCGTCGACGCTGGCGAGCCTGGCGCTGGTGGAGCGCGCGGGGCGCCGCACGCTGCTGCTGGCCGGCTTCGCGGGCATGCTGGCCTGCTCCGTGGGACTCGCGGTCGCCAGTCTCTATGTGAGTGTCGGACGGACGGACGGACTAGTACCAACTGCGGCGATTTCGTCCGCATGGCGTCCAATTTGAAAGAAACAATGTGCGCAATGCCAGTGCTCTTAAATGAAGAAAAATATCGTGAAGAAACCGACATACCCTAAAACTAAACATTCGAAGGTGTGTCATAGGTTAGTATTCTTATAAGCGGCGATGGGCTTGCAACCTGTCACGTACGGAATACTAGCTATTGCGCAAAATGTGGACATGTGTCAAATGTCATGTTCGGACGTGCCTCCGACTCTTTAGATATCCTCAAAGATCTAAGTAGGTAACTGATCTGAGGAGATATCTACCGAGCCTGGGGATTACAGTCGCAGTGTGAGTGTTTTGTTTATTTTCTTTTCTATATTCTGTATTGTTCCGCTCCCAATTAAGCTCCGTTCATCTGATCCGTTCAGTTAGTGTCGGAGATGTGCGCGAACTAACAGACGACAGACGCGTGACGTGTGTGTGTCAGACGACAGACGAGACTGACGCGTGCCGTGTGTGTGTGTCAGACGACAGACGAGACTGACGCGTGCCGTGTGTGTGTGTCAGACGACAGACGAGACTGACGCGTGCCGTGTGTGTGTGTCAGACGACAGAGGAGACTGACGCGTGCAGTGTGTGTGTGTCAGACGACAGACGAGACTGACGCGTGCCGTGTGTGTGTGTCAGACGACAGAGGAGACTGACGCGTGCCGTGTGTGTGTGTCAGACGACAGAGGAGACTGACGCGTGCAGTGTGTGTGTGTCAGACGACAGAAGTAGTTAGGTATTCACCGGAACTGGCTCATGTGATCCAAACCCGAAATAAATTCACCTTCTCAGGCTAAAAAAAAAAAAAAAAAAAAAAGTTTGGTGTCTTTTCCTAGGTTTTCGGGGTCGCTGAATCGGTCTATTGCATCCGTTTTTTGATAGCTTACACAGATCATGAGATAGCTAACAAATCTAAAGCTCTCCACTACATTGCTAATCACCTATTGATAAAATTAACCTAAATGTTTCCTTATTACCCAGTGAACACGGTGCGCCATTGTTTGTTTATCACCTCTGACGTCACGGCGCACCATTGTTTGTTAATCACCTCTGACGTCAATCTCAGACTAATTAGCTTATTAGGATGTTCTAGCAAAACAACATTTTTTGGATCAATCACAAACCTTTATTTCCTCTAAAATAAGTACAGAATAGTTTGTATAAAAATATATCATTATTTATTGTATTGTTACTGAATAATTTAATAAAATCCATCATTGTATTTCCATAAAATTTGTTATAAAGATATGTTACACAATATTCTCCGCAAACTGATGTAAAATCATCTTGTAATCTATACCTATTAAAATCCCACCGCTTTGAATTCCTGATCAAGAAATCTCTATGATATCCTGTAGGCGGTCGTCCATATGAATCGAAATACTGACCAAACCTATTTCTATCTATGTGTATGGCCACCCAATGAGAACCTGGCATGCTGTCGGTGTCCAAATTGCTTATCAGGTACATAGGAACTTTAACATGTAAAGGTAACCTGTTTGCTGCATATACATTTTTTTGTAAAGAAGGATGGATAGTGTTCAAATATTTTTGAATCTCAATTGTGTTCATGTTTAATCAGCCTTTCGCATAAAGCTGTGCTATGCTTAACCTTCAAATCAAGAATGTGGAACTAAATATACTGAACTTCTTTATAAACATTGTGCAAGGACATAAATAAAAAGATTGGAATATGTGCAGATTATTTTTATTAGGTACTAACACTTATATATAGACAATAGTTACCTATTTAACTGCTATAGTCTACGGTTACATTACGGTTCTTATCTATTTCAATAACATTATCAAATTCTGCATAAACAATACAATTTATAGTCTGAGTAAGAGTAGACTCATGCTGTTTGAATGTTGCTCTTTAGTCAGTTGTTAAAATATGTACACAACCTAATGATCCTGATAGTTTAGATAACATTATCAAATTCTATACAAATAAGGAATGCTGTTTGAATGTTGCCCTAATGATCCTGATAAGTTTAGTTGGCTATATAAGTCATAATTTTTTTCAAACATTCACTGTCGAGTGCTTGTTCATATGAACTATAAGTCTCCAGATTACATTTTGTGAAGTGTGTTTAAAGTGATCTACAGAACAATGGATGTAAGTACTTCTTTAAAACTTTTCTATAATTTGTTATGCATATAGATTCAAAACGTTGATAGTGGTTATTATATTGTTGCAGAACTCTTTCGAAGAAAATACATTCAAACAATATTATTACACTTGTTCAGATGATGAAGATAAGACTCAAGAACCCCTTAACATTTGTGAAGAAAAACCACCTAAAAAACAAATGAAAAGAAACAAATCAACTGAAAGCTTAGATAATTTGTTTGAAGTGAAACAAATAAAGAAGAGAAAGTTATCATCAACAGTTTCTCGTGCCCACCAAGAAGGTGGTAATGTTTTTATAACTACCAATGAAGATGATGGTCATCGATCGAATCATATGATAAAAATAGAAGTTTATAACATGCACAAAATAAATAAAATCACGCCTACAGAACAGTGGAAACATGCAAGCTATAGAGTAAAATATTTTACAAATGAATGCAATAACAATTATGAAAGTATAAAAAAAATAATATACTGCATATCAAAAGAAATAGCATCAAACCCAACATGTAAAAAATATCATTTTAATAAGTAGTAGTAGTTTACCAATTTTTATTTATAAGTTTCGATAAAATTTCATTCTTAGTAAATTTACTTATCCCTCATTTACAAATTTTAGTCATTAGAAAAAATATTAGAATACAAATACTTACCTCATAATAGAATCTTAGGAAACAATATCTCATCAGTGGGGTTGCTTTAGTAAGTACCTAATTAGACATACCTCATTATGTAAGTATTACTTATAACATGAGATCTTTCTACCTGTTCTTACTATAAATAGTTCTTGTAGACGCTTACATGTAGATACTTCTTGTAGACGCTTACGTGCAGATACTTACTGTGATTCCATCTCCACCAAAAATGGAAAATATGAGTGTAAACTGTGTTAGTGTCTTTTTCAATACGATGGATACCGATTTTAGTGATGAAATTTGTCAAAAATTTGATAACCATATGATGCTAGAAGACGAATACGATAAATACTTATATGATGAATGTGCTCTGGTTGAAGAAAAAATAAATGCTGAATCCGAATTCAAACATTGTGTGATGCTTGAAGATGAATACGATGAATACTTATTTGAAGAATGCGCTCTGGTTGAAGGAAAAATAAAGTAAGTGATATCTATATCTTCTCCTTCTAGTACTTTTGTTTATCCTAAACTGAATTCATATCTCAACTCTTTTAATTTATTATTGCAGTCTACAATCGGGGGGATCTCTTAAGAGAGTGAATGACTCTGAAAATGCTGACATTGTTGTGAAACGAGCGCGATATGAAGATGGACCATCTACATCATCAATGGGATCTAACAACACAAACGAAACAACATCTAACAATGGAAATGAACGTGATGATAAGGTAAATTGTGACATTTGTCAAGTTCTTGTTAGTAGAAGGTATTTTGCAAATCATTTAAAGAGTAAACTTCATAAAAGTAAACTTGAAAAAGTACATGACTCACTACAAAATGTTTCTATAATCGAATCAGCTTTTGGTAATAGAATAATTTCTTATAAGATACGTGGAAAGAATGATCAACATTTAAATAACTTTGAAACACCTGAGTTGTATTTGAATTCTATCAAAAATGAAATTATGCTTCTAATTGAAGAGTCTATTCAAAAGCTAACAGTTTTTAAAGTAAACTTTGTTCTGCATGCCGATTTTATTCAACAAACTAAAGAGGATTCATTTCAAACTTTTGATTTCCAAACATATAATTACATAGTATTTCAGGGGGATGATCTAAATTTTCTATATTCATCTTTGTGTGACACTTTGATAAATAAAATCAGTTCTTTTGAGAAAAAAGGCAGTGGTTGGAGTCTTAAGGAAATAAAAGCATTGGATATGAATGTTAATAAATTTAATCCTCTGCGTGGTACTTCATATATTGAGTTGCCAAAGGATATAAGAACTAAAAAAGCTGTAGTTAATGTTAAAAATGCTGACAATTTATGTTTCAAATGGGCATTGCTTTCCGCTTTGTATCCAGTTAACAAAAATGTTGATCGAGTATCATCATACACAGTACATTCAAACAAATTAAAATTTGATGGAGTGGATTTTCCTGTAAAGCTGGTTGATATATCCAAAGTTGAAAAACTAAACAACATTAGCATTAATGTAAAAGCGGGTGGACTCGGGGACCGTAGAGTAAAACGATCCGACATCATGGAACACTTTGTTTATTTAGATGTTCCTACTTTGAGTTACAATTGTAAAGTGAGTCCACTCTGCACTGTGAGGTTCTATTTATGGGGCACGAAAGACCGCCATGACAGTCAAGCGACGTCACTACAACTTCCTTCTATCAATGGCGTACTTTTTTATAATTAAACTATATTTAATTTACAAAATAATACAATAATAGCTTAAATATTTGATTAGAAATTAACTAAGCTTTTTACAATTCTAAAATGTAAATAAACTTATTGTATAACTAAATCAATTGTAATCATCACACTTCCGGTTTAATTTTAATTCCTTTTATGTTCTAATTATTTCATTTATTTTATTTCTTAATTAATAAATTGATAAATCACATTGATTAAATTGTTAGATTATTAATAGGTATTTCACCGTATCAATCCAAAAGATCACAAATTATTTGTGATTGAAACGTTTCCGGATCCACCCGACTGAATCAAATTTCAAAGGCGCTATCACGGCCATGCTGACGAGCGGCCCTTGCTGGGGCCAGCGAACGTTTAAAGATCTGGAATGAATACAAAAGTGTTATGCAAGTATTGATTAGATTACCAGACTCAGAGGCCATGAGGCTTGGTCTGGCAAAACTGTCAAACTCAGAGGTTTTATCGTGGCTTGATCTCATCGATTCAGAGGCCAGTCTAAACTTGGTTTGACTGAGATCATAACTTCATAATATTTTTACTGTTAGACCCATTACAAATATCTTTTAAACCAAAATCATAGTAACCATCACGTAATGAATACAAAAATGCTATGCAAGTGTTGATTAGATTACCAGACTCAGAGGCCATGAGGCTTGGTCTGGCAGAACAGTCAAACTCAGAGGTTTTATCGTGGCTTGATCTTATTGATTCAGAGGCCAGTCTTAACTTGGTTTGACCGAGATTATAACCTCATAATATTTTTATTTTACTTACAACTTTCTTACCAATTATCGCTATCACGGTCTATTTCCGTTAAATTGGGATTAGGTACCAATCTCAGGTGTTCATGTGTGACTACAGAACTTTTATTCCGAGGTGATCGAAGGTCTTTTATTTCGTATCTGTGATTATCTAGAACTTCCAGTATTTGACACGGTCCGATAAATTTGGGTCCTAGTTTATTACCCGACCATTGAGTGTCTTTGCAAAGCACAAAATCTCCTTTTTGAAAGGGCTTAATTACTGCGCATTTAGCATCAAAGAGTTTTTTACTTTTGTCAGCTGTTTCGGCCATTCTGTGTTCCGCGTCTAATCGGATTTCATCTTTATTAATTGTATCATTGGTAAGACAGATTTGTTCTATTGCAGGCGGAGAGCAGCGTTTACCTAACAATAGTTCCAGAGGGGAATATCCAGTGGCCTTCGATTTTGTACAGTTTAATGCTAATTGCAATTCTCCTAATTTGGTGACCCAAACCCTTGAATTAGTTAAAGCTGTGGTTGTGAGGTGGTCTTTAAGAGTGCGCATTTGTCTTTCGACTTGGCCATTAGCCCTAGGTGTGCCTCGGGCAATAGCATGATGTTCAATACCGACTGATTTGAAAAAATCTTGGATTTCTGAACCCATGATAGCAGATTCCCTATCGGAGATTATTCTATTAGGGGTACCGAAAAGATTTATTATTTCTCGAAAATATTTTGAAATTAAATTTACACTTTTATCTTTTAATGGATAAAGGAGTATAAATTTTGTGAATGCATCAATGATTACTAGCACATATGCTTTTTTGGTGGTTCCTGTAAGATTTCCCATAAGATCTACATGTACCGTATGAAAAGGAATATTTATTTTATCAATTGGATGAAGTTCTATTTGTTTTTTTCCTGAAGCTCCTTTGCCGATTTTACATTGTAAACAATTATCGCAAAATTTACGTATTCTTTTGTTCATGTGTTTAAACCAAAACTGTTCTCGAATTTTGTCTAAAGTACGCTCCCACCCTGCGTGTATAAGATTTTCATGGTACCTATTTATTAATGAACAAACTAGTGAATCTGGCACCACTGTACGAGTTAGTGATTGTCCTTTTTGATTTTGGATAGTTATCATTAAAAGATTTGACCGGATGCTGAATTTTTTATCATAATCCTCTTTGTTTTTTATAGTTTCCCGTATTTGTTTAAGTTCTTTGTCCCTTTCTTGTTCTACTATGATCCAGGACGGATCTTTTGTCAAAATGTTGATACGCGGGTTTCTGCTTAAAAAATCTACGTGAGCCATTTGTTCCCCTTTACGATAAATTACGTCAAAATCAAAATTTTGTAAATATGCCCACAAACGATGAACTCGAGGTGTAAGTTCCTTTTTATTTTTTGAAGCCTTAAGGGCGTTGCAGTCAGTTACAACTGTAAATTTTCGCCCATACAAGAAATGACGAAAATGTTTTATTGCTCTAACGACAGCTAGTGTTTCTAATTCGTATGAGTGATATCTTGTTTCTGCGGCACTTGTGCGCATACTAAAATATTCGACTATTTTGTGACGTTTATTATCGTCGTTTTGAATGAGCATTGCACCAAGACCTATAGAGCTCGCATCTGTGTGTACTTCAATCGGAAGATTAGGATCAAATATACTCAATACGGGTTCAGATGTCAAAAGTCTGATGACATATTGCCTTCGTCTTTCGCGATCGATGGTCCATTCAAATGGGATGTCTTTTTTTGTAAGTTCGTATAGTGGGGCCATTAACTGGGAAAATTGAGGTATAAAACGCCGGAAATAGCTTGCTAGTCCATTAAACTGTCGTAGTTGTTTGAGTGTTTTAGGTGGGTCTGAAAATTTTAAAGCTGAAATTTTAGCAGGGTTGGGCTTGACTTCACCATTTTCTATAATATTACCGAGATATTCAATTGATGCTTTCAGAAATTTACATTTAGAATAATTTATCGTAAACCCTGCGTCTGATAATCTTTTAAGGACCAAATCTAGTCTTTCAAGGCCTTCTTGCTCAGTTGATGATGGAATTAATACGTCATCGATATAGACTAATGCAATATTATCGCGATAGTCACCTAGAGCTGTATTAATGGCTCTCTGGTATACTGAAGGTGCGTTACTAAGTCCGAATGGCATGGAAAGGTATTCGAACTGACCATCAGGAGTGACAAAAGCAGTTTTTTCGATAGAGTCTTCAGCTATGCTAATCTGGTGAAAACCTGATTCCATATCAAGACTTGAAAAGAAGCGAGCCTTACCGAGTTTATCAATATGATCCTGTATCAAGGGAAGCGGATAGTGGTCACGAACTGTATTCGAATTTAATTCCCGGAAATCTACACAAAGGCGATCATCGCCATTTTTCTTTTTTACTAGCAAAATAGGGCTTGCAAAAGGGGAGCAGCTATCTCGAATTATATTTTTACTTTTTAGGTCTTCGATGATTGTTTTTACTTTTTCTCTCTCTACAGGAGCAAGGCGATAAGGTCGTCTGTGTACTATACGATTGGGATCCTTTAATCTGATATTTAATTTGCCTGTGGTCACTTTTTTTGTTTTATCAAAAGAAAATAAGTCTTTATGTTTATTGAGAATACTCATAAGCTGAGAAGTGTTTGTCAAATCAGTATCTAAATCGATTAAAGTCGTTTTCGTACAGTTTAAAATGTGACTTACCCTTTCTATGGACGTTCCTTTGTCAGTAATTGAAATTTGGATACCTGGTATTTTAATAGAGTCAATACCTAAGATGACATCATAATTTAAGTCGTCTACTACATGAAGTTTTATTTCAAATGTAACATCGTTTAATGTAGCGGTAGTGTTAATTGATTCACTAGAAGGGACACTACTGCCTCCAAATCCGCGTAAGTTTAAAATCTCAGTTTGACGTTTTCCTTTGATCGACCCTACAACTTTTTTCTTTACAAGAGAGCATTCAGCTCCACTATCAATTAAACAAGAAAAAAAGATATCACCTATCTGCAGTTGAACTTCGTTAGGTGCTACTTCCTTTTGAACCGTGTTGACTTCTCGACGTGAAGGTGGTGGGGCGGTTTTGGTAGTTGTAGTTTCTTTCTGTGTTTCTTTTTGATTTTTATGCCAACAGTGGATTGATCGGTGTCCTGGTTTTTTGCAAATTTCACAAGTTCTGTTCTTGCAATTGCGTGAAATGTGTCCCGGTTTATCACATAAGTAACAGGTGTTCGTTGCTGTTGTTGAATTTTCGAGTCGTGGCTGTTTATGACGTGGTTCGTCTAATGTTCCATCTGCAGATCGTTTTCGATAGTTAGTCAAGGTAGCAATCAGTTCAGCTTGTGATTTTGGTGCTGACCGAAGGAGCTCTGCTTGGTAAAATTTAGGTCGAACTCCGGATATTACAGCCTCTATCATCAGTTCAGTTGGGGCATTTGGAGAAATTCTTGAAAAAAGTCGCCATGCTTCTGCAACGTATTCTGGAAAAGATTTTGCTTGGTTTGACGTATATTCGCGGAAAGCATTCACGTAAACAATGTATCTGGTTTCGCCACTAAATTGTGTTAAGAGCTCATTCTGCAGGGCATCCCAATTAGAGAGTGCATGCGCATTGATGTCTGCCCATTCTTTGGCACGTCCTTTTAAACACGATAATGCCTTCATCATGGCTACAAACTGAGAACATCCTCGCAAGTTTATCAAAGAGTTTACTTGTTTGCACCATTCTTCAATTGTTATTTTATGTTCATCAGGATCATAAGTAGGTAAATAAATTTCACTTAGCTTTTGTGTACTCATGCTTTGTCCTCTGAATACCATTCTTTCCAACAATTCAATCTGACGCCGAAGTAAGGTCAGCTCGTCCGCATTGGTTGTTATTGGTCGAGTGGTCGGCAGGGTAGGCGAGTATGTTGATGGGTCCGGCTGGGGCACGGGCACATCCCTTTCTTCTGATGTAAAAGCGGGTGGACTCGGGGACCGTAGAGTAAAACGATCCGACATCATGGAACACTTTGTTTATTTAGATGTTCCTACTTTGAGTTACAATTGTAAAGTGAGTCCACTCTGCACTGTGAGGTTCTATTTATGGGGCACGAAAGACCGCCATGACAGTCAAGCGACGTCACTACAACTTCCTTCTATCAATGGCGTACTTTTTTATAATTAAACTATATTTAATTTACAAAATAATACAATAATAGCTTAAATATTTGATTAGAAATTAACTAAGCTTTTTACAATTCTAAAATGTAAATAAACTTATTGTATAACTAAATCAATTGTAATCATCACACTTCCGGTTTAATTTTAATTCCTTTTATGTTCTAATTATTTCATTTATTTTATTTCTTAATTAATAAATTGATAAATCACATTGATTAAATTGTTAGATTATTAATAGGTATTTCACCGTATCAATCCAAAAGATCACAAATTATTTGTGATTGAAACGTTTCCGGATCCACCCGACTGAATCAAATTTCAAAGGCGCTATCATTAATGTGTTTGGTTTAGAATTTAATAAAGATAAAAAGTGTCATAGCGTTGTTGGTCCATTGTATTTAACCAAAACTCGTAAAGATGTTCACATCAATTTATTATTAATTTCAAACGGAATAAATAAACACTATTGCTATATTAAAAACATGTCGCGTCTCGTTAGTAAACAGATTTCAAATCAAGATCATGCAGTCCATATTTGTGATGGATGTTTGCTACACTTTTCAACAAAAGAAAGGTTGATTGATCATCAACAATATGACTGTGCTCATATTGCAACAGAATTACCAAATGGTGATACAACGTTAAAGGATTGGTTTGGTCAACCAGTATCCAATGATAAATTGAAATTCGAAAAATACAATAAAAAGCTAAAAATACCATTTGTTATATATGCTGATTTCGAAGCTTTTTTAAACCCAATCAAATCATGTTTTAACGATCCCTCAAAACCATACACTCGCAATACTCATGAGCACAAACCGTATAGTTTTGGTTATTACATCAAATGTTCATATGATGATAAGTTGTCAAAATATGAGACTTACAGTGGAAAAAATTGTGTACAAGTATTCATGAAACGTTTGCATGAAGATTTAAAAAAAATATGTAGAAAAAATAGCTTTCAAATTTGTCCTAAACCTTTATCAGCTATAGATGAAAATAAAGTTTCAATTGCAACAACATGTCATATCTGTGAGAGTAATTTAAATGGTGAAAACACATTAGATTATGATTGGCAAACTGGTGATTTTCGAGGTGTTGCACATGAAGTATGTGTAAAAAAATTTCGACCACCACATTACATCCCAGTTTTTCTACACAATCTAAGCAATTATGATGCTCATTTCATAGTCCATTCCTTAAATTTTGTTGAAGGAGAAATTGATGTAATTCCTCAAACCAAAGAAAAATACATTTCTTTTTCCAAAACCATGAGTATAAATAATCAAAAAATTTGTTTAAGATTTGTAGATTCCTTTAAATTTTTACCATGTAGTCTTGATCAGCTAGCAAAAAATTTAAGCAATGAACAATTTAAAACTTTAAGAAATAGCTTTCCTAATAATGAAGATTTTAATCGTCTAAGAAGAAAAGGTATATACCCATATGAGTTCATATCATCTGAAGACTGTTTGAAAAAAACAACACTTCCTAGTCAAGAAAATTTTTATAGTTCACTAACTAATTCACATGTATCAAATGATGATTACAACCATGCTAAAGATGTTTGGCAGCACTTTCAATGTCGTAATATGTCAGATTATTCAGATCTGTACCTCAAAACTGATGTTTTACTGCTGACGGATGTGTTTGAAAACTTTAGAACTTTGTGTTTAAAAACATATGGTTTGGATCCGGTTCATTACTACACAGCTCCTGGGTTAAGTTGGGACGCTATGTTGAAATACACTCAAATAGAGTTAGAACTTTTAACAGATTACGAAAAAATTGCTTTTATTAGAGCTGGTATACGAGGAGGTGTGTCTCAATGCAGTAATCGCCATGCAAAAGCTAATAATGAGTTCATGGAAGATTATGATAAAGATAAACAAAAATCATTTTTGACTTATTTCGATGCTAATAATCTATATGGTTGGGCTATGTCTCAATTTCTTCCAGTTGGTGGGTTTGAGTGGGTAAACGTTGATACAAATTTTGATGTGCCAGACAATTCAGAATATGGTTTTATTTTAGAAGTTGATTTGGAGTACCCCACTGAACTACATGATTTGCATTCAGATTTACCTCTTTGTCCTGAAAACATAAAAATAGGAAATTCTAAAGAAATCAAGTTAGTCCCAAACTTACACAATAAGATGAAGTATAAAATCCATTATAGGAATTTGAAACAATGCATTGAATTGGGTGTCAAAGTAACGAAGGTTCACAGGATATTAAAATTCAAACAAAGTCCCTGGTTAAAACATTACATCGATTTAAACACAACTTTACGAACATCTGCAAAATCTGATTTCGAAAAAGATTTTTACAAGTTAATGAATAATTCTGTATTTGGGAAGACAATGGAAAATATTGAAAAGAGGGTGAATGTCAAACTATTAACACATTGGGAAAATCGAGGTAAAAAGCTTGGTGTACAAGATTTTGTTGTGAAACCAGAATTTAAAAATTCCTCCATTTTTGGAGAGAATTTAGTAGCGGTTCAGTTAAGAAAAACTAAATTGTATCATAACAAACCGATATACTTAGGTTTTTGCATTTTGGATATTTCAAAAACTTTAATGTATGATTTTCATTACAACTACATGCTTAAAAAGTTTAACAATAACATAAAATTGCTCTACACTGATACTGATAGTTTGAT
This sequence comes from Cosmorhoe ocellata, assembly GCA_963675405.1. Taxonomy (NCBI): domain Eukaryota; kingdom Metazoa; phylum Arthropoda; class Insecta; order Lepidoptera; family Geometridae; genus Cosmorhoe; species Cosmorhoe ocellata. Next base: position 61,716 of record OY776273.1, read on the forward strand.
ATATCAAGTTTTTACAAATAACTTTTATGAAGATATTAAACCAGATCTATCTTCTAAGTTTGATACATCCGATTACGCAGATGATAACATATTTGGTTATCCAAAAATAAATAAAAAGAAGTTAGGTTTTTTCAAAGATGAAAATAATGGTAAAATTTTTCGAGAATTCATTGGGTTAAGGTCTAAAATGTATGCATTAGATGTTGATGATAAATTTATTGCGAAAGCTAAAGGTGTAAAGAAATGTGTTACAAAGAATTTGAATATTGAAAATTATAGATCATGTCTTTTAAACAAAAAAATTCTGTATGGCACCATGAATCTATTTAAATCTTTAAAACATAGAATATTTACTCAACAAGTAAACAAAATATGTTTGTCTTATAATGACACCAAACGTTACATTTTACCTAATAATATTGACACATTAGCATGGGGTCATTATAAACTAAGATAATGTTATCATAGTGATAGATTGTAATTTATTTTAAGTTTGTATTGTAAAAACAAAACTATAATGTATCAGCTATTTAACAATACTTTAGTTTCCTATTTAGTTAGTAAATGTAAAGTTATTTTAAATAGGTACGATGAATATGAATTTGTTTTATTTTTAAGTTATAGGTTATTTTATGTTTATACCATTATTGTGTTTTTCATGTTATCTATAAGAATTTTGTTCATACTGATGGTTAATGTTTTAATTTTAAAAATATAAATACATGATGATTAAATAGATTGTTTCATTATTTAAACATACCCCTCACAAACAACACATTAAAATGTACCATTTTAATCATCCTTTTAGTGCAATAGTAGCAGGTCCAAGTGGTTGTGGAAAATCTAACTTTGTAACAAAGTTTATAAAGTATGTAAAAGAAATTTGTAGTGTTGATTTTACCCAAATAACTTGGTGTTTTGATGAAATGCAACCTTTGTATAACCTCAAAAACGTAAATTATTGTCAAGGCATACCAGATCTCAGTATGTTTGATGGAAAGGAAGCACAACTAGTAATCATTGATGATCTCATGAGAGAATCAGATGGACGTGTTGTTGATATATTTACAAAAGGCAGCCATCACAGAAACCTAAGTGTTTTTTATATAACACAAAACTTGTTTCATCAAGGTAAAGGACAGAGAGATATATCTTTGAATTCTAGTTATATTATCTATTTTAAAAATCCTCGAGATAAAACTCAAATCAGATAACTAGCACGTCAAGTGTCACCAGAAAATACAAAGTTTATGGAAGATTCATACAAAGATGCAACAAAAGAAGCTCATGGATATTTGATGATAGATCTAAAACAAGACACTAGTGAAATGTGTCGATTTAAAACAAAAATATTTCCTTCAGATGGATATTGTACAGTTTATATCCCAACAAAATCATTTAAATATGCAAAGAATCAACAAATTCAAATCATTCATCAATAATGCATCGAAGCTTAAAGACGCATAAAGATTTACTAAGTGCTCTACATACACTTAAACCAAAATATCAAAGAGCACTTTTAAAGTCATGTGATGAAGATGAAATCAATTGCATTTGTGAAATCATCCATAACGTTTTAAAAGGTAAAGTACCTCTTGACGAAAAGGCAAAGAAAAAGTTACAAAAATATAAAGAAATACTTCGCAAACTAGTGCGTAAAAGTACAAACAAAATTCGTAAACACATAATTGTTCAAAAAGGAGGATCTTTTTTACCAATTATATTGGGTTCAATTTTGAGTGCATTAGTTGGTTCTATCGTTTGAAATATGGAACACGCTAAAAAAATGTTACTCGTTGATCCAAGTATATTTGAAAAAATAAAACAACAAAATTCTACTGATAGTCCCATATCACGATTAGACATAGAAATGCAAAATATTTTGAATAGTCATATGGAAGATAGAAAGAAGTGTATTTTATACTTACAAATTTTACAAAGATACTTACATTTTACTGAAGAAGGACGTCAACCTCTCGAATTACCATTACTTTCAAATACTAATCTACCAGAAGACGTACCAGATGATAAAAACAAAGACATTGACACTAACGATGCAGTTGCTATAGAGACATCAAACGGAGAAGAGAAACAGGATACAAATATATTTTTGAATAAAAAAAATACATACACACCTCGACATATACTCAGTTTAATACCGAAAACTTATACAAGAAAAGGTGAGTTATTATTAAATTTGGTGGCTTCAAATACAGACAAAATTGATTGGGATGATGTAGGTACAGTTATTATTAACAAAGAAAAAATTGTTGGAAGCAATATTTTAGACTTGGTAAATGATTGTGTAAGACCACTGAAAAATAATGATCCAATAGGGTGGCAACAGTTTGCTACCGCATTAAAAGAAATACAAATACCATTAACTTACATTGGAAACGCAAAAAGAAGTGAATTTATAAAACAGCTTCAGATAAAAGATCTTAAACAAACCACACCACAGCAAGAGGAGGTTTTTTCAACACCAAAATCCCGCAACAGGTATAAACACGTTCGAAAAGTCCAACAGAAGATAGATTGGGAGAAATGGACTCCCTATTAGAAATAAATAATATCTACTATAATCCATCGCATCCAGCTGGGTATGCTGGTATCAACAAACTAGTTAAAGCCATGAAGGGTAAAATGAACAGAAAAGATGTAATAAAATGGTTGCAATCACAAGAAACATACACACTTCATAAACCGGTACATAGGAAGTTTCCACGAAACAAATATGTATTATCTAATCTTAATGAACTATGGCAAGCTGACTTAAGTGATTTGAGAACTTATTCAAAATATAATGATGGTTTTAATTACATTCTTTGTATTATTGATGTCTTTACCAAATATGCATATGCCCGACCAATGAAAAGTAAAAATTCGAGCACCATTAAAACATGTTTAGAAAGCATATTTCATGAGGCTGGTACAACACCAACTCATATACAATCTGACAAAGGAACTGAATTTGTTTCCAAGGATGTTCAGAGATACTTAAAAATTAAAAATGTTAATTACTATACAACAAATAACCCTGATATTAAAGCTAGCATTGTTGAAAGATTTCAAAGGACACTTAAAATGAGGATGTGGCGTTATTTTACCCACAAAAATACATATAGATACATTGACATTTTACAGGATTTATTATATGCTTATAACCATAGCTACCATTCTAGTATTAAGATGTGTCCTTGTGATGTTAATTCAAATAATTTAATGACTGTTTGGAACAACCTGTATGATAGAACAAACTATCGAATAATTACAAAATCCCTACCGAAATTACTCGTTGGAGACTATGTAAGAATAACAAAATACAAACACATTTTTCAAAAGGGTTATGAATCTAATTGGAGTGATGAAATATTTATAATAACTTCAGTTATAGATCGTTCTCCATTGGTTGTGTATACACTAAAAGATTTACAGCAAGAAGATATCATTGGAACTTTTTATGAAAGGGAATTACAGAAAGTGTCATATGATCCCACCTCTAACTATAAGATTGATAAAATAATTGGTTCTCGCTATTCCAATAACAGAAAGCAAGTGTTAGTGAAGTGGAAAGGTTATCCAGATAAATTTAATAGTTGGGTTTTGGTTTCTGAATTAAAAGAATTATGATTAAAGAAAGTTTTTATTTAACATTACTCAGTAACAGTTCTATGGAATATTATCCAAACAACATGACTACAAGATTTTCAACGAAATTACCAAAATCTATCAAGTTGGAGGGAGAATGGTCAGTTGGAGTGGTTGAATTTCAATACCCTTGTACCATGTTTACTGTACAAGATCATGAAAATATTATTTACATAACAAAATGGATATTAATGCCACATGAAGAAAAACCTTCACTGGTTTATTATAAGACCCACATTCCAGCCACGAATTATGATAATATTAATCACATTCTATCAGCGTTGAATAACATAAAGGAAAAAATTCGATTTCGATATGATGATATATCAAAGTTTGTTTCCGCTACGGTAATGGATGAAAATATCAAATCGTTAAAGTTATCACCCAAGCTTGGTATTCAACTTGGTTTTGAACCCGATAGAAATCTTGTAGAAAATGGATTTGGAAAATGTCCTGCAAATTTACATTTGGGGTTACCATCTCAATTATTTGTTTATTGTGATATTATCGAACCTCAGATAGTTGGAGATGTTATGACTCCTCTCTTGAGAATTATACCTTTGGATCCTGCAAAGTATATTTATGGAGCAAATAAAATGCATGTTTTCTCACCACCTCACTACTTACCTGTTATGCGTAGAGAATTCGACACGCTTGAAGTGGATATAAGATCTAACACAGGTCAAAAAATACCATTTCAATTTGGAACGGTGTGTGTTAAACTACATTTCAGAAAATTATAATGCATTCTCGTGATGATATAACTTGTCCATATGAACATTATTATTCACATCAAGCTGGTTCTGGGATCGGAGTAATTTATAAAGGGGCTCCTTATCAACGTGGTCATGGTATTGGTAGCTTCTTAGGAGGATTGTTTAGATCAGTTTTACCATTACTTTCTAGTAGTGCTCGAGTAATAGGCAAGGAAGCCTTAAATGCTGGTGTCGGCCTTCTATCAGATATGATAAGTGCTAGACCAATGGAGGATTCAATTAAATCTCGACTTAAAGAAGCTAGTTCAAATTTGAAAAGAAAAGCAGATAGTAAAATAGATCGATTGAATATGTCTGGCTCTGGATATATAACAAAGAGAAAACGTCTTTCCTCATTCAATCCACTACCGATCGCCAAAGTGAAAGCTACTAAAAAATCAAGAGCTAGACCTAATAATTTAAAAGATATATTTAATTAATAATTAAAGATGTCTTTTTTACATAGTCATTCTTGTGAGTGCATTAAATCAGAGTTAGATTTATTTGCTTTGCCATCCACACAAACTAGTATCGAAAATGGACTATGGATACACTACAAACCCATTTCATCCCTTGCTGACGATGGTCCTATAGAATTTCAAGTACCCGGAACCGGTGATGATTACATAGATTTATCCCACACGTTGATACACATCAAAGCTAAAATACTTAACCAAGACTCAACAAAACTAGCTGAATCAACAACTGTATCACCCATAAATAATTGGCTTCATTCAATCTTCAGTCAACTAGATGTATATTTGAATCAGAAGCTAGTATCACCTCCAAACAATACATATGCATATCGAGCATACATGGAAACTTTATTAAACTATGCTCCTGCAGCTAAAGAATCTCACCTAACTTGTAGTCTATGGTATGAAGATACTGCTGGGAAAATGAACTCAACTGATGAAAAAAATGAAGGATTCGTTAAAGACAACAGTTAGTAAGTCAAAGTAAGGAAATAGAAATGATTGGACATCTTCATGGTGATATATTTAACCATGAAAAGTTTTTAATAAATGGTGTTGAAATGAGTGTCAAATTAGTTCGTTCTAGAGAAACGTTTAATCTAATGGCATCTTCATCCGATTTAGAGAGCTCGAATCAATCCAACTGTATTACTTGCACATCAGAAAGTTTTAGCATCTACTACCGCTAAATATCCTATTACTCGTGCTGAAGTCAAAGTTTTAACCATACCTTCAGGGATTCAGGGCAAGACTCTTGACAATATTTTTCTAGGACAAGTTCCTAAAAGATGTATAGTTGGATTTGTAAACAATGCAGCGTTTAATGGGTGTCTGACTAAAAATCCATTCAATTTTGAAAACTATGATTTAAATACATTTTGTTTATACATTGATGGTCAGCAAATACCTTCAAAAGCTTTGCAACCATCGTTTGAGAGTAATATTTTTACTGCTGCTTATCACACACTATTTTCAGGAACAGGTATACATTTTCTTAATGAAGGTAATGGGATATCTAGGGAAAAATATGCGAAAGGATACTGTTTGTTAGCGTTTGATCTAACGGCCGACCTTAGTTCAAATTCAAATACACATTGGAATCTTATAAAACATGGTAGTGTTAGATTAGAAGTTCGTTTTGAGTCTACTCTTACTCAGACTATAAATTGTATTGTTTATGCAGAATTTGATAATGTTATTGAAATAGATAAGAACCGTAATGTAACCGTAGACTATAGCAGTTAAATAGGTAACTATTGTCTATATATAAGTGTTAGTACCTAATAAAAATAATCTGCACATATTCCAATCTTTTTATTTATGTCCTTGCACAATGTTTATAAAGAAGTTCAGTATATTTAGTTCCACATTCTTGATTTGAAGGTTAATCATAGCACAGCTTTATGCGAAAGGCTGATTAAACATGAACACAATTGAGATTCAAAAATATTTGAACACTATCCATCCTTCTTTACAAAAAAATGTATATGCAGCAAACAGGTTACCTTTACATGTTAAAGTTCCTATGTACCTGATAAGCAATTTGGACACCGACAGCATGCCAGGTTCTCATTGGGTGGCCATACACATAGATAGAAATAGGTTTGGTCAGTATTTCGATTCATATGGACGACCGCCTACAGGATATCATAGAGATTTCTTGATCAGGAATTCAAAGCGGTGGGATTTTAATAGGTATAGATTACAAGATGATTTAACATCAGTTTGCGGAGAATATTGTGTAACATATCTTTATAACAAATTTTATGGAAATACAATGATGGATTTTATTAAATTATTCAGTAACAATACAATAAATAATGATATATTTTTATACAAACTATTCTGTACTTATTTTAGAGGAAATAAAGGTTTGTGATTGATCCAAAAAATGTTGTTTTGCTAGAACATCCTAATAAGCTAATTAGTCTGAGATTGACGTCAGAGGTGATTAACAAACAATGGTGCGCCGTGACGTCAGAGGTGATAAACAAACAATGGCGCACCGTGTTCACTGGGTGATAAGGAAACATTTAGGTTAATTTTATCAATAGGTGATTAGCAATGTAGTGGAGAGCTTTAGATTTGTTAGCTATCTCATGATCTGTGTAAGCTATCAAAAAACGGATGCAATAGACCGATTCAGCGACCCCGAAAACCTAGGAAAAGACACCAAACTTTTTTTTTTTTTTTTTTTTTTTTTTAGCCTGAGTCGGTGAATTTATTTCGGGTTTGGATCACATGAGCCAGTTCCGGTGAATACCTAACTACTGACAGACGAGACTGACGCGTGCCGTGTGTGTGTGTCAGACGACAGACGAGACTGACGCGTGCCGTGTGTGTGTGTCAGACGACAGACGAGACTGACGCGTGCCGTGTGTGTGTGTCAGACGACAGACGAGACTGACGCGTGCCGTGTGTGTGTGTCAGACGACAGACGAGACTGACGCGTGCCGTGTGTGTGTGTCAGACGACAGACGAGACTGACGCGTGCCGTGTGTGTGTGTCAGACGACAGACGAGACTGACGCGTGCCGTGTGTGTGTGTCAGACGACAGACGAGACTGACGCGTGCCGTGTGTGTGTGTCAGACGACAGACGAGACTGACGCGTGCCGTGTGTGTGTGTCAGACGACAGACGAGACTGACGCGTGCCGTGTGTGTGTGTCAGACGACAGACGAGACTGACGCGTGCCGTGTGTGTGTGTCAGACGACAGACGAGACTGACGCGTGCCGTGTGTGTGTGTCAGACGACAGACGAGACTGACGCGTGCCGTGTGTGTGTGTCAGACGACAGACGAGACTGACGCGTGCCGTGTGTGTGTGTCAGACGACAGACGAGACTGACGCGTGCCGTGTGTGTGTGTCAGACGACAGACGAGACTGACGCGTGCCGTGTGTGTGTGTCAGACGACAGACGAGACTGACGCGTGCCGTGTGTGTGTGTCAGACGACAGACGAGACTGACGCGTGCCGTGTGTGTGTGTCAGACGACAGACGAGACTGACGCGTGCCGTGTGTGTGTGTCAGACGACAGACGAGACTGACGCGTGCCGTGTGTGTGTGTCAGACGACAGACGAGACTGACGCGTGCCGTGTGTGTGTGTCAGACGACAGACGAGACTGACGCGTGCCGTGTGTGTGTGTCAGACGACAGACGAGACTGACGCGTGCCGTGTGTGTGTGTCAGACGACAGACGAGACTGACGCGTGCCGTGTGTGTGTGTCAGACGACAGACGAGACTGACGCGTGCCGTGTGTGTGTGTCAGACGACAGACGAGACTGACGCGTGCCGTGTGTGTGTGTCAGACGACAGACGAGACTGACGCGTGCCGTGTGCGTGTGTGTGTGTGCAGAGCGCGCACCGCTGGGCGTCGTACGGCTGCGTGGCGCTGCTGGTGCTGTTCGTGGTGATGTTCGCGGCCGGGCCCGGCTCCATCCCCTGGTTCCTGGTCACCGGTAAGTACCAACCCCCCTCCCCCCCCCCCCCCCCTCCACCCCAGTCGCTTGCTTTGTGTCGCAACAACTGGCATTACACCCATATTACACCCATCATAATAAATAAGAATATTTATCAGATGATATATTGACAGAGAACGCGTCCTAAACCGCTGATCCTAGAGACTTAAAATTTAAGGGGTGTATTCCTTATAGAACATAGAAAAACACTAAGAAAGCATTTTTGAAAATTCTACCTCTAGAGGGGTGTAAAGGGGAAAGACGTTTGTATGAAATATGTGGAGGGTGTAGTCCGATTCATTTAGAGCACGTAGACGAACAATTATTATAAAAGATTTCTGCAATACTAATCCTAAAGGGGTGAAAAAGGGATAAAAAATGTCTATGATTTTCAAAACCTATTTATAAAAATGAAGGGAAGGGTTCTTCTTGCAACAAGAATGTAATGCAACCTCTGAGAGGTGCAGCGGAGGTGTAAGCGAGCGTGAACATTGCAGAGCTGTTCGGGCAGGGCGCGCGGCCCGCGGCCACGGCGGTCGCCGTGTGCGCCAACTGGCTCGCCAACTTCCTCGTGGGACTCGCCTTCCCGCCGCTGTCCGTGAGTGGCGCCCCAGGGCTCCGGCCCGTGCTCCAGGGAGCGACAAGCGGCTGACTGCTCCTTTGTGTTCCAGCTGCTCCTCGGGATGAACGTGTTCATCATATTCGCGGTTCTGCAGCTCATCTTCATCCTCTTCATCAAGGCCAAGGTCCCGGAGACCAAGAACCGCACCACCGAGGAGATCAGCGCCATGTTCCGGCAGACCATGTAGTCTGCGCCCGGGATGTCTCCACGAGCTTGTGGTGCTCGGAACCAACTTACACAACATGTGAACCACTTACAAATTACGTGAACCAACTTATAGAGCATGTGAACCAACTTACATACATGTGAACAATCATACAGACCATTTGATCCTACTTACAAAACATGTGAACCAACTTAGACCATGTGAACCAACTTACATAGGTACCATTTGATCCTACTTACGGAGTATGTGAACCAACGCAGACCATGTGAACCAACTTACAGAGCATGTGAACCAACTTACAGAGCATGTGAGCTCCTTACAATGGCCGAGCATCCGGCGGAAGCAAAAGGTGCGATTGATGGTTTTCTAAATGTTTCTAGTTAATTAGTAGAATATGGTGAGGTGCGGCCGCGAGCTCGGAGCTCGGAGCTAAGAGACTCGCCGAGTGTAAGGGAACGAGGTATCAACAATTTTTATAAGTTTATTAAATAAAATACTTGAAAAACGTTGTTTAACTCATTCACACACTCCGGCACCCTCACACACGGCACTCGACCCGCCCGACACTAACAACTACTCGTACCTACTACGCTAAGCTCACCATTCAACTCTGACTTGAACTCCTTCTTCTTCAATTATGGCATCTGTCTCTTAGAGAACAATTTTGCCAGTGTCAAGTGTATTTTTATTTAAGTATTGTCAACGTCACAGAGTCATAGTCAAGTTGTCAAGTAAATTTTAAACAAAAGATGGCTGTTTTGTTCAAAAGTCTCGGGATTTTCTCCGATGGAATTTGAAGGGGACTATTTACTTCAATTCACATATTTTACACTCGCGTCAAGAACCCGGGCTTTATTGGCAAAATAACCACCAAAATTACGCAATAAAACTCAAAATAACACGAAAAAAAATATAAAAACCAGAGCAACGTTGTTGTCATTCAAATGCACCGTAGAAAATCCTTGGATTTATCTATTTCATAGCTGTTTTTGAAAGCATGATCCACTTTTCAGTGTCAATAATGTGTAATCAATGACCTGTCAAACTTGATTGATTACTAATAAGCTAGGTTTCATTTTTGGAAAACATCGCTTTTTATTTTATGCAATGAAAAACTGCTACTGTTTTACCGGCCTAAACACTAGCTATTTGACAATAGATGGCGTTGTTAAGCAAACGTAAAAAAAACCGACCAAAGTTCGGTCATCCAGGTACTAATAGAATACAAAAACTTTTATATTGCAATATCTCTTTCTTTATTCAATAAAATCTCTTAAAATTAATATAACACTCCCTTTAATTTCACAAGAAGATAGTTTCATTTGACTACAGCTCATTCGTTCGGTAGTAGCTCTGCCGTCTGCAGGTTGTGGGTTCGATCCCCAGGACTGACATTGTGTGAACGCACATGTTTGTTCTGTGTCTGTGACTCTTTAGATATTCTCAAAGATGTAAGTGACTAGAGATCTGAGATGTCTACCGAGCCCGGGGAGTACAGTCGTGCGAGTGTTTATTTTTGGTTTCATCAGCACACTGGCTACCAGGGCTTGGAACCAGAAAAAAACCGGTATTTCGATAATATCATTCGGAGCGCAACCTTTTTCAAAACCTTAACTCTAACTTCGATTAACCGGTTAAAGATTCGTTCAGATACAGAGTACTTAGATGATAAAAAAGCTTGGGATGAACCAGCTCCAACTCTGCTAGGTATTCCTTACAAAATTAACAAGGATCATACAAAAAAATCGCTAGGACCCAGCGAGTTTCTTGTCAGTTCTTCTCGCACTGGGGATAGGACTGGAATTGGCACCTCGACTCACCTAGTGTGTAAGACGATTCAAAATGATCCCTGTGATTTTATTGAAAACTAGCTTCTGCACGCGGCGTCGCCCGCGAAGTACCTACATAAAATATAGCCTATGTTCATCCTGAAAGTTCATTCTACACATTGGTGAAAGAATTTTTCAAATCGGTTCAGTAGTTTCGGAGCCTATTCATTTCAAACAAACAAACAAACAAACAAACAAACAAACAATCAAAGTTTTCCTCTTTATAATATTAGTATAGATAAATATATTTTGACTTTTGACTTTTGTTCGTTTGTCGTCGTAAGAGCGGGCGCGTCGCGGAACTCACTAATATAGAACGTTCGTTCTTGACTAACGGTTTTAATAGAGGTTACGGTATTATTTGGAATTTTTTTCGGTTTCCAAGCCCTGCCGGTCCCACTAGTCACTACTCGGTGGCGAGGAACGCTTGCAGCGCGGGCATGTACTGCTTCCTGGACGCGGAGAGGTTCAGCTGACGGAAGTAGCGCAGTGACCGCTCGGCCGACTGGTCGGCGGACCGGTCGGCGGACGGCTCCTCGGACCGGTCGGCGGACGGGGCGGCCGACGAGTCCTCCGACAGTTCGAGCGCCGGGCGCCACGCCAACAGAAATGAGCACAACTGAAATTGATAGATTGGTAGATTACACGAAGTCCTGCGAATTGATAAAGTTCTAACTACATTTTGATGATACTAGATGGGAGGGAATCCTAAAGTTCATGATCAATTTAGGATTCCCTCCCATTTAGTAAGGTATAGTGTGGGATGTCCCCGGTAGAGGTAATCGGACCTGTCGCGATGTATGGAGAGTGTTGGGCCATGAAGAAGACGGATGAAAGGAGAGTGCATGCTACTGAGATGCGAATGTTAAGATGGATGTGTGGTGACACGGTTGGACAGGATTAGGAATGAGTATGTCAGGGGTAGTCTGAAAGTGGCGCCTGTTACTGCAAAGATGAGGAGTGCTAGATTAGCATGTGGACACTGGATGAGGAGGGATGGAAACCATGTCACCAAGAATTATGAGTATGAGTGTGGCTGGAGCAAGTAGAGGAACGACGAAGAGTGGTTTGATTGTGTGAAAGATGATATGAATGTAAGAGACTCAGAGTTGGCGACTGAGTGAGTGGAAGAAGAAATGTTGTGCCGAGCCCACGCGTGGGATAAGGACGGGAGAGTGATGATGATGAGTGTGGTAGTACCCGGTCCCTGCGCGCGCAGTCCGCGCAGTAGACCGCCGCGTCCCGCCGCAGGCCTCCGTCCAGCCGCATGCCCAGCAGCAGGCCCGCGCCGGCCCCGCGGCGCCCCAGGGCTTCCACCACGGCCGGCAGTGCGTCGGGCCGCGCGAGGAACTCCTGCGGGGACGTACGGGTCAACGAGTCCCAGCAGCTGCACTAGATGGCGCCACCGGGACGCCCAGATAAAAGATTTCATATTTTGCAGTTACACAGTTATAGTTCACCAGTTTAAAGTCGCTCAGCGAGCTATGGAACGAACTATGCTCGGAGTTTCTCCGAAGGATAGAATCCGCAATGAGACTATCCGACACAGAACTAAAGTTATATGTACTTTTAAACTTACGCGATCTGAACACATTATTATTAGTATTAGACGGGTAGACACCTAAAGACGTAGTACCCTTGCAAGTTCCAGGAGTCTATAAGATCGATTGCAGCTGCGGGCGTTCCTACATAGGCCAGACTAAACGCACGGTCGCAGAACGCATAAAGGAACACATAGCAGCGGTCAAAAATCGACAAACATACAGATCAGCAATAGATCATGTTGTAGACTCAGGACCCAATCACTGGATTGAATTACACAAACCACAGGTCATCTGTAATGAAAGGCATTACTACAAGAGAATGGTTCGGGAAGCGATTGAGATTAAGAAATATCCTAATTTCAATCGTGAAGACGGTTTCAGACTCTCTGCCTCATGGAATCCAGTGCTAGCTAAGTGTACTCGTCGTAGACCGGTTATTCAGCGCGTCGCGGATACTGTTAGTGTTGTGTGTCGTCCGAGTGTACAGATGGACATCCCTATTGTCGAGAACGAAGTGAGGGTAGTTGCAAATAATGCGACCCCCGCTTCGCGGAGGCGGTAGCTCCAGTACTCCAGTCTACCCGTGACCACGACAGCGTGCAAACCTGTCGAAACGTCGGGAAAATATAAGGTAATTTAAACGCGATAAATACCCGTCTAATACTAATAATAAGAACTAAAGTTGTCGACATAGCTCAGAGAATTAGCGAGCTGAAGTGGCAGTGGGCTGGCCATATCTGTCGAAGAACCGATAACCGTTGGGGTAAACGAGTTCTCGAGTGGAGACCGCGGCTCTGCACACGTAGTGTAGGACGCCCTCCGGCCAGGGGGAGGGACGATCTGCGAGAGGCTGCTGGTGAAGGCTGGATGCGTCGAGTGACAGGGCGCATGGCGCTCAGGGGAGGCCTATGTCCAGCAGTGGACTGCTGTAGGCTGACGATGATGATGAAACAGTTATAATGTTTATTTCGTTCGTCATATAGCTGAGAAATCAGCATCCGGCCCATCTGTCGGTCACCGGACTCTTGTAGTGTCACCCGCGGGTTATCTACACCTGTTCCAGGGCCCTTCAAACTATATAATTTAGAATAAGTTCCCGCGCGCTAACTAGACCTGTGTCAATCAATCGATCATTTCGTACGACCCGGGTCGATCGTGACCCATTGGCTATGTGATCGGATTACAAAGATTCGATCAATCGACCCATGCGGGTTATCTAGGAGACAGATGTATTCGTTGTACCCATGGGTCCCTCGACTTACAGGTTATTACTAAACAGGTTGCAGATTAGGATGATCGACAATCGAGTGAGCGCGAGTTTTGCAATCGAGCTCAAACAAACGGATAGGCGGGTCAAAAATGATCGAATCACTATAGATTCATGATCGACCTACTCGCATATGGGTTGCGGTCGACTCAAAATGACCCAATCAATCGTGATCGACATAGGTCTAGCGCTAACTAGATGGCGCCACCGGCGCGGACGCACGTGCACGAGCAGCGGCAGCGAGGGCACGAGCACGTCGCCGACCAGCTTGGCGTCCTTGCGCAGCAGGCCGCCCGCGCCCAGCGCCCGCCCCGCGCCGCGCGCCGCGACCAGGGTGCGCAGCTTGCGCGCGCTGCGCCAACGGAAACTAGCTATTAATAACAGGTTAATAGTCTATACCAGTGATTCCCAAAGTGGTCCAGGTGGACCCCCAGGGGTCCAAGGGAGACTCGACGGGGGTCTACGTTGGACGTGACAAAAAATGGGGGTCTACAATCGTAAGCAGGGGGTGCATGAAAATTAATTTGGTTTCGATAGTGAAGAACTAAAATGTTGGCCATAAACTCAGCCCAACGCAAGTTTCCATAGATAGATAGATCTAATCTTTACTTTTTTTTCAAGATTTAGAAATTGGTAGTAATGTAGATGCAGGGGGTCCACCGGATCCAGCATAATTTTGAAAGTGGTCTATGAAAGAAAAGAGTTTGGGAACCACTGGTCTATACTAATATTATAAAGAGGAAAGTTTTGTGTTTTTGTTTGTAATTAATAAACTCAAAAACTACTGGTCCGATTTCAAAAATTCTTACCATTAAAATGCTACATTATCCCTGAGTAACATAGGCTATATTTTACGTAGGTACCTCGCGAGCAAAGCCGCGCGCGGAAGCTAGTACTTAATATACTTAGGACCAAATAATAATCTAGATGTGTCACTGGTCACCCATCGAGTTCCGAGGCTCACCGTACCTCCTGGCAGTCTGCCGGCGCGAGGATGCCCTCCAGGACTCTGACCACCTCCTCATCATGAGGAGTCCCCTTGTCCAGCTCCTTGGAGAAGTTCACCGTGTCCAGGATGATTGTGGCTGCACACACGTTACAGCTTACTGCACTACGAGAAGACATCGAACCCGCACCTCCCGCATAGCCGGACACTCGTCCGCCATGCCGCCGAAGTCCTGACTCGCTCGAACCAAACCGAATCCAAACCAAGTTTCAAATCGATCACATTTTCTAAAAAGTTTCATTCTAACATTTTCACCCTTTTTCACCCTCCTTAAGGGTGGAATTACCAAGAATCCCGTTTGGATGATTTTGTTATAAAAGTAAGCCATCTTCCAATTGAGCTTTCTAGCTTCACCGGTTTCGGCTCGGCATTAAGTCAGTCAGTCATTCAGTCAGTCAGTCAGTCAATCATTCATTCAGTTAGTCAGTCAATCAGTCTGTTAGTCAGTCAGCCAGACAGTCAGTTAGTCAGTCATTTATTCAGTCAGTCAATCAGTGAGCCAGTCAGTCATTCAGTCAGTCCATCAGTCAGTCAAGTCAGGTTAAGCTCTAACATAAGTATAGATAGATAGATAGGTGCTAGGTACATATCCCTCACAGTGCAGCATGTCGCAGCAGTCCGGATGCGCGGTGAAGAAGTCGACATCCTTCGCGAACAGTGCGCTGAGGTCCAGCACGCGCTGCGCCACCAGCGTGGCGCACGAGCCCACCAGCTCCACGGTGCTCCTGGCGTCGGCGCGGTAGTGCCAGTGCGCCTTGTCCAGCGGCCGGTGGTCGATGATCTCGGACACGAGCGGCGCCAGGTGCGCGTCCTGCGCCGCCAGCACGTGGTGGTCCACCAGGGTGAGCTCGGCCTGCGGGAGCCGCGCCTGCACCTCCGGGTCGTCTCTGGAACACAAAAAAAACTTGAGTGGTGTCAAGGGACCCCCGGATGGGACGAAGTTCCTTTCCTTGCTTTCTATGAGAGAGAGAGAGACAGACAGAGAACCACGCGCACGCCGCACGGTTTACAACTATAGCGAAAGGTGTCGTTACAACTTTTGGTCTTAATTTTTTCCGTCTAGCCCCCTTTCGCAACGCGCGATAAGGAACTTCGTTCCGATCTTCTTCTCTTCTTTCTTATATATAAAAATGAATTGCAGTTCGTTAGTCTCGCTAAAACTCGAGAACGGCTAAACGGATTTATCTTATCTTGGTCTAAAAATGTTCGTGGAGGTCTAGGGAAGTTTTAAAAGGTAAGAAGTTGTCTCAACGAATCTAGACATTCGTGAAGTTAGCCGCAGAGCGCTGCGCAGTATCGTTTTTCGGGAGCAATTCGAGGTATGGAGAGGGGCGGTCGGACTGTACATGCGCAAACTCGCACCTGTGGCTAACTTCACGAATGCCTAGATCCGTTGGAAGAACTATACATACATTATGTCAAAACCTCTTTAAAGGGTTGATAGTGTCACGGCCTCCACCACAACCACCGAGGTCGGATAGGTATTTAGTTTTGATGTTTTGGTTTTGAGGGGTTGTCAGGGGAAAATTGGAAAATATAGTGTTGTGGTTTTGAGAGAAAGAAATAAATGATGCAAAAGTTCATAACTTAATTTCTTCCGATCCCCGAACCCTAGGCAATGTAACAATATTAAACAAAGTTATATATTTTTAGTGGCCTAGACAAAATCACATTATGTTAGTAATGTCACCAACAGGTGGGCAATATGCCTGTTTATCAGTACGAGTATATCAGTAAGTTGACACTGTTTATGAGATCCCATCCGACGTGAGATTACCTACCAGTGAGTTTTTCAGTTGACAAATGTATATTGTGATCTCCATACCCACAAACAGTGAAGACAATCATAAAGAAACCAGCATGCTGTAAAAACTTAAAAGTTCAAGGCATGTCAAGTTTTATTAGTTTTAGATTTTTAAATTTGTACCTGTGTCGATCACGATCGATTGGGTCATTTTGATTCGATCGCAACCCATAAGCGAGTAGATCGATCATGAATCTATATGTGATTCGATCATTTTTAACCCGCCTACCTATTTGTTAGATCCGGGTCGCACCAAATGATCGATTGAAACCTAAACCAGATAAGGTTGGCTGGTAGAAAATGCCCCCTAGGCATTAAACCCTCCTTTCGTCATGCATTTTTTTAACTTGTGTACAGTAAAATATAAATAAATAAATAATAAATAAGTGCACCAAGGAGACTTCAATGCTAACTTCAATCCTTACATCACACTGGATTGAACAATCTTGTAACAAAACTAACTTGAAGAATAAGTGGTCCTTGTGGATGCCGAGCTGCTCCAGGCAGTGCACCACCTCGGTCTTCAGCTCGTAGTCCTCTCGGTCGACGTTCAGCAGCGGCACGAATAGGTCGTCCTTTACAGGCTCGGGGCGCTTGCTCCTGCACACAACTGACATAGATTAGCTGGTAGATATTATCGCAGTGTTGTTTGCACTTTTAGGAATTGAAGTTACCTCTGTCTACCAGAGAACTACTTAGAAATTAATTAAGTAGTTTGAGAGATATGCGCCTTCAAACATTAAACAGTTATTACAGAGATGATCCCGCAGTGTTACCTGGTGCACACCTTGCACTGCATTTGCGCGTGCTGCCAGTGCAGGAAGGCGGCGTACGCGAGCGCGCAGGCCGCCGAGTCCAGGTCGCAGCTCTCGTTGCCGAGCACCACGTGCAGCGCGCTGAAGTCCGCGCTCCTCTGCGGACGACGCACACGTTACCTGCCGCTCTTCACAACGCTAATACTGAGTACCTACTGACCGCTTCGGTGATAGCTATCACCGAGCTATGAACTATGCTGATTAGTTAGATAGGCTTAATTTAGTATTTTTTTATTTATTAAACCTAGTTTATGCAACATAAACCTCACCAGTTTTTCATGTGTCGTTTTTAGGTATTCATTCATGTTGCAGTAGCAGTTTTGCGACATGCACCGATAGGTAATAATTAGCTTTGAATTGACGTTCACTGATGTATCTATAATTATTGAACTAAATAAGAAAAATGCAAAACAAATAGCCAAAACAACAAATCAATTGAATGAATGAAATAAACAAACCAACCACGAACCACCGGCTCCGGCCAGCTGTTAGTTCTTCTTCTTCTTCAATTATGGCATCTGTCTCTTAGAGAACAATTTTGCCAGTGTCAAGTGTATTTCATTATAAGTATTGTCAACGTCACAGAGTCATAGTCAATTAATTAAGTCAATTTTAAACAAAAGATGGCTGTTTTGTTGAAAATTTTCGGGATTTCCTCCGATGGAATTTGAAGAGAACTATTCACTCTAATTCACATACTTTACACTCGCGTCAAGAACCCGGGCTTTATTGGCAAAATAACCACCAAAATTACGCAATAAAACTCAAAATAACACGAGAAAACATATAAAAACCAGAGCGACGTAGTTGTCAGGCAAATACACCGCAGAAAATCCAGCTGTTAGTTCAAAATCAAAATCAAAATCAAAGACACATTATTATTTCTTAGTTGTCATTGTCAAGTTTATTGTTTATGTCAAACATCACATTCTTTTTAAAGCCGGATTTTTAAAAGAACAACAAAAGTTTAAAATTGACTTGACATGCTTTAGATAAAAAAAAATAAAGTTATGACACGAACGTTAATAAATTAATTAATTAGTAGGTAGGTAGGTTACCTACTAGTACATATTCTGCCCATATCCCACTTATCACAGAGTTAGCGAGTGACTGAGACTTGGTTTAAGAAACTATACTTCTAAAGGCTACTATGTAATAATAGGTAGGTATCTACAATACCTATTATTACATAGGTAAGTACCTAAGTACCTTAGCATCTACCTATAGGTAGCTTTAGCTTTTCATTTGCTTGCAGCTTGCACTGTGATCAGTACGAGTGCGAGTGGTCATTGCAGGTGTAGGGTAGGTGCTGCTGTCATGGTGGTCAAGCAAGCGGCTTGCAGAGCGCTGCGGCGAGCTAGTAGGTAGGTAGGCAGGCCGGTACTTCCGCTCAAACCGATGATTGGATTTTAATAAGAAAGTCATAAAGGCAGCGAAGCGCGCTGGGCTGCGCTATCAGTTAGCAACTGCCGGTGCGATGCCGAGTTACAGACTTCTGTTGTTATTCTTAGGTAAGTAGTATGAAGCACCCTACACAGGGACCAGGACCAGGGACTAGAGAGTGCTGGGACAACGCTGCATCTACAAAATTCCAGTAATTTCCACATTGGGCGAGACCGTCTATTAGGTAGTTGTAATATTGAGAAACTCACCCTAAATTTTACAAAACGGGCGAATTGATAAAAAAATAATACCTTAGTATCTACATAAAGGATGATAAATGACTCTGGCTGAATGAATAAATGATGTTATATGACTGTCTGACTGAATGAATGAATGACGATAAAACACTGACTGGCGGAATGAATTCTTCTATACTGTGTAGGAATAAACGTGCAATAAAATGTAATTTCATAAATTCAAGCACTAAGAACAGAACTTACTTAAAATTGTATACTTAATAAATAACGTTTACACGTGCGCGGTATTAGTAAGTATTCGGTAACGAAGTAATAAAACTTATATTTTTTTATTTAGCAATAAATTCAGCATTAGCATTCAAGAAGGACACGCGGCTGGAGAAGCAGGCGTGGCACCCGAGGCGTGCCGCAGCGGGCTGCGGGCCGCTGCGCTGCCCGGCCGTGGAGCGCCCGGTGTGCGCGCGGCTCGTGCTGCGCGCGCGCACGGGCGCGGCGCGCGCGCAGCACGTCCTGCTCATCAACAAGTGCGAGCTCACCTACGTCAAGTGCTATGAAGGTGAGAGCGGTTGCCCGCAACTTCGTCGGCATCCCTTTTTTTTATTCGATTGCGAAGCGAAGAAAGAGGGTAGGTAGGTACCTAATATTGTTTGGGGTGTAGGTATGTAGGTACCTACGTATTTTATCTGTCGCTGTAACCTGAAAGGCTAAACGAATTTTGACGAATGAGATGTCGTTTGGATTTTTTGACATTGTATTTAGACACGCTAAATGCAATGTCGATTCAATTTTCAATATTTTCGATTGAGTTTTTTAATTTTTGTAATGAACACTAGTTTTTGCCAGGTGTGGAGGGAGCCATAGTGCCGATGAAGAACTGCGGCCACAACGACAGCGCCCTGCTGACGGCCGGTGAGTGCGCCCCCGGCCCCCGCCCCCCGCCCCCCGCCCCCCGCGCTCACGTGTCACCAGTCAGCAGCATGTTACGTTACTTACGTACACACCAACACTACAGTACGTCTACCATGAGGTGTCACATTTAGATCGGCTGACGTTACTACAGTAGTAATAGTACGTTACTATGACATCTGTCAAAATTGTTACTCATGGTACCAAATTCTAAGCAAATGAATGAAGCGCAAACTACAGTCGCTGTAGTACTGTGACGTAGGATAGTTAACTACGTGACGTTTTAGTACCCAACTATCCGCTAGAGGCGCTGTACAAGTTTTCATACATTTTTTTAACTACAGTCGCTACCGGATGTAGATTGTGAAAACTCATGGTAGACCTACAGCTCACGGCGGCCACTTGTTTGATACAATAAGCGCGGTCACTTTTCGTATGGCTTAATGACAAAATAACTGGATGTAACTTACATTGTAACAACCTTTTTGCAGGAAAGCGATCAAAAAGAGAAGCAGATAACTCTCCAGGTATGTTTAGATCCTTGCAATGAGATATCTGGAAGATACATTAGGTATAATAAGATCGCCTGTTTCTCTATCTTTTGGTACTTTGTTATAATTTATACTACCTATAAGACAACTTTTAATTGTACAAACCCACCGCGGTGGAGCTGCGACAAAGAGTTCTATCTCCACGAGGCATGTGATGAGGTGGAGCTGCGACAAAGAGTTCTATCTCCACGAGGCATGTGATGAGCATAGAATAAAATTGTTACTTTTGTCTGTTACAAGAAACTCGTCCCGAAGGACTGCCGCCGATACAGCACCTGATACACCCGGTCCAAGGTGAGGCCCACGACAAGGCACCAACCTGACAAACGACAAGGCACCAACCTGACAAACGACAAGGCACCAACCTGACAAATGACAAGGCACCAACCTGACAAACGACAAGGCACCAACCTGACAAATGACAAGGCACCAACCTGACAAACGACAAGGCACCAACCTGACAAATGACAAGGCACCAACCTGACAAACGACAAGGCACCAACCTGACAAATGACAAGGCACCAACCTGACAAACGACAAGGCACCAACCTGACAAATGACAAGGCACCAACCTGACAAATGACAAGGCACCAACCTGACAAACGACAAGGCACCAACCTGACAAATGACAAGGCACCAACCTGACAAATGACAAGGCACCAACCTGACAAACGACAAGGCACCAACCTGACAAACGACAAGGCACCAACCTGACAAACGACAAGGCACCAACCTGACAAACGACAAGGCACCAACCTGACAAACGACAAGGCACCAACCTGACAAACGACAAGGCACCAACCTGACAAACGACAAGGCACCAACCTGACAAACGACAAGGCACCAACCTGACAAACGACAAGGCACCAACCTGACAAACGACAAGGCACCAACCTGACAAACGACAAGGCACCAACCTGACAAACGACAAGGCACCAAAGGCGCCAAATTATCGTATCGTCCCTAAACGGTGTTATGGTGGGTTTTCGAGATCGACTGTCAAAATTAATGTCTCTTGTTCCATTGTTCAAATAATAGTCGAAACGATTTACATAACTTAGAATAGAATTTGCACGAATAGGTATTGTGCGATATATTGTTGATCGTTTTGCAGAGTAGACACCAACATTCATAAATAAGGCAGCAATATGATTTACGAATTAGAATATAACAGTGCTCCTAAGTAAAGGGCCAGAAAATATTTACGCAGTTTTAAAATCCATCACCACTAAAGATACTGTTCACTGTTCAGATTTGCGGAGTAAACATTACAAGTAAGGTAACACAAGCTAAGTATAACTTACGACTACGAGTAAGTATAATAAAATTAAAATACGTTGCAGCGGCAGGTGGCGACAGTGGTCAGTTTTAAAGACTATCACACGAATTAACATATTTAAATAGGATGTGTTAGTATCAAACCAAATATAACATCAGATTTGTTATACCTACCTACAAAATCACGACTTGACGATTGTCCTATAGTGACTCTTGTTTCCGTAGAACAGTCGAAGGATAACGCAGAAGACAACTCTGCGCAAGACGAGTTGCGTGAGTTCGTCGACGACGCGGAGACGGAGCGGCACGCGAACGAGGAAAGTGACGTGGACTACTACAACTACCTCGACAGGCAGATGCTCAGCGCGGGCGCCGACGGTCAGTGCACAATCATCATCTTCCTGCCCTTATCCCACTAGGTGGGGTCGGCACAACAGGTTCTCGTCCTCCACTCTCCCTTATCATCCGTCATATCAGTAGTCACTCGCTTCTTACACAAATCGTCTTTCACACAGTCCATCCATCTTTTCTTGGGTCTACCTCTACTCTTGTATCCATCCACATTCAAATCTGTCACCCTTCTTGTGACATGGCTTTCCTCCCACCGCATAACATGCCACTACCACGCCAACCTATTAGGTACTCTTCATTTTTTCTGTCACCGGCGCTACTTTCAAACTTCCTTTAATATGCTCATTCCTTTATCTTATCCATTCTCGTCACTCCACACATAAATCTCAACATTCGCATCTCCGTCGCATGCACTTTTCTCTTTTCTCGGTAAGTGCACAATCCATGGGACTAATTACCGTTTAAGTCGGGTGTACCTAATGCGTAGATGGACTAAGTCGCGTTATGACTAGTCACAGTGCGAGGTAGGTATTACGTTAATTAGACTTACTGCGATATAGGTTAGAAGAGAGACATAACGCTAACGTAATATGACATTTAGTCATACTTAGTCCATCTACGCATTAGGTACACCCGACTATAGTTCGCTCAACGAATCTAAGCATTCGTGAAGTTAGCCGCAAGAGCTGCGCAGTATCGTTTTTCGGGAGCCATTGGAGGTATGAGGAAGGAACTGTACCTACATGCGCAAACTCGCACCTGTGGCTAACTTCACGAATGCCTAGATCCGTTAGATGAACTATACCATACTTTAGTTAGGGCGATCAATCACGATAGGCAGGTACGCACCTACGCACCCGCGGCGCGGTACGTTGCGATCGTAGCCCTGCTCCCCGTATGACCACATAGACAGCGTTTTATTTATTTATTCATTCATTCATTCATTTAGTCATTCATTTATTAATTTAAGGACATCCAAGAATAGTTACACACATCAACAATAAAACAATACTGTACTTATTAGTTATTTTTTTCAGGAAGAGTCATGTACATGGATGGTACGTAAATACTATTATAATAAACTAGCTTCCGCCCACGGCTTCGCCCGCGCGGTACCTTGAAAAACAAAAACAAATCATCCCGCGGGAACCGTAGGTACATTTTTCCGGGATAAAATGTAGCCTATGTCTTATTCCAGACTAAATCTACTTATATCTGTGCCAAATTTCATCCAGATCCGTTCAGCCGTTTCAGCGTGAAAGAGAAACAAACATACATCCAGACATTCTTACAAACTTTCGTGTTTATAATATTAGTAGGATACTATAGATGTACCTATAGATGCGATAGAAGTTTGGGGAGATGTTTGGATGTTAATTTACGACATCATCTTACCCAAACAGGTGGAAGGGTTTAGATGCAATTTGAATTGAATATGGAATAAAATCATATAAGGCAGAAATAGTCTATACTATTTATATCTATACTAATATTATAAAGAGGAAAATTTTGTATTTTTGTTTGTAACGAATGAACTCAAAAATTATTGGTCCGATTTCAAAAATTCTTTCACCATTAGAATGCTACATTATCCCTGAGTAACATAGGCTATATTTTATGCAGGTACCTCGCGAGCAAAGCCGCGAGCGGAAGCTAGTATTAAGTTAATTAACGGATTTATCCGTTATTTATAAGCTTGTGTGTTGTGGTGCGGTGCGCAGGCGCGGACGAGGCGCAGTACAAGGCGGCGTGCCCCGCGGCGTGCCCGGCGCGCGACGTCATGGCGTGCGCGCGCTGCCGGCACGGCGTGTTCCGCACCTTCCTCAGCACGTGCCACGCGCGCCGCTTCGCCTGCGCGCACCCCGACGAGGGTACCGTGTCCGACCACACTTGTGACACTTGCCGTGACCGTCACCGTGACCCGGTGAACGGAAAACACATTGAAGCATTCCTTGAGCTTAAAAATTACCACACAAAAAATATGCTGTGGTTGTAGGCTTGTCAATTATACCAAAAGTTATATCAAAATTTCACATAAGCTATTTACACGTTACACGACAATTCAAAGGGAATAAAGTCGACTTTAATCACTTTTTGGCAAATCCACTACAGAGGTTCTGTGCGTGATATTTAGTTTCAAGTTTCGCGGATATTTCCCTTGAAGTAATGCGTCCATGTTGTTTTGCGTTCACCGCTGTGACCGCGTCTGCGTCTCGATAATCTGTCGAATAGTCACGCGTGTTTATCTCGTCACGGAGACGCTCACGGCAGTCCGCCGACGCGACGTCACCGGAGTCGCTCGTGCCGTGCGCAGGGCTTCACGAGTGTTCGTTTAAGAGCACTGGTATTGCGCACATAAATTCTTCCGAATCGATAAACTCATCGGTGCATGACCAGGTTTGAATCCACAACCTCCGGATCGTGAGGCAGGGGTGCTACTACCGCATGCTCTCTGTTACACCCAAATATCTATGAATCGAACCAGCACTTGTGTTGAATAAGTATTACCCTTACGGCGCACTTCCGTGCCGCCGTGTCCGCGCGCGGAGTGACGCAGTAGCCGGTGCCGTGCGCAGGCCTGCAGCTGGTGACGCGGCTGCCGTGCGTGATGTCGGCGCCCTACCTGTCGGAGGCGAGCATGGAGCCCCGCGGCCGCGTGCGCGAGCCCGCCGACGACGACCGCGTGCTGCGCTACCTGCGCTGCCGGGACCTCTACACGCAGAAGTCCAGGGAAGGTATGCTCTGTGCCGGGGTATGGTATGTATTCTGTGTAGAGATGATTCAGTCTAAAAATGCACGCCGCTCCAATGTATTTACCTACTAAATACTGAATAGACTGAATCATCTCTACTTATCTATGTATTTACAAAACAAAAAAATAAGTAGATAAGTACGTAGGTACTACCTATATTAAGACCAGGGGCTTTACCACGAAGTCTTCCAGAACGATTCCGTAACGATTCATTATACAAACGTCACTACTTCCATACAGTTCGTAGAGGTCATGGTACGAAATAGCAATGTAATACCTACTATTCGGTTATGTATTGTGTAATACTATTCGGTAATGTATTGTGAATTCGTGGTGAGGCTCCAAGACTAACATTTGTGTGAACGCAGATGTTTGTTCTGTGTCTGGGTGTTACTATGTATTACTCGTATATGTACGTACTATGTACTTACATAATTATGTTTTTACCAAATAAGTCCCATCAGCTATCTGGTTTTAATATAAATAAATAAATAAATAATGCTGGACAATCCACACAGCATCATCTAGCCCCAAAGTAAGCTACTCAGAGCTCGTGTTATGGGTACTAGATAAATGATATATTTAATACATTATATACATAGATAGATATATTTTTTTATACATAGAAACACCCAGACCAACGGAACAAATTTCTGCAGATCGTACACAAATTTGTTCCGCGGCGGGAATCGAACCCGCAACCTCTTGCGTCGCAGGTGGACTCTCGCCCGCTGCGCCACTGAGGTCGTAATAGTACAAGCTTTGCTTAGTTTGGGACTAGATGATGCTGTTTGGATTGTCCAGCATTATTTATTTATTTAACAAGTAAGGTCACCCCTGAGGGACGCTGGATCACATCCGTCCGGAACGCTTTAATACTATTTATAATTGAAATTGAAATTGAAATTGAAAAATATTTATTCAGTACAATCACAAGGATCACTTTGAAACGTCTTACTGTGTGTCGTGTAATGACTTATTGTGTGTCGTGGTGCTGCAGAGAGCTTCAAGTGCATATTCGACGACGTGGGCGCCGCCAACACCACGGACCCCTACCACGTGGGCGACGACTATTAAACCACTCCGCCGTGGGAACCACTTGCCTTTTATTTCAACTCCCCGACCACTAAGTGATACCACGCACGGGTTACTTTTGTCACCGTGACTGTTTCGTCACTCTTAGGTTATGTATTGAGATGTCACCCAGTGTCACGTCGTAACATGCGCGCATCCCCATACATAACCACAGACTTGATGAGAGTGACAAAACAGTCACGGTGACAAAAGTAACCCGTGCGCACTATCTCTAACAAACGCTAGCTATGTCACCTGTCAGACACACTGTTTACAACGGGTTCTTTTAAACGTGATAACTTTATGTGTGTGTACCTTATGTCGGTAGGTAGTGGGAACATACCTGGCATCAGTGAACGGAAAAAAAACATGGAAGCATTAGGTACCTCAAGGGAAATAATTATCCGCGAAATATAAGACCACCCGCGGGCTGAGATGACTAAAAAAAATTTAATAAATTTAACAGTGGACATTTCGGCCCGCGGGCTGAGTGAGGTGCGAGCTGAGTTGACCAATGATTCCAAATTTCACACATTGAAACTGCTTCATGGATTTGCCAAAATGTCAACTTTATTCCCTCAACGTTTGGGTTTAAATTACCGTGTAACATGTAGAAAGCTTATGGAGTCTAGAAATGCACCCTTTTAGAGAAGAACTCCTAAAGTTCAACCCCTACAGGGGCTAAGTATGAATTTAATATAATTGTAAACGTGGGAAATCCAGTAAATGGAAGCTGGAAGCTTAGGAAATATTTTTAAATGATATGATATGATCTTCTTGGTGTTTATTACTCCATAAGACCCCAAAAATGTCTAAAAAAACACATAAAGGAGCAACGAGGGGGTAAATAACACCATTTCAAACAAAGAGAACATTTTGTAAAATGTATTTTGAATATTAACCAAGTTGAGGAATCCACCCTAAGTGATCATCACAATATTCTGCCGTTAACTTTCAACCGCCTTTGCGCCGGCGCCGGCTCGGCGGACAGCGCCCCGGGCTCCACGGGCTCGGCGGACAAAGCCCCGGGCTCCGCGGACAGTGCCCCGGGCTCCGCGGGCTCCTCCGACGCGTCCGGGATCTGGTCGTCCTCCGGGTGGTACGGGTTGCGGTAGGAGCGCGCCCCCCGCCCGCCCCCCTCCACGCCAAGCAACTCTCTGCACATTATTATTGGCGTCACAGCTGGGAAGATTAAACACTTATTTATTACTAGCTTCCGTTCGCGGCTTTGCTCACGAGGTATACCTACCTACATAAAATATAGCCTATGTTACTCAGGGATAACGTAGCATTCTAACGGTGAAAGAATTTTTGAAATCGGACCAGTAGTTTTTGAGTTTATTCGTTACAAACAAAAATACAAAACTTTACTCTTTATAATATTAGTATAGAATAGAAGTATAGATTAAAACAAACACTCACACGACTTTAAAACCTAGGCTCGGTAAATCTCTAGTTACTTAGATCTTTGAGGATATGTAAAGAGTCAGGCACGTCCGAACATGATATGTGGCACATGCCCACATTTGGAGCAGTAAGTATTCCGTACGTGACAGGTTGCAAGCCCATCGCCGCATATTATTATTCAGCCAATATTTAGCCAATGGCCTTCCACTCTTCGCAGTGAGACTCCAGTTCAAAATAACAATAATGTAGGTATTAGAAATAAGTGTCCGTCCACACAAGGAAAACACTGACTTGATCGTGTCTCCGTGCCGTAACAATCACGCGTGACAATTTAGGTAACAGGTTTTCAAGAGACTTCGTGAAAACGTGGGCGTGTTTCAGACACAGTCACGGTTACAGTCACAGCTAAATGTCACAAGTGTGGACGGACATAACTTATTATTAGTATTTATTGTTATTTAGATACCTACTTATATTAATCAATCTGTTTGTTTGTATGTAAGAGGTAGGTAATCTCCAAAACTACATCCGATTTAAAAAAATCACTTGTTTGTAGGCACGAGACTATAAACTATTTTAAAAGTTAGAGTAGAAAATATTAGGCATAACTCATAATATTATGTAGTGATAAGACTTACACATCAGAATAAATATGAAAAGCATGTCTTCCAGTCAGTTAAATCATTATTGATTTGGAAACCGTATTTCTAAATGAATCTTAAACATTGTCGAGAACGGCCCGCCATGCGCCATTGCGCAATACTACAAATGCCTATGTCTGTAGGTCTACTATGAGTTTTCACAATCTACACTCGCTAGCGACTGTAGTTAAAAAAATGTATGAAAACTTGTACAGCGCCTCTAGCGGATAGTTGGGTACTAAAACGTCACGTAGTTAACTATCCTACGTCACAGCGTACTACAGCGACTGTAGTTTGCGCTTCATTCATTTGCTTAGAATTTGGTGCCATGAGTAACAATTGGGATTTTCTGCGGTGTATTTGCCTGACAACTACGTCGCTCTGGTTTTTATATGTTTTCTCGTGTTATTTTGAGTTTTATTGCGTAATTTTGGTGGTTATTTTGCCAATAAAGCCCGGGTTCTTGACGCGAGTGTAAAGTATGTGAATTAGAGTGAATAGTTCTCTTCAAATTCCATCGGAGGAAATCCCGAAAATTTTCAACAAAACAGCCATCTTTTGTTTAAAATTGACTTGACTACTTGACTATGACTCTGTGACGTTGACAATACTTATAAATAAATACACTTGACACTGGCAAAATTGTTCTCTAAGAGACAGATGCCATAATTGAAGAAGAAGAAGAAGAGTAACAATTGTGACAGATGTCATAGTAACGTACTATTACTACTGTAGTGACGTCAGCCGATCTAAATGTGACAACACATGGTAGACGTACAGTTCATATAAAACCGTAAAGTCGGCAGTATAACGACATTATCATCGCGCCATCGCTTCGAGCTGAAACTACAATTTACATTTTTGAGGAAAATGATTACACAGTTGCTAGGTAGGTAAGTATTAGTGTGCAGGTGAATTTGATTTCTTTGTCGTTATTTTAAAAACTAAAAATTCGAAGGTCAAGTATTCTTATAATTAGAGATGGGCTTGCAACCTGTCACGTATGGAATACTAATCACTGCAAAATGTGGGCATGTAGGTTACCAAAGTTATGTTTTGACGAGCTAGAGATCTGAGATGTCTACCGAGTTAGAGATCTGAGGAGATGTCTACCGAGCTAGAGATCTGAGGAGATGTCTACCGAGCCTGGGGATTAGGTACCTACTCGTGCTGTTTTTTTTTCTTTTTGAGCCTTGATTGCAGAACTCGCCTCCCACGCTGATGGAGCAACAAAAGATTGGTTGATAATAAGTTACCTAACTATTTCACGAAAGTTACTAACCAATCATTTACGAGATAAATAAAATTGTTTGTTGCGGACAATGTCAAATTGCAAGCCTATTGCCGCCGCTTATAAGAATACTAACCTATATGGTATCTATGCCGGTTTCTTCACGATGTTTTCCTTCACCGTTTAAGAGCACTGTCATGGCGCACATACCTTTTTCGAATGGGAAAACTCATCGGTGCACGGCACACCCACTCTCATCACTCGTCGGTGCGATCACCACCACCAGTGGTTTTTTTATTATTATTAATTTTACTATCCATCTAGTGTGTTTCAGTACCTACTTTTACATACATAAAAAAAGTCTTGTTTAATAACTGGTTATGAAACTGTGAAAAAAAATTCATAGGTACTTAACCAGTTACGAAATCTTAGTAACGAACGTGGACGAAGGGCATAAAATCCCGCCTGTACCCAGACGGGGTAGGCAGACCACGGATCTCCACTCGCTACGATCTTGACATACCCTGCTTCATCCTCTTTCAGTACTAATAGTGATCCTAAACGAAGTCAACCCGAAACTAACGTCCGAAGACTCAAAGCGAATGTTCAAGAAGATATTACTCCAACAATACCTGGCCCACAGGAGACAGAGTTCAAACAATACGAGAATTAACAAACTTGACCTCATCAAAGTGATAGAACACATGTCCAACTCTGAAATACTGGACCGCATCACGGCGAGGCTGAGCGACAAGTTGGTGTCGCGCCTGGCGCTCCGCCTGCACGCGCAGGGCGCCGAGTTCGGGGCGGGGGCGGGGGCCGGGCGCTCCGTGGAGCTCATAGAGGTGCTGCTGGGCAGCGCGGAGGGGGAGACTCAGCCCCTCCGCGCCAAGATCAACGGCAAGATTTACTAAATAAATAAATGTTTATTGCAATTACTTAATAACTATATAATACAGGTTCTGGAGTCACCCTTTAAGCAATACTAAGGGCCCAAACACATACCGCGTTGCGTCGCCGCCGACATCGGCGTGACGTCACGATTTTAGCGGCGCGGCGTCGCTATTTACACGCTTGTCGTATTTTTAAAATAGAGTAACGCCTTCTTTATAACAAACTCGCTTTTTCCAGTGACTTCGTCCACAAAAATCTATTAGTTATTACACCTTGGGTTACATTATTGATGTTTTAGTAGAGAGCCCTATTTTTTTCTAGTAATAAATGTAGTCTATGTTACTCAGGGATAATGTAGCATTCAAATGATGAAAGAAATTTTTAAATCGGACTATTACTTTTTGAGTTTATTCGTTATAAACAGAAATACAACTCCTCTTTATAATATCAGTTTATAAAAGTAACTAGCTTCCGCTCGCGGCTTTGCTCGCGAGGTACTTACATAATATATAGCCTATGTTACTCAGGGATAATGTAGCATTCTAAAGGTGAAAGAATTTTTGAAATCGGTCCAGTAGTTTTTGAGTTTATTCGTTACAAACAAAAATACAAAACTTTCCTCTTTATAATATGAGTATAGAAGTATAGATAAGTGTACTACGATCCGTGACATGACAGACGTTTATCCACACTCAAAAATGACGAGGAAATGATTACACTAACGTACGACAATAAAACGTTCTTTTTCGCGACGCTGCAACGCCGCACCGCAACGCAACTGCCGATATTGGCGGTGCGGCGCCGCCAAGCAGTTGATATTGGCGGTGCGGCGCCGCCAAGCAGTTGATATTGGCGGTGCGGCGCCGCCAAGCAGTTGATATTGGCGGTGCGGCGCCGCCAAGCAGTTGATATTGGCGGTGCGGCGCCGCCAAGCAGTTGATATTGGCGGTGCGGCGCCGCCAAGCAGTTGATATTGGCGGTGCGGCGCCGGCAAGCAGTTGATATTGGCGGTGCGGCGCCGCCAAGCAGTTGATATTGGCGGTGCGGCGCCGCCAAGCAGTTGATATTGGCGGTGCGGCGCCGCCAAGCAGTTGATATTGGCGGTGCGGCGCCGCCAAGCAGTTGATATTGGCGGTGCGGCGCCGCCAAGCAGTTGATATTGGCGGTGCGGCGCCGGCAAGCAGTTGATATTGGCGGTGCGGCGCCGCCAAGCAGTTGATATTGGCGGTGCGGCGCCGCCAAGCAGTTGATATTGGCGGTGCGGCGCCGCCAAGCAGTTGATATTGGCGGTGCGGCGCCGGCAAGCAGTTGATATTGGCGGTGCGGCGCCGCCAAGCAGTTGATATTGGCGGTGCGGCGCCGCCAAGCAGTTGATATAGGCGGTGCGGCGCCGCCAAGCAGTTGATATTGGCGGTGCGGCGCCGCCAAGCAGTTGATATTGGCGGTGCGGCGCCGCCAAGCAGTTGATATTGGCGGTGCGGCGCCGCCAAGCAGTTGATATTGGCGGTGCGGCGCCGCCAAGCAGGTGCGAATTACTCTATGTGAATCTCTTATTCTCTCTAAGTTAAATTATTGCGATGTAGTATATGGTCCGTGTCTACTTAATCGAACTGAGAAGTTGGTACAGCGAGTTCAGAATGCCTGCGCGCGTTTTTGTTTTCACATTCCGCCACGAACGCATGTGACACCTTACCTCAACTCCTCGAGCTTGTTGAAGATGAAGGCGCGTCGGGATTTGCACTTGGCAAGCCTCTTAAGGTGTCTACACACCAAAGCCGCCGGCCCGGCGGGTTAATGCCGGCGGCTTCTACAAACCAGCCTTCTTCACAAAACTTCTTCAAAATCAGGCCGCCGGCCTTGCCCGCCGGGTTCGTGCCGCCGGGCCGGCGGCTTTGGTGTGTAGACACCTTTATTTGGCGTCATCAAAAATGAGTCGCCTCCTTACCTATTCTCCAAACTTGAATGGGCGCGTGACAAAGTCAAAGATGATTCTCGGTATACGAGCAGATCACGCGCTCTGGTCTTACTCACACAGAAGCACAGAACCGTTGCTTTTCGAGGTTCGTTCCGCTACGCAGCTACTAGCTGCTGGAATAATTTGCCTCCACCCCTACGCTCCCTCAAATCATTACTCACTTTTAGATCTAACCTTAAGAAAATCTTGCTCGCAATTCAAAAAAGCTTATAATCGGTTTATCAGCCTCCACTTATTTATCCTTAGGTACCTTTTCAAATTGATACCTACCGAATATTATTCCATTTGAATACCAATTAATATTATCTTATGAATGTTTATTTATTTATCTTATTATATTTATTATAATATTTACATTACACACTATATTTAGTACTTTTTTTTTTTATCTGCTTTATTTGTTTATATGTACACAATAGGATAATGTATATGTGTTTTTTCTCGTCTCGTGTTGTTACTGTGGTTCAGACTGAAAAACAGCGTCACTACTGTGCGACGCGCGGTAGTGGCATTCAGCTGAGGCTGGACCCGTTCAACTGCACATGCAGGGAAGGATTGTAGGTGGGTAGTTCTATTTTTAAATTTTATTTGCATGTTAGTACTTATATTATCTTCCTAATTTTTTATTTAATTATTTAAGATGTCATTAGGTATTAGTATTATTATTTTCTTTAGCTGATTTTGTATTACTTACTTAATTATTTTTTTTTTTTTCCCTGTGTGCGTTTTTTGGACAAATAAATTCTTATTCTTATTCTTATTCTTAATTCTTATATTGGCGGTGCGGCGCCGGCAAGCAGTTGATATTGGCGGTGCGGCGCCGCCAAGCAGTTGATATTGGCGGTGCGGCGCCGCCAAGCAGTTGATATTGGCGGTGCGGCGCCGCCAAGCAGTTGATATTGGCGGTGCGGCGCCGCCAAGCAGTTGATATTGGCGGTGCGGCGCCGCCAAGCAGTTGATATTGGCGGTGCGGCGCCGCCAAGCAGTTGATATTGGCGGTGCGGCGCCGCCAAGCAGTTGATATTGGCGGTGCGGCGCCGCCAAGCAGTTGATATTGGCGGTGCGGCGCCGCCAATATCGTCAGTTGCGTTGTGTTTCAGCCCTAGTTACTAAAACAGTTATGATTTTTAAAACTTATTTATTTAGGTACTTAGCTGTTACACGCGACTTCGTTCGCCAAATTCCATTAATTATATTACACCTTGGGTTACATCATTGAAGTTTTACTAAAGTTTCCTATTTTTTTTCTAATAATGACAGGGTGTTACCAGACTACTTCCGAAAACTACAGGGGGTTAAAGTGCCCATCAATATAAACAACTTTCTCTAAGAAACCAACACTGTGAGCAAGAAAACAACAGCAGTTTCATACATTTTAGCCAAGTGGGTATTGAACTTTTGTATGGAACAGTTGTTTTTTTTTCGCGCAAAATTACCTACTTAATAATATAGATAGTTTTACATAGTAAATAGGTACCTATATACATTTTATAAACATTTAATTGCTTTGATTCTTTAGGATATCCACAGTAGTCGAAGGCACGTCCTAACATTACATTTGGCATGCGGCGTTTTGTTAGCCCCTAATTTTAAGTATAGTTAATAAGTTGTCTATGGCCATTGACCGATAAGATTGTGTATGTAAAACTTCCGCCTCCGCATTCTGAGCCGCATTCCAAACGGCAACGTCCTTCCGCTTCTTCTTCTGACCTGACAACTCTTAAGGTTTCCTTTCACCTATACCCAGACGCAAGAAACCTCCGGCACATGCCCACATTTAACACAGTATACACAGTAGTCTATACTCCGCACGTGACGGGTAGCAAGTCCATCGCTTCCAAAGATATTTCATCAGCGAAGAGGATGTCTCATCATCAGTCCAGGGGGTGCTCGGGCTCCGCGCCGCCCCGACCCCGGGGGGGGCGCAGCGCCAGCTCGGCGAGGCGCCGCGCGCGCTGCAAGGTGCCCGCGCAGCCGCGGCACAGCGCCACGGAGCCCTGGGGACACTAATCAATCAATCAATCAATCAATCAATCAATCAATCAATCAATTAATCAATCAATCAATCAAAGAAGTTTATTTTGTGTCACAAATACAGAATATAATAGAATATAACATAAAATAGATAGATAGATAGATAAACATTTATTTGCTGGTGCAACACATAAGTACAGGCATGTATGGGCCACGGACATATAGGTACATAAGTACAGGCATGTGACAAAAGTAACAACACAACAAGCTGACAAGAAAGAAGTAGATCAAGCAACATGTGGGTGAAATGATGATCCAGCTTAAGAATATAAATAAATAAATAAATATGATCACGACTGTACTCCCCAGGCTCGGTAGACATCTCCTCAGATCTCTAGTTACTTACATCTTTGAGGATATCTAAGTTAACAAGGTCATACAAAGCGCTAGGGCCCAGCGAGTTTCTTGTCAGTTCTCCTCGCACTGGGGATAGAACTGGAATTGGCACCTAGACTCACTTAGTGTGTAAGACGATTTGATACCTGTGATTTCCATGAATAAAATTAATTATTGACTATTGACTAAAGAGGGCGGTCAGAGGCCCGTCCGAAAACGATATTTGGTACATGCCCACATTTTGCACAGTAGTTAGTATTCCGTACGTGACAGGTTGCAAGCCCATCACCGCTTATAATAATACTAACCTAATATGACACACCCCTTCGAATTTTTAGTTCTAGGGTATGCTGGTTTCCTCACGATGTTTTCCTTCACCGTTTAAGACCGTTAATACCGGTTTTTTCTAGCATTATGAACCGGTTCCGAGCCCTGTTCTGCGTGCAGGGTCCACTCACAGTGTCGCCGGTGAGCTTCTCGTAGATAGTCCTCAGGTCGTCGGCAAGGGGCGCCGCGGGCTGCCGGCACGCGCGGCACGCGGCGCTCGGGGCGGACAGCACCTCGGCCTCCGCCCCCGGGGCACCCGGCACCTCGGGCTCCGCCCCCGGGGAGCAGGCCTCCGTCTTCACGGACACGCGCACCTGCAGCTCGGGCGAGGGCACGCGGGGCTCCGCCACGCTCGTGTGGTACACCGTCATCCGCTTCTTAGGACTCGGGCTTTGGACGTAATTCTCTATGTTGTTTGGGATCTGCAACCAACCATAGAGAGAAACCTTTTTATCTACCGTTTTAGATCGCTAGTGGTGTAGTGGTAGCACCCCTGCTTCAGGATCCGAAGGGGTTCAAACCTGGTCGTGTCCTGATGAGTTTTTCCATTCGAAAAATGTATGTGCGCAATGCCAGTGCTCTTAGATGAAGGAAAACATCGTGAAGGAACCGGTATACCCTAGAACCAAAAATTGGAAGGGATGTGTCACGGGTTTGTATTCTAATAAGCGGCAATGGGCTTGCAACCTGTCACGTACGGAATACTAACTACTGTGCAAAATGTGGGCATGTACCAAATGTCATGTTCGGACGTGCCTCTGACTACCCTCTTTAGATATCCTCAAAGATAAGTAAGTAACTAAAGATCTGAGGAGATATCTACCGAGCCCGGGGATTACAGTCGTGATCATATTTATTTTTATAATTATGGCAAAAACAGTTAGATATTCTAACCTCGGAATAAAAGAAATCCACTTCCTCCTGAGTCTCCGGGGGCTCCGGTGACTGGGACTTCTCCCTCTTCCAAAGACCCTTGAACAGCTCCTCAGTGGACACCCCACTGGCCTCCAGCGCGCTGCCCAGCACAGAGTTTAAAGATATCTTCTCCTGAAGATCTTGCAGTGTGCGAGTCAGGACGGCTACCTTCTTTCTGATGCGGTTGAGGCTGGCGTACAGCGCGTTGCAGCGCACGCGCCGTCTCTTTGACAGCTTTGTTAGGTTCATGATTCGCTTCTTGAGTTTCTGTTCAGTAGCACAGTCTTCCGAGTACGGAGATCTGAGAGAATGAAAGAAAAATACTTCTAAACTAATATTATAAAGAGGAAAGATATGATTGTTCGTTTGTTTGCATTGAATAGGCTCCGACACTACTGGACCGATTTGAAAAATTCTTTCACCAATGTGTAGAATGAACTTTCAGGATGAACATAGGCTATTAATATTGTAGGTACTTCGCGGGCGAGAGAAAGCTAGTTATTCAATAAAATAAAGTCAAGCTACAGGAAGTTTATTATAGAAACTTATCATGTTCCCCATCAATTTTTTAATTATAATTAACTAGCTTCCGCTCGCGGCGTCGCCCGCGAAGTACCTACATAAAATATAGCCTATGTTCATCCTGAAAGTATATTCTACACATTGGTGAAAAAATTTTTCAAATCGGATCAGTAGTTTCGGAGCCTATTCGTTTCAAACAAACAAACAATCAAAGTTTTCCTCTTTATAATATTAGTATAGATTAATTCCCCATAACCTATTCACTTTTTGTAATTTCGGTTGCTTAGGGATTAATAATTTATGTTTGTTCCTAGTATTGATTCCATGTACATCGCAGTTTATTGAAATCTATCCCTATTCTTATGAGCGTACAGTTAATTTTCTTATGTGTAGCTGCTGTGAGAATATTAATTTCTTTAAATTCTTTTAAAGAGTCCTGTGGCTTCATTTTGTAAATGGCATGTATGCCCTTTTTAACCCTCGACAAAAAAGAAGGGTGTTATAAGTTTAACGTGTCTGTGTGTGTATCTGTGTATCTGTGTATCTGTCTGTGGCATCGTAGCTCCCAAACTTTTAGTTCGGTGTGATGAACCAATTTTCATTCAGTTTTTTTTGTCATAGATAATTTTATCCAGAGTGTTCTTAGCCATGTTTCATGAAAATCTGTATAGCCGTTTGAAGATCATCAGCTCTTTCCTAGTTGATGAGGGGATCTGACTAACTTCCTTATGTCCGATCGATTCGAAATTAGGTAAGTACCGGTGTTACTTCAATGATATTGAAAGAACATGGTGAGGTCACCATGACTTTAAAATGACAAGTTAGGGTAAGGGTTAGATGTCGGGGGGTTTTCAAAAATTTTAATTTGTATTATTTGTAATACGAATATTGATTGTATCTGTCCTTAGCTGACCTGCGTCCCTTCCCTTTATCCCTCTTGTCCGAAGAAACAAACTTGAAAGGGATCACTTTGCTGGTCTTCCTCTTCCGCTTGACTCTGTGCTGTGTCTCCGCGGGCTGCAGGCGCAGCTCGGGCGCGGCGCGCGGGACCAGCTTGCGGAGCCCGCTCTTGCTGTAGTACATGGCGGAGTCCGGGAAGTGCGCCGAGCACACGAAGCTACGGATGGTGGGCTCCCAGTCCGCCCGCTGGAGCGCATCGACCCATTTCTTCAGTAACTCTTCATTTTTTGGAAAACTGGAATAGAAGGATCGGGTGTAGGTATATTATATTATTGATGACTAGCTCCCGCTCGCGGCTTCGCCCGCGTGATACCTTGAAAAACAAAAATATATCTATCCCGCGGGAACCGTACATTTTTCCGGGATAAAATGTAGCCTATGTGTTATTCCAAACCATAATCTATAGCTGTGCCAAATTTCATTCAGATCCATTCAGCCATTTTAGCGTGAAAGAGTAACAAACATACATCCAGACATCCATACATTCTTACAAACTTTCGCGTTTATAATATTAGTAGGATAGGAGCGCTGGTGGTGTAACGAGCGCTGGTGGTGTAGTGGTAGCACCCTGCCTCACGATCCGATGGTCGTGGGTTCAAACCTGGTCGTGCACCAATGAGTTTTTCCATTCGAAAAATTTATGTGCACAATGCCAGTGCTCTTTAACGGTGAAGGAAAACATCGTGAGGAAACCGGCATACCCTAGAACCAAAAATTCGAAGGTATGTGTCATAGGCTATAGTATTCTTATAAGCAGCGACCGGCTTGCAACCTGTCACGTACGGAATACTAACTACTGTGCAAAATGTGGGTATTAAATGTCATGTTTGGATGTGCATCTGACTACCCTTTTTAGATATGCTCGAAGATGTAAGTAACTAAAGATCTGAGGAAGATATCTACCGGCCCTGGGGATTACAGTTGTGATCATATTTTTTTATTTTTGTTTTTTTGTCCAATAAAGCTATCATTCTGCTGCCCTTATCCCACGCGTGGGGTCAGCACATGTTTTCTTCCACTCACTCCTATCATCCGTCAACTCTGAGTCTACTCTTACATTCATATCATCTTTCACACAATCAAACCACTTCTTCTCCGGCCTTCCTCTACTTGCTCCAGCCACACTCATACTCATAACTCTTTTGGTGACGTGGTTTTCATCCTTTATCACATGTCCATACTAAGCTAATCTAGCACTCCTCATCTTTTCTTTTTGTGTACTTTAAAGTATAAATAGATAAATAAGGATCAGGTCAGTGCCTACACGCGAAGGAAGCGGGAGATCCACCAGGGTCAGTCAGATCCACATTCATATCCTACTAATATTAGGTAGGTATAAACGCGAAAGTTTGTAGAATGTCTGGATGCATATTTGTTACTCCTTCACGCTGAAACGATTGAACGGATCTGGATAAAAAATTGGCACAGAGATAGATTAAAGTCTGGAATAGCACATAGGCTACTTTTTATCCCGGAAAAATGTACGGTTCCCGCGGGATAGATTTGTTTTTGTTTTTCGGAAGCCGTGGGCGGAAGCTAGCTATCTATAGCTAAAACAGACACTCACCGATGGAAGGTAACATTGCTATTTTGTTTAGTTTGCCTTCTCGAGTCGTTTTTGCACGAGGGTACCGCACAGTTCACCATTGTTACAGATATCTAGCAAAAAAGAAACAAACAAATTCAATAAATTAACCATCTAGATAGGTATTCGCTACTTCCAATACCCCACTTACTTATATTTGCGTTTTCATCCAAGACAATAAAATCACAGTCTTAGTAAACTTAGATAACGTTTTTGTAGGTACATACGTGTTTTCAATTCAATAAATTGTATTGTTTGTAACACGAAAAAATATACCTTTACTTATTTATTTATATTTTGTTTATATTCTTTCCCTCAAGAGCCACTGACCACAGATGACAGACGATAAACAGCTACACAAGTACACAACACACAGACCACAGAGCCAGAAGCCAGACACAGACAGAAGCCAAAAGCAGAAGACCAATCAATCAATCAAAATCAAATCAGGGGATTTTCTGCGGTGTATTTGCCTGAGAACTACGTCGCTCTGGTTTTTATATGTTTTCTCGTGTTATTTTGAGTTTTATTGCGTAATTTTGGTGGTTATTTTGCCAATAAAGCCCGGGTTCTTGACGCGAGTGTAAAGTATGTGAATTAGAGTGAATAGTTCTTTTCAAATTCCATCGGAGGAAATCCCGAAAATTTTCAACAAAACAGCCATCTTTTGTTTAAAATTGACTTGACTACTTGACTATGACTCTGTGACGTTGACAATACTAATAAATAAATACACTTGACACTGGCAAAATTGTTCTCTAAGAGACAGATGCCATAATTGAAGAAGAAGAAGAAATCAAATCAACATTTTTCATATTCACGGCTCACTTCAGGTAGATGTAGATCTCTTTTCATTCAATTATTTTCACTATTTCTTTCTCATCTTTACTTTATCATCTGTGATGTTTGCTGTTGGTGTTTATTTGTGATGTGTGAGAGGGTTTGTATTGTTGTAGTTTTGAGGTTATTCTTTCTTCTATTTCTTTAGCGGATAGCGGCACAAATACAAAACACATTAGTGAATAATCTATGTTGCACTGTACTGCAGTCACGAGGAATATTCAATGTCCTCTGTGGTCTACGCTTTCTGCACAGTCCGTGACGCGAAGCTTATTGCACAAAAGTTTTGGCCTGAAGTTCTATAAAATGTCTAAAACAGTTTGTAGAACATGCCTCACCGCCAATATCAGAATGCATGACCTGAAGAATACGAAATTGCAGGCCCAATTCGAGAAACTCACAGGCACTAAGGTACCTATTTAACTTGTACCAAGTCTAGTGGTGTGACGGTCAGGGCTTGGAACCGGTTAATAATTTACCAGAAAAAAACCGGTATTTCGATAATAGCGTTCGGAGCGCAACCTCTTTCAAAACCTCGAACTTAGATAAACCGGTTAAAGTGAGCTTCGTTTGTCGTAAGAGCGGGCGCGTCGCGGAGCTCACTAACATGTTAAAGTGAGCTTCGTTTGTCGTAAGAGCGGGCGCGTCGCGGAGCTCACTAACATGTTAAAGTGAGCTTCGTTTGTCGTAAGAGCGGGCGCGTCGCGGAGCTCACTAACATGTTAAAGTGAGCTTCGTTTGTCGTAAGAGCGGGCGCGTCGCGGAGCTCACTAATATGTTAAAGTGAGCTTCGTTGTCGTAAGAGCGGGCGCGTCGCGGAGCTCACTAACATGGAACTAATAATAACGAAATCATTTCGTTCTAACCGATTATTGAACAAAACCCTTTTGGACTTATCGTTCTTGACTAACCATTAACGGTTACGGTAGAACGTAATCGAAAAGATTGCAGGTATTTAGAGTGATACCGGTTTGAATTTTTTTCCCGTTTCCAAGCCCTGGTGATGATACCTGCTCATCATTCTCCTGCCCTTATCCCACGCGTGGGGTCGGCACATGTTTTCTTCTTCCACTCCTATCATTCATCAACTCTGAGTCTCCTCTTACATTCATATCATCTTTCACACAGTCAAACCACTTCTTCTTCAGCCTTCTTCTACTTGCGTACCCAGCCATACATACATAGAACTCTTTTGGTATCATGGTTTTCATCCCTCCTCATCACATGTAGGTACCATCCTACTAAAATAATGAAAGCAAAAGTTTGTAAGAATGTGATGTCTAGAATTATGTTTGTTACTATTTTACGCTGAAACGGCAGAATGGATCTGGATAAAATTTGGCACAGATATAGATTATAGTCTGGAATAGCACATAGGCACATTTTATCCTGGGATAGATTTGTTTTTGTTTACAAGGTACAACGTGGGCGTAAGCTAGTCTAAACTAATATTATAAAGAGGAAAACTTTGATTGTTTGTTTGTTTGTTTGAAATGAATAGGCTCCGAAACTACTGAACCGATTTGAAAAATTCTTTCACTGTTGGGAAGCTACACTATCAGCGGGTGACATAGGCTATATTATATTTTCAAAAAAATTAGGGATCCTTACTAAAACTTCAATAATGTAAGCCAAGGTGTAAAAAAATTACCTTAAATATTCTTTATATCGCGTGCGCTGCGAAAACTATTGACGATAGAATAAAATAATGTACTACGACTTTGTAGAACACATCATTATTTACAAAAAGTGTCGCGATAGCATATGTCCAACTATTATAGAAATGCCACAATAAGAGTTCTTTTATTTTAAAATTTTAATTGAAAGGCTACTCTTAGAAAAATGCTCTTTATTTGTATCTTAGTATTAATCCTTATCAAAATAAATCACATCATATTCTAGACTGCTTCAATATCTTTATATAGTTTTTTGAATTACTCAATTCGGACATTCCATTCAAAAGATACCATTAAATTAAAAATGTAAGCAATAGAAAAAAGTTGCGTGAGAGCCGCGCTAGCTTATGCACTGTAGGCGTCACTGGGTGTACAGGATGTGTACTGGATGGAGTCAATGTGAAAAAATAAATAAAAAATATAAACAAAAAAATACATTATAATAAATAAAAACTTCATTAAAATAATAATACTAAAACTTTCTATACTTACAATTTTCTTTTTTAGTAACCTGACGCAGGGTATGGTTAGACGTATATATGTGTATTATAAATATTGAATTTTGAAATTTTTGTTAAATTTGAGAGCACTGGTGGTGTAGTGGTAGCACCCTTGCCTCACGATCTGAAGGTCATGGGTTCAAACCTGGTCATGCACCAATGTGTTTTTCTATTCGAACAATTTATGTGCGCAATGCCTGTGTTCTTAAACGGTGAAGGAAAACAGCGTGAAGAAACCGGCATACCCTAGAACCAAAAGTTCGAAGGTGTGTGTCATAGGTTAGTATTCTTATAAGCGGCGATGGGCTTGCATCCTGTCATGTACGAGTACCTACTCAAATATCAAAGTAACTAGAAATCTGGGAGATATCTACCGAGCCTGGGAATTACAGTCGTGACCATTTATAGGTAGGTATATATAAATACCCGTGCGAAGCCGGGGCGGACTACTAGTATATTATATGGTGACGATACCTGGTCATAGATTCTAATGAGGATATAATGCATGTGGTCGTTGGACGTTGGTTTCAGGTCGGCGCTGAAGAGAGCTGCATTTGTTACATCTGCTATGTGCAGCTGCAGAGATGCTGCCGGTTCGTGGACATGTCTCGAAGAGCTGATCCAATGTTCAAACAAGTCCTTGCAAAAGGTATTGAGGTGTGTAACTCCCATCTCCGGCCTGACAGCTCAGTCGGTAGTAGCTCTGCCTCCTGCAGGTTGTGGGTTTGATCCCCCAGGACTGACATTTGTGTGAATGCAGATATGTTTGTTCTGTGTCTGGATGTTTTTATATGTACATATTTACAAAAAAAGTACTCAACTATCTGGTTCCCATTATACAAGCTTTTTTTAATTTGGGGCTAGATGGCGCTGTGTGAACTGTCCACCAATTATTTATTTAAATTTGATCTAGCCGCTAAAGGTATGAGAAATATGAAAATCCTGATTCTTTCACATTTTTTTCTGACCCACAGAAGAAAAGCAGGATTTATTTATTTATTACTATTATAATATCAGCCATTAGTGTCCCACGGCAGGGCAAAGGCCTTCCCACACTCCTTTCAGTCCTCACCATATTGAGCGATATTATTTCATTCTATGACCAGTTCGTCTCGCCATCTTCGTTTCGGTCTGCGGTGTCGCCTTCTCGCTGATTTAGCAGCCCTCAATAGTTAACCTACCAATTATTCTTATAAAGTGTTAGCTAAAGACATTGTAAAACTTATTACAGATAGTACCTGAGTCTCTAAAAGTACTGAAATCAACCAACAACTTCATCACGACCCCGGTGAACTGCATGTCTCTGCCGGAGCCCGCGCTGCAGGCCCTGGTCTCCGTCAAGGTGGAGCCGGCCGAGATCAAAGATGAAGTCGAACAATATGACAGCGGCTTGTTTGACACTGTTAAAATAGAAGATGCAGGCAGCTATGGTAAACTAGATACTGTTTTGAAGTATGCTTCAAGTGGCGTTCTACTTATGTAATTATACATTATATATTTGAATCGACAGATTCAACCGTAGCGGATGAGCTGATGAACGAGGAGGATCAAGATACGGACAATACAAAAATGTTTGAAGCAAAGCCCTATCAATCGCAGGCCAGTTATCAGAGACAAGTATCGAGAGACCACAACCAGACATATAACTGCAAAGAGTGCTGCAGAGGCTTTACCCGGCTGGATTCACTGATCCGTCACACGAA
This sequence comes from Cosmorhoe ocellata, assembly GCA_963675405.1. NCBI lineage: Eukaryota > Metazoa > Arthropoda > Insecta > Lepidoptera > Geometridae > Cosmorhoe > Cosmorhoe ocellata. The sequence goes on from OY776273.1 coordinate 105,206, forward strand.
GACACACCAGAAGGAAAGTGACGAGTGTCTCTACTGTGACGTGTGTACTATGACGTTCCCCAACAAGAGCATGTACAGCAACCATGTCAGAAAGCACACAAAGCCACATGCATGTCATCTATGCGACAAAACCTTCTCCGAGCTGAGCTCACTCCGGAAGCATAGAACATCTCATAGCGCAGACAAGCTGTACACATGTGACATGTGCAACAAAGGCTTCTCTCACCGTTCCTTTCTCATCGTCCACTTAAGGAGCCACACTGGTGAGAAGCCATATGCCTGTGAGATATGTAACAAGACGTTCGCTCAAAGCGGTCATAAGATAAGCCATGTGCAGTCACATAGCAATGTGAAGCCATTCCCTTGCACACATTGTAGCAAGTCGTTTCTTCTGCGGAACACTCTGAAGAGACACATGAAGACTCATACCCCACTGAGGCCTTATTCCTGTGAAACGTGCCAGAGGACATTTCCCAGCCAAGTCGCGGTCACCTATCACATGGCATGTCACAATAAGAAAGCTAAGATTAAGCAGTTATTCTTGTGCGAGTGGGTCGGATGTGGGAAAGAGTTTTCTACGAGAGGGAATATGGTGAAACATATGAAGATACATCAGAAAAATCTAGAGGTCTAAATAATATATTTAATGTCCAACCAAAGACAAAATGCCTTAAATAGTTTAGGTGGGTACTTATTTGTTACTAAATTGTTTAGTTAGACAATTAAATTGTTTACTTACTTAATTAAACGGTGTTTTATTTCTTCAGTGTTACAAAAACTTTTCAGTAGGTGTAGTGTAGGTATCTGTCGTGGGGTACCTCAATATAACCTAAGTCTACAGGTAGGTACTTATTTAAGTGAGGTTATACCATTTTCTGTTCGAAAAATAGGGTATTATGTGCGCTATTCCAGTACTAAGACCATTCTACTTAATTTCATATTTTAGCGTTATTTTAAAAACTTTTTGAACCTATATATGCCAGTGCTCTGAAACGGTGAAGGAAAACATCGTGAGGAAACCGGCATACCCTAGAACCAAAAATTCGAAGGTGTGTGTCATAGGTTAGTATTCTTATAAGCGGCGATGGGCTTGCAACCTGTCACGTACGGAATACTAACTACTGTGCAAAATGTGGGCATGTACCAAATGTCATGTTTGGACGTGCCTCTGACTACCCTCTTTAGATATCCTCAAAGATAAGTAACTAAAGATCTGAGGAAGACATCTACCGAGCCCGGGGATTACAGTCGTGATCATATTTATTTATTTATTTTATTTGAACCTAGATTTTAGCTCGTTAAGAATAAGAATAATTTTATCGTTCAAACTGTGATGTTAGATACAGATGGTAATGGTCCCGGAGAGTTTCAACAGTTTCACCCATTTCGGGCTTATGTACAATGTGAATATGTGTGTAGTGGTAGTCTTTCAAGATGAAAGCATGAAGATGGAGCGATCTAAAATTGGTTGTTATTAAGTTATTTCACGAAGGGTTAATTCAAAATTAACTCATATTTTACGAGATAACCAAAATTGTTTGTTGCGAACGATGAAGAAACCGTTGAGTAGAATGGCCGACTCTCAAACAGATATGGAAAAACATCGTGAGTATGGGAATTACCTCAAAATACGACTTCGACTTCTTTTTTATGGTCCCGCTTGCACCTCAAAATAATACATTATGTTTATGCTACTCAATACTAGATGGCGTGAGTAACCTTCAAATTCAAACATTTTTTGGCTAGAATTTGCATGTAGAATTTGGTGCTGTCAAGTTAACAGCGACAATGAGTAGAAATAACGATAACCATTGACTGAACTACGTACACGTGGTAATAGCTTATCTTATCTAGCTATCTATTTTATTTATTTTCTTTCTAGTGAGTGTTTGATTTGTTTGTTTTCATTTTTGAATTGTAACTAATTTATGAATGAAAGCGAGCGAAGAAAATGTAGAGATTGGTTTCAGATAATATTAGTAAATTTTTAGATAGATTATAACTAAAACTATTGGTTTGTATACGTTGTATTCCAAATTACATTTATTTAGATGCCGAAATCATGTAGCTTAACCTAGAATTAATTTCAGTTCCGGGATGTCTTTGAAAATAACGATAAACTTCGGCGGAGGCGCTGAACTTCTATTTGACAAAGTAAAAACGCGTGAAGTGGAGCTCCCGGCGCTCTCCAAGTACCTACCGCACCTGAACAAAGATAAATGGACCATCAGAGAGTTGTTAGTTTGGATTAAAAGCAACCTATTGAAGGAAAGACCCGAACTATTTCTGCAGGCGAGTACCTCTTGATCATTTCAGACGGTAACTTCTTAAAATGATGTAGATAAATCCTACTTATATTATAAATGTGAAAGTTTTTGTTTCTTACTGTCACGCTGAACATCTGGACAGATCTGGATGAAATTTGGCACAGAGTGTGTGCTATTCCAGGCTATACCTAATCTATAGGTATAGCCTGGAATAGCACACAGGCTACTTTTTATATAGAAGAATACACCGGAAGAATATTACATAGGATAGATTTGTTTGTTTTTCAAGGTGCACAATAAAAATGGTGAAAGAAAACATCATGAGGTAACCAGCATGTTGGCACACAAAAAACCTTGCATACTAAATTATCATTAAATTAAACAATTGGTTTATCAAGCATCCTACCTTCACTCTCTTGTAGTGATGAAAATCATGGAAGTAAATTGAAGGTAATGAGAGTGAATGAAGCAAAAGAGTTATGTCAGGATTGTAGCTAGTGGAGATCCGTGGTCTCTGCCTATCCCATCAGGAAACAGGAGTGATATTATTATTATTATTATTATTATTTGTTAATACACTGGCAGCTATTAAGCTGATGCAAGTATATCTTATCAGTGCACTGTTTTATAATGTTTATCGAGTCTGTTTTTGAAAGAGTTCACTGAAGGAGCACTTATCACTGATTCTGGTAGTTTGTTCCAGCAATTTGCCACACGGTTAGGCAAGAAGTGCTTTCTGGGATTGCTTGTATGTACCAGGTAGATTTACCAGTTATTATGTATGTATCTATGTAAATTGAAGGTACATTTCCAGGATGACTCCGTCCGACCCGGCATCCTGGTGCTGGTGAACGACGCGGACTGGGAGCTGTACGGAGAGCTGGATTACCAGCTGAAGGACGGAGACGAGGTCATGTTCATATCAACACTTCACGGGGGATAACATGTTTATTTACAGATTATAATAAAATGTACAGTTATTCTTACGTCATTAGTTCTTCAGCCAGTGTGGTGGAAGGAGTAAAGTGCACATGTCTCCTTTCATGCACTATTATGTACAGTTATTTATATATAATACACTAATATTATAAAGTTTGCCTGTTTGTATGTAGGAAACTACCAATCTATCATCATCTTCCGTTCACATACCATGGTTTACTAACGCTAAATTGAATAGGAAATATATTGTGATCGCCCACAGGCTACGCTCCGGACACATTCCACTGAATAGCTTTAAACACCTCATGAAACAAGTAGACAGCCCGAACTGTGAAGTTTGTGGCGTTAAAGAAGACAAATATCACCTTTTAGTGGAATGTGTCCGAAGTGCGGGAGTGAGAGAAAAGTTATATAGGACCTTGAATATCAACCGGCTCGATCTGGGTCTGGTCCAGAGCGTCTTAGCTGAGCCACTGTCTGACGTGGCTAAGATGCTCTTCTTCTTCTTCTTTTAGATATGGCGTCTGTGGTTTAGTTTTCCACAATTTTGCCAATGTCGATGTCAGCAAGATTTAATTATGTAAGATGTTATGAGGTTTAAGCAAATTGAAAGATGTTCGGTTTCTCTGAGGGAGACTCATTAATTTTGCACCAAGTTGATTGTTTTCATTGTACAACACAGATTATGGCTGTTTAGAAGAGACATCACAAATATTGAGTTAAATAAACTGGGTACTTACCTGCAATATAACATATTAATAGATTAGTAGAAGTAGGTAACAGAATAGGTCAGTAAGTATTAATCTATAATTTTATTTTATTAATATTAATAAATTTACATAATTGGGATATAAATGGAGTAAACACAAGAGATAGAAGATGTTTAGAGGAAAAGGGTCGAGGAATTTCAGGAGGAGAAACATCATAGAGAGAGAACCGCAACCCAGGACAGGAGAAAAGGAGGTGATCAACATTACCTTCATCTCTAAGATGCTCTACCGAGCCATATATGGGCTGTTACATTAAAAATTGAAGTAGATTATGTAAGAGAAGATAAGATGGAGCTGACATCGTCCAAGAGACAAAAGCTCCCTAAATAAAATAGATTAAAAAAAAAAAAAAAAACATCTTCCGTCCTCCAGGAGTTGAGAGGTGTTCAAATTCCAGACACCCCTGCCTTTTCCCATCATGTTCACGTAGGTAGGTAATATTTTTTTTAATTTTGACAGAAATTGAACTAACTAACTTTGCAAAATATTCTAACATCATTAGATAATGCATTACAAAAAGTCACATAACTCTAGGTTTGTTACAAAATAATGAGTAAGTACAATCTTCGATGATCTTTTATCAAAAAAGTTAATAAAAAAAAAAACTTTATGTATATAATATGTTCACAACTGTAATCCCCAGGCTTGGTAGATATCTCCTCAGATCTTTAGTTACTTAGATCTTTGAGGATATCTAAAGGGGGTAGTCATAGGCAAGTCTGAAGCGGTAAACACACTATAAGCCGCGACTTATGGACGAGTCCGAGAGGTATCTGGACAATGAAATTTCACTGAGCCTTGCACACTATCGGACGAAGTCGTAAGTCGTGCCCTTGGCTGACCGTGAGCGTTGAGACGTCCGACAACAATCTGGAATCGTCCGCGGACGGTGTTGCCAGCAGTGTTGGATTCAGACCCTTGAAAAATTATTGTCTATGGAACTTAAAATAATACTACTCGACACTCACACTTTCACTACTCGACATGTTTCTTCGTCTACACCAGTGCTACCAGCCGATAGATAGATGAACTTACAGAAATATGAATAATTTAGTAATATTTTCGATTTTTGCTTGGTAATAAAAGTAACCTTCTGGCAACACTGGTCTATGTTTAGTGTAATAGTTGTCTATGGAATGGGCGTGGCCAAAATCGTCCGAACACCCTTGCACACTATAAGCCGCAACCGTCGGACGCGGCTCATGGACGAGTCCGACCGGATGTTTAACGCTCGAACATGACATTCGGTACATGCCCACATTTTGCACAGTAGTTAGTATTCCGTACGTGACAGGTTGCAAGCCCATCGCCGCTTATAAGAATACTAAGAATACTACTAAGAATACTAACCTATGACACATACCTTCGAATAATAATAATAAAACACAAAGATAATAAATTAAACAGTGTTTACTATCATAATGAACGTTACGTGCTACGTATAACTAAGCGTGCGTCACGAGCTGAGCGCGGGGTGCGCGCGCACGGCCGCCTGCACCTCGGCCGGCAGCGACGCCAGCTTGCTGGCGATGAAGAACCTGCCGGAGACGGTCACATCCAGAATACAGATCATTTTGCACACATGGGTCACCATCAAGGTCGACTTAAACTATGCTGGGGCCCTTGGGCACCCAATAATTTAGAGCTCTCGGGCACCCAACAATTTAGGGCCCATGGGCACCCAACAATTTAGAGCCCTCGGGGACAGAACAATTTAGGGCCCTTTTGGAAAGTAAAGATAGCGAATTATATTAACCATTTTTCTATTATGAACTTCTAGTTATTATTTATTTATTTGAAGGAAAACCGACAGCTTTTACAATAAAAATAATAACTGCTCAGTGCTAGATAGCCAACGAGAGGCTCTCACGGATAGGTCCTAGTTACATAAGGCATACAAATCGGTATAACAGAAATGAAACAAATGTAGCACTGACTTGAGCGTGTCGCGCAGGGCGGGCGGGAAGGCGGGGCGCTCCATGACGTCACCCAGCGCGGCGTAGCACGGGGCCAGCGCCCAGCGCACGCGGGCCTGCTTGTTCTCACTCTGCGGAGGAGGGGGGAGGATATCTCAACGGGGGGGTGACAGGCACATCCTAACATAACCTCATATACTTGGCACTGCAATGGTTGCACGCCCATGGCAGCTTACTAACGGTTGACATACCTCCGTAGGTCTACCATGAGTTGTGACGTTTAGATTGGCTGACGTCACTACAGTAGTAATAGTACGTTACTATGACATCTGTCAAAATTGTTACTCATGGTACCAAATTCTAAGCAAATGAATGAACAAACTACAGTCGCTGTAGGACGCTGTGACGTAGGATAGTTAACTACGTGACGTTTTAGTACCCAACTATCCGCTAGAGGCGCTGTACAAGTTTTCATACATTTTTTTAACTAGAGTCGCTAGCGAGTGTAGATTGTGAAAACTCATGGTAGACCTACAGAATCGTTTCTAGGGTATGATGGCCCTCACGATAATCTTATCCAAAGTAGTTAATATTTAGCCGGCGCACGCGCGTCTTCACGTACAAAATTTTACCAGAATATACAACCCGGTCACATTATCTCGAGACCTCGCTGGAATGCGAACCTCCCGCCCCGTTCTCCTTTCACCTCACGGCGCGTCAGTACGGTTAGCACTTTCGTTGCCGATACGATCCGATAGAGCGCCGACGCGGCGTGACGTCATCGATGCCAGGTCTCGAGATAATGTGACCGGGTTGTAGCTAGATAACCGTGCGGTCATCGAGGTGACGGCGCAGCCCCGGACCTTGATGAGGGCCAGCCCGCGCAGCAGGCAGTCGGCCAGCAGCCACTGCACGGCGTGGCGCTGGGCGGCGCGCCCCGCCCCCCGGCACCTCCACGGACCTTGATGAGGGCCAGCCCGCGCAGCAGGCAGTCGGCCAGCAGCCACTGCACGGCGTGGCGCTGGGCGGCGCGCCCCGCCCCCCGGCACCTCCACGGACCTTGATGAGGGCCAGCCCGCGCAGCAGGCAGTCGGCCAGCAGCCACTGCACGGCGTGGCGCTGGGCGGCGCGCCCCGCCCCCCGGCACCTCCACGGACCTTGATGAGGGCCAGCCCGCGCAGCAGGCAGTCGGCCAGCAGCCACTGCACGGCGTGGCGCTGGGCGGCGCGCCCCGCCCCCCGGCACCTCCACGTACCTTGATGAGGGCCAGCCCGCGCAGCAGGCAGTCGGCCAGCAGCCACTGCACGGCGTGGCGCTGGGCGGCGCGCCCCGCCCCCCGGCACCTCCACGTACCTTGATGAGGGCCAGCCCGCGCAGCAGGCAGTCGGCCAGCAGCCACTGCACGGCGTGGCGCTGGGCGGCGCGCCCCGCCCCCCGGCACCTCCACGTACCTTGATGAGGGCCAGCCCGCGCAGCAGGCAGTCGGCCAGCAGCCACTGCACGGCGTGGCGCTGGGCGGCGCGCCCCGCCCCCCGGCACCTCCACGTACCTTGATGAGGGCCAGCCCGCGCAGCAGGCAGTCGGCCAGCAGCCACTGCACGGCGTGGCGCTGGGCGGCGCGCCCCGCCCCCCGGCACCTCCACGTACCTTGATGAGGGCCAGCCCGCGCAGCAGGCAGTCGGCCAGCAGCCACTGCACGGCGTGGCGCTGGGCGGCGCGCCCTGCCAGCCGCAGCAGCAGCCCGCCCGCCGTGGCGCGCGCGGCCTGCAGCCCGCCCACCAGCAGCGCGGCCTCCACGTACGCCGGCACGAACTCCGCCGGGTCCTCGATAGCCTGCAGCACCGACGAATAGAGACAAGGTTATATCGATGTTAGAGATTATAATAAAAAAAATATGATCACGACTGTGATCGCCGGGCTTTCGGTTACTTAGATCTTTGAAAATATTTAAGGAGGGTCGTCAGAGGCACGTCCGAACATGACATTTGGTACATGCCCACATTTTGCACATTAGTTAGTATTCAATATGTGACAAGTTGCAAGCCCATCGCCGCTTATAAGCATAATAACTTATGACCCGCACCTTCGAATTTTAGTTCTAGGGTATGCCGGTTTCCTCACGATGTTTTCGTTCACCGTTTAGGAGCACTGGCATTGTGCACATAAATTTTTCGAATGGAAAAACTCATCGGTGCACGACCAGGTTTGAACCCACGACCTTCGGATCGTGAGGCAGGGTGCTACCACTGCACCACCGGCGCTCTATGTTAGAGTATACTTTATCTAAAGAAAGGCCTCGGATGTGAGAGGATTCAATATCCCTGTGATTTTAATAAAAATATATTGACTATTGGCTCGAGTAGTAAGGTGTATCGGAAGCGAGTGCGAGTAATACCTGTAGATGCGTGTCTATGACCTCCTCCACTTCAGGTCCCAGCTTCTGCAGGTTCTCCAGGGTCGGCTCCTTGAGGAACCTGCTCACATCCGTCTCCACCTCTTCACCTGCAATTAAAAAAAAAAATAACATGTCAACAATAAAATTGTGGTCCCCGGCTCGGTAGATATCTCAGATCTTTCAAGATATCTAAGGGTAGTCAGAGATGTTAGAATTGTTTAGTTTGGTTTTGCATCCCTAGATGGCGGGACAATGCAAATTAGAACGCGCTGTCGATGCGTTTTAGAAATTCTTTACATGTTATGTAATTTTTACTATTATTTGTCTCCTGTCATAAGCATTACAACTACTCGAACCTAAACTGTGGTTTCATTTGGTAGGGCTTATAAGTGGTGCACCCTAGGATCTGCTACTGGTTCGTTCAGAGAAACATGACATTAGGTACATGCCCACATTCTGCACAGTAGTTAGTATTCCATACGTGACAGGTATAACAGGTATGACCTGCAATAACCCTTCAGAATACTAGAGGAATCTAAGAAAGGAGGGTATTTAGGTCCCTTTATAGGTCTAAAGGAGCACTAAGAAAGGATTTCTTAAATTAAACCTATAAGAGGTGCAGCGAGAGGGTCAGTTTTGTATGTAAATAAAATATTACTATTATAAAGGAGTTTATCCTGACTGACTGACCATTTGACAGAACTCAGAGCCGAAACCGCTGGCCCTAGACTTGAAATTTAGAGGATGCATTCCTTACAGCATGTAGACGTACATTATGAAAGGAATTTTCTGAAATTCAACCTTTAAGGAGGCAACGGGAGGTTGAAAGTACTTTCATCTTCAAGAATTGAAAGAGCTGATCAAGAAGACGAGACTAGTTCTTTGAAAGCAGTGTGGAGAAAGGACTAAAGACCTCGAGAACCAGGAGCCTCACCATAAATTAACCTCTGACGTCCCGTCGGCGTCGCCGCGATATCACGCGAGACATAATAGATTTTCTATTGTGTCTGGAATCCTGGCATACCACAGGTTAATAATTATGACATTGTTATTTCGTACCATGACCTATGCAAATTGTATGGAAGTAGGGACGTTTCCATAATGGAATCGTTACGGAATCGTTCTGGAAGACTTCCTGGTAAGGCCCTAGATCTCCGTGCCTAGAGTCCAGCTCCAGCTGGCATCGGGCGGCCTACTCTAGGGTCTCTAGGCCGCTGGGCGCAGTACACGCAGAGACGAGTTTCTTGCCCGTTCTTCTCGTACTTGGGTTAGGTTGGAATTGGCACAGATTGACCGCATGTGAGGCGTTTCAAAGTGATCCTTGTGATTGTACTGAATAAATATTTTTCAATTTCAGTACTCACAGGAGGTGTCGAGCGATATGTCGAGGTCCCGCACGGTGGGCTGCGTGCTGTCGGCGTCCTCGTCGGAGCCCGAGGAGCCCGAGGGCTCCGACTCGCTGTCGTCCGTCACGTCTGCACACACAAATACATATTTTATAACGCCATCTAGCCCCAAACTAAGCAAATCTTGTAATATGGAGTCAGATAGCTGATAGATTAATTATATACTTTTGTTTGTAAATACATACATTTGACGACCTCAGTGACGCAGCGGGCGAGAGTTCGCCTGCGACGCAAGAGGTTGCGGGTTCAATTCCCGCCGCGGAACAAATTTGTGTACGGTCTGCAGAAATTTGTTCCGTTGGTCTGGGTGTTTTCTATGCATAATAAAAAATATATATCTATGTATCTAATGTATTAAATATATCAGTTATGTAGTACCCATAACACAAGCTTTGAGAAGCTTACTTTGGGGCTAGATGATGCTGTGTGGACTGTCCAGCATTATTTATTTATTTATTTATTTATATACATACATTATACAATAACAGCCACAGAACAAACATATGCATTCACACAAATGTCCGTCCTGGGGATCGAACCCACAACCTGCAGAAAGCAGAGCTACTACCCACTGAGCTGTGAGGCCGGTCAAGCACTCTAGTCCTATCACCACACTGGTTCCAAAGAAGCAGTGACACTATAAGATAACAAAAGTACCAGGCGGCTATGAGTCTGTAGGAGATGTGTACTTATCAACTGAGCTGTGAGGCCGGTCAAGCACTCTAGTCCTATTACTACATAACAAAAGTACCAGGCGGCTATGAGTCTGTAGGAGATGTGTACTTATCAACTGAGCTGTGAGGCCGGTCAAGCACTCTAGTCCTATTACTACATAACAAAAGTACCAGGCGGCTATGAGTCTGTAGGAGATGTGTACTTATCAACTGAGCTGTGAGGCCGGTCAAGCACTCTAGTCCTATTACTACATAACAAAAGTACCAGGCGGCTATGAGTCTGTAGGAGATGTGTACTTATCAACTGAGCTGTGAGGCCGGTCAAGCACTCTAGTCCTATTACTACATAACAAAAGTACCAGGCGGCTATGAGTCTGTAGGAGATGTGTACGTCCCGACTGAGCAGAGACCGGTAACATCTATCAGTATCGTACTCACACTCATCGTCGCTGCCCTCGCCGTCGCTTAGTTCAGCGGCGTCACCCAGCTTATCCTTCATCTTGCGCCGGGCAGCCGCATCGCCCAAGCTGTTCCCTGCAACACACAATACGCAATACGCAATAAATAGCAACGGTTCATTTAAAGTTAGTGCTTCGAAACACACTCGGCGCGTCAGCCCGCGCCCTAGGGCTCCGCCGCACTCACCGGCCAGCACGAGGCGCGCCAGGCGCGGGCCCGCGGCGCCCGGGGGCTGCGCCAGCGCCTCCACCACGTCCATGCAGGCCGCGCGCCCGATCTCGTTGTGACTCAGGTCTAATGACTGGAACAAACATCAATTCGCGATCACGATCCTGGACGAAACACTCTGTCATGAACCGCTGGTTCTAGAGACTAGAAAACTAGAAGAAATAAGAGATTTCATATCTCTAGACTAGCTTCCTCCCACGGCTTCACCCGCGTGGGGCCTTCTTGAAAAACGAAAACATATCTATCCCACGGGAACCGTACATTTTTCCGGGATAAAATGTAGCCTATGTGCTATTCCAGACCATAATCTATAAGTGCCAAATTTCCTCCAGATCCGTTCAGCCGTTTCAATGCGAAAGAGTAACAAACATACATCCAGACATGTACACATTCTTACAAACTTTCGCGTTTATAATATTAGTAGGATAAGATTGGTATCACTACTATTGTACCTCTATACACAGCGAGTTGTCCCTGACGGCCTGCGCGAGCGCCTTGGCGCCCTTACTCTTCAGCAGGCAGTCGCCGAAATTGATGCATTTCAAATTTTTTAACCTGTCATATAAATACATCATTAAAACAATATATATTTTTTTTTAATGAGAGCGCTGGTGGTGTAGCGGTAGCACCCCGGCTTCACGATCCGAAGGTCGTGGGTTCAAACCTGGTCGTGCACCGATGAGTTTTTCCATTCGAAAAATTTATGTGCGCAATGCCAGTGCTCTTAAACGGTGAAGGAAAACATCGTGAGGAAACCGGCATACCCTAGAACCAATAATTCGAAGGTGTGCGTCATAGGTTAGTATTCTAATAAGCGGCGATGGGCTTGCAACCTGTCACGTACGGAATACTAACTATTGTGCAAAATGTGGGCATGTACCAAATATCATGTTTGGACTTGCCTCTGACTACCCCCTTTAGATATCCTCAAAAGATTTAAGTTACCAAAGATCTGAGGAGATATCTACCGAGCCCGGGGATTACAGTCGTGATCATATTTTTTTTTTATTTATATTTTTTTTTTACATAAGTCATTATTTAATCGTTTTATAACGTACATATGTTAATGTTCATGCCGTTTGTAATAAATGTTTCCATGTTCCATGCCATGTACAATCTAGTTACCAATGTTGGACATGCCAAAAGAAGTGAACGCACTGGTACGCTATGTATTTGTGACAGTAAACTTATGCTATATTATACTCGTATACCATACCAAATACAATAAAGTTACCGCCGTGTTCCAAACCATGCGCAGTATCGTACGTACATGCCACGTATAGTATAGGACATGCCATGCTACATATAGGTACAGTACATGCCATGTGCAGTGTAGAACATGCCATTTTTAGTGTACGACATGCGATGTTGTAATGCATGCCATGTATAGTATTTAAAGGACATGCTACATATAGGTACTGTTAAATAAGGTGTACCTACAATGTTCATACATTATTCTAAGTTGGCGGTACTTCTGTTTTGTGTCTACCGCCAAGTTACTATTAGATAAATGAGTGTGATTATTACCCTTCGTCTGTCGCATACCTACCGTGTAACAGTGCAGTGTTCATATAAAATAAAACAGCTTGATTAGTAAAAATCTCTATATCTCATTTATAATAACTTCAGGTACAGTACATGCCATGTGCAATATAGCGCAATGTCATGTACACAGGTTCAGGTACAGTTTATGCCATGTATAGTATTTAAAGGACATGCTACATATAGGTACAGTACATGCCATATACAGTACAGAATTTGCCATGTTTAGCGTGTACTGTACATGTAGATTACTTTACTAACCGTCCAACTAGGTGGACAGCGTGGTTGGTCGGTTGGTAATAGACGCTATATCTAGCATGTCCTGCATGCGATGAATAGTATAGTATAGGACATGTTACAATTATGGGTACAGTACAACTGCCATGTGCAGTGTAGAACATGCCATGTTTTGTGTACGTCATGCGATGTTGATAGGGCATGCGTTGTCTTTATGTAGTATAGAACATGCTGCATATAGGTACAGCACATGCTGCATATAGGTACAGCACATGCTGCATAGGTACAGTACATGCTGCATAGGTACTGTACATGCTGCATAGGTACAGTACATGCTGCATAGGTACAGTATATGCTGCATAGGTACTGTACATGCTTTATAGGTACTGTACATGCTGCATAGGTACAGTACATGCTGCATAGGTACAGTACATGCTGCATAGGTACTGTACATGCTGCATAGGTACAGTATATGCTGCATAGGTACTGTACATGCTTTATAGGTACTGTACATGCTGCATAGGTACAGTACATGCTGCATAGGAACAGTACATGCTGCATAGGTACAGTACATGCTGCATATGAGTACAGCACATGCTGCATATGAGTACAGCGCATGCTGCACATGAGTACAGTAGGTCTACCATGAGTTGTCACATTTAGATCGGCTGACTTTACTATAGTAGTAATAGTACGTTACTATGACATCCTGTCCAAATTTACTCATGGCACCAAATTCTAAGCAAATGAATGAACAAACTACAGTCGCTGTAGGACGCTGTGACGTAGGATAGTTAACTACGTGACGTTTCAGTACCCAACTATCCGCTAGAGGCGCTGGACAAGTTTTCATAATTTTTTTTAACTACAGTCGCTAGCGAGGGTAGGTTGTGAAAACTCATGGTAGACCTACAGACAACGGGCGGTACCTGGGCAGCGCCCGCGCGATGCTGGCGGCGCCCTTGCCGCCGATGGTGTTGTCGTTGAGGTTGAGCGCGCGCAGCGCGGGGTTGCTGCGGAAGGCGCGCGCCAGCGCCGCCACGCCGCCGTGGTAGATGCCGTTCTGCGGCATGGCCAGCTCCTCCAGCGTGCCCATGCTCTGTCGGGCGGAACGTCGTCACGAGGGGGACGACCTCGGTGGCGCAGCGGGCGAGAGTCCGACTGCGACGCTAGAGGTTGCGGGTTCGATTCCCGCCTTGGAACAAATTTGTGTCCGATCTGCAGAAATTTGTTCCGTCGGTCTGGGGGTTTAGTATGTAATGTATTAAATATATCAGTTATCTAGTACTCGTAACGCGAGCTTTGAGTAGCTTACTTTGGGGCTAGATGATGCTGGGTGGACCGTCCAGCATTATTTATTTATTTTATTTAAGGGTTCCGCAGACAACTCTTCGCTCTTCTAGTTACTTAGGGCTTGTACACAAAACTGCGAAGCGAACATCGCATCGCAAAAATCTGCGATCTAGCCCTATCTTTTGTCACAAGAAATCAAATCGCGTCGCACCGATTCGCAGTTTTGTGTACAAGCCCTTATGGCGTGATTAACCGGCGCGCAAACACGCGAGCCGAGCCTGGCTCCATTTTGTTTTTGTGAAGCCGCATCTCCACGGACGGTTCGGCTCGCGTAGGATCGTGGTCCCGCGTCGTTTAACCGCACCTTTAGATCCGTCCGCCGTTACCTGGAAGACCTCGGCGAGCGCGGTGGCGCCGTCGTTCTCGAGCCGGTTGCGGCCGGCCACGAAGGTGCGCAGGCGCCGCGGCCGGGCGCCCAGCGCGCGCGCCAGCAGCCTGCCGCCCGTCACGCCCAGCCCGTTGTTGTTCAGCCGCAGCTCCTGCAACGTGCCGCGTTACCCACCGCATCCACTGTTACCACGGACTGCATCCACTCCGTAACCACGGACCGAACTAAGAAGACTCGGGTGTGATCGGAATTGGCAAATAGATTCACTGCATGTAAGACGTTTTAAAGAGATCTTTGTAATTTTAATAAATATATTTTAACATTGACTTTGTCTTTAAAATCAAAGATAACATGGTGAAAGAAATAGATTTCTTTTGCAACGGTCTCACAAGGTGAACGGTGGGTAACAGCTCCACAGCGCCCATGATGAGGAGACCGGTTTACGGTGCTCTCGTGAGCAGCCTACGGCGCTCGTGATGTGGGGACCAGCCTACGGTGGTAAGGGGCGGGCGGGTCCCCGCAGGTACCTGCAGCTCGCTGCACACGTCGCTCTGCAGCAGCGCCGCGAGCCCCTCCACGCCGACGGGCCCGAACGCGTTGTCGCTGAGGTCCAGCACGCTGAGCCGCGCGCCGCCCGCGATCATGCCCTCCCCCAGCGCGCTCTGCAACACAATAATATATTATAACATCATCTATCTACATCTACACTAATAATATCTATCCTAACATTATAAAGCTGAATTGTTTGTTTGGTTGAATGCGCTAATCTCAGGAACTACCGGTTTAAGTTGAAGTATGAATATGGTCCTGGAGAGCTGAAATTCTGAGGGTGTATTCATTATAGCATGTATTCCAATATCTAAATTTTGACCGGCCTCACAGCTCAGTTGGTAATAGCTCTGCTTTCTGCACTGCAGGTTGTGGGTTCGATCCCCACCCAGGATAAACATTTGTGTGAATGCAGATGTTTGTTCTGTGTCTGGGTGTTATCATGTGTATAGATGTATTTACAGAAAAAAAGCTTCTCATAGTACAAGCTTGATTAGTTTGGGGCTAGGTCGTGTTGTGTGGAATGTCCACCGATATTTATTTAATAGTACTTGATAAACGAGTCCACTCTTTTTGTCGCTGGTTCGTACCAGTGTGTTAGAAGGATTAAGGTTATTTCCATCAGTGGCCCATTGAGTGGCCCATTGGAACTACATCAAACAAATAAATAATGCTGGACAGTCCACTCAGCATCATCTAGCCCCAAAGTAAGCTACTCAAAGCTTGTGTTAAGGGTACTAGATAACTGATATATTTAATACATTGTATACATAGATAGATATATTTTGTTATGCATAGAAAACACCCAGACCAACGGAACAAACTTCTGCAGATCATACACATATTTATTCCGCGGCGGGAATCGAACCCGCAACCTCTAGCGTCGCAGGCGGACTCTCGCCTGCTGCGCCACTGAGGTCGTCAAAGAGATAAGTAGAAAGTTACCAGTGCCGGAGGTATCTCTGTCTTCATGCGGCCGGTGAACATGTCGGAGAAGCGCGCCTCCTTGAGCTCGGGGCGCCGCGCCAGCGCCTGGGCGATGGCGCGCGCCGCCGCCACGCCCAGCGTGTTGCCCGTCAGGGTCAGGGCCTGCAGGTGCGGGCAGCTGTTGATGGCATCCACGATTGGCTGAGCTGCAACGTTATACTTCGAGTCAAATACTTGTATTCATAATTTCTGACGGCCTCTGTGGCGCAGCAGGCGAAGGTCCGCCTGAGACGCAGAAGGTTGCGGGTTCGATTCCCGTCGCAGGATTAATGTTTGCATTGTTTGCAGATATTTGTCTCAGGTCTGGGTGTTTTCTATGTATAATATGTATGTATTTACAAAATAAATGTATTTATGTATAGTTTATCAGTCATATGGTTTCCATAATACAAGCTCTGCTTAATTTGGGGCTACAAGATGCTGTGTGATAGTGTCCAGCATTATTTATGTCCAGCAGTATAAAAAGTAGCCTATGTGCTATGCCAGGCTATATCTGCCAGGCTGATATAATCTATATCAGTGCCAAATTTCATCCAGATCCATTCAGCCGTTTCAGCGTGAAAGAGTTACAAACAAACATACATCACGACATCCTGACATCCACACATTCTTACAAACATTCGCGTTTGTAATATTAGTAGGATTTTTAGGTAGCAGATGTTTTAGAGAGAAAACAAATAAATGTAGCGTTATTGCAAGAGACGTGGAAGGGACCGAAAGAACAACAGATGTTTGTTTGAGTTTTTCCCGCCGCAAGATCATAATATTACTCGTAGTAATTTGCGATTTGCATCAGCACGTAGTAGCAAACAAAGCCACGGCGGAATGTAGCGTGTTTATTATGCGATTTACGGCTAAACAAAAGCCGGTAGAGGTTATGTTTTGATTAAGAACATGAAAGTTAAAAGCCTAATTCGTGAACTAATTATACCATATATTTACCTACCGTAGAAAATAAGATATTTCAAATTCAATATGAACTATAAACAATAATTTACCATCTTTTGCAGTGTCAAGTTTTAGCGATTTTCCAGAGAAATCTACACCACTGGTGATTTTCTTGGGATCGTCTAGCGCTGAACTGATCGCATTTAAATCAAACGTCGACATATTCACTGATTTTAAACTCAAAATAATTAATTTAATATTACGAAAAATAACAGCACCATAGCAATCTACAAACGACTCGTTCGTCCGTCACGTCAGGCATCAAACAAACAAAACAACACGAACACGCATGTCAACGGAAAAATTCAATTTTTTTGACAGCTTTTCTTGGCTGTCAGTTGTGTTTCAAGCGGTGACAGGATGTTTAGCATTACTGTGACTTCATCGTAACATTTTAGCAAGGTAGTTAGAACGTCCTTGCATTTTTGTATGACAGTTGCACTTAGTAAAACAGATCACTGGACAGTTGGATGATGTATAAATAGCTTTCCTTCCCACCCGTTTATAAACTTACAAGTAGCGAAACATAACATAAAAAAAACAACAAAAAAATTGTGTTAGTTACAGGTCAAGATCATTAATGTCACTGTCAATGATCTATTACTGTCAATCAAGTATGACATTACAAAACTTTTTGCCATGCCAACTTAGCGCGTTTTATGCTAATTCTAGCGCTTTTGGAACCAATAATAAGCAGTACCTACTACTGTAGGTGCTTGTAATAATAATAAATTTTAACCTAGTTATTTTTTTTTATATTAATGTTAGTTATTTGACAACACTAAAATAATGATCCCTTCCCTTGCACAAAATTTAAGGCCTTTTATTAAATACTCCATAATTTACCTAATGTTTAAGAAAAAGTACCTAGGTACTTAAGAAATGCAACTGGTATTTCAGAGTATATTTCAATTTATTAAACTGATAACTGAAAAGATATAGTAACTGAAGCAAACAGGTAGTCCCGTATGAAAAACTTTTATTCCTTGACTGACATCTGTCACTGAATATATGGTTGGTAACGCGATTTCACTTCGAAGAGTTGGCAGCTCCAGCTCTGTTTTGTGATCTCTCAGAGTAAAGCTGAGGAGTAAAGATATTATGTGATCTATCGTCCGTCTCGCTCGTCTATCTAGTAGGTAGTTGCTATTTGGTTAGTTAGTTTAGCTCTATAGTACGTCTGTGGTTTAGCTGTAGTTTAGTTGGTTGTTGATTGTATGGCTGGGTGGCTAGCTGATAAACCGTACCTTCACCGCCGCTTGCGTCGCTCATTTACTTATTTATTGAATTCAAGTTCCTGATTTAATTATTCAAGGACACGTTTGAAAGCAACTAGTATACGTGACTTTCCTACGCTGCATCATGGCGGGTAAGTTCATAAATTAAACTTATAAACTTATCAACTTTCTCATCAACACGCCAATCAGAATCTGAATCTGTTATAATATAACTCTCCGATTGTAAGATCTTATCGTGGATTCCATAAAGATAAAACATTCTACAACTTGTGTAGATACCTACCAAGTTCAGCCTAAAATTTGTAACTTTATAAGATTCAGCTATATTAACCTAGGCCGTAATTGTTTACATTATACATTAGGTACCTATTAAGTATCTTGTTGACACCTTAAAGTAGTTAAGAGGTCACGGTGATCAGACCTTTACAAAATTTACATTAAACATTAGTACCCTTCAACACTGTCCATTCATTTGAACTTTTAATTGAAATATTAGATTAGGTATTATTCTTCTGTAATAACTTTTGCTAAAACAGAACCTAGTGGTCAAGGAAAATAATAAAATATTAGTGAACATTTTACACAACGCCATTTAGCCCCAAACTAAGCAAAGCTTGTAGGTACCTTGGGAATCAAATAGTTGATAAATTTATCATATGCTTTTTTTGTAAATACATACATAGAATACATAATAACAGCGAGACACAGAACAAACATGTGCATTCACACAAATGTCAGTTCCGGGGGGATTGAACCCACAACCTGCAGCGCAGGAGGCAGAGCTACTCTGAGCTGTGAGTCAGTCAGAATGGTGTCACACATATTCATTTCTGTCTCAAAGCATGCTCAAATATGCCACTTAAAGCATGAGTGTGGAATCAGATGTTAGTTTCTTAAAAATAGCATGGTTATTATTATTACTAGCAAATGTGAGCATAGCTGCAGAACAAGATAAGTAGGTACTTTTATAGAAGGATCTGATTCAAAATTTTGACATTGACATTTGAAATCTGGTTATTATAAGTGTCATGTAATATCTGTGGTCATGATTTGTAATACGTCAAAGTGACAGTTCCGTTGATTGCCGCCAAAAGATCTGAATAGAATGTTGTCTTGAATGTATTAATATTTATTTCATTATACATCTGTAAGTCCCACAAGTTTTAGGAATAAGAAACTATATCAATAAGCATGTAAAGACTAAGTCATCATCATTTTCCTGCCCTTATCCCACTGGTGGGGTCGGCACAACAGGTTTTCTTCCTCCACTCCCCCCTATCATAATCGGTCATCTCAGTAGTCTCTCCCTTTTTACACATATCATCTTTCACACAGTTCATATGAATAAGACAAAGTCATTTGCCAGTAAATACTATATCTAATTTCCAGCTTCTAAGAATCCATTTGACAGTCTGCTGAAGAGCATTGAGATCGGTGGAAAGCAGTACAAGTACTATGATGTAACTCAACTGGGTCCTGAATATGGTAAGTGCTATCATCACAGCTTAGCAACCTGTACTGCGCTCAACGTTGCTTAGACAGTTGATCTATTAATGTAACATGCAACACTGAAGTTAGCTCATATACAGTCGTGGTCAACTAATTAGGGACATGCAAGATAGTGAAGAACAATAACCGGTTATGTACATACAAATATAAAACCCTATTGATTTCTCAGTAACTATTATTTGCATAATTTGGTCCGATTATTATGCTTTAAATGGCTGTAAATAAAAGAATAAATAAATAGAAAAAAGTATTTAATATCAAAGGTTGAACATGTATTCAATTTTAAGGTATAATTCTGTAGCTGGACATTTAATTAAGGACAGTAAACTATAATGAAAAATAGAGTTAAACAAAACTAATAATCTGCAGTATTATAATATCTTTAACAGCTCCATTTTATTACGTGTAAAATCAGTACCCAGTAGCAAAACCTTTGTTAGTAATTACCGCTTGACACCGATGTGGCATAGACATTATCAGTTTCTGGCATGTTTCGACAGGAATGTTTGCCCATGCCTCACAAAAAGCTTCATTAAGTTCATCTAAAGTTGTGGTACGATAAGTGGCTACTTTTTTCTTGATTTCGTGCCAAAGGTGCTCGATTGGGTTAAGGTCCGGGCTATTTGCTGGCCAATCTAGCACCGATACTGACTGACTGGTAAGAAACGACTTGACTGAACGGGCGGTATGTTTTGGGTCGTTATCATGCTGAAACGTCCATATAATAGGGAGATGCTCCTCAGCATAGGGAAGCATCGTTTCCTCCAATATTGCCTTGTATTGATGTTGGTCTAAGTTACCCTGAACTTTCCTCACAGGTCCCACTCCACGTCCAGAAAATGAACCCCACATTTTAATGTTTCCACCGCCATGTTTCACCTGCTTTTTTGTGAATCTTGGATTCATTTCCGCTTTTACTGGACGCCGTACGTATTGCCTTCCATCTGAAGAAATCAAATTAACCTTGGTCTCGTCAGAGAATAATACATGTTGCCATTGGGCGTAGGTCCAATGTCCATATTTACGTGCAAACGCCAAACGAGCATTTCTATGTTCTTTCTTCAACAACGGTACTTTGCGAGCCACTCTTCCGAACAACCCTGCTTCTACCAGACGTCGTCGAACGGTCCTAGCTGAGACACCAGCTCTTTCGTCTGTCCCAAACACTTCGTGTTTAATTAAAATAGAGCCTAGAAACGGATCTTTCTTAGCTAACCTGGCTATCATTCTATCTTCTTGCGGAGTTGTTTTTCTCGATCTTTTTGTTCTGGGCACATTTAAATCTGTGTTATTGCGTCTGACATGTTGCACTGCATTGTATACCATAGTTTTTGAACAATTTAAATGTTCTGCTATCCTTCGGTATGGCCAACCATGCTCGACGACAAACTTCATGATAATTTTTCGTAGTGTTGGATCGCAACTTTTATTTTTACCCATTTTTCTTCAAAATATTTTTCAAAACTTAAAATAAATATCGGGATTGCCGCCAAAACTACCACGAAACAATAAGAGAAGAAGTAAAAAAGTATTGAGATTCAAATTTTGAAAATAGAACGCAATATCTCAGTGTCCCTAATTAAATGGCCAGCCAGCATTATTTGAACAAATAGCACTACGATAATCTATCAGCTATACTGTAAAGAGGTTTAATGTTTAAGAAGTTGTTATTGTTTGTATAATCGGGCACATAAATGACTAATTATACTTACATGTAAGAGATATGGAATATGGTTTAGACTCGTTGGAAAATAAAAAATAAATTCACAATTCGGTTTAACCAAAGAGTGTCCCTAATTAGTTGACCACGACTGTATATGGTTCATTAAAACTGGTGAAATAATAGGTTTAGTTTTGAAATAATCTTTGTTTCATTATTATTATTATTATTAAATACTTGGTATACGAGTATTCCTCACCTTGTATTGTTACTTCATTATTGACCTAAGACCCACAGTCGGCCTGGGCGCAACACACTGATAACTGAATCTATTGATAAACAAGTCAATGCAAGATAATCTAAATATATAAAACTTATGTAACTGACTGTCTGACAGATCTCTGCACAACCATAAGTCAAACAGAGCTGAAATTTGAAGGGAAGGTTTCTTTCATGGCTATATCCTCTAGAATCCCCTAGGGATTCTAGAGGACCACTAAAATAAAAATTGCGTCAGCAGAGATGTGGAGAATTCAACTGATCTATCTATACAATACTAGTGACCTGCCCCGGCTTCGCACGGGTGCAATGCTGATACTAAATATACTAAAATATGTTTATTTACGACATCACATTATAAACCTCTAAAATGATCAGTATTATTATGCATGTATTATACATATAAACTTTGCTCTTGAATCACTTTATCTATTAAAAACAAACCGCATCAAAATCCATTGTGTGGTTTTAAAGATCTAAGCATACATAGGAACAGACATACAGCGGGAAGCAACTTTGTTTTATACCGTGTAATGTAGTAATGATTATTCAGAGATTATTTTGAAAAAACATGTGCATGTCCCAAATATAAAGTTTGAACCTTTGTTAAAACATGCCTCCACTTAGACTTCCTCAAAGATCCAGGTAGCTAGAGATCTAAGGTGTCCCCCGAGCCTGGCGTCTGACTGAACACCTGCAACTCCTCAGAGCGGCTGCCGTTCTCGATCCGCGTGCTGCTGGAGTCGTGCGTGCGGAACTGCGACAACTTCCAGGTGCGGGAGCAGGACGTGCGCGACGTGCTGGCCTGGGAGAAGAACCAGGCGGTGGAGGGCGGCGTGGAGATCGCCTTCAAGCCGGCGCGCGTCATCCTGCAGGTGGGCGCCGGGCTGGGGCTGTCCCCAGGGTCGCTGGTGCCGGTGCTCTGGTGCCAGCGGCCCCGCCTTCAGCCTCATGCTGTCCCTAGGGTCACTGGTGCCGGTGCTCTGGTGCCAGCGGCCCCGTCTTCCGATCCTGAACTCGTGGGCTCCGATTCCATCCTGCACCTAGATTTTTCTTTTCCAAAATTACTAAACCAGTAACTTTCAAACATTGTGGGGGAACCGGGATGTCTTAAAACCTAAAAATTGTGAATGTACTGTCACTGTGTACTTTAATCCTTTCACCACACTGGTCCGAAAGAACTGGTGGCACGATAAGATAACTTTTCCGTCCAGGACCTAACCGGGGTGCCAGCAGTGGTAGACTTCGCAGCCATGAGGGACGTGGTCAAGCGGCTGGGCGGCGACCCGCAGCGGATCAACCCCATCTGTCCGGCGGACCTGGTCATCGACCACTCGGTGCAAGTGGACTTTGCCAGAGTGTGAGTACTGCTTGCCAGGAAGAGAGTATGATTTGCCAGGTTCTGAGTACTGCTTGCCAGGAAGAGAGTATGATTTGCCAGGTTCTGAGTACTGCTTGCCAGGAAGAGAGTATGATTTGCCAGCTTGTGAGTATGATTTGCCAGGGTATGAGTACTACTTGCCAGGAAGAGAGTATGATTTGCCAGGTTGTGAGTATGATTTGCCAGGTTGTGAGTACTACTTGCCAGGATGAGAGTATGATTTGCCAGGTTATGAGTACTACTTTTTCAACAAACAAAACAGCCATTTTTGTTCAAAATTGACTTGACAATTTGACCATGACTTTGTGACATTGACAATACTTCTAATTTAAACACTTTACACTGGCAAACTTGATCTCAAAAGAGACAGATGCCAAAAACCAAACAGAAGAGTATTATTTGCCAGGAAGAGAGTATGATTTGCCAGGTTGTGAGTATTGCTTGCCAGCAAGAGAGTATGATTTGCCAGGAAAAGAGTGTGACTTACCAGAGAGAGTGCAATCTGACGCATACTTTCTTGATATTTTTCAGACCAGATGCTCTGAACAAGAATCAAGAATTAGAATTTGAGAGAAACAAAGAAAGATTTCAGTTTTTGAAGGTAAAGTTTTTGAGTTTATGTTTTTTCAATTTAAATTTAGTTTAAGTTTCTGCTCCTACAATCAGGGCCTGTATATACCTAACCTTAAGGTTGTGATTGTTTAGTTATGTTACGTAATTAAATCCTTTCACCACATTGGTTCTAGAGAACTAGTGACAAGATATTCTATTCTATTCTATTCTAATAGTCGTGTTGGTTTGTGTACCGTTCTATTTGTCAATAAATATTTAAAATAATCGGTGTTGGTATGTCTCTTCTAACACACGCGTCTAAGTATGTTGTTTACCTTCCAGTGGGGCGCCGAGGCCTTCGACAACATGCTCATCGTGCCGCCGGGCTCGGGGATCGTGCATCAGGTACCTAAAGCTATCTAGATAGCTTGGCACGATCTATTGATGGATCAAAGTGTTGCACCATCCTACATGCTCTTGCACTGCAGCTCCAACTGTATGATTCCAGGTGAATCTGGAGTACCTGGCCCGGGTGGTGTTTTCGGACGGAGACATCCTGTACCCTGACTCCGTGGTGGGCACGGACAGCCACACCACCATGATCAACGGTCTGGGGGTCGTCGGGTGGGGGGTGGGGGGTGAGTGGTCACACCTCCCTTACTGAAGTACCAGGCTGTTATAATGTGTCAGGAGGTTGGCTTACGGACTGAGGGGAGGGGCGGTGCTAGTGGGCGGAGTCACGGTCCAGCGCCAGCACCAGGCTATCGTGACCTGCACTGATCGTATATTCGTATGTGGCAGGCATCGAGGCGGAGGCGGTGATGCTGGGGCAAGCGATCAGCATGCTGCTGCCGCGGGTGGTGGGCTACAAGCTGGTGGGGCGGCTGAGCCCGCTGGCCACCTCCACGGACCTGGTGCTCACCATCACGAAGCACCTGCGCGCGCTGGGCGTGGTGGGGCAGTGCGTGGAGTTCTTCGGGCCCGGCGTGCGCGCGCTCAGCCTCGCCGACCGCGCCACGGTCGCCAACATGTGCCCCGAGTTCGGCGCCACCGTCGCGCACTTCCCCGTGGACGCGCGCGCGCTGCAGTACCTGGCGCAGACCGGTGAGCGCGCGGCGGGGGCCGGGGGGCGCCGGCGCAGCTGACCGCGGCTCTCTCGCAGATCGGCCGCGGGACAAGATCGACGTCATCGAGCAGTACCTGCGCGCCACCAAGCAGTTCCGGGACTACGACGACCCGCAGCAGGACCCCGTGTTCTCGCAGGTGGTGGAGCTGGACCTGGCCTCGGTGGTGACGTCCGTGAGCGGGCCCAAGCGCCCGCAGGACCGCGTCTCCGTCTCGCTCATGCACAAGGACTTCCGCGACTGTCTCACCAACAAGGTCGGTCACTAGTCACTAGTTCATCCATAGCTATAATCAGTCATTCGAAACAAATTATATGGAATAAGAATACATGCGCTCATTAGGGGAGGCCTATGTCCAGCAGTGGACTGCTATAGGCTGATGATGATGATGATGAATACCATGAATGGGGACCTGATACCTGAACCTATCACACACCCAGTGACAGACTGTAAACTGTCTACTGTGGTTGTGACAGCTAAGAATGACAGAACATAGATAGCTTCTTGATGTGAGATGCGTTGATGTCAGTATCCGTCACCTCTAACTATCACACACCCAGTGACAGACTGTAAACATGTCTACTGTGGTTGTGACAGCTAAGAATGACAGAAAATAGATAAATTCTTGATATGAGATGAGGCGATGTCAGTATCTGTCACCTCTAACTATCACATACCCAGTGACAGACTGTAAACTGTCTACTGTGGTTGTGACAGCTAAGAATGACAGAACATAGATAGCTTCTTGATGTGAGATGCGTTGATGTCAGTATCCGTCACCTCTAACTATCACACACCCAGTGACAGACTGTAAACATGTCTACTGTGGTTGTGACAGCTAAGAATGACAGAAAATAGATAAATTCTTGATATGAGATGAGGCGATGTCAGTATCTGTCACCTCTAACTATCACATACCCAGTGACAGACTGTAAACTGTCTACTGTGGTTGTGACAGCTAAGAATGACAGAACATAGATAGCTTCTTGATTTGAGATGCGTTGATGTCAGTATCCGTCACCGCTAACTATCACACACCCAGTGACAGACTGTAAACTGTGTACTGTGGTTGTGACAGCTAAGAATGACAGAACATCGATAGCTTCTTGATTTGAGATGCGTTGATGTCAGTATCCGTCACCGCTAACTATCACACACCCAGTGACAGACTCTAAACATGTCTACTGTGGTTGTGACAGCTAAGAATGACAGAAAATAGATGACTTCTTGATTCTAATCCTGGACTTGATTACTTGACTATGACTCTGTGACGTTGACAATACTTATAAATAAATACACTTGACACTGGCAAAATTGTTCTCTAAGAGACAGATGCCATAATTGAAGAAGAAGAAGATTCTAATCCTGAAATGAGATGATGGGAGGTCGGAATCTGTCACCTCTAACTATCACACACCCAGTGACAGACTGTAAACATGTCTACTGTGGTTGTGACAGCTAAGAATGACTGGAAATAGATAAATTCTTTTGTGAGATGATGCGATGTCATAATCTGTCGCCTCTAACTATCACACACCCAGTGACAGACTGTAAACATGTCTACTGTGGTTGTGACAGCTTAGAATGACTGGAAATAGATAAATTCTTTTGTGAGATGATGCGATGTCGGAATCTGTCACCTTTAACTATCACGTACCCAGTGACAGACTGTAAACATGTCTACTGTGGTTGTGACGGCTAAGAGTGACAGAACATAGATAGCTTCTTGATTTGAGATGCGTTGATGTCAGTATCCGTCACCGCTAACTATCACACACCCAGTGACAGACTGTAAACTGTGTACTGTGGTTGTGACAGCTAAGAATGACAGAACATCGATAGCTTCTTGATTTGAGATGCGTTGATGTCAGTATCCGTCACCGCTAACTATCACACACCCAGTGACAGACTGTAAACTGTGTACTGTGGTTGTGACAGCTAAGAATGACAGAACATCGATAGCTTCTTGATTTGAGATGCGTTGATGTCAGTATCCGTCACCGCTAACTATCACACACCCAGTGACAGACTGTAAACTGTGTACTGTGGTTGTGACAGCTAAGAATGACAGAACATAGATAGCTTCTTGATTTGAGATGCATTGATGTCAGTATCCGTCACCGCTAACTATCACACACCCAGTGACAGACTCTAAACATGTCTACTGTGGTTGTGACAGCTAAGAATGACATAAATATGCATCTTCTTGGTTCTAATCTTGATGTGAGATGAGGCGATGACAGTGTCTGTCACCTCTAACTATCACACACCCAGTGACAGACTGTAAACATGTCTACTGTGGTTGTGAGAGCTAAGAATGACATAAATAGATGACTTCTTGGTTCTAATCTTGATGTGAGATGCGTTGAAGTCAGTATCCGTCACCTCTAACCATCACACACCCAGTGACAGACTGTAAACATGTCTACTGTGGTTGTGAGAGCTAAGAATGACATAAATAGATGACTTCTTGGTTCTAATCTTGATGTGAGATGCGTTGAAGTCAGTATCCGTCACCTCTAACCATCACACACCCAGTGACAGACTGTAAACATGTCTACTGTGGTTGTGAGAGCTAAGAATGACATAAATAGATGACTTCTTGGTTCTAATCTTGATGTGAGATGCGTTGAAGTCAGTATCCGTCACCTCTAACCATTACACACCCAGTGACAGACTGTAAACAGTCTACTGTGGTTGTGACAGCTAAGAATGACATAAATATGCATCTTCTTGGTTCTAATCTTGATGTGAGATGAGGCGATGACAGTGTCTGTCACCTCTAACTATCACACACCCAGTGACAGACTGTAAACATATCTACTGTGGTTGTGACAGCTAAGAATGACAGAACATAGATAAATTCTTGATGTGAGATGAGGTGATGTCGGAATCTGTCACCTCTAACTATCACACACCCAGTGACAGACTGTAAACATGTCTACTGTGGTTGTGACAGCTAAGAATGACAGAAAATAGATGATTTCTTGATTCTTATCTTGATGTGAGATAAGGCAATGTCAGAATCTGTCACCTCTAACTATCACACACCCAGTGACAGACTGTAAACATATCTACTGTGGTTGTGACAGCTAAGAATGACAGAACATAGATAAATTCTTGATGTGAGATGAGGTGATGTCGGAATCTGTCACCTCTAACTATCACACACCCAGTGACAGACTGTAAACATGTCTACTGTGGTTGTGACAGCTAAGAATGACAGAAAATAGATGATTTCTTGATTCTTATCTTGATGTGAGATAAGGCAATGTCAGAATCTGTCACCTCTAACTATCACACACCCAGTGACAGACTGTAAACATGTCTACTGTGGTTGTGACAGCTAAGAATGACATAAATATGCATCTTCTTGGTTCTAATCTTGATGTGAGATGAGGCGATAACAGTGTCTGTCACCTCTAACTATCACACACCCAGTGACAGACTGTAAACATGTCTACTGTGGTTGTGACACCTAAGAATGACAGAAAATAGATGATTTCTTGATTCTTATCTTGATGTGAGATAAGGCAATGTCAGAATCTGTCACCTCTAACTATCACACACCCAGTGACAGACTGTAAACATGTCTACTGTGGTTGTGACACCTAAGAATGACAGAAAATAGATGATTTCTTGATTCTTATCTTGATGTGAGATAAGGCAATGTCAGAATCTGTCACCTCTAACTATCACACACCCAATGACAGACTGTAAACATGTCTACTGTGGTTGTGACACCTAAGAATGACAGAAAATAGATGATTTCTTGATTCTTATCTTGATGTGAGATGAGGCAATGTCAGAATCTGTCACCTCTAACTATCACACACCCAGTGACAGACTGTAAACATGTCTACTGTGGTTGTGACACCTAAGAATGACAGAAAATAGATGATTTCTTGATTCTTATCTTGATGTGAGATAAGGCAATGTCAGAATCTGTCACCTCTAACTATCACACACCCAGTGACAGACTGTAAACATGTCTACTGTGGTTGTGACAGCTAAGAATGACATAAATATGCATCTTCTTGGTTCTAATCTTGATGTGAGATGAGGCGATAACAGTGTCTGTCACCTCTAACTATCACACACCCAGTGACAGACTGTAAACATGTCTACTGTGGTTGTGACACCTAAGAATGACAGAAAATAGATGATTTCTTGATTCTTATCTTGATGTGAGATAAGGCAATGTCAGAATCTGTCACCTCTAACTATCACACACCCAGTGACAGACTGTAAACATGTCTACTGTGGTTGTGACACCTAAGAATGACAGAAAATAGATGATTTCTTGATTCTTATCTTGATGTGAGATGAGGCAATGTCAGAATCTGTCACCTCTAACTATCACACACCCAGTGACAGACTGTAAACATGTCTACTGTGGTTGTGACAGCTAAGAATGACAGAAAATAGATGATTTCTTGATTCTTATCTTGATGTGAGATAAGGCAATGTCAGAATCTGTCACCTCTAACTATCACACACCCAGTGACAGACTGTAAACATGTCTACTGTGGTTGTGACAGCTAAGAATGACATAAATATGCATCTTCTTGGTTCTAATCTTGATGTGAGATGAGGCGATAACAGTGTCTGTCACCTCTAACTATCACACACCCAGTGACAGACTGTAAACATGTCTACTGTGGTTGTGACACCTAAGAATGACAGAAAATAGATGATTTCTTGATTCTTATCTTGATGTGAGATAAGGCAATGTCAGAATCTGTCACCTCTAACTATCACACACCCAGTGACAGACTGTAAACATGTCTACTGTGGTTGTGACACCTAAGAATGACAGAAAATAGATGATTTCTTGATTCTTATCTTGATGTGAGATGAGGCAATGTCAGAATCTGTCACCTCTAACTATCACACACCCAGTGACAGACTGTAAACATGTCTACTGTGGTTGTGACAGCTAGGAATGACAGAGCATAGATAAATTCTTGATGTGAGATGAGGTGATGTCGGAATCTGTCACCTCTAACTATCACACACCCAGTGACAGACTGTAAACATGTCTACTGTGGTTGTGACAGCTAAGAATGACAGGAAATTGTAATCAAAGGTATCGCGTACTCTCGTCTGTGCTTGGAGATATTGTCGCTCCGCAGTCGCTATCTCCTCCCCAGTGACAGAGTGCCACATGTCTACTGAGGTTGTGATTGCTACTTCCGGTAGACATCGGAAACACTGTTCATAATGTATCCTAACATAATCCAAGATTTTGACGACAATATCTATCAGCTGCAACTATTACACACCCAGTGACAGATTGATGACGTGTCTACTGAAGTGGTGACAGTTTAACTGACAGATACTAAATTATACGATAAACATCAGTCGAGATTCAAGACAAACTGACAAATTACTGACAAGATAAATAGTCACTGGATATAGTTCACCAACACAACAACTACAAGTTACAGGTTTTGCAAATTATGAAACATAAAATATACTTAATTATTTTCCATACTCTTACCCCTTTTAATAATAAAAATTTCCCTCCCCCTCCCTCCCTTCACCGCACAAACTGACTGCGCTATCACCACCCTCGTCACTTATATCTCTCTATACGTTGACAACTAGTGTCTCCGCGTGACTCCGCGCGTCGCACGCCGGCCCGGCACTGACTCCAGCCGACCCCGCTGCTCCTCTTATAGCTCCCGGGCTCGTTAGGGGATGGCTCGCCTTACTAATGACAGCTTGTTGTTGCGAGTGAGGTCCTCATTAGCAGAGTAGGCGCCCGGGACCAGCCCCTAATGTGTTGTGTCAACTTATTCACATAATTACTGTCCGGTATTATTTGAAAGTCACAACAATAACGACAGAATCCGAGTGCGTGCTCCCCTCCCTCCCTCACCAAATTGCGCGGTCCCTCGGCCGGTGTGGGTCCTCACCACAGTGCACGCGGTCCCTTAGCCGGTGTTGATCCTCACCAGCACCATTCAGAGAGCTAGCTTTATGAGATCCAC
This sequence comes from Cosmorhoe ocellata, assembly GCA_963675405.1. Classification (NCBI taxonomy): domain Eukaryota; kingdom Metazoa; phylum Arthropoda; class Insecta; order Lepidoptera; family Geometridae; genus Cosmorhoe; species Cosmorhoe ocellata. Next base: position 135,943 of record OY776273.1, read on the forward strand.
AACTCAACGAGCTAAGTCGCCAAATAGTACGAGTGAATGTGACGGCGAGCCGGAGCACGGCGCGGCGTGGCTCAGTGTGGCTCACTGTGGCTCAGCATGGCTCAGCGTGGCTCAGTGTGACTCAGCGTGGCGCAACGTAGCAGGAAGCAAAAGACATTTCTGCGCGACAGCACCGAGTCAGCGCCCACACCGCGGTGTCACTCGCCGCCAGGTGGGCCGCATGCCTGTCGCCAGCTAAACTAACAACTGGATAGTTTTCCGAAGCGACCGCCTTTATACCTCGTATAGCTGCTGCTGTGCGGTGTATACGCGCCGTGCGCTCTTCAGAGTTACATTACCAGAGGGTCTACCATGAGTTTTCACAATCTACACTCGCTAGCGACTAGTTACAAAAATGTATGAAAATATTGTACAGCGCCTCTAGCGGATAGTTGGGTACTAAAACCTCACGTAGCTAACTATCCTACGTCACAGCGTACTACAGCGACTGTAGTTTGCGCTCATTAATTTGCTTAGAACTTGGTACCATGAGTAACAATTTCGACAGATGTCATAGTTACGAACTATTACTACTGTAGTAACGTCAGCTGATCTAAATGTGACAACTCATGGTAGACCTACAGTTTACTACATTATCAGTTTGCGGTCGATAATTATATTACGAGTTTGAACGAGTCTTGAACTCACAACTGTCTGTTTGTGTTCGGTTCGAAGCCGGACGTTCTGCGCACGACGTCACCGCGCAGGTCCACGTGTGTGTCGGCGCCGTCAGGTGGGCCGCGAGCCTGTCGCCTGCACAGACATTGCCTGTCTCTGAATGTGTAGAGGTGCGAGCGAGGCCGCGTGCGGCAGCATGAGGTGCCGGGTGTGAGAGACATTCGCACTTCCCGCCTGCGGTGCACCTATCGCCCGTGATAACGCGCGATAGTTGGACCGCAGTCTGCGCCCGCGCAGCGCGAGCTCGTCCTACGATGTAAATGCGACTTTATCTCTAACGGCTGAAGAGATTTGGATGCAATTTGGCATGAATGTAGATTATACCCTGGATTAACGTAAAGACTAGTTGATCACTACATGCGAGCAAACTCGCTGGACGCAGCTAGTCTCCAAGTCATCAAACTGATGTGACGAGTACCTGATGACGTCATCACATGGCTGCAGGTACCTCAAGTAGGTACATCATTATTATATACTTAGTTAATACACTTGTCCTTTACTTAGCTAATTTATAGTCATTAAGATACTAACATTACATTTTCCTACCTTACATAACATTTTAATTATTCTATTATTTAACTTTTAACAATATTAATTAGGTGATTAATTAATGGCATCAGTAATTGATCGAGCGAGCGAAGCGAGCGTGTATCTCAGTGGCAGCTAGGGAGATTTGTCGTTGTATTTTGTATGTTTCTTAATAACCGTTGATCCAATCTGCACGAAACTTGGAAGGTCTAGAGATTCTGCTGTAGATTTGCTGAGAAGCATATGAGCTTAATCGGTGAAGGAGTTGTGAAGATATTGGGTTCCAAAATGGGGTATCAAATGAATGGGCTTTACATGTACATTCCAAAATGGTTTTTATTATTATTCTAGGATGGATAGTTATTGAAATATAGCGAAATAAGTAAAATTAAGAAAACCGCGTACGTCTCAGCACGGGTATAAGTACTACCTAGGTAGGATAATCAGATATTAGTTTGTGATGAGGAGCAACTTACGTAGACATAGACAGACACCTGTGTGTGTACATACAGTGTGTCCAAACCTAACCTAATTGAAAAATGAGGATTGTGGACATTGCGAGATCTCAGTTAGGGCCGAACTACTAGTAATATGTATAGACTAGCTTCCGCCCATGGCTTTGCCCGCGTGGTACCTTGAAAAACAAAATCATACATTCATCCCCTATTTTTTCCTCTTGGGGATAGAATTAATCAAAATCCTTTCTTAGCGGATGCCCACGTCATAACATCTACCTGCATGCCACATTTCAGCCCGATCCGTCCATTGGTTTGGGCTATGCGTTGATATATCACTATGTCAGTCAGTCAGTCAGTCACCTTTGAGTTATATATATATATTTAGATATATGTACGGTTTATTCTGGCTGACTGCAAGATATTTGAATGTAGGTAACTACGTACTCACCTGTACTCTCCACGCAGGCGCACGAACAATAGCACTGAATTGACAACCTCCCTTATGCAGTCGGCTAAGTACTAGCCCCGGCTACAGGCCGGCCCGGGCTCCGTAGGGCTCCGGAGACAGCTCCTCAGATCTCTACTCACTGCGAGACGCGAGTGCAATGCACGATATATCTCAAAGAAAAACAAGAATTCTAACCGACCTTTGAGGATGTTCAGGAAGTAGCCAGAGGCACGTCTAACGAGACTTCCTACTTAAAAGTGCAACATTAAAACCACGACTGAAGCAGTTTGGTTATAAACAATACGTTTCGCTGCGCCCGCGCTTCGTCAGCACTGCGCATGCGCGCTCGCGTGCGAATTTCCACTGTTAGTCCGTCTGTTTGTTGATCACGGCCGTCAGCCCGGGCCTGTAGATAGACCGCATGTTTTGGATCTTTGAGGATATCTACAAGAGGGTAGTCAGAGGCACATCCAAACATATATAGATACTGTCCACAATTTGCACAGTAGATACAGTCAACACAGCGCAAGCAAAGCCACGTTACGATAATATATGAGATCGTCGTTGGCTGCGCCCGCGCACGCTGACGGCGCAAGGTCTCAGCCGCGCTGACGGCGCGCCTTCCGGGCGAGGTCACGGGAGTGGGTCACCTCGTGCTGTCCGTCTGTCTGTCCGCTGCACTCCGGCAGAGCTGTGCACATGTCTCCGGCAGGTGGAACTGGTTCAGACGCAGTAGCTCAGCCCCCGGCTCCAGCCGGTCCTCGCGAGGACGCGAGTGCCGCCTGCAAGCCGAGGGTCTGCGGAGCCCGGGCCGCTGACCGCTCCGGCAGGATCCCGTCAGGGACTCCGGAGAGCGGCACGTGTCCTCGTGAGGAGCTGGACGCATGTGGGAGCGGGACGGAAGGTGGCCGGTTCTGAGTGTGCAAGCGAAGCCGCGCTCCGAGCTAGTGCTCCGTACGTGTCCTCTGTACGCGGATTGGACGTGACCTCCGAGTGGAGATCAGGCGATCTGATGCAGGAAGTACTTTGAGCTATGTACTAAATACTGATAGTGAAATGTAAGGATCTAAGCAATCACATTATAGAAACGTCACTACTTCAATAAAATTTTCATAGATCATGGTACGAAATAACAATGTAATATTAATTCGGTAATGTATTATGAATTTGTGGTGAGGCTCCTGTATTCCATCAGTTCTTATGGCTGTGAAACTTGGTCAATAACACCCACCACAGGGAAAGGCTATCAAAATGCCAACAAGAACAAAACTCACAGACAATACCAGGATACCCGGATAGACGTCCACAAATGGGACATATGCTACGCCGCCCCATTAACAAATGGAGCAAGTAACAAGGAGTCACCCTCTGGCAACTAAGAGACGGCAACAGAGGCAGGGGTCGTCAAGTCAGGAGATGACTTGAAACAGACAGCGGGACCATTCTGGTTGAGAGTAGCGAGAGACAGAACCCATTGGAAGGAATTGGAGGAGGCCTATGCCAAAAGGCACACCGATCTTAGGGACCTCTTGTAAACCTATGTTTAGGAATTAAAGGCTATTATTTTTATTATTATACTAGCTTCTGCACGCGGCGTCGCCCGCGAAGTACCTACATAAAATATAGCCTATGTTCATCCTGAAAGCTCATTCTACACATTGGTGAAAGAATTTTTCAAATCGGTTCAGTAGTTTCGGAGCCTATTCATTTCAAACAAACAAACAAACAATCAAAGTTTTCCTCTTTATAATATTAGTATAGATAAATGTGCTATATGCATTGGAACCACATTTTTATCCATCTTCATCCAGCTAGAGAGAACTGGCGGGCCAGTGGTGGCCCCGGCCTCTTGTCCCGAGGTCGTGGGTTCGAAACCAAAAATATGTGGAGGAAACCAGCATGATGTAGAACTAACATAGTTCGAGGACATTGTGTCAAGTCACGAAGGGGTCTCCGAGGCACCCAGATCCTCTCGCCACACTGGTAGGCAGGCGAGCTGCCCCCTGACCCGCTCCCCCCTCCACCAGGTCGGCTTCAAGGGCTACGGCATCCCCCCCGCGCAGCTGTCGGCGCGCGCGTCCTTCACGTTCAGTGACGGCGCTGAGTACAGCTTATCCCACGGCAGCGTCATCATCGCGGCCATCACCTCGTGCACCAACACCTCCAACCCGAGCGTCATGCTGGGAGCCGGTGAGTGTCCCTCCCCTCCCCCTCTCGTCTACAACCTCTCCCAGCTGCCAACCTCTTTACCCTCTGTCCGTAATAATGCCCTCCTCTCCAGCTGTCTTTACCCCTTTGTATCCTTTCACAGCTGTCTTCACCTCCTTCCCGCCGTCTCCACCCCCTCACCAGAGGTCTGTATATTTTTCTTCTTTGTCATTATGTTCCCGCTATCTGCAGACACCCTGATGAGTACAGTAGGTAGCTACAGTTGGCCACAATCAACCAGACCTGGTGCTGTGAATTCCAGGACTCCTGGCGAAGAAGGCGGTGGAGAACGGGCTCAGCGTGCTGCCCTACATCAAGACCTCGCTGTCTCCAGGGTCCGGAGTCGTCACCTACTACCTGAGGGTACGTCGCGGCGCGGCCGGGGGGTCTAGAGAGCCCTCAACATGCCCAGTTGTGCGTTGAGACAGGCACATGATGATGACATGTTTGGATTCCAGGAGTCTGGAGTAGTTCCGTACCTGGAGAAGCTAGGGTTCGACATAGTCGGCTACGGGTGCATGACGTGCATCGGGAACTCGGGCCCCATCGACGACAACATCGCCAACATCATCGAGAAGGTAGCAGTTCACCCTGGAGTACCTTCCAGTGTGGTGCACCCTGGGCCATGGTGGCTAACGTACGAGCACTCCGCAGCACGAGCTGGTGTGCTGCGGCGTGCTGTCCGGGAACCGCAACTTCGAGGGCCGCATCCACCCGCACACGCGCGCCAACTACCTGGCGTCGCCTCTGCTGGTGATCGCGTACGCGCTGGCCGGCACGGTGGACATCGACTTCGAGACGCAGCCGCTCGGTGAGTGCAGCCCCCGCCCCCGCCGCGCCCCCGCCCGCCCCCGGGGCCCGCTCAGTGACCGCGCTGTGTGCAGGGGCCCGCGCCGACGGCTCGCCCGTGTTCCTGCGGGACATCTGGCCCACGCGCGCCGAGATCCAGCAGGTGGAGGACCGCCACGTCATCCCGAGCATGTTCAGAGAGGTACCACTGCCTGCCCCTCCCCCATTCATTCATTCACCCCATCACCCTTCACTCATTCGCCCTTTCGCTCATTAACTCTGTCGCCCATCCGATTATCCACCATTCTCTTATTTACACAATGACCGCTAACTCATTCACCTCACATTCGTACACTATTTCACTAGTTCACTCATGAACCATTGACTCGCACACTCATTCACCATTCACTCGCGCAATCTTGCACCTTTCGCTCGCACACTCACTCACCAATCACTCGTAAATTCGCTCACCATTCATTCGCACACTCACTCACCATTCACTCGCACACTCACTCACCATTCGCTCGTACACTCACTCGACTGTTCGTCCCCCGCAGGTGTACGCTAAGATCGCGCAGGGCTCGGCCGCCTGGCGCGCGCTGGAGGCGCCGCGCGGGCAGCTGTACGGCTGGGACCCTGACTCCACCTACATCAAGAGGCCGCCCTTCTTCGACACCATGACCAGGGTACGGCGGCTCCTGCCTCTTGTGCATGTGGGGGTGTGTCTGTGTGTGTCAGCCACACACACATCTGCACTTCGTATCGTTACGTAGTTGGATGATCCCTGAGTGATACTTGACTTTATTGTATACTAGCTTCTGCACGCGGCGTCGCCCGCGAAGTACCTACATAAAATATAGCCTATGTTCATCCTGAAAGTTCATTCTACACATTGGTGAAAGAATTTTTCAAATCGGTTCAGTAGTTTCGGAGCCTATTCATTTCAAACAAACAAACAATCAAAGTTTTCCTCTTTATAATATTAGTATAGACAATACTGTAACATAATGCAACGGCTTCTTGTGAAATCAATCTTTAACAGCATTTTGTTGCATGGAATAAAAGGGGCCAAGTTCGGTGCACACGGCGTCCGGGGTTGACGGTGGCGTCGATGAAAGAGTTGAGATCTGAATGGGTGCCAAGTTTTATAGCAGATATTTAACCATAGCGACAGGAATGTGTAGCGTTCTTCCGCTGACTTCGAAGAGAATGTGTCAGGAGCTGCCGGCGCGGGAGAGCATCGAGCAGGCGCGCGTGCTGCTGCTGCTGGGCGACTCCGTGACCACGGACCACATCTCGCCCGCCGGCTCCATCGCCAGGAACTCGCCCGCCGCCAGATACCTCGCCTCCAAGGGGTACCACATTACATTATATTGTATTATATTATATTATATTATATTATATTATATTATATTATATTATATTATATTATATTATATTATATTATATTATATTATAGCGCTGGTGGTGTAGTGGTGGCACCCCTGCCTCACGATCCGAAGGTCGTGGGTTCAAACCTGGTCGTGCACCAATGAGTTTTTCCATTCGAAAAAATTATGTGCGCAATGCCAGTGCTCTTAAACGGTGAAGGAAAACATCGTGAGAAAACCGGCATACCCTAGAACCAAAAATTCGAAGGTATGTGTCATAGGTTAGTATTCTTATAAGCGGCGATGGGCTTGCAACCTGTCACGTACGGAATACTAACTACTGTGCAAAATGTGGGCATGTACCAAATGTCATGTTTGGACTTGCCTCTGACTACCCCCTTTAGATATCCTCAAAGATCTAAGTAACTAAAGATCTGAGGAGATATCTACCGAGCCTGGGGATTAGAGTCGTGATCATATTTATTTATTTTATTTTATTTTTTTATTTTATTTATTTAATTAGAACGGTTACAAAAAACCACTTACACTAACTAATAAAAATTAAAGTACATAATTACACTACAAAATACATTCTGAATACAGTAAATCAATAACAAATTCAAATAAAAACAAAATAATTATAATTATATAATAACAATAAAAAATCAGTTCAAATACTATAATACTAATTGTGATTGGATCTATGATAATACCTACAATTTAAAATAATATTATAATAATGTCAAAGTTAATTATATCATCCATCTATCTCACAAAATCTCATGCATTCACTAATGAAGTCCTTCCATTCATCATCAAATATGTCTACATGTGGATAGGTAGCTACTAGCTTGTTGAGAGAGTTGAGAGTGCGAGGCAGCGGGGAGTTGGCGCGCGCGAGGGTGCGGCACGCGGGACTGACCAATAGTCGGCGGCTCCTGCCCCGAATGTAGTTATTCGGGACGTAGAGCTGAAGGAGCTCATTGTGCAAATCGATGGCTTCAATGGCGCCACGTGCAATCTTGCAGAAGGTGATCATTTGATCATATGACCTCCGTGTACTCAGGGAGTTGTACCCGAGGCACCCCAGCAGAAACTTCGTAGGGTACATATAGGGGTAGTATCCCAACGTTCTCTTGTAGAGGTACCTTAGGAAAGCCTTTTGAACCTTCTCTAAAGGGAGAGCATACGTGATTTCATGCGGATTCCAAATGCAGCAGCTGGACTCTAGCTTGCTTCGGACCAGAGCGCTGTACAGAAGTCGTACGACTTGGTCACTCTTGAAGTCACGAGCATTCCTTAGCACAAAGCCCAGCCTTTTGTACGATTCCTTAGCCACGGCAGTCATATGGTCGTGGAAATTAAGCTGATGATCGAATGCGACTCCCAAGTCTTTTATGACTGTGGATCGGGCAAGTAATTCACCTTGGATCTGGTAGTCATAGTGAATTGGGTGTCGCATTCGACCGAAAGTCATAACTGAGCACTTGGTAGGGTTGAATTCCATTTTATTTTGCTCGCACCAACGACATACAGCCCCTATATCCTGCTGTAAAGCCAAGCAATCGGTCTCTGAATCCACTGCAGTGTACAATTTTAGGTCGTCCGCATAGAGAAGACACTCTACATTCTGTAGGACTGTTGGTAGATCGTTGATCATTATTAAAAATAACAATGGACCTAAGATAGAGCCTTGACTGACTCCGGATCGCGTATGATAGGGCGATGACTCGTAGATACCAAGCCTGACATACTGCTGGCGATCGCGCATATAGTCTGCAAGTAACTGTAGAAGGGCAGGAGTAGTTCCTATAGAGCTTAACTTGGCCAACAGTATGTCATTATTAACCCTATCAAAGGCTTTCCGGAAGTCAAAGTAGAGCACGTCCACTTGCCGCCGTCTGTCCAGCTGCACAGAGATGAACTCCACTAGAGTCAACAAGTTGGTATTAACTGACCGCTTACATCTGAATCCGTGTTGTGCATTGCATAGAAGTCTCTCAACCTGCTGGTAGATGGCCTTGTGAAGTATATTCTCAAATACTTTAGCAGGAGAGGACAAGATAGCAATGGGCCGGTATCCCTCAACTTGCAGCCTATCGGAAGACTTAGGTATAGGTGTCACCCTTGATACCTTCCACTGTGGTGGATATAAACCTGTGCTTAACGCTAGGTTAAAAATATGGCACAATGGACTTACGAAGTTCTTCCAGACCCTCTTCAGCACTGCAGAGGGAATACCATCCGGACCGATAGAACTGTTTGGTTTCAGCTTTTTAATACCGAATATCACATCTCTAGATGTGAACTGAAATATGTTAATATAGTTACTATTTTTACAGTCACATAGGTCCTGGATATCCACTGTAGTGAGTGATGGTATATCCGGTAAGAAAACGCTTCCAAAGAATTCGGCAAAGGCTTCCGCAGCAGCTACACCGGACCGGGGCTCGTCTTTATAAATGACACTAGGCTCGAACCCTCCCTTCGCCCGTAAATTTGAAACATGACGCCAAAAACTACGTGGGTCTACTCTAATGTTATCTTCAATGCGTTTAGTATGCTCTACATAGGCAGCCGCAGCACGAGACCTTAAAGAAGCTCTGATGTCTGAGAACATCCTGTATGTATTCACACATTGTGTACTTTTCCACGCTGAGTGTAGTTTTAGCTTAAGCTTAGTATCATGAATGATATCGGGAGTGAACCAGACAGGATACCGTGAACTAATAGCCTTTTTACGGCTTTTTCTAGGCATGCATGCATCAAAAGTATTGTACAGGGTGGAATAAAAATCATTTGTTGCCGTCATTATGTCGGCGGCCGACATTACGCCATCCCATGTAATATCAGCCAATAAACCATACAAAAGCTCGTAATCGCACTTATTCCAGTTCCAATCTGTTGCCGGGTTAATGTTACTAGGTGGAATACGATTCAGACAAGGAATAGCTTCAACTCTAACCTCAGTGTCCAGAGCTGGATGGTACTTGTCTAAGGGGACTAAACCCTCTGCGCCAGTGACCACCGCGGCCTGCAACCCGTCCCTCTCTCGTACAAGAATCACATCAAGCATACCTCCAGTACAATTAGCGACATAATTTTTATCAACTAAATTACAAAAAGACAGAAAATAACAATAATAATTACAAACATGTTGTGAGGCACTATTGAGGTTAAGATCACCCATTATTATGATATTTCCTTTTACGTCATTAATAAAGCTTTCTATTTTGCAAAACAATCGCATATAATCCTGATCAGAAGCTCCAGGTTTGATATAAAAAACACATACGTTATAGGAATAGCCGGAACTAGTAAAACTCGCCCATAAATCCTCTCCACAGTCAGTTTCACGATCTCGTTGCCGACGCAGGATAATAGGTGGCCTCGCTGCAAGCATAACGCCACCACACGGTGTGCTACGGTCGCGACGCAGAACAGTCCAGTCTGCGGGCGTTAGCTCTGAGTCCTCCACCGAGCCATCGAGAAATGTTTCTGTTAGGGCTACAACATGATGTTCCAGTAGCGCGAGGTTATTACGGAACATACAGAGCTTGGTCTTAAGTCCTCGGACATTTTGATAGAATATGTGGACGCGTGATGACCTATTGCGTCCTTTTTGTACCACGAAAGGGCTGCCGGGTTTCAGTTGTTACACTCGTTCTCGGTAGACCCACTGGTCTTCTTAGGGTGACCCAGGGTTTTATCCGAGCGTTGATTGGCCAAACATCAACAGAGAAGCAAGCTTCGTAGCAGGCCTCCGGAACACCGAGCTTGTACGACTTGTAGTTTCCCTTTGGTATCTGCTCCTCTACCGTACATGAGCCCGTAGGACAGAGTTGTTTAATATACTGTAGGACATCGTCGGCGCTGGATGCCATATTCCAAAGATGGAGATACCTTACCGGCTCAACCGCTTTCAACGTTGTTGTTGCAGGACCCGCAGTACCACGCAACGCTGTATGACCACGACTTTTCCGTCTTTTTACTTCAGTCCATTGTTGAGTTTTATAGGTAATTCTATCGTCGTTATCATGAACTACTTCATTGATCTCTGCTTCATGATGATGAGGAGTTTTGTAACTTGGCTCTTTCACGCCACTGGAACTGAAGCTCTGGATTGGTAGCGGTGACGTCGTTAGGTTCACGGCGTCCGGTATGATAGGAGCACGCCGCTGCTTGCTATTATTATGACGTTCTCTGCCTTGGACAATGTTCTTGGGCGCAACCGTATTTGTAGGTGGCAATTGGGTTACGGCGGATGTTAGCTGAGTTCTGTTTTCACATGCTTCAAGCTTAGCACTGAGTGCATGCACTTGCAAAGCATAGTTATCCAACTTGGTTTCGTAACTGGTAATAAGTGATACAGCGTGTACCAGCTGATCCCTTAGTGAAGTCATCTCTGACCTTAAGGCTCTTATGTCAGCAGAAAGATTAGTGGGCTCGGAGTCGGAGTTATCACAACGGCGCACACCAGCGCATAGTGGTTGGATCTTTTTACGGATTGCCACATTTGTATCTCGGGTTTTCTTAGACGTACCTACAGGAGTGGTACTGTTATCACCTCCTTTCTTTGCAGTACAGCGGCATTCCGGGCAAATCCATGTCTCACGGTCTTTGGTGCTAAGATTACCTACACCTGTGCATTCGACATGATAGATCTTGTTACAATCTTGTAATGCACATTGCAGTTTGTCTTCATCATCAAGTATGGCGCAACAGCAGGCAGAGCAACTCATTGTCTGTAAGTTGTGCGGCGTTAGCGGTGCGGTAAGAGCGCTCGAGGGTAGGCAGACTCAGTGCAGGCGCGAGTGCGATTCGCAAGGGAGTGACTCACAGCGGCCGCTCGAACAAAGCAAGCGAGCGGTTTGCGAGTTGACTTAGGTCAGTTATACGGCAGTTATTAAAATTTTAAAAATGTATTTCCTTATAACTCTGGATATACAAGTCCGATTTGATTTATATAACTGTCACTAGTTAGAACTTTACACTGGTAACATCACTGTATAAGTCACAATAGAGTCGTGCTAAATTTAATCACTTTAGAAATAAAAAGTCACGGAGCAAACAAACGAGGATGTTGCTTGAACGGACGCTTGAAGTAACAGATATATTATTTATATCATCTTCGTGCTCTTTTCCAACGTTGTGCGGGGTCGGCACATGTGATCTTCCATTTCCCTCTGTCATCCGCCATCTCAGTACTCACTCCTTCCTCACACAGTCCATCCATCTCTTATTCGTCCTACCTCTCCCCCTGCATCCATCCACATTCATACCTAACACTCTCGTCACATGACGTTCATCTCTCCTCATACGTTAACATGCCCATACCACGCTAACCCATTACTTAAATTGTACATTATTTTATATTATACTTTACCAATTGGACTGAAGTAGTGTTACTTCGAGCTTGAAATGAGACATTTTTGAAACATGATAGTTTGTAATAACTTTATAATAACTTTGCACCAGTTCGTTTAGTCTATAACAAAAGTACCAGGCGATCATGACACGGTAGGAAGTGTGCATGCGAGACTGACGCCCGTGGGTAATCCCCGGGGAGGGTAGGCAGAGGCACTAACGGGCGGATCCCCAGGCTGACCCCGCGCGAGTTCAACTCGTACGGCGCGCGGCGCGGGCACGACGCCGTGATGGCGCGCGGCACCTTCGCCAACATCCGGCTGCAGAACAAGCTGGCGCCCAACGCGGGGCCGCGCACCACGCACGCCGGCGGCGACGTCATGGACATCTTCGACGCCGCGGAGAGGTACTACTGTATATTATAAACTAGTATTTATTGCAAAAAATAAAAAACCCGACTGAAAATAGCTTCTTGGAGCCGCCATATTGGATTTTTGACATTTGTCTTAGAATCGCGTTGTTGGATTCTTTGACATTCGTCTCACATCCGCCATATTGGATTTTTTAACATTTGTCTTACAAATAAAATAATAAAATAAATAATGCTGGACAATCCGCGCAGCATCATCTAGCCCCAAAGTAAGCTACTCAAAGCTTGTGTTATGGGTACTAGATAACTGATCTATTTAATACATGATATATGTAGGTACATAGATAGATATTTTTTATTATACATACACACCCAGACCAACGGAACAAATTTCTGCAGATCGTACACAAATTTGTTCCGAGGCGGGAATCGAACCCGCAACCTCTTGCGTCACCATATTAGATTGTTTGACATTTGTCTTTCAGCTGCCATGTTAGATTCTTTGCCTATGTCACTCTTGTAATTCGGACGAATTCAACGACACGTGCCTTCGTGTCAGTAGTACCATTGATTTGTACCATTGATGGTACAAGTGACACAATTTTGTATCCTTAGTACCCTTAATAGTACTAGTGACAATTATTTAGGACTAGTAGTACCATCATTAATATTGATGTCTCGCTAGTACCATGAATGGTACAACTAAGCAAGAAAAAAAACCAACCGTTTCATACAAAAGTTCAATACCTGCTTGGCTAAAATGTATGAAACAGCTGTTTTCTTTCGCGCTCACAGTGTTGGTTTCTTAGAAAAAGTTGTCTATATTGATGGGTACTTTAACCCCTGAAGTTTGTAATCCCTGTAGTCTCACACAGTACACTCTGCATAGAAAACGAATAGAATAAAAAGTAATGATTGAATTGTGTCCAGGTACGCCTCTGAGGGAGTTCCCCTGATCGCGATAGTCGGCAAGGACTACGGCTCGGGCTCCAGCCGCGACTGGGCCGCCAAGGGGCCCTACCTCCTGGTACACCCCCCCACCCCCACACACCCTATCACCCCTACACATGCATCATAACACAATAGTTTAATTATAGCGTGTATCTCTGTCAGCCTACCTAGTCAGCCTCATCCCTCTCGGTGTTTTCCCTCACCGTTTCAAAGCTCACTCTAGCTCTGGACACACCGTAAGTAACCTTTGTTCGGTGTTGGACAGATTGTCTGCCCAATTCACGATTTGTCCAATAGCGAATCTGCCGAATTACGAATCTGTCCCATCCAGAATCTGTCCAACACCGAAAAAAGGTGAAGTAAACACGCGTGTTCGACATTAGTCGCGATGGACATTCGCACAGCGCCACCTAGCGGTGAGCGAAGCACTAACCGCTCTCCCCGTGGAGCCCGCGGCCCCGCTAGGCCGCTGACCGCCGTCGTCCGCAGGGCATCCGCGCGGTGATCGCGGAGTCGTTCGAGCGCATCCACCGCTCCAACCTGGTGGGCATGGGCATCGTGCCGCTGCAGTTCCTGGCGGGGCAGTCGGCGGAAGCCCTAGGCCTCTCGGGCTCCGAGCGGTACTCGCTGCAGCTGCCCGAGCGCCCCACGCCCCGGCAGCGCGTCACCGTGCACGTACGTACAGCTTCCCACCGGCGTTTTCCTTCACCGGCCGAGACCAACAAAAAAAATCCATTGGTGCACGACCGGATACGAACCCACGACCTGGGGCCTTACCACGAAGTCTTCCAGAACAATTCCGTAACGATTCCGTTATAGAAACGTCATGAAGTAACACTACTTCAATACAATTTGTATAGGTCATAGTACGAAATAACAATGTAATACTAATTCGGTAATGTATTATGAATTCGTGGTGAGGCCCCAGATCAGGTGTTCCACTACCACTAGACCCTAAAAATATGAGTCTAAGTGAGTCTAGATGCTAGTTTCAACCTAACCCAAGTTCCAGAGTGACCGACAAAAGACACGTCACTGCCGTAGCTCCGATCACTCGCTCGAGTATCTCTCAATCCCAGCTGTGGGTCACCGAAAGGCCAGTGACCGCGTTAGGCCGCGTCGAAGCGGCCTATCGCTCGGCTAGGCCCCTGACCGAGCTCTCCTTGCAGGTGGACGACGGGAGATCATTCGAGGTCATCCTGCGGTTCGACACGGACGTCGACCTCACCTACTACCGGCACGGGGGCATCCTCAACTACATGATCCGGAAGATGCTTTAACCTTTCACCACGCTGGTTAACACGGCCGTCACGCAAGGAACCTCTGAGACATGCCAAGGAACTTCTGAGATATCAAGGAACCACTGAGATACAAAATAACCTTTTGAGACGCTCAAAACCATATTTTATAAGCAAAAATATCTTTAAAACATAAAGAAATATCTGAGACGTGTAAACTACAATTGTAACTTCTGATACAATATGTAAAAAAATATGTAGATAGATATAAAATAACCGCTAAAACATAATAAAACTACTGAAACATAAAGAAAAAAAACCACTAGACAACGAACCCCTATGACAAAGAAAACTAAGATATAAGGATCCACTGAGACACAAGGAAACTCCGAGACACAAAGAACCACTGAGACACAACGAGACATCTAAGCCAAATAAAGGATCATCTGAGACATTTATTTCCTTGTCCTTTTCATGTACATTTCAGTTGCTAGCGATAGGTATTTGAAGCTATAGCAATTGGCAACTACGAGTGCGGCGGCCGGCACCGAGCGAGTTCTTTACATCAAAATAATGGTTGTATTTTGTATTTAATTTGTATGGTTGATAGGTTTTTATTTATATAACGGCGATGGGCTTGCAACCTGTCACGTACAGAATACTAACTACTGTGCAAAATGTGGGCATGTACCAAATAATATATCATGTTCGTACGTGCCTCTGACTACCCTCTTTAGATATCCTCAAAGATCTTAGTAACTAGAGATCTACCGAGCCTGGGATTTTTTTTTAACTAGCTATTACCCGCGTCTTCGTCCGCAAAAATCCATTTGGGAAGTTGCTGTGGAGTGCAAAAAGAGGCGGTCACCCATCCAGAAACTGACTGCGCTCAGCGTTACCATGCGTTCCCCTTACAAACTTTCAACCCCTATTTCAGCCCCTTCAATATTATTTTTTGAGACAAAAGATAGCCTACGTCCGTCTCCAGGATATAATCTATCTCCTTGCCAGATTTCATTACTATCCGTTCAGCCGTTGTCATGAAAAGGTAACCAACAAACAGTTACTTTCGCATTTATAATAGGAAATAGATTTATAGGTGCTAGCATGGATGGTATCTAGGCCGCCTGAAGGACGCCGTCTCGGCCTAACAGCTAACTGAAGCACGGAAGCGCGATATAAAAAGCCATTAGTAGTCACCCATCCAAATAAATGCCGCTCTGAAAACACTAATCAAGTCTGTTGGGCTAGGCCGCCACGGAGGCCTTCGGGCGGCCTAGAAAATCCGTCACAATGTAAATGACCTTCGACAAAACTGACCAATTTTTTTAGTATTTATAATGGTGTTTGTAATTGTAAGGATAAATGTTGGTAATATACAAATATTGTTTTATTTATCCCCGGACGTGTCTCTGACTACTATGAAACAGGTTGTTCACTTTCAAAAAATAAAGTACTTGGGTATTTACAAAATAGTATTTATTGCACTGATGAAACTGCGCTGGCGGTGTAGTGGCACCCTGCCTCACGATTTGAAAGTGTGGGTTCAAGCCTGTCGTACTAAACTAAAGTAGTGAGTTTATCCATTTGGAACGAAGTTCTTCATCGCGCGTTGTGAAAAGGGGGCTAGACGGAAAAAATCTCACGAAAAGTTGTAACGACACTTTTTGCTATAGTTGTAAGCCGTGCGGCGTGCGCGTGTTTTTCTGTCTGTCTCTCTCTCATAGAAAGCAAGTCAATAGTCAATAGTCAATAATCTTTATTCAGTAATATCACAAGGATCATTTTGAATCGTCTTACATACTAGGTGAGTCTAGGTGTCAATTCCAGTCCTATCCCCAGTACGAGAAGAACTGGCAAGAAACTCGCTGGGCCCTAGCGCTTTTTTTGTATTATGAACCTTGTTAACATTGTTAGGGACACCTAGCAGAGTTGGAGCTGATTCGTCCCAAGCTTTTTTGTCATCTAAGTACTCTGATATTCTATAATAAGCTTTACGAGACAGGTTTTGTTTAATTACATTTTTGAATTTCGCAATCGATAGATCAAGCATGTCGCTTGGGATCTTGTTATAGAAGCGTACACATTGCCCTATAAAGGATTTGCTTACTTTAGTGAGCCTAACCGTGGGAACAGCTAGTTTATTTTTATGTCTGGTATTAACATTATGATAATCACTATTTTTTTTGTTTAAATAAAAGTTACGTGTCATCAGCAAACAGTACAATCTCCTGATCATCCCTAACAAGTTTTGGTAGATCGTTTATATATATTAAAAACAAAAATGGCCCTAATATTGATCCTTGTGGTACACCCATTGTTACCACTGACCCCGGAGAACGTTTCCCATTTACTTCAACTCGCTGTAGTCTGTCAGTGAGGTAAGATGTTAAAAGATTAAGTGCAACCCCCCTAACACCATAGTGCTGGAGTTTCATGATTAATGTTTCATGGTGCACACAATCAAATGCTTTAGATAGATCACAAAAAATACCTAAGGCATCGTGAGATTCCTCCCAGGTATCGAAAATATGTGATACCAACTCAACACCGGCATTAGTGGTTGAGCGGCCCTTTGTAAATCCGAATTGTTTTTTATCAAGTAAATTATTAATGTTAAAATGTCTTTGTAATTGATTAAGAATAAGTTTTTCAAATATTTTACTAACTGTAGGTAACACTGATATTGGTCGAAAATTACAAGGATCTGAATGACTACCAGATTTGAACAAAGGTGTAATCTTGCTATGTTTCATTAAATTAGGAAAGACACCACTGTCAATACATTTGTTAAATATAAAAGCTAGGTCAGGTGCAATAATTTCAATCAATGGTTTTACAACGCTAACAGAAACGCCCCAGAGGTCAGTGGTCTTTTTAACATTAATCAGTTTAAATGCCTTAATGATGTCGTTATTGTTCACATAATCAAAATGGAATGTTACATCACATTCCGCTAAACTATCTTTTAATATAGATTGCGCGATGAAAAAAGCAAGGAAAGGAACTTCGTTCCATCCGGGTGTCCCTTGACACCTCTCAAGTTTTTTTTTGTATTTCAATCTATGTGCGCAATGCCAGTGCTCTTAAATGAAGGAAAACGTCGTGAGGAAACCGACATACCCTAGAACTAAACATTCGAAGGTGTGTCATAGGTTAGTATTCTTATAAGTGGCGATGGGTTTGCAACCTGTCACGTACGGAATACTAACTACTGTGTAAAATGTGGGCATGTGCCAAATATCATGTTCGGACGTGCGTCTGGCTACCCCCCTTAGGTATCCTCAAAGATGTAAGTAACTAGAGCTCTGAGGAGATGTCTACCGAGCCTGGGGATTACTGCAGTCGTGTGAGTGTTGGTTTTTGTTTATTGATATCGGTTAATTGGGATATTTCTTTGGAGTGCAAAAAGAGGCGGTCTCCCATACAAATCTGACTCAGCTTCTCTCTATTTCAGCCCCTTCAAAGTTATTTTTTTAAGACAAAACGTAGCCTACCTATGTCTATCTCTGTTCTAACAAACATTTGTGTGATGAACGCATGTTTGTTCTGTGTCTGGGTGTTACTATGTACCTATTCTATGTATGTATTTACAAAAAAATTATATAATTAATCTATCAGCTATCTGGTTCCCGTAGTTAGATTGGGACTAGAGAGTGCTGTGTGATATGTCCACAAATCTTATACCTTTAAACGAGCAATTATTGTATTAATACTCGTATAATATATATAATCTGAATCTCTGAAACGGCTCCAACGATTTTCATGAAATTTAGTATGCAGGCGATTTCGGAGGCTATAAATCGATCTAGCTAGGTTTCATTTACCAAAAAAAATCCGAGCATAGCTCGGTCCACCAGGTTCTATTTATTTATACACTATGTGAAACAGTTAATCTATCTAAGGACTGTTATAAACGATCTACAGATAGCACGAATGTCAGGTTATGTTCAGTTACAGCATCTTCCTGACCATGTAGTTGAGGATGCCGCCGTGCCGGTAGTAGGTGAGGTCGACGTCCGTGTCGAACCGCAGGATGACCTCGAATGACCTCCCGTCGTCCACCTGCAAGGAGAGCTCGGTCAGGGGCCTAGCCGAGCGATAGGCCGCTTCGACGCGGCCTAACGCGGTCACTGGCCTTTCGGTGACCCACAGCTGGGAATGAGGGATACTCGAGCGAGTGATCGGAGCTACGGCGGTGACGTGTCTTTTGTCGGTCACTCTGGAACTTGGGTTAGGTTGGAACTGGCATCTAGACTCACTTAGACTCATATTTTTAGGGTCTAGTGGTAGTGGAACACCTGATCTGGGGCCTCACCACGAATTCATAATACATTGAGTACCGAATTAGTATTACATTGTTATTTCGTACTATGACCTATACAAATTGTATTGAAGTAGTGTTACTTCATGATGTTTCTATAACGGAATCGTTACGGAATTGTTCTGGAAGACTTCGTGGTAAGGCCCCAGGTCGTGGGTTCGTATCCGGTCGTGCACCAATGGATTTTTTTTGTTGGTCTCGGCCGGTGAAGGAAAACGCCGGTGGGAAGCTGTACGTACGTGCACGGTGACGCGCTGCCGGGGCGTGGGGCGCTCGGGCAGCCGCAGCGAGTACCGCTCGGAGCCCGAGAGGCCTAGGGCTTCCGCCGACTGCCCCGCCAGGAACTGCAGCGGTACGATGCCCATGCCCACCAGGTTGGAGCGGTGGATGCGCTCGAACGACTCCGCGATCACCGCGCGGATGCCCTGCGGACGACGGCGGTCAGCGGCCTAGCGGGGCCTAGGGCCGGCGTAGGCCGCGGGCTCCACGGGGAGAGCGGTTAGTGCTTCGCTCACCGCTAGATGGCGCTGTGCGAATGTCCATCCACGCGACTATTGTCGAACACGCGCGTGTAACCTAGTGAGCTCTCAAACGGAGAGGTATAAGGCTGATTAGACAGAGATATTACGAGGTATCAAAAACTATTGTGTAGTATGATGTGTGTGTGGGGGTAGGGGGGTGTCTGGGGGTGGGGGGGTGTACCAGGAGGTAGGGCCCCTTGGCGGCACAGTCGCGGCTGGAGCCCGAGCCGTAGTCCTTGCCCGCAATCACGATCAGGGGGACTCCCTCGGAGGCGTACCTGGATATGTACGTACAAGTTTTAAATCAATCTTCGTAATTCATAATTATGTATTTTGATCCTATGCGTACATAAGTAATTTTACAATAATAATTATGCTTTTACAGAAAACTTTAAAATATGCTTACCTACCCTGAATTTTGATAAGCTCAATGGCAATAATCTTTCTAAATAAGAAATAATATCTTAAGGTATTATCTTAGAAACTCGCGGTTCTACACGACTTTATACCTACTTGACCTCATTCATTATTCTCCTGCCCTTATCCCACGCGTGGGGTCGGCACAACATGTTTTCTTCTTTCACTCACTCCTATCATTCGTAACTCTACTCCTCTTACATTCATAATCATCTTTCACACAATCAAACCACTTCTTCGGCCTTCCTCTAGTTGCTCCAGCCACACTCATACTAACTCTTTTGGTGACAGGTTTTCATCCCTCCTTCTTTATAATATTGATTAAAAAGGAGGTAGTAGATTAGGTATATCTTATTTATCATACTTGTTATACTATTACCTCTCCGCGGCGTCGAATATGTCCATGACGTCGCCCCCGGCGTGCGTGGTGCGCGGCCCCGTGTTGGGCGCCAGCTTGTTCTGCAGCCGGAAGCTGGCGAACGTGCCGCGCGCCATGATGGCGTCGTGCCCGCGCCGCGCGCCGTACGAGTGGAACTCGCAAGGAGTTACCCTACAGATACCAGAGAGTATTATCTAGATATATTTATTAATTTAGCTGGAAAATCAGGGTTAAACCTTTTTCAGAAAATAAATTTGAAAAAATCAGGTGTAATTTTACATAATAAAAGCAAAATATGAAATTATTTGGTCGACTTTATCATTATAATCTATACTTAATAATAATATTATAAAGTTTTTTTAATTTTTTTTTTTTTTTATTGTTTGTTTGTTTGAATTGAATAGGCTCCGAAACTACTGAACCGATTTGAAAAATTCTTTCACCAATGTGTAGAATGAACTTTCAGGATGAACATAGGCTATAATTTATGTAGGTACTTCGCGGGCGACGCCGCGTGCAGAAGCTAGTAAATAATAAAAATAATTTAACGAAATAGCTACAACGGAAAATCAATTGACATCCGCCATTTCAATTTAAAACTGCTTTAGGTAAATACCGTGCGCGCTCACTGTAATTGGGATTTGGGTTCACTTGCACTCTGGATGTCGTACAGGCCACTCTTACTATTATTAGTAGGTAGGTAGCCGTATAAAATTTTTTGTTATGGTACCTTGCTATCTTTGATGAAAATATGTATACCTACTCGTAAATGTAGTAGTAGGTATTGAAATTTAAGTTAATTTATAAATTATGACTAGAATAGAGTGGTACTTACCCCTTGGAGGCGAGGTATCTGGCGGCGGGCGAGTTCCTGGCGATGGAGCCGGCGGGCGAGATGTGGTCCGTGGTCACGGAGTCGCCCAGCAGCAGCAGCACGCGCGCCTGCTCGATGCTCTCCCGCGCCGGCAGCTCCTGACACATTCACTCCAAGTATCACTCGGGGATCATCCAGCTACGTATAACGATACGAAGTGCAGATGTGTGCGTGGCTGACACACACAGACACACCCCCACATGCACAAGAGGCAGGAGCCGCCGTACCCTGGTCATGGTGTCGAAGAAGGGCGGCCTCTTGATGTAGGTGGAGTCAGGGTCCCAGCCGTACAGCTGCCCGCGCGGCGCCTCCAGCGCGCGCCAGGCGGCCGAGCCCTGCGCGATCTTAGCGTACACCTGCGGGGGACGAACAGTCGAGTGAGTGTACGAGCGAATGGTGAGTGAGTGTGCGAGTGAATGGTGAGTGAGTGTGCGAGTGAATGGTGAGTGAGTGTGCGAGTGAATGGTGAGTGAGTGTGCGAATGAATGGTGAGCGAATTTACGAGTGAATGGTGAGTGAGTGTACGAGTGAATGGTGACTGGTGAGTGAGTGTGCGAGTGAATGGTGGATGGGCGAATGAGTGAAGGGTGATAGGGTGAATGAATGAATGGGGGAGGGGTGGGCAGTGGTACCTCTCTGAACATGCTCGGGATGACGTGGCGGTCCTCCACCTGCTGGATCTCGGCGCGCGTGGGCCAGATGTCCCGCAGGAACACGGGCGAGCCGTCGGCGCGGGCCCCTGCACACAGCGCGGTCACTGAGCGGGCCCCGGGGGCGGGCGGGGGCGCGGCGGGGGCGGGGGCTGCACTCACCGAGCGGCTGCGTCTCGAAGTCGATGTCCACCGTGCCGGCCAGCGCGTACGCGATCACCAGCAGAGGCGACGCCAGGTAGTTGGCGCGCGTGTGCGGGTGGATGCGGCCCTCGAAGTTGCGGTTCCCGGACAGCACGCCGCAGCACACCAGCTCGTGCTGCGGAGTGCTCGTACGTTAGCCACCATGGACCACTGGGTGGACCACACCGGGGGGTAATCCAGGTGGAACTGCTACCTTCTCGATGGTGTTGGCGATGTTGTCGTCGATGGGGCCCGAGTTCCCGATGCACGTCATGCACCCGTAGCCCACTATGTCGAACCCTAGCTTCTCCAGATAGGGCAACACTCCAGACTCCTGGAATCCAAACATCTCATCATCATGTGCCTGTCTCAACCCACAGCTGGGCATGTTCAGTGTTACAGCGAGTGTAGGGAACAGCGCAACCCTGGGGGCTCTTTGGGGACCCCCCGGCCACGCCGCGCTCCGGCTACGTACCCTCAGGTAGCAGGTGACGACTTTGGACCCTGGAGACAGCGAGGTCTTGATGTAGGGCAGCACGCTGAGCCCGTTCTCCACCGCCTTCTTCGCCAGGAGTCCTGGAATACAGCACCAGGTCTGGTTGATTGTGGCCAACTGTAGCTACCTACTGTACTCATCAGAGTGTCTACAGCAGGAACATAATGACAAAGAAGAAAAATATACAGACCTGGTGGAGATGGCGGGGAGGGAGTGAAGATAGCTGTGAAAGGATACAAAGGGGTAAAGACAGCTGGAGGGGAGGGCATTGTTACTGATAGGGGGTAGAGAGGGTTGGCAGCTGGGAGAGGTTGTAGACGAGAGGAGGAAGAGAGGGACACTTACCGGCTCCCAGCATGACGCTCGGGTTGGAGGTGTTGGTGGACGAGGCGATGGCCGCGATGATGACGCTGCCGTGGGATAAGCTGTACTCAGCGCCGTCACTGAACGTGAAGGACGCGCGCGCCGACAGCTGCGCGGGGGGGATGCCGTAGCCCTTGAAGCCGACCTGGTGGAGGGGGAGCGGTTCAGGGGCAGCTCGACTGCCTACCAGTGTGGTGAGAGAATCTCAGGGCGCATTGGAGACTCCTACGTGAGTTGACGCATGTCCTCGACCTTGGTTAGTTCTATATCATACTGGTTTCCTCCACATATTTTTTGGTTTTGAACCTACGACCTCGGGACTGGAGGCCGGGGCCACCACTGGTCCGCCGGTGCTCTCAGCTAGATGAAGACGGGTAAAAATGTTGTTCCAATGTATTTAGCACAACTCAAAGTACTTCCTGCATCAGATCGCCTGATCTCCTCTCGGAGGTCACGTCCACTCCGCGTACAGAGGACACGTACGGAGCACTAGCTCGGAGCGCGGCTTGGCTTGCACACTCAGAACCGGCCACCTTCCGTCCCGCTCCCACATGCGTCCAGCTCCTCACGAGGACACGTGCCGCTCTCCGGAGTCCCTGACGGGATCTGCCGGCGCGGTCAGCGGCCCGGGCTCCGCACGCGGCGACACAGACCCTCGACTTGCAGGCGGCACTCAAGTCCTCGCGAGGACCGGCTGGAGGCCGAGGGCTGAGCTACTGCGTCTGAACCAGTTCCACCTGCTGGAGACATGTGCACAGCTCTGCCGGAGTGCAGCGGACAGACAGACGGACAGCACGAGGTGACCCACTTCCGTGACCTCGCCCGGGAGGCGCGCCGTCAGCGCGGCTGAGACCTTGCACCGTCAGCGTGCGCGGGCGCAGCCAACGACGATCTCATATAGTATCGTACCGTGGCTTTGCTTGCGCTATGTTGACAGTATCTACTGTGCAACTTGTGGGCAGTATCAATATATGTTTGGACTTGCCTCTGACCGCCCCTGTGTAGATATCCTCAAAACATGCGATCCGTCGACAGGCCCGGGCTGACGGCCGTGATCAACAAACAGACGGACTCGCAGTGGACACTCGCGTGTGAGCGCGCATGCGCAGCGCTGACGCAGCGCGGGCGCAGCGAAACGTATTGATTATATCAAAACTGCTTCAGTCGTGGTTTTGAAGTTGCACTTTAAGTAGGAAGTCTTGTCAGACGTGCCTCTGACTACTTCCTAGACATCTTCTAAGTAACTAGACTACTTGTTTTTTCTTTGAGATATTTCGTGCATTGTACTCGCGTCTCGCACAGTGAGTAGAGACCCGGGGAGCTGTCTCCGGAGCCCTGCGGAGCTCGGGCCGGCCTGCAGCCGGGGCTAGTACTTAGCCGACCGCACAAGGCAGGTTGTCAATTCAGTGCTATGTTCGCGGAGAGTACAGGTGAGTACGTAGTTACACTCAAATATCTTGCAGTCAGCCAGAATAAACCGTACATCTATCTATAGGTACATACATGTAGCAAAACAGTGAGCCGCTGTGTCTGTACATTGAAGACAAGTAATAAAATAGTGTTTATTGCAAAAATTAAAAAAACCAACTGAGAGTAATTGAAAATAGCTTCTGACAGCCGCAGTAGAACGACGATTCTCCTCAATTTGATATTTTACCGTTATTGGGACAATCTTCAAAATCAGCGTATTCGGTTGACCTCTCTGGTGCTTTTTGAATACTAATATTACAGCTGTTCTGTATTTTTATATCGAAAAGGAGGTGTTTAAATAAGCGTATTTTCATATTCGCCCCTAATTTTCTCAACCAGTTTTCGAAATATTTAGGTGTGAAAATTTCGAGACCATAGCAATCAATATTAATGCCAGAGCAGTCAATAAAAGAAGGATTTGTATTAGGAAAAAAGATTATAAAACAGTTAAATTTTTTACTAAATTATTCAGATATTATCTAAATTTAAGAGCGC
This sequence comes from Cosmorhoe ocellata, assembly GCA_963675405.1. NCBI lineage: Eukaryota > Metazoa > Arthropoda > Insecta > Lepidoptera > Geometridae > Cosmorhoe > Cosmorhoe ocellata. Next base: position 160,559 of record OY776273.1, read on the forward strand.
TGGTGGTGTAGTGGTAGCACCCCGGCTTCACGATCCGAAGGTCGTGGGTTCAAACCTGGTCGTGCACCAATGAGTTTTTCCATTCGAAAAATTTATGTGCGCAATGCCAGTGCTCTTAAACGGTGAAGGAAAACATCGTGAGGAAACCGGCATACCCTAGAACCAATAATTCGAAGGTGTGCGTCATAGGTTAGTATTCTTATAAGCGGCGATGGGCTTGCAACCTGTCACGTACGGAATACTAACTACTGTGCAAAATGTGGGCATGTACCAAATGTCATGTTTGGACTTGCCTCTGACTACCCCCTTTAGATATCCTCAAAAGATTTAAGTAACCAAAGATCTGAGGAGATATCTACCGAGCCCGGGGATTACAGTCGTGATCATATATATATATATATATAAATATATCTTAATTCTAATAGGATTATATAAAAAGTAAAATGTAGGTGGAACAACCACTTAGTTGGTAATTTTTGTAGCATCAATTAGTAAAAAAATTAAACAAGTTATAACAATAGGATGTAAAAATATAAGTAGTTTATAATTAAATATAACATTTTCAGCCTAGAGAATCTGGCAGCATGTGCACTTTGTAATATTTTATGATTTTATAGCAAGAAAAATGCAATTTTTTGATGGATATGGTCTTTTTGACCACAGTGATCAATACCATATCAATCAAAAAAAGTTATTAATTCAATGATAATGCAGAGATGCAAAAAGATAGTAGTCAGGACAGCCCAGAGCAATCAAGTTTTCGAGGTTTCCGATTTTTTTTAATGTACTTACAACAATGTTAGAGAAATAATTCTGAGTGCCCAAGGTAGCTTACAGGCCAAGCTATCCAACAAAAAAAACTCCTATTCAAAAATATTATTTTAAGGTAGACTTCTTCACTCGGACACGTACTTTTTTTTGTTTTGGAGATTGAACCTATTGTAAAAACTTTTTGAACCTCGATGTTAGAGCTCGAGTTGCTTGAGCTCGCAAGAGTGGCGCTAGTGTCAATTAGAATTATCAACCGAGTTTTTAGAATGCCAATCAAGAAACTCACAGCGGATTCAGATTCGAAGGTTAGAATGAGGTCTTGCAGAATCACACAGCTCGTCTTTCAAGCTGATGGCCTGAAGATGGAGCAATAAAAGATTGGTTGCTAAGTTATTTCACGAAGGGTAAATTTAAAATTAACTAAATAATATTTTACGAGATAAACAAAATTGTTTGTTGCGAACAATGACCATAGTGAGAACAATGACAAAACCCTTGAGTAGAATGGACCTATTACTGATGACAATATTAATGACAATATTACCGATGTCATTAAGCACCTAATTAATATTGGGAAAAGTTAAATAATGGAGTAATTAAAATGTAGTAAGGTATGTTACTAGCATCTTAATGACTATAAATTAGCTAAGTATAAGACAAGTGTATTAACTAAGTATATAATAATGATGTACTTGAGGTACCTGCGGCCATGTGATGACGTCATCAGGTACTCGTCACATCAGTTTGATGACTTGGAGACTAGCTGCGTCCGGCGGGTTGACACGTCTGTAGTGCTCAACTCTGACTCTCTTTTCAACTCTTGGAAGATTTCTTTCGGAGTCAAAAGTAGCCTTTACGTTAATCCAAGGTATAATCTACATTCACATACACATCTCTTCGACCGTTACAGAGATAAAGTTATATTTACGTCGTACGACGAGCTCGCGCTGCGCGGGCGCAGACCGGGGGCTGCCGGCGCGCAGCAGTGATAAGGCGTGATAGGTGCACCACAGGCGGGCAGGAAGTGCGAATGTCTCTCACACTTGGCCCCTCGTGCTGCCGCACGCGGCCTCGCTCGCGGCCCGGGGCTCCGGGCGGGCGGAGACACAGGCACGCGGCCCACCTGACGGCGCCGACACACACGTGGACCTGCGCAATGACGTCGCTCGCAGGACGGTTTCGAACCGAACACAAACAAACAGACAGTTATGAGTTCAAGATTCGTTCAAACTCGTATATAATTATCGACCGCAAACTGATAAGGTACTGAGCGCGGTGCGTATACACCGCACAGGCCACAGCTATACGAGGTATAAAGGCAGCGCTCCGGAACACATGTCCAGTTGTTAGTGTAGCCGGCGACAGGCGTGCGGCCCACCTGCGGGTGAGAGTCACCCGGTGTGGGCGCTGACTCGGTGCTGTCGCGCTGATGTCTCTTGCTTCTTGCTAAGTTGCGTCACGCTGAGCCACACTGAGCCACGCCGCGCCGCGCTCCGGCTCGCCGTCACATTCACTCGTACTATTTGGCGACTTAGCTCGTTGAGTTGTGGATCTCATAAAGCTAGCTCTCTGAATGGTGCTGGTGAGGATCAACACCGGCCGAGGGACCGCGCAGTGCGGTGAGGACTCACACCGGCCGAGGGACCGCGCAGTTTGGTGAGGGAGAGAGGGGAGCACGCACTCGGATTCTGTCGTTATTGTTGTGACTTTCAAATAATATCGGACAGTAATGCGTCAATAAGTTGACACAACACATTAGGGGCAGGTCCCGGGCGCCTACTCTGCTAATGAGGACCTCACTCGCAACAACAAGCTGTCATTAGTCGAGCCATCCCCTAACGAGCCCGGGAGCTATAAGAGGAGCAGCGGGGTCGGCTGCAGTCAGTGCCGGGCCGGCGGGCGACGCGCGGAGTCACGCGGAGACACTAGTTGTCAACGTATTGAGATATATAAGTGACGAGTGTGGTGATAGTGGAGGAGTCAGTGCGAGGGGGGGGGGACATGTTTACTATTACAAGGGGTAAGAATATGGAAAAATAATTCAGTATTTTAAGTTTCATTATATTCGCTATATCTGTAACTTGTAGTTGTTGTGTTGGTGAACTATATCCAGTGTCTATTTTATCTTGTCTGTAATTTGTCAGTTTGTCTTGAATCTCCACTGTTGCGTATCGTATAATTAAGTATCTGTCAGTTTAACTGTCACCACTTCAGTAGACATGTCAGTCAATCTGTCACTGGGTGTGTAATAGTTGCATCTGACAGATATTGTCATCGAAGTCTTGAATATAATGGATACATCATGAAGTGTTTCCGATGTCTGCTGGAAGTAGCAATCACAACCTCAGTAGACATGTCGCACTCTGTCACTGGGGAGGAGATAGCAACTGCGGAGCGACAGTCTCTCCGAGCACAGACGAGAGACGAGAGACTTTTGATATCTATTTTCTGTCATTATCAGCTGTCACAACCACAGTAGACATGTTTACAGTCTGTCACTGGGTGTGTGATAGTTAGAGGTGACAGATTCCGACATCGCCTTATCTCATTTCAGGATTAGAATCAAGAAGTCATCTATTTTCTGTCATTAGTAGCTGCCACAATAACAGTAGACATGTTTACGTTCTGTCACTGGGTGTGTGATAGTTAGAGGTGACAGATTCTGACATCGCCTCATCTCACATCAAAATTAGAATCAAGAAGTCATCTATTTTCAGTCATTCTTAGTTGTCACAACCACAGTAGACATGTTTACAGTCTGTCACTGGGTACGTGATAGTTAGAGGTGACAGATTATGACATCCCATAATCTCACACCAAGAATTTATCTATGTTCTGCATTCTTAGCTGTCACCACCACAGTAGACATGTTTGCGTTGTCACTGGGTGTGTGATAGTTAGAGGTGACAGATACTGACATAGACGCATTCCAAATTAAGAATTTACTAATTGTCTATCATTCTTAGCTGTCACAACCACAGTAGACATGTTTACAGTCTGTCACTGGGTGAGTGATAGTTAGAGGTGATAGATTCTGACATCAACGTATCTAAAATAAATAAATATGATCACGACTGTAATCCCCAGGCTCGGTAGATATTTCCTCAGATCTTTAGTTACTTAGATCTTTGAGGATAGGTATCTAAAGAGGGTAGTCAGAGGCAAGTCCAAACATAACATTTGGTACCAGCCCACATTTTGCACAGTAATTAGTATTCCGTACGTGACAGGTTGCAAGCCACTCGCCGCTTATAAGAATACTAACCTATGACACATACCTTCGAATTTTTGGTTCTAAGGTATGCCGGTTTCCTCACGATGTTTTCCTTCACCGTTTAAGAGCACTGGCATTGCGCACATAAATTTTTCGAGTGGAAAAATTCATTGGTGCACGACCAGGTTTGAACCCACGACCTTCGGATCGTGAGGCAGGGGTGCTACCACTACACTACCAGCGCTCTTGCTACCACTACACTACCAGCGCTCTTCAACGTATCTCACATTAAGAATTTATCTATTTTCTGTCATTCTTAGCTGTCACAACCACAGTAGACATGTTTACAGTCTGTCACTGGGTGTGTGATTGTTAGAGGTGACGGGTACTGACATCAATGCATCTCACATCAAGAAGCTATCTATGTTCTGTCATTCTTAGCTGTCACAACCACAGTAGACAGTTTACAGTCTGTCACTGGGTATGTGATAGTTAGAGGTGACAGATACTGACATCGCCTCATCTCATATCAAGAATTTATCTATTTTCTGTCATTCTTAGCTGTCACAACCACAGTAGACATGTTTACAGTCTGTCACTGGGTGTGTGATAGTTAGAGGTCACAGATACTGACATCATCTCATCTCACATCAAGAATTTATCTATGTTCTGTCATTCTTAACTGTCACAACCACAGTAGACATGTTTACAGTGTGTCACTGGGTATGTGATAGTTAGAGGTGACAGATACTGACATCGCCTCATCTCATATCAAGAATTTATCTATTTTCTGTCATTCTTAGCTGTCACAACCACAGTAGACAGTTTACAGTCTGTCACTGGGTATGTGATAGTTAGAGGTGACAGATACTGACATCGCCTCATCTCATATCAAGAATTTATCTATTTTCTGTCATTCTTAGCTGTCTCAACCACAGTAGACAGTTTACAGTCTGTCACTGGGTATGTGATAGTTAGAGGTGACAGATACTGACATCGCCTCATCTCATATCAAGAATTTATCTATTTTCTGTCATTCTTAGCTGTCACAACCACAGTAGACATGTTTACAGTCTGTCACTGGGTGTGTGATAGTTAGAGGTGACGGATACTGCCATCGCCTCATCTCACATCAAGATTAGAACCAAGAAGATGCATATTTATGTCATTCTTAGCTGTAACAACCACAGTGGACATGTTTACAGTCTGTCACTGGGTGTGTGATAGTTAGAGGTCACAGATACTGACATCGCCTCATCTCATATCAAGAATTTATCTATTTTCTGTCATTCTTAGCTGTCACAACCACAGTAGACAGTTTACAGTCTGTCACTGGGTATGTGATAGTTAGAGGTGACAGATACTGACATCGCCTCATCTCATATCAAGAATTTATCTATTTTCTGTCATTCTTAGCTGTCACAACCACAGTAGACAGTTTACAGTCTGTCACTGGGTATGTGATAGTTAGAGGTGACAGATACTGACATCACCTCATCTCATATCAAGAATTTATCTATTTTCTGTCATTCTTAGCTGTCACAACCACAGTAGACATGTTTACAGTCTGTCACTGGGTGTGTGATAGTTAGAGGTGACGGATACTGCCATCGCCTCATCTCACATCAAGATTAGAACCAAGAAGATGCATATTTATGTCATTCTTAGCTGTAACAACCACAGTGGACATGTTTACAGTCTGTCACTGGGTGTGTGATAGTTAGAGGTCACAGATACTGACATCGCCTCATCTCATATCAAGAATTTATCTATTTTCTGTCATTCTTAGCTGTCACAACCACAGTAGACAGTTTACAGTCTGTCACTGGGTATGTGATAGTTAGAGGTGACAGATACTGACATCGCCTCATCTCATATCAAGAATTTATCTATTTTCTGTCATTCTTAGCTGTCACAACCACAGTAGACATGTTTACAGTCTGTCACTGGGTGTGTGATAGTTAGAGGTCACAGATACTGACATCGCCTCATCTCATATCAAGAATTTATCTATTTTCTGTCATTCTTAGCTGTCACAACCACAGTAGACAGTTTACAGTCTGTCACTGGGTATGTGATAGTTAGAGGTGACAGATACTGACATCGCCTCATCTCATATCAAGAATTTATCTATTTTCTGTCATTCTTAGCTGTCACAACCACAGTAGACATGTTTACAGTCTGTCACTGGGTGTGTGATAGTTAGAGGTGACGGATACTGACATCGCCTCATCTCACATCATCGCAAGTCTACCTCGTTCAGGTCCCGTATTCATGTATTCTTATTCCATATAATTTGTTTCGAATGACTGATTATAACTATGGATGAACTAGTGACTAGTGACCGACCTTGTTGGTGAGACAGTCGCGGAAGTCCTTGTGCATGAGCGAGACGGAGACGCGGTCCTGCGGGCGCTTGGGCCCGCTCACGGACGTCACCACCGAGGCCAGGTCCAGCTCCACCACCTGCGAGAACACGGGGTCCTGCTGCGGGTCGTCGTAGTCCCGGAACTGCTTGGTGGCGCGCAGGTACTGCTCGATGACGTCGATCTTGTCCCGCGGCCGATCTGCGAGAGAGCCGCGGTCAGCTGCGCCGGCGCCCCCCGGCCCCTGCCGCGCGCTCACCGGTCTGCGCCAGGTACTGCAGCGCGCGCGCGTCCACGGGGAAGTGCGCGACGGTGGCGCCGAACTCGGGGCACATGTTGGCGACCGTGGCGCGGTCGGCGAGGCTGAGCGCGCGCACGCCGGGCCCGAAGAACTCCACGCACTGCCCCACCACGCCCAGCGCGCGCAGGTGCTTCGTGATGGTGAGCACCAGGTCCGTGGAGGTGGCCAGCGGGCTCAGCCGCCCCACCAGCTTGTAGCCCACCACCCGCGGCAGCAGCATGCTGATCGCTTGCCCCAGCATCACCGCCTCCGCCTCGATGCCTGCCACATACGAATATACGATCAGTGCAGGTCACGACAGCCTGGTGCTGGCGCTGTACCGTGACTCAGCCCACTAGCACCGCCCCCTTTCCTCAGTCCGACTGCTAACCTCCTGACAGATTATAACAGCCTGGTACTTCAGTAACAGAGGTGTGACCACTCACCCCCCACCCCCCACCCGACGACCCCCAGACCGTTGATCATGGTGGTGTGGCTGTCCGTGCCCACCACGGAGTCAGGGTACAGGATGTCTCCGTCCGAGAACACCACCCGGGCCAAGTACTCCAGATTCACCTGGAATCATACAGTTGGAGCTGCAGTGCAAGAGCATGTAGGATGGTGCAACACTTTGATCCATCCAAGCGATCTAGATAGCTCTAGGTACCTGATGCACGATCCCCGAGCCCGGCGGCACGATGAGCATGTTGTCGAAGGCCTCGGCGCCCCACTGGAAGGTACACAACATACTTAGACACGTGTGTCTGTAGAGACATACCAACACCGATTATCTTATACCTTTAAACGAGCAATTCTTGCATATATGTATATATAATTGTAATCTCGGAAACGGCTCCAGCGATTTTCATGAAATTTAGTATGCAGAGGGTTTCGGGGGCGATAAATCGATCTAGTTAGGTTTCAGTTTTAGAAAACGTTGTTTACCAATAAAAAAAAACCTAGCAAAGCTCGGTCACCCAGGTAGGTACTTTATTTTATTTATTGAAAAATAGGTTGGTACACAATAAACCAACATGACTATTAGAATAGAATAGAATAGAATATCTTGTCACTTGATCTCTAGAACCAATGTGGTGAAAGGATTTAAGTACATAACATAACTATTAAGGTTAGGTATATACAGGCCCTGATTGTAGGAGCAGAAACTTAACTAAATTTAAATTGAAAAAACATAAACTCAAAAACTTTACCTTCAAAAACTGAAATCTTTCTTTGTTCCTCTCAAATTCTAATTCTTGATTCTTGTTCAGAGCATCTGGTCTGAAAAAAAAAAAAAAATATATAAAAAACATTTATTTACAGCAAAAAACTAATACATGATACTAAAACTACATGGGTTCTCATTAAGTAACTAATTATCTACAAGATTAGGCACATTTTAGTTGTTGCCGAGATGTAGGTATCTACAGTGATAGGTGATTTCTGATGGTTCCCTCACTAGGCCTGTATCGAGATAACCTATGTACGACAGTTCCAAGAGTAGCATTATAACGGATAGTTACTGATAATATCAAGAAAGTTTGCGTCAGATTGCACTTTCTGGTAAGTCACACTCTTTTCCCGGCAAATCATACTCTCTTGCTGGCAAGCAATACTCATAATCTGGCAAATCATACTCTCTTCCTGGCAAGTAATACTCTTCTTTTTTGTTTTTGGCATCTGTCTCATTTGAGATCAAGTTTGCCAGTGTCAAGTGTTTAAATTAGAAGTATTGTCAATGTCACAAAGTCATGGTCACATTGTCAAGTCAATTTTTTTACAAAAGATGGCTGTTTTGTTTGTAGAAAATCCTAAGTAGTACTCATAACCTGGCAAATCATACTCTCATCCTGGCAAGCAGTACTCACACCCTGGCAAAGTCAACCTGCACCGAGTGGTCGATGACCAGGTCCGCCGGACAGATGGGGTTGATCCGCTGCTGGTCGCCGCCCAGCCGCTTGACCGCGTCCCTTATGGCTGCGAAGTCTACCACTGCTGGCGACCCGGTCAGGTCCTGGACGGAATAGTTATCTTATCGTGCCGCTTTCGGACCAGTGTGGTGAGAGGAAGTGTACTTTAACACTTGACAGTGCCTTCGAATTTTACAAGCTTTTATTGAACTTGCAAATGTTTGTCCGAGTGGAATCTTGCAACTGAATTTTTAACCGATTGAGCTGAAATTTGGTATACACGCTCATTTTGGATGACAATGCATGCTTAGCTGTGTGATGTCATTTTAATGCCAATATGGCGGTCACATCCAAGATGGCGGACTAGTAATTTTTCTGCTCTACCACAGTATGGGTATCAAATGAAAGGGCTCACTGACTAGAACACGAAAAACTTGTTTATAAAAAGTTTTTTTATTATTAATTTTTTTTAGGTGCTAAGACATGCCGGGTTTCTCACGATGTTTGAGAATACTGGTGCATAACATTTTCCAAAAAATTTATTGTTGCTCAATAGGATTGGATGAAGCTGAAAGCGGGGCCACTGACACCAGAGCACCGGCACCAGCGACCCTGGGGACAGCCCTAGCCCGGGGCCCACCTGCAGGATGACGCGCGCCGGCTTGAAGGCGATCTCCACGCCGCCCTCCACCGCCTGGTTCTTCTCCCATGCCAGCACGTCGCGCACGTCCTGCTCCCGCACCTGGAAGTTGTCGCAGTTCCGCACGCACGACTCCAGCAGCACGCGGATCGAGAACGGCAGCCGCTCTGAGGAGTTGCAGGTGTTCAGTCAGACGCCAGGCTCGGGGGACACCTTAGATCTCTAGCTACCTGGATCTTTGAGGATGTCTAAGTGGAGGCATGTTTAAACTTTATTTTACTGGTTTTCTGCTCGCGGCTTTGCTCGCGAGGTACCTACATAAAATATAGCCTATGTTTATCCTGAAAGTTCATTCAACACATTGGTGAAAAAAAATTTGAAATCGATCCCGTAGTTTCAGAGTCTATTCAATGCAAACAAACAAACAATCAAATCTTTCCTCTTTATACTATACTACTTTATATCTATACTATCTATACTATAGATAATCACACATCTCGTCAAAAAGTCCATACAAACTTTGACACCCCTTTTTTCCCTTTGTGAGGGTTATTTTCGAAAACCCTTAAATGTGTGTCGATTTATTTGTCTATTAAGTATTTCAACCGGGTTTCAAACAAATCACACGACTCATCGAAAAAACTTTAACACCCCATTTAACCCTTTTTGGAAGGTTATTTTGAAAAATCCAGATATACGTTTTAAATTATTTCGTATTCAAAGTATCCTAACCAAGATTCAGACCGATCGTACTACCCCTTAAAAAGTTCCCATATAAACATTGAGCCCCCATTTTACCCCTTTTTAAAGTTCTTATAGAAAAATCTTGAAACACGTGTACATTTGTTTTGTATTAAAATCACACAAACAAAGTTTCATGAAAATCGTACAACTTGTTAAAAAGTTTCATACAAACGTATTTAGCCCTTTTCACCCCCTTAAAAGTGGAATTTCCAAAAATCCCGTCTAAGTGGACGCCTACATATCAAGACGAACATACCCTCCAAATCTCAAGTCTGTACGACCGGCGGTTTAGGCTGTGCGTTGTATCTATTCAAATCAGTCAGGACTTATCTATATCTATATAAGAGCTTAACCTGACTGACTGACTGACTGACTGACTGATTCATCATCGCCCAGCCGAAACCGCTAAAGCTAGAAAGCTGATATTTGGAAGGTGGTTTCCTTTTATAACAAAACCACCCACTAAGGCGGGATTTTTGGAAATTCCACCTCTAAGAGGGTGAAAAAGGGTGAAACGTTAGTATAAAACTTTTTAACGCGTGGAGCGATTTTCATGAAACTTTGTTTGTGCACTGTAAATGCAAAATGAATGGACACGTGTTTCAGGATTTTTCAATATAACCATCAAAAAGGGGTAAATGTGGGGTCAATGTTTGTATGGGAACTTTTCAACGGGTGGTGCGATTGGTCTGAAATTTTGTTTCGTTTTTCAGGATTTTTCAATATAACCCTAAAAAAGGGGGTCAATGTTTGTATGGGATTTTTTTAACGGGTGGTGCGATCGGTCTGAGACTTTGTGTACGGTAAATACAAAATGAATGGACACGTGTTTCAGGATTTTTAAATATAACCTTCAAAAAGGGGTCAAATGGGGGGTCAATGTTTCTATGGGTACTTTTTAAGGGGTGGTGCGATTGGTCTTAATTTTGGTTTGGATACTTTAAATGCAAAATAAATGGAAACTTATCCCTGGATATTTCAAAATAGCCGTCTAAAAGGGGTGAAATGGAGTGTCAAAGTTATGCTTGGGATTTTTATATTAGTGTGATTTGTTTGAAACTCAGTTTAAAGTGAACGAAGTCGCGAGCGGGACAGCTATTCTTTTTATATAGTAGAAGATTGTACACAAATTACAAAAACATGTGTGACAAAAGGAACCAGCCAACCCATTCTGGTTTAAAGCTGTGTTTAAAGCTAGGTCGGCGCACAATAACAAAATTAAAACTAAAACTAATTAAACATTCCACAAAAAAAAAACTAAAAAAAAAACTATAAATACTATATAAGTATAATCCCATCAAAAACATAAATGTGAAATGAGAGCCAAGTTCAATAAGTATGTTTTACTTAGTCGTTGACTTCAGCGACAAAAGAAGTGAGATCTAAACGGGTTCCAAGTACAATGGTCAGTCCTGAAACTTATTTATAACAATATGAAATATTTTTAACAACTTTAAAATATCATTTCATCTTAAAACTTAGGATATTATATTGAAGCCTAAGGTCTAACTTGGCTAGTTCTCATATACGAATTAACTACTTACTTACTATGTCCAATCGCTAGTTTCTACCAGCAATCCAAATTTTTAGAATGAATAAAATAAGAACTTGCTAAGGCTATACCTAATATAATTTGTACTCTTAAGAAAACTAGCCAAGTAAGACCTTAGGCTTCAATATAATATCCTAAGTTTTAAGATGAAATGATATTTTAAAGTTGTTAAAAATATTTCATATTGTTATAAATAAGTTTCAGGACTGACCATTGTACTTGGAACCCGTTTAGATCTCACTTCTTTTGTCGCTGAAGTCAACGACTAAGTAAAACATACTTATTGAACTTGGCTCTCATTTCACATTTATGTTTTTGATGGGATATCATTACTTTTTGTACAGAACTTATTAGTAAATAAGTACTTATTCTTATATTATTACACTTATATAATCTACCTGCATAAACGGCTCAAACTATTGGCACATTGTAGGTAGACATACTAAGCAGGTAGGTAGGTACTTGAGTAGGTACTTACTGAATAAGTATACCTACCTACTACCTATCCGACAAGCCGAGACACACTATAATCTAGGCCTGCATAGTTATCTAGCCATATCTACCTACCTGCATAGACTGCTCAAACTATTGGCACATTGTAGGTATACATACCTATAGTCATACTTACCTATCTGCATAGACGGCTCAACTATTGGCACATTGTATACCTAGGTAAGAGTGTACTACTTACCAATCCAAGACACTACTTCCACTCGTTATTATATTCACGTCAAGACCCTATTAAAATCCACATAATGACCGACTGTCATCTATTTAGATTGCTATTCTTATATTACAGGCGCTAAGTAAGGGTTCCTAGGAGAATCAATTCATTGAAAAAGTACGTTAAAAATATAAAAATTTGCAAGTTTCAGATTTTTTCCTTTGTATCCACCCCACTACCTACCTGGATGCCGAATTTGAACGTTCTAGGTCAACTGGAACTGGGTTATAATTAACGTCTATAGGTCAGTCAGTGATAATTTTTTTCATAAAAAACCATTTTTGGACCTTGATATCTAAATAACTGTTTGAGGTGTGTTTATGAAATTCGGAGTACATATTTTACTCGCAATTGGCAATAGATGAGCCAAATTTGATTTGTTTATGTGAAATAGTTTTTGAGTTACGAGGGGGTGAAAATGGCTCCAAATGGTTCGTGTAATATTACACACGGTGCGCGCCTCGCCCGTTCGCTTGAACTTGGCTTGACACGCTGCCGCGTGTCTAGATAGAGACAAATTGCATGCTATACATACATACATACATACATACATATGTACATACATACTAATCATGTTCTAAACATAGTTTAATTCACTTTCAAATGTTTTATTATTTTAATAATAATGTTTTACATTTTCAATTTTCTTTTATTTTATACGTATAAGATAGTCTCTAGCACTGCAGACTAAGCAACGTTGAGCGCAGTACAGGTTGCTAAGCTGTGACGCTGACACATACCATATTCAGGACCGAGTTGAGTTACATCGTAGTACTTGTACTGCTTTCCACCGATCTCAATGCTCTTCAGCAGATTGTCAAATGGATTCTTAGAAGCTGGAAATTAAATATAGTATTAACTATTGTGTAGTGGTGGCACCCTTCACGATCCTAGGTCGTGGGTTCAAACCTGGTCGTGCACCTGGTATTTCTATTTAAAAAATATGCGTTTAAACGGTGAAGGAAAACGCCATATTAGATTTTTTGACATTTCGGTAGTCCATGTCACTCTTGTTATTCAGACGAATCCTAACGACACGTCTTTTGTAAAAATCTGTCTAGCCGTTTGGGCTACAGCGACAGCTAAAGGAACCCACATACATACACCCCTAACACATTACCCTCCTTCTTAGCTTCGCAGTCGGGTAAAAATACTGATAATGAGAATAGATAACAAGTTCTGTTGACATTTTAAAATTAAGCTTTTCAAGGTCCTTATTAAAAGTTCATGGTCACCAGATTTTTGAAACCGGACCAGTGTGGTTAAGAGAATAAAATGCACGCAGTCTCCCTGCTCTCGACACTCTCTTCGAACGATGTTTTCCTTCACCGTTTAAGAGCACACTACCAAGCTTATAAGTATTTATTTATTTAGGTATTTGTAGGAAAACCAACAGCTTTTACATTTAAATTAATAACTGCTTACATAGCAAATGAAACGTTCTCACGTGTAGGTAATAGATACATAAGGCATACAAATCGGTGAAATGTAAGTAGGTACTACTTATACAAATAATACAAGATTAAAAATTAAAAAAAACCCCCGACATCTAAACAAATCATATTTAAAGTCATGGTTACCTTACCATGTTCTTTCAATATCATTGAAGTAACACGGTACCAAATCGAATCGATCGGACATAAGGCAGTTAGGCAGATCCCCTCATCAACTAGAAAAGAGCTGATGATCTTCAAACGGCTGAACAGATTTTCATGAAACATGGCTGAGAACACTCAGGATAAAATTATTTATGACACAAAAAAATCTAAACGAAAATCGGTTCATCCGTTTGGGAGCTACGATGCCACAGACAGACACACAGACACACAGATACACACACAGACACGTCAAACTTATAACACCCCTCTTTTTCGTCGGGGGTTAAAAAGAGGGTACGACACGTGTAGTAAATACAAAAAACAAACTAAGGAGTCTATTGAGCAAAAAAAATCTGCTTAACTCTAGTTTTTGAGGTTCTTAGATAAAAATATACAAAAATTTCCTATTTATAATATTACTAGCAAGTAGCAACACGCCCCGGCTTCACACGCAATTTTTATTAAAAACTAGCTTCCGTTCGCGGCTTTGCTCGCGAGGTACCTACATAAAATATAGCCTATGTTACTCAGGGATAACGTAGCATTCTAACGGTGAAGGAATTTTTGAAATCGGACCAGTAGTTTTTGAGTTTATTCGCTACTAACAAAAATACAAAACTTTCCTCTTTATAATATTAGTATAGAAGTAAAAAAAGTAGAGAGTATAGATAATTACCATCCATGATGCGTTTCGGAAAAGTTACAAACACGACTGAGACGAGTTTACTGACTTTTTAGACTGTTTCCAACCTGTTAAATTTAAATTGATCGAGCGAGCGAAGCGCGCGAACATTTCAGTAGATAAGAAGATTTGTCGTTGTATGTTTGTTAATATATTTGTTAGAGCATAACATAAGAACTGGTGATCCAATCTGCATGAAACTTGGAAGGTCTAATAATGCTGTAGATTTGCTGGGAAGAAAATATGAGCTTAATTGGTGAAGGGGTTGTGAAAATATTGGGTTCCAAAGTAGAATAAAAAACTATTAAATATATTGAGTGGGGTATCAAATGAAAGGCCTTTACTTGTACATTCCAAAATGGTTTTTATTTTATTCTGAGATAGATAGTTTTTGAAATTTTACGTAAAAATTAATATTAAGAAAATCCTAGGTAGGTATTTAGTTATTTATTTATTTAATTGTGTTTGATTACAATTTTAGTTAGCTGTTAGTATGTTGCTAGGAATGGTTGAGTGGATGTCACGCTCAAGCGGCTGAACGGATCTGGGTGAAACTTGGAATACGCGTAGTTTATGACCTATACAAAGGCTACTTTATCCAGGTACCCCGCAAGCGGAGCCGCGCGCGTTTCCTAGTAATATTATATCGATAAAATGAATTAATTATGCAAAAATGTGGCCGCGCCATTTTTATTATAATATCTAGTTTAAAATCCGAGCCTAGGTTCATCGACCTTCACCGAGCTGGTAATAGAATAAAACTTATTTTATAATAAATTTAGTATTGTTAGGATATTAAAGTAAAATTTATTTTATGAAAGTATTATTTTATAATAAATTTAGTATTATTAATTTAATGAAAAAACATTTTTTTAATACTAAATTTATAATAAAATAAGTTTTATTCTACACCGAGAAATTTTAATGGTTGTTTTCCCGCAGCGAAATGGTTTAGTCTTGGTAATACAATCGTTGTATAAAAAAATTAAATATTAGAAACAAAAAATACAGATAAGTATATCATTGTGAAAATTTAATTCGAAAGCGACCACGAACCAATAGTAATTCATCCCGATACCTGCGCGAAGGCGGCCGGCGGCGCGTACGATCAAGGTTCAAACCTGGTCGTGCACCGATGAGTTTTTCCATTCGAAAAATGTATATGCGCAATGCCAGTGCTCTTAAATGCTGGAAAACATCGTGAGGAAACCGACATACAGAACTAAACATTCGAAGTAACATAGGTTAGTATTCTTATAAGCGGCGATGGGCTTGCATTCTGTCACGTCCGGAACTAACTACTGTGCAAAATGTGGGCATGTGCCGAATATCATGTTCGGACGTGCTGACTCTATAGATATCCTCAAAGATGTAAGTAACTAGAGATCTGAGGAGATGTCTACCGAGCCTGGGGATTACAGTCGTGCGTTATAAAATTTAAAAAAAATATATATACATTTTCACGACACGATCGCGTCGTGGCGCGTCACGACGCGCCACGACGCCGTGTGTGACTATTGGCATTTATTATTGTAGAATACTGGAAGTATTGTTATTTATTAACAATGTTTGTACAATATTATAGTAAAACAATAACTTTAACTCCATTATATTTGTCATGTAGACTGCTTGCCTGTCTGTCTGTATTTACTCGTGTTACGCACATCTCGATTTTCGCTTTAAAATACATTAAAACTATCTAAATCTATGTGTTGTTGCTACATAGATTTTTTCTATATTAATATTCGGTTTATTTTTTCTCATTGTGTTTTGTTCTGTTATAGTGGTAAAAGGGTTAAAGTGTGTCTTAAGGATCCTATATTATTGTTATAAGTAATAAAATATTAAATATATATTGTTTCTAAGGGGGCTATAGCGGATAGTAGGAAAAAAATGTAAAGAAAATATATATTTTTTAGTTATTTACATACTATCTATAAATTCAAATGAAATGCTGTGTTTGCTTGCCGCGCACTCGAGAGTGATTTTGATATACTTAACCAACTTTATTTTTACAATATAATATTTTTATTTCCTAAATTTTACGTGAAATCTTCTTGACTGTACATAAATTTGACAGACTGCGAAAATATACACGATACATCGGCACTACGCGAAAGTCGTCGATAAGCGATTAGTTGCATAGGAACTTTGTAAAGTCGGCACTCCGCTAATATACTTACATTGAATATATTATTATTAGTATTAGTGGTCACGGGTAGAGTCTACCCGTGACAGCGTGCAAACCTGTCGAAACGTCAGGAAAATATAAGGTAATTTAAACGCGATAAATACCCGTCTAATACTAATAATAATGTGTTCAGATCGCGTAAGTTTAAAATCACATATTACATTGAATATAGCAAAAGTTGGCAAAGTACGAAAGTCGGCACTCGGCGCCGACATCTTTTCAATACCTTATATGTAGTATAGCTATTATGTACCTAATTAGTTATTTAAAATCGGTTAGTTGCTAAATAAATAAATTTAGAATATTAATCTAAATAGCTACGTTAAATAGTCCAATATATCTAATTGATATTGAAGAGATGATTGATATTTTTTTGTTAAATTGGATTTATTTAAAATTTGATTAATTTTACCGGTCTACGAAGGAGATTAGTGTGTTTGGGTGTTATGCCTATAGGAATCTAATAAGATAATAAGATAATACTATAGGATAAAACATACCATAGACCAGTGGTTCCCAAACTCTTTTCTTTCATAGACCACTTTTAAAATTTTGCTGGATCCAGTGGACCCCCTGCATCTACATTACTACCAATTTCTAAATCTTGAAAAAAAAATAGTGAAGATTAGATCTATCTATCTATGGAAACTTGCGTTGTGGCTGAGTTTGTGGCCATCATTTTAGTTCTTCACTATCGAAACCAAATTAATTTTCATGCACCCCCTGCTTACGATTGTAGACCCCCATTTTTTATCACGTCCAACGTAGACCCCCGTCGAGTCTCCCGTGGACCCCTGGGGGTCAACCTGGACCACTTTGGGAATCACTGCCATAGACCCATAAACCGAACACCGCGTGTCGATCGGCCAGTTGTAATCAAAATAAATACAAAATCGATAGTCGATATAAAAAGATGTTGGTGTACCTGCTGCCGCTGGTGAGAATGGTGGTGGGCATGGACCCCGCCACCCGGGAGCTGGTGACGCCGCTGCGGAAGTACGGGGAGGCGTGCGGGTACGAGGTCAGTACATACCATCACGAATATTCATTTCATCATCATCTTCCTGTACGTCGATTCTGTAAAATTCAAACATCAACTCGCATCTCACATCGCTATTCACTCTCACTTCGCATAAGACGCTTTTTATTTGACACTTTGAATCGGGTTCGAGTGCGAAGCGAGCGTGAAAGTGACTTGGGAATTACCGTATAGAATGCCACTTTTTACTTCATCTCATACTTTATCTTTCAAAATCTCTCCGTCAATTTAGTTCAACTCGCTGTCACGCTCGCAAGAGTGGCACTATTGTAAATTCGAATTAAAAACCTAGTTTTTAGAATGCCAATCAAGAAACTCACAGCTGATTCAGATTCGAAGTTTAAAATGAGGTCTTACAGAATCATACGGCTGTTGGAACGAAGTTCCTTATCGCGCGTTGTGAAAGGGGGCTAGACGGAAAAAAATCTCACGAAAAGTTGTAACGACACTTTTTGCTACAGTAAGCTATTGTAATGTAAGCTGTGCGGCGTGAGCATGTTTCTCTGTCTCTCTCTCTCTCTCTCATAGAAAGCAAGCCAGTTATTTTCGTTTCGTCTTTCATTCGAACTTCGTTCCATCCGGGTGTCTCTCCTCTCAAGTTTTTTTTATTATTAGTATTAAACGAGTATTTATTGCCAGTCTAGTGCACCCGTGACCACGACAGCGTGCAAACCCGTTGAAACGTCGGGAAAATAAATAGGTAATTAGAATGCGATAAAAACCCGTTTAATACTAATAATAATGTGTTCAGATCGCGTAAAAGTATATATCTTCCTGTCCTTTTCCCACGTTAACCGGTTGGCACAACATGTGATCTTCCATCTCCCTCTATCATCCGTCATCTCACTCACTCCTTTCTTACCCATGTCATCTTTCACACAGTACATCCATCTTTTCTTCGGCCTACCTCTACCCTGTATCCCTCCACATTCATACCTAACACTCTCCTCGTCACATGACATTCACTTCTCTTTAGGAATATCCTACTAATATTATAAACGCGAAAGTTTGTAACAATGTGTGAACGGATCTGGATGAAATTTGGCAAGATACTACAGATATACAGACTACTAGCTTCCGGCCACGGCTTCGCCCGCGTGGCACCTTGAAAATCAAAAACAAATCTATCCCACGGGAACCGTAGGTACATTTTCCAGGATAAAATGTAGCCTATGTGTTATTCCAGACCGTAATCTATATCTGTGCCAAATTTCATCCAGATCCGTTCAGCCGTTTCAGCGAAAGAGTAACAAACATACATCCAGACATTCTTACAAACTTTCGCGTTTCATATATTACTCGTAATAGGATAATCTAAAATAGGCGAAGTGGGCGGAAGCTTGTATCTAAAACTAAATGCTCGCCTGTGTAATATAAATAAATAACTAAATATTGGTGGACATTTGACACAACGTGACTTCACCATCTAGCCCCAAACTAAGCAAAGCTTGTACCTACTATGGGAACCGCGTTCTATAATAATTATGTTAATTTCTGATCCGGTTCTAAACAAAGATTTAAATCGTAGATATGCCCGGACGCCAAAAACTGTGGCACTGTTTTTACTTGTGTGTGTTAACAAAATGCCGATGCACGCACACTAATGATTAGTAAAAAATGAACCAAACAGTTATTTCACCATTTATTGTGCAATTATTGCACGATCTTTCGTAAAAAAAGAGAATTGTTCCTTTTGTACCCTGAAATTGAAAATATTTGGTGTGCCAAATGAGCGAGCTATCTCATTTCGTGTGGCAACAAAACGGCGCGGTCTCAGTACCGTACGGGCATATCTACGATTTAAATCTTCGGTTCTAAACTTGATTTCCCACAAGTAGCATTTTGGCGGTTTCGCATTTCTTCCTTTCCACTGACGATATTATGCAATTTTCTGATCTGGTTCCGGTGCGGGTGCGCAGGGCTGCTCGGACTCCGTGGCCGGGGTGCTGAACGTGCACCTGGTGCCGCACTCGCACGCCGAGCTCGCCTACACCGGCACCTTCCTCCAGCACTACACCGGAGGTGAGGACTCGCCTTCGTCTTAGCATAAGAGCGAGTACAAATTAGGCGTTTTGAAGCGCGCGCTTTCGTAACGCGCCTTTTGAGTAGCAGTTTTTATCTAGGTGTACGTATGCAAGCGCGCGTTTCTGATCAAACGCCGGCCGTGCTAAGCGCGCTGGATGTACCTACGCTACCAACGCGCGCCTTACGCAACGCCAAGCGCCTAATTTGTACGTGGTCTAAAGGTACGAGTTGACAGCGGGCGACGTGAGGCAGCGGCGGACGATGTGTCGCGGCGACACTGCTGTAGGTCTACCATGAGTTGTCACATTTAGATCGGCTGACGTCACTACAGTAGTAATAGTACGTTACTATGACATCTGTCAAAATTGTTATTCATGGTACCAAATTCTAAGCAAATTAATGAGCGCAAACTACAGTCGCTGTAGTACGCTATGACGTAGGATAGTTAACTACGTGAGATTTTAGTACCCAACTATCCGCTAGAGGCGCTGTACAAGTTTTCATACATTTTTTTAACTACAGTCGCTAGCGAGTGTAGATTGTGAAATCTCATGGTAGACCTACTGCTTTCTATGTATTTCTATGAAATTCCTTCCGTAGTTAGCGACACGAAGCGACGCATTTCATAGAAATAAATAGAAACCAGCAGTGTCGCCGCGACACGTCGTCCGCTCCTCATGTCGCCCGCTGCCAACTCGTACCCTAAGGATGCCGGCGTGTAGTAGAAAAACGAAAAAAACACAACAAAATCTAGTGACACGAAAAAAGACGTAGGTAAACTTATATTTACAGACTAAGTGGAGCTGTACGCCATTTCATTGTTTTTACATACAAAGCGAACCTCCTGCTGGTTCCCTAGAGGTTGAATTTTAGAAATTACACCTACTGGAAAGAAACCTACCTTTCAAACAGCTCTCTAGTACTTATGGGATAGGCTGTGCGTTGATCAGTCAAGCGGTAAACATACTATAAGCCGCGACTTATGGACGAGTCCGAGAGGTATCTGGACAATGAAATTTCACTGAGCCTTGCACACTATCGGACGAAGTTGTAAGTCGTGCCCTTGGCTGACCGTGAGCGTTCAGACGTCCGACGACAATCTGGAATCGTCCGCGGACGGTGTTGCCAGCAGTGTTGGATTCAGACACTTGAAAAATTATTGTCTATGGAACTTAAAATAATACAACTCGACACTCACATTTTCACTACTCGACATGTTTCTTCGTCTACACCAGTGCTAGCAGCCGATAGATAGATGAACATACAGAAATATTAATAATTTAGTAATATTTTCGATTTTTGCTTGGTAATAAAAGTAACCTTCTGGCGACACTGGTCTATGTTTAGTGTAATAGTTGTCTATGGAATGGGCGTGGCCAAAATCGTCCGAACACCCTTGCACACTATAAGCCGCATCCGTCGGACGCGGCTCATGGACGAGTCCGACCGTATGTTTAACGCTTCAGTCAGTCAGTCAGTCAGTAGCTAAATGTCCATCCACACTTGTGACATTCAGACATTTTGCCATGACTGTGTCCGGAACACACCCTTTCACGATACCTTTAAAAATCTGTCAAATTGTCATGCGCGTTTGTCACGGGACGAAGTTACGGTCACGGCATGTCACTAGTGATGGACTATAACGTGACAGTTTTATGTATCCAGATGACGGTTCCTTGTACAAGAGCAACATCAACATGAAGAGAATCCTGGACTTCACTATAAGCGCGCTCTGGGAGCACGAGGAGCGCACGTGAGTCACGTGATATAAATAGTTACTAAAATCTAGATAATAAAAAAAAAAAAAAAGCTCGGTAGATAACTCCTCAGATTTTTAGTTACTTAGATCTTTGAGGATATCTAAAGGGGGTAGTCAGAGGCAAGTCCAAACATGACATTTGGTACATGCCCACATTTTGCACAGTAGTTGGTATTCCGTACGTGACAGGTTGCAAGCCCATCGCCGCTTATAAGAATACTAACATATGACACATACCTTCGAATTTTTGGTTCTAGGGTATGCCGGTTTCCTCACGATGTTTTCCTTCACCGTTTTTAAGAGCACTGGCATTGCGCACATAAATTTTTCGAATGGAAAAACTCATTGGTGCACGACCAGGTTTGAACCCACGACCTACGGATCGTGAGGCAGGGGTGCTACCACTACACCACCAGCGAACTTTATTACTATTTATCTATACTAATATTATAAAGAGGAAAACTTTGATTGTTTGTTTGTTTGTTTGTTTGTTTGTTTGAAACGAATAGGCTCCGAAACTACTGAACCGATTTGAAAAATTCTTTCACCAATGTGTAGAATAAACTTTCAGGATGAACATAGGCTATATTTTATGTAGGTACTTCGCGGGCGACGCCGCGAGCGGAAGCTAGTATTTAATAAAGTTCATATTAAATTATAATCACTCACTGTTGTCTAAGCAATGTCGAAGGCGGTACGAAGTTTGCCGGGACAGCTAGTGACTATATAAATAAGCGGTTACGCACTGCGTCCGACCCGAATCCGTAGGTCTACCATGAGTTGTCACATTTAGATCGGCTGACGTTACTACAGTAGTAATAGTACGTTACTATGACATCTGTCAAATTTGTTACTCATGGCACCAAATTCTAAGCAAATTAATGAGCGGATTTTCTGCGGTGCATTTGCCTGACAACTACGTCGCTCTGGTTTTTATATGTTGTTCTCGTGTTATTTTGAGTTTTATTGCGTAATTTTGGTGGTTATTTTCCAATAAAGCCCGGGTCCTTGACGCGAGTGTAAAGTATGTGAATTAGAGTGAATAGTTCTCTTCAAATTCCATCGGAGGAAATCCCGAAAATTTTCAACAAAACAGCCATCTTTTGTTTAAAATTGACTTGACAACTTGACTATGACTCTGTGACGTTGACAATACTTATAAATAAATACACTTGACACTGGCAAAATTGTTCTCTAAGAGACAGATGCCATAATTGAAGAAGAAGAAGAAGAAATTAATGAGCGCAAACTACAGTCGCTGTAGTACTGTGACGTAGGATAGTTAGCTACGTGAGGTTTTAGTACCCAACTATCCGCTAGAGGCGCTGTACCAAGTTTTCATACATTTTTTTAACTACAGTCGCTAGCGAGTGTAGATTGTGAAAACTCATGGTAGACCCTCCGATCCGAACCCGTGAAAGTCCGGAGCAGCCGTAGAACTATTTCGATGGTAGCTACGCACTACATCCGTTTTCCGTTATCCGATTACTTCCGTCACGTAAAATGACGTTTTCCTTCACCGCTTAAAATACTAAACCTATATTCAATTCAAATTCAATTCAATTCAAAATATGTTTATTTTCAATAGAATCACAGGGATCACTTTGAAACGTCTTACATACTAGGTGAGTCTAAGTGCCAGTTCCAGTCCTATCCCCAGTGCGAGAAGAACTGACAAGAAACTCGCTGGGTCCTAGCGCTTTTTTTGTATGATCCTTGTTCATTTTGTAAGGAATACCTAGCAGAGTTGGAGCTGATTCATCCCAAGCTTTTTTATCATCTAAGTACTCTGATATTTTATAGTAAGCTTTTCTAGACAGTTTCTGTTTAATTACATTTTTGAATTTTCCAATTGATATATAAAACATTGTCGTTATTTTCAGATTTACTCTAACTGACTTGCCGTATTTCTTCCACTGGTGGGCGAATCGAGATGAAACAGGTAGTGGACGAGTTTCCTACAGCCACTTGTGGCCGCGCGTAGTGGCTGAGCTGGAGCCACTGTCAGAAAACCTTGCAGCTCAGTCTGCGCTGCAGGTTGTGGGTTCGATTCCCCAGGACTGACATTTGTGTGAACGCAGATGTTTGTATTCTATTTAGGTATTTACAAAAAATAAAGTTAATCTATCAGCTATCTGGTTCTCATAGTGCCAGCTTTGCTTCGTTTGGGACTAGATGGCGTTGTATGAAATGTCCACCGATAAAAATAAAAATAAAATAAAAATAAATATGATCACGACTGTAATCCCCAGGCTCGGTAGATATCTCCTCAGATCTTTAGTTTCTTAGATCTGTGAGGATATCTAAAGAGGGTAGTCAGAGGCAAGTCCAAACATGACATTTGGTATATGCCCACATTTTGCACAATAGTTAGTATTCCGTACGTGACAGGTTGCAAGCCCATCGCCGCTTATAAGAATACTAACCAATGACACATACCTTCGAATTTTTAGTTCTAGGGTATGCCGGTTTATGCCTCACGATGTTTTCCTTCACCGTTTAAGAGCACTGGCATTGCGCACATAAATTTTTCGAATGGAAAAACTCATTGGTGCACGACCAGGTTTGAACCCACGACCTTCGGATCGTGTGAATGTCCACCGATATATTTATTTATTGGTTACCTCGAGCGCCCTCCACCGACATACCACGGACGTGAGTTCATGTAATCATGTTGAATTCTGGAGAATCACCAATCAATTATTTCTTTATTATGATTTGTTTGTAAATAACTTTATTTTGTAATCTACATTTTATTTAGTTGTCTGACATATCAACAATAACAGGTGGTGGTCTGGCCTCGGCTTGTATTAATAATAATAATTGATTGAGCGAGCGAAGCGACCTAAAATGTCAGTGGCAAGTAAAACAATTTGGCGTTGCATGTTTGGTGTGTATGTGTGCGAGTTCTTTTAGCTGTCACTGTAGCCCAATCGGCTGAACGGATTTTGACAAGTTAGGTGTCGTTGGATTTGTCTTGATCACAAAAGTAACATAGGCTATAATAAAATGACAAAAAATCCAATATGGCGGCAGTAAAAATCAATTTTCATCAGAAAATGTTCATCAGAAAACTGATTTTTAATCTATGCAATAAAACCTAGTTTCAACGAATTTTTTTCTTATTTATTTATTTCAAAGTTAAGGTACATTACATTATTGACGACCTCAGTGGCGCAGCGGGCGAGAGTCCGCCTGCGACGCAAGAGGTTGCGGGTTCGATTCCCGCCGCGAAACAAATTTGTGTACGATTTGCAGAAATTCGTTCCGTTGGTCTGGGTGTTTTCTATGTATGATAAAAAATATATCTATCTATGTATATAATGTATTAAATATATCAGTTATCTAGTACCCATAACACAAGCTTTGAGTAGCTTACTTTGGGGCTAGATGATGCTGTGTGGACTGTCCAGCATTATTTATTTATTTTATTTATTAAAGTTTCTGCCAAACTGTACAACAGTTTGTCGGCAGAGTATAAGGAATTTGTTTCTTAGGAATACTTTGAAATGTTTCTGTGTGTCAGTGCGGCGCATGGTGTACCAGTTGCTGCGCCAGGGCCGCCTGTCGCTGGCCGGGGGTGGCTGGAGCATGGCGGACGAGGCGTGCACCAGCTACCACGCACTCCTCGACTCCTACACCTACGCGCTGCGGTGAGGGCTAGTCAGGGGCACGGCCGCACTGATAACTCGCTCAGCGACCCGTCTCTCCGTGACTGTAAAAAAACCCGGCCACATTGTTAAATGTCACGCGCACGTAGATAAATCATGGCAAAGTGTCTGTGCTTTTCCACGAACTCCTAGCGCGGATGACTGCCTGACATTAGGTCGTGGCGATTGGTGTGATTGTCACGGTCACGGAGCAACGGTCACAGTGGAATGTCACAGGTGTGGACAAACAGTGAGCTAGAGCTGCAGCCTTTAGCATGAGCACCGTGACATCGATTTTTTCTAAGACGCTGTCTGCGGTGCTCGAAATTTTCTTTGAATTTGAATTTTGATGTGGTGTTGTGTCGAAAGAGCAAAACAGAGCACTGATGGTGTAGTGGTGGTACCTTGCTTCACGATTCGACGATCGTGGGTTTTAACCTGGACGTGCAATTAGTTTTTCCATTCGAAAAATGTATGTCCGCAATGCCAGTGCTCTTAAATGAAGGAAAACATCGTGAGGAAACCGACATACCCTAGAACTAAACATTCGAAGTGTGTCGTAGGTTAGTATTCTTAAAACCGGCTATGGTCTCGCAACCTGTCACGTATGGAATACTAACAACTGTACAAATGTGGGCATGTGCCGAATATCATGTTTGGACGTGCTGACTCTTTAGATATCCTCAAAGATGTAAGTAACTAGAGATCTGAGGAGATGTCTACCGAGACTGGGGAGTACAGTCGTGGTGTGTGGTGTGTCGGGCAGCAAGCTGAACAACACGTTCGCGGAGTGCGCGCGGCCGCTAGTGTCGTGGCAGGCTGACTCGTTCGCGCACTCGCGGGAAGTGGGTTCGATGCTCGCGCAGATGGCCTTCGACGGACACTTCATCAAGTACCTACTATTATTTTTTTACTATTGGAAAATGCATAAGGTTACGCCTAGCCATGACCATGGCTCCATCCTACTGTAACAAACAGGCGTGGTAATGAAGCGGATTGTTAAAAAACTTCGTGTCTCGGTCATGGTCACGGTCACGGCGGAATGTCACATGTGTGGACTCTAAGTGGCACAATTCCAACTCCTGGTAAAACTTCGTGCCACGGTAATGGTCACGGCGGAATGTCACAAGTGTGGACGCACAGTGACACAATTAGGAGACACAATGTTTTTCTTCACCGTTTGAGAATATCATCTAATCTACTGATATAGTCAACAGAAGTTTTTTAACAGATCAATTGGTGCACAACCGGATCCGAACCCACTACAACTAGACGATCAATGCACAGAATAAAAAACGATGTTTTTAAACATCGAATCAGTTTTTCTTGTAAATTATTGGGAAAATAATAACAGTTTCAAAGAGTTACAGTGTTTGTTGAGAACCCACTAGAATGATGAATGCCAGAGCTCTGAAACGGTGATGGAAAACATTACAGCCCGATCAGCTTCGACGACGAGCTGCAGCGCATGAGCGCGCGGGCGCTGGAGGTGCTGTGGCGCGGGAGCGACGACCTCGGTCAGTGATCTGGATCACTTGAGCTATCTAGATCGTTTCTAACGGTCCATATAGCTCAAATATTTCACATGTATTTTACGTATGTAATTTCTGCTAATAAAACTCAGGTAAAACTATTATTTGACGACCTCAGTGGCGCAGCGGGCGAGAGTCCGCCTGCGACGCAAGAGGTTGCGGGTTCGATTCCCGCTGCGGAACAAATTTGTGTACGATCTGCAGCAATTTGTTCCGTTGGTCTGGGTGTTTTCTATGTATAATAAAAAAAATATCTATCTATGTATATAATGTATTAAATATATCAGTTATCTAGTACCCATAACACAAGCTTTGAGTGGCTTACTTTGGGGCTAGATGATGCTGTGTGGACTGTCCAGCATTATTTATTTATTTATTTATTATTTATTCCATAACTAGCTTTCCCGACAAACTTTGTACCGCCTTATATAATAACATTTTTGTTTAATTTTCAAATGTTATAATACTTTATTATCCTATTGCGGATGAAGATAAATCCAAAAACACAAAATTCATAAAAATTAATCCACCCGTTCTTGAGTTATGGGTTACCATCGTACCATCTATTCCGGGGCTATGTATGGAGATGTCTAGTCTATACTAATATTATAAAGAGGAAAACTTTGATTTTTTGTTTGTTTGTTTGAATTGAATAGGCTCAGAAACTACTGAACCGATTTGAAAAATTCTTTCACTGTTGGGAAGCTACACTATCAGCGGGTGACATAGGCTATATTATATTTTCAAAAAAATTAGAGATCCTTACTAAAACTTCAATAATGTAACCCAAGGTGTAAAAAAATTATCCAAAAAAAAATTATCTAAAATATCCTCAAAGATCTAAGAAACTAGAGATCTGAGGAGATATCTACCGAGCCTGGGGATTACAGTCGTGACCATTTATGTATATATAAATACCCGTGCGAAGCCGGGGCGGACTGCTAGTAGTTTATAAACTAAATTTGAATTTGAATTTTTGAATTTGAATGTCACCCAGTTGTCACGTCGTGACATGCGTGCATCTCCACACATAGCCACGCACTTGATAAGAGTGACGAAAGAAGTGGTAATTCGGTTGTTTTGCAGACTACCTAACTTAAATAATGCTACCATAGGTACGATCTTATTTGGCTCACTATAAAGACCAAATTAGCGTAACATTTTTGAATGACAGTTTTAAAAAGATCTAAAATTAAATAGTTAATAAATAAATAATGCTGGACAATCCACACAGCATCATCTAGCCCAAAAGTAAGCTACTCAAAGCTTGTGTTATGGGTACTAGATAACTGATATATTTAATACATTATATACATAGATATATATTTTTTTTATTATAAGTACATAGAAAACCCCCAGACCAACGGAACCAATTTCTGCAGATCGTACACAAATTTGTTCCGCAGCGGGAATCGAACCCGCAACCTCTTGCGTCGCAAGCGGTCTCTCGCCCGCTGCGCCACTGAGGTAGTAATTGTCGTAATCATTCTAATTTAATTAATTTTCCACCATTTTCACGTAGCTTTAGTCAACACCAATTTACATGGCTTCTAAAATAAGCCAAAACACGTCAATCATACGTCAGTTTAGTCAAATTTAGAATTGTCATTTAAAATGTTTACGCTAATTTAGTATTTGACGTGAACAAAACAAGGTCGTGTTTAGTTCAGCATTTTTTTAGTTTTTTTTTATTTAGTCCGCGGTACAACAGAATCTCCACCACAGTCACGGAGACAAAAGTAACCCTTGCGCGCTATCACTAACAATGATGTAAGAACCGCCTACCTGATGATGGACGTCCTCCAGGAGCGGAGACTGACATCTTCACGCACAAGCTGTTCGACGGGTACTGGTCCCCGCCAGGGTTCTGCTTCGGGAGCCTGTGCGACGACCCGCTCATCATCACCTCTGACTCCTTGTTCCGGAACGTCGAGGAGCGGGTGAGTCTACCATCAGTACTCCCACTCCTGGGGCCTTCTCTTCTTCCAGAACGTTTCCGTAACGATTCCATTATATATATTTATTTATTTATTTATTCAAAGGAAAGCCAGCAGCACACAAAAAAAAAATAGTTGGAAAATATAGAGAAATTTTGTTACAGAAATACTGTGACAGACTGTACTCCTTCATCTCATGGAGTAGAATGAAACATTATTTTGTTTCGATGTTTTGAATGGAGTAGTCTTAAAACTTAAACGCACTATTTTAATTTTACCATTTTTTAATAATGATTCTTTGGAGTAGATTGGGAACTAATGTTCGAGATTCTTATCTTTTTTGAACAAAAGAATGGAGTACTTTGGGAATAAGCCAACAGAAGGCTATTAAAAGGTTTTCACGAGGAAGAAGAATTAAAGATACTTTGAAACTAAACTAAAAAGAAACATACGAGTATAAACGACACTTCAATACTTTGCATAGGTCATGGTACGAAATAAAAAAAAAAAAAAAAAAAAATATGATCACGACTGTAATCCCCGGGCTCGGTAGATATCTCCTCAGATCTTTAGTTACTTAGATCTTTGAGGATATCTAAAGGGGGTAGTCAGAGGCAAGTCCAAACATGACATTTGGTACATGCCCACATTTTGCACAGTAGTTAGTATTCCGTACGTGACAGGTTGCAAGCCCATCGCCGCTTATAAGAATACTAGCCTATGACACATACCTTCGAATTTTTGGTTCTAGGGTATGCCGGTTTCCTCACGATGTTTTCCTTCACCGTTTAAGAGCACTGGCATTGCGCACATAAATTTTTCGAATGGAAAAACGCATTGGTGCACGACCAGGTTTGAACCCACGACCTTCGGATCGTGAGGCAGGGGTGCTACCACTACACCACCAGCGCTCTTCAACACTACAACTACGAAATAACAATGTAATATTAATTCGGTAATGTATTATGAATTCTTGGTGAGGCCCCTGGAACAGGCCGCGGCCTACTCTCGAGCGAGAGTGATTGACTGACGCCGCAGCTATGAACATTAGCTATAATATTACAATTACTACTAATAATGTGACCTAGTATCAATGTTCAAACATAGTATTAATGCTACAATCACTGTTACTAATGTTAGAACCACTATTACCAATGTAAGAACCACTATTACCGATGTTACAACCACTATTACCAATGTTACAACCACTCCTACCAATGTTACGACTATTACTATTATTTGCCGACCTCAGTGGCGCAGCGGGCGAGAGTCTGCCTGCGACGCAAGAGGTTGCGGGTTCGATTCCCGCCACGGAACAAATTTGTGTACGATCTGCAGAAATTTGTTCCGTTGGTCTGGGTGTTTTCTATGTATAATAAAAATATCTATCTATGTATATAATGTATTAAATATATCAGTTATCTAGTACCCATAACACAAGCTTTGAGTAGCTTACTTTGGGGCTAGATGATGCTGTGTGGATTGTCCAGCATATTATTATTATTATTAGTACCAATGTTACGACTATCACCAATGTTACAACCACTATTACCAATGTTTCAACCGCTATTACCAATGTTACAACCACTATTACCAATGTTACGACTATTACTAATGTTACAACCACTATTACCAATATTACGACTATTACTAATGTTACAACCGCTATTATCCATGTTACAATCATTACTACAACTATTACCAATTGTACAACCACTATTACCAATGTTACAACCACTATTACCAATGTAACAACCACTATTACCGATGTCCTAACTACCGTACCACCGCCCCCAGGCTGAGGCGTTCCTGTCGGCGATGCAGGCGCGGCAGGCGCCCCACTACGCCACCAACAACGTGCTGGTGGTGCTGGGGCGACGGTTCGCGTACCACGACGCGCCCGTCTGGTTCAGGAACATAGACAAGCTGATACAGTGAGTAAACAGTGCCAGTATGGAAAGAGGAACTCTCGTGAACTTAAGAATATTTATTTGGAATATTATAATGGATAAAACGCCGTAGTCTGGGGTCGTGATCATGTTTTTTGTTTTTTTCTTGTAAAACTTCGTTTCATCCGTGTTTTCAGGCAATTAAAAACTGGCACGTACTGTTTACTGTTTTACCGTAACACTAAAGCTATTTGACAATAGATAGCATTGTTAAGAAAATGTTTAAAAAAAAAACGAGCAAAGCTCGGTCATCCAGGTACTTATACACTGATACTAAAGCTGTTTTCAAAAAAGGCGTCCACACTATCGAATAACTGCCGTGACCGTAATAAACACGCATGACAATTTGACAGATTTTCAAGGGACTTCTTCTTCTACTTCTTCTTCAATTATGGCATCTGTCTCTTAGAGAACAATTTTGCCAGTGTCAAGTGTATTTATTTATAAGTATTGTCAACGTCACAGAGTCATAGTCAAGTTGTCAAGTCAATTTTAAACAAAAGATGGCTGTTTTTTTTGAAAATTTTCGGGATTTCCTCCGATGGAATTTCAAGAGAACTATTCACTCTAATTCACATACTTTACACTCGCGTCAAGAACCCGGGCTTTATTGGCAAAATAACCACCAAAATAACGCAATGAAACTCAAAATAACACGAGAAAACATATAAAAACCAGAGCGACGTAGTTGTCAGGCAAATACACCGCAGAAAATCCTCAAGGGACATAGTGAAAAAGTACAGACATTTTGTCGTACACTATTAAGGGCGTGTCACAGTCACGGCAGAATGTCACAAATGGACGCACGCTAACGCGAGTTCGCTTTCAGCGCGGTGAACAAACGGGGCGCGGGCCGAGTGCGCCTCTTCTACTCCTCGCCGGCGTGCTACCTGAAGGCCGTGCACCGCGCCGAGTGAGTCCCATTGCTTACACGTCCACCGTGGAGATCTTCACAGAATTGCAGTTTTATGTTTCAATTTCATTTCATTTTATATGAGGAATAGAGATTTAAGGGGACAACGACACGTGAAATTTTGACTTCCCGTTGTCCCTGTCTCTGAATCTATGTTACGGGGACAACGGAAAGAAATTTTATCACGTCCCGCTGTCCCCGTGAAGGGGACAGGGCGTACATACGGGCATACACGTGACCATTCATGTTATCTATAAGATGACTATCTTAGTTGACCTTATCTTGATTTGATCTTATCTTTGTTCTCCTCAATGGTCATTGTTCTCACTATTCGTTATTGTTCGCAACAAACAGATTTGGTTATCTCGTAAAATATTGGTAAACTAGCTATCCCGCTCGCGACTTCGTTCACTTAAATTATCTATACTTACTGAGTTTTAAACAAATCACACTTATAAAAAAATTCCATACATAACTTTGACTTTTACCCTTTTTAGAGGGTTATTTTGAAATATCCAGAAATACGTGTCTATTTATTTTGCATTTACAGTACAAAAAACAAAGTTTCACACCAATCGCACCACCCATTAAAAAGTTCCCATACAAACATTGACCCCACATTTGACCCCTTTTTGAAGATTATATTGAAAAATCCTGAAACACGTGTTCATTAATTTTGCATTTACAGTGCACAAACAAAGTTTCATGAAAATCGCTCCACGCGTTAAAAAGTTTCATACTAACGTTTTCACCCTTTTTCACCCTCTTAGAGGTAGAATTTCCAAAAATCCCGCCTTAGTGGGGGGTTTTGTTATAAAAGGAAACCACCTTCCAAATTTCAGCTTTCTAGCTTCAGCGGTTTCGGCTCGGCGATGATCAATCAGTCAGGTCAAGCTCTTATATAGATATAGATTTTAAATGTACATACCCTTCGTGAAACAACTTATTGTCAATCTATTATTGCTCCATCTTCATGCTATCAGCTTGAAAGACGAGCTCTCAAACCTAAGTTACAAAAGTTTTTAAAATCATGGTAAAATATTAAATTGAGGAGAATCGGCCGGGGTGGTTCTTATTATTATTTTTGTTGTTATTTTAAAGAGTACTGGTGGTGTAGTGGTAGCATCCTGCCTCACGATCCGTAGGTCGTGTGTTCAAACCTGGCCGTGCACCGATGAGTTTTCCCATTCGAATAATGTAAACTCTTAAATGAAGGAAAACATCGTGAGGAAACCGACATACCCTAGAACTACAAATTCAAAGTATGTCATATGTTAGTATTCTTATAAGCAGCGATGGGCTTGCAACCTGTCACGTACGGAACACTAACTACTGTGCAAAATGTGGGCATGTGTCAAATATCATGTTCGGTCGTGCTGACTCTATAGATATCCTCAAAGATGTAAGTAACTAGTGATCTGAGGAGATGTCTACCGAGCCTGGGGGTGACAGTCGTGGTGACGTGTGTCTCCAGCCCGGAGCTGCCGGTGAAGCAGGACGACTTCGCGCCGGTCGCGTACGACAAGCAGAGCTACTTCTCGGGCCTCTTCACGTCGCGGCCCTCGGTCAAGTTCATGGCTAGGCAGGGGCACGTCTTCTTGCAGGTACCATTTACAGACAGTCGAATAGTCACTGATATGTAGACAGTTACCTTCCATTTACGGACAGTCGAATAGTCACTGATATGTAGACAGTTACCTTCCATTTACAGACAGTCGAATAGTCACTGATATGTAGACAGTTACCTTCCATTTACGGACAGTCGAATAGTCACTGATATGTAGACAGTTACCTTCCATTTACGGACAGTCGAATAGTCACTGATATGTAGACAGTTACCTTCCATTTACGGACAGTCGAATAGTCACTGATATGTAGACAGTTACCTTCCATTTAAGGACAGTCGAATAGTCACTGATATGTAGACAGTTACCTTCCATATACGGACAGTCGAATAGTCACTGCTGTGTTCGATTTACAAACAGACTATTGGACTGTAACCGTGACTGTTGGAGTCACAGTCCAATAGTCATTGATATGTAGTTACCTAGCATTTACAGACAGTCCAATAGTTAACGGGTATGTAGGTACCTACCATTTACGGACAGTCCAAGAGTCACTGGTATGTTCCATTTACAAACAGTAATAATAATAATAATAAATTTATTTATTTTACAGTAGGTCTACCATGAGATTTCACAATCTACACCCGCTAGCGACTGTAGTTAAAAAAATGTATGAAAACTTGTACAGCGCCTCTAGCGGATAGTTGGGTACTAAAACGTCACGTAGTTAACTATCCTACGTCACAGCGTACTACAGCGACTGTAGTTTGCGCTCATTAATTTGCTTAGAATTTGGCACCATGAGTAACAATTTTGACAGATGTCATAGTAACGTACTATTACTACTGTAGTAACGTCAGCCAATCTAAATGTGACAACTCATGGTAGACGCACAGACTGTTAGACTGTACTGTGACTGTTGGAGTCACTGGTTACCATTTACAGACAGTCGAAAAGTCTCAGGTACCTTTTACAGACAGTCGAAATGTCATACCATTTATTGACACCTCTACAGATTCAATTATTGTGTACCGTATCACCATTTATAGAAATAAACACTGATTAGTGTTTGTACTTACTACTTGATATCAAATAAACCAAAGTAAATAAATGGATAAGGGGATTTGTGGAACTTTTGTCCAGAAATACCCTTTGGTTTCCCTTTGAGAATGGAAGGGCATTTCTGGACAAAAAGTCCAGTAATGCTCTTCGCAGAGGATCATCGCCGGGGATCAATAGAATTGGCTGTCGCTGTAGACCGGACGACTTGACGGATTTTGACAAATGGGTGTCGTTAGATTTGGATCACAAGAGTGAAAGTATTTGAAATGTCAAAAAATCCAAGATGGCGGCTGTAAGAAGAAATTTTCAATTACTTTCATTCAGATTTTTTTCATTAAAACAAATTTAAATACTTTGTTGGTGAATGTCTATTGGACTGTTCTGTCCAACTGGGTTAGTCTGTTCAGGTGGATATCTGGTGAAGAGATGCGCTCTTCACCAGACATCCACCTGCAGATCTACATGGTGATAATGATGGATGATGGATGATGATGATGATGTTCTGGTGCAGATGGCGAAGCAGCTGCAGGTCCTGGCGCGGCTGCCGGACCACAGCAAGCTGTTCGACGAGTTCAACTGGATAATGGGTACTTACATCAAATAACGGTGAAGGAAAACATAGCGGGGAAACCCGTGCTTACTGTGGAGTATGACCGATTTAATTTTGTAATTTTGTACTCCTAGAGTTTGAATTTAAAGAATTTTAAAAAATTTAGAAAATTTATGGAGTGCAAAAAGAGGCCAGCCATCCAAAAGCTGACTGCGTTGCTTAACCATGCGTTCCCAACTTTCAAGAGAAAGGCCAGGGGCCTTACCACGAAGTTTTCCAGAACGATTCCGTAACGATTCCATTATAAAAACTAACACTACTATCACTACTTCCATACAATTTGCATAGGTCACGGTACGAAATAAAAATGAATTATTAATTCGGTAATGTATTATGAATTCGTGGTGAGGCCCCAGGTCCTGAGTACCCTAAACCGACGGCATGTACCTACTTATGAGGAATGTAATGAGAGTAAATGAAGCAAGAGGTATGTCAGGATCGTAGCAAGTGGAGATCCATGGTCTCTGCCTACCCCGTCGGGGAACAGGCGTGATTTTATGTATGTATGTACAGTTGGCCCAACGAGCCGAGGCATTCGTGAAGTTAGCCGCAGAGCGCTGCGCAGTATCGTTTTTCGGGAGCAATTGTAGGTATGGAGAGGGGCGGTCGGACTGTACGTGCGCAAACTCGCACCTGTGGCTAACTTCACGAATGCCTAGATCCGTTGGAAGAACTGTATGTCCCAACGAACTAATTTGGCTTGTTTTCCAGGAGTATTCCAAGACCACAACATAATATCGGGTGCGCTCCGGCCGCACGTGAAGGATTACTACACTTCCAAGCTATACGTCGCCGTGCAGCGGTCTACATTGCTGTTCCAACAGGCGTTCAAGTACGCAACCTTGTAACTAAACAGTCAATGAGTCGTGGCACAACACTAGTCACTACGCACAGCACTTGTGCAAGGCAACGGCCGGGAGTCGCGCTTCATATACACCATTTTTAATAACCCCTTGATCATAAGGCCCACCAATTTGAAAATTGCAAGTATTGCAACCCTAATCATTCTATTACCGCTTAATAGATTACATTGAAATTTAACTACACGATACTCAAGGATATAAGTGATAAATCAACCGGAGCTAAAACACGAATTAGTTAAGAAAAGCTTGGTTAAAAATCATGTCAAAAACACCTCTGAAAATTCGGAAATTCCCTAATTTATCCAGAACAGTAAGGTATTTTGAATTTCTATTTCACATGAATATAAATCAGTTAATTTGAAATAAATCAACCCAGCCCTTTTTTTGAAATAAGCTATTTACTTGAACATATTTATGTTTTTTATAAATTGTCGCTTTCGTTATATAATTCAGAGCAGCCATATTATCATGTCTCACTCTACTTACTTGTCATTTGGGTATTTCGCTTCGTGCTATGTCTGATTCCGCGGAGATCCGCGTTGCTATACGGACCTATGTCACTTTTTTACGTAAGGAATAGTGTGACGAGTATTCTGGGCCTTAAGGCCCGGTTTCTACCAAAGCAGGGAGGAGAGGAGACGAGGGAGATATGCTGCAAAGCTGGGGCCTCACCACGAAATCATAATACATTACCGAATTAGTATTACATTGTTATTTCGTACCATGACCTATGCAAATTGTATGGAAGTAGTGACGTTTCTATAATGGAATCGTTACGGAATCGTTCTGGAAGACATCGTGGTAAGGCCCCTGGTTACTTCCACCAAAGCGGAGAGGATAAGTAGCGGAGAGTGATGTGAGCTAGCCGAGTGTGAGTGAGCCGTCCGACTACACACTTCTCCGCTCTGCCGCGCCGCTTGCTCGCGCCGCACAACATTCTATAGAAAAATGAGACATCTCTCTTCTCCACTTGATCCATTTCCATCGAAGCTAAGCAAAGAAGAGATGTGGAAATAACGAAATCTGATTGTTAATTTAAACACAAACATCCTCTCGTCTCCTCTTCTCTCGTATTGGTGGAATCCGGGCCTAATTCTCATTATAAAAAAACATAACCATAATCACGACTGTACTCCCCGGGCTCGGTAGACATCTCCTCAGATCTCTAGTCACTTACATCTTTGAGGATATCTAAAGAGTCAGCACGTCCGAACATGATATTGCCGTGCCTACATTTTGCACAGTAGTTAGTATTCCATACGTGACAAGTTGCAAGCCCATCGCCGTTTTTAAGAACTAACCTATGACATACACCTTCGAATTTTTGGTTCTTGGGTATGCCGATTTTCTCACGATGTTTTCCTTCACCGTTTAAACACACTTTCTTTGCTGTATTGTTTGCAGTAAGCTCAGGCAAGCTCCGCCGGACACCATGTACTACAGATGTTCGTTCAACATATCCAACTGCGCGGTCACTAAGGGGGAAAAGTATTTCGTAAGTACCTTAACCTAACTACTAAAATTATTTTAAAAATATAGGTACCTACCTACAAACTTAACAACAGTAGTTAATTTGGCAAGGCGTGCGGAAATAAATAGTTATTCTCAATCATATAAAGTATAGGTCCTAAGTGTGAATCCTGAGGGATCCAGGAGATTTTAGTTTCAATCTGTCAAAAAACATTTGAAAAACTTTAAGAAACCAACAAAAAAATATAGATAATTACATTAAGTTAAAAGGCTACTTATTTCCAGTTTAGATCCATGTGACAGGAGTTTTCTAGTTAATCGAGACTTGAAACTCAATCAAAAGCTTTCGTAGAGTCTAATATATCCTTGGGGAGTGGAGTAGATTAAAATATAGAAACAAAAAAGCGGAAACCGTACATTATTTTAACGTGTCAAAGATTGCCTAAAATAATTTCTTGCTTAAAACGTGTAAGACTCTTTAAGACGGTTTGTTGTTATCGTGTATTAAACATGTTTGTAGACGTAAAGCGGAGTTACTTGCACTTGTTTTTATAGGAGCATCATCCCCTATTCTAAATCTCTGCAGGATTCAGCTACCACTATTGTTTTGTTCTGCAGATACTTCTATACAACCCGCTGTCCTGGCCGGTCACTGTACCGGTGAGGCTGCCCATAGTCGCCTCGTCTCGCTTCAAGTACACTATCTTAAATCATAAGCGTAAGTATTTGTCTCCAATAACTCACAACTTCACGAATCACAATTATTATGAGCAACAGCAAATTCAAACTCAAAATATTTTTATTCAATAAAATCATAGGGATCACTTTGAATCGTCTTACGTACTAGGTGAGTCTAGGTGCCAATCCCCAGTCCTAGAAGAACTGGCAAGAAACTCGCTGGGCCCTAGCGCTTTTATTGTATGATCCTTGTTCGTAACCCATAACGAGGATTGTTAAATATTGTAGGCGACATGACGCTGGACGCTTTGAAATTTTATCCCGCAGAATAAAAGTAGCTTAATTGTAAATCCAGAATATAATCTATCTCTATGTTAAATATCATTCAAATCCGTCCAGCCGTTAAGCGTGAAGAAGTAACAAACCAACAGACACGCACAAACTATCGCATTGATAATATTTGTGTGATTGTTTCAGATGAAAAAGTTAAGTCTGTGATCATAAGAATACCAGACCTAGTACTGAATTTACCAAATAGACAAAAAGTCCTTGAAAACGAGCTGGTTTTTATGTCAGAAGACATACCAGCTTTGGGCTTTAGATCTTATTACATCGAGAGAAGTAACAAAACACGAAGAAATAAAAGGGCTATCATGAAGATAATGAATAAGACGAAGAGCAAAACAAAACTGTTTTGGCAGACGAACAACCAGAAGATAAAAGATAAATCACTTATTCTCGATGATCTGGATCCAACTCATGATATATTTGATAAGAAGAATAGAATAAAACCGACAAATGAAGTAATAATTGAATATGAATCACTTCCAGATGATGTAGATCCAAATCATGATTATAAAATACCTGATAAAAAATATCGCATATGGCCTGCTAACAATGTAAAAACTGAAGATGATGTTGATTCAAAGCATGAATATAAAATATCTGATAAACAACATAGGCTATGGCCAACTAAAAACAGTATAATAAAGCCGTCTAACAAAATATGGAGTCATGATGCAGAACTAAATTATGATCACAAAATTTCTGACAAAAATAATATAATGACAAAACCGATTGACAACACACGGATTGAAAATAAAACATTACTAGACGATTTGGATTCAAATCAAGTTTATAAAATATCTGCAAAGAAATATCTGAAAAAGGCAACGAACAACATTAAAGCTGAAGACGGATCACTTTTAGGGGATGTACAGCAAAACTATAATAATAAAATAATTGATAAGAAAAATCAGGTATTGTCATCGAATGAATTATTAATAGAAGATGAACCCCTTTTAGATGATGGCGATCTGAACTATAATAATAAAATGTCAGATACGAAAAATCCAATGCCGCTAACAAATAACTTTAAAAGTATAGATGAACTTATAGATGACGTAGATAAAAAATATGATAACAAATACTTGCCGAAGCCAACGATCAAGGCAAAATCTGAAGATGAATTACTTATAAATGATGCAGATGAAACCTATGATTACAAAATATCAGATAAAGGGCCAATAAATAATTTAAAACCTATAGATGAACTTATAGATAATGTAGACCAAAAATATGATCATAGAATATATGCAGAGAAATATCTGCCAGGTAGGAGGAGCAACGATAAAACTGAAGATAAACAACCTCTAGATATTAATATTTTAGATCCAATGGGTGATTATATTGATTATGATGAATATACTATGAAATCTAAATTGGAATTTGAAAACGCTAAAGTTAACGAGTTAAATCATCTTAAACCTAAGCCTATAGTTACTGAGACCGGTCTTACGCCTAAACCTATAATTCCTGTAAGATTTCTAGCTTCAGAAACCACTAAAGACACTGAATTTACGACTAAAGCTATAGATTCTAAAATAGACCTAACTTCAGAAGCAATTGGCGAACCATACCTTAAGCCTAAATCTGAAATGACTCAAGCCAATAATAATATTAAAACAACAGAATTATGGTCTAAGCCAACAGTAACTTTTATAACGCCAGCTTCTGAAGATAATGAAGAGACATATTTTACACCTAAAACGATAGTCACTGAAATTACTGTAGCTACTGAAGCCACAGAAGAATTAGATATCACATCTAAACCTAAAGCCTCTGAAATAAACCAAGCCAATGATGACATTGAAGAGATAAAACTTAATTCTAAGCCTATAGTGATTAATAAAACACCAGCGTCTGAAAACTTCGAAGAGCTTGGTTTGTTTCAGCCTATATTCACTGAAATAAACAATTCTAATGATGGTATTGAAGAAACAACACACAGGTTTAAACCTATAG
The DNA here is from genome assembly GCA_963675405.1 of Cosmorhoe ocellata. Taxonomy (NCBI): domain Eukaryota; kingdom Metazoa; phylum Arthropoda; class Insecta; order Lepidoptera; family Geometridae; genus Cosmorhoe; species Cosmorhoe ocellata. Next base: position 200,587 of record OY776273.1, read on the forward strand.
TGGTTAATATAACGCCAGCGTCTGAAGATAATGAAGAGAATGATCTTACGCCCAAGTCCATAGCTACTGAAATAAACCAAGTTAATATTGAAGAAGAATCAAATCTTACGTCTAAGCCTATAGCTTCTGACAGCATTATACATTCTGAAGACATTGAACAATATGATCTTAAACCTAAGCCAGTAATTTCTGAAAAAGCCCAAATAAATGATGACATTGAAGAAAGATACAATAGGTTTAAACCTATACTTGTTAATGATCCGCAAACTACTGAAGTAAATGAAGAGCTTGATTCCACAACTGAAATAAACCAAGCTAATGATGATATTAAAGAACCAGAATTTAGATCTAACTCTGATAGACTTCTTACTTCTGAAGCGACTGAAGAATTAAATTTTACACCTAAACTTATATCCACTGAAATAAACCAAGTTTTAGACACTACAGACGGACCAGATCGTTTACCTAAGCGTATAGATAATAAAATTACCGAAGCTAATGATGATATCGAAAACGCAGAACTTATGTTTAAATCTATAGTTACTGAAAGAGTTCCTATCTCTGAATTCACTAACGAACCAGGATTTTTACCTAACCCTATAGTTACCAATGTAACGCAAGCTTGGGAAGACATTGAAGAATCAGATCTTACGACTAAAAACGCAGAACTTATGTTTAAATCTGTAGTTACTGAAAGTGTTCTTATCTCTGAATTCAGTAACGAACCCGGTTTTATACCTAACCCTATAGTTGCCGATACCGATAGTTACCGAAAATCAGATCTTACGACTAAATCTACAGCCACTGAAATAACACAAGCTTTTAAAGCCACCGAAGAAATAGAGCTCACTTCCAAACCTACAATTACTGAAATTACCCAAAATAATGATGTTATTGAAGAACCAGAATTCAGATCTAAATCTATAGTTACTGAAATAACGAAAACTTCAGAAGCCACTGATGAACCAGCTCTGAAGCATGATACTGATTATTCTTCCGAACACACCCGCGTCAACGAAACCACTGCAGAGCCAGTTAAAACAATGGATGATGATGATAAAATAGAAAGTGCTACTAGAACCGCTACTACAACTGAGAAAGTGGAACTAACAACACACAACATGCAGGATAAAAAAGAAAGTCCCACCAGAACTACTTCAACAACAGAGCCAGCAACAGATACAGAGAAAGAGATAGAAGAAAACGAGATGTACGTCTCTAGTACAGATACGTATATAAGCAACAAATACATCAATATAAGCTTAGACACTACCGGACAAGTGGCCGCCATTACTCTATCTAACGGAATCAAAATGGCTCTAAGCATACAGATCTTATTTTACGCTTCAGATGATCCGAAAAAAATGCGCAGACCGAACGAAAAGTCTCCAGGCGCTTATATTTTTAGACCCATGGATCCCACGCCCGAACAGATAAAAGATTACATCAAGGTTAGAGTGTTGAAGACACAAATAGTTGAAGAATTACACACAACATTTGCAGACTACGCTGGGTTCGCCTTGAAATTGTATACAGAACAACCTGTGATTGAAGTTGATTGGGTCGTGGGGCCTATCCCGGTGAACGATGAAATAGGGAAAGATGTTTTCATAAGATACGAAACAGATTTGAAAAATAACGGTGTTTTCTACACCGATTCAAACGGCAGACAAACTATCAAGAGGATAAGGACACGAAGAGGCGACTATGAGCCTGTTAGCCCTCGTGCTATCCCTGGTGAGTGTAGTGTAAACAAGTATTTAACTTAATCATTAATATCATCGAAAACTCTACTTAAAGTCATCGAAAATGGCTTATCACAGCCGCCATATTGATTTTTCCGACATTTTGTATAGCCTATATCACTCTTGTGATTCAGACGACTAACGACACTTCATTTGTCAAAATCCGTTCAGCCGTTTGGACTACAGTGAAAGCCCAAACATCACACTTCTTAGCAATAATAAAATGTACGTGCAAAGTGAATTTAGTATTTTTCGTTTATTCCCAGGTAATTTCTACCCAGTTACGTCCAAAATCTACATAGAAGACTTGGATAAAAACATACGATTCTCCATTTTCAACGATCGAGCCCAAGGGGGGAGCTCCCTTAACCAGGGTCAGATAGACCTTATGGTACATAGGAGAATTCTCACAGACGACAGCGGAGTCCAAGGGCCCCTTAACGACATCGAATACGGAAAAGGAATAACCGTCAGAGGAAAACACTATTTATACATTTCAAAGCGAAGCCATAAGCCACACAAGATATTCGAAAAGAAATTAGCGAAAGAAATAGAATTGGGCCCACAAATTCTTATTTCACAAGTCAATCCACACTTCAAGCGAACCCGCGAAATATGGTTGAAAAGCAAGAACGAATTCACTGCGATGAATAAAAGATTACCTATTGGAATACATCTACTTACACTAGAACAATGGAACAATGACACACTGCTAATAAGACTTGAGAACTATCTAGAAAAAGCCGATACAGTGAAAGACGGAGTGAAAATTGTTTTTCTAAAAGACGTATTTACGAATATTAGGATCAGAAAGATGGAAGAAACGACGCTAGATGGGAGCAAATGGCTGAAGGATTGGATGCCGCTGCAGTGGCGTAAGAAAGAGAAGTTCTATAAGAGTTTCAATGATGCCTATGGAGGGAACGGGACGGAACGCAGCGAGGATGAGGGTATTAGACCACTGGTAAGCGTGAACGTAGACGCTGGGGTCAAACTCATCCCGCAGCAGATCAGGACTTTCGTTGTGTGGTTTTACTATGTCGCTATTTAGAGTGAAGTTTAACGAGCTTATATTTTTGAGTTTATCTTTTTTGTTTATGGCATTTATCTCTTTTGATATAAATTTTACCAATGACGAGTTTTAATAAGTATTGTCCATGTCGCAAAGGTATATAAAGTTAGGCCAAAGAAAAGATGGATGGACTGTGTGAAAGATGATATGAGTAAGAAAGAAGTGAGTACTGAGATGACGCATGATAGAGGGAAATGGAGGAAGAAAACGTGTTCTGCCGACCCTACATAGCGTGGGAAAAGGGCAGGTAGAAGAAGTCCATGTCGCAAAGTCATAGTCAAATTGTCAAGTCAATTTTAAACAAAAGATGTTTGATTGTTTAAAATTCTTGGAATTATTTAATAAACGATTAAAATACCTAATTATAATGTTTGAAGTACCCCTGACTAACCCCTAACACATCTAAGATATTGACCAGAAACAAATAAAACAAACAGATAACCAAAAAATTGGTAATTTGGTTTTATAATGTAATAATATCAAAATGGCTATTCACATAGATTCTTGTATCAAACATTAATAAGACACATAATCATATTCAACAATAAAAGTCCTAATTTGCTTCGCTGCTATCTTGATCTTGAATCCATTATCTGCCTCATCTGGCGTCACTCCGTCAGTATCCACAGCTTTCTCCACCTCATCAAAACTGCCGTATTCTTTGTTAAAACTTTCAGAGAAGTATCTATCGGTCTTCCACTTCCACTGAGTCCGAGTGGTCTCCTCATGAGCCGACAGCATCATTTCTTTCGCCGATTTCACGTTAACATTCTTCAGGATACTCGTCAGATCCACCTCTTTCGTAGAACTGTCTGAGGGATACAAATAGTTCTCCAAACGTAGCAGTAGTTTATTCCCCCACGGTTCCAGCGTCAACAAGTGAATCCCTTCGGGCAGATCCTGCTTCATCCAGCTATAGCAATTTTTCATCTTCAACCAATTCTCCAAACTCATATCCTCAGCATCAGACACAAAGACCTGGATTGGCAGGTGCGTTTCTATCTTCGTCTTCTGCTCTTCGACATGACTGTGGTTAGATAAGAACAATCTATGCGTCCCTATCGCTGCTAGAGGTTTCTCATTTCCCGTCTCATTCAGCGCTTCGCCCACACCGAACGCATCATCATGCAGCAGTCTTCTATGTAGCATTAGTTCTATTTCTCCTTCTTTGATCGAGCTGCCTCCTTCTGATCTATCAGGCATTACTGTGAATCTGGTGTCTTTGTCTTCTATATATATTTCGTTGGTGACTGGGTAGTAGTTACCCCCTATCGGCTCGGCCACACTCACATTCCACTGAGGGCGTTGATTTAATTTGCGCTTTAACATCTGCCTGCCATTTGAGTCTGTGTAAAACTCGCCATTATTTATCAAATCAGTTTCATAAACCAATACGTATTCTTTTCCGATGTTATCAGCTATATCTATGGAGACTAGCCAAGCTAAGTCGATGTGTCGCTTGTTGTTGTATAGTCGGAGTGTCGTGTGGATGCTGTCGTCCCATGTGATGGTGTGTTCGCTGAATAGCTTGCTGCGCGTGAATTTGAAGCTGCGGGGTTCTAGCTGTTGCGGTGTTGTGGAGTTTGGTCGGAAGATGTATGCTCCTGGAATATATTATGTAATTGGTTATATTATACTAACAGAGAGCGCTGGTGGTGTAGTGGTAGCACCTCTGCCTCACGATACGAAGGTCGTGGGTTGAAACCTGGTCGTGCACCAATGACTTTTTCCATTAGAAAAAATTATGTGCGCAATGCCAGTGCTCTTAAACGGTGAAGGAAAACAGCGAACCAAAAATTCGAAGGTATGTGTCATAGGTTAGTATTCTTATAAGCGGCGATGGGCTTGCAACCTGTCACGTACGGAATACTAACTACTGTGCAAAATGTGGGCATGTACCAAATGTTATGTTTGGATTTGCCTCTGACTACCTCCTTTAGATATCCTCAAAGATTTATGTAACTAAAGATCTGAGGAGATCATATTTTTTTTAATTTTTTTTTCTTTCATCACACTTTTTAGCACTGGTGGCTAGTGGTTACCTGAGGAGCGGTTCGCAGGGATCTCGTTGTTGCCGACGCATGCGCGGTAGTAGCGCACGGACAAGTGCATCTGGGCCTGTAGGCCTCCGAAGAACACGCGGCGGACGGCGCCCGACGTGTTGTCTATGTGCACCTTTATGTACTGGAACAAAGCAATAGATATCATTATCATCAACGTCAATATCATCATCAATATCATCGTCATTGTCATCAATATCATTGTTATTGTCATCATCGTCAATATCATCATCGTTGTCATCAATACCATTATTATTGTCATCATTACCGTTAATATCATCCTTATTGTCATCAATATCATCGTCATTGTCATCAATATCATCGTTATTGTCATCAATACCGTTAGTATCATCCTCATTGTCATCAATATGATCGTCACTGTCATCAATATCATCGTTATTGTCATCAATACCGTTAGTATCATCCTCATTGTCATCAATATGATCGTCACTGTCATCAATATCATCGTTATTGTCATCAATACCGTTAGTATCATCCTCATTGTCATCAATATGATCGTCACTGTCATCAATATCATCGTTATTGTCATCAATACCGTTAGTATCATCCTCATTGTCATCAATATTATCGTCATTGTCATCATTACCGTCAATATCATCGTCATTGTCATCATCATCGCCAATATAATAATCATTGAGATCAATATCATCTTCATTGTCACCATCATTGTCATTATCATCGTCACCGTCCATATCATCATCATCGTCATTATCTATTTATTTGATATTATACATACATAACATAGTAAACCTACTCTTATTAAAACGGGTTAAAACCCAATTACATTAATTAAAGATTATTTCAATCAAAAGTCTTAAAAAATATCGTGCACTTGACACATCTTCGAACTTTAATTTCTACGACATGCCGTTTTCCTCACGATGTTTTCCTTCACCCTTTGGGAGTACTGTTCTAATCGTATCACTAAGTCTTTCGAGACAGTTTGGTGATTAAAGCACTGTTAAAAAGAATGAAAGGAAAAGTTGGAGTTTGGAGATTAATGTTCTTACTGCTAAAAAGAATGAAAGAAAAGAAAGATAATTCGTGAAAGTCACACCCTCAGATCCTCACTCATGAGGAGCACGACTGAGCTCACCTCATTCTCCATGACAAAGAAATCTTCCAACTTCTCCACCACTGTCGGCTCATCCGACAGCATCCTCATTTCATCATCGCTCAGGTTCGGGAAGCTTGCCGGCTCTCTTTCTCTCGCCTCATCTATCTCTTTCTCTATCATTACACTGTCTATATCTTTAGCTTCATTAGTTCGTACATTTTTATCATTTAATGGTGCATTTTGATCATTTAATGGTGCATTTCTATCATTTAACAATCTCATTTCATATTTTATCAAATCTTTATCAGATTTATTTATATCATCTTTCAAATCCAAATCTACAACTTTAATATTATCTTGTTGTTTTATTTCTTTAGTTGTATCTAAATCATCCACTTTGCCTTTACTATCTAAATTTGTTTTAACCATACGTTTTTCATAGTAATCATCAATTATCTTGTATATTTCCTCGGCTTGCTCCTTTGGTATGGTGGACGCTTCCCTTTTAGCTTTGTTAACGGCGTTTGTAACGTTTTTAACGTAGAATGCTTTGATCATGAGACCCTCGAGATGTGCTTCGAAGACGAGGTCATGCGTGGCCCTGGAGTGCCTTGTCGGTATTTCCACCACTCCTGGCATCAGCTCCACCAGGGAGGAAGTGATCTTGTCTCCTGCAATAGGGTCTCTTTAGATATCCTCAAAGATTAAAATAACTAGATAATTAAGCTTGTTTTTAGTGTCACTGGTGGTTTAGTGGCACACTGCCTCACGATCTGAAGGTCGTGGGTTCAAACCTGGTCGTGCACCAATGAATTTTCTATACGAAAAATGTAAGTACGCAATGCCAGTGCTCTTAAATGAAGGAAAACATCGTGAGGAACCCGGCATACCCTAGAACCAAAACACGACGGTGTGTGTCATAGGTTAGTATTCTTATAAGCGGCGATGGGCTTGCAACCTGTCACGTACGGAATACTAACTACTGTGCAAAATGTGGGCATGTACCGAATGTCATGTTCGGACGTGCTGACTCTATAGATATCCTCAAAGATGTAAGTGACTAGAGATCTGAGGAGATGTCTACCGAGCCAGGGGGTGACAGTCGTGAGAGTGTCGATGGTGTCTCACCGTTCGGTGCGTACACTTCGTAGGCCCCACTGGTGACCGGAAGCCGGATGTACTCCTTGACCGGCCATGCCACCGGGTTGTAAACTGTCACCTGGGTAACAACATCTCTATATACATATTGGTGGACATTTCACACAACGCCATCTAGCCCCAAACTAAGCAAAGCTTGTACTATGTGAAAAAATAAATAATTAAATAATGCTGGACAGTCCACACAGCATCATCTAGCCCCAAAGTAAGCTACTCAAAGCTTGTGTTATGGGTACTAGATAACTGATATATTTAATACATTATATACATAGATAGATATTTTTATTATACATAGACACACCCAGACCAACGGAACAAAATTCTGCAGATCGTATACAAATTTGTTCCGCGGCGGGTATCGAACCCGCAAGCTCTTGCGTCGCAAGCGGTCTCTCGCCCGCTGCGCCACTGAGGTCGTCTAAAAAAGCATATATTTAATCTATCCGCTATTTGGTTCCCATAGTGCAAGCTTTGCTTAGTTTGAGGCTAGATGGCGTTGTGTGAATTGTCCACTAATGCTTATTATTATTAGATTTTTCAAAATCTGTCCAGCCGTTTGGACTACAGCGACAGCCAAAGGAACTCGCATACCTACATCTCAAACACACATACAAACATACATACCTACAATATTCTTTTTCGCATTCGGGTATAAATTCATCCTTTAAGATGCAGCGGGGATTGAAAGTATGAAAAATAACACTAGTTGTGAATTCCACAAGAGCAATGTAACGGTGTTTTCCCACACCGATTGAGGGTACGCACCACGAGCTGGTGGAAGTCCTCGGAGGCGTGGCAACTGGACTCGTTGAGGCGACACCTGTCGAACGTGAGGAGAGGGGGGTACCGCGCGTCTCCCTGCATCAGCTTACTGGAACCAACATCGGAACACATCACCATGCATCTACAAACACCAGCTTATTGGAACAAACATCAATATAGATGTATCTACCCGTCTATCTAATCATGTATCTGAGAATCTATCTAGGCATTTATCTTCTCACTTATCTAAGGTCTATCTAGGCACTTGTCTACCCATCTATCTAGGGTCTATCTAGGCATTTATCTATCCACCTATCTAGGGTCTATCTAGGCACTTATTTACCCACTTATCTAAGGTCTATCTAGGCACTTATCTACCCATTTATCTAAGGTCTATCTAGGCACTTATCTACCGGTGGGTAGTATCTAAGAACTATATAGGCAATCTCCGAAACTACTCATCCGATTTCAAAAATTCTTTCACCATTGTCTAGAATGAACTTTCAGGTTGGACATAGGCTATAGTTTAAGCAAGTGTCAGGTACCTCGCGAGCGAAGCCGCGGGCGGTAGCTAGGTACTCACTTGAAGGCCTGCCGCGGCACCACGAGCGAGTCGTCGACCGCTGCGTCCAGCATGCGCTCGTAGTCGTGCGTCACGTGCTGCTTCTCCGTGCCGGTGATGGCGTCGTGGTGCTGCATCACTCCTGGAGACACCACCATCATACCACGTTCAGTGTTCAGCCTCTGAGGCATACTTTAATCCTTTCTATTCTACCCACCTATCTACCCGCTTATCTAGGCATCTATCTACCCATCAACTGTTATTTACCTGTCTACCCCCCTATCTACCCGCTTATCTAGGCATCTATCTACCCAACAGCTGTTATGTATCTGTCTACCCAACAGCTGTTATGTATCTGTCTACCCACCTATCTACCCGCTTATCTAGACATCTATCTACCCAACAGCTGTTATGTATCTGTCTGCCCACCTATTTACCCGCTTATCTAGGCATATCTACCCAACAATCTAGGCGGCCATCTAGCCGGAGTCAGGCCGCGTCCTTACCCATAGCGCTCCTCAGAGAGTTCAGCATGAACTGGTTGTGTCGCTCCAGACCGGATAGCACTTGTAATTGTTTGGCCATCTGAAAGTTTTAATCTAATTATAGTAGTGAAAATAGGGAATTATTTTTCTTCTTTATTTATGGCATCTGTTTCTTACAGAACAAATTTGCCACCAAAATTAAACAATAAATGTATGTGAGTGAAATGTATGTGATATATAGCACTATGTGTACGTGGGGTATGTGTACGTGGGGTATGTGTACGTGGGGTATGTGTACTTGGGGTATGTGTACGTGGTGTAATGTGTACGTGATGTGTGTACGTGGGGTACGTGTACATGGGGTATTAGTACGTGGGGTATGTGTACTTGGGGTATGTATGTGGTGTGTGTGTACGTGGTGTTTGTGTACGTGGGGTATGTGTACGTGGTGTATGTGTACGTGGGGTATGTACGTGGGATACGTGTACGTGATCTTGTACGGCCAGGTAACCTGCAAGTACGCGTTGGCCTGCCGCTCGAAGTACTTGGTGGTGGGCCGCGAGGTGAAGTAGCCGGTCCAGTAGGAGTTGGGGTCGGACGCGTACGGGAAGAAGTCATCCTGCTTCACCGGCAGCACGGGGCTGGAAGCACCGGGAATAATCATTACTGGGCGTACCACAAAGCGCCATCTAGCCGCAGACTAAGCAAATCTAGTAACATAATAAGGTCAAGGTGAAAGGGTTAAGTCAAGATGAAGGGGAAAGGTCAAGGTAAAGGGAAAATATGAAGGTGAAGGTGGAGGGGTGTCATGATGTAGGTAAATGGTCTCTTTAAAAGGGTAAGGTCAAGGTGAAAGTGTAAAATCAAGGTAAAAGGAAAATATGAAGTGAAGGGGTAAGGTCAAGGTGTAGGAAAAAAGTCACTTTAAAGGAGTAAGGTGAAGGGGTAAGGTCAAGGTGAAGGTGAACAAAGGTGACCTTAACCATTCGCATTGATATTGACATCTCAGATCTCTAGTTAGATCTTTTAAGGACATCTAAGGGGAGTAGTCAGAGGCACGTCGAAGCAAGAATACTCACTCAGCGTCTTTCACGGCTTTAAGATAGCAGTTGGGGGTCGAATAGAACACCTTGATATTCAAACCGTCCTTAGCGGCCTTCAAATTCGTGTATCTGAAAATGTTCAAAGTATATTCTTCTTCTTCTTTTTATCGTGTTTTAAAAATGTGTTGTAAAATTTTGTCACGGCTGTCAGCCTACTGCTGTAGCAGATATATCTAGTCATGCAATATTTAAGTACGTGTGTATTACCAATGTCCCAAACTACAATGGTATGAGAATGATTTTAATTTTGTATTTGAATATCTACCAGAGGGTCTGGTAGACATTCAAATTCAAAGCAAGGGCCCCGAAAAACGCGTTTCTCTACAGAAGAGAAGACAAAGTGACATCTGGACGACAGAAGTGACAATTAAAATCATAAATTAATGTCGTTAACAACGAAAAAGACAAAGTAACTGATATTTTTGACAGAGTAACCCTAACTTTTCATTTGTCCAAACAAAAATGTCACTTTTGCCGTCACAAATGTCACTTTATCTTCTCTTCCGTAGAAACGTGCACATGCTACATACAGTGCTCATGCCTGCGGTATTTAACGGAAGAGAAGACAAAGTGACATTTGTGACAACAAAAGTTACATTAGTGACGACAAAAGTTACATAAGTGACGACAAAAGTGCGACATTAGTGACGAAAAGGGATATTACTGAAGACAGAAGTGACGTTAGTGACGACAAAAGTGACATTAGTGACGACAAGAGTGTGATTTTTTCGGCGAAAACAAAAATTAATGTCACTTTGTCTTCTCTTCCGTAGAAAAGCGCCTACGGGCTCATGCTGGACAATGATTATATGATTATAATGTAGAAGCAATCTTACTCGATGAGTTTATCTAGATTGGAGTACCACATGCCGGCGTCCTGGTACGTGAAGTCCCCGCCCATGGTGAGCAGCACGTTGCCGGTGCGGTAGTGGCGGGCCTGGCCCTCCACGTAGTCGATGAACAGAGACACCTAAAACGTGTTCCTCATGTCACCAGGCACATAGCCAACTTCTTATGGTGTTATGGCCGCCTGGTACTTTTGTGTGATGACTTATAGATCTGGGCACTGTGCATCTCCAAGTGACTCATAGTTGTCTGGTACTTTTGTATGATAGACTTAAAGAGTGCATTGCACTGCACATCCTCCTAGTGACTCATAGTGGCCTGGTACTTTTGTGTGATGGATTTAAAGCTGTGCACTGCAGACCTCTTAGTGACTCATAGCTGCCTTGTACTTTTATGATGACTTGGACTCATAAAGAGATATGTGCACTGCAGACCTTCTAGTGGCTCATAGTTGTCTGATACTTTTATGTGATGGACTTAAAGAGTGCACTGCACATCTCCTAGTGACTTATAGTTGCCTGGTACTTTACTGTGATGACTTGGACTCATATAGAGATCTATGCACTGCAGATATTCTAGTGACTCATAGTTGTCTCGTACTTTTATGTGATAGACTTAAAGAGTGTACTGCACATCTCCTAGTGACTCATAGTCACCTGGTACTTTAGTGTGATAACTTGGACTCATATAGAGATCTGTGCACTGCAGATATTCTAGTGACTCATAGTTGCCTAGTACTTTTGTGTGATGATCGTACTCATGAAAAAGATATATCACTGCTCATCTCCTAGTGACTCATAGTCACCTGGTACTTTAGTGTGATAACTTGGACTCATATAGAGATCTGTGCACTGCAGATATTCTAGTGACTCATAGTTGCCTAGTACTTTTGTGTGATGATCGGACTCATGAAAAAGATATATCACCGCTCATCTCCTAGTGTCTCATAGTCACCTGGTACTTTAGTGTGATGACTTGGACTAATAGAGATCTGTGCACTGCAGATATTCTAGTGACTCATAGTTGCCTAGTACTTTTGTGTGATGATCGGACTCATGAAAAGATATGTGCACTGATCATCTCCTAGTGACTCATAGTTGCCTGGTACTTTTGCTATCTTCCTGTCTTCTCCTGAGACCCATGTCTTAATTTTTTTAGATTCTACGACATGCCGGTTTCCTCAGGATGTTTTTATCAACGTTTAAAGCGTATTATTCTATAAACTTTGCATAGGTTGCGGCTAGATGGCGCTGTGTGAAATGTCAAATTTCTATGCATATAGAATAAGGTGTGATTGTTGGTTGTGTTTATGTAGGTACTCTGTATAGATCACTATAATACCTTTAAATACCTGTTTAGTAACGTATTTTTACTCATTAACTAGTATTTAATGCAAAGATTAATAAACCCGACTGAACATAGCTGAAAATAGATTTTTACAGCCGCCATATTAGATTTTTTTGACATTTCGTATAGTCCATGTCAATTTTAATTCAGAAGAATTCAACGACACCTCATCTGTCAAAATCCGTCAGACAAACAGACAAAGAAACTCGCATACATACTTACGTACAAACACACACACATCATACACAAAAAAATAGTTTCCAACACACAGCCGTGGTACAACAATCTAGATAAACACAAGAGCTTAAAATTGTAATAATATTAAATGAAAATTGATAATTTAGAGCTATGTACTTATTGCTACGATTTTGGTTACAATCAAAATGCAGGCGAAGTAAATTAAGTCAAAACATGCTGAGTTGGCAACACAGAACATGCAAGTGTAGGGACTTATTTAATTTTAACTTTAAAATTGACACATCCGAAATATTCGCTATTTATAATGAAACAGTAGGTCTACCATGAGTTGTCACATTTAGATCAGCTGACGTTACTACAGTAGTAATAGTTCGTAACTATGACATCTGTCGAAACTGTTACTCATGGTACCAAATTCTAAGCAAATTAATGAGCGCAAACTACAGTCGCTGTAGTACTGTGACGTAGGATAGTTAGCTACGTGAGGTTTTAGTACCCAACTATCCGCTAGAGGCGCTGTACAATATTTTCATACATTTTTGTAACTACAGTCGCTAGCGAGTGTAGATTGTGAAAACTCATGGTATACCCTCTGACTAAAGTTTTTAGTTGAACTCACATAAATGTTGAACTCACTCAAAAAAGTTCAGTTACACTCATTTAAATTCACAATAATTGTATAGCTTAACTGACTTCAATAAGGGTTTAGTTTAACTCCCTCAAAAAAAGTATTAAGTTGAACTTACTCATAATATGTTTGTTTAACTCACTCAAAAAAGTGTTAAGTAAAACTCACTTAAATAAGTGTAAAGTTAATCTCACTCAAAAAGGTGTTCAGTTTAACTCCCTTAAAAAAGTTTTAAGTTCAACTCACTCAAATAAGTGTAAAGTTGAACTCACTCAAATAAGTGTAAAGTTGAACTCACTTAATAAGTTTATCTAAGTTGGTGAACCACATGCCGGCGTCCATGTACTGGAAGTCATCCCCCATCGTTACTAGAATGTTGTTGCTCGCGTACGTCGCCGCCATTTTGTGGCATATGTCAATAAACCGGCTCACCTAGGTCAAAGTCAAAGTCAAAGTCAAAAATATGGGCTTAATCGGTGAAGGAGTTGTGAAGATATTGGGTTCCGAAGTATGAGGATTGTGAACATTGCGCGAGACATCTCAGTAGGTACCCATCAGGGTGACAACGACAACTTCCTAAAATGAAATAAAAATAAAAATAAATAAATAAATAAATCTATTCTAAACTGGCTAATTTCCTAAAATGACAACTTCCTAAAATAACAACTCCCGAAATGACAAATTCCCAAAATGACAAACTCCCAACATGTCAAATTCCCAAAATGACAAATTCCTAAATATACGAATTCCTAAAATGACAAATTCCAAACTACAAGTTATTAATTAAGCTATCTTCTCCTATTTTTCCCATAAATAAATCAAGCGTCCATGCATAAAACACATGCCACATGTACAAGGCCCATGTGACTCACACGATCAGCTTATCCAGGTTCGTGTACCACATGGACGCGTCCTGGTAGTGGAAGTCCTCGCCCATGGTCACGAGGACGTTGTTGGTGGCGAAGCCCCGGGCCATGGCTTCCACTGTCGCTATGAAGGCGTCCACCTATAGCCAAGGGATCTACTACGCAAAACTAACTTGTGGTGTCTAGTTCACAAATTCTTAAAATGACAACTGCCTAAAATGACGAATTCCTAAAATGACAAATTCCTAAAATGACAAATTACCAAAATGACAAATTCCTAAAATGACGACTTCCTAAAATAACAAACATTGGACCGATTTCAAAAATCCTTCTCCATTAGTATGCTACTTTATCCCTGAGTAACATAGGCTATATTTTAAATAAAAATATAGAGATACTTTTGCGACCCGTGTGAAGCCGGGGCGTGTTGCTAGTAATATTATAAAGAGGAACAGTTTTGTATTTTTGTATCGAATAAACTCAAAAACTATAGCAACACTAATTCAAAACAGCGCCATCTATCGGCGGCCGCACGCACTCACCTTGTCGTCCACGTTGTACATGGGCGAGGCGATGTCGTCGATAATGGGCTCGTCCGAGCACAGCACGTCGAAGCAGAACCCGGGCGGGGGCGAGTACGTGTTGTACAGCACGCCCGTGAATATGTCCGAGCGACGGCCTGGGGACGGACACTGGGTACACATCGCGTACGCATGCGGTACACATCGCGTACACGTGCGGTACACGCTGCGTACAAGTGCGGTATATACCGGGTACACGTGCGGGACACATTGTGTAAGTACACACCGAGTACAGGCGGTGTACGTTTTGGGTACAAACCTAGTTCACACCACGAACACAGCGTAAACAAAGTACATATCGGATAAAAGCAGTGAACACAGAAAGTACACACCACGTACAAGTCCGGTACACATCACGTACCTACACACCACGTAAAAGTCTGGTAAACATCACGTACGAATATGGTACACATCACGTGCACACCACGTAAAACTCTGATACACATCACGTACCAATCTGGTACCCATCACGTACAGACCATGTAAGTTTGGTACACACCAATACTTACCTAAATCATCATCCCCCCGCCACAGCATCTCCATGCTCATCTTCGTGAGCCGGTTCCCCTTATCCTGGTAGTCGATCCTGCCCAGGAACAGGCCGTCGTACCCCATCCCGGCGAGCTGCGACGCGAACTCGCGCGAGTGCCCGAACGGGTCGATCTGCCAGCCCACGCGCGGCAGTGCGCATGCGCCGAACGTCTCGTTGATCTTACTGTCAGTGTCAAAGTTTAGTTTTTAATAATCTACATGTCTTGCGTTACTGACAGATCAACACACATCCTAAATCAGACAGCCAGTCAATCAGTTTATCGATTAATAAGTTATTTTATCAGTTTATCAATCAGTAAGTTATTTTGTCCGTTTATCAGTCAGTATATTATTCAGTCGGTTTAGCAGTGAATAAGTTCTTTAGTCAGTTTATTAGTAAACAAGTTATTTATCAGTGAGTAAGTTATTTTTCAGTTAATCAGTTAGTAAGTTATTTTGTCAGTTTATCAGTTAGCAAGTTATTTTGTCAGTTAATCAGTTAGTAAGTTATTTTGTCAGTTTATCAGTTAGCAAGTTATTTTGTCAGTTAATCAGTTAGTAAGTTATTTTTTCAGTTTATTAGTTAGCAACTTATTTTGTCAGTTTATCAGTTAGTAAGTTATTTTATCACTTTTTCAGTCCGTAAGTAATTTTGTCGGTTAATCAGTTAGTGAGTTATTTTCTCAGTTTATCAATCAACAAGTAATTTTGTCAGTTTATCAGTCAGCAAGTTATTTTATCAGTTTATCAGCCAGCAAGCTATTTAGTCAATTTATCAGTTAGTATGTTATTTTGAAAGTTTATCAGTCACTTACTATGTTATTTAGTCAGTTTATTAGTAAGTTATTTTGTCAGTTTATGAGTCAGTTGAGTGAGCGAGTACCTGAGCCCCCAGGTGAACTGGTCCACGGTGCTCTGGTAGTGGGCGGCGGCCTCGTCGTTCATGCTCCACGCGCCGCCCACGAACTGCAGGCGCGCCTCCGCCACCAGCTCGCGCACCTGCGCACACGCAGCTCCGTTAGTGCCCCTTCCACCAGTGTGGTGACAGGACTGAGGTAAACGGAACACACCCGCGCGCATGTGCGCCCTTATAGTGTCCGGACGTTTCTACTCAGTTTGTTATTTTACCGTTATTTTAAAAACTTTTTGAACCATGATTTCAGAGCTCGTCTCTCAAGCTGATATCATGAAGATGGAGCAAGAAAAGCATTAATTACAGGCATTTAAATGTAATTGAATCATTTAAGGCTGATCATGTACTAATGAGTTTTTTCATTCGAAAAATGTATGTGCGCAATGCCAGTGAACGAAAACATCGTGAGGAAACCGACATACCCTAAAACTAAAAACTCGAAGGTGTGTAATTAGTGTGTGGTTAGTATTCTTATAAGCGGCGATGGGCTTGCAACCTGTCACGTACGGAATACTATCTATGTGTAAAATGTAGGCATGTGCCAAATATCATGTTCGGACGTGCTGACTCTTTAGATATCCTCAAAGATGTAAGTAACTAGAGATCTGAGGAGATGTCTACCGAGCCTGGGGAGTACAGTCGTGTGAGTTTTTTTTTTCTCATAGAACATTAGTACCTACCTGCGATTGTACTTTCTTGGTCTGTTGCACCCACCACTTCCAAAAGAATGCCGTCTCTACGTAGATAAACCTGGAATCAATCGTCTGTCTGTACTTTTGTCGCCTCATAACTCCTAAAAGGATGGACGAATTTTGATAAAATTTGGCTAGGACATAGATTGGATCCTTGGGAAAATATAGGCTACTAGCTTCCGCCCACGGCTGCGCTTGGTACCTTGAAAAAGAAAAACGAATCTATCCCACGGGAAACGTACATTTTTCCGGAATAAAAAGTAGCCTATGGGCTATTCCAGACTATAATCTATATCTGTGCCTAATATCATCCAGATTCGTTCAGCCGTTTCAGCGTGAAGGAGTAACAGACATATCTATACATTCTTACAAACTTTCACGTTTATAAGTTACTAGTGGTCGCCCGCGACTTCGTCTGCCTTTCATTCATTTTTAAATGTTTTGTACAATAAATCAAAAACCATGACAATCGGTCCAGACGTTGAATTATAAAATATTCGAACAAACCCGTCTTTTTATATGTATTTCGTATGTAGTGTATTTAATTAAACCAGTAAGTGTCCATTTATTTTACATGGTAGGATATTGAGTCTCAAATAAATATTAAAAATTCAATACGGACAAAGTAGCGGGCTACTGCAGTGATTCCCAAAGTGGTCCAGGTGGACCCCCAGGGGTCCACGGGAGACTCGACGGGGGTCTACGTTGGACGTGACAAAAAATGGGGGTCTACAATCGTAAGCAGGGGTGCATGAAAATTAATTTGGTTTCGATAGTGAAGAACTAAAATGTTGGCTTGTTATTTTAAATAATATGGTACCTAAATTAAACCTTCAATAAGATAATTTATAAATAAATTAAGAAAAAAATGATTTTTTTTTTCGAAATCGTCTTTGAAACGCAGCCACAACGCAAGTTTCCATAGATAGATCTAATCTTCACTTTTTTTTCAAGATTTAGAAATTGCTAGTAATGTGTAGTGCAGGGGGTCCACCGGATCCAGCAAAATTTTGAAAGTGGTCTATGAAACAAAATAGTTTGGGAACCACTGGGCTACAGCTATCACGACACTATATTAATAAATTACATTGCCGTGTCTGACTGACTGTTTCAAATGAATTAGGAAAACACTTTTGAGTTTTTGACACATTTTCTACAAGTTTAGTTTTATACACAAGTTTGATACATGTTTAATACCTGTATTATACCTTGGTGTAATGAAAAAGAACGTACCTTCTTTTAGGGTCCTCCCATAATTGCTGCACCACGGAATCTAGAATGTACTGGACCCCCGCTTTCTGGATGTTGTTCCTACCTGGTCACAACGAACATGATTCTAGAGCGCAGCGAGAATAGTCAATAGTCAATAGTCAATAGTCAATAATCTTTATTCAGTAATATCACAAGGATCATTTTGAATCGTCTTACATACTAGGTGAGTCTAGGTGCCAATTCCAGTCCTATCCCCAGTGCGAGAAGAACTGACAAGAAACTCGCTGGGCCCTAGCGCTTTTTTTGTATTATGAACCTTGTTAACATTGTTAGGGACACCTAGCAGAGTTGGAGCTGATTCGTCCCAAGCTTTTTTGTCATCTAAGTACTCTGATATTCTATAATAAGCTTTACGAGACAGGTTTTGTTTAATTACATTTTTGAATTTCGCAATCGATAGATCAAGCAGAGAACACTATCTAGTGAGCGCAGCGAGTTACGACTGCGAAGCGAGGAAAGAGATATGTTTGGGGTGTACGTCTGTATGTATGTGGGAATGGTTAGTGAAACGATTTTTATTGTGATGATCAACGAGAAATGTATTGAAGCATTCTTTGAGCTAAAAAATTACCCCATATGTGCTGTGGTAGGCGGAGCTTGTCAATTATGCCAAAGAATTCTTCTTCTTCTTCTTCCTGCCCTTTTTCCACGCTATGTATGGTCGGCACAACGTGTTTTCTTCTTCCATTTCCCTCTATAATTCGTCATCTCACTCACTCCTCTCTTATGTATCTTTCACACAGTCCATCCATATCTTCTTCGGTCTCCCTCTCCCCCTGTATCCATCCACATTCATATCTAACACTCTCCTCGTCACATGACATTCATCTCTCCTCATAACATGCCCATACCACGCTAACCTATTACTCCTAATTTTTCCGTCACCGGCGCCATTTTCTAACTTCCTCTAATTATGCCAAAGAATTATATCAAAAATTCACATAAGCAGCACATTGAGCTATCTACACGGCAATTTAAACTCAAACGTCAAGGACATAAGGTCTAAATTAATCAATTTTTGGCATAACAACGAATATGTATGTATGTATGTGAGTTCATTTGGCTGTCGCTGTAGCCCAAACGGCTGGATGGATTTTGATAAATGAGGTGTAGTTGGATTCGTCTTGATCACAAGAGTAATTTAAAGTATATAAAATATAAAAAAAATTAATATGGCGTCTGTGAAAAGCTATTTTCCGTTACATTCACTCAGGTTGTTGAATTTTTTTGCAATATATCCATACATTTTTACTTTTTTATTTCAGTTTAACGACACGTTGTTTCTCACGCGATGTTTTCCGTCACCGTTCGAAGGGAACTTACTGCCGTAGTAGTACTGGTCCACAGTTTTCAGCCAGCCGACGTCGTCGTGCGTGTGCGCAACTATATGCACGTTCAGGACACCCGACTCAGCCCTCGGACAGTTCTGGAAGACAGGCGACATGCACTATAATACTTATCCATACTAATATTGTAATGCGAAATAACTCTGTCTGTATGTTACGCAATCACGCCTAAACTATTGGAACGATTTAAATGAAATTTGGTACAAAGATAGTAGGTAGTTACTAAGCGATAATATTGTGTGCCACAGTTGCCGCTCACTCGCGGCGTCACGGAAGACCGCGCTATAGCAGCACTAGACGCTAGCGCTACTATAGCATACAGCTGAGTGACGACCCTTTTTGCTGTCATAAATACAAAATACAAAATCATTTATTTGCCAAATAACAGAAAATAGGTACACATTACTAGCGGCCCCCGCACGAGGCAAGCCTGTATCGCGGGAAGCCTGTTTACAAAGGTAACTTTAACAATAAGATTAGTTGTAACTTATACAGGGCAAACAAGTAAAGAAGTATTTTAATATGGATAATTATCTAATTAATTAGTGAACCAAGAATTCAACATTGAACGAAATCTACAACTTTAGTCACGAACTGAGTACTTACATATGCGTAAAGCGGAGTGACTGACTTGAGGGTAAGGGAGGGAGGAGTAGAAGAAGATGAGAGATAAGTTTCAGTAATATTCTATTATGTCCTGTATACACAACATAAACTTCTTTGATTGATTGATTGATTGATTGATAGACTAGAGCTTGAGAGAGGACATAGGCCACCATTTATCGCGAAAAAATGCTTGAAGGGACTTAAATACGATAATGACGACCTCTGTGGCGCAGCGGGCGAGAGTCCGCCTGCGACGCAAGAGGTTGCGGGTTCGATTCCCGCCGCGGAACAAATTTGTGTACGATCTGCAGAAATTTGTTCCGTTGGTCTGGGTGTTTTCTATGTATAATAAAAAATATCTATCTATGTATATAATATGTATTAAATACATATATCAGTTATCTAGTACCCATAACACAAGCTTTGAGTAGCTTACTTTGGGACTAGATGATGCTGTGTGGATTGTCCAGCATTATTTATTTATTTATTTATTTATTTAAATAAGGGATGAAAGTTAAATGCAAAAAAGATGCTTAAAAATTAAAAATACTGCCTAAAGTAACTATTCCACGCGTGGTGGTGTAGTGGCACCTTGCCTCACGATCCGAAGGTCACGGGTTCAAACTTGATCGTGCACCAATGAGTTTTTTCATTATGAGCGCAATGCCAGTGCTCTTAAATGAAGGAAAACATCGTGAGGAAACCGACATACCCTAGAACTAGACATTCAAAGGTGTGCGTCATAGGTAGTATTCTTATAAGCGGCGATGGGCTTGCCACCTGTCACGTACGGAATATTCACCACTGTGCAAAATGTGGGCATGTCAAATATCATGTTCGGACGTGCTGACTCTTTAGATATCCTCAAAGATGTAAGTATCTAGAGGTCTGAGGAGATGTCTACCGAGCCTGGGGAGTACAGTCGTGAGAGTGTTTTCATAAGGTACAATCTAAAAACCTAAGTATAATAATAATGTTTAATAAATAAAACAAAAAAGTGGATATTAAACCCGCTTAACCAGTATTACTGTAGTCAAGACAGTTTTGAGCTAAATTTTCCTCAAACGATTTCCAGTTTTAATGGTCTTAGTTATTTTGCACCAGTGAGGCGAAAGGAAGTACCTACTCTAACTAATTTCGTGGACTTGACACAATGTCTTCGAAGGGTTTCCTCACGATGTTTTCCTTCACCGTTTAAGAGCACTGGCATTGCGCACATAAATTTTTCGAATGGAAAAACTCATTGGTGCACGACCAGGTTTGAACCCACGACCTTCGGATCGTGAGGCAGGGGTGCTGCCACTACACCACCAGCGCTCTATATAAGTACCTTTTTTGTAAATTCAGACATAGAATACATAATAACAGCGAGACACAGAACAAACATGTGCGTTCACACAAATGTCAGTCCTGGGGGATCGAACCCACAACCTGCAGCGCAGGAGGCAGAGCTACTACCCACTGAGCTGTGAGTTCCATCTATTTATGGAATGGAAAAACCCATGACCTTATGATTAAAAGACAAGCTAATACTAAACTAAATTAGATTTTGATATTATTTTGTTTATCTATACTAATCTATACTAATATTATAAAGAGGAAAGTTTTGTATTTTTTTATTTTTGTTTGTAACAAATAAACTCAAAAACTACTGGTCCGATTTCAAAAATTCTTTCACCGTTAGAATGCTACATTATCCCTGAGTAACATAGGCTATATTTTATGTAGGTACCTCGCGAGCAAAGCCGCGAGCGGAAGCTAGTTTTTTATATTATTTATTGGGTTGTCTGGTAGAAAATGCCCCCAGCATAAACGGCTGGACGTATTTTGACAAATGAGGTTTCATTGCATGCGTCTTAATCACAAGAATGACATTATACTATACAAAATGTCAAGAAATCCAATATGGCAGTTGTAAGGAGATACTTCAATTCGATTACAATTCAATTCAATTACAATTCAATTCAATTACAATTCAATTACAATTCAATTACAATTCAATTACAATTCAATTACAATTACAATTCAATTCAATTATTAAATATTTTCAATTACGTTAAATCCACTGTAACTACATTATCTGAATACTTACGTGGTATCCGCATTCGTCGTGAGTGCGGTTAGGCAGAGGCACGGCCTGCACAGCGCCCAACACCAACAGCAGTAGTATTGAAGCCATCTGCAATTTAAAAATCAAATATGATCACGACTGTACTCCCCAGGCTCGGTAGACATCTCCTCAGATCTCTAGTTACTTACATCTTTGAGGATATCTACAGAGTCAGCACGTCCGAACATTATATTTGGTACATGTACATGCCCACATTTTGCATATTAGGTAGTTAGTATTCCGTACGTGACAGGTTGCAAGCCCATCGCCGCTTATAAGAATATATACCTATGACATGGTGGTGTGATGGCCCGTGCTTTGCAATCCGAAGGTCATGAGTCCACGGTTACGCCAGTGCTCAAAACGGTGAAGAAAAACATGTGAGGAAACCAACACACCATAGAACCAAAAAACCGGCCAAGTGTGAGTCGGACTCGCGCACGAAGAATTCCGTACCATCTACTATATAAAAGGATAAGTCCTGACTGATTTGAATAGATACAACGCACAGCCCAAACCGCCGGTCGTACAGACTTGAGATTTGGAGGGTATGTACGTCTTGGTATGTAGGCGAGCAATAAGACGGGATTTTTGGAAATTCCACTTTTAAGGGGGTGAAAAGGGCTAAAAACGGTTGTATGAAACTTTTTAACGCGCTGTACGATTTTCATGAAACTTTGTGTGTGTAATGCAAATACAAAACAAATGTACACGTGTTTCAAAATTTTTCGATATTACCTTTAAAAAGGGGTAAAATGGGGCCTCAATGTTTGTATGGGAACTTTTTAACGGGTGGTACGATCGGTCTGAATCTTGGTTTGGATACTTTATATGCCAAATCATTTAAAACGTGTATCTAGATTTTTCGAAATAACCCTACCTATAGGACTTTTTAACGAAAGGTGTGATAGTAGTTTGAAACACAAATTAGATAAGTACATGAATTGCAAAATAAATGGACACTATTTGTATACACTACATAGAAAAATAAGAAAAAATAGTGGAACAAGTGAAAGAGTTTATATATTTGGGTACGCTGTTTAAAAGAGATGGAAAACATGATGACGATATTGAAAGGAGAGTGAATGCTGGAAATAGTGTGAATGGGGCACTTCACACATTTATGAGCAGTCGGATCGTGCCCAAAAAGGCACGACTGGCTGTGCACGGTGGAGTGTTAGTGCCGACATTGATGTATGGTAGCGAAAGTTGGGTATGGCAGAAGAAGCATCAGAGTAGAATAAATGCAGTGGAAATGAGAGCTCTAAGAAGTATGTGTGGTTTAACTTTTAATGATAGAGTGAAGAACAGCGTGATAAGAGAACGTTGTGGAGTGAAAGAAGACGTAGTGATGAAAATTGAGAAGGGTATGCTAAGATGGTTTGGGCATGTAGAAAGGATGGATGAAGGGAGATTGACGAAACAGTTGTATAAGGAGAGTGTGAATGGGACAGTTGGAAGGGGAAGACCTCGGCCTACGTAGGTACCTCGATCAAATTGGGGACGTTTTAGAGAAAGGCCAGGTCCAGAGTACCCTAAACCGACGCGCATGTATTGAAAGTGAATTGAAAGGAAAGTGAATGAAGCAAAAGAAGTATGTCAGGATCGTAGCAAGTGGAGATCCGCGGTCTCTGCCTACCCCGTCGGGAAACAGGCGTGATTTTATGAATGTATGTATGTACATAGAAAAAGACGGGTTGGTTCGAACACTTATAACTCCAGAACGGTTTTCTTGGTTTTTGATTTGTTTTCTTTGTTTTATACAAAACATGAAACGCGGAAGAAGTCGCGGGCAACCACCTAGTTATCTATATATTGGAAAAAAAACACGTTTGTAGTATGGGAGCCCCCTTAAATATTTGTTTTATTTTGTTTTTTAGTATTTGTTGTTATAGCGGCAACAAAAATACATCATATGTGGAAATTTCAACTGTCTAACTATTACTGTTCATGAGATACAGCCTGGTGACAGACAGACAGACGGACGGACAGCGGAGTGTTAGTAGGGACCTGTATTACCTTTTGGCTACGGAACCCTGAAAATCGATACTCCAAAACCAAAACCCAAAAACTCGATTTCCAATGCGTAGAACGCAAGACGGTTAGAACCCACGATCCTCGAACCGTGCTACCACTACACCAGTGCCGAGCCCGGAGTAATTAGTGAGCTACACGCTACAATTGCCCTCCTTTTAGTCCACAATAGGGTAATGGCCGAGTTCATTGACTTAGTATAATTATAGATCGTTAGTCTCTTTGATAAGAATGACCGGTGGCACATAACATAGACTATCATCTAAGTATACTATCCTACTAATATGTATTACTAGCAACTCGCCCCGGCTTCACACGGGTAGTAAAAGTAGCTTATGTTACTCAGGGATAATGTAGCATTATAATGGTGAAGGAATTTTTGAAATCGGTCCAGTAGTTTTTGAGTTAATTCGTTACAAACAAAAATATAAAAATACAAAACTTTTCTCTTTATAATATTAGTACTTTACTTATAAATAAACGCGAAAGTTTGTAAGAATGTATGGATGTCTGGATGTATGTTTGTTACTCTTTCACGCTGAAACGGCTCAACGGATCTGGATGATATTTGGCACCGATGTAGATTATAGTCTGGAATAGCACATAGGCTACTTTTTATCCCGGAAAGTACGGTTCTCGTTAAATATATTTGTTTTTGCACAGTAGTTAGTATTCCGTACGTGACAGGTTGTAAGCCCATCGCCGCTTATAAGAACACTAACCTGTGACACACACCTTCGATTGTTCATAATTATAATTAAATAACGGGTATTTATCACGTACCTATTTTGTTTTTATTCCCGACGTTTCGAACACATTACAGCGTTCGTGGTCGCGGGCAGACTGATGTGCAGCGAGCTAGTTTTTATTATTGAGAGTAGAATCTGTATCTACCCTCAATTCGTCGTCAGATTCAGATAAGGCCAGGTTCACACTACGACACACTATACTTATTGTATCAACTTGCGGCAAGCACGGGTCACGACGCACACATTTATTAATAACTGGATTCCACGAGGCCGAGAGCCGGAAACCATCCTCACGATTAAAGTTTTTCGGGTGTTTCCTGATCTCAATCGAAACGTCGGGAATAAAAACAAAATAGGTACGTGATAAATACCCGTTATTTAATTATAATTATGTCATCAAATCACGGAAGTTTAAAAAGTTTAATTCCATTGTTCAGTTCTAGGGTATGTCGGTTTCCTCACGATGTTTTCCTTTATTTAAGAGCACTGGCATTGCGCATATAATTTTTTCGAATGGAAAAACTCTACGGTGCACGACCAGGTTTGAACCCACGACCTTCGGATCGTGAGGCAGGGTGCTACCACTACACCAGCGCTCTTTAATCAACAGTAGGTCTACCATGAGTTTTCACAATCTACACTCGCTAGCGACTGTAGTTAATAAAATGTATGAAAAACTTGGTACAGCGCCTCTAGCGGATAGTCGGGTACTAAAACGTCACGTAGTTAACTATCCTACGTCACAGTACTACAGCGACTGCAGTTTGCGCTCATTAATTTGCTTAGAATTTGGTACCATGAGTAACAATTTTGACAAAGTTTCATAGTAACGTACTATTACTACTGTAGTGACGTCAGCCGATCTAAATGTGACAACTCATGGTAGACCTACAGGCGTTTATTATCTAGATATCTAGACTGTAGTCTAGATTTATAGAACGGGGCATCAGGAAACGTATGGTCATAGTATTTGTAACAAAAAACTGTGCCGCGCTGAGACCCGCTTCGTTTTCTGCTATCCTGGTACCTGGGCCTACTGAGCTGCGCGCTTTTGCACATAAATGGGGGTAGGCAGAGGCAGAGACGGAACAGGGGCCTTACCACGAAGTCTTCCAGAACGATTCCGTAACGATTCCATTATAGAAACGTCACTACTTCCATACAATTTGCATAGGTCATGGTACGAAATAACAATGTAATACTAATTCGGTAATGTTTAAAATAATAATTAAAATAATTATGAATTCATGGTAAGGCGCCAGAACACCTTTCAAACACTAAATAAGTGATGGGCCGAATCGCGGTTTCACCGAATAATCAGCCGCATTTTCGGTTAAAATTTTACCGAATCGAATATTAGGCCGAATAATTCGGCAAGAATAAACGCGCTATGCAAATATAAACAAAATATAAATAACGAGTTCGTCCGCATTTAACTCAGTTTTTATAGCTTCTTATAAGCTGCGATGGGCTTGCAACCTGTCACGTACGGAATACTGAAATAATCAAAATCTAGGTCCTCACAAAGAGCTCTTACAAACGTTTTGAAAAAATGTTTTAGAAACGCCACACTTAAAGCTCGAAGTAATACTACTTGCTAGTGTAAATATAAATGAACAAATTAATTTGTTGTTTTTCCCTATCTCACTATTATTATTGATACTCACTTAATGTTGGGTAGGTTGGTATTTTTAGGGTACCTGCTACAAGATGAAGAAAGGAACCCTAAGATCACTTGTCTGTCTGTCAAGACACAATAAGAGCTAATTTCACCATGCTCTGTAAGTAAACTAACAGCTTGTTATCCTATAATCGCCTGTTAAAGTTGCTTTGTCCACCATGGCAAAGGATTATCTTCCGTAAAATGAATTGACGTAAAATAGATAACGGTACTTTAACATTCTTGTTAATTTTGATGCCCGATCAGGTAGTGCTTTGTTAATAAAAGATTGGTGAAATTGGACTTAAATCAAACTTAGGGAGTAGAGGTAGAGCCGGGTAGGTAAGTAGGTAGGTACTTACCTTCCTTTTACGTAGAACCATGAAATTTCACAGCACAATTATAGGAAATAAATCGTAATATCAAATAAGTAGGTAGGTACCTACCTAACTTTTTTTTTTTCAGATACTTATCATATTGATAAGTATCAAGCCGCGGGACGAATGTTTGCATTATTTGCAGATATTTGTCTCAGGTCTGGGTGTTTTCTATGTATAATATGTATGTACCTATTTACAAAAAAAAAAAAAAAAAGTATATCTATGTAGTTTATCAGTCATGTGGTTCCCATAATACAAGCTCTGCTTAGTTTGGGGCTACATGATGCTGTGTGATAGTGTCCAGCATTATTATTATTATTATTATTATTATATTTTTTTTATTAGCTAACAACTTTTTTTTTTGCTGAACCCCGTTTTTTATTTAGACTCGCGCTTGTCCGGTTTTTAGAGCTTGATAACAGACTGAAAGGTCAAATGGATACAGCAGACTGAGCTTCTTACAGTCGAGTCACCAGTGTGGTGAAAATAAACTGCGCGCCGAACACTAAGCAAACAAAGCTAAAAAAATGCAGGTAGGTTTCTACCTAGGGTTTAAATTAGGGTAGGTAACTAGGTAAGTACGTGGGTAGGTAGATTATATACTTACTTACCTATATTTATAATATGATTCGTTTAGGTAGGTACTCAAATAAACTTATTTTCGTTTTTGGATAGGTTTTAGTTTTAAACGCACGGTAAATATAAAAGTCATATTTACCGTGCGACCTAGCTCTAAACCTAGGTGGGCTGGTAGAAAATGCCGCCTAGGCATTAAGCCCCCTCTTTCGCACATATTTTATAATTTATGTAGGTACTTACAATAAAGCAGGTATTTATAATTAAATAAATACCTACCTACTGGGTAGGTACCTACCTTACCTACCCACTTTTCACATAAAATAAACGAATACAAGACAGAAATTGAAAAGAATGCGTTAAATATCCTGCTCTAAGCTGCATGTAGGCAGAGTAGATAGGTACCTTAGCTACCAGTTCACATTTTCTCATCCTAGGACCTACATTTTAGGTAAATACCTTAGATAATATATACCTTAAAATGTTAGTGCTTAACAAGGTTCTATAAATGAATGAACTCACCAGACATTTGTATTCTCAGCACTAATTTGGAGCCGGTTCACGATATACAAGTTTGTAGCCTACTAAAATGAAGCACGTCCTACCCTCACCACAACAAAATACAACTGATCACAACTGATAAAAATAAATAAAGATTACCAAGTTTATGGGGATATAATCACTACGTTACGTTATCACAACACAACAAACTAATTGCTTTTAAATGACAGAGTAAGTACTGATGTTGTGCAATATTGTCAGTGTCATATTAGATTATAACAACCAAAAATGTTGGTCTAAATAGTTTTTTCTAGAGATATTTTAGATAGATTTAGGAAGTTGTACAAGCGAATTGCCAACGTACCTACACGAAATGAAGAAAGTTGTTTGTTTATTTATTTTTGTGGTCCTAAATTTAGTTTGTTTTCGTAGGACTCACCTTACATACAACAAGTATTCCGCTGCACCGACCGGTGGACCGACCGTACGGACCTACGACGGATGTCTGTATCATTTTTCATCTGGTCAGTTTGTTGGTCAGGAGAGCACTGAATGATACAAACTGACGTTCGGTCCGTGTGTATCGTCAGGACCGACCGTGCGCACCGACAATCGGTTGAGCACTGTAACCGGCCTTAGTGGGGTCGGCACAACATGTTTTATTCTTCCACTCACTCCTATCATTCGTCAACTCTGAATCAATTCCTCCATATCATCCATCCTTCACACAATCAAACCACTTCTTCTTCTTTTGAATGAAACAGCTGTCATAAATTAAATGGCAACCCTTTGTGACATGTCAAAGTCAATCAAACAAACCAATATGACGTTTGTTTATTTACAAACATAACAAACGAAACCAAACCAAAGAGAAATTACTACGTTTAAACGAAACTTCCCAGCACAGCGCAGCCGGCGCGGCGTTGATACTGCATTGATTCAGCGAATACAGTTTTATAAAATTCTATAATTATGCAGGGCTAATTTTCCAAAACCAAGAAAATGATGTCAAATAACTATGTTTTCTCTCCGTCATCGGCGTCCTATCTCCAGCGGTGTGTCGCCGCCGCTCCGCCACCGGATCCAAACAACAAATGGTTCCAAAAATTTGGAAAAAAAGACCAGACCGACCCTGACGTCAGCATGAAAGAAATATGTGACTTAAATATTGATAATAACTCGCCTGAAGTGCAAAAAGATACGTTAAATTATGATGACTTTTTCGATACAATTGAAAATGAATCAACCTTACCCATTGAATATATAATGCAAGAATGTGAAAAACATCCAGAACTTATCACTAAAATGGCAGAAAAACTATCGCCAAACACGGTAGAACAACTATTTAATTATATAATCAGTAAACATGATAATGAAGCTAAATTCCTTACATTTGTAACAATATTTTTACCCATTCGAATAAAACTTCAATTCTCAAGGCTATGCATTGATTTACTGCTGAAATTAAACGAAGTATGCCCTCAAATATTCAAAGAACTATTGGAAATATTGATGAACGACATAGCTATACCCAGTCATGTGTTAAATAACTATATTACAGCTTTAAATGAAGAATCTGTTACTAATTTCATTAAAATCTTGCCGTCTATCACAATAACTACAGAAGGATATGTGTATAACATGCTAATGATCTACACAGCATATAAAAACAGCATCAAAGATAATGAGATACAAAATTTCATCCAGAATATGATCGTTCACAATAGCAAAAGTTGTGCAGCCGATAGAAACTTTGGACGGTTATTTCTGTTGTTTTTACAAAGTGAAAAAGCTATGAGTAGGCAAGTGACTGTAGATATTCTAGAATGTTTAGAAGCTAATAAATCTCCTTTCAAAAGACCTTGTTATACTTTATTGAAAGAAATATAAAAGCTATATTGTTATTTCATGTTTTTTTTTGTTATTTCTGTCATTTTTACAAAGTGAAAAAGCTCTTGGAAGGAATGTTACAGTAGATATTTTAGAATGTCTAGAAGCTAACAAATCTCCTTTTAAAAGAACTTATTATAATTTATTGAAGGAAATATAAAAGCCTTAATCCCTCCCTCCTCAACTATTTCGTAATTATTCTCACTATTCGTCATAGTTCGCAACAAACGCTTTGGTTACAAAAAAATCGTAAAATATTAGTTAATTTTAAATGTACCTAGGTACCCTTCGTGAAATAACTAATTATCAACCCTTTTATTGCTTCATCTTCATGCTTGAAAGACGAGCTCTAAGGTAAAGGGCAAAAGTTTTGGTAATGAAATAAAACGCTAATTTATGAAAAAGTACAAATATTTAATCAGTCGAAAACCGGTTTTTTATCAGTCATAATGTAGTAAGCAGATACAAGTTAATTTATTGACAGTTCACAGATTCAACATTTTTGAAAATTAAATCTTCACACAACAAAATTCGGCTAACAAATCATATTTTTATCTTCTAATTAATACTTACTTTTATAAAAGAATATGCACCTACCTAATTGAAAATGAAATTAGCTTGGATTTGATCAAATTAGTTGAAAATTTAAATAAGTTTAGGTTAAGATAAAATAATTGTTCCTAAAAGAACATTTTAGGAAAAATGTTCTTTCACAAAAAAACTTTTATTACGACTATTTTAGTTAGTAGATAAAGAAAATGTACTTTAACAGCATTAGATATTTGAAAAATATTACATTTAAAGTTAGTGTACCTACCTAACTATAAAATAAAAAAATATTGTTCAAGTTTTTTTTTAACCTACGTACACCAATTTCGGATTTTTTCCTCTAACAAATCATTTTCATCACAGATTTTGTATGAACCTAGGTATAAGGTTCATTGTCATAATCCCCACTACGCTGTCCCCACCAGTGGGGATTATGAACAATGCCAGCCTCTATTCAAATCTATTTATATTGCTTTCAATTTTTTTATGTATTACTTAGACTAATTACTTTTATTTAATAAAATGTTGAGCAAAATTATAACATCTTGTTTTGAGGCCTTACGAGTGGTAAGCTCGGAAAGTATATGTATGTCATACTTCGGTGATGATGTCATTTTAATCATTATTTTAAAATTTTACCATTACGCATTTCTACAAATTGATAGATTACATGAAAAACGTGTAAAGCCGTAAAAATTCAGGCACTTCTAATGGAATAAATTTTCAAAAAACTTATTGCTCGACTTTCATTCTTTAGGAACTATGTCATTATGCTCGAAGGAGCTTCTCAGACACACTTCAATCCTTTCACCACACTGGTTAAAGAACTAGTGACATGAGAAGCTGAAATTTATACGCGAGAGAAAGTGAGATATGACGTCACTGAGATAACGCAATGACACTTATTTATGTCACTTTCCCGAGCTCGAGAATTCAGGCTCCAGTTTGATAATCTTGAGAGTAATATAATAGTTATTATACGAATTAATGACACAATAAGAAAATGAAATTCATATTCAGTATTGCGAAGGAAAGTGAGATATGTCACCAGGATAACCCAATGACATTTATCTCACTTTCCAGAGCTTGTGAGAAATTGTCATATTCCCCATTGGTGGGGACAGATTAGTGGGGATTTTGACAATAAACAGAATTCAGGCCCCAGTTTGACAAACTGGAGAGTAATAATAATGTAGCTATAATAAAGTGTAAGTACCTAATGTATATCAAAAATACCATTATTGCAAGCATGTCTAATGCCCGATACAAATTACATACTTAGCTACAATTACTCAATTAAAAAGCATTATAATTTAATCTTACAATAAGTACGTACCTATCTCATAATATTAGATACCTACATTCTATACTCGTAATGGTAGCGATTCTAGTTTCGTCGGACCAGCTAAAATTTCATAAAATACAAACTTATTTGGTTCAAATTGCTGACATTTTAGAGAATGGCCAGATTACCCTAACCCGACGCATGTATGAACAATGTAATGGGAGTGAATGAAGCAAGAGGTATGTCAGGATCGTAGCAAGTGGAGATCCGTGCTCTCTGCCTACCCCCTCGGGAAACAGGCGTGATTTAATGTTGGTTCAAACCACAAATTAACTTAACATTTTAAAAATTATGCAGTTTCACTCCGCACCACTTTATATACTAAATACTAGCTGACCCGGCAGACTTCGTACTTATTTAGAAAACGTTTGTATGGGAAATAGAAAAGGGCTATTTTTAGGGTTTTCCCGGCAATTATTCGAATGTTTCTTAACTTTTAAACCTTCCCTAGACCTCCACGAACATTTCAAGACCAAGATAAGATAAATCCGTTTAGCCGTTCTCGAGTTTTAGCGAGACTAACGAACAGCAATTCATTTTTATATATATATAGATAGAAGATAGATAGATAGATGAGCTAAATAAGATCTTTTGTATTTTACCAAATTTAAGTTCGCTACGAAGGAACCGAATCGCCACCTAAGCTTTATACTATCATTAAGCCATTGATTACAAATTGTACCTTGTCTATGTTGACTACGTGGCAGACAATATCTAGAGTTGACTCCATTGTAACTTGAATTATTTTGTCTTTTACAACCCAAATATAATTTTGATCATTATTGAAAGAAAGAAAGAAAAATAATTTATTCAATAAAATCACTAGGATCACTTTGCAGTTATTTCCAGCCTTATTGTTTCTTTGTTCACTTATATTTAATTGTGCTACACTACAAGTTAGATTACACATTTTACGCGTTTTTTTACGTTTATTTTAATATAGTGATAATAATGAAACACAAAAAAAATCTTACAATACCTACCTATACCTAACACAACTCTTTCAATATTCTGATGAACTATTTTTAGATTTCATTTGAAATTAGAACGACTATTTCATAGTGTTTAATAAATTCATAGATAAAACCTCTTTTCTAATGAGCTATTCAAAACCTGACATTCGTTTGGAATTGGAACAATTTCATATTTTTTTAATTTCACAGATACTTTTTCTACCAAGTTATTTAAAATCTGACATTCGTTTGGAAATTGGAACAATGTCATAGTAATTTTTAACACAGATTATTCAAAATCTGACATTTAATTAAAAAATCGGTTTGTATAAAAATATGACTATAGTTAATGGCCCTGATAGGATGTTTAACAATTTTATATCACAGTCTGAAGTTTCATGTTTAAAAAATGGTTAACTTAACAGTTTAAAAAGTTATTTTTCAGTTTTTATATTTAGTAAAAAACAACATTAATTATTTGGCTCGTTACTAGTCTTTCAATATCTTGTATAAGGTAAAAATCAGTCTTTTTATGTTAATTTTGAATAAAAATGAGATCAAATAAAAATTATTTCACTGGCTGCACTAAATCTATATCTACCTATACCTAATTAACTTAATATTACAAGAGTAGATAAGATACAAGAGGTAGATAAAATACAATAGAAGTCTAGCCTGGTATAGGAGAGAATAGAATAGCTAGCAAATAGACAATTAATTAAAATTAACACAAGAGAAAATAATGTATACCACAATGGACAATGAAACCATTAATTTCTAATTTCATTAAAAATTTGAACCCTGAAGTACTTTATAAAAAACGTTATTATATTATTTCGGATCATGCAATATCAGAGAAATATATCCTAAATCTATTTTTTCAATCAAACACCTATGATATTTGAATTTGTTTTGAAAACAGTTAATTTTATGTATTTTTTTAGAGTTTATGAAACTTTTCTATTTACGTATTGTTTCTAATTTTATTAGACTTTTAGCATTAACATTTCAAAGATTTTCACTTTTTTTTTCATTTAAGTATTGAACCATTAGAGTCAGGGGTTTGTTTACAATTGACTATTTAATTTCACAACTATTTTTCATTAAAAATTTGACATAATGGCCAGTTCCAATATGTTAAATTACTAAACTGAAGCCTTACCACAAGATTTTCGGGCAATAGCATAGTAATATAACTTTGAAATTTCATACCATGACCTATAAAAATCGAATTGAAGTAGTGTTACTTCAAGCTTGAAATTTGACGTTTCTGAAACATGATAGTTTGTAAGAGCTTGTGGTAAGGCCATGGTCATTATTCCAACATTATAATCTGAGCACTGGCATGAAATGGGTTTGGAATAATATGAACTGAATGGAATGCACTGATTCCAGTGAGATATCCAATGTAAATATTAGTTTGGAATATATAACATTAAGTGATCTATTATGTATGGATGTTTTGTTTTGAACAGACATATATCACTGAGTAGAATTAATAGCACCATAGTATTTCAGTCACTTTTGACTTGACTAACTGACATTGTAATATATTAAATGAATAAACACGAACAGACACGCCAATACACTTAAAATACATAATTAAATGATTAATGATTATTAGGATAGAGTATAAACGTTATAAAAATTTTCGCCAAATTTTTGATATTTCTAATCAATACATAGCACCTAATAAGTAAATAAATTGACAAATTATTTTGATTAATAAGAGGAAGAGAAATATGTCAATAGAAACGGAAAACATAGTCAAAAAATAGTTTTAAGAAAAACAAAAAGTTGGAATGAGAAAATGTAAAATTTTTGGATCAAATGTTTAGCCCGGTGACACTTGATCCAAAAATTTGATGGCTACTTACTCAAATATTTCTGAAAGCTGTTCCCTGCGATAAACATGCTCGTCTTCAGAGCAATGCCCCATCAGCACCGACTCACCAACGATGAGGTTTTCAAAACACAGCGAACAAGCGTACAATGCATCTCCAAAGCAAACAATTTTGTTGTCATCCCGATACATCGTCATTGGATTTAGGACCGTGCTCGGC
This sequence comes from Cosmorhoe ocellata, assembly GCA_963675405.1. Taxonomy (NCBI): domain Eukaryota; kingdom Metazoa; phylum Arthropoda; class Insecta; order Lepidoptera; family Geometridae; genus Cosmorhoe; species Cosmorhoe ocellata. The sequence continues at coordinate 235,248 of OY776273.1, forward strand.
TGAATCTCTTTACCGGCCCCGATACATTTCTTGACATAAGCAGTTTTGTAAATAAAATGTATTTTTTCACAGTGAGATTGGCTCAATATATGCTTAATGAGCCCGCTTTCTTCATACTCAGTTATGTTGCAAGCCGGACAGTGGAACGTTATAACATTTTTTGATTCAGTAGAAGATTCAGTAGAAGATTCACACTTAAGTTGGATGCTGTGTACTTGGATGTAAAAAGTTATGCGCTCAATCGCAGCTTTCTGAAGAAGAGTGCCGAAGAGACTTGTGTCGTTAAAACTGTTGTATGATATTACTTGTTCCAACGACTCGGAGTACGCGGACAGAGTGGTACAATCGAGGGAGAAGTTGCCGATGGAAGATGTTATGGAATGGTTGGCCTCTTTTTCAGATTTTGTGATCAGCCCCGAGTCTGGAGAGTGGCAGTGGCAGCTGCAGTCCAGATCTTCAGAGCTGGTGTTATAGTCGTCTTGGAATAAATGTAGCATGGCTTCACGTAAGTCAGGGAAATCATAACGTTTCAATTTCTTTTTGTTATTAACTTTGTTTTTTTTAACATGTTGAGCTTTCGGTTCCTGTAAGAAGGTGCCGATAAAGTTGTCGATAGTATTTCTCATTGATAGGAGTTGGGTTTTGAGTTTCGTCTTTGTGTTGCTATCCTCCTTCTGCATGATCACGTTCCAAGCGGGACTCATGCCCCTCTGTAAATCGACATACATCACTTCTCCCAGTGTCTTGGGTATTTTAGTAACATCTGTACCGGGCAAGGCAGTGACTATTGACTTGCCGCTGAATATTTTCGACACCTCAATGTGGAACTGGAATTCTGCAAGTAACTTCTTGAGGAAGCTCTCCATCTTCTCAAACTGCATCTGGTAGTTCAGGAGCAATGTTACCCTTTCTTCCTCATTTTTGTCAATCTCAACATCGGCAAACGATTCCGGAGTGGCTGAGGGTGCTGGAGCAACGTCAGGGTCTACTTTCCTGCACATTTTGATAACCGTTGTGTCATCTATATTAGTTGCAATCGACAAGTCTGTATCGGAACGATCAGATATAGACTCCACATCAATGTTTTCTTCCTCGTACGAGGGTGCATCGGAGTCAGCATCAGATAGATCAAAGGACTGGTTGAAATTGAACCCTCGGAACAGTTCAGCACTCTTGCAGTCCAGTAACTTATGCTTCGGTGTGTTTTCAACATTCACCGAGCTGTTTTCAGAATTTAAAAGTGAATCGCTGACGGACTGATTGGCTTTCTTGATGTCCAGTTTAAGCTTACGGCATTTTTTCTTCTGTTCTTTTCCGCAGAGGAGGTCCGTATCGGAGAGGGAACCTTTTTTTGTGCAGTTCCGAATTGGTTCAGCCAATTTGACGCTTGCGCATTTCGATGTGGAGTCAGCTTCAACGCGGTCAAACTCGATGTTTTCCGATGATGATATCAATGAGAAGTAACTCTGATGCTGTCTCTCCGCAGACATATCGCCAAAGACGTCAGTCTCACGCCTTTCGACTTCTCCTGGCTTACTGAAGTATGAGATGTTGGATATTATTTTTCGAAAAGAAAACGCCATGTTTGTATACTTGCTATCGGTAAAGTAGCTTTAGTTTATTCTTTCGCCTTTGGATCTACAACATTTGAAAAAACAGAAATAGTTTACATGAGTTGTAAAGACCAGACAAAGAACGCGACTTTTTAGTGAATAACTGAGATACCTGTGCTGCAGTTGCGATGGTTTTCAATACAACTCCATGATTCTCTTTTTACTCTCGAGGGTTTCAACAAATAAGTAACAAAAAATACCTTCAAAATAATATAAAATAAATTCTACAAAATTTATTTGACGTAGGTAGGTACCCGCCTCGCCTGTCTAATTTAAGTTACTCTCTATGCTGTCTACCTTTCTTTTCTAGTTTATTTTTCATTCTTTCTTTGAGTTTTTCTGTCTGTTTTATCTGTGGAGTGCTTGATTTAGGGTAGAATGTAACGTATGAATGAATAGATCATGAATGAAAAACAAAACCACAGACTTTATGCATGTGATTTGTAATACTTTTATCTATTTTTTGTGATTTAAATACAATTCTAATTATTCAGAAAATATATTTCATAGAATAACCATTTTCGTAATGGTCGTGTGGAAAAGGAACATAATTGAACGTAAAGCAGGATGTAAGGTATTATCTGTGCGTCTCTATGACTTTTTCTAATTGGTCATTCGATCTATTTCACTTTTTTGATTTTCTAATTTCATTAGTGAGTGACTGAGTGAATATATCCTGTTATTGAGTACCTTAATACCATTAATCTTATCATAATATCATCAGCTGCTCAGCGTAATTTATGTACACACACAAATAAAACATTTTCGATAAAATTAAACTCAATTCATTAATACAAACTAAACAACTAAACAATCTTCTCTCCCACACGGCGCGTTCTACTAACCGATTTTGAATTTACTTAAACCAACGAAACCACCTCGTTCTCTGGAACCAGAACCGAAAAAAGCATCATGAAAACACAAATAGACGTGGATTCCCTGCGCTCGGAGCACGAGTCCGAGGAGCAGTGGGAGGTGCGGAGGAACTTCATGCTGGAGCACAAGGACAGCTTCGAGGAGGAGGAGCTGGTGACGCTAGCGCAACTCTTCACTAACATCGAGTTCCTGGGCTGCAGGTGGGTTTAATATTGTCTTAGGGCTCCTGCAGACGATGCCGCCACCGCGCTATCGCCGCGCTATTACACTGTAGATACGAGTCGCGCGAAGCCCGCCACCGCACCGCCGCCGCGCGTGCTCCACTGTTCCCTCTGTCCCCTCTGTAATGTTCATTCCATTACCGGCCGCGTACCGGAGCGCTGGTGGTGTAGTGGTAGCACCCCTGCCTCACGATCCGAAGGTCGTGGGTTCAAACCTGGTCGTGCACCAATGAGTTTTTCCATTCGAAAAATTTATGTGCGCAATGCCAGTGCTCTTACGGTGAAGGAACACATCGGGAGGAAACTGGCATACCCTAGAACCAAAAATTCGAAGGTGTGTGTCATAGGTTAGTATTCTTATAAGCGGCGATGGGCTTGCAACCTGTCACGTATGGAATACTAACTACTGTGCAAAATGTCATGTTTGGACTTGCCTCTGACTACCCTCTTTAGATACCCTCAAAGATCTAAGTAACTAAAGATCTGAGGAGATATCTACCGAGCCTGGGGATTACAGTCGTGATCATATTTATTTTTATTTATTACTAGCTGTCCCGGCAAACTTCGTACCGCCTTCTACATTGCTTAGACAACAGTGAGTGATTATAATTTGATATGAACTTTATTACTAAATAGTAATAAAGTTCAAATTGACTCTACATTTTATTTAGAAAACGTTTGTATGGGAAATAGAAAAGGGCTATTTTTAGGGTTTTCCCGGCAGTTATTCGAATTTTTCTTACCTTCTAAACCTTTCCTAGACCTCCACGAACATTTCAAGACCAAGATAAGATAAATCCGTTTAGCTGTTATCGAGTTTTAGCGAGACTAACGAACAGCAATTCATTTTTATATATATAGATTTTACCGGCCGCGTAGGTACGAACGTGCTCGCCACGAGAACACACGTGATCGCGATTCTTTCTTTAATATTCAATGTACAGACAGTCAGTCCATATTTTTGTTTTAATAATATTATGTAGGTATACATAAAGGATAGTCATAGAAAAGGATAGCGCTGACCCCACATGAACTGAGTTAAGGACAGGGAGATAAATGATGATGATGAGATTGACATATATGTAGTGTGTATATTAAGATAGTATGATCTGTAAATTTCAATTAATAATTACTTTTTCAGATACCCACCAGAAACCATGAAACGGATATCAAAATTGGCTGAGAAAGTCTCCGCCAAGTATCGGGAGAGCCGGAAGAATAAACTTAAGAGGACATTTGTTGAAGCGAGCGACGCGGCTGAAGCTAAGGCTAAAAGGAGATAGGGAGATTGTTGTTACAGCTTATATTGGCCTAAATTATATTCCGACTACTAATACAAATATTGACTTAGGATAGTCTTGAATCGGCTCAAAATCATCTTACTTCCTACTAATATTATAAACACGAAAGTTTGTAAGAATGTATTGATGTAAATACATATTTGTTTCATGCTGAATGGATCTGGATGAAATTTGGCACAGATATAAATTATAGTCTGGAATAGCACATTCCTGGATGGTTCCCTCGGGATAGATTTGTTTTTGTTTTTCAAGGTACTACGCAGGCGAAGCCGTCGGCGGAAGCTAATAATTTATACTTTAATTACTACAAACTATTCCAAACCAAAATCAAAACACATTTTTCATAATTTACGATTTATATTTACAATTAATTAAATTCATTAAAACTACATTAATTGTATAATTTTAAAACATTTGTGTCCAATTGCATTAATAGCTGAGTATTTCTTATCCTCTTAGTTAAAACTAATATAAATTAATTGCTCACATTACATTAAAATAAATTGATTTTATAAATAAATATTTGTACATTTAAAATTAGTTTTATTTACAATTATAGACTAAGTTGAGACCAACTTTCATGGCGACATTGTACTGATGTCTCATCCAAAGCCATCAGTCTCAACTCTGTAGCTCTGTCTCCACTCTGTGCAGTGAACGGAAAATACATGGAAGCATTCTTTGAGCTAAAAAATGACCCCACAAAACATGTGCTGTCAATTATGCCAAAAAATTATATCAAAAATTTACATAAGCTATCTACACGTTACGCGGCAATTTAAACCCAAACGTCGATGAAATACAGTCGACATTAACACAGTTTTGGCAAATCTACGAAGGAGTTACGATGTGTGAAATTTGAAGTTTTGCGGATGACTTGAAGTAATGCTTCCATGCTTTTTGGCGTTCACTGGTGGCAAACTCTAAGACGATTTTTGTCACGTATTCTGTGATGTCTCTGTATATACGATGTCTCTACAGTAACACACATGTCTCGACAATAGTCGTGATGACGTTTCGTTCGACAACGTAGTGATGTCTCCTCAGTAGTTGTGACGTAATTTATAATGACCGGTAGGTGATGTTTTCATTTTGCGACTGACTCTCATTAGCAATCGCCATGTCTCGTCAGCACTCGCCATGTCTCGGAGCCGTGTGTCTCGTCAGAACCGCGTGTCGCATCAGCAGCCGCGTGTCTCGTCACTAGTCGCCATGTCTCGTCAGTAGCCACCATGCCTCGTCAGCAACCGCCATGTTTCGTCAGCAGCCGCGTGTCTCGTCACTAGTCGCCATGTCTCGTCAATATTCGCCATGTCTCGTAGTCGCCGTGTCTCGTAGTCGCCGTGTCTCGTCAGTAGCTCATCTTGCGGTCCCGCGGCGGCTTCTGCTTGCGGATGTGGTGGTGCACGCCGCGCACGTGCTCGTTCAGCGTGGCGGCGTGCAGGAACCCCTTGGAGCATATCTCGCATTTGAAGCGGCGGTCGCCGATGTGCGTCTGTAACATGCAGATTAATTATTAATTAGTATTATAACAAGGCGCTGGTGGTGGTGGTAGCACCCCTGCCTCACGATCCGAAGGTCGTGGGTTCAAACTTGGTCGTGCATTAATAATGTCCATTCGAAAAATGTATATGCGTAATACTCTTAAATGAAGGAAAACATCGTGAGCAAACCGAAATACCCTAGAACTAAACATTCGAAGGTGTGGCATACGTTAGTATTCTTATAACCGGCGATGGGCTTGCAACCTGTCACGTATGGAATACTAACTACTGTGCAAAATGTGGGCATATACCAAATGTCGTGTTTGGACTTGCCTCTGACTACCCTCTTTAGATATCCTCAAAGATCTGAGGGGATATATCTACCGAGCCTGGGGATTACATTCGTGATCATTTTTTTTATTATACAACTTTGGGGCGATTATGGATCTTTGCTTACAATCAATGTCAATACGTTTTCATTGTAATCAAGTGATTTGGCATGACATCATCATCATCTTCCTGCTCACGTTATGTGGGGTCGGCACAACATGTGATCTTCATCCATTTCCCTCTATCATTCGTCATCTCAGTACTCACTCCTTTCTTACCCATGTCATCTTTCACACAGTCCATCCATCTTTTCTTCGGCCTACCTCTACCCCTGGATCCATCCACATTCATACCTAATTAATATATTGATTTGGCATGACATAAGAGTGTTTATTCAATCAATTTGAGCCAGTTTTGACGAGTGTTGATCGTATCAGAGTTCCGTAATCGCACTACTGACCTTGCGATGGTTGAACAGGTTGGCAGCACTATGGAATCTCTTCCCGCAGTGGTTGCACACGTGCCGCGCGGGCCCGTGCCGCTGCGCGTGCAGCCCGAGGTGCCGCCGCGTGGCGAAGCGCGAGGGGCACACCGTGCACAGGTAGGGCTTCGCCCCCGAGTGCATGTTGGCATGGTCCGCGAAGAATGCCGGATCCTGACAAGTTTAACCAAGGTCATCATCTTTTAAAGTTAAACCTAAGGTCGAAGGAAGTACTCGTTCGAGAAATTGCAGCTAGTACTTGCTCAAGAAATTTTGAGGAGTAAAGAACGTGACGAGGAGTGTTGATAATGAATACGGATGATTAAAGAGGTAGAGGTAGGCCTACGAAAAGATGTGAAATTTATGTGATATATGAATAAGAAATAAGTGAGTACCTACGCGGCACACATAATTATGACGGCTGATAAAGAAATATGTAAGAACACATGTGACGAACGCACATGACGTGGATATGTATAGGGCAGGAAGATATTAATGAGAAATTAAAACGAGTAATCGCTCAAGAAATTCTTTCTTATGTATTTACAGCAAGTACTCGCTCAAGACATTCCAGCAAGTACTCACTCAAGAACAAGTACTCGCTCAAGACATTCCAGCAAGTACTCACTCAAGAACAAGTACTCGCTCAAGAAACTCCAGCTAACACTAGCCAAACCTTAAAGCTGCTTTAACACAGTACCCACCATAAAGGTCTTCCCGCACAGGTCGCACAGCAGCCGGCGCGCGGTCTGCGAGTACACCGAGGAGTAGGGGATGTCGGGGTGCTCCTTCAGGAAGTGCTTGTACATGCACGACGTGAACGCCGTGGACACCATGGCCGGGCACTGGGGAACAATGAACGTACACTAGGTCTTACCATAAACTCTTCAGGCAATATCATAGTAATATCCTACTTCATTATTAGTGTTAAACGGGTATTTATCACGTTTAATTTACGATGTTTTCCTTCACCGTTTAAGACTCGGACTCGTACGATGCGTGTGACGGTGTGTGTGACGTCATCGCATAACTCAACTCAGTGAGCGGAGCGTTGTAAATTGACGTCACATGCGGTCACGTGACTGCTAGCGTGACTCGATATTTATCTTAGTTTAAATGCCTGTAAAATCATAACTAATAGGTATTTTGGACTAAAACAAAAACTAGTGTATTTGTATATACACGCTTTACTGTAACAAACTTTCAACCGATTTGGCATACCTAGTAACATTCTTCATTGTGTAGTGGGCAGTAAGATAAGGAAGGGCAGATACTTACTGCCCTAGATATATATTGTCATACTAGCTGTCCCGCTCGCGACTTCGTTCACTTAAAGTATCTAAACTGAGTTTTAAACAAATCACACTAATAAAAAAATTCCATACATAACTTTGACCCTCCTTTTACCCTTTTTAGAGGGTTATTTTGGAATATCCAGAAATACGTGTCCATTCATTTTGCATTTACAGTACACAAACAAAGTTTCACACCAATCGCACCACCCGTTAAAAAGTTCCCATACAAACATTGACCCCACATTTGACCCCTTTTTGAAGATTATACTAAAAATTCCCGAAACACGTGTCCATTTACTTTTGCATTTACAGTGCACAAACAAAGTTTCATGAAAATCGCTCCACGCGTTGAAAAGTTTCATACTAACGTTTTCACCCTTTTTCACCCCCTTAGAGGTGGAATTTCCAAAAATCCCGCCTTAGTGGGTGGTTTTGTTATAAAAGGAAACCACCTTCCAAATTTCAGCTTTCTAGCTTCAGCGGTTTCGGCTCGGCGATGATCAATCAGTCAGTCAGGTCAAGCTCTTATATAGATATAGATGAATTCGCCAGTAATAAACCTACCATAGAACCAAGCAGTCGTTTCACTCAAGTCTCCTAACACCGAATCCTACAATTGCGAGATTAAAACGGGTATTACACTACACGGTATTCAGGGCCCGGTAGTAAGGGAGCATAACGCTTAGCCTCTACGCCTTACGCCCTGACTCTTATTACACCACTCTTGTTTAGAGCGCTGGTGGTGTAGTGGTAGCACCCCTGCCTCACGATCCGAAGGTCGTGGGTTCAAACCTGGTCGTGCACCAATGAGTTTTTCCATTCGAAAAATTTATGTGCGCAATGCCAGTGCTCTTAAACGGTGAAGGAAAACATCGTGAGGAAACCGGCATACCCTAGAACCAAAAATTCGAAGGTATGTGTCATAGGTTAGTATTCTTATAAGCGGCGATGGGCTTGCAACCTGTCACGTACGGAATACTAACTACTGTGCAAAATGTGGGCATGCACCAAATGTCATGTTTGGACGTGCCTCTGACTACCCTCTTTAGATATCCTCAAAAGATCTAAATAACTAGAGATCTGAGGAGATATCTCCTGAGCCTGGGGATTACAGTCGTGATCATATTTTTTTTTTTATTATTTATTTAGGGTAAGGGTCCCTGAATTCAGGGTAGGGTAATAAGTGCTTTACGCCTGTTGCAAACCTGTCTCGAGTATCGTAATAAGTTGACGACCTCAGTGGTGCAGCGGGCAAGAGTCCACCTGCGACGCAAGAGGTTGCGGGTTCGATTCCCGCCTCGGAACAAATTTGTGTAGGTACGATCTGCAGAAATTTGTTCCGTTGGTCTGGGTATGTATGTATAATAAAAAATATCTATCTATGTACCTATATCATGTATTAAATATATCAGTTATCTAGTACCCATAACACAAGCTTTGAGTAGCTTACTTCGGGGCTAGATGATGCTGTGTGGACTGTCCAGCATTATTTATTATTTATTTATTTATTTTATTTATTTAAGCCTGCGGCACTCACCAGCTCGCATTTGACGAAGGGCTTGTCCGGCGTGTTGATCTTGATCTTCTTGACGGGGTTGGGGTCGTTGGACCTCTGGGACCTCTGCGCGTACTTCTTGGACGCCCTCTGGTGGCCCTGCTCCACCTTGTGCGTGCGCAGCTCCTCCAGCGACCCGAACCGGATGTGGCAGTACGCGCACCGGAAGCTGGAACAGATAATAAAAAATATAGTCATTGAAAATAGCTTCTTAGAGCCGCCATTTTGGATTTTTTGTCATTTTGAAAGATATGCCATAAATGTCCGAACAGATTTTCATGAAGTTTTTACATTTGGTTTTCATATTTTTCTCTTATTGGCAGAGCGTAATTCGAAGGGTATATATATATATATATATAGATATATACGCAAAATTCTAATTGTCGAATATTTTGTTATTTGTCTCATTAAAAAATCCCTACAGCACTACGTAAGGAGGTACTCACAAAAATAAACTAACGCGGACGAATTCGCGGGTATCAGCTAGTTAGATAATAGTTTAGCTTGAAAGTACTAGATATTTCTGTTCGTAACTAGCTTCCGCCCACGGCTTCGCCCGCGTCGGATCTTGAAAAACAAAAAAATCAATCCCACGGAACCGTACATTTTTCCGAGATAAAAAAGTAGCCTACGTGTTATTCCAGGCTATAATCTATATCCGTGTCAAATTCATCCAGATCCGGTCAGCCGTTTCAGCGTGAAAGAGTAACAAACATACATCCAGACATCCATACATTCTTACAAACTTTCGCGTTTATAATATTAGTAGGATGGATTTTCGCAGCCTCGCCTGGGGGGTTACTCCGCAAAACGACAACGATACTATCGGAGTCGAATGTTCGTCGAATTCAGTCGAATTAACAGTTGTTTCGTTGTCAAATTGGAAATTGATTTACGAGATCGGTTTTCAAAAGTAATGTCGGTCGTTCCATTGTTCAAATGATAGCATAAACAATGTTACTAAGAGTAAGTTTTGCACGATTATTGTGCCGATATATCGTTGATCGTTTTTCGGAGTAGACGCCCAGAATCATAGTATGATCGGTTGCGACTCACGACTCGACTTTCTTGGTGTGCGCGAGCGCCACGTGCCTGCGGTACACGTCGCCCGTGTCGAAGGTGATGCCGCACTCCTGGCAGGTGGAGTGCGCGCCCGGGTTGATGGCCACCTCCTCCTGCAACCGAGGGTCCGCTCGTCTTATCCTGTCTAGTGCGGCGGAGAATGTGAATCTATTTTAAAGATGTCACTAATGTTTGTCTTCCCTTCTGCAGAGGATGCTCCGGCGCTCGTGTTAGAGGGGGGTGGGGGGGGGAGTTCGATGTCACTAATGTTTGTCTGGTCTTTGAGGACGCTACGGTGTTCGCTAGAGGGCGATGGAGGTTTGATGTTACTAATGTTTGTCTACTCTTTGAAGACGCTACGGTGCTCGTGCTAGAGGGGGTGGTGGTGGGGGGGAGTTTGGTGTCACAAATGTTTGTCTACTCTTTGAAGACGCTACGGTGCTCGTGCTAGAGGGGGTGGTGGTGGGGGGGAGTTTGGTGTCACAAATGTTTGTCTACTCTTTGAAGACGCTACGGTGCTCGTGCTAGAGGGGGTGGTGGTGGGGGGGAGTTTGGTGTCACAAATGTTTGTCTACTCTTTGAAGACGCTACGGTGCTCGTGCTAGAGGGGGTGGTGGTGGGGGGGAGTTTGGTGTCACAAATGTTTGTCTACTCTTTGAAGACGCTACGGTGCTCGTGCTAGAGGGGGTGGTGGTGGGGGGGAGTTTGGTGTCACAAATGTTTGTCTACTCTTTGAAGACGCTACGGTGCTCGTGCTAGAGGGGGTGGTGGTGGGGGGGAGTTTGGTGTCACAAATGTTTGTCTACTCTTTGAAGACGCTACGGTGCTCGTGCTAGAGGGGGTGGTGGTGGGGGGGAGTTTGGTGTCACAAATGTTTGTCTACTCTTTGAAGACGCTACGGTGCTCGTGCTAGAGGGGGTGGTGGTGGGGGGGAGTTTGGTGTCACAAATGTTTGTCTACTCTTTGAAGACGCTACGGTGCTCGTGCTAGAGGGGGTGGTGGTGGGGGGGAGTTTGGTGTCACAAATGTTTGTCTACTCTTTGAAGACGCTACGGTGCTCGTGCTAGAGGGGGTGGTGGTGGGGGGGAGTTTGGTGTCACAAATGTTTGTCTACTCTTTGAAGACGCTACGGTGCTCGTGCTAGAGGGGGTGGTGGTGGGGGGGAGTTTGGTGTCACAAATGTTTGTCTACTCTTTGAAGACGCTACGGTGCTCGTGCTAGAGGGGGTGGTGGTGGGGGGGAGTTTGGTGTCACAAATGTTTGTCTACTCTTTGAAGACGCTACGGTGCTCGTGCTAGAGGGGGTGGTGGTGGGGGGGAGTTTGGTGTCACAAATGTTTGTCTACTCTTTGAAGACGCTACGGTGCTCGTGCTAGAGGGGGTGGTGGTGGGGGGGAGTTTGGTGTCACAAATGTTTGTCTACTCTTTGAAGACGCTACGGTGCTCGTGCTAGAGGGGGTGGTGGTGGGGGGGAGTTTGGTGTCACAAATGTTTGTCTACTCTTTGAAGACGCTACGGTGCTCGTGCTAGAGGGGGTGGTGGTGGGGGGGAGTTTGGTGTCACAAATGTTTGTCTACTCTTTGAAGACGCTACGGTGCTCGTGCTAGAGGGGGTGGTGGTGGGGGGGAGTTTGGTGTCACAAATGTTTGTCTACTCTTTGAAGACGCTACGGTGCTCGTGCTAAAGGAGGGTGGTGTGGCGGGGGGGAGTTGATGTCATAAATGTTCGTCTTCCTCTAATATGCTCTATATGAGGGGTGGGGGGGTCAAAGTAGGTGGGGGTCAGAAGGGGTGGATCTGGCGCTACATTAAAACTTCTGATATGCTCTATATGCGAGCAGGGGGAGTCAAAGAAGGTGGGGGTCAAATAGAGTGAGGGGTCAGAAGGGGTGGATCTGGCGCTACCTCCACACTTCCTCTAACATGCTGTATATGGGGAGTAGGGGGGTCAGAAGGGGTGGAATTGGCGCTATCTTCACACTTCCTCTAACATGCTGTATATGGGGAGTAGGGGGGTCAGAAGGGGTGGAATTGGCGCTATCTTCACACTTCCTCTAACATGCTGTATATGGGGAGTAGGGGGGTCAGAAGGGGTGGAATTGGCGCTATCTTCACACTTCCTCTAACATGCTGTATATGGGGAGTAGGGGGGTCAGAAGGGGTGGAATTGGCGCTACCTTCATGCTCTATATGGGGGAAGGGGTTAAAGAGGGGGTCGCACCGTGTGCTTGGACTTGCGGTGCAGCATGAGCCCCACGTCGGAGATGAAGGCCAGCGCGCACGACGTGCACGTCGCCTTCTTCTTGTCCGCGTTGTGCTCGCGCTGGTGGTTCATGAACGTTGTCTTGTTCCTGCAACACACCACGACATGACCACGACTGTCACCCCCAGGCTCGGCAGACATCTCAATTACTCACACCACTGTCACCCCCAGGCTCGGTAGACATCTCAATCACTCACACGACTGACACACCCAGGCTCGGCAGACATCTCAATTACTCACACCACTGTCACCCCCAGGCTCGGTAGACATCTCAATCACTCACACGACTGTCACCCCCAGGCTCGGTAGACATCTCAATTACTTACACGACTGTCACCCCCAGGCTCGGCAGACATCTCAATTACTCACACGACTGTCACCCCCAGGCTTGGTAGACATCTCAATCACTCACACGACTGTCACTCCCAGGCTCGGTAGACATCTCAATCACTCACACGACTGTCACCCCCAGGCTCGGCAGACATCTCAATTACTCACACGACTTTCACCCCCAGGCTCGGCAGACATCTCAATTACTCACACCACTGTCACCCCCAGGCTCGGCAGACATCTCAATTACTCACACCACTGTCACCCCCAGGCTCGGCAGACATCTCAATTACTCACACCACTGTCACCCCCAGGCTCGGTAGACATCTCAATCACTCACACGACTGTCAACCCCAGGCTCGGCAGACATCTCAATTACTCACACGACTGTCACCCCCAGGCTCGGCAGACATCTCAATTACTCACACCACTGTCACCCCCAGGCTCGGTAGACATCTCAATTACTCACACCACTGTCACCCCCAGGCTCGGCAGACATCTCAATTACTCACACCACTGTCACCCCCAGGCTCGGTAGACATCTCAATCACTCACACGACTGTCACCCCCAGGCTCGGCAGACATCTCAATTACTCACACCACTGTCACCCCCAGGCTCGGTAGACATCTCAATCACTCACACGACTGTCACCCCCAGGCTCGGCAGACATCTCAATTACTCACACCACTGTCACCCCCAGGCTCGGTAGACATCTCAATCACTCACACGACTGTCACCCCCAGGCTCGGCAGACATCTCAATTACTCACACCACTGTCACCCCCGGGCTCGGTAGACATCTCCTCAGATCTCTAGTTACTTACATCTGTGAGGATATCTAAAGAGTCAGCACGTCCGAACATGACATTTGGTACATGCCCACATTTTGCACAGTAGTTAGTATTCCGCACGTGACAGGTTACAAGCCCATCGCCACTTATAAGAAAACTAACCTATGACACATACCTTCGAATGTTTAGTTCTAGGATATCCCGGTTTCCTCACGATGTGTTCCTTCATTTAAGAGCGCTGGCATTGCGCACATATATTTTTCGAATGGAAAAACTCCTAACTCAACTATTCTACGTCACAGTACTACAGCGACTGTAGTTTGCGCTTCCTTCATTTGCTTAGAATGTGGTGCCATGAGTAACAATTTTGACAGATGTCATAGTAACGTACTATTACTACTGTAGTGACGTCAGCCGATCTAAATGTGACAACTCATGGTAGACGTACAGATAATTAAATAAACCAGAGAGAATAAAGAGAAGAGTGAAGAGAGGAATAAAGAGATAACATTATCTATTGGAGATAAAGAAAGAGACGTACTCAAACACGCTGAGACAGGTGGGGCACGAATACTCCACCCCTTTGTGTTGCTCGTAGTGGTTCAACATCACGGGGCTGAAACAAATGGTTGTCTGGAAGAGATTGCATCTATACAATTAATGAGAGCACTGGGAATGATGAGGAGTAATAGGTTAGCGTGGTATGGGCATGTTATGAGAGATGAATGTCATGTGACGAGAGTGTTAGGTATGAATGTGGATGGATACAGGGGGAGAGGTAGGACGAAAAATAGATAGATGGACTGTGTGAAAGATGACATGGGTAAGAAAGGAGTGAGTACTGAAATGACTAATGATAGAGGGAAATGGAAGATCACATGTTGTGTCGACCACATAACGTGGGAATAGAGCGGGAAGATGATGATGATGATGATGATGATAACTGGTGGTGTAGTGCCCTTTTGATCTTAAGGACATAGGTTCAATCCGGTGTTGCACCATGGATTTAACAATTCGCTACACCAGTACTCTCAAACAGTAAAAAACATTATGAGAAGACCAGTATGTATGCACGATGAAGCCAAATCCTTTCACCACTCTAGTTCGTGAAAACTACTAACACAATAAGAAATCGTATAAGATACTGTAAGCTACGGGCGGAGTCCCCCAAGGATGCATTCTTGAGCCCACTCTGTTTCTTGTCTATATATGCGAAATATAGATAGATGCAAAGGGGTGTTACTGAAAAGATGAGGAGAGCTAGATTAGCATGGTATGGACACGTGAAGAGGAGAGATGAAAACCATGTCACCACAAGAGCTATGGGTATAAGTGTACGCAAGTAGAGGAAAGACGAAGAAAAGTGGTATGATTGTGTGAAAGATGATATGAATGTAAGAGGAGTAGAGTTGACGAATGATAGGAGTGAGTGGAAGAAGAAAACATGTTGTGCCGACCCCACGCGTGGGATAAGGGCAGGAGAATGATGATAGATGCAAAGTTGTTTAGATAAGGGTGCTCACTAGTGGTAGGTGACGAGCGGGCACATGCGGCACGAGTAGACGGCGGAGTGCGAGGAGGCGCGGTGCGAGGCGCGCGTCTTCAGCGACTGGAAGCGCATGCCGCAGATGCCGCACGGGAACTCGCCCGCCGCCGGCTGCAGCAAAACAAAAATGGCCGCCATCACAAAATGGCGGATTACATATTTTTTCACCACTCCCTCAATATAGGTATCAAATAAAAGGGCTTGAATGGTATAATACTATAATAAATAATAATAAATAATGCTGGACAATCCACACAGTATCATCTAGCCCCAAAGTAAGCTACTCAAAGCTTGTGTTATGGGTACTAGATAACTGATATATTTAATACATTATATACATAGATAGATATTTTTTATTATACATAGAAAACACCCAGACCAACGGCACAAATTTCTGCAGATCATACACAAATTTGTTCCGAGGCGGGAATTGAACCCGCAACCTCTTGCGTCGCAGGTGGACTCTCGCCCGCTGCGCCACAGAGGTCGTCATAAACTATGACATATTATTATTTCAAATCCAAGATGGCCGCCATCACAAAATGACAAAATGGACAAAGTATGTGTCGGAGTTTTTTTAAATATTCTCAAAACTCTTTTCTTCAGAGATTACCGTAAAGATGAGCTGTGGGGATGATATACACTATGAAATATTTCAAATCCAAGATGGCCGCCGTCACAAAATGGCAGATTACATATTTTTCACAACTTTTTCAATATATCAATAGATGTTAGCGAGAATGAATAAATAAAAAGTAGTGGAAATTAATACACTATGAGATATTTCAAATCCAAGATGGCCGCCACCACAAAATGGCTGACAAAGTTTGTGTTGGAGGTTTTTTTTTGTCAAAACTTATGTCTTCTCTGTCTACGGTGTCCATGCTAGGAGGGGGGAAGGGGGGGATGACTGACCGTATGCCACTTGTTGTGGTACTGGAACTGCGTCTGCTTCTCGAACCCGCGGTAGCACAGCTCGCACCGGTAGGTCGCCTGCACGTACGCCTTGCTGTCCTTGCGGCGGTTGAACTCATTCAACTTTCTCTCTTCCGTGTCCAGGTACTCTGACAAATAACATCACGACTATAACCTTCATCTTCGCCAAATCTCACCATCAAATGTTAAAAACAAAAACTAACACTCACACGACTGTACTCCCCAGGCTCGGTAGACATCTCCTCAGATCTCTAGTTACTTACATCTTTGAGGATATCTAAAGAGTCAGCACGAACGAACATGATATTTGGTACATGCCCACATTTACCAGACAAAATATTCTCCTTCCTCTTTAACCGGCCTCACAGCTCAGTCGGTAGTAGCTCTGCCTCCTGCGCTGCAGGTTGTGGGTTCGATCCCCCAGGACTGACATTTGTGTGAACGCACATGTTTGTTCTGTGTCTGGCTGTTATTGTGTATTCTATGTATGTATTTACAGGTTGCAAGCCCATCGTCGCTTTTAAATTCTAACCTATCACAGACACCTTCGAATGTTCAGTTCTAGGGTATGCCGGTTTCCTCACGATGTGTCCCTTCATTTAAGAGCACTGGCATTGCGCACATATTTTTCTCGAACGGAAAAACTCGTTGCACGACCAGGTTTGAACCCACGACCTTCGGATTACACCAAACAGGTGGGCGTTTTACACAGCGCCATCTAGCTCTCAACTAAGCAAAGCTTGTTGATGGGCTTGCAACCTTTCACGTACGGAATACTAACTACTGTGTAAAATGTGGGCATGTGCCAAATATCATGTTCGGACGTACTGACTCTTTAGATATCCTCAAAGATGTAAGTATCTAGAGATCTGAGGAGATGTCTACCGAGCCCGGGGGTTACAGTCGTGTGAGTGTTTTCCTATTCTTTACGTACCAATATCAAAAACGGTCTCGTAATCCGGGTTGTACTTCTTGAGCAGATGCAACAGAGCCTTTTTTAACTTGTGATAATTTCCTTGAGCATCTGGAATCAGATTCAACAAAATTGTAAGTGTTTCGGCGTCTATATCGTATGTTATAATATCCCCAATTAAAATCCTACTAATATTATAAACGCGAAAGTTTGTAAGAACTAGCTTCCGCCCACGGCTTCGCCCGCGTGGTACCTTGAAAAACAAAAACAAATCTATCCCGCGGGAACCGTACATTTTTCATGGATAAAAAGTAGCCTATGTGCTATTGCAGACTATAATCGATATCTGTGCTAAATTTCATCCAGATCCGTTCAACCGTTTCAGCGTGAAAGAGTAACAAACATACATCCAGACATTCTTACAAACTTTCGCGTTTATAATATTAGTTGGATAATATTATAAAGAGGAAAGTTTTGTATTTTTGTACCGAAAAAACTCAAAAACTAATGGAGCGATTTCAAAAATACTTTTACCATTAGAATGCTACATTATCCCTGAGTAACATAGACTAAATTGTAGGTACCTCGCGAGCAAAGCCGCGAGCGGAAGCTAGTATTAGTATACATAGATTATGTTTCAAGTTAATGTCTTACCTTTCTTCAGCGACAACATTCTCATATCAGACAACAAAAATTTATCGTATATCTTCAAAAATATCTCCTTAGTTATCTTCGTATTTTCATCTAACTCGTCTATTTCACCGCGGTCGAACATTTCTATAATCCTTTGCTTGATATTTATATACTTTTTATTAGATTGCGGTGAATCTATTTCTTGTATTTGATTGTTTTCTTCAGTGTTGCCATCAACGTCAGCGAATTCCAATTTAGTCTTTATTTTTCCGTTACTTTTCTGCTTTTCAACTTTAGAGTTAGCTTTCGTTTCCGCTTTTTTCGCTTTCTGTTCCGTTTTCGTTGAATTGTATTTACTGTTCGATCTCGTGTTCGGTTTTTTTTCACTTTTGATGTACCTGTGAAGTCAATAACTACCTGTAAGAGCGCTAATGGTGTAGTGGCACCCTGCCTCACGATCCGAAGGTCGTGGGTTTAAAATTGTTGGAAAACTGATGTGCGCAATGCCAGTGCTCAATGAAGGAAAACATCGTGAGGAAACCGACATACCCTAGAACTAAACATTCGAAGGTGTGTGTCATACGTTAGTGTTCTTATAAGCGGCGATGGGCTCGCAACCTGTCACGTACGGAATACTAACTACTGTGCAAATGTGGGCATGTTCCTAATATCATGTTTGGACGTGCTTCCGACTACCCTCTTTAGATATCCTCAAAGATCTAAGTAACTAGAGATCTGAGGAGATGTCTACCGAGCCTGGGGATTACAGTCGTGTGTAAGTTTTTTTTTTCTTGCTCACAGTGTTGGTTTCTTAGAGAAAGTTGTTTATATTGATGGGCACTTTAACCCCCTGAAGTTTTCGGAAGTGGTCTGGTGACACCCTGTATATACAGATTGGTATACTTCCTTACCTATCCATGAGTAGATCGAGATCACTATCGTCGTCCTCGTCCGACTCGTTGCCGGCCACGTCTGCGTCGGAGACAGATATAGAACCATCATTTTCTTCTTTAAAATCTACTGCTATGTCTTTGTAGTCTATATCTATACCGGTTACCTGGAATATATTTTTTATAATTACTTTTACATCATCATCATCATCATCATCTTCCTGCCCTTTTCCCACGTTATGTGGGGTCGGCACAACAAATAATATAAATAATATAATTACATTTACATATTAACAACAAAGTCCTCTGCCGCGTCTGTCTGTCCTGTGTCTGTCATTCAAGTTTCATACATGGTTGGGCCCAAAATGCAAAAACCTTTGCACAACTAATGTCCCAAATACGAAATGGTCAACTTGGATTAATGTCCATCACTAATTTTGTCCAACGCTAATTTTGTCCATCACTAATTTTGTCCAACGCTAATTTTGTCCATCACTAATTTTGTCCAAAACTTATTTTGTCCAAAACTAATTTTGTCCAACACTAATTTTGTCCAACACTAATTTTGTCCAACACTAACTTTGTCCATCACTAATTTTGTCCAAAACTAATTTTGTCCAACACTAACTTTGTCCATCACTAATTTTGTCCTTGAAAATTGTCCAACTTAAAGTACTTACATTTTTTTTCAACAATTATCTGCCAACTTAAGTTAAAAAATAATGAAACTATAGAAAGTTTGACTGTCCTCACAGCTCAGTGGGTAGTAGCTCTGCCTCCTGCACTGCAGGTTGTGGGTTCGATCCCGTAGGACTGACATTTGTGTGAACGCACATGTTTGTTCTGTGTCTGGCTGTTATTGTGTATTCTATGTATTTACAAAAAAAAAGTATATAAGTATACTATCAGCTATCTGGTTCCCATAGTACTTGCTTAGTTTGGGGCTAGATGGCGTTGAGTAAAATGTCCACAAATATTTATAGAAAGTACAACTTACCTGTAAATTACTAAGTGAAATATTATCTTGTGCATCATATTCATTATTCTGTATCTTCTCCTGCGTTAGGAAGTGTTGCCCAAACTCAGGGTATGCCGCCTTCTCCGCGTCCCCGGGCGCGGGTCCGTGGTCCGGGTACCTGTACTCGGTGGCCTGGTGCCGGGCCGAGGGGGAGCAGTACCCGAGGGGGGAGGGGGGGAGGAGCACGTGTAGATTTTTTGGAAATATCTGAAAGTTAAATAAAATAAAAAAATATATGATCACGACTGTAATCCCCAGGCTCAGTAGATATCTCCTCAGATCTTTAGTTACTCAGGGGGTAGTCAGAGGCAAGTCCAAACATGACATTTGGTACATACCCTCATTTTGCACAATAGTTAGTATTCCGTACGTGACAGGTTGCAAGCCCATCGCCGCTTATAAGAATACTAACCTATGACACATACCTTCGAATTTTTGGTTCTAGGGTATGCCGGTTTCCTCACGATGTTTTCCTTCACCGTTTTAAGAGCACTGGCATTGCGCAAATAATTTTTTCGAATGGAAAAACTCATTGGTGCACGACCAGGTTTGAACCCACGACTTTCGGATCGTGAGGCAGGGGTGCTACCGCTACATCACCAGCGCTCAGTTAAATAAACAATGATTAAATTGAAAATTAGCAATTAGATTGCAAATGAATGAAGCGCAAACTACAGTCGCTGTAGTACTGTGACGTAGAATAGTTAACTACGTGACGTTTTAGTACCCAACTATCCGCTAGAGGCGCTGTACAAGTTTTCATACATTTTTTTAACTACAGTCGCTAGCGAGTGTAGACTGTGAAAACTCATGGTAGACCCTCAGAGGATACCTAAGATGGTGTCAGAGGCACGTCCAAACATGACTTTAGGTACATGCCCATTTGCACAGTAGTCTGTTAGTAGTAGTATAATGTTTAGACATGCCTCAGACTTCCCCCTTTAGATATCCTCACAGATCTAAGGAGTTTTCTACTATGCCACACTAAAACCAAAGGTTTAAAACAGTGATTCCCAAAGTGGTCCAGGTCTGAAGGGGTCCACGGGAGACTCGACAGGGGTCTACGTTGGACGTGACAAAAAATGGGGGTCTACAATCGTAAGCAGGATTGCAAGAAAATTAATTTTGTTTCGATACTGAAGAACTAAAATGTTAGCTTGTTATCTTCTTCTTCTATATATATAAAAATGAATTGCTGTTCGTAAGTCTCGCTAAAACTCGAGAACGGCTAAACGGATTTATCTTATCTTGGTCTTGAAATGTTCGTGGAGGTCTAGGGAAGGTTTAAAAGGTAAGAAAAATTCGAATACCCGCCGGGAAAACCCTATAAATAGCCCTTTTCTATTTCCCATACAAACGTTTTCTAAATAAGTACGAAGTCTGCCGGGTCAGCTAGTTTTAAATAATATGATAGGTACCTAAATTAAACTTTAATTATTAGTGACTGAGATTTAGAAATTGGTAGTAATGTAGATGCAGGGGGTCCACCGGATCCAGCAAAATTTAGAAAGTGGTCTATGAAACAAAAGAGTTTGGGAACCACTGGTTTAAAAGAAATTGAAATTTTTGAAATTGAAAAATATTTATTCAGTACAATCACAAGGATCACTTTGAAACGTCTTACATGCTAGGTGAATCTATGTGCCAATTCCAACCTAACCCAAGTACGAGAAGAACAGGCAAGAAACTCGTCTCTAAGAACTAGTGACAAGATGGTGGCAACTCAATGAGCTCAACACCTTGGGACACCAAGAACACCCAGAGAGGCCTGCACTAACATCATCGACCTGCTGGCTTTCCTAGAGGATGGATGGAGTAGCAACCACCTCCACCCAACTGCAAATGGGCTCACCTGCGGCCTAATTGCGGAAACCAGTCCGAGCACCTAGTACCAAGTAAGATAAAGTGGCAAGAACTGAAAGAACAAAGAAAGACTGTTACCGTTAACTTTTTCTTCCGCCATGCCTTCAGCACTGCGTTGGCTCGCAGGCACTTCTGTTTGAAGTTGTAGCATTTCCGGAGCTGTTGCTCACACATGCGACAGTACTTCAGACTCTGGTTCTCGTACGTCTGGAAAGATCATTCAGGTTTCATTCAGGTTCGGCCCAATAGCCCGCCAACAAATAAAGGTATGACATCATTTGATGAATTAGAGTAAGCATACATAATTAAATATCATCATCTGTTATACCTAGTTAATTTTTTAAGAGCGCTGGTGGTGTAGTAGAGCGCTGGTGGTGTAGTGGTAGCACCCCTGCCTCACGATCCGAAGGTCGTGGGTTCAAACCTGGTCGTGCACCAATGAGTTTTTCCATTCGAAAAATTTATGTGCGCAATGCCAGTGCTCTTAAACGGTGAAGGCAAACATCGTGAGGAAACCGGCATACCCTAGAACTAAAAATTCGAAGGTATGTGTCATTGGTTAGTATTCTTATAAGCGGCGATGGGCTTGCAACCTGTCACGTACGGAATACTAACTATTGTGCAAAATGTGGGCATGTACCAAATGTCATGTTTGGACTTGCCTCTGACTACCCTCTTTAGATATCCTCAAAGATCTAAGAAACTTAAGATCTGAGGAGATATCTACCGAGCCTGGGGATTACAGTCGTGATCATATTTATTATTTTTTTTTTTTTTTTTTTTTATTTTTTAAGATGAAAATTCTGATTTACTCCTTGCCTAGATCTGCGTTGTTGTGAATAGTTATTACATTAAAAATACCCTGCGTCACTCGCTGATAATATTGCTTTCTATGTGAAAGGATTTTTTATATTGGTGTAGGTAAGTAGTTTTAGAATATATCCATTACTAGCTTCCACCCATGGCTTCGCCCGCGTAGTACCTACATAAAATAGCTTACGTTCATTCTAAATGTTGGTGAAAGAATTTTTCAAATCTGTCCAGTGGTTTCGGAGCCTATTCAATTTAAACAAACAAATCTTTCTTCTTAAGAAAAGTAGTGTAGACTAGCAAAAAAAATTTTTTGTTTAGTATTAAATATTATTCATATTACTTTACATTACAAAATTGTCTCTTAATCTAAAGTAATATGAATTATAAGTGATAGTATCAGCCTAACCCGAGCCAAGAATGGGCAAGAAACTAGTCTCAATCTTACCACTTGAATGATTCTTCTTACAAAAATTTTAGGGCTTCAGTGTGGTTGTTATTAAACAAGGTATAAGTATCATGCATAATAGTTTCACCATAAGTACAGCACCTAAGCAAGTGATTTGAATAAACTAGGTACATCCAAATAACTTCACAGTTTCACATGTATTTTATATAAAGTGTGTTTATAATGTTAGTATTATCTGTATAGTTCAATAAAAGACGGGTTTACTTACATCGTATTCACACAATTCGTCGTAAAAATCGTTTAGATTGTTGTCGATATCCTTCGCGACAACATCGGGCCGTAAGCATATTCGGCAAACTTTTACTTTAGTTTTAGACGACATTATATTAAACACAGTTGTTGATCACTCCATTCTTGTACAGATATAAATTTCCAGAAGATTTCTCAATGCATTGATTAATAAAAATGTTCTAATTCATGAGAAAATATTAAAATAAACTAAACATTGACGCCACCCAGTGCCAGCCATTCGCTCGACGAAGATGCAACTTGAGTACAAGCGAGAGCAATATCACATCCTATATGTTCTGTAATGTGAGTGAGAGAGTGAGATAAAGCGTTGCTTGTTTTGTTTAAGGTTTTGTTTGACAATTTCAATCAATGTTGACATTTTACAATTTTTTTTTAAACAGGCTAAAGTCCTTATGATCATTCTACCTCATCTTAAATTTATTCTTGCATTGGGCAAATTTCGTAAAGTTAGGTGGGTAATGAACTTAAATCGGAATTCCGTAATAATAATGTAATATGCGCATTTTACAACAATAGCTTTTATAACAATGAATACAACAATCGTTTCTCTCGACCGCTGACATAGGTACAAAAGTAAGTAAGTTGCAAATTAGTGACTTTCGTATTAATTAAAGTCGGAAATTCAGAAGTATTATAGCTTAAAGTAAATATAATATACTTACTTACCATAAGTTCTCACAAACACTATTTTAAGAATAAATAGTTTTGAATTAACAAACCAACTCGATTACAAAATCGAGTCGGCCACAAAACAAAAGTATTTGCACTATAGGTATAAATTACAAATTTACAATTATGAAATTGTTGCGGCTTTTATTAGTTTTCGTGCTAGTTTATTTTGTAGAATGCAAAAATAATGTGAAAGCTCTCGCCGACTCTATGGGAGGAGAGATTATTGAAATTGGCACCCCAATCAAAGGTAGGTAAATAACTGTACGATCACTGTACAAATACCTACCTACCTACATCTTACTAATAATAAAAAGAGGAAAGTTTATGTATTTTTGTTTGTAACGAATAAACTCAAAAACTACTAAACCGATTTCAAAAATTCTTTCACCGTTAGAATGCTACATTATCCCTGAGTTACATAGGCTATATTTTATGTAGGTACTTCGCGAGCAAAGCCGCGAACGGAAGCTAGTCTTCAATATTATGGTCCAATATTAGTCTTCGTCTTCATGGTCCAATATTAGTCTTCGTCTTCAATATTGTGCTCATTGAACTTTCAGAGCTGCAGGAGCTGCCGCCGGGGGTCGAGGAGGAGCCGTCAGGGGAGGCGGACGAGGAGTCCTCCAGCCGGCCGCCGCCCACCACCAGGCGAGACACCAAGAAAGGAATAGTGAGTGTCCGGCCGGACTGTCATTATTTCATTCATTCATTCATTCTTTCGGTCTTTCGTCTTTCTTTCATTCTTACTTTCATTTATTCATTCATACAATTTATCTAATGAAGTAGGTAGGTATACCTACGCCGTGACAGTGGGAATATCACGAGTGTGGACATACCTACCTGCTCTTTTATTTTATTTATTTTTATTTTATTTTACAGTTAGGAAAATTAACAGCTACTTAGGTAGGTACATAATTTTGTTACAAAAAAGGTGTGTCATTAAAGGCAATATTATAAAAGTTTCCACAGAAAAACACTAAACTATTTTATTAATAAACAGTCGAAAAAGATACTTAATAGTTGCATTTCCCCGCCGCGGGAATCGAACTCGCGTCTCAGCCGTCACGCCACCGAGCTCGTCAGGATATTGGCCCAGATAACTGGTATTATAGATATTGGTAGATATTGGTAACATTTTCAGACCACGACTGCCACTACGAAGAAGGAAGCTGACAAGGAGGACTCCATCAGCCAGGAGGACGAGGAAGCGAGGATTGAGAAGGAACTAGCAGAAATATATAAAGATACCGGTGATTAGAACTTTATTTTGCGTGTCCTTCGAATCAGCGCGGCGAAAGGGTTGAAGTTACTCAGATGTTCCGTTCACGAATGCTACCCGATTGTGGCAATAAAAAAAAGAAGAATGAACTAAAATAGACGTAGGTACTGGGTATTTTAGTTCATTCTTCTTTTTTTGTTATTTATTTACTTTGACATTTCATACAGCACTAGCCCGCTTTTAATGAAAAATCCACTTGAATATTAACTGAAACTATTGTTAACTACTAACTACTTAGGTAGGTAAGTACTTACTTTTTAAAGTACCTACCTACTTAAGTCTTTCTTTGTTAAGTTTTTTTTTAAGATTTTTAACATACCTAATAGCCCTCAGTCCAGACACATAATTAAGTAGGTACTACCTACTTACACTCCTTGCTTACTAAATTAAAACAATATTTTTTCTTAGATTATAAATCAGACAACACCGTTACCACCAAAGAAACTAAGTTGGAGAAGAATTTGACAGAAAACAAGCCCATCGGCCGCTCCCGAGTCAAGTAAGTGCACTCGAACGGTGAAGAAAAACATCAATTAAACTAAACATTTCAAAAATCGAAACCCGACTGTGATTGAAAATAGCTTTTCACAGCCGCCATATTGGATATTTTGACATTTCGTACAGATAATGGTGGTATTCTGTTGTACCGCGGACTAACTAAAACTAACTAAAAAAATGCTGAAATAAACGCGACCTTATTTTGTTCATGTCAAATACTAAATTAGCGTAAACATTTTAAATTACAATTCTAAATTTGACAAAACTGACGTATGATTGACGTGTTTTAGCTTATTTTAGAAGCCATGTAAATTGGTGTTGACTAAAGCTACGTGAAAATGGTGGAAAGTTAATTAAATTAGAATGATTATGTCAATTTTAGATCTTTTTAAAACTGTCATTCAAAAATGTTACTCTAATTTGGTCTTTATAGTAAGCCAAATAAGATCGTACCTATGGTAGCATTTTTTAAGTTAGTCTGCAAAACAACCGAATACTACAACCAGTAAATGTCACTTTTGTGATCAAGACGATAACCTCATTTGTCATTATCCGTCCAGCCGTTTCTTGAGCGACAGCCAAAGGTACCTACTCACATACATTATTGTATGTCGGTATACCCCAAACAGTTCAAACATATTATCCTCCTTCGCAGTCGGGTAAAAAACCGAACAAGTGCGAGTTTTGTCAAAAAATTAAAAATAATTTGTAGTGTGACTTCCAACTAATATTATATACGTGAAAGTTTGTATGTAGGTATGTTTGTTACTCTTTCACGCTGAAACGGCTGAACGGATCTCGATGAAATTCGGCACAGAGATAGATTATAATCTGAAATATCACATAGGCTACTTTTCATCCCGGAAAAATTTACAGTTTCCATGGGATAGATTTGTTTTTGTTTTTCAAGGTACCACGCAGCTAAAGCTGATGGGCGGAAGCAAATATAAAATAAATAGGTAAATAATGTTATTCCCCAGTTTCAAATTCCAACCGGATGTGAATAATCGCCAGGACATCGAACGTTTCCGGACATCGATTGACGACATCAGCTGCGAACGACGCGTCACGCAGAGACTGAGTGCCGTATGTAACATGTTTCACCATCAATCCCTATTAGCCGCTGTCAATCCTCATTAACCTATGTCAATCCTCATTAGCCACTATCAATCCTCATTAACCACTGTTCTTCCTTATTTTAGTCACTGTCAATGCTCTTTAGCTACGGTCAATGCTCTTTAGCTACGGTCAATCCTCATTAGCTACTATCAACTTTCTGTAACCACTGTCTATCATCATTAACCGTTATCAATCCTCTTGAGCCAATGTCAATCCTCATTAGCCACTGTCAATCCACATTAGCCACGCCAATCCTCCTTAGCCACTGTCAATCCTCATTAACCACCATCAATCCTTATTAGTCACTGTCTACGCTCTTTAGCCACGGTAAATCCTCCTTAACCACTGTCAATCCACGTTAGCCACTGCGAATCCTCCTTAGCCACTGTCAATCCTCATTAACCACTGTCAATCCTCCTTATAGCCACTGTCCTTCCTTATTAATCACTATCAACCCTCATTATCCTATGTCAATTCTCATTAGCCATTGTCAATCCTCTTTAGCCACTGTCGATCCTCTTTAGCCACTGTCAATCCTCATTAGTAGGTATATATCAGTCCTCATTAGTCATAAGTTAATCATAATCTATGCATGCCAGAACGTGCGTAGGTAGGTATCGCAAATTGACTGTAGTTTTAATATCATGTTCTGCGTCAAGCCAATGAAATGCCGTAAGTACCATGTTTCACCATCAATCCTCATTATAATCCATGGATAACTGAATGAAGGTCATAACTATCCCTAGATCGATCCGGCATCGCTGGGCGTCTTAGCTTGGGTAAGTATTTATTGTTTCAATAGCTGACCCTCACAGCTCAGTCGGTAGATAGCTCTGCCTTCTGCGCTGCAGGTTGTGGGTTCGATCCCCCAGGACTGACATTTGTGTGATGAACACACATGTTTGTTCTGTGTCTGTGTTATTATGTACCTATTCTATGTAGGTATGTATTTACAAAAATAAATATACGAGTAGGTATACCTAATTAATCTATCAACTATCTGGTTCCCATACAAGTTACAAGATTTGCTTAGTTTGGGGTTAGATGACTGTGTGAGATGTCCAATAATATTTATTTATTTATTAGAATAAGCTTTTTTATTATGTAGGTACCTACCTATTATTAAATGATTTACGACTCTCAAATCTTTTTTCTGTTTTCAGAAATCGAAATCGAACACCACAAGCGACTTCGTGATGAGTTTGTTGCAAATCTGTCTAGTCGTCCTCGCCCTTCTCGTTTGCCGTTAAGATTACAAAAGTGAATTTTAATATTCTTGTCTTTGTGTTTGAATAAATTATTTTAAATGTATTTAGTTATTATTGTTGACCAAAAAAGTATCCTTAGTTTGATTAACATTTTAGTCTTTCAATTAAATTAACTACATTCTAGTAGGTAACCTTCTACTACATTCCTGATTCAAAATGCAAATTCAGTTATTTATTACTAATATTAGAAAGAGGAAAGATTTGATTGTTTGTTTGTTTGTTTGAATTGAATAGGCTCCGAAACTACTGAACCGATTTGAAAAATTATTTCACCAATGTGTAGAATGAACTTTCAGGATGAACATAGGCTATATTTTATGTAGGTACTTCGCGGGCGACGCCGCGTGCAGAAGCTAGTTTATTATACTCAAACATACCTACAGATTTTCCGATGACAAATTATCCGTTTATTAGATGAATATACCTAATTTGATGAAAGAGGAAGGAAAACAAAGGAGAAAGTTAATAATGCTTTCTCTTCCGTAATTTCCGACATTTTGTTTGGACACTTTATGGAAACGTATGAGTTTAATCTCATCGTGGAACGAAAACGCATCATTTGATCGTACGATCGTTGCGAATCAGAACAGCTGTGTGATTCTGTAAGACCTCATTCTAAACTTCGAATCTGAATCCGCTGCGAGTCTCTTGATTTTCATTCTAAAAACTCGGTTGATAATTCGAATTTACACTAGCGCCACTCTTGCGAGCGTGTCAGCGAGTTGAACTAAATTGACGGGGAGATTTTGACAGATAAAGTATGAGATGACGTAAGAAGTGGAATTCTATACGGTAATTCCCAAGTCACTTCGACGCTCGCTTCGCACTCGAACCCGATTCAAAGTGTCAAATAAATAGCAATGTGAGATGCGAGTTAATGTTTGAATTTTACAGAATCGACGTACAGGACGATGCATCTTATATTTAATTGTGCTAAGATTGGCATCAATGCTTTTTACCATGTAACACAACTCAATTACAGTGTGACGTAGGTACCTACATTACCTACAATCGATGCATGAGACACATTAGCTTACACAAACATTGAACCAAAAATAAAACAGCTAATATCTAAGTGGGCGTGATTCATCGCACAATCTAAATAAGATAGCTGAATGTATAATCGTTATTATACACTATACAGGCTGTGACCATTCGCCATTTAACAAAACTACCTTTTAATTTTCACTGGTTTGGTATTTTAGTCACCAATTACTATTTCTTCTTCTTTCTGCCCTTTTTCCCAAAGCTGTGTGGGGTCGGCACGCTTTTCTTCTTCCATTTCCTTGTCTTGAAATGAAATGAAATGAAAATGAAATGAAATGAAATATATTTATTTCTTGCAAACCACAACAAAACCAAACATAAAATAGAAATAAGTTGCTTAAAAATATTAACAAATGAGGTAGGTATAGAAGTTATCCTATCTTATATAAATCTTCAGTAATACCTAATATATTGTTGTGGCAGAGAAATGGCCCATAGCTCAGCTTGATGCTCCAGCATGTCTCCATGCTGTAGCGCTGGTATTCTGCTAGGGGCTGCATTTAGGTCACGGACACCTTGATACTACCCATAAACATAGTACTTATTATTAAGAATTTATATTATTAAAAATGACTAAGCTAAACACAACACACTATGTACCTACACCAAAAAAAAAATAATCGAAATTAGAATATGAATATAAATTACTTACAATCCAAAGGAAGGTGCACTATAACACTAAACTACTTGCCATATCATACGCCTGTGATATTGAGCCGTCAATTAAAAGACCTAAAAAACTTATTGAGAAATAGAAATTCACTATGCCAGCCAAGGCTGGTGAATTTGTAAATTTAAGAGATGTTTTTTAAAGTTTATCCTGAAAGTGTTAACATTAAACAAGTTTTTAAGCGGTGGTGGAATATTATTCCAACTCTTGGTGGCGGCATAGCGAAAGCTACCTCTGAAGGCTGCGGTTCTATGTTCAGGAATTGCCAGCGAGGACGAAGAAGCTGCTCTGGTTTTATACGTATCGTTATAGTCACAAAACCATCTTAGCTTTTTAAATAGGTAATCTGGCTTACGGCTCTTCATAACACCAAAAAGAAGAACGGATAGATGTAACAGCCTTCTGCCATTCATTTTAAGAAGTTTAGAAGCATTTAAGAATGGTGTGACATGTGCTCTTGGTGGAATAAAAAAACTAAACCTGGCGCAGGCATTATGAACACGCTGAATGAGTTTTTGTGTTCGTGCAAGCAATCTGGGGCCATATACGGTATCAGCGTAATTCAATTTAGAGAGTACAAGTGATTCGCATAAGTTGATACGTATATCCTCGCTAAGACAGTCACGAATCCGATACAGTACCTTTAACCGATAAAAGCAGTTTCTTACGCAGTCTGCTATATGTTTTTCAAAGCGCAACTCCCCATCCATCATTACTCC
Organism: Cosmorhoe ocellata; assembly: GCA_963675405.1. Taxonomy (NCBI): domain Eukaryota; kingdom Metazoa; phylum Arthropoda; class Insecta; order Lepidoptera; family Geometridae; genus Cosmorhoe; species Cosmorhoe ocellata. The sequence goes on from OY776273.1 coordinate 265,450, forward strand.
GAGGTTGCTTAACATTTTGGTTCTATGACATCCCGGTATTTTTCTTCACTGTAGTAGTAGGTAGGTAGGTACTGGTAGATATATAAAGAGCATAATTTCTGGAAGAGAAAAACCAATTGATGTTCAATAAAAAGAGGTCATTCAGGTTACCTACATAAATGGTTGGGCCCAAAATGCCAACAAAAAATAAGTGTAGGTAAATTTTTCGTTAGCGCACCAAGTTTCTACAACCATTAAATAGTTGTTTTTTTTTTAAAGTTAAAAATTTGATTTCCATACATTTTATAAAAAATATTTGCTGGCCGGCATTATGACATTTTGAGCCCAAAATGATTTTGATGTTAAGGTCAGATTTTAAGGATCATGTGTTAAGGTTAATATTTTAAGGTCAGACTAGATTTTAAGGTCATGCATGTGTTCAAGGAAGGTAATGACCTTCTATTGGTCTGTGATAGTGACCTTAAAATCTGGTCACTATCACTAGACCATATTATTGCTCTCCTAAAAAGCAGAATATTATAATGCATAATAAGCAGAATATTAAGGCAAGTGACAAATCCGCCTATACGTACATAATATAGATTATCAAGTATTATCAGATAAGGTATCAATCATGCAAGCTCTTGTATTATGATTTCGCAGTGTGTTGGTATTAGTTAGTGAGGTATGTCGCATCCGACGTTTGAGTGCGCGGGCGCCGGCCCGGGCATCGAGATATGGACCATAGAGGTAAATTATCTATCTATAAATATAAAAAGCTTTGTCCTGAATGACTGATGGATCAACGCACAGCCTAAACCGCTCATCGTAGAGACAAACTTTGAAGGTGTGTTCTTTGTATGACGTAGGCATCCGATAAGAAAGGATATTCCGAAATTATACCCCTAAAAGGGTGTAAAGGGGGGGCAAAGTTTGTGGTGACGCCAACGGCGGCGGACGGCGAAATTCGATAGCTGAGCTGGCAGCGGACTCGTGAAGGTTTAAATACAGTTGGGAAATAGGAAGATAGGAAGAAATCGTGCACTGACCTTATTCTCCAGCCAGGTTTCCTAGGCTCCAGCAACTGTGGTGAAGACGCTTAGCAGTTGTAAATTGCCGTACGCACTTCGCGGTTTTCACAAGTTCTTGCAGGCTCGGTTCAGCGTCCCATATTACGTTTAGGGATCGTAAAATAACATCCATATAGCGAATTAGTTAACAGACACAAGGCACAGTAAATTAGCGGCGCGTTTTGTAGCGGACAGCGATTTTTTCTCAGAGCGTGTTCATCTGCGCGCGGGTTTGCGAATCAGACTGGTCGACGCAGAGCTTTCTTCATTCACCGTCGAGGGCGCTGCGTTGTATGTAGATTGCACGATATAGGGATAATTTGGATAGGATTGGAAACGCATTACTTAATGCTATGTAACACCAACAGATGGCGTTACCAGTTTGTATGGGACAATGTGATTCCTTGGTCCAATCTAGGTACCTACTTAAAATTTTGCACAAACCTTTTTTTAACAGAATTGATGGATGGTCTCTCGTATTTTATTGAAATTCATCTATAGGTTAATTATAAACAGGAAAGTTTTGTATTTTTGTTTGTAACGAATTAACTCAAAAACTACTGGACCGATTTCAAATTTTTTTTTACCATTAGATTGCTAGAGTATCCCTGAGTAACATAAGGCTATAGTTTTGTAGGTATCTCGCGAGCAAAGCCGCGAGAGGAAGCTAGTTTAAAATAAAACACCCAAACAAAGTCGCGAGCGGGCAAGCTAGTAGGTAATTGTTTATTACCTCCTTATTTTAGTTCCTTAAGGCTGCCGTCTGCGAGCGTGGGAACTTCTGACACAACACCTACATTGATAATTTCTACTCACACAAATGCATCGCTCAGTATTGAATACACACCCTGGAAACGAATAAATCTACTTTCGATGTTTCGAACAAGTTACGCGTCCATTACGCGTTCGTCTTTGTGGGATGTTTATAAATGTCATAGGAAATACGCAATGTATTAGTAGCATCGTGAAGCGCGCGAGCCGCGGCGAGTTACCGGCGCGCGGGCAGTTCGTCACGGCGGCGGCAAAGGGTTGGGTCAGAGTGTATGCTTTTTGATTTCATTTTAAACTATGTATTTCTTTTTATGGAAAAATTCAAGATAATTGTCAAGCCAATGTTCTGTGTGTTATGAGAAATGTGGAATTTATAGATGAAAAAACTATTATTAAAATCAAATAATATTTAGTACAAACATGGAATAAAATATGTACAGATTAAAACTAATTAAACTTTTTTACTCCGAAAGATTGAAAATAAATAATATTGATTTAGTTATTTAAAACATAAAATTTCGTAAAACCATTTTCAATCGCAATATAAGCGTGACTTATTAAATATTTATATATATATTTTTATAATATTTTCAATATTTTCAGCTAATAATGAATTACCCTATAATATTAGTACTAGTGTACTTCGCCCTGAACTGAGATCTTGCGCGCGATTTCCACAATCCTCATTGTGTATTCACGCCCTGAAGTTTTTGTATACACTTTATGTACTAGGCATAGGTGCATATTTGCCATACTGCATAGGTGCCATGCTTACGAGTACGTAACCTAATCACAAACAGATATATTATTATCCTACTTAAGTAGGTACTTATGCCCGTGCTAAGAAAATCTTGTTTTTTTTTTTCATAATATTTAAAAACTATCCATCCTGGAATAAAAATTAAAACCATTTTGTAATGTACAAGTATACAGTAAGTCAAGTTTTAGCTTCCTGAGGGGAAAACTACCTTCCCACTAATAATTATCTAACAAAGAAAAGAAAAGGTTGAGTATAAAGATCTAATATTATAAACGCGAAAGTTTGTAAGAATGTATGGATGGACGGATGGATGGATGGATGTTTGTATGTATGTATGTTTGTTACTCTTTCACGCTAAAACGGCTGAACAGATCTGAATGAAATTTGGCACAGATATAGATTATGGCCTGGAATAACACATAGGCTACATTTTATCTCGAAAAAATGTACGGTTCCCGTGGGATAGCGATGTTTTTGTTTTTCGCGGTAGAAGCTGTGAGCTATTATGGCGTGCGTTGCAAAAACCATTGCAGTTACACGTATATAATGTTGAATGGAAATGTTTATCTTAAATAGTTCTACAAAAAAGTCCGCGACAGCATATATCTATCTTTTATGTATAAGCCATTATCGTCAAAATAGTGAACCATAAATACAATAAAATCTTATAATTTATTTCTAATGCACATTTTGGCAGTAACAAATTGATCCTAATCAAAATAAATACTTTTTATCGCATCTGGTATTTCAAGTAGATAAACTTTGTCTTTTACACTACATCATTTGGACAAATACGTATTAAAATATTTATGACGATAAACAACCGAGTGCGCGATATTATTAAGCGGTCCGGCGGCGCGGGTGAGTGAGTCGCCTGCGGGCGGGATGGGGGAAGATGTCGGCTGTCGCTCATCGCTGAGTACGCGACCCGAATGCGGGCAGACGTGGGGCAAACGTCGACGGTTGTTAGATATGTAGGTAGGTACACTCAGCTAGAGCTACCTACGTTAGCTAGGTAGTATGTACGTACTGTACTGGTCATATACTTAGGCTTAGTAGGTAGGTAAATTTAAAAAAAATCTGCCTTTCGTTTCCTAAGATTGTGGTAAAATGGTAATCTCCTGAAAGTGAAACTTTAATAGCTAGACAGTGACTTTACAAGTACCTACCTACCAACCTACCTATAGAATAACGTACCTATTGTGTAGTTTAGTGTGTCAGATAGGTTGGTAGGTACCTACTTATAGTCAGGTAGGTACTTACTTTATTTTACAAGTTCTATAGTATTCTATTGAGCAAGTGTACCTACCTACCTAGGTACACATACTCAGTAAGTATCTACCATTGAGCTACTTACTTATTGGTGGATACGTGCTAATAATTTGAACTGTTCAATGTCCGTCTTAGTTAGGTTGCTATGTAAATCCTACTAATATTATTAAAAGCGAAAGTTTGTATGAATGTATGTATGTGTGGATGTATGTTTGTTACTCTTTCACGCTGAAACGGCTGAACGGATCTGTATGAAATTGGCAAAGATATGGATTATAGTCTGGAATAGCACATAGGCTATTTTTTATCCCGGAAAAATATAAGGTTCCCGCGGGATAGATTTATTTTTGTTTTTCAAGGTATCACGCGGGCGAAGCCGCGGGCGGAAGCTAGTTATGTATATATTGCAAATTACTCCCTACCTTTACCATGTACCTATTTACAATAAATTAAAAAAAATGTAACTTGCGGCTAATATAAATTAAAGAATCACTACATAGTATAAAACAAAGTCGCTTTCCCTGTCCCTATATCCCTATGTATGCCTACAAATCAGTAGTCACAAATTAGTATCCGACACTCGCGACCCACCCGTTGCCTAGTCCAAACAAACAAAAGAGCTCGGCGTGGAACTACAAACGGACGTGCGATCACCTTGGAGACTGAGACGGTACTGAATATTTTTGACGCGCCTATTCTATTATAAAGCGTATTTTGGCAGGCGCTTGCTCCATACTAAAATGTATGGCGGCGGGGAACAATTTCTGCTCACAAAATTAACAATGTTTAGGCTCAGATTAATACTTTTTGGTTTGAATTAGTAGAAAAAACTCCTGGTGACTGTGTTGTTTAACATTTTGTCTCACGATTTGTCCAAAAATATTACAAAAATAACAACGATAATTTCGTAAAAACTCATAATAGAAAAGGTCGATTTCGATGTTTTTAATCAATGTTGACGATTTTTTTTCTCAAAAATTAAGAATTATTTTAGAATAATCACGCGGTGTTAGTGTAGACTCATCTATTGAGAATTCGTATTATTAGTTTGTGTCCTTCTATGAAGTGATTTCTTATAGAAATTTCTAAAACCGTAAGTGCTTGTTCGCGCGTTTCTTAGGGACTCCGCTCTATGGAGGTTAATTATGAAAGGATACCATTCGAAAAAAGTTTTCGTAAACTATCAAAAACTCTTACTAGGGGAATAGGCGAAGAACTCGTTTACAATTATAGGAATTACTAGAGTGTACCTAAGGTTTTATTTAATTTGCAGAACTTTGAACCGGTTCCTGTTGACACAAAAAGTTACGGGAAATTCTACAATGGTGATTCATACATCGTTTTAAAGGTTTGATTTTTTTATTACCTACTTACCTGCTTACAGCTATTTAACTCTTTTGATAACTCGCGGTTTTAGCGTGGGTCCACACTTGTGACATTCTTCCGTGACTGTGTCCGAAACATGCCTACTTTTTCACGAAGTCCCTTAAAAATCTGCCAAATTGTCACGCGTGTTAGTTACCTACGGTACGGAGACACGGTCACGGCAGTTTATCACTAGTGTGGACGCGTTTTTATAGCTTTATTAGTATTAATACGGGTATTTATCACGTTTTATTTACCTATTTTTCCCGACATTTCGTTGACTGATAAGGCTGATTTTAGTCTCACGCTGACGGCACGCGTACCGACAGCGCTGATGGCCGAGATATATGAACTTGTCGAAAGCGTTTTTGAATGACGCGTAGCTATCAGCGCGCACGCTTAATTCCTACAAGTTCCCATCAGCCTAAAATAAGAGACTAAAATCAGCCTAATACTACATGTGTTCAGATCGCGTAAGTAAACAATAAAAGCTTGTAACATGCGACGAAGATTACATAAAAAAAAAAAAAAAAAAAAATATGATCACGACTGTAATCCCCGGGCTCGGTAGATATCTCCTCAGATCTCTAGTTACTTAGATCTTTGAGGATATCTAAAGAGGGTAGTCAGAGGCACGTCCAAACATGACATTTGGTACATGCCCACATTTTGCACAGTAGTTAGTATTCTATACGTGACAGGTTGCAAGCCCATCGTCGCTTGTAAGAATACTAACCTATGACACACACCTTCGAATTTTTGGTTCTAGGGTGTGCCGGTTTCCTCACGATGTTTTCCTTCACCGTTTATGAGCACTGGCATTGCGCACATAAATTTTTCGAATGGAAAAACTCATTGGTGCACGACCAGGTTTGAACCCACGACCTTCGGATCGTGAGGCAGGGGTGCTACCACTACACCACCAGCGCTCTACATATACGCGAAGATTACATACCTATAATAAAGGTCCTTTCAGACCTCAGGTCAGACGCCCTCGCTGCACTACGACGCCCACTTCTGGCTCGGCAGCAAGGCTTCCCAGGACAAGTTGGGCGCCGCCGCCATCTGGACGGTGTCTCTGGACGACTCGCTGGGCGGCCGCGCCGTGCACCACCGAGAGCTGCAGGGACACGAGAGTCCCCTGTTCCTGGGGTACTTCAAGCCTGGTGAGGGTCTGGTGCAGCCTTTCCCAAAGTAGGCGATAACGCCCCCTCGTGGGAAGAAGAATAAAATAACTCTATTTGTTCAATTAGACCCGCACATCTTATATCTTTAAACGAGCAATTCTTAATATACACTACCCGTGACCACGACAGCGTGCAAACCTGTCGAAACGTCGGGAAAATGTAAGGTAATTTAAACGCGATAAATACCCGTCTAATATTAATAATAATGTGAAAGGAAGTGTTCTGGTCCAGATAATGGACTCTACTCGCTTGTTTTGTTTATAACAATGCATCAGTTCATTATGGCACGCCGTGTAATAATATTGTAGGTTATATAGTACTTACTACATATTTACATATCGCATAATAAGCGAAAAAAAATATATTTTTTAAGTGTATTGTAGCTGTTGCTATTATCTATATCTATACAGGGTGTCCCAAAAAGTAGTGTCAAGCGAAAGTCCAGAGATAGAACACCCCTTGGGGTACCCGAATCACCCCCATGTATGTTCCGCGATTTTCTATAGTTTTCGAGTTATGAATTTTTTTCCGAATTTTTGAAAATTTACGACTTGAACAACTTAAAACATTGTTACAAAAAAAGTAGAAAACTTTCTTGAGATTTTTTTTTTGCTATTGAATTTTAATAAGTTGGTCTTTTATGCATAAAATAATTAGCTACGTGACTTTGATGAAAACTATGAAAATGTTGGTGTAAAGTCAAATAATTACATTCGGTGAATTACGACTAAAATTTTCAACTTTAAATTAAAAATCTTGACAAGTGATTTCATGGTTCCTAAATAAGTCTAAAGAATTCTCCAGACTCTCAGCTTTCATAATCATTAAAATAAAAAGTAGTACTTAATGGGCTACTTTGGCTAAAATCGGCCTTCAAAGACGGTGAGGTGGAAAATTCTTAAAATTACCTACCTGATTAAAAAATTGATTTTGGGCATTTTATCATTTAACTAACCAAAAATGACTACAAAGAATTAGTTTATGCCAAAGAAATCAGCAATATGGCCAGAATTAAGAACAAAATTAAAAAAGGTCGAAAAAAAATTTAAGGCACTTAAAATAGCTTTCATATGAATAAGGAAACCTTTTTAAGACAATGTAGGATTTTTATCGAGGTTGACATTTTGAAAACTTTTTGTAAAAAATTAATAAATTTTTCTTGTTATTTTATTTCATAAATTTAGCTAAACTTAATAAAAAAACCTTCAAATATTAATGAAATCTTACTTTCCTGCAGTCATTTTTGGTTAGTTAACAAACAAATTCAGCTTAGGAATGATAAAATGGCCAAAATCTATTTTTTAATCAGGTAGCTAATTTTAAGAATTTTCCACCTTACCGTCTTTGAAGGCCGATTTTAGCCAAAGTAGCCAATTAAGTACTACTTTTTTTTAATGATTATGAAAGCTGAGAGTTTGCAAAATTCTTTAGACTTATTTAAGAACCATGAAATCACTTGTAAAGATTTTTAATTTAAAGTTGAAAATTTTAGTCGTAATTCACCGAATGTAATTATTTGACTTTACACCAACATTTTCATAGTTTTCATCAAAGTCACGTAGCTAATTATTTTATGCATAAAAGACCAACTTATTAAAATTCAATAGCAAAAAAAAAATCTCAAGAAAGTTTTCTACTTTTTTTGTAAGAATGTTTTAAGTTGTTCAAGTCGTAAATTTTCAAAAATTCGGAAAAAAATTCATAACTCGAAAACTATAGAAAATCGCGGAACATACATGGGGGTGATTCGGGTACCCCAAGGGGTGTTCTATCTCTGGACTTTCGCTTGACACTACTTTTTGGGACACCCTGTATAAGAGCTTGACCTGACTGATTGATCATCGCCGAGCCGAAACCGCTGAAGCTAGAAAGCTGAAATTTGGAAGGTGGTTTCATTTTATAAAAAAACCACCCACTAAGGCGGGATTTTTGGAAATTCCACCTCTAAGGGGGTGAAAAAGGGTGAAAACGTCAGTATGAAACTTTTTAACGCGTGGAGCGATTTTCATGAAACTTTGTTTGTGCACTGTAAATGCAAAATAAATGGACACGTGTTTCAGGATTTTTCAATACAATCTTCAAAAAGGGATCAAATGTGAGGTCAATGTTTGTATGGGAACTTTTGGACGGGTGGTGCGATTGGTGTGAAACTTTGTTTGTGTACTGTAAATGCAAAATAAATGGATACGTGTTTCAGGATTTTTCAATATAACCTTCAAAAAGGGGTCAAATGTGGGGTCAATGTTTGTATGGGAACTTTTTAACGGGTGGTGCGATTGGTGTGAAACTTTGTTTGTGTACTGTAAATGCAAAATGAATGGACACGTATTTCTCGATATTCCAAAATAACCCTCTAAAAAGGGTGAAAGGGGGGGTCAAAGTTATTTATGAATTTTTTTTATTAGTGTGATTTGTTTAAAACTCAGTTTAGATACTTTAAGTGAACGAAGTCGCGAGCGGGACAGCTAGTTTAATATTATCTAATCTGAATCTCGGAAAAGGCTCCAACGATATTCATGAAATTTAGTATGTAGGGGGTTTTGGAGGCGAAAAATCAATATAGCTAGGTTTCATTTATGGCAAACGTCGTTTTATCAGTGTTTTCACCGAGTAAAGCTCCGTCGTCGAACTAAAAACTTATAAGACAACTTATGTCCGTACTCACATTCGATATTACTCGATAGTTTTACTCCAAAACGAGTAAATATTAACGTGTGGACCGAATATTATCAATGTTTGCAGGTGAGCGCTGGTGTAGCACGATCCGAAGGTCGTGGGTTCAAACCTGGTCGTGCACCAATGAATTTTTCTATTCGTAAAATGTATGTGCGCAATGCCAGTGCTCTTAAATGAAGGAAAACATCGTGAGGAAACTGTCATACCCTAGAACTGAACATTCGAAGGTGTGACATTAGTATTCTTATAAGCGGCAATGGGCTTGCAACCTGTCACGTACGGAATACTAACTACTGTGCAAAATGTGGGCATGTACTAAATGTCATGTTTGGACGTGCTGACTCTTTAGATATCCTCAAAGATGTAAGTAACTAGAGATCTGAGGAGATGTCTACCAAGCCTGGGGATTGCAGTCGTGTTCATTTTGCGATCCCGAGGGCACGAACTTACCTCCTGAGCAAGTCCCCGTTCACAAGGGCCCTTCGCACTATTAATAGTTTATGTGCAGATGAGGATGTTGATATGTTTTATATGTCCTTGCCTAAATTCAGGGATGCGGTTTTAAATTTTCTAGATAAGACTCACAGGAATAATTAAAGTTATTTATTTTAAGCTGTTATAGCTAGTAGGTCTAAACTTTTTAATATGTATATAATGTGTATTCTGTATTTCTTTTTATATTTCTTTGTCGCTTTGGTGCCATACTGTAATGACAATGTAAATATGGAAAATAAATAAATAAATAAATAAATTTTTTTGCAGCCATCAGGTATATGGAGGGAGGCAATGAGTCTGGATTCACAGAAGTGGAAATAAACGCGGGCGCCGAGAAGCGATTGTTGAAGTTGTCAGGGTGTGACAATATGAGGATTGAGGAGGTGAGACACAACATCTGCCCCTTCTTCTTCTTCTTTTATAATGGCATCTGTCTCAAAGATCATTTTTGCCAGTGTCAAGTGTGTTTTGTTCAAAATTTTCGGGATTTCCTCCGAAAAAAATACACGATTTTTATTGAAGTTGGTGAGTAGGGATATATAATTTAATCAGATTACTGTACATACTTATTAATACAATTAATATTTAATGTCCCGAAAAAAATATTCCGGAGAAAAAGTCATAAGGAAGTCTCCACTTTTAATGTCTTTCTTTGAAGCTAAGGTAGGTATATTAGCTCACCCAATTCCGATCGCTGCTGATAACACAGTTTTGACAATTTATCCTTATAATATTTCCATCGTTTCCAGGTGGTAGCTGATGCTTCCTCCCTGACCACGGAGCACTGCTTTATCCTGGAGGTGGAACACGATATCTTCGTGCTGATGCCGCTCGGGGCCAAGGCGACGCAGCGCCGCAAGATCATCAGTGTAGCCAACAGTCTGCGCGATGACTACCACAATGGTAGAGCCACTATTGAAATCATTGGTGAGTTGGGAGCTGGTAGCACCTGCCTCACGATCCGAAGGTCATGGGTTCAAACCTGCCCCTTTAGACAAGCGGCATCATCATCATCATTGGCCTGTTAACAAATCAAAAATCAAAATCAAAATATATTTATTTTCAATAAAATCACAGGGATCATTTTGAATCGTCTTACATACTAGGTGAGTCTAGGTGCCAATTCCAGTCCTATCCCCAGTGCGAGAAGAACTGACAAGAAACTCGCTGGACCCTAGCGCTTTTTTTGTATGATCCTTGTTAATATTGTAAGAAATACCTAGCAGAGTTAACATCTAATAAAGATGATTATTGACGTCAGGTTACAGAACAATACGAAGTACTGGAACATTTCTGTTCGTGGCTATAAATAACAGGCAAGGAACTCGTTCACGAATTAAGTAGGTACTTACTAGACTTTAAGCTTTTATTTAATTTGCAGAACTTTGAACCGGTACCTGTTGACACAAAGAGTTACGGGAAAGGCCTATGCGGGAGTGATAGTCGCGGCCACAATTTTTACAAAAGACAATAAGACAAGCGGCATAAATAAATGTTAATCGAACAGAATACCTAGAATAGAATTCATAATTATTTTTTTATGAATTTAAGAATTATATTCTATTCTATTCCATTAGCGTCTATGCCGCTTGTCTAAGCAGTGTGGTCGTGAGTTTTTCTATTCGAAAAATTTATGTGCGCAATGCCAGTGCTCTTAAACGGTGAAGGAAAACATCGCGAGAAAACCGGCATACCCTAGAACCAAAAATTCGTAAGTGTGTCATAGGTTAGTGTTCTTATAAGTGGCGATGGGCTTGCAACCTGTCACGTACGGAATCAACTTGTCACGTACGGAATACTAACTACTGTGCAAAAATGAGGGAATGTACAAAATGACATGTTTGGACGTGCGTCTGACTACCCTCTTTAGATATCCTCAATTCTTGTATATATGTATATATATATACAGGGTGTCCCAAAAAGTAGTGTCAAGCGAAAGTCCAGAGATAGATCACCCCTTGGGGTACCCGAATCACCCCCATGTATGTTCCGCGATTTTCTATAGTTTTCGAGTTATTAATTTTTTCCCAATTTTTGAAAAAATTACGACTTGAACAACTTAAAACATTCTTACTAAAAAAGTTGAAAACTTTCTTGAGATTTTTTTTTTGCTACTGAATTTTAATGAGTTGTTCTTTTATGCATCAAATAATCAGCTACGTGACTTTGATGAAAACTATGAAAATGTTGGTGTAAAGTCAAATAATTACATTCGGTGAATTACGACTTAAATTTTCAACTTTAAATTAAAAATCTTAACAAGTTATTTCATGGTTCCTGAATAAATCTAAAGAATTTTCCAGACTCTCAGCTTTCATAATCATTAAAAAAAAGTAGTACTTAATTGGCTACTTTGGCTAAAATCGGCCTTAAAAGACGGTGAGGTGGAAAATTCTTAAAATTAGCTACCTGATTAAAAAATAGATTTTGGCCATTTTATCATTCCTTAGCTTACTTCGTTTGATAACTAACCAAAAATGACTGCAGGAAAGTAAGATTTCATTAATATTTGAAGGTTTTATTTATTTAGTTTAGCTAAATTTGTGAAATAAAACAACTAGTAAAATTTATTAATTTTTTACAAAAAGTCTTCAAAATGTCAACCTTAGTCAATACAAATCCTACAACGTCTTAAAAAGGTTTCCTTTAATCGTATGAAAGCTATTTTAAGTGCCTTAATTTTTTTTTTCGGCCCGCTTTATTTTGTTCCTAATTCGGCCATATTGCTGATTTTTTCGGCATAAACTAATTCTTTGTAATCATTTTTGGTTAGTTAACAAACAAATTAAGCTTAGGAATGATAAAATGGCCAAAATCCATTTATTAATCAGGTTGCTAATTTTAAGAATTTTCCACCTCACCGTCTTTGAAGGTCGATTTTAGCAAAAGTAGCCTATTAAGTACTACTTTTTTTTAATGATTATGAAAGCTGAGAGTCTGGAGAATTCTTTAGACTTATTTAGAAATCATGAAATCACTTTTTAAGATTTTTAATTTGAAGTTGAAAATTTTAGTCATAATTCACCGAATGTAATTATTTGACTTTACCCCAACATTTTCATAGTTTTCATCAAAGTCACGTAGCTGATTATTTTATGCATAAAAGAACAACTCATTAAAATTCAGTAGCAAAAAAAAAATCTCAAGAAAGTTTTCTACTTTTTTTGTAAGAATGTTTTAAGTTGTTGAAGTCGTAATTTTTTCAAAAATTCGGAAAAAAATTAATAACTCGAAAACTATAGAAAATCGCGGAACATACATGGGGGTGATTCGGGTACCCCAAGGGGTGTTCTATCTCTGGACTTTCGCTTGACACTACTTTTTGGGACACCCTGTATATATATTTTCTGAATCTCGGAAACGGCTCCAACGATTTTCTTGAAATTTAGTATACAGGGGGTTTCGGGGGCGACAAATCGATCCAGCTAGGTTTCATTTTTAGTAAACATCATTTACCAATTAAAACAACCGAGCAAAGCTCGGTCACCCAGGTACTTTATTAGTAAACCAACAGTAGGTACATATTTTTATTTAGCATCAGGTTTTAGGGTATGCCGGTTTCCACACGATGTTTTCCTTCACTGGCATTACGCACATAAATTCGAATAGAAAAACTCACGGTCAGGTTTGAACCCACGAGATTCGGATCGTGAGGCAAGGGTGCTAGCACTAAACCACCAGCGCTCTCTAAAAAAAAAAATAATATCAATATTTTACTAATATTACAGATGACTTCTCATCTGATGATGATTACACGCTGTTCTTCGAAGCTCTCGGCTCCGGTTCCAAGGACGAGCTCGTGAGCGACGACACTTCCGAAGTGAGTATCTATCTATATCTATATAAGAGCTTAACCTGACTGACTGACTGACTGACTGACTGACTGACTGATTTATCATCGCCCAGCCGAAACCGCTGAAGCTAGAAAGCTAAAATTTGGAAGGTGGTTTCCTTTTATAACAAAACCACCCACTAAGGCGGGATTTTTGGAAATTCTACCTCTAAGGGGGTGAAAAAGGGTGAAAACGTTAGTATGAAACTTTTTAACGCGTGGAGCTATTTTCATGAAACATTGTTTGTGCACTGTAAATGCAAAATAAATGGACACGTGTTTCAGGATTTTTCAATATAATCTTCAAAAAGGGATCAAATGTGGGGTCAATGTTTGTATGGGAACTTTTTAATGGGTGGTGCGATTGGTGTGAAACTTTGTTTGTGTACTGTAAATGCAAAATGAATAGACACGTATTTCTGGATATTTCAAAATAACCCTCTAAAAAGGGTAAAAGTCAAAGTTATGTATGGAATTTTTGTATTAGTGTGATTTGTTTAAAACTCAGTAGGTAAGTATAGATAATTTAAGTGAACGAAGTCGCGAGTGGGACAGCTAGTATAATATAACTCTTGAAAAAATGTGCTGTATTTAATCCTTTTTTATAATTTCTAGCGACCCCGCCCGGCTTCACACGCATAGAAGTATCTCTGATTTTTTTAACTATAAAATATAGCCTATGTTATTCAGAGATAATGTAGTATTCTAATGGTGAAAGAACTTTTGAAATCGGACATTAGTTTTTGAGTTAATTTACTACAAACATTCAAAATACAAATCTTTCCTCTTTACGATATAGTGTAGAAATACATTTTGACTTTGACAAAGAGAGATGAAAAAATTTGATCACGGGTGATAGAAAGGAAATGGAAGAAGAAAACGTGCTGTGCCGACCCCACATAGCGTGGGGAATGGGCAGGAAGAAGTTGAGGTGAAAAAAGTGTGCCCCACGTTGGGCGCCACTTTAAAAATATGCTAATATAATTCATTTGTGCTGCAGGAGTTGTACCGGGACGACGTGTCAGCCGTGTACCTGTACCGCGCTCTGCTCGCGGACGAGCTCGAGCTGGTGGCGCTCAGCAAGCCATACAAGCAACGGCACCTGTCTTCAGACGTGAGTTTACTTTAGGAGATTTCACCTTTGAAAAATATAAAATCTTATTTCGAGAACACACATAAGATCTTCTTCTTATCTGTCACTAGTTTTTTTTGAACCAGTTTTGTGAAAGAAGGTGCGTTTCAGGGGCACCTTTGCAACTTATTTATTTATACTTTATTGTACACAATTACAAAAAATGTGTTACAAAAGGAGGGCTTAATGCCTAGGGGCATTTTCTACCAGCCAACCCATTCGGTTTAAAACCAGGTCGGCGCACAATAACAAATGTAAAACTAAAAACTAAGTAGGTGTACTTAGTATTTATCTATACTTATAGCAGCTAGTCCTATTCCCCGCACCCCGCTATCCCCCGCGCTACCGCGTAGGCAATCTGCGCGCATGCGTGAACGCTGCACCGTCGACTACGCATCCCGAGAGTCATAAGAAATTTGGCGTAGATATTATGTATATTATAGTCTGGAATAGCACATAGGCTACTTTTTATCCCGGAAAAATGTACGGTTAAAAATGTAGCACGCGGGCGAAGCCGTGGATGGAACATGTATTCCCGCTGTCCCCGGACGCCCTGTCCCCTTCACGGGGACAGCGGGACGTGAAAAAAAAAATTCCCATTGTCCCCGTAGCGTGGATCCGGAGACGGGGACAACGGGAAGTCAAAATTTCAAGTGTCGCTGTCCCCTTAAATCTGTATTCCTGTTAAAGGCTTGGTTTGAAGCTAGTTTTAATATATTTGTTGTTCAGGAGGTGTTCGTTCTGGACACACCAGACTCCGGGGTGTTCCTGTGGCTCGGCGCTTCAGTAGACGCGGAGGTCAAGAAGAATTACCACGACGTCGCGAACCAGTACCTGGCACTGAAGGGATACCCCACCTGGGTATGAGTACTGTGACTATTAGTCCCCCTAGTATGGGCATTGTGGACAGATATCTACGGAAGAGAAGACAAATTAATACATGTTACGACAAAATTGACATTTTATATTGTTATTTTTTAAGTTGAGATTTAATAAAATAAATAAAATAATAAATAATGCTGGACGATCCATACAGCATCATCTAGCCCCAAAGTAAGCTACTCAAAGCTTGTGTGATGGGTACTAGATAACTGATATATTTAATACATGATATAGGTACATAGATAGATATTTTTTATTATACATACACACCCACGGAACAAATTTCTGCAGATCGTACACAAACTTGTTCCGAGGCGGGAATCGAACCCGCAACCTCTTGCGTCGCAGGCGGACTCTTGCCCGCTGCGCCACTGAGGTCGTCTATCGAGAATATCAGCTCTTTAATTTGATTTACTTAATGAGGGGACAGGTAGAACTTTTTCAATTAATAAAAGTTCCATATACCCCCGTTGCCAAGAGGGGGGCAGGTGGGACTTATTCAAATAATATAAGTTCTATCTGTCCCTCTGTTGCCAAGATGGGGACAAATGTCAAATGGGACGTTCTAGTCCCATCTGATATTTTGATATTGATATTGCTAGGTGCACGTGACCAGGGTGACAGAAGGCGCGGAGAGTTCCACCTTCAAGCAATACTTCCGCGACTGGGACTCCTCGGGCTCCGACAGGGCTTTCGTCTCGGACAGTGGTAAGGGCTAAGGAAACCTACTCAAATCTGCACCCCTAGTATGAGTTTTAGATAGTTTACGAAAACTTTTTTCGAATCCTTTCATTTACCTCCGCCGGAAAATAAGGTCGTTATCGTGAAAACTTGGTTTGGAAATCATTGCTGGGACTGCCGATTAGATATTTTCGATATTATCGACCTTATTTTAGTTCCTTAACATATCCAACGGAGGTAAATGAAAGGATACTATTCTATTATTAGTATTAAACGGGTATTTATCGCGTTCTAATTACCTATTTATTTTCCCGACGTTTCGACAGGTTTACACGCTGTCGTGGTCACGGGTAGACGTGTAGGTAAACCTGTCGAAGTTTTCGTAAACTATCAATAACTCATACTAAGGGTACGTTTCCCATGACGTCATGGATAGAGCGAAGTGGAGTGTTAGGAAGGCTGAACCCACCACCATGTGGGAATAGTCGTGAAGAGAGAGAGTAGTATGGATGTTGCAGACGCGGGCTACTTCTCGGGAGATGCGCAGGAGTCGGCTGCCGTAGCCAAGCTGATCGGCAAGAGTGCGGCCGCGCGCCGCTACATGCCCGACGCTGGAGACGGCAGCCTGCTCATCATCAGGTCAGTATCACCATCTTCTTAAGGCCCAGAATACTCGTCACACTATTCCTTACGTAAAAGTTACAAAAAAAAGTGACCTAGGTCCGTATAGCAACGCGGATCTCCGCGGAATCAGACATAGCACGAAGCGAAATACCCAAATGACAAGTAAGTAGAGTGCGGCATGGTAATATGGCTGCTCTGAATTATATAACGAAAGCGACAATTTATAAAAAACATAAATATGTTCAAGTAAATAGCTTATTTCAAAAAAAGGGCTGGGTTGATGTTTCACATTAACTGATTTATATTCATGTGAAATAGAAATTCAAAATACCTTCCTTACTGTTCTGGATAGGGAATTTCTGAATTTTCAGAGGTGTTTTTGACATGGTTTTACAACTAATTCGTGTTTTAGCTAAAACAGTCCTTGAGTATCGTGTAGTTCAATTTCAATGTAATCTTTTAAGCGGTAATAGAATGATTAGGGTTGCAATACTTGCAATTTTCAAAATGCTGGGCCTTAAGAACGGAACCCTCTACCTAATATTTGTAACAACAAAAGTGTAATTTTTGTCACTTGCCCGCGATTTCGACCACATTTAATTCGTTTTGAAATGTTTTCATAGTTATTCTGCTATTCGGGACGGAGATAAATACGACAAATCAAAAACCATGAAAATCGGTCCAGCCATGATTCTCAAGTTATAAGTGTTCGAACAAACCCGTTTTTGTTTTATTTATTAGGATGACGGAAATAACAAAAGAGAAGACAAAGCCTAAATGTCACTTGTCTTCACAAACGTTACTTTGTCTTCTTTCTCTTCCGTAAAGACGTCTTTTTCTATAAATACGTCTTTCTCTTCCGTAAATACGTCTTTCTCTTCCATAAATACATCTTTCCTTCCGTATATACGTCTTTCTCCACCGTATATATGTCTTTCTCTTCCGTTAATACATCTTTCCTTCCGTAAATACGTCTTTCTCTTCCATAAATACATCTTTCCTTCCGTATATACGTCTTTCTCCACCGTATATATGTCTTTCTCTTCCGTTAATACATCTTTCCTTCCGTAAATACGTCTTTCTCCTCCGTAAATACATCTTTCCTCCCGTAAATACGACTTTCTCTTCCATAAATACGACTTTCTCTTCCGTAAAGACGCTTTTTTCTATAAATACGTCTTTCTCCTTCGCAAATACGACTCTCTTCCATAAATACGTCTTTCTCCTCCGTAAATACGTCTTTCTTTTCCATAAATACGTCATTATCTACCGTAAATACGTCTTTCTCTTCCGTAAATACGTCTTTCTTTTCCATAAACACGTCGTTCTCTTCCGTAAAGACACGCTATCTGCGACCCTCATGCTAGAGATAGCTACTGATATGAACTGTTGTACCAGGGTGTCAGGGGAACAAGAGGATGTGACAGAGAGCGTGCAGTCGGGAGTGTGCGCGATCTACCAGAGTGAGGTGTATGTGCTGAAGTACCGGTACGAGGACGCGGGGGCGGAGGCCTACGTCATCTACTTGTGGATTGTGAGTAAAGCACTTATTACATTACCCTGAATTCAAGGACCCTTACTGTATGGGCCACGGGATACCAGTGTGATATCTAATGGCCATACAGGTAGAATTTGTTGATAGTAGTTGTTCTGACAGTACAGCACTGATGTATATTATCGTCACTGATAATATTTACTTGAAAGTTCTAGCCAGTTAAGTTAATGATGAGTACGTAAAACACAAGAACCACAAGTTAAAGTAAGTTTATTCCAAGTTAGGAAAATGACAAGGTTAAGGTGGCTAATCTTTCCTTGGTAGTGTCTCTTGCGCGAGTAGGTCACGTACTGCTCGTTAAAGTGCATGTAATAATTAATATAGCCTAGATTGTGCTACTTAAAGTAAACCGCCGCGTGCGCAAATTGCAAATGTATGGTGAAACCGTACACTTACCCTAAATAAGAGTGGTGTAATAAGAGTTAAGGCGTAAGGCGTAGGCGTAGAGGCTAGGCGATAGGCTCCCTTACTACCGGGCCCTGAATACCGTGTAGTGTAATACCCGTTTAAACACTTCACACTGACTAGCCTCACAGCTCAGTCGGTAGCAGTGTTGCCAGATACACTGTAATTACAGCAGATCTACTGTATTTTCACACGATCAAAAATACAGTGTAATGGGAACACTGTAATTTTTCAACGGGCAAAAATCAATTCACTGTCAAAACACTGTAATTTTGAGCAATTTTGAACACCAAACACTGTAATATAATTTGTCTCATCTGGCAACACTGATTAGTACCTACATCAATTGAATATGTCACAAAATTTTGCTAAACTTGCCTATCTAATATCTATTTTTAGGAACCAAGTAATGATTCAAATAAAAAATACAGACGGACGGCGGATTAACTTTAATCCTTTACAATTTGATAAAAATTAAACATAAAGAAAACCAAAAGGAATCAAATCAAACTTACAACAAACCACAGTTAAATTTAACATGAACTCAGAGTAACTTACTCGTAATCTAACCACATAGGTAAGTAGGTAGGTAGCTCACAATCACCGATAATCCTAACTAAATAGATGTTCACTCGTCGAAGGCTCGTGCGCAACTGGGCTGCAGCTCGCTTTGCGCCCGCTTTTATAGGCGCGCTGTCCCCTATTAGTCATCGTCGGACGATATTGCTAACACGGCCTCTCCTGACGACGGGTCGTCCTCGGCCCGCAAGCGTGGTAGCAACAGGCAGGACTGGTGCCAGGAGCTGTTGAAGGTCCGGCTTCAGGATCAGCCAGCATCTACCAGGGGCGTAGACCGCTGAACCCTTGCTGCGGAGTCTGATGAGCTATCCTAGGACTCATCAGATTCACCTTCTGTGAAAGAACGACATGTATAAATACGTGCGCAGTTTCTTAAAACTGCCACTTCATTATTCATTCTCAGTTCATAATCTCTTTCACTTAATTAATACATCGCACATCAATCGTCATCTCGTAACTCGAGTCTCACAGGAGTCACCTCAGAGACGTCTCAAATAATAATAAAGAAAAAATAGGGCCCCTGATACTTTTCTCCATCATGTCTCGACGCAGCATCGGGTCTTCCACAGACCGTTCTGCATCACCTCACGTCGTGGAGGTCAGCGCACGTGCGTCGCACGCGCACAAGCGTCTATCTAAGAGTCTGTTGATGTAAAACACGGGTTAAGTAATAACATCAAAAGAAATTGCCTATTCTTTCATTCTTCACACATCCAAGGCCCTCATTCAAAGACGCACACGTAGCTGTTTTTCCTATTTTCTACACAGACGCATATTCATCACCTTGGTGCAGTAACATTCATCATCAGACACAAGATCGTTCATCCTTCCTACATGTGCCTAAACAATTTACTACACGTTAGGAACGCGTCTATGGGGCGAGAGCCCTTTCCTACGGGGCTAGGGCCCTGAGAGCTCTAACACGCTAAAGCGTTCATGAGGCAGAACCCCTACGCATCAAGGACACGTCTGCAAGGCATAACCCCTACGCGTCAAGGACACGTCTGCAAGGCATAGCCCCTACGCGTCAAGGACACGTCTGCGAGGCATAGCCCCTACGCGTCAAGGACACGTCTGCGAGGCCGGAGTGTGTACGCCTCTCTGGACATCGATCGCCTCGCCACAGCGCAGCGCCATACTGCACTGCAGCCTGGGTCTGCCCACAGCTATCGCTCGATAGCGCAGCGTCAGCTCACACCGACCGCTCGGCAGAACGTTGACCACCTCGTAAAGGCCACGTACTCCCAGATTCAGTTTTCCTGTCATACAGAAAGCACAAGTATATTTTCAGTTTTCCTGTCATACAGAAAGCACAAGCATATTTTCAAGCAACTGCCTCTAAATAAGCTGCAGATTGCAAGTTGTTTCACCAATGAAGGAGTTCCGGACCTCGATCATTACCAAAACAACTGCAAAGCCACCGGGTAACTATTATCGAAATAAAAAGGTAGCCAAAAATGTCGAAGCTACGAATAGCAAACTGCTAAATGTCGGATCAAATAGCCATTATGTCGGGGCTGCTGGTATAACTCACTACTACAGAAAAATATTTCATACTTCACCAGGGTCGACTTGCCACACCACTGAACCATAATGTTCTGCGGCAGTCAGTCTTCTTTCCGTACAAACCAGCCAATAGCTCGAGCTCGTATCGGTGATACGGCAACGATCACACGACCTCACAGGGACTGCGCAGTGCGCATCCTGGAGTTCAGCTTCGCTAGGACACGTGTGATCCTATTAAATGACTGCACTGCAGGCTGGGTTTGCCCACAGCTACCGCTCGATAGCGCAGCCTAAGCGCACAGAACGTTGACCACCTCGTAGGGGCCACGCACTCTCAGATCTAACTTCCCTGTGAACAGGAAAGGTTAAGCACGAACACAAAGTCATCACATCACATCAAGTGCAAACCGTCTATTCCGTTTGGAATACTCGTCTTGGTAGACTTGGTTCTACTCGAGAAGGTGTCGAGTCCAACATCTCAATATTTTACGCAAGGCTTTACAATTTGGCCTACAGTTTTCAGTTGTAACCTCTAACCTGTAGTTCACTCTACCAGTTATTAGTCTCTGTTAATATAACTTTAATTTGGAAACGGCTAACCATTGTTTCTCAATAAAACCAAACAGTGAATTACCATGAAGTATACACGAAATAATGAGACTAACTGCAAACTGCACCGATAGCAAACTTACTAGACACGCTCACTGTGCGGTGTCTCACATCTAATTTACCCAATAACGCCAGCGCGGCGGTATATATAAAAACAATAGGAACACTTAGCTTACCAACATACCGACGATTACATCGTCTACCTGTTCTAGTGTTACACACTAGCCACTGGTCTGCCAGACATGAGTTCATACGCACTGAGAAATGCGTCTGCTTGGATTACACCTGTACTCGTTCAGAAACACGTCTGCAGGGCCAGAAGTCCAAGGGAAGCATCGCGCGCAGTAAGTAGAAAGTTCGCGTCGCATGCTCGTCCCACCACGCGAAGCGAAACGCCTCACGTATGCCATCATACACACCGCTAGGATATGTGTGATCCAAATAAGTGACTGCAACATAAAACATTCAGATTAACACACACTTAAAATGCAGCAAACCTCTTGGGATACCATTCTCTTTTCAAAGGAGTACTGTACTGAGCTGCGGCTTGGGTAGTTTTACCCCGCGCACCACTCAGTAGTTTAAGTTCATAACGGTCGCTTGGTAAAACCTTGATAACACTGTTTGAGCCTCTCATACCAGAGTAGAGTTTACCCGCAGGCTTATTATGTTAAACCCTGCAGTAGCGACAGCAGAGCGACGGAAGCAGTAAAGCGACAGCGACCGCCTCGCGATCGGCCTGCCGTACTCCACTCCTCAAACGCTCGGCTTCACCTGACCTTGTCTAATACATCTGAAATCTCACAAACAACGGTTATACGATTGTCAACATGTTTACCTTGATAACTACCACACTAGCAGACTGTTTACTTTAAGCACATCAGGTGTGATGAGATTGTAAAAGCGCTGCTATCAATTAAAACATTGATCGGAACACTATTCATCACAGCTGTTGTTGATCGTCGACTCGAGAGCGTCAAGTAGTATCGTTAAGGCACGAAATCAGCTGGTTTCAAGTCGGTTAAGTCAGTACACGTAATATTAGCGGGAGAAAAAGGGTTATTTCGACTAGAGGGTAGTCGAAATACAGTACTGCTCATTGGGATGGGCATGCCTACACGATGACGACTGTTTACAGATGCGCTCTTTTGAAAAACAATCGTCAACTGTCGTCGTGACCAGAAGGGTTACTATGTCAAACCTTGCAGCGAGCAGAGTGATAGCAGATCGACAGCAGCAGCAAAGCAACAGCGACCGCTTACGCGATCGGTTGCAAGTTGTTACCGTAAACGGTATCACGGAAGGCAGTCATCTGCCTATCGCTAAGTTGTTGCCGAATGCACGTTGCCTTTGAACACTAGCGCCACTAGTGACAGAACAGAAATTGGTGGAAACAAATATTGTTCACAGATTGTCCAGCAGAGGGAGACATAGTGTTCAGTTGCTGTTGCCTGTTAGCTAATACAAAATTAAGGTTAGACTTCTTACTAAATGAGCAGACATTTGGTGTGAGGTCAGTAGTTACTCACCTCTCTTGGGACATTGTATCTGAGTATGGTCCTTTTGTCCACCACAAAAACATGAGACAGCACCTGCACTTATCTAAGGGTTACCTATTCCACGGATATAAGGAAATAAGGAAATAAGTGTCCTTAGTTCTTCACTAAGACCAGATACCGCTTGTAAACGCAGAGAAGTATGATACGACACGCGTATTCAGGGTATGTGGTGTATGAGTCAGATGTTTTCTTCATGGTTTCGAACAATATATTGGCAAAGGCTAACTTACCTGGACAAAGAGGTTTACCTCCTCAAAGTTCGACCATGAACGGTCGCGGGTGACCCATTCAGATATCCAAACCTTAGCATCGTCTTTCAAACAAGACGCGACACGAGCGAGACCCACTCCTTCTACGTGGAGCCCTATATGTGCGCCACGGCGTTCGACGATATGACACATCAGGAACGGGATCGTGATCTATTTGAACGAGAACTGCCTCGACATGCGAGACATGTGCACATATGTGTGACATCTCGAGATGTGAACGAGGACTTCGTGTACGGTTGCGTGAGCTACCTCCTAAACAATGTCCAGAACTAACACGAGTTCTCAATTCATCAATTTAAACAACAAAACACAAAAAATGACTAACTGTGGGTAGTTGTATTTTTGCTTCCTTTCTGGTTTATAGGCCTTTGTCTGGTTGTTTATCAGTGCAAAGGTAGCGTTTTACAGAGAAAAGAAAGAGAAAGCTGTATGTGGACACAGACCTATCCCACTTCTGATTTTAGGAACCAAGTAATGATTCAAATAAAAAATACAGACGGACGGCGGATTAACTTTAATCCTTTACAATTTGATAAAAATTAAACATAAAGAAAACCAAAAGGAATCAAATCAAACTTACAACAAACCACAGTTAAATTTAACATGAACTCAGAGTAACTTACTCGTAATCTAACCACATAGGTAAGTAGGTAGGTAGCTCACAATCACCGATAATCCTAACTAAATAGATGTTCACTCGTCGAAGGCTCGTGCGCAACTGGGCTGCAGCTCGCTTTGCGCCCGCTTTTATAGGCGCGCTGTCCCCTATTAGTCATCGTCGGACGATATTGCTAACACTATTAATTAAGTATAATTATATTAATTTCAATGAATTTAAATGATTTTCAAACCAAGTTTTCACGATATCGAACTTATTATTTCCATAGCATTTCCGATGGAGGTAAATGTATGAAAGGATACCTAATATTCGAAAAATAAATCGTAAACTATCAAAAATTCATACTAGGGGTACTGAGTGTTCTCAGAACATCTCAATGAAATGGATCAGACAGACAGACGCGGCGGAGGACTTTGTTTTATAATAGATACCTATGTAGTGACGATCTAGCCGAAGTCGCGGACAACTAGTTAGCTATTTCAAAGACGTTTACGTTAGACGTTTCAAAGTGATCCTTGTGATTGTATTGAATAAATATTTTTTCAATTTCAATTTCAATTTCTATTTACCTACCCCTTCCACAGGGCTCTGACGCGTCCAGTGCCGACAAGGAGTCAGCGCTGGCGCTGGTCTCCGAGCTCGAGGAGTCGCTGGAGAAGGTGACCCTGGTGCGCGTGCCGCAGGGGAAGGAGAACAGGCACTTCCTCAGCCTCTTCAAAGGTACCTGGTGGTGGAACTCTTCAGAATCCATCACCCTGCAGCATGAGATCCGATAGCTTTTTATTCTACGGAAGCGAAGATAATATGGCGACAAAAGTGTCATTTTGAATTAAACAAAAATGACACTTTGCTATTTGATTACTGTCACTTTGACTTTCTTCTCTTCCGTTATTTCCTGCACTGCTTATAAATAGACGTTATGTGTTATTCCAGGTCATAAACTACGCATATTCCAAGTTTGATCCAGATCCGTTCAGCCGTTTCAGCGTGAATGAATAACATAACACTCACACGACTGTAATCCCCGGGCTCGGTAGACATCTCCTCAGATCTCTAGTTACTTACATCTTTGAGGATATCTAAAGAGTCTGCACGTCCGAACATTATATTTGGTACATGTACATGCCCATTTTGCATATTAGGTAGTTAGTATTCCGTACGTGACAGGTTTCAAGCCCATCGCTTATAAGAATACTAACCTATGACACGCACCTTCGAATGTTTAGCTCTAGGGTAGATATCCTCAAAGATGTAAGTAACTAGAGATCTGAGGAGATGTCTACCGAGCCTGGGGAGTACACTCGTGTTTTTTTGTGATGTTTCCTTCACTGTTCATAGGGTCTACAATCTACACTCGCAAGCGACTGTAGTTAAAAAAATGTATGAAATCTTGTACAGCGCCTCTAGCGGATAGTTGGGTACTAAAACGTCACGTAGCTAACTATCCTACGTCACAGTACTACAGCGACTGTAGTTTGCGCTTCATTCATTTGCTTAGAATTCGGTGCCATGAGTAACAATTTTGACAGATGTCATAGTAACGTACTATTACTACTGTAGTGACGTCAGCCGATCTAAATGTGACAACTCATGGTAGACGTACTGAGCTAAATTAATTGTTTTAGGACATCTTGCAATAGTGTACGGGAGCAAGGCCAATGACTACAAACCTGAAAACGGAAATGGAACTTATGGCGACGACGGCATTCGATTGTTCAGGGTGAGTTTGACAAGGTTCCTTTGTATCTTTATATGGGATTTACAATTACCGAAGGTAGGACTAGAACCGAATTATTCCTATCTGTCCCTCTTTGTCCCCCTGGGAGGGACAGACAGGACTAGAAAGTTCCATTCGTCCCTTTCTTGGCAACGGAGAGACAGATAGAATTTTTACGAACCCTTTCAACGCCAACGTCTTTTAACAACTTCTTTTTTTCAATTTTTTGAAAAAGTTTTTCTGTCCTATTTGTTACGGGGGGACATTAGAATCTGAAGCCGGCCAACGCACCATTACGCCTTTAAGTTTCTTTGGGTGAACTGCTCAGAGGCACTTAAATTTAAAGATACTTACCTTGTACCCTTGGCTCTAGGGCAGGGGTCGGCAAAGTGGCAAAATAAACTAAAGGCGGGCCGGTCCGCACTTGTGATATTAACCCTAGAAGCTTAAAATATGGCTCTCAAATGCCCATCTCCGAGACAAGAAGCATATTTATTTTTTCTATAATTGACAATTGAAAAACTTTGCTCGCAAAAATTATAAGTGCTGCCAAAAATTGTAATGAACTCGCTCTTCGCTCATTTGTTCGTTCTCGGGCAGAGCGAAGCGCGTTTTACGTCTAGGTCCACACTATACGGTCGATCGTGGTTCGTTCATGCATTTATCTTGATATTTAACTTATGTATATAAAAAACATTCACGGGCCGCCAGGGTGCGGGTGCTCTAGGGTATTATCGGTTTCCTCACGATGTTTTCCTTTGTCGTTTAAGAGCACTGGCATCATCACACCGGAAAATTGCTTAAAATTTGCCCCCCGAGAGACTTAACAAGCCCCGTGCTGTCTGCAGGTGGAGGGCACGGAGCCCGGAGTGGACATGCGCGGAGTGCAGGTCCCCGAGCGGGCGGACACGCTGGAGGACGACGATGTGTTCGTGCTGGAGACCCCCACCGCCGTCTACCTCTGGAACGGACAGGTGCGTCAGGGCGCACTATAATCAATAGTCAATAGTCAATAATCTTTATTCAGTAATATCACAGGGATCATTTTGAATCGTCTTACATACTAGGTGAGTCTAGGTGCCAATTCCAGAGGGTCTACCATGAGTTTTCACAATCTACACTCGCTAGCGACTGTAGTTGTACAAAAATGTATGAAAATATTGTACAGCGCCTCTAGCGGATAGTTAGGTACTAAAACCTCACGTAGCTAACTATCCTACGTCACAGTACTACAGCGACTGTAGTTTGCGCTCATTAATTTGCTTAGAATTTGGTACCATGAGTAACAATTTCGACAGATGTCATAGTAACGAACTATTAGGTACTACCTACTGTAGTAACGTCAGCTGATCTAAATGTGACAACTCATGGTAGACGTACAGTTCTATCACCAGTACGAGAAGAACTGACAAGAAACTTGCTGGGCCCTAGCTTTTTTTGTATTATGATCCTTGTTAACTACTGTAAAACTATATTCAGTACCTACTACCTCTACTTAGTATAAGTTTTTGCTAGTTTACGAAAACTTTCGAATAGTATCCTTTCATTGACCTCCATTCGGAACTGAAATAAGGTCGATACGATAATATCGAAAATATCTAATCGGCAGTCCCGGCAATGATTTTCAAACTAAGTTTTCACGATATCGACCTTATTTTAGTTGCATGTATGAAAGGATACTAGTAAGTAGACTATCAAAAACTCATACTAGGGGTACAGAACGAAATATTCGTCAAGTTCAGTTGAATTTTAATTTTTTTGTTGTTAAATTCAAAGTATCGTAGGTAGGTACCTACCATCCGTAAAGTGGTGTTATAACAGACCAGCTGTTAGCGTGATTTCGTCCGCAAAATTCATCGATGTATATAAATAAATAATAATAAATAAATAAATAATGCTGGACAATCCACACAGCATCATCTAGCCCCAAAGTAAGCTACTCAAAGCTTGTGTTATGGGTACTAGATAACTGATATTAATACATGATGTAGGTACATAGATAGATATATTTTTTTTATTATACATACACACCCAGACCAACGGAACAAATTTCTGCAGATCGTACACAAATTTGTTCCGAGGCGGGAATCGAACCCGCAACCTCTTGCGTCGCAGGCGGACTCTTGCCCGCTGCGCCACTGAGGTCGTATATACATATAATAAAATCGTTTATCTTTGCGTTTGTGCACGCTAATCTCCGCAACAGCTGAACCAAATCCATTGCAGTTTTCACTAATGTATTGAGATAAGCTTGGATTTAACTTAGGCTTTGTTTAAATCAAAAATAAGAATTTGATATAATATTTTTGATGATAAACCTTTTACATTCGCACAGCATCAGTCACAATTATTGATCCATAGATTAATACACATAATAAAATTAAATAAAGCCTAGCCAAATCCACCAGTGAAGATACCTACCTACCGGTTTCAGCTTCATTATCCATGAGTGGCCCATGATAGGACCATAACGTAATAAGGTGCAGAGATAAAGAGAGTTGTATATCAGGAGGCGCATCCTGAGGAGTTGGAGGCGGCAGTCAGCTTCGTGCAGCAGGTGGTGGGGGCGGATCGGGAGGTCACCACCGTGCTGCAAGGAGAGGAACCTGAGGAGTTCTGGGCGGCGCTGGGTGAGTGCTGGCGACGATATCTTGAGGAACCCACTTGTTTTTGCGAAGTAGGGTTAGGTGTAGGTACCTATGTAGGTAGGTGCTGTATTCTCAAGTACAGTTTCATAATTATTCTCACTATTCGTCATTGTTCGCAATATCACAGTGCTCACGCTAAATAATATAAAGTGAATAAAAATAAGTGATAAATAAAAAGTGCTAAATAATATTATACTTAGTAAAAGCTTAGGTACTTAGTTTGGGGCTAGCCCAAACTATTTTATTATACCCAAACGGATTGGATAATAATCTCTTGTTATTTTGAGTATAATAAACTTAATTTGTATTTGAACTTCCCTATAAAGCACTTATTACATTACCCTGAATTCAGGTACCCTTACCCTAAATAGGAGTGGTGTAATAAGAGTTAGGGCGTAAGGCGTAGAGGCTAGGCGTTAGGCTCCCTTCTACCGGGCTCTGAATACCGTGTAGTGTAATACCCGTTTATCCCTCTGACCGGCAGGCGGTCCCTCCGAGCGGAAGGAGGACCCGTGCGGATGGAAGCTGGCTGTCAGTCAACGCGTCAACTCACCGCGCACACTGACAGCTGTCACTGTCAAAGTGACAGGCAAGATTAAGTTCGAAGATCTAGACGCTAACTATTCACAGCAGGTAGTCTTTCGATTTAATATTAAGATTTTTAGCGCATCTTACGGGTTACAAGTTCAATTAATTTAAAAATATAAAGACGCCGACACAAACTTTGCCCGCCATTTAGTGGTGGTTTAGTAGGTATTCAACTACTCAAGCCCTTCGTTTGATACCTATATTGAAGGAGTTGTGAAAAAATTTGTTATCCGCCATTTGCAACTTACGTAGACATAGACATTAGACACCTACCAGTAGGTCTGCCATGAGTTGTCACATTTAGATCGGCTGACGTTACTGCAGTAGTAATAGTACGTTACTATGTCATCTGTCAAAATTGTTACTCATGGTACCAAATTCTAAGCAAATTAATGAAAAAAAAAAAAAAAAAAAAATGAGCGCAAACTACAGTCGCTGTAGTACGCTGTGACGTAGGATAGTTAGCTACGTGAGGTTTTAGTACCCAACTATCCGCTAGAGGCGCTGTACCATGTTTTCATACATTCTTTTAACTACAGTCGCTAGCGAGTGTACATTGTGAAAACTCATGGTAGACCATCTGTATGTAGAATAGTTGGCTCAAGGAATCTAGGCATTCGTGAAGTTAGCCGCAAGAGTTGCGCAGTATCGTTTTACAGCAGCAATTGGAGGTATGAGGAGGGGGGGAAGGAACTGTACATGCACAAACTCGCACCTGTGGCTAACTTCACGAATGCCTAGATCCGTTGGATGAACTGTACATACAGTGTGTCCAAACACTTCAGGCGTGAATACAAATAAGGATTGTGGACATCGCGCGCGGGATCTCAGTTTGGGGCGAACTATTAGTCAAGTTGGTACTTCTAATCTTCAGGATCTGTCTGATGATGGAGTGTATATCCTGGACACGGGCGAGGAGCTGTACCTGTGGCAGGGCTCCAACATACCGGAACGCGTCAGGGCGGCCAGGGAAGACATCATCAAGGTAACAACTCATTAGAATTTTATTTATTTAAAATAATATAGCCCATGTTACTAGGAATAATGTAGCATTCTAATGAAAGAATTTTTGAAATCGTTCCAGTAATTTTTGAGTTTATTTATTACAAACAAAAATACAAAACTTTTCTCTTTATAATATTAGTAGGTATAGTAACTATAGATTGACGTGCCTCTGACTATCCTCAAAGATTTAAGTTTAGATTGTGTGGTGTGACGAATCTTCAGTGCCTAAAGTAGTAGCTAACTGGGTACGAGTTGGCAGCGGGCGACGTGAGGCAGCGGCGGACGACGTGTCGCGGCGACACCACCGGTTTCTACGTATTTCTATGAAAGGGTCCCTAGCTTCGTGTCGCTAACTACGGAGGGATTTTCATAGAAATACCTACATAGAAACCAGCAGTGTCGCCGCGACACGTCGTCCGCCGCCGCCTCACGTCGCCCGCTGCCAACTCGTACCTGGCATTGCTCCATGCGTGGATGCCAGGAGTACGTAGCCGACGCGACGATGGCTTGGTCGCACGGCGGACTCCGCAAAGATTTAAGTTTAGAGATGTGATTAAACTTCAGTAAACTAGTAGCTAACTCACATTCCTCCAAGTAAACTAATGGCTAACTCAAGAGATGTGATTAAACATCAGTAAACTAATTAATGGCTAACTCAAGAGATGTGATTAAACTTCAGTAAACTAATTGCTAACTCTAGAGATGTGATTAAACTTCAGTAAACTAATGGCTAACTCAAGAGATGTGATTAAACTTCAGTAAACTAATGGCTAACTCAAGAGATGTGATTAAACTTTTCCGGTGGCAACACTGGTTCGGCGCGCACGCTTGTTTTATAATTTTTTGATAAAATTTTAATTTCTGGCTTCATCTACACAAATCTTGCAAATTTAGGTGCATCTAAGGTTCCTGCAACGTATCTGTAAGGAGGGCTAGCCTAATAATATGTGTTAGTGCAAAATTACTCGCTGGCATAACCTCACCTACTCCAAACCATTTGTGATCTCAACTTACTAATCAAACTTTATTCAAACATCTACTACGTTACGACACTTGATGCCTGATAATGACAACCGTTCAAGACATTCTCGCATCGCAGCAGTCCATCGAGTCATGCCTGTCTTCCAGGATGGAAAAATTTGAAAAAGATCTCCGATCGGCTACAAGCATAACCTCATTAGAAGATATTTCGATTGAATTCAAAACTTTCCGAGAGCTGGTCTGGTCTACTATCAAATGTCTTCGCACTCAAGTTCAGACCCTGGCACTCCAAATGGATGAGCTCGACAACTACAACCGGAGAAATGCGCTCTTATTCAGCGGCATTCCTGAAGCTCAAAATGAGGTCTGCTCTGGGGTCATCCTTGCTGTCATCAACTCTCTCGGGAACTTAGAAGATGTGAACTCCGGCTCCTTTCAGCAATGTCATCGTTTGGGCACCAAGAAACCCTCAGGCTGCCGTCCTATATTGGTCCGCTTTAACAATATTTCAATTAGGAATGCTGTTTGGAACAACAAAAAGAGCTTAAAGGCATCCCAAACGGTGATACGTGAATTCCTGACTAGACCAAGACAGGCCATTTTTGCTGCTGCTCGCAAACATTTTGGCACCAATAACTGCTGGACTCGGGATGGTTCCATTTATGTCAACCCACCCAACGCTGAACGTAGCCGTATTGGATCATTAGAAGACCTCAAGCTGCTAATGGCTAAACATCCAGCTGTATCTACACCATCTACAAACACTACTACAACGACCATGTCCCAGCAGCGTACAGCAAGTAAGGTTGCAACATCGGTGGTGGTGCCAGATCCTGCAAGGACTCCAGTTTCGACAGCATCAGCGGCGGCTGCGGTAGCACCTATGGCGGCGCCAGTTGCAGCAGCGGTGGTGGTGTCGGCATCTGCAGCGGCGGCGCCGGTGTCTGCGGCGACGGCGCCTGCGACAGCAGCAGCTGCCCCAGTGCGTCAGCCTTCTTCCCGCAAAACCACACTTCCCAATCGTTTAGTGAACAAATAATCAAGACTTATTATGTCCCTGTACTAATAAAGTGTTTTCCCTGCTGTGCCGAGCAGCACATACTTACAACATGCATGCCCCTATGGCCTGCTTTACTTTTCTTTGTGAGCTTGTGTGCGGGTCCAATATGGAAATAGGTATGTTATTCATAAGTAAGTTTAATTAATAATACATGCAAAGTTTTCTTTTGGCTAAACAATAGCTGTAATGGGTAGGTTAAGTTTTTGATTTAAAGTTACCTAATTTTTATTTTTAAAATCTAGATCTCATTATTCTATTATATTAATTCTAATCCTGGACTGATTTTCTAATTTTATATGAAGACTAGATCTCAGTAAATTTTTAATTGAAACTAATTCCTAGACTGATATTATTGTTACTTTGTTTTGAAACTAATTTATCCATTGTAAAGTTCTTATTTTTGCCCTTTCTCACTGCAGATAAGTTTAAGATGATTTAATTCATGACTTCAATTAATTTCAGTTGTGCATATTGATCAACACTGCAATACCTAACTAGGTACCTAATCTACCTAATATTTATTTTTTGTTGCTATATACCTATTATATAGGTAGGCTAGTACTATTTTAGTGAGTATGAGTAATTTTTCATGTAGGTGCCTTGGTTAACGGTTTAAATGAGTAATACTTTATCTTATCTTATAATTATTTTTGATACCAAGTGTTCTAGGGGTGCCTAAGATGTAAGGTAAAATATGCTTAAGTACAATGCAGTCTATCTGCTGTGGAATATGTTTTTATGTTGTTGGTTCTTTTGTTGTTTCATTTTGTCACCACTAGCTAAGTCAGGCTTTGTTGGTTTTGGTGGTTCCTACTGCTATGTGACCAAATATGTTATATAGTCCTATAGGCATCAAACTGCATGCTGTATGGGTAGGTATTTGTCTGTCTGGCTGAGGCTTCATACTAAACACATGTTTATTTTGAAAGTGTTTCTAAGTAGGTAAGTTATGAATGCTCCAGGATATACACATAGGGCACCTACCTTTCTCTCTTTCTTTATCTCATTTATTGTTTTTCTCTAGAGGTGTTTTTATGCCGGTGATATTAATGTACAAGTTTAGTTTTAGTTAAGTTTTTAGGCTAAGTCATTCTGATTAATAGTTCCTTTTTTGATTTATCTTACTAGATATTTAAACATTATTATATATATATTTATAGAGGCAATTGTAAATTTTTAAGTAAGTATAATATTACATTTATCTTATTTGTATTATATTATTCTTCATTACATACATTTATCTTTATTATTATTATTTTTTTTTTATATAATTATTATATTTATATATTTTTCTTATCAATATATTATTTATTTTAGGTAAGTATTCAATTATTGGCTAGATATATATTATTACTAAGTACTTAACTTAATGAATGTCGGGTGATGATGAGGACTCTTTTTTTAACTGCTGAATCTGACTCCGACTTGTCTTTTGTGAGCTTAGATGATTGTTATCACGAGTTATCTCTTGGTGAACAGTTGAAGAGTGTCTTTAATCAATGTGCTAAATCATTCAATGTTTGCCACATTAATGCTCAAAGTATACCTGCACATTTAGCTGATCTTCTTGAATCTTTTGAATGCAGTAATATCAATGCGGTACTAGTGTGTGAGACCTTCCTTAAACCTTCTCTTCCGTCTTCTTTTTTTCCTCTGCCAGGGTATGTTCTTGTCCGCAATGACCGCACTGGTAAAGGCGGCGGTGGTGTTGGCATTTACCTAAAGAGCGACATTACCTACAAAATTGTTTGTCAGTCTCCTTCTCCCTACAGTGCCTCCCCAGAATATCTTTTTTTGGAGGTTGACTTTGGGACCAAACTTTTGCTTGGTGTGATATACTGTCCTCCCAACATCACCGTCTCCAATAATTATCTTAATAAGTTGGAAACCGTTTTAGAAAACCTTACTTCTGTCTATACACACTCAATAATTATGGGAGATCTAAATACTTGCCTTATTTCGAACCCTAAGTCTTTAAAACTCAAAAACATTGTGGAATCTGTCAACCTCAACATTATAAACAGCGAACCCACCCATCATACTGCAACTAATGCTACTGTACTTGATCTAATCATAACCTCACACACTGAACTTATTGAAAAATTTGGACAACTTTCGGCTCCGGCTTTTTCGCATCACGACCTTCTCTACCTATCGTTTAATATTCGTATGCCTAAGCCTAAGCCTACTACCCTTAAACAACGTAATTTTTCTAAAATTGACTTAGCTAAATTACTAAAAGATGCTGATGATATACACTGGGATGATGTTGATAACTTTTACTCTATTGATGATAAGGTTGAGTTTCTTAACTCTAACATCGTGACCTTATTTGATAAGCATGCTCCTATCCGCACTGTCAAACTAAAGCACACCCCTTCACCGTGGATCACTGACAATATTCGTAAAGCTATGGCTAAAAGGGACCGTGCCTTTCGTAAATTTAAAGTTAACCGTTGTGACAATAACTGGGCAACTTACAAAAAGATGAGAAACCGCTGTAACTTACTGGTCCGCAACGCGAAGAAACGTCATATAGCCGAGCAAATCGAACTCGCTTCACCTGCGGGCTTATGGAAGTTTCTTAGATCTTTAGGTATTGGCAAACCTAAGTGCTTTGATTCTAAGCTGGCGTTTGACTTAAATACTCTTAATGCTCATTTCTCTTGTAACACTAAACTCAGCTCTGTCGCTAAATCGAATGCTCTGACAGAGATATATAACACTCAGTCTCCTAATACTGAACCTTTCTCCTTTTCTCATGTTAGCCACGATAGAGTGCAAAAAACTGTTATTTCGCTCAAATCCAAAGCTGTTGGTTGTGACAACATAGGTCGAGTTATGATCTCCTACATTCCAATACACTTACTTCCTACATTAACTCATATAATCAATTACTCTCTTACCTCCTCTCATTTCCCAGATCAATGGCGCCAGGCTTATGTCATCCCTCTTCCTAAAGTCCCCAACCCTACTCTTCTCAAACAATACCGCCCGATTTCTATTTTGCCTTTTTTTTCTAAAGTTATTGAATCAATTGTTCTTTCCCAACTAACTGAATTCCTATCTGATAACAACCTTTTCAACCCATTTCAATCTGGTTTTAGAAAGGGGCATAGCACAACATCTGCTCTCCTAAATGTTACTGAGGACATTCGATCAAATATGGAAAAGTCCCATGTAACAGCGTTGGTGCTCATAGATTTTAGCAACGCCTTCAACGCGGTTGACCATGACCTTCTCTTAGCTATCCTTCCCAAACTGAACTTATCTATGGACGTTGTTGATTGGTTTTCCTCATATCTAAGTGGTCGTCGTCAAAAAACCCGGGACGGACAAGTGTTTTCTGAATGGAAAGAAATTGAAGCCGGTGTACCGCAAGGCGGAATTCTATCTCCCCTCCTCTTCTCGTTATTCATCAACTTTCTCTCTCCACACATTCATAGTCAATATCATATGTATGCTGATGATCTCCAGCTATACTCCTCTGCATCCGTTGAAAACTTTCACAGTGCCATTCAAACTCTTAATGATGACCTTCACCGCCTGTTTTTGTGGTCAAACCGTTTCGGAATTAAAGTTAACCCTGATAAATGCCAAGCCATTATTATTGGCAGCTCTCGTCAGCTCACAAAATTAAATTCTCTTGTTGTCCTTCCCCACCTACATTTTAACGATTGTAAAATTCCTTTTACAACTACCGTTACTAATCTTGGAGTAGTATTCGACTCTAAACTTTGCTGGGTTCCATATATAAAGGAAGTCTCTCGCAAATTTTACGCCTCTCTACACTCTATAATCCGTCTTAAAAACTTTCTTCCCATAGCCACCAAAACCTCTTTAGTTAACTCACTTCTCATACCCATTATTGATTATGCCGATGTCGCTTTCCTTGATCTTACTGAAGAGCTTTTAAACAAACTTGACCGACTTCTTAATACCTGCATACGCTTCATTTTTTGTCTTCGTAAATTCGACCGTGTGAGCAATTTCCGTGCCAAACTCAAATGGCTCCCCATCAGGGAACGCAGAAATTTGAGAATTCTTTCTATGCTTTTCTCTACCCTTAAAGACCCTTCCTCACCGGCTTATCTTAAAGATCGTTTTCTGTTCCGATCTGAAACACATGAACGAAACCTTCGTTCATCGGACAATCTTTTTTTGGAAACCCCTGAACACAGCACATCCTTTCGTGGCAACTCCTTTTCAGTAGAAGCCGTTAGGTTGTGGAACGCTCTTCCTTACGATATTAAAAAAGCAGATTCTAAAGATACTTTTAAAAGATTAACTCGTGAACTATTTTTAAAGAAACTATACCGAAATGACTGATTTCCTTTCCGATACATACCTTTCAATCACCTACCAAACTTTACTTGTCGACTAGTACCTTAGCAGACTATTTATTTTATTATAAAAGTTCGTAACAGTAAATATTCACATGTATGTTTATGATATATATTTTATTATATTATTGATATGTACCTACGTGTATTAAGTAAGTAAGTATAATTATATATTTATAATATGATTAGTACCTATGTATGTATGTATAGCATGAAATTGTCTCTATTATAATATTTTATTGTTTATTTGTGGAATATTTAATTTAAGTTACTACCTACTTAGTTTTTAGTTTTACATTTGTTATTGTGCGCCGACCTGGTTTTAAACCGAATGGGTTGGCTGGTAGAAAATGCCCCTAGGCATTAAGCCCTCCTTTTGTAACACATTTTTTGTAATTGTGTACAATAAAGTATAAATAAATAAATAAATAAACTTCAGTAAACTAATTGCTAACTCTAGAGATGTGATTAAACTTCAGTAAACTAATTGCTAACTCTAGAGATGTGATTAAACTTCAGTAAACTAATGGCTAACTCAAGAGATGTGATTAAACATCAGTAAACTAATTGCTAACTCTAGAGATGTGATTAAACTTCAGTAAACTAATTGCTAACTCTAGAGATGTGATTAAACTTCAGTAAACTAATGGCTAACTCAAGAGATGTGATTAAACTTCAGTAAACTAATTGCTAACTCTAGAGATGTGATTAAACTTCAGTAAACTAATGGCTAACTCAAGAGATGTGATTAAACTTCAGTAAACTAATGGCTAACTCAAGAGATGTGATTAAACTTCAGTAAACTAATGGCTAACTCTAGAGATGTGATTAAACTTCAGTAAACTAATGGCTAACTCTAGAGATGTGATTAAACTTCAGTAAACTAATGGCTAACTCAAGAGATGTGATTAAACTTCAGTAAACTAATGGCTAACTCAAGAGATGTGATTAAACTTCAGTAAACTAATTGCTAACTCTAGAGATGTGATTAAACTTCAGTAAACTAATTGCTAACTCTAGAGATGTGATTAAACTTCAGTAAACTAATGGCTAACTCAAGAGATGTGATTAAACATCAGTAAACTAATTGCTAACTCTAGAGATGTGATTAAACTTCAGTAAACTAATTGCTAACTCTAGAGATGTGATTAAACTTCAGTAAA
The DNA here is from genome assembly GCA_963675405.1 of Cosmorhoe ocellata. NCBI lineage: Eukaryota > Metazoa > Arthropoda > Insecta > Lepidoptera > Geometridae > Cosmorhoe > Cosmorhoe ocellata. Next base: position 302,782 of record OY776273.1, read on the forward strand.
CTAATGGCTAACTCAAGAGATGTGATTAAACTTCAGTAAACTAATTGCTAACTCTAGAGATGTGATTAAACTTCAGTAAACTAATGGCTAACTCAAGAGATGTGATTAAACTTCAGTAAACTAATGGCTAACTCAAGAGATGTGATTAAACTTCAGTAAACTAATGGCTAACTCTAGAGATGTGATTAAACTTCAGTAAACTAATGGCTAACTCTAGAGATGTGATTAAACTTCAGTAAACTAATGGCTAACTCTAGAGATGTGATTAAACTTCCGTAAACTAATGGCTAACTCTAAGACATTCGTCCATGCCTGGTCGCCAGGAGTACATAGCCGACGATGGGCTGGAGCGCACGGCGGACTCCGCCCTGGTGGTGACGCTGCGCCAGGGCGCGGAGCCGGCCGTCTTCAAGAACCTGTTCCCCTCCTGGGACGACGACATGTGGGATGTAAGTTATGTCTTCTATCCAATGAATGGTTGATTGTCATAATCAATTGTTAATCTAAATACTTATAAATAACTCAAAGGTGACTGACTGACTGACTGACTGACTGACTGACTGACTGACTGACTGACTGACTATCAACGCACAGCCCAAACCACTGGACGGATCGGGCTGAAATTTGGCATGCAGGTAGATGTTATGACGTAGGCATCCGCTAAGGATTTTGATTAATTCTATCCCCAAGGGGATAAAATAGGGGATGAAAGTTTGTATGAAAAGTCGCGATAATCGACATTCACGCGGGCGAAGCTGCGGGCATCAGCTAGTTTTAACATAATATACAAGATATATTTAATTAAAAAAAAACACAAAAAAAAATCCGCCATTTTGTAGCGGCCATCTTGGACCATCAACATAGTTAGGGACACTTCCGACTAATTCACCTTTCAAACAAAAAAAAAACAAATTAAAATTGGTTCATGCGTTCGGGAGCTACGATGCCACAGACAGACACACATACAGACAGACAGACAGACAGACAGACACGTCAAACATATAACACCTTGTCTTTTTTGCGGTTTTTGCATCGGGGGTTAAAAAGCGCTAGGACCGAGACGAGTTTCTTGTCTGTTCTTCTCGTTTAGTTCATCCAACGGATCTAGGCATTCGTGAAGTTAGCAACAGGTGCGAGTTTGCGCATGTACAGTTCCTTCCCCCCCTCCTCATACCTCCAATTGCTCCCAAAAAACGATACTGCGCAACTCTTGCGGCTAACTTCACGAATGCCTAGATTCGTTGAGCGAACTATACTTGGGTTAGGTTGTAATTGACACATAAGATTCACCGCATGTAACACGTTTCAAAGTTATCCAACTGATTTTATTGAATACTAGCTTCTGCCCACGACTTCGCCCGCGTGGTACCTTGAAAAACAAAACCAATCTATCCCACGGGAACTGTACATTTTTTCGGGATAAAAAGTAGCCTATATGATATTCCAGACTATAATCTATATTTGTGCCAAATTTAGATCCGTTCAGCCGTTTCAGAGTGAAAGAGTAACAAACATTCTAACAAACTTTCACGTTTATAATATTAGTATGAAAAATTATTTTAAATTTGAATTTGTAATACTTTTTGCAGAATCAAACATCCTATGATGATATCAAAAATGAAACTAAGGCGGCTAACTCCAAATGAAACAATCAAATATTTATTGATATATTTTATTGTATTTACATTACATAAGTAACTGTATATTAAGTACACATTTTATACAATTATTGCAAATTAAATCTATTTATATTCATTAAGCTGTTATTTTTTTAACAAAAAAAAACAAACTGAAAAAGTCTTTGCTGTAACATTCAACAACAAGGGCTGCCATAATATGGAAGGGATAACACAATTTTCATAGATAATATCTATCTATGGCAATCCAATTTGTAAGACCTGTAAAGGTGCGTACGGATTGCGCGTACACTGGTACGCGTAGTCAGTTTACGCGTGTCCGGAACGCCATGTCCATACGTGTAGTACGCGTACACTCTTGGGGAACGCGTACCGCGCGAGTCGGTCGGTTTTTGGTCGCGCGTTAAAGAGGACGCACACGACCGTGTACGCTATATTTGGACGGCAAGATGAATATACACGCGTGTTCTTCGAGTTTCAATAATGAAAATATGTCGGAGACATGCCGAATGACTGGGGCTCGCGGAACGCTTTGGATCGATCGACCTCGCGTACAGGGGCCTTACCACGAAGTCTTCCAGAACGATTCCGTAACGATTCCATTATAGAAACGTCATTACTTCCATACAATTTGCATAATTCATGGTACGAAATAACAATGTAATACTAATTCGGTAATGTATTATGAATTCGTGGTAAGGCCCCAGGTTCGTGGCGGTCCGTACAGGAGCTGTACGCGTATCCAATGTACGCGTGGACAGTGTTTCCCAACTACGCGTAACACAGGAACGCGCTATCCGTACGCACCATTATAAAAATGGCATTTAACTAATATTTTACAAGATAACCAAAATTGTTGCAAACAATGACAAAAGTGAGAACAATTTCCAGTCCCTCTATATGTATTTAGTACACTAGCTGTCCCGGCAAACTTCGTACCGCCTTCTACATTGCTTAGACAACAGTGAGTGATTCTACATTTTATTTAGAAAACGTTTGTATGGGAAATAGAAAGGGCAGTTATTCGAATTTTTCTTACCTTTTAAACCTTCCCAAGACCTCCACGAACATTTCAAGACCAAGATAAGATAAATCCGTTTAGCCGTTCTCGAGTTTTAGCAAGACTAACGAACAGCAATTCATTTTTATATATATAGAAGATAGAAGATTATAAAGCAGTACAATCTGCATGTCATCAGACTAGGCCACTTTAATCTGTCTGAGACATGTAGACCTACGTCAGAGTGGTGAAGTCCTCACAGCCAGAGTGGAGCAGTTCCAGGGTTGCGGTCAGACCGCGATGCACTGGTTGATGATCTGCACCAAGTTGGTGTTTTCCAGCGCGGCTGCCACCCTCTCCTTGTCAGCCAGCTGCTTGTTCACGGCGTGCTCCGACACGTGTGTGCCCTCCGTCACCTGTGTAATCAGTGAAAACATGTCACCTGTTTAATCAATTAATCAGTGAAGACATGTCACCTGTATCATCAATTAATCAGTGAAGACATGTCACCTGTATCATCAATTAATCAGTGAAGACATGTCACCTGTATCATCAATTAATCAGTGAAGACAAGTCACCTAATTAATCAATTAATCAGTGAAAACATGTCACCTGTATCATCAATTAATCAGTGAAGACATGTCACCTGTATAAACAATTAATCAGTAAAAACATGTCACCTGTATAATCAATTAATCAGTGAAAACATGTCACCTGTATCATCAATTAATCAGTGAAAACATGTCACCTGTATCTTATACCTTTAACCCATTAGTGGCCAAATGAAAACCAAAAATATTTTTACTACAAAAACTTTATTTATGTTTGAAAAAGAGGTTAAAAAAACATAATTGAGAAAGAAAAAAAAATAATCATCATCATTGACGGCATGAGGGGGGTGTACTCAATTGAGTACAATGGCTCCTTACAGGTGAAATTGTTCGAAACACGGTTTTTCTATGCACAGTGTTTTCAAACATTTTTTGCACTGCCAGCGTACTCTAGCATGGCACAAAACACATCGCAGTTGTTTCTCCAGTTTTTTTGGATAATGTCCTGTACCATCTTGAGGCAAACCAGGAACCAAAGATGAGGACACTCTTGTTTTCTTCTGGATATCTTGACGTAAGTAGAACCTGGCTATATTACGTCGAAACAGCAATTGATCCATCGTTTCATCACTGCTCAAAACATGCAAACGCCAAGCATTTGCTATAGTCAAGTCTATCATGTAAGTGAACAATAAATACCCACCACCATTTTTTGCCGTGAACTGCAATTTTGTACAACGATATAGACTGATCAAGCTCATCTACTCCTCCCATACTTCTATTATACGTTTGGAAAAGACGTGGGATGTCCACATCAGCTTTCTCCCGTTTTATTGGACACCAACGTTTTACCACTCCCATTGGCTCAATGGTGTCAAAGTTCGTAGCCATGGTGCACACACTATTATCTTTCCATCTGACTAGCAAGACTTCATTGTTCTTGTCAAACCTGTAATCAAATGCCGCTCGGCTTTCCTTCTTCATTTCTTTTGTACTTTTCATGGGACACCTTTTAGTTCTATTTTCTCTTACTGTTCCTGTAGCACGGTATCCTAACTTTCACAGATCCACCAAAAGGTCATAGTTGGTGAAAAAGTTATCAAAGAACACCTGATGGTTGGCTGGGTTTGTTCCGAGTTTATTGAGCAACGATTTCACGACTCTCGATCCCAACGGCTCAGTAGGATTGGGGCCAGGTTGTTTCCCACAGTAAAAATCAAAAGTGTAGCAATATCCAGACGAACTAGCTGCCACCCAGTTTTTGTAGCCGAACCGAACCGGTTTCCCACGTATAAATTGTTTGGCTGGATGGAGACCAAAATATTTGACCATGGATTCATCAATCGATATTTTTTCATGTAGAACACCCCACTGGTTGAATTTTTTCATTAGAATATCTCCCAAAGCTCTTACCTTGAACATCTTATCTGTGGTATTGCTGGCGTCATCGTTATTTACGAGATGAAGGTTTCGCTTGATGTCTCGGAATCTGTTTCTTGCCATAACGTTAGATACTAATGAGACACTTACATCTTCATCTACAGACCAGTACATGGTTTCTCTAGGCAGTTTATGGTATCCAGATAATATCAGAATACCTATGAACTTTTTCATTTCCACTGCATCAACTTCAAAAGAATGCCTATTATTTTGATTTGCATAAAGAACGCTATTTGAAACTATAAGGTCTATTACCTCTTCATCAAACAGTTTTTCAAATATTTGGACAGGCTTTAGACTTTTGAGCTCTTCTTTTGCTGCATTTAGTCGATCTTCTTCTTCAGTAGTACTCTGTGAAGTTGAACAATAATTCGGAGGACACTTACGCCACACTGGAGTTTGTTGTTGCGGCTGCAGGCGGACTCGCTTTGCAGCCAATGGTTCAACATAACTGCTATCGCTGTCACTAGAATCGACTTCTCTGGCGTTAGTAAATACTTCAATATTACCAGGAACATCTCTAGGCATTGATCCAGTAGCAAAATTTTCCTCTTCACCTTCTTCTTCATCAGTAACAACGCTGGGATCAGGTGGTATGATGGCTAAATCATACTCTGCTTCATCATCACTATTGTGCAGGACAGCTTCAATAGCTTCTTCAAGCCCTTTGTAGTTTGTCGTAACACTAAACTGATTTCGGCTCATTGTTGGTTATCTGAAAAAAATAATATATTTTGCATACATATGTGGCCACTGTACTTGATTGAGTACAGCATCAAATATATCGCATTATTTCGACAACACAGCTAATAAAAATTTTAATTTTTCGTTCTAGTTCATGATAAAGATGTCTTTCATAAATATTACCGCTAAAAACAGAATTTACTTTCAAATAAAACAAAATATTTACATGACAATGCACTTACCTCAGCACAACTTCTGTAGTGTAACTTCAAGTGACGAAAAATTGCAAAAAAAATCATAACTACCCTCATTTATTTTCATTATAGCATGGCGGATGTTATTGTGTTTAATATTTAGAAACAACAAAATTGGTCAAGCAGACAGTTTTTTTACAAAAAAATAGTAATCAACTGTACTCAATTGAGTACGGCGACAGCTAATGGGTTAAACGAGCAATTCTTGTATATATGTATATATATATATAATCTGAATCTTGGAAACGGCTCCAACGATTTTCATATGAAATTTAGTATGCAGGGGCTTTCGGGGGCGATAAATCGATCTAGCTAGGTTTCATTTTCCAAAAAACAAGATTTACGAGAAAAAAAACCGAGCAAAGCTCGGCCAACCAGGTACTCATCAATTAATCAGTGAAGACATGTCACCTGTATAATCAATTATTCAATGAAAACATGTGTCAAGTGCACAAAAGGAGCCTTTGGGTTGCACAATCTTTTACTATATTGGTTCCCGCTGTCCAAAAAATGTCTACGGTGAGATACACTCGGCTCTATTTCTTACTAAATTTAATACTTACTTCAACAGTCACCTTGAAGCGTGATGGAAGGGCTCGGAGCAATTGCACTCTGATGGAAAGACCTGGAAGACAATGATGTAATACAGAGAGCTGACTTCAGAACTGGGGGAACCCTGAAAAGTGGGCTGATATAACTACAAATACTGGATAATACATCGTCCGTGTACTTCTGACACCTCCTATCTAACATTTTTCACAAAACTGTTTTTAACGCCATCTCTTGGCTAGGGTTGGGACCCATTAAAAGCATTAACCTCCCAATTAAAGAAAGCCCCAGTTCAGTTGCAATCCATCTGAAGAAACATCTTCTAAAACTAATCGTCATTTTTTCGGTGGAAATTTCTACTAAGTAACAGTTTGTTTGGAGCTCTGCCTGTACGCGCACGCGACTCGTCGATATTTTGATGTTTCCAGTAAAGTTTATACTGTTTATTATTGCAAAATTCTTAATTAAAGTAAAGTAATATGACTTTTCGAGTGTTTTTGAAGTTTAATGTAGTATAAAAATTGATGAATTAGTAATTAATAGCTACGAACGACCAAGGGGTGAGAAGGTAAGTAATATTATATGCTACTTAAGAGCTCTTGGACCTAGATTTGTTTCAGATTTCTGCACAAAAAGTAAAACTAGAAGTTTTGTGGAAGTAAGTGAAGACGACAGACAATCTATATTGAAAAATTTTGGACGGAAATGGATTGACACCAAATAAAGGTAGCTAAACCAAATAATGTTACTTATCAAGGAAAAGCCCGACAAACATCAGAAAATTCTAGGAGGTCGAGGACTTTCGTATACTTTCTGCCAATCCATAATTCTACTGAGAATACCGTCTCCAGGAAACAAGTATGCCGAGAAATGTTTCTTCAGACTTAATGTTTCAGGTCGTTTACAGTCCAAAATTGGGCATACATTTTTAGAATGTTGTTGATGTTTGGGACTGATTTTACTACTATTTGTAGAATATTAATGTAAAAAGAGACTTTTTGATGTCATAAAACTTATTTAGTAGTGTTCAGTAATAAATACCAGTAATTGATTTTTTAAACTATTGTTTAATTGATTTTTTCCCCACTTTCGAATCAGTTACATATTATCAGTTTCATATTGAGGGTGGAGAAGTTGCATTCGCATAACAATGTGAGTTTCAATTCATTTGTTGTGCGAGTGCCGACTTCGAATCTCGCCCTCTATATGAAAGAGGATTTCTGGCCGAAGGGTGTCATATTTCGGCGATTCCGTGGAAGGCTTGGTGACACCCCCCCACTTCCAGCTCCCAATAATTAAATAATTAGTTTATTATTATGTATGTTAGACTGTAAGGTATATATTTATATGGGCCGTAGTTTTTAAGTATTTTCCATTTTGTACACTTAGACTAATGTTGCCTGAAATAAAGTTATTATTATTATTATTATCCTATGTTAAGAATTTGGAAAATTTAAGTCAACTCTGGGGATCAATTACTCCTATCTTACGAATAGAAATTTCTTCTACATACATACATACATAAAATCTCGCCTGTTCCCTGACGGGGTAGGCAGAGACCACGGATGTCCACTTGCTACGATCCTGACACACTTCTTTTGCTTCATTCACTCTCATTACATTCTTCATACATGCGCGTCGGTTTAGGGTACTCTAAATTTCTTCTATCTGTTTTTTAACCAAAACTTGAAAAGAAAAAACTCTTATCTACTAAATAAATGGTTAAATGCCAAAATTTACATGTTTTATATAAAAAAAATATAAAATATATGATCACGACTGTAATCCCCGGGCTCGGTAGATATCTCCTCAGATCTTTAGATACTTAGATCTTAGAGGATATCTAAAGGAGGTAGTCAGAGGCAAGTCCAAACATGACATTTGGTACATGCCCACATTTTGCACAGTAGTTAGTATTCCGTACGTGACAGGTTGCAAGCCCATCGCCGCTTATAAGAATACTAACCTATGACACATACCTTCGAATTTTTGGTTCTAGGGTATGCCGGTTTCCTCACGATGTTTTCCTTCACCGTTTAAGAAGCACTGGCATTGCGCATATACATTTTTCGAGTGGAAAAACTCATTGGTGCACGACGAGGTTTGAACCAACGACCTTCGGATCGTGAGGCAGGGGTGCTACCACTACACCACCAGCGCTCTTAATAATCTAATATATGTATACAATACTATTCTGCAATGATTATTTTATTGGGTCAAAATATGACCTGTTTTCATTAGAACTCAGCGTCTTGTTACTGAATTTTATTAAAATCATTCAGCTATTTCATCATGAGAAGGTAATACTTTGACATTTATAATATTAGTACCTGGGTGACCGAGCTTTGCTCGTTTTTTGGGGTAAACGACATTTTCTAAAACTGAAACCTAGCTAGATCGATTTATCACCCCTGAAACCCTCTGCATACTAAATTTCATGAAAATCGCTGGAGCCGTTTCCAAGATTCAGATTATATATATATATGTATATATATACAAGAATTGCTTGTTTAAAGGTATAAGATTAACTCCTCAGATCTCCACCTAGTTACTTAGATCATTGAGGATATCTAAAGAGGGTAGTCAGAGGCATATACATGAGTATGGACTATGGATACATAGAGCTCTGGTGGTCTAGTGGCAGTGGCCGCTATCATAATTCCGTGGGTTCGAGTCCTACACCAACAGATACCACACAATCCTTACCTATCAACGTCGCCATGCTGCAGTGAGGTATGGTCGGCGTGAAGTGAACTAGGACTTCGTTCCCCTCATTATTGAGCATCACGTTCCTCTGCTCCACCACCCGGAGCTCCTCCAGCGAGAGCGGGTGCTCCGGATCTGTGATATTCCTGATCAGATCGAAGATCTCCCGCTCGTCGAATGCGTCTGCGATTTCTTCGTCGTGGTCTGCGGAGGATGCTTCACGGTCGGAATCCTTCTCGTAGACGTCAGGGTTTACGTTGTCCGCCGTTTTTGTCATCTTGAGAATAATAAGCAAGCACTTTAAAAATGAGAGTACCTACGCAATGCAAACAAAAACCAATAAAGTAAATAGAATAGAACAACACACTGCACTGCACTGCGCGTAAAATATAAAATAGTGACAATGACAATAAAAGTTAGCTGACAGTGACATTTGACGTTGACAACTATTATTTAGCACTTACGGCACTAAACCTTTTCGCACCGTAGTGATGCCAACTTCTTATATTTACGCTTAATGTGGCTGTAAAAAAGACAAATTCTGACAGAGACAAATTCATTGTTGGTCTCAATAACTTGTTTTAGAGTAGCAATGTTGAGCTTCCTAGTAGACGCAGACGGTGACTTAAATTTGATTTTGAATTGTTAGTACTTAAGTATTTAATTTCATAATTCGATTGTATCATACAAACCATTTTCTTTTTCAGTCTATTAAGAAGCAACAATTTGTTCAATTTGTATATATATTATAGGTATCAGGTGATCCACCTGATATATTTTTTCAGGATCTTAGTAAAACATAAGTGACAAAATAATCGATAACGTTAACGCGGCAACGCTGGCTCCACTGAGTTGGCAATGCTCGTAAAGAGTAGGCACTGGGTGGTGTCGGTCGTCGTTGGCTCGCTCGTCACCCGAATCTCAAATCATCTGGATCAATAGTTTTATAATTCAGTTCAGCACAGCCAGGGCCTGCAGTGTTTAGTTGTCTGCGGCATTGTATTGTATCCTCGTAATCATCCAGCTAGTTCAGTGGAAGACGCAGTATTTTTATAGTATCTATCCAAAATATATCTAGCAAGAAAAGTGGGTTCCTAAAGTTTCCAATTTTCCACCGTAATCTTCTAATCCTAACGTTACATCGGAAGGCCCCTGCACGGTAAGTAAAGATTTATATACCACCGACATAATATCATCAGAACAGTTTCCAACATCAATCCTAACTGCCCCCATTTTTAAAATAAAGAGATATCTATTTCTATTCATACGACACCCTCGCGAAAGATAGATAGGTACCTACATAAATACTTACTCTATCCTATAACAGATAGCTAGGCCCTATAGTTTAGTTTAATTAGCCAACAGCCTGAATGTGCTTGCTAAAAGAGTTTACTACTGATCTACCTATGTCATTGATTGACTTTTCATGGTAATTACTGCAAAAAGTTATTCTGACTACTACATTATCTTCAAATGTGTAAGGCCTGTTTTACACTGAAGCAGAGAGGAGAGGAGATGATCAATAAACCAATCAGATTTCGTTATATTTACATCTCTTCTCCACTTAGCTTAGATGGAAATAGATCAAGCGGAGAGGAGAGATGTCTCATTTTTCTATAGAATGTTGTGTGAGCAAGCGGCGCAGCAGAGTGGCTCACTCACACTCGGCTAGCTCACATCTCAAATCAATCATCTCTCTCCGCAACACTTCACCTCTCCTCTCCACTTTGGTGGAAACCACCTAATGTAACAAGAGATTTGTGAGAATTCTACAAAGCCCAGAGATTACAATCATGATTAAGTTTTTGTGTGGCTCTTCGTAATATAAACACTGATAATATTATATTTTGTGTAGAGCTCACAATGGGAGGGGACCCGTGGATGGTGCAGGCCCACGAGCATGCCAAGTTTGCGGAGCACTTCCGTAACCTCGGCCCCCAGGGCGGGAACCTCTCCGGGGAACAGGCCAAGCGGTTCATGCTGCAGGTGAGTTCTCACATTGAATATTCATCAAACTATAATGATGCATGAAAAGAGTCTCTGGGAAGGACTTTTATCCTTTTATTTCGTATTATGTAATTTATTATATAATCTATATTATGTACTGGACTTATAGTTCAGTGGGTAGTAGCTCTGCCTCCTGCGCTGCAGGTTGTGGGTTCGATCCCCCAGGACTGACATTTGTGTGAACGCACATGTTTGTTCTGTGTCTGGGTGTTGTTATGTATTCTATGTATGTGTTTACAAAAAAAGTAAATACATAATCTATCAACTATCTGGTTCCCATAGTACAAGCTTATCTTAGTTTGGGGCTAGATGGCATTGTGTTAACTGTCAACGAGTATTTATTTATTTATTTTTATTTCAGAGCCAACTGCCGCCTCCCATCCTGGGTCAGATCTGGTCTCTGGCCGACACCAACGGTGATGGAAAACTGGATCTTAGGGAGTTCTCTATTGCATGCAAGGTACATAGCTACTGAACAGAGGGTCTACTATGAGTTTTCACAATCTACACTCGCTAGCGTCTGTAGTTAAAAAAATGTATGAAAACTTGGTACAGCGCCTCTAGCGGATAGTTGGGTACTAAAACCTCACGTAGCTAACTATCCTACGTCACAGTACTACAGCGACTGTAGTTTGCGCTCATTAATTTGCTTAGAATTTGGTACCATGAGTAACAATTTTGACAGATGTCATAGTAACGTACTATTACTACTGTAGTGACGTCAGCCGATCTAAATGTGACAACTCATGGTAGACGTACCGATTTCAGAAATTCTTTCACCATTAGAATGCTACATTATCCCTGAGGAACATAGGCTATATTTTATATCAAAAAAATTATAGAGATACTTTTGGAAACCGTGTGAAGCCGCGTGTTGCTAGTCTTAAATAAAGTATAAAAAACTTGAGAGGTGTCTAGGGACACCCGGGTGAAACGAAGTTCCTTTCGATTAATATGTGAGAGAGAGAGACAGATAGAGAAACATGCGCACGCCGCACGGCTTACAACTATAGCAAAAAGTGTCGTTACAACTTTTCGTGAGAATTATTTCCGTCTAGCCCCCTTTCACAACGCGCGATAAGGAATTTCGTTCCAATAATTGTATCATTTGTTTCAGATCATCAACTTGAAACTCCATGGCATCGAAGTGCCGAAAGTGTTGCCGCCATCATTGTTGGCTTCCCTCAGTCCTACAGGTTATTTGAATACACTTGGACTTGCCTCTGACCGCCCTAACAAATCACCATTAAATATAAAGTACCTGGTTGACCGAGCTTTGCTAGGTTTTTTTTCTCGTAAATCTTGTTTTTTGGAAAATGAATCCTAGCTAGATCGATTTATCGCCCCCGAAAGCCCCTGCATACAAAATTTCATGAAAATCGTTGCAGCCGTTTCCGAGATTCCGATTATATATATATATACAAGAATTGCTCGTTTAAAGGTATAAGATATATTTGTGGAAATTTCACATAACGCCATCTAGCCCCAAACTTAGCAAAACTAGCTATGAAAACCAGGATTGCTTATTTTTTTTGTAAATACATACATAGAATAAATAATAACACCTAGACACAACAAATATCTGCGTTCACAAATGTCAGTCCTGGGGGATCGAACCCACAACCTGCAGCGCAGAAGGCAGAGCTACTACCCACTGAGCTGTGAGGAAAGTTGAATTCAATAAAATCACGGATCATTTTGAATCAGGTTTCATGCACTGATTTAGAGGAAATTTATTAAGAATGTACTCTACATTCTTAATGTATACCCTGGATTAACAATTCAATCAATTTGGCCACTCTAAACTAACTGTTACATTTCAGGTGGACAAAAGCCCCTACAACAGTTCGCTCCCCCAGCAAAGCCCCCCATTCCCCCCATGCCAACAGTCCCACCCTTGCCCCCCCAACCACTAATCCCCAGCATGCCCCCGCAACAACCACTAGCCGGCATGCCAGCTCAATCTATGTCCAGTAACTCGTTACTCGGCGATTTTAATAACTCGCCGCTTATAAACACGACACCAGCGCAAAATATGATGCCTAACCAGCCCGTTATGAGCACTACCCAGCCGATTATGGGTACTACCCAGCCGATGATGGGCTCTACCCAACCGATTATGGGCACTACCCAGCCGATTATGAACACTACCCAGCCGATTATGGGTACTAACCAGCCGATTATGGGCACTACCCAGCCGATGATGGGTTCTACCCAGCCGATGATGGGTTCTACCCAGCCGATAATGGGTGCTCAGCCGATGATGCCGCCAATGAAACCACCGGTAGCATCAGTGCCCGATTTGATATCTGAAGTCAAACCTCAATCTATAATCGACACTCAGCCGTTAGCATCTCAAATGATGAATCAAGGATTTAATCAGCCGTTAATCGGCGGTTCAACTATGCCGATGAACTCGGTTATGTCAACTTCACAAACGGCGATCTCTCAAGCGATGATGCCTACTCAGCCTATTATGGGCGCTACCCCGCCGCATATGTCTACTACCCAGTCTATTATGGGGTCTCAGCCAATTATACCTCCTACCCAGCCCGTTATGGGCACTACCCAGTCCGTTATGGGTGCTTCCCAGATTGGTTCTTTGATCCCGCAATCCCCGCCCAATCTTCCGAGCGCAGTGCCTAATCTCATCAGCAGTCCGCCTAAGCCGATGCCAGTCACTTCTACGCCCATTACAGCACTGAAGGATCCACTTTCAAAGCCGGGTAAATTATGTTGTCTTTAGTATAACACAGATAATATAAATATAATTATTCTTAGTGTCACTAGTTCATTCGGATTAGTGTGGTGAAAAGATTAAAGTGCGCCTCAGAGCCTCCTTTTGTACACTTGACACAATATGACTTCGAACTTTTAAAGTTCTACAACATGCCGGTTTCCTTACGATGTTTTCCTTCACCGTTTGAGAGTACTGGTATAGTGTACATTTTTCGAACAGAATAATCCATTGGTGCACGACCGGATTCTAACCCACGACTTTGGGATCAGAAGGTAGACCAACAAAATTAGTGACACTTGTAAGAAGAAAAAATTATATGATTTTATAGTAAATAATATACGCTTGAATTCCACTGTAGGATCGTTGGTGGGCTCGGCAGTGACAAGTCCAACAGAGACCCCCATGGGGGTGATGAGTCCACCCCCCGTTGAGTGGGGCATCCCCCAACCGCAGAAACTTAAGTAAGTTTACATTTATTTCTACTGGACAACTTATGCGAAGCGATGTTTGGAGTGTATGTATGTATGTGAATTCCTTTACTGTAGCCCAAACGGCTGAACCGATTTTGACATAACATTTTAACAGACTATACAAAATGTCAAAAAATCCAATATGGCGGCTTTAAAAATCTTACTTTAAGTCGGGTTTTTTGAATTTTTGCAAAGGGTAATATTTTTAGTTTAATATTTCATTAAAATACGAAGCGGACTCTCCAACAAAAGTACCAGGCGATCATAACCCAGCAGAGTTGTGACGACAGATACACGCAGCTGTTCAACGCGACGGACCGGCAGAAGGCGGGCGCGGTGTCCGGTGCGCAGGCGCGCGCCATCATGCTGCAGTCGCGCCTGCCGCAGCAGACCCTCGCGCAGATCTGGGCACTCGCTGATCTCGACTCGGACGGCAAACTCGGTGGGTGACCTGTTTCTAACTCTGTCTCTTTCTTTCTCTCTCTATCTTCCACTCCTTATCATTTCGTCAATTCCGTGTTCTTACACATGTACAAGGCTAGCATAACCTAGTAGAGATAAGTAGAGTTCTCAAAGAAAGAAGCCTCTGACTGAAGCGAACTTTAAGAGCGGTTACGCACTGCGTCCGATCCGAACCCGTGAAAAGATGAATCTAGAAAACTCGAACCGAATTCGGATATTGCTTACGCTCTAGTCCGATCTCTGATACAATTCCGAGCAATTCAGGAGCTACCTTTTGGCATACGTCATTTACGTGACGGAAATAAATCGGATGACGGAAAACGGATGCAGTGCGTAAGCTACCATAGAAATAGTTCGACCACAACTCCGGACCAGATTTTCACGGGTTCGGATCGGATTCGGACCGGACGCAGTGCGTAACCGCTCTAATCCTTTCACCACACTGGTTTCACGGTAAGATAAAGAAGACAAGTACCAGGCTAGCATAACCCAGAAGAGATTCAACGATCCCTACAGTAAATAAACACTTGCTCAACAGGTTGTGAGGAGTTCGTTCTAGCTATGTATCTGTGCGAGAGAGCAACACAGGGCGAGAATCCACCCGCGAAGCTACCTGTCGAAATGATCCCTCCTACATTCAGGTAAGGTCTATATTTGATTGATTGAAACCTAATCCGTATATACTTAAAATGCCTCTCCTGGACTCCTCCCGCCCGCCAGCACAGAGCGAGCTCTATAAGTGGCGGTGGGCTTATAACCAGTACAGCATACTAGCTAAACAAAGCGTAGGCATGTGCCTAATATATTTGGACGTGTCTCTGTCTATCCCCTTTAGATATCCTCAAAGATTGATATAACTAGAGATCATTTTACCAATCCTGTCTCTAGCTAGGGAACCGTATAAAATAGTGTCATTGTTTGGAAGTATCATAAGAATTTAAACTAAACAGCTATTGCTTTTGGTTATTGACTTAACATTTGGACTATGATTCTGTAACGTTGACAATACTATTAATTTAAAAAACTTGACACAGTCGAAATTGATCTCAAAAGAGACAGATGCCATGAATAACACCCTGAGTTGAGCGACCCGAGTTTCGACGTATAGCCTGGTTGACGCAGAACTAGGTCGAGGTAGAGCCAGATCGGGTAAGAGCTAGGTCGGGGTAAACCCAGGCCGACGTAAAGACAGGTCGAGGTAGAGCCAGGTCGACGCAGAGCCAGGTCGGGGTAAACCCAGGCCGAGTCAAAGCCAGGCCGAGGTAGACCCAGGTCGACGCAGGGAAAACCATTCGGATTATTTAATGCCGTAAATACTATTATCGTTTAATTTGTAGGCGCGACTCGGTGACTTCAAACACCAGTTCCAAGTCGTACGAGGAGCGCCGGCGCGAGAACATGGCGCGCGGGCAGGCCGAGCTGGAGCGCAGGCGCGAACAGCTGCAGGACATACAGATCAAAGAAAAGGTACATCACTATTATTATAATGACTGACTCACAGCTCAGTCGGTAGTAGCTCTGCCTCTTGCGCTGCAGGTTGTGGGTTCGATCCCCCATGACTGACATTTGTGTGAACACAGATGTTTGTTCTGTGTCTGTACTATGAAATGTACTAAAAAATGTTTAATTAATCTGTCAGCTATCTGGTTCCCATAGTACAAGTTTTGCTGAGTTTGGGACTAGATGGCGTTGTGTAAATTATCCACCAATATTTGTATATATTTATTATAACCAATGTTGCCCCACTAATGGGCAAATGTCTCACCCAAATCCTTCCAATCGTCCCTGTTCTTGGCTGTATCCCACCATTCCGTCATTATTATAACAGAAAAAACAATATTACTACACAAAAGTGCACTAAAGGAGCGCTTTTTAAATCTTTCATTACACTGGTTCTAAATAAATCTCATAACGGAAGGGGTAGTACCCATAATGGGATGGGTAGTACTCATAATGGGCTGGGTAGTACTCACAATGAGATGGGTAGTGCCCGTAATGGAACGGGTAGTGTCTATAACAAGACAGGTAGTGACCATAACTTACTGAATATTGAAAAAATATGAAAAAATAACAAAAATTCTAAATTATACTTTTATTTATTGCCGTTCTAGGAAATTGAGGTAAATCCCATGTTATTGATAATAGTGTGCATGTAAGTTTAACTAGAGTATTGCCAATGACTTTGCGTGGTTTTCTTTGTAGAATATATTTCTTCTAAAAAGTAGTTAAATTATAGGTACTTTTACCCCTCTTAGCCCCGATTAGTGGGGAATTTTCAAAGATTTCTTTCCAAATGCACCCCCTTTTATAATTTTATGAATATGTACTACGTTTTGACTTTGGTTTAGTGTGTGCTGTACTTTAGTTACTAATGAATGCTGTGAGTTAATGAGGCACGGGTGGTTTAGTGGTAGTCTCTGGCTTCCGATCCTAAGGTCGTGGGCTCAAATTCTGTCCTGCATCAGGATTTTTATGTTCGAAAAATGTATATACCAGTATGCACTCTCAAACGGTGAAGGAAAACACCGTGAGGAAACCGTCATAAAGAACCTACAAACGTCGAAGACATTTCCAAGATGCACCAATGGATACTTCTGTTCGAAAATGTAAGGCGCTGTACCGGTACTCTCAAACGGTGAAGGAAAACATCGTGGGGAAGCCGTCATGTAGAACCTACAAACTGCGAAGATATGACAAGGATGCACCAATGGATATTCTGTTCAAAAACGTATGGTGCTGTAATGGCACTCTCAAACGGTGAAGGAAAACATCGCGAGGAAGCCATCATGCCGTAGAACTTACAAAGTCTGAAGACATGTCTTCGAGGAGCGCCCTTATGCCTTTCATCACACTGGTTAGAATGAACCGGTGATACTACTAGATAGTGCAGTTAAACTTATGTTCACAGGCGGAGAGGGAACGGAAGGAGAGAGAAGAGGCGGAAAAGAGAGAGAAGATACGTCTGGAGGCGCAGAAGAGGGAGCAAGACGAGCTCATGAGGAAGCAGAGAGAGGAGCAGGTATGATAAGTCACAGTATCTAATTTTGACTGTCCTCACAGCTCAGCTTTGCTGGTGGTGTAGTGGTAGCACCCCTGCCTCACGATCCGTAGGTCGTGGGTTCAAACCTGGTCGTGCACCGATGAGTTTTTACATTCGAAAAATTTATGTGCGCAATGCCAGTGCTCTTAAACGGTGAAGGAAAACATCGTGAGGAAACCGGCATGCCCTAGAACCAAAAATTCGAAGGTATGTGTCATAGGTTAATATTCTTATAAGCGGCGATGGGCTTGCAACCTGTCACGTACGGAATACTAACTACTGTGCAAAATGTGGGCATGTACCAAATGTCATGTTTGGACTTGCCTCTGACTACCCCCTTTAGATATCCTCAAAGATCTAAGTAACTAAAAATCTGAGGAGTTATTTACCGAGCCCGGGGATTACAGCCGTGATCATATTTATATATTTATTTTATTTATTTTCTCACAGCTCAGTGGTTAGTAGCTCTGCCTTCTCCGCTGCAGGTTGTGGGTTCCATCCCCCAGGACTGACATTTGTCTTAAATCGTGAGGAAACCGGCATACCCTAGAACTAAAAATTCAAAGGTTATCATTTGTAATAGGTTAGTATTCTTACAAGCGGCGATGGGCTTGCAACCTGTTACGTACGGATTAATTATAAAAAATATATAATATTATAAAGAGGAAAGATTTGATTGTTTGTTTGTTTGTTTGTTTGTTTGTTTGTTTGTTTGTTTGTTTGTTTGTTTGAATTGAATAGGCTCCGAAACTACTGAACCGATTTGAAAAATTCTTTCACCAATGTGTAGAATGAACTTTCAGGTTGAACATAGGCTATAATTTATGTAGGTACTTCGCGGGCGACGCCGCGAGCAGAAGCTAGTAAAAAATAAAATAATAAATATAAATATGATCACGACTGTAATCCCCGGGCTCCGTAGATATCTTCCTCAAATCTTTAGTTACTTAGATCTTTGAGGACATCTAAAGAGGGTAGTCAGAGGCACGTCCAAACATGACATTAGCTACATGCCCACATTCTTGCACATTCGTAAGTATTCCGTACGTGACAGGTTGCAAGCCCATCGCCGCTTATAAGAATACTAACTTATGACACATACCTTCGATTTTTTAGGGTATGCCGGTTTCCTCACGATGTTTTCCTTCACCGTTTAAGAGCACTGGCATTGCGCACATAAATTTTTCGAATGGAAAAACTCATTGATGCACGACCAGGTTTGAACCCATGTCCTACGGATCGTGAGGCAGGGTGCTACCACTACACCACCAGCGCTCTAGCGCGTATACAATGTGTACGCTTCTATAACAAGACCCCAAGCGACATGCTTGATCTATCGATTGCGAAATTCAAAAATGTAATTAAACAAAACCTGTCTCGTAAAGCTTATTATAGAATATCAGAGTACTTAGATGACAAAAAAGCTTGGGACGAATCAGCTCCAACTCTGCTAGGTGTCCCTAACAATGTTAACAAGGTTCATAATACAAAAAAAGCGCTAGGGCCCAGCGAGTTTCTTGCCAGTTCTTCTCGTACTGGGGATAGGACTGGAATTGGCACCTAGACTCACCTAGTATGTAAGACGATTCAAAATGATCCTTGTGATATTACTGAATAAAGATTATTGACTATTGACTATTATTGACTATTGACTATTATCGGATTAATTACTGTGAAAAATGTGGGCATGTGCCAAATGTCATGTTTAGACTAACCTATGTTTTAATTATCATGTTTTTCTTCTTCTTGCTTAACACTGTAGGAAGCGAAGGTATGTGATGGTATTCTGTTCATATTATAAATGCGAAAGTGTTAGAAGTTATAAATATGTATGTAGGATCTGAGTGTTGAGTGTATCCGAATATGCTGTGACAGTAAGATGTTTGACAGATGATTGTAAGTATTGATGTATCCGAACGTGAATGTTGAATGAAAAGGGAACGATGGTATGAATGGAACGGAAGGAGAGGAAGAATGACTGGTTTGAATTGAACGAATTATTAGATCTAAGATGGTGACGGGACTGAAAAATGATAACGTGGAAATGTGAGTTTTTTTTTTGAAGAAATCAGAAGAATTAACGTGAAAACTGATTTTTATTGCTCTCCCAATCCCACATGTAACTAAAAATGAGTTTATTTGATATTTTTAATATTTCAGGAGAAAAGAGAGGCCGCAAGGAAAGAGATGGAGAGACAATGTCAATTAGAATGGGAGAAGAAGAGGTATTTTATTGTGAATAGTTTTATATTTAGAATGGTTATATTTTGATGGATGTGATAGCATGACATGGGTAAGAAAGGAGTGAGTGAGATGACGAATGACAGAGGGAGATGAAAGATCACATGTTGTGCCGACCACATAAGGGCAGGAAGATGATGACTGATGATATGAGAGCCTGGTACTTTAGACACAGTTTTCTTATATAACTGGAGAGAAAGAGCTCAACGTAAAGCGGATCGCTCTCAACAAGTAGGCAAAGTACATCTCCTACTATACTATGATAGCCTGGTACTTTAGGAAGATGATGGTATTCGGCAGGACGCGCGAGCTGGAGCTGCTGCGCACGGAGGAGCAGGCGCGCGTGCGGGGCCTGCGGGCGCGCGCGCAGGCGCTGGGCGCCAGCCTGGGCGGCGGCGCGGCGCGCGTGCGCAGCCTGGCGGGGGACATCCGCGACACGCGCACGGCCGTCGCGCACCACAAGTGCGGCATCGACGCCATGAGGTGCGTCCGTTCCTTGCATGCTGGTGCAGTGGTAGCCAAGGGAGGATCCGGTCACATAGTCGTGGTCGAGTCACAAAAAGTTATCCTTAATCCTTATCTTCTTCTGCTATATATAAAAATGAATTGCTGTTCGTTAGTCTCGCTAAAACTCGAGTACGGCTAAACCGATTTATCTTATCTTTGTCTTGAAATGTTCGTGGAGGTCTAGGGAAAGTTTAAAAGGTAAGAAAAATTCGAATAACTGCCGGGAAAACCCTAAAAATAGCCCTTTTCTATTTCCCATACAAACGTTTTCTAAATAAGTACGAAGTCTGCCGGGTCAGCTAGTTATATATAATTTTAATTAGTAATCCACCAAGGTCCTGGACCCAGCCCGGGGGGGTCATGACCCCTCATGATGGAAAGTTTAGTCTCATAAAATTATTATTATTATATTTTGATTTATTGCCATAGGTATATTGTTTGTAACTAATAGAATTACGCAATCACAGCTCTGTTGCTGATAGATATTCATTGTAATTGATTGCAACTAGAGTTCCGTAATAGCTACTCAGATTAATGTAATGCCCTTTCCTCCAGATCAGAGAGAGACGCCAGCATGGCTGAGATGCAGCAGCTGAAGGCGAGAGTGAAAGAACTCAATGCTAAACAGATCGCCCTCAACAAGGAGAAGGCGGAGCTAGACGCCAAGGTACACCTACTATACTATGAGAGCCTGGTACTTTAGGCACGCTTCGTGTTACTTTTTGCGAACAAGTGTGGTGAAAGGACTAATCACTACTACTTCTTCTTCTTCTTCTTTGTTTATGGCATCTGTCTCGACATCAATTTTGCCAGTGTTAAGCAAGCACTTCAGAGTGAAAGAGCTCAATGCTATGCAGGATCGTTCTCAACAAGGAAAAAGCGGAGCTAGACGCTAAGGTAAACCTCCTACTGCACTATGATAGCCTGGTACTTTAGGCACGCTTCGTGTTACTTTTTGCGAACAAGTGTGGTGAAAGAATAAACCCTTCTTCTTTTTCTTCTTCTTTTTATGGCATCTGTCTCCTTTGAGATTTTGCCAGTGTCAAGCAAGCACTACAGAGTGTAGGCAGATTCAACAAGCAGGGCGGAGCTAGGTAAGGTATACCTCCCACTAAACTATGATGGCCTAGTACTTTAGGCACAGTTTTATTATATCACTAGTTCTTGCGGACCAGTGTGATGATAGGATTAGGTGTACCTCAGAGTGAAAAAGCTTAGCGCAAAGCGAGAAGGCGGAGCTAAATCTATATCTATATAAGAGCTTAACCTGACTGACTGACTGATTGATCATCGCCGAGCCGAAACCGCTGAAGATAGAAAGCTGAAATTTGGAAGGTGGCTTCCTTTTATAACAAAACCACCCACTAAGGCGGGATTTTTTGAAATTCCACCTCTAAGGGGGTGAAAAAGGGTGAAAACGTTAGTATGAAACTTTTTAACGCGTTGAGCGATTTTCATGAAACTTTGTTTGTGCACTGTAAATGCAAAATGAATGGACACGTGTTTCAGGATTTTTCAATATAACCATCAAAAAAGGGTCAAATGTGGGGTCAATGTTTGTATGGGAACTTTTTAACGGGTGGTGCGATTGGCCTGAAACTTTGTTTGTGTACTGTAAATGCAAAATGAATGGACACGTGTTTCAGGATTTTTCAAAATAATCTTCAAAAAGGGGTCAAATGTGGGGTCAATGTTTGTATGTGAAGTTTTTAACGGGTAGTGCGATTAATTTGAAACTTTGTTTGTGTACTGTAAATACAAAATGAACGGATACGTTTTTAGGATATTTCAATATAACCTTTAAAAAAGGGTCAAATGTTGGGTCAATGTTTGTATGGGAACTTTTTAACGGGAGGTGCGATTGGTTTGAAACTTTGTTTGTGTACTGTAAATACAAAACGAATGGACACGTGTTTTTTCACTCAGGATTTTTCAATATAACCTTCAAAAGGGGTAAAATGGGGTGTCAAAGTTAGTATGGGATTTTTATGAGTTGTGTGATGTGTTGGAAACTCAGTTTAAATACTTTAAGTGAACGAAGTCGTGGGCGGGACAGCTAGTGTTAAGATATACCTCCTACTATACTATAAGAGCCTGGTACTTTAACCACGCTTCGTGTCACTAGTTCTTCGACCAGTATGGCGATAGGATTAAGTGCACTTCAGAGTGAAAGAGCGCAAAGCGGATCGCTCTCTACAAGAAGGCGGAGCTAGCTGCTAAAGTACATCTCCTACTATAGTATAATAGCCTGGTACTTTAGGCTCGCTTCAACCTTCATTCTTCCTTACACGGTATGTATGTATGTAAATTATGGATGTATGTAAGTTCCTTTGACTGTCGCTGTAGCCCGAACGGCTGAACGGATTTTGACAAATGAAGTGTCGTTGGATTCGTTTGGATCACAACAGTGACATAGGCTATACAAAATAAAAAAATCTAATAAGGCGACTGTCCGAAGCTATTTTCAGTTAATTCAGTCGGGTGTTCTAATTTTTCCAATAAATTCTTCACTGTCGAGTAATAAAAACACTGGCAAAATGATCTATAAAGAGACAGATGCCACAAATAAAGAAAAAGAGAGAAGAAGGAAGCTTGTTGTCACTGTTCCCCTTGTTGCAGGCGAAGGCGTCAGACGAGGACGGCAAGCTAAACATGATGGAAGTGACGCTCAAACAACTACGGGATAAGGTATATAAAATATCAGAGTACTTAGATGATAAAAAAGCTTGGGATGAATCAGCTCCAACTCTGCTAGGTATTCCTTACAAAATGAACAAGGATCATACAAAAAAAGCGCTAGGCCCAGCGAGTTTCTTGTCAGTTCTCCTCGCACTGGGGATAGGACTGGAACTGGCACTTAGACTCACCTAGTATGTAAGACGTTTCAAAGTGATCCCTGTGATTCTATTGAAAATAAACATATTTTGAATTTTGAATTTTGAATAGTAAACAAAATAAATCTTACTTTAAACTACTAAACGTGAAAGTTTGTGAGGATGTCTTGATGTCTGGATGTTTGTTACTCTATAACGCTAAAACGGCTGAACGGATTTGAATGAAATTTGGCACAGATATAGATTATGGTCTGGAATAACACATAGGCTACATTTTATCCCTAAAAAATTTACGGTTCCCGTGGGATAGTGATGTTTTTGTTTTTCAAGGCACCACGCGGGCGAAGCCGTGGGCGGAAGCTAGTAAATAAATAAATATGATCACGACTGTCACCCCCAGGCTCGGTAGATATCTCCCTCAGATTTTTGGTTACTTATTTCTTTGAGGATATCTAATGAGGGTAGTCAGAGGCACGTCCAAACATGACATTTGGTACATGCCCACATTTTGCACAGTATAGTATTCCGTACGTGACAGGTTGCAAGCCCATCGCCGCTTATAAGAATACTAATCTATGACACACCTTCGAATTTTTGGTTCTAGGGTATGCCGGTTTCCTCATGATGTCTTCCTTCACAGAGTTTTTGCTCGCTCAATCAATTAGAAGTAGGATAAGTAGGATAGGAAGTGGAATTATTTTGTATGTGTAGGTTTATTAGGTTATATAGAAAAATATACAACAAAAACAAATTAAAAACACTTCACATCTTACAAATGGCCGCCGCACAAAATGGCGGATTACATATTTTTCACAACTCCCTCAATATAGGTATCAAATGAAAGTAGTAGAATACTATGTATAGCAAATTTCAAATACAAGATGGCCGCCACAAAATGGCGACCAAAATTTGTGTCGGTGTTTTTTTTTAATTTAATTTAACTTGTCTTATTTTAATGGTAGCTTGTAGCTGCATAGCATAGCATAGCATATGATCACGACTGTAATCCCCAGGCTCGGTAGATATCTCCTCAGATCTTTTAGTTACTTAGATCCTTGATGATATCTAAAGAGGGTAGTCAGAGGCAAGTCCAAACATGACATTTGGGACATGCCCACATTTTGCACAGTAGTTAGTATTCCGTACGTGACAGGTTGCAAGCCCATCGCCAGGTAGCTGTATAACCCAGTGGTAATGTCACAGCTGTCAAAACTTGTCTATATAATGCAGGTAGAAGCAGCCAGGGCGGTGGTAGACCACAAGAAGGCGGACCTGTCATCCAGTGACAACGAGCTGTCAGAGCTGACAGCCCAGGTGTCACAGCTCAGGGAGAAGTGCGAGACGGTCTGGCAGCTGTACCAGCAACGCAGGTACACCCCCAGGCTCGGTAGACCTCAGTAGGTCTACCATGAGTTTTCACAATACCCTCGCTAGCGACTGTAGTTAAAATGTATGAAAACTTGTACAGCGCCTCTAGCGGATAGTTGGGTACTGACGTCACGTAGTTAACTATCCTACGTCACAGTACTACAGCGACTGTAGTTTGCGCTTCATTCATTTGCTTAGAATGTGGTACCATGAGTAACAATTTTGACAGATGTCATAGTAACGTACTATTACTACTGTAGTGACGTCAGCCGATCTAAATGTGACAACTCATGGTAGACATCTCCTCAGATCTCTAGTTACTTACATCTGTGAGGATATCTATAGAGTCAGCACGTCCGAACATGACATTTGGCACATGCCCACATTTTGCTCAGTAGTTAGTATTCCGTACGTGACAGGTTGCAAGCCCATCGCCGCTTATAAGAATACTAGCCTATGACACACCTTCGAATTTTTGGTTCTAGGGTATGCCGGTTTCCTCACGATGTTTTCTTTCAGAGCACTGGCATTGTTCACATAATTTCGTATAAAAAACTCATCGGTGCACGACCAGGTTTGAACCCACGACCTTCGGATAGTAAGGCAGGGTGCTACCACTACACCACCAGTGCCTTACTTTACCTGTGTAGTGCATGACCGGGTTCGAACCCACAACTATAAGATCTAAAGGGTCACAGTGCTCTTGAGAAATGGATTCTAGTCTAGTTACTCCTTGTTACTTATGATTGCCTGGTACCCCGGTATTGTTAGAATAACGTTTTAGGGCTCCAAACATGAAACTAGGCCTTCGCCCTTAGCCATATTTGTTGCATTATGCACCATATTTATAACTAATAGATAGATAAAGTCGGTCCCCCATCCGATGCACCGATGATAGTTACTATAAATAACTTAAAAAATAATACTAATATTATAAACGTGAAAGTGTAAGAATGTATGGATGGATGGATGGATGTTTGTTACTTTTTCACGCTAAAACGGCTGAACGGATCTGAATGAAATTTAGCACAGATATAGATTATGGTCTGGAATAACACATAGGCTACTTTTTATCCCGGAAAAATGAATGGTTCCCGTGGGATGTGTTTTTGTTTTTCAAGATATAAAGCGGGCGAAGCCGCGGGCGGAAGCTAGTACTTTACAAAATTATCTGGAAAAAGATCTGGATCAATTGAGCTATCTATAGATTGTTTTAACGATCCTTAGATAGCTGTATATATTAAGATACATAGATCTGTATATTTATAAATAAAGCTACTAAGAACATCATAACATGCTCTAATTTAAAGTCAAAAGTGGTCACCCATCGATGACCGCGCTACACAAAGCACACTTTACTTCGCAGAAGCGAGTACGCGCAGCGAAGCACTGCCGCTGCGGAGAGCGCTTCGCAGCAATCTATAGGTAATTACATCTCTTGTATTCAAATTCAAATGTCTTCAAATTCAAATTCAATTCAATCACAGGGATCATTTTGAATCATCTTACGTACTAGGTGAGTCGAGGTGCCAATTCCAGTCCTATCCCCAGTGCGAGGAGAACTGACAAGAAACTCGCTGGGCCTAGCGCTTGTTTTGTGTGATATTATTCTGCTACCCTGGTACTTTAAGCGAGTTATTTTGAAAAATCCTGAAATATGTGTCCATTTATTTTGCATTTTAAGTTCTAAAGATTCAGAAAATCTTGTTAGAGCGATAAAAAAATCCGTACATGGTCACCCATTCCCAACCTGTTAGGGGTTGAATTTTGAAAACTCCCGCCCTACTTCAAATTTTGAAATACGTGTCCACTTGTTTAGCTTATTTAGTTCTAAAGTTTCAAGAAAATCGTATTACAAGATTAAAAATTCTTTAATTTGTTGAATTTCAATAAAATTCTGCTTTAGTGGATTCACATTTTCACTCTTTTCACCGTTTTAGAGGGGTTGTATTTCGTAGAAACCTACCTTTGTGGGTTTCTACGAAATTTTCACCCCCTTGGGGGTTGACTTTTGAAAAATCACGCCTTAGTTGGTTCAGAGTTCTATCTCCAGCGGTTTCGGCTCAAGAATGATGAATCAGTCAGTCCGGGGCCTACCACAAGCTCTTACAAACCATAATGTAAACGTTGTATAAGTGTAGATAGATAGATTGTGATACAATTCCAGAGCCGGATTGGGGGACATCCAACGACGCGTGGGGGGAGGACGCCCCCGCGGAGGAGGACACGTGGGGGGACGCACCAGCCACTTCCGGTAAAAAAACAAACAAACAAACATGACTACAAATACAGTTGTGCATTTTAATGTGTGGATATAAGGGTAGAGATAGACCTAAGAAAAGATGGATGACTGTGAGAAAGATGATGTGTTAGAAAAGATAAGACTGCGAGAAAGACGATATGTGTTAGAAAAGATGGATGATGGACTGTGAGAAAGACGATTTGTGTAAGAAGGCTACTGAGGCGACGGATGATAGGTGCTAGCAGAGGGATGACGATGACGATGAGTTTGCCGCAGCGGCGGAGGCGGTGGAGGAGCCC
The DNA here is from genome assembly GCA_963675405.1 of Cosmorhoe ocellata. Taxonomy (NCBI): domain Eukaryota; kingdom Metazoa; phylum Arthropoda; class Insecta; order Lepidoptera; family Geometridae; genus Cosmorhoe; species Cosmorhoe ocellata. The sequence goes on from OY776273.1 coordinate 329,813, forward strand.
CCGGCGGCGGGCGCGCCCGTGTGGCGCTGCGTGTACTCGTTCGCGGCGCGCGCGCCCGACGAGCTGGGCCTGCAGCCCGGCGAGCTGGTGCACGCGGCGCGCGCCCCGCGGGCCCCGGAGCCCGGCTGGCAGTGGGGCTCCACGCGAGGTACCGCACCTATTTATTCTCTGGATATAGTTACTAAAAAAAAAAAGTATCCAAGGTGAGTTTTTGGTCAGTATCTCTATTCAATAAAAAAAAGTATACAAGGTGAGTTTTTGGTCAGTATCTCTATTCACTAAAAAAAAAGTATCCAAGGTGAGTGTTTGGTCAGTATCTCTATTCAATAAAAAAAAGTATACAAGGTGAGTTTTTGGTCAGTATCTCTATTCACTAAAAAACAAGGATCCAAGGTGAGTTTTCGGTCAGTTTAAAGCCGGGCGCCCCCGTGATCTATATCTGTAACCCTACTCAACAAAATATATAAATAATTAATCTATTTTTTTGTTATCTATATCTATCCACTATCTATACTAATATTATAAAGAGGAAAGTTTTGTATTTTTGTATTTGTGTTTGTAACGAATAAAGTCAAAAACTACTGGACCGATTTCAAAAATTCTTTCACAGTTAGAATGCTACGTTATCCCTGAGTAACATAGACTATATTTTATGTAGGTACGTCGCGAGAAAAGCCGCGAGCGGAAGCTAGTCTTCAATATAACAGTTTGCTAAGGTATTATACGGTTAACATCTCGGCCTTTTTGCGTCGGGGCGGGGGTTAAACTCTGGCTATATGAACCTTGTAATCACCATTGTAATCAAGTGATTTGGTATGACATACTCGTAAGAGTGTTGATACAATCAATTTGATTGAATCAATCAAATCAATCGATTGATCAAATCAATTGCCAGTTTTGACTAGTGTTGATTGTATCAGAGTTCCGTAATCGCACCACTGATGTGTTCCGTCGCTCGGCAGGGCAGACGGGCTGGTTCCCGGAGTCGTACGTGGAGGAGCTGGCGGCCGTCGCCTGCGCAGCCGACGTCATCGAGCCCATCGAGATCAAGACGCAGCTCGAAGGTAACTACCAAACATCCATACTGAGTTTACCATGAGTTTTCACAATACACTCGCTAGCGACTGTAGTTAAAAAATATATGAATACTTGTACAGCGCCTCTAGCGGATAGTCGGGTACTAAAACCTCACGTAGCTAACTATCCTACGTCACAGTACTACAGCGACTGTAGTTTGTGCTCATTCATTTGCTTAGAATTTGGTACCATGAGTAACAATTTTGACAGATGTCATAGTAACGTACTATTACTACTGTAGTGACGTCAGCCGATCTAAATGTGACAACTCATGGTAGACGGACTGATATAGATTATAGTCTGGAATAGCACATAGGCTAATTTTATTCCGGAAAAATGTACGGTTCCTAAAAAAACCTGTTTCATACAAAAGTTCAATACCTACTTAGCTAAAATGTATGAAACAGCTGTTCTTTTCGCGCTCAGAGTGTTGGTTTTTTAGAGAAAGTTGTTTATATTGATGGGTACTTTAACCCCCTGAAGTTTTCGGAAGTAGTCTTGTAACACCCTGTATAAATATTAATTTCAGGTATCGCCGAGGTACCGGAAGCGGAAATGGCTAACGATTTGGGCGGGGCCATGCCTCCAGTCGGTGAGTGTGACCAGCAGGCCACCAGTGGGGTGAATGGATTAAAGAGCACATGTCTTCGAATTTAGGTTCTACGACATACCGGTTTCCTCAAGATGTTTTCCATCACCGTTTGAGAGTGTAGATACATTTTTTAACACAAAATTCATTGGTGCACGATTATGAGGATATCTAAAGAGGGTAGTCAGTGGCACGTCCAAACATGATATTTGGCACATGCCCACATTTTGCACAGTAGTTAGTATTCCGTACGTGACAGGTTGCAAATCTATATAGCCACTTATAGGTATACTAACGTATGATACACCTTGAATATTTAGTTCTACTCGGGTATGCCGCTTTCCTCACGATGTTTTCCTTCACCGCAAAATGTGGGCATGTACCAAACATCATGTTCGGACGTGCCTCTTTAGATTTCCTCAAAGATTTAAGTAACTGGAGATCCGAGGAAATATCTACCGAGCCTGGGGGTCATGTCTGTCTGTCTGTCTGTCTGTCTGTCTGTAGAGAAGGCCCTCTGACTACTCTGAGGAAATATCTACCGAGCCTGGGGGTCATGTCTGTCTGTCTGTCTGTAGAGAAGGCATTCTGACTACTCTGAAGAGATATTTACCGAGCCTGGGGGTCATGTCTGTCTGTCTGTCTGTCTGTAGAGAAGGCATTCTGACTACTCTGAAGAGATATTTACCGAGCCTGGGGGTCATGTCTGTCTGTCTGTCTGTCTGTAGAGAAGGCATTCTGACTACTCTGAAGAGATATTTACCGAGCCTGGGGGTCATGTCTGTCTGTCTGTCTGTCTGTAGAGAAGGCATTCTGACTACTCTGAAGAGATATTTACCGAGCCTGGGGGTCATGTCTGTCTGTCTGTCTGTAGAGAAGGCATTCTGACTACTCTGAAGAGATATTTACCGAGCCTGGGGGTCATGTCTGTCTGTCTGTCTGTCTGTAGAGAAGGCATTCTGACTACTCTGAAGAGATATTTACCGAGCCTGGGGGTCATGTCTGTCTGTCTGTCTGTCTGTAGAGAAGGCATTCTGACTACTCTGAAGAGATATTTACCGAGCCTGGGGGTCATGTCTGTCTGTCTGTCTGTCTGTAGAGAAGGCATTCTGACTACTCTGAAGAGATATCTACCGAGCCTGGGAGTCATGTCTGTCTGTCTGTCTGTCTGTCTGTCTGTCTGTCTGTCTGTCTGTCTGTAGAGAAGGCCCTCTGACTACTCTGAGGAAATATCTACCGAGCCTGGGGGTCATGTCTGTCTGTCTGTCTGTCTGTAGAGAAGGCATTCTGACTACTCTGAAGAGATATCTACCGAGCCTGGGGGTCATGTCTGTCTGTCTGTCTATCTGTAGAGAAGGCCCTCTGACTACTCTCTCAAGATATCCTCACAGATCTAAGTTATTAGAGATCTGAGGAGATGTCTACCTGGGCTCACGTCTGTCTGTCTGTCTGCAGAGGGGGGTGACTTCTACATCGCGGCGTACCCGTACGCGTCCACGGAGCCCGGCGACCTGCACTTCGAGGGCGGCGAGCGGATCGAGGTGCTGCGGCGTGACGGCGACTGGTGGACCGGCCGCATTGGCGTCAGGTGGGACACTAGCATGGCGGCCGATTCTAATTGAAATTGAAAAATATCTAAATATATATAACTCAAAGGTGACTGACTGACTGACATATACTGATGCCTACGTCATAACATCTACCTGCATGCCAAATTTCAGCCCGATCCGTCCAGTGGTTTGGGCTGTTTGTTGATAGATCACTACAACCCGGTCACATTATCTCGAGACCTGGCGTCGATGACGTCACGTCGCTCTCTCACTCTGGCGCGCTAACCGTACCGTAAGGTTCGCATTCCAGCGAGGTCTTGAAATAATGTGACCGGGTTGTAGTGATCTATCAACGCACAGCCCAAACCACTGGACGGATCGGGCTGAAATTTGGCATGCAGGTAGATGTTATGACGTAGGCATCCGCTAAGAAAGGATTTTGATTGATTCCACCCCCAAGGGGATAAAACAGGGGATGAAAATTTGTATGAAAAGTCGCGATAATCGACATTCACGCGGGCGAAGCTGCGGGCATCAGCTAGTGTATGTATATCTTGTAATTTCAGAACTGGTATATTCCCATCTAACTACGTGACAAAGGACCCGACCACAGCGCCGGGCACCTGCGACATCCCGGAGGCGCCCGAGCCCGACTCGGAGCCCGAGCCGCCCGCCGCCGCCCTCGCCCCCGCCCCTGCCCCCGCCCCCGCCGCTACTTACTCCGAGCCGGCGTACGAACCGCAGAGTCCCAAGGAGATTGAAGTGAGTTATAGAGCTATAGTGGTGTTGTGGGCATGTTATAGTTAAATGATCCAAGTGATTTTATTGAATAAACTATTTTCCAATTTCAATTTATCGAGGTAATTGTTCCTTCAATTAAATATAGTTCATCCAATCTAGGCATTCGTGAAGTTAGCCACAGGTGCGAGTTTGCGCATGTACAGGTCCTTCCTCCCTCTTATCTCCAATCGCTCCCGAAAAACGATAATAAAAATTGAAATTGAAAAATATTTTATTCAGTACAATCACAAGGATCACTTTGAAACGTGTTACATGTTACATGTGGTGAATCTATGTGCCAATTCCAACCTAACCCAAGTACGAGAAGAACAGGCGAGGGACTCGTCTCGGTCCTAGCGCTTTTTTGTATGATCCTTACTAAAAAAATTGTAATCAAGATTATCTAAATATCTATGTATAAAAATGAATTGCTGTTCGTTAGTCTCGCTAAAACTCGAGAACGGCTAAACGGATTTATCTTATCTTGGTCTTGAAATGTCGGTGGAGGTCTAGGGAAGGTTTAAAAGGTAAGAAAAATTCGAATAACTGCCGGGAAAACCCTAAAAATAGCCCTTTTCTATTTCCCATACAAACGTTTTCTAAAGAAGGACGAAGTCTGCCGGGTCAGCTAGTAATAAAATAAAAATAAAACTTCGTTCCATCCGGGTGTCCCTTGACACCTCTCAAGTTTTTGTTTTATAAAATGGATAATGTTAACCGTTCCAGGAGCAGAAGTCGTCCACCCCCACGACGTCCGAGGTGGCTTCCATCACGGCGGGCGCCATGGCGGGCGGGGGCGCAGCCCGGCCCGGCAGCGCGGGCGCGCGGCGCTCCAGTGAGTCGGGCCGGGACTCCGCCACCGGCCGCCGCAAGCACGAGGTGGCGCAGGCGCTCGCCAATTTCACCGCCACCAGGTGCGTCCTCCGGTGATGGAAAACATCATCTCAAAACCGACAACCTAAGATCTTCAAATCACCAGTCTAGTTCCAAAAAATACCGATAATCCGACAAGTTCTAGAACAGGTGCGTCGTCCGGTGATGGAAAACATCACCCTAGTAACTGAAAAGTAACATACAATTTTATTTTGTTCACCTAAGCACCCTTAAAACGGTTTTGGATCTTATAGCTAAAATTAAAACAAATATTGAGAATTGAAGCCACATATTTGGCTTTAAGTATTTTCATTGATTTGAAGAAGGCTTTCGATACTGTGAGCCACCCAAGCTTCTTCAAAAGCTTCACACTGTTTTGTCCATATCTGACTAATAGGCTAGTGGTTAAGATTATGGGATTCCGCAGGATTCAATACTGGGCTCTGTAATATTTCTTACATATATCAGTTATATAAATGCCTATATGGGATTCCGCAGGATTCAATACTGGGCCCTGTAATATTTCTTACATATATCAGTTATATAAATGCCTATATGGGATTCCGCAGGATTCAATACTGGGCCCTGTAATATTTCTTACATATATCAGTTATATAAATGCCTATATGGGATTCCGCAGGATTCAATACTGGGCCCTGTAATATTTCTTACATATATCAGTTATATAAATGCCTATATGGGATTCCGCAGGATTCAATACTGGGCCCTGTAATATTTCTTACATATATCAGTTATATAAATGCCTATATGGGATTCCGCAGGATTCAATACTGGGCCCTGTAATATTTCTTACATATTTCAGTTATATAAATTCCATAGGTTTACAAGGGCACCTAGCTCTATACATTGATGACACTTGTCTCTTTGTTGTACTTATCGTCAATAGGTGTCAAATAAAAGGGCTTGACTAGTACAATACTATACACTATGACAAATTTAAAATCCAAGATGGCCGCCACTAAATGGCGGGCAAAATTTGTGTCAAGGGTTTTTAAATTTTTTATTTTATTAACTTGTACTTATGAGTGGTGATGTTGTTCAGCGCGGAGCAGCTGTCGCTGCAGAAGGGGCAGTTGCTGGTGGTGCGCAAGAAGGCGGACTCGGGCTGGTGGGAGGGCGAGCTGCAGGCCAAGGGCAGGAACAAGCAAGTGGGCTGGTTCCCCGCCACCTACGTCAAGGTACCACCAGCTACCACCAGAAGGCGGACTCGGGCTGGTGGGAGGGCGAGCTGCAGGCCAAGGGCAGGAACAAGCAAGTGGGCTGGTTCCCCGCCACCTACGTCAAGGTACCACCAGCTACCACCAAAAGGCGGACTCGGGCTGGTGGGAGGGCGAGCTGCAGGCCAAGGGCAGGAACAAGCAAGTGGGCTGGTTCCCCGCCACTTACGTCAAGGTACCACCAGCTACCACCAGAAGGCGGACTCGGGCTGGTGGGAGGGCGAGCTGCAGGCCAAGGGCAGGAACAAGCAAGTGGGCTGGTTCCCCGCCACCTACGTCAAGGTACGACCAGCTACCACCACCTACCACCAGAAGGCGGACTCGGGCTGGTGGGAGGGCGAGCTGCAGGCCAAGGGCAGGAACAAGCAAGTGGGCTGGTTCCCCGCCACCTACGTCAAGGTACCACCAGCTACCACCAGCTACCACCAGAAGGCGGACTCGGGCTGGTGGGAGGGCGAGCTGCAGGCCAAGGGCAGGAACAAGCAAGTGGGCTGGTTCCCCGCCACCTACGTCAAGGTACCACCAGCTACCACCAGAAGGCGGACTCGGGCTGGTGGGAGGGCGAGCTGCAGGCCAAGGGCAGGAACAAGCAAGTGGGCTGGTTCCCCGCCACCTACGTCAAGGTACCACCAGCTACCACCAGCTACCACCAGAAGGCGGACTCGGGCTGGTGGGAGGGCGAGCTGCAGGCCAAGGGCAGGAACAAGCAAGTGGGCTGGTTCCCCGCCACCTACGTCAAGGTACCACCAGCTACCACCAGCTACCACCAGAAGGCGGACTCGGGCTGGTGAGAGGGCGAGCTGCAGGCCAAGGGCAGGAACAAGCAAGTAGGCTGGTTCCCCGCCACCTACGTCAAGGTACGAGCACCCGGCTACCACCAGCTCTCCGGGCAATATAATAAATCAATATTTAATGCTGGACAATCCACACAGCATCATCTAGCCCCAAAGTAAGCTACTCAAAGCTTGTGTTATGGGTACTAGATAACTGATATTATTATATTTAATACATTAAATACATAGATAGATACTTTTTTATTATACATAGAAAACACCCAGAACAACGGAACAAATTTCTACAGATCATACACAAATTTGTTCCGAGGCGGGAATCGAACCCGCAACCTCTTGCGTCGCAGGTGGACTCTCGCCCGCTGCGCCACCGAGGTCATCAAAATATAAAAAAAAAATTGTAACTTTGATATCACTACATATTAAGAAAATCCTCCGCCACGTCTGACTGGTCGCGATAAAAAAAACACTCTGTTTCATACAATGCCAAGTAGGTATTGAACATTTGCATGGAACAGCTGTTTTATTTACTCTCTCAGTGTTGGTTTCATAGAAAAAGTTGTTTATACCATTCCCCACTCTAAAAAGCTTATTTTATTCACTAAAAACAGCGAGTAAAAGACGATTTTGGTGTTTAAATTTCGAACACATAATATTCGAACTCCATCTCAGGTATACAACCTCCTTGCGCAAAAAATACTCGATACAAACTCTTTATGCAAAAAATTCTCGACGTACAAACTCCTTATTCATATAATGCCTCCAGCTTTGATTGGTTTAAATTTTCGACAAGGAGTGTTAATATTAGTAATTGTTACAAATTTACTGTGCATTTTAATGAGCTTAACCTTCCTTTTTTCTTCATTAAATGTCTATTTTCGCTTAAATCTTTATTTTTCTCAGAGTCATTTTATAAAGTATAGTATGAAACTCTTGAATAAAAGTGATACATATCGAGGGCCATGAATCACTCGCGTTGCTCAGGATTCTAACACTTGAATCACTCTAGTTGCTCAGGATTCTAACACTTAAATCACTCGCTGCGCTCATGATTCAATTGTACTGAATAATTCGCGGTCCCCCACAGGTGCTGCAGTCATCGGGGCGCACGTCGGGCCGCACCACGCCCGTCTTCTCGAAGGCAGACCCGCTGCCTTCCGACACAGTCATCGACAAGGTACGCAAACGGTGATGGAAAACACCGACATATTTTTACAAAAATTCGCAGGTGTGTGTCATAGATTAGTATTCTTATGAGCGCCGATGGGCTTGCATCCTGTCACGTACGGAATACTAATGTAAACTATGCTGAATATAATGTTCGGTTCGGACGTGCTGACTCTTTAGATATCCTTAAAGATTTAAGTAACTAGAGATCTGAGGAGATGTCTACCGAGCCTGGGGATTACGATGGCTTATTCCACTAATCCCCGTTGACGGGGATTGGTGAACTTTTTGTTCATTGTTCCCCGTTACGCCGATGCGAACTCGTGCGGATTAGTGAACTAAAAGTTCATGAGTCCCCATTTCTTATTAGTTTTATTAGGGGATTAGTGAACTAGAAAGTTGGAAAAGGGCAGGAAGATGATGATGATGAGTGAACTAGAAAGTTCATTAATCCCCATTTCGTTAAATACTAATACATAATAAGAATCATGTTCTTGTTAAATTTGTCATGTTCTATTTTGCAATAGAAAAGAACCAATAAATAAATATATAAATATTGGTAGACAATTCACACAACGCCATCTAGCCCCAAACTAAGCAAAGCTTGTACTATGGTAACAGATGGCAGATAGATTAATTAAATATTTTCTTTTTTTTGTAAATACATACATAGAATACATAATAACACAGACACAGAACAAACATCTGTGTTCATCACACAAATGTCAGTCCTGGGGGATCGAACCCACAACCTGCAGCGCAGGCAGAGCTACTACCCACTGAGCTGTGAGGCCGGTCAACCAAGGTGTGAAAGTTATGAGAAAAATGTTTTTAATATGTGCATTGTTATCTTCAATAAGTTACCAGAACCTATCAATAGTAGGGGAGCCCAAGAGGGGATTTCGGGATTTACTAAAGCGCGGCAGATTAATCTACAGGGATACCTTGTACCCGGTTAAGTACCTCCACCAAATATAAAAAAATAAATAAAAAATAAATATGATCACAACTGTAATCCCCGGGCTCGGTAGATAACTCTCCTCAGATTTTTAGTTACTTAGATCTTTGAGCATATCTAAAGGGGGTAGTCAGAGGCAAGCCCAAACATGACATTTGGTACATGCCCACATTTTGCACAGTAGTTAGTATTCCGTACGTGACAGGTTGCAAGCCCATCGCCGCTTATAAGAATACTAACCTATGACACATACCTTCGAATTTTTGGTTCCAGGGTAGGTGCCGGTTTCCTCACGATGTTTTCCTTCACCGTTTAAGAGCACTGGCATTGCGCACATAAATTTTTCGAGTGGAAAAACTCATCGGTGCACGACCAGGTTTGAACCCACGACCATCGGATCGTGAGGCAGGGGTGCTACCGCTACACAACCAGCGCTCTTTTCAACCAAATATGAGCCCCCATATACTCGTATATGGGGTATATTATTTGATTCGATTTGAAAAAAGGTGTCGTGTGTCGGGCAGGTGATCGCGCTGTACGGCTACGCGGCGCAGAACGCGGACGAGCTAAGCTTCGAGAAGGATGACATCATCGCGGTCACCGACCGCAGCCAGGACCCCGCCTGGTGGCAAGGTACCCGCATACCCTCGAACTAGTGTGCTGGAAGGACTGGACAGCGCCTTGGAGCCTCCACGGGCACTCGGTACATTAGGTTCTAAGACGTGCCGGCTTCCTCGCGATGTTTTCCTTCACCGTTTTACAAGAAGCCATGTTACAAGAAGGGTGATTTGATTGCGGATATAATGAGCCAACAAAGGAACTCTCATACTTACATAATAATGAACATACAGATGTATATATTCAAACAATCATACATAGCTTTACATACATTTATTTATTTATTAAAAAAACATTATTTTTACATATATTTATATACCTTATGTTATTAATATATATAGATACATACATAGATACATATTCTTATAGATAGTATTCTTATAAGCGGCGATGGGCTTGCAACCTGTCACGTACGGAATACTCACTACTGTGCAGAATGTGGGCATGTACCAAATGTCATGTTTGGACTTGCCTCTGACTACCCCCTTTAGATATCCTCAAAGATCTAAGTATCTAAAGATCTGAGGAGATATCTACCGAGCCCGGGGATTATAGTCGTGATCATATATTATATATTATTATTATACATAGATACACCCTTACACCCCAAACATATAACCCTTCTTCGTTTCGCAGTCGGGTAACAAGGAAAATAAGTAATCCTATATAATCTTACTTTAAGTTCTATTATATTTGCAGGTGAACTTCGCGGCATGACTGGACTGTTCCCGAGTAACTACGTCACCAAATTAGTTAACTAAAGTATATTACAAGAATAAAAAAAACAACTTATATGAGAATATATAGTAAACTAAGTAAATAAAATATCTTTCAAGTATTTATCACGCTCCCACATCACCACAAGCACTTTGGGGAATATCAAAGTAATATATCTTTGATATCTATGACCTATACAAATTGTATTAAGGCCCAGCATTTTGAAAATTGCAAGTATTGCAACCCTAATCATTCTATTACCGCTTAATAGAATACATTGAAATTGTACTACACGACACTCAAGGATATAAGTGATAAATCAACCGGAGCTAAAACACGAATTAGTTAGAAAACCTTGAGTAAAAATCATGTCAAAAACACCTCTGAATATTTAGAAATTCCCTAATTTATCCAGAACAGTAAGGTATTTTGAATTTCTATTTCACATGAATATAAATCAGTTAATTTGAAACAAATCAACCCAGCCCTTTTTTGAAATAAGCTATTTACTTGAACATATTTATGTTTTTAATAAATTGTCGCTTTCGTTATATAATTCGGAGCAGCCATATTATCATGCCGCACTCTACTTACTTGTCATTTGGGTATTTCGCTTCGTGCTATGTCTGATTCCGCGGAGATCCGCGTTGCTATACGGACCTAGGTCACTTTTTTTTGTAACTTTTACGTGAGGAATAGTGTGACGAGTATTCTGGGCCTTAAAGTAGTGTTAGTTCAAGCTTGAAATGTTACGTTTCTGGAACATTATGGTTTGTAAGAGCTTGTGGTAAGCCCCTGGGCGTTTACTCTGCTAAACGAGTAATGATATATCAAACTCAAACTGTCTCTATTTAGTAATATCACAGGGATCATTTTGAATCGTCTTACATACTAGGTGAGTCTAGGTGCCAATTCCAGTCTTATCCCCAGTGCGAGAACTGACAAGAAACGATCGTTACAATAATCATACAAAACCTATGCTAATTAAAATATATATATATTTAATACTAGCTTCCGCTCGCGGCGTCGCCCGCGAAGTACCTACTTACATAAAATATAGCCTATGTTCATCCTGAAAGTTCATTCTACACATTGGTGTAAGAATTTTTCAAATCGGTTCAGTAGTTTCGGAGCCTATTCGTTTCAAACAAACAAACAAACAATCAAAGTTTCCCTCTTTATAATATTAGTATAGATATATAATTAAAATAAGGTTAATTGTCCTCAGCTCAGTCGGTAGTAGCTCTGCCTTCGCTGCAGGTTGTGGGTTCGATCTCCCAGGACTGACATTTGTGTGAACGCACATGTTTGTTCTGTGTCTGTGTTATTATGTATTCTATGTATGTATTTGTAACAAAGTGTACAATACATAATCTATCAATTATCATGTTCTCATAGTACAAGCTTTGCTTAGTTTGTGGCTAGATGGCGTTGTGTGAAATGTCCACCAATATTTATCTATTACTAGCTGATCCGGTGAACTTCGTATCACCTACTATTCTTCGCAATTTTTTTATTTTCTCACCATTTAAACCTTCCCTGAACTCGAACGAATATTTCAAAACCGAAATTACCCAAATCAGTCCAGCCGTTCTCGAGTTTTAGCGAGAGTAACGAACAGCAATTCATTTTTATATACACCGTGAAATTTTAATGGTTGTTTTCCCGCGGCAGAAAAACTTGCCATAAGGAGTACTTTCGAAACATAGAGTAAATGTAAAAAAATAAAGATTTTTTTTTTGTTTTAAAATAATTTAAAAAAATATTCAACAATTCGAAAACGTGAGGAACGATAGTAACATTAGACGTAACTTGTAGGTACTATTCGAATCGCACGCGCCGCCGGCCGCCTTCGCGTAGGTATCGGGATGAATTACTATCGGTTCGTGGTCGCTTTCGAATTAAACTTTGACAATGGTATATTGTATTTTTTGTTTCTAATATTTAATTTGTTTATACAACGATTGTATTACCAAGACAAAACCATTTCGATGCGGGAAAACAACCATTAAAATTTCACGGTGTATATAGAATATTGCTATCGTATGCAGAGTACACGCCCAGATACGAAAGGATAATATAAATATATATATATAAATCATGTTTATCTGGCTATTCAATATTATTATAAATGCGAAAGTTTGTGTGTGTGATAGAATTTGGTATGAAAGGAGCCAAATATCATGTTCGGACGTGCTGACTCTTTAGATATCCTCAAAGAATGTAAGTAACTAGAGATCAGGGGCCTTACCACGAATTCTTCCAGAACGATTCCGTAACGATTCTATTACAGAAACGTCACTATTTCCATACAATTTGCATAGGTCATGGTACGAAATAACAATGTAATACTAATTCGCTAATGTGTTATGAATTCGTGGTGAGGCCCCTGAGGAGATATCTACCGAGCCCGGGGGTGACAGTCGTGTGTTTGTGTCTTATATTGTTCTTATCATAATCATTCCAAGTATTGTTAATAATCTAGGAATTTTATAATCTTATTTTGCTTGTAACTGTTTGTTTAGTAATATTGTTAATCATGTTGTAGGAATAAATGTTACATCTTCAAATAGTGTTTTATTTCCGTTATCCATACTTCCATACTATACTAATAATACTAATATACAAATTATACTAATACTTATATACTAATTATACTTGAGACTATTATACTAATAATATTAATGCACGACTAAACGGCTGAACAGATCGTACCGAAATTTGGTAGTGAGATAGATTATATCCTGGAGACATGCTATTTTTGTCTCAAACAATAAACTTAACACCCCTGCCTCACGATCCAAAGGTCGTGGGTTCAAACCTGATCGAGCACCAATGCTTTTCCATTCGAAAAATGTATGTACGCAATGTCAGTGCTCTTAAACGGTGAAGGAAAACATCGTGACGAAACCGACATACCTTAGAACCAGGGGTTGAAAGATTGTATGGGGAACGCGTGGTTAACCTGTGACATGCCGGAACGCGGATCCACGCGAGACATAATAGATTTTCTATTGTGTCTGGAATCCCGGCATCCCAGAGGTTAAGCAACGCTGGGCGCAGTCGGATTTTAGATGGGTGACCGCGTATGCACTCTAGAAACTTCTCAGTTAACCAATATCAATAATTTCAGATTAAATGTAATGTCAAATTGATGGTAACAGTTAGTTTATCCATACTTTATTAGAATTAGAACAATGTAAGTATTTCACATTAAGGTGGTACACGTGTCGCTCAGACGAGTTCAAATAGTACCTAGTGTTTTTAAAATATCCCAAGCTCTTTAAGTAATATGGATACCTATTGCAAAATGTAGTTTTGATTTTTTCTTTCATTTATACAATAAGTTGTAATTTATCGTTTATCACTAAATTTTAGTAAATCAATGTATTTATCAAACTGATGGCGTAGAAAACAGCTTTAATATCGCAAAACTACATCTACGCCATACATACATACTAGCATACTACATTATATTATTTTAATACATACTAACTAGGGGAACCCCCCAAATGTTCTTCTTCTTCTTCTTCTTCAATTATGGCATCTGTCTCATAGAGAACAATTTTGCCAGTGTCAAGTGTATTTATTTATAAGTATTGTCAACGTCACAGAGTCATAGTATTTCAATACAAATTAGAAATTTCCCGCTGCCTAGCTACTTGACACGAGACGTATTGATTTTTTTTGTCTCAAAATATTTCGTTCAGAATTTCAGGTGCTCTACAAAAAAACCAACCGATTATTTTTGCAGCATCATTTTAAATGTTTAACAATCTTTGACTGTCTAATATGTTTGTGTTTTTTTTCTGTTGTTTAGAGTACTGTAAGTTTCTCAAATAAAATAAATAATAAAAAGGTGTTTGAAGCCCATTTTGCAATGAATTTTGCAATTTAGAAGTAGGATGAAAAACCAGAAACTTAATTTCGGAACAAAACGCAAGACGTCAAAAAATTAAAAATCGTCAATGGCGGACAGGCGGACGGATCTCACTCATCACGAAGACAATTTTCAATAAAATTATTACCAGAAAACAGCAATACATGCTCACAGCTACTCACTAAAGCCAACCATGTCGACTGTCGTCTCCGACTGCTTCACTATCGGGAGTATTGTGGCCACGCGGACCTGCTACAATGAAGAAATAGAAGGCGAAGTCCTAGCTTTCGATCCTCAGACCAAAATGCTTATATTGAAGTGTCCGTCCTCCAGCGGTAACCCGAAGCGACATGACGTGAACATCGTGAACCTGTCGCTCGTCTCCGACGTCCAGATCAAGAAGGAAGTGACCACTGTGCCCGAAGCGCCCGCCTCTCTCAACCTTCACAGACTTAATACAAGAGTCCGCAACTCAATCGAAAACAAACGCAGACTGGTGAGAAATGTGTCTATCAACCTTCCTTTACAATATTCTATTGGTATAATTCAATTACAAAGAGATATCATGCGTAAAGTGACAATATCAATCATAGTTCTGCTCAAAATTGAAGACAGAAAACTGAGTTTCCTTCCATTTAGCAATTACTAAAAGTGCTTACATATCGCGAGCGTAGACCGAGGTTCTAATAATTATTAGGTTCTTCTATGTTCAAAGTAATATTCTAAAAAAATATTATCTGATGCAATTTTCACTTGCATGATTTTTATGATCATATGGTTATAAAGTTATGAACCCTCTGTTAAATCTCTGATCCATATATAGAAAAGAATAGAATAGAATAGAAAATAGTTTATTGCCAAAAAAAAACACAACATAAAAAATTTAGACTTAAGTACCTATTTAAAAAAAACAAGTCATTTAAGGCAAAAGGAGTAAATTCAGCATTTTGCTGCTTGCATTGATACGCAAGCAGCACGCTGTTTTTCAATTTACTCCTCTCGGATAGCTGGTCACCGAGAGATTAAAGAGATTGCGGGATTACAATATGAGTTATTATATGAGTTATTGAATAAATATATTTAGATTTTTCTGAAATAAATAATAGCTAATAAATATTAGTGGACATTTCACACAATGCCATTTAGCCCCAGGCATAACTTGTACTATGATAGCTAGATAGCTGATAGATGAATTATACGTAACAACACCCAGACACAGAACAAACATGTGCGTTCACACAAATGTCAGTCCTGGGGGATCGAACCCACAACCTGCAGCGCAGAAGGCAGAGCTATACCGACTGAGCTGTGAGGCTGGTCATATGTAATAATAAAGTTGTCATGCAGGTGTCAGCCCTGGCGGCCTGCCTGGACCCCGAGGGCCAGCGCCTGTTCCTGGCCATTGCCCGTGTCATCGACGACGTGTGCTGGGCCGGGCAGAACATCCGGGTGTACAACGAGGTCATCATCATACCACCATATAAGGTAAATGATTGATTCAGGTGTTTGCGGAAATCCATTACAAATACTGAAAAGGACGGAAATGTCTAGTACTTTCCCGCTAAACTATTATCTAATGCTCATTTATATTTCTATATCTAGGGCTCATTAATATTAATAAGCTGAACTAATAATCTCATTAGATAATAGTTTAGCGGGAAAGTACTTGACATTTCCGTCTTTTTCAGTACCATATAAAGTAATATTGAAATCCCCGACTGAAACTCATCATCATTCTGTCCTTATCCCACGCGTGGGGTCGGCACATGTTTTCTTCCGCTCACTCCTATCATTCGTCAACTCTGAGTCTACTCCTCTTACATTCATATCATCTTCGACACAATCAAACCACTTTTTCTTCAGCCTTCCTCTACAGGATTCAACTATAACCTAACTGAAAGTATTTGGAAATATTTAGATTTCAATTAGATTTCATTATTTAGCTAGAAAAGAAAGCACTGGTGGTGTAGTGGTAGCAGCCCTGTCTCACGATCTGAAGGTTGTGGGTTCAAACCAGACCAATGGGTTTTTGAATTTGAAGGTTTAGGTGCGCAATGTCAGTGCTCTTAATCTTAAATGAAGGAGAGAGAACATCGTGAGGAAACTGGCATACCCTAGAACTAAAAATTCGAAAGTGTGTGTCATAGTATTCTTATTCTTACACTAACTACTGTGCAAAACGTGGGCATTTGTGTGGACATATCATTTTTGGACGTGACTCTGACCCTTTAGATATCCTCAAAGATATGTATCTAAGTAACTGGAGATCTGAGGAGATATCTTTGTCACTTAGATCTTTGACTATTATAGAGGATAGTCAGAGGCATTTTTCTTTAACCTTCGTCCCAATGCTAACCAAAGGTCTCTCCCCCAAATCACACCAAGTCGCCCTATCCTTCGAGGTCTCCCACCATCCTAATACTTGAATAATAACTTTGTTATAAAAATAATTTAAACTGGTGATAATTTCAGGTGGACAATGTGCTAGGGGAGAAAGATTCAAAGCCGTATAACTACATTCGCAAGTTCGTGGAGAAGCATTGGCGTGACGCGCCCGCGCCCGCTCCCGCGCCCGCCTCCGCCTCCGCCTCCGCTTCCGCCTCCGCCTCCGCGCAGTAGATCTAGAACCATCGCTAATATATATCGTTATTGTATAGTCCTTGTCACGCTTTTTATTGAATGTACCTGACATCCACAAGTTTAGTTCAATTATTTAATATCTTTATTACATCCAGAAAGTAAATCTGTTTGTTTGTTACCTAACACGACAGTACCTGGGTCTCACCACAAACTCATAAACCATAATGGTTCAGAAACGTCAGTTTCAACCTTGAAGTATTATTATTAGTATTAGACGGGTATTTATCGCGTTTAAATTACCTTATATTTTCCAGACGTTTCGACAGGTTTGCACGCTGTCGTGGTCACGGGTAGACTGATAATACTAATAATAATGTGTTCAGATCGCGTAAGTTTAAAAGTACATATCGCACCATGAGAATAGAAGTGACTCATCTCAAAAAACAGGTAAAATGAGTTAAATATGTAGAAAGACTCAGAAAAAAAAACTGCATCGCCTAGTGATTAAAAAACTGCCGCTTTTTGGTTAGAATGCGACAAAACATAATAGGTGAGTCTCTTTCATTTCGGCGATCCCTCGTCCGTCACCCCGTGAAAAAGTGATTATATTCAGTATTGCGTCAGCCAGGATTGCCGTGAGACGTCACGTGTTTAGTATTAATGTGACCTAAACCTCAATATTACAGTTTTGTATGCAAATATTAGGTAAAATTTTGTTGAAATTTAGAGTAATAAAATGACCGATGTTTGTTTTGTGTCATTTTATTGCATTAAGTTGAGTAAATTATTGTGACTTAAATCGAGTTAAATCAGTTTATTACTATATTAAGGCTTATTTTAATGACCGTTTAAGGTTTAAGTCATTAGTAAATACTAATAAATTATTGCTATAGTACAAAACCGACTTAAATGTCGGAAGGTTTCTTTGAAATGGTAAATAGAGTAATTAATTAAATTTATTTTGAATCAGTAATAAGTTTGAAATTTAGATAAAACCCTAAAGTATCCCATAATTTGTAAAAAAATGAAGATAAGTCATAATTTGGTTATGTCATAGCACAATTTAGTAAAAAACACACAATCATAAAATCTTTAAATCGCATTTCCCAAAAATCATGTTTTCTTAATTGAGTCACTTCTATTCTCACGGTGCGATATAACCTTGAAGTAATATCAAAAGAAAGACCATTACTTGTACATGATGGCTTTTATTATTCTTCGATGGATAGTTTTTCAAATAGAAATATATCTTGAAAATAATCTTGAGATCTGAGATAGCTACCGAATCTGGGAATTACAATCTAATAATTAATATATTCTTATGAATCAAGTAAATCCGGATCATTTAACGTGGGAATAAGAAGCAGAAGAAGACCAATAACAGATTCTGATTCAGATACTTCGTTCTGTATTTTGACATGTTTGACACAAGATAAAAAAAGTCTTAAGAAATTGTGAAAAAATCCTTCATACATAACCAGTTATAAATAAATAAATAAATAATGCTGGACAGTCCACACAGCATCATCTAGTCCCAAAGTAAGCTACTCAAAGCTTGTGTTATGGGTACTAGATAACTGATATATTTAATACATTATATACATAGATAGATATTTTTATTATACATAGAAAACACCTAGACCAACGGAACAAATTTCTGCAGATCGTACACAAATTTGTTCCGCGGCGGGAATCGAACCCGCAACCTCTTGCGTCGCAGGCGGACTCTCGCCCGCTGCGCCACTGAGGTCGTCAAAGTTATGAAATCTTAGTTACGAACGTGGACGAAGGGGATTGAGTTGCCGACATTAAGATCGGCAGGCGCCGAGTTACCACTACGTCGTCAAGGCCCCTCTCTGTTGGGTGTTTATTTACCCGACTGCGAAGCGAAGGAGGGTAATGAGTTTGGGGTATGTAGGTATGCGAGTTCCTTTGGCTGTCGCTGTAGCACGAACGGCTGGACGGATTTTGATAAACGGTGTCTTTGAATTTATCTGGATCACAAGAGTGACATAGGCAAAGTGAGTACCTATACTATAATGTCAAAAAACTACACCGAACGTTTTTTCCAAATTTTTGCAAAAAAAATTGTTGGTTAAGGATATCTTCACAATCCTAATTATTATCCTAATATATAAAACAAAATCTGGCTTGTCCGAACACTTATTATAACTCTAGAACGGCTGGACCGATTTTCATGGTTTTTGGTTTGTTGTATTTGTCTCCGTCCCGAATAGCACAATACCATTGTAGAATTGACCTGCCAGGCGATGTTTGCTGTTGAAGATAAATAAAACAATGAATAAAAGCTAGCATTTAAATTTATTTAAACTTAAAAAACTCTACATGGTGCTACAAAATGTTACATAAAATGAAAATGACCTCTTGACCCCTCAAATAATATTTCAGAGCTCGAATACTGAAACTACTTACATCAGAAAATACAACCCGGTCACATTATCTCGAGACCTGGCGTCGATGACGTCACGTCGCGTCGGCGCTCTGATATGGTGCGCAAAAGCGAGAAAGTGCGAGCGCGGGGAGGTGAAAGGAGAACGGGGCGGGAGGTTCGCATTCCAGCGAGGTCTCGAGATAATGTGACCGGGTTGTACAAGACGAAATTTGCCTAAGCGCCAATTTTAATGACAGCTAAAAACTACTTAATATAACGTTTCAATATACATAAGGCTCGGCGCAAACGGGCCACCGACCACAGTGACTGACGACGTGTGGCTAACGACAGCATATTTTCATATACATTGTGTATTTTGTAGCAACGTGTGCGGCGCGTCAATACAAAATGTATGAAAAGTGTGTTAAGTCGCTGTCGCTGGCCACCGGTGGCTATGGTCGGTGGCTCGTTTGCGCCGAGCCTAAGAATATCGTACATTGGAGCATCAAAATATATCTTTGACAGGTCGTAAGATATTTAAAAAGAAATTTAACATTTTCTCTTACATAATAATATTAAAATCAAACTCAAGTGATATTGTCTCTTAAAAATAAATAAAGAAAATAATTTTAAATCACAGAGGGTCGTGATATTATGGCCATAACATAATATAGCATAGACAAAACATTTTTCAAATTACTAGTGTTGTTGTTGAACAACTGACCAAAAACTGACAGTTTGAAGGATAAAAAAAACTGACAGTTACATATAAAACTACCTGGGGCCTTACCGCAAACTCTTTGGGCAATGTCCTAGTAATATTACTTTGATATTTCCATGAGCTATAAAAAGTATTAGTTCAACCTTGAAACTTTATGGTTTGTGGTAAGGCACATAGAACAAAATAATATAGATACATTTCATTTTTTTTATTTCTTATATTAAGTGCAAAAGATTATGCTAAATATATATGGACTTAAGTTCACCGATACATTAAACGGTGGTTAGCAAAGTTCGGTTATTTCCAGGTGCTTATAATTAACGAACATCCGCCAGTTATTTTGTCTATGAAAAAAACTGTCAGTTTTATAGAGAAATGAACGGATGCAACGCCGTCAGTTTATATTATTATATCAGTTTATATTATATTAAACATGTTGTGCCCACATAACGTGGGATAAGGGCAGGAAGATGATGATGATATAAGTTTATATTTTATATCTGTCCGTTTTTTATGATAAATTATTTTTATAATATAATAAAGACCTGTATAAATTGGCAGCTAATGTAGATTTATCTATGTTAGACAATTCACTATGATGTATTCAATATAATGTAGTAGTGAAGGACTAATTTATACAACGCAGTCTCAACCACTGGTCGTAGAGCTACGATATAGTTTAAAAACTTAACCGCTTGAGGCAAAGCTAAACATTATTTAAAATTATTCAGCCATAATGACATTAAAAAAGTTTTAATTTTTACCCGACTGCGAAAAAGGGTTTTGTGTTTGGGGTGTATGTTTGTATGTCGCGGGAACCCAAACGGCTGCACAGATTTTGACAACTGAGGTGCTGTATTCGTTTGGATCACAGAGTCACATAGTTTATACAAAATTACAAATTCAAATATGGCGGCCGTAAGAAACTATTTTAATTTTTTTTAAATTATACATATATGTAATTAATTTAGGGTAGGTTTTAATTTGGGATGGTGTCTCAACGGTCGCAGGTTCAAATCTTGCCCGGATCTCTTTATATATATTTATATTACTAATATAATAAACACATAATTAAACTACTCACTACAGCTAACTAGTCCCTTACATGACGATATATGAAATGAATAAAATCACATTACAAAGCAATAATACAGCGGAAATTATGGATTGACTTCTGTATATATGTATGTATATATGTATACATAAGAAGACAAACACATTTAATTGCTTAATTTTCACTTAAAATTTCTTCCCTAAAAAGAAGAATGATGAAATTTAACCCGTTTCAAGTGAAAATTATGTTTAAAAGATACATTTATTTGCTGCTTAGCATACACAGGGTGTCTCAGAACTAGTATGTTAAACAAGAAGAGGGAAAATTCTGCTCAATTTGATATTTCACCGTTATTTTAAAACTTTTTCAACCTTGATTTGAGAGCTCGTCTTTCAAGCTGATAGTATGAAGATGGAGCAATAATATATTGGTTGATAATAAGTTATTTTACGGGTACATTTAAAATTAACTAATATTTTACGACGGAAACGTGAAAATTTGCATGTATAGATGTTTGTTAATCTCTCACGCTGAAACGGCTGAACGAATCTTAATGAAATCTGGCACAGAGATAGACTATAATCTGGAATAGCACATAGGCTACTTTTTATCCTGGAAAAATGTACGGTTCCCGCGGTATAGATTCGTTATTGTTTTTCAAGGTACCACGCGGGCGGAAGCTAGTAACACAATTCTGGGACACCCTGTACATAGAGACAATTGCCAACTCACCCCTTCAACTGTATAATGCACATGTATATTAAAAACTTACGACTAGATTTTATATTATATAAAAATATTTAATATTTTTTTCAAGCTAAAGCCCTCTTAAAGTTACAATTTGAAAGAGTTTTGTTTATTTGAATTTACTGCTAAATACTATACAAAATGTGGGTATGTGTCAAATATAATGTTTGGACATGCCTCTGACTACCCTCTTTAGATATCATCAAAGATCTAAGTAACTAAAGATCTGAAGAAGATATCTACCGAGCTCTAGCGAGCTAACAGGCAAGCGGCCCACCTGACGGTGAGTGGAGGCTGTGAAAGATTATAAAAACAAACACTCACACGACTGTAATCCCCGGGCTCGGTAGACATTTCCTCAGATCTCTAGTTACTTACATCTTTGAGGATATCTAAAGAGTCAGCACATCCAAACATTATATTTGGTACATGCCCACATTTTGCACAGTAGTTAGTGTTCCGTACGTGACAGGTTGCAGGCCCATCGCCGCTTATAAGAATACCTATGACACATACCTTCGAACGTTTAGTTCTAGGGTATGTAGGTTTCCCTCATTTAAGAGCACTGGCATTGCGCACATACATTTTTCGAATTTTTTCGACCAGGTTTTAAACCCACGACCTTCGGATCGTGAGACAGAGTGTCACTACACCACCAGCGCTCTTAATCATAATTTAAACAAAACTAATTCAAATTGTATCGTCGAGAGAATTGGAAAGTGTAGTAAAAATACAAAAGTGGTAAAAACTAACGCTATTTCTTTTCTAGTTTTTAGTAAAAAGTTTTTTTTTAAGTAAAACTATTCATCCCTTACAGTCATACATTACCATGTTGTTATTAGTATATTATTTTTATATATTTGCAACAAATATCTATCGTCGAGGTAAATAGAATGTTTCACAATACGCGATTAAGTCAAGAGAGTATATATTTAAAAATATCTATCGTATTTGATGAGTTGCTCTAATAATTTTATCATAAACATATAAATATTTTGATATAAAATAAAAACAAATTAAATAATAATGACGATATTTTACTATAAAATATTTTCCTACAACTGTTTGTGACTTTACAAATACTAACAGAAATGTTTCAATTTTTGTAAAAATAAAATTAACATGTTACACTTTTTGTAAAGTAACTAAATTTGTTATACTTTTGGGTGCATTAACTAACTTCTAGTGTAACTTTTCTCAGAATAATACAGGGTGTTACAAGACTACTTCCGAAAACTTCAGGGTGTTAAAGTGCCCATCAATATAAACAACTTTCTCTAAGAAACCAACACTGTGAGCGCGAAAATCAGCTGTTTCATACAAAAGTTCAACCTACTTGGCTAAAATGTATGAATAAGCTTCTTAAGGTTTCTTAGAAAAAGTTGTTCATATTGATGGGCACCTACTTAAACCCCTGAAGTCTAACACCCCATATAATGACAAATGCAAGTAAAATGTCACTTTACTCTTAGATAAGTAATATTTATTCTGGGGATAGATCGTAGATAGTTAGATCGCACTCTGGAGTAATTAAAATAATTATATGACTATTCATATTATATGCTAACAGTGAACGGAAAATACACGGAAGCATTATTTGAGCTAAAAAATACCCCACAAAATTGTGGTAGGCGGGGCTTGTCAATTATGCCCAAAAATTCACATAAGCACATAAGCTCTTCACGTTACGCGGCAATTTAAACCCAACGTCGAGGGAAAAAAGTAGACTATAAACTATTTTATTTCGATTGTAATTTTGCTTCTTGATTATTTTTGATTTTTGACTTACAATAAGTCTAAATTGTAGGGTTGACTTCTACTGTACTCGTATAATGTGGGTAGATGTGAATAAACCAGTCAGATTCCTAAGTCCGTGTTTCATTGATCGTTCCACTGGCGACGAGTCGAATTTACGCGTATTTCTCGAGTTATAATCGGTAAAAGTGCATTTAAGTGATACATAAAATGCCAATAGGCAAATTGGAACCATTTGACTTGAGTTCTAAACAATGGCCTGCATATATTCGCCGTGTAAAACAGTACATCGCGTTGAACGAGATCAAGGCGGAACTACACGTGTCGTTGTTGATAACCATCGTAGGAGAAGCCACATACTCTCTTATGTGTGATTTGTGTTCCCCGGACCATCCAGAAACAAAAACTTTTACTGAGCTAGTAAAACTCGTAACTGATCATTTGGAACCACAACGGTCGGAGATCGCCGAGCGCCATGTGTTTCGTTTGCGTAGGCAAAATGTCGGCGAGTCTCTCACCGAATATTTGCAAAATCTGAAACATCTTGCAACTACGTGCAATTTTGGAACTACCTTGGAGGAGAACCTTCGCGACCAGTTCGTGTCAGGGCTAGCCAACGAAACGATGCGGTCGCGAATCTTTGCTGAGAAAAATATCAAATACAAAGAGGCGGTGGAACCGGCTCTGGCGCTGGAGGTGGCCGAGCGCCACGCGGAGGTGAGCGGTGCTGGTGCGACAGCAGCGGCCCCCAGCGCGGCGGCACCGGCCAGCGGCGGCGCGGCGGGCGAAGGCCTGCACCAGGCGAGCGTGAGGCGAGGCGGCGCGCGCGGGCGGAGCGGTGCGGCGGCCGCGGCGCCCCGCGACGCGGCCGACGCGCCCGGACGTTGTTGGCGATGCGGCAAGCCCCATCGTGCAGATAAATGTCGGTTCGCGCAGTACAATTGTGATGAGTGTGGTGTTCGTGGCCACTTAAAAGTGATGTGTAAAAAGGGGCGTGCGGGAGCCCGCCAGAATTACGTAAGTGACGACGAGAACGAGGACTTCTTCAACATCCAAGTGGACGGTACAGGTGATCGACCTTATGTAATCGAGGTGCTGGTAGATGGCCGGTCCCTCGACTTCGAAGTGGACACTGGGAGTAGAATATCGACGATCAGTGAGGACTTTTATCGACGTAATTTTTCGAACGAAGCGATCCAACCGGATCATTTAAACTTACGCAGTTACGTCGGTTCAAAAATGGAGTCGCTCGGGTTCATCGAGGTTAACTTAGTTCTGGGGAAGGTATCGGCACCGGCCTGCCGACTACACATCGTTCGGAACGGAGGACGTCCTCTGTTGGGAAGGGAGTGGGTGCGCGCTTTAGGTATTCAAAATATTACGATTGACTTGCATGAGATAAGCGAGCTAGCGAGCGACCCATTCGTGAACCGGTTGGTAATGGAATTTCCGGAAGTTTTTACTGATAAGTTAGGTACTTGTAAGAAAACGGTTCAGTTACACGTTACCGATGACAAGCCGGTGTACGTGCGGGCGCGGGTAGTGCCCCTGGCGCTGCGGCCGCGCGTCGAGCGCGAGCTCGAGCGGCTCGAGCGCGAGGGCACTATCTACCGCGTCGAGTCCTCGGACTACGGAACGCCTATCGTTCCGGTGATAAAGGAATGTGGAGATATACGAATCTGTGGTGATTACAAGATAACTATTAACCCTAAACTTAAGCGTGACCACTACCCCCTCCCCCGAATAGAAGAGTTATTCGCGACTCTTAGTGGAGGACAGGAGTACTCAAAAATCGATTTAAAACATAGTTATCAACAGTTGATGTTGACGGAGGATTCGCAACCGTACACCGCTATAACCACGCATGTGGGTACCTTCGTATATCGCCGCACCCCATTCGGTTTATCCTGTATCCCGGAGAAGTTCCAAAAGATAATGGAGGAAACTCTTCGGGGTATACCAAATACGGTGGTTTTCCTGGATGATGTATGTGTCACAGGTCCCACGAGGCACCATCACCTAAATAATCTGAGGGCTGTGCTAGGTAGATTAAGTAAAATGGGGTTCACGGTAAAGCGTGAAAAATGCAGTTTTTTACAAACAAGTGTAAAATATATCGGGTTTATTATTGATAAAACTGGTCTCCGTCCCGATCCTAAGAAACTGGAAGCCATTTGCGACGCTCCCCAGCCGAAAGATGTTACTCAATTGAAAAGCTTTTTAGGTATGTTAAATTATTATGGAAAATTTATACATAATCTGAGTATATTATTACACCCGTTGCATGCACTTCTTAAAAAGGGGGTAGGTTGGGAATGGAATCATCAATGTGAGGAATCATTTTTAGCAGCGAAACGCGCTCTCTCTAGTGATAAAGTGCTAGCACATTACGAGGAGGGGCGGCCGCTCGTGCTGGCGGTGGACAGCAGTGCGTACGGGCTAGGCGCGGTGCTGGCGCACGTGTACCCGGACGGCAGCGAGCGCCCGGTCAGCTGTCTGTCCCGCACGCTCAACTCAGCTGAAAAGAATTACAGCCAGCTCGATAAAGAAGCGCTTGCGATTTTCTTTGGTGTTACGAAGCACCACCAATACCTTTACGGCCGGCGCTTCATTTTACGCACAGACCACCAGCCGCTCAGTTACATTTTTGGTAAAAAGGGGGGTATTCCACAAACGGCAGCGAGTCGACTGCAAAGATGGGCCGCCCGCTTAGCTGCGTACGATTTTTCAACTACGTTCGTACGGTCTATCGATAACGGGCCGGCGGACGCACTGTCTCGTCTGCCGCTACCGTGCGAACGGCGCCTCACAGAACCGGTTAGCTATGTAGACTTAGTTCGAGAAACAATGCCGGTTAGTTTTAAAGACATCGGGGTGGAAACCAATAAAGATAAGGTGTTGAGTAAGATTAAAGGTTACGTCATGTTTGGTTGGCCACCTGGGTCCAGGTGTGATGAAGAGAAACCGTATTTTGCGCGGAGAAGTGAAATTTTACTGGATGTAGGATGTTTAATATATAAGTTTAGATTGATTGTACCCCCATCTTTGCAAAGCAGGGTTTTAGCGGAAATTCATGAGGGACATTTAGGAGTAAATAAAATGAAAAGTTTATCGCGTAATTATGTGTACTGGCCCAGTCTCGACCAAGACATTGAAGAGGTATGTCGGGCCTGCGAAGCTTGCCGTACCGTACGGGACGCTCCCCCGCACGCCAGTCTGCACCCGTGGGAGTTTCCTCTGAAACCCTGGCAGCGCATTCATGCGGACTTTGCAGAGTGCGGAGGTAAGAAGTACATGATCATAATCGACGCCTTTTCGAAATGGATCGAAGCCATTGCGATGAACCGAACCGACGCGGAATCGACTATTTCCGTATTTAGGTCAATATTTTCTAGGTTCGGGTTGCCATCACAATTGGTCACAGATAACGGTCCACCATTTCTGTCATTTGAGTTTAAGACTTACTGTACAAAAAATTGTATAAAGCATGTAACGTCAGCACCTTATAGACCCCAAGGTAACGGTGCAGCGGAAAACGCCGTTAAAACTATCAAAAAGGTTATAAAAAGGGCAATTTATGAGGGTGAAAATGTTCCGAAAGCTTTATGTAAGTTTTTATTCCAATATCGGAATGTGGAGCATGCGACGACGAATGTCCCACCGGCCGTAGCGCTTTTGGGTCACCGCCTGCGCGGGCGGCTGGACGCGATGCGGCCTGATGTGGCAGCCGTCGTACGTGCTGCTCAGCAGCGCCAGGTCACGAACAAGGGAGGGCAGGACCGCGACATCTCGGTCGGTGATTCGGTGCTTGTTCGTGGTTACTCGAATAAATGTCAAAAATGGGTTGAGGGTAATGTGACAGAGAAAACCGGACCGGTGTCCTATAGGGTATCAGTGGGAGATGGCATACAATGGCGTAGGCATCAGGATCAAGTAATACCTTTGAATTCAAATCGTAAAAGCAGGTTTTCTCTTTCGCGCCCTAACTTGAATTTGACGAAAGATGCTGTGAGCTCAATAAGCCCAGAGAGCGAAGCCGATGAGGTTTTCGAAGATGCGGCGGAGGAGAAGTTGGAATTAGAGAGTAGCCAACGCCAGCCTTCAGCTCCGCCGTCACCGGGCCTGGCCGCCGTGCCGCCGGTAGTGCCGCCGCCGGCCGACCCGCGCCCGACTGAGCCCTCTCCGACACCTCCGCCGCCGCCGCATGCGTCAGCTCGGGCTGTTCGAGCTTATAATCGAGGCAAACAATAATGTACCTATTGAGTCATTTTTATTATTATCTGATGTTAGGTAAGGTGGTGGGATCTAATTGTAATTAGTCTAGCTAGTAAATAAGTCTGTTATTTAAAAGGGGGAAAAATGTAGGGTTGACTTCTACTGTACTCGTATAATGTGGGTAGATGTGAATAAACCAGTCAGATTCCTAAGTCCGTGTTTCATTGATCGTTCCATAAATAACCAACATTTAATAATATTCAATAATAATAATAATAATAATAAAATCATTTATTTCAGACCACAATTTTTAATCTATGGATCAAAAATTGTGGTCTGAAATAAATGATTTTATTATTATTATTTAATATTTGCATACCTGCCTGCGGGTTGAAAACATTTGACATTACTCTAGTTGTAAGACCTGATGTTATCATTATTAATGTATTTAGCAAATAAATAATTTGTTTTGATTTGACATTGATAACTTTTTAGCATATTGTGTGAAATTTGTTGAAGTAATGCTTCCATGTTGTTTAGCGTTCACCGCATACTAATAACAACATGAGTGCGCAGTCAGTCTGACAGTGCTCGGCTCAGTCTTAGTGCTCAGTTGATGGCGATCAGTCGCGGCGGCAGCATGCCTCTCTTGCTGAGCCACACGCTGTGAACAAACAGTTAATTATTAAAAAAATATATACACGGTGTATTTTTGGTCAGTTTAAAGCCGGCACCCAATTCTTTTATTACTTAAGGCCCACAATACTCGTCACACTATTCCTTACGTAAAAGTTACAAAAAAAGTGACATAGGTCCGTATAGCAACGCGGATCTCCGCGGAATCAGACATAGCACGAAGCGAAATACCCAAATGACAAGTAAGTAGAGTGCGGCATGATAATATGGCTGCTCTGAATTACATAACGAAAGCGACAATTTATGAAAAAAATATAAATATGTTCAAGTAAATAGCTTATTTCAAAAATGGGGCTGAGTTGATTTGTTTCAAATTAACTGATTTACATTCATGTGAAATAGAAATTCAAAATACCTTACTGTTCTGGATAAATTAGGGAATTTCTGAATTTTCAGAGGTGTTTGACATGATTTTTAACCAAGGTTTTCTAACTAATTCGTGTTTTAGCTCCGGTTGATTTATAACTTATATCCTTGAGTATCGTGTAGTTCAATTTAAATTTAATCTATTAAGCGGTAATAGAATGATCAGCGTTGCAATACTTGCAATTTTCAAAATTCTGGGCCTTAATCGGAATTTTGTGTCGTTGGTTTAGTTTTTGAATTTGATAAGAATTTACGGAACTGAATAGTCGAAAAGATTAACAAAAGTGTGTTAAACACATGGTAAGGCGCGCAGAGTCGACGACCTCGCAGACTCCCTAGTCCCTACGGCCCGCCGTCGCGCCGCGCGCCGAATTCGCATGCCGACAAACGAATAGCAACTACTATCGGTTCTCATTTTATCGAATAAGTTTCGTGTAATAACAAAAAAATAGATTTATTATTTATATTGTTTTTTGAGGGTCACAGATATAGATTACGTGGGCGCCGGCTTTAAACTGACCAAAAATGAGGTGTATTTTTGGTATATCCTACTAATATTATAAAAAGTTTGTAAGAATGTGTGGATGTATGGATGTCAGGATGTCTAGATGAATATTTGTTACTCTTTCACGCTGAAACGGCTGAACGGATCTGGAAGAACTTTGGTACAGATATAGATTATGGTCTGGAATAATACATAGGTTACTTTTTATCCCGGAAAAATGTACATTTCCCGCGGTATAGATTTGTTTTTGTTTTTCAAGGCACCACGCGGGCGAAGCCGAGGGCATAGCTAGTTATTGAATAAAAATATTTTGAGTGTATAGACATTGTCAATTGGAGTGTATGTATAAACAATGTAGACAATTGTAGACAATGTATCGAGGTACGAGTCCGCATCGCACATTCACTTCTATAACTCGGAAACGAATTAACGTATCGAAGTAATTCTTTCACTAGTATTTTTTATTTTTGACCGAGAATATGAAGAGCTAATATTCAGAATTAGTGACCATTCTTCATTGGCACATAGATTCACCACATGTAAGACGTTTCAAAGTGATCCTTGTGATTTTATCGCATAAAATTATTTTGACTGTATAGACAGTGTAAATTGTAGACAGTGTATGTATAGACAATGCATAGCTCACCCGAGGCCGGCGCCGAGCAGGAGCGACACGAGGTTGGTCACGATCACGGCGGCGACGGCGCCACGGCTGAATAGACAACTGCGCCTCACCGATAGACAGTGGCTCTGGAATATACATTGTACATTATTATATACAATAGGTAATAGAAAGTATAAATATACGGGGTATATTTAATATGCGGCGTACGTACCTCGATCAAATTGGGGACATACTAGAGAAAGGCCAGGTCCAGAGTACCCTTAACCGACGCGCATGTATGAAGAATGTAATGAGAGTGAATGAAGCAAGAGGTATGTCAGGATCGTAGCAAGTGGAGATCCGTGATCTCTGCCTACCCCGTCGGGAAACAGGCGTGATTTTATGTACATATATTTAATATACGGGGTATATTTAATAGACAGTGTACATTATACAAAAAAAACTTGAGAGGTGTCAAGGGACACCCGGATGGAACGAAGTTCCTTTCCTTGCTTTCTATGAGAGAGAGACAGACAGACGGACAGAGAAACACGCGCACGCCGCACGGCTTACAACTATAGCAAAAAGTGTCGTTACAACTTTTCGTGAGATTTTTTTCCGTCTAGCCCCCATTCACAACGCGCTGTAAGGAACTTCGTTCCAAAAGTTTAATTGACATTGTGCATTAAAAAGTGACTCTATAGTAGACAGTGGTGGTGATTCTGTGTTTCGCGGACTAACTAAAACTAACTAAAAAAAATGCTGAAATAAACGCGACCTTATTTTGTTGACATCAAATACTAAATTAGCGTAAACATTTTAAATTACAATTTGACTAAACTGACGTATGATTGACGTGTTTTGGCTTATTTTAGAAGCCATGTAAATTGGTGTTGACTAAAGCTACGTGAAAATGGTGGAAAATAAATTAAATTAGAATGATTATGTCAATTTTAGATCTTTTTAAAACTGTCATTCAAAAATGTTACGCTAATTTGGTCTTTATAGTAAGCCAAATAAGATCGTACCTATGGTAGCATTTTTAAGTTAGTCTGCAAAACAACCGAATTATCACCAGTATGAGTATAAATTATACAGAAAAATCCAATATGGCGTAAGATGGATTTGAATGTGGATGAATATAAGGGTAGAGGTAGACCTAAGAAAATATGGATGGACTGTTTGAAAGACGATATGTGTAAGAAGGGAGTGATTACTGAGATGACGGATGATAGGGGAGAGCGGAGGAAGAGAACTGTTCTGAACTGAATCAGCTCCAACTCTGCTAGGTATTCCTTACAAAATTAACAAGGATCATACAAAAAAAGCGCTAGGCCCAGCGAGTTTCTTGTCAGTTCTTCTCAGACTGGGGATAGGACTGGAATTGGCACTTAGATTCACCTAGTGTGTAAGACGTTTCAAAGTGATCCCTGTGATTCTATTGAAAATAAATATATTTTGATTTTGATTTTGATTTTTCTGTCGACCCCATCTGTAGTGCGATTACGGAACTCAGTGAGGCGATTATGTATCTTTGCTTACAATCAATGTCAATACGTTTTCATTGTAATCAAGTGATTTGGTATGACATAATTGGCAGAATTGTGGCTTACTCGTACGACACAAAGGCCAAAATAAAGAAGTGAAGTGAAGTGAGTGTTCAATCAATTTGAGCCAGTTTTGACAAGTGTTGATTGTATCCGAGTTCCGTAATCGTACTACTGATACAATCAACTTGTCAAATGTCAATCAAATTGATTGAATAAACACTCTTATCTACCGAATCACTTGATTACAATGAAAACGTAATGACATAATCGCCTCACAGAATAAGGGCAGGGAGATGATGATGTGAGGGCGGAGGGCGCAGTACCTGGGCGGGCGCGGGCGGCGCGGGCTCCAGCACCTCGATGGAGGACGTGGCGGAGGGCGGCCCGCGCGCGTGGCCCGGGGGGTGCTTGAAGCGCCAGTCCCTGAGGAGCACGGACCAGAAGTGGCTTAGTACGGGTTTTGATAGTTTTTTTTTATTTATTTAAGCCTTTTTATTTCCCAACTTTGAATAAACTTATTTCATTAACCTATTTGAATTGAATCGTATACCTTTAAACGAGCAATTCTTGTATATATGTATATATATGTATATATTTTCTGAATCTCGGAAACGGCTCCAACGATTTTCATGAAATTTAGTATGCAGAGGGTTTCGGGGGCGATAAATCGATCTAGCTAGGTTTCATTTTTAGAAAACATCGTTTACCAATAAAAAAAAACCGTGCAAAGCTCGGTCACCCAGGTACTAATATTTACATTGTATATGTGATTAGTGATTTTTTTATTTATTTTATTAATTTGGTGCCACTCATTTGCGGGCGAAGGCCACTTTCGTTTTGTATTTGTCTGGGTGTTATTAATTAATGTTATTTACAAAAAATAAGTATATACTCAGTGTATCCAGCTATGATTCACGTATATGTAATGTAGAGATAACTCACTTGGGCGGGAGCTGGTCTGGGCGGCTGCTCCACTCCCACACCCAGTCGTTGCTCTCATCCTGGAATGAAAAACAGCCCATCGTCAACAAACAGTTCGAACCCTTCAATTCGTATGTCCCTTAGTATAGACGAGCACCATAGATAGCGCTCCTTTACGACAGAGAAGACAAAGTGACATTTGAGACGGCAAAAGTGACATTTTTGTCGACAAAAGTGACGTTTGAGACGATAAAAGTGACGTTTGAGATGGAAAAACTGTCATTTATGACCAAAGGGACATTTTATCATTTTACTATATGTATGTGCGCAGTGCCAGTTCTCGTAACGGTGAAGAAAAACATCATGAGGACAACAGCGTACTTTAGAACCAAAAAAGTGTCACAAGTTAATATTCTTATAAGCGGCGATGGGCTTTCAACCTACAAGTACTAACGACCGTGTAAAATGTGGGCAAGTGACCAACAATGTTTGGACGTGCCTCTGACTAACCTCTCTATATATCCTCTAAAGATTTGCTGAAATGTCTACCAAGATTGTGTCGTGATTATATTTGTTTTGCATCTCCATGTTTTCCAACACCGTTAGAGAGCATCACTCACCCGCCAGCAATTGATGTAGACTCCCTTTAGCTCGTCTTCAGTCGAGGGCTCCAGGTTAGGGCTGTTCGGCGGCGATTTAGGACTGAAAATGAAAAAATATGAGGTTCAGAACAAATTAAATAAAAGTAAAAATTTCAAAAACCCCTGACACAAATTTTGCCCGCCATTTTGTGGCGGCGATCTTGGACCGATTTCCATCAAACATACCTAAGATCACTCCCGATTAATTCATCTTTCAAACAAAAAGAACCAAATCAAAATCGGTTCATGCGTTCGGGAGTTACGATGGCACAGATAAGACAGACACAACAAACTTAAAAAACCCTGTCATTTTTGCGTCGAGGGTTAATAATACATGATCAATCAGATTTCAAATTGCAACGAAATCACATTTCATATTTATGCATACGTAATAGGCCAATAGGCATAGGCACACATGACATCCCTAATTGCTAAACATTTCGTAGGTATCAATAAAAAAAAAATCAAAAATCAAAATCATTTTTAATCAATTCAATCACAGGGATGACTTTGAAGTTTGAAACGTCTTACATACTAGGTTCGTGCCAATTCCAGTCCTATCCCCAGTCCGAGAAGAAGTGACAAAAAAACTCGCTGTGCCCTAGCGCTTTTTGTGTAGGTAGATCGTCGACGGCGTAAGTCAACACCCCTGGACGATACTATGTTACACGGATGCCTGTAAAGTGTCGGTCGGCGCCATGCCGCCGCACGCAACCTGATCCCTCACCCACAGTCTACTGGAAACTATACTCTATAGTAAACCAGACCGGCCTCACAGCTCAGTTGATAGTAGCTCTGCCTTCCGCGCTGTAGGTTGTGGGTTCGATCCCCACCCAGGACTAACATTTGTGTGATGATGTTTTTTTTCTGTGTCTGGGTGTGATTATCGATTCTATGTTTGTATTTACAAAAAGAAAAAATATAGTTAGTCTATCAGCTATCGGGTTCCCATAGTCCCTGGTTCCTATAGGCTTTGCTTAGTTTGAGGCTGGATAGCGTGTGTGAATTGTCCACCAATATCTATTTATTTTTATTTCTTTGGCCTTTGCTATCTATTACTTATACTTAGTCTTAAGGTGGTTTGTCTCGCTCGGGCGCGCCTTAATAATTTGTAATTTTTTATATTTCCAAGTCCAAGTCTAGTGTTAAAGGTCCCACGAAAACGCGTTTCGCAAACTTGAATTTATGTATATATATTTTTTTACCTTTGTGTGTCTGTGTTTGTGAGTACATACATACATACATACATAAAATCACGCCTGTTTCCCGACGGGGTAGGCGTTTCAAATAAAGTTGTGAGTGTTTCAAATAAAGCTCCCAATGGCCTCTGTTATTACACAAATGTTTGTCTTGGCTGGGAATCGAACCCAATAACCAGCACAGCAGGCAGAGCTACCAACTGTGCTGTGAAGCCGGTCGAATTATAACTTAGTTGAATCGTCATCTTCCATTTCCCTCTGTCATTCGTCATCTCAGTACTCACTCCTTTCTTACTCATGTCATCTTTTCTTCGGTCTACCTCTACCCCTGTATCCATCCACATTCATACCTAATACTCTACTCGTCTCCTCATAACATGTCCATACCACGCTAACCTATATATGGAGGACCTATATAGAGGATGAGTAATAACTCATCCTCTTTTTCGTCACCGGTGCCATTTCAAACTTCCTCCGATATACTCATTTCTTATTTTATCCATCCTCGTCACTCCACACATCTATCTCAACATTCGACATATCTAATATACACCTGTAGTGCGATTACGGAACTCGGATACAATCAACACCTGTCAAAACTGGCTCAAATTGATTGAATAAACACTCTTGTGTCATACCAAATAACTTGATTACAATGAAAACGTATTGACATTGATTGTAAGCAAAGATCCATAATCGCCCCACTGGAATATGCACATGATTGTATAATATTTGAATACACAAGTTATGACAACATCCGGCGGTAAGCAAAACAGACAAAACCACAGGCTAATACTATAACAAACTTCTTGTGAAAACAAGAACTAGCCAGTCGAACCGGTTTGAAAGCCAAGGCTTATAAATAAACGTCTGTGAGATAAAACTATACTAATACTATGCCACAAGTCATTTCACCAGCCCTGATAAATACCACTGAGACGTACTTTGAAAATAACTGCGCTTAGCATGAGCACCGTAGACAGTGAAGAGAAGACTAAGTGACATTTATGACGACAAGAGTGACATTTGTGACGACAGAAATGTCATTTTTGTTTGGCCAAATAACAACTAAACTTATCGGAAATTACGGAAAAGAATGTAACATTAATTTGTGATTTCGCCAAAAAAAGACACTTTTGTCTTCACAAATGTCACTTTTGTCGTCACAAATGTCACTTTTGTCGTCACAAGTCGCTTTGTCAGGAAAACAATGAAAATTTCACCCAATTTCTGAGGTAAACTCCTCACAAAGTACCAGGAGTTCAGAACGCGACGAGAGATCGCAACGAAAACGAACGGCGACGGAAAGTGAAAATGTTATGACACCAAACTACCAGGGCGCTATGAGACGCTAGGAGATGTACCTATTGCGAGTGTTGTGTTGAACTAAGCCGAAATGTAATTATGTAATACTAGCTTCTGCACGCGGCGTCGCCCGCGAAGTACCTACATAAAATATAGCCTATGTTCATCCTGAAAGTTCATTCTACGCATTGGTGAAAGAATTTTTCAAATCGGTTCAGTAGTTTCGGAGCCTATTCAATTCAAACAAACAATCAAATCTTTCCTCTTTATAATATTAGTATAGACTAGCCGTTACCCGCGACGTTGTTCGATACCTATCCAAGTATTTTATTCTTAAGTATTATTCATATTTATTGTAATATAAAGTTTTTAGGATTATTTAGAATAGGTCTACATCTACATTTTATTATAATTATTTGTATGTATTTATGTATGCGAGTTCCTTTGGCAGTCGCTGGAGCAAAAGGCTGGACAGATTATGACAAATTAAGTGTCGTTGGGGATCTATTTTCAATCACCTTGAGTAGGTTTTTTAATTTTTGCAATAAATATTAGTTTTTTGTTGATTTTCAGATCCCGTATAAATATCGTGGGTTCGAACTCCGGCCCTGGATCAATAATCCTTTCCGTATAAATAAACATTCGTCTGTCTGGTTGTCTGCGTTTCGTCTGTCTGACATGCCTGCTTTGTGTTAGTCTTTCAGCAAGTTAAAAATTTTTTTAAAAAAAAAACTACTTTGAAAATAACTTACGGCCGCCATATAGTGCTCCGCCAGGGTACGTCGGCGCACGCCGCCGTCCTGCTTTGCTCAGCCTACCAATTTTTAGGTCTAACCTTTTGAAATTTTCTCCAATGTCTAATGCCATTAGTTTAATTAATTATTTATCCAAAAATAATATTGATGTTTTCCAACATAGCCTGCCGAGACTCATGGAGTTAGCTCAGGTAGTTTAAGAAGGTGTTGATTAGTACCGATAGTTTATTTATATGTTAATATAATGTCGATTTGGCTAAAAGCTGTTATCTATACTAATATTATAAAGAGGAAAACTTTGTTTGTTTGATTGTTTGTTTGAATTGAATAGGCTCCGAAACTACTGAACCGATTTGAAAAATTCTTTCACCAATGTGTAGAATGAACTTTCAGGATGAACATAGGCTATATTTTATGTAGGTACTTCGCGGGCGACGCCGCGTGCAGAAGCTAGTGGTGTTATATTTTAGTGAATAAATAAATAAATAAAATAAATAAAAATAAAATATTTCATTTTATGACATTTCGAATTGTCTACGTCACTTACATTACCCTCTTTTGCATTCAAAAGTTAAAAAAACCGACTTCAAATCACTGAAACTTTTCACCTAATTTGAATTAATTAATCTAATTTAATTTAATTTAATTGGATCGAGCGACACGTCAAGAACAAGCTGCATGTCATCGGTCCATCGGACGGGGTACCGGTGTGTATTCAATATTAGCGGTACTAAAAAATAAAATAAAATATAAATATGATCACGACTGTAATCCCCGGGCTCGGTAGATATCTCCCTCAGATCTTTAGTTACTTAGATCTTTGAGAATACCTAAAGAGGGTGGTCAGAGGCACGTCCAAACATGACATTTGGTACATGCCCACATTTTGCACAGTAGTTAGTATTCCTAGGTACTAGGAGCG
This sequence comes from Cosmorhoe ocellata, assembly GCA_963675405.1. Taxonomy (NCBI): domain Eukaryota; kingdom Metazoa; phylum Arthropoda; class Insecta; order Lepidoptera; family Geometridae; genus Cosmorhoe; species Cosmorhoe ocellata. The sequence continues at coordinate 366,979 of OY776273.1, forward strand.
CATAAATACGGCAGTGATCTCATTAGTGCGGCTTCCTCGCATTGTGTTCTAATTACGCTAGCCTCGTTAGCCCAGTGGGGGCATGGACTTGTGATTCAAAGGTCGCGGGTTCGAGTAGCCAGTAGGATTATTATCTATACTAATAATATAAATGATAAAGTAACTCATTGTTTGTTTGTTACGTTTTTACCAAAGATATCTTGGCTTTCACACTTAAAATGCTGAACCGTTTTTGATGAAATTTGATACAAAGATGAGCTGGAAAAAGGCACCTTTTATTGCAAAAAAATCCTTGAAAAGGTTGAAATTAGGAATGAAAATAAAGTGCAAAATAAAAAATCGTTGGTCGACCAGGTTTGAACCCATAACCTTCGGATCGTGAGGCAGGGGTGCTGCCACTACACCACCAGTGCTCTTGTTATTTATATTGTACATAAGTACCAGGGCACCAGAACTGATGAGGAGGTCAGCGAACTGCGTGCGTCAGAGCAAAGCGAGTCACCTTGCAAAACTTTAAACATACGTGTATACTTTACATCAAAGCTCTTGTTTGTAAAACGTATGATTCATGCCGTATGTTGAAAGACGTTAGGCCTCACAGCTCAGTTGGTAGTAGCTCTGCCTTCTGCGCTGTAGGTTGTGAGTTCGATTCCTGCCCAGGACTAACATTTGTGTGACCGCAGAATTTTGTTCTGTGTTACCAAAGTACCAGGCGCCTACGCGTAAGAGTTTATTTAGTGACTAGTTGGACGAAAAACCGCTCTTACACTCTTTTGTACTAGGCTGTCATGAACACAAAGGAGTTAGTTCTACGAGTATTATCTACCCCTAGTCTTCTTCTTCGTCATAACGTGACATTGGCTGAGGAGCCAGTGTGACTAAAAGATTAGAAACTTTACCTCTAGACTAGACTCTAAACGTAAACGAAAGGTTTTCAAAGTACCAGGCGCTTTTAAGCACGTAGGAGTGGCCCAAGAACAACTGTGATGAAAAAATTAACTATTTAATTTTTACCTCTAGAATCTAGATGCATTTGTAAACGACATTATTTCAAAGTACCAGGCGTCTATAAACTCGTCGATGGCTCAAGAACGAATGTGATCAAAAGATTAGGTAGGTACCTACTTTATATCTCTAGAAATACCAGGCGCCTTATGAGTGGCCCAAGAACCAGTGTTGTGAAAAGATTAGATACTTTACCTCTAGATTCTAGATGCAAAGTATTTCAGAATACCAGGCGCCCATAAGCGCGTAGGAGTGTACCTCACCTGCCCTTGACGCTCGACGCGCGCGAGTGCCTCACGGAGGAGTCGCGACTCTCCCTCTGAGCCTCTCTGAGTAGCCTGATGTACTCATTCTCCACGGCGGCGAGCCCGCTGCCCGAGTTGAGTTCCACCCACGATTCTGCAAGAGGAACATCAGTTAGGAATCGAACCGGCACCTCAAGTGTCACAGCCGGACACTACCGCCACGCCATTGAGGTCACCTGTGACTTTACTGTTTTACGTCTTCTTCTTTGTTATAAATTCGAAAGTGTGTGTCATAGGTTAGTGTTCTTATAGGCGGCGATGGGCTTGCAACCTGTCGCGTACGGAATACTGCCAAAATGTGCCAAAAGTCATGTGCGGACATGCCTCTGACTACCCTCATCAGAGATATCCTCAAAGATCTAAGTCAGGTCTTAGGAGATATTTACCGAGCCTGGGGATTACAGTCGTGATCATATATTGTTTTTTGTTATGGCATCTGTCTCTTTTGAGATCAATTTTGACAGTGTCAAAATGTTTAAATTATTAGTATTGTCAATGTCACAAAATCAGTCAAATTGTCAGTCAATTATAAACAAAAGACGGGTGTTTTGTTCAAAATTCGTAGTCATAAATATCTTCCGATTTAATTATGCTTTCTACAAGTTTTATAAACTTTGTCACAATTTGTTTAGGTTTAAGCAATAAATTAGGGAAAGCAGTTTGATTTATTATGTACAATACCTGTTTTATACATTTGTAAACGTGGGGAAAAGGCATAAACATGTATTGATTTTTAAACAAGAAACAAAAATTTACCAATTTGATACGTTTTCAACAAGTTTTATAAACTTTCTCACAACTTGTTAGCCACACATGAAAATAGTTTAATATAAATATAGAATACCTCTTTTATACATTAGTTAGAGTAAACTTGGGACTTTACATTGCCTAGTAAAATCAGTTAATATGACTAGGAGATCATAAATTACAGGAGGTTCTAGCAAACATTAAAAAATCTGTTACAGTTCAAACAAAGCAGAATGTCAAGTGTGAATAATTACTGTGATCAATCACTAAGGCGCTGACTTCACGAGCGAGTGAATCGCGGCGCGTTTTGCAACGAGTGGCTACGACTCGCCGCGAGACAACCACATCGTTGCGAGACGTGACCTCTCGCCTTTCACCTATCTGGGTGTTTAAACAACGACAACGATATAATCGAATCGAAATGTCGAATTTAGTCGAATTAACAGTTTTTTTGTGTTCAAATTCATATCGGATTGTCCATAAATGGTGTTATAGTTTCACGAAATCGATTGACAAAAGTAACGTCAACTGATAGTCGAAACGATCTATCATTATTAATATAATCTGAATCTCAGAAATGGCTCCAACGAATTTCATGAAATTTAGTATGCAGCCCCTTTCAGCAGGGGCAATTTCATGAAAATCGGTCTAGCTAGGTTTAATTTTTAGAAAACGTTGTTTTATCCGTGTTTTCAGGCAATGAAAAACTGGTAAGTACTGTTTTACCGACACAGCAACACTCAAGCTTCTTGACAATAGATGGCGTCTTAAAAAAACCGTGCAAAGCTCATCCAAGTACTGGACATTATCGTTGATTGTTTTGCTCTCTACCCTGAGCTCTACCGAACTCTTGCGTGCGCAACGATTCGCTGGCGAAACAATCGCCGTCTCGCTGAGATTACCGCGATAAAGCGGACTCGCCGCGATAAACTGGCTCGTGAAAATGGCGCCCAACATGGGGTATTGAGCGACACGCCATGTATACGTGACGTACGTATTTATAAACAAAACAATAGCGTGTGATTCACAAACCGACATCCGTTCTCCGATTACAATTTGCGATAGTGCCGCTATCGCTGTTTCGCGAACGATAAAACTGCTATAATACAACCATATTTATTCACACTAAAGTTCAAACTAGCGTAAACATTTTTATTTATTTGTAAACTAGCTTCCGCCCACGGCTTCGCCCGCGGGGTACCTTGAAAAACAAACAACCGTACTTTTTTCCGGGATAAAAAGTAGCTTATATGCTATTACAGACTACAATCTACATATATCTGTGCCAAATTTCATCCAGATCCGTTCAGCCGTTTCAGCGTGAAAGAGTGACAAACGTAACATACATAGTACATTCTTACAAATTATCGCGTTTATAATATTAGTAGGACTAGCTGATGCTCGTTATCGACTTAAAAACTCGACAAATTATATACTAAAATCTTCCTCGAGAACCACTCTCTCCATTGGTGAAAACAGCATGAAAATCGGTGCAACAGTTTTTGAGATTATCGCGATCAGACAGACGCGGCGGAGGACTTTGTTTGATAATATGCAGTGATGATTATTAAAAAAGTTACTAAGAATGAGATAGTTCGTAATTTTGGCTAAATCACAAATTATTCTTACATTGTCTTCTCCATTACTAAACATCATAAATAGCTTCTCCGAAACGTTCTTGTGTACTTGATACATTATAATTATCGGCCATTCATCATTGTCCGTCTGTCGTACGTAGGTCAAGGGAAGTCGCGTGTCTCAACGAGTAAACAAAGAATCGCATTATTTGAATCGATTCAATGTCAAAACAACATTAACTCAGTAGTAGGTTTGGTATTTCTGTTTCAATCGTCTTCTTCACGTCACTAGTTATTCCGAGATAGAGTGGTGTAGTGACACCCAGCCTCACGATCCGTAGGTCTACCATGAGTTTTCACAATCTACACTCGCTAGCGACTGTAGTTAAAAAAATGTATGAAAACTTGCCTACAGCGCCTCTAGCGGATAGTTGGGTACTAAAACCTCACGTAGCTAACTATTCTACGTCACAGCGTACTACAGCGACTGTAGTTTGCGCTCATTAATTTGTTTAGAATTTGGTACCATGAGTAACAGTTTTGACAGATGTCATAGTAACGTACTATTACTACTGTAGTAACGTCAACCAATCTAAATGTGACAACTCATGGTAGACGTACCGAAGGTCGTGGGTTCAAACCTGGTCGTGCACCAATGAGTTTTTACATTCGCAAAATTTATGTGGGCAATACCAGTGACGTTTAAACCTACAAAAAATATAAGACGATTACCGTTTCGACTCAAAATATATAAATGATTCAACCCGTTTTGGTTGTATACCTACATTGATTGACCGCCTTCTGTAGGTTGCGGGTTCAATCCCCACCCAAGACCATTAGTGTGATGAATGTTTGTTTTATAAGTGTTATGTTATGATGTAAAAAAGCGAAACGAGTGCGAATTACGCGTCATTTGAGGCAGCGCACGCGCAGCTACTAGACTTAAGGCTAGTTTAGACGATTCGAGCTGCTGACCAGACAGTAGACAGCTACTCGGCTTGTCTACTCGTACGCCAGTAGCTCGGCTCGCCTTTGCTTTCTACACGACACACGAGCTACTGTCCAGTCTTGCGAGTTACCGCGATGTCGAGTGAACGTGTTATAAAAAACTAGCTTCCGTTCGCGGCTTTGCTCGCGAGGTACCTACATAAAATATAGCCTATGTTACTCAGGGATAACGTAGCATTCTATCGGTTAAAGAATTTTTGAAATCGGACCAGTAGTTTTTGAGTTTAATCGTTACAAACAAAAATACAAAACTTTCCTCTTTATAATATTATAGTATACATAGATATGGTTGCTGGTGGGCGAGCATGCGAGTGAAAACAAAAAATCTTGACGTAACTCGGCTGCGAGCTACTGTCCAACTCGCACGTGCGAGTTACTCGTAAGCGACGTCCAAACAGTGAGAGTCACTGCAGTGCAGCTACTCGACAGGCTGACTCGTGCGCTAGCTCGCACTGTGTAAATTAGCCTACCATTTACTCGTAAAGTCAAAACAAATGAGTCATGACTTATCAGTCGCTCAGTTTCACCCATCACCTTCAGTAAAACAAAAGATAGAACACAAAGTGGACCGATAAGACAATGCTTCTGCGTATCTTCGCACTGTGGCCTTTGTTTCCAAAGCCCTTGAACACGACTGAGGTTAAGAAATCGCAAGTTGATAGTTTTCTTCTGATGCTAAGACTGTTAACTTTATTGCTCTAGTTTTGAGGATTGTGAAGCTGTACATTTTCATACAAAAAGCGATCACGTTTTGCTCCCCTTAAACTTAGTCCAATATTTATATTTTTTGGAAAGATTGTAGATACTAAAAACTAGGCTTGTACCTATGTTTTTATTTCAAAGAAATATTGCTTAACATAAAAGTTATGGATCTAAATGTCCATATTATGGTTATAATAATATGCTAATAACTTTTATGTTAAGCAATATTTCTCTAAATAGGTACAGGAGTACTGGCATCCTACTAACATTATAAACGCGAAAGTTTGAAAGGATGCCTGGATGTATGTTTATTATTACTCTTTCACGGGATGAAATTTGGCACAGATATAGATTATAGTCTGGAAGAACACATCCCGGAAAAATGTAAGGTTCCCGCGGGATAGATATGTTTTTGTTTTTCAAGGTATCACGCGGGCGTAGCCGTGGGCGAAAGCTAGTTACAAATAGTTTAAAAAAACCAAAATGGCGGCTGTAAAAAGCAAGTTTCCATTGCTAGTTCTTAATTTTTGAAATATATATTGTTGACCTTCAAGTTTTTCACAGAGACCAGACTATTTTATCTAAAACCAGTTTCAAACTGGTCTCCGTGTCATCGTATACCGTACCCACTCACCACATTGCGCCAAAGATTTAAATCGTAGATATGCCCGGACGCCGAAAACTGTGGCACTGTTTTTACTTGTGTGTGTTAACAAAATGCCGATGCACGCACACTAATGATTAGTAAAAAATGAACCCAACAGTTATTTCACCATTTATTGTGCAATTACATTGCACGACCTTTCGTAAAAAAATACACTTATTCTTTTTGTACACTGAAATTGAAAATATTTGGTGTGCCAAATGAGCGAGCTATCTCATTTCGTGTGGCAACAAAACGGCGCGGTCTCAGTACCGTACGGGCATATCTGCGATTTAAATCTGTGTCTTGCGCCTACAACACCACCTACCATCCTATCTAAATTACAGTTGAATCAAAACTGGTTTAGCATCAACTTATACGCCGTAATAATAAAAATGTATGTGTCAATAACTAGCTTCCGGCAGCGGCTTCCTCCTTGAAAAACAAAAACATATCTATCCCACGGGAAACGTACATTTTTCGGAACAAATGTAGCCTATGCCCTTTCTCAAGCTTTAGTCTATCTTTGTACCAAATTTCATCAAAATCGGTTCAGTAGTTTAGGCGTGATTGCGTTATACACAGATTACTTTCGCATTTATAATATTAGTAAGGATATTACGAACTGCGAATTTCCTACTAATATTAATTAATTAATATTAAAATAAAAAATCATGCAAATCGGTCCAGCCGTTCTTGATTTATTTATAAATGGTGTTTTCTTTACATATAAAAACTAGCTGACTCTCGCGCAGTTTTTTACCGTTTTTGCAACATTTTCCATTGAAATTGAAATTGAAATTGTAAAAAAAATATTTATTCAGTACAATCACAAGGATCACTTTGAAACGTCTTACATGCTAGGTGAATCTATGTGCCAATTCCAACCTAACCCAAGTACGAGCTTCGCTCCTATCAGTCGTAGCGTGATGTTATATAGCCTATAGCCTTCCTTGATAAATGGACTATACAACACAACAATCATATTTCAATTCGAACCAGTAGTTCCTGAAACTAGCGCGTTCAACCAAACAAACTCTTGAGCTTTATAATATTAGATAGATAAACAATTCAATTAACTGAATCTTGTAACAAAGAACTAACCCAACGCATCATCAACCGGCAAACACTTGTGTTCAGACATTCTCACTGCCGCTATTAAACGTCCTTCAATTACACACACGTCACAAGCGAACTGCGCAAAATCAAATTACTTTTACTCGACGCTAGTATTTTTGAAACGCGTGTAAGTGCGGAGCGATCGCCGGCGCGTCCTTCCGCGCCGAGCGTCAGAGCGAAACTGATTCGATTTTAATAATAGAACGCGAGTAAACAAACTGCCGGGTGGCGTGGTTGCGATTGCGTGGGCGCAGACGAGAGACACGTTATTCTGTTTACAAACTGTGCACAAACAGGTGAATGTACACATGATAATGTTGGTGCGTGGTTAGATATTGCCGAGTTTCAATGTCGCCGTTATTGTTTTACATATACTTGATAGGTAAATAAACTTTCTCATTGGCCTCACGGCTCAGTTAGTAGTAGCTCTGCCTTCTGCTCTGCAGGTTGTGGGTTCGATCCCCCAGGACTGACATTTGTTTGAACGTAGATGTTTGTTGTGTCTGGGTGTTATTATGTATTCTATGTATGTATTTACAAAATATATATATATATAATTAATCTGTCGGCCATCATGTTCTCATAGTACAAGCTTTGCTTAGTTTGGGGCTAGATGGCGTTGTGTGAAATGTCCACCAATATTTTATTTATTCATTGTGAGCTTCTTTGTGCGATTTCCAAAAATATGCACAAAGAAAATTCTTCCTGAATTACGCATATTCACCTTTATTCGTTTTTCCCCACATTTAAATGCAGATGCAAGTGCTCTTAAACGGTGAAGGAAAACATCGTGAGGAAACCGGCATACCCTAGAACTAAACATTCGAAGGTGTGTGTAATAGTGATCCTTGTGATTGTCCTTGCGTTTCAAAGTGATCCTTGTGATTGTACTGAATAAATATTTTTCAATTTCAATTTCAATTTCAATAACTTAGTGTTCGTACGAAATACTAACTACTGTGCAAAATGTGGGCGTGTACCAAATAATATCATGTTCGGACGTGCTGACTCTTTAGATATCCTCACAGATGTAACTAGAGATCTGAGATGTCTACCGAGCCTGGGGATTATAGGCGTGTGAGTGTTTGTTTGTTTTTTTACAATGCAGCACTTAAAATTATCTGTCCAGTTACTACTAACCTAACTCAGGAAAAACATTTTTTCAATTACACAATACTTATTAAAATTTCTATTATTAAATTTCTGAGCTGTGACGCCAGACGCAGTGGAGTCAAATCAAAGCAATCAAAGCCCACTAAGTGGGCCGATCTGACTAGGTCACACCACGTGGGCCGTATCACGTATGCACACTACGTGACTCATATCAGGCAATTGCGTTAATTGATTGAGCGAGCGAAGCGAAATCCCAGTGGCAAGTAGGGCGATTATAATTTGACGACCTCTGTGGCGCAGCGGGCGAGAGTCCGCCTGCGACGCAAGAGGTTGCGGGTTCGATTCCCGCCGCGGAACAAATTTGTGTACGATCTGCAGAAATTTGTTCCGTTGGTCTGGGTGTTTTCTATGTATAATAAAAAAATATCTATCTATGTATGTATAATTTATTAAATATATCAGTCATCTAGTACCCATATCATAAGCTTTGAGTAGCTTACTTTGGGGCTAGATGATGCTGAGTGTTTTGTCCAGCATTATTATTATTATTAGCATTATTATTATTATTATTATTATAATACAAACAAACAACGCCAAATCGCCCTACATACTATCTGTACAGTACTGATCAAGATTACCGCGAATTAAAAAAAAAACAGTTTTAAACAAATTATTGATTGAGCGAGCGAAGCGAAATCCCAGTGGCAAGTAGGGCGATTTGTCGTTGTATGTTTGTATGTGTTTGCTAGAGCATAACTTAAGAACCGTTGATCCAATCTGCACGAAACTAGGAAGGTCTAGAGATTCTGCTGTAGATTTGCTGGGAAGCATATGAGCTCAATCGGTGAAGGAGTTGTGAAGATTTTGGGTTCCCAAGTTGAAAAATATAAAAAATGGGGTATCATGAAAAAACGGAGACAGCGGGCATAATTTTTGCATATTTTATTCAACTATATTATCGGGGACAGGACTCGGGGACAATGGGAAGTCATTTTAAATATTTAATTAAAGTACCGCTGTCCCCGATAGTCGGGGACACGGAATTCGGGGACAATGGGAATACACGCAAATGAAAGGGCTTTACTTGTACATTCCAAAATGGTATTTGTTTTTATTCTAGGATGAATAGTTTTTGAAATATAACGAAATAAGTAAAGAAAACCGCTGACGTCTCAGCACGGGTATAAGTACTACCTAGGTAGGATAATCAGATATTAGTTTGTGATGAGGAGCAACTTACGTAGACATAGGCACAACCTGTGTGTGTACATACAGTGTGTCCAAACACTGCAGGGCATGGATACAAATGAGAATTGTGGACATCTCGAGATCTCAGTTCGAGCGAACTATTAGTTTATTGAGTGAGGTATCAAATGAGAGTGATTTTTGTACGTGCAAATGATATTCAGCCTTAGAGTGGTAAACCAATTTCTTGGTCGCCTATACCTACGACTGGATTCGAGCCCACGACCTTAGGATCGGATATCCACCACTAGACCGGTAATGCTGGGTTGAACACAAATGTTTTTGTCTTTTCTGACCTTGCAGGCCTACGATCCCGTATATTGTCCAATGTTGGAAACATTTGGACAAATAAGGCCGGTTACAGTGCTTCACTGACCGTCGGTGCGTATGTCAGTCGCGCTTGTCATTAATATGAAAATCCATAATTCGTACAGTGCTGGACGGTTTTCATCTGGTCAGTTTGTTGGTCAGGAGAAAAATTCAAAATTCAAAATATGTTTATTTTCAATAGCATCACAGGGATCACTTTAAAACGTCTTACATACTAGGTGAGTCTAAGTGCCAGTTCCAGTCCTATCCCTAGTGCGAGAAGAACTGACAAGAAACTCGCTGGGCCCTAGCGCTTTTTTTGTATGATCCTTGTTCATTTTGTAAGGAATACCTAGCAGAGTTGGAGCTGATTCATCCCAAGCTTTTTTATCATCTAAGTACTCTGATATTTTATAGTAAGCTTTTCTAGACAGTTTCTGTTTAATTACATTTTTGAATTTTCCAATTGATAAATTAAGCATGAATGATACATACTGACGGTCGGTCCGTGTCTATCGTCAGGACCGACCGTGCGCACCGACGATCGGTTGAGCACTGTAACCGGCCTAAACATTCTTGATTCTTGGGCACTGATCGGTCTTTCAATTTTTTTTGACGACCTCTGTGGCGCAGCGGGCGAGAGTTCACCTGCGACGCAAGAGGTTGCGGGTTCGATTCCCACCTCGGAACAAATTTGTGTATTATCTGCATAAATTTGTTCCGTTGGTCTGGGTATTTCTATGTATAATAAAAAATATCTATCTATGTATATTAATGTATTAGATATATCAGTTATCTAGTACCCATAACACAAGCTTTGTTTAGCTTACTTTGGGGCTAGATGCTGTGTGGACTGTCCAGCATTATTTATTTATTTATTTATTTATTTATTTATTTATTTATTTATTTATTGCGTGTAATTTCTCCGCTGACGTCAGATGTACATTCAATCACGTGTGCGCGCGCACACCGCGTAAGGAAATATAAATATTGGCCGCTTTCCCAATAAAATAACAAAACACTCACACGACTGTACTCCCCGGGCTCGGTAGACATCTCCTCAGATCTCTAGTTACCTACATCTTTGAGGATATCTAAAGGGTCAGAGGCACGTCCGAACATTATATTGGGCACATGCTCACATTTTGCACAGTGGTTAGTAGTCCGTACGTGACAGGTTGCAAGTCCATCACTGCTTATAAGAATCATTAGGTACTAATATTGTAAACCAGCTTCCGCCAACGGCTTCGCCCGCGTTGTACCTTGAGAAACAAAAACAATTCTATCCCATAGGAACACGTACATTTTCCAGAATAAAAAGTAGACTATGTGCTGACTATATATTGCAGACTATAATCTATATCTGTGCCAAATTTCATCCAGATCCGTTCAGCCGTTTCAGCGTGAAAGAGTAACAAACATACATCCATACGTTCTTACAAACTTTCGCGTTTATAATATCAGTAGGACCAATAGGAAGTAGGATGAACGACAAATACAGAAATAGCCCAGACGATTGATAGGATGAGGACGCAGAGTTCGTTGACCCTATTGTAGTTTCCATACCCTCAGGATATGGCGCCGCTGACAATCATTTACCGGTGTTGCTGGGGCGCGCCGCTCTAGGGAATGGAGAATGTTAACTAATTTTGAATATTAGCTCTCCATATTCTCGGTCAAAAATAAGAAATACAGTACCCCTAGTATGAGTTTTTGAAAGTTTACGAAAACTTTTTTCGAATAGTATCCTTTCATACATTTACCTCCATTGGAACTAAAATAAAGTCGATATCGTGAAAACTTGGTTTGAAAATCATTGCTGGGACTGCCGATTACAAAATATTTTCGATATTATCGACCTTATTTTAGTTCCTTAACATTTCCGATGTATGTAAATGTATGAAAGGATACTATTCGAAAAAAGTTTTCGTAAATTTAAAACTCATACTAGGGGTACAGGTGAAAGAATTACTTCGATACGTTAATAAGTTTCCGAGTTATGGAAGTAAACGTGCGATGCGGACTCGTACGATGCGTGCGACACATAACAGAACTCCTAAGCGGAGCGTTGTAAATTGACGTCACATGCGGTCACGTGACTGCTAGCGTGACTCGATATTTATCTTAGTTTAAATGCCTGTAAAATCATAACTAATAGGTATTTTGGACTAAAACAAAAACTAGTGTATTTGTATATACACGCTTTACTGTAACAAACTTTCAACCGATTTGGCATACCTAGTAACATTCTTCATTGCATTAAAGGGGCGCAAGCCAGATATAACGGGCACACACAGCCGAGTATTTTTTGTGAAAAAAAAAAAAATATGATCACGACTGTAATCCCCAGGCTCGGTAGATATCTTCCTCAGATTTTTCTTTAGTTACTTAAATCTTTGAGGATATCTAAAGAGGGTAGTAGTCAAGGGACGTCCAAACATGACATTTGGTACATGCCCACATTTTGCATAGTAGTTAGTATTCCGTACGTGACAGGTTGCAAGCCCATCGCCGCTTATAAGAATACTAACTTATGACACACACCTTCGAATTTTTGGTTCTAGGGTATGCCGGTTTCCTCACGATATTTTCCTTCACCGTTTAAGAGCACTGGCATTGCGCACATAATTTTTTCTAATGGAAAAACTCATTGGTGCACGACCAGGTTTGAACCCACGACCTTTGGATCGTGAGGCAGGGGTGCTACCACTACACCACCAGCGCTTTATTTTGAAAGATGCATTATAAAGGAACATTATGAGAAAGATGCATTTTGAGAATGGTACGTTTTGAGCATCGGGTGTATTTTGCAATGAGTACATTATGCGACTGGGTCAAGTAGGAGCTTCTCAATTTGATTGTATCTTAAAACTAAAAACTCCTTTGACTACCCTCTTTAGATAATATCTGTGTTTAGCTATCCCAGTAATATTATAAACGCGAAAGTTTGTAAGGATGATGTCTGGATGTATGTTTGTTATCTAGTGTATCTAGGACCGAGACGAGTTTCTTGCCTGTTCTTCTCGTATAGGCGACCAAGAAATTGGTTTAACACTCTAAGGCTGAATATCATTTGCACGTACAAAACATAAAGGGCTATTTTCGCTTGACAGATTAATAACTGCTACGTCAGAATCTGTCATAGCAATCCTTACCGAATAACTAAGTTACTGGGATTTTCTGCGGTGTATTTGCCTGACAACTACGTCGCTCTGGTTTTTATATGTTTTCTCGTGTTATTTTGAGTTTTATTGCGTAATTTTGGTGGTTATTTTGCCAATAAAGCCCGGGTTCTTGACGCGAGTGTAAAGTATGTGAATTAGAGTGAATAGTTCTCTTGAAATTCCATCGGAGGAAATCCCGAAAATTTTCAACAAAACAGCCATCTTTTGTTTAAAATTGACTTAACAACTTGACTATGACTCTGTGACGTTGACAATACTTATAAATAAATACACTTGACAATGGCAAAATTGTTCTCTAACAGACAGATGCCATAATTGAAGAAGAAGAAGAACTAAGTTACTGGAAGATGTCATCAAAAGTGGTAAACCAATTTCTTGGTCGCCTATACTTGGGTTACTGAGGGGCACGCCTGAGACGCGCCCCTACTATCTGGTTTGGGCCTATTATTGCCTACTTTAGTGGTTGAAAAGCGGAAACGGATGTCGTTTTGTCTCATCGACCGATGTAACAGGGTCGATAAAATTTAAACAATACATAATTCAAAAGATTCAAATCAGAGCTTGCAAAGTTTTTGAAATTATGTCTAACTAGCAACCGCGTACGGTTCCGCTCGCGTGGTACCTTCCCGGATAAATAGTAGCCTGTTATTCCAGATCATAAACTACACGTATTCCAAGTTTCATCCAGATCCGTCAAGCCGCTTCAGCGTGAAAGAGTAACAAACATCCATCTACTACGTTTATAATTATTAGTATGAAGTAAGATAGTAGGATACTCACATACGACAAATTAATATAAATATTATAACTTTAATGTTACTGATTGACTGACTGACTGACTGACTGAGTGAGTGACAGATATATAATTTTTAAATAGGTACTTACTTATATAAAGTTATATAAGTCCATAGGTTCTAGAAAGCCGCGCAGAGTAGATTTCATTCATTCATCATTTAGTCATTCAGTCAGTCATTCAATCAATCTTAGAGATAAGTTTAAGGAAATTAACATTATGACAATGCCATGTCAGTATATATATGAAAACTTGATGTATGTTCATAAAAACATTAATTTATTTTAAAAAAATAGTGATTTTCATAATGTTAATACCAGACATAAAAATAAACTAGCTGTTCCCACGGTTAGGCTCACTAAAGTAAGCAAATCCTTTATAGGGCAATGTGTACGCTTCTATAACAAGATCCCAAGCGACATGCTTGATCTATCGATTGCGAAATTCAAAAATGTAATTAAACAAAACCTGTCTCGTAAAGCTTATTATAGAATATCAGAGTACTTAGATGACAAAAAAGCTTGGGACGAATCAGCTCCAACTCTGCTAGGTGTCCCTAACAATGTTAACAAGGTTCATAATACAAAAAAAGCGCTAGGGCCCAGCGAGTTTCTTGCCAGTTCTTCTCGTACTGGGGATAGGACTGGAATTGGCACCTAGACTCACCTAGTATGTAAGACGATTCAAAATGATCCTTGTGATATTACTGAATAAAGATTATTGACTATTGACTATTAATCAATCAATCAATCAGTCAGTCATTTTTTTATGTTGATCAAGAGTATATTCGTTGGTCTTGCGCTAATTTACTTGTTGAATAAAAACAATAGGCAAAGCCAATAATATGAAGTCGCGTTCAAGGTCACCCACCCAACTGACACAGTGGCCTGTTGCTCCACATCTGATGGCTCCGCTCCAAATAGTGCTGTTGACTCAAACTACTAGTATCACCAGCTCTGTAACCAGTGTGCTGAAAGGCACTTTTCGTATACTTACTTGTCACATGATTATGTCTTCGAATTTAGATTCTAGAACCAGTGTGCTGAAAGGCTTTTTTCGTAACTTGACATGTCTTCGAATTTAGATTTTACGACGGTTTTCTCCGATATGTTTTCCTTCACCGTTTTGAGTTCCTTCACTGTTTTGAGAGAGCACATTTTTTTGATAAAATCAAGAGGTTTAGCAACGTTGTCGCAGTCCGTTTTTGGATGGGTGACCGCCTCTATTTGCACTCCATAAAAACTTCCCAATTAACTAATCAATACAGAATTATTATAAACTAGCTGACCCGGCAGACTTCGTACTTATTTAGAAAACGTTTGTATGGGAAATAGAAAAGGGCTATTTTTAGGGTTTTCCCGGCAGTTATTCGAATTTTTCTTACCTTTTAAACCTTCCCTAGACCTCCACGAACATTTCAAGACAAAGATAAGATAAATCCGTTTAGCCGTTATCGAGTTTTAGCGAGACTAACGAACAGCAATTCATTTTTATATATATAGATAGATAGATAGACAGATATTGATGGATTTTTGCGGACAACAGCTAGGGTATAATTTGACAAGGTACCACGCGGGCGAAGCCGCGGCCCAAAGCTAGTATCCTACTAATATTATAAACGCGAAAGTTTGTAAGAATGTATGGATGTAAGGATGTCTGGCTGTATGTATGTTTGTTACTCTTTCACGCAAAAACTACGGAATGGATTTTGATAAAATTTGACACAGATATAGATTATAGTCTGGCATAGCACATAGGCTACTTTTTATCCCGGAAAAAAGTACGATTCCCGTGGGATAGGTTTATTTTTGTTTTTCAAGGTGTCACGCGGGCGGAGCCGCGGGAAAGCTAGTATACTAATAATATATTAACTTTTTCTAGATATCAACGAAAGTGACTTTGAAAAGTTTGTCTCAATAACATGTTTTTTCCAAACTTACTCGTAAATGCGCATTATTTACTAATACATATTTACATTCTATGCCTATAGAGCACTGGAGAAGTGGCGCTCTGTCCCACGGTCGTGGGTTCAAACCTGGGGCCTTACAACAACCTCTTTGCAAGGGCGGATCCAGGGGGAGGGTCATGAGGGTCATGACCCCCCCTGGGCTGGGTCCAGGACCTAGGTGGACCACTAATAATAATGATGTATAATAAAGATTATAACTTTTTGTGACTTTGTGACCCCCCCCTGGCACCAAAGCTGGATCCGCTCTTGTCTTTGGGCAATATCAAAGTAATATAACTTTAATATTTCGTACCATGACCTATACAAATTGTATTGAAGTAGTGTTAATTCAAGCTTGAAGTGTGACGTTTCTGTAACATGTTGAAGAGTATTGGTGTAGTGGTGACACTCTGCCTCACGATCCAAAGTCGTGGGTTCAAATCTAGTCGTGTTTTCCATTCGAAAAATTCCGTATCACATTTCGACTGGGTAGATATCTCCTCAGATCTCTAGTTACTTAGATCTTTGAGGATATCAAGAGAGGGTAGTCAGAGGCACGTCCAAACATGGTATTTGGCACATGCCCACATTTTCTATCGCTTCTATATCTAACTTCTAGGGACGTGGTACCTTTAAAAACAAAAACAAATCTATCCCGCGGGAACCGTAGCCTATTCCAGACTATATCTGTGCCAAATTTCATCCAGATCCGTTCAGCCGTTTCAGCGTGAAAGAGTCACAAACATACATCCAAACTTTCGCGTTTATAATAATATTAGTAAGATCTTAGGTCTGTCTAGAACCAGTTTAAGATACCTAGGTACCAGGCGATCATAAACAGGGAACAGATGTGGCGAGCGAGGGTTGAACGAACCCTAACGTGTTTTGGCGAGACGTCTAGGCGGTCGACCTTGTGGGGAGAGAGGGGGGAGGGGCTGGGGTAGGCAGGGGATAGTGGGGGGTGAGTGACCTGCGCATTGATCTTGTGGACGTAGCTTTTGGGGGTGACGACCTAGAATGTACTAAAAAGTGATTTGCTCTGTCATATCAGAACGAAACCATTAAATAATACAAAATAATAGTGGATTAGTAACCGAGTACTCAGCTTTACATCTCGATTGTGAGGTAAGTAGAAAAAAACCGGCATTACAAGAATAAAACATTTTATAGTAAAAGTTTTCTATTCCCGCCTTTTTTCATCTTTTTTTTTAATAATTTTTTTTCAAGAACGAAACTGAGCTTTGCCGTTCGATATTTAAAATTGATGACTATTATACTCATACGAAGACAAGGCTGAATAGCGAAGCGACCTCTCTTGTCATTGGGCTGAATGCATGATGTCTACGACCTACGCGAACTTTTTGAAGGAGTGAAGTTTTTTTTTTAATTACTTACCGCCCTAGGGCTTTTCTAGCTACATTATTACCCTAGAGCGCTAATTGGTCACCTACAAGCCCCTTTTGGGGGTAATAAGGACCTACTTACCGAATATGAGAGATGTAAAAACAATTAAAAACCCCCCGACATCTAAACCTTACCAAAATGTCATTTAAAGTCATGGTTACCTTACCATATACCTTCAATATCATTGAAGTAATACGGTAAGAAATTTCGAATAGATCGAACATAAGGAAGTTAGTCAGATCCCCTCATCAACTAGAAAAGAGCTGATGATCTTCAAACGGCTGCACAGATTTTCGTGAAACATGGCTAAGAACACTCGGGATAAAATTATTTATGACACAAAAGAAACTTAACGAAAATCGGTTCATCCGTTTGGGAGCTATGACCCCGTATAAAACCCGACTGAAAATAGCTTCTTAACGCCGCCATATTTGATTTTTTGAAATTAAAAATAGCCTATATTACTCTTGTAATCAAGACGAATCTCAGCACCTCATTTATCAAAATCTGTCCAGCCGTTTGAGCTCCAACGACAGCTAAAACAACACGCTTACATAGGTACATAAACCCCAAACTTATTACCCCCCCTTTTCTTCAAACGTGGATAAAATATTTGAAAATATGTACCAGGCTCTCATAATTTGCTAGAAGTTAAGGATATCTTACGTTAATGTTTACAAACAATGTGTACGTTAAAACGTATAGTAACTACCCCCCCCCCCCCCCCCCTCCTAGGGGTAAAGTCAACATGAATGAGTGCTCAGTAGGTCTACCATAAGTTTTCACAATCTACACTCGCTAGCGACTGTAGTTAAAAAATTGTATGAAAACTTGTACAGCGCCTCTAGCGGATAGATGGCACTAAAACGTCACGTAGCTAACTATCCTACGTCACAGTACTACAGCGACTGTAGTTTGCGCTTCATTTGCTTGGAATTTGGTGCCATGAGTAACAATTTTGACAGATGTCATAGTCACGTACTATTACTACTGTAGTAACGTCAGCGGATCTAAATGTGACAACTCATGGTAGACGTACTGAGCCAGTGTTCGAGACAATAGTACCAGGCGATCATAAGTCCTTGGAAAAACAAAAACTGTACTCACACGACTGTAATCCCCGGGCTCGGTAGACATCTCCTCAGATCTCTAGTTACTTACATCTTTGAGGATATCTAAAGAGTCAGAGGCACGTCCGAACATGATATTAGACACATGCTCACATTTTGCACAGTAGTTAGTGACAGGTTGCAAGCCCATCGCCGCTTATAAGAACACCTCTCCTAAAATTAGTTTTTCCATTCGAAAATTGTATATGCGCAATGCCAGTGGTCTTAAATGAAGGAAACGTGAGGAAACCGACATACCCTAGAACAAAAAAATCGATGGTGTGTGTCATACGTTAGTATTCTTATAAGCGGCGATGGGCTTGCAACCTGTCACGTACGGAATACTTACTACTGTGCAAAATGTGGGCATGTGCCAAATGTCACGTTCGGACGTGCTGACTCTTTAGATATCCTCAAAGATGTAAGTAACTAGAGATCTGAGGAGATGTCTACCGAGCCTGGGGAGTACAGTCGTGTGTTTTATTTTGTTTCCTTAAGTTTGAGATTGATCATTGCAGTAACTACTTCGTACCGTCAATGTCGACTTCATCAAATATTATCAATGTATTAGTTCAATGCACCCGTATCAAAATGTATAGCATTAATTTCTTATCGCCTTACACGCTTTGTACGACGAAATAAACAAAAAATATAAATTCATTCTTCCGCCGTCAAATTTATTGTTTCTCTATTCAACCCAACCATTATTTTTCATTCAACCCGAAAATTCATATTCGAAGACAGTAAAAAAAGTACAATTTCATCAAACTTCTGTTAATAAAGCATTATCTGATCGAGCATCAAAATCAACAAGAATGTTAAAATATCGTTACCTATTTTACGTCATTTCATTTTACGGAAAATAATCCTTTGTTAGCAGGACATGGTAGAACACTAACCTTTAACAGGCGATTAAAAGGCTAACAAGCTGTTAGTTTGATAAGCATGGTGAAATTAGCCCTAGAGATTTTATTTCGTAGCACACACACAGATTAACAAAGGGAAAGTAGCGAAATAACAAAACAAGATATCAAAGGGGTTTAAAACTAAACTTAAGTAAAACTCTTATATATAGTTACAAGCTCTTATATAGATATAGATATCAATATAAAGTTGGACATTACTATTTCTTATAAAGTAAACAAGTATCAAAAAAATAAGCATCTGTATTCATCCCGTGAATGTTTGTCCCTGATCGGAGATCGAACCCACACACAACACAGGCAGAAGGCAGTGCTATTAACTGAGCTAGGAGGCCAGAAAAATAATCTACATGTAAATATAATCTTATCCGTTGGGGGCCGAAACCAATTTCCGTGTATGATAAGAATTAAGTACTTTTTCCTTACGTAATTTGTACTTAACTTGTGAAACTAACATCTATTTATATTCTCTAGGCCCAAATCATCGCATTTTAATTAAAAATATACATTATATAATACGAAAATTCTATTCACCTCCTTGTTGGGGCCAATAGAAATGTTAATGGGGTGAAAAGAAACTAATACTAAAATGTTATTACCCCTTTGTTGATTCATTTACCCCATTAGACTGTCCTCACAGCTCAGTCGGTAGTAACTCTGCCTTCTGCGCTGCAGGTTGTGGGTTCGATCCCCCAGGACTGACATTTGTGTGATGAACACAGATGTTTGTTCTGTGTCTGAGTGTTATAATTATGTATTCATGTCATGTATGTATTTACAGTAAAAAATATTATGATTAATCTATCAGCTATCTGGTTCTCATAGTACAAGCTTTGCTTAGTTTGGGGCTAGATGGCGTCGTGTGAAATGTTCAACTATATTTATTATTTTTTATTAGCAACTATAAACCCCGCTCACGAGTTACTATTCGCCCCGTACTGGAGTTAACACCCCAATTTAGGGATACTTTAATTTAAGTCGCGTTTATATATTTTTGAATATTTGTTCATTCAATTACTTGTTTCATAATGTCGCAAACTAAGCTAGCAACAAGATATTATACCTAAAAGACCTTGATTTTAATATTATATTACATCTGAATGTCGAAATGCGATATTTTGTGATTAAGTTTCATGGACACTAAATGTGTGTTTAACAAGTGTTTCATTTTTTTGCTAGCCTCTTCTTCTTCTTTCTGGGATCAGTCTCTTTTAAGATCAATTTTGCCAATGTCAAGTGTATAAATTAGTAGTATTGTCAATGTCACAAAGTCAGTTAACATGTCAAGTCAATTTTAAACAAAATATGGCTGTTTTGTTTAAAATTCTCGATATCCTCCGATGGATTTAGAAAGGAACTTCACTTAAATTCACATATTTTACACTCAAGAACTCGGGCTTTATTGGAAAAATAACACCAAAATCCTACTAATATTACAAACGCGAAAGTTTGTAAGAATGTATGGATGTCTGGATGTATGTTTGTTACTCTTTCACGCAAAAACTACTAAATGGATTTTGATGAAATTTGGCACAGAGATAGATCATAGACAGGCTACTTTTTATCCCGGAAAATGTACAGTTCCCGTCGGATAGTAGACATGTTTTGGTGGGTAAAGGCAGGAAGATGATGATGGTACGAAATAACAAAGTTATATTACTTTGATATTGCCCAGAGCTTGTTGTAAAGCCTCAAGTCATTCGAACTACATGATTATCCTAATAAATTGACCAATCTTCTTCAATAAACCCAATTTGCTACATACATAAGACCAAATTCAGCACAGGATGTGTACAATTGAGAGTTGAATTGGTGCATGCTGTGATTTTAGGGTACCATACCCGAAAAGTAACAAAAAGAACTCTAATACTTAGCCTGTCTGTCTGTCTGTTAGCTGTATCTCATGATCTGTAATAGGTAGACATTCATGGGTGAAAAATCGGCGTCGATGGGCTTGCAACCTGTCACGTATGGAATACTAACTACTGTGTAAAATGTGGGCATGCACCAAATGTCATGTTTGGACGTGCCTCTGACTGCCCTCTATAGATATCCTCAAAGATCTGAGGAAGATATCTACCAAGCCCAGGGATTACAGTCATATAATTATATATTTTTTTTCATTCATGGGTACAGCTATTTGATTAAACTATTTCAGTGTACCTAGCCTAGCACTAGGCATAATGTATTACCTAGAAAAAACTATTTCAGATTTTTCATAGTACCTAACCTAGCTACCTAGCTAATTTAAATGCATGTGAGATTCTCATGTCCGGTTTATCAGGATCCCAAATAACACAAAATACAACCGGCCAAGTAAATAAATAAATAAATAAATAAATAATGTTGGACAATCCACACAGCATCATCTAGCCCCAAAGTAAGCTACTCAAAGCTTGTGTTATGGGTACTAGATAACTGATATATTTAATACATTATATACTATACAAAGATAGATATTTTTTATTATACATAGAAAACACCCAGAGCAACGGAACAAATTTCTGCAGATCGTACACAAATTTGTTCCGCGGCGGGAATCGAACCCGCAACCTCTTGCGTCGCAGGCGGACTCTCGCCCGCTGCGCCACTGAGGTCGTCATGTCAAGTGCGAGTCGGACTCGCGCACAAAGGGTTCTGTACCATTATCTATAAAAACAGCATTTAAATCATGTCTGTTGTATAGAGGCCCCTTAAATATATATTTTATTGTGTTTTAATATTTGATGTTATAGCGGCAACAGAAATACATTATCTGTGAAAATTTCAACTGTCTAACTATCACGGTTCTTAGGATACAGCCTGGTGACAGACGGATAGACAGATGTACGGACAGATAGACAGTGGATTCTTACGGCCGATTTCTATATTCTATCTATCTGTGGTTTTTGGATAGTTAAGTATTTGACATTAATCCCATAGAAGTAACGTCAAATACCTAGGTATCCAAAAAACACAGATAGATAGAATATAGAAATCGGCCCTTAGTAATAGGGTCCCGTTTTACCCTTTGAGTATGGAACCCTAAAAACGGGTTTTAGCATGGTGAGCTTAAAATGGTGATAGCAAAAATGCTGATAAGACAACCTTGGATTTAGCTTATCATGTAATATTTGCACGAGCAATGGGTTTACATAGCCCTTGATAACCAAGTGCACTGGTGGTGTTGTGGTAGCACCCTGCCTCACGATCCAAAGGTCGTGGGTTCAAAACTGGTTGTGCAACGAGTTTTTCCATTCGAAAAATATGTGCAATACCAGCTTATCGTGAAGAAACCGGGATACCCTAGAACCGAAAATTCGAAGGTAGTTTTGGTTAGTATTCTTAAAAGCGGCGATGGGCTTGCAACCTGTCATGTACGGAATACTAACCACTGTGCAAAATGCAGTGCCAAATATCATGTTTGGATGCGCCTCGGACTACCCTCTTTAGATAACAAAGATCTAAGAGATTTGAGGAGATAGCTATCGACGGCTCAGTAATAGGGTCCCGTTGGTTACTCTCAGGGTACGGAACCCTAAAGAGTAAATAAAAATGTCCGCCAAACGAAAACGGAGTAGGTAGGTACTAGGAGAACAGAATAACACAGGAGATATACCTACTCTACACGTTCGAAGTCAAAAACTCGTTGGCTATTCTTAGTAAAATGTTTAGATTTTTTTGTTTCTCTTTACAAGGGATTGTTGCTTTGAAAAGTACATAAAGCGTAGGTAGTACGTTTTCAAGACGCAAATCTAATACAATAAAAGTTACAAACAAATTAGATATGTAGTATTTTGAAGATTACCTAATTTCTTACTGCGTAGATAGCATAATCCTTGTAGAAAACTGGTATTCCGAGCTAAGTACGCAATGAGTCTTTCGTCAGCAATGTTTTTGTTTTGAACGCATTGTTTACTTACCACTTAGATCTTCCACGGTGTTCAGTTTTCTTGTTGTCATCTTGTAAATTGAAGATCACAGCACAGGAAAGTTATTTCGCACGGATTTATTCACTCGCGGCTAGTATTCGCGTGTATTTTCGAGAAATTCCAATTAAATAAATAAATAAATAATAAATAATGCTGGACAATCCACACAGCATCATCTAGCCCCAAAGTAAGCTACTCAAAGCTTGTGTTATGGGTACTAGATAACTGATATATTTAATACTTACATTATATACATAGATAGATATTTTTATTATACATAGAAAACACCCAGACCAACGGAACAAATTTCTGCAGATCGTACACAAATTTGTTCCGCGGCGGGAATCGAACCCGCAACCTCTAGCGTCGCAAGCGGACTCAAGCCCGCTGCGCCACTGAGGTCGTCAATTGAATACAACAATTGAATGTCTAACTCCGTTGACTTGACTGACTTGTCTTTCTTTGTTTTCTTTCTTTCTATCTGTTCTGTTTGCTAGTTTGTTGTGATATTAATCCGCAAGGCTGGCTGGAGCGTTAGTATCGCAGATGTTTTGATTGGCTATCTCTTGGTAGTTCTTAGCCAATCACATTCAAATACGTTTTGACTCGGTGAATATGATTGGTTGAATATTGTAAACAAAAAGTTATTGCTATTGTAAAATAAACGTCAAGGTTATTGCTTACTAATAATAAATGCTGAGACATTTTGAGTTATTGTTATCAATATTAATACGATTGCATTTTCAAATCATCTCTTTTATTATTATTACAATGTAGCAAAATATTTATTAGCAAATTGAACCGCTGCAGATTATTTTTATTTAGAAACACCAAGTATATAGGTGGCAGCACTAATGTCTTCTATAATCTATTTCGTCTACGGTTTGTTTTAAATGCTTCTAACTTTAAATATTTCATGAGAGATCTGGCAATATATATTCCTTAGCACTCATAGTATTGAAAATCAGATCGATGAGGAGCATTGCGTTATAGGAGAGACGATTGATTATTGATAAGCTCTTAAAATATAAAATGTATTTTTTTTTGTAAATTCTCTGAAGAAGGCGAGTGTTTTAGCTAGCACAAATAAAAAATTAAGATCTTCAATATAACCTAATTAACCTAAATCTAACGTAAGGTGTATCTTAAAGTTGGAAACATTATAGTTCGTTTTGGTTTTTTTTTCTATGCTTGCATTGCATGTGTCAGTGACAACTGTCAGTTACAGTCCAGTGCAGGCAGTCAGTCAGTCAGTCATTCTTGTCTAATTGTCTATTTCATACATCCGATTCATTCATCAGGTCAGGTACTTCGGTCGGTTAGTTCGTTGACCGCATACAAGCGCGTAAATTGCAATTGTTGCAATAATTCGCTAAATAATTGAGGGCATAATGAGTGCCCCTAATAACGATGAAGAATATTCTACATCCAGAAATCTGGAGGAAGGGGAAAGTCCACGGTAAATTGTGTAATCCTATAAAACCCGTGTTGATCGAATAGGGTCAATAAATGACAGCTGATCACTAGCGGGAAAGTCAAAAGGCGCCAAAGTGTATCTTCCTTTAGTTGTGTTTTAATCAATTTTCGATGAAAATTATAGAGTAGGACGTGTTTTTCGCAGGAAACGAATGCGCTTGGATAACTCCTCGCGCAAGAGTTGGAGTCTAATGGACCGGAAAACAGATCATGAGGTAAGAATGACGTTTCATTCCCGCTCATTTTTCCCTCTATTTTTGGTTATGAATTAAAATAAATTACATTTATACTGCAATTATACTTCTATAACTCTTAATATTACACCTTGGGGTACAGCGAATCAAACCAAGCTATTTATTTTGACTAAAATAC
The DNA here is from genome assembly GCA_963675405.1 of Cosmorhoe ocellata. NCBI lineage: Eukaryota > Metazoa > Arthropoda > Insecta > Lepidoptera > Geometridae > Cosmorhoe > Cosmorhoe ocellata. Next base: position 391,873 of record OY776273.1, read on the forward strand.
CGATTAAACATTCGTTATGGACACATTACCACCGGGCGAAAGGGTCGTGGTATTTTCTACACGATAATAATAATTTACCTAGCTACTAATGAGTCTTCCGAACAAGAATATTGCAATTCCAAATTATACATGAGCCTCGTAAAGATCAATTAAAAAGGTTATATCATATAGGCTATGTATCTGTGGTTAATGGTCTTTTTCTTAATAACAAAATGTAGAAAGGATGTACGAAAGGAGATTGACGAAACAGGTGCATAGGGAGAGTGAATGGGACAGTTGGAAGGGGAAGACATACCTTGATCAAATTGGGGATGTTTTACTGAAAGGCCCGGTCAAGAGTACCCTAAATTGACGCATGTATGAACAATGTAATGAGAGTGAATGAAGCAAGAGGTATGTCAGGATCGTAGCAAGTGGAGATCCGTGGTCTCTGCCTACCCCGTCAGGGAACAGGCAGGATTTTATGTACTTATGTATGTATGTAATGTAAATCCCATCAAAAACATAAATGTGAAATGATAGCCAAGTTCAATAAGTATGCTTTAGTCGTTGACTTCAGCGACAAAAGAAGTGAGATCTAAACGGGTGCCAAGTACAATGGTCAGTCCTGAAACTTATTTATAACAATATGAAATAATATGTTTAACAACTTTAAAATATCATTTTATCTTATAACTTAGGATATTATATTGAAGCCTAAGGTCTAACTTGGCTAGTTCTCATATTATACGAATTACCTACCTACCTATTATTAACTACTTACCTACTATGTCCGATTGCTAGTTTCTACCATCAAGTCAAATTTTTAGAAGAATAAAATAAGAACTTGCCTACCTATACCTAATATAATTCGTACTCTTAAGAAAACTAGCCAAGTCAGACTTTAGGCTTCAATATAATATCCTAAATTATAAGATGAAATGATATTTTAAAGTTGTTAAATATATTTCATATTGTTATAAATAAGTTTTAGGACTGACCATTGTACTTGGCACCCGTTTAGATCTCACTTCTTTTGTCGCTGAAGTCAACGACTAAAGCATACCTACTTATTGAACTTGGCTCTCATTTCACATTTATGTTTTTGATGGGATATCATTACTTTTTGTACAGAACTTATTAGTAAGTAGTACTTATTCTTATATTATTATACTTATACATCTACATGCATGGACGGCTCAAACTATTGGCACATTGTATACATACCTAAGTAGGTAAATCCGACACACTATAATCTTTGCTCTTACTTATATTATAGGCGTTATAAGAGTTCCTAAGAGAATTAATTAAGTAATTGAAAAATTATAATAAAAATATATAAATTTACTAGTTTCTGATTTTTTCCTTTGTATTCACCCAACGACCTACCTGGATGCCAAATTTGAACTTTCTAGGTCATCTGGAACTAGGTTAGAATTAACGTGTGATTATGAAATTTGGTTTACTTACTTAGATCGCAAATATCAATAGATGAGCCAAATTTGACATGTTTACGTGAAATAGTTTTGGAGTTATGAGGGGGTGAAAACTGACTCCAAATGGTTCGTGTAATATTACACACGGTGCGCGGTTCGCCAGCTTGAACTTGGCTTGACACGCTACCGCGTGTCTAGATCACTATAAGGATTATCTGTTCATAAGTTGCTAAAGCCAATTATTCGGTCAACAAAGTTGGCTCCATGTGTTCATCTTTTGTGTCAATGGTGTCGAGGAGCAGTTCACAGAAACATAACTAAAAGATATATCTACAAAACATAGAATGCCTAAAAAGATGGCAAATATTAAACCTAGACAACAGAATCTAATACAGATTACAAAATAAATATACGGGGCAATTTATTGAAATGGCCTCCAATCTCCAAGCACCAGACCATATCTGATTATGACTAAACTAGCTGTCCCGTCCGCGACTTCGTTCACTTAATTAAAGTACCTATCTAAACTGAGTTTCCAACACATCACACAACTCATAAAAATCCCATACTAACTTTGTCACCCCATTTTACCCCTTTTTGAAGGTTATATTGAAAAATCCTGAAACACGTGTCCATTCGTTTTGCATTTACAGTACACAAACAAAGTTTCAGGCCAATCGCACCACCCGTTAAAAAGTTCCCATACAAACATTGACCTCCCATTTGACCCCTTCTTGAAGATTATTTTGAAAAATCCTGAAACACGTGTCCATTCATTTTTCATTTACAGTGCACAAACAAAGTTTCATGAAAATCGCTCCACGCGTTAAAAAGTTTCATACTAACGTTTTCACCCTTTTTCACCCCTTTAGAGGTGGAATTTCCAAAAATCCCGCCTTAGTGGCTGGTTTTGTTATAAAAGGAAGCCACCTTCCAAATTTCAGCTTTCTATCTTAAGCGGTTTCGGCTCGGCGATGATCAATCAGTCAGTCAGTCAGTCAGTCAGTCAGTCAGGTTAAGCTCTTATATAGATATAGATAGATAGATAGTCGATTGCAGATGAAACAGGAGGAAAAAAAAAAGATGCATCCAATACTGGAAGATGATTCAAGTGTAAAATTTTTAGGTTCTCCAAGAAATGGGAGTCAGCTTACTGGAGCCCGATGATATGGAGACACACCATGACCACACAGTAAGTTGGAGATGGAAAAATAGTTCTTCAGTCAACTCATCCTGCGGGATTTGCTTTCATTAATCTTAGTAATATGCACTTTTAAACTTACGCGATCTGAACACATTATTAGTATTAGACGGGTATTTATCGCGTTCTAATTACCTTTTATTTTCCTTTTATTACGGGTAGACTGTCTACCCGTGACCACGACAGCGTGCAAACCTGTCGAAACGTCGGGAAAATAAAAGGTAATTTGAACGCGATAAATACCCGTCTAATACTAATTAATCTTAGTATTTCTTCTGATTAATCTTTTGGAGACTATTCCCAGTGTAATCCCCAGGCTCGGTAGTTATCTCCTCAGATCTCTAGTTACTTAAATCTGTGAGGATATCGAAAGAGAGTCTGAGGCATGTCCAAACATGATATTTGGCACATGTCCAAATTTTGCACAGTAGTCAGTATTCCGTACGTGACAGGTTGCAAGCCCATCGCCGCTTATAAAAATACTAACATAATTATCACACCTTCGAAATTTTGATGGTAGGATGACTGTTTCCACACGATGTAAATATATGGTGAGCACTTGGTGGTGTGGTGGTAGCACCCCTACCTCATGATCCGAAGGTCGCGGGTTTAAATCTGGTCGTGCACCAATGAGTTTTTCCATTCCAAAATGTATGTGCGCAATGCCATTGCTCTTAAACGGTGAAGGAAAACATCGTGAGGAAACCGGCATACCCTAGAACCAAAAATTCGAAAGTGTGTGTCATACGTTAGTATTCTTATAAGCGGCAATGGGCTTGCAACCTGTCACGCATGGAATACCAACTACTGTGCAAAATGTGGGCATATGCCAAACGTCATGTTCGGAGGTGCCTTGCCTCTGACTACCCTCTTTAGATATCCACCAAGATCTAAGTAACTAGAGATCTCACGAGATATTACCGAGCCTGAGGATTTAAGTCATGCTCATGTTTTTTTTAATATATCTATGGACCAATATTTATTTATTTCTCTACAGCATCACCATCGGACTCTGAAGCGGAAGCACAACCTGGAGAATATGAACCCCAACGTGGTGGTGTCTCCCCGCAAGAGTCCGTGCAAGCAGAGCCCCGGGCGAGCACCGGGTCCGTCTCGGCATAGTCCCCGCAGCTGTGACAAATGTTAGTAGGGGGGCATGCTGACTCTAACTAAGTGTCATTTCGTTTGGTCAAATCACAAATCGATGTATACTTTTAAACTTACGCCATCTGAACACATTATGATTAGTATTAACCGGGTACCTACCCCGCACAGTCTACCCGTGACCACGACAGCGTGCAAACCTGTCGAAACGTCGGGAAAATAAATAGGTAATTAGAACGCGATAAATACCCGTTTAATACTAATAATAATCACAAATCGATGTCGGAAATAACGGAAGAGAAAACAAAGTGACATTTAAGACCACTAAAGTTACATATTCGTATGCCAATTCACAAAACGATGTCGGAAATAACGGAAGATAAAGTGACATTTTGTTTTACCAAGAGAAGACCAAAAAAATGTCACAGTAGTCATCATAAATGTCACGTTGTCTTCTCTTCCGTTATTTCCGGCATCAATTTGTGATTTGGCCAGACGAAAATGACACCTTGTCGTCATAAATGTCACTTTGTCTTCTCTTCCGTTACTTCCGACATCGATTTGTTATTTGGCCAAACGAAAATGACACATCATAAATTTCACTTTGTCTTCTCTTCCGTAATGAAACGCTGTCTACAGCAGTAGATCTACCAAGAGTTTTCTCAATCTACACTCGCTACGCTAGCGACTATAATTAAAAAATTGTATGGAAACTTGTACAGCGCCTCTAGCGGATAGTTGGCTACTAAAACGTGACGTAGCTAACTATCCTACGTCACAGTACTACAGTGACTGTAGTTTGCGCTTCATTCATTTGCTTAGAATTTGGTGCCATGAGTAACAATTTTGACAGATGTCATAGTAACGTACTATTACTACTGTAGTGACGTCAGCCGATCTAAATGTGACAACTCATGGTAGAGTAGACGAACAGTGCTAATGTTTTGAGTGCTGAGGATATAGATAGTACACTTGCCTAACGATCCAAAGGCCTAGAATAAGCTATGGAGACTAACTATCAGTCAGGTAGTTAAATAGCACCCATTTGATCAGGATGACCTCTGTGGCGCAGCGGGCGAGAGTCCGCCTGCGACGCAAGAGGTTGCGGGTTCGATTCCCGCCGCGGAACAAATTTGTGTACGATCTGCAGAAATTTGTTCCGTAGGTCTGGGTGTTTTCTATGTATAATAAAAAAAAATATCTATCTATGTATATAATGTATTAAATATATCAGTTATCTAGTACCCATAACACAAGCTTTGAGTAGCTTACTTTGGGGCTAGATGATGCGGTGTGGATTGTCCAGCATTATTTATTTATTTATTATTTATATTATTTCTCGTTTCAGCTAAACCCCTGACAGAAACAAATTTGGACAACACATTGATCACCGACTGTATAATAGATGAAGAGACTCCGTTGGCGCAGTCTGTGAGCGCCCAGTACCTACCAGGAGTGATGTGTCACGGACGCAGCTATACACGTGAGTACACATCTCCTATAAACTCATAGCTGCCTGGTACTTTTGTTATGTAGTAATAGGACTAGAGTGCTTGACAGGCCTCTCAGCTCAGTCGGTAGTGGCTCTGCCTTCTGCTCTGCAGGTTGTGGGTTCGATCCCCCAGGACTGACATTTGTGTGAATGCCGGTGTTTTTTCTGTCTGGGTGTAATTATGTATTTTATGTATGTACTAGCTTCTGCACGCGGCGTAGCCCACGAAGTACCTACATAAAATATAGCCTATGTTCATCCTGAAAGTTCATTCTACACATTGGTGAAAGAATTTTTCAAATCGGTTCAGTAGTTTCGGAGCCTATTCATTTCAAACAAACAAACAATCAAAGTTTTCCTCTTTATAATATTAGTATAGATTTACAAAAAACTATAGTCCATCAGCTTTCTGGTTACCATAGTAGGTACAAGCTTTGCTTATTTTGGTTATCGGTGAACATTTCACACAACGTCATCTAGCCCCAAACTAGGGAACCTTGTATCATGAGAATCAGATAGGATTAATTATATACTTTTTTTTTGTAAATACATACATAGAATAGATAATAACAGCCAGACACAGAACAAACATGTGCGTTCACACAAATGTCAGTGCTGGGGGATCGAACCCACAACCTGCAGAAGGCAGAGCTACTACCACCTTTCTACCTTCTGTTATAACTTTTACTCATATGTCTTAATCTTAGTTTTTGTTACCATATTTTTTTTCTCTTTCTATATTACGAGTACTATTTATTCGTGAGAACCTATAATTGGCTCTTTACTGCATTTTGTTTCTATTTAGGACTTTGCGGAAATCCATTACAAATACTGAAAAGGATGGAAATATCTAGTACTTTCCCGCTAAACTATTATCTAATGAGCTTAACAACACCTACTCAAATAGAAATGCGACACGTGCTTCGCTTCTCCACGAAGCATTCTCAAGACCGTTGACTCGCTCGCACTGGTGTTGCTCCACCGAGCAAAGAAAGAGACAAATAAATGAATAAACTGAGCTGTGAGGACAGTCAAGATGTAATTTATATTGAAACACGTAGTAGCTTTCTTAGACTGACGATTTATTATTTTTTTTTAATAAAAGCAGGTAGGTACACAACTAAACTATTACACTAGAGATGGCGCTAGTAGTATTTGAAATACATTATTTTGATATTAAATTCTAACAATTTACACCTGCTGTTCCAGCGCTGGGCGTGGAGGAGCCGGCGCCTCCGGGTCGCGAGCGCTGGGAGCCCTCAGGAGCGGATTCCTTCGGCTCCCTCTCGGACGAGGTGATGCTGAGCGTGTTCCGGTGGCTCCCCAAGCGGACCCTGGCCCACTGCATGCTGTTATGTAAGAAGTAAGTATAATTGCTAGTGGTCTGCGTTTAATCCGCAAAAATCCATCAATATAACATACCTACATAAAATGTAACCCATGTCCCTCAAGCTCTAGTCTATCCTTGTACCAAAATTCATCGAAATCGGTTCAGCGATTTAAGCGTGAAAGCGTATGTATGGATGTATGTTTCTTACTCTTTCACGCGGAAACGGCTGAACGGATCTGGATGAAATTCGGAAAATATAGATTATGGTCTGGAAGAACACATAGGGTACATTTTATCCTGGAAAAATGTACGGTTCCCGCGGGATAGATTTGTTTTTGTTTTTCAAGTTACCATGCGGGCGAAGCCGTGGGCGGAAGCTAGTATATAATATTAGTTTCTTATATATAATATTAGTATGGGTTATGTATATATATTAATATCTCTGTTAACAGATGGTACCGAGTGGCCTGCGATGAGACTCTATGGCAAAGGCTAGACCTTGGCAACAAGACACTGTCCACAGGCGCCCTGGGCAGGATACTAGCTAGGAAACCCATTATTGTACGACTAGCCAGCTCTGAAGTAAGTTACTGGTTTTTTCTTAGGCATTTTGCATTAACCTGTGACATGCCGGGACGCAGATCCACGCGAGGCATAATAGATTTTCTATTGTGTCTGGAATCCCAGCATACCACAGGTTAAAACATAAAAAAAAGTTTTGAATCTAAAAATATCCTATGATAATTGCTTATTTATAACTTTTTCATTCTCCGGCCCTTATCCTACGCTAAGTAGAGTTATGTTAAGCAATATTTCCTTAAAATAAAAACGTAAAAGCCTAATTTTTCGTTGCACAACCCGGTCACATTATCTCGAGACCTCGCTGGAATGCGAACCTCCCGCCCCGTTCTCTTTTCACCTCCCCGCGCTCGCCACGGCGCGTCAGTACAGAGTTGCGCACCATATCTGTAGGTCTACCATGAGTTTTCACAATCTACACTCGCTAGCGACTGTAGTTAAAAAAATGTATGAAAACTTGCCTACAGCGCCTCTAGCGGATAGTTGGGTACTAAAACCTCACGTAGCTAACTATCCTACGTCACAGCGTACTACAGCGACTGTAGTTAGCGCTCATTAATTTGCTAGAATTTGGTGCCATGAGTAACAGTTTTGACAAATGTCATAGTAACGCACTATTACTACTGTAGTAACGTCAGCCGATCTAAATGTGACAACTCATGGTAGACGTACAGAGCGTCGACGCGACGTGACGTCATCGACGCCAGGTCTCGAGATAACGTGACCGGGTTGTAACTACAACATTTCCAAAAATTATAAATATTGGACTATTTTTTTTCTCCCGGGGGGGAAATGCATTAAGCATACCACCCGGGCGCAGGGGGCACCCGAGTGGTTATGTGGGACTCCCGTAGAGGCTAATGAGACCCGGTATACCCTCTAAAACCCCCCCATCTTCCTCTTCGCCGCCTAGTGACGGGGCCACGGGAACGCTCTCGCACACATCCGCGACCCCGCCGGCATGAATATTAGACCAAGTTTAACTGGAGCAAAACGTTCACAACACTCTCATCCGTCAACCACTGGTTACAGATAGGAGAATGGCGACCCACCACACCCCCCGAGCCGTCCAGGATCCAGTACCTGGACCTCAGCATGGCCGCCATAGACCCCACCAGCCTCGATCACCTCCTGGAACGGTGTCCCTCACTCAAGAAACTCAGTCTGGAGAGCGTTCAGATAGAGAATAACACCTGTGAGATCATCGGTGAGTTTTTATTCCTGACTAGCTTCCGCTCACGGCTTTGCACGCGAGGCACCTACATGAAATATAGCCTATGTTACTCAGGGATAACGTAGCATTCTAACGGTGAAAGAATTTTTGAAATCGGATCAGTAGTTTTTGAGTTTATTCGTTACAAACAAAAATACAAAACTTTCCTCTTTATAAAATTAGTATAGAATGGTTGTGGCACCCTCCCAAGTTTTAAGAGTCTATGACCAGTGGTCTTACACCTTCTTCTTCTTCCTGCCCTTTTCCCACGCTATGTGGAGTCGGTACAACATGCTTTCTTCCTCCATTTGCCTCTGTCATTCGTCATCTCACTCACTCCTTCCTTACCCATGTCATCTTTCACACAGTCCATCTTTTATTGGCCTACTCTCCCCCTGTATCCATCCACATTCATACCTAGCAAGAATGTATGGATGTATGTATGTTCTTGCAAACAGAGCCTTTCTCGATAAATGGACTATACAACACAACATTTATATTTCAATCCGAACCAGAAGTTCCTGAGATTAGCGCGTTCAACCAAACAAACTCGTCAGCTTTATAATATTAGTATAGATAGATTTTATATTGTTATTTTTTTTTACTTTTCAGGTAAATGCGCACAACTCGAGACTCTGAACCTCACAATGGCGTCCGGGATGACACCCGAGGGCCTGACGCACATCCTCACCGGCTGCGCCAACTTACAGTCACTCAACATCAGCTGGTGCGGGCTCACTGAAGCGTGCCTGGAGGTGGGATCCACAAAACACTCGCAAATCAAATCAAAATCAAAAAAGTTAATTTTGTGTCACAAATACAGAACATCCTACTAATATTATAAACGCGAAAGTTTGTAAGAATGTGTGGATGTCAGGATATCTGGGACCTCACCACGAATTCATAAAACATTACCGAATTAATATTACATTGTTATTTCGTACCATGACCTATGCAAATTGTATTGACGTAGTGACGTTTCTATGGAATCATTACGTAATCGTTCTGGAAGACTTCGTGGTAGGCCCCAGGTTTGAACCCACGATTTTCGGATCGTGAGGCAGGGCGCTACTACTACAAAAATGTGGGCATGTGCCAAATGTCATGTTCAGACGTGCCTCTTTAGATATCCACGAAGTCTTCCAGAACGATATAATTTGACTTTTTTTTTTTTTACTTGTGACTTCGACGTTTGTTTTTGTATTCCTCTTTGACATTTGTTCCTCTTTTATAATAATTATTGTAATGTTTTATGTAAATGACAAAATATTGTACACCACAATACGGTAGAATACATTGATGCAAAGTTTGACATTGTTACCGTCTATATTTTTAACATGTATTCATGCAATAAATAATTACTTTACTTTACTTTACGATTCCGTAACGATTCCATTATAGAAACGTCACTACTTCCATACAATTTGCACAGGTCATGGTACGAAATAGCAATATAATACTAATTCGGTAATGTATTATGAATTCGTGGTTAGGGCCCTGAGGAGATGTCTACCGAGCCTGGGGATTAGGTACAGTCGTGTGAGTGTTTTTTTTATTATAGATAGTTATATAATCTATGATAACACATACATACATACATACATACATACGACCCAAACACATAATCCTCCCTCTTCGCTTCACAGGTAATTAATCTATCAGCAATCTGGGCTATAGCTATCTATACTAATTTATAAAGAGGAAAGTTTTGTATTTTTGTTTGTAATGAATTAACTCAAAAACTACTGGACCGATTTCAAAAATTCACAGTTAGAATGCTACATTATCCCTGAGTAACATAGGCTATATTTTATGTAGGTACCTCGCGAGCAAAGCCGCGACCGGAAGCTAGTATGTTATAGATATATACTATTTGTGAAGTACCAAGGAGGCTATGAACCGCGTTACCTTTCCCCCCACTAGTTCTGATAAAGGTTCTACCATGTCGTGTTCTGCAGGTCCTGGTGGGGAGCACCCCGCCGCGCCTGCAACGGCTGAACCTCAGCGGAGCCCGACTGATGACTGACGACAGTGAGTATTGAGAGATGAAGAGATGCAAAGGATAGACCTCACAGCTCAGTCGGTAGCTCGGGCCTCTGCGCTGCAGGTTGTGGGTTCGATCCCCGAGGACTGACATTTGTGTGAACTTGTTTGTTTGTTCCGTGTTTGGCTGTTACTATATATATACCTAGTTTCAGGTTAAGATATTAGACAAGGTTAATAGCTTAGTAGGTAAGGTAGTAAGTAATAATTTTGATGAAATAAGATTGACTTAATTATATATTTATTTTATATTGTTATTAACTAGTTTCAATTGATTTTAATAGATTGTTTTGTAATGCATGTGGTGACGCCAACGGCGGCGGACGGCGAAATTCGATAGCTGAGCTGGCAGCGGACTCGTGAAGGTTTAAATACAGTTGGGAAATAGGAAGATAGGAAGGAATCGTGCACTGACCTTATTCTCCAGCCAGGTTTCCTAGGCTCCAGCAACTGTGGTGAAGACGCTTAGCAGTTGTAAATTGCCGTACGCACTTCGCGGTTTTCACAAGTTCTTGCAGGCTCGGTTCAGCGTCCCATATTACATTTAGGGATCGTAAAACAACATCCATATAGCGAATTAGTTAACAGACACAAGGCACAGTAAATTAGCGGCGCGTTTTGTAGCGGACAGCGATTTTTTCTCAGAGCGTGTTCATCTGCGCGCGGGTTTGCGAATCAGACTGGTCGACGCAGAGCTTTCTTCATTCTCCGTCGAGGGCGCTGCGTTGTATGTAGATTGCACGATATAGGGATAATTTGGATAGGATTGGAAACGCATTACTTAATGCTATGTAACACCAACAGATGGCGTTACCATTTCCGCCCGCCCTTGATGGGTCACCATAAAGAAAACAACCATAAAATGAGACTAGAATGAAATCTAATATCTCACAGGTTTAGAGGAGACTAGGACGAAGCCCAATATCTCATAAGGAAACTCAATAATAGAGTAATTTATTTAAAATTATTTATGTTTAAACCTACATACGAGAAACTATAATTAAATTAAGGGAAGCGGTATTACTTTATATTACAATTTATAAGCCTATAACTAAATGAAGTAAATCTTATTTGATTACTGACACGGTATAGGACAAATGCGAACGGCTGGACGAAGGTAAGTTGCCCCACTCGCGGTTCTGACAGTACAAGTGCGGACTACTCCGTCTTTCGAGGGATGCACCTTATCTATTATCGCTAACGGCCAGGCTAAGCTAGGAACATTATCCTCTATAATGACCACAACCGTTCCTGGAGTGATAGGTGCTGAAGGCGTATTCCACTTCTGCCTAACTTGCAATTCGTGTAGATATTCCAACCTCCATCTTTGCCAAAAGGATTGGACTAACTTATCCAGTAGCGAGTGCCTTTGAAGTAGGCTGAGCTTTTCAGACTCTACCTCAGGCGCGGGTATAGAGCATAGAGGCGCGGTATTCAAGAAATGACTAGGCGTAAGAGCAGAAGGCTCCGCGGGATCAGAACTCAGCGCTGTCAGCGGTCGCGAATTAAGTAAACACTCTACTTGAGAGAGGACAGTACAGAGTTCCTCATAGGAAAGAAGTTGCTGACCGATTACTCGGTATAGGTGCGTCTTAACTACCTTAACCATGCTCTCCCAAGCTCCACCCTTATGTGGAGATTTTGGGCTGATAAATGACCAAGTGATGCGACTCTCAGCTAACTCCTGTTCTAACCTACGACTATATTCGTCATTTAAGAATTTATACAAATCGTGTAGGTACGCGGCGGCACCTTTAAAGTTCGTTGCGTTATCCGAGTACATAGTTTGTACGGGACCGCGACGAGCAAGGAAACGTTTGAGAGCGGCGAGAAAGCTAGGGGTGCTGAGATCTGTGGCGACTTCTATATGCACAGCTCTGGTGGTCAGGCAAGTAAAAAGGCAAATATAAGCCTTTTCACTGCGTACTCCACGACGACGTATAGGAGTGTACGAGATAGGGCCTGCGTAATCGCAGCCCGTATGCGCGAAAGCCTTGACCACCTGACGTGCGCGAAACTCAGGTAAATCAGCCATTAGCGGGTATGTTGGACGCGGTTTAAGTCTAAAGCATGAGTTACACATGTGGACTCTTTGTCTCACAATGCGACGCGCGGATAAAATCCAGTACTTTTGACGAAGCAATGACATCAACGTTTCTGGTCCAACATGCTGATATTTCACGTGATAATAATCTATCAGTAAGTTGACAACGTGGTCACTGCGCGGTAAGACTACCGGGTGGATCTTAGAATATTCCAGACCGGAGTTAACTAGACGACCGCCTACGCGTATCAATCCGTCGTTGTCTATGAAGGGCCTAAGCTTATTGAAAGCGCGACTACCCGATTCACTTTTGCGTATGTTATCAAACTCATCTGCGAAATATTTAATCTGCAAGGCTAGTAATAATTTATTCTCAGCGAACTGAAGTTGATCAGCTGTTACTGCAATAGTAACGCGGCGGGTTAATTTTTTAGCGAACATAAAAACGTATACAAGAATGCGTAGTAATTTAGACCAAGACGATATGCGCAATGCAAGATCGTAGACTGTACATTCGGTCACAGGCGTGCATACTGCATGAGAGAGCACCTTTTGTTCCGGCATATTTTCGATAGGCTGGCCATGGAGTTCACGGAGGGGCCACTCGGAAGGGTTTAATATGGCCCAAGCGGGTCCATGCAGCCACAATGGATGCGAAACTAATTTCTGCGGCGTGACTCCTCGCGACAAACAATCAGCTGGGTTCTCAGTACCCGACACGTGATAGAAACAATCAGGTGGAATATTTTCCGTCACCTGAACCACGCGGTTCGAAACAAACGTCTGCCACCTGTGCGGCGAGCTTTTTATCCAATATAATGCGACTTTAGAGTCGGTAAAAGCGTAAACGGTGATTGAGAGGCGATTGGCGTAAGTGTTTAACACCGTGCGTAAAAGCTTGGAGAGCAAAACTATTCCGCAAAGTTCCAGTCTTGCGATCGTGAGCGGTTTGGACGGCGCGACCTTTGACTTGGCGCAGACCAAACGAACTGTGTTACCTACTTCAGAACAGACATGTAAGTACACTACGCCACCGTAAGCATTTACGCTGGCGTCTGAAAAGCCCAGTAGGGTAATAACGCAGTTTGCAGACACGCCGAGATGGCGTGGGACTTCTAGCTCATTGAGAGCTGGCAACTCAATACAAAACTGGTTCCACATTTTTATAATGTGTGGCGGGGGCCTATCGTCCCAATCCAAATTTAAATACCACAGCTGTTTTATTAACAGCTTGGCGTACAGAACTGTGGGGGCCACAAAACCCATGAGATCCCACAGGCGAGCGACAGTAGATAGGATGGAGCGCTTAGTGCATATCTCCACTGCGGGGGGCGTTATTTTATAATAGAAGACGTCACGATCCGTCGACCAATGCAAACCTAATATTTTGTGTTGCACCGATTTATCAAACTCAACTTCGGTGGAAAGCCTGTGTGTAGCGGGAATTTTATTTAAAACAGAGCGAGAATTGCTATTCCACTTGATGAGGTCCCACTGCGCGCCTTTGAATAACTCGATCAGCTGTTTCGATGCAATGTCTCCCTCTTCCTCATTTTGCATTGAAAACGCGATATCGTCCATATAAAGCGACGTAGTAGCTATATCGCTAGCGACAGGATACCTATCACCGTCATCTTCGATCAGCTGTTTGACCGTGCGCATTGCATGGTACACAGACGAAGCCAATCCAAAACAAACTCTCGCGAACTGATATAATATCAGAGGATCCTGGGGACTGAAACGATACAGTATACACTGATAGCGACGATCACATTCACGGACAGCCACTTGTAAGAACTGCTGACGGCAGTCGGCCGTCATGGCGACCGCGAACAGGCGAAAGTTTAAAATGATCTGAAATAAATCACCCTGCAAGTTCGGACCGTGATGCAGTATGTTATTTAGCGAAATTCCAGTGCTGGACTTGCAACTGGCGTCTAGCACTATGCGAAGACGAGTCGACGTTTTATCTTCACGGATAACACCGTGGTGGGGGATCACGTAGATGGGCAGAGAACTACTCGACATATCTGGAGGCGCGGGTGAGATATAATCTTTCTCCAGGTATTCCTGTATTACACCATCATAAGCAGTTCTTAATTTAGGCGATGCTTCTAACTTTTTCTCGAGGCACAAGAAGCGCCGTCGCGCGGTTTCGTAAGATTTACCTAACGAGTACACGTCCTCACTAAATGGCAAACCTACAGTATATCTCCCACTTGTGGGATCGCGGGTTGTTGTACATTTATAAAATTCCTCACATTCAGCGTCAGCGGGGCTGAGAACGGAAGGTGCGGGAGGGAGCTCCTCTAGTTCCCAAAAGCGTTTAATAATATTTTCTAAGCCATGCTCCTGCACTAGGCAGCATGTGAAAGCCTGGCGAGTAGATATTGTAGGTACGGAACCCATCACTATATATCCTAATACCGTGCGTAAGGCTTGCGGGGTGCGCGTGACGTCAGCGTTACGCGTGGCCTCAGGCAACAATAAATGTGCGAACAATGGCGCGCCAATTAAAATATCTATTTTATTTGGCGTCCCAAAGGTTTCATCAGCGAGCGGTAAATCGTGTAAGTGTGATAAGACCGAGGTGTCTACCACAGCACTCGGCAGCGTATCAGTAATTTGATCGACTACCAGCGGTGAAATATTATATTTAAAATTTTTATCAAAGCGCGAAAAGAATTGCATGTTAATGGAACTTGAGTTTATTATTTTCTCCGAACCACCAAACCCTTTAATAGTAGTGCGTCCGATGTGACGAACTTGAATACCTAACAAGTCGCACGCCGCTCTCGTTATAAAATGACTTTGCGAGGCACTATCTAACAGAGCGCGCAATAAGTATCTATTACCGGTGCTATCATACACAGCGATCTGAGCGGTGGCAAGCAAAATTGTACATTGCTCGCTATAAACCGACTCAGTAAGCGGGAGCGGCCCCGAAGTAGCAATGGACGTCGCGCACAATGCTACGTCCGTTCGCACCGATTGCGTGGCGCCGGAGGCGGCTGCGGTCTGTTCGCTGCATTTCGTAGGCAGCGTAGTGGCGTTGGCGGTAGCTTGAGGTGCGAGTTCGATTCCCGACTCGAAGTGCAACAAGCTATGATGGCGGGACTTACAAGAGCGACAAGTCGTATCAGATTTACAGCTTGAAACTCTATGTTTTGTGCTAAGGCAGTTTACACACGCGCTGCCTTCTTTGACAATTTTAAAGCGTTCTTCGGGAGTCAATTTATGAAACTCAGGGCATTTAAACAGATGCTGATGCGTTATGTTTGAGCACAAACATTTAGAAGAAGCGGAGTTTACAGTATTTACGTACGCGTGTAATTTTGGCGGTTGTTTATTTGTATTATTATTATTTTCTTTCGAGTGAGGGCGGTCATTTTTATTTGTAGAAGTATTTTTGCTAGCGGAGGATGTCCCCGGAACAGCGGCGGGACTCGTACGTCCGAATACCCTCGCACGATTCGTAATGAACGACTCAAGGTCATTGAACGTGGGTATGTCAGAACCGACACTCAGCTCGAAAGCGTGGACAGTACCTGCATCCAACTTCTTTAAAGCGATATGTACTAGAATAAAATCACTCAATTTATCTATTTTTAAATTATTGAGAGCGCGGACGGAACTGATGAACCGTTCATTGAATAGATCAAAACTACTAACTGATGCTGTACCTATAGGTTTAAATTCTAGCATCTGGTTAAGGTAGGTAGATGCTACCATACGTTTATCTTCATATTTATCTATTAGCGTTTGTAACATGAGCGGATAATTTTCCGCGCAGGGTGTGATACCCGCTAGTAAAGACTCAGCCTTACCCGACAGCTTACCCATTAAATAATATAACTTTTCAGCGTCGGTGAGCGTTGGATTATCGTGAACGGTTGATTTAAAACAGGCGTAAAAGACTGGCCATTTACGAATATCTCCTGCGAATGAAACTAACTCGATCGGCGGTAGTCTGGGCCTAGCTTTATTTAGTGGTACGGACTCCAGATCGCGGTTGCTAGCCAGCGATGGCGAATTTTGTGTTTGCAAACGCTTGATACGACTATACAATTGTTCGAATGCAACTAGACATTTATAGTCAGGTTTTGCAGCGGGGCTAACAGTTAACAGACGCGTATTATAATCATCTAATAACTTAAGAAAATCACTACGCAACGTGTCTACGCTAGGAGATTGAGCGAAAAAGTTTTCTTTGGCTTTATCATTTGAATCTACCTGCAACGACGAGTCATAGATATTTTGAATTAATTCGAATATAGTTTCTCGTTTAGCTAATATTATAGAAAGTTTAGGATCTTGTACAGCATCACTAAACTCATCCTCGACACCAGGGGATTTCTTAGCCATTTTTCTCGTAAGAATTCTGAAGTTTTAAATTCAAATTATTACACGACGCAATTGCCGTGTGCGGGATTGTCACAGAAACACAATATGGCGGCGGTAAAATCACGCGAAATAAGCAATGTATTTCGGTGAACTGCGCTAGGATTAGGTAACTTATTAGACCAGTAATTTAGGTATTTCTAATAAGGGCAATAAAATAGATAGGTTTTAATGCATTTGGAAATGCATGCGGCTCGAAAGGACCAAAAATATGGTGACGCCAACGGCGGCGGACGGCGAAATTCGATAGCTGAGCTGGCAGCGGACTCGTGAAGGTTTAAATACAGTTGGGAAATAGGAAGATAGGAAGGAATCGTGCACTGACCTTATTCTCCAGCCAGGTTTCCTAGGCTCCAGCAACTGTGGTGAAGACGCTTAGCAGTTGTAAATTGCCGTACGCACTTCGCGGTTTTCACAAGTTCTTGCAGGCTCGGTTCAGCGTCCCATATTACATTTAGGGATCGTAAAACAACATCCATATAGCGAATTAGTTAACAGACACAAGGCACAGTAAATTAGCGGCGCGTTTTGTAGCGGACAGCGATTTTTTCTCAGAGCGTGTTCATCTGCGCGCGGGTTTGCGAATCAGACTGGTCGACGCAGAGCTTTCTTCATTCTCCGTCGAGGGCGCTGCGTTGTATGTAGATTGCACGATATAGGGATAATTTGGATAGGATTGGAAACGCATTACTTAATGCTATGTAACACCAACAGATGGCGTTACCAGCATGTTTTAATTTTATAATACTTATTTTATATTTAAGCCTTTCCGTACACAATATTTTTGTTATTGGAAATAAATGAATTTAAATTCTATGTATGTATTTACACAAAAAGTATATAATTAATCTATCAGCTATTTAGTTCCCATAGTCCAAGCATTGCTTAGTTAGGGCTAGATATTATGTGAAACCACTAACATATATTTATTCGCCAGTGGTGTCAGCGCTGGCGTCGCGCTGCCGGCAGCTGGTGGAGCTCGACCTGTCGGACTGCTCGCGGCTGTCGGGGGGCGTAGTCCCGGCCGTCGGCGCCCTGCCCGCGCTGGAGCACCTCGCGCTCAGCCGTTGCTATCTACTGCCCGCCGCCGCACTCGCGTGAGTTTACTGTCATCTTTCTGCCCGTCGCCGCACTCGCGTGAGTTTACTGTCATCTTTCTGCCCGTCGCCGCACTCGCGTGAGTTTACTGTCATCTTTCTGCCCGTCGCCGCACTCGCGTGAGTTTACTGTCATCTTTCTGCCCGTCGCCGCACTCGCGTGAGTTTACTGTCATCTTTCTGCCCGTCGCCGCACTCGCGTGAGTTTACTGTCATCTTTCTGCCCGTCGCCGTACTCGCGTGAGTTTACTGTCATCTTTCTGCCCGCCGCCGCACTCGCGTGAGTTGAAAATTGGAAAATCTGTTCAGCCGTTTGAAGATCATCAGCTCTTTAATAGTTGATGAGGAGATCTGACTACCTTCCATATGCCCTATCGATCCTAAATTTGGTACCTTACTCCAATGATATTGAAAGAACATGGTAAGGTAATCATCATCATCATCTTCCTGCCCTTTCCCCACGTTACGTGGTTTTTGGCACAACATGTGATCTCCCTCTATCATTCGTTTCATCTCCCTCTATCATTCGTCATCTCACTCACTCCTTTCCTACCCATGTCATCTACCACACAGTCCATCCATCTTTTCTTTGGTCTACCTCTACCCCTGTATCCATCTACATTCATACCTAACACTCCTCGTCACGTAATCATGACTTTAAATATGACATGTTAGGGTAAGGTTTCGATGTCGGGGGGTTTTTAAAATGTTTAATTGTGTAGTACCTGGGTGACAGAGCTTTGCTCGTTTTTTGGAAAACGACTTTTTCTAAAAATGAAACCTAGCTAGATCGTAATTATAATTGAATAACGGGTATTTATCACGTACCTATTTTGTTTTTATTCCCGACGTTTCGAACACATTACAGCGTTCAAGTTGATACAATAAGTATAGTGTGTCGTAGTGTGAACCTGGCCTTATCTGAATCTGACGACGAATTGAGGGTAGATACAGATTCTACTCTCAATAATAAAAACTAGCTCGCTGCACATCAGTCTGCCCGCGACCACGAACGCTGTAATGTGTTCGAAACGTCGGGAATAAAAACAAAATAGGTACGTGATAAATACCCGTTATTCAATTATAATTATGTCATCAAATCACGGAAGTTTAAAAAGTTTGCTAGCTAGATCGATTTTACACCCCCCAATACCCTGTGTATACTGAAATTCAAGAAAATCGTTGGAACCGTTTCCGAGATTCGGATTATATATATATATATACAAGAATTGCTCGCTTATATCACCAAAAGAGTTATGAGTATGAGTGTGGCTGGGTGCGCTAGTAGAGGAAGGCCGAAGAAGAAGTGGTTGGATTGTGTGAAAGATGATATGAATGTAAGAGGAGTAGACTCAGAGTTGAATGATAGAAGTGAGTGGAAGAAGAAAACATGTTGTGCCGACCCCACGCGTGGGATAAGGGCAGGAGAATGATGACAAGAATTGCTTAATGTTTCAGGAAGCTAAGTGAGATGCCTTCACTGCAATACCTGGAGGTGTGGGGGATGCTGCAGACTTCATCTCTGAACGCGCTGCGGGCCGCGCTACCTGCTATCCAGATCAACCAGTTCATGTTCAGGTCGGTAGGCCGCCCTAGGCCGCCTGTAGGCCGATATACAACAGTCAGAATCTGTTTAATTCTCAAGGCAGGGGGATATGCTTTCGACATTTGATCCTACTAATATTATAAACGCGAAAGTTTGTGAGAATGTATGTGATGTATTATTATTAGTATTAAACGGGTATTTATCGCGTTTTATTTACCTATTTGTCTCGACGTTTCGACAGATTTACACAATGTCGTGGTCACCTGTCTAAACGTCGGGAAAAATAGGTAAATTAAACGCGATAAATACCCGTTTAATACTAATAGTAATAATGTGTTCAGATAGCGTAAGTTTGAAAATATGTATGTTTGTTACTCTTTCACGCTGAAACGGCAGAACGGATCTAGATGAAATTTGGCACTAGAAAAAGATTATAGTCTGGAATAGGCTACTTTTAATCCCGGAAAAATGTGCGGTTCCCGTGGGATAGATTTGTTTTTGTTTTTCAAGGTACCACGCGGGCAAAGCCGTGGGCGGAAGCTAGTAATATTTTTTTTTGTCCACAGCGCGATAGCCCGGCCCACTGTTGGGACTAGAAGGACTTCAGTGTGGGGACTCCGCACAAGAGACTGATTAGCTTACACCTCACCGCCTGCTGTCTCACCTGGACTGCTTAGGACGCAGCGGCCAACTCTAGGACGTTATTAGGCCGCCCAAATCATAATTTACTATAGAAAAGAATGCCTTTACTGACCGACAACGTATAGCTTAAACCGCTGGGCCTAGGAACTTAGTATATTGCTAATCCTTATAGTGCGTAGATATACAATATGACAGAAATTCTCTAAGACAGAATTTCTTTTCAGAAATTCTACTTTTGATGAAATTAGGTACAAAGATAGACCGGAAAAAAAACAAAGGCCACCTTTTATCGCGAAAAAATCCTTGAAGGGCTTGAAATAGGGATGAAAGTTAAATGCAAAGATGCCTAAATAATTAAAAATACTGCATTATGTAACTACGAAACGGACGGAGTCACGGGCTAAAGCTAGTAAAACGTATAAAGAAAGGATTTATAATGACAGAGTGCTCTTAACTGATTTAAAGGAGTCGAGTAAGTTTAAGCCAGGGTTAACCCTACATTAATATAAGTATGACAGACAGCAAGCGGTGAGAAAGACATTATTTGTATATAATTTATTCGTTAGGTTTAAGGAGCTAGTATGATTCAAAAATCCATTTTGGACGGAATTGCTCAACCAATTTTGATAATTATATCATCCTAATTAGCAATTGTTAGAGCTTCCAGAAAATTAAGTGAAAATGCTGTTTTTTTATTCAAAAATGTATATAAAATAAAATGCATTTATAGAAATAAATCTATTTTCTACCTCGAATTTCTCAATCATTGTGACAATAATTTATATTAGGGCCAAAATACATGAGACTGCGACGTCATATCGTGTGTAACGGCCCTTATGTGTAAGAAATGGTTATTAAGAAAAACAAGATTTTCAATATAAACTTTTTATTTTACAATGTGATCTTTTTTACACTGTACAGGGTTCGAACTAGCATTAATTACCTCTTAAGACTAACGTGTTTCTAGATCATTCGATGTAATGTGGTGATAGGTTGAATCTTATGGGATAACACCATGTCTCCAAACTTGGAACCAAGGGAACGGGTGAGAATGTTGAGATGGATGTGTGCAGGCTTGCTACCGGTACCAATAATACCTGTACTGTAGCGGTAATAACGGTATTTTCTTTTCGATATATTCGAGTATCGATATTTTGCTCTAAAATACCGGTATTCAAAGCGGTTCTCGCGACGTTGCCAGCTCTCCGCTCCTAGCGTACTGAGCGGGGACCGGGGCGGGTGCGCGTGCCAACTTGTGCATAATTTGTAGTGGCGCACTTTTCTAATATGTTTTCTCTCTCGCTTCCACAATTTATACCGATATTATATTATACGGGTATAACTTATATCGATACCAAAGATGTACCGGTACCACGTTAAGGTCAGTCGAACCGTTATTTGAAAATACCGCTATTCCAAGCCCTGGTGTGGAGTGACGAAGATGGATAGAATAAGGAAGTCTGAAAGTGGCACCGGTGACAGAAAAGATGAGGAGTAATAGGTTAGCGTGGTATGGACATGTTATGAGGAGAGATGAATGTCATGTGACGAGAGTGTTAGGTATGAATGTGGATGGATACAGGGGGAGAGGTAGGACGAAGAAAAGATGGATGGACTGTGTGAAAGATGACATGGGTAAGAAAGGAGACGAATGATAGAGGGAGATGGAAGAAGAAAATATGCCCCACATAGCATGGGAAAAGGGTAGAAAGAAGACATGTCTTCAAATTTTTTGTTAATGTTTTAATAGAAGGGAAATTTAGAAGGTAGTGTACTACGACCTAACGTACAATTAGGAGCCCTATTTTCGGTAAAGAGCAAACAGTGGTATGGCGCAAGGAGGTGGAAACAAAACACAACACTTATTACGATTTGAATGTGGGTATATTTGATTTTGACATTCCGGGCCGTGCACTTTCGTCAGCGCGTTCTAGGATCGGAACTTCTATACTAGCGCCATCTAGTGACGCGAGCGCGTAACATTTTGCGCTAAACAGGTAGTTTCATTTCTAGGTCTAAAAGTTCACTAAGAAATAACAAAAATTCAAACGGATGATATTCAGAAAACCATTATTTATTTCAAAACGAAAACATGAAAGTAATTGAAACGCTAGTAGGATTTTTTGTCAATTTTCTAGTTTATGTAATCTAGAAGAATCCATTATTCCATTTATCAAAATCCGTCTGGCCGTTAGGTCTCTAGAACTCACATACTCCAAACACATTATTCTCACAGTCTGTAAAACCATGGATCACGAATTGCATTTCTTACGTAAGTACATAATATAATTTCATTTTAATACTAGCAGTTCATAATTACAAACGATATTTTATTATATAAATCTACCTATATACATTTCAGTTCATCCAAGTATGTACATACATATATACAATACAACCTGCCTTATATCCTTGTAGAACAAAAAAAAATTACCATGAAGATATCTCCTCAGATCTCTAGTTACTTACATCTTTGAGGATATCTAAAGAGTCAGCACGTCTGAACATGATATTTGCCACATGACCACATTATGCACAGTAGTCAGTATTCCGTACGTGACAGGTTGCAAACCCATCGCCGCTTATAGAATACTAACCTAACCTATGACACACGCCTTCGAAGTTTTGGTTCTAAGGTATGCCGGTTTCCTCACGATGTTTTCCTTCACCGTTTAAGAGCACTGGCATTGCGCACACGAATTTTTCGAATAGAAAATCAATCACATTTAGGTTTGAACCCACGATTTTCGGATCGCGAGGCAGGAGTGCTACCACTACACCACCAGTGCTTTTCAATAAACATTCAATTTTAGTTATATCTCACAAAGATTGCTTCAACACAAATTGGTCCAGATTTGTGTCCATGTAATCTTATTACAGAATATGATCTATGGCATGCTTCATCAGTTTTTTCCGTTCCCTAAATACTTTGTCACACATAAAGCAGGCATGCTGTGTCACATGCGTCTTCATATGCTTCCTACAGTTACTTTTATCATTAAACTTTTTCTCACACCACTTACATCCAAACGGTTTCTCCCCCGTATGCGTTCTGGTGTGAACGAGGAGTGTACTGCGATGACTGAAGGATCTATTGCAGAATTCACATGGGTATTTTTGGTTCGAGTGTATTATACGCATATGTTTTTGCAAGTATTCAAATTTTTTGAATATTTTTCCACACAATTTACACTCTAGTCTGTGGTGTGTGGTTTTACTGTGCCTACAAAGATGGCTGGCCGACTGGAATCTCTTGGAACATACAGTGCACCTAAAAACCTTTAGCTCGTGCATCTTAGAATGCTTATCTAACATAATCTTATAAGGACTCTTGTAACTGCACTCTTTACAATAATAATATTTGTCTTTCACCGCTAAGTTTGCGAGTTCACTTATAGCCTTAAATGGTATCCGTTCCACTGAAACAATTACATCTGGAAGTTTGTAAGGTTCTTTGGAACCTTCAGTAATTTTTAAACTGCCAGTTTTCTTTGGTACGTTTTTTTCTTCTGAATATTCCATGCGACCATCAGTTTTCTTTGCAGGTACATTTCTTTCTATTAAATATTCCATTGGGCTGTAAATTTCGTTGAGAGGCTCATTTCTTTCTATTAAATATTCCATGGGACTATCAGTTTTCTTCGTAGGTACATTTCTTTCAGGTAAATGTTCCATGCGACTGTCAGTTTTCTTGGCAGGCAGCTCAATCTCTATTGTGGTTGTATTGACATCAGTGTTGTGGAGGGCACTTGCCTCCGGGTAGTCTACATCCTGGTCCGAAGAATATTCATCATCGCTATTCATATCTGATATGGACACATCTGTGAAAAGTTAAGACACATTTTAATAGTCTGTTTAAGACCTAGAATCATGTCAAATTTTAAAACTAGGTACTCTTAAATCACATTGTGTATACGTTAGCTTGTGAGATAATACTAATAATAATATTAAATACTAGCTTCCGCTCGCGGCGTCGCCCGCGAAGTACCTACATAAAATATAGCCTATGTACATCCTGAAAGTCCATTCGACACATTGGTGAAAGAATTTTTCATAACGGTCCAGTAGTTTCGGAGCCTATTCAATGCAAACAAACAAATCTTTCCTCTTTTATTATATTATTATATCAGCCGTTAGTGTCCCACTGCTGGGCAAAGGCCTCCCCCCAATCCTTCCAGACCTCGCGATCTTGAGCGATTTTGTTCCAATCTGCAAGAAACTTGTCCAGTTCGTCCCGCCATCTCCGTTTCGGTTTCTTTCCTCTTTATAATATTAATATAGATAAATATTATGACGGCCTCTGTGGCGCAGCGGGCGAAGGTCCGCCTGAGACGCAGAAGGTTGCGGGTTCGATTCCCGCCGTGGGACAAATGTTTGCATTATTTGCAGATATTTGTCTCAGGTCTGGGTGTTTTCTATGTATAATATGTATGTATTTACGAAAAAAAAAGTATATCTGTGTAGTTTATCAGTCATGTGGTTCCCATAATACAAGCTCTGCTTAGTTTGGGGCTACATGATGCTGTGTGATAGTGTCCAGCATTATTATTATTATTATTATTATTATTATATTGGTGGACATTTCACACAACGCCATCTAGCCACAAACTAAGCAAAGCTTGTACTATGGGAACCAGATAACTGATAGACTAATAATTGGATAGCATGATTGTATAAATGTCGCTATCTAGAATTTGATCAAAAGGTAAAGAGCCATTGTGGTCCAGTGGCTCCGACTACCGATCCTGTCATGGGTTCGAATCCAGTCATGCACCAAACGATTTTTCTTTTTGAAAAATATGAGCCATAACTCAGAAACATTATGAAACAATTTGTCAAATGCTCAAAAGCCTTAAAGTGCACTCCGATCCTTCCACCACACTGGTTCAAGACATTACCTATACATTATATTCCCGGGCTCGGTAGATATCTTCCTCATATCTTTAGTTACTTAGATATGAGGAAGAGGATATCTAAAGAGGGTAGTCAGAGGCACATCCAAACATGACATTTGGTACATGCCTACATTTTGCAAAGTTGTTAGTATTCCGTACGCGACAGGTTACAAGCCCATCGCCGCTTATAAGAATACTAACCTATGACACACCTTCGAATTTTTGGTTCTAGGGTATGGCGGTTTCCTCATGATGTTTTCCTTCACCGTTTAAGAGCACTGGCATTGCGCACTTCAATTTTACGAATGGATAATCTCATTGGTGGATGACCAGGTTTGAACCTGAGGCAGGGGTGTTACCACTACACCACCAGCGCTCTCATTACCTGTCTTGTCTTAATTACCTTCCGTACTCGTATCTCCAACCAGATCTATCTCCTTGTAATCTACAGATTCTATTTTAATGTCCACATCTTCCGTAACCTTTTTGCTTATTGACATAATCTCTTCGTCCACTGTTTCTATATCAATTTCCTCATCCAGAGCTATATCCTCTTCCTCTATGTCCTCTGGAGGTGTGACCTCTAAACCTCCCGACGGTATTTCCGCTTCCTTGTCCGGTAAATCTTCATTGTCTTCTACTGGTATGACCTCTACATTGTTTATGGGTGTGTCTGTTATAGACATGTTACGTAAATTTGTAACAGATAATCTTTTCAGCACATTGTTTAGTGAAGATACATTTTCTTTCGTCAACTGAAAATAAGTAGGTACTTTATTATTTTTCAACAATATGCTGGAAACTGACCGAACAGTTAATCCTTAATATAGCCATAATACAAATACATTCTAGCTTAGGTACCATAGCTAACAAAATTTTAGCAATGCAGTATAATGGTAAGCACAGCACACACTTTCATTTTAAACTTTTAAAACAATAGGAATGTCGCCAAATAAATATTTTAATATTACCTCGACTCCACTCCGATACATTTCAGAAAAAAATCTCTCGGCCCTCTTCGATATTTGGAAAAATTTACATAATTTCACCAACTGCAAGTTACAGATGTAACATATTGTGTTCGGTCGGTTCTTGATGATGAGCTGAAAGATAAGATTATTATTAAAAGTATTCTATTGCTCGTAACCTAAAACATTTGGCATGTGCAAACTTATCCCGTTGAACTTTATTTCTTTCAACTCAGTTGTTAAAAGCACTAGTGATAGGTTAAGTCTAGAATTATTAAAATGCAAAGTTAAGCAAAGAAATTTCTCTATAGGTTTCAACTTTAGGTACACTAGTAGATAAAAAGTTGTAATGTAACACTAAACTTATTTAGCAAATAAACATTCTTGATTCTGCTCTTGGCAGGAACCGCCACCCGCGCGTCTCCCGCCCGTACGCTTGTTATTATCAACTGCTTCAACAGTTATCAATGGCAGATTTAAACCTATGACGGCCCTTAGTAGGTACCTACCCAGAGCATTTTAAATAGGTACGAATTGAACATAATCCTCAGTACTAGGCAGGTACAATCAATAATTATACTAAAGATAGGTCCTATTTGGTTAGGTAGTAATGTCGGTAGGGGCGTAGGTGATAGGTACCTTGGATCCAGTATGTTTTTCGTACATCTCTTGATAGCGAGTCTCGGAGATCGAGTACATCCGAATATCGTAGGAGAGACACACTCGGCACATATTATAATTAGACATCTCTTTGGTTCTTGTAGAAAGTAAGTATAAAAATTCACTTGCCGCGGATGCGGTTTAATTTTTGAACAGTGTTGTTGATTGATTACAAAGCAAGTGTAAACAGAGATCTGAAACTCGGTATTGATCGAACTAAACAAAATGAAATCCATGCAAAAATAAATAAATAATTAGATTGAACAATAGTAAACCATGAGAACTCTGTTTTGGAAATAAATACAATATTTTAAATCGATCCGAGAAATCGTGGAGTGCTGCCAGATTTGATTGTCTAGATAGCCAAAAATTTGTTAAATAACCATTTTACTTGTATTAAAAAAAAAAATATATTAATAAATTAATAAATAAATAAATTAAACAAACAGTAGGTACCTACCTAAATATATAAGACAAAATTTTATGGCTAAAATTTAAACTAGTCGGTTACTAATTAGTTGTTTAGATGGACGTGACGGGTGGAAGGAAGACGAAAGCGCGCGACAAAGCCCTTTGAGATAGATAAAAGAGGTAAAAATTACGACTGCCTTGCCCTGGCAACCCTTGTGAATCAAAGCTAAAACAGTTGGCGTACAGCTGATGTTATTTACTCGAACAAAATGGCGAACATACGTTTGAACCAAAAATGTCAAAACTGACACATCGGTACTGTTATGATATTTACCCGTCCCTATTGCCAAGCTATGTAGCTCCTCTCCTAGTTTTATATCTATTCATTGTGTAGTTCTACTAGGTTTATTATCTAGGCTAGTTTTAACTGAATTTGAATTCACACATAGGCTTCACGTCACGACATAGCACAAAACAAAGTCGCTTCTCGCTGTCTGTCTGTCCCTATGTAAACTTAAGGCTGCCGTCTGCGAGCGTGGGAACTTCTGACACAACACCTACATTGATAATTTCTACTCACACAAATGCATCGCTCAGTATTGAATACACACACACCCTGGAAACGAATAAATCTACTTTCGATGTTTCGAACAAGTTACGCGTCCATTACGCGTTCGTCTTTGTGGGATGTTTATAAATGTCATAGAAAATACGCAATGTATTAGTAGCATCGTGAAGCGCGCGAGCCGCGGCGAGTTACCGGCGCGCGGGCAGTTCGTCACGGCGGCGGCAAAGGGTTGGGTCAGAGTGTATGCTTTTTGATTTCATTTTAAACTATGTATTTCTTTTTATGGAAAAATTCAAGATAATTGTCAAGCCAATGTTCTGTGTGTTATGAGAAATGTGGAATTTATAGATGAAAAAACTATTATTAAAATCAAATAATATTTAGTACAAACATGGAATAAAATATGTACAGATTAAAACTAATTAAACTTTTTTACTCCGAAAGATTGAAAATAAATAATATTGATTTAGTTATTTAAAACATAAAATTTCGTAAAACCATTTTCAATCGCAATATAAGCGTGACTTATTAAATATTTATATATATATTTTCAATATTTTCAGCTAATAATGAATTACCCTATAATATTAGTACTAGTGTACTTCGCCCTGAACTGAGATCTTGCGCGCGATTTCCACAATCCTCATTGTGTATTCACGCCCTGAAGTTTTTGGATACACTTTATGTACTAGGCATAGGTGCATATTCGCCATACTAGGTGCCATGCTTACGAGTACGTAACCTAATCACAAACAAATATTTTATTATCCTACTTAAGTAGGTAGAGAGCACTAGAAGCCAAGGCAGACCACCAGCCCGGTGGGTCGATGATATAGAGGCCATAGAGGGAAATACCTGGACAAGAACAGCACAGGGTCGTTTGAAGTGGCGTTTGAGGGAGGAGGCTTATACCCAGCAGTGGGCCATTATTTGAGCTGCCAATGATGATGATGATGACTTAAGTAGGTACTTATGCCCGTGCTAAGAAAATCTTGTTTTTTTTTTTCATAATATTTAAAAACTATCCATCCTGGAATAAAAATTAAAACCATTTTGTAATGTACAAGTATACAGTAAGTCAAGTTTTAGCTTCCTGAGGGGAAAACTACCTTCCCACTAATAATTATCTAACAAAGAAAAGAAAAGGTTGAGTATAAAGATATCCTACTAATATTATAAACGCGAAAGTTTGTAAGAATGTATGGATGGACGGATGGATGGATGGATGTTTGTATGTATGTATGTTTGTTACTCTTTCACGCTAAAACGGCTGAACAGATCTGAATGAAATTTGGCACAGATATAGATTATGGCCTGGAATAACACATAGGCTACATTTTATCTCGAAAAAATGTACGGTTCCCGTGGGATAGCGATGTTTTTGTTTTTCGCGGTAGAAGCTGTGAGCTATTATGGCGTGCGCTGCAAAAACCATTGCAGTTACACGTATATAATGTTGAATGGAAATGTTTATCTTAAATAGTTCTACAAAAAAGTCCGCGACAGCATATATCTATCTTTTATGTATAAGCCATTATCGTCAAAATAGTGAACCATAAATACAATAAAATCTTATAATTTATTTCTAATGCACATTTTGGCAGTAACAAATTGATCCTAATCAAAATAAATACTTTTTATCGCATCTGGTATTTCAAGTAGATAAACTTTGTCTTTTACACTACATCATTTGGACAAATACGTATTAAAATATTTATGACGATAAACAACCGAGTGCGCGATATTATTAAGCGGTTCGGCGGCGCGGGTGAGTGAGTCGCCTGCGGGCGGGATGGGGGAAGATGTCGGCTGTCGCTCATCGCTGAGTACGCGACCCGAATGCGGGCAGACGTGGGGCAAACGTCGACGGTTGTTAGATATGTAGGTAGGTACACTCAGCTAGAGCTACCTACGTTAGCTAGGTAGTATGTACGTACTGTACTGGTCATATACTTAGGCTTAGTAGGTAGGTAAATTTAAAAATCTGCCTTTCGTTTCCTAAGATTGTGGTAAAATGGTAATCTCCTGAAAGTGAAACTTTAATAGGGCTTATTCCCAAAGTACTCCACATTTTGTTCCCAAAGTACTCCAAGAAATATTCTCAAACTACTCCACAAACAAAATATTGTTTTTTTAGTTAAATTCGACTCCATCCTACTGGTGTCCAAAAATAATTATCTCATACATTCGTTCTCAAACTCCTCCAAATATTTAATATTAGTCATCAGTAATGTAAATAGTACTGATTTATTTCGCATTTTACTCCACAAGGTAACTGACGTACAGTCAGCTTAAGAAATACATATTTTAATAGTACAATAAACAGATTTTTCTACTCTTATTATAGCGATAACCGCCTATAACGTCATAAAATGCCTTACCTAAACCTAAATGAATGAAGATTTAAAATAAAATACAGTACTTAACTGATTTAAAAAAAAATATTAATCTAATCAACATCAAGAAAAAGAAGAAGAAGATCAACATAAGTACACATTTTCAAAAATAGACGGTAGAATAAAAAAAACAATATACCTACCTACTTAATTATGAGAAACCAAAATTTAGAAGTTTACCATAAATATTGATAGAAAAAAAACCATGACGTATTAACAGAAGGGTGTTTTTTTAAAAGCTTAGAAACATTAAATTGAAATAAAAAAAGCGCTATGAATAAAGCCAACTGGATGTATAAATTAATAACGTTTTTCTCTGTTTTATTTCAGTTTAAAGTTCTTCGCCTCTAAAAAACACCCGTTATTATAACTTACCTGTAAAAATCAGTCTCTTTAGCTATGCATTATGCTAATGCAAGACATATTAGGTCTTAGAATATATTCAGAAATAAAAAAATAAAATAAATAAATAAATATGATCACGACTGTAATCCCCAGGCTCGGTAGATATCTCCTCAGATCTTTAGTTACTTAGACCTTTGAGGATATCTAAAGGGGGTAGTCAGAGGCAAGTCCAAACATGACATTTGGTACATGCCCACATTTTGCACAGTAGTTAGTATTCCGTACGTGACAGGTTGCAAGCCCATCGCCGCTTATAAGAATACTAACCTATGACATATACCTTCGAATTTTTTGTTCTAGGGTATGCCGGTTTCCTCACGATGTTTTCCTTCACCGTTTAAGAGCACTGGCATTGCGCACATAATTTTTTCGAATAGAAAAACTCATTGGTGCACGACCATGTTTGAACCCACGACCTTCGGCAGGGGTGCTACCACTACACCACCAGCGCTCTTATTATCAGAAATTAAATCATTTGTAATTTGGTATTTGCTTGTAACATTAACATACCTAGGTGTACCTAAACAAAACTTATCTCTTTTGCTACCCTTTTTTTCTAAATAATAATGCATTAAAAGTATGTACCTAAGTGATATTGAAGTGATATTAAAATTTACTTTATTTACCGCAGACGTAAACGTTCTAAATTCCTAATTTGAAGAAAACTTTTGCCAGCATACCTAATTTTATTACAGACTAGCTTCCGCTCGCGGCGTCGCCCGCGAAGTACCTACTTACATAAAATATAGCCTATGTTTATCCTGAGAGTTTATTCTACACATTGGTGAAAGAATTTTTCAAATCGGTTCAGTAGTTTCGGAGCCTATTCGTTTCAAACAAACAATCAAAGTTTTCCTCTTTATAATATTAGTATAGAAAAATACTGTGACAGACTGTACTCCTATTATTATTTTGTTCCGATGTTTTGAATGGAGTAGTCTTGAAACTTAAACGCACTATTTTTATTTTGCCTTTTTTTAATAATAATTCTTTGGAGTAGATTGGGAACTAATGTTCGAGATTCTTATCTTTTTTGAACAAAAGAATGGAGTACTTTGGGAATAAGCCTTTAATAGCTAGACAGTGACTTTACAAGTACCTACCTACCAAACTACCTATAGAATAACGTACCTATTGTGTAGTTTAGTGTGTCAGATAGGTTGGTAGGTACCTACTTATAGTCAGGTAGGTACTTACTTTATTTTACAAGTTCTATAGTATTCTATTGAGCAAGTGTACCTACCTACCTAGGTACACATACTCAGTAAGTATCTACCATTGAGCTACTTACTTATTGGTGGATACGTGCTAATAATTTGAACTGTTCAATGTCCGTCTTAGTTAGGTTGCTATGTAAATCCTACTAATATTATTAAAAGCGAAAGTTTGTATGAATGTATGTTTGTTACTCTTTCACGCTGAAACGGCTGAACGGATCTGTATGAAATTGGCAAAGATATGGATTATAGTCTGGAATAGCACATAGGCTATTTTTTATCCCGGAAAAATATAAGGTTCCCGCGGGATAGATTTATTTTTGTTTTTCAAGGTATCACGCGGGCGAAGCCGCGGGCGGAAGCTAGTTATGTATATATTGCAAATTACTCCCTACCTTTACCATGTACCTATTTACAATAAATTAAAAAAAATGTAACTTGCGGCTAATATAAATTAAAGAATCACTACATAGTATAAAACAAAGTCAGTTTCTCTGTCCCTATATCCCTATGTTTGCCTACAAATCAGTAGTCACAAATTAGTATCCGACACTCGCGACCCACCCGTTGCCTAGTCCAAAAAAACAAAAGAGCTCGGCGTGGAACTACAAACGGACGTGCGATCACCTTGGAGACTGAGACGGTACTGAATATTTTTGACGCGCCTATTCTATTATAAAGCGTATTTTAGCAGGCGCTTGCTCCATACTAAAATGTATGGCGGCGGGGAACAATTTCTGCTCACAAAATTAACAATGTTTAGGCTCAGATTAATACTTTTTGGTTTGAATTAGTAGAAAAAACTCCTGGTGACTGTGTTGTTTAACATTTTGTCTCACGATTTGTCCAAAAATATTACAAAAATAACAACGATAATTTCGTAAAAACTCATAATAGAAAAGGTCGATTTCGATGTTTTTAATCAATGTTGACGATTTTTTTTCTCAAAAATTAAGAATTATTTTAGAATAATCACGCGGTGTTAGTGTAGACTCATCTATTGAGAATTCGTATTATTAGTTGGTGTCCTTCTATGAAGTGATTTCTTATGGAAATTTCTAAAACCGTAAGTGCTTGTTCGCGCGTTTCTTAGGGACTCCGCTCTTAAGGCTTATTTTTATTGATACAGTATGAGAATGAATGCATGGCACTCGCACGCATGCGCGTAGTATACATACTGTTACAGCCAGCGCGAGCGTTAACAACGACAAGTTTCACTTCTTCCGCGCGGAGAGACTCCACGCACTATTTTTTAGTATATTTAAGCACTTATTACACTACCCTGAATACAGGGACACTTACTCTAAATAAGAGTGGTGTAAAACGTAGAGGCTAGGCGTTAGGCTCCCTTACCTTACTACCGGGCCCTGAATACCGTGTAGTGTAGTAAGTGTTTTAGTAACAGCATTGTACCCGTGCGAGGCCGGGGCTAGTTATAATACAAAGCTCAAAAACAGCTTAGCCACCAGGCGTAGCTCGTTTAAACAACAAAATGCATAGAAACATTGCATAATAAAACTACATGTACTTTTAAACTTACGCGATCTGAACACACATGGTTCGATTCCCGCCGCGGAACAGACGACCTCAGTGGCGCAGCGGGCGAGAGTTCGCCTGCGACGCAAGAGGTTGCGGGTTCGATTCCCGCCGCGGAACAAATTTGTGTACGGTCTGCAGAAATTTGTTCCGTTGGTCTGGGGGTTTTCTATGTATAATAAAAAATATCTATCTATGTATCTAATGTATTAAATATATCAGTTATCTAGTACCCATAACACAAGCTTTGAGTAGCTTACTTTGGGGCTAGATGATGCTGGGTGGACTGTCCAGCATTATTTATTTATTTATTTATAGTCTACCCGTGACCACGACAGCGTGCAAACCTGTCGAAACGTCGGGAAAATAAAAGGTAATTTGAACGCGATAAATACCCGTCTAATACTAAAAATAATAACAAACTATCTACATAAAGAACTCTCATGATTTATTAATGCATAGGTACTACAACTTCTATCGGTCACATTCACATTAAACTCTTGTCTCTGTTGGGGACCTTGCGCACTCTTCGGATCTGGTTGTGGACCCCTTTGATGTGTTCCTTCAGCGTGTACGAGTGGAGGAAGCCCTTGAAGCAGATCTCACACTTGAAGCGACGGTCCCCAATGTGACCCTGGAACAAAATAAACATACATACATACATACATATACAAAACAAGAACAATTTTTCAATTTGAACCAGTAGTTCTTGAGATTATAGCTTGTTCAAACAAACAACTCTTCAGTTTTATGGTAGGGGAACCCAAGAGGGGATTTCGGGATTTACTAAAATACGGCAGATTAAGTAACAGGGGGATACCTTGTACCCGCTTAAGTACCTCCATATATGAGCCCCATCTATATCTATATAAGAGCTTAACCTGACTGACTGACTGACTGACTGACTGATTGATCATCGCCGAGCCGAAACCGCTGAAGATAGAAAGCTGAAATTTGGAAGGTGGCTTCCTTTTATAACAAAACCACCCACTAAGGCGGGATTTTTGGAAATTCCACCTCTAAGAGGGTGAAAAAGGGTGAAAACGTTAGTATGAAACTTTGTAACGCGTGGAGCGATTTTCATGAAACTTTGTTTGTGCACTGTAAATACAAAATGAATGAACACGTGTTTCAGGATTTTTAAATATAACCTTTAAAAAGGGGTAAAATGGGGTGTCAAAGTTAGTATAGGAACTTTTTAACGGGTAGTGCGATTGGTCTGAAACTTTGTTTGTGTACTGTAAATGCAAAATGAATGGATACCTGTTTCAGGATTTTTCAATATAACTCTTAAAAAGGGGTCAAATGGGGAGTCAATGTTTGTATGGAATTTTTTTAACGGGTGGTGCAATTGGTTTGAAACTTTGTTTGTGTACTGTAAATGCAAAATAAATGGACACCTGTTTCAGGATTTTTCAATATAATCTTCAAAAAGGGGTCAAATGTCGGGTCAATGTTTGTATAGGAACTATTTAACGGGTGGTGCGATTGGTTTGAAACTTTGTTTGTGTACTGTAAATGCAACATGAATAGACATGTATTTCAGTATTTTTCAATATAACCTTCAAAAAGGGGTCAAATGTGGGGTCAATGTTTGTATGGGAACTTTTTAACGGGTAGTGCGATTGGTCTGAAACTTTGTTTGTGTAATGTAAATGCAAAACGAATGGACACGTGTTTCAGGATTTTTCATTATAACCTTCATAAAGGGGTAAAATGGGGTGTCAAAGTTAGTATGGGATTTTTATGAGTTGTGTGATGTGTTTGAAACTCAGTTTAGATACTTTACGCGAACGAAGTCGCTGGCGGGACAGCTAGTATAATATAAATAAATAATGCTGGATAATCCACACACCATCATCTAGCCCCAAAGTAAGCTACTCAAAGCTTGTGTTATGGGTACTAGATAACTGATATATTTAATACATTAGATACATAGATAGATATTTTTTATTATACATAGAAAACACCCAGACCAACGAAACAAATTTCTGCAGACCGTACCTACACAAATTTGTTCCGCGGCGGGAATCGAACCCGCAACCTCTTGCGTCGCAGGCGAACTCTCGCCCGCTGCGCCACTGAGGTCGTCAATATGGCCGCCATTTATATAAAATGTTATAACTGTTAGATTAGGTGAACCCTCCAGATAATCGTCAGATTATGTGGCAGCAAGTCTTAGGACATAAAGATGAACCATATTTATCTTAATCTGACGCGCTGAGTATTTTAATTGGCGATTTTTTCTGTTACATTTTTTGTTGCACGTTTGCGTCACATCCAAATCGTACGATTATTGAATGAGAGCTTTATTTGGGATTTACTTAACATCCCCTTAGAAAATCTGATGCGCTTGATAATTTTTTTTTAGTAGCCAGCTGCCGCCCACCGATGAAAACGGATACATTTTTATAACATTTTTTTCTTTTTATCACTTTTAAGCTTTGCAACCCAATAGGTCGAGGTTGCTCGAGCGAGCAAATCCCCATTTAGCAACGTGGGCTCCCCTACCATTATAATATTAGTCTATATAACTCACTCGTCTATGTGCGAAGAGGTTGGCCGCACTGAGGAACATCTTGGCGCACTGCTTGCACTGGTAGCGCGGGGGGCGGTGCCTCTCGGAGTGGTACACCAGGTGCTTGCGGGTCGCGAAGTGCGCCGGGCACTCCTTGCACGCGTAGGGCTTCGCCCCCGTGTGCTGGTTCTTGTGGTCCAGGTAATGGCAGTACACCTGGTTATGTTCATTACATTTGGTTAAAAACACAAGTACAACCCGGTCACATTATCTCGAGACCTCGCTGGAATGCGAACCTCCCGCCCCGTTCTCCTTTCACCTCCCCGCGCTTAGCACTTCCGTTGCCGAGAGAGAGAGAGAAATCAGAGCGCCGACGCGACGTGACGTCATCGACGCCAGGTCTCGAGATAATGTGACCGGGTTGTAATTCTATGTCAAAAATTGTTTATACACGGTGTATTTTTGGTCAGTTTAAAGCCGGCGCCCACGTAATCTATGTATATCTACGAAAGTTTGTAAGAATGTGTGGATAAATGGATGGATGGATGTCAGAATATCATGGATGTATGCTTGTTACTCTTTCACGCTATAACGGCTGAATGGATCTGAATGAAATTTGGCACAGATATAGATTATGGTCTGGGATAACACATAGGCTACATTTTATCCCGGAAAAATGAACGGTTCCCATGGGATAGATATTTTTGTTTTTCACGGTACCACGTTGTGAATATATCTCTTACAGGTAAACCCGCGTCTTATGAGTAGTAAACTCACTCATAATGTCTCTTTTTCTAATAAACTCAGTCTGAATATACCTTTTGCAGATAAGCTCACATCTCTTTATTAGTAAACTCACTAATGATGTCTCTTTTTCTAATAAACTCAGTCTGAATATACCTTTAAAAGATAAACTCGTGTCTCTTTTTCTAGTAACCTCACTCAGAATGTCTCTTTTACTAGTAAACTGACAGTAAATGTCTCTTTTCGAGGTAAACTCACCCGGAAAGTCTTGCCGCACTGCTCGCACAGGTAGTCCTTGGAGTCCGTGTACACAGAGTTGTAGGGCACGTCCGGATGCGCCTCCAGGTAGTGCATGTACAGACTAGTGGGGAACGTGTTGGGGACCTCCACAAGGCACTGGAAATATGATGATATGGTCCTAATATTTATTTGTATTTACATTACTATAATTCATTTATCTTGATGCGTTCAAGGGGTGGAAAACCTCGAAGGATAAGGATGTTTGACGTGATTTGGGGAGATTTTTACCCGGCGGCAGTGAGACGAAGGAGGTTGAAAAAAAACAGAATTATTAGTGGAACGGATATTATTGCATCTGTGTTACTCACTGGTGGTACTCACCACGGCGCGCGTGCGGCGAGCCCGGGGTCCCGGCGTGGGCTGGTGGTACTCACCACGGGGCACTGCCTGGTGGGCTGGTGGGGGTCGCCAGCGCGCGTGCGGCGCGTGCGGCGTGGGCTGGTGGTACTCACCACGGGGCACTGCCTGGTGGGCTGGTGGGGGTCGCCGGAGCGTGCGGCGTGGGCTGGTGGTACTCACCACGGGGCACTGCCTGGTGGGCTGGTGGGGGTCGCCAGCGCGCGTGCGGCGCGTGCGGCGTCGGCTGGTGGTACTCACCACGGGGCACTGCCTGGTGGGCTGGTGGGGGTCGCCGGCGCGCGTGCGGCGTGGGCTGGTGGTACTCACCACGGGGCACTGCCTGGTGGGCTGGTGGGGGTCGCCGGCGCGCGTGCGGCGTGGGCTGGTGGTACTCACCACGGGGCACTGCCTGGTGGGCTGGTGGGGGTCGCCGGCGCGCGTGCGGCGTGGGCTGGTGGTACTCACCACGGGGCACTGCCTGGTGGGCTGGTGGGGGTCGCCGGCGCGCGTGCGGCGTGGGCTGGTGGTACTCACCACGGGGCACTGCCTGGTGGGCTGGTGGGGGTCGCCAGCGCGCGTGCGGCGCGTGCGGCGTGGGCTGGTGGTACTCACCACGGGGCACTGCCTGGTGGGCTGGTGGGGGTCGCCGGCGCGCGTGCGGCGTGGGCTGGTGGTACTCACCACGGGGCACTGCCTGGTGGGCTGGTGGGGGTCGCCGGCGCGCGTGCGGCGCGTGCGGCGTGGGCTGGTGGTACTCACCACGGGGCACTGCCTGGTGGGCTGGTGGGGGTCGCCGGCGCGCGTGCGGCGCGTGCGGCGTGGGCTGGTGGTACTCACCACGGGGCACTGCCTGGTGGGCTGGTGGGGGTCGCCGGCGCGCGTGCGGCGTGGGCTGGTGGTACTCACCACGGGGCACTGCCTGGTGGGCTGGTGGGGGTCGCCGGCG
This sequence comes from Cosmorhoe ocellata, assembly GCA_963675405.1. NCBI lineage: Eukaryota > Metazoa > Arthropoda > Insecta > Lepidoptera > Geometridae > Cosmorhoe > Cosmorhoe ocellata. The sequence goes on from OY776273.1 coordinate 429,883, forward strand.
CGCGTGCGGCGCGTGCGGCGTGGGCTGGTGGTACTCACCACGGGGCACTGCCTGGTGGGCTGGTGGGGGTCGCCGGCGCGCGTGCGGCGCGTGCGGCGTGGGCTGGTGGTACTCACCACGGGGCACTGCCTGGTGGGCTGGTGGGGGTCGCCGGCGCGCGTGCGGCGTGGGCTGGTGGTACTCACCACGGGGCACTGCCTGGTGGGCTGGTGGGGGTCGCCGGCGCGCGTGCGGCGCGTGCGGCGTGGGCTGGTGGTACTCACCACGGGGCACTGCCTGGTGGGCTGGTGGGGGTCGCCGGCGCGCGTGCGGCGCGTGCGGCGTGGGCTGGTGGTACTCACCACGGGGCACTGCCTGGTGGGCTGGTGGGGGTCGCCGGCGCGCGTGCGGCGTGGGCTGGTGGTACTCACCACGGGGCACTGCCTGGTGGGCTGGTGGGGGTCGCCGGCGCGCGTGCGGCGTGGGCTGGTGGTACTCACCACGGGGCACTGCCTGGTGGGCTGGTGGGGGTCGCCGGCGCGCGTGCGGCGTGGGCTGGTGGTACTCACCACGGGGCACTGCCTGGTGGGCTGGTGGGGGTCGCCGGCGCGCGTGCGGCGTGGGCTGGTGGTACTCACCACGGGGCACTGCCTGGTGGGCTGGTGGGGGTCGCCGGCGCGCGTGCGGCGTGGGCTGGTGGTACTCACCACGGGGCACTGCCTGGTGGGCTGGTGGGGGTCGCCGGCGCGCGTGCGGCGTGGGCTGGTGGTACTCACCACGGGGCACTGCCTGGTGGGCTGGTGGGGGTCGCCGGCGCGCGTGCGGCGTGGGCTGGTGGTACTCACCACGGGGCACTGCCTGGTGGGCTGGTGGGGGTCGCCGGCGCGCGTGCGGCGTGGGCTGGTGGTACTCACCACGGGGCACTGCCTGGTGGGCTGGTGGGGGTCGCCGGCGCGCGTGCGGCGCGTGCAGCGCGCCCCGCGTGGCTTGACGCCGATGGACGTGCGGTGCACGAGCTGCTTCGGCGCACGCTGGTGGTTCAGTTCCAGCTTGTGCTTCCGCAGCGCTTCTATGCTGTCGAAGCCGTCCTTGCAGAAGTAGCATTTGTATCTGGAAGAAATATTTCATTACCATAGCTTCGTGGGGTACCCACATTAAATACATCGTGAAATTTAAATGGTTGATTTCCCGAAGCGAAATGGTTTTGTCTTGGTAATACAATCGTTGTATAAACAAATTAAATATTAGGAACAAAAAATACAGATATACCATTGTGAAAACTTAATTCGAAAGCGACCACGAACCAATAGTAATTCATCCCGATACCTACGCGAAGGCGGCCGGCGGCGCGTGCGATTCGAATAGTACCTACAAGTTACGTCTAATGTTTACTATTGTTCCTCACGTTTTCGAGTTGATGAATATTTTTTAAATTATTTTAAAACAAAACAAAACTTTGTTTTTTTACTTTGTTCTCTATGTTTCGAAAGTACTCCTTATGGCAAGTTGTTCTGCCGCGGGAAAACAACCATTAAAATTTCACGGTGTATAGCCTACTAGCTTTCGTCCATTTTTCCTGCATAAAAAGTAGCCTATATTTTATTCCAGACTATAATCTATATCTGTGCCAAATTTTATCCAGATCCGATCAGCCGTTTCAGCGTGAAAGAGTAACAAACATACATCCATGCATTTTTACAAACTTTCGCGTTTATAATATTAGTAGTGTTAGCGGATTCCTCCGACAAAGAGTAGTAGGGGACAGCGCGCCTATAAAAGCAGGCGCAAGGCTAGCAGCAGGGTTGCCAAACGTACGAGGTTCCTCGTACAAATACGAGATATGTGGTCTTCCGTACGAGGTACGAGGACACTATCAACCTCGTACAATATTGTACGAGATTTTGGTATTAGATAATGGCCGTAGGAACATTTTGCATCACCATTATCATAAAGTAGTGAAAACTAGTACCATCTATCAGAACTTGAAGGAACTTCTTACACAAAAAATTTAATTGCCACGTTTACGCGATGATTGTCAAGCTGGTTATGTAGCATCTTCTTCAATTATGGCATGTGTCTCTTAGAGAACAATTTTGCCAGTGTCAAGTGTATTTATTTATAAGTATTGTCAACGTCACAGAGTCACAGTCAAGTTGTCGAGTCAATTTTAAACAAAAGATGGCTGTTTTGTTAAAAATTTTCGGGATTTCCTCCGATGGAATTTGAAGAGAACTATTCACTCTAATTCACATACTTTACACTCGCGTCAAGAACCCGGGCTTTATTGGCAAAATAACCACCAAAATTACGCAATAAAACTCAAAATAACACGAGAAAACATATAAAATCCAGAGCGACGTAGTTGTCAGGCAAATACACCGCAGAAAATCCGGTTATGTAGCAATTCAGTCAATCGGGAAATGAGCTACTCATTTTCATCACTAAGATTTTTTAAATACAAAAAGTGATGTTTTATGTAGTAGAAAACTTGTAATAGTTTTTTTCATTGAGTAAAAAGTCCTAAATCCAGTAGTTCAATAAGCTTAAACATTGGTTTTAGCACGTTTTAAATGCATAATAAAATGTACGAGGTTTGAAAGTCAAAATACGAGATTTTTAGCTGCATATGTACGAGGGATTTTGTTTTGCAGTTGGCAACCCTAGCGAGCAGCAGCCCACTTGCGCACGAGCCTTCGACGAGTGAACATCTATGTAGTTAGGATTGTCGGTGATTGTGAGCTACCTACCTAGTTAGATTACGAGTTATCACTTTGAGTTCAATTAAAGTTAACTGTGGTTTGTTGTAAGTTCGATTTGATTCCCTTTGGTTATCTTTACGTCTAATTTTAATGGAATTGTAAAGGATTAAAGTTAATCCGCCTTCCGTCTGTATTTTTGGAACGAAGTTCTTTATCGCGCGTTGTGAAAGGGGGTTAGACGGAAAAAATTCTCACGAAAAGTTGTAACGACACTTTTTGCTATAGTTGTAAGCCGTGCGGCGTGCGCATGTTTCTCTGTCTGTCTCTCTCTCTCACAAATTAATCGAAAGGAACTTCGTTCCATCCGGGTGTCCCTTGACACCTCTCAAGTTTTTTTTTTATTTTAAGTTGATTCCTAAAAGTAGTATTATGTATGCTAACATGGTCTCCGGGCGGCGAGAGTGCATGCTTCGCTCGTGCTTCAAATACACCTTGTGCGAGTCGAACGTGATGTTACACTCGAGACAGGACGCTGCTTCCTCGGGCTTCGCTTCTGCTTCGTCCTGAAACCACACGACTGTACTCCCGAGGCTCGGTAGACATCACCTCAGATCTCTAGTTACTTACATCTTTGAGGATATCTAAAGAGTCAGCACGAACGAACATGGTATTTGGCACATGCCCACATTTTGCAAAGTAGTTAGTAATTCTATGACAGGTTGCAAGCTCAATGCCGCTTAGAAGAATACTAATTTATGACACACCTTCGAATGTTTAGTTCTACTAGGGTATGTCAGTTTTTACACGATGTTTTCCTTCGCCGTTTAACATTACGCAGCTCTTTGATAAAACTCAAAAGTACAAAATTTTCTCAGTGTTGGTTTCTTAGAGAAAGTTGTTTATATCGATGGGCACTTTAATCCCCTGTTCTCGGAAGTAGTCTGGTACACCCTGTACAAGTGTGGTGAGAGGTACCTTGTGCTTGTACTTGCGGTGGAAGAACAGCCCCTTCTGCGAGACGAAGCTGCGCGCGCACGACGCGCACACGTGGCACGTGGCGTGCGCCTCGCGCCGGTGGTTGTTCAGCGTCGTCTTGTTGCTGCGGACGTGCACACACACATACACACATATACGTGCTCGTACATACACACCCGTACATATGTATATACTCGTACGTACGTACATACTTGTACATACATACATACTCGTACTACGTACATACTTATACATTCGTAGATACTCGTACATAAATACATTACGTACATTATACACCCTCGCACAAATCAAATCAAAAGAAGTTTATTTTGTGTAATAATGACAGAAATAGAACATAATACATACATAACGGAAACTTAATATTCACTAACCTTAATTATGACAGCAAAAAGGGTCGTCACTCAACTTTTGCTATAAGAGCGCTAGCGTCTAGTGCTGCTTTAGCACTGATCTTCCGTGACGCCTACATACGTACATACATTCTCGTACATACATACACCGTCGTACAAAAGTACATACTCATACATACAAAAATGCAATTAATTATTCAATAAACAACACTTTAAAACGTCTTACATGCGGTGAATCTATCTGCCAATTACAACCTAACCCAAGTACATCGTCATCTCGTAACAAAGATGAAGCTGTAGTGAATCGTCCGTGTGCGTATGTACGTATTTATGTATGTATGTACGTTTGTACGACAGTGTATGTACGAGTATGTACGTCCGTACGAGTATGTACGTCCGTACGATTATGTACGTTTGTACCCAGCCAACTTACGTGTAAACGCTGAGACAGGTCGGACAGTGGTACTCCACTCCCTTGTGTTGGTTGTAGTGGTTGATCATAACAGAACTGCAACAGAATAATCCTATACTGTCCTCACAGTTCAGTGGGTAGCAGCTCTGCCTCCTGCGCCGCAGGTTGTGGGTTCGATCCCCCAGGACTGACATTTGTGTGAATGCAGATGTTTGTTCTGTGTCTGTGTTATTATGTATTCACAAAAAAAGTATACACGGTGTATTTTTGGTCAGTTTAAAGCCGGCGCCCATGTAATCTATATCTGTAACCCTACTCAAAAAACAATATGAATAATAAATCTATTTTTTTGTTTTTAATAATAACACGAAACTTACTCGATAATATGAGAAACGAATAGCAACTACTATAGTTGCTATTCGTTTGTCGGCATGCGAATTCGGCGCACGGCGCGACGGCGTCCGTAGGGACTAGGGAGTCTGCGAGGTCGTTGACTCTGCGCGCCCTACTATGTTTTTAACACACTTTTATTAATCTTTTCGACTATTCAGCTCCGTACGAAATACTTAGCAAATTCAATAACTAAACCAAGGACACATATACGATTAAGTAATAAAATTGGGCACCGGCTTTAAACTGACCAAAAATACACCCTGTATAATTAATCTATCAGCTATCTGGTTCCCATAGTACAAGCTTTGCTTAGTTTGAGGCTAGATATTGTGTGATATAAAAAAACACTCACACGACTGTAATCCCCAGGCTCGGTAGATATCTCCTCAGACTTCTAGTGACTTAGATTTTTGAGGATATCTAATGAGGGTAGTCAGAGGCACGTGCGAACATGACATTTCATATATGCTCACATTTTCCAGTGGTTAGTATTCCGTACGTGACAGGTTGCAAGCCCATCGCCGCTTATAAGAACACTAACGTATGACACACACCTTCGAATGTTTAGTTCTATTTAGTTCTAGGGTATGTCGGTTTCCTCACGATGTTTTCTTTCATTTAAGAGCACTGGAAAAACTAATTGCACGACCAGGTTTGAACCCACGACCTTCATATCGTGAGGCAGGGTGCCACTACACCACTGGCGCGTTCTAACACTTACAAGTGGTAGGTGACGACTGGGCATTGCTTGCAAGTGTAGACGACTGTGTGGTTGTTCTTGCGGTGTGCTTTATATGTAGACTTGGAGACAAATCGCATCGGACAAATGTTACATACGATATCATTCGGAGTCGGCTGAAAGAAAGCAAAGTTAATATACAGGGTTACCAGACTACTTCCGAAAACTTCAGGGGGTTAAAGTACCCATCAATATAAACAATCATTCTGGTGGATCAAATGGATTATTTTGATTCAATCGCAACCCATACGCGAGTGATTCGATCACGAATCTACAGAGTGTTACCAGACTACTTCCGAAAACTTCAGAGGGTTGACGTACCCATCAATATAAACAACTTTTTCTATGAAACCAACACTGGGAGCGCAAAAAACAGCTGTTCCATGCCAAAGTTCAATACCTACATGGCTAAAATGTATGAAACAGCCGTTTTTTTTCGCGCTCACAGTGTTGGTTTCTTAGAAAAAGTTGTTTATATTGATGGGTACTTTAACCCCCTGAAGTTTTCGGAAGTAGTCTGGTAACACCCGTATATGTGATTCGATGATTTTTGACCCGCCTACTCGTTTGTTTGGGTATATTTGAGGTTATTCGTCTGGTAACACCCTGTAGATTCGTGATCGAATCACTCGCGTATGGGTTGTGATCGAATCAAAATGATCGAATCAATCGTGATCGACACAGGTCTAATTGTTTCCGATCACTGTAAACACTAGTTAGCTCGTATCACCTTATGCCACTTGTTGTGGTAGTCGAGGTGGCTCTGCGCATCAAAGCCTTTGAAGCAGAGCTCGCATTTAAAAGGAGCTTCAATATAACTTTTACCATCCTTCCGACGATTGAATTCCTGATAAACAACCAAACAAGTTAAATTAAATTAAAAACTGAAAAAACCCCCATAACTATATTGCCCGCCATTTGGTGACGGCCATCTTGGATTTTAAATTTGTTATAGTGTAGTATTGTATTATTCAAGCCCTTTCATTTGATACCTATTTTGAGGGAGTTGTGAAAAAATATGTAATCTAAGCTAAGAACACTTTTAACTAATTCACCTTTCAAACAAAAAAAAACTTAATCAAAATTGGTTCATGCGTTGAACTGATGACATGACTGTTACCTGTAGTTTCTTCTCATCAGTGTCAAGATACTCCACATGGAAGACAGTCTCATACTCAGGGTTGTACTTCCGGAGAAGGTAGAGAAGAAATTTCTTCAGTTTCTGGTGCAGTTCCGGGGAGTCTGGAGAAGGAACATTTTATTAGTAGTATTAAACGGGTATTTATCGCGTTCTAATTACCTTTATTTTCCCGACGTTTCGACAGGTTTGCACGCTGTCGTGGTCACGGGTAGACTGTAGACGGGTAGACGGGTAGTAAATACCCGTTTAATACTAATAATAATGTGTTCAGATCGCGTAAGTTTAAAAGTATATAAGGAACATTTTATTAGTTACTTACGCCCACGGCTTCGCGTGGTACTTTGAAAAACAAAAAATCTATCCCACGGGAACCGTACATTTTTAGGGATAAAATTTTCGGGTTGCCTATGTGCTATATCTGTGCCAAATTGCATCTAGATCCGTTCAGCCGTTTCAGCGTGAAAGAGTAACAAACATACATCCACACATTCTTACAAACTTTCGCGTTTATAATATTAGTATAATAATATAATATTACTAGCTGTCCCGGCGAACTTCGTACCGCCTTAGATATAATAAAAATTTATAAAAACGAGCGGGATAAAAAGTATCCTATGTCCATCTCCTGGTTATAAGCTACCTCTCCACCAATTTTCAGCCAAATCGGTCCAGCCGTTCTTGAGTTATAAATAGTGTAACTAACACAACTTTCATTTAGATATAGTAGGAAGTAGGATTTATTTATTTACCTGGTTTTATAGTCAGCATACGAATATCACACTTATCATATCGATTGAATATCTTAATAAAAATATCCTTTGACATTTTAATGTTATCTCCGAGATCATTGAACTGCCCACCGTCCAATATCTCCAATATCCTGTCTCGCAATTTGGCTTTATTTTTCAGAAATTTCTGTCTTGCTTTCACTACTTTATCATCAGCCCCACATTTTTGTATCAGCTCGGCCAAAGATAAGTCATCAATTTCCTCATATTTCACTTCAGAATTAGTTTTGACTTTGCTTTTAGCTTTTGGTTTGATTTTATGTGATTTTACAAGTTTCCGTTTATTGTTGTCATTTGCTATGCAATTGAGATCATCATTATCAAAGTTGTCTAGAAAATCAAAGTTGCAATTCTCTTCTTTCAAGTCGCTTAAGGGTAAGTCATCTTCTTGCAATTGTGAGCATAAATCTTCCTTTAGCTCATTTTTCTGTAGAACATCCTCAAAATTCTCCAAAAACTCATTTTTCTGTAAAACATCATCAAAATCTATTCGTTCGTAAACATTATCTTTGAAATCGTCTTGATTTTCTCTTGTTATAAATATATACGAGTTTCTGTCATCTTCCGTTTCAGTTTTTACTGGTGTAAGGTCAGATCCAAGGTCGAGGTCAGATTGGAGGTCAAGGTCAGACTGGAGGTCACGGTGTATGTACTCGTATATCTTGTGTCGAGCCTTGCTGTTACATATACCTAACGGCGAAGCTGGAAGTTGGTCATGAAGATTCTCTGGAGAACTCTGCAACAATGTATTATTAACCTACTAGCTTTCTTCCTAGCTCAGTGGGTAGTAGCTCTGCCTTCTGCGCTGCAGGTTGTGGGTTCGATCCCCCAGGACTGACATTTGTGTGAACGCAGATATTTATTATGTATTCCATGTATTAAATATAATTTACCGTAGTTTTCTTTTTCTGCCATGTTTTAAGCACTTTATTGGCTTGTTTACATCTTAGCTTAAAGCCATGAAATTTTTTCAGCTGGTGTGCGCACTGGATGCAGTATTTAAGAGTTTTGCTTGCGTAAATCTGAAAATTAAACACGTTTAATGGTCTAAATAACTATCTTATTCACATGTGTTTTATACATATATACTAGCTTGAAAAAGAAACAAAAATGAATCTATCCCATGGGAACCATACATTTTTCCAGGATAAAAAGTAGCCTATGTGCTATTTCAGACTATAATCTATATCTGTGTAAAAATTCATCCAGATCCGTTCAGCTGTTTCAGCGTGAATGAGTAACAAACATACATCCATACATTCTTACATCCACAAATCCATACATTCTTACAAACTTTCGCGTTTATAATATTACAAGTAAGATAAAGAGATTTATATAGAGATTTGTAATTTATTTTGGACGTATTGATCATGTTTTTCTTATGAAAAAGTTCTATTGCAGAGATGGTATATGAAGCAAGCCAACTGAATTTATTGTATCGAAATAATAGTAAATAGGTGTCCCAGTTATAAAAAAATATATTTTCTGTAATATCCGCCAGTAACTCACATCGTAGTCGCATAATTCATCGTGTAATTCTACCAGAGACTCTGGAATGTCTTGTGTGTCTACATCGGTGCGCAGACAAATACGGCACAATATCACTTTGGACATCCCTTCTGCTGGAAGCTAAGGTTTTTTACCTATATCTACATTATTGTGAGAAATTGCAAAGAAATATAACATCACTACTTCACAGTCAACAAACAAAACGACTTATTTATTGATTATTTTTAACTTCTATTTCTCAGTTTCAATCCGATTCAAAACCAAAGAGAATATAATCACTACGTTTTTTTTTTCAAAACATTTGTTTGATTGACTGACTGACCGACCGAACGAAGAACGCACGCAGAGTCAAACCCTTGGTTATTTTTCCGTATAATATGGCGGATCAAGTTGTCAGATAAAATTTTCAAATACCTGTACACTTTTTTCTTGTAGAAATATTGCAATAAAAATAATATTATATTACATTATTGGTTTAGGCTAACCTGCAGATTAAATATAATATTGTGATTTGTACGCTAAATGAGCATTTTGTTCTTATTTTAAACAAAAGGTCAAGAATTGAAAGGTCAAGGCGCGGTGGTCAGCTGATCGCGGAGTCTTGCTGTTTTTCAGATGCTTTACCCTCGGTAAATAAGGGTAGTGGAAAATAACTGAAAGGTCAATGAAAATAATCAATATTTTATCTTCTAAAGTCTGAGTTTGAAATTTTGTTTAAACGTCGTACTAACTTTAGTATTAATTCTAGAAAAAACCTCAAAAAATAAACATAATCTGCTTCTCCTTCTAAAGTTGAGGTCATTTCCATATTTTTTTTACACCAACGGGTAGATAATTTACTTATAAATAAAATGTGTGTTTCATTTTTATTATTTAAATTTAACACAAATTATTATTTAAATTATTACAATTCGAAGGGATAAAACTTAGACTTTTCATGCAACGGGCAGTATGCCGCTGCCCATTAGCTAGCTGCCGCGCCTTAACGACAGAATTAACATCCTGTAGTAATCTTGCATAATTGGTTCTTCAAATATGACATTAGCTTCGTTTCGCAACTGTTCGTCTTCATTCTGCATTATTACGTATTTCTTCTGGATGTTTAAATATTTTTGCACTGCAATTATCTCGTGATCTAAAATTAACCAATCAAAAAATATTGATTAAAAAGACATATTTTACTCCAAAAAATATACCTTAGAAAGATAAAAATCATACTTACGCATCTGAATGATGATTTAAAGTGTTTAAAGCCTGAAATTTCTTTTTCCTATAGTAATATTCTTTACTTCTTTGTTTATCAGTTTTAGGTATCTTTTTACATATTTGTTTCTTTAATTTCTGTGCTTCATAATATTTTTTTCTTCTTTCTGCATTAGTTTTAGGTTTTTTGGCTGGTAATAGATCAGTCTCACTGCATTCTTCTGATCTCCCTGCAGTTATGTTATGTCCCATTGTATTTTGTAATTTCTTTCTCTCTCGATATTCTCTACATTTTTGTGCATTTGACTTTTTCCTTTTCCTTGATGTAATAGTTTGTACCTCAGTAGTCGATGCTTTGGTTGATTCGCTATTGAAATAAAAAAGTATTTTTTTTTACATATTATACATACACTGGCGCATACAAGAGCGCTGGCGGTGTAGTGGTAGCACCCCTGCCTCACGATCTGAAGGTCGTGGGTTCAAACCTGGTGGTGCACCAATGAGTTTTTCCATTCGAAAAATTTATGTGCGCAATGCCAGTGCTCTTAAACGGTGAAGGGAAACATCGTGAGGAAACCGGCATACCCTAGAACCAAAAATTCGAAGGTATGTGTCATAAGTTAGTATTCTTATAAGCGGCGATGGGCTTGCAACCTGTCATGTACGGAATACTAACTACTGTGCAAAATGTGGGCATGTACCAAATGTCATGTTTGGACTTGCCTCTGACTACCCTCTTTAGATATCATCAAGGATCTAAGTAAGTAAAGATCTGATGAGATATCTACCGAGCCTGGGGATTACAGTCGTGACCATATTTTTTTTTTTTTTTTTTTTTTTATACAAACACACAGAGAAACATTATTACATTAACATATATTTTTCATTTTCATTTTCATTTTTTTTTCATAAATACATATATAATTATATAATCATCTCTTTACGGTAACTTTTGATCCAGTATGAACGGTTTTTAAGTTATGCTCTAACAGACATAATGTACACAAACATACAAACGTACAACGCCAAATCGCCCTATTTGCAACTGAGATTTCGCTCGCTCAATCAATTATTAAAAAAAAAAATGATAACCCATGTAATCCCCGGGCTCGGTAGATATCTTCTCAGACCTCTAGTGACTTAGATCTTTGAGGATATCTAAAGACAATTAGTCAGAGGCACGTCCAAACATGACATTTGGTACATGTCCACATCTTGCACTGTGGTTAGTATTCCGTTTTAGAGTATGCTGGTTTCCACGATGTTTTCCTTCACCGTTTAAGAGTACTGGCATTGCGCAAATATTTTTTTCTAATAGAAAAACTCATTGTTGCACGACCAGATTCGAACCCACGACCTTCGGATCGTGAGGCAGGTGTGCTACCACTACACCACAAGCGCTCTGTATAATTTGTCGACTTCAGTGGCGCAGCGGGCGAGAGTCCGCCTGCGACGCAAGAGGTTGTGGGTTCGATTCCCGCCGCGGAACAAATTTGTGTACGATCTGCAGAAATTTGTTCCGTAGGTCTGGGTGTTTTCTATGTATAATAAAAAATATCTATCTATGTACCTACATCATGTATTAAATATATCAGTTATCTAGTACCCATAACACAAGCTTTGAGTAACTTACTTTGGGGCTAGATGATACTGTGTGGATTGTCCAGCATTATTTATTTATTTATAATTATAATTAACAAAATCACTGCCACTTCACATTGTGAACACAACAGAGCGAATAGGTTAGAACACGCACGGCTTGCTAAATACATTACGTACTGATATTGTAATATTAAAATAAGATTTGCTTTTGAATTTATTAAAATTATGACGCGTACACTTGCTAAACACAATAATGGAGAGATTATTAAATAAATTAAATAAATTCGTTGTATAGGCGACCAAGAAATTGGTTTACCACTTTTGATGACATCTCCCAGTAACATAATTATTCGCTAAGGATTACTATGAGAGATTCTGACGTAGCAGATATTAATCTGTCAAGCGAAAATAGCCCTTGATGTTTTGTACGTGCAAATGATATTCAGCCTTAGAGTGGTAAACCAATTTCTTGGTCGCCTATACAATAGCTGAGAGATATCTACCGAGCCTGGGGACAGTCGTGATTATATTTCCACTCACAGGTTTCCTCTGTCATGCACGAGCCGAGTGTGACGCTGTAGTACATCGAGCGACTTGAACGTGGCGTCACACTTGTCGCACGCGACGCGCTGGGAATGACCCTGCTCTTCACTCTGCGCCGCGTCCTGTATAATATGATTGATGAATATTATCCTGATGTGATGTTATATGATGTGATGTGGTATTGTATGTGATCATATGTGATGTATTATTGTGGTATTGTGGTGTGATGTGATATTGTGTGTGATGATATGTGATGTATTATTGTGGTATTGTGGTGTGATGTGATATTGTGTGTGATGATATGTGATGTATTATTGTGGTATTGTGGTGTGATGTGATATTGTGTGTGATGATATGTGATGTATTATTGTGGTATTGTGGTGTGATGTGATATTGTGTGTGATGATATGTGATGTATTATAATATTGTGGTATTGTGGTGTGATGTGATATTGTGTGTGATGATATGTGATGTATTATTGTGGTATTGTGGTGTGATGTGATATTGTGTGTGATGATATGTGATGTATTATTTTGGTATTGTGGTGTAATGTTATATGATGTTATGTGATGTGATGCAATGTTATATGATGTGATGTGATGTTATGACGTGATGTGTTGTTATAGGACGTGATGTGATGTTGTATGATATGATGTGATGCGATGTTATATGAGTGATGTGATGTGATATTGTGTTGAGATGCATTGTTACATGATAAGATGTCATACAATGGTATGTGATGTGATGTTATATAATGTGATTGATAGACAGATACTCACGGCGTGTTTGTGTTTGACGTGGACATTGAGGCCGGCTTCCGAGACGAACCGGCGCGCGCAGTGTGCGCACGAGTGCGACGCGTGCAACAGTCGGTGTGTGTTCAGTGAACTCTTACTGCTGTCAAAGTAAATCAACAAACATTTTCATCTATTTTAATGCAAGCTTTTGAGACGCTCTTAAACCAAAAAATATTTCCAGCTTAAAAAAGAATACTAATAAGTACTTTTTTATATTTTATTTTTCATTTCACACAACAGCATCTAGACTCAAACTAAGCAAAGCTTGTAGTAAGGGAACCAGATGGAATACCAGATGATTGACGACCTCTGTGGCGCAGCGGGCGAGAGTCCGCCTGCGCCGCAAGAGGTTGCGGGTTCGATTCCCGCCGCGGAACAAATTTGTGTACGATCTGCAGAAATTTGTTCCGTTGGTCTGGGTGTTTTCTATGTATAATAAAAAATATCTATCTATGTATGTAATGTATTAAATATATCAGTTATCTAGTACCCATAACACAAGCTTTGGGGCTAGATGATGCTGTGTGAATTGTCCAGCATTATTTATTTATTTATACTTTTTTTCTGTAAATACATACATATACTACATAATAACATCCAGACTTAGAACAAACATGTGCGTTCACACAAATGTCAGTCCTGGGGGATCGAACCCACAACCTGCAGAAGGCAGAGCTACTACCGACTGAGCTGTGAGTACAGGCGAATCATGGTTGTGGATTTGTAAAATGTCACATAAATTATTAAAGAGCGCTGGTGGTGCAGTGGTAGCACTCCTGTCTCACGATCCGAAGGTCGTGGTTTCAAACCTGGACGTGCACCAACTAGTTTTTCCATTCGAACAATTTATGTGCGTAATGCCAGTGCTCTTGAACGGTGAAGGAAAATATCGTGTATATTTTTTTTACACAAATTGTTTACGCAAAAATACAGAATCTTAACTATACCTACACTAATAAAATACATGTGAAACAGTACCCCTAGTATGAGTTTTTGATAGTTTACGAAAACTTTTTTCGAATAGAATCCTTTCATACATTTACCTCCGTCGGAAATGTTAGGGAACTAAAATAAAGTCGATATCGTGAAAACTTGGTTTGGAAATCATTGCTGGGACTGGCGATTAGAAAATATTTTCGATATTATCGACCTTATTTTAGTTCCTTAACATTTTCGATGGAGGTAAATGTATGAAAGGATACTATTCGAAAAAAGTTTTCGTAAATTAAAAACTCATACTAGGGGTACTGAGGAGCTATCCAAGGACCGTTACAAACGATCTATAGATAGCTCAACTGTTCCAGATCACTGGCAGATTACTTACTGATACACGCCAAAGCAGATGTCACACGTGTATTGCACGCCCTTGTGTTGATGGTAATGACTCTCCATGGCGCCACTGTAGACATAAATAAATAAATAAATAAAAAAAAAAAAAAAAAAAAAAAAATGATCACGACTGTAATCCCCAGGCTCGGTAGATATCTCCTCAGATTTTTAGTTACTTAGATCTTTGAGGATATCTAAAGAGGGTAGTCAGAGGCAAGTCCAAACATGACATTTGGTACATGCCCACATTTTGCACAGTAGTTAGTATTCCGTACGTGACAGGTTGCAAGCCCATCGCCGCTTATAAGAATACTAACCTATGACACATACCTTCGAATTTTTGGTTCTAGGGCATGCCGGTTTCCTCACGATGTTTTCCTTCACCGTTTAAGAGCACTGGCATTGCGCACATAAATTTTTCTAATGGAAAAACTCATTGGTGCACGACCAGGTTTGAACCCACGACCTACGGATCGTGAGGCAGGGGTGCTACCACTACACCACCAGCGCTCTCTAAATAAAATAAATAAATAAATAGATATTTTTGGACATTTCACAAAACGCCGTCTACCCTCAAACTAAGCAAGCTTGTACCGTGAGAACCAGATAGCTGATAGACTAATTATGTACTTTTTTTTGTAAATACATACATAGAATACTATTAACACCCAGACACAGAACAAATATGTGGGTTCACACAAATGTCAGTCCTGGGGGATCGAACCCACAACCTGCAGCGCAGGAGGCAGAGCTACTACCGACTGAGCTGTGACGCCAGTCAAGAGTCCGTCTACGTAATTCTATCATCTATTTGTCTCGCTCTTTCTCATGCGAATATGAGAAGACATGCTTAACAAAAGAGTCCATATACGTAATTCTGTCGACTATTTGTCTCGCTCTTTCTCATGCGAATATGAGAAGACATGCTTAACAAAAGAGTCCATCTACGTTATTCTGTCGACTATTTGTCTCGTTCTTTCTCATGCGAATATGAGAAGACATGCTCAACAAAAGAGTCCATCTACGTAATTCTGTCGACTATTTGTCTCGCTCTTTCTCATGCTAATATGAGAAGACATGCTTAACAAAAGAGTCCATCTACGTAATTCTGTCGACTATTTGTCTCGCTCTTTCTCATGCGAATATGAGAAGACATGCTCAACAAAAGAGTCCATCTACGTAATTCTGTTGACTATTTGTCTCGCTCTTTCTCATGCTAATATGAGAAGACATGCTTAACAAAAGAGTCCATCTACGTAATTCTGTCGACTATTTGTCTCGCTCTTTCTCATGCGAATATGAGAAGACATGCTTAACAAAAGAGTCCATCTACATAATTCTGTCGACTATTTGTCTCGCTCTTTCTCATGCGAATATGAGAAGACATGCTCAACAAAAGAGTCCATCTACGTAATTCTGTCGACTATTTGTCTCGCTCTTTCTCATGCTAATATGAGAAGACATGCTTAACAAAAGAGTCCATCTGCGTAATTCTGTCGACTATTTGTCTCGCTCTTTCTCATGCGAATATGAGAAGACATGCTTAACAAAAGAGTCCATCTACATAATTCTGTCGACTATTTGTCTCGCTCTTTCTCATGCGAATATGAGAAGACATGCTCAACAAAAGAGTCCATCTACGTAATTCTGTCGACTATTTGTCTCGCTCTTTCTCATGCGAATATGAGAAGACATGCTCAACTAAAGAGTTCGTCTACGTAATTCTGTCGACTATTTGTCTCGCTCTTTCTCATGCGAATATGAGAAGACATGCTCAACTAAAGAGTTCGTCTACGTAATTCTGTCGACTATTTGTCTCGCTCTTTCTCATGCTAATATGAGAAGACATGCTCAACTAAAGAGTCCATCTACGTAATTCTGTCGACTATTTGTCTCGTTCTTTCTCATGCGAATATGGGACATGCTCGACTAAAGCGTCAAAATGTTATCGCGTCGGCCGTGTTAACCACACAGGCTACTAATGAATAGAATAGAATAGAAAACATTCATTTTAAGATATCATTTAAAGATATCTTGGGTTTAATTGTGAAGCGTTGCTAAGGTGACAATAAAACAGGCAACCATTTGGCATGAGCTGCAGCAGCACACATGGGGGCTGGTGCAGCGCTGATTGTAGATGGCGCCTCAGAGCAGCGCAGCAATGACCAAATTACCATAATATGACCAAGTTACCATCTTCTCTTATATATAAAAATGAATTGCTGTTCGTTAGTCTCGCTAAAACTCGAGAACGGCCAAACGGATTTATCTTATCTTGGTCTTGAAATGTTCGTGGAGGTCTAGGGAAGGTTTAAGAGGTAAGAAAAAATTCTGAAAAGGACGGAAATTTCTAGTACTTTCCCGCTAAAACTATTATCTAATGAGGTTATTAATTAAGCTTATTAATATTAATGAGCCCCACAAAATGCCTTATAGAAATATTATTAATATTAATAATCCCAACACCACACCTCAAATAGAAACTCGACACGTGTTTCGCTTCTCCACGAAGCATCCTCAGGACCGTTGACTCGCTCCGCACTAGTGTTGCTCCACCGAGCGCCGAGAGAAAAAACTTTTTTTTTTTTTTTTTTTTTTTTTTTTCTCTCGGCGCTCGGTGGAGCAACACTAGTGCGGAGCGAGTCAACGGTCCTGAGGATGCTTCGTGGAGAAGCGAAACACGTGTCGAGTTTCTATTTGAGGTGTGGTGTTGGGATTATTAATATTAATAATATTTCTATAAGGCATTTTGTGGGGCTCATTAATATTAATAAGCTTAATTAATAACCTCATTAGATAATAGTTTTAGCGGGAAAGTACTAGAAATTTCCGTCCTTTTCAGTATTTGTAATGGATTTCCGCAAAGTCACGCCTGAATCAATCATTTATCTAAGAAAAAATTCGATTAACTGCCGGGAAAACCCTAAAAATAGCCCTTTTCTATTTCCCATACACACGTTTTCGAAATAAGTACGAAGTCTGCCGGGTCAGCTAGTTTACTAATAATAATAATTGCTTACAACTCATACGTGACTACAGGGCACAACTTGCACTGGAACACGGAGTAGTGCGTAGTCCTTGTGTGTACATTGAGATGTGTTTTCTCTTTGTACCGCATCGAGCAGATCTCGCATACGTGCGGCCGATTCGGCTGAAACCAATGATTAGATGTAAAGATAATGTACATATCTCATGATTAAACTCATACTTACTTTATTTATTACTTTGTACATTCTTTATCTCTATGTATATTTTTAAGTGTGAAACTTCACCATGAGTTGTTACTGTCTGTTTGTTTCCCAAATAAAATAATAATGAAATTAAATGATGTAAAAAATTAAATGATCTGATTTTACCTCATAACAAGATTTAATTATCTTACTTACCTCAAGATTAGGTTACCTTACCTCGTGATTTGGTTACCTTACCTAAAGATTCAGTTACCTACCTTACCTCAAGGTTCAGATACCTTACCACAAGATTCAGATATTTTACCGCAAGATACAGTTACCTTACTGCAAGATTCAGTCACCTTACCTCAAGATTCAGTCAAATTACCTCAAGATTTAGTCACCTTACCTCAAGGCTCAGTCACCCTACTTCAAGATTCAGTCAGAAAGAAAAGATGAGAAGAGATGAATGTCATGAAACGAGGAGAGTGAGTGATAGATATGAATGTGGATGGATACAGGGGTAGAAGTAGGCCGAAGAAAAGATAGAGGGACAGAGTGAAAGATGACATGGGTAAGAACGGAGTGAGCACTTAGATGAGGGAAATAGAAGATCACATGTTGTAACGTGAGAAAAGGTCAGGAAGAGGATGATGACCTCGACTTACCTCAAGATTAAGTTACCTTACCTCAAGATTTAGTCACTTTAAAAAAGATTTGGTTACCTTACCTCCAGTATAAATTACCTCAAGATTTAGTCACCTTTCCAAAAGTTCGGTTACCTTATCTCAAGATTAATTCACCAAAAGATTCAGATACCTTACCAAAAAATTCAGATATCTTACCAAGAGATTCGGTTACCTTACCTCAAGATTAAGTTACCATAAGATTCAGATATCTTACCTGATGGTAAGATCTAGTCAACTTACGTCATGCCATTTACTATGATGATCTAAAAGTCTCTTCAACTCGAACCCTTTATAGCACTTGTCACATTTATATAACGCAGTTAAATATTCTTTGCTGTCCTTCCTCGCTTGGTACTCGGCCATTTTCATTTCCTGCGTGGTCAGGTACTTCATATCGAACACCGTTTCATATTCCGGATTTAATTTCTTCAAGAGATAGAGCAGGAATTTCTTTACCTTCGCTATATATGCAGCTTCTAAAAGAAAATATTGGTCAGCACAGCCCCACCTTTAGAAAGAAGCCTTAGGGCCTTACCATGAGCTCAAACAAACAGAACAAATGATCATGCCTGCAATCGCCAGGCTCAGTAGATGTCTCTTCAGGCCTCTAGTGACTTAGATCTTAGATCACGTTCGAACATGTCATTTGGCACATGCTCACATTTTGCACAGTAGTTAGTATTCCGTACGTGACAAGTTGCAAGCCCAATAGCCGCTTATAAGAATACTATGACACCTTCGAGTTTATGGTTCTAGGTTATGCCGGTTTCCTCACGATGTTTTCCTTTATTTAACAGTACTGGCATTGCACACAGAATTAAGAATGGAAAAACTCATTGGTGCACGACCACGTTTGAACCTACGATCTTCGAATCGTGAGGCCGGGGTACCACTACACCACTAGCGCTCTTCATGCAATATCAATGTTAAAATACAAATTGTATTGAAGTAGTGTCACTTCGAGCTTGAAACTGACGTTTTTGAAACATTATGGTTTGTAATAGCTAGTGGTAAGGCGTCTTTTAATACTCTCATCACATTCACACGTTAAAACTCACTATTGTTAATCCTGCCTAAATACGGTAGGCGAGTTTTATCGAACTTCTCAAACATATCCAAGAACATTTCTTTGGTTAATGTCACGTTACCCAAATCCAGAGATCCATTCTCTATCAGTTGTACAACTCTCTCTTTAAATTCCATTATTTTTATTTTCAATTTAATATCCCCTTTCTCCGACTTAGGCATTAACTTGCTGACGAACTTGAGATCATTAATACTTAGAGCATCATCTGTATTTGGTAAAGAAGTATTGCTTTTATTATAAGTGTTTGCTGTATCATTATTATCACAATTTTCTTTTGGATTTATATATATAAAATCTTTTAAATCGTCCTGTGGAACCCCATCTAGGGTACTATCAAGCAATATTGTATTGCCTCGTGAACTTATCTTTATCTGTTTGTTTTCGCCAGTCTTCACATCATCTTCATCATCACTATTTTCTTTTTTAATATTTAGCTCAATTTGTTCATCTATATTAAATTTTGATAAAAAATTCTTAGAATCTGAATCACTGTTCAAACAATCAGTCAATTCATTTTGATCTGATTCAAATTCGGTATGTTCATTTACTAAGTTTTCAGTGATTAATATCTCTTCCTCATATTCTGTAATTCCATCCTCTTGTTTTATCATTGGTTCATCTAACACTGGTGCTTCTGTCTTAACATCTAACAACTCAGTTTTCACAATATTGAGTAGTGTATCTGTGTTTTTTGGACCATCTTGTTTATATTCAAACATATCACTATCTGTCTGTAATAAGCTAAACGGAGAGAGGTCTGAGTCATATTGTGTGAAGCTGAAGACTCCTCGTTTATCATTCTCAACGGAGAAGCCTATAGGATCTGGTGGTAGCAGCTTTCGTAATCTCTCTATTCCACCTATCTGAATAAAAAAAACTACATATTATACCATCATTCTCCTGCCCAT
Organism: Cosmorhoe ocellata; assembly: GCA_963675405.1. Lineage (NCBI taxonomy): Eukaryota > Metazoa > Arthropoda > Insecta > Lepidoptera > Geometridae > Cosmorhoe > Cosmorhoe ocellata. The sequence continues at coordinate 450,217 of OY776273.1, forward strand.
ATCCCACATGTGGAGTTGGCACAGGATGGCACAGTTTTTCCACTTCCTCCTATAATTCTCCATCTCAGCACACTCCTTTCCCATCCATGTCATCTTTCACACAGTCCATCCATCTTTTCTTTGGTCCACCCCTACCCCTGTATCCATCCACATTCATACCTAACACTCTCTTCTTCAAATGGCTGTTATACATCCACAAATTTTTGATCATAATTTTACGTTCAGGTTTTCTCACAATGTTTTCCTTCGATTCAATTGACGACCTCAGGGGCGCAGCGGGCGAGAGTCCGCCTGCGACGCAAGAGGTTGCGGGTTCGATTCCAGAAATTTGTTCCGTTGGTCTGGGTGTTTTCTATGTATAATAAAAAATATCTATCTATGTATATAATGTAATTAGTTATCTAGTACCCATAACACAAGCTTTGAGTAGTAGCTTACTTTGGAGCTAGATGATGCTGTGTGGATTGTCCAGCATTATTTATTTATTTATTTATTTAATGAATTTAGAACCTAACACCAGCTTACAGCCTTTCTGTAAGTTTAACTTACTTTTATTAGTTCACTCATCTTATTTTCAAGTAGTTTGTTAGTTCGCCTACATTTCTGTTTGAAATTATAAAACTTCTTGAGCTGATGTACACAGAGCGGACAAAATGAGAGTGTCGGTTTTGGACTGACCTGAAAAATACATATTTGATGTTCTACTAATCTTACACCTTAAAACGAGCAATTCTTGCATATATACATGTATGTATATATGCATGTATGTATATATATATATATACATATATATTCGGAATCTCGGAAACAGCTCCAGCGATTTTGATGATTTAAGTTTCCAGGAAAGTGTAAAATATAGAATAATAGTGTAGGTAGGTAGAGTTTATGTCTTAGCTGAAGGAAAGCAGAGTAAAACAGGAAGAATTGGAATCTGCAGACGCTGGTCTGATCTCGAGGTCTAAGAAACTATCCTACGATAGAGCTAAGCTCATAATAATAATAGTTAAGCGGGATAATACTAGAATATTCGTTATCCTTTACAATCAACATGTTTCAAATGTTACTTACATCGTAATCGCAAATTTCGTCGTGAAGATCAGCCAGCCTGTCGTCGATATTCCTCGTTTTTTCAAAGCCAGAGCGCAGGCATATCCTACACACTAGAGGTGTAGACATTTTGCTGATGTGATCAATGTAAACATAAACAGGAAGAGCTGTTTGTCTAGACGCCAATCAAATAACACTAGATTAAATAACGCTCATTCCTATGGCTAGATTCTCTAGATCTAAAACGTAGTGATTATATTCTCTTGGGCATGGCGACATGTTGTCTCTTCTTTTTCTTTGTCTACGACAAACAAAGACATTCTATCTACTCACGTTTAAGGCATCTGTCTCTCTATATCAATTTTGCCAGTGTCAAGTGTATTTTGTTTTGTTCTGTCAACGTCAAAATTCAGTTAGGTTGTCAAATCAATTTTAAACAAAAATTACTGTTTTGCAATTCTCTGACTTCTACAATGCCCCGCCACGCCAATCGCCATGCCCTGCCCTACTAATCCCAAACCAAATCTCTCTCTACCGTAGACAGAGAAACAAAGTTTTGAGTTGGTTTCTCTGTCTACGCTCTCTACCAAGGACGTTCTACATAAGTAAAGCCAATTGTTACAAATCCATCAATTATATTCTACTCTTTCTTCTTTGTTTAGGGCATCTGTCTCTATTGAGGTCAATTTTGCCAGTGTCAAGTGTTTAAATTAGTAGTAGGTATTGTCAATGTCATAAAGTCAGTCAAATTTTTATGTCAATTTCAAACAAAAGATACCTAGCTGTTTTGTTTGTTCATTTCTTTCTTACTTTAGTTATTTACAGACCACAGACGTGTTAGGGATACTTTAGAGCACAGAGTACTTTATTATTTAGAGACTAAGAAGCAGCTAAGAAGAGACAACACGTCGCCCTAGGCCTAGAATGGTGCCAATAAAAATGATAATTGATTGGCGTTTAAATAAACAGTGATTTACAATTATTTATTCCCGTTTACTTACATTGATCACATCAGCACAATGTCTGCACCTCTAGTGTGTAGGATATGCCTGCGCTCTGGGTTTGAAAAAACCATGAATATCGACGACAGGCTGACTGATCTTCACGACGAAATCTGCGATTTCGATGTAAGTAACATTTGAAACATGTTAATTGTAAAGGATAACGAATATTCTAGTATTATCCCGCTAAACTATTATTAATATGAGCTTAGCTCTATCGTGGGATAGTTTCTTAGACCTCGAGATCAGACCAGCGTCTGCAGATTCCAATTCATCCTCATTTTCTCTGCTTTCCTTCAATTAAGTTCAAATTCAAATTTAAAAATAATATATTCAATAACATCACAAGGATCACTTTGAAACGTCTTACATGCGGTGAATCTATGCCATTTCCAACCTAATGCGAGTACGAGAATAACAGGCAAGAAACTCGTCTCGGACCTAGCGCTTTGTATGATCCTTCTTACAAAAAATGTAATCGAGATAAAAATAACGTAAAACAAAAGGACAGCATTTACATTGCAAATTGGTTAGCTGTCAGGAGCGGAGCGACATCGGGCCATGAGTTCCTATCATCTTAGCTTGATTTAAGGCGCGGTGGTCAGCTGATCGCGGAGTTTTGCTGTTTTTCAGATGCTTTACCTTCGGTAAATAAGGGTAGTGGAAAATAACTGAAAAGTCACTGAAAATAATCAATATTTTATCTCTAAAATCTGAGTTTGAAATTTTGTTTAAACGTCGTACTAACTTTAGTATTCATTCTAAAAAAAACCTCAAAAAATAAACAAAATCTGCTTCTCCTTCTAAAGTTGAGGTCATTTCCATTATTTTTACACCAATGGGTAGATAATTTATTTATAAATAAAATGTGTGTTTCATATTTATTAATTAAATTTAACACAAATTATTATTTCAAATTATTACAATTCGAAGAGATAAGACTTAGACTTTTCATGCAACGGGCAGTATGCCGCTGGCCACTAGCTAGCTGCCGCGCCTTAATAAGACATTCTACACACTTTTTTATACCTAGAAACTTAATTGGCCATCAGCAAACACTTACCTACACAATAGGCACATGTTAATTTAATTAAGCCGAAGGAATCATCATCATCACAATCGTCCTGCCCTTTACCCACGTTATGTGGGGTCGGCACAACATGTGATCTTCCATTTCCCTCTGTCATTTGTCATCTCACTCACTCCTTGCTTACCCATGTCATCTTTCACACAGTCCATCCATCTTTTCTTTGGCCTCTACCCCTGTATCCATCCACATTCATACCTAACACTCTCCTTGTCACATGACATTCATCTCTTCTCATAACATGCCCATACCATGGAAAACATTGTGAGTAAAGCAGCATACCCTAGAACCAAATATTCAAGTGTGTGTCATAAGTGTTCTTATTAGCGGCGATGGGCTTGCAACCTGCAGGGATGTTAAGGTTAACAACCGTAATGAATCGGTTGTTTAACACTTTCAATTACGGTATACCGAAACTATAGGTTACCGAAACATTTCTGTTAACATTAACCGAAATAATAAAGGTTTTTATCTTAAGGTTTAAATTGGCGCATTTTCATCATGTACTGCGTGCAAGTAGCGCGGTAGGTAATATTATTATTATTAACTCATTTATTCTCAGATATTTAAATAATCCATAAACACGTACTTACAAATTAAAATAATGTCATAATAATATTATCTTATGTCTAAAATACAAAATTAATTACTAAAACTTAAATAGAGCTAGACCCAATCAATACCTTCATCCATTTGTGCTGGATAGGGCAGTCTGGACGAGACACAATCATTTGCAGGATGCTGTTGCTACTGGCTCGAGCTCGTTGGAGTAAGGAGGCGACTTTTTTGCGAATGATGGCGTGAAAGCCATCTGTGCGCGCCTCCGCGAACATACCAGACGCGCTGCAAAAGCGAGGCAGCCGCAGCAGCATCCTGAAAATGTTGTTGTACTGGACACGTAGAGCGCTGGCTGCCCGGCGGGTACAGTTGAGCCACAGGCTACTCGAGTAAAAGGACTGGCAATATGCCTTAAAAAGCGTGACTTTCACTTCTCTCGAGCACCGTGTGAACCTACGAGCAATCATGTTTCCTCGTACAGCCAGCGCTCTACGCTCCCTTTCAACATCTGCGTCATCACATAATGAGTCATCCACAATATGTCCTAAATATCTAAAAGTTTTCACTACCTTCAGAGCCGCACCATTAAGTACTATGGGCGGAACATGGGCCGGCCCAACATTTCCACTTTTAAATATGAGAACTTCACTCTTTTTGCAATTGTATGTGAGCCCATGCTCCGCCGCATAGTTCTCACAAATTTTCAAAAGTTTATGAACAGAGCCCACCGATGGACCCAGCAGCACCATATCATCAGCGTAACTAATGTTATTCACACAAACATTATCAACAAAACAACCCGTATGGGTGCTGCTGAGCTCATCGATGAGCTCATTAACATACAGGTTAAACAACAGTGGGGATGTTATTCCGCCCTGCCGAACACCGCACTCCAAGCCATACTCCTCAGATAGAGCGCCAGCCCATCTCACCTGATTTTTCTGACATTTGTACCAATACCTCATGATAGAAACAACTTCGTTCGGCACACCCTCGCTTCCTAGCTTCCTCCAAAGCCTGTGATATAGAACAGTATCAAAGGCCTTAGACAAATCCAGGAAACAGGCGTAAACCGGCGTCTTTCTATCAGTATAGTACCTGACAGCTTGCTTAAGAGTCAAAATAGCACTCTCCGTAGATAGCCCGGCCCTAAAACCAAACTGAGCATCATGAAGTTTGACATATTTTGAGAGAACATTATTAAGCAAGCTGTCAAGCACCTTTGCCATGATGGTTGCAAGTGAAATGGGCCGGTAGTTGTTCTTATCTGACACATCCCCAGTTTTACATTTCACAATAGGTATAACTATGGTTCTGGTTAATTTGTCAGGCAAGTAGCCATGGCATAAGCACAAGTTAAAGAACATGGCGAGTACGTTCGGAAGGTGAACACCCGCAAACCTTAGATGCTCAGAGCTGAGGCCGTCATGCCCAGGAGATTTTCCCCTTTGCATGGTACAAATGACTTTTCGTACATCACTGGCTGTAAAATTTACCTTTCTCCCCTGCATGCCGACCTCAGCCCTGACCTCCTCACATGCCGTAGAGCTCGGCTTGGGTACGACCTTGAAATGTTCTCTGAAGAGATCTGCAATAGAACTGCAGCTAACAGCATCATTTACTGTCACAGGAAGGCCAGACTTAGCATTAATTTTATTCGTGTTTTTCCAGAAGTGCTTAAAGTCTTTGGCGTTATGTTGATTAGCAAGAGCATCCATCTTTATTTGATCTTGTTGGTTTTGACACCACTTCAACTTACTTTTAAATGCCTTCCTGCTTTCACACATATCTACATAAATTTGGCCACATTTCGGTTTTCCGGCCTCAATCCACGCCAAAAACTTAAGCCTGGCCTTTTTGTGGTGAGATGCTACGTGCTTATTCCACCCAGCAATATAACCATTTTTCCTCCGCGGCTTAACTCGCGTATAAGTAGTTTGTGCGGCTTCTGTCAGTATATTTACAATCTCGTCATACATATTACTTAAAACTAATTTATGTCCCCCATCAACACAAGTTCCGTCACAACAACGGGCGAACTGTACTGGAAAAATAATTTCTCTTAACTTAGAATGACAAAGCTGTTGATACTGCTCTATTTGACTAGCTGTACGCTCGCCCCAAACAGTCAAGTTTGGAACTGGATTCACGTCTACATCAGTTCTAGAGCTAACTCTACCCAAGTCACATTCAATCACCAAAGGATAATGGTCAGACCACTGTACATTATGCTCTACCCATACACGTTTTACAGTCGAAAATGCAGAACTAGTGACTACGCAGTGATCCAGCCACCGAGCACATCCGTGCGCTTCACTCACAAAAGTAAAAGTACCCGACTCCATGCCCAAAATGTCCATATCCGCACACACCCAATTTTGATTTGCACAAAACCCTAGAAGTTCACAGCAAAATCTCTCATTCGGATGCGCATTGTAATCACCTAGCATATAAACTGCATCAATGTCTATGTTTTCCTCTACAATTGAGTTTATTTTGCCTAAGCATTGTGTGAATTCTGGGAGATTCTCTGCACAGTCAGTAGGCATATAAACACTGAATATTAACATAGATTTATCACATAACCTCACCTTTATGCCCGCTATACGTACATCATGACACTGTAAAACGTTTACCGAACTGTAGACGCTTTTTCTCCACAATAAGGCGACACCTCCGTGAGGCCTTCCTCGAAGTAGGCCCGCCGAAGTGTCGACCGCAGAGGTTCCAGTGCTGCCAAAATCGTCATCAATTGTAGCTAACATCGGCAAATCGTGCGGCAGCAACCAGGTTTCCTGCAGTGCTACAATATCTGCCATCTTACAGATATTTTTAACACCCTCTACAGACCGCTTCAATGATTTACAGTTGAAAGAAAGTAGTTTTCTGTAAGGTGTACTAACCATTATGATTGTTTGGTGGTTGCCTCTTAATTTCAGTTTCATAGTGCTCTCTCAGGTCTATGAAACGCCTAAACGATATTCCTTGCGGCCATAAATAGCTATCAAGAAAAGTGGACAGGCTGCTCTTGCTCACAAAAATTTTAAAGGCGTTATAATTTCGCCTTCTAGCCATCTTCAGCTTTATAGGCTTAACATTCTCTTTGGTTTTGGTCAGAATGTACTCTGCTATATCCTCTTCTGATACTCCTTCATCTACGTTGGTGATAAGAAGAGGAACTTTGGTTTCAGCCGCCTTAAATTTACTGTTTTGTATAAACTCAGCTTTGCCTCTGCTCATTGTAAATTTATTGCTTAGACGTTTTCTTTGGACTAGCTTCCATTCATTGTTTTTCTCAGGTGTATACCATAGACCTTTCATTCTACCTATATCAGCAAAACTAGGTTTTGTTAGCTGTGTTGCTTGTGTAATATTAACACTGGTAGATTCATGGCACCCATCGACTGCTTTTTCTCTATCACATGCAGTATTAACTTCATTTTGACATAATTGACTTGGGCTACTATTCAGATGGTTGACGCTAGTTGATTGAATCTGTAGCGGTAACGACTCAATCACATGCTCTAAGTGGACAATCGGTGTCGGCGCAGACGGCGGCGAGGCAGAGACGCAGTCGCTCTCCGCCGCGGCGAGCGCCGATGTACACCGTACGGGCCGTGGCAGAAGCCCACTGCACACTGCGCGCGCGCGGGTGGGGATCGGGTCGATGACCAGCGACGCGGGCGCGGGTGTTGATTTTGGACTGGTTTGCTCTGTTAAAGAGGCAATAGCCATCGGCCCACTATTTAAAAGATTTGTGCCGCGCGTGCGGGTATTTACAAAATGATCGTACCTTTTTTGTATCGGTGTGTTCACAATAGAGTCGTATTTGTTTGAGTACATTTTTGCCTCCAAATCTTCAAGTTGCGTTGAAGTCACATAGGTACTCTTGATAATTTCCATTTGCGTTTTTAGAAAAGTAATGTCTCTCAATAGTGACGTGACATCTAGATGATCAAATGTCACGGGAGGTAATTTACCAAGATCTTTCGCAACAAAAATGGGTATTTTTTCAGGATGCAGACTTTTGAGGACTATGATAATGTCCTCCAAATCACGTTGCATTTTAGCTTCACTCTTCTTCTTCCTTTTTATATTTCTTATGTCTGTTGTGATGGAGTCAAACAGCAGGTTCTTTGCTTTCTCTATTTCATTCATTTGAAAAGCAGATGCACATATCCGCATTAGGCTTTCTTGATCCATAACATCCATTTTATTTGTAATATATGCCAACACTTCATCAATAACTATATTGCAACTTGCACACTTAATTGTGCTCGACGTCATCTTGCGATCTTAGATGTGCGCGACCGACCCTCAACACACGTCCGCGCTGTAGCGTAGCGGACGCAAGACTAATATGAGTGCGAAGGAAAATAATGTCTCACTCATCTTCTGTCGTGTTAAACCGTATTGTTTGAATTTGTGTTGTTTGTTACCTGTATTTGCGGGTTGCGGTAATGTAGTTTGCGGGTATCGCCGTGTTTTTTTTAGCTAGTTACTGCCTACGATAACTACCCGCTTTTAGACAGATTCTTTCTTGCCAAAGCGGTGGCAAATGTATTATTCAGTTATTGTGAGCATCTTAGTGAGTTGTATTGAATACTACAAATTATTTATTCCATTTCAGAAAATTAGTGTTTTTTTTAATGCCTCGCTAACAGAAAAACGCCGTTCACAGACATTTTGAATATAACAAAAGTACTAATTGCAGTTTTTTTAGCATTTAATTTAAGGCTGCAGTCTGCGAGCGTGGGAACTTCTGACACAACACCTACATTGATAATTTCTACTCACACAAATGCATTGCTCAGTATTGAATACACACGCTGGAAACGAATAAATCTACTTTCGATGTTTCGTACAAGTTACGCATCCATTACGCGTTCGTCTTTGTGGGATGTTTATAAATGTCATAGAAAATACGCAAAGTATTAGTAGCATCGTGAAGCGCGCGAGTCCGCGGCGTGTTACCGGCGCGCGGGTAGCTCGTCACGGCGGCGGCAAAGGGTTGGGTCAGAGTGTATGCTTTTTGATATCATTTTAAACTATGTATTTCTTTTTATGGAAAAATTCAAGATAATTGTCAAGCCAATGTTCTGTGTGTTATGAGAAATGTGGAATTTATAGATGAAAAAACTATTATTAAAAAAAATATTTAGTACAAACATGGAATAAAATATGTAGATACAGATTAAAACTAATTTAACTTTTTTACTCCGAAAGATTGAAAATAAAAAATATTTATTTAGTTATTTAAAACAAAATTTCGTAAAATCATTTTCAATCGCAATATAAGCGTGATTTATTAACCCCTTCAATATTTTCAGCTAATAATGAATTACCCTATAATATACTAGTAGTTCGCCCCGAACTGAGATCTTGCACGCGATTTCCACAATCCTCATTTTGTATTCACGCCCTGAAGTTTTTGGATACAGTTTATGTACTAGGTATAGGTGCATATTCGCCATACTGCATAGGTGCCATGCTTACGAGTACGTAACCTAATTACAAACAAATATTTTATTATCCTACTTAAGTAGGTACTTATGCCCGTGCTAAGAAAATCTTGTTTTTTTTTATTTTCGTTAAGTATATTTAAAAACTATCCATCCTGGAATAAAAATTAAAACCATTTTGTAATGTACATGTATACAATAAGTTAAGTTTTAGCATCCTGAGGGGAAAACTACCTTCCCACTAATAATTATCTAACAAAGAAAAGAAAAGGTTGAGTATAAAGATATTATGTATTATATTGCAAACCTACCTTTACCATGTACCTACCTATTTACAATAAATTAAAAAAATGTAACTTCTATCTATCTCTCTGAAATAGGTAGAAAAATGTTACAATATAAATAAGTACCTACACTAGTTAGTGTTTGATAATTAATTCGTAAAAAAAATACGTAGTAAAAGTCACGTACCTAGTTCGTCGGGTTGCTGAATGCTGACGAATCGGACAAAATTTATTAGGACACAGCGTCCCAATTGACAGTTTTTATTTTAATATATTTGTTACTGTCGATTCGGACACCATTAAAAATAACTGCATTGTAAAGTCAGATAAATAACTTTTTTTTAATTTCATTGATTATAAATAAATAAATAAATAAATAATGCTGGACAGTTAACAACCTTCTTAGTCGATACAAATCCTACATCGTCTTAAAAAGGTTTCCTTTAATCGTATGAAAGCTATTTTAAGTGCCTTAATTTTTTTTCTTCGTCCTGTCCTAATTTTGTTCTTAATTCGGCCATATTGCTGATTTCTTTGGCATAAACTAATTCTTTGTAGTCATTTTTGGTTGTTAACAAACAAATTAAGCTTAGGAATGATAAAATGGCCAAAATCTATTTTTTAATCAGGTAGCTAATTTTAAGAATTTTCCACCTTACCGTCTTTGAAAGCCAATTTTAGCCAAAGTAGCCTATTAAGTACTACTTTTTTTAATGATTATGAAAGCTGAGAGTCTGGAGAATTTTTTAGACTTATTTAAAAAACCATGAAATCACTTTTTAAGATTTTTAATTTAAAGTTGAAAATTTAAGTCATAACTCACCGAATGTAATTATTTGACTTTACACCAACATTTTCATAGTTTTCATCAAAGTCACGTAGCTGATTATTTTATGCATAAAAGAACAACTCATTAAAATTCAGTAGCAAAAAAAAATCTCAAGAAAGTTTTCTACTTTTTTTGTAAGAATGTTTTAAGTTGTTCAAATCGTAATTTTTTCAAAAATTGAGAAAAAAATGAATAACTCGAAAACTATAGAAAATCGCGGAACATACATGGGGGTGATTCGGGTACCCCAAGGGGTGTTCTATCTCTGGACTTTCGCTTGACACTACTTTTTGGGACACCCTGTATACATAGATAGATATATTTTTATTATACATAGAAAACACCCAGACCAACGGAACAAATTTCTGCAGATCGTTCACAAATTTGTCCGTGGCGGGAATCGAACCCGCAACCTCTAGCGTCGCAGGCGAACTATCGCCCGCTATGCCACTGAGGTCGTCCATATAAATATAAAGTGTTTATTACATAAAACATTGTGCCAAATGCTGTGTAAAATACTGTGATTGTTGTAGGTTAGGTTAGGTTTTAATCAAATACCTAAATGATCATTATAGATCTTAGGTATACAAGATAATGAATCGACAATAAAAAAAAAACAAAAGTATTAGTTGGGATACTGTGTTCCAATAAATTTTGTACGAATCGTCCGCAACTCTGTGCGTCAACCTGCTCGATGAATACAAATCAGTAGTCACAAATTAGTATCCGACACTCGCGACCCACCCTTTGCCTAGTCCTAACAGACAAAAGAGCTCGGCGTGGAACTACAGGAACTACAGGCGGCGATGGGCTTGCAACCTGTCACGTACGTAATACTAACTAATGGTCAAAATGTGGGCATGTACCAAATGTCATTTTTGGACGTGCCTCTGACTACCCTCTTTAGATATTCTCAAAGATCTAAGTACTTAACTAAAGATCTGAGTTAGATATCTACCGAGCCCGGGGATTACAGTCGTGATCATATTTATTTTATTTTATTTATGGAACTACACCTTGGAGACTGAGACGGTACTGAATATTTTTGACGCGCCTATTCTATTATAAACCATATTTTAGCAGGCGCTTGCTCCATACTAAAATGTATGGCGGAGGGGAACAATTTCTGCTCAAAAAATTAACAATGTTTAGGCTCAGATTAATACTTTTTGGTTTGAATTAGTAGAAAAAATTCACGGTAACTGTGTTGTTTAACATTTTGTCTCACGATTTGTCCAAAAATATTATTAAAATAACAACGATAATTTCGTAAATACTCATAATAGAAAAGGTCGATTTCGATGTTTTTAATCAATGTTGAAGATTTTTTTTCTCAAAAATTAAGAATTATTTTAGAATAATCACACGGTGTTAGTGTAGACTCATCTATTAAGAATTCCTATTATTAATTTATGTCCTTCTATGAAGTGATTTTTTATGTTTATTTCTAAAACCGTAAGTGCATGTTCGCGCGTTTCTTAGGGACGCGGCTCTTAACACTTTCCGCTTGCTCAGTAGTATCTCAGTAGTATCCATCCAGTCATCAACTAAGTCGAAAAACATTCGCATAATATCGCACGCACTCAATTTCTACAAAGTATTTACCCTAATAATGCAACAAAAAATACAGTTTAAAAAAACCGAATTATTTCGGTATACCGTTTTATTCGGTAACAGTTATTATTTCGGTTAAAACCCAATGTAAAAGGGTTATCGTTTCAATCGCTTACCGTTTCTATCGGTAACCGTTTGAAACGGTTACCGTTATGAATAGGTTTTCCGATCCCTGGCAACCTGTCATGTACGAATTATTAATCACTGCGAAATTTGGTCATGTGCCAATTATCATGTTTGGAGGTGCCTCCAACTCTTTAGATATCCTCGTAGATCTAAGTAACTAGAGATCTGGGGAGATATCTACCGAGCCTGGGGATTTCAGGTGTGATCATGTTTTTGTTTAACAATACTTTGTTAGAACAACATAATATGTATTTTTCAGGTCAGTCCAAAATCAATACTAACATTTTGTCCGCTCTGTGTACATCAGCTGAAGAAATTTTATAATTTCAAACAGAAATGTAGGCGAACTCACAAACTACTTAAAAAAAAGATGAGTGAGCTAAGAAAAGTAAGTTAAACCGATAGAAAGTCTGTAAGCTGGTGTGAGGTTCTTAATTTAAAAAAAAAATATATTTAATGAAGTCTTTTTATTCAGATAGATGGAATAGAGAGATTACGAAAGCTGCTACCACCAGACCCTATAGGCTTCTCCGATGAGAATGATAAACGAGGAGTCTTCAGCTTCACACAATATGACTCAGACCTCGCTCCGCTTACCTTATTACAGACAGATAGTAATATGTTTGAATATAAACAAGATGGTCCAAAAAACACAGATACACTACTCGATATTATGAAAACTGAGGTGTTAGATGTTAAGATAGAAGCACCAGTGTTAGATGAACCAATGATAAAAGAAGAGGATGGAATAACAGAGTATGTGGAAGAGTATACTGAATTTAAATCAGATCAAACTGAATTAAATGATGCTATGGATAATGATTCAGATGATTCTGATAAATTTTTATCAGAATTTAATAAAGGCGAAGAAATTGAAGAGCTAAATAATATAAAAGAAAATAGTGATGATGAAGATGATGTGAAGACTGGTGAAAATAATGAACAAATGCAGATAAGTTTACAATGCAATAAAAGATTGCGTGAGGTACCACAGGACGATTTAGAAGACTTTAAAAATATAAATGCAAAAGAAAATTGTGATAATAATGATACAGCAAACAATGATATAAATAAAAGTAACAAGAAAAGCTTAAAGCGCAATAAAAGCTTGCTTAAAAGTAATCCAAAAGAGATACAAGACAAAATAGTCTTGAAAAATATTAGAAAGAATAAAAAAACTTCATTACCAAATACAGATGATGCTTTAAGTATTAAGGAGCTCAAATTAATGAGCAAGTTAATGCATAAGTCGGAGAAAAGGGATATTAAATTGAAAAAAAAAATAATGCAAATTAAAGAGAGAGTTGTACAACTGATAGAGAATGGATCTTTGGATTTGGGTGATAACGTGGCATTAACCAAGGAAATGTTCTTGGATATGTTTGAGAAGTTCGATAAAACTCGCCTACCGTCCTTAAGCGTGATTAGAAATAGTGAGTTTTAACGTGTGAATGTGGTGATAGCATTAAAGGACACCTTACCACAAGCTCTAAAGGGCCCCCAAGACGGTCCAACGGTTTAATTCCTTACGTTTTTGATGTCGGTTTGAACGGATTGTCAAACAGTACTGCGAGGTCTGGTTCGGTACGCTGTCGAAATTAGACTTGTGACGCAGGCAAGATGCCCTCGAACAAGGATCGCGACTTCCTCATGTTTATAACGTTAATGTCCGGCATACGAAGAGAAACACAAAATTAAAAATTTTAAAACCCCCCGACACCTATACCTTTCCCTAACATGTCATATTTAAAGTCATGGTTACCTTACCATGTTCTTTCAATATCATTGAAGTAATACGGTACAAAATTTATAAAAAAATATGAAATTTTATCAAACATACTTCAATCTCGTATGTTTGAAAAACCGTTCAAACTGTCTTTGTAAACGATCAAAATGGGTTGAGTCGAACGAGCCTGAGGATTACAGTCGTATGAGTGTTTGTTTGTCTTTGTCTGAGCTTATGGTAAGGCGTTTTTCTAAGCCTAGATGGGGCTGTGTTGACCAATATTTTCTTTTAGGAGCGACAGACATAGAGGAGATAAAGAAATTCCTGCTCCAGCATTTGAAGAAATTCAATCCTAAATTTGGAGCGGTGTTCGATATAAAGTACCTGACCACACAGGAAATGAAAATAGCTGAGTACCAATCGAGGAAGGATAGCAAAGAATATTTGACTGCAGACTTTAAATGTGACAAGTGCTATAGGGGGTTCGAGTCGAAGAGACTTTTAAACTATCATAGTAAATGGCATGACGTAAGTTGACTAGATCTTGCCATCAGGTAATATATCTGAATCTTTTGGTAAGGCATCCGAATCTTTTGGTAACCGAATCTTGAGGTAAGGTAACCTAATCTTGAGGTAAAGTATCCGAATCTTTTGGTAACTTAATCTTGAGGTAAGGTAACCGAATCTTATGGTAAGATATCTTAATTTTTTGGTAAGGTACCTATCTGAATCTTTTGGTAAAGTATCCGAATCTTTTGGTAGCAAAATCTTGAGGTAAAGTAACCGAATCTTTTGGTAAGGTATCTGAATCTTTTGGTAACTTAATCTTGAGGTAAGGTAACGGAATCTCATGGTAAGATATCTGATTTTTTTGTAAGGTATCTGAATCTTTTGGTGACTTAATCTTGAGGTAAGGTATCTGAATCTTTTGGTAAGGTATCTGAATCTTTTGGTAAAGTATTCGAATCTTTTGGTAGCTAAATCTTGAGGTAAAGTAACCGAATCTTTTGGTAGGGTATCTGAATCTTTTGGTAACTTAATCTTGAGGTAAGGTATCTGAATCTTTTGGTAAAGTATCCGAATCTTTTGGTAACTTAATCTTGAGGTAAGGTAACATAATCTTTTAGTAAGGTATCTGAATCTTTCGGTAAAGTATCCGTATCTTTCTATAACTAAATCTTTCTTTCTATAACTAAATCTTGAGGTAAGGTAACCTAATCTTTTGGTAAGGTAACAGAATCTTGAGGTAAGATAACTAGGTCTTGTCATGAGGTAAAATTAGATCATAATCATTTTTAATTTCATTTTATTTCCATATCATATTATTTTATTTTGGACAACAAACGGACAGTGACAGACTCAAGGTGAAGTTACACACTTAAAAATATACGCTATACAAAGAAATAAATGAAGTAGCTATTG
The DNA here is from genome assembly GCA_963675405.1 of Cosmorhoe ocellata. Lineage (NCBI taxonomy): Eukaryota > Metazoa > Arthropoda > Insecta > Lepidoptera > Geometridae > Cosmorhoe > Cosmorhoe ocellata. The sequence continues at coordinate 465,373 of OY776273.1, forward strand.
AGTTAAATCATGAGATTAAAATACATTACTTCTATCAATAGTCAAATATATTTATTTCATTGAAATCACAGGGATCATTTTGAATCGTCTTACATGCTAGGTGAGTCGAGGTGCCAATTCCAGTCCTATCCCCAGTGCGAGAAGAACTGACAAGAAACTCGCTGGGCCGCTTTTTCTGTATGATCCTTACTGAAAAGGACGGAAATGAATACTTTCCCGCTGAAACAATTATCTAATGAGGCTATTATCAATAATCCCAACACAATACCTCAAATAGAAACTCGACACGTGTTTCGCTTCTCCACGAAGCATCCTCAGGACCGTTGACTCGCTCCGCACTGATGTTGCTCCACCGAGCGCCGAGAGGAAAGACTGAGTCAATCTTTTTTTTTTTTTTATGTATGATCCTTGTTAATTTTGTTAGGGATCTGTACATTTAATTATCGGTTTCAGCCGAAACGGCCGTACGCATGTGAGATTTGCTCGATGCGGTACAACGCGAAGAGACATCTCAATATACACATCAGGACTACGCATTACTCCGTGTTCCAGTGCAAGTTGTGTCCTGTAGTCACGCATGTATTGTAAGTAGACGTGTATGATCATCATCCTCATTATCATCCGCAGCCCAACTTCACCCACTGCTGGGTATAGGCTTCTCTTTGCATATGTCATTGTCCATGGTCTGGTGCTAGCCTCATCCGGCCTTATCTGGTCCGGCCCGCGAAGGATGCTATGTCGTCAGTCCATCTCGCTACCGGACGACGGACGACCGATATTATATTATTTAAGAAAAATAGTGATTTTCATAATGTTAATACCAGACAAAAAATTAACTCGCGGTTAGGCTCACTAAAGTAAGCAAATCCTTTATAGGGCAATGTGTACGCTTCTATAACAAGATCCCAAGCGACATGCTTGATTTATCGATTGGGAAATTAAAAAATGTAATTAAACAGAAACTGTCTCGAAAAGCTTATTATGGAATATTAGAGTACTTAGATGATAAAAAAGCTTGGGACGAATCAACTCCAACTCTGCTAGGTGTCCCTAACAATGTTAAGAGTCATAATAAAAAAAAAGCGCTAGGGCCCAGCGAATTTCTCGTCAGTTCTTCTCGGACTGGGGATAGGACTGGAATTGGCACCTAGACTCACTCACCTAGTAGTAAGACGATTCAAAATGATCGCTGTGATGTTACTGAATAAATAATTATTGACTATTGATTATATTAAATAATACATAAAAAGTTAGTCAGATCCCCTCATTAACTAGAAAAGAGCTGATGATCTTCAAACGGCTGAACAGATTTCCATGAAACATGACTAAAAACACTCGGGATGAAATTATCTATGACACAAAAAAACTAAACCAAAATCGGTTAATCCGTTTGGGAGCTACGAGCCACAGACAGATACACAGACACGTTAAACCTATAACACCCCTCTGACTGTCCTCATAGCTCAGTCGATAGTAGCTCTGCCTTCTGCGCCGCAGGTTGTGGGTTCGATCCCCCAGGACTGACATTTGTGTGAAAGCACATGTTTGTTCTGTGTCTGTGTATTATTATGTATTCTGTGTATGTATTTACAAAAAAGGTATATAATGTAATTAATCTATCAGCTATCTGGTTCCCATAGTACCAGCTTGCTTAGTTTGGGGCTAGATGGCGTTGTGTGAACTGTCCAAAATATTTTTTTAATTTTTATTTATTTATGTGCACAGTGACGTCATGGAGAATCATTACCACCAACATAAGGGCATGCAGTACACCTGTGACATCTGCTTAAACGTGTATCGGTAAGTAATCTGCCAGTGATCTAGATCAGTTGAGCTATCTTGACGACCTCAGTGGCGCAGCGGGCGAGAGTCTGCCTGCGACGCAAGAGGTTGCGGGTTCGATTCCCGCCTCGGAACAAATTTGTGTACGATCTGCAGAAATTTGTTCCGTTGGTCTGGGTGTGTATGTATAATAAAAAATATATATCTATGTACCTATATCATGTATTAAATATATCAGTTATCTAGTACCCATAACACAAGCTTTGAGTAGCTTACTTTGGGGCTAGATGATGCTGTGTGGATTGTCCAGCACTATTTATTTATTTATTTATCTATAGATCGTTTGTAACGGTCCTTAGATAGCTCTACTGTTTCACGTGTTTTATTAGTGTGCATGTTAAGATTCAAATACTGAGCGCGAAAAAAAACAGCCCTTTCGTACATTTTGGCCAAGTAGGTATGGAACAGCTCTTTTTTTTCAGCGCTCAGTGTTGGTTTCTTAGAAAAAGTTGTTTATACTGATGGGTACTTTAACCCCCTGAAGTTTTCGGTAGTCGTCTTTTACACCCCGTATACACGATAACGAAATGACTAAAAGAGTTATACATTGTTAACATTAAGAGCCGTTTGTGTCCCACTGTTGGGAAAAGGTCTTCCCCATCCTCTCTGAAAAGTCTTATACATATTTTGTTTTAAACTGAAAATATTTTTTGGTTTAAGAGCGTCTCAAAAGCTTGCATCAAAATAGATGAAAATGTCTGTTGATTTACTTTGACAGCAGTAAGAGTTCACTGAACACCCACCGACTGTTGCACGCGACGCACTCGTGCGCACACTGCGCGCGCCGGTTCGTCTCGGAAGCCGGCCTCAATGTCCACGTCAAACACAAACACGCCGTGAGTCTGTCAACACATCGCACCGTGAGAATAGAAGTGACTCAATTAAGAAAACATGATTTTTGGGAAATGCGATTTAAAGATTTTATGATTGTGTGTTTTTTACTAAATTGTGCTATGACATAACCAAATTATGACTTATCTTCATTTTTTTACAAATTATGGGATACTTTAGGGTTTTATCTAAATTTTAAACTTATTACTGATTCAAAATAAATTTAATTAATTACTCTATTTACCATTTCAAGGAAACCTTCCGACATTTAAGTCGGTTTTGTACTATAGCAATAATTTATTAGTATTTACTAATGACTTAAACCTTAAACGGTCATTAAAATAAGCCTTAATATAGTAATAAACTGATTTAACTCGATTTAAGTCACAATAATTTACTCAACTTAATGCAATAAAATGACACAAAACAAACATCGGTCATTTTAGTACTCTAAATTTCAACAAAATTTTACCTAATATTTGCATACAAAACTGTAATATTGAGGTTTAGGTCACATTAATACTAAACACGTGACGTCTCACGGCAATCCTGGCTGACGCAATACTGAATATAATCACTTTTTCACGGGGTGACGGACGAGGGATCGCCGAAATGAAAGAGACTCACCTATTATGTTTTGTCGCATTCTAACCAAAAAGTGGCAGTTTTTTAATCACTAGGCGATGCAGTTTTTTTTTCTGAGTCTTTCTACATATTTAACTCATTTTACCTGTTTTTTGAGATGAGTCACTTCTATTCTCATGGTGCGACATCTGTCTATCAATCACATCACTTCATATAACATCACACCACAATATCACATCACATACCATCAGACACAATATCACATCACATCATATAACATTGCATCACATACCATCACACCACACACAATATCACATCACATCGTATAACATTGCATCACATACCATCACACCACATACAATATCACATCACATCACATCATTATAACATTGCATCACATACCATCACACCACACACAATATCACATCACATCACATCATATAACATTGCATCACATACCATCACACCACATCAGGATCATATTCATCAGTCATTATGGTACAGGACGCGGCGCAGAGTGAAGAGCAGAGTCATTTCCAGCGCGTCGCGTGCGACAAGTGTGACGCCACGTTCAAGTCGCTCGATGTACTACATCGACACACTCGGTTCGTGCATGACAGAGGAAACCTGTGAGTAGAAACATGATCTCGACAGTCCCCAGGCTTGGTAGGTATCTCTGTACTATAAAGAACAATTAAAAAATCAAAATATATTTATTTTCAATAGAATCACAGGGATTACTTTAAAACGTCTTACATACTAGGTGAGTCTAAGTGCCAATTCCAGTCCTATCCCCAGTCCGAGAAGAACTGACAAGAAACTCGCTGGGCCTAGCTCTTTTTTTGTATGATCCTTGTTAATTTTGTAAGGAATACCTAGCAGAGTTGGAGCTGATTCCTCCCAAGCTTTTTTATCATCTAAGTACTCTGATATTTTATAATAAGCTTTTCTAGACAGTTTCTGTTTAATTACATATTTGAATTTTCCAATTGATAAATCAAGCATATAGCACATAGGCGATTTTTCATCCCGGAAAATTGTACGGTTCGGTGGGATAGATTAGTTTTTGTTTTTCAAGGTATCACGCGGGCGAAGCCGTGGGCGGAAGCTAGAAGTAAATATTTTTTTTAATCTTTATTATTGTTTTCGCTGTGAAAATATGAGATTAGATAGGAATTTGTCATTTTAGGAAATTATCATTTTAGGAAGTTGTCGTTGCCACCCCTGAAAAGAAATAAAGTTGATTTGAGTTAACAACAGTATTGTGGTCTGGACAGCTACAAGTGCGGGCACATCGGCTGCGAAGAGAAGTTCCCGTCGGCTAAGGCCCTGCGCCTCCATGCGCGTGCGCAGGGCCATCCGCGCCCGCGCCGTGTGCCCTACCAGCCGTACAAGACCTGCCCGATTGTACGTACACTAGCTATCTCACTCGCGACTTCGTTCACTTACACCGGTATTCACAAACAATACTTGCCTCAGTAATCTAGCATTACTATGCGAAGTAAGGCATTTCTCGATTCTCATTGGCCGATCGCTAATACTTGAGTGGCGATCGGCCAATGAGAATCGAGAAATGCCTTACTTCGCATAGTTATGTAGTTTACTGAAGCAAGTACTGTTTGTGAATACCGGTGTTAAAGTAAAATGATTGATTCAGGCGTGACTTTGCGGAAATCCATTACAAATACTGAAAAGGACGGAAATTTCTAGTACTTTCCCGCTAAAACTATTATCTAATGAGGTTATTAATTAAGCTTATTAATATTAATGAGCCCCACAAAATGCCTTATAGAAATATTATTAATATTAATAATCCCAACACCACACCTCAAATAGAAACTCGACACGTGTTTCGCTTCTCCACGAAGCATCCTCAGGACCGTTGACTCGCTCCGCACTAGTGATGCTCCACCGAGCGCCGAGAGAATTTCTCTCGGAATTTCCCTCATTAGATAATAGTTTTAGCGGTAAAGTACTAGAAATTTCCGTCCTTTTCCGTATCGGTGTTAAAGTGTCTAAAGCGAGTTTCAAATAAATCACAGAACTCATAAAAAATACTAACTTTGACACATCATTTTACCCGTTTTAGAAAGTGATTTTGAAATATCCAGAAAACGTATCCATTTAATTTGCATTTTAAGTATCCAAACCAAAATTCAGACCAATTACACCACCCTTTAAAAAGTTCCCATACAAACATTGACCCTCCATTTGACCCCTTTCTGAGGTTATATTGAAAAATCCTGAAACAAGTGTCCATTCATTTTGCATTTACACTTACAGTACTCAAACAAAGTTTAATGAAAATCGCTCCACGCGTTGAAAAGTTTCATATTAACGTTTTCACCCTCTTTCACCCCCTCAATGGTGAAATTTCCAAAAATCCCGCCTTACGCTGCGTTCACACGGAGGTAAATTTTGTCGGGTCTTATTTCTGTCTAATCTGAAAGAATCCGGGTGTCTTCGGTGCCTGTGAACGCACGATTCGATTTTTTTGCAAAACAGCGCTCAGTCAGTCTCTGTCTTTCGGAAGCGATGGACGCGTACACTATTGCTATATTATATTGGCATTACCGTCGTCAGAGGCGTCATGGTGGTGGTAAAACCGAATAGTAAAAAGATGCGAGATGGATTCGATTGTAATTGTAGATTCTTACCGGATCTTACATTGTCGGTCAGGCACAAGCCGCCAAATTGTCAACTTGAGTAAGATTAGGGTTTTTTGTCGGATCTTATAACCGAATGCTAGTGTGAATACTAGCATTGAAATACCGTTGCCACTGACCCGGATCCTACAAAAAATCAGATTCGACAGAGTAAGACAAGACTCTGTGTGAACTGGGCGTTAGTGGTGGGTTTTGTTAGTAAAGGAAGCCACCTTCCAAACTTCAGCTTTCTGCAGGTTCGGCTCGGCGAATATGAATCAGTCAGTCAGTCAGTCAGGCAGTCTATCAGTCAGGTTAAGTTCTTATATAGGTATAGATTATAACAGCTTACAAATTGCTACCACTACACCACCAGCTCTCCTTACTACTAAACACGTTAAATGCCCTTCAGTGCAATGAGCAAGTGGAGAACTCGGCGCCCGTGTCGCTGTACCGGCACCATGTGGAGCACCACCCGGAGGAGCCCTACACCTACAGCACCCGCCGGGGGTACCTGTGCGAGCTGTGCGGGAAGTCTCTCCAGGTGAGGGTTTTAATTGATTGAACGAGCGAAGAGGTAGGTACTTGTACTTATAGGTACGTAATTCGCCTGTCATTATCTTCTCCATTTAAAGTCTCCTTGTCGTTAAGGAATCTGAAAGACAAAAAAAAAAAAAAAAAAAACAGAAAAATCTAAGATAAATGATTGATACTGAAAAGGACGGAAATGTCTAGTACTTTCCCGCTGAAACAATTATCTAATGAGGCTATTATCAATAATCCCAACACAATACCTCAAATAGAAACTCGACACGTGTTTCGCTTCTCCACGAAGCATCCTCAGAACCGTTGACTCGCTCCGCACTGGTTTAGTCACTTTCCTCTCGGCGCTCGGTGGAGCGACACCGGTGCGAGCGAGTCAACGGTCCTGAGGATGCTTCGTGGAGAAGCGAAACACGTGTCGAGTTTCTATTTGAGGTATTGTGTTGGGATTATTGATAATAGCCTCATTAGATAATTGTTTCAGCGGGAAAGTACTAGACATTTCCGTCCTTTTCAGTATTTAGAAAAATCTAACTTAGTACTTTCAATAATATTAGGCAATTATTTAAAAAACTGGATTATGGATCCTAATAAATAATTATTACCTGCATAACAAAGCAAATATCATTTCGACACATTGCGGTGCTCTCGAGATCAGATACTTACCAATTATTTTTTTTTAAATAATAATTTTCATGATTTTTTGTCGAGGATTTTGTCAATAATTGTGTTTTCATAATTACAGGGGCATGGTAAAAATATTAAAATATTAAAGTTTATTCACTTTCAAAAATTACACCTCTAGCTAGAGTAGAACCTTAGTTTCTTTGCAGCATAAATTCCAAGCAGGCAGCTTCTTAAGTAATAGGATTTGACGTAGTATGTTCGTGTATATCTTTGTTAGTGCATAACATAAGAATGTTAATCCAATCGGCATGAAACTTAAACCTAGGGTTTCACTTACCTTAAAATTACTTATTTTGTCCCACTGGGGCAAAGGTCTCCCCGAAATTCCTCCAGTTGTCCTTCTTGGCTGCATCCCACTATTCTTTCGTAAAATTGCCTAGCAGTGGGACAAAATTATTATTATTATTAATATTAGCATTTAATTAATAATATTAGCAGTGGGACAAAAAAGGATGGAAAAAAAATTGAATACTTAATCATAATTAAATAATAGGTACTTAAGTATTTAAATTTACGTTAAAATTCGGTTGAATGACATAATTAATAAACAAATCATCTTATATTATATTGATTAATGAAACCTGTAGAGAAGAAATATACAAATACGCTCCGAACGCCATTATCGAAATATTTACCTTCTTTTTTTTCTGGTAAATTACTAGCCGGTTCCAAGCCGTGATGGCTAAAGCTGTAGCAAACCGTATGTATTCGGTATTGAGTAACGGGTACATACGCCATTTCGAACCGAGTATAGAGTCGTTACACCCTAATGCATTTCGTTACTCGCATCTTTTGTAGTATCGGAACCTAGTGTCGCAGGTTGTCAGACAAAGCATTTGTCCAGTCCGAAGAAAGGGTCAAAATACGGAAAAGTGAAAATTATGTACGATACTAATACCTCCTAATACCCTTATCAGAAGTAACGCGTTCGATTCGATAGTAACGAGTACTCATTGTTATAATACCGAGTATATACGGGTACGCTTTTTGCCGTTACTTTTACACCTCTACTGATGGCAACACTGGGTATTGTGCAGTCGCCCGGCCTACACCGCGAGCACGTGGCGGCGCACGCGGGCTTGCGGCCCCACGCCTGCGCCAAGTGCGGCGCGCGCTTCGCCCTGCGCCGGACGCTGTGCGCGCACCTCCTGCAGCACGCCCCCCCCGCGCTGGCCTGCCCCGACTGCGGCAAGATGTGCCGCACGCCGGCCAACCTCCTCTCGCACAGGCGGGTAAGCATCTTATCTCCTTATTTCTGACTTGACTGTCCTCACAGCTCAGTTGGTAGTAGCTCTGCCTTCTGAGTTCTGCGCTGCAAGTTGTGGGTTCGATCCCCCAGGACTGACATTTGTGTGAACACAGATATTTGTTGTGTATCTAGGTGTTACTATTTATGTATTCTATGCATGTATATAAAAAAAAATATCTATCAACTATCTGGTTCCGATAGAACAAGTTTTTTTTGACGACCTCAGTGGCGCAGCGGGCGAGAGTCCGCTTGCGACGCTAGAGGTTGCGGGTTCGATTCCCGCCTCGGAACAAATTTCTGGGTGTTTTCTATGTATAATAGAAATATATCTATATTATGTTTAATAATGTATTAAAATATATCAGTTATCTAGTACCCATAACACAAGCTTTGAGTAGCTTACTTTGGAAAAGATGCGAGTAACGAGATGCATTCGGGTGTAACGTCTCGATACTCGGTTTGAAATGGCGTACCCGTTACTCAATACCGAATACATACGGTTTGCTACAGCTTTATGGACAAGATAATAATCTCTATGGATGATGCTAGAAGTAAAAAAAATAAAAAACCATAGAGTTCCTTGTCTTAGTTATGATGACAACTGTCATCTGCCAACTTCTGTAATGTTTTTAAAATGTCAATTTGCAGACTCACATCGGAGATCGGCGCTTCAAATGCAATATTTGCTTCAAGGGATTCCTCCACCCGAGCGCGTTGAGGGAACACGTCAACGGTGTTCACAACAAGATACGAAGAGTCAAGAAACCAGTGTGCAATAAACCTAATAAAAATAATAAAGAAAAATAATACATAATAAAAATAAAAAGTTCTGCTTTGTTTATGTCATCTGTCTTTTGAGATCGATTTGCCAGTGTCAAGTGTTTAAATTAATAGTATTGTCAATGTCACAAAGTCAGTCTGTTGTTCAGAGTAGTTCAGTGTAAAGACATGTCCATTCTACTCTTTTTCTTTTTTAGCTGTGGCATCAGTCTTCTTCAACTTCAATTATGGCATCTGTCTCTTATAGAACGATTTTGCCAGTGTCAAGTGTTAAAATTAGTAGTATTGTCAGTGTCATAAAGTCGTAAAGTCAAAAAGTTTTGTAAGTATCAATCATATTATTCACTTTGGTATCAAAACTTTAAAAACATCGTAGGTTGGTGAAGAATGGCTGAATGGCAAGCAAACTGCAAAGAGAATATAACCACTACGGACTACAAATAGAATGGTCAATCCAATGAGCCATTTTAAATGTTAGATAGTCGATTGGCGTGTAAACAAACAGTGTTACACAATTATTTATTCTGATAGTTCCTGTTACTTGATCACATCAGCACAATGTCTGCACCTCTAGTGTGTAGGATATGCCTGCGCTCTGGGTTGGAAAAAAACATGAATATCGACGAAAGGCTGACTGATCTTCACGACGAAATGTGCGATTTCGATGTAAGTAACATTTGAAACAATATGTTAACTTGAAATGTAAATGATAACGAATATCTAGTACATATTATCCCGCTAAACTATTATTATTAGTACCTGGGTGACCGAGCTTTGCTCGGTTTTTTTTTATTGGTAAACGACATTTTCTAAAAATGAAACCTAGCTAGATCGATTTATCGCCCCCGAAACCCTCTGCATACTAAATTTCATGAAAATCGCTGGAGCTGTTTCCGAGATTCCAATTATATATATATCATCATCATCATCTTCCTGCATTTTCCCACGTCATGTGGGGTCGGCACAATATGTGATCTTCTTCCATTTCCCTCTATCATTCATCATCTCAGTACTCACTCCTTTCTTACCCATGTCGTCTTTTACACAATCCATCCATCTTTTCTTTGGCCTACCTCTACCCTTGTATCCATCCACATTCATATCTAACACTCTCTTCGTCACATGACATTCATCTCTTCTCATAACATGTCCATACCACGCTAACCTATTACTCCTCATTTTTTCTGTCACCGGTGCCACTTTCAGACTTCCTCTGATATACTCATTCCTTATTTTATCCATCCTTGTCACTCCACACATCCATCTCAACATTTGCATCTCCACCGCATGCACTCTTTTCTCATCCGTTCCCTTGGTGGCCCAACATTCAGACCCATACAATACGACAGGTCTTATGATCGTTTTGTAGATTTTCCCCTTAATTTTAAGGGGCATTCTCGGATCACACGTAGTTCCTGTGACCTGTCGCCATTTCATCCATCCCGCATTTATTCTATTCCTTACATCCCGGTTAACTGAGGAACCGACAATCGGAACAGACTGGTAGGAGTACACCATCTAAGGCAATAGGGGTAAAACTAGAGGGACCACCGAAGTCGCAGAACAAGTGCTCGGTTTTTGTTCTGCTGATCTTCAATCCGACACTCTATACAGGGTGTCCCAAAAAGTAGTGTCAAGCGAAAGTCCAGAGATAGAACACCCCTTGGGGTACCCGAATCACCCCCATGTATGTTCCGCGATTTTTTATAGTTTTCGAGTTATTAATTTTTTTCCGAATTTTTGAAAATTTACGACTTGAACAACTTAAAAAAAGTTGAAAACTTTCTTGAGATTTTTTTTTGCTACCGAATTTTAATGAGTTGTTCTTTTATGCATAAAATAATCAGCTACGTGACTTTGATGAAAACTATGAAAATGTTGGTGTAAAGTCAAATAATTACATTCGGTGAATTATGACTTAAATTTTCAACTTTAAATTAAAAATCTTAACTAGTGATTTCATGGTTCCTAAATAAATCTAAAGAATTCTCCAGACTCTCAACTTTCATAATCATTAAAAAAAAGTAGTACTTAATAGGCTACTTTGGCTAAAATCGGCCTTCAAAGACGGTGAGGTGGAAATTTTTTAAAATTAGCTTTTAATAATAGTTCTTTAACTGTATTTATTTTAGTTAAGTACACATATTTTATACAAGCTTCCTCTCGTGGCGTTGCTCGCGGGGTACCTATATAAAATATAGCCTATGTTACTCAGGGATAATGTAGCTTTCTAACGGTGAAAGAATGTTTGAAATCGGACCAGTAGTTTTTGAGTTTATTCGTTACAAACAAAAATACAAAACTTTCCTCTTTATAATATTAGTATAGAATTCGAACCGGGAAAAAAAAATTGTTATAAGGAAGTCTCCACTTTTGTCACTGTTCTTTCAAGTTTAGGTAAATTAGCTCACCCAATTCCGATCACTGATAATAAGACATTCTACACTACACTTATTCTATTTTATACTACACTTTTTTATTCCTGGAATCTTAATTGGCCATCAGCAAACACATACCTACACTAAATAGGCACATGTTAATATAATTACGTGAAGGAAAACATTATCATCATTATCTTCCTGCCCTTTTACCACATTATGTGGGGTCGGCACAACATGTGATCTTCTTTCATTTCCCTCTGTCATTCGTCATCTTACTCACTCTTTTCTTACTCATGTCATCTTCCACACAGTCCATCCATCTTTTGTTTGACCTCTACACCCGTATCCATCCACATTCATACCTAACACTCTCCTTGTCACATGACATTCATCACTTCTCATAACATGCCCATACCACGGAAACATTTTGAGGAAACCGGCATACCCTAGAACCAAAAATTTAAAAGTGTATGTCATAAGCTGAGGTCGGAATTGGGTAGAGTTATTTAAGTACTTGCATCGAAATGTTGATATTAATATGGATCTTCCCCGGATTTCTAATTTACGATTGTCTGTTAAATATCCTGCTTTCTTTTCCTTTGTTCTCACAAGCTATGTTGTGCGAACTTCAAATGTGGAAACAACGCGCGTGTGCGCATTGGAATTTTACAAAAAATCAAAAAAAAAAATTTGATATTGTTGATGTAAATTTGGCAACGTCGCGCGTGCAGTGGATTAAATTGTGTAAAAGTAAGTAACTTTTTTATTTATTAAATCTCGGGGTTTTTCTGCTCTTTAAGATGAATCTCGGGATTTGAGGCATATCCACTTTACTCTTTCGCTGTATGAAATCAGTGTAAGTACACAAATAACTCTACCTAATTTCGACCTCTGGTCATAAGTGTTCTTATAAGCGGTAATGGGCTTGCAACCTGTCACATACGGATACATTAATACATTAATCACTGCAAAATTCGGTTACGTGCCAGCCAATTATCATGTTTGGATGTACCTCCAACTCTTTAGATATCCTCGTAGATCTAAGTAACTAGAGATCTGGGGAGATATCTACCGAGCCTGGGGATTTCAGGTGTGATCATGTTTTTGTTTAACAATACTTTGTTAGAACAACATAATATGTATTTTTCAGGTCAGTCCAAAACCAACACTATCATTTTGTCCGCTCTGTTTACATCAGCTGAAGAAATTTTATAATTTCAAACAGAAATGTAGGAGAACTCACAAACTACTTAAAAAAAATATGAGTGAGCTAAGAAAAGTAAGTTGAACCGATAGAAAGGCTGTACGCTGGTGTAAGGTCCTTAATTCATTGAAGGAAAACATTGTGAGAAAGCTGACCATAAAATTATACCTAACCAAAAATTATCTTGGTTATTTAAGATGTTTTCCTTCACCGTTTAAAAGCACTGGCATTGCGCGTATGAACTTTTCAAACAGAAAAGCCATTGGTGCATGGCCATATTTGAATTCACGACCTTAATCAAGCTAGGTGCTTGCTACCACCACACGACTGGAGATCTATCTCTCATAACTGTGTTCATTTGTAGTTTTGTTGAATATTATCTGCGATTAACTAACTATTATTTAAACAGACTTAGATGTGGTCTGGGAAGTAACGATTGGACGCAATTTCAATAAATAACTCTAATGTACATAATGTCACTGGCATTAAATGGTGAAGTAAAACATTGTGAGAAAACCCGAGAAACCTAAGTCAGATCGAAAATTCGATGGTGTGTGTTATAGATCTCAGGAGATATCAACCAAGCCAGGGGATTAAAGTTGTGATCATTTTTGTATATGTAATAATGTATGAGGTAGACTTAGAGTGAGTGAGTGAGTGGAAGAAGAAAACATGTTGTGCCGACCCCTCGCGTGGGTTACGGACAGAAGAATGATGATAATATTAAATGTAGTCTTTTTATTCAGATAGATGGAATAGAGAGATTACGAAAGCTGCTACCACCAGACCCTATAGGCTTCTCCGTTGAGACTAACAAACGAGGAGTCTTCAGCTTCACTCATGACTCAAACCTCGCTCCGCTTACCTTATTATTACAGACAAAGAGCCATACTGTGTTCGAATATAAACCAAATGTTGCAAAAAACACAGATACACTACTCGATGTTATGAAAACTGAGGTGTTAGATGATAAGACAGAAGTACCAGTGTTAGATGAACCAATGATAAAAGAAGAGGATGGAATTACAGAATATGAGGAAGAGATATTAATTATTGAAAACTTAGTAAGTGAACATACTGAATTTGAATCACTTAAAACTGAATCAAATGATGTTATGGATAATGATTCGGATGATTCTGAGAATTTTTTATCAAACTTTAATATAGATGAAGAAATTGAGGAACTAAATGATTTAAAAGAAAATATTGATGATGAAGATAGTATGAAGATTGGTGAAAACAATGAACAAATGAAGATAAGTTTACAATGCAATAAAAGATTGCTTGAGATACCACAGGATGACTTAAAAGAATTTATAAATATAAATGCAAAAGCAAATTGTGATAATAATGATACAGCAAACTCTGGTATAAATAAAAGCAACGAGAAAAACTTAAAGCGCAAAAAAAGCTTGCTTGCAAGAAATCTGAAAAAGATACAAGACAAAATAGACTTGAAAAATATTAAAAAAACTTCATTACCAAATACAGTAGATGCTTTAAGTATTAATGATCTCAAGTTCATCAGGAGGTTGATGCCTAAGTCGGAGAAAGGGAATATTAATTTGAAAATAAAAATAATGGAATTTAAAGAGAGAGTTGTACAACTGATTGAGAATGGATCTTTGGATTTGGGTGATAATGTGACACTAACCAAAGAAATGTTCTTGGATATGTTCGAGAAGTTCGATAAAACTCGCCTACCGTCCTTAGGCATGGTTAGAAAGAGTGAGTTTTATTTTGTGAATGTGGTGATAGGATTAAAGAACGCCTTACCTTGAAGCTCTCACAAACCTCATTCGACTGGCCTCATTGGCTCAGTTGGTAGTAGCTCTGCTTTCTGCGCTGTAGGTTGTGGGTTCGATCCCTCCCGATTACAGCCGTGATCATGTTCGTTCTGTTTGTTTGAGCTTATGGTAAGGCCCTGGACTTCTTAAGTCTGGATGGAGCAGTGCTGTTATTATTAGTATTAGACGGGTATTTATCGCGTTTAAATTACCTTATATTTTCCCGACGTTTCGACAGGTTTGCACGCTGTCGTGGTCACGGGTAGACTGAGGACAGACAGAGTCTACCCGTGACCACGACAGCGTGCAAACCTGTCGAAACGTCGGGAAAATATAAGGTAATTTAAACGCGATAAATACCCGTCTAATACTAATAATAATGTGTTCAGATCGCGTAAGTTTAAAAGTACATGGAGCAGTGCTGACCAATATTTCCTTTTAGAATCGTCAGATATAGCGGAGATAAAGAAATTCCTGCACTACCTCTTGAAAAAATTCAATCCTGAATTTGAAACGATGTTCGATATAAAGTACCTGAACACCAAGGAATTGAAAATAGCCGAGTACCAAGCGAGGAAGAAGAGCAAAGAATATTTGAGTGCACAATTTAAATGTGACAAGTGCTATAGGGGGTTCGAGATGAAGAACCTTTTAAACTATCATAGTAAATGGCATGACGTAAGTTGACGAGATCTTGCCATAAGGTAAGGTATCTGAATATTTTGGTAACTTAATCTTGAGGTAAGGTAACCGAATCTTATGGTAACGTATTTGTATCTTTTGGTAACTTAATCTTGAGGTAAGGTAGCCGAATCTTATGGTAACGTATTTGTATCTTTTGGTAACATAATCTTGAGGTAAGGTAACCGAATCTTATGGTAACGTATTTGTATCTTTTGGTAACTTAATCTTGAGGTAAGGTAACCGAATCTTATGGTAACGTATTTGTATCTTTTAGTAACTTAATCTTGAGGTAAGGTAACCGAATCTTATGGTAACGTATTTGTATCTTTTGGTAACTTAATCTTGAGGTAAGGTAGCCGAATCTTATGGTAACGTATTTGTATCTTTTGGTAACTTAATCTTGAGGTAAGGTAGCCGAATCTTATGGTAAGATATCTGAATCTTTTTACCTGTATCCATCCACATTCATATCTATCACTCACTCTCCTCGTTTCATGAGTTTCATGCACAAAAACCTGCATTGGTGTTAGTTGACCTCGAGAAGGCATACGATAGAGTACCCCGTAAGCTTCTGTGGTGGAGTATGAAAGAAAAGAGAGTGCCTGAGAAATACTTGCAGCTTGTACTTTTAAACTTACGCGATCCGAACACATTATTATCTATACTAATATTATAGGCTGAATAGGCTCCGAAACTACTGAACCGATTTGAAAAATTCTTTCACCAATGTGTAGAATAAACTTTCAGGATGAACATAGGCTATATTTTATGTAGGTACTTCGCGGGCGACGCCGCGTGCAGAAGCTAGTTAGTATTAGACGGGTATTTATCGCGTTTAAATTACCTTATATTTTCCCGACGTTTCGACAGGTTTGCACGCTGTCGTGGTCACGGGTAGACTCGGGAAAATATAAGGTAATTTAAACGCGATAAATACCCGTCTAATACTAATAATAATACTTGCAGCTTGTAATGAGTTTAATCGTAAGATTAAAATACATTACTTCTATGCTTCAATCAATAGTCAAATACATATATTTATTTCATTGAAATCACAGGGATCATTTTGAATCGTCTTACACACTAGGTGAGTCGAGGTGCCAATTCCAGTCCTATCCCCAGTGCGAGAAGAACTGATAAGAAACTCGCTATTCCCTAGCGCTTTTCTGTATGATCCTTGTTAATTTTGTTAGGGATCTGTACATTTAATTATTGGTTTCAGCCGAAACGGCCGTACGCATGCGAGATATGCTCGATGCGGTACAACGCGAAGAGACATCTCAATGTACACATCAGGACTGCCCATTACTCCGTGTTCCAGTGCAAGTTGTGTCCTGTAGTCACGCATGTATTGTAAGTATAGGCAGGGCACCACTAGGGCGTGTAAAAACCGGGTTGTTTAAAAAAACCGGGTTTTCGAGTTTTATTTTTCAATAACCGGTTAAAACCGGTTATTCGGTTATTTTTCTAGTTTTTTAATACAGGTGTCTTGAGACAAAATAAAACCTTAAATTTTAGTAAAAATGAACTAAGTAATTATTTTAATAAGCAAGCACCAATTAAATTTTAAAATATTTTAATATAATTATGTTTAACTCACTCGAATAAAGTAAAAAAATTGAACAGCATGATAAAGTCTTATCTAGGTAATGTAATTCACTCTTTTATACGGCAGTATTAAAAACTCTTTCTCTCTTACTCAAATGAAACCATAACAAGTTCAATTAAATTAAAATTTTAATAAACCTCTGACACAAATTTTTAAAACATTTTCTTGTAATATAATTCAGCAAAACTGCGAAAACTACAGGGGCATTAGCCTACTCAGCATCGTCGGTAAGCTGTATGCGAAAGTGTTGATCGAATGAAAGAAACTGATGAGGATATGGGATGCACAAGCAGGATTTCGAAAGGATATGGGATGTACGGATCAGGTCTATCCTTGCGATGCACAACCGAGAAATTTTTGGCAAAGGTCTAAAGGTCTATTGCGCTTTCGTGGATCTGGAGAAGGCCTATGACAGAGTGATGAGGAATGAACTGTGGTCGGCTCTGTCGATGTATGGGGTAAAGAGCAACCTGGTGCGAGCTCTGAAATCTCTCTATGAGGGTTCCAGGGCTTGCGTTAGGATACATGGGTCATATAATTAATAGTTTAACATCGAAAAGGGTGTTAGATAGGGATATGTAGCGTCACCATGGCTTTTTAATCTATTCATGGACAGTTGGTTACAAGATATGAAAGAAAGCGATTGTGGATTAAGAATGAATGAGTTACTCGTCAAATGTCTTCTCTATGCTCACGATCAGGTAATACTTGCGTCGTCGGCAGAGGAGTTACAGGAGATGGTAACAGGCATGCTTGTAGCATTTGACAGAAAAGGAATGAAAATAAATGTAAGTAAGAAGAAAGTTATGGTTTTTGAAAGAGATGAATGCATTACAGAATGTGAAATAATGATCAGAGGAGAAAGAGTGGAACAAAAGAAAGAGTTTGTAGGTATATTTGGGTACGCTGTTTAAGAATGATGGGAAACATGATGATGATATTGAAAGGAGAGTGAATGCTGGAAATCGTGTGAATGGGGCACTTCACTGATTTATGAGCAGTCGGATCGTTTCTAAAAAGGCACGACTGGCTGTGCATGGTGGAGTGTTAGTGCCGACATTAATGTATGGAAGTGAAAGTTGGGTATGGCAGAAGAAGCATCAAAGTAGAATAAATGCAGTGGAAATGAGAGCTTTAAGAAGTATTGTGTGGTTTAACTTTGAATGATAGAGTGAAGAATAGTGTGATAAAAGAATGTTGTGGAGTGAAAGAAGACGTAGTGATGAAAATTGAGAAGGGTATGCTAAGATGGTTTGGGCATGTAGAAAGAATGGATGAAAGGAGATTGACGAAACAGGTGAATAAGGCGAGTGTGAATAGGACAGTTGGAAGGGGAAGACCTCGGCGTACGTACCTCGAGCACATTGGGGACGTTTTAGAGAAAGGCCAGGTCCAGAGTACCCTAAACCGACGCATGTATGAAGAATGTAGTGAGAGTGAATGAAGCAAAAGAGGATCGTAGCAAGTGGAGATCTGTGATCTCTGCCTACCCCGTCGGGAAACAGGCGTGATTTTATGTATGTATGTATGTAATTAGGTGGACAATTATGGCCGTTCCAAATAAAGTCTGCAAGGCGTAGTTTTAAATGAATTTGTCTTATATTACTCATTAAAAAAAACTCGAAAAACCGGGTTTTTTGCAAAGAAAAAACCGATTAAAAACCGACGTAAAATCAGTCGGTTAATCGGTTTTTCGGTTAATCGGTTAATCGGTTTACATGCCCTAGGCACCACCACTCCTCCTTGCCTACTAACATTAGTACCTACCGATTTCGGATGGCCCCAGAGCCATCCGCCAGTCGTTGAATAGATGAGCAAGGTGACAACCATAGCTCAAAAGCCAACGCTTCACTCCGCGCCAGACAGCGACAGAGTTACGCGAAGAGAGCGGCAACGTTTAGGTTAATATTACGGTAGCTAGGTATGGTTTCTGCGAACTGAATTGCACTTTGTTGCTTAGTATCAATCAACAAAGAGCAATTCAGCTCGCTATATAGTATCTAGAGTCGCTATTTCTATAAATCATTGCGCGAAGCAGCGCTTCTGTACGTAGTACTAGTTATTCTGTGGTAGAGGTGTATAATCATCATCATCCGCTGCCCGAATTCACCCACAAACTCAAACTCAAATAACTTTATTCAGTGAAATCACAGGGATCATTTTGAATCGTCTTACATACTAGGTAAGTCTAGGTGTAGATTCCAGTCCTATCCCTAGTCCTAGAATTGACAAGAAACTCGCTGGCCCTAACGCTTTTTTTTGTATGATCCGTTTTAACATTGTTAGGGACACCTAGCAGAGTTGGAGCTGATTCGTCCCAAGCTTTTTTGTCATCTAAGTACTCTGATATTCTATAATAAGCTTTTCGAGACAGTTTCTGTTTAATTACATTTTTTAATTTCCCAATCGATAAATCAAGCATGTCGCTTGGGATCTTGTTATAGAAGCGTACACATTGCCCTATCAAGGATTTACCTACTTTAGTGAGCCTAACCGTGGGAACAGGCAGATACACAGACACGTTAAACTTATATATAACTGTCCTCACAGCTCAGTGGGTAGTAGCTCTGCCTTCTGCGCTGCAGGTTGTGGGTTCGATCCCCCAGGACTGAAATTTGTGTGAACGCACATGTTTGTTCTGCGTCTGTGTTATTATGTATTCTATGTATGTTTTTACAAAAAAAAGTATATAATTAGTCTATCAGCTACCAGGTTCCCACCAATTTTTTTTTTGTAAGAAGGATCATACAAAAAAGCGCTAGGACCGAGACTAGTTTCTTGCCTTTTCTTCTCGTACTTGGGTTAGGTTGGAATTGGCACATAGATTCACTTAGCATGTAAGACGTTTCAAAGTGATCCTTGTGATTGTACTGAATAAATATTTTTCAATTTCAATTTCAATTTCCAGTTTGTATAGTTTGGGGCTAGATGGCGTTGTGTGAAATTCCCAAAATATTTATTCGATTTTTATTTATTTATGTCTACAGTAGCGTCATGGAGAATCATTATCATCAACACAAGGGCGTGCAGTACACCTGTGACATCTGCCTAGGCGTGTATAGGTAAGTAATCTGCCAGTGATCTAGATCAGTTGAGCTATCTATAGATCGTTTGTAACGGTCCTTAGATAGCTCTACTGTTTCACGTGTTTTATTAGTGTGTATGTTAAGATTCTGTGTTTTTGCGTAAATAATTAAAGTGATATTCTACAAATCTACAAAAAATCTATAAACAAGATTCCACTGTCCTCACAGCTCAGTGGGTAGTAGCTCTGCCTCCTGCGCTGCAGGTTGTGGGTTCGATCCCTCAGGACTGACATTTGTGTGAACGCAGATATTTGTTCTGCGTTCAGAAAAATACAGAAAAAAACGTATATAATTAATCTTTTACCACCTGGTTACAGGTACAAGCTTTGCTTAGTTTGGGACTAGATGGCGCTGTGTGAAATGTCCACCAATATATTTCTTTATAAAGTTAAAGTACCCATCAATATAAACAACTTTTTCTAAGAAACCAAAACTGCGAAAAAAATACAGCTATTTTATACGTTTTGGCCAAGTAGATATTGAACTTTTGTATGGAACAGCTGTTATTTTTCGCGCTCACAGTGTTGGTTTCTTAGAAAAAGTTGTTTATATTGATGGGTACTTTAACCCCCTGAACTTTTCGGTAGTCGTCTTTTAACACCCCGTATACACGATAGCAAAAAAAAAAAGTCTTATACATTATTAACATTAACAGCCGTTTATGTCCCACTGTTGGGAAAAGGTCTTCCCCATCCTTTCTGAAAAGTCATAAATATATTTTTTGGTTTAAGACCTCAGAAGCTTGCATTAAAATAGATGAAAATGTCTGTTGATTTACTTTGACAGCAGTAAGAGTTCACTGAACTCACACCGACTGTTGCACGCGTCGCACTCGTGCGCACACTGCGCGCGCCGGTTCGTCTCGGAAGCCGGCCTCAATGTCCACGTCAAACACAAACACGCCGTGAGTATCTGTCTATCAATCTTCATACAGCATGGCATCATATAACATCATATCAAATACCATTGCATAACATCACATCACAACACATCATGTAACATTGCATCACACCACAATACCTACCACATCACATACCATGACACACAATATCACATCACATCATATAACATCACATCACACCACAATACCACATCACATACAATATCACATCACACACATCATATAACATCACATCACATATCATCGCATCACACCACAATATCAAATCACATCATATAACATCACATCACACTACAATACCACATCACTTACAATATCACATCACATCCCAATACCACATCACATACCATCACACATAATATCACATCACATCATATCACACCACAATACCTCATCACATCACATCACATCTTATCTTATAACATTGCATCACATACCATCATATAACATAACACCGCAATGTCACATCACATACCATCAGACACAATATTACATAACATTGCATCACATACCGTCATAATATCACATCACATAATATAACATTGCATCACATACCATCATAATATCACATCACATCATATAACATTGCATCACATACCATCATAATATCACATCACATCACACTACGAGTACATCAGGAAAATAATCATCAATCATATGGTACAGGACGCGGCGCAGAGTGAAGAGCAGGGTCATTCCCAGCGCGTCGCGTGCGACAAGTGTGACGCCACGTTCAAGTCGCTCGATGTACTACAGCGTCACACTCGGCTCGTGCATGACAGAGGAAACCTGTGAGTGGAAATATAATCACGACTGTCCCCAGGCTCGGTAGGTATCTCTGTACTATAAAGAACAATTATAGCACATAGGCGATTTTTTATCCCGGAAAATTGTACGGTTCCGTGGGATAGATTTGTTTTTGTTTTTCAAGGTACCAGGCGGAGCTGTGTGCGGAAGCCAGTTTGCAGTTAATTTTTTTTTAGTTTTATTACTTAATGTTTTTTTTGTGCACATGGTAAGATTAGATAGGAATTTGTCATTTTAGGATTTGTCATTTAGGAATTTGTCATTTTAGGATATGTCATTTTAGGATTTGTCATTTAGGAATTTGTCATTTTAGGATTTGTCATTTAGGAATTTGTCATTTTAGGAATTTGTCATTTTACGATTTGTCATTTTAGGAAATTGGCGAGTTAAGAATAGACGTTCTCGGAAATTGTCGGTTTCGAAAGTTGTCATTTTAGGAAGTTGTCGTTGACCCTGAAGGGAAAAAAGTTGATTTGACTTGACACCATTGTGGTCTGGACAGCTACAAGTGCGGGCACATCAGCTGCGAGGAGAAGTTCCCGTCGGCCGCGGCGCTGCGCCTGCATGCGCGTGCGCAGGGCCACGCGCGCAGCGTGCCGCGCCGCCCGCGCCGCGCGCGCAGCGACGCCGAGCCCCCGCGCGCGCGCCCCGCGCCCTACCAGCCGTACAAGACCTGCCCGATTGTACGTACACTAGCTGTCTCACTCGCGACTCCGTTCTCTTAAGGCCCAGAATTTTGAAAATTGCAAGTATTGCAACCCTAATCATTCTATTACCGCTTAATAGATTACATTGAAATTGAACTACACGATACTCAAGGATATAAGTGATAAATCAACCGGAGCTAAAACACGAATTAGTTAGAAAACCTTGGTTAAAAATCATGTCAAAAACACCTCTGAAAATGATGCCTACGTCATAACATGTACCTGCATGCCAAATTTCAGCCCGATCCGTCCAGTGGTTTGGGCTGTGCGTTGATAGATCACTATGTCAGTCAGTCAGTCAGTCAGTCACCTTTGAGTTATATATATTTAGATTCCTGGTTTGAATCCACGACCTTCGATTCGTGAGGCAGGGGTGCAACCACTACACCAGCGCTCTATTTCATTTAAAATAAATAAAAATAAATATGATCACGACTGTAATCCCCGGGCTCGGTAGATATCTCCTCAGATCTATTAGTTACTTAGATCTTTGAGGATATCTAAAGGGGGTAGTCAGAGGCAAGTCCAAACATGACATTCTATTTCATTTAAACTCGTTAAATGCCTTTCAGTGTAACGAGCAAGTGATGAACTCGGCGTCCGTGTCGCTGTACCGGCACCATGTGGAGCGCCACCCGGGGGAGCCCTACACCTACAGCACCCGCCGGGGCTTCCTGTGCGAGCTGTGCGGGAAGTCTTTCCAGGTGAGGGTTTTAATTGATTGAACGAGCGAAGGGGTAGGTATTTGACAACCTCAGTGGCGCAGCGGGCGAGAGTCCGCCTGCGACGCTAGAGGTTGCGGGTTCGATTCCCGCCGCGGAACAAATTTGTGTATGATCTGCAGAAATTTGTTCCGTTGGTCTGGGTGTTTTCTATGTATAATAAAAAATATATATCTATGTATATAATGTATTAAATATATCGGTTATCTAGTACCCATAACACAAGCTTTGAGTAGCTTACTTTGGGCTAGATGATGCTGTGTGGATTGTCCAGCATTATTTATTTATTTTATTTATTTATTTATCATCTTGCTGCCCTTATCCCCCACTGGTGGGGTCGGCACAGGTTCTCTTCCTCCACTCTCCCCTATCATCCGTCATCTCAGTAGTCACTCCCTTCCTACACATATCGTCTTTCACACAGTCCATCCATCTTTTCTTAGGTCTACCTCTACTCTTATATCCACCCACATTCAAATCCATAACCCTTCTTGTAACATGACTTTCCTCCCGCCGCATAACATGCCCATACCACTCCAACCTATTACTCTTCAACTTTTCTGTCACCGGCGCTACTTTCAAACTTCCTCTAATATGCTCATTCCTTATCTTATCCATCCTCGTCACTCCACACATCTTAACATTCGCATCTCCGTCGCATGCACTTTTCTTTCATCCGTCGCCTTAGTTGTCCAACATTCAGATCCATACAATAAGTATCCATACAATAAGAATCCAAGGTAGGTATAGGTACGTAATTCGCCTGTCATTATCTTTACCGTTTAAATCTTTACCATCTTCTCGTAGCTAGGCAATCTGAAAGACAAATAAACCAGAAAAATAAACAAAAATGTATAAAAAGTCGAGAAAGTAGGTAACATTTCGAACGTGCAAACAATCACGCCCGCAGTGGGAATCGAACCCGCACCTCTGGCGTCTCAGCCGGACATTCGCCCGCCTCACCACCGTCTACCTTCTTAAAGCTGTGAAAAACTTAATTGTAATTTTATTAATTAATATTAGCAGTGGGACAAAATAGGATAGAAAAAAATTTTGAATGAGGGGGTAATCATTGCTAAATAATATTTAAATTGAATTAAGATGACATATAAATAATCTATCTTTTATTATTTTGACTAATAGGGAAAAAATATACAAATGCGCTCCGAACGCTATTATCGAAATACCGATATTTTTTTTCAGGTAAATAATTAGACGGTTCGAAGCCGTGATGGCTAAAGCTGTAACAAACCGTATGTATTCGGTATTGAGTAACGGGTACGCCATTTCGAACCGAGTATCGAGTCGTTACACCCGAATGCATCTCGTTACTCGCATCTTTTGTAGTATCGGAATTATTTCCTATACTACGATAGATCGGCATTTGTCCATCCGAAAAAAAGGTTCAAAATACGGAAAAGTGAAAAAATGCTCCTTACGCAGTTTTGTATGTTTTCTACAAATTACAAATGTTGCGACGCCGCGAGACGTCATACTGTACGCGAACGCAATACGACTCAATTCGGTGTAGAGCACTGAATCGAGTCGTATTGCGTATGATACTGATATAATACCTCATACATAACAGCATGTTTTGTATGAGGTATCAGAAGTAACGAATAACGTGTTCGATTCGATACGATAGTAACGAGTACTCATTGTTATAGTACCGAGTACATGCGGGTACGCTTTTTGTCGTTACTTTAACATTTTCTCTAATGCTTCGTACTCAACAGTTGCAATAGATTAAGCAGTTCAATCCTACTAATATTATAAACGCGAAAGTTTGTAAGAAGGTATGGATGGATGGATGTATGTTTGTTACTCTTTACGCTAAAACGGCTGAACGGATCTGAATGAAATTTGGCACAGATATAGATTATGGTCTGGAATAACACATAGGCTTCTTTTTATCCCGGAAAATATAAGGCTCCCGCGGTATAGATTTGTTTTGGTTTTTCAAGGTATCACGCCGGCGAAGCCGCGGGTGGAAGCTAGTTATACATAAAATTGGCTAAGAAAGTCGTATCGCGCCGTCCGTTTTCGACAGCGCGATCTAGGATTTATGACATATTGATAAGTGACATCTAGTAACAAAATTATGGACTAGATGCACATAGTCGCTGTTGTAAAACTACGTTAGAGAACCGGTTCCAAGCCCTGGGGCCTTACTACGAATTCATAATACATCACCGAATTAGTATTAAGTACATTGTTATTTCGTACCATGACCTATGCTAATTGTTTGGAAGTATGTAGTAACGTTTTTATAATGGAATCGTTACGGAACCGTTCTGGAAAACTTCGTGGTAAGGCCCCTGATCTGTGGGGCCAGGTTAACGTGTGCAAATTGTCATTTGTTTTATTGTGAACTTACTTATACCTGAATATACTCATAAAGTGTAGTGAGTGTTTCTTCCTTCCGAACCTTGAGATAGCCAGTCGGGCAACGTTAAACTGTGGCACACTGGATATATTGCAGTCGCCCGGCCTGTACCGCGAGCATGTGGCGGGGCACGCGGGCTTGCGGCCCCACGCGTGCGCCAAGTGCGGCGCGCGCTTCGCCCTGCGCCGCACGCTGTACGCGCACTTCCTGCAGCACGCCCCCCCCGCGCTGGCCTGTCCCGACTGTGGCAAGATGTTCCGCACGCCGGCCAACCTCTACGCACATAGGCGGGTAAGCATCTTTTCTCTTTATTTCGAGTCTTTTTCTTCATTTATGGCATCTGAACTCAGAGATTTTAGGTTAGATTAGATAAAAAACGGAAGAAATTATTTTACGTAAAACAAGGCAGGATGGTCTTTAGTTTCAGCCTTAGTGTCCGTACTCACATTCGGTATTACTCGATAGTTTTACTCCAAAACGAGTAAATATTAACGTGTGACCGCAAAACTCACAGCTCGAAGGCTTGCATCTAGTAGTAATCCGCATCAAATATAGGCTCGACATGATAGCTCGATCGAGCAAAACCGTATGTGAGTACAGAGCTTTAGACTTTAGCCCGCTAGGTTACGATATTACAAAAGATGCGAGTAACGAGATGCATTCGGGTGTAACGACTCGATACTCGGTTCGAAATGACGTACCCGTTACTCAATACCGAATACATACGGTTTGCTACAACTTTATTGACAAGATATTAATCTTTATGCCAGAAGTAAAAAAAAAACCACTGAGTTAGTTGAAGACAATTATCTATGTTTTTTTTTCTTTTTTTATTGATGACGTCTGTCATCTGCCGACTTCTGTCATTTTTTCTGTCACAGGTTATAAGTCAATTTGCAGATCCACATCGGCGATCGTCGCTTCAAATGCGATATTTGCTTCAAGGGTTTCCTCCACCCGAGCTCGTTGAGGGAACACGTCAACGGTGTGCACAACAAGATACGAAAAGTCAAGAAACCAGTGCGCAATAGACATAAGAAATAAAAATACAATCTTGCTTTGTGTTATTTCTGTAGAGATTAGTTGAATTAGTTATGTCTTCTTTTTCTTTGTTTAAAAATTGTAAATATGTACCAATCAGGCGGTGTGGTCGCTCAGCGACAAAGACTTGTCTTGTGTGGTGTTAAATAAAAAAAAATACTCACTTCTGCTTTGTTTATGTCATCTGTCTTTTGAGATCAAGTTGCCAGTGTCAAGTGTTTAAATTAAAAGTATTGTCAATGTCACAAAAGTACCTACGTTAGTATTGCGTGAAATATTGTTTGTATTGTAACGTTTTAAACTTGAGTCGCCATGTTTCGAACTGTTTTTTATAATTTAAAAAGGTAAGTATATTTTTTTCTTATAACGTCAGTTATCGTAACCTCAATAGTATGTAGGTATTAGTAAATCAAATGATATAAATAGAATGTACCGAGTGTGGAGTGATAACATAAAATAAACCAAAATTATTTTTATTGTCATAATCCCCACCAACATGTTAGTGGGGAAAACGCCAAAAAATATTGTCGTTTTGTCATAATCCCCACTGGTGGGGACAACTTAGTGGGGATTATGACAATATACCAAAAACACTAGCTTCCGCTCGGCTCCGTGTGCATAGCTATTTTTTAAGCGTGTCTGTAATTTATTTAAGAGAACTCTAGTGTCTAGTTAAACCTAATTTAGGATTTAAGACGCTAACCACCATTTAATGTAAATGTTTTTTATCAATAAATGCTATCTATCTATCTATCTATCTGCTCATGTGGTACCTACCTACTTTGCCTACCCGGATAAAAATAAGCCTGTGCTAATCGAATTCCAGGTCGAAAACTATGCGTTTTCCAAGTTTCCGCCGTTCTGCCGTTTCAGCGTGATTGAGAACAAACATCAATTTTGTTCAAAGTTGTCTATAAATTTTAATTATTTAATTCTACTTTATTCAGCTTACGTAGCTGCCAGTTTTTTATGGTTTGATTTATAACAGCCGCCTGTTGGCAGGGTTGGATTCAGACCCTTGAAAAATTATTCTACATGGAAGTTAAAAATATACTACTTTGACTAAAATTATACTACGTATATGTTTTCATCGTTTTTGTTTTGAATTAAAATAAAATAGCATTTGTTAGTGAAATTTTGTTGTATTAATTACTAAAAAAATTCACAAAAATTATCAAATTGAGGCAACTGGATGCCTATTTCAGCCAATTCGTCAATCGGAACTTCGTCCTTTGCATTGACACGATGTAAAATTTTCGATCTTACTTTCTTTTACAGCATCGCATGAAAGAATCAGTGAGTCCCCTGTTTGTCTTTGCCTGATTTGATATTGCCATACGTACAGAAAATCTCGATACTGTAGGGTAAATGTTCAAAATTACTACCAAATAAACAAATCGGCTTGAACATAAAATTATACTACTTTCGCGTAGTATACTTGCATTAGGATACTACATACTACACATGAAATTATGGTACAAATAGTTTAATTATACTACGAAATCCAACCCTGCCTGTTGGCCCTTACCATGCCATTTCATAAGAGTGAGCGATACGTAAAGAAAAAATACGATCCTCTAATATAGTATTTACATACTCTGTTGTGAGTGATTATATCCTCTAACGTGAATGAATGGAATGATGGTTAGTAAGTACCTAATTATGATTTTTGAGTGGGAGGCAGCGATTATCATCAAATAAATGCTTTTTGTCTTGCGTTTTCAATAGTTTGTACATATAGTTTGCTAAGTAACTAATAAGTCATGAATAAACCACATTAAGGCACAAAAGGGATACTGCGGGACTCTGTGAAGTCGGAGAAATGCACAAAATGAGGTTACTACAGACAATTTGAACATAAACTTGTTGACCAGAATTTTACACAATGTCCGATGAAGAGTTGTGCAGAGTGTGCCTCGCGGAGAACAGAAGGATGTATCCGATCAGCAGCTCCCGGTATCAGGAGATGTATGAGAAACTAACGGGCGGACCGGTATGTCTATCTTATCATTTCGTTACTCAGTTTCTCAATAAAACTGGGGGTCGATTTAGATGCACGGGCCTGAGCCAAATGCATATCAGTGTCTAATAGGTGCCTATTTGAGGTTGAAGGTTGTTCTTCAGCCTGTAAGAATTTCCTCACGATCCTGCAGGTGTGCAGTACTACTGATTTTTGGAGAAGAGCATACGTGTGTGTTGGAATCTTTAATCGTTCGTTCTTCATGGTTTTGGTCGAAGGGTATTTTATTCAGACATTTCCGCAAGCGCCTGAGAGACATCACAACAGTAAATAAATAAATATTAGTGGAAATTTCACACAACGCCATCTAGCCTCCAAAACAAAGCTAAGCAAAGCTACCAACATCCCAAACAAACTAGCCTTCTTCATAGTTGGCTAAAAATATTTTAACCCTCATTCCAGCTTAGGTGTCTCAGTTACATTTTTTGTAAGAAGGATCACACAAAGCGCTAGGATCGAGACGAGTCCCTCGCCTGTTCTTCTCGTACTTGGGTTAGGTTGGAATTGGCACATAGATTCACCGCATGTGAGACGTTTCAAAGTGATTCTTGTGATTTTATTGAATAAAAAATTGGAACGAAGTTCCTTATCGTGCGTTGCGAAAGGGGGCTAGACGGAAAAAATTAAGACCAAAAGTTGTGACGACACTTTTTGCTATAGTTGTAAGCCTTGCGGCGTGCGCGTGTTTCTCTGTCTCCCTCTTTCTCTCTCTCTCTCTCCCTCTCTCTCTCTCCCTCTCTCTCTCTCCCTCCCTCTCTCTCTCCCTCTCTCTCTCCCTCTCCCCCCCCCCCTCTCTCTCTCTCTCTCATAGAAAGCAAGCCAGTTATTTCCGTTACATCTTTCTTTCGAACTTATTTCCATCCGGGTGTCCCTTGACACCTCTCAAGTTTTATTTTTCTTTCTTTCTTTCAGCTGTTGTCCGGAGATGGTAGACCTGACTGCCTGTGCAGCCTGTGCCTCACCATGGTGCAGAGGTGCTGGAGATTCTTCCACATGTCACAGAAGTCGGAGGAGAACCTCAACAAACTACTAGCATATGGAGTCAAGGTAAGAAAATATCACCAGTACTCGCAAACGGTGAAGGAAAACATTGTCGGAAAGCCTGGCGTTTAGTGAATAGAAAATACATGGAAGCATTCTTTGAGCTAAAAAATTATCCCACAAAAAATGTGCTCTGGTAGGCGGGGCTTGTCAATTATGGCAAAAAATTATGTCAAAAATTCAGTTCATTTAATTATTTTCAGTTGACTCTGGCCTCGTAGCTCAGTGGTAGTAGCTCTGCCTCCTGCGCTGCAGGTTGTGGGTTCGATCCCCCAGGACTAACATTTGTGTGAATGCAGATCTTTGTTCTGTGTCTGAGTGTTATTATTTTTCTATGTATGTGTTTACCAAAAAAAAGTACTTATATAATTAACTAGCTGATGCCCGCAGCTTCGCCTGCGTGAATGTCGATTATCGCGACTTTTCATACAAACTTTCATCCCCTATTTTATCCCCTTGGGGATAGAATTAATCGAAATCCTTTCTTAGCGGATGCCTACGTCATAACATCTACCTGCATGCCAAATTTCAGCCCGATCCGTCCAGTGGTTTGGGCTGTGCGTTGATAGATCACTATGTCAGTCAGTCAGTCAGTCAGTTACCTTTGAGTTATATAAAAAATATATATATATATACAGTCGTGGTCAACTAATTAGGGACATGCAAGATAGTGAAGAACAATAACCGGTTATGTACATACAAATATAAAACCCTATTGATTTCTCAGTAACTATTATTTGCATAATTTGGTCCGATTATTATGCTTTAAATGGCTGTAAATAAAAGAATAAATAAATAGAAAAAAGTATTTAATATCAAAGGTTGAACATGTATTCAATTTTAAGGTATAATTCTGTAGCTGGACATTTAATTAAGGACAGTAAACTATAATGAAAAATAGAGTTAAACAAAACTAATAATCTGCAGTATTATAATATCTTTAACAGCTCCATTTTATTACGTGTAAAATCAGTACCCAGTAGCAAAACCTTTGTTAGTAATTACCGCTTGACACCGATGTGGCATAGACATTATCAGTTTCTGGCATGTTTCGACAGGAATGTTTGCCCATGCCTCACAAAAAGCTTCATTAAGTTCATCTAAAGTTGTGGTACGATAAGTGGCTACTTTTTTCTTGATTTCGTGCCAAAGGTGCTCGATTGGGTTAAGGTCCGGGCTATTTGCTGGCCAATCTAGCACCGATACTGACTGACTGGTAAGAAACGACTTGACTGAACGGGCGGTATGTTTTGGGTCGTTATCATGCTGAAACGTCCATATAATAGGGAGATGCTCCTCAGCATAGGGAAGCATCGTTTCCTCCAATATTGCCTTGTATTGATGTTGGTCTAAGTTACCCTGAACTTTCCTCACAGGTCCCACTCCACGTCCAGAAAATGAACCCCACATTTTAATGTTTCCACCGCCATGTTTCACCTGCTTTTTTGTGAATCTTGGATTCATTTCCGCTTTTACTGGACGCCGTACGTATTGCCTTCCATCTGAAGAAATCAAATTAACCTTGGTCTCGTCAGAGAATAATACATGTTGCCATTGGGCGTAGGTCCAATGTCCATATTTACGTGCAAACGCCAAACGAGCATTTCTATGTTCTTTCTTCAACAACGGTACTTTGCGAGCCACTCTTCCGAACAACCCTGCTTCTACCAGACGTCGTCGAACGGTCCTAGCTGAGACACCAGCTCTTTCGTCTGTCCCAAACACTTCGTGTTTAATTAAAATAGAGCCTAGAAACGGATCTTTCTTAGCTAACCTGGCTATCATTCTATCTTCTTGCGGAGTTGTTTTTCTCGATCTTTTTGTTCTGGGCACATTTAAATCTGTGTTATTGCGTCTGACATGTTGCACTGCATTGTATACCATAGTTTTTGAACAATTTAAATGTTCTGCTATCCTTCGGTATGGCCAACCATGCTCGACAACAAACTTCATGATAATTTTTCGTAGTGTTGGATCGCAACTTTTATTTTTACCCATTTTTCTTCAAAATATTTTTCAAAACTTAAAATAAATATCGGGATTGCCGCCAAAACTACCACGAAACAATAAGAGAAGAAGTAAAAAAGTATTGAGATTCAAATTTTGAAAATAGAACGCAATATCTCAGTGTCCCTAATTAAATGGCCAGCCAGCATTATTTGAACAAATAGCACTACGATAATCTATCAGCTATACTGTAAAGAGGTTTAATGTTTAAGAAGTTGTTATTGTTTGTATAATCGGGCACATAAATGACTAATTATACTTACATGTAAGAGATATGGAATATGGTTTAGACTCGTTGGAAAATAAAAAATAAATTCACAATTCGGTTTAACCAAAGAGTGTCCCTAATTAGTTGACCACGACTGTATATTATATAAATATGATCACGATTGTAATCCCCAGGCTCGGTAGATATCTCCTCAGATCCTTAGT
The DNA here is from genome assembly GCA_963675405.1 of Cosmorhoe ocellata. Taxonomy (NCBI): domain Eukaryota; kingdom Metazoa; phylum Arthropoda; class Insecta; order Lepidoptera; family Geometridae; genus Cosmorhoe; species Cosmorhoe ocellata. Next base: position 497,350 of record OY776273.1, read on the forward strand.
TACTTAGATCTTTGAGGATATCTAAAGAGGGTAGTCAGAGGCAAGTCCAGACATGACATTTAGTACATGCCCACATTTTGCACAATAGTTAGTATTCCGTACGTGACAGGTTGCAAGCCCATCGCCGCTTATAAGAATACTAACCTATGACACATACCTTCGAATTTTTGGTTCTAGGGCATGCCGGTTTCCTCACGATGTTTTCCTTCACCGTTTAAGAGCACTGGCATTGCGCACATAAATTTTTCGAGTGGAAAAACTCATTTGTGCACGACCAGGTTTGAACCCACGACCTTCGGATCGTGAGGCAGGGGTGCTACCACTGCACCACCAGCGCTCTTCTCTCGAGTTATATACATTTAGATAATCTATCAGCTATCTGCTATCGGGTTCCCATAGTACAAGCTTTTAGTTTGGGGCCAGATGGCGTTGTGTGAACTGTCCACCAATATTTATATTAAGTACCTGGGTGACCAAGCCTTGCTCGTTTTTTTTTGGGGTAAACGACGTTTTCTAAAAATGAAACCTAGCTAGATCGATTTATCGCCCCCGAAACCCCCTGCGTACTAAATTTCATGAAAATCGTTGGAGCCGTTTCCGAGATTCAGAATATATACAGGGTGTCCCAAAAAGTAGTGTCAAGCGAAAGTCCAGAGATAGAACACCCCTTGGGGTATCCGAATCACCCCCATGTATGTTCCGCGATTTTCTATAGTTTTCGAGTTATTAATTTTTTTCCGAATTTTCGAAAATTTACGACTTGAACAACTTAAAACATTCTTACAAAAAAAGTAGAAAACTTTCTTGAGATTTTTTTTGCTACTTAATTGTTATGAGTTGTTATTTTATGCATAAAGTAATCAGCTACGTGACTTTGATGAAAACTATGAAAATGTTGGTGTAAAGTCAAATAATTACATTCGGTGAATTATGACTAAAATTTTCAACTTCAAATTAAAAATCTTAAAGAGTGATTTCATGGTTCCTAAATAAGTCTAAAGAATTCTCCAGACTCTCAGCTTTCATAATCATTATGCTGATTTCTTTGGCATAAACTAATTCTTTGTAGTCGTTTTGGTTAGTTATCAAACAAATTAAGCTTAGGAATGATAAAATGGCCAAAATCTATTTTTTAATCAGGTTGCTAATTTTAAGAATTTTCCACCTCACCGTCTTTGAAGGCCGATTTTAGCAAAAGTAGCCTATAAAGTACTACTTTTTTTTAATGATTATGAAAGCTGAGAGTCTGGAGAATTCTTTAGACTTATTTAGGAACCATGAAATCACTTTTTAAGATTTTTAATTTGAAGTTGAAAATTTTAGTCATAATTCACCGAATGTAATTATTAGACTTTACACCAACATTTTCATAGTTTTCATCAAAGTCACGTAGCTGATTACTTTATGCATAAAAGAACAACTCATAACAATTCAGTAGCAAAAAAAAAATCTCAAGAAAGTTTTTTACTTTTTTTGTAAGAATGTTTTAAGTTGTTCAAGTCGAAAATTTTCAAAAATTCGGAAAAAAATTAATAACTCGAAAACTATAGAAAATCGCGGAACATACATGGGGGTGATTCGGGTACCCCAAGGGGTGTTCTATCTCTGGACTTTCGCTTGACACTACTTTTTGGGACAACCTGTATATACATATATACAAGAATTGCTCGTTTAAAGGTATAAGATATTTATTATTTTCAGTTTACTCGTCTGTCGGTGGCTCTGGTTGATAAAGTGAATGTCCACAACCTGTCAGTCACGTCAGTCACGCACACGTCAGTATTTGACAATGTGAAGGAGGAAGCGGAAGTGGCGGTCAAACTGGAGATGTTTTCTGAAGAAGAGAAGAATATTGATGAGATTGATGGTAAATTCTTGCCTATTCTAGATAAAAATAAATATGATCACGACTGTAATCCCCGGGCTCGGTAGATATCTCTTCAGATCTCTAGTTACTTAGATCTTTGAGGATATCTAAAGAGGGTAGTCAGAGGCACGTCCAAACCTGACATTAATAATATTAGTAGAATAATCAATTACGTATTATTTCGCAGATGTCCCTGCGCAAGAGTCGAACGACGAAGACTCCGAGTCAGATCCGTTGGAAGCGGTTGAAATTGTCGACGTGAAAATAGAATCCATCACAGAAACGAATGCCTCAACTTACTCCTGCGCAGTATGCCCGCGCCGCTTCAACTCTTCAAGAGAATTGGACCAACACAAAAATTGTGTTCATAAAACAAGATACCAATGTAAAAAGTGTAGTGAAGTGTTTGCAAACTCAGCTGTCCTGAAATTACATATGAAATTTCACGCTGAACAAAAATCTGTAGATAGTGATAATGTCAATGACAGTTTTATAGATTTCACCGGTGAGAAATTTGCATGTGTGCTTTGTAAGAAGACTTTCACACAGAAAGGACATTTAAAAACACATATAATGGCATTTCACACCGGGGAAAGGCCATATGCCTGCCCCATATGCGACAAGAGATTCGTGCAGAATAGTAATCTCAGAACTCATATGCGTACAGCTCATGTTAAGGAGAAACCGTTCACTTGTACCACTTGTAAGGGTGTGTGTGTTGACGAGAGCCATCTTAAGGAACATATGAGTATCCATAGCGGTGACAATCAGACCATCAATGATGGGAATGATGATAGAGTCGAAAAGCCATTTGGTTGTGGCCGGTGTGGGAAAACATTCACAGCGAAAGCCCATTTGAAATCACATGTCATGGCCATTCATACGGGAGAGCGCCCATTCGCGTGTACCATGTGTGATAAAAAGTACACGCAAAAAAGTCACCTAAGGTTACACGCGAGGTTGTCACACGTTGTGGAAAAACCATTCGCATGTCTCGATTGTGAAATGAGATTTGACAGTGAAAACGATTTGAAAAAACACTCCACAACCCATACGGATATTAAGTCATTCTCTTGTGCTATCTGCAATAAGTTATTCCTATCAGAAAACAACTTAAAGAAACATATGGTTGTACATAGTGGGACGTTGTTGCCGAGCGATGTTGAGGAGATTGAAAGAGATGAGGTGAAAGTCAAGCCGTTCCCCTGTGTGTTATGCAGCAAGAGATTCGGATGGAAATCGCATTTAAAGTCTCATATAATGGCAATCCACACAGGAGAAAGGCCATATTCCTGCTCTGTATGCGACAAGAGATTTGTACAAAGAAGTAATTTAAGATTACACGCTAAAGTAGCGCATGGGATTATTAAACCTTTGACATGCGAATTGTGTAATAAAGCGTTTAGGAAAGAAAGCAATTTGCAGAAGCATATGACTACGCATAGCGGAGAAGTGTCAATAGATACTGAAGTAGAAGATGATATGTCCAAGTCAAAGCCATTCCCTTGTGTGTTATGCAGCAAGAGATTCGGTTGGAAATCGCATTTGAAAACTCATATAATGGCGCTTCATACTGGGGAACGCCCTTTTTCATGTTCCATATGCGATAAAAAATTTGTACAAAAAAGCTATTTGAGATTTCACATGAAAACTATACACCCCGGAGACCGAGCTACCCAGATCATGCTCAACAGTGATGAGGGGAAACCATTCACTTGCAAACTTTGTTCTGTTAAATTTATTAACAAAACCAGCTTAGAAAAGCATCGGAGACTACACACCGACGCGCCGCCATTTAAATGTATCAGATGCGATAAAAAATTCAGCACAAAAGTCGATCTAGACTCCCACAACTTAAGTCTACACGCTACTGAACTACCATATAATTGTGAGACTTGTAAATCGAGATTTGAAGATCAGAACGCGTTGAAAAAACATCAGTCAACACACACCGACGCCAAACCGTTGTCTTGTGAGACTTGCAACAGAACTTTCCTAGCTCGCAGTGCTTTAAGAAGACATATGGTCATTCATAGCGATGAAAAACCATTCTCGTGCAAGATATGCAAAAAATCTTTCAAACAGGACAGAGTTTTGAGAAAACATATGCAAATACACACCGAGGAGAAGAAATTTGGATGTGATGTGTGCGATAGGAAATTTTATCAACGTGGGAACTTAATCAGTCATATGAGGATTCATTCTGGAGAGAAACCCTTTGTGTGTGACCGATGCGGGAACAGTTTTAATCAGAAGAGTCATTTAAGAACGCATGTGCTGTTTATGCATACCACAGACAAGCCATTCTCTTGCGGGTTGTGTAATAAGAAATTCAGGTTGAAGAGTTGTCTTCGGAACCACCAGATGGTACATACTGGTGAACGACCATACCCGTGCAATAGTTGTGATAAAAAGTACTATAAGAAAGGTGAATTGAAATCTCATGTCTTGAAAATGCATTCTTGAAATGCAGACACTTACAATATCCTTTTGTTCATTAAATCTATCCATCGAGGTCCTCTACCGTCCGTCACCTCTTCTTACCAAGTAGCCTTTAAGGGGCAGAATTTAGAATATTGCAAGTACTGCAACCCTAATTATTCTATTACCGCTTAATAGATTACATTGTATTGAACTACGCGATAGTATTCGCGCTAGAGTCTAGAATATAAGTGATAAATTCATCGAAGCTAAAACATGAATTATTTAGAATTCCTCGGTTAAAAACCATGTCGAAACACCTCTGAAAATTCCGAAATTCCCAAATTATTATTTATAAATTTTCCCAAATATAGAATTGTAATTATCTTTGCCTTTCTAGTGTGACTATTCGAGTGTAGATGGTGTTATAATCGACTTTAATACTTAGTTCTGCTACTTTCTGCAATGACAAATTGTCTCTGGTTGCGGCAGCGACTGCGGGGTGAGGAAGTGGGGGTGAAAACTGAAATCAGTGTGACAGTATTCTGGGCCTTATAATCTTTAGGTCTCTTAACAGGTTAGCTGTCCGATGAGGCACATGTGCCTCATGGGTGATTGCACTGGTACGTCCATGAGGCATATGTGCCTCATGGCCAATGATGTAGATAATGCAATCGATCTATCGATATTTTTTTTTAATAATTATATTATTTGTAGCATTAGTAAATTATACTACAACCAAATTCTACCAATCAATTTATTATTGAACTTAAACAAAAAATAAATTTCACTTAAAAATTAACATTAACCTTATTCAAACACAAAATTATTCTTTCACCGATGTTACTATTATTGTGAGACCCTTTGAACTAGGGTTGCCAACAAAAATTAGGAAACTAGCCTATTATCATCAAAACCGAAATGGCGATTGTAGACCTGCGATTATATTCCCTCATGTATGTTTTTCTTTAAAACATAGCATACAATATGAAATGTTACATATTGTACACTCAGTTGATACCATTTTAGATATTTTTCAGATGTCTAAAGTGTTACGAACATAAACGTACATTTTATCATTAAACGTAAATAATTAATTTCTTATCATACTCATCTAACATTAGCAATTATCGATATAATTAATTTCAATCACTAGGACACATAAAGTATCATAAAATACTTGAAGAGAATGACGTAACTTAATACGAAACTTCATGAGCGTTAGCTGTCATTATTTACTACGAGGACGTGTACAAAGAAGATCGAAACTTGCTTCGGGACAGCTAACCTGTTAAGGTACGAGTTGGCAGGGGGTGACGTATGGCAGCGGCGGACGACGTGTCGCGGCGACACTACTGGTTTCTATGCATTTCTATGAAATTCCCTCCGTAGTTAGCGACACGAAGCGACGCATTTCATAGAACTTCATAGAAACCTGCACTGTCGCCGCGACTCGTCGTCCGTCGCCGCCTCATGTCGCCCGCTGCCAACTCGTACCCTTACAGTCTTTAATCATACGAGTGTCACGGAAACAAAGCATCTGGCTTAATTTTTCCTTTTTGGCTTTAATGTCCTTATCTCATCATTATAATCATTATAATTGACGACCTCAGTGGCGCATCGGGAAAGAGTCCGCATGCAACGCAAGAGGTTGCGGGTTCGATTCCCGCCTCGGAACAAATTTGTGTACGATCTGCAGAAATTTGTTCCGTTGGTCTGGGTGTGTATGTATAATAAAAAATATCTATCTATGTACCTACCTATATCATGTATTAAATTTATCAGTTATTTAGTACCCATAACACAAGCTTTGAGTAGCTTACTTTGGGGCTAGATGATGCTGTGTGGATTGTCCAGCATTATTTATTTATTTATTTATTTATAATGGTCACCATCGCAAAATATGCATGAATATTTCTTCTTTGTCTCCTGCTTTGAATATTTTTGTCCATTTTTCGCTTTCTCTTATTTGTGTTCAAAGATTCTTCTCTTGAATACAAGTAAAAAAGTAGTGAGTACTGAGAAGACGGATGATAGAGGGAAATGGAGAAAAAAAACTTGTTGTGCCGACCCCACTTAGCGTGAGAAAAGGGCAGGAAAAAGAAGAAGATCCTTCTCTTGAATCTCTTGTCCCGTTTGTCCATTGTCACTGCACAGTTTTGCTTTTTTTTGGTATTTTTATTGTATTTGCGAGTTTATAGTTCGCCATACAATTCATTTTTTCTCAATTTTTTGCCTTCTTTCTCATATTTGTCTTGTTGCCGAATAGTTCCGCTTTCCGCTCAAAGTGCTGGTTCGTTTTCCCCGTTTGAGCAGGCTCAAGTCTAAAGACCATGCCTTGTCTTAAGTAAAATTATTTCTTACGTTTCAATGGTAACAATTTTTTGTCTTTCGTGTCCATCGCCCGCGCATGACGTTTCGTTCAGAAACGTATTGTGTTGACCACAGACCATCCCAAAAGCGTGAGGAGGGAAAAATAAACGAATGTTCTGTATAAAATAAAGTGTAGTGATTCACTACTACACACATTCACTATTAGTGAATTCTTACAAAATTCTGGTACGCAGGTGATTGCTCTCAATATTGTCTGTCAATATTGGAATTTGTCCCAAAACTTGGACCATTTCAGTAAATCACCATTTAATTTGCTTGGTTGAAGCGAAGGTTTTGAATTCATTATAAATGTCTTCTATAGAGGTTAAGCTCGTAGTATTTGAAGATCCTTTTCAAATTTGTCCATCCTGGTTGAAAGGCGTGATTAGGCAAATTATCCACATTTGAGAGTCTCTGGCTGTCATTATTGGATTGGAATTTGTCCCAAAACTTGGACCATTTCAGTAAATCACCATTTAATTTGCTTGCTTGAAGCGAAGGTTTTGAATTCATTATAAATGTCTTCTATAGAGGTTATGCTCGTAGCAGATTGAAGATCCTTTTCAAATTTGTCCATCCTGGTTGATAGGCGTGATTAGGCAACTTGTTCAGTACAACCTCGATTCTATTTGTTTTGTTGTTACCTCACAGTCTCTATTGTCAGTCGGTCACTTGAGTCGACGTTGAGTGCGGTTGGTGTGAGCCTTTGCAGTCCGCTGTCCCGCATGCTTGGAATGCACACCTATGCCGGAACCCACGCTTGTGCAGATATCTAAAACACAAATTTAACTTTTTAGCTTCTTCCCATCGATCACTTATATTAGCTATGGCCTTGATTTGGTTCGCTTGAGGTGGTAAGTTCTCATTCTTTTGTTTCGATGTGCTGGAGGCTGCATAAAAATGAAGACAAAGCTATTAAGTCTGGCATATCCTCTTTGCCTCTCGCGAAATCATACCACCTGTATCTCATAGCAGAAGACATCTTGTCCACTATTGCTCGGACAGTCTCAGGATTATATAGGTAGTGGATTTTATTCAAAGACTTTACTACTGCGACAATGTTGCTGACCCTGCTTGAAAATATGCAAATATCTCTAGGGTTATCTGTGAGTTTTGGCAATCCTTTCATCTTTTCTGCCTCTGATATGACAAGTGCATCTGCACGGTCAAATCTCATCTCAAAATGTTTCATGACATCATCCGGATCCATCTCTGCTATGAACAGTGACTGAGTTGCTTCCTTAGCGGTGCCTCTCAAGCTCTTTTTAAGCCTCATAAGGTTCTCTATCCTATTGAAATAGTTATTAGTGTCTTTATATGATGCTTTGAATGAAAACCACTCACCGCTGTTACCGTTGAAATAAGGCAGCTCTTGTATGAATTTAGGTGGCCGTTGTTTTATAGTCAAAGCTGCAGCAAGTTAAGACACGTGGTTTGAGGCTTTTTTTTTTTTATCTCGTTCCTTTGACGTGTAATGAATCAAAGTCTTTTTACATTTATTACTAACTACGGGTGTGGGGTTACATTTCTTACCCTTATTCGGGTTTGGGGGTGAACTATTCTAGTTAATTTACTTCACACATTTCTGGTGATCTTATTTTAAACTTATACTTCTTTTTAACATAACATATTTATAACAATTCTTATTTTTAACAAAGTAGGCGACAACCGCAAATAACTTTAAAAATTTATAACTTAATCTACACTTAACTTAGAATTTTTCTGCTGCTGCCTCCAGGGTCCCCAGGGTGTCCTCTTCAGATTTGCGTGGTCAGGTGATGTCCAGCGGCCTCGGATGGGTGACCTCGTGGCCACGTGGTTTTTGTTTTTTTGCCAATTTCTCCGCAGTCCTTCGCGGGAAAAATCGGCAAGTGGTGTCAAAAGAAGGGGGCCCAGAAGGCCTTGCGGGAGGCACATTAAAAGTGATAGGTCGTCGCTGAAAATCGCGAGATATTTCAATTTGAAATTTTCAAAAATCACTGGAAATCGCTTTTCCGCTTATATCTTCGCGGTCACTTTGCTTATCGAAAAACACTTTTCACAGCCGTGTGCGCCTTGTGGTCGCGCAACTTTTGAGGTATCGCACAGGTTTCTAACTCAAAATAAACCAATTTTACTGAATTTTTCGGCGCGGAAACATGTGTTTTCGTGGTGGTCTCGCTGGCGGGTGGTGCCAGACTCCGTGGTTTGAGGTTGGGTCGCAGCACATGGTGATGGAGTTTCAGGTTTAGCTGGTTGAGAGTCGAGCCATCCCTGTACTTCCTTCGTTTTATCCGGGATTAATTCGAACTCCTCTTCGGAACTCTCTGCGCTTAGTTTAGCAATCTCCGCCTCAGCCAGTATAGTCGCCGCACGTGCCTCCTCCAGTTTGGCACGTGCTAGTCGCTCCCTCGCCTCGATAATTCGTTTCTGTTGAGACTTAGACGTGACCTTGATTTGATTCATTTGTGCCATGTGGAATCACAAACTATATTGCCGGGGGCACCGGCTCTGTCATCTTTTCTTCGGCCCCGCCAAGCATGGACCTCGTGGTGGCCGGCATGCTCGATCTCGAAATTAAGTATTTTTATTCTACGATCCGGCTCGATACGACCAAATACTGTTCAGTACAACCTCGATTCTATTTGTTTGGTTGTTACCTCACAGTCTCTCTCTATTGAATATTGATAGGTTCAGATTTCAGATAAAAAAACCTTTTTTTAAATCAAAATGGCGGTCTGGCGGGCGATGGCAAAGACCTTTCTTGACGTTTTTTGCTTCCATTCAGCTTAGGCGCCGCGTTCGAAAAAAGATCGAGTGAGTTTTATTTTTTCCCAAGCTGAACGAAAGAATGAACTGAATGAAAGAACGCACTAATCGACCAATGATCGATGTGCTAATGTCAATGTCAATGTCAAACTTTTAAATATCACAATCATAGACAGGATAAATTTATATAATTTCGCGTCGTGCACACAACTAATCTACATTTAAGAGTCTTTGGCTGTCAATATTGGATTGGAATTTGTCCCATAACTCGGGCCATTTCAATAAATCACCATTGAAATGGCTTAGTTGAAGCGAAGGTTTTGAATTCATTAGAAATGTCTCCTACAAAGGTTAATCTCGTAGCAGATTGAAGATCCTTTTCGAATTTTTCCATCCTGGTTGATAGGCATGATTAGGCAAATTATCTACATTTGGCTGTCAATATTGGGTTGGAATTTGTCCCTAAATTTGGACCATTTCAGTAAATCACCATTTAATTTGCTTGTTTGAAGCGAAGGTTTTGAATTCATTAGAAATGTCTCCTACAAAGGTTAAGCTCGTAGCAGATTGAAGATCCTTTTCGAATTTTTCCATCCTGGTTGATAGGCATGATTAGGCAAATTATCTACATTTGGCTGTCAATATTGGGTTGGAATTTGCCCCAAAATTTGGACCATTTCAGTAAATCACCATTTAATTTGCTTGTTTGAAGCGAAGGTTTTGAATTCATTAGAAATGTCTCCTACAAAGGTTAAGCTCGTAGCAGATTGAAGATCCTTTTCGAATTTGTCCATCCTGGTGGATAGGTATGGTTCGATGGACTACTGTGTTGCGAGGATTTCCTTCACTTACTTATCAGTGAGACGATTATGAATCTTTGCTTAAAGTTAATGTCGATACGTTTTCATTGCTAACGAGTGATTTGGATTTTTTTTCACATAAGAGTGTTTATTCAATCAATTTGATTGACATTTGACAAGTGTTGATTGTATCAGAGTTCCGTAATCGCACTACAGGCCTCAATGTAATGTAGGTGTCTTGTTTAAAGTTGAGATCACAAATGATGAGGATATGCCAACGAGATATTGGAACGAAGTTTTTTATCGCGCGTTGTGAAAAGGGGCTAGACGGAAAAAATTCTCACGAAAAGTTGTAACGACACTATAGTTGTAACGTGACGCTATAGTTGTAAGCCGTGCGGCGTGCGCGTGTTTCTCTGTCTGTCTCTCTCTCTCTCATAGAAAGCAAGGAAAGGAACTTCGTTCCATCCGGGTGTCCCTTGACACCTCTCAAGTTTTTTTTTTGCATTAATTATGGGGTCATCCATAAATTACGTCACACGAATTTCATGATTTTTTGCCCCTCCCCCCCGTCCTTGTCACAGCCGGTGACATTTGTGAGACTTCCTAGTGTGACGTCACATGTCGACAGAAAAAAATGGTATTATATTTTCACAGATATAGTTGTATACAAGTGTAAACTTGAATAAAACTCAAAATCACACGAGAAACAATTTAAAAAAAACTAAAGCGACAAAGTTGATAGTCGAATGCATCGTAGAAAATCCAATTTGCTTGGTTAAGGCTTTAATATTTTGAGTGCAATTTAGAGCGAATGCTTTGACTTCACTAGTTATATCCACATCCACCAGAGTAGCTATTACGGAACTCTGATTACAATCAATTACAATGAATGTCTTTCAGAAAATGTACTGTAATTACGTAATTATGATATATACAAACAATTTACTTATGGCATTAAACATAATATAGTATAATATTTTTATGACATAAACTTTCCATAATACAATTCACCGCTAGTAACAAGAAGCTGTTAGTAACAATTATTTGATAGTATCAGAGTTACGTAATCGCAGCACAGATTATATTATCCTAATGTTTGTCACGTCTAATCTGAATGGATTTCTATGAAATTTCAAATAGATAATAGCCTGTGATGTGGAATGGCATAGGCTACTTTTAACGTACCTCGTGAGAAAAGCTGTTGACAAAAACTAATTGTAAATAACACTTATTAATTATATACCTACTTACAATAAAAGTAACATATTTTAAGTATAAGCAATAAAAAAGTAATATTATGAAATAAAATTATATTAATTTAAAAAAGTTGTCTTATTGTAGGTGAGTTGATATGGCCAGGGGCCTTACCACAAAATCTTTGGGCAATATCAAAGTGATAAAACTTTTCACAAGTTTTTTATTGAAGTAGTATTACCTCAAGCTTGAAATGTTTCTGAAACTGTTAGCCAGTGATTCCCAAAGTGGTCCAGGTGGACCCCCAGGGGTCCACGGGAGACTCGACGGGGGTCTACGTTGGACGTGACAAAAAATGGGGGTCTACAATCGTAAGCAGGAGGTGCATGAAAATTAATTTGGTTTCGATACTGAAGAACTAAAATGTTGGCCACAAACTCAGCCACAACGCAAGTTTCCATAGATAGATAGATCTAATCTTCACGTTTTTTTTTTCAAGATTTAGAAATTGGTAGTAATGTAGATGCAGGGGGTCCACCGGATCCAGCAAAATTTTGAAAGTAAAATAAAATAATAAATAAATATGATCACGACTGTAATCCCCGGGCTCGGTAGCTCCTCAGATCTTTAGTTACTTAGATCTTTGAGGATATCTAAAGGGGGTAGTCAGAGGCAAGTCCAAACATGACATTTGGTACATGCCCACATTTTTGCAAATTTTGAAAGTGGTCTATGAAAAAGAGTTTGGGAACTACTGTGTTAGACTGAAGAGAAAGAGACTTCAGAAGAAAACAGAGTCCCTGCTGTTGATGAAGTACGAGATCTGTCTTGAGGTGACGCTAAGGCAACTCACAACTTCGTCTGCAAAAATCCATCAATTTAACCTACTAGTGTTGCTAGTAGGCTTCACACGGGTAGCAAAAGTATCTCTATTTTTTTTTATATAATATAGCCTAGGTTACTCAGGGATAATGTAGCATTCTAATTGTGAAAGAATTTTTGAAATCGATCCAGTAGTTTTTGAGATAATTCGTTACAAACAAAAATACAAAACATATTATTCCTCTTTATAATATTAGTATAGATTAATTAATTATTGATATCGGTTTATCGGAAAGTTTCGATAGAGTGCAAAAAGAGGCGGTCACCCATCCAAAAACTGATTGCGCTCAGCGTTGCTTAACCATACGTTCCCCATACAAACTTTCAACCCCTATTTCAAAAATTGAAAGGTTACAGAGTTAGGTACTTACGCATTTATTATTATAATATTATTAGTATGGATTTATAAATGAAACACAATTATAATAAACTTATTAGTTTATTTAATTTACTACTTACAGGATTCAGTTATAAATAAAAGATCTCTAACAGCCAATTTTTACAATCTCCCTCAAAACCTAACGCGTAGGTTAGTAATTTTTTTAGGTTACTATTACTAGTAACCCACGTAATTTAAGGTTTCTTTTACTAGTAACCCATGTAATTAAGGGTTACTGTTACTAGTAACCTAAATAATACATTTAAGGTTACCTTCGCTAGTAACCTAAGTAATACTTTTCTATCAAATTACACCTAGATTCCGTAAAAAGTAGAATGTTAGGCTGATATATCTATCATTTTTTATTAAAATAAGTCGGCAGTGCTTTATGTTGTGATTTCTAGAAATATTTCAGGCATTCAGGGCGATTAGGTACCTACCTAGGTACTATTCTAAGCAAAGTGACATTCAAAGATGTATTTTCGCGAACTAACTTAAAACAATGATTAAATTATCGATACAAGATCTTATTTTGTTCACTAAAAAGATTAAATTCTCTTTTGTTATGTCATCTGTCTCTTTTGAGATCAATTTTGTCAGTGTCAAGTGTTTAAATTAGTAGTATTGTCAATGTCACAATGTCAAATTGTCGAGTCAATTTTAAACAAGATGTTTGTTCAAAATTCTCAGGATTTCCTCAGATAGATTTAGAAAACTATTTATCCACTTTCATTCACATATTTTACACTGGCGTCAAGAACTCTGACTTTATTGGAAAAAAACCACTAAAATTACACAATAAACTCAAAATGACACGAGAAAATATCTAAAAATAAGAGAGACAAAATTGACATTCGAATAGATCGTAGAAAATCCAAGTTAAATTAGCGTCGGTAAAACATTTTAAATAACAGATAACATTTGACTAAACTGACGTGTGATGTGTTTTAGTTTAATTTATACGCAAAGTCAATTATTGGTGTTGACTGAAGCTACGGGAAAAAAAATTAATTTAATTTAGATCAAATTATCTCTTTTAAACATCAATTTAGAAATCGCTATTTTAGTCATTCCAGTGAACGAAATAAGATCGCATCTATTTTAACATTTTTAATCGAAAAAAATGGAGAAGGCACTCAAGTCAACGCGTATAATTTTTTTTTTAGTTGAACGTTGTTATTAAGGTCAAATAAAAAAGGTTTATTATTATTTGCTTTTCAGTTTTTTGTTAAAAAGTTTTTATTAAATTAGTCTTAGGTAGGTAATATAGGTAGTATATTTCAGGTAATATATTTTAAAGTTTTGTCTATAATAGCCATAGGTTAGTCCCTAGGTAGGTACATAATTAGTTTGGTGTAGCATTAATCTAAGTAAAAATTAATTTGGATCAAATTCACTAACGTATTATTATTATTATCCAACTACTGATGTGTCTTCATATTGCTTTCGAATTACACTTAAATTAAAATAACTTTACAAGTATCTACTTTTGAAAAAATATTGCACAAAAATACCTAAAAACTTACCCTATTTTTGTAATTAATGATTCTACGGTTATCGCTGGCTTGTCGTGTGGAAATAAGTCAAGAACTATAGATACCTACTAGTAGGTACGCGTCATTATTTTTTACCCCTATTTAAATTACTTTCGCTACATTACCCCCTTTTTCGTTACTCCCTCTTGCGTTACCGGTAGATACTAGTAAGTACGCGTCATTATTTGCTACCCCTCTGGGTTACCTTCGTTGCGTTACCCCCTCTTTCGCTACTCCCTTTTGCGTTACCAGTAGATAAGTACTAGTATGTACGCTTCATTATTTGTTGCCCCTCTTTGAGTTACGTTCGTTGCGTTACCCCCTCTTGCGTTACCGGTGATTCTCCTCAGTTAGTTCAATATGCAATGCAAGAGGTAACAAATCATGACGCAATATTTAATACTATTGATAAAATTATAAGTCCTTAGCTGTCCTGTCTTCGTCTGCGCTTCTTAAAGAAAAATATCACAATAAACTTATAAAATTAGGGGATTATTTAGCTATCAGTGAAGTTTATAATTTTAGCCAATAAGGTTATGGTAAGCAATCTAAAAACGTAGCTTTTTGATACAATCTTTCAGTGTAGGTAAGTGAATTTCTAGAATGTTAGTTATTATAAATTTGTCGCTGCAATTTTGTCTATATTATTTGTTATTTCGCTGCAACTGAATATTTGATTATTGTTTCAATCTATCATTATTTCTTTTGCATGGTTTTTTTGATGAAGTATGGTGTTATTATAACTCACTTTAGATATTAGGTAGGTATTTCAAATCTCAACATCTAGTTACCTACCTACCATATTACTCAAATATTTCCATTTCTTGCTTCAAAGAGTATTATTATGCCTCTAAGACACACTTAATCCTTTCCTCACACTAGTTCCAAAGACTATAGACACGTTAAGAAGCTCCAAAAATGATCCCCTACAACTAAAGATACAAACTACAAACTTTATATACCTATATATTTATTTAGGTAAGTACCTACAGGAGTATCGACTCAAAAGGCGGCATTTCTATAAAAATATTGTGCTATAAAGTATTTGGGGGTAAATCTAACCAAACCAGGTTACCTATCTAGGTGGGTGTATAATCTAGAACTAAGTAAAGACTAGATAGACTTGGCAAAAAGGGGTAGAAATTTTAGGGGCGCTTTTTCTTTGTCAATCAATTCACTTTGTAAGCAGGCTAGGCGCGTTCCATACCTTGAGATATGAAGTTTTCAAAAGACAAAATTAGTGTGAGACGAGATGTAGTTACGCGATAGAAAGAGATGCACTTATAGGCAAATGTAATTTTAGGCGCTTAGCCCTGTGTGAGCTGAATTGCACTTCATTGCGTCGTGACAAGAGTCGCTATTACTTTAAATGTTTTTGCAGACTGTGCGTATCTTTAGGTACTATTATGTGCCTTAATTGTGCCGCCTTTTGTAGGTACCTTTAGGTACTTTTATGTATCCTGTGGTTAAAGTGCCAGGTGCGCCTTTGTACCTATGAGTACCATTATGTATTCTGTGTCTAAAGTACCGAGTGCGCCTTTGTACCTTTACGTACCATTATGTGTCCTGTGTCTAAAGTGCCGAGTGCGCTTTTGTACCTTTATGTACCAATATGTGTCCTGTGCCTAAATTGCCGATTGCGCTTTTGTACCTTTCTGTACCATTATGTCTCTTGTGCCTGAAGTGTCGAGTAAACCTTTGTACCTTTCTGTATCATTATGTATCCTGTGCCTTTGTACCCTCAGGTACTATGTATTTTATTGTAAAAGTTAGTGCTAATACTTTCTACGCTTTTTTGCCAAATCTTATTCAACTGCTGAATAGCTTATAATCTTTGACATCGAATTATGAACGTACAATGATAGTTATAGCGATGGAAATACGAAAATGACTTACATTTCAATTTAATATTAATCTATAGCGATATCACTAACACAAATTATTGCTTAAAATTAGTTATTACTACGTACTTAATTATAAATTCTTTTATACGGATGTAATTATTATAAGATGAATAGAATAGTTACCTATGTACAAAACTGCAAAATTAAATTTAGCCTTTTTATTCTCAGGCTAAAATGTGGACTTTTAAGAAAAGGTTGTTTTGATAAAGGGGTATATATTTTAATAAACACCTTGGAGCTGCCAAAATTCTACCAACATGGTAGAATTCCTTGTAAAGTTGGCAACTTTATCGAATTGCCAGGCTCAAAAAGTGTATGGAAAAGAAAATTGTAGCGATTTCATATAAATGTAGCAATGATTTATATAAAATTTAATGTAGGTAAAGTAAATTATCAAAAGCTCTCATTAATAGATATTATATAAAAAACATGCGTTGTACGTACCTACTTATCTATTATCAATGAGTGCTTAATTATGAGATTAATATTCTGATTTAGTTATATAAACAAACAGATTTTATGAATTTTCTAGAAACTAGAAAAATCATGAAATTAGTTCAGCCATATCTTACGGCAATAATCTCGCAAAATATTTACACTGTTTACCAAAAATTAAGGATTAGAAAAATCTGTTTGACTGAAAATGTGCTAAAAGGTCTTTCTCGTAAATTAGGAAAACATTTTTTGAATTTGATGAACTGCCGGCCTAATTTTCAGTCAAAGTCCCAAAAATCTATATAAAAGAATATAATTAACTACAAAAGGTTTTCCTATCGCTGTCACAACACTTCAAAAGCTTACACAATCTAATCAAATTAAAAATATAAATCTTTGGTGTTTATTCAATCGTTTTACGATCACATAAAAATTGTAAAAACCAAATTTGAAAATGGTAACACCGAAAATGTCATTGAACGGCGCGCTCTCATTGGTCCAGGCTGTCGAAAAGAGTATAAAAGGCGAGGGTGAAGAGGAAGCAAGTCATTTTCGTTTTGCTCGCCGACGCGAACATTGGTATCAGCTCGTCTGCGTGCGCTGTGTGCGTGCCTCCTAGCGTGTGGAACTGAAATATGTCACTGACCTGGGGAAAAATATATTTTGTCAAACATGATAATTGTCACATGCCCACATTACGCTCATCCCGTGCATGATAGGTTGCCACTTATAAGCCCATCGTCGCTTATAGATGACTATCAACTAACATATATTTTTAAATTATTATTCTTTAAATTTATTATTGTGCGCCGACCTGGCTTAAAACCAGAATGGGTTGGCTGGTAGAAAATGCCCCCTAGACATGAAGCCCTCCTTTTGTCACACATGTTATTTAATTTGTGTACAATAAAGTATAAATAAATAAATAAATAGATACATGAGCTAGCCTTATTCGGTCATATTTCTCGTGGTCTCATGATATCTCGTACTAACTAAAATATGTGGGTTCGATTCCCGCGATGGGAGATATGCTTACATGTTCTCAAAATATTAGTTCAGAGTCTGTGTGCTATCAAAGGGTCACTGGGGAAATATCCTACTAATATTATAAACGCGAAAGTTTGTAAGAATGTATGGATGGATGTATGTTTGTTACTCTTTCACGCTAAAACGACTGAACGGATCTGAATGAAATTTGGCACAGCTATAGATTATGGTCTGGAATAACACATAGGCTACATTTCATCTCGGAAAAATATAAGGTTCCCGCGGGATAGGTTTGTTTTTGTTTTTCAAGGTACCACGCGAAGCCGTGGGCGGAAGCTAGTATTAACATATTTTCAAAATATTAGTTCCGGGTCTGGATGCTGTCGAGATTTGAAATACCTCGTTCCAGCCATATCTGTTCTTGGCCTGCACAATGGCCTCGTACACGGCCCCGGGCTGCAGCCCCTTCAGCTCGTGCGACACGCGATGCGCCAGCGCAGAAGTCGCCGCAGGCGCAGCGAGCACCACGTCGTGCCAACGACCCGGTTGTTGGAACGATTCGTTTATCTTAAAACAGAAAGATGATCATCATTATTAGTAGGTACGTCGGTGTCAGTTAGCCAGTCAGTCAGTTTTTTCTTTGTTTTGCTTCAACAAGCTATGTTGCAGAGCTGGAGACAAGGTTCACTGATTCTAAGTAACAAGAGATCTGAGGAGATGTCTACCGACAGTCGTTTGAGTGTTTGTATTACAGTCGTGACCATATTGGTTTTGTTTCAACAAGCTATGTTGCAGAGCTGGAGGCAAGGTACTCACCGCCTCTTAGCAACAAGAGATCTGAGGAGGATTTGAAGCTTTATGACTAAATCCCGCCCGATATGACTAGGTTGTCAAAAAGACAAGATCGCTGTAACACTAAAGCTGAATAGAACAACATCGCGGTCGGACCGATAATAGTCACTTTGCTATTTAGTTGAATCAAGATTTAGGCCAACTACAACAGTCCAATGGAGACCTAGTCCTATCAATACCTAGTCTTATCAAGATGTCGTTATCTTCTCGTACTTGGGTTAGGTTGGAATTGGCACATAGATTCACCTAGCATGTAAGACGTTTCAAAGTGATCCTTGTGATTGTACTGAATAAATATTTTTCAATTTCAATTTCAATTTCATAAAGCTTGTAACCCCGGGAGATGTCTGTAGGGACACGCAGTAGGGATAACCGAGTATGGTTAAGATATTTTCTGTGCGCCTATCCCTACCGGTAGAAATAGATCTACACAAACGTGCACTTATCCCTACCAGTAGGGATAGCTTGGTAGGGATAAGTGTACCAGCCGGAAAAAAGTATCGATACTTTGTGGTATCGAGTACATTTCCATTCGATACCGATACTTTTGTACTCGATATTTTGCATTCGATAGGTACTTTTAATTAATGAGTACTTTTTGGCAGGTATCGTATCGAATAATATATTACGTTTTAAATGGGTAATCTTAGAAATTACCCATTTAAACCCTAGTTCACTCGTTCTGAATCTCAAAAAACATTACTATAAACTCATATTTTTAAGTGATTGTACCGAAAAGGAATGGGAACTTTAATTTATATGCCTAAATAACTAAATAGTTTAATTTTGATTTCATTTTTGAAGTTATTGGAACGAAGTTCCTTATCGCGCGTTGTGAAAGGGGGCTAGACGGAAAAAATTCTTACGAAAAGTTGTAACGACACTTTTTGCTATAGTTGTAAGCCGTGTGGCGTGCTCATGTTTCTCTGTCTGTTTCTCTCTTTCACAAATTAATCGAAAGGAACTTCGTTCCATCCGGGTGTCCCTTGTTACCTCTCAAGTTTTTTTCTTTTTTTATAGTATTTTTCGGTGTCGAGTGTTCGATACCGTGTCCTGCCGAGTCTGAGGATTACTGTCGTGGCCATGTTGGTTTTGTTTCAACAAGCTATGTTGCAGAGCTGGAGACAAGGTACTCGCCGCCTTTATGCTCAGCAGACATCAGAGATATCAGCAGACATCTCCTCAGATCTCTTGTTACTTAGAGGAGGTGAGCACCTTGTCTCCAGCTCTGCAACTTGGCAAAGCAAAACAAACATGGTCACGACTATAATACAAACACTCACATGACTCTCGGCAGACATCTCCTATCTCTTGTTACTTAAAGTCTGCTAACTTACTAACAAGAGATCTGAGGAGATATCTTCCAAGTCTGGGAATTCCAGTCGTGACCATGTTTGCTTAGCCAAGTTTTAGAGCTGCAGAGACTCACCGCCAGCTGCCGGTAGAGCAGGCGCAGCTCGTCGAGCGGCGGGTAGCTGTCGACGCTGAAGGCCAGGGTGTAGGCGCTGGGCGAGCTGGCCAGCGGGGGCGACGTGAAGCGCGCGGGCCCGGGCCGCCCCGACACCTCCACGTGCTGCCGCGCGCGGCCCAGGTTGTTGTCCGCCACGCAGCTGCAACGACAGGTATTACAAACTAGCTTCCGATTATAACTGGTGACACGATAATAAATAATGGAAAGGCTGATGTCAGTACCTGTAGTTGTAATAAACTGGTTGCAAAGTAGTCTCTGCCAGTGTTTCCACTGAGGTTTTTGGTTTTCCCTACATTCTTTGAGAATTATCCTGAAAAATCCTTAATTTTTTGGAAATTCAATAATTTAGGGCGCATGAATAATAATTAAAAAAAAACACATCGTTTTTGGCCATTTTAATGCGAAAAAAAGTTTAATAAAACTAATTCATTCGAAGACTCAGACTCAGCATTACTTTTGCAGGCTTTCGCTGACTTCTCTCCTTCATCTTGAGATGAAGAAGGTTACTAGCTCACTATTATCACTCGTGTCTTCCATCCCTTAATAGGTAGAGCTATTGAACATAGAATAAAAAGGTTTACCACATCATCATATCACATTATATAAGTAATCTTTACCCTAAAATTCCCTAAATCTCTGTCGCAATAAAAATAAGTCGTACATGAACTAAGTAGTTTCGCACTAAAAAGGGCGAAATCCCTAAAAGTGGAAACACTCTCTGCGCACCTTTATCCTTGCACTACACTGGTGAAAAATCTGGTGACGAAAAGGGTACGAGTTGGCAGCGGGCGACACGAGGCAGCAGCGGACGACGTGTCACGGCGACACTGCTGGTTTCTATGTATTTCTATGAAATGCGTCGCTAGCTTCGTGTCACTAACTACGGAGGGAATCTCATAGAAATACATAGAAACCAGTAGTGTCAAGTCAAGTCAAGTCAATAATCATTTATTCAGTAATATCACAGGGATCATTTTGAATCGTCTTACATACTAGGTGAGTCTAGGTGCCAATTCCAGTCCTATCCCAGTAAGAGAAGAACTGACAAGAAACTCGCTGGGCCCTAGCGCTTTTTTTGTACTATGATCCTAGTTAAAAAAGATTAAAGATTAAAGATTAAAGATTATTTATATATAATACTATCAACTTCAAAGGGCAAATAATATACAATGACCCCGCACTAGGCATAAGCCTGTGTCGCGGGTGTCCGAGGGAGAGTTTAATTAATTAATATAACTTAAAATATATAAAAATAAAAAGTTTGGGCTATTTTTACAAAAATAGTTACTAAAAAGTGTATACATAAAACACAATTATTTAAAAACTACTTAGTTTTATGCGGGGTGTCTCGAGTCAGTCTGCCGATAAACTTCCTGAACACAACACCCTTCGGCCAAAAAGCGCCGTCCATGTACATGGAGAGCCGATTCGTTGGTACTCTCACCATAAATGAATTGAAATTCGCATTCCGGCGAGATTCCAACATCTCGACTCTTTTATAGAGGCCAGGTTAACATTGTTAGGGACACCTAGCAGAGTTGGAGCTGATTCGTATCAAGCTTTTTTGTCATCTAAGTACTCTGATATTCTATAATAAGCTTTACGAGACAGTTTTTGTTTAATTACATTTTTGAATTTTCCAATCGATAAATCAAGCACACGTCGCCGCGACACGTCGTCCGCTGCTGCCTCGTGTCACCCGCTGCCACCTCGTACCTTAAGCTGGTGTCAGTACCTGTAGTTGCCAAAGTCCTCGGGCTGCACGTTAGCGATGAGCAACGTGTGGTTGTTGCCGCGCGCTGACATCGACACCCGCTCTGACGCTGACAGCGGGAACGAATTCTGGTACCAGGATACCTGGACGAAACATGACTGTTAACCCCCAGGCTCGGTAGACATCTCAGTACCTCTAGTATGAGTTTTTAATAGTTTGCGAAAACTTTTTTCGAATAGTGTCCTTTCATACATTTACCTCATCGTCTGTACGTCTACCATGAGTTGTCACATTTAGATCGGCTGACGTCACTACAGTAGTAATAGTACGTTACTGGCACATAGATTCACCTAGCATGTAAGACGTTTCAAAGTGATCCTTGTGATTGTACTGAATAAATATTTTTCAATTTCAATTTACTATGACATCTGTCAAAATTGTTACTCACGGTACGAAATTCTAAGCAAATGAATGAAGCGCAAACTACAGTCGCTGTAGTACGCTGTGACGTAGGATAGTTAACTACGTGACGTTTTAGTACCCAACTATCCGCTAGAGGCGCTGTACAAGTTTTCATACATCTAGACACGCGGTAGTCAGTGTCAAGCCAAGTTCAAGCGAACGGCGAGCCGCGCACCGTGCGTTACACGAACCATTTGGAGCCACTTTTATTTTTTTTAACTGCAGTCGCTAGCGAGTGTAGATTGTGAAAGCTCATGTTAGACCTACTGGATCAGTATTTCGTACCTCAGCTGGCGGGTCCGCTAGGACAGTGCACAGCAGTTCCGCCCTGAATCCTTCGCCCGTGTGGATCCACGACCGCTCCACTGTTATCTCCGGGGGGACTTGAAACAATGACAGCGGTTTTATATTAAGCCATTAGAAGTCAGGTTATGAATGCTCTCTTTGTTAGGTCAATTTTTTATATATCTCAAAAGCTTATTTGCTGAGCCAATAATTAGCCACACACATAGGTATCCTACTAATATTTTAAACGCAAAAGTTATAATAACGCTCAGACACAGAACAAACATCTACATTCACACAAATGTCAGTCCTGGGTCCGAACCCACAACCTGCAGCGCAGAAGGCAGAGCTACTACCCACTGAGCTTCATTCAAGTTTCAGTTATGTATTTTGTTCTATTTGTGTATTTTTTACACAAAATAATCTTCTTTTAAGGCCAGGTATTCCAGCAGCAGGACAATAGGCGCTGCCCCGGGCCG
This sequence comes from Cosmorhoe ocellata, assembly GCA_963675405.1. Taxonomy (NCBI): domain Eukaryota; kingdom Metazoa; phylum Arthropoda; class Insecta; order Lepidoptera; family Geometridae; genus Cosmorhoe; species Cosmorhoe ocellata. The sequence continues at coordinate 520,141 of OY776273.1, forward strand.
CCAAGCCACCGCGCTTATATTTAGTACTTAAACGTAGTGATTATGAAAATAATGTTATCAAGCCAAACTCTGAATTCGTTTAGATATTAGTTATTCTATTCTTTAATTAAAAAAAAAAATGAAAAATATAGTTCTATCATAATATTGAAAAAACAAATACAAAAAGGGGTAACTTTTTTTCAGCAAGTGAAGTTCATGAGATCTTGTAACTGACTGTGACTTTTTTCAGAATTCTAAACGCTATTTTCCATGGCTCAGATGATTTTAAAATTCATAATAGCGCGGTTTCTGCTGGAATATCAAGCCTTTGATTTGAGCTGTGAGGCCGCACAATGGAAGGTTAAAGAGAGACTCACATAAGACCTGCAGTTGGAACTCGGTGACGACGGGCGCGCCGACGCCGTTGTCCACGGTGCAGGCGTACCGGCCGCCGTGCTTACGCTCGAGCCGCGTGAGCTGCAGCTGCGCGCCCTCGCCCACGCGCGCCGCGCTCGAGTTCTGGAACGGAGGCGCCTGGTGACGGTCTAGGGATTATTCTTGGCGCCACTGATTTTTGTGATTTAGTAGTTTTTTTAGATGGCAACATGTTAGTTAAAAAATAGCAGATTTGTTTTAATTTAGTAGTTTTTTTTGTTTTAGTTGGCAGCATTGAATTATAACCCAGGAAGACAAATATAAAATCTAAAAAATTAATTTTATCGTTATTCCCCCACGTTCAGTGAGCTAGTCGTCAGTGCAGTGAGCTAGTCGTCAGTACAGTGAGCTAGTTATCAATACAGTGAGCTAGTCGTCAGTGCATTCACAAGTTTGTGCCTCACGACGCTCGGCATGGGGTTGCCGGCGGCGCGGCACTCGAGCACGGCGGCGTGCAGTGAGCTAGTCGTCAGTACAGTGAGCTAGTCGTCAGTGCAGTGAGCTAGTCGTCAGTACAGTGAGCTAGTTGTCAGTACAGTGAGCTAGTCGTCAGTGCACTCACAAGTTTGTGCCACACGACGCTCGGCACGGGGTTGCCGGCGGCGCGGCACTCGAGCACGGCGGCGTGCAGTGAGCTAGTCGTCAGTGCAGTGAGCTAGTCGTCAGTACAGTGAGCTAGTCGTCAGTGCACTCACAAGTTTGTGCCACACGACGCTCGGCACGGGGTTGCCGGCGGCGCGGCACTCGAGCACGGCGGCGTGCAGTGAGCTAGTCGTCAGTGCAGTGAGCTAGTCGTCAGTGCAGTGAGCTAGTCGTCAGTACAGTGAGCTAGTTGTCAGTACAGTGAGCTAGTCGTCAGTGCACTCACAAGTTTGTGCCACACGACGCTCGGCACGGGGTTGCCGGCGGCGCGGCACTCGAGCACGGCGGCGTGCAGTGAGCTAGTCGTCAGTGCAGTGAGCTAGTCGTCAGTGCAGTGAGCTAGTCGTCAGTACAGTGAGCTAGTTGTCAGTACAGTGAGCTAGTCGTCAGTGCACTCACAAGTTTGTGCCACACGACGCTCGGCACGGGGTTGCCGGCGGCGCGGCACTCGAGCACGGCGGCGTGCAGTGAGCTAGTCGTCAGTGCAGTGAGCTAGTCGTCAGTGCAGTGAGCTAGTCGTCAGTACAGTGAGCTAGTTGTCAGTACAGTGAGCTAGTCGTCAGTGCACTCACAAGTTTGTGCCACACGACGCTCGGCACGGGGTTGCCGGCGGCGCGGCACTCGAGCACGGCGGCGTGCAGTGAGCTAGTCGTCAGTGCACTCACAAGTTTGTGCCACACGACGCTCGGCACGGGGTTGCCGGCGGCGCGGCACTCGAGCACGGCGGCGTGCAGTGAGCTAGTCGTCAGTGCAGTGAGCTAGTCGTCAGTGCAGTGAGCTAGTCGTCAGTACAGTGAGCTAGTTGTCAGTACAGTGAGCTAGTCGTCAGTGCACTCACAAGTTTGTGCCACACGACGCTCGGCACGGGGTTGCCGGCGGCGCGGCACTCGAGCACGGCGGCGCCCCCGCGGCGCGCGGCGGCGTGGCGCGCCTCGGGCGCCGCGCGCACGCTGGGCGGCACCAGCACCTCCACGGTGTGCACCTGGTCGCGCGCCACGCGGTCCGACACCTGGCACACGTAGTCGCCGGCGTCCTGGAACACACATTCACACTGTTAGAGATTTAAGATAGATGATTGATTCAGGCGTGACTTTGCGGAAATCCATTACATCCTACACGCATCCCCACGAAATTTCGTATGTAGGGGGTTTCGGGGGCGATAAATCAATCTAGCTAGGTTTCATTTTTAGAAAACGTCGTTTACCCCAAAAAGAACGAGCAAAGCTCGGTCATCCAGGTACTTAATATTAATAAGCTTAATTAATAACCGCATTAGATAATAATTAATTAATTAGTTTACTACTAGACATTTCCGTCCTTTTCAGTATTTGTTAGAGATTTGTATATTTTTAAGCGATCTGAACACATTATTATTAGTATTAAACGGGTTACAGTCTACCCGACAACGACAGCGTGTAAACCTGTCGAAACGTCGGGAAAATATGTAGATAAAACGCGATAAATACCCGTTTAATACTAATAATTAGAACGAATGAATCACCACCGTAGGGAGTGATTCGTGACGATTGAATCATGAGCGTAGCGAGTGATTCAAGTGTTAGAATTCTGAGCAACGCGAGTGATTCATGGCCCTCGATGTAAATCCGTTATATTCAAGAGTTGCATACTCGTATGATACTTTATACCATGACTCCGAGAAAAAGAAAGATTTAGGCGTGATTTGTAGTTTAGCAAGTTTTCTACTATATCGGCCGCCCTCTCTTTCATAAACACAGTGGTTAACATATCTTCTTCATCACTTGAATGAATTTTCAATCGATTATTGTGTAAGCGTCCGTACTCACATTAGGGATATTCGATATACATCGATGCATCGAATTCACTCGATGTTTACATTACGATACATCGAATCGATCCGATGTTTTGAAAAGCTGTTGATTTCTTCGATGTATCGATATATTGCATGAAACATCGAATAAATCGTAACTAACTAGCTACTAGCTTACTTGTATTTTAATGATTCAATTGCTCTATTTTAGACGACAAAAAACATATTGGTGGCGCTAGTTAGCGGTAATCGAGATACACTGCGTCAGTGCACTGCGTGACAGCTGATATTGAATTAAAAAAAAAGTTTGTTGGTTGACCGTTGATGTTGTTGTGTTGTGTTTGGACAATCTGATTATATAATGTGAAAACATTTAATTATATTTGTATTTATTTGTGTCGTAAATTAGCAATTTGCATACCTTGCAGATCAGAAGAGGATTTTTGGATATAATAACTGCTCATTATCTATTGATTGGACAAGTAAGTAATGTAATAAGTAAGGTTAGGTTACATTATTACTTATCTTTTTTATTCTCATGTAAACTATAATTAAGTAAATTCGTTAATGAATAGAATAAAAATCTAATTATGTTGATATTATTAATATATACATATCTATTGATATGATATTTAATCCATGAATGTAAACTTTTGTACTTATATTGCACAATTGGTTAGTAATCAGTGGTTTACGTGGTTGTTGATGAATATAATTTTCTACGTTTTATTAATTGTTTAACTAAATAATTCCAGTGTATTCATGTTTGTGAACCCAAATAAAATAAATAAATAAATACTGAGTTAATGTTGAGAAATGTATGAAAAGGATAATGTATTCATATCTATTAGACGTGATTGTACTTTTTGTTATAAAAATAAAGAATATTTTCACTCTTTACCTTTGGTATTTTTAAAAAATACCTAATGTTAGAAAATGTACTCGATGTTAGGAAAACATCGATGTTTTGAACCGATGTATCGAAAAGCATCGATGCATACTCGCGATGTTTTGCATCGAAAAAAACATCGATGTATTTTCTAAATGGACACCCCTAACTCACATACGGTATTACACGATAGTTTTACTCGAAATCGAGTAAATATTAACGTGTGGACCGCAAAACTCACAGCTCGAAGGCTCGCATCCAGTAGTAATCCTCATCAAATGTAGGCTCGACATGATAGTGGCAACACTGAGCATTCTTTGTTAGACTTCATTCAAAACAAAATCAAAAAGTTCTCAACTTTATTCAAGAAATCTAATCTCGAATCGCCCATCAGGCACTTTAATAAAAATAATAAAAAAAAAGCTGTAGAATAGACAGGCAGACAGGCAGATAGGCGATAAATACCCGTTTAATACTAATAATAAAGCAGATAGTGGCAACACTGAGCATTCTTTGTTAAACTTCATTCAAAACAAAAACAAAAAGTTCTCAACTTTATTCAAGAAATTCAATCTCGAATCGCGAGCCGCCATTGTAAGATATCTTACTAATTAAACTCATTTTCTTAATGAAGTCCCAAACGAGGTGACGTCCCTATCTGGAATACGATCTCAAAGCAATGGTGTGAGATGACTTTTAAAGGCAGCCATTTTGAATGTAGCTACTTACTACTTAGTACTTTAAAAGGTTATCTTTTAAATTATTGAGGGCGAATTCACCCAAACTAGTTTCACCACTCACCCCAGAATAAATGATTAATAGTTTAGAGTAGGTACATTGACATTTTACTTGCATTTGACATTACATTAGCCAGAGAATAGGTAGGTACTAGGTGATTCACATAGAGAAAATATTACTACAACTATTAACAAATAACAAATCACTGGTGATTCGGCTCTAATTTTATCATTGCCTCACTATTCGTCATTGTTCGCAACAAACATCGTAAAATATTAGTTAATTTTGAATGTAATAGTTCTTAGATTTTTTTATATGGCAATAATACATTTTAAAAACTTTTTAAAGTGACACAAGAAAAGTACCTACCTACTTGTTATGTCGTACCTTTTCTTCTACTTTGTTTATGGCATCTGTCTCTTTTGTGATAAATTTTGCCAGTGTCAAGTGTTTAAATTAGTAGTATTGTCAATGTCACAAAGTCATAGTCAAACTGCTACTAAAACCTCGATGCTCTGTGATATTGAAACAAAACTTATTAAATAGCCCTCCTTGCAGTAAAAACACTTGGCACTGGCAAAATTGATGTTTATGAAGACATCCTTTAAATAAAGAAGAACTTCAGTTCATAAAATAATAAATAAAGACCTCGGAAAATGAAAAATGAATAACATCTTTTTCTAACCTCCTAGTTTACCCTGTCCCTATCACGAGAGCACTAAATCATATCCTAACTACGGGCGTAAACCCATCGGGTCTTTGCCAAACACCCACCGGAGTTAAAAAAAAAAACAAAACATGGCGGTCGAAAATTGCGCGCGAAACCTCAATAGGGTTGTGCTGTCACTTGTCACGAAAATCGTAAAGCCGGTTAAATATATCACAATAATTTATTATAGTTGTAAACTTATTTTATTTTAATCTTGTTTCACAGTTTTTATACCAAATCGTGCAATAATTCAGCCAAAAAACAAACAGTAGTCAACAACAAGTAGTCAGAGACAGTTCCAAAGATTATACTTCAGATTATTGCTTATTAATGTTGGTTTACCAAACACTCTAAACCTAAAAAAAAGACCTACCTTCCCTTCTTTAACTCTTCGTAACTTAAAGCTTTAACTTTAACTCTTGGCCAATTGCATCAAATAAAAATGCAGTAGTTATGTTACGACGAAATGAGTTACCCTCCTTCGCAGTCATGTAAAAAGCCGGACGGCCAGCGCCCTAGCCGCCAGTGTTGCCATACATAAAAAATAACGAGCGGGTACCACCACAAAGGTTTACGCGGCAATTATCATATTTTTACGCGCCAATTACCGTTTCGGGTGCGTTTTAGCATTTTTGATGTTGTGAAAAAAAATTGAGAAGATATTTTGTTTGCTATTACTGGAATTGGCCGTAATGTTGGCTTCTTACTAAAGTAGCTGTTGCACGCGACTTCGTATGACGACAACTTTCCGACATCATAAAATGAAACAAAAGGCGCCCATTCTACTCAATGGTTTCGTCATATTTTGTTCTCACTATTCGTCATTGTTCGTAACAATCAATTCTGGTTATTTCGTAAAATATGTATAAGATGATTTAATGTTGCGAGATTTGGTTATTTTTTCAATGAACCTCGAGTTCTCGACGCGAGTGTAAAATATTATGTGAATTAAAATGAATACTTAGTTCCTTTCTAAATCCATCGAAGGAAATCCCGAGAATTTTGAACAAAACAGCCATCTTTTGTATATACTTGACAATTTGTAGAATCGGAAGTAGATTGGAAATGGAAGGCAGATAGAATCGGAAGTCGTATAGGATAGGAAGAAGAGAATCAGGAGTAGGACTGAATCGGAAGTAGATTGGAAATGGAAATCAGATAGAATCGGGCGTAGGATAGGATAAGAAGTAAGGAGAAGTAGGATTGAATTGGAAGTGGGATAGAATCGGAAGTAGGGTAGAATCGGAAGTGGGATAGAATCGGAAGTAGAATTGAATAAGAAGACTTTAAAACTTTTTTATCTCTGTAGTTCTATGATAGGACTATTGAAACGAAAATTTATAACAAATGGGCTAGTAGTAAGAATATCTGGTAACTTCCATTAGTTCTATAGAACTGTCGGTCTATATCGTACAAGAAGTAAAGAGAAGTAGGATTGAATCGGAAGTGGGATGGAATCTGAAGTAGGATTGAATGATTATAACTTATCTAGTAGGATTAACAGACCTGAGGACCGACATCAGTGATCTGGAGGTTGTATCCGTCCACCAGACGGAACCGCTCGTCTCTCGTCACCATGAGACTGGCTGCCGTCAGCACGGCCGGCCCGCGCCGCCACAGCAGCACCAGCGACCCTGGAATCGGTGATGTGGAGTGATGATGCACACCGAATGGAGAACCCGTGCATGCTATCTCTAATATTTGATTATCCTAACTAGGTAGTTAGGTACCTACCTACTTACTTACTTATGCCCGTGTAAAGAAGTCGGCGGTTTTCTTAATTTTACATTTTTCGTTATAGTTCAAAAACTATTTAATCTAAAACCGCTTATAAAGGCCTTTCATTTGATACCCCACTCACTAAATTTAGAAAAAATATAATATTTTTTTTAACTTCGACAACTTACAACTCCTTCACCGATTAAGCTCATACAAATCTACAGCAGAATCTCTAGACCTTCCAAGTTTCATGCAGATTGGATTAACGGTTCGCTCTAACAAACATATAGGTACACTATCATACAAACATATAAACATACAACGCCAAATCGCCCTATCTGACACTGAGATTTTCACTCGCTTCGCTCGCTCAATCAATTAATATACCTGGTGACTTAGGAAGTAGGTTTACCTAGATTCTGGACCTGACATGGTAGCAGCAAGGTGTCTCCCACGACCGTGCGGAAGGAATGTCCTCGCGACAGGAACCGGGGGCCGTCATCTGTGAACGTGGAAAATGTGGTTCATTCTCATTTTAAACTTACGCGATCTGAACACATTATTATTACTTAGTATTAAATTAGTATAAAAATAAAAATAGAGCGCTGGTGGTGTAGTGGTAGCACCCCTGCCTCACGATCCGAAGGTCGTGGGTTCAAACCTGGTCGTGCACCAATGAGTTTTTCCATTCGAAAAATTTATGTGCGCAATGCCAGTGCTCTTAAACGGTGAAGGAAAACATCGTGAGGAAACCGGCATACCCTAGAACCAAAAAAAAATTCGAAGGTATGTGTCATAGGTTAGTATTCTTATAAGCGGCGATGGGCTTGCAACCTGTCACGTACGGAATACTAACTACTGTGCAAAATGTGGGCATGTACCAAATGTCATGTTTGGACGTGCCTCTGACTACCCTCTTTAGATATCCTCAAAAGATCTAAATAACTAGAGATCTGAGGAGATATCTCCTGAGCCTGGGGATTACAGTCGTGATCATATTTTGTTTTTTTTTTTTTTTTTTTTTTTTTTTTTTTAGTATTAAATTGGTATTAAACGAGACACCGACAGTGACCACCATAGTGTGTAATGTAAACCTGTCGAAATTTCGGGAAAGATAGGTAAATCAAACGCGATAAATACCCGTTTAATACTAATAATAATAACTTCACCACCTCTTTCTTCACCACTGACAGTGACACATTTAAAAACTAAAAACACTCACAGGACTGTAATCCGCAGGCTCGGTAGACATCTCCTCAGATCTCTAGTTAGTATTATATCTTTGAGGATATCTAAAGAGCCCGAGGTACGCCCAAACATGACATTTGGCACATGCCAATTTTTTTAAATAGGTTTTCCCATGGTTTTCCATTCGAAAAAATATTTGCACAATGCCAGTGCTCAAACGGTGAAGAAAAAGATCGTGAGAAATCGGCATATTTTATAACAAAAAATTCGAAGGTGTGGGTTATAGATTAGTATTCTTAATAGCGGCAATAAACTTGCAACCTGTCACGTACGGAATACTAACTACTGTGCAATACTTATATCATGTTTGGGCGTGCCTCTGACTCTTAAGATATCCTCAAAGATGTAAGTAACTAGAGATCTGAGGAGATGTCTACCGAGCCCGGGGATTACAGTCGTATGAGTGTTTGTTTTCTTTGATATTTAGCTAGGTTATTTCCGAGAGATATCGGAAGTACCTACCTACTCATGCGAGTGAAGCCGCGAGGCAGACAGCTAGTTTATTTCGAAAAATACTTTATTAACTTTCCTCCCTGCATGCGACTGGCTCTAGTTATTTTTTTATTAATATTATATAGGTAGCCTGCGTTCTTTGTCCGCTCTTGAGAATTAATAGTTTAACTTTTCCATTGAGATGAAATTTATTGAGTGTCGCGACTCGCGAACGGAAATTTAAAGCTTATTATGAATATGCAGAAGACATTTTCATTTTTTCTTTTCAGAATTTTATATTTGATTTTTATTTTACGATACTACTATGATAATATATTGGCGATAAATCGATGTAGCTTGGTTTAACTTTTAGAAAACGTTCTTTACTAAAAAAAAACCAGGTCGTCAAGGTACAGTGTAGGTCTACCATGAGTTTTCACAATCTACACTCGCTAGCGACTGTAGTTAAAAAATTGTATGAAAACTTGTACAGCGCCTCTAGCGGATAGTTGGGTACTAAAACGTCACGTAGTTAACTATCCTACGTCACAGTACTACAGCGACTGTAGTTTGCGCTTCATTCATTTGCTTAGAATTTGGTACCATAAGTAAAAATTTTGACAGATGTCATAGTAACGTACTATTACTACTGTAGTGACGTCAGCCGATCTAAATGTGACAACTCATGGTAGACGTACTGGTTATTTTTATAGGTGGGTATATACCTATAGCTAGCGTGAGTGCCCAAAAAATCTCTCCCGGAAAAAAAGCAAGTTCACTTGTAACAAATCAATGCATACAAGATTAAACAATTAGAGGTTTCGCTACGACCGGAAGCGGAATAACAGCCGGATTTAGCATTTCCGGTCGGTTGCCGGCGTATTTACGACTTCCGGTGTTATGGAAACCTTGCTCGATAACGATTATTGCTTTTAGATATATTGAGGTAGTAATGGTAGCCTGCCGTAAGCGAGAGTAGGCACCCACGTATACTTACCTAGTTTTTCAAACTCAAACAAAGCTACCTACGTATTTTCAAATGAAAACTAGTATTTATTGCAAAAAATAAAAAAAACCCGACTGAACGTTTTTGAAAATAGATTTTTACAGCCGCCATATTACATTTTTTGACAGTAATATACATATGTACCTACTTGTAATATAGCTCATGTCATTCATGTTTTTTTATAGGTATACATAATATGAGTTTTGGTCTCAAGAATCAATTAACGCTTAGGCTAACCTACTCGTATTTTCTGAACAGAAAAAAATAATTAAAAATGGCACCTTTTCATTTGATTAAATACTCAGGTAGAGATGATTCAGTCTAAAAATGCACGCCCCTCCACTTGTACTTGTACCGCATGTAGTAAATACATTGGAAATACATTGGAGGGGCGTGCATTTTTAGACTGATCTACGTATACATATAATCCTTAATTTTGAATTTGAATTTACGATGCAGTTATATTAATTTAGAAAGTTAACTAAACACAATATACCTAAGTAATTGGTGAAGGTTTTAATAAACGGCAAGGAAATAAGAAACGGCGGCCATCTTATAATCGAATCAATCAAGGAAGATGGCGGCGCGGAAGTGGCGCGCGCCAAACCGAGCGACTTCCGGTGCTGTGTTGTCACTTATTTGGGAAAAATATATGTGTTTTGAGTGCGCTATTGTTTTCTGGAACGAATTATTTACTTACATTGATTTAAAGCTGTAATTTTATTAACCTACCTGTAATAGTTTAGTTAATCTTCTTCTTTTTTATAGCATAGCATCTGTCTCTTTTGAGGTCAATTTTCCCAGTGTAAAGTTAGTAGTAGTGTCAAAATAAACAAATGACAGATGTCACCAATAAAGAAGAAGTATGAGAAGGTAAGATGGATTTCCTGCGGTGTATTTGCCTGACAACTACGTCGCTCTGGTTTTTATATGTTTTCTCGTGTTATTTTGAGTTTTATTGCGTAATTTTGGTGGTTATTTTGCCAATAAAGCCCGGGTTCTTGACGCGAGTGTAAAGTATGTGAATTAGAGTGAATAGTTCTCTTGAAATTCCATCGGAGGAAATCCCGAAAATTTTCAACAAAACAGCCATCTTTTGTTTAAAATTGACTTGACAACTTGACTATGACTCTGTGACGTTGACAATACTTATAAATAAATACACTTGACACTGGCAAAATTGTTCTCTAAGAGACAGATGCCATAATTGAAGAAGAAGAAGAAGAAGAGAAGGTAAGATCTACAATAATGGTTTGTTCTATAAGGCCGAGACTCCACCAAAGCGGAGACGAGAAGAGCGGAGAGGAGATGTTTTTTAAACAACCAATAGAATTGTGTTATTGACACATCTCTCCGCTCAGCTTCAGTGGAGATCGCTGTGCGGAGATATGTAATATTTGTATGGCGCGATGGAAGCGGAGATGTGAGCTGTGCGCGGACGACGCGCAGTGGAGACGAGAGATATGATGCACACCGCACACATCACCGCTTTGGTGGAGTCCCGGCTTTATAGAACAAACCATTATTTGTAGACCTTACCTTCTCTTCTTCTTCTTCTTCTTCTTCTTCAATTATGGCATCTGTCTCTTATATAGAGAACAATTTTGCCAGTGTCAAGTGTATTTATTTATAAGTATTGTCAACGTCACAGAGTCATAGTCAAGTAGTCAAGTCCGACCTTACCTTCTCATACTTCTCCTTTGTTGATGACATCTGTCATTTGTTTATTTTGACACTACTACTAACTTTACACTGGGAAAATTGATCTCAAAAGAGACAGATACTATAAAAAAGAAGAAGAATGTTGGACTGGAATGGCGAACCATTGTTCGTGAATAGGTACTGACTTCTGTTGTTGGCTTGCGCTCTCGCAGTAGCGACGAGCGCGCACAGCGCCAGCCACGGCCAGACATCCATGGCGCCTGCTCAAGGCATCACCCGTGCGTGGTCATCTGAAACTAATAAATAAATATTGGTAAACATTTCACATAACGCCATCTAGCCCCAAACTAGGCAAAGTTTGTACTATGGGAACCATCTGTGAGGATATCTAAAGAGGGTAGTCAGAGGCACGTCCGAACATGACATTCGACTCATGCCCACATTTTGCACAGTAGTTAGTATTTCGTACGTGACAGGTTGTAAGCTCATCGCCGCTTATAAGAATACTAACCTATGAGACACACTTCGAAATTTTGGTTCTAGGATATTTTATGCCGGTTTCTTCACAATATTTTCCTTTGCCGTTTATTTCGTCGCACTGCCATTGCGCACATAATTGTTTCGAATAGAAAAACTCATTTGTGCACGACCAGGTTTGAACCCACGACCTTTGGATCGTGAGGCAGGTGCTACCATTACACTTGAAATATTAGTGAATACAATTAATATAAATATTTGATGAATTTGACGTCTACGCTGCGATTTTTCCAAAACTAGGTAAGTACTGAACGAAAGCCCATTAAATCGACACACTGTCCCACCAGTGGGTCAAATTAGTGGGACCACGAGTCGCGACCCGAATTTTCATGTAGTAGGATGAGTTGACCGATTCAAAAATGCATTAGGTCTACTCATCCCGCGGGATAAGTTGACAGCGGGCTCAGTTGACTAAAAACCCGTTTTTACATAGCAGAAGCAGAATATAGGCTCATTTGGAAAAAAGTCATCGTTATGCTAACGAAATTGCAAACAAAAGCTAGATCAAAATAGTAGTCAATAGTCAATAGTCAATAGTCAATAGTCAATAATCACATTGCCCTATAAAGGATTTGCTTACTTTAGTGAGCCTAACCGTGGGAACAGCGAGTTTATTTTTATGTCTGGTATTTTATTATTTAAATTATGAAAATCACTATTTTTCTTAAATAAATTAATGTTTTTATGAACATACATCAAGTTTTCATATATATATTGACATGGCATTGTCATAATGTTAATTTCCTTTAACTTCTCTCTAAGAGATTCTCTGGGACCCATGTTATAAATTGCACGAACAGTCCTCTTCTGCAACACAAATATGGTGTTAAATATGGTGTAACAGACCTCCAACAATTGGCAACAGTTGCGTTGCGCAAACACAATTGTAACAACGGCTTTTGACATAATGTCATCGGTTGTCGAACGGTAATAAGTGCGTTAAGTTACGCACTACGTCCGATCCGAATCCGATCTGAACCCGTGAAAATATGGATCTAGAAAACTCGGACCTAGAGATGGGCGTTTTCGGATTTTTACGCAATCGGATACAAATTCGATTTCTAATTTAGATATAGATTATAGTCTGGAATAGCGTATAGGCTACTTTTTATCCTGGAAAAATGTACGGTTCCCGCGGGATAGATTTGTTTTTCAAGGTACCACGCGGGCGAAGCCGTGGGCGGAAGTTAGTGTCTCATAAATTGCACAAAACTTATGGAATTCAATAATTGCATGTTATCTACACCAATCTACAATGCCATAGTTATTAAAATCAAAATTTAGCATAATTAAATCGTGATACATTGAGTTAGAGTTGAAAGTTAGTCGTAGCATCCTCTACTGGTGCATTCTTGGTATTTATAGAGAGGGTGAGAACCGATCATTCGGAATAAAGGTTCTTAAGGGGAGGAACTGTGTTTATATTTATTTGACTAACCCTCTGATAAGATAAAAAAATAGCAAAAAAAACTTCTGTGCAAAATATCGTTTCTAGAGTGCCTCTGACTACCCTCTTTTTATATCAAAGATTTAAGTAACAAGAAATCTGAGGAGATATCTACCGAGCCTAGGGATTACACTAGTGGTCAAGGTTGTTTTTTGGAAAAAAGGAAGTACTAATTTCTGGGCCCTTACCGCAAGCTCTTATAAGCTATCATGTTTCAGAAACGACACTATCATGCTTGAAGTAACAATACTTCAATATAAATAAACGACATATCAAAGTTTTATTACTTTGATATTGCCTAAAGAGCTTGTGGTAATGCCGCAAATCAAAGTAATTTAACTTTGATATTTTATTTTTACGTAGATACTTTTATAAGGTAAAAAAATCTGACAGTTAAAAAGGGGGTTTAAAACATCTTTAATCCTACAAAATGAGCGCCTTAACTTCCCCAAGTGAGGGGATCAATCATTCGGAACTGGGTATTTAGGGGTGGCTCGTGCTATTGCAAGCAATTTATTTATTGTTTATTTTGTTGTAGACTTGTACAATACCTAGTTTTTACCCGACTGCGAAGAAGGAGAGCAATGAGCCATGCCTCGGTACCCACGGATCTTAAACGCGAAGCGAACGAAATTTTTGTAACTAATTCGTGAAAGCTCCGGTTAATTTATCCCTTATTATACTTTTAAAATTACGCTATCTGAACACATTAATATTAGTATTGAACGGGTATTTATCGCGTTATAAATAGGTAAATAGAACGCGCTAAATACCCGTTTAATACTAATAATAATGTTACCACTTATTATCCTTGAGTATAGTGTAGTTCAATTTCAATGTAGTCTATTAAGCGGTAATAGAATAATTTGGGTTGCAATACTTGCAATACTTGCAATATTTCAAAGTTCTGTGCCTTAATGAAAAGTACTTAAATAGCGATTTGGCGTTGTATGTTTGTGTATAGCCTATGTTTGTAAGAGCAAAACTTATTATGAAACTTTAAGGTCTAGAGATTCCGCTGTAGATTTGCTGGGAAGCATATGCATAAGCATATATGAGCTTAATCTGTGAAGGAGTTGTAAAGATATTGGGTTCTGAAGTTGAAAAAAAATCTTTTAAATTGATTGAGTGAATATGTACTTTTAAACTTACGCGATCTGAACACATTATTATTAGTATTAGACGTCAGTCTACCCGTGACCACGACAGCGTGCAAACCTGTCGAAACGTCGGGAAAATATAAGGTAATTTAAACGCGATAAATACCCGTCTAATACTAATAATAATGATTGAGTGAAGTATCAAATGAAAGGCCTTAACTTGTACATTAAAAAACAGTTTTTATTTATACTCCGGTTAGATAGTTTTTGAAATATAACGAAATAAGTAAAATTAAGAAAACCGCTGACGTCTCAGCACGGGTATAAGTACTACCTAGGTAGGATAATCAGATATTAGTTTGTGACGAGGAGCAACTTACGTAGACATAGGCACTACCTGTGTGTGTACATACAGTGTGTCCAAACACTTCAGGGCGTGGATAATAATGAGGTTTGTGGACATCGCGAGATCTCAGTTCGGGCGAACTACCTAGTTATTAAATAAAACTTAAAAAACTAACACGCGGTGATGAAATATTGATTTTTTCCAAATCCCAAAAATCAACATTCTAAACCCCAACAAAACAAATAACAGACCCGCTTTTTATCGCATTACCAACCCCCAAACTACCCCTCATAATGCATTTATCACCCTTGTACTTGTGAATGCATAGAATTTCTAGCTAGTCGAAAATTACCCTCGATAAATTGATTTTAAATTGTAGAGGCTGAAAGAGCGTTGGTGTAGTGGTAGCACCCCTGCCTTGCAGGTCGTGGGTTCGAACCGTCGTGCACCAACGAGATTTCTATTTGAAAATGTGCGCAATGCCAGTGCTCTTAAACGGTGAAGGAAAATATCGTAACCTTTGAACCAAATCTTGCGAGGTGTGTGTCATAGGTTAGTTTTCTTATAAGCGGCGATGGGCTTGCAACCTGTCACGTACGGAATACTAACTATTTTACAAAATGTGGGTATGTGCTAAGCATTAATGTTTGGACGTGCCTCGGTCTACGTTCGTTCAGATATTTTCTAAGATTTAAGTAACAAGACAAAGTAGAAAATAAATTAATATAAGTAATACTATAAAAATAATAAATAATATAATATTCTGTGACTTCTGAAGGTTTTTCATCAAATAAATCTCCTCTAAAAATATTTTTTATTTAACAACCGATTTCAATGAAACAAAGCCTAAGTTTTAATTCAAGCTTATCTCAATACACTAGTGAAAACTGCATTTGATTTGGTTGAGCCGTTGCGGAGATTAGTGTGCACAAACGCAAAGTGAACGACTTTATTGTATATGTATAGATTAGTAGGTACCTGGGTGACCGAGCTTTGCTCGTTTTTTTTGGGGTAAACGATGTTTTCTTTAAATGAAACCTAGCTAGATCGATTTATCGCCCCCGAAACCCCCTGCATACTAAATTTCATGAAAATCTTTGGAGCCGTTTTCGAGATTCCGATTATATATATACACATAAAATATACAAGAATTGCTCGTTTAAAGGTATAAGATAAAAACAAACATACAGACAAATTGAGAACCTCTTTTTAAAATCGTTTATTTATAAACTTTACTTGATTTCATTTGTTAATAACTTTTATCATTTTCTAAATATATTCATCCCTTCCAGATTTACGTAAAAAACAAATTTAAACTCACCCTTGCTAAAAGTTTAAACCCTTTCAATGCCCCGGCGTCATCCCTTACGTCAAACTGGTCACAATAATCTCTTTCAAATGAAATAGGTACCATGGGAAAAAAGTTTTGGATTCTTTCCCGGGAAAACTAGCTACAACCCCCGGGTCCACCCGACGTGCTGTCGCCGACAGATAAACAAATAGGATTAGCATAGATTTTATATAATTAGGGAGCGCTTTTTTGTTTGTTTGTTTGCAAAACAAATATATGATCGCGACTTTAATCCCCAGGCTCGGTAAATATCTTCTTAAATCTCTAGTTACTTACATCTTTGAGGATATCTAAAGAGTCAGAGGCACGTCCAAACATGACATTTGGTACATGCCCACATTGTGCGGAGTACTTAGTATTCCGTACGTGACAGGTTGCAAGCCCATCGCCGCTTATAGGAATACTAACCTATGACACACCTTTGAGTTTTTAATACTGGGATATGCCGGTTTCCTCACGATGTTTTCCTTCATTTTGCGCAACTACAGTCGCTGTAGTACAGTGACGTAGGATAGTTAACTACGTGACGTTTTAGTACCCAACTATCCGCTAGAGGCGCTGTACAAGTTTTCATACATTTTTTAACTACAGTCGCTAGCGAGTGTAGATTGTGAAAACTCATGGTAGATCAGTAATAGAATATTAATGAAGTTTAACTAGTGTCGCCATATTGGTTTAAATGTCAAATTGTACCTACCCCTAATCTTTGATCCCGAAATTAGTGATATTCCCACGCGAGGCCAGGGGTCAATCGCTTCAATGATTGCATAGGGGGGTGAAAATAAAAGATACCTACATCTATTTGACTGACCCCACAGCTCAGTCGGTAGTAGCTCTGCCTTCTGCGCTGCAGGTTGTGGGTTCGATCCCCACCAAGAATAAACATTACAAATTGTGTAGTATAATATACAGTACCTGGATGACCGAGCTTTGCTCTTTATTTTTTAGGGTAAACGACGTTTTCTAAAAATGAAACCTAGCTAGATCGATTTATCGCCCCCGAAACCCCCTGTGTACTAAATTTCATGAAAATCGTTGGAGCCGTTTCCGAGATTCAGAAAATATATATATATACATATATACAAGAATTGCTCGTTTAGAGGTATAAGATATTTAATTGTAACCGGCTTCAATCTCACAAGTTTCTGTTAAAAGTTACAATATACCTACATTTACAAATGAAATGGTGAAAAATTTACAAAATTATAACATGTATCTTCATACATAGGTACCACCTATGTTGCAGTCAAAACTCTTAGGCTCCGCGCAGACAGAGAGCGTTCTGCGTTCTGCGTTCCGCGTTCTGCGTTCGTCCATTGACGAACGTCAAATCATCAATGGACGAACGCAGAACGCAGAACGCAGAACGCGGAACGCAGAACGCGGAACGCAGAACGCTTTCTGTCTGCGCGGAGCCTTAACTAGTCAAAAGTAATTTTAACTGAAAAAAACAGGCAAAAGTAGTTTTGACTGATCATGTTGATCAAAAGTACTTACTTAGTTTTGACAGAAAATCATTGGTAATTCTAATAGTGCTATTTGACTACAAATTTGCGGTTAAAAGTTGAAATTGAGGTTAAAACTATCACGACCCTCACTAATAATCCCCTGTTTTCAATTACTGTCTATCAGGTTTTATCAGAGACAGTTTTAACAAAGTTAATAAAATAAATAAATAAATAATGCTGGACAATCCACACAGCATCATCTAGCCCCAAAGTAAGCTACTCAAAGCTTGTGTATATAGTTGTCTTGTAGTTATTTTCGCATTTATAATAATTATGGTATAGTATGGATAGACAAGAGCGGATCCAGCTATGGTGCCAGGGGGGGTCACTTAGTCGTGTTCTAGTCTCAAAAAGTTATAATCCTTTTTAAATATAATTTTAATTAGTGGTCCACCTAGGTCCTGGACCGAGCCCAGCGGGGGGTCATGACCCCCATGACCCCCCCCTGGATCCGCCCTTGAGATAGTATGAGAAAGAATTGTGGGACGCAGCCAAGAAGAACAGGGAAGACTTTGGGATAGACTTTTGCCTAGCAGTGTGACAAAATAGGTTAAGGAAGAAATATGGATAGTACCTACTTATAATAAATATCGATAATACCGATCAGATAGGGCGAGAGTCTACCTGCGACGCAAGAGATTGCGGGTTCGATTCCCGCCGCGGAACAAATTTGTGTACGATCTGCAGAAATTTGTTCCGTTGGTCTGGCTGTTTTCTATGTATAATAAATAATATCTATCTATGTATATAATGTATTAAATATATCAGTTATCTAGTACCCATAACACAAGCTTTGAGTAGCTTACTTTGGGGCTAGATGATGCTGCGTGGATTGTCCAGCATTATTTATTTATTTATTTTGATAAGTAAATACACCCCAAACATTACCCTCTTTCTTCGCAGTCAGGTAAAAATGCAGGCTTTCAGCAAATACTTAAAGAATTTTATATTTACTTCAAATCTTTGACAATCTCATCAGTATAATGAAACTGCCTATCTGTAGATTGGTTCGATTAAACGCCGATATCGGATCAAGGTGTTGAGTTGGAATTAGGGCTGCCAATATCCCGAATTTAAATTACTAAATGTTGCCCGCGATATGAACCTGATGGCACCCCTGGCTCACGATCTGAAGGTCGGGGTTTCAAACCTGGTAGTTTTTGTATGCGAAAAATGTATGTGTGCAATGCCAGTGCTCTTTGAAGGAAAACATCGTGAGGAAACCGACATACCATAGAACTTTGAGGATATCTAAAGAGTCAGAGGCACGTCCAAACATGATATTTGGCACATGCCCACATTCTGAACAGTAGTTAGTATTCCGTACGTGACAGGTTGCAAGCCCATCGCCGCTTATAAGAATAGTAACCTAGAATTTTTGGTTCTAGGGTATGCCGGTTTCCTCACGATGTTTTCCTTCATTTAAGAGCACTGTATTGCGCACATAAATCAAATGGAAAAACTCATCGGTGCATGACCAGGTTTGACCCCACGACCTTCGGATCGAGAGGCAGGGGTGCTACCACTACACCCAGTGCTCTCGACAGAATTATTGACACTATAATCCTACAAATATTATAAACGCGAAAGTTTGTAAGAATGTATGGATGTCTGGATGTACTTTTGTTACTCTTTCACGCTGAAACGGCTGAACGGATCTGGATGAAATTTAGCACAGATATAGATTATGGTCTGGAATAACACATAGGCTACATTTTATCCCGAAAAGATGTACAGTTCCCGTGGTATAGATTTGTTTTTGTTTCTCAAGGTTTCTTAAGCCGTGGGCGGAAGCTAGGACTCCATATTTTATTTTCCATAAGTTAAAAGTTCAAAATCAATTGCAGAAGGACCCAAAGTCTTTTTGGAACTATTCTAAATCTAAAAAAAGCAGTAGAATTCCTAGGCAGATATTAAAAAACGATGAAGTTATAAACGAGGCGACATGTGCTGAAGAGTTTGCAAAGTTTTTTCACTCGGTCTACAGTAAGGAGCGAGCCAAATTGGATGTAAATAGAGCGGTGATCGAAGCAGGAGGAGAAAGCGGAGCGGCGCATGTGCACCTGGACAGACTAAGTTTGAAAGATGTTTACAGTGCTCTCAAAAAACTTAAGCCAAAGAAGTCTGCAGGTCCAGACGGGATACCACCTTACATTTTCAAAGATTGCCGGGACGTGATTACTGAGCCACTTCAGCACATATATAATCTTTGTCTTAAACTAGCGGAGTTCCCAAAAAGATGGAAAGTAACGAGAGTCGTACCGGTTCCAAAGGGAAAATTATGCACCAAAGTGGACGAATACAGACCAGTTGCAATACTTTCCACGCCCGCTAAAGTTTTTGAGGCCGCTATTCAGGGGAGCATATCGGTACAGGTGAGTTCTCAACTGGCAGATGCCCAGCACGGCTTTCGGCCGGCAAGAAGCACCACCAGCAATCTACTTTGCCATATGGCTGATCTGTTGCCTTCGGTGGATAGGGGAGGACAAACCGATGCGGCATATTTTGACTTTAAAAAAGCGTTCGACCTAGTCGATCATGATATCTAACTCAAAAAGTTAGCAAGTTTTGGTTTTACCCCACATCTACTGAGGTTCTTCGCGAGTCATGTGATGGACAGACAACAATATGTGGAATACTCGGGGCATAAGTCGGAACCGTATTTTACTAGGTCCGGAGTAAGCCAGGGCAGCAATTTGGGGCCGTTGGAGTTTGTTTTGATGATAAATGACCTTCCGTCAGTCGTGCAGCACTCCAAATGTTTATTATTCGCTGATGATTTGAAGCTTTCGGTACCAATTGAGAAAGAAGGTGATTATGAGCAACTACAAGGTGACATAGATAGAGTAGTGGATTGGAGCAAAGAAAATTTGTTGCAATTCAATGTCTCTAAGTGTCTTACTATCAGTTTCACACGGGCTCATAATTGAACTCTACACGCATACAGTATAGATGGGGTGCCGATGGTCAGAGTCACAGAGGTGAAAGATTTAGGAGTGACTTTTAACACAAAATTAATGTTTAGAGACCATAATATAGTCAAAATTTGTAAAAAATCCTTCAGGAATTTGGGTTTTATACTTAGAATGGCGAAAGATTTTACAAACATTAATGCGATCAGAGCCTTGTATAATGCTATAGTTAGGAGCCAACTAGAATTTAATGGAGTCATTTGGTCCCCTCATAAAACAAAATATGTTCAGATGTTGGAGAAAATTCAGAACAAATTCATTAGGTACTTATATATGAGACACTATGGGGTATATCCTATGTATCCATTGATGTATCCTACTCTTTTTATCTTGGGCATGGTTGGATATAACCAGCTAAAGGTTAGGAGAGAACTAGCACTGGTATTATACTTATTTAAGGTACTTAGGGGTCTGATACATAACAGCGATATTCTAAGCCAAATATTGATTTGTGTGCCGAACAGATATGTTTGGAGGCGGAGGCGACCGCCACTAGTGGGGATACCGCAAGCGCGGACTCATCTGCTAAGCGAAGCGCCCCTGACGCGCGCACTCCGCACCCGCCGACATTGTCGCCACCGAGACGGACATTTTCTGTTGTACTATGAGTGAATTCACAAAAGTAACTCTATATGTTTTATGTTACAAAATTTAGTTGTAGATTAGATAATTTTGTATTATTAAGGACTACAATATCGTGTTAGGTATAGCCTGTAAAGATATTGTTAGTGTTTAAATAAATAAATAAATAAATATTTCTATAAACTGATAAGTTGATAACCCTAGGTCGATGTGAATATAGGGTGTACAAACACGCGCGTCACCGCGTCTCCAGACACGTGCGGGTTCCGACGTGTAATTATACGGCGATGTGTACACACGGGACGGAGTTACGACCGAACTCATGTTTGATTGTACTTCTAGTATCTTGAGAATAAATAAATAAAATAAATATAAATAATGCTGGACAATCCACACAGCATCATCTAGCCCCAAAGTAAGCTACTCAAAGCTTGTGTTATGGGTACTAGATAATTGATATATTTAATACATGATATAGGTACATAGATAGATATTTTTTATTATACATACACACCCAGACCAACGGAACAAATTTCTGCAGATCGTACACAAACTTGTTCCAAGGCGGGAATCGAACCCGCAACCTCTTGCGTCGCAGGCGGACTCTTGCCCGCTGCGCCACTAAGGTCGTCGAATAGGTATAATGAATTGCGAATATATTATTTTGCTAGTGATTACCCTATTTTTTTTTGACTAGTTTTTTTAACAACTTTGTTCTCTATTAATTTCCTACTAATACATATTATAAACGCGATAGTTTGTAAGAACGTCATGGATGTATGTTTGTTACTCTTACACGCTAAAACGGATCTGAATAAAATTTGGCACAGATATAGATTATGATCTGAAATAACACATAGGCTACATTTTATGCCGAAAAAAATGTAAGGTTCCCGCGGGATAAATTTGTTTTTGTTTTTCAAGGTATTACGCGGGCAAAGCCGCGGGCGGATGCTAGTTATATATAATACACAATGATGTATGTAATACATCATCACACAGTTCATTCTGGTAACCAGACGAATCAACGACACCAACCTTCTTAAGTTTGCCCCCATGTCACTCGCAATCTATCTGCTTAATACCTTATCATCGAACAGCGTGGATATTTTCTTTAATAACCTGCCGAAACTTCTACAAATCGCTCAGGTGGTAATTGAAACTAAATGTCTACCTTAGTTTAATATTACGTTTAGTCTTATATTGTTTTACCTACTTACATGTAACATCGACTTAGGCTTACCTGTTATGATGTTATATTGTCTTCTAAATAAATAAATAACAAAATAAATTTGTCAAAATGCATCCTCCTTTGCGTCGTGCAGTTGAAAAGGACGGGCGTGACCGCACGCAACATACCCCCGTGTGTTGTCAACTTATAATTTGCGAGATAGGGAAGCGGGTGGCGGCTCCCACTCGGTCGCGTGTAATTTATATTATTTATGTATCGTTAACTGGGATTCTATTTACAGAACGGTGAAGGAACACATCGCAGGGAAGAGATAGTTCAATCGTTTGATAGTTCTTTCATAGAACTAGGTAATGTAGGTCTACCATGAGCTTTCACAATCTACACTCGCTAGTGACTGTAGTTAAAAATATGAAAACTTGTACAGCGCCTCTAGCGGATAGTTGGGTACTAAAACGTCACGTAGTTAACTATCCTACGTCACAGTACTACAGCGACTGTAGTTTGCGCTTCATTCATTTGCTTAGAATTTGGTGCCATGAGTAACAATTTTGACAGATGTCATAGTAACGTACTATTACTACTGTAGTGACGTCAGCCGATCTAAATGTGACAACTCATGGTAGACGTAGGTACAGACTGTATCTATACTTCTATACTGATTTATAAAGAGGAAAGTTTTGTATCTTTGTTTGTGTCGAATAAACTCAAAAACTAATGGACCGGTTTAAAAAAATCTTTCACCATTAGAATACTACATTATCCCTGAGTAACATAGGCTAAATTTTATATTAAAAAAAATTGAGATATTTTTGCTACCCGTGTAAAGCCAGTAGTGTTGCTAGTAGGCTATCATTTAACAAAGAACCATGCTTCAAAAAAGAATTTTATTGATTAAAACGTAGGTATATTTAAGAAAAGGATAATTAATTAACAATTAGTTATTTAACCGAGACAACCGAATGGTTTAAAGTGGCGACCGCGACTGAGGTAGCCTCAACGAAGCTACTATTAACTCTTCTTCTTCTTCTTCAATTATGGCATCTGTCTCTTAGAGAACAATTTTGCCAGTGTCAAATGTATTTATTTATAAGTATTATCAACGTCACAGAGTCATAGTCAAGTTGTCAAGTCAATTTTAAACAAAAGATGGCTGTTTTGTTGAAAATTTTCGGGATTTCCTCCGATGGAATTTGAAGAGAACTATTCACTCTAATTCACATACTTTACACTCGCGTCAAGAACCCGGGCTTTATTGGCAAAATAACCACCAAAATTACGCAATAAAACTCAAAATAACACGAGAAAACATATAAAAACCAGAGCGACTTAGTTGTCAGGCAAATACACCGCAGAAAATCCTACTATTAACTCAAAGAGACGGTTGCTGATTCAGCGAGATGTCAGCATTACTATTAGCAGAGTAAGGATATAACAGAACGAAGCCGCAGGCGGAAGCTAGTATTTAATATTTTACGGAATTAGTTTCCATACTTCATTTTAATACTTAATTAAACAACTGTAATTATGCTAGCGAGCCGTGTTGCCGAGCACGTAAGTCACTTATCTCGTATATCTGACATTTCGTGTTGACGAGACGCCACGAAACACGCGATTACGTGAAACGGACAAGCGTGAGTCGGACCAGGCGCCCTTCGAACCAGCCGTGTGATTCTGTAAGACCTCATTTTAAACTTCGAATCTGAAACCGCTGTGAGTTTCTTGATTGGCATTCTATAAACTCGGTTAATAATTCGAATTTACACTAGCGCCACTCTTGCGAGCGTGTCAGCGAGTTGAACTAAATTGACGGAGAGATTTTGACAGATAAAGTATGAGATGACGTAAGAAGTGGCATTCTATACGGTAATTCCCAAGTCACTTCGACGCTCGCTTCGCACTTGAACCCGATTCAAAGTGTCAAATAAAAAGCGTCCTACCTAAGCGAAGTGAGAGTGAATAGCGATGTGAGATGCGAGTTGATGTTTGAATTTTACAGAATCGACGGACATGAGCAGTTTTACCAAAAGCTCTCACAAACCATCATATTTGTCACAAATGATGTCGTTAAATTCGTCTGAATTACAAGAGCGATTTAGGTTATAACAAAATGTCAAAAAATCCAATATGTCGACTGTTAAAAGTTATTTTCCATGACTTTCAGACAATTTTCTTTAAATTTTTGCTACATAGTTGTAACTCATCAATGGGTTTAGCTAATAGGCTTAATAAATAACTAGAGATACCTACGACTTAAAGATGAAATAATTAAATGTAGATCAAATCAAATCGAACCATGTTTGTTCAGTAAAATCACAGGGATATTTTTTTATGTAGAGCGCTTGTGGTCCTCACGATCCGAAGGTCGTGGGTTCAAACCTGGTCGTGCACCAATGAGTTTTTCCATTCGAAAAATGTATGTGCGCAATGCCAGTGCTCTTAAACGGTGAAGGAAAACATCGTGAGGAAACCGGCATACCCTAGAACCAAAAATTCGAAGGTATGTGTCATAGGTTAGTGTTCTTATAAGCGGCGATGGGCTTGCAACCTGACACGTACGGAATACTAACTAGTGTGCAAAATGTGGGCATGTACCAAATGTCATGTTTGGACTTGCCTCTGACTACCCCCTTTAGATATCCTCAAAGATCTAAGTAATTAAAGATCAGAGGAAGATACATATCTACCGAGCCCGGGGATTACAGTCGTGATCATATTTTGTATCGTCTTCCATACTAGGTGAGTCTAGGTGCCAATTCCAGTCCTATCCCCAGTCCGCGAAGAACTGACAAGAAACTCGCTGGGTCTAGCGCTTTTTTTATATGATCTTTATATTTCGTGTCATGGCCTCAGAATTAAATTATTTAATTTCACCAATCATATTTTGGCTCTGATATTAAACTCGGGTAAAGCAACGCGTTCACTAATTTAATAGCTCCAAAGCGCGCGATTGCGTCTCAAACACAACCTCGTTACAATACTGACTGATTGCGTTGATTGTCAGTCAGTCTGTCAGTTTTCCAAATGAAATGTCAAAGTCAAAATTATCATAGAACTAGTATTTGTTGCAAAAATTAAAAAGGTAACTGAAAATAGAGTTTTAAAGCCGAAATTTTTTTACATTTTTTTATTAGTGTCACTCTTGCAACGTCAGTAGATAGAATATTATGGTCTTTGCACTCTTCTTCTTCTTCTTCAATTATGGCATCTGTCTCTTAGAGAACAATTTTGCCAGTGTCAAGTGTATTTATTTATAAGTATTGTCAACGTCACAGAGTCATAGTCAAGTAGTCAAGTCAATTATAAACAAAAGATGGCTGTTTTGTTGAAAATTTTCGGGATTTCCTCCGATGGAATTTGAAGAGAACTATTCACTCTAATTCACATACTTTACACTCGCGTCAAGAACCCGGGCTTTATTGGCAAAATAACCACCAAAATTACGCAATAAAACTCAAAATAACACGAGAAAACATATAAAAACCAGAGCGACATAGTTGTCAGGCAAATACACCGCAGAAAATCCCCTTGCACTCTTGTGATCTCAGACAAATCCAATAAACCTCATTTGTCAAAATCCATCCAGCCTCGTCCAAATTCGCATCATACCATACAAATATACCTACCACAAATACATTACCTACCCTCCTTATCTTCGCAGACGGTTAAAAAACAAGAACCATTTTGTATTTTTTTTTCCACCATTTTGTGGATGAATGCTAACTTAAAATTTTGACGTAGATGCCAGGCATCTGGGTGCTTACTCTAGTACGAAATTTAGTGTTTTCTTTCATTAGATCGGTACTGTAATCAAAGAAATACCGAAAATTCGGCCGAAATTAAGATATTCGATTCATAAGAGTCGTCTCTAGCGAGACAAAATATGAAATTTCGTCCTTTGTATATTGTCAAATGAGTCCACACTTGTGAAATTCTTCCGTGACTGTGTCCGACATAACTTCTAGAAACTTGTTAAATTGTCACGCGTGTTTCTTACGGTACGGAGACAAGGTGTTTTGTATCTAGAATGGACGCATTTATTTATTTATTTTAGATTCTTTAGGATTTCTTGAAAATGTTCTGTCTTCAGATACCTGTCATTTACGGCATCACTATAACGGTCGCCGCTAGTTAGTAGACTTAGCTTGAACCACTAAGAAGATAATTAAGTATCGAGTTAAGTAGTTTAAGTATATTCCTACGTCTAAGTAAGGATATAATGGTATTAGCGTCAGCCGTACCGCAAGATAACGTTGGAACTGAAACTATAATATCCAACTAATATTATAAA
This sequence comes from Cosmorhoe ocellata, assembly GCA_963675405.1. NCBI lineage: Eukaryota > Metazoa > Arthropoda > Insecta > Lepidoptera > Geometridae > Cosmorhoe > Cosmorhoe ocellata. Next base: position 546,712 of record OY776273.1, read on the forward strand.
CGCGAAAGTTTGTAAGAATAAATAAATAAATAAATAAATAATGCTGGACAATCCACACAGCATCATCTAGCCCCAAAGTAAGCTACTCAAAACTTGTGTTATGGGTACTAGATAACTGAATATTCAATACATGATATAGGTACATAGATAGATATTTTTTTATATACATACACACCCAGACCAACGGAACAAATTTCTGGAGATCGTACACAAATTTGTTCCGAGGCGGGAATCGAACCCGCAACCTCTTGCGTCGCAGGCGGACTCTCGCCCGCTGCGCCACTGAGGTCGTCGAATGTGTGGATGTATGGATGTCAGGATGTATGTTTGTTACTCTTTCACGCTGAAACGGCTGAACGGATGTTGATGAAATTTGGCACAGATATAGATTATAGTCTGGAATAACATATAGGCTACTTTTTATCCCGGAAAAAGTACGGTTCCCGTGGGATAGGTTTGTTTTTTAGATCGATTTTAGTAACAAAGAAAACTGCATTAATACATTTGAAAAAAACTCGTACTCAGCTCGAGAATCGAACCTGGACTTTAATTTGTATCGACATAAAATTTATATCGAAGTAGTATTACTTCAAGCTATAAATATGACTTTTCTGAAATATAATGGTTTGTAAGAGCTTTTGGTAAGGCCCTGTACGTCTACCATGAGTTGTCACATTTAGATCGGCTGACGTTACTACAGTAGTAATAGTACGTTACTATGACATCTGTCAAAATTGTTACTCATGGCACCAAATTCTAAGCAAATTAATGAGCGCAAACTACAGTCGCTGTAGTACTGTGACGTAGAATAGTTAAGTACGTGACGTTTTAGTACCCAACTATCCGCTAGAGGCGCTGTGCAAGATTTCATACAATTTTTTAACTACAGTCGCTAGCGAGTGTAGATTGTGAAAACTCATGGTAGACCTACAGATCAGACTTCACTGATCGCTATCGAGTGTGATAGCAATCAGTGAAGTCAGTCCAGCTATTGACGCGTGCAAGTCACGTGTCTATTGTTACGTTGTATCTACCCTATTATACCATTTGTAGGTACTTATACCTGGTCCTTTCTGCTCAACGGTTCGTCATTGTTCTCACTATTCGTCATTGTTCGCAACAAACAATTTTATTAGTCTCGTAAAATAATAGTTAATTTTGAATGTTATCCTTCGTGAAATAACTTATCATCAACCAATTATTATTGCTCCATCTTCATGCTATCAGCTTCAAAGAAGAGCTCTAAAATCAAGGATAAAAGTTTTTTAAAATAACGGTAAAATATCAAATTGAGTAGAATCGTCCACTTCTTGTTTGACGAGCGAAGGGTGGATATCTGCCACTTAGCAGGCCTTTTGCATTAACTATAGACTAGCTATTGCCCGCGATTTCAATCGCAATCAATTTCTATTTCATCCAATTCATTTCCATTCAATTATTTTACTTAGCTATGTTTAGTGCACCTTATTGTATTTACCTGTACCTTTGTCTTATTATGCATTTTGAATAAATTTTATTATTATTTATTATTTTCGTAGTCGCTGTCCACACTTGTGACAATTTACCGTGAATATGACTATGACGGAGTCCGAAACACGTCCACTTTTTTACGAAAATCAGTGAAATTGTCACGCGTGTTTGTCACGTTACGGAGACTGTCACGGCAGTTTGTCACAAGTGTGGACGCACCATGTTTTAATAGTTATTCTGATTACCTACTGGGTGAAGAAAAAACATCATTAAAATCAGAACAGCTTTTCTAGAGTTTTAGATAGTTTAGAATAGCATAGCCATACAAGCTTTTTGAATTGAAGAATTATTTGATGCATCAAGTTTGAACCTACGACCGTAAGTCAGCGGTGCACGCCACCAATCATCAGCCAACAAAAAAACACTCACACGACTGTAATCCCCGGGCTCGGTAGACATCTCCTCAGATCTCTAGTTACATCTGTGAGGATATCTAAAGAGTCAGCACGTCCGAACATGATATTTTGGCTCATGCCCACATTTTGCACAGTTTAGTATTTCGTACGTGACAGGTAGCAAGCACATCGCCGCTTATAAGAATACTAACCCATGACACACCTTCGTATGTTTAGTTCTAGGGTATGCCGGTTTCCTCACGATGTTTTCCTTCATTTAAGAGCACTGGCATTGCGCACTTATAGGTCATCCAACGGATCTAGGCATTCGTGAAGTTAGCCACAGGAGCGAGTTTGCGCATGTACAGTTCCTTCCCCTCCTCCTCATACCTCCAATTGCTCCCGAAAAACGATACTGCGCAGCTCTTGCGGCTAACTTCACGAATGCCTAGATTCGTTGAGCGAATTATACATTTTTCGAATGGAAAAACTCATTGGTGCACGAACATCACTCACCCTACTAATAAAGCAAGATAAATGACTGCACGCGACAAAATGTCGCGGTCGCGTGTCGCGCGACCCCGGATGTAACGTCGGTCGCATGTCGCAATGATCATCTTGGGAATTCGTGGTATGGGGGCGGATTTAGGGAAGTATTTATTAAAAATAATCTGAGCCGCCATTTTGGATTTTTTTTGACATTTTTCTGTCTTATAATATCTTATAGGTACCTGAGCAATTCTTATCTTATACCTTTAAACGAGCAATTCTTGTATATACTCGTATATATATATATATATATATATATATATATATATATATATATATATATATATATATATATATATATATATATATATATATATATATATAATATAATTGGAATCTCGGAAACGGCTCCAACGATTTTCATGAAATTTAGTATGCAGAGAGTTTTGGGGGCGATAAATCGATCTAGATAGGTTTCATTTTTAAAAAACACAATTTTTAGAAAACGTCATTTACCAAAAAAACTGAGCAATGCTTGGTCACCCAGGTAGGTACTTAGTATTAAACGGGTATTTATCGCGTTTTATTTACCTATTTTTCCCGACATTTCGACAGGTTTACACACTGTCGTGGTTACTAATAATAATGTGTTCAGCTGTGTGATTCTGTAAGACCTCATTCTAAACTTCGAATCTGAATCCGCTGTGAGTTTCTTGATTGGCATTCTAAAAACTCGGTTCATAATTCTAATTTACATAGCAACACTGTCATTTTGAACCCTAGGCGAAGTGAGAGTGAATAGCGATGTGAGATGCGAGTTGATGTTTAAATTTTACAGAATCGACGTACAGATCGCGTAAGTTTAAAAATATAATTTACTGTCTTTATCTTCTTCTTTTTTGTTTATGCCTGTCTCTTTTGAGAGCAATTTACAGTGTCTTTTAAGTCGATATCGTGAGAACTTGTTTTGAAAATCATTGCTGAGACTGCCGATATTTTTGATATAATATTTTAGTTCCTTAACATTTCCGATGGAGGTAAATGTATGAAAGGATACTAAGTATTCGAAAAAAGTTTTGCGCAAATTATCAAAAACTCATACTAGGGGTAAAGATACCTACTATATTTGTAGGATAGTAAAAATATCGACTGCTTTCTATAGAATAAAGTCTATAGGTGTTGGAAACCCTTATAATCTGTCGGAGTCAAGCAATTAATTAGGTCTAGTTCGTCGAACCCGCGGTGATACATCACGTCTATCTGACGCCGCCATCTTGACTTATATAAAGTACTTGCGATCGTACCTCACTTTTACCTACAATAAAAGTTTTAAAAGGGTTTTTACTTCTGTGATAACATGGCTTTGCATAGTACCTATCTCATCATCATCTTCCTGCCCTTTTCCCACGTTATGTAGTCGGCACAACATGTGATCTTCTTCCATTTCCCTCTATCATCCGCCATCTCACTCACTCCTTTCTTACCCATGTCATCTTTTACACAGTCCATCAATCTTTTCTTTGTCTTACCTCTCCCCCTGTATCCATCCACATTCATATCTAACACTCTCCTCGTCACATGACATTCATCTCTCCTCATAACATGCCCATACCACGCTAACCTATTACTCTGCATCTTTTCCGTCACCGGTGCCACTTTTAGGCTTCCTCTGATAGTACTCATTCCTTATTTTATCCATCCTTGTCACTCCACACATCCATCTCAACGTTGTCATTCATTTGTCATTGTCATTGTCAACTTTTCTCATCCGTTCCCTTGGTGACCCAACATTCAGACCCATACAATACGACAGGTTAACATGAAATGCGAAGCGAAGGAGGATAAATGTGTTTGAGGTGTATGTATGTATGTATGTGTTATATTATGACCGGCCTCACAGCTCAGTCGGTAGTAGCTCTGCCTCCTGCGCTGCAGGTTGTGGGTTCGATCCCCCAGGACTGACTTTTGTGTGAACGCAGATGTTTGTTCTGTGCCTGGGTGTTATTATGTATTCGATGTATGTATTTAATAAAAATAAGTATTTAATTAATCTATCAGCTATCAGTTCCCATAGTACAAGTAGGTACTATGTATAATTTTTAATTAATATAACTTTTTTATACTCAGTTTTGGACTATATGGCGTTATATGAAATGTCCACCAATATTTATTTATATTATTTTATATTGAACTAGCTTCCGCTCGCGGCGTCTCCCGCGAAGTACCTACATAAAATATAGCCTATGTTCATCCTGAAAGTATATTCTACACATTGGTGAAAAAATTTTTCAAATCGGATCAGTAGTTTCGGAGCCTATTCGTTTCAAACAAACAAACAAACAAACAAACAATCAAAGTTTTCCTCTTTATAATATTAGTATAGAATAGATAACTTAGGTTGGTATTATATAGGGCTAGGTCTGCCTACCAACCAATCCTGTGGTTAAATGGTTGGTGAAGTTTCAATCTACGCAAGGATGGGACGAATCGATGAAATATTATCGATAGAAGATGATCGTTAACCATGGTATATCGATAGAGATAAAATTTCGCAAACTTGTTATGTGAAATGAAAAATTACTTAATTCAATAGATGTTATAAGAAAGTTATATATCTATTTTTCCATAATGGACCAAGGCGGTTTTAGACTTTAAATATCGTTTTGTTTAAAATAATTATAGTCTTATTAAAGAGATCGATATAGTTGTAACTCTTTATATTTATACAAGAGATGATTTATTAGGTACAACATAACTAGCTAATATAGCGAGTAGTCTATCACTGAGATCTTCTTTCAGGCAACCGTTTCAAAATACAAATTGTAGTTATAAATTGTTTTTGATACTTAGGCTCATGTATTTGTCTCCGTCAAGAATAGCAGAATAATTATTAAAAACATTGGAAAATTGACGAAAAAACAGAGTAAAATAAAAAAACAATGCACTTGATTTTCCCATAAAAAATGTTCATGAGTTCCGCGATATTCACGCGGCCGAAGCAGCGGGTAACAGCTAGTTATTAATAAACTAAACCAGTATATTTTGCACTCTGCTAAACCACAAAATTAAAATGCATTATCTATAACCTAAGCATAATCATAAACGCATAACTTTACCAGTCTCATCACAATTTTCAAAATGCAATTATCGACATCAAAGGATTCAATATTGGCCCATCCCTATCGATATTGCACACCACTAGCGTCCGTAATTGAAAATTCCAACGTACTATTATTGGAACAACGCATGATAACATGTTGCTATGATAACTACCTCGGTCCAAATACTCTTGGCTTTTGGATTTTGATGGAACTCTGAGAATAGTGATGTACATAGTTTTTACCCCACTGCGTACGAGGGTAATGTTGTGAGCTTCTTTTGGCTATTGTTGTAGTCCAAACGGTTAGAATTTTGACAAATTAAGTGTCGTTAAATTCGTTTGGATCACCAAAGTAGACAAAACTGTAATGTAAAAGTGAAGGCCTTTCATTTGATACCACACTCAATAATTTTATTTATTTTATTTTTTTATTTTTCGTCTTTGGAACCCAATATCTTTACAACCCCTTCACCAATGAAGCTCATATGCTTCCCAGCAAATCTACAGCAGAATCTCTAGACACTCTAGATATACACGAACATACAACGACAAATCTCCCTAGCTGCCACTGAGATCTTCGCTCGCTTCGCTCGCTCAATCAATTAGTATGGATATATTTTGACATTGACTTTAATAGCAGACGTCGCTCTGTTGAAACTCCGCCTTTAACCTATCAAAAACAATTTAAAGGTACCCCATTGAAAGTGATCTAATAACAAAATTCCGGTGTCCTAAGTATCCGTCACATAAATCTTGCAACTTCTGAAGTATTCCGCGACCATCCAAGTTTCTGGAAGTTAAGAGTTTGATGGAATTTAGTATGCACTCCCGCCACCGGCGTCGGTCGCTCGGAGTACTGTATGTCGATTCTTGTAAAATTCAAACATCAACTCGCATCTCACATCGCTATTCACTCTCATTTCGTCGCGCGCGTCCGCTTCACTAGCGGTCTGACGTAATAATCAGCTGCTCTAATATTTTTTAACTAAAATTTAAGTTTTTAATGTGAATTTACTATAACTCGACATAAATATACACTCTAAACGTTATAAATAAAGTAAACTAGTGTTATTGAACAATATAAGTAAGAAATAACAAGATTACAAGTGTTTTGGACCTGTTGACAACGATCTCGATACCTACCGGCCGTTGTCGTTTGAACTTCGCTACTGTTTTTTGAAGAGGATTGATGCTGTGAACTACAATTAAACTACTCGGAAACATTGGATAATCCCGGGGAGTACCTGTGTTCATTACATTATTAACCAACACAATTCTAAACATTCAAACAACATTACTACCGGCTCATCGGCACTGATGAGTCACGTCACAACGCATCACACACCAGGCACCGTTTTATTCTCTCTCAGCTTGACTATTTAGTGGAAGCTTGAGTTGATGTCCAAAACATTTGCCTCACACAGATTCTACTACATTAACACAATCACTAGAACTAATACAAAGGTGTCTATCTATCTTTGAGATAGGTACTTACCTAATTATTGTGTATTTTTACCCATCTACTAAGTTCATTTTGTAATAAAGGAAGGCAGATATATATTATTATGCCTAATAAATGTTATTAGTTTTGTAAATAACAGTAAATTATATTAAAAATTGACAAAGCACCGTTCAAGGTACTTACTAACTTAAAGATATCAACTGTTTAATTTTATGCTGTGCTTTTATTTATATTAAAATACTCACCTACCTACTGACAACTACAATTTAAACTCCGTATACTTACCTAGATTTACCTAGAAATAAGCAAGTGTTAACTATTAATTCCAAAGTAAAACTATTTTTCTAACAACTTTCTACCCCACTCCCCCTTTTGTTTTTATCATTCTTATATTTACTATTAACTTCTTACTTTTCATCTTATCTCTCACTCTTTCCTATCCATACTCACTTGCTTACCGGTGTGTTTCAGGCCAAAATAATCATGACCATGACACGGCGGGCATGCGACTTGGAAGCAAGGCTCAAAGCAACAACGCTGGAGCTGAAAGAATCTAATGAGATTCGCAGGCAACTGCTGCAAGAACAAGATGAGAGTGAGGCTGAAATGCTAAGTATCCTGGACAAGAATAAGGCTCTCAAGAAGCAACTTGCCGAGCTCCACAGTCAGTATGAAGATGCCCTCGAGCGGCTGGAGAGCCAGCAGTCCATGCTTCAGTCAGTGGATAGCTGCCATGAAGCCTACAGCATTGTGCTACACAAAAACAAGGACTTGAAACAGGAACTTTCAGAGTGCAAAATTAAAATTGATGACTTAGAGTCCAAACAAGCTCGGACCACCAAGAACAATAATAGGCTTAGTTTACAAACAGAACTATTAGTCTGTGAGCCTAATCACTCATTTATAGACCTCACTACACCTAAATGTAAAGGTAGATCCTCAATGCTCCATGGGAGTAACAAAATTAAGAAGTATTTAAAATTAAATAATTTTATTAAAAAGACTGAGAAAAAGATAAAAAAGCAGAAACATATATTTGATCATGCTCGGCTATCTAAAGAAAAATGTAATTTAAAAGAGGAATTAGACTCCTGCTACAATTTGATAGGACGGAACAACATAGAAATTGAATATAGGTTTGAACAAATTGTAAGTTTGGAGAGATCACTCCATGATTTGACTTGTAAATATAAAAAGGCAGAACAGCTGGTATTTGTTAAGGAACAAAAAATTAATAACATATTACAAGAAGTACAAAATAACAGTACTTATGTGCAAGTGTGTAACAATGCCACACAAACTGAAACTTTTTTGTGTGAGTTACCGACCAAACCAGTGCCAATCACCTCATCACAGATGGCGCCACTAGTAGCACAGATACAGGTATCATCTATCATGCCAGAAAAAATACTGCCTGTAACAATTGTGCCACAGCCTCCAGTTAAGCAGATGAAAACCAGTCACCAGACCCGGAAGACAGTGTTATACTCGGACAAGATGGGTGTTGACATGGGAGTGCTGCTTAGTGGACTATTAGGACAGGCAGTCAGAAATAACTGCTATACAGACGCCCCTCTTACCCAATGTATTAGCAGAATAAAAGATGATAAATGCTTGGACAATGACACCACCTTGATCGTGCAATTAGGTGACAGTACTGGTGTTAAGCGTTCGGACTTGATTAGGCTGATTGAAACCTTACTAGAAAAGTTAGATTTAGGATTAGGAAAACTAATATTATGCGCATTTCCATATGCAAATTCATTAGGTAGGAAAGAAAATCTGAACATTTATAATCTTAACCTAATCATGTATAATTTGACATGTCGTCATAGTGACGTTTTGTATTTAGATACTAATAATTTTATTAGTAATTTTGTTTTGACAAAAGGTACTTTGTACTTGAGTAGGTATAATAAGTTGATAATTGCTAAATTGTTAGCATTCAATATTTTTGATCCTGTTATAAGTAGTATAACACAGTTTACCGACGACCCCGTAGTTAGTATTAGTACTAATGAGGGTGACAATGGACAACAGACAACTGACCAGCATTTAAACTAAATTTGCCGACAAAGGGAAAGCCATGCAGTTTACATATAGTCCACCAAAACATGCAAGGCCTTCCCAGCAAAATATTAGAATGTGAATTGTTTTTAAAGAGTTTTAATGTAGATATCATGTGTATAACAGAACACTGGATAGGTCAATCAGAGTTACTTCCATTTTATGACAATTATAAAATTGCTAGCTGTTATAAACGTAGGAACGCCATACGTGGTGGCTCTTTAATTATTGTAAAAAATAACATAAAACACAGGGAGCGCAAAGACGTAGTTAATCTCACCGTTGAGAGAGTTATTGAACTGTCGTGTGTAGAGCTGGAGCGACATGTCGTTGTGAGCGTTTACCGTCCCCCCGACGCAGACTTCGCCTTGTATGAATCCACTATGGAAGAAGTATTGCACAAAATATTTGTATGTAATAAGTCGATAATAGTTTGCGGTGATTTTAATGTAGATATTCCGGTTCATCATTTTTCAGACAGACTTCTAAACTTATTTAAATGTTTTAATTTAATTCCTCTTTTCAATGAACCAACAAGGGTAACCCTAACTTCCGCCACTTGTTTAGATAATATTTATTGCAGTTGCACTCCAGTACATAAGTTTGTGGTTAATCATTTTAGCTCTGACCATTACGGTCACAGCGCCATCTTCACGTGTAGTTTCGCAGATGAGGCTCAGAACTTTACCTACCGACCAATTACAGAGAGCCGCATTAGGAAGTTTCAAACCAATATTGAACAGAAAATGTCCCTTATACCATGCGTCGATGATCCTGATGACCTTTTCACCATTTTGTTTAACTTGGTAAGCAAAGAACATTCGGAAATATTCAAGCTTAAGACATGCAAAGTTAATAATAGTGTTAAGTTTGCTGACTGGGCTACACCGGGTATTTATAAAAGTAGAAATAAGTTGTATGATCTATACGCTGCTAAGAAATCAGTGCTACACGATTTAGCGTTTACTTCGCACGTTAAAAATTATTCAAAAATATTTAAAAAAGTTTGTCATGCAGCGAAATCTTTACATATAAGAAATAAAATAGAAAATTCATCAAACAAAATAAAAGCAACGTGGAAATTAATTAATAATGAAACAGGTAAATCGAAATCTCGCAATAACCAAATAAGTTTAAAAATAAATGACACAATTATAACAAAAGAACAGGAAGTTGCAGACGCTTTCGATAATTTTTTCTCGAATATACCTAAAGTTGTGACACAATCGTTAAACTCTTCAGTCTCTAATGCGTTTACTTTATTAGAATCTAATGTTGCTAAATGTGAACGTGTGTTTAACTTTACATATATAAACGCAGCTAGTATTGTAAAAGCATTCAAATTACTTAATATAAAAAATACGGAAGATCTATCGGGAATGTCTACAAAGGTGTTAAGTACTATAATTTTAGATGTTGCTCCTTGTTTAGCTTATATTTTTAATAGGTGCGTTGACGAAGGAGTTTTTCCCGACCTTATGAAACATAGTAAACTCATTCCTTTGTTCAAATCTGGAAGCGAAAGAGATCCCGCTAATTATAGACCAATATCGATATTGCCCGCGCTAAGTAAAATCTTTGAAAAAATAATTCTTAATCAGCTATTATCTCACTTCAACGTTAACGGACTGCTTCATAGTAATCAGTACGGATTTACCAAAGGTCGATCAACAACAGATGCAGGTATAGCTTTAATGAAACATATATTTGATGCGTGGGAGAAGTCGCAGGATGCAATCGGTGTATTCTGTGATCTGTCTAAAGCCTTCGACTGCGTGAGTCATGCAAACTTAATTTCAAAGTTAAAGTATTACGGCGTCCAAAACCAGGCCTTAGACCTTATACAGTCGTATCTATCGAATAGAGTCCAAAAAGTAGACGTTGGCGGGGAAAGGTCTTCAGGTTCAACTATTGAGATAGGGGTACCGCAGGGATCGATACTGGGTCCTTTTTTATTTCTAGTGTACGTTAATGATCTCCCATTTGTTGTAAAAGATATTTGTGACATAGTTTTATTTGCTGACGATACTTCATTAGTTTTTAAAGTTGACAGAACCAATTCGAGTTGTGACTACGTAAATGAGTCACTATCATTGATTCTGAACTGGTTCACTGTAAATAATCTTCTGCTGAATGCTAACAAAACAAAATGTATTAAATTCACTTTGCCCAACGTAGTGCATAGGCCAACTAATATTAAAATTAATGGGGAAGCAATGAATCTTGTTGATTCTACGGTTTTCCTTGGTATCAATATTGATGCCAAACTGCAATGGGGACCACAAATCGATAAACTTTCTGGTAGGCTTAGTTCCGCTGCATATGCAGTTCGTACGATACGGTGGCTTACGGATGAAGCTACAGCTAGATTAGTTTATTTTAGCTACTTCCATAGTGTTATGTCATATGGTATAATTCTCTGGGGCAAAGCAGCGGATATACAATCAGTATTCGTATTACAAAAAAGGGCAATTCGTGCCATTTACAAAATGAAACCGAGGGACTCTTTAAAAGAAAAATTTAAAGAAATTAATATTCTCACAGTAGCGGCACAATATATATACGAAAATTTACTGTACGCTCATAAGAATAGGGATAGACTTCAGAAAAACTGCGATGTACATGGAATCAATACTAGGAACAAACATAAATTATTAATCCCTAAGTTTCGGTTACAAAAAGTGAACGGGTCATTTATGGGGAACGTGATACGTTTCTATAATAAACTTCCTATAAATGCAACTAAACTTCCTGTTAGAAAATTCAAAGCCTTCATTAAAAATAATCTCTTAAAGAAAGCATATTATAATATAAATGAATATATTGATGATAGGAACTCATGGCCCGATGTCGCTCCGCCCTCCGACAGCTAACCAATTTGCAATGTAAACGCTGTCCTTTTGTTTTATGTATTTATGTTCTGTTTTTATGTTATTATTATCTTGATTACATTTTTTGTAAGAAGGATCATACAAAAAAGCGCTAGGACCGAGACGAGTTTCTTGCCTGTTCTTCTCGTACTTGGGTTAGGTTGGAATTGGCACATAGATTCACCTAGCATGTAAGACGTTTCAAAGTGATCCTTGTGATTGTACTGAATAAATATTTTTCAATTTCAATTTCAATTTCAATAAGACGCTTTTTATTTGACACTTTGAATCGGGTTCGAGTGCGAAGCGAGCGTCGAAGTGACTTGGGAATTACAGTATAGAATGCCACTTCTTACGTCATCTCATACTTTATCTGTCAAAATCTCCCCGTCAATTTAGTTCAACTCGCTGACACGCTCGCAAGAGTGGCGCTAGTGTACATTCGAATTATCAACCGAGTTTTTAGAATGCCAATCAAGAAACTCACAGCGGATTCAGATTCGAAGTTTAGAATGAGGTCTTACAGAATCACACAACTGTGGGGCGATTATAGATCTCTGCTTACAATCAATGTCAATACGCTTTGATTGTAATATAGTGATTCGGTATTACGTAGGTAAGTGTTGATTCAATTAAAAGTTTGATTGACATTGGAGCTAGTTTTGACAAGTGTAAAATGAATTTGGTTTTGGATTATTTTTATTTATTATCAACGTTTTGATTGTATTCGGCTATGATGGGCCTTCGCGTTTACTAACAAAATACCTGGCCCCTATTACATAAACATTACAAGTCTACAAATTTGTAAAAAGGTGACAATATTGTCGAATTTTACGACAATTGGTGTTAATAAAACCTTCAAATATGTAGAGCTAGCTTCCGCTCACGGCCCCGCCCGCGTGGTGTCTTGAAAAACAAAAACATATCTATCCCACGGGAACCGTACATTTTACCGGAATAAATACTAGCCTATGTGCTATTCCAGACTATAACCTAATATCTGTGCCAAATTTCATCCAGATCCGTTCATCCGTTTTAGCGTGAAAGAGTAACAAACATACATACTACCAAACATCCATACATTCTTACAAACTTTCGCGTTTATAATATTAGTAGGATGTATGTATAGATAAACCTACAGTTATTCCTTTCTTGTATATAGAAATGGTTTGAAAGTAATTTAGTAACTTACCAAGACACCTTCAGAGAAAATGTGGCGAAGTGCGAAGTTCGCGGTCCACTAACTGTATTATTTATCACGGCTTACAAATAACAGTATCTGAATAATTTGTAAGCAAATGAACTTATAAAAGAGACTAAAAATAGCATATTTTTATCAATAAAGAAAGATAATTGTAGACGTTTTCAGAGAATTTAAAACTCAAATAGATAAAAAGTAAGTTAATTAAAAATGTGTAATTACCTAGTTTTCAAAAGAGTACAGAAAAAAATATATCTTTGTGAAAGCGTTTTTATGTACTTAATCTTTTGTTATTAGATAAAAGTTATAACGTCTAAAGACAAATTCTTTTTTTTATATTATAAAACTTTTTAGTTAATTTTTATAAATTGTAAGTAACTATACCTTTGCCCGTACAGAAATGGGTTAGAAGAGTAGTAAACCTAGTTCTAACTTAGGTCAAACGAAATTATATCTCAAGTTTTTTATCGATAATACTCACAGCCACAAAATTTATCGATAAAATTCACAGTCACACAATTTGTCGATAAAATTCAGTCACACAATTTATCGATAAAATTCACAATCACAGACAATGTATCGATATATTTCAGTCACAACACAATGCGCACATCACTATAGGTTATAATATTACGTTCGTGTTTTTAGCGATATATTTTTCGCGTGTTTTGAAATCAAAATCCGACCGCCCCTTAACAAGACCTATAACATACTGAACCACGCTTAAATTAGGGGTGTGAGGGGTAGCCAGAGAGCAGTACATCTGGCTATGGGACTTGCACTTCAGAGTATGAACCGTAAGCATGTTGCAAAATTTCCTACTTTTAATCCTCCTGGGGTTTTAGCAGGATAAAAAGCCTAATCAACATTAACCCTAAATTTGTCCATTCTGAGAGAGATAAAAGAAGATAAACAAAATCAAAATATTTCTATTCAATAAATCACAGAGATCATTTTGAATTTCCAGGCCTTTCCTCAGTGCGAGAGGAACTGACAAGAAACTCTGCTGGGTCTATATACTTTTAAACGTACGCGATCTGAACACATTATTATTAGTACCTATTCAACGGGTATTTATCGCGTTCTAATTACCTATTTATTTATCAGTCTACCCGTGACCACGAGAGCGTGCAAACCTGTCGAAACGTCGGGAAAATAAATAGGTAGGTAATTAGAACGCGATAAATACCCGTTTAATACTAATAATAATCTGCTGGGTCTAGCGATTTTTTTTGTTTGTTAATGAGCCAAGTTGGAGCTGATGCGTCCCAAGCATTTGTCTTATAAATAGTTGATATAATAATGTTTTTGGAAACATTTTTTGTTTATAACATTTTTGAATCAATTAATCCATAAATCAAAATAGATCACTCTAAGAAACGCCTTCGCTTCAAAGTTGGGTGAAAACCAATGGCGTCATAGCTTGGTAACATCGCTCTTACGTTCTAAGGGTGATTGTAAAATGAGTATATTTAATTATTTTTAAGTATCGTGTTCCAACCCTGGCCTAATGACTTTATAATACAGCTTTATATTACTTTGATTTTGATTTGGGTTGTCACGAATATATAATAGAATCTAAATATATATGACTCAAAGGTGACTGACTGACTGACTGACTGACATAGTGATCTATCAACGCACAGCCCAAACCACTGGACAGATCGGGCTGAAATTTGGCATGCAGGTAGATGTTATGACGTAGGCATCCGCTAAGAAAGGATTTTGATTAATTCTACCCCCAAGGGGATAAAATAGGGGATGAAAGTTTTATTTTGTTTTTCAAGGTACCACGCGGGCGAAGCCGTGGGCGGAAGCTAGTAGAATATATAATTTGACGACCTCAGTGGCGCAGCGGGCGAGAGTCCGCCTGCGACGCAAGAGGTTGCGGGTTCGATTCCCGCCGCAGAACAAATTTGTGTATGATCTGCAGAAATTTGTTCCGTAGGTCTGGGTGTTTTCTATGTATAATAAAAAATATCTATCTATGTTTAATATATAATGTATTAAATATATCAGTTATCTAGTACCCATAACACAAGCTTTGAGTAGCTTACTTTGGGGCTAGATGATGCTGTGTGGATTGTCCAGCAATATTTATTTATTTATTTATTATTTATAATTAAAAAATATATAATTATTAAACTACCTCCTCCCACGGCTTTGCACGCGTGGTACCTTGAAAAACAAAAACAAATCTATCGCCCGGGAACGGTATCACGAGCTCTTACAAACCATTATGTTTCAGAAACGTCACATATCAAGCTTGAAGTACCTAACACTACTTCAGTAGGTACAATTTGTATAGGTCATGGTACGGAATATCAAAGTATATATATATATATTACTTTGATAATGCTCGAAGAGATCGAACCCACGACCTTCGGATCGTAAAGCTGCTACCTCTACACCACCAATGCTCCTTTTAATATTAATAAAAGGCAAAAAAACTTAGGTACCTACATGCTATTTCTAATATTGATTTGTAACTCCCCAAGGCTCAGAGGGCTAGGCTGGGGCAAGACCCTCTGCGCTCGCCCCTAGGTTTTGACAAATTACAATTTTTATTTGATCTCGCGTGGTGTAGTGGTTACTTTTCAATTTGAATTCCTGAGTGGGAGTTGGGGTCGGGGTTCGTTGTCACTGGTTGATTGAGCGAGCGAAGCGAAAATCTTAACAAGTAGGGCGATTTTTCGTTGTATGTTTGAACTGAGATCTCGTGCGGGATGTCCATATACGTACCTACATTATTATATAATCTGAATCTCGGAAACGGCTCCAACGATTTTCATGAAATTTAGTATGCTGGGGGTTTCGGGGGCGATAAATCGATCTAGCCAGGTTTCATATTTAGAAAACGTCGTTTACCAACAAAAAGCCGAGCAAAGCTCAATTATCCAGGTAATAGATATACTTAATTGGCATATGCCCATATTTTGAAAAGTAGTTACTAATACAGGTGTCTCATTTTACCTCATTTTGTGGTCCACTCTAGTTTGTTATATCCGAATCTGAAACAATAAAAATATAATTAAAATAAAATAAAAATAAAAATAAATATGATCACGACTGTACTCCCCAGGCTCGGTAGATAACTTCTCAGATCTTTAGTTACTTAGATCTTTGAGGATATCTAAAGAGGGTACGAGGCACGTCCAAACATGACACGTGGTACATGCCCACATTTTGCACATTAGTTAGTATTCCGTACGTGACAGGTTGCAAGCCTATCGCTAAGAATATTAACCTATGACACATCGAATGTTTGGTTCTAGGGTATGCCGGTTTCCTCACGATGTTTTCCTTCACCGTTTAAGAGCACTGGCATTGCGCACATAAATTTATCGAATGGAAAAACTTTTTGGTGCACGACCAGGTTTGAACCCACGACCTTCGGATCGTGAGGCAGAGTGCTAACACTACACCACCAGCGCTCTTTAATATGCTTTCATAATTGAATTGGTTTTATATAATCAATAAGCTAAGCTACACCAGCTATATGATAATTATTTCAAACCCACTACCTATCTGAAGCTGGGGCCTCTACCACCAAGCCAGCGATGCTAACACAACGTTTACACCTAGGTATAAAACAAGTATTCTACATGTTACATCAAACTGTTTTCATTTATTATCTAATACACCTAAACAAGTAGGATTAAATGTACATATATGTACAACACAAATTCAAATTCAAAAATTCAAAATATTTATTGCATTCATGAGCTATTTCACATGTAGGTATACATATATATTATCTAACATGGGCCCATCTTACTTGTACATAACGTGACAAAGACTGCCAAAAATGTTCTTACGTAAGACAAAACATGTTTAAGACTACTTTAGGCGTCGATAACATGTATGAAACATGTCTGTAGAAGTAATCGAGAGGATTACAATAATGTATCTCTAATGTATCAACTATCTGGTCCCTATAGTACAAGCTTTGCTTAGTTTGGGGCTAGATGGCGCTGTGTGAATTGTCCACCAATATTTAATACTAGCTTCCGCCCAGGGCTTCGCCCGCGTGGTACCTTGAAAAACAAAGATATAAACCGGGATAAAAAGTAGCCTATGTGCGCTATTCCAGACTATAATCTATATGTACCAAATTTCATAAAGATTCGTTCAGCCGCTTCAGCGTGAAAGAGTAACAAACATATATCCAGACATCCCGACACCCAGACATCTATACATTCTTACAAACTTTCGCGTTTATAATATTAGTAGGATTTAATTTAATTTAATATTTAATGCGTAGCAACGTAGCAACCAATAGGGTGTTACTCTGCAAATCGACATATTCCGCAGACTCCGCGAGTGTCGTGCCCTCATCAATCACGTATGATAGATGTTGCTATTCAGCTGATATTAAACACGCTGATAATAATTAGGGATGAGTCGAATATTCGGTTTTTCGGTATTAATAAACTAGAGTTCGCCCCGAACTGAGATGACGCGCGATGTCCACAATCCACATTTGTATCCACGCCCTGAAGTGTAAGTGTAAGTGTTGGCTCAACGAATCTAGGCATTCGTGGAGTTAGCCGCAAGAGCTGCGCAGTATCGTTTTTCGGGAGCAATTGGAGGTATGAGGAGGTGGGATGGAACTGTACATGCGCAAACTCACACCTGTGGCTAACTTCACGAATGCCTAGATCCGTTGGATGACCTATACTACATACAGGTAGGTCTACGTAAATTGCTCCTTAATCATAAAAAAAAATTATCACGACTGTAATCCCCAGGCTCGGTAGATATCTCCTCAGATCTCTAGATACTTAGATCTTTGAGGATATCTAAAGAGTCAGCACGTCCAAACATGATAATGAGCACATGCACACATTTTGCAAGGTAGTTAGTATTCCGTACGTGACAGGTTGCAAGCCCATCGGCGCTTAAAGAATACTAACATACTAACACACACCTTCGAATTTTTAGTTCTAGGGTATGCCGGTTTCCTCTCGATGTTATCCTTCACCGTTTAAGAGCACTGGCATTGCACATATAATTTTTTCGAATAGAAAATCTCATTGGTGCACCACCGGTGCTGTGACTGAGTTACGTCATCGATCAATTGAGCTTTTCATTCACGGTCTTTGAGGTCAGTTACGTAGAATATCGATGTAGATTCCTTTAGTTTATGTTTGCCTAGTAGAATACGCTAAAGCATAGCACGTGGTACGTTTAAAATACATCTATGCTTGCTTTATGAACTTTGTTTGGCCTGCTGTGCCAAATAATATGAGTTTACTTTATTTTATTTAATAAATTGTCTTATTTATTATATAAAATAAATTATTATTGATTTTGTTACCATAAATTATAAATTACTATGAAATATCTCAAACTCATCGTTTGAGATGGGGTGCTGCCACTACACCACCAGCGCTCTCTATAACAATATACATTTTTTTGTAAATACATAGAATACATAATAACACAGACACAGAACAAACATGTGCGTTCACACAAATGTCAGTCCTGGGGGATCGAACCCACAACCTGCAGCGCAGAAGGCAGAGCTACTACCGACTGAGCTGTGAGGCAGAAAAAAAGGCTTAAACGGAAAAAAGGCCCAAACTTTTGTGTAGTTAAACCTTTCAGCTTTTATTTAGCTTGAAAGAGGCCACAGGACCTTTTAAATGTCGGTTTGAAAACGTTGAAAAGCATCTTCAATTTTAATTAAAAACTTTTTTCATGTCAATGGAAAAAGTATTTGGAGTCAGTGATGCTCAAAGTGTCCAGTGTCGTATAAAGGGGCGTCAAATCGATATCAAGCCATTGTGAATGAAAAAAAAACTTGAGAGGTGTCAAGGGACACCCGGATGGAACGAAGTTCCTTTCCTTGCTTTCTATGAGAGAGAGAGACACAGACAGAGAAACATGCGCACGCCGCACGGCTTACAACTATAGCAAAAAGGGTCGTTACAACTTTTCGTGAGAATTTTTTCCGTCTAGCCCCCTTTCACAACGCGCAATTCTTGTATATTATTTAACTGGCCTCACAGCTCAGTCGGTAGTAGCTCTGCCTTCTGCGCTGCAGGTTGTGGGTTCGATCCCCCAGGACTAACATTTGTGTGAACGCACATGTTTGTTCTGTGTCTGGGTGTTATTCTATGTACATAATTATGTATTTACAAAAAAATACGATTATCTATAAAACTATCTGGTGCCCATAGTACAAGCTTTGCTTAGTTAACCTACTATGCAAAACGTGGACAAAGATGGTTCTTACTCCCGGACTCTTAAGAGACCGGTGTCCCCAGGAGCTCGACACTCCTAAATACCTACACACACACACACCCTCACACCCTCACACATGTTAACTTTGTAATGTATAAATTATTAGATTAGATTAGATTAGTTATTTTTGTCTTCTAATGTTTTTAGATAGAACATAATTGTTTTCGTTTTGCTAGCGTAGGAGAGCTGACTCTGCTACACAGTTTTTTAACTTTTGCAGTAGTCAGCCCACAACTGTACTCAATTCTACTTTTTCTTTGTTCCTAATAAAGATTTTTGTATTTTTTATTCTTTGTATGGTTGGACGTGCCTTTAAGTAACTAGAGATGTAAGATTCTACCAAGAAATTGCAATGTGACCAAGTTTTCAAAAAAAATATATCATCTTCCTGCCTTTATCACACGTGTTTTCGGCACAACATGTCTCATTCTTCCATCTCCCTCTTATGCTTATTTGAGTAGGTATCTACTTCGCGGGCAAAGCCGCGGGTGGAGCTACTTCTAGTCTATATCTATACTTACTAATATTATAAAGAAGAAAGTTATGTATTTTTGTATGTAACTAATAAACTCAAAAACTACTGGTCCGATTTCAAAAATTCTTTCACCATTAGAATGCTACATTATCCCTGAAAAACATAGGCTATATTGTATGTAGCTACCTCGAGCAAAGCCGCGAGCGGAAGCTAGTAGAATATAAATTGTTGAGAGCCACTGCCTCCGCTAACAGATAATAATAATTTATAATAGAAAAAGGCTGGCCGTGCAACTTTCTATAGTTCAAAACTAAGTTCATTCAATGGAGATCTGACTGCGAAATAATTTTATTTAGTTTTATGTAGGTACAGTCACGGTCGTTAATTTGGGACCCAACGAAGGTGGAATATCGCATAACAAAATGTTTACTTGAAGAGCTATTATTTTTAACGTGGACATATTTGACAACTACGATAGAATGAGCCAGACACGATTATTTCCGATTTACTCCGATCAATTTGTGGTAACTTGTAGTCACTAAATTTTTCGCTTTGAATCTTGTCATTAGGACTTCCTTCATTAACGCGGACACAAAAAAAGAATAATGATAAAGAGAATGTAATCATTACGTTATTATTTCTTAACCGTCAATAAAATCAATAAGACAAAGTAAGATACATAAATACCTGTAAAATGTATCTGTCTACATTTGAAATTTAATAACAATTAATTGGCATAAACTTTCAATATTGCATTCTGAGTGTTCTCAGAACATTTTGAGGAAATGGATCTCGAATTAAAGTTCAAGACTGTGATTTGAAAGCTTTTTACCCGACTGCGAGTCAAAAAAACGCGAAAAATATTCACATTTTTGTTTGGCCAAATACTTCTTCCATAGAGAAATGCTGTCTACAGCGTCCAAGCCAGATCATCCGGATTTAAAATAGACAAGAATTTTCCCAATAAATTCTCAGTTGGAACTGTCAAATACAACTGTCAAATTTGAGGATTGTTATCCAGTTGTTAGAACGAAGTTTTGGAACGAAGTTACCTAACGCGCGTTGCGAAAGGGGGCTAGACGGAAAAAATTAAGACCAAAAGTAGTAACGACACTTTTTGCTATAGTTGTAAGCCGTGCGGCGTGCGCGTGTTTCTCTGTCTGTCTCTCTCTCTCTCATGGAAAGCAAGGAAAGGAACTTCGTTCTATCCGGGTGTTCCTTGACACCTCAAGTTTTTTGAGGGTTGTTAGAGCTCTGGTGGTCTAGTGGTGGGGCGCCGCATTCGGGTCTTAAAGTCGTGGATACGAATCCAGTATACACCAATGGAATTTGAAGTTCAAAAATTTTGTGTGCGCTATAATATAGTTATCTCAAACGGTGACTGAAAACATCGTAATAATCTTCGTTGTACCTACATTTTTTAAAAATGAGTAAGAAAGGAGTGAGTGAAATGACGGATGATAGAGGCAGATGGAAGAAGAAAACGCCACGCGTTGCGGCGACCACATAACGTGGGAAAAGGGCAGGAAGAAGAAGAAATACAATTATAAATATTTCTCGTGTATTTTTTACGTCTTTGTAGCTATATTCATCACGAATATTTGTAAAAACTTTTGAACAGAACGGCCATTTTGTTTTAAGCATTGCAACGCTTGATAGATGTCGCTAGCAGTTGGGATGACATTCGATCACGTAGTTATACAATATAGCGATAGATGGCGCTAAAATTAAGACTACGAAATTAGTTCCCCTGTTTTTCTTTCGACTTCTGCATTCTTTTGTCGACTTTAAAAGGTAAACGATCTATTGAAAGTATTCTCGAAATAAGTTAATGGCTTTCGATCTTGGGAATAATACGGGAGTTTGCGCTTTACTTTTTAACAAGACAGGGTCGGAGTCAGGACTAGTGCCATGGGGGGGGGGGGGGCAATGGGGGTAATTTTTAACTAATGTGTGGAGTAACGAGAATGGAATGAGTAGGTATATCAGAGGAAGCCTGAAAGTGGCACCGGTGACGGAAAAGATGAGGAGTAATAGGTTAGCGTGGTATGGACATGTTATGAGGAGAGATGAATGTCATGTGACGAGGAGAGTGTTAGGTATGAATGTGGATGGATACAGGGGGAGAGGTAGGACGAAGAAAAGATGGATGGACTGTGTGAAAGATGACATGGGTAAGAAAGGATTGAGTACTGAGATGGCGGATGATAGAGGGAAATGGAAAAAGAAAACGTGTTGTTTACGTTATGTGGGAAAAGGGCAGGAAGAAGAAGAAGAAGCAGCAATAAAAGATTGGTTGGTAATAAGTTATTTCACGAAGGGTACATTTAAAATTAACTAATATTTTACGAGATAACCAAAATTGTTTGTTGCGAACAATGACGAATAGTGAGAACAATTATGGCCAAACCGACCGTAGTTTGTTCGATTCTTGGTTCCTAGATAGGTCCCTGTAAACGTTAACTTTTCAACTGAAAAATAGCACAATAGGGTATTCAGTAAATAGCTTGAATAGCTTATTAGGTGCATAATGGATGTTAGAATAATGTAGTAAAAAAATAACTTAATATTCTGAGCTTCAAATCCGGAAATATTAATAAATAATTTAATATAAATTTATGCCTACTCTTTCTCCACTCTCCCCGTATTATCATCCGTCATCTCAGTAGTCACCCTCTTCTTAACATATCCTCTCTATCATTTCTTAAGTCTACCTTGACCCCTGTATCCATCCACATTCAAATCCATCACCTTTCTTGCAGTTGATATTTCGTACCATGAACTATAGAAACTGTACTGAAATAGTGTTACTTCAAGCTTAAAAAGTAACGTTTTTGAAACATAATGGTTTGTAAGAGCTTGTGGTTGCCTCTGAGTAGGCCCCAACATTACAAATTGTAAAATACAATTAATTGTAAGCGGCTACAATTCTACAAGTTTCTGTTTAATAAAAAACTACGATTTACTGGAGGAAAATTTACAAAATTGAAAAATTTTCTTACAATCTATCTATATCTATATAAGAGCTTAACCTGACTGACTGACTGACTGATTGATCATCGCCGAGCCGAAACCGCTGAAGATAGAAAGCTGAAATTTGGAAGATGGCTTCCTTATATAACAAAACCACCCACTAAGGCGGGATTTTTGGAAATTCCACCTCTAAGGGGGTGAAAAAGGATGAAAACGTTAGTATGAAACTTTTTAACGCGTGGAGCGATTTTCATGAAACTGTGTTTGTGCACCGTAAATGCAAAATGAATGAAAACGTGTTTCAGGATTTTTCAATATAATCTTCAAAAAGGGGTCAAATGTGGGGTCAATGTTTGTATGGGAACTTTTTAACGGGTGGCGCGATTGGTCTGAAACTTTGTTCGTGTACTGTAAATGCAAAATGAATGGACACCTGTTTCAGGATTTTTCAATATAACTCTTAAAAAGGGATCAAATGGGGGGTCAATATTTGTATGGGACTTTTTTAACGGGTGGTGCGATTGGTCTGAAACTTTATATTAGACTTAGATATTTTAGTGAACGAAGTCGCGAGCGGGACAGCTAGTTCTACATATTTGTAGGTTTTATTAAACAGCACTTGTCATAAAATTCGACAATATTGTCACTTTTTTACAAATTTGTAGACTTGTAATGTTATTGAATAGTTATAGGGGCCAGGACTTTTTTTTCTTTCCACGCCAAAAGTTATTTAATACGAACAGTACAAACGTCGCGCTATAGAGCGCGGTATAGAGCGCTGGTGGTGTAGTGGTAGCACCCCTGCCTCACGATCCGAAGGTCGTGGGTTCAAACCTGGTCGTGCACCAATGAGTTTTTCCATTCGAAAAATTTATGTGCGCAATGCCAGTGTTCTTAAACGGTGAAGGAAAACATCGTGAGGAAACCGGCATACCCTAGAACCAAAAATTCGAAGGTATGTGTCATAGGTTAGTATTCTTATAAGCGGCGATGGGCTTGCAACCAGTCACGTACGGAATACTAACTACTGTGCAAAATGTGGGCATGTACCAAATGTCATGTTTGGACGTGCCTCTGACTACCCTCTTTAGATATCCTCAAAGATCTAAGTAACTAAAGATCTGAGAAGATATCTACCGAGCCCGGGGAATACAGTCGTGATCATATTTATTTTTTATTTTATTTTTTTTACAAACGTCGCGCAATCCCAAGTCTATTCAGTTCAATGGCCAACAACGAATGAAGATGGATATTCATTTTCAGTGAGCATTCGTTTTTGTATCGTTTCAATAGTTTTTACCCGACTGCGGAGGGTAAAAACGTACCTACCTTTGTAGGTACGTAATGTGAATTCCTTTGTCTGTCGCTAGAGCTTTTAATTGACATTTTTATTTGTTTGAAGAGAAAACATCGTGAGGAAACCGGCATACCCTAGAACCAACAAATTCGAAGGTGTGTGTCATAGATTAGTATTCTTATGAGCGATGGGCTTGCAACCTGTCACGTACGGAATACTAACTACTGTGCAAAATGTGGGCTAATCCAAAATGACATGTTTAGACATGCCTCTGACTATCCTCTCTAGATATCCTCGAAGATCTAACCCTACAATGCATTCAGTTCCATAACTGGAACAACCAATATAATCGCTCGTATCTCTCACAGGAAGTTAATAGTGACATCTATTTTTGTAGTATGGAATTATTTGGACATCAATTTAGTCGATTGGTGCAAAAACTTGCCACTTGGCCACAGCATTGTGCTGCAAAACGATTAAATCGAACGAAAAATGAATATTTTCCGTGCGCCGTGCGCTTACGAAATTTAGAAAAATCATAAAAAAAATTTTTTTTGTGATTTTGCAGTAATAAAATTGTTTTTTGGTGGGAAAATGTGTGTGCTAAAGGTAATTATGTTTTATTGATATTTAATAGTAGATAATTATTTATCTTTCTATCATTGTTTTTCTAAGTGTTCCCGATGTGTCACACCATGCACTGACTATCCAGTTTCGTTCTGGTAAGTAGTCCATATGGTACTAATCGAACCGTGTTTTTTTTTAGATAATGACAAAGAAAATATTATCCGACACTCAAATTCAAGAGTTTTTGGCCATACCATCGGGAAGTGAAGATGACCAGGACACCTCGGACGCCGAAGGTGATGATGGCCATGATGACCAAAATTTGATATTTAGCGATTAGGGTCATGGTGTGTCACCTACCTGGCCCCTATTCAATAAACATTACAAGTCTACAAATTTGTAAAAAAGTGACAATATTGGCGAATTTTATGACAAGTGCTGTTTAATAAAACCTACAAATATGTAGAATTGTAAGAAAATTTAACAATCTTGTAAATTTTCCTCCAGTAAATCATAATTTTTTACTAAACAGAAACTGGTAGAATTGTAGCCGCTTACAATTAATTGTAATTTACCATTTGTAATGTTTATTGAATAGGGGCCTGGTATGAACTTCATGCACCATTATTAATCTCTACTGATGATCTTGAACATGGCGGTAAAGATTGGCGTGAAAAATGCTGAAAATAATATGCAGCGACTATCATCAAACCACCAGCTCAGATTATCTACATCCGCAAGGTGACGACCAACAAGAAGCACCTCTAGCACCTCTACAACCTTATTACAACGAGAAGGGCTATAAATAATATATTTTATTTAAATAAGGGAATAATTTTTTTGGAAAATAATTAGTAAGACATTTCATTTACAAATCTCATCCTAGATGATCTAAACTATCTAATCCCTTAGGTTTATGTTACACAATAGATGTGGTACTGCATATAGTACCACTTATGGAACACTATAAAAAAAAAACCTTTTTCTTCATTTATTTTAAAATAGAAACTATTTTTACTGTTGATTTCTAAGTCTCGACCCTAAACAAAAACAAATATATTTTATTCGTATTAAAAAAAAATCATGCATTGTAGGGCTAAGTAACGAGATCTGTATGTATCCTTGAATTACTTTACTAATATTATAAAGAGGAAAGTTTTGTATTTTTGAATTTTTGTTTGTAACGAATAAACTCAAAAGCTACTGGTCCGATTTAAAAAAATCTTTTACATTAGAATGCTAAATTATCCTTGAGTAACATAGGCTATATTTTATGTAGGTATCTCGAGTAAAGCCTCGGGCGGAAGCAAGTAAAACCATAAACGAAAAAATTTCGAAACAAAATTTACTTTCCAATCCAATAAAACCAAACGTACAACCAAAAAATATTAAAACAATTAAATATAATACTTTTTACAAATCAAAATCACATGATAAACTAACAACACTAATTATCGCCTATTTTAGAATTTATTTAGTTTAAGGCCAAATCTAGTAAGCAGGGTATGAGCAAGGGGGGTAAGGATTACAAGGGGGGTAGGGGTTGCATGGAACACACGGGTTACAAGGGGGCGGCGGCGGTGGGCACGGGCACGGGCATGCAGGGGTGTAGACAGTGGCATGTCCGGCGCAGGGGGGGCAAGGTCGGTTGATGGTGACGGAGTGGGGCTGGATGCAAGGCTGCCCCCAGCTCTCGTAGCCGACCGCTGCGTCCGGGGTCTGGTAAACACGCCACGGGGCTGCGTGCGCGCAGCTAATCAGAGCTAAACAAACATTAAAATGAGCTTAATAGTGATCTTTCTTTTGATAATTTTACGTTGTATTGTATATAATATCTTTATTTACAAAAATCTCTATCAATATACACACTTATTATACATTATATAACTATAATTATTATGTAGGTACAATAGATAATTATATAAATTAAATGTGAAACTTTTGAGATATCTAAGAACCATTACCAACGTTCTTTAGATAGTCCAACCAACTGATCCAAGTTATTTCACGAAGGGTACATATAAAATTAACTAATATTTTACGAAATATCCAAAATTGTTTGTTGTGAACAATGACGAATAGTGAAAACAATGACGAAACGGTTGAGTGGAAAGGTCCAGCTACTGGCCACGTGTGATACCGTATTTATTCACATGTCCGCATGCATTTCTGATTGCTTGCAAACCAACGGCTAAATAACTGTACAGGAATTGGCTGCGACATTTTTGCGAACCGCACGGTCCCTGGCCGGGAGCCAAACCCGCGATATTAGCTGCCACAACCAACGTAGTATGCTGGTAAACTAGGATAATATTCGGATTTTAGTCTGTACTGTGGTATTGTGAGTTTTTAGAGCAGTAACTTTGAGAGTGAGGCAAATCACGGTTTTAACGTTAAACAAAGCTAAACTAAAGCCAAAACGCATTCGTTAACGTTACGCTATGCACATTCGTCTTAAGGTGGGTACTGACCAACGTTACGAGGTGTTATGTAGCATGCAATTTGTCTCTATTATACATATATTAGTATTTTATTGTTTTTTTTTCTCTGTGAAATGTTTAAGAAATTAGTTTAAGTTTTTAGTTTTAATTTTTTTTTTTTTTTTTAATTTATTATCGTGCGCCGACCTGGCTTTAAACCAGAATGGGTTGGCTGGTAGAAAATGCCCCCTAGGCATTAAGTCCTCCTTTTGTCACACATGATATGTAATTTGTGTACAATAAAGTATAAATAAATAAATAAATTCGCATCGAGCGTGTTACGGCTGTGTTCTAAAATCGGCGTAATATGCTCGTCAAAACTCTGTGCTCCGTTTTTGCCTGAACCGACTGAGCCGCGTAACAGTCAAAGGATTCGCCAAAAAACCGACAGCCGGGTGGAGCACTCAAAGCGAGCAACGAGCGGCTCGTTGCTCGCTGGTTTCCCCGCAACACGACGTACTGACTGCACGAATGCTCGCGGTGTAACACGTTACATTACGCCCCGTAACGCCGGTCAGTACCCACCTTCTGGCATCTGTCTCTATAACCGAGCTAAAGTTTACGCGCATTCGTTAACGTTACGCTATGCACATTTGTCTTATGGCATCTGTGTCTATAACCGAGCTAAAGCTTACACGCATTCGTTAACGTTACGCTATGCACATTCGTCTTATGGCATCTGTCTCTATAACCAAGCTAAAGCTTACCTACACGCATTCTTTAACGTAACGCTATCGTAACGTCTTCTTCTTATGGCATCGGACTCTACTTATAACCAAACTAGAGCTTACACACATTCGTTAACGTTACGCTATCGTTTTGTCTTCTTCTGATGGCATCTGTCTCTTTTGGGATCAATTCTGCCAGTGTCAAGTGTTTAAATTTGTAGTATTGTCAATGTCACAAAGTCAGTCAAATTGTCAGGTCAGTTATAATAAAAGATGGATGTTTTGTTTAAAATTCTCGGGATTTCCTGTATTTAGAAAGGAACTATTCACTTAAATTGACATATTTTACACTCGCGTCAAGAACTCGGGGTTTATTGGAAAAATAACCGCCGAAATTACACAATACAACTCAAAATAACACGAGAAAAAATATAAACACTAGAGCGACAAAGTTGACAGTCGAAGCATCGCAGACTCGCAGTAAATCCGAGAGGTTTTCTCCGAGAATTTTGAACAAAACAGCCATCTTTTATTTAAAATTGCATTGACACAATTTTACTGACTTTGTGACATTGACAATACTAATTTAAACATTTGACATTTGCAAAATTGATCTCAAAAGAGACAAATGCAAAGAAGATAATAACATTAACATTTACTGTGATTTGGCTTTGATAAATACGTTAAAATTACCTCAATTGCCTCAAAAATACACCATGTAAAGTATTAGTTTTATACCATGGTGTAAACGTGTAGTAATACCGTCTAAACATACCATAAACTATCCATCTATACCGCTCATACGCTACCTTACCCTCACTAAATAATAATTTACCTACGTCATGAATTTTCGTACAACTGTCAATTATGAAGACCTTTGGATCTTGCGGCTGACATCCCTACACCCTCCTCCCGATTAATACATTATGTATACGTATATCTATCTATCTATCTATCTATCTATATAAAATATTGGTGGACAGTTCACACAACACCATCTAGCCTCAAACTAAGCAAAGCTTGCACTATGGGAACCAGATAGCTGATAAATTAATCATATTTTTTTGGTAAATACATGCAAAGAATACATAATATCACCCCGCTGTGAGTTTCTTGATTGGCATTCTAAAAACTCGGTTGATAATTCGAATTTACACTAGCGCCACTCTTGCGAGCGTGTCAGCGAGTTGAACTAAGTTGACGGGGAGATTTTGACAGATAAAGTATGAGATGACGTAAGATGGGCATTTTATACGGTAATTCCCAAGTCACTTCGACGCTCGCTTCGCACTCGAACCCGATTCAAAGTATCAAATAAAAAGGTCAATGTCAAATGTCATTTTGAACCCTAGGCGAAGTGAGAGTGAATTGCGATGTGAGATGCGAATTGATGTTTGAATTTTTACAGAATCGACGTACTAGAGGCAGAACTAATACTACCGACTGAGCTATGAGGCCAGTCATTAATCTATCTATCTATCTAATACCTTTAAATGAGCAATTCTTGTATATCTATACTTAATATTATAAAGAGGAAAGTTTTGTATTTTTGTATTTTTGTTTGTAACGAATAAACTCAAATACCAGTAGTATTTGAGTCCGATTTCAAAAATTCTTTCACCGTTAGAATGCTACGTTATCCCTGAGTAGCATAGGCTATATTTTATGTAGGTACCTCGCGAGCAAAGCCGCGAGCAGAAGCTAGTTATGTATAAATCTGAATCTCGGAAACGGCTCCAACGAAAAAGTATCTCTTTAGAGTATCCTATGTCCTACCTCGTAGTATGAACTCAAAACGTGCCAAGTTTCATTCGATTTCATTCAGTAGTTTCGTCTGTGAAATGATTCCTCACAATTCAAACTCAAATTATCAAGCTATGAAACAATTAAGCCACCGACATCTTGACTCCATTAACTGTTCAATTGACAACTTGACCATTCGCTTCAAACTTTATCAAGCACCGCTTAAGCTCCGGTTTGCTGAAAAGCATCTGCCGTTATTTTAAGTTATTCCCACGATGAGCTAAGGACAAAGTTATTTATTGATTACTTAATTTTTAAAGTGTTTTTTCGCTGTATTTTGTGTAAAATTGTAGGTATATGTTAATCTTATGTGCATCTGTAATACCAAATACTTTTTATCTATCTATCTATTTATCAATGAGCTAAGGTGTAACGGCCCATTGTAGGCCATGGTGGCACGGAGAATCAGTATTTTATCGAATCACAAGTGTGAACGCGTTTTTCTGTTGTGACCATGTCTCCGTACCGTGACAAACATGCGTGACAATATGACAGATATTCATGGAACTTTGTTAAAAAGTGGACGTGTTTCGGTCACAGACACCGTCACAGTGACGGCAAAATGTAAAAAGTTTAGACGGACAATTGTTATAAAAATATTTTTTCAATAATGTACATTTATATTTATTTTTTATATTGATACTTAGATACTTATAGTTAAAATAAATACTGACGCCCTCATCATTGTTTCCGTCATATTACGGCCGCGTTTTCTTGCGAACTCGGGCTTAACACAAGTAGTGCAAATTCAAACTTAATCATCAGAACTTTGAGTCGAAATTCGCCAATCCGGATATATATTGCCGATATGGTATACGATTTTGAATTTTATCGCTTAGGGCTTTCGGACGAAAATTGAATGGGACGACTTTAATCTAAGTCTCTAAGCTCCTTCTATAAACTTACTAGACAATGGATAAGCGAATTAGGAAAACTATGGTTTCATTGCTCTTAAATGGTGAAGGAAAACTTCGCGAGGCAACCGGCATACCCTAGACAAACATTCGAAGTCGCTTGCATAATATGCAAAAATAAATACTTAGAAATTGTGTTTTGATAAAACGGTTTTAACCTATTAAACGGTTTTTAAACATTTTGAAAAAATAAAAATATTGGTGGACATTTCACACAACGCCATCTAGCCCCAAACTAAGCAAAGCTTGTACTATGGGCACCAGATAGTTGATAGATTAATTATATAAGTACTTTTTTGGTAAATACACGTAAAGTATACACAATATCACTCAGACACAGAACAAACATCTGCGTTTACACAAATGTCAGTCCTGAGGGATCGAACCCACAACCTGCAGCTCAGAAGGCAGAGCTACTACCTACTGAGCTATGAGTAAAAAACTAAATCCTTACCCAGAACGAGAACCACGTAAGTCGCCATGTCAACTGTCGAATGCCACTGACACCACCATGTCCCTTTTTATATTGATTTTAAATCTATTATTTTGAATTTACACCACGCTCAACCACCGTTTATAGATTATATTTTCTATTTATTCACGCAAATTGTTGCGTTTCAAACATAAATGTTATAGATTTCGTTAATTAGTGTGGAGTTGGATTGTAAACTATTTTGAGTTGGGTATAAAAGGGCAGCCATTTTCAGACAATACACAAGGTTGTCGAAATGGGGCGAGTATCGGCATTGGGAATATTAGGTGAGATATTTTATTGTACATATAACAAAACATTGAAAACGGTTTGTCTGTACATTAAGAAAAAGTATTAAGTAGTATTTACTGCAAACATTTTGAAAACACGACTGAATGTAACTGAAAATAGATTTTTACAGTCGCCATATTTAGATTTTTTGACTTTTTGTATAGCCTATATCACTTTTTTAATCCTAACAAATCTAACAACACCTTATTTCTCAAAATCAGTCCAGCCGTTTGGGCTACAGGCTACAGCGAAGTAAAGGAACTTGCATACATACAACATACATATATACATACATACATACATACTCCCTAACACATTTCCCTCCTTTGATTCGCAGTCAGTTAAAAAAGAGTAATAGAACACAAATAAGCGGTTTTTAGAATTATATTCTGGAGGTTTTTGTTTGTTTGTTCACAAAAAGTACTACGAGTATACCGATTTTCATGTAGTTTTCATAATGCCACATTCTACAATGTAGCCTATCATCATCATCTTCCTGCCCTTATCCCACGTTATGTGGGGTCGGCACAACATGTGATCCTCTTCCATTTCCCTCTGTCACTCGTCATCTCAGTACTCACTCCTTTCTTACTCATGTCATCTTTCACACAGTCCATCCATCTTTTCTTCGTCCTACCTCTACCCCTGTATCCATCCACATTCATACCTAACACTCTCCTTGTCACATGACATTCATCTCTTCTCATAACATGTCCATACCACGCTAACCTATTACTCCTCATCTTTTCTGTCACCGGTGCCACTTTCAGGCTTCCTCTGATATACTCATTCCGAATTTTATCCATCCTTGTCACTCCACACATCCATCTCAACATTCGCATTTCCGCCGCATGCACTCTTTTCTCGTCCGTTCCCTTGGTGGCCCAACATTCAGACCCATATAATAAATACCATCTACAATGTAGCCTATGTTATTTTTAATTAAATCGGGTGTCAGAAAAAAACTATCGTTATATTTGATGACCTCTGTGGCGCAGCGGGCGAGAGTCCACCAGCGACGCAAGAGCTTGCGGGTTCGATTCCCGCCTCGGAACAAATTTGTGTATGATCTGCAGAAATTTGTTCCGTTGGTCTGGGTGTTTTCTATGTATAATAAAAAAATATCTATCTATGTATATAATGTATTAAATATATCAGTTATCTAGTACCCATAACACAAGCTTTGAGTAGCTTACTTTGGGGCTAGATGATGCTGTGTGGATTGTCCAGCATTATTTATTTATTTTATTTATTTATTTATACAGACAAAGTCGCTGGCAATAGCTAGTAGGTACTATATAAACAAGACTTTCCACAATTAAATTGGTAGAGAAAATTAAAATAATATTTAGTGTTTATTGGTTTAACCGGTTTAACCCTTGGTCGCTCGAATATCATACATTATTAGAATTGTGGAAAAGCCAGTTAGACCTAAAATATTTCTTTTATCGGTTCATGTAATCGAGCCACCAAAATTCTTGTAGTTAATTTTCGGAGATTTTAGGCATAATCCATTTTTGCGGCATTAGAAAAATAACAAAAGTTTTGAAATAAAAAAACCGTAAAAAACGGCTACTGAATAAAAATATAATTAGTTTAGGTATGTATAAGATTTGCATGTTATCTGTAATTAATCAATACTTTTATTTTAATCAATGTCGAAACGCACATTAAACTTGAATACAGAGAAGGAAGACATTCACATAACGCCATCTAGCCATAAACTAAGCAAAGCTTGTATTATGGGAACCAGATAGCCGATAGATTAACTTGATACATTATTGTTAATACAACATAGAATAGAAAATAACACTCAGACACAAACATGTGCGTTCACACAAATGTCAGTCCTGGGGGATCGAACCCACAACCTGCAGCGCAGAAGGCAGAGCTACTACCGACTGAGCTATGAGGACAGAATGAAACAATATACCACAATTAGATTGCCATGTCATGTTCGGACGTGCCTCTGACTACCCTCTTTAGATGTCCTCAAAAGATCAAAGTCACTAGAGGTCAGAGGAGATATCCGAGGCTGGGGATTTACAGTCGTGTGAGTGTTGTTTTTTCTAATAATGCCATCAATAACGCTTGGTCCACAGCGCTCATAGTAGCAGCGACCGCTGCTCCGGCCCCGGAACCGGAGCCACAACCTCCTTGTCCGTGCCAGCTGCCACCACCACCGCCGCCACCATGCTGGCTACCCGCACCACCTCCGAGTCCGCCGCCATGCTGGCTTCCTACGCCGCCTCCGAGTCCGCCGCCGTGCTGGCTACCTCCTCCACCACCGCCATGTTGGCTACCGTCCCCACCGCCACCACCATGTTGGCTGCCATCCCCACCAAGCCCACCACCATGCTGGCTACCTTCGCCGTCACCGTGCATCTCTAATTGGGAAAATGGTGGTTACGACTCCGGTCTGTTATTGAATGGAAATGGAGATGGTTATGACTCTGGTAAATGGACTGGTGGTAGCGACAGTTACGGCGCTGCCCTACCGTACCCGAACTCACTGCCTGACATCAGCACTTCACCAGCAAGTAAGTTGCATCTTAGATAAATGATTGATTCAGGCGTGACTTTACGGAAGTCCATTACAAATACTGAAAAGGACGGAAATATCAAGTACTTTCCCGCTAAACTATTATCTAATGAGCTACAACACAAACTCAAATAGAAAGAGAAGTCTTTTCTTTTGGCGCTCGGTGGAGCAACACGATTGCGAGCGAGTCAACGGTCCTGAGGATGCTTCGTGGAGAAGCGAAACACGTGGCGAATTAGTTTGAGTTTGTGTTGTAATATTGGAAATTCTCAAGGAAACGGAAATATCTAGTACTTTCCCGCTAAACTATTATCTAAAGAGCTTAACAACACAAACTCAACACAAATCTGCGGATCCCGAAAAACTAGATCACTTATGTGATTTAATTAACTTGTCACAAATAACAACAGTCCATACCAGTGTAAACTTCTGCTTCGTCAAAGTTTAAGCTCATTATTTATCAGCACTGTAAGAAAATACAGTTTTAACAGACAGGTTACCAAGCAGCTTAAAATCTCGTGTGGAGAACCTTTTTTTAGGGTTAAGCTCGCCTGTGTCCATACCATTAGTTTTAAGCCCTAAAATATATTAATCTGTGTATAGGCGACCAAGAAATTGGTTTACCACTTTTGATGACATCTCCCAGTTACATAATTATTCGCTAAGGATTACTGTATTGCAAGCCATCAGTTCTGAGTTTAAATAAATAGGAATTACAGATTCTGACGTAGCAGTTATTAATCTGTCAAGCGGTGTTTGTACGTACCCTTGATCTTTTGTACGTGCAAATGATATTCAGCCTTAGAGTGGTAAACCAATTTCTTGGTCGCATATACAACGAATAAATAAAGAGCTAAACTGATTTGTGTTTGACAGCAACCAACGGTGATGGTGTCATCAGAATTCTGCAGCAAAGGAACACTGTCGACCAGCGTCTACGGCAGGCTGGTTTCCAAGAAGTGCCAGTCCCTGGAGGATCTTTCTTCATCTCAAGAACTCCTGACGTCTTCATCCAACCCCCTGCGATCCTGGTCACACCTCCGCAGCAGCCTCCAATCAGACCGCCTAGCATCGTTGTGCGACCACCTGGCTTACCCCCTGTGGTTCCACGGCCAATCTTAGTTAGACCGCAGCCATTAGCACCGATCAGGCCTAACCCTGTCGTCGCCAGACCCAGTCCACTGCCCGCTATCACGCCTCCATGCATCACAGTTAACCCTCCACAGCAAGGGCCAATACAACCCCGTCCATTCACGGTTACCCTGCCACCTTTGGATCCCATTAACCCTCAGCCGATCATCGTGAGGCCACCGCAGCCACAATCCGTGCAGTCTCCTAATATCGTGATCGACGCGAACCTACTCCGCCCCACACCGGGTGCCTTACCGTACCCGTCACCGTACCCTGATCCCTGTGTGTACAATTACCCACAACCGAGCCCGGAGCCGTACATTATACCCCCTTGCCCGCAACCATGCCCCGAACCGTACATTATTCCTCCATGCCCGCAACCATGCCCCGAACCGTACATTATTCCTCCATGCCCGCAACCGTGCCCCGAACCGTACATTATTCCTCCATGCCCGCAACCGTGCCCCGAACCGTACATTATTCCTCCATGCCCGCAACCATGCCCCGAACCGTACATACCCCCATGCCCGCAACCATGCCCTGAACCGTACATTATACCTCCTTGCCCGCAGCCGTGTTATGAGCCATACCCCTGCCCGCAACCGTGCCCCGAGCCGTATATACCCCCTTGCCCGCAACCATGCCCCCAACCGTACATACCCCCTTGCCCGCAACCATGCCCCCAACCGTACATACCCCCTTGCCCGCAACCATGCCCCCAACCGTACATACCCCCTTGCCCACAACCATGCCCCCAACCGTACATACCCCCATGCCAAGCGTGCCTCGAGCCGTGTGCTCCACAGCCATGCTACGCATGCAACTAAAACTGACGACATGTTAAACATTTTGAAACTTACTTAATAGTATTGACAGTCTGAATGTGAAAACCGATAACTGTGCTGAATCACCAAGAGAACAATGAGAATAATTTAAGGCTAAAAACACAACTTATGCCTCACCTATATAGCAATAAGATTGCAATTATAAGAATATAAGATTGCAGAAGAATTTGCAGTTATAGATAAAAAAAGGGTTGTCAAAACTATAAAATAAGTTCTAGAATATTTTTTGTTGGTAGATCTCGTAAAACAATGGCTTTGTTAAAGGAAACCGATTTAGTTAGTAAATGAGTACCCGTGGATATTTCAACTGTGTTAGCGTTTTCAAATGTAGCCTATTATTATCTAATTATATTATTATGTATCATGAAATAAATATGTATTGGCATTATTATAAATTTACTTTTATTTAACACTCAAACTGGTCTAGGATCTTATCATAAGCTCTCCCGAAAACATCAAAGTTATATTATAAGGACAAACACGAGTCTACATAAAATTGGTAACACCAATGTTAGACATAAATTAGCATTAATGGGGACAACGGGAATACATCGTTTTAAAACCCTTAGATACCTTGTGTTTTTATTTCGCTACTTTCCTCTTGTCATTTGTGTGTGTGCTACAAAATAAAATCTTTATCCTCATTCCTAACTGTTGCCTAAGTTGATGCCACTATTCCGTTTAGCGTCCATTTCACCATATTTCAAATATTTATTAGCTAGATAACTGAAAGATAGAAGCCGTACCATTCACTATCGGCGCGTGAGCTCCGTAACGAATTGTTCGGGCACGTGAGTCGACTAGGAGATCGGTACCGGGATACCCCCGGATCACTTTATTCCAAAAACCAGAACAAAAACTTGTATGAGATAGATCCAGTCAACGAAAATACAAAGAAGCAAATTTCACACATCGAAACTCTTTCGTGGATTTGCCAAAAATTGAATATTGTTGACTTAATCCCTCGATGATTGGATTTAAACTGTTGTATAAGTGTAAAAAGCTTCTATAACTTTTTAATATAATTATTTGGTTAAACTGACAAGCCACGCCTACCGGGGCTCTATTTTTGTAGGGTCATTTTTTAGCTCAAAAAACACTCCTATGTATATTGTCCGTTCACTGGCCAGATCCTAACAAAGGCAACATAGATACTTAGTTAACTTAGTTGATTTTATGTACACACATAGTCGTATCCTACAAATAAGTCAAGAGGCGTAATTGTGACATTTTACATATACTGAAAAGGACGGAAATGTCTAGTACTTTCCCGTTGAAACAATTATCTAATGAGGCTATTATCAATAATCTCAACACAATACGCGTGTCGTGTTTCTATTTGAGGTATTGTGTTGGGATTATTGATAATAGCCTCATTAGATAATTGTTTCAGCGGGAAAGTACTAGACATTTCCGTCCTTTTCAGTATTTGTAATGGATTTCCGCAAAGTCACGCCTGAGTCAATCTTTTTTTTTCTTTTTTTGACATTTTACATTATTATTTTGTTGCAAAAAATTTATAAATAAATAAATATTGGTGGACTGTTCAATCAACGCCATCTAGCTACAAACTAAAAAAAACTTGTACTATGCTTTTTTTTTGTAAATGCATACATAGAATACATAATAACACCCAGACACAGAACAAACATCTGTGTAAATCACAAAAATGTTTGCCTCTTATGTATTAAAAATTGTGACGAAATATTAAAGCAGCCCAAAATGATTAAACTACAAAGTATTTGTATTTGTTTATACAAATTTTCTAGCTTATGCTAGAAAGTAGGAATTCATCAAAAAAAAATACAGATGAATACAAAAACCGGTTTGAGTCAAATACCGAACTGAAGCAGGGGTCATCATCCATAATAACACTAAAACACAAAAAACCGTTTTTTTAATAAAAACGAAAAAAAAAATCCATAAACTGGTTTATATATTGATTAAATTAAATAACAATTGATTAAATAAATTATTTAATTTAATTATATAAATATTAATTAAGGTCTAGGACTCTATTATACTTACTCTTTTTTTATTGTTCGATATTATTTTATTCATTAAATTGTAAATAATATTTATTTTATATAAAAAGCATTTTTATTTAACTTTTAAAACACACACAAGACTGTAACCCTCAAGCTCGGTACTTAAATAATATGCATCTCAAAAATTTTGGTTTTTGATTTTCCTCACGATGTTTTCCTTCACCGTTTTGAGCACTGGCATTGTGCACATAGATTTAACGATCTTTTCGATAACTTGGGTTTTACAATGCATATTATGATCTGGGGTTTTACTAACTTATAACTTACAAAATTAAACAGCTAACTTACAAATTTTCATTGATACTTAGCTGTTTTCTTATAAATAAATAAGGTAATTTTTTAGGGGTGTATGTATGTATGGTAGGTATTCTTTACAAAATTAACAAGGATCATTCAAAAAAAGCGCTAGGGCCCAGCGAGTTTCTTGTCAGTTCTTCTCGGACTGGGGATAGAACTGGAGTTGGCACTTAGACTCACCTAGTACCTATGTGAGACGATTCAAATTGAGACCTGTGATTTCAATGAAATAAATATATTTGTCTATTGACTATTATGTATGTTTGTATGTATGCGAGTTCTTTTAACTGTCGTTGTAGCTGTAACGGCGGATTTTGACTAATGATTGTCGTTGAATTCGTCTTGATTACAAAAATAGCATAACCGCTTTATTTAGGCGGTAAGAAGAAAGAAAGCGTAAGAAACGTTTTTGTACCTTCTCCAGCATAAGAGAGTAAGTGCATTCGTATAGGTTCCATACGCATGCACTTGCCTCTTATTCGGATCGGATGAGTGTAGTGTACAAAAGCTTTATTGCATTATGTTAGTAGACTAGCTGTCCCGCCCGCGACTTCGTTCACATAAAATATCAAAACTAAGTTTTAAACACATCACACAACTCATAAAAATCCCATACTTCTTTGACACCCCTATTTGACCCCTGTTTGAAGATTATATTGAAAAATGCTGAAACACGTTTTCATTCATTTCGCATTTATAGTGCACAAAGCAAGTTTCATGAAAATCGGTCCACGCGTTAAAAAGTTTCATACTAACGTTTTCACCCTTTTTCACCCCCTTAGAGGTGGAATTTCCAAAAATCCCGCCTTAGCGGGTGGTGGTTTTGTTATAAAAGGAAGCCACCTTCCAAATTTCAGTTTTCTATCATCAGCGGTTTCGGCTCGGCGATGATCAATCAATCAGTCAGTCAGTCAAGTTAAGCTCTTATACAGGGTGTCCCAAAAAGTAGTGTCAAGCGAAAGTCCAGAGATAGAACACCCCTTGGGGTACCCGAATCACCCCCATGTATGTTCCGCGATTTTCTATAGTTTTCGAGTTATTAATTTTTTTCCGAATTTTTGGAAATTTACGACTTGAACAACTTAAAACATTCTTACAAAAAAAGTAGAAAACTTTCTTGAGATTTTTTTTTGCTACTGAATTGTTAGATTAGATTGTCTACAGTGATACAAATCCTAGTCTTTTGAAACATGTGACTGTCAGAGAGCGGGTGTGGTCGTGAAAATTTAATTCTGTGTCAAAAATTACTCCCAGGCCCCTATTCAATAAACATTACAAATTGTAATATACCTTCAATTAATTGTAAGCGGCTACAATTCTACAATAAATAATAATAAATAAATAATGCTGGACGATCCACACAGCAT
Source organism: Cosmorhoe ocellata (assembly GCA_963675405.1). Classification (NCBI taxonomy): domain Eukaryota; kingdom Metazoa; phylum Arthropoda; class Insecta; order Lepidoptera; family Geometridae; genus Cosmorhoe; species Cosmorhoe ocellata. The sequence goes on from OY776273.1 coordinate 586,185, forward strand.
CATCCAGCCCCAAAGTAAGCTACTCAAAGCTTGTGTTATGGGTACTAGATAACTGATATATTTAATACATTATATGCATAGATAGATATTTTTTATTATACATAGAAAACACCCAGACCAACTGAACAAATTTCTGCAGATCGTACACAAATTTGTTCCGCGGCGGGAATCGAACCCGCAACCTCTTGCGTCGCAGGCGGACTCTCGCCCGCTGCGCCACTGAGGTCGTCACAAGTTTCTGTTTAATAAAAAAATACGATTTACTGAAGGAAAATAACAAAATTGTAAAATTTTCTTACAATTCTACATATTTGTAGGTTTTATTAAACAGCACTTGTCATAAAATTCGACAATATTGTCACTTTTTTACAAATTTGTAGACTTGTAATGTTATTGAATAGGGACCAGGACTTTTATATTATTACGTCTGTTGATGGTTTCTCCATGAAGCTTATACTGTGAGGTTATGGGTATTGTTGATCGTGTAAAACTCATGACTTGACATTTAGTAATATTGAAATAAAGTCTATTTTGTATGCTCCATGCCTGAATGGCATCTATGTCTAGTTGCAAGACCTCACAATCATGCTCAGATTTAATTTCTTTGAAAATCTTTACGACATCTGCATAATATCAGGTATTGTGTTGTTTTTAGACATTTGGCTAAATCATCGATCATAAGCTATACAAAATGTCTAAAAAACCAATATGGCGGCCGTAAAAATCTATATTCAGTCGGGTGTTTTAATTAGCATGATCACGACTGTAATCCCCAGGCTCGGTAGATATCTCCTCAGATCTATCAGATCTCTATTTACTATCATTGAGAATATCTAAAGGGGGTAGTAAGAAGCACGTCCAAACATCATATTTGGCACATGTTCACATTTTGCACAGTATTTAGTAGGTATTTATTTCGGAACACCATCAGCTAAACTTATTATAATAAAACTATAACTAACTAGCTTCTGCACGCGGCGTCGCCCGCGAAGTACCTACATAAAATATAGCCTATGTTCATCCTGAAAGTTCATTCTACACATTGGTGAAAGAATTTTTCATATCGGTTCAGTAGTTTCGGAGCCTATTCAAACAAACAAACAATCAAATCTTTCCTCTTTATAATATTAGTATATTCAACAGAGAGCTAAAAGGTATTCATTGATAGATTACCACTTACTTGAATCTACCTGTGACCACGACAGTGTGTAAACCTGTCGAAACGTCGGCATAAATAGGTAAATAAAACGCGATAAATACCCGTTGAATACTATTAATAATGTGTTCAGATCGCGTAAGATTAAAAATATATATTTATTGGACTGTAACATAACTACATAATATTTAAAAATATTAAAACTTATCAAACAACGAATTCATTGGCTAGATCAAAATAAACTACGCCGAATTTGATGCGGTTCTGAACGTTGTGGTATAAAGCCACGCGGCAGTGGCTTTGTTTGCAGATAACTGAAACCATGGCACGGGGGAGAGTCCTATGGTTATCTGGTAAGAACATAATATAACATATAATACCTATAACATAAGATAATCCTACTAATATTATAAACAAGAAAGTTAAGAGTATACTGGAATAGCAATTCCAGACTGTAATCAACATCTGTACAAAATTTCATCCAGATTCGTTTAGCCGTTTCAGCGTGCAAAAGCAACAAACATACATCCATTCATCCATACATCGATAAATTCTTACAAACTTTCGCGTTTATAATATTAGTAGAATAAATACAAAAGAGGTAAGTTTTGTATTTTTGTTTGTAACGAATTAACTCAAAAATTACTGGTCCGATTTCAAAAATTCTTTCACCGTTAGAATGCTACATAATCCTTGAGTGACATAGGCTATATTTATCACTAGAAAAACTAGGGATCGGTACTAAAAGTTCAATAATGTAACCCATCCGCATTTGGACGGTCAAATGGCTAAATGTAATTTTATTCCCTCCTTTGCAGTCGGGTAAAAAGAAGTTATATCGAAAATTATTAAAATATTATGAGAAGAGATGAATGTCATGTGACGAGGAGAGTGTTAGATATGAATGTGGATGGATACAGGGGTAGAGGTAGGACGAAGAAAAGATGGATGTACTGTGTGAAAGATGACATGGGTAAGAAAGGAGTGAGTACTGAGATGACGGATGATAGAGGGAAATGGAAGAAGATCACATGTTGTGCCGACCCCACATAACGTGGGAAAACGGCAGGAAGATGATGATTGAAATTATTAAAATATTCCCGTAGTAACATGAATAATATTAGGTACCTAATTGTTTAGTTTGGAACATTCCTGTTAAATGTCCAATAACCTAGTTAAATATAACTGAGATTGCGGTCTGTTTATTTTAACTTTGGATTGGTTTACGTAGGATGGTCAACCCCAGGTAACCACCACGCGCTAATTAACGAGTTAACAGTAATTGGGTTATGATAACATGAGGATAACAGATCTATGAACATATTTTGAAATGATAAATATTGGTACAAAGTGTATATTTATAAACTTTTGCGATTTAGTGGAATCAAACGGGTATTTATCGCGTTTTTTTATATTTTTTTTTATTTACGTTATATTTTTATTTATTTATGAAGAAACTGGCAAACCCTAGAACTAAACATTCGAAGGTGTGTGTCACAGGTCAGTATTCTTATAAGCGAGCGGCGATGGGCTTGCAACCTGTCACGTACGGAATACAATCAATGTGCAAAATGTAGTCATGTGCCAAATCCTATTTTTGGACATGCCTCTGACTACTCTCTTTAGAAATCCTCAAAGATCTAAGTAACTAGAGATCTAAGTATATTATCTACCGAGCCTGGGGATTTCAGTCGTGTGAGTGTTAGGTATAAATATTGGTACAATGATCTCCTATTGACTCACTCGGAAATCTCGTGGAAAAGGTACTTAAGGTGGACCATTCCTTCTCATAAAAAAACAAACACTTACACGACTGTAATCCCATAGCTTTGCTTAGTTTGGTGCTAGAAAGTATTGTGTGATATCTATCTATATATATAAAAATGATTTGCTGTTCGTTAGTCTCGCTAAAACTCGAGAACGGCTAAACGGATTTATCTTATCTTTGTCTTTAAATGTTTGTGGAGGTCTAGGGAAGGTTTAAAAGGTAAGAAAAATTCGAATAATTGCCGGGAAAACCCTAAAAATAGCCCTTTTCTATTTCCCATACAAACATTTTCTAAATAAGTACGAAGTCTGCCGGGTCAGCTAGTCTACCAATATTTATTCTATGTATATTTGTTTCAGCTCTGATCCTTGGGAGCGCCCTAGCTCAGCCCCTTCCAGAGCCGGACCCTCAATTCGGCTGTCTCGAGCCCAGCCCCTGCTACAGCCCCTGCTACGAGCCCCCGCCCCCCTGCCCTGAACCATGCCTCTTGCCTCAACCTTTGCCTCCCTGTGCCCCCTGTCAGCAATCCGTCGGGGTCATTGACATCGGGCCTTGCAACCCTTGCGAGCAGCAGGTCCAATATGTCTATGGACAGGGACCACCCGGTAAGACCTCTTAAAAAACAGTGTGGGGATCATTTTGTCCACGATCATGCCCAAAGAGTAAAACGGTACCCTATTACTAAGACCTCTTAATGATACAGTGTGGGGATCATTTTGTCCACGATCGTGCCCAAAGGGTAAAACTGGACCCTATTACTAAGACTCCGCTGTCTGTCCGTCTGTCACCAGCCCCTTTAGACGATCGGCATAAACGTTAATCGAACAGAATAGAATAGAATTCTTAATGTATGGGAATGGCATGAAATTAATGTCGTAAGCTAGTGTCATTCCCATACATTAAGAATTCTATTCTATTTTGTTCGATTAACGTTTACGCCGCTTGTCTATGCCCTCTGGATGTATCTCATGAACCGTGATAGTTAGACAGTTGAAATTTTCAATCAATCAATTCAGTTGAATCGACTGCAAAACGAAGAAGTATGTATTTTTGGCTGTATGCTGGAAAGGCTGAACGAATTTTGACAAATGAGGTGTCGTTGTATCCATGTGGACAAGAGTGACATAGGCTATACTAAATGTCAAAATATCCTAATTAAGGCTGTACGAAACTGTTTTCATTTACTTTCAGTCTGGTTTTTATTTTAAAAAATACTGATCATTTGCAAAATGTGGTCATGCATGTTCCAAAAATAATGTTTGGACGTAACTCTGACTACCCTAGATATCCCCGAAGATCTAAGTAACTAGTGATCCTGTACGTCTACCATGAGTTGTCACATGTAGATCGGCTGACGTCACTACAGTAGTAATAGTACGTTACTATGACATCAACACAATTTTTCTCATGGTACCAAATTCTAAGCAAATTGATTAAGCGCAAACTACAGTCGCTGTAGTACGCTTTGACGTAGGATAGTTAACTACGTGGCGTTTTAGTACCCAACTATCCGCTAGAGGCGCTGTGCAAGTTTTCATATTTTATAACTACAGTCTCAAGCGAGGGTAGATTGTGGAAATTCATGGTAGACCTACAGGTTTGAATCCATGGCCTATGGATCTTGAGGCAGGAGTACCACTACACCACCAGTGATTTACTAATAACAACATCTTGTACAGGGTCACTGCTCGTGAAGCCAGGAAGAGTGAACTTCCCAACACCGCCTCCGATCATCGTCCGCCCTGGACAGATTCGGCTGCCGCGCCCACCTGTGATTTGGGTGAAACCTAACACAGTTCAGCCCCCGAAACCAGCGCCCATCACTGTCAGACCCCCACCGGTGCAGCCCCCAACCCCACCAGCGTTTTACGTGCCCGTGCCGCCTGTGCAGCCCCCAACACCACCGCCGATCGTGGTCAGGCCACCACCAGTACCTGTGCCATGCCCTCCTCCTATGAAGGTAGACTTTTGGAGATACGTAAAGAGTTATGAGTATGAGTGTGGCTGGGTGCGCAAGTAGAGGAAGGCCGAAGAAGAAGTGGTTTGATTGTGTGAAAGATGATATGAATGTAAGAGGAGTAGATTCAGAGTTGACGAATGATAGGAGTGAGTGGAAGAAGAAAACATCCCATCAAAAACATAAATGTGAAATGAGAGCCAAGTTCAATAAGTAAGTAGGTATGCTTTAGTCGTTGACTTCAGCGACAAAAGAAGTGAGATCTAAACGGGTGCTAAGTACAATGGTCAGTCCTGAAACTTATTTATAACAATATGAAATATTTTTAACAACTTTAAAATATCATTTCATCTCATAACTTAGGATATTATATTGAAGCCTAAGGTCTAACTTGGCTAGTTCTCATTATACGAATAACCTACCTATTATTAACTACTTACCTACTATGTCCGATCGCTAGTTTCTACCAGCAAGCCAAATTTTTAGAAGAATAAAATAAGAACTTGCAAAGGCTATACCTAATATAATTCGTACTCTTAAGAAAACTAGCAAAAGAAATTCGGAGTACATATTTTACTCGCAAGTGGCAATAGATTAGCCAAATTTGATTTGTTTATGTGAAATAGTTTTTGAGTTACGAGGGGGTGAAAATGGCTCCAAATGGTTCGTGTAATATTACACACGGTGCGCGCCTCGCCCGTTCGCTTGAACTTGGCTTGACACGCTGCCGCGTGTCTAGATGTTATGCCGACCCCACTTAGTGTGGGATAAGGGCAGGAGAATGATGAGTCTCTATATTTGTATCTAAAACTTGGAAACCTCACCATGAACACAACCGTTCAGTTTGATGGTTGCGTTCCAACCAACTAATCCAAATAAAACGCTAGGGTCAGCGAGTTTCTTGTCAGTTCTTCTCGGACTGGAGATAGGACTGGAATTGGCACTTAGACTCATGTAAGGCAATTCAAAATTATCTGTGTCCGGATGCTATTATGTATTTTATGAATGTATTTACAAAAAAAGTATACTTGTATACGTAATCAATCTATCTTCTTCCTCTTCTTCTTCAATTATGGCATCTGTCTCTTAGAGAACAATTTGCCAGTGTCAAGTGTATTTATTTATAAGTATTGTCAACGTCACAGAGTCATAGTCAAGTTGTCAAGTCAATTTTAAACAAAAGATGGCTGTTTTGTTGAAAATTCTCGGGATTTCCTCCGATGGAATTTGAAGAGAACTATTCACTCTAATTCACATATTTTACACTCGCGTCAAGAACCCGGGCTTTTATTGGCAAAATAACCACCAAAATTACACAATAAAACTCAAAATAATACGAGAAAAAATATAAAAATCAGAGCGACGTAGTTGTCAGGCAAATGCACCGCAGAAAATCCCATGTTTTATTCAAAATTGACTTGACAATTTGGCTTACTATGTGACATTGACAATACTAGTTTAAACACTTGACACTGGCATAAATTGATCTCAAAAGAGACAGATGCCATAAACAAAGAATAAGAAGAAACAAACAAAAAATTTACAGACGATTTGAAAACCTTCTTCCTTATAAAGTTTTTAAAGAAATGTAAGATACTAGAAAGCTTACACCTTTAAACAAGCAATTCTTGTATATTATGTATATAATCTGAATCTCTAAAACGGCTTAAATTATTTTCAATAAATTTAGTATGCAGGGAGTTTAGAGGGCGATAAATCGATCTAGCTAGGTTTCATTTTCCAAAAAACAAGATTTACCAAAAAAACCGGTCCACCACTAACTAGATAATCTAGCGATTGGAGATCTGAGGAGATAGCTACAAAACCTGGGGATAACAACACCTTTTCTTTTGCAGATTCAACCAGCTAAAACCTGGGGATAACAACACCTTTTCTTTTGCAGATTCAACCAGCTCTAGTGCCAGTACCACCCCCAGGATCGCTCGTCGTGAAGCCACCCCCCATCGCAGTCCCAGGACCCCCCGTGATCTGTTTCCGGCCAAACCCCCCGACCGTCTTCCGCACCATAGGAGTAGCTAAAGTCAGCCCTACTTCTGGCAAGGCATACCCCTCACCATCCTATGATCTTCCAGGGTCCAACCCTGAAACCTGGTCTCCATTCCCCACCATTCCAGGAATTGAGATAAATACTGGTAGTTCTGACTATTCAGTGATTCCAGGGTCTGAACTCTTTATAGGATCCCCAGGGAACTTATATTCCGGAGTGGTACCACCTTGTGCGGAAGTGAACTATACCCCCGGAAGTCTCTATCCCCCAGGATTTGACGTTTCTTATCTGCCACCATGCAACCCCTGCCAGCCTCCCCCACCCCCCTGTGAAGTTCCCCTACCCCCACCCCCCTGCGCTTGTCCCCCACCCCCCTGCACTTACCCGTCACCTTGCCAGCAATAAATGGTTTTAATATAAATAGGCTGAATTTGATAATGTGTGAATAATTGAAATATTAAACGGGTTCTCTTAAGAAGCATTTATAGTTTTGTTTTATTGTGTCACTGGTGGTGTAGTGGTAGCCTCACGATTCAGGGGTCATCGGTTCAAACCTGTTCGTGCACCAATGAGTTTTTCCATTCGAAAAATGTATGTGCACAATGCCAGTGCTCTTAAATGAAGGAAAACATCGTGAGGAAACCGACATACCCTAGAACTAAAAACTCGAAGGTGTGTGTCATAGGTTAGTCTTCTTATAAGCGGCGAAAGGCTTGCAACCTGTCAAGTACGGAATACTAACTAGTGTGCAAAATGTGGGCATGTGCCAAATATCATGTTCGGACGTGCCTCTGACGTGTAGATATCCTCAAAGATCTAAGTAATTAGAGATCTGAGGAGATGTCTACCGAGCCTGGGGATTACAGTCATGGTCATTTTTATTTTTTTATCACATCCTGATAAACCCCCCTTCAAGGGGGTGAAAAAAAAAAAGTTTAATCGTGATAGGTTGGGATGATAAGATGACTTATGATTATTTTAGCATTTAAGATTATTTAACATGCGTGGGCCTACACTTGTGACATTCTGCCGTCACCGTGTTGTGACCGAAACACGTCAACATTTGTCACGCATGACGCGTAAGGGAGTAGTAAGGGGCATGTCCGAGCATTGCGGTATGGCGGTGAGCTTGCAAAGTTGTTCTGTGTTCAAAAAACTAATTAAGTGCCGTGGTGTACGAGAAAAGAATATATTTAAGTAAATACTCTTAGGTAAGTATTAAGATATCAACCACGCGTGCCATGCCGTAGGCAGAAACTAGTCTTACAAAACCAAAGACCGCCAATTTCATAAAAAGAAAAAAATCTTGTTCAGGGTAAGTAAAAAACATTTTTGAAATAAATAAAATATTATAATTTGCCAAATGAGATACATAGGTACATAATTTTATAAATACAGAATTTTGAAAATATATTTTATCAATTCAGACACAAATAAAAACTACATTTTTACATAAATTATGTACTACAAATGAATACATTTTTTGTAAACAAATTGAGATATCACAAATAATAATAATAACTAATAGGGTTTGGAATAGAGTCATATATTTTTTAATCGGAAAATTTTGAATCGAGAATTTTTTTCACATTATTTTGTGCCTGAATAATTGCTTTACATAACTTTCCGTCCACACTAGAAACAAACTGCCGTGACCATGTCTCCGAACCGTGACAAACACGCGTGACAATTGAACATAATATTTTCAAAGGACTCTTGAAAAAATGGGCGTATCTCGGACACAGTCACAGCAAATGTCCGTATCCGTACCGTGACAAAAACACGTAATAATTTATAGCACTTTCAAGGAATTTTTGAAATAATGGGCGTGTTTTGGACGCAGTCACGTCAAATGAAGTGTGGACGGACACTAAAATCAGAGACCATTTAAAGTGCCATAGTTGTACGTATCTAGAAGCCAATAACAGTGTGATCAAATTCGTTATTATGATATTTCTGGCTTGACAGAACACGTGGCAGACCATTCCCTAACTGCGTATTTGAGCTGGTCTGGGAGCAAGTCGATTGGTTATTCATAAAAAACGGGGCCCATGAATACCTAGACCGCCTAAACCTCCCATGCCATATCCTAGGCCACCAAGGCCCATGCCTAGGCCGCCGAGACCTCCCATACCTCCCATACCTCCTAATCCCATGCATCCTGGGCCGCCAAGACCGCCTAGGCCGAGCCCCATACCTCCCATACCACCCAGACCGAGCATTGGCATACTAGGTATAGTTTCACAGATTGTAGCACCACCTAATCCACCCATTCCAATAGGGCCAAGACCACCCATACCACCCATGCAGCCAAGACCCATACCTCCCATACCACCTAGACCGAGCATTGGCATGTTGGGTATAGTTTCACATACTGTGGCACTTCCCAACCCACCCATGCCAATGGGGCCAAGACCACCCATACCTCCCATACCGCCCATGCAGCCAAGACCCATACCTCCCATTCCACCGAGTCCAAGCATTGGCATGTTGGGTATTGTCTCGCAGATTGTAGCACTTCCTAATCCACCCATTCCAATAGGGCCCAGACCACCCATACCACCCATGCAGCCCATACCTCCCATCCCACCCAGACCAAGCATAGGCATACTAGGTATAGTTTCACAGATAGTAGCACTTCCTAATCCACCCATGCCAAGGGGGCCAAGACCGCCTATACCACCCATACCTCCCATACCACCCATGTAGCCGAGACCCATACCTCCTAAACCACCCATACCCCCTAGACCACCCATACCCCCTAAACCACCGAGTCCAAGCATCGGCATGTTAGGTATAGTTTCGCAGATGGTAGCACCCCCCAACCCGCCCATGCCCATACCACCAAGTCCACCCCCCAGGTATCCCAGGCCACCTAGCCCGCCGTATCCGTAACCCCCCATAAGGGGCACGTTTTCACAAACTGTGGTGGCCCCTTGCAGGGGAATTGACTCGCATATTGAAGCAGACCCCAAGCCAAGGGGGTTGCAGTGAGCAGAGCAGAGTAACGCTGAAAATTAAATACTGAAAATTATAATCTAAAACTAAGCCAGACTTTTATTTAATGTTAATTTATGCGTAAGTATTTAAATTACGTTGATATTGGAAAATAATAAAACTTATAATAACGAGAGCACGGCGCATTATAATAATCACTTCTTTCAGTGGTGATAAATTAATTAAGACATAATTATTTCTAGTTTGGACTAGAAATAATATCTTTTTAATTAATTCACAACTAAAGTTTAGTGTGGACTAAAAATAATAATTTGTTAATAAATTTATTCGAAAGAACTAGTGACAGGATAAGAAAATATAAACTATTTAAGTGCGTAAAGATATTTGAAGACTTAAAAAAACCATGTACGTAGTTGGATTTTTAGTGGATATTTTTGTAGAAACTTTTGGAAAATTATTTCTTAAATTACACGTTAGTGTCCGTCCACACTTGTTACATTTTGCCGTGACTGTGTCCGAAACAGCTCACTTTTTCACGAAGTGCCTTGAAAATCTGTCAAACTGTCATGCGTGATTGTCACGGCACAGCACACAGCAGTTTGTCACTAGTGTGGACGCGTTTTTATAAATATTATAGTAGTAGAATACGAGTACTTTTGTTTAAAATTAAGTGTCCTAACACTATGTGGGTACCTACTTACATATTATGTATTTACAAAAAAGTATAAGATTAATCTATCAGCTAACTGGTTCCCATAGTACAAGATTTGCTTAGTTTGGGACTAGATGGCGTTGTGTGAAATGTCCATAGATATTTATTTATTATAAAATATTTCTTTCGACTTACCAGCCAAACAGAAGACAACTTTTCCAGTCATTTTTCTTGCTTCTCCTGATCTGTAGTTTCAACTCGAGCGAAACCTTCTTATATACGAAAAAAACTAATTAAAAATATTTGTTTTTCACTCTTGATGTTCACGGGTCGACGCGGAACGGACCTTTTTCAAAATGTTTTTGGATATTTTAATTAAAAATTGTTTGGAAAATATGCAGTTTTTTTCGTGTTTTTCTGAAATAGTGTTAATTTTTACAGGCAATCGAGTAAAAGACTTGCGAGAGAGTATTCATTATTCTTAAACGATTTCAAAATTAGGTTTAAAATTCGCCTGTACCTATGTTTTCTTTCTTGTATGTTTGTCATCATAAACGAATTTTGAAATTGCACGCGAGTTTTTTCGTATTTAATTCATTTTCAAATGTTTTAATAGTTATTTCGCTATTCGGGGTTGAAACAAATCAAAAATCAAGAATATCTGTTCAGCCATTCTTGAGTCATAAATTGTGTAACTAACCTGACTTTGTTTTTTAAACATTATACTAGTAAACACGCGAGTGATACTGAGATGACGAATGACAGATGGAAATGGAAGAAGATCACAAATGTTGTGCCGACCCCACATAACGTGGGAAAACAGCAGGAAGATGATGATGATACTAGTAATCACGCGCGGCTCCTCTCGTGGTACTCAACTACTCAGGTAAAAAGTAACCTATGTGCTATTCCAGACTATAAATCTAAATCTGTGCAAAATTTCATCCAGATCCGTTCGGCCGTTTCAGCGAGTGACAAACATCAAATAAATTCAAACTTTCAAATAGCAATTCTTGTATCCTACTAATATTATAAACGCGAAAGTTTGTAAGAATGTATGGATGGATGGATGGATGGATGTATGTATGTTTGTTACTCTTTCACGCTAAAACGGCTGAACGGATCTGAATGAAATTTGGCACAGATATAGATTATGGTCTGGAATAACACATAGGCTACTTTTTATCCCGGAAAAATATAAGGTTCCAGCGGGATATATTTGTTTTGGTTTTACAAGGTACCACGCGGGCGGAGCCGCGGCCGGAAGCTAGTGTATAATTTTATAATCTGAATCTCGGAAACGGCTCCAACAATTTTCATTAAATTTAGTATGCAGGGGGTTTCGGGGGCGATAAATCGATCTAGCTAAGTCTCATTTTTAGAAAACGTCGTTTACCAAAAAAAACCGAGCAATGCTCGGTCATCCAGGTACTTATTATAATACTAGCTTCCGCCCATGGCTTCGCCGGCGTGGTACCTTGAAAAACAAAATCGTACATTTTACCAGGATAAAAAGTAGCCTATGTGCTATTCCAGACTATAATCTACTATCAATCAACTAATCAGACTATAATATGTACAACCCGGTCACATTATCTCGAGACCTCTCTGGAATGCGAACCTCCCGCCTCGTTCTCCTTTCACCTCCCCGCGCTCGCCACGGCTCGTCAGTACGGTTAGCACTTGGCACGCCGACGCGACGTGACGTCTTCGACGCCAGGTCTCGAGATAATGTGGCCGGGTTGTATATCTGTGCCAAATTTCATCCAGATCCGTTCAGTCGTTTTAGCGTGAAAGAGTAACAAACGTACATCCAGACATCCGGACTCCATATACCTACATCCAAACATTCTTACAAACTTTCGCCATTATAATATTAGTAGGATAAATAGGAAGTAGGATGTAAAAATATAATTTCATAGATAAATACTTACGTCATAAGTACCTACCTATTTTAATTAAATTAGCAACGGTCTCTAATCAAAATATTAAATGTTTTGATAGTTTTTTGTATAAAAAGGCATAATTAAATTGCGCATTATTATAAATCAAAAATGGTGACGAAGGTGGTGTTATTGTTATTAATATCTGGTAAGTCAACTTATATGCGCAATGCCAGTGCTCTTAAACGGTGAAGGAAAACATCGTGAGGAAACCGGCATACCTTTGAACCAAAGATTCGAAGGTATGTGTCATAGGTTAGTATTCATAAGCGGCGATGGGCTTGCAATCTGTCACGTACAGAATACTAACTACTGTGCAAAATGTGGGCATGTACCTAATGTCATGTTTGGACGTGCCTCTTTAGATATCCTCAAAGATCTAAGTAACTAGAGATCTGAGGAGATGTCTACCGAGCCCGGGGATTACAGTCGTGTGAGTGTTTTTTGACCACTTCCTAACATCCGACATTTTATTACAGATATAACGTTAGTCATATGCCGTCCGACGCTAGAAGTTGGCTTTAATCGTGACAAGAAATGTTACGTCCGCTATGGTCTCATCCCTAAGAGCCCGGTCACTATCAACGCGAGGAAGAATTTCAATCTCCTCCGCGATCTGCAGATAGAACCGATAACCAAGATCGACAAGAACATGATAAAAATAATATAAAGAATCTGGGTGTTACTATGTATTCTATGTATATATTTACAAAAAATATATACCTATATTTAATAAACAGATTTTTTTTTATAACGTTTGTTTTGGGCTATGTAGCGTATCTTTAGTAGCACTTATTTTATTTGAAAATATCTAAATATCAACGATTTTATTATAATGTAGGTATAGATTATTATGGATCCTTTAACCCGCCTTTTCGTTGTACATGGTGTGACAAAATAAATAAATAAATAAAAAATAAATAAATAATGCTGGACAATCCACACAGCATCATCCAGCCCCAAAGTAAGCTACTCAAAGCTTATATTCGGTGTGTTTTGAATGCTCATAATAACATACCAGGTACTTAATAAGTGAGAGACTATAAATCTTATCATAATCTACAAATTAGATACACACCTTAAGTTTATAAGCTTTTAATTTCAATTCTATCAATATTTAGACTTTTTTTATAAACATTTTTTTATATACTTAAGCCTTTTTTACACTGTTCTAGTGACTGGTATTTAGTTCACTTGCGGACAGTGATTGTCGTCAGCTGTCAGTAACTTACGTATTGTTTTTTTTTAATATTTTATCGGGATTTTGGAAACCGATTACATAACTCAATGTTTAGTGTCAAAGTCAAAATTAAAATATATTTATTTAATAAAATCACAAGGTTCACTTTGAAACATCTTAATTGCGGTAAGTTTAAGTGCCAATTCCAACCTAACCCAAGTACGAGAAGAACAGGCAAGGAACTCGTCTCAAGTGGAAGATGAAATGTTCAGCGGAAGAAGAAGTATTTTGTTATATTTTTGTATTTTTACATACTTATTATATGTAATAAGTTACCAATAATTAGGTCTATGCATACATTGTCAAGTGAATTCTTTTATTTATTTACAGGACGCTGTATAGTGCTTGGGAACTAAGCTTGCAGTAGGTATTTGACCTATGCCTATTCAAAGTTTTTTATACTTATTTGAAGTTAATTTTGAGTTGAATATAGATATCTATAGATAGTTTGTAATAGTCCTTAGTTCAACTTTATCCATGTATTTATATAAAAGTAAATGCAGGTAGCATAATAAGATAATACTCTCCGTCTTGAGAAAGAAGTTTTGTTTGAAACTTACAAATTCAACTTGCAAGTGACACCGTACCAGTAGCTTACTAAGTGTAAAGCGGCCCTTAAATTGTATTTAAGTAAAGAATTTATTTAAAAAAATAACAAGCATTAGACCGATTTTATTATTATAAATACAACGTCTGTTCAAATATTTTTATAGAAGAGTAAACATTATTTTAGTTGTAATTCAATAATGGACAAGCTCGGTGTGTTTTTTGCTTTATTTTTAGCTGGTGAGTGTTTTCATGAAAAGATTATTTATTTTAAAATTATTCAAATGTTTTTTTAGATCTCTAGTTTGCAATTTGCATTTTTTTAAAATAGAGCGTACCTATATTTATATTTATATTAGTATAGATAGAGCGCTGGTGGTGTAGTACCTAGTAACACCACTAACGATCCGAAGGTCGTGGGTTCAAACCTGGTCGTGCACCAATGAGTTTTTCCATTCGAAAAATGTATGTGCGCAATACAGTGCTCTGAAATGAAGGAAAACATCGTGAGGAAACCGGCATACCTTAGAACTAAACATTCGAAGGTGTGTGTCATACGTTAGTATTCTTATAAGCGGCGATGGGCTTGCAATCTGTCACGCACGGAATACTAACTACTGATCAAAATGTGGGTATGTGCCAAATGTCGTGTTTGGACGTGCCTCTGACTCTTTAGATATCCTCAAAGATGTAAGTAACTAGAGATCTGAGGAGATATCTACCGAGCCCGGGGATTACAGTCGTGTGAGTGTTTTTTTTTAATTGTTAAACCTCGTAGGTAGTCATAACCTTAATGGTGTTTATTTTATTAATTTTAGAAGTCCTACAGTCGTGATCATATTTCCATGTTTATATGTTTTATTAATTAATTTCAGAAGTCCTACAAACTTCAGCATTATGTGTCCAACAATACAATCCCGGGCCTAGTGCTACGCGGTACCCATCACCGATGATATACCAAACTGCCCCGTTATACTCAACCCCCCCTATTTCGTGCCAATATCCCCAGGTTGTGTACGCCCCGGTGGGACCTTGCGTCACACCGAGCGGACCTAAAGACATACAAACTAATGAGATAAACACTCGTAAGTTATTTAAAGGCTCTTAAAATCCGGGAAGTTTTAATATAATTATCATCATCATTATTAAAATTAAACGGGTATTTATTGTAAGGGTTATTTATTTATTTATAAGTATTTAGTAACCTTTTATTTATTATTTAATAATTATCTCTTTATTTATAAAAGTATTTATTTGATTTTAAAAACATTTTATTTAAAAACGGAAGTCAACATGACATCTTGTAGCTGTGTTCCCGCCAAGCTGTCGTGTTTCCTCGTGTAAGGGTTATTTATTTATTTATAAGTATTTAGTAACCTTTTATTTATTATTTAATAATTATCTCTTTATTTATAAAAGTATTTATTTGATTTTAAAAACATTTTATTTAAAAAACGGAAGTCAACATGACATCTTGTAGCTGTGTTCCCGCCAAGCTGTCGTGTTTCCTCGGTTACCCGATCGCGAACGGGTCAAGTTGAGACAACGATTGAGAAGAGCACTTACCCGGCGGCTTTCGAGGAGAACAGTCCTCTTAATAGTGAATTAGGGAAAGGATTCAGTGCGGTGTAAGGAAAGTGTTGAAAAGTGCAGTGAAAAGTCACCAGAGGCTAAAACTAAGGTACTGATTTTATTTTATACTGCGAAATTATGTGGAATTCTGTTTTGTTTTGGCAAATAAATAATTTGTTAAATTCTATAAATATCATATTTCATTTTAAAATTGATAAAGAATAATAACCCTTTCAACTCAGAAGTGGGATAAAACGAGTATTTAGCAATAAAATCAAGCTCGTTATCCTAGCCCAAGTAGTAAATAACGGAAAATAATTAATTGATCGATATATCAAATTTTTTTTCCTCTCACTATTTTTTTTTCTGTCTCAAATTAATTCTAATTTATTGACTATACAATGAGTGAGAATTGTTGCATTTTGCCAGTAGATATTTCGGATAGCAAATTTCATTATTACGCATTACACAACAGAAAAATCCACAAATTTACCAAATTAGTATTTTTACTGAATATTTAGCCAACTGTTTTCTTATATCGAAGTTCAAATAATTTACACCTGGTGAGTTTCTCGATTGTGACCTGGTGACCCGGACTTGAGGTCTTATAATTACACCTACCTACATGATTTCATGTACATAATTATGTTGGCTAAATACAGGTACTTAAGTACTTTTCTATTGCTGTTTGACTTGCCTAATCTGTGTGTGACCATACACTTAGTAAGATCGCGCAAGTCAGTGGTTCTCCAGTGTTGATGGGAATGGCACTCACTACTGGGTATAGATCTTATTTCTGATACGCTACACATAGCGATGTCAATTCAATAAAGTCTTATAAGTAAGTCTGATCGTTATACTTAAACTATATTATACTCTAGTCTGGATCTAAATTTATTAAAAGAGGAGTATGATCCTAATTTATTTTTACGAATTATTTAGACTACCCACACTAAGTAGGTTGGCTACCTAATTTCCTATTTATTTTTTTTTACCTATTGTACCTAATTTCCGTTTTGGAATTTAATATAGGTATAGTACCAAACCTAACCTTCTTTTATGTGCTGGTATTGAAGTTAATTAAAGATCATGAATGAATAATGCACCTATTGTTATTATGTAGCAATGGACTGTCATTTTTTTTTCTTTATGTTGATGACTGTTTAGTTCAATGTAACGCAAAAAACTTTATGAGTTCCAGATATGGAGGAACTTCTGTCGCAACAGTCTGACGAAAACTCTGACGATGGTGCCTATGCGATCATTGTGGGTTCAGCTGCAGGCAGCCGCAGCGGCAGCAATGGTGGCAGTATACGAGACCAGGCAGAGCGGCCTTCGGGTTCGGGTAACCGTGAGTACGTTACCGCTACTATGCACAGCCCTCCGCGGGAAAAAGTTGGAACCAGCCTGATGAGTAGGCAACTTCAGGAACAATTACCGATTATTGGTAATGTGCTGAGCAACGAAGCAAAGGCTAACCTGATTATTAGGAAAAGCCCTCTGCGTACACGATTACCGATTATTGGTGATCAAACAAACAGTGATGCGCAGGCTAGTCTGATTATTAGACAAAGCCGTAAACGCTCGCGTGATTGCAACCAGGCAGCCTCTATGGTAAATCATCGTGAATACAAATTTCAACGGAGGCGCGTTCAGGCATCTAGGTCAAGCAGTTCGGGTAAAGAAGAGAGGCCCAGGAAACATCGTACGTGGCCTAAGTCTCAACAAAGGAATCATCGTTCACGCACTAGAGAACCTTCAAAATCATCTGCTTGTATACCGTACAAGCGGTCTTCTCGTGAACATGATAGGTCACGTGGCACGAAACAACGACTTAGAGATAGGGAGCACTCGCGTAGTCGGTCGACTAAGCGACTTTCCAGGTCAACTACTAGAATGTTGCGTAAGCGAAATGATGGTTCAAGTAGTGCGGACGAACGAATGCCGCCTAAGCTACGTCACAGTTTGCATGAAAGACAATCAGGAAGTAATTCTGAAGAAAGTGTTAGACGTGTGCGTAGGCATCATCGTTCGCGCTTGTTGAGCCAGCTTACTGGTAAAAGGAGGCACACTCTTGCGGAAAATGAAGAACTACAGTTGTCACATGATTTGTATAGTGATAAACGTTCAGACTATAAACGAAGGCGACTAGTTTCACTTTCCCCGAGAGAATGCCAACCTCCGATAGATACGTACACAAGTAATTTTAAGACTAGTAATGAGGGTGCCACTAATGCTATCTTAAACAAATTTATGAGTATTCTAAAAGGTGTGAAGGGTTCATCAGCTTCTAAACTCTCCCAGTCTAACGTAATACCGGAATTCGATCCGATGAATAAAACACAGAATATTTCATCATGGCTCACGAAAGTGGAGGAATGTGCCAAGATATACGGATGGGATGAAATGGAGATTATACATTTCGCTCTCCCGAAACTTGCTGGCGTAGCAAAAACTTGGTATACAGGTCTTGACACAGTCCTCTACTCTTGGAGTGAATGGAGAAAGAAGCTGATGGAGTCCTTTCCGCACAGAGATGACTATGCGGAATTATTAACAATCATGCTAGGAAAAAAAGCACGATACGGCGAATCACTTGAACAATACTTTTATGAAAAAGTGAATTTATTGAATAGATGTGGCATTAAAGGGCGCAAGGCAGTTGACTGCATCCTGAACGGCATTGAAGACAGAGCAGTTCGCGTCGGGGCTCAGGCAGCTCAATTTCACGAGCCTGCAGAAGTTCTGAAATACCTTAAAACCGTTAGGGTAATTCCAGGTAGGGATTTAATCGATAGGAGAGACAGAACGCGAACAGAACGAAAACCACTTACTGCTACAGCGGCTACTAACAACAAGAAAAATTACCAGCCAAAGAAGATTGTTTGTTACAATTGCAATGTCGATGGACACAGAAGTTTTAACTGCGATAAACCGCAGGCAAATTGTAGCTCCTGTAAGAGACGTGGACACATGGACATACACTGCTCTAAAACTAAGGGGACTCAACAAGACCGAGATCAAAATCAAAAAGATCTTAACCCCGAGAATGTTAAACAGGTATCAGAGCTTCTCGCGTCAGGGAGTTCTAATAAGAAATATATCTTCAAAATAAAAGTCAATGAACTAGAAGTATTATGCCACGTTGACTTAGGAAGCCAATGTACCCTCATCAGGGAAAGTGAAGCAAAATTATTAAACTTAAAAACGAGTGCTGATAAACTACCGCTGATGAGAGGTATAGGTGGACATCCTGTAGAGCCTTTAGGAAAATGTAAAGCTGACGTTACGGTACAAGGTATACAAGAAAATATTGAGGTGTTCGTAGTTGAAGACTGCGTCCTAAAGTACCCTGTACTTCTAGGACACTCCTTTACAGAATTACCGCATATTGTGATAACTAAGACACCTGACGAGATTATTTTCGAAAAGTTAGAATCCCGTAGGTCTTCGTTAGGATTACTGACACTAAGCGATGTTCGCTTATTACCAAGCGAAATTGGAATTATACCAGTGAATTCCGATACGAATTATACTGGCCCAATTTACGTCAGTGGCTCTGTAAGAGGACGCCATAACCATGAGTATTATCTGTTTCCTGGCGAGTATGTACTTAAAGAAGGTATGGGGCGAGTTATCCTTATGAATATGTGTGAAGAAAATCTAACACTCGAAAAAGAAAAATTAATAACACGCGCTATTCCCGTCATGCCTAGTCTAGACGTGGCAGTAGTATCATTCGATGATGGTCATCTTCAGAGAAATATACGTTGTGGCTCTCAGCTAGCTGATAAACAACGCCTGCAGTTACAGGAACTTTTATGTAGATATAATGACTGCTTTTCAACAGGTCTAAAGGATTTAGGATTCACCACAGCCGGAGAGATGGTAATAGAACTGGACAATACTGATCCAGTAGTTTACAGGCCTTATCGTCTCTCTTACGCGGAGCGATCCCTGGTTCGTAAGATGGTTGAAGAAATGTTAGAAGCAGGTATCGTAAAGGAATCATCATCACCATATGCAAGCCCGATTGTGCTGGTCCAAAAGAAAACTGGGGAAAAGAGACTCTGCGTTGATTACCGGGCCTTAAACAGGCGCACGAAAAAGGATCACTATCCAATTCCCCTTATTGAGGATCAACTAGATCGACTTGCCGGCAATAAGATGTTCATATCTTTAGATTTAGCATCCGGATATTATCAGATCCCCATTACCGCAGCATCACAAGCCAAAACTGCTTTCGTCACACCAGACGGTCAGTATGAATATACGCGAATGCCTTTTGGTTTGGTTAATGCTCCGTCTGTGTTTCAGAGAACAATGAACAAAATTCTTTTAGAGGCAAAAGTAAAGTATGCACTAGTCTATATGGACGATATTTTGATCCCGGCGCATACATTTGAGGAAGGCATGACAAGACTTGAAGAAGTGCTGTGTTTACTCCGAAAAGGAGGACTCACGTTGAAATTAGAAAAGTGTAATTTCTTCTTTGAAGAAATTGATTTTCTTGGTTTCGAGGTCAGTCCCGACGGTATTAAGCCTGGGTTACGTAAAACTGAAGCAGTGGCCAAATTTCCAACACCCAAGAACGTACATGAGGTTCGTCAGTTTTACGGCCTGGCAAGTTTCTTTAGGAGATTTATTAAAGGATTTGCCGTTACAGCTAAGCCACTTTCTGATCTCCTATGTAAGGATCGTGAATGGAAATGGGGAGCTGAGCAAGATCTAGCATTTGAATCACTCAAGGCAACCCTAACGAGTAGGCCAATACTTGCTTTATATGACGTAGCACGTGAAACACAGCTTCATACTGACGCTAGCAAGCACGGTGTTGCTGGCATTTTACTACAGAAGAGTGATGACGGCCATCTAAAACCAGTTGCGTATTTTAGCCGTAAAACAACGCCCGCCGAAGGAAAAATGCACTCGTTTGACTTAGAGACGCTCGCAGTTGTTGCATCTCTCGTAAGATTTAGAGTATATTTACTCGGCATCCCGTTCAAAATATACACAGACTGCAATGCACTGAGGACCACACTGTCGAAACGTGACTTAGTTCCACGTATCGCTCGATGGTGGGTCCAGCTGCAAGAGTTCGATTGCGATATTGAATACCGTCCAGGTCATCGCATGGCACATGCGGATGCGCTGAGCAGAAATCCAGTCACTGAAGCAGAGGTAGAAAATCATGTTTTAGATGTACTTGCTCTAAATGAAGACGACTGGATTGCTACTGTCCAATCCAGTGACGAAGAGGTCTCGCGAATAAAACATATTCTGAGCGATACAGAATCTGAAAAAGTAGCAGACATCGTCAAAAATTACAAACTGAAGAATGGTAAGGTGTATCGGATGATTGAAAGCGAAGGAAATAACATGCGGTGGGTTGTACCCAAAGGAGCCCGTTGGCAGGTAACCAAAATGAACCATGATGATATTGGCCATTTTGGTTACGAAAAAACTCTCAAACGAATTCAGCAGTCATTCTGGTTTCGTAAAATGAAGAGTTTTGTAAAAAAGTATGTTCAATCTTGTCTCGAATGTGCTCACCATAAAGGGAATACAGGTAAGCAACAAGGTGAACTTCACCCAATCCCTAAAATCGAAATACCGTTCCACACGATTCATGCTGACCATCTTGGTCCGTTCGTGAGGAGTACTAAGGGTAATACTTATTTGTTAGTTATAATTGACGGGTTTACTAAGTTCATAAACATTTCCGCGGTAAGAAATACCAAGACTGCTACTTCTATTAAGGTATTCCGTAATCATATAAGTTTCTTCGGTGCCCCTACACGTTTGATTACAGATCAAGGAACTTCGTTCACTAGTAACAGTTTTCGTTCATTTACAAAGTCACTAGGTATCAAACACATTTTGAATGCTGTTGCAACCCCTAGGGCTAACGGTCAGGTGGAACGATTTAACCGAACAATTTTAGATGCTTTATCCACAAAATGTCACGGCAAAGATGATAAAAGTTGGGATGAATATGTACCGGATGTACAAATTGGACTAAATACCACTGTGCATAAAACCACCGGCAAAAGTCCATCAGAGCTACTTTTTGGTTTTAAGTTAAAAGGTGGTTCAGAAAATATTCTCAATGAGGTAATAAACGAGACCTTAGACCCAGTCGAGCCTGAAAGTGTTAGCGAAATTCGGTCGGAAGCTGGTCAACGAATCCGGGATCAACAAGCTAAGGATAAAACTGTTTTTGATGCAAAACGTAAGTCTAGCTATTCTTTCGCAACCGGTGATTTAGTGAGCGTCAGGAGGGAAGTACCAAGCGATGGCAAATCAAAAAAATTAGCAATGAAATATCAGGGTCCCTACCGTGTACTTAAGGTATTACCTAATCAGCGGTTTCTGGTGGAAGATACACCCCTAACGCGTAAAAGTGGTAATCGACGCTATGAGAACATCATAGCAATTGATAAGCTAAAGCCTTGGCTTAGTTTCAAAAAAGATTATAACAGTAGTTCAGAATCGGATAAAGATGATTAAGTGATTTGCCCCGTAAAAATGCTTGAATAATATTTAAACGAATCTAAATTAATGCATGCGTCAATCAGTATTAGGCAATGAGATTATAGTTATAGTATATTTGTGAATAGATAAGTATAATTCTAGCGGATGCTGTGTGCTCCGGCGAAATCGTTAATAAGTTGAATCACTTAATTTTACGACTATATTATTACTTTTAATCATTTTATAAAGTCCATTACAGGGTACCTGTCTACCAGGGTACCTTCTATTCCTACTTAGCTTTTCTAGTTTTTCTAAGTCACGTGGAAAGATTAGTTTAGTAAGAACATAATAATTATATTGAATAATATTATTAACTATCTACTATCTAAATTTCGTTTGTAATTATATCACAATATTTTTTTTAATAGTACAAAACGAAATCGAGATGATATTGACCTGTTATTGAAATTTACTTCTCGATTAAATACTAATTTTATAAAGAGGAAAGATTTGCTTGTTCGTTTGCATTGAGTAGGCTCCAGAGCTACTGGACCGATTTAGTATTGTGTATAGTGGATTTTCGGGGTGAACATGGGCTGTATTTTGTGTGGGTGCTTCGCGGGCGACGCCACGAGCAGAAGCTAGTATCATAAACATATTTGAAATCTGATAACTTGTAGTAAGTTATGGGATCAAATTACGAAATCGCGTAGGGACTAGCTCTAGCAGGATGGCCGAGCTGTAAGGGTTATTTATTTATTTATAAGTATTTAGTAACCTTTTATTTATTATTTAATAATTATCTCTTTATTTATAAAAGTATTTATTTGATTTTAAAAACATTTTATTTAAAAACGGAAGTCAACATGACATCTTGTAGCTGTGTTCCCGCCAAGCTGTCGTGTTTCCTCGTGTAAGGGTTATTTATTTATTTATAAGTATTTAGTAACCTTTTATTTATTATTTAATAATTATCTCTTTATTTATAAAAGTATTTATTTGATTTTAAAAACATTTTATTTAAAAAACGGAAGTCAACATGACATCTTGTAGCTGTGTTCCCGCCAAGCTGTCGTGTTTCCTCGGTTACCCGATCGCGAACGGGTCAAGTTGAGACAACGATTGAGAAGAGCACTTACCCGGCGGCTTTCGAGGAGAACAGTCCTCTTAATAGTGAATTAGGGAAAGGATTCAGTGCGGTGTAAGGAAAGTGTTGAAAAGTGCAGTGAAAAGTCACCAGAGGCTAAAACTAAGGTACTGATTTTATTTTATACTGCGAAATTATGTGGAATTCTGTTTTGTTTTGGCAAATAAATAATTTGTTAAATTCTATAAATATCATATTTCATTTTAAAATTGATAAAGAATAATAACCCTTTCATTATGTACGGGATGTCAGTCATCCCGAGACCACGACAGTGTGTACCTAAAACTGTTGAAACGTCGGGAAAAATAGGTAAAGAAAACGCGATAAATATCCTTTTAATACTAATAATAAGGGGTCGCGACTCGTGGTCCCACTGGGATTGTACCACTATTACTCGTGGTCCCACTATCCCTGAAATCATCGGTTCGTGGTTCCACTGCTTAGTGGGACTACCAGTCATAGTTAAAATCGTAGGTTCGTGGCCCCACTGCATCAAGTTTATACGTAGAGTAAATACTTGAATTAAAGTGAGTTCTTCAGGTACTGGCCACTTGAGATAGGGCAGATGACCCGTTTGTGGCCACCGGGCCCTTTCTGGCCATCTAGGACTTCAAACCGCTGTAAATAAGGCATAGATCATTTATTTTTTTTGCTGAGTACGGTTCCTATAACATTAAGTAATGGCAGCACTGCTGCCGTTGACAAAAATCATGTGTCAAAATTCTCTTTGACATAACACGCCTTTTTTCCATCCGGTCGTGCAATAAGCAGTTTTCTTAGCAAAAATAATAAGGCGAGCGGGTGAGTAATCAATTGTTATTTTCGAAATCTTGTTTTATTTAGTTAATGTTTTTGTTAATTGTATATTAAAAATATATTATTTAGGTAGAATTAAAACAATTTACTTGCTAAGTATTTCAGAAGTTAGTTATTTGTAGGTGGCCACAAATGGCACAAAAAATGACGAAATTCTCCATATTTGGCCACGTTGGTGGCCAAAAGTGGGTACAAGGAAACCCCATTTCTGGCCACTTCTTTTGCCATGTAGTTTTAATATTATTATTCAAGTGTTCTGATATTTTCTGTTTATTTGCAGTGTTTGTAATGCCTCCTATAAAAAGTGGATCGATTACGAAGATGAAAATAATATTTAATTTTAAGAAATAAGAATTGATAATTTTAAGAATGATATAATATAATATATATAAATAATATAATAAATAATAATAATTTTAAGAATATATTTTTTTATAGAATATTTAAATTTAATTAAGTATTTAATATAAAAGGTTATATTATGTTGCCTATAAAAGTGATCTCAGTGTGTACCTAATTTGTAATAATAACTTTTTTGTTTTCTTTTTGTTCAAGGAAACATGATTATATGTTAATAAAACATTAACATAATATCATTCCACCAATTTCATAATAAAAACTCAACTAAAATTCAATTATTTGTGTTTTATTCTTGATGGCCAAAACTGGCACATGATGGTGGCCAGAAATGGGGTAAATCTGGCCATAAATGGCACGAAATGACTTTTTTTGTTATTATTTGTATATTTAGTAAACTATTCGACTTTTTCTAAAAAAATGATTAAGTTAGGATTCATTAATATATTTTTAACAACTTTTTACAAAAATAATGCATTTTGCTATTACAGCTATAAGGTAAGAAAGCCTCAAAGTGGACAAAACTCTTAAAATGGCCACAAACGGGTCATCTGCCCTACTGGCCTTTTTAGTCACAACTCACAATATTAAGATATTTAATGAAACCATTTGGGTCTTAAATATAGGTTATTTTTTTTAAGGAGAATTTATTATATTTTATAATGTAGGTATTATTATATTTATAGCATTAAAATCTGTATTTTTCTCGCTATCGTGTTCATGAATAACCTTACAAGCTAATATAGTAAAATTAAAAAACCTGTGAATAAATATTAGAACACCCTTCTACGAGTATAAGTAAAATAATTGACATAAAGTGATTCCTGTTTTTTGTTTCAGAAGTCCCGATTGCGCGTACGCAGCAGTATCCCGCACACGCCCCCTGCCAGCAACCGGCCAACGCTTTACCCTCTACTATTAACTTATTTCCCATTACACTACCCTCTTTTGACCCCCTTTTCAGCTCTCCGTCTGACCCCGCATCCGAACTTTCACCCGACTCATCTGACCCATCCTCAAAGAAATCTTTGCCTGACACCCTTCTTAACCCTCCTATAGGTGGACAGATAATGTCAGCGGCAAGGGGGGTGCCATTGCTTGGGTCTCTGTTCAATGGGGGGTTTTCTCTTTGATTTAGATTAAATCGGGGTTCATTTAATCAGCAACAATCGTTATTTGATTTATCTAAAAAAATGTTAACTGACTATTTACTTACAGAATAAAACTGACGGTTTTCTTATAGATAAAACGACTGAACTTTTCTCTAAAGGTAAACTGACTTACATTATTTACATATAAATTGATGGTTTCCAGATAAAACGACTGAACTTTTCTCTAAAGGTAAACTGACTTACCTACATAATATTTACTTATAAACTGACGATTTTCTTATAGATAAATTGACTGACCTTTTCTCTAAAGGTAAACTGACTTACATTATTTACATATAAACTGATGGTTTCCAGATAAAACGACTGAACTTTTCTCTAAAGGTAAACTGACTTACCTACATATTATTTACTTATAAACTGACGATTTTCTTATAGATAAATTGACTGGCCTTTTCGCTTTATATTTTTTACATAAACTCAAAACAAAATACTTATCTGAAAATTTGCATAAATGGATTTTGTTCTCAAAAGACCTCGGTTTTTAACTTCCAATAAAAACAATCCAATAATGTTTTCCAAAGTGTTTATTTATTTAATATCTCACTCATCGTATATTTAGGGAACTTTATGAATAAACATGCGAAATTTTGTGTTTGTTATTCATCGTGTTAAAATAAATAAAAGGCTGAGAAACTTTAGTATTTAATATATTTAATTATAGGTTTATTGAAACCATAAATAATATAGGTACACCTCAATAGCACGATTGTACAACGACGTACACTCAAAGGGACTCAACTGGGAGATGGGTTTCGTGTAAAAATGACAACATGTTTTGCAGAGAGTTAAGCGCTTCACACACAGCAGCTATAATGTATATTAATGTACATTACATCCCGGGATGTAATGTAGGTACATTAATATATCTACATTATTCGACGATTACATGACGATTTCTATGGAAAGATGTAATGAGATGTATCGTGCTATAATATACATCTTTACATTATACCTGCTGCGTGTGAAGCCCTTTAATCACATTTAGAGATTTACTAGCTTCTTACAATATTGTTGCAGTAGGTTAAGCAGTTCACACAAAGTAAAATGAGCTAACGAAGTCATATCGAGCCGTGCGTTTTCGTCAGCGCGATCTAGGATTTTTGACAAATAGATAAGTGACATCTAGTAGCAAAGCTATGTACTAGATGCACATGATGATAAAACTTCGTAAACAACGATCGAAAGTTCAAAAGAATGTTACCAACATAAAAATAGGGTTGCTAGCTAAAAAACTAATTAGCATTTGGTAGTAAAAATAATCAATTTTATGTTCTGTCTTGAATATAACGGATGAAAGAATTTGATTTACGGATGAATACATGGCTATTTTTAATCCTGGAAAAAGTTTATAGTTGAAAACTGCATAACCACAGGTAAAATTTAACAATAATACCTACAAAGAAACACTCACACGACTGTAATCCCCAGGCTCGGTAGATATCTCCTCAGATCTCTAGTTACTTAGATCTTTAAAGAGTCAGAAGCACGGCCAAATATTATATTATTTGGCACATACCCACCCACATTTTGCACAGTCGTTAGTATTCCGTACGTGACAGGTCGCAAGCCCATCTTCACTTATAAGAATACTATGACACACTTACGAAATTTTATTTCTAGGGTATGCCGGCTTCCTCACGATATTTTACTTAATTAAAAGCACCGGTAGCATAATATTTTTTTTAAATAGTGCACGATTAGGCTTGAACCCACTTTGGATCGTGAGGCAGGGTTCTACCACAACACCACCAGTGCTTCTATAAAATAGTCAAATAATGTAACATTTTCCAAAAATAGCTCACGGTCGATAAAGTTAGCGTGTTAACAGTAATTAATCATGTTGGTAATTTATCAGCTACTTAATAAATGAACTATTTCCAAATGAATTAACAGTGGCAACACCTTTAATGGAGCAATAAACAGGCAACATTAAACGGCCGGTTCACAATATTCAAGTCTTTAGGGTAGTGATTTAGTTGAAACGTGTAAACGCTACTTGCATCAGCTGAAGTCGCCTCTAAACTAAAATAAAATAGATTCTCGTTTTTTCTAATTGCAACAAATTAGTTTGTAGAGAGAAAAATAACCCTTTTTTGTCTATGGCATCTGTCTCATTTGAGATTAATTTTAGAAAATTTAAGAAATACTTAAATTTTAAAAATATAAAAACTAGAGCGACAAAGTTGAGAGTCAAATGCAGAAAATCTTCGAAACCAATGATTAACCATAACTAAATAATCTACAAACGTTTGAGTACATTACAACTTAGCACGATTGCCCTTCTGTTAAAATACGGTAGGTATCAATCCAAACACAAACCGACGTATGTTCGTGGTTTCAATAAAGCTACACACACACGAGAAAACAAAAAATAAATTTTTGCATGTTTTAATCGAATTTAGAACTCAATTACTATGGTAATTCGATCCATGGTGTCGGCGTGGGGTTGCCAGCGCCGCCCGTTTATTATTCAGATATACACAAATTGAATAACTCATTCAAACTGCAGGTTATTTTTTTATCGACACAAAAGAGTTGGATAAGGTTATTTGATTGTTTTCACTAGCTAGGATTTCGTGAAAAACGATCTTATGTTGTTTACCTACTCTAAAGGTAAAACCTCAGAAATTTTAAATGGTGATTTAGAACATTGATGTTATTCAGAACGACCTCAAGACACCGGAGAACATTGATTTGATGTTAGGATAGAATCGCAACGACAAAGACACTGGTAATAAACCAAGTTTACACCAAAGTAAAGAACATGAGTTTTACATGTAATATCAAACTGTTTTTCATTTGTTGTTTACACGTAACAAGTTGTGAGGAAAAACTTGCGCAAAACGTGACAAAAACTGTAAAAAACGTTTTCTTGTTTGAAACAAGGCCATGTTGAAAACTCTTTTACACGTTTTGTTGTCAGCGTGTATTAATATGACTGAAATTGAAATTGAAATTGAAAAATATTTATTCAGTACAATCACAAGGATCACTTTGAAACGTCTTACATACTAATGACATTATTGTAGTGTCCCACTGCAGGGAAAAGGCCTCACTTCCTTCTCTCCAATCATCAGTTTTGCGCTACCTTTTAGTAGGCATCAATTTCGTCCCTCCACCTCCGCCTTGGTCTGAGACTAATAATGATAATAAATGTTAATTATTAATGTTTTCTTAGTCGAAAAAACATGTTTTTCAAATAGACACGTTTTTCACACTTTTTTTTTGGCGTCGCATTATTTATTCATTTGCCATATTTCACACATTTTGTTGACTCTATTAAATATGAAAATCAAAATATTCAGCTGGAAACATTATGAAGTTGATCCCGTTGAAACGTCATTAAAGTAGGATTAGCATGAGTTGTGTTCCCGCCAACGCGGAATGGCGGGAAAATAAAATGGCCGCCGTGATCAGATTGTTTCGGAATTACGTGATTTTTAATAGTCTCCTTTGAGAATAGATGGGAAATTCTTTATTGCGATACTGCAGAGAATTTTATAATAAATGTTTTTAATTATTACCTATGTATAATATACCCGGCTGCAAAGCGAAGGAGGTCATTTTATGTGCTTTGGGGTGTATGCATGTATGTAGGTACCTACATGCGAGTTTTTTTGGCTTTCGCTGTAGCCCAAATGGCTGGACAGATTTTGACAAATTATATCATTGCATTCATCTGGATTACAAGAGTGACACAAGCTATACAAAATGTAAAAAAAAAAAAAACAATATATGTACTTAGTGACTGTATGAAACTATTTTCAATTACTTTCAGCCATTTTTAAATTTTTGCGATAAACACTAGTTATAAAATATATAAAATATTAGGTAGGTACCTACCGTCAGAACTGGCACCGCTCATAATATATATAATAGATAAGTTATCTAGCCAGTCACCCGCTGTGCCACAGGTTACGGCGGAGGCCTATGAGCTCAACACGGAGCCCTAACTATATGCATTGAAATTCAGAAAGGCGTTAGAATTAACGTTCAGTATAAATCACAGCGCAGGTGTTTTCATAAAACCGTTTTATTTTTAATTAAAATGGCTATGGTAAGAACAATTTTTCAGCTAAGCTATGGCTGCACAAGAAATGACGAGCATTATGAACGTAAAATAAGTGTGCAGGTAAAAAGGAAAATTAATTTTCAGAACTAACTAGGTACGAACTAATAAATAATAACCTAATAATTTTTAATATAAGTTTCACCTATTTGACAGCAAAACCTTTTAGGGCATTACCTTTTTGCTAGGTTTCTCTTTGAACATGCCTTATTTTCTGTAAGCACCTTTTTGGAACATTCCAAAAAGGTGATTATCATTTTGTTAGAACTCTGTAATAACTGACCTCCATGCTATTGTCAGAATAAAACTTATACAGAACTTAACCTTTTTGGTTTGTTAAAAGAAGGTTAATACATTTCCTATAATTTAGGCAAAGACGTTGATAAAGCAAAGACATTTTATCTGTGATAAAGTTGATTTTCTGCGATGCATTTTACTGTCAACTTTGTCGCTCTAGTTTTTATATATTTTCTCGTTTTATTTTGAGTTTAATTGCGTAATCTTAGTGGTTATTTTTTGAGTGTAAAATATCTGAATTAAAGGGAATAGTTCTTTCTAAATCCATCGGAGGAAATCCCAAGAATTTTTGAACAAAACCGCCATCTTTTATTTAAAATTAACTAGACAATTATTGAAAGACTGACTTCGTGACATTGACAATACTAATTTAAACACTTGAAACTGGCAAAATTGATCTCAAAGAGACAGATGCCATAAACAAAGAAGAATAAGAACTATGTAGGTACCAGCCAAGGTACCAGCCAAGGTAGCATACAATATTATTCCCATATTATACTTTGTAATATCCAGACTAAGGTAAATTGTTTTTCTTTAAAAAGGTAAAACTTAAACCACTGCTAACGTTCACAGGACCCTCCTAAATATTTTGTGGTTTAACCTGCTTAGAAACTAGCTGTAGTATACACATAGATTTAAAAAACACAACTAGATGTGGCTTCATTCACGTAAAATGATCATATCTTTTTTATTAGTTAACCGATCTCGATGAAATCAAGCTTAAGTTTGAATCCAAGCTTATCTCAATACATTAGTGAAAACTGCATCCGATTTGGTTCAACCGTTGCGGGGATTAGCGTGCACAAACGCAAAGATAAACGATTTTATTATAATTCATGTATAGATAGACGATGATTAGTTTGTAATCGCAGGGTCCTGTGATTGTTCTAGTCTTGGTCTAGGCAGAATAACAGCGCCTTCTGTTCTTTACAGTTGGCATTATGCTGAGCCTCGGCTATTTTGCTACTGCAGCACACTAGCTCACCTACTTATTATTATTATTTTATTATTTAATGTTAATTACTTTTTCAATTTTTTGTTTCCGTGCTTCTATTTTGTAACTGATCATGTATTTAATTTTCATATTTGTTCATTTATATTGTGTGTATTGTGGTGGCGAATAAATGATATGTCTATGTTTATGTCTATGTAATAAATAGGTATTTAGGTAGGTACTATCAGTATTTAATCAAATCAGTCATTCAGAAAACTTGAACAATCCAAATGATGGCATAACCAGAGTTTCAGATTTGAGTGAAATTACTAACTTGACGAGTGATTGCAACTTTATAACGTTTAAAAAACTAAAAAAACCCTTGACACTGACACTTGACTTGACAGATGACAGATACCATAAACAAAAGAGGAAAATGTCACATCCAGTGGCTCTAGCTACGCGAGAATTCGACACAAATCTCAATATAGGCTCTTTTATCCGCTACACTAAAGTTTTTGCTTTAGTCCCGTGTGGGATACGAAAAATTACAGAAATACCAATGGTTTTGTAATATTTAGAGCGGTCTTTGTACATACAAGTAACCTACGGTTCTTATATTTAATGGCTTAAATATTATTAAAATAAAACACGAATTATTTTGAGAAAATCAGAGGCACGTCCAAACATGACATGG
Source organism: Cosmorhoe ocellata (assembly GCA_963675405.1). Classification (NCBI taxonomy): domain Eukaryota; kingdom Metazoa; phylum Arthropoda; class Insecta; order Lepidoptera; family Geometridae; genus Cosmorhoe; species Cosmorhoe ocellata. Next base: position 617,948 of record OY776273.1, read on the forward strand.
CATAAGCCCACATTTGCACATTAGTTAATATTCTGTACGTGACAGGTTGCAAGCCCATCGCTGCTTATAAGAACACTAACGTATAACGCACACACCTTCAAAATTTTGGGCTCTAGGGTATGCGGGTTTCCTCACGATGTTTTCCTCTGGCGTTGCGCACAAATTTTCGAAAACACGACCAGGTTTGAAACCACGACCTTCGGACCGTGAGGCCGGGATGATACCACTACTCCGCCAGCGCTCTTATTATTACGTAAAAGCGTAAACTAAATCATTGTTTATTACATATTTAGTACCATGATCTATGAAAATTGTATTGACTTCAAGCTTCAAATGTGACATTATTATTAGTATTAAACGTATTTATCGCGTTTTATTTACCTATTTTTTCCCGACAAGTTTACACGCTGTCGTGACGTTTCTAAAACGGAATCGTTCTGGAAGACTTCGTGGTAAGGCCCCTGATCGACTTCCCTAAGACTCTTTGCCTGAAATCTTGAATGTTTAATATCAGTCATAGAGGGCGTTACAACTTTTGGGTATGCCAGTCGATCGGAAGTTTCATTCCAACTTTCGTTTTAGACTTCATTATTGATGTTTCAACTCCACTCCGTCTCTAAATCGTGTTAATATTTGATATCCCGAAAGATTTGTATCACGCTTTTATTGGAAAAGTTTATTGTTTATTTGAACCCTTCCATTGGCCGGCTGTATACGCGCAAACTGCCAACATGTCTTCATTTATGTCATCTGTCAAATTTGACAGTGACAAGTTAAGTCACCTGTCATATTTTAAGGAAAATGGCGGTAGTTTTCTGCTACTCACTTTAATTTTAATGTAGGTACACTTACGTACATAAATGGCCATTATTTTTAAATGCAGAAGTTCCATAGAGTAGCAAAACTCTGTTTACGACGAAATGGCTTCATCATTATTGCACGTGTTTTCTTTTTCCACTTCTATCATTCGTCAAATCGAGTCTACTTTTACATTCATTCTTTCACAGAATCAAACAACTTTTTTACGACTTTACAAAATCTGAAACTAGGAGCTAAATTATATTAACAAGACATGGCTACATTTGTCCTAAATACATAGATTAAAAAAAATTGCGGATACTGTTGCGGACAACAGCTAGGGTATAATTAAATTATGGCTTATAATAAGCCAACAATTCAAATACCTACTGTAGGGTTTGATAATTGTTAGGTAATCTATTATTCTTTGTTCGTGTTGTTGTTGGCCATGTTTGCTTCTAAACACGGTATATTTAGGTACCCATACAAAAACGCTTATAAACGATTGGCATTGGAAACTTTTGTATGATAATTTGTTCATAAATATTTAGGTATGCATGTGGATGGATACAGGGGTAGAGGTAGGCCGAAGAAAAGATATGTGTGAAAAATGAGATGAGTAAGAAAGGAGTGAGTACTGAGATAACGAATGATAGAGGGAAATGGAAGATCACATTTATGCCGACTACATAACGTGGAAAAAGGTAGGAATATGATGATGATGATGAGTTTGATTCAGAAATCTATGAACTTGTAGATATTTATAAACATTTCTGTAATTTGTTTATCGAATTTTCTTTTATTTGTAGAGTGTGCGCCAAAGATTATGATTGGACGTAGGTACCTCTGACTGTGATTTTAGATATCCTCAAAGATGTAAGTAACTAGAGATCTGAGGAGATGTCTACCGAGCCCGGGGATTACAGTCGTGAGAGTGTTTTTTTTGTGTTATAATATACATCGTGAAATTTTAATGGTTGTTTTCCCGCGGCAGAACAATTTGCCATAAGGAGTACTTGCGAAAAATAGAGTAAAAGTGAAAAAATAAAGATGTTTTTGTTTTAAAATAATTTAAAAAATATTAAACTCGAAAATGTGAAGAACATTAGTTAACATTAGACGTAACTTGTAGGTAGGTACTATTCGAATCGCACGCGCCGCCGGCCGCCTTCGCGTAGGTATCGGGATGAATTACTATTGGTTCGTGGTCGCTTTCGAATTAAATTTTCAAATATTTATTTATTTTTTTTGTGTCTAATATTTAATTTGTTTATACAACGATTGTATTACCAAGACCAAAACATTTCGCAGCGGGAAAACAACCATTACAATTTCACGGTGTATTATTATTTTAATCTATCAGCTATCTGGTTCCCTTAGTACCTACAAGCTTTGCTTAGTTTGGGGCTAGATGGGGTTGTGTGAAAGGTCCACCAATATTTATTTAAGTATATTTATTTATTTATTTATTTACTTTTTGGTCAATATGTGAAACGGCGGTGCAAATGTTGAACTGAGTTAACCGTGTCATAAGGTATGGTGGTATGAAAGGTCTTCATTTACACAAAATTTGTACGGAACCCTACAGACGAGTCCGACTCGCACTTGTCCGATTTCTTTCCTTTCACCGCACTGGTAAGACAGATGTAACGATACGATAGCATGAAGTTAGCGGGTAGTTTGCACCCGACACAATAGACCCCAGTCATTAGCTGCGGTAATAAAACAGTGGACGGTAAGACAATAAGGAAAGCGGGATCATTAGGGTGGGGTCAACGACCTCCCCCTCCCCCCCACGGGGACGTAAGCAGGTCGGAGGTTCAAATCCATGAAAAGACAAAAAAAACTCACACGACTGTTATCCCCAGGCTCGGTAGATATCTCCTCAGTACGTCGATTCGGTAAAATTCAATCATCAACTCGCATCTCACATCGCTATTCACTCTCACTTCGCATATGACGCTTTTTCTTTGACACTTTGAATCGGGTTCGAGTGCGAAGCGAGCGTCGAAGTGACTTGGGAATTACCGTATAGAATGCCCTTCTTACGTCATCTCATACTTTATCTGTCAAAATCTCCCCGTCAATTTAGTTCAACTCGCTGACACGCTCGCAAGAGTGGCGCTAGTGTAGATTCGAATTATCAACCGAGTTTTTAGAATACCAATCAAGAAACTCACAGCGGATTCAGATTCGAAGTTTAGAATGAGGTCTTATAGAATCGCTGATCTCTAGTTACTTACATCTTTGAGGATATCTAAAGAGTCAGAGGCACGACCGTAGGTACATGATATTTGGCACATGCCCACATTTAGAACAGTAGTTAAGAAATGACAATGATTCATAAGCTGCTTAATAATGCTGTCTTCTTAGTCTCGTACGCTGGTGGTGTAGTGGTAACACCCCTGCCTCGCGTTCCGAAGGTCTAGGGTTCAAACCTGATCGTGCACCAATGTGTTTTTCCCTTTGAAAAATTTATTTGCGCAATGCCAGTGCTCTTAAAAAAACATCGTGAGGAAACCGGCATACCCTAGAACCAAAAATTCGAAGGTGTGTGTCATAGGTTAGTATTCTTATAAGCGGCGATGGGCTTGCAACCCGTCGCGGAATAATAACCACTGTGCAACATGTGGGCCAGTGCCAAATATCACGTTTGGACGTGCTTCTGACTACTCTCATTAGATATCCTCAAAGATATATGTGACTAGAGATCTGAGATGTCTATCGAGCCCGGGGATTACAGTCAGTATGACGCTCAGTGAATATTTTATTGAAATTTAAATACTTATCTTGATTTTGTTTTATTCTTAACGTATGAAATGGGTAAAGGTCTCCCCCCCCCCTATTTTCCTTATTACAGCCTTGCCTCCCTCCCCCTTCCCCCCATCCAGAGGTTAGTTTCTTTCTCTGTACGAGTGTTGAATATTTGCTCTGTGTGTTAATCAGTTTCCATTCTGTTTAATTATCATGTTATAGTTTATTGATTATTATTGATATTTCTTTTATCATTATTACATAAATACATACATAAAATCCACGGATCTCCACTTTTGCCAACTTATAACATTAAAAGTTTTTTTGGCGCCCAACATGGGGCAAAAGTTTTGAATCTTTTAACGGAAGATAGAAAGAGACCTCGAAGAAAAGGGATGGGAGACCTTTTCCCAGCAGTGGACGAAAGACAAATAGAAACAGCAGCAATCTTCATACCTATAAATTATTATAAACTAGCTTCCGCCCACGGCTTCGTCCGCGTGCTGCCTTGGAAAACAAAAACAAATTTTCTTCGATAAAAAGTAACCTATGTGCTATTGCAGATTACAATCTATCTCTGTGCCAAATTTCACCCAGATCCGTCAAGCCGTTTCAGCGTGAAAGAGTAACAAACATGCATACGTATAAACTTTCACGTTTATATTAGTTCGATGCTTTTATTATTCAAGGAAGCTAAAGGCTGCGTTAGACATTAAGGGCATGGAATCGATCCACACGAGTTGACATTTCAAGTTATTGCCGAAGGGTATAACCGTGTAGTTATTCCCTAATGTAATGACATTTAAATTGCCGCCTCTCTTTACTTATGTTATGAAGTACTATTACGGCCCGAAGCAGACTACAGAGTTTTATTTAGAAAATATTTTATTTGACAACATACTTACGACTGTAATCCCCAGGCTCGGTAGATCTCTAGCTACTTAAATCTTTGAGGATATCTAAAGAGTCAGAGGCATGTCCAAACATGATATTTTTGGCATATGCCAACATTTTGCACAGTAGTTAGTATTCCGTACGTGACAGGTTGCAAGCCATCGCTGCTTTTAAGAATACTAAACTATGATACACACACACCTTCGAATTTTTAGTTGTAGGGTATGCCGGTTTCCTCACGATGTTTTCCTTCATTTAAGAGCACTGGCATTGCGCATATAAATTTTTCGAATGGAAAAACACAGGGTACACGACCAGGTTTGAACCTACGACCTTCGGATCGTGAGGCAGGGGCGCTACCACTACACCACTAGCGCTCTTGGAAATACCTTTCGTGCTTAATCTATTTAAAACGAATTCTTCATATAGCCACATACCTATAGGTATATTAACAGTACGATAAAAAAAGAGTTAAAAAATCAATTTTAACTGCATTAGGTACTTTGTTTGCCGACAACGTGATAATAGGGCTCAGCAGGCAAGTGCGAATCTGTTTTCTATATCTGCGGGTTCCGTAGCTAGCAATGGTGGTAATTCAGTGGTTGCGGACTTAGGAGTTAGTTTCACCATGCTCTGTAAGTTAAACTAACAGCTTGTTAGCCTTTAAAAGTTGGGTGAAATTGGACTTAAACAATGCTAAATACTCAGTTTTGAAAGAAGCTAAAATTGGTATTTTGTTTGATGAACTTAAAATCCTACTAATATTATAAGCGCGAAAGTTTGTATGGATGGATGTATGTTTGTTACTCTTTCACGCTGAAATGGCTGAACGGATCTGAATGAAATTTGGCACAGATATAGATTATGGTCTGGAATAACACATAGGTTACTTTTTATCCCGGAAAAATGTACGGTTCCCGCGGGATAGATTTTTTTTTTGTTTTTCAAGGTAGGTACCACGCGGGCGAAGCCGTGGGCGGAAGCTAGTTAATAATAATTTAGATTTTTAAACCAAACCTGGGGATTACAAGTCGTGATGATATTATGTTAAGTTTATTTAGAAGATGTATAGGGCCAGGGGCCTCACAACGAATTCATAATATTAGTATAACATTGTTATTGCGTACCATGACCTATGCTAATTGTATTGAAGTAGTGTTACTTCAAGCTTCAAATATGACGTTTCTGAAACTGAATCGTTCTGGAAGACTTCGTGGTAAGGTCGACTACAGCGTCATATGTAAAATACGAGCAGATGCAAATGCAAGTTAACTTTATTTACGGAACCCTAAAAAGTAGTTACATAATAACAGTTGGGTTCCCGGTAAAGCTAGCGCGAACAAGCTGTAATTATATTTCAATTCAATCCTGAAACAATACCCAGCGCACGACAGTAAGTGATGGCGTGTTAACTACTACAGTACCTTACCATAGAACTTTATACTTCAAACGTTTACAAAAATATATCTAAACTAGCTTCTGCACGCGGCGTCGCCCGCGAAGTACCTACATAAAATATAGCCTATGTTCATCCTGAAAGTTCATTCTACACATTGGTGAAAGAATTTTTCAAATCGGTTCAGTAGTTTCGTAGCCTATTCATTTCAAACAAACAAACAAACAATCAAAGTTTTCCAATTTATAATATTAGTATAGATATATATAACTCAAAGATGGCTGACTGACTGACTGACTGACATAGTGATCTATCAACGCACAGCCCAAACCACTGGACGGATCGGGCTGAAATTTGGCATGCAGGTAGATGTTATGACGTAGGCATCCGCTAAGAAAGGATTTTGATTAATTCTACCCCCAAAGGGATAAAATACGGGATGAAAGTTTGTATGAAAAGTCGCGATAATCGACATTCACGCGGGCGAAGCTCGTTGATTATATTATTATTTAACCCCCGACGCAAAAAGAGGGGTGTTATAAGTTTAACGTGTCTGTCTGTGTCTGTCTGTGGCATCGCAGCTCCCAAACGGATGAACCGATTTTCATTTAGTTTTTTTTTGTCATAGATCTAGACACGCGGCAGCGTGTCAAGCCAAGTTCAAGCGAAGCGAACGGGCGATGCGCGCCTAGTGTAATATTACAGGAACCATTTGGGTGATTTTTCATCCCCTCGTAACTCAAAAACTATTTCACATAAACAAGTCAAATTTGGCTCATCTATTGCCACTTGCGAGTAAAATATGTGCACCGAATTTCATAAACACACCTCAAACGGTTATTTAGATATTAACGTCCAAAAATGCCTGATTATGGAAAATTTTATCACTGACTGACCTATAGACGTTAATTATAACCCAGTTCCAGATGACCTAGAACGTTCAATTTTGGCATCCAGGTAGGTAGTGGGGTGGATACAAAGGAAAAAATCTGAAACTTGCAAATTTTTATATTTTTAACGTACTTTTTCAATTAATTGATTCTCCTAGGAACCCTTACTAGCGCCTGTAATATAAGAATAGCAATCTAAATAGATGACAGTCAGTCATTATGTGGATTTTAATAGGGTCTTGACGTGAATATAATAACGAGTGGAAGTAGTGTCTTGGATTGGTAAGTAGTACACTCTTACCTAGGTATACAATGTGCCAATAGTTGAGCCGTCTATGCAGATAGGTAAGTATGACTATATAGGTATGTATACCTACAATGTGCCAATAGTTTGAGCAGTCTATGCAGGTAGATAGATATGGCTAGATAACTATTCAGGCCTAGATTATAGTGTGTCTCGGCTTGTCGGATAGGTAGTAGGTAGGTATACTTATTCAGTAAGTACTCAAGTACCTACCTACCTGCTTAGTATGTACCTATACCTACAATGTGCCAATAGTTTGAGCCGTTTATGCAGGATTATATAAGTGTAATAATATAAGAACAAGTACCTACTTACTTACTAATAATTATGTTCTGTACAAAAAGTAATGATATCCCATCAAAAACATAAATGTGAAATGAGAGCCAAGTTCAATAAGTAAGTAGGTATGCTTTAGTCGTTGACTTCAGCGACAAAAGAAGTGAGATCTAAACGGGTGCCAAGTACAATGGTCAGTCCTAAAACTTATTTATAACAATATGAAATATTTTTAACAACTTTAAAATATCATTTCATCTCATAATTTAGGATATTATATTGAAGCCTTAGGTCTAACTTGGCTCATTTCACATTTATGTTTTTGATGGGATAATATTATCCCGAGTGTTCTTAGCCATGTTTCGTGAAAATCTGTTCACCCGTTTGAAGATCATCAGCTCTTTTCTAGTTGATGAGGGGATCTTACTAACTTCCTTATGTCCGATCGATTCGAAATTTGGTCCCGTATTACTTCAATGATATTGAAAGAACATGGTAAGGTAACCATGACTTTAAATATGATATTCTAGGGTAAGGTTTAGATGTTGGGAAGTTTTTAAATTTTAAATTTTGTATTATTTACTAATAACACCCAGACGCAGAACAAACATGTGCGTTCACACAAATGTCAGTGCTGGGGGATCGAACCCACAACCTGCAGCCTAGAAGGCAGACCTACTAACAACTGAGCTGTGAAGCCAGCCTTAAAGTTTTGACAATAGTGGTAGAAGATGATTTGGGTAACGTTTCGATCCGGGAGTCGACGCTACATCCTTAGAATCGGCAGGCCACCGCTACCACTAGCCCACGAGAGACTTAACAAGTTTCAGGATCTCAAAAATCATTCCTGAAATAACAACAAAGTAATTAAAGCGGCAGGCACCTGCGGTACAGTCGGCGTCAGAAGTGGATTTCTGTTTTATTAGCCGACTGTTGAAATTGTTTAGTTCATTTTTTTATAACTAGATGGCGTGATTAAAGTTTTTTAAATGCTAAATAACGCTGTAATTGCTTTTCGGATATTTTATAAAAAACTTTATCAATTAAAAATAGAAAAAATATAAGTAATAAAACTAAATAACTAAGAAGTACCATGCAGAAGGCAGAGCTACTACCAACTGAGCTGCGAGGCCAGTCAGCCAAAATCCTTTGTAACGAAGTTCTGTAGCCGACTGTACATGTAATATATTCCTTCCACGTGAAGGATATACGGCTTTCGAGATCTCCGACTGATTTATGGAAGCATTAGGACCTTGATAACGCACATGTCATTTTCAAAACTCATTTTTGGAGCCGTGTCTCAAAAAATAACCGAATTTTTTAGTGGACTGAGAGTTCTAATAAAAAACTTGTTTTATGATACTTTTTAACCGCCTTTTAAAAAGGAGGTTCTATGTTCAACTGTAGGTACTTTTTGCTATTTGTTGTTACATTTTTCGCTCATCTGAGCAGGCTAGGTATATAGTCTATCCTACTGGGTCTGGGTGTTTTCTATGTATAATAAAAAATATCTATCTATGTATATAATGTATTAAATATATCAGTTATCTAGTACCCATAACACAAGCTTTGAGTAGCTTACTTTGGGGCTAGATGATGCTGTGTGGATTGTCCAGCATTATTTATTTATTTATTTATATTTACTAATATTATAAACGCGAAAGTTTGTAAGAATGTATGGATGGATGGATGGATGTATATATGTACTTTTAAACTTACGCGATCTGAACACATTATTATTAGTATTAGACGGGTATTTATCGCGTTTAAATTACCTTATATTTTCCCGACGTTTCGACAGGTTTGCACGCTGTCGTGGTCACGGGTAGACAAACGGGTAGATAATTTAAACGCGATAAATACCCGTCTAATACTAATAATAATGGATGGATGTATGTTTGTTACTCTTTCACGCTAAAACGGCTGAACGGATCTGAATGAAATTTGGCACAGCTATCATCATCTTCATCATCATCTTCCTGCCCTTATCCCACGCTATGTGGGGTCGGCACAACATGTGATCTTCTTCCATTTCCCTCTGTCACTCGTCATCTCATTACTCACTCCTTTCTTACCCATGTCATCTTTCACACAGTCCATCCATCTTTTCTTTGGCCGACCTCTACCCCTGTATCCATCCACATTCATACCTAACACTCTCCTTGTCACATGACATTTGGCACAGCTGGTCTGGTCATATGGTCTGGAATAACACATAGGCTACATTTTATCCCGGAAAAATATAAGGTTCCCGCGGGATAGATTTCTTTTTGTTTTTCAAGGTACAACGCGGGCGAAGCCGTGGGCGGAAGCTAGTAGACCATACTGCCTAGTCTTACGTAAATTAATTTCATCCGTTTTCTATAAACTCTAACTAAAAATCTAACCTAGCCTAACCGCCATTTCCCCCCCCCCCCCACCTGTACTTTTTACGTTCACTGACTGTACCTACCTTTTTTTAACTGTAAGGGTTTGTGTACCTACTTAATATATACCTAGGTCATCATCATTCGTTTTGAGATAAATTTTTCTAGTGTCAAGGGTTTCAATTGTTATACTTACTCGTATAAATATGTCAATTTCACAAAGTTAGGTATACTTACCTAGTTGAATTGACAAGTTAATTTTAAACAAAAGATGGCTCTCGATGTTTTGTTCAAAATTCTCGGGATTTCTTCTGATTTTCCGAATTTAAAAAGGAAAATTGATTTTAACTCACATATTTTACACTCGCGTCAAGAACTCGGGCTTTATTGGAAAAATAACCACCAAAATTACACAATAAAACTCAAAATAACACGTGAAAAATTTAAAAACTGAGTGACTAAGATGACAAGCGAACGCATCGCAGAAAATCCCACATGATTCTTTGATGTTGTTTAGTTACATCGAAACATAGACTACACAAAATGATAAAGAATCCAATATGGCGAATTGGCGACTGTAATAGGTAACATTAAGCTATTTTCAATTACTTGCAATCAAATTTTAAAAACAAACGAGCTGATGCCCGCAGCGTCGCCCGCGTGAATGTCGAATGTGAATGCCACTTTTCATACAAACTTTCATCCCCTATTTTATCTCCTTGGGGGTAGAATTAATCAAAATCCTTTCTTAGCGGATGCCTACGTCATAACATGTACCTGCATGCCAAATTTCAGGCCGATCCGTCCAGTGGTTTGGGCTGTGCGTTGATAGATCACTATGTCAGTCAGTCAGTCAGTCGGTCAGTCACCTTTGAGTCAGGGCCGCGCCGACCTTATTACACGATTTTATTATATTTTACCATTTTATTTCGATTGTAATTTTGCTTCTTGATTATTTTTTTTTATTTTTTTTTTGTTTTTGATTATTTTTTATTTTTGACATAGAATAAATAACCACTTTTAATATTTGCATACCTGCTTGCGGGTTGAATACATTTGACATTACTCTAGTTATAAGACCTGACATGTTACCATTATTAATGTATTTGGCAAATAAATAATTTGATTTGATTTGATTTGATTTGATTTGATTTGACCCCCCACAGCGCCTGTGTGCGAAACCTATGAAGCGCCTCTTTTTTTCACGAATCTTCGTGTTTCAACTTAGGTACCTACTAGTATCGCCTGATACGGCAAAAATTTTAAATTTGGTCTATAAAAGTGGTGTACATTTTTTAGGTTTTACTTATCGATACTCCACTACAAAGAATATGTTGTTGTGTAAGTGTATCAAAAATAATTTCGATGGCGGCGCCTCTATTGTCTTGGCGCCTGTGTGCGCCGCACACTTCGCACATAGGGGGCGGCTCGGCCCTGCTTTGAGTTATATATATTTAGATACTAGTTTAATGTATCTAGTTATATGTCTTCTTCTTCTTCCTGCGCTGTTCCCACGCTATGTGGGGTCGGCACAACACGTTTTCTTCCATTTCACCATTTCATTTCATCCGCCATCTCAATACTCACTCCGTTCTTACTCTTAACATCTTAGTTATAAAAATTTCATGTATGTTGTTACCTCCGTAAGTTCAGGACAGGTTTCAAAAAATATTTTTTTGCTTGAAAGGGTAATACCCTCGAGATGGGCCCATAATAGGTAACTTTGATTCCTGAGGGATTTAAACTTATTCCGAAAAACTTAAAAATACTCGCTTAATAGTTTTCTACAAAGTAGCTACAACTTTGAAGTAGCGTTTTGATTTTAGTTTTTACTAGCTTCCGCCTGCAGCTTCGCTCGCGAGGCACTTACATAAAATACAACCTATGTTCATCTTGAAAGTTCATTCTACATGTTGGTGAAAGAATTTTTTAAATCGATCCAGTAGTTTCAGAGCTTATGCAATTCAAACAAACAAATCTTTCTTTATAATGTTAGTGTAGATTAGCTTCCGCCCGCGACTTCGCCCGCGTGATACCTCGTTTTTTTATCAATTTTCCTATGTTTTAATAGTTATTCTGCTATTCGGGACGGAGAAAAATACAACAAATCAAACTATGAAAATCGGTCCAGCCCTTCTAGAGTTATGTGTTCGAACAAACCCGAATTTTAGTATAGGTAAGTATATTATATAACCTAACTAGCAATCGCTTGCAGCTCCGGTCGCGTAGTACCTACCCACGTATCAAAGTAAATAAATAAATAATGCTGGACAATCCACACAGCATCATCTAGCCCCAAAGTAAGCTACTCAAAGCTTGTGTTATGGGTACTAGATAACTGATATATTTAATACATGATATAGGTACATAGATAGATATTTTTTATTATACATAGAAAACACCCAGACCAACGGAACAAATTTCTGCAGATCGTACACAAATTTGTTCCGCGGCGGGAATCGAACCCGCAACCTCTTGCGTCGCAGGCAGACTCTTGCCCGCTGCGCCACAGAGGTCGTAGTAGTAAGTAATATAAGTAAGTAAGTAATATAACTTTGATTTTACTATATGTATTGATATTTTCTTAAAAAAAATGTATTATAATTAGTCTATCAGCTATATGGTTCCCATAGTACAGTGACCTGTATCACAGGTTTTTTCTTAAACCTATTTCAGGCACCAGTCTCTCGCAAAACAGGTTTATCTGAGTATTTAGTATTTAAGTTCAACCCTATGTAACTGTAACCTTTTGTGAGAGAAAATAAATAAATTTATTATTATTACTAGCTTCTGCACGCGGCGTCGCCCGCGAAGTACCTACATAAAATATAGCCTATGTTCATCCTGAAAGTTCATTCTACACATTGGTGAAAGAATTTTTCAAATCGGTTCAGTAGTTTCGGAGCCTATTCATTTCAAACAAACAAACAAACAAACAAACAAACAAACAATCAAAGTTTTCCTCTTTATAATATTAGTATAGATTATTATTAATTTGGGGCTAGATGGCGTTATGTAATTGTTGCACCTCACTCTCTCGCCCCTACAGTAATATACAATACGTAACTCTTTATCTTCACTAACTTATCTCCCTCTCAACTTCCGTTCGTCTCGCCCGATCACACTTTTCGTAACGCTCTAGTCACGCATTCACCAGCTTACTACCCAAGTCAAGCGTTCAAAATTAGACGAGTGAAATTGACAGTTGAAAGAAGGAAATCTTTGAAATAGTATTACTTCAAGCTTGAAATGTGACATTATCGAAACATGATTGTTTGTAAGAGCTGGTGGTGAGACTCCGTGTTACAATGAATATTCGAAGAGGGTCTGTCAAAGCTATTTATCGTCTTATAATCAAATTGTAAGTTTAAAGACATGGCTAAAAGCTCACTCGTTATCTTCACTGACATCTAAAGGAGGGTTGTCTATTCACATAATATATATATATATATATGATCACGACTGTAATCCCCAGGCTCGGTAGATATCTCCTCAGATCTTTAGTTACTTAGATCTTTTGAGGATATCTAAAGAGGGTAGTCAGAGGCAAGTCCAAACATGACATTTGGTACATGCCCACATTTTGCACAGTAGTTAGTATTCCGTACATGACAGGTTGCAAGCCCATCGCCGCTTATAAGAATACTAACCTATGACACATACCTACCTTCGAATTTTTGGTTCTAGGGTATGCCGGTTTCCTCACGATGTTTTCCTTCACCGTTTAAGAGCACTAGCATTGCGCACATAAATTTTTCGAATGGAAAAACTCATTGGTGCACGAGGTTTGAACCCACGACCTTCGGATCGTGAGGCATGGGTGCTACCACTACACCACCAGCGCTCTAATATTATAAACGTGAAAGTATGTATGGATGTTTGTGACTCTTTGACTCTGAAACGGCTGAACGGATCTGTAAAATTTAAACATTAACTCGCATCTCACATCGCAATTCACTCTCACTTCGCCTAGGGTTCAAAATGACATTTGACATTGACCTTTTTATTTGACACTTTGAATTCGAGTGCGCAGCAAGCGTCGAAGTGACTTCTTCTTCTTCTTCAATTATGGCATCTGTCTATTAGAAAACAATTTTGCCAGTGTCAAGTGTATTTATTTATAAGTATTGTCAACGTCACAGAATCATAGTCAAGTTGTCAAGTCAAGTGTTTTGTTGAAAATTTTCGGGATTTCCTCCGATGGAATTTGAAGTGAACTATTCACTCTAATTCACATACTTTACACTCGCGTCAAGAACCCGGGCTTTATTGGCAAAATAACCACCAAAATTACGCAATAAAACTCAAAATAACACGAGAAAACATATAAAAACCAGAGCGAAGTAGTTGTCAGGCAAATACACCGCAGAAAATCCCGTCGAAGTGACTTGGGAATTACATAGAGAATGCCACTTCTTACGTCATCTCATACTTTATCTGTCAAAATCTCCCCGTCAATTTAGTTCAACTCGCTGACACGCTCGCAAGAGTGGCGCTAGTGTAAATTCGAATTATCAACCGAGTATTTAGAATGCCAATCAAGAAACTCACAGCGGATTCAGATTCGAAGTTTAGAATGAGGTCTTACAGAATCACACAGGGTAGAAATTTGGCACAGATATAGGTAGATTACAGTCTGGAATATACCACTACACCACCCAGTGCTCTTAGAATATTAACTTCAGACTCATTCGAATTTTCGTTTTCACGACACATCTTTCCTCAGAATGTTTTCCTTCGCCGTTAAAGTGAAGCCAGAATATAATGTAACGTAATAGTGCGGTCGTAAGTTTTTAGAGTAAAGTAAATCATGACAAACCCTTGTGTTATTGCATTATAGCACCCCCGTTATTATTGTCATTTGATTTTAGACGCTAATAGCTAAGGGAGGGAGGAGAATTGAATATTTTATGGATGTTAGAACTGATGGAAGCAACTTACGTTTCATCATCTTCCTGCCCTTATCCCACGTTATGTGTGGTCGGCACAACATGTGATCTTCTTCCATTTCTTTCTGTCATTCGTCATTTCAGTACTCACTCCTTTCTTACCCATGTCATCTTTCACACAGTCCATCCATCTTTTCTTTGGCCTACCTCTACCCCTGTATCCATCTACATTCATACCTAACACTCTCCTTGTCACATGGCATTCATCTCTTCTCATAACATGTCCATACCACGCTAACCTATTACTCCTCATCTTTTCTGTCACCGGTGCCACTTTCAGACTTCCTCTGATATACTCATTCCTTATTTTATCCATCCTTGTCACTCCACACATCCATCTCAACATTCGCATCTCCGCCGCATGCACTCTTTTTTCGTTTATTTTTACGTTTATCCTACTAATATTATTAATATGAAAGTTTGAAAGAATGTATAGATGTATGTTTGTTACTCTTTCACGCTGAAACGGCTGAACGGATCTAGATGAAATTTGGCACAGATATAGATTATAGCCTGGAATAGCACATAGGCTACTTTTTATCCCGGAAAAAATTACGGTTCCCGTGGGATAGATTTGTTTTTGTTTTTCAAGGTACCACGCGAGCGAAGCCGTGGGCGGAAGCTAGTTTTACCATAAATGATTAATTCAGGCGTGACTTTGCGGAAATCCATTACAAATACTGAAAAGGACGGAAATTTATGGAAATATTTAGTGCCTTTACTTCTCTTTGGGCGGTCGGTGGAGCAATTACACGAGTGCGAGCGAGTCAACGGTCCTGAGGATGCTTCGTGGAGAAGCGAAACACGTGTCGCATTTCTATTTGAGTTTGAATAAAGCTCATTAGATAATAGTTTAGCGGGAAAGTACCTACTAGATACTTCCGTCCTTTTCAGTACCTATTTATTAGCGGGAAAGTACTAGGTATTTCCATCCTTTTCAGTATTTATTTTACCAGTCCGATTTCTTAGCTGATTTAAAAAATAGCAGGAGATTCTATTGTTTATTTCTTTAATAACTAAAACGCGGCCAAGCGGCGATGGGCTTGCAACCTGTCACGCACGGAATATACATAACTACTGTAAATAATGTGGGCATATTGTGCTAAATATCATGTTCGGACGTGCTGACTCTTTAGATATCCTCAAAGATATAAGTAACTGGAGATCTGAGGAGATGTCTACCGAGCCCGGGGATTACAGTCGTGTGAGTGTTTTTTCGTTTTTTTATATAAGTAGGATAGTAGTTAGAGGAAGGTCGAAGAAGGTTTGATTGTGTGAAAGAGGATATGAATGTAAGAGGAGACTCAGAGTTGACGAATGATAGGAGTGGAAGAAGAAAACATGTGCCGATCCCACGCGTGGGATAAGGGCAGGAGAATAAGTATAATGTCATATCCAGCGTATATGTTAGATCCACGCACAGCCCCAGCCGCCATTTACCGATAAATTGAATTCCCAATTGAAAAAACTTACCATAGGCAGACAACACTTTGGACGCAAAGGGTCTTACAAAAATACGTAAGTATTAAAAAACTAGCTTCCGCCCACGGCTTCGCCCGCGTGGTACCTTGACAAACAAAAAACATTATCCCCCGGGAACCATACATTTTTCCGGGATAAAATGTAGCCTATGTGTTATTCCAGACCATAATCTATATCTGTGCCAAATTTCATCCAGATCCATTCAGCCGTTTCAGCGTGAAAGAGTAACAAACGTCCAGACAACCATACAAACTTTCGGGTTTATAATATTAGTAGGATATCACTGGTGGCCTAGTGGTAGCGAGCCTGACGTCATGAGTTCGAGTCCGGTCGTGCACCAATATTTTTCTGTTCAAATTGAAGACAAATTAAAAACAAACACTCACACGACTGTAATCCCCGGGCTCGGTAGATATCTCCTCAGATCTCTAGTTACTTAGATCTTTGAGGATATCTAAAGAGTCAGAGGCACGTCCGAACATGATATTTGGCACGTGCCATATTTTGCACAGTAATTCGTAAGTGACAGGTTGCAAGCCCATCGCCGTTTATAAGAAGACACTAAAATTTTTGGTTCTAGGGTATGCCGGTTTCCTCACGATGTTTTCTTTCAAAGAGCATTGGCGTTGCGCACCTAATTTTTTTCGAATGGAAAACTCATTGGTGCACTATCAGGTTTGAACCCAGAGGCAAGGTGCTACCACTACACCACCAGTGCTCAGTAAGGTTTGTTAATGAGCTATTGAGCCATCGTCTGAAAGGTTTGAGATTAACCTGAAATGAGTTGATAAATTGGGGATTACTTACTTTAGAAGAGTTTTACAGAAAATTTAGAATGTAACCGGCCTCACAGCTCAGTTGGTAGTAGCTCTGCCTTCTGCGCTGCAGGTTGTGGGTTCGAACCCCAGTACTAACATTTGTGTGATGAACACAGATATTTGTTCTGTGTCTGGGTTTTATTATGTATTCTATATATTTACGAAACAAGTAGATATATAATTAATCTATCAGCTATCTGGTTCCCATAGTACAAGTTTTGCTTAGTTTGGGGCTAGAGGGTGAAATGTCCAATAGGTATTTGTTTGATCTAACTTATAGGTAACATACCTATATGTACATACTAGCTGATGCCCGCAGCTTCACCTGCGTGAATGTCGATTATCGCTACTTTTCATACAAACTTTCATCCCCTATTTTATCCCCTTGGGGGTAGAATTAATAAAAATCCTTTCTTAGCGGATGCCTACGTCATAACATCTACCTGCATGCCAAATTTCAGCCCGATC
Organism: Cosmorhoe ocellata; assembly: GCA_963675405.1. NCBI lineage: Eukaryota > Metazoa > Arthropoda > Insecta > Lepidoptera > Geometridae > Cosmorhoe > Cosmorhoe ocellata. The sequence goes on from OY776273.1 coordinate 635,343, forward strand.
CCTCCAGTGGTTTGGGCTGTGCGTTGATAGATCACTATGTCAGTCAGTCAGTCAGTCAGTCAGTCAGTCACCTTTGAGTTATTTATATTTAGATTATTGTCAACGTCACAAAGTCACAGTCAAAATTATAAGTGATTTTTTAACAGAAGATGACTATTAGGTAGGTATGTCGAAAGTTTTTGGATTTAGATTGAAACTATTCACTTTAAATTCTCATTAATCACACCCGTATCAAGAACTCAGGTTTTATTGTGAAATAACCGCTAAAATCCTACTAATATTATAAACGCGAAAGTTTGTAAGAATGTATGGATGTATGGATTTATGTTTGTTACTTTTTCACGCTGAAACGGCTGAACTGATCTGGATGAAATTTGGCACTGAGATAGATTACAGTCTGGAATAACACATAGGCTACTTTTTAACCCGGAAAAATGTACGGTTCCCGTGGGATAGATTTGTTTTTGTTTGTCAAGGTACCACGCGGGCGAAGCCATGAGCGGAAGTTAGTGCTATATAAATGTGAAAGTTTGGATGGATTTATAAAAGTTACTCAATCACGCTGAAACGGCTGAACGGATCTGTATGAAATTCGGCACTGAGATTACAGTCTGGAATAGCACATAGGCCACATATACCTAATTTATCATAGTATCTACCACGCGGGCAAAACCGCAGGGGAAAGCTAGTATTTGATAAGTAAAAGTCTTTGTTAACACAAAAGCCTATAAATTTACGTCACGTAAATTCTCCGTAGACACCCGTAGACAGCTCTACGAGACTTGCTACGTATATACTACTAACCTACACACTACCCATACGTCCTTTACAAAAACGTTCGAATAACCGCAGTTTTAGACCAAATAGACATTCAAAACACATGAAAAATGGATCAATAGACTCACCTGTCTATATTCCTCGATGATTTCAGCACTGAAACACTGAAAATCCACTGAAATTCAGAGAAAAACCGATTCTCCCCGTGCTATACTGCCATCTTGCGACCAGTCTGATATCCCAATAACACGCGAATTGAACACTTATTCGCTTAGAAATATACACAAAAACGCACTATTATCACCACTTTATGTATTTATTAATGTTTTTTCATGTATTTTAAGGTTTTTGGGGTGTTTTAGGAGGCTTTAGCGGAGCGCGCGGTCGGGCCTACCTCTACAAAATGACTGGCTTGACTGTTCAATATTGTAGTCAGGAAGTTGGATGAAAACGTATTTGGATGCGGCACGTAGTTTTGTGCGAGCGAGACGGGTAGATATATAGAGTAGATGAAGTAGCATGAGTGATTATTAAACTATTTGTAGTAATATTTGTTGATATTTGTATATAATTGCAACTAGCTGATGCCCGCGGCTTCGCCCTTGTGGATGTCGCGACTTAAAAACTTGACAAATTATATACTAAAACCTTTCGAAAACCACTCTATCCATTGGCGAAAACGGCATGAAAATCGGTGCAGTAGTTTTTGAGTTTATCGCGAATAGACACACTACAAATATCTATTAGCAGAATTTTAAATAAACTTATTTATTGAGAAAATTTATAAGTCAACTGAACTTAACTGAAAATAGGTATTTAGCTTCTTACAACCGCCATATTTAATGTTATTGACATTTTGTAGGTATAGCCTATGTCTATCTTGTAATCCAGACGTTTCCAGAAACACCCCATTTGTCAAAATCTGTCTAGCCGTATGGGCGAAAGCATCAGCCAACTCACATATTTAACAATACAACATGTTACCTACAAACAATTTATGTGCGCAATGCCAGTGCTCTTAAACGGTGAAGGAAAACAGCGTGAGGAAACCGGCATACCCTAGAACCGAAAATTCGAAGGTGTGTGTCATAGGTTAGTATTCTAATACACCCCGAACACTTACACCCTTCTTTTATTAGTCGAGTAAAGTTTGTAGTTCTTCTGAAAAAAAGCATGTCCATTACCACATCCAAACGTAGCCTTCCCTGCTTCATAGCTCCGTAACACCGTAAGCTCGCAGACAGAGACAGACGCAACGTGAAAGAAAGAGCACGCAACATCACATCTACGTTACTATCAAAGCTTTTACTTCGTGGACTTGCTATTTCTATTCAATGCTAATAGATATAAATAAGATGGCCGTGCTTGAGCACGTGACTGATCTAACTGATCTGACAGACTGATGACCCGACTGCGAAAGACGGCAATGTTTTGCGGGTGGGATTTTTTAGGGTTCTGTACTCAAAGGGTAAAACGGGACCCTATATAGATATTACTAAGACTCCGTTGTCCGTCCGTCTATCACCAGGCTGTATCTCATGAACCGTGATAGTTAGACAGTTGAAATTTTCACAGATGATGTATTTCTATTGCCGCTATAACAAAACATACTTAAAAAACAGAAAAAAATCAATATTTGAGGGAGCCCCTTTAAATATTTATTTTATTCTATTTTTTTAGCAAATCGTTTATTGATATACGGAATACTAACTACTGTGCAAAATGTGGGCATGTACCAAATGTCATGTTTGGACTTGCTTCTCACTACCCCCTTTAGATATCCTCAAAGATCTAGACGAGTTTCTTGCCTGTTCTTCTCGTACTTGGGTTAGGTTGGAATTGGCACATAGATTCACCACATGTGAGACGTTTCAAAGTGATCCTTGTGATTGTATTGAATAAATATTTTTTCAATTTCAATTTCAATTTCTAAGTAACTAAAAGATCTGAGGAGATATCTACCGAGCCCGGGGATTACAGTCGTGTGAGTATTTATTTATTTATTTTTATTTTTTAGTTTATTGATGGAAGCTAATAGAAGCATGTGGGAAGCCATTTTTGGATAGCACTTCAACGGTAAATACGATAGTATGTAGTATGAGTTTTTGATAGTTTACGAAAACTTTTTTCGAATAGTAGGTACCTATCCTTTCTTATATTTACTTCCGTCGGAAATATTAAGGAACTAAAATAAGGTAAATATCGTGAAAACTTGGTTTGAAAATCATTGCTGGGACTGCCGATTAGATATTTTAGATATTATCGACCTTAGGGCTTGTACACAAAACTGCGAAGCGAACATCGCATCGCAAAAATCTGCGATCTAGCCCTATCTTTTGTCACAAGAAATCAAATCGCGTCGCACCGATTCGCAGTTTTGTGTACAAGCCCTTATTTTAGTTTCTTATCATTTCCGATGGAGGTAGGTAAAGGAAAAAGCTTTCGTAAACTATCATAAACTCGTGCTAGGGGTACAGGACATTTTGAGTAACAACATGGCGTCTCGTGCTCAACGGGAAAGTGTGAAGGAAAAAGTAGCGACATTCCGCGTGACTTTAGAATTTTACTAATTAAAAATACTTTCTTTGTAATTACCTACTGTCTGCAGGGCGGAACTCGGAATGACACATTTTTCAAACGTAGGTATAACGTAAGTAGGTATTATATATACCTACACGCTAAATCCTACTAATCTTATCTTATATCTTATATCTTTAAATGAGCAATTCTTGTATATATTTATATATATATATATATATACATATAATCTGAATCTCGGAAACGGCTCCAACGATTTTCATGAAATTTAGTATGCAGGGAGTTTCGGAGGCGATAAATCGATCTAGCTGGGTTTCATTTTCCAAAAAACACGATTTACCAAAAAAAACCGAGAAAAGCTCGGTCAACCAGGTACTATACCTTTAAACGAGCAATTCTTGTATATATATATCTGAATCTCGGAAACGGCTCCAACGATTTTCATGAAATTTAGTATGCAGAGGGTTTCAGGGGTGATAAATAAATCTAGCTAGGTTTCATTTTTAGAAAACGTCATTTACCTTAAAAAATACGAGCAAAGCTCGGTCACCCAGGTACTATAATTTTATAAACGCGAAAGTTTGTAAGAATGTATGGATGTCTGGATGTATGTTTGTTACTCTTTCACGCTGAAACGGCTGAATGGATCTGGATGAAATTTGGCACAAATATAGATTATAGTCTGAAATAACACATAGGCTACTTTTTATCCCAGAAAAATTTACGGTGCCCGTGGGATAGGTTCGTTTCTGTTTTTCAAGGTACCACGCGAGTGAAGCCGTGGGCGGAAGCTAGTTCTACTATATAATACCTATCTACTAACTACCTACTGTGCAAAATGTGGGCATGTCCCAAATATCATTTTTGGGCGTGCCTCTGTAGTATCCTCAAAGATCTAAGTAACTAGAGATCTGAGGAGATGTCTACCGAGCCTGGGGAGTAGGTACAGTCGTAACGGGTTGCAAGCCCATCACCGCTATTATTACTATTAGATAACATAGTAATCTATATCTATAAAAGAGCTTAACCTGACTGACTGACTGACTGACTGACTGATTTATCATCGCCCAGCCGAAACCGCTGAAGCTAGAAAGCTGAAATTTGGAAGGTGGTTTCCTTTTATAACAAAACCACCCACTAAGGCGGGATTTTTGGAAATTCCACCTCTAAGGGGGTGAAAAAGGGTGAAAACGTTTGTATGAAACTTTTTAACGCGTGGAGCGATTTTCATGAAACTTTGTTTGTGCACTGTAAATAAAAAATGAACGAACACGTGTTTCAGGATTTTTCAGTATAACCTTCAAAATGGGGTCAAATGTGGGGTCAATTTTTGTATGGGAACTTTTTAACGGGTGGTGCGATTGATCTGAAACTTTGTTTGTGTAATTTAAATGCAAAATGAGTGGACACGTGTTTCAGGATTTTTCAATATAACCTTCAAAAAGGGGTCAAATGTGTGGTCAATGTTTGTATGAGAACTTTTTAACGGGTGGTGCGATTTGTTTGAAATTCGGTTTATATACATACTTTAAGTGAACAAAGTCGCGAGCGGGACAACTAGTTAAAATATAAAAAACAATTGAATTATTATTTTTTTATTAGGACATTTCACACAACGCCATCTAGTCCCAAACTAAGCAAAGCTTGAGACCCAGAAAATTGATAGACTAATTACACACTTTTTTTTGTACCTAAATACATACATAGAATACTTAATAACACCCAGACACAGAACAAACATGTGCGTTCACACAAATGTCAGTCCTGGGGGATCGAACTCACAACCTGCAGCGCAGGAGGCAGAGCTACTACCCACTGAGCTATGAGGCCATGTACCTACAGGTCATACAACGGATCTAGGCATTCGTGAAGTTAGCCACAGGTGCGAGTTTGCGCATGTACAGTTCCTTCCCCCCCTCCTCATACCTCCAATTGCTCCCGAAAAACGATACTGTAGGTCTACCATGAGTTTTCACAATCTACACTCGCTAGCGACTGTAGTTAAAAAAATGTATGAAAACTTGTACAGCGCCTCTAGCGGATAGTTGGCTACTAAAATCTCACGTAGCTAACTATCCTACGTCACAGTACTACAGCGACTGTAGTTAGCGCTCATTAATTTGCTTAGAATTTGGTGCCATGCATGAGTAACAATTTTGAGAGATGTCATAGTGACGTACTATTACTACTGTAGTAACGTCAGCCGATCTAAATGTGACAACTCATGGTAGACGTACTGCGCAGCTCTTGCGGCTAACTTCACGAATGCCTAGATCCGTTGAGCCAACTATACAATACCTCCTCTTGCGCAGTCGGGTAAATCATTTTTCAAATATCTTTCAGCACTAAGTACAACACTCGGATGCAGCTAAATAATAAATCAAAGGTCCCCCACTCGAGTTTTCATTCGTGTAATCAAATCACCCGGTTAATGAAGTTACACAGATTAAAGCCGGGCTGAGTGTACCTACTAGTACAGTCAGCTACTGTTTTAAACACATTTTACTAACACAATGTTACCTTGAGTACAAGTGACGACATTTTGCAAGTTTTATAAAAATACTAGCTTCCGCCCACGGCTTCGCCCGCTTTATGCCTTGAAAAACAAAAACACATATCCCACGGGAACCATTCATTTTTCCGGGATAAAAAGTAGCCTATGTGTTATTCCAGGCCATAATCTATATCTGTGCTAAATTTCATTCAGATCCGTTCAGCCGTTTAAGCGTGAAAGAGTAACAAACATCCATCCATCCATACATTCTTACAAACTTTCACGTTTATAATATTAGTAGGACTAGCTTCCGCCCACGGCTTCGCCCGCGTGGAAAAAGATAACATACATCCAGACATCCATACATTCTTACAAACTTTTGCGTTTATGATATTACTAGGATAATATAAGTAGGTATGTAGAATCTAGGTAAAAACACTAGAAAAAAAAACACTCACACGACCGTAATCCCCAGGTTACTTAGATCTTTGAGGATATCTAGGGTAGTCAGAGGCACGTCCAAACATGACATTTGGCACGTGCCCACATTTTGAGCAGGTTGGACAGGTTTGAACCCACGCCATTCGGATCTTGCGGCAGGGGTGCTACTGACTACACCACCAGTCTATACCTACCCAGTGGTCTTATAATAGGTAAAGAAGATAAATCTCCTATGCATAGGCTTACAGCAAAATCAATATTGTTTCAAGTAGGTATGTAAACCTACGTGGTTCGCATCTAAAGAGTTTAGGCCACAGTTGCAACCGTTTTCAAATAGAATAAAGACTTTTTTGACAAATTAATCTGTTTCGCGCGTGACGGTTTTGAAAAAAGAACGTAGGGTAGAGGTGGCTTTGTTTAGACTGACGTGTGCAGTACCTACCTACTTACCTACATCATACAAGATTAAGTAGGTACAAAGTAGGTAGGTCCACATAAAGAAAGCACAGTTAAATAAAAATAATAATAATAAAAGGTTTCACGATGTTTTTATAGGTATTTATAGGGTACCTACCTAGTTCTACTAAATTTATATTTTTGTCGTTATTTTAACTTTTTTAACCTTGATTTTAGAGCTTGTCTTTCAAGCTGAAAGCATGAAGATGGAGCAATATAAGATTGGTTGATGATAAGTTATTTCACGAAGGGTAGGTACCTACTTACATTTAAAACTTATTTAAAATTAGCTAATAATATTTTACGAATTAACCAAAATTGTTTGCTGCGAACAATGACGAATAGTAAGACAATGATGAAACTGCAGAGGAGAAAAGTCAATTTAATGCTATGACCTAGCTCCCGCCCGCGCAAGTCAAAATTTCATGGTTCGGCTGTCGAACAAAAATAAATTTCGAATAGCCAAAAATGGCCCGATACAGACAATCGCCATTTTGTGTGTACTACGGATAATTTTTACAGAATTTCAGAACCGAAACATATAATAAACCTAGATACAAAATTGGTTAAATGACCCTCTTATGCTATAAATTTATATCAATTCAATTCAATTCTTGGATTATTAAATTTATATCTAGGGTTGGCCTCTTTTAATCAATTTTGCAGTGGTATTGTCAATGTCAATGCCATAGTTGAACTGTCAGTCAATTTTAAACCATCAAATATCTCGGAATATTCTCCAAGTTTACATTTGCGTCATGAACTTGGACTGTAATGGCAAAATAACCACCAAAATTATACGGTCAATCTCAAAAACGTGAAAAATATAAACTAGAACGACAAAGTTGACAAGTCGAATGCATCGCAGAAAATCCAGGACCCTCATCGCCCTGAGCTGTCGCTGTATAGTCTGTAGCGTCAGTATCATATAATTCAATTAATTACTCATTCATTCATCGCTATACAGGGTGTCCCAAAAAGTAGTGTCAAGCGAAAGTCCAGAGATAGAACACCCTTTGGGGTACCCGAATCACCCCCATGTATGTTCCGCGATTTTCTATAGTTTTCGAGTTATTAATTTTTTTCTGAATTTTTGAAAAAATTACGACTTCAACAACTTAAAACATTCTCACAAAAAAAGTAGAAAACATTCTTGAGATTTTTTTTTGCTACTGAATTTAAATGAGTTGTTCTTTTATGCATAAAATAATCAGCTACGTGACTTTGATGAAAACTATGAAAATGTTGGTGTAAAGTCAAATAATTAGATTCGGTGAATTATGACTTAAATTTTCAACTCTAAATTAAAAATCTTAACAAGTGATTTCATGGTTCCTAAATAAATCTAAAGAATTTTCCAGACTCTCAGCTTTCATAATCATTAAAAAAAAGTAGTACTTAATTGGCTACTTTGGCTAAAATCGGCCTTCAAAGACGGTGAGGTGGAAAATTCTTAAAATTAGCAACCTGATTAAAAAATAGATTTTGGCCATTTTATCATTCCTAAGCTTAATTTGTTTGTTAACTAACCAAAAATCACTACAAAGAATTAGTTTATGCCGAAAAAATCAGCAATATGGCCGAATTAGGAACAAAATTAAGCGGGCCGAAAAAAAAAAATTAAGGCACTTAAAATAGCTTTCATACGATTAAAGGAAACCTTTTTAAGACGATGTAGGATTTGTATTGACTAAGAAGGTTGACATTTTGAAGACTTTTTGTAAAAAATTAATAAATTTTACTAGTTGTTTTATTTCACAAATTTAGCTAAACTAAATAAATAAAACCTTCAAATATTAATGAAATCTTACTTTCCTGCAGTCATTTTTGGTTAGTTATCAAACGAAGTAAGCTAAGGAATGATAAAATTTCCAAAATCTATTTTTTAATCAGGTAGCTAATTTTAAGAATTTTCCACCTCACCGTCTTTGAAGGCCGATTTTAGCCAAAGTAGCCAATTAAGTACTACTTTTTTTTAATGATTATGAAAGCTGAGAGTCTGGAAAATTCTTTAGATTTATTTAGGAACCATGAAATCACTTGTTAAGATTTTTAATTTAAAGTTGAAAATTTAAGTCGTAATTCACCGAATCTAATTATTTGACTTTACACCAACATTTTCATAGTTTTCATCAAAGTCACGTAGCTGATTATTTTATGCATAAAAGAACAACTCATTAAAATTCAGTAGCAAAAAAAAAATCTCAAGAAAGTTTTCTACTTTTTTTGTGAGAATGTTTTAAGTTGTTCAAGTCGTAATTTTTTCAAAAATTCAGAAAAAAATTAATAACTCGAAAACTATAGAAAATCGCGGAACATACATGGGGGTGATTCGGGTACCCCAAGGGGTGTTCTATCTCTGGAATTTCGCTTGACACTACTTTTTGGGACACCCTGTATAGTGGCTATATGGCTATGTGTGTATTTTTTTCGTATTTTTGTTTTGAAATTTAGTTCCTTGTTTCGTTTATATATTCTAAATGGATGATAGACTAAAGACGTGCGAAACATGTCTAAGTACAGACCGCCAGTTAGTGTGTTTATCGAAATTAAAGCCTTTACTCTACGAAATACAGCTCACGCAGGTTAGACGACTATTGATTTTCCAGACGCGATTTGCTTTGTAAAAATTAATTATATTTAGCGTATAAATAATGTACTTAAATACATCTAAATGTTTTCGTAGCCTTAAATCAGTAAACTAACTTTGAACCTACGTAAAAGAAAGTTGCTAAGTAGGTATAATGTTCGTTAGATATTCTAATATTTATTTCCTTAGAGCCGGTAAGTATCTATCTTCTCTTCTATATATATAAAAATGAATTGCTGTTCGTTAGTCTCGCTAAAACTCGAGAACGGCTAAACGGATTTATCTTATCTTTGTCTTGAAATGTTCGTGGAGGTGTAGGGAAGGTTTAAAAGGTAAGAATAATTCGAATAACTGCCGGGAAAACCCTGAAAATAGCCCTTTTCTATTTCCCATACAAACGTTTTCTAAATAAGAACGAAGTCTGCCGGGTCAGCTAGTAAATTATAAATATAAATAATGACAAACACAACCATTATACTAAGAACACTAGTGGTTTAGTGGTAGCACCCGTACCTCCCTTGGTTCAAACCTGGTCGTACACCAATGAGTTTTTCCATTTGAAACATTTGCACAATGCCAGTGCTCTTAAATGAAGAAAAACATCATGAGGAAACCGACATACCCTAGAACTGAACATTCAAAGGTGTGTCATAGGTTAGTGTTCTTATAAGGGGCAATGAGCTTGCAACCTGTCACGTACGGAATACTATCCACTGTACAAAATGTGGGCATGTGTCTAATATCATATTTGGATGTGCCTCTGACTCTTTAGATATCCTCAAAGATCTAAGTAACTAGAGATCTGAGGAGATATCTACCGAGCCTGGGGATTACAGTCGTGATCATGTAAATGTGGAGTAAGAATAACTCGGGTTCTTCTGTATTTAGGTGAGATTATCGCTTTCAGTTCCTCGGCACCAATGGTGGAGTTTGCTGGGAATGTCACGGCTACATGGTGAGGATCCAAAAGTTCAGGACTCAAGTGGAGAGAGCTCAGAAAGTACTGTCCAGAAATGATGAGGTAGATATAAAAAAACATGGTCACAACTGCAATCCCTAGACTTGGTAGATATTTCCTTAGATCTCTAGTTAATTAGATCTTTGCGGATATCTAAAGAGTCGGAGGCACGTCCAAACATGACATTTGACACATGCCCACATTTTGCACAGTAGTTAGTATTCCGTACGTGACAGGCTGCAAGCCCATTGCCGCGTATTAGAATACTAACCTATGACACATACCTTCGAATTTTTGATTCTAGGGTATGCCAGTTGTCTCACGATGATTTCCTTCACCGTTTAAGAGCACTGGCATTGCGCACATACATTTTTCGAATGAAAAAACTCATTGGTGCACGACCAGGTTTGAACCCACGACCTTCGGATCGTGAGGCAGGGGTGCTACCACTACACCACCAGCGCTCTCAGATATAAACAATCCTAAAGATCTAAATAATCCTAAATTATGAACGAAAAAGTGAAAGTGAAAGTTTGTAAGAATAAATGGATGTATGGATGTGTGGATGTCTATGTTTGTTACTCTTTCACGCTCAGTGAAGAAACGGCTCAATGGATCTGGATGAAATTCGGCACAGATGATAATGTTAATACATGATTTTCTTTAATTTTTCAGTATCAACCTACAGAATCACTTAGCAACTTGTCGAAAGATCTCAAACAGTACTATGATTTTGAATACACCTACAACTATGATCCTCTCACGAATGCCAGCACAGAAAATGTGAAAGCTGAGCCAATTTCAATGAAACAAGAAGCAGAGGATGTACATTTTGAGGATATAGATTCTGATTCTGATGAAAAACCTCTCAGTGTGATCTTTGCCGATAAAGGCGGGAAAATTAAAAATATAATTAAAGAAAAAAAAAGAGTGACCAATAAATCTATGAAACAGAATAGAAAAAAAATAAAAAGCAATTTAAGAACAAAAAAGTCCAATTCGAAAAAGGAAAGTAACGGGATAGTTTTGAAAAAGGAACAGGAAATTAATAATTCAAAAGAAGAATGTCTGAATGATGAGAAACGTGAGAAAGAAGAGATTTTAAATGAAAAATTTGAAACAATAATATTTAGTGAAGAGGAGATGTTGAAATGCAGAGAGGAAAAGAGAAATCAGGCTAATTTCAAGAAAATACCGTACAATTGCAGTTCTTGTGTCACAGGATTCATTAAAAAAGAAAATTATGATTTGCATCTAAAGAAAGTACATGATGAGGTTTGTACAGTATCCTACTAATATTATAAACGCGAAAGTTTGTAAGAATGTATGTTTGTTACTCTTTCACGCTGAAACGGCTGAACGGATTTGAATGAAATTTGGCACAGATATAGATTATAGTCTGGAATAGCACATAGGCTACTTTTTATCCCGGAAAAATGTTCGGTTCCCGCGGAATAGATCTGTTTTTGTTTTTCAAGGTACCACGCGGGCGAAGCCGCGGACGGAAGCTAGTCTATAATAATATTGTAAAGATTGTGTAAATTGTCATGTTACAAGGGTGATGGATTTGTATGTGGATGGATATAAGAGTAGAAAACCTAAGAAAAGATGGATGGACTGTGAAAGAAGGGAGTTATTGTGATGATAGAGGAGAGTGGGGAAGTACAAGCTGTTGTTTGTTTACTTTTATACATATTTTATGGGTCTTGGGATGAAGTATCAAAGTTATATCACTTTGATATTGCTTGAAGACTTTATTTATTTATTTATTTAAACACTAATAATATCTTTACAGGCTATACCTAACACGATATTGTAGTCAATAATACAAAATTATCTAATCTAAAACTAAATTTTGTAAACTTTGTATTGAGACCTACTAACCTAAGACTCTAGTCACATAGATCTTTGAAAGTATTCATATATACGGGTGACCGAGCTGAAATTTTAGCTAGAATATTACTCGAGGCGCTCGTCGGTAAAACCCCTGGTTTTTTATATCGGAAACTAGCTGTCCCGGCGAACTTCGGACCGCCCATAAATAAAAATTTTGTTTAATTTTCATTCGTTTCAATAGTTACTCTGCTATTCGGGGCGGCGAAAAATCGAACAAATCAAAAACCGTGAAAATCTGTCCAGCCGTTCTAGAGTTAGAAGTGTTCGAACGAACCCGACTTTTTTTTATATATTAGGATAATAGTATTCTCGTAAACTTTCAGAGCATCGGGCCGCACTCCTGCTCGGTCTGCCAGGCTCGGTTCGCGGGCGCGCGCGCCCTGGCCCGGCACCGCGCGCGGCACTACCTGCAGTACCGCTGCCGGCTGTGCGCGCACCGCGTGTCCGCGCGCGCGCCGGCGCTGGCGCACGCGCAGGCCAAGCACGCGGGGGGCGCGGCCCGCATCCACTGTAACCAGTGCGCGTTCGTCGCCGGGTACGGTTGGCTCGACGGATCTAGGCATTCGTGAAGTTAGCCCCAGGTGCGAGTTTGCGCATGTCCAGGTCCTTCCCCCCCTCCTCATCCCTCCGATTGCTCCCGAAAAACGATCCTGCGCAGCTCTTGCGGCTAACTTCACGAATGCCTAGATTCGTTGAGCGAACTATCCTAGTATTATTGTAAAAATTAAAATATGATCACGACCGTGATCCCCGGGCTCGGTAGATATGTTCCTCGGAGCTTTAGTTGATCGGATCTTTGAGGATATCTAAAGAGGGTAGTCGGAAGCAAGTCCAAAAATGACATTTGGTACATGCCCACATTTTGCACAGTAGCTAGTTACGAATTAAAGTAGTTTAACAAGTTAAATTACGTTAAAAATTTAAAACACCCAAATTTTAGAATTCAAGAAATCTATACTAATATTATAAAAAAGAAAGATTTGTTTGTTTGTTTGTTTATTTGCATTGAATAGGCTCCGAAACTACTGAACCGATTTGAAAAATTCTTTCACCGATGTGTAGAATGAACTTTCAGGATGAACATAGGCTATACTTTGTGTAGGTACTTCGCGGGCGACGCCGCGAGCGGAAGCTAGTTAGTAAATAAAGTAAAACTTCCATTCCAGAACATCCGAAGAACTATCGGAGCATGAGAAGAAGGAACATTCGTTCTCGTGCAACGAGTGCGGGATCAAATTCAAGGGACGGCACACACTGCGGACGCATAACAGGTAACAAACAGTACCCCTAGTATGAGTTTTTAATTTACGAAAACTTTTTTCGAATAGTATCCTTTCATACATTTTCCTCCATCGGAAATGTTAAGGAACTAAAATAAGGTCGATAATATCGAAAATATTATGTAATCGGCAGTCCCAGCAATGATTTTTAAATCAAGTTTTCACGATATCGACTTTATTTTAGTTCCTTAAAATTTCTGATGGAGGTAAATGTATGAAAGGATACTATTCGAAAAAAGTTTTCGTTAACTATCAAAAACTCATACTAGGGGTACTGATATCACTAAGAAATACTTAAAAAAATATGCTCACGACTGTAATCCCCAGGCTCGGTTTATATCTCCTCGACTCAATTAGTATGTAAGACGATTCAAAGTGATCCCTGTGATTTTACTGAATAAAGTTTGGATAAAATAAGGTATGAGTTTATTAAAGGAAGCCTGAAAGTGGCATATCCTACTTCCTACTAATATTATAAACGTGATTTGTAAGAATGTATCAGCATGAAAGAGTAACAAACATACATATCTTTGTTACTCTTTCACGCTGATACCGCTGAACGGGTCTGGATGAAATCACATACATATAGCATATTATATAGCACGTACATTTTTCCGGGATAAAAAGTAGCCTATGTGCGATTCCAGACTATAATCTATACCAATATGTACTTTTAAACTTACGCGATCTGAACACATTATTATTAGTATTAGACGGGTATTTATCGCGTTTAAATTACCTTATATTTTCCCGACGTTTCGACAGGTTTGCACGCTGTCGTGGTCACGGGTAGACTGGAGTACTGGAGCTACCGCCTCCGCGAAGCGCGGGTCGCATTATTTGCAACTACCCTCACTTCGTTCTCGACAATAGGGATGTCCATCTGTACACTCGGGCGACACACAACACTAACAGTATCCGCGACGCTATATACAGGGTGTCCCAAAAAGTAGTGTCAAGCGAAAGTCCAGAGATAGAACACCCCTTGGGGTACCCGAATCACCCCCATGTATGTTCCGCGATTTTCTATAGTTTTCGAGTTATTAATTTTTTTCCGAATTTTTGAAAATTTACTACTTGAACAACTTAAAACATTCTTACAAAAAAAGTAGGAAACTTTCTTGAGATTTTTTTTTGCTACTGAATTGTTATGAGTTGTTCATTTATGCATAAAATAATCAGCTACGTGACTTTGATGAAAACTATGGAAATGTTGGTGTAAAGTCAAATAATTACATTCGGTGAATTATGACTAAAATTTTCAACTTCAAATTAAAAATCTTAAAAAGTGATTTCATGGTTCCTAAATAAATCTAAAAAATTCTCCAGACTCTCAGCTTTTATAATCATTAAAAAAAATTAGTACTTAATAGGCTACTTTTGCTAAAATCGACCTTCAAAGACGGTGAGGTGGAAAATTATTAAAATTTGCAACCTGATTAAAAAATAGATTTTGGCCATTTTATCATTCCTAAGCTTAATTTGTTTGTTAACTAACCAAAAACGACTACAAAGAATTAGTTTATGCAAAAGAAATCAGCAATATGGCCAAATTAAGAACAAAATTGAGACAGGCCGAAGAAAAAAATAAGGAACTTAAAATAGCTTCCATACGATTTAAGGAAACCTTTTTAAGACGATGTAGGATTTGTATCGACCTAGAAGGTTGACATTTTGAAAAATTTTTGTAAAAAATTAATAAATTTTACTAGTTGTTTTATTTCATAAATTAAGCTAAACTAAATAAATAAAACCTTCAAATATTAATAAAATCTTACTTTCCTGCAGTCCTTTTTGGTTAGTT
Organism: Cosmorhoe ocellata; assembly: GCA_963675405.1. Lineage (NCBI taxonomy): Eukaryota > Metazoa > Arthropoda > Insecta > Lepidoptera > Geometridae > Cosmorhoe > Cosmorhoe ocellata. Next base: position 650,577 of record OY776273.1, read on the forward strand.
AACAAACTAATTAAGCTTAGGAATGATAAAATGGCCAAAATCTATTTTTTAATCAGGTTGCTAATTTCAAGAATTTTCCACCTCACCGTCTTTGAAGGTCGATTTTAGCAAAAGTAGCCTATTAAGTACTACTTTTTTTTAATGATTATGAAAGCTGAGAGTCTGGAGAATTTTTTAGACTTATTTAGGAACCATGAAATCACTTGTTAAGATTTTTAATTTGAAGTTGAAAATTTTAGTCATAATTCACCGAATGTAATTATTTGACTTTACACCAACATTTCCATAGTTTTCATCAAAGTCACGTAGCTGATTATTTTATGCATACATGAACAACTCATAACAATTCAGTAGCAAAAAAAAAATCTCAAGAAAGTTTTCTACTTTTTTTGTAAGAATGTTTTAAGTTGTTCAAGTCGTAAATTTTCAAAAATTCGGAAAAAAATTAATAACTCGAAAACTATAGAAAATCGCGGAACATACATGGGGGTGATTCGGGTACCCCAAGGGGTGTTCTATCTCTGGACTTTCGCTTGACACTACTTTTTGGGACACCCTGTATATATCGATTTAAACGCGATAAATACCCGTCTAATACTAATAATAATATAATCTATACCTATCTGTGCCAAATTTCATTCAGATCCGTTCAGCCGTTTCAGCGTGAAAGAGTAACAAACATACATCCAGACATCCATACATTCTTACAAACTTTCGCATTTATAATATTAGTAGGATTGTCCTTACACTTTGAATATGTTGAATTCATAGTGACTTTCCGTTCTAGTCGCATCCACGCGGTGAAGCGCGAGTTCACCTGCGACGTGTGTCCGCGCAGCTTCGTGCGCCGCTCGCGGCTCGAGGCGCACCAGGCGGGGCACGGCGCCGCGGCCGCGCAGCGCCTCGCCTACTGCGGGCCGTGCCGCGTGCAGTACAAGAGCATACACGTGTACCGGAACCATCTCAGGAACAGTGCCAACCATGTGCAGGAGAGGTGTGTGTCACATGTGCATGTGTACAACGTGTACGTACATGTGTACACCATGTGCAGGGTGTGTGTGTCGCATGTGCAATGTCGTGTATGACACCTTGAATAGTGTACACCATGTGCAGGAGAGGTGTGTGTCGCATGTGCAATGTCATACATATATAGTGTGTACAAAATATATTTTATATACCATTTAAACAAGTTAAATTATATTAAAAACTAGCTGACCCGGCAGACTTCGTACTTATTTAGAAAACGTTTGTATGGGAAATAGAAAAGGGCTATTTTTAGGGTTTTCCCGGCAGTTATTCGAATTTTTCTTACCTTTTAAACCTTCCGTAGACCTCCACGAACATTTCAAGACCAAGATAAGATAAATCCGTTTAGCCGTCCTCGAGTTTTAGCGAGACTAACGAACAGCAATTCATTTTTATATATATAGATTAAAAAAAACCCCAACACAAATTTTGCCAGCCTTTGGAGGTAGCAGTCATCTCGGATTTTTTGTCTTGATTGTTTGTATTCGATTTTAATGTTTTTATTGTAAACTAGCTTCTGCACGCGGCGTCGCCCGCGAAGTACCTACATAAAATATAGCCTATGTTCATCCTGAAAGTTCATTCTACACATTGGTGAAAGAATTTTTCAAATCGGTTCAGTAGTTTCGGAGCCTATTCATTTCAAACAAACAAACAATCAAAGTTTTCCTCTTTATAATATTAGTATAGACAAAATAAATATTTTTCTTAATGTAGATACCTCTCAGCATCAGCACTTGTTCCAGGATCCCGTGCCCGGAGTGCGACAAGAAGTTCGCGTCCCGCGTCTACTGGACCAAGCATTACAACTTCTACCACTTGCGCCAGTCACAGCACAAGTGCGACGAATGTGATAAGGTAATAACCGACTGCGAAGAACGAGGGTAATTGTGTTTGGGATTCTTGTTATCTTGTCACTAGTTCTTTTCTTCTTCTTCTTCTTCAATTATGGCATCTGTCTCTTAGAGAACAATTTTGCCAGTGTCGAGTGTATTTATTTATAAGTATTGTCAACGTCACAGAGTCATAGTCAAGTAGTCAAGTCAATTTTAAACAAAAGATGGCTGTTTTGTTGACAATTTTCGGGATTTCCTCCGATGGAATTTGAAGAGAACTATTCACTCTAATTCACATACTTTACACTCGCGTCAAGAACCCGGGCTTTATTGGCAAAATAACCACCAAAATTACGCAATAAAACTCAAAATAACACGAGAAAACATATAAAAACCAGAGCGACGTAGTTGTCAGGCAAATACACCGCAGAAAATCTAGTTCTTTTAATAGTAAGTACCTGGATTTTACGTTTGCGTAACAACGCCATCTATTGTCAAGTAGCTTTAGTGTTTTTGTGTCGGTAAAACACCTATAAAATTTGGACTGAAGTAGTGTTACTTAGAGAGAGAGTACCTGGACGACCGAGCTTTGCTCGGTGAAAACACAGATAAAACGATGTTTTCCAAAAATGAAACCTAGCTAGATCGATTTTTCGCCTCCAAAACCCCCTACATACTAAATTTCATGAAAATCCATGGAGCCGTTTCCGAGATTCAGATTATATATACAGGGTGTCCCAAAAAGTAGTGTCAAGCGAAAGTCCAGAGATAGAACACCCCTTGGGGTACCCGAATCACCCCCATGTATGTTCCGCGATTTTCTATAGTTTTCGAGTTATTAATTTTTTTCCGAATTTTTGAAAATTTACGACTTGAACAGCTTAAAACATTCTTACAAAAAAAGTAGAAAACTTTCTTGAGATTTTATTTTTGCTACTGAATTGTTATGAGTTGTTCTTTTATGCATAAAATAATCAGCTACGTGACTTTGATGAAAATTATGAAAATGTTGGTGTAAAGTCAAATAATTACATTCGGTGAATTATGACTAAAATTTTCAACTTTCAATTAAAAATCTTAATAAGTGGTTTCATGGTTCTTAAATAAATTTACAAAATTCTCCAGACTCTCAGCTTTCATAATCATTAAAAAAAAGTAGTACTTAATAGGCTACTTTGGCTAAAATTAGCCTTCATAGACGGTGAGGTGGAAAATTCTTAAAATTAGCTACCTGATTAAAAAATAGATTTTGGCCATTTTATCATTTTTAAGCTTAATTCGTTTGTTAACTAACCAAAAATGACTGCAGGAAAGTAAGATTTCATTAAAAATTAAAGCTAAATTAGCTAAATCAGCTAAATTTATGAAATAAAACAACAAGTAAAATTTATCAATTTTTTACAAAAAGTTTTCAAAATGTCAACCTTCTAGGTCGATACAAATCCTACATCGTCTTAAAAAGTTTCCCTTAATCGTATGAAAGCTATTTTAAGTGCCTTAATTTTTTCTTCGGCTTGTCTCAATTTATTCTTAATTCGGCCATATTGCTGATTTCTTTGGCATAAACTAATTCTTTGTAGTCATTTTTGGTTAGTTAACAAACGAATTAAGCTTAAAAATGATAAAATGGCCAAAATGTATTTTTTAATCAGGTAGCTAATTTTAAGAATTTTCCACCTCACCGTCTTTGAAGGCCAATTTTAGCCAAAGTAGCCTATTAAGAACTACTTTTTTTTAATGATTATGAAAGCTGAGAGTCTTGAGAATTTTTTAGACTTATTTAAAAACCATGAAACCACTTGTTAAGATTTTTAATTTAAAGTTGAAAATTTTTGTCATAATTCACCGAATGTAATTATTTGACTTTACATCAACATTTTCATAGTTTTCATCAAAGTCAGGTAGCTGATTATTTTATACATAAAAGAATAACTCATAACAATTCAGTAACAAAAAAAAATCTCAAGAAAGTTTTCTACTTTTTTGTAAGAATGTTTTAAGCTGTTCAAATCGTAAATTTTCAAAAATTCGGAAAAAAATTAATAACTCGAAAACTATAGAACATCGCGGAACATACATGGGGGTGATTCGGGTACCCCAAGGGGTGTTCTAACTCTGGACTTTCGCTTGACACTACTTTTTGGGACACCCTGTATATACAAGAATTGCTAGAGCGCTGGTGGTGTAGTGGTAGCACCCCGGCTTCACGATCCGAAGGTCGTGGGTTCAAACCTGGTGCACCAATGAGTTTTTCCATTCGAAAAATTTATGTGCGCAATGCCAGTGCTCTTAAACGGTGAAGGAAAACATCGTGAGGAAACCGGCATACCCTAGAACCAATAATTCGAAGGTGTGCGTCATAGGTTAGTATTCTTATAAACGGCGATAGGCTTGCAACCTGTCACGTACGGAATACTAACTACTGTGCAAAATGTGGGCATGTACCAAATGTCATGTTTGGACTTGTCTCTGACTACCCCCTTTAGATATCCTCAAAAGATTTAAGTAACCAAAGATCTGAGGAGATATCTACCGAGCCCGGGGATTACAGTCGTGATCATATATATATTTTTTTTTTTATTTACAAGAATTGCTCGTTTAAAGATATAAGATTAAGGGTTAAAATGTGACATTTCTGAAAAAAAAAAAGTATATGATCACGACTGTAATCCCCGTTTGTTTGGTTTTTGGCTAGTTCATTTATGGTTTTCTATTTTTTCTATGTATTTTTTGCTGTACCTATTTGTTTATTTTCTCTTTAACAGCTCGCATTTCTAAGTATTCACTCCAAACCCCAGACCATATCTGTACCCCTAGTATGAGTTTTTGATTTACGAAAACTTTTTTCGAGTAGTATCCTTTCATAGATTTACCTCCATCGGAAATGTTAAGGAACTAAAATAAGGTCGATAATATCGAAAATATTATCTAATCGGCAGTCCCAGCAATGATTTTCAAACCGAATTTTCACGATATCGACTTTATTTTAGTTCCGTAACATTTCCGATGGAGGTAAATGTATGAAAGGATACTATTCGAAAAAAGTTTTCGCAAACTATCAAAAACTCATACTAGGGGTACTGATTATGACTAAATAGTCGGTTGCAGATGAAACTGGAGAAAAAAAATACCTTTCAAGCTCCGTACTCACATACGGTTTTGCTCGATTGAGCTATCATGTTGATAGTCAATAGTCAATAGTCAATAGTCAATAGTCAATAATCTTTATTCAGTAATATCACAAGGATCATTTTGAATCGTCTTACACACTAGGTGAGTCTAGGTGCCAATTCCAGTCCTATCCCCAGTACGAGAAGAACTGGCAAGAAACTCACTGGGCCCTAGCGCTTTTTTTGTATTATGAACCTTGTTAACATTGTTAGGGACACCTAGCAGAGTTGGAGCTGATTCGTCCCAAGCTTTTTTGTCATCTAAGTACTCTGATATTCTATAATAAGCTTTACGAGACAGGTTTTGTTTAATTACATTTTTGAATTTCGCAATCGATAGATCAAGCATGTCGCTTGGGATCTTGTTATAGAAGCGTACACATTGCCCTATAAAGGATTTGCTTACTTTAGTGAGCCTAACCGTGGGAACAGCTAGTTTATTTTTATGTCTGGTATTAACATTATGAAAATCACTATTTTTTTAAATAAATTAATGTTTTTATGAACATACATCAAGTTTTCATATATATACTGACATGGCATTGTCATAATGTTAATTTCCTTAAACTTATCTCTAAGAGATTCTCTGGGACCCATGTTATAAATTGCACGTGCATTTGAACCTGCATTTGATGCGGATTACTACTAGATGCAAGCCTTCGAGCTATGAGTTTTGCGGTCCACACGTTAATATTGACTCGTTTTGGAGTAAAACTATCGAGTAACTATTGAGAGCGCTGGTGGTGTAGTGGTAGCACCCCTGCCTCACGATCCGAAGGTCGTGGGTTCAAACCTGGTCGTGCGCCAATGAGTTTTTCCATTCGAAAAATTTATGTGCGCAATGCCAGTGCTCTTAAACGGTGAAGGAAAACATCGTGAGGAAACCGGCATACCCTAGAACCAATAATTCGAAGGTGTGCGTCATAGGTTAGTATTCTTATAAACGGCGATAGGCTTGCAACCTGTCACGTACGGAATACTAACTACTGTGCAAAATGTGGGCATGTACCAAATGTCATGTTTGGACTTGCCTCTGACTACCCCCTTTAGATATCCTCAAAGATCTAAGTAACTAAAGATCTGAGGAGATACCTACCGAGCCTCTGGGGATTACAGTCGTGATCATATTTATTTTTATTTTTTTTTATTTTACTATCGAGTAATACCGAATGTGAGTACGGACACTATCAGCTATCTGGTTTCTCTAATACAAGCTTTGCTTAGTTTGGGGCTAGATGGCGTTGTGTGAAGTGTCCATCGATATTTATATTAATAATCTTTGTTAATTGTTTTTTATTTTATAGTTGTTCATGTCTCGGTGGAGGTTGAAGATCCACAGGCAAACCCACCATGGACTGACTCGGACCAGGGAGCACCCATGTACAGTATGCTCCAAAAAGTTCTACGTAAGCATATTAAATTAACTCCTTTCAAAAATTAAATTAAATATGATCACGACTGTAAATCCCCGGGCTCGGTAGATATCTTCCTCAGATCTTCAGTTACTTAGATACTAACTACTGTGCCAAATATAATGTCCGGACGTGCCCCTGAGTCTTTAGATATCCTCTAAGTAACTAGAGATCTGAGGAGATGTCTACCGAGCCTGGGGATTACAGTCGTGTGAGCGTTTGTTTGTTTTAAATAGTAAGTCGTTCCAATAGGTAGTAATGTAAGTTTTATAACCCATTTAACCATTATTAGTTCTGTGTTTGGTATATTTAGCTCTCCCCGCAGACCAAGGCGACGCTGGCGAGTCACGCGCTGCTGCACGCGGCTGCGCGTGCGTTCATGTGCGCGCAGTGCGGGGCCACCTTCCGGCAGAGCGCCGCGCTCTACACGCACGCGCGCCTGCTGCACCGCGCGCGCTGACGTTCATGTGCGCGCAGTGCGGGGCCACCTTCCGGCAGAGCGCCGCGCTCTACACGCACGCGCGCCTGCTGCACCGCGCGCGCTGACGTTCATGTGCGCGCAGTGCGGGGCCACCTTCCGGCAGAGCGCCGCGCTCTACACGCACGCGCGCCTGCTGCACCGCGCGCGCTGACGTTCATGTGCGCGCAGTGCGGGGCCACCTTCCGGCAGAGCGCCGCGCTCTACACGCACGCGCGCCTGCTGCACCGCGCGCGCTGACGTTCATGTGCGCGCAGTGCGGGGCCACCTTCCGGCAGAGCGCCGCGCTCTACACGCACGCGCGCCTGCTGCACCGCGCGCGCTGACGTTCATGTGCGCGCAGTGCGGGGCCACCTTCCGGCAGAGCGCCGCGCTCTACACGCACGCGCGCCTGCTGCACCGCGCGCGCTGACGTTCATGTGCGCGCAGTGCGGGGCCACCTTCCGGCAGAGCGCCGCGCTCTACACGCACGCGCGCCTGCTGCACCGCGCGCGCTGACGTTCATGTGCGCGCAGTGCGGGGCCACCTTCCGGCAGAGCGCCGCGCTCTACACGCACGCGCGCCTGCTGCACCGCGCGCGCTGACGTTCATGTGCGCGCAGTGCGGGGCCACCTTCCGGCAGAGCGCCGCGCTCTACACGCACGCGCGCCTGCTGCACCGCGCGCGCTGACGTTCATGTGCGCGCAGTGCGGGGCCACCTTCCGGCAGAGCGCCGCGCTCTACACGCACGCGCGCCTGCTGCACCGCGCGCGCTGACGTTCATGTGCGCGCAGTGCGGGGCCACCTTCCGGCAGAGCGCCGCGCTCTACACGCACGCGCGCCTGCTGCACCGCGCGCGCTGACGTTCATGTGCGCGCAGTGCGGGGCCACCTTCCGGCAGAGCGCCGCGCTCTACACGCACGCGCGCCTGCTGCACCGCGCGCGCTGACGTTCATGTGCGCGCAGTGCGGGGCCACCTTCCGGCAGAGCGCCGCGCTCTACACGCACGCGCGCCTGCTGCACCGCGCGCGCTGACGTTCATGTGCGCGCAGTGCGGGGCCACCTTCCGGCAGAGCGCCGCGCTCTACACGCACGCGCGCCTGCTGCACCGCGCGCGCTGACGTTCATGTGCGCGCAGTGCGGGGCCACCTTCCGGCAGAGCGCCGCGCTCTACACGCACGCGCGCCTGCTGCACCGCGCGCGCTGACGTTCATGTGCGCGCAGTGCGGGGCCACCTTCCGGCAGAGCGCCGCGCTCTACACGCACGCGCGCCTGCTGCACCGCGCGCGCTGACGTTCATGTGCGCGCAGTGCGGGGCCACCTTCCGGCAGAGCGCCGCGCTCTACACGCACGCGCGCCTGCTGCACCGCGCGCGCTGACGTTCATGTGCGCGCAGTGCGGGGCCACCTTCCGGCAGAGCGCCGCGCTCTACACGCACGCGCGCCTGCTGCACCGCGCGCGCTGACGTTCATGTGCGCGCAGTGCGGGGCCACCTTCCGGCAGAGCGCCGCGCTCTACACGCACGCGCGCCTGCTGCACCGCGCGCGCTGACGTTCATGTGCGCGCAGTGCGGGGCCACCTTCCGGCAGAGCGCCGCGCTCTACACGCACGCGCGCCTGCTGCACCGCGCGCGCTGACGTTCATGTGCGCGCAGTGCGGGGCCACCTTCCGGCAGAGCGCCGCGCTCTACACGCACGCGCGCCTGCTGCACCGCGCGCGCTGACGTTCATGTGCGCGCAGTGCGGGGCCACCTTCCGGCAGAGCGCCGCGCTCTACACGCACGCGCGCCTGCTGCACCGCGCGCGCTGACGTTCATGTGCGCGCAGTGCGGGGCCACCTTCCGGCAGAGCGCCGCGCTCTACACGCACGCGCGCCTGCTGCACCGCGCGCGCTGACGTTCATGTGCGCGCAGTGCGGGGCCACCTTCCGGCAGAGCGCCGCGCTCTACACGCACGCGCGCCTGCTGCACCGCGCGCGCTGACGTTCATGTGCGCGCAGTGCGGGGCCACCTTCCGGCAGAGCGCCGCGCTCTACACGCACGCGCGCCTGCTGCACCGCGCGCGCTGACGTTCATGTGCGCGCAGTGCGGGGCCACCTTCCGGCAGAGCGCCGCGCTCTACACGCACGCGCGCCTGCTGCACCGCGCGCGCTGACGTTCATGTGCGCGCAGTGCGGGGCCACCTTCCGGCAGAGCGCCGCGCTCTACACGCACGCGCGCCTGCTGCACCGCGCGCGCTGACGTTCATGTGCGCGCAGTGCGGGGCCACCTTCCGGCAGAGCGCCGCGCTCTACACGCACGCGCGCCTGCTGCACCGCGCGCGCTGACGTTCATGTGCGCGCAGTGCGGGGCCACCTTCCGGCAGAGCGCCGCGCTCTACACGCACGCGCGCCTGCTGCACCGCGCGCGCTGACGTTCATGTGCGCGCAGTGCGGGGCCACCTTCCGGCAGAGCGCCGCGCTCTACACGCACGCGCGCCTGCTGCACCGCGCGCGCTGACGTTCATGTGCGCGCAGTGCGGGGCCACCTTCCGGCAGAGCGCCGCGCTCTACACGCACGCGCGCCTGCTGCACCGCGCGCGCTGACGCTATTGTACACCTGCTTCTTTGTTAATGTCATCTGTCACTCACTTTTGATGTTGTCTGTTTAGTTACATTAGTCGGTCATACATTAGAGCAAGCTAAAGTCTATAGACCATCCTGCCTAGTGTTACGTAAATCGATTTCTTCCGTTTTCTTTAAAATTTAAAATCTAACCTAACCGCTATTTTATTTTTCGCGCGCTGACGCTATTGTACGTCTTCTTCTTTGTTAATGTCATCTGTCACTTTTGAGATCAAGTTTGCCAGTGTCAAGTGTCTAAATTAGTTTTGTCAATGTCAAAAAGAGAATCATATTTTCAAGTCATCATTATCATCAGCCTGTAGCTGTCCTGTCCACTCCACTGCTGGACATAGGCCTCCCCTGAGCGCCACTGCGCCCTGTCCTCAGCTCGACGCATCCAGCCTCCACCATCAGCCTTTTGCAGATCGTCCCTCCCCCTAGCCGGAGGGCGTCCTACACTACGTTTGCCGAGCCGCGGTCTCCACTCGAGAACTCGTTTACCCCAACGGTTATCGGTTCTTCGACAGATATGGCCAGCCCACTGCCACTTCAGCTTGCTAATTCTCTGAGCTATGTCGACAACCTTAGTTCTGTGTCGGATAGTCTCATTACGGATTCTATCCTTCAGAGAAACTCCGAGCATAGCTCGTTCCATAGCTCGCTGAGCGACTTTAAACTGGTGGACTAGCCGTACCGTGACTCGTGAGTGTCCACGTTTCGGCTCCGTATGTCATGACAGGTAGGACGCACTGGTTGTGTCAAGTCAATTTTAAACAAAATTCAGTGATCTGTTATACATAGTTACTAAAGTGACAAAATTATAGTTTATCAAGTTTATAATAAGCTATAGATAGTTACAGATACGATAATTATAAAAAAATAGTCTGGTTTGATATGAATAAGGTCCAAAATCCTTGAATGTAAATAAATAATAATAAATATAGGTTAATAAATTAAGTAGAAATAAAATTGTAATATCTAGGTATGTACCTAATTTACCAAATTAAATAAATTGTCTTAATTAATATTCAATGTCTTTTTTTATTAAGTACATTATTTAGTTGGGTGACTGCGAAAGATGAGGGTATTGTCCTTGGGGTGTGTATTTAGCAAGTTCCTTTATATAACCCTGTAGCACAAAAAGGTTCAGTACCCACTGGACCTTCATAATTGGACCTTATCTAGACTATAGGACCTATTCGACCTCCTATCAAAAATATGGTACCCACTGGACCTTCAAAATAGGAACGTACCTACATGATAGGACCTATTCAACCTCCTATCATAAACATGGTACCTACCCATTGGACCTTCTCTAAGACTTTGACTCTTTCTTTTAGAACGTTACAGTACCTTCAACCGTGCAGAAAATTAAAATTCGAATGTATTTTTTTTAAGACCGAATGGGCCATATAAATGAGGTCCAATGGGCACTTTTTGCTTTTGGGTCGAATCTTGAAGGTCCAGTGGGTACTGAACCCACAAAAATGCTTGGACAAGTTTTGACAAATTGAGGTGTTGTGTTGTATTCATCTGGATCACAAGAGTGGAAAAAGATTTTCTGCGGTGCATTTGCCTGACAACTACGTCGCTCTGGTTTTTATATGTTTTCTCGTGTTATTTTGAGTTTTATTGCGTAATTTTGGTGGTTATTTTGCCAATAAAGCCCGGGTTCTTGACGCGAGTGTAAAGTATGTGAATTAGAGTGAATAGTTCTCTTCAAATTCCATCGGAGGAAATCCCAAGAATTTTCAACAAAACAGCCATCTTTTGTTTAAAATTGACTTGACAACTTGACTATGACTCTGTGACGTTGACAATACTTATAAATAAATACACTTGACACTGGCAAAATTGTTCTCTAAGAGACAGATGCCATAATTGAAGAAGAAGAAGAAGAGTGGAAAAAACTAAACTTCGGAACTACTAAACCTATGTAAAGATGTAGGTACCTACCTATTCTCAATATAGATATTCGTAATTAGATTGTCCCTGTAGTAGCTTTTGTGAGATTGTATATTTCACATAAAGTAAATTGTTTTAGGAAATAAAGAGGAAATTTCAGTAAATATTTAGATAATTACAGTAGTTGGTACTTAGGTATACTTTCCTGTATCATACGATAGAATTTACTCAAGTACCGTTTATTGGGGAAACACGAAAAATATGCATACCTACTAAATTATTATAAATGCCAAAGTAACTCTTGTTTGTTTGTTACCTTTTCACGACTTAACGGCTGAACGGATCGTAATTAAATTTGGCAAGGAGATACATCTGAAATAGGGGTTGAAAGTTTGTATGGGTAACGCATAGTTAAGCAACGCTGGGCAAAGTCAGTTTTTGGATGGGTGACCGCCTCTTTTTGCACTACACAGTCTACTATAAATTTAATAAGGTAGGTACCTACCTACCACGCGAGTGGAAAGTAGTTATAAATTATCTTTGTTATTTAAAACAGAAATCTGACACATTTAATACTTTTAATGATCATAGCACAACTATTTTTAAAATAGTTCCCATCTAGATAATACAAACATTTACGAATAACACCTTGATAAACCAATTTTATAGGAATCTTCTCATCTCATTATTTTATGGGGAAATTAAGGACACTGGAACATACAACGCTCAAACTATATACAAACATTTTGCTCATTCACAAAATACATGTAGATCTAAAAATGTATCGCAACATCATCGGTAAAATTCCTAGTCTAAAATAGACTTGATGCTATAAAATTTCCCAGAAATTGAACTTTACAGACGTTGCCTCAATGGACTGGATTCTCTTGCATATACTAAATACAAGCTCATTACAGTGCAATAGTGCTTTAAAAGAGCCTGTGAGTCGTATTTGAGCCTTTCAACACACTGGTACGAGAATTAGTGACGTGAAGGGAAAAGCTTTCTTCAAAACTATCAATAGAATACAAATAGCGTACATTAACTATACAAGACAAAAGTCTAATTTAACAAGCAATGACCGGAAGCAATAGGTGGACTTAAGATGAACTTAAATCGTTTCACCACACTATAAAAACACTTAATATTGATTGTATAATCTTCAATACTTTAGCGAATGTAGGATCCATCAATTTAATAATTTGACTGTGAAATAAAAAATCTAGGAATTTCTCCATATCCTTTTCAAAGCATTCTCAAACTAGAAATTAAGTGTTATTGAAAAGTTGTGAGACAATAACAGACTTTACGAATTGACAAGTTAGATAGTTGTCCTCAATGTACATAATGTATGTATATAGGTCTAACACTGACTCATACATAATCACAGAATCCAAACCATCATAAGTAAAAATGAGTCACAACTTTTCCGGCCCGATATCTAGCGATTCACATGGTCAAAGTCAACGTGCACAATAGCTCACTGGTAAATCATTTCAAGCTGACAACAGTATTAGGAATGCACATAACAACACAGTCTGTGTCAATTCAACTAACTCGTCACTAGCATGTCATCTTGCCTGCTGTTTTACAGCTGTTGTCAACGACTGACCGACCAGAACCCTGTCACCAGCTGCCATATCGAATTTAAAATCTTTCGGAGCCTCGAACAGTAAAATAATCGTACTTCCCATGTTGAATTGCCCGAAAAGCTCACCTTTTTTCAACTCCAACTGGCCTAACTCGTGCTCGTTGATACGAGTTCGCTTTCCTTTTGTATTCGTTCGCAGTTCGGGATCGTTGAATATTTCTATCGAACCGACATTAGTTGCTCCGACTGCGGTCATACTGAAGAAGCCGTACTTCCATTCACCAACGTACACTGCCCGCTCATTCATTGTAAATAAACCCGGTATCAGCTGAGCTAGCCACGGGTTTACGGAAAGTAGCTTACCGCAGAAATGTCGTCTAAATGTCGCTACCCAGTCACAGGGTGTGTGGAAACGGTGATAATCTCCCGGAGCCAAGTATATGATGCACTGGTGTAGTATATTATCTTTGTTCTGCAGCAATGACTCATAGTAGTTGATACCTTTCTTTTTAGACCATTTGTTTTCACCGAGGAACTCTTCGAGACTGTATGAGACTCCTTTGACTTGCTCGATCCTATCAGTGTCGGCTGGTCCGCAGTTCAAAACCACACCGTCGCAGGGAGACACGCAGGCCGCGGGTGATATATATCTCGCTCCCTCTCTCAGAGGCCGAGTAAAGAATGCAGATAGACTTTTGTAATACGTTAGGTCTGTCACGGCAGCGTCATCGATGTTTACGTTGAAAAGCCTGGAGTATGTTCCGTACACCAAGCCACGCAATGAGACAGGCAGCTCGCAGGCCGCCAACCGTCCCCACAGGCGACTCGTAATCCGAAACGGAAACATTTCGTAGAAACGAATCTCAACTTTCGAAACCTCATAATTGATGCTGGCGCGGATGTAGCACCAGCCGACGTACATCACGCTACCGAGAGGCATCCAGCGCGTGAAGATAGCGCGGAAATTCATCCATTTCGTCTTCTGTATCTGAGTGGCGACATTCTTTGTTTGCGCGTTGTGAATTGTTGAAGTTTGACGAAACGGTCGGTGCGGGCGTAGGCGTTGCTTGAACAGCGGATTTATTACTGGAAGGCAACTCCGTATGCGTGTCGGCGGAAACATAATAACACTCGACCGCCTCCCAGTCTCGACCAATTAAAAATAATTAATTTGTTTAGCTTGGCTCGGATGGAAATGGAATTCGCCAAAGATCAAGGAATTTGCGATTTGCGCGATTGATGAAGGAATTAATGACAATTGACATTTGACATTGACAGATAAGAGAAAATTAAAAAATCTGGTTATTTCTCGTAATGTGGACAAGTCAACCTCTAGAACTTTTTTTTGGAAATCTTCGGTATATTTCAATTTCACAATACAGTTCAAGCACAGGGGCCTTACCACAAGCTTACAAACCATCATGTTTCAGAAACGCCACGATTTAACCTTGAAGTAACACTACTTCAATCAATATAAATTTTAGAGGAGTTGGTACGAATTCGATATATTAAAGTTACATTGCTCTTGATATTGCTCGAGGAGCTGTGGTAATGTGTAATAACTTAATAAGGCCCCAGGACTAGGACTTGACCATCCCTGCAGTTGGTTGTTGGTTGTTATTTACGTTCATCCATTGACCTTCATAGTTCATTGTCATAATACACTACGTACATTCGTGGTTCATTTTTCATTCAATCTGAGTTCGTCACTGTACGTCATTCATTAATTATTTATTATCTTCAGTCAAATCATTCATTCAATTTCATTCTATTTTTGTGTAATGTCGAAAAAGTTGCATTGTTGACATTTTTAGCAATAAAACTTAGTTTTTTCTCATATTTTGTTATTTTTCATCATTATTTTATTTATCCCATGTCCGAAAGTTGCGATGGAGAAAGCGTTGTGGACAGACTATTACCTAAAAGTGCAGGAGGACCGGTTGAAGGGCGAGTCTCTGTCGGAGACACTGAAACGAGACAATTCCCGCTCAATTCGACATTCCACGGATTTGTGAAGATACCATTCGTGTATCTCACTCGTGCCGACTTCTCTCCACTCCTGAACAGTCCAAAAAGCCGTTGCTCACCAGATTCTAATTCGGTAAAAAAAAAATCCATACTAAAAAACAATGTCAGTCACGAGAGGAAATTAACTCAAAAATGCGTCGTGAGTGTAACTCGCGATGACCTGGACAAGTTGAGGGAGACCTACTCCAAGACCTGGCAACCTTGGAGACTTCTTTCAGACTCCGAAGACAGCATAAGCTCAGAGATGGCTTACAAATGCAAGATTTGCAACAAATCCTATAACAGTGAGAGGAAACTCCTCACCCACCAGCGGAAGAAACACATAATATACATAAACAGTAAGCCGATGAAACATGTCACATTCTCCGAACATGTCATAATACATGAGGTCAAAGAGTATCACAAGTGCCGAAAGTGTCCCAAGATATTTGAAAACTATCAGTCGTTGAAGCTTCACACGAAACAGCAACACAAGAAACGCAAATGCTACATCTGTAATTACTGTGACAAAAACTTTGCGGACCGCATGATCTTTAAAATACATATTAAGCTGCACTGTGACGTCTGCGGCAAGCTATTCCCCAACAAAGCTAAAAGCGTCGATCACAAACGTAACGTCTGCCGAACACTTAAACTACACAAATGCAAAACTTGCGACGAATCATTTTTTAGTTTCATGGGATTGAAGGATCATAGCTACGAGCATGAGAGCTTGTGTCTTGTATGCGACGTTTGCAAAGACCAGTTTGATAGTAAATGCAAAATCGCTCATCATTTCTCTTTCCTTCACTCGAAGAAGCGTCCCCGTTCCATGTATACCATGCTCAAAGTTGGCAACGAGAGGCTGTATCTTTGCAACTTCTGCGAAGAAAGCTCCGTTGAAAGGGAAATGATGGAGAGACATGCGGAACAACTTCCAGATTTGAAGAACCGTGCCATGACGGGTCACAACGATCATTATTTCTGTGATGTTTGCAAAAACACATTTGTAACGGAGCATGAGATGCTGCAGCATAAGTGGACTCATTTTCTTAAATCAACGGATAGCTCCCCGAGCTCTCAGATCCGGCCCGGCACCCCTGGTCCTGCAGAACCCAAGATCAAAACGACATTTAATGTCAATGAAGAGTTGCCGTTGCATTTTCAACCTAAGCTTGTGTTAGAAAGACTTAATTTAGCTGAAGGCTCGATGAAGCCCCTTGAGTTTATAGATATAAACATTGACATGTCCACCAGCATCTGTCCCCAAGACCTAAAGAAAGCAATTGTGGATCCCAAAAGTAAAAAAACACTAATATCAAAACACCAGTGTGAGGTTTGTATATGTTTATTTAATGTACATCCTTCTTAAACTTAAATTCTACGCTATGTATTTTAAGACATGCAATTTTGTTTATGAATTTTTAGTTTAAATCATCTTGTAACAGGATTAATATCAAAAATAATCCTTAAAAAGATAAATTCCACAAATAATCTTTACAAGATTATTATTCAAAATAATCCTTACAAGATTATTATTCAAAATAATCCTTACAAGATTATTATTCAAAACTAGCTGTCCCGGCAAACTTCGTACCGCCTTCTACATTGCTTAGACAACAGTGAGTGATTATAATTTAATATGAACTTTATTGAATAGTAGTAAAGTTCAAATTGACTCTACATTTTATTTAGAAAACGTTGGTATGGGAAATAGAAAAGGGCTATTTTTAGGGTTTTCCCGGCAGTTATTCCAATTTTTCTTACCTTTTAAACCTTCCCTAGACCTGCACGAACATTTCAAGACCATGATAAGATAAATCCGTTTAGCCGTTCTCGAGTTTTAGCGAGACTAACGAACAGCAATTCATTTTTATATATAAGAAGAAGAAGATAATCCTACCGGGATCTATAAGGTATAATGATACTTGCACGCAGCACCAACTAAAGCTAGACCTTTGCATTGCAGATATGTGGAAAATACTACTCAACCAATTACTGCATGAACCGACACATAGCGACCCAGCATATCGACTATGAAAACCTTCGCTGCAGAGTATGCGAGGAGACCTTTGTGTGGCCATCACTCCTCAAATCACACCGATGCATCCGTCTCTACCACCAGGAAATGCCTTTCGATGATGCCAGACCAGAAATCCACTTTGATAACTTAAACGAAACACAGTTTGATGACTTTAATATCACCGATAATGATGACTACATGAGTACAATAGACTTTGATATACCAGCCCCGATAGTGGAACTTACGGAAGGTGAGAGTTTTCTATCAATAGAACCGAATAAAGTGATGAATCAAGTTTTGCAGGAGAAGAACTGTCAATTGCAAAGCTTAGGTTATAAGTTAGTGATGCAGGAGGTTCCGATAGAGTTTTAATAAGCCTCAGGATTATAAGTAGATACCCCAGTTATAATCCTAAAGTCATGGGAATAAATACATACATAAAATCTCGCCTGTTCCCTGACCGGGTAGGCAGAGACCACGGATCTCCACTTGCTACGATCCTGACATACTTCTTTTGCTTCATTCACTCTCATTACATTCTTCATACATGCGTCGGTTTAGGGTACTCTGGACCTGGCCTCTCTCTAAAACGTCCCCAATTTGATCGAGGTACGTACGCCGAGGTCTTCCCTTCCCAACTGTCCCATTCACACATTCCTTATGCACCTGTTTCGTCAATCTCCTTTCATCCATCCTTTCTACATGCCCAAACCATCTTAACATACCCTTCTCAATTTTCATCACTACACGACGTCTCTTTCACTCCACAACATTCTCTTATCACACTGTTCTTCACTCTATCATTCAAAGTTAAACCACACATACTTCTAAAAGCTCTCATTTCCATTGCATTTATTCTACTCTGATGCTTTTTCTGCCAAACCAATTGGATCAAAAATATTTTTTACTAGCTGTCCCGGCAAACTTCGTACCGCCACGTTTGTATGGGAAATAGAAAAAGGCTATTTTTAGGGTTTTCCCGGCAGTTATTCGAATTTTTCTTACCTTTTAAACCTTCCCTAGACCTCCACGAACATTTCAAGACCAAGATAAGATAAATCCGTTTAGCCGTTCTCGAGTTTTAGCGAGACTAACGAACAGCAATTCATTTTTATATATAAGAAGAAGAAGAAGAAGATTCCGTTACCTATCCCATAAAGCTAGAATCAAAGTGGTAATCCTTTGGGGGTTAATGGTTACCTACTCAACTTGTTTTATCATCTCTGTAAGGATCGTACAAGAGGTGGGAGTGAGACGAGTTTTTTGTCTTCTTAGGCTGGCCTTAGCATGTAACATTTTACAAAAGATTTTATTGAATAAAATTATTTTCGCTTAGACTTTTGTCGGAGAGCATTCTGGTCAGTTATTGTTGAATAAATAATTGACAAGTTGAATAAATGTTGTCTGATCAGTTTCCTGTACATTTTCTGATCATAGTTGATAGTACCTAATCGGGTGTTTTTTTATGTAGACTTATTTTTGGTCATTGATCGTTATTATTAGATGGTGCATTTATATTTCTTGTTAACAAAGTATATATTTCATGTATAAATGTGTGTGACTAGTGAACTCTCGCGACTTTGTTTACCTAATGCTTTTTTCATACAATATTCAACCCCCAACTGTTCCCCACAGAGATTGAATTTTGGAATTGCCTTAGTACGTTTACATACTATAAAGAATGTAAACTCCAAATTTCAAATCTAGGACCAGCGGTTTAGGCTCTGTGTTGTTGTTTAGGATTTTGTGATAGGTAATATTACTTTATGACTGTTTTTAAAGTTATTTTTGTGTCCTCTTCATAATTATCATAACGAGTTAATGTCTTATAAGGTCAATAAGTACATATTATAGTCAGTATTATCTTCTAAAAGGGTTATAATTTATTATTATTGCATTAAATTAGTTTTTCAAAAAAAATATTGACCAGCTAGCAGTGAACGGAAAATACATGGAAGCATTCCTTGAGCTAAAAAATGACCTTATAAAACTGTGCTCTGGTAGGCGGAGCTTGTAAATTGTGCCAAATACAATATCAAAAATTCACATAGCTAGCAACACGTTACGCGGCAATTTAAACCTAAACGTCGAGGGAATAAAGTCGACGTAAATGACATTTTGGCAAATCCACGAAGGAGTTTCGATGAGTGAAATTTGGAGTCAAGTTTCACGGATATTTCCGGTGAAGTTATGCTTCCACGTTTTTTTCCATTCACAGCCTGCTAGGTGTGTTTGAAGAAAAATGATATTAGTTATCAAACAGACAAATTAAATCATTTTTGTTAATTTATTCAGATTTCATATTAAATCATGCAAATAATAAGTTTTAAAATCAGTTTAAAAATAAATAATTGTTTGGATATAAATATTGTAAATAAAAAGGTATTTCACATTAATATTATATTATATTAATACATGTGTAAATGTGAGATATTTAAATAACTAGGTAAGAGAGTACCTACTTACCTACCTATCATAATGTATAATGATCAAAATAAAATAAGAGTGTGAATCGATGGGAAAAAAACTCCCAACGAGTCACACTGCACTGATCTGAGTGGCTATTACGTAACTCTGATTACAATCAATTACAATGAATGTCTATCAGCAACTATACTCTGTGATTGATTACGTAATTATGATATTTACAAACAATATTTATTTATTTATTTATACTTTATTGTACACAAATTACATAACATGTGTGACAAAAGGAGGGCTTAATGCCTAGGGGGCATTTTCTACCAGCCAACCCATTCTGGTTTAAAGCCGGGTCGGCGCACAATAATAAATTTAAAGAATAATAATTTAAAACTAAAAACTAAAACTAATTAAACATTTCACAGAGAAAAACAATAAAATACTTATAATAAACATATGTATAATAGAGACAAATTGCATGCTATACATACATACTAATCATACTATAAATATATAGTTATAATACCTACATACTATTACATACTATACATAAGGCAATAAACAAATTATATAACATCATAATTTTATAGCAATAAACTTTCCATAATACAAGTCACAACTAGCAAAAAGAAGCTGTTTGTAACAATGTTTTGATAGTATCAGAAATACGTAATCGCAGCGCTGGTGTAACTCATTGGAAACCCACCCAATTTCGTACATACTATGTACCTATTCGCTAACTCTTGTTGCAATCAATTACAATGAAAATCTATCAGTAACAGGACTGCGATTGGGCGTTCTACTCAATTTTATATTTTACCGTTAATTTAAAAACATTTTGAACCTTGTTAGAGCTCGTCTTTCAAGCTGATAGCATGAAGATGGAGCTATAAAAGATTGGTTGATAATAAGTTATTTTACGAAGGGTAGGTGCATTTGAAACTAACTAATAATTATGAGATAAAATTGTTTGTTGCGCATAATGACGAATACTGAGAACAATCACGAAACTGTTGAGTAGAATGGGACTACGTATGGAATACCTACTAATCATTGTAGTTAATGTAGAGATAATAAAATGTATTAAATACGCACAAAACGTATTTTTGGTTTGAACCCATTGATTGGGGCCATTCAGGGGGTCTACTCCGCAAAACGACAACGATACTATCGGAGTCGAATGTTCGTCCAATTCAGTCGAATTAACAGTCGTTTCGTTGTCAAATTGGAAATTGGTTTACGAGATCGGTTATCAAAAGTAATGTCGGTCGTTCCATTGTTCAAATAATAGCATAAACAATGTTACTAAGAGTAAGTTTTGCACGATTATTGTGCCGATATATCGTCGATCGTTTTTCGTTTTTCGGAGTAGACGCCCTGAGATCTTGGTTTCAACATTTTTGTTTATTATTTTCCAGTGATCTGTTACGTAGTAATATTATCTCTATGTTATTTTCATCGTAATTATTTTGTTGTTTCTAGATAATTCAGCATGCAAGTTTATTAATGTAAGTACCTACTGTATTAAACCTACTATAGGTACTTGTATCTTAGAGGTAGGTGCTACCTACTTTTAAACTATGAAAGTACCTTTAATTTTATTAATAGGCGTATCGATGTATTTATGAAATAAATATACCTACATACGAATCTAAATATATTATACCGAAGTACCTAACTACTTTTTTTTTTGTTAAGTTTAGTATTACCTACCTACAATAAATAGGCTAATCTTGTACGAGCGAGCAAAGACTTAATTAAATCGTAGATATGCCCGTACGGTTATGAGACCGCGCCGTTTTGTTGCCACACGAAATGAGATAGTTCGCTCATTTGGCACACACACCAAATATTTTCAATTTCAGGGTACAAAAGGAATAAGTATATTTTTTTACGAAAATTGCACAATAAATAGTGAAATAACTGTTGGGTTCATTTTTTACTAATCATTAGTGTGCGTGCATCGGCATTTTGTTAACACACAAGTAAAAACAGTGCCACAGTTGTTGGCGTCCGGGCATATCTATCTACGATTTAAACCTTTGCGAGCGAGCACATAATAAAGAGAACATAATATAATTTTGGTAGCTATTTCTCCAATAAAGCCCGAATTCTTGACGCGGGTGTACAAATGTGAATTAAAGTGGATAGTTCCTTTCATAATCCATCGGAGGAGATCCCGAGAATTTTAAACAAAACAGCCATCTCTTGTATAAAATTGACTCGACAATTTGAATAACTATGTGACATTGACATTACTACTAGCAAAATTTATCTAAACAAAAAACACAGATGCTAAAACATAAAAAATTCTTTCAACCAAACCTCAGAACGAAGCAAACTAACCAATTTATTGTTCTGTCTGTGGTCAACATTAAACGTAATGAGTGATTATATTCTCTTTGCTTTGGCCACAGAGTACTTTATTATGCTTTGGCCAACATCAAATCAAAATCAATCAACAAACAAAAATAGGGAAATAGTTAATAAAGCGATATTCGTTTTCAATTAATGATTTTATCAATGTTTGTTGAGTAAATAGTAATATAACTCTAATGTGTATTCAATAGTCATGAGTAAATACGCATTGTAAGACTTCACCAATCGTTTGTGCGTCTTGTGAAATTAGTCATATCCTGTGATTATTTTCGTGTTTTCCTCCGTAAACCATGTCTGTGAGCGAGAAAGTTTCGCTTTCCGACGCCCTCAGCAATGTGGATGTGCTGGATGAGCTCACTTTGCCAGGTAAGATAAGAATGCTCGATAATTTTGAAGTTCCGATCCGTAGGTGTGGCTCTAATGTTTTGCCGTTTCTACACCATCGAATTTGGTTTATTGTCATAATCCCCACTAAGATGGGGACATCTTAGTGGGGATTATGACAAAACTTAAAATTTTTTTGGCGTTTCTCCACCAGCATTTTGTATCCTGGGTGGTGGGGAATAATACAAAAATAATTTAAGTTTGTCAATCCACACTCTGTGCATTCTAAAATAAAACAAATAAACTTTCATCTATATCAAATTTCAATAAGTTTCTACGTTGTTGAACGGGGGGACTTGTCAATGACTGACTCACAGCTTAGTGGCTAGTAGCTCTGCCTTCTGCGCTGCAGGTTGTGGGTTCGATCCCCCAGGACTGACTTTTGTGTGATGAACGCAGATCTTTGTTCTGTGTTATTATGTATTCTATGTATCCTCATCATCATCCTGCCCTTTTCCCACATTATGTGGTCGGCACAACATGTGATCCTCTTCCATCTCCCTCTATCATTCGTCATCTCAGTATTCACTCCTTCCATGTCATCTTTCATACAGTCCATCCATCTTTTCTTTGGCCTACCTCTACCCCTGTATCATACCTAACACTCCTTAATCTATACATAATACACTACTAATATGTAAGCATTCTATGTAAGCATACTTAACAAAAAAAAAGTATATAATTAATCTATCAGCTATCTGGTTCCCATAGTACAAGCTTGTATGGGACTAGATGATGTGTGAACTGTCCACCAATATTTATTTACATTTATAATGCCTGACTGACCAATGCACAAATCGTACTGTTCAGTAAAACAGTAGGATTTGTGCATTGTGTGAACTGTCCACCAATATTTATTTACATTTATAATGCCTGACCGACCAATGCACAAATCCTACTGTTCAGTAAAACAGTAGGATTTGTGCATTGTGTAAACTGTCCACCAATATTTATTTACATTTATAATGCCTGACCGACCAATGCACAAATCCTACTGTTCTACTGAACATACAAGTCCCATACAAGCTTGTACTATGGGAACCAGATAGCTGATAGATTAATTATACTTTTTTTTTGTTAAGTATGTCGGTCAGCCCATACAAAAATTTGAATCTTCGACTTGTCTCGGATTTTACTAGCATTTCTACAATTTCACAGATGAACAACCTTGCATCGAGGCGGCTCCCTGCTCCATCCTCTATCAGGCAAACTTTGACACCAACTTCGAGGATCGCAATGGATTTGTCACCGGCATTGCCAAGTACATTGAAGAAGCTACCGTACACGCTAACTTGGTAAGAGCAAGTTTCCAAAGCTAAATACAAAAATTATAGAGTAATTCTTATGTTATTTAGAAATCTCCTCAGATCTCTAGTTACGTAAAAAAAAAAATATTTTTTAAATAATAAATAATAATTTTTTTTCTTTTTTTTTTTTATCTCTAGTTACTTAGATCATGACATGACACACAAAAAATATATTACACTAAAAGACTTTCATTACTATTACTATTTCTATTATTTAGTGCGCTGGTGGTGTAGTGGTAGCACCCCTGCCTCATGGTCGTGGTTCAAACCTGGTTGTGCACCAATGAGTTTTTCCATTCGCAAAATTTATGTGCGCAATGCCAATAATAATAATAATAAATTCTTTATTTCAGGCACATAGGGACCCATAAAATTCGTACATTGCTACTTAATAAAAAAAAAAAACCAATGCTCTTAAATAGTGAAGGAAAATATTGTGAGGAAACCGGAATACCCTAGAACCAAAAATTCGAAGGTGTGTGTCATAGGTTAGTGTTCTTATAAGCAACAATGGGTTTGCAACCTCTCACAAACAAATACTAACTACTGTGCAAAATGTGGGCATGAGTCAAAAATTATTAGTAATAGTACATTACTATGACATCTGTCTAAATTGTTACTCATGGCACCAAATTCTAAGCAAATGAATGAAGCGCAAACTACAGTCGCTGTAGTACTGTGACGTAGGATAGTTAGCTACGTGAGGTTTTAGTAGCCAACTATCCGCTAGAGGCGCTGTACAAGTTTTCATACATTTTTTTAACTACAGTCGCTAGCGAATGTAGATTGTGAATACTCATGGTAGACCTACTGATCATGTTTTAATAATGTTTGCAGAACGAGCTGCTGGAGGAGGGCAACGCACACGCGGTGATGCTGTACACGTGGCGGTGCTGCAGCCGCGCCATCCCGCAGCCGCGCTCCAACGAGCAGCCCGACCGCGTGCACATCTACGAGCGCACCGTGCAGGTGCTCGCGCCGGAGGTCGACAAGCTGCTGCAGTTCATGTACTTTCAGGTAATGTGCCTGACTGTGACTGACTGACTGA
Organism: Cosmorhoe ocellata; assembly: GCA_963675405.1. NCBI lineage: Eukaryota > Metazoa > Arthropoda > Insecta > Lepidoptera > Geometridae > Cosmorhoe > Cosmorhoe ocellata. The sequence continues at coordinate 675,144 of OY776273.1, forward strand.
CTGACTGACTGACGGATGGCGCTGCTTGAAAGAAAATTGCTTGCTTTCTTCAAACCCACGGCCTTCGGGTCGTGAAGCAGGGGTGCTACCACTACACCACCAGCGCTCTCATTTTTTCTTTTCTTTAACAATATTAAAGACTAGCTTCCTCTTGCGGCTTTGCTCGCGAGATACCTATATAAAATATTGCCTATGTTACTCAGGGATAACGTAGCATTCTAACTGTGAAAGAATTTTTGAAATCGGACCAGTAGTTTTTGAGTTTATTCGTTACAAACAAAAATACAAAACTTTCCTCTTTATAATATTAGTATATAGATATAATTGTTTGTTACAGCGTAAAGCGATAGAGCGCTTCTGCGGCGAAGTGCGCCGCCTGTGCCACGCGGAGAAGCGTCGCGACTTCGTGTCCGAAGCGTACCTACTCACGCTTGGCAAGTTCGTCAACATGTTCGCGGTCCTCGACGAATTGAAGAACATGAAGAGCTCTGTGAAGAATGACTATTCTACCTATAGGCGGTACGTTTGTAATATGTACTTTTAAACTTACGCGATCTGAACACATTATTATTAGTATTCTAGTCTACCCGTGACCACGACAGCGTGCAAGCCTGTCGAAACGTCGGGAAAATAAAAGGTAATTTGAACGCGATAGGTGCGTTTGTACTTTTTAGCGTTACGAAAAGTGTGATCGGGCGAGGCGAACGGAAGTTGAGAGGGAGTTGTATTTTTGAAGTGAAACTTCTTTACGCACGCTAGACATGAAGAGTAAGCTGGTGACGAGAGCGTTACGAAAAGTGTGATCGAGCAAGGTGAACGGAAGTTGAGAGGGAGTTAACTTTTTGAAGTAAAACTTCTTTACGCACGCTTGACTTGGGTAGTAGCTGGTGAATGCGTGACGAGAGTGTTACGAAAAGTGTGATCGGGCGAGGCGAACGGAAGTTGAGAAGGAGATATAATCTAATGAAGATAGAAAGAGAGAGAGAGAGAGACTCTTGTACTCCAGTCATCTCGTGACCACGACAGTGTGTAAACCTGTCGAAACGTCGGGAAAAATAGGAAAATAAAACGAGATAAATACCCGTTTAATACTAATAATAATGTGTTTACACTAATTGACCTTTGACCTTCACAGAGCGGCTCAATTCCTGAAAGTGATGTCTGACAGCCAAAGTCTTCAAGAGTCGCAGAATCTGTCCATGTTCCTCGCAACTCAGAATAAGATTCGCGACACGGTCAAAGACGCCTTGGAGAAGATCAATGGTGAGTGACCTTTGACCTTGTGACCTTAAATACGCGACATGGTTTAAGCCGTATTGGGAATTTATATTTACTTTTAAAAAAACTTGATAGTGACTTGACCTTTGGATTGACCTTGCGACATGGTTTAAGCCGTTTTGGGAATTTGTATTTCTTTAAAAAAACTTGATAGTGACGTGACCTTTGACCTTGTGGCCCTAAATACGCAACATGGTTTAACTAGTTTTGGGAATTTGTATTTGCTTTTAAAAAAACTTGAGAGTGACTTGAGCTTTGGGTTGATCTTTGGCCTATGACCTCGCGACCCTAAATACGCGACATGGTTTAAGCCACATTGGGAATTTGTATTTGCTTTTAAATAAACTTGATTGTGACGTGACCTTTGGATTGACCGTCGACCTTGTGATTTAATACGCGACATGGTTTAAGCAGTTTTGGGAATTTATATTTGCTTTTCTATACTAATATTATAAAGAGGAAAACTTTGATTGTTTGTTTGTTTGTTTGTTTGTTTGTTTGTTTGTTTGAAATGAATAGGCTCCGAAACTACTGAACCGATTTGAAAAATTCTTTCACCAATGTGTAGAATGAACTTTCAGGATGAACATAGGCTATATTTTATGTAGGTACTTCGCGGGCGACGCCGCGTGCAGAAGCTAGTATTAAATAAACTTGATAGTGGCGTGACCTTTGGATTGACCTTTGACCTTTGACCCCAGGTTACGAAGAGCTCCTAGCGGATGTGGTCAACATTTGCGTGCACATGTTTGAAACCAAAATGTACCTCACCCCTTCGGAGAAGCACATGTTGGTCAAGGTACTTACTGTATTCCCGATGTCCCCATTGACGCTGTCCCCATTATGGGGGCAACGGGTAATAAAAAAAAAACCCCTACTGTCATTTGGCTGTATCAAAGTAATATAACTTTGAGAGTACTTGTGGTGCAGTGGTAGCACCCCTGCCTCACAATCCGAAGGCTGTGTGTTCAAACCTGATGACAAGAGCGTTACGAAAAGTGTGATCGGGCGAGGCGAACGGAAGTTGAGAGGGAGCTATAAGTTAGTGAATACGAAGTTGAGAGGGAGATATGAGCTAGTGAATCTTCATATAATCTCCCTCTCAACTTCCGTTCGCCTCGTCTGACCACACTTTTCTATCTAGAAAGAGAGAGTTACATTTCGTATATTACTGTAGGGGCAAGAGAGAGGTGCGAGCACACATTTTCTTTCTCTCTTTCACTCAGTTACGTTTAAGAAGTTTTACTTCAGTGTAGTCTAAAGCACACTAGTTTTTTCAAGTCTCTACGACCAGCGATTCAATAGTCAATAATAATTTATTCAGTAATATCACAGGGATCATTTTGAATCGTCCTACATACTAGGTGAGTCTAGGTGCCAATTCCAGTCCTATCCCCAGTGCGTGAAGAACTGACAAGAAACTCGCTGGGCCTAGCGCTTTGTATGATCCTTGTTAACGTTAGGGACACCTAGCAGAGTTGGAGCTGATTCGTCCCAAGCTTTTTTGTCATCTCTGATATTCTATAATAAGCTTTTCGAGACAGTTTCTGTTTAATTACATATTTGAATTTCCCAATCGATAAATCAAGCATGTCGCTTGGGATCTTGTTATAGGAGCGTACACATTGCCCTTTAAAGGATTTACTTACTTTAGTGAGATGTAAGTCTTAGCTTAGTCTACTGTTAATTTTCAGGTAATGGGCTTCGGTCTGTTTCTGATGGACTCTGATGCGTGTAACATCAACCGGCTAGATCAGAAAAAGAAGATTCGGCTCGACCGCATCGACAGGATCTTCAAGGTACCGAAACCACGTAGAAACTATTTAAAACCACATCATCATCTTCCTGCCCTTTTCCCACGTTATGTGGTCGGCACAACATGTGATCTTCTTCCATTTCCCTCTATCATTCGCCATCTCAGTACTCACTCCTTTCTTATTAAAACTTTATTATTCTATTTAAAACCACATAATCTTCATATTTTCTGTCACCGTTGCCACTTTCAGAATATATTCAGTGTACACTTATTACAGTTTTATTATAAACTAGCTGACCCGGCAGACTTCGTACTTATTTAGAAAACGTTTGTATGGGAAATAAAAAAGGGCTATTTTTAGGGTTTTCCCGGCAGTTATTCGAATTTTTCTTACCTTTTAAACCTTCCCTAGACCTCCACGAGCATTTCAAGAGCAAGATAAGATAAATCCGTTTAGCCGTTCTCGAGTTTTAGCGAGACTAACGAACAGCAATTCATTTTTATATATATAGACATAGATTTATTTTCTTTTCAGAACTTGGAAGTGGTGCCTCTGTTCGGGGATATGCAAATAGCTCCGTTTAACTATATCAAGCGATCCAAACACTATGATCCTAGCAAGTAAGTGAATACATTTATAATTTACTAGCTTCTGCACGCGGCGTCGCCCGCGAAGTACCTACATAAAATATAGCCTATGTTCATCCTGAAAGTTCATTCTACACATTGGTGAAAGAATTTTTCAAATCGGTTCAGTAGTTTCGGAGCCTATTCATTTCAAACAAACAAACAAACAAACAAACAATTAAAGTTTTCCTCTTTATAATATTAGTATAGATTTAATAACACCATTATTTTGTTATGTATTTATTGAATCAGACAGTATATAACACACACATGTTCAGTATAGAAATATCCTTTGGGTTTGTGATTGTTTATCATTAATATTGGTGGACAACAATATTAATATTATGTACTTTTGAACTTACGCGATCTGAACACATTATTATTAGTATTAGACGGGTATTTATCGCGTTTAAATTACCTTATATTTTCCCGAGTCTACCCGTGACCACGACAGTGTGCAAACCTGTCGAAACGTCGGGAAAATATAAGGTAATTTAAACGCGATAAATACCCGTCTAATACTAATAATAAATATTATTAATAATAATAATAATGCTGGACACTATCACACAGCATCATGTAGCCCCAAACTAAGCAGAGCTTGTATTATGAGAACCACATAACTGGTAAACTACATAGATACATTTTTTTTTGTAAATACATACATATTATACATAGAAAACACCCAGACCTGAGACAAATATCTGCAAATAATGCAAACATTTGTCCCGCGGCGGGAATCGAACCCGCAACCTTCTGCGTCTCAGGCGGACCTTCGCCCGCTGCGCCACAGAGGCCGTCAATTAATATTGGTGGACATTTCACACAACCCCATCTAGTCAAAGAAGAAAAAGAAAATATTTTATTTGATACACACACACATTAGTAAGTAATCAATATTAAAAAGAGAACAGGAAAAAAGATAAATAAATTATAGGTACTTGACTGACTGATTCATCATCGCCGAGCCGAAACCGCTGAAGCTAGAAAGCTGAAATTTGGAAGGTGGTTTCCTTTTATAACAAAACCACCCACTAAGGCGGGATTTTTGGAAATTCCACCTTTAAGGGGATGAAAAAGGGTGAAAACGTTAGTATGAAACTTTTTAACGCGTGGTGCGATTTTCATGAAACTTTGTTTGTGCGCTGTAAATGCAAAATGAATGGACACGTGTTTCAGGATTTTTCAATATAACCTTCAAAAAGGGGTCAAATGTGGGGTCAATGTTTTTATGGGTACTTTTTAAAGGGTGGTGCGATTGGTCTTAATTTTGGTTTGGATACTTTAAATGCAAAATAAATGGAAACGTATTCCTGGATATTTCAAAATAGCCCTCTAAAGAGGGTAAAATTGGGTGTCAAAGTTATTATGGGATTTTTTTATTAGTGTGATTTGTTTGAAACTCCTTAGTTAGATACCTACTTCAAGTGAACGAAGTCGCGAGCGGGACAGCTAGTAAAAGATAGATAGATAATAACAGCCAGACACAGAACAAACATGTGCGTTCACACAAATGTCAGTCTTGGGGGATCGAACCCACAACCTGCGGCGCAGAAGGCAGTGCTACTACCCACTGAGCTGTGAGGCCTATGAGATAGCACTATATAACTTGAACTCGCTTGTCGCCAGATGGCCAATGTCTTCGAACACCAACCCGATCTCCCCGCAGGCCGACCTGATGGTCCACCTGCCTCAGATCAGGGAGGAGCACCAGAACTACATCTCCGAGCTCGCCAGATACAGCAATGAGGTCGGTCAGTAGGTCTACCATGAGTTTTCACAATCTACACTCGCTAGCGACTGTAGTTAAAAAAATGTATGAAAACTTGTACAGCGCCTCTAGCGGATAGTTGGGTACTAAAGCGTCACGTAGTTAACTATGCTACGACTATGCAGCGACTGTAGTTTGCGCTCATTAATTTCTTCTTCTTCTTCAATTATGGCATCTGTCTCTTAGAGAACAATTTTGCCAATGTCAAGTGTATTTAATTATAAGTATTGTCAACGTCACAGAGTCATAGTCAAGTTGTCAAGTCAATTTTAAACAAAAGATGGCTGTTTTGTTGAAAATTCTCGGGATTTCCTCCGATGGAATTTGAAGAGAACTAACTATTCACTCTAATTCACATACTTTACACTCGCGTCAAGAACCCGGGCTTTATTGGCAAAATAACCACCAAAATTACGCAATAAAACTCAAAATAACACGAGAAAACATATAAAAACCAGAGCGACGTAGTTGTCAGGCAAATACACCGCAGAAAATCCGCTCATTAATATACTTACAATTTGGTACCATGAGTAACAGTTTTGACAGATGTCATAGTAACGTACTATTACTACTGTAGTGACGTCAGCCGATCTAAATGTGACAACTCATGGTAGACGTATAGTTATGGCGCGACCTGGCTCCGCTCGTGATTGAGCCACGCGCCGTGTAAACAACTTCGCTCGGCTCGGCTCGGCAAAGTTCGCACGATCCATCACTTGTCGGTTTTTCCGACACGAATCAAAGGCGCGCGCGCCATCTAGGCTCGGCTCGTGTTAACACGCGCCGTCTGAACAGTACCCCTAGTATGAGTTTTTGATAGTTAACGAAAACTTTTTTCGAATAGTATCCTTTCATACATTTACCTCCATCGGAAATTTTAAGGAACTAAAATAAAGTCGATATCGTGACAACTTGATTTAAAAATCATTGCTGGGACTGCCGATTACATAATATTTTCGATATTATCGACCTTATTTTAGTTCTTAACATTTCCGATGGAGGATAAAGTATGAAAGGATACTATTCGAAAAAAGTTTTCGTAAATCAAAAACTCATACTAGGGGTACTGATGGTACAGAGCGGACAGCGCGGTCCAACAGCGCGATGCCGCATCTCCACGTACGACTCGGCTCGCGTAGGCTCGTGCTACCCCGCGCCGTTTAAACGCACCTTAGGGCTTCATCTCGCTAAGACACCATGGTAACGCCTTATAACCGCCCGCGGATTCGCCCGCGTCACGCGTGGTCTCTTAAAAAACAAAAACAAATAAAATAAAATAAAATAAATAAAAAACAAAAACTAATCTATCCCGCGGGAACCGTCCATTTTTCCGGGATAAAAAGTAACCTATGTGTTATTCCAGACTATTATCTATGTCTGTGCCAAATTTCATTCAGAGCCATTCAGCCGTTTCAGCGTGAAAGAGTAACAAACATACATCCAGACATCCAGACATTGTTACAAAGTAGTCAGCCTAGTGTAAAGGCCGTTGTTTATGCACTATCTCAATAACATGTTATTGAGATAGTATCTACATTAAGCACTCAGCATGTGCATAGTCTTATAAATCTTATAGCTAACTAGCTTCTGCACGCGGCGTCGCCCGCGAAGTACCTACATAAAATATAGCCTATGTTCATCCTGAAAGTTCATTCTACACATTGGTGAAAGAATTTTTCAAATCGGTTCAGTAGTTTCGGAGCCTATTCATTTCAAACAAACAAACAAACAAACAATCAAAGTTTTCCTCTTTATAATATTAGTAGCTAATAAGTAGATACCTAGTTTCTGTTGTTGTTACTACTACCTGTACTAAATGATTGATGCAGGCGTGACTTTGCGGAAATCCATTACAAATACTGAAAAGGACGGAAATGTCTAGTACTTTCCCGCTAAAACTATTATCTAATGAGGTTGTTAATTAAGCTTATTAATATTAATTGCTCCACCGAGCGCCGAGAGAAAAGTGAAAGTACTTTTCTCTCGGCGCCCGGTGGAGCAACACCAGTGCGGAGCGAGTCAACGGTCCTGAGGATGCTTCGTGGAGAAGCGAAACAAGTGTCGAGTTTCTATTTGAGGTGTGGTGTTGGGATTATTAATATTAATAATATTTCTATAAGGCATTTTGTGGGGCTCATTAATATTAATAAGCTTAATTAACAACCTCATTAGATAATAGTTTTAGCGGGAAAGTACTAGACATTTCCGTCCTTTTCAGTACTACCTGTACTGTAAGACGTGTATTTTTTGCTGTAAATAAACTTTTTTATTTTTTTATTTTTTTCAACTTTCACGTTTATAATATTAGTAGGATATTTTTTTTAAAGTAGCCTATGTCCGTTCACTGGCTTCAACATTCGTGGTGTTCCAGGTAACAACAACCTTCAAAGAAGCGGGTTCGGATTCGGAGAACAAGGCGGTGTCAGAACTCTGCCTGCGGGGGCTCCAACTGCTGTCGTCCTGGTGCTCCGTGCTGACGGAGCTGTGCTCGTGGAAACTACTGCATCCCACCGACCACGCGACCAACGCGCGCTGCCCGCCCGACGCGGAGGAGTACGAACGGGTGAGGTCAAGGTCAAGGGTTACTCGAGGTCAAGGTCAAAGGTTACTCAAGGTCAAGGTCAACGGTCATATGTGGTAAAACTGCTGTAACACACCACTTTACATAGCAGTGCGGAAGAGTAAGGTCAAGGTAACCATGAAAGTAAAAACAAAACGAGTTACAAGTGCTAAAATTAAATTATTCTAAAGTAAAGAGTTTAATTGCAAAAGGCCAATCGGATCAATTAGGATAGACAAACAATAAAGACACTTGAGGTCAAAGTTAAGGTCACTCGATGGCATCGCGACATTTTTGAGATACTGGTTTTTTATTTCAATTTTTCAGTTTTACTAGTTCTTTCAATACTAGTCTGGCAAAATAATTAAAGTGTGCTTCTGAGGCTCCTTTCGTGCACTAAAACTTGAGATCAAAATTGAGGTCACTCTAGTTAACCGTGACCTTGACCCCGTTAATTAACTGCGCAGGTGGTAAAGAGTTAGAGTAGAACTAGAATTAGATTATGCTTCTGAGGCTCCTTTCGTGCACCATAACTTGAGGTCAAAATTAAGGTCGATTTAGGACCTTGACCGTGACCTTGACCTCGTTAATGAACTTTGCAGGCCACCCGCTACAACTACACATCGGAAGAGAAGTTCGCGATGATCGAAGTGATCGCCATGATCAAGGGTCTGCAGGTGCTCATGGCTCGCATGGAGACGGTCTTCGCTGATGCAGCCCGAAGGTATGAGCATCTTAAGGCCCAGCATTTTGAAAATTGCAAGTTTTGCAACCCTAATAATTCTATTACCGCTTAATAGATTACATTGAAATTGAACTACACGATACTCAAGGATCATCATCATCTTCCTGCCCTTATCCCACGTTATGTGGGGTCGGCACAACATGTGATCTTCTTCCATTTCTCTCTGTCATTCGTCATCTCAGTACTCACTCCTTACTTACCCATGTCATCTTTCACACAGTCCATCCATCTTTTCTTTGGCCTACCTCTACCCCTGTATCCATCTATATATCTATATATCCTGAATCATACGATACTCAAGGATATAAGTGATAAATCAACCGGAGCTAAAACACTAATTAGTTAGAAAACCTTGGTTAAAAATCATGTTAAAAACACCTCTGTAAATGCAGAAATTCCCCAATTTATCCAGAACAGTAAGGTATTTTGAATTTCTATTTCTAATGCTTCTCATACATTTGACGACCTCAGTGGCGCAGCGGGCGAGGGTCCGGCTGCGACGCAAGAGGTTGCGGGTTCGATTCCCGCTGCGGAACAAATTTGTGTACGATCTGCAGCAATTTGTTTCGTTGGTCTGGGTGTTTTCTATATATACTTCTTTACTAATATTTTAAAGAGGAAAGTTTTGTATTTTTGTTTGTAACGAATAAACTCAAAAACTACTGGTCCGATTTCAAAAATTCTTTCACAGTTAGAATGCTACGTTATCCCTGAGTGACATAGGCTATACTTTATGTAGGTACCTCGCGAGCAAAGCCGCGAACGGAAGCTAGTATAATAATAAATTTATTCTATTCCAGGTCAATTTACGCGGAACTACAGGATTTTGTGCAACTTGTGATGAGGGAGCCACTTCGAAAGGCCATCAAGAACAAGAAGGACCTTATCAGGAGGTGAGGACACTGTAGATCTTTCATGAGTTTTCACAATCTACACTCGCTAGCGACTAGTTAAAAAAATGTATGAAAACTTGTACAGCGCCTCTAGCGGATAGTTGGGTACTAAAACGTCGCGTAATTAACTATCCTACGTCACAGTACTACAGCGACTGTAGTTTGCGCTCCATTTGCTTAGAATTTGGTACCATGAGTAACAATGACAGATGTCATAGTAACGTACTATTACTACTGTAGTAACGTCAGCCGATCTAAATGTGACAACTCATGGTAGACGTACTTATGGCCTAGTGGTAGTGACCTCTTCCGACCCTAAGATCGAGCATCAATGATTTTTTTGTAAAAAGTCTAGCGAAATAAACTTTGTTAGGGATGAATGAGTATTGACGTGGACAGGAGATAGATTCCATCCTGTGAATGAAGTCGCGGGCAACAGATAGTTATATGTAATATTTGAGGTTACCGCTGACTACTCCCTTTTAGGTAATAAAACAAATACCAAACAAACACATGACTGTAATCCCGAGGCTCGGTAGATATTTCCTCAGATTTCTTGTTACTTATATCTTTTTGAAATATCTAAAGAGATTAGTCAAAGGCACGTCCAAACATGACATTTGGCAAATGCTCTCATTTTCAACAGTGACTATAGTATTCCGTACGTGACAGGTTGCAAAACCATCGCCGCTTATAAGAATAATAATAATAATAATAATGCTGGACAATCCACACAGCATCATCTAGCCCCAAAGTAAGCTACTCAAAGCTTGTGTTATGGGTACTAGATAACTGATATATTTAATACATGATGTAGGTACATAGATAGATATTTTTTATTATACATACACACCCAGACCAACGGAACAAATTTCTGCAGATCGTACACAAATTTGTTCCGAGGCGGGAATCGAACCCGCAACCTCTTGCGTCGCAGGCGGACTCTTGCCCGCTGCGCCACTGAGGTCGTCAGAATACTAACCTATGACACACACCTTCGAATTATTGATTCTAGTTATGTTATCTATCCTCTAATATTCTATGTTTTCCTTCATTTAAGAGCACTGGTATTGCGAAAATTATTTTTTCGAATCGAAAAGCTCAATGGCGCTCCTCCAGGTTTGAACCCACGGCCTTCGGATCGTGAGGTAGGGATGCTACCACTACACCACCAGTGCTTTAGAGAATCTGAGGATATTTATCAATGCTATTAATATTTGTCAGCGCATTTGATAGCGCTGGTGGTGCAGTGGTAGCACCCCGACCTCACGATCCGAAGGTCGAAGGTTCAAACCTGGTCGTGCACCAATGAGTTTTTCCATTCGAAAAATGTATGTGCGCAATGCCAGTGCTCTTAAACGGTGAAGGAAAACATCGTGAGGAAACCGGCATACCCTAGAACCAAAAGTTCGAAGGTACTTATGTGTCATAGGTTAGTATTCTTATAAGCGGCGATGGGCTTGCAACCTGTCACGTACGGAATACCAACTACTGTGCAAAATGTGGGCATGTACCAAATGTCATGTTCGGACGTGTCTCTGACTACCCTCCTTAGATATCCTCAAAGATCTAAGTAACTAAAACTATCTGAGAAAATATCTACCGAGCCCGGGGATTACAGTCGTGATCTTCTTCTCTTATATATAAAAATGAATTGCTGTTCGTTAGTCTCGCTAAAACTCCAGAACGGCTGGACTGATTTGGGTAATTTCGGTTTTGAAATATTCGTTCAAGTCGATGAGAAGATAAAAAAAATTGCGAAGAATAGTAGGTGATACGGAGTTCACCGGATCAGCTAGTCATATATTTAAAAAATAAAATAAATAAATATGATCACGACTGTAATCCCCGGGCTCGGTAGATAACTCTCCTCAGATTTTTAGTTACTTAGATCTTTGAGGATATCTAAAGGGGGTAGTCAGAGGCAAGCCCAAACATGACATTTGGTACATGCCCACATTTTGCACAGTAGTTAGTATTCCGTACGTGACAGGTTGCAAGCCCATCGCCGCTTATAAGAATACTAACCTATGACACATACCTTCGAATTTTTGGTTCTAGGGTATGCCGGTTTCCTCATGATGTTTTCCTTCACCGTTTAAGAACACTGGCATTGCGCACATAAATTTTTCGAGTGGAAAAACTCATAGGTGCACGACCAGGTTTGAAACCACGACCTTCGGATCGTGAGGCAGGGGTGCTACCACTACACCACCAGCGCTCTTTCATATATTTATTTTTTTATTAATGCTACTACTATTTGTCAGTATAATCGTGTCTATCCGCGAGACGTGCGGCGACTGGGCGCGTGGTTGTGAGCCGCAGCAAGACCCAGCGTTGCGGGGGAAGAAGGATGCTGAAGCGAGCTTCACCATCAAAGTGCCCAGGAGAAATGTCGGTGAGTTAGATAACTAAATTATCACAAATTAGCTTCCGTTCGCGGCTTTGCTCGCAAGGTACCTACATAAAGTATAGCCTATATTACTCAGGGATAACGCAGCATTCTAACGGTGAAAGATTTTTTTAAATCGGACCAGTAGTTTTTGAGTTTATTCGTTACAAACAAAAATACAAAACTTTCCTCTTTTTACTATAGATATCTCACTAGATTTATGCGAATAGTTACCTTCCTCAAGGTCAAAGTCAATTTTCCAGGTCAAAGTCACCTTTCCAGGTCAAAGATCTCACTAGATTTATGCGAATAGTTACCTTCCTCAAGGTCAAAGTCAATTTTCCAGGTCAAAGTCACCTTTCCAGGTCAAAGTCACCTTGGTGGGTCAAGGTCATAAATTAATATTATAACAATTTTAAACCCATTTGGCAATAGACCGTCTATATATTTTGAATCATAATATACGCTGTATGCTTCCAAAGTTTGGCAACCCCTATCTAAATAAATAAATGAATAAATATATTATTGGCATTTCACACAACGCCATCTAGCTCCAAACTAAGCAAAGCTTGTACTATGAAAATTTGATAGTAAATACATACATAGAATACATAGTAACACCTAGACACAGAACAAACATGTGCGTTCACACAATTGTCAGTCCTGGGGGATCGAACCCACAACCTGCAGCGCAGGAGGCAGAGCTACTACCGACTGAGCTGTGTATGACTGATAAAACATTTGTCTAGAAAAGCTTATTATAAAATATCAGAGTACTTAGATGACCAAAAAGCTTGGGACAAATCAGCTCCAACTCTGCTAGGTGTCCCTAACGTTAACAAGGATCATACAAAGCGCTAGGACCAGCGAATTTCTTGTCAGTTCTCGCACTGGGGATAGGACTGGAATTGGCACCTAGACTCACCTAGTGTGTGAGACGATTCAAATGATCCCTGTGATTTTACTGAATAAATAAATATATATTGACTATTGATAGTCCTAAAAATATTATAAACGCGAAAGTTTGTTTGGATGTCTGGATGTTTGTTACTCTTTCACGCTGAACCAGCTAAACGGATCTCAATGAAATTTGGCACAGATATAGACTATAGCCTGGAATAAATAAATAAATAAATAAATAAATAAATAATGCTGGACAATCCACACAGCATCATCTAGCCCCAAAGTAAGCTACTCAAAGCTTGTGTTATGGGTACTAGATAACTGATATATTTAATACATTATATACATAGATAGATATTTTTTTTATTATACATAGAAAACACCCAGACCAACGGAACAAATTTCTGCAAATCTTACACAAATTTGTTCCGCGGCGGGAATCGAACCCGCAACCTCTTGCGTCGCAGGCGGACTCTCGCCCGCTGCGCCACAGAGGTCGTCAAAGTACCACCTAGTGTGTAAGACGATTCGAAATGATTCCTGTGATATATTTGACTATTGACTATTGACCATAATGTTCCAGGTCCTTCCTCCACCCAGTTGTACATGGTGCGCACGCAACTAGAAGCTCTCATATCCGACAAGTGGGGGGGGCGGAGAACACTGCGCAAGGTAAAAACAAACACTCACACGACTGTAATCCCCAGGCTCGGTAGATATCTCCTCAGATCTCTAGTTACTGAGATCTTTGAGGATATCTAAAAAGGATAGTCAGAGGCACGTCCAAACATGATATTTGGTACATGCCCACATTTTGCACAGTAGTTAGTATTCCGTACGTGTCAGGTTGCAAGCCCATCGCCGCTTATAACAATACTAACCCTTGACATACCTTCGAATTTTTAGTTCTAGGGTATGCCGGTTTCCTCACGATGTTTTCCTTCACCTTTTAAGAGCACTGGCATTGCGCACATACATTTTTCGAATGGAAAAACTCATTGGTGCACGACCAGGTTTGAACCCACGACCTTCGGATCGTGAAGCAAGGTGCTACCACTACACCACCAGCGCTCGTATTTGAATTTAACAAAAAACAACTTGTCTCAGTCTTATTCGTTTTTCAGGATCTGGAGGCCGGTGCGCTGACACAGATAGAGACGTTCCACACGCAGAGCTTCTACTGGCCGTATCTACTCAACTTGTCAGGTGAGGTCACTAGCCAAGGTCAAAGGTCACTTCGGGAAGGCCAAAGGTCACTTGGCCAACGTCAAAGGTCACGTAGCCAATGTCAAAGGCCACGTCACGAAGTCAATGTCAAAGGTCACTTGGCCAACGTCAAAGGTCACGTAGCCAATGTCATAGGTCACGTCACGTAGTCAATGTTAAAGGTCGCGTAGCCAATGTCAAAGGTCACGTAGTCAATATCATAGGTCACGTCACGTAGTCAATGTTAAAGGTCGCGTAGCCAATGTCAAAGGTCACGTAGTCAATATCATAGGTCACGTCACGAAGTCAATGTTAAAGGTCGCGTAGCCAAGGTCAAAGATTACGTAGCCAAGGTCAAAGGTGACATTGCCAAGGTAAAAGGTCACTTTTAACCAAAAGTCACTGGGTGGGTGTTATTATGTATTCTATGTATTTACTTTATTATATAAGAGCGCTGGTGGTGTAATGGTAGCACCCCGGCCTCACGATCCGAAGGTCGTGGGTTCAAACCTGGTCGTGCACCAATGAGTTTTTCCATTCAAAAAATTTATGTGCGCAATGCCAGTGCTCTTAAACGGTGAAGGAAAACATCGTGAGGAAACCGGCATACCCTAGAACTAAAAATTCGAAGGTATGTGTCATTGGTTAGTATTCTTATAAGCGGCGATGGGCTTGCAACATGTCACGTACGGAATACTAACTATTGTGCAAAATGTGGGCATGTACCAAATGTCATGTTTGGACTTGCCTCTGACTACCCCCTTTAGATATCCTCAAAGATCTAAGTAACTAAAGATCTGAGGAGATATCTACCGAGCCTGGGGATTACAGTCGTGATCATATTTTTATTTTTTTATTTTTTGTATTTACTTATAAATAAATTGTCTGGAGTACTCCAGTCAACCCGTGACCACGATAGTTTGTGAACCGGTCGAAACGTCGGGAAATATAGGTAAATAAAACCAAAGATTTAAATCGTAGATATGTACCGTACGGTACTGAGACCGCGCCGTTTTGTTGCCACACGAAATGAGATAGCTTGCTCATTTATGTATAATATGTATGTATTTACAAAAAAAAAAAGTATATCTATGTAGTTTATCAGTCATGTGGTTCCCATAATACAAGCTCTGCTTAGTTTGGGGCTACATGATGCTGTGTGATAGTGTCCAGCATTATTTATTATTATTATTATTATTATTATTATTTGGCACACCAAACATTTTCAATTTCAGAGTACAAAAGGAATTTGTATATTTTTTTACGAAAGATCGTGCAATATAATTGCACAATAAATGGTGAAATAACTGTTGGGTTCACTTTTTACTAATCATTAGTGTGCGTGCATCGGCATTTTGTTAACACACACAAGTAAAAACAGTGCCACAGTTGTTGGCGTCCGGGCATATCTACGATTTAAATCTTTGAATAAAACGCGATAAATACCCGTCTAATACTAATAATAATGGTTCTCATAATACAAGCTTTGCTTACTTTTAGGCTAGATGGCGCTGTTTGAAATGTCCACCAATATTTATTTTTATTATTTACTAGCTCCTGCACGCGGCGTCGCCCGCGAAGTACCTACATAAATTATAGCCTATGTTCATCCTGAAAGTTCATTCTACACATTGGTGAAAGAATTTTTCAAATCGGTTCAGTAGTTTCGGAGCCTATTCAATTCAAACAAACAAACAATCAAATCTTTTCTCTTTATAATTTTTTTTTTATTTTTTATAATGCTAGACAGTCCACGCAGCATCATCTAGTCCCAAAGTAAGCTACTCAAAGCTTGTGTTATGGGTACTAGATAACTGATATATTTAATACATTATATACATAGATAGATATTTTTTATTATACATAGAAAACACCCAGACCAACGGAACAAATTTCTGCAGATCATACACAAATTTGTTCCAAGGCGGGAATCGAACCCGCAACCTCTTGCGTCGCAGGTGGACTCTCGCCCGCTGCGCCACAGAGGTCGTCAATATATTAGTATAGATTAGTTAGTACTTATACTTAGGACATTCTCATTCTAGATTCGCTGGCGAAATGCTGCGACCTGTCTCAGCTGTGGTACAGAGAGTTCTATTTGGAGATGACAATGGGCCGTAAGGTCAACGTGAGTACAACACAATTACCCTCCTTTATCGCAGTCAGGAAAACAACAAACACTCACACGACTGTAATTCCCATGCTCCGTAGCTATATCTCTATGACACAGACCTTCGATTTTTTTGTTTTACGATTTGCCGGTTTCCTCACGATGTTTTCCTTCACCGTTTAAGAGCACTGGCATTACGCACATAGGTACATTTTTCGAATGCAAAAACTCACTTTGAACCCACGACCTTCGGATCGTGAGGCAGGGTGCTACCACTGCACCGCCAGTGTTCCTATATCGATTTTAAAGCGCCTTCCAAAAAAAAATCAAAATATCTTCAATGTACAGATTTTTACCTGTTACAGTTTTATTATAAGTACTAGCTTCCGCCCACGGCTTCGCCCGCGTGGTACCTTGAAAAACAAAAACAAATCTATCCCGCGGGAACCTTATATTTTTCCGGGATAAAATGTAGCCTATGTGTTATTCCAGACCATAATCTGTATCTGTGCCAAATTTAATTCAGATCCGTTCAGCCGTTTCAGCGTGAAAGAGTAACAAACATACATCCATCCATTCTTACAAACTTTTGCGTTTATAATACGAGTATTAGGTAGATAATACGAATAGTACCTGCATGACCGGACTTTGCTCGTTTTTTTTGTAAACGGTGTTTCCTAAAAATGAAACCTAGCTAGTCGATTTATCGCTTCCAAAACCCTTTGCATACTAAATTTGATAAAAATCGTTGGAGCCGTTTCTGAGATTCAGATTATGTATAAATATACGTAATTATCAGTTTAATAATCATTTATTCTCAAAAAGATATAAATATCGCTTACATGAGAATCATAGAATATTTACAAAAATTTATAAGTAGCCGTTCAAATTAAGGTAGGTACCTACTCAGTTAACGCAGATATATCGCAATTTTTAGAGGTAAGTAGGTAGGTAATAAATTAATAGACACTATTTGTCATAAACAGTCATAATATCCTTAGCAAGTTTTGTTTTGAATGCGTTAAATGAGTTTGCATCTTTTACATTTGCGGGTAGTTTATTATAAAGCTGTGCGCCTTCGTAAGCTATTGTTTTTTTGCCATAGTTCGTCCGACATTTAGGTAAAACAATGAAGGTAGCGCGGCGCGTACTACGCTTTGTCAGTTCATTTATTTTCGTGAACGCAAGGTTAGTATGGATCGACCTTTTAAGGATTTTTCGGACGAGTATGCATGTATTGTAAATAAATAATTGTTTAATGGTCATAAGTTTAGTTTCTTTGTAGATTTTAGTAGTAGATGTTAGATATGGATAGTTAAAAATTAATTTGATAATTTTGTTTTGAAGAATCTGTAGTTCGCTTAGTTTGGTTTTGGATGCGCTGCCCCAGATTTCTATCAGGTATAATAGGTGCGGTTTAACAAGGGAATTATAGATAGTGTATCGTAATTGATGCGGAATACACCGAGCAAGTTTACGTAAGGATCCGATTCGCGATGATAGTTTGGTTTTAATATGTTCTATGTGTATGTTCCAAGTCAAATGACTATCTAAATGTAAACCTAGGTATTTTTCAGTGTTTTTCTCTTGCAATTATATACAAGAATTGCTCGTTTAAAGGTACTAGATAGATATACTCGTATATAGAACGCCCTACAAAAAATTCAAAATATATTCAATTTACGAAATTTGAACTGTTACAGTCTTATAATAAGTATAGATAATACTTATTGGTAGTGATTCTGTTGGTCCGTGGACTAACTAAAAAAATCTAAAAAAATGCTGAACTAAACACGACCTTATTTTGTTCAGATCAAATACTAAATTAGCGTAAACATTTTAAATTACAATTCTAAATTTGACTAAACTGACGTATGATTGACGTGGTTTAGCTTATTTTAGAAGCCATGTAAATTGGTGTTGACTAAAGCTACGTGAAAATGGTGGAAAATTAATTAAATTAGAATGATTATGTCAATTTTAGATCTTTTTAAAACTGTCATTCAAAAATGTTACGCTAATTTGGTCTTTAAGGTAAGCCAAATAAGATCGTACCTATGGTAGCATGCAAAACAACCGAATTATCACCATTGTATATTTATATTGTCTTAATTTAATAACATTGTCTCCAGAAATGCACAGTTCGCCACCAACACAACGAGGAGTGCAAGGATCTGATCACCATGGAGAAGCGGATCCAGTTCCCCATCGAGATGTCCATGCCGTGGATCCTCACCGACCACATCCTGAAGACCAAGGAACCGGCCATGATGGAGTAGGTGCCAGGGTTGGGGGAAGTTGAACAGCTTAATGATCTCTTGACTGTCCTCACAGCTCAGTCGGTAGTAGCTTTGCCTTCTGCGCTGCACAGGGCTTGGAACCGGTTAATAATTTACCCGGTTAATAATTTACCGGTTAATATATTTTTGGAACGAAGTTCCTTATCGCGCGTTGTGAAAGGGGGCTAGACGACAAAAATTCTCACGAAAAGTTGTAACGACACTTTTTGCTATAGTTGTAAGCCGTGCGGCGTGCGCGTGTTTCTCTGTCTGTCTCTCTCTCTCTCTCATAGAAAGCAAGGAAAGGAACTTCGTTCCATCCGGGTGTCCCTTGACACCGCTCAAGTTTTTTTTTAAATCCGGTATTAACCGGTATTGCGATAATAGCGTTCGGAGCGCAATATCTTTCAAAATCTTAACTCGAACTTGGATTAACCGATTAAAGCGAGCTTCGTTTGTCGTAAGAACGGGCGCGTCGCGGAGCTCACTAATATAGAAAAGAACGAAACCATTTCGTTCTAACCGGTCAATTGAGCGAAACCCTTTTGGATTAATCGTTCTTGACTAACCGTTTTAATAGAGGTTACGGTAAAACGTAACTGAAAGAAAAATGTTGTAGGTATTTAGAGCGATACCGGTTAGAATATTTTTATATTTCCAAGCCCTGGCGCTGCAAGTTGTGGGTTCGATTCCCCAGAACTGACATTTGTGTGAACGCAGATATTTGCTCTTGAGAGAACATGAAAAGCTTAAGGATAATGTTTAAGAGCATTGTGAAGCTGTAAATTTTCATACAAAAAGCGAAAACATTTTGCTTCCCTTAAACGTAGATCAATATTTATAAATTTTGGAAATCTTGTAGATACTGCGAAAAACTAGGCTTGTACGTTTTTATTTTAAAGAAATATTGCTTAACATAAAAGTTATGTAATTTTTACAAATTTAATGTGCATTTTAACCTTCGTTTTTCTTTCATTAAATGTCTATTTTCAATTAAATCTTAAACATAAAGTATAGTATGAAACTCTTGAATAAAACGGATTTATACTGAGGGTTATGAATCACTCGCGTTGCTCAGGATTCTAACATTTGAATCACTCCCTACGCTCGTGATTCAATCATCATGAATCACTCCCTACGGTCAGTCGTTAGAATCCTTCACTTGGTTATGGCTCATGTATGGCCCTCGCTTTTAATCCTTTATTCACTAGTTTCATAATATACTATTTTGTGTTAACAATAAAGCTATAATTGTATTGTATTTGTCCAGATATGTGCTGTATCCCCTGGACCTGTACAACGACTCTGCGCAGTACGCTCTCACAGTGTTCCGCAAACAGTTTCTGTACGACGAGGTGGAGGCCGAGGTAAATATCAACACACGACTGTACTCCCCAGGCTCGGTAGAAATCTCCTCAGATCTCTACTTACTTACATCTTTGAGGATATCTAAAGAGTCAGAGGCACGTCCGAACATGATATTGGGCATACATTTTGCACAGTAGTTAGTATTCCGTACGTGACAGGTTTCAAGCCCATCGCCGCTTTGAAGAATACTATCCTATGACACACCTTCGAATGTCTATTTCTAGGGTATGTTGGTTTCCTCACGATGTTTTCCTTTATATAAAAGCACTGGCATTGCGCACATACATTTTTGGATTGGAAAAACTCATTGGTGCACGACCTGGGGCCTCACCACGAAGTCTTCTAACCATTCCGTTTTAGAAACGTCACATTTGAAGCTTTGCAATTTGCATAAATCATGGTACGAAATAACAATGTAATATTAATTCAGTAATGTATTATGAATCCGTGGTGAGGCCCCAGGTTCGAACCTACGACCTTCGGATTGTGAGGTGAAGCTTTGCAATTTGCATAAATCATGGTACGAAATAACAATGTAATATTAATTCAGTAATGTATTATGAATTCGTGGTGAGGCCCTAGGTTTGAACCCACGATCTTCGGATCGTGCGGTAGGGATGCTATCACTACACCACCAGTGTAAGAAGGATCATTCAAAAAAGCGCTAGGATCGAGACGAGTCCCTCGCCTGTTCTTCTCGTACTTGTGTTAGGTTGTAATTGGCACATAGATTCACCGCATGTGAGACGTTTCAAAGTGATCCTTGTGATTTTATTGAATAAATTATTTTCAATTTCAATTTAAAAAAAATCCAGTGCTGAGTGTACCAACTGTTTCAGGTGAACCTGTGCTTCGATCAGTTCGTGTACAAGCTGTCTGAGCAGGTCTACGCACATTACAAACAGCTCGCCGCCAGGTGAGTGTCACTGTGACTCCGATATGTAACCGAAAGTTTTATTTTCATTTAAAATGTTTTTTAATAAAATTAACAATGAATAACAATAAAAACTATTTTGGAATGTACAAGTAAAGCCCTTTCATTTGATACCCCATTTTTTATTATTTTTCAACTTGGGAAACCAATATCTTAACAACTCCTTCACCGATTAAGCTCATATGCTTCCCAGCAAATCTAGAGCAGAATCTCTAGACCTTACAAGTTTCATGCAGATTGGATTAACGGTTCTTAAGTTATGCTCTAACAAACATATACATAAAACAGAAACATATAAACTTGCAACGCCAAATCGCCCACAGATTGTCGCTTCGCTCGTTCAATTAATAATAATAATCATCATTTTATTTCAAGCAAATAGTCTATTACAGGAAGAAAATACTGAAAAACTACGTGCCATATAAAATATATATGTACTTCAATCCAACATACATTTTTTAAACCTTTTACTAATAAGTGTTGAAACATCCAAACTTGCAACGCCAAATCGCCCTGCTTGCCACTGAGATTTTCGCTTCGCTCGTTCAATCAATAGTGTAGTGTTCCTAGTGGTACAGTATATGTGCGTGTCTTGCCGCAGCATGATGCTGGACAAGCGGTACCGCGCGGAGTGCGCGGCGCGCGGCGCGGGCGCAGCTTGCGGTGCGGGGCGCTACGCCTCGCTGCTGCGCCAGCGGCACGTGGCGCTGCTGGGCCGGCACGTGGACCTGTGCGCGCTGGTACGTACACACGTACACACGTACACACGTACATACGTGCGGCGCGGGGCGCTACGCCTCGCTGCTGCGCCAGCGGCACGTGGCGCTGCTGGGCCGGCACGTGGACCTGTGCGCGCTGGTACGTACACACGTACACACGTACATACGTGCGGCGCGGGGCGCTACGCCTCGCTGCTGCGCCAGCGGCACGTGGCGCTGCTGGGCCGGCACGTGGACCTGTGCGCGCTGGTACGTACACACGTACACACGTACACACGTACATACGTGCGGCGCGGGGCGCTACGCCTCGCTGCTGCGCCAGCGGCACGTGGCGCTGCTGGGCCGGCACGTGGACCTGTGCGCGCTGGTACGTACACACGTACACACGTACATACGTGCGGCGCGGGGCGCTACGCCTCGCTGCTGCGCCAGCGGCACGTGGCGCTGCTGGGCCGGCACGTGGACCTGTGCGCGCTGGTACGTACACACGTACACACGTACATACGTGCGGCGCGGGGCGCTACGCCTCGCTGCTGCGCCAGCGGCACGTGGCGCTGCTGGGCCGGCACGTGGACCTGTGCGCGCTGGTACGTACACACGTACACACGTACATACGTGCGGCGCGGGGCGCTACGCCTCGCTGCTGCGCCAGCGGCACGTGGCGCTGCTGGGCCGGCACGTGGACCTGTGCGCGCTGGTACGTACACACGTACACACGTACATACGTGCGGCGCGGGGCGCTACGCCTCGCTGCTGCGCCAGCGGCACGTGGCGCTGCTGGGCCGGCACGTGGACCTGTGCGCGCTGGTACGTACACACGTACACACGTACATACGTGCGGCGCGGGGCGCTACGCCTCGCTGCTGCGCCAGCGGCACGTGGCGCTGCTGGGCCGGCACGTGGACCTGTGCGCGCTGGTACGTACACACGTACACACGTACATACGTGCGGCACGTGGCGCCTATGTGTACAATAAAGTATATAAGTAAATAATGTTTGTTCGTCGCCCGCAGGTGGCCCAACGTATAAATGCGGACATGCACAGAGCGCTGGACGCGGCCGTCGCTAAGTTCGAGGCGGGCGACATCACTGGAGTTATCGTGAGTACTCTATCGCGTGTTCGGCTACACTGCCAGTGATCTATATTGATTGAAAATAGTATACTAGGCAACTAGTGAATAAAGGACGGATTGAAAGCGAGTAAGTGAAGGATTCTAACGACTGAATCATGACCGCAGGGAGTGATTCAAGTGTTAGAATCCTGAGTAAAGCGAGTGATTCATGGCCCTCGCTTTAAATCCGTTTTATTCACGAGTTTCATACGATACTTTATACCATGACTCCGAGAAAAAGAAAGATTTAAGCCTGATTTTTATGGTATCAAGTTTTCTACTTTATCGGCCGCCCTCTCTTTCATAACCTCCGGTGTTAACACATCTTCTTCATCACTTGAATGCATTTTCAATGGATTATTGTGTAACACTAAACTTTGTGTTCGTACAACATACAGTAGTACATTCAAAATGGCGCCATTCTTATGACAACAAAGAACACAAAACAGTTTTTATTCAAATCCTAAACTCCTTGTCGAAAATGTCAAGCAATCAAAGCTCGAGGAGTTATTTGAAAAAAGAGTTTGTATCGATTTTTTTTTTGCGCAAGGAGGTTTGAGATGGAGTTCGAATATATTGTTTTAGGGTACGTGTAAGAGGTTAGGTTAGATTTTAAGTTAGATTAAAAAAAAATGGAAAAAAATAATTTACGTAAGACTAGGTGGTACGATCTATAGACTATAGCCTGCTCAAATGAGCGAATAATGTAACAAAACAAGTATTGATTACAAATATTGCATTTTATTCACTGTTTTCGGTGAATAAGATAAGCTTTTTAGAGTAATAAGTAAGAGTTAATGGTTAAGAGTAGTCAGAGTTAATGGTATAAATAAATTAATGTTGTTATTTGCAGGAGCTGGAGGGTCTGATCGCTGTGAACCGGCTGTGCCACAAGCTGCTCAGCCGCTACCTCACCCTGGACGACTTCGAGTCGATCCTGCGCGAGTCGGACCACGGCGTGCTGGCTCCGTAAGTCAACTCACACTAGTACCCGTGACTCGTTCGCGATCGCCATTTATAGCCCTCTACCCAAAGATTTAAGATATACCCGTACGGTACTGAGACCGCGCCGTTTTGTTGCCACACGAAATGAGATAGCTCGCTCATTTCACCAAATATTTTCAATTTCAGGGTACAAAAGGAATAAGTATATTTTTTACGAAAGATCGTGCAATATAATTGCACAATAAATGGTGAAATAACTGTTGGGTTCATTTTTTACTAATCATTAGTGTGCGTGCATCGGCATTTTGTTAACACACACAAGTAAAAACAGTGCCACAGTTTTTGGCGTCCGGGCATATCTACGATTTAAATGTTTGCCTCTACCTATGAGGTGTACTTATGTAGAGACGTAATGTGAATTCCTTTGTCCGTCGCTGGAACTTTTTAATTGACATTTTTCAACGGGCATTTATTGTAATTTTGTATCAAACACTGTAATTTTGACCACTTTTGAGCACCAAACACTGTAATATAATTTGTCTCATCTGGCAACACTGGTCGATTGTCTGTTTCTTTTCAGGTATGGCCGGATCAACCTGCATGTATTCTGGGAGTTGAATTACGACTTCCTCCCTAACTACTGCTACAATGCCGCTACAGACAGGTCAGTTACTCTACTCCAGTCAAGTCTAAATATACAAGTACCAGACTACTTCCGAAAATTTCAGGGGGTTTAAGTATCCAGCAATATAAACAACATTTTCTAAGAAACGAACACGCGCGAAAAAAAAATTTGAACTTTTGTATGAAACAGCTGTTTTTTTTCGCGCTCACTGTGTTGGTGTCTTTGAAAAAGTTGTTTATATTAACTGATAGACTATTTTATATACTTGTTTCGTAAATACATACACAGAATACATAATAAACACCTAGACACAGAACAAACATGTGCGTTCACACAAATGTCAGTCCTGGGGGATCGAACCCACAACCTGCAGCGCAGGAGGCAGAGCTACTACCCACTGAGCTGTGAGGGCAGTCAATATCATACCTAATAATACCTTCTGATGATCTCAATGACATGAAAATGAGAAAATCTATATCAAAATTATCTGCAAATAAAGAAATAGCTAAACAAAATATTGAACCCTTTTCAATGTTTTTCAACCTTTACCTTGACCTTGACCTCGACATTGACCTTGACCTCGACATCGATCTTGACCTTGCCCCAGGTTCGTGAAATGCCGCGGCATCCAGTTCGCGGTGGGCGTTACCCGGGAGAAGCCCCAGCAGTACGGCCACGCCCTCCTGTGGGGCTCCAAGCAACTGAGCCTCGCTTACTCAGCGCAGTACAAGCAGTACGAAGGTAAAGAAAGAGAAATGTAATCTTATCTTATATATATATAAAAATGAATTGCTGTTCGTTAGTCTCGCTAAAACTCGAGAACGGCTAAACGGATTTATCTTATCTTGGTCTAGAAATGTTCGTGGATGTCTAGGGAAGGTTTAAAAGGTAAGAAAAATTCGAATAACTGCCGGGAAAACCCTAAAAATAGCCCTTTTCTATTTCCCATACAAACGTTTTCTAAATAAGTACGAAGTCGTCCGGGTCAGCTAGTCTGTAATAACTATAATAGTTGAGTTGATGGGCGTGGCCCGCAGGGTTCGTGGGCGGGGTGCACCTGCACGCGCTGGTGCGGCTGCTGGGCTACCAGGGCGTGGCCGTGGTGGCGGCCGAGCTGCTGGGCGTGGCGCGCGGCCTGCTGCACGGCACGCTGGCGCAGTTCACGCGCGCGCTGCACCACGCCATGCCGCGCCACTGCAAGCTGCCGCGCTACGACTACGGCTCTAACGGTCAGTGCGAGCTGGTGGTGGAGTGGCCACGCTGAGCTGGTGGTGGAGTGGCCACGCTGAGCTGGTGGTGGAGTGGCCACGCCGAGCTGGTGGTGGAGTGGCCATGCTGCGCTACGAGTACGGGTCTAACGGTCAGTGCGAGCTGGTGGTGGAGTGGCCACGCCGAGCTGGTGGTGGAGTGGCCACGCTGAGCTGGTGGTGGAGTGGTCTTGCCGCGCTGATGCTGCGCAGACTAAGGCACCAACGGTCAGTGGCGCCTGCTGCAGGCCGAGCTGGTGGTGGAGAGGCCATGCCGCGCTGATGATGGAGAGGCCATGTCACGCCACGACTACGGATCCAACGGTCAGTGCGCCAGGAGCCGGCCGAGCTGGTGGTGGAGAGGCCAGTCACGACACTGCCGCCTGCTGCAGCGACATGATAAAAATAAGCTGATCGATTAACTACATAATTTTATTTTTATAAATACACACAAAGAATACATAATTACACGCAGACACAGAACAAACATGTGCGTTCACACAAATGTCAGTCCTGGGGGATCGAACCCACAACCTGCAGCGCAGGAGGCAGAGCTACTACCCACTGAGCTGTGAGGCGAGTCAACGCCTGAGTCACTTCCTACTTCTTTCTCTTTGTTTTATGTACAAGTACAACTTGGTCTGCAAACATGCTTTAAGGCCCAGAATACTCGTCACACTATTCCTTACGTAAAAGTTACAAAAAAAAGTGATATAGGTCCGTATAGCAACGCGGTTCTCCGCGGAATCAGACATAGCACGAAGCGAAATACCCAAATGAGAAGTAAGTAGAGTGCGACATGATAATATGGCTGCTCTGAATTATACAAAGAAAGCGACAATTTATAAAACACATAAATATGTTCAAGTAAACAGCTTATTTCAAAAAAAGGGCTGGGTTGATTTGTTTCAAATTAACTGATTTATATTCATGTGAAATAGAATTTCAAAATACCTTACTGTTCTAGATAAATTGGGGAATTTCTGAATTTTCAGAGGTGTTTTTGACATGATTTTTAACCAAGGTTTTCTAACTAATTCGTGTTTTAGCTCCGGTTGATTAATCACTTATATCCTTGAGTATCGTTTAGTTTAATTTCAATGTAATCTATTAAGCGGTAATAGAATGATTAGGGCTGCAATACTTGCAATTTTCAAAATGCTGGGCCTTAAGTAGGTATACATAATATATATGCCTATTTTGGTCTGCGCTGTAGGTTGTGGGTTTGTGGTGACAGTTTATGTAAGAGTACGCGAGTAAATGAAGCAAAAGAGGTATGTCAGGATCGTAGCAAGTGGAGATCCGTTGTCTCTGCCTACCCTGTCCGGAAATTGGCGTGATTTTATGTATGTATGTACGCGAGTAATCCGCGTTCGTCGATGAATTAATAATGTAATAATTAGTAATATTCAAGACATCTTCATGCCCTCCTCCCACGTTATGTGGGGTCGGTACAACATGTGATCTTCTTCCATTTCCCTCTATCATTCGTCATCTCGGTACTCACTCCTTTCCTACCCATGTCATCTTTCACACAGTCCATCCATCTTTTCTTTGGCCTACCTCTACCCTTATATCCATCCACATTCATATCTAACACTCTCCTCGTCACATGACATTCATCTCAGAGTGACAGACAGTGTGAAATGTCCACCAATATTTATTTGCTCATTTATATTGATGGCAGGCGTGCTGGGCTACTATCACGCGCAGCTGACAGACATCGTGCAGTACCCGGAGGCGCGCACGGAGCTGTTCCACGCCTTCCGCGAGCTCGGCAACATCATCCTCTTCTGCATGCTCATCGAGCAGGTGACACACACCATAGCGACATAAGAGTACAGTATAATAATGCATACAGGGCTCTTATGAAGCTCCCAAGACACTGCAGTGCGTCGAGTATGTTTTCTGAGGCGGGAGTTCCCGACTTCTTTGCTATAATTAGGACGAGGATAGCAGCCTTCTGGAATAGACTGAGTCGCTCCAGCAACACAATCCTGGGGGCTGTTTCTGGCTATCTGACCAATCCCATCTACAGACACTGGATTTCTGTCCACATGGATGG
This sequence comes from Cosmorhoe ocellata, assembly GCA_963675405.1. Classification (NCBI taxonomy): domain Eukaryota; kingdom Metazoa; phylum Arthropoda; class Insecta; order Lepidoptera; family Geometridae; genus Cosmorhoe; species Cosmorhoe ocellata. The sequence goes on from OY776273.1 coordinate 702,679, forward strand.
AAATAGAAAATAGATACTCTGTATTATTCTTGTATTTTTTAAATTTTTATTCTTATTGTTATTTTTTGTGTGATATGGGTCTTTTTTGTGCCTGCAATAAACTGATTTTATTTATTTATTTATTATTTATTTATAGCGTTATTTACAACTAGCTCCCGCTCGCATCGTGCCTCCGAGCAGGCAACACATACCATAGCGTTATTATAACTAGCTTTCGACCGCTTTTGTTGCAGGCGCTGAGCCAGGAGGAGGTCACTGACCTGCTGCACGCGGCACCCTTCCAGAACATTCTGCCGCGCCCCTTCGCCGCAGGTATCTAGCTACTGCCTATAGAATAGAATAGAAAATATTTTATTTGACACACACACACATGGTAAAGAATCAGTTTTAAAACCGAGATAAGGAGATAAGTACATATATATAGATTACTAGCTTCCGTTCGCGGTTTTGCTCGCGAGGTACCTACATAAAATATAGCCTATGTTACTCGGGGATAACGTAGCATTCTAACGGTGAAAGAATTTTTGAAATCGGACCAGTAGTTTTTGAGTTTATTCGTTACAAACAAAAATACAAAAATACAAAACTTTCCTCTTTATAATTGAAATTGAAAAAATATTTATTCAGTACAATCACAAGGATCACTTTGAATCGTCTTACATACTAGGTGAGTCTAGGTGCCAATTCCAGTCCTATCCCCAGTCCGAGAAGAACTGACGAGAAACTCGCTGGTCCTAGCGCTTTGTATGATCCTTGTTAATTTTATTAGGGACACCAGTTAGAGCTGATTCGTCCCAAGCTTTGTTTGTCATCTAAGTACTCTGATATTTTAATCTATACTAATATTATAAAGAGGAAAACTTTGATTGTTTGTTTGTTTGTTTGAATTGAATAGGTTCAGAAACTACTGAACCGATTTGAAAAATTCTTTCACCAATGTGTAGAATGAACTTTCAGGATGAACATAGGCTATATTTTATGTAGGTACTTCGCGGGCGACGCCGCGAGCGAAAGCTAGTATAATATAACTTGATAATTTTGTTTCCGCAGAGGGAGAGAAGCCAGAAACGAAGCAGAAGCGTCTCGAAGCGAAGTACGTAGCGCTGCAGATTGGACAGAACGTTGAGAAGTACGGCAATGCCAAGGTTAGTGTAGCTTCGCGTAGATCGAGGATAGATGGCGCTGACTGAAATATACAGCAGGATGTGAATATCTATACCTATATAAGAGCTTAACCTGACTGACTAACTGACTGACTGACTGATTCATCATCGCCGAGCCAAAACCGCTGAAGCTAGAAAGCTGAAATTTGGAAGGTGGTTTCCTTTTATAACAAAACCACCCACTAAGGCGGGATTTTTGGAAATTCCACCTTTAAGGGGGTGAAAAAGGGTGAAAACTTTAGTATGAAACTTTTTAACGCGTGGAGCGGTTTTCATGAAACTTTGTTTGTGCGCTGTAAATGAAACTGAAACTAAGCTAGTTTTGGTGTACAATATGTTGGTGATCAATAAATAAATAAATAGATAAAACTCTGAGTCCACTCCTCTTACATTCATATCATCTTTCACACAATCAAACCGCTTCTTCTTCGGCCTTCCTCTACTTGCGCACCCAGCCACACTCATACTCATAACTCTCGGTGACATGGTTTTCATCCCTCCCTATCACGTGTCCATACCATGCTAATCTAGCACTCCTCATCTTTTCTTTTATTGAATTGAATATAACTTGTATTGAATAAATATATTTTGAATTTGAATTTGAATCTGAGTCGGTCCGCAGCAGGCACAGCTGGCGCGCGAGGGGGACCTGCTGACGCGCGAGCGGCTGTGCTGCGGCCTGTCGCTGTTCAGCGTGGTGCTGCGGCGCCTGCGCGGGTTCCTGGGCGCGCCCGCCTGGCCCGCGCCCCCGCACGCGCCGCACGCGCCCGCGCACCACGACGACACGGCAGAATTCCACAGGTACGCTGCACGGGTACCGGTTGCACGGGAGCTGTTTGCACGGGAGCTGGGTGCACGGATACTCTTTGCACGGGAGCTGGGTGCACGGGTACTGTTTGCACGGGAGCTGGGTGCACGGATACTCTTTGCACGGGAGCTGGGTGCACGGGTACTGTTTGCACGGGAGCTGGGTGCACGGGTACTGTTTGCACGGGAGCTGGAAGCACGGATACTCTTTGCACGGGACCTGGGTGCACGGGTACTGTTTGCACGGGAGCTGGGTGCACGGGTACTGTTTGCACGGGAGCTGGGTGCACGGGTACTGTTTGCACGGGAGCTGGGTGCACGGATACTCTTTGCACGGGAGCTGGGTGCACGGGTACTGTTTGCACGGGAGCTGGGTGCACGGGTACTGTTTGCACGGGAGCTGGAAGCACGGATACTCTTTGCACGGGACCTGGGTGCACGGGTACTGTTTGCACGGGAGCTGGGTGCACGGGTACTGTTTGCACGGGAGCTGGGTGCACGGATACTCTTTGCACGGGAGCTGGGTGCACGGGTACTGTTTGCACGGGAGCTGGGTGCACGGATACTCTTTGCACGGGAGCTGGGTGCACGGGTACTGTTTGCACGGGAGCTGGGTGCACGGGTACTGGTTGCACGGGTACTGCTTGTACGGGTACTGGTTGCACGGGTAATTGTGAAAGTGGGAATTTTTATTCCCACTTTTTAATTATAGAAAATACCCAACCTCACCAAGCGGGTTGGGACTAGGGCGTGTAAAAACCGGGTTGTTTAAAAAAACCGGGTTTTCGAGTTTTATTTTTCAATAACCGGTTAAAAACCGGTTATTCGGTTATTTTTCCAGTTTTTTAATACAGGTGTCTCGGGACAAAATAAAACCTTAAATTTTAGTAAAAATGAACTAAGTAATTATTGTAATAAGCAAGCACCAAATAAATTTTAAAATATTTTAATATAATTATGTTTAACTCACTCTTACTCGAATAAAGTAAAAAAATTGAACAACATGATAAGGTCTTATCTAGATAATGTAATTCACTCTTTTATACGGCAGTATTAAAAACTCTTTCTCTCTTACTCAAATGAAACCATAACAAGTTAAATTAAATTAAAATTTTAATAAACCTCTGACACAAATTTTTAAAACATTTTCTTGTAATATAATTCAGCAAGACTGCGAAAACTACAGGGGCATTAGCCTACTCAGCATCGTCGGTAAGCTGTATGCGAAAGTGTTGATCGAATGAAAGAAACTGATGAGGATATTGGATGCACAAGCAGGATTTCGAAAGGGTATGGGATGTACGGATCAAGTCTATCCTTGCGATGCACAGCCGAGAAATTTTTGGCAAAGGTCTAAAGGTCTATTGCGCTTTCGTGGATCTGGAGAAGGCCTATGACAGAGTGATGAGGAATGAACTGTGGTCGGCTCTGTCGATGTATGGGGTAAAGAGCAACCTGGTGCGAGTTCTGAAATCTCTCTATGAGGGTTCTAGGGCTTGCGTTAGGATACATGGGTCATATAATTAATGGTTTAACATCGAAAAGGGTGTTAGACAGGGATATGTAGCGTCACCATGGCTTTTTAATCTATTCATGGACAGTTGGCTACAAGATATGAAAGAAAGTGATTGTGGATTAAGAATGAATGAGTTACTCGTCAAATGTCTTCTCTATGCTCACGATCAGGTAATACTTGCGTCGTCGGCAGAGGAGTTACAGGAGATGGTAACAGGCATGCATGTAGCATTTGACAGGAAAGGAATGACAATAAATGTAAGTAAGAAGAAAGTTTTTGAAAGAGATGAATGCATTACAGAATGTGAAATAATGATCAGAGGAGAAAGAGTTTGTAGGTATATTTGGGTACGCTGTTTAAGAATGATGGGAAACATGATGATGATATTGAAAGGAGAGTGAATGCTGGAAATCGTGTGAATGGGGCACTTCACTGATTTATGAGCAGTCGGATAGTTTCTAAAAAGGCACGACTGGCTGTGCATGGTGGAGTGTTAGTGCCGACATTAATGTATGGAAGTGAAAGTTGGGTATGGCAGAAGAAGCATCAAAGTAGAATAAATGCAGTGGAAATGAGAGCTTTAAGAAGTATTGTGTGGTTTAACTTTGAATGATAGAGTGAAGAATAATGTGATAAAAGAATGTTGTGGAGTGAAAGAAGACGTAGTGATGAAAATTGAGAAGGGTATGCTAAGATGGTTTGGGCATGTAGAAAGGATGGATGAAAGGAGATTGACGAAACAGGTGAATAAGGCGAGTGTGAATAGGACAGTTGGAAGGGGAAGACCTCGGCGTACGTACCTCGAGCACATTGGGGACGTTTTAGAGAAAGGCCAGGTCCAGAGTACCCTAAACCGACGCATGTATGAAGAATGTAGTGAGAGTGAATGAAGCAAAAGAGGATCGTAGCAAGTGGAGATCCGTGATCTCTGCCTACCCCGTCGGGAAACAGGCGTGATTTTATGTATGTATGTATGTATGTAATTAGGTGGACAATTATGGCCGTTCCAAATAAAGTCTGCAAGGCGTAGTTTTAAATGAATTTGTCATATATTACTCATTAAAAAAAACTCGAAAAACCGGGTTTTTTTCCAAGAAAAAACCGATTAAAAACCGACGTAAAATCAGTCGGTTAATCGGTTAATCGGTTTACATGCCCTAGTTGGGACTAATTCCCAACCAACTCACTACTTAGTGGCATCATTGGTCATCTAAAATTATAGGCATTAGTTTCAGAAATGCATGAGTTTTGAAATGTAATATTTTATCGTTAACTTGTGTAATTGTGTAACATAATGTGTTGTTCCAGACTCTGGTCGGCCCTCCAGTTCCTGTACTGCATTCCCGTCGGAGACACTCAATTCACTGTTGAGTGAGTATTTACATTATGTATTTAAAATTATGTACTAGCTCAGCCGACAGACGTCGTCCTGTTGTCTTGTCACGTACGGAATACTGTGCGAAATGTGGGCAACCTACAAAATATAATGTTTCGGAGAAAGAATGAAAGAAAAATAATTTATTCAGTAAAATCACTTTGATCACTGAAACGTCTCACATGCGGTGAATCTATGTGCCAATTACAACCTAACACAAGTACGAGAAGAACAGGCGAGGGACTCGTCTCGATCCTAGCGCTTTGTGTGATCCTTCTTAGAAATAATGTAAAATAAAAAAATAAAAAAATACTCACACGACTGTAATCCCCAGGCTCGGTAGATATCTCCTCAGATCTTTAGTTACTTAGATCTTTGAGGATATCTAAAGAGGGTAGTCAGAGGCACGTCCAAACATGACATTTGGTACATGCCCACATTTTGCACAATATTCCGTTAGTATTCCGTACGTGACAGGTTGCAGGCCCATCGCCGCTTATAAGAATACTAACCTGTGACACATACCTTCGAATTTTTGGTTCTAGGGCATGCCGGTTTCCTCACGATGTTTTCCTTCACCGTTTAAGAGCACTGGCATTGCGCACATAAATTTTTCGAGTGGAAAAACTCATTGGTGCACGACCAGGTTTGAACCCACGACCTTCGGTTCGTGAGGCAGGGGTGCTACCACTACACCACCAGCGCTTTCAGAAATAATGTAATCGACATAAAACAAAAGACAAAATAAAACATAAAACAAAAGGATTGGTTAGCTGTCGGAGGGCGGACTCTTTAGATATCCTCAAAGATCTAAGTAACTAGAGATCTGAGGAGATGTCTACCGAGCCTGGGGAGTACATGGTAGGTAGGGTCTACCATGAGTTTACACAATCTACACTCGCTAGCGACTGTAGTAAGAAAAATGTATGAAAACTTGTACAGCGCCTCTAGCGGATAGTTGGGTACTAAAACGTCACGTAGTTAACTATCCTACGTCACAGTACTACAGCGACTGTAGTTTGCGCTCATTAATTTGCTTAGAATTTGGTACCATGAGTAACAATTTTGACAGATGTCATAGTAACGTACTATTACTACTGTAGTGACGTCAGCTGATCTAAATGTGACAACTCATGGTAGACGTACTGTCGTGGTAATGTTTCAGGGAGTTGTTCGGCGAGGGCCTGCACTGGGCGGGGTGCGCGATCATCGCACTACTAGGCCAGCAGCGACGCTTCGAGGCGCTCGACTTCTGCTACCACATCCTGCGAGTGCAGCGGGTGGACGGCAAGGATGAACTCGTCAAGGGCATCGTAAGTCGCCAGTTTGAACAGCGCCATCTAGTCACAATTTTGTGAATAAGATAAATATTTAAAGCCCAGCATTTTGAAAATTGCAAGTATTGCAACCCTAATCATTCTATTACCGCTTAATAGATTACATTGAAATTGAACTACACGATACTCAAGGATATAAGTGATAAATCAACCGGAGCTAAAACACGAATTAGTTAGAAAACCTTGGTTAAAAATCATATCAAAAACACCTCTGAAAATTCAAGCTTACGCACGCGTTATACCTTGAAAAAAAAAATATATCGCGCGGGAACCGTACATTTTTCCAGGATAGAAATGGATGGACTGTGTGAATGATGACATGGGTCAGAAAAGAGTGAGTGAGATGACGAATGATGGAGGGAGATGGAAGAAGATGATGTTCATCCGACCACATAACGTGGGGAAAAGGGCAGGAAGAAGATGATTTTGATGATAATAAAGAGGAAAGTTTTGTATTTTTGTTTGTAACGGGTAAACTCAAAAACTACTGGACCTATTTCCAAAATTCTTTCACCATTAAAATGCTACATTCATCATCTTCCTGCCCTTATCCCGCTTTATGTGTGGTCGGCACAACATGTGATCTTCTTCCATTTCCCTCTGTCATTCGTCATCTCAGTACTCACTCCTTTCTAACTCATGTCATCTTTCACACAATCCATCCATCTTTTCTTTGGCCTACCTCTACCCCTGTATACATGTGTAAAATTAAAATGCTACATTATCCCTGAGTAACATAGGCTATAGATTACTCAGGTATACATTAAGCCGTGGTGTGTTCCAGCCGCTGAAGCGCATGGTGGACCGCATCCGGCGGTTCCAGGTCCTCAACAGCCAGATCTTCAGCGTCATCAACCGGCACCTCACGGCGGACGACGACGCGGGCCGGGTGGAGCACGTGCGCTGCTTCCCGCCCCCCGCCGCGCCCGTGCACATCAACTGACGACACCGGCCGGCATCGACACGTGTCGTCTGACGTCATCAACTGTCGTCTGGTGTCATCATCTGTTGTCTGACGTCTTCAACTGTCGTCTGACGTCATCAATTGTCGTCTGACGTCATCAACTGTTATCTAACGTCATCAACTGTCATCTGACGTCACCAAATGCTTCATGACGTTATCAATTGTCACCTGATATCACCAACCATCATCTAATTCGGATGATCTGATGTCACCAATCGTCATCTGACGTTACCAGGTGTCATTAATAGTCACCTGACGTCATCAAAAACGCAGACTCCCTGTCTTAATTATAATCTTGATTATTAATGCATAAGAAGTATTTTAAACATAAATATAAGATTCAAAATGTTGACTGACTCTGACACAGGCAACGCACACACTTAACCGCTGGTCGTAGACTCTAAAATAGATGTGGTTTACAGTATGTATGTGAATGGTAAAAACGAAATTTTCCGAAATTAAATCTTTTGGTTGGGGTTATTTGTATGAAATAATCATATTTACAGCACTGGTGGTGTAGTGGTAGCACCCCTGCCTGCGATCCGAAGGTCGTTGGTTCAAACCTGGTCGTGCACCAATGGATTTTTCCATTCGAAAAATGCCAGTGCTCTTAAACGGCGAAGGAAAACATCGTGAAGAAATTGGAACCAAAAATTTGAAGGTGTATCATAGATTAGTGGTCATAAAGCGATTGACTTGCAACCTGTCACGTACGGAATACTAACTACTGTGCAAAATGTGGGCATGTGCCAAATGTCATGTTTGGACGTGCCTCTGACTACCCCCTTTAGATATCCTCAAAGATGTAAGTAACTAGAGATCTGAGATATCTACCGAGCCTGGGGATTACAGTCGTGAGTGTTTGTCTGTTTTCGTTTATCTAATTATATTCCAGTAGTTTTAAATAAGTAGATTAAGTACACACGCCTCTGTAATGCATTTTATTTATAGTTATTATTGGATTTTGAATTTTATATTATCGTAAGTGTAGATTATGAGCGCTTAGTATAATTTCTGATGGCAACGATCAGCGCGGTCACTAAATAGGGCGGCCGCTAATACAGACACATACTAAGCATTATTATATTTAAATACAATTTATGATTTTTAGTATTTGTATTATGTTATTACAATATACAACTTTTTTAAGAGTTTGTGGTTTTATTTAGGTTTATATTTGCCTGCGGTTTCACCCGCGAGTTACCCATAGCCTACTAGCTGCGTGGAATAGTTACTAGGCAGTATTTTTATTTTATTTAAGTTTTCTTATTTTGCACTTAAAATATGTGAAAAAAAAGGCACGAAGATTCTAAAAGATAAAACATTAGTTTAACTTTTTATTAACATATTTCATCAGACAGTGGTTCGAACAATGTTTTTTTAGAAAAACTAAGTAATTAAAATATCAAGGTGCAGGTACATGTAATTCAACTGTAATTTAACAAACTTATGACTTGTTTATCATAAAATTAGTCAATATACCAAACGAATCATACAAATTTAGTTAAATTACCAAAAATCATACATTTTTTTCTAAATTACCAAAAGAATCTTACAAATTTAGTCAAATGACCAAACGGATCATACAAATTTAGCCGAATTGCCAAAAATATCATACAAATTTAGCCAAACTACTAAAAATTTACTTTGTACCAAACATCAATCCTTCTCTAAATATTATTTTTACAATGATTTAGAATAATTTAAATAAAAGCAGAACTTTTACCTTTAATATTGCTTTAGCTCAACTTATTTTTCATCAGAATTTAATTCATCTAACTAAATAATTAACTCAATACTTAAAATCAACAATTTAAGATGACATGTTTTATTCAATAAATTCACACTGTTTTGAAACATCATAGAAGCTAGGGGGATTTTAAGGGTACTTATGGGTTCACTAGTACTCTCGAATGTCACTATTTATCTTGAACCAGTGTGGTGAAAGGATAAAAGTGCACCTCAGAAGTACCTTTCGTACTCTTAACACATTTTTTTAGGTTCTACAATATGCCAGTGTTCTCACGATTGGACCATTTTACAACGGTTCGTCATTGTTCGCAACAAACAAGGGCTCGTAAAATATTAGTTAATTTTAAATGTACCCTTCGTGAAATAACTTATTATCAAACAATCTATTGCTCCATCTTCATGCTATCAACTTGAGAGACGAGCTCTAAAATCGAGGTTCAATTTTAAAATAACGGTAAAATATCAAATTGAGTAGAATCGACCGATTGCCTTGGACAAATTGTTATTCTGTCACCAATTCTCTGAAAATTAAGGCCTCAAAGGCTTCTTTCGTGTACTTGAAACTTATAAGATACTACAAGTTCCAAAGTTTTTTCTCACAGTTTTGAGTACTTTCCCTTTATTTGCTTCTTGACAAATTTCTAATTTAACGGAGTGTGACCTATATGTTTTCAACTATTTGGTCTCGACAGACAGACAAACAACTAAGCGACACACAATTTTTCCAAAAAAAATTGTGTATCACTTTACTTGGAATTAAACTTGGAAGATACATTTCTCTTACAGAGTAGTGGTACAGAAAAACTAAATTTGAGAGTTGATTGTTGAAGTTTTTATAAAATCCTCCACATTCCACTATTATCAGAATCTAACACTCCCGGCTGGAAACCACCTCACAGTTCCCGTCTGCATCCTCATACAAAACCTCCTCAATCACCTCATACACATTATTATTATCCTTCATCTCGTACACAATGCTCTCATGCATCTGATACACCTTCTCATCCTGAGACCCCGTCAACTCTTCCACCTGAGTCTTAGACAGCAAATGTATATCAGCTTTGAGATTTTCCAAATCAGCCTTCAAAGGTCCGAGTACATAGGACTCCAGTCCGTTCTTCAGGACATCAACACTGTCTATATTCGGTGGTAGCTTCCTTCTGTTGGGGAACGTTTTTCGGTTGGACAGCGAGCGTTCCTGGGAACGTTCAGCCGCTCTCAGTTTCCGGTTCTTGCTCTTGTAAGGAGTTGGCTGCTTCAGGTGTACGGTGGTCACATGTAGCTTCATTGAGTTGGACTGGGTGAACCCTTTCCCGCACACCGGACACTTGTAAGGCTTCTCACCGGAGTGGACCTGCGACAGAAAAATATATCGTGTAAATGTTCTCGTGGGATAGATTTGTTTTTGTTTTTCAAAATATCACGCAGGCGAAGCCGTGGGCGGAAGCTGGTATATATATAAACATAAGATCGTAGCAGTAACTCCCATTTGTTCTATAGGACTATGACGTCATAGAACAGTTAAAACTTTTTTATCCCTGTAGTTCTATTAGTAAATGGGTCCTAACCCGGTCGTGTCGCAACAAGGCCGCCTTGTTACTGAAGGCCTTGGGGCACGCGGGGCACTGGTAGGGCCGCTCGCCCGTGTGCGTGCGCACGTGGATCTGAAACAACAACCACAACATCAGCAGTGATCTGGATCACTTGAGCTATCTTTAGATTTGTAACGGACCGATAACTCAACCGTACATAATAATCTAGTCACTAGATTATTATTAATATTAATATAATGTATAAAATACACTAGATTCTAGTGTATTTTATACATTATAGTATGTAAAGTTATTATATATATCTACATTCTGGAAATGAAGATTATTATTATTCATCATCACAATTTTAATTATTCTCCACTTTTCCACACAATACAAATCATTAATCACACACGAGTACAAGCGAGCGTACATTCGCCTGTGAGAATGTACACTCGCCTGAACTGTGTGACTGCCTGTGTGAGTGTACATTCACCTGTGAGAATGTACGCTCGCCTGCACTATGTGACCGCCTGTGTGAGTGTACATTCGCCTGTGAGAATGTACGCTCGCCTGCACTATGTGACCGCCTGTGTGAGTGTACATTCGCCTGTGAGAATGTACGCTCGCCTGCACTATGTGACCGCCTGTGTGAGTGTACATTCGCCTGTGAGAATGTACGCTCGCCTGCACTATGTGACCGCCTGTGTGAGTGTATATTCGCCTGTGAGAATGTACGCTCGCCTGCACTATGTGACCGCCTGTGTGAGTGTACATTCGCCTGTGAGAATGTACGCTCGCCTGCACTATGTGACCGCCTGTGTGAGTGTACATTCGCCTGTGAGAATGTACGCTCGCCTGCACTATGTGACCGCCTGTGTGAGTGTACATTCGCCTGTGAGAATGTACGCTCGCCTGCACTATGTGACCGCCTGTGTGAGTGTACATTCGCCTGTGAGAATGTACGCTCGCCTGCACTATGTGACCGCCTGTGTGAGTGTACATTCGCCTGTGAGAATGTACGCTCGCCTGCACTATGTGACCGCCTGTGTGAGTGTACATTCGCCTGTGAGAATGTACGCTCGCCTGCACTATGTGACCGGCTGTGTGAGTGTACATTCGCCTGTGAGAATGTACGCTCGCCTGCACTATGTGACCGCCTGTGTGAGTGTACATTCGCCTGTGAGAATGTACGCTCGCCTGCACTATGTGACCGCCTGTGTGAGTGTACATTCGCCTGTGAGAATGTACGCTCGCCTGCACTATGTGACCGCCTGTGTGAGTGTACATTCGCCTGTGAGAATGTACACTCGCCTGCACTGTGTGACCGCCTGTGAGAATGTACGCTCGCCTGTACTGTGTGACCGCCTGTGTGTGTACACTTACTTGCAAGAACAGCGGCATGGCGAAGGATTTCGGGCAGAAGTTGCAGTGGTAGGGGCGCTCGCCCGTGTGCGTGCGTTGGTGGTAGCGTAGAGCCGCGTTAGACTGCACACAAACGAAGAGATAGTTATTAAGGGTGGATTTGATCAACTTCAGTGGGACGATTATGTAACTCAGTAGGTCTACCATGAGATTTCACAATCTACACTCGCTAGCGACTGTAGTTAGAAAACTGTATGAAAACTTGTACAGCGCCTCTAGCGGATAGTTGGGTACTAAAACGTCACGTAGTTAACTATCCTACGTCACAGCGTACTACAGCGACTGTAGTTTGCGCTCATTAATTTGCTTAGAATTTGGTACCATGAGTAACAGTTTTGACAAATGTCATAGTAACGTACTATTACTACTGTAGTGACGTCAGCCGATCTAAATGTGACAACTCATGGTAGACCTACTGCTTACAATCAATGTCAATCCGTTTCGATTGTAATCAAGTAATTCGGTATTACGTAAGAGTGTTGATTCAATCAAATGGAAATGGAAACAAAAATAATTGGGTGACCCTTATTTCGTTTTGAATAGTATCATAAGGATATCCAGGTAGTCAGAGGCACGTCCATTATATTTAGCGAATACTCACCGCATAGTATTTCCCGCAAACCTCGCACACTATTATCCGCTGTTTCTTAGACAAAATACCCTGAAAATGATTAAACATTATTTAGCTATCTTAAAACAATTATGGCGGCTGTAACTGTAAGGCGCCATTTTATATTTCTTTCAGTTAGGTTTTCTTTATTTTTGAAAGAAATACTTGTATACTCGTATAACGAATCTTATAGTTAGTATTAATTACAACTTTTATTCTTGTTTTTTTTTCATAATTTAATCTAGTTGTGTTTTCCTTATTTGGCCTTATTATTTTCTTCTTACTGTTTTTTATATTATATTTTTTGTACCGCTGTTGGAAAACCTTTTACCTAATACTGGTTTCACAACTATATAACTCCACTGAAAGCTACCATGACCCAAATAAATTTTAATGAGTTTATTTCAATAAAACGCCTTTACAAGTAGGTACCTACATACAACAATGTTCTAATACTCGACTCCTACGCATCAAATAACCATTCCGAACTATTTACTGGCGGTCTATAGGTTAAACGATAATTTAATAAGTGTATTTTTCTCTTTGCACAAAAAGGTTGCAATACACTCAAATAATCGATAAGTTGCAAAACATTGATTATAATACTGAAGTATTAATAGAGAAAATAAAATGAAAATAAAATAAAATAACAACTTGTATTCACTCACTGTCTTGGGAAACTTGCGTCTCCTCCTTCTGGGTGGCTTCGGGTCTTCCAACAGCACCATAACGCCATCCTCATCATCATTGGGGATCCCATCTAAACCAAAACCAGTACGTCTACCATGAGTGGTCACATTCAGATCGGCTGACGTCACTACAGTAGACGATATCAGAATGTTCACTCGAGAGAACATTCACAGGAATGAATGCTTCATTGAAAGAAAAATGTAAGTGCATTATGATTGTATAATATACTAGCTTCTGCACGCGGCGTCGCCCGCGAAGTACCTACATAAAATATAGCCTATGTTCATCCTGAAAGTTCATTCTACACATTGGTGAAAGAATTTTTCAAATCGGTTCAGTAGTTTCGGAGCCTATTCAATTCAAACAAACAAACAATCAAATCTTTCCTCTTTATAATATTAGTATAGATATATTACTTTCTTCTAAGGTCTCCTCTTTAATGGATTCGATGGCTTCTTCCAAGGCCTCGTACTCCGGATGTGTCTCATCTTCCTCTGTCTCCTCCTCCGTCTCCTCCATGTTGGGAATGTGTTTCTTCTCATCTATCTCGAGGATGTATTTTGTGTCTTCTGTCTCATTGAGGTATGTCTTGTCATCTGAATACAAACAACTAAGTTTATCATCTATCCTACTAATATTATAAACGCGAAAGTTTTTAAGAATGATGTATGGATGTAAGGATGTCGGGATGTATGTTTGTTACTCTTCCACGCTGAAACGGCTGAGCGGATCTGGATGAAATTACATTGAAAATTGAGTAATATAATACAATTTTTTTTTTGTATTATATTACTATTATTAAAAAGGATTGGGGGAGGCCTTTGTCCAGCAGTGGGACACTAACGGCTGATAAAATAATATTTATTTATTTTATTATTCCTAAATTTGTTAAATTAAAATTCCTTTGTTGAAATAATAAAAAATATTAATTATTATTTCAACAAAGACTATTCCAACACTGTGTGATATAGACGAGCAGCTGTCGCTGTTATGTCTATATCACACAGTGTTGGAATAGTCTTTGTTGAAATAATAATTAATATTTTTTTCCTTTTCGAGCACTAGTTTCTTAGTTTGTTTGTTCGTAGCCAGTCATCGAGCTTATATCATAATAATAATAGTTTTGTCCGTCTGTCGATGCAAATTTCTGAAGTTAAACAGACTTTAATTAGAGGATTAATAAGATGATATCCTACTAATATTATAAACGCGAAAGTTTGTAAGAATGTATGGATGGATGGATGTATGTTTGTTACTCTTTCACGCTAAAACGGCTCAACGGATCTGAATGAAATTTGGCACAGATATAGATTATGGTTTGGAATAACACATAGGCTACATTTTATCCCGAAAAAATGTACGGTTCCGATAGATTGTTTTTGATTTTCACGCAGGCAGAAGCTAGTTACAATATAATAATGAGATGACGTCACCTTCATAATCAGAGTCCTCGGTCTCGCAATGTTCCAGGTTAATCCCAACGGGTAAGTGGCTCGCCTCATAGTGCCGAATACACTCATCTTCCGTTCTGTATATGTTGAAACACTGAAAAAATATGTACATTTTAAGTTTCATATTGCATCAGCTAGCCTCATATCACTACTAGCTCATCACTAGCTTGCAATAGTTGATTTATCGATTGGGAAATTCAAAAAGTAATTAAACAAAAACTGTCTCACAAAGCTTATTATACAGACTACTTAGATGACAAAAAAGCTTGGGACGAATCAGCTTCAACTCTGCTAGGTGTCCCTAACAATGTTAACAAGGATCATACAAAAAAAGCGCTAGGCCTAGCGAGTTTCTTGTCTGTTCTTCTCGGACTGGGGATAGGACTGGAATTGGCACCTAGACTCACCTAGTGTGTAAGACGATTCAAAATGATCCCTGTGATTTTACTGAATAAATAATTATTGACTATTAGCATGAACTTATAATTTTCTATTTAGTTTTTGACTTAAGTTTCAGTTTGAGTATTACAGTTGATTTATATTATACTTACATAATGGTCCCTGCTAACAAGAATAATAAAATTGGTGCCTGACCAAGAAAAGGTTGGGAATGAGGATCACAAATTTAATTTTGTGATCTGCGGTGAAAATGCCAGAGGCAGGACAAAGCCACGCTTCGCTTGAGCCCTACGCCTTTGTCTTCGCCAATCAGACCTTTAAACGACCTGTATCTATAATTAACTATACCTACATGGAAACTTAGTTTAGTAGGTACTCCTTGGACATTTTGACAATGGGTACAGTGTCTGGTGCAGCAGAAATGGAGCCCTATCATGGAGGCGTAGGGCACATTACTGATGGGTAACTTACAATGCCGCATTTATATTCTTTCCTCTCGCGCTTCCGAGGATGCTCCTTCTCCAAATGGGCCTTCAATGCATCTTCACTTGGAAAAGTCTCGCCGCATTCACAGATAATATAATGAATACTAACAAAGGAACAATTATCTGGGTTTTCTTCGCTCATTTTTAAACACAGATTAACAAATTGTAGACACAGAGCTGCAATTTCTAGGCGGGCGCCGCGCCGCAGATGTCAGCCATTTTATTTTATCAACAGTGCTGCCAACATAGATTTTACATTTTGCCTACATACTCGCAAATAAAATTAATTTTAATAAACTCATCCTCTTCCTAGTTTCCTCAAATAACCTGAAATAAACTAAAATCTTCACAATGCTTTAAAAGTATTTTGGCGTCTTTATGTTTAGCGGAGTTTAAATACTATGCAATATTAAGCCAATTCGACAATGCACAGATCAAAAGATACATTAGCGATAGATACTTTTTTATAAAATTACCCGATTTTGTTTTATATCATTCTAAATCGATCTCAAGATGATCCAAAAAATGTTTTATCTAATCTTAGCTAATTTTCGTCCCCCTATATTTGTGGAGAAAATCCAAAATTTATTATATTCCCAGAAATATAATGCCTCTAGAAATGTATCCCACGTTTAATTTGGTAGACCTACTCTACTACTACTACTCTGGTTCATAATTTACAATATTTTCCTGCTCTAAACCTACTTGCGATGCGCCTTATCGGTCCTTGTAAATAAGCGCCATCTAGTATAGACCTAAAATACTTTGTTCAATTACGATGCCTGCACCATCTAGTATCGAATAGCTGAACTATTGAAAAAAAATATGCCGTTTAAATAACTACTTCCGCTTTAAGATTTGAAGTTATTTGATCAAACTGACAGACTACGTTTGTCTGATTTTCGTTTGTGGTCTATTTCATTCGGTCAGTTCGTCAAAATAACTTACAATAATGTTTGTTGGTATGGTGTAAATATCCTACTTAAACTGAAAAATAAAAACAACAAACAACTAGTAAATTCTTGAAAGAAAAGCTAAACAAAATATTAAATTGCAATGGAGGCAGTAATGGCTTGCCGTATATGCCTCAATACAGACACCAAGCTGTACGAAATGAGCCGATACCGCTTAAAATATGCGTACGAAGATCTATGTGGAAACAATGTAATTACAACCCATTTATTTATTATTGTATCACTATACATAAGTCTTGAGTATTTTGTATATTTAGTAAGTGCTTGTGGTGTAGTGGTAGCACCTCACGTTCCGAAACATCCGTTAAAAAACATCGTGAGGAAACCGGCATACCCTAGAACTAGAAATTCGAAGGTGTGTGTCATAGGTTAGTATTCTTATAAGCGGCGATGGGCTTGCAACCTGTATGTACAGAATACTAACCACTTGTTCAAAATTTGGGCATGTGCTGTCATGTTTGGACGAGCCTCTGACTTTAGATATCCTCAAAGATCAAAGCCACTAGAGGTCTGAGGAGATATCTACCGAGCCTGGGGATTACAGTCGTGAGCATGTTTATTTGTTTTTTTTGAGTATCAACAAATGTAAATTTATTTCAGCTTCAGACATCCCGTCTAGACGTAATGCTACAGCACATTTGTATGTACTGCGCTGTGATGTTAAAGAAGTTTACCTTGTTTAAGAAGAGATGTGAGCGGGCAACGCATCTGATTGAGATTTTACTCTCAGAATGCATGCAGGTATACCCATAAACATTACCAAACGGTGAAGGAAAACATCATTAGGAAAATGGCATGTTGTAGAACCTAAATGTCCGAATAATGTGTCAAGTGTAAGGCATACCTTAATCCTTTCACTCGAAAGTACCTACCTGGTCCATTCTACTCAATGGTTTCATCATTGTTCGCAACAAACAATTTTGGTTATCTCGTAAAATATTAGGTACCTAATTTTAAATGTACCCTTTGTGAAATAACTTATTTTCAATCAATCTTTTTTGCTCCATCTTCAAAAGACGAACTCTAAAATCATGACGACCTCTGTGGCGCAGCGGGTGAGAGTCCGCCTGCGACGCAAGAGGTTGCGGGTTCAATTCCTGCCGCGGAACAAATTTGTGTAAGATTTGCAGAAATTTGTTCCGTTGGTCTGGGTGTTTTCTATGTATAATAAAAAATATCTATCTATGTATATAATGTATTAAATATATCAGTTATCTAGTACCCATAACACAAGCTTTGAGTAGCTTACTTTGGGGCTAGATGATGCTGTGTGGATTGTCCAGCATTATTTATTTATTTAAAGAACAAAAAAGATTTTAAAATAATGGTGAAATATCAAAATGAGTAGAATAACTCACCTACTGGTGCCTTCTTTTTCCTGCCCTTTTCCCACACTAAGTGTGGTCAGCACAACATGTTTTCTTCCTCCATCTCCCTCTATCATCCGTCATCTCAGTATTCACTACTTTCTTACTCATTATCATCTTTCACACAGTCCAGCCATCTTTTCCTTGGCCTACCTTTACCCCTGTATCCATATTATATCTATTACCTACCGGTGTCATGAGAGCAAAAAATAATAATAAATTAATAAACTTACAGCTGACCACAGACAATATACGAAACATTAATAAACTTGAAACAAATATAGCTCTGCCGTACACATCACAAGTGCTATATAACCTCGATTCAACAACGGAGATCAAAGAAGAATATCACAACGATAAACTCAACGATATAGAGGAGTTCCTCCAAGATTGTACGAGTCCAGGATCACTGGTGGACTACCGAGATTTGAAAACAGACAGTGACGACGAGCCCCTGTCAAAGAAAGTCAGAAAGAGAAAGAAGAAAAATAAGAAAGAGCACACAGAGCCGAAACTAGAAATGGAACAGTTAAACAATGAGCCGGAGAATTGGGAAAGGGAATTTGAGCTGGTGCTACTGACGAAAGAACAGCAAGTGGAAGAGATCCTGGCAAGGAAAAACTCCTCGAACTATCAGAATTCAATGTACAAATGTGAATATTGCTACAAAGGGTTTATGACGGAGGTGACTTACAACAATCATATGATTCTCCGACATGATTTGGTAAGTGAATTTTTTGTATTTCTTAAACTTTTACGATTAACACACAAATTTATGGAAGTATTAGCTAATATTAATAGTAATGCAATGCAATAAAAGATTGCACTGTGACTGACTTTACGCGGCAGACTGTAAATGTACGCGGCAGACTGTAAGTGTACGCAGCCGACTGCAAGTTTACGCTGCAGACTGTAAGTGTACGCAGCCGAATGCAAGTTTACGCTGCAGACTGTAAGTGTACGCAGCCGACTGTAAGTGTACGCAGCCGACTGTAAGTGTATGCAGCCGACTGCAAGTGTACGCGGCATACTGCATTGTATGTGGCCTACTGTTAGTGTACATGGTGTATTTGGTCCCTAGATGCACCAACTTACTCAATTACATTTGTACCTACCTAAAATCTGCCATCATGTTTAAGACTGTAAATCTTGCACGGTGATGCTTCATGGCAAAGCTTCGGGCAGCCTGGGTTTTGATAATTTACGAAATTTTATTTCATTTCCTTCTATTCATTTATCTGCAACGCACCTAGGAGCCCTAACGGACATTTACGGCAGCGTTACAAATAGAAGGAAATAAAAGGAAATGTTCGTTTTATTTCCGAAATTCGATTTATTTTGAAATGTCCGAAAAAGTTTCGTAAAGTAATAAAAGCCT
Organism: Cosmorhoe ocellata; assembly: GCA_963675405.1. Lineage (NCBI taxonomy): Eukaryota > Metazoa > Arthropoda > Insecta > Lepidoptera > Geometridae > Cosmorhoe > Cosmorhoe ocellata. Next base: position 721,904 of record OY776273.1, read on the forward strand.
GTGTCAACATCCAATTTTATGTAATTCAATTAATATTGCTTTCCTAATTTTGTGAGGCACTAAGATTCTATAGCCCCAAAATATACAGCCCCTATCCATAGTTAATTCATTCTTTCTATTATACAATGGTAATATTTCTTTGTCTAATTCTTTTTTATCTGGCCAGCCATCAGTCATGTACCTTATAATTTTAGAGAAGATTTGATCTTTTCTAGACTCTTCTTGAATTTTCCTCCAATTTAATGATTCTATTTCTGAATCGTTTGTGTAACAGGTAACACTAAAATTATCACTAATACAAAGTGAGTGTATATCCACTACATCATTATTTTTAACAGTTCTAGACAAGAAATCAGCTGGATTTTCTGATGATTTAATATGTCTTACTTTATAATTAAATGCAGAGAGAAATATGGCGTAGTGTTGCAATCTTTTAGCAGCCATTTTTGGAATACTTTTAGTTGGACCAAAAATCCTCACCAAAGCTGCATTATCCGTCTCTAATTCAAAGAGCCTTCCATAAATGTAGTTATAAAATTTAGTTATTCCAAAAATAACTGCCATTGCTTCCTTATCAATTGTTGAATATCTTTGTTCAACTTCATTCAGCTTTTTGCTGGCAAAAGCAATTGGTTTGACTACACCATTTTTGTCTCTGTTGGATAGTACAGCACCCAGACCTGTATCGGAAGCATCACAAGATAAAATTAATGGCAGGTTTGGATCATAATGCCTTAAATTACTAGCAGCTCCTAACTTTTGTTTAATTTTACAAAAAGCTTTTTCACATTCTGGTGTCCAACAAAACTTGTTTTTTTTAGTACACTCATACAATGGAGTTAATGTCTTAGCCATGTTTTTTAAAAACCTAGAGTAATAATTTATTTTTCCCAAAAATGATTTTAGTAGTGTCAGACTTGTTGGAGTTTTTGCTTTCAGTAACGGTTCAATGTTAGACTGTACTACACTAATACCATCTTTGTTTACACGATATCCAAACACATCTAGACTGGTGGTGAATAATTTACATTTCTCAGGTTTTAATTTAAATTCACATTCATGTAATTTTCTTAACACCAGACATAATGTATTGTATGTCTCTTGTACACTTTTCCCTTTAATATAAATGTTATCGATGAACACAACTGTATTAGGAATCTTTGCTAACTTATTTGATATCAAACGCTGAAATGCTCCAGGACCAGAACTGACGCCAAAAGGTAAATAATTATATTTAAAAGTTCCTATCTCTGTAACAATAGTTGTACAATTCTGACTTTCCGCACTAAGCGGTGCCTGTAAGTAAGCTTCCTTTAAATCAAGTTCGCAGTAGTATTCACCATGTTTAAGTGTATTCAAAATGTCATCCACATGAGGCAGGGGAAAATGATCTATCTCTAACCAAGGGTTAACTGTCAGTTTATAATCGCCACACAATCTAACTGATCCATCTGGTTTCAAAATAGGTACCACAGGTGTGCCCCATTCACTCTGTTCCACAGGTGTGATTCGACCATTATTAACCAATCTAGTAACTTCATTATTTACCTTTTCTCGCAGTGCAAATGGAACTCGCCTGACTGGTAAGCATTTGGGTTTGGCATCTGGTTTCAGTTTAAGAGTAATCACTTCTCCTTTAAAATTTCCCCAACCCGGGCTGAATACCTCTGCGAACTGATTTTTAACTAGTTCTTGTGCATCTGAAACATGGTGTACCAAATTAGTTCCTATATCAAAAGTACTGCTAACATTTGGAGGCCATAAATTCAACTCATTTAACCAGTCCCTACCAATCACACGGGGGCCATTATTTTTAACCACATACATGTTTAGATTTCTCACAGCATCATTAAATTTGACTGGCAGGTTAGTTAAAATACCTAAAGGCCGTGTCAAGCTTTGGTCAAAGTTTCTGAATAAGACTTTACATTCTTGAATTTCCTTATTTTTAAAATATGTGTTTTTATCATTAATTGATATTACTGTAACATCAGATCCCGTGTCTAATTCAAATTTTAGATCTTGATTACATACGTTTACTGTTATGTAATGAGGTGGTATCCTACTTACGCTAACACTGTAGGTTTTGAAATCTTCTTCAACAAACAAGTTTTTAATATCATCTACTACTTCCTCAGTGTTATTATTTTCTTCGGGTTCTTTAATATCCAGGCTGTTGATTTGGCGTTTCTTTGAACACATTCTAAAAGTGTGCCCCTGTTGCCCACACTCACTACAAAATTTCTTCACTAGACTGCATTCAGCTTTCATATGATTTCCTTTGCCGCAGCAAAAACACATCTTGTTTTGAGGCTTAGTAGCTTTTTGCCTAGGTCCAGCACTGTTGCGTTTCAATTTTTGTGAATAGAATACATTTTCAGTCCGTTCATTTAAACCGTTTGTAAGTAATAATGCTGCCTCAACTGTTCTGCTAACCTCTATACACTTTTCTAATGACATGTCTACTTCGCTCTTCATGAGTTCAAACTTAATTAATTTCGAATAGACTCCTTCCATAAACTTTTCTTTAATTTGGTCGTCAACATCCTAACGCATTTATCTTGGAGGCTCCAGTACCCGACATCCGTCTCCATACATCGCGGAGGGGGGAACAGGAGGGGAGTCGGGGGGCCTGGACCGATCTGAGCTTGTGGCAGGCGGCGGGCGCGCTGGCGTGCGGCGTGTGCGGCGCGCGCTGGGCGGGCGCGCGGGCCCTGCGCGCGCACGCGGCGCAGCACGCGCGGCGCTACGTGTGCCGCCTGTGCGCGCACGCCGCCTCCTCGCGGCACAAGGCACGGGAGCACTACAACTGGCACAAAGGTCACTCGAAGCTAACCCTCTTATTCTTTCATACTTATCATTCTAAAGTTTAAAATCTAATCCCCTCGATAAACAAATCATGATCACTACTGTAATCTCCAGGCCTGTTAGATAATTATGTCCTCAGATCTCTAGCAACTTAAACCTTTAAAGATATTTATAGAGGATAGTCGGAGGCCCGTCCAAACATGACATTTGGCACACATGCCCACATTTTGCACACATTTGCATGTAGTCATGACTGGCATGCTGGTGACCACTAGTGAAAGGCTGTAAAAGGGCTGGCCTCACAGCTCAGTTGACAGCAGCTCTTCTATGATGCAGGTTGTGGGTTCGAACCCCACCCAGGACTAACATTTGTGTGATAAACGCAGATGTTTGTTCTTGGTGTTATATGTATTCTATATATACTCGTACATATATTTACAAAAAAAAGTTTATAATTAATCTATCAGCTATTTGGCTTCCATAGTACAAACTTTGCTTAGTTTAGGCCTAGATGGCGCTGTGTGAAACGTCAACCAACATTTATTTTATTTATAAAGTGTCATGCCAGCAGGCTATCTTTACGTTTGCAAGCTATGCGGGGTCACATTCTCCAAAAGCACGACACATCTGACGCACATGCGGCTGCGACATCCGAGCACTGCCGCGTGCGACATGTGTGGCGACCGCTTCCTTAACCAGACGGGACTCAACATGCATAAGAAGAAAGTACATCGACTGCAAGTGAGTTTGCGTGGCTGATTTGTTAGTTTACCTGGCCGACTGTAAATTTACGTGATTGACTGCAAGTGTATGTAGCCGACTGTAAATGTACGTGATTGACTGCAAGTGTACGTGGTTGACTGTAAATGTATGTGATCGTCTGTAAGTGTACATGGCCGACTGCAAGTGTATTTAGCCGAATGTAAATGTACGTGCCCGATAGTAAATGTACGTAGCCGACTGCAAGTGTACGTGGCCGACTGTAAGTGTATGTAGCCGACTGTAAATGTACGTGCCCGACCGTAAATGTACGTAGCCGACTGCAAGTATACATGGCCGACTGCAAGTGTATGTAGCCGACTGTAAATGTACGTGCCCGTCCGTAAATGTACGTAGCCGACTGCAAGTGTACGTAGTTGACTGCAAGTGTACCGTAATCTGCCCATGACAATTTTTAAAATCAATTTCTAAAACGCTTAATAGTTTTAAAATATTTTAAATATCTTGCAATATTATTGTCTGACTATATTATACGATAAGTATTCAAAACCGGTATTCTAGATTTTTAACCGGTTATTAATAATTTTTACCGGTTTTTATACTGAAAATTAAATATTATTCAGCAGAACATAGAAACGAGTATTGAATACCTGGAGTGCAACATCTGTGGCTCTCGGTTCAGAAATGAAGGAGCTTTGCAGAGGCACCAAGACTTAGCTGAAAACGCTATTTGTGATACTAAACTAAGGTGAGATACTAAAACTTAGTATTTTCACCAACAAGCCGGTAAACATTAGCACATTAGTATTAAACAGGTATTTATCGCGTTTGATTTATCTATTTTTCCCGACGTTTCGACAGGTTTACACACTGTCGTGGTCACGGGAGTCATCCCGTTTCGAAACGTCGGGAAAAGTAGGTAAATAAAACGCGATTAGTACCCGTTTAATAATGATAATTAAACTGGTAAGCATGCGGCCCACCTTTTGATAAGTGTTTACCATAACTGGTGATGAGCGCTGGTGGTGTAGTGGTAGCACCCCTGCCTCACGATCCGAAGGTGAGTTCAAACCTGGACGTGCACCAATGAGTTTTCCTATGCGAAAAATTTATGTGCGCAATGCCAGTGCTCTTAAACGGTGAAGGAAAACATCGTGAGAAAACTCGGCATACCCTCGAACCAAAAGTTCGAAGGTGTATGTCATAGGTTAGTGTTTTTACAAGCGGCGATGGGCTTGCAACCTGTCACGTACAGAATACTAACCGTACAAAATATAGGTATGTGCCAAATATCATTCGGACGTGCTGACTCTTTAGATATCCTCAAAGATGTAAGTAACTAGAGATCTGAAGAGATATCTACTGAGCCTGGGGATTACAGTCGTGTGAGTGTTTATTTTGTAATTTCAGGCCGTGTGAGCGATGCGGAGACAGTTTTCAGAATGAAGAGTCTTTCAACGAGCATGTGGAGATGCATCGGCGAGTAGACTCTCTGAGGACCTGCAGCGAGGTCAGGGTAACAGAATCATATCAATCACATCAGCCCACGGCTTCGCCCGCGTGCTACCTTGAGAAACGAAAACAGATCTATCCCGCGGGAACCGTATAATTTCCAGGATAAAAAGTAGCTTATATGCTATTCCAGACTATAATCGATATCTGTGCCAAATTTCATCCAGATCCGTTTAGCCGTTTCGGTGTGAGAGAGTAACAAACATACATCCATACACATATTATTCTTACAAACTTTCGCGTTTATAATATTAGTAGGATAAATCGGTTCAGTAGTTTCGCAGCCTATTTAATGTAATAAAACAAACAATGAAGAAATCTTTCTTCTTTATAATATTATTAGTATAGATTCAACGTACATACAAAATATTTTTCTATAAAATCTGAGTGGCAAGTAGGGCGTTTTGTCATTGTATGTTTGGGTTAATGTTTGTTCACTAATCCCCGTTAACGGAGATCGTCAACGGGGATTAGTGGAATAAGCCATTAGAGCATAACTTAAGAACCGTTGATCCAATCTGCATGAAACTTGGAATTTCCGAAGGGGTTCCGAAGTTGAAAATTAAAAAACTTATATCTCCCAAGGCTGGGGATTAAAGCCATGTTTGTTTTTGATTTGGACGTAAATGTTTCAGTGTGCGCGCACGTTCGGCAACGAGCGCGCCCTGGCGCTGCACTGTGCGCGCGCGCACGCGGGGCCCGGCGCGGGCGCGGGGGGCGTGCGGGCGCGGGCGCGGGCGCAGCGCGCCGTGTGCGAGGTGTGCGGGTACACTTGCATTGTAAGTACCTACTATATTATCAAACAAAGTCTTCTGCCGCGTCTGTCTATCTGTAAATACTGCACCGATTTTCATGCTGTTTTCACCAATAGATAGAGTGGTTCTCGAGGAAAGTTTAAGTATATAATTTGTCAAGTTTTTAAGTCGCAATAACCGACAATATCATATAAAACGGTTTTCAATCAATTAAAAAATCGGTGCCGAATCCGACATCCATGCGGATATAAGCTAGTATCCTATAAAACGGTTTTGAATCAATAAAAAACCGGTTACGAATCCTTATTGTTCCAGTCGCGAGCGTCCCTAGTGTACCACCAGCGCATCCACTCCGGCGAGAAACCTTACGAGTGTTCCCTCTGCCCCAAGAGATTCAGCGTGTTCCAACGACTGCAGGTAATCCTTACTCATATTATAAATGCGAAAGTAACTGTCTGAAGAGCGGATCCAGCTTTGGTGCCAGTGGGGGGTCACATAGTCGTGGTCAAGTCACAAAAAGTTATAATCGTTATTTATATAACTTTAATTAGCTGTCCACCTAGGTCCTGGACCCAGCCCAGGGGGGGTCATGACCCCCATGACCCCCCCCCTGGATCCGCCCTTGCTGTCTGTCTACGCTATACTAATATGTGGCGGGTGGTGCACGAGTGTGCATCATCATAATTCTCCTACCTTTATCCCACGCGTGGGGTGCGCACAACATGTTTTCTTCCACTCACTCCCATCATCAAACACTCACACGACTGTAATCCCCAGGCTCGGTAGATATCTCCTCAGATCTCTAGTTACTTAGATCTTTTGAGAATATCTAAAGAGTCAGTGGCACGTCCAAATATGACTTTTGGTACATGCCCACATTTTGCATAGTAGATGGTATTCCGTACGTGACAGGTTGCAAACCCATCGCTGCTTATAAGAATACTAACTTATGACACACACCTTCGAATTTCACCGTTTAAGAGCACTGACATTGCGCACATCATTTTTTTCCGAATGCAAACTCATTGGTGCACTACCAGGTTTGAACCCACGACCTTCAGATCGTGAGGCACGGGTGCTACCACTTCACCACCAGCGTCAGCGTTTTAAAAGAAAACAGCTGTTTCAACACCTACTTGGCTAAAATGTCTGAAACAGCTTATATTTTTCGCGCTCACAATGTTGGTTTTTTTAGAAAAAGTTATTTATGTCGATGGGTACTTTAACCCCTGAAGTTTTCGGAAGTAGTCTGGTAATTTTAATATATTATAATATAAATCACGTGTCACGTTGTTTGTCCGCGATGGACTCCTAAACTACTTAACCGATTTTACATTAAATTTGCACACCGTGTGCAGTTTGATCCAACTTGAAAGATAGCATAGCTCACATCTTAATTTATAGCCGCAACATTATTAGTAGAACATCAGTCACGTGGACCACCATGCTTTTTTACATAGATGGCATTTGTAAAAAAATATGGTGACGCAAGAGGTTGCGTGTTCGATTCCCGCCGCGGAACAAATTTCTGTACGATCTGCAGACATTTTTTCCGTTGGTCTGGCTGTTTTCTATGTATAATAAAAAAATATCTATCTATGTATATAATGTATTAAATATATCAGTTATCTAGTACCCATAACACAAGCTTTGAGTAGCTTACTTTGGGGCTAGATGATGCTGCGTGGACTGTCCAGCATTATTTATTTATTTATTATATCCATGACACATTTTCTACTACCGTTCCTTAATCGTTTACTACAATGTAATATAACAAAAACCAACGCGTGGCCGGGTCTGCTAGTATCTAGATAAAATTGTGTGTATGTCTGTCAGATTCACATCCGCACGCACACGGGCGAGCGTCCCTTCAAGTGCCCGCACTGTCCCAAGGCGTTCAAGCACAAGGCGGCGCTCAACAGGCACGACCGAGTGAGTACCTGGCAGAGCTACTACCGACTGAGCTGTGAGACTGAAATAATGATAGTATCCTACTAATATTATAAATGCGAAAGTTTGTAAGAATGTATGGATGGATGTCAGAATGTCATGGATGTATGTTTGTTACTTTTTCACGCTAAAACGGCTGAACGGATCTGAATAAAATTTGGCACAGATATAGATTATGGTCTGGAATAACACATAGGCTACATTTTATCCCGAAAAAATGTGAGGTTCCCACGGGATAGATTTGTTTTTTTTTTTTCAAGGTATTACGTGGGCAAAGCCGCGGGCGGAAGCTAGTAGTTTTATATTAGTTTATTTCATCTTGTTAAGAACAAACACTCACCTAGGGCTTGGAACCGGTTAATAATTTAAAAATATATGATCACGACTGTAATCCCCAGGCTCGGTAGATATCTCCTCAGATCTTTTAGTTACCTAGATCTTTTGAGGATATCTAAAGGGGGTAGTCAGAGGCAAGTCCAAACATGACATTTGGTACATGCCCACATTTTGCACAGTAGTTAGTATTCCGTACGTGACAGGTTGCAAGCCCATCGCCGCTTATAAGAATACTAACATATGTCACATACCTTCGAATTTTTGGTTCTAGGGTATGCCGGTTTCCTCACGATGTTTTCCTTCACCGTTTAAGAGCACTGGCATTGCGCACATAAATTTTTCGAATGGAAAAACTCATTGGTGCACGACCAGGTTTGAACCCACGACCTTCGGATCGTGAGGCAGGGGTGCTACCACTACACCACCAGCGCTCTAATTTAACAGAAAAAAAACCGATAATTCGATAATAGCGTTCGGAGCGCAACCTCATTCAAAACCTTAACTAGAACTCAGATTAACCGGTTAAAGCGAGCTTCGTTCGTCTCACTAATATGGAAAAGAACGAAATGATTTCGTTCTAACCGGTTAATTGAGCGAAATCCTTTTGGATTTATCGTTCTTGACTAACCGTTTTAATAGAGAACGGTAGAACGGTAACCGAAAAGAACAGGTTGTAGGTATTTAGAGCGATACCGGTTATAATTGTTAAGCTCATTAGATAATAGTTTAGCGGGAAAGTATTAGATACTAGCTTCTGCCCACGGCTTCGCCCGCGTGGTACCTTGAAAAACAAAAACAAACCTAAGATAAATGATTGATTCAGGCGTGACTTTGCGGAAATCCATTACAAATACTGAAAAGGACGGAAATGTCTAGTACTTTCCCGCTAAAACTATTATCTAATGTGGTTATTAATTGAGTTATTAAATAATATTTCTATAAGGCATTTTGTGGGCTCATTAATATTAATAAGCTTAATTAATAACCTCATTAGGTAATAGTTTTAGCGGGAAAGTACTAGACATTTCCGTCCTTGACAGTAAAAACAAACCTATCTCACGGGAACCTTACATTTTTCCGGGATAAAAAGTAGCCTATGTGTTATTCCAGACTATAATCTACATCTGTGCCAAATTTCATCAAGATCCGTTCTGCCGTTTCAGCGTGAAAGGGTAACAAACATACATCCAGACATTCTTACAAACTTTCGCGTTTATAGTATTAGTTGGATTCCCGTCCTTTCAGTATTTGTCATGTGTGTATTTTTTTGTTGTTGTTTATTGCGCGTGCGCAGGTGCACACGGGCGTGCGTCCGTACCGCTGCGCGACGTGCGGCAAGTCGTTCTCGCAGTCCAACACCATGAAGCAGCACGCCGCCTCCGTGCACCTGAAGGCGCCGCTCTACGCACGGAAGCCCCGCCCGCAGCACCCGCCCGAGGAACAACTCGCGTAGGCCTTCGACAAGGGCTATCACTCATAAAAGTTCAAGCAATTATTGCTACAAAAACTACCCTTCACTCATTAAGTTGCAAGCTCAAAAATTGCCCTCCATTCAATAAGTTTCCAAGCAATTATTGCTACAAAATCTACCCTTCACTCATTAAGTTTCAAAGCAATAATTGCTAGAAAAACTACCCTTCACTCATTGAGTTTCTAAGCAATTATTGCTACAAAAACTACCCATCACTCATGTTGCCAGCCAATTTATTAGTATAAAAATTGCATATTATGTAAGTATTATGGCGCCGCTCTACGCACGGAAGCCCCGCTCGCAGCTCCCCCCGCCGAGGAACAACTTGTGTAGGACTTCGACTCCTAATACTTACATAATACCTACTTACTTATGCAATTTTTGTACTAATAAATTGGCTGGCAACATGAGATGTAGTTTTTCTAGCAATTATTGCTTGGAAACTTAATGAGTGAAGGGTAGATTTTGTAGCAATTATTGCTTTTAAACGCAATGAGTGAATGGTAATTTTTCAAGCAATAATTACTTGGAAACTCAATGAGTGAAGGGTCGATTTTGTAGCAATAATTACTTGGAAACTTAAAAGAATGAAGAGCAACTATTTGACCATTAATTGCCCGGGATTTTTTATGAGTGAAGAGTAATTTTTCTAGCAATCATTGCTTGGAAACTTAATGAATGGACGTCAATTTTTGATCAATAATTGGCTGTCAACTTAATGAATAAAAAGGATATTTTTTCTAGCAATAATTACTCTTTTTATATGTTCCTGACTATTTGACCAATAATTGCCCAGGAATTTATGAGTGAAGGGTTTTTTTTCTAGCAATAATTGCTTGAAAACTTTTATGAGTAATTTTTCTAGCAATAATTGCTTGGAAACTTTAATGAGTGAAGGTTGGGTAATTTTTCTAGCAATAATTGCTTGGAAACTAATGACTGACGGGTGGGTAGTTTTAGCTAAAAATAGTGTGTGTACAATTAAATGTAATATGTATATACCTATTTTATAACTGATTAAAACCGTTTCGTTTCTTATAATACACACGAATTCCTGAATTTTATATTCCTGTGTTTTTTTTTGTAACCTCCCAAGTCACTTCACTTTTTACTTTTAGTTATTTATGACTGTGGTTGAGTTTTCCACACTTTTGTCAATGTCAATGTTGGCAAGATTTATTTAAGTAACACGTTATGATGAACAAATGTTTGAAAATGAAAATGAAAAGATGTTCGGTTTCTCTGAAGGAAACTCATTTATTTTGCATTAAATTTATTGTTTCATTTCACTTCTTTATTATGGTCTCTGTGTCTATGCCATAATTCTGTCGATGTCCGTGTTCATGCTAGTGTCAAATTTAAAATAGTGGTTTCCGGGTCTCTTTATGGCAGCCAATCAGATAAGTCGGTGTTTGATGATTTTTGGCTGGGATTTTCTGCGGTGTATTTGCCTGACAACTACGTCGCTCTGGTTTTTATATGTTTGCTCGTGTTATTTTGAGTTTTATTGCGTAATTTTGGTGGTTATTTTGCCAATAAAGCCCGTGTTCTTGACGCGAGTGTAAAGTATGTGAATTAGAGTGAATAGTTCTCTTCAAATTCCATCGGAGGAAATCCCGAAAATTTTCAACAAAACAGCCATCTTTTGTTTAAAATTGACTTGACAACTTGACTATGACTCTGTGACGTTGACAATACTTATAAATAAATACACTTGACACTGGCAAAATTGTTCTCTAAGAGACAGATGCCATAATTGAAGAAGAAGAAGAAGATTTTTGGCTGCCATCTAGTGTTGAGTAGCTGTAACGTTTTGTTTTATAGCCACTTCCGCTTAGTAAATAGCAATGTAGTGTGAATGATTACGTGAAAATAGCTCATTGGTTTGCACCACGAAGAGGCAAGAGGCAAAAAAAGATTCAAATTGGATTGAATTATCTGTGCCGTGCCGCTCCGCTCTCTTTGTGTTTGTTGATACTATTGTTGAATCTTAGTTTGTTTATTTATTATTTGCTTCCTTGAGATGCCTGAATATACTATTTTGAAAGAACTACCGTAAAATAACGTATTGAAATGAGCGTACCCACTTGCCGGACTTGTTTAGCCGAAGGTGTACCATTGCAGAGCATCCGAAACACACCATATCAAGAGGTTTATCAAAAATTAGCCAACACCGTGGTAATTAGATTTAATAAACACAGTAAAAACAGTAAATAAACAACCTTTAATTTACATTATTTAATTAACTATCTTAATTATTATTTATTATTCTTATCTTATCTTAAAAATCTTCTCAAAAGTTTATTTTCTTTCACAAAACACAACGAAAACACCCTACCTAATGTTACCTACTGTAGCGTCTAGTACCTATGCAACTGTCTACATACACTTGCTGAATTAAATTATCTAACATGCATTAATTACCGACTTGTCGGTCACAAATGTATGAGCCCAGTGAAATATTCCATCCATCATCATCAACCCTTATCATCCCACGGCTGGGCATAGGTCTCTTCACTTTTGCCATTGACCTCTATCTTGAGCTATCCTCGCCCAAACAACCTGCGGATTTGACTGTCATCAACCCATCCACTACTTCCCTTTGGCACTACCGCTTGGCTTCATCTTGTCTGTGGACGATGGACACTACTTTTCCTGTCTAGTAAAATATTAACCGCTGTATATTTCCAGCGCTGTTAAGAGCGCTGGTGGTGTAGAGGTATCAACCCTGCCTCACAAGCTGAAGGTCGTGGGTTCAAACCTGGTCGCGCACCAATGAGTTTTTCCATTAGAAAAATGTATGTGCCAGTGCTCGAAGGAAAGTGCCGGAAAACATTGTGAGAAAACCGGCATACCCTAGAACCAAAAATTTGAAGGTGTGTGTCATAGGTTAGTATTCTTATAAGTGGCGATGGGCTTGCAACTTTTTTTATTTCCAGCTAATCACAGCAGACGGTAGACCGGAGACAGTATGCCACACCTGCTACTCTTCACTGCGGAGATGTCACAACTTCTCGATCATGTCTCAAAAGGCAGAAGACATGCTCACCCAGTTGTACAGTGACGGCATTAAGGTATCATCATCATCATCATCCGCAGCCCTACTTCACAGTTCACCCACTGCTGGGTATAGGCCTCTGTTTGCATATGCCATTGTCCACAGTCTGCTATTAGTACTATTATGTCCATGGAGCTCTTTGCGATCTCTGAGGCATTATCTCACGTTATCAGTACAGGACTTAAAAAGGTAATTATTTTGTCAGACAGCAGAAGTGCCTTACAGCATGTGGCTCGTTGCGCCTCTGGTCACAGAGGTGCATCGATAGCTTACTCAATCTTAAATAAAGTCCTAGTGCTGGTAGCCGGGGGAGTGACTCTGGGATTGCAATGGATTCCATCCCACATAGGGATACGTGGTAATGAGGTGGCTGATGTGTTGGCTCGAGAGGCGATATCGAGTGGTGTTGAAGTAATGTTGAAACCTGAGTACTCTGAAGTACTGCATATATATATAAGAGGTCTAAGGTCCAAGTGGAAGGAGTACTTTGATGTTGCCTCTCGGGATAAGGGCATTTGGTACAAAACAATGCAAAGCAAGCCACCTCACATACCATGGTTTACTAACGCTAAATTGAATAGGAAATATATTGTGATCGCCCACAGGCTACGCTCCGGACACATTCCACTGAATAGCTTTAAACACCTCATGAAAAAAATAGACAGCCCGAACTGTGAAGTTTGTGGCGTTAAAGAAGACACATATCACCTTTTAGTGGAGTGTGTCCGAAGTGCGGGAGTGAGAGAAATGTTATATAGGACCTTGAATATCAACCGGCTCGATCTGGGTCTGGTCCAGAGCGTCTTAGCTGAGCCACTGTCTGACGTGGCTAAGATGCTCTACCGAGCTATATATGGGCTGTTGCATTAAAAATTGAAGTAGATTATGTAAGAGAAGATAAGATGGAGCTGACATCGTCCAAAAGACAAAAGCTCCCTAAATAAAATAGATTAAAAAAAAAAAAAAAAAACAGTCTGCTGCTAACCTCATCCAGGTCCGGCCCGCAACGCATGCTATGTCATCAGTCAACCTTGCTACCAGACAACCAACGCACCTATACCCGGTTCTTGAACCTTATTCAGTTAACGCCTTACTCCACCTGTCGTCACCTCGCCTTGTCAGGTGTCCTGCCCAACTCTATTTTAGTTACGATATGCGGTTTCCAACGTCTTTGTCCTTTGTTTGAGTTCGAATCTTGATGTTGGGAATAAAGTCTATAAGCTTATTAAGCTATACCTTATTTTTTTGATGTGGAAAATTCTCTTGCATTGATCCATATGTCAGACTTATATTGGCTAAAAATCACACCGGTGTTCCCACACTTTTCACTGGGGTTATGGGAATTTTGTAACCTTCCGTGACCGATTAAGGTATACCTACATGATCATTTTTATTCTCATCATCATCTTACAATATGTGATCTACTATTTCCAAGTTGCAAGTTCCAGCCTAACCCACTTGCTCCCACCCAACACTTGTATGATGTCAATAGTCAATAGTCAATAATCTTTATTCAGTAATATCACAAGGATCATTTTGAATCGTCTTACATACTAGGTGAGTCTAGGTGCCAATTCCAGTCCTATCCCCAGTACGAGAAGAACTGGCAAGAAACTCGCTGGGCCCTAGCGCTTTTTTTGTATTATGAACCTTGTTAACATTGTTAGGGACACCTAGCAGAGTTGGAGCTGATTCGTCCCAAGCTTTTTTGTCATCTAAGTACTCTGATATTCTATAATAAGCTTTACGAGACAGGTTTTGTTTAATTACATTTTTGAATTTCGCAATCGATAGATCAAGCATGTCGCTTGGGATCTTGTTATAGAAGCGTACACATTGCCCTATAAAGGATTTGCTTACTTTAAGATGGATGGTAGATGATGCCGTATGATAATGCTTGAACAAATTGATACAGATATCACCAGATGCTGTCGCCGCCTTGCATGAAACCTTCAATTCACTGGGAGCCGTGGAAACTCCTTGGGATACAGAAGACAATCCAACGTTAAAGGAAGACCCAATTCATGATACGCTGGTTAAAGAAGAACATGATCCCGTGAAAGTTGAAGTCATAGCATTTGAAGAGTACTTCGACAATGATATCAAAGCTGAAGGTGAGTGCGTTGGTGGTGTGGTGGTAGCACCCTGATATCTGATCCTAAAGTCATGGGCTCATACCTGGTTGTGCACTAATAGAGGTTTCCAAACAAGAAATGTATGTAGTGCATGGGCTCTTAAACGGTGAAGGAAAACATTGTGAGGAATTTGGCATACTTAAGATCCTAGAACCAAAAATACAAAGAATAAAGTTAATTAATATTCCTATACAACCAGTTATTTAAAGAATAGTAACTACTGTGCAAAAAATTGACAAATGCCAAATGTAATGTTTGGATGTGCTTCGGGACTACCTCCTAGATATCCTCAAAGATCTAAGTAACTAGAGATCAGTGGGGCGATTATGGATCTTTGCTTACAATCAATGTCAATACGTTTTCATTGTAATCAAGTGATTTGGTATGACATAAGAGTGTTTATTCAATCAATTTGAGCCAGTTTTTACAGTTGTTGATTGTATCCGAGTTCCGTAATCGCACTACTGAGGAGATATCTACCGAGCCCGGGGAGTACAGTAGTCATGTTTGTTTTGTGTTTATGTGAAAGTGTATAAATAAAATAATAATAAATAAATAATGCTGGACACTATCACTCAGCATCATGTAGCCCCAAACTAAGCGGAGCTTGTATTATGGGAACCACATGACTGATAAACTACATAGATGTACTTTTTTTTTTTTTTTTTTTGTAAATACCATACATATTATACATAGAAAACACCCAGACCTGAGACAAATATCTGCAAATAATGCAAACATTTGTCCCACGGCGGGAATCGAACCCGCAACCTTCTGCGTCTCAGGCGGACCTTCGCCCGCTGCGCCACAGAGGCCGTCATATATTTAAATGTTTGTTTGTGACTCCAATCATGTGAAGGTTGGATAGATTTGGATGAAATTTGGACTAGATGTAAGCTTATGATCTGGAATAGACATTTTATGTAGATAAGCTGCGAGCAAAAATGTTCAATCAATTCAAAAACCTTTACTTACTACATTTTAAGTTTGTGTTAAGACAAGTAAAAATCTATTTTTTATGTACTATGTGTGTGAAGTATGTAAGTAAGTACCTAACTCCTATTTATTTTTAAGATTTTTTGTTTATTATTTTTGGTGATTTTATTAATGTCCTACCTACATCATATTTTATTACAGATACGAATGACGATAAACTCGCTAAAAAACTTCCAAGAAAATCTAAAAAACAAACGACAAAAGAAAAAAATCATGATAAATCACAAGTCGATGATAAACCTTATTCCTGTGCCATATGTCACAAAAGCTATTTGCATAAAACTAACCTAAAATCTCATATAAAAAGACACGACATAAAAGCCATTGCATGTGACAAATGCAGCAAAATATTTCCAAATAAATACGAATTGAAAAGGCATTTGAGAACGCACACCGGCGATCGGCCATACTCTTGCAGTTATTGTCACAAAGCGTATTCCGATATCGGCAACTTAAGAAAACATCAAATGACTCATACAAGACTGAGTTCATACATCTGCAGCGAATGCAACGCCTCTTTCACACTACAGGGCAACTTGAGACGGCATTTTAAGAAATACCACACCGGAGAGAAGACAGATATAAAGTTACACGCGTGCGAAAGATGCGACAAGAGATTCCGCTACGAGCATCAGTTGGAAAGCCATTTAAAGTCTCATACCGGAGAGAAATCATATACTTGTACTGAGTGTCTTAAGACATTTGCGTTAGAAACGTATTTGAAAGCGCATATTAAAACCCATAGCGGAGAAAGATCGAGCGCCTGCGATAGATGCGGCAAAACTTTTCTCGATAAATACAGATTGAAGCGACATATGGCTTCTCATACCGGTGATAAGCCATTTGCATGTCATCTATGTGACAGAACATACGCAGACAGCGGTAATTTGAAGAAGCATTTGATAGATCATACCGGTGCCAAGTCGCATATATGCACGATATGCAACTCTTCGTTCACGCGAAAGAGTAGTTTGCAACGCCATATGAGATGTCACACCGGTGAGAAGCCATATACTTGTGGCGTCTGTCAAAAGTCAATGTCAACTTCGGCCCATTTAAAAAGACATCTGAGGATTCATACGGGCGAGAAGCCATATTTTTGTGATGTATGCAGAAAGTCATATGCGGATAAAGACAGTTGCAACAGACATTTAAGAATACATAGTGGCGTGAAGCCATATATTTGCAATGTTTGTGATTATAAAAGTTTTTTTAAGAAAGCTTTGAAGATACATCTAGCCAGCAAACACCCGTCGAATTAACGACATTGTTATTTAATAATTTTGTAAGTAAATATATGATTATATAGTTATTACCTACACTTAAATCTTGCTGTATTTTTTTATTTCTGTTCCTTTTTTTTTTTTAACCGGTATCGTCCCACTGCTGGGCAAAGGTCTCCCCCAAATCACGCCAACCATCCCTATCCTTTGAAGTCTCCCACCATCTGTCCTCAAAGGTGTCAAGATCATCCCGCCAGCGCTTGCGTGGCCGACCACGACCTCGCCTTCCGTCGGGCTGCCAGGTTGTGATGGCATTCGCCCACCTGTCTTGAGACATCCGGCTGATGTGGCCCGCCCAGTCCCATTTGAGCCGGGCTGTTTTTTTATTCTGTTCCTTGTTTCTTTTTTAAGTGAAACTTGCTACTTCCAACAAGGTTGCGTTAAACGTTTAACACTACCATGGAGGGGGTATGAAAGAGACAGAGCGAGAGTGGATACGTGTCACTCGTACGCATGCGCGTTGTATACCTGTTACAGGCCATCGCGAGCGTTAGCAACGACAAGTTTCACTTATACCGCGCGGAGAGACTCCACGCACTATTTTTTTTTTTTTTTTGCTTACTTTAATAGTGTGTTTTAGTACTTACCTACATTGTTTTAATAAACTCAGTTGCTGTTCAAATTTCAAGACCACTATTTACATCCATGCATGAATTCCTTATATCCCTACCTTGCTTTATACAGTTCCAATTAGAATACACAATAATTTAAAAAATCCATTAATAAACTTTCATATTTTAAAATAGGTAGGTACATAAAAATTATCTAGATCCAGATCAGTTTATATTCTAAGTAGGTTTTCAAAAATCATCCAAATCAGTCCAGCCGTTTAGTCATTAGAGTCACTAACTAGAACGGCTAGAACTAAAGAGGTGTTTTGTTTTTCTTTGTTATAGATACATCTGTGAATACTGACGACAACCAATGTGAGCCTCAACAAGTATTAACTAGGTTACCAGAAAAACAAGAATCAAACGTGAAAGAAAAGAAAAATATTGTAAACACCATACAATCGGGCATGCCATATGCTTGTGTTAGTTGTGATAAAACATTTACACTTAAATCTATTTTAGAATCTCACCGAAAAACTCATATAAGAAACAAGTTAAGTTCCTGCAAGAGATGCGATGGAAATTTTAGTGATAAATATCGATTGAAAAAAATTATGAAATGTCAAAATTCTTGCGGTCAATCTGACAACACATGCTCCGAAAACGATGATTTTAAAAACGTATCCTGTACAAGTGAAAAGACATGTATTTTTAACACTGAGTGCAACGCTACGCTTGCTCGAGATAGTTCACTAGGCCATATGAGATCTCACGCGGAAGAAAAGTCATATAATTGTGATTTATGTGACAAAAAATTTAAACACAACAATAACTTACAGAAACATAAAAAAATACATATCGGAGAGAAACTATGCGCCTGCGACAGATGCGGAAAAACTTTTCCCAATGGTTATCAATTAAAAAGGCATATGAGATGTCACACGGGTGAAAAACCGTATTCTTGCGACCTGTGCCACAAAACATTCTCCGATAGAAGTAATCTTAAGAAACACATAATGACTCATTCTGGAGAGAAGTCATTTATTTGCACAGAGTGTAATGCTTCGTTCGCACTAAAGGGCAACTTACAACGGCATATGAGATCTCACACCGGTGAGATGCCATATTTCTGTGATATATGTCAGAAACCGTATCCTGACGCGAGTCTCTTGAAGAGACATATGAGAATTCATACAGGCGAAAAGCCATTTATATGTGATGTTTGTGGAAAAGCGTTCTCCGATAAAGATAATTTCAAAACTCATATGAGACTTCACACTGGACAAAAGCCATATAGTTGTAAAATATGTGATTACAAGAGCGCGCATGGGAACTGCTTGAAATTGCATTTAGCTAAAAAGCATAACTTGGGCACCTGACAGTCGTATACAAGGATCATATTAGCCAAAAAAATGACTTCTTCTTTGTATAAGGCCTCTGTCTATTTCAAGATCAATTTTGCCAGCGTTAAGTGTCAAAACTAGTAGTATTGTCAAGTCAATTTTAAACAAAAGATGGCTGTTTTGTTCGAAATTCTCGGGATTTCCTCCGATGGATTTGAAAGGAACTACCTATTCACTTTAATTCACATATTTTACACTCGCGTCAAGAACTCGGGGTTTGTTGGAAAAATAACTATAAAAATTACACAATAAAACTTAAAATAACACGAGAAGATAACTAGAGCGAAAAAGATGACAGTCGAATGCATTGCAGAAAATCTTTCTAGAATTTTGAAAAAAATCTTTTGTTTAAAATTGAATTGACAATTTGACCGACCGTTTGACACTGGCAAACTTGGTCTCAAAAGATAAAGATGCCATAAACAAAGAAAGAGTAAAATAAATGCCATTGAGAGTTTAGTGTGGTGAAAAGTGCGCCTCAGAAGATCCTTGCATCGATAAATATTTAAACTAGTGTCCATGTAGATTGTAAATAAAAAAGTAAATTCAACGTTCATTCAACCTTTTATTTATTAACCTGTGACATGCCGGAACGCGGATCCACGCGAGACATAATAGATTTTCTATTGTGTCTGGAATCCCGGCATCCCAGAGGTTAAACAATATGCAATATTTACAATAGAAAATATTCTAGGATCTCTTAAGAATATATAAAAAATATTTTACAATAGGTAGGTACTAGGGCGTGTAAAAACCGGGTTGTTTAAAAAAACCGGGTTTTCGGTTTTTATTTTTCAATAACCGGTTAAAAACCGGTTATTCGGTTATTTTTCCAGTTTTTTAATACAGGTGTCTTGGGACAAAATAAAACCTTAAATTTTAGTAAAAATGAACTAAGTAATTATTTAAATAAGCAAGTACCAATTAAATTTTAAAATATTTTAATGTAGGTAATTATGTTTAACTCACTCTTACTCGAATAAAGTAAAAAAATTGAACAACATGATAAAGTCTTATCTAGGTAATGTAATTCACTCCTTTATACGGCAGTATTAAAAACTCTTTCTCTCTTACTCAAATGAAACCATAGCAAGTTAAATTAAATTAAAATTTTAATAAACCTCTACAGGGGCATTAGCCTACTCAGCATCATCGGTAAGCTGTATGCGAAAGTGTTGATCGAATGAAAGAAACTGATGAGAGGATATGGGATGCACAAGCAGGATTTCGAAAGGATATGGGATGTACGGATCAAGTCTTTTCCTTGCGATGCATAGCCGAGAAATTTTTGGCCAAAGGTCTAAAGGTCTATTGCGCTTTCGTGGATCTGGAGAAGGCCTATGACAGAGTGATGAGGAATGAACTGTGGTCGGCTCTGTCGATGTATGGGGTAAAGAGCAACCTGGTGCGAGCTCTGAAATCTCTCTATGAGGGTTCCGGGGCTTG
Organism: Cosmorhoe ocellata; assembly: GCA_963675405.1. Taxonomy (NCBI): domain Eukaryota; kingdom Metazoa; phylum Arthropoda; class Insecta; order Lepidoptera; family Geometridae; genus Cosmorhoe; species Cosmorhoe ocellata. Next base: position 742,328 of record OY776273.1, read on the forward strand.
CGTTAGGATACATGGGTCATATAATGAATGGTTTAACATCGAAAAGGGTGTTAGACAGGGATATGTAGCGTCACCATGGCTTTTTAATCTATTCATGGACAGTTGCTTACAAGATATGAAAGAAAGTGATTGTGGATTAAGAATGAATGAGTTACTCGTCAAATGTCTTCTCTATGCTGACGATCAGGTAATACTTGCGTCGTCGGCAGAGGAGTTACAGGAGACATGCATGTAGCATTTGACAGGAAAGGAATGAAAATAAATGTAAGTAAGAAGAAAGTTATGGTTTTTGAAAGAGATGAATGCATTACAGAATGTGAATTAATGATCAGAGGAGAAAGAGTGGAACAAGTGAAAGAGTTTGTAGGTATATTTGGGTACGCTGTTTAAGAATGATGGGAAACATAATGATGATATTGAAAGGAGAGTGAATGCTGGAAATCGTGTGAATGGGGCACTTCACTCATTTATGAGCAGTCGGATCGTGTCTAAAAAGGCACGACTGGCTGTGCATGGTGGAGTGTTAGTGCCGACATTAATGTATGGGAGTGAAAGTTGGGTATGGCAGAAGAAGCATCAAAGTAGAATAAATGCAGTGGAAATGAGAGCTTTAAGAAGTATTGTGTGGTTTAACTTTGAATGATAGAGTGAAGAATAGTGTGATAAAAGAATGTTGTGGAGTGAAAGAAGACGTAGTGATGAAAATTGAGAAGGGTATGCTAAGATGGTTTGGGCATGTAGAAAGGATGGATGAAAGGAGATTGACGAAACAGGTGAATAAGGCGAGTTTGAATGGGACAGTTGGAAGGGGAAGACCTTGGCGTACGTACCTCGAGCACATTGGGGACGTTTTAGAGAAAGGCCAGGTCGAGAGTACCCTAAACCGACGCGCATGTATGAAGAATGTAGTGAGAGTGAATGAAGCAAAAGAGGCGTGTCAGGATCGTAACAAGTGGAGATCCGTGATCTCTGCCTACCCCGTCGGGAAACAGGCGTGATTTTATATATGTATGTATGTGTGTAATTAGGTGGAAAATTATGGCCGATCTAAATAAAGTCTGCAAAGGCGTAGTTTTAAATGAATTTGTCATATATTACTCATTAAAAAAACTCGAAAAACCGGGTTTTTTGCCAAGAAAAAACCGATTAAAAACCGACGTAAAATCAGTCGGTTAATCGGTTTTTCGGTTAATCGGTTAATCGGTTTACATGCCCTAGTAGGTACTAGGGCGTGTAAAAACCGGGTTGTTTAAAAAAACCGGGTTTTCGAGTTTTATTTTTCAATAACCGGTTAAAACCGGTTATTCGGTTATTTTTCCAGTTTTTTAATACAGGTGTCTTGGGACAAAATAAAACCTTAAATTTTGGTAAAAATGAACTAAGTAATTATTTAAATAAGCAAGTACCAATTAAATTTTAAAATATTTTAATATAGGTAATTATGTTTAACTCACTCTTACTCGAATAAAGTAAAAAAATTGAACAACATGATAAAGTCTTATCTAGGTAATGTAATTCACTCTTTTATACGGCAGTTTTAAAAACTCTTTCTCTCTTACTCAAATGAAACCATAGCAAGTTAAATTAAATTAAAATTTTAATTTTAAAAACATTTCTTGTAATATAATTCAGCAAGACTGCGAAAACTACAGGGGCATTAGCCTACTCAGCATCATCGATAAGCTGTATGCGAAAGTGTTGATCGAATGAAAGAAACTGATGAGAGGATATGGGATGCACAAGCAGGATTTCGAAAGGATATGGGATGTACGGATCAAGTCTTTTCCTTGCGATGCATAGCCGAGAAATTTTTGGCCAAAGGTCTAAAGGTCTATTGCGCTTTCGTGGATCTGGAGAAGGCCTATGACAGAGTGATGAGGAATGAACTGTGGTCGGCTCTGTCGATGTATGGGGTGAAGAGCAACCTGGTGCGAGCTCTGAAATCTCTCTATGAGGGTTCCGGGCCTTGCGTTAGGATACATGGGTCATATAATGAATGGTTTAACATCGAAAAGGGTGTTAGACAGGGATATGTAGCGTCACCATGGCTTTTTAATCTATTCATGGACAGTTGCTTACAAGATATGAAAGAAAGTGATTGTGGATTAAGAATGAATGAGTTACTCGTCAAATGTCTTCTCTATGCTGACGATCAGGTAATACTTGCGTCGTCGGCAGAGGAGTTACAGGAGATGGTAACATGCATGTAGCATTTGACAGGAAAGGAATGAAAATAAATGTAAGTAAGAAGAAAGTTATGGTTTTTGAAAGAGATGAATGCATTACAAAATGTGAAATAATGATCAGAGGAGAAAGAGTGGAACAAGTGAAAGAGTTTGTAGGTATATTTGGGTACGCTGTTTAAGAATGATGGGAAACATAATGATGATATTGAAAGGAGAGTGAATGCTGGAAATCGTGTGAATGGGGCACTTCACTCATTTATGAGCAGTCGGATCGTGTCTAAAAAGGCACGACTGGCTGTGCATGGTGGAGTGTTAGTGCCGACATTAATGTATGGAAGTGAAAGTTGGGTATGGCAGAAGAAGCATCAAAGTAGAATAAATGCAGTGGAAATGAGAGCTTTAAGAAGTATTGTGTGGTTTAACTTTGAATGATAGAGTGAAGAATAGTGTGATAAAAGAATGTTGTGGAGTGAAAGAAGACGTAGTGATGAAAATGGAGAAGGGTATGCTAAGATGGTTTGGGCATGTAGAAAGGATGGATGAAAGGAGATTGACGAAACAGGTGAATATGGCGAGTTTGAATGGGACAGTTGGAAGGGGAAGACCTTGGCGTACGTACCTCGAGCACATTGGGGACGTTTTAGAGAAAGGCCAGGTCGAGAGTACCCTAAACCGACGCGCATGTATGAAGAATGTAGTGAGAGTGAATGAAGCAAAAGAGGCGTGTCAGGATCGTAACAAGTGGAGATCCGTGATCTCTGCCTACCCCGTCGGGAAACAGGCGTGATTTTATATATGTATGTATGTATGTAATTAGGTGGAAAATTATGGCCGATCTAAATAAAGTCTGCAAGGCGTAGTTTTAAATGAATTTGTCATATATTACTCATTAAAAAAAACTCGAAAAACCGGGTTTTTTGCCAAGAAAAAACCGATTAAAAACCGACGTAAAATCAGTCGGTTAATCGGTTTTTCGGTTAACCGGTTAATCGGTTTACATGCCCTAGTAGGTACCCAATTGGTTAATCTCAAATGCCATTTTAAGGTAGTGCGTCTCATTCAGACGCGAAATTAAAATTATTTGCGGTTTCAAATATTTCCTGAATAATGGCTTGTGTAGATAAAAGTTTGCGACAATTTTAAGCCATTTTCTACGTCTTAGTGTCAGATTTATTAGATCAGTTTGATAATTTAGTCGATTAAAACCAAATTATGCCAAATACTAAACACTGCAAAATGTGGGCATGTGCCAAATGTCATGTTCAGACGTGCCTCGGACTACCCTCTATAAATATCCTCGAAGATCTAAGTAACTGGAGATCTGAGATATCTACCGAGCCTGGGTATTACCGTCGTGATCATGTTCCTTTTTGTAGACCAAATCAAATTATGATTGCATAAATCAAAGTTTGCTAAACTGAATCGTAGAAAATGGCTTATAATTATGGCAAAACTAAATACACGCCATATTACTTAGCAGGGAATATTAAAAGCCTCAAATTATTCACCACCTTAGTATTTAACTTGATGTTTATTCACATAAGTAGGCAGGTTAATACATTTGAATGAAGACATTTTCTTTTAGTTTTAATTTTATTATTTTCGAAATATTTGATTAAGTTAAACACATCATGGCATTTGAGATTATTGGGGATAATTGAAACCTGACAGAGCGCGTCTCAGCGATTTTATATTTAATCTAATAAAGTAATAAAATAAAGAGTAATTAATACAAATAGCACAAAGGAAGATGTATGTCTATTCAACAAAAAGCAAAATTGATATTTTGTTAGGAATTTTATCTACAGTAGTGTGAGTATTGTTGGCTTAGGTTTTGCATATTTTTTTCCTATTATAATGAGTGTTGCTAACAAAAGTTTTCAAGTCCCGTTGTTTATAAATCCATTAAAATTATAATATTTCCATCAATATTAATGATTGTTTATTTAAACATTCAATTCTGTACTTACATCACAAAATAATTAATTTTATGATTAGGTACATTTTTCAATCCTTGTACGCCTTATTTATTTGTACTTTATTGTACATTTCAAAATATGTGTGACAAAAAGAGGGCTTAATGCCTAGGGGGCATTTTCTGCCAGCCAACCCAGTCTGGTCTGGAGGTAGGTCGGCGCTCAGTAAGAAATAAAAAAACGTTAAATCATTTCTTTTCATAGTTGTCGCAAGTTATTACATACGTGATGAAAAGATTATCATGCATGCGCTTTTAGTACAAATCATTGAATAGACAAAACACTTTTTTTTCTTTATTTCCAGCCGTAGATACTTGACTGACAGTTGCTGTCATCCATGGAAAGCACATAAGTAGCATATCTGACATCTAACGGCCGATTTCTATATTCAATTTATCTGTGGTTTTTTAAGTATTTGACATTACTTCTATAGGGTTTATGTCAAATACCTATCCAAAGTCCAAAAACCACAGATAGATTGAATATAGAAATCGGCCGTAAGACAGATGCCGTTTAGGAAGAAGAGATGTGAATATTTTTTTAACTACAAACACAATTTTATCTAAACCTACCTTCTACCTACACGATATTTTAATAGTGTATTTAGTCCACATAATAACTTAGTGAAAAATTTGGACATGTGCCAAATGTCATGTTTGGACGTGCCTCTGACTCTTTAGATATTCTCAAAGATCTAAGTAACTAGAGATTTGAGGAGATATAAAAACTGGCCAAGTACGAGTCGGACTCGCGCACGAAGGCTTCTATACCATTATCTATAAAACCGGCAAAAAAAATCACGTTTGTTGTATGGGAGCCCCCCATTAAATATTTATACTAAAACTTACTAAAAACACCGTGTAGGTAGGTATAATTGAACTATAAATAAGAAAATTGACAGTTTTAACATACCTATTTGATTAATAGATTCATTTGAATCTACAAATAAGTCGTATCGGTCAAATTCCAAACTGATTTACCCCCGTATAGGTAATTCCTCAAAGATCGAACAATAACGAAACAGTTGTATAGAATAGCCCGGCCCCGAGGCCTATGCACGGTCTGTCTGTCACCAACCTAAGTCAATTAACCAGTGATCTTACATTAGTAAATTTATCTCTATGCAATTAACACTTTAAAAGCTATTTTTTTCCAATACACCAGGTATGGGCAACCTTTGGAAAAGTTGCGCTCCAAGCTTTAGGTTAACGCAGTTGCGGGCCGTTATTTAGGGGTCAGTTATGAAAAACAGTTAAATTTATACATCCAAAACAGGTGAATACGTATAATGATGGGCTGATTTAAATTTTAGTAGCAAATTTATTACTCTTTCTATCGCGGGTTCTTTGGCTTGTGATCAGTTACTTTTGAGGTTTAAGGTGTACAGCAAATAGAGGTTTTAAAGTGTTCATTGACTTTTTTGCTGACTTTTCCGCCATATTGTAAATGTAGATTTAAGTTAAGCTGTCAATTAGAATTTGTTTTAATAGCGCCTCTGTAACGCCTAAATTGTTACAAGTTAACAGCGATTTGCTGACAACTTCCAAAAAAAAAGTATGCGTGAGAGTGAGACGGTAAACAGTTTGGCGTAAAAGAGTAAAAACATAACTAAATATCGAATGATAACAAAGAAATTGACACTCAATTATCTACACTTTTTTTCCAAGCTGTTAGCTTAATAATAAGATTCTAAATATAGCAACATTATGCTAAAAAGACAATGTTGCCATAATTAACAGTAATTACATAAATTTTTTACTTCTAATTATAATTATTATAAAACTGTACAATTAATTTAACAATTATAAAATCTAGTTTTAATAGTGCAATGTACGATTGAGAATTTATAGTGTTAAAGGCAAACTTGTGAGGTACACTTTACTTAGAAACGCTTAGGAGGTTTGTAATCCTATTGATGGCGAAAGATGCGTTTAATTTAAACCACTACATAAATCTTATAACAGTTTTCTGTATTTTTTTTAACTATTTACATAATAATTGTATCATTATTCCCTTACCATAATGCGTTATATTTTCATATTACCATACATTAGAATTTTTAGTTCGACTTTTAATTGGCCGGGTTCTGAGTTGCCATCTTGACGAAAATTTAATAATGTGATTTTGGCAGTTTTATCTCACACATCACTAAGTATTTGATTTTGCGGTGGCAACATGACGAGATTTTGACATTTCTGAAGGTAAAGTTAATCGAATTAAAAGTCAAACTAAAAATACTGTAGAAAAATCGTTAGAAATATCTGTTTAGAAAAAATGTGTAAAACCTGCTTGCATAAAGTACAAAATGAGGTTAATTATCTTATTTAGGATACTAAATACAATTCGTAATGTGCGAGGCAGTGCAACAAACGCCTTACATAATTATAACTGCGAATTGAATAGCAAAATTCTATGAGTCTCCACGAGGTTAGATTTTTACCCAAAATCTAGGCAACGCTCGTTGTTGGAAACACCACCGGCTCCCACACGTACAGAGCGAAATATCTTTGTACGACCCAAGTTTGATGTACGTGTGCTAATAGTAATTCAAATTGTTAACCTAACCTTTGTAGTTATTTACTAAACCCAACTTATCTAACTTCCCGAACTACCCTCTTTTTTATAAACCAAATTGATTCCAAAATTTTGGTTGATTCTCCGGAAATCGACCATATTGTACAAATAGTGCGAAACACATAGTTCATGAAACTTGTAACAGTCATTTGCAGAATTGTGTCAGCCACAAAAGCCGTAGACAATTTAATTAAGAGTTCGAAGGAAGTTATTCAGAATCTGAATCAGTCTCACCTGAATCCGAATCCGAACTGGACACTGGCTCGCACTTAATAAACTCAATCTCTTCTCTCTTCTTCCGTCCCCTCGTCTGCTTCGGAACTGGCTGTTTCTTCTCTTTACCCTTCATCACTGTCTTCACCATTTGGGATATCCGCTTCAAATGCTGCTGTTCATGCCTCTGTAAGTGATTTGTGAGGTATTTCTTCATTTTGAACTTTTTCCCGCACTGAGGACACTCATGTTCATAATTGGACTCATCAATCTCCATGTGGACAGAGTCGTTGTGCCTCTTCAAGTAATGGTCGTGGGCAAACTCCTTGTCACACTTCTCACACCGGATCTTAGGCTTTGTCGGATGCACTATTTTCTTATGCTTCTTAAGCCGCAGCGGTGAATGAAAAGTTTTATCACACAGCTCGCACTTAACTTTAGTGTCAGGCGAGGAGTGCATCTGCATGTGTTCTTTTAAGTACTGATCGTTTTTAAACTCTTTTAAGCACTCCGAACACTGAACTTTAGATTCCAACGGAGGGTGTATGTTTAAGACATGCCGTTTCATATGATGCCTGGACTTAAAAGTCATGGGACAAAAAACGCAAGGGTGTCGCTCGATATTCGTGTGCTGGAACAGCAAATGGCGGTTTAAGTTGAGATGCGTTTTGTACATTTTCTGACAAATGTGACATTTGTGCTTCTCCGGCTCAGCTCGGTGGCATCTCTCGATATGGTGCCTCAGTTTGTAAGGGACTTTGAACTGCTTCCCGCATTCGGCGCACTTGATCTCAGGTAATGTGGTCGGATGTATTCTCTTCACATGCATATGCAAAGCCCGTCGGGTCCTGAACTCTTGCAGACAGAACTGGCAATAGCATTTATCACGTTCAGAGTAGTGTTTATTCATTCTATGCATATATAAGTAGTGCTTATTCTTAAAAGACTTGTCACATTGATCACATAACACGGCAGAGTCTTCTGTAGAGTGAACCCGAGTGGTATGGAGGTAGAGATTTTGGTAATTCTTGAATTCCTTGTTACATTTGTGACAGATGTAACGTTTGGTTTGTTTGGGGTACATTACAGGTTTCCAGGTGGAGAGTACTGACTCGTACATCTCCCTTTGCTCATCGGTGAGGACATCACTGTTCACACTGATGAATTTCATCACCCCGTCGTCATGGTGAGTGTTTGTGAGTGATGGGGGTAGAGTTTTAAGCGGCTGTAAATGCAGGGGTGGCATCTGTGGCGGGGGTTGGGGAGGTAGTTGAGTCAGGCCCTGCAGAGGATGTAGAAGGGGTAAGGGTAATAATTGGGGTAGTGGTGGTAATTGCGGCTGGGGTGTAAGTGGGAAGGAGCTGGAAGGAGTTGGGGCATCCTCGATCTTGATGTCGGGTTCTTCCTTGACTTCGGCCGCCATTTTTAACCTGAAATTGAGAGTAAAAAATTGCAATAAGTATCAATCAACAAGATCTATAAATGGTATAGGTAAGTGTAGTTGACGACCTCTGTGGCGCAGCGGGCGAGAGTCCGCCTGCGACGCAAGAGGTTGCGGGTTCGATTCCCGCCGTACCCATAACACAAGCTTTGAGTAGATTACTTTGGGGCTAGATGATGCTGTGTGGATTGTCCAGCATTATTTATTTATTTATTTAAATGTATAAGTACAGTCAACATGTAAGTAGGACCTAGACCAGAATAAGGAATTACAGAATCAAAAATAGCTTGCCGGACCCGTGTCCTCAATAAGGGGATCCTAGTGCCTATTCTGTGCCATTGACATCAAACTTCAGAAACATAGAACCTAGCGTAAACATTGTCGACCTCAGTGGCGCAGCGGGCGAGAGTCTACTTGCGACGCAAGAGGTTGCGGGTTCGATTCCCGCCGCGGAATAAATTTGTGTACGATCTACAGAAATTTGTTCCGTTTGTCTGGGTTTTTTCTATGTATAAATAAAAAATATCTATCTATGTATACTCATATAATGTATTAAATATATCAGTTGTCTAGTACCCATAACACAAGCTTTGAGTAGCTTACTTTGGGGCTAGATGATGCTGTGTGGATTGTCCAGCATTATTTATTTATTTATTTATTTATTTATTTATTGAAGAGAGCTTTGAATGTCATGTGACAAGGAGAGTGTTAGGTATGAATGTGGATGGATACAGGGGTAGAGGTAGGCCAAAGAAAAGATGGATGGACTGTGTGAAAGAAGACATGGGTAAGAAAGGAGTGAGTAATGAGATGACGACTGACAGAGGGAAATGGAAGAAGATCACATGTTGTGCCGACCCCACATAACGTGGGATAAGGGCAGGAAGATGATGATGATGATGATGACATGATCAATTCTTCCATAGATCAAAACATTGCATATGGTGTTAATTCTAGAGAGCTGAGTTTGGTTACTATGCTAAACTATAATGGGAGGTTCTTCTCAATTTGTTATTTTCACCAATAAAAGCTTTTTGAAGTTTGATTTTAGAGCTTGTCTTTCAAATAGCATAAAATCATATTAATATTATAAATGCGAAAGTTTGTAAGAATGTATGGATGAATGTTTGTTACTCTTTCAGGCTGAAACAGGTGAACGGATCTGGATGAAATTTGGCACAGAGATAGAATATAATCTGGAATAGCAAATAGGCTACTTTTTATCCCGGAAAAATGTACAGTTCCCTAAGGATTGATTTGTTTTTGTTTTTCAAGGTACCACGTGGGCAAAACCGTGGGCGGAAGCAAGTGGAGCAATAAAAGATTGGATTATACTAAGTTGCTTCACAAAGGATTACATTTAAAATTAACTAATATTTTGTGAAATAACCAAATTGTTTGTTGTGAATAATGATCTGTAACGGAGAATGATTGTGATACAAAAAGCATTTTTGTATCTTACCACAAAAGGTTGTGTACCCAACAAATCTGCCCCTATGGGCTACAAATAGTTGACAAAGTTTCCAAATAAAATTGATTCCTGTTTTGTCTTGGACTCGGTTAGGCTGGAATAGGCACTTTACCTACCATAAAAGATGTTCAAAATGAATTTTATTGAATAAATATATTGTGAATAGCGCCTTTGTTCGTACAATCCCACGGAGTGCATGGTTACATGATACCTTATCACCATGCGGGTGACGCTCGACCGGAATTTTCAAGATCTTAATCAAATCAGAACTACAATGATTTTAACCTTATGTTTTGGGCATTTTGGCTATAGTAACCTTACTATTGAAGCAAGGCTGTAGTTAGTCTTATTTGTCAATGCAGGCGGCAGACAGCGAAATATATACGTGATTACATTCCGACACACAACAGGAAAGATAATTTTATGAAAATAATACTTACATAGACTGTTATCGATGGTAATTCCGTTATTTTATATTGACTAGCACGTCATAACGTTATCACACTCAATGTTCGTCGCTAATATCACAGCAAGCGAGCACTGGTAAGATGGCTTTATATTTTAGCCCGAGGCGAGCCTGCTCATCCTTACGAGGTTTTTTCACACACAAATTCCGCTGAGAAACACACAACTTTTAGCACAAATTACGCATGATGGATTATGGAATCAATTTGTGAACAAATATTATGGATTTTTAGGATATTTCGTCGCTTTTTACGAAAATTACGAAATACAATTTCGGACGAATGCGATGACTACTGACTGACTATGACTACGCGACGCTCGCTCGCTACTGTCATCTGTCATGCATGTCAGTGACAGTGACAAATTAATCTTAAACCACACATAGCTAGCACTTTTTTTTATGGTGTAGGTAGGTACCTACCATAAATTATCTATACCCTAATAGATTATTTACCTATTCTGTTTTATAATCTACGTTTGTATTCAAAATTCAATTCTCTCTTAACCCCTTATCTGCCATGGGGATAAAACTCTTATCTATCGAAGCACCAATTTTTTTAATGTTTGATAGTATCATAAATATCTCAACAGATGGCGTTCTTGTAAATCTATATTTCCCTACTTTCGAAAATCTCAGAGAGCTAATTTCCTTTACAGCCTATTTATCGACACTTTTCATCACAACAGACCGTTAATTAACAATGTAATCAATTAATAAATACACAGACTACGCTAGACGCAGGCCACGTGAGGTCGCACGCAGCCAGTCGCCGTCTCGTCTTAAAATAGAATTGCATTTCTTACGTTCAACAGAACAATAGTTGATTTTTAGTGAAAACTTTGTGAAAATGCGTGAAATAGTTCACTTGCAGGCCGGACAATGCGGCAACCAGATCGGCTCTAAGGTGGGACTTGAAAAACTGATTTTAAATACTATTTGTTGTGTCTATTTTGGTACGTTACGCTTGGCCCATCTCTTACGGTATCTACTGTTACGAAAAGATGCGCATGAGAGGATTTTCTCACACTAAACTTTTCATTTTGCAAAAAGTATTTTCTAATGATCACGTTATTGTAATTTTACCTATATCTACTTAAGTAGGTACCCACATTGTAGAATCTAAGTAAGTATATGTTTTTAAACTTACGCCATCTGAACATAAATTATTATTAGTATTAAACGGGTAGATATTTACGGTAGGCATTATGTACCCGTGACCACGACAGTGTGTAAACCTGTCGAAACGTCGGAAAAAAAAAATAGAGATTAAGTTAGATTATAGAAAACGGAAGAAATTAATTTACGCAAGACTAGGCAGTAAGGTCTATGACTATAAGCCTGCTCAAATGAGCGAATAATTTAACAACAAAATCGGAAAAAAATAGGTAGGTAAATATAAAAATAACGCGATAAATACCGGTTTAATACTAATAATCTAAGTAGGTATGTATCTAAAAATTATGAAGGGTATTATTATTAATATTTATGTATTTTTAATTATACCTAATTACACAATATTGTAATCATACGTACCTAACTGTAATGAAAGGAGAGCTTACTGCCAAGGGATGTATTTTCGGCCAGCTAGCCCAAGCTGTTAAAAAGTATTGCCGAACCACTGCTGGCCACACAGTAGGTACCTAAGCTGGTCGTGATGTGTCGTTTCATTCATTAATTTTCCACAGTTCTGGGAAATAATATCGGACGAGCATGGCATTGACACGAGCGGATACTACAACGGCGACAGCGACCTGCAACTGGAGAGGATATCTGTCTACTATAACGAGGCCGCAGATGGTAAAACTAGCCTCACACTGGACAATCGCTTATCTCAGTTGATCTGGCTGGATCGTTTAAAAGAGTTTTTAATCCATTGTAAAATTATCAATGATTAAAACCTCATCTAATGTTTTTTGGAACGAAGTTCCCTATCGCGCGTTGTGAAAGGGGCTAGACGGAAAAAAATCTCACGAAAAGTTGTCACGACACTTTTTGCTATAGAGCCGTGCGGCGTGCGCGTGTTCCTCTGTCTGTCTCTCTGTCTCTCTCACAAATTAATCGAAAGGAACTTCGTTCCATCCGGGTGTCCCTTGACACCTCTCAAGTTTATTTTAGAAAATCTCAAGATATTAACTTATTAACTATTAGTACCTGGATGACCGAGCTTTGCTCGGGTTTTTTTCTGGTTTATCGCGTTTTTTGGAAAATTAAACCTAGCTACATCGATTTGTAGCCCCCGAAACCCCCTACATACGAAATTTCATGAAAATCGTTGAAGCCGTTTCCGAGATTCCGATTATATATATATATATATATATATATATATATATATATATATATATATACAGGGTTCCAGGGCTTGCGTTAGGATACATGGGTCATACACTGAATGGTTTAACATCCAAAAGGGGTTAGACAGGGATGTGTAGCGTCACCATGGCTTTTTAATCTATTTATGGACAGTTGCTTGCAAGACATGAAAGATAGTGATTGTGGATTAAGAATGAATGAGTTACTCGTCAAATGTCTTCTCTATGCTGACGATCAGGTAATACTTGCATCGTCGGCAGAGGAGTTACAGGAGATGGTAACAGGCATGCATGAAGCTTTTGTCAGGAAAGGGATGAACATAAATGTAAGTAAGACGAAAGTGATGGTTTTTGAAAGGGATGAATGCATGACAGAATGTAATATAATGATCAGAGGAGAAAGAGTGGAACAAGTGAAAGAGTTTGTTTATTTGGGTACGCTGTTTAAAAGAGATGGTAAACATGATGACGATATTGAAAGAAGAGTGAATGCTGGAAATAGTGTGAGTGGGGCACTTCACACATTTATGAGCAGTCGGATCGTGTCCAAAAAGGCACGTCTGGCTGTGCACGGGGGAGTGTTAGTGCCGACTTTGATGTATGGTAGCGAAAGTTGGGTATGGCAGAAGAAGCATCAGAGTAGAATAAATGCAGTGGAAATGAGAGCTTTGAGAAGTATGTGTGGTTTAACTTTGAATGATAGAGTGAAGAACAGTGTGATAAGAGAACGTTGTGGAGTGAAAGAAGACGTAGTGATGAAAATTGAGAAGGGTGTGTTAAGATGGTTTGGGCATGTAGAAAGAAGTAAGAAGGATCATACAAAAAAGCGCTAGGACCGAGACGAGTTTCTTGCCTGTTCTTCTCGTACTTGGGTTAGGTTGGAATTGGCACATAGATTCACCTAGCATGTAAGACGTTTCAAAGTGATCCTTGTGATTGTACTGAATAAATATTTTTCAATTTCAATTTCAATTTCAATTTCAGAAAGGATGGATGAAAGGAGATTGACGAAACAGTTGTATAAGGAGAGTGTGAATGGGACAGTTGGAAGAGGAAGACCTCGGCGTACGTACCTCGATCAAATTGGGGACGTTTTAGAGAAAGGCCAGGTCCAGAGTACCCTAAACCGACGCGCATGTATGAAGAATGTAATGAGAGTGAATGAAGCAAAAGAAGTGTGTCAGGATCGTAGCAAGTGGAGATCCGTGGTCTCTGCCTACCCCGTCGGGAAACAGGCGTGATTTTATGTATGTATGTATGTATGTATGTATATACAGGGTGTCCCAAAAAGTAGTGTCAAGCGAAAGTCCAGAGATAGAACACCCCTTGGGGTACCCGAATCGACCCCATGTATGTTCCGCGATTTTCTATAGTTTTCGAGTTATTAATTTTTTTCCGAATTTTTGAAAATGTACGACTTGAACAACTTAAAACATTCTTATAAAAAAAGTAGAAAACTTTCTTGAGATTTTTTTTTTTGCTACTGAATTGTTATGAGTTGTTCTTTTATGCATAAAATAATCAGCTACGTGACTTTGATAAAAACTATGAAAATGTTGGTGTAAAGTCAAATAATTACATTCGGTGAATTATGGCTAAAATTTTCAACTTCAAATTAAAAATCTTAAAAAGTGATGTCATGGTTCCTAAATAAGTCTAAAGAATTCTCCAGATTCTCAGCTTTCATAATCATTCAAAAAAGTAGTACTCAATGGGCTAATTTTGCTAAAATCGGCCTTCAAAGACGGTGAGGTGGCAAATTCTTAAAATTAGCTACCTGATTAAAAAATAGATTTTGGCCATTTTATCATTCCTAAGCTTAATTAGTTTGTGAACTAACCAAAATGACTGCAGGAAAGTAAGATTTCATTAATATTTGAAGGTTTTATTTATTTAGTTTAGCTTAATTTTTGAAATAAAACAACAAGTAAAATTTATTAATTTTTTACATAAAGTTTTCAAAATGTCAATCTTCTAGGTCGATACAAATCCTACATCGTCTTAAAAAGGTTTCCTTAAATCGTATGAAAGCTATTTTAAGTTCCTTAATTTTTTCTTCGGCCTGTCTCGATTTTGTTCTTAATTCGGCCATATTGCTATTTTTTTGGCATAAACTAATTCTTTGTAGTCGTTTTTGGTTAGTTATCAAACAAATTAAGCTTAGGAATGAGCCAAAATCTTTTTTAATCAGGTTGCTAATTTTAAGAATTTGTCACCTCACCGTCTTTGAACGTCGATTTTAGCAAAAGTAGCCTATTAAGTACTACTTTTTTTTATTGATTATGAAAGCTGAGAGTCTGGAAAATTCTTTAGACATATTTAGGAACCATGAAATCACTTTTTAAGATTTTTAATTTGAAGTTGAAAATTTTAGTCATAATTCACCGAATGTAATTATTTGACATTACACCAACATTTTCATAGTTTTCATCAAAGTCACGTAGCTGATTATTTTATGCATAAAAGAACAACTTATAACAATTCAGTAGCAAAAAAAAAATCTCAAGAAAGTTTTCTACTTTTTTTGTAAGAATGTTTTAAGTTGTTCAAGTCGTAAATTTTCAAAAATTCGGAACAAAATTAATAACTCGAAAACTATAGAAAATCGCGGAACATACATGGGGGTGATTCGGGTACCCCAAGGTGTGTTCTATCTCTGGACTTTCGCTTGACACTACTTTTTGAGACACCCTGTATACAGGGTGTCCCAAAAAGTAATTTTTCGTTAGTTTACAAACGAATTAAGCTTAGGAATGATAAAATGGCCAAAATCTATTTCTTAATCAGGTAGCTAATTTTAAGAATTTTTAACCTCACCGTCTTTGAAGGCCGATTTTAGCCAAAGTAGCCTATTAAGTACTACTTTTTTTTTAATGATTATGAAAGCTGAGAGTCTGGAAAATTCTTTAAACTTATTTAAGAACCATGATATCACTTGTTAAGATTTTTAATTTAAAGTTGCAAATTTTAGTCATAATTCACCGAATGTAATTATTTGACTTTACACCAACATTTCCATAGTTTTTATCAAAGTCACGTAGCTGAATATTTTATGCATAAAAGAACAACTCATAACAATTCAGTAGCAAAAAAAAAATCTCAAGTATTTTAAGTTGCTCAAAACGTAAATTTTCAAAAATTCGGAAAAAAATTAATAACTCGAAAACTATTAAAAATCGCGGAACATACATGGGGGTGATTCGGGTACCCCAAGAGGTGTTCTATCTCTGGACTTTCGCTTGACACTACTTTTTGGGACAGCCTGTATATATATACAAATATACAAGAATTGCTCGTTTAAAGGTATAAGCTTACGCCACAAGCGCTATGTTTTTTTTCTAAAATATTTTTAAAGTTTGATCTGAACACATTACTATTAGTATTAAACGGGTATTTATCTTTGTTTTTCCTACCTATTTTCCCGACGTTACGACAGGTTTACTAGTGAAAGTGTGTAAGTGTACTAATAATGGCAAATGCATACCTAAATAATGCGACGCCAAAAAAAAAAGTGTACTTCCTAATAATAGCTATGTTTTTTTGTTGTGTCCAGGCAGGAGATACGTGCCCCGCGCGGTGCTGGTGGACCTGGAGCCAGGGACCATGGACTCCATCAGGTCCTCGACCTACGGACAGCTGTTCCGGCCTGATAACTACGTGTTCGGCCAGAGCGGGGCTGGTGAGGCACCGTCACACGCAAACATGGGAATGTCCATTTTAACTGTCATATTTCGGCGGTGAGCGCTGGTGGTGTAGTGGTAGCACCCCTGCCTCACGATCCGAAGGTCGTGGGTTCAAACCTGGTCGTGCACCAATGAGTTTTTCCATTCGAAAAATTTATGTGCGCAATGCCAGTGCTCTTAAACGGTGAGGGAAAACATCGTGAGGAAACCGGCATACCCTAGAACCAAAAATTCGAAGGTATGTGTCATAGGTTAGTATTCTTATAAGCGGCGATGGGCTTGCAACCTGTCACGTACGGAATACTAACTACTGTGCAAAATGTGGGCATGTACCAAATGTCATGTTTGGACGTGCCTCTGACTACCCTCTTTAGATATCCTCAAAAGATCTAAATAACTAGAGATCTGAGGAGATATCTCCTGAGCCTGGGGATTACAGTCGTGATCATATTTATTTATTTATTTTTTATTTTTATTATTTCGGCGGTTTCGTGAAAGACGTTGCGTTGCCTAATAAATAAATAAAAAGGCTTGATGACACTCCCAATACTTCGAACTCCCAATAAAAGATTATAATTATTATTAAAAATAATGTAGGTAGGTATAGGTATTAATTTTAAGGTATTTATAATGGGACTGTCGTTTATAAATTTTGTAGGTAAGTATAATGACTTAAGTTGCTTGAAATAAATAAAAAAAAATATTATTATTAACGAATAACTGCGCTAAGTAGGTAGGTATAGTGCAGAGTCACTTTTTATACCTTACCTATTCTATGTTATATTACCTACATGTTCTTTATGCCTTGGAACTATTGAGAGACACTTTTCATGTGATTTAAGTAATGCTTAAGGTGTGGGATATGATTGGTAGTGGAACAGTTGAAATTATTGTGAATTCAAAAGAAAATGAAAGGTTTTTAAATTTTTTTTGTTAACGTATTCGCTGTGTGACTATGGGTAACAACACGAAAATATACAACTGTAAACAAGAAAAACAAATTAAAAACACTTCACATCTTAATATAAAATAATATTACAATGAAAGTTTATAAGGTAAAAAATATATGTTGCAGGCAACAATTGGGCCAAAGGGCACTACACAGAGGGCGCTGAGCTGGTGGACTCGGTGATGGATGTGGTACGCCGGGAAGCCGAGACTTGTGACTGCATGCAGGGTAGGCATATTTTGTACTAGCTTCCGCCCACGTGATAGCTTAAAAAACAAAAACATCGCTATCCCACGGGAACCGTACATTTTTTCGGGATAAAATGTAGCCTATGTGTCATTCCAGACCATAATCTATATCTGTGCCAAATTTCATTCAGATCTGTTCAGCCGTTTTAGCGTGAAGGAGTAACAATACATCCATCCATCCATCCATCCATACATTCTTACAAACTTTCGCGTTTATAATATTAGTAGGATATTACATAAAACCGTCTGAATGGTTAAAAATAACCATAGACAAATTTTGTACATTACATATAGACCGACTGACACGGTTTGTAGTTTGTTACATTATTCGCTCACTTGAGCAAGCTTATAGTTTATAGAGTCTTACGTAAATTAATTTATTCCGTTTTCTTTTTAATCTAACATAAAATACTTATAACTTATCATAACCGCCATTTTTTTACACCGACTGACAGGTTAAGAAGCACCATAGACAAAAAAAATGTGCCCAAAAGATGGGAGTACAAAAAAGTTGCCTGCTCTAAGATCCACTTTTCCTTAGCTTTTCTTTAAATGAGTAAAATATGCCAAAGGGACGCATTGTTGTCTGTAAAACTTTTTAGATTAAGTAAGTACCTACCTACCTACCATTTATTTTTGGCAGATCTTATTTACTCAAAATAAACTCTTGTGACCTTTTTGCGGCCATCTTAGCATGGATGAGTATGTAATTGAGATTATTTTTTTGTAAATACTAGTAAGTATCATTTTGCGCTGCAACCACAAAAAAATCTTAGAACATAATTTCCTTTTTAGACATGCGTAAGGAGATAATATTCGTCCATTGCTTAGTACCTATTTCAAAGAGGCTTTAATCTATAGAGCAAACTATTTGAACATTTTTGTCGGTCAGTTTCCCATTCGTATTATTCATATTCATTTAATAATGTTCAAAAATCATTTTGCTAATGGTTTCAGGGTTCCAACTAACGCATTCTCTGGGCGGCGGCACGGGCTCCGGTCTCGGCACGCTACTGCTCAGCAAGCTGCGGGAGGAGTACCCAGACCGGATAGTCAATACTTTCAGCGTCATGCCCTCGCCGAAGGTAGATAAGGCTGTTATTACACTTATCAAATATCTTTGTCCAATTATGATGTTCAATATCTGATCAAATTTCTTTTCATCTAACAATCAAATTTCTACAAAAGTCGTCCAATTTCTTTGATCAAATGTACATTGGACCAAGATATTTGATAAATGTAATACCACCCTTAATAAATAGCGCCATCAACAGTAGTATGACTTTTTGATGGTTTACAAAACATTTTTTTGAATAGTATCCTTTCTTGAAAGATGACATGGGTAAGAAAGGAGTAAATACTGAGATGACGAAAGATAGAGGGAGATGGAAGATCAAATGTTGTGCCGAACACATAACGTGGGAAAAGGGCAGGAAGATGATGATGATGATGATCCTTTCATACATTTACCTCCATCGGAAATGTTATGGAACTAAAATAAGGTCTAAGAATTTGAATGTGGATGGATATAAGGGTAGAGGTAGACCTAAGAAAAGATGGATGGACTGTGTGAAAGATGATTAAGTGAGTACTGAGATGACGGATGATAGGGGAGAGTGGAGGAAGAGAACCTGTTGTGCCGACCCCACCAGTGGGTAAGGGCAGGAAGATGATGATACAAAACTTGTAGAAAACCTGTCAAAGACTGTCAAAAATGTTTTCTTGTCTAAAACTAAATTATGGTTAATGATGTGTTGCTGTTACTGTATTATCAAATTGTTCGGTATTTAAGGAGATTCACAAAGGAAACCACGCACTTGCTTGTATTCGTTTAATGGCCAACAACCAACTGCCTTTTACAGAACTACCCACATCTAAAATATCTCCGATATACCACATCCCTCCACCACTATTATCAAAACTCTTACTAACTAAATTTATAATTTAAAGGTTTCCTAGTTTTTCTAATCGGATATCGGCGGACAGCTTCAGGTTCCTGTTGTACATTATTGCTTTCATTAGAGAGGACATTTTCATTTTGCACAGAAATAGTTTCAAGAGAACCTGCGTCCAAAAACTCATCGTCTGAGTCAGCTCCGATTTCCTCCACCCTAACTTCTCGCGCAGGAGACGTGGGGGAGGCAGGAACAGGCTCCTGCGATGACTCTGACGGGTCAGAAGCTAAACCAGCGACAAGCTCGTTAGGCTGACCCGTGCTCCCGGTCACACAATCTCCGAAAACACTAACATCGTCATCCTGGTCAAACGATGAGTTTCCTTTGTACGCCACTATCTGATCTACATGTTTTCTTACATCTAACTTTTCAGACGGAATGTTAACTATATACATACGAGACCCTAAACATTCTTTTACAAAACCCTGTTTCCAGGTGTGTTTCGTTCCATTATTAAAATAATGTTTTAGTAAAACTTTGTCACCTACTGAAAATAATACATTTCTTTTACCTCCGAACTGTGCACATTGATTAATTTGCGCCTTTATTACATTGTTTGAGGCGGCGGATGACGAGGACGATGATATAACTGTTGAAGGACATACTCGTAATAAATCGAGCCGACAACGCAAAGGACGACCAAACATCAATTGAGCAGGAGAAAAACCAGTAGAAGCATGAATAGAATTCCTATAATCGAAAAGAAGTTTATTTAAAACTTTAGAAATTAACTTTTGATTCATATTATTGTTTAACATAGCTTTTAAACCATTTTTTACCGTTCTCACACTGTTTTCTGCCTGCCCGTTTGACATTGCATGATAAGGTGCACCGGTTAAATGCTGAATTCCGTTTAATTGGCAGAATGTCTCAAACTCATTTGAACAAAAATTGGTAGCATTATCAGTAACCAAGGTACGCACTAAACCAAACCTGCTAAAAATCTCACATAATCTACTTATTATTGACTCACTATCGGTTTTTTGCATTGCAAAACACTCCAACCATTTAGAATGAGCATCAACTGCAATTAAGAACTGTTTACCGTGCAACATAAACATATCTAGATGCACACGTTCCCAAACGCGCTCGGGGTACGGCCACGGGGCTAGCGGCACTTTTGGTGGGCTACTTCGGAGGGTGTTACAAACACTGCACGAACCTATCTTTTCTTCTATGTGTTTATCGATGTTTGGCCACCACATGCGCATTCTAGCTTCAGACTTTGTTTTAACAACGCCAAATGGGAACTATGTAATTCATTTAAAAGTCTTTCACGGAAACAAGACGGAATTACAATTTTGTGGCCACGTAGTATGCAATCGTTTTCAACAGCCAAGTCTAACCGACATAAGTAAAAAGGACGTAAATCTTGAATTATGATTTTAGAGGGCCAACCATTTTTAATAAAACCAATTACTTTTTGCAACACCTCATCTCGAGCCGTCTCAACTCGAATTTCTTCAACAGTTATAGGGGGTAAAACCGATTCACCAACGAAACTGATATACCGCGAACAATCTAACACTTCAACCTCATCAGTCTGGCTTGACACAGCTCGAGATAAATAATCAGCCACGTTATTCTCACTCTTTACATATTCGATATTGAAATTATATGCTGATAAGAAAAGTGCATACCTTTGCAATCTGTTCGCTGCTAAAATAGGCACACCTTTTTCCTTCCCAAAAATGGACAAAAGAGGTTTATGATCCGTACGCAAAACAAAAGGCACAGTACGGCCGTACAAATAATGGTTAAACTTTTTTACCGCAAATACAATAGAAGTGGCTTCTTTCTGAATTTGGGCGTAATTAGTCTCTGCTTTAGTTAAAGAACGAGAGGCATACGCTACTACCCGCTCGGAGCCGTCCGGTTGTTTCTGAGCGAGTACAGCGCCCAGGCCCGCGGGACCCGCGTCACACGTCACGATCGTGGGGTACTCCGGGTGGTAGTGGGCCAACACGCGCTCTGAGGCCAATTCCTTTTTGATAGTATCAAATGCATCAGATTGTGCCTGGCCCCAGCCCCATTTTACACCTTTTTTCAATAAATGATTTAGCGGACTAAGAACTGAAGACGTATTTGGCACAAAACACCGGTAATAATTCACCATACCAAGAAAAGATTTTAACTCCGACACGTTCTGGGGGGGATTACATTTTACAATAGCCTCGACCTTGTCATCAGATTTATGTAGGCCAAATTTATCTATCACATACCCTAGATACTCAACTGATTTTTTGAATAACTCGCATTTATCGCTCTTAACGCGCAGCCCGGATTCTTGTAATCTTTTTAGAACTAATTCTAATCTTTGCAAATGTAAAGCCTTATTAGGAGCCGTAACCAAAATATCATCTAAATATATACATACACCATCTATATCACCTAGTAGTTGTTCCATAGTACGCTGGAAAATAAAAGGTGCATTTGCTAAGCCCAGAACAAGGCGCGTATACCGATACAAACCTTTATGTGTATTTATACAGCACCATTTCCTAGACTCATCTAGTTCTAGTTGAAGATAAGCTAACTTTAAATCTAACTTACTGAATTCTTCTCCCCCGTGAAGCTTTGCAAATAAGTCTTCGATTCGAGGCAGTGTGTAATTGTCTAGGTACAATACTTTATTTAACGTTACCGAAAAATCCCCGCAAATTCTAACGTTTCCATCGGGACGTAATACAGGAACAATAGGCGTAGCGACATCGGAATGATCCACTTTTTCAATTATCCCTGCTGCCAATAATCTACTTAGCTCCTGTTCTATTTTAGGTTTTAAAGCTAAAGGCACAGGCCGCGGCTTAAAAAACTTCAACTGAGCATCGGGTTTCAACTTTAAGTTAACTTTATACTTATTGAATCTGCCTAACTCGTTAGAAAATAAGTCTGAGTATTTCCTCATTAAGCTTTCAACTGCTTTGTCGCTAATCGCTAAATTGTTACAGTTCAAACTACATAAATGCAACCCAAACAATCTCATAAAATCGCGGCCCAACAGGGGCAAACGTTTCTCATTTGTATTGATAACGAAAAAATTTACTAGATTAGTGCGGTCCTCGAATGTTACTGACAACGATAAACAGCCTATCGGTGCAATTTTTAATCCCGTATAGAAATTAAAAACTTCTTTACACGGCCGCAAGTTATAATTATTGTTATCGCTTCCGAACAGCTGTTGATAGATAACTGCCGGTAGAACGGAGACAGCACTGCCGCAATCTATTTCGCATAATAACACCTTGTCATCAATTTTGATTGTCCGCGAGATCGGTTCATCTTTTATCGAGCTTTTTAAATTGAACAAATTGTACATACCTTCATCAGCGTCATCCGCCTTTAAAAAATTGCTATCGCATAACTTAGCCTTGCACATTCTTTTGAGATGACCTTTTGTATTACACTTTTGACATGTATAGTTCACGAAACGACACTTTTCTTTCGAGTGATTCTTATAACCACACACCTCACAACACTTCAACACTCGCGTACTATCATTGGAAGATGATCCGCTCAGACGCTGCAGCGCGAACACGGGCTGCGCCTGCGCCGCCTCCCTGGAGCCCGCGCCAGCTGGGCCGGCGACCGCCGCGGCGTTGCCAGCTCGCGCGGTCTGCAGCGCAGCGCGCGCACAGCATACACTCTGCGCCAACTCCAATGCCTTGTTGAAAGTCAGGGTCTCGACACTTTCCGCAAACAGCTTCTCTTTTTCCTTAGTATTCTCTAGTCCAAGGACGAACCTGTCACGCAAAGCGGTTTCTAACTCTGACTTGAATCCGCAGTATTGAGCCAAATTACGCACTCGCGCCGCCCATTCGGCCAGATCTTCCCCAGGACGTTGTTCGGCCTTATAAAAACTGAATCTTTCGGCGAATGTACTCTTTTTCGAGTGAAAATGGACATTCAACTTTTCTAAAAGAGTTTTGAATTCGACGTTATCTAAGTTTTCAGGAAAAACCAAATCTCTTGCGACGCGGTAGGTATCCTCCACCAACGCAGTGAGCAAAAGAGCTCGTCTTTTTAAACCAGACTTATCGGTGTCGTCTCCAATGTCGTTCGCCGTGCAGTACTGGGTAAACCGACTCCTAAAAATGCTCCACTCTTGCGCGCGGTGATCAAATGAGAGGTTGCCGCCGTAGTACATCTTACTCGCTGTAGCGTGTTCACTTGTCATTAAAATCCTTTTGTTAAAATGACACACCGTCACTAATTAACACACGTGAATTACTATTCGTCGCCAAATGTTCGGTATTTAAGGAGATTCACAAAGGAAACCACGCACTTGCTTGTATTCGTTTAATGGCCAACAACCAACTGCCTTTTACAGAACTACCCACATCTAAAATATCTCCGATATACCACACAAATATGTTTTTTTTTGTATGCTGTCAAACGCATTATCCGGGAACAAACGCAAATTTGAATCTTACCGCCCCACACCGCCACCTTGAAGTAAATGAAGAGGTTTTGGGAGAAGATGTAAAAGAAAAATTGTTTTTGTTTTTTAGATATAGGTAATATGATTATAACTTCTTGTGACTTGACCACGACTGTGACCCCCCTTGTAATAAAAGGACAAAAAAAAATTTAAAAGTTCCATGGAACAACAGTTCTATGGAACTAATGGAAGTTACCAGATATCATTAGTTTAATAGAACAAATGGGTTAGTTTTCGTTTCAATAGTCCTACCATAGAACTACAGGGATTAAAAAGATATTAAAGATTAAAGATTATTTATTTCTATAAAACATTGTTACACAAAAACACAGTTAAAGACTATCAATTTCAAAGGGCAAATAATATACATTGAACCCCGCACTAGGCTTAAGCCTGTGTCGCGGGTGTCCGAGGGAGAGTTTAATTAATTAATATAACTTAAAATACAGGGTGTCCCAAAAAGTAGTGTCAAGCGAGAGTCCAGAGATAGAACACCCCTTGGGGTACCCGAATCACCCCCATGTATGTTCCGCGATTTTCTATAGTTTTCGAATTATTAATTTTTTTCCGAATTTCTGAAAATTTACTACTTGAACAACATAAAACATTCTTACAAAAAAAGTAGAAAACTTTCTTGAGATTTTTTTTTTGCTACTGAATTTTCATGAGTTGTTCTTTTATGCATAAAATAATCAGCTACGTGACTTTGATGAAAACTATTAAAATGTTGGTGTAAAGTCAAATAATTACATTCGGTGAATTATGACTTAAATTTTCAACTTTAAATTAAAAATCTTAACAAGTGATTTCATGGTTTTTAAATAAATCTAAAGAATTTTCCAGACTCTCAGCTTTCATAATCATTAAAAAAAAGTAGTACTTAATAGGCTACTTTGGCTAAAATCGGCCTTCAAAGATGGCGAGGTGGAAAATTCTTAAAATTAGCTACCTGATTAAAAAATAGATTTTGGCCATTTTATCATTCCTAAGCTTAATTCGTTTGTTAACTAACCAAAAATGACAGCAGGAAAGTAAGATTTCATTAAAAATTAAAGCTAAATTAGCTAAATCAGCTAAATTTATGAAATAAAACAACAAGTAAAATTTGTTAATTTTTTACAAAAAGATTTCAAAATGTCAACCTTCTAGGTCGATACAAATCCTACATCGTCTTAAAAAGGTTTCCTTTAATCGTATAAAGCTATTTTAAGTGCCTTAATTTTTCGGCCTGACTTAATTTTGTTCTAAATTTGGCCATATTGCTGATTTCTTTCGCATAAACTAATTCTTTGTAGTCATTTTTGGTTAGTTAACAAACAAATTAAGCTTAGAAATGATAAAATGGCCAAAATCTATTTATTAATCAGGTAGCTAATTTTAAGAATTTTCCACCTCGCCGTCTTTGAAGGCCAATTTTAACCAAAGTAGCCTATTGAGTACTACTTTTTTTTTAATGATTATGAAAGCTGAGAGTCTGGAAAATACTTTAGATTTATTTAAAAACCATGAAATCACTTGCTAAGATTTTTAATTTAAAGTTGAAAATTTAAGTCATAATTCACTGAATGTAATTATTTGACTTTAAATAAATAAATAAATAAATAAATAATGCTGGACAATCCACACAGCATCATCTAGCCCCAAAGTAAGCTACTCAAAGCTTGTGTTATGGGTACTAGATAACTGATATATTTAATACATTAGTGATTAGATACATAGATAGATATTTTTTTATTATACATAGAAAACACCCAGAGCAACGGAACAAATTTCTGCAGATCGTACACAAATTTGTTCCGCGGCGGGAATCGAACCCGCAACCTCTTGCGTCGAAGGCGGACTCTCGCCCGCTGCGCCACTGAGGTCGTCACTTTACACCAACATTTTCATAGTTTTCATCAAAATCACGTAGCTGATTATTTTATGCATAAAAGAACAACTCATGAAAATTCAGTAGCAAAAAAAAATCTCAAGAAAGTTTTCTACTTTTTTTGTAAGAATGTTTTAAGTTGTTCAAGTCGTAAATTTTCAAAAATTCGGAAAAAAATTAATAACTCGAAAACTATAGAAAATCGCGGAACATACATGGGGGTGATTCGGGTACCCCAAGGGGTGTTCTATCTCTGGACTTTCGCTTGACACTACTTTTTGGGACACCCTGTATATAAAAATAAAAAGTTTGGGTTATTGTTATAATAATAGTTACTAAAAAATGTATAAGTATATAGGTACATAAAACACAATTATTTATAAACTACTATAACTGTTCTATGACGTCATAGTTCTATAGAACAAATGGGAGTTACTGCCCCCTGGCACCGACGCTGGATCCGCCCTTGTCCACAAGGAAGGCAGATTCCTCCGCATTCCTCAATCCGCAGGTGTCGGACACGGTGGTGGAGCCCTACAACGCCACGCTGTCGGTCCACCAGCTCGTGGAGAACACGGACGAAACGTTCTGCATCGACAACGAAGCGCTCTACGACATCTGCTTCAGGACGCTGCGGCTCGCTTCGCCGACGTACGGAGACCTGAACCACTTGGTGTCGGTGAGTTTAATGACGCTAGAAAGATCTATAATTATATAAAAATAAATTGCTGTTCGTTAGTCTCGCTAAAACTCGAGAACGGCTAAACGGATTTATCTTATTTTGGTCTTGAAATGTTCGTGGAGGTCTAGGTAGTAATAACTGCCGGGAAAACCCTAAAAAAAACCTTTTCTATTTCCCATACAAACGTTTTCTAAATAAGTACGAAGTCTGCCGGGTCAGCTAGTTATAAATAAATATCGGTGGGCATTTCACACAACGCCATCTAGACCCAAACTAAGCAAAGCTTGTACTATGGGAACAAGCGCTGAGATTACGTAATTCTGATACTATCAAAACATTATTACAAACAGCTTCTATTTGGTTGTGGAGACTTGTATATTTTGTAAATAATTATCAGAATTACGTACATCATCACAGTATAGTTGCTGATAGACATTCATTGTAATTGATTGTAATCAGAGTTACGTAAAAGCCTCTCTGATGGCTGAAAGATTAGATAAACAGGCGAGGAACTCGTCTCGCTCATAGCGCTTTGTATGATCCTTCTTACAAAATATGTAATCGAGATATCTAATAATAATAACATAAAACAAAACATAAAAACATAAAACAAAACATAAAATAAAAGGACAGCGTTCACATTGCAAATTGGTTAGCTGTCGGAGGGCGGAGCGACATCGGGCCATGAGTTCCTATCATGAGTTAGTATCATCAATATATTCATTTATATTATAATTATGCTTTCTTTAATAGATTATTTTTAATAAAAGCTTTGAATTTCCTAACAGGAAGTTTAGTTGCATTGCATTATGTGTGTTTAGTTAACGATGTCCGGCGTGACGACGTGCCTGCGCTTCCCCGGCCAACTGAATGCCGACCTGCGCAAGCTGGCCGTCAACATGGTGCCCTTCCCGCGGCTGCACTTCTTCATGCCAGGTCAGCTATGCTCATTTATACGTGACGACGTGCCTGTGCTTCCCCGGCCAGCTGAACGCCGACCTGCGCAAGCTGGCCATCAACATGGTGCCCTTCCCGCGGCTGCACTTCTTCATGCCAGGTCAGCTATGCTCATTTATACGTGACGACGTGCCTGCGCTTCCCCGGCCAGCTAAACGCCGACCTGCGCAAGCTGGCCGTCAACATGGTGCCCTTCCCGCGGCTGCACTTCTTCATGCCAGGTCAACTATGCTCATCTATACTCATCTTCTTGCCCTTTTCCCACGTTATCGGTCTTCCACGGGTTGGCAGTGGCACAATATGTTTTGTATTTTTATTTGTAACGAATAAACTCAAAAACTACTGGACCGATTTCAAAATTCTTTCACCAATGTGTAAAATGGACTTTCAGGATGAACATAGGCTATATTTTATGTAGTTACCTCGCGAGCGACGCCGCGAGTAACAGCTACTAATGTATAAATGGTCGTCAGGGTTCGCGCCACTCACAGCGCGCAACAGTCAGGGCTACCGCGCCCTCACCGTCCCCGAGCTGACGCAGCAGATGTTTTCCCCCACCAATATGATGTGCGCGTGCGACCCGCGCCACGGCCGCTACCTGACGGTGGCCGCCATCTTCCGCGGCCGCATGTCCATGAAGCAAGTGGACGAGAACATGCGAGCGGTCCAGGATAAGAACTCGGGGTATGTTCTGAAAAGGACGGAAATATCTAGTACTTTCCCGCTAAACTATTATCTATAGCTTAACAACACAAACTCAAATAGAAATTCCAATTATCTAAATTATATAACTCAAAGGTGACTGACTGACTGACTGACTGACTGACTGACATAGTGATCTATCAACGCACAGCCCAAACCACTGGACGGATCGGCCTGAAATTTGGCATGCAGGTAGATGTTGTGACGTAGGCATCCGCTAAGAAAGGATTTTGATTAATTCTACCCCCAAGGGGATAAAATAGGGGATGAAAGTTTGTATGAAAAGTCGCGATAATCAACATTCACGCGGGCGAAGCTGCGGGCATCAGTTGGTATGTATATAATTTGTAATGGATTTCCGCAAAGTCACGCCTAAATCAATCATATATCAAGGTTCAAGCCTGGTCGTGCGCCAATGAGATTTCCGTTCCAAAAATTTAAGTGCGCAACGCCAATGGTCTTAAACGGAAAAGGAAAGCATCGTGAGGAAACCGGCATACTTTAGAACAAAAATTCGAAGGTGTGTCCTAGGTTATTTTCTTATAAGCGGCGATGGGCTGGCAACCTGTCCCATACGGAATACTAACTACTGTGCAAAAAGTTGGCATGTACCAAATGTCATGTTCGGACGTGCCTCTGACTACTTTAGATGTTCTCAAAGATCTAAGTCACTAGAGGTCTGAGGAGATATCTACCGAGCCCGGGGATTACAGTCGTATGAGTGATTTTTTTGTTTTCAGATATTTCGTGGAGTGGATCCCGAACAACGTGAAGGTAGCAGCATGCGACGTTCCCCCGCGCGGTCTCAAGATGGCGGCCACCTTCGTTGGCAACACCACGGCTATCCAGGAGATCTTCAAACGTGTTTCCGAGCAGTTCACGGTCATGTTCAGACGAAAGGTAAACACCTTTAAAATTCGTTAATTCGTAAATTTATCATAATGTAACTTCGTTCGTAAAGCTTCCGACCGCGGCTTCGCCCGCGTGGTACCTTGAAAAACAAAAACAAATCTATCCCGCGGGAACCTTATATTTTTCCGGGATAAAAAGTAGCCTATGTGTTATTCCAAACCATAATCTATGTCTGTGCCAAATTTCATTCAGATATGTTCAGCCGTTTAAGCGTGAAAGAGTAACAAACATACATCCATCCATAGATTCTTACAAACTTTCGCGTTTATAATATTAGTAGGATATTCATGTGCCATGAACCTACTCAGATGAAATCTATACCTATTGATAAATAAAAAAACATTTAAAACTCCAATAATAATTAGGGCAATTTTGGATTTAAAAAACTCCCTAATATTGCAAACTCATACAACGGCGGCAACATTGCAAGATGTTATGGGGCCTCCATACGTTAGCCCTGGCCTGCCGGGCGACGCCCAATCATGGCCAACGCCCAGCGTGTAGTGAGGTGGTTCGCCGGGGGTCGCCGACGCCTGTACAGGCGTGTACAGGCTGGCTGCCGATCCCGTCGAGTGTCGGTTTTTGGGCCAAGATCAAAGAGAGTTGGCCGCGCGGCCCGCCTGCCGTCTACACGTTGGCTTGCTATTCAGTCTCTCGAACTAGCGCACGGGACGGACGTGCGTGTCTACTCGCCGAATGCACAATGATACGTGTCGCAAAATGAGCGACATATACCGACGGGATCGGCGGCCAGCCTGTACAGGCGTCGGCGACCCTACGCCAACCACCTCACTACACGCTGGGCGATGGCCATGATTGGGCGTCGCCTGGCAGGCCAGGGCCAACGTATGGAGGCCCCATCAAAGTTATGGCAAAGTCAAAAAAACGTCCTTGCCACAAACAAAGAAAAAACTTTTTGCCGCGAAGAGTCTAGAATTTTTTTTGCCCATTAAGTCAGGCTTATGTCCAGGGGGGCGATTATGGATCTTTTTTTACAATCAATGTCAATACGTTTTTATTGTAATCAAGTGATTTGGTATGACATAAGAGTGTTTATTCAATAAATTTGAGCCAGTTTTGACAAGTGTCGATTGTATCAGAGTTCCGTAATTGCACTACAAAAACCATTCCGCCTTGTATTATGTCATTCTAAAAAAAGTACCCGGATGACCGAGCTTTGCTCGGGTTTTTTTTTTGAAAATCGTGTTTTTTGAAAAATGAAACCTAGCTAGATCGATTTATCGCCCCCAAAACCCCCTGCATACTAAATTTCATGAAAATCGTTGGAGCCGTTACCTAGATTCAGATTATATATATATACATTATACACAAGAATTGCTCGTTTAAAGGCATAAGATAATAAGATAAGATGAACAAACGTATTCTATCTATTCTATATAAACGTTTCCTATCTATTCTTAAGTAGTGCCTGCCTATCAAACTATATACCTAAGTGCGCATGTTTAGGTTAAGTTTTAAGTTAAATTTTCTCATGTAAGTGAATATGTAAATTCTTATGAGAAATAAATATCTTAAACCACAAACGTGTATCGTAAAAAAAATGTTTCCACATTTTCAGGCCTTTCTCCACTGGTACACTGGTGAAGGAATGGATGAGATGGAATTCACCGAGGCAGAGAGTAACATGAACGACCTCGTCTCAGAATACCAGCAGTATGAGGTGAGCACTCGTCTTCTGCTTTCGTTTTTTTTTTTTGTTCGCCCATTTGAGCAGGCTAAAGTCTTATGGCCATACCGCCTTGCTAACGTAGAATCTACTCTAGTGTACCCCGAATTACCACCCCACTTAGCATGAGCATTGTAACACGAAAAGATGATGAAATTTAGCTTGTAACTCTAAATGAAAACCTGGTAAATTCACAAAAAAATTGTTCTTTTTTCATTCTATTGTTATAAGAAGGAACCTACGAAAAAATGTATCTCACGAGAACCGTAACCTATGTGCTATTCCAGACTATAATCTATCTCCGTGCCAAATTTCATGAAGATCTGTTCAGACGTTTCAGCGTGAAAGAGTAACAAACATCCATACACACAAACATACAAACTCTCACGTTTATAATATTAG
The DNA here is from genome assembly GCA_963675405.1 of Cosmorhoe ocellata. Classification (NCBI taxonomy): domain Eukaryota; kingdom Metazoa; phylum Arthropoda; class Insecta; order Lepidoptera; family Geometridae; genus Cosmorhoe; species Cosmorhoe ocellata. The sequence goes on from OY776273.1 coordinate 773,452, forward strand.
TAGGAATTATTTTAGGTGGGTACATGAGTACCTACTACGAGTAGGTACCTATATCTCTCTTTTTCTATGTTGTCAACAAAATAAATATTTTTCTCTCTTTAATTTCTCAATAATCTAATTTATCAGGAAGTTGGGGTAGAAGATGGTGAGTTTGACGAACAAGAAGAAATACCTGAAGAGGCGGAGTTCGAAGAGGAATAGACAACATTTGCAGCCAGCAAGCACTAACATAATCATTTCCTGTCCTTTTCCCACGTTATGTGGTCGGCACAACATGTGATCTTCCATCTCCCTCTGTCTTTCGTCATCTCAATACTCTCCTTTCTTACCCATGTCATCTTTCACACTGTCCATCTATCTTTTCTTTGGCCTAACTCTACCCCTGTATCCATCCACATTCTTAGCAAGTATTAACACCAAAAATGTTAAAAAAAATATCTGCATAAATTATATTCTCACTATGTACCTACATTATGTACAAACATACGCAAGTTATCTAATTAATTATTATCACAACCAAAGAGAATATAATCACTACGTTTAATCACAACCTTTTTCGTTATTTTGACAGCGTAACTGACAGTGGTCTTCCTCTATCTATTCCTTTACAAATATTGTTGTTAAATTATTCGCTCATTTGAGCAGGCTTATAGTCTTAGACCTTACTGCCTAGTCTTGCGTAAATTAATTTCTTCCGTTTTCTATAATCTAACTTAATCTAACCTAACCGCCATTTTCTCCTTGGCGGGAATAACCTCATTCTCCTCCTTTACAAATACCTACAAATACAAACAAAAAAAAGAGACGGGTAGGTATTGTACCTACTACCTTCATTACCTACTTTTTAAAATTGTTTTTTATTTATTGTTAACCAGAATCGAGGTCATTTATTGACTGTTGTTTTGATTATGAAAATGTTGAATTTAAGATATTTAATAGTAGGATTTTTTATGTAGTTAAGCAAAATGAAATAAAATAATATTAAAAATTCTAACTTTTGCAATGTTTTTTTGCTTATCTGAAGAATTATCTACGAACGGGTATTACACTACACGGTATTCAGGGCCCGGTAGTTAGGGAGAGCTTGGCTTATGCTCTACGCCTTACACTCATCATAATACACCACTTTTAGTTAGGGCACAGATTATATAATAGGTTAGGGTAAGGATCTCATAAAATTGGGTAGTGTAATACCCGCTTAACACCTTTATTTAACTACCCTCTTTCAACGGGTTGTTGAATTTTGAAATCTTTGTTTCTACAAAGCACCTATGTAGGTATCTACCTATACCTACCAAATTACATAAAAACCCAAAATAACTTTATAAACAATTAAAATAAGAATCCTGTTTGCTTCACAAAACAGCCAAGTAAAAATAAGCTCTTCAATGCTGCAGTACTTATGTAAGAATTGGGTTAGGCTTAAAAACTTTTTGCAATTTTTTTATAACTTAATTTTTGGTTTTGTGAATGCGACTCCAAAAAAAAGGATGTTTACGTTATGTATTGAGTACGTTATGTCAATGTCAACATGTGAGTGAGTGATTATATCCTCTTGGATGATAGATTCTCATTTCTCATTCTTGCTTGATTGATTCGTACGTATCCCTAGTACGTCTGTACGTCTGTGATTGATTCCATTGATACTCATCTCATTCTGTCGAATAAATTTCGTCCTCAGGTTTCGTCCGATTTCGATCCGATTTGTTATATTACGCGTGCGCGTGTCGTGTCCGCTTTCATTTCATGATCAACATTGTACTCTGCGTTGTTTACTAACATCGAAAACTTGTTTGTTATTAATATACTTACGAAAATGTCTAAAACAGTGTGTATGATCTGTTTGCGCTCGAATATTGTCAGAACAGAAGATATAGATGATACCCTACTAGCTTTCTACGAGGAACTCATCTATTATGATGTAAGTCCTACAACAATACCAATATCAACCAACTACGAATGTTTTTAGCAGTAAAGTTATATTCGCCTGCCCGTGCCTTCGCTCACGTGGTACCTATTTACTTACTATCTTTTTAAAATATGTCTAGATGCTATTCCAAATCTATATCTCAAATAACAACCAATTCTGTCCAGTCGTTAAGTCGTAATTTATTATCAAACATTTACCATTTTTACTTGAACTTTCCCAATTATTAATAGATAAGATAGGATTTTATATAAAGCTGTGTACATGTGATAGCAGTAGGTACTCTCAAACAAAAAGTTTGAGGACCGTGTCAAATGCATGAAATAAGTCAAGGTACAAAATGTACTAGAATAAAATATCACATAGACTGAACCTCAGTAGTCGCAACCATCTCCACCTGACACGCAAAAGAAGATGACAAAAAAGCTTGGGATGAATCAGCTCCAACTCTGCTAGGTATCGCTTACAAAATTAACAAGGATCATACAAAGTGCTAGGCCCAGCTAGTTTCTTGTCAGTTCTTCTCGGACTGGGGATAGGACTGGAATTGGCATCTAGACTCACCTAGTATGTAAGATGATTCAAAGTGATGCCTGTGATTGAATTGAATAAACATGATTTTGATTTTATTTGAAGCTCCCCTCAGGGCTGACTGCGGAAACCAGTCCGCTCACCAAGTACCATCACCTCTGTTCCAGATGCACGTCCACGATGATTTAAAAATGTGTCCCTTATGCGAGCACCAGTTGAAGAAGTTTTATAACTTCCGCCAGAAATGCAGGCGAGCTCTCATACTCCTCAAAAACTGGAGCATTCATCACAAGGTTGGGTAAACTAATAATCATCTATACTAATATTATAAAGAGGTAAACTTTGATTGTTTGTTTGAAACGAATAGGCTCAGAAACTATTGAACCGATTTGAAAAATTCTTTCACCAATGTGTAGAATAAACTTTCAGGATTAACATAGGCTATATTTTATGTAGGTACTTCGCAGGCGATGCCGCGAGCGGAAGCTAGTTATTAATAATCTAGCTTCCGCCCATGGCTTAACCTGCATGGTACCTTGAAAAACAAAAACAAATCTATCCCATGGGAACCATACATTTTTGGATAAAAGAAGCCTATGTGCTATTCCAGACTATAATCTATATCTGTGCCAAATTTTATCCAAATCCATTCAGTAGTTTCAGGGTGAAAGAGTAACACATACATCCAGACATCCACACATTCTTACAAACTCTCGCGAAAATAATATTTGTATAATATGTATTGGTATGTTCACACACAACGCCATCTAGCCCCAAACTAAGCAAATCATGAACTATTGGAATCAGATAGCTGATAGATTAAGTCTTTAAATACATACAAAGAATAAATCTTCATTCTATCATTCAAAGTTAAACCACAACTTCTCAAAGCTCTCATTCCTAATGCATTTATTCTCAAAGATCTATGTAATAAATCTGTCATGTCCACCGAACCTTATAAATAAAAATAAATAAAATAAAATCTCATTTCAAACAACAATAGATTCATACAGGTTAGTAAACAACATAAGTGCAAAAAGGGGTTAGTAAGTATTATAGACTATTTTTTGAAACATTATTACATAAAAATAATAATAATAATAAGGGTACGAGTTGGCAGCGGGCGACATGAGGCAGCAGCGGACGACGTGTCGCGGCGACACTTCTGGTTTCTATGTATTTCTATGAATTTCCCGCCGTAGTTAGCGACACGAAGCTAGCGACGCATTTCATAGAATAGAAATACATAGAAACCAGTTGTCACTGCGACACGTCGTCCACTGCTGCCTCATTAGCCCCCTGCCAACTCGTACCTTAAGTCATATGACTACAGTCTAAATATTTGTTTTATTTTCCAGACAGCTTTTGAAGATCTATACACAAAGTTGCCACGGTCTCCTATTGGTGTCTGTACGAAGGCTGCTCTACAAAAGATGTTTGTCTATGGGTACTCAGACCCCAATAGCACCACGGAGACTGGAGTTCAAAGCAAATACTCAAATGGAAGCGTGTTAATTATAAAACCTATTGAGCCTAAACAAAAGAAAGTAATCAATGGCAACCTTAAGGCATATTTAGAAGGTTTTATGGAAAATAATGAAGAAGATAATGGTAAGAAGAGCGTTAGTGGTGTAGTGGTAGCACCCCTGCCTCACGATCCGAAGGTCGTGGGTTCAAGCTTGGTCGTGCACCAATGAGTTTTTCCAATCGAAAAATGTATGTGTGCAATGCCAGCTCTTAAATGGTGAAAGAAAACATCGTCAGGAAACTGGCATGCCCTAGAACCAAAAAATTAGAAGTTGTGTGTCATAGGTTAGTATTCTTATGAGCGGCGATGGGCTTGCAACGGAAACTGTAAAACTGTAAACTTGCAAACTATCACGTACGGAATACTAACTACTGTGCAAAATGTACCAAATGTTATGTTTGGACGTGCCTCTGACTCCCTCTTTAGATATCCTCAAAGATCTGAGGAGATATCTACTTAGCCCGGGGATTACAGTTGTAATCATATTTATTTTTCATTTTTAGATAATGGTGAAGTAGACAATGATGGTGAAATTACAGACGTTAGCGACAAAGTATTAGATAATAATACCAAAAAAATAACTGAAAAAATATTTAAACATGACAATGACAACATGAAAAAACCTGAAAACATATTTAATCCTATAAGAATGAGAATTTGTTTAAAACAAAAGGTTAATTATAAAAGAAAGAGAGTTAATTTAAAAAAATTGGAAAAAATCAAACAAAGAGATGAGATGGAATCTTTACAACTAACAAATCCTGAAGAATTCCTGAAACGTAAACAAGAGATGAGGGAGATCAATATTCTTAAGAGGAAAACTAAACGGGCACAGAATCTGAAGGAAATGCTGGTGAGACGGCTGGAGAGGGGAGAGTTCCAGGATGTTGAGGATCTCGGAGTCACAATGAACAAGGAGGTGTTCTTGGGGATGTTTGACAAGTGTACCCTAAACTCGCTGGCGATACAGGGTGTGTTAAAGACAAATATAGGTGAGAAATCACAACACCCCCTTGAGCTACGGGCGATTCTCTACCAATTCTCCTCCACAGTAGGTCTACCATGAGTTTTCACAATCTACACTCGCTAGCGACTGTAGTTAAAAAAATGTTTGAAAACTTGGTACAGCGCCTCTAGCGGATAGTTGGGTACTAAAACCTCACGTAGCTAACTATCCTACGTCACAGTACTACAGCGACTGTAGTTTGCGCTTCATTCATTTGCTTAGAATTTGGTACCATGAGTAACAATTTTGACAGACGTCATAGTAACGTACTATTACTACTGTAGTAACGTCATGTGACAACTCATGGTAGACGTACAGATTTCATAGAAACTCTGAAATCATCCTTTACAGATAGTTCAAAAATACGGCGGTTCCTTGAAAGTCTACTGCGTCGGTTCAACCCTCAGTACGAGAGCATGTTCCACGTGGAGTGTCTGGACACGCACGCCAAGAGGGTGGCAGAGTTCCAGTCCCGCCAGCACTCCAAGGAGTACATAGAGGCCCACCACCGATGTGAGATCTGCTTCAAGGTATCATGAACCACTCACTTTTAAGAGCACTGCAGGTCTACCATGAGTTGTCACAATCTACACTCGCTAGCGACTGTAGTTAAAAAAATGTATAAAAACTTGTACAGCGCCTCTAGCGGATAGTTGGGTACTAAAAGGTCACGTAGTTAACTATCCTACGTCACAGTACTACAGCGACTGTAGTTTGCGCTTCATTCATTTGCTTAGAATTTGGTACCATGAGTAACAATTTTGACAGATGTCATAGTAACGTACTATTACTACTGTAGTAACGTCAGCCAATCTAAATGTGACAACTCATGGTAGACCTACAGGCCTCTAATGGCTTACGTATTTGAGGATATCTAAAGAGGGTCAGTCAGAGACACGTCCAAACATGACATTTGGCACGTGCCCACATTTTGCACAGTAGTTAGTATTTCGTACGTGACAGGTTGCAAGCCCATAGTCGCTTATAAGAATACGAACCACCGCATCGAATTTTAAGTTATGGTATGCCGATTTCCTCATGATGTTTTCCTTCACCGTTAAGAGCACTGGCATTATGCACAAGTTTTTATTATAAGTTGTTTGTTTTAGGTGTTCGAGGTACAAGGCACTCTTGATTATCACATGAAATGGCACAATGTTGTAAGTTATTTTACAATTATAATGTACTAGCTTCCGCCCACGGCTCCGCCTGTGTAGTACCTACTTAAAATATAACCTATGTTACTCAGGGATAATGTAGCATTCTAACGGTGAAAGAAGTTTTGAAATCGGACCAGTAGTTTTTGAGTTTATTCGTTACAAACAAAATTACAAAAATACAAAACTTTCCTCTTTATAACATTAGTATAGATTATAATGTACTAGTTTCTGCCCACGGCTCCGCCCGTGTGGTACCTTGTTAAATTATAGCCTATGTGCAATTCCAGACTATAATCTGTTAAGTTTCATCCAGATCCATTCAGCCGTTTCAGCGTGATTGAGTAACAAACATCCATTCATCAATCCAGGCTTTCGCATTTACATATAAGACTAGCTGATGCCCACAACTTCGCCCGCGTGAATGTCGATTATCGCGACTTTTCATACAAACTTTCATCCCCTATTTTATCCCCTTGGGGGTAGAATTAATCAAAATCCTTTCTTAGCGGATGCCTACGTCATAACATCTACCTGCATGCCAAATTTCAGCCCGATCCGTCCAGTGGTTTGGGTTGTGCGTTGATAGATCACTATGTCAGTCAGTCAGTCAGTCAGTCACCTTTGAATCTAGACACGCGGTAGCGTGTCAAGCCAAGTTCAAGCTGGCGAACAGCGCACCGTGTGTAATATTACACGAACCATTTGGAGCCAGTTTTCACCCCCTCATAACTCCAAAACTATTTCACGTAAACATGTCAAATTTGGTTCATCTATTGATATTTGCGACCTAAGTAAGTACACCAAATTTCATAATCACACCTCAAACGGTTATTTAGATATTAACGTCCAAAAATCCTAATTTTTATCACTGACTGACCTATAGACGTTAATTCTAACCCAGTTCCAGATGACCTAGAAAGTTCAAATTTGGCATCCAGGTAGGTGGTTGGGTGAGTAACTGAGTACAAAGGAAAAAATCGGAAACTAGTAAATTTATATATATTTATTATAATTTTTCATTTACTTAATTCATTCTCTTAGGAACTCTTATAGCGCCTATAATATAAGTAAGAGCAAAGATTATAGTGTGTCGAATCTACCTACTTAGGTATGTATACAATGTGCCAATAGTTTGAGCCGTCCATGCACGTAGATGTATAAGTATAATAATATAAGAATAAGTACTACTTACTAATAAGTTCTGTACAAAAAGTAATGATATCCCATCAAAAACATAAATGTGAAATGAGAGCCAAGTTCAATAAGTAGGTATGCTTTAGTCGTTGACTTCAGCGACAAAAGAAGTGAGATCTAAACGGGTGCCAAGTACAATGGTCAGTCCTAAAACTTATTTATAACAATATGAAATATATTTAACAACTTTAAAATATAATTTAGGATATTATATTGAAGCCTAAGGTCTGACTTGGCTAGTTTTCTTAAGAGTACGAATTATATTAGGTATAGGTAGCCTTTGCAAGTTCTTATTTTATTCTTCTAAAAATTTGACTTGATGGTAGAAACTAGCGATCGGACATAGTAGGTAAGTAGTTAATAATAGGTAGGTAGGTAATTCGTATATGAGAACTAGCCAAGTTAGACCTTAGGTTTCAATATAATATCCTAAGTTATAAGATGAAATGATATTTCAAAGTTGTTAAAAATATGTCATATTGTTATATATAAGTTTTAGGACTGACCATTGTACTTGGCACCCGTTTAGATCTCACTTCTTTTGTCGCTGAAGTCAACGACTAAAGCATACCTACTATTTGAACTTGGCTCTCATTTCACATTTATGTTTTTGATGGGATTATATATATTTAGATTAGTAAAATACTTGATTGAGCGAGCGAAGCGAGAGAAAATATCAGTGGCAAGTAGGGCGATTTGTTGTCGTTGTATGTTGGTGTATATGTTTGTTGGAGCTTAACATAATAACCGTTGATCCAATCTGCATGAAACTTAGAAGGTCTAAAGGTACTGCTGTGCAGATTTGCTGTGACATCTTAGCTCGCTGCGCTCGGTCGATCAATGAAGTCTTAGCTCGCTTCTCTCGCATGATCAATCATTTATTTATTTACCTCAGGCTCAGGTCTCCAGTCACTTAGATCTTTGAGGGTATCTAAAGAGGGTAGTCAGAGGCACGTCCAAACATGATATTTGGCACAGGACCACAATTGGAGTGATTAATATTCTATACGTGACAGTTTGCAAGCCCATTGTCGCTTATGACGCATCGAATTTTTGGTTCTAGGGTATGCCGGTTTCCTCACGATGTTTTCCTTCATTTAAGAGCACTGGCATTGCGCACATCAATTTATAATAGAAAATTCATTAGTGCACGACCAGGTTTGAACCCACGATCGTGAGGCAGGGGCTACCACTACACCACCAGCGCTCTGTACGTCTACCATGAGTTGTCACATTTAGATTGGCTGACGTCACTACAGTAGTAATAGTAAGTTACTATGACATCTGTCAAAATTGTTACTCATGGTACCAAATTCTAAGCAAATGAATGAAGCGCAAACTACAGTCGCTGTAGTACTGTGACGTAGGATAGTTAACTACGTGACGTTTTAGTACCCAACTATCCGCTAGAGGCGCTGTACAAGTTTTCATACAATTTGTTTACTACAGCTAGTGAGCGCTGGTGGTGTAGTGTTAGCACCTCTGCCTCACGATCCGAAGGTCGTGGGTTCAAACCAGGTCGTGCACCAATGAGTTTTTCTATTCGAAAAATTTATGTGCGCAATGCCAGTGCTCTTAAACGGTGAAGGAAAACATCGTGAGGAAACCGGCATACGGTAGAACCAAAAATTCGAAGGTATGTGTCATAGTTTAGTATTCTTATAAGCGGCGATGGGCTTGCAACCTGTCACGTACGGAATACTAACTACTGTGCAAAATGTGGGCATGTACCAAATGTCATGTTTGGACTTGCCTCTGACTACCCTCTTTAGATATCCTCAAAGATCTGAGGAGATATCTACCGAGCCTGGGGATTACAGTCGTGATCATTTATTATTATTATTTTTTTACTACAGTCGCTAGCGAGTGTAGATTGCGAAAACTCATGGTAGACCTACTGAATTATTTGTTTCAGGATCTGAACAAATCTCAGGAATGTGATATTTGCTCGTTGCGGTTTAAGAGGCGTGGCTTGTCTCACCATATCTTCAAACAACATTCGTTTGTGTATCGCTGTAAGCTCTGTCCCTTTCACACTTACTGTACGTGAGTATCAACATTATGCTACGACTCTCTCGCACTTCAGTCAAATGTTAGTCCTGTGGGGCCACCCAGGACTAACATTTGACTGAATTGCTCACCTGCGCTTAGTCCTCACTTGGGTCCCCACTCCCCAGTGTGGGGACCCAGGTGAGGACTAACATTTTTGTGAACGCAGCTATGTTTGTTCTGTGTCTGGGTGTTATTATGTGTTCTATGTATGTATTTACAAACAAAAATAGTGCGTGGAGTCTCTCCGCGCGGAAGAAGTGGAACTTGTCGTTGCTAACGCTTGCGCTGGCCTGTCAGGTATACTACGCGCATGCGCACGACTGACAAGCATTCCCTCTCGCTCTGTCTCTTTCACACCCCCTCCATGGTAGCGTTCAACGTTTAACGCAACCTTGTTGGAAGTCCCATTAGAAGTCTCACTTCAAAGTATATAATTAGTCTTATCAGCTATCTGATTCCCCTGTTATAAGCTTATTTTTTTTATTTATACTAGCTTCCTCTCGCGGTTTTGTTCGCGTGGTACCTACATAAAATATAGCCTATGTTACTCAAGGATAACGTAGCATTCTAACGGTGAAAGAATTTTTGAGTTTATTCGTTACAAACAAAAATACAAAACTTTCTTCTTTATAATATTAGTATAAATATTTTTTTATTTGTTTCAGTGATCATATGAAAATTCATTACCAGTACCACCAGGGCGTCACTTACACTTGTCCTGTATGCCATAAAGTCTTCAGGTTAGTATCTCCAGCCCCGCATGAGCGCAGTGCACAGCTTTTTTCTACAGAAGAGAAGAGAAATCACCATTTCGCGAAGACGACAAGTGACATTTTAAAACGCGCAATGTAGTTATAGACGACAAGTGTCACTTGAGGCGACATTGAGACGACAAGTGTCATTTGAGGCGACATTGAGACGACAATTGATATTTTGAAACGGCAAGTGTAATATTTAAGCGACATTGAGACGACAACTGATATATTGAGACGACATATGAAATTTTGAGGCGACATTGAGACGACAACTGATATTTAGAGGAGGATAAGTGAAATTTTGAGGCGACATTGAGACAATAACTAATATATTGAGACGACATGTGAAATTTTGAGGCGACATTGAGACGACAACGTTGTCCACGACACACCAATGCTCCCAGCATAATCTCCACTGTAATTCCCAACAGGTGTAGGAGTACAATGATCAATCACCGCAGGCAGTCGCACAAGACGAGGCACCAGTGCCCCTTCTGCGCTAAGACGCTCGTCTCGGAGGTGGGCGTGCGGCAGCACGTCGCGCTCAAGCACAGCGTGAGTATGCGCACGCGCAGCCGGTGACGTGAACTAGACTTCGCGCTCGAGCGTATGCGCACGCATATTGGTATTTCGTAACGGAACCTGATGAAATTTGGCACAAATATAGTTTATAGTCTTGAATAGCGAATAGGCTATTTTTTATCCCGGAAAAATGTACGGTTCTTGCGGGATAGATTTGTTTTTGTTATTTAAGCCACTCGGGCGAAGCTGCGGGCGGGCACTAGTTTTATATAAAAAATAGAGATACTTTTGCTACCCGTGTTAAGCTAGGGCGTGTTGTTAGTAGTTTATGTTTTGAAAGATTGCTTTAAACGTTGAACGCTCCCATGGAGGGGTGTGAAAGAGACAGAGCGAGAGTGAATGCGTGGCACTCGCACGCATTCAGTATAGCGCGAGCGTTAGCACAAAACTATTTCTACCCCTTCCTATTTTCATTTCCACATTACGAAGTGAATTCTTCCGCGCAGAGGGACTCCACGCTCTATTATATTTCGTAGAACGAGCCCACCGAGCTAGTGGCCTCGACGCCAGCCCTGCAATGTGACGCCTGCGAGCTCGCCTTCCACAACAGCGGCGCCCTGAAGCGACACGTCTACCGCGACCATGAGAACCCACGCCAAGACGCCGGGAACAAAAAAAAGTACAAAAAAAAGTTTTTCAAAAACCCTCACACAAACTTTGCCCGTCATTTTGTGGTAGCGGCCATCTTGGTTTTGAAATTTGTCGTAGTATTCTACTATTCAAGCCTATACTAACGAGTTTTATGATTATCGTCAAAACTGCTTTTCGTCAAAATACCATTATAGGTTCGTTTTGCCAAAAAAAGAAAAAAAAAAACAAAACCAAAACAAGTATGGTCACGACATTTTCGTCAAAGTAGCTTTTGGAGACAGTGATTTGCCATTATTAACCTATCCAATTGAGGGAGTTGTGAAAAAATATTTAATCCGCCATTTTGTAGCGGCCATCTTGGACCGATTTCCATCAAACATAGCTAGGAACACTCCCGACTAGTTCACCTTTCAAACAAAAACAAACAAAATCATAATCGGTTCATGCGTTTGGAAGCTACGATGCCACAAATGTTTTGCGTCGGAAATCCCGAGAATTTTGGACAAATAGTCAATTACATTTATTTCCGCGCCCGACTAACCTTCACACTACTCTGTCACACTGGTGTTACGGTAAGGAAATAATTTTACTAACCACCACACGGTCAGTCAAGCAGTGTGACAGGCATCATTGAAATCGCAGGGATCATTTTGAATCGTCTTACACACTAGGTGAGTCTAGGTGCCAATTCCAGTCCTATCCACAGTCCGAGAAGAACTGACTAGAAACTCGCTGGCCCTAGCGCTTTGTATGATCCTTGTTAGCGTTAGGGACACCTAGCAGAGTTGGAGCTGATTCGTCCCAAGCTTTTTTGTCATCTAAGATTTTAAAAGATTAAGTGCTACTTCCCTTACACCGTAGTGATGGAGTTTCATGATTAATGTTTCATGGTGCACACAATCAAATGCTTTAGACAGATCACAAAAAATACCTAAGGCACCGTGAAATTCCGTGGAAACAGCGAGTTTATTTTTAACCCAAGACGAAAAAGATGTTAAGTACAACAGATCTAGGCATTCGTGAAGTTAGCCACAGGTGGGAGTTTGCGCATGTACAGTCCCACCTCCCCTCTCCATACCTTCAATTGCTCCCGAAAAACGATATTGCGCAGCTCTTGCGGCTAACTTCACGAATGCCTCGACTCGTTGGGCCAACTGTACTAAGAACAACACACAGCCATCTTTTGTTTAAAATTGACTTGACAACTTGACAGAAGGCAGAGCTACTACCGACTGAGCTGTGAGTATATGATTGCAGATACCTATGTTTCTTCTGCAAGGAGACGTTCGAGACATTAGTAGAGTTGCAAACGCACAAGACAGAGATGGAGCATCGCGGCAAGCGGCAGCGGCCGCAGCCCCGGCCAGACGAGCCCTTTATCACGTGCCCGGTCGTAAGTACAGAGCACTGGGTATACCGTGACCTTTGACCTTTGTCCAGCTGTGATCTTTGACCGTTGTAACCTTTCACACGGTGTGACTTCTGAACTTTGACCTGGTTCGATCTTAGACCTTTGTAACCTTTGACACGATGTGACCTCTGACCGTTGACCTGGCGTGATCTTAGAACGTAGTGACTTGACCTGGTGTAATCTTTGAACGTAGTTACTTTTGAGTTTTGACCTGGCGATGACGTACCTAATCTTTGATCATAGTGACAGTTGACCTGGCGTGTCGTAAGTACATTGCACTATGTATACCGTGACCTTTGACCTGACATGACCTCTGATCTTTGACCCGGCGTGATCGCTGACCGTAGTGAATTTTGACCTGGCGTAATCTTTGATCATAGTGACCTATGACCGGGCGTGTCGTAAGTACATCGCACTATGTATACCGTGACCTTTGAACCGGCGTGACCTCTGACCTTTGACCTGGCGTGATCTTTGAACGTAGTGACTTTTGACCAAGCGTAGTCTTTGACTTTAGTGTCCTGTGATTTCGTGTTCGTACACATCACGGCTTATCTGAAGTTATATGTTTGTTCTTGACCTTGTATACAAATGACGGCGTATATTTGTTGTTGACTTTGACCTTGACCTTGACAAAGTTCACATCATGGCGTAGCTGAAGTTGTTTGTTTGTTGTTCCAGTGTAACCAGATGGTAGCTAACGACAGTAAGAGGTCACTCTTCCAGCACCACAGCAAAGTGCACCCGGGGGTCAAATACGAGTCAGCGTGTGACACTTGCAACTACTTGTGCGAGCAGTGTGGCAAGGCCTTTAAGGTGACCTTAGAGGAATTCTTCAGCTTAATAGAATTAGTTTATACGAGTAGTAATATATAATAAATAATATAAAAGAAAGTCGTGTTAGTTACAATAATTATAAATCAAGAACGGCTGAACAGACTTAGCTGAAAATTGGTGGGGAGGTAGCTTAGAACCAGGAGACGGACATACGACTTTTAAACACGTACGAAAAAAGTCTTGACCAATTTTATGATTTTTGTTTTTTTGTATTTGTCTTCGTCCGGAATAAGATACTTAATAAGTATTAAAACATTTGAAAATTATACAAAAATGTTATTTTATCTAAGGCGGTACGAGTTCGCCCCGGGACAGTTAGTATTAGTATAGATAGATGTGTTAAGTGTTTACAATTTGTTTTACAGTCATACAGCGTATACCGGGACCATATAAACACCCACACCGGGGCGAAGCCCTACGAGTGCAGCGAGTGCGGAGCGCGCTTCGCGTCGCGCGCGCAGGCCGCCATTCACGTCGGGCGGCACGGGCCTCCGCGATACCGCTGCAAGATATGCCCCAAGATGTTCTCCGCCGCCACTTCTCGAAACTTGCACATGCGGGTGAATGTTGTTCACGCAAGTACTAATGTTCACACGAGTACTAAAGTTCACGCAAGTACTCTGGTCCGCGAAAATACTCATGTTCACATGTGTACTCATGTTCATATGAGAACTTATGTCCACTCGAGTACCTACGAAAGTAGGACTGAGTGTACTCTAGTGGATGTGAGTACTCATGTCCGCACGAGCAATCATGTCCACACTAGTGCTCTGGTTCACTGTTCACACGAGTACTTACATCCACTCGAGTACTCACGTCTACATGAGTACTCATGTTCACTCAAGTACTCATGTTCAATGAGTACAGGTCCATACGAGTACTCACGCATGTTTGTTTGCAGATACACATCGGTGATCGCCGTTTCAAGTGTGACGTTTGTTCGAAAGGTTTTCTCCACAAGGCGAGCCTGCGACTACACATCGACAGGTAGGGTACAGACTGACCGCACAGCTCAGTTGGTAATTGAAATTGAAAAATAGTTTTATTCAATAAAATCACAAGAATCCTTTGAAACGTCTTACATGCTAGGTGAATCTATGTGCCAATAATATATATATAGCTCCGCCTTCTCCGCTGTAGGTTGTGGGTTCAATCCCAGCCAAGGACTAATTTCTTTTGGGTCGGAATGCTATCATGTATTCGCAAAATAATATATTATGTAGGTATTTTATTAATTATCAATTTTTCAAAGTACAAGCTTTCTTTTAACCGGCCTCACAGGTCAGTTGGTAGTAGGTCTGCCTTTTGCGCTGCAGGTTGTGGGTTCAATCCCCACCCAGGACTAACATTTGTGTGAACGCAGATGTTTGTTCTGTGTCTGGGTGTTATTATGGATTTACAAGAAAAAAAGTATAATTAATTTATCAGCTATTGGTTCTCATAGTACAAGCTTTGCCTAACATGGAGCTAGATGGCGCTGTGTGAAACTTCAATGTTTATTTATTATTACAGTGTACACAATAACATAAAAAGAATTAGACCGAGGAACGGAAAGCCCAGACCGAAGAAATTCAACAAGGAGCTACCGGTTCCAATTGAAAGAGACGAAGAGTTAACATTCGATGAAAATATATATTATATGGATGTTATCAATGAAGAAATTGTTGAAAGTAATATTGAGATGTAATAAATCTAGGTTCTTACTTACATTAGTCATGTTTCTTTGTTACATTATTCGCCCGTTTGAGCAGGCTTAAGTCTAAAGACCTTCTGCCTAGTCTTAAGTAGAACGATTTCTTCCGTTTTCTAGATCATCTAAACTAAAATCTACAGCTAACTGCCGATCTTGGTTTGATTTCATATATTAAATTACCCATGGATTCATTTATTTACAAGGCAATCTACATAATTAGGTACCTTTTCTTCTTTATATGTTCTGTCTCTTAAAGATCAACTTTGCCAGTGTCAAAAGTATTTTTTAATGTCCAGCCAGTTATCAATTTTAAATAAAAAAATGGCCGTTTTATTTAAAACTCGGGAATAGAAACTAGACCCCTACCTATATACTTGTCAATAAAAAATCTGCGCATAAAGATTTTATGCCAGTGTCGAGTTATTTTTATTGATTACTAGCTTCTGCCCAGCGGGAACCGTATATTTTTTCTAAATAAAATGTAGCCTATTTGTTATTCCAGTCCATAATCTATATCTGTGCCAAATTTCAATCAGTTCCGTTCAGCCGTTTTCAGCCGTTCAGAAAAGGGACCGCAGAAGAAGAGCAGTGCCGGTATTGCGGTGCGCCGTTCTCCCTATCTTTTGCGGCCGTGGAAGGATCGCAGGGGGAGAGGCGTGTTGGTATTACGGTGCGCCACTCTCCCTACCCCCTGCGAACTGGCGTGGTAGGTGGCAGAACCACAGACCTGATCTGCCACCGGGTACCAGTAGGTACCTATCTGGTATCTGGCTTTCTAGTAGCAGACTCGGGGGGAGTCTGCTACAGTACTGGTGGAGGCCGGGGAGAGAGGCGCGCCTTACCATCTGGTGCGCCCATCGTGGAGGGCCTTCGGGCTTCCGGGATGGATACCTACATTGTAGGTACATCCAAAGATTTAAATCGTAGATATGCTCGTACGGTACTGAGACCGCGCCGTTTTGTTGCCACACGAAATGAGACAGCTCGTACATTTGTGCAGTGATGAATTAGTTATGTTCGAATAGTGTTGTACCTAAGGTATCGATATTTTTTGTACAATAGCATTTTGTACAACAAAATTTGTGTTAAAATGTTCGTTGTTCGTGATGGGGACATCTTTTATTGCGATTAATGTTGATGGATTGGTGTATTTAGTCAGTAATTTGTCAATTAAGTAGCAAAACTGAACTCACCAATTAGACGAATATCGTTTCAAGAATTATAATCCCTTTCTATTGTTCCAGATTGGGATGTAGGTATAAAAGGCAGCGATTAGCAGACCAGGACTTATATTTTTCTGTCTTATAATGGGGTCCGTACCATAAAAGAAAAAATAAACGGAAACCTTATATCGTCGCCGTAGAGCGAAAAGTCTCTAAGTCGCAAAATAGCCAAATTTAGTTAAATGCGCCATCAAGAGCGCCAATTTTTTCTGCAAATTTCAGTCTTATGATCATGGCAATAAGTATGCTAGTTTTTGTTTTAGTATGTGCAAAAAATAGTTAATTTTATGTTTTGAGCCATACAAGTAAGTAGAAAATTACCTAATTTACTTAAGTATTTTTTTCATCATCGAAGTATTTGCAAATCTATACCTAAATCGGCTTAGTTAATTTTCCCCTTTTAAATAACAGCCCATAGCTAAATCCTTATCTATTCTCAAAATAATTAAAGTGATTATTTTTAGAATGAATAGTTCGACACAAAATATGAAAGCGAAAACTAAGTCCACTTAGTTACTACTCGAGCCACGTTTCCAATAGTTTAGACTATAAAAGCTGTGAGCGATACGATAAGTCATTAAAACTATTTAATTAGTAATTTAATGAAAATAGTAAGTCAGATTAATTTACTGAAACACCTTTTGAATTTCTAAAAACTAGTTCCATTCTAACTAAATGAAGTTAATATCTTTTAAAAGAATCAGAACGTGGGAAAAAATCACTATCTCCATTTTACAAATCAATAACTAGAACTTTGGTTAGGTATGCGAGGGGAAAAAGTAACTAACTTAGTTTTTCGTCATTATCTCTAAAAAAAAACCATTTCAACTTTATTTTCGAGACATAAGCTTAATCTTTTGTACATTTTCTAAGAGATGAGACCATAAAATTAGCAATAGGTTATACCATAAGGACGTAATGTTTTTTTATCTTTTTGAAAACTTTAAAGCTTCGTATCTCAAAAGGCCAAAAAGCTATTTAATTACTTTTCGCTCTACGGCGACGATATGATCACCTTGTTGTCCGTCTGCCAGTCTGCTGTGAAGACCCTGATATTTATGTACCTACGTAGTCAAATTATCTTCGATCAGGTTTCAATGCGAAAAGAAATTTACGAACGTGCAAGATACACACAAAAAAATTACCCTTCTCGGCAGCCGTTTAAAAATAAGTGTCGTCATCTAGGTATAGGTACCTACCTACTTTTATTTCAGACATACAACAAATTTTAAAAGCTGGTTGTGTTTTAGTTGGTATTTGTAAATAACTATAAGCATTTGAGAAATCATAGTTATTTTAAAATTACAGAAAGACACCTCAATTTTATTCATAATAATTATTGATAAATTTTATTACTTTTAATAATAAATGTAAATAAATTAAATGCAAGTAGATCTTTTATTTTAAAAGTAGCTCACTCCTTAATGAAATCCTACTAGCTAATATTATATTAGAAAAGCTATATGTTTGTGAAGATGGATGAATTGCTATTTGTTACTTTAACAAGATAAATGTGTGGAGTGGAGTAGTGGTTATAAAGTTACATTATTGATATTCCAAGCTACGATCTACGTAGGTATCTACATCTTATCCAAGTTTCATCCAAATCGGTCCTAAGGTGTGATTTTACAAACATCAACATCTAAACATATGATGTAGGTACATAATTATACAGATATCTACTTAAAAACTTGCAGTCCATTTTAAAATAACTTACCATCTTAATAACAGCCATCTTTTGTTTAAAATTGACTTGACAACTTGACTATGACTCTGTGACGTTGACAATACTTATAAATAAATACACTTGACACTGGCAAAATTGTTGTCTAAGAGACAGATGCCATAATTGAAGAAGAAGAAGAAGATTATAGTAGAAAGATTTTTACTCTCTGAGGTTTATTTACGTCAGTAGATAAAATGTCTTTGTTTAAAACTACCTGAAAACTTTATAAACTTAAACTCGGCATCAAGCTTATAGACCGTATTTCCAACGTCGAGATTCGAAGTCGAACAAAGGTCAAAGACGTTGGGAACCGCATAACGGAACTAAAATGGAGTTGGGCAGGACACCTGGCAAGGCGAGGTGACGACAGGTGGAGTAAGGCGTTAACTGAATGGCGTCCAAGAACCGGGTATAGGTGCGTCGGTCGTCCGGTAGCGAGATGGGCTGACGACAGCGTCCGTCGCGGTCGGACCTGGATGAGGCTAGCAGCAGACCGTGGACAATGGCATATGCAAAGAGAGGCCTATACCCAGCAGTGGGTGAAGTCAGGCTGCGGATGATGATGATGATGATGAAAACTTTATTGAAAAATAATACACTTGACACTGGCAAAATCGATCTACAACCAAAGAGAATACCTTTAACCACTTCCCTAACCAAAATGAGTGAATAGTTCTCTTCAAATTCCATCGGAGGAAATCCCGAGAATTTTCAACAAAACAGCCATCTTTTGTTTAAAATTGACTTGACGACTTGACTATGACTCTGTGACGTTGACAATACTTATAAATAAATACACTTGACACTGGCAAAATTGTTCTCTAAGAGACAGATGCCATAATTGAAGAAGAAGAAGATTATAGTAGAAAGATTTTTACTCTGAGGTTTATTTACGTCAGTACTCAGTAGATAAAATGTCTTAAAGAACTAACTGAAAACTTTATTGAAAAATAATACACTTGACACTGGCAAAATCGATCTACAACCAAAGAGAATACCTATAACCACTTCCCTAACCAAGAAAGAAGAAAAAGTGGATTGCCTTCTAATGTAGTTATGGTAAGAAATTCGAAGATTCCCGCCAAGGAGAAAATGGCGGTTAGGTTAGGTTAGATTAAGTTAGATTATAGAAAACGGAAGAAATTAATTTACGCAAGACTAGGCAGTAAGGTCTATGACTATAAGCCTGCTCAAATGAGCGAATAATTTAAACAATGGTAAGAAATTCAACCAAGATCAGCGGTTATGTAGGTAGATTTTAGGTTAGATGATCTAGAAAACGGAAGAAATCGTTCTACATAAGACTAGGCAGTAGGGTCTTTAGACTTTACCCTGCTCAAACGGGCGAATAATGTAACAAAGAAACATGACTAATGTAAGTAAGAACCTAGATTTATTACATCTCAATATTACTTTAAACAATTTCTTTATTGATAACATCCATATATACAGTCGTGGTCAACTAATTAGGGACACTCTTTGGTTAAACCGAATTGTGAATTTATTTTTTATTTTCCAACGAGTCTAAACCATATTCCATATCTCTTACATGTAAGTATAATTAGTCATTTATGTGCCCGATTATACAAACAATAACAACTTCTTAAACATTAAACCTCTTTACAGTATAGCTGATAGATTATCGTAGTGCTATTTGTTCAAATAATGCTGGCTGGCCATTTAATTAGGGACACTGAGATATTGCGTTCTATTTTCAAAATTTGAATCTCAATACTTTTTTACTTCTTCTCTTATTGTTTCGTGGTAGTTTTGGCGGCAATCCCGATATTTATTTTAAGTTTTGAAAAATATTTTGAAGAAAAATGGGTAAAAATAAAAGTTGCGATCCAACACTACGAAAAATTATCATGAAGTTTGTTGTCGAGCATGGTTGGCCATACCGAAGGATAGCAGAACATTTAAATTGTTCAAAAACTATGGTATACAATGCAGTGCAACATGTCAGACGCAATAACACAGATTTAAATGTGCCCAGAACAAAAAGATCGAGAAAAACAACTCCGCAAGAAGATAGAATGATAGCCAGGTTAGCTAAGAAAGATCCGTTTCTAGGCTCTATTTTAATTAAACACGAAGTGTTTGGGACAGACGAAAGAGCTGGTGTCTCAGCTAGGACCGTTCGACGACGTCTGGTAGAAGCAGGGTTGTTCGGAAGAGTGGCTCGCAAAGTACCGTTGTTGAAGAAAGAACATAGAAATGCTCGTTTGGCGTTTGCACGTAAATATGGACATTGGACCTACGCCCAATGGCAACATGTATTATTCTCTGACGAGACCAAGGTTAATTTGATTTCTTCAGATGGAAGGCAATACGTACGGCGTCCAGTAAAAGCGGAAATGAATCCAAGATTCACAAAAAAGCAGGTGAAACATGGCGGTGGAAACATTAAAATGTGGGGTTCATTTTCTGGACGTGGAGTGGGACCTGTGAGGAAAGTTCAGGGTAACTTAGACCAACATCAATACAAGGCAATATTGGAGGAAACGATGCTTCCCTATGCTGAGGAGCATCTCCCTATTATATGGACGTTTCAGCATGATAACGACCCAAAACATACCGCCCGTTCAGTCAAGTCGTTTCTTACCAGTCAGTCAGTATCGGTGCTAGATTGGCCAGCAAATAGTCCGGACCTTAACCCAATCGAGCACCTTTGGCACGAAATCAAGAAAAAAGTAGCCACTTATCGTACCACAACTTTAGATGAACTTAATGAAGCTTTTTGTGAGGCATGGGCAAACATTCCTGTCGAAACATGCCAGAAACTGATAATGTCTATGCCACATCGGTGTCAAGCGGTAATTACTAACAAAGGTTTTGCTACTGGGTACTGATTTTACACGTAATAAAATGGAGCTGTTAAAGATATTATAATACTGCAGATTATTAGTTTTGTTTAACTCTATTTTTCATTATAGTTTACTGTCCTTAATTAAATGTCCAGCTACAGAATTATACCTTAAAATTGAATACATGTTCAACCTTTGATATTAAATACTTTTTTCTATTTATTTATTCTTTTATTTACAGCCATTTAAAGCATAATAATCGGACCAAATTATGCAAATAATAGTTACTGAGAAATCAATAGGGTTTTATATTTGTATGTACATAACCGGTTATTGTTCTTCACTATCTTGCATGTCCCTAATTAGTTGACCACGACTGTATATTTTCATCCAACGTTATCTTCGTCCTTTTCAATTTGAACCGGTAGCTCTTCATACAATTTCTTCGGTCTTGACTTTCTGTTCTTCTTTCTAATTCTTTTTATGTTGTTGTGTACACTGTAATAATAAAAAAACATTGAAGTTTAACACAGCGCTATCGCTCCAAGCAGGGGCGGATCCAGGGGGGGAGGGGGTCATGGGGGTCATGACCCCCCCTGGGCTGGGTCCAGGACCTAAGTGGACCACTAATTAAAATGATATATAATAAGGATTATAACTTTTTGTGACTTGACCACGGCTATGTGACCCCCCCCTGGCACGGACCTAAGTGGACCACTAATTAAAATGATATACAGGGTGTCCCAATAAGTAGTGTCAAGCGAAAGTCCAGAGATAGAACACCCCTTGGGGTACCCGAATCACCCCCATGTATGTTCCGCGATTTTCTATAGTTTTCGAGTTATTAATTTTTTTCCGAATTTTTGAAAATTTACGACTTGAACAACTTAAAATATTCTTACAAAAAAAGTAGAAAACTTTCTTGGGATTTTTTTTTGCTACTGAATTGTTATGAGTTGTTCTTTTATGCATAAAATAATCAGCTACGTGACTTTGATGAAAACTATGAAAATGTTGGTGTAAAGTCAAATAATTACATTCGGTGAATTATGACTAAAATTTTCAACTTCAAATTAAAAATCTTAAAAAGTGATTTCATGGTTCCTAAATAAGACTAAAGAATTCTACAGACTCTCAGCTTTCATAATCATTAAAAAAAAGTAGTACTTAATTGGCTACTTTTGCTAAAATCGACCTTCAAAGACAGTGACAAATTCTTAAAATTAGCAACCTGATTAAAAAAAGATTTTGGCTCATTCCTAAGCTTAATTTGTTTGATAACTAACCAAAAACGACTACAAAGAATTAGTTTATGCCAAAGAAATCAGCAATATGGCCGAATTAAGAACAAAATTGAGACAGGCCGAAGAAAAAATTAAGGAACTTAAAATAGCTTTCATTCGATTTAAGGAAACCTTTTTAAGACGATGTAGGATTTGTATCGACCTAGAAGGTTGACATTTTAAAAAAATTTTGTAAAAAATTAATAAATTTTATTTAAATAATTGTTGTTTTATTTCATAAATTAAGCTAAACTAAATAAATAAAACCTTCAAATATTAATGAAATCTTACTTTCCTGCAGTCCTTTTTGGTTAGTTAACAAACTAATTAAGCTTAGGAATGATAATATGGACAAAATCTATTTTTTAATCAGGTAGCTAATTTTAAGAATTTTCCACCTCACCGTCTTTGAAGGCCGATTTTAGCCAAAGTAGCCTATTAAGTACTACTTTTTTTTAATGATTATGAAAGCTGAGTGTCTGGAAAATTCTTTAGACTTATTTAGGAACCATGAAATCACTTGTTAAGATTTTTAATTTGAAGTTGAAAATTTTAGTCATAATTCACCGAATGTAATTATTTGACTTTACACCAACATTTTCATAGTTTTCATCAAAGTCACGTAGCTGATTATTTTATGCATAAAAGAACAACTCATAACAATTCAGTAGCAAAAAAAAATCTCAAGAAAATTTTCTACTTTTTTTGGAAGAATATTTTAAGTTGTTCAAGTCGTAAATTTTCAAAAATTCGGAAAAAATTAATAACTCGAAAACTATAGAAAATCGCGGAACATACATGGGGGTGATTCGGGTACCCCAAGGGGTGTTCTATCTCTGGACTTTCGCTTGAAACTACTTTTTGGGACACCCTGTATAACAAGGATTATAACTTTTTGTGACTTGACCACGGCTATGTGACCCCCCTCCCCTGGCACCAAAGCTGGATCCGCCCTTGGCTCCAAGTTAGGCAAAGCTTGTACTATGAAACCATAGCTGATAGATTAATTATACTTTTTTTCTTGTAAATACATATAACACCCAGACACAGAACAAACATCTGCGTTCACACAAATGTTAGTCCTGGGTGGGGATTGAACCCATAACGTATAGCGCAGAAGGCAGAGCTACTACCAAACAGGGCTTGGAATAGCGGTATTTTCAAATAACGGTTCGACTGACCTTGACGTGGTACCGGTACATCTTTGGTATCGATATAAGTTATACCGGTATTTTTTTAGGACCGGTATAATTAGACTTAGTGCGGTATCGGTAATTTCACGGTATCGATACTAAAATATCGGTATTTTCAATAACTATCGTTATAATTACCGATATTATGCACGTTTAATATCGGTATAAACAATTCAATTTTGTGGAAGCGAGAGAGAAAACTTATTAGAAAAGTGCGCCACTACAAATTATGCACAAGTTGGCAAGCACGCGCACCCGCCCCGGGCCCCGCTCAGTGCGCTACGACCGGAGAGCTGGCAACGTCGCGAGAACCGCTTTGAATACCGGAATTTTAGAGCAAAATATCTTATAAATAAAAAATAAACTTCAAAAATATCGATACTCGAATTTATAGAAAAGAAAATACCGTTATTATCGCTACAGTACAGGTATTATATTATGACGACCTCAGTGGCGCAGCGGGCGAGAGTCCGCCTGCGACGCAAGAGGTTGCGGGTTCGATTCCCGCCGCGGAACAAATTTGTGTACGATCTGCAGAAATTTGTTCCGTTGGTCTGGGTGTTTTCTATATATAACAAAAAATATCTATCTATGTATATAATGTATTAAATATATCAGTTATCTAGTACCCATAACACAAGCTTTGAGTAGCTTACTTTGGGGCTAGTTGATGCTGTGTGGACTGTCCAGCATTATTTATTGTTTATTAGGGTTTTATTACTGGTACCGGTAGCAAGCCCTGCTTACAACTGAGCTGTGCGGCCGGTCTATGCACCCTACCTGTTGATGTGGTGTCGCAGACTCGCCTTGTCGAGGAAACCTTTAGAACAAGCGTTACACTTGAAACGGCGATCCCCGATGTGTATCTGAAAACAAACATGCGTGAGTACTCGTATGGACCTGAGTACTCGTATGAACATTAGTACTCGTATGAACATGAGTAGGTACTCATGTGAACATGAGTATGTACTCGTATGAACATGAGTACTCGTTTGAACATGTGTACTCGTGTAGATATGAGTACTCGAGTGGATGTAAGTACTCGTATGAACATGAGTACTCATATCTACTAGAGTAGACTCAGTCCTACTCACGTAGGTACTTGAGTGGACATAATTAAGTACTCGTATCAACATGAGTACATTGTGAACATGAGTACTCTCATGGACCAGAGTACTCGTGTGATCATTAGTACTTACGTGAACACAAGTACTCGTATGAACATGAATACACATGTGAACATGAGTACTTTCGAGGACCAGAGTACTCGTGTGAACTTTAATACTCGTGTGAACATTAGTACTCGTGTGAACATTAGTACTCGTGTGAACCACACTCACCCGCATGTGCAAGCACCGAGCAGAGGAGGCGGAGAACATCTTGGGGCATATCTTGCAGCGGTATCGCGGAGGCCCGTGCCGCCACACGTGGATGGCGAGTGCGGAGCGCGACCCGAAGCGCGCTCCGCACTCGCTGCACTCGTAGGGCTTCGCCCCCGTGTGGGTGTTCAAATGGTCTCGGTATAAGCCGTATGTCTAAACAAAACAAATTTTCAACACTTAACATTACGGGACATTACTAAGAGCGCTGGTGGTGAGTGGTAGCACCCCGGCCTCACGATCCGAAAGTCGTGGGTTCAGTGCTCTTAAACGGTGATAGAAAACATCGTGAGGAAACCGGCATACCCTAGAACCAAAAATTCGAAGGTTTGTGTCATAGGTTGGTATTCTTAAAAGCGGCGATGGGCTTGTAACCTGTCACGTACGGAATACTAGCTACTGTGCAAAATGAGGACATGTACCAAATGTCATGTTTGGACGTGCCTCTGACTACCCTCTTTAGATATCCTCAAAGATCTAAGTAACTAGAGATCTGAGGAAGATATCTACCGAGCCCGGGGATTACAGTAGTGATATTTTTTCATATTTACATTACTAATTACTTGTTTGAAAGAGAGGAGGCACAAGCACCTACCTCAGTTACGAATGAGAATGTGGACGAAGATGTAAGTGATATGAATGAATGAATGAAATTGTGAGTGCATTGAAAAGAATGAAATCAGGGAAGGCTGCAGGGTATGATAGGATTACAGTCGAGATGCTGAAGGCTGGACATGGCGTCATTGCGAGTCAGCTGTACCGCCTCTTCAATTTATGTTGGAGTGCCGGCCGAGTACCAAGTGATTGGTGCAAGGCTGTCATAGTACCACTTTATAAAGGAAAAGGGTCACAACAAGACTGCAAAAACTACAGGGGCATTAGCCTACTCAGCATCGTCGGGAAGCTGTATGCGAAAGTGTTGATCGAAAGAGTTGTGAAAGAAACTCATGAGAGGATATGGGATGCACAAGCGGGATTTCGAAAGGGTATGGGATGTACGGATCAGGTCTTTTCCTTGCGATGCATAGCCGAGAAATTTTTGGCAAAAGGTCAAAAGGTCTTCTTCTTCTTCTTCTTCAATTATGGCATCTGTCTCTTAGAGAACAATTTTGCCAGTGTCAAGTGTATTTATTTATAAGTATTGTCAACGTCACAGAGTCATAGTCAAGTAGTCAAGTCAATTTTAAACAAAAGATGGCTGTTTTGTTGAAAATTTTCGGGATTTCCTCCGATGGAATTTGAAGAGAACTATTCACTCTAATTCACATACTTTACACTCGCGTCAAGAACCCGGGCTTTATTGGCAAAATAACCACCAAAATTACGCAATAAAACTCAAAATAACACGAGAAAACATATAAAAACCAGAGCGACGTAGTTGTCAGGCAAATACACCGCAGAAAATCTGGTCAAAAGGTCTATTGCGCTTTCGTGGATCTGGAGAAGGCCTATGACAGAGTGATGAGGAATGAGCTGTGGTCGGCACTGTCGATGTATGGAGTGAAAAGCAACCTGGTGCGAGCTCTGAAATCTCTCTATGAGGGTTCCAGTGCTTGCGTTAGGATACATGGGTCATACACTGAATGGTTTAACATCGAAAAGGGTGTTAGACAGGGATGTGTAGCGTCACCATGGCTTTTTAATCTATTCATGGACAGTTGCTTACAAGATATGAAAGAAAGTGATTGTGGATTAAGAATGAATGAGTTACTCGTCAAATGTCTTCTCTATGCTGACGATCAGGTAATACTTGCGTCGTCGGCAGAGGAGTTACAGGAGATGGTAACAGGCATGCATGAAGCTTTTGACAGGAAAGGGATGAAAATAAATGTAAGTAAGACGAAAGTGATGATTTTTGAAGGAGATGAATGCATGACAGAATGTAATATAATGATCAGAGGAGAAAGAGTAGTATGTACTTTTAAACTTACGCGATCTGGACACATTATTATTAGTATTAGACGGGTATTTATCGCGTTTAAATTACCTTATATTTTCCCGACGTTTCGACAGGTTTGCACGCTGAAAATATAAGGTAATTTAAACGCGATAAATACCCGTCTAATACTAATAATAATGAGAAAGAGTAGAACAAGTGAAATAGTTTGTATATTTGGGTACGCTGTTTAAAAGAGATGGAAAACATGATGACGATATTGAAAGGAGAGTGAATGCTGGAAATAGTGTGAATGGGGCACTTCACAATTTATGAACAGTCGGATCGTGTCCAAAAAAGCACGACTGGCTGTGCACGGTGGAGTGTTAGTGCCGACGTTAATGTATGGTAGCGAAAGTTGGGTATGGCAGAAGAAGCATCAGAGTAGAATAAATGCAGTGGAAATGAGATCTTTGAGAAGAATGTGTGGTTTAACTTTGAATGATAGAGTGAAGAACAGTGTGATAAGAGAACGTTGTGGAGTGAAAGAAGACATAGTGATGAAAATTTAGAAGGGTATGTTAAGATGGTTTGGGCATGTAGAAAGGATGGATGAAAGGAGATTGACGAAACAGGTGCATAAGGAGAGTGTGAATAGAACAGTTGGAAGGGGAAGACCTAGGCGTACGTACCTCGATCAAATTGGGAACGTTTTAGAGAAAGGCCAGGTCATGAGTACCCTAAACCGACGCGCATGTATGAAGAATGTAATAAGAGTGAATGAAGCAAAAGAGGTATGTCAGGATCGTAGCAAGTGGAGATCCGTGGTCTCTGTCTACCCCGTCGGGAAACAGGCGTGATTTTATGTATGTATGTATGTACATTACTAATACTAGCTGTCCAGTACATCTACCATGAGTTGTCACACTTAGATCGGCTGACGTTACTACAGTAGTAATAGTACGATACTATGACATCTGTCAAAATTGTTACTCATGGTACCAAATTCTAAGCAAATTAATGAGCGCTAACTACAGTCGCTGTAATACTGTGACGTAGGATAGTTAGCTACGTGACGTTTTAGTACCCAACTATCCGCTAGAGGCGCTGTACAAGTTTTCATACATTTTTTTAACTACAGTCGCTAGCGAGTGTAGATTGTAAAAACTCATGGTAGACCTACCGGCGAACTTCCTACCGCCTTAGATATAATAAAAAACTTTGTTTAATTTTCAAATGTTCTGGTTCTAAGCTACCACCAATTTTCAGAAAAATCCGTTCAGCCGTTCTTGAGTTATAATTATTGTAACTAACACGACTTTCTTTTATATTATACGAGTATACTACTAGCTTCCTCTCGCGGCTTTGCTCGCGAGGTACCTACATAAAATATAGCCTACGTTACTCTGGGATAACGTAGCATTCTAACGGTGAAAGAATTTTTTAAATCGGACCAGTAGTTTTTGAGTTTATTCGTTACAAACAAAAATACAAAACTTTCTTTATAATCTATTATCTATATATATAAAAATGAATTGCTGTTCGTTAGTCTCGCTAAAACTCGAGAACGGCTAAACGGATTTATCTTATCTTGGTCTTGAAATGTTCGTGGAGGTCTAGGGAAGATTTAAAAGGTAAGAAAAATTCGAATAACTGCCGGGAAAACCCTAAAAATAGCCCTTTTCTATTTCCCATACAAACGTTTTCTAAATAATATGTAGAGTCAATTTGAACTTTATTACTATTTAATAAAGTTCATATTAAATTATAATCACTCTCTGTTGTCTAAGTAATGTAGAAGGCGGTACGAAGTTTGCCGGGACAGCTAGTATTAGTATAGATATAGATATACTAATATAATTAAGCTGAAGAATTCCTCCAAGGTCACCTTAAAGGCCTTGCCACACTGCTCGCACAAGTAGTTGCAAGTGTCACACACTGCCTCGTATTTGACCCCCGGGTGCACTTTGCTGTGGTGCTGGAAGAGTGACCTCTTATTGTCGTTAGCTACCATCTGGTTACACTGGAACAACAAACAAACAACTTCAGCTACGCCATGATGTGAACTTTGTCAAGGTCAAGGTCAAGGTCAACAACAAATATACGCCGTCATTTGTATTCAAGGTCAAGGTCAAGAACAAACAAACAACTTCAGCTACGCCGGGATGTGTAGGTACTTTGTAAAGGTCAAGGTCAAAGTCAACAACAAACAATATACGCCGTCATTTGTATTCAAGGTCAAGGTCAAGAACAAACAAACAACTTCAGCTACGCCGTGATGTGTAGGTACTTTGTAAAGGTCAAGGTCAAGGTCAAAGTCAACAACAAGCAATATACGCCGTCATTCGTATTCAAGGTCAAGGTCAAGAACAAACAAACAACTTCAGCTACGCCGTGATGTGTAGGTACTTTATCAAGGTCAAAGTCAACAACATAAAAATAACTTCAGAGTCGCTGTGATGTGTAGGAGACGAAATCACAGGAAACTAAGGTCACTAAGGTCAAAGGTCACGCCAGGTTAAAACTCATTACGTTCAATCGAAGATCACGCCAAGTCAAGTCACTACGTTCAAAGATCACGCCGGGTTAAAAGTCACTACGTTCAAAGACCATGCCAAGTCAAAAGTCACTACGTTCAAAGATCACGCCAGGTTAAAAGTCACTACGTTCAAAGACCATGCCAGGTCAAAAGTCACTACGTTCAAAGATTACACCGTCTCACTACGTTCAAATATCACGCCAGGTCAAAAGTTAGAGGTCAGGCCATGTCAAAGGTCAGAGGTCACACCGTGTCAAAGGTTACAAAGGTCAAAGATCACACCAGGTCAACGGCTACTGTAAGTCAAAGGTCACTATGGTCAAAGGTCACGAAAGGTCAAATGTCACGGTATACCTAGTGCGCTGTACTTACGACCGGGCACGTGATAACAGGCTCGTCTGGCCGGGGCTGCGGCGGCTGCCGCTTGCCGCGATGCTTCATCTCTGTCTTGTGCGTTTGCAACTCTTCTAATGTCTCAAATGTCTCATTACAGATGAAACATAGGTTTCTGCAATCATATACTCACAGCTCAGTCGGTAGTAGCTCTGCCTTCTGTCAAGTTGTCAAGTCAATTTTAAACAAAAGATGGCCGTGTTCATATTTTATTTATTTTATCATATCTTATACCTTTAAACGAGCAATTCTTGTATATACACCGTGAAATTTTAATGATTGTTTTCCCGCAGCGAAATGGTTTGGTCTTGGTAATACAATCGTTGTTTAAACAAATTAAATATTAGAAACAAAAAATACAGATATACTATTGTGAAAATTTAATTCGAAAGCGACCACGAACCAATAGTAATTCATCCCGATACTAAAGTAAGTAAATCCTTTATAGGGCAATGTGTACACTTCTATAACAAGATCCCAAGCGACATGCTTGATTTATCGATTGGGAAATTCAAAAATGTAATTAAACAGAAACTGTCTCGAAAAGCTTATTATAGAATATCAGAGTACTTAGATGACAAAAAAGCTTGGGACGAATCAGCTCCAACTCTGCTAGGTGTCCCTAACATTAACAAGGATCATACAAAGCGCTAGGACCAGCGAGTTTCTTGTCAGTTCTTCTCGCACTGGGGATAGGACTGGAATTGGCACCTAGACTCACCTAGTATGTAAGACGATTCAAAATTATCCCTGTGATTTCAATAAATTATATATATTTGACTGTGTGTGTGTATGTGTGTCTGTGGCATCGTAGTTCCCGAACGCATGCACCGATTTTGATTTTGTTTGAAAGGTGAACTAGTCGGGAGTGTTTTTAGATATGTTTGATGGAAATCGGTCCAAGATGGCCGCTACAAAATGGCGGATTACATATTTTTTCACAACTCCCTCAATTAGATAGGTATCAAATAGAAGGTTAATAATGGCAAATCACTGTCTTTGACCAAAATGTCTTGACCATACTTGTTTTGGTATTGTTTTTTTTTTTTTGCTTTTTTTCGGCAAAACGAACCTTTTCGAAACGCACCTTTGGCAAAAATGGTATTTAGACGAAAAGCAGTTTTGACGATAATCATAAAACTCGTATAGGCTTGAATAGTAGAATACTATGACAAATTTCAAATCCAAGATGGCCGCTACCACAAAATGGCGGGCAAAGTTTGTGCCTGACACTTTTTTAAAATTTTTAATTTAACTTGTTTTCGTACTCTTTTTTGCTGACGTAGTTCCGGCGTGTGTTGTCATGGTCGCGGTAGATGTGTCGCTGCAGGGCGCCTTTGTTGTGGAAGGCGAGCTCGCAGGCGTCGCATTGCAGGGCTGGCGTCGAGGCCACCAGCTCGGGAGGCTCATTCTACGAAATTATATATAATAATAAAATACTTTATTGAGGACGAGCTTCTTCTCGCGGCTTTGCTCGCGTGGTACCTACATAAAATATAGCCTTTGTTACTCAGGGATAATGGAGCATTCTAACGATGAAAGAATTTTTGAAATTGGACCAGTAGTTTTTGAGTTTATTCGTTACAAACAAAAATACAAAACATTTCTCTTTATAATATTAGTATGGACATGTTTACATCCTACTATCCTACTAATATTATAAACGCGAAAGTTTGTGAAGATGTCTGGATGTTTGTTACTCTTTCACGCTAAAACGGCTTAACGGATCCGAATGAAATTTGGCACAGATATAGATTATAGTCTGGAAGAACACATAGGCTACATTTTATCCCGGAAAAATGTACGCTTCTCGCGGGATAGATTTGTTTTTGTTTTTCAAGGTACTACGCGGGCGAAGCCGTGGGCGGAAGCTAGTAAGAAATATAATAAAAATAGTCTAGATGTAAGTGTAATGTCTCTCAATCGGTGGCCTTATCACTCGTGGCGATCTCTTCCAGACAACCTAACTAAACTAGGTACTATGCTAAAACTAAAGTCTAAGTGGATTGTCAATCAACCAACAACAGATTCAGCGTTTTGAGTATTTAAATTATATATAAATTTTTGATAAATAAATAAATGATAAATACTGGTGAACAGTTCACACAACGCCATCTAGCCCCAAACTAAGTAAAGCTTGAAACCAGATAGTTGATAGATTATTTATATACTTTTTTTTGTACACAGAATAGATAATAACACCCAGATTCAGAACAAACATGTGCGTTCACACAAATGTCAGTCCTGGGGGATCGAACCCACAACCTGCAGCGCAGGAGGCAGAGCTACTACCGCTCATACTCACGCTGTGCTGGAGCACGACGCGTAGTTTACAGTTACCGGCGGCGTGCTCATACTCACGCTGTGCAGGAGCACGACGCGTAGTTTACAGTTACCGGCCGCGCGTGCTCATTCTCACGCTGTGCAGGAGCACGACGCGTAGTTTACAGTTACCGGCCGCGTGCTCATTCTCACGCTGTGCAGGAGCACGACGCGTAGTTTACAGTTACCGGCCGCGTGCTCATACTCACGCTGTGCAGGAGCACGACGCGTAGTTTACAGTTACCGGCCGCGTGCTCATACTCACGCTGTGCAGGAGCACGACGCGTAGTTTACAGTTACCGGCCGCGCGTGCTCATTCTCACGCTGTGCAGGAGCACGACGCGTAGTTTACAGTTACCGGCCGCGTGCTCATTCTCACGCTGTGCAGGAGCACGACGCGTAGTTTACAGTTACCGGCCGCGTGCTCATACTCACGCTGTGCAGGAGCACGACGCGTAGTTTACAGTTACCGGCCGCGTGCATATACTCACAATGTGCTCGAGCACGACGCGTAGTTTACCGTTACCGGCCGCGTGCATATACTCACAATGTGCTCGAGCACGACGCGTAGTTTACCGTTACCGGCCGCGCATGCTCATACTCACAATGTGCTCGAGCACGACGCGTAGTTTACAGTTACCGGCCGCGTGCTCATTCTCACGCTGTGCAGGAGCACGACGCGTAGTTTACAGTTACCGGCCGCGTGCTCATACTCACGCTGTGCAGGAGCACGACGCGTAGTTTACAGTTACCGGCCGCGTGCATATACTCACAATGTGCTCGAGCACGACGCGTAGTTTACCGTTACCGGCCGCGCATGCTCATACTCACAATGTGCTCGAGCACGACGCGTAGTTTACAGTTACCGGCCGCGTGCTCATTCTCACGCTGTGCAGGAGCACGACGCGTAGTTTACAGTTACCGGTCGCGTGCTCATACTCACAATGTACTCGAGCACGACGCGTAGTTTACAGTTACTGGCCGCGTGCTCATACAATGTGCTCGAGCACGACGCGTAGTTTACAGTCACCGGCTGCGCGGGCGCATACTCACGCTGTGCTTGAGCGCGACGTGCTGCTGCACGCTGGTCTCCGAGACGAGTGTCTTGGCGCAGAAGGGGCACTGGTGCCACGTTTTGTGCGTCTGCCAGCGGTGATTGATCATTGTACTCTTATACCTGTTGGGAATTCCAGTGGATTATGCTGGGAGCAGTGTGTCGTGGACAACATTGTCGTCTCAAAGTTCACTTATCGTCTCAATATATCAGTTGTCGTCTCAATGTCGCCTCAATATTTCACATGTCTTCTCAATATGTCAGTTTTCGTCTCAATGTCGCCTCAAAATTTCACATGTCGTCTCAATCAATATATCAGTTGTCGTGTCAATGTCGCCTCAATATTTCACTTGTCATCTCAATATTTCAGTTGTCGTCTCAATGTCGCCTCAAAATGACACTTGTCGACTAAAAGTTCATTACTCGTTTTAAAAGTCATTAAAAATTTGCTTGTCATTTTAAAATATCACTTGTCGTATCAGTTGTCCTCTCGATCTCAAAATGTCTTATAATTCTTTATTGTACACAGTAAAATATTTACAAGCCAGTCATTGAAAATAAATGTACAAAGGAAAACTTAACCCTACAAGAGTTTTCTACCAGCAATCCTTGGAGACTAGAGAGAAGATATAACATTGTCGCCTCAAAATTTCAATTGTCGTCGTCTCAAAATGTCGCCTCAAAATATCAGTAGTCGTCTCAATGTCGCTTCAAAAAGAAAAATGTCGATTTGTCTTCTTTTCTGTAGAAAAAAGCTGTGCACTGCGCTCATGCGAGGCTGGAGTTACTGACATGAAGACTTTGTGGCATACAGGACAAGTGTAAGTGACGCCCTGGTGGTACTGGTAATGAAGTTTCATCTGATCACTGAAACAAATAAAAAAACATTTATAATAAATCATCATCATCATCATCTTCCTGCCCTTATCCCACGTTATGTGGGGTCGGCACAACGTGTGATCTTCTTCCATTTCCCTCTGTCATTCGTCATCTCAGTACTCACTCCTTTCTTACCCATGTCATCTTTCAAACAGTCCATCCATCTTTTTTTTGGCCTACCTCTACCCCTGTATCCATCTACATTCATACCTAACACTCTCCTTGTCACATGACATTCATCTCTTCTCATAACATGCCCATACCACGCTAACCTATTACTCCTCATCTTTTCTGTCACCGGTGCCACTTTCAGACTTCCTCTGATATACTCATTCCTTATTTTATCCACCCTTGTCACTCCACACATCCATCTCAGCATTCGCATCTCCGCCGCATGCACTCTTTTCTCATCCGTTTCCTTGGTGGCCCAACATTCAGACCCATACAATACGACAGGTCTTATGATCGTTTTGTAGATTTGCCCCTTAAGTTTAAGTTTAAGAACATTTATAATAAATAAATAAAAAATAAGCTTATAACAGGGGAACCGCTGATAAGACTAATTATATACTTTTGAAGTGAAACTTTTAATGCGACTTCCAACAAGGTTGCGTTAAACGTTGAACGCTACCATGGAGGGGGTGTGAAAGAGACGGAGCGAGAGTGAATGCGTGGCACTCGCACTCATGCGCGTAGTATACTGGTACAGGCCAGCGCGAGCGTTAGCAACGACAAGTTTCACTTCTTCCGCGCGGAGGGACTTTTCGCACTATTTTTTTTGTAAATACGTGTATACTAGCTGTCCCGGCAAACTTCGTACCGCCTTCTACATTGCTTAGACATTTCACGCTTAATCGGCTAGTTTTACATATATTTTATTTGTCAACCGATTTCGATTAAACATAGCCTACGTTTTAATCCTAGCTTATCTTAATATATTAGAGAAAATTGCATTAGATTTGGGTCAGTGTTGTGGAGATTAGCGTGCACAAACGAACAGATAAACGGAAAAACAAACAAAAAAATATTGTTTTATCAATAAGGGTTGTTTTAAGCTTGTCTTCACTTGGTTCACTTGGTAGCACTAATTTTTATTTGAAAATATCAAAATTACCGACACGATTTCTCAACGATTTTATCAAACGTATGGAATTGCTATGTTTTTAAGTGAGTTCAACCTTTTTTAATGAAATCGGAGAGAGTTTCAAACAAGACATGTGTCCAAATAAAATGTTTTTATAGCAAAAGCACTAAGGAGTATCGATATCAACTTCGAAGCAAGTCACCACCAAAATAACTTTCTACCCCTTTTTAACCCCGTTAGGGGATGAGTTTCAAAAAAATGCTATATAGGTCTTTCATCAATTCTGTTAAAAAAGGTTTATGCTAAATTTCAAGTAGATCGGACCAAGGAATCAGGTTTTGCATACAAACTTTGCCCCCCTTTTTCACCCCTTTAGAGGTGGAATTTCGGAAAATCCCTTCTTATCGGATGCCTACGTCGTACAAAGAACACACCCTCTAAGTTTCAGGTCTCTACGATCAGCGGTTTAGGCTGTGCGTTGATACCTCAGTCATTCAGCACAAAGCCTTTTATATGTATAGACTAGCTGTCCCGGCAAACTTCGTACCGCCTTCTACATTGCTTAGACAACAGTGAGTTATTATAATTTAAAGTTCAAATTGACTCTACATTTTATTTAGAAAACGTTTGTATGGGAAATAGAAAAGGGCTATTTTTAGGGTTTTCCCGGCAGTTATTCGATTTTTTCTTACCTTTTAAACCTTCCCTAGACCTCCACGAACATTTCAAGACCAAGATAAGATAAATCCGTTTAGCCGTTCTCGAGTTTTAGCGAGACTGACGAACAGCAATTCATTTTTATATATATAGAGAAGAGATAAGATATATGAACACATAATAACTCCCAAACACAGAACAAACATCTGCGTTCACACAAATGTCAGTCCTCACCTGGGTCCCCACTCCCCACCCGGGACTAAAATTTGACTGAAGTGCGAGAGAGACGTAGCATAATATTAATACTCACTTAGAGTAAGTGCGAAAGGGACAGAGCTTACAGCGATACACAAAAGAGTGTTCTGTGAAGATATGGCGAGACAAGTTCCGCCTGTTAAACCGCATCGAGCAAATATCGCATTCCACAGATTTGTTCAGATCCTGAAACAAATAATTCAGAGCGCTGGTGGTGTAGTGGTAGCCACTGCCTCACGATCCGAAGGTCGTGGGTTCAAACCTGGTCGTGCACCAATGAATTTTCCATTCGAAATGTATGTGCGCAATGCCAAAGACGACCTCTGTGGCGCAGCGGGCGAGAGTTCGCCTGCGACGCAAGAGGTTGCGGGTTCGATTCCCGCCGCGGAACAAATTTGTGTAAGATTTGCAGAAATTTGTTCCGTTGGTCTGGGTGTTTTCTATGTATAATAAAAAAATATCTATCGATGTATATAATGTATTAAATATATCAGTTATCTAGTACCCATAACACAAGCTTTGAGGAGCTTACTTTGGGGCTAGATGATGCTGTGTGGATTGTCCAGCATTATTTATTTATTTATTTATTTAAACATCGCGAGGAAACCGGCATACCCTAGAACCAAAACTACGATGTGTCATAGGTTACTATTCTTATAATAAGCGATTATGGGCTTGCAACCTGTCACGTATAGAATACTAATCACTGCAAATTGTGATCATGTGCCATATATATCATGTTTTTTTTGATAAATAAATGATTGATCATGCGAGAGAAGCGAGCTAAGACTTCATTGATCGACCGAGCGCAGCGAGCTAAGGTGTCACAGCAAATCTGCACAGCAGAACCTTTAGACCTTCCAAGTTTCATGCAGATTGGATCAACGGTTCTTAAGTTAACAAACAAATAACGCCAAATAACCCTACTTGCCCCCGAAATTTTCTCTCGCTTCGCTCGCTCAATCAAATATTTTACTAATCTTATAAATGCGAAAGTTTGGATTCATGATGAATGATTGTTTGTTGATTGATAAAAGGATGTTTGTAACTCAATCGCGCTGAAACGGCTGAACGGATCTGGATGAAACTAGACAGATTATAGTCTAGAATTGCACACAGGGTAACAATTTACCACACGGGCGAAGCCGTGGGCGGAAGCTAGTACATTATAATTGTAAAATAACTTACAACATTGTGCCATTTCATGTGATAGTCAAGAGTGCCTTGTACCTTGAACACCTAAAACAAACAACTTATAATAAAAAACTTGTGCGCAATGCCAGTGCTCTTAAACGGTGAAGGAAAACATCATGAGGAAACCGGCATACCGTAGAACTAAACATTCGATGCGGCATAGGTTCGTATTCTTATAGGCGGCGATGAGCTTGCAACCTGTCACGTACGAAATACTAACTACTGTGCAAAATGTGGGCACGTGCCAAATGTCATGTTTGGACGTGTCTCTGACTGACCCTCTTTAGATATCCTCAAATACGTAAGCCACTAGAGGCCTGTAGGTCTACCATGAGTTGTCACATTTAGATCGGCTGATGTCACTACAGTAGTAATAGTACTTTACTATGACATCTGTCAAAATGTTACTCATGGTACCAAATTCTAAATAAATTAATGAAGCGCAAACTACAGTCGCTGTAGTACTGTGACGTAGGATAGTTAACTACGTGACGTTTTAGTACCCAACTATCCGCTAGAGGCGCTGTACCAAGTTCTCATACATTTTTTTAACTACAGTCGCTAGCGAGTGTAGATTGTGACAACTCATGGTAGACCTGCAGTGCTCTTAAAAGTGAGTGGTTCATGATACCTTGAAACAGATCTCACATCGGTGGTGGGCCTCTATGTACTCCTTGGAGTGCTGGCGGGACTGGAACTCTGCCACCCTCTTGGCGTGCGTGTCCAGACACTCCACGTGGAACATGCTCTCGTACTGAGGGTTGAACCGACGCAGTAGACTTTGAAGGAACCGCCGTATTCTTGAACTATCTGTACATTCATATATTTATACTTGTCACTCGTAATCTAAATATACACCGAGAAATTTTAATGGTTGTTTTCCCGCAGCGAAATGGTTTTGTCTTGGTAATACAATCGTTGTAGTAACGAATTACAGATATACCATTGTGAAAATTTAATTTGAAAGCCACCACGTACCAATAGTTCAATAATGCATCCAGATACCTACGCGAAGGTGGCCGGCGGCGCGTGCGATTCGAATAGTACCTACAAGTTACGTCTAATGTTATTATCGTTCCTCACGTTTTCGAGTTGATGAATCTTATACCTTTAAACGAGCAATTCTTGTATATATATATGTGCAAAATGTGGGCATGTACCAAATGTCATGTTTGGACTTGCCTCTGACTACCCTCTTTAGATATCCTCAAAGATCTAAGTAACTAAAGATCTGAGGAGATATCTACCTGCCTGGGATTTAAGTCGTGATCATATTTATTTATTTATTTTATTTATATATATATATATATATATATATATATATACTATTTTTTAAATTACATATTTTTAAACAAAAACATCTTTATTTTACTTTTACTGAATGTTTCGAAAGTACTTATGGCAAGTTGTTCTGCCGCGGGAAAACAACCATTAAATTTTCACGGTGTATATAACTCAAAGGTGACTGACTGACTGACTGACTGACTGACATAGTGATCTATCAACGCACAGCCCAAACCACTGGACGGATCGGGCTGAAATTTGGCATGCAGGTAGATGTTATGACGTAGGCATCCGCTAAGAAAGGATTTTGATTAATTCTACCCCCAAGGGGATAAAATAGGGGATGAAAGTTTGATTTTGTTTTTCAAGGTACCACGCGGGCGAAGCCGTGGGCGGTAGCTTGTCTATCTATATAAAAGAAAGTTGTGTTAGTCACACCATTTATAACTCAAGAACGGCTGAACCGATTTGGCTGAAAATTAAAGGGGAGGTAGCTTAGAACCAGGAGACGGACATAGGACACTTTTTATCCCGTTCGACCGCGTTCCCGTGTGACGTGACAGTGACATAAAACGTCAACGAGAATACAAGTCACTATCTAAGGCGGTACGAAGTTCGGACAACTAGTAGCTGATAGATTAATTATACACTTTTTTTGTAAATACATACAAAGAATACCTAACAACACTCAGACACAGAACAAAAATCTGCGTTCACACAAATGTCAGTCCTGGGGGATCGAACCCACAACCTGCAGCGCAGAAGGCAGAGCTACTACCGACTGAGCTGTGAGGCCAATCAAAATATTTTAAAAACTCTTTTAAGATGGAGCTATAAAAGATTGGTTGATAATAAGTTGTTTCACGAAGGGTGCATTTAAAATAAACTAACATTTTACGAGATAACCAAAATAACAGATCGTAGCAAGTAGAGATCCTTGGTCTCTGCCTACCCCGTCGGGAAACAGGCGCTATTATATGTATTTACTAGCTTCCGGCCGCGGCTTCGCCCGCGTGGTACCTTGAAAAACAAAAACAAATCTATCCCGCGGGAACCATACATTTTTTCGGGATAAAAAGTAGCCTATATGATATTTCAGATCATAATCTACATCTGTGCAAAATTTC
Organism: Cosmorhoe ocellata; assembly: GCA_963675405.1. Taxonomy (NCBI): domain Eukaryota; kingdom Metazoa; phylum Arthropoda; class Insecta; order Lepidoptera; family Geometridae; genus Cosmorhoe; species Cosmorhoe ocellata. Next base: position 812,994 of record OY776273.1, read on the forward strand.
ATCCAGATCCTTTCAGCCGTTTTAGCGTGAAAGAGTAACAAACATACATCCAGCCAGACATCCATACATTCTTACAAACTTTCGCGTTTATAATATTAGTAGGATGTATGTATGTATGTATAAACAAAATTGTTTGTTGCGAACAATGATGAATAGTGAGAACTATTTTAAAACTGTGGAGGAGAATTGGTAGCTACAACCCGGTCACATTATCTCGAGACCTCGCTGGATTGCGAAAATCCCGCCCCGTTCTCCTTTTACCTCCCCGCGCTCGCCACGGCGCCTATATCAGAGCGCGACGACGCGACGTGACGTCATCGACGCCAAGTCTCGAGATAATGTGACCGGGTTGTAATAGGTGTGTAGTGGTTTCTCACCTGTATTTCTCTTTAACACACCCTGTATCATCAGCGAGTTTAGGGTACACTTGTCAAACATCCCCAGGAACACCTCCTTGTTCATTGTGACTCCGAGATCCTCGACATCGTGGAACTCGCCGCTCTCCAGCCGTCTCACCAGCATATCCTTGAGATCCTGCACCTGTTTAGTTTTCCTCTTACGAATAATCATCTCCTTCATCTCTTGTTTGCGTTTCAGGAATTCTTCAGGATTTGTAAGTTGTAAAGATTCCATCTCTTCTCTTTGTTTTATTTTTGCCAATTTTTTTAAACTAACTCTCTTTGTTTTATGCTTAACCTTTTGTTTTAAACAAATTCTCATTTTTATAGGATTAAATATGTTTTTAGTTTTTTTCATGTAGTCATTGACATTTTTAGATATATTTTCAGTTATTTTCTTAGTATCATTGTCTAATACTTGGTCGCTAAGGTCTGTAATATCACCATCATTGTCTACTTCACCATTATCTAAAAATTAATAAAAATGTGATCATGACTGTAATCCCCGGGCTCGATAGATATCTCCTCAGATCTTTAGTTACTTAGATCTTTGAGGATATCTAAAGAGGGTAGTTAGATGCACGTCCAAAGATGACATTTGGTACATGCCCACATTTTGCACAGTAGTTAGTATTCCTTACGTGTCAGGTTGCAAGCCCATCGTCGCTTATATAAATACTAACCTATGACACACACCTTAAATTTTTTGGTTCTAGGTTATGCCGGTTTCCTCACGATGATTTCCTTCACCGTTTAGGAGCTGGCATTGCGCACATAAATTTATCGAATGGAAAAACTCATTGGTGCACGACCACGTTTAAACCCACGACCTTCGGATCGTGAGGCAGGGGTGCTACCACTACACCACTAACGCTCTTCTTACCATTATCTTCTTCATTATTTTCCATAAAACCCTCTAAATATGCCTTAATGTTGCCATTGATTACTTTCTTTTGTTTAGGCTCAATAGGTTTTATAATTAACACGCTTCCATTTGAGTATTTGCTTTGAACTCCAGTCTCCGTGGTGCTATTGGGGTCCGAGTACCCATAGACATACATCTTTCGTAGAGCAGCTTTCGTACAGACACCAATAGAAGACCGTGGTAACTTTGTGTATAGATCTTCAATAGCTGTCTGGAAAATAAAACAAATATTTAGCCTTAAGTCATAAGACTTAAAGTACGAGTTGGCAGCGGGCGACATGAGGCAGCAGCGGACGACGTGTCGCAGCGACACAACAGCTTTCTATATATTTCTATGAAATACGTCGCTAGCTTCGTCGTGTCGCTAACTACGGCGGGAATTTCATAGAAATACATAGGAACCAGTAGTGTCGCCGCGACACGTCGTCCGCTGCTGCCTCATGTCGCCCGCTGCCAACTCGTACCCTTATTATTATTATTATTATTATGTAATAATGTTTCAAACAATAGTCTATAATACTTAGTAGCCCCTTTTTGCATTTATGTTGTTTACTAACCGGTATGAATCTATTGTTGTTTGAAATAGAGATTTTATTTTATTTATTTTTATTTATAAGGTTCGGTGGACATGACAGATTTTTAGTTACTTAGAGATCTTTGAGAATAAATGCAGTAGAAATGAGAGCTTTGAGAAGTTGTGGTTTAACTTTGAATGATAGAATGAAGATTTATTCTTTGTATGTATTTACATAATTAATCAGCTATCTAATTCCAATAGTACAAGATTTGCTTAGTTTGGGGCTAGATGGCATTGTGTATGTACATACCAATACATATCCTACTAATATTATAAACGCGAGAGTTTGTAAGAATGTGTGTGAATGTATGGATGTAGGTATGTTTGTTACTCTTTTACACTGAAACGGCTGAACGGATCTGGATGAAATTTGGCACAGATATATATTATAGTCTGGAATAGCACAAAGGCTACTTTTATCTAAAAATGTATGGTTCCCGTGGGATAGATTTTGTTTTTGTTTTTCAAGGTACAGCGCAGGCTAAGCCGTGGGCGGAAGCTAGATTATTTAATAATAGCTTAGTTTACCCAACCTTGTGATAAATCCTCCAGCTTTTGAGGAGTATGAGAGCTCGCCTGCATTTCTGGCGGAAATTATAAAACTTCTTCAACTGGTGCTCGCATAAGGGACACATTTTTATATCATCGTGGACGTACATCTGGAACAGAGGTGATGGTACTTGGTGAGCGGACAGGTTTCCGCAATCAGCCCTGAGGTGAGCTTCAAACCAAATCAAATCAAAATCATGTTTATTCAATTCAATCACAGGGATCATTTTGAATCGTCTTACATAAATAAATAAATAAATAAATAATGCTGGACAATCCACACAGCTTCATCTAGCCCCAAAGTAAGCTACTCAAAGCTCGTGTTATGGGTACTAGATAACTGATATATTTATACATCATTTATATACATAGATAGATATTTTTTATAATACATAGAAAACACCCAGACCAACGGAACAAATTTCTGCAGATCGTACACAAATTTGTTCCGCGGCGGGAATCGAACCCGCAACCTCTTGCGTCGCAGGCGGACTCTCGCCCGCTGCGCCGCTGAGGTCGTCAATACTAGGTGAGTCTAGGTGCCAATTCCAGTCCTATCCCCAGTCAGAGAACTGACAAGAAACTCGGTGGACCCTAGCGCTTTGTATGATCCTTGTTAATTTTGTTAGGGACACCTAGCAGAGTTGGAGCTGATTCATCCCAAGCTTTTTTGTCATCTTCTTTTGCGTGTCAGGTGGAGATGGTTGCGACTTCCGAGGTTTAATCTATGTGATATTTAATTCAAGTACATTTTGTACCTTGGCTTATTTCATGCATTTGACACGGTCCTCAAACTTTTTGTTTGAGAGGATATAGCACATACATTTTTTGAGAAATCCATTGGTGCACTACCAGATTCTAACCCATAACCTTAGGATTGGAAGCAACTACTACCCATGATCTCTTAAGGCTATCCCATAATATACACTTAACTACATGCAATACAAATATGTTAACAACCCTTGAAATTTAATATGTAACACAGCCACTATTAAAATCCTATCCTATATACTTAAGACCAAGACATATTTGGTTGAAATTTGAGATATAGATCTGGATAACATCTAGCTATTATAAGTAGATAGTAAATAGGACCACGCGAGCGAAGTCGCGGGCAGACGAACATAACTTTACCGCTGAAAACATTCGTAGTCGGTTGATATTCAAAATCAAAATCAAAATCAAAATATGTTTATTTTCAATAGAATCACAGGGATCACTTTGAAACGTCTTACATACTAGGTGAGTCTAAGTGCCAGTTCCAGTCCTATCCCCAGTGCGAGAAGAACTGACAAGAAACTCGCTGGGCCCTAGCGCTTTTTTTGTATGATCCTTGTTAATTTTGTAAGGAATACCTAGCAGAGTTGGAGCTGATTCATCCCAAGCTTTTTTATCATCTAAGTACTCTGATATTTTATATTAAGCTTTTCTAGACAGTTTCTGTTTAATTACATTTTTGCATTTTCCAATTGATAAATCAAGCATGTCACTTGGGATATGTTATAGAAGCGTACACATTGCCCTTTAAAGGATTTACTTACTTTAGTGAGCCTAACCGTGGGAACAGCGAGTTTATTTTTAAGTCTAGTATTAATATTATGATTATCACTATTTTTCCTAAATAAATTAATGTTTTTGTGAACATACATCAAGTTTTCATATATACTGACATGGCATTGTCATGATGTTTATTTCTTTAAACTTATCTCTAAGAGATTCTCTAGGACCCATGTTATAAATTGCACGAACAGCCCTCTTCTGCAACACAAATATAGTATTAATATCGGCAGCACTCCCCCATAACAAAATGCAGTAAGACATAATGCTATGAAAGTAGCTGAAATATACAAGTCTAGCAGTTTCTACGTCGGTGAAATGACGGATCTTTTTAACTGCATATGCTGCAGAGCTAAGTCTCCTCGACAATTTATCAATGTGCGGGCCCCATTGAAGCTTATTATCTAAAGTTATGCCCAAGAATAGTGTGGTGTCCACAAGATCTATATTTTCGTTATTTATTTTTATATTGGTATCTAATTGTCGAACATTTGGTAGTACAAAACGAACACATTTGGTTTTCTTTTCATTTAGTAATAAGTTGTTTACATTAAACCATTTTACAATTTTAGAGATTGCATTATTCACTTCGTCAAAATTAGTCATACGCCGCTTTTGTTTAAATAAAAGTGACGTGTCATCAGCAAACAGTACAATCTCCTGATCATCCCTGACAAGTTTGGGTAGATCGTTTATATATATTAAAAACAAAAATGGTCCTAATATTGATCCTTGTGGTACACCCATTGTTACCACTGATCCCGGAGAACGTTTCCCATTTACGTCAACTCGTTGAAGTCTGTCACTGAGGTAAGATTTTAAAAGATTAAGTGCAACTGGCCTTACACCATAGTGATGGAGTTTCATGATTAATGTTTCATGGTGAACACAATCAAATGCTTTAGACAGATCACAAAAAATACCTAAGGTATCGAGAGATTCCTCCCAGGTATCGAAGATATGTGATACCAACTCAACACCGGCATCAGTTGTTGAGCGGCCCTTTGTAAATCCGAATTGTTTTTTATCAAGTATATTATTACTGTTAAAGTGTTTTTGTAATTGATTAAGAATAAGTTTTTCAAATTTTTTACTAAATGTAGGTAACACTGATATTGGTCGAAAATTACAAGGATCTGAATGATGGCTGGTTTACACGGGCTTAGTAGCTAAGCGCCAGTACTTGTCACTATACTAAGCCTCAATATGACAAGTGAAAAGTAACCGTTTACACGTTGGAGCCAGTAGAAGTCATTAGTGACCAGACATTCGAAATGGAACGACGCCGCCTGATTTTGCGCAGTGTGTTTAAAAAATATTCAAACATTATTATTTCAAGCATGATCGAAGAGCTTGAAAGACAAACATTAAAAAGAAAACGTTTGTGGACAAGACAGTGGTTACTGCGCAGAGATGAACGGGGCCATTCTGCTCTTCTATTAAAAGAGCTAGCAACCGAAGATCCAGGAGAATATAGAGTAACTATGAGAATGTCAACGGCACAATTTGATATTTTATTAGAAAATGTTGCACCAGCAATTCAAAGACAAGACACAAATATGAGGTGTGCCATACCAGCTAAAATAAAATTGGAGGTTACTTTGTCATTTTTGGCAACAGGAAGCAGCTACCGCATGTTATCACACGTGTTCAGAGTTTCTAAACCAGCGATTTCAAAATTCATACCCGAAGTCTTGGATGAAATTTATAATCAACTTTTGGATTACATGAAGGTAAAAAAAAACAATATGTTTGTTTATTGTTATCATTAGTGTAATCATTTGAAATAACATAAGTACACGAAATATTATTGTGTGAAGTCTTCACCGTCAAGTGTCATTGTTATGGCCTGTGATAGGATATTTTCATCAGAAATTAAAGCAGGTGTGGATGCATTACGTAACGATCCCGCAGATGAGATGGTTTCCAATGTTTCAATGGAAGCAGATGTATTATTGTACATGTAGTTCTCGATCGCTAGTTCACTCAAAATATTTTGTATTCTTGTTTGTGCAATCATACTTCTCTCGAATGATAATTCTCTTAACTGCACTGCTACGTTCTTTGCAAACACATCGAATCTGTCTTCTTTTTCAGGTACATCCCTATTGACAGCTTCTTGTAATTTTTTTAGTTCTGAAGTGGAAGCCATAGAGATATCTTGCTCACTACTTATAGGATTATGTTGCTCGCTGCTTGTAGATCCGCTATCCTGAAAAATAAAATTGCATTTCAGGTTCCTGCTACAGAGGATGAATGGAAGAAAATAGAAAGAGGTTTCAATACACGTTGGAACTTTCCAGGGGCTCACGGTGCTATAGATGGCAAGCATATATGTATTCAAGCACCTCCTGACTGTGGCAGTGATGCTTTTGGCATCTTAGCCAGTCGCTTTAGAATTTTTAGAACATCTATATCTACGAATCTCACAGTTACTGATCGCATTGTTCGTACAACATGCACTATACATAACTGGCTCAGAAAAACTTCAAGGACATACCTAACCATGAGATGTGTTGACTATGAAAATTTGGAAACTGGGGAAATTATTCCAGGATTATGGAGGGACGCCAACTTTGATTTGCAAAATGTTCAGCCAGTGGGTAGTAATCACTCGTCAAGAATGGCCCGACAATTGAGAGAAAGATATACGAATTACTTTGTAAACGAAGGTGCCGTATCATGGCAATCTAGAATAAATAATAATAAACATAAATAATGCTGGACAATCCACACAGCATCATCTAGCCCCAAAGTAAGCTACTCAAAGCTTGTGTTATGGGTACTAGATAACTGATATATTTAATACATGATGTAGGTACATAGATAGAATGATCTATTAGTTTAAAATGTACAACTTTATTAATTAAATTAAATCTATTGTTAAATAAGTACATACCTACTAATACCTGTGTTATATTATAACACAGGTTTATAACCTAGCTTAGGCTTCAGTCTCCCACAAAACATATACCTGCAAGTATATGATAAATAATCATGGTTCGAGACTTATTATTATTGAATATAATACCTACTTCAAAATAAATCTAATACCTACCCTATGAAAAATGTTGTTTTATTACTTACATTTTCTATAGTTGTGCGCCTTTCGTCTATATCTTTCAACAAACTATGCATTTCTTTGTACCAATGCAGATTTGGCACATAGACAGTATCAGTCCCACTTCCTGATCGCATTGAATTTTGATTTTTTTTTCTTTTCCTGGTAATAGGTTGACCGAAGTGTTCTCATTTTCTTTTTTGCCTCAGGCACTCCGAAACCAGCAATATTCATCTCTTCAACGATTTTCTGATAAGCAGCATCTTTTGCGAGTTTATTTTTATATAAAGCCGATTTGTGGTTCCATAAACATTCATAGGATTTAAATTCCTGAATGAACTTGATTGTTTTTTCCGAATTCCACCTTTCCGCAGCCATGATCACAAAAAAATACGTAAGTAAATAAACACGTGTTTTCACTTCCCGGTACAACTTGTCACTAACTAACTTGTCGAGCTGTTTACATGCGGTCAGCACGCGACAAGTGCTTAGTAAATCGTGGTGGGGGTATCGACTTGTCGCTTAGTAAATAGGATCGATCTCTATTCACTTGCATTATTCACAAACACTAATACTAAGCACTAATCAGCGTGTTTACACACGAGGACTTAGTATTAGTGACAAGTACTAAGCGCTTAGCTACTAAGCCCGTGTAAACCAGCCATCACTGATTGTTATTATTGTAGGACTTACATCAAAATAGACGAGTTCCTCGTAGAAAGCTAGTAGGGTATCATCTATATCTTCTGTTCTGACAATATTAGAGCGCAAACAGATCATGCACACCGTTTTAGACATTTTCGTGAATTAACAAACAAGTTTTCGTTAAAAATCGATCGGAATCGGACGAAACCTTGAGGACGAACGAAACGAAATATATTTGACAGAATAGAATATTCAAGAGGATATAATCACTCACTTCCAAAGACATTGACCACAGACGTACTAGGGATACTACGTATCTACTGACGTAGAACTGTAGAACGTCCTTGCAGTAGGTAGATGGAATGTCTTTGACAGTGATTGAGTGAGGTGCTGAGGTGAAGAGTGAGCACAGACGTACTAGGGATAGTACGGGAGTGAGTATATCCTCTTGGTGTATCTCGTGTATATCGCATCGCATCTCATTTTGAGTTTTTAGAACGAATTTGAACCTCAAAATTTAAGATGAGGTTTGGTTTGGTTGGTTGATTGTTGCTTGTATTTGCCGTTCAGACTATTTTTATTTAAATAAATACACTTGAGACTGGCAAAATTGTTCTTTAAGAGACAGATGCCATAATTGAAGAAGAAGAAACAGACTATTTTTGATGATATCAATCAATATTACTATCAAAAAGAATCATGGACACCACAGGAGTCGATAATAAATCTAAATTAGACTTCGAAGCTGAGAAACAGATTTGTAGGTGTTGTCTAACAACAGAAAAGCGAATGAATAGCGCTATGGAAATGCAGCAGTACTTCATGGACTTGGCCGGAATTAATGTAAGTAGACAATGATAAGGTTATGTAGTAATCTTAGTAATCAAAACAAAAATAAATAAACAAGATCACGACTGTAATCCGCAGTCTTGGCACCTCAAGATCTCTTGAAACTTAAATCTTTCACGATATCCCAATGGTGGTAGTTAGAGACACGTCCAAATACATGCCCACATTTTGCTAAGTAGTGTTCCATATCATAATTGCAAGCACATCACCGCTATTTTCATGTCCATTTATTCAGTTTCGTTCTAAAGATCTTTAGATCATTTTCAAAGTTTCAAAGAATGTTGAGAAAGTTTCAAAAAATATTATGTAGCTATTTTTAGGTATTGCATGCAACTAAAAAATACCATAAATTAAAAAAAAATGATTGATTCAGGCGTGACTTTGCGGAAATCCAATACAAATACTGAAAAGGACGGAAATTTCTAGTACTTTCCCGCTAAAACTATTATCTAATGAGGTTGTTAATTAAGCTTATTAATATTAATGAGCCCCACAAAATGCCTTATAGAAATATTATTAATATTAATAATCCCAACACCACATCTCAAATAGAAACTCGACACGTGTTTCGCTTCTCCACGAAGCATCCTCAGGACCGTTGACTCGCTCCACACTGGTGTTGCTCCACCGAGCGCCGAGAGAAAAGGTGTTTCCTTTTCAGTATACCATAAATTATAAATTTATTCAAAACCTAGACCTATTTTTGCACTTGTTTGATGTTTATCAAGAATTTAGATTTAAAAAATATCTGGGCACATCAACGTATATCATAATTTGATATGAATATTACAGATTTCTACAGTATCTGACGGGGTGCCTCAATGGGTTTGCTACGAATGCGTCGCCCTCATGAAGAAAGCCGTCTCGTTCAAGTATAAGATGCTACAAGCCCACAACATGCTATACGAATACCTGTTAAGATGCACTCCGGTTTGTTTTATTTATTTACTTACTAGCTGTTGCAAGTGACTTTGTCTGCTCGACAATAACTAATTATTTGATATTCAATTTTAATTTAGCAAAATAAACAGAAAGAATTCTAAAAATCACTGATCCATTTACTATTACTCTTCTTTTTTATTACTATGTACTTTTAAACTTACGCGATCTGAACACATTATTATTAGTATTAGACGGGTATTTATCGCGTTCAAATTACCTTATTTCCCGACATTTCGACAGGTTTGCACGCTGTCGTGGTCACGGGTAGACGTGACCTACCCGAGACCACGAACGTGAGAGTCTACCCGTGACCACGACAGCGTGCAAACCTGTCGAAATGACGGGAAAATATAAGGTAATTTGAACGCGATAAATACCCGTCTAATACTAATAATATTTTTTTATTACTTTTGCTTCAATGTACAGACAGACACATATAGTTCTATTTTTTTATTATTTGTGTAGATTTTAACATTAAAATGACAAATTCTGCTATAGTTATGGCTTTTCAAATCACTTTTCAATAGCCAAATGTCATTCACATGACAGAAAAAACGGAGGAAACATTGACTTGATAAGTTAGATTACTGGTAAGGCTGGGACTCCACCAAAGCAGAGACGAGACGAGCGGAGAGGAGATGTTTTTTAAACAACCAATAGAATTGTGTTATTAGTCAATAGTCAATAGTCAATAATCTTTATTCAGTAATATCACAAGGATCATTTTGAATCGTCTTACATACTAGGTGAGTCTAGGTGCCAATTCCAGTCCTATCCCCAGTACGAGAAGAACTGGCAAGAAACTCGCTGGGCCCTAGCGCTTTTTTTGTATTATGAACCTTGTTAACATTGTTAGGGACACCTAGCAGAGTTGGAGCTGATTCGTCCCAAGCTTTTTTGTCATATTGACACATCTCTCCGCTCAGCTTCAGTGGAGATCGCTGTGCGGAGATGTGTAACATTAGTATGGCGCGATGGAAGCGGAGATGTGAGCTGTGCGCGGACGACGCGCAGTGGAGACGAGAGAACCGCTCATATCTCTGCTTTGGTGGAATCCCCCGAGCTGAAAAACATCTCATCTCGCACACCACACATCTCTGCTTTGGTGGAGTCCTGGTCTAAATGCCAGAAAAAATGAGGAACAATTGACTCAATAAGTTATAAGAATGTTATATAATATTTCAGTTCCCCGTGGAGCCTTCAGACCCTGAGCTGGCCAGATACAGGAACCCCCATCTCAGCTCCACGCACACACTCACTTTTGATAACTCGAAATCAAAGATCGGCTTCCACAAAGTATTACAGGTTTGTTGAGTTTTCTTTAAGTTTACACTATGGTTTTTTTTTTAACACCACACAAAACAAAAGGCTTTGTCGCTTGAACGACCACACTGTCTAATTGGTACATATCTATCTATATATATATAAAAATGAATTGCTGTTCGTTAGTCTCGCTAAAACTCGAGAACGGCTAAACGGATTTATCTTATCTTGCTCTTGAAATGTTCGTGGAGGTCTAGGGAAGGTTTAAAAAGTAAGAAAAATTCTAATAACTGCCAGGAAAACCCTAAAAATAGCCCTTTTCTATTTCCCATACAAACGTTTTCTAAATAAGTACGAAGTCTGCCGGGTCAGCTAGTTAACAATATTTAACTAATCAAAACAAAGAAAAAGAAAACAAACTTAAACTAATCTCTACAGAAATAACACAAAGCAAGATTGTACAATTCGCGAGCCTCGTTATTTTTAATACTAGGTTAAAATAAGTATTCAACATTTCATCTTTATTTATGGCATTTGTCTCTTAAGAGATCAATTTCGTCAGTGTTAAGTGTATTTATATATAGGTAAGAGTTGTTTGTCAGCATAACAGAGTATTAGTCCAAACTGTCTTAATTTATTTACTCCTAAAACATGTTTTAAGAGTAAACTCCTTCTAAACTTGCAGAAAACATGTTAAAAATGTTTCTTGTTTGAAACATAATTTTGATTTTTTTTTGGTTTATAGAATGTATGTAACATTTATTTATTTATAAGAATACCAACAGATTTTAATGTTTCATTAATAATGCTTAGTGCTAGATAGCCAATAAAGGTTCTCACGTGTTAGTAGTAGATGCATTAAATCAACAAATCGGTGAAATGAAAATACTACATATACCAAGAGGGTATGACTTGTGTAGCAAATGGAAAAAATAAACTAAGGTGTCTATTGTACAAAAAAATCATGTTTTTATATGCCCCACATTTAGGGTTAGTATGATGGATGATCAATAAAAAAAAACAAAAATTAAATTCGGACCAACAGCTTATGTATTAATGACATTGAAAAAGAATGAATAGAAATAGTTAGCCAATTAGAGAGCCAAAGAGCGCTGGTGGTGTAGTGGTAGCACCCCTGCCTCACGAACCGAAGGTCGTGGGTTCAAACCTGGTCGTGCACCAATGAGTTTTTCCACTCGAAAAATTTATGTGCGCAATGCCAGTGCTCTTAAACGTTGAAGGAAAACATCGTGAGGAAATCGGCATGCCCTAGAACCAAAAATTCGAAGGTATGTGTCATAGGTTAGTATTCTTATAAGCGGCGATGGGCTTGCAACCTGTCACGTACGGAATACTAATTATTGTGCAAAATGTGGGCATGTACCAAATGTCATGTTTGGACTTGCCTCTGACTACCCTCTTTAGATATCCTCAAAGATCTAAGTAACTAAAGATCTGAGGAGATATCTACCGAGCCTGGGGATTACAGTCGTGATCATATTTATTTTATTTTATTTTTTAGTTAGCCAATTAAAGGTCTTCTATACTAATAAATTATAAAGACGAAAGTTTTGTATTTTTGTTTGTAACAAATAAACTGAAAAACTACTCGTCCGATTTCAAAAATTCTTTCACCGTTATATTGCTACGTTATCACTGAGTAACATAGGCTATATTTTATGTAGGTACCTTGCGAGCAATGCCGCGAGCGGAAGCTAGTATACAATATAGTGAGTCCCATTTACTGAATTTTTCTTGCTTATAAACCGGCATACCCTAGACTAGAACTAGAAAGCCGCGAAGGGAAGCTAGTCACTAATAAAAATCAAATCAAAATGATATAAATCTCTAAAAATCTAAATATCAATGTTATAAATCAATAATAAATTCTATGTATTTCAGCAAGAGAAACAAATAATCAAATCTGAATTGAACTATGTCCCCACCTTCAATGAACCCCCTGTGGAGGTGACTGTGGAAGGGGTCAAGATGGAAGCCCCCATATCTGATTATGAGGACAACCTGCCATTGGAAGAATTCAGGTATATAATAGGTTGTTACTAGAAAGGTGATAGATTTGAATGTGGATGGATATAAGGGTAGAGGTAGACCTAAAAAAAGATGGATGGACTAATGTGAAGGACTGTCTAAGATCCGGCTGCAAAATTATGCACTCATCAAATATTTGCTAAAATAATTTTTTTATGCATATTTATGACCAAGAGAATATATATCTACCAGGTTGTCTATGAAAATGTGGCCGCTAATATTTTTTATTAAATTTTTTTTCATTGATTTTTCGTAAAAAAAATTTCATCCAGATCCGTTCAGCCATTTCAGCGTGAAAGACTAACAAACATACATTCATACATACAGCCGTACATCCATACATTCTTAAAAACTTCCGCGTTTATAATATTAGTAGTAGGTATTTAAATTTTGAATTTAAAAAATTTGAATTATTTTCAGATCTGGTGATGTAGAACCTATCACACCATTTGAGAGTGAACCTAATAAAAAACCTATCAAGAAGAACAAAGAACCGAAGAGTAGAAAGAGTAAGAAGAGGTATATAACTTCCATCTTAGCATAAGCTCTGTAGACAACGATTTTGTCCACGAAAGAGAAGACAAAAATGACATTTGGTGTAGACCTAGCTATTTGTCTACCGTCTCAAATTGAATGACGATGGAGAAGTCAAAAATGACATTTGGGTGTAGCTATTTGTCTACCGTCTCGAGCATGGCGATCTCAGAGAATGAACGAAGAGAGAAGTGTCTACACTTCCTCGACAAAAGTCTATAGCACCGAGCATGGCGGACATGTGTTCTCTATTTTTGACGATTATGGCTAGAGATATGTCTTCTTAATCTCAATATATATAACTCAAAGGTGACTGACTGACTGACTGACATAGTGATCTATCAACGCACAGCCCAAACCACTGGACGGATCGGGCTGAAATTTGGCATGCAGGTAGATGTTATGACGTAGGCATCCGCTAAGAAAGGATTTTGATTAATTCTACCCCCAAGGGGATAAAATAGGGGATGAAAGTTTGATTTTGTTTTTCAAGGTACCACGCGGGCGAAGCCGTGGACGGAAGCTAGTTAGTCATAAAACAAGATCACGTCTGTAATCCCCAGACTCGGTAGATATCTCCTTAGATCCCTTACTTACATCTCTGAGGATATCTAAAAGGGGTAGTCAGAGGCACGTACAAACGTAATATTTTGCCCATGACCACATTTTGGACAGTGATTAGTATTCGATGCGATAAAAAGAACCTTTTAAAGGTGCTGTTGGAGGTTTAAGTTTGTATAAAAAACATTTGTGAGCGAAGTCGTGAGAAGTTACACCAGGGGAAAAATAGGTAGGTCGGGAAAAATAGGTATATTAAACGCGCTAGATACCCTTTTAATACTAATAATGTGTTCAGATCGCGTAAGTTTAAAATTATATTCCAACAGATTAAACCCTGAAGAGTCGGAGACACCCAAGGAAGCGAAGAAGCCTTCAATCAGGAAGCCCATAGAAATAGATCCGAAGAAGATACGAATCATCACCCTAAACCCTGAGGAACAGATTCGGCAGAGGGAGGTTAGTCATCCAACTTAGTCACAGTCATCCAACTTTGTCAGTCATCCAATTTTTTCACAGTCATCCAACTATGTCACAGTCATCCAACTTTGTCACATTCATTCAACTATGTCAATTAGTCATGTAACTTTATCACAATCATCCAACTATGTGACTTTAGTCATCAAACTTTGTAATTTTAGTCATCAATCTTTGTCAATTTAGTCATCAAACTTTGTCATTTTAGTCATCTAAATACATGACTGTAGTCATCCAACTTTTTCAGTCAACAAACTTTGTTACTTTGTCATCCAACTTTGTCACAATCATCCAACTTTGTGGCATTAGTCATCAAACTCTGTCACTTTAGTCATCAAACTTTGTCACTTTATCATCCAACTTTAACAGTCATCCAACTTTGTCACAGTTTTAAATTTATTACATTTACAGGAAGAAAGTAAAGCACTTGTGAAGTTTCCATTCCAATGCGTGCTGTGCTTCAAAGGGTTCAACTTCGAGTCTAAACTGCAGAATCACATGGCCAAACACAGTCCGGTGAGTACCTGCTAGCTCTAATGCACATAATCTGTCCTGAGCTGCTGGAGCTATTGGGACTGCGCACAAACACGGCTACACTTAGAAGACCTAGTACATTATATGTTCCTCATGTTAAAACGAATTATAGGCTAAACGCTTTTATTATTCGAGCAAGCGCCTCGCTTAACTCTTTGGCAAATGTAGATATTGATTTGTTTACTACATCCACAAGCAAGTTAAAACGCTTGCTAAGTAATAACTTTTTTTTGGGTGGTTAATACACCCGATACCTACTTAAGTATGTAATATCTAGTTTGTTTTTTTATTTTTAATCCTGTTTTGTCGTCCACTTTCTTTTCTTTTATACCTAATAATTATTGAAACTATTTGTGGAAACTTTTAATTGGCCGTCAGCATTACATGTGCTTTGCATGTATTTTTAGTATAATAAGTTGTTTTCTGTATACCTAGCTGTAAGTTTTCCTAAAATTTGAAAATAAAATAAAATAATAAATAAATAAAATACAAAATTAAAAATTTTAAAACCCCCCGACTTCTAAACCCTACCCTAACATGTCAAATTTAAAGTCATGATTACCTTACAATGTTCTTTCTTCATTGAAGTAACACGGTACCAAATTTCGAATCGATCGGACTTATAGAAGTTATTCAGATCCCCTCATCAACTAGAAAAGGGCTGATGATCTTCAAACGGCTAAACAGATTTTGATGAAACATGGATAAGAACACTCGGGATAAAATTATCTATGACACAAAAAAAACTAAACGAAAATCGGTTCATCCGTTTGGGAGCTACGATACCACAGACAGATACACAGACACACAGATACACAGACAGACACGTTAAATTTATAACACCCCTCTTTTTCGTCGGGGGTTAAAATGAGACATATTGTGCTCGAAAGAGGCCTTAATGAGAGAAGACACTGCACTAAACTGCTGTATAACTTCTATTTTAATCTGAATGTCAGTTATTTGTATGTTAGAGGAAGATGATGTCAGTTATTTGTATGTTAGGAACAAAATGATAATAGGAGAAAGATGATAGTTATTTGGTATGTTAGGACGATGATGATAGTTATTTGGTATGTAAGGACGATGACGATAGTTATTTGTATGTTAGAAGGAAGATGATTATAGTTATTTTTATGTTAGGAGTAAGATGATAGTTGTTTGTATGTTAGGACGATGATGATAGCAATTGGAAAATTCAAAAATGTAATTAAACAGAAACTGTCTAGAAAAGCTTATTATAAAATATCAGAGTACTTAGATGATAAAAAAACTTGGGATGAATCAGCTCCAACTCTGCTAGGTATTCCTTACAAAATTAACAAGGATCATACAAAAAAAGCGCTAGGGCCCAGCGAGTTTCTTGTCAGTTCTTCTCGGACTGGGGATAGGACTGGAATTGGCACTCACCTAGTGTGTAAGACGTTTCAAAGTGATCCCTGTGATTCTATTGAAAATAAATATATTTTGAATTTTGAATTTTATTGGTATGCTAGGATGATGATAGGTATTTGTATGTTAGGACGAGGATGATAGGTATTTTTATGTAAGAAGGAAGATGATGTTAGTTATTTTTATGAAATGAGACAGATGATAGTTGTTAGTATGTTAGGACGATGATGATAGTTATTTGTATATTAGGAGAAGATGATAGTTATTTGTATGTCAGGACGATGATGATAGGTAGTGGTATGCTAGGAGTAAGATGATAGTTGTTAGTATACATATTAGGACGATGATGATAATTATTTGTATGTTAGAAGAAAGATGATAGTTATTAGTATGTTAGGACGATGTTGATGGTTATTTGTATGTTAGGACGATGATTATAGTAATTGGTATGCTAGGAGGAAGATGATGATAGTTATATGTATGCTATGGGGAATATGATAGTTGTTTGTATGTTAAATCAAATTAAATAAGTTTATTTTGTTTCACTAAACATAATACATAACTGTTAGGAAGATAATGTTAGTTATTTGTATGTTAGGACGATGATGATAAGTATTGGTATGCTAGGATGATGATAGTCATTTGTATATTAGGAAGATGATGATAGTAATTTGTATGTGTTTGTTCCAGTCCCGGGGGCAGTATGAATGCAAGCTGTGCTCCATGTACCTGCCGACAATGTACTCGTACAGCGTGCACTCGCTCATCCACACGCGCCGCTACGAGTGCGTGCAGTGCGGCCGGCGGATGATCGACCGCGCATCCATCTACCACCATTACAGGTGACGACTCACCACACACTTGTTCGAGAAACTAGTGACGCGATGATAAGAGGGTCTACCATGAGTTTTCACAATCTACAATCGCTAGCGACTGTAGTTAAAAAAATGTATGAAATCTTGTACGACGCCTCTAGCGGATAGTTGGGTACTAAAACGTCACGTAGTTAACTATTCTACGTCACAGTACTACAGCGACTGTAGTTTGCGCTCATTAATTTGCTTAGAATTTGGTGCCATGAGCAACAATTTAGACAGATGTCATAGTAACGTACTATTACTACTGTAGTAACGTCAGCCGATCTAAATGTGACAACTCATGGTAGACGTAAAGAATAGGTGGACGAAGGTCCGCCTGAGACGCAGAAGGTTGCGGGTTCGATTCCCGCCGCGGGACAAATGTTTGCATTATTTGCAGATATTTGTCTCAGGTCTGGGTGTTTTCTATGTATAATATGTATGTATTTACAAAAAAAAATTATTTATGTAGTTTATCAGTCATGTGGTTCCCATAATACAAGCTCTGCTTAGTTTGGGGCTACATGATGCTGTATGATAGTGTCCAGCATTAAATAAATAAAATAAATAATGCTGGACAGTCCACACAGCATCATCTAGCCCCAAAGTAAGCTACTCAAAGCTTGTGTTATGGGTACTAGATAACTGATATATTTAATACATTATATACATAGATAATTATTTTTTATTATACATAGAAAACACCCAGACCAACGGAACAAATTTCTGCAGATCATACACAAATTTGTGCCGAGACGGGAATCGAACCCGCAACCTCTTAAAAGCATTATTATTATTATTTAAAGATAAACATTTGTGTGACTGGATGTTATAATGTAACCTAGAACCAAAAAATCGAAGGTGTGTGTCATACGTTAGTATTCTTATAAGCGGCGATGGACTTGCAACCTGTCACGTATCGAATACTAACTACTGTGCAAAATGTGGTCATGTGCCAAATATCATGTTTGGACGTGTGAGTGTTTTTTGTTTGTTTCTGTTTGTAACTAGATGGCGCTGTGTTAGTAAAAAAAAAAAAAAAAATATGATCACGACTGTAATCCCCAGGCTCGGTAGATATCTCCTCAGATCTTTAGTTACTTAGATCTTTGAGGATATCTAAAGGGGTTAGTCAGAGGCAAGTCCAAACATGACATTTGGTACATGCCCACATTTTGCACAATAGTTAGTATTCCGTACGTGACAGGTTGCAAGCCCATCGCCGCTTATAAGAATACTAACCTATGACACATACCTTCGAATTTTTGGTTCTAGGGCATGCCGGTTTCCTCACGATGTTTTCCTTCACCGTTTAAGAGCACTGGCATTGCGCACATAAATTTTTCGAGTGGAAAAACTCATTGATACACGACCAGGTTTGAACCCACGACCTTCGGTTCGTGAGCCAGGGGTGCTACCACTACACCACCAGCGCTGTTTTAGTAAGTAATTATTTATCTTTCAGAACGCTGCACGAGGGTATTGCAACGGTCATAACATGTGATCTTTGCGGTAAAATATCAAGGTAAAATTTTTGGAAATCAACTATATCAGCGGTCGGCAACCCGCGGCCCGCGAGCCGCATGTGGCCCGCGGACGTCTTACTTGCGGCCCGTGAATGTTTTTTATATAAATTAAATATCAAGATAAATGCATGAACGAACCACGATCGACCGTAGGTATAGTGTGGATCCAGCCTTAAAACGCACTTCGCTCTGCCCGCGAGCGAACAAATGGTGAAGCGCGAGTTCATTATAATTTTTGGTATAAGTGCTACAAAAAATCGTAATGAACTCGCATAAATATGCGAACAAACTTTTTCAATTGTCAATTATAAAAAAAATATGCTTCTCATCTCATACATGGGCATTTGAGAGCCATATTTTGAGCTTCTAGTGTTCATATCACAAGTGGCCCGCCTTTAGTTTATATTGCCACCTTGTGGCCCTTGCCTGCCAAAAGGTTGCCGACCCCTGAACTAAATGATTCAAATAAAAAAAAATACAGACGGAAAGCGGATTAACTTAAATCCTTTACAATTTAATCTGTATTCATAATTACTGTATTGATTTTGACAAAAGAGGTGTCGGATTCGTCGGGAACACAAGAGTGACATCCTACTAATATTATAAACGCGAAAGTTTGTAAGGATGTCTGGATGTATGTTTGTTACTCTTTCACGCTGAAACGGCTGAACGGATCTGGATTAAATTTGGCACAGATATAAGTTATTAGCCGCGTACTGACCAAGCGAGCGGCTCTGCGAGGCAGCCTCGGACATTTGCCGCAGTACGCATGCCGCGCGAGGCAGCCTCGGTCTGTAAGTTTTCTAATCCGAGGCTGCCTCGCGCGGCAAGGCCGAGCCACCGTGAGCATCGACGCTCAGTTTAACTTGAAGTCGAACAAAGCACAACTAACACGCAACGTTATTCGTTGCGAGGCAAAATACTACCGTCTCGAGTGAGCGCGGCAAACGTACTGAGGCGCCTTTGAGCATCGACAAAAACCGACAACGCTCGGCTCGGGCCGCGGCACGCTCGGGCGAGGCAGCGCGTGCGTTTGCCGCCGGCGAGGCACGTCTTGACCGACCGAGGATTTGCCTCACGAGGCAGCTTCGCGAGGCTGCTCGCTCAATCAGTACGCGGCTATTGTCTGGAATAGCAGGTAGGCTACTTTTTATCCCGGAAAAATGTACGGTTCCCGTAGGATAGATTCGTTCTAGCTTCCGCCCGATATTTCAATAATTTGTGTTTTCTCTTTTGTTTTTTAAATTAAATTTTCCTGTATAATCATCATCATCATCATCATCAGCCTGTAGCAGTCCACTGCTGGACATAGGCCTCCCCTAATGAGCGCCATTGCGCCCTGTCTTCAGCACGACGCATCCAGCCTCCGCCAGCAGCCTTTCGCAGATCGTCACTCCACCTAGCCGGGGGGCGTCCTACACTACGTTTGCCTGTATAATGTCCATGTGAATATAATTCTATTCTAATCTTTGCAGCAATAGAAAAACGCACCGAGGCCATATGCGAAACCATCATTCCGGCGAGCGGCCTAAATGCGACCAGTGCGGCAAGTCGTTTGTGAATAAGGACTCCCTCACCGAGCACATGCAGTAAGTATACCTCAGCCCTCACAGCTCAGTCGGTAGTAGCTCTGCCTTCTGCGCTGCAGGTTGTGGGTTCGATCCCCCAGGACTGACATTTGTGTGAACGCACATGTTTGTTCCGTGTCTGGCTGTTAATATGTATTGTATGTATGTATTTACAAAACAAGTATACGAGGTGTTACCATACCAGACTATTTCCGAAAATTTCAGCGGGTTAAAATACCCATCAATATCATCATCTTCCTGCCCTTATCCCACGTTATGTGGGGTCGGCACAACATGTGATCTTCTTCCATTTCTCTCTGTCATTCGTCATTTCAGTACTCACTCCTTTCTTACCCATGTCATCTTAAAGTACCCATCAATATAAACAACTTTTTCTAGGAAACCAACACTGTGAGCGCGAAAAAACAGCTGTTTCATACATTTTAGCCAAGTAGGTATAGGTATAGAGAGCGCTGGTGGTGTAGTGGTAGCACCCCAGCCTCACGATCCGAAGGTCGTGGGTTCAAACCTGGTCGTGCACCAATGAGTTTTTCCACTCGAAAAATTTACGTGCGCAATGCCAGTGCTCTTAAACGGTGAAGGAAAACATCGTGAGGAAACCGGCATACCCTAGAACCAAAAATTCGAAGGTATGTGTCATAGGTTAGTATTCTTATAAGCGGCGATGGGCTTGCAACCTGTCACGTACTGAATACTAACTACTGTGCAAAATGTGGGCATGTACCAAATGTCATGTTTGGACTTGCCTCTGACTACCCCCTTTAGATATCCTCAAAGATCTAACTAACTAAAAGATCTGAGGAGATATCTACCGAGCCTGGGGATTACAGTCGTGATCATATTTTTTTTTTTTCTTTTAGGTATAGGTTAATTTGTTTTGTTTTCAACCATTGCTTTTTTTCTTTTGTTTTTTAGTAAATAGATAAGTTTGTACATTTATGATATTAGTACCTAGATGACCGAGCTTTGCTAGTTTTTTTGGGGGTAGACGATGTTTTTTTTAAATGAAACCTAGCTAGATCGATTTATCGCTCCCGAAACTACCTCTATACTAATTTTTAAGTAATTAAAGTTTTTTTTTTTTTAATATATATACAAGAATTGCTCGTTTAAAGGTATAAGATAATTAAGCACACCCATACTAAAATATAAATTTAAATAGATACTTATATATAAGTACAAGTTTTGTATTCCCTTATAAGTGAACTGTATTTATGTTCTTTGAGAGAAATAAAGAATCTTTAAACCGAAGTAGGTATTGAACTTTTGTATGCTGTAGTTTCCGCGCTCAGTGTTGGTTTGTTTAGAAAAAGTTGTTTATATTGATGGGTACTTTAACCCCCTGAAGTTTTCGGAAGTAGTCTGGTAACACCCTGTATATAGGTAAGTAAAATTATTTTGACACTAGCTTCCGCCCGCGGCTTCACCCGCGTTATACCTTGAAAAAAAAAAGAAATATCCCACGGGAACCGTACATTTTTCCGCGATAAAATGTAACCTATGTGTTATTCCAGACTATAATGTATGTCTGTGCCAAATTTCATCCAGATCCGTTCTGCCGTTTCAGCGTGAAATAGTAACAAACATACATCCAGACATCCTTACAAACTTTCGCGTTTATAATATTAGTAGGTAATAAATAAATATAAATAAATAATGCTGGACAATCGACACAGCATCATCTAGCCCCAAAGTAAGCTACTCAAAGCTTGTGTTATGGGTACTAGATAACTGATATATTTAATACATTACATTACATACATAAATAAATAAATAAATAATGCTAGACAATCCACACAGCATCATCTAGCCCCAAAGTAAGCTACTCAAAGCTTGCGTTATGGGTACTAGATAACTGATATATTTAATACATGATATAGGTACATAGATAGGTATTTTTTATTATACATAGAAAACACCCAGACCAACGGAACAAATTTCTGCAGATCGTACACAAATTTGTTCCGCGGCGGGAATCGAACCCGCAACCTCTTGCGTCGCAGGCGGACTCTCGCCCGCTGCGCCGCTGAGGTCGTCGGAGAGGAATAATAAGCGGTTGTCATCGTTCGTGTTGCTGGACTCTTTTGCCGAGCTGCCAACATATTTATGTTACAGGATCCACGAAGGTGTGAAGAACTACGAGTGTTCAGTCTGTGGCAAGCGGTGTCGCACGCGCACGCAAATGAAACACCATCAGCTGAAACACACCAATATCAAGGACTTCTACTGCGTGGAGTGCGATGTCAGGTAATTTGACCTGCAGCAATACTGAATACTTTACTTGTTTGCCCTGTATAAGTTACAACTAATCTTATTGTTAAAGTTACCTTTGTAAACAGGCTTCCCGCGATACAGGCTTGCCTCGTGCGGGGGCCGCTAGTAATGTGTACCTATTTTCTGTTATTTGGCAAATAAATGATTTTGTATTTTTTTTGTATTTGTAGCATATTTGACCGGTTGTAATTGAAAGGTCAGGTTGGTCGCTAAGGTCAAATCGGTTGGCGGTCAAATATAATATTTTTTTATATATTTATTATATTTGACCGCCAACCGATTTGACCTTGGCGACCAACCTGACCTTTCAATTACTGAGCTACACCATCATCATCTTCCTGCCCTTTTCCCACGTTATGTTTGACGACCTCAGTGGCGCAGCGGGCGAGAGTCCGCCTGCGACGCAAGAGGTTGCGGGTACGATTCCCGCCTCGGAACAAATTTGTGTATGATCTGCAGAAATTTGTTCCGTTGGTCTGGGTGTTTTCTATGTATAATAAATAATATCTATCTATGTATATAATGTATTAAATATATTAGTTATCTAGTATCCATAACACAAGCTTTGAGTAGCTTACTTTGGGACTAGATAATGCTGTGTGAATTGTCCAGCATTATTTATTTATTATTTATTTATTTATGTGGTCGGCGCAACATCTGATCTTCCATCTCTCTCTATCATCCGTCATCTCAGTACTCACTCCTTTCTTACCCATGTCATCTTTCACACAGTCCATCCATCTTTTCTTCGTCCTACCTCAACCCCTGTATCCATCCCCACTCATATCTAACACTCTCGTCACATGACATTCATCATTCTACACCATCCTTGACTTTTCCAACAAAGACATTGTGAAGCGACCTACTTCCTAATATCATCTACGACTTACTACATAACCACTCTCCCATCTAAGACTTGATCTTTCTACTGTATTACAAACACTGCCTCTACGACTTAACCCTTCTACAATCTCAAAATCACTGGCTCTACGACTTAGCCTCTCTACCCTAATACAAAACTGCCTCTACGACTTAAACCAACTGATCTCTCTACGACTTGTATGTGCATATCTACCGACTTAGGGCGCTCGCCCACGAGCTACTTTTTGTAGCAATGCAGTCGCGATGCTGTCGCACTTAGCATCGATACAGTCGCGAAGTCATAACATTATATAAGCTTTTATCACTTTTTGTAGTGATGCTGTCGCGCGTTTAGCAAACGCGCGACTGCATCGCTACAAAAAGTAGCTCGTGGGCGAGCGGCCTTACTCCTACGTTCCTGGACGCAGGCGGGAAGACCGGCGGACACGGTAGAAAATCGTGGACGGGATAACTGAAGAAGAGTGCGGTATTTCCCGGACCGAACAGTGTGAAACGTGACCTTGGCTCGACCTTTACCGACGACCCCTTACTTTGAATTTTTGTATCTATCTTTATTTATTTATTTAGTTGCACCAACAAAGTGAACACCATTGCATGCATAATAACAAAACTAAATTAAAATTAAGTGCCACCTCAATTATAGGCGCAAACAGCAATGCAAATATAGTAAAATTGTGTACAATAATAAAATTAATTAAAAATAGAATATAAAATAATGAGATACTTAATTTAAATGGAAATAATTTGATTACTTAATAAAACTTACAAATTAATTAAAATTACAAAGGCAAGCAAAAAGTAAAAAAACTATAGAAAATATAAAAAAATAAAATCTTAGCTTTTAAATCTTAGCTTCTTTCTTTATTACTTACCTCTCATTTTGTCACACTACGTGATAATTGATAATCAACTTAATTTTCCAACAATTCCGACCTAGAATTTATTCTCTTACATAACTTTTATAAGTTCTTTGCATAAAATTGAAGTACTTGGATGACTGATGTTTTTTTTTTGTTAATTGACCAACCCATGTTACACGTATCTAAGCAAATAAACGTTCTTGATCATTGACTCTTGGTTCTCGACCTTTCCAACCAGTTTGACCTTTATGACCAACTTGATCTTCCAACAAATCTGACCTTTCATAAGTTTTAATACGTAAGTTTCAACATTCTTAATTCTCGACCTTTTCCAACCAGTTTGACTTTTATGACCAACTTGAACTTCCAACAAATCTGACCTTTCATAAGTTTTAATACATAAGTTTCAACATTCTTAATTCTCGACCTTTTCCAACCAGTTTGACTTTTATGACCAACTTGATCTTCCAACAAATCTGACCTTTCATAAGTTTTAATACATAAGTTTCAACATTCTTAATTCTCGACCTTTTCCAACCAGTTTGACTTTTATGACCAGCTTGAACTTCCAACAAATCTGACCTTTCATAGGTTTCAGTACAGTTAAATAATTTGACTTTGACATTCATTACTTAACTTGACTTTTTCAATAAAACGATGTTTCCAATCAGTTTGAGGTTATTCCTAATTTGTTCTTGCTTTCAGATTCAAATCGGCGCACAGCTTGCGACAGCATCTGACCAAGAGTCTCAAACACAAAGATGTCAATAGTTTTATGTGAGTTTTAATTATATTATTTCAAAACTAGCTTGCGTTCGCGGCTTTGCTCGCGAGGTACATACATTAAATATAGCCTATGTTACTCAGGGATAATGTAGCATTCTAATGGTAAAAATTTTTTTTAAAGCGGACCAGTACTTTTTGAGTTTTTTCGTTACAAACAAAAATACAAAACTTTCCTCTTTATTATATTAGTATAGACAGTATAGATAAAATATCAATATTTTGAAACGATAATGATTTTTTTACAAATTAATTGCTAGTACTTTTAACTTCAAACGAAAATGAGGCGTGTTACAAGAATATTTATTATTATACGGTAATACTATAATTATTCGGTGTTCGTCACCTACCTCCTCATAAACGGCTGGACCGATTAGGATGAAATTTAATAGGTATATTTCAATGGGTTGATTCGAGAACACAACCGAGCAGCACGTCCGCCGATCCTCTAGCTAGCGTAAAGGCGCGTTTAAACGGCGCGTGAACACGCGAGCCGAGCCTGGCTCCGCTCGTGATTGAGCGCGCCACGTGTAAACAACTCCACTCGGCGCGGCTCGGCAAAGTTCGCACGATCCATCACTTGTTGGTTTTTTCGACACGGATCAAAGGCGCGCGCGCCATTTAAGCTCGGCTCGTGTTGGTACGCGCCGTCTGAACAGATGGCACAGAGCGGACAGCGCGGTTCGACAGCGCGATGCCGCATCTCCACGGCTCGGCTCGCGTAGGATTGTGCTACCCGCGTCGTTTAAACGCACCTTTAGACGGCGCGTATTAACACGAGCCGAGCTTAAATGGCGCGCGCGCCTTTGATTCGTGTCGAAAAAACCAACAAGTGATGGATCGTGCGAACTTTGCCGAGCCGCGCCGAGCGTATTTGCTTACACGGCGCGTGGCTCAATCACGAGCGGAGCCAAGCTCGGCTCAATCACGAGCGGAGCCAAGCTCGGCTCGCGTGTTTGCGCGCCGTTAAATAGTAGATTAGTAGCCAAGGGCTGTGTTCGAGGGTGCAATCGATGCTTACACCCGAGCTAACTACTCTGCTTTACATCTCGATTGTGAGGTAAGTAGAAAAAAACCGGCATTACAAGAATAAAACATTTTAAAGTAAAAGTTTTCTATTCCCGCCTTTTTTCATCTCTTTTTTTAAATTATTTTTTTCAAGAACGAAATTGAGCTTCGCCGTTCGATATTTAAAATTGATGACTATTATACTCATACGAAGACAAGGCTGAATAGCGAAGCGACCTCTTTTGTCATTGGGCTGAATGCATGATGTCTATTGCCAGGATGATGGTTAGATGTACGCGAACTTTTTGAAAGAGTGAGGATTTTTTTTTAATTACTTACCGCCCTAGGGCTTTTCTAGCTACATTATTACCCTAGAGCGCTAATTGGTCACTTACAAGCCCCATTTGGGGGTAATAAGGACCTACTTACCGAATATGAGAGATGTAAAAGCACCTTAACGCTCTCGCCAGGTTCGCGTGCGCGCGCTGCGACAAGCGGTTCGAGAGCGCGGAGGCGCGCGCGGCGCACGCGCGCGTGCAGCACGACGGCGTGCGCGCCTGGCCGTGCCGCCTGTGCGCCGCCAGCCTGGCCTCGCGCGCGTCCCGCGACAAGCACGCGCGCCGCCACGCCGGCGCCGCGCCCGCGCCGCGCCACGTGTGCGACACGTGCGGCAAGGCCTTCCGCGGCCGCAGCGTGCTCACCAACCACCTGCGCACGCACACGGGCGAGAAGCCCTTCGCGTGCGCGCTGTGCGGCCGCGGCTTCAGCCAGCGCACGGCGCGCGCCACGCACGTCAAGCTGGTGCACCTCAAGGTGCGCCGCAACAAGGTACCGGAGCTTTATTACCAGCTTGTAATATTATACGCAGAATCTATGATAGGTTGTAACATTATACGCAGGGTCTATGATAGTTTGTAACATTATACGCAGGAACTATAAGCTTGTAACATTATACGCAGGAATATGTCAGCTTGTTACATTATACGCAGGGACAATATCAGCTTGTAACACTATACGCAGGGACAATGTCAGTATTGTAACATTATACGCAGGGACTTAGTTTGTAACATTATACGCAAGAACTATGTTAGCTTGGAACATTATACGCAGGAACTATGTCAGCTTGTAACATTATACGCAGGAACTATGTCAGCTTATAACATTATACGCAGGAAGTATGTCAGCTTGTAACACTATACGTAGGGACAATGTCGGCTTGTAACATTATACGCAGGGACTTAGTTTGTAACATTATACGCAATAACTATGTTAGCTTGGAACATTATACGCAGGAACTATTTCAGTAACATTATATGCAGGGACTATGTCAGCTTGTTACATTATACGCAGGAACGATAGCTTGTAAAATTATACGCAGGAATGTTAGCTTGTAACATTATACGCAGGAACTGTTTCAGTTTGATAGATTGTGATTTTGTTCGCAGGCAATCAAAGAAGAGACTCCACCAGTTCCTCCAGAGCAGAAGCCAGATCTGTTCCCAAAGAACGCGCCCCAAGTGGTATACGATGGCTGGAGTCGACCTTGCGACGTTTTCTATGTCACCGCCGGGCCTTAAGCTGTAGGTAGACCCCCCCCCCCCCCCCCCCCCACCCCTAGCATAATAACCTACTTTTTTCTGCGGAAGATAATACAGTTCGAAATTGCAACGTTTTCTACGTCACCGCCGGGCCTAAAGGTGTAGGTAGGCACCCCCCCTTACCCCCTCCACCCCTAGCATAATAACCTAGAGTTTTTCTCTGCGAAGAAGAAGACAGTAATGTTAAGAGACTATCCTACTAATATTATATAATTTTGTAAGAATGTATGGATGTCTGGATGTATGTTTGTTACTCTATTACGCTGAAACGGGTGAACGGATCTTGATACTTGAACGGGATAGATTTGTTTTTGATTTTCAAGGTGCCACGCGGGCGAAGCCGTGGGCGGAAGCTAGTTACTTTGTACTGTAAGGATTAGTAGGAAGTATTTATGTATGAGTGACACTTATCCTACTTCCTACTTATTATGAGTGACACTTATCCTACTTCCTACTAATTATGAGTGACACTTATCCTACTTCCTACTAATTATGAGTGACACTTATCCTACTTCCTACTAATTATGGGCGATACTTATCCTACTTCCTACTTTATGAGTGACACTTATCCTACTTCCTACTAATGATGAGTGACACTTATCCTACTTCCTACTAATTATGAGTGACACTTATCCTACTTCCTACTAATCTTCTTCTAACTTCCGTGGGCGGTAGCTAGTGTTCAATAAAATCACAAGGACTATTTTTGTAACGTGTTTATTTTAATGTGATCTCAATTCAGAAGCAAATGAATATAAAATACTTATATTTAAGATTGACTGAATTATTTTTAGCAATAAATAAGTTGTAAGGAAGTTATTTAGAGAAGTTGTTAGTAGTTCGCAAATAATTGTTAAACTGCAGCTTAGTTGCTAAGCTATGCAACGTTCTGCACATTAGGGTAGGTGACTGCTGAGCGTATGAACGTGTGAAGCAGGGCTTGGAACCGGTTAATAATTTTCCAGAAAAAAACCGGTATTTCGATAATAGCGTTCGGAGCGCAACCTCTTTCAAAACCTTAACTCGAACTTAACCCACAGAAAAGAGGGGACTTCTATAATACAGGTCTTGGAGATTTAAAAGAGGAGATCCCATAACAAATATTGTAGAACTTGTAATTTTGAATAAATACTTTTTTACTTTTAAGCGAGCTTCGTTTGTCGTCGTAAGGGTATATTGTCATAATCCCCACTAAGCTGTCCCCACCAGTGGGGATTATGAGAGCGGGCGCGTAGCGGAGCTCACTAATATACTCGTAGAAACGAACGAAATCATTTCGTTCTAACCGGTTAATTGAGCGCAACCCTTTTGGATTAATCGTTCTTGACTAACCGTTTAATAGAGTTACGGTACAACGTAACGTAACAGAAAAAAATTTAGGTATTTAGAGCGATACCGGTTTAAAAAAAACCGGTTTCCAAGCCCTGGTGTGAAGTACCCTATTGTATTATGAAGGGGTAAAAAAGCTATGTAAGTAAGATATTCTTTTGATAATGTCGTTTGAAACTATTGATAAGTTTTTAATTTGAATCGTGTGGAAATAAATATATTGAAATACATCTTTCATTTCTCATTTTCAACCACTTTTTATCAAAAATAAAGAAGATATTATCTCCTCAGACCTAAAGAGGGAAGTCTAGAGGCACGTCCAAACATGACATTTGGTAGGCACATACCCACATTTTGCACAGTAATTAGTATTCCGTATGTGACAGGTTGCAAGCCTATCGCCGTTTTTAAGAATACTAACCTATGACACACCTTTGAATATTTGGTTCTAGTAGGGTATGCCGGTTTCCTCACGATGTTTTCCTTCACGTTTTCGGTCTTAAATTAAATTTTAACACCAAATAGTTTTCCACATTTCCTATAAAATTAACCAGAGACCTCCTGTCTCTGGTTAATTAACAGCAAATATGATAGCCTTTTAACCCCCGACGCAGTGTTGCCAGATACACTGTAATTACAGCAGATCTACTATATAAGTTCTAAAATTAAAACCAGTCAGGATAAAATCAAAACTACTTGGAAAATTATTAATAGTGAGACTGGAAAAGTCAAAACTCATAGTACTGTATTCAATTTAAACATTAACAATACAACAATCAACCAAGATAATGATGTAGCAAAGGCATTTGAAACATTCTTTACTGACATTCCAGTCTCTACTACAAAATCTTTAAACTCTTCACCTGTAATCGCGCAATCTATATTAAAAGATAGTTTAGCGGAATGTGATGTAACATTCCATTTTGATTATGTGAACAATAACGACATCATTAAGGCATTTAAACTGATTAATGTTAAAAAGACCACTGACCTCTGGGGCGTTTCTGTTAGCGTTGTAAAACCATTGATTGAAATTATTGCACCTGACCTAGCTTTTATATTTAACAAATGTATTGACAGTGGTGTCTTTCCTAATTTAATGAAACATAGCAAGATTACACCTTTGTTCAAATCTGGTAGTCATTCAGATCCTTGTAATTTTCGACCAATATCAGTGTTACCTACATTTAGTAAAATATTTGAAAAACTTATTCTTAATCAATTACAAAGACATTTTAACATTAATAATTTACTTGATAAAAAACAATTCGGATTTACAAAGGGCCGCTCAACCACTGATGCCGGTGTTGAGTTGGTATCACATATTTTCGATACCTGGGAGGAATCTCAGGATGCCTTAGGTATTTTTTGTGATCTATCTAAAGCATTTGATTGTGTGCACCATGAAACATTAATCATGAAACTCCAGCACTATGGTGTTAGGGGGGTTGCACTTAATCTTTTAACATCTTACCTCACTGACAGACTACAGCGAGTTGAAGTAAATGGGAAACGTTCTCCGGGGTCAGTGGTAACAATGGGTGTACCACAAGGATCAATATTAGGGCCATTTTTGTTTTTAATATATATAAACGATCTACCAAAACTTGTTAGGGATGATCAGGAGATTGTACTGTTTGCTGATGACACGTCACTTTTATTTAAACAAAAGCGGCGTACGACTAATTTTGACGATGTGAATAATGCAATCTCTAAAATTGTAAAATGGTTTAATGTAAACAACTTATTACTAAATGAAAAGAAAACGAAATGCGTTCGTTTTGTACTACCAAATGTTAAGCAGATAAATACCAATATAAAAATAAATAACGAAAATATAGATCTTGTGGACACCACAGTGTTCTTGGGCATAACTCTAGATAATAAGCTTCAATGGGGCCCGCACATAGATAAATTGTCGAAGAGACTTAGCTCTGCAGCATATGCAGTTAAAAAGATCCGTCATTTCACCGACGTAGAAACTGCTAGACTTGTATATTTCAGCTACTTTCATAGCATTATGTCTTACGGTATTT
Source organism: Cosmorhoe ocellata (assembly GCA_963675405.1). NCBI lineage: Eukaryota > Metazoa > Arthropoda > Insecta > Lepidoptera > Geometridae > Cosmorhoe > Cosmorhoe ocellata. Next base: position 844,043 of record OY776273.1, read on the forward strand.
TGTTGTGGGGGAGTGCTGCAGATATTAACACCATATTTGTGTTGCAGAAGAGGGCTGTTCGTGCAATTTATAACATGGGTCCCAGAGAATCTCTTAGAGATAAGTTTAAGGAAATTAACATTATGACAATGCCATGTCGGTATATATATGAAAACTTGATGTATGTTCATAAAAACATTAATTTATTTTAAAAAAATAGTGATTTTCATAATGTTAATACCAGACATAAAAATAAACTAGCTGTTCCCACGGTTAGGCTCACTAAAGTAAGCAAATCCTTTATAGGGCAATGTGTACGCTTCTATAACAAGATCCCAAGCGACATGCTTGATCTATCGATTGCGAAATTCAAAAATGTAATTAAACAAAACCTGTCTCGTAAAGCTTATTATAGAATATCAGAGTACTTAGATGACAAAAAAGCTTGGGACGAATCAGCTCCAACTCTGCTAGGTGTCCCTAACAATGTTAACAAGGTTCATAATACAAAAAAAGCGCTAGGGCCCAGCGAGTTTCTTGCCAGTTCTTCTCGTACTGGGGATAGGACTGGAATTGGCACCTAGACTCACCTAGTATGTAAGACGATTCAAAATGATCCTTGTGATATTACTGAATAAAGTTTATTGACTATTGACTATTGACTGTATTTTCACACGATCCACTGTACACTGTAATACTTAAAAAAAATAGTGTATGGGAACACTGTAATTTAAAATATATTTATTAACTTTCAATATTAAATTTAGAGCTCGCAACTCAAATAAAATCAATCTCTTTTCTCTACAGATTTATAAAAATAATATTTCGTTTTATAACCCAATGACAAGAATGGCTCGTCAATATAACGAACTAGCTTCTAATAATATAGAACTCGACATATTCATTCCAAAGTTAAGCCAATTTATCAGACTTATTAAAGGCATCCTTCATTTCTACAACTTGAGCCACTCTGACACCAATTAGGTGTTCTGAGTGGTTCAACACATAGGTTTAGTAGGTACGTTCCCGTACCTTCTGTAGATATTTAGTACCTACCACTCATTATAGTATAATTATTCTCTTCCGTTTTGTTCAATAGTCGATATAATTTAGTAATAAGTTTTTGTAGTTCTGTTCTGTTTTTGCCTTAGCTTAGATGTGCGCACATGTTTTATGTTACAATCAAGTTCACAACTTCTTTACATACATACATACATAAAATCACGCCTGTTTCCCGACGGGGTAGGCAGAGATCACGGATCTCCACTTGCTACGATCCTGACATACTTCTTTTGCTTCATTCACTCTCATTACATTCTTCATACATGCGCGTCGGTTTAGGGTACTCTGGACCTGGCCTTTCTCTAAAACGTCCCCAATTCTTTCGTCACAACTTCTTTGTTTGATACAATATTATATTTTGTGGTTGTAATGTGTTTTGTGCGTCTAAATAAATAAATAAATAAAACTGTAATTTTTCAAAGGGCAAAAATCAATTCACTGTATTTTTTTTTACTTTTATTGTAATTTTGTATCAAACACTGTAATATTGAGCACTTTTGAGCACCAAACACTTATATAATTTGTCTCATTTGGCAACACTGGTCTGTGGTATCGTAGCTCCCAAACGGATGAACCGATTTTCGTTTAGTTTTTTTTATGTCATAGATAATTTTATCCCGAGCGTTCTTAGCCATGTTTCATGAAAATCTGTTCAGCCATTTGAAGATCATCAGCTCTTTTCTAGTTGGTGTTAGGGTAAGGTTTAAATGCCGGGGGGTTTTTAAAATTTTTCATTTTGTATTTTTTAATAAATAGGTAAGTAAAACACGAGTATTTAAATAAAGTACATAGGTACTTCCAACAATTGTTTTATTACAGTGGAAACCATTTTTGCATAATTAACGGGTGTCATTTTAAAATCTTGTTTAATAAATTTCCGAATAAAATTTTTCACCTTGCTTTTCTTAGCTTTTCAATAATTTGTTTAAAGTATGCTAATTTCTTTTTGAGTCGCAGATTTTTACGTCTGAGAGATTGTATTATTAGAGTGTGCTTTTTTTGGAGTTGTATTCTTCTTCGTAAGTTTTGACGCATTTTCGATTCCTCGGGTGTATCGAAAATAGAATCTAGGTCGGAAAAATCTTCAATGTCGCTTTCATTTTCTTCTTTCCGTGATTCTCCGATTTTACTACCGTTCGCTTGAGGTATACTACTATTAGTATTGCCAGCTACTGTATCTGTAATATTGCTAGACTCAGAAGTTTTCATACAGATTGAAGAAGCGATTTTTTTAACATTACCCTCTTTATCGGATGCCGAACTTTTCTGAAAATAAAATAAAGTTTTTAATTTGCGTAAAAGTATGTTCAAGGTAGGTACACTTAAATCTTACTTAAATAAAATTAACCACAGTAGATGGCAGGGTTAGAAAAACGCTTCAGTAATGGTATAATTGTAAATGGTCTATACTTGTTTTCAAAGTACAAACAAAGAAGAGAAGCTAGTAAAACACCGGCCAAGAGCAAGTGCGACTCGCGCACGGAGGTTTCCGTACCATTTCTATAAAAATGGCAAGAAAATCACGTTATAATATGGGAGCCCTCTTAAATATTTATTTTTATCTATATTTTAGTATTTTAAGTATTTCTGTTGCCATGCCACTATAACACGCCAACAGATATTCATCATCTGTAAAAATGTCATCTGTCTAACTATCACAGACACAGACGGACAGACAAATAGACAGACAGACAATTAAATGATCTTATAAGAGTTACCCCTGGATTTTCTGCGGTGTATTTGCCTGACAACTACGTCGCTCTGGTTTTTATATGTTTTCTCGTGTTATTTTGAGTTTTATTGCGTAATTTTGGTGGTTATTTTGCCAATAAAGCCCGGGTTCTTGACGCGAGTGTAAAGTATGTGAATTAGAGTGAATAGTTCTCGTCAAATTCCATCGGAGGAAATCCCGAAAATTTTCAACAAAACAGTCATCTTTTGTTTAAAATTGACTTGACTACTTGACTATGACTCTGTGACGTTGACAATACTTATAAATAAGTACACTTGACACTGGCAAAATTGTTCTCTAAGAGACAGATGCCATAATTGAAGAAGAAGAAGAAGAGTTACCCCTTTCCGGTCGTTGTAAGGAACTTGAAAGTGTAAATTAATATAATGCACAGGGTTATTACTGGCCCTAAAAATGTGCAGGGTACTAGTATCTAAACTTGTTATTTAAAGAAAACACTTACCGCGTCGTCCAAGACATTTGTTACTGAACTGCTTATTTTTCTTGTTTCTTCAAGTGAACCGTCAGTTTCATTTCCATCGTCATCTTCATATTTATCTAATGACGCCAAGAACAATGCCTGTAAAAGATAAAAAACTAAACGAAAATCGGTTCATCCGTTTGGGAGCTACGATGCCACAGACAGATACACAGACACACAGATACACTGACAGACACGTTAAACTTATAACACCCCTCTTTTGTCGGGGGTTAAAAATATAAAAAATCGGTTCGAATCAAACAAAGGATATTTAATTATCTTCATAAATGGTTCAAAAGAGAACAAAGAGCACTGGTGGTGTAGTGGTAGCGCCCCTGCCTCACGATCTGAAGGTCGTGGTTTCAAACCTGTCGTGCACCAATTAGTTTTCCTATTCGAAAAATTTATGTGCGCAATGCCCGCGCGTGACGTCAATTTACAACGCTCCGCTTAGTAGTTGTGTTGTGCGATGACGTCACACCGTCACACGCATCGAGTACGAATCCGCATCGCACGTTTACTTCTATAAATCGAAAACTAATTGACGTATCGAAATTATAATTGAATAACGGGTAATTTATCACGTACCTATTTTGTTTTTATTCCCGACGTTTCGAACACATTACAGCGTTCGTGGTCGCGGGCAGACTGATGTGCAGCGAGCTAGTTTTTATTATTGAGAGTAGAATCTGTATCTACCCTCAATTCGTCGTCAGATTCAGATAAGGCCAGGTTCACACTACGACACACTATAATTATTGTATCAACTTGCGGCAAGCACGGGTCACGGGTCAAGTTGATACAATAAGTATAGTGTGTCGTAGTGTGAACCTGGCCTTATCTGAATCTGACGACGAATTGAGGGTAGATACAGATTCTACTCTCAATAATAAAAACTAGCTCGCTGCACATCAGTCTGCCCGCGACCACGAACGCTGTAATGTGTTCGAAACGTCGGGAATAAAAACAAAATAGGTACGTGATAAATACCCGTTATTCAATTATAATTATGTCATCAAATCACGGAAGTTTAAAAAGTTTAATGACGTATCGAAGTAATTCTTTCACTTGTATTTTTTATTTTTGACTGAGAATATGGAGAGTTAATGTTCTAAGGTTAAAATTCTTCATTACCTCGTACGGGATCGCATCCCTCTGCAATGTTCGATTTTTTTTGGGGTTTTGCTTGAAGTCTTTGGCACGGAAATGATCAGAGCAAATGAGTGTGCTATTAGATGGTTTCCAGAGATTGTCTCCGCGGCTTTTCCTTATTATGTTTATCCACTTACTTCTTAAAATAGGATCCTTAGGTATTCTGTAAAAAACATCATCATCATCATCATCTTCCTGCCCTTATCCCACTAGGTGGGGTCGGCACAACAGGTTCTCTTCCTCCACTCTCCCCTATCATCCGTCATCTCAGTAGTCACTCCCTTCTTACACATATCGTCTTTCACACAGTAAAAAAACATATCAATTTAAAATTAACACGATACTGGCTTCTACATGGCTTTGACGACCTCAGTGGCGCAGCGGGCGAGAGTCCGCCTGCGACGCAAGAGGTTGCGGGTTCGATTCCCGCCGCGGAACAAATTTGTGTACGATCTGCAGAAATTTGTTCCGTTGGTCTGGGTGTTTTCTGAGACGTCAATGAAAGGCTGGAGTGAGCGATTGACTGCTTTAATTAACAAAACGAAAACCTACCCACAACCATACAATAATAAAGTAAATGCACCACATCGTTACATCTCTTCCCGACAAGCCAGGAATTACCTACGAAACCACACAATTAATCTAAATAATTTATGAGCGCCTGTTTAGCACGTTTAATAGCACGCAGTGCTCGAGCAGACGCGTCAGGCGGTGAGAACGTAGCAAACGCGGGCGCGGGCGGGGCCGGCGCTGCTCCCGGCTGAGCCAGCGGCGGCGGCGCCCGCGCCGGCGTGCCTGATTTAGTAAGCGGCGACGTGACCGAACCGTCGTCACCGCTGAACGCGTCTTCAAATTCATCTTCACGATCGGCTCCTTTATCGACCTCAGGTTTACCAGGATCGTCCATGTCGGCCTCGACGGCTACGCCGCTCGTTCGCGATCGCGATAGTGAATACCGAGCTTTATCTATAGCCGGGATCATCTGATCGGCATGCCTGCGCCATTCTACACCGTCGCCTGTGTTCACTTTGTACGAAACCGGTCCCGTTTTCTTAACAACTGTGGCTTCGGCCCACTTGTCCCCCCTCGCCGTGTAGTCGCGAGCTAGGACCGCGTCTCCCACTCGGAAGTCCCGGTCGACGCGAGGCGCCGATCGCGCCACCTGCCGCTCCTGCACGGCGCGCACGGCGGCGGCGCGGTCGGGGCGCAGCGCGTCCAGGCGCCCGCGCAGGCGCCGCCCTTGCAGCGCCACCGCCGGCGACACTCCTGTAGTTGCATGCTCACAGTTGCGATATTGAAAAAGGAATTTACTCAACGCAGCGTTTACGTCGTGGCCTTCATAGATAGCTCTTTTGATAGCCTTCTTTACCGTCTTGACTGCATTCTCTGCCGCTCCGTTCCCCTGAGGTCTATAAGGAGCCGACGTGGTATGTTTGATACAATTATTTGTACAATACATTTTAAAATCTTGCGATGAAAACGGGGGGCCGTTGTCGGTTACGAGCTGCGACGGTAGACCGAAACGTGCAAAAATACTTCGTAAAACCTGGATCGTGTTATCAGCCGTAGTACTTCGCATGGGCACAGCCTCTATCCATTTAGAGTGTGCGTCCACCATAATAAGGTAACGCTTGCCCGCACAGTCTCCGAAGTCCGCGTGCACCCGTTGCCACGGGTGCAAGGGGAACTCCCACGGATGCAGCGCGGCGCGCGGCGGCGCGTCCCGCACGCTGCAGCACGCGGCGCAGGACTTACACACCTGCTCGATATCACGATCCAAGTTCGCCCAGTAGATGTACGATCGCGACAAACTTTTCATTTTATTTATACCTAAGTGGCCTTCATGCACTTCTTCAAGAATTTTCTTTTGTAACCTGTCAGGAACTACTATTCTATATTTATAGATAATGCAACCTTGATCGACCACAAAATCGTGCTTTCTAGCAAAAAAAGGTTTCTCCGCGTCGCAGCTTGGAACCGATGGCCACCCAAACAGCACATAACCTTTTATCTTAGATAACAATGTGTCACGATCGGTTTCTTTTGCGATATCTTTACAATTAATAGGCAAAAAGTCCTCAATTATATTTAAATAATCTATCGAGTTCGCTGAGCAACCCTCCCGAGGTAACGGTAGTCTCGATAACGCGTCGGCCGGACCGTTATCCGCCGATCTAACAAATTCAATTGCGAAATCATATGCGGCAAGCCGTGCCGCCCACCGTTGGAGTCTGCTAGCTGCTGTTTGTGGGATACCTCCTTTATCCCCAAATATGTAGGTCAGAGGTTGATGATCAGTCCTCAACGTGAACCGCCTTCCAAACAAGTACTGATGGTGCTTCGTGACCCCGAATAAAATAGCGAGCGCCTCTTTGTCAAGTTGACTGTAGTTGCGTTCGGGCGCGCTCAGTGTGCGCGACACGCAGCTGACCGGCCGCTCGGCGCCGTCGGCGTAGCGGTGCGCGAGCACGGCACCCAGCCCGTACGCACTACTGTCCACAGATAATACTAGCTCGCGGCCCTCTTCGTAATGTGCTAATACTCGTTCACTCAGAAGGAATTGCTTAGCGTTTACAAAGGTCTGATCACACTGAGAGTCCCATTTCCACTCGACTTCTTTTTTTAATAATTTGTGCAAAGGTTGCAACAACGTACTTAAGTTTGGTATAAACCGCCCATAATAATTTAACATTCCTAAAAAACTTTTTAGCTGAGTTACATTTTGAGGTTTCGGAGCGTTGGAAATGGCCTCTAATTTCATAGGATCTGGTCGTAAACCATCTTTATTTATAATAAACCCGAGATACTTAACACTATCTTGTAAGAATCTACATTTACTGAGCTTTACCGTTAGCCCCATATCACGCAACCGTTCGAGTACAGCTTTAAGATTTTTGTTATGTTCAGTGATGTTCGGTCCGGTGACACAAATATCGTCCAAGAACACGACACACCCTGGCACTCCACGCAACGTTTCTTCCATCATTTTCTGAAACTTCTCGGGAATACACGACAAACCGTACGGTGTTCGGCGATAGGTATACGTACCCATATGTGTGGTAATAGCGGTAAGTGCCTGTGAGTCATCTGACAAAATGCACTGTTCGTAAGCGTGCGTAAGGTCTATTTTTGTGAATTTTTCACCACCGCTGAGATTAGCAAACAACTCCTCGATACGAGGCAAAGGATAGTAATCGCGTTTAAGCTTAGGGTTTATTGTGATTTTATAATCTCCGCAAATACGTATATCACCGTTTTTCTTAACCACGGGCACGATTGGCGTTCCGTAATCTGAATAATCTACACGATAAATAGTGCCGTCCGCTTCGAGGCGGGCTAGCTCGCGCTCGACTCGTGCGCGCAGCGCCAGGGGCATCGGTCGGGCTCGGACGTAAACCGGTTCCTTATCAGTCAGCTGTAGTCGAATAGGACGTTTGCAAGTACCTAGTTTGTCACAAAATACTTCGGGAAATTCTTTACATAATTGGTTCACGAACTTATCATCCACGATTGTATTGAGGTTTATTTGTGTTATTTTTAAAGCGCGCATCCATTCACGACCTAACAAAGGTCGCGCACCACCTTTGATGATGTATAGTCGTAACGATTTAACATCAACTTCACCTAAGCTAACATCCACCTCAATATAGCCCTGGGTGTCAATTCGTGAACCAGAATAACAGCGCAACGCAAGATTATCCTTCAAAATGTTTTTGTATGCAAATAAACTTCTGTACGTTTCTTCACTTATCGCTGATATACGACTACCGGTGTCCATCTCACATTCCACAACAACGTTATCTATACACAACTTTATGAAATATGGATTGTTACCTTTGGTAGCCACTTCAATGTTGAACATACCGTCATCGTCCGAGTCCTCATCGCACACGTAGTTTTGTCGACCGCCAGCACCGCGCCCTGCTTGACAGCACATCACTTTTAAGTGTCCTTTTTGACCGCACTCATCACAAGTATAACCTTTGAACCGGCACCTATCCGGTGTGTGCGCCTTGCCGCAGCGCCAGCAGGGCCGCGCGCTCGAGCCAGCAGCCTCGCTTGCGCCGCCCGGCCCCGCGCCGCGTCCTCCTGCGCCGCTCCCGCCGCCGCCTGGGGCCCGCGCCGCCCGCGCGCGCCCGCCCGCGCGGCCGCCAGCACCGCCGCCGCCTCGCACCTGATGCAGGCCCTCGCCCGCCCCGGCGCTCGCAACTCCCGGTGCTTCCACCGTTGTCGATCCGCTCACCTCCGCATGCTTCTCCGCCGCCTCCAGTGCTAGCGCTAGTTCGACCGCGTCTTTGTACCCGATCTTTTTCTCTGCGAAGATCCTAGATCTCATTGCGTCATTCGTCAAACCCGACACGAATTGATCCCGCAAGTTCTCTTCCAGTGTCGAGCACGCTTTGCACTTGCCGAAATTGCACGTGGCGGCGAGATGTTTCAACGCCTGTAGGTACTCCGTAAGGGATTCGCCGGCTCGCTGACGACGTAACCGAAACACGTGGCGTTCGGCAATCTCGGAACGTTGTGGTTCCAAGTGTTCGGTCACTAACTTCACAAGTTCGTCATACGTTTTATCTTCGGGAAAACTAGGTGAACACAAGTCGCACATCAACGAATAAGTTTCTTCACCGACAACCGTAATAAGCATCGGTACTTTCAACTTGTCATCAATACTATTTAACGTAATGTACTGATTCACTCGACGGATATAGGCCGGCCACTGTCTAGCACTTAAATTAAAGGGTTCTAGTTTGCCAATAGGCATTTTGCAATCAAATTACACGCGTTTTTATCTAAAAAATCCGTCCTGTCGCCAATGAGACGTCAATGAAAGGCTGGAGTGAGCGATTGACTGCTTTAATTAACAAAACGAAAACCTACCCACAACCATACAATAATAAAGTAAATGCACCACATCGTTACATTTTCTATGTATAATAAAAAATATCTATCTATGTATATAATGTATTAAATATATCAGTTATCTAGTACCCATAACACAAGCTTTGAGTAGCTTACTTTAGGGCTAGATGATGCTGTGTGGTTCGTCCAGCATTATTATTTATTATTTATTTATTTATTTATGTTGTAAAGTTTAGAGCTGTCACATTTATTACTTGTCACAAAACACAAAAACTAGAGCTAAAACTAAAACTAGAATTAAAACTAAAGTATTATATAAAATCTGTGGTATTATTAAGTAGGTACAACTAAACTTTCCGCTGGACTCTTACAAAAATTCACGAGGGTAAAGCGTGGGGTCGAACGGGAATAATCCCGAGAATCTCGAAATATAGGTACCATACCAACCTTTAAATCTCGAAAAATATACCTTTTGGATCCTGATGACAATTTTGTATACGCATAAATTACCTAAATGGGAAATTTTAAATTCAGATCTGGCAACCCTTTAAACATGGCGTCAAATTGCGTTGAGAATCTTTGGATCAAAATTAAAAGTTTAATTGTTTTACTAACATTACTTAGATACTACATAAATAAAGTTTACTTACCTATGAAAGGTAACATTCCTATACGTTTTCAATCGTCCTCTGTAATTTCTACACACTTCTATTGCACAAACTCCCATGATTACTGCTGCGCGGAACACGTGTTAATCGACCAATGACTGTGTCGCTACTGAGCGAACAAAGCGAGAAACTAATCTAACTGTTATACTAAATTATTTTTGGCGTTCACGCGCTTGTATTATCCATCTAGACAAGTATCGTAAAAAAGTCTATGAAGCTATGTAAATAATTCTTTTGGTCAATGTCGATTGCAATTATTGATAAGTTTTTAATTTGTATCGTTTGAATTGAATACCTACATAATTATAATGTACTTTCTACATCATATGCTTAGAACAAGATAAAAAAACTTTTTTTGTAAAGTTTTTTTATCTATAGACTCACGATATAACTTATCAGCTTGTTCTAGCTGATGTTATTTCTACACGCTGCATCGCCACAATGCAACAAAATGTTAGCAGGGACCGTAATCTCCAGAGGTTAGATTAAGTTAGATTATAGAAAACGGAAGAAATTAATTTACGCAAGACTAGGCAGTAAGGTCTATGACTATAAGCCTGCTCAAATGAGCGAATAATTTAACAAACAACAAACAACCGTAATCTCCATTGCAATGAAATAAAGTCTACTTCCAACACAAAAGTTTAATAACAAAAATCATAATTTATCTACTGATAAAACTACGTTAATGAGTAAATATTTTCTGTATTAATGCACAATACCTGTATATTAATGCATCTGAAAGTTACGAATTTGTCCATAATGTGTGTAAAAGCTTATAATCATAACAGTCTTTTAAAAAGCGATGGGAACGCAACCTATTTGCCAAATTCGGCTCTTTATTTATTTTTATATAATTTTATTGTCTAGGATCAATCATGATAATCTCTGATTTTTTTTTAATTATATATTTTTGACATACCACTAATGTCAAACGTCAGTAGATAGAATGTCTTTGTGTCAAGGCAAGTCATTTTCATCGTTCGTTCTTTTGTAATTCGTTCATTTCGTGCATTTATCAAGCAAAGAAAAAAGGGCAAAGAAAGCCAAGGCTCACCAAAGTTATCAATGTTTTCGTTCTACGATGTTGTGATCGTATCTAAAAACCCTATTCAGTAGTATTATCAATAAAAATCATGGAAACCGCGCCCGGTGGTGATGAAGATCCAAAAACAGACATCAATAGCAATAAACAGATCTGCAGATGTTGTCTATCCACAGAAAAAAGACTAAAAAACGCTCTTGAGGTGCAAGAGTATTTTATGGAACTGGCTGGCATAAACGTAAGATTATAATTTATATTATGTTACGTAGGTATTCTTGGCCATAATTTTGCATGTATTGACCATATCTGCCTTATGGGTACAGCCCTAGGAGATTCCAAGCTCCAAGCTGTAAGGCTGGTTCCTAAACTTATTTTTTCTACTGCCCATTTTTAGAATAAATTGTTTTTAGCGCCCCTATTTTTTTACCTTCCTAAAAACCATTATAACTTCAAATTAAATTAATTATTGTCATCTATATTAGTGGAGATTAAACATTCTTTCTAAACAAGACTTTTAGTATAGCCCGCAAGAGTTAACTTGAGACCTGAGCACAGTAAGTAGTACACAACGGCCTCAGGAATCTTACCACAAAGTCTTCCAGAACGATTCCACTAAAACATCACGAAGTAACACTACTTCAATACAATTTGAATAGTTCATGGTACGAAATAACAATGTAATATTAATTCAGTAATGTATTATGAATTCGGGGTGAGGCCCCAGGTCTCAAGTTAACCCCTATTTAGGCCTGCAGCGCTCACAAGGGGATGTTATCGCCCACTTTGAGAGGCTGCTGTAACGTATGTAAAACATAAAACTGTTATCATCTGTTATAGTTATAACTGTTAGTTATCATAGTTTAATTCTTACCTGCTAATTGTTCCTTACCATCCGAGGATAAGGAAGATCCTATAATCCAATAAGAGCTCAACACGGCACAAATTAATTGTTTCACAACACCGGTTTGACAGAAGTAATAGAAATAAGAGTATGAAGAGTGACTTTGTGTTGTAACAGTGTCATATAATGACAATAAGAGAAGTACGAGTGGCTTTGTGTGGTAACAGTGTCAAATAATGACACAATAAGAGAAGTAATAGTGGCTTTGTGTGGTAACAGTGTCAAATAATGACAATAAGAGAAGTAATAGTGGCTTTGTGTGGTAACAGTGTCAAATAATGATACAATAAGAGAAGTAATAGTGGCTTTGTGTGGTAACAGTGTCAAATAATGACACAATAAGAGAAGTAATAGTGGATTTGTGTGGTAACAGTGTCAAATAATGACACAATAAGAGAAGTAAGAGTGGCTTTGTGTGGTAACAGTGTCAAATAATGACACAATAAGAGAAGTAAGAGTGGGTTTGTGTGGTAACAGTGTCAAATAATGACACAATAAGAGAAGTAAGAGTGGCTTTGTGTGGTAACAGTGTCAAATAATGACAATAAGAGAAGTAAGAGTGGCTTTGTGTGGTAACAGTGTCAAATAATGACACAATAAGAGAAGTAAGAGTGGCTTTGTGTTGTAACAGTGTCATATAATGACCCAATAAGAGAAGTAAGAGTGGCTTTGTGTGGTAACAGTGTCATATAATGACACAATAAGAGAAGTAAGAGTGGCTTTGTGTGGTAAAAGTGTCAAATAATGACAATAAGAGAAGTAAGAGTGGCTTTGTGTGGTAACAGTGTCAAATAATGACCCAATAAGAGAAGTAAGAGTGGCTTTGTGTGGTAACAGTGTCAAATAATGACACAATAAGAGAAGTAAGAGTGGCTTTGTGTGGTAACAGTGTCAAATAATGACACAATAAGAGAAGTAAGAGTGGCTTTGTGTGGTAACAGTGTCATATAATGACACAATAAGAGAAGTAAGAGTGGCTTTGTGTGGTAAAAGTGTCAAATAATGACAATAAGAGAAGTAAGAGTGGCTTTGTGTGGTAACAGTGTCAAATAATGACCCAATAAGAGAAGTAAGAGTGGCTTTGTGTGGTAACAGTGTCATATAATGACACAATAAGAGAAGTAAGAGTGGCTTTGTGTGGTAAAAGTGTCAAATAATGACAATAAGAGAAGTAAGAGTGGCTTTGTGTGGTAACAGTGTCAAATAATGACACAATAAGAGAAGTAAGAGTGGCTTTGTGTTGTAACAGTGTCAAATAATGACAATAAGAGAAGTAAGAGTGGCTTTGTGTGGTAACAGTGTCAAATAATGACACAATAAGAGAAGTAATAGTGGCTTTGTGTGGTAACAGTGTCAAATAATGACAATAAGAGAAGTAATAGTGGCTTTGTGTGGTAACAGTGTCAAATAATGATACAATAAGAGAAGTAATAGTGGCTTTGTGTGGTAACAGTGTGAAATAATGACACAATAAGAGAAGTAATAGTGGATTTGTGTGGTAACAGTGTCAAATAATGACACAATAAGAGAAGTAAGAGTGGCTTTGTGTGGTAAAAGTGTCAAATAATGACAATAAGAGAAGTAAGAGTGGCTTTGTGTGGTAACAGTGTCAAATAATGACCCAATAAGAGAAGTAAGAGTGGCTTTGTGTGGTAACAGTGTCATATAATGACACAATAAGAGAAGTAAGAGTGGCTTTGTGTGGTAAAAGTGTCAAATAATGACAATAAGAGAAGTAAGAGTGGCTTTGTGTGGTAACAGTGTCAAATAATGACACAATAAGAGAAGTAAGAGTGGCTTTGTGTTGTAACAGTGTCAAATAATGACAATAAGAGAAGTAAGAGTGGCTTTGTGTGGTAACAGTGTCAAATAATGACACAATAAGAGAAGTACGAGTGGCTTTGTGTGGTAACAGTGTCAAATAATGACACAATAAGAGAAGTAAGAGTGGCTTTGTGTTGTAACAGTGTCATATAATGACCCAATAAGAGAAGTAAGAGTGGCTTTGTGTGGTAACAGTGTCAAATAATGACAATAAGAGAAGTAAGAGTGGCTTTGTGTGGTAACAGTGTCATATAATGACCCAATAAGAGAAGTAAGAGTGGCTTTGTGTGGTAACAGTGTCAAATAATGACAATAAGAGAAGTACGAGTGGCTTTGTGTGGTAACAGTGTCAAATAATGACAATAAGAGAAGTAAGAGTGGCTTTGTGTGGTAACAGTGTCAAATAATGACACAATAAGAGAAGTAAGAGTGGCTTTGTGTTGTAACAGTGTCATATAATGACCCAATAAGAGAAGTAAGAGTGGCTTTGTGTGGTAACAGTGTCAAATAATGACAATAAGAGAAGTAAGAGTGGCTTTGTGTGGTAACAGTGTAATATAATGACCCAATAAGAGAAGTAAGAGTGGCTTTGTGTGGTAACAGTGTCAAATAATGACAATAAGAGAAGTAAGAGTGGCTTTGTGTGGTAACAGTGTCATATAATGACCCAATAAGAGAAGTAAGAGTGGCTTTGTGTGGTAACAGTGTCAAATAATGACAATAAGAGAAGTACGAGTGGCTTTGTGTGGTAACAGTGTCAAATAATGACAATAAGAGAAGTAAGAGTGGCTTTGTGTGGTAACAGTGTCAAATAATGACACAATAAGAGAAGTAAGAGTGGCTTTGTGTTGTAACAGTGTCATATAATGACCCAATAAGAGAAGTAAGAGTGGCTTTGTGTGGTAACAGTGTCAAATAATGACAATAAGAGAAGTAAGAGTGGCTTTGTGTGGTAACAGTGTAATATAATGACCCAATAAGAGAAGTAAGAGTGGCTTTGTGTGGTAACAGTGTCAAATAATGACAATAAGAGAAGTAAGAGTGGCTTTGTGTGGTAACAGTGTCAAATAATGACACAATAAGAGAAGTACGAGTGGCTTTGTGTGGTAACAGTGTCATATAATGACCCAATAAGAGAAGTAAGAGTGGCTTTGTGTGGTAACAGTGTCAAATAATGACACAATAAGAGAAGTAAGAGTGGCTTTGTGTGGTAAGTGTCAAATAATGACAATAAGAGAAGTAAGAGTGGCTTTGTGTTGTAACAGTGTCAAATAATGACACAATAAGAGAAGTAAGAGTGGCTTTGTGTGGTAACAGTGTCAAATAATGACACAATAAGAGAAGTAAGAGTGGCTTTGTGTGGTAACAGTGTCAAATAATGACAATAAGAGAAGTAAGAGTGGCTTTGTGTGGTAACAGTGTCAAATAATGACACAATAAGAGAAGTAAGAGTGGCTTTGTGTGGTAACAGTGTCAAATAATGACACAATAGGAGAAGTACGAGTGGCTTTGTGTGGTAACAGTGTCAAATAATGACAATAAGAGAAGTAAGAGTGGCTTTGTGTGGTAACAGTGTCAAATAATGACAATAAGAGAAGTAAGAGTGGCTTTGTGTGGTAACAGTGTCAAATAATGACACAATAAGAGAAGTAAGAGTGGCTTTGTGTGGTAACAGTGTCAAATAATGACACAATAGGAGAAGTACGAGTGGCTTTGTGTGGTAACAGTGTCAAATAATGACAATAAGAGAAGTAAGAGTGGCTTTGTGTGGTAACAGTGTCAAATAATGACACAATAAGAGAAGTACGAGTGGCTTTGTGTGGTAACAGTGTCATATAATGACCCAATAAGAGAAGTAAGAGTGGCTTTGTGTGGTAACAGTGTCAAATAATGACACAATAAGAGAAGTAAGAGTGGCTTTGTGTGGTAAGTGTCAAATAATGACAATAAGAGAAGTAAGAGTGGCTTTGTGTTGTAACAGTGTCAAATAATGACACAATAAGAGAAGTAAGAGTGGCTTTGTGTGGTAACAGTGTCAAATAATGACACAATAAGAGAAGTAAGAGTGGCTTTGTGTGGTAACAGTGTCAAATAATGACAATAAGAGAAGTAAGAGTGGCTTTGTGTGGTAACAGTGTCAAATAATGACACAATAAGAGAAGTAAGAGTGGCTTTGTGTGGTAACAGTGTCAAATAATGACACAATAGGAGAAGTACGAGTGGCTTTGTGTGGTAACAGTGTCAAATAATGACAATAAGAGAAGTAAGAGTGGCTTTGTGTGGTAACAGTGTCAAATAATGACACAATAAGAGACCACAACCGAATGGGTGCCCACCCAACACAAGACAACCGCTCGGTAGGCCACCACGGAGATGGTGGGACTAGCTAGATGTGCATCTTCCAGACTGGCGCACTGCTGCCAAGGATAGAAAAAGCTGGAAAAAGAGATCCCTCTCTTTTTTCCAGGCCTTTGCCCTGCAGTGGGACAACATAGGCTGAAATAATAATAATAAGTGGCTTTGTGGCGATGGGCTTGCAACCTGTCACGTACGGAATACTATACTGGAATACTGTGCAAAATGTGGGCATGTACCAAATGTCATGTTTGGACTTGCCTCTGACTACCCTCTTTAGATATCCTCAAAGATCTAAGTAACTAAAGATCTGAGGAGATATCTACCGATCCTGGGGATTACAGTCGTGATCATATATTATATATTATTATTTGTGTGTTCCAGGTAACGGTGCAAGATGGTATGCCCCAATGGGTGTGCGTGGAGTGCTCTGCATTGATGCAGAAAGGCATAGCCTTTAAGTACAAGATGTTACGAGCACAGAGTGTCTTGTACGATTATCTGATGCGGTGCGGTTCGGTACGTGTGTTCTTTATTTTTATTTTATTAACTAGCTGACCCGGCAGACTTCGTACTTATTTAGAGAATGTTTGTATGGGAAATAGAATAGGGCTATTTTTAGGGTTTTCCCGGCAGTTAATCGAATTTTTCTTACCTTTTAAACCTTCCCTAGACCTCCACGAACATTTCAAGACCAAGATAAGATAAATCCGTTTAGACGTTCTCGAGTTTTAGCAAAACTAACGAACAGCAATTCATTTTTTATATATAAGAGAAGAAGAAGATATGCTAAAATGTGTTTATTTACGACATCGCATTAGAAACCTTTAAAATTATCACTGTTCCTCTACTATATTAGTTATACATATAAACCTTCCTCTTGAATCAGTCTCAAAAAAAACCGCATCAAAATCAGTTGCGTAGTTTTAAAGATTTAAGCATACATAGGGACAGAGAAAGCGACTTTGTTTTGTACTATGTAGTGAAGAGCGCTGGTGGTGTAGTGGTAGCACCCTTGTCTCGCGATCCGAAGGACGTGGGTTCAAACCAGGGGCCTTACCACAAAGTCTTCCAGAACGATTCCGTTTTAGAAACGTCATGAAGTAACACTACTTCAATACCATTTGCATAGTTCATGGTATGAAATAACAATGTAATATTAATTCGGTAATGTATTATGAATTCGTGGTGAGGCCCTTGCTCGTGCACCAATGAGTGTTTCCATTTGAAAAATTTATGTGCGCAATGCCAGTGCTCTTAAATTGTGAAGTAAAACATCGTGAGGAAACCGGCATACCCTATAACCAAAAGTTCAAAGGTGTGTGTCATAGGTTAGTATTCTTATAAGCGATGGGCTTGCAACCTGTCACGTACGGAATACTAACTATTGTGCAAAATGTGGGCATGTGCCATGTCATGCTCGGACATGCCTCTGACTCTTAAGATATCCTCAAAGATCTAAGTAACTTGAGATCTGAGGAGATATCTACCGAGCCTGGAGATTACAGTCTGCATTTCATTCCAGGGTCAGCTAGACCCCAAGGATCCCGAGCTGACCCGGTATAAGGCTCCGCATCTCAGTGCCACGCGAATTCTAGCGTTTGATAGTACTCAAGAAAGAGATGGATTCCATAATGTATTACAGGTACCTATATAATATACTACTATAAATAAATAAAAGTAAAATAAAAAAAAAATACCTGTTGAAACGTCGGGAAAAATAGGTAAATTAAACGCGATAAATACTCGTTTCATACTGATGTGATCAGATCGCGTAAGTTTAAAGTTTCTTTAGAACCAGATAGTTGAAATTTGTAGTCTCATGGTTTGAACTGAAAATGGTGCACTAAGAAGTTCATGGATCATGTGACGACCTCAGTGGCGCAGCGGGCGAGAGTCCACCTGCGACGCAAGAAGTTGCGGGTTCGATTCCCGCTTCGGAACAAATTTGTGTATGATCTGCAGAAATTTGTTCCGTTGGTCTGGGTGTTTTCTATATATAATAAAAATATATCTATCTATGTAATATAATGTATTAAATATATTACACACGGTGCGCGCTTCGCCCGTTCGCTTGAACTTGGCTGACACGCTGCAGCGTGTCTAGATATCAGTTATCTAGTACCCATAACACAAGCTTTGAGTAGCTTACTTTGGGGCTAGATGATGCTGTGTGGATTGTCCAGCATTATTTATTTATTTATTTATTTGCGTATGGTTCGGATTGTGTGAACGATACATGGGTAAGAAAGGAGTGAGTACTGAGATGACGGATGATAGAGGGAGATGGAAGAAGATCACATGTTGTACAGACAACATAACGTGGGAAAAGGGCAGGAAGATGAAATTGAAATTTATTTATTCAATAAAATCACAAGGATCACTTTGAAACGTCTTACATACTAGGTGAGTCTAGGTGCCAATTACAGTCCTATCCCCAGTGCGTGAAGAACTGACAAGAAACTCGCTGGGCCTAGCGCTTTTTTTTGTATGATCCTTGTTAATTTTGTAAAATTTTGCAGAGCTGATTCGTCCCAAGCTCTTTTATCATCTAAGTACTCTGATATTGTATAACAAGCTTTTCTAGACAGTTTCTGTTTAATTACATTTTTGAATTTTCCAATCGATAAATCAAGCATGTCGCTTGGGATCTTGATAGAAGCGTACACATTGTACGCATGTTGTATTTTGTGCCAACCACATAACAGTGAGAGATGGTAGAAGCTCATGTATCACGTATATTTGTGGTTCCAGGTGGAGAAGCGGTACTGCAAGACGGAGCTGCACGACGTGCCGCTGCTGCCGATGTTCGAGAACCCGTGCACGGCGCTCGAGACCGTGGAGGCGGCCTTCTCCGACTTCGAGGACGACCCCTTGGAGCGCCAGTAATGAGCCTCTGCATTATATTGATTTAGACTTTCAAGTTACATATGACAACTCTGTCTGTCTGTATGTGTCTGTCTGTCTGTCTGTCTGTCTGTGTCTGTCTGTATATTTGTCTGTCTGTCTGTATGTCTGTGTGTCTATCTGCCTCTGTCGCTGGAGACCGTGGAGGCGGCCTTCTCCGACTTCGAGGACGACCCCTTGGAGCGCCAGTAATGAGCCTCTGCATTATATCGATTTAGACTTTCAAGTTACATATGACAACTGTCTGTCAGTCTGCCTGTCCGTTTATCTTTCTGTCTGTCTGTATATTTGTCTGTCTGTCTGTATATCTGTCTGTATGTCTGTCTGTATGTCTGTGTGTCTATCTGCCTCTGTCGCTGGAGACCGTGGAGGCGGCCTTCTCCGACTTCGAGGACAACCCCTTGGAGCGCCAGTAATGAGCCACTGCATTATATTGATTTAGACTTTCAAGTTACATATGACAACTGTCTGTCGGTCTCTCCGTTTAACTTTCTGTCTGTATGTGTCTGTCTGTCTGTCTGTCTGTCTGTCTGTCTGTCTGTATGTCTGTCTGTCTATCTGTCTCTGTCGCTGGAGACCGTGGAGGCGGCCTTCTCCGACTTCGAGGATGACCCGTTGGAGCGCCAGTAATGAGCCTCTGCATTATATTGATTTAGACTTTCAAGTTGCTTATGATAATCGGAAAATAAGAACTAGAAATAAGATCATATAATAGTCTGTCTGTCTGTATATCTGTCTGTCTGTCGGTCGGTCGGTCCGTCGGTCGTTCGTTCGGTCGGTCGGACTGCCTCTTTGTCTGTCTGTCTGCAGCGCCGTGCAGGGGCACGGCGCTGGAGACCATGGAGGCGGCCTTCTCTGACTTCGAGGATGACCCCTTGGAGCGCCAGTAATGACTCACTGCAGTATATTGATTCAGACTTTCAAGTTGCTTATGATAATCGAAAAATGGGAACTAGAAATAAGATCATTTAATAGTCTGTTTGTCTGTCTGTCTGTCTGTCTGTCTGTCTGTCTGTCTGTCTGTCTGTCTGCCTGTCTGTCTGCCCATGTGACCATCAGAAAATAGGACCTATTATAAGATCATTGAATTGTATGTCTGTCTGTATGTCGGTCTGTATGTCTGTCTGTCTGTCTGCCTGCCTGCCTGTCGGTCTGTTATTTATAAAATTTTGTAAAACAGTTGATCCATCTAAGTACTGTTACGAATGATCTATAGATAGCTCAACTGATCCAGATCACTGCTAGAGGTAAGCGCCCCCAAGACGCTGGAAGCATTACCATGTTGAATGGAAATGATGATACATTAAGCTGGCTATTGGTTTTAAAAGAAATAATTATTTTCAGATATGAAAAAAAGAAAGATCATAAAACTACAGAAAAGGATGATAATAAAAATGATGATGATGAAGAAGAGGAAGATGAAGACGAGGAGGAAGAAGAAGAAGACGACGACGACGATGATATTGAGGATGATGAAGAAGATCTAGGTAGCACTTGTAAAGATAAAGATAAAAACTTACCTGATAGACCTACTAATATTATAAACACGAAAGTTTGATTGGATGTGTGGATGTTTGTTACTTCGTCACGCTGAAACGGCTGAACAGATCTGGATAAAATTTGGCACAGATATAAATTATGGTCTGGAATAGCAAATAGGCTACTTTTTATCCCGGTAAAATGTACGGTTCCCGTGGGATAGATTTGTTTTTGTTTTTCAAGGCACCACGCGGGCGAAGCCGTGGGCGGAAACTAGTATTATATCATTCAAATTCACACAACTGTTGCTCGCACTTACACTCTTAACTCTAACTCTAACTCTTACACACAACACTAACAAACTTAATTTTAACATAATTCTAACACTATTTATTACCATTTTCATATTCAGAAGATGAGGATATAGAGGAAGAAGAGGATCTAGAAGAGGAGGAAGTGGAAGAGGACACAGAGGATTCTGATTCTAACGACAATGTGAGGAGTGAACCGGAGGTTAAAAAGGTTAAAGTTGATAAAGAAAAAAAGAAAGTCAAAATGGAGAGGAAGAGGTATGTAAAATAGACATAACTTACTTATACCTTCTTTTAAGAGCTGGTGGTGTAGTGGTAGCACCTGCCTCACGATCCAAAGGTCGTGGGTTCAAACCTGGTCGTGCACCAATGAGTTTTTCTATTTGAAATATTTATGTGCGCAATGCCAGTGCTCTTAAATGAAGGAAAACATCGCGAGGAAACCGGCATACCTTAGAAGGTAGAATTCGAAGGTGTGTGTCATTCATAGGTTAGTATTCTTATAAGCGGCGATGGGCTTGCAACCTGTCACGTACGGCATACTAACTACTGTGCAAAATGTGGGCATGTGTCAAATGTCATGTTTGGACGTGCTTGACTATAGATATCCTGAAAGATAGAACAAACATGTGCGTTCACACAAATGTCAGTCCTGGGGGATCGAACCCACAACCTGCAGCGCAGGAGGCAGAGCTACTACCGACTGAGCTGTGAGATCGATCCGGAGTGCTACCATACCACTACACCACCAGAGCTCGTAAATATTTTACTGTAATAAAAAAAAAATTGTATTTTTGTTTGTAACGAATAAACTCAAAAACTACTGGACCGATTTCAAAAATTCTTTTACCATTAGAATACTACATTATCCCTGAGTAACATAGGCTATATTTTATGTAGGTACCTAGCGAGCAAAGCCGCGAGCGAAAGCTAGTGTACAATAAAGTATTACAAGAATAGCATCTATCATATATCTAATCGACTGGCCTCACAGCTCAGTCGGTAGTAGCTCTGCCTCCTGCGCTGCAGGTTGTGGGTTCGATCCCCCAGGACTGACATTTGTGTGAACGCAGATGTTTGTTCTGTGTCTGGCTGTTATTATGTATTCTATGTATGTATGTATTTACAAAAAAAAAATATAATTATTAATCTGTCAACAATCTGGTTCCCATAATACAAGCTTTGCTTAGTTTGGGGCTAGATGGAGTTGCGTGAATGGTCCACCAATATTTATTTATTTATTTACTTATCTGAATTTCAGTATCGCAGACAGAACCCCATTGCCGCCTCCTGAAATGTCGTGGACGAGTGAAAATGATGAAATTCTAATTGAATTTGTGAAACAGAATGAAGCGTTATACAATCCTAAAAGTAAAACCTACAAAATAGGAGTGTTGAAGAAGAAATTGTGGATTGATATCGGAGCGATACTTAACAAATCCGGTAAGTCTGCCTACCCCTTTAGAAAAACATTAATGCCTTACCCCTAGCTCTTACAAACATTGTTATTAGTACTAGCTTCCGCCCACGGCTTCGCCCGCGTGAGAAACAAATCTATCCCACGGGAACCGTCAATTTTTCCGGGATTAAAAGTAGCCTATGTGCTATTCCATACTATAATGTATGTCTTTGCCAAATTTCATCCAGATCCGTTCAGCCGTTTCAGCGTGAAAGAGTAACAAACATACATCCAGACATCCACACATTCTTACAAACTTTCGCGTTTATAATAGTAGTAGGATTAAACAGGTATGTTAACGGCATAGTCGGATGTCACGGGATGACTGTCATCCCGTGACCACGACCATGCCACGACAGTGTGTAAACCTGTCGAAACGTCGAGAAAAATAGGTAAATAAAACGCAATAAATACCCGTTTAATACTAATAATAATATCATCATCATCATCATCATCATCAGCCTATAGCAGTCCACTGCTGGACATAGGCCTATATAATAATAATATAATAATGGAATACTAACTACTGTGCAAAATGTGGACATGTACCAAATACCGAATAGAACGGAAATATCTAGTAACGAAACGCGTGTCGAAATTCTATTTGAGTTTGTGTTGTTAGGCTTAATAGATAATAGTTTAGCGGGAGTTTTTTATATCCGTCCTTTTCGATATTTTTAATGGTTTCCGCAAAGTCTACATGAACGATTGATTTGGTACATGAATGATTGATTTAGGCGTAATCAATCATTCATGTAAATCAAATCAAATCAAATCAAATTATTTATTTGCCAAATACATTAATAATGGTAACATGTCAGGTCTTATAACTAGAGTAATGTCAAATGTATTCAACCCGCAAGCAGGTATGCAAATATTAAAAGTGGTTATTTATTCTATGTCAAAAATCAAAAATAATCAAAAACAAAAAAAATAAAATAAAAATAAAAATAATAATCAAGAAGCAAAATTACAATCGAAATAAAATGGTAAAATATAATAAAATCCCCTACTTAAAACTCATATATTCACCTACACTATAGAAACATTTTTCCAGTAGCCAATCATTTAATTTTTTTTTAAATAGATGACCATTGAGGTTTTTAATTGGTTCTGGTAACAAATGTCATGTACGGACGTGCCTCTGACTATCCTCTTTAGATATCCTCAAAGATCTAGTAACTAGAGATCATCATCATCATCTTCTTGCCCTTATCCCACTAGGTGGGGTCGGCACAACAGGTTCTCTTCCTCCACTCTCCCCTATCAACCCTCATCTCAGTAGTCACTCCCTTCTTACACATATCGTCTTTCACACAGTCCATCCATCTTTTCTTAGGTCTACCTCTACTCTTGTATCCATCCACATTCAAATCCATCCTTTTTTTCGCTTTTTTTTTCCCTTTCATCTAGTAACTAGATATCTGAGGAGATATCTACCGAGCCTGGGGATTACAGTCGTGTGAGTGTTTATCTTTAATTCGCAGATGTAGAATGCTGTAAACGATGGAACTACGTCAGAGATTACTATATCCGCCGGCGCGGCAAGCGCGCCACGGGCGGCGAGGCTGCGCGCCGACGAGCGGCCTTACTGGCGTTCCTCGACGATGTACCGTCCACCATGAGGACGGGCTGGGCGCCGCAGCCCATGCCGGAGGGACAGAGAGAGCCGGTCAAAGAAGAGTCGACCACCAACTTTGAACATCTGTGGGAGCAGATTCGGTGAGTTGTAAAAGTTATGTGTGAGAGTTGAAATTATGTGTAAGTTATGTGTGAGAATCAATGTTATGTGCGAAAGTCAAGGTTATGTGTGTGAGTCAAGGTTATGTGCGAGTGTCAAGGATATGTGTCCGAAAGTCAAGGTTATGTGCAAAGTCAAGATTATGTGTGAGTGTCAAGATTATATACGAAAGTCAATGTTATGTGTGAAAGTCAAGGTTATGTGTGTGAGTCAAGGTTATGTGTGATAGTCAAGTTTATGTGTGTGATTCAAGGTTATGTGTGTAGGTCAATGTTATGTGCGAAAGTCAAGGTTATGTATATAACATCGTCTTGGAAGCCCATAACAGTGTAACAACTATTAATTGGCAGTATTGGCGAGCAGTATTCCAAGATGTCTCCGAACGCGTGGACCAGCGCCAAGGAGGAGCTTCTGATAGACTTCGTGCGTCGCAACGAGGCGCTGTACAACCCGCGCTGCAAGGACTTCCGGAAACCACAGGTCAAACAGAAACTGTGGTGCGATATTGCCTCGCTACTTAACAAAACAGGTATGGCATACGTAAGGGCGGATCCAGGGGTCATGGGGGTCATGACCCCCCCTGGGCTGGGTCCAGGACCTCTAATTAAAGTTTATATAATAAGGAGAGCGCTGGTGGTGTAGTGGTACCACCCCTGCCTTGCAACCTGTCACGTACGGAATACTAATTTATGTGCAAAATGTTTGTACGTGCCTCTGACTACTCTCTTTAGATATCCTCAAAGATCTAAGTAACTAAAGATCTGAGGAAGATATCTACCTTGCCCGGGGATTACAGTTGTGATCAATTTTTTTAAATTTATTTTATAATAAGGATTACTTATAACTTTTTGTGACTTGACCACGACTATGTGACCCCCTCTGGCACCAAAGCTGGATCCGCACTTGGGCATACGTCTACCATGAGTTGTCACATTTAGATCGGCTGACGTCACTACAGTAGTAATAGTACGTTACTATGACATCTGTCAAAATTGTTACTCATGGTACCAAATTCTAAGCAAATGAATGAAGCGCAAACTACAGTCGCTGTAGTACTGTGACGTAGGATAGTTAACTACGTGACGTTTTAGTAGCCAACTATCCGCTAGAGGCGCTGTACAAGTTTTCATACATACTTTAACTACAGTCGCTAGCGAGTGTAGATTGTGACAACTCATGGTAGACCTACTGAGAGCACAGTGTATACGTACATGCGCGCGCGCAGACGCGGCGTGCTCCAAGCGCTGGTGCTACGTGCGGGACTACTACACGCGGCGCAAGGCCAACCCCGGCGCCCTGTCCACGGGCAAGGCGGCCAAGCGGCGCGCCGAGCTGCTCGCCTTCCTTGACTACGTGCCGCCCCCGCAACGTGGCCTTCGCGCGCCCGACCCCACGGTACTGGAAGCGACACCACTCGACTCCACTAATGATAGACGAGACGAGACCCAACTCGACTTGACTCGACTAGTATTGGACGAGCCGAGACCCAACTTGACTCTTCTTGACTAGTATTAGACGAGACTTGACCCAACTCGAGTCTACTTGACTTGACTCCACTAATGTTCGATAAGACGAGACCCAACTCGACTTGACTCGACTAGTATTAGACAAGACTGAGCTCTACTTTACCGAATTCGACTAATGTTCGACTAATGTGTAAATTCGGCTAGAATCTGCTTGACTCGACTATTATTTAATTCACGAAACTAGTATATAATAATAATATAATTTTTTCTACACGAAACGAGACCCAACTCGATCCTACTTGACTAAAATCTTATACCTTTAAACGAGAAATTCTTGTATAATATATGTACATATAAAATCTGAATGTCGGAAACGGCTCCATCGATTTTCATGAAATTTAGTATGCAGGGGGTTTCGGGGGTGATAAATTGATCAAGCTAGGTTTCATTTTTGGAAAACGTCGTTTACGAAGAAAAAACACCGAGCAAAGCTCGGTCACCAGGTACTTATATAAACTGAACTCAACTTGACTTGACTCTTCTTAACTTGACTATTCTCTACTTAACTTGACTATATGTACTCTACTCAACTTGACTGTACTCTACTGTTCTTGACTCAACTAGACTTTAATTGACTCAACTCTTTGATTTAACTTGACTCGACATGACTCATTTTGACTCGACATGACTCTTCCTCGACAAGATTTAAAATCATTTCACTGATAAATATCTATCTAACGTACTATCTAATCTATAACCTGTAAATCAATATATAATTGGTTCCAGCAAGAGAACGATGATCTCAAATCGGAGCTGCGTGAGTCGCGGGCCGCGGGAGAAGCTCGCGCGACTTCCGAATACGCCGGCCACTCCGCTCAGTACCGGTAATTATACCTTACTAGCTTCCGCCCGCGGCTTCGCCCGCGTGATACCTTGAAAAACAAAAACATATCTATCCCACGGGAACTTTTTTCGGGATAAAATGTAGCCTATGTGTTATTCCAGACCATAATCTATATCTGTGCCAAACTTCATCCAGATCCGTTCTCCCGTTTCAGCGTGAAAGAGTAACAAACATACATCCATACATTCTTGCAAACTTTCGCGTTTATAATATTAATTTTACAGGTTATTCGCTAAAGAATACTTACTTACGACACATACCTTTGAAATTTTTGTTCTAGCTAGAGTATGCCGGTTTCCTTACGGTATTTTCCTTCACCGTTTAAGAGCACTGGCATTGCGCACATATCTTTTTTCGAATGAAAAAACTCATTGGTGCACGACCAGGTTTGAACCCACGACCATCCATTTCTTATGTTATTATGTATCTCGATTACATTTGTTGTAAGAAGGATCATACAAAAAAGCGCTAGGACCGAGACGAGTTTCTTGTCTGTTCTTCTCGTACTTGGGTTAGGTTGGAATTGGCACATAGATTCACCTAGCATGTAAGACGTTTCAAAGTGGTCCAAGTGATATTATTGAATAAAATATGTTTGATTTAAAATTTGACCTTCGGATCATAACGTACATATAATGAAAGCTAGCCAAGTCAGACCTTAGGCTTTAACATACTAAGTATTATCCTAAGTTATTGGAAGAAATGATGTTATAAGTTGTAAGTTATTTTTATATAATAAAAAAATGAATTTCAGGACTGACCATTGAACTTGGCACCCATTTAGATCTCACTTCTTTTTACGTTCAAGTCAACAACTACGGCATATGCACAGAACTCTGAATTTTAGATTTCTGTGCGCATTTATATCATAATATTGAACTTGGCTAAACTGTCAGAAACTGTCTAGAAAAGTTTATTATAAAATATCAGAGTACTTAGATGAAAGCTTGGGATTAATCAGCTCCAACTCTGCTAGGTATTCCTTAAAAAGTTAACAAGGATCATACAAAGTGCTAGGGCCAGCGAGTTTCTTGTCAGTTCTTCTCGCACTGGGGATAGGACTGGAATTGGCACAGACTCACTTAGTATGTAAGAAGTTTCAAAATGATCCCTGTGATTTTATTGAAAATTAATATATTTGCTTTTAAACTTACGCGATCTAAACACATTAATATTAGTATTAAACGGGTATTTATCGCGTTCTAATTACCTATTTATTTTTTCGACGTTTCGACAGGTTTGCACACTGTCGTGGTCACGGGTAGACCCATAGGGTAGTGTCTACCCGTGACCACGACAGCGTGCAAACCTGTCCTATACCCGTTTAATACTTATAATAATAAATATATTTGACTTTTGGCTCTCACTTCACATTTGTTTTTGATTATTATTTCAGCATGAGCGAGTACAGTAAAACGTCCAACTCGACATGGAACAGCGAGCACGACGAGGTTCTGATCAACTTCGTGCGCCGCCACGAGTCCCTCTACCATCCCAAGAGTAAGGACTTCAGGAAAGCCCAGATGAAGCAGAGACTGTGGTGCACCATTGGGGCGAGGCTTAGCAAATCAGGTATCAATCAAACAGGTGATTAAGGCTTATTTAATCAGGTATGGTGAAACAAACAGGTGATTAAGGCTTAGTTAATCAAATATGGTGAATCAAACAGGTGATTAAGGCTTATTTAATCAGGTATGGTGAATCAAACAGGTGATTAAGGCTTAGTTAATCAAATATGGTGAATCAAACAGGTGATTAAGGCTTAGTTAATTAGGGATGGTGAATCAAACATGTGAATAAGGCTTAGTTAATCAAGGATGGTGAATGAAACAGGTGATTAAGGCTTAGTTAATCAGCGATCGTGAATCAAACAGGTGATTAAGGCTTAGTTAATCAGATATGGTTGATCAAACAGGTGATTAAGGCTAAGTTAATCAGGTATGGTGAATCATACAGGGCTTAAATCATAGGTTAGTATTCTCATAAGCGGCGATGGGCTTGCAATGTGTGGACGTGGCTCTGACTACCCTCTTTATTGTATTGTATTCATTTATTTCAGATATCAAATAATCCATATCACACATACACACTATTAAATAAAAATAAAATAAAATTCAAAATAACATGTCAGTAAAATAATAAATAAGTAAGATTCAATCCGTTAAAAATCAAAATTACAAGAATAAATTAAAATTAAATTAGATGGAATTAGGTACATTATATTAAAATTACTTAGGTATTATCTACAGCTCACTGATCAGTGATCAGGCATCATATGCACAGAGTGATGCAACACATCTTGCGAAGTGTACCCACATGGGAGACAAACAGCGCTCCACCACGGTTTTTAGAATGCTGTTGTGACTGGCCCTAGTCCTGCTCATCAGAGATGCAGTTTTTAGGATGCTGTCGTGACTGGCCCTAGTCCTGCTCATCAGAGATGCAGTTTTTAGGATGCTGTTGTGACTGGCCCTAGTCCTGCTCATCAGAGATGCAGTTTTTAGGATGCTGTTGTGACTGGCCTTAGTCCTGCTCATCAGAGATGCAGTTTTTAGGATGCTGTTGTGACTGGCCCTAGTCCTGCTCATCAGAGATCCAGTTTTCTTCCGAATGATGGCGTAGAAACCATCAGTCCGATACTGAGCAAACATCTCTAAAGCGCTACAAAAACAGGGGAGTCTCAGCAGCATCCTAAAAGTATTGTTATACTGGACACGTAGGGCCTCCAAAGATTTTTTGGTATAGCTAACCAATAGATTACCCGTGTACAGGCTCTGGCAGTAGGCTTTTCTTTAAATATCCTCATAGAGAATTAAAGAACTGAGGAGATTTTTCACATCTGTTTCATTCAAAAGTTCAATACCTACTTGGCTAAAATGTATGAAACAGCTGTTATTTTCGCGCTCACAGTGTTGGCTTCTTAGAAAAAGTTGTTTGTATTGATGGGTTGAAGTTTTCGGAAGTAGTCTGGCAACACCCGGTATATTTAGTTAATAAACCTACTAAAGATGAAACACGATGAAAAAAAAAATAAACAAAACCACTACCACTGTGAAAAAGTGATGTAAAGCCAAAAGTTGAATGCCTGAATGCTAGTCCTTTCGGCCTTACATCACTAAAGAAAAAAAAAAACTAGTTAATAAAAAGTTTCAAAGCTATCCATAGATAACAAGCTGCTGATATACAAGGTCATACTGAAACCAATCTGGATGTACGGAATCCAACTATGGGGATGCGCCAGCAACTCTAATATCGCTACAATACAGAGAGCCCAAAATCAAACACCCCTTGGTTCATCACCAACACGGAAGTACACGAACACCTGCAAATAAGCACAATCAAAGAGGAAATCAGGTCGAATGCTGCTAAATACAAAGAGCGCCTAGCACATCACCCCAACCAGCTAGCGGCACAGCTGCCTCAACAGAGCTATCTAAAAAGACTAAAAAGACAAGACATCCAAACGCTGGATAAAAGAATCTAGCTAGACAAAGCCTAAGGAGTCGCGCCCCAGAAGTGGAGCACGAGCCACAAACCACAACAGATTTACAACACATCCGCTTATAGTCGCGAGACTGATCGCAGATCAACACGGAAAAAAAAAAAAAAGTTAATAAAAATTATTATTTTAGATTCGGACTGCTACAAGCGTTGGTGCTACGTGCGCGACTACTACATCCGGCGCCGCGGCAAGGCCGGCGTGCTGTCCACCGGCAAGGCCGCGCGGCGCCGCGCCGAGCTGCTCGCCTTCCTCGACGGCGTGCCCTCGCCCGGCAAGCCGGCGCCCGCCACGCGCACGGTGACCAACCACTGACACTGTCAACCGAACAACTGACCATCAACCGACCAAACAACCAACCAACTGACAAACAAGTGACCAAACAACCAACCAACTGACAAACAACTGACCAAACAACCAACCAACTGACAAACAACTGACCAAACAACCAACCAACTGACAAACAACTGACCAAACAACCAACCACCTGACTATTAACCGACCAACTGACAGTAAACCGATCAACTGACCATCAACTGACAAACTGATTATCAACCGACAACTGACTATCAACCGACCAACTGACTATCAACCGACCAACTGACCATCAACCGACCAACTGACTATCAACCGACCAACTGCCAAACAACCGACCAACGTACTGGCAAACAACCGACCAAGCGACCAACCAACTGACTATTAATCGACCAACTGACTGACCAATAAACCAACGAAGTGACCGATCAATAAGCCAACTGATGGTTTATTAATTATTTAATCAAACAACCAACCAATAAACCAAACAAACAATCAACTGACCAACAAACTGACTGGCCAATAAACTAAACTAACAATTAACCGACCAAACAACCGACCAACTAACTGACCAATATCCTAAACTGAGAATTAACCAACCAAACAAACAACCAACTGACTGAGCAATAATTTAAACTAATAATTAACCGACCAACCAACCAACTTACTGACCAATATCCTAAACTGACAATTAACCAACCAAACAACCAACCAACTGACAGACCAACAAACCAACTGACTATTAACCGACCAAACAACCAACCAACTGACCGTTCAATAAACCAACCAAATTAAAAATCAATTAAAATAACTTATTGTAACATTATTATTAGTATTAGACGGGTATTTATCGCGTTCAAATTACCTTTTATTTTTTACTACACGAGAGAGAGGGCAGAGTCTACCCGTGACCACGACAGCGTGCAAACCTGTCGAAACGTCGGGAAAATAAAAGGTAATTTGAACGAGGATTTTCTGCGGTGTATTTGCCTGACAACTACGTCGCTCTGGTTTTTATATGTTTTCTCGTGTTATTTTGAGTTTTATTGCGTAATTTTGGTGGTTATTTTGCCAATAAAGCCCGGGTTCTTGACGCGAGTGTAAAGTATGTGAATTAGATTGAATAGTTCTCGTCAAATTCCATCGGAGGAAATCCCGAAAATTTTCAACAAAACAGCCATCTTTTGTTTAAAATTGACTTGACAACTTGACTATGACTCTGTGACGTTGACAATACTTATAAATAAGTACACTTGACACTGGCAAAATTGTTCTCTAAGAGACAGATGCCATAATTGAAGAAGAAGAAGAAGAAGAATTTGAACGCGATAAATACCCGTCTAATACTAATAATAATGTGTTCAGATCGCGTAAGTTTAAAATAACTTATTGTAACATGTGCCAGCAGGAGAGAGAGAAGTCGAAGCCGTCTCGCGAGTCGTCGCCGGACGAGGCCCTGATAGAGAGCGTGCGGGCGCCGGCCGAGGGCGCGCACGGCTACTCGGACTACGGACAACACATGGACGACTACCGGTATGGACTCATCCATAAGTTCTTCTACTTAATAATAATAATAATAAATAATAAATAAATAATGCTGGACAATCCACACAGCATCATCTAGCCCCAAAGTAAGCTACTCAAAGCTTGTGTTATGGGTACTAGATAACTGATATATTTAATACATTATATACATAGATTTTTTATTATACATAGAAAACACCCAGAACAACGAACAAATTTCTGCAGGTCATACACAAATTTGTTCTGAGGCGGGAATCGAACCCGCAACCTCTTGCATCGCAGGTGGACTCTCGCCCGCTGCGCCACAGAGGTCGTCAACTTAATTTAAGAATTTGACTCTTGTCGGCATAATAGATGAATCTTTCCATTTACTTCTTTCTAGGGCGACCTCCTTGACCTCTTTATACGACATGTGATAGCAACCTTCTCTTTCACTCGGCTCATATAGCTTATCTTCGGTCTTCCTCTTCTTCTCTTTCCTTCCACTTCCTTCTATAATGTTCTTGATGAAACTGACATGTCGTATAAGATGGCAGTCATTTTTCCTCTTCTACAAGTATATATCTATATATCTATATCGACGACCTCAGTGGCGCAGCGGGCGAGAGTCCGCCTGCGACGCAAGAGGTTGCGGGTTCGACTCCCGCCGCGGAACAAATTTGTGTACGATCTGCAGAAATTTGTTCCTTTGGTCTGGGTGTTTTCTATGGGTACTAAAAATATACCTATATCAGTTATCTAGTACCCATAACACTAGTATACATAAGTACCCCTAGTATGAGTTTTTAATTTACGAAAACTTTTTTCGAATAGTATCCTTTCATACATTTACCTCCATCGGAAATTTTAAGGTACTAAAATAAAGTCGATATCGTGAAAACTTGATTTAAAAATCATTGCTGGGACTGCCGATTACATAATATTTTCGATATTATCGACCTTATTTTAGTTCCTTAACATTTCCGATGGAGGTAAATGTATGAAAGGATACTATTCGAAAAAAGTTTTCGTAAATTAAAAACTCATACTAGGGGTAAAGCTTTGAGCAGCTTACTTTGGGGCTAGATGATGCTGTGTGGATTGTCCAACATTGTTTTATTTATTTATTTATGAATTACGTCACACGAATTTCATGATTTTTCGCCCCTCCCCCCGTCCTTGTCATGGCCGGTCACATGTGTGAGACTCCCCCCTCCCTAGTGTGTGAAAACATCGTGAGGAAACCGGCATACCCTAGAATCAAAAATTCGAAGGTGTGTGACATAGATTAGAATTCTTAAACTACTGTGCAAAATGTGAGCATGTGCCAAATGTCATGTTCGGACGTGCCTCTGACTCTTTAGATATCCTCAAAGATCTAAGTAACTAGAGATCTGAGGAGATATCTACCGAGCCTGGGGATTACAGTCATGATCATTTTTTTTTTCTAACTTCTTTGATGTTTCCAGAGAGCAGTACAGTAAGATGACTGCCAACGTCTCCTGGACATGGGAGAATGATGAGACCCTGATAGAATTCGTCCGAAGAAACGAAGCCCTTTACAATCCCAAGTCTCGGAACTCACAGTTGAAACACAAACTTTGGTGCGAGATTGGAGCGATACTTAATAGGACAGGTAAGGAACTTATTGACAGGTAAAGAGATGTCCACAATCATTGTTCTCACA
Organism: Cosmorhoe ocellata; assembly: GCA_963675405.1. Taxonomy (NCBI): domain Eukaryota; kingdom Metazoa; phylum Arthropoda; class Insecta; order Lepidoptera; family Geometridae; genus Cosmorhoe; species Cosmorhoe ocellata. Next base: position 877,376 of record OY776273.1, read on the forward strand.
GCTCAGTGGGTAGTAGGTCTGCCTTCTGCGCTGCAGGTTGTGGGTTCGATCCCCCAGGACTGACATTTGTGTGAACGCACATGTTTGTTCTGTGTCTGGCTGTTATTATGTGTTCCATGTATACAATCAGAAATTTTAATAGTTCTTTTCCCGCGGCAGAACAACTTGCCTTAAGAAGTAATTTCAAAACAGAGTAAAAATAAAAATAAAATGTTTTTGTTTTAAAACAATCTAAAAAATATTCATCAACTCGAAAACGTGAGAAACGATCGCTACATTAGACGAACTTTCTTTTTTGTTTGATCCCAAGACCTTCGGATCGTGAGGCAGGGGTGCTACCACTACACCACCAGCGCTCTAATGTTATTATTTGCATGCTGAAATAAATGTTGAGTTGTGGAGTGAAAGAAGACGTAGTGATGAAAATTGAGAAGGGTATGTTAAGATGGTTTGGGCATGTAGAAAGGATGGATGGAAGGAGATTGACGAAACAGATGCATAAGGCGAGTGTGAATGGGACAGTTGGAAGGGGAAGACCTCGGCGTACGTACCTCGAGCAAATTAGGGACGTTTTAGAGAAAGGCCAGGTCCAGAGTACCCTAAACCGACGCATGTATGAACAATGAGAGTGAATGAAGCAAAAGAGGTATGTCAGGATCGTAGCAAGTGGAGATCCGTGGGGAAACAGGCGTGATTTTATGTATGTATGGATGTATGAAATAAATATTTTTTCATTTTTCATTTTCATTTCGCAGACAATGAGTGCTGCAAGCGATGGTGCTACGTGAGGGATTACTATCGGCGCAGGAGCAAGCTGGCGACGGGCGGCGAGTCGGCGCGGCGCCGCGCGGCCCTACTGTCATTCCTTGACAGCGTGCCCTCTCCGCAACGCAACTCTTCCAATACCAACGCTGGCGACTCATAATCTGTCAATGTCAAGTGTCAAATCGTTGTCAAGTGTCGAACAATCAATGTCAGGTGTTAAATCGTTGCCAATTGACTACCATTCAAAACGCCTCCAATCGTTGTGTCGGATCAATTAATGTCAGGTGTCAAATCGTTGTCATGTGTCGATCAATCAATGTCAAGTGTCAAAAATCGTTGTAGTGACTATCAATCTATGTCAAGTGTCGATTGACTTCAATTCAAAACGCCTACAGAAATATCCCAATTTACCTGTAGCAATAATTTTAGAATGAATATGTTAGTTTGATAGATTTTTGCTGACAAAGTTGCGGGCCACAGCTAGTAATACAAACTCACAGATGTTCTCTTAGATCATCTAATTTTATTTAGATTTTTTTAATTTTCATATTTTATTTACACCACTTTAATATTTCACTAGTAAAAAGAACTGATGACCATGATGAAAAAATAAATTAAATTAAAAGTTTAAAATACCCCCAACACAAACTTTGCCCGCCATTTAGTGTGTATTCTACTACTCAAGCCCTTTTATTTGATACCTATAGTATGGGAGTTGTGAAAAAATATGTAATCCGCCATTTTGTGGCGGCGGCCATCTTGGTCCGATTTCCATCAAACATAGCTAAGAACACTTCCAACTAGTTCACCTATCAAACGAAAAAAACACACGTCAAACATACAAACATATTATTGCGTCGGGGCGGAGGTTAAAAAGAAGAGATTTAAGACAGATAATGGCAAAGTTATACTTAACATAAGGCATACGACTTCTCCTAATATAATTATGTAAGTATTTGATAATACTAGAAATATAGATTTAATGAACTACTGGAAAGTACAATAGGTGTATAAGTTTAAAATAACTCGTTAAGCTAGGGATAAGCTGGGCTATCTATAGATTGTCTGTATTTGTACATTAATACTTTTATTTAGTACTTATTTATTTTTAAGTACTCATAGGTACTTATAAATTTTTTGAGAAATTAAAATTATTGTAAAATAAATATAGCTATTAATAACGGTATTTGCTTAAATTTTAAATACTCGAATAGTCGTATAAATTAATATATGTTATGTGTTATATTAAGTTTACATAATAAATATATTCGAAGAATTAAATTATCTTTTAGCTGTCTTTTTGAGATCAATTTCGCGCCATTCAAAATTTTCTGATGGATTTAGAAAGGAACTATCACTTTAATGCCCGCCTTCCACTGCGAGCGGAGCGGGCTCCGTACGGACTCCGTTTAACTCGCAACGGCTCTCTTCATAGAAGTGCTTCCACTGTGAATGAGCGGACGGAGCGGATCAAAAGAGTACAAAGAGTTACAAAAGTGTTTTAAGGAAGGAAAATGGAAGGCAAAATCTAAAACTCTTTCTTAGTGGAAGTTTAAGGAATCTTTACTCCGGTCGCTCAGGTCATTAGCTTAGTTTCCACTCATTACCTTATTTTAGTGGAGGGCGGGCTTATTTCACGTACCTCACCAAAACTATACCAAATGCCAATAAAAAAAAACCTTTCCTGTGTCTGGTTTAAATACAATCACATTTTTATTTTTATACGTAGAAATAGCATCATCCGAAAATGACGTTCGTGAGTATAGCTCAATCGTCGGTTTGTGTTGTTTTTTTTCTACTTCAGTTCAGTTTCTCTTTCTCCGAGTGAGTTGAGTACGAGTAGTATTATTGTTCGTTCTGTCTGTGGTTGGGTTGGAGTGGATTATTTTTAATTTATATCAATAAACCTACATTACATACATCTATCCCTTAAATCTAAAATAGAATTTGAAAAAGACCAAAGGCAGTTGCAACAGGCAGGTATTATATTATGTAAGTTATCTAGAGACCTATCTGGAATAGATTGTTCGTAGCGATAAGCCTCCATTGTTATAATGTTAGTATGATCTTATCATTTCGAGGTCGCCAAGCCAGTTTATGTAGCTTGATAGTCATTAAGAGGTTTAGGTAAGTAGGTACTATAGTTTTGTCTACATTAAGTAGGTATGGTATATAATATTATTATTTCCTATTCGTATTAATCTATATCCTCATACAGTCCTTTATTTTTCAGGGCTGAAATATTCAGCCTTGAAGTTGAAATTTAAAATTGTATGTTAATTTTTTGGGTATTTAATTATTATTTATTACCCAAAAATTGACTAACAATTTTAAGACTTTATCAATATTTACATAATTTCCTGAAAATTTAGCATGTAAGATGATTAAAAATTAAAGCTGTGATTGTGAAATTTGAATTGTTTTTTTTTGCAGATGTGTACAACTGATGGAATATAAGGTTTTATTGAAACTACCTCACCATGGAAATTTAAACAGCAATTTAATCAACATCATACAGCATTCAAAAACTACTTAAGTGAAGATAAAATGGAGAAAGTTTACATAAAAACCGAACAAATAGAAATAGAAATTAAATGCGAGAAACTTTCAGATATTGAAACAGAACTGCTTAAATCAGAATCCAATATCAATGAAATATCTAACTGTACCTTAAGTGGAAATATTGATAGTAAATCAGTAAAAACAAAAGATTTCAATTTCACTCCTGAATTTCCATTATCATCTTACTCTGATGAGTTACCCGCAGAAATAGAAGTGAATGGGAAGGTTTATGAGAATGGAAAGAAACACCGACTATCCTGCAACCAGTGTGTAAAAACATTTAAAAATCGAGCCAATCTCAAGAATCACTTGAAATTCATGCATTCAGGTAACCACACGGTTGAGTGCTCACAATGTTTCCGCTCGTTCAAATCCCACGGGCATCTCCGCTCACACCTAGACTCTGTACACGCTGTCACAAAAGAGGTGAGCTGCAATATTTGCAGCAAGGTGTTCTTAAACCAGAAGAAATTGAAGAACCATATCTACTACACTCACCCTAAACCCGACGAGCAAGTCAATTGCACAGAATGCTCAAAAACATACAAATCACAGTACAACTTAAAGGTACATATGCGCCAGGTCCATCCTAAGGGTCAGTCGGTGCCTTGCCCGTACTGCAATAAGATCTTCAAAGTGGATATGCTCCTGCAGAGACATTTAAAATGGAGTCATCCCGATGATGGCATGATTTACAAATGCCAACAGTGTTTCAAAGTGCTGCCATCTCTTGGATGTTACAAGAAACATATCGAAAACACACATAACGCTTCGTTGCGAGCCACGTGTGAGCTCTGTAAAAGAACTTTTAAGACCAAAAAATCTTTGGAGCGGCATCTTAAAAATGTACATGATGGCAGGGTTATCAAAGCCTACGTTCCCAGTAAGTTTATATGCCTGTACTGTGAACGGGGATTTGAAAGCAGCACGAGTTTGTTCCATCACACGCAGAAGTATCACAATGGTGACTCGGTGTGTGACACGGACACTTCAAACACTCACTGTGAGATCTGTGATAAGTCTTATTCAGACAACGCGTCTTTACAACGCCATATGGCGTCGGTACACTCTCTAGAAACAGCTACCTGTAATATTTGTATGAAAGAATTCAAGTCAGCGATTAATCTTCAGAGTCATATAAGAATCACTCATGCTCCACCAGAAGCGACTCAGAGCTGTGATATCTGTAAAAAAACCTTCAAATGTGGTCTCCATCTACGTATGCATCTCAATACTGTGCACACTAACGGAGAATTCAACTGTAATATTTGCAACAAAAATTTTGCATCGGTTAAATATTTGAAAAAACATGAGAAAACTCACATACAGACTAGGGAGCACCCGTGTGAAGTTTGTGGAAAGATGTTTAAAAGTTTATTTGCTGCCAATAAACATAGAAAGAATGTTCACAGCGGAGTGAAATGCTGCTATTGTCATATTAAACAAGCTAAGATAGAAGAGCATTTGTCGAAATGTCCAAAGAAAGGTAATTTGGAGTGCTGTGTTAAGTGTGGGCATAAATTTGACAGTATTGTAAGGTTACAAGAACATATTTTAAGCTGTGGCTTTGAAATGGATCCTATTGTTAAGATTAAAAAGGTTGAATTAAATAATAAATTTGAATCTTAAACAAGTTTTTAATTTGAGTCAGCTTTTTAGTTTTTGTGACTTCTGTGACAGTAATAAAAACAATGATCCTATCCACCGTAATCTCCTTGGATCTTATTAACCCATAATAACCAAATGAGGGTATTCAGAGGCACGTCCAAACATACATAAATTACCTAATTAAGAAAAAACATTTATTTATTTGATGGTTTAGTTGCAATATTTGCGTTCTCGAGAAAATTGCATCATTTTTTCAAAATTGCATACTGGTAACTGCGATTGTCTGTAACCATAAAAAAAAAATTAACTTTGACAAGTTAGTTTTCATACATGATTATATTCTCTTTGCATGAAACAGAAGAAGAAAAAGTTTAATTAGTAATTTCTTTCTGAATTCTGATTCGGATTTTCTGCGGTGTATTTGCCTGACAACTACGTCGCTCGTGGTTTTTATATGTTTTCTCGTGTTATTTTGAGTTTTATTGCGTAATTTTGGTGGTTATTTTGCCAATAAAGCCCGGGTTCTTGACGCGAGTGTAAAGTATGTGAATTAGAGTGAATAGTTCTCTTGAAATTCCATCGGAGGAAATCCCGAAAATTTTCAATAAAACAGCCATCTTTTGTTTAAAATTGACTTGACTACTTGACTATGACTCTGTGACGTTGACAATACTTATAAATAAATACACTTGACACTGGCAAAATTGTTCTCTAAGAGACAGATGCCATAATTAAAGAAGAAGAAGAAGAAAAATTCTGATTCGCATGAAAAATATTAGAAAAGTATTTTAAATTACATAAATTGAAATCCACACACAGCATAGTTGCAGCAGGTCTTCTCAAAGTACGAATATAATATCTTGACCGACTAATATACCTACCTACCTACACCATAAAGCATTATCTTCTTGGCTACGATATTATTTGCCGTTGTTCTGCGCGCGGCGACTTTACGCGATCGAAGTGATCTAACTCGTTATATTTACGGTAAGTCAACTGCATAACTAGATACCTACTTACTTTTTATCAGTACAAGGAAGACAACATCGGTATTAACGATATTTAGTAACTTTATTTATTTATTTCAATGGTAACCATAATATAGAAAACCAAGCGTCATTTGCTATTATTACTCTTATCATTAGAAAAATAAGGGATAATTCACTTAGCAAATAAGCTTTAAATATAGATAAAAAAAAGCTTTGGGTGATCAAGATTACCATTGAGTCACTATTAAACATCCACACAAACTTCCATGATTAGGTACCTACTTACTTACTATATTAGTATCTATCATTTATAATACCTACCTCATATCCTTCCTATTATTTAATGGGTTTACTCCAGTGTGAAAATGTATGATTAGGTACTCGTATGAATAAAGAAAAGTTACATTTCACAACCAATTGTTAATGTTACAAATTACAAAAAGTTTAATCCAAAATTTTCACTAAATTTATTTACACAATTTACTTAACTACAAGCAACTTGAAAACTAAATTAATACTAAAAAAAGAATGTTTTTTCAAACCACTGTGACAAAAGGATTAAAATGTGCCATTAGGCTTCTATAATGCACATGCAAAACACATATAAAACAATTATTCAAACAAATAATTGTTGTACTTGGTACTTGGTACTTGGTGAACGGACTGGTTTCCGCAATTAGGCCGCATACGGGCCCCTTTTGCGTGTCGGTGGAGGTTGTTGCTACTCCATCCATCCGATGTCCTCCAGGAAGGCCAGCACGTTGTTGATGTTGGCGCAGGCCTCTCTGGGTGTTCTTGGTGTCCCAAGGTGTTGAGCTCGTTGAGTCGCCACGCTATCGCACTCTGTCAGCACGTGCGCAGCTGACTCTTCGTTGTTCATGCACCCCCTACATAGCGGGCTGTCTGTAATACCCAAATTAAATAGGTGTTTGTTTAGTGAGCAGTGACCTGTGATTATTCCAACGGCTAGTCGGAGTTTGTCACGCTTCAGATTGAGGAGCTTTCGGGAGTATCTCGCATTAAGGGTCGGGAACGCCTCCCTCGACTGCCTGCAGTCTGTCATACCTGCCCATGTTCTCTGGTGTTGTTTGGTTGTGTTATCACGGATCCAGGAGCGGAGCTGGCTGAAGGGGATAGGAATTATCGGCTCTGGTCCGTAAATGTTAGTTGCCGATCCCCTTCTGGCCAGTGCGTCCGCTTCGTCGTTACCTCTGGATCCGCTGTGACCCTTGATCCATTGCAGTGTTAGTTTGTTAGTTTTGCTTACTTCATCTAGAAGTTCATGACATTGTAGTGTTAGTCCAGAGTTATGTTCATACCTGTTGAGAGCTTTTAGCACTGCCATGCTATCAGACAGGATTCTAATGTTCTGATTTTTTACCTCCCTTCTAAGTAGCGCATTTGCTGCTTGGGCTATCCCTAGACACTCTGCTTGGAAAATGGAGTTGTGGATGCCTAGTGGAGTGTGTATGTGTATGTTGAGGTCTTCTGAGAAGACCCCTGCCCCTGTACCTGTGTTCATTTTGGAGCCATCCGTGTAAATTCTGACCTCATTTACATTGGAGCTGTCGGTTGGTTCTTCATGTAGTTGTATGTGATAGTTTTTTGAGAATATGTATTGTTTTGGCACCCTGTCATGGATCGACTGCAGCATGGAATTATCCTTTGCATAGTCTTTTATGATGTTGGTGTGGTGCGCCTGTGTGTTGTGTTCCCATAGGTTTAGGGCCCAGAGTCTATAGGCTGCCGCGGCCGCCTCCTGTTGCACATGAAGGTGAAGGGGCGCTAGGCCTATCAGGACTTCAATGGCTGCCGTTGGAGCTGTTCTCATGCATCCTGTGGTCGCCACGCATGCCATTCTTTGGAGTCTTTGTAATTTGTTTGCGGTTGTGCATTGTTTGATGCGGGGCCACCATACTAAGGCGCCATATGTTATCGATGGCCTTATTACAGTGTTGTAAAGCCACAGGGTGATCTTTGTGTTTAGTCCCCATGTTTTGCTTACTAGCCTGCGACATTGCCAGAAGGATATTGGCCCAGTCAAATAAAATTGTTATAAAATTATAGAATTACATATATTTTGAAAAATTTGATTCTATAAATAAATAAATGTTTTCAGATGAAACCAGACTAATTTAAAATCAGATGATCAAACAAGCATTATCGATTACTCTAACACAATGCAGTCTTTAAAAGAATATTCAAAAACTGCTCTGGTCACCGAGGAGGTGGAAATAGTAGTTGTGAAAGAAGAACCTTATGATTCTGATGATGAGCGGTCGGAAATTGAGACATCACAAAATAAATCCCCAGTAACAAATGTGCAGTTGTCTATGAGTGATGGTCCAAACATAAAGCCTCCGCTATTAGTAGAAGAAAAAATAGTTAAAGAAGAAATTCAAAATAAGGATGAAAATTTAAAACATGAAGATAATTTATTTCAATTTGTCGAGACGAAACTAGTAGAATTAAGTGGTACTCTAAATGTAGATCCGTCATTGAGTAGTGACACTCGTAATACAGTTAAAAAGTTCTATTGCGATGTATGTAACAAAAGTTTTAATGCAAAAAGTGCACTTGTGTCACATATAAGGTATCACAATAAAAAAAAAAGCAATACATGTAAAATATGTGATAGAGCATTTAGTTTGAAAATTAATTTGATAAAACACATGCGTATCCATACGGGACAAAAGCCATATTCTTGCATTAAGTGTGATAAGGCATTCACACAAAAAGGAAACTTAACTGAACACGTCATGCGCATTCATGGACAAAAGCCATATACTTGCAACAGCTGTGATAAGACATTTGTTCATAATAGTGAATTGACAAAACACATGCGAAGTCACACCGGGGAAAGACCATATTCCTGTAACATATGTTATAACACATTCTCACAGAAAAATAGTTTGACAGAACACCTCCTACGCATTCACACTGGAATAAAACCATATTCTTGCAGCACTTGTGATAAAACGTTTGTTAAAAATAGTGAATTGACAAAACACATTCGAACACACACTGGCGAAAAGCCATTTACTTGTAAGACGTGTCACAAAGCATTCTCACATACCAGTGGACTGGCAGAACACATCATACGTATTCACACTGGAGTAAAACGATATTCTTGCAAAACATGTCATAAAACGTTTGTTAGTAATTATGAAGTGGCGAAACACGAGCGAGTGCACACTGGACAAAAGCCATATTCTTGCAAAACATGCAATAAATCTTTCTCGCAAAAAAGTGGTTTGACACACCATGACATGCGTATTCACAATGGCATAAAGCCATATTCTTGCAACACATGTGATAAGACATTTGTTAAAAATAGTGAACTGGTGATGCACATGCGAGTCCACACTGGCGAAAAGCCATATTTTTGTAACGTGTGTACTAAAGTATTTGCTCTAAATAGTAGTTTGAGAAGACACGTCATTAAAGTTCATTCCGGTGAAAGTTCAAACTAGTGAACAGCCATTATTCCTGTAACATAAGTTAGATAAAAAAAACGTGTAACATAATCAATGCACACTGAACAAGCCATGTACCTACACCACATGTCCTTATGGCATTCAAACAGAACTATCATTTGACCAAACAACATACGAAGTCATATACATCACATAAAAGTTACGTAAAAATTTAAAATGTGTCCTAAAAATCTACAAATAATAAAAGTTATGTTAAAGAGTGATTGACATATTGACAGAAAAAGGCACAGCCTAAAATTTAGGCCTTAAACCAAAGCCCTAAAACTTAGTAAAGTAAAGTATATTTTTAGGTCTGATTCTAGATGAGCACTAGACTCAAAGAAACCTACCCCCAGTCAGTCAGGCAGTAACTTGAGAGTTTTATTAAACATAGTATTAATCTAAATTATGAATATAATCAAAATAATATAGGTAAACAATTGGAAGAGTTGATTATTTACTATAATAATATACCTATACCCTATAAACCTACCTGATTAGAGCGCTGGTGGTGTAGTGCTAGCACCCCTGCATGAGCGATAGTCTTGCAACCTGTCCGTACGGAATACTAACCATTGCAGAATGTGGGCATGTGTTATCATGTTTGGACGTGCCTCTGACTCTTTAAATATCCTCAAAGATCTAAGTAGCTAGATATCTACCGAGCCTGGGGATTACAGTCGTGATCATGTTACGTTACGATTACCGAATTCAATGTTGCTACAATATCATGTTCAATTCGAAGCACTCGAACATTTCTATGCGTGGCTGTAACCTGTAACCTGACGTCACCTAAAAATCATCTTTAGATGTAAACAGACCAATGATGATAAGTTTAATTACTAAACTCATAGGTACTTTAAATGTAAGTTAATTTAAGTATAGTTTAAATAATTTCACGGTATCTACCTGTGTTTTCAGATGCCTTCAGATGGAATGCTAAACCAAAGAATGTTTTTGGTTAATTTTGAAAATGCCTAGTATCTGTAAATTACAGCTCAAACTACTACTGTTCGGGCCACCAGTAACGAATTAGTGTAGCGAAAGGAGTACAGTGCGCTTCAAAAGCTCCTTTCGTGAACTAGAAGCAACTCAGTAACTGGTGTGTAGTCAGTAGTTATGCAAAATGAATCACATTTTGATATTGAACTGTCCAAAATGGAGAAGACAACTCAGAAACAGATATCAGAAACTCCTAGTACACAATGCGTCTCTACGAATGACAGTGCCGACAGTGAAAAAGGTCCGATCATTGTGAAAAAAGAATTAGTTGTGAAATTAGAGCCATATAATCAATTTGAAGATGATTTATTTGAATTTGAAGAAACAAAACTAGTTGAAACCAGCGTAAGTTGGAATGTTGATCAGTCCTCAAGAAGTGATAACACTAATAATGTAGATAAAATGTTATATTGTGATGTGTGCAACAATAACTTTAACACAAAACTTGCATTTGAGGCTCATATAAATCATCGTCATTGTATAAAAAAGACATATGAATGTGATATATGTAACAAGGGCTTTGCACAAAAAGGTAATTTGGTTGCACACATAAGAATTCACACTGGTGAAAAGCCATATTCTTGCAACAAATGTGAAATGACATTTAGACAAAAAAGTCATATGACAAGTCATATGCGACTTCACAGTGACAAGCCATATTCTTGCAACAGTAGTGATAAAACGATAGGTGGGAATAGTAATTTGCCGAACTTGCCAAGTTACGCTGAGAAAATTACATATTCCTGTAACATATGTAATGTGGCATTTGGCGATAAAAGTGATTTAGTTGCGCACATTCGAAGTCATACTGGTGAAAAGGCATATTCCTGCAACTTATGTGACAAGGTATATAGACAAAAAAGCCATTTGACATTTCACATGCGAACGCACACCGGCGAGAAGCCATATACATGCGCATTATGTCATATGGCATTCAAACAGAACTATAATTTGAAGAAACACATGCGAATTCACACTGGCGAAAAGCCATATACCTGTAACATTTGTGGTAAAGCATTCTCGCAAAAAAGTGGTATGGCAGAACATGTCATACGCTTTCACACTGGACAAAAGCCATATTCTTGCTTCAGATGCGATAAGGCATTCGTTCTGAACAGTGAATTAACGAGACACGTCATGCGAATTCACACTGAGAAAGATACATATTCATGCAACGAATGCGGTAAGACATTTTTAGAAAATAATAATTTGGCAAAACACATGCTATTGCACACGGGAGAAAGGCCATATTCGTGCAGCACGTGTGAAAAGGCATTCAAGCGGAAGGAACATTTGACAGACCACATGCGAACTCATACTGGACAAAAGCCATATTCTTGCAACACGTGTACAAAGACATTTACTATCAAAGGTAGTTTAACAAGACATATCGCGAAAGTTCACATTGGCGAAAAGCCATATACATGTAAAGTTTGTTTTAAATCTTTCTCACAGAAAGGTAATTTGTCGGAACACGTTACACGCATTCATGTAAAAGTAAGGCCGTGTTCTTGCAACATATGTGATAAGAAATTTGTTAGTAATGGTGATCTTGTAAAACACATGCGACGAGTGCACATTACGGAAAAGCCATATAAATGCGGCACGTGTCTAAAAGCATTCAAAAGAAAAGAACATTTGACAAATCACATGCGTATACACACTAAATGAGATATTCGTTTATAGTTGTTTGTAACCTGCGGTATGAGACAACCTTTGACAATACCCGGGCTATTCTACGGTTTCGTTATTGTTCGCAATAAACAATTTTGGTTATCTCGTAAAATATTAGTTAATTTTTAATGTACCCTTCGTGAAATAACTTATGATCAACCAATCTTTTATTGCCCCATCTTCATGCTATCAGCTTGAAAGACGAGCTATAAAATCAAGGTTCAAAATGTGTTTAAAAAAACGGTAAAATATGTAATTGAGTAGAATCGTCCGCCTAATGTTTTATGATGGTAATGTAATTTTGTTTTTTTCATACATACTCGGAAAAGCCATATACATGCAGCACGTGTCCAAAGACATTTAAAAGGAACGAACATATTTTGACAAAACACATGCGTATACACACTAAATTAGGACATTTGTTCTTTGTTATTTGTATAATCTGTGGTGTGAGAATGTTCATTCTGCATATTGGTTCCTTTTTATTATTACAATAATATACCAGTATTTTATGTATGTGTAGATATTAGTGTAGATTATAAATACCTAATGATTATTGAACGTATATAAAATAATAGGTGTATTAATTATATAAATGAAATATATATATTTTTTGTATTATTTAATTAATAAACTAACAATATCAAAAAAACTAATTCATAATAGTCTTAAGACCTGCCTACTTATTTAGGTTTTGACTTAGTTGGGATTGCAAATAGGTATTGCTGATATTGTGATCACAAGATACCACATAGATAGGGGGTGCTGATATCAAAAACACTGGACCATCTGGAAATAAAAAAAATATTTTTTAGAATAAAATTACTTATTATCTGACGACCTCTGTGGCGCAGCGGGCGAGAGTCCACCTGCGACGCAAGAGGTTGCGGGTTCGATTCCTGCCGGAACCAATTTGTGTACGATCTGCAGAAATTTGTTCCGTTGGTCTGGGTGTTTTCTATGTATAATAAAAAAAAATATCTATCTATGTAGGTATATAATGCATTAAATATATCAGTTATCTAGTACCCATAACACAAGCTTTGAGTAGCTTACTTTGGGGCTAGATGATGCTGTGTGGATTGTCTAGCATTATTTATTATTTATTTATTTTTTCATGAGATTCATAAGAGCACTGGTTTGGTGGTAGCACCCCTGAATCACGATCCGGAGGTCCTGGGTTCAAACGTATTGTGTACCAATAAGTTATGTGCGTAATACCGGTGCTCTTAAACGATGAAGGAAAACATCGTGAGGAAACTGGCATAAGAAACATGGTCGTCTGTAAAAGCTTGTGGTACGGCGTTCTGTTTATTTTTGTTTTAAGTAATGTACTAAACTTACTGCTGGAATTACCTTGTAGTTTCAAATTATCCAAGCTACTGTGATGACCGTGTCCCTTGCTGAAATATTTAACAAAATAATAAAGTATCACTACTATAAATGAGCGCTGGTGGTGTAGTGGTAGCACCCCTGCCTCACGATCCGAAGGTCGTGGGCTCAAACCTGGTCGTGCACCAATGAGTTTTTCTATTCGAATAAATTATGTCCGTAATGCCAGTGCTCTTAAACGGTGAAGGAAAACATCGTGAGCAAACCGGCATACCCTAGAACCAAAAATTCAAAGGTTTGTGTCATACGTTAGTATTCTTAAAAGCGGCGATGGGCTTGCAACCTGTCACGTACGGAATACTAACTACTGTGCAAAATTTGGGCATGTACCAAATGTCATCTTTGGACGTGCCTCTGACTACCGTCTTTAGATATCTTCAAAGATCTAAGTCACTAGAGGTCTGAGGAGATATCTACCGAGCCTGGGGATTACAGTCGTGAGTATGTTTTTCTTTTACATATTATAAAACAAAGTCCTCTGCCGCGTGTGTCTGTCTGTTCGTGATAAGCTCAAAAACTACTGCACCAATTTTCATGCTGTTTTTACCATTGAATAGAGTGGATCTCGTGGAAGGTTTTATTATATAATTTGTCAAGTTTTTAAGTCGCGATAACCGACATCCACGCGGGCGGAGCCGCGGGCATCAGTTAGTGCCTGTCTACATAATATTAATGTACCTACCTACCTAAGTACCTATATTTCTAAAATATTCAAACCCAACAAACAAAATAATTGAAAATGACTTCTGACTACCGCCATATTGGATTTTTTTATATTTTGTATAGCCTATCCAACGGTTGATTTATGACGGACGGAATTTCCAACGGAGAGAAAGAAGTGAGGACTTTTGAAATCCAATAATGGCGTCTGTAAAAATAGAAGATTTTTTTGTTTTATAAATGTAGGTAGGTAACCTACCATTCGTGAAATAACTTATTATCAACCAATATTTTATTGCTATCAGCTTGAAAGACGAGCTCTAAAATCAAGGTTAAAAAGTTTCTAAAATAACGACAAAAATTATAAATTAGAATAAATAAATAAATCTTACCAATGATCTCCCAGTGCGTTCAACGAACAAGTCGGGCCTGTGTTCTGCAAATCCGCCATTGAGCTAGACTGCCGCAATCTAGCAACTAATTTATGCTGCAATGACAAACTAGATACACTTTCATCCACACTTTCAACGTTAATTTCCGGTATTTTACGTGTATTTTTAGCACAAAAACATTCACTTTTCCCGCCAACGCCGGTGTTGCCAGCGCGCGCTTTTTCTACTAAATTGGAACGTATTTTAAATTCTTGGGTCGATTTGTGTATGTTCGGATCTGATGCGTATGTTTGTTTAGATTTGTCTATGAATTGCACTTTCTTTCTGGTCATCATTGACAGTTGGTATTGCCCTCTCCGATGCAGGGAGGGCGACATGCTGGGAGATCTGCTAGGGCTCGTACAAGCTGATACACTCTCTGTGGGTCGTTTCTTGACATTTTTTATTTCGTACTCCGTTGCTATTGCTTCAAAAACCTGAAAAAGAAAAAAAACTTTTGTAAGTTTTTATTGGGTAGGTTATTTAGTTGTTTCGAACTATTGTGATGAAAAGATTAAAGTGTAGGAAGTATCAAAGGGTCAAATAGAAAAATAAGAGCAAAATAAAAAATAAAAAAAGGCTTTCATGACAAAAAAGAGAAAAAAATAGGCAAAGTCCTATAAAACTCTGATTTTGTTAAAGCTTACCTATGTAGGTAAAATAACAATTTTATTTTATACTAGCTTCTGCACGCGGCGTCGCCCGCGAAGTACCTACATAAAATATAGCCTATGTTCATCCTGAAAGTTCATTCTACACATTGGTGAAAGAATTTTTCAAATCGGTTCAGTAGTTTCGGAGCCTATTCATTTCAAACAAACAAACAAACAATCAAAGTTTTCCTCTTTATAATATTAGTACCTATAGATTTGCCATTAAGAATAAGATTTTCGCGTCTCTCGTTACTTCTATTTTATATTCTATTAGGTAATGGAACATTTTTCACAAGATTTTAAAGATCTCTTGTTAACCAATCCTGGGGATTACCAGTCGTGATCAAGGTTTTAAAGTTACACCTGTCATACCTGTTCTGCTACAAGATTCCTGGCGTAAGGAGACTCCTTTGGCGGCAATGGCTCTCGGCATAGGGCGCATCGTTCCAACCTTTTCCAGCAAGCTGATGAAAAAACCATTACCTATTTAGTTATAAAAATCAGAATGTTTTAGCAATTTTTCTACTTAGATTATAGGTTTAGCAGATTATCCTACCCTTGTGTTCAAATTTCAAATTTCATATAAATCTGTTCAGCCGTTATAGAGTTAAAGAGGTACACACACAACATTCTGAAGTATAATATTTCAAGACTAACAATTTCAGGCGAACTGGGGCCTTACCACAAGCTCCTGCAAACCATTATGTTTCAGAAACGTTATTGTTTCAAAACAATTTTTATAGATCACGCCACGAAATATCAAAGTTTTATTACTTCGATATTACCCGAAGAGCTTGTGGTAAAGCCCCGTGTATAGGTCATCCAACGGATCTAGGCATTCGTGAAGTTAGCCACAGGTGCGAGTTTGCGCATGTACAGTTCTTCCCCCCCCCCCCTCATACCTCCAATTGCTCCCGAAAAACGAAACTGCGCAGCTCTTGCGGCTAACTTCACGAATGCCTAGATTCGTTCAGCCAACTATTACGTGACTAGATAACAGAGAGTGAAGAGGTGAGTACGTGCGCCTTATAGCCCGTGTAAAGCTGTCACAGGTTGTCAGACAACGTAACAGCATTCTGTCCAGTCCGAAAAAAAAGAAAAAAAAAAGAGTACGTGCGCAGTAGAGGTGCCCGCGCGCGCAGCACAGCGGGTCGGTGGCCGTGCCGGCGCACACGCCGCACGCCAGCGCGCGCACCGCGCCCGCCAGCGCGCGCCGCGCCCTCTCGCCGCGCGCGCCTCCGCCGCAACTCCAGAGCAACTGGCAGACGACCATACAACATTATACACTCACCCTCACAACTGTTATTAGTGCTATATTGCCCTTCTCATAAGGAATAAGGGCCGCTGTGCTCGCCAGGAAATTGGAAACTGTCGTGGTCACGGGATGAAAAATAGATATATAAAACGTGATAAATACCCGTTTAATACTAATAATAAAGCCTACAGCCCGTTTATAAAGCCCGCAATTAAATTATTATCTACATAGGCATTTTCAGCAAATATTTGTTGGGCAATATTGCACTTGATATATGGCCTGTTTAAAAAGGTCATAAAGGAATATCTTTGCTTCGAAGACCAGTGTCTACATACCTCGGGGTCATCGTTGGGGTCCACTCCACAGTTCCACACCAGCAGAGACACACCCCTGCCCGCTCCATCGCCTCTAATCATGCCTGCCACTTGCCCAATCTGAAATTTTAGCATCAACAGTCTGAAAAATCTCCTTCTTTGACTTAAAATGACCGGTTGCGGCTGCGTAAAGATGTTTCTTAAATATTTGCTCATTGGCCATCATTTTCCCACATTTATATTGAGAAATAGCTTCCGCTCGTGGCTTTGCTCGCGAGGCACCTACATAAAATATAGCCTATGTTACTCAAGGATAATGTAGCATTCTAATGGTAAAAGAATTTTTGAAATCGGACCTGTAGTTTTTGAGTTTATTCGTTACAAACAAAAATACAAAACTTTCCTCTTTAAAATATTAGTATAGATGTCTAGTCAACGCAGTCTCACAGTCACTATTCATCAGCATCACGCATTGACTGGTTTCTAAAACGACACGACGGGGAAAACTTGAATTGGCTGGCAAAAAATGACCCTTTAGCATTAAGCCCTCCATTTGTCACTAAAATTTTGATAATGTGCTACACAAAAATATTCACTAAGTACCTAGGTATAATAATTAATTAAATTAAAAAAGATTAGTAAGTTTATAATAATAACTATTTTTTACCGGCAACCCCAATAAATCTTTTCCATCAGATTGTAGCAAGCAGTCTCCAGCCTTTAGACCTGCCAAGTCAGCTCGAGACGTTGGGGTGACTTCATGCACCTGAAATATGGTTTAAGAATTTATTTCTCAAAAGAACAAAGTTCACTTAAATGAGAATGTATATACAATATTCTTAAGCTATCTTAACTTATAATTATATGCTATAGTTGTAATAACTTTAGTTAGCTGGTAGTAGTTTAAGTTTAAGTTGACAGTGATGTTTGGTGCCGTTTGTTTAACAAATTTTGTCATAAATATATTGTTTTAATCTTTTTTTAAATGTGTGCATTGATAAGCAGTTTTTAATGTTATCAGGTAAGTTATTATAAATCTGTGCACCTTCATACATGATGTTCCGTTTTCCATAGTTGGTCCGGGGATTTCTTAGTTTTATATCAACACATTTATATAATTTAAAAACTCGGTCCCAATAAGGCTCAAGCGAAAGACTTTAAAATGGCATAGGTACGCTGAGTTGGGGCCTTATTGCTAATAAGCAATTTTGTTATCATCTTAATTAGGTATCTATTGTTTTATTAATTGCTTGGTTTTTAGATAAAAAAGCATACGTAGATAGGTACCTTGAAGCAGAATATTTTTGTACTTAATTTTTTATCCACCAATTATTACGAAGTTCATAAACAGATTTTTGTGTGCTAAAGATTAGTAATTTGTATAAAGATTAGTAATTTTGCTTGTTACCCAAGGGTAGGGATCCCACAGAGTCCTGGTCAACCTGAAACCTAGGCCCTCTCCTTCATCTTCTGGAAGATTTAGCTGGAAAAAATAAAAATGTGTAAAATTCAGAACGTGTATGGCAATACTGACACTTTTTTAACTTTATGGACCTTAAAGCTCTATTACACTACACGGTTGGCAGGGCCCTGTAGCAAGGGTGGGCGTGGCCCCTTACAAGGGAGCAAGGCTTGCCGGGTACTCCCTGACACCCTAGTAAGGGTCCCTTGCTCCCTAACTCTTATTACACCACACTTATTCAGGGTAAGGGTCCCTGGAGAAAGTGTAGTGTAATAAGTGCTTTAAAAATGGGGCGCTACTCCTTATGAGAATTATGTAAAATCAAAGAAAAAAACATTTAACTTTATACACAGAAAAGATAAAAAAGTGAAGGCCAAAAGAACGCAAAATCCAGGGTCCTCACCACGAATTCGTAATACATTTCCGAACTAATATTACATTGTTATTTTGTACCATCACCTATGCACATTGTATTGAAGTAGTGTTACTTCAAGCTTCAAATGTGACGTTTCTAAAACGAAATCGTTCTGGAAGACTTCGTGGAAAGGCCCCAGGCATGTTACAAAAAAAATATTGAAAGCTTGGATTTAGTTGTACCTACGAATAAAAGTGTGTAAAATTAAGAACATGCATGGCAACACTGACATGTTTTTTTAATGTGATGTGAATGCCAAAAGGACCAAGCTTGTTAAAAGTACTTGAAAAAATTTTGCTTAGCTATTATGTAGGTATGACATTATTTAAATCTTGGACTAACTTACCCAAGTGAGGTTCTATTGTAATATATAAATTGTTCATTATAATTAAATATCTAACTAATAACTTTATCAGTAGGAATATAATTTTTAATATATTTTATGTAACTTACAACAATCAATCTAACTCCATTTGTGTATTCTTGATCGATGCCACTGGTGGACGCTTCGGATGTTTGTTCCATAGCTCTGGTAGGTAGGTAGGCAAGTACTTAAAAATCTGATACAAAAAAGCTAGACTTTGATGCTAAATAAACATTAGGCGTAAGTTCCTACCTATGTAATGAACACTTTGCTGTTACTTAAATTTCAGGCGGAGGTAGCTATTAATTTCGATAGGAAGGTAGGTAGGGTGGTGTGGTAGCCAATGAACCACCAAAAGTTTAGAGAGCTGTAACTTTTTTCCTGTTAGACATTTTAAGTATTATTTTAGCTCAAGCCCTAGAAAATTTCAATGACTTTCAAATTGCTGTTGTGTTTTCAGCTTTTACCATCTAAATAATAGACAATGAGACTTAAAAAAAATAATTGGAAATGGCTCAATGAGTACCCCTAGGAGTACACAATGAACCGGGGGGTGGGTATTCAGTGAATCGTGAGGTACACAATGAACCGTTGTCCCACCATATCATGATTTAAGCCTAGAAGGATGTTACATAAAACGGCAATTGGGTTTTTAAATAATTATTTGTTAATCAAAGGTTTCAAATTATATGGTTATCAGTCTTAATAATAATGAGTGAGGTATAAAAATTTCAAGTTTACATGCATTGCGCCTAAATTCTAGTAGGTACCTTAGTACAATAATAGAACACAAATATTAGTTATTAAGTAGGTAACGTTAGGTAATTATTACCTATATTAGGAACTATTCAACATGTTATGTTACCTATAATTGTAAAGTTATCACTTTATTATCTTCAGTCGTAATAATTAGCTTTAAATTAAAATAACGTGAGTTAGATTTCAATATGACAGTAGGAACATTGCAATATCCTAAGATGTTACCTATAATTATAAATTTCTCACTTTAATCTCAGTCCTAATAATTAGCTTTAAATCAAAATAACGTGAGTTAGAACTTGAAACTATCATGGTTATAATTTTTTTTACTTTTTCTTTACTTTTTTACAATGAACTATGGTTCATTGAGTACCCAAAAAAAATGATTCATAGAGTACCATACCCCTATTAAAATATTTAAAAGTTTTCCATAGCTAACAGGAACACGATTTGGTTACAAAAATGAATTTAAACCATGCTTATTAAACTATCTTTTAGATCAAAATCACTTAACAGTTCCTAGGATAATCAAAAATTGAGTAAAGAAACAAATAAAATCAAACTTTTTCCTTACTTTTTGCGCGCGAAAAGATAAATCTCCTCCTAACTCGTACGTTCCTGGTGGGAATTCGCCGACGACTGGCGGTAACAGGTTGGTGCGGGAGAGCGGTTCAAACGTGTAATAGGCACTAGCTGGCAACGTCGCGTTTAGGCTGTAGGCCCGGTGGTTCATTGAGTACACTTGGTTCACTGGCTACCACACCACCCTACCTACCTACTTTAAATATTTTCAGTTAAAAAACACAACGGGTCACTGTATAAGTACCTACTTTTTTAAAAGCAAAAATTCGATGTAATCTATAGGTCCTATTACATCGACAGCAAATTAAATAAATCACGAATCAAAATTAAAAGACAAAAAAATAGGTAGGTAATAGATAGGTACCTACTTAATACGTACGGTCTACATAGGTAATATAAAAATTATAATCTACCTATTTCCTAGACTATGAAATTTATTGCAGGTATTTTCTTACAAAATTAACTGCTGTAGGTACTTAGGTACCTACATATTTTTTTAAAAAACAAATAATTACCTAAGTACCTATTATTAACTTTATATCACGAACAACACACAACTACTTTGACGTGTATAGATTTTACTATCGGATCGCAATGTCGATGATCAACACATAACGTGTTAGTGATGTGTAAAAATGAAAGTACCTATTTTATCAAACTATCGATGAAGTCTTCTGTAGCCATTACAGGGAACGCCATCTAGCGACAAAATAGGTAAGCCTTTGTTATTGGAACCAGGATTTCTAATAGGTACTTAGATGTAGGTTAGGTACCTACTTAACTATGTTATAAAACTTAATAGTAAAAGCTTATACCTTTAAACAAGCAATTCTTGTATATATGTAGGTACCTATATTATATAATCTGAATCTCGGAAACGGCTCCTACGATTTTCATGAAATTATGCAGGTGGTCTCGGGGGTGATGAATCGATTGTCATAGGTGCACAATATGGATGTTCACGCAAAGTTTTTATATAATAGACTTTTACAGGACAAAAAAAAGATGGATGGACTGTGAGTGTGAAAGATGACAGGGGTAAGAAAGGAGTGAGTACTGAGATGACGAATAGAATAATAGAGGGAAATGGAAGAAGATAACATGTTGTGCCGACCACACATAGCGTGGGAAAAAGACTTTTATACGACAACAACCTACAAATTATACAACAAAGTGCAAGTCACTACGTTATCTCGTTGAATAACTATCTCGCAAATAAAGTAATCGATGGAATATATCGACAAAGCACATCACTACAGTTTGGAACCAGTTCACCTCTCACTCATGGCCAAGTAGGAGGTCTTGCGACATCACCAATACATACCTATAAAGCCTTTACCTCCACAACTCAATAGAGACACGTACCTGGGCCTTTCTACTGAACGGTTTCGTAATTATTCTCACTTTCGTCATTGTTCGTAACAAACAATTATGTTTATCTCGTAAAATATCAGTTAATTTCAAATGTATCCTTCGTGAAATAACTTATTATCAACCAATCTTCTATTGCTCCATCTTCATTCTATCAGCTTGAAAGACGAGCTATAAAATCAAGGTTGAAAAAGTTTTTAAAATAACGGTAAAATATCAAATTGAGTAGAGAGATCCACCTACCTAGGTACACGATTTTACATTGCCAAACTTTTAATCTGGGGCCAAACTAAAACCATCTAAGACAGATAGTCCTTTAGAACAGCAAATTTAACATCTTGGCTTACCAAATAAGCTTAACAACACAGGAACACAGATTTTTGAGACACTATTGTTAGAGATAGGTATTACTTCTGACTATCGAAGAAATATTAGTATTATATTCAAAGCTAATAGTAGATTATGTAATAACTAGTTAGTAGGTTCTTCAAAATAATCAAACCAGCACCTTTCACGTAGAGGCCGCGCCGCCACGCTACCGCAGCCTCGAAAGCTCGTACGTGAACTTGACGTATTGAATACTAACTATTCTCTAAATACCTATTTATGTTCTTAAGCTCTAGGCTAGAATTATAATATAATTATGATAATAATAAAGTAAAAAAAAACATTATACTATTCTGAACATTAAATAAATGCCGTGACATTTTTGTTTTGACAGGTTTTGGGACTGCTCTTGCTCTTTATTCATGCCGTTTTATACGGAGAAATAACAACTGGAAACTATATCAGCCAACCAAATCAAAACAAAACAAAGTAAACAAACAATTAATGTGGTTTACGTAAATCGTGGTATTATTATTTGATAATTTAAATATTCTAAAGATGTCTACTGAACCATCGGAAAAGTCGCTTCTGGTGCACCATGAGCAGCAGCCGCTCTGCACCACACGCCTGCCTTACCGGCAAGGCAGGATACTCACTGCCGTTAAAGTTAGTATCTAAACTGCTACTAACTATAAATTAAGCTATCAAAGATTAACAAGCTATTCTTATTATTATTTAGCCATTAACGTCCCACTGCAGGGCAAAGGACTCCTTTCCCTTCTTCCACTCTTCGCGACTTAACGCAGTGACAGGCCAAGGAAAAAAAACAAGTTATTTTTCTCAAAATACTAAGTTTGCAAAGGACGATATATATATCGCCTATATTAAAATACAGTCAAGGTTATAAAGCACTCTAGAATACAAAAAACGGTTCGCAAGTCGACGCTTATATATTTTTTTTATTTCCAGGCTTATACAATAACTTCTGAGTCAAATCACCTCCTAGTATTTGGAGTCCCTGCATTAAACCTTCGACAGGAAGCGAAAGCCTTGTTCCTAAAGTTTGGAAAACTGCAGCAATTCTATGTGTCCAAAGAGCATCCTGCTGAGGTCTTCACGGAGACATACCATGCCAAGTTTGAGAGGATACAATCGGCTCGCATCGCTAAACGAATGCTGGACACCAGGAGTTTCTACGGAGGCTCCTTACATGTTTGCTATGCACCGGAACTTGAGACATTATCCGAAACACGACAGAAATTATTGCAAAGACACAAAGATGTCACATATAGACTGAGAAACATGGATAAGGAAAAATTAAATGTAAAACTTATTGAAGAAAATAAATCTGTTCTCATAGATAATAAGATTGAAGAGTGTAGCTATGGTGCCGCTATTCAAAATGAAGTTGATGATTATGAGGAAGAAAAACTGAATATGGGCGCCAAAAACATTATATACATGAATAAACGAAAAGCATCTCATATTGTTATTGAAAAGAAGTTCAAGCCAAATGCAAGTAGCAGTAGAAATATAGAAGTTATCGATTTTACTTCCACAGAAAAGAATACTTTGTCTAACATAAATGAAGCGTTGAATTATAATAAGTTTGGAAATGAAGTTATTAGATCAATAGAAATTAAACCTGTGAATAAAATCAATTTTAATAAAAATAGTAGTTGACAAAATGAGTTTTTTTTGTTGTTAAGGATAAAAATAACTCAGAATACAGAAAGAACAGTTCTTTCTGTATTCTGAGAAAATAACTTGTTTTACTAATAGTGATGCTAAAGTTTCTATCGAAAAAGCTTGCTTATTTTTAATGTTAGAAGGCGCTATATGAAGTTTTCGTCAAATCTATGTATCAAAATATACCTATCTATTATTTATTATTATTGTTTAAGTATATATTTTATTATAAAATCTATCCATAACATAGATTTGCCTAGGTAAAAAAAAATATGCTCAAAATGGGGCAAATCAATGTTGCAAACTAAACGTAACAGCGGAACATCGCGGGTAGTTGTAACTTGGTCGATTAACACGAATTTCAATCAACCAAACTACTAAGCTGATTATATAAATCTAAGTTTGAAAAACGTCGTCAAGGAAAATGGTTTGCGATTGTCGCCTGGGTTAGCTGTAATACATTATTTGAGAAAAATTGAAAATATTCAAAAACCGCAAATTGTATAATATTCGCTCTGGCTGGCTCTCGAGCGAGATGAATCACGTTAATTTTACGAATAAAATGATTGAGACCGTTCCGATTTTTAGTAAATTTATAAATTAAAAAAAAAAGCAATTTATGACATTTTCTATTGATTGACATTGACAATTAATGACAGCTTTGGTTTTGGATAAAAAAATGAAAACACTCTTTCAAATCAAAACTATTCAATTTTCATTTCAATTTCGTTTGTGGCACTGTGAGTAATTTTATGTCTTCGCTGGCATGGCATGGCTCTAAATAGATAAAATCGGTCGGATCAATCGGCATTTGTTTTTGAGTGGGAGTGGGCGTGTGCGTGCAGTGTCTTTCAGTTACTTACAGGAAATATTTTTCATATCCGTTACGTGCGCACTGCGAACATAAATTGGATTATGAAATAATAATTTCCATTCAAAATAATTGATAAAATACTTAGCAATTATCACTTTATCATATTCTAGAATTAAAAGAAACTGAAAGTGAAAAAGTATTCAAATTACTCTATGGTGAAAAAAATCTAAATAATGGAAGAAGTACCATGTTATTCGAATTTAGAATAATGCGTAAGTCTATCTACTTTGTTTCAGTCTATTATTATTTCTCTATTATTTCAGTAAACGCCTTCGATCTATATTCATAAATAAATATAGTTAAAAGTAATTAGGTTACAAATATAGCTGTCTGTTACCTCTAATATTTTTTCCGATTCTTTTTATCAAGGTTACTTCTCGTACTTTGAACTCTGATCATTAGTCTAGCGTCAAATACAATACATTCATATTTTTCATAATAACAACTCCTTACTACACATAGAATACTATCATAGGTAGTCTGTCTTAGAATAAATGAATAGGTACCTAGGTGTAATAATCTATCTAGTTATCACAACCTTTTTTTAAAAAGCCTGTTATGTTATGCCACACATCCAGGTGTTTCTTCTCAATTTATTATTTTTGTCAAAACTTTTCAAACCTTGATTTTAGAGCACATCTTTCAAGCTGATAGTGTGAGGATAGAGCAATGAAAGATTGGTCAATAATAATAATTGATTACACAAAGGGTACATTTAAAATTAACTCATATTAAATGTGATAACCAAAATTGTTTTTTGCAAACAATGATAAAACAGGATGAGAATGACCGATCCACTTAACACACAAAGTCAAATACAGTACTGAATAACAATAAATTAATGTACAATAGTTAACCTATCTAAAATGCTAGTTACATGCAGCATCTATATACAGGGTGCAACAATTACATACATCGGTCAGGTTGGAAAAGTCTGAAACTATAAGATATAATAAAGATCTATTCTTAGGAACCATGTCGTCAATTTTAGTAAAAAGTAAAACTGCATTAATACATCCTACTAACATTATAAACACGTAAGTTTGTAAGGATGTATGGATGTCTGGATGTATGTTTGTTACTCTTTCATGCTAAAACAGCTGAACGGATCTCGATGAAATTTGGCACAGATATATTTGGCATAGATATATATACAGAATAACACATAGGCTACATTTTATCGCAGAAAAATGTACCTTTCCTGTGGGATAGATTTGTTTTTGTTTTTCAAGGTACCACGCGGGCGAAGCCATGGGCGGAAGCTAGTAGGCTCTATTTTATGTAGGTACTTCGCGGGCGATGCCGCGAGCGGAAGCTAGTATATTATATAGTTATAAATAATAGATCTAGTAGTAGACCTTGCTACTTGTAACTTCAAGGGAAATTATTTCGTAGATAATATTCTGTTCTAGGTCAGTGTTGTCTCTGTTAGATTTTGCTCTATCATGATGTTTGGCATGCTCTTTTGCAATGTTATGTAATGTATACATAATGTATACAGGTAAATCTTACTACTTTTTCACGCTGAAACGGCTGAACATATCTGGATGAAACTTGGAATACGCGTAGTTTATGTCAAATTACAAAAAATGTGACAAGAGGTTTAATCCCGTACTAATAATACATAGGCTACTTTTATCCGGGTAGGTATCTACCAAGTGAGCGGAGCCGCGCGCGAATGCTAGTTATCTTATCTTGTAACCTATGCACACGTAAAAAAATCAGTGGTGCTGTAAACGCGCGTCGTCTGCGCGTATTGAATACTAGCTTCCGCTCGCGGCTTTGCCTGCGAGGTACCTACATAAAATATAGCCTATGTTACTCAGAGATAATGTAGCATTCCAAGGGTGAAAGAATTTTTGAAATCGGGCCAGTAGTTTTTGAGTTTATTCGTTACAAACAAAAATACTAAACTTTCCTCTTTATAATATTGAAAAAAAAAAAAAAATGAAAAAATATTTATTTCACTAAAATAAAGTTAAGTTACACAATTTAGCAACGACCTCCACACTAGGCAAAGCCTGTATCGTGGAGACCAGTAATGAATTTACATGCATAGTGACGGACCACTAAAGTAAACATCTTAAAATAATAAATATAACAAATATGAATCAAAATAACAATGGTTATAAGCATTTAAAATTAAAGTTATGAAATAGATTAGGAAGAGTAACAATAAAATCCAAATCAAAAACTAAAACTAGTATTAAGTGAGTAGCAAACAGTAACAATAACATTAGTATAGATATGCCTTCATTACGCGCAGATACAGCGATACAAACGCGCTGTAGTGGCGCGGTGCGGTGGCGTGAGCGCACGCCCCTGCCCCCCCCCCCTACATCACTTTTGTATTGATTCAAACGCGATATAAACGTGCGCTAGAAGAGCTTTCGAAACACGTTTGTATCGCGCATTACGCGCGTTTGAATCGATACAAATGCAACAATCTTCTTTTTGGGCATAAACGCGCGTCGTCTGCGCGCATAAAATACGCTGTGTGCTTAGGCTCTAATCTTTGTCTCTACATATCAGTAGGTCTACCATGAGTTTTCACAATCTACACTCGCTAGCGACTGTAGTTAAAAAGTTGTATGTAAACTTGTACAGCCCCTCTGGCGGATAGTTGGGTACTAAAACTTCACTATCCTACGTCACAGTACTACAGCGTCTGTAGTTTGCGCTTCATTCATTTGCTTAGAATTTGGTGCCATGAGTAACAATTTTGACAGATGTCATGTCATAGTAACGTACTATTACTACTGTAGTAACGTCAGCCGTAAACACTTGACTCTGTCGAAACCTGGGCTGTTCTGGAATCCTTACAGCGGTGCCAAGTAGACTATCGTTATATCGAAGTGTTGAGATGTCTGTACGAAGCCGCCACCATGAGTGTCCGAGTACAGGACCAGCAGTCTAAGCCCATCCAGCTGCGCAGAGGAGTGAGAAAGGGAGATGTAATATCTCCGAAACTGTTCACAAGCGCGCTGGAGGATATGTTTAAGACTTTGGACTGGAAAGGCATGGGCATAAGCATAAATGGCGAGCACATCTCACACTTACGATTCGCAGATGACATAGTCTTACTGGCGGAGTCGCTGGAGGAGTTGCAACAGATGCTGGACGACCTAGCATCAGCCTCGCGGATGATGGGTCTCGGCATGAATTTGGATAAGACCAAAGTCATGTTTAATAACCGAATTGACCCGAGACCTGTCGCTGTTAATGGCAACCTTCTTGAAGTTGTTTCGCAGTACACATACCTCGGACAGATTTTACAGTTAGGTAGAGACAACTTTGAGAAGGAGGCTAAGAGGAGGATTCAACTGGGTTGGGCAGCTTTTGGAAAGTTACGTCGAGTCTTCTCGTCACCCATACCACAATGTCTGAAAACGAAAGTTTTCAACCAGTGCGTCCTACCTGTCATGACATACGGAGCCGAAACGTGGACACTCACGGTACGGCTAGTCCACCAGTTTAAAGTCGCTCAGCGAGCTATGGAACGAGCTATGCTCGGAGTTTCTCTGAAGGATAGAATCCGTAATGAGACTATCCGACACAGAACAAAGGTTGTCGACATAGCTCAGAGAATTAGCAAGCTGAAGTGGCAGTGGGCTGGCCATATCTGTCGAAGAACCGATAATCGTTGGGGTAAACGAGTTCTCGAGTGGAGACCGCGGCTCGGCAAACGTAGTGTAGGACGCCCTCCGGCTAGGTGGAGTGACGATCTGCGAAAGGCTGCTGGCGGAGGCTGGATGCGTCGAGCTGAAGACAGGGCGCAATGGCGCTAATTAGGGGAGGCCTATGTCCAGCAGTGGACTGCTAGAGGCTGATGATGATGATGATGATGATGATGAACGTCAGCCGATCTAAATGTGACAACTCATGGTAGACGTACAGAAATGGCGTAGTTAAGTGAGTGGACCACTTTTATTGTTGTTTAATTCGTTTGTGATAAGAATGACAAGGGCTTTACGTTTGAATATTATTATTTTACAGCTGTGAGTGAATCGCGATAAATAACGTATTTGCCAAAGACAAAACTCATTCGATAAAGTTACGTTTCGCACATTCCGTATCGTCAAACGCCTCTGAAAGTTACTCGTATAGAATATTTTTAAACTTACGCGATCTGAACACGTTATTATTAGTCTATACTAATATTATAAAGAGGAAAGATTTGATTGTTTGTTTGTTTGTTTGAATTGAATAGGCTCCGAAACTACTGAACCGATTTGAAAAATTCTTTCACCAATGTGTCGAATGAACTTTCAGGATGAACATAGGCTATATTTTATGTAGGTACTTCGCGGGCGACGCCGCGAGCGGAAGCTAGTATTACATACATACATAAAATCACGCCTGTTTCCCTTAGTTTTATTTTATTAGATAAGGCGCGGCAGCTAGCTAGTGGCCAGCGGCATACTGGCCGTTGCATGAAAAGTCTAAGTTTTATCCCTTCGAATTGTAATAATTTAAATAATAATTTGTGTTAAATTTAAATAATAAAAATGAAACACACATTTTATTTATAAGTAAATGATCTACCCGTTGGTGTAAAAAAAATATGGAAATGACCTCAACTTTAGAAGGAGAAGCAGATTTCGTTAATTTTTTGAGGTTTTTTCGAGAATTAATACTAAAGTTAGTACGACGTTTATTCCATTAGCTGTCGCTGTAACACAAACGGCTGTTCAGATTTTGACAAATGAGGTGAAATGAATTGAATTTTTTTCCGAGGCGGGAATCGAACCCGCAACATCTAGCGTCGCAGGCGGACTCTCGCTCGCTGAGCCACTGAGGTCGTCAGTCGAATTAAGTTTACGAAGCCATTTTTTTTAATGTGTTAACTTTTTTCAGGTAGCGTGATGTGATCTGATGGCGGTGGGGGAAGCCCGAGTTCCGGTGTTGATGGAGCAGAGGGTGCCAGGGCATCATGGTGAGGATAAACATCAAAATCAGTACGTCAACCATGAGTTGTCACATTTAGATCGTCTGACGTCACTACAGTAGTAATAGTACGTTACTATGACATCTGTCAAAATAGTTACTCATGGCACCAAATTCTAAGCAAATGAATGAAGCGCAAACTACAGTCGCTGTAGTACTGTGACGTAGGATAGTTAACTACGTGACGTTTTAGTACCCAACTATCCGCTAGAGGCGCTGTACAAGTTTTCATACATTTTTTTAACTAGAGTCGCTAGCGAGTGTAGATTGTGAAAACTCATGGTAGACCTACAGTTACCCCATGGCTGATTCTACTCAGTTTGATATTTTACCGATATTTCAAAAACTTGTTTAACCTTGATTTTAGAGCTCGTCTTTCAAGCTGATAGCATGAAGATGGAGCAATAAAAGATTGGTTGATTATAAGTTATTTCACGAAGAGTACATTTGAAATCTTCTTATATATAAAAATGAATTGCTGTTCGTTAGTCTCGCTAAAACTCGAGAACGGCTGAACGGATTTATCTTATCTTGCTCTTGAAATGTTCGTGCAGGTCTAGGGAAGGTTTAAAAGGTAAGAAAAATTCGAATAACTGCCGGGAAAACCCTAAAAATAGCCCTTTTCTATTTCCCATACAAACGTTTTCTAAATAAGTACGAAGTCTGCCGGGTCAGCTAGTTAACTAATATTTTACGAGACAACCAAAATTGTTTGTTGCGGACAATGACGAATAGTGAAATGACGAAACCGGAGAATGGTATATCATACTCAAACGGTGAAGGAAAACATCGTGAGGAAACCGGCATCTCTTAGAACCTGAAGAGTTCGAAGACATGTGTCTTTTCATGTTCTTTTCACCACACTGGGCCTGAAAAACTAGAAATGAATAAGTGGTTTCAATTTTAATTTTTGTCATTAAAAGTTGGATACAAGATTGTCTTACTGACAGGTTACTGATAAACGAGCAGATAAGAGAATAGTAGTAAAAATTAGTGATGTAACGGATAGTGGTTTGGCCGGAGAACGGATTTCGGATATTCGGCGTAGGCTTTGGCCGGACCGCCGCATAGCCGGCAACCGGATATCCGGCGCAGAAGCTGTATGATCCCGCGGGACTCAATTCAAGTTGTAACGTATTGAGGATCCTGTGAGATCCAAATATTACCATTTTATTCAACCATCCATTGATTTTATAAAATAAAATAAAAATTAAAAAATATTTCAGACCCATAAATTGATCGAAAGATTTGATTGTTTGTTTGTATTGAATAGGCTCCGAATTTTTTTGAATTTTTTGTAAATTGAATTTTTTTTTCACCAATGTGTAGAATGAACTTTAAGCATGAACATAGGCTATATTTTATGTAGGTTCTTCGGGCGACGCCGCGGGCGGAAGCTAGTACACAATAAAATTAAATAAAATTGAATAAAGCCTTACCCTGGCATTAGCCGGCCTAGACTGATCATTGGGCCATCAGCGAAGATGCATTTTATGCTATCCGGTATTAAGCCGAATTCAATGTAACATCCGGCCGGATATCAGATAGCAAAAACGGCCGGATACCAAATAGTAACCGGATATCCGTTACATCTCTAGTAGAAATGGTACTCTCTACAAATATCAATTTGCATTAGACTATAGTGTTTGATAAGGTTAAATTTACGACTAACTTACCTGCATGTACTCCGACTTCAATTAGACCGCTGGTGGTGTAGTGGTAGCACCCTGCCTCACGATCCGAAGGTCGTGGGTTCAAACAATGCCAGTGCTCTGTTTTCCTTCAGCATTTAATATTTATCAATATTTATTGTTTTATAAGAATACAAATGACGCATTCATTAGAGTTTTTGGTTCTAGGGTATGCCGGTTTCCTCACGATGTTTTCCTTCACCATCATCATCATCACCTTCCTGCCCTTATCCCACGCTATGTGGGGTCGGCACAACATGTGATCTTCTTCCATTTCCCTCTGTCATTCGTCATCTCAGTAGGTACTCACTCTTTTCTTACTCATATCATCTTTCACACAGTCCATCCATCTTTTCTTCGTCCTACCTCTCCCCCTGTATCCATCCACATTCATACCTAACACTCTCGTCACATGACATTCATCTCTTCTCATAACATGCCCATACCACATATGATACATGATACATATGATACATACATGATGTTTTCCTTCACCGTTTAAGAATATTTATAAATAGTATTGTATTTGTCAACATAAAGGTATGATTACGCGTATGTTGATAAGTTCCAGGCATTGTCCCGCCGGCCAATAATGGTTTGTTTACATGGTTCGGTAAACTCAAGACGATTTTCTTCGCTTTGTTTAGGTATCTTTAAGATGACGATTTTGCAAATTTCATGTACGGTGACGTCACGATCTAGGGTCTTCCTTACCACAAACTCTTCGAGCAATATCAAAACTTCATTACGATCCGTTCAGCCGTTTACTCGTGAAAAGTTAACAATTAAAAAGATATATTTATCTTTAGTGTGAGGCAACATTATTAAAAAAATATGCGTTATCTGTTAGTCAGGATTTAATATTGATATTAGATTTGCAGTTATAGCCAAGCAATCAAGCGGTTTACCCGATTTACAATTACCCCGTTTTCAATTACCCCCGTTTACAATGACTCCGTTTACAATCACCCCGTTTACAATTACACCGTTTACAATTACACCGTTTACAATTACACCGTTTACAATTACCTCGTTTGCAATTACCTCGTTTACAATTACCCCGTTTACAATTACTCCGTTTACAATTGATTACATAGATATAATATAGTTACTATAGGTTGATAATAAACAAATATTTAATTACAGAAGCACAAATCAAACAGCTGACACATGCTGACCTTAGCCGGAGCGCCACAGTTGTGACGTCACTGGTCGCGGGAGCCTTCGCTGGAGCCCTAGCGAAGACTGCAATCGCTCCCCTCGATAGAACCAAAATCACTTTCCAGGCTTCGTGAGTGAACCTTATTGTAGTAGCTTTAAGATTCAAATTTAACTAGAAGTTTGCCCCGAACTGAGATGTAGCGTAAAGTTTTGAATTTTTGTATTTTTGTTTGTAAAGAATTAACTCAAAAACTACTGGTCCGATTTCAAAAATTCTTTCACCATTAGAATTCTACATTATCCCTGAGTAATATAAGTTATATTTATTACTGGAAAAAAATAGGGATCCCTACTAAAACTTCAATAATGTAACCCAAGGTGTAATAATTAATTGGTTTTTGCGGATTTTCGCGGGAAGCAGTTCGTAAGTTATACTATAACAAGCATAATACACAAACATACAAGATTAAATCACCCTATTTTTAACCGAATTGAAAAAAGGAGGTTTCTCAATTCGACCGTATGCTTTTTATGTTTGTTCGCTGATAACTTCGTCGTTTATGAACCGATTTTGATGATTCTTTTTTGGTTGCTAAGAAATATTTCAAGTGGTCTCATGATAAGGAAATCAGGGGATGATGGAAAACCAGAGAAATAGAGTGGACCTTCCGAAAATCGTAGGGGCGACAAGTGCGGTTGTAAGTTTTTGTGTTAAACGATTACTTTCCCATTGGTCCCATAGAAATTTCATCAAAATCAGTTCTGTAAGTTCGGTTTTTTTCTACGTACCTAGTGCAACATTGAAATCGATTTGTTTTTAGTTCTTAAAACGTGATTATCCGCTGAGATATTTTGAGATTTTCATCAGAACATACCCTCATTCCGCAGCCAGATCCCCTACTCCTGGAAGGCAGCCGTCAACTTCCTCCTCCACTGTCTTCGAACCGAGGGTTTCCTGGCGCTATGGCGTGGGAACTCGGCTACCATGGCCAGGATAGTTCCATACGCAGCCATCCAATTCACGGCACACGAACAATGCAAGAAAGCGATGAGGGTAGATGACCCTGCGGTAGCCAGGTGAGTCTTATGACTGGAGGAATAAGGTTAACTTTAGCGCGGTTATTCGTAATCTCTTTTTGAGTTATGGTTGCCTGGTACTTTAGACACGACTGATCAAATCCCCAGGCGGAGGAATATGGTTCATTTTAGCGCGTTTATCCGTAATCTCTTCTTGAGTTATGATTGCCTGGTACTTTATACAAGACATGATCACGACTGTAATCCCCAGGCTCGGTAGATTTCTCCTCTTATGTCTGGAGTAGTAAGGTTTACATTAGCGCAGTTATTTGTAATCTCTTCTTATGTTATGGTGGCCTGGTACTTTAGACAAAACTCGGTAGATATCTCTTCAGATCTCTAGTTACTTAAATCTTTGAAGATATCTAAAGAGTCAGAGGCACGTCCAAACATTTAGCAATAGTAGTTAGTATCCCGCACGCGGTAGGTTGCAAGCCCATAGCCGCTTAAAAGAATACTAACCTATGACACACACCTTCGAATGTTTACACCTTCGGTTTCCTCACGATGTTTTCCTTCACCGTATAAGAGCACTGGCATTGTGCACATACATTTTCGAATGACAACCCGTCACGTTCGGAACACTATGGACGTGCCTCTGACTCTTTAGATATCCTCAAAGATCTAAGTAACTAGAGATCTGAGGAGATATCTACCGAGCCTGGGGATTACAGTCGTGATCGTTATTTCCAGAAAGCATCCCATTCGGCACCTGATAGCGGGGTCGCTGGCGGGGGTGATATCTCAGAGTGCCACTTACCCCCTGGACATGGCGCGGGCGAGGATGGCTGTGACCCAGGCTACGGAGTACCGCACTTTGACGGCCGTCTTCAGACGGGTCGTCGGCGAGGAGGGACTTAGGACTCTTTATAGGTAACTGAACATCTTTATTATATCACTACTACAGTAATTGATCGAGCGAGCGAAGCGAGAAAAGATCTCAGTGGCAGCTAGAGAAATTTTTCGTTGTATGTTTGTTTATTTGACTGGCCTCACAGCTCAGTTGGTAGTAGCTCTGCCTTCTGCAGGTTGTGGGTTCGATCCCCACCAAGAATAAACATTTGTGTGATGAACGCAGATGTTTGTTCTGTGCCTGGTTGTGGACATCGCGCTCGACATCTCAGTAGATCTACCATGAGTTTTCAGAATCTCGCTAGCGACTGTAGTTAAAAATGTATCAAAACTTGTACAGCGCCTCTAGCGGATAGTTGGGTACTACGTAGTTGGGTACTAACGTCACGTAGTTAACTATCCTACGTCACAGTACTACAGCAACTGTAGTTTGCGCTTCATTAATTTGCTTACAATTTGGTAACATGAGTAACAATTTTGACAGATGTCATAGTAACACGTACTATTACAACTGTAGTAACGTCAGCCGATCTAAATGTGACAACTCATGGTTGACGTAATACAGTTTTATTATAGTACTAGCTACCGCCCACGGCTTCGCCCGCGTGGTTGACCACCTTGAAAAATAAAGAAATCTATCCCACGGGAAACATAATTTTTCCGGGATAAAAAGTAGCCTATGTTACTTCTATACCAAGAATATGTGTACAAAGTTTCATGATGATCGGTTGAGTAGTTTTCGCGTGAAAGCGTAACAAACAAACATACATTCACATTTATATATTAGTAGGGATAGATATGTTTTTTTTCTTCACAGAGGTTATCCGGCCACTATACTCGGTGTGATCCCGTACGCCGGCGTCTCTTTCTTCACATACGATACACTCAAGCGCATGTATGTTGGTACGTAACAGATGCCATTAAACAGACAGATGCCATTAAAAGAAGAAGAAGAAATAAATAAATAAATAATGATAACATGATCAATAACCCTTCTTTTAGGCTGTGTCCCCATTAGGCAAACTGTTAGCGGCCGACTGAGTTTGCGGCGTATCGGTTTAGTACGCCCTTCCATATATTTGAGACGGAGTGTCCACAGTTTGCGAGTTTTGCGCTCACTTTACGCAGTTTGCAGCGTTACGTGCGCCTTGTTGCTTTTCGCCAGTTTGCCTACTGGGGACACAGCCTTAATGTCCTCACAGCTCAGTGGGTAGTAGCTCTGCCTCCTGCGCTGCAGGTTGTGGGTTCGATCCCCCAGGACTGACATTTTTATTTATTTTATTTATTTATTTATTGATCACCAACATAGTGTACACCAAAACTAGCTTAGAGATACCTTAAAAAAAAACATGTCAAGTGTCAGTATAATTATAGGTGAAGACTGCATGCAAAAAAAAAATATAATCATGGGCGAGTAACAAACCTACCTAATATGGATAAAATTTAAATACAAAAAAAGAATAGTTTACATTACAAATTGCTTAAAATAATAATAAATAAAAAATGTCTGATACAGTAAATTAATGAAATAATGTCAATTAAAACTAAAAATTAAAATACTTAGTGATTAACAAATTGAGGAGCAAGAACTATCTTTGTTTTTAAAGTGAGCCTTGAGCCTAGACACATTATCAGCAAATATGTCAACAGCTAAGGATTTGCTGAAAGCGTTATACTGCCTTGCGACTCTAGTTAGGGGTGCGTGGTGTCCAAGGTTGGATTTAGACCCATCCAGATAGAACAGGTTGAACCTCGAAGCTCTGGGCAATTTGTATGGGAGAGAAAACGACAATGAATTCAATAAATCTGGGGCTTCGAGGATACCGTTCACTAACTTATAAAGAAACATTGTATCGAGCATCAGTCTTCGGTCAGCTAGGGTAGACATCCCAAAATGCGTTAGTCTGTCCTCGTAGCTCAACAGAGATTTTCCCAGATTACAGGAATACGTCAAGTGCCAAAGGAAGCGCTTCTGAACACTTTCCAGACGTTTTCTATGAACTTCATAAAAAGGACTCCATGCAACGCTTCCATACTCTAATCCACTGCGCACAAGAGAATTGTAGAGTAGAATTTTTGTAGATGGTGATTTGAAATGCCCAATATTACGCAGAACGAAACCAAGACACTTGAACCCTTTGGTGGCAATGTTATCAATGTGAACATTAAGACAGAGTTTTCTATCAAATGTTATGCCAAGGTCTCGCACTTCATCCACACTTTGTAACATAATACCCTTGATGAAGTAATTTGGCCTTAATAAGGACTTTCTGCGCGTGAAGAAGATGTTCACACATTTGTGTGAACGCACATGTTTGTTCTGTGTCTGGGTGTTAATATGTATTCTATGTATGTATTTACAAAAAATAGGTATATAATTAATCTATCAGCTATCTGGTTGCCATAGTACAAGCTTTGCTTCGTTTGGGGATAGAGGGCGCTGTGTGAAATGTCCACCGATATTTATTTACTATCCATTATATATTATCGCTATTTGTCCATATTTTCTCACCATTTAAACCTTCCCTGAACTCCCACAAATATTTCAAAACCAAAATTAACCAAATCAGTCCAGCCGTTCTCGAGTTTAATAATAATAGTAATAATAATAACTTTATTTCAGGCAACTTTAGTAGAAGATGGAAAATACTTAGAAACTACGGCCCATATACATAAATATATACCTTAGCCTAACATACATCATTATATAAACCTACTAGCTGACCCGGCAGACTTCGTACTTATTTAGAAAACGTTTGTATGGGAAATAGAAAAGGGCTATTTTTAGGGTTTTCCCGGCAGTTATTCGAATTTTTCTTACCTTTTAAACCTTCCCTAGACCTCCGCGAACATTTCAAGACCAAGATAAGATAAATCCGTTTAGCCGTTCTCGAGTTTAAGCGAGACTAACGAACAGCAATTCATTTTTATTTATAAGAGAATATTTTATTTATATAGATTATTTCGGGTCTACGGGTCCGCTAGCGAGTGTCTGTTGCGGCGGCGCAGCCGGCGCGTTGGCGCAGTCGGCGTCCTATCCCCTGGACATCGTGCGCCGGCGCATGCAGACCGCTAGGAGGCGGCCTGATGGATCCTACCCGTACAAAACTGTACTAAGTACACTCGAGGAAGTTTATGCGTAAGAACATTTTAATATATCCTGTTGGCTGCGCCAGATAATGAAAAGCTTTATGCGTAAGAACATTTTTAACCCCCGACGAAAAAGAGGGGTGTTATAAGTTTAACGTGTCTGTGTGTATCTGTGTGTCTGTGTGTCTGTGTATCTGTGTATCTGTCTGTGGCATCGTAGCTCCCAAACGGATGAACCGATTTTCGTTTTGTTTTTTTGTGTCATAGATAATTTTATCCCGAGTGTTCTTAGCCATGTTTATGAAAATCTGTTCAGCCGTTTGAAGATCATCAGCTCTTTTCTAGTTGATGAGGGGATCTGACTAACTTCCTTATGTCCAATCGATTCGAAATTTGGTACCGTGTTACTTCAATGATATTGAAAGACCATGGTAAGGTAACCATGACTTTAATTTTGTATCTAAATGTATATAATTCAAAGGTGTCTGACTGACTGACTGACTGACTGACTGACTGACTGACTGCCATAGTGATCTATCAACGCACAGCCCAAACCACTGGACGGATCGGGCTGAAATTTGGCATGCAGGTAGATGTTATGACGTAGGCATCCGCTAAGAAAGGATTTTGATTAATTCTACCCCCAAGGGGATAAAATAGGGGATGAAAGTTTGTATGAAAAGTCGCGATAATCGACATTCACGCGGGCGAAGCTGCGGGCATCAACTAGTTATAATATAATTTTATCCTGTTGGCTGCGCCAGACAATGAAAGGCTACGCCAAAAATTGTTTTCGATAACCATGGGGGTTAACCAGTGACGGAAAATCCTGCCGTTGTGGGTTCAAACCTGGTCGTGGACCAATAAGTTTATCATTCGAAAAATGTATTTGCACACTGCCAGTACTGCCAGCTTTGCTCGGTTTTTTTTACGTTTGTTTAACAGCGCCATCTGTTGTCAAGTAGCTTTATTGTTTCTGTGTCGGTAAAACATAGCAGTTTTTCATTACCTGAAAACACGGATAAAACGTCGTTTACTGAAAATTAAACCTATGCAGCTAGATTGCTGAAACCCCCTGCATACTAAATTTAATGAAAATAGTTGGAGCCATTTCCGAAATTCAAATTATATATAAACTAGCTTCTGCACGCGGCGTCGCCCGCGAAGTACCTATATAAAATATAGCCTATGAGTAGTTAGGTATTCACCGGAACTGGCTCATGTGATCCAAACCCGAAATAAATTCACCGACTCAGGCTAAAAAAAAAAAAAAAAAAAAAAAAAAAAAAAAGTTTGGTGTCTTTTCCTAGGTTTTCGGGGTCGCTGAATCGGTCTATTGCATCCGTTTTTTGATAGCTTACACAGATCATGAGATAGCTAACCAATCTAAAGCTCTCCACTACATTGCTAATCACCTATTGATAAAATTAACCTAAATGTTTCCTTATCACCCAGTGAACACGGTGCGCCATTGTTTGTTTATCACCTCTGACGTCACGGCGCACCATTGTTTGTTAATCACCTCTGACGTCAATCTCAGACTAATTAGCTTATTAGGATGTTCTAGCAAAACAACATTTTTTGGGTCAATCACAAACCTTTATTTCCTCTAAAATAAGTACAGAATAGTTTGTATAAAAATATATCATTATTTATTGTATTGTTACTGAATAATTTAATAAAATCCATCATTGTATTTCCATAAAATTTGTTATAAAGATATGTTACACAATATTCTCCGCAAACTGATGTAAAATCATCTTGTAATCTATACCTATTAAAATCCCACCGCTTTGAATTCCTGATCAAGAAATCTCTATGATATCCTGTAGGCGGTCGTCCATATGAATCGAAATACTGACCAAACCTATTTCTATCTATGTGTATGGCCACCCAATGAGAACCTGGCATGCTGTCGGTGTCCAAATTGCTTATCAGGTACATAGGAACTTTAACATGTAAAGGTAACCTGTTTGCTGCATATACATTTTTTTGTAAAGAAGGATGGATAGTGTTCAAATATTTTTGAATCTCAATTGTGTTCATGTTTAATCAGCCTTTCGCATAAAGCTGTGCTATGCTTAACCTTCAAATCAAGAATGTGGAACTAAATATACTGAACTTCTTTATAAACATTGTGCAAGGACATAAATAAAAAGATTGGAATATGTGCAGATTATTTTTATTAGGTACTAACACTTATATATAGACAATAGTTACCTATTTAACTGCTATAGTCTACGGTTACATTACGGTTCTTATCTATTTCAATAACATTATCAAATTCTGCATAAACAATACAATTTATAGTCTGAGTAAGAGTAGACTCAAAACGAACTTCTAATCTAACACTACCATGTTTTATAAGATTCCAATGTGTATTTGAATTTGAACTAAGGTCGGCCGTTAGATCAAACGCCAACAAACAGTATCCTTTCGCATATTTTTCCCTAGATATCCCATTACCTTCATTAAGAAAATGTATACCTGTTCCTGAAAATAGTGTGTGATAAGCAGCAGTAAAAATATTACTCTCAAACGATGGTTGCAAAGCTTTTGAAGGTATTTGCTGACCATCAATGTATAAACAAAATGTATTTAAATCATAGTTTTCAAAATTGAATGGATTTTTAGTCAGACACCCATTAAACGCTGCATTGTTTACAAATCCAACTATACATCTTTTAGGAACTTGTCCTAGAAAAATATTGTCAAGAGTCTTGCCCTGAATCCCTGAAGGTATGGTTAAAACTTTGACTTCAGCACGAGTAATAGGATATTTAGCGGTAGTAGATGCTAAAACTTTCTGATGTGCAAGTAATACAGTTGGATTGATTCGAGCTCTACGAACAATAAGAGTTGCATCTGTAATGCATACTTTAAATTTTAAATCGGATGAAGATGCCATTAGATTAAACGTTTCTCTAGAACGAACTAATTTGACACTCATTTCAACACCATTTATTAAAAACTTTTCCTGGTTAAATATATCACCATGAAGATGTCCAATCATTTCTATTTCCTTACTTTGACTTACTAACTGTTGTCTTTTAACGAATCCTTCATTTTTTTCATCAGTTGAGTTCATTTTCCCAGCAGTATCTTCATACCATAGACTACAAGTTAGGTGAGATTCTTTAGCTGCAGGAGCATAGTTTAATAAAGTTTCCATGTATGCTCGATATGCATATGTATTGTTTGGAGGTGATACTAGCTTCTGATTCAAATATACATCTAGTTGACTGAAGATTGAATGAAGCCAATTATTTATGGGTGATACAGTTGTTGATTCAGCTAGTTTTGTTGAGTCTTGGTTAAGTATTTTAGCTTTGATGTGTATCAACGTGTGGGATAAATCTATGTAATCATCACCGGTTCCGGGTACTTGAAATTCTATAGGACCATCGTCAGCAAGGGATGAAATGGGTTTGTAGTGTATCCATAATCCATTTTCGATACTAGTTTGTGTGGATGGCAAAGCAAATAAATCTAACTCTGATTTAATGCACTCACAAGAATGACTATGTAAAAAAGACATCTTTAATTATTAATTAAATATATCTTTTAAATTATTAGGTCTAGCTCTTGATTTTTTAGTAGCTTTCACTTTGGCGATCTGTAGTGGATTGAATGAGGAAAGACGTTTTCTCTTTGTTATATATCCAGAGCCAGACATATTCAATCGATCTATTTTACTAACTGCTTTTCTTTTCAAATTTGAACTAGCTTCTTTAAGTCGAGATTTAATTGAATCCTCCATTGGTCTAGCACTTATCATATCTGATAGAAGGCCAACACCAGCATTTAAGGCTTCCTTGCCTATTACTCGAGCACCACTAGAAAGTAATGGTAAAACTGATCTAAACAATCCTCCTAAGAAGCTACCAATACCATGACCACGTTGATAAGGAGCCCCTTTATAAATTACTCCG
This sequence comes from Cosmorhoe ocellata, assembly GCA_963675405.1. NCBI lineage: Eukaryota > Metazoa > Arthropoda > Insecta > Lepidoptera > Geometridae > Cosmorhoe > Cosmorhoe ocellata. The sequence continues at coordinate 918,750 of OY776273.1, forward strand.
ATCCCAGAACCAGCTTGATGTGAATAATAATGTTCATATGGACAAGTTATATCATCACGAGAATGCATTATAATTTTCTGAAATGTAGTTTAACACACACCGTTCCAAATTGAAATGGTATTTTTTGACCTGTGTTAGATCTTATATCCACTTCAAGCGTGTCGAATTCTCTACGCATAACAGGTAAGTAGTGAGGTGGTGAGAAAACATGCATTTTATTTGCTCCATAAATATACTTTGCAGGATCCAAAGGTATAATTCTCAAGAGAGGAGTCATAACATCTCCAACTATCTGAGGTTCGATAATATCACAATAAACAAATAATTGAGATGGTAACCCCAAATGTAAATTTGCAGGACATTTTCCAAATCCATTTTCTACAAGATTTCTATCGGGTTCAAAACCAAGTTGAATACCAAGCTTGGGTGATAACTTTAACGATTTGATATTTTCATCCATTACCGTAGCGGAAACAAACTTTGATATATCATCATATCGAAATCGAATTTTTTCCTTTATGTTATTCAACGCTGATAGAATGTGATTAATATTATCATAATTCGTGGCTGGAATGTGGGTCTTATAATAAACCAGTGAAGGTTTTTCTTCATGTGGCATTAATATCCATTTTGTTATGTAAATAATATTTTCATGATCTTGTACAGTAAACATGGTACAAGGGTATTGAAATTCAACCACTCCAACTGACCATTCTCCCTCCAACTTGATAGATTTTGGTAATTTCGTTGAAAATCTTGTAGTCATGTTGTTTGGATAATATTCCATAGAACTGTTACTGAGTAATGTTAAATAAAAACTTTCTTTAATCATAATTCTTTTAATTCAGAAACCAAAACCCAACTATTAAATTTATCTGGATAACCTTTCCACTTCACTAACACTTGCTTTCTGTTATTGGAATAGCGAGAACCAATTATTTTATCAATCTTATAGTTAGAGGTGGGATCATATGACACTTTCTGTAATTCCCTTTCATAAAAAGTTCCAATGATATCTTCTTGCTGTAAATCTTTTAGTGTATACACAACCAATGGAGAACGATCTATAACTGAAGTTATTATAAATATTTCATCACTCCAATTAGATTCATAACCCTTTTGAAAAATGTGTTTGTATTTTGTTATTCTTACATAGTCTCCTCTCCAACGAGTAATTTCGGTAAGGATTTTGTAATTATTCGATAGTTTGTTCTATCATACAGGTTGTTCCAAACAGTCATTAAATTATTTGAATTAACATCACAAGGACACATCTTAATACTAGAATGGTAGCTATGGTTATAAGCATATAATAAATCCTGTAAAATGTCAATGTATCTATATGTATTTTTGTGGGTAAAATAACGCCACATCCTCATTTTAAGTGTCCTTTGAAATCTTTCAACAATGCTAGCTTTAATATCAGGGTTATTTGTTGTATAGTAATTAACATTTTTAATTTTTAAGTATCTCTGAACATCCTTGGAAACAAATTCAGTTCCTTTGTCAGATTGTATATGAGTTGGTGTTGTACCAGCCTCATGAAATATGCTTTCTAAACATGTTTTAATGGTGCTCGAATTTTTACTTTTCATTGGTCGGGCATATGCATATTTGGTAAAGACATCAATAACACAAAGAATGTAATTAAAACCATCATTATATTTTGAATAAGTTCTCAAATCACTTAAGTCAGCTTGCCATAGTTCATTAAGATTAGATAATACATATTTGTTTCGTGGAAACTTCCTATGTACCGGTTTATGAAGTGTGTATGTTTCTTGTGATTGCAACCATTTTATTACATCTTTTCTGTTCATTTTACCCTTCATGGCTTTAACTAGTTTGTTGATACCAGCATACCCAGCTGGATGCGATGGATTATAGTAGATATTATTTATTTCTAATAGGGAGTCCATTTCTCCCAATCTATCTTCTGTTGGACTTTTCGAACGTGTTTATACCTGTTGCGGGATTTTGGTGTTGAAAAAACCTCCTCTTGCTGTGGTGTGGTTTGTTTAAGATCTTTTATCTGAAGCTGTTTTATAAATTCACTTCTTTTTGCGTTCTCAATGTAAGTTAATGGTATTTGTATTTCTTTTAATGCGGTAGCAAACTGTTGCCACCCTATTGGATCATTATTTTTCAGTGGTCTTACACAATCATTTACCAAGTCTAAAATATTGCTTCCAACAATTTTTTCTTTGTTAATAATAACTGTACCTACATCATCCCAATCAATTTTGTCTGTATTTGAAGCCACCAAATTTAATAATAACTCACCTTTTCTTGTATAAGTTTTCGGTATTAAACTGAGTATATGTCGAGGTGTGTATGTATTTTTTTTATTCAAAAATATATTTGTATCCTGTTTCTCTTCTCCGTTTGATGTCTCTATAGCAACTGCATCGTTAGTGTCAATGTCTTTGTTTTTATCATCTGGTACGTCTTCTGGTAGATTAGTATTTGAAAGTAATGGTAATTCGAGAGGTTGACGTCCTTCTTCAGTAAAATGTAAGTATCTTTGTAAAATTTGTAAGTATAAAATACACTTCTTTCTATCTTCCATATGACTATTCAAAATATTTTGCATTTCTATGTCTAATCGTGATATGGGACTATCAGTAGAATTTTGTTGTTTTATTTTTTCAAATATACTTGGATCAACGAGTAACATTTTTTTAGCGTGTTCCATATTTCAAACGATAGAACCAACTAATGCACTCAAAATTGAACCCAATATAATTGGTAAAAAAGATCCTCCTTTTTGAACAATTATGTGTTTACGAATTTTGTTTGTACTTTTACGCACTAGTTTGCGAAGTATTTCTTTATATTTTTGTAACTTTTTCTTTGCCTTTTCGTCAAGAGGTACTTTACCTTTTAAAACGTTATGGATGATTTCACAAATGCAATTGATTTCATCTTCATCACATGACTTTAAAAGTGCTCTTTGATATTTTGGTTTAAGTGTATGTAGAGCACTTAGTAAATCTTTATGCGTCTTTAAGCTTCGATGCATTATTGATGAATGATTTGAATTTGTTGATTCTTTGCATATTTAAATGATTTTGTTGGGATATAAACTGTACAATATCCATCTGAAGGAAATATTTTTGTTTTAAATCGACACATTTCACTAGTGTCTTGTTTTAGATCTATCATCAAATATCCATGAGCTTCTTTTGTTGCATCTTTGTATGAATCTTCCATAAACTTTGTATTTTCTGGTGACACTTGACGTGCTAGATATCTGATTTGAGTTTTATCTCGAGGATTTTTAAAATAGATAATATAACTAGAATTCAAAGATATATCTCTCTGTCCTTTACCTTGATGAAACAAGTTTTGTGTTATATAAAAAACACTTAGGTTTCTGTGATGGCTGCCTTTTGTAAATATATCAACAACACGTCCATCTGATTCTCTCATGAGATCATCAATGATTACTAGTTGTGCTTCCTTTCCATCAAACATACTGAGATCTGGTATGCCTTGACAATAATTTACGTTTTTGAGGTTATACAAAGGTTGCATTTCATCAAAACACCAAGTTATTTGGGTAAAATCAACACTACAAATTTCTTTTACATACTTTATAAACTTTGTTACAAAGTTAGATTTTCCACAACCACTTGGACCTGCTACTATTGCACTAAAAGGATGATTAAAATGGTACATTTTAATGTGTTGTTTGTGAGGGGTATGTTTAAATAATGAAACAATCTATTTAATCATCATGTATTTATATTTTTAAAATTAAAACATTAACCATCAGTATGAACAAAATTCTTATAGATAACATGAAAAACACAATAATGGTATAAACATAAAATAACCTATAACTTAAAAATAAAACAAATTCATATTCATCGTACCTATTTAAAATAACTTTACATTTACTAACTAAATAGGAAACTAAAGTATTGTTAAATAGCTGATACATTATAGTTTTGTTTTTACAATACAAACTTAAAATAAATTACAATCTATCACTATGATAACATTATCTTAGTTTATAATGACCCCATGCTAATGTGTCAATATTATTAGGTAAAATGTAACGTTTGGTGTCATTATAAGACAAACATATTTTGTTTACTTGTTGAGTAAATATTCTATGTTTTAAAGATTTAAATAGATTCATGGTGCCATACAGAATTTTTTTGTTTAAAAGACATGATCTATAATTTTCAATATTCAAATTCTTTGTAACACATTTCTTTACACCTTTAGCTTTCGCAATAAATTTATCATCAACATCTAATGCATACATTTTAGACCTTAACCCAATGAATTCTCGAAAAATTTTACCATTATTTTCATCTTTGAAAAAACCTAACTTCTTTTTATTTATTTTTGGATAACCAAATATGTTATCATCTGCGTAATCGGATGTATCAAACTTAGAAGATAGATCTGGTTTAATATCTTCATAAAAGTTATTTGTAAAAACTTGATATATCAAACTATCAGTATCAGTGTAGAGCAATTTTATGTTATTGTTAAACTTTTTAAGCATGTAGTTGTAATGAAAATCATACATTAAAGTTTTTGAAATATCCAAAATGCAAAAACCTAAGTATATCGGTTTGTTATGATACAATTTAGTTTTTCTTAACTGAACCGCTACTAAATTCTCTCCAAAAATGGAGGAATTTTTAAATTCTGGTTTCGCAACAAAATCTTGTACACCAAGCTTTTTACCTCGATTTTCCCAATGTGTTAATAGTTTGACATTCACCCTCTTTTCAATATTTTCCATTGTCTTCCCAAATACAGAATTATTCATTAACTTGTAAAAATCTTTTTCGAAATCAGATTTTGCAGATGTTCGTAAAGTTGTGTTTAAATCGATGTAATGTTTTAACCAGGGACTTTGTTTGAATTTTAATATCCTGTGAACCTTCGTTACTTTGACACCCAATTCAATGCATTGTTTCAAATTCCTATAATGGATTTTATACTTCATCTTATTGTGTAAGTTTGGGACTAACTTGATTTCTTTAGAATTTCCTATTTTTATGTTTTCAGGACAAAGAGGTAAATCTGAATGCAAATCATGTAGTTCAGTGGGGTACTCCAAATCAACTTCTAAAATAAAACCATATTCTGAATTGTCTGGCACATCAAAATTTGTATCAACGTTTACCCACTCAAACCCACCAACTGGAAGAAATTGAGACATAGCCCAACCATATAGATTATTAGCATCGAAATAAGTCAAAAATGATTTTTGTTTATCTTTATCATAATCTTCCATGAACTCATTATTAGCTTTTGCATGGCGATTACTGCATTGAGACACACCTCCTCGTATACCAGCTCTAATAAAAGCAATTTTTTCGTAATCTGTTAAAAGTTCTAACTCTATTTGAGTGTATTTCAACATAGCGTCCCAACTTAACCCAGGAGCTGTGTAGTAATGAACCGGATCCAAACCATATGTTTTTAAACACAAAGTTCTAAAGTTTTCAAACACATCCGTCAGCAGTAAAACATCAGTTTTGAGGTACAGATCTGAATAATCTGACATATTACGACATTGAAAGTGCTGCCAAACATCTTTAGCATGGTTGTAATCATCATTTGATACATGTGAATTAGTTAGTGAACTATAAAAATTTTCTTGACTAGGAAGTGTTGTTTTTTTCAAACAGTCTTCAGATGATATGAACTCATATGGGTATATACCTTTTTTTCTTAGACGATTAAAATCTTCATTATTAGGAAAGCTATTTCTTAAAGTTTTAAATTGTTCATTGCTTAAATTTTTTGCTAGCTGATCAAGACTATATGGTAAAAATTTAAAGGAATCTACAAATCTTAAACAAATTTTTTGATTATTTATACTCATGGTTTTGGAAAAAGAAATGTATTTTTCTTTGGTTTGAGGAATTACATCAATTTCTCCTTCAACAAAATTTAAGGAATGGACTATGAAATGAGCATCATAATTGCTTAGATTGTGTAGAAAAACTGGGATGTAATGTGGTGGTCGAAACTTTTTTACACATATTTCATGTGCAACACCTCGAAAATCACCAGTTTGCCAATCATAATCTAATGTGTTTTCACCATTTAAATTACTCTCACAGATATGACATGTTGTTGCAATTGAAACTTTATTTTCGTCTATAGCTGATAAAGGTTTAGGACAAATTTGAAAGCTATTTTTTCTACATATTTTTTTTAAATCTTCATGCAAACGTTTCATGAATACTTGTGCACAATTTTTTCCACTGTAAGTCTCATATTTTGACAACTTATCATCATATGAACATTTGATGTAATAACCAAAACTATACGGTTTGTGCTCATGAGTATTGCGAGTGTATGGTTTTGAGGGATCGTTAAAACATGATTTGATTGGGTTTAAAAAAGCTTCGAAATCAGCATATATAACAAATGGTATTTTTAGCTTTTTATTGTATTTTTCGAATTTCAATTTATCATTGGATACTGGTTGACCAAACCAATCCTTTAACGTTGTATCACCATTTGGTAATTCTGTTGCAATATGAGCACAGTCATATTGTTGATGATCAATCAACCTTTCTTTTGTTGAAAAGTGTAGCAAACATCCATCACAAATATGGACTGCATGATCTTGATTTGAAATCTGTTTACTAACGAGACGCGACATGTTTTTAATATAGCAATAGTGTTTATTTATTCCGTTTGAAATTAATAATAAATTGATGTGAACATCTTTACGAGTTTTGGTTAAATACAATGGACCAACAACGCTATGACACTTTTTATCTTTATTAAATTCTAAACCAAACACATTAATGCTAATGTTGTTTAGTTTTTCAACTTTGGATATATCAACCAGCTTTACAGGAAAATCCACTCCATTAAATTTTAATTTGTTTGAATGTACTGTGTATGATGATACTCGATCAACATTTTTGTTAACTGGATACAAAGCGGAAAGCAATGCCCATTTGAAACATAAATTGTCAGCATTTTTAACATTAACTACAGCTTTTTTAGTTCTTATATCCTTTGGCAACTCAATATATGAAGTACCGCGCAGAGGATTAAATTTATTAACATTCATATCCAATGCTTTTATTTCCTTAAGACTCCAACCACTGTCTTTTTTCTCAAAAGAACTGATTTTATTTATCAAAGTGTCACACAAAGATGAATATAGAAAATTTAGATCATCCCCCTGAAATACTATGTAATTATATGTTTGGAAATCAAAAGTTTGAAATGAATCCTCTTTAGTTTGTTGAATAAAATCGGCATGCAGAACAAAGTTTACTTTAAAAACTGTTAGCTTTTGAATAGACTCTTCAATTAGAAGCATAATTTCATTTTTGATAGAATTCAAATACAACTCAGGTGTTTCAAAGTTATTTAAATGTTGATCATTCTTTCCACGTATCTTATAAGAAATTATTCTATTACCAAAAGCTGATTCGATTATAGAAACATTTTGTAGTGAGTCATGTACTTTTTCAAGTTTACTTTTATGAAGTTTACTCTTTAACTGATTTGCAAAATACCTTCTACTAACAAGAACTTGACAAATGTCACAATTTACCTTATCATCACGTTCATTTCCATTGTTAGATGTTGTTTCGTTTGTGTTGTTAGATCCCATTGATGATGTAGATGGTCCATCTTCATATCGCGCTCGTTTCACAACAATGTCAGCATTTTCAGAGTCATTCACTCTCTTAAGAGATCCCCCCGATTGTAGACTGCAATAATAAATTAAAAGAGTTGAGATATGAATTCAGTTTAGGATAAACAAAAGTACTAGAAGGAGAAGATATAGATATCACTTACTTTATTTTTCCTTCAACCAGAGCGCATTCTTCAAATAAGTATTCATCGTATTCATCTTCAAGCATCACACAATGTTTGAATTCGGATTCAGCATTTATTTTTTCTTCAACCAGAGCACATTCATCATATAAGTATTTATCGTATTCGTCTTCTAGCATCATATGGTTATCAAATTTTTGACAAATTTCATCACTAAAATCGGTATCCATCGTATTGAAAAAGACACTAACACAGTTTACACTCATATTTTCCATTTTTGGTGGAGATGGAATCACAGTAAGTATCTGCACGTAAGCGTCTACAAGAAGTATCTACATGTAAGCGTCTACAAGAACTATTTATAGTAAGAACAGGTAGAAAGATCTCATGTTATAAGTAATACTTACATAATGAGGTATGTCTAATTAGGTACTTACTAAAGCAACCCCACTGATGAGATATTGTTTCCTAAGATTCTATTATGAGGTAAGTATTTGTATTCTAATATTTTTTCTAATGACTAAAATTTGTAAATGAGGGATAAGTAAATTTACTAAGAATGAAATTTTATCGAAACTTATAAATAAAAATTGGTAAACTACTACTACTTATTAAAATGATATTTTTTACATGTTGGGTTTGATGCTATTTCTTTTGATATGCAGTATATTTTTTTTTTTATACTTTCATAATTGTTATTGCATTCATTTGTAAAATATTTTACTCTATAGCTTGCATGTTTCCACTGTTCTGTAGGCGTGATTTTATTTATTTTGTGCATGTTATAAACTTCTATTTTTATCATATGATTCGATCGATGACCATCATCTTCATTGGTAGTTATAAAAACATTACCACCTTCTTGGTGGGCACGAGAAACTGTTGATGATAACTTTCTCTTCTTTATTTGTTTCACTTCAAACAAATTATCTAAGCTTTCAGTTGATTTGTTTCTTTTCATTTGTTTTTTAGGTGGTTTTTCTTCACAAATGTTAAGGGGTTCTTGAGTCTTATCTTCATCATCTGAACAAGTGTAATAATATTGTTTGAATGTATTTTCTTCGAAAGAGTTCTGCAACAATATAATAACCACTATCAACGTTTTGAATCTATATGCATAACAAATTATAGAAAAGTTTTAAAGAAGTACTTACATCCATTGTTCTGTAGATCACTTTAAACACACTTCACAAAATGTAATCTGGAGACTTATAGTTCATATGAACAAGCACTCGACAGTGAATGTTTGAAAAAAATTACGACTTATATAACCAACTAAACTTATCAGGATCATTAGGGCAACATTCAAACAGCATTCCTTATTTGTATAGAATTTGATAATGTTATCTAAACTATCAGGATCATTAGGTTGTGTACATATTTTAACAACTGACTAATGGGCAACATTCAAACAGCATGAGTCTACTCTTACTCAGACTATAAATTGTATTGTTTATGCAGAATTTGATAATGTTATTGAAATAGATAAGAACCGTAATGTAACCGTAGACTATAGCAGTTAAATAGGTAACTATTGTCTATATATAAGTGTTAGTACCTAATAAAAATAATCTGCACATATTCCAATCTTTTTATTTATGTCCTTGCACAATGTTTATAAAGAAGTTCAGTATATTTAGTTCCACATTCTTGATTTGAAGGTTAAGCATAGCACAGCTTTATGCGAAAGGCTGATTAAACATGAACACAATTGAGATTCAAAAATATTTGAACACTATCCATCCTTCTTTACAAAAAAATGTATATGCAGCAAACAGGTTACCTTTACATGTTAAAGTTCCTATGTACCTGATAAGCAATTTGGACACCGACAGCATGCCAGGTTCTCATTGGGTGGCCATACACATAGATAGAAATAGGTTTGGTCAGTATTTCGATTCATATGGACGACCGCCTACAGGATATCATAGAGATTTCTTGATCAGGAATTCAAAGCGGTGGGATTTTAATAGGTATAGATTACAAGATGATTTTACATCAGTTTGCGGAGAATATTGTGTAACATATCTTTATAACAAATTTTATGGAAATACAATGATGGATTTTATTAAATTATTCAGTAACAATACAATAAATAATGATATATTTTTATACAAACTATTCTGTACTTATTTTAGAGGAAATAAAGGTTTGTGATTGATCCAAAAAATGTTGTTTTGCTAGAACATCCTAATAAGCTAATTAGTCTGAGATTGACGTCAGAGGTGATTAACAAACAATGGTGCGCCGTGACGTCAGAGGTGATAAACAAACAATGGCGCACCGTGTTCACTGGGTGATAAGGAAACATTTAGGTTAATTTTATCAATAGGTGATTAGCAATGTAGTGGAGAGCTTTAGATTGGTTAGCTATCTCATGATCTGTGTAAGCTATCAAAAAACGGATGCAATAGATCGATTCAGCGACCCCGAAAACCTAGGAAAAGACACCAAACTTTTTTTTTTTTTTTTTTTTAGCCTGAGTCGGTGAATTTATTTCGGGTTTGGATCACATGAGCCAGTTCCGGTGAATACCTAACTACTCCTATGTTCATCCTGAAAGTTCATTCTACACATTGGTGAAAGAATTTTTCAAATCGGTCCTGTAGTTTCGGAGCCTATTCAATGCAAACAAACAAACAATCAAATCTTTCCTCTTTATAATATTAGTATAGATGTAAATATTATATACAAGAATTGCTTGTTTAAAGGTATTAGACATTGGTGGTGATTGTGTTGTTCCGCGGAATTACTAAAAAAGTCTAAAAAATGCTGAACTAAACACGACCTTATTTTGTTCACATCAAATACTAAATTAGCGTAAACATTTTAAATTACAATTCTAAATTTGACTAAACTGACGTATGATTGACGTGTTTTAGCTTATTTCAGAAGCCATGTAAATTGGTGTTGACTAAAGCTACGTGAAAATGGTGGAAAATTAATTAAATTAGAATGATTATGTCAATTTTAGATCTTTTTAAAACTGTCATTCAAAAATGTTACGCTAATTTGGTCTTTATAGTAAGCCAAATAAGATCGCACCTATGGTAGCATTTTTTAAGTTAGTCTGCAAAACACAACCGAATTACCACCATTATATACTTTTTATTATATATTTTTGTTATTTACAGAGCGGAAGGCGTGCGTGGTTTCTTCAAGGGCCTAACAATGAACTGGGTTAAAGGGCCTATAGCTGTGGGCATATCTTTCGCCACCTACGACCAAATCCGGTCGACGTTACGAGACGTCGCTCTCACGCTGCAAAGGTAATAGCAGGCTGATTGAACAGGCAGCGTGGGAGACACCTTGAGGACCTGGAAGAGTCTATATACCTGGATCTGGTGTGGACCTGGAACTGGTATAGACCTGGAACCGTTGTAAACCTGGATCTGGTAGATACTTAAACCTGGACGATCTAGTTCTGGTATACTCTTAAACCTCGATAACCGGATCTAGTTAAGACCTGGGTCTGGTATACTGTTAAACCTGGATAACTTGGTTCTGGTATACACTTTAACCTGGATGACCTGGATCTGGTATACTCTTAAACCTGGATGACTTAGTACTGGTATACACTTTAACCTGGATGACCTGGATCTGATTTAGACCTGGATCTGGTATACTCTTAAACCTGGATGACTTAGTACTGGTATACACTTAAACCTGGATGACCTGGATTTGGTGTAGACCTGGATCTGGTATACACTTTAACCTGGATGGCCTGGATCTGGTTTAGACCTGGATCTGGTATACTCTTAAACCTGGATAAACGGGGTCTGGTTGAGACCTGAACTTGGTTTAGACCTGGATCTGGTATAAGCTTAAACCCGGATGACCTGCATCTGGTTTGACACTTAAACCTGGATGACCTAGTACTGGTATACACTTAAATCTCGATGACCTGGATCTGGTTTAGACCTGGATTTGGTTTAAACCTAGATCTGGTATACTAGAACCTAGATAACCTGGACTTTGGACACCTGGAACTGGTATAGACTTGAATCTGGATAACCTGGATGAAAAACTAAAAGTGAAGCTCTTAGCTTAGTCGCTATTCACACATACATTAGTTAAGCAACGTTTACATCGGTCACCGTTAGTGGCGTATTAAGAAGCTGGCGGCCCGATTAGGACTCCACGGCGGCCTTTGGGTGGCCTAAAACCCCTCACTAGGGGACACTAGCTCACACGAACATACAAGAATATTTTATACGCATAGTTTTCAGGCAATATCAAAGTAATATAATTTTGATATTTCGTACTATAATAATTTACCAGTCACTGCACATAGATGGCGTTAATATTAGTTTGGTTCTCATGAAATGAGAGTTAAGTTTTGTGCAATATTGTAACTGCGCTTACTCGTATTAGTTATTAATGTTGGTTATGGCTAGTTTGATTTAAATATATTTTTAGATCACATATACAACAAACACTTACCGTATTTTACATTTACCCCAATGTTAAATTTACCCCCATGTTACACTTACCCCGATGTTAAATTTACCCCCATGTTACACTTACCCCGATGTTAAATTTACCCCCATGTTACATTTACCCCGATGTTACACTTACCCCGATGTTCAATTTACCCCCATGTTACACTTACCCCGATGTTAAATTTACCCCCATGTTACACTTACCCCGATGTTAAATTTACCCCGATGTAACGTTTACCCCGATGTTAAATTTACCCCGATGTAACATTTACCCCGATGTTAAATTTACCCCCATGTTACACTTACCCCGATGTTAAATTTACCCCCATGTTACACTTACCCCGATGTTAGATTTACCCCCATGTTACACTTACCCCGATGTTAAATTTACCTCCATGTTACATTTACCCCGATGTTAAATTTACCCCATGTTACATTCACCCCGATGTAACATTTACCCCGATGTTAAATTTACCCCGATGTAACATTTACCCCGATGTTACATTTACCCCGAAGTAATATTTACAACGAAGTAACATTTACCCCGATGTTACATTTACCCCGATGCAACATTTAACTCTATGTTACACTTACCCCGAAGTAAAATTTACCCCGATGTAACACTTACCCCGATATTATTTAACTGTAATTATTATAATAAATGTTATACCTATCTAAATTCAGAAAGATCTAGAATGTAACATAAAAATTGGAAATATCCAGAGCTATTTGTATAGTCGATACAAATCGCATCTACAATATTAAAATAATAAAAATCTCTTTTGTGTTTATCTATATATATAAAAATGATGTTCGTTAGTCTCGCTAAAACTCAAGAACGGCTAAACGGATTTATCTTATCTTGGTCTTGAAATGTTCGTGGAGGTCTAGGGAAGGTTTAAAAGGTAAGACAAATTCGAATAACTGCCGGGAAAATCCTAAAAATAGCCCTTTTCTATTTCCCATACAAACATTTTCTAAATAAGTACGAAGTCTGCCGGGTTAGCTAGTTGTTGATAAATATTTTCATCTGAAATTATGAAATACGCGTTGACTGAATAAGACAATACATTTCAATTTTAAATAAACTATTCACATAGGTCTAGTATTTATATAACAGTTATATACAACTGCTATTTTAGATTATATTATACAGTACGTCTACCGTGAGTTGTCACATTTATATCAGCTGTCGTCACTACAGTAGTAATAGTACGTTACTATGACATCTGGCAAAACTGTTACTCATGGTACCAAATTCTAAGCAAATTAATGAGCGCAAACTACAGTCGCTGTAGTACTGTGACGTAGGATAGTTAACTACGCGACGTTTTAGTACCCAACTATCCGCTAGAGGCGCTGTAGGCAAGTTTTCATACATTTTTTAACTACAGTCGCTAGCGAGTGTAGATTGTGAAAACTCATGGTAGACCTACAGGTGTAGGTGGAAATGCCTGTGACACGTTTAGATAAAGCAGCCCCGGGCGATTCTCCTCTACAGTTTTTTTTGTTATTGTTCTCACTATTCGTCATTGTTTGCAACAATTTTGGTTATCTCGTAAAATATTAGTTAACTTGAAACCCTTCGTGAAATAACTTATTATCAATCTTTCATTGCTCTTTCATGCTCAGCTCTAAAATCATGGTTATTTTGTTTTAAATAACGTTAAAATATCAAATTGAGGAGAATCGCCCAGCAGCTTCTATATTATCACTCAGCTTAGTGGTTAACTGTTAGGCGATGTTAAAATTTTAATAGTATTCTTTAGCAAAATTGACAAGCCACGCCTACCGAGGCTCTATTTTAATAGGTTAATTTTTTAGCTCAAAGAATACTTGCATGTATTGTCCGTTCACTGGTTCACACTTCAAAGCATTGGCTTAAAAAAATTGTTACCTCAAATAGCTTGTCTGTGATTGGCTGGCGTCATTGACAGCTCAAATGTGATTGGTTGGCGTAAGAGTGTTAAATAGTGACAGTAATTTGCATGGAATTATAAATAATGTATTAATACGCACAATAAATGTATTTTGTGTTTAATATTAGTTTATATTAATTATTTTATGGGAAAATATCGCGTATATTTTTATTCATTGTTTTTTTAACGTGACTAGAAATGTACTATCTTTTTTTGGAGTAGGTACATATTTAAAAGAAATTGTCATTTTTAGGGTTCAGTACCTCAAAAAAAAAGGGAACCTTTCTAGGATCACTTCGTTGTACGTCTGTCTATTTGTCTTTCTGTCGAGCGAGACCCAATAAAATTAAACCAATAGGGTCATTTTTTTACCTATAATAATTTAATCTGTACGTCGATTCTGTAAAATTCAAACATCAACTCGCATCTCACATCGCTATTCACTCTCACTTCGCCTAAGACGCTTTTTATTTGACACTTTGAATCGGGTTCGAGTGCGAAGCGAGCGTCGAAGTGACTTGGGAATTACCGTATAGAATGCCACTTCTTACGTCATCTCATACTTTATCTGTCAAAATCTCCCCGTCAATTTAGTTCAACTCGCTGACACGCTCGCAAGAGTGGCGCTAGTGTAAATTCGAATTATCAACCGAGTTTTTAGAATGCCAATCAAGAAACTCACAGCGGATTCAGATTCGAAGTTTAGAATGAGGTCTTACAGAATCACACAGCAGGTAATAAATAAGGTCTCAAGCAATTAAATCTTATACCTTTAAACGAGCAATTCTTGTTTAAATACAATCTGGATCTCGGAAACGGCTCCAACGATTTTCATGAAATTTAGTATGCAGGGGGTTTCGAGGGTGATAAATCGATCTAGCTAGGTTTCATTTTTAGAATACGTCGTTTACCAAAAAAGAAGCTAAGCTCGGTCACCCAGGTTATCATTTAATCTGGTAATAAGCAATGAAATAATAATAAATATTGGTGGATTCACACAACGCCATTAGCCCCAAACTAAGCAAAGCTTGTACTGTGGGAACCAGATAGCTGATAGATTAATTATATACTTTATTTTTTGTAAATACATACATAGAATACATAATAACACCCAGACACAGAACAAACATCTGCGTTCACACAAATGTCAGTCCTGGTGGATCGAACCCACAACCTGCAGCGCAGAAGGCAGAGCTATACCAACTGAGCTGTTAGGACAGAAACCATTAATCTATAGTTTATTTTACGTCAGATTCGTACTTGCCCGATTTATTCCCATAAAGTATTAATTAATTGTGTTCGTTTTATTAGGTTTAAGTTTATATATTAATTATTGATACATAGGCGTGACTTTAGAAAGATTTTTATTAGATTTAATAGCTAATTCTTTATAAAATATAATATGTGCTTTAATACCAGTCCTAAACAATGAAGGAATGCATGACATAGAAGGGTGGTTCTACTCAATTTGATATTTTACCGTTATTTTAAAAACTCTTTTAATAGGTTTGAGAGCTTATAAGAGAGATAGATTTGATTTGAGAGCTCGTCTTTCAAGCTGATAGCATGAAGATGGAGCAATAAAAGATAGGTTGATAATAAGTTATTTCACGAAAGGTACATTTAAATTAATTAATTCTTTACGAGATAACCAAAATTGTTTGTTGTGAACAATGACGAAAGTGAGAACAATGAAGCAACCGTTGAGTAGAATGGCCGTGTGTGCAATGAAATCTTTCTTTTAGTTAAGTCTATACAGGGTTATAGGTATCTAATCAATAACCTTGAATAGGCGACTTGGGTAAATCAAGACTAACAACTTTTGTTCTACGATTTTTTCTAATTCAATGATTTTTTTTCCCATACAAAAAAATAAATAGGCAAATTTCCAGTTCTAATCTTCTTAGCTCTTTCTAGGCGGTCACAGATTAAGACAAGTCGGTACATGCTGTGTGTGTGGCACACTCGGCCGAGCGATTGCTTAAAAGTCGTAGCACTCAGCGTGACTCAGCTGACTGCGCATACGTCAGAATCGAATAAATGAAACATAGGTAGGTACTTACGAGACATAGAGCTAACAATTGATAGAAATTCTCACAAAAACTAAAAAAAATTAAAACTTGATATGTATTACGTTTTGGCAAAAGTCATAGAACAAAAGTTGTTAGTCTTGATTTACCCAAGTCGCCTTTAAGAGGTTATTGATTAGATACCTATAACCCTGTATATGTGTGTTGTCAAAAAAATCTAAAATATCTCATGAACTAATGAATATTTACATAAAATCAGCTTATTTTGTATTTAATTTTGTTGGCAATTTTTATTAGAGAAATTATACTCATTTTTTTTTCGAGATATTTTTCGTAACGAATAAGAAGTATAGAATAGATATATTAAATGTTAATGTTTGACTGTTTGTTTATAGATATTATATGCGAATAAAATTGTTTAAATGTTTTGAGTTCTTTCATTAACACCTTTTTGAAGTAAAACTTAACGCATTCTTGACTTGGGGAGTAAGCTGGTGAATGCGTGACGAGAGCGTTACGAAAAATGTGATCGAGGCGAACGGAAGTTGAGAGGGAGATATAAGTTAGTGAAGATAGAAAGAGGGAGTTACGTTTCGTATATCTAAGACAGTGCAGGCCTAAATACCATAAATGGAGCCAAAAAGTTTTACTTCGTCGTGTGCTCTAAAGCACACTCGCTTTGTTTAAATGATATACACACCTGAAACATTATTTAAAAATTAAGTATTTTATTAAATAACTACCTGATGCCCGCGTGAATGTCGATTATCGCGACTTTTCATACAAATTTTCATCCCGTATTTTATCCCCTTGGGGGTAGAATTAATCAAAATCCTTTCTTAGCGGATGCCTACGTCATAACATCTACCTGCATGCCAAATTTCAGCCCGATCCGTCCAGTGGTTTGGGCTGTGCGTTGATAGATCACTATGTCAGTCAGTCAGTCAGTCAGTCAGTCAGTCACCTTTGAGTTATATATTTTTAGATTATTTAAGAACAAAAATTCATGCTTATTTATATGTTTTATTAATCACAAAATTACTTAATTGTCTTATTATTATAACATCGAAATTATGATGCTAGCTGTAATATCTTCCTGTGGATTTTAATTACATTTCAACTTTGTCTTTGGTATGGAAATTTATACCATAGGTTAGGTAAATAGGTCTAAGAGTGGTTACGCACTGAGGAGTCCGATCCGAATCCAATCCGAATCCGTGGAAAGTATGGTCCGGAGTAGTCGTAGAACTATTTCTATGGTAACTTACGCACTACATCCGTTTTCCGTCATCGGATTTCTTTCCGTCATTCTATAATCTTTTAGATGATTTTTAACGGATCGAAGTAGCCATTGGTGGTAATTCGGTTGTTTTGCAGACTAACTTAAAAAATGCTACCGACGTATAGGTACGATCTTATTTGGCTTACCTTAAAGACCAAATTAGCGTAACATTTTTGAATGACAGTTTTAAAAAGATCTAAAATTGACATAATCATTCTAATTTAATTAATTTTCCACCATTTTCACGTAGCTTTAGTCGACACCAATTTACATGGCTTCTAAAATAAGCTAAAACACGTCAATCATACGTCAGTTTAGTCAAATTTAGAATTGTAATTTAAAATGTTTACGCTAATTTAGTATTTGATGTGAACAAAATAAGGTCGTGTTTAGTTCAGCATTTTTTTAGATATTTTTAGTTAGTCCGCGGTACAACAGAATCACCACCATTGTATTACCTTTTTGTATGACGTAGGTATGCCAAAAAGTGTATCCGAATTCGGTCCAAGTTTTCTAGATCCATATTTTCACGGATACGGATCGGATACGGAACGGATGCAGTGCGTAACCGCTCTAACCGCTCTTACTCTTCACTTAAGTTAGGTCAAACTACACTAAACATTTTGTTAACAAAGCATACCTGATCGGGCATCAAAACTCACAGGAATGTTAAAGTATCAAGTAGTTATTTATTATTTACGTTGAGTAGAAAGACCCAGCCCCTAAATCCACAGCTATAATCAAGTAATAGACAAATTCTAATCAGGAAAACTAATTCGCTGCTATTTACATAAATTGGCGCCGACCTGCCCTGCCCTCGATAATAGACAAACGAGTTACGAACTTATTTACGTAAGTCGTGACATGACGCTGCCGTATTTACAAAGCATCACCAATATTGGTTTAGCCATTAAATAGATGAATTTATACGCAAGGGGTAAAGGTAATTCATTTGATATGAATCTGGTTTTTGTTAGAAAAAGAGCGCTGGTGGTGTAGTGGTAGCACCCTGCCTCACGAACCGAAGGTCGTGGGTTCGAACCTGGTCGTGCACCGATGAGTTATTCTATTCGAAAAATGTATGTGTGCAATGCCAGTGCTCTTAAACGGTGAAGGAAAACATCGTGAGGAAACCGGCATACCCTAGAACTAAAAATTCGAAATTGTGTGTCATAGGTTAGTATTCTTAGAAGCGGCGATGGGCTTGCAACCTGTCACGTACGGAATACTAATCACTGCAAAATGTGGGCATGTACCAAATAACACGTTCGGACGTGCCTCTGACTCTTTAGATATCCTCAAAGATCTAAGTAACTAGAGATCTGAGGAGATATCTACCGAGCCCGGGGATTACAGTCGTGTGAGTGTTTGTTTTATTCATTTTATATACCAAAGCCCATTTCAGTTAATCCCAGTTTAATACCTAGTAGGTAGACCAAAATGTCTCAAACAATAATAATAATAATACTTAATAAATTTATTTGAGTCTTAACTTTACCTAGGCTACTATAGGAAGACTATTAGTCCTACTAATATTATAAACGCGAAAGTTTGTAAGAATGTATGGGTGTATGG
Source organism: Cosmorhoe ocellata (assembly GCA_963675405.1). NCBI lineage: Eukaryota > Metazoa > Arthropoda > Insecta > Lepidoptera > Geometridae > Cosmorhoe > Cosmorhoe ocellata. Next base: position 937,783 of record OY776273.1, read on the forward strand.
ATGTATGTTTGCTACTCTTTCACGCAAAAATTAATGAATGGATTTTGATGAAATTTGGCACAGAAATAGATTATAGTCTGGAATAGCACATAGGCTACATTTATCCCGGAAAAATATACGGTGCCTATAGGATAGATTTGTTTTTGTTTTCAAAGTACCGGGTGAAGCCGTGGGCGGAAGCTAGTAATAAAATATGTATTTTATTGCCCCGCCAACATCGACATCTATTTTGGAGATTAATCGCATCTTTTACTAGACGGGTGTTTAATCAATCACGTTATTATTATTAATCATTTAAGCTTTAATTGTACACAAACATTTTAAAAATAATTGCGACAAAAGTAGGGCATATAATTGCTAATAATAACAAAATACTCAACTAATACTATTCATAAATAAACAACTAAGTACTACATTTACCCGAAAATCGTGGCAAATGTAACCCTTTATTTCCTTAGGCACTACCGCTTAGCACTACTATTAGAGTGAAGACATATTTTACTTTCCTGTGGCACTACTGTACCCCTAGTATGAGTTTTTGATTTACGAAAACTTTTTTCGAATAGTATCCTTTCATACATTTACCTCCATCGGAAATGTTAAGGAACTAAAATAAGGTCGATAATATCGAAAATATTATGTAATCGGCAGTCCCAGCAATGATTTTTAAATCAAGTTTTCACGATATCGACTTTATTTTAGTACCTTAAAATTTCCATTTACCATGTATGAAAGGATACTATTCGAAAAAAGTTTTCGTAAACTATCAAAAACTCATACTAGGGGTACTGGTAGTCCCAGTTAAAAGTACATTTCCAATCGTCAATTCTTTTCAATTTTCTGTACCTCTATAGTCTATATCTTTTGATAATTTTATCTGTTATGTTATTGTGAGTTTAAATAAACTGAATTTGAATTTGAATTAATAAATTGAATATGAATGTTTAATACGTGATTATCATTGTCGATTGCAATTTTAGTCCGCTTTTACCTTTTGTACGTTAGTTGTCAATGAAGAATTAACGGTGGGAAATGTACTAACTAATATACTAATGAATCGTAGATATGGAACAGTAAACTGTCATTTTCCTTGCATTTGACATTATATTATTATGAGAATAATTATACTATTAAGTGAAATCATATTTTAAGGTGGTTCAAATCAAATAATTTGTAGTTTTTAATATTTTCAGCGTTTCTCATGTGAAAGTAAAATTTCCTTTCACTACTAGTAGTGCTTAAGGAAATAAATAGTAGTGCCAATTGGTAGTGCCTAAGGAAATAAAGGTAACTATATTGCTATACATCCTACGTGTCGTAATGCCCCAAATGATTGATATGTCGATAGTACCGGCCCTGGTACTCCGGCTGTGACGGCCCAGGGACGTACTGAGGGTACACCACCCCCCCATACAGCTGAGAGAGGACGTCGTAGGGGGGTGGGGCGGGGGGTGAACGCGCACGCGGAGACGCCATGCTGAAGAGTGCTTCTGGATCGCATACGAATTTGTAGACGTAGCGTTCGCCTGAAATATAAAAAAAATCACGTACCTAATAATGAAAATACTTTACTGAAATTTTGAGATTAGATAGGTAGGTGTAGTAAAGGGTCATTTAAATGGAGAGACTTTCTCGAACGTTTCTTGGCGAGAAATCGTACGTACGCTACTATAGCAAGCCATAATCGCCTAGATCAGTGGTTCCCAAACTCTTTTGTTTCATAGACCGCTTTCAAAATTTTGCTGGATCCGGTGGACCCCCTGCATCTACATTACTACTTACCAATTTCTAAATCTTGAAAAAAAAAAAGTGAAGATTAGATCCATCTATCAATGGAAACTTGCGTTGTGGCTGAGTTTGTGGCCAACATTTTAGTTCTTCACTATCGAAACCAAATTAATTTTCATGCACCCCTGCTTACAATTGTAGACCCCCATTTTTTGTCACGTCCAACGTAGACTCCCGTCGAGTCTCCCGTGGACCCCTGGGGGTCCACCTGGACCACTTTGGGAATCACTGGCCTAGATTATCGTTTCATAATGTTTACATACAGGCTACAACTGAATACTCACCTACGATTATATCATACATCATTATGGCACAAAAACTTGAAATACAATTCTCGCTTTGTAGTTCTGTTTACACAGAGACAGATAATTCTATGCGAGGCAATTAGTCGCCCAAGGGCGGCAATCGTAAATGTTTACACGAAGAGACTTTTTTAATGTTCTTTCGATCAAAATCAACTCAAAATCAAAATATATTTATTTTCAATGAAATCACAGGGATCATTTTGAAACGTCTTACATACTAGGTGAGTCTAAGTGCCAATTCCAGTCCTATCCCCAGTATGAGAAGAACTGACAAGAAACTCGCTGGGCCCTAGCGCTTTTTTTGTATGATCCTTGTTAATTTCTTGATAATAGTATCTTCGATTCGAGAAACTCTCTCCATCTAAATGGCCCTAAAGTAAGTAGGTAGGTATAGTAATTATTGTGCACTGGTGGTGTAAGTTTAAAAATGGCGCCGGTGACAGAAAAGTTGAGGAGTAGGTAATAGGTTAGCGTGGTATGGGCATGTTATGAGGAGAGATGAATGTCATGTGACGACGAGAGTGCTAAATATGAATGTGGATGGATACAGGGGTAGAGGTAGGACGAAGAAAAGATTGTGTGAAAGATGACATGGGTAAGAAAGGAATGAGTTGTAAGAATGTATGGATGTAAGGATGAATGGATGTATGTTTGTTACTTTTTCACGTTGAAACGGCTGAACGGATCTGAATGAAATTCGGCACAAATATAGATTATAGTCTGGAATAGCACATAGGCTACTTTTTATCCCGGAAAAAGTACGTTCCCCGCAGGATAGATTTGCTTTTGTTTTTCAAGGTACCACGCGGGCGAAGCCGTAGGCAAAAGCTTTTTATATACTTATCTATCTAATACCTTTTTAAGCGAGATATTCGTCTATAATAACTTCTATAAATACCTGCTACTTTCTGCATAATTCCCTTCTCGTAGTAATATCGTAGAGATCTCGATAACTTATCGTAATTCATTGCGGGTCGGTTCTTCTGAGCGCCCCAGCGGCGAGCCACCTGTCGGGAGAATTAAAAAGAATTTTGATCTAAAAAAAATTATTAAGACCGTAATCCCCAGGCTCGGTACATATCTCCTCAGACCTCTAGTTACTTAGATCTTTGAGGATATTTAAAGAGGGTAGTCAAAAGCACATCTGATCATTATATTGGCACATGCCTATATAAAAATTCTGAAAAGGACGGAAATATCTAGTACTTTCCCGCTAAACTGTTATATAATGAGCCTAACAACACAAACTCAAATATAAATTCGACACGTGTTTCGCTTCTCCACGAAACATCTCCAGGAACATTGACTCGCTCCGCACTGAGCGTCGAAAGAGAAGTTCACTTCTTTCTCTCTTCAATGTTCAGAGGAGAAAGAGTGGAACAAGTGAAAGAGTTTGTTTATTTGGGTACGCTGTTTAAAAGAGATGGAAAACATGATGACGATATTGAAAGGAGAGTGAATGCTGGAAATAGTGTGAATGGGGCACTTCACACATTTATGAGCAGTCGGATCGTGTCCAAAAAGGCACGACTGGCTGTGCACGGTGGAGTGTTAGTGCCGACATTGAGGTATGGTAGCGAAAGTTGGGTATGGCAGAAGAAGCATCAGAGTAGAATAAATGCAGTGGAAATGAGAGCTTTGAGAAGTATGTGTGGTTTAACTTTGAATGATAGAGTGAAGAACAGTGTGATAAGAGAACGTTGTCGAGTGAAAGAAGACGTAGTGATGAAAATTGAGAAGGGTATGTTAAGATGGTTTGGGCATGTAGAAAGGATGAATGAAAGGAGATTGACGAAACAGTTGTATAAGGAGAGTGTGAATGGGACAGTTGGAAGGGGAAGACCTCGGCGTACGTACCTCGATCAAATTGGGGACGTCTTAGAGAAAGGCCAGGTCCAGAGTACCCTGAACCGACGCGCATGTTTGAAGAATGTAATGAGAGTAAATGAAGCAAAAGAAGTATGTCAGGATCGTAGCAAGTGGAGATCCGTGGTCTCTGCCTACCCCGTCGGGAAACAGGCGTGATTTTATGTATGTATGTATGTATGTATGTTCTTGAGGATGCTTCGTGGAGAAGCGAAACACGTTTCGAATTTCTATTTGAGTTTGTGTTGTTATAAGCTCATTAGATAATAGTTTAGCGGGAAAGTACCTACTAGATATTTCCGTCCTTTTCAGTATTTGTAATGGGTTTCCGCAAAGTCACGCTTGAATCAATAATTGACATGCCTGATTATGAATCACGGAAAAATGTACGGTTCCCGTGAGATAACCTTTCTTTTTCAAGGTACCATGCGGACGAAACCTTGGGCAGAAGCTATTATAGTATAGTGTAGAAAAACAATTTGGGTTTGAACTTTTGAAGTCGCTAAAGCTCCGTACCTACGTCTACCATGAGTTGTCACATTCAGATCGGCTGACGTCACTACAGTAGTAAGAGTGCGTTACTATTGTTAAAACGTCAAAATTGTTACTCATGGTACCAAATTCTAAGCAAATGAATGAAGCGCAAACTACAGTCGCTGTAGTACTGTGACGTAGGATAGTTAACTACGCGACGTTTTAGAACCCAACTATCCGCTAGAAGCGCTGTACAAGTTTTCATAAAAATTTTTAACTACTAGCGAGTGTAAATTCTGAAAACTCATGGTAGACCTGTTCCGTTCCTTACCTCCTCTGGTTCATGTAGTTTGAACTCCAGCCCCCGGCCGGTCCACGCTACGCAGCGGGCGCCTTCCGCCAGCAAGGATACAAGGAACTGCCAGAGCTGGAGAGCTCCCCGTCTACCCCCCGGACCTGGCACTCCACCTGTATAATATTTATTTACCTAAGTACATAATAGTAGGTAAAACAGTAGAGCCCGGTCTGTGGGTACACATTGAAGAACCTTACGGCGGCCATATTGGATTCTTGACATTTCATATGGTGCGTACCTACTTACCTACGGATAGCGCGTACACTGGTACGCGTAGTCAGTTTACGCGTCCGGAACGTCAAGTCCATACCTGTAGCTACGCGTACACTCTTGGGGAACGCGTACCACGCGAGCTAGCTCGCAGCGCGAGCCGGCGTCGGTCGGTTTTTGGTCGCGCGTCAAAGAGGACGCACACGGCCGTGTAGGTACGCTATACGTGGACGGCAAAATGAATAGACACGCTGAATAACACAAATGAATGACACAAATGAACGCTCGTGGAGCGGTTTGGATCGATTGACCTTGCTTACAGGTTCGCGGCGGTCCGTACAGCTGTGTGATTCTTTATGACCTCATTCTAAACTTCGAATCTGAATCCGCTGTGAGTTTCTTGATTAGCATTCTAAAAACTCGGTTGATAATACGAATTTACACTAGCGCCACTCTTGCGAGCGTGTCAGCGAGTTGAACTAAAATGACGAGAGATTTTGACAGATAAGGTATGAGTTGACGTAAGAAATAGCATACGGTAACTCCCAAGTCACTTCGACGCTCGCTTCGCACTCGAACCCGATTCAAAGTGTCAAATAAAAAGCGTCTTATGCGAAATGAGAGTGAATAGTGATGTGAGATGCGAGTTGATGTTTGAATTTTACAGAATCGACGTACCTACAGGAGCTGTACGCGTATCCAATGTACGCGTGGACAGTGTTTCCCATGCAACTACGCGTAACACAGGAACGCGCTATCCGTACGCAGCTTAAGGTTATAAAGACGAGTTCATACATCCCAATACAAAATTTTGTCATCTGTTTTGTCGTGTGTTTTTGTCGTGTTACTCGTGCGAATATTTTTTATTATTTCTTATTTTATTTATTTAGTACCTGGATGACCTGGAGCCAAGTACCTGCATGTGTAGTGGTGACATGCTGGTGGGGTGAGGCAGCTTCGTTCCTAGACAAGCTGGTCGTTGGCACAGCTCCCGAACCAGAGCAGAGTGAGCTACTGACTGAAACACAAATCAAATAGGGACCTACGTTTTAATAAATTAAAATAAAATAAATATGATCACGACTGTAATCCCCAGGCTCGGTAGACATCTCCTCAGATCTCTAGTTACTACGATCTTTGAGGATATCTAAAGAGGGTAGTCCGAGGCACGTCAAAACACGATATTTGGTACATACCCTCATTTTGCACAGTATTCCGTACGTGACAGGTTGCAAGACCATCGCCGCTTATAAGAATACTAACATATTACACACTCTCCGAATTTTGGAAAGTTGGGTCTAGATAGCGTTGTGTGAATTGTCCATCAATATTTATTTATTTATTACTCTCCAGCATACATACCGATCTTCTCGTCCCAAGGCTGCAGCTCAGCTGAGCTGGTGACCGGTTCCTCCCGGTCCCTGGTTTCGTCTTCTTCAGCACACTTGTATGATGAACTGCATCAGAGGAGACACTCAATCCTACAGATCCTCAAACGGTTCACTCAGAGGCTCAGGCTGAATGAACTATCCGATACTAAAGCTATATCGTGTCGAGCGAAGCAAGCAATGAACATTTAAAATGAATTATATTTTACGAGATAAACAAAAAACGTTGCGAACAATGACGAAATCGTTGAGAAGAAAGGTCCTGGGGCCTTACCGCGAAGTCTTCCAGAACGATTCCGTAATGATTCCATTATAGAAACGTCACTACTTCCATACAATTTGCATAGGTCATGGTACTAAATAACAATGTAATACTAATTCGGTAATGTATTATGAATTCGTGTAACTCGCTTGTAACGTACCTAGCTTTAAATACAGGTATTTAAAGCTAGGTACGTTACAAGCGAGCGAAGCGAACTACTGATACTCATTGATTGACAGACTGACAGACTGACCTGTGTGTATGAAAGTGCTCTCTATACTCTGGCCTGACGTCAGTTTCGCCTTTACATCTAGAAATAGAAACGTCAAAGTTAGGTACCTACCTAATACCCCTAGATCCCTAGATTGATCAATACTACTAATATTATAAACGCAAAAGTTTGTAAGAATGTATGGATGTATGTTTGTTACTCTTTAACGCTGAAACGGCTGAACGCAACTGGATGAATCTTGGCACAGATATAGATTATAATCTGGAATAGCACATAGGCTACTTTTAACCCCGGAAAAATGTATGGCTCCCGTGGGATCGATTTCTTTTTGTTTTTCAAGGTACCACGCGGGCGAAGCCGAAGGCGGAATCTAGTATTCATTAAAGGACTCACGGTGTGTGTATCTGCGTGTGCGCAGTGAGGGCTTGCGCGTGCGAGTGGGGGCGGTACAGGGCCGGATCGTAGGGGGGCTCGCGACGCGGGGGCGCCGGTGGCAGGGGGGGGCCTTCTCTGTAAAAGTTCAACTCCTCTTCATATCATCGCAGCGTGGTGAAAGGCTACAGATCCCTTTGCTCTCTATTTTCATTTCCTCAGAAATAATATTATATGTAGATACATAGGTACCTACTTACCTACTATTTTAATATAAACAAACACTCACACGACTGTAATCTCCAGGCTCGGTAGACAACTCCTCAGATCTCTAGTAAGGTCTCAGTAGGCTTTAAGTGGATTATTTAGTTTATAATGGTGTTGGCAATTTAATTAGTTTAGTAAGTTAGGATTTCTATATTAATACCCACTACTTTCAGCTACAAATAAAGTAAGTATATCTTTATCTTCATCTTTATCTTTATCTTATCTAGTTACTTAGATCTTTGAGGATAATTATCCAAGTGTCCGTTCTCACTAGCGACATGGCCCCAGGAGGCAAACGAAAGGAGGCAGCTGGCGTGGCAAGCACCACAATTTGCCAGCTCACCCTGAGCGTGCTCCTTGCTCGGGCTGAGCGTTCTCAGGCGTTTCCACTTGAGCGGCTCGTCTAAGCGTGCTCAAGTTGATAAAAGACTATCAAATATACACTTGTAAACTTACGCGGTCAGTCTACCCGTGACCACAACAGCGTGTAAACCTGTCGAAACGTCGGGAAAATAAATAGGTAATTAGAACGCGATAAATACCCGTTTAATACCTACTAAGTACCGACTGACCGAGCTTTGCTCTGTTTTTTTTGGTAAACGACGTTTTCTAAAAATGAAACCTAGCTAGATCGATTTATCGCCCCCGAAACCCCTGGATACTAAATTTCATGAAAATCGTTGGAGCAGTTTCCGAGGTTCCAATTATATATACGAGTGTATTATACATATATACAAGAATTGCTCGTTTAAAGGTATACTAATAATAAGACCATCAAAAACAGGGGGGAGGCAAATTCCCGGTTGGCCCCGGGCGGCAAAACCCACTGACTGAAGGTATACCTGTGCTGGTAATGCGGGTGCCAGGGCGCGTGGTATGGGGGTTGCGTCATGTCGTCACTCGCCTCTCGCCGCTGCACTCATCTCGGCGTCCTGCACCACAAACGATAATGATAATAGGTACCTAGTAGGTACTTAGTTCATTCTCCTGCCGTGTTCAAACACGGCATTTGGTACATGCCCACATTTTGCTCCGTGGTTAGTATTCCGTACGTGACAGGTTGCAAGCCCATCGCCGCTTCTAAGAATACTAACCTATGACACACAATTTCGAATTTTTGGTTCTAAGGTATGCCGGTTTCCTCACGATGGTTTGAGCACTGGCATTGCGCACATACATTTTCCGAATGGAAAAACTCATTAGTGCACGACCAGGTTTGAACCCACGACCATCGGATCGTGATGGGCGCTACTACTACACCACCAGCGCTCAGTATAAAAACTAGAGTGACAAAGTTAACAGTCGAATGCATCGCAAAAAATCCTACTTACCTATTTATTGTAGAAACGTGTAAGTATAAATTGTGTCTTTTCCCCCCACGGACCCCTCACCGGGTACTTACCTAATTATGTTTCGATACACCGAGTTGTCGGCTACCAGAAAAGTAACATTGTTACAATACCAAATCAAATCATTACAAAAACCATCATCATCATCTTCCTATTCTTTTCCCACGTTATGTGGTCGGCACAACATGTGATCTTCCATCTCCCTCTGTCATTCGTCATCTCAGTAATCACTCCTATCTTATGTCATCTTTCACAGTCCATCCATCTTTTCTTCGTCCTACCTCTACTCTGATCCATCCACATTCATACCTAACATAACTGTTATATCTTTAGAGTATATAATGGAGCCAAATAAAATACGATAAAAGATAAATTAAAGTTTTAATTGCATGACTCGATGCTTATCGTACAACGGTTTAGCTAGAAGTGAAGTCACACATAGATATCTATAGTTCCTACTAATATAAATTACATTACGTTTGAAGTGCCTTGCTATTGAGATTTGAGAATAACACTCTCGTCACATGACATTCATCTCTTCTCATTACATGCCCGTAACACGCTAACCTATATGAAAAACAATAACATCTTAATAATTAACTAGGTACTCAGTTACTTAGTACTCAGCACTACAGTATCATAATTGTTCTTACTTTCGTCAATTGTCGCTCCGCAACAAACAATTTTGGATATCTCGTAAAATATAAGTTAATTTTAAATGAGCTATATAAACTTGCACTACTGAACTACTTTAAAAACAAAATAAGTTGATTTTAGGTAAATAATATTCCTTAGTTCATGAGATATTTTTGATTTTATGTCAACATATAGGTACATAGACGTAATAATTTAGATTAAAGATTTCTTTACATACGGCCATTTTAATCAATGGTTTCGTCATTGTTCGCAACAAACAATTTTGTTTGAATCGTAAAATATTAGTTAATTTAAATATACCCTTCGTGAAATAACTTATTATCAACCAATCTTTTATTGCTCCATCTTCATGCCATCAGCTTGAAAGACGAGCTCTAAAGTCGAAGTTAATCAACAATAATAAATTGAGAAGAACTACCACCTAGCTAGCGGTCGTTGTGTCTCGTTCGATAATTAATCGATTCAAAGATCGTTCAATTCAAATCGATTTTGACATCGATGTTTTTCAGGAAATAGGCCATCCCTCGCTGCGGGAACCCCCGCCGCGTTCGGAAATGAGTGCCCACCACTTCCGGCAAGAGTAGATCGTTAGCTACCACCTCTCCACTCTCGCAATAAGATATTTTCTGAGACATTGAACTAAAAACCGAAAACTGAGTCATCCTACTAATATTATAAACGCGAAAGTTTATAAGAATGTATGGATGTATGTTTGTACTCATTCACGCTGAAACAGGTGAACGGATCTGGATGAAATTTGGCACAGATATAGATTATAGTCTGGAATAGCACATAGGCTACTGTTTATCCCGGATAAATGTACGGTTCCCGTGGGACAGATATGTTTTTGTTTACGCGGACGAAGCCGTAGACGGAAGCTAGTGTGGTCATAATAAACTGTCACAAGTTTTTTACTGACTACTAGCTAGACTGACCGGTACTGCTCACTAAACAAACACCTATTTAATTTGGGTATTACAGACAGCCCGCTATGTAGGGGGTGCATGAACAACGAAGAGTCAGCCGCGCACGTGCTGACAGAGTGCGATAGCGTGGCGACTCTACGAGCTCAACACCTTGGGACACCAAGAACACCCAGAGAGGCCTGCGCCAACATCAACAACGTGCTGGCCTTCCTGGAGGGCATCGGATGGATGGAGTAGCAACAACCTCCACCGACACGCAAAAGGGGCCCGTATGCAGCCTAATTGCGGAAACCAGTCCGTTCACCAAGTACCAAGTAAGTAGACTGACCGGTTCGCGACTTCGTCTGCCCGAATAAAAAAAAATGATTAAATACTACGAGTACCTACTTATCTATATCTATCTACTATATAAAAGGATAAGTCCTGACTGATTTGAATAGATACAACGCACAGCCTAAACCGCCGGTCGTACAGACTTGAAATTTGGAGGGTATGTTCGTCTTGGTATGTAGGCGAGCAATAAGACGGGATTTTTGGAAATTCCACTTTTAAGGGGGTGAAAAGGGCTAAAAACGGTTGTATGAAACTTTTTAACGCGCTGTACGATTTTCATGAAACTTTGTGTGTGTAATTTAAATACAAAACAAATGTACACGTGTTTCGAGATTTTTCAATAAAACCTTTAAAAAGGGGTAAAATGGGGGCTCAATGTTTATATGGGAACTTTTTAAGGGGTGGTACGATTGGTCTGAATCTTGGTTTGGATACTTTAAATGCAAAATAATTTAAAACGTACATATAGATTCTTCAAAGCAACCCTCTAAAAAGGGTTAAATGGGGTGTCACAGTTTTTTTGACGAGAGGTGTGTTTTGTTTGAAACTCGGCTTAAATAAATAATAGGCAAAATAAATGGACACATATTTCTGGATTTTTCAAAATAACCCTTTAAAAAGGGTTAAATGGGTTGTCAAAGTTTTTTTGACGAGAACTCGGTTTTAATACTTAAAATGCAAAATAAATGAACACAATATTTAATGGTTTTCAAATTTGGCCCTCACAAATGGAAAAAAAGGGTATCAAAGTTTATATCTATAAGACAGACACATCAATGGTTATTAGTTATTTTATGTAAGTTTATTTGTAAAGTGTGTAAAACTGTTTGTTCTCCGAATATAACAAAATAAAATAAAATAAGACTTTTTGACGAGAGGTGTGATAGTAGTTTGAAACACAAATTAGCCAAGTAGGTACATGAATTGCAAAATAAATGGACACTATTGGTTTAAATACACTACATAGAAAAAAGAAGAAAAAAGAGTGGAACAAGTGAAAGAGTTTATAATTTGGGTACGCTGTTTAAAAAGGAATGGAAAACATGATGACGATATTGAAAGGAGAGTGAATGCTGGAATTAGTGTGAATGGGGCACTTTACACATTTATGAGCAGTCGGATCGTGTCCAAAAAGGCACGACTGGCTGTGCACGGTGGAGTGTTAGTGCCGACATTGATGTATGGTAGCGAAAGTTGGGTATGGCAGAAGAAGCATCAAAGTAGAATAAATGCAGTGGACATGAGAGCTCTAAGAAGTATGTGTGGTTTAACTTTGAATGATAGATTGAAGAACAGTGTGATAAGAGAACGTTGTGGAGTGAAAGAAGACGTGAAAATTGAGTAGGGTATGTTAAGATGGTTTGGGCATGTAGAAAGGATGGATGAAATTAGATTGACGAAACAGTTGTACGAGTATTAGGAGAGTGTGAATGGGACAGTTGGAAGGGGAAGACCTCGGCGTACGTACCTCGATCAAATTGGGGACGTTTTAGAGAAAGGCCAGGTCCAGAGTACCCTAAACCGACGCGCATGTATTAAGAATTTAATGAGAGTGAATGAAGCAAAAGAAGTATGTCAGGATCGTAGCAAATGGAGATCCGTGGTCTCTGCCTACCCCGTCGGGAAACAGGCGTGATTTTATGTACGTATGTATGTACATAAAAAAAGACGGGTTGGTTCGAACACTTATAACTCCAGAACGGTTATCATGGTTTTTGATTTGTTTTATACAAAACATGAACCGCGGACGAAGTCGCGGGCGACCACCTAGTGATAAATAATCTAACCATCGATCGAATCGAATCTCATAAGGCGGATATCTAGTATTCCCCTCTTTGCCTCACTTTGGAGGACCTACCCTTCCAAAAAAGGTGTAAAATCAAGTCAGAAGTAAGAATGAGGAGTAGAAAACATCTATACATAGAAACTTTCACGTTTTTCACTTTTTTTTTTTCAATATTATTAGTAGGATAATTTCAATTACCTCAGAAGCTAGAACTTCAATCAAAATCAATTCCATCCCTGCGAGTCAGAATAATCCACCTACCCTTCAAACACACAAAGAAGATTAAATTCGATTTAAAATATCCGATCATAGAAATACAGGTGTATAATCTAACCAAACCACCCCACAAGAAAGTCGAAAGGTGAGATGGAAATTTTATTTCGCACTAGGTACATTAGTATTCAAAAAGTGTTTGGGTGACATACACCGTGATTTAAGAATAGTATGCCATCTACAGTCATCTGCGGCTGCTATGGCAAGTGAATTAGGTTTTTTAATAATGAAAATAAGCTAAAATTTATTTACAACTCTCTCTCGCGCAACTTTGATAGTACCTGGATGACAGAGCTTTGCTAGTTCTTTTGGTAAACGACGTTTTCTAAAAATAAAACCTAGCTAGATCGATTTATCGCCCCTAAACCCCCTGCATACTAAATTTCATGAAAATCGTTGGAGCCTTTTCCGAGATTCAGATTATATACTTAAATATACATACATATAATATATGTACAAGAATTGCTCGTTTAAAGGTATTAGATATTTTATCCCGTTTTTGCAACATTTTTCATTGATGCTCCGCTCCTATAGGTAGGTATGTCGAGCGTGATGTTTGTGCGAAGCTGTAGGTAGGCAATACACAGAACATTGTTATTGTAAATCTTCTGGAAGATGAATGCAAATCTTAAAACCAATCATGGCATCAAAATTCAATTCTTCCTTGAACCGCGAGCGCGATCCCCCGCCGGATATGAGCGGCGCGACGCCTAGGGTAGGGACACTTCCGGTCTTTCCGGCTTTATTCTTGCCTTATTCCGGCTAAAGCAGTGTAAATACTAGTGATACGGTTTCCTGGCTAAAACAGTGTTTGCACTGCAATAATACTTAATAATAGTAATACACTATTTGTAGTATGATACGGTGTCAGGCAACGGAACTACTGGATTATCTCACTATTTACATACATACCTACATAGAATCACGCCTGTTTTCCGTCAGGGTAGACAGAGACCACGGATCTCCACTTGCTACGATCCTGACAAACCTCTTGCTTCATTCACTCTCATCTCATTACTTCTTAACACATACCGAACGAAACCTTCGAAACCTTCCGAACCTGCCGAAACGTTCATGACCTGGCTTTTCTCTAAAACGTCCCCTATTTGATCGAGATATGTACGCCGAGGTCTTCTCCTTCCAACTGTCCCATTCACACTCTCCTTATTAACCTGTTTCATCAGTCTCCTATCACCAAAGATTTAAATCGTAGATATGCCCGGACGCCAAAAACTGTGGCACTGTTTTTACTTGTGTTGTTAACAAAATGCCGATGCAAGCACACTAATGATTAGTACAAAATAAACCAAACAGTTATTTCACCATTTATTGTGCAATTATATTGCACGATCTTTCGTAAAAAAAATATAATTATTCCTTTTGTACCCTGAAATTGAAAATATTTGGTGTGCCAAATGAGCGAGCTATCTCATTTCGTGTGGCAACAAAACGGCGCGGTCTCAGTACTGTACGGGCATATCCACGATTTAAATCTTTGCCTATCACCCATCCTTTCCACATGCCCAAACCAAAATGACACATGACAAATGAGGTGCTGTTAGATTCGTCTGGATCACATGAGTGACATAGGCTATACAAAATGTCAAAAAAATCAAATATGGCCGCCGTAAAAATCTATTTTCAGTTACGTTACGTCGGGTTTTCTTAGTTTTTGCAATAAATACTAAGTAAGTAGTTGTAATTAGTGTACAGTAAATTATAAATAAAAAGTACCTAATAGTAATAAGCCTACTGATCGCAGACCATGTTCTACTCAATGGTTTTGTCATTGTTCTCACTTTCGTCATTGTTCGCAACAAACAATTTTGTTCATCTCGTTAAATATTAGTTAATTTTAAATGTACTCTTCGTGAAATAACTTATTATCAACCAATTTTTTATTGCTCCATTTTCATGCTATCAGATTGAAAGAAGCTCTAAAATCAAGGATAAAAAGTTTTTAAAATAAGTTAAAATATAAATTTGAGGTGAATCGGTCTCGCATGACCACCCGGCCAAACATTCAAATTTCCACAAAACCAATTTTCCCGTGGTAAATAAAAAAAATAATATGATCACGACTGTAATCCCCGGGCTCGGTAGATATCTCCTCAGATCTTTAGTTACATAGATCTTTGAGGATATCTAAAGGGGGTAGTCAGAGGCAAGTCCAAACATGACATTTGGTACATGCCCACATTTTGCACAGTAGTTAGTATTCCGTACGTGACAGGTTGCAAGCCCATCGCCGCTTATAAGAATACTAACCTATGACACATACCTTCGAATTTTTGGTTCTAGGGTATGCCGGTTTCCTCACGATGTTTTCCTTCACCGTTTAAGAGCACTGGCATGGTAATAGCCGGAAAATATTAACCAGAGTTTATCCATCCCTATCCCTAGTTGTCACGTTGCGCATACTAACTGCGACCGGTGATTGCGACGATTGTTTATTTGCTATCGAAGATTGCCGATATTTTGATCCGTTTCTGGATTTAGATAAAACTTTCTCTTTTTTTGAGCACTGATGGTGTAGTGGTAGTACCCCTGCCTCACGATCTGAAGGCCGTGGGTCCAAACCTGGCGTGCATCAATGAGTTTTTCTATTCGAAAAATTTATGTGCGCAATGCTAGTGCTCTTAAACGTTGAAGGAGACACGTCCAAACATGATATTTGGCATATGCCCATATTTTGCATAGTAGTTAGTATTCTATTCGTGACAGGTTGCAAGCCCATAGCTGCTTATAAGAATACTAATATATGACACACTTTCCAATTTTTGATTCTAGGGTATGCCGGTTTCCTCACGATGTTTTCCTTCACCGTTTAAGAGCATTAGCATTGCGCACGAATTTTTTTCGAATAGAAAAACTCATTGGTGCATGACCAGGTTTGAACCCACGACCTTCGGATCTGAGGCAGGGGTGCTACCACTGCACCACCAGCGCTCATCAATTATCTCTTATTTAAATCCAGTTAATACCAAATATCTAAAATTTACATGCTACTTACATGGTATAGCGAAACGCAATGGAGGCGCTTCCGTTTCCGGTCCCGCCCACTCCCCCCCACCCCAAGGCCCAGGGGGGGATAAATATTAGATGAAGCTGTTTGTTTAATGCTCAAACTGCAAACTCAGGTTTTAATCTATTTTTGAGTAAATACAAAATGGAGACGTTTTGTTTACATTAAAAATATAAAACACTCACACGACTGTAATCCCCAGGCTCGGTAGATATCTCCTCAGACCTCTAGTGACTTAGATATTTGAGGATATCTAAAGAGGGTAGTTAGAGGCACGTTTAAACATGACATTAACAACATGCCCACATTTTGCACAGTAGTTAGTATTTAGGTGTAGTGGTAGCACCTCTGGCTCACGATCCAAAGGTCGTGGGTTCAAACCTGTCCATGCACCAATGTTTTTTTCCGTCAATTTGGAAAATGTACCTATGTGCACAATGCAAGTGCTCTTAAACGGTGAAGAAAAACATCGGGAGGAAACCGGCATACCCTAAAACCAAAAGTTCTAAGGTGTGTCATAGGTTAGTATTCTTATAAGCGGCGATGGGTTTGCAAACTGTCACGTACGGAATACTAACTAGGTACTGTGCAAAATATAGGCATGATGCAAGATAGCAGTTCGGACGTGCCTCTGACTCTTTAGATATCCTCAAAGATCTAAGTAACTAGAGATCTGAGGAGATATCTACCGAGCCCGGGGATAACAGTCGTGTTTTTTAAGGTTAGTAAACAGAATTGCCTCCTATCATACTCACCCTAAGGGTCACTTAACGAGGTAAGTGCCACCCTTATTAGATAAAGGGTGTCAAGGGGTTGACAACTGCAGCCCGCCACAGGTGGTTGATACTGTCCAAGATAAATAAATATTGGTGGACGTGTCACACAACGTCATCTAGCCCCAAATTAAGCAAAGCTTGCACTATGGGAACCAGGCAGCTGATAGATTATTATACCTACTATCTTTTTGAAAATACATACATAGAATACATATTAACACCTAGACACAGAACAAACATCTGCGTTCATACAAATGTCAGTTCTGGGGGATCGAACCCACAACCTGCAGCGCAGAAGGCAGAGCTACTACGTCCCAAGCTTTTTTGTCATCTAAGTACTCTGATATTCTATAATGAGGTTTTCGAGACAGTTTAATTACATTTTTGAATTTCCCAATCGATAAATGAAGCATGTCGCTTGGGATCAGTACGTCGATTCTGTAAAATTCAAACATCAACTCGCATCTCACATCGCTATTCACTCTCACTTCGCTTAAGACGCTTTTTATTTGACACTTTGAATCGGGTTCAAGTGCGAAGCGAGCGTCTTGGGATTTTTGCGTCGAACGATTTGGGAATTACCGTATAGAATGCCACTTCTTACGTCATCTCATACTTTATCTGTCAAAATCTCTCCGTCAATTTAGTTCAACTCGCTGACACGCTCGCAAGAGTGGCGCTAGTGTAAATTCGAATTATTAACCGAGTTTTTAGAATGCCAATTAAGAAACTCCCAGCGGATTCAGATTCGAGGTTTAGAATGAGGTCTTACAGAATCACACGGCTGAATACACATTGCCCTTTATAGGATTTACTTACTTTTGTGAGCCTAACCGTGGGAACAGCGAGTTTATTAGTTATAATACCGATATGGCGTATAACCTAAGAATTTAAAGACTATCAAGTGCACAAAACAAGTGTCAGATGCGCATATACCTTTCACCACACTAGTTCAAAGGAACTAGAAACACGATGAGAAAGTAACCCTTCAAACGGCTCTATCAATATTAACAGAAGCATTATCTATCTGGCCCCACCGGCCGCTAAATGCCCCGTGTTTGCAAAACAATCAGTTTAACCCTTTGATAGTGTAGGAGCTGACGGTTGTAATGTCCCCGAATCTGGAATTCCCGAAATTCAATCTCTAAAAGTATAATTACGTTTAAAATAACTAAAAAGAAAACCGACTGCAAAGTATGCAACTACTAAAACCATGACTATGATTAAAACTATGCAATTTTAAGACTTATATGGTTTTCTCATGGATGCCATGGAATTACAGTCGAATTGAGAACCTCCTCCTTTTTTGAAGTCGGTTAAATATCAATAGTCACTATCTACACTACTATCTAAAAAAACGTTAAAATTGCCTATGAAATTTTAAGAATTCCACCAATTCCTCAAGGATACCATCATCAGATCCTCACCTGATGACTATGGGACCACCTGGGAAGTATATCAAACAAACAAATAATTTTGCAAATCGGCACAACATGTGATTTTCTTCCATCTCCCTCTGTCATCCGTCATCTCAGTACTCATTCCTTTCTTATCCATGTCATCTTTCACACAGTCTTTTCTTTGGCCTCTACCCCTGTATCCGTCCACATTCTGGGTGACAAATCAACATCGAGCTATGCTGCGCTGTACTGCGCTGTGCTGTGGTTGGTCAACTCGCTCGTCTAATATTTTAATGAGGATACAAACAAGCCATGCTGTGCTGCGCTGTGTGAGGCTACGCTCTGTTTAAGAAAGAACGAAGAACAAGCAGAACAAGAAGAAACGAAGAACGCAGCAGTCTCGAGCGAGGCGCGCTACCCGCCCGCGCCGTGCTGAGCCGCGCTGTGCCGAACTGTGCTATGTTTTTGACGAGATAAACGACTACACGAGCTGCTGATTACTTTTAATACTGAGCTAAGCAAAGCGCAGCACAGCTTGATGTTGATTGTTAACAAAACGTAGCTTAAGAAACACAGCACAGCACAGCGCAGTACAGCGCAGCATAGCTCGATGTTGATTTGTCACCCTCATACTTATGAATGTCATGTGACGAAGAGAGTGTTAGCACTCTTCTCGTCACATGACATTCATCCCTCCTGATAAAATGCCCATACCATGTCTGTCTCTTGCACTATAATTAACCCTTCAATGTTAATTTATTAAGGGGCCATCACACGGCACAGTGCACTGCGCATTTAGTAAGCTGTAATGTAAACGCGGCTTTAGGGCTTTTCATCAAAAACAATTAGGATGGGGCAAGTGATTCTAAGGGTGTGACATATTACATTCGTTCAAATTATTTTATAATGTACTAGCTGTCCCGCCAGCGACTTCGTTCACTTAAAGTATCTAAACTGAGTTTCAAACACATCACACAACTCATAAAAATCCCATACTAACTTTGACACCCCATTTGACCCCTTATTGAAGGTTATATTGAAAAATCCTGAAACTCGTGTCCATTTGTTTTGCATTTAGAGTACACTAACAAAGTTTCAGACCAATCGCACGACCCGTTAAAAAGTTCCCATACAAACATTGACCCCACATTTGACCCCTTTTTGAAGGTTATATTGAAAAATCCTGCAATACGTGTCTATTCATTTTGCATTTACAGTACACAAACAAAGTTTCAAACCAATCGCACCACCCGTTAAAAAGTTCCCATACAAACATTGACCCCACATTTGACCCCTTTTTGAAGGTTATATCGAAAAATCTTGAAACACGTGTCCGATCATTTTGCATTTACAGTGTACAATCAAAATTTCATGAAAATCGCTCCACGCGTTAAAAAGTTTCATGCAAACGTTTTCACCCTTTTTCACCCCCATAAAGGTGGAATTTCCAAAAACCCCGCCTTAGTGGGTGGTTTTGTTATAAAAGGAAGCCACCTTCCAAATTTCAGCTTTCTATCTTCAGCGGTTTCGGCTCGGCGATGATCAATCAGTCAGTCAGTCAGTCAGTCAGTCAGTCAGGTTAAGCTCTTATATAGGTATAGATTTATTTAGAAAAATACATATAATTTTGAACTATACAGTTTACATTGTAAGTCTTAACGAAATTTTAAATAATCATAAAAAATATGAAAAATCAAATCATAAACATACCTACGTACACAAAAATTTATGTAGGTATTTACTTTATTTTTGCTAGTAATATAAGTAAAATAAACTTAAAGTATATGTTATATAAGTAAACTAAATGAAACGCTAGATTTTTAATCAAGAAGTATTTTTTTATATAAATCTATACTAATAAATAAAGTATCCCAGATAATTTTTCTTATATTAGCTGATAAGGTCAGAATCCCAATCAAAAAATATATTTTCATAGTGGCGCCCAACGTGGGAACGTACCCCACGTTGAGCGCCATTATAATAATATGATGATCGCCTTATAGGTCAGTTGGTCAGCTTTGCCTTCTGCGCTGTAGGTTGTGGGTTCAATCCTCACCAGGACAAACATTTTTGTGACAAACGCAGATGTTTTTTCTGTGTCTGAGTGTTATTATTATTCCATGTATGTATTTACAATTAGCCTATCAGCTAATGATTCCCATAGTACAAGCTTGCTTAGTTTGGCAATAGATGGCGCTGTGTTAAATGTTTACCAATATTTATTAATTAATTACAACGTGACTTGATCAGAGGAAACTGGGGTTAATAAAAATTCCACGAGCGAAAACAAACACAAGGGATACAGATAAGTACTTAATCCAAATCTCTAACATTACCCGTCCCGCGGGGCGAGTGTCCCCCGGAGCGAGTGTCCCCCGGGGCGAGCGAAGCGAGACGCGAGCTTTACTCTTGGGGATAACTTAGGTAGGTACCTATTTGTTTTGTAAACATTTTGATGCGAGAGTGAATCTGTTTGCATTTTTCATTATTTCGGTACATCTATTTATACCATAACTAGCGGCCCGCCCCTGCTTTGTACGTGTATTTTAGGTAATTTTTTGTACCTTGGATTAAATTATTGTAGTTTTAGTAAGGATCTCTATTGTTTTTGAAAATATAAATAGCCTATGTCACCCGGGGGTAGTGTAGCTTCCCAATAGTGAAATAATTTTTGAAATCGGTTCAGTAGTTTCGGAGCCTATTCAATGCAAACAAACAAGCTCGGTAGATATCTCCTCAGATCTCTAGTTACTTAAATCTTTGAGGACATCTAAGGTAGTCAGAGGCACGTCAAAACATGATATTTGTCCCACATTTTGCACAGTAGTTAGTATTCCGTACATGCAGTGGCGGATTTACACATTTGCCGCCAGTAGGCTATTAAATTTAGCGTTTAGTAATTTATCATGTAAAATCGTTGGATTATTTGGTATAGGTGTATAGTATTAAAATATTGCAATTTTGTTAATTTTTTTCTCCGTGTATATTATAATTTTTATTTATTATTTTGTGTAAGGTAATAAGCCAAATTTGCCGCCCCCTAAAATTTGCCGCCCTAGGCTCCAGCCTACTCAGCCTGGTGATAAATCCACCACTGCGTACATGACAAGTTGCAAGCCCACCGCCGCTTATAAGAATACTAAAATAACACAGCTTCGAATCAAATAAACACGATAAAACAATACTTTCCTTTTTCAGTTAGGTAAATCAATTCAGAAAGTCATCTGGCTACGACGTACCTACCCCTTGAACTACGATGGGTGGCCAACTTGTTAATGTATTGACAGGTCTTTTGTCCGCAAGGCAGGGGCGACCCGTCAATTAGCTAATGATTCGGTGTTAGTGTATTGTAGCTATATCTATTGCATGCAACTATTTGTAGAGCTAAAAACTTCTTCCTACTGTAAAAGTTTTTGAGTTTGTAAAGTAATTTCATTTAATTAAGGGCGTGTTCACAAATATCAATGATTTTTAGGTACCTACTATTCAATCAAACAGAAATTACGACTGTAACAATTGCTATGGTATAAAATTAAGGGTATCTAATATTAATATTACTCTAGGTACCGTATAAGGTAGCGAATAGTTCCTTTCTAAATCCATCGGAGAAATCACGAGTATTTTTAATAAAATAGCTACCGATATCTTTTGTTTAAAATTGACTTGACAATTTGACTTTGTGACATTGACAGTACTACTAAGTAATTTAAACACTTCACACTGGCAAATTTTATTTCAAAAGAGATAGATGCCATAAACAAAGAAGAAGGTTTTACGACATAGCTGACGATATAATATTTTTTTTAAAATAATCCCTTAAAAACTGATTGTAAATTTTTACGCAGTCAGATTTTTTGTATTTTTAATATAAATTATTTAAAAAAAAATATTATTCAATTACTTTCCAATATTGATATAGATTCTCAGGTAACCTCAAGCTGGGTTGCCTGGGGGTCGCAAATAAAATGTAATTTCTACATTGAAAAAGTATCGAGCCACAATGGCGTCACCTGTGACGTCACAGCGTGACACTATGTCACCGCCATGCACTCACTGCGGTGACTATAATTTGCGTGAGTGGTGGACAATTCACCATAAGATGCTTGTATACCTACCTACCTAATTAAAAAATGTAGAAGTATGTAGTAGGTACCTATCTAACTAGAATTTATTGAAAATTATCGAAAATAGCTTCTTATAGCGGCCATATTGGATTTTTTGTTATTTTGTATAAACTATCGACGAATTCAAAGACATTTCTATTGTCAAAATCTGTTCAGCCAATGGGCTCTAGCAACAGCCAAAGGGACTCTCATAAACACAAACATACACCCCAAACACATAAACCTCCTTCATCGCAGTCAAGTAGTATAGTAAGTAGCTACATAATGCCGCTATAATAGATTTTTTGACATTTTAAAATAGCCTGTGTCCCTCGCAATCGGTTAAAAACAAATAAATATGATCACATCTATAATATAGGTAGGTACCTTAAAATACCTTATACTTAGGGCACGAAAGCACCCCAAACCCTTTTTTGCTTCGCAGTCGGGTAAAAACCAAAATAGATAAAACATGTCCTATTTTTCCCTTAAAACATAGTCCCCTTTACATTAAGACATCCCGCTGACTTCGAATCAGAAATTTCAAATCTCCTTACCTTACTTTTACCATCCCTAATACGTTTAACCACTACACACCATTACAGTTCTTACTCCCCTAGCTATAAGCGCTAGAACCACTTACACAAACTACGTAATGAATTTACTAAGAAGTTATTTTAAATTAGATCTTAAAATCAAGGAATAGGGTAGAGATTGTATTGTTGAGACGAGACAGGTTGTCAATAATGAGATGTTTAAAACGATTACAGATAGGGCGCGGCTGTCAAATGTCAAAACGAGTTTGACATGCAATCAGAAATCAAAGAGTTCGCGACCTCTTTATAGATACTTTACTGGTTTTCCTTTAAAAGGTTTAAAACGACAACTTAGTGACGTAAGGGATGCGGAGAAAAATAAAGAAAAATCAAATCTTACTAATATTATACACGTGATAGTTTGTAAGAATGTATAAAATGGATGTATGGATGTATGTTTGCTACTCTTTCACGCAAAAACTACTTACTGAATTTTGATGAAATCTTACTACTTAATGTTATAAACGCGAAAGTTTGTATGAATATATGGATGTGTGGATGTATGGATGTAGGTTTGTTACTCTTTCACGCTGAAGCGGCTGAACGGATCTGGATGAAATTTGGCACAGATATAGATTATAGTATGAAAAAGCAGATAGGTTAGGTACTTTTTAACTCGGAAAAAGGTAGGTACGGTTCCCTATCGGCTATTAGGATAGATCTGTTTTTGTTTTTCAAGGTAGGTACCATGCGGGCGAAGCCGTGGCTGGAAGCTCGTAAATTATAATATTGAAAACAGAGTGCACGTCACTGAATTTTTATTTTTTATTATTATTATTATTATTATTCATTAATTTTCTCTGTAAAAAGAAGTAAATTTTAAAAAGTAACAATTTTTTTCGCATTTTGTCCATCAGTTACTTACCTACCTTCTGATTCTGATCAAGAAAAATTTACAAAAACTTTCAGTCAGATTTTAAGGTGTTTAAAATAAATAGGTTATACTCGTATTGGTTGTTTTATCTTGTTTTTTGAAACTATTGTAAGAAAAAAACAAAAACAAACACTCACACGACTGTAATCCCCAGGCTCGGTAGATATCTCAGATCTCTAGTTACTTAGATCTTTGAGGATATCTAAAGAGTCAGAGGCACGTCCGAACATGATAAGTATTTGGCACAATATGCCTACATTTTGCTTAGTAATCATTCCGTACGTAACAGGTTGCAAGCCCATCGCCGCTTATAAGATGTTCAATGGTATGTCAGTTTCCTCACGATGTTTTCCTTCACAGTTTAAGAGTATCTACTGGCATTGTGCATTTAAATTTTTCGAATGAAAAAACTCATTTGTGCATGACCAGGTTTTAACCCGCGACCTTCGGACCAGGCAGGGGTGCTACCACTACACCACTTGCTCTACTCTTTTGAGGTACTTACAAAATCCAAAATTGTCCAGCCATTAACAAAACCACTAAACAAAATGATTGTCACTCTACAACAAATTCAATTTAAAACTCAAAACTCACCACCGAAATCGATTACTTATATTAGATTAATACTATTGAAGTAATTTAGGTACTTAGATACTTTTATTTATATATATTTTATAACACAATAAAAAAACAGTCACCCCTTTTTTTAAAAACCACTGAAACGTGAAATACCTTGTTGAAGGTAAACGCGTGACTGACTGCATTGGGGGTGGGAAGGGGCGTGGCCATGCAGGGGTGGGAAACGCCCCGAGGCGGGGCTTAGACACGCCCATACAGCCATGAGGTGTCTGCTGTAGAATATCGTAATCAGTAAGGCAAGTGAGGAAATAAATATTATCACGACTGTAATCCCCGGGCTCGGTAGATATCTCCTCAGATCTCTAGTTACTTAGATCTTTGAGGATATCTAAAGATAGTCAGAGGCACGTCCAAATATTTTTGACACATAGGTACCCAAGTTATGCATAGTTAGTTTTCCGGATGTGACAGGTTGCAAGCCCATCGCTGCTTATATAGGAATACTAACCATTTATCAACTCACCTTCGAATTTTAGGTCCTAGAATTTGGATTTGTTTGAAACCTAAAATGTAGGTAGGTACTACCTATGCCGGTTTCCTCACGATGTTTTCCTTCACCATTTAAAAGCGTTGGTAACTGCACACTAAACTTATTCAATCTCAAAATTCATTAATGATTTTTTATACTGTATCACGTGACTAATATTATAGGTACCTAATTATTAATTTAAAATGATTATATTCATGACATGCTAAAATAAACCTTTTTTTCCCCTAACTTATTTACCTAGTCCTAATGTCTAAGGTCAAAATTCAAAACTTTATAAAAAATAATATAAATAGGTACTTACCTACATTAAGCAAACAATTTGGTTAGTATCAATGGCTCGCCTCAACTTCTTCTTCTTATTCTGTCACATGAAAAAAAATGGCGGTTAGGTTAGGTTAGATTTTAAAGAAAACGGAAGAAATTAATTTACGTAAGACTAGGCAGTAAGGTCTATAGACTATCTTTAGCCTGCTCAAATCCTACTAATATTATAAACGCGAAAGTTTGTAAGAATGTATGGATGGATGTATGTTTATTACTCTTTCACGCTGAAACGGCAGAACGGATCTTGATGAAATTTGGCACAGATATAGATTATCGTCTGGAATAACACATAGGTTACTTTTTATCCCGGAAAAATGTACGGTTCCCGTGGGATAGGTTTGTTTTTGTTTTTCAAGGTACCACACGAGCGAAGCCGTGGGCGGAACCTAGTGAGCGAATAATGTAACAACACAACTTACCTACTAAACCAATGTAGAGAAATGTGAGAGACTCCTACAACCTACTAGCGGGCAATAGACTTGACCTACTGTGCTCTTATTAGTAGGTATGTGGTTGTGGAAAACTCATACAATATTTAGGCATCTATAGCTTTCAAAACAGTTGTAGGGCGGCGAAAGCGGCGGCCGGTAAATACGTAGATATTTGGTTCTCAAAGTTATTTGA
Organism: Cosmorhoe ocellata; assembly: GCA_963675405.1. Lineage (NCBI taxonomy): Eukaryota > Metazoa > Arthropoda > Insecta > Lepidoptera > Geometridae > Cosmorhoe > Cosmorhoe ocellata. The sequence goes on from OY776273.1 coordinate 963,477, forward strand.
TAGTTACATTATAGTACATGCTTAAATTCTTTACAAAAAGTTGAAAACGACTTCATACACTATCGTTATATGCAAGGTGTTACCAGACTACTTCCGAAAACTTCAGGGGGTTATAGCAAAGATTTGAATCTGAGGTATGCCCATACGGTACTGAGACCGTGCCGTTTTGTTACCTCACGATATGAGATAGCTCGCTCATTTAGCACACCAAATATTTTAAATTTCAGGGTACAAAAGGAATAAGTATATTTTTTACGAAAGATCGTGCAATACCTATAATTGGCTATTTGACAATAGTAACGATAAAATATTTAATATATTAGATACATTAGCTTATAGGTTCACAATACTCATACAATATGTGTTTTGCATTAAAATAAATTGTAAATGTATCGTTTTTGAAAAATTCATTTGAGTTTTTTTGTCCGTGGATTTCAAAAGCCGAAACGCGGGCGGCCATGCTTGACCATCGCGTGACGTCACTTCTCTAAGTGTCACAGTAAAATGCATCTCAATAGTAAAATGTCGTGTGTTTTATCGTTGGCAGTTTGCTGAAAAGATTTACTCTAAAATATTTTAATTTGTGTTTGTGAGAAGTTCCACAAAATGGAGCCAGGCTATATAAAAGCTGATAATGCAAATCAGCCAAAAATCTATTCATTTAAGGTTGCAAATTTATTTGGATGTAATCCTAACTTTTGCTCAGCTGAGTTTCATGAATGTGAGTTTCGGACACTTAGGAACGTGTATAAACAATTTGTGAGGATATTTAACTGTAGTACTTTTACACAAAGGCACGGCACAAGTTTTTTAGCTTGTCATTTTTATAAAATACCTACTAGCTTTCGCTCGCGGCGTTGCTCGCGAAGTACCTACATTAAATATACCCTATGTTCATCCTGAAAGTTCATTCTACACATTGGTAGTATTTTCAGTGTCTATTCAATGCAAACAAACAAACAAACAAACAATCAAATCTTTCCTCCTTATAACATTAGTAAGTATAGATAGTAGGTATAGATAATCACACCTCTCGTCAAAAAGTCCATAATATAAACTTTGACACCGCTTTTTTCCCTTTGTGAGGGTTATTTTCGAAAACCCTTAAAATGCGTGTACATTTATTTTGCCTATTAAGTATTTCAACGGAGTTTCAAACAAAACACACCTCTCGTCTAAAAAACTTTGACACCCCATTTAACCCTTTTTGGAGGATTGTTTTGAAAAATCGATATATTATACGTTTTAAATTATTTTGCATTTAAAGTATCCAAACCAAGATTCAGACCGATCGATTTACCACCCCTTAAAAAGTTCCCATATAAACATTGAGCTCCCATTTTACCCCTTTTTAAAGGTTATATTGAAAAATCTTGAAACACGTGTAAATTTGTTTTGTATTTACATTATACAAAAAAAGTTTCATGAAAATCGCACAACGCGTTAAAAAGTTTCATACAAACGTTTTTAGCCCTTTTCACTCCTTTAAAAGAGGAATTTCCAAAAATCCTGTCTTAGTGGGTGCCTTCATACCAAGACAAACATACCCTCCAAATTTCAAGTCTGTACGACCAGCAGTTGTATTATTCAAATCAGTCAGGACTTATCCTTTTATCCGTCCGAGACCCGTGACGTCACAGTCAGAAATGTCACGTGACCGGCTGTTTTCGCGCGAATTTCAAATCACTGGTGGAAAATATAATTTTTTTCTGATAAATAACGCTTTTTTTGAGGAAAAGATAATTGTAAGAGGTTTAAAATAAACTTACGTATATTTTTAGGCATCTTTTTGAAAACTGTCAAATAGCCAATTGCGCAATAAATGGCGAAATAACTGTTTGGTTAATATTTTACTAATTATTAGTGTGAGTGCATCGGCATTTTGTTAACACACACAATTAAAAACAGTGCCACAGTTTTTGGCATTCGGGCATATTTATGATTTAAATCTTTGGGTTAAAGTACCTACCCGAAAAAAACAGCTGTTTCATACATATTATGTACTAGCTTCTGCACGCGGCGTCGCCCGCGAAGTACCTACATAAATTATAGCCTATGTTCATCCTGAAAGTTCATTCTACACATTGGTGAAAGAATTTTTCAAATCGGTTCAGTAGTTTCGGAGCCTATTCAATTCAAACAAACAAACAAACAAACAATCAAATCTTTCCTCTTTATAATATTAGTATAGATTTCACATACCTAAGTACCTACCTATGTAGATATTTTACACTCGCGTCAAGAACTCTGGCTTTGTTGGAAAAATAACCACCAAAATCCAACTAATACGAGTATTATCAACGCGAAAGTATAGATGTACCTATGGATGTATATTTGTTACTCTCACGCTCAAACGGCTGAACGGATCTGGATGAAATTTGCCACAGATATAGATTATAGTCTGGAATAGCACATAGGCTACTTTTTATCCCATAAATATACGGTTCCCGTAAGATAAATTCGTTTTGTTTATCAAGGTACCACACGGGCGAAGCCGTGGACGGTAGTCTATACTAATATTATAATTATAATCTAAACTAATATTATAAAGAGGAAAACTTTGATTGTTTGATTTTTTGTTTGTTTGTTTGTTTGAAATGAATAGGCTCCGAAACTACTGAACCGATTTGAAAAATTCTTTCACTGTTGGGAAGCTACATTATCAGCGGGTGACATAGGCTATATCATATTTTCAAAAAAATTAGGGATCTTTACTAAAACTTCAATAATGTAAGCCAAGGTGTAAAAAAATTACCTAAAATATTCTTTACATCGCGTGCGCTGCGAAAACTATTGACGATAGAATAAAATAATGTACTACGACTTTGTAGAACACATCATTATTTACAAAAATTTTTGCGATAGCATATGTCCAACTCTTATAGTTATGCCACAATAAGAGTCCTTTTATTTTAAGATTTTTATTGAAAGGCTACTCTTAGAAAAACGCTCTTTATTTGTATCATAGTATTAATCCTTATCAAAATAAATCACATCATATTCTAGATAATTTCAATACCTTTATGTAGCTTTTTGAATTACTCAATTCGGACATTCCATTCAAAAGATACCATTAAATTAAAAATGTAAGTAATAGAAAAAAGTTGCGTGAGAGCCGCGCTAGCTTATGCACTGTAGGCGTCAAAGGGTGTACAGGACAATTCAATGTGAAAAAATACCAGTAAAAGTACCAAAAGGACCAGTCAATGTGGAAAAATAAATAAAAACAAAAAAAAATTAAAATAATAATACTAAAACTTTCTATAAGTACTTACAATTTTCTTTTTTTAGTAACCTGACGCAGGGTATGGTTAGACGTGTGTATTATAATATTGAATTTTGAATTTTTTGTTAAATTTTAGAGCACTGGTGGTGTAGTTGTTAGAAAGATAAGAAAGGAGTGAGTACTGAGGTGACGAATGATAGAGGGAAATGTAAGAAGATCACATGTTGTGCCGACCCCACATAACGTGGGAAAAGGGCAGGAAGATGATGATGGTGGTGTAGTTGTAGCACCCCTGCCTCACGTTCCGAAGGTTATGGGTTCAAACCTGGTCATGCACCAATGTGTTTTTCTATTCGAACAATTTATGTGCGCAATGCCTGTGTTCTTAAACGGTGAAGAAAACCGGCATACCTACCCTAGAACCAAAAATTCGAAGGTGTGTGTCATAGGTTAGTATTATTATAAGCGGCGATGGGCTTGCATCCTGTCATGTACGAGTACTAACTACTGTGCAAAATGTGGGCATGTGTCAAATATCATGCTTGGACGTGCCTCTGACTACCCTCTTTATATCCTCGATAACCTCAAAGATCAAAGTAACTAGAGATATGAGGAGATATCTACCGAGCCTAGGAATTACAGTCGTGATCATGTATAGGTATATATAAATACCCGTGCGAAGCCGGGGCGGACTACTAGTAATATTATAAAGAGGAAAACTTTGATTGTTTGTTTGTTTGAAACGAATAGGCTCCGAAACTACTGAACCGATTTGAAAAATTCTTTCACCAATGTGTAGAATGAACTTTCAGGATGAACATAGGCTATATTTATTTTTATGTAGGTACTTCGCGGGCGACGCCGCGTGCAGAAGCTAGTACACAATAAAACTCAAAATAACACGAGAAATAATATAAAAACTAGAGCGAGAAATTTGACTGACGAATGCATCGAAAATCCCTGGAATGACTCATAACATAAGTTTCATACCTATAGCTACTTCGTTCGCTACAAGTGTTCAATATAGGTATGAACACTTCGAGTGAATACTTACCTAGTCTCATTTTGGTTTTCCCGTCGGTAACACCGATCATAGCGGTCAGTGAATAATGTAAGTCTACAATAAAAAACGTATTTGTAAAATATCTGAAATAATATTCCGTAAAAATATTCGTGATAATAATAATACGCGATGAATTGAAAATCAATTTTTGTAATGTAAGTGTACAATAACAAAGTATTCGTAAAATATCCGACCAAATATTCCGTAAAAAATAAAAATATACTTAGGTACGTGAAAATAATAATAATAGGTAATACGTGCCGAATTGAAAACCAAGTTCTTGTAATGTAAATTACCTACCGACATCATCGAACGATTCGTAAAATATGATAAAATATTTCGTAAAAAATATACCTAAGTACGTGCTAATAAATACGCGTCGAATTGAAAACCAATTATCTAATTTCCGTTCTTTTCGTGTCATTTGGTTTTCAGACCAGTGTGGTGAAAGGTTTAAATAAAAAAGTACCATTAATTTGGATCTAATGTTTATTATTGACGGAAAGATATGCGTCAATAATTTGTGATGTTATTTTGAGTTGCTGTCGATTCGGACAAAATTTATTGGGACAGTGTACCAACTGACACTTTTGTAATACCTACCTACATATAATGAGGTAAGTAGGTAGGTTAATTTTACTTATATTCTGTGTTTTTGAAGCTATTACCTAATAGGTAACTAGAGATCCGAGGGTCTACCATGAGTTTTCACAATCTACACTCGCTAGCGACTGTAGCAAGTTTTCATACATGTAAAAAATGTATGAAAACTTGGTACAGCGCCTCTAGCGGATAGTTGGGTACTAAAACGTCACGTAGTTAACTATCCTACGTCACAGTACTACAGCGACTGTAGTTTGCGCTCATTAATTTGCTTAGAATTTGGTACCATGAGTAACAATATTGACAGATGTCATAGTAACGTACTATTTCTACTGTAGTAACGTCAGCCGATCTAAATGTGACAACTCATGGTAGACGTACTGAGGAGATATCTACCGAGCCCGGGGGTTACAGTCGTGACCTTTTTCTTTCTTATCTATAGGTATTAATACTAGCTGCCGCCCATGGCTTCGCGTGATACCTTGAAAGACAAATCTATCTCACGGGAACCGTACATTTTGCCAGGATAAAAAGTAGTCTATGTGCTATTCCAGACTATAATATCTATGTCTGTGCCAAAATTCATCAAAATCCATTTAGTAGTCTTTGCGTGAAAGACAAACAAACATAGGTACATTCTTAAATTACATCCATACATTCTTGCAAACTTTAGCGTTTATAGTAAGTTCCTACCATGAAATAGTTTTAAGTACCTATACCTACATTGTTTTTATAAGAGGTCTGAAATAAATATTCTATTCTATTCAATTCTACGAGTATTCTATAATATTAGTAGGATTGAAAAAGGCATGTCGGGCATACTTAATACATATTCTATTTAAATTAACCTAAAAATACATTTAGGTACAACAACTTTAGGTATCTATACTAATATTATAAAGAGGAAAGTTTTGTATTTTTGTATTTTTGTTTGTAACGAATAAACTCAAAAACTACTGGTCCGATTTTAAAAATTCTTTCACCGTTAGAATGCTACGCTATCCCTGAGTAACATAGGCTATATTTTATGTAGGTACCGCGCGAGCAAAGCCGCGAACGGAAGGTAGTTATTTATAAGAAATCTTACCCACAACACTTTGCCAAACGTAAGGATATTATCACTCGACAAAAAAGAGAAAAATTCAACAATTTGCTATATAATCCACGATGCCACAAGCAGATATATGAGAAGAATGTTTACAATATGTGCATAGTTATATTCAATAAGTTACCAGAACCAATTAAAAACCTCAATGGTCATCTATTTAAAAAAAAATTAAATGATTGGCTACTGGAAAAATGTTTCTATAGTGTAGGTGAATATATGAGTTTTAAGTAGGGGATTTTATTATATTTTACCATTTTATTTCGATTGTAATTTTGCTTCTTGATTATTATTTTTTATTTTTTTTTGATTTTGATTATTTTTTATTTTTGACATAGAATAAATAACCACTTTTAATATTTGCATACCTGCTTGCGGGTTGAATACATTTGACATTACTCTAGTTATAAGACCTGACATGTTACCATTATTAATGTATTTGGCAAATAAATAATTTGATTTGATTTGATTTGATAAGAATAACAAGTAGGTAGGTATTATGTAATTTGACTGGAGTCAACGAATATTACGCTTCGATTATTTCGTTGTCATTTTGCAGGGCGCCCGGAGATAACATTTGGATAAGAACTTACTAATTAAATTAAATTAAGTACCTATAGAAATATTATTATTTGGTATGATTACCCTGTTATCTCTACTGTTAGCATAAATGGCACAAAGACTCATGTTGATTGACCGGATTGGATACTTGGCTAAAATGTATGAAACAGCTGTTTTTTTCGCTCACAGTGTTGGTTTCTTAGAAAAAGTTGTTTAATATTGATGGGTACCAGGGCCGAGCCGCCCCTATGTGCGAAGTGTGCGGCGCACACAGGCGCCAAGACAATAGAGGCGCCGCCATCGAAATTATTTTTGATACACTTACACAACAACATATTCTTTGTAGTGGAGTATGACCAAATTTGAAGTTTTTGCCGTATCAGGCGACACATAGGTACCTAAGTTGAAACATGAAGATTAGTGAAAAAAGAGGCGCTTCATAGGTTTCGCACACAGGCGCTGTGGGGGGTCGGCGCGGCCCTGATGGGTACTTTAACTCTCTGAAGTTTTCGGAAGTAGTCGGGTAACACCCCGTGTACATGTGCCAATACTCTCAAACGGTTAAGGAAAACATCGTATAATAGTTAATTGTATCGTTCCATGACCATGAAATTAGAGCGTGTCGGTGTTCGATGACAAAACACCCATATTTGCCTTTGCTCCGGCCTCAGCTCAGTGGGTAGCGGCTCTGCCTTCTGCGCTGCAGGTTGTGGGTTCGATCCCCCAGGACTGACATTTGTTTGATGATCGTTGTGTTTGTTCTATGTTTGGGTATATTATTATTATGTATTTACAAAAAAAAGTGTATAATTTATCTATCAACCATCCCGTTCCCATAGCACAAGCTTTACTTATTATATACTAGCTTCCTCCCACGTCCTTGAAAAACTAAAACAAATCTATCCCGCGGGAACCGTACATTTTTCCGAGATAAAAAGTAACCCAGGTCCTATTCCAGACTATAATCTATATCTATGCCAAATTTCCTCCAGATCCGTTCAGCCGTTTACGTGAAAGAGTAACAAACATACATCCACACATCCATACATTCTTGCAAAATTTCGCGTTTATAATATTAGTAGGATAGTAGGATATGTTGTATGTCATCAGCTACTGTATCAAATAAATTCCTGTTAGTCACACCAATGTGACAAAGTTGTGTGACCACGAGTCCACAGTCACGTCACGCCGCACGCCGTGATCTTAGAGCTAGACCAGGGGTCGGCAACCTTTTGGCAGACAAGGGCCCAAGCAAGGTGGCAAAATAAACTAAAGGCGGGCCGGGCCGCACTTGTGATATTACCCTAGAAGCTCAAATATGGCTCTCAAATGCTCATCTATGAGACGAGAAGCATACCTATTTATTTTTTCTTTAATTGACAGTTGAAAATGTTTGTTCGCATAAATTATAAGTGCTACCAAAAATTGTAATGAACTCGCGTTCTTATTTGTTCGTTCGCGGTCAGAGCGAAGCGCGTTTTAAGGCTGGGTCCACACTATACGGTCGATCGTGGTTCGTTCATGCATTTATCTTGATATTTAACTTATATAAAAAACATTCACGGGCCGCGCGTTGCCGACCGCTGATCTAGACCTAAAAAACTAAAGAATGTCTAGATAATTCAATACCTACTATTACCATTCATTAAAACTTAAAAAACCTATGAATCATTTTTAAAAGGTATTCTTTGAATACTTTAGTCATTCAAATTCAACAAATTGCTGTCGCATGCGCTGGCGCTTCACGCATGCGCCAGAGAACATAGCCACGACAAAGTTTTGACGAGCTTGTCGTCTCACATTCGCACAAGAAAGAGCAAGACAAAATTTTGTCGTGGCGTTCTGTACGTCTACCATGAGTTGTCACAATTAGATCGGCTGACTGACGTTACTACAGTAGTAATAGTACGTTACTATGACATCTGTCAAAATTGTTACTCATGGTACCAAATTCTAAGCAAATTAATGAGCGCAAACTACAGTCGCTGTAGTACTGTGACGTAGGATAGTTAACTACGTGACGTTTTAGTACCCAACTATCCGCTAGAGGCGCTGTACCAAGTTTTCATACATTTGTTTTAACTACAGTCGCTAGCGAGTGTAGATTGTGAAAACTCATGGTAGACCCTCTGTTGACCCGGCAAGCAAGCTCTTTGGGCAATATCAAAGTAATATCACCAACTGTTACATATACCATGACCTAGGTATATACCTAAATTGTATTGAAGTAGTGTTACTTCAAGCTCGAAATGAGACGTTTGTGAAACATGATGGTTTGAGCGTTTCTCCTCAACGGTTTAATTATTGTTCTCACTATTCGTCATTGTTCACAACAAACAATTTTTTCTCGTAAAATATTAGTTAATTTTAAATGTAGGTACCCTTCGTAAATTAACTTACCTCTCATTTGATACATAAGCGGGTATTACACTACCCAATTTTAACGGTGCCTTATTTAGGGTAGGTACCTATCTAATTTTTCCCAATATAGGTACCCTTACCCTCTAACTCTTATTACACCACACTTAGTTAGGGTAAGGGTCTCGTGTGATACCCGCATTAGCATCTTTACAGTGGTGATTCTAAAAACTATTGATTTCTGATACACTCTTAAAAAGTTTTTAAAATACCTAACGGTAAAATATCAAATTGAGGAGAATCGCCCAAGGTTATCTAAGACATCGACCTTTTAACTGTGAGAGAACACATTGATATTATGTGGATTTACCCACCCACAACGTCTTTAGAACTTCCTGTCTAATCATAATATTTATCGCGGAGTGTGCGAAAAATAAACGCCGGTTTTTCCTTATTGATTATCTAGAACACTGATGGCGTAGTGGTAGCACCGCTGTCTTCCGATCTTGATGATGTAGATCCTATACTGATCTGAATAGATTTTCTTAACAATGTATAACTAGAGGTACTTACTTAGGTAGAGATGTTTCAATCTAAAAATACACGCCCCTCCACTTGTATTTGTACCGTATGTAGAGGAAATAAAGTAGCAAATACATTGGAGGGGCGTGCATTGTTAGACTGATCTACCTCTACTTATTATTTTAGATATACGGTTAATTATTTTTTGATTGCATTATTATTAAAAAATATACATACAAGTAGTTGTAATTGGTCAAAATAATTTACTGTGGTCAGTAAGCTCTAGTTATACTTTTAACATATTTTAGAGCTAGTTAAGTAGATGTAAGTCCAGATACTAGAAAAAATCTACTAACCAAAGACCCTGATACGGTCAAATGCCCTGACGCGGTTATCGAAAAGCTCATATGTTATACTAAAATATTTTAGAGCTAGTTACCTAAATACATAGATGCAAGTCCAGATACTTACTAGAAAAAAATTACAAACCAAAGACCCTGACACGGTCAAAAACCCTGACGCGGTTATCGATTCGGGGCAGTGTACTTGACTGAACTCTTGACCTTGTATTTTTATTTTTAGGTTAGATGAGCACTTAAAAATATCTCATAGATATTTTTAAATTAAACCTTACCTAACCTAAAAAAATCTTAGTAAGTATTTTACACAGCATTTGGCACAATATTTTAACTAAACACTTTAAAATAAACGAAATATAATAAAAACTAATTTTTATCTGTACGTCTACCATGAGTTGTCACATTTAGATCAGCTGACGTTACTACAGTAGTAATAGTACGTTACTATGACATCTGTCAAAACTGTTACTCATGGTACCAAATTCTAAGCAAATTAATGAGCGCAAACTACAGTCGCTGTAGTACGCTGTGACGTAGGATAGTTAACTACGTGACGTTTTAGTACCCAACTATCCGCTAGAGGCGCTGTACAAGTTTTCATATTTTTTTTTCACTACAGTCTCTAGCGAGTGTAGATTGTGAAAACTCATGGTAGACCTACTGACTGTAATGGTGTCCGAATCGACAGTAGTCAGTAACAAAAATATTAAAAAAAAAGTGTTAATTGGGACACTGTGTCCCAATAAATTTTGTCCGAATCTACAGCAACCCAAAATAAGCACCTATAAATACACTCGCAATTTAGAATGTTGCGTTTAAAAATCCTTCTTATTTATCGAATAAAATTACTTATTTTTAGTTATTTAGGTATAATTGAGTAAATCACTTGCGGTTAGTGATTTGAACTTTGTTTTCTATATATAATATTCCGTTGTATTATCAATGCGAGCGGAAGCCAGTAATAATAAAAGCTACAATTATTTATCCGACTACGAAGTGTAAAAGGAGGGTAATGTTTTGGGGTGTAGGTAGGTATGTATGTTTGTATGTGTGTTCATTTGGCTGCCGCTGTAGCTCAAACGGCTGAATATATTTTGACAAATAAGGTTTCTTTGGATTCGTCTGGTTCGCAAGAGTGACTAAACAAAATGTCAATTAATCTATTACGTAGGATGTAAAAAAATATTTTCAGTTATATTCAGTCGGGTTTTTTAATTGTTGCAATAAATATAAGTTTAATTTGACTTTTCTGTGTGAAATGTTTGGCTTAGTTTTCTGTCTCAACTTTCCACAGCAAAATGACAGAGACAGAGTATCCACATGGCGAACAGATGTTTTCCTAGTATACTTATATCTGTTATCTCTGAGAAGACGTAAAAATTGATTCACGCTATTTATGAACTGAGCTGCGAATTTGAGTTTTATTCTTAAATCAATAAAGTTTAATATAGCTTTTTAAAATGAATTGGAACCCGCTGATCTAAATGACAAATTTAACTCAGTAGTCTTTATATAAAGAACGCTGCGAATTTGAGTTTTATTCTTATTTCAATAAAGTCTAATATAACTTTCGAAAATTACCCCGCTGATCTAAATGTCAATATTAACTCAATAGCCTTATAAATAAAGTTCAAATTTCCGGCGACCTAGAGACTCGTCCTATCGCAGCTCTATGAATTTACGCCACGTTAACACCAAAGTTAAAAACACATACCTATACTACATGTTATATACAACTGTTTTCATAACACACTCATTTTCAAACAATAGATTAAAAAAAGAGCTGTAGAAGAACATAAAAGAAAGAAAGAAAAATATTTTATTCAGTAAAATCACAAGGATCACTTTGAAACGTCTTACATGCTAGGTAAATCTATGTGCCAATTCCAACCAGACCCAAGTACGAGAAGAACAGGCAAGAAACTCGTCTCGGACCTAGCGCTTTTTTAATGATTCTTCTTACAAAAAATGTAATCGAGATACATAATAAAAAAAAACAAAATAAAACATAAAACAAAAGGACAGCGTTCATATTGCAAATTGGTTAGCTGTCGGAGGGCGGAGCGACATCGGGCCATGAGTTCCTATTCTTCTTATCTTATACCTTTAAACGAGCAATTCTATATAACTGCATTCGAAACTACAACCGCCGTGCGGCTCCAACAAAGTTTTAACCAAGTACCTACCCTATTTCTGTTTTGTTTTTCGTCTTTCTATAAAATGACTAACTACCTACTCAAACTACCTACTCAAACTATTACTCAAGCAAGACTCCTTCTCATTGATTATAATTTACTTACCTATAGGCACCCACTTACCATTGATAAAATTGCATGTACCTATAATATAAATATGTGAAATAATCTAAGCTCGTTGTACGCTCACTGTTAATCTAAACTAATATTATAAAGAGGAAAACTTTGATTGTTTGTTTGTTTGAAATGAATAGGCTCCGAAACTACTGAACCGATTTGAAAAATTCTTTCACTGTTGGGAAGCTACACTATCAGCGGGTGACATAGGCTATATTATATTTTCAAAAAAATTAGGGATCCTTACTAAAACTTCAATAATGTAAGCCAAGGTGTAAAAAAATTACCTAAAATATTCTTTATATCGCGTGCGCTGCGAAAACTATTGACGATAGAATAAAATAATGTACTACGACTTTGTAGAACACATCATTATTTACAAAAAATGTCGCGATAGCATATGTCCAACTATTATAGTTATGCCACAATAAGAGTTCTTTTATTTTAAAATTTTAATTGAAAGGCTACTCTTAGAAAAATGCTCTTTATTTGTATCTTAGTATTAATCCTTATCAAAATAAATCACATCATATTCTAGACTGCTTCAATACCTTTATATAGTTTTTTGAATCACTCAATTCGGACATTCCATTCAAAAGATACCATTAAATTAAAAATGTAAGCAATAGAAAAAAGTTGCGTGAGAGCCGCGCTAGCTTATGCACTGTAGGCGTCACTGGGTGTACAGGATGTGTACAGGATGGAGTCAATGTGAAAAAATAAATAAATAATAAATAAATAAACAATAAATAAAAAATATAAACAAAAAAATACAATATATAATAAAAAAAACTTCATTAAAATAATAATACTAAAACTTTCTATACTTACAATTTTCTTTTTTTAGTAACCTGACGCAGGGTATGGTTAGACGTGTGTGTATTATAAATATTGAATTTTGAAATTTTTGTTAAATTTGAGAGCACTGGTGGTGTAGTGGTAGCACCCCTGCCTCACGATCTGAAGGTCATGGGTTCAAACCTGGTCATACACCAATGTGTTTTTCTATTCGAACAATTTATGTGCGCAATGCCTGTGTTCTTAAACGGTGAAGGAATACAGCGTGAAGAAACCGGCATACCCTAGAACCAAAAGTTCGAAGGTGTGTGTCATAGGTTAGTATTCTTATAAGCGGCGATGGGCTTGCATCCTGTCATGTACGAGTACCTACTCAAAGATCAAAGTAACTAGAAATCTGGGAGATATCTACCGAGCCTGGGAATTACAGTCGTGACCATTTATAGGTATTTATAAATACCCGTGCGAAGCCGGGGCGGAGTACTAGTAATAACATAAGTTTAAAATAGTGATTCTCATTAAGTGAAATGTTAATTTCTTTTGAGAATTTTTTAACCACATTCTTGTATATATGTATATATAAATATAATCGGAATCTCGGACACGGCTCCAACGATTTTCGTGAAATTTAGTATGCAGGGGGTTTCGGGGGCGATAAATCGATCTAGCTAGGTTTCATTTTTAGAAAACGACGTTTCCCCCCATAAAAAAACGAGCAAAGCTCGGTCATCCAGGTACTACATATATAAAAATGAATTGCTGTTCGTTAGTCTCGCTAAAACTCGAGAACGGCTGGACTGATTTGGGTAATTTTGGTTTTGAAATATTCGTTCGAGTTAAGGGAAGGTTTAAAAGGTAAGAAAAAATCGAATAACTGCCGGGAAAACCCTAAAAATAGCCCTTTACTTTCCCATACAAACTTTTTCTAAATAAGTACGAAGTCTGCCGGGTCAGCTAGTCATCAATATAATTCATTTCCTTTCTTTATGAGATTACTTTTGATGAAGGCTTTGAATTTCTTAGCAGTAGGTAAGTTTAGTTGCATTTATAGGAAGTTTATTATAAAAAAGTATCATGTGTTCCCCATAAATGATAGATGCCCTAATGTCAGTAGTAACAATGATTTGTACCATTAATGGTACTAGTGACACAACTTTGTATCCTTTGTACCATAAATGGTACTAGTGACAATTATTTAGGACTAGCTTCTGCCCGCGGCTTCACCCGCGTGATACCTTGAAAAACCAAAACAATCTATCCCGCGGGAACCTTATATTTTTCCGAGATAAAAAGTAGCCTATGTGTTATTCCAGACCATAATCTATATCTGTGCCAAATTTCATTCAGATCCGTTCAGCCGTTTTAGCGTGAAAGAGTAACAAACATACATACATCCATCCATCCATCCATCCATACATTCTTACAAACTTTCGCGTTTATTATACTGCCGTCCTTAAGCTAAAATGCCGTTATCCAACATTCGGTCAAATTCGACTTTTTTATGCCATCGTAATCAGGAAAAAAAGCTCTATCGACCAATCTTACCAGAACTCAAATAGCTCTTATAGTTTTCGAGTTATGAAAAGTAAAAAATGCCGTTACCAGAATCCAAATTTACATCACTTCAATGCTTAAATGTTGTTAAGTGTATTGCTAAGCTTAAAAGTGGCTAATGGTTTTTAACTTTATTTTTATGTAAACAAAAATAGTAACTTAACTATTAATAACTTCAATAATACTAGGCTTGATTGCGGCAAAGTGACTTTAACTACAGTTATTTGCAGTTATATATTAATCGTGCTAAAATATAAATGGTTTTTCCTTCTTAATTCAAAAAGTGGATTTTGTATTTAGCGGCATACTAGCTTTAGGAGGGCAGTATATTAGTAGGATCAGTGGTACCATAATAAAGGTAAGCAGACAAAAGACAAAAATAAAACAAATAAAATAAAATCCTATTGATATAATGAACGCGAAAGTTTTTAAGAATGTATGGATGTATATTTGTTACTCATTCACGCTGAAACGGCTGAACGGATCTGGATGAAATTTGGCACAGATATAGATTATAGTCTGGAATAGCACATATATGCTACTTTTTATCCCGGAAAAATGTACGGTTCCCGCGGGATACAATTGTTTTTGTTTTTCAAGGTACCACTCGGGCGAAGCCGTGGGCGGAAGCTAGTATTAAAATAAAAATACGATTTGTCCTGTGGCGGAATTTCAAATTCACAATTTGTAGGTAAATATGAAATTAGTTTCAGGAAAACTATTTAGCTTATTGTTGTTTTGCCAAATGATTGTACCTACTTTATAGTTTCGCAGAAATTGATTATAAAATTAAATTAGTAAAATCCCATCCACTACTAGACCAGGCCCCGATTCAATAAACTTTACAAGTCTACAAATTTGTAAAAAAGCGCCAATATTGTCGAATTTTATGACAAGTGATATTTAATTTAATTTAATAAAATTATAAAAAGGAAAACTTTGATTGTTTGTTTGAAACGAATAGGCTCCGAAACTACTGAACCGATTTGAAAAATTCTTTCACCAATGTGTAGAATAAACTTTCAGGATGAACATAGGCTATATTTTATGTAAGTAGGTACTTCGCGGGCGACGCCGCGAGCGGAAGCTAGTAAAATTATAAAGAGGAAAACTTTGATTGTTTGTTTGAAATGAATAGGCTCCGAAACTACTGAACCGATTTGAAAAATTCTTTCACCAATGTGTAGAATGAACTTTCAGGATGAACATAGGCTATATTTTATGTAGGTACTTCGCGGGCGACGCCGCGTGCAGAAGCTAGTATTTAATAAAACCTACAAATATGTAGAATTGTAAGAAATATTCACAATTTTGTATATTTTCCGCCAGTAAATCGTAATTGTGTGGTACCTTGAAAAACAAAAACAAGTCTATATATCAAGGGGACGGTAAATTTTTCCGGGATAAAATGTAGCCTATGTGTTCTTTCAGACTATAATCCACATCTGTGCTAAATTTTATCCAGATCCGTTCAGCGTTTCAGCGTGAAAGAGTCGCGAACATACATCCAGACATCCATACATTCTTACAAACTTTCGCGTTTATAATATTAGCAGGATGTATGATCTGTTATTACTAAAATTTATCTCTATGGATGTATAGCTCGCTCAACGAATCTAGGCATTCGTGAAGTTAACCACAAGAGCTGCGCATCGTTTTTCGGGAGCAATTGGAGGTATGAGGAGGGGGGGAAGGAACTGTACATGCGCAAACTCGCACCTGTGGCTAACTTCACGAATGCCTAGATCCGTTGGATGACCTGTACGTCGATTCTGTAAAATTCAAACATCAACTCGCATCTCACATCTCACTTCGCCTGGGGTTCAAAATGACATTTGTCATTGACCTTTTTATTTGACACTTTGAATCGGGTTTGACAGCGAAGCGAGTGTCGAAGTGACTTGGGGAATTACCGTATAGAATGCCACTTCTTACGTCATCTCATACTTTATCTGTCAAAATCTCTCCGTCAATTTAGTTCAACTCGCTGACAAGCTCGCAAGAGTGGCGCTAGTGTAAAATCGAATTGTCAACCGAGTTTTTAGAATGCCAATCAAGAAACTCACAGCGGATTCAGATTCGAAGTTTAGAATGTGGTCTTACAGAATCACACAACGGTATGTATGTACCTACATTCAGTAAAACTAACCAAGGATGTTGATTCCAGGTATTTCACGGCTGCATTCGCGATGGTTTCGGTGACTCTGGTCTCCATAGCTGGAGGTACCTCTGACTCCAAAGCTTGTATACGTCGCTACACCAGTGACGCGAACGAATTCGACTGTTCTGGCATCGTGGTGTCCATCGCGGATATTGATAAGACCGCGTCAATCGACTGCAAAGTAAGAATTCTTCTTCCTGCCCTTTTCTCACGCTATGTGGGGTCGGTACAATACGTTTTCTTCTTCCATTTCCCTCTATCATCTCAGTACTCACTCCTTTCTTACTCATTATCATCTTTCACACAGTCTATACATCCATCTTTGGCCTACCTCTACTCCTGTATCCATCCACATTCATACCTAACACTCTCCTCGTCACATGACATTTGTCTCTCCTCATAACATGCCTATTACGCTAACCCTAACTCCTCATCCTGCTAAGTAACATCGTATTTATTTATGGCATCATTCGACTGTTAACTTTGTCGCTCTAGTTTTTATATTTTTCTCGTGTTATTTTGAGTTTTATTGTGTAATTTTGATGTTTATTTTTCAAATGAAGCCCGAGTTCTTGAGACGAAACAGCCACCTTTTGTTTAAGTTGACTTGACAATTTGACTATGACTTTGTGACATTGACAATAATTTACCTACCTATTACTTATGTTTGATCAAATTCATACGTGTCAGAACTATGGAATTCAATTTGGTTAGATTGTGCTGTGGAGACTTGTGGGCGGAAAATTTCGATATTATTTGACTTTGTTCAATGTGACCTATTTATTATCCTTAATTAATTATAAAATTCGATATTAACTTATTAGTGTGTAAATACCTACGCATTGGGGCCTTTCTAGAAGCTCTTCGGGCAATATCCTAGTAGGTAATATAACTTAGATATTTCATACCATGACCTATAAAAATTGTATTGTCGTGCACAAATGAGATTTTCTTTTGAAAAAAAAATATGCCAGTGCTCTTATACGATGAAGGAAAACATCGTGAGGAAAGCGGCATACCCTAAAACAAAAAATTCGAAGGTTCATATTTTTATAAGCGGCGATGGGCTTGCAACATGTCACGTACGGAATGTTAACTGTGCAAAATGTTATGTTTGTACGTGCCTCTGATTACCCTCTTTAGATATCTTCAAAAGATCTAAGTAACTAGTCACTAGAAGTCAGGTGCTATGATTTTTTTTTTCGAATGAAAGAACTCATTGGTGCACGACCAGGCCCCTATTCAATAAACATTACAAATTGTAAAATACAATTAATTGTAAGCGGCTACCATTCTACAAGATTCTGTTTACTAAAAAATTACAATTTACTGAAGGAAAATTTACAAAATTGTAAAATTTTCTTACAATTCTACATATTTGTAGGTTTTATTAAACATCACTTGTCATAAAACTCGACAATATTGTCACTTTTTTACAAATTTGTAGACTTGTAATGTTTATTGAATAGGGGCCAGGTTTGAACCCACGACCTTCGGATCGTGAGGCAGGGTGCTACCACTACACCAGCAACTTTCACACTTGTGAGACACCTTGTGTATCAAATTAATCATATTCTATTCTTTTTTCTGATGACCTTTCTCTGCAAATCTTCTCAGGGTCAACAACTCGACTGTTCAAAGCTGCAAACCCTCACATTCGGCTACAGCAGACACCTTGAGAGGCTAATTATCAAGAGATGTGCCATCAGCTCATTGGAGTGCGCACTGGCCACCTTGAACGCAACTGGAGTTGATTCGTTGGAACTGGATCGCATCAGTACACTAATAACTGCTGAGACAATACATGGGCTGAATATGATCAATACGTTATTCGTGGATAATGGTAAGTGAATCTTTGATGGACGATTCTCCTCATTTCATCATTATTCTCACTATTGTCATTTTCAATGAACATGGGTTAGAAAGGAGTGAGTACTGTTATGAAGAGGGATGAATGTCATGTGACAAGGAGCAGGGCCGAGCCGCCCCTATGTGCGAAGTGTGCGGCGCTCACAGGCGCCAAGACAATAGAGGCGCCGCCATCGAAATTATTTTAGGTACCTAAGTTGAAACATGAAGATTCGTGAAAAAAAGAGGCGCTTCATAAGTTTCACACACAGGCGCTGTGGGGGGTCGGCGCGGCCCTGACAAGGAGAGTGTTAGGTATGAATGGGATGGATACAGGGGTAGAGGTAGTACGAAGAAAAGATGGATGGACTGTGTGTAAGATGACATGGGTAAGAAAGGAGTGAGTACTGAGATGACGAATGATAGAGGGAGATGGAAGATCACATGTTGTGTCGACCCCACATAACGTGGGGAAATGGCAAGAAGATAATGATTTGTTCAAAAAGTTTTTAAAATAACGGTAAAATATCAAATTGAGGAAAATCGACCGGCCACTAAACGAACGGACGAGAAATGAGTGGGAGAGTCCGCCCAGGTCTTCGCCCGCGTAGTACCTACCTTGAAAAACAAAAACAAATCTATCCCGCGGGAACCGTACATTTTTCGGGATAAAAAGTTGCCTATATGTTATTCCAGACTGTAATCTTTATCTGTGCCAAATTTCATTCAGATCCATTCAGCCGTTTCAGCGTGAAAGAGTAACAAACATACATCCAGACATCCAGACATTCTTACAAACTTTCGCGTTTATAATATTAGTAGGATTTGACACGTTCTCATTTCCAGGATCCTTAACCCAGGTCCCCGTGGAAGCAATGAAAGAGCTCCCAAACCTCCAAATGCTACGTCTCATCAACAATCACCTGCGCCTACCCCCCGGCACCTTCGACCTGCCAGGACTCCCCAAACTCGTATACCTGGAGATATCCGGGAACAGTTTGAAGACCACACAACCTGATGCCTTTAAGGGTTTAACGAACCTTGAAACTCTTCAATTCACAAATAATAACCTTGAAATTATTGATGTGAATACATTTAGAGGTTAGTTCCCTATAATATCTTATTAAAATAAAAGAAAGTTATATTTATTGAAGTAAACTTACGAGAAAATGAGAGCGTTACGCAAAGTGTGATCGGGTGAGGCAAACGGAAGTTGAGAGGGAGATAAAATAGTGAAGATAGAAAGAGAGAGTTCCTTTTCGTATATTACGGCAGGGGCAAGAGAGAGAGAGAGGTGCGAGCACACATTTTCTTTCTCTCTTAGCCAGTTACGTTTCGTATGACACAGTGCTGGCCTACATACATTATAGATAGATAGAGCTAAAGAAGTTTTACTTCAGTTCAATTCAAAAATATTTTATTCAATAAAATCTATTGGATCACTTTGAAACGTCTCACATGCGGTGAATTTATGTGCCAATTCCAACCTAACCCAAGTACGAGAAGAACAGCCCTCAGCTGTGTGATTCTGTAAGACCTCATTCTAAACTTCGAATCTGAATCCGCTGTGAGTTTCTGGGTTGGCATTCTACTCGGTTGATAATTCGAAATTACACTAGCGCCACTCTTGCGAGCGTGTCAGCGAGTTGAACTAAATTGACGGGGAGATTTTGACAGATAAAGTATGAGATGACGTAAGAAGGGCATTCTATACGTTAATTTCCAAGTCACTTCGACGCTCGCTTCGCACTCGAACCCGATTAAAAGTGTCAAATAATGTGAAGTGAGAGTGAATAGCGATGTGAGATGCGAGTTGATGTTTGAATTTTACAGAATCGACGTACAGCCCCTTTACACAAACGGCATACCTACACGTTAATCGAAGAATAGAATTAACAAAATTTATTTCGTAAGCTAGTGTCATTCCCATACATTATGAATTCTATTCTATTCCATTCCATTAGCGTCTATGCCGCTAGTCTAAGCCCTCAGGCAAGAAACTCGTCACGGTCCTTAGCGCTTTGCATGATCCTTCTCAGTCGTGTGTCCAGCTCATTCATTTTTTGCGAGTAGTAGGTACTGGTAATGCCAAACACTCAATGGTTTCTCTTTCCAGGACTGGATTCCTTAAATTATCTGTATCTGGAGGAAAACAGGATCAGCCTACTGCCAGCAGGGTTATTCCACCACACCCCGCGGCTCAACACTCTGATAATTTCGAAAAACCAGGGGGCACTAACGGTGCAGACTGGGGCACTATCAGGACTGCCCAATCTAACTATGGTAGGTTTTCTGCTGCTTGGATGCGAGGGCACTGTGTGAATGTATGGATGTCAGGCAGGATGTCTGGATGTATGTTTGTTACTCTTTCACGCTAAAACGGCTGAACGGATCTGAATGAAATTTGGCACAGCTATAGATTATGGTCTGGAATAACACATAGGCTAAAAATAAAAGGTTCCCGCGGGATAGATTTGTTTTTGTTTTTCAAGGTACCACGCGGGCGAAGCCGTGGGTGGAAGCTAGTAATTAATATAATATTTTACAAGATAAACAAAATTGTTTGTTGCGGACAATGACGAAAGTGAGAGGCTACCCTTGTCTCCAGCTCACCCTGCAGAGCTACGAGGAGCTGCGCCTGGAGGCGAGGGCGCTCTCATCGCTGTCCGCGCTGCAGACCCTGGAGCTGCAAGAGTCCGGCATCACGGCGCTGCCCGCAGACCTGCTCCGCAACACCACGGCTCTGGTGGACTTGAATCTTAGCGGGAACCAGCTAAGGTAAGAGCCTGTCCAGTAGGTCTACCATGAGTTTTCACAATCTACACTCGCTAGCGACTGTAGTTAAAAAAAATTATAAAAACTTGTACAGCGCCTCTAGCGGACAGTTGGGATCTAAACACCACCTACATCACAGCGTACTACAGCGACTGTAGTTTGCGCTTCATTCATTTGCTTAGAATTTGGCACCATGAGTAACTATTTTGACAGATGTCATAGTAACGTACTATTACTACTGTAGTAACGTCAGCGGATCTAAATGTGACAACTCATGGTAGGTACAGATGGAGCGTTTCACGCGCGTAGTAAACGTGTTACTATGACATCTGTCAAAATTGTTACTCATGGCACCAAATTCTAAGCAAATAATGAAGCGCAAACTACAGTCGCCGTAGTACGCTGTGACGTAGGATAGTTAACTACGTGACGTTTTAGTACCCAACCATCCGCTAGAGGCGCTGTACATGTTTTCATACAATTTTTTTAACTACAGTCGCTAGCGAGTGTAGTTTGTGAAAACTCATGGTAGACCCTACTGAACGCAATTTTCATAAGAATTACGTTCTGCGCATCTTTGTCACGTGGTTCGCCAGCGAACAACTTATTTGTCGCCTAGTACCTACATAAGAAAGAGTAACGTCAGCCGATCTAAATGTGACAACTCATGGTAGACCTACTGGTCATCTAACGCAGGTCCCTCCCGGAGACAGTATTCGAGGGTCTGAAGAAGCTGGAGACACTACACCTGGAGGACAATAAGCTTGAGGGGGTGACGAAACGCATGTTCCAACATCTTGAAAACATCACGGATATCTACTTGAACGGAAATCTGATAGATTTTTTACCAGAGTAAGTAAATCCAACTAATATTATTAACGCGAAAGTTTGTAAGAATGTGTGGATGTATTGATGTGATTTCAGGATGTCTGGATGTATGTTTGTTACTCTTTCACGCTGAAACTGCTGAAAGGATCTGGATGAAATTTGGAACAGATATAGACTATAGTCTGGAATAGCACATAGGCTACTTTTTATCCCGGAAAAATTTACGGTTCCCGTGGGATAGATTTGTTTATGTTATTCAAGGTGCCACGCGGGCGAAGACAACACAACTTTGATAAATCAGGTGGAATTGGATTCGTCTGGATTACAAAAAACAAAAGACGTGTGGCACTCGGAGACTGCCGCGGTAAAGATATTGCACCAGTCGGAGTGGGGGGTATTTGTTAGGTTATTTTCGTTACGGAATTTCTGGATTCGGTCTCCACGCTCAAGGCCCTCGATAGAAGCTATGCAATAGCTTAAAATGACAGGTTATACAAATTGGCAAAAAATCCACATAAGTATTAATAATTTTAGGAGCCTGTTCTCTGGCCTATCTCGTCTCCGGAGCGTGTCACTGGCTAACAACAGCATCAGTGACATCCACATGCTGGCCTTCCACGGCGCCTCCATGAAGACCCTGGACCTGTCCCACAACCAGCTCGCCTGGAACTGCCACCAGAACACCATCAAAGTGGATTCGTACGAGGGTAATTTCAGTGAGTACCTATGCTATTATTTCTTATTTAAAAGTAAGTACCTGCGTGACGAGTATTGCTCGGTTTTTTTTGTTAACGACGTTTTCTAAAAATGAATCTCCTAGCTAGATCGATTTATCGTTCCCGAAACCCCCTGCATACTAAATTTCATGAAGATCGTTGGGGCCGTTTCAGAGATTCATACATATAGGTATACAAGAATTGCTCGTAAGATACAGTCTTTCTTACTATGTACGGTTGGCCAAGGAAGTGGGGTACCAGTTTTGATTTAGTTTCCTAGTCATCGAAAATTACAACAAGGTTCAGTTCATACTATAAAAATAGAAGTTGTCAGATGATCTGCAAGCGAAACTAATCTTTATCACTTAGGAATCTACAAGCGGCATTCAACCTTAGGGTGGTAAACCAATTTTTTGGTCAACCGTACCTACTGTATACCCAGTGAATTGTAATAGTTACTAAAGTGTATACCTATGTCACTCTCGTAAACCAGACAACTCCAACAACAATTCAAATTGACATTCAAAGTCCGTGCAGCCGTTTGGGTTATAGCGGCAGCCAAAGAAACTCGCATACACATTAGCAAAAAAGTATTTTTTTGTAATTATCTGTACCTGTACGTCGATTCTGTAAAATTCAAACATCAATTCGCATCTCACATCGCTATTCACTCTCACTTCGCCTAAGACGCTTTTTATTTGACACTTTGAATCGGGTTCAAGTGCGAAGCGAGCGTCGAAGTGACTTGGGAATTACAGTATAGAATGCCACTTCTTACGTCATCTCATACTTTATCTGTCAAAATCTCCCCGTCAATTTAGTTCAACTCGCTGACACGCTCGCAAGAGTGGCGCTAGTGTAAATTCGAATTATCAATCGAGTTTTTAGAATGCCAATCAAGAAACTCGCAGCGGATTCAGATTCGAAGTTTAAAATGAGGTCTTACAGAATCACACAGCAGCTATCCGATAGGAGTAAATTGAAAAACAGCGCGCTGCTTGCGTATCAATGTAAGCAGCAAAATGCTGAATTCACTCCTTTTTGCGTTAATTTTTTTTTTTTTAATTTGGTACTTAAGTGTAAATTTCTTATTCTGTGTTTTTTTTTGGCAATAAACTATTTTCTATTCTATTCTATTCTACCTGTCAAGAGTTTTAAACCCACACCTCAATATTCCAGGATCCCAATCTCCACTCCACATGCTGCAGGTACTCCACACCCTGGATTTGAGCCACAACCACATCACCAGTATCTGCAGCGACTGGAATCATCAGTTGACAGCCCTACGTCTCCTGGACCTCTCATCCAACCACCTGACCAGGCTATCGGTGAGTAAAGTTCTTCCAACGGATCTAGGCATTCGTGAAGTTAGCCACAGGTGCGAGTTTGCGCATGTACAGTCCCACCGCCCCTCTCCATACCTCCAATTGCTCCCGAAAAACGATACTGCGCAGCGCTCTGTGGCTAACTTCACGAATGCCTCGACTCGTTAGGCCAACTGTACGCTACTTTATTCTTATCTTCTCACTAGTCACCTCATTTGACCTCACGTCAGGGTTCGAAACTGGGGCCTCACCACGAATTCATAATATATTACCGAATTAATATTACATGGTTGACTGGCTTCACAGCTCAGTCGGTAGTAGCTCTGCCTTCTGCGCTGTAGGTTGTGGGTTCGATCTCCCAGGATAAACATTTGTGTAATAAACACAGATGTTTGTTCTGTGTCTGGGTGTTATTATGTATTCTATGTTTGTATTTACAAAAAAAAAGGTATACCTATAAGTAATTTATCAGTTATCTGGTTCCCATAGTACAAGCTTTGCTTAGTTTGGGGCTAGATGGCGTTGTGTGAATTGTCCACCAGAATTTATTTATTTATTTCGTTTCAGTCGTCCGAGATACACTTCCTGAGCGGCAAGATAACTGCAGACCTACGAGACAACCAGATATCAACCATCGAGCCTCCAAGCGACCCGCAACAGAATTCAACCCTACTCCTCGGACGAAACCCGTTCCACTGTGACTGCCACCTGTATCAACTCCTCAGGGATTTGGAGCACCCCCTTTACAATGTGGAAGATGCCAAATGTGACCTGCCCCTAGCCCTGAAGAACAAGACTCTATCTTCCATCGCGTCAGGGAGAACCAACAGTTCTCCATCACTGAACGACCTGACCTGTCCTCTGTCAGACACCCCTAACGGATGCGCCTGCATCGTGCGACCCGCGATGGCCAGAACCGAGTGTGACTGCGACAATTTGAGGAACAAAACGCTCCCAGACCCAACTAACAACGGCCCAGCAGCCAACGCGATGCAACTAACGTTACAGACGCAGCAGGATCTGGAGGATATCCCTCCCTTCGTCACGGAGTTGCGTCTCTCCGGGCTCGGGTTGAAGACGGTGCCGGCCTTCCCGGAGACGGTGAGGCACGTCGACCTGAGCCACAACGAGCTGAGCGGAGTGCCCCTCGCGCTCCTGCGGCGGAACACCACCCTGCAGCTGAGAGGCAACCGGCTGAAGTGCGACTGCTGGAGCCAACAGGACGTCGCCAACCTCAAGGACAACCTGCCGAAGGTGCGAGACGCCGAGGAGGTGCGCTGCGAGGACGGCGGCCCGCTGCGGGCGGTGGACGTGCCGCGGCTGTGCTACGTGTACAACGCGACCGTCGCCGGCGCGGCGCTGGCGGCGCTGGGCGCGCTGCTCGCCGTCGCGGGCGTCGTGCTCTACAAGTACTGCCTGGAGGTCAAGGTGTTCCTGTACAACCGCGGCTGGACCTGGCTCGTCAAGGAGGAGATGCTGGACGCCGGCAAGGAGTACGACATATTCCTGTCGTACGTGCACCGCGACGTGGACTTCGTGAAGAACAGCATCCAGGCGGTCCTCGACGAGGACTACAAGGTGTGCGTCCACGACCGGGACTGGGTCGTCGGCGACCGGATCGAGGACCAGATCTACAGGTCGGTGGCGCAGTCCCGCCGCACGCTGATCGTGCTGTCGAACGCGTTCATGGAGTCCAACTCCTGGGCGCTCGCGGAGTTCGAGGCTGCGCACGCGCAGTCCGTGGCGGACAAGCTCCCGCGCGCCGTCGTCATCCTGCTGGAGGATGTCAACGTCGACAACGCCCCGGACCACATAAAGAGGCACATGAAAACGAATACTTACATCAAGTGGGGGGATAGCATGTTCTGGGAGAGGCTCCGGTATGCTCTGCCCAGGAAGATAAAGGCAGAAGACCTGAGAAGACGGCGGGTGGTAGCGCAGACCGCGAAAAAAATTGCAAATAAGAGTTTCAACGTCGTGTTAGGAGATGTGGAGCAAGGCAAATTACGGGACTTAAAGACGTGACGAAGTAAGGTAAATGTGATATGGGGTCTCTACGTAATGAACGGGGGAACCGGGTGGCCTGAAGATGTGAGGAGGGAAACAAGACTGCCTTAAGACTTAAGGAGGAAACAGGGTCCTAAAACGTGAGGGTAAAATAGAATAGTTGCCTCAAGAATAGAATAGAATATAAAATATTTTATTTGCCACACACACACACTTAGTTAAGAATCAGTTTCAAACAGAGTTGGAAAGAAGAAAACGTTAAGGAAACCGGCATACCCTACAACCAAAAATTCGAAGGTGTGTGTCATAGGTCATTCCTAAAAAAGCAATGGGCTTGCAACCTGTCACGTACGGAATACTAACTACTGTGCAATAAGTGTGCATGTGCCAAATATCATCATGTTTAGACTACCCGCTTTAGATATCCTCAAAGATTTAGATCTTTGAGGATATCTAAAGCGGGTAGTTAGTAGTAGGACGATACCTACCGAGCCCGGGGATTACAGCCGTGAGCATGTTTATGTTTTTTTAAAGTAAAGATACATATTTTTAAGTAACTAGAAATTATAAACTCAAGGAGACAAGAAAACATTCACACAAGAGACTAAATGACGTATCAATACCTAACTACTTGCGACCCAGTCAGCAGGCGGTGTGGCCAAAGGTCCATCTCAGCATAGTGCCACGTCACAACGCGATGGTTAGAAAGCAGCGCTGGTTTTCAAATAAGACCAGGGTGACGATGTAAGGTGAAGCATAAAGACGTGAATAGAAAGCAGGTTGAATACCTGAAGTTATAAGAAGGAAATGAATGTCTAAAAATGAGAGGAGGAAACAGGAAGAATGTCTAAAGATGAGAGGAGGAATCAGAATGAATGCCTTAAGACGTGAATAGAGAGCAGGTTGAATACCTGAAGTTATAAGAAGGAAATGAATGTCTAATGATGTGAGGAGGCAACAGGGTGAATGTCTATAGATGTGAGGAGGCAGCAGGATGAATGTCTTAAGACGTGAATATAGAGCAGGTTGAATACCTAAAGTTATAAGAAGGAAATGAATGTCTAAAGATGAAAGGAGGAAATAGGGTGAATGTCTATAGATGTGAGGAGGCAGCAGGATGAATGTCTTAAGACGTGAATATAGAGCAGGTTGAATACCTAAAGTTATAAGAAGGAAATGAATGTCTAAAGATGAAAAGGGGAAATAGGGTGAATGTCTATAAATGTGAGGAGGAAACAGGATGAATGTTTAAAGACGCGAGGAGGAAACAAGATAAATGTCTAAAAACGTGAGTAGGAAACAGGGTTAATGTGTAAGTGTCTAAAGATGTGAGAAGGAAGCAAAGTTAAAACTTAAGATGAACAGGGTGAATGTGTAATGTAAACACTTGAGTTCTGTACATTTCTGTAAATAAATAGATTTTATTAAATAAAAACAGATTTGTTTCATTTTAATACAATCACAGTGGTTAATCAAGGTGAGGATTATATGCGATATATCGCTCCTCACTTGAGGGGTTCATGCAAACAAACTTCTTATTTAGATTTAAATATTCTTCTAAAATAAGTGAAATACGTGTAAATAACATCATTATTATTATTATTTTCCTTTTTTCCTTTAAACTATGTACTTTCTTTTTTTTTTGCATGAAATAAAAGGCTTATTATTATTATTATTTTATTTATTTTTTTAACTTTTCGTTACTCAGTTTCTAAACAAAACTGGGGGGCGACTAAGATGCACGGGTCAAAGCCAAGTGCATATCAGTGTCTAATAGGTACCTAGGTCAGGTTGAAGGTTAAAGGTCTTCAGCCTGTAAGAATTTCCTCACGATCCTGCAGGTGTTCAGTACTACTGATTTTTGGAGAAGAGCATACGTGTGTGTTGGTTATTATATCGCTCCGGACAAAGTATGGACAGGTATGGACGTATATTAACAAACGCTTAAATCTTTAAAAGTATGCAACGGATTTTGATGCGGTTTTTTTTAATAGATAGAGTGATTCAAGAGGAAGGTTTTTATGTATAATACATCCTTGATAGTAGAGGAACACTGATAATTTTAGAGGTTTTTCTAATGTGATGTCGTAAATAAGCACATTTTAGTGTATTTACTATCAGCATTGCACCCGTGCGAAGCTGGGACGAGTCGCTATTATTAATAAATAAAAAAAAGTCTATAAAAATAAATGATTTATTCAGTACGTACTTCCATCATAACATTCGTTCAATACACGTTATTTAAAAATAAACAAAGGTGGATGCCCTAAACATCTCGCAGTCTAAACAAGCCATTATAAGGGCTCGTTTACCTGTTAATTAAACTAACAGTTCGCTTTAAGGCCCAGAATACTCGTCACACTATTCCTTACGTAAAAGTTACAAAAAAAAAGTGACATAGGTCCGTATAGCAACGCGGATCTCCGCGGAATCAGACGAAGCGAAATACCCAAATGACAAGTATCTAAGTAGAGTGCGGCATGATAATAACTATGGCTGCTCTGAATTATATAACGAAAGCGACAACTTATAAAATATGTTCAAGTAAATAGCTTATTTCAAAAAAAGGGCTGGGTTGATTTGTTTCAAATTAACTGATTTATATTAATGTGAAATAGAAATTCAAAATACCTTACTGTTCTAGATAAATTAGGGAATTTCTGAATTTTCAGAGGTGTTTTTGACATGATTTTTAACCAAGGTTTTTTAACTAATTCGTGTTTTAGCTCCGGTTGATTTATCACTTATATCCTTGAGTATCGTGTAATTTCAATGTAATTAAGCGGTAATAGAATGATTAGGGTTGCAATACTTGCAATTTTCAAAATGCTGGGCCGTTGTTTTGTGCGCCACCATGTCCTGACAACTTCCGTATAATTAAATGACGTAAAATAGATAACGATACTTTAACATTTTTACATAACATTGTTAATTTTGATGCCCGATCAGGTAATGCTTTGTTTAGAAAAGTTTGGTGAAATTGGACCTTATCCT
The DNA here is from genome assembly GCA_963675405.1 of Cosmorhoe ocellata. NCBI lineage: Eukaryota > Metazoa > Arthropoda > Insecta > Lepidoptera > Geometridae > Cosmorhoe > Cosmorhoe ocellata. Next base: position 992,592 of record OY776273.1, read on the forward strand.
ACTATAATTTGTTCACTAAGAAATGGGTCCTTAACACAAGATCTTCGGGTAATAACAAAGTAATATAACTTTAAAATTGTATTGAATCTAGACACGCGGCAGCGTGTCAAGCCAAGTTCAAGCGAACGGGCGAGGCGCGCACCGTGTGTAATATTACACGAACCATTTGGAGCCATTTTCACCTCCTCGTAACTCAAAAACTATTTCACATAAACAAGTCAAATTTGGCTCATCTATTGCCACTTGCAAGTAAAATATATACTCCGAATTTCATAAACACACCTCAAACGGTTATTTAGATATCAACGTCCAAAAATGGTTTTTTATGAAAAATTTTATCACTGACTGACCTATAGACGTTAATTATAACCCAGTTCCAGATGACCTAGAACGTTCAAATTTGGCATCCAGGTAGGTAGTGGGGTGGATACAAAGGAAAAAATCTGAAACTTGCAAATTTTTATATTTTTAACGTACTTTTTCAATTATGTAATTGATTCTCCTAGGAACCCTTACTAGCGCCTGTAATATAAGAATAGCAATCTAAATAGATGACAGTCGGTCATTATGTGGATTTTAATAGGGTCTTGACGTGAATATAATAACGAGTGGAAGTAGTGTCTTGGATTGGTAAGTAGTACACTCCTACCTAGGTATACAATGTGCCAATAGTTGAGCCGTCTATGCAGATAGGTAAGTATGACTATAGGTATGTATACCTACAATGTGCCAATAGTTTGAGCAGTCTATGCAGGTAGATAGATATGGCTAGATAACTATTCAGGCCTAGATTATAGTTTGTCTCGGCTTGTCGGATAGGTAGTAGGTAGGTATACTTATTCAGTAAGTACTCAAGTACCTACCTACCTGCTTAGTATGTATACCTACCTACAATGTGCCAATGTTTGAGCCGTTTATGCAGGTAGATTATTAAGTGTAATAATATAAGAATAAGTACTTACTTACTAATAAGTTCTGTACAAAAAGTAATGATATCCCATCAAAAACATAAATGTGAAATGAGAGCCAAGTTCAATAAGTATGTTTTAGTCGTTGACTTCAGCGACAAAAGAAGTGAGATCTAAACGGGTGCCAAGTACAATGGTCAGTCCTGAAACTTATAACAATATGAAATATTTTTAACGACTTTAAAATATCATTTCATCTCATAATTTAGGATATTATATTGAAGCCTAAGGTCTGACTTGGCTAGTTTTCTTAAGAGTACGAATTATATTAGGTATAGCTTTTGCAAGTTCTTATTTTATTCTTCTAAAAATTTGGCTTGTTGGTAGAAACTAGCGATTGGACATAGTAGGTAAGTAGTTAATAATAGGAAGGTAATTCGTATAATGAGAACTAGCCAAGTTAGACCTTAGGCTTCAATATAATATCCTAAATTATGAGATATTTTGATTGAAATGATATTTTAAAGTCGTTAAAAATATTTCATATTGTTATAAATAAGTTTCAGGACTGACCATTGTACTTGGCACCCGTTTAGATCTCACTTCTTTTGTCGCTGAAGTCAACGACTAAAACATACTTATTGAACTTGGCTCTCATTTCACATTTATGTTTTTGATGGGATTAGTGTTACTTTGAGCTTGAAATCTGCTCTGAAACATGGTGGTTTGTAAGAGCTTGTGGTAACTCCCCTGCTTTATTATTATATACATACATTGAGCATTATAATTAGTAAGATATAGCGCGCACGGGTTACCTACTTTAGTCGCCTTGACTGTTTCGTCACCCTTATCAAGTCCGTGGCTATGTATGGAGATGTCACACAGCTGTCACGGAACATGCGCGCATCTCCATACATAACCATATTGATAAGAGTGACGAAACAGTCACGGCGACAAAAGTAACCCGTGCGCGCTATCTCTTAACATAGAAACTACTAGGTATAATAAGTAACTAATTATTAGTTCGCCACGAACTGAGATTTCGCGCGCGATGTCCACAATCCTTATAATCTTTCAATATCTTACTTAATTTAATTATTGCTTTGCATATTCATTATACTAGCTTCCGCCCGCGTGATACCTTGAAAAACAAAAACAAATCTATCCCGCGGGAACCTTAGGTATATTTTTCCGGGATAAAAAGTAGCCTATGTGTTATTCCAGACCATAATCTATATCTGTGCCAAATTTCATTCAGATCTGTTCAGCCGTTTTAGCGTGAAAGAGTAACAAACATACATACATCCATCCATACATTCTTACAAACTTTCGCGTTTATAATATTACTCGTAGTAGGATATTCAAAATACCAACTTATATTGTAAAACTAGATAGGTACATAATTATATGGCTCAAAGTTAAATAGAGCGCTGGTGGTGTAGTGGTACCTAGCACCCCCACCTCACGATCCGAGAGATACATTTTTCAAATGGAAAAACTCATTGGTGCACGACGTTTAAACCCACGACCTTCGGATCGTGAGGCAGGGGTGCTACCACTACACCACCAGCGCTCTTAATGTTCTTGATATCTTAATATAATCTAATATCTAAAGTAATAAAATGTAATTACGTCAGAGATTCAAACGAGAAAATGCTTTAGGTGTAACAGTAACGACAAAGCGTACCCGCATGTATTCGTTACTATAACAATTAGTACTCGTTACTATCATATCGTTACGTTACTCGTTACTTCTGATACCTTATAACATGCTGTTAGTTAGAGCACCGAATCGAGTCGTATTGCGTAGATACGCGTACAGTAGGTATAAAATGTTTACGCTAATTTAGTATTTGGTGTGAACAAAATAAGGTCGTTTATATTTCAGCATTTTTTTAGTTCTGCGAAACAACCGAATCACCACCATTACCTACACACAAAACTGCGTAAGTAGCATTTTTTACTTCTCCGTATTTTGAACCAGAATTGTGTTTAAATTCTTTTAAATTTAATTTGATATAAAAGTGATCTACAAGTGAACTGTTGATTTACTATTTTGTGAACTGAAACAGAATAGATATAGATACCCATACTACGAAAAATGGGAGTAACGAGATGCATGTGTAACGTTTCGGTACTCTGTACTAGATGGCATACCCGTTACTTACCGAATACATACGATTTGCTACAGCTCTAGAAAATGCGACGATTAAATTTATAATGACTAAACTAGCCATTGTGGTTATTGAATTATATTATGCAATAATTTGACTTTGAATTTGACTACGTCATCTCAATGTCTCTAGTTCTAGCGAAAACAGTGTAGAGAAAGGTTTAAAATGCACCTCTGAATCCTTTAATACCTACACTTGACAGTCTTCGAACTTTTAAGTTTTGTTCACGATGTTTTCTTTCACCATTTGAGAGTACTTATACTTATAGCACAAATAATTTATGTGCACGAGCGAATCTGAACCTATAGTTTTCCAAAATTTTACGAAAACGCCTTACTCTACTTTATTCTAATTCTTCACTTGTCCTTCCGTACCGAATGAAGAAAGTCTCAAAGAGTCTTTTCGTCTACTATACAGCTCCGAGGTACGATTACGGAACTCTGATACAATCAACACTTGTCAAAACTGGCTCAAATTGATTGAATAAACACTCTTATCATACCAAATCACTTGATTACAATGAAAACGTATTGACATTGATTGTAAGCAAAGATACATAATCGCCCCACAATTATTTTAGATTGCTTGCATTGACTAGCTCGCCCTGCTCATTCAGCACGACGTTAAGACCTTTCTTGGCGAAGTTCTTCACAGCCAAAGCTGTTACCTGCTTCCTTTTTACATCTTCTGCCTTCATCTTCCTGGGCAGTGCATACCGCAGCCTCTCCCAGAACATGCTATCCCCCCACTTGATGTAAGTATTAGTTTTCATGTGCCTCTTTATGTGGTCCGGGGCGTTGTCGACGTTGACATCCTCCAGCAGGATGACGACGGCGCGCGGGAGCTTGTCCGCCACGGACTGCGCGTGCGCAGCCTCGAACTCCGCGAGCGCCCAGGAGTTGGACTCCATGAACGCGTTCGACAGCACGATCAGCGTGCGGCGGGACTGCGCCACCGACCTGTAGATCTGGTCCTCGATCCGGTCGCCGACGACCCAGTCCCGGTCGTGGACGCACACCTTGTAGTCCTCGTCGAGGACCGCCTGGATGCTGTTCTTCACGAAGTCCACGTCGCGGTGCACGTACGACAGGAATATGTCGTACTCCTTGCCGGCGTCCAGCATCTCCTCCTTGACGAGCCAGGTCCAGCCGCGGTTGTACAGGAACACCTTGACCTCCAGGCAGTACTTGTAGAGCACGACGCCCGCGACGGCGAGCAGCGCGCCCAGCGCCGCCAGCGCCGCGCCGGCGACGGTCGCGTTGTACACGTAGCACAGCCGCGGCACGTCCACCGCCCGCAGCGGGCCGCCGTCCTCGCAGCGCACCTCCTCGGCGTCTCGCACCTTCGGCAGGTTGTCCTTGAGGTTGGCGACGTCCTGTTGGCTCCAGCAGTCGCACTTCAGCCGGTTGCCTCTCAGCTGCAGGGTGGTGTTCCGCCGCAGGAGTGCGAGCGGCACTCCGCTCAGCTCGTTGTGGCTCAGGTCGACGTGCCTCACCGTCTCCGGGAAGGCCGGCACCATCTTCAACCCGAGCCCGGAGAGACGCAACTCCGTGACGAAGGGAGGGATATCCTCCAGATCCTGCTGCGTCTGTAACGTTAGTTGCATCGCGTTGGCTGCTGGGCCGTTGTTAGTTGGGTCTGGGAGCGTTTTGTTCCTCAAATTGTCGCAGTCACACTCGGTTCTGGCCATCGCGGGTCGCACGATGCAGGCGCATCCGTTAGGGGTGTCTGACAGAGGACAGGTCAGGTCGTTCAGTGATGGAGAACTGTTGGTTCTCCCTGACGCGATGGAAGATAGAGTCCGACTCTTCAGCGCTAGGGGCAGGTTGCATTTGGCGTCTTCCACATTGTAAGGGAGGTTCTCCAAATCTCTGAGGAGTTGATACAGGTGGCAGTCACAGTGGAACGGGTTTCGTCCGAGCAGGAAGGTTGAGTGTGGTTGTGGATAGGTTAGTACTTCAATGGTAGTTATCTGGTTGTCTCTCAAGTCTACTGATACTAATTTCTCGCTGAGAAAGTGTAGGTCTGCGTTCTGCAAATAGAAAGAATGATCAATTATGATAAAATTCTTCTTTCACGTCACCCGGTCACGTTGACCCCCCATTTGACCCCTTTTTGAAGTTTATATTGAAAAATCCTGAAACACGTGTCCATTAATTTTGCATTTACAGTACACAAAGTTTCATGAAAATCGCTCCACGCGTTAAAAAGTTTCATACGAACGTTTTCACTCTTTTTCACCCCCTTAAAGGGTTTTCACCCTTAAAGGTGGAATTTCTGAAAATCCCGCCTATGTTTTGTTGAAATTGAAATTTAAAAATAATTTTATTCAATAAAATCACAAGGATCACTTTGAAGCGGTTTCGGCTCGGCGATGATGAATCAGTCATTCAGTCAGTCAGTCAGTCAGTCAGTCAGTCAGTCAGTCAGTCAGTCAGTCAGTCAGTCAGTCAGTCAGTCAGTCAGTCTGTCTTATACAGGTATAGATTTAATATTTACCGTGATATTGGTAAGTTCGTTGAAGGAGAGATCCAGTCGTCGCAAAAGGGTCATGACGTAAGTCCAATCACTGCAGATACTCCTGATGCGGTTGTGGCTCAGGTCCAAGGTTTCCATCCTGTCCAGCATCACGAGTGGAGACTGGAAATCTGTAGAGATTATAAAATCACCAATAAAAGTAAATTAACACTTTAAGACCTCCATAATTTAGGATTATTCCTAGCTCGGTCCACTTAGGGGGATAGGTGGGACTAAAAAGTCCCTCGTTGCCAAGAGGGGGACAAATGGAACCTTTTTTAATATACACCTTAAACCTCAAAAGTTGCTTAACAGCACGAGCCAAAAAATGTTTATTAATTTGTGTAATTGGACCGTAAATGCCATTCTAATCTTTTTGGACCCAAGTTCCTTATCGCGCGTTGCGAAAGGGGGCTAGACGGAAAAAATTAAGACCTAAAGTTGTAACGACACTTTTTGCTATAGTTGTAAGCCGTGCAGCGTGCGCGTGTTTCTCTGTCTGTCTCTCTCTCTCTCATACAAAGCAAGGAAAGGAACTTCGTTCCATCCGGGTGTCCCTTGACACCTTTCAAGTTTTTTTTATCTATCTATTCTCTCTGTCATCTACTAAATCCTCACCATGTCCTCCGAAGTAATAGTCCACCACCACATCATACTCTTGGAAGCAGTTCCAGGAGAGCTGGTTGTGTGACAGGTCCAGGTTGGTGACAGCAGCACTCTGGAAGGTCAACTCCTTGACTTCGCTGATGAGGTTGTGGGCAAACGAGACAGTACGCAGTGAGGGTAGGGTGGAAAATAAGTATCTGGAACAAAATAATACAAAATTTAAAATTTAAAACACCCCCCATCATCTAAACTCTACCCTAAAGTCATGGTTACCATGTTCTTTCAATAACATTGAAGTAATACGGTACGAAATTTCGAATCGATCGGACGTAAGGAAGTTAGTCAGATCCCCTCATCAACTAAAAAAGAGCTGATGATCTTCAAACTTATTGCACATGTCCATTTTTTGCACAATAGTCGACACGGGACAGGTAACCACCGACGTGAGTTGAATAAAAAACACTTAAACATCAAGAATCAAGAAATTTATTTGCATAAATAAGTGGTGTTGTTAAAAGTGGGTCCACACTTGTATCATTATGCCGTGTCTGTGTCCGAAACACGCTCGCATTTGTCACGCATGTTCGTTACGGTATGAGTTCGTACGGTCACAACATAAAGACACGTTTTAAAGCTGCAAACATAATATAATTTATATTTTGTGACTCTGAAAGTTCTATTTTATTGATATATACTTTTGATTCAGTTATATTATCAAATACAGTGTGGAGTGGACCTGTTCGTGCGCTCAACATATCTTTAGATTTTCCAGGATCTACAAAGTGCCGTTTTCTTCGCGATGTTTTCCTTCACCGTTTGATAGCACCGGTAATCTTTCGAATAGAAAAGTTCATTGCACCGGGTTTGAAGCCAAAACCAGGGCTTTACCACAAGCTCTTACAAACCACCATGTTTCAGAAACGTCACATTTCAAGCTTGAAGTAACACTACCTCAATACAATTTTTTTTAGGGTACGAAATATCAGAGTTATATTATTTTATTATTGCTCAAAGAGCTTGTGGTAAGGCCTCTGGTTCGGAAGGGCCACTACCCCTGGACCACAAGGTCTCCGCAAGGACTTGCAAGAAGTCATCTTCCTCACTTACTCAGGCAAGGTTTCTATGAGGTTTCCATCCAAATACAACTCCTCGATACTATCCAGGTGCTGGAAGATGTTTTTCGTCACCACCTTCAGCTTATTTTTCTTCAGGTTCAACTTTTGAAGCTTCTCCAGACCCTCGAACACTGTTTCTGGCAGAGAACTGCAACAAAAGACAATAGCAATATGAGCAATGTTCAGAATATTTAGAAATGACTGTCCTCACAGCTCAGTCGGTAGTAGCTCTGCCTTCTGCGCTGCAGGTTGTGGGTTCGATCCCCCAGGACTGACATTTGTGTGAACGCAGGTGTTTGTTCTGTGTCTGGGTGTTATTATTAATTCTGTGTGTATTTACAAAAAAAGTGTAAATAATTAATCTATCAGCTATCTAGTTCCCATAATACTAATACATAGAAACCAGCAGTGTCGCCGCGACACGTCGTCCGCCGCCGCCTCATGTCGCCCGCTGCCAACTCGTACCCAGCACTCCATACAAGGGTTATACCTTAGCTGGTTCCCGCTCAGATTCAACTCCACCAGAGCCGTGGTGTTGTGGAACAGGTCTGCGGGCAGGGTCGTGATGCCGGACTCCTGCAGCTCCAGGGTCTGCAGCGAGGACAGCGAGGAGAGCGCCCTCGCCTCCAGGCGCAGCTCCTCGTAGCTTTGCAAGATGAGCTGGAGACAAAGTCTTTCACATTGATGAAAGTTGCAAGCTAAGATGAATAGTTAGCTATGAGACTAAGCTATGATCTTCTTCATTTGTTCTTCTAGAGGCACCTTTTGTGCGTTTGACACATGTCTTCGAACTCCTTAGATACAAAACAATTAACGATATTATGACGGTTTCTTTACGATGTGCTACTTCACCGTTTGAGAGTTATTTAATAGCGCATTGTATACATTTTCAAACAGAAAAATATATTGGTGGACGATCGAATTCGAATCGACTGCGCCTTATTTTATCCTGAGCTTAAATGGAAAAGCCAAGCAGCAGAAAATCTTTAGATAGGGCTGTCTGATAGTGCCCCTGTACTTATCAAAACTGCATAAAACCTACCATCATTAAATAAGGCAGTTCTGATAGTGCCACCACATCCAAGTTGCATAAAGAACCTCCCATCTTTAGATAAGGCAGTCCTGACAGTGCCCCCGCATCAAAACTGGATGAAACCTATCATCATTAAATAGGGCAGTTCTGATAGTGCTCCCACATCCAAACAACAAAAAACCTACCAACTTGAGATGGGGCAGTCCTGATAGTGCCCCCGTCTGCAGCGTCAGTGCCACCTGGTTCTTGGGCATCGTCAAATTGCGGAGCAGCGGTGTGTGTTGGAACACACCAGCTGGCAGCACTCTTATCCTGTTGACGTCCAGATTTAGCTCCTCCAGGGAATCCAGACCTGGTATGAGTTATGATCATTAAATACTTCCCTAAAGTTTCTATGGATCAAAATTTGTATGTATAGGTACTTACCTAATAAAAAGTTTTTTATTGGAGGACATACATACGCCCCTTATGAATAGTGAGGGGACAGATAGAATATTTTCAATTAATAAAAGATCTATCTGTCACCTCGTTTCCAAGAGGAATTAGAACAAATAGAACGTTTTAATTCCCCTTGGGGGACAGAGCAGGGGACAAAAAAACGACTGTAATCCCCAGGCTCGGTAGATCTCTAGTTACTTAGATCTTTGAGGATAAGTATCTAAAGAGGGTCAGAGGCACGTCCAAACACGATATTTGGCACGTGCCCACATTTTGCACAGTAGTTAGTATTCCGTACGTGACAGGTTGCAAGCCCATCGCCGCTTCTAATGATACACACCTTCGAATGTTTTGTTCTAGCGTATGCCGGTTTCCTCACGATGTTTTCCTTCACCGTTTAAAAGCACTAAATACATTTTTCGAATGGAATAACTCATTTGTGCACGACCAGGTTTGAACCCACGACCATCGGATCGTGATGCAAGCGTGCTACCACTACACCAGTGCTTTACAAGGGGACAAATAGGAATAATCCATTTTTTTCTGTACTTATATAAAAGTTCCAAAAATCAATATTTCCCAAAAATAGTTAAAGTTACCTCTAAAAGCATTTTCATCTATCGTTTCAATGTTACTCTTATAAAGATTCAAGGTTTTCAGTTTATTCAGTCCAACAAACGCATCAGCTTGTAGATGAGTGAGGTTATTCAATGTCATCTCAAGGTACTCCAGGTCTGGTACTCCGGACTGGTTGAAGGTGTTGGGCGGTAGACTGGATATTCCATCATTACTGAGGCGAAGACTCGCGAGTTGAGGCAAGAACTTCATAGCTTCCATGGGAACTTGAGTTTGTACACCTGTGAAAACAAAGACGTTCGCGACTGTAAATTATTATACGCGTGGTACTAAATGTGGTGTTTCGAATTCATTAGAAAAATTGATTAAAAACCTATTTACACATATTTTGAGTTTCAATATCTCAATCCTACTAATATTATAAATGTGAAAGTTTGTAAGAATGTATGGATGGATGGATGAATGGATGGATGGATGTATGTTTGTTCCTCTTTCACGCTAAAACGGCTGAACGGATCTGAATGAAATTTGGCACAGATATAGATTATGGTCTGGAATAACAACATAGGCTACTTTTATCCCAGAAAAATGAATGGTTCCCGTGGGATATGTGTTTTTGTTTTTTAAGGTATAAAGCGGGCAAAGCCGCGGGCGGAAGCTAGTATGTACTACATAGTTTTCATACATTTTTTTAACTACAGTCGCTAGCGAGTGTAGATTGTGAAAACTCATGTAGCGCCTCTAGCGGATAGTTGGGTACTAAAACGTCACGTAGTTAACTATCCTACGTCACAGCGTACTACAGCGACTGTAGTTTGCGCTTCATTTGCTTAGAATTATGTACCATGAGTAATAATTTTGACAGATGTCATAGTAACATACTTACTATTACTACTGTAGTAACGTCAGCCGATCTAAATGTGACAACTCATGGTAGACCTACCGGCTGCAGAATTTAGCACTCATCTCAGCTAGTGTGAATATGAATATGAATACCATTAGAGACGAGTAGAAAGTCCAGCATATCCAACCCTCGCACCGTCTCCTCCGTGATGAGGGTAGTGACTCCGAGAAACCACAGCTTCTTGACCCCCGTGGCGTTCAGTTTTCCCAACACACATTCCAGTGAGGAGTTGACGGCGCAGTTCTGGATGACCAGTCTCTCCAGGTGTGTACTGTTGCCGGTCATGACAGACTCTAGCTTCCAGCAGTCCAGGGTCTGACCCTGGGAAGGTGTAACATGGATTTGACTCAACATTTTAGCAACACTTTACAATTAAACAAAGAGTCTAAAAACCGATTTTAATCCCCGGGCTCGGTAGATATCTCCTCAGATCTCTAGTCACTTAGATCTTTGAGGATATCTAAAGAGTCAGAGGCACGTCCAAACATGACATTTGGTACATGCCCACATTTTGCACAGTAGTTAGTATTTATTCCGTACGTGACAGGTTGCAAGCCCATCGCCGGTTAAAATAATACTAACCTATGTATGACACACACCTTCGAATTTTTGGTTATAGGGTATGCCGGTTTCCTCACGATGTTTTCCTTCACCGTTTAAAGAGCACTGGCATTGCGCACAAAAATGTTTCGAGTGGAAAAACTCAATGGTGCACGACCAGGTTTGAACCCACGAACTTCAGATCGTGAGGCAGGGGTGCTACCACTACACCACCAGTGCTCAAAAATTAAAAATAAAAATAATATAACAATTTAATCTACGAGTATCTTCAAAATTTTTTCGATTTCAAAATTTTTTTTACCTTTAGAATGCTACATTATCCCTGAGTAACATAGGCTATATTTTATGTAAGTACCTCGCGAGCAAAGCCGTGAACGGAAGCTAGTACTAAATAAGACTTACTTTGCAGTTGATCATCGCTGCCCTATCTCTGTCCTTTGTGGTGAGTGTGATGCCATTGCACCTGAACTCGATCGCATCGGCCAGGACATCGTGCACACAAGCCGCGCGCGACTCCTCGGCTACGGAGACCAGAGCCAACGTGGCCAGAACCGCGAGAGTCACGGCGAGTCTAGAATCAAAATACATCATCAGGCCCGGTTTCCACCAAAGCAGGAGAGGAGACGAAAGGAGATGTGCTGTAGGTCTACCATTTATGTTAAATTGTATGTGTGTCTGTAGTACGAAACAAATAAATTCTTTATCTATCTATCTATCTATCTACATTCGCTAGCGACTATAGTTAAAAAATGTATGAAAACTTGTAGGTACCTACAGCGCCTCTAGCGGATAGTTGGGTACTAAAACATCACGTAGTTAACTATCCTACGTCACAGCGTACAGTAGGTCTACCATGAGTTTTCACAATCTACACTCGCTAGCGACTGTAGTTAAAAAAATGTATGAAAACTTGCCTTCAGCAACTCTAGCGGATAGTTGGGTACTAAAACCTCACGTAGCTAACTATCCTACGTCACAGATACTACAGCGACTGTAGTTTGCGCTCATTAATTTGTTTAGAATTTGGTACCATGCGTAACAATTTTGACAGATGTCATAGTAACGTACTATTACTACTGTAGTAACGTCAGCCGATCTAAATGTGACAACTCATGTAGACGTACTGCAAATCTGGCAGGTTATTTCCACCAAAGAGGAGAGAAGTGTAGCGGAGAGAGATGATTGATTGGAGGTGTGAGCTAGCTGAGTGAGAGGCCTGACTAGACAATTCTCCACTCGGCCGCGCCGCTCGCTCTCCGCACGAAATTCTATAGAAAAATGAAGCATCTCTCCTCTTGATCTATTTCCACCGTAGCTAAGCGAAGAGATGTGGAAATAACGAAATCTAATTGGTTTATTCAAACAATCCTCTCGTCTCCTCTCCTCTCTGCTTTGGTGGAAACCGGGCCTCATATAGGTACCTACGGTACTTATCAAAAAAATCCAGCCATTCTAAACATTTGACACAACATTTCACGCCATTATCATTCTTATGTCTTTATCGAACGCGTGGGGTCGGCGCAACATGTTTTCTTCTTCCACTCCTATCATTCGTTAACTCTGAGTCTACTCCTCTCACATTCATATCATTTTTCACACATTCAAAAAAACAATCACACGACTGTAATCCCCGGGCTCGGTAGATATCTCCTCAGATCTCTAGTTACTTAGATCTTTGAGGATATCTAAAGTGCCTCAGAGGCACGTCCAAACATGATATTTGGCACATAGCCACATTTTGCACAGTTGTTAGTATTCCGTACGTGACAGGTTGCAAGCCCATCCCCGCTTAGTACTAACCTATCACCTCTAATTTTTGGTTCTAGGGTATACCGGTTCCCTCACGATGTTTTCCACCGTTTAAGAGCACCGGCATTGCGCACAAATATCTTTCGAATGGAAAAACTCATTGGTGCACGACCAGGTTTGATACCACGACCTTCGGATCGTGAGGCAGGGTGCTATCACTACACCACCAGTGCTCTTTTATATTCCATTAATTAATGCTTCGCATATACTGGGAACGAAAACGCCCACAAAATTATCAACTGTAAGTACATCGAACGTAAATACCTATTTGAGGTTAAATTACTTGATAAGGTACTACTTATTTTGTTATTATAAATATGTAATACTAGTTTCCGCCCACGGCTTCGCCCGCGTGGTACCTTGTTAATAGCCCATGTGCTATTTCAGACTAATCTATCTCTGTGCTTATTTTCATCCAGATACGTTCAGCCGTTTCTACGTGATTGAGTAACAAACATCCATACATACAAACGTTCACGTTTATAATATTAGATGGCCTTTGTTTTTGTATTTTATACTAATTATTATTTTTGAAGTAAAACTTTACGCACGCTTGTCTCTTAGGGAATAAGGGTGAATGCGTGACGATAACGTTACGAAAAGTGTGATCGGCTGAGGCGAACGGAAGTTGAGAGGGAGATACAGGTTACGTTAGGTTAGGTAGGTGAAGGTAGAAAGAGAGAGAGTTATGTTTCGGATTACTGTAGGGGCAAGAGAGAGGTGCGAGCACACATTTCCTTTCTCTCTTTCTCTCATAGCCAGTTACATATAAGTGTCTAAGACAGTGCAGTAGGTCTACCATGAGTTGTCACATTTACATTAGCCGACGTTACTACAGTAGTAATAGTACGTTACTATGACATCTGTCAAAACTGTTACTCATGGTACCAAATTGTAAGCAAATTATGAGCGCAAACTACAGTCGCTGTAGTACGCTGTGACGTAGGATAGTTAGCTACGTGAGGTTTTATTACCCAACTATCCGCTAGAGGCGCTGTAGGCAAGTTTTCATACATTTTTTTAACTACAGTCGCTAGCGAGTGTAGATTGTGAAAATTCATGGTAGACCTACTGGCCTACATATCATTATAGACGGAGCTAAATAAGTTTTACTTCAGTTGAGTTATAAACCCAGTGAATTGTTACTAAATTTTATCTCTAGGTATGTCTAAACAATGAATTGTAATAGTTACTAAAGTCTAAACCACACTGTCAAAAATATTTGTGTTATAGCCCTTATGTATGACCAAATCAGTGGGACCACGAGCGACTGCATTACGTTGACTGATGGTCCCACCAAACAGTGGGACCACGAGCCCATTAAATCGACACACTGTCCCACCAGTGGGTCAAATTAGTCGGACCAGGAGTCGCGACCCCTCGTTTTGTATTATAGGTACGAATTGACATCGCATCGTGGACCGTTGCGACGTCGCGTCACGTCGTGGAAAACTACAAGCGTTGTAAAAAATCCTACTTATTATTATAAACGCGAAAGTTTGTAAGAATGTGTGGAAGTACATATGTTTGTTACTCTTTCACGCTGAAACGGTTGAACGGATCTGCATGAAATTTGGCACAGATATAGATTATAGTCTGGAATAGTACATAGGCTACTTTTTATCCCTGAAAATAGTACGGTTCCCGCAGGATAGATTCGTTTTTGTTTTTCAATGTACTACGCGGGCGAGGCCGTGGGCGGAAGCTAGTATACCTACGAGTAATATAATTTCGGATGTATTAATTCTCAATTCTGGCTCTTGCTTCGTTGGACTACCTGCGTATGTAGGTATATTTATTTGTCCCTATTATGCCTATTTATAATTATTCTGCTCACGAAAAAACTAAATATATTTTGCACATTATTTCCTGTTTTGATGGTAGGTATTATGTACTTACCTAATGTTTGATAACGGCTAATAAAATTTAAGCATATCTGCTTTGCCGTTTGACAAAGTTTGTGTGATGTAGGTACCTACGTTTTCTATCTGATCTTCTCATCCTGTCCTTCGTAACAGTGTGGTAAAAGGATTAAAGAGTGCGTCAGAAGCACCTTTCGTAACAAAAAAACCGTAAAAGTGACCCTTGAACCCATTTATTAAAGACCTTGATAAAAACAACTTGAATTGATAAATTTATTAATTATTTTGGGTAAACCCAAGACCCCAGTATTGGCTTCTCAGAAATCTATCTTCTCAGAATCTATTATGTAGGTAGGTATTATACGAGTATAGGTACTACTAATACCTATTATAAACGCGAAAGTTTGTAGGAATGTATGTATGTATGTATGTTTGTTACTCTTTCACGCTGAAACAACTGAACGGATCTGGATGAAATTTGGCACAGCTATAGATTATAGTCTGGAATAGCACATAGGCTACTTTTTATCCCGGAAAAATGTACGGTTCCCGTGGGATATATTTGTTCTTGTTTTTAAGGTACCTACCTACCACGCGGGCGAAGCAGTGGGCGGAAGCTAGTTAGGTTATAATATTAACTAGGTAATCAACCTTTATCATAATAGGACGTATGGAATAGAATAGAATAGATTTTTATTCAGACACGGACACATACAGGAATATAAAAGTAGATAAAAAAAAACAAAACAAAGGTAAAACCAAACAAAATTAGAAAAGTAACACAGAAAGTAAAATAAAAAAGATATAAATTGTCTTTCCTGCATGCAAGTCGCGTGGCTGAATAGGACCAATTAATGCTACCACCTAATGTTAAGGAGGTAGCGCTGGTTTTCGGATAGGTATTAGTTTTGATTTAGTCCATTAAATTTTTATATCTAGTTTATAAAGACATTCAAATACTTACGATATAAAAAAACTATATTAATAAAACAATATCGTGTTAGTTATGTACACTATTTTATAATTCATGAACGGCTTGACCTATTTTCATGATTTTTGATTTGGATTTTGATCTCCTCCCCGAATAGCAGAATGAATATTTTGGAATTTTTAAATTTGGAAATTAATTAAATGCGGACGAAGTCACGGCTAAGTACCTAGTTGTTTATAAAAAAAGAAATATTATTTTATTGTTTGGTACACAAGTATTTATACCTACTCGTATATATACGCATCATAATATAACAATTCCGAACAGGATGTGGTAAGTATGTTATTAAGGTATCAATGTGATTCTTCTAAGATAAAAAGAGCAAGAAAATAAACAGTGTTTTGCGTCTCTTTTTTACAAAAACAAACCTTTTAATGATCACGATCAATTAAAATACTTACATACCAATCTATGTAATACCAAGACGCCATTTTTATCCATAAAACCAAATTCGTAGTTACGAGATGTAAGCGATTGTACCTAAAAGACCCCAGACATACATACCTCATATTAAAACACATAAATCTACACAAAACATTCACAAAACATCACAAATTGTACAAAAAACACTTCACATCAGTAATGCACATTTATTTTTACAGAAATACAACTTTTACGTACTTTGTAAATAGGTTTCGTTGTTGCGCTTGCGCACGTCATCGCGACGCGGTATGCATGCTCGACTGGTTTGATTTCTAGCTTTTTTGTCCCTCTCACTCGATTGCCGTCGCACACATCTAGAAATCAATCTTTGCATGGGTCATGGTACGAAATAACAATCTAATACTAATTCGGTAATGTATTATGAATTCGTGGTAAGGCCCCAGCAGATCTAAGCTGTAGTAAAGGTAGCCGTACTGATTCGCAGTGCAACTTTTTTATACTAAGGTTCAAAGAAATTTATTCTCAAAGACAGTAGTCATCTATGAGGGTTGTGAAGCTGTAAATTTTCATACAAAAAGCGATAAAAGCTCCCCTTGGAACCTAAATATCCTATCAGGGATATAAATATGCTAATAACTTTTATGTTAAGCAAACGTACAAGCTTAGTTTTTCGTTGTATTTACAACATTTCCAAAAATTATAAATATTGGACTAAGTCAAAGGGGAGCAAAACGCTATCGCTTTTTTTATGAAAATTTACAGCATATTAAACCTACCAAATTTTAGCTCTATAGGTAGTATAAAATCGTTTATTTCAGACTACATGGGTCTATATTACCTATACATAAAATTGACACAATAATCTAAAAACAATAATGAAATTCAAAACAACACATAACAAAAAGAACAACAAGAAAAAATAACACAACAAGAAATAACATCTACCTACATTGGATTTAGAAAAAATATTTAGTCAGGTTATACCTACTTTATAGGAAAGCGCCTGCGTAAGCTAGTAAGGCAATATTATGGACCCTACTACGAGTATAATAATATTTTTCTCCCCGAATGTGAGTCCCAACGGCGTGCGCGCTTCCCACTAATGCCAGTTCCAATATCGCAGCTCATAACCGATGACGTGTGTAACAGTTTCAGTGATAGAAACCACCTTAAAACGTTATAATTTACTAAAGTTATATCATTCAGTGACTAAAAACCATTTAAAAGTGTTATATTTTACTAAAATTATATCATTCAGTGACTAAAAACCATTTAAAAGTGTTATATTTTACTAAAGTTATATTTTTCAATGACTAAAAACCATTGAGCCAAGAGCGTTTTACTAAAGTTATATTTTTCTGTGTCTAAAATGCATCTTAGCACGTTATTATTTACGAAAATTTGTGACTAGATTCAAAAATCTAGATGGTAAAAAATTCGTGTTGCAAAATCTATAGTTTACATCCGGTACTTACCTACTGGTGATGATAATAATAATGAAACCTAATTAGGTACAACAATGTTGTGATATGATTGTGGTACAAATATTAAATGTGATTTATTCGTAATAAATTAATTATGAGGTAAGTGTTTGAGGACGCTATCATTATCTGTACTCTGTACTAAGTAATATTATTAAGAGGAAAGTTTTGTATTTTTGTTTGTAACGAATAAACACAAAACTACTGGACTGATTTCAAAAATTCTTTCACCATTAGACTGCTTCATTATCCCTGAGTAACATAGGCTATATTTATCACTAGGAAAAAAATAGGGTTCCCTACTAAAACTTCAATAACCCAAGGTGTAAATGGAATTTTGCGGACGAAGTCGCGGTTAGTAGCTCGTGTTAAATATGTCAAAACAGGATATTTTCAGCCATATAAAATTGACTTTTGTTGTCGGTTAGAGTTCCGTATAAAAGGAAAAAGCGGAACCCTTTTTAAACGACTTCAAAAAGGAGGAGGTTCTCAATGACGCAAGAGGTTGCGGGTTCGATTCCCGCCTCGGAACAAATTTGTGTATGATCTGCAGAAATTTGTTCCGTTGGTCTGGGTGTTTTCTATGTATAATAAAAAATATCTATCTATGTATCTAATGTATTAAATACATATATCAGTTATCTAGTACCCATAACACAAGCTTTGAGTAGCTTACTTTGGGGCTAGATGATGCTGTGTGGATTGTCCAGCATTATTTATTATTTATTATTATTATTATTTATTTGTCTGTATATAATTTTTTTGTATGTTTTTTACGCGATTACTGCGCCAATGTTTGATAGGTCATTCTTACGAGGTGATCCCATATAAATTTTATTGAAATTGATTAAGTAGCACTTTTAGAAAAAAATCAACAATAACAATTATGTAATACATTAATGGCGCTCATTAGGGGAGGCCTATGTCCAGCAGTGGACTGCTATAGGCTGATGATGATGATGATAAATACATTCATACATACATACATAAAATCACGCCTGTTTCCCGACGGGGTAGGCAGAGACCACGGATCTCCACTTGCTATGATCCTGACATACTTCTTTTGCTTCATTCACTCTCATTACATTCTTCATACATGCGCGTCGGTTTAGGGTAGGTATATGATTTTTCGCACCTTAGCTGGGATACAGTTCGTTACTTTTCGTAACGCTCCTAGGAACGATGTTAATTTAGTGTTTACGTGATTTATATGTTGTTTCCAGGTCAGCGATTACGATCAGCAATTGTTGATTGTGCGTTGATCCGTCAGTCATTCATTCGGGATAAAGCATTTTATATGTATTGATAAATAATAATACCCGAATTGTAATCCAAACGGATGTAAGTGCCAGAGTCCAGAATGGGCCAATGTTGATAAAGCAAAGGTACTTAAAATATTATATTTTATTAGATTATCAAAGGGAATTTACGATGGAATGTTTATATATTTAAAAGAAGGTAGTGAGAGGCATATCCGATAATACAAAAACCCTAAAGGTGAGATTGCAAAACCTACCTAATTGAACAAAATAATCAATTAAAAAAAACCCGATTGAACGAAAATATATACTTTTACATCAGCCATAATAGATTTTTTAACATTTTGTATAGCCTATGTTACTCTTTTAATCCAGACGAATCTAACTACACCTCATTTATCTAAATCCGTGAAGCCGTTTGGGTTACAGCAACAGCCAAAGTTACTCGCATCCATACACCCGAAACACATTACCCTCCTTTTTCGCTTCGCAGTCGGGTAGAACGACGCTTGGAAACCCTAGATTTTCACAACAACACACCGTACAGTTCCAAAGCGTCTTAACTTGACACGATGCCTCGCCTTGTCGTGAGTTTTTACGATGGACAGCGTAGATTTCCACGAAACCATATCATACATTTCCAAAGCGTCATAACTAAGCACGAAATGTTTTACGATAGATAAATATCGTACAATCCTCTCACAGCGTTTTAACTTGGCACGATGCCTCGCCTTGTCGTGAGTTTTTACGATGGACAGCGCAGATTTCCACGAAACCATATCATACATTTCCCAAGCGTCATAACTTGGCACGAAATGTTTTACGATAGACACTATATTGTGCAATCCTCTCACAGCGTTGTAACTTGGCACGATGCCTCGCCGTGTCGTGAGTTTTTACGATGCACAGCGTAGATTTCCACGACACAATCGTAAAATAACACGGCATCGTAACTTAGCACGATGTGATACCGTACCGTATGTAATATTTGATGGCTGTTTGGAATGATAATATTCACGCGTGGCTAAGATCGGCTCAAACGTTCAAGGTTATGAGCTACACACTTTATCACTATTTATCGATGTGTATTTTTAGCATATTATTATTCATACTGTCTGCCCTCTGTGGAGACTATAGATAGACTATTGATATCTACAGATGGGAAGACATCATCTATGGTTATCAAGAAAACTACAGTATTTTGCAGTATATGTATGCTGTCAATAAAATAATAAATCTTATAATAGTACCTATAAGCAATAAATACTAGCCCCCGTCCACGGCATTGCCCGCGTGGTACCTTGAAAAACAAAAACAAATCTATGCCACGGGAACCGTACATTTTTCGGGATAAAAAGTAGCCTATATGCTATTCCAGACTTTAATCTGTATCTGTGCCAAATTTCATCCAGATCCGTTCAGCCGTTTCAGCGTGAAAGAGTAACAAACATACATCCAGACATCCACACATCCACCATACATTCTTACAAACTTTCGCATTTATAATATTAGGAGGATTATGCTAATAACGTTTTTGTTAAGCAATATTTCTTTAAAATAAAAATGTACAAGCCTAGTTTTTCGTTGTATCTACAACATTTCCAAAATGGATAAATATTGAACTAAGTTTAAGGGGAATTATCTTTATCGTTTTTTGTATGAAAATTTACAGCTTCACAACCCTTCTACGGTGATTTTCCATCTTTCAGACTGGGTATAAATGCTCTCTGGCTTTGGTTGGCTCAACTCGCTCTGACCATGGCAAGGTCCACGCCACCAGAGCCATGCAGACACCATGAAGTGCGCAAGAAATACCACATTGAGTACAACAGATGTTTGAACCAGCCGCTGTCTGTCAGATCGAGTGATTCTTCAGCGAAAGTAGAATGTATGGTATGTTATTTGACGCTTCACAGCTCAGTTTGTAGTAGCTCTAAAGATCCGTACTCACATACGGTTACTTGCTCGATCGAGCTATCATGTTGAGCCTACATTTGATGCGGATACTACTAGATGCGAGCCTTCGAGCCGTGACTTTTGCGGTCCACACGTTAATATTTACTCGTTTTGGAGTAAAACTATCGAGTAATACCGAATGTGAGTAGGTACCTACGGACACTTAGGTACCTTTATTACACAGTTATTACATAGAGCGCTGGTGGTGTAGTGGTAGCACCCCTGCCTCACGATCCGAAGGTCGTGGGTTCAAACCTGGCGTGCACCTATGAGTTTTTCCACTCGAAAAATTTATGTGCGCAATGCCAGTGCTCTTAAACGTTGAAGGAAAACATCGTGAGGAAACCGGCATACCCTAGAACCAAAAATTCGAAGGTATGTGTCATAGGTTAGTATTCTTATAAGCGGCGATGGGCTTGCAACCTGTCACGTACGGAATACTAACTACTGTGCAAAATGTGGGCATGTACCAAATGTCATGTTTGGACTTGCCTCTGACTACCCTCTTTAGATATCCTCAAAGATCTAAGTAACTAAAGATCTGAGGAGATATCTACCGATCCTGGGGATTACAGTCGTGATCATATATTATTATTATATATTATTACATAGTTACAGTCATCCCGTGACCACGACAGTGTGTTAAACCTGTTGATACGTTGGGAACAATAGGTAACTAAAACGCGATAAATACCCGGTTACTAATAATAATGTATTCAGATTGCTTAAGTTAAAAAATATTTAAAACTAGCTTTGGCGGCCAACTGCTTCGCTTTCGTGGTACCTTGAAAAACAAAAACGAATCTATCCCGCGGGAACCGTACTTTTTTCCGGGATAAAAAGTAGCCATGTGCTATTCCAGACTATAATCTATACCTGTGCCAAATTTTATACAGATCCGTTAAGCCGTTTTTGCGCGAAAGAGTAACAAAGATACATCCAGACATCCATACATTCTCACAAACTTTCGCGCTTATAATATTAATAGTTTTGCATGAAAGAGTAACAAACATACATCCAGACATCCATACATTCTCACAAACTTACGCGCTTATAATATTAGTAGTTTTGCGTGAAAGAGTAACAAACATACATCCAGACATCCATACATTCTCACAAACTTACGCGCTTATAATATTAGTAGTTTTGCGTGAAAGAGTAACAAACATACATCCAGACATCCATACATTCTCACATACTTTCGCGCTTATAATATTAGTAGTTTTGCGTGAAAGAGTAACAAACATATGTACATCCAGACATCCATACATTCTCACATACTTTCGCGCTTATAATATTAGTAGTTTTGCGTGAAAGAGTAACAAACATACATCCAGACATCCATACATTCTCACATACTTTCGCGCTTATAATATTAGTAGTTTTGCGTGAAAGAGTAACAAACATATGTACATCCAGACATCCATACATTCTCACATACTTTCGCGCTTATAATATTAGTAGTTTTGCGTGAAAGAGTAACAAACATACATCCAGACATCCATACATTCTCACAAACTTTCGCGCTTATAATATTAATAGTTTTGCATGAAAGAGTAACAAACATACATCCAGACATCCATACATTCTCACAAACTTACGCGCTTATAATATTAGTAGTTTTGCGTGAAAGAGTAACAAACATACATCCAGACATCCATACATTCTCACAAACTTACGCGCTTATAATATTAGTAGTTTTGCGTGAAAGAGTAACAAACATACATCCAGACATCCATACATTCTCACATACTTTCGCGCTTATAATATTAGTAGTTTTGCGTGAAAGAGTAACAAACATATGTACATCCAGACATCCATACATTCTCACATACTTTCGCGCTTATAATATTAGTAGTTTTGCGTGAAAGAGTAACAAACATACATCCAGACATCCATACATTCTCACATACTTTCGCGCTTATAATATTAGTAGTTTTGCGTGAAAGAGTAACAAACATATGTACATCCAGACATCCATACATTCTCACATACTTTCGCGCTT
This sequence comes from Cosmorhoe ocellata, assembly GCA_963675405.1. Lineage (NCBI taxonomy): Eukaryota > Metazoa > Arthropoda > Insecta > Lepidoptera > Geometridae > Cosmorhoe > Cosmorhoe ocellata. The sequence goes on from OY776273.1 coordinate 1,015,171, forward strand.
ATAATATTAGTAGTTTTGCGTGAAAGAGTAACAAACATACATCCAGACATCCATACATTCTCACATACTTTCGCGCTTATAATATTAGTAGTTTTGCGTGAAAGAGTAACAAACATATGTACATCCAGACATCCATACATTCTCACATACTTTCGCGCTTATAATATTAGTAGTTTTGCATGAAAGTGTAACAAACATACATCCAGACATCCATAAATTCTTACAAACTTTCGCGTTTATACGAGTAATATTAGTAGGATTTAGTTCCATTTTCTTTAATTCCAGTGTAATGCCCTCGATTGCTCGAAACTTCCCAAGCTTTCATTCGCTGGCATGAAGCAGCTCGAACGCCTGGTGGTCGAGGACTGCGCCCTCAACTCCTCGTTGGAGTGCCTGCTGGCGGCGCTGAACGCCACCGGAACCGCCTCCCTGGTGTTCCGAGGAGTCAGCACAGACACACAGATCACAGCGAAGACAGTGCAAGGATTGGAAAATCTGGTTAAGCTCATCATTGCAAATGGTAATAATATTTTTTACAAAAGGTTACAGAGCGCTGGTGCTGTACCCCTGCCTCATGAAGGTCGTGGTTTCAGACCTGGTGGTGCATCAATGAGATTTTCTATTATAAAGCGTTGCTTTATAATTAGGTAAATTTAAATTATTTTGAGGTTAATACTCTCTCTATCTTATAGGTTATCCTGTAAAGATAGGGTTTGTAAATAAATAGATCATCATCATTCTCTTGCCCTTATCCCACGCGTGGGGTCGGCACAACATGTTCTCTTCCTCCACTCACTCACATCATTCGTCAACTCTGAGTCTACTCCTCTCACATTCATGTCATCTCTCACCCAATCAAACCACTTTTTCTTCGGCCTTTCTCTACTTGCGTACCCAGATACACTCATACCCATAACTTTTTTGGTGACATGGTTTTCAACCCTCCTCATCACGTGTCCATACCACGCTAATAAATAAATAGATAAATAAATTATATTCAACCATATATTTTTTTATATTCCAGCCCTTCCAGGTACAAAGACGAAGATCCCAGTACAAGCTATGAAAACGCTTCCTAACCTGAAGAAACTTCGCGTCGACAGTGCAGGCGAGGTGGCCCTAACACCGAACATGTTCAATGAACCTGGACTTCCAGGTCTAACCGAGTTACACATAGTACATAACAACGTAACCATACTACCAGACAGCGCGTTCAATGGATTGAAAGAACTACAGGCGTTAATACTTCAAAACAATAGCATTGAAATTATCGATATTGACACCTTTAAAGGTAAGGATATGAATAGATATCTAAATATGTAGTTAGATAGATAGAGATAGATAATACTTTATTGCAAAGACAAAAAACAAACATGACCATGACTAGTATCACAGCTCAGTTGGTAGTAGCTCTGCCTTCTGCGCTGCAGGTTGTGGGTTCGATCCCCCAGGACTGACATTATTTTGTGTGATGAATTGATGATAGGTAGATGTTTGCTCTGTGTCTGGGTGTTATTATGTATTCTACGTATGTATTTACAAAAAAAAATATTATTAATCTATTAGCTATATAAGACCTCATTCTAAACATCGAATCTGAATCCGCTGTGAGTTTCTTGATTAGCATTCTAAAAACTCGGTTGATATTTATATATTCGAATTTACACTAGCGCCACTCTTGCGAGCGTGTCAGTGACTTGAACTAAATTGACGGGGAGATTTTGACAGATAAAGTATGAGACGAACTCGATTTAAAGTGTCAAATAAAAAGCGTCTTATGCGAAGTGAAATGGTGAAAGTGAATAGCGATGTGAGATGCGAGTTGATGTTTGAATTTTACAGAATCGACGTTCGGGTTCCCATTATAATGGCGTTGTGTGAATTGTCCTCAAATATATAAAAAAATTATTCTACTCAATTTTATATTTGAAAAACTTTTTTATCTTTGATTTTTGAGCTTGTCTTTCAAACTGATAGTATATAGAGATGGAGCAATAACAGATTGATTGATAATAAGTTATTTCACGAAGGGTACATTAAAGATAATAAATAATAATAAATAATAAATAATGCTGGACAATCCACACAGCATCATCTAGCCCCAAAGTAAGCTACTCAAAGCTTGTGTTATGGGTACTAGATAACTGATATTAATACATGATGTAGGTACATAGATAGATATTTTTTATTATACATACACACCCAGACCAACGGAACAAATTTCTGATCTGAGAGATCTGAGAAAGATATCTACCGAGCCCGGGAATTACAGGCGTTTTCATATTTATATATTTATTTTTACTTTTCATTTAAAATGAACTAAGTAATATTTTACGCGAAAACCAAAATTGTTTTATGCGAACAATAACGAAAGTGAGAACAATGATGAAACCTTCGAGTAGAAAATTCACTAGATCGCGCTTAAATCTTAAGTATTTATTTTGGACAGTATAAATATTTTCAACAAACGGTGAAGGAAAACATCGTGAGGAAACCGGCATACCCTAGAACCAAAAATTCGAAGGTGTGTGTCATAGGTTAGTATTCTAAAGCGGCGATGGGAACCTGTCACGTACGGAATACTAACTACCTACTGTGCAAAATGTGGGCATGTACCAAATGACATGTTTGGACGTGCCTCCGACTACCCTCTTTAGATATCCTCAAAGATTTAGGTAACTGAAGATTTGAGGAGATATCTACCGAGCCTGGGGATTACAGTCGTGATCATATTTTTATTTTATTTTATTTTTATATTTTCTTATTATTATTCTCTACAGGTTTGGATTCGCTACAGGAGCTGATACTAAGCAGAAATAACATCAGATCATTACGAGCTGGATTGTTTCGTCTGCCTCGACTTCACTTCCTGAATGTGCTTGGAAATAAATGTGAATTATTTATAGAAGCAGAAGCGTTAGCAGGGTTAACGTTGACAGAAGTAAGAAATCTTACCGTCTATACAGATGCCAAATAACATGTTTGGACATGCTTCTGACTACCCTCATTGGATATCATCAAAGATCAAAGTAACTATAGGGATCTGAGGGCTTAGACAAGCGGCATAGACGTCAATCGAACAGAATAGAAGGAATGACGCTAGCTTACGAAATTAATTTCGTAAGCAACTGTCATTCTTAATGTATCTATGGGAATGACACTAGCTTACTAAAGAATTCTATTCTATTCTGTTCTATTCTATATTCGGGAACTAGCTTCTGCCCGCGGCTTTGCCCGCGTGAAAATCAAAAACAATCTATCCCGTGGGAACAGTACATCTTTTCGGGATAAAATGTAGCCTATGTGTTATTCCAGACCATAATCTATACCTGTGCCAAATTTCATTTAGATCCGTTCAGCCGTTTTAGCTTGAAAGAGTAACAAACATACATCCATCCATCCATCCATCCATACATATTTAAAAATTTCGCGTTTATAATATTAGTAGGATGACACTAGCTAAGAACAAACATCTGCGTTCACACAAATGTCATCCTTGGGGATCGAACCCACAACCTGCAGCAGAAGGCAGATCTACTAACTGAGCTGTGAGGCCGGTCAAATATGTGTGACTAGCTTCCGCCCACGGCTTCGCCCGCGTAGTAGGTACTACCGGTTATAGCCGGTAGGTTTTCGGGATAAAAAGTAGCCTATGTGCTATTCCAGACTATAATCTATATCTGTGCCAAATGTTATCCAGATCCGCTCAGCCGTTTCAGCGTGAAAGAGTAACAAACATACATCCACACAATCATACATTCTTACAAACTTTCGCGCTTATAAAGTCGCGAAAGTTTAAGAAAATCCATCATTATTGTTCCAGCTAGTTCTACAAAGTGACGTGAAACTGACATTGGAGCCCAAGTCTCTCTACAACGTGACCTGTTCGGGAACCTTCGAGCTGAAGGACTCCAACATCTCGGCGCTTCCTGCGCACCTGTTCCACCACACCACAGCGGTCAATTTGATATTGAGCAACAATAACTTAAGGTAAAGAAATATACAAATCTATATCTATCTATCTCATCATCATCATCATCTTCCTGCCCTTTTCCCACGTTTTATGGTCGGCACAACATGTGATCTTCTTCCATCTCCCTCTGTCATTCGTCATCTCAGTACTCACTCCTTTCTTACCCATATCATCTTCCACACAGTCCATCCATCTATATCTGTCTATCTATCTATTTATCTATCCTACTGATATTATAAACGCGAAAGTTTGTAAGAATGTATGGATGTCTGGATGTATGTTTGTTACTCTTTCACGCTGAAACGGCTGAACGGATCTTGATGAAATTTGGCACAGATATAGATTATAGTCTGGAATAGCACATAGGATACTTTTTATCCCGGAAAAATGTACGGTTCCCGTGGGATTGATTTGTTTTTGTTTTTCAAGGAACCACGCGGGTGAAGCCGGGGGCGGAAGCTAGTACCTACCTAACTAATAAAACAATAATATTTAGTTTTGCGTAATTTTAGTGCACAATGGTGTAGTGGTAGCATCCCTGCCTCACGATCCGAAGGTCATGGGTTCAAACCTGGTCGTGCAACAATGATTTTTCAGTGCTCTCTTGAAAATGATGACATACCCTCATTGTAGGTCCCTCCCGGAGACTGTATTCGAGGGCCTGGAAGGGCTGAAAATGCTTGACCTGACACGCAATAAGCTTGAAGCCGTGACAAGTGATACCTTCAAACCCTTGGTACATCTTGAAGAGTTATATCTATTTGAAAATGCTATTCAAGTTTTGCCCGAGTAAGTAGAATGTATTAATATAAGCCTATATAAATAAATATTGGTGGACGTTTCACACAGCGCCATCTAGCCTCGAACTAAGCAAAGCTTGTACTATGAGAACTAGATAACAGATAGATTAAATTTAAACTTTTTTTTGTAAATGGTTCAATCTCCAAAACCAAAAAATTACGTGTCCGAGTGAAGAATTCTACCATAAATTAATATTTTTGAATAGGAGTTTTTTTTGTTGGATAGCTTGGCCTGTAAGCTACCTTGGGCACTCAGAATTATTTCTCTAACATTGTTGTAAGTATATTAAAAAAAATCGGAAACCTCGAAAACTTGATTGCTCTGGGCTGTCCTGACTACAGATTGACTTAAAAAAATCATCGTAAATTTTTTGTGTTGAAACATTATGACATTTTCTTTATTTATCTTACATAAAGAAAAGTTATTATATATGAAATTCAATTAGATTACAGTAATAAATGCATAATTTAGCTTCAATTCGGAAAATAAGTTGTGTCCGCGTGTTTTTGTTTATCGCTCTGGAGCGACACGAATTCGTGCTCACATCTCCAACTGAACGCTTTGGACAATTGGTTTTCGCCGTGCGTGCTGTCAACAGGCTTGTTCTGTCTACCGAGGGGAACGAGCATGTTCTGCTTTGCCAAGGTGCTGAGATAAAGAGGTAAACGTATGACTACTCTGGCTTTCAATTTGTAAATGTTTGATTGCTATGGTACATTTTTCTCATTTGATTTTCACTTTGTTTATGTTTTAATTCAATAATTAGAACAGTTTTAGGAATATATTTAACCTGTACAAGTGATAGCTTTCTATCTTTTTGCATTTCTGCATTATCATTGAATTAGAAACTTTTTTTGATTGATATGGTATTGATCACTGTGGTCAAAAAGACCAGATCCATCAAAAAGTTGCATTTTTCTTACTATAAAGTCATAAAATATTACAAAATGCAGATGCTGCCAGATTCTCTAGGCTGAAAATGTTATATTTAATCATAAAATAATTATATTTTTAGATTCTATTTTTTTATATTGTTTTTTTTTTTTTTAATTACCAACCAAGTGGAAATTCCATCTAAATTTTACTTTTTAGATGATCCTATTAGAATTAAGATAATATCTGAATAATTTAATAAACAATTTAACTGTTTTATAATCTTTTTTCTAATACAAATCCTTCTTTTATTGACTGCTCTGGCATTAATATTGATTGCTATGGTCTCAAAATTTTCAAACCTAAATATTTCGAAAACTGGTTGAGAAAATTAGGGGCGAATATGAAAATACGCTTATTTAGACACCTCCTTTTCGATATAAAAATACAGAACAGCTGTAATATTAGTATTTAAAAAGCACCAGAGAGGTCAACCGAATACGCTGATTTTGAAGATTGTCCCAAATACATATTATGTACCTTCCTATCGTCCCACTGCGGGGCAAAGGTCTCTCCCAACTCACGCCAATCATTCCTATCTTTCGAGAAAAAATCCGAAAGTTTGTAAGAATGTATGGATGTACCTATGTTTGTTACTCTTTCACGCAGAAACGGTTGAACGGATCTGGATGAAATGTGGCACACATATAGATTATGGTCAGGAATAACACATAGGCTACTTTTTATTTCGGAAAAATGTAAGGTTCCCGCGGGATAGATTTGTTTTTGTTTTTCAAGGTATCACGCGGGCGAAAGCTAGTTTTATTTATTTATACTTTATTGTACGCAAATTACAAAAAATGTGTGACAAAAGGAGGGCTTAATGCCTAGGGGGCATTTTCTACCTACCATTTTCTTGTATTTTTACTATATTTTCTTCAGAAAACTTGCTTAAAAAACACTTACCTATATTTCGTGTTTTTTCCACTCCTATCGCTTCTTTCAGAAAATATATTCCAGGTACTTGTTTTCTGCCTTATCTTCTCTGCGCACGGTGTCCCTCGCCCACAACAGCATCAGCTACATCCAAGAATACAGCTTCCATGAAGCTTCTGTGAAGAACTTGGATTTGTCTCATAACCTGCTGAACTGGACCTGCTATAACGAAAAGATCAAAAAGTGTAAGTCCCACAACGTGATCAGACTTAAAAGCACCTGGTGGTGTAGTGGTAGCACCCCTGCCTTACGATCCGAAGGTCGTGGGTTCAAATTTGGGGCCTCACCATGAAGTCTTCCAGAACGATTCCGTAACGATTCCATTATAAAAACGTCACTACTTCCATACAATTTGCATAGGTCATGGTACGAAATAACATTGTAATATAATTTCGGTAATGAATTATGAATTCGTGGTGAAGCCCCTGGTCGTGCACCAATGAGTTTTTCCATTCGAAAGATCTAAGTTTGCAATGCCATTGCGTATCGTGAGGAAACCGGCAAAACCTAGAACCTATAATTCAAAGGTGTTCCATAGGTTAGTATTCTTAAAGCGGCAATGGGCTTGCAACCTGTCACGTACGGAATACAAACTACTGTTCAAAATTTTGGGTATATACCAAATGTCTTGTTTGAACGTGCCTTTCACTACCCTCTTTAGATATCCTCAAAAATCTAAGTCACTAGAGGTTTGAGGAGATATCTACCGAGCCTGGGGATTACAATCGTGATCGTGTTAGCGGTTAGTTAGTACAAAAACTAACTTAATCTTATACCTATAAACGAGCAATTCTTGTGTATATAGGTTTTTAGATATAATCTGAATCTCGGAAACGGCTCTAATGATTTTCATGAAATCTAGTATGCAGGGGGTTTCAGGGGCGATAAATCGAGCTAGGTTTTATTTTTAGAAAACGCATTTTACCAAAAAAAACGAGCAAAGCTCAGTCACCCAAGTACTCTAAATTATATGCAGATGCGAGATCCCCCCTGGCCACGCTGTCAGACAGGCTTGAGACCCTGGATCTCGAGTACAACAGGATCTCCGGCGGGATGTGTTCCGACTGGACCAGCCTGATGAGCAATCTGCGGAGATTGAATCTTACCCATAACAACATCACGTATCTTAGAAGGAGAAGGATAGATCCAAGGGTGAGCATACATTCATGGATGGTAAAGGGGCAAATAACGAAAGTGGGCGATGAACTTAATAAAAAAAAGAGTATGCTTGTAACCATCATCATCATCATCCGCAGCCCGACTTCACCCACTGCTGGGTATAGGCCTCTCTTTGTATATGCCATTGTCCACGGTCATGGAACCATTTTTAACTATTACAATTCACTGTTTAAAGACCACACGACTGAAGTAAAAACAATTCACTGAGTAAAACTTCTTAAATATCTTCTATGAGAGAAAGAGAGAATGAAAATGTGCTCACTCTCTCTTGCCCCTACAGTTATAAAATATGCGAAACGTAACTCTCTCTCTTTCTATCTTCACTAACTTATCCATCAGCGTACCTAGGTATAGTGTGCGCAATGCTCTTAAACGGTAAAGGAAAACATCGTGAGGAAACCGACATACTCTTGAACCAAAAACTCGAAGGCGTGTGTCATACGTTAGTATTCTTATAAGCGGCGATAGGCTTGCAACCTATCGTACGGAATACTACCATGCAAAATGTGGGCATGTGCCAAAAATATCATGTTTGGACGTGTCTCTGATTACTCACTTTAAATATCCACAAAGATCTAAGTAACTAGAGATCTGAGGAGATATCTACCGAGCCTGGGGATTACAGTCGTGTGAGTGTTTTTTCTGTAGTTTATGCCGCCATGTTTATTAAAATATTATCATTCCAGTTCCAGATGAATGAAGGTCACTTCCTCAGTAATAACCTGACAGTGGACTTACGGGACAACCACCTGACTACCCTCTATACAATAAAGAAGACGCCGAATTTCTTCCTAACCTACCTTGTCGGAGGCAATCCCTTCAACTGCGATTGTGACATGTACAATGACCTTAAAAGTATGGACTCTAGTTACGATATAACAAACGCTACATGCAACTCTCCACTTCCTATGAAAGGTACAAGAATAATCTCGCTTATGAACACTGATAGCCCACTGTCGCTGGACAACTTAACTTGCCCACTGTTGGGAAGCGAAAATTGCGATTGCATCATCCGACCAGCGAAAAATAGATTGGAATGCAACTGCTCTGATATACACTCGCTCCCAAAACCAAAGGAAAGTGGCCAGACCGAGATGATGTTAAGATTACAAAAGCCAGAATATAAAAGAATTCCAAGCTTTGTTACGATATTGAATCTTTCAAATTTAGCATTGGAAACGATTCCTGATATACCAAATACTGTGAGACATGTCGATTTGAGTTTTAACAAGCTAAGTAGAGTCCCATTGGAGATTTTACAGCGAAATTCTACGTTAGAGTTGAAAGGAAATCCGTTGAAATGCGATTGTTGGAGTCAAAATGATGTAGAGAACATTAATAATTATAAGCAAAAGGTAATAGATTATTATAGCTTGATTTGCGCGGATAATGCTGTATTACAAAGTATTCACGTCGCCCATCTATGCTACTTAGAGATTGGAATAGGTATTGGCATTCCCCTTGGAATCATAGCCTTTCTAATCACAATTGGTGTAATTTTTTATATATTTTCCACGCCCATAAAGAAGTACATATACTACAAACTACGATGGACATGGCTGGTAGATGAGAAATTGCTGGATTCTAATAAAAAATGGGACATTTTTATCTCATTCGCACACAATGACGAAAAGTTTTTAAAGCAATATATACTGCCGACACTGGAGATGTATTTCAAAGTGTGTTTGCATAACAGAGATTGGGACGTAGGTGAAAAAATTGAAACGCAGATTTACACATCTGTAGAAGAAGCGAGGCGAACGTTAATTCTGCTATCGAACGATTATATGGACCCTGTAAACCACGGTTGGGCTATCAAAGAGTTCGACGCAGCAGATTTCCAATCAACAAAAGATGAAATCCAAAGATCAGTTGTCATTTTACTAGACGGTGTTAATATAGACAATGCACCAAGGAGCATTAGGATGCATTTGGAGAGAAAAACGTATATTAAATGGGAGGAAACAGATGCGTTTTGGACTATGTTGCATAGGGCTTTGCTGCCCAGGACTAGAAGACGTAAGGAACAGCAGAGACAGCTTAAGACAGCTCGCAAGGAAATGATGAAGGTAGCCAGAAGGAAAGAGGCTCTAGAAATGACTCAAAGAAATCAAAATAAGATCAATGGAGCGATTATGGATCACTGCCAAAGAGAATATAATCACTACGTTTAATCACTGCTTACAATCAACGTCAATCCGTTTTGATTGTAATCATTGATTCAATCAAAAGTTTGATTGACATTGGTATTAAAACCTCACATAGCTAACTATCCTACATCACAGCGTACTACAGCGACTGTAGTTTGCGCTCATTAATTTGCTTAGAATTTGGTACCATGAGTAACAATTTTGACAGATGTCATAGTAACGTACTATTACTACTGTAGTAACGTCAGCCGATCTAAATGTGACAACTCATGGTAGACGTACAGAGGGTCTACCATGAGTTTTCACAATCTACACTAGCTAGCGACTGTAGTTAAAAAAATGTATGAAAACTTGGTACAGCGCCTCTAGCGGATAGTTGGCTACTAAAACCTCACGTAGCTAACTATCCTACGTCACAGCGTACTACAGCGACTGTACTTAGCGCTCATTAATTTGCTTAGAATTTGGTACCATGAGTAACAATTTTGACAGATGTCATAGTAACGTACTATTACTACTGTAGTAACGTCAGCCGATCAAAATGTGACAACTCATGGTAGACCTACTGTAATACCAATTCATCGATAGCCGCTTGCAGCTGTTACTATGAACGTTTTGATTGCATCCAAGTTCCGTAATCGCACCGGACTAAGAGCTATATTAATTGTTAAGAGCACTGGTGGTGTACTACGGAATACTAGCTACTAAGCAAAATGTGGTCATGTGCCAAATGTCATGTTTAGACGTGCCTCTGACTACCCTTTAGATATCCTCAAAGGTCTAAGTAACTAGAGATCTGAGGAGATATCTAACGAGCCTGGGGATTAATGTCGTGATCATGTATTTTTTCCACTAGTGGTGTAGTGGTAGCACCCCTGCCTAACGATCCGAAGGTCGTGGGTTCAAACCTGGTCGTGCAATTGGTTTTTCTATTCGAAAGAATTATTTTCGCAATGCCAGTGCTCTTACGGTGAAAGAAAACATCGTGAGGAAACCGGCATACCCTAGAAATTTTTTTGACGACCTCTGTGGCGCAGCGGGCGAGAGTCCACCTGCGACGCAAGAGGTTGCGGGTTCGATTCCCGCCTCGGAACAAATTTGTGTATGATCTGCAGAAATTTGTTCCGTTGGTCTGGGTGTTTTCTATATATAATAAAAAAATATCTATCTATGTAATATAATGTATTAAATATCTAGTTATCTAGTACCCATAACACAAGCTTTGAGTAGCTTACTTTGGGGCTAGATGATGCTGTGTGGATTGTCAAGCATTATTTATTTATAAATATTCGAATGTGTGTCATAGGTCAGTATTATTAGAAACGGTGATGGGCTTGCAACCTGACATTACGATCAAATACAATCTACACGTTTTAAATATCGATATATTATCATCTTTGTTTTGTTTTGACTACTGGCCTCATAGCTCAGTTGGTAGTAGCTCTGCCTTCTGCGCTGCAGGTTGTGGGTTCGATCCCCCAGGACTGACATTTGTGTGAACGCACATGTTTGTTCTGTGTCTGGGTGTTTACATATCCTTTGAATGCATTTACAACTATTTTTTTAGCAGCTAGTATTTTATTTTTCTGAATTATTTTTTTGTTTCGTGTGAATCGTTTAATGTAATTTCTAAGTTTGAATATATTTTTATTAGGTGCTTACCTAAATAGGCATGTTATGAAGAGAGATGAATGTCATGTGACAAGGAGAGTGTTAGGTATGAATGTGGATGGATACAGGGGGAGAGGTAGGACGAAGAAAAGATGGATGGACTGTGTGAAAGATGACATGGGTAAGAAAGGAGTGAGTACTGAGATGACGGATGATAGAGGGAGATGGAAGAAGACTTACCTAAATGTGTTTTGAATAAAATAAAAGAAATGAATTCAGTCAAAATTATTTTTTATTTAATTTTATTCTTGTAATAACAAGTTTTACATAAATGTTTCGTACAGTTAATCTCATATTACAATAAATCTTATATTACAATAGATCTTATATTACAATAGATCTTAGATAACAGGTAGATCTATTTCTGTATATTACACTTTAACATGGATAGTTGGCGGCGATTCTGTGTCGTCGCATTGATTAAAATTTCGTAAAAAGTCGATTATTTTGTTCACACCAAAATTCAGTCAAAAAAAAATAGTTTATTGAATGAATTTTCCGCATTTTACCCAGCTTTATATCGGCATTTTGGAATTTTGGGCCCAAACCAAAATCATTTTTGATCAAATCTTCCCATTGACCAAATCAACATTATTCCCAATTTGATCATATGAATGAATGTTGGCTAAGAACGAAAATCCAGACAAATCCGAAGACGCCTCATTTGTCAAAATCTGTCAAGCCGTTTGAGCTACAGCGACCGCCAAAGAAACTCTGTCTGAGTTACACTTATACATAATTCATACAGACATAATACATACATACAGACAAACACCTACAAATTACCCTTCTTCGCTTAGCAAACAGCAAACAATGTATAATAAAATTTTTACTTTGATATGAACAAAAAAGATCGTAAGTAGATACTTAATTCAGGAAATTTTAGCTTCTCCGCCAAAACAGAATCAGCACCAGTTTAAGTATTCATTTTATTATTGAACAAGGTACATTTACTTATACATTTAATATATTATCGAACTTAATATACAAACGTAACGATTATTTATTTCTATATATACATTGCTTTAATAATATTAAAAATCTTATAATTTCATCTTATAGTTCTTTTTAACCAGTTTTCATTTGTTTCTTTCGTACACTTGACACAATGGTGGTAATTCGGTTTGTTTGCAGACTAACTTAAAAAATGCTACCATAGGTACGATCTTATTTGGCTTATTATAAAGACCAAATTAGCGAAACAGTGACAGTTCTAAATGACAGTTTTTAAAAAGATCTAAAATTGACATAATCATTCTAATTTAATTAATTTTCCACCATTTTCACGTAGCTTTAGTCAACACCAATTTACATGGCTTCTAAAATAAGCTAAAACACGTCAATCATACGTCAGTTTAGTCAAATTAAGGATTGTCATTTAAAATGTTTACGCTAATTTAGTATTTGATGTGAACAATATAAGGTCGTTTATATTACAGCATTTTTTTAGTTAGTCCGCGAACAATAGAATCACCACGATTTTAAAGTTCTACGATATACCATTAAAAGAGCGCTGGTGGTGTAGTGGTAGCACCCCTGCCTCACGATCCGAAGGTCGTGGGTTGAAACCAGTACCCCTAGTATGAGTTTTTGATAGTTAACGAAAACTTTTTTCGAATAGTATCCTTTCATACATTTACCTCCATCGGAAATTTTAAGGAACTAAAATAAAGTCGATATCGTGAAAACTTGATTTAAAAATCATTGCTGGGACTGCCGATTACATAATATTTTCGATATTATCGACCTTATTTTAGTTCCTTAACATTTCCGATGGAGGTAAATGTATGAAAGGATACTATTCGAAAGAAGTTTTCGTAAATCAAAAACTCATACTAGGGGTACTGGTCGTGCACCAATGAGTTTTTCCATTCGTAAAATGTATGTGCGCAATGCCAGTGCTCTTAAATGAAGGAAAACATCGTGAGGAAACCGACATACCCTAGAACTAGAAATTCGAAGGTGTGTCATTTAGTATTCTTATAAGCGGCGATGGGCTTGCAACCTGTCACATACGGTTTACTAAGACCCTAAGACTAACCACTGTGGCAAAATGTGGGTACGTGCCAAATATCATGTTTGGACGTGCCTCTGAGTACCCTCAAAGATGTAAGTAACTAGAGATCTGAGGAGATATCTACCGAGCCCGGGGATTACAGTCGTGTGAGTGTTTTTTTTTGTTTTTTTATATTACTATATTCACATATTTCATAAGCCTCGTATTATTAAAACAGACATTAAAATAAGGCTATTTCTTGACTTTTATTACAAACTAGCTTAACAGACGTTGTTTGTCCAAATTTCAATGACAGAAAGAAGCATTTTCGCTTGTTCCCGTATTTTTCAATTTTCCGGGCCAATTTGGACTTTAACAATTAATTAAAAATTATGCCAGTGCTCTCAAACGGTGAAGGAAAACATCGTGAGGAAACCGGCATACCGTAGAACCAAAAATTCGAAGGTGTGTGTCATAAGTTAGTATTCTTATAAGCGGCGATGGGCTTGCAACCTGTCACGTACGGAATACTAACTACTGTGCAAAATGTGGGCATGTACCAAATGTCATGTTTGGACTTGCCTCTGACCCTCTTTAGATATCCTCAAAGATCTAAGTAACTAAAGATCTGAGGAGATATCTACCGAGCCCGGGGATTACAGTCGTGATCATATTTATTTATTTTTATTTTTAAAATTATCCAAAACGTTCCCGCCGTTCTGAATGTGCGTTTACCGACAACATAGTTTTTAGGGTTCAGTACCCAAAGGATAAAACGGGACCCTATTACTAAGACTCCACTGTCCGTCCGTCTGTCTGTCAGCAGGCTGTATCTCATGAGCCGTGATAGTTAGACAGTTGAAATTTTTACAAATTACGTATTTCTGTAGCCGCTATAACGACAAATAAAAAAAAAATAAAAAAAATATGTTCACGACTGTAATCCCCAGGCTCGGTAGATATCTCCTCAGATCTCTAGTTACTTAGATCTTTGAGGATATCTAAAGGGGGTAGTCAGAGGCACGTACAAACATGACATTTGTACATGCCCACATTTTGCACAGTAGTTAGTATTCCGTACGTGACAGGTTGCAAGCCCATCGCCGCTTATAACGACAAATACTAAAACACAGAATAAAATAAATATTTAAGGGGGCTCCTATAACACAAACGTGATTTTTTTTGCCGTTCTTATAGTACGGAACCCTTCGTGCGAGAGTCCGACTCGCACTTGGCCGGTTTAATTTTATTATAACTGTGAAATACAAAAAACGTGATTTTTTGCCGTTTTTATAGTACGGAACCCTTCGTGCGAGAGTCCAACTCGCACTTGGCCGGTTTAATTTTATTATAACTGTGAAAAACAAAAAACGTGATTTTTTGCCGTTTTCATAGTACGGAACCCTTCGTGCGAGAGTCCGACTCGCACTTGCCCGTTTTTATTAAACTGAACACATAAAATATACATAAAAAACTCTGATATTATATACATTTTTTTAATTTTCCTGTGAATATAGAATGGTGTTCTTTACATAAGGTGTAACATTTTTCATAAAATTACTTTCAACATCTGTATGGTCATACAATCATACATTCCATACACTCTGAGATCATTAGCGCGAAACGCATAGTCCTATTTTTTCATACAACTCAATAATTATTGCATTTCATCTAAATTTTAACTAGAATTTATTGCAAAAACTAAAATTATTGAGAATAGTTTCTTGCAGCCGCCATATTGGTTTTTTTGACATTTGTAAAGTCACTTTGTGATCCAAACGAATACACTTAATTATTCAAAATCCGTCCAGTTTTAGCGACAGCCAAAGAAACTCACATTCACCCCAAACATTACCCTTCGCAGTCGGGTAAAATAATAATTGGTGTCCGGCCGAGAATCGAACCCGCATCACGCGTAGTCGCTAGGGCTGTGTCCTCGACTTGTGGAAGCGGAGCCTCCATATTGTGGGTCCAATCTGAAATAATATAAATACACAATTAATCTTTGTTGCGGGCGAGAGTCCGCCTGCGACGCAACAGGTTGCGGGTTCGATTCCCGCTGCGGAACTAATTTGTGTACGATCTGCAGAAATTTGTTCCGTTGGTCTGGGTGTATAAAAAAATATCTATCTATGTATATAATAATGTTATTTGATTTTCACTTAAATTCGGAACAAGATCAAAAATAAAGACGTTGCGTTTCTCTGTAAACAAAAGTTTTAATTACTTACACACATTACAAGATTGACTATGTTAATAAGTTATACTAGTATTTACTAACCTGTAAACAAAAGAAAACAACATTTAATGCCTTTATTTCAGGTCTTTCTTATTAAATACCGAAAAATATCTTAATTACAAACTTATTTGTAATTTCTCACATGTGGGATTTTATTACGACAAACGTCACAATTTTCACAGTATGTTCCCTCTGTTGTACTGTCAGACTGTGTGACAGTGACAGACTCTGTACATAGATAATATACCATAAAAACTAATCTTTAGACAGTAATGTGTAATGTTTAGGTTTTTTTACATCTCCCCCCTTAGGGAAAACAATTTTAAGTGACAATGTACAAAATTGTTTAATTACCAACTACCACCGGAGATATTTTTGTAATGTGGTAGAGATTTGATTCCGTTTTCCTGTGTCCAGTATCCACTTCATATATTGAATTAGAAATCTTCCTCAGAATAGAAAACGGTCCAATCCTTAACTCATCCATTTTTCTTCTATTTAGCCGATTTCCATTTTCTACATAGACTTTGTCACCTACTTCCAAGTTATATTGTTCTCTATGTAGATCGAATCTTTTTTTATTATAATTGTGAGATTTTATTGTATTTTTGAAGGCTAGTTTTCTATCTCTTTCAAGATCTTCATTAGTACATTTTGTTTTCAATTCGACTGGTAAGATATTTACATTTCCACCTTCCAAAAGATATTTCGGAGCAAACTTCGTGACTGTGTGTTCTGTTTCGTTATATTTTTCAACACATCTCTGAGCCATAGTTGTCCATGCTATTTTTTTTTCATTTTCATTTATTTTACATCTTATTTTATTGACTAAAGTTTGATTAAGCCTTTCATTGAGTCCATTTGAAAATGGTGTATCAACCGCAGTGAAAACCAGTTCGATATTTTTTCTCTTTAGAAATTCTTTGAATTCTCTGGAATTAATTCCAGGGTATTGATCTGTTAATATCATATCAATGTCATAACTGTGTGTCACATTTTCAATTAGTTTAATAAAATCATTAGCGTTTTGGTTTCTTGATGTTAAAATATAAGCATATCTCGTAAAATGATCAACTAGAAGATGAAGGTATTTTTTTGTTGATCGTGATCCTCCAAAGCCGCCGATGGTATCAATGGACACAATTTCAAATGGACGTGTTGCTGGACCTAAATGTGACATTAAACCATATTTTGACTTCCTCCTTGACTTATTTTTAATACAAATTTCACATTCATCGCAAATTTGTTTAATGTTTGTTGTCATATTTTCAGCTGTGTAGAATGGTGTTATTTTATTTGTCATCTGAGTTCTTCCAATATGGCAATAAGTTCGATGGACCTCTTTTATTAAAGTTTTGCTAAGTACTTCTGATAGTATAATTTTCTTACTTCTTTTATTCTTTTTGTAGTAAATTTCATTCTCTAACACCAAAGTCGTTTTTCCATTTTTTAACTCAAGATTTGTCTTTTGGTCATGTTTTATATCATTTAAATTAAGTAAATTAATTACTTTTAAAAAATCATCAGCATTATCATGTGGTTCTAGAACTGGGTTTCTGCTTAAACAGTCTGCTTCTTGATTGAATTTTCCTGGGTTATATATCACCTTAAAATTATATTGGGATAAATAATATGTCAAATCACCTAATTCCTCATCAGTTCTCGACTTGATGTTCATATTTTCTAATGGTTTATGATCTGAGTATACTACAAATTCTTTTCCCATAAGCCAGTGCTGCCAATATTTCACAGCTTCTTTTATGGCGAGACATTCTAAATATATAGCCTTTTTCTTCTTTTGATAGTCAGTTAATTTTCTTGAAAAATAAGCGACCGGCTTATTTTCTCCATTTTCATCCTCTTGTTTTAATACCGCTCCTACTCCTTTGATACTAGCATCTGTGTAAATGCTTATTGGCAATTTAGGATCAAAAATTTTAAGAATTGGTTCGGAACATAACAATGATTTTATTTTATCAAATGATGTCTGACATTCTGCAGACCATATAAATTTAACATCTTTCCTTAGTAAATTGTGTAATGGATCAAGGATAATTGCACTGTTTGGTACAAACTTGTGATGAAAATTTATTTTTCCTAGGAATTGACGAATATTTGTTTTTGTTTCTGGAACCGGGAAGTTTTTAACAGCAGTTAAATAATCTTTCAGAGGTCTGATTGAATTATTTTCAATTATGTGACCTAAATATTTAGCTTCATGGCTTGCAAAAGTACATTTCGAAATTTTAAGTCTAAAGCCTTCCATTTGTATTGCCTCCAGCAGTCTTGATAAATGTACTATATGTTCTTCAAAATTTTGTGAAAAAATCAGTATATCATCTATAAAATTTACTGCAAAATTAGAAAGTTCGTATTTTCTTATGATATTGCTCAATATTCTTTGGAAGATTGCTGGGGAAGTCTTCAAACCAAAGGGAAGACAGGTCCATTGGAAATGTCCTTCCTGGGTAACAAATGCTGTCTTGTATCTATCTTGAATTTTTAGAGGAATTGACCAGAATGCAGAGTTAATGTCCAAAGTAGAAAAATACTTACAGTTTACAGCCTTTACCATCAAATCTTCAATCAGCGGGAAAGGTTGTGCTTGAGGGACAACAATTTTATTTAATTCTCTGAAGTCTATACATAGTCTTGTTTTTTTTTCATCTTCTTTTTTATAAGCCAGAGTTACAGGAGCTGCAAAGGGACTGTAAGATTCTTCAATCAAATTTTTCTTTAATAGTTTTGATATCTGATTTTCTATTTCTCTTCTATCCTCAACTGTGCACCTGTACGGACGTTTGTAACAGTATTTATCCACCATTAAGTCAATGTGAGCTTCATAATCTCGTAAAGTGCCAATGTCATATTTATCTTTAGCAAAAACAGAACTATATTTTTCTACCAACTTATCAATTTCTGATTGTTGGTATAAATCTAGATGGTTTACTGACATTTCAAACTTATCCAAATTTATATGTTCATTGAAATTTATTTCATACTTGTTAATGTGTTTAATTTCTTGTTTCATAATATCAGATTTCAATCGAAATCCATCTTCGTTTATGTCACCTAGTACATCAGGAATTTCGACATTTGTTATATCATTTGATTTGTAGTTATGAGTCTTCATATCCATTTTATTTGAGTTTAATTTCTTCTCTTCTGAATTTACATTTTGTACGATTTGTAATTCTTCATTTTGCATTAATTTAAATTTTTTTATACAGTCCAGCCCAATAAGAAACTCATAATTAAAATTTTCATTATCTACTACAAATATATCCATCATTCTTTCTATATTGTAGATTTTTATTTTAAGTGTTACCATTCCTTTTGTTTTCTTCTCACCATTAATAGTTTTCAAGTTTACCAACTCTATATCATTTCTATGTTTTTGTTTCATCTTAAGTAATTTAGCATTTATTAATGACACATTTGAACCAGAGTCATAAATGCCAGAAACTTCCAAAGTATCATTTAATAGTAACTTTATTTTTATTAATGGTGGCACGTCTAGTTTTTTGGATTCTTCTCATTCAGTTCAATTTCCAATTCTGAGTTATTTACAGTTTTCACCGTTGCTTTTTGATTTTTCTTATTAAACCAGCATATTTCCTCAGAATGGTAACGTTTCCCTTTATTCTCGTTGATGCAAATTGTGCATGGTTTTTTTTCTTCAATTTTCTTCGATTTACTGTCATAATAAGTAGTATTTTTTTTTCCATATTTATTTTTCTCAACAAAATGTTCCAATTTTCCTAATTCGTTGTAAAGATCTTCTGTTTCTTTTAAAGATTCTCTGTCAATCTTATCAGCCACAAAATTAGGTAAACCATATGCAATAAGGTCTATAAGCGTCCCAGTATCAATTGATTTTCTTACTTCTAATAACAGTTTTTCTTTTTTTAAAGCATACTCTAGTAAGGAACCTGCTTGATATTTAAATCCAAGAGCATATCTGTTGGGCGACCAACCTTTGTTTGCAAATGTTTCGCAAAAATTTTTCTCCCATTTGTACCATTCCGATTCAACTGTAAGTTTCATTAGCATGCAGCTATACCAATCTACGCTGGCGCTTTCCAAAAAAAATTTTAAAGTTTCAATTTTCTTTTTGTCTTCAACAATTTGGAAGCGCTCACATTCCTTATTAAAATCCTTAATCCATTGATAAGCATTTGAGTTTTTTCCCGTGAATTTCTGAATAATGAAATCCTTTGCAATTTTTCCTATATTTTGTTTTTCAGATTTTTCTTGTTTTTCTTCAAGTAATTTCTCTAATAGCTTCTCTAATGTTTTATTTGAGCCATCAGGTAGAGCACTATTTGTTTCTTCCAGAACTTCTTCCAGGTAAAAATCATTAAATTGCAAGTTTTGCTCGACATCCAAATAAGTTTTTGTCATAGTATCTGACAACGTTATCCATATTTTCCTTGTTTGATGTCTTTTATTTAGTGTTTTTTTTACCTTGGCATAGTTTGGAGTACTTGTAATTGTTTGATGAAGATTTACAGGCTGGTATTCAGCTGGTATTGCAAAAATCTGTCCATTTGGTGTAGATATTGAGGTTATGCAAACAATATTTGATTTTCCATCTGCAGATGGTTTTACTGCAAAATCAAATCTCAACTTTTCCATTTCTTCTTGAAATATGCAGAAAATGTTGTTTTATAATAATGTTATTTGATTTTCACTTAAATTCGGAACAAGATCAAAAATAAAGACGTTGCGTTTCTCTGTAAACAAAAGTTTTAATTACTTACACACATTACAAGATTGACTATGTTAATAAGTTATACTAGTATTTACTAACCTGTAAACAAAAGAAAACAACATTTAATGCCTTTATTTCAGGTCTTTCTTATTAAATACCGAAAAATATCTTAATTACAAACTTATTTGTAATTTCTCACATGTGGGATTTTATTACGACAAACGTCACAATTTTCACAGTATGTTCCCTCTGTTGTACTGTCAGACTGTGTGACAGTGACAGACTCTGTACATAGATAATATACCATAAAAACTAATCTTTAGACAGTAATGTGTAATGTTTAGGTTTTTTTACATGTATATAATGTATTAAATATATTAGTTATCTAGTACCCATAACACAAGCTTTGAGTAGCTTACTTTGGGGCTAGATGATGCTGTGTGGACTGTCCAGCATTATTTATTTATTATACTCGTAAGAGCGCTGGTGGTGTAGTGGTAGCACCCCGGCCTCACGATCTGAAGGTCGTGGGTTCAAACTGGTCGTGCACCAATGAGTTTTTTCTTTCGAAAAATGTATGTGCGCAATGCCAGTGCTCTTAAACGGTGAAGGAAAACATCGTGAGGAAACCGGCATACCCTAGAACCAAAAATTCGAAGGTGTGTGTCATAGGTTAGTATTCTTATAAGCGGCGATGGGCTTGCAACCTGTCACTACTACGATTATATTATAATCGTAGTAGTGCAGAGTAGACCCCCCTGCAGTGAGCAGTTCGTACCTGTAGTCGTGCGCGCGGTGCAGCGAGTACTGCCGACGCCGCGGGGATGCGCCTGCGCCGGCGCGGGACACTGCGGACCGCAACCATTAATCATAATAGAATAGAATAGAATAGATTTTTATTCAGACACGGACACATACAGGAAAATAAAAGTAAATAAAAAAACAAAACAAAGGTAAATCCAAAAATAAATAGATTGAGTAACACAGAAAGTAAACGTCTACCCGTGACCACGAAAGCGTGCAAACCTGTCGAAACGTCGGGAAAATATAAGGTAATTTAAACGCGATAAATAGATTTTCTGCGGTGTATTTGCCTGACAACTACGTCGCTCTGGTTTTTATATGTTTTCTCGTGTTATTTTGAGTTTTATTGCGTAATTTTGGTGGTTATTTTGCCAATAAAGCCCGGGTTCTTGACGCGAGTGTAAAGTATGTGAATTAGAGTGAATAGTTCTCTTCAAATTCCATCGGAGGAAATCCCGAAAATTTTCAACAAAACAGCCGTCTTTTGTTTAAAATTGACTTGACTACTTGACTATGACTCTGTGACGTTGACAATACTTATAAATAAATACACTTGACACTGGCAAAATTGTTCTCTAAGAGACAGATGCCATAATTGAAGAAGAAGAAGAAACGCGATAAATACCCGTCTAATACTAATAATAATGTGTTCAGATCGCGTAAGTTTAAAAGTACATACAGAAAGTAAAACAAAAAAGATGTAAATTGTCTTTCCTGCATGCAAGCCGGCTGAATAGGACCAATCTCAGCTTAATGCTACCACCTAATTATCATAATAATTTATTCATAACTAGCTGACCCGGCAGACTTCGTACTTATTTAGAAAACGTTTGTATGGGAAATAGAAAAGGGCTATTTTTAGGGTTTTCCCGGCAGTTATTCGATTTTTTCTTACCTTTTAAACCTTCCCTAGACCTCCACGAACATTTCAAGACCAAGATAAGATAAATCCGTTTAGCCGTTCTCGAGTTTTAGCGAGACTAACGAACAGCAATTCATTTTTATATATAAGAATTCCAGGTCCATACAAAAGATCTTAAAAACTATTTTGCTCAGCCAAAATCTGCCATCATTATACTAACATCACGTTACAATTACTACTTCCTACTAATATTATAAACGCGAAAGTTTGTAAGAATGTATGGATGTATGTTTGCTACTCTTTCACGCTGAAACGGCTGAACGGATCTGGATGAAATTTGGCACAGCTATAGATTATAGTCTGGAATAGCACGTAGACTACTTTTTTTGCATTTCAAGGTACCACGCGGGCGAAGCCGTGGGTGGAAGCTAGTTATACTACGAGTATAGATGCGAAAGTAACTCTGTAAGATACCTTTTTACGACTAAAAGGCTGAACGGATCATGATAAAATTTGGCAAGAAGATATATTATTATAGGTTATAGGTTAGAGTTACTTTGAAAATATGACAACGTTAATATGCTTCCATGTATTTTCCGTTCACTTATTATAACAAAATAATAATTTTAATTTTATACTTACTCGTATTATTACTATATATTTTTTTTTATTAAATGACAAAGTATTTTAAATAGCATTGTGATTAAAAATAAATATACTCACGGGCAGGCAGAGCGGGAATGGCGGGAGCGCTAGGTAGAGGCAAGTCCGCGTGACGCGAGCTCGCGCTTCCGGACGCCACTGTTAAAATAAACATAAGAGGCTTTTATTTTGACTATATATGAAGAAGTGTAGAATAAAGTGTTTAAAATAGTATTTAATGCAAAAGTTTTAAAAAGCCGACTTAACGTTTCTAATAATAGATTTTTACAGCCGTTTATCAGGATTTTTGGTATGACCTTACAAATTAGAGCTCTGGTAGGCGGGGATTGTCAATTATGCCAAAGAATAATATAAAAAAATTACATAAGCTATTTACACGTTACACAATTTAAACCCAAACGTCGAGGGAATAAAGTCGACATTAATACATTTTTGACAAATCAACGAAGTAGTTTCGATGTATGAAAGGACAATGGGCAAAAATGTATGGAACCTGGGACCACCCTCCAATAGACATGAAATATATGTCGTTGGATAGATCTAATCAACCGGAACAACTATTGCCTAGACAGCTTTGCTGTCACAGCTGTCCGTTCAAAGATATGAGATTTTTAAGTTTTGATACGAATACCCTAAGTTTTGATACGAAAGTCGGACACGAATACCCTAAATACCAGAATAAATAAAAAAACACTGTTAAAACTGATAAAAGGGGGCCCCTTTTTTATGTTACTGTGTAATAAATCATTATTATAACAATAATATTTTATTTATTTTAACATTTTATCAAAACTTAAAAGTCTTGTATCTTTGAACGGACAGTTGTGACAGCAAAGCTGTCATAGCAATAGTTGTTCCAATTGAACAGACCTATCCAACGACATATATTTTATTGCTATTGGAGGGTGGTCCCAATCTGCCCATTGTCCTTTGGAGTCATGTTTCGCGGATATTTTAAGTAATGCTTCCATGTTTTTTTTTCGTTCACTCTAAAATCAAGGTCAAAAAAGTTTTTAAAATACTTAACGATAAAAATAAAAAACTTGAGAGGTGTCAAGGGACACCCGGATGGAACGAAGTTCCTTTCCTTGCTTTCTATGAGAGAGAGAGACAGACAGAGAAACACGCGCACGCCGCACGGCTTACAACTATAGCAAAAAGTGTCGTTACAACTTTTGGTCTTAATTTTTCCAAACTGTAGCAAAAAGTGTCGTTACAACTTTTGGTCAATATTTTCCAAACTGTAGCAAAAAGTGTCGTTACAACTTTTGGTCTTAATTTTTCCAAAATAAAGCAAAAAGTGTCGTTACAACTTTTGGTCTTAATTTTTCCAAAATAAAGCAAAAAGTGTCGTTACAACTTTTGGTCTTAATTTTTCCAAACTGTAGCAAAAAGTGTCGTTACAACTTTTGGTCTTAATTTTTCCAAAATAAAGCAAAAAGTGTCGTTACAACTTTTGGTCTTAATTTTTTCAAAATAAAGCAAAAAGTGTCGTTACAACTTTTGGTCTTAATTTTTCCAAAATAAAGCAAAAAGTGTCGTTACAACTTTTGGTCTTAATTTTTCCAAAATAAAGCAAAAAGTGTCGTTACAACTTTTGGTCTTAATTTTTCCAAACTGTAGCAAAAAGTGTCGTTACAACTTTTGGTCTTAATTTTTCCAAAATAAAGCAAAAAGTGTCGTTACAACTTTTGGTCTTAATTTTTCCAAACTATAGCAAAAAGTGTCGTTACAACTTTTGGTCTTAATTTTTCCAAACTATAGCAAAAAGTGTCGTTACAACTTTTGGTCTTAATTTTTTCAAAATAAAGCAAAAAGTGTCGTTACAACTTTTGGTCTTAATTTTTTCAAAATAAAGCAAAAAGTGTCGTTACAACTTTTGGTCTTAATTTTTTCCGTCTAGCCCCCTTTCGCAACGCGCGATAAGGAACTTCGTTCTAATAAACAGTGTAGAAACACCCACCGGGTTGCGGCGCGTCGCTGCGGTACTGCGGCAGCGTTGCGGCGGAGCGGCGTTGCGGCTGCGGCTGCGGCGCGGGCGCGGGCGGCGATGAGCTTCCCACCCGGCCGCGGAACGACGAATAAGCTACAAGTTAAATTAGGTATAAAATTAATAATGCTGGACAATCCACACAGCATCATCTAGCCCCAAAGTAAGCTACTCAAAGCTTGTGTTATGGGTACTAGATAACTGATATATTTAATACATTATATACATAGATAGATATATTTTATTATACATAGAAAACACCCAGACCAACGGAACAAATTTCTGCAGATCGTACACAAATTTGATCCGCGGCGGGAATCGAACCCGCAACCTCTTGCGTCGCAGGCGGACTCTCGCCCGCTGCGCCACTGAGGTCGACTTTTACAGAGAACGATTAAAAAAACCCCGATACAAATTTTGCCCGCCATTTTGTGCTGGCGGCCATCTTGGTTTTGAAATCATTTTCTTTAATTGATGCCTATATTGAGGAAGATGTGAAAAAAAAAATCTTCAACTAGAACGTGACAGGTTGCAAGCTCGTCCCCGTTAAAATCATCGCAAATTTCTTCACGATGTTTTCCTTCACCGTTTGAGGGTACTGGTGTAGCGCATGTAAAGATTTGAATTGTTAAATCCAAATTTTTTAACTTACGCGATCTGAACACATTATTATTAGTATTAAACGGGTATTTAACGCGTTTTATTAACCTATTTTTCACGGGCCCGTAACCACGACACTGTGTAAACCTGTCGAAACGTCGGAAAAATAGGTAAATAAAACGCGATAAATACCCGTTTAATAATAATAATATATTGTAAAATCCATTGGTGCACGACGAGTTTCGAACCCACGATAAATAAATAAATAAATAAATAAATAATGCTGGACTATCCACACAACATCATCTAGCCCCAAAGTAAGCTACTCAAAGCTTGTGTTATGGGTACTAGATAACTGATATATTTAATACATTATATACATAGATAGATATTTTTTTTATTATACATAGAAAACACCCAGACCAACGGAACAAATTTCTGCAGATCGTACACAAATTTGTTCCGCGGCGGGAATCGAACCCGCAACCTCTTGCGTCGCAGGCGGACTCTCGCCCGCTGCGCCACTGAGGTCGTCAATCTTAGGATTATAGGCCACGATCTTAGGATAAAAGTGTTTCCTGTTCATACACTCACCTCTCATAACAGACAGTTCAATGGCGGCTCTCAGTTCGTCTTCGTCAGAGCGAGCGCGAAGACACGACATAGCCTGAGAGAAAAAGAGATAGATATAATTTTGATATATCTTAAAAACAAACACACGACTGTAATCCCCGGGCTCGGTAGACATCTCCTCAGATCTCTAGTTACTTACATCTTTGAGGATATCTAAAGAGTCAGAGGCACGTCCGAACATGACATGGTAAGTGCCCACATTTTGCACAGTAGTTAGTATTCTGTAGGTGACAGGTTGCAAACCCATCGCTGCTTATAAGAATACTAACCTATGACACGCACCTTCGAATTTCTAGTTCCAGGGTATGTCGGTTTCCTCACGATGTTTTCCTTCATTTAAGAGCACTGGCATTGCGCACATACATTTCGAATGAAAAAACTCATTGCACGACAAGGTTTGAACCCACGACCTTCGGATCGTGAGGCAGGCGTGCTACCATTACACCACCAGCGCTCCAAATTTATCACGTGTATTTATTTTTTCGTCAAACGCGCGATTTCTAAACCGAATACTGTTTTTTTATCATGGTCCTTAATTTCAGAATAAGATTAGATTATGCTTTTAGTTTAGACCAGTACGTCTACCATGAGTTGTCACATTTAGATCAGCTGACGTTACTACAGTAGTAATAGTACGTTAATATGACATCTGTCAAAATTGTTACTCATGGTACCAAATTCTAAGCAAATGAATGAAGCGCAAACTACAGTCGCTGTAGTACTGTGACGTAGGATAGTTAACTACGTGACGTTTTTATATTTATATTTATTTATATTTATTTCGAGGAAAACCAGAAGCTTATAATAACAACTTAATGTAACAATTTTAAATACTAGAAAGCTTATCGAAGGTTTTCACGGATATATAACAGAATAGTAAGTTATAAACAAGCTATGAACATTCAATTATGACTACTTTATCTATTTTTATAATGTAAGTTTAATGCAGGTATAGGTACATTAATCATTCGCGCCAAAGAATTGTCCACTCAGCCGCCGCCTGGCCGAGCTGACACTCGTGCAGAATAGCTCCAGATCATGCTGCATACTTATTTTGTTAAAATTAAATAATAAATAAATAATAATAAAATAAATAATAATAAAATTTATTCAAAAAACATAATAAGACAAAGGGTACATGAGGTGCACTAAACGGCTAAACATAGCTAAGTAAACTAATTGAGCCTGAACTAGGTAATCCTGTGTTTCAGGCGATAACAGTGCTATATTATAAAATAATCACTTACTATTACTATTAAGGCATATTATACATGTTGTTTAAGTTAGAAACAATTTGTGCATGGTATTAACTTACATTGAGTATAATATCTAGGAAAATCACTATACTAAGGATACTACTACTAAGGAACTTATAAAATATATATTACTTGATAATATCTAATAGCTTCTCTGTATCATCGTAGGATAGACTTTGTAGTGTGAGTTTAATAGCAGTTTTACAATTATTATAGTTAAGTGCGTAAAAATTAGACATTGAATTTAGTCTGTTGTATAGGAACGGACCAAGAAAAAGATAAAATTTGTTCGCAAAGGCAAATTTTAGGGTTGTTGGTTGAGGGCAAACATTATCATTCCGTCTCTTATTAGTAAAGTTAGTGCTGTAGGGAAGGGCTGCGTGCTGTCTTAGCACTGTGTTCATTATAAATAGCTGCCGGACTGTCAACACATCACAGGCCTCGTATAAAAGATTAGTAGGGAACATGAAAGGGCGAAAGGTAGCCACTTTAAGTATTGCTCTTTGTGCTCTTTCTACTGTTAGTAACACTGTCTTACCCGCTCCACCCCAAGTGGTAATGCAATAAGTTAAAATCGATTGACACAGGGCAAAGTAAACTTGTCTAATTATATTATGATCTGCAATATGGCGTAGCTTTTTAAAGATAAATATTAACTTACGCACTCTACCACATAAGACTTTTATGTGGGGCTTAAACGTAAGATTATCATCTAGTATGATACCTAAGTATTTTATTTGATTAGTACTTTTAATTACGGGACACAAGCATTGGGTGTTGTCAGGGCTATAGCAATGATGTGCGTATAGTTTAGTGTTGGTAATTGTTGTCGTCTGTTTGCGCATCGAAAACTTAGTATAATTAGTCTTGTCAGCATTTAATGTTAGTAGGTTGTGCTGCAGCCATTTGTTAACTTCATTGAATCCATTTTGCGCAAACTCGAACACTTCCTTATCGGAATCAGCAGTGTATCACTTAGTGTCATCAGCGTATGATATAATTGTGCCGTGGTCTAGTTTTAAGTTACACAGATCGTTAATGTAGATCAAAAAAAGGGTTGGACCCAGTATACTTCCTTGGGGAACGCCGAAGGATGTATTTTTCTGATAATCGCTCAGGACACTGCCAACTCTCAAACATTGGGTGCGTTGTTCTAGGTAGCTAGTAAAGAGCTTTAACTGAATGTCTCTGATTCCTAAAAGTTCCATCTTGCGCAAAAGAATAGGTATTGAAACTGTGTCAAAAGCTTTAGCAAGGTCGAGGAAAATTCCTACTGTGTGTTTTCCCTTGTCAAGTTCTTGAACGAGATAGTTGGTCAGGTGATGTACAGCATCGGCAGTGGAAATATTAGGTCTGAATCCAAATTGAGTCTTAGATAAAATCAGTTTATCCTCCAGGTAATTCACC
Organism: Cosmorhoe ocellata; assembly: GCA_963675405.1. NCBI lineage: Eukaryota > Metazoa > Arthropoda > Insecta > Lepidoptera > Geometridae > Cosmorhoe > Cosmorhoe ocellata. The sequence continues at coordinate 1,043,978 of OY776273.1, forward strand.
AACCTTTTATTAATAATTTTTTCTAATATTTTAGATACAGAAGACAGTAAAGAAATTGGTCTATAGTTTGTAAGTTGGTCTTTACTGCCAGATTTGTACACTGGGACCACTATCGCTTTTTTCAGACATGCCGGGAAAACACCAATAGATAGGCATTTGTTGAAGATGTGTGTCAATGGGGGAATTAAAATGTGCCTAAATTGTTTTAGTATTTTAGTTGAGATATTGTCCCATCCGACTGCACAGTCGTCCTTTAAACTCATGACTATCCTTTCTACCTCGGCTTCGTCAGTCTCTAGCAACACAAAGGATGTCAGAGCATTGTGATCCAAGGGAGCTGTATATTTTTGCGTTTGTAGATGGCCTTGAGCTCGTTCTGCTAAACACTTACCTACATTTACGAAGAAAGAATTTGCAGAGTTAGCAGATTGCAAATGTGATGCGTTTGTTTGCAATAAACACGAAGATGACTCATGTGATTTCGACGTATACGTTACATTTTTAATATGATTCCAGAGTTTTTTACTATTTTTTCCCGCTTTTTCAAGTGCAGTTTTGTCGTAGTTATTTTTGACTTTACGTAAAAGATCATTACAAAAGTTACGGTAACGTTTATACGACATCTGTAGAACCAAGAGCTTATTCATGTCGAGCTTATTCATGTTTATCTTTGACCTAGTGCGATTAACATTTGGTTTAGGCAATTTACAATTTAAAGAAAGTAGGATAGCTTTATGATCGGTAATAGATGAGTTAATGACAAGGGCAAGTGAAGGATGATTCGATTTAAGCATCATATGATCTAAGCAGGAACCACCTTGGTGCGTTGAGAGTGTGTGCGCAGGAAGCAAACCATGAAAGGAACATAAATTTAGGTAGTACTGGTTAGTTTCGTCGCTATATTCAGGCATAATATTGATATTAATATCTCCAGCTATAATAATATTCTTCACAGACGATATGTTTTGTAGTATATCGTTTAAAGAATTAGTAAAGTTGCTGAGGTTTCTAAAAGAAGGTGGTCTATATAGAGCAAGTATTGCTGTTTCATCTCCAATTTTAATCAGCAATCTGTTGCAGTCTTGCATAACAGGTTCCTCGACAGAAACATTAAGATGATTTTTTGTATAGACTATTACGCCATCGTTTTGATTATAATTTATGTTAGTATGGTACATAGAATATCCAGGCATTTGCGGCACGTTGTATTGTTTAGTGAGCCAGCATTCTGTTAACACAATAATGTCACAGTCAATATTCATTCTTTGTTGAAAAGTAGTAAAATTGTCGTAGTTTTTATAGACACTGCGAATATTTTGTGTTAGCACAGTTAATGGATTAATATAAGATGAAAGATAACGTCTGCAGTCTTCAACTTCACAGAGGCAAGAATCTGATACAGAATAGTTATCTAAATCATTAATTACATTACTTAACATCATTTTTAATAAAAACTAAGTTTACAAGGACCAGGAAAAATAAATAAGCGGCGCTCTTAGGCGCCTTCATAATCTATAGAGTTGATGTACCTTTTTTCGGCCATTGCTTTAGCTGGGCAGTCAGCACAACCCGTTATATGCTTACTTGGCTTTTTGAAGTGAAGGCAAGTGGCACACTTTGGATCCTCTGCTTTTTTGGTGCAATCCTTTATTGAATGGCCTTGAAGTCCACAGTGGCTGCAGATGTGATACGTCTCGCGGCAGGACTTGGCAGCGTGTCCGTACTGCTGGCACTTGAAGCACCTGGTTACCAATGTAAAGTCCTTCACAGGGCACGAGGACCAGTTAATAAAAACCCGCTCCTTTGATATTAGAGCCTTACGAATAACTGCAGGAACTTCAATCACAAAGTTGCAGGTCTCAGCGTCCTTCTTGCCGGACTTATGGCTTAGTTTGGTCAATAACAGATATTTTTCAAGTGTTAGTTCCGGCAGTGATTCGGCTATATTTTGTTTGTACAAACAGGTAAACACATCCTTTTCCTGCATAGATGAGGGCACTCCAATTATTACGACTCTGGGCTTACGTTTTTGCGGCTCCTCGACCAGCAGACCAGAATTTGTGAGCTGCGCCGACTGCTTCAGCTTCTCTATGTCGCCCCTCGTTTCAGTGCTTATAATGACTCCTCCATTTCTCGTTTTTCTGAGGCCTCTTACTTGTAGCTTCATATCTTCAGGGCAAATTATTTTTTGAACTAAATTTTTAGTTTCCTCACTTGACTTGAGGTTGTCTTGCGGATAGATGGCCACAGAGCTAATAGTAGTAGGCTTTATATAGTTGTTGTTGCCTCTTTTCACCATGTCTGCAAAAGAAGAGTTTCCAGATAGGGGTTTGGATGTCTCGTCAATTTTATCCTGCATAATCTTGAGTTGCTCAGATAGGTTCATTTTCTCGATGAGGGCCTTGTTTTCAATGTTCATGGTCATGGCTCTTGCCTGCATAGCTTGATAATAAATTAACATCTGCGAAGTACCATTACCCACTTTACGGCATAAAGCGCCTATTTTCTGTTTTTGATCCGAGTTCAGTTTTCCTGCCTCGGCGATTGTGCAGATCTCATTTAGAAACTGCTCGATGCTCGATGACCAGTATACGAGATCCGATGTAGTTACTGCGTCTTCAGGCTTCAGTGCAGGACGAGTAGAGGGGTGCGGCACATCCGGGGGCTGCTGCGGCACGGCCGAGGGTTGCGGGACGGCCGAGGGTGAGGTGGGCGTTCGAGGCGGGCTGCGGGCTATTCTGCTGCTCCGGCTAAAAGGACTGTTAAAATCCATTTTGATAAGAAACAGTGAATTTTGTAGTTTATTTAGTCCATCTTCACCAAACACTATGACACGGAACTGCAACCGCTAACGAGGTCACTAGTCAGCAATTTGAAATTATTTATTTTAAATAAGTACATCAATGTATTAAGTAGCACGTCTGCTCTAAACAACGTCAAGGTATCAAGGTTTTGTTTTTTGTGTTGTGTTTTTTTAATCAATTGTTACTCGCTCGCCATAAAAAGGAATTTTGTCGATAATTAGTACCAGCATGGGGGACATTCATGATGGGATTGAATCTCATGGTTTTGTTAGGAGCGTTGATTTTAATTTTATTAAGTAGGTTGGGGCAATTAATATTATTTGATGTAATTTTAAGTAAAAAAGATAAATCGGCGATATCACGCCGATTACAAAGAGGTAGGATATGAAATTTTCTACATAGGTCGAGGTAGTTGGCTGCGCTGTACGGAATTTTAAGGCGAAAGCAAAGGTGCTTAATAAACTTGATTTGGATACGCTCAATTCGTTTAGTATATACATATTCGAGAATGCTCCTAACGAATGTGCAGTATAGGATCTTGAGGGTTTTTGCGCGATGAAAACTAGATGCACACCTCATGACGAATCCTAATGCCTTAGAGGCTTTTGAGACAATGGATTGGATGTGATCGTCAAAAATGAGTTTATCATCATGAATAACTCCAAGATCCCTAACCGCGCTGCATTTATGCAGAGGTTCTGACTTCAGTGAATAGGTAAATGGAATGAGTATCTTTTTACGGGAAAATGTGACAATTGAACATTTAGATGGGTTTAATTCTAGTTTGTTGTTTAGGCAATAATTATCTAATCTAGATAGGTCAGCTTGAAGGTCAAGAGCGTCATCTGGAGATTTAATAATTTTAAAAATCTTCATATCCTCCGCAAAACTAAGGACATGACTATTTTGGAAGCAACTAAAAATGTCGTTAACAAAGATTAGGAACAGGAGCGGTCCAAGCAGTGATCCCTGTGGTACACCGCTAGGAATAGTAACCCAGCTAGATATATAGTTACTGACTACGATAGCCTGGGAACGGTTATAGATGTAGGAGACGAACCACCTAAGTAGGTTTTAGTACCCAACTATCCGCTAGAGGCGCTGTACAAGTTTTCATACATTTTTGTAACTACAGTCGCTAGCGAGTGTAGATTGTAAAAACTCATGGTAGACCCTCTGAGCATATTAGAATGAGTATAATAAAGGAAGTTTGAAAGTAGCGCCGGTGACAGAAAAGATGAAAAGTAATAGGTTGGCGTGGTATGGGCATGATGTGCGGCGGGAGTAAAGTCATGCTACAAGAAGGGTTATGGATTTGAATGTGGATAATACAAGAGTAGAAGTAGACCTAAGAAGAGATGGATGGGCTGTAGGCATGGAAATGATTGCTATTTTTAAATCATTATAATTTGATGAAATGATTAAATTTTGTCAATGCTATTTCACCTGTGATTTTTCACAGGCAATGATTTTTAATTTGACAACGTAAATGTCACTTGGTGAATTGCGATAGCTACTGCTACCTATTATGCTACTATTCATACTGCTACTATTCACAATCAAATCACAGTCAGAGTGAAATGATCCGTAAAATGATGATTTCGTAAAACGAATATGTAAAAGTGAACTTTACATGCATGCGATTAGAGTTTATAATTAACTAGCTGATGCCCGCAGCTTCGTCCGCGTAAATGTCGATTATCGCGACTTTTCATACAAACTTTCATCCCCTATTTTATCCCCTTGGGGGTAGAATTAATGAAAATCCTTTCTTAGCGGATGCCTACGTCATAACATCTCCCTGCATGCCAAATTTCAGCCCGATCCGTCCAGTGGTTTGTCTGTGCGTTGATAGATCACTATGTCAGTCAGTTTGAGTTATATATATTTAGATTGTCATAGCTGATCATCATATCTATGACAAGCATAAAGCTAATTTTTGCGCTCTTTCTCGCACGCCGTAATAGGCATATAACGTGTCTCGCTCTCTGCGATTTCATTTGCTGTGATAAATATCAGACTCTGTGAAGGAAAGTAGCAGGTGTGACGTATGAAAACATAATTCATATGATTTTTCACTTCTACTTATGATTTGACCCATGCCTAATGGACTGTGTGAAAGACGATATGTGTCAGAAGGGAGTGAGTACTGAGATGACGGATGATAGGGGAGAGTGGAGGAAGAGAACCTGTTGTGCCGACCCCACCAGTGGGATAAGGGCAGGAAATTGACCTCTTTGTAGGTACTAAAATAGCCGTGATTTTGGGTGGGGGTTAAAAATGCTAATAAAACATCACGTGATAAACTGTATGTAACTGACTTGTGTATGATCCCGACTATTCCTGTTGCTCTGACCGGCTGCGGTGCTGTTCCGCTGAGCTCTGGACCCTGCGAAATACGAAGCATTAGTGGCAATTCTTTTGCCTCATTTATCAAAATCCATGCAGCCGTTTGGGCTCAGCGACAGCCAAAAATCGTTTGTAAGAATGTACAGGGGCCTTACCACGAAGTTTTCCAGAACGATTCCGTAACGATTCCATTATAGAAACGTCACTACTTCCATACAATTTGCATAGGTCATGGTATGAAATAATAATGTAATACTAATTCGGTAATGTATTATGAATTCGTGGTAAGGCCCCAGGTCATCCAACGGATCTAGGTATTCGTGAAGTTAGCCACAGGTGCGAGTTTGCGCATGTACAGTTCCTTCCCCCCCTCATACCTCCAATTGCTCCCGAAAAACGATACTGCGCAGCTCTTGCGGCTAACTTCACGAATGCCTAGATTCGTTGAGCCAACTATATGTTTGTTACTCTTTCACGCTGAAACTTCTGAATGGATTTTGATGAAATTTGGCACAGATAGATTATAGTCTGGAATAGCACATAGGCTACTTATTCCGAAAAAATGTACGTATTCGTGGTATAGATTTGTTTTTGTTTTTCAAGGTAACACGCGGGCGGAAGCATACATACATACATACATCCAAACACATTGTATCCTCCTTTACAGTCAGTTATAAGATGCCAAAGAACAGTGGATTTTCGTCCCCTTCCAATCCTAAGGTCGCAGGTTCGATTCCGGTCGTGCACCTCTGGAATTTTCTATTCCAAGTTTTGTATTGGAACGAAGTTATCGCGCGTTGCGAAAGGGGGCTAGACGGAAAAAATTAAGACCAAAAGTTGTAACGACACTTTTTGCTATAGTTGTAAGCCGTGCGGCGTGCGCGTGTTTCTCTCTCTATCTCTATCTCTCTCTATCTCTATCTCTATCTCTCTTTATCTCTCTCTATCTCTCTATATCTATCTCTATCTCTCTCTATCTCTCTCTCTCTCTCTCTCTCTCTCTCACACTATCTCTCTCTCTCTCTCCCTCATAGAAAGCAAGGAAAGGAACTTCGTTCCATCCGGGTGTCCCTTGACACCTCTCAAGTGTTTAAATCCTATTACCTGGTCTAGGTGTGTGAGTGGCTCCATCGCCTAAGTCCAACTGTAGTACCACTCCACCGTACTCTGTGAAAAGAAAAAATATACTCACTACATATTATAACAAAGTCTTCCGCCGCGACTGTCTGTCTGTTCGCGATAATCTTTGTTGAGTGTTAAATAGCGTTGGGGGCACTGTGAGACATTTAGGGGCACTGTGAGACATTTAGGGGCGCTGCGAGACAGTTCAGGGTAGCTGTGAGACAGTGATGGGGACACTGTTAAGTAGCGTCGGGGGCGTTGTGAGACATTTAGGTGGCGCTGCGAGACAGTTAAGTGGAGCTGAGATGGTGATGGGGCACTGTTAAGTAGTGTCGGGGGCGCTGTGAGGCATTTAGGAGGTGCTGAGAAACATTAAGGAGTGCTGTGGGATAGTAATAGGGGCACCGTTAAATAGCGTCGGGAGCGTTGTGAGACATTTAGGGGGAGCTGTAAGATAATGATGGGGGCACTGTTTAGTAGCGTCGGGGGCGCTGTGAGACATTAAGGGGACGTTGCGAAACAGATAAAAACTGTGAGATAGTGGCACACTATCCCACAGTTTTTACTGGGGCATCAGGAGCGCTGTGAGACATTAAGGGGATACACGAGACAGTAAAGAAGGGGCGCTGCGAGACAGTTAAGTGGGGCTGTGAGATAGTGTAATGGATGCGGAGAGACATTGTAGGGGGCGCGGAGAGACACAAGACTCACCCCAGGGCGGCGGGTGTCGGAAGTAGTCCGTGTGCGTGAGCAGGTGCGTGTTGGCGTTGGGCGCCATGGCCACGTCCGGCACGCAGGCGGACAGGCGGGGGCGCGGCGCGGGGGCGGGGGGCGCGGAGAGACACAAGACTCACCCCAGGGCGGCGGGTGTCGGAAGTAGTCCGTGTGCGTGAGCAGGTGCGTGTTGGCGTTGGGCGCCATGGCCACGTCCGGCACGCAGGCGGACAGGCGGGGGCGCGGCGCGGGGGCGGGGGGCGCGGAGAGACACAAGACTCACCCCAGGGCGGCGGGTGTCGGAAGTAGTCCGTGTGCGTGAGCAGGTGCGTGTTGGCGTTGGGCGCCATGGCCACGTCCGGCACGCAGGCGGACAGGCGGGGGCGCGGCGCGGGGGCGGGGGGCGCGGAGAGACACAAGACTCACCCCAGGGCGGCGGGTGTCGGAAGTAGTCCGTGTGCGTGAGCAGGTGCGTGTTGGCGTTGGGCGCCATGGCCACGTCCGGCACGCAGGCGGACAGGCGGGGGCGCGGCGCGGGGGCGGGGGGCGCGGGCTCGCGGGGGCTCCACTCGCCCGCGGGGCGCCGCGGGTCCGAGCTGCGCGCGCGCGCCGGCCGCCGCTCGCACGTCCCGCTCCGGGATATATCTATCCATATAATAAAATCGTTTACCTGTGTGTTTGTGCACGCTAATCTCCACAACGCCTGAACCAAATCGAATGAAGTTTTCACAATATATTGAGATAACCTTGGATTAAAACTTAGGCTTTGTTTCATCGAAATCGGTTGACAAATAAAAAAAGGTAAGAATTTGATTCATTTGATCAAAACCCTTATCTATCCGTTCAGCACCAGTCACAAAATATTAAAAAGTAATCGCGATTGCGTACGCGTTAGATTACGTTTTAATATTTTGTGACGGGGGCTGAACGAATAGATAAGGTTTTTCATGAAATGATTTTGTTAATATTATAGGATTAATAATATTATTATGTTATAATATATGTTATGTTATAGCAGGAGGTCAAATCCAACTCACGCGCCGACGGCGGCGACTCACCCAGCGGGATGTGAAGCGCAGGCGCAGATCGCAGGCTGCCGGTGGACGCGCAGCGAATAGAACCGGAGCTATTCAGTGTTCTGAAAAAAAAACAAACACTTTGAATTAAAAATGACTATTTTATTTATTTATTCATGATTAATTAATTGCACACAAAATATCAGCTATCTGGTTCCCATAGTACAAGCTTTGCTTAGTTCGAGGCTAGATGGATGTCCACCAATATTTATTACTAGCTTCTGCACGCGGCGTCGCCCGCGAAGTACCTACATAAAATATAGCCTATGTTCATCCTGAAAGTTCATTGTACACATTGGTGAAAGAATTTTTCAAATCGGTTCAGTAGTTTCGGAGCCTATTCATTTCAAACAAACAAACAAACAATCAAAGTTTTCCTCTTTATAATATTAGTATAGATTTACTAGCTTCCGCCCACGGCTCCGCCCACGTGACCTTGAAAAACAAAAACAAATCTATCCCACAGCACCCATACATTTTTCCGGGCTAAAAAGTAGCCAATGTGCTATTCTAGACTGTAAACTATATTTGTCCCAAATTAATTCCAGATCCGTTCAGCCGTTTCTGCGTGAAAGAGTAACAAACATACATCCATACATACTTACTAACTTTCGCGTTTATTATATTAGTAGGATAGTAGGATTATTATTTATTTGTGATGAAAACATATATTTTTTGATAAAATTTTGGCATTTATTTATGTCGTTCATCCGTCTCATATCCGCACGCGAGAAAGCGAGACAAAAGTCGACATAATTATGCCAACGCTTTTACACATCTGTCTCATATCCGCACGCGAGAAAGCGAGACAAAAGTCGACAAAATTTTATCAACGCTTTTGTAATTCAGTACGTCTACCATGAGTTGTCACATTTAGATCGGCTGACGTCACTTCAGTAGTAATAGTACGTTACTATGACATCTGTCGAAATTGTTACTCACGGTACCAAATTCTAAGCAAATTAATGAGCGCAAACTACAGTCGCTGTAGTACTGTGACGTAGGATAGTTAGCTACGTGTGGCTTTAGTACCCAACTATCCGCTAGAGGCGCTGTACAAGTTTTCATACATTTTTTTAACTACAGTCGCTAGCGAGTGTAGATTGTAAAAACTCATGGTAGACCCTCTGTCTCATATCCGCACGCGAGAAAGCGAGACAAGGCGACACAATTTGTCGTGTCGCACATGCTAGCCCGGCTGGTACACTCACCGACAGCACTCCTCGCGCCACTGGCTCTCGGCGCTGTCGCGGGCGCCGCTAGTAGACACCTCCCAATCCGACGTGTTCTGTTCACTGTACAAACAATTACTAATGCGTAAAACTACCAAAAAGTACCTACACTGTCAACTTACTTACCTACCTAGTACCGTGTTAATAAAACGACTCACTAATAACTGTAAGCTACAACCCGGTCACATTATCTCGAGACCTGGCGTCGATGACGTCACGTCGCGTCGGCGCTCAGGGTGTCTCCCTGATATAATCGGAATCGAATGTTCATTAAATTCAGTTGAATTCACAGATGTTTCGTTGTGTAATTGAAAATTTCGTGTCCTCCGTAAGTAATCCTATAGTAGGTTTACGAGATCAATTGTCAAAAATAACGTCGGTCGTTCTATCGTTCAAATATTTGCACGATTACTGTGCCGATATATCGTCGATCGTTTTGCGGAGTAGGCCCCCTGATCTCTCTCTCTCTCTCTCTCTTTCTCTCTCTCTCTCGGCAACGAAAGTGCGAGCGCGGGGAGGTGAAAGGAGAACGGGCCGGGATGTTCGCATTCCAGCGAGGTCTCGAGATAATAATAAATAAATAAATAAATTTATTTATTTGCATAAAAGGTTTACATAATAAATCATTGAATCCATAGGCTCCCGAACTAGTTAACAACTGTGTTTCGGGTGCCAGTGGCTTCTCCCATCTAGATTATCATAATTAATTATGCATACTATTTTATATAGGTTTTAACTAATCTGATATTTAATTTAAGAGAAAAAAAAAATATATATTGAATAAGTGCTTATTAAATAAATAAATATGGTCTTTACTATTGTGTGTGTGTGTGTGTATGAGCGTGTATGTATAGGTGTGGTACACATATAATCATTTAAAGGTACTCAACATGCTTTCAATGCCTTCATAATCAATTCCGTTAAGCCAGGTAATTAGAGGTTTCTTAATTTCGTTATTGTTTAATTTTTTAGCCTTATATATTTTATTGAAATTGTTATATAGGCGTGGGATAACGGCATTATACTGCTTCTGCGCAAAATGGCTTTTTACATAAGGAATCGGGCATCTGTCTATTCGTTTTGTACATTCTGGAAGCGTGGGTACAACTTTTTTATGGTATCGCCGTATCCCTTCATAAATAAATAGTTTTCTAACACTTAGGACGTTAGCTTTCTCATATACCGCTGTAGTGGGATGTCTGTAAGGCAGGTATAGGAGCACTTTTAGAACAGCGCGCTGTGCCCGTTCCACATTTAGGAGATGGGTTTTGGCTGCACTACCCCAAGCGCAAACACAATACCTTATAAGACATTCACACAGCGCCCTATATGTCTGCAAAACTAACTCCTCGTCTGCAACTTCCCTAAGATTTTTAAAAACGTATATGAGTTTTCTAGTCCTGGAGGCCAATGATGTTATGTGCAGTGTCCAGTTAAGTTTGTCGTCGATAATTACCCCCAGATACCTAATGGAGTCAACCCTTGCCAAAACCGCGCAGTTACATTGCATAGATCTTTGTTTAATACGATTACAGGGGTACGCATGTATTTTTAAGTTGATATTAGGTCCAGGATTGTCTACTTGAGTTTTACTGAAGCACAAATACTTGGTCTTACTGGTGTTGAGTGACAGTAGGCTATTCTCAAGCCAGGTTGTTACAATTGAAAGACAATTTTCGGCTAATTCTTTCACTTTTTGCCATGTCTTATCATGAAGGAGCAGCACAGTGTCATCTGCAAACATTAGAAGGTCTAAGCCAGGCAAGGTAATGTTACATAGATCATTTATGTAAATGATAAAAAGTAATGGACCCAATGTACTACCTTGTGGCACTCCGTATGTGCACACCGCGCTCTCACTTTCATAGCTCTCCACTCTTACACTTTGCGTCCTTCCAGTTAGATAGTCAATAAACCAATTAAGCCAAGTGACCGGGTTGTATATTTTAACACGAGCTAATGCCCGCAGCTTCGCCCGCGCGAATGTCGATTACCGCGACTTTTCATGCAAACTTTCATCCCCTATTTTATCCCCTTGGGAGTAGAATTAATCAAAATCCTTCCTTAGCGGATGCCTACGTCATAACATCTACCTGCATGCCAAATTTCAGCCCGATCTGTCCAGTGGTTTGGGCTGTGCGTTGATAGATCACTATGTCAGTCAGTCAGTCAGTCACCTTTGAGTTATTTATAATTAGATTTCTATTTATTAAAAGGATAGAATAATCTTTATTAGATCAATTAGTATAAAATAAAGTGTATTTAGAATAATTCTATACCTGTCATTATCATTGTCGTCGTCATTAAGCAGTATATCTGCGCACGCGTCGGGTAATCCCATCTCTCGCACGGCGCGTAGGGCGATCTACAAAAAGAAATCATTATAAACCTTAGAAGTCCACTTCTAGAAGGCAACGTTATCGGGTGGGGGGCCGCTAATACTTATGTTTCTGCATGGCAGAAATAAAATGTCACTCTTCATTTAGTTACGTTTTGTATATTATGGCACCATTATGCGTGATACCTGATGTCACACATGATACCCTATGACACACATGATATCCTGTGACACACAATGATACCTTATGACACACATGATACCTTTTGTCACACATGAGACCGAAGATGACGCTCCGGATAAAAACGGTTTTAGTGAATAAAATGTTATGAATAGTTAGAAATCCTTGCCCTAGGTCCCGCGTCACCCGCGCCCCCCGCGCGGGGCTGCAGCCAGGCGCCCGCCCCGCCCCCCCACTCACCTGGCGGTGCGTGTGCGCGGCGTGCGCGTGGTGCGCGAGCGCAGACTGCGCGGCCGGCAGCGCACGTAGTTCGCGGGCGCGCGCGCGCAGGGCGTGCGCCGCGCGGGGCTGCAGCCAGGCGCCCGCCCCGCCCCCCCACTCACCTGGCGGTGCGTGTGCGCGGCGTGCGCGTGGTGCGCGAGCGCAGACTGCGCGGCCGGCAGCGCACGTAGTTCGCGGGCGCGCGCGCGCAGGGCGTGCGCCGCGCGGGGCTGCAGCCAGGCGCCCGCCCCGCCCCCCCACTCACCTGGCGGTGCGTGTGCGCGGCGTGCGCGTGGTGCGCGAGCGCAGACTGCGCGGCCGGCAGCGCACGTAGTTCGCGGGCGCGCGCGCGCAGGGCGTGCGCCGCGCGGGGCTGCAGCCAGGCGCCCGCCCCGCCCCCCCACTCACCTGGCGGTGCGTGTGCGCGGCGTGCGCGTGGTGCGCGAGCGCAGACTGCGCGGCCGGCAGCGCACGTAGTTCGCGGGCGCGCGCGCGCAGGGCGTGCGCCGCGCGGGGCTGCAGCCAGGCGCCCGCCCCGCCCCCCCACTCACCTGGCGGTGCGTGTGCGCGGCGTGCGCGTGGTGCGCGAGCGCAGACTGCGCGGCCGGCAGCGCACGTAGTTCGCGGGCGCGCGCGCGCAGGGCGTGCGCCGCGCGGGGCTGCAGCCAGGCGCCCGCGCCCGTGCCCGCCCCCGCCCCCGACCCCGCGCCTGCGCCGGCGGCCGGGGGACACACGGACTCGGGGTTTCGCGCGGCTGCCACCTGCAAGACGAACGAACACCTTTATTTAATTACTAGCTTCCGTTCGCGGCTTTGCTCGCGAGGTACCTACATAAAATATAGCCTATGTTACTCAGGGATAACGTAGCATTCTAACGGTGAAAGATTTTTTGAAATCGGTCCAGTAGTTTTTGAGTTTATTCGTTACAAACAAAAATACAAAACTTTCCTCTTTATAAAATTAGTATCTATCTTCAGCCAAAAGACGTCCACTGCTGGACATAAGCCTCCCCCAGAGAACGCCACCATGACCGGTCCTGCGCCGCCCGCATCCAGCGGACTCCAGCGACATTCACCAGGTCATCAGTCCACCTTGTGGGGCCTACCCACGCTGCGTCGTCCGGTGCGTGGTGGTCACTCAAGAACTCGACAGCCCCAGCGGCCGTCGGTTCTACGAGCGATGTGCCCTGCCCATTGCCACTTAAGTTTTGCTATCCTTAGGGCTATGTCGGTTACCTTGGTTCTTCTACGGATCTCTTCATTTCTGATTCGATCTCGTAGAGAAACTCCGAGCATAGCCCTCTCCATTGCTCTTTGAGTGACTTTGAGCGTTCTTATGAGGCCCATCGTAAGCGACCACGTTTCAGTTCCGTAAGTCATCACTGGCAGCACACACTGGTCGAAGACTTTTGTCTTGAGACACTGCGGAATATTGGACGAAAAGATAGTACGCAGCCTCCCAAACGCTGCCCAGCCGAGTCGGATTCGTCGATTGACCTCTTTCTCGAAGTTGGACCTCCCTAACTGGATAGTTTGTCCCAGGTACACATAGTCGTCCACAACTTCGAGCGTAGAGTCTCCAAGCTTTACCGGTCGTGATTGAACATGGGCATTAAACATGATTTTCGTTTTGTTCATGTTCAAATATTAGTATAGAAGTATAGATTACATTTCACAGACGTCATTTACAATTTTTTTTTTCATCATTAATGACCGCCCTCACAGCTCAGTCGGTAGTAGCTCTGCCTTCTGCGCTGCAGGTTGTGGGTTCGATCCCCCAGGACTGACATTTGTGTGAACGCAGGTGTTTGTTCTGTGTCTGGCTGTTAATAAATATTGATGGACATTTCACACAGCGCCATCTAGCCCCAAACTAAGCAAGCTTGTACTATGAGAACTGGATAGCTGATAGATTAATTATACAATTATGTACTTTGCACTTTTTTTGTAAATACATACATAGAATACATAATAACACCCAGACACAGAACAAACATGTGCGTTCACACAAATGTCAGTGCTGGGGGATCGAACCCACAACCTGCAGCGCAGGAGGCAGAGCTACTACCGACTGAGCTGTGAGGCCGGTCTATTTTTTGTGTTAGTCAAGAATCACCTACCCTCAAGATGATAAAATTTAGTTCCGAGACACCATGTATATGAAACTTCATAATCATCATCTTCCTACCCTTTCCCACGTTATGTGGTCGGCACAACATGTCCTCTTCCATCTCCCTCTATCATCCGTTATCTCACTCACTCCTTTCTTTAACGGGTATTACACTACACGGTATTCAGGGCCCGGTAGTTAAGGAGGGCGTGGCTTACGCTCTACGTCTTACGCTCTAACTCTTATTACACCATTCTTAGTTAGGGTAAGGGTCCCTTAAAATTGGGTAGTGTAACCCGCTTTACCCATGTCATCTTTCACACAGTCCATCCTGTATATAATATAGCGAATAGAAGCTTTCGAAATGTGGGCCTACAGGCAGGGCACCACCACTCCTCCTTACCTACTAACATTAGTACCTACCGATTTCGGATGGCCCCAGAGCCATCCGCCAGTCGGTTGTCACCGCCCGCGCGCAGAAGTCGCGCGGTTTATTATCGCTAACTTATCGCTAACCTACAGTTTTTTCTTTTCTCCGACAACAACCGACCGGACTGACACGGAACTTTAGGTATTGACGCTTGACGGGTGAATTAGGTAGGTATTATGTAGGTACCTACCTAGATAGATGAGCAAGCTGACAACCCTAGCGCAAAAGCCAACGCTTCACTCCGCGCCAGACAGCGACAGAGTTACGCGTTAGAAGAGAGCGGCAACGTTTAGGTTAATATTACGGTAGCTAGGTATGGTTTCTGCGAGCTGAATTTCACTTTGTTGCTTAGTACCTAGAGTCACAATTTCTATAAATTATTGCGCGAAGTGGCGCTTCTGTACGTAGTACTAGTTATTCTGTGCTACAGGCGCATGCTGGCCATCAGCTGGACCCAGAAAGTTACCAACGAAGAAGTTCTACGTCGAGTTGGAAAGAAGCGCGAACTCTTGCAGACCATCAAGCGAAGGAAAGTTGCTTATCTAGGGCACGTGCTAAGGCACGAGAGATATGAGCTCTTGCAACTAATAATAATAATAATAATAATAATAATAATAACTTTTATTTCAGGCAACATTAGTCTAAGTGTACAAGATGGAAAATACTTAAAAACTATGGCCCATATAAAATATATACCTTACAGTCTAACATACATATAATAAATTAATTATTGGGAGCTGGAAGTGGGGGGGTGTCACCAAGCCTTCCACGGAATCGCCGAAATATGACACCCTTCGGCCAGAAATCCTCTTTCATATAGAGGGCGAGATTTGAAGTCGGCACTCGCACAACAAATGAATTGAAACTCACATTGTTATGATTAATTGACAACCTCAGTGGCGCAGCGGGCGAGAGTCCGCTTGCGACGCAAGAGGTTGCGGGTTCGATTCCCGCCGCGGAACAAATTTGTGTACGATCTGCAGAAATTTGTTCCGTTGGCCTGGGTGTTTTCTATGTATAATAAAAATATATCTATCTATGTATTTAATGTATTAAATATATCAGTTATCTAGTACCTATAACACAAGCTTTGAGTAGCTTACTTTGAGGCTAGATGATGCTGTGTGGATTGTCCAGCATTATTTATTTATTTATTTATTTAATAATGATGGGCAAGGTCGCAGGGAAAAGGCGTGTCGGACGTAGAAATAAATCTTGGTTACGTAACATCAGTGAATGGACGGGTATCGCGAGTGCTTCACAGCTATTTCGCCTCGCGAGAGATAAAGAAGAATATGCTCAGCTGACTGCTAACCTTCACTAGTTGGAGAGGCACTCTGAGAAGAAGAATCCTGTATATAAACTTACCATGTACAATGTGTCCGGTATCCGGTGCAGGTACCGGGCCCGCCTCGCCCGCGACAGTTCAGCTTCCGGTACGACTTGGTCTTCTAACAGAGCCTGCGGAAATTAAAAATAATAATATATATCCAGTATATAATATGCCTATCTAATATGCCTATAATATGCCCATCTAATATGCCTATAATATGCCTTAATATAGTAAAAGGAGGTGATTAAAAAAAAAAAATTTTGGTCACGACTGTAATCTCCGGGCTCGGTAGATACCTTCTCAGATTTTAAGTTACTTAGATCTTTGAGGATATCTAAAGGGGGTAGTCAGAGGCACGTCCAAACATGACATTTGGTACATGCCCTCATTTTGCACAGTAGTTAGTATTCCGTACGTGACAGGTTGCAAGCCCATCGCCGCTTATAAGAATACTAACCTATGACCATACATACCTTCGAATTTTTGGTTCTAGGGTATGTCGGTTTCCTCACGATGTTTTCCTTCGCCGTTTAAGAGCACTGGCATTGCGCACATAAATTTTTCGAATGGAAAAACTCATTGGTGCACGACCAGGTTTAAACCCACGACCTTCGGATCGTGAGGCCGGAGTGCTACCACTGCACCACCAGCGCTCTTTGATTATTTTATAATATTTAGCACTGTTATCGCCTGAAACACAGGATTACCTAGTTCAGGCTACATTATTTTACCTATGTTTAGTCGTATAGTGCACCTTATAGATAGATAGATAGATAGCATTTATTGATAAAAAACATGACATTAAAGCGCAAGTTTCATTGTTTTGCCTAAAGTTAGAACTAACTACGGAAAGAAGATGTTTACTTTCGAAGGAGCACAACTTTATAACAATATACCCGCAAGTATAAAAAATGTTAGCTCATTTTGCGCATTTAAAAAAGCACTAGCAAAATTCGTCATAGAAAATAACTAAATACCTAATATATTTTTAGTGTCAGTTTGTGTACTTAGGTTTTTTTACCTAGGTACACGGATTGACACGGATTATTTTATTGATCCGTGTATTGGACAATGCGCAAGATGAGTACCTACACCTACTCTTAACTTTAAAACCATAATTATCGAGCGATCAACTAAATTTGTACCACCTAAGCATTTTATCACTTAAGTTAATTAAGTATTCTCATTTAAGTGACTACTGTCTTTTTGAGAATAAATGTCTTTAAACCTATTAAATGGTGGTTAGCGTCTTAAATCCTAAGTTAGGTTTAACTAGACACTAGAGTTCTCTTAAATAAATTACAGACACGCTTAAAAAATAGCTATGCACACAGGCACAGCGGTGTCACCACATTCTAGCTGCAGGTATGGCGCGGTGTGCAGTTAGGTAGTTACACACACGCGCGCGCGCGCTCGTGCTATTCGCTATACACGCGCACCAGCAAGCGATCCTGAGTGACAACGCTGCGCCTGAGTTTAGCTAGAGGATGCTCCTTTTTTATGGCAAAGTAAAATAGTAATATTAAGTACATGAATATGTTGCAATAAGTTATGATAAGTAATATTTTACTAATGTAGCCTTAATATTCTTTTGAGTTATTTTATGTTTTAGTTCACTTGGCAAATTATTTATAAATAATAAATAATAATAAATAATGCTGGACAGTCCACACAGCATCATCTAGCCCCAAAGTAAGCTACTCAAAGCTTGTGTTATGGGTACTAGATAACTGATATATTTAATACATGATATAGGTACATAGATAGATATTTTTTATTATACATACATACCCAGACCAACGGAACAAATTTCTGCAGATCGTACCTACACAAATTTGTTCCGAGGCGGGAATCGAACCCGCAACCTCTTGCGTCGCAGGCGGACTCTTGCCCGCTGCGCCACTGAGGTCGTCATTATGTAGGTACTCTTTCTCTTATTGTGCTTTTTAAATAAATTTTATTCATTAATTTATTATTTATTTACTATTATTACTCCAATCTTACTGGTAGTCAGAGACATATCCACAAACAACCCTTTAACACTTGTAGTACATAGAAAATGCAAACTAAGATTATTATTAGTAACATATGGGTATTTATCGCGTTTTATTTACCTATTTTTACCTACTTATCTACCCGTGGTCACGGGTAGACTACTAGTCTACTCGTGACCGCGTTTTATTTACCTATTTTTACCTACTAGTCTACAGTGTGTAAACCCGTCGAAACGTCGGGAAAAATAGGTAAATAAAACGCGACAAATACCCGTTTAATACTAATAATAATGTGTTCAGATCGCGTAAGTTTAAAAACACATATTGTTAACTAAGGTATCTATCATACTATAAAATTGTAGGAAGCATTACAAGTCTTCTTCTTCTTTTTCCTGCCCTTTTCCCACGCTATGTGTGGTCGGCACAAAACATTTTGTTCTTCCATCTCCCTCTGTCATTCGTCATCTCACTCACTCCTTTCTTACTCATGTCATCTTTCACACAGTCCATCCATCTTTTCTTCGTCCTACCTCTCCCCCTGTATCCATCCACATTCATACCTAACACTCTCGTCACATGACATTCATCTCATAACATGCCCATACCACGCTAACCTATTACTTATCTTATCCGTCATTACAAATATATACCTTAATTTCATCGAGATAGGGTAGAAAGCACCTCGCAGGGCGGTACGAGCCGCGGCCGAGCCACGCGTGCGCAGTGGAGCCCTCCTCTGCGGGCGGGGGCGGCGGGGAGGGGATGATCCCGCGCCGCACCAACTGTACACAAATGACTAGTGAAAACTACATTCGATTTGGTTCAGCCGTTGTGGAGATTAGCGCGAACAAACGCACAGACAAATAGACAATTTTTCCAAAAACTGTTGTTTTTAAGTAGCATGTCCTCTGTAGCACTCATTTAGCTTGTGTTAAAATTCCGGGTGTGATATTGCCCGGCGAGCTTGTGTTAAAGTTACTGGTGTAATATTGCCCGGAGAGCTAGTGTTAAAGTTCCTAGTGTGATATATCCCGTAGAGCTTGTGTTAAAGTTCCTGGTGTGATATTGCTCGGAGAGCTTGTGCTAAAGTTCCAAGTTCCTGGTGTGATATAGCTTTGAGAGCTTGTGTTAAAGTTCCTGGTGTGATATTGCTCGGAGAGTTTGTTATAAAGTTCCTGGTGTGATATTACTCGGAGAGCTTGAGTTAAAGTTCCTGGTGTGATATTTCTCGGAGAGCTTGTGTTAAAGTTTCTGGTGTGATATTGCTCGGAGAGCTTGTGTTAAAGTTCCTGATGTGACATTGCTCGGAGAGCTTGTGTTAAAGTTCCTGGTGTGACATTGCTCGGAGAGCTTGTGTTAAAGTTCCTGGTGTGATATTTCTCGGAGAGCTTGTGTTAAAGTTTCTGGTGTGATATTGCTCGGAGAGCTTGTGTTAAAGTTCCTGATGTGACATTGCTCGGAGAGCTTGTGTTAAAGTTCCTGGTGTGATATTTCTCGGAGAGCTTGTGTTAAAGTTTCTGGTGTGATATTGCTCGGAGAGCTTGTGTTAAAGTTCCTGATGTGACATTGCTCGGAGAGCTTGTGTTAAAGTTCCTGATGTGACATTGCTCGGAGAGCTTGTATTAAAGTTCCTGGTGTGATATTGCCTGGAGAGCTTGTGGGAAGGTGTTGGTGTGATATTGCCCGGAGAGCTTGTGGGAAGGTGTTGGTGTGATATTGCCCGGAGAGCTTGTGGGAAGCTGTTGGTGTGACATTGCTCAGAGAGCTTGTGGGAAGTTGTTGGTGTGACATTGCTCTGATAGAGCTTGTGGGAAGCTGTTGGTGTGACATTGCTCAGAGAGCTGTAGTAAGATGTCCGGTGTGGCAGTGACCTGGTGCAGCACGTCGGAGTCGTGCGGCAGGTGCTCGGTGCGCACGAGCGGCGCCAGCGCGCCCAGCGCCTCCCGCAGCGCCGCGTCGCAGCCGGAGCGCCGCCGCGCGCCGCGCCGCGCCGCCGCGTGCGCCGTGTGCCACACCACGTTCGGCTCCGCTGGAAATCACAACAAAAATATTCTATTCGATACAAACACGAGGATCGCTCGTCTTAAATGCGGTGAATCTATGTGCCGACTCCAACCTAACCCAGGTACGAGAGTAAAAAGGATCTCAATATCTTCACAACCCCTTCGCCGATCAGCTCGTGTAGCTCGCGGCATACATTATCACATGCTAGTACCTCTCTGCGGCGGCTGGTCGGCGCTCCACTTGATGATGGCGCGCAGCACCTGCTGCTCGCTGGCCTGCAGGTGGTCGCTGGCCAGCGCCTGCGCCAGCGCGGCTCGCGGCATACATCATCACATGCTAGTACCTCTCTGCGGCGGCTGGTCGGCGCTCCACTTGATGATGGCGCGCAGCACCTGCTGCTCGCTGGCCTGCAGGTGGTCGCTGGCCAGCGCCTGCGCCAGCGCGGCTCGCGGCATACATCATCACATGCTAGTACCTCTCTGCGGCGGCTGGTCGGCGCTCCACTTGATGATGGCGCGCAGCACCTGCTGCTCGCTGGCCTGCAGGTGGTCGCTGGCCAGCGCCTGCGCCAGCGCGGCTCGCGGCATACATCATCACATGCTAGTACCTCTCTGCGGCGGCTGGTCGGCGCTCCACTTGATGATGGCGCGCAGCACCTGCTGCTCGCTGGCCTGCAGGTGGTCGCTGGCCAGCGCCTGCGCCAGCGCGGCTCGCGGCATACATCATCACATGCTAGTACCTCTCTGCGGCGGCTGGTCGGCGCTCCACTTGATGATGGCGCGCAGCACCTGCTGCTCGCTGGCCTGCAGGTGGTCGCTGGCCAGCGCCTGCGCCAGCGCGGCTCGCGGCATACATTATCACATGCTAGTACCTCTCTGCGGCGGCTGGTCGGCGCTCCACTTGATGATGGCGCGCAGCACCTGCTGCTCGCTGGCCTGCAGGTGGTCGCTGGCCAGCGCCTGCGCAAGCGCAGCTCGCGGGATGCGCGCGGCGCCCGCGTGCGACATTATCACCGTGAACTCGTCGCGCAGGTAGCGCATGGCTTGTCTGAAACACACAGTATTATAATGTACTAACTGTTACCCGCGAATTTGTCCGCAAAAATCCATCAATCCCACTAATATTATAAACGCGAAAGTTTGTAAGAATGTATGTTTGTTACTCTTTCACGCAGAAACGGCTGAAGGGATCAGGATGAAATTTGACACAGATATAGATTAATACATTCCGCCCACGGTACCTTGAAAAACAAAAATAAATCTATCCCACGGAAACCGTACTTTTTCCGAGATAAAAAGTAGCCTATGTGCCCATAACAGTATTACCGATGCACCCAGTGGCTGGCGTGAGGGGCGGAGGCCCACCGCAACACGTGGGGCAGGGTCTCCGGCGTGAGGGCCTCCACTATGGCGTCTTCGCACCCCTGAACAACTATCGGCATCTCTAAGAACCTGGAAACGAAAGCTGTTATTACATCTATTCGGTGAAGGAAAACACCAAGGCTAAGTTAACTATCATAGTAAAAATGACACTATTGACCAAACATAGTATGACACTATTGACTAATATAGTCAAATATGACACTATTGACCAAACATAGTCAAATATGACACTATTGACCAAACATAGTCTATTATGACACTATTGACCAAACATAGTCAAATATGACACTATTGACCAAACATAGTCAAATATGACACTATTGACCAAACATAGTCAAATATGACACTATTGACCAAACATAGTCAAATATGACACTATTGACCAAACATAGTCAAATATGACACTATTGACCAAACATAGTCAAATATGACACTATTGACCAAACATAGTCAAATATGACACTATTGACCAAACATAATATGACACTATTGACTAAACATAGTTAATTCTAGAAGTCTAGACTTCTCTTTCTTTGCTCGGTGCAGCAACACCAGTGCGAGCGAGTCAATAATCCTGAGGATGCTTCGTGGAGAAGCGAAACATGTGTCGAATTACTATTTGATTTTGTGTTGTTAAGCTCATTAGATAATAGATAGCGGGAAGGTACTAGATATTTCGGTCCTTTTCAGACATTACATTATTCTGAGAATAGTAATACTAGAAATTGATCACTATAAGTGGTATGGGCATGTTATGAGAAGAGATAAATGTCATGTGACGAGGAGAGTGTTAGGTATGAATATGGATGGATACAGGGGGAGAGGTAAGCCGAAGAAAAGATGGATGGACTGTGTGAAAGATGACATGGGTAGAAAAGGAGTGAGTACTGAGATATGTACTTTTAAACTTACGCGATCTGACCACATTATTATTAGTATTAGACGGGTATTTATCGTGTTCAAATTACCTTATATTTTCCCGACGTTTCGACAGGTTTGCACGCTGTCGTGGTCACGGGTAGACACCCGCGTCTACCCGTTATTGGCCCGCCGTTTAACGCGATAAATACCCGTCTAATACTAATAATAATGAGTACTGAGATGACGAATGACAGAGGGAGATGGAAGATCACATGTTGTGCCGACATAACGTGGGAAAAGGACAGGAAGATGATAATGATGATGATCACTATAAGCACTAATTCATCTAGCCAGAGCTAGAATACTAGATTACCTTGCAATCTCATAGAGTTGGAATGCATCGTCTAACATTGCTGTGGTGGCAGGTCGGGACGCGCTGCCATTACTCCTGCCCACACCTGCCCACGCCTGGGAAACAATAACATATATATAGCAGATGCCCGCGGCTTCGTCCGCATGGCGAAGGCGGTTGTTTTTTTCCGACACCCAACAAATATCTTTATATTTTAGCATTTTTTATTTTAACATTATATTTTTTTTAGTGGTAGCACTCCTGCCTCACGATCCGAAGGTCGTGGGTTCGAACCTGGTCGTGCACCAATGAGTTTTTCTATTCGGAAATATTATATGCGCAATGCCAGTGCTCTTAAACGTTGAAGGGATATATCGTGAGGAAGCCGGCATACCTTACAACCAAAAATTCGAAGGTGTGTGCCATAGGTTAGTATTCTTATAAGCGGTTATGGGCTTGCAACCTGTCACGTACGCAATACAAACTACTGTGTAAAATGAAGGCATGTAACAAATGTCATGTTTGGACGTGCCTCTGACTACCGTCTTTAGATATCCTCAAAGATCTAAGTAACTAGAGGTCTGAGGAGATATCTACCGAGCCTGGGGATTACAGTCGTGATCATATTTGTTTTGTTTTTTTTTAATACAGATAAATCCATTGGTCTAAAATGTACCTGAATTATACCAGTACACTCGAACGGTGAAGGAAAACATCGTGAGGGAACCGGCATGTTGTAGAACCTAGTTCGAAGAACGAGTGCGTGAGCGCACTCAAACCATGCACCACACTATTTCTTGAGTACCTAGTTCGTGATAACCTAGTTCGTAAGAACACAGTTCGTAAGAACACAGTTCGTGAGAACCTAGTTCGTAAGAACCTAGTTCGTGAGAACCTAGTTCATGAGAACCTAGTTCGTAAGAACCCAGTTCGTGAGAACCCAGTTCGTGAGAACCCAGTTCGTGAGAACCCAGTTCGTGAGAACCCAGTTCGTGAGAACCTAGTTCCTGAGAACTTACCGAAGTACTGCTACTGTTGGTGGAAGGGGGTGACGAAGAGTTTCGTCCTATCAAACTAAGATCCACCTGAAACGAATGTATGATTGATTGAGCGAGCGAAGCGAGAAATCTCAGTGGCAAGTTTATGCTGTTTTGGTATAATATCACTAGCTTCCGCCCACGGCTTCGCCCGCGTGGTACCTTGAAACAAGTCTATCCCGCGGGAACCGTACATTTTTCCGGGATAAAAAGTAGCCTATGTGCTATTCCAGACTATAATCTATATCTGTGCCAAATTTCATCCAGATTAGTTTTACCGTTTGGGTGCGGAACCCTAAAAAACCAACTAACGCGACAATAATGAAATTGCTTGACAGTAGCAAATTCAAGCACGACAATAATATGCATATTATTAACTTTCGGAAGGCATGCTATCTCTGTCTCACCTGGTCGGTATACGCGGCGTGCAGCAGCGCACGCGCATACCTCCTCGGAAGCACCTTCTCATCCACGCACACGGCGCCGGAACTGCTGGAACTACTACGTCGTGACATCACAGACCTGGAAATATTATATTTGCTTAGTTAGTTTATTTTATTTCTTACTAGCTTTCGCTCGCGGCTGTGCTCGCTAGGCACCTACATAATATATAGCCTATGTTACTCGGGGATAATTTAGCATTCTAATGGTAAAAGAATTTTTGAAATCGGACCAGTAGTTTTTGAGTTTATTTGTTACAAACAAAAATACTATTAGCACAATAGAGATCTTGTAGATATAACTTGAGAAACGCAAACAAACTTATACGATATACACCTAGAACAACGTTGGGAAGTAGAAATATATTGTGCGATGGAACAAAAATATTTAACAGCCTTCCAGATGAAATAAAAGACACAGGTAACATCACTACTTTTAAATCAAAGCTTGTAGAATATATACTTGAAAACATAAAAATTGTTTAGCATAGGATACAGTATTTATAATAAAATAACAACCTAAAGTACAAAAAAAAAAAAAAAAAACTAATAACCACTCCACGATTTCTTGCGCTAGGAATGCATTCGCAACGATGCGACACACACTGTTTTTTGTCTTATCTACTACGCCTACCCTACTTTACTTTATTTTATTTTAATCCTAACTATGTACCTTCCTTTGTTGGGTCACTTATTTTTTATTTTCTTGGGTAGGTACTGCTTTCATCTATACCTAACTGTTAACGCCGTAGATCTACCGCAACTTTGCTTAAGTAATACTTTATCTTTAGATACCAATGTATACTCATTCTAAGTGGACTAGTTTGTTCTTTTTGAGTATAAATAAAGATCTTTAAACCGATATTAGTATAGATTGAATTTTTGGATAGTAAGCCAGTTCCCATTGCTTTACCATTAATTTAAAATCAGACATTTTAATTTGTCGATAGGTACCAGATACCAGGATAGCATAAACGATGGAGAGGTACCTATTTCACTGTAGATCCACAAAGAGTCGAAAGATCACGAGTCGCGAAAATCTCTACCTAGTTTATGCATTCCTGGTACTTGGAAATACTCAAGTGCAGAAAAGTGGTTTTAATTGTAAATTGTGTAAGTAGTGTTATGGTAAGGAAATTGGATTCTTAGTTCACACCAGTGTGAGTCGCGAAAATCTCTACCTAGTTTATGCATTCCTGGTACTTGGAAATACTCAAGTGCAGAAAAGTGGTTTTAATTGTAAATTGTGTAAGTAGTGTTATGGTCAGGAAATTGGATTCTTAGTTCACACCAGTGTGAGTCGCGAAAATCTCTACCTAGTTTATGCATTCCTGGTACTTGGAAATACTCAAGTGCAGAAAAGTGGTTTTAATTGTAAATTGTGTAAGTAGTGTTATGGTCAGGAAATTGGATTCTTAGTTCACACCAGTGTGAGTCGCGAAAATCTCTACCTAGTTTATGCATTCCTGGTACTTGGAAATACTCAAGTGCAGAAAAGTGGTTTTAATTGTAAATTGTGTAAGTAGTGTTATGGTCAGGAAATTGGATTCTTAGTTCACACCAGTGTGAGTCGCGAAAATCTCTACCTAGTTTATGCATTCCTGGTACTTGGAAATACTCAAGTGCAGAAAAGTGGTTTTAATTGTAAATTGTGTAAGTAGTGTTATGGTCAGGAAATTGGATTCTTAGTTCACACCAGTGTGAAGGTTAGGAAACAGTTTTCTTGCCTGTCACACTGCTGGACTAACCATACATTGCAAATGTTGAAAGAATACTTACTTGAAGAACCTGGAACGGGCTGCCAGGACCACGCGGTGGCATGGCAGCTCGAGTGCGGTTCGAAACCCGTACGCGGCACCACTGCCGTTCTCCAATCGGAACACTAGGCGCGTGTCCGCCATTTCACCTGCAAAGTTTATTGATTGAGCGAGCGAAGCGACCGAAAGTCTCAGTGTCAGGTAGCTATTTGGCGTTGTGTATTTGTGTATGGTGTTACCAGACTACTTCCGAAAACTTCAGGGGTCTTTCATTTGTACCCCACTCAATAAATTGAATAGATTTTTCAACTTTGGAACCTATATCTCTACAATTCCTTCACCGATTAAGCTCATACGCTTCCCAGCAAATCTACAGCAGAATCTCTAGACCTTCAAGTTTCATGCAGATTGGATTAACGGTTTTTAAGTTACGCTCTAACAAACATACAGGGTGTTACCAGACTACTTCCGAAATATTCAGCGGGTTAAAGTACCCATCAATTTAAACAACTTTTTCTAAGAAACCAACACTGAGCGCAAAACAGCTGTTTCATACATTTTAGCCAAGTAGGTATTTTTGATGAAACAGCCTTTTTTTTCGCGCTCACAGTGTTGGTTGTAGAAAAAGTTGTTTAAATTGATGGGTACTTTACTTTATTTCTTTTGACGAGTTCAGATCGCGTTAGTTTATAAATATGAATAGGCTTTTGTTTCAAAAGTATTATCTATACTAATATTATAAAGAGGAAAACTTTGATTGTTTGTTTGTTTGTTTGTTTGAAATGAATAGGCTCCGAAACTACTGAACCGATTTGAAAAATTCTTTCACCAATGTGTAGAATGAACTTTCAGGACGAACATAGGCTATATTTTATGTAGGTACTTCGCGGGCGACGCCGCGTGCAGAAGCTAGTATTTACTAACCGGAGTCCAGTAGGTAGTGCATACTGGTGTGTAAGGGATCCCGCGATATGCCCAGTGCGGCCACTATGCGGGGGGAGACGGTGTTGCTACAGGTACATGAGTTGCGAGCTGAAACAAACAAATCCATACTAATATTAAAAATGCCAAAGTAACTCTGTCTGTCCACCTTTTCAAGATTAACCTCTGATGTGTTATAAGGCCCAGCATTTTGAAAATTGCAAGTATTGCAACCCTAATCATTCTATTACCGCTTAATAGATTACATTGAAATTGAACTACACGATACTCAAGGATATAAGTGATAAATCAACCGGAGCTAAAACACGAATTAGTTAGAAAACCTTGGTTAAAAATCATGTCAAAAACACCTCGGAAAATTCAGAAATTCCTTAATTTATCCAGAACAGTAAGGTATTTTGAATTTCTATTTCACATGAATATAAATCAGTTAATTTGAAACAAATCAACCCAGCCCTTTTTTTGAAATAAGCTATTTACTTGATCATATTTATGTTTTTTATAAATTGTCGCTTTCGTTATGTAATTCAGAGCAGCCATATTATCATGCCGCACTCTACTTACTTGTCATTTGGGTATTTCGCTTCGTGCTATGTCTGATTTCGCGGAGATCCGCGTTGCTATACGGACCTATGTCACTTTTTTTTGGTAACTTTTACGTTAGGAATAGTGTGACGAGTATTCTGGGCCTTAAGCAGCGAAAGTAGCGACCCCCACGTCTGCCCGGCTTTTTTTTTCAAATCGAAACTTCAAATCTGTCTAGAAGTTATTTTTCGAATGGATTTATTGAGAGATCATTGTATATAAATAAATAAATAATGCTGGACAATCCACACAGCATCATCTAGCCCCAAAGTAAGCTACTCAAAGCTTGTGTTATGGGTACTAGATAACTGATATATTTAATACATTATATACATAGATAGATATTTTTTATTATACATAGAAAACACCCAGACCAACGGAACAAATTTCTGCAGATCGTACACAAATTTGTTCCGAGGCGGGAATCGAACCCGCAACCTCTTGCGTCGCAGGTGGACTCTCGCCCGCTGCGCCACAGAGGTCGTCATATTGTTCATTCGTTCAGTAAGATGTGCTAAAATAAAAAGAAAACCAACAAACGTTATTTGTCGCGGATCCGTGTCTAAGCAGACGACGGTAGTAACCAGGATCCGTGCTTAAACACACGAGAGGTTAAACGGATCGTAAAGAAATTTGGCAAGGAGATATTATTATAATGGATTATTATGAGATAATCTTGATTACATTTTTTTGTAAGAAGGATCATACAAAAAAGCGCTAGGACCGAGACGAGTTTCTTGCCTGTTCTTCTCGTACTTGGGTTAGGTTGGAATTGGCACTAGATTCACCTAGCATGTAAGACGTTTCAAAGTGATCCTTGTGATTGTACTGAATAAATATTTTTCAATTTCAATTTCAATTTCAATAGATTATATCTTGGATGGACATAGTATATTATAAATATGGGTGGACATTTCAAAAAACGCCATCTAGCCCCAAACTAAGTAAAGCTAGTACTATGCGAACCAGATGGTTGATAGATAAAATAAAAAAAAAATAAAAAAAATAAAAAAAAATATGATCACGACTGTAATCCCCGGGCTCAATAGGTATCTCCTCAGATCTTTAGACACTTGATCTATGAGGATATCTAAAGGGGGTAGTCAGAGGCAAGTCCAAACATGACATTTGGTACATGCCCACATTTTGCACAGTAGTTAGTATTCCGTACGTGACAGGTTGCAAGCCCATCGCCGCTTATAAGAATACTAACCTATGACACACACCTTCGAATTTTTGGTTCTAGGGTATGCCGGTTTCCTCACGATGTTTTCCTTCACCGTTTAAGAGCACTGGCATTGCGCACATACATTTTTCGAATGGAAAAACTCATTGGTGCACGACCAGGTTTGAACCCACGACCTACGGATCGTGAGGCAGGGGTGCTACCACTACACCACCAGCGCTCTTATAGATTAATTATAATAATAATTTTTTTTTGTAAATACATACATAGAATACATAATAACACCGAGACACAGAACAAACCTCTGCGTTCACACAAATGTTAGTCTTGGGTAAGGATTGAACCGAACGAAGACGGCAGTTCCACTAGTTTTGTAACATAAATGTATACTTACAGTTGCTATCAACATTTATGATGTCCAGATCAGCCTCGACGCTATCGCTGTCGTACTCTGAAATTATAACCAAATGTTTAACTACCCTGCCAATAGTTATTGTGAGTATAATAAGAATGAGGGTATTATAGTAAGTGTGAGGCCCGCCTCGCACTCAGCGTATGACATTGAAGAACATAGTCGAGGCATGAAGCACACTCGAGAGATATCAAGCATTGTAGGCACATAGTTGATGTACGCTTCGCACGCGCGAGATATTGAGGCATAGAATTTTGACACATAGTCGAGGCAAGGCCCGCACGCGAGAGATGTTGAGGCATAGTGACTTGACAAATAGTCGAGGCAAGCCCCGCACGCGAGATATATTGAGGCACAGAGTGTAGGCACATACATGGTTGAAGACACCACACACGTGAGAGGCGTTGAGTCATAGAGAGTAGACATAAAGTCGAGGCACGCTCTGCACGCGCGAGAGGTTGAGGCATAGAGTGGAGACACAATAGTCGAGACAAGCACCGCACACATGAGATGTTGAGTCATAGAGAGTAGGCACATAGTCGAGGCAATAATACGAGGCGCAGTGTATACGTACTGTGGTTGTGGGCTCTGGTGCGTGGTATTGAGCCAGTGTAGAGCGCGGTGAGGCACGCCTCGCACTCCGCGCGAGACATCGAGGCACATAGTCCTTCTAGAGGCACGCGGACACACGAACTGAAACATTAAATATAGTATAAAATATTAATTATAAAGAGTTAATCTTGAACCGTTGATCTGCGGTGGTATTGAGCGCTGGTGGTGTAGTGGTAGCACCCTGCCTCACGATCCGTAGGTCGTGGGTTCAAACCTGGTCGTGCACCAATGAGTTTTTCCATTCGAACAATTTATGTGCGCAATGCCAGTGCTCTTAAACGGTGAAGGAAAACATCGTGAGGAAACCGGCATACCCTAGAACCAAAAATTCGAAGGTATGTGTCATAGGTTAGTATTCTTATAAGCGGCGATGGGCTTGCAACCTGTCACGTACGGAATACTAACTACTGTGCAAAATGTGGGCATGTACCAAATGTCATGTTTGGACTTGCCTCTGACTACCCTCTTTAGATATCCTCAAAGATCTAAGTAACTAAAAATCTGAGGAGTTATCTACTGAGCCCGGGGATTACAGTCGTGATCATATTTTTTTATATATATATTTTTTATTATATCTGCATGAAAGGGGATAAAACCTTTGTCCAGGCAGATGTCTGTCCGTTGATCTGTTGTGGCAGATCTACCCGCCGCCATTTTTTTAGTTTCCACGCTCTATGATAATAACATATATGGATGAACACATTTAAACAAATAATAGTGTTAAGTAATGGTACCCTCATCCCTAAAGTGTCACTAATCTTTTCCTCAGTGTTACGTGATATTGAACAAAATGGCCAGCATTCAAAGAAAAATGTTCGAACCTCTTGGGCGACATTATGGTAGATTGTTTTTAAAGATTATTGTGGCGATATTATTGATTGTTTTGCAGGATTATTGGGACGATATATCGACTGTTTTGCAGGATTATTGTGGCGATATATCAACGACAGTTTGCAGGATTATTGTGGTGATATATGGATTGTTTTGCAGGATTATTGTGGTGATATCTTGATTGTTTTGCAGGATTATTGTGGCGATATATAAACGACTATTTGCAGGATTATTGTGGCGGTATATCATCGACTGTTTGCAGGATTATTGTGGTGATATATGTATCGTTTTGCAGGATTATTGCACTCACGGCGGGTACCGCTGCAGCAGGTCCCGGAAGTAGGCGGAGCGCGCGGCCAGCACGGCGCGGTGCGCGCACACGGCCCAGGCGCCCGCGCCGCCGCCGCCGCACAGCTCCACGTCGCACCACCACCTGCGGCAGGCGGACCAGCGACTTTAGCATTTCTTCCACCTAGCTCGTCTAGCCGCAGACCACAGACTGTACCGTCTCTTACACCTATCTCAGTGCCAAATCCAGACTCTTCCACCTATCTCTGTGCCAAATGCAGATTCGTTCAGCCGTTTCGGCGTGTTTGAATCCAAATTTTTTCATTAAACGTGAAAGTTTGAGGATGTATGGTTGTTTGTTATTTATTCACGCTGAAACGGCTGAACAGATCTGAATGAAAGGCACAGATATGGATTAATTATAATTGAATAACGGGTATTTATCACGTACCTATTTTGTTTTTATTCCCGACGTTTCGAACACATTACAGCGTTC
This sequence comes from Cosmorhoe ocellata, assembly GCA_963675405.1. Lineage (NCBI taxonomy): Eukaryota > Metazoa > Arthropoda > Insecta > Lepidoptera > Geometridae > Cosmorhoe > Cosmorhoe ocellata. The sequence goes on from OY776273.1 coordinate 1,075,106, forward strand.
GTGGTCGCGGGCAGACTCATTATTAATTATTAATTGAGATTATGTCATCAAATCACGGAAGTTTAAAAAGATATGGATTATTGTCAGGAATAGCACTTAGCTACTTTTTATCTTTTTATCTCGGACAAATATCAATAGAATAGGAATCTAAATCCTGAGTGATGGTCCAAAGTTTTGGTAACCGAAGCAGTCTATCTTGAAGCCCTAGGCCTCACCTCTCGTCCCGCGCGGCCGCCAGCTGCGCGTGCAGCGCGGGCGCCGGCTCGCGCGCCAGGTCGGCCTGCGTGCTGAGGTCCCGCAGCGCAGCCCCGGCCTCCAGCTCCTCGCACAGCAGGAACACCTCCGCGAGCCGCCATGACGACACCACGGAGCGGATGAAGCGAGCGTGCTCGCAACCTTCAAAAATAGTCAATAGTCACCGGTTCTCTTCCTCCACTCTCCTTATCATCCGTAATCTCAGTACTCACTCTCTTCTTACACATATCATCTTTCACACAGTCCATCCAACTTTTCTTAGGTCTACCTCTACCCTATTATCCGCATTACAGATCTATGACACTTCTTGCAACTTTTTTGTCACCGGCGCTCCTTTCAAACTTCCTCTAATATGTTCATTTCTTATCTTATCCTCTCGTCACACCACACATCCATCTCAACATTCGCGTCTCTGTCGCATGCACTTTTCTCACGTTAAGAGTTACCTCTGTCAGGACGGTTGTCTCTGGGTCGCCGGGCGGCGTTCGCGATGCGTCGCCTCAGAGTGCTCAGACCCGCGCCGCCAGCCTTTTTCTTGCGCTCCCTAACACAGAAGTCCATCATTATTAATATTAAACGGGTATTTATCGTGTATTTACCTATTTTTCCCGACGTTTCAACAGGTTTACATACGTGGTCACGGGATGACTGTGTGAATAACGCAGATGTTTGTTCTGTGCCAGACACCTGTTACCAGACTACTACCGAAAATTTCAGGGGGTTAAAATACCCATCAATATAAACAACTTTTTCTAACAAACCAATACTGTAAGCGCGAAAAAAACATGTGTTTCTTACATTTTAATCAAGTAGGTATTGAACTTTTGTATGAAACAGCTGTTTTTGCGCTCACAGTGTTGGTTTCTTAGAAAAAGTTGTTTATATTGATGGGTACTTTAACTACTTGAAGTTTTCGGACGTAGTCTGGTAACATCCTGTATATTTGAAGTTTTCGGACGTAGTCTGGTAACATCCTGTATATCTTTGTCTTCTTCCCTAAAGAAACTCTGTTTACTGCGCTCATGTTAGCGAAGCAGGAGCAAGAGCGGATCCAGCTTTGGTGCCAGGGGGGTCACATAGTCGTGGTCAAGTCACAAAAAGTTATATGTCATATAACTTTAATTAGTTGTCCACCTAGATCCTGGACCAAGGGTCATGACCCCCATGACCTCCCCTGGATCCGCCCTTGAGCAGGAGTTGTAACAGCAGCCCTTACCGTATCACATCCGCCATTGTGGGAGGCGCGACCGGCACTACGCCGTCGCACGCGTCTCCCTCCTGACAACAGAAACGAGTAACTAAGAGCGGTTTCGCACTACGTCCGATCCGAATCCGATCCGAACTCGTAAAAATATGTATCTAGAAAACTCAGGCCGAATTCGTATATTGCTTACGCACTAGTCCGATCTCTGATACAAATCCAAGCAATTCAGGAGCCACCTTTTGGCATACGTCATTTTAAGTGACGGAAATGACGAATGACGGAAATCGGATGTAGTGCGTAAATTACCATAGAAATATTCCTACAACTACTCCGGACCATATTTTCACGGGTTCCGATGGGATTCGGATCGGATGTAGTGCGAAACCGCTCTTAGGGTCGGTTCACATCTGACGGAAGATGCGTCGGGCGTAACTTGGTTTTGCCACATTATTTTATTATCTGTCAGATGTGAACCGAACCTTATCTTACTTATACCTTTAAACAAGCAATTCTTGTATTATATCCTATCCTACTAATATTATAAACGCGAAAGTTTGTAAGAATGTATGGATGGATGGATGGATGTATGTATGTTTGTTACTCTTTCACGCTAAAACGGAAGAACGGATCTGAAATAAATTTGGCACAGATATAGATTACTAGTTTCCATCCACGGCTTCGCCCGCGTGATACCTTGAAAAACAAAAACAAATATATCCCACGGGAACCGTACATTTTTCCGGCATAAAATATAGCCTATGTGTTATTCCAGACTATAATCTATATCTGTGCTAAATTTCATTCTGATCCGTTCAGCCGTTTTAGCGTGAAAGAGTAACAAACATACATCCAGACATACTGACATACATCCATCCATCCATACATTCTTACAAACTTTCGCGTTTATAATATTAGTAGGATAGTCTGGAACAACACATAGGCTACTTTTTATCCCGAAAAAATGTACGGTTCCCGTGGGATAGATTTGTATTTCAAGGTACCACTAGGTAGTTTTATAAATATTAGTACCTGGATGACCGAGCTTTGCTGGATGCCCCCGTAACCCTCTGCATACTTAATTTTATGAAAATCCGAGCAGTTTCCGATATTCAGATTATATTATACACAAGAATTGCTCGTTTACATATATTAGTAACTGGATGACTGAGCTTTGCTCGGTTTTTTTTGGTAAAGGATGTTTTCTAAAAAAATATTATCGATCTCTGTGCCAAATTTCATCCAGATTCAGCCGTTTCAGCATGAAAGAGTAACAAACATACATCCATACATTCTTACAACCTTTCGCGTTTATAATATTAGTAGGATGTATTAGTATACCATTTCGGGCCGTGCCGTTACTCGTACCTGCGGGTGCGATAGCGCGGCGCCCATGTCGTGTCGGCGCGCGCGCAGGCAGCACAGCAGACGGCTCATGGGCCTGCGCCCGCCATCACCGCTCCCGGAACATCCGACGCCCTGGGATACATACTTTTAAACTTACGCGATCTGAACACATTGTTTTTAGTATTAAACGGGTATTTATCAAGTTCTAATTACCTATTTACAGCGTGTAAACCTCGGGAAAAAAATAGGTAATTAGAACGCGATTAATACCCTTTTACATGAGCGCTGGTGGTGTAGTGGTAGCACCCCGGCTTCACGATCCGAAGGTCGTGGGTTCAAACCTGGTCGTGCACCAATGAGTTTTTCCATTCGAAAAATTTATGTGCGCAATGCCAGTGCTCTTAAATGGTGAAGGAAAACATCGTGAGGACACCGGCATACCCTAGAACCAATAATTCGAAGGTGTGCGTCATAGGTTAGTATTCTTATAAGCGGCGATGGGCTTGCAACCTGTCACGTACGGAATACTAATCATGTTTGGACTTGCCTCTGACTACCCCCTTTAGATATCCTCAAAAGATTTAAGTAACCAAAGATCTGAGGAGATATCTACCGAGCCCGGGGAGCATGTATGAAGAATGTAATTAGAGTGAATGAAGCAAAAGAAGTATGTCAGGATCGTAGCAAGTGGAGATCCGTGGTCTCTGCCTACCCCGTTGGGAAACAGGCGTGATTTTATGCATGTAAAAAAATAAAAAAATATATATGATCACGACTGTAATCTCCTTGATAAACATCTCTTCATAATGCTTAGATTTTGATAGTGTGTGTAGCAATGGCGGATCCAGGGGGGGTCATGGGGGTCATGACCCACCCCCCCCTGGGCTGGGTCCAGCACCTAGGTGGACCACTAATTAAAATTATATTTAACTAGCTTCTGCACGCGGCGTCGCCCGCGAAGTACCTACATAAAATATAGCCTATGTTCATTCTGAAAGTTCATTCTACACATTGGTGAAAGAATTTTTCAAATCGGTTCAGTAGTTTCGGAGCCTATTCATTTCAAACAAACAAACAAACAAACAAACAATCAAAGTTTTCCTCTTTATAATATTAGTATAGATATAGATAAGGATTATAACTTTTTGTGACTTGACCACGACTAAGTGACCCCCCCCCTGGCACCAAAGCTGGATCTGCTCTTGGTGTGTAGCTTAATTTCGTTTTGTTTGACATTCGTGACCTTGTGCCAGTAAATGGAAAAATACATGGAAGTATTTCTTCAAGGAAATCCGCGAACATGGCACCAAATTTCACAGATCATAACTTTATCGTGGATTTGCTAAAAATTATATCTAAATATTGGTGAAGAATTTTCCAATTCGGTCCAGTGGTTTCAGAACCTATTCAATTCAAACAAATCTTTCCTCTTTATAATATTAGTGTAGATAATTTACACCTTTTTTATTATTATATTTTTATTAACAACTAGCTGTTGCCTAAGACTTTGTCTGTGTAAATATGTGATCATGAAACCCATGAACATTGTTTACGGCAAAATCCATGGAAAGTATTTTTTTTATTTTATTTTTTCTTGAATTTTGCAATGTTCTTAATATTTATTCTATAAGATAAGATAAGATATATTTGTAACCAATGTAACTACATAGCAATAAAGGCTTTGAAATTGATAATTATAATGTATTACACCACAAACATAAAATTATATATAACAAATAAAGGACTTAATGCCAAGGGGTATTTTCTACCCAGCAGTAAAACAAATATTGCAAAAACTTACCCTCTCTCTTATAGCATAACACCGATTTAAATTGAATTAAGCTCATTTTGAAAACAATTCTCCAGCTAGCTCACTTTCTATCAAATTCAATATAAGATATATTTATTTAGGTCAGGAAATCGTCATAGTATCAAAAATGTTTATTAATTTAATACAATCTTCAGTTATGTGTATGTAATGGTGTTCTGGTGGACTGATGATCCACATTTTGGTTACACCTCTCATGCATAATTAAGATAGATTGACGCGAATTTTGAAAGAGAATGTTTTCAGGGTGCGCGCCCCCTTTTAGGGGTGGGTATGACGTCACTGCGTGCGCAGTTGACCCCGTATTCGATGACCTAGATTCTACTTTGCGAAATTTCTATGAAATGTCAACAAAATTGCCTAAGGCGAGAATAGCGAGATATTGACTAATATACCACTCGCCTGACCCAGAAATACGATTATCACACTCCATATCACCGTTCTAAATGTCTTTTTTGGCCTAAAAATACGATTATAATCATAATCAACCTGATTTATTGGGACTGATTGATCTAAGGATAATATCACGTTATATATTACAATCTTCAGTTTATTAGCTATGCTATAATAATTAAAACACTCACAAGCTACTCCGATCATTGCAGCAGCGTATTCCAGTTTTAACGCACAGTAATTTCACGTAAACATTAGTATTTATGATACGACGACGGCCATTTGACAAGTATACTCTACAACTTGTAAATCACTTTTGTCACTGCGATACACGATGAACATAACTATTTTAGTAGAAAATATACTAAGCGATGTCACATTAAAATATTTAAACACAAATAAGTCACGAATATAAGCTCGTAAAGTGAGAAATTTAATAAACAGGGAACCAGGGCTTGCCCCGTTATTCCCCTACCCTTTGCAATCTTCAGTTCACTACTGTACTGTCTAGCTAGCTGTCAAAAACGGAACCAATAAAACCACAGAATAAAATAATTTAGGTAATTTTATTTAACCTGTAGTCCAACCTTTCTAGCTCTTTTGTGTTAGCAAAATACTATTATGGTTCTCCTGGTTTGTTGATACAATATAATTATGTATTATTAGTCTTAGAAAAAGAACTAGACCAATCCAGATGAATCCTCATAGTAAAAAAAAGCTATACCTACACAGGAAGTTCCATGCTATATACTCTTGTTCGGATAGGAGACACCATCGATTGTAAATTAAATAAACTACCTACTTTTCAAAAACTGCTTGTCACATAAATGAGGGTTTAAAAAAATGCCAGTAATACATGTATACCTAAAGGAATCTTGTTATTCTCTTCATATTTTCGGGTATTCAATTTTCAAATCAACTCAAATTGTTAGTTTTGGAGTATCCGAATTTATTTTGGCTAATTTTGAAATTGGATCTACACTTGACAATTGACATTGACAGTAGACAAAATAAACTATCTCGGATTTTTCAAGGCAGATTGCGGTTACAGAATTTCTTCAAAATTTATCTAAATTAAACGTGTTTGTACCAAAAAGCAGGAATAAAACAATAGAAAATCAACAATCAGTATTACATTTTTATTCAACTAGGGATTTTCAATTATAAAAAGTAAGTCTATGGTTTAAGCCATGATAGATTTATTATGTATGGTTCACGAACGCGGGCATGGCTCTTTATTTACATCGAGAATAGTATTAGAATAATAATATTGCCTCTGCCTGTCTCTTCAGATTTGACCTAAAGTCCTACTTTTATTCAAATTCAAATTCAGTTTAATATTATTATTATTACGAGTCCATGTTGTGCAGATAGGACATGAGTATTGTGTTATGTTTTATTCCAGGTACATAGCTGTCTATTCGACAATGAGTCAACCCACGGGCTCTCAATCTGGACGTGAGAGCCCCAGCATTTTATCTGATACACCCGACAGCCCTACCGATCTGAGCCCGGCAGATATAACATATGAACAAACCTTACCAAACCCACCACCGTCACCGAATCACCGGCCATCTTATGCTGGACAACCATTTCCGAGTTCCTTAGCTAATACAGACAGTGCTATCACAGTTGCCCCGTGGAGGCCTAGACAGAGCCCATCGCCAGATCCGGACGAGCCACCAGCAAAACAACGAAAGCTATCATCTCCAGGTGATGATATTGATGGTGAAACTTGTCCCATCTGCCTGGACACTTGGAGCAACTCGGGAGATCATAGACTGGTGGCATTAAAGTGTGGGCACTTATTCGGGGCTCAGTGTGTTCAAAGATGGCTGAAGACCAAGCCTGCGAAGGAAAGATGCTGCCCGACTTGCAAAACAAAAGCTACCATGCGAGATTTGAGATACATCTATGCACGAAAACTGGTTGCAACCGACACCTCCCAAATTACAACACTCCAAACGCACATTGATACATTGACAGCAGAGAAAAGCAGAGTGGAACTGGAACTTCAGAAGTCAAAAATAGCGCACAGATCTTGCTCAATGCAATTAGAAGTCCTACGAGGTCTAATGAAATCACAAGTCAGTAAAGGACAACCTCTGAGGAAATCTTGGAGGTTCGCTTTAGAGAAGAACTTGGAAATATGTAAAGAAGGCACCGGTGGCTGCCGTGTCCTAACTTACAACTGCCGAACGTACGAGCTTTATGTATCCCAGAAAAGTGTCAACTATCTCTTCCCCGGTTACGGAATAAGAAAAGTCAATTGTGTCGATTACAGCTTAGGTCATTTTATACATTTGCATCCTAAACCGATCAGAGATATAACATACTCGCAACCCCGAGACCTTTTACTAAGTGTCGGGTTAGACAGCACAGCTAGAATAGTAGAGAGGGAGATACCAAGTGTGACTGTTAACGCTGGCATGCCTCTATGGTCTTGCTCGTGGGACTACCTTCGGAGTAATGAGTTCTACGTAGGCGGAGTGGGGGGTATCATCCACCAATACGATGTACGAAACCCTTCCACTTACCTCCAGTTACTCTCAGCTCCGGGGGACATGTCTCCAGTCGTGTCCCTCTGCTCGACTGAATTCGGTCTACTCTCCTGTCAGTTAAATTCCAGCTGGCTCTGGTGTGCTAACAACAGGCAGTGGGAACCGAGCTCATTACCCATAGAAGGTTCCTTCATGTCACTCTGCTATGACAATGAAAGCCACCGAGCTGTTATATCCAGCCGGCCGAACGGGGTAGAGAAAGCTAAACTCACCGTATGCAAGTTAAAAGTTGGTGTGCCGAACGGTGAAGTGCTCTCTGAAGTGGAGGAAACTTTCGCTGGTTCCTCTCGGGCTTCGTTGATGTCTAGAGTGAGTATTATCAAAGTACCCGGGGAGTCTTGGGTTGCGGCACACTCTGAAAGTCAAAATTCGACCATTCTTTACGGTTTAGATGGGGCCAGGACCATAACCCTACCATCAGTTTTACCATCCCTGGACATTGGTTGTGTAGAGCTGAACGGAACTCATATTGTTGCTGCTCTTTCTGAATCCAGATTAAGATTGTATAAAGCTGTAACAACTTGATAAAGATAATCAATGCTTTACAGGGTATTTAGTAAATCTACATTTAATAAAATCGTTAAGAAGATGTGTCTATACTTTGATATTTTCAAATCAAAATTAGTGCTACCTCAACAAGACACGCTACTTATCTTAAAAAACCCGTTTGTGGAAAAATTACTATTTGTCTGTTTCTCCGTTTATCTGTGCGTTTGTGAACGCTATTCTCCGCAACGGCTGAACCAAATCGAATGCAGTTTTCTTTGATGTATTGAGATATGCGTGGTATAACTTAGGCTTTGTTTCATCGAGATCTTTTGACAAATAAAAAGGATACGATAATTTTACTTATTAAAATTAATCTTACGCGTACAATGTCGTGGTAACAGCTAGTCCATAAATAAATTAGGTACTTAACTTACACTTACTACTTAACTACTTAAACTTACTAAATGCCCTGTGATATTAAGCAGCTAGCTAAGTTAGCCTATTGAAGACTGATTTTTAATGTATTGTGAAATTAAAATCTCAAGTGTGATAATTACTTACCTTATAACTAGTTAGTCTCATAATTCACCTCAGGAGACCAAGTAACCCCCTCAAGGCGTCAATGTATCCCCCTCATGGGATCAAGTTAAATCCCTCAAGGGATCAAGGTATCCCCCCCCCCTCATGGGATCAAGGTAAATCCCTCAAGGGATCAAGGTATCCCTCCTTGTGGGATCAAGATAACTCTCAAGGGATCAATGCTCTGAAGATTCCGAATTATGAGACTAACTTCTAATAATTACGATAATTAATGATGTAAATAAATAAGTTCTAAGTTAATGTAACCTGGTCTTAAGTTGATATAAATTTCAACTAGCTTTTCCCCCGCGGTTTCACCCACATGAAGTATTTAGTATCCTATTAAATCATACCTTATGTCACACAGGAATTAGCCAACTATATCAGTGAAAGTGTTTTTAAAATCGGATAAGTCGTTTTGCAGATACATACAAACTTACAAAGCTCCTAAAAATATAAGTATAGATTGACTAGCTATTACCCGCGGCTTCGCCCGCGAATCATATCTCAAAGGGTTTAGGCTCCGAGGCAGCTTATTCCGACACCTCCTACAAATCTATATTAATAATTTCGTCAAGGGGTACGGTAGACTCGATCAAAACCTTACCCGAATAATAAAACATTAAAAAATAAAGATTTCGAGTCGACAACATATATCCGCAAAATTAGGATTGTCGAGTATTTTGTTAAATTCTAATGGTGCTGAGGTGCTGAGAGACAAATCGCAGTCGCCATATTGGGCATTCTAGCGAAACGTGACCGGATGACATCTTGAGTAGCTAATAAAAACTCAAAGTAATCAACAGTGCAACCAACCTTTTTGTTGCAATACGTAGGTAGGTACTCATAAAAATAAAGTAACGCGTACGAAGTCGCGGGTATCAGCTAGTATCATTATATTTTAGCCAATGTATAAAAAAAATTGATAAATTATATACTAAAACCTTCCTCGAGAACCACTCTATCCATTGGTGAAAACAGCATGAAAATCGGTGCACTGCCGTATGTCTGAACAGGGCCTTTAGACGGTTAAACCCTAGAATTATTGTATTACTATAATGTTACCATTACCATAAAGAGTTTTTTTCCTATTATGCCATATTACAAACTATCTTGAGAGCGCTGGTGGTGTAGTGGTAGCACCCCTGCCTCACGATCCGAAGGTCGTGGGTTCAAACCTGGTCGTGCGCCAATGAGTTTTTCCATTCGAAAAATTTATGTGCGCAATGCCAGTGCTCTTAAACGGTGAAGGAAAATATCGTGAGGAAACCGGCATACCCTAGAACCAAAAATTCGAAGGTATGTTACTAATACATATAGAATAAACTATATCTAACTACTGGGCAAAATGTGGGCATGTACCAAATGTCATGTTTGGACTTGCCTCTGACTACCCCCTTTAGATATCCTCAAAGATTTAAGTAACTAAAGATCTGAGGAGATGTCTACCGAGCCCGGGGATTACAGTCGTGATCATATCTTTTTTTTTTTTTTTAGATAACGATACTTTCTTGTTAATTCTGATGCCCGCTCAGGTAAGGCTTTGTTAACAAAAGTTTGGTGAAATTGGACCTAAGTTATCTGAAAGTTAACTGCCACTTTACTTGCATTAACATTACCTTATTCTGAGAATAGTTATACCTACCAGTAGGTCTACCATGAGTTGTCGCATTTAGATCGGCTGACGTCACTACAGTAGTAATAGTACGTTACTATGACATCTGTCTAAATTGTTACTCATTCTAAGCAAATTAATGAGCGCAAACTACAGTCGCTGTAGTACTGTGACGTAGGATAGTTAACTACATGACGTTTTAGTACCCAACTATCCGCTAGAGGCGCTGTACCAAGTTTTCATACATTTGTTTAACTACAGTCGCTAGCGAGTGTAGATTGTGAAAACTCATGGTAGACCCTCAGAAGTTGGTCAAATTCGCCCTTAGTATTTAAATTTAAAAAACTCATGGAACATTGGCGTTAATTTTGTTGTTCTGGAGAATATTTCTAAATGACAAGTACATACCTACATAAAATCACGCCTGTTTCCCGACGGGGTAGGCAGAGACCACGGATCTCCTCTTGCTACGATCCTGACATACCTCTTGCTTCGGAATTAACACCATTTTTCAACCACTACTTATTTTTATGTTGACTGTACGTATTTTGACGATCGTAAAATCTCATTATGTAGGTAATAATTTTTTCTGATCGGTCTCCAGTTTTTTGGAACCAGTGTGGTGGAAGGACTAAAGTACTATTCATGGGCTCTTTTGGTGCAATTGTAATTAATTAATAGATATATGACGAAACAGTTGTATAAGGAGAGTTCGAATGGAACAGTTGGAAGGGGAAGACCTCGGCGTACGTACCTCGATCAAATTGGGGACGTTTTAGAGAAAGGCCAGGTCCAGAGTACCCTAAACCGACGCGCATGTATGAAGAATGTAATGAGAGTGAATGAAGCAAAAGAAGTATGTCAGGATCGTAGCAAGTGGAGATCCGTGGTCTCTGCCTACCCCGTTGGAAAACAGGCGTGATTTTATGTATGTATGTATGTAATTAATTAAAAAAATATAAGCTGTTATTTTTAATAGTTAAGTACATAACTCCAATAACTTTTTTCAAATATTCAAGTGGCCGTTTGACAATTCTGTAATGGTACCTTGTAGCGCGACTACCTATTTCTCTACCTACCTCATTTGAATTGCCCGCCGCGAACGGACCATGTCGCCTACAACTAGCGCCACCTCACGGCACGCACGTAGAGTTAAGCGGCCGGCGCGCGAGTAGTGTAGCGAGCGTAGCGAGCGGGAACGCAAGTGCGCGGCATCGAAACTACTTGTGCAGTTGTGCGTGCGCCGCGAACGGACCATGCATGTCGCCTACAACTAGCGCCACCTCACGGCACGCACGTAGAGTTAAGCGGCCGGCGCGCGAGTAGCGTAGCGTAGCGAGCGGGAACGCAAGTGCGCGGCATCGAAACTACTTGTGCGTGCGCGGCTAACGGACTTTGATTGTTTTTCGGTGGTTTAAACGTGTGCAAATTGTCTTTTATATGTTTTATTGTGTACTTTTGTTATTTAAATATACTCCTAAAGTGTTAGTGAGTGTTTTCCTTCCGAACCCTGAGATAGCCAGTCGGGCAACGTTAAAACCTGTGATTGGATGCGCGGGCGCAATAGTTCTGCATTTGTTTTGTAAATATTTATTATTAATTTGCTAATGTGATTTAATTTTTAGTTGTATAAATTTAGAAAATAAACCAGTTTTTAGTATATAACGAGTTTTTTTTAAAGTAGATAGATATGCTATGATGGTATCTATCTAAGTATCTACTAGTTTCCACCTGCGGCTTCGCCCGTGTTGTAGGCATAGGTACCTTGTAAAATAAAAACTGATCTATCCCATGGGAACCGTACATTTTTTCGGAATAAAAAGTAGCCTATGTGCTATTCCAGACGATAATATATCTCTGTGCTAAATTTCATCCAGATCCGTTCAGCCGTTTCAGCGTGATCGAGTAACAAACATACCTACATACTGAATCTGGGACCGTTATGTATCATAAATTAAATAAGCTCCTACAAACCAGTTTCAAACACTATTTCGATACAATTTTTAAAGATACGAAATTACCAAAGTAAAATTACCCGAAGAGCTTGCGGTAAGACCCCTGACTAGGTACTTCATCATCATCGCCGAGCCGAAACTGCTAAACTCAGATTGAAAATTATCCGTTTTTTTTTTAATATTCAGTGGCTCTGCAGCGCTTTTCTTCAGAGTTATTTTATCCCGTTGCTGTCATTTTATATATCTGTCAATTTGAAACTAAATTAGAATTAATTTTTTAAAGCGGATGGCGTAGTCTAACATCATTTTTACGTTCCATTATTCCAGAAATTGATTACATACATATATGTCATTTCATTCGTTCCTTGATATTGTAAACACAGCTTTCTGAGAAAGTCGGACGGAGGACAATGAACTCTTTCATTTACTGATAAAAACAATGAACTCATTCAAATTATAAATGAAATTACGGTCAATCGTTAATAAAATCGTTAAATAAACGCATATTACTCAAATACGACTTAGAAAAGTGAAGTTATTTGTGATAATGCAAGTGGGCGTGTATGCCGCATTGAAATCTATTTCTGAATGTTTTGGTTAGGTTCTAATTTGAACAGTAATTATCTAAATAAAAAAAATCATAGTGTTTTGAGAGTTTTAAAAATAAGTGTTGATTCGGGGGTTTTATTATAAGGTAGGTAATCTAAGTACCTATCTAATGTAGCAAGTACCCATGTAATTTATAGAGTTATGTACCTACCCATTAAATAGTGTAGGTAGAGAGATCTAATATGTTATACATACCCACCTACGTACCTACATAATGTATGATATTGAATACCCATTTAATTTAAAAATATTTAATTTGACTAAGATAAATCAATCTTGACACTCAAAAAAACATCATTTTTAATATAATAAGTGCCTACATAATATATACATAATATATACTTACATAAATTATATTTAATTAATTTTCTGTTTTGAATACAATACAAATACCTAATTTTTTTTTTTTTACTAAGGTTCCTACTTTATCTCTTATTATTATACAATATTATGTATAAAATAATTTACTTATTTAATTAACTGTAAAAACTAAAAAATAACAATCAAGTAGGTACTCAATTAATAATTTTCAATTAAACTTTCAGAGTTGTACCAGAGACTATGCACATGCAGCGGAAAAGCCTGGAAGCCAGTAGCGAGGCAAGCTACTGTAAGTTACTATCCTACTAATATTATAAACGCGAAAGTTTGTAAGAATGTATGGATGTCTGGATGTATGTTTGTTACTCTTTCATGCTGAAACGGCTGAACGGATCTAAATGAAATTTGGCACAGATATAGATTATAGTCTGGAATAGCACATAGGCTACTTTTTGTCTTGGAAAAATATGTTCCCGCGGGATAGATTTCTTTTTGTTTTTCAATGTACGAAGCCGTGGGTGAACCGTGGCCGGAAGCTAGTATGATAAAAAATAATATAATTTTAAACAATTATATTATTTCATATTATAGTAGCTGAAAGATAATTGTTACACTAGACGCTCATTTGAGCAGGCTTATAGTCTATAGACCTTACTGCCTAGTCTTACGTAAATTAATTTCTTCCGTTTTCTTTTTATTCCAACTTAAAATCTAACCTAACATAACCGCCATTTTTTTTTTTTTAAATCGAAGAGATTAATAAAGTTTTAAATTAAATAAGGCGACGCCAAAAAAAAAAGATTTAAACAAAAAGAAACTGCTATTTATTTTTTTCACTGAAAGATAATTAAAATGGTCTTTGGTTTGACAGGTGAACGGGAGACCTGGGAAGATTGGGGCAGTCGCTCGTCATTGAGCCATGTTGAAGAAGTAAGTTTTTGATATACAGGGTGTCCCAAAAAGTAGTGTCAAGCGAAAGTCCAGAGATAGAACACCCCTTGGGGTACCCGAATCACCCCCATGTATGTTCCGCGATTTTCTATAGTTTTCGAGTTATTAATATTTCCCAATTTTTGAAAAAAATACGACTTGCACAAGTTAAAACAAAAAAAGTACAAAACTTTCTTGAGATTTTTTTTTTGCTACTGAATTTTAATGAGTTGTTCTTTTATGCATCAAATAATCAGCTACGTGTCTTTGATGTAAACTATGAAAATGTTGGTGTAAAGTCAAATAATTAAAATCGGTGAATTATGACTAAAATTTTCAACTTCAAATTAAAAATCTTAAAAAGTGATTTCATGGTTCCTAAATAAGTCTAAAGAATTCTCCAGACTCTCAGCTTTCATAATCATTAAAAAAAAGTAGTACTTAATAGGCTACTTTGGCTAAAATCGGCCTTCAAAGACGGCGAGGTGGAAAATTCTTAAAATTAGCTACCTGATTAAAAACAACATTTTGGCCATTTTATCATTCCTAAGCTTAATTTGTTTGTTAACTAACCATAAACGACTACAAAGAATTAGTTTATGCCAAAGAAATCAGCAATATGGCCGAATTAAGAACAAAATTGAGACTGGCCGAAGAAAAAATTAAGGAACTTAAAATAGCTTTCATACGATTTAAGGAAACCTTTTTAAGACGATGTAGGATTTGTATCGACCTAGAAGGTTGACATTTTGAAAACTTTTTGTAAAAAATTAATAAATTTTACTTGTTGTTTTATTTCATAAATTAAGCTAAACTAAATAATTAAAACCTTCAAATATTAATGAAATCTTACTTTCCTGCAGTCATTTTTGGTTAGTTCACAAAGTAATTAAGCTTAGGAATGATAAAATGGCCAAAATCTATTTTTTAATCAGGTTGCTAATTTTAAGAATTTTCCACCTCACCGTCTTTGAAGGACGATTTTAGCTAAAGTAGCCTATTAAGTACTACTTTTTTTAAATTATTATGAAAGCTGAGAGTCTGGAGAATTCTTTAGACTTATTTAGGAACCATGAAACCACTTTTTAAGATTTTTAATTTGAAGTTGAAAATTTTAGTCATAATTCACCGATTGTAATTATTTGACTTTACACCAACATTTTCATAGTTTTCATCAAAGTCACTTAGCTGATTATTTTATGCATAAAAGAATAACTCATAACAATTCAGTAGCAAAAAAAAAATCTCAAGAAAGTTTTGTACTTTTTTTGTAAGAATGTTTTAAGTTGTTCAAGTCGTAAATTTTCAAAAATTCGGAAAAAAATTAATAACTCGAAAACTATATAAAATCGCGGAACATACATGGGGGTGATTCGGGTACCCCAAGGGGTGTTCTATCTCTGGACTTTCGCTTGACACTACTTTTTGGGACACCCTGTATATGCGCACGTTTGATACATAAGTACCTGGGTGACCGAGCTTTGCTCGGTTTTTTTATTGGTAAACGACGTTTTTTAAAAATGAAACCTAGCTAGATCGATTTATCGCCGCCGAAACCCCCTACATACTAAATTTCATGAAAACCGTTGGAACTTGGAGCCGTTACCGAGGTTCAGAAAATATATATACAGTCGTGGTCAACTAATTAGGGACATGCAAGATAGTGAAGAACAATAACCGGTTATGTACATACAAATATAAAACCCTATTGATTTCTCAGTAACTATTATTTGCATAATTTGGTCCGATTATCATGCTTTAAATGGCTGTAAATAAAAGAATAAATAAATAGAAAAAAGTATTTAATATCAAAGGTTGAACATGTATTCAATTTTAAGGTATAATTCTGTAGCTGGACATTTAATTAAGGACAGTAAACTATAATGAAAAATAGAGTTAAACAAAACTAATAATCTGCAGTATTATAATATCTTTAACAGCTCCATTTTATTACGTGTAAAATCAGTACCCAGTAGCAAAACCTTTGTTAGTAATTACCGCTTGACACCGATGTGGCATAGACATTATCAGTTTCTGGCATGTTTCGACAGGAATGTTTGCCCATGCCTCACAAAAAGCTTCATTAAGTTCATCTAAAGTTGTGGTACGATAAGTGGCTACTTTTTTCTTGATTTCGTGCCAAAGGTGCTCGATTGGGTTAAGGTCCGGGCTATTTGCTGGCCAATCTAGCACCGATACTGACTGACTGGTAAGAAACGACTTGACTGAACGGGCGGTATGTTTTGGGTCGTTATCATGCTGAAACGTCCATATAATAGGGAGATGCTCCTCAGCATAGGGAAGCATCGTTTCCTCCAATATTGCCTTGTATTGATGTTGGTCTAAGTTACCCTGAACTTTCCTCACAGGTCCCACTCCACGTCCAGAAAATGAACCCCACATTTTAATGTTTCCACCGCCATGTTTCACCTGCTTTTTTGTGAATCTTGGATTCATTTCCGCTTTTACTGGACGCCGTACGTATTGCCTTCCATCTGAAGAAATCAAATTAACCTTGGTCTCGTCAGAGAATAATACATGTTGCCATTGGGCGTAGGTCCAATGTCCATATTTACGTGCAAACGCCAAACGAGCATTTCTATGTTCTTTCTTCAACAACGGTACTTTGCGAGCCACTCTTCCGAACAACCCTGCTTCTACCAGACGTCGTCGAACGGTCCTAGCTGAGACACCAGCTCTTTCGTCTGTCCCAAACACTTCGTGTTTAATTAAAATAGAGCCTAGAAACGGATCTTTCTTAGCTAACCTGGCTATCATTCTATCTTCTTGCGGAGTTGTTTTTCTCGATCTTTTTGTTCTGGGCACATTTAAATCTGTGTTATTGCGTCTGACATGTTGCACTGCATTGTATACCATAGTTTTTGAACAATTTAAATGTTCTGCTATCCTTCGGTATGGCCAACCATGCTCGACAACAAACTTCATGATAATTTTTCGTAGTGTTGGATCGCAACTTTTATTTTTACCCATTTTTCTTCAAAATATTTTTCAAAACTTAAAATAAATATCGGGATTGCCGCCAAAACTACCACGAAACAATAAGAGAAGAAGTAAAAAAGTATTGAGATTCAAATTTTGAAAATAGAACGCAATATCTCAGTGTCCCTAATTAAATGGCCAGCCAGCATTATTTGAACAAATAGCACTACGATAATCTATCAGCTATACTGTAAAGAGGTTTAATGTTTATGAAGTTGTTATTGTTTGTATAATCGGGCACATAAATGACTAATTATACTTACATGTAAGAGATATGGAATATGGTTTAGACTCGTTGGAAAATAAAAAATAAATTCACAATTCGGTTTAACCAAAGAGTGTCCCTAATTAGTTGACCACGACTGTATATACATATATACAAGAATTGCTCGTTTAAAGGTATAAGATAAGATAAAAACAAAACATCTGAAGAGTTACCGTAAAAAAGTCTACATGTATTGTTTTAACAAGAAAATTAAACCTCTATTAAGGCGGTGTGGTCGCTCAGCGACAAAGCCTTTTGTTTTGTGTGAAGTTAAATAAAAAAAAAACCTATAATAATACAAACATATGCATAGGTAACTTTAGTGAGTTCGAATCGAGATTGTAAATAATGGTAGTGGCAGAGCGTGGTGAAATCGTGAATTTGACATTAAGGAGAATGTTGCACGCCTTTGATATTTCCCAAATTTTAAGTTAAAAATTGATGAACCCGCTTTATGAAACAGCTTATTTTAGCTGAGATGTTATGGTTTTTTTTTATTAACCTGTTTTGTCCCACTGTTGAGCAAAGGTTTACCCAAATCACGACAACCATCTTCCCTAGTATAGGTAGCGAGATGAATTAATCACCTCCAACTTGATTAATTACTTATACGAATACACATAATTATTTGTTAACTGCTCCATTATAATGTGAAGTATGCTCTAGATATTTTATCAATAAAACAAAATAAATCAGTTTTATTGGGTAATTTTGATTAAATATACTGGCAACACCAGTATGCGCCATTCATCCGATCCGCAAAAGACGTCATATCGCGATCGCGTCTATACGTCATCAGAATAACAGAGCATAATTTTATCGCGCAATCTATAAAAATACAGTCTTAGAACATTATTATTATTGATTTAGTTAATAATAAATCAACCTTCTTAGGTGGATCCTTAGTGAAAAGTGATGTTGTGCGAGTGTGTTGAGTGACCTACTTGTGTTGTGACGTCACACCGACCGGCTGGTTTATTTTTTTTAATGTGGTCTGTATTTTGAATTTGGAATGCGTAGGTCGGAAGTGGATAATAAATATTGATGGTGATTAGATTTTATTGACTTTCTACTCGTAATCTATATCTATATAAGAGCTTAACCTAACTGACTGACTGACTGACTGACTGATTTATCATCGCCCAGCCGAAACCGCTGAAGCTAGAAAGCTGAAATTTGGAAGGTGGTTTCCTTTTATAACAAAACCACCCACTAAGACGGGATTTTTGGAAATTCCACCTCTAAGGGGGTGAAAAAGGGTGAAAACGTTTGTATGAAACTTTTTAACGCGTGGAGCGATTTTCATGAAACTTTGTTTGTGCACTGTAAATAAAAAATGAACGAACACGTGTTTCAGGATTTTTTAATATAACCTTCAAAATGGGGTCAAATGTGGGGTCAATTTTTGTATGGGAACTTTTTAACGGGTGGTGCGATTGATCTGAAACTTTGTTTGTGTACTGTAAATGCAAAATGAATGGACACGTGTTTCAGGATTTTTCAATATAACCTTCAAAAAGGGGTCAAATGTGGGGTCAATGTTTGTATGAGAACTTTTTAACGGGTGGTGCGATTTGTTTGAAATTCGGTTTATATACATACTTTAAGTGAACAAAGTCGCGAGCGGGACAGCTAGTATCTAATATTTCTAAATAGTAGATAAGCGGAAAGTTGTTAAATTGCGAAAATCACTATTTCTGAGACAATTTTTTTTAAGGTGCATAACTTGGCCTTATTTGACACTGGAATATTTAATTGTTTTCATAGTGCTAGAGATAAAATGCATAAGAAAATAGAAAGGCGGGAAAAATAATTAGGTAGGTACTTACTTAATATTTAATTGGTATGACCTTCATCTGTAGGTAAGTAGGTAGGTACCTATTACTAGATACTAGGTACTCTAATCTAGGTATCCTATCTATCTACAAAGGTAGGTAGGTACCTGCTGACTATTATTTCATAATAGGTATCTACCAACTTCGATCATTTTTATCTAGTAGGCAGGTGATTAGGTATTAATATACGTAGGTACCTATTTTAATTATGAATTATACTGTACCCCTTAATTAAAGGTTGAATTTCAGGAAGTTCTCTTTATAGTAAACCTCTAGATTCTAAAAGTTGGTTCTTTTTAATTCAGCTCTCTAGGTCTTGTAGTTTAGGCTGTATCTTCTTCTGTCAGTTGGATAATATATTGCCATAGTGACAAAATGAACTAAATTTTACAGACACAAAACCATCTTATGTATAAAGACTAGTCATTTTAGGGGTTACAAGAAAAGCAAATAGTCACTACCCCGTCCCTTCAAACAGGGGTAACGTCATGCTTAGGTACACTCAGCCACAAAATATAGCTTTACAAAGTTCAGTCTAATCTTTAACTTGCGGGGCATGTAATATTTTAAAATGATTGTTTTGATTTTTTAATAAAACTAGTAAGTACTTACCTTATATTTTATTTTAGGGTTAATAGTTAAGTTTTCCAATTGTTTAAATTATATTGATTGATTATAAAATATAATAAACCATGTAATAAAACTACTTACTTATACTTACCTACCTAAATCAGTTCAGCCAAACATTAGAATTATAATTCTTATTCATTAGGCTTAATCTAACACTTACTAGATTTCCTGCAATGTACTATTTTAATATTTCACAACGCCATCTAGTGAATCAAATAAAAACCCAAGACAAAAACCCTAAAACACTGAAAAAGTTTAATGTCCTATACATTACACTTTTTCAGGGTTTTAGGTAGGTAGGTACAGGTTGCTTGGCCAAAAAGACATGAATCCAGAACATAATTTAAAAAAAATCAACATTTTATAATTATTTGTATGTAGGTATTAAATACTAGTAAGAATAAGATTTTGGGAAAGAAAAAACAAATGCAAAAATTGTCTAGAAAATTGGAAAATATGGGAAAAAAGTAAGTACTTACTATTTTTCTATAGGATTTTTTGAAAGGATAAGACACAATGTAAGTCTAGTCAACTAATTCAATAGGTTTTCCAATTTTTGTAGATGACTGTACTTACTATTTTATGACAGGGGTTGGGGCGACAATGCGGCGGCAGACTAGGGGTACTTTTTATTGGTGTTTGAGGTAGACCGAGTACCTATCAGACAGATAAATGATTAGGTACTTTTTATCATGTCACTAGTACTTTTGAACAGTGTGGTGATAGGTTTAAAGTGCGATTGACACATGTCTTCGAACTTTTAAGTCCTAAGAACCTTCCTCACGATGTTTTCCTTCACCGTTTAAGAGCATTAGCATTGCGCACATAAATTTTTCGCATAGAAAAACTCATTGGTGCACCAGGGGCCTTACCACGAAGTCTTCCAGAACGATTCCGTTTTAGAAACGTCACATTTGAAGTTTGAAGTAACACTACTTCAATACAATTTGCATAGGTCATGATACGAAATAAATGTAATATTAATTCGGTAATGTATTATGAATTCGTGATGAGGGGGGCCTCATCACGAATCACGTGGACACGTGGAATCATCCGAAGGACGTGGGTTCAAACCTGGGGAGGTTTGAACCCACGTCCTTCGGATCGTGAGGCAGGGGCGGTACCACTACACCACTATAAGTGCTCTCTTAAGAATACTTACATTAACAATCTCTAGTAAGAAATAATTGACATAAAGTTAAAGATGGGAAAGAAATTATAAAAGAGCGGTGTCGTATCAGGCGGCCGACTGGGCCGTAATGAATCCATGATTTCCCTCGGGCTGCCCAGAATAACGATGACCCAAATCTCTTCTTCTTCTTTATTATGTCATCATAAGATTGATGGACTTTGAAAGACGATTTTGTAAGAAGGGAGTGAGTAGGTACCTACTGAGAAGACGGATGATAGGGGAGAGTGGGGGAAGAGAAGCTGTTGTGCCGACCCCAAAAGGGGGATAAGGGCAGGAAGATGATGATATTTTGAGATAAATTTTGCTAGTGTCAAGTGCTCAAATTAGTATTGTCTATGTCACAAAGTCAGTCAAATCGTCAAGTAAATTTTAAACAAAAGATGGCTGTTGTGTTCAAAATTCTCGGGATTTCCTCCGATCGATTTAGAAATTATTCACTTTAATACACATATTTTATACTCACGTCAATAACTCGGGCTTTATTGGAAAAATAACCACAAAAATACACAATAAAACTCAAAATAACACGAGAAAAAATATAAAAACTAGAGCGACAAAGTCGACAGTCGAATGCATCGCAGAAAATCCCCGATCCAAATCTCATCTGGGACCTTACCACAAGCTCATACAAACCATCATGTTTCAAAAACTTCACATTTCAATCTTGAAGTAACAGTACTTCAATATAATTTTATAGATCACGAGCTGATGCCCGCAGCTTCGCCCGCGTGAATGTCGATTATCGCGACTTTTCATACAAACTTTCATCCCCTATTTTATCCCCTTGGGGGTAGAATTAATCAAAATCCTTTCTTAGCGGATGCCTACGTCATAACATCTACCTGCATGCCAAATTTCAGCCCGATCCGTCCAGTGGTTTGGGCTGTGCGTTGATAGATCACTATGGCAGTCAGTCAGTCAGTCAGTCAGTCACCTTTGAGTTATATATTTAGATGGTACAAAATATCAAAGTTAATTACTTTGTTATTGCACGAGAGGTGCAATCGAACCCACGATCGGAAGGCAGGATCACTACTACCAACCACTAGACTACTAGCGCTCCAAAAGGAGCGCTTCTAGGTTATGTGCATTTCCTTATGATGTTTTCCGTCACCGATTACGACCGTCCTAAACCGATTGCGACATACGCTACAACATCGTTTGAAGACGACAAATGAGCTTAAGTAAATTAGCTCGTAGAGTTTACATAGATGTTAAGATAAGTGTCGAAAGTAGGTGACTCTGTAGCAAACCGTATGTATTCGGTATTGAGTAAAATAAAAAGATAGATATTCCAAAAGAGAGAGATACTTACCATAAAGAAGGAAAAACATCCAAAACACCTCAATACCCAATCCACCTGTCCCTACCGGTAGAAATAGATCTACACAAACGTGCACTTATCCCTACCAGTAGGGATAGCTTGGTAGGGATAAGTGTACCAGCCGCACAAAAGGGCCTTTCTACTAGATTTGATATTACACCGTTATTTTAAAAACTTTTTTTACCTTGATTTTAAAGCTCGTCTTTCGAGCTGATAGCATGAAGATGGAGCAATAAAAGATTGGTTGATAATAAGTTATTTCACGAAGCGTACATTTAAAATTAACTAAATACGAGATAAACAAAATTATTTGTACATTAGTATATATTTTTTAACTTACGCGATCTGAACACATTATTATTAGTATTAAACGGGTATTTATCGCGTTTTATTTACATATTTTTTTCGACAGTGTCATCCCGTGACAACGACTGTGTGTAAACCTGTTGTAACATCGGGAAAAATAGGTTAATAAAACGCGATAAATACCCGTTTAATACTAAGTACCTGGATGACCGAGCTTTGCTCGGTTTTTTTATTGGTAAACGACGTTTTATAAAAATGAAACATAGCTAGATCGATTTATCGCCCCCGAAACCCTCTACATACTAAATTTCATGAAAATCGCTGGAGCCGTTTTCGAGATTCCAATTATATATATATATATATATATACACAAGAATTGCTCGTTTAAAGGTATAAGATAATAAAATTGTTTTTGACGAAACTGAGAACAATGACGAAACCATTGAGGATAAAGGCCCAATACTGTATTCCGCAGTCGGGTAACAAGACCTACATCAATTTGCTCTAACTACTAGCACTGATATCGATCCCACACCACTACAGTAGTACGTATTGTATATTCTGTGCCGCGAGTCCTGCGTTCAACCCCCCACCCCCAACCCCCCCTTCCGTTACATAATAACCTTGACCTTCCGAACAAAGCTTGAAGCTGGTAACAAAGCTTGAAAGCGTTTTAAAGAATAGCTATGTATTATAGAATATTAGCTTCCGCCCGCGGCTTCACCCACGTGGTACCTTATTAACTTATAGCCTATGTGCTATTCTAGGCTATAATCTATCTCTGTGCCAAATTTCATCCAGATCCGTTCACGCGGTTTCAGCGTGAAAGAGTAACAAACGTACATACATTCTTGCTAACTTTCGCGTTTATAATATTAGTAGGATGCTAAAGCAGTATAATTGCAGCAAGAATACTTTATTTACAGAAATATAAGGATATATTTTGTATACAACATGTGATCTTCTTCCATTTCCCTCTATCATTTGTCATCACATTACTCACTCCTTTCTTACTCATGTCATCTTTCACACAGTCCATCCATCTCTTCTTCGGCCTACCTCAACCCCTGTATCCATCCACATTTGTCCCTCTTTTTCGTCGGGGGTTAGTAAATGTTCATAGCTAGTGTTGACATCTGGGTTCATGTGAAATTACTATTACGGGTTGCTTCGTTTGGCGTTAAGTCTCTAATTGCTTAGCCAACACAGCCTTGTGTGTCTGAATTAGCGGCTTAAAAGAGGTGACCGACATTAGGGATGGGGTAAAGCGCGAAATTACGACCGAATTTCCGGCTGAGGAATTGGACTTTAAAAAAAAACATATACATAATCAAATCACGACTTTAATCTCCAGGCTTGATAGATATCTCTTCAGATTTCTAGTTACTTAGATCTTTGAGGATCTAAAGAGGGTAGTCAGAGACACGTGCAAAAATATTTGGCTCATGCAAACATTTTGCACGGTGGTTAGTATTTCGTACGTGACAGGTTGCAAGCCCATTGGCGCTTATTCGATTTTTAATATAAAAATAAAATAATGGCTTTTATGTAAAGTTTAAAAATGTTGTTTAATATTTCTTTCTGAATCAACAGCTGGACCGATTTCCATGAAATTGGGTGTGTTTAAATCTTGACCTGTATAGATGGAATATTTTTTATCTTGAAAAACAGGGAATTAAATAGGATTTCAAGGAGCTTTATACGGATTACATAAAGCTTAAATTTGAATGACTTGAAAAAAGCACGAATTTGGTATTTGACATATAAGAATTAATAAGAACGTTTTTCATAAAAAATCGATTTGAAGAAACTTAGACCGAATTTCTCAAAGTTTTCAATCACTATCCTAAAGTCTCATTCAATTTGAGCCTGGGGTGTCTCAAACATTACATAAAATCCTTATTACTTACGAAATACGGTTCAGAATCGGGTTTAAAATCGGTGCGATCTTCGTTATCCGAATCCAGGCCTTATCTGTGAAACTTTAAGGCTTAAAAAGGTTAACTCTGTGCCTTGCAGCGGAAGTTCAAACAAATTTCTGGGTTAGTACGTACCGGGTTATTTTTGTTACGGAATTTGTTGTGAAAATTAGAACATTTTCGTGTTGTTTAAACTTAGTTTCCCTTTTATTTTTGTTCCATTATATTTGTTAAAAAATACTGTTTCCTTTCGTATCTTTTACTGAATAAAGTTATAGGTACGTATCCGTTTTTTTAATCGAAATAAATGAAATTTTTCAATCAGTACCTGGATCACCGAGCTTTGCTCGGGTTTTTTTCTGGTAAATCGTGATTTTTGGAAAATGAAACCTATCTAGATCAATTTATCGCCCCCGAAACCCCCTGCATACTAAATTTCATGAAAATCGCTGGAGCCGTTTCCGAGATTCCGATACAAGAATTGCTCGTTTAAAGGTATAAGATAAGTCCTAGAGAGCTGAAACTTGGGGGTTTGAAGTTTACCAAAAACACATCTGTATTGTAGGTATAGTATGTTTATTGCAATTGCTTAAGAACTACCAATTTGTAGGTCACATTTGCTTGTGTTAGGAGACCTTGCTCTTACCATGTATAAGAATATTAGAGTATTTCCGTAACAAAAATTATGATGGAACATCAGGCTAATACTCTTTAGACTAAAAATAAGGAGTTTAAATTAATAATTAATATCAATAAACAGCAAATTTTAATCAACACAAACATTGAAATCTTGGTGCAAAATGTAAACCTAAAAAAATGTTCTACCAGCATTTAGTCAGATATTCCAAAGTCAAAACAGACCATAACCCATATTCCAGCTTAAAATGTGACTAAAGTGACCAAATAAAATATGTGACATGGCCGGGACGCGAACCCTCACTCCCGAACCGCCCAGGTCCACTGCCTACTACTACGCAGACCTAGAACGGCTGAAGCGTAAATCTCCAGAATGTGCGGACGAGCTCAGCGAATACGTTATCTCCAATGAGGTAGTGGACGACATACCAGCAAGGGAAATTCCACCATTCCGAGACAGGCAATGGAGTCTCCCAGAGTACACCACTCCAGAAAACTCCAGGAAAGGAGAAACGTACTCCACAGCTGGCACTTTCCCGATGCCAGAGCCGAAGGAGAAGGAGCCGTTATTAGCTGAGTTGGAAGTGGTGGGACGAGTCCCGCTGACGCAGCTCGAGAGCTCGACTGGAGTTAGGAGGAGTAGGAGCTGGTATTTGTGCTGCCCTAATGTGGGGGAGGAGGAGATCTCGAGAGATTCTTCGTGGAGATACTCGAGTTTGAGGCCTGTGACGGTGCCGCCGCTACCAGGGCAGAACGGGTTCAGTATGGTTGGTAAAAAAAATATGATCACGGCTGTAATCCCCAGATTCGGTTGATATCTCCTCAGACTACTAAAGCTACTTAGATCTTTGAGGATATCTAAAGAGGCATGTCCAAAACAGGACATTGGCACATGCCCACATTTAGCAGTGGTTAGTATTCCGTACGTGACAAGCCCATCGCCGCTTGTAAGAATACTAACCTATGACACACACCTTCGAATTTTTGGTTCTAGGGTATGCCGGTTTCCTCACGATGTTTTCCTTCACCGTTTCAGAGCACTGGCATTGCGCACATACATTTTTCGAAAGGAAAAACTCAGTGGTACACTTCCAGGTTTGAACCCACGACCTTGGGATCGTGAGGCAGGGGCGGCTACCACTACACCACCCGGTACCCCTAGGATGAGTTTTTGATAGTTTACGAAAACTTTTTTCGAATAGTATCCTTTTATACATTTACCTCCATAGAATAAGGTCGATATCGTGAAAACTTGGTTTGAAGATCATCGCTGGGACTGCCGAATAGATATTTTCAATATTATCGACCTAATTTTAGTTGCTTAACATTTCCGATGGAGATAAATGTATGCAAGGATACTACCTACATATTCGAAAAAAGTTTTCGTAAAGTATCAAAAACTCATACTACGGTTACTGTGCTCCGTATGGCTATTAGTATGGTCGGTATTAGGTACTTTATATTTATATTATATTTATATTTTTTTGGCCAGATGTCCTCCAAAAATGTGATGCGGCCAGATTTTACCCAGGTTGCCTTTCACTCCAATGGCCTATCCATCTGAACGGTCGGCATTTACAGGTAGCGAGTCAAAGCAGCAGCGTGCCGGAGGAGGCGGGCGCATTGCGTGCGGAGCGGGACGCCCTGGCGCGCGCGCTGGCCCTGGAGCGCGCGCGCGCGGCGGGGGCTGCGCGCGCGCACGACGCGCGCCTGGCCGAGCTGCACGGCGTCATCGCGGAGCTGGTGCGGCGCCGCGCGCGCGACAAGCACGCCGGCGCCATTCCCGAGGAAGACGTCTCAGGTCTGTGTCCGCTCTGTTCGGACTTATCCTACTAATATTATAAACGCGAAAGTTTGTAAGAATGTATGGATGGATGGATGGATGGATGTATGTTTGTTACTCTTTCACGCTAAAACGGCTGAACGGATCTGAATGAAATTTGTCACAGATATAGATTATGGTCTGGAATAACACATAGGCTACTTTTTATCCCGGAAAAATATAAGGTTCCCGCGGGATAGATTTGTTTTGGTTTTTCAAGGTATCACGCGGGCGAAGCCGCGGGCGGAAGCTAGTATTCGTATAATACTATCTCGTTTTGAACAAGTCCTCTAATCGTTTTCCGAAAACGCCTGAATTTTATTAGAAAAGAATGTAGGTATTTTTAAAACCTGACGCAAAACAGTTTTGAAGTTTTTGAGTGAGCTCCCAAATGCATGAACCGATTTTTTTTTTGTTAGAAAGATGAATTAGTCGAGTCGTGAGTGTTCTTAGCTATGTTTGATGGAAATCGGTCCAAGATGGCCGCCGGCGCCGCCTCAAAATGGCGGATTACATATTTTTCACAACTCCTTCAATATTAGTATCAAATAAAAAGAGCTTGAGTAGTAGAATACTATACACTATGACAAATTTTAAATCCATAATGGCCGCCACTACAAAATGGCGAGCAAAATTCTTGCCGGGGGTTTTTTTATTTTTAATTTAATATTATCTTGTTTATTTAAGTAGATATTTTAAATGTTTAAATTGCAGATGATTGCGAGTCCACCACACAACCTGCGGGCGAACTAGACAATGATGCCGACAGATCTAGAACTGAACAGGTATACCATATGCCATACCAGCACTCTCAAACGGTGACGGAAAATATCGTAAGGCGTTTCCACCAAAGCAGACGAGAGGAGATGTGCTGCAAAGCTGGTGATAGATATTGAGGAAAACGTAGATGCAGTGTCGAGCGGGCGGACGGTCGCCGTGCAAGAGAGCGCATGTGCGAGTCCGACGTTCTAACTAAAGTCACTGTCAGCTATGACAGATGTCACTGACAGGGTTTTTCCAGACTACTACTGAAAGTACCCATCGGATTTTCTGCGGTGTATTTGCCTGACAACTACGTCGCTCTGGTTTTTATATGTTTTCTCGTGTTATTTTGAGTTTATTGCGTAATTTTGATGGTTATTTTGCCAATAAAGCCCGGGTTCTTGACGCGAGTGTAAAGTATGTGAATTAGAGTGAATAGTTCTCTTCAAATTCCATCGGAGGAAATCCCGAAAATTTTCAACAAAACAGCCATCTTTTGTTTAAAATTGACTTGACTACTTGACTATGACTCTGTGACGTTGACAATACTTAAAAATAAATACACTTGACACTGGCAAAATTGTTCTCTAAGAGACAGATGCCATAATTGAAGAAGAAGAAGAAGAAGTACCCATCATTAGTAAACAACTTTTTCGAAGAAACCAACACTGTGAGCGCGAAAAAAACAGCTGTTTCATACAAAAGTTCAATACCTACTTGGCTAAAATGTATGAAACAGCTGGTTTTTTTTTTCACGCTCAGTGTTGGTTTCTTAGAAAAAGTTGTTTATATTGATGGGTACTTTAACCCCATGAAGTTTTTGGTGGTAGTCTTGTAACATCCTGTATAGTCCAAAATAAGCTTATAAAGCGCACCTAATTCCTTTCACCACACTGTTTAAATAAGCTTAATTGGAGAGCGCTGGTGGTGTAGTGGTAGCACCTCTGCCTCGCGATCCGAAGGTCGTGGGTTCAAACCTGGTCGTGCACCAATGCGTTTTTCCATTCGAAAAATTTATGTGCTCAATGCCAGTGCTCTTAAACTGTGAAGGAAAACATCGTGAGGAAACCGGCATACCCTAGAAGCAAAAATTCGAAGGTATGTGTCATAGGTTAGTATTCTTATAAGCGGCGATGGGCTTGCAACCTGTCACGTACGGTATACTAACTACTGTGCAAAATGTGGGCATGTACCAAATGTCATGTTTGGACTTGCCTCTGACTACCCCCTTTAGATATCCTCAAAAAAGATCTAAGTAACTAAAGATCTGAGGAGATATCTACCGAGCCTGGGGATTACAGTCTTGATCATATTAATTTAATTGGTTTCCAGAATGAATCCTCGTCTATCCTCAGTCCTTGTGAGCTGCCCACTCCTCAGGAGAAGGTGGATCCGTTGCCAGACGACACCACTGACTCCAGCAGTCATGAAGTACAGATCAGGTAGATTTCATACCACTCAGTATACGGCCCACCTGTTTGAATGTTATAGATATAGTGGATATAGTCTTTGAACATTTGTACCAGTTGGTTAAATCCACAAAAAAAAGATTATTTTTAATTCAATACTATTGCACAAATCTTATACCTTTAAACAAGCAATTCTTGTATATAATAATATATATATATATATACATATGTATATAATCTGAATCTCGGAAACGGCTCTAACGATTTTCATGAAATTTAGTATGCATAGGGTTTTGGAGGCGATAAATCGATCTAGCTAGGTTTCATTTTCAAAAAAACACAATTTACCAAAAAAACACCGAGCAAAGCTCGGTCACCCAGGTACTTATCATTTAAAGCTATCTCTACCTGACAACATTTTGATGGAAAATACCTAGATAAGTATATATTTTTTCGATAGGTTAGGTACTAAGTTTTGTTATTATTAAGTTCACATTTTGCTTTTACATTGTTTAATTACACGTGAAAACCTTTAATTGTCTCTCCGATGCTATTAAAAATTAATTATATATGAAGAATTGTAAGCTGTTTTCCAATAAATAAGTATTTTAAATTTTTGACCAACCATGACTTTAAATTTTACATGTTATGGTAAGGTTTAGATGTCGCTGTTTTTTTAGTATTATTATTATTAGAGCGCTGGTGGTGTAGTGGTAGCACCCATGCCTCACGATCCGAAGGTCGTGGGTTCAAACCTCGTGCACCAATGAGTTTTTCCATTCGAAAAATTTATGTGCGCAATGCCAGTGCTCTTAAACGGTGAAGGAAAACATCGTGAGGAACCCGGCATACCCTAGAACCAAAAATACGAAGGTATGTGTCATAGGTTAGTATTCTTATAAGCGGCGATGGGCTTGCAACCTGTCATGTACGGAATACTAACTATTGTGCAAAATGTGGGCATGTACCAAATGTCATGTTTGGACTTGCCTCTGACTACCCTCTTTAGATATCCTCAAAAGATCTAAGTAACTAAAGATCTGAGGAGATATCTACCGAGCCTGGGGATTACAGTCGTGATTATATATATATATATATATATTATTACAGATTGGAACAACGTCATTTAGATGGGTCGGCCTCGCGGTTCCAAGATCTTCATGATGACACCAGTCTTAACTTGTCTGATAAGGACTCCGAAAACTGTCTCAGCACCAGGTTAGTGGCTCTTGGGCTCTAGGGCTCCATCCATGGTCGATTCTTCTCAACGGTGTCATCATTATATACTTTTAAACTTACGCGATCTAACACCTTATTCTTAGTATTACATACATACATAAAATCACGCCTGTTTCCCGACGGGGTAGGCAGAGACCACGGATCTCCACTTGCTACGATCCTGACATACTTCTTTTGCTTCATTTACTCTTATTACATTCTTCATACATGCGCGTCGGTTTTGGGTACTCTGGACCTGGCCTTTCTCTAAAACGTCCCCAATTTGATCGAGGTACGTACGCCGAGGTCTTCCCCTTCCAACTGTCCCATTCACACTCTCCTTATACAACTGTTTCGTCAATCTCCTTTCATCCATCCTTTCTACATGCCCAAACCATCTTAGCATACCCTTCTCAATTTTCATCACTACGTCTTCTTTCATTCCACAACGTTCTCTTATCACACTGTTCTTCACTCTATCTTAGTATTAAACGGGTATTTATCGCGTTCTAATTACCTAGTATTTATTTTCCCGACGTTTCGACAGGTTTACACACTGTCGTGGTCACGGGTAGACTGAGTCTACCTATACTATAATTTAATATTTCGCTGCGGGAAACCATTAAAATTTCTCGGTGTGTATTTGACTGGCTTCACAGCTCAGTTGGTAGTAGCTCTGCCTTCTGCGCTGCAGGTTGTGGGTTCGATCCCCCAGGACTGACATTTGTGTGAACGCAGATGTTAGTTCTGTGTCTGGGTGTTACTATGTATTCTATGTATGTATTTACAATAAAGTAAATAATTAATCTATCAGCTATCTGGTTCTCATAGTACAAGCTTTGCTTAGTTTGGGGCTAGATGGCGCTGTGTGAAATCATCATCATCATCTTCCTGCCCTTTTCCCACGCTATGTGGTCGGCACAACATGTGATCTTCCATCTCCCTCTATCATTCGTCATCTCACTCACTCCTTTCCTACCCATATCATCTTTCACACAGTCCATCCATCTTTTCTTTGTTTTTTTTCTGAAATGTCCAATTTTATTTATTGATCTGCTCGCCAGGTGTTGTGAGGCGGCCTTGGATGCTGGCGCAAGCAGCTGTGAGAGGGAGCATGGATCGGCAGATGCTCATAGGGTGTACACCGCGTCTCCTGGTGAGAATCATCACCAGCCCCCCCACTCCCCCCTTTCTATAACTACAAAACCCCCCTACCCAGTTGGGCGCCAATTTAACGGTTATACGTGTTAGTCCAGTAGCTAGGATTGGTAGATACCGAAAGCAGAACACCTCCTTAAACTTTTTAAACTTCCGTGATTTGATGACATAATTATAATTGAATAACGGGTATTTATCACCTACCTATTTTGTTTTTATTCCCGACGTTTCGAACACATTACAGCGTTCGTGAGTCTGCCCGCGACCACGAACGCTGTAATGTGTTCGAAACGTCGGGAATAAAAACAAAATAGGTACGTGATAAATACCTCCTTAAAATCCTACTTATATTATAAACGCGAAAGTTTGTAAGAATGTATGGATGGATGGATGGATGTATGTTTGTTACTCTTTCACGCTAAAACGTCTGAACGGATCTGAATGAAATTTGGCACAGATATAGATTATGGTCTGGAATAACACATAGGCTACTTTTTATCCCCGAAAAATGTAAGGTTCCCGCGGGATAGATTTGTTTTTGTTTTTCAAGGTATCACGCGGGCGAAGCTGCGGGCGGAAGCTAGTATATAAACACATGAGGTATCTAGGGACCGTTACAAACAATCTATAGATAGCTCAACTGATCCAGATCTAAAAGTAGTTTTGTAAAGAAATCTATTATTAACACAAAATACATTGTGACACAGTTGAGGTATCTAGGGACTGTTACATACAATCTATAGATAGCTCATCTGATCTAGATGTAAAATCTATGTTTTGAAATCTATCTCAATTAACACAAAATAAAAATGTCTTTGGATAGCTCAACTGTGTCCAATACACAGTTGAGCTATCCAAAGACAAACGATCTATAGATAGCTCAAGTGATCCAGATCGAAAAGTAGTTTTTGTTGATTTTCAAAATATTTTGAAAATTTCAGGTCGCTGCGAATCCCGGCAAGCGAAAATAGCGTCTCGTGTCAAGTTGAAACGGACTGAGGAAACTGACAGCAGCACTCATTTACCTAACGAAGAGGTACCTACCTACCTACCTACATCAAAAATATCTATCTATGTATATAATGTGTTAAATATATCAGTTATCTAGTACCCATAACACAAGCTTTGAGTAGCTTACTTTGGGGCTAGATGATGCTGTGTGGACTGTCCAGCATTATTTATTTATTTTATTTATTATTTATCTTAACAACAAACAAACACACGACTGTAATCCCCAGGCTCGGTAGATATCTCCTCAGATCTCTAGTTACTTAAATCTTTGAGGATATCTAAAGAGTCAGAGGCACGTCCGAACGAGTTATAAGTCGAGTGTATTTAATTTTTGCAATAAAAACTGCATTCCTTATTGATTGAGCGAGCGAAGCGAGTGAAAATCTCAGTGGCAAGTACAGCTATTTGGCGTTGTATGTTTGTATAGGTAGGATAATCAAATATTAGTTTGTGATGAGGAGCAACTTACGTAGACATAGGCACTACCTGTGTGTATACATACAGTGTATCCAAACCCTAGGGCGTGGATACTAATGAGGATTGTGGACATCGCGTGAGATCTCAGTTTGGGGCGAACTACTAGTATAAGTTTAAAATAATAAATATAAATAATATATATGATCACGACTGTAATCCCCAGGCTCGGTAGATATCTCCTCAGATCTTTAGTTACTTAGATCTTTGAGGATATCTAAAGGGGGTAGTCAGAGGCAAGTCCAAACATGACATTTGGTACATGCCCACATTTTGCACAGTAGTTAGTATTCCGTACGTGACAGGTTGCAAGCCCATCGCTGCGTATAAGAATACTAACCTATGACACACACCTTCGAATTTTTGGTTCTAGGGTATGCCAGTTTCCTCACGATGTTTTCCTTCACCGTTTAAGAGCACTGGCATTGCGCACATAAATTTTTCGAATGGAAAAACTCATTGGTGCACGACCAGGTTTGAACCCACGACCTTCGGATCGTGAGGCAGGGGTGCTACCACTACACCACCAGCGCTCTTAATACTAATAATAATGTGTTCAGATCGCGTAAGTTTAAAAGTACATAGTAATAATAATACGGTATGTTTGTTTGCAGGCGTGGTGCACCGCGGCCGAGCAGTTGGCATCGGACGTGTGCGCGCAGGCGGACCTGCGGGAGGCGCTAGTGGCGGCCAACAACGACGGTAACCTATCCCACTGCTGGGACACTGGCCAGAAGCTTCGATTCTATTCAATTTGATATTGTGCCAACAACACTGTAATCCCCAGGCTCGGTAGATATCTCCTCAGATCTCTAGTTACTTAGATCTTTGAGGATATCTAAAGAGTCAGAGGCACGTCCGAACACGGCATTTGGCACATGTCCACATTTTGCACAGTACGAATACTAACCTATGACACTTACCTTTCAAATTATTGTTTTTTAGGTTATGCCGGTTTCCTCACGATGTTTTCCTTCATCGTTTTAGAGCACTGGCATTGCACACATAAATTGTCGATTGGAAAAAGTCATTGGTGCACGACCAGTTTTGAGCCCGTGACCTTCGGATCGTGAGGCAGGATTGCTACCACCACCACCAGTACTCTAGAAATAATCATCAGTTATAATGGAGAATGTTAACTAATTTTGAATATTAGCTCTCCATATTCTCGGTCAAAAATAATAAATACAAGTGAAAAAATTACTTCGATACGTCAATTAGTTTCCGATTTATAGAAGTAAACGTGCGATGCGGATTCGAACGATTCGTGTGACGGTGTGACGTCACCGCACAACACAACTACTAAGCGGAGCGTTGCTTATTGACGTCACACGCGGTCACGTGACCGTTAGCGGGACTTGATATTTATCGAAGTTTAACCTCTGACGTCCCGTCGACGCGATATCGCGCGAGACAAAATAGATTTTCTATTGTGTCTGGAATCCTGGTATAATAATAATAATAATAATAAAGCTTTATTAAGTTCCGTACAAAATCAGTTCTTTAAAAGTTAAGTACAAAAAAGATTAATAATTAAATGTTTTGATTAGCTTGATATTTGTGCAGACCCCCTTTGGGTAAAAGCCTCCTCCAAGGCGTGCCATTTTTCTTTGTCGCTAGCTACTGTTAGCCAACTACGACCCGCCGTCTCTACTATCTCGTCCACCCATCTGGCGCTAGGTCTGCCTCTATTTCTAGTGCCTCGTGGCCTCGTGCCTAGTGAATCCTGGGATACCACAGGTTAAATGCCTGTAAAATCAAAACTAATAGGTATTTCGACTACAAAAAAAAACTAGTGTATTTGTATACATACAACAACATACAAGCTTTACTTTAACAAACTTTCAACCGATTTGGCATACCTTTTTTTTTTTTTTTTTTTTTTTTTTTCCGTGTTGATCTGCAATCAGTCTCGCGACTATAAGCGGATGTGTTGTAAATCTGTTGTGGTTTGTGGCTCGTGCTCCACTTCTGGGGCGCGACTCCTTAGGCTTTGTCTAGCTAGATTCTTTTATCCAGCGTTTGGATGTCTTGTCTTTTTAGTCTTTTTAGATAGCTCTGTTGAGGCAGCTGTGCCGCTAGCTGGTTGGGGTGATGTGCTAGGCGCTCTTTGTATTTAGCAGCATTCGACCTGATTTCCTCTTTGATTGTGCTTATTTGCAGGTGTTCGTGTACTTCCGTGTTGGTGATGAACCAAGGGGTGTTCGCTATGGTTTTGAGCATCATATTTTGGGCTCTCTGTATTGTAGCGATATTAGAGTTGCTGGCGCATCCCCATAGTTGGATTCCGTACATCCAGATTGGTTTCAGTATGACCTTGTATATCAGCAGCTTGTTATCTATGGATAGCTTTGAATTCCTTCCCAGTATCCATGCTAGGTTTCTGAATTTCATATTAATTTGCGCTCTCTTGTTTTTTAAGTGAGTTTGCCAGGTTAATCGTCTGTCTAGGTGTAGGCCTAGATATTTAACTGTGTCGTTGTGTGGTAGATAGCTATCGCCCAGTTTCACTGGAGGGCAGTTACCTTTCCTCAGGGTGGATGTTACTTGTACCGATTTCGTAGCACTAGCTTTTATTCTCCATTCACTCATCCAGTCTGCAATTTTGTTCAGGCCTTTCTGTAGTACTTCAGAAGCTAGTTGATTGCTTCTGATTTGGCATACCTAGTAACATTCTTAACAACTCCCAGGCGAGGCGTTGTCCGCTAACCTGAACGCGTGGAAGCTACGTTGCTCGCGCCTGCAGGCGGACTGCGCCGTGCTGCAGTGCGCACTGGCGCGCGCAGCCGACACCGCGCACAGGTACCTCCTCATTACATAATTTTACATACATACATACATACATAAAATCACGCCTGTTTCCCGTCGGGGTAGGCAGAGACCACGGATCTCCACTTGCTACGATCCTGACATACCTTTTTTGCTTCATTCACTCTCATTACATTCTTCATACATGCGCGTCGGTTTAGGGTACTCTGGACCTGGCCTTTCTCTAAAACGTCCCCAATTTGATCAAGGTACGTACGCCGAGGTCTTCCCCTTCCAACTGTCCCATTCACACTCTCCTTATGCACCTGTTTCGTCAATCTCCTTTCATCCATCCTTTCTACATGCCCAAACCATCTTAGCATACCCTTCTCAATTTTCATCACTACGTCTTCTTTCACTCCACAACGTTCTCTTATCACACTGTTCTTCACTCTATCATTCAAAGTTAAACCACACATTCTTCTCAAAGCTCTCATTTCCACTGCATTTATTCTACTCTGATGCTTCTTCTGCCATACCCAACTTTCGCTACCATACATTAATGTCGGCACTAACACTCCACCGTGCACAGCCAGTCGTGCTTTTTCGGACACAATAAATAAATATCGGTGGACATATTATCACACGCAAAGTATATAACAAAGTATATAACGCACAGGCAAAGTTGCGTGAGAGTCGGCTAGTATAATACACCGTGAAATTTTAATGGTTGTTTTCCGCAGCGAAATGGTTTTGGTTTTGGTAATACAATCGTTGGATAAACAAATTAAATATTAGAAACAAAAAATACGGATATACCGATGTGTAAATTTAATTCGAAAGCGACCACGAACCAATAGTAATTCATCCCGATACCTACGCGAAGGCGGCCGGCGGTGCGTGCGATTCGAATAGTACCTACAAGTTATGTAATGTTACTATCGTTCCTGACGTTTTCGAGTTAATGAATATTTTTTTAATTATTTTAAAACAAAAACTACTTTATGTTTCGAAAGTACTCCTTATGGCAAGTCGTTCTGCCGCGGGAAAACAACCATTAAAATTTCACGGTGGATATACATACATTATTTAAATACAAGAATTGTATGGATATGTGGATGTGTTACTATAAGTCTGTAAGACTGGATGGATGTGCTACTATAAGTCTGTAAGACTGGATGGATGTGCTACTATAAGTCTGTAAGACTGGATGGATGTGTTACTACAAGCCTGTAAGACTGGATGGATGTGTTACTACAAGCCTGTAAGACTGGGTGGATGTGTTACTACAAGCCTGTAAGACTCTATGGATGTGTTACTACAAGTTTGACTGGATGTGTGGATGTGTCTGTCCGCAGGCTGTACATGGCGTGCGGCGTGCAGGAGTCGGCCTGCGTGCGCGCCTGCCTGGCGCTGCGGGCCGCCGACCGCGCGCTGGAGGCCTACGACGTCCTGCTGGCGCTGGCGGAGACCGCGGGCCCGCACCACCGGGAGGTACTACCATGGTTGTAGGTCTCCCATGAGTTGTCACAATATACACTCGCTAGCGACTGTAGATAAAAAAATGTGTGTCATAGTAACGTACTATTACTACTGTAGTGACGTCAGCCGATCTAAATGTGACAACTCATGGTAGACGTCCTGTACAGGACGGCTACGTGCTGTGAGGAATGCGCCCTCCTGAACTGACACGTTAGAAACAAGAATAAGCTAGTTTTTGATACATTAGTAGTTCGCCCCCAACTGAGATCTCGCGCGCGATGTCCACAATCCTCATTAGTATCCACGCCCTGCAGTGTTTGGACACACTGTATGTATACACACAGGTAGTGTCTATGTCAACGTAAGTTGCTCCTCATCACATACTAATATCTGATTATCCTACCTAGGTAGGTACTTATACCCGTGCTAAGACGTTTTCATAAAACCTAGAATAAAAATAAAATCCATTTTGAAATGTACAAAAAAGCGCCCTCTCACTCGATGCCCTAGGTACTCAATATTTTTTTTTTCGTCTTTGGAACCCAATATCTTTACAACCCCTTCACCGATTAAGCTCATATGCTTTCCAGCAAATCTTCAGCAGAATCTCTAGACCTAAATTTCATGCAGATTGGATTAACGGTTCTTAAGTTATGCTCTAACAAGCATACGACGCCAAATCGCCCTAGTTGCCTCTGAGATATTCTCTCGCTTCGCTCGTTCAATCAACCTTTAATTTCGGTGAAGAAAAACATGAAGATCTGACGAGTCTTAAGTTATGCTCTAACAAACATACACACAAAATCGCCCTAGTTGCCTCTAAAATTTTCTCTCGCTTCGCTCGCTCAATCAACCTTTAATTTCAGAGGGAAGCTGCAGAACTGATAGCGAGTCAGCTCCTGGCGCGGTTGGACGCGGCCCCCGGGTCCGTGTCCGTGGGCTCCCCCCTGCTGTCCCCCGGCCCCTGGCTGCAGCACGCCAAGTGAGTAGCCGGGGTGGTCGCACGCGAGAGGTGGGGGTTCTATTCCAGCGGTGTGAGAAATAAATAATTTGTTGGACATTTCACACATCCCATCCAGCCTCAAACTAAGCAAAGCTACACTACTTCCCTTTGGCACTACCGCTTGGCTCTACTAGTAGAGTGAAGGGAAATTTTACTTTCTTGCACACTATTATTCTTATTGGCTGATTAAACGCATATAATAAAATCTCCCGTGGATTACCTCATTACCAATGGCACCAAAGTCCATTGTACTATGGGAACCAGATAGCTGATAGATTAATTATATACTTCTTTTTTGTAAATACATACATCGATATAATATAAAATAAAATCGTGTAAGTTACACCATCTATAACTCAAGAACGGCTGGGCCAATTTTTATGTTTTTTTGATTTGTCTTCGTCCGGAATAGGATATAATTATTAAAACATTTCCGGTCCGGAATATAAGTATTAAAACATTTGAAAATCATGTTCTTCCGCATTTTATTCAATAATACCTACTTACATACATACACCCCACTACATCTTACTAATATTATAAACGGGAAAGTTTGTAAGATCGGATGGATGGATGTTCGTTACTATTTCACGCTGAAATAGCTGAAGGGATCTGGATGAAATTTGGCACAGATATAGATTATAGTCCCGAATAGCACATAGGCTACTTTTTATCTCGAAAAAATGTACGGTTTCCGCGGGATAGATTGTTTTTTGATTTCAAGGAACCGGGCGAAATCGTGGGTAGAATCGAAGCTAGTAATACCTATTTACATACATCACACCCTACTACATTCATAATAGGGTAGTTAGATATTTTGAGTACAAATGATCACAGTTGCATTGTGTGCGCAGCGCGCCGGGCGGCGCGGCGTGGGACCGCGCCTGCGAGCTGCGCCTGCGCCGGCACGCCGCCGCGCTCAAGGCGGACACCGTGGCGCTGCGCCCCGACCGCAAGCCGGAGCTCTTCTCCTACCACGGTGAGCGTCGTCGGAGCGCTGGTGGTGCAGTGGTAGCACCCCTGCCTCCCGATCCGAAGGTCGTGGGATCGAGCCTGATCGTGCAACATGAGTTTTTTTCATTCGAAAAATTCATGTGCGCAATGCCAGCGCTCTTAAACGGTGAAGGAAAACGTGGTGAGGAACCAGCTTGAACTAAAAATTCGAAGGGGTGTGTTATAGGTTAGTATTCTTATAAGCGGCGATGGGCTTGCAACCTGTCACGTCCGGAATACTAACTACTGTGCAAAATGTGGGCATGTACCGAATGTCATGTTCGGACGTGCCTCTGACTCTTTAGATATCCTCAAAGATCTAAGTTACTAGAGATCTGAGGAGATATCTACCGAGCCCGGGGATTACAGTCGTGATCATATCTTGTCTAAAGTACCAGGCGATCATAATTCAAAAAGAGGTTACGAATAACCGCGCTAAAGTGAACCTTACCACTCCAGACATAAGAGATATCTACCGAGCCTGGGGATTACAGTATTACCATTATCTATTTGCAGATATCGATGAAGATGAGATTCCCAAGTCGGCTGGCACCTTCAGCATGGTGGAAATGGAGGCGGCAGTCGTGATGCAGGTACGTAGATACAAAATATATTTACACATAAATAATAATTTAAAAAACCCCCGACACAAATTTTGTCCGCCATTTTGTAGGGTGGCCATCTTGAAATGAAATGAAATATATTTATTTCTCACAAACCACAACAAAGCCAAACATTTGTATACAAATAGAAATAAGTTGCTAACAAATAAAGTAGGTATATAAGGTATATATAATATCTTGGATTTGAAGTTTGTCATACTGTATAGTATTCTACTATTCAAGCCCTTTCATTTGATAATTATATTGAGGGAGTTGTGAATAAATAAATAAATAAATAATGCTGGACAGTCCACACAGCATCATCTAGCCCCAAAGTAAGCTACTCAAAGCTTGTGTTATGGGTACTAGATAACTGATATATTAAATACATTATATACATAGATAGATATTTTTTTTATACATAGAAAAAATATATTCCGCCATTTTTTATACTTAGATAAATAAAACGCGATAAGTATCCGTTTAATACTAATAATAATGTAATCAGATTGCGTAAGTTTAAAAATACCTGTTTAACACTACATACGTGGAACCACCCTTATACCGTGGGACTGTTCCCAGCTGTGGGAATAAAAAAAAATATATGATCACGACTGTAATCCCCGGGCTCGGTAGATATCTTACTCAGATCTTTAGTTACTTAGATCTTTGAGAATATCTAATCAGGATAGTCAGAGGCACGTCCAAACATGTCATTTGGTACATGCCCACATTTTGCACATTAGTTAGTTTTCCGTACGTGACAGGTTGCAAGCCCATCGCCGCTTATAAGAATACTAACTTATGACACATACCTTTGAATTTTTGATTCTGGGGTATGCCGGTTTCCTCACGATGTTTTCCTTCACCGTTAAAAAAGCTGATCTTTATATTTGTTTCAGGAGGTCTTAGCCGCAAAAGAAGCTATAGCGACCGCGCACGCGAACAGCTTACAAACAAACAAACACACAAACCAACAGACAAACAAACAAAACATTCACAAGGATGATATTAATACTAGCGATTTCAAGATACATAAGGTGAGGAGACAATTATACTCAAACTAACGCGGCTTCACTCGTTATAAACAAAAACTTATCCCACGAGAACCGTACATTTTTCCGGGATACAAAGTAGCCTATGTGCTATTCCAGACTATAATATATCCCTGTGCCAAATTTCATCCAAATCCATTCAGCCGTTTTACCTTGAAAGAGTAACAAACATACATCCAAACTTTCGCGTTTATAATATTAGTAGGATTTCACACAACGCCATCTATCCTCAAACTAAGCAAAGCTTGCACTGTGGAAACCAGATAGCTGATACATTAATTATATAC
The DNA here is from genome assembly GCA_963675405.1 of Cosmorhoe ocellata. NCBI lineage: Eukaryota > Metazoa > Arthropoda > Insecta > Lepidoptera > Geometridae > Cosmorhoe > Cosmorhoe ocellata. Next base: position 1,116,320 of record OY776273.1, read on the forward strand.
CCTTTTGTAAATACATACATAGAATACATAAACACCCCGACTCAGAACAAACATGTGCGTTCACACAAATGTCAGTCCTGGGGGATCGAACCCACGACCTGCAGCGCAGGAGGCAGAGCTACTACCGACTGAGCTGTGAGACCAGTCACAAAAGTTCCATTTTACTTACGGAACCCTGAAATTAATAATTTCAATGTTTCAGGATTCAACAAGAAGTAGGCGACGCGCTCGCGAGCGACACTGGCTAGAAACACAAGCATCCGAGACAGATCTATAATTTAATATATAGATAATCTACACTATAAGGTTGTATGAGCGGCCAACTCTGGTCAACTTAGGCCGCCTTAGGCCTCCGCCACGAGCGCTCGGCTTTAAGTCATAATTTGTCTTGAACATCTTTCATTAACGAATAAAGACCATTGGGGCGATTATGGATCTTTGCTTACAATCAATGTCAATACGCTTTCATTGTAATCAAGTGATTTGGTATTACGAGTGTTTATTCAATCAATTTGATTGACATTTGACAAGTGTTGATTGTATCAGAGTTCCGTAAACGCTCTACTGATATTGACAAATTGATAGTTATTTTACGCATCACACAGTTTTATATGTTCTAAATTTATCAGAAAAAAAATCAAGAATTTAAACAAAATTGCAATCTTTTGTTTAAAATAGACTTGACAACTTGACTATGACTTTGACAATGCTATGACTTTGTGACATTGACATTAATATAAATTTAAACACTTAACACTGATAAAATTGATCTCTTAGTAGACGAATGCCATAAATAAAGAAGAATATTGAAAATGAAATTGACAGCCTAAAACAATTTGACAATCTGCTTTCTCTTTTACTCTTAAATAAACGAAAGAGACACTTTTACTCTAAAATTAAACTTCTATCTCACACTCCTTTCTATTCTTCATTTCAAAAGTATTTATCTATACTAATATTATAAAGAGGAAAGATTTGATTGTTTGTTTGTTTGATTGTTTGTTTGTTTGTTTGTTTGAAATGAATAGGCTCCGAAACTACTGAACCGATTTGAAAAATTCTTTCACCAATGTGTAGAATGAACTTTCAGGATGAACATAGGCTATATTTTATGTATGTACTTCGCGGGCGACGCCGCGTGCAGAAGCTAGTGTTAAATAATTCGTAAATGTACATAACAAATTCAGTAAATATTTTTTAATTTTGGCTTTGAAAATATGGGAAATTATTCATATAGAAATGTATAGATAACACTACCTAATTAAAAATAAAATACATAAAACAGTTATTGTTAAAAGATATTTACGGACCGTTACAAACGATCTACAGATCTCTCAATTGATCCAGATCACTCATAAAATCTCTCAAAGATTCTCATTCATTGAATACTGTAGGCTAACCGACTATTCACAAGTGACTGTGTCTTTTTGAGAATAAGGGCTTTCGCCATGCTCTGTTACTTAAACTAACAGCTTGTTAGACTTTAATCGCCTGTTAAAGTTTTTGTCCACCATGTCCTGACAAAGGAATATCTTCTGTAAAATGAAATGACTTAAAATAGATAACGATACTTTAACATTCTTGTTAATTTTGATGCCCGATCAGGTACCTAATACATTGTTATCAAAAGTTTGGTGAAATTGGACATAAATATCTTGAGTTGATACAATTTATAGGGCGTTTTACGAATGTTACTGTTAGTCACCGTATTTCTACTCAAGAGATGACAAAATGACACTTGAGGCAATAATGTCATTTTTGCCGACCAAATCGCAAAATTAATATTATATAAACATACTTTAATATAGTATAATACTATAAAGAAAGATTTTATTGTTTGTTTGTTTGCATTGAATAGGCTCCGAAACTACTGGACCGTAGGTCTACCATGAGTTTTCACAATCTACACTAGCTAGCGACTGTAGTTAAAAAAATGTATGAAAAACTTGGTACAACGCCTCTAGCGGATAGTTAGGTACTAAAACGTCGCGTAGTTAACTATCCTACGTCACAGCGTACTACAGCGACTGTAGTTTGCGCTTCATTCATTTGCTTAGAATTTGGTGCCATGAGTAACAACTTTTGCCATGGTTAACTATTACAGAGGTATTAAAAAAAGCTTATGATAGGTATCACAAATTACCCAATCACTTTTTGAAAATTCCTTTGTTTTACAGAATAATTAGATAAAATAGGTGGCGGCGCTAGTTTGACTCGGGGTACCGCCTTAAATAAGAATTTTCAATTTGTAGTAAAGCCTAAAGGAAGCCCCTTTACTACAAATGGAAAATTATTATTTTAGAAAGGTATGTAGGTATAATGGGGGGCGGCAGAAATAAAGTGGCCTACACTCATAAAAAATATAAATCCGGCACTGGCTACGACGCTATGCTCGGTAGGTCTCCAATATCATAATAATATAGCTTAAGATTTCAAAATGTAATATAGTATATAGCTTGCATGTTGATATAAAGCCTCTCCCGATTATATTATATAAATATCAGAGTCGAAACGTCGGGAAAATAAATAGGTAATTAGAACGCGATAAATACCCGTTTAATACTAATAATAATCAAATCAAAGCGGTTTATTTTTTGTCTCAAAAACAGAAACTAAACTTAATACTTTATATTAAAGTTAAATAAGATAAAAGGGTCAAATTTGTATATTTTATAATCTGTTTCGTCCCACTGTTGGGCAAATGTCTCCCACAAATCACATATATTAATTACATAAAAAAAAATATATAAAGATCTTACGCCCAGTTGTTAAAATTATACCCCAAAGAGGGTTGTTGAAATTTTTATGAAAAGAACATTAAGAAAAGTCTAGGGGTAGTCCAATATTAAAAACTTTCAAAAAAAAATTAAAATTAATGTTGAATCTCAAAAATAGTGCCATTTTGCATATTATTGTTATAAGTATTATGTTATTACATATATAATATTTTTGTGTCCAATTATTATATTTATTTATATATTTTTTTCAATTTTGTTGGCGTTGCCTATAAATAAATAAATAAAAATAAAATAAGTTTCTAAAACTATAACTTCAGTTGATTTTAAGCTTAAAAATCTGAATTCATATATTTTATTAAAAAAATATTTGTTAGCCGGCACTTTGACATTAAAAAACATATAAAAATAACCAAATTTGTCCATTTTTTTTAAGCGAACGCTTATGAATGCATTTAATATTATATTAAATATATATTTCTATAGGTGTATTGCAGTACTAACTGATATATATTATATTAAAATTGTAAATGTTGTATGTATGTACAGATATCCGGGAGTGGCTGGTGCTAGATTAGTGCTAACAGAATAAATTTATTGACTTATATCCACAACATTTGTTTTATTTATGTATGTCCACCTATATGATAGCGCTGGTGGTGTAGTGGTAGCACCCCTGCCTCACGATCGTGGTCGTGTGTTCAAACCTGGTCGTGCACCAATGAGTTTTTACATTCGAAAAATTTATGTGCGCAATGCCAGTGCTCTTGAACGGTGAAGGAAAACATCGTGAGGAAACCGGCATACCCTAGAACCAAAAATTCGAAGATGTTTGGTATTCTTATAAGCGGCGATGGGCTTGCCACCCGCCACGTACGGAAAACTTGTAATACTTTTAAACGGTGAAGAAACATCGTAAGAAATTGAGGATCTAGACACGCGGCAGCGTGTCAAGCCAAGTTCAAGCGAACGGGCGAGGCGCGCACCGTGTGTAATATTACACGAACCATTTGGAGCCATTTTCACCCCCTCGTAACTCAAAAACTATTTCACATAAACTAATCAAATTTGGCTCATCTATTGCCACTTGCGAGTAAAATATGTACTCCGAATTTCATAAACACACCTCAAACGGTTATTTAGATATCAACGTCCAAAAATGGTATTTTATGAAAAAAATTATCACTGACTGACCTATAGACATTAATTATAACCCAGTTCCAGATGACCTACAACGTTAAAATTTGGCATCCAGGTAGGTAGTGGAGTGGATACAAAGGAAAAAATCTGAAACTTGTAAATTTTTATATTTTTATCGTACTTTTTCAATTAATTGATTCTCTTAGGAACCCTTACTAGCGCCTGTAATATAAGAATAGCAATCTAAATAGATGACAGTAGGTCATTATATGGATTTTAATAGGGTCTTGACGTGAATATAATAACGAGTGGAAGTAGTGTCTTAGATTGGTAAGTAGTACACTCTCGGTAAGTAGGTACCACTTAAGTACCTATGTATACAATGTGCCAATAGTTTGAGCTAGATAACTATTCAGGCCTAGATTATAGTCGGCTTGTCGGATAGGTAGTAGGTATACTTATTCAGTAAGTACCTACCTACATAGTATGTATACAATGTGCCAATAGTTTGAGCCGTTTATGCAGGTAGATATATAAGTGTAATAATATAACTACTTAATAATAAGTTCTGTACAAAAAGTAATGATATCCCATCAAAAACATAAATGTGAAATGAGAGCCAAGTTCAATAAGTATGTTTTAGTCGTTGACTTCAGCGACAAAAGAAGTGAGATCTAAACGGGTGCCAAGTACAATGGTCAGTCCTGAAACTTATTTATAACAATATGAAATATTTTTAACAACTTTAAAATATCATTTCATCTCATAATTTAGGATATTATTTGAATCCTAAGGTCTGACTTGGCTAGTTTTCTTAAGAGTACGAATTATATTAGGTATAGCCTTTTGCAAGTTCTTAAATTATTCTTCAAAAAATTTGGCTTACTGGTAGAAACTAGCGATCGGACATAGTAGGTAAGTAGTTAATAATAGGTAGGTTATTCGTATAATGAGAACTAGCCAAGTTAGACCTTAGGCTTCAATATAATATCCTAAGTTATGAGATGAAATGATATTTTAAAGTTGTTAAAAATATTTCATATTGTTATAAATAAGTTTCAGGACTGACCATTGTACTTGGCACCCGTTTAGATCTCACTTCTTTTGTCGCTGAAGTCAACGACTAAAACATACTTATTGAACTTGGCTCTCATTTCACATTTATGTTTTTGATGGGATTAACATTATAGTCTACATTTTGTCCCGGAAAAAACCCCAAAGATATGAAAAAGGGGGATAAATTTCAATAAAATCACAACGTTTACATTTTTCATTTATTCTGAACTAAAATCACTCCTTCCTCTTCTTCTTCTGAGATTCGCCGTCGCCGCTGCTCCGTCTCTTTCTATCTCCACTTCCCTCTCTATCTATTTCTAAGGATGCCACATTTGGGACATCATCTTTCGTCTCTTTCATAACTTTCTTGACTCTCGCTGCATCTGGTGAATATGCCCACAGCATCATCTCTAGGTGATCTTTAGTGGGTTCATCCTTTTCATTGAAGAGTTTGGCGTCTGCGTGCTAAAGATAAATTTATTATTAAATTATGCACTGGTGGTGTGGTAGCACCCCTGCTTTACGATCCGAAGGTTGTGGGTTCAAACCTGGTCGTGCACCAATGAGTTTTTCAATTCGAAAAATATATGTGCGCAATGCCAGTAGGTACCTACTCTTAAACGGTGAAGGAAACTAGTTAAAAATCTCAATACTCAAGGTTGGCTGGAAGAGAACTCTTTTGAGGGTTAAGCTCGCCTGTGTACCTACATGCCATTAGTTATGTAATTTTATTTGTGTGTACAAAGAATAAATGAAATGAAAATGATAGGAAAACATCGTGAGATAACCGGCATACCTAACCTACCCTTTATGCGGCGATGGGCTTGCAACCTGTCACAAATGTCAGTCCCGGGGGATCGAACCCACAACCTACAGCGCAGAAGGTAGAGCTACAACCAACTGAGCTGTGAGGCCAATCTTATTTAACTCAAAATTATGAGATAACTTTATTTTACCTTAGTCTTGAGTTCTTGTAGTACCGTATTCCGTACTATGTCCCACGTGCTGCCATCTGCCGGCACGTTGCGCAGACGCTTGTATTCGCCGTGCACCGACGCGTACGCAGCCAGGAATGCTTTCTGGAAAAATTAGGGTGCCAAATGTACATAAAGCACTTATTACATTGTTTAAATATATATTCTCGGGACTTAATCGCGTATTGTGAAACATTCTATTTACTGTGCTGGTGGTGTAGTGGTAGCACCCCTGCCTCACGATCCGAAGGTCGTGGGTTCAAACCTGGTCGTGCAATGAGTTTTTCCATTCGAAAAATTTATGTGCGCAATGCCAGTGCTCTTAAACGGTGAAGGAAAACATCGTGAGGAAACCGGCATACCCTAGAACCAAAAATTCGAAGGTATGTGTCATAGGTTAGTATTCTTATAAGCGGCGATGGGCTTGCAACCTGTCACGTACGGAATACTAACTACTGTGCAAAATGTGGGCATGTACCAAATGTCATGTTTGGACTTGCCTCTGACTACCCTCTTTAGATATCCTCAAAGATCTAAGTAACTAAAGACGCCGGCCCTCAGTCTACTCGTGACTCACGAGTAGACTGAGGGCCGGCGTCCGCTCGCATCTTCAACTGACGAGACGGTGATTGTAATATCATCGAAATGTCGAGGTAAATAGAATGTTTCACAATACGCGATTAAGTCCCGAGAGTATAAGAGTCAGGGCGTACGTAAGGCGTAGAGGCTAGGTGTTAGGCTCCCTTACTACCGGGCCCTGAATACCGTGTAATGTAATACCCGTTTAAGTTCGGAACGAGTCAATGCTCCTGAGGATTTATTAATTTAAATTATTTTATGCGCTTTTACCTATAGGTATCAAATCTAGGTACAGTTCTTCCAACGGATCTAGGCATTCGTGAAGTTAGCCACAGGTGCTAGTTTGCGCATGTACGGTCCCACCGCCCCTCTCCATATCTCCGATTCACGATTGCTCCCGAAAAACGATACTGCGCAGCGCTCTGCGGCTAACTTCACGAATGCCTCGACTCGTTGGGCCAACTGTACCTACTTAACTTATTTTATTGGTCTAAAGTACCTACCTACATACAGATACAAGCAAATGTACTTTACTTACACCTAATAAATCAATATTGGTGGACATTTCACACAACGCCATCTAGCCCCAAACTAAGCAAAGCTTGTACCTACTATTAGAACCAGATGGTTGATAGATTAATTATTATATATTTTTTTGAAAATATATAAATAGAATAATAATAACACTCAGACACAGGTAATAGGTTTACCAAGACACAGAACAAACATCTGTGTTCATCACACAATTGTTTATCCTGGGTGGGGATTGAACCCACAACCTGCAGCGCAGAAATAGGTACTCGAAGGTAACATGAGGGAATGTGCCAAATGTCATGTTTGGACGTGCTGAATACCCTCTTTAGACATCCTCAAAGAATTAAGTAACTAGAGATCTGAGGAGATATCTACCGAGCCTGGTGGTCTACTCCGCAAAACGACAACGATACTATCGGAGTCGAATGTTCGTCGAATTCAGTCTAATTAACAGAAAGTTGTTTCGTTGTCAAATTGGAAATTGGTTTACGAGATCGGTTTTCAAAAGTAATGTCGGTCGTTCCATTGTTCAAATAATAGCATAAACAATGTTACTAAGAGTAAGTTTTGCACGATTATTGTGCCGATATATCGTTAATCGTTTTTCGGAGTAGACGCCCTGGGTAGGTAGGTACAGAGTTTTTTTTTTTGTTTCAAAGGTTACCTGTTTATCTATCGAGCCTGGGTAGGTACAGTCGTGATCATGTTTTTTTTGTTTCGTATATAGGTACCTACCTGTTGGTCAGTAACCGTATCCCCCGCTAGGCCGCTAGCGGTCCTAACGAGGCCTAGGCTGAGGTAGGGACAGTTCTGTCGGCTCATGTGCTTATTGTCAAACTCATCTACGAAGGCCTCCAAGACCGCCATGGCCTCTTTGATGTTTGAAAGTTTAGTTTCATCCCTTGTACCTGTAAAAAAATTTTAGAGCAAATAAGTACCTACCTACTTCTGAATATGGCTTACCTGGTCGAGTCTCCTCTACAGTTTCATTTCATTATTCTCACTATTCGTTATTGTTCGCAACAAACAATTTTGTTTATCTCATAAAATATTAATTCACTAGCTTCCGCCCGCGGCTTTGCCCGCGTGGTACCTTGAAAAACAAAAACAATCTATCCCGCGGGAACCGTACATTTTTCCGGGATAAAAAGTAGCGTAAGTGCTATTCCAGACTATAATCTATGTCTGTGCCAAATTTCATACAGATCCGTTCAGCCGTTTCAGCGTGGAAGAGTAACAAACATACATCCAGATATCCAGACATCACAAACTTTCGCGTTTATAATATTAGTAGGATAGCCTGGAATAACACATAGACTACTTTTTATCCCGGAAAAATGTACGGTTCCCGTGGGATAGATTTCGTCTTTCAAGGTACCAAGCGCGTAAGCCGTGGTCGGACACTATAATATTACTTTGATATTGCCCGAAGAGGTATGGGCATGTTATGAGAAGAGATGAATGTGACAAGGAGAGTGTTAGGTATGAATGTGGATGGATACAGGGGTAGAGTTAAGCCAAAGAAAAGATGGATAGACTGTGTGAAAGATGACATGGGTAAGGAAGGAGTGAGTACCTGCTGAGATGACGAATGATAGAGGGAGATGGAAGATCACATGTTGTGCTGACCACATAACGTGGGAAAAGGGCAGGAAGATGATGATGATTGCCCGAAGAAGTAGTAAGGTTTGTCTCTCACATGTGAGCACTCTCTTGGCACTTCTCAGCAGACCCTTCACGGCTAGGAGTTGGTAGTCGGGGTCCCTGCCTGCCAGGATTTGTAAAGAGGACTGAGCTGCTACGGGATCTTTGAAGCCAAGTCCAGGAACAGACTCTGACGGTAAACTTGGACCTTCCTCATCTGATGCGGACTCCTGTTAGATTAAAATAGCTTTTGATACTTTGCATGGTAAATGTTGTAAGTAGGTAGGTACATGCCTGTAAATTGAGAGCACTGGTGGTGTGGTAGCTCTCTGCCTCACGATCCGAAGGGCTCCACCGAGCCCCGAGAGGAAAGAAGTCTCTCCTTTCCTCTCGGCGCTCGGTGAAGCAACACCAGTGCGAGCGAGTCAACGGTCCTGAGGATGCTTCGTGGAGAAGCGAAACACGTGTCGAATTTCTATTTGAGGTATGGTGTTGGGATTATTAGTATTAATAATATTTCTATAAGGCATTTTGTGTGGCTCATTACCTAATATTAATAAGCTTAATTAATAACCTCATTAGATAATAGTTTTAGCGGGAAAGTACTAGACATTTCCGTCCTTTTCAGTATTTGCAAATGTACATACCTACCTACTCCCAAAATTAAGGTGAAGCGAGATGCGAGGATGATATCCTACTGGCTATAATTATGTAAAATTCCTAAGAACTTACCTTATCACTACTCTTCTTCTTCTCTTCCTTCTGTGCCTTCTTCTCTTCTTTCCGTTCCTTCTTCTCCGGTTTCTGCTTATTGCTGTCAAGCTCTGCGAGCCAGTTTTCGAAAACTTCCATTGCTTCTTTGATGTTCTTTATTTTTTCCTCAGCCTTAGTCACTGTAAAATATCAATTTTCTATAAAAATAATAATGTTTGTATTTACACATACCTACCTAATAATATTACGACGGTACTGGTTTAGTGAAAGAGTGTGCAAAAGGAATTAAAATAAAATATTACTCACAACACCTTACCAAAGCTCTACAGACAATCCTACGATATTATAAACTCCAAAGTTTGTAAGACTGTATGGATGTGTGGATGTATGTTTGTTACTTTTTCACGCTGAAACGGCTAAACGGATCTAAATGAAATTTGGCACAGATGTAGATTATGTTCTGGAATAATACATAGGCTACATTTTATCCCCAAAAATGTACGGTTCCCGTGGGATAGATTTGTTTGCCAGACATAGGTAACTTAAAAGTTTAAAGACATGCGTTTGCACAAACGGAGCTTCTAAAAGGAACTTAGATCCTCCCACCACACTGGTTCGTACTTGAAAGAACTCTCTTGGCCCGCCCCAGCAGCCCGCGCACCGTGAGCCGCCGGTAGTTCGCGTCGTGCTGCTCCAATAGCTTCAGGGTCTCTTCGGCCTTCGCCCTGTCTTTGAAACCAAAGCCGGAGTCTTCTTTATCGTCCTTACCCATGGTTCTGGAAAAAAACGTTTAAATTTTAATGATTTTATTGAAATTCAGTATTTTAGAAATGATGGTGTAGTGGTAGCACGGTCGTGGGTTCAAACCGGGTCGTGCAAAAATGAGTTTTTCCATTCGAAAAAATTATATGCTCTGAAACGGCTCCGAAACGATGAAGGAAAACATCGCGAGGAAACCGAAAGAAATTTCTAAGGTGTCATAGGTTAGTAGTAGGTATTCTTATAAGCGACGATGGGCTTGCAACCTGTCACGTACGGAATACTAACTAGGTACTGTGCAAAATATGGGCATGTGCCAAGTATCATGTTTGGACGTGCTGACTACCCGCTTTAGATATCCTCAAGATCTAAGTAACTAGAGATCTGAGGAGATCTCTACCGAGCCTGGGGACTACAGTCGTGTGAGTGTCTGTTTTTATACTTAGTTAACATTATCTTGTGGTTGTGGAAACGAAGTTTGAGCACATTCTAGTTAATGAAATAGTACCTAAGTAGGTACCTATAGATTATGTGTAGGTACCTACCAGTCTGGCGAAATAAAATGCCATGACATCACGTTATATGCAATGATGTTATGTACATAATGTACCTATTCAACACTATAATAGCAACTGAATAAATAATAGTCGAAGCTAAGAACACTCATACTCACTACTTATCTATTTGTACCTACACATACATAGATAATGAAATAAAATATTATGAGAAATAATTGAGCTATCTAAAGATCGATACAAACGAATTACAGATAGCTCAACTCATTGTGGTGTCTACTCCGCCAAACGATAGACGAATCAACACTAGTCAATAATAGTTGAAAACCCAGCCGGCAGCCGTGTGATTCTGTAATACCTCATTCTAAACTTCGAATCTGAATCCGCTGTGAGTTTCTTGATTGGCATTCTAAAAATTCGGTTGATAATTCGAATTTACACTAGCGCCACTCTTGCGAGCGTGTCAGCGAGTTGAACTAAATTGACGGGGAGATTTTGACAGATAAAGTATGAGATGACGCAAGAAATAGCATTCTATACGGTAATTCCCAAGTCACTTCGACGCTCGCTTCGCACTCGAACCCGATTCAAAGTGTCAAATAAAAAGCGTCTTATGCGAAGTGAGAGAGAATAGCGATGTGAGATGCGAGTTGATGTTTGAATTTTACAGAATCGACGTACAGTAGTCGAAGTTACATCATTTCAACTTATCCCAGAACGTTAGCAAAATCACCAATAGTCTACTTGAAGAAGAATTTCGTATTGCCGCGAATTTTTTTTCATATAGGTATTCAATTTGATATTTATATCCTACTTACTAATATTATAAACGTGAAAGTTTGTATGTATGAATGTTTGTTACTCTTTCTAGTTGAAACGGCTGAACGGGTTAAGATGAAACAGCATAGAGATTGATTATAGTCTGGCTGGAATAGCACATAGGCTAGCTTTTATCCTGGAAAAAAAGATGTAGGTACCTACGTACCTACTTATTTTTATTTTTCAAGGTACCATGCAGGCGAAGCCGCGGGTGGAAGCTAGTCTACCATATATCTACGCTTTATAAGACCACCTTGTTTTTAGAAACAATTTGGAAGGTTGATTTCTTTGTTTGCCTATCATGACTTGAATACTAAATTGTTAACACCGGCCCGGCTTGATTATTTATGTACCTATCTAGTTACGTCGTTAGATAGTTAAGTAGGTATAGGTACTAGATACTTGAATATTAAGCAACAAGGTACTACCTACATATATTTTTATGACTATTTGAGTATCTATCATCGATATAAATAGAAGAGACGTATCCACGTGAATACTTTCTTGTCTAGTTAAACTTTGCTATCTAGTCTAGAATTAGAATGTAGCGTAGGTAGGTAGATATTAGATGTTATGGTATGCCCACACTTATGACATTACGCTGTCACCGTAGCTCAGTACCTACCGTAACAAATACACGTGACACAGATTGTCAAAAGCCTTCGTATAAAAGCAAACCACTCTAAACATGTCAAAAAAACATTATGACTATTAAAGGAATCACAAAAATATAATGGTCGCAGAAAATGTCACGGTATTCGTCCGAGCTAGCATAGAAAACACCATGTCAGGTCACGCAGTCACGGTCACAAGTGGGAACAGGCCTTTAGGTATAAACAGTGCCAATTAGGTCATCGACTATCCGATAAATACATAGGTTTGTATGATATTAATGGTACCTACGTGTTTACATTGATATTACGACAGCAAAAAGTATCTACAGTGTCAATTTGCACGAAAGGAGGCCCACTGGCCCACTTTAACTCATAAACCACACTGGATAGAAAGAAATAAAAAAAACAAACACAAGACTGTAATCCCCAGGCTCGGTAGATATCTCCTCAGATCTCTAGCTAGGTACTTAGATCTTTGGGGATAGAGGCGCGTCCGAACAAGATTTTTGGCACATGCTCACATTTTGCACAGTAGTTACTAGTTAGTATTCCGTACGTGCGTGAGAGATTGCAAGCCCATCGCCGCTTACAAATAAATTAACCTAACCTACGACACACACCTTCGAATTTATAGTTCTAGCGTAATTATTATGCCGGTACAGACAGACAGACAGACAAAAATTAAAATAAAAATGGTAGGTACCTACCTACCTACAGTTTTGACTTCAGTACCTAAGTATCTTTTATAAAGTGTCCTACAAAAGTTTTTTTCTAAATATCTTCAAATCTACAGGAATTTAACCTATTACAGTTTTATTATAAATATTGATGATCTACAAGATATGCCCGGACGCCAAAAACTGTGGCACTGTTTTTACTTGTGTGTATTAACAAAATGCCGATGCACGCACACTAATGATTAGTAAAAAATGAACCAAACAGTTATTTCATCATTTATTGTGCAATTATATTGCACGATCTTTCGTAAAAAAATATATTTATTACCCTGAAATTGAAAATATTTGGTGTGCCAAATGAGCGAGCTATCTCATTTCGTGTGGCAACAAAACGGCGCGGTCTCAGTACCGTACGGGCATATCTACGATTTAAATCTTTGGGTGGGTACCTATTTCATCATGTAGGTACCTACCTACCTACTTACCTAACCTCACAACTATGAATGACATCATTACTCTAGTCGTGAACCGATCGGCTATGTAATTTTGTTTACATTGCAAAATTAGCATTATAGTTAACTACTTAACCTACCTACCTACCTACCTATCACCTACCTATGTTTATTATTATTACATTCGATCATTGCTAGGTTAAAAAAAAAGGTACCTACCTAGCCTATTTACCATTTCAAAATATCAATTAAATACTTAATAAAACGTTATTTTCGTATGTGTATCGTTTGTATATAATGAAAATGTGATCAATACACTAATGTTTTGAAATAAGCAGTAGGTATAGATAGGTAAGTACATAAAAAAGTAAATACTTAATAAGTATTAGTGAGGTACCTACACCACAAGCTCTTACAAACCATTATGTATCACAAACGTCACCATTTCAAACATAAAAACACTAGGTACCTACCTACTATTTCAAAGAAAATATTAAAGGTCATGGTACGAAATATCAATGTTATATTACTTTAATATCGCCCGAAGAGCTTTTGGTAAGACCCCTGGGGCCTTACCACGAAGTCTTCTAGAACGATTCCGTAACGATTCCATTATAAAAACGTCACTACTTTCATACAATTTTCATAGGTCATGGTACGAAATAACAATGTAATACTAATTCGGTAATGTATTATGAATTCGTGGTGAGGCCCGAGGTATGATAACTACTAGATAGGTATACTGAAAATACTCACAAATTAATTCACTATGTATCTCTAACTATAATCCGTCAAAGCACAATCCAATTTTTCCGATCAGCAAACTACTAACTACTTCACGAGCAAGAATGAAATAAATAAATGTTTCGACCGGCGGGCGACCTCGCTACTCGGTCAAATACAAAAGACTGGTTTATTCATGTATTTTGGGAATCTTTGTAAATTAAAGAAATAGATACGCCGTCTTTTACTTCTCACTGGATAATAATATGACGTCACACTCCAAGGCTAAAGCTAAAGCTATGATGACATCACCGTCGTAAGTGTGGGTAAAATTAGGAAGTTTATTTCAAAATATCATCTAAATTTAAAGATTTTGTCATACCAATCGATCCTTGAACCACAATTTTATCTACAACTGCTGCAATGTTAATCTTCACTTCTCTTAGTTATGATATATTATACAGAATTCAGAATAGGATGATCTAATAAACCACACATCAGTTATTTTCGTTTAAATAATAAAAAAATAAATATGATCACGACTGTAGTCCCCGGGCTCGGTAGATATCTTCCTCAGATCTTTAGTTACTTAGATCTTTGAGGATACCTAAAGAGGGTAGTCAGAGGCACGTCCAAACATGACATTTGGTACATGCCCACATTTTGCACAGTAGTTAGTATTCCTTACGTGACAGGCTGCAAGCCCATCGCCGCTTATAAGAATACTAACCTATGACACACACCTTCGAATTTTTGGTTCTAGGGTATGCCGGTTTCCTCACGATGTTTTCCTTCACCGTTTAAGAGCACTGGCATTGCGCACATAAATTTTTCGAATGGAAAAACTTATTGGTGCACGACCAGGTTTGAACCCACGACCTTCGGATCATGAGGCAGGGGTGCTACCACTACACCACCAGCGCTCCTTATTTTCGTTTAGGCGTATAATAAGACATAGTTCTAATGTAATGGTTCTCATTCAATAGTTCTCAGTGTCATTAAAATTAACAATGCATGTACAAATAAAGCCTGGATTCAAACTTTACCGCGACACTCATTGATTTATCACTAGTGCCATCTATAAGGGAGTAGCTTTCCAAAAAGTATTTCATCACAATAGTGCGATGCCAAAAAAGAGCATTATTTCTTTGTCTTTTTTTTCTATTTTTTTATCTGTCACTGTCAGATGTCAATGTCATTCTACAATACATAACCAAAAAATGTTTGTTTGTGTTTATCGTGCCGTGCTGCTTGTTGTGTAGGTACGTCGATTCCAACCAGATTTTTAATCCATTTTCCATAAAATGACCACAGAAGAACAGAAACCTGTCTTCAGGGATCTCTCAGCTGACGACCCCGACCCAGAAGTTACCGAAGTGGAGTCTATGTGCATGAATTGTCATAAAAACGTAAGTAGAAATTGTTCACTTCTTTAACATTACTGTCTATTATAAATTTGTCTATTTTCCGAGCATATTTGGTATAGGCATTTATATAGTTTTGCTCTACGGTGATATTTTAGCAATTATCTAGTTAATTTTACGTGTTTGTGCACTAATAAAAGGCCTTTGAACGCGCATGTCCGCACCGGCCTATCTCGTTTCCTTATATATGTTTTCTAAGTTTTTAAGAAGATATCAGGCCTGCGCACTAGGTATTATATAATAACATAGACACTCCCGAATTTTAATTCATTTTCTAACGATTGTAAGAAAATAACGAGTGTAATTTAAAACGTAACATGTCATTTATTCCTGATGATGACGTGGTCGCGGAACTTCTAGAAAATTCTGACATCGAAGAAGAGAATATTGACGTCACCTGGGACCCGAATACCTTCGATTTTTACCAAGACAGCCCCCCAGAGTTCATCCCCTCCGATGAACCAATCGTAGATCACACTGAAAAATGGGAAAAAAAATCATTTACGACAAAGAATGTCACAGAAAAAGTTGCATCACCTCTTGAAAATACAATAACACCTATGGAATACTTTTCACGATACTTCCCCGATGATTTGTTTAGAGAAATTGCTGTTCAAACTAAAAAAGCGCTTATCTCAAGAGGAAAACATGCTAACTACTGCGACACAGGCTGCATAAGAAAGTTCTTTGGAGTTCACACATTAATGGGTGTATTCCGATGTCCACAAAAACAATTGTATTTCAACCCCAAATTCCAGTACAACCCTATATCAAACGCATTAACATACGAAAAGTTTAAACAAATACGAATATCGTTACACGCCGTTGACGTTGAAAACCCAAATGAATTAGAGAAGATTTTAAGCCGATTATGGAAAGTCCAGCCAGTGTTAGACGCGGTCAGAACCGGATGTCTACAATTAGAACGGACAAGTAGTTACTATTGCATCGGCGAGCAGAAAATCAACCTTATTGGACCCCGACTGGGTCAAAAATGGAACAAAAGGTCTTTAGGCCTCAAAAACTTCATCATTACAGACCCTCAAGGAATGATCGTGGACTTTGAGATCTTCCAAGGTATTTACACGGATCTACCAGACCGCTGTATAGGTACTGGTGCAAGCATTGTGCTGCGACTCGCTAGATCCGTTCCAAACAGCTGTATATACTTTGGACCGAACTTCACAACTATCTCTCTGATGAATGAATTAGCGAAACGTAACATACACGGAACAGGTATACTGATGGAGTGTAGATGGAAAAAAGAATTATACGAATTTTCTAAAGATAAGCATTTAAAACGAGGAGATATGGAAGAAATTTGCAATGATAACAAAGTCTGTGCCGTGAAATGGATGGATAATAATAAAAAGAGTGTGATTATAATGTCTACGGTGCATGGGGCTGAGCCAATAAAGAGACTTGAAATGGATGAACACTCTCGCCTCAACAACACTATACCCTACCCACAAGTCCTTGCAAACTACAAGAAATATATCATAGGAATCGATCTAGCAAATCAATTAAAAGATTCCTACACATCTTCTTTCAAATCCTCAAAATGGACGGTCAATCTTATATTGTATCTATTTGATTTATCTGTATCTAACTCTTATTTGGAATACAAAAATGAAGCTAAACGGTGCGGTGTGAAATATTGTGATACCCTAGACCCAGCGGGTTATCGACTACAAATCGCTGAAGGCTTGCTCGGTGATTCTTTAAAACCAGTTTGGTTAAAACATAGTGAAGAAGATATAACAGAAATAGCTCCTAGTCCCACCGATTCAAACTTGTCTATGTATAGACCGCCGTCTTTAGCGTCAATCGATGATAGATTCGATGGTAAAGATCATTGGTTAATATGCGATAAAAGTATCAAGTCCCAAAGGTTTTGTAGACGGGAGCGTTGTAAAAGCAGGACTAATATCATGTGTACAAAATGTAAGGTGTACCTATGTTTTAATTATCATAAAAACTGTTTTTATACATTCCATAATAGACTGGATAAGAAACCGGATTGAAAATATTAAGTTTGAATATAGTTGTTACTAATCGGTGTGAGTTTCATTGATTGGGCGAGAGAAGCGAGCGAAAACCTGTGGCAAGTAGGGCAATTTGGCGTTGTATGTTTGTGTATTATATTTTTTAGTGTATGAACCTTGGAAGGTCTAGAGATTCTGCTGTACATTTGCTGAGAAGCTTAAGAGCTTAATCGGTGAAGGAGTTGTAAAGATATTGGGTTCCAAAGTAAAAAGTGGTGTATCAAATAAAAAGATCTTGTAGATATTCAAAACAAATAATAACATGATCATGACTTAATCCCCAGGCTCGGTAGATATCTCCTCAGATCTCTAGTTACTTAGATCTTTGAGGGTATTTATAGAGGGTGAGAAGTCAGAGGCACATCCACACATGAAATTTGGCACACGCCAACATTTTGCACAGTAGTTAGTATTCTGTACCTGACAGGTTGCAAGCCCATCGCCGCTTATAAGAATACAAACCTACGATACACACACTTTGAGTTTCTTGTTCTAAGGTATGCCGGTTTCCTCACGATGTTTTCTTTCACCGTTTAAGAGCACTGGCATTGCGTACTTACATAAATTTTTCAAATAGAAAAACTTATAGGCGCACAATCAGGTTCAAAAAAAAAAGTAAGTAATTTAACTTTGATATTTCGTACCATGATCTATAAAAATTGTTATGAAGCAGTGTTACTTCAAGCTTGAAATGTAACGTTTCTGAAATATGACGGTTTGTAAGAGCTTATGGTAAGGCTCTTTTTCTTACTTCATTACAGGGTATGACTCGATTGCTTCTGACAAAGATACCCTACTACAAAAATGTTATCATCATGTCTTTCTCGTGCGAGGAGTGCGGATACGCGAATAATGAAATACAACCGGGAGGCGCGTACGCAGAGCTGGGAGTCAGGTGGGTATTTAAAAAAAACGGCCAAGTGCGAGTCGCACTCGGGCACGAAGGGTTCCGTACCATTGCAACACAAAACATGAGATGGTGGGGTGGCAATAGTCAATAGTCAATAGTCAATAATCTTTATTCAGTAATATCACAAGGATCATTTTGAATCGTCTTACATACTAGGTGAGTCTAGGTGCCAATTCCAGTCCTATCCCCAGTACGAGAAGAACTGGCAAGAAACTCGCTGGGCCCTAGCGCTTTTTTTGTATGATCCTTGTTAATTTTGTAAGGAATACCTAGCAGAGTTGAAGCTGATTCATCCCAAGCTTTTTATCATCTAAGTACTCTGATATTTTATAGTAAGCTTTTCTAGACAGTTTCTGTTTAATTACATTTTTGAATTTTCCAATTGATAAATCAAGCATGTCACTTGGGATCTTGTTATAGAAGCTTACACATTGCCCTTTAAAGGATTTACTTACTTTAGTGAGCCTAACCGTGGGAACAGCGAGTTTATTTTTGGCATTAAAAATGAATATTTTGACAGGTATTGACAACTTTGTGACGACACAATAACCTGTCAAAATGCTATCATGAACATAAAATATCATCAGTAAAAGCAGCAAATCAAATAAAATAAAAAATAAATAAATATGATCACGACTGTAATCCCCGGGCTCGGTAGATGTCTTCTTCAGATCTTTGAGGATATCTAAAGGGGGTAGTCAGAGGCAAGTCCAAACATGTACATGCCCATATTTTGCACAATAGTTAGTATTCCGCACGTGACAGGTTGCAAGCCCATCGCCGCTTATTAGAATACTAACCTATGACACATACCTTCGAATTTTTGGTTCTAGGGTATGCCGGTTTCCTCACGATGTTTTCCTTCACCGTTTAAGAGCACTGGCATTGCGCACATAAATTTTTCAAATGGAAAAACTCATTGGTGCACGACCAGGTTTGAACCCAGATCGTGAGGCCGGGGTGCTACCACTGCACCACCAGCGCTCTTCAGCGCGCAAATCAATTCGCTTTAAAATATAGAGATGTGTTCACCATTTTTCTGTCAACACCAGATTGAAAAATGGTGAAAAAATCATTTCATCTAGACACGGCCCATTATTTGAAATTTGATTTAATAGAAAGTTTATTCGTTTCATTTTAGAATGCACCGAGTGTGGAGTGATAATATAAAATAAACCTAAATTATTTTTGTTGTCATAATCCCCACCAACTTGTTAGTTGGGAAAACGCTAAGAAAATTTTCAGTTTCGTCATAATCCCTACTGGTGGGGACAGCTTAGTGGGGATTATGTCAATTAACCATTATGTAACACCCCCTTTATTTTGAATCCGCCATTTTGATGCGTATCTGGCAGGTGGGTGTTGAAAGTGAGGAGTCCCGAAGACATGAACCGCCAGGTGGTGAAGAGTGACCACAGTGGAGTCAGCATACCAGAAGTCGACTTCGAGATCCCTCCACAGAGCCAGAAAGGGGGTTAGTACAGGTCATCCAACGGATCTAGGCATTCGTGAAGTTAGCCACAGGTGCGAATTTGCGCATGTACAGTTCCTTCCCCCCCTCCTCATACCTCCAATTGCTCCCGAAAAACGATACTGCGCAGCTCTTGCGGCTAACTTCACGAATGCCTAGATTCGTTGAGCAAACTATACCTACTCAGACAACTCAGGTATAGTCCACAAAAGTCAGTGAACAGTTTAAAACCACCATAATTCCAGATATACAGTAGGTCTAGGGTACATAGGTCTAGGTCTGTAGGTCATGGTAGACCTACAGATTAGTCTTGTGAGTGTTACGTTACTAATGAAATGAATAATACCCTCAGAGGTGACAACGGTGGAAGGTATCATCTCACGAGCGATAGCTGGCCTCAACCAGGACCAGGAGAAGAGGAGGGAACAGCACCCTGAGACAGCAGACCAGCTCGACGCCTTCGTGGCCCGTCTGCAGACCCTGAAGACTTTGGAGAAGCCTTGGACGCTCAAGATTGAGGATATATCAGGTATATTTCAAGTGTCTGAAGAGTTCATGTGGATCATGGTAGAGGATCCTGGTGGACTAACTCAACTAAATATATATATTATATTGGTACTAGCTTCCGCCCACGGCTTCTTCCGCGTGGTACCTTGAAAAACAAAAACAAATCTATCCCACGGGAACCGTACATTTTCCGGTTCAAAAAGTAGCCGATGTGCTATTCCATAATCTATATCTGTGTGAAAGATGACATGGGTAAGAAAGGAGTGAGTACTGAGATGACGAGTGACAAAGGGAAATGGAAGAAGATCACATGTTGTGCCGACCCCACATAATGTGTGATAAAAGAAGGAAGATGATGATGATGATGATGAATCTATATCTGTGTCAAATTGCATCCAAATCCGTTCAGCCGTTTCAGCGTGAAAGAGTAACAAACATACATCTATACATTCTTACAAAGTTTCGCGTTTATAATATTAGTAGGTTTAATAAACAACCCGACTGAACCTAACTGAAAATAGGATCTGGATGAAATTTTTGGCACAGATAGGTATAGATTATAATCTGGAATTAGCACATAGGCTACTTTTTATCCCGGAAAAATGTACGGTTCCCGTGGGATATATTTATTTTCATTTTTCAGCTAGTTTTTGCCATAACTACTCGTAACTATAGTACCTAGTCTATTGGTGCACGACCGGAGTCAAACCTACGACCTTAGGAAAGGGCTACCACTACACCACCAGTGCTCACCACCGGTACTCACCACCAGTGCTCACCAGCCCTCATTACTTCCAGGGAACTGCTTCATCGAGAACCCGTATGCTCCATCCAAGGACCTGAATTGCTCCAGGAGTGACTTCAAACGGACCCTGGAACAGGATCATCAGCTCGGAGTATTCACGCATGAGGAGGTGACGGGAATTTTGCCCCCTAAGCATGGGCGCAGACAGGCTTTCTTAACAAAAAAAGAGGGGAAAAACGGACCCCCGACTAAAAGGAGGATTATAAGGGTTATAAGTAAATCGTGTTATAAGTTTGTAGTGTGTATTTCGCGTCACATCACCTGCACGGATGAACCGATTTACATTAAGCTTTTTCGTTGAAAGGTAACTTAATTGAAAGTGTTCCTAGCTATCTTCTTATATAAATATACTAGCTTCCGCCCGCGGCTTTGCCCGCGTGGTACCTTGAATAACAAAGACAATCTATCCCGCGGGAACCGTACATTTTTCCGGGGTAAAAAGCCTATGTGTTATTCCAGACCATAATCTATATCTGTGCCAAATTTCATTCAGATCCATTCAGCTGTTTTAGCGTGAAAGAGCAACAAACATCCAGACATCCAGAAATCCAGACATCTTCACAAACTTTCGCGTTTATAATATTAGTAGGATATAACTCAAAGGTGACTGACTGACTGACATAGTGATCTATAAACGCACAGCCCAAACCACTGGACGGAAATTTGGCATGCAGGTAGATGTTATGACGTAGGCATCCGCTAAGAAAGGATTTTCATTCATTTCTACCCCCACGCGGGCGAAGCCGTTGGTGGAAGCTAGTGTTATATAAACGTGTCTGTTGTCGGGGGTTTTTTAATTATCTTTTTATCATTATTCTCCTACCCACGTTAAATATTCACTCTTTTATAAATTAAATATCTTTTATACAATATACGTAAATTTTACATATATTACAAAATACATTAATTTGACATTTGCCCACCATGCCACTGTGGTCGTCAAAACGGTAAATTTTGACTGCTATTGGTGTGCCGCCACTCTTAAATTGTGAAGGAAATCATCATAAGGAAACCGACATACCCTAGAACAAAAATTCAAAGATTTGTGAGTTTGTCATTGTTGTTTTTCATGAGCTAGTATTTTTACAAGCGGCAATGGGCTTGCAACCAATGGCTGTGCAAAATGTTGGCATGTGCCAAATATCATAGACGTGCCTCTAACTCTTTAGATATCCTCAAAGATCTAAGTAACTAGATCTGAGGAGATATCTACCGAGCCCGGGGATTACAGTCGTGTGAGTGTTTGGATCTTATTGTTTCAAGGTGCTGGAGGCCAGTCCATCCCCGCTCTCCCCTCACACTTCATCCCTGCTCACTCCAGCTGACATCACAGAGGGCAATTTTGACAAGGTACTACTGACTGTAGGTCTACCAAGAGTTTTCAAATTCGACACTCGCTAGCGACTGTAGTTAAAAAAATGTATGAAAACTTGTACAGCGCCTCTAGCGGATAGTTGGGTACTAAAACGTCACGTAGTTAACTATCCTACGTCACAGTACTACAGCGACTGTAGTTTGCGCTTCATTCATTTGCTTAGAATTTGGTACCATGAGTAACAATTGTGACAGATGTCATAGTAACGTACTATTACTACTGTAGTAACGTCAGCCGATCTAAATGTGACAACTCATGGTAGACGTACTGTTATCTATAGATATTAGTTCTTGTTTAGACCATGTTTGTTTGTTTAAGATGGTAGCAGATGAAATACTTCAATTCCGCACCAACTGTCCGGAATGTAACGCGCCCGCCGACACGAATATGAAGATAACTGGTAAATATCCCTCAAACGGTGATGGAAAACACCAAAAGTTTAGCATCTTTAGGAAGTCCACGATTTTGTCAGCATGTCTTGTGCATACGGCTGATTAAGCTATGAGGGTTTAGTATGTGGTATCAAATGAAAAGGCTTAACTTGTACATCTTCTATCTTCTATACATATATATAAAAATGAATTGCTATTCGTTAGTCTCGCTAAAACTCGAGAACGACTGGACTGATTTGGGTAATTTCGGTTTTGAAATATTCGTTCGAGTTCGGGGAAGGTTTAAATGGGGAGAAAATAAAAAAAATTGCGAAGAATGGTAGGTGATACGAAGTTCACCGGATCAGCTAGTTCTAAAATATTTTTTACTAACCGCCCACGGCTTCGCCCGCGTGGTACCTTGAACAAATCTATCCCGCGGGACCCGTACGTTTTTTCGGGATAACAAGTAGCCTATGTGCTATTCCAGACTATAATCTATATTTAGGCCAAATTTTATACAGATCCGGTCAGCCGTTTCAGCGTGAAAGAGTAACAAACTTACATCCATATTCTTACAAACTTTCGCGTTTATAATATTAGTAGGATTCATGTTTTAGGATGAATAGTTTTTGAAATATAACGAAATAAGTAAAACTAAGAAGTCCGCTGACGTCTCAGCACGGGTATAAGTACTACCTAGGTAGGATAATCAGATATTAGTTTGTGATGAGGAGCAACTTACGTAGACATAGGCACTACCTGTGTGTGGGTCTATATCTAGAAGTATAAAATTTTTTGTAATAATTAATACATTTTTTGTTTGTCATAACGTTTTTAGGACTAATGATAATTTACCATAACAACTAAACGCATAACCGTTTTCGCATAATTTTTACCAGCATAACCATTTATAGCATAAAGATAACTTAGCATAATGTTAAAAGGCATAACCATTGATAGCATAAAGATAACTTAGCATAATGTTTATTCTTCTTATTCTTCTTCAATTATGGCATCTGTCTCTTAGAGAACAACTTTGCCAGTGTCAAGTGTATTTATTTATAAGTATTGTCAACGTCACAGAGTCATAGTCAAGTAGTCAAGTCAATTTTAAACAAAAGATGGCTGTTTTGTTGAAAATTTTCGGGATTTTCTCCGATGGAATTTGAAGGGAACTATTCACTCTAATTCACATACTTTACACTCGCGTCAAGAACCCGGGCTTTATTGGCAAAATAACCACCAAAATTACGCAATAAAACTCAAAATAACACGAGAAAACATATTAAAACCAGAGCGACGTAGTTGTCAGGCAAATACACCGCAGAAAATCCAGCATAATGTTTAAAGGCACACATTGAGAAAAGCATAACAATACCTAAACATAATGATCAACAATGGGGTAGGGCAATTCGGTTTTTTATAATTTTACATAGCAACCTAACAAACCTACTGCTCGGGGTAGGGCCATTCGGTTTTTTATATTTTTACATAGCAACCTAACGAACCTACTGCTCGGGGTAAGGCAATCCGGTTTTGTATATTTTTACATACTCGTAGCTACCTAACGAATCTACTACTCGGGGTAAGGCAATTCGGTTTTGTATATTTTTACATAGCATAGCAACCTAACGAACCTACTGCTCGGGGTAAGGCAATTCGGTTAATTAGAAAAAATAAAATATGTCTAAAGACTATTCTGCATCTCATCAATTAGTTGAATTGAATGAGGTACAAAAGATAAATCACATTAGGCCAAAAAACGATTATGCGAAAGTTACATTATGACACTATATGTTATACTTTATTCATTATGACTAAGTAAATTATGGAAAAAAAGTTATACGTTTTAATGTGCTCCCCCTGTGTGTGTACATACAGTGTGTCCAACCAAACACTTCAGGGCGTGGATACTAATGAGGATTGTGGACATCGCGCAACATCTCAGTTCGGGGCGAACTACTAGTAATAAGGTTCCACAGCTCAGTTGGTATAGCTCTGCCTTCTGCGCTGCAGGTTGTGGGTTCAATCCCCCAGGACTGACATTTGTGTGAACGCAGATGTTTGTTCTGTGTCTGGGTGTTATCATGTATTCACAAAATAATATAATAAGTAGGTTTTTGAAGTAAAATTTTCTTTACGCACGCTTGACGTTGGGAGTAAGCTGGTGAATGCGTGACGAGAACGTTACGAAAAGTGTGATCGAGGCGAACGGAAATTGAGAGGGAGATATAATGGCGAGAGCGTTACGAAAAGTGTGATCGAGGCGAACGGAAGTTGAGAAGGAGAATAAGTTAGTGAAGATAGAAAGAGAGAGAGTTACGTTTTGTATATTACTGTAGGGGCAAGAGAGAGAGGTGCGAGCACACATTTTCTTTCTCTTTCTCTCATAGAAAAGTATTGCTTCAGTCAATCGTGTGATCTAAAGCACACTCTTTTTTTATCAATTATCAAGTTTCTGGCGATGGGCTTGCAACCTGTCACGTACGGAATACTAACTATTGTGCACAAAGTGGGCATGTACCAAATGTCATGTTTGGACGTGCCTCTGACTACCTCCTTTAGATATCCTCAAAGATCTAAGTAACTAAAGATCTGAGGGAGATATCTACCGAGCCCGGGGATTGCAGCGGTCGTAATCATATATTTTTTTTATCAGCTATTTGGTTCCCATAGTGCAAGGTTGTCTTAGTTCGAGGCTAGATGGCGCTGTGAATATTCGCTAATATTAAGTAATATTACAGATAAAAAAGAGCGCTGGTGGTGTAGTGGTAGCACCCCTGCCTCACGATCCGAAGGTCGTGGGTTCGAACCTGGTCGTGCACCAATGAGTTTTTCCATTCGAAAAATTTATGTGCGCAATGCCAGTGCTCTTAAACGGTGAAGGAAAACATCGTGAGGAAACCGGCATACCCTAGAACCAAAAATTCGAAGGTATGTGTCATAGGTTAGTATTCTTATAAGCGGCGATGGGCTTGCAACCTGTCACGTACGGAATACTAACTACTGTGCAAAATGTGGGCATGTACCAAATGTCATGTTTGGACGTGCCTCTGACTACCCTCTTTAGATATCCTCAAAGATCTAAATAACTAGAGATCTGAGGAGATATCTCCTGAGCCTGGGGATTACAGTCGTGATCATATTTTTTTTTATTTATTTTTTTTTTTTATTACAGATATTCCGCATTTCAAACAAGTGGTAATAATGGCCACCACTTGCGACGCGTGCGGACATCGCACTAACGAGGTAAACAAACCATTGTGTTTCAGAAACGTCACATATCAAGCTTGAAGTAACACTACTTCAATACTATTATAGGTCATGGTACGAAATATCAAAGTTATATTACTTTGATATTGAAGAGATTGTGGTAATCACAGCTCATTTACCAAAATCCGTCCAGCCGTGTACAATGTATGCGAGTTCCTAGGGCGTTGTAACCCTGTACTGTCTACTGGATGTATTTTGATAAATTACGTATCGTTGGATTTCTTTGAATCACAATACTGATATTTACGCTAAGTATATAAAATGTCAAAAAAATCCAATATGGCGGCCTTAAAAACATATTTTTAATTACTTCCGGTTGTGTTTCTGTTTATTTTAATTTATTTATTTATAGAGATTTAAAGAGCACTAGTGGTGTAGTGATAGCAACCCTGTTTCACGATCCGAAGGGCGTGGGTTTGCACCTGATCGTGCACCAATGAGTTTTTCCATTCCAAAAATGTATGTGCAATGCCAGTGCTCTTAACGGTGAAGGAAAACATTGTGAGGAAACCGGCATACCCTAGAACTAAAAATTCGAAAGTGTGTGTCATAAGTTAGAATTCTTAAAGACAGTGATGGGCTTGCAATCTGTCATACGGAAAACTAACTACTGTGGAAAATGTGGGCATGTGCCAAATATCATGTTCGGACGTGCCTCTGACTCTTTAGATATCCCCACAGATCTAAGTAACTAGAGATCTGAGGTGATATCTACCGAGCCCGGGGATTACAGTCGTGATCATATCTTGTCTAAAGTACCAGGCAGTCATAACTCAAAAAGAGGTTACGAATAACCGCGCTAAAGTGAACCTTACTACTTCAGACATAAGAGGAGATATCTACCGAGTTTGGGGATTACAGTTGTGATCATATCTTGTCTAAAGTACCAGGCAGTCATAACTCAAAAAGAGGTTACGAATAACCGCGCTAAAGTGAACCTTACTACTTCAGACATAAGAGGAGATATCTACCGAGTTTGGGGATTACAGTTGTGATCATATCTTGTCTAAAGTACCAGGCAGTCATAACTCAAAAAGAGGTTACGAATAACCGCGCTAAAGTGAACCTTACTACTTCAGACATAAGAGGAGATATCTACCGAGTTTGGGGATTACAGTTGTGATCATATCTTGTCTAAAGTACCAGGCAGTCATAACTCAAAAAGAGGTTACGAATAACCGCGCTAAAGTGAACCTTACTACTTCAGACATAAGAGGAGATATCTACCGAGTTTGGGGATTACAGTTGTGATCATATCTTGTCTAAAGTACCAGGCAGTCATAACTCAAAAAGAGGTTACGAATAACCGCGCTAAAGTGAACCTTACTACTTCAGACATAAGAGGAGATATCTACCGAGCCTGGGGATTACAGTCGTGATCATATCTTGTCTAAAGTACCAGGCAGTCATAACTCAAAAAGAGGTTACGAATAACCGCGCTAAAGTGAACCTTACTACTTCAGACATAAGAGGAGATATCTACCGAGTTTGGGGATTACAGTTGTGATCATATCTTGTCTAAAGTACCAGGCAGTCATAACTCAAAAAGAGGTTACGAATAACCGCGCTAAAGTGAACCTTACTACTCCAGACATAAGAGGAGATATCTACCGAGCCTGGGGATTACAGTCGTGATCATATCTTGTCTAAAGTACCAGGCAGTCATAACTCAAAAAGAGGTTACGAATAACCGCGCTAAAGTGAACCTTACTACTCCAGACATAAGAGGAGATATCTACCGAGCCTGGGGATTGCAGTCGTGTTTTATTTGATGCACAGGTCAAGTCTGGGGGTGGGGTGGAGGAGAAGGGGGTCCGGTTCGAAGTGAGGGTCGCGGGCAAGGAAGACTTCTCCAGAGACATACTGAAGGTACGAGTATACCGCGCGCGGTCAGAACAGCATTGAACCATTACCCCTAGTATGAGTTTTTGATAGTTAACGAAAACTTTTTTCGAATAGTATCCTTTCATACATTTACCTCCATCGGAAATTTTAAGGAACTAAAATAAAGTCGATATCGTGAAAACTTGATTTAAAAATCATTGCTGGGACTGCCGATTACATAATATTTTCGATATTATCGACCTTATTTTAGTTCCTTAACATTTCCGATGGAGGAAAATGTATGAAAGGATACTATTCGAAAAAAGTTTTCGTAAATCAAAAACTCATACTAGGGGTACATGTCAAATTACAGCACTCGAGCGAAGTAGCGTTAGCAGATTTCTATAAGAGGCAGAATCCATAAATAAAAAAGAAGAAGAAGAATCTAATGACACCTTATGGGTTCGATTCCCGTGTGTACGATCTGCAGAAATTTGTTCTGTTGGTCTGGGTGTTTTTTATGTATAATAAAAAAAAATATCTATCTATGTATTATAATGTATTAAATATATCAGTTATCTAGTACCCATAACACAAGCTTTGAGTAGCTTACTTTGGGGCTAGATGATGCTGTGTGGACTGTCCAGCATTATTTATTTATATGTCAAAATCTGTCAAGCCGTTTGGACTACAGCGATAGCCAAAGTAACTTGCAACATACCTACATACTTCATTATCCTCCTTTGCTTCGCAGTCGGGTTCTTCTTCTTATCATCAAAATAAAAACGGTGTTTCATACAAAAGTTCAATACCTACTTGGCTAAAATGTATGAAACAGCTGTTATTTTCGCGCTCACAGTTTTGGTTTCTTACAAAAAGTTGTTTATATCGATGGGTACTTTAACCCCCTGAAGTTTCGGTCGTCTTTTTACACCCTGTATAATGATTACAAAAATCCCACTAATCAAAAGTTCTCAATGGGACACAAATACACAATCATATTATTAAGCTTACGCGATCTGAACATTTTATCTTATACCTTTAAACGAGCAATTCTTGTATATATATATAATCGGAATCTCGGAAACGGCTCCAGCGATTTTTATGAAATTTAGTATGCAGGGGGTTTCGGGGGCGATAAATCGATCTAGCTAGGTTTCATTTTTAGAAAACGTCGTTTACCAATAAAAAAAACCGAGCAAAGCTCGGTCACCCAGGTACTTAGTATTAAACGGGTATTTAGCGCGTTTTAATTACCTATTTTGTGTAAACCTGTCGAAACGTCGGGAAAATAGGTAATTAAAACGCGATAACAATCACTCGCTGGTATTGACAAAATATCCAAGTAACAATAGTCAATAATTTATTTATTCAGTAAAATCACAGGGATCATTTTGAAACGTCTTACATACTAGGTGAGTCTAGCTGCCAATTCCAGTCCTATCCCCAGTCCGAGATGAACTGACAAGAAACTCGCTGGGTCTAGCGCTTTGTATGATCCTTGTTAACGTTAGGGACACCTAGCAGAGTTGGAGCTGATTCGTCCCAAGCTTTTTTGTCATCTAAGTACTCTGATATTCTATAATAGCTTTGCGAGATAGTTTTTATTTAATACCCAGTCATGGACGACCTCAGTGGCGCAGCGAGCGAGAGCCCGCCTGCGACGCAAAAGGTTGCGGGTTCAATCCCGCCGCGGAACAAATTTGTGTACGATCTGCAGAAATTTGTTCCGTTGGTCTGGGTGTCTTCTATGTATGCATAAAAATTAAATATCTATCTATGTATACGAGTATAATGTATTAAATATATCAGTTATCCAGTACCCATCTAGTACCCCACAAGGTTTGAGTAGCTTACTTTGGGGCTAGATGATGCTGTGTGGATTGTCCAGCATTATTTATTATTTATTACTCCGCAGTCGGAGACATGCAGTATGCAGATACCGGAGCTCGAGCTGGAGGTGGGCGGGCGGGCGTTGGGCGGGCGCTTCTCCACCACCGAGGGTCTGCTGCGCGCCACGCGCGACCAGCTCGCCGACTCCCCCGGCATAGCGGGCGACGCGCCCGGCATCAACAACCGCGGGATGAACAGGTTGATACAGCTAGTTGTTACCAAGTAGCAGCAATTTATAATTGGACGTGCCTCTGACTACCCTCTTTATTGACTTATACCTTTAAAAGAGCAATTCGTATACACGGTGTATTTTTGGTCAGTTTAAAGCCGGCGCCCACGTAATCCATATCTGTAACCCTACTCAAAAAACAAAATAATAAATCTATTTTTTTTAATTAATAATAACACGAAACTTACTCGATAATATGAGAACCGATAGTAGTTGCTATTCGTTTGTCGGCATGCGAACTCGGCGCGCGGCGCGACGGCGGGTCGTAGGGACTAGAGTCTGCGAGGTCGTTGACTCTGCGCGCCTTACAATGTATTTAACACACTTGTTAATATTTTCGATTATGCAGTTCCGTAAATACTTATCAAATTCAAAAACTAAACCAACGACACGAAATACGATTAAGTAACAAAAGAATTGGGCACCGGCTTTAAACTGACCAAAAATATACCGTGTATATGTATAATTAATTATATAAAATCTGAATCTGGGAAACGGTTCTAGCGATTTTCATGAAATTTAGTATGCAGGGGGTTTCGGAGACGATAAATCGATCTCGCTAGGTTTCATTAGCGAAGCTCGGTCACCCAGGTACTTAGTACTAAACGGGTATTTATCGCGTTTTATTTACCTATTTTATAAAAAAAGGGCGTTGGTGGTGTAGTGGTAGCACCCCCGCCTCACGATCCGAAGGTCGTAGGTTCAAACCTGGTCGTGCACCAATAAGTTTTTCCATTCGAAAAATGTATGTGCGCAATGCCAGTGCTCTTAAACGATGAAGGAAAACATCGTGAGGAAACCGACATACCCTAGAACTTAAAATTCGAAGGTGTGTGTCATAGGTTAGTATTCTTACAGCGGCGATGGGCTTGCAACCTGTCATGTACGGAATACTAACTACTGTGCAAAATGTGGGCATGTGCCAAAATATGTCATGTTCGGACGTGCCTCTGACTCTAGATATCCTTAAAGATCTCAGTAACTGAGGAGATATCTACCGAGCCTGGGGATTACAGTCGTGTGTGTGTTACAGTGTGCTGTCGAAACTGGATGAAGTGTTAGAGAGTCGGTCGAGTATTACTCTGATATTGGACGACCCGGCCGGGAACTCTTATGTGCAAAGTCTGGCCGACGACGACAACTTACCCGACGAAGGTAGGTCTCCAGCACGGGTTATATTACGAGTATATACACCGAGAAATTTTAATGGTTGTTTTCCCGCAGCGAAATGGTTTTGTCTTGCTAATACAATCTTTGTATAAACAAATTAAATATTAGAAACAAAAAATACAGACATACCATTGTGAAAATTTAATTCGAAAGCGACCACGAACCAATAGTAATTCATCCCGATAGGCGAAGGCGGCCGGCGGCGCGTGCGATTCGAATAGTACCTACAAGTTACGTCTAATGTTACTATTGTTCCTCACGTTTTCGAGTTAATGAATATTTTTTTAATTATTTTAAAACAAAGACATGTTTATTTATTTACTTTTACTCTATGTTTCGAAAGTACTCCTTATGGCAAGTTGTTCTGCCGCGGGAAAACAACCATTTAAATTTCACGGTGTATAGTTTATTAATCACTAGCTTTTGCCCGCGACTTCGTCTGTGTAGAATAGTTACTTTAGGCAGTATTTTTAATTTAATAAGGATTCTTATTTTGCACTTAACTTTCATCCCTTATACCCAACCCAATACAGTAAATAAAGTACACTTACAAGTACAGAGCCCATAATAAGTAACATAATCTAAGAATATCAAATTTTACTAGCATGTAGTGACCAGCCAGTGGTTGGTAGTAGCTCTGCCTTCTGCGCTGCAGGTTGTCGGTTCGATCCCCCAGGACTGACATTTGTGTGAACGCACATGTTTGTTCTGTGTCTGGGTGTTATTATGTGTTCTATGTACAATGTATTTACAAAAATAAAGTATATAATTAATCTATCAGCTATCTGGTTCCCATAATACAAGCGTTGCTTAGTTTGAGGCTAGATGGCGCTGTGTGAAATGTCCACCAACATTAATTAGGCTTCAAAATCTTAGGCACTAAATAAAAACTTTTGTAACAAGCCTCAAAATGCTAAATATATTTTCTTATTTCAGGTCTCAAAATCTCCAGATACGAGCGAACCTTCGATCAGAATGAAGAGCTGGGTCTGAATGACATGAAAACAGAAAACTATCAGAGCTGATCGCTCGATAATATAGATTTTTAAGTAATAGAAAGAAATATATTTATTTTTTTACGTTATAACTGAAAATTAAACATTTTTACTTACCCACTCATTATGATACACCTCTAAACAAGCAACTCTTGTATGTATAATATATGTACTAGCTTCCTCTCACGGCTATGCTCGCGAGGTACCTACATAAAATATAGCCTATGTTACTCAGGGATAACGTAGCATTCTAACGATGAAAGAATTTTTGAAATCGGACCAGTAGTTTTTGAGTTTATTCGTTACAAACAAAAATACTAAAGTACTAAACTTTCTTCTTTATAATATTATTATAGATAGTATAGACTAGCTTCCGCTCGCAGCGTCGCCCGCGAAGTACTTAAAATATAGCCTATGTTCATCCTGAAAGTTCATTCTACATTCTACATTGGTGAAAGAATTTTTCAAATCTGTCCAGTAGTTTCGGAGCCTATTCAATGAAAACAAACAATAAAATCTTTCCTCTCTATAATATTAGTCTAAATATAATCTGAATCTCGGAAACGGCTCCCAACGATTTTCATGAAATTTAGTATGCAGAAGGTTTCGGGGGCGATAAATAGATCTAGCTAGGTTGCATTTTTTGGAAACGTCGTTTACCCAGGTACTTTATTATTAATACTAGCTTCCGCCCACGGCTTCAACCGGAATTTCAACCAGATCCGTTCAGCCGTTTCAGCGTGAAAGAGTAACAAACATCCAGACATCCATACATTCTTACAAAATTTTGCGTTTATAATATTAGTAGGATTAAAATCCTTCCACCACACTGGCTAATGGAACTAGTGACAGAATAAGAATAAAATATCAAATAGTAAATAAAATATTTTAATTTATATAATTAATTTCTCATTCAAATCACTATCTTCACAAGTGACGTAATCAGTGAACGCATATAAACATGGAAGTATTCCTTAAGCTAAAAAATGAGCCCACAGAAATAGAGCCCTGGTAGGCGTGGCTTGTCAGTTTTGCAAACGAATTATGTATGTCAAAAATTTACAGAAGCTTATTACACGTTACACGGCAATTTAAATCCAAACGTCGAGGGAATAAGGTCAACATTAATACACTTTTGGGAAATCTACGAAGGAGTTTCGATGTGTGTTTGGTGTCCTGTTTCGCGGATATTTTCCTTGAAGAAATGCTTCTTTTACTTACGTGCAAAAAAATCGGCCCACTCCAGGCTTTAATTACTATGCGGGGTGGGTCGATTTTGTTGCACGCAAGTGTACGTTTATATACGTTCACCGGACATAATACATACTTACCTAACAAATACAAAAACGAATAAGCTAGTCCCCATTTACAAGCTTTGCTTACTTTGGGCCTAGATGGCGCTTACAACCATCATGTATAAGAAACGTCAAAATTTCAAGCTTGAAGTAACATTACTTCACTACAATTTTATAGGTCATGGTACAAATATCAAAGTGATATTACTTTGATATTGCCCGAGGAGCTTGTGGTAAATCCCCAGACATCAAAAGGAACCTACACTTCAAATTTCAACTCTCTAGACCAGTGGTTTAGGCTAGGCGTTGTCAATAAGTCAAAGTATTTTATATAGTACTACTAGCTTCCGCCAGCGGCTTCGCACGCGAGGTACCTTTGACTATGTTCCTGAAAGTTCATTCTACACATTGGTGAAACAATTTTTGAAATCGGTTGAGTATAAAGGGTGTTACCAGACTACTTCCGAAAACTTCAGGGGGTTAAAGTACCCATCATCAAAAGTAACTTGTTAAAATGTATGAAACAGCTGTTTTTTTCGCGCTCTCAGTGTTGGTTTCTTAGAAAAAGTTCTTTATATTGATGGGTACTTTAATCCCCTGAAGTTTTCGGAAGTATTCTGGTAACACCCTGTATATTATATTCTCCATACAAACTTTACTTCTTTATAATATTAGTGTAGATGTAGACTGTTGAATAAATTAAATTAAGGTTATGTACTCAATGCCCAAGACACTGAAGAGTGCTGGGTCTGGAAGGTTCTGTTAGTCGCTGAAGTCTGAGTCACTGTCTTGGGCCGTTCCTCGGATTGTCTTCTTGCTCTGGATATCAAGAGCCCGTTGCTTCTTGGCTTGTTCAGGTGGAGTTAGGAGGTCACCATTATATTCTATCACTTCGGATCTGAGGAACAAACATTCATACTAATATTATAAACGCGAAAGTTTGTTTGGATGTCTGGATGTATGTTTGTTACTCTTTCACGCTAAAACGGCTGAACGGGTCGCAATGAAATTTGGCACAGATATAGATTATAGTCTGGAATAACACATAGGCTACTTTTTATCCCGGAAAAGTGTACGGTTCCCGTGGGATAGCCATGTTTTTGTTTTTCAAGGTATTAGGCGGGCGGATGCTGGTATAAAATAAATACTGATTTTGTCCGCCATTTTGAAGCGGCCATCTTGGACCGATTTCGATCAAATATAGCTAAGAACACTCCGGGTTGAATGGCGCCGGTGACGGAAAAGATGAGGAGTAATAGGTTAGCATGGTATGTGGTGAGATGAATGTCATGTGACGAGAGTGTTAGGTATGAATGTGGATGGATACAGGGGGAGAGGTAGGACGAAGAAAAGATGGATGGACTGTGTGAAAGATGACATGGGAGGAGTGAGTGAGATGACGAATGACAGAGGGAGATGGAAGATCACATGTTGTGCCGACCACACATAACGTGGGATGACTGATAATAATTGTGTTCAGATCGCGTAAGTTTAAAAATTTTATGCCATGATGTTTTCCATCACCGTTTTACTGTTCATATGGTTACCTAGCGATACGCCACTCCAGCATTTCCGTTGAGAAGTCATCCCGGTTGCCGAGGTCAGTGAACCCGACTATGAAGTCCTTAGTTTTGTTGTCCTTCACAAGCCCAATAGTGGGAATGACTCGGACCTTCAAACGACCTGTAACAAGAGGAACAGTGGAATGAGGGGCCATCCATAAATTACGTCACACGTTAAGGGGAGAGTGGGGGTCGACGAAGTGTGTTACATTGTTTTACAAGGGGGTGGGAGGGGTCATAAATTTTGTGACGTCACATTTCAAAATCTTACTAATATTATGTTTGTAAGAATGTATGGATGTGTGTGTTACTCTTTCACGCAAAAACTACTGAATGTATTTTGATGAAATTTGGCATAGTGACATTATAATCAGGAATAACAACATAGGCTACTTTTTATCCCGGAAAATGTACGGTTTCCGCGGGATAGATTTGTTTTTGTTTTTCAAGGCACCACGCGGGCGAAGCCGTGAGCAAAAGCTAGTATATAATAGCTAGTTTATAAATACCTGTCAGGAACGGGGCCCGCTCCACATCGAGCTTCACAAAGCGACACTCCACGTGCTTCTTGGCCAGGATCTTGAGGTGCATGTCCACTATGCGGCAGCGCGGCGAGTCGTTCTTGTAGTAGTGGCACACTACATTGGTGCTCTTGTTGCACACTCCAAAGAATTCTTTCTCACCGTCTATCTCGGTGTACTCACCGTGCCCCTGACAAATGTGCAAACACACCTCTTTTAAACTATTGATATTTTATAAATAATTATCCGACTAATATTATAAACGCGAAAGTTTGTAAGAATGTAAGGATGTGTGGATGTATGTTTGTTACTCTTTCACGCTGAAACGGCTAAACGGATCTGGATGAAATTTGGCACAGATATATAGTCTGGAATAGAGCACATCAGCACATGGCTACATTTTATCTCGGAAAATGTACGGTTTCGTTGAGATAGATTTGTTATTGTTTTTCAATGTACCACGCGGGCGAAGCCGAGGGCGGAATCTAGATAACTAGTTCGCGAGTCGCGTCCACGGCTTCGTCTGCGTGGTATCTTGAAAAAAAATAACCAATCTATCCCACGGGAACCGTACATTATTCTAAAACAATGTCTGAACTCACATTGGCAAGCCACTCCTGCTTCAACTGGGCCCGCTTCTTCATCTCATTGACTCGCTGTTGCCGGATAGCCTCCAGGTCGCCATTGTCCATTTGGTCCAGTCTGGAATGTTGCAATATCAATAAGTATAGCATCTTATCGTATTACTACATCTTTCTTACTAGTGTGGTGAATAAATAAATAATGCTGGACAATCCACACAGCATCATCTAGCCCCAAAGTAATCTACTCAAAGCTTGTGTTATGGGTACTAGATAACTGATATATTTAATATCATTTTATACATACATAGATATATTTTTATTATACATAGAAAACACCCAGACCAACGGAACAAATTTCTGCAGATTGTACACAAATTTGTTCCGAGGCGGGAATCGAACCCCCAACCTCTAGCGTCGCAGGCTACCTCTACCTAGAGATGTGATATACCTACCATACCTGGGGATTACAGTTGTTTATTAATTTACTTGCTGTACCGGCGAGCTTCGTACCGTTTTATAGTGACTTGAACAAGGTTGAACAGGATAAAAAGTTCTATCTCCATCTCCTGGTTCTAAACTACCTCCCCACCAATTTTCAGCCAAATCGGTTCAGCCATTCTCGAGTTATAAATAGTGTAACTAACATGACTTTCTTTTATATAATACTAGCTTCCTCTCGCAGCTTTGCGCGCGAGGTACCTACATAAAATATAGCCTATGTTACTCAGGGATAACGTAGCGTAGCATTCTAACGGTGAAATAATTTTTGAAATCGGACCAGTAGTTTTTGAGTTTATTCGTTACAAACAAAAATACAAAACTTTCTTCTTTATAATATTAGTAAAACTTGTACAGCACCTCTAGCGGATAGTTGGGTACTAAAACGTCACGTAGCTAACTATCCTACGTCACAGCGCACTACAGCGACTGTAGTTTGCGCTTATTAATTTGCTTACAATTTGGTACCATGAGTAACAATTTTGACAAATGTCATAGTAACGTACTATTACTACTGTAGTAACGTCAGCCAATCTAAATGTGACAACTCATGGTAGACCTACTGTTTACACAGAGACAGAATATTCTATTGCGAGGCAATTGTCGCCCAAGGGGCAGGGCAGGACAATCGTGAATGTTTACACGAAGATACTTTTTTTAAGAGACTTTTTTTAATGTTCTTTCGATAATCGTGTCTTTGATTCGAGAAACTCTCTCGATCTAAATGGCCCTTTATGCTGGTGTTTTGATTTCTACAAATGCTCACCGTTCAATCTCGGTATCTAGCTGCTTCTCCATGGTCTGCGCGACATGATGCAGGACTTGATCCATGGCTGCTGCTGGCTGCAATAATAAACCAATTGCTTCTTTATATGGGAAACCACATATTAAGAGCTAGCACCGTGATGAGTTTCTTGGCTATTATCGGACTTGGGTTAGGCTGGCATTGGCACTTAAATTCACCGACTTCGAAGGATAGGGATGATTGGCGTGATTTGGGGGAGATCTTTGCTCAGTAGTGGAACGAAATGGGTTAAAAAATGTATTCTTGTGATAATTTGATTTGAAAACTAATTTGAAATTGAACTTAGCTTTTTCTATTAATTCTTAGCATGTGACTAACAAGTTCTTTCGGACCAGTATGATGAGAGACAAATTATGTATTATCTTTTTATCTAGCAATACTTAGGGCTTAGCAGTATTAGTAGGTAATTAGCATGTTTTTTTCTGATGCTTATCCGGTTTTTTATAATTCTTTTATTAGTTTACAATAAAGCTGTATTCTTTTAGGATTCATCGACACCCACGCAGTACGATCTAAGAGCTGTTCCCATTAATGACTGCGGTTTATGACCTCATCAGTAAGCGGTGCCGCACATGGTCATTGATTTAACAATTACAGTGAAACTTACCGTTTAGCGGTCGTAAATTATACGGAGGCCGGTAGCAAAGTAGTAAAACTGTAAGTTCAATAACTTTTTAACTGGATTTAGATTGAAAATAAATATATTTTCTAAAACAAAAGCGTTCGACGAATTATGAAAACAATGAATTCAGAAAAAAACAATTTGCTTGACCACAGTCATAGACAAATGACTGACATTTATTTTTGACATTGACTTA
Source organism: Cosmorhoe ocellata (assembly GCA_963675405.1). Taxonomy (NCBI): domain Eukaryota; kingdom Metazoa; phylum Arthropoda; class Insecta; order Lepidoptera; family Geometridae; genus Cosmorhoe; species Cosmorhoe ocellata. The sequence goes on from OY776273.1 coordinate 1,154,633, forward strand.
ACTGACGGCAAGATATTGCTTAGGAAGCGCCATCTATTGTGGAGTAGCTGAAAAAGATGTCGATGTTTTTTTCCTTTGTTATTGTGAAAATTTTTAAATATCTATATCTGGAAAAAGCAGGAGAAAAGTGTTTTTAAAATTTTGCAGCAAGAAAGAAAGCCTTATTAGGATTACAAGGGATTATTTTGTAGTCCATGGAACATATTATAACAATATATCTGCTGTCTTAATGTACAAATAAATAACAGGCCGATCAATGACTAATTTTGTTGCTGTGGTGAGTGAATGAATGCCATAGCCATTCACTTCACTGGACAGGCCAGGCCAATCCAATAAAATAATTTCTTTGATCAAAAGCAGGACTTTGCTAGAGTTTAAAAACTTATGAACACAGAAAGAATAAAAAACTATAATAAATGGCAGTGTGGATGAGAAAGAAATATGTCAACATTACAAATATGCCGCGTTTGTCTTCGTACGGACTTTAAACTACAAAAATTAGACGGAATAATATTGAAATTTTTCGAAGAACTCTGTGAATATTCAGTAAGTTATTGCTGCATTCGTTTATTTAGACGCATTAGCTACTTAGAAACACTTGTGACCAACATTCGAGGCGAATTACTCAAGTTTTATGTCATAATTTTGAAAATAAAGTTCTGCCATAGAATTTGGATCAATACAGAATGGCGTTTCTGAATCATTCCCTCACATCGCAAAGACACGTCTCGCCGCCCCCGGAGGGCAATTTAGGGTAAAAACATTTAGTTAATAAATTAATAGCTAATGTAATCAATATTACACAGATGGGTAGTGCAAAATGTGGGCATGTGCCAGATGTTTGGACTTGCCTTTGGCTACCCCTGTTTAGACATCCTTAGAGATATAAGTAATTAGAAATTCAAGCTGGAAGTAAAGTAGTGATGTTTATTTTTATTTATTCATGTATTATTGTACACAGAATACAAAAATGTGACAAAAGGATGGCTTAATGCCTAGGGGGCATTTTTTGTTATTAGAAAAGAAATGTAATTAGGTACCTACCAATTATTTATTAGTGCATTAAAGGAGCTTCTGAGGCGTACTTTAATCCTTTCACCCCACTGGTTCCAAAGTACTAGTGATAATATAAAACCTTCCTATACTCATATTAACTCTTAAAATCTAGACTCTGGTTTAATGTTACAATGTTACGTGTTACATGTTATAGACAATGTAAGGTAAAGACCAACCTATACTCATATTAACTCCTAAAACCAAAACTATTAAATGCAAAACACTGGTTTGATGTTACAATGTTACATTATGTTACATGTTACAGGGTGACAAAACAAAACATCTATTTTGTTCCGTCTGCGAGCATCTGCTCAGAAAAACTTATAATTTTAAGAAGAAATGTCAAAAATCCAATAAGATATATCAGCAATGGAGGAAAAACAAAGTGAGTTTAAAAAAATCTGCAAAAACTTATAAAAAAATGAAAAGGACTTGAACATTAGAGTTAAATTAAGGTTCTAATAGATAGATTATTTTGTTTAGGATAAAATTTTAGTTAACAATGTCTTATATTGTTTTAACTCTGTTTATCATATAAACTCCACTCATAATAAAGTTATTTTATGCATAATATCTATAGGAAATAACGTAACTAAGATATTTTTCTTTATTTGTTTAATTTATAATATATTAATACCTACGTAGTATTTAATAAATATAATTTTAAGTAATATATATTTATTTTTACAGAATAAAACCGTAATATCTAAACTCTACGAATCTCTTCCTCAATCATCCTTTGGTAAGTCAACAGATGACAATTGTAAAGAAATCCATCTAACAGAGACCTCAGAGTTTACAGATGTCACCATCAAAGTGGAGAAATATGATGCAGTTGATGATAATAAGTTAGATGATGAAGTTACTGATGATTCAATTAATAAAACGGATGATGTTATAAATGAAAGTAATAAAGTGTTAGCAATATCTGATGATTATTGTAATAGTGATGTGTCGGGGGATGATAAGTGTTTATTGGATTATGTTAAAGAGAGCAAAAGGAAAAGTAAAAGAAAAAAGTTGAAGAAAAGTAAAATCAAAATTGAAGACTCAGGAAAGAGTGCAGGTGATGTAATATATCTTATACCTTTAAACGAGCAATTCTTGTATATACAGGGTGTCCCAAAAAGTAGTGTCAAGCGAAAGTCCAGAGATAGAACACCCCTTGGGGTACCCGAATCACCCCCATGTATGTTCCGCGATTTTCTATAGTTTTCGAGTTATTAATTTTTTTCCGAATTTTTGAAAATTTACGACTTGAACAATTTAAAACATTCTTACAAAAAAAGTAGAAAACTTTCTTGAGATTTTTTTTTGCTACTGAATTGTTATGAGTTGTTCTTTTATGCATAAAATAATCAGCTACGTGACTTTGATGAAAACTATGAAAATGTTGGTGTTAAGTCAAATAATTACATTCGGTGAATTATGACTAAAATTTTCAACTTCAAATTAAAAATCTTAAAAAGTGATTTCATGGTTCCTAAATAAGTCTAAAGAATTTTCCAGACTCTCAGCTTTCATATTCATTAAAAAAAAGTAGTACTTAATAGGCTACTTTTGCTAAAATCGACCTTCAAAGACGGTGAGGTGGAAAATTCTTAAAATTAGCTACCTGATTAAAAAATAGATTTTGGCCATTTTATCATTCATAAGCTTAATTAGTTTGTTAACTCACCAAAAAGAACTGCAGGAAAGTAAGATTTCATTAATATTTGAAGGTTTTATTTATTTAGTTTAGCTTAATTTATGAAATAAAACAACAAGTAAAATTTATTAATTTTTTTCAAAAAGTTTTCAAAATGTCAACTTTCTAGGTCGATACAAATCCTACATCGTCATAAAAAGGTTTGCTTAAATCGTATGAAAGCTATTTTAAGTTCCTTAACTTTTTCTTCGGCCTTTCTCAATTTTGTTCTTAATTCGGCCATATTGCTGATTTCTTTGGCATAAACTATTTCTTTGTAGTCGTTTTTGGTTAGTTAACAAACAAATTAAGCTTAGGAATAATAAAATGGCCAAAATCTATTTTTTAATCAGGTTGCTAATTTTAAGAATTTTCCACCTCACCGTCTTTGAAGGTCGATTTTAGCAAAAGTAGCCTATTAAGTACTACTTTTTTTTAATGATTATGAAAGCTGAGAGTCTGGAATATTCTTTAGACTTATTTAGGAACCATGAAATCATTTTTTAAGATTTTTAATTTGAAGTTGAAAATATTAGTCATAATTCACCGAATGTAATTATTTGACTTTACACCAACATTTTCATAGTTTTCATCAAAGTCACGTAGCTGATTATTTTATGCCTAAAAGAACAACTCATACCAATTCAGTAGCAAAAAAAAAATCTCAAGAAAGTTTTCTACTTTTTTTGTAAGAGTGTTTTAAGTTGTTAAAGTCGTAAATTTTCAAAAAATCGGAAAAAAATTAATAACTCGAAAACTATAGAAAATCGCGGAACATACATGGGGGTGATTCGGGTACCCCAAGGGGTGTCCTATCTCTGGACTTTCGGTTGACACTACTTTTTGGGACACCCTGTATATACAGTCGTGGTCAACTAATTAGGGACACTCTTTGGTTAAACCGAATTGTGAATTTATTTTTTATTTTCCAACGAGTCTAAACCATATTCCATATCTCTTACATGTAAGTATAATTAGTCATTTATGTGCCCGATTATACAAACAATAACAACTTCTTAAACATTAAACCTCTTTACAGTATAGCTGATAGATTATCGTAGTGCTATTTGTTCAAATAATGCTGGCTGGCCATTTAATTAGGGACACTGAGATATTGCGTTCTATTTTCAAAATTTGAATCTCAATACTTTTTTACTTCTTCTCTTATTGTTTCGTGGTAGTTTTGGCGGCAATCCCGATATTTATTTTAAGTTTTGAAAAATATTTTGAAGAAAAATGGGTAAAAATAAAAGTTGCGATCCAACACTACGAAAAATTATCATGAAGTTTGTTGTCGAGCATGGTTGGCCATACCGAAGGATAGCAGAACATTTAAATTGTTCAAAAACTATGGTATACAATGCAGTGCAACATGTCAGACGCAATAACACAGATTTAAATGTGCCCAGAACAAAAAGACCGAGAAAAACAACTCCGCAAGAAGATAGAATGATAGCCAGGTTAGCTAAGAAAGATCCGTTTCTAGGCTCTATTTTAATTAAACACGAAGTGTTTGGGACAGACGAAAGAGCTGGTGTCTCAGCTAGGACCGTTCGACGACGTCTGGTAGAAGCAGGGTTGTTCGGAAGAGTGGCTCGCAAAGTACCGTTGTTGAAGAAAGAACATAGAAATGCTCGTTTGGCGTTTGCACGTAAATATGGACATTGGACCTACGCCCAATGGCAACATGTATTATTCTCTGACGAGACCAAGGTTAATTTGATTTCTTCAGATGGAAGGCAATACGTACGGCGTCCAGTAAAAGCGGAAATGAATCCAAGATTCACAAAAAAGCAGGTGAAACATGGCGGTGGAAACATTAAAATGTGGGGTTCATTTTCTGGACGTGGAGTGGGACCTGTGAGGAAAGTTCAGGGTAACTTAGACCAACATCAATACAAGGCAATATTGGAGGAAACGATGCTTCCCTATGCTGAGGAGCATCTCCCTATTATATGGACGTTTCAGCATGATAACGACCCAAAACATACCGCCCGTTCAGTCAAGTCGTTTCTTACCAGTCAGTCAGTATCGGTGCTAGATTGGCCAGCAAATAGCCCGGACCTTAACCCAATCGAGCACCTTTGGCACGAAATCAAGAAAAAAGTAGCCACTTATCGTACCACAACTTTAGATGAACTTAATGAAGCTTTTTGTGAGGCATGGGCAAACATTCCTGTCGAAACATGCCAGAAACTGATAATGTCTATGCCACATCGGTGTCAAGCGGTAATTACTAACAAAGGTTTTGCTACTGGGTACTGATTTTACACGTAATAAAATGGAGCTGTTAAAGATATTATAATACTGCAGATTATTAGTTTTGTTTAACTCTATTTTTCATTATAGTTTACTGTCCTTAATTAAATGTCCAGCTACAGAATTATACCTTAAAATTGAATACATGTTCAACCTTTGATATTAAATACTTTTTTCTATTTATTTATTCTTTTATTTACAGCCATTTAAAGCATAATAATCGGACCAAATTATGCAAATAATAGTTACTGAGAAATCAATAGGGTTTTATATTTGTATGTACATAACCGGTTATTGTTCTTCACTATCTTGCATGTCCCTAATTAGTTGACCACGACTGTATATACCTAATATATAATCTGAATCTCGGAAACGGCTCCAACGATTTTGATGAAATTTAGTATGCAGAGGGTTTCGGGGGTGATTAATCGATCTAGCTAGGTTTCATTTTTAGAAAACAACGTTTACCCCAAAAAACGAGCAGAGCTCGGTCACCAGGTACTTTTATTAATAACAACAAAATTTAATGTAATTTTTTTTTATAAATTTTTGTACTTGCATACACACTCTTAACACATTACGCTCCTTCGCTTCGCAGTCGGGTATAAATCTAATATGGCGGCTCTAAGAAGCCATTTTCAGATACTTTCAGTTGGGTTTTCAATGTTTGACTTATACAAGGTGAGTTTTTGGTCAGTTTGTCGCGTGCCGACAAACGAATAGCAACTACTATCGGTTCTCATATTAAGCTTTGGTCTGGTGATCATGACGCACAACGCTGCGGTATGCGCCGCAACGCAGCGTCACGACGCAGCATTTAGCGTCCCTGCGGAGACGTGGTCAGTTGATTTTGCCGCAGCTACCAAGGTAGACGTGAACATGAACAATTTTTCCCGTGACGCACACCGCACACCGCAGCGTTGAACCGAGAATGACGCCGCGCTGTGCGGCAGTACACCTCCCCGCTTCACCGCGCTTGCCCCTCGCCCCTGACGCATACTGCGACGGAGCAACAGACCACACTCGACGTTTTTCATATGATTCAGTGTCCGGCATCGCATACAGCTTACCGCAGCGTTGTGCGTCGTGATCACCAGACCAAAGCTTCATCGAGTAAGTTTCGTGTTATTATTAACTAGCTTCCGCTCGCTGCGTCGCCCGCGAAGTACCTACATAAAATATAGCCTATTTTCATCCTGAAAGTTTATTCTACACATTGGTGAAAGAATTTTTCAAATCGGTTCAGTAGTTTCAGAGCCTATTCGTTTCAAACAAACAAACAAACAATCAAAGTTTTCCTCTTTATAAAATTAGTATAGATAACTAAAAAATAGATTTATTATTTTAATATATTCTTGAGTAGGGTTACAGATGTAGATTACGTGGGCGTCGGCTTTAAACTGACCAAAAACTCACCTCGTATGTAAATGAATCCCTATTTCCCGTGGTCACGGCATCACGCGTGAACGACTGGAACGTTTTCGCTAATTCTTTTTTGTTGTGATAGTTATTGTATGAAGGTTCCTAAGAAAGAAAAAAATCAATATTCATAGTTAAGACAGGATTAACGTCTGTCGTTAACAGTTAAATATTCCTATTACAGATGAACCAAAATTAAAGAAGACCAAGAAAAGAAGACCATTAAAAGACCATAAGGAGTATGAGACCGTCTTCGATATACAACTCTTCTCCAATGATGCAGAGGTTCTTGAGGAGTTCGCACAACGGAAGACATCTGAGCACTATGTGTCCGCGAAGTACAAGTGCGAAATCTGCTTTACAGTGTACAAGTGCGAGAAATTAGTGAATTTTCATATGAGATGGCATGATGTAAGTATACATAGAACTAATTTTTTTATTAAAATTATTTTTTAAGGTGGTGTAGTGTAGCACCCGGATGATTCTACTCAATAGTTTCGTCATTGTTCGCAACAAACAATTTAGGTTTTCTCGTAGAATATTAGTTAATTTTAAATGTACCCTTCGCGAAATAACTTATTATGAACCAATCTTTTATTGCTCCGTCTTCATGCTATCAGCTTGAAAGACTCTGAAATTGAGGTTCAAAAAATTTTTAAAATAACGACAAAAATAATAAATTGAGAAGAACCACCCACCCCGTCTCACGTTACGAAGGTAGTGGGTTCAAACCTGGTCCACCAATGAGTATTTCCATACGAAAAAATTATATGCGCAATACCAGTGCTCTCAAACGATGAAGGAAAACACCGTGATGAAACCGTAACCTTAGAACCCAAAAATTCAAAAGTGTATGGCCATGGTCTTGCAACCTGTCACGTACGGAATACTAACTAATGTGCAAAATGTGGGCATGTACCAAATATCATGTTCGGACGTGCCTCTGACTCTTTAGATATCCTCAAAGATCTAAGTAACTAGAGATCTAAGGAGATATTTACCGAGCCCGGGGATTACAGTCGTGATCGTGTTCGGACGTGCCTCTGACTCTTTAGATATCCTCAAAGATCTAAGTAACTAGAGATCTGAGGAGATATCTACCGAGCCTGGGGATTACAGTCGTGTGAGTGTTAGTGAGCAACTCTAGACCTAGAAACACGTTCCAGCCGGCGGCCGGCGAGTTCCCGTGCGACGTGTGCGCAATGCGTTTCAAAACGCACGTGTCGATGCGCAAGCACAAGACCGACGTGCACTTCGGACGGTTCGTGTGTAAGAAATGCCCACTTATTACATACCACAAGTGAGTTTAATGTTCTCGTCACTAGTGCATCTAGTGTTCACGTCACTAGTGTAGGTTAGGTACCTAAAGTCCACGTCACTATTGCACCCACTGTTCACGTCACTAGTGTAGGTACCTAAAGTTCACGTCACTATTGCACCCACTGTTCACGTCACTAGTGTACCTAGTGTCCACGTCACTAGTGCACCTGGTATCCACGTCACTAGTGCACCTAGTGTTCACGTCACTAGTGTAGGTACCTAAAGTTCACGTCACTATTGCACCCACTGTACACGTCACTAGTGTACTTAGTGTCCACGTGACTAGTGCACCTAATGTTCACGTCACTAGTGCACCTGGTATCCACGTCACTAGTGCGCCTAATGTCCACGTCACAAGTACAACTTATGTTCACGTCACTAGTAGTGCACAAAACGTTCATATCATTAGTATTTTACCTATAGTCCGACGTCATGTAATATATTATGTATACCTTACTAGATTCATTTATTTATTCATTTGAGAGCATCCAGCAGCAGTTTACACACATACAAATTTAATTTATAGTGACTCAAATTTATGTGTTACTACTAAATTATAGGACACCACAGCGTGCAGTATAATATATATGTCACTAGTATAGTATCCCACGTCACTAATGTAATACCTTAGTCACTAGTGTAATATTCACGTGACTAATATGATATCCATGTTATTTTACCTAATATCCACGTCATTAGTATTATATTGTCCGACGTCACTAATGTAATGTTCACGTCATTGGTATAATGTGCACGTATTTTATGATATTTTTTGTGTGTTTCAGGATGGTAATGATACTGCATTATAGGAAACATCAAGGAGTTAGTTACATCTGTAAAATTTGTAAACGTACTTATAAGTAAGTTTCAAACAAGAATTCCACGCTTAGAGCGCTGGTGGTGTGGTCGTAGCACCCCTGCCTCACGATCCGAAGGTTGTGGGTTCAAACCTGGTCGTGCACCAATGAGTTTTTCCATTTGAAAAATGTATGTGCGCAATGCTCTTAAATGGTGAAGGAAAACATCGTGAGGAAACCGGCATACCCTAGAACTAAAAATGCGAAGGTGTGTGTCATAGGTTATTATTCTTAGGTATAAGCGATGGGTTTTCAACTTGTCACGTACTAACCAGTGTAAAATATGGGCCAACTGTCATGTTTGGACGTGCCTCTGACTAACCCCTTAAGCCACAGCTCCACGTATATGTCTCACCTGCGCAAGTTTTAAATAAATAGATAAACTCTAAAAGATGTTTCAAATGTCTCAGCCACAGCTCCGTACATGTCTCACCTGCGCAAGTTTTAAATAAATAGATAAACTCTAAAACATGTTTCAAATGTCTCAGCCACAGCTCCACGTACATGTCTCACCTGCGCAAGTTTTAAATAAATAGATAAACTCTAAAACATGTTTCAAATATCTCAGCCACAGCTCCACGTACATGTCTCACCTGCGCAAGTCTCACCCGACCGAGCACGTGTGCGTCACGTGCGCGCAAACCTTCGTCTCCGAAAAGGGACTCACTGTGCATCGCAAGAAGGTCCACAATGTGAGTTCCCTACCCTAAAAGTAGGAATTTTCACTACGCTTATCAATTGACGCTTACACTCTACGCTTATGACTTAACACTTACACTCTACGCTTATCACTTGACACTTACACACTACGCTTATCACTTGACACTAATACTCTAACTCTACGCTTATTGCTTGACACTTACACTCTACGCATATCTCTTGACACTTATACACTCTACGCTTATCACTTGACACACTCCACGCTTATCACTTGACATTTACACTCTACGCTTATCACTTGACTCTTACACTCTACGCTTATCAAGTGACACTTTACGCTTACTACTTGACACACTCTATGCTTATCGCTTGACACTTACACTCTATGCTTTTCTCTTTCTCTGATGACACTCTCCGCTTGTACCGGTGACATCTCGTTCCCCAGCTGTCGTCCAAGTGCGACGCGGAGGGCACGGCGCGCTGCGAGCCGTGCGCGCTCACCTTCGCGAACCAGCAGGTGTACACCGTGCATGTCATGAACACGGACAAGCACAAGGACATCGCTGACACGCTGTGAGTACCGTGACAATACTCACAGCTCAGTTGGTAGCTCTGCCTTCTGCGCTGCAGGTTGTGGGTTCGATCCCCGAGGACATTTGTCTGAACGCAGATGTTTCTTCTGTGTCTGGGTGTTATTATGTGTTCTATGTATATTTGACCGGCCTCACAGCTCAGTTGGTAGTAGCTCTGCCGAGTTTCTTGTCAGTAGGTACTTCTCGGACTGGGGATAGGAATGGAATTGGCACCTAGACTCACCTAGTATGTAAGACGATTCAAAATGATCCCTGCGATTTTAATAAAAAAAAAATTTGATCACGACTGTAATCCCCGGGCTCGGTAGAGATAGATATCTTCCTCAGATTTTAGTTACTTAGATCTTTGAGGATATCTAAAGAGGGTAGTCAGAGGCACTTCCGAATATGACATTTGGCACATTTTGCACAGTAGTTAGTATTCACACAGTGTTTGTAATGGATGTATGTTTGTTACTCTTTCACGCTGAAACGGCTGAACGGAGCTGGATGAAATTTGGCACAGATATAGATTATAGTCTGGAATAGCACAGGCTACTTTTTATCCCGGAAAAGTGTACGGTTCCCGCGGGATAAATATGTTTTTCAACGTAACTAGATAGAAAGAAGATAAATAGAACTAGAAGCTAGTTTATACACCGTGAAATTTTAGCGATTGTTTTCCCGCAGCGAAATGTTTTTGTTTTGGTAATACAATCGTTGTATAAACAAATTAAACATTAGAAACAAAAAATACAGATATACCATTGCGAAAATTTAATTCGAAAGCGACCACGAACCAATAATAATTCATCCCGATACCTACGCGAAGGCGGCCGGCGGCGCGTGCGATTCGAACAGTACCTACAAGTTACGTCTAATGTTACTATTGTTCCTCACATTTTCGAGTTGATGAATATTTTTTAAATTATTTTAAAACAAAAACATCTTTATTTGTTTACTTTTAATCTATGTTTCGAAAGTACTCCTTATGGCAAGTTGTTCTGCCGCGGGGAAACAACCATAAAAATTTCACGGTGTAGGTATACATACATACATACATAAAATCACGCCTGTTTCCCAACGGGGTAGGCAGAGACCACGGATCTCCACTTGCTACGATCCTGACATACTTCTTTTGCTTCATTCACTCTCATTACATTCTTCATACATGCGCGTCGGTTAAGGGTACTCTGGACCTGGCCTTTCTCTAGTACGTCCCCAATTTGATCGAGGTACATACGCCGTGGTTTTCCCCTTCCAACTGTTCCATTCACACTCTCCTTATACAATATATATATATATATATTTCAGTATAGCGTGTCCGGAATGCGGTCTACAGTTCGCTGACAAGTTGCAAGTGCGCGCGCACAGGCGCGAGCTCCACCCGCAGTACAACTTCAGCGCGATGAAGCGAGCCGAGAGCGGCGCCGAGCGCGGACACACCTGCCCGCTGGTGAGAGCAGCGAGCTACGTACTAGACAACATACCTAACTACAGTACAGGTTACCAGTAGGTCTACCATGAGTTTTCACAATCTACATTCGCTAGCGACTGTAGTTAAAAAAATGTATGAAAACTTGGTACAGCGCCTCTAGCGGATAGTTGGGTACTAAAACGTCACGTAATTAACTATCCTACGTCACAGCGTAGGTACTACAGCGACTGTAGTTTGCGCTTCATTCATTTGCTTAGAATTTGGTACCATGAGTAACAATTTTGACAGATGTCATAGTAACGTACTATTACTACTGTAGTAACGTCAGCCGATCTAAATGTGACAACTCATGGTAGACGTACAGACTACTTCCAAAAACATCAGCGCATCAATATAAACAACTTTTTCTAAGAAACCAACACTGTGAGCGCGAAAAAACCCGTTTATTCCCGTTGTCCCCGTCCCCGAATTTACGTTACGGGCACAACGGGAGAGAAATTTTATCACGTCCCGCTGTCCCCGTGACAGGGCGTTCGGGGACAGCGGGCATACACGAAAAAAAGTTGTTTTTTTCGTGTATACATTATAACCAAGTAGGTATTGAACTTTTGTATGAAACAGCTGTTTTTTTCGCGCTCACAGTGTTGGTTTCTTAGAAAAAGTTGTTTATTTTGATGGGTACTTAAACCCCCTGAAGTTTTCGGATGTAGTCTGGTAACACCCTGTGGCGGTTGCTAGTATAAATTATGTACGGCTGAGGTTATAAATATTAATGGTATTTGAAGTCCCCTTTTAAGATTTTGTAAAACCAATATATTCCTCTATCAGCAGAAAATGGAAAACTATGAAAAAAATATAACATTAATATATATATTTCCATACATACATTATATAAAATAAATAAATAAATAACGCTGGACAATCCACACAGCATCATCTAACCCCAAAGTAAGCTACTCAAAGCTTGTGTTAGGGGTACTAGATAACTGATATATATTTAATACATTATATACCTACATAGATAGATATTTTTTATTATACATACACACCCAGACGAACGGAACAAATTTCTGCAGATCGTACACAAATTTGTTCCGAGGCGGGAATCGAACCCGCAACCTCTTGCGTCGCAGGCGGACTCTCGCCCGCTGCGCCACTGAGGTCGATATGTATGTTTCCAGTGCGGGTTGTCTGGCAGTCACAACACGTGGCTGTACCGGCACTTCCAGAGCGCGCACCCGGCCGACTGCTACGAGCTGCGCGTGCGCAGCGCGCGCCGCACGCACCTGTGCGACCAGTGCGGGAAGAGCTTCTACGTCAGTATTCTTAGTTTCTTACACATTCAGTACTAGATGTACTGTCCATCCAAAGGTTGCCTGGAAGAGATCGCTTTTAGCGATAAGGCCGCCCATTGTAATTCATATTTTTTTTTTCTGTGCCTATACTTATTTTTTTTTTTTCTTTGTTATTGTTTGTTTTATATTTTACAATAAAGATATATTGTATTGTATTGTATTGTAGATGTTACCTGCGGTTTTTTCAGCAAAAACCCATCGATATTTAGGCTTAGTGTCAGTAGTACCATTGATTTGTACCATTGATGGTACAAGTGACACAACTTTGTATACTTTGTACCATTAATGGTACTAGTGACAATGATTTAAGATCAGTAGTACCATCATAAATATTGATGTCTTACTAGTACCATGAATGGTACAACTAAACACTAATTGAAGTAACGTGCGTCTATTCTCACCTGTTCTGTTGAGTATAATCATTCAATCGACCTCAGTGGCGCAGCGGGCAAGAGTCCGCCTGCGACGCAAGAGGTTGCGGGTTCGATTCCCGCCTTGGGAATAAATTTGTGTACGATCTGCAGAAATTTGTTCCGTTGGTCTGGGTGTGTATGTATAATAAAAAATATCTATCTATGTACCTACATCATGTATTAAATATATCAGTTATCTAGTACCCATAACACAAGCTTTGAGTAGCTTACTTTGGGGCTAGATGATGCTGTGTGGATTGTCCAGCATTATTTATTTATTTATTTAATCAATCAATTAATCATACCACCTCCTACTAGTTTCTGGTCGCCTGGTACTTTTTATAATATCAATTCTGGAATTATTGATATCGGTTAATTGTTAAATTTCTACAGAGAGCAAAAAAAGCGGTCACCCATCCATAAACTAACTGCGCACAGCGTTGCTTAACCATGCAAAATTTCATAATTAATCCTACTAATATTAGTACCTGGGTGACCGAGCTTTGCTTGGGCTTTTTTTTTTGGTAAATCTTGTTTTTTTTTAAATAAAACCTAGCTAGATCGATTTATCGCCCCCGAAACCCTCTGTTTACTAAATTTCATGAAAATCGTTGGAGCCGTTTCCGAGATTCCGATTATATATAAATACTAGCTGTCCCGCTCGCGACTTCATTCACTTAAAGTATCTAAACTGAATTTTAAACAAATCACACTAATAAAAAAAATCCATACATAACTTTGACCCTCCTTTTACCCTTTTTAGAGGGTTATTTTGGAATATCCAGAAATACGTGTCCATTCATTTTGCATTTACAGTACACAAACAAAGTTTTACACCAATCGCACCACCCGTTAAAAAGTTCCCATACAAACATTGACCCCACATTTGACCCCTTTTTAAAGATTATATTGAAAAATCCTGAAACACATGTCCATTTATTTTGCATTTACAGTGCACAAACACAGTATCATGAAAATCTCTTCACGCGTTAAAAAGTTTCATACTAACGTTTTCACCCTTTTTCACCCCCTTAGAGGTGGAATTTCCAAAAATCCCGCCTTAGTGGGTGGTTTTGTTATAAAAGGAAACCACCTTCCAAATTTTAGCTTTCTAGCTTCAGCGGTTTCGGCTCGGCGATGATCAATCAGTCAGGTCAAGCTCTTACATAGATATAGATATACATATACATAATATATATAGACAAGAATTGCTCGTTTAAAGGTATAAGATAGGTAAACGTGGAAGTTTGTATGTATATTGTTACTCTTTCACACATACAGCACATAGGCTATCCCGGAAAAATGTACGGATCCCGTGGGATAGAATTGTTTTTGTTTTACAAGGTGCCACGTAAGGCCGCGGGTGGATGCTCATTATAGGTACCTACATACAGAGCGCTGGTGGTGTAGTGGTAGCACCCCTGCCTCACGATCCGAAGGTCCTGGGTTCAAACCTGGTCGTGCACCAATGAGTTTTTCTATTCGAAAAATTTTTGTGCGCAATGCCAGTGCTCTTAAACGGTGAAGGAAAACATACCAAAAATTCGAAGGTATGTGTCATAGGTTAGTATTCTTATAAGCGGCAATGGGTTGCAACCTGTCACGTTCCGAATACTAACTAATACTAACTACTGTGCAAAATGTGGACATGTACCAAATGTCATGTTTGGACTTGCCTCTGACTACCCTCTTTAGATATCCTCAAAGATCTAAGTAACGAAAGATCTGAGGAGATATCTACCGAGCCTGAGGATTACAGTCGTGATCATATTTTTTTTTTTTTACGTACCTACATATATTTATATTTCGACTTTGTGTTGTAGAATATAACGCAGTTGCGCGAGCATGCGTACGCGCACTCTGGTTTGAAGCCGTTCCGGTGCGAGCGCTGCCCCGCCGCCTTCCGCTCCAAGACGCATCTCAAGGTACCCAACCTTATCGTAGGACCTTAGGGTGTTACCAGACCAATCGATCGATCGTCGATCGACGGCATCGATCGATAGTAGAATGGAATAGTCGACGTCGATCGATAGTTTCTACCAGTCGGTCAACATCGATCGACGTTGATCGATGCCATCGACCGGCAATCGATCGATTGGTTAGTCGAACAGTATCTGTCGATCAATTGAAGTTACTAGTCCAGTCGATCAACTTCGATCGATGCCGTCGATCGACGACCGATCCATTGGTCTGGTATCACCCTTAAACTCAACTGTTTCGTCTTGTTCTCACTATTCGTCATTGTTTGCAACAATTTTGTTTATCTCGTAAAATATTAGTTAATTTTAAATGTAACCCCCTCTTTAAATATCATCAAAGATCTAAGTAACTAGAGATCTGAGGGTATATTATCTACCGAGCCTGGGGATTACAGTCGTGTGACCGTTTAATATTTTGTTTCTCAGCTCAGTCGGTATAGCTCTGCCTCCCGCGCTGCAGGTTGTGGGTTTGATCCCCCAGGCAGGACTGATATTTGTGTGAGTGAACGCACATGTTTGTTCTGTGTCTGGGTGTTATTATGTATTATTTATGGATTTACATTTGAAAAACAGTATATAATTATTCTATCAGCTATCTGGTTCCCATAGTACAAGTTTTGCTTAGTTTGGGGCTAGATGGCGTTGTGTGAATTATCCACCAATATTCATTTATTTATTGTACCTACTCCATGGTTTCGTCATTGTTCGCAACAAACAATTTTGGTTATCTCGTAAAATATTAGTTAATTTTAAATGTACCCTTCGTGAAATAATTTATTATCAATCTTTTATTGCTCCATCTTCATGCTATCAGCTTGAAAGACGAGCTCTAAACAAGCATAATAAACTTTTTAAAATAACCTAACGGTAGAATATCATGGTCCGATCACGACTGTAATCCCCAGGCTCGGTAGATATCTCCTCAGATCTCTAGTTACTTAGATCTTTGAGGGTTACATTTAAAAATCTACTATATAAAAGGATAAGTCCTGACTGATTTGAATAGATACAACCGCCGGTCGTACAGACTTGAGATTTGGAGGGTGTGTTCGTCTTGGTATGTAGGCGAGCAATAAGACGGGATTTTTGGAAATTCCACTTTTAAAGGGGTGAAAAGGGCTAAAAACGGTTGTATGAAACTTTTTAACGCGCTGTACGATTTTCATGAAACTTTGTGTGTGTAATGTAAATACAAAACAAATGTATACGTGTTTCGAGATTTTTCAATATAACCTTTAATAAGGGGTAAAATGGGGGCTCAATGTTTATATGGGAACTTTTTAAGGCGTGGGACGATCGGTCTGAATCTTGGTTTGGATACTTCGAATACGAAATCATTTAAAACGTATATCTGGATTTTTCAAAATAACTCTCCAAAAAGGGTTAAATGGGGTGTCAAAGTTTTTTCAACGAGTGGTGTGATTTGTTTGAAACTCGGTTTAAATACTTAATAGGCAAAATAAATGGACATATATTTCTGGATTTTTCAAAATAACCCTTCAAAAAAGGTTAAATGGGGTGTCAAAAGTTCTTTTGACGAGAACTCGGTTTTAATACTAAAAATGCAAAATAAATGAACACATGTTTTGCAAAAATAGCCCTCACAAATGGAAAAAAAGGGGTATCAAAGTTTATACCTATAGTACTTATTGACGAGAGGTGTGATAGTAGTTTGAAACACAAATTAGATAAGTACGTGAATTGCAAAACAAATGGACACTATTGGTTTAAATACACTAGATAGAAAAAAGAAGAAAAAAGAGTGGAACAAGTGAAAGAGTTTATATATTTGGGTACGCTGTTTAAAAGAGATGGAAAACATGATGACGATATTGAAAGGAGAGTGAATGCTGGAAATAGTGTGAATGGGGCACTTCACACATTTATGAGCAGTCGGATCGTGTCCAAAAAGGCAGGTCTGGCTGTGCACGGTGGAGTGTTAGTGCCGACATTGATGTATGGTAGCGAAAGTTGGGTATAGCAGAAGTAGCATCAGAGTAGAATAAATGCAGTGGAAATGAGAGCTCTAAGATATATGTGTGGTTTAACTTTGAATGATAGAGTGAAGAACAGCGTGATAAGAGAACGTTGTGGAGTGAAAGAAGACGTAGTGATGAAAATTGAGAAGGGTATGTTAAGATGGTTTGGGCATGTAGAAAGGATGGATGAAAGGAATTGGATTGACGAAACAGTTGTATAAGGAGAGTGTGATGGGACAGTCGGAAGGGGAAGACCTCGGCGTACGTAGGTACCTCGATCAAATTGGGGACGTTTTAGAGAAAGTCCAGAGTACCCTAAACCGACGCGCATGTATGAAGAATTTAATGAGAGTGAATGAAGCAAAAGAAGTGTGTCAGGATCGTAGCAAATGGAGATCCGTGGTCTCTGCCTACCCCGTCGGGAAACAGGCGTGATTTTATGTATGTATGTATGTACATAGAAAAAGACGGGTTGGTTCGAAAACTTATAACTCCAGAACGGTTTTCATGGTTTTTGATTTGTTTTATACAAAACATGAAACGCGGACGAAGTCGCGGGCGACCACCTAGTTACTAATATTTTACCTAACAAAAATTGTTTGTTGCTAACAATGACGAAACCCTTGAGTAGAATGGCCGGATCATGTTTTCCTCACCATTTGAGATTTTGGTCGTTTGGTCATTAGTGACCTAGTGAATTGTTTGAGTAAGCGATAGCGCGCACGGGTTACTTTGGTCGCCGTGACTGTTTCGTCACTCTTAGATTATGTATGGAGATGACACCCAGTGTCACGTCGTAACATGCGCGCATTTCTATACATAACCACGGATAAGAGTGGTAACCATTGATAAGAGTGACGAAACAGTCACGGCGACAAAAGTAACCCGTGCGCGCTATCACTTACTCAAACGATTCACTAGGTCACTAATGACCAAAATTAACCCGTGCGCGCTATCTCTAAGTGTTCTGTTGCAGTTCCATTCGGAGCGTCACGCGCCGCCCTCACGTGAGTGCTCTCACTGCGGGAAGAAATTTGTGAGCGCAGCCAACCTCTCTAACCATATGCGAGTAAGTATTATATTAGACTAGCTGTTGCCCGCAGCTTTGCCCGCGTGAATGTCGATTATCGCGACTTTTCATACAAACTTCCATCCCCTATTTTATCCCCTTGGGGGTAGAATTAATCAAAATCCTTTCTTAGCGGATGCCTGCGTCATAACATCTACCTGCATGCCACATTTCAGCCCGATCCGTCCAGTGGTTTGGGCTGTGCGTTGATAGATCACTATGTCAGTCAGTCAGTCAGTCAGTCACCTTTGAGTTTATAAAAATATAAATAGTATATAAAGTCGCGATAATCGACATTCACGCGGGCGAAGCTGCGGGCATCAGCTCGTAATAAATAAATAAATAAATAAATAATGCTGGACAATCCACACAGCATCATCCAGCCCCAAAGTAAGCTACTCAGTCCTGGATTTATAAATAGGCCGTACAGGCCGCGGCCTAGGGGCGGCAGATTTCAGAGGACGGTCACTTGATTTCATTCGTTTATTTAAATAATAATTTTCCATTTGTAATAAGGCCCCTTTACTACAAATGGAAATTATTATTTTAGAAAGGTGGCATGTACCTACATGGGGCGTCAGAAATAAAGTGGCCTACACTCATAAAAAATATAAATCCGGCACTGAAGCTACTCAAAGCTTGTTATGGGTACTAGATAACTGATATATTTAATATATGATATAGGTACATAGATAGATATTTTTTATTATACATACACATCCAGACCAAGAGTAAAATAAAAATAATGTTTTGTCTGTCAGTCCCACATCGGGGATCGGCGCTACAAGTGCTCCCTGTGCGGGAAGGGGTTCCTGCACTGCGCCGCGCTGCGCGAGCACATCCGCGGGGTACACCTGCACATCAGGAGGCAGCGCAAGGCTCATGCCACCCCATGAATAAATCTATTATTTATTACCACTCCTTGAATAAATCAATTATTTATTACCGCTCCATGAATAAGTTTTTAATACCACTCTATGAATAAACCAGTTTTTAATACCACTCCATGAAAAAATCGATTATTTAATACCATTCCATGAAAAAATCGATTATTTAATACCACTCCATGAATAAATTAATTGTTTAATACCACATCATGAATAAACCAGTTTTTAATACCCCTCCATGAACCACATCCTCCATATATCCATATATCCTCCATACATCTTGTATAAGTTAAGCGATCAATTAGTGGAACACCAACCCACGAATAAAACAATGAATTAATACCATTCTATGTATAAATCAATATTTTAATAAATGATTAGGAATATAGATCATTCTTATTACATATCTGACTAAGAATAACATTTTTCTGTCTAAATTTCAATAAAATCTTGTCAAAAAAACTAATATCATATTATCTTACAAAACAAACTTAAACTTAATTATAAAATAACTTAAACAATTCAATAGAAATAAAATATGACTATCATTATGTATTCATAAAACTATAATTGATTTGGTTAGAATTAATAAACATATTCTGTAAAAAATATATTGACTAGCTCTGCCGGCGGTTTCGCACGCGAAGCTCGTCCATAAAAAGTACCCTTTAATCACAGGCGGCTATTTCATTTAAATCGGTTCAGCCATTTATGCGTGATTGAGTCATAAACAAAACATACAAACTTTCAATTTTATAATATTAGATTATGTACCTAGCATTTATTTTTGATCTTTGATTTAGATTTGCCGTTCAAATGTTTTTTTTCATCATGTATCTTAAGATAGCCAGCATTAGCACATTTAAAATCACATTTAAGACATGAATATGGCTTTTTAACTGTCCTTATATGTTTATTATCCATATGAGTTTTCAGATAGCTAGCATTAACACTCCTAAAATCACATAAATTACAACTATATGGCTTTTCTCCAGTATGCTTTCTCTTGTTATGTCTGTTCAAATCATATCTCCGGCTAAAACTGTTGTTGCATATATGGCATATAAATGGCTTGGTATCAGCATGGGTTAGCATATGCAACTTCATATTACTCTTACGGCTAAACTTTTGCTTGCAAATGTCACATTGAAATGGCTTTTGGCCCGTATGCATTCTCATATGCCGGACCATATCAATTTTTTGCAGGCATCTTGTGGAGCACAGGTCGCAGGCGAAGGGTTTTTCACCTGTGTGGTTTAATAAGTGCTTTTTTAAGGAACATTTTTGGATAAATGCCTTTCCGCAGAGCTCGCAAGTGTAATCTCTGATAATGGTCTTCTCTTGGCCCGGTTTGTTTGATGGCCCTTCTTGGTGTATCTTCATGTGTCTGTACATATGACATTTCTGGGCATAGGCCTTCCCGCATGTCTTACATGGGTACTTAACTCGCTTGCTTGGCTCGGGGTTCGTTATAGTCACTTCTTCATAGATCTTTTCGTCTGTACCTGTAAGTTAAGTATTTTAATATAACTGGTGACAGAAAAGATGAGGAGTAATAGGTTAGCGTGGTATGGGCATGTTATGAGAATAGATAAATGTCATGTGACGAGAGTGTTAGGTATGAATGTGGATGGATACAGGGGGAGAGGTAGGAAGAAGAAAAGATGGATGGACTGTGTGAGAGATGACATGGGT
Source organism: Cosmorhoe ocellata (assembly GCA_963675405.1). Lineage (NCBI taxonomy): Eukaryota > Metazoa > Arthropoda > Insecta > Lepidoptera > Geometridae > Cosmorhoe > Cosmorhoe ocellata. The sequence goes on from OY776273.1 coordinate 1,175,278, forward strand.
AAGAAAGGAGTGAGTACTGAGATGACGAATGATAGAGGGAGACGGAAGATCACATGTTGTGCCGACGCCACGTAACGTGGGAAAAGGGCAGGATGATGGGGATGATGACGATCACGACTGTAATCCCCAGGCTCGGTAGATATCTCCCAAGATCTCTAGTTACTTAAACTTTAACTTAGCTGTTAAACTACGGAATGCTCTGCCTGTAACAATTCGTCGTGCGAAATCTTTGCCTATTTTTAAAAATTTAGTTAAAAACATTACCTTTCATTATTGTCAACATGAGAATTTTTAACTTCTACTGTGAACATCATGATAATTTCTTATTTACTGTTTCCGTTTTTACTTATTTTATTTAAGTAGGTATAATATGTATTTTAATGTAGGTGCATTTATGTAATATTTTGTATGTTTATTAATATTTATTGTTAGTAGGTATGTACTTATATTCAGATTAGTAGTATAACAGATTGGGAGGTGGTTCAATGCATATTTTTCGAATAACTTATTAAATTCTACTGTCCTTATCTTTCAAATATGTCCTGACCATCCAAAGGTTGCCTGGAAGAGATCGCTTTTAGCGATAAGGCCGCCCATTGTAATTCATATTTTTTTTTCTGTGCCTACTTATTTTTTTTTTCTTTGTTATTGTTTGTTTTATGTTTTACAATAAAGATATATTGTATTGTATTGTATTGTTACTTAATTATATCTTTGATTTTTTTTTGTCTGACTGCAAAATTTATTATATAACATATAATTACTTATGTATGTATGCAACTGCGACTGCGCGCGGCTCCGCTCGCATGGTACCTACCCACCCGGATAAAAATTAGCCTATGTGTTATTCCAGTTCATAAACTACGAGAATTCCAAGTTTCATCCAGATCCGTTCAGCCGTTTGAGCGTGAAAGAGTAACAAACATCCATCTTCACAAACTTCGACATTATATTATTAGTAGAATGTATGCAAGTTTTTTTGACTGCTGCTAAAGCCCAAACGGGTGGACGGATTTCGATTAATGAAGTGTTGTTAGATTCGCCTGGATCACAAGAGTGTCATAGGCTATATGAAATGTCATAACATACAATATAGCGGCAGTAAGAATCTTACTGTGTTTATTTTTCCATTATACTTTCCATTTACTAGACTAGCAACACGCCCCGGCTTCACATGAGTAGCAAAAGTATCTCTATTTTATTTTTATAAAATATAGCCATGTTACTCAGGGATAATGTAGCATTCTTGGTGAAATTTTTTTGTAATCGGACCAGTTTTTGAGTTTATTCGTTACAAACAAAAATACAAAACTTTCCTCTTTATCATACTACCTGTCCCGGCGAACTTTGGACCGCCCTATATCGATCTTAGATCTTTGAGGATATCTAAATTTGGTTCTAGGGTATGCCGGTTTTCTCACGATGTTTTCCTTCACCGTTTAAGAGCACTGACATTGCGCACATAAATTTTTCGAATGGAAAAACTCATTGGTGCACAACCAAGTTTGAACCCACAACCTTCGGATCGTGAGGCTGGGGTGCTACCACTACACCACCAGCGCTCTGTACTGTTTATATAATAGATTAGTATAAATAGTATAGATAATATATACCTTCAGTTTCAACATCACTTTCATACTCCAGTTTGACTTGTTCTACTGCGATAGTCAATTTTTCTCTGCTGGTAAGTTCTAAGTTGTTTTCTAATTTCATTTTTATTGTTGCCAGTTTAAGCCTTTCATTATCTAAAATCACTTCCTTGTTTGGTTCAACCTCATCAGTCTGTTCTTCAGTATCAACAATTTCTTTCTTTATTGTTGCCAGGTTTTGATATTCACTTTCATTATCTGATACTTTTTTATTCATAAGTTCTACCTCATTTTCTTCGCTGTCAACGATTTCTTTTTTTATTGTTGCCAGGATTTTGGGGTCTGGAGTTAGTTTTTCGCTGATTACATTCTCACTGGCCAGTTCTTCACTTTGAGTTATTTCTTTTTTTATTGTGGCCAGTACATTATGTCTTTCTATGTGGTTTTCTGTTTCATTAAGGTTGAATACACTATTGGAACATTCTTCTTTAATGTCTACTTTAACTTGAGTATTTTTTACTTCTTCATTCACACACAATATCTGTAATGGCGTCCATGATAGCTTGTGAACATATTCTCTTTGCAGTATAGTAACCGTCTCTTCGGTGAGCTGTAAATAAGTTGAAAGTTCAAATGTAACTTATTTTACTTCTTTAACATATAATATTTTTTTTCTAGACTAAGAACTTTTTGCTCACAGCACACTGTCTGTAGTAATGGATTTTATTTAAAATAAATAACTCATAAGGTCTTCTCTTAGGTTCATCTCGCTCAGGCGTGAACCTGAGTGAGATGAAACACCTTAATTAATGGATAACATCAAATCTCTATCCATATCAAAATCATTTATAAGAAGTGCATTGGCTCTAGATAAAGATTCAAATTTGAGTCAAGCTCGTTTCGAAGCAGCAAAATTACATGTAGGTTTTTATTTGCATTTTTTTGAGTTATTAACCTGTGGTAAGTCGGGATTCCAGACAAAATAGAAAATCTATTATGTCTTGTGTGGATCTGTGTTCCGGCATGTCACACGTTAAAGGTAAAGTAGCTCAAAATGGTTCCTGCAAACAACTGATGTATGGACCATTTCTTTTCCAAACTTGGCTGACACCTGTATGTCTAGAGTGTATACCTGGATCCCGCTGCGTGAGAGCTGGGTCAGTATCTCCTCGGCCTTGCGAGACATGGCCATAAACCGGCTGCATCGCTGCAGCTGTGAGTAGCAGATGAAGCATACTGTCTCAGGTCTGCGATCATCTGTACGAAGCTGAAATAACAAATAGATTACATAATCCCCGCTTTTTTTTTAATTATTAATTGTTTCCCTAATTTTTGTAAATGGCAAATGCATAAATAATGCAATGCGAAAAAAAAAAGAAAACAAATAGATTAATAATGATGACAATCAATTTTTAATTCTTGTTTATAGCTTTTGTGGCTTGTTGAGACAATTCTGTCAACTTCTGTTGTAACCAATTTGTTTATAATATAGAATGACAACATAAATTGGATAAAATTACACTTAAAATCTAAATAACAAGATGAAAAAAGCCTTGAGTAGTTTAATACTCTAACCACACCCTAAATAAATGGAATTAAATAAATAAATAATCATTAAACCCTGGTTTGATGACCCAGCAATTAACAAAACTTTGATTATACATTATATTATTATCATGATTCTTCTTAATTTGATATTTTCCTGTTATTTAACTTTTTGAACCTTGATTTTGGAGCTCGTCTTTCGAGCTGATAGCATGAAGATGAAGCAATTAAAGATAAGTTGATAATATATTTTACGAACTTTACATTTAAAATTAACAATTTTTTTACGAGATAAACAAAATTGTTTGTTGCGAACAATGACGAACAGTGTGAAATTTAACTGTAGAGGAAAATGATCGACCTACAATCAAAGTGTTTACAAACTTTAAATAAGTATTACCTTAGTGAAAAGTTTCTGAAATATTTCTTCGTATTGTGTGTTAGCAATACGTTGCATTTTGATGTTACTGGCTAAACACACTCGGCATAAAGTTACAGCAGACATTTTTGATTTGATGAATCGATGCAACGCAAAACAGAAAACTTCCACGGCAGCACAAATTGTTTGAACGGTAAACAAACACACCCAGGCAGGACAGGACCCAGATAAGTACCTACTCTGTGACCCAGACTCAAAGAAATAATAACATAATGCAATACATAGGTACAACACAATTTACTATGTATGTGCCCTATCTAATAGATAGGGCACATACATAGTAAATTGTGTATTTGTAAACCCACATAGATAGTATCTATGTGGGTGCACATAAACAAACAAACGTAGGTAAATAATGTAATGCCTGGTATTTTTTTCTACTTCTTCAATTATGGCATCTGTCTCTTAGAGAACAATTTTGCCAGTGTCAAGTGTATTTATTTATAAGTATTGTCAACGTCACAGAGTCATAGTCAAGTTGTCAAGTCAATTTTAAACAAAAGATGGCTGTTTTGTTGAAAATTTTTGGGATTTCCTCCGATGTATTCTTTTTGTTTATATATGGCAGCTGTCTCAATTTTGCCAGTGTCAAGTGTTCAAATTATTAGTATTGTCAATGTCACAAAGTTAACAATAAATCACAACACAAATCATCAAAAACATTGCCAGCCGATTTCTACAAGGCGTAACATTTAGATCGGTTGGTATGGGAAAGTCTGAAACTATAAGACACGAAGATCTGTTCATAGGAACCATGCCATCGATCTAGTAAACCTGCATTAATATATTTAAAAAAAACTTGTATTCAGTTCGAGAATCGAACCCGGACGTTTAATCCTTGTCTAAACACTTAAACAGGCCCTTTAAATTATCTGAAACTTCTTACCTACAGAACTTCATACCTACAATATGACTCTGGAATTTGGGATAAGGACGCGTCAAACAGAAAAATGCAAGCAAATTGATTCATTTATTATACACTTGACTTGACACTGGCAAAATTGTTCTCTAAGAGACAGATGCCATAATTGAAGAAGAAGAAGAAGATTCATTTATTCTCGAAACATTTTTTTTTACTATATATTTAGTTTTATTTACAGAAATAATAACAGATACATGTGTTCTTCTATTCTTATTATAACATAACAGTTTTTACACGCTTTTCATTAGCTTCACCTGTATGTTTGTATGTTTGTTTGTAACCGACTTCTTTGGGCGCGATTTTGACCCACTTTAAACGGCCAGATTTCGTTCAAACTTTGTAGATTTATCGAGGACCGATGACAATACACTATTTTGATAAAAAAATTCCATTTTATCAATTTGAAAAAAAAATTTTTGATCGTAAAGCACTCTCTGATGCTTCGCATCATGAGTCGTGCAATAGTTTAAAATAAAAAAAACACGCTATTATAAATAAACCAAACTAAAAAATATAAAATAAATAATAGTTTAAAAAAACTAAAAAACACGCTTTTTATAGAAACCGAACTAAAAAATAAAAAATAAATTTAAAAAAAAATATTTTAAAAAAAGCGTGGTGTGCTTTTTAAGATATTATCGAAATGATAATCACTCTACTCATATCTGTCAATAAAATATTTATAACTATTGACACCATGCACCCCACACTTTTTTTAAAATATTTTTTTTTAAATTTATTTTCTATTTTTTAGTTCGGTTTCTATAAAAAGCGTGTTTTTTAGTTTTTTTAAACTATTATTTATTATAGATGTTTAAATGGTCTGTTTGTGACTCAATCACACATAGGTACCTATGTACCTACGGGTTAATGAACGTAACGAGAATTCCCTTCCTCTTTCTAGTTATAGTTATTGTATACCCAGTGCCATGGATCTAATGGGAATCCACTTCTCCCTGAAGTTTGATTTATATTATACAAGGAAGTAATTTACAAGGATCATACAAAAAAAGCGCTAGGGCCCAGCGAGTTTCTTGTCAGTTCTTCTCGGACTGGTGATAGGACTGGAATTGGCACTTGGACTCACCTAGTATGTAAGACGTTTCAAAGTGATCCCGGGTCGATCGTGAACCATTGGCTATGTGATCGGGTTACAAAGATTCGATCAATCAACCCATGCGGGTTATCTAGGAAACAGATGTATGTATTTTTGTTGTACCCCATGGGTACAACAAAAATACATACATCTCTTGACTTGCAGGTTATTACTAAGCAGGTCGCGGGCGCAGGTCGCAGGTTAGAACGATCGGCAGCAAGGCGAGTCAAAGAAGATCGAATCACTTAAAGATTCATGATCGAACCAATCACGTATGGGTTGCGATCGAATCAAAATGATCCGATCAATCGTGATCGCCACAGGTCTAATTCACTTCTCCCTACACTTCCGCGCGCGCCGCATGTGGTTGTGCACGCCGCGCACGTGCTCGTTCAGCGCCGCCTGGTGCAGGAAACCCTTGGCGCAGATCTCGCACTTGAAGCGGCGGTCGCCGATGTGACCCTGGAATGGTGGAAAGATAATCAGTCTACCCGTGACCACGACAGCGTGTAAACTTGTCGTAACGTCGGGAAAATAAATAGGTAAATAGAACGCGATAAATACCCGTTTAATACTAATAATGTGTTCAGATCGCGTAAGTTTAAAAGTATTAAGATAATAATTTTTTGTTCGATACCCCAGGACTAGCATTTGTGTGAACGCAGATGTTTGTTCTGTGTCTGGGTGTTATTATGTATTCTATGTATGTATGTTTTTACAAAAAAATGTATATAATAGTCTATCAGCTATCTGGTTCTCATAGTAGAAGCTTTGCTTAGTTTGGGACTAGATGGAGTTGTGTGAATTGTCCACCAATATGTATTTATTTAGAACACTAACCACTGCGCAAAATGTGGGCATGTGCGAAATTTCATTTAGTACCAAGTAAGATCTTCAAACGGCTGAACAGATTTTCATGAAACATGGCTAAGAACACTCGGGATAAAATTATTTCACAAGTTACGATGCCACAGACAGACACAGAACTTATAACACTCCTCTTTTTCGTCGGGGGTATTAAATATCATATTTATAATAATAATAATAATGATAATAACTTTATTTTAGGCAACATTAGTCTAGTACAAGATGGAAAATACTTAGGAACTACGGCCCAAAATTCTACAAAACGCTACTGATTGCATGAACATAGAAAAAATCGGCACAACGCGAAAGTCGTCAATAAGCGATTAGTTGCATAGGAATTTTGTAAAGTTGGCACTCCGCTAATACTTACATTGAATATTACAAAAGTTGGCAAAGTACGAAAGTCGGCAATCGGCGCCGACATCACATAAATATATATAAGAATATACCTTAATCTAACATACATCTTCTTCTTCTTCTTCTTATATATAAAAATGAATTGCTGTTCGTTAGTCTCGCTAAAACTCGAGAACGGCTAAACGTATTTATCTTATCTTGGTCTTGAAATGTTCGTGGAGGTCTAGGGAAGGTTTAAAAGGTAAGAAAAATTTGAATAACTGCCGGGAAAACCCTAAAAATAGCCCTTTTCTATTTCCCATACAAACGTTTTCTAAATAAGTACGAAGTCTGCCGGGTCAGCTAGTATTATATAAACCTATTTACCCGTCTATGTGCGAACAGATTGCCGGCACTATTGAACATCTTCCCGCAGTCCCGGCACTGGTGGCGCGGCGGGCCGTGCCGCTCCGCGTGCAGGCGCAGGTGCCGGCGCGTGCTGTACGCGCGCGGGCACTGCGCGCACGCGTAGGGCTTCGCCCCCGTGTGCAGGTTCGCGTGGTCGATGAAGAATGTTAGGTCCTGGAAGGTCAATAGCTACTGCACCGATTTTCATGCTGTTTTCACCAATAGAGTGGTTCTCAAGGAGGTTTTAGTATTTACATAATTTGTCAAGTTTTTGTATACATTGGCTAAAAAATAATGATATTAAATAAATAAATAAATAATGCTGGACAGTCCACACAGCATCATCTAGCCCCAAAGTAAGCTACTCACAGCTTGTGTTATGGGTACTAGATAACTGATATATTAAATACATTATATACATAGATAGATATTTTTTATTATACATAGAAACCACCCAGACCAACGGAACAAATTTCTGCAGATCGTACACAAATTTGTTCCGCGACGGGAATCGAACCCGCAACCTCTTGCGTCGCAGGCGGACTCTCGCCCGCTGCGCCACTGAGGTCGTCAATATTTGTTGGAAGTGTCGAAAAAAAGGATGAGTTATACGTTTTCAAGGGTTGCTGACGATTCGGACAAAACTTATTGGGACACTGTGTCCCAATTGACACTTGATTTTAATATTTTTGTTACTGTAGATTCGGACGCCATCAGATTATCGAAGTTCGTCAGGTAAAAAATGTTTAAGCCAAATCACTTAAAAATATATCAAAGATTTTTTTTAAATTATAAATTAACTTAACTTACAATAATCACCGTATTTTACACAGCATTTGGCACAATATTTTACCTAATAAACACTTTAAAATCAACGAAATAAAATAAAAACTATTTCTAATCTGACTGTACAATGCAGTTATTTTTAATAGTGTCCGAATCGACAGTAACAAAAATATTAAAATCAAAAGTGTCAATTCGGACAAATTATCCCAATAAATTTTGTCCGAATCGTCAACAAACCGTTTTTAAAAACTAGAAAGCGCTTATATCTCCCTCTCAGCTTCCGTTCGCCTCGTTGAATCACACTTTTCGTAACGCTTCGTCACGCATTCACCAGCTTACTCCCCAAGTCAGCGTCCGTAATGAAGTTTTACTTCAAAACCCTTAAAAAGTTATATCTGTAGTGCGATTACGGAACTCGGATACAATCAAAACGTTTATACTAACAGCTCTCAGCGCCTATCGATGAATTGGTATTAATTACGGAAGGATTGTCATTTGGATTGACATCAAACATACGTATAGTTGGCTCAACGAATCTAGGCATTCGTGAAGTTAGCCGCAAGAGCTGCGCAGTATCGTTTTTCGGGAGCAACTGGAGGTATGCCCCTCATACCTGGAAGAACTGTACATGCGCAAACTCGCACCTGTGACTAACTTCACGAATGCCTATTTCCCTTGGATGAACTATAATACCAAATTCTTAGTCGATAAGATTTTACACTAGTCAAAACTGGGTCCAATGTCAATCAAACTTTTGATTGAATCAACACTATTACATAATACTAAATCACTTGATAACAAACAAAACGGATTGACATTGATTGTAAGCAGAGATACATAATCGCCCCACTGGTGTATCTCCAGTATCTTATACCTTTAAACGAGTTATTCTTGTATATATAAATATATATATTCTATATATAATTGGAATCTCGGAAACGGCTCCAGCGATTTTCATGAAATTTAGTATACAGGGGGTTTCGGGGGCGATAAATCGATCTAGCTAGGTTTCATTTTCCAGACACAAAATAGGTACTATACAGGGTGTCCCAAAAAGTAGTGTCAAGCGAAAGTCCAGAGATAGAACACCCCTTGGGGTACCCGAATCACCCCCATGTATGTTCCGCAATTTTCTATAGTTTTCGAGTTACTAATTTCATTCCCAATTTTTGAAAAAATTACGACTTGAACAACTTAAAACATTCTTACAAAAAAGTAGAAAACTTTCTTGAGATATTTTTTTTGCTACTGAATTTTAATGAGTTGTTCTTTTATGCATCAAATAATCAGCTACGTGACTTTGATGAAAACTATGAAAATGTTGGTGTAAAGTCAAATAATTACATTCGGTGAATTACGACTTAAATTTTCAACTTTAAATTAAAAATCTTAACAAGTGATTTCATGGTTTTTAAATAAATCCAAAGAATTCTCCAGATTCTCAGCTTTCATAATCATTAAAAAAAAGTAGTACTTAATTGGCTACTTTGGCTAAAATCGGCTATCAAAGACGGCGAGGTGGAAAATTCTTAAAATTAGCTACCTGATTATAAAATAAATTTTGGCCATTTTATCATTCCTTAGCTTACTCCGTTTGATAACTAACCAAAAATGACTGCAGGGAAGTAAGATTTCATTAATATTTGAAGGTTTTATTTATTTAGTTTAGCTAAATTTGTGAAATAAAACAACTAGTAAAATTTATTAATTTTTTACCAAAAGTCTTCAAAATGTCAACCTTCTTAGTCAATACAAATCCTACATCGTCTTAAAAAGGTTTCCTTTAATCGTATGAAAGCTATTTTAAGTGCCTAAATATTTTTTTTCGGCCCGCTTAATTTTGTTCCTAATTCGGCCATATTGCTGATTTTTTCGTCATAAATTAATTCTTTGTAGTCATTTTTGGTTAGTTAACAAACCAATTAAGCTTAGGAATGATAAAATGGCCAAAATTTATTTTATAATCAGGTAGCTAATTTTAAGAATTTTCCACCTCGCCGTCTTTGATAGCCGATTTTAGCCAAAGTAGCCAATTAAGTACTACTTTTTTTTAATGATTATGAAAGCTGAGAATCTGGAGAATTCTTTGGATTTATTTAAAAACCATGAAATCACTTGTTAAGATTTTTAATTTAAAGTTGAAAATTTAAGTCGTAATTCACCGAATGTAATTATTTGACTTTACACCAACATTTTCATAGTTTTCATCAAAGTCACGTAGCTGATTATTTGATGCATAAAAGAACAACTCATTAAAATTCAGTAGCAAAAAAAATATCTCAAGAAAGTTTTCTACTTTTTTTGTATGAATGTTTTAAGTTGTTCAAGTCGTATTTTTTTCAAAAATTGGGAAAAAAATTAATAACTCGAAAACTATAGAAAATCGCGGAACATACATGGGGGTGATTCGGGTACCCCAAGGGGTGTTCTATCTCTGGACTTTCGCTTGACACTACTTTTTGGGACACCCTGTATACTATATACAATACCTTAAAGGTCTTCCCACACTGCTCGCAGAGATGCCTGTTGTGAGGCTGCGAGTACACCGACGCGTACGGCGTGTCCGGGTGCGCAGCTTGGAAGTGCTGGTACATCGTATTAGTTCGCGCGGTAGAGATCATTTCATCGCACTGCAAACATTTATCTTACACTATCCCGTGGGAACCGTAAATTTTTCCGGGATAAAAAGTACCCTATGTGCTATTCCAGACTATAATCTATATCTGTTCAATTACAAATAACACCCAGACACAGAACAAACATCTGAGTTCATCACACAAATGTCAGTCCTGGGGGATCGAACCCACAACCTGCAGCGCAGAAGGCAGAGCTACTACCGACTGAGCTGTGAGGTCAGGGTGACTACTCCGAAAAACGAAAACGATATAATCGGAATCGAATGTTCATTAAATTCAGTTGAATTCACAGATGCTTCGTTGTGTAATTGAAAATTTCGTGTCCACCGTAAGTAATCCTATAGTAGGTTTACGAGATCAATTGTCAAAAGTAATGTCGGTCGTTCTAGCGTTCAAATATTTGCACGATTATTGTGCCGATATATCGTCGATCGTTTTGCGGAGTAGGCCCCCTGTCAATCCTACTAATATTATAAACGTGAAAGTTTGTATGTAGGTATGTATGGATGTTTGTTACTCTTTCACGCTGAAACGGCTGAACGGATCTGGATAAAATTTGGCACAGATATAAATAATAGTCTACTTTTAATCCTGGAAAAATGTACGGTTCCCATGGAATAGATTTGTTTTTGTTTTTCAAGGTACCACGCGGGCGAAGCTAGTCTATATCTATACTAATACATATTATAAAGAGGAAAGCTTTGTATTTTTGTTTGTAACGAATAAACTCAAAAACTACTGGACCGATTTCAAAAATTCTTTCACCGTTAGAATGCTACGTTATCCCTGAGTAACATAGGTTTAATTTTATGTAGGTACCTCGCGAGCAAAGCCGCGAACGGAAGCTAGTATAATATAAATGGATTTTTACTTACCAGCTGACATTTCTCAAAAGGTTTGTCAGGATCATTGCATTTGAGCCGCTTGTCAGCGGACGGTTTGTTCCGCTGCTTTTTCACATAGCGGACTTTCCGGTGGTGGCTGGAGGCCGTTCTGTGGGAGTCCAGGTCCTCAGCGGACGTGAACTTGGCCTGGCAGAAGCCGCATTTGTGGCTGGAACAGTATAATGAATATAATTAACGAGTACAATTCTAAAAATATAAACAACTAGCTTCCGTTCGCGGCTTTGCTCGCGAGGTACCTTCATAAAATATAGCCTATGTTACTCAGGGATAATGTAGCATTCTAATGGTGAAATAATTTTTGAAATCGGTCCTTTAGTTTCGGAGCCTATTCAATGCAAACAAACAAACAAACAATCAAATCTTTCCTCTTTCATCATCATCATCATCATCTTCCTGCCCTCTTCCCACGTTATGTGGGGTCGGCACAACATGTGATCTTCTTCCATTTCCCTCTGTCACTCGTCATCTCGGTACTCACTCCTTTCCTACCCATGTCATCTTTCACACAGTTCATCCATCTTTTCTTTGGCCTACCTCTACCCTTGTATCCATCCACATTCATATCTAACACTTTCCTCTAATTAATTAATTAATTATTTAATAATAATATTATAAATCTTTCCTCTTTATAATATTATTATAGTAAAATAGTAAATAGTAAATATAGTAAAGTATAGAAAAAGCTTGGGACACGTGTAACTCGCGACCTACATATAGAAACTAAATAATACTTACATCCTCTTGATTTTGTGATTGGTGTTGACATGTCTCAGGTAGTTTTTCCGCGAGTTGAATGACCTGTCACACTCTCCGCACGTAGGCTTTTCTCTATCACTCTGAGCTACGTCAGTCTGAAAACAATTAATCTATTGATTCAATTGTAAAATGTTACTGTGTACAATGTGATTATAACTGTGTACAGTGTGTTTATAACTGTGTACAATGTGTTTATAACTGTGTACAATGTTCATAACTGTGGACAATATGTTCATAACTGAACTGTGTAGGTACAATGTGTTCAAAACTTGGCACAGTGGGGTTTATAACTGTGTACTATGTGTTCATAATTTTTTACAAGTGTTTATAACTGTGTACAATGTGTTTATACCTGTGTACAATGTGTTTATACCTGTGTACAATGTGTTCATAACTGTGTACAATGTGTTTATAACTGTGGACAATGGGTTTATAACTGTGTACAATGTGTTTATACCTGTGTACAATGTGTTCATAACTTTGTACAATGTGTTTATAACTGTGGACAATCTGTTCATAACTTTGTACAATGTGTTTATAACTGTGGACAATCTGTTCATAACTTAGTACAATGTGATTATAACTGTGGACAATCTGTTCATAACTTTGTACAATGTGTTTATAACTGTGGACAATCTGTTCATAACTGTGTACAATGTGTTCAAACTGGGTACAGTGGCGCTCATAACTGGGTAAAGTATGTTTAATAATTGTATATTCAACTAACGCATATTATTTTCTTAAAAAAATATTAGTACAATCCAATACTCTCAAACGGTGTAGGAAAACATCTTGAGGGAACCGGCATGTTATCTATATCTATATAAGAGCTTAACCTGACTGACTGACTGACTGACTGACTGATTTATCATCGCCCAGCCGAAACCGCTGAAGGTGGAAAGCTGAAATTTGGAAGGTGGTTTCCTTTTATAACAAAACCACCCACTAAGGCGGGATTTTTGGAAATTCCACCTCTAAGGGGGTGAAAAAGGGTGAAAACGTTAGTATGAAACTTTTTAACGCGTGGAGTGATTTTCATGAAACTTTGTTTGTGCACTGTAAATGCAAAATGAATGGACACGTGTTTCAGGATTTTTCAATATAACCATCAAAAAGGGGTCAAATATGGGGTCAATGTTTGTATGGGACCTTTTTAACCTGGTGCGAATGGTCTGAAACTTTGTTTCGTGTTCCAGGATTTTTCAATAAAACCTTTAAAAAAAGGGGTCAAATGGGGGATCAATGTTTGTATGGGAACTTTTCAACCTTCCACTACACTCGTTTTAAAGACGAGGGTCACTATAAAGAGTACAAACCTTACTGTTGTTGGATTTGGTAGACTTGAGCGGTTTGGGCGGCCTTTGGTGGTCTTGTTCAACTTTATGCCTCTTCAGCTCTTCAATTGAACCAAATATCTCCTTGCAATGGAAGCATTTGTGACTGAAATAAAGAAATTACACTTACACAACAAATACTACTAATATTATAAATGCGAAAGTTTGTAAGAATGTGTGGATGAATGGATGTATGTTTGTTACTCTTTCACGCTGAAACGGCTGAACGGATCTGGACGAAATTTGACACAGATATAAATAGAAGGCTACTTTTTATCCCGGGAAAATGTACGGCTCCCGCGGCATAGATTTTTGTTTTCAAGATACCATGCGGGCGAAGCCGTGGGTTAAAAGTGGTTAGTTTAAAATACATCTAAATGCCGGGTCTTAAGGACAATCGGACGATTCTTCTCAATTTGATATTTTAACGTTATTTAAAAAACTTTTATCTTAATTTTAGAACTCGTCTTTCAAGCTGATAACATGAAGATGGAGCAATAAAAGAATGGTTGATAATAAGGATTTGTCTTCGTTTTATTAATTTGCTTTTTTTCTTTATAAACTTACGTTTCTGCACTTTCGTGCACTTGCCGGATGTGTGTCAGTAGCACTTCCGGTGACGTCAGGACTGCGTCGCACTTATCGCACGAAACAGCGTATTCAGACTTCGTCTCAATCTCATCCTAAAACAAAATTATAATACCAACAAAGATCCAAGCGTGTTCGTTGATGTGTTCAACTTGTTTATAACTGTGTTCATACGTGTGTTCAACAAGATTATTACGGTGTACAGAGTGTTCAATGTGTGTGTTTATGACTATGTACAATGTGCGTTTAAACGTGTGTTTAACCTCTTCATAGCTGTGTAGTATGTTCACACGTGTTATATGTTCGTATTTGTTGTGTTCAGTGTACAATCATACTTTATGCTTCAGCCGCTTGTGGAAGTGCAATCCCTTTTCCGAGACGAAGCTGCGCGCGCACAGGGAGCAGATATGCGACGTCTTGTGCACTTGCCGGCGGTGGTTGTTCAAAGTGTTTTTGTTGCTGGAAAAATGTCTTAACGTCTCACTAGTTCTTTAGGACCAGTGTAGTGAAAGGATTAAAGATCGCCTCAGCTTTGTCTGCGCGTTTTAAGTTATATAACTTTTCCAGTTTTTGCGTTTTTAATTGATGCTCCGCTCCTATCATCATACAAAAAAGCGCTAGGACCGAGACGAGTTTCTTGCCTGTTCTTCTCGTACTTGTGTTAGGTTGGAATTGGCACATAGATTCACCGCATGTAAGACGTTTCAAAGTGATCCTTGTGATTTTATTGAATAAATTATTTTACTTTCTTTATCGAGCGTAGCGTGATGTTATATGTATATAGCTTATAGCCTTTCTCGATAAATGGACTATACAAAACAACAATAATATTTCAATTCCAACCAGTAGTTCCTGAGATAAGTGCGTTCAACCAAACAAACTCACAGCTTTATAATATTAAAGTATAGATTTTTAAGGTCATACCTGAACACACTCAAACAGACAGGACACGAGTACTCCATTCCTTTATGTTGATTGTAATGGTTTACCATCACTGCACTGCAACAAACATCATCATTATGTCTCGGTGACCAGCTATCCCGACGTCAGCTAGCTATCGAGATTCGAAGTCGAACAAAGGTCAAAGACGTTGGGAACCGCATAACGGAACTAAAATGGAGTTGGGCAAGACACCTGGCAAGGCGAGGTGACGACAGGAGGAGTAAGGCGTTAACTGAATGGCGTCCAAGAACCGGGTATAGGTGCGTCGGTCGTCCGGTAGCGAGGTGGGCTGACGGCAGCATCCGTCGCGGGCCGGACCTGGATGAGGCTAGCAGCAGACCGTGGACAATGGCATATGCAAAGAGAGGCCTATACCCAGCAGTGGGTGAAGTCGGGCTGCGGATGATGATGATGATGATGACCAGCTATCCGAGAGGAGTACATTGAAAAACAGCGCTGCTTGCGTATCAATGTAAGCAACAAAATGCTGAATTTACTCCTTTTGCCTTAAATTGTTTTTTTTTTTAAATATGTATAGGCGACCAAGAAATTGGTTTACCACTTTTGATGACATCTCCCAGTAACATAATTATTCGCTAAGGATTACCATGACAGATTCTGACGTAGCAGTTATTAATCTGTCAAGCGAAAATAGCCCTTGATGTTTTGTACGTGCAAATGATATTCAGCCTTAGAGTGGTAAACCAATTGCTTGGTCGCCTATACTTACTTAAGTCTAAATTTTTATTCTGTGTATTTTTTTGGCAATAAACTATTTTCTATTCTATTCTATACTATTATCAGTGACGCGTAATGCGGGCCCCATCCAATACCGAAACACCAGTGATTTGTCACTGATAGATATCATGTGATATATTTCTCTCGTACTAAATCAGTACATCAGGTATGGGCAACGTTTGGAATGTTGCGGACTTAACTTACAGACTCTAACTTGTTCTAAAACTAACGCGGAAAAACCGCGGGGCACTAGTACATATTAATATCCTACTAACATTATAAACGTGAAAGTTTGTATGTATGGATGTTTGTTACTCTTTCACGCTGAAACGGCAGAACGGATGTGGATGAAATTTGGCACAGAGATAGATTATAGTACATTATTATACATAGCCTTTATCCTTTTTTAATCCCACAAAAAAAGTACGGTTCCCGTGGGATAGATTCGTTTTTGTTTGTCAAGGTACCACGCGGGCGAAGCCGTGTACGGAAGCGAGTATATAAAATAAATAGCTAATAGTGTTCTATGGATTCGGTAAGTAGGTACACTGAGTTGGAGGGACGTACTCACGGATTGTATGTATGGAGAGGGCACAGCTTGCAGCGGTAAACGCAACAGTGGTTGGTCTTGTCGTGTTGCGCCAATGCCTTTCGGCTTGCGAAACGCATTGCGCACATGTCGCACACGTGGCCGCCTGTGCTTGGCTGCAAAACCACTTCAGCTTAAAATCTGATATTCTGTTACAGTTCTTCCAACGGATCTAGGGATTCGTGAAGTTAGCCACAGGCGCGAGTTTGCGCATGTACATGTACATTGTACAGTCCCACCGCCTCTCCATGCCTCCAATTGCTCCCGAAAAACGATACTGCGTGCGCAGCGCTCTGCGGCTAACTTCACGAATGCTTCGACTCGTTGGGCCAACTGTACATTACAAACTACTTTTAAATAACACTAATTGATTGAGCGAGCGAAATCTCAGTGGCAAGTAGGGCGAATTGGCGTTGTATGTTCGTGTATAACTTAAGAGCCGTTGATACAATCTGCATGAAACTTGGAAGGTCTAGAGATTCTGCTGTAGATTTGCTGGGAAGCATATGAGCTCAATCGGTGAGGGGGTTGTGAAAATATTGGGTTCCAAAGTCGAAAATAAGAAAAACTATTAAATTTATTGAGTGGGGTATCAAATAAAAGGCCTTTATTTGTACATTCTAAATTGATTTTTAACTATTTGCGTTTATCACACAAATGTTACTGGGGGATCGAACTCACAACTTTTTTGAGATGGACTTTTTAGGCCACACCGCATTTATCTCTTTCCTAAATTGATTTTTCACTGGGTGTGAAATAAAATAGGTTCCATTCTATTATATTCTATTCAACCTACAGCGTAGAAGGCATGGCTACTATCAACTGAGCTTTTAGACCAGTGTTATGTACATACTCACCTCATGCCACCGGTTATGGTAATCCAATAGGCTCTGGACATCAAACACCTTGTAACATCTTTCACACTTTAACCTAGCCTCTTTATACTCTTGACTGAACTTCCTTCTATTGAACTCCTCAAGTTTCTTAGCATCTGTGTCGAGGACTTCCACATGGAATATGTCTTCATACTTGGAATTGTTGTGTTTCAGTAGATATAGGAGAAACTTTCTTATTTTTTGCAGTTCTTCTATAGATCCTGTAATATAATGTAAATGAAAATAGGTCCTTACAGCCTCCATTACCTATATGATGTCACTCATTGGTGCATAACCAGGTTTGAATCCACAACCTTTGGATTGTAAGGCAGGGGTGCTAACTCAACACCACCAGTGCATGAGAGTACTAGAAACATGTTAAACAAGAAATATATGAGATTAAGATCGTACCAACCTGGTTTAAGAGGCAGTATACTCCGAAACCCTGTTTTATCACACCTTTCAAACATCTTCAAAAACACTTCCTCATTCATAGTGACATTCTCTCCGAGATCCTGAAACTCCCCGGACTTGAGGAGATTTAATACTCTGTCTTTTAATTTCAATTGGTTTTGTTTAAGCTGTTTTCTTTTAGCACTATTCTTTTCACTGACATCTTGAAACAGTTCTTTATTACCTATTTTTTTTTTATCTAAATCATATATACTTCTTGTTTTGTTAGACTTCTGGCTAGTTTTAGTCTTTGTGATTTTAGTATTAGATTTTTTTTTCTTGGGTTCATAATTATCATCATCATAATCATTGAAAATGTCACTTTCACTGTAAAAGTTTTCATCTTCAATTTTTAATGTAATATCTTCATAATTATTTGTCTCTGTATCACAATTTAATATATCCTTACTTATTGAACTTTCATATACATATTCTTGTACATCTGTTTTATTCCCATCACCTACACTGTCTTCAGCTTTTCCATCTTCATTCTCAAGTTTTATGATTGTGTGTGTGTCGTCTACGTGTATGATTTCTATCACATTGAGAGCATCAGTTCTGTTTTGCAATGTGATTAATGGTGGGAACAGTTCTTGTAAATTTTCTAGACTTTCCTGAAGATATAATCACATATTCATATAACATCCAGGCTTGGTAGATCACTCCTCAGATCTCTAGTTACTTAGATTTTCAAGAATATCTAAAGGGTAGTCAGAGGCACATCCAAAACTACATTTTGGTGCATGCATATATTTTGCACAGTAATAAGTTATAATACATTTGATTAGATTATTTAATTTATATTTAATTTTTACAGTCAGGATTTTTTAGCCACTAACAGATTTGTTCAAGTGCTTCAAATTGTTCTAAAATCTGGCATCACCTAAATCATCTTTATGAGATATAAACTAATAATGATGATGTTTTGATTAGATTTTAACAATTGGAAAATGGTGGAGGAAATCATCATGAAAAAATCAGTATTTCGTAGATAATTTCTTAGACATAGGTTAAAAATAACTAGTACTTATCACAATAAGATTTTTGATTAGTATACTGTAGGCCAAAATTGGTACATATACAATAAACTTACTGGAATATTTGTTATGCTCCATTGTTTAAGGACTGCATTGGCTCTCCTGCATTTCTGGCGAAAGTTGTAGGATTTTTTCAGCTGGTGTTCACATATTGGGCAGAACTTTAGAGATGGATGCACATCGACCTACAAAAATACAGAGCTTAGCTCATAAAACTCAAAATATTGTAGGCTATGTTAATAGTACCTATTTACATTCGTAATCACTGAAAAACTGAATAAAAGATTTTTTTGATGTTGGTACTATACAAGGATCTTAGATACTAATGTAGGTAGGTAGTTATTGATGCTAATAAAAATGATTATGGGGTTTTTTATGAAAGCATGAGCTGAGAATGAGAAGGTATCAAAAACTTACATTATTTTCACATAACTCGTCGTGAAATTCGACAAGAGTATCATCAATGTCCACAAATCTAACATTATCAGATCGCAAACATATCCGACACACTATTTGCGTCATTTTTTTGTAAATCCATAAAATTCTTGAATTAGTTTTTCGAAATTTTCTAATGAGAAATTCCGTAACATTTTTCCAATTTCGATTCGATGGACAAGATTATTACACGACGGCAACGCTACGTGTTGTTATTTTACCGCTTATAATAGCAACTATAGTACATTTTATTGCGTTTCTTTTCTAATTCTTTTCAATTTTTATAGATGTGGAGATGTAGGTTGGAGATCCAAATTAAGGTTTTCTTTGATGTAATACTTTAAGTACTTAAATACTTAAGTGTTAAATTTTGAGGCCATAGGCGTATGCGATAGTCACTGCGTACGAACTTCGTTCCCTATTATTGCGACAGTTCTAGCCAAGAACTTTCTAATAATAACGTTAGTTAATTAAGTTCTACGTCAGTAGATAAATTGTCTTTGGTACTGACGGCAAAAATAGACATTCTTTGACTGACAGACGTAAACTTACGTCTGTCAGTCAAAGAATGTCTTTGTCTGACCGGCAGAATAACACTATTATGTGTGGCTAAACTGGTTAACCACAAGGTAAAAACAGCACAAATAAAAATGATGTAGGGTATTTTTGTGGTATTTATTTAATATTTCGTCGCTCTCGTCGTATATGCAGATGCACTCCGCGCGTGTGCTCGCGCAGCGCCGCGCGGTGCAGGAACCCCTTAGCGCAGTACATGCACACGAAGCGACGCGCGCCGGTGTGACCCTGCATTAAAAAAAATAAACATTTATATTTTGTTATCAAACTAGATGTCCCGTTAAAGTTTTCTGATTTTCGTAATTTTCAGAATTTTTTATGACTATCATCATTCTCCTGCCCTTATCCCACTGGTGGGGTCGCCACAACAGGTTCTCTTCCTCCACTCTCCCTTATCATCCGTCTTCTCAGTACTCACTCCCTTCTTACACATATCGTCTTTCACACAGTCCATCCGTCTATCTCTACCATTATATCCGTCCACATTCAAATCCATCACCTTATAACATGGTTATCCTCCAGGCCGCATAACATGCCCATACCACGCCAACCTATTAGTGATAGCGCGCACCGCGCACGAGTTACTTTTGTCGCCGTGACTGTTTCGTCGTGCACGCTATCACTTACTCTAAATATACATAAGTAGTTTATTTTCCTACCCGTATATGATTGCTGAGGTTGGCGGCACTGTTAAATTTCTTCCCGCAGTGCGTGCACTCGCGCGATGGCGGCGCGTGCCGCTCGCTGTGGTTCTGCAAACATTTGATAACATTCATCATCAGAAGCAGTACACAGCATTTCTTTCTACGGAAGAAAAGTATATCTTCAAAGATCTAAGTAACTAGAGATCTGAGGAGATGTCTACCGAGCCTGGGGATTACAGTCGTGTGAGTGTTTTGTCCAAAGTACCAGGCAACCAACTTGCGTTACAAGAAGAGGTAACAAAAATCTGTGCATGTGCTTAATGTTTGGACGTGCTTTGACTCTTTAGATATCCTCAAAGATCTAAGTAACTAGAGATCTGAGGAGATGTCTACCGAGCCTGGGGATTACAGGTATACCTTGAGACTCATCTTGGTCCGGAACGCCTTGTGGCATGTCTCACAGCGATGGGGTTTCAGTCCCGAATGCACGTATCCATGTTCTTCTAACTGCAACTTTTTCTGTAACACGCGAAGATTATTTATATTATATTGTAAGAACATACAAGTGTACACAGACATACAAGCGTACATTGAGACACAAACGTACACTGACATACAAACATACACTGACATTTGTACGCTTGTGCGTACACTCACATACAAGCGTATACCAACACAAACATACCCAAACGCTCACTCTACTCACAAACTACTTTTTAATTTATTGGACAATGACAATTTGTAACAACACTGACATACAAGCGTACACAGACATACAAGCATACACTGACATACAAACATACACCGACATACAAGCGTACACTCGCATACAAGCGCATACTCACAAGCGTACACAGACATACAAGCATACACTGGCATACAAACATACACTGTCGTACACTGTCATAGAAAAAGGCATACAGCGTGCACTGACATACAAACATACACAGACATACAAGCGTACACCGACACAAACATACCCACATACAAACATACAGACATACAAGCGTACACTCACATAGAAGCCCTGTCCGCACTGGTCGCAGAGGAACTCGCGCCTGCCTCGCGGCGCCTCGTACCGCTCCGCCGGGTGCTCGCGTCGGTAGTGCTGGTACAGCCACGCGCTGCCCGCGCCCGACAGCCCGCACTGGATGTATGACGTCAGGATGTATGTTTCACGGTGCTTCAGGGGTCTACAGTAGACCCCTAGTAGACGTACTGCGGAGTAGACAGTCTACTCCGCAATATTATCAACGATATATCGGCACAATAGCACTGCAGCACGGTACATTGGGATGTATGTTTCACGGTGCTTCAGAGGTCTGCAGTAGACCGCTAGTAGACAGTCTACTCCGCAATACTATCAGCGATATATCGGCACACCGCAATGCAGCACGGCACATTGGGATGTATGTTTCACGGTGCTTCAGAGGTCTGCAGTAGACCGCTAGTAGACAGTCTACTCCGCAATACTATCAGCGATATATCGGCACACCGCAATGCAGCACGGCACATTGGGATGTATGTTTCACGGTGCTTCAGAGGTCTGCAGTAGACCGCTAGTAGACAGTCTACTCCGCAATACTATCAGCGATATATCGGCACACCGCAATGCAGCACGGCACATTGGGATGTATGTTTCACGGTGCTTCAGAGGTCTGCAGTAGACCGCTAGTAGACAGTCTACTCCGCAAAACTATCAACGATATATCGGCACACCGCAATGCAGCACGGCACATTGGGATGTATGTTTCACGGTGCTTCAGAGGTCTGCAGTAGACCGCTAGTAGACAGTCTACTCCGCAATACTATCAGCGATATATCGGCACACCGCAATGCAGCACGGCACATTGGGATGTATGTTTCACGGTGCTTCAGAGGTCTGCAGTAGACCGCTAGTAGACAGTCTACTCCGCAATACTATCAGCGATATATCGGCACACCGCAATGCAGCACGGTACATTGGGATGTATGTTTCACGGTGCTTCAGAGGTCTGCAGTAGACCGCTAGTAGACAGTCTACTCCGCAATACTATCAGCGATATATCGGCACAACCGCTGAGATTAGCGCGTTCATCCAAACAAACTCTTCAGCTTTATAATATTAAGTACCTGGGTGACCGAGCATTGCTCGGTTTTTTTTTATTGGTAAACGACGTTTTCTAAATATGAAACCTAGCTAGATCGATTTATCGCCCCCGAAACCCTCTGCATACTAAATTTCATGAAAATCGCTGGAGCCGTTTCCGAGATTCCAATTATATATATATATATATATATATATACAAGAATTGCTCGTTTAAAGGTATAAGATATAGATTAGTCTTAGAATTGACGTTTTTAATATTTTAAGACAGAGAAAGAGAGATGGTGGTATCTCTTACCAGCTTACACTCGATGACGTCATTAATGCTCTCTTCTTTCTTCGGACCATCTTTCCTCGAAGGATTCTTCTTGACATGTCTCTGAGCGTTGTTCTGCGTACGCGCATGGTTTTGCCTCTTGTGCTCTTTCAATTGTGTTATATCTTCAAATGTCAGACCGCAGACTGAGCACGCTACACTGTAAAACAAATAAATCCTTAATTTTTGGCTGATCACTGACATATAAATAGCTGGTCATAGAGAATTAAACTTGGGAGTTCAAAACTCAAACTATATAATCATAAATGCTTTTTTACTTCACCAACTGATTTCATAGAAATTGACATAATGTCAAAGAATCACTTTGTTGCCCGTCTGTCTGCCTGTCCGTCCGTCTGCGTCTGTCTGTCTGTCCGTCCGTCTGTGTCTGTTTGTCTGTCAGTCTATCTATCTGTCTGTCTGATACACACAGCTCACTACCTATATCCTTGAGTACATCTTGTCCACTGGTGAGTCTGTTCGTTTGCGTCTGTCTGTCTGCCTGTCTATCTGTCTGATACTCATAGCTCTCTAGCTATGTCCTTGTGTACATCGTGTCCACTGGTGAGTCCGTCCGTCTGCGTCTGTCTGCCTGTCTGTCTGATACACACAGCTCGCTAGCTATATCCTGCACATCCTCTCCACTGGTGAGTCTGTCCGTCTGTGATAAGTTTAAGGAAATTAACATTATGACAATGCCATGTCAGTATATATATGAAAACTTGATGTATGTTCATAAAAACATTAATTTATTTAAAAAAAATAGTGATTTTCATAATGTTAATACCAGACATAAAAATAAACTAGCTGTTCCCACGGTTAGGCTCACTAAAGTAAGCAAATTCTTTATAGGGCAATGTGTACGCTTCTATAACAAGATCCCAAGCGACATGCTTGATCTATCGATTGCGAAATTCAAAAATGTAATTAAACAAAACCTGTCTCGTAAAGCTTATTATAGAATATCAGAGTACTTAGATGACAAAAAAGCTTGGGACGAATCAGCTCCAACTCTGCTAGGTGTCCCTAACAATGTTAACAAGGTTCATAATACAAAAAAAGCGCTAGGGCCCAGCGAGTTTCTTGCCAGTTCTTCTCGTACTGGGGATAGGACTGGAATTGGCACCTAGACTCACCTAGTATGTAAGACGATTCAAAATGATCCTTGTGATATTACTGAATAAAGATTATTGACTATTGACTATTGTGACTGTCTGTCGTCTGTCCGTCTGCGACTGTCTGTCTGTCCGTCTGATACTCACAGCTCGCTAGCTATGTCCTTGTGTACATCCGTGTTCAACACGTGCACAGTGTACACCTGTCGACTGGTGAACGTGAGGCCGCACGGCTCGCACCGCACCGTGCCTTCACAGTCCACTTTACACTCCGCCTGATAAATAAATATATTATTAACTAGCTGACCCGCGCGCGACTTCGTCTGCACGTTTTAAGTAAGTAATATACGTTTTCTTACCTTTTAAACCTTCCCTAGACCTCCACGAACATTTCAAGACCAAGATAAGATAAATCCGTTTAGCCGTTCTCGAGTTTTAGCGAGACTAACGAACAGCAATTCATTTTTATACAGGGTTATAGGTATCTAATCAATAACCTCTTAAAGGCGACTTGGGTAAATCAAGACTAACAACTTTTGTTCTATGACTTTTGCCAAAACGTAATAGATCTCAAGTTTTAATTTTTTTTAGTTTTTGTGAGAATTTCTATCAATTGTTAGCTCTATGTCTCGTAAATACCTACCTATGTTTCATTTATTCGATTCTGACGTATGCGCAGTCAGCTGAGTCACGCTGAGTGCTACGACTTTTACGCAATCGCTCGGCCGAGTGTGCTACACACACAGCATGTACCGACGTCCCTGGTTCCGACGTTCCGTCGTTGGAACGAAATCGCATATCATCATGCGTCATTCCGTAAATAAATAAGTTATAACAACGCCATCTATGTTCTAATTTAGTAGTTAAGTGATTAGCCTATCGACCCAATTTTTATTTGGTTTGATAACTACCTACTTAGTTCGGACAGTCACCGCAAGGGGCGCTGTCCTGGAACTAATTAATGTATTTTACTTATATGTGTGTAATATTCTAAAACTTAACTTAATTATAGCTGTAACGTTCCGTTACAAAATTTGCCTATTTATTTTTTTGTATGGGAAAAAAAATCATTGAATTAGAAAAAATCGTAGAACAAAAGTTGTTAGTCTTGATTTACCCAAGTCGCCTTTTCAAGGTTATTGATTAGATACTTATAACCCTGTATATAAGAAGTTAGTATTAAATAATAAAACGCGATAAATATAAATAAATCTTACTACATAATATTATAAACGCGAAAGTTTGTTTGGATGTCTGGATGTCTGGATGTTTGTTACTCTTTCACGCTGAAACTGCTGAACGGATCTGGATGAAATTTGGCACAGATATAGATTATGGTAATATTAGTAGGATAGTAGGACAATGTAAAATTGTATGCCTGTAATTTGTTACCGGATGCATCTTGAGGGTGTGGTCCCTGAGGCCGAGCTCGGACACGAAGGTGCGTGCGCACGCGCCGCACACGTGACGCGACGCGTGCACGTTGCGCCGGTGCGTCATGTACGACGATATGTGTCTGCAAATTTAATGTAATTCAAATTATTAATAAATAGAAAATATTTCACTACATTTATAAAACCACTAGCTTCCGTTCGCGGCTTTGCTCGCGAGGTACCTAGGTACATAAAATATAGCCTATGTTACTCGGGGATAACGTAGCATTCTAACGGTGAAAGAATTTTTGAAATCGGTCCAGTAGTTTTTGAGTTTATTAGTTACAAACAAAAATACAAAACTTTCCTCTTTATAATATTAGTATAGAAGTATAGACTAGCGACCCGCCCCTGCTTCGCACGGGTGAAATGCTGATACTAAATATACCTACATATGTGTGTATTTACGACATCACATTAAAAACCTCTATAACTTTCAGTGTTTCTCTACTATATTCTGCATGTATTATACATATGAACCTTCCTCTTGAATCACTCTATCTATTAAAAGAAACCGCATCAAAATCCGTTGAGTACTTTTAAAGATTTAAGCATACATAGGGAGGGATATAGGGACAGAGAAAGCAACTTTGTTTTATACTATGTAGTGAAGACCTTCGCCGCGTCTGTCTGTCTGTATGTTTGCGATAAACTCAAAAACTACTGCACCGATTTTCATGCTACTTTCACCAATGGATAGAGCGGTTCTCGAGGAAGGTTTAAGTATATAATTTGTTAACATTTTGTATACATTGGCTAAAATAAAATGATATTTGTTGGAGGCGTCGGAAACAAATAAGTTGTCTGGAAGTTTTTAACGATAACGCTGCCTAAACCCTTTAAGATATAACACACGGGCAAAGCCGCGGACATCAGCTAGTTATCAAATAAAAAATCAAACGTAGATCGTTCCTGAGATCGTGGGTTCGAATTCCGTCGTGCACCGATGAATTTTTTTATTCGAAAACCGATAACCGGTTTCCTTATGAAGTTTTCCTTCACATTTCACATATTGGCACATTATTTTTCGAACTGAAAAGATATTAGTGCACGACGGGATTCGAACCTACGAAGGCGAGGCCACCACTAGGCCACAGATGGTCTAAATAGTACTCACTTGAAGACTCTATCGCAATGGCATTTGTATATCTTCCCTTGGTGTTTTTGAAAATGGGCCTTCATCGCCTGCCTGAGACAAAATAATAAATATTAGTGGACACAGTGGCGGATTTACACATTTGCCGCCAGTAGGCTATTAAATTTAGCGTTTAGTAATTTATCATGTAAAATCGTTGGATTATTTGGTATAGGTGTATAGTATTAAAATATTGCAATTTTGTTAAATTTTTCTCCGTGTATATTATAATTTTTATTTATTATTTTGTGTAAGGTAATAAGCCAAATTTGCCGCCCCCTAAAATTTGCCGCCCTAGGCTCCAGCCTACTCAGCCTGGTGATAAATCCACCACTGGGTGGACATTTCACACAACGCCATCTAGCCCCAAACTAAGCAAAGCTTGTACTATGGGCACCAGATAACTGATAGATTAATTATATACATTTTTGTGAATACACATACACATGATCACGACTGTAATCCCTGGGCTCCGGAGATATCTCCTCAGATCTTTAGATACTTAGATCTTTGAGGATATCTAAAGGGGGTAGTCAGAGGCAAGTCCAAACATGACATTTGGGACATGCCCACATTTTGCACAGTAGTTAGTATTCCGTAAGTGACAAGTTGCAAGCCCATCGCCGCTTATAAGAATATTAAGCTTTGACACATACCTTCGAATTTTTGGTTCTAGGGTATGCCGGTTTCCTCACGATGTTTTCCTTCACCGTTTAAGAGCACTGGCATTGCGCACATAAATTTTTCGAATGGAAAAACTCATTGGTGCACGACCAGGTTTGAACCCACGACCTACGGATCGTGAGGCAGGGGTGCTACCACTACACCACCAGCGCTCTCAGCACCAGCATTTTTGTAAATACATACTTAAAATACATAATAACACCCAGACACAGAACAAACATGTGCGTTCACACAAATGTCAGTGCTGGGGGATCGAACCCACAACCTGCAGCGCAGGAGGCAGAGCTACTACCGACTGAGCTGTGAGAAAAAAAAACCCAAACACTCACACGGCTGTAATCCCTAGGCTCGGTAGAAATCTTTTTAGAGGATATCTAAAGAGGGTAGTCAGAGGCACGTCCAAACATGATATTAACACATGGCCACATTTTGCACTGTAGCTATTAATCCGAACGTGACAGGTAGCAAGCCCATCGCCGCTAATAAGAATATGACAACACCAAACACAACCAAAAACTCGAAGATCATCGAATTTTTGGTTCTAGAGTATGCCGGTTTCCTCACGATGTTTTCCTTCACTGTTTTACGAGCACTGACACTGCGCACATAAATTTTTCGAATGGAAAATCTCATTGGTGATTTTTAATTGGTATTATCTCAGTTTAAGTATATCAGAGGAAGCCTGAAAGTGGCACCGGTGACGGAAATGATGAGGAGTAATAGGTTAGCGTGGTATGGGCATGTTATGAGAAGAGATGAATGTCATGTGACGAGAGTGTTAGGTATGAATGTGGATGGATACAGGGAGGAGGTAGGACGAAGAAAAGATGGATGGACTGTGTAAGAGATGACATGGGTAAGAAAGGAGTGAGTACTGAGATGACGAATGATAGAGGGAGATGGAAGAAGATCACATGTTGTGCCGACCACATAACGGGGGAAAAAGGCAGGAAGATGATGTCTCAGCTTAAGTGATCTCAAATGAGACAGGTACCACCAAGATGCCATAACTAAATAAAGAAAAAACAGATGCCATCAATAAAGAAGAATGCCGGTTCCTCCCGGTGTTTTCCTTCACCGTTTGCACGTACCGTTGGTAAGTGACGAGCGAGCACATCTTACAGGCGAACTTGCCGCGGTGGCAGTTTGGCTTGTGTTTCAACAGCGTGCTGCGCGTCGCAAACCGCATGCTGCATACATCACACTCGTGAGGCAAGTCCGCTGATAGCTGGAAATCAAGAAACAGCATCATTATACACTCAGCCGCTTCGCCCGCGTGGTACAGTCGCGGAATGAAAAGGTTGACGGAACTCTGATACAATCAAAACAAAACGTTCATACTACAAGAGCGGTTACGCACTGCCCGTATCCGTAAAAATATGGATCTGGAAAACTCGGACCGAATTCGGATATTGCTTACGCACTAGTCGGCCATTAATAATTATAATCTCTAAGCACTTCAAATCTAATAAGTTTTGATGCCATGGTGAACTGTGGAAAGTTTTTTTTTCCACAGTTCACCCAGTGAACGGAGGTGAACTGTGGAAAAAAAACTTTCCACAGTTCACCCAGGTGGACTCAGGAGGTGGACGGTGGGCAATAACTGGTCCGATCTCTGATAAAAATCAAGCAATTCAGGAGCCACCTTTTGGCATACCTACGACATTTTACGTTCATACAAATAATATTGACGGCCTCTGTGGCGCAGCGGGCGAAGGTCCGCCTGAGACGCAGAAGGTTGCGGGTTCGATTCCCGCCGCGGGACAAATGTTTGCATTATTTGCAGATATTTGGCTCAAGTCTGGGTGTTTTCTATGTATAATATGTATGTCATCATCATCTTCCTGCCCTTATCCCACGTTATGTGGGGTCGGCACAACATGTGATCCTCTTCCATTTCCCTCTGTCACTCGTCATCTCATTACTCACTCCTTTCTTACTCATGTCATCTTTCACACAGTCCATCCATCTTTTCTTTGGCCTACCTCTACCCCTGTATCCATCCACATTCATACCTAACACTCTCCTTGTCACATGACATTCATCTCTTCTCATAACATGCCCATACCACGCTAACCTATTACTCCTCATCTTTTCTGTCACCGGTGCCACTTTCAGGCTTCCTCTGATATACTCATTCCTTATTTTATCCATCCTTGTCACTCCACACATCCATCTCAACATTCGCATTTCCGCCGCATGCACTCTTTTCTCGTCCGTTCCCTTGGTGGCCCAACATTCAGACCCATACAATACGACAGGCCTTATGATCGTTTTGTAGATTTGCCCCTTAAGTTTAAGGGGCATTCTCGGATCACACGTGGTTCCTGTGACCTGTCGCCATTTCATCCATCCCGCATTTATTCTATTCCTTACATCCCGATCAATCTCACCATCATTCTGTACTACTGAACCGAGGTACCGAAAATCGGAACAGACTGGTAGGGATACACCATCTAAGGCAATAGGGGTAAAACTAGAGGGACCACCGAAGTCGCAGAACAAGTGCTCGGTTTTTGGTCTGCTGATCTTCAATCCGACACTCTCTAGTTTACCTTGCCATTTTCTCAGCCTGTTCTGGACCTCGGTTGCGTTTTCTCCGACAAGAACAATGTCGTCGGCAAACAGCATACACCAGGGTGCCTCCTCCTGTATGGCCGATGTCAGAGCATCCATTACCAGGAGGAACAGATAAGGGCTTAGAGCCGATCCCTGGTGCAAGCCTACAGCCACATTGAACTCATCGGTAACGCCAGCTTCGGACCTAACATGTGTACTAGCTTGACTGTACATGGCCCGAATAAGCTGCAGGTACTTTCCTGGCACTCCTTTCTCTTTCAAAGCCCACCACAGAACCTCCCGGGGTACTCGGTCGTATGCCTTTTCCAGGTCAACGAACACCATATGTAGGTTCGTGTGTGCACTTCTGTGTTTTTCGCACAGCTGGCGAAGTGCGAATATGGCATCCGTTGTCCCTCGCCCTGGCATAAACCCGAACTGGCTCTGTGATATCTCACTCTCTTCTCTCATTCGTCTCGCTATTACTTTCTCCCAAATTTTCATACTATGTGACATGAGCTTTATTCCTCGGTAGTTGTTGCAGTCCTGTACATCACCCTTGTTTTTAAAGATGGGCACTAGCGAACTGTTGCACCATTCGTCCGGGATCGCCTCCTCTTGCAACAACTTATTGAAGAATAAACTCAGCCACTTCCATCCATCCGCACTCAGTAACTTCCATACTTCCACTGGTATGCCATCTGGTCCAACCGCTTTTCCATTCTTCATATCTTGCACAGCCTTTTTTACTTCACTCGTACTCACATCTCTCACCAAACCCATGTTTACTGGTACATTTTCTAACACTCCACTCCAAACATTCTCCTCATTCATTAACTTTTCAAAATATCCCTTCCAGCGCTCTTTTATGTCATCGTCATTCGTCAAAACCTTTCCTCCATCATCTTTTATACATTTAACGTGCATAATATCTCTAGTATTCTTCTCTCTTTCTTTAGCTAATCGGTACA
Source organism: Cosmorhoe ocellata (assembly GCA_963675405.1). Lineage (NCBI taxonomy): Eukaryota > Metazoa > Arthropoda > Insecta > Lepidoptera > Geometridae > Cosmorhoe > Cosmorhoe ocellata. The sequence continues at coordinate 1,206,073 of OY776273.1, forward strand.
GGTCTTTTTGTCCACTAGGTTTTTCCAAGGCTTGGTACAATTTATCCTGTACCTTGGCCCTTGCAATTGCAACAGCTTTTTTAGCTTTTCTTTTACACTCCATATATACCATTCTTTTACCCTCTTTTATAATATCATCTCCATTATCATCCCTTTTCCATTCCTTAAAGGCATTCTTCTTTTCTTTCAGAACCTTTTGTACCTCTTCATTCCACCACCAAGTATCTCTATCTATTTTACCTTTTCCTTTCGTTTCTCCAAAAACATCCTTCGCCGCACTTCTCATACAGTTAGCCATTTCATTCCAACATTCATTCACAGATAATTCACACATATCCTTCATTTCTATCATTCTGTCAACTACTCGCTTTTGGAATTCTCTAGCATACTCATCCTTTCCTATTAAATACCATTTAATCTTTGGTGGGGGCTTTGGCTTGTTTTTATTGCTTTTGACTTCGAATCTTAGTTCGAGTAAAAGCAATCGATGCTGAGATACTAAGCCCTCTCCAGGTATTACTTTGCAGTTTTTAATGGACCTGATGCTATCTCTCCTAAGGAGGAAGTAATCAATTTGAGTTTTGTGATTACCACTTTTGAAAGTAATAAGATGCTCCTCAGGTTTTTCAAAAAATGTGTTAGCAATAGCCAGGTCGAATGCTAAAGCAGCCTGGAGCAGGGCTTCACCATCTTGGTTTTTATTACCAAATCCCCATCCTCCATGCACTCTTTCATATCCTTCATTCATTCTTCCCACATGTCCATTAAAATCCCCCCCAATATATAGGTGCTCACTCTCTGGTATACTCATTATCATTGAATCAAACTCCTCCCAAAACTTCTCTTTCACTCTATCATCACACCCAGTCTGCGGTGCATACACACTTACTATGTTTAGGACTAAATCTTCTAACAATACTTTTACAACTATCAATCTATCATTCATCCTCTTAACATCCGTCACACATTTTTTCAGCTTACTATCTAGAACAATTCCTACACCATTCCTCCTACCATCACTTCCACAATAATAAAATTTATAACCCACCCCGATTTCTCTTGCTTTCGATCCCTTCCACTTCGTCTCTTGCAAACACGCTACATTTATTCGTCGTCTTTCTAAAACATCCGCTAGCTCTCTTCCTCTTCCAGTCATCGTACCTACATTCCAACTTGCAAACCTCATTCGTACTTCCCGGACTCGCGTCTTACGTTGCACCCGTCCCTGGTGCAACAACCCTAGTCCATTTCCCACAGGCGCCGGGTGCTGCGCCTGCGCGTCGCCTCGGGGGTACGCCCTAGCATTATCGCAATTCCTTTTATTTCTGTGATCCATGTTGTACGAGTTTTGGCTAGGTGTTTTACGACCGGCCGCCTGCCTGACGTCAACCCTCTTTGGGAATACTTGGTGACTTGTGTCTGGCCGACGATAACTACATGGCCCCTATCGTCGCCCTTAAGGCCTTCCACATTGCCTTGCTGCCTCGCCACCGAAGGTGGATTGCATAATGCCGAGGCAGACTTAGTGCACTTTGCGGAGAGCAACCGCGTAGACTTAAGTGTTAGACACTTAAGCCCCCCTCACCAGGTTTAGCCCACGAGCCGACGCGGTTTCCGGGGTGTGGCCGCTGCATGCAGGACAGCTGCTTGGAGCCACTGGTGAGAGATTTTGAGGTCTCAACGAATTTACATATCATTCTACCGCTTGTTACAGCCGGCTGGTAGAATGATACGCTGACACCCCATACACCCCATGTATAATATGTATGTATTTACCAAAAAAAAAAAATGTATCTAAGTAGTTTATCAGTTATGTGGTTCCCATAATACAAGCTCTGCTTAGTTTGGCTATTTCGGTCAAAAATCATCTCGGGGATGGAGATTCTAGAATGACGGAAAGAAATCGGATGACAGAAAACGGATGTAGTGCGTAAGCTACCATAGAAATAGTTCTTCTAGTGAAGGTGCCTATGTCTACGTAAGTTGCTCCTCATCACAAACTAATATTTGATTATCCTACCTAGGTAGTACTTATGCCCGTGCTGAGATGTCAGCGGTTTTCTTAATTTTACTTTTTCGTTATATTACCAAAGATTTAAATCGAAGATATGCCCGGACGCCAAAAACTGTGGCACTGTTTTTACTTGTGTGTGTTAACAAAATGCCGATGCACGCACACTAATGATTAGTAAAATATGAACCAAACAGTTATTTCACCATTTATTGTGCAATTATATTGCACGATTTTTCGTTAAAAATATACTTATTCCTTATGTAGGTACCCTGAAATTGAAAATATTTGGTGTGCCAAATGAGCGAGCTATCTCATTTCGTTTGGCAACAAAACGGCGCGGTCTCAGTACCGTACGGGCATATATACGATTTAAATCTTTGTATATTACCAGCAAATCTACAGCAGAATCTCTAGACCTTCCAAGTTTCATGCAGATTGGATCAACGGCTCTTAAGTTATGCTCTAACTAACATATACACAAACATACAATGCCAAATCGCCCCACTTGCCACTGATATTTTCGCTCGCTTCGCTCGTTCAATCAACTATGTAGAGATTAGTTTATAGAACCGAGCTGAATGAGACACTCACATCATGCCACTTCATATGGAACTGCAGTAAGCCGTCGTTCTTGTACACGGTGAAACAGATTTCACATCTGTGCTGAGCTGATAGATAGGGCTCCGACAGTCGCCGTGCCAGCAGCTCCTTACGGGCATCTGTATCAGACAAAATTTATAACTGACTCGCCTCACAGCTCAGTTGGTAGTAGCTCTGCCTTCTGCGCTGCAGATTGTGGGTTCGATCCCCCAGTAGGTCTACCATGAGTTGTGACGTTTAGATTGGCTGACGTCACTACAGTAGTAATAGTACGTTACTATGACATCTGTCAAAATTGTTACTCATGGTACCAAATTCTAAGCAAATTAACGAGCGCAAACTACACTCGCTGTAGTACTGTGACGTTGGATAGTTAACTACGTGACGTTTTAGTAGCCAACTATCCGCTAGAGGCGCTGTACCAAGTTTTGACTAACATTTGTGTGAACGCACATGTTTGTTCTGTGTCTGGGTGTTATTATGTATTCTAGGTATGTATTTACAAAAAAGAAAGTATTTAATTAATCTATCAGCTACCTGGTTCCCATAGTATAAGCTTTGCTTAGTTTGGGGCTAGATGGCGTTGTGTGAATTGTCCGACAATATTTATTTACTATAATCATCAAGCGTTATAGTAGCCTATTGATAAAGTCGTAGGTTCAAATCCATTCGTGCACCAATGATATATTTTATTTTTAATTGAAAGAAATATCTGCCAATACTCTTAAACGGTGAAGGAAAACAGCGTTAGTAACAAAAAGCTTACCTAGAACCAAAATTCGAAGATGTGTGTCATAGGTTAGTATTCTTATAAGCGGCGATGGGCTTGCAACATGTCATATACGGAATAACTAACTACTGAGAAACGAGGGCATGCACCATATTAGGACGTGCCTCCGACTACCCCTATAGTACCTGCGTATGTCGCAAACAGCTCGATGTCAAACACTGACTCGAACTGTGTGAATTCACTTCTCTTCGCTATCTCACCGCGCAATTTATACTTTTTGGGAACTGAAAATAAAGATTTTTAATATAATACTAGCTTCCGTTCAGGGCTTCGCCCGCGTGGTACCTTGAAAAAAAAAAGGAAGGTACCTCTCGAGCAAAGCCGCGAGTGGAAGCTAGTATTGAATGAAATAGTTTCAGCTACTTTTTAAGTTAAAGGTGTTTGAATTATGGTGGTTTTAAAAATTTCATTGACTTTTTTTTACCTTTACCAACTTCGGGATCGACTTTTTCCTTCTTTGTTCTCTTATTTTTAACTATATTCTTAAAAACTTTCCCGATATCTTCATTGTCATTATCATAATGATCGGGTAATTCATCTTTGATCTCCTCTTTTATATCATTGTCATTATCATTACTATCGTTATAATGATGCGGCTCTATATGTTTTGATGTGTCATATTCATACTCAGTACTTGTGTTTCTTAAGAGTTTGTGTAGAGATTCTATTGGCAGTCTTTCCTGAAAACAGTCAATCCTACTATCTTATATATAAAAACTAGCTGTCCCGCTCGCGACTTTGTTCACTTAAAGTATGTATATAAACCGAGTTTCAAACAAATCGCACCACCCGTTAAAAAGTTCTCATACAAACATTGACCCCACATTTGACCCCTTTTTGAAGGTTATATTGAAAAATCCTGAAACACGTGTCCCCTCATTTTGCATTTACAGTGCACAAACAAAGTTTCATGAAAATCGCTCCACGCGTTAAAAAGTTTCATACAAACGGTTTCACCCTTTTTCACCCCCTTAGAGGTGGAATTTCCAAAAAACCCGCCTTAGTGGGTTGTTTTGTTATAAAAGGAAACCACCTTCAAAATTTCAGCTTTCTAGCTTCAGCGGTTTCGGCTGGGCGATGATAAATCAGTCAGTCAGTCAGTCAGTCAATCAGTCAGTCAGTCAGTCAGTCAGGTTAAGCTCTTATATAGATATAGATGAATTGCTGTTCGTTAGTCTCGCTAAAACTCGAGAACGGCTAAACGGATTTATCTTATCTTGGTCTTGAAATGTTCGTGGAAGTCTAAGGAAGGTTTAAAAGGTAAGAAAAAATCGAATAACTGCCGGGAAAACCCTAAAAATAGCCCTTTTCTATTTCCCATACAAACGTTTTCTAAATAAAATAGGCGGTACGAAGTTTGCCGGGACAGCTAGTAATATTATAAACGCGAAAGTTTGTAAGAATGTATGGATGTATGTTTGTTACTCTTTCACGCTGAAACGGCTGAACGGATCTAGATGAAATTAGGCACACACAGATATAGATTATAGTCTGGAATAGCACATAGGCTACTTTTTTTCCGGAAAAAATTACGGTTCCCGCGGGATAGATTTGTTTTTGTTTTTCAAGGTACCACGCGGGCGAAGCCGTGGGCGGAAGCTAGTAATTAATAATAATGTATAGTTATCATCATCATCATCATCATAGCAGTCCACTGCTGGACATAGGCCTCCCCTGAGCGCCATTGCGCCCTGTCCTCAGCTCGACGCATCCAGCCTCCACCAGCAGCCTTTCGCAGATCGTCCCTCCCCCTGGCCGGAGGGCGTCCTACACTACGTTTGCCGAGCCGAAGTCTCCACTCTAGAACTCGTTTACCCCAACGGTTATCGGTTCTTCGACAGATATGGCCAGCCCACTGCCACTTCAGCTTGCTAATTCTCTGAGCTATGTCGACAACCTTAGTTCTGTGTCGGATAGTCTCATTGCGGATTCTAACGACGAAATATCAAAGTTATTACCTAGATATTGCCGGGAGAGCTTATGGTAAGGCCCATGGGTAGGGATCGAACCCACATCCTACAGCGCAGAAGGCTGAGCTACTACCAACTGAGCTGCGTGTGAGGCCAGTCATCTTATCTTATCAATTTTCATCACATCTTATTTCACTCCACAAATTTGTTGTGGCCCACATTTTAGCTCAGCACACTAGGTTTTTATACATCAAAGATAATTACCTGACCGAGGTCATCTTCCCATTCTTGCAATATCTGGCTAGACTGTCGACATTTATTTCTAAAATCTAAATTATCTCTCAGAGCATCCTCACAAGTTGTACAGCAGAGGTGTTTGGTAGATCCACTCTGTAATAAGATTATTTGTTGGGCATAATTTTATGTAACACAAGCAACTTTGTACACGTTAGATTAATTTTACACGTTCAGCGCCAAAACTATATTTATTTTCATTTTTGTCTGTCTGTATCTGGGCTGAGCATCACGCCGAAACTACTGAATGTAATCCAATGAATCTTGGCACGGTTTGAGTTCATACTACGAGGTAAGACATGGGATACTTTTTATCCCTACATTCAGCACGGATCCCTCGGGAGAGGGGATGAAAGTCAAAACATTTACTTAGCTGTAATTCATCAACGCGTAGTCCGATCTTTTTTATTCTTGTTTTATATACTTATATCTCTTCAGGAGATACCTAACTGACAGAACAACGCATAATTTAATTAAACCATAGGTCCTAGAAAGCTGAAATTTGTATGGAAGGTTCCTTGCGGCGGGGTCTAGCGAGGTGCGAAAGGAGTTCCTAAAATTCAACCTCAGGGGAGCCTTAAGGGTTTAATTTTGTGTGAATAATGTGTGAAATAAGACTTACTTTATTATCACAGATTTCTAAAATATAATCTGAAAGGTGTTTGTTCAAATCTCGTAATGTTTTGTTCGTGCACAGGCATATTCGACATATTTTTTTGGTCATCGCTGTGTCCGTAAATTATACATTTCATAACATTATTTACTAGTATTGATTAACATTTCCCACTAAAATAATTACGAAGGAACTAATAAACGAAGAGAGACACAGTCTCCGTTTTGTTCGATCACAAAATTACACAACACAACCAACACACACAAACACAACAATAAACAAACTTCTTCTTCTTCTTCAATTATGGCATCTGTCTCTTTGAGATCAATTTTGCCAGTGTCAAGTGTATTTATTTATAAGTATTGTCAACGTCACAGAGTCATAGTCAAGTTGTCAAGTCATTTTTAAACAAAAAATGGCTGTTTTGTTGAAAATTTTCGGGATTTCCTCCGATGGAATTTGAAGAGAACTATTCACTCTAATTCACATACTTTACACTCGCGTCAAGAACCCGGGCTTTATTGGCAAAATAACCACCAAAATTACGCAATAAAACTCAAAATAACACGAGAAAACATATAAAAACCAGAGCGACGTAGTTGTCAGGCAAATGCACCGCAGAAAATAATAAAATAAAATAAAATAAATAATAATAAACAAACAAATCAATAGAAAATTAGAAATAATCTGTCTCATTTGAGTTTTGAGATCACTGTCAGTATCGAGTTTTTAAAATGAATAGTATTGTCAATGTCAAAAAGTCAGTCAAATTGTCAAGTCAATTCTTGGAAAAAAAATGTGATGGATTTAGAAAAGACCTTTCAGTGTAATTCACGTGTCAAGCTCAAGAACTCTGGCTTTATTGGGAAACTAACCAAAATTACCCAACAAACACAAAATAACACGAGAACAAATATAAAAAGTAAAGAGCGTTAGGTTTTCAGTTGAAACATCAGAAAAAAACATATGATCAATATTTACGGACGGTAAAATAAGAGACCGATTATGACTAGGATTCGGAGAGTTTCGCTTGAGTGGCTAAATTCGAATATAATGACTGACAGTGACTGACGGATGTACGTGACGTATATTCAACATTACATTAATTAGTGATTTTATCCTCTTCGCATCATGTGAAAAATCTCGGAAAATTTTGAGCGAGATTTTGTAAACAAGTTTTATTTTATTTTGTGAGCTCAATTGCGCTCACAAATTCAATATGACCACGAATGATATATGTTGCGTGTGCCTGCGCACCGACGAAATATTGCGAGAATTGAATGATGAACTAGCAGACCACTACGAAGAAATGTGCGATTATAATGTAAGATTCCATGGAAATGCCTCTGCTTAACCCCTTATCTACATAGTAGTAATTATATTCCCGAGACTTGCTTAGCTTTTAATAACACTGATGGTCTAGTGGCAGTGCACTTTTAAGTTCTTCTTATTCATATTTTATCGTTCTTTCGAATCAATAATCAAGAACGTATTTTTGTTATAAAAGTATTATGTACATGGGTTGGTCCTAAATTTAATGCAAATAAAAATTATCCGCCCTTGTCGAGCATTGCAAGAAATATACATAAGCGGCATGGGCTGGATGCTTTAATTAAAGTTACCTAGATAGAATAAAATATATCAAAATTTTTATAATGAGTATAAGTGGCAATGGGCTTGCAACCTGTCACATACGGAATACAAACCACTGTGCAATATGTGGGCATGTGCCAAATGTCATTGGACGTGCATCTGACTACCCTCCTTAGATTTTTTTAAAGATGTAATTATCTACTTGAGATCTGAGGAGATATCTACCGAGCCAGGGGATTACAGTGCTTTTTTTTTGTTATATAAATTTATTTTTCTTTAATTTTGATTTTGTTTCATTTTTTTATTTCGATAGGCAAATCATGAAGAACTTACTGCTGTAAAATTTGGGTTCAGCATTTTTATTCTTGAATATGGTAAGTTTAATTTATTTTTTGTGATGGACGTTTCCATGTTTCTTTTACCTGTACTTAAAGCAGTGTGGTGAAAGAACTACTGTGCTCATTTAAGGCTCTTTTCATGCACTTGAGAGTTTACAAACTTTTAAGATTGTACGAGTTTGCCTTGCCAGTCTCATGATAATATTTAAACAATTTTTTTTTTCATCCTAATAATCTATACTACTGAAAACCAAATAAGGGCGGACACTAATTTTCTTATATATGTTTTTAAACTGAATACATTAATAACGCGATAAATACCCGTTTAATACTAAAAATAAGTAATTCTCTTTATTTTTCTTTTTCTATTTTGCTCTGATTGTTTTTCAAATAACGTCTTTGAATTCATTTCTCTTTTTTTTAATTCATTTTATGAATTTTAATGGAATGACACAAAAAAATACTTAAACTTTGGTTTTTATCACCTTTTATGGAAATAAAATACTCCAGTGGCCATTATTTTGTTTTGGGTAGTATATAGGTAGGTATATGTAATAATGAATCCCTATTTCCCTTAGTCATGGCACCACACGTAAACGGCTGGACCAATTTTGCTAATTCTTTTTTTGTTATTAGTTATTGTATTATTATTATTAGGCGACAGGTCACCAGGAACCACGTGTGATCCGAGAATGCCCCTTAAACTTAAGGGGCAAATCTACAAAACGATCATAAGACCTGTCGTATTGTATGAGTGTGAATGTTGGGCCACCAAGGGAACGGACGAGAAAAGAGTGCATGCGGCGGAGATGCGAATGTTGAGATGGACGTGTGGAGTGACAAGGATGGATAAAATAAGGAATGAGTATATCAGAGGAAGTCTGAAAGTGGCACCGGTGACAGAAAAGATGAGGAGTAATAGGTTAGCGTGGTATGGGCATGTTATGAGAAGAGATGAATGTCATGTGACAAGGAGAGTGTTAGATATGAATGTAGATGGTGGTAGGCCAAAAAAAAGATGGATGGACTGTGTGAAAGATGACATGAGTAAGAAAGGAGTGAGTACTGAGATGACGAATGACAGAGGGAAATGGAAGAAGATCACATGTTGTGCTGACCCCACATAACGGATAAGGGCAGGAAGATGATGAGTTGTTGTAAAAAGGTTCTTATAAAAAAAAACTATATTTATAGTTAAGACAAGACAACGTCTGTGGGGTAGTAAGTTAATATTAAGCCGATCTATTTCCAGAGTGGTGTCACAGGACTTATTTGTTGCTCGCTCTGCGCCCAATGTCTTAAAAGCAGTTTTGATTTCATATGCATGTGTCGTAAAGCTAATCGTATACTCAGAGGATGGAGGAACACCAATAGTCAGGTAATATACTTAATTTTTTTGGAAATAATAACACCCAGACACAGAACAAACATCATCTGTGGTCATCACACAAATGTCAGTCCTGGGGGACCCACAACCTGCAGCGCAGAAGGCAGAGATACTACCGACTGAGCTGTGAGGCGTTTAAATGTATGGTTATAAATAGTTTATCCCTTTTCAGAAAGCACCACTTCAGTCATTACATAAACTTCTCGATCCTCAAATAATAAAACAATTCGGGGTTAACATGCAAGCTCGAGACGAGAGTAGATGCAACAAACAGATGGAAGATTGTATTGATGATAAAATAGTAATTATTGAAAAAGTACTTGAAAATCCTAATAGTGAAGCTGAAATCAACAAGGAAACACAAAGCGATAAAAAAAATCCCATTAATGGTCGGACACTAAATGACGATCAGTTTTGCAATGACGACCATTCAAGAAATGACTATCAGTTTTTTAAGGACGATCAGTTTTGCAATGACAACCAGTCGCGAAATGATTATCAGTTTTTTAACGATGATCAGTTTTTTAAGGACGATCAGTTATGCAATGATCAGTTTTGCAAAGACGGCCAGTTACTAAATGACTATCAGTTTTGTAAGGACGATCTGCCATCCAATAATCTGTTTTGCAATGACGGCCAGTCACGAAATGACCATCAGTTTAGCAATGACGTCCAGTCGCGAAACGACTATCAGTTTTTCAAGGACGATCAGATTTGTAATGACGGCCAGTCACGCAATGGTGATCAGTTTCTTTTCGACGATCAGTTACTCAATGACGTTCAGTCGATCATTGACGAACAGTTGCGAACTAATGAAAAGAACGTAGAGAAAGAAAGTGACGAACAAAAATCAGAAAAGGACATAGTAATATATATTAATTACGAAGAAATGGCTAATGTTGACGATATACCAGAGTGTAGTGAACACGAGAGCGAGATAGAAGATAAGAAAGAGAGGAGCGAGGCGCAAGCGCACGAGTGCGAGACTTGTGGACGACCTTTCAAAACGAAGAAAGGGTTGAATTTACATCGCCATAAAACACATGGGGTAAGTACTGTCATTTATTGATTGAACGAGCGAAGCGAGCGACAATCTCAGTGTCAGATAAGGCGATTTGGAATTGTATGTTTGTGTATATTATGTTTGTAAGAGCACACTTAAGAAAGTTAATACAATCTGCATGAAATTTGGAATGTCTAGAGATTCTGCTGTAGATTTGCTGGGAAGCATACGAGCTTAATCGGTGAAGGAGTTGTAAAGATATTGGGTTCCAATTTCCAAAGTCGACAAAAAGGGGAGTATCAAATGTAAGGGCTTTACTTGTACATTCTAAAATGGTTTTTATTTTTATTCTAGGATAGATAGTTTTTGAAATATAACGAAAAAAGTAAGATTAATAAAACCGCTGACGTCTTAGCACGGGTATAATTACCTACCTAGGTAGGATAATCAGATATTAGTTTGTGATGAGGAGCAACTTACGTAGACATAGACACCTGTGTAAATACATACAGTGTGTCCAAACACTGCAGGGCGTGGATACTAATGAGGATTGTGGACATCGCGCGTTTTTGAAGAGCGCTGGTGGTGTAGTGAGCACCCCTGCCTCACGATCCGAAGGTCGAGGGTGCAAACCTGGTCGTGCAGCAATGAGTTTTTCCATTCGAAAATTATGTGTGCATGCCAGTGCTCTTAAAACGGTGAAGGAAAACATCGTGAGGAAACCGGCATGCCCAAGAACCAAAAATTTCGCAGGTGTGTGTCATATTCCCGACGTTTCGACAGGTTTACACACTGTCGTGGTCACGGGATGACTACCCCATGCTACTATGCGATAAATACCCTTTTAATACTAACTAGCTTCCGTTCGCGGCTTTGCTCGTGAGGTACCAACATAAAATATAGCCTATGTTACTCAGGGATAACGTAGCATTCTAACGGTGAAAGAATTTTTGAAATCGGACCAGTAGTTTTTGAGTTTATTCGTTACAAACAAAAATAGAAAAATACAAAACTTTCCTCTTTATAATATTAGTATACCTAGATAATAAACTACCTATATTAATATTTGATTGTATCAAAAGTTTGTGTTACGCAGAGCAAATCGGATCGCGACGTTGGCGTCAAGCCGTTGTCGAAACTGTGAGTATTATTGTAAACTAGCTTCCTTCCACGGCTTCGCTCGCGAGGTACCTACATAAAATATGGCCTATGTTACTCAGGGATAATGTAGCATTCTAATGGTGAAAGAATTTTTGAAATCGGACCAGTAGTTTTTGAGTTTTTCGTTACAAAAAAAATACAAAACTTTCCTCTTTATAATACTAGTATAGATGTGTTATTCTGATGTGTAAGCTATATTAGAGAAGATTCATCAAAATCCATTTTGTAGTTTTTTGCGTGAAAGAGTAACAAACATACATCCATACATTCTTACAAACTTTCGCGTTTATAATATTAGTAGGATTAGTAAGGATAACGAAACGAAATAAAGTATCGCTTACTATTAAAACTCGTACTAAGCCCTCTGTACGTCTACCATGAGTTGTCACATTTAGATCGGCTGACGTCACTACAGTAGTAATAGTTCGTTACTATGACATCTGTCAAAATTGTTACTCATGGTACCAAATTCTAAGCAAATTAATGAGCGCAAACTACAGTCGCTATAGTACGCTGTGACGTAGGATAGTTAGCTACGTGACGTTTTAGTACCCAACTATCCGCTAGAGGCGCTGTACAATATTTTCATACATTTTTTTAACTACAGTCGCTAGCGAGTGTAATATGTGAAAACTCATGGTAGACCCTCAGATTAGGCCCCTGCCTCACCAGCCCTTACTTCTAGCTTAGAGTGCTCAATCTGCAAGCAGACATTCGAGGACATCAAACAATTGAAGCAACACAAGCGGTTTTCGCATCGCCGGCGGAAGAAACCGAACCCGACATCGCTAACCTCTTACAAATGCCAAGTGGTAAGCTCATAATGCCATAATGACAAGTGGTAAGGTCAGAATGTCATATGCTAAGCCCAGAATCCCAAGTGGTAAGGTCATAATGCCAAGTGATAAATTCAGAATGCCATAATGCCAAGTGGTAAGGTCTGAATGTCATATGCTAAGCCCAAAATGCCAAGTGGTAGGGCATAATGCCAATTGGTAAATTCAGAAGGCCATAATTCCAAGTGGTAATTTCCAAGTAAGGTCATAATGCCAAGTGGTAAAATCAGATGCCAAGTAGTAAGGTCAGAATGTCATTATGGCAAGCATCAAGTTCAGAATTCGCTTTTTAAATGTTCACTAAGATTTATTTTGTGTTTTAAATACATATTTTAGTAAAAACAAGTTTAGGAAAACATCGTGAGGAAATAGACTTACCCTAGGACCAATCGAAGGTGTGTGTCAGTTTGTACGTATTCTTATAAGCGGCGATGGGCTTGCAACCTGCCACATACGGAATGCTAGCTACAGTGCAAAAAGTAGCCATGTGCAAAGTGTGTGTATAATTTTCTATTTTCAGTAACGTTCAGTTGCGTTTTTTATATTACCAATCAAATACTAGTTTATATATATTTCAGTGCGAGAGCTCTGGCGTCGGTTTGTTGTGGCTGTGCATGCACTACAAGCGCGCGCACCCGGACGTGCCCTACTGCCCGCCGGTCAACGACAAACACTCGCACCTGTGCGACCAGTGTGGAAGGAGCTTTGAAGTGAGTGTATAGAACATGATTTGATTATAATAATATTTGATTACACGAAATAAGTCGCACACAATATTATTTATTAAATGAAATAATTCGCACAATATTATTCACTACACGAAATAAGTCACACAATATTGTTGATTATGGTTACGCGAAATACTTCACGCAAATTTACTATGATTACGAAATACTTCACACAAATTGACTATGATTACACGAAATACTTCACACATTGACTATGATTACACGAAATACTTCACACAAATTGACTTTAATTACACGAAAACCTTCACACAAATTGACTATAATTACACGAAATACTTCACACAAATTGACTATAATTACACGAAATACTTCACGCAAATTTACTATGATTATACGAAATACTTCACTCAAATTGACTATAATTACACGAAATACTTCACGCAAATTGACTATGATTACACGAAATACTTTACACAATGAATGGTTGCAGGTCAAATGTAAGTTGGAAGACCACATTCGCCAGCACACCGGGGCGAGGCCCTACCAGTGCGACCACTGCTCCAAGAGATTCCGAACTAAAGTGATGCTACAGGTAATTAAATCAAAATATTTGTCTATACTAATATTATTAAGAGAAAAGATTTGATTGTTTGTTTGCATTGAATAGGCTCCGAAACTTCTGGACCGATTTGAAAAATTCTTTCACCAATGTGTAGAATGAACTTTCAGGATGAACATAGGCTATTTTTTTAGACCTCGTGGGCGAAGCCGCGGACGGAAGCTAGTATTCAAAATCACAAGGATCTTGGCGAGCAACTCGTCTCGGTCCTAGCGCTTTGTATGATCCTTCTTACAAAATATAAATCGTTGATTGAGCAAGCGAAACTCTCAGTGACAAGTGGGGTGATTTGGCGTTGTATGTTTGTGTAATGTTTGTTAGAGCATTACTTAAAAACCGTTAATCCAATCTGCATGAAACTTGGAAGGTCTAGAGATTCTGCTGTAGATTTGCTGGGAAGCTTATGAGCTTAATCGGTGAAGGAGTTGTTGAAAATGACTTCCCAGCATCAGATTCATGCAATTGGATTAACGGTTCTTAAATTATGCTCTAACAAACATATACACATACAACGCCAAATCACCTTTAACACTGAGATTTTGCTCGCTTCGCTCGCTCAATCAATAAAATTGTTGTTTTGTTGACAGTCGCATATAGTGTGGCACGCGCCGCCCCGCCTGCGCTGCACTGAGTGCGGGAAGAAGTATCACTGCGCGAGTGGACTGTATGAACACATGCGGGTAAGACAACATATCTATACTTTCATTACTATACTCGACTGGTGTCACAGCTCGGTAGTAGCTCTGCCTTCTGCGCTGCAGGTTGTGGGTTCGATCCCCCAGAACTGTAGGTCTACCATGAGTTTTCACAATCTACACTCGCTAGCGACTGTAGTTAAAAAAAATGTATGAAAACTTGCCTACAGAGCCTCTAGCGGATAGTTGGGTACTAAAACCTCACGTAGCTAACTATCCTACGTCACAGCGTACTACAGCGACTGTAGTTTGCGCTCATAATTTGCTTACAATTTGGTACCATGAGTAACAGTTTTGACAGATGTCATAGTAACGTACTATTACTACTGTAGTAACGTCAACTAATCTAAATGTGACAACTCATGGTAGGCCTACTGACATTTGTGTGAACGCAGATGTCTGTTCTGTGTCTGGGTGTTATTATGTATTCTATGTATGTATTTACACAAAAATGTATATAATTAATCTATCAGCTACTGGTTGCCATAGTACAGCTTTGCTTCGTTTGGGGCCAAATGGCGTTCTATGAAATGTCCACCCATATCTTATTTATACCTATAGACGAGCAATATTCATATACAACCCGGTCACATTATCTCGAGACCTGGCGTCGCTGACGTCACGTCGCGTCGGCGCTCTGATATGGTGCGCAAAACAAGCATCCTCTAGTAGGATATTATTATAAACAATAAGATTTCCAACAAAACAAATATTGTGTTCATTAATTTAATGTATTTTTATTTTTATTAGTCAGCCATTAGAGCGCTGGTGGTGTAGTGGTAGCACCCCGGCTTCACGATCCGAAGGTCGTGGGTTCAAACCTGGTCGTGCACCAATAAGTTTTTCCATTCGAAAAATTTATGTGCGCAATGCCAGTGCTCTTAAACGGTGAAGGAAAACATCGTGAGGAAACCGGCATACCCTAGAACCAATAATTCGAAGGTGTGCGTCATAGGTTAGTATTCTTATAAGCGGCGATGGGCTTGCAACCTGTCACGTACGGAATACTAACTACTGTGCAAAATGTGGGCATGTACCAAATGTCATGTTTGGACTTGCCTCTGACTACCCCCTTTAGATATCCTCAAAAGATTTAAGTAACCAAAGATCTGAGGAGATATCTACCGAGCCCGGGGATTACAGTCGTGATCATATTTTTTTTTTTTTTTTTTATAGCCATTATTGTCCCACTGCAGGGCAAAAGCCTCCCTTCCTTCCTTCCACTCCTCGGGATTTAACGCTGCTGTAGGCCAAGATGCTAAATACGCGTCGAGCTCGTCTCGCCATCTCCTCCTGGGTCTGCCACGTCGCCGTCTTTCGTTGGGTGGGCTCCACTCGGTGGTGGTCGTCGCCCACAAGTCGCTCGTCATGCGGCTGACGTGTCCGGCCCAGTTCCACTTTAGGCTTCCGGCTTTCTGCCCAATTAATTTAATGTAGGTAATATTATTATAATGATACTAGCTGATACCTGACTTCGTACGTGTTATCATCTATGTAGTCCAACAAAAAGGTTGGTTGTACTGTTGATACTTTGAGTTTTTATTAGCTACTCAAGATGTCATCCGGTGTCAGAGACGTTTCGCGAGAATGGTCAATATGGCGACTGCGATTTGTCTCTCAGCACCATTATAATTTTACAAAATACTCGACGATCCTAATTTTGCGGATATAATATGTTGTCGACTCGAACTCTTTATTTTTTTACGCTTTATTATTCAGGAAAGGTTTCGATCGAGAGTAGTTAGGTATTCACCGGAACTGGCTCATGTGATCCAAACCCGAAATAAATTCACCGACTCAGGCTAAAAAAAAAAAAAAAAAAAAAAAAAAAAAAGTTTGGTGTCTTTTCCTAGGTTTTCGGGGTCGCTGAATCGGTCTATTGCATCCGTTTTTTGATAGCTTACACAGATCATGAGATAGCTAACCAATCTAAAGCTCTCCACTACACTGCTAATCACCTATTGATAAAATTAACCTAAATGTTTCCTTATCACCCAGTGAACACGGCGCGCCATTGTTTGTTTATCACCTCTGACGTCACGGCGCACCATTGTTTGACGTCAATCTCAGACTAATTAGCTTATTAGGATGTTCTAGCAAAACAACATTTTTTGGATCAATCACAAACCTTTATTTCCTCTAAAATAAGTACAGAATAGTTTGTATAAAAATATATCATTATTTATTGTATTGTTACTGAATAATTTAATAAAATCCATCATTGTATTTCCATAAAATTTGTTATAAAGATATGTTACACAATATTCTCCGCAAACTGATGTAAAATCATCTTGTAATCTATACCTATTAAAATCCCACCGCTTTGAATTCCTGATCAAGAAATCTCTATGATATCCTGTAGGCGGTCGTCCATATGAATCGAAATACTGACCAAACCTATTTCTATCTATGTGTATGGCCACCCAATGAGAACCTGGCATGCTGTCGGTGTCCAAATTGCTTATCAGGTACATAGGAACTTTAACATGTAAAGGTAACCTGTTTGCTGCATATACATTTTTTTGTAAAGAAGGATGGATCGTGTTCAAATATTTTTGAATCTCAATTGTGTTCATGTTTAATCAGCCTTTCGCATAAAGCTGTGCTATGCTTAACCTTCAAATCAAGAATGTGGAACTAAATATACTGAACTTCTTTATAAACATTGTGCAAGGACATAAATAAAAAGATTGGAATATGTGCAGATTATTTTTATTAGGTACTAACACTTATATATAGACAATAGTTACCTATTTAACTGCTATAGTCTACGGTTACATTACGGTTCTTATCTATTTCAATAACATTATCAAATTCTGCATAAACAATACAATTTATAGTCTGAGTAAGAGTAGACTCATGCTGTTTGAATGTTGCCCATTAGTCAGTTGTAAAATATGTACACAACCTAATGATCCTGATAGTTTAGATAACATTATCAAATTCTATACAAATAAGGAATGCTGTTTGAATGTTGCCCTAATGATCCTGATAAGTTTAGTTGGTTATATAAGTCGTAATTTTTTTCAAACATTCACTGTCGAGTGCTTGTTCATATGAACTATAAGTCTCCAGATTACATTTTGTGAAGTGTGTTTAAAGTGATCTACAGAACAATGGATGTAAGTACTTCTTTAAAACTTTTCTATAATTTGTTATGCATATAGATTCAAAACGTTGATAGTGGTTATTATATTGTTGCAGAACTCTTTCGAAGAAAATACATTCAAACAATATTATTACACTTGTTCAGATGATGAAGATAAGACTCAAGAACCCCTTAACATTTGTGAAGAAAAACCACTTAAAAAACAAATGAAAAGAAACAAATCAACTGAAAGCTTAGATAATTTGTTTGAAGTGAAACAAATAAAGAAGAGAAAGTTATCATCAACAGTTTCTCGTGCCCACCAAGAAGGTGGTAATGTTTTTATAACTACCAATGAAGATGATGGTCATCGATCGAATCATATGATAAAAATAGAAGTTTATAACATGCACAAAATAAATAAAATCACGCCTACAGAACAGTGGAAACATGCAAGCTATAGAGTAAAATATTTTACAAATGAATGCAATAACAATTATGAAAGTATAAAAAAAATAATATACTGCATATCAAAAGAAATAGCATCAAACCCAACATGTAAAAAATATCATTTTAATAAGTAGTAGTAGTTTACCAATTTTTATTTATAAGTTTCGATAAAATTTCATTCTTAGTAAATTTACTTATCCCTCATTTACAAATTTTAGTCATTAGAAAAAATATTAGAATACAAATAGGTACTTACCTCATAATAGAATCTTAGGAAACAATATCTCATCAGTGGGGTTGCTTTAGTAAGTACCTAATTAGACATACCTCATTATGTAAGTATTACTTATAACATGAGATCTTTCTACCTGTTCTTACTATAAATAGTTCTTGTAGACGCTTACATGTAGATACTTCTTGTAGACGCTTACGTGCAGATACTTACTGTGATTCCATCTCCACCAAAAATGGAAAATATGAGTGTAAACTGTGTTAGTGTCTTTTTCAATACGATGGATACCGATTTTAGTGATGAAATTTGTCAAAAATTTGATAACCATATGATGCTAGAAGACGAATACGATAAATACTTATATGATGAATGTGCTCTGGTTGAAGAAAAAATAAATGCTGAATCCGAATTCAAACATTGTGTGATGCTTGAAGATGAATACGATGAATACTTATTTGAAGAATGCGCTCTGGTTGAAGGAAAAATAAAGTAAGTGATATCTATATCTTCTCCTTCTAGTACTTTTGTTTATCCTAAACTGAATTCATATCTCAACTCTTTTAATTTATTATTGCAGTCTACAATCGGGGGGATCTCTTAAGAGAGTGAATGACTCTGAAAATGCTGACATTGTTGTGAAACGAGCGCGATATGAAGATGGACCATCTACATCATCAATGGGATCTAACAACACAAACGAAACAACATCTAACAATGGAAATGAACGTGATGATAAGGTAAATTGTGACATTTGTCAAGTTCTTGTTAGTAGAAGGTATTTTGCAAATCATTTAAAGAGTAAACTTCATAAAAGTAAACTTGAAAAAGTACATGACTCACTACAAAATGTTTCTATAATCGAATCAGCTTTTGGTAATAGAATAATTTCTTATAAGATACGTGGAAAGAATGATCAACATTTAAATAACTTTGAAACACCTGAGTTGTATTTGAATTCTATCAAAAATGAAATTATGCTTCTAATTGAAGAGTCTATTCAAAAGCTAACAGTTTTTAAAGTAAACTTTGTTCTGCATGCCGATTTTATTCAACAAACTAAAGAGGATTCATTTCAAACTTTTGATTTCCAAACATATAATTACATAGTATTTCAGGGGGATGATCTAAATTTTCTATATTCATCTTTGTGTGACACTTTGATAAATAAAATCAGTTCTTTTGAGAAAAAAGACAGTGGTTGGAGTCTTAAGGAAATAAAAGCATTGGATATGAATGTTAATAAATTTAATCCTCTGCGCGGTACTTCATATATTGAGTTGCCAAAGGATATAAGAACTAAAAAAGCTGTAGTTAATGTTAAAAATGCTGACAATTTATGTTTCAAATGGGCATTGCTTTCCGCTTTGTATCCAGTTAACAAAAATGTTGATCGAGTATCATCATACACAGTACATTCAAACAAATTAAAATTTAATGGAGTGGATTTTCCTGTAAAGCTGGTTGATATATCCAAAGTTGAAAAACTAAACAACATTAGCATTAATGTGTTTGGTTTAGAATTTAATAAAGATAAAAAGTGTCATAGCGTTGTTGGTCCATTGTATTTAACCAAAACTCGTAAAGATGTTCACATCAATTTATTATTAATTTCAAACGGAATAAATAAACACTATTGCTATATTAAAAACATGTCGCGTCTCGTTAGTAAACAGATTTCAAATCAAGATCATGCAGTCCATATTTGTGATGGATGTTTGCTACACTTTTCAACAAAAGAAAGGTTGATTGATCATCAACAATATGACTGTGCTCATATTGCAACAGAATTACCAAATGGTGATACAACGTTAAAGGATTGGTTTGGTCAACCAGTATCCAATGATAAATTGAAATTCGAAAAATACAATAAAAAGCTAAAAATACCATTTGTTATATATGCTGATTTCGAAGCTTTTTTAAACCCAATCAAATCATGTTTTAACGATCCCTCAAAACCATACACTCGCAATACTCATGAGCACAAACCGTATAGTTTTGGTTATTACATCAAATGTTCATATGATGATAAGTTGTCAAAATATGAGACTTACAGTGGAAAAAATTGTGCACAAGTATTCATGAAACGTTTGCATGAAGATTTAAAAAAAATATGTAGAAAAAATAGCTTTCAAATTTGTCCTAAACCTTTATCAGCTATAGATGAAAATAAAGTTTCAATTGCAACAACATGTCATATCTGTGAGAGTAATTTAAATGGTGAAAACACATTAGATTATGATTGGCAAACTGGTGATTTTCGAGGTGTTGCACATGAAATATGTGTAAAAAAGTTTCGACCACCACATTACATCCCAGTTTTTCTACACAATCTAAGCAATTATGATGCTCATTTCATAGTCCATTCCTTAAATTTTGTTGAAGGAGAAATTGATGTAATTCCTCAAACCAAAGAAAAATACATTTCTTTTTCCAAAACCATGAGTATAAATAATCAAAAAATTTGTTTAAGATTTGTAGATTCCTTTAAATTTTTACCATGTAGTCTTGATCAGCTAGCAAAAAATTTAAGCAATGAACAATTTAAAACTTTAAGAAATAGCTTTCCTAATAATGAAGATTTTAATCGTCTAAGAAAAAAAGGTATATACCCATATGAGTTCATATCATCTGAAGACTGTTTGAAAAAAACAACACTTCCTAGTCAAGAAAATTTTTATAGTTCACTAACTAATTCACATGTATCAAATGATGATTACAACCATGCTAAAGATGTTTGGCAGCACTTTCAATGTCGTAATATGTCAGATTATTCAGATCTGTACCTCAAAACTGATGTTTTACTGCTGACGGATGTGTTTGAAAACTTTAGAACTTTGTGTTTAAAAACATATGGTTTGGATCCGGTTCATTACTACACAGCTCCTGGGTTAAGTTGGGACGCTATGTTGAAATACACTCAAATAGAGTTAGAACTTTTAACAGATTACGAAAAAATTGCTTTTATTAGAGCTGGTATACGAGGAGGTGTGTCTCAATGCAGTAATCGCCATGCAAAAGCTAATAATGAGTTCATGGAAGATTATGATAAAGATAAACAAAAATCATTTTTGACTTATTTCGATGCTAATAATCTATATGGTTGGGCTATGTCTCAATTTCTTCCAGTTGGTGGGTTTGAGTGGGTAAACGTTGATACAAATTTTGATGTGCCAGACAATTCAGAATATGGTTTTATTTTAGAAGTTGATTTGGAGTACCCCACTGAACTACATGATTTGCATTCAGATTTACCTCTTTGTCCTGAAAACATAAAAATAGGAAATTCTAAAGAAATCAAGTTAGTCCCAAACTTACACAATAAGATGAAGTATAAAATCCATTATAGGAATTTGAAACAATGCATTGAATTGGGTGTCAAAGTAACGAAGGTTCACAGGATATTAAAATTCAAACAAAGTCCCTGGTTAAAACATTACATCGATTTAAACACAACTTTACGAACATCTGCAAAATCTGATTTCGAAAAAGATTTTTACAAGTTAATGAATAATTCTGTATTTGGGAAGACAATGGAAAATATTGAAAAGAGGGTGAATGTCAAACTATTAACACATTGGGAAAATCGAGGTAAAAAGCTTGGTGTACAAGATTTTGTTGCGAAACCAGAATTTAAAAATTCCTCCATTTTTGGAGAGAATTTAGTAGCGGTTCAGTTAAGAAAAACTAAATTGTATCATAACAAACCGATATACTTAGGTTTTTGCATTTTGGATATTTCAAAAACTTTAATGTATGATTTTCATTACAACTACATGCTTAAAAAGTTTAACAATAACATAAAATTGCTCTACACTGATACTGATAGTTTGATATATCAAGTTTTTACAAATAACTTTTATGAAAATATTAAACCAGATCTATCTTCTAAGTTTGATACATCCGATTACGCAGATGATAACATATTTGGTTATCCAAAAATAAATAAAAAGAAGTTAGGTTTTTTCAAAGATGAAAATAATGGTAAAATTTTTCGAGAATTCATTGGGTTAAGGTCTAAAATGTATGCATTAGATGTTGATGATAAATTTATTGCGAAAGCTAAAGGTGTAAAGAAATGTGTTACAAAGAATTTGAATATTGAAAATTATAGATCATGTCTTTTAAACAAAAAAATTCTGTATGGCACCATGAATCTATTTAAATCTTTAAAACATAGAATATTTACTCAACAAGTAAACAAAATATGTTTGTCTTATAATGACACCAAACGTTACATTTTACCTAATAATATTGACACATTAGCATGGGGTCATTATAAACTAAGATAATGTTATCATAGTGATAGATTGTAATTTATTTTAAGTTTGTATTGTAAAAACAAAACTATAATGTATCAGCTATTTAACAATACTTTAGTTTCCTATTTAGTTAGTAAATGTAAAGTTATTTTAAATAGGTACGATGAATATGAATTTGTTTTATTTTTAAGTTATAGGTTATTTTATGTTTATACCATTATTGTGTTTTTCATGTTATCTATAAGAATTTTGTTCATACTGATGGTTAATGTTTTAATTTTAAAAATATAAATACATGATGATTAAATAGATTGTTTCATTATTTAAACATACCCCTCACAAACAACACATTAAAATGTACCATTTTAATCATCCTTTTAGTGCAATAGTAGCAGGTCCAAGTGGTTGTGGAAAATCTAACTTTGTAACAAAGTTTATAAAGTATGTAAAAGAAATTTGTAGTGTTGATTTTACCCAAATAACTTGGTGTTTTGATGAAATGCAACCTTTGTATAACCTCAAAAACGTAAATTATTGTCAAGGCATACCAGATCTCAGTATGTTTGATGGAAAGGAAGCACAACTAGTAATCATTGATGATCTCATGAGAGAATCAGATGGACGTGTTGTTGATATATTTACAAAAGGCAGCCATCACAGAAACCTAAGTGTTTTTTATATAACACAAAACTTGTTTCATCAAGGTAAAGGACAGAGAGATATATCTTTGAATTCTAGTTATATTATCTATTTTAAAAATCCTCGAGATAAAACTCAAATCAGATATCTAACACGTCAAGTGTCACCAGAAAATACAAAGTTTATGGAAGATTCATACAAAGATGCAACAAAAGAAGCTCATGGATATTTGATGATAGATCTAAAACAAGACACTAGTGAAATGTGTCGATTTAAAACAAAAATATTTCCTTCAGATGGATATTGTACAGTTTATATCCCAACAAAATCATTTAAATATGCAAAGAATCAACAAATTCAAATCATTCATCAATAATGCATCGAAGCTTAAAGACGCATAAAGATTTACTAAGTGCTCTACATACACTTAAACCAAAATATCAAAGAGCACTTTTAAAGTCATGTGATGAAGATGAAATCAATTGCATTTGTGAAATCATCCATAACGTTTTAAAAGGTAAAGTACCTCTTGACGAAAAGGCAAAGAAAAAGTTACAAAAATATAAAGAAATACTTCGCAAACTAGTGCGTAAAAGTACAAACAAAATTCGTAAACACATAATTGTTCAAAAAGGAGGATCTTTTTTACCAATTATATTGGGTTCAATTTTGAGTGCATTAGTTGGTTCTATCGTTTGAAATATGGAACACGCTAAAAAAATGTTACTCGTTGATCCAAGTATATTTGAAAAAATAAAACAACAAAATTCTACTGATAGTCCCATATCACGATTAGACATAGAAATGCAAAATATTTTGAATAGTCATATGGAAGATAGAAAGAAGTGTATTTTATACTTACAAATTTTACAAAGATACTTACATTTTACTGAAGAAGGACGTCAACCTCTCGAATTACCATTACTTTCAAATACTAATCTACCAGAAGACGTACCAGATGATAAAAACAAAGACATTGACACTAACGATGCAGTTGCTATAGAGACATCAAACGGAGAAGAGAAACAGGATACAAATATATTTTTGAATAAAAAAAATACATACACACCTCGACATATACTCAGTTTAATACCGAAAACTTATACAAGAAAAGGTGAGTTATTATTAAATTTGGTGGCTTCAAATACAGACAAAATTGATTGGGATGATGTAGGTACAGTTATTATTAACAAAGAAAAAATTGTTGGAAGCAATATTTTAGACTTGGTAAATGATTGTGTAAGACCACTGAAAAATAATGATCCAATAGGGTGGCAACAGTTTGCTACCGCATTAAAAGAAATACAAATACCATTAACTTACATTGGAAACGCAAAAAGAAGTGAATTTATAAAACAGCTTCAGATAAAAGATCTTAAACAAACCACACCACAGCAAGAGGAGGTTTTTTCAACACCAAAATCCCGCAACAGGTATAAACACGTTCGAAAAGTCCAACAGAAGATAGATTGGGAGAAATGGACTCCCTATTAGAAATAAATAATATCTACTATAATCCATCGCATCCAGCTGGGTATGCTGGTATCAACAAACTAGTTAAAGCCATGAAGGGTAAAATGAACAGAAAAGATGTAATAAAATGGTTGCAATCACAAGAAACATACACACTTCATAAACCGGTACATAGGAAGTTTCCACGAAACAAATATGTATTATCTAATCTTAATGAACTATGGCAAGCTGACTTAAGTGATTTGAGAACTTATTCAAAATATAATGATGGTTTTAATTACATTCTGTGTGTTATTGATGTCTTTACCAAATATGCATATGCCCGACCAATGAAAAGTAAAAATTCGAGCACCATTAAAACATGTTTAGAAAGCATATTTCATGAGGCTGGTACAACACCAACTCATATACAATCTGACAAAGGAACTGAATTTGTTTCCAAGGATGTTCAGAGATACTTAAAAATTAAAAATGTTAATTACTATACAACAAATAACCCTGATATTAAAGCTAGCATTGTTGAAAGATTTCAAAGGACACTTAAAATGAGGATGTGGCGTTATTTTACCCACAAAAATACATATAGATACATTGACATTTTACAGGATTTATTATATGCTTATAACCATAGCTACCATTCTAGTATTAAGATGTGTCCTTGTGATGTTAATTCAAATAATTTAATGACTGTTTGGAACAACCTGTATGATAGAACAAACTATCGAATAATTACAAAATCCTTACCGAAATTACTCGTTGGAGACTATGTAAGAATAACAAAATACAAACACATTTTTCAAAAGGGTTATGAATCTAATTGGAGTGATGAAATATTTATAATAACTTCAGTTATAGATCGTTCTCCATTGGTTGTGTATACACTAAAAGATTTACAGCAAGAAGATATCATTGGAACTTTTTATGAAAGGGAATTACAGAAAGTGTCATATGATCCCACCTCTAACTATAAGATTGATAAAATAATTGGTTCTCGCTATTCCAATAACAGAAAGCAAGTGTTAGTGAAGTGGAAAGGTTATCCAGATAAATTTAATAGTTGGGTTTTGGTTTCTGAATTAAAAGAATTATGATTAAAGAAAGTTTTTATTTAACATTACTCAGTAACAGTTCTATGGAATATTATCCAAACAACATGACTACAAGATTTTCAACGAAATTACCAAAATCTATCAAGTTGGAGGGAGAATGGTCAGTTGGAGTGGTTGAATTTCAATACCCTTGTACCATGTTTACTGTACAAGATCATGAAAATATTATTTACATAACAAAATGGATATTAATGCCACATGAAGAAAAACCTTCACTGGTTTATTATAAGACCCACATTCCAGCCACGAATTATGATAATATTAATCACATTCTATCAGCGTTGAATAACATAAAGGAAAAAATTCGATTTCGATATGATGATATATCAAAGTTTGTTTCCGCTACGGTAATGGATGAAAATATCAAATCGTTAAAGTTATCACCCAAGCTTGGTATTCAACTTGGTTTTGAACCCGATAGAAATCTTGTAGAAAATGGATTTGGAAAATGTCCTGCAAATTTACATTTGGGGTTACCATCTCAATTATTTGTTTATTGTGATATTATCGAACCTCAGATAGTTGGAGATGTTATGACTCCTCTCTTGAGAATTATACCTTTGGATCCTGCAAAGTATATTTATGGAGCAAATAAAATGCATGTTTTCTCACCACCTCACTACTTACCTGTTATGCGTAGAGAATTCGACACGCTTGAAGTGGATATAAGATCTAACACAGGTCAAAAAATACCATTTCAATTTGGAACGGTGTGTGTTAAACTACATTTCAGAAAATTATAATGCATTCTCGTGATGATATAACTTGTCCATATGAACATTATTATTCACATCAAGCTGGTTCTGGGATCGGAGTAATTTATAAAGGGGCTCCTTATCAACGTGGTCATGGTATTGGTAGCTTCTTAGGAGGATTGTTTAGATCAGTTTTACCATTACTTTCTAGTGGTGCTCGAGTAATAGGCAAGGAAGCCTTAAATGCTGGTGTCGGCCTTCTATCAGATATGATAAGTGCTAGACCAATGGAGGATTCAATTAAATCTCGACTTAAAGAAGCTAGTTCAAATTTGAAAAGAAAAGCAGATAGTAAAATAGATCGATTGAATATGTCTGGCTCTGGATATATAACAAAGAGAAAACGTCTTTCCTCATTCAATCCACTACCGATCGCCAAAGTGAAAGCTACTAAAAAATCAAGAGCTAGACCTAATAATTTAAAAGATATATTTAATTAATAATTAAAGATGTCTTTTTTACATAGTCATTCTTGTGAGTGCATTAAATCAGAGTTAGATTTATTTGCTTTGCCATCCACACAAACTAGTATCGAAAATGGACTATGGATACACTACAAACCCATTTCATCCCTTGCTGACGATGGTCCTATAGAATTTCAAGTACCCGGAACCGGTGATGATTACATAGATTTATCCCACACGTTGATACACATCAAAGCTAAAATACTTAACCAAGACTCAACAAAACTAGCTGAATCAACAACTGTATCACCCATAAATAATTGGCTTCATTCAATCTTCAGTCAACTAGATGTATATTTGAATCAGAAGCTAGTATCACCTCCAAACAATACATATGCATATCGAGCATACATGGAAACTTTATTAAACTATGCTCCTGCAGCTAAAGAATCTCACCTAACTTGTAGTCTATGGTATGAAGATACTGCTGGGAAAATGAACTCAACTGATGAAAAAAATGAAGGATTCGTTAAAAGACAACAGTTAGTAAGTCAAAGTAAGGAAATAGAAATGATTGGACATCTTCATGGTGATATATTTAACCAGGAAAAGTTTTTAATAAATGGTGTTGAAATGAGTGTCAAATTAGTTCGTTCTAGAGAAACGTTTAATCTAATGGCATCTTCATCCGATTTAAAATTTAAAGTATGCATTACAGATGCAACTCTTATTGTTCGTAGAGCTCGAATCAATCCAACTGTATTACTTGCACATCAGAAAGTTTTAGCATCTACTACCGCTAAATATCCTATTACTCGTGCTGAAGTCAAAGTTTTAACCATACCTTCAGGGATTCAGGGCAAGACTCTTGACAATATTTTTCTAGGACAAGTTCCTAAAAGATGTATAGTTGGATTTGTAAACAATGCAGCGTTTAATGGGTGTCTGACTAAAAATCCATTCAATTTTGAAAACTATGATTTAAATACATTTTGTTTATACATTGATGGTCAGCAAATACCTTCAAAAGCTTTGCAACCATCGTTTGAGAGTAATATTTTTACTGCTGCTTATCACACACTATTTTCAGGAACAGGTATACATTTTCTTAATGAAGGTAATGGGATATCTAGGGAAAAATATGCGAAAGGATACTGTTTGTTAGCGTTTGATCTAACGGCCGACCTTAGTTCAAATTCAAATACACATTGGAATCTTATAAAACATGGTAGTGTTAGATTAGAAGTTCGTTTTGAGTCTACTCTTACTCAGACTATAAATTGTATTGTTTATGCAGAATTTGATAATGTTATTGAAATAGATAAGAACCGTAATGTAACCGTAGACTATAGCAGTTAAATAGGTAACTATTGTCTATATATAAGTGTTAGTACCTAATAAAAATAATCTGCACATATTCCAATCTTTTTATTTATGTCCTTGCACAATGTTTATAAAGAAGTTCAGTATATTTAGTTCCACATTCTTGATTTGAAGGTTAAGCATAGCACAGCTTTATGCGAAAGGCTGATTAAACATGAACACAATTGAGATTCAAAAATATATGAACACTATCCATCCTTCTTTACAAAAAAATGTATATGCAGCAAACAGGTTACCTTTACATGTTAAAGTTCCTATGTACCTGATAAGCAATTTGGACACCGACAGCATGCCAGGTTCTCATTGGGTGGCCATACACATAGATAGAAATAGGTTTGGTCAGTATTTCGATTCATATGGACGACCGCCTACAGGATATCATAGAGATTTCTTGATCAGGAATTCAAAGCGGTGGGATTTTAATAGGTATAGATTACAAGATGATTTTACATCAGTTTGCGGAGAATATTGTGTAACATATCTTTATAACAAATTTTATGGAAATACAATGATGGATTTTATTAAATTATTCAGTAACAATACAATAAATAATGATATATTTTTATACAAACTATTCTGTACTTATTTTAGAGGAAATAAAGGTTTGTGATTGATCCAAAAAATGTTGTTTTGCTAGAACATCCTAATAAGCTAATTAGTCTGAGATTGACGTCAAACAATGGTGCGCCGTGACGTCAGAGGTGATAAACAAACAATGGCGCGCCGTGTTCACTGGGTGATAAGGAAACATTTAGGTTAATTTTATCAATAGGTGATTAGCAGTGTAGTGGAGAGCTTTAGATTGGTTAGCTATCTCATGATCTGTGTAAGCTATCAAAAAACGGATGCAATAGACCGATTCAGCGACCCCGAAAACCTAGGAAAAGACACCAAACTTTTTTTTTTTTTTTTTTTTTTTTTTTTTTTTTTAGCCTGAGTCGGTGAATTTATTTCGGGTTTGGATCACATGAGCCAGTTCCGGTGAATACCTAACTACTATCGAGTCTACTGTACCCCTTGACGAAATTATTAATATAGATGAACGGGGCGGGAGGTTCGCATTCCAGCGAGGTCTCGAGATAATGTGACCGGGTTGTATAGCCCTTATTTTAGTTCCTTAACATTTCCAATGGCGGTAAATGTGTGAAAGGATACTATGCGAAAAAAGTTTTCATCAAAAACTCATAGTAGGTACAGGCGCTATTTATTTAAGGCCTTTGAATGTTTGTTGTGCAGAGTCACGCCGGCGTCAGGAGCTACAAGTGCGCCATCTGCGACTCGGGCTTCGCCTCGGGCTACAGGCTGCGCGAGCACGTGCGCGGGGTGCACCTCCGCGTCCGGAAACAGAGCACCCAGGGCTCCAGAGACACCCTAGACACACTGGAGAGTCTCTATCAACAATATCACAGAACTGTACCCAACTCTGTAGCTAAGGTTAAAAAGTCAGCAAAGTAAGAATATGAATAACTAGCTTTTGCCCGCGATTTTGTTCGCGCGGAAGAGTTACTTATTTTTTTTTTAACAGAGCACCCAGGGCTCCGGAGACACCCTAGACATACTAGAAAGTCAGCAAGTAAAGTTAAAGTCAGCAAAATAAAAGTAAGAATATGAATAACTAGCTTCCGCCCACGGCTTCGCCCGCTTAGTTTCATACAAACTTTCATCCCCTATTTTATCCCCTTGGGGGTAGAATTAATCAAAATCCTTTCTTAGCGGATGCCTACGTCATAACATCTACCTGCATGCCAAATTTCAGCCCTAACCGTCCAGTGGTTTGGGCTGTGCGTTGATAGATCACTATGTCAGTCAGTCAGTCAGTCACCTTTGAGTTATATATATTTAGACTAGCCGCGGGGTTACTTTAGGCAGTATTTTGAAGTAAAACTTCTTTACGCACGCTTGACTTGGGAAGTAAGCTGGTGAATGCGTTACGAAAAGTGTGATCGGGCGAGGCGAACGGAAGTTGAGAGGAAGATATAAGCTAGTGAAGATGAAAAGAGAGTTTCGTTTCGTATATTACTGTAAGGGCAAGAGAGGTGCGAGCACACATTTTCTTTCTCTCTTTCTCTCATAGCCAGTTACGTTTCGTATATCTAAGACAGTGCAGTACATACAATAGATGGAGCTAAAGAAGCTTTACTTCAGTCGTTTTTTTTAGGATTCTTATTTTGCACTTAACTTTCATCCCTTATTTCAACCCCTTCAAGCGTTTTTTTCGTGATAAAAGCAAAGATTCTTTGAATAAAGGTACCTTTTGTCTTTTCTCAAGATTTAATCTGTGCTTTGTTGATCAAAATTTATAGCACATAGAAGTAAGATTTTTGTTTCATTATGATATCCGGGTAAAAGTTATTATAATTATAGCCATCTTTATTAATAATTGACTACTTGTTTCTGTAAATAAAAAACATTTGATGTTGGCAACATTTGTTTTATTGATGACAGATGCCTTATACTCGTATAAGGTTGTATGTAGACTACATAGATGGGGGCCTGCCTCGGCCTGATCTTGAGGTGCCCCCCGCGTCTTCTTACTGTTATTTGTGCCCTACACAGCGGGG
Source organism: Cosmorhoe ocellata (assembly GCA_963675405.1). Lineage (NCBI taxonomy): Eukaryota > Metazoa > Arthropoda > Insecta > Lepidoptera > Geometridae > Cosmorhoe > Cosmorhoe ocellata. The sequence goes on from OY776273.1 coordinate 1,236,968, forward strand.
GTCTGCCTCGGCCTGATCTTGAGGTGCCCCCCGCGTCTTCTTACTGTTATTTGTACCCTACACAGCGGGGGCCTGCCTCGGCCTGATCTTGAGGTGCCCCCCGCGTCTTCTTACTGTTATTTGTACCCTACACAGCGGGGGCCTGCCTCGGCCTGATCTTGAGGTGCCCCCCGCGTCTTCTTACTGTTATTTGTACCCTACACAGCGGGGGCCTGCCTCGGCCTGATCTTGAGGTGCCCCCCGCGTCTTCTTACTGTTATTTGTGCTGTACACGGCGGGGGCCTGCCTCGGCCTGATCTCGAGGTGCCCCCCGCGTCTTCTTACTGTTATTTGTGCCCTACACGGCGGGGGCCTGCCTCGGCCTGATCTTGAGGTGCACCCCGCGCGTGTGCGTGGTGAGGGAGCTCTTCTGGCTGAAGGCGGCGGCGCACAGCGCGCACCGGAACGGCTTCTCGCCCGTGTGGACGCGGATGTGGTTGCTCAACATGAACTTAGTCTGTAACATACATATTCATCCTACTAATATTATAAACGCGAAAGTTTGTAAGAATGTGTGGATGTATGTTTGTTACTCTTTCACGCTGAAACGGTTGAACGGATCTGTATGAAAATCTGTGGCACAGATGTAGATTTTAGTCTGGAATAGCGAATAGGCTATTTTTTATCTCGGAAAAATGTAAAGTTCCCGCGGATAGATTTATTTTTGTTTTTTAAAGTACCACGCGGGCGAAACCGTGGGCGGAAGCTAGTTTATTTAAATATCTTTACAAGCTTTCGCTCTCGCTTCGCCCGCATGATACCTTGATAAACAGAAACAAATCTATCCCGCGGAAAATGTATTTTTTTCCGGGATAAAATAACCCATGTGCTATTCCAGACTATAATTTATATCTCTGCCAAATTTCATCCTGATTCGTTCAGCCGCTTCAGCGTGAAAGAGTAACAAACATACATCCATACGTTCTTACAAACTTTCGCATTTATAATATTAAGTAGTACCCCCGCCAAACGATCCGAAGGTCGTGGGTTCAAACCTCTCGTGCCAATGAGTTTTTCTGTTACAAAAATGTATGTGCGCAATGCCAGTGCTCTTAAACGATGAAGGAAAACATTGCACGATGTTTTTCGGCATACCATTATTCATCAAAGAGGCAAAGTTGAAGGTAATTTTTGTCACCTGTAGGTCTACCATGAGTTGTCACATTTAGATCGGTTGACGTTACTACAGTAGTAATAGTTCGTTACTATGACATCTGTCGAAATTGTTACTCATGGTACCATATTCTAAGCAAATTAATGAGCGCAAACTACAGTAGCTGTAGTACGCTGTGACGTAGGATAGTTAGCTACGTGAGGTTTTAGTACTCAAATATCCGCTAGAGGCGCTGTACAATATTTTCATACATTTTTTTAACTACAGTCGCTAGCGAGTGTGGATTGTGAAAACTCATGGTAGACCTACTTAAGTGGTCGATCTACAGCAATATTATACTACTTACATTGAACCCTCGTCCACAAATATGGCATATCTTGTCCTTGGGTTTCTCGACGCCCTCGTGCGCGTGCTTTATATGTAGTTTCAGCTTACACTGCGCTTCGTACCCCTGGGAACAGAACATAGATAGAACTAACGGTACTTAAATTTTCACATACTAGCTTCCGCCCGCGGTTTTGCCCGCTTGGTACTTTGTTAAATTATAGTCTAGTATACAGACTATTAAATCTATCTCAGTGCCGAATTTCGTCTAAATCCGTTGAGCCGTCTCAGCGTAATTGAGTAACAAACATACATCCATTCAAACTATGTATGTGTATCATCATCTTCCTGCCCTTATCCCACGTTATGTGTGGTCGGCACAACATGCGATCTTCTTCCATTTCCCTCTGTCATTTCAAACTATGTATGTGTATATGTACTCTTTATCCTGGAAAAATGTACGGTTCTCGTGGGATAGATTTGTTTTTGTTTTTCAAGGTACCACGTGGACGAAGCCGTCGGCGGAAGCTAGTTTATAATATTAGTAAGATCTCTGTGTTTAGCACAAATATTGGTGGACATTTTACACAACGCCATCTAGTCCAAAACTAATCTTGTACTATGAGAACCAGATAGCTGATGGATTAATTATACAGGGTGTCCCAAAAAGTAGTGTCAAGCGAAAGTCCAGAGATAGAACACCAAGGGGGTACCCAAATCACCCCCATGTATGTTCCGCGATTTTTTATAGTTTTCGAGTTATGAATTTTTGACCGAATTTTTGAAAATTTACGACTTGAACAACTTAAAAAGTTCTATAAAAAAAAGTAGAAAACTTTCTTGAGATTTTTTTTTTGCTACTGAATTGTTATGATTTGTTCTTCTAAACATAAAATAATCAGCTACGTGACTTTGATGAAAACTATGAAAATGTTGGTGTAAAGTCAAATAATTACATTCGGTGAATTGTGACTAAAATTTTCAATTTAAAAATCTTAACAAGTGATTTCATGGTTCTTAAATAAGTCTAAAAAGTTCTCCAGACTCTCAGCGTTCATAACATTAAAAAAAAGTAGTACTTAATAGGCTACTTTGGCTAAAATCGGCCTTCAAAGACGGTGAGGTGGAAAATTCTTAAAATTAGCAACCTGATTAAAAAATAGATTTTGGCCATTTTATCATTCTTAAGCTTAATTTGTTTGTTGTAACCCCCTGAAGTTTTCGGAAGTAGTCTGGTAACACCCTGTATGTGATCATAGTGAGTCGGCCGCACCTTGCCGCATCGGTCGCACTTGAACGGACGCACAGTGGAGTGTCGCGCTAGGATGTGTTTCTTCAAACCAGTGGAATTCACGAACTTAGCGTCGCACAGTCTGCAGGCGTGTCTGTAACAACCATTACAATAATAAATAACACTCACACGACTGTAATCCCCAGTTATTATTAGTATTAGACGGGTATTTATCGCGTTCAAATTACTTTTTATTTTCCCGACGTGTCTACCCATCGTCACACCGTCGCTAGTGGAAATCACGAGTCTACCCGTGACCACGACAGCGTGCAAACCTATCAAAAAGTCGGGAAAATAAAAGGTTATTTGAACGCGATAAATACCCGTCTAATACTAATAATAATGTGATCAGATCGCACAAGTTTAAAAGTACATATATGTAATCCCCAGGCTCGGTAGATATCTCCTCAGATCTCTAGATACATCTTAGAGGATATCTAAAGAGTCAGCACGTTTAAACAAGTAGCCTATGTGCTATTCGAGACTATAATCTATAAAAAAAAAAAAAAAAAAAATATGATCACGACTGTAATCCCCGGGCTCGGTAGATATCTCCTCAGATCTTTGGTTACTTAAATCTTTTGAGGATATCTAAAGGGGGAAGTCAGAGGCACGTCCAAACATGACATTTGGTACATGCCCACATTTTGCACTGTAGTTAGTATTCCGTACGTGACAGGTTGCAAGCCCATCGCCGCTTATAAGAATACTAACCTATGACGCACACCTTCGAATTTTTGGTTCTAGGGTATGCCGGTTTCCTCACGATGTTTTCCTTCACCGTTTAAGAGCGCTGGCATTGCGCACATAAATTTTTCGAATGGAAAAACTCATTGGTGCACGACCAGGTTTGAACCCACGACCTTCGGATCGTGAAGCCGGGGTGCTACCACTACACCACCAGCGCTCTTATATAGCTACACCACCAGCGCTATAATCTATATCTTTGTCAAATTTCATCCAGATCCGTTCAACTTTCAGCGTGAAAGAGTAACAAACATACATCCATACATTCTTACAAACTTTCGCGTTTATAATATTAGTAGGATATATAAAATATAGCCTATGTTACTCAGGGATAATGTAGCATTCTAATGTTGAAAGATTTTTTTAAATCGGTCCAGTAGTTTTTGAGTCTATTCGTTACAAATAAAAATACAAATCTTTCCACTTTATAATATTAGTATAGATTTAAATAAATAAATATTGGTGGACATTTCACACAACGCCATCTAGTCCCAAACTAGGCAAAGCTTGTACTATGGGAACCAGATAGCTGATAGATTAATTATATACCTTTTTTTGTAAATACATACATAGAATATAATAACACCCAGACACAGAACAAACATGTGCGTTCACACAAATGTCAGTCCTGGGGGATCGAACCCACAACCTGCAGCGCAGGAGGCAGAACTACTACCGACTGAGCTGTGAGGCCTCTGGTGCGGTACAGAAGAAGTACAGAACGCGACCTCTAGTGCGGCAGCGAAGTAGTAGGTACAGTACGCGGCCCCTTGTGCGGCACCGAAGTAGTAGGTACAGTACGCGGCCCCTTGTGCGGCACCGAAGTAGTAGGTACAGTACGCGGCCTCTTGTGCGGCACCGAAGCAGTACAGTACGCGGCACTATGCTCACCTCAGCGCAGTGTCCGCGCGGTGCCGCGCCGCGTACTTGAGATGCGCCCGGTAGCACACGGCGCTCGCGAACCTCCGGTCGCACTCGGCGCAGTAGGCGGGCTCGGGCGCGCCGTGCGTGCGCATGTGGCTCGCCAGGTAGCGCACGCGCACGCCGCACACTGTGCACGCAGACTTCGGCTTTGGACTGTGCATCTGCCTTCAAGTACAATCCTACTATTATACAAGGTGAGTTTTTGGTCAGTCTACAGCCGGCGCCTAATTCTTTTATTTCTTAATCGTATTTGTGTCGTTGGTTTAGTAATTGAATTTGATAAGTATTTCGTACGGAACTGAATAGTCGAAAAGATTAACAAAAGTGTGTTAAACACATGGTAAGGCGCGCAGAGTCGACGACCTCGCAGACTACACCCGGCCCGCCGCCGCGCCGAGCGAGTCTATCTCGCTCACTCAACGTGTGATTGGAGAGATTAACTCGTGGGCGGTGTTCGCGATGATATGTGATTGGTCAAAGTCCACGTGGACTGCTAGATGCATTTTGACCTTTAACCTGTTGACCTGTGCCGCAAATTGGCGCGTGCCGACAAACGAATAGCAACTACTATCGGTTCTCATATTATCGAGTAAGTTTCGTCTTATTATTAATAAAAAAAAAACATTATTTATATTTGAGTAGGGTTACAGATATAGATTACGTGGGATAAGAAGTAGCCTATGTGCTATTCCAGACTATAATCTATATCCGTGCCAAATTTCATCCAGATCCGTTTCAGCGTGAAAGAGTAACAAACATACATCCATACATTCTTACAAACTTTCGCGTTTATAATATTAGTAGGTTTTTAAGAAATCTTAGTGAGACACAAACAACAGATTAACTTACTGAATATGGATCCTAAGGCCGTTCTTGGTGGTGAATGTCTTGGCGCACGACTCGCACTTGGCCGGCGCCTCGTGCACCGTCTCCCGGTGGAAGCGGAGACTGGCCGGAGATCTTGTTCAGTAAATACAATATCTATATACAGGGTGTCCCAAAAAGTAGTGTCAAGCGAAAGTCCAGAGATAGAACACCCCTTGGGGTACCCGAATAACCCCCATGTATGTTCCGCGATTTTCTATAGTTTTCGAGTTATTAATTTTTTTCCGAATTTTTGAAAATTTACGAGTTGAATAACTTAAAACATTCTTACAAAAAAAGTAGAAAACTTTCTTGAGATTTTTTTTTTGCTACTGAATTGTCATGAGTTGTTCTTTTATGCATAAAATAATCAGCTACGTGACTTTGATGAAAACTATGAAAATGTTGGTGTAAAGTCAAATAATTACATTCGGTGAATTATGACTAAAATTTTCAACTTCAAATTAAAAATCTTAAAAAGTGATTTCATGGTTCCTAAATAAGTCTAATGCGTCGCAAACAGCTGGGATGGGCAGCGTTTGGTAAGCTGGAGGACATTTTCAGGGACCGCAAAATGCCACAATGCCTGAAAACTAAACTTTTTAACCAATGTGTCTTGCCCACAATGACATACGGTGCCGAAACATGGACGCTCACTAAGGAAACTGTGCACAAAATGAGAGTTGCACAAAGGGCCATGGAGCGTGCCATGCTCGGCATATCTTTGCTAGATCGAGTCCGAAATACGGAAATACGTAGACGGACGAAGGTAGCAGATATCGGAGACCGTATAGCGAGACTTAAGTGGCGCTGGGCAGGGCACTTGGCCAGATTTAGTGATGGCAGGTGGTGTAAAGCGCTGACAGAGTGGTGGCCAAGGGAGAGCACTAGAAGCCAAGGCAGACCACCAGCCCGGTGGGTCGATGATATAGAGGCCATAGAGGGAAATACCTGGACAAGAACAGCACAGGGTCGTTTGAAGTGGCGTTTGAGGGAGGAGGCTTATACCCAGCAGTGGGCCATTATTTGAGCTGCCAATGATGATGATGATGATGAAATAAGTCTAAAGAATTTTCGAGACTCTCAGCTTTTATAATCATTAAAAAAAAGTAGTACTTAATAGGCTACTTTTGCTAAAATCGACCTTCAAAGACGGTGAGGTGGAAAATTCTTAAAATTAGCAACCTGATTAAAAAATAGATTTTGGCCATTTTATCATTCCTAAGCTTAATTTGTTTGTTAACTAACCAAAAACGACTACACAGAATTAGTTTATGCCAAAGAAATCAGCAATATGGCCGAATTAAGAACAAAATTGAGACAGGCCGAAGAAAAAATTAAGGCACTTAAAATAGCTTTCATACGATTAAAGGAAACCTTTTTAAGACGATGTAGGATTTGTATCGACCTAGAAGGTTGACATTTTGAAAACTTTTTGTAAAAAAATAATAAATTTTACTTGTTGTTTTATTTCATAAATTAAGCTAAACTAAATAAATAAAACCTTCAAATACTAATGAAATCTTACTTTCCTGCAGTCCTTTTTGGTTAGTGAACAAATTAATTAAGCTTAGGAATGATAAAATGGCGAAAATCTATTTTTTAATCAGGTAGCTAATTTTAAGAATTTTCCACCTCACCGTCTTTGAAGGCCGATTTTAGCCAAAGTAGCCTATTAAGTACTACTTTTTTTAAATGATTATAAAAGCTGAGAGTCTCGAAAATTCTTTAGACTTGTTTAGGAACCATGAAATCACTTTTTAAGATTTTTAATTTGAAGTTGAAAATATTAGTCATAATTCACCGAATGTAATTATTTGACTTTACACCAACATTTTCATAGTTTTCATCAAAGTCACGTAGCTGATTATTTTATGCATAAAAGAACAACTCATAACAATTCAGTAGCAAAAAAAAAATCTCGAGAAAGTTTTCTACTTTTTTTTAAAGAATGTTTTAAGTAGTTCAAGTCGTAAATTTTCAAAAATTCGGAAAAAAATTAATAACTCGAAAACTATAGAAAATCGCGGAACATACATGGGGGTGATTCGGGTACCCCAAGGGGTGTTCTATCTCTGGACTTTCGCTTGACACTACTTTTTGGGACACCCTGTATATAAAAATTAATTGCTGTTCGTTAGTCTCGCTAAAACTCGAGAACGGCTAAACGGATTTATCTTATCTTGGTCTTGAAATGTTCGTGGAGGTCTAGGGAAGGTTTAAAAGGTAAGAAAAATTCGAATAACTGCCGGGAAAACCCTTAAAATAGCCCTTTTCTATTTCCCCTACAAACGTTTTCTAAATAAAATGTAGAGTCAATTTGAACTTTATTACTATTCAATAAAGTTCATATTAAATTATAATCACTCACTGTTGTCTAAGCAATGTAGAAAGCGGTACGAAGTTTGCCGGGACAGCTAGTAATTATATAAAAAAAGTATATAATAATGCTATCAGTTATCAGTTTGTGGCTAGATGGCGTTGTGTGAAATGGTTACTAATATCTTATACCTTAAAATCTAATCTAAAATTTAATTTAAATTTAATCTTATTACTTTCATATTTCGTACCATTTTCGGATGGAATTTCCAAAAACCCCGCCATAGTGGGTGATTTTGTTATAAAAGGAAGCCACCTTTCAAGTTTCAGCTTTCTAGCTTCAGCAGTTTCGTTCGGCGATGATGAATCAGTCAGTCAGTCAGTCAGTCAGTCAGTCAGGTTAAGCTATTATTATACACCGTGAAACTTTGATGGTTGTTTTCCCGCGGCAGAACAACTTGCCATAAGGAGTACTTTCGAAACAGAGTAAAAGTAAAGAAATAAACACGTTTTAGTTTTAAAATAATTTAAAAAATATTCATCAACTCGAAAACGTGAGGAACGATAATAACATTAGATGTAACTTGTAGGTACTATTCGAATCGCACGCGCCGCCGGCCGCCTTCGTGTAGGTATCAGTACCCCTAGTATGAGTTTTTGATTTACGAAAACTTTTTTCGAATAGTATCCTTTCATACATTTGTCTCCATCGGAAATGTTAAGGAACTAAAATAAGGTCGATAATATCGAAAATATTATGTAATCGGCAGTCTCAGCAATGATTTTTAAATCAAGTTTTCACGATATCGACTTTATTATAGTTCCTTAAAATTTCCGATGGAGGTAAATGTATGAAAGGATACTATTCGAAAAAAGTTTTCGTTAACTATCAAAAACTCATACTAGGGGTACAGGATGAATTACTATTGGTTCGTGGTCGCTTTCGAATTAAATTTTCACAATGGTATATCTGTATTTTTTGTTTCTAATATTAATTTGTTTATACAGCGATTGTATTACCAAGACAAAACCATTTCGCTGCGGGAAAACAACCATTAAAATTTCACGGTGTATAGGTATAGATTATTTCACACACATGTTTCTCTGGTTAATACTCACGGGAAACTTCCTTTGCAGATTTTACAATGAAACCTTTTGACGTCGTGTTCCTTTGCGTCGTGAGATGTCATTTCGGAGATCTTGTGCCCGATGTAGCCACATATCGTACACTGATATTTTCTGTAGTGCCTCAGAATATGCTCATTGTAATAATTTGATTTTGTGAAGCGAGTTTGACATATACTGCATTTAAAGTTACTGGCTTTCTGAAAGAAAGAATTAAAAGATCACGACTGTAATCCCCAGGCTCGGTAGATATCTCCTCAGATCTCTAGTTACCTTTGAGGATATCTAAAGAGTCAGAGGAAAGAATTAGAAGGTCACGACTATAATCCCCAGGCTCGGTAGATATCTCCTCAGATCTCTAGTTACATAGATCTTTGAGGATATCTAAAGAGTCAGAGGCACGTCCGCACATGACATTTTACATGCCCACATTTTGCACAGTAGTTAGTATTCCGTACGTGACAGGTTGCAAGCCCATCACTGTCTATAAGAATACTAACCAATGACACACACCTTCGGATTTTCAGTTGGTATGCCGGTTTTCTTTCGATGTTTTCCTTCACCGTTTTAGAGCACTAGCATTGTGCACTTAAATATTTCGAACTGAAAAACCCATAAACCCATTGGTGTATGATCAGGTTTGAACCCACGACCTTCGGAGCGTGTCATAGGTTAGTATTGTTATAAGCGGCGATGGGCTTGTAACCTGACATATACGGAATACTAACTACTGTGCAAGTAGGTGGTTTATGCCGGTTCGGCGACACATATTTCCAGTATAAGTAGAGCTGTGTGTTGTATGTGTTTGGTGGTGGGTGAAGGTTCTGTTTAAATTGGTTATGGTTGGAATGGTGCGTTTGAGCTGTGTTTCGATAGTTTGATGTGTGGCGGTCGGGGTCTGGGAGCTCTGGTTTCTGGTCGGTGTTAGGGTTGTCACTCGGCTCGCGGTTTCTGATATTCAACAGGATGCGATAGTTACATTGTATTAGATAATAGTGAAAAAATGTAAATAATATATTGATTTGATAAGGGAATGAAACAAAGGATTTGCAGGAAATGAGTAATTGATAATAAAATCTATGTTTAGATATCTGGATGCTGTTCAATAGGAAAATTCACTTCATACAGCTTCTTGCTGGAGAAAAACGGTGTTGTGTGTGCGCAAGTAGTCATGTTATTTTCAAGTATTTTACCGTGGACAATTGTGTTCCATATTCAACAGCATACCGTTGAGAATGCAGTGTACTCAATCATCAAGAAGAACATTTCACAATCAATACAAGAAGATTTGCATGATCTATGCAGCGTGAGTAATAGCTATATTTTGAAGAATGTTACGTTATTAGATGGAGAGCTTTTTCTGAAGAATCGGTTGATGAAATTATACTTTTATGCAGAAAACTACAGTGAGGATTACATATATGAAAACCGTTTCGATTTTCCTCTTAGAAAATCAAAGAATGTGATGATCACTGTGCGAAGTGGTGAAATGAAAAAAAATAAACAGCTAAATTTACGTTTATGCGATAGTGATAGTAGATTATTGCTGTTTAAATTGGAAGTCACACACTACACCAAAACTCGCGTAAAGCGAAGTGATAGAGTAACAAATAACTTGCAACAAACTTGGTCATCTGATATGTACGAGCAGAAGTTTACAGATGAGAGAGGCTTAGAAATTACTATAAAAGTACCAAGAGGGTTCAGAACTAATAGTTCTAATCATCATCGTCATGCTCACAAATCAATGTCTAGAGATGAAGAAGCGGATAAAATATAAACATTGACTGAGACAGAGTTAGTAAACTCTACTACTACTACGAGTACTACTGCTGCTACTACTACGACTACTTCTACAACGCCCTATCCTCTAAGTGAAGCATGTCAGCAATATCAGTACTCCTAGTATGAGTTTTTGATTTACGAAAACTTTTTTCGAATAGTATCCTTTCATACATTTACCTCCATCGGAAATGTTAAAGAACTAAAATAAGGTCGATAATATCGAAAATATTATCTAATCGGCAGTCCCAGCAATGATTTTAAAACAGAGTTTTCACGATATCGACCTTATTTTAGTTCCGTAACATTTCCGATGGAGGTAAATGTATGAAAGGATACTATTCGAAAAAAGTTTTCGTAAACTATCAAAAACTCATACTAGGGGTACAGATCACACTTGAAAGTGTGGTAAACTGGTGTTATTATCAGTTGGAAAAGCTAAAGAAAGGTGAAATCAATAGATCAGCCTGCTTAGAAAAAATACTAATAAACAATTTAGTTTAGGAGTTCGTTCACACACCTAATAAGTTATGGTTTCAGTAAAAATAATGTAAGCACCTTTTTACAAAAGTATTGTGGTTTTGATATATGTATAAATGTGGTTGATATGAGTAGATAATATTTTTTCCCATGCGATAGTGTTATGTAAGTACCTACTTATGGTTTTATTTATATCTGAAACAATGTAAATACTGATAATAATCTATATCTATATAAGAGCTTAACCTGACTGACTGACTGATTGATCATCGCCGAGCCAAAACCGCCGAAGCTAGAAAGCTGAAATTTGAAAGGTGGTTTCCTTTTATAACAAAACCACCCACTAAGGCGGGATTTTTGGAAATTCCACCTCTAAGGGGGTGAAAAAGGGTGAAAACGTTAGTATGAAACTTTTTAACGCGTGGAGCGATTTTCATGAAACTTTGTTTGTGCACTGTAAATGCAAAATGAATGTACACGTGTTTCAGGATTTTTTAATATAATCTTCAAAAGGAGGTAAAATGGGGTGTCAAAGTTAGTATGGGATTTTTATGAGTTGTGTGATGTGTTTGAAACTCAGTTTAGATACTTTAAGTGAACGAAGTCGCGGGCGGGACAGCTAGTTTAATATATTTATGTGGTTAATAGATAATAGTATTCCCATGTGAACGATATAAGGCTGCTTGTATAAATACCACCCGGAATGCGGTGGAGCATTTATTCAATTCCGAATCGTGCACCAGGCTGCGTCAGTGTGGTCTTTATTCCATCACGAACGAAGACTGTGTCAAAGCAATCGTCAATCTTCAGAGCACTCAAAGACTGTGTCAGTGATCATCAAACTTCAGAGCACTCAGAGACTGTGAGTTTTTGTGTTTTTCATCTTTTGCAACATGTCATCAGCATCATCTTCAAGTCAAGCATTATTGAACCTCAACAACTGCGGTAAGAGATGCTGGGTTAAGGTAGGTGATCTTGAAGTAGACAAGCCCTACAAGATGATTTACCTCGACATAAAGAAGACTTTATCAAAGTTTAACCCATCGAAGATGCAAACAGTTGTAAACCTAGAGAACGGGTACAACCAGTGGCGGATTTACACATTTGCCGCCAGTAGGCTATTAAATTTAGCGTTTAGTAATTTATCATGTAAAATCGTTGGATTATTTGGTATAGGTGTATAGTATTAAAATATTGGAATTTTGTTAAATTTTTTCTCCATGTATATTATAATTTTTATTTATTATTTTGTGTAAGGTAATAAGCCAAATTTGCCGCCCCCTAAAATTTGCCGCCCTAGGCTCCAACCTACTCAGCCTGGTGATAAATCCACCACTGGGTACAACCTCGCATTACCTTCTAGGTTTGATGATATGAATGATGACATGGTTGAGTACTTACAAACATCAAATGTGTACATGACGAACAAAGGACCCACTGGTAGATCATGGATAATCCATTTCGAGGAGCTAGAAAATCCTCCCCAACCTTAAGCAATCATTAAGTACCTACCTACAATATTTTTTATCTACCTACTTGTGCAAAATGTGGGCATGTATAGTATAGTTGGCGCAACGAATCTAGGCATTCATGAAGTTAGCCGCAAGAGCTGCGCAGTATCGTTTTTCGGGAGCAATTGGAGGTATAAGGAGGGGGGAAGGAACTGTACATGCGCAAACTCGCACCTGTGGCTAACTTCACCTAGATCCGTTAGATGACCTATACCAAAAGTCATGTTTGGACGTGCCTCTGACTAGCCTCTTTAGATATCCTCAAAGACCTAAGTCACTAGAGTACAGGGGAGATAGAGTATGTGGTTTTGTTTTTGCAATGGCACTCACCTCAGAATGTCTTCTGCTCATATGTTGATCATACAACTCTTTATGAAAAAATCCGAGTATACACCACTCGCATCTATATTTAACTTTATTCTTATATCTATCCATCTGTCTGTCCTTTTCTCTATGCGCTTGCATTTCCTCCTCGCTCATTTCAATTATAATATAGTTCTCTTTTGTAACTGATAATATTTTATTTTTCGTCTCATTTCTCGCTCTCTTTTTATCGTGCTCTCTCTTTTCAATTTTGACTTTCTTTCTTTTTACATTTGATTCCGTTTTCCTTTTTATCGCTTTTGTTTTGAAAGTTTTAGGTACACTTATTTCCTCGGCTATAACATTTTTTAATAGTTCATCATTTTCATATTTAATATCTACATCCATTCCTGGATTTTCAGTTTCATAATGTTTAATATCATTAGCAATAAAATAATTTGCAAAATTATTTTCATTATAGTCATTTTGTGTACTATCATTGTTTTCTTCAGATTTGATACTTTGAGTTAAAATGTTTTCAAAATTGTCGCAACAGATGTCATTAAACTTTAAGCTTGAGTATGAGAGGTGGCTTAATGATGATAGATTTTTAACCTGAAATTATTTATTTATTAATTTAAGTTTTGAAAACCAACAGTTAATACACATTGTCCTTAAAAAAACATGAATAGAAATAGCTGGCCAATTGAGTATTTGAATGTTTTTTTTTTTTGTGATAAATGGAAAGATCATATATAAGTTTTATAGCAAAACTATTTTTTATTTCATATTTTCACAATAAATTTTTTTCAAATACTCAATTACAGGTCAAATCTAAGAAAGCAGGGCATTTACCACAAGTTACTTCAGAAACATCAATTTCAAGCTAGAAGTAACACTACTTCAATACACTTTTTATAGGTCATGGTATGAATGAAATATCAAGGGTGATAGATTTGTATGTGGATGGATAATAGGGTAGAGGTAGACAGAAAAGATGGATGGACTGTGTGAAAGATGATATGTATAAGAAAGGAGTGAGTACTGAGATGACGGATGATAGGGGAGAGTGGAGGAAGAGAACCTGTTGTGCCGACCCCACCAGTGGGATAAGGGCAGGAAGATGATGGTATGAAATAACAAATTTATATTGCTTTGATATTGAAGAGCTTGTAGTAGGGCTTCTGAAGTTTTGAGAGTAGATTCCTTTCTGGGAAAAGAGGTTCTAAGTTAGAAATTAAACATACTTGATGACAGGTATATTTTAGACTTTCTTGAGCTTGTAACACTTGCAGTTTGAACTTGTGTAGTTTATGGAACATAGAATTACATTCCCAGCATACTAAGTTCACATTTTCAATGATCTGAAATGTAATTAGAACTATTAGCGAGCACTAGTGGTATTAGACGCCTTCTGATCTTAAAGTCGCTGGTTGAATACAAGAATCAAGAATGTTTATTTGCCAAAAAAGTGTTACAACAGAAATCAACTTGGCACCAGCGTGAATGTAAATCCCTGACAGCAAGGTGCTTAGTTATATTAGGTACCTAAATTATTAAACTAATCGTGTGTGGATTTTTCTTTTGAAATAATTAATGTGTGATATACCAGTACTCGTTGAAGGAAATCATCGTTAAAATATCTTCATATCGGTGATTCTAAAAGTTTGAAGACGTGATGTGCACAATAGCACCTGAAAGGCGAGTTGTGGGTTCAATTCTTCGCGGTATTATTAAATGTTTAGGTACATGTCTTCAATAGAAATTTCTTTGTTGAAAGTGGATAATTTATGTAAGTATTTGTAGCGAGATTTGTACTTACTTGATTACCAAATAGCGATTGGTATTTATTTTGATCTAATTGAAACAGTCTTCTGTTTATGCTTAGACACGTAGAACATATTATTTCAGACATTTCGTATGTACGAAATTCGTTAAATTATTATGTACAGTATCTTGGTGATTTCGAAGAAAATTAAATAAATATACGAAAAGAAGAACACAAAACAACACCAAACAAAAATAATAAACACAAAAATCGTTATATACACGTATAAAAAAAATACCGATACGTTATTTATACGTACATTTTGACAGACGATGGCTTTATTATTCTTAAGATTTAATTCCGCTACTCAACTTTACCGACTTAACTTAGCCGTAATGACCGAATTCTATACTCTATTTAGGTATTTATATTTATATTACGCAGAAAACCGATAATTTCGTAATATACGAATAAAATATTAGGTATGATTATATATTTTTATTTAAACATCAATTCTCCGTACAAGACTCTCCGACAATGACGAAAGTGAGAACAATGATGAAACCTTTGAGTAGAATGGTCATGTACCGCAAATGCCGTTGAAGATAAATTTCATTGGTCATGTCAGTAATGTCACTGTCACTGTCAGTTGTCAGGATGCAGCCTGCGCATGTGCGCGTACAGCGCGGCGCGCTGGCGGAAGGCGCGGCCGCAGCGCGCGCAGCTCAGCGGGCGCGCGCCCGTGTGCCGCCACACGTGCTCCGAGAGGGACTTCTTGTACTGAAAACGTTTTGTGGATAAGTACATTATTCAACCGACCGATCATATTTTATTACAAGCTTTTATTTAACTTGTAATGTATGTATGTTATTAAATCTTGCAACTGAATTTCTGTCCGGTCCGTACTCACCCTGAAAGCCTTCCCACAATAGTCACACATCTTGTCCTTGGCGTTCTCCTTGATGCCCTCGTGAGCTCGCCTCACGTGTCTCTTCACGCAGCGGCGCGTCGCGAGCGACTGCCAGTATAAAATAAAACAATATGACCCGACTGTAATCCCCAGGCTCGGTAGATATCTCCTCAGATCTCTAGTTACTTAGATCTTTGAGGATATCTAAAGAGGGTAGTCAGAGGCAAGTCTAAACATGACATTTGGTACATGTCCACATTTTGCAGAGTAGTTAGTATTCCGTACGTGACAGGTTGCAAGCCCATCGCCGCTTATAAGAATACTAACCTATGACACATACCTTCGAATTTTTGGTTCTAGGGTATGCCGGTTTCCTCACGATGTTTCCCTTCACCGTTTAAGAGCACCGGCATTGTGCACATAAATTTTTCGAATGGAAAAACTCATTGGTGCACGACCAGGTTTGAACCCACGACCTTCGGATCGTGAGGCAGGGGTGCTACCACTGCACCACCAGCGCTCTAGTATAATGTATGTAAGTCCAACCTTGTCGCAAACTGGGCACTTGTGGTTGGGCTGCGCGTCGTGCCTATACGCGATGTGGTCGCGCAGCTCGCCGCGCGACCGGAACCTCTTCTCGCAAGACGGACACGCGTGCCTGCCGATATATACACACCATTTACTAATATACACTTTGTATACTAATGTATCCTACCGATATATACACATCGTTTACTAATTTATACTTTGTATACGAATGTATCATTCGCGCTCAGTGTTGGTTTCTAAAAAAAAGTTAGTTTTATTGATGGGTACTTTAACCCCCTGAAGTTTTCGGAAATAGTCCGGTAACAGCCCGTATAACCATGGTTTACGAATATTATATACACTTGGTTTACGAATATTATATACAACTGGTTTACTATAGCTATAATTAAGATCGATCCACTGCGGTACCTGAGCGCGTCCTGCTGTGCGTGCGCGCGCGCATATTTCAGATGGTTCTCGTAGCTGGCGGGGCCCGCGAAGGCGCGGCCGCACGGCGCGCAGGCCGGGTGCGCAGGCCCCGGGGGCGAAGGCCCGGCGCGCGCGTGCGTGGCAGCGTGCGCGCGCAGCCGCGCCGTGCGCACAGTCTTATGGCACTGCGGGCACTCCGACAGCGGGTGGAGCCCGCCATGACTCCTGCGCTTCTATCACCTTATACACTAACCCATAGTGTTCTGTGCTATCCTGATATATTTTTTTCTATCACCTTATAAACTAACCCACAGTGTTCTATAACTATCCTGATATTTTTTCCTGGGATTTGTAAGTTTGGATGTAGGAATTAATCTCTGAAACTACTGATCATATTACAAAATTAGCTTCCGCCCACGGCTTCGCCCGCGTGGTACCTTGAATAACAAAAACAAATCTATCCCAAGAGCACTGAACAGTATACCATTACATTCAAATACAGCCGTGACTCCTGCGATTCTATCACCTAATAAACAAACCCATAGTGTTCTGTAACTGAGCGCTGGTGGTATGGTGGCACCATTGCCTCACGATCCGAAGGTCGTGAGTTCAAACCTGGGGCCTCACCACGAATTCATAATACATTACCGAATTAATATTACATTGTTATTTCGAATTAATATTACATTGTTTACTAACTACTGTGCAAAATGTGGGCATGTACCAAATGTCATGTTTGGACGTGCCTCTGACTACCCTCTTTAGATATCCTCAAAGATCTAAGTAACTAAAGATCTGAGGAAGATATCTACCGAGCCCGGGGATTACAGTCGTGATCATATTTATTTTATTTTTATTTTATGTTATTTCGTACTATGACCTATGCAAATTGTATTGAAGTAGTGACGTTTCTATAATGGTATCGTTACGGAATCGTTCTGGAAGATTTCGTGGTAAGGCCCCTGGTCATGCACCAATAAGATTCCACACATCCATCTCAACATTCGCATCTCCGCCGCATGCACTCTTTTCTCGTCCGTTCCCTTGGTGGCCCAACATTCAGACCCATACAATACGACAGGTCTTATGATCGTTTTTTAGATTTTCCCTTAAGTTTAAGGAGCATTCTCGGATCACACGTGGTTCCTGTGACCTGTCGCCATTTCATCCATCCCGCATTTACTATCTCTTACATCCGATCAATACTGAAAAGGGCGGAAATATCTAGTACTTTCCCGCTAAACTATTATGAGCTTAACAACACAAACTCAAATAGAAACTCGACACGTGTTTCGCTTCTCCACGAAGCATCCTCAGGACCGTTGACTCGCTCGCACTGGTGTTGCTCCACCGAGCGCGAAAGAGAAGACTTCTCTTTCTACTTGAGTTTGTGTTGTTAAGCTCATTAGATAATAGTTTAGCAGGAAATTACTAGATATTTCCGTCCTTTTCAGTATTTGTAATGGATTTCCGCAGACACGCCTGGAGGTCTACCATGAGTTGTCACATTTAGATTGGCTGACGTTACTACAGTAGTAATAGTACGTTACTATGACATTTGTCAAAATTGTTACTCATGGTACCAAATTCTAAGCAAATTAATGAGCGCAAACTACAGTCGCTGTAGTACGCTGTGACGTAGGATAGTTAACTACGTGAGGTTTTAGTATCCAACTATCCGCTAGAGGCGCTGTACAAGTTTTCATACATTTTTTTAACTACAGTCGCTAGCGAGTGTAGATTGTGAAAACTCATGGTAGACCTACGGAATCAATCATTTATCCCGATCAATCTCACCATCATTCCGTACTAATGAGGTACAGAAATTCGGATTGAGATGTGCTTTACTCACAGTTGATGTCTCTGCAAGTTGTGTTTGAACGCGAACACTTTTTGGCAAGTGACGTGTGGCCTGCCCGGTGAGACTTCTGAACGTGCTTCCACTTTGCACCTTTGTTACTACAAATAGAGTTCAAATTACAAATGCATTGCTGCTGCAAAATTTAAGGCTAAGATGCTAGTAACATTTTTGCTCCACTTTTTTTGATACTAGCCTTAGTCCAACCAAATTGATTTAATAATAGGTAGGTAAGTAATATTAGAAAAAAAGTTCAATACCTACTTGGGTAAAATGTATGAAATAGCTGTTTTTTTTTCGCGCTCATCGTGTTGGTTTCTTAGAAGAAGTTGTTTATATTGATGGCTTTAACCCCTGAAGTTTTCGGAAGTAGTCTGGTTACACCCTGTATAGTTGTCATTTTTCTATTTAGCCCCATATTCGCTCAGCGAATAGATTAATACAAGAGATTTTATTTTTATTAAACTTATATTACACTACGCGATATTCAGGGTCCAATTTAAGGAATTTACCAATAATGAGTGCCTTTAAATTTAACTAGCTTCCGCCGTGGTACCTCGTAATATTTAGCCTATATCTTAGTGGAGTACGTGAAGAAGAAAAACAACACCTTGGTGAGGGTCGAGCGGTTGGAGTCGCGTCACAATGATTTTAAATCATTTGTGGTGCGTATTCCAACTGAGAATATTTCGACCTTCACTAAGGAAGAATTTTGGCCGAAGAATGTGCTGTTCCGGCGTTTTCGCGGACGATTGCCGGCCGCAGCACATATCGCGTGTCACACGTCACCGCCACTACGTGCTAGTAAATAAGTTTATATATTATGTATGTTAGATTAAGGTATATATTTATATGGGCCGTAGTTTCTAAGTAATTTCCATCTTGTACTAGACTAATGTTGCCTGAAATAAAGTATTATTATTATTATTATTATTATTATTATACCAGACTATAATCTACCTCTGTGCCAAATTTCATCCCGATACTTTCAGCTGTTTCAGCGTGATAGAGTAACAATAATCCACCCAAACTTTGGCATTTATATAATAATAATAATAAAAAAGACCTTAGAGACCTTTGTTCCCTTTCGCTTACTACAGTATCCCGATTTAGGGAAAGATATTTTTCTATCACTATCATCGCTAAAAGAATGTGACGTAGGCTACAGTCAAAGATAAGCTACTTATTAGTTAGGTAGGCACTCACCTAAATGACATATCACACTCGGAACATGGATATTTCACTGGCTCGTCTGGTTTTAAGTCATTTTTCGTTGTTTTCTAAAAACATAAAACTTTATTTTGATCTTTCTAGTTTTTATCACCTTCAAAAAGCTGTAAGAGATGTAAAAAAATCGCAAAACAATATGACATTTTTTTTCACAAATTTTCTACATTTTTAAAAAATTAAATGACAATCAAAATTGAAATTGAAATTGAAAAATATTTATTCAGTACAATCACAAGGATCACTTTGAAACGTCTTACATGCTAGGTGAATCTATGTGCCAATTCCAACCTAACCCAAGTACGAGAAGAACAGGCAAGAAACTCGTCTCGGTCCTAGCGCTTTTTTGTATGATCCTTCTTACAAAAAAAAAATGTAATCAAGATTATCTCATAATAATAACATAAAAACAAAAGACAAAACAGAACATAAATACATAAAACAAAAGGACAGCGTTTACATTGCAAATTGGTTAGCTGTCGGAGGGCGGAGCGACATCAGGCCATGAGTTCCTATCATCAATATATTTGTCGCAGGAGGCAGGAAAGTAGGACTAGGTGGGCGCATGTCCTCGTCAGGTTCCGACATGGTAGGTAAACCCCGAGCAAATAACAACCACGGACTTTGATTGAAGAGTGAATTTATTAGGTAGGTAGGTACTTTAGCGAGATATGATTATCAGAACAGATACGTCCGCTCGATGCGAGCTCCCAAAGTAGAATGCCCGCCCGCTCCGACGGTCGTATCCAAGCACGACTCGGTGTGACGTCACGCTTGCGTTCTTGATAGCTCGATCGGTAATGTCAGAGATGCAGCCGCCAGATTGTAGATGGCGCCACAAGTACCAAATCTCCGACACGGCCATCTCTGATGACTCACACGTCCTCGTGTGTACCATCTGTAAGGACAAAACAACTACCCAGTACCTTGTTCGGCTATTCTGACACTACAATTAGAATAGTAATTTCACATCAAAACTCAAAGGAATCGTTACACTTTATTAGAATCAAAACAATTAACCTTAAACATTGGGTTCTAAAGACAATAGGATCACTATCACACAGACAACATTTACACGCATCGTATTGACGGCTCATCTTACTTTCGCCACAACGAGAGCAAGGGTACTCATGAAAGCATGTCATCGCACCAACGACTCATCCCGTTTACGCCCCCACGTAAACGAGGGTAACTACTCATGCCGCCGCACCTACGGCTCATCTTATCCAGACTCGGACAAGGATCACTTTACCACGCGCTACAACGCTCATAACAGACTAGGCATTACTATGGTCACTGTTATTTCCATCGGATTCCAGATCTGATTCCAACTCCGCTGGAACCTCATGATTTGGAATCTTTCTTACTCTATCATGTGGGTACTTGTATGTTCTCTTAGAATTTAAGGCTTTAAGGCGGTATCTATCATTTTCCAGAACCTCTATGATTTTGAATGGACCCTTGAACTTAGGGTCTAGCTTCGTTTGGTTCCTTTCCTCATTTTCTATGAGAACATAGTCACCCACACTAAATCGACTAACATTGGCTTTACTCTTATCAAATCTAACCTTATCATATAGAGCAACTTGTTTGATGTTTTGTGCAGCATGTTCCCGTAACACGTCAAGGTCTACTTCATGATTATCATCAGTTACAGACATTAGCCCCAAAGGTCGCGCTACCTTTCCAATCATTAACTCTAAGGGACTGACTTTTGTGACCCGATTCACAGTTGAATTTATGGCCAACTGCACTTCACCCAATGCGTCTTGCCACGAACGATCTTTACTAGACTCTACCGCTGTGAGCATACTCTTTAAAGTGCTCATTGTTCTCTCTACCTGCCCATTAGCACGACTACCTCCTGTTGCAATGAGGTGTAGCTGAATGTTTTGAGTTTCACAATAGTTAGCAAACTCCCTACTGGCAAAACATCTACCCTGATCAGCTACCACTCGAGTAGGCGCGCCAAATAACGACACGCTGAACTGTAGAGCTTTAATGCTACTCTTAGTGTCGATGTTCAAGGAGTGAAAGAGCAAAACGAATTTGGTGAACGCATCTATCAAAACGAAAACGTATTCCCTAACATCATTTTTACCACTTAGCTTCCCAGATGCGTCTATGTGTACCGTGTGCCAAGGAATACTGATTTTCGGAATAGGATGCAATTCCGCCTGAACTCGACCCGAGTTTGACTTTGAGATTTTGCACGTGATGCAATTCTCGACGAACCTCCGAACATACTTAGACATGCCCTCGAACCAATAATGCTCGTAAAGCTTCTCAAGAGTCTTCTCCCAACCTAAGTGCATTATTGATTCGTGGACATTGTTTATCACTGACCACCTGAATGTACGCGGAACTATAGGTAGACATCGATTTCTGCCATTTCTTTGTACCTTTCGATAAAGAACACCTGACCTAACCTCGTACGTCTTCCTAACATCCTCTGACAACAACTCATTCTGAAGGCTCGACATAGTTTTCTGGATTTCAGGATCTCTTTCTTGTTCAACTTGAAGCCAATTACTGGAAAGCTCAGCAATATTGACGTGTTTTTGTTCTACCCGCTGAAACGTGTCCCTGGATGCAGGTGGAGGCACAGGATTGCGAGACAGACAGTCAACGTGCTTCATCCTAGACCCTTCTCTATAAACGATGTCGAAATCAAACGACTGGAGGTAGGCCCACCATCTATGAACTCGTGGAGAGAGTTCAATCTTATTTTTCGTTGCCTTGACAGAGTTACAGTCGGTTACCACGATGAACTTTCGACCTTGTAAAAAGTGTCTAAAGTGCTTGACAGCATTTACAACTGCCAAGGTCTCGAGCTCATAGGAGTGATACCTAGACTCAGGGGAGGACGAACGTCGACTGTAGTAAGCTACAGGATGTTTTTTATCATCAACCTTTTGAATTAGCATAGCACCATACCCATCTGCACTCGCGTCTGTGTGAATTTCTATTGGAAGATTTGGATCGAAAATTTTTAGAACAGGTTGCGAAGTCAAGTACGTGATAATCTTTTGCCTGATTTGCTCATGTGCAGGTTGCCAATCAATGTTGCAGCCTTTGCCGCTCGTTAACCTAAACAATGAGGTCATGATTTTTGAAAATTGCGGTATGAACTGCCTAAAATAGGAAGCGAGGCCTATGAATTGTCTAAGTTGCGTGACAGTACCTGGCGGTGGCAGTAAAGTTAGAGCCTCTATCTTTTTTGGGTTTGGCATAACCTTGCCGTCTTCAATAACGAAACCTAGATATTCGATACGACGTTTCAGGAACACACACTTGGATAAATTCAACGAAAATCCAGCTTTTGACAAAACTTCTAAGACCACACGAAGACGCTCTATACCCTGCTCTACATCCGATGCTATGATCAACAGGTCATCGACATAAGCTACAACGAAAGTGTGACCTAACTCTCCTAACGCCTGCATGACTGCTCGCTGATAAACTGACGTACTATTTTTTAGGCCAAACGGCATGGCCAAGTACTCCCATTGTCCATCAGGAGTCACGAACGCTGTCTTCTCTACCGACGCAGGGTCAACAGGAATCTGATGATATCCACTTACGGCGTCCAAACAGGTGTACCATTTAGCTCCACCTAACCTAGCAATTTGGTCTTCAATTAAGGGAAGTGGGTATCTATCAGCCACGGTGTTCTCATTTAACTCTCGGTAGTCCACGCACATGCGGTCCGACCCATCCTTCTTCTTCACCAGCAGTATGGGACTAGAGAAAGGAGAACAACTGGGCCTAATTACCCCCGCTTGTAGCAGCTCATTGACCTTGTCGCGTACAACCTGCCGTTCGTTAGCACCAAGACGATACGGGCGACGCTGGACTGTCTTCATAGGGTCAATTAAGCGAATCTCTAGCTTGCCTGTGTTTACGCGCGACGTACTTACACTCTGAGAAAAGGACTTCGAAAACTCTTCTAACACAGTGATCAATTTAGGTTTGAACTCTGAGGGTATATCGGTATCAATGCGGTCAAAATTCATCTCGTCAGATTTTTCACACGTCAAAATATGTTTACGACATGACAGAGTAACCCCAGTAGACGACACGCTAACCTCAAAACCCTGAGATAGAATTTCCCTACCAACCAAGATGTCATCAGTGAGATAATCATCAGGTACCACATGAAATAATATCTCCAGGTTAAAATCCCCAATCATTATCTGCGATAAAATTTGCAACGTGCTATAAACGCTATGCCTACCTATCCCAGTTAATTTTACTACATTGTTAACTCGCTTGCCAGAAAATTTATTTGCGACGCTTTCTTTGATAAGGGAACATTCTGCACCAGAATCAAAACAAAACAAGTACAACTCACAGTTATTTGTCAGCTGACCACGTGGACTGCTCACGCTGCATATGTTGACCTGTCGTTCGCGCTCGTGCGTAGCCGACGATCCCGCCGCGTTGACTCCCTGCGACGCGCCGCCGTTGCCGCCAGCACTGGCGCCAGGTCCTCGGTTGCATTTCGAAGCAAAGTGGCCCATCCCGCCACAGCGGAAACAGACAACTCGCGACGTCTGGTTACTTGTAGGGGTAGATGACGTGGTCGCCGCCGCCGCTGCTGCTGTTGGTCTTCTTTCCTTCGACCGACATTCAAGTGCTCGATGTCCCAGTTTGCCGCAGTGATAGCACCTTAGTGGCGGCCCCGTCTTGGTTCGTTTCGCTTCTACGCGGTTTTCTTCAACTACTTGCGGCACTTTTCTTTTCATGAACGTAGATGCCTTTAGTTCTCGCTGCAGCTTGTCTCTCGTGACTATCTCAGTAGTAAAGGCCAATCGTTGCAGGCGGTTGTCGAACTTCGTTAAATGTGCCAGCACAGTAGATATGGCAATCTCTTCAGCGCTCATTTTATGCCATTTAGAGGTCAACGAGGTCATTAACCTAGCAGCATACACAGACAGACACTCATTTTCTCTTGGTTTGCTATTTTGCAGGTTAATGAGGGTAGCCGCAGATGTTTCGACACTATCGTATCTGGCAGTAAACAATTCTCGAAACTGCGGCCACTGCATTCCAGGGAACGATATTTGCGATAGCCATTGTGACGCACTTCCTTTCAGCGCACCGCTGATAGCTATTATTAGCGGTCCTCCTTCTAGCGGTTTTTCACCAAAGCAAAGGTTAACCGTATTGCACCAAGCACGGGCATCGGCGTCAGGCTTATCGGGGTCGAAATCGGGTAGCTTAATATTGCAAGCACTCACCGGATTTTTAATAGCTTCAATTAGGCTCAGCATGCTACTACTTTGCAACTCCAACATTCTCCGAAATAAATCTTCATTGACGCGTGATGGTTGCACTTCTTCGGTTCTTGGTGCTCGAGGCGATCCCACTTCTGATGTCGCAGGAGGCAGGAAAGTAGGACTAGGTGGGCGCATGTCCTCGTCAGGTTCCGACATGGTAGGTAAACCCCGAGCAAATAACAACCACGGACTTTGATTGAAGAGTGAATTTATTAGGTAGGTAGGTACTTTAGCGAGATATGATTATCAGAACAGATACGTCCGCTCGATGCGAGCTCCCAAAGTAGAATGCCCGCCCGCTCCGACGGTCGTATCCAAGCACGACTCGGTGTGACGTCACGCTTGCGTTCTTGATAGCTCGATCGGTAATGTCAGAGATGCAGCCGCCAGATTGTAGATGGCGCCACAAGTACCAAATCTCCGACATATTCATTTATATTATAATATGCTTTCTTTAAGAGATTATTTTTAAAGCTTACAACATTATAATATGTAACTTATATAATGTTAAATAAAAAACCATTTAGGTATATAATATAATGTAATTAAATAAAAAAGTTAAATAAAATACAAATATTGGTGGACATTTCACACACCATCTAGTCCCAAACTAAGCAAAGCTTGTACTATGGGAACCAGATAGCTGATAGACTAGTTATATACAATTTTTGGTAAATAAATACATAGAATACATAACAGCCAGACACAGAACAAACATGTGCATTCACACAAATGTTAGTCCTGGGGGATTGAACCCACAACCTGCAGCGCAGAAGGCAGAGCTACTACCGACTGAGCTGTGATGCCAGTCAATAAATTTATTTTACCTTGTTATCTCCAATAGATTCTCTATGCATTTCCTTAAGATGTCCAACTATAAGCTTGTGTGAGTGTTCTGTATGTTCACATAGCTTACACACATAGCTCTTGTAGTGTTTGCGTGCGTGAGTTTTTAATGCATCATTGTTTATGTATGCGAGACATAAAACGCACAGACTGTGGCTCTCTTTCTGAAATAGTTATTAATATCTTTGGAAAGTTTAAAACGGTGAAGAAAAGGAATCTATGGTATGCCAGTTTCTTCACGATGTTTTAGGGCCTAAAACTAAAAAAAACTGAAAGTGTGTGTCAGAGGTTAGCATTATAAGCGGCGATGGGCTTGCAAACTGTCACGTACGGAATACTAACTACTGTGCAAAATATGGGCATGTTCCAAATGTCATGTTCAAACGTGCCTCTGACTGATATCCTCAAAGATCTAAGTAATAAATAATGCTGGACAGTCCACACAACATCATCTAGCCCCAGAGTGAGCTACTCAAAGCTTTATGGGTACTAGATAACTGATATATGTATTTAATACATTATAGACATAGATAGATATTTTTTTAATATACATAGAAAACACCCAGACGAACAAATTTCTGCAGATCGTACACAAATTTGTTCCGAGGCGGGAATTGAACCCGCAACCTCTAGCGTCGCAGGCGGACTTTCGCCCGCTGCGCCACTGAGGTCGTCACTAGTAAGTCTAAGTAACTAGAGATCTGAGGAGATATCTACCGAGCCTGGGGATTACAGTCGTGATCATGTTTTAAAACTCTCGGACATGCCTCTGACTACCCTCTTAAGATATCCTAAGTCACTAGAGATCTGAGGAGATATCTACCGAGCCTGAAGATTACAGTCGTGATCATATTATTTTAACATAAAAACTCACCTTCGTATGTACCTCGATATTGTGATCATTAAAATCTCTTTCACTGTTAAATCCAATAACACAAGAAACACATTTAAATTCATTTTCCAATTCCAATCTTCTTTTATCATTAATTTTCTTCAATTCTTCATCATTAATTACAGTTATTTTGTAAAGTTTTTTATAGCCAACTTTGGGTTTCAACTTTTTATTCTTTTTCTTAATTTCTGTTTCAACTTTGTTACTATCAACTTCATCATTTTCATAGTCATCAATGATAAGGTTTAGATTATCAGAATCTTCTATCTTTATTGTGTTTACATCTACAAATGTATCTGTCTCGACTGTCCCCAGAATGTGAGTTGATAGATGCGAATAAGCCTTTAGTTCTATCTGCAATTATTATATTTTTTATTATTAAACATGTTAATAGCATTTTTTTAAATACTTATTAGCCAACTACTTTTAATAAAAAAATGATTGATTCAGGGCGTGACTTTGCGGAAATCCATTACAAATACTGAAAAGGTCGGAAATATTTAGTACTTTCCCGCTAAACTATTATCTAATGAGCTAACAACACAAACTCAAATAGAAATTCGCCACGTGTTTCGCTTCTCCACGAAGCATCCTCAAGACCGTTGACTCGCTCGCACTGGTGTTGCTGCACCGAGCAAAGAAAGAGAAGTATATAGTATTTAGCGGGAAAGTACTAGATATTTCATTTAGACAATTGACCTATTATCAAAACTACTTCTTAACATTTAAAAATTAAATCTCAGACACAACCGCATTCAGTAATAAGTTTCAATTGATACTGTTTAATTAAATCATTTATAATACAGGCTACTTCCGAAAATTTCAGGGGTTAAAAGTACCAAATTACCAATCAATTTGGACAACTTTTTGTAAGAAACCAACACTGAGCGTGAAAAAAAATAGCTGTTTCATACAAAAGTTTAACACCTACTTGACTAAAATGTGTGAAACAGCTGTTTTTTTTCGCGCTCACAGTGTTGGTTTCTTAGAAAAAGTTGTTTATATTGATGGGTACTTTAACCCCTAAAGTTTTCAGAAGTAGTCTGGTAACACCCTGTATACTAGCTTCCGCACATGGCTTCGCTTGAAAAACAAAACTATCCCACAAGAACAGTACATTTTTCCAGGGTAACAAGAGCGCTGGTGGTGTAGTAGTAGCACCCCTGCCTCACGATCCGAAGGTCGTGGGTTCAAACCTGGTCGTGCACCAATGAGTTTTTCAATTCGAAAAATTTATGTGCGCAATGCCAGTGCTCTTAAACGGTGAAGGAAAACATCGTGAGGAAACCGGCATACCCTAGAACCAAAAATTCGAAGGTATGTGTCATAGGTTAGTATAAGTGGCGATGGGCTTGCAACCTGTCACGTACGGAATACTAACTACTGTGCAAAATGTGGGCATGTACCAAATGTCATGTTTGGACTTGCCTCTGACTACCCCCTTTAGATATCCTCAAAGATCTAAGTATCTAAAGATCTGAGGAGATATCTACCGAGCCCGGGGATTACAGTCGTGATCATATTTATTTTTATTTTTTTTAACTAGTAGCCTATGTGTTATTCCAGTCTATAATCAACCTCTGTGCCAAATTTCATCCAGATCCGTTCAGCTGTTTCAGCGTGAAAGAGTAACAAACATCCGTGCATACAAACTATCCGTGTATACTATACACGGAAAGTTTTTAAAAATGTTAATATACGGATGTTAATGTATGTTAATATATGGTAGGATATAAAAGTATACACATATTAGTAGGATGAAAAAAGCCTTACACTGGCCTTTTGCTTACTTCTTTATTCCTGCCGTCAGCAATATTCTTCAGTTGTTTCATAGCATCGCACGTTTGGATTTGAAACTGCTTGATTCTTCTCACAATAGCTTTACATTCCCAGCACACCATCCAACTGGCGGTGTCTTTAAAGAACCCTTCCTGCAATTATAGACCTGAATACATACATATAGAGCGCTGATGTGTAAATTCGAAGGTATGTGTCAAGGTTAGTATTCTAATAAGCGGCGATGGACTTGCAACCTGTTACGTACGGAATACTAACTACTGTGCAAAATGTGGGCATGTACCAAATGTCATGTTTGGACTTGCTTCTGACTACCCTCTTTATATATCCTCAAAGATCTAAGTAACTAAAGATCTGAGGAGATTATCTACAGAGCCTGGGGATTACAGTTGTGATCATAATAGGTACTAATAGTAAAAAAAATGGTGTAGTGGTAGAAACCCTGCCTCACGATCCGAAGGTCCTGGGATCAAGCCTGGTCATGAACCAATGAGTTTTTCCATTAAAAAAATTTAAGTGCGCAATGCCAGTGCTCTTAAACAGTGAAGGAAAACATCGCGAAGAAACCGGCATACCCTAGAACTAACTTTATCAATTCGTCACAATGTTTTCCTTCACCGTTTAAGAGCACTAGCATTGCGCACATAAATTTTTCGAATGGATAAACTCATTGTTGCACAACCAGGTTTGAACACACTACATTCGGATCGTGACACAGGGGTGCTACCACTACACCACCAGCGCTGTCGTGTAGTCAACCTCGGATAAAATAGTCAATTATACAAGGTGTAACAAAATATCCCTATAAGGCCGGAACGGGAGTATTCTATACGTCATTGCGAACAACGTTTGTTCAACGACTTTAAAAGTTTCAAAGGTTTTCATTCATGAAATGTCTCTTAAACTTTGCTCCAATACGTAACTTGACACCACATGAGGCAATATACATAATATATATAGTATACATATACAAAATACACCCCTTTTGTTTCTAGAGGGGTATTACGTTACACGCTGTATTAGTAGTAGGCACCAAAGTATTCTTACCTTGAACGCCTCTGCATCACCCATTAGCAGCATATACAAAAGATTCACCCCATCGGGCACTCGGCACAGTTGGAATAACTTGCGGTCTACGCTGAGACACGCGCAACATAATATCTTGGATACGTCTCTGCTCATATTATTATTTTGATAACTCTTAGTTATGAAATTATTAATCCATCGGCTTTACAATTTTTAGTCAGCCCTGCCATTTCCCACTGCTTTGTTTGTAGTTTGTACGACGTGTTTGTTACTTATTTTATACCGGCTTTTTTTAGACCGGCGGGTTTGTGTTTTGTGTTTAATTATTTATTTACAAAGAGAATAATATAGCTTTTTGCTTGTTTGGGTACTGTACACAGAGTACTTTAAGTAGTGTAGATAGATAAAAAAAATCGTTCATTCACATAAAGCGGTAAACACACTATAAGTCGCGGCTTATAAGCCGCGACTTATGGATGAGTCCGAGAGGTATCTGGACAATGAAATTTCACTGAGCCTTGCACACTATCGGACGAAGTCGTAAGTCGTGCCCTTGGCTGACCTTGAGCGTTCAGACGTCCGACAACAATCTGGAATCGTCCGCGGACGGTGTTGCCAGCAGTGTTGGATTCAGACCCTTAAAAAATTATTGTCTATGGAACTTAAAATAATACAACTCGACACTCACACTTTCACTACTCGACATGTTTCTTCGTCTACACCAGTGCTACCAGCCGATAGATAGATGAACTTACAGAAATATGAATAATTTAGTAATATTTTCGATTTTTGCTTGGTAATAAAATTAACCTTCTGGCAGCACTGGTCTATGTTTAGTGTAATAGTTGTCTAAGGAATGGGCGTGGCCAAAAATCGTCCGAACACCCTTGCACACTATAAGCCGCATCCGTCGGACGCGGCTTATGGACGAGTCCAACCGTAGGTATGTTTAACGCTTAAGTCATATAAAATAACACTGAATATTGAAAATATATTTTATCTTAGCTTATGTAATGATATGACTTAGCGTGGGATAAGGGCAGGAGGATGATGATGATGTAATGATAATATGATCTATGTACATTTGTTTCTCGTTTAGACGTTCGCTCAGAGTATTAGAGACGTGTATTGTATTGTATGTATGTTTATGTTAGTTTTGGTTTAGTTTATAATTACTGTTTAAAATAAAATAAAATAAAATAAATAAAAATGATATTTTAAATACACGCTTGCACAAATTTAATATATATATATATACGACATCCAAGATTTTTTATAGCAAGCATTCACATTTTCTGAGCGGTAACCAAAAATTAGTGATGCAACGGAAGTGTCTTAGCGGAAGCAGAAACAGAAGTCAAAAGTAAATTTTAACGGAAGCGGAAACGGAAACGGATGCGGAATCGGAAGTGTAATTAATGTGAAAAAAAAAACTAAAATTTCAGTGGCAAGTGCCCTACTTGCAACTGAAATTTTAGTTTATATTTGTCTGTTTATTATATGTAGTACCGTTAATCCAATCTGCATGAAACTTTGAAGGTCTAGAAATTCTACTATGTAGATTTGCTGGAGAGCATATGAGCTTAATCGGTGTAAACGGTACCAACAGGGTTCTAAAACGAAAAAAACTTTTTGCCCAGCAGTGGGACACTAATGGCTGATATATAATAATTGAGTGTGTTATCAAATAAAATATCTTTACTTGATCATTCCAAAATGATTTTAATTTTTTTCTAGGATGTATAGTTTATGAAATATAACGTAAAAAGTGAATTTTACGATTTAAATCTTTGTGAATTAAGAAAACTGCTAACATCTTATAGCACGGATATAAGTACCTACCTATCTAGGTAGGATAATCAAATAATATTCTTTTTTTGTTTAGGACTTATGTAGGTACATAAAGAGTGTCCAAACCATCAGGACTTGAATACAAATGATGATTGTGGCATCGCGCGTGAAATATCTCGGTTCTAGGCGAACTAATAGTTAATATTCATAGTTAAGTTGCGGTAAGTAATATTTTATGAAAAGTAGTTTGGCCTCTTTTGCCTAACAATTTTTTCGGTGTTCGTCGCATATTCTAAGACCAGCTCTTACTAAAACAAACAACAGCAGAAAATCTTACTCGCTTACACTCACATCGCGGCGCGACGTAAACTAAAAAGTACGTAGGTAAACAAACAAAGTTGCGACAAGAAAAGAAAGTCCGCGCGAGGCTTCACCGTCAAACGCGCGCCTCGCCGCCCGTGCTCCAGGGCTGTCAACCGCCATCGTTAACTTCCGTTCCTATTTCCGTTAAAAAAGTTACGGAAGCAGAAGCAGAAACGGATGTCAAAAAGCATGCGGAACTTCCGCAGTTGCGGAAACGGAAACAGATATCTGTTGCATCACTACCAAAAATACAGACTATAAAAAAAAATCATTTGTTCGTGTTTCGTTCGACTCGACTACTCAACACTAGATGGCACCATTGATGTATTTAACAGTAATAAAAATGTTTAACTCTTTAGATTAAAAACTGTATAGCTCGATTGAAGTCTAGATTAAAACGTAAATATTTAAACTACTTTTTTTCTATTCACTACGCCAAGATTTGTGGAGGGGGAATTACCAAGAGGCAAGAATATTTTGATATTCGCTCTCAGAGTAACGATATTCGCTTAGGTGATGTTATTTCTACGTACTGAATGTCAAATTTGACGTTATCATTGCTTGGTTTTTTTGTCTATTTTTTTTTGTAAATTATAATAAATGTAGATCTTTTGGTAGATCTTCGGCTCTTCGCTTATTGCTTTTCCAAATGCAAATTTGTTTGAGTGTCGGAGTTTTAGCTTTTTCGTGTTGTGGCATTTAATTTAAAGCATTTAGGCAAGCGTGCATTAAAATATCATACACACTAATTATTCATTTTGTTTTACGACCCTGTTGCTAAAAATTCAGTAAGTCTATCGGTGAGTTAAATGTGTTATTGTATTCGTTAATTTCTGTATTTTTATTTATGTACCGGGTAGGTATATACTTGTATTTATCATATATTTTCTGATGATCAATGATCTAGGTATATATCAGACTGACTGAAAGTCAGAAAATACATTTTTGAACATATTTTATAAATCTATGATTGAACAACATTTATTATTAAATTGATTATTTATTAATTGTGTGTGTGTCAAATAAAATATTATGTTTGCAGACAACCATGGCTGACCCAAGGCCCCACCAGATGATGACCTGCCCGTACAACAAGGCCCATCAAGTGGAGCAGTACCGGATGCACATCCACCTGCAGAAGTGCCGGAAGCAGCACCCCAACGAGGCAGTCAGCAACTGCCCATTCGACGCCACGCATGTCATCAGAGATGTCGAGATGGATGTAAGTATGAGTATAGTTCATCCAACGAATCTAGGCATTTGTGAAGTTAGCCACAGGTGCAAATTTGCACATGTACAGTTCCTTCCCCCCCTCATACCTCCAATTGCTCCCAAAAAACGATACTACGCAGCTCTTGCGGCTAACTTCACGAATGCCTAGATTCGTTAAGCCAACTATACCCTTATACATAGACAAATAACTTACATGCATACATAAAATCACATGTGTTTCCCTACGGGATCGGCAGAGACCGGGATCTCCACTTGCCACAATCCTGACACACCTCTCTTGCTTCACTCACATAATATTCTTCATACATGCACATCGGTTTAGGGTACCTGGCCTCTCTTTAAAACATCCCCAATTTTATCGAGGTGCATCTTCCGATGTCATCCCAAAAACTTTTTTATAGCATTACTTGTGATCAAAACCAATCCAACACATAATTATAAGCTGTTGTGTGTGACATTCCACATAATTACAAATGTTAAATTGTATGTCACCATCATCATCTCTGCTCTTTTCCCACACATTGTGGGGTCGGCAAAATGTGATCTTCCATTTTTCTCTGTCATTATCTCAGTGCTCACTCCTTTCTTACCCATGTCATCTTTCACACAGTCCATCCATCTTTTCTTCGTCCTACCTCTACCCCTGTATCCATCCACATTCATATCTAACACTCTCGTCACATGACATTCAGATCTTCTCATAACATGGCTCATACCACGCTAACCTATTACTAATCTTTCTTAAATATATTTTCACTGATATCTCCATAAACTGAAAGAAATAATTTTGATTTCAACAGTATCATGTGCGGAACTGTCCAAAGCGGATCCTGCTAGACTCTCAAATCTACATCACTGACGACGACCACCGGCCCATAGTGGAAGTACTACCATCGCAGACTGACACCACCTCATCGGAAAACTGGGATGATGTGAGCATTACATACATTGTTCAATAACCATACATAGTGTAGGCTTAACGAATCTAGGCATTCGTGAAGTTAGCCGCAAGAGCTGCGCAGTATCGTTTTTCGGGAGCAATTAGAGGTATGAGGAGGGGGAAGGAACTGTACATGCGCAAACTCGCACTTGTTGCTAACTTCGCGAATGCCTAGATCCGTTGGATGACCTATAGTAAGACTGCGAGACATCATTGAAACATCACTTTAATTAAGGTTTAAGATATTTATTCACTTCTCAAAAGATTAATAATCACAGGTGAGAAACAAAATATTCCAAGATCCCAAGCGACATTGATTTATCGATTGGGAAATTAACAAATGTAATTACACAGAAACTGTCTAGAAAAGCTTATTATAGAATATCAGAGTACATAGATGACAAAAAAGCTTGGGACGAATCAGCTCCAACTCTGCTAGGTGTCTCAAACAAAATTAAAAAGGATCATCAAACAAAAGAGCTATTAGGGCCCAGCAAGTTTCTTGTCAGTTCTTCTCAGACTCGGGATAGGACTGGAATTGGCACCTAGACTCACCTAGTATGTAAGATGATTCAAAATGATCCCTGTGATGTTACTGAATAAATAATTATTGATTGATTGATTCTTTCAGCTTTCAAGAATTAGTGACACAATCCTACTTCCTACTTCCTACTAATATTATAAACGCGAAAGTTTGTAAGAATGTATGTATGGATTTATGTTTGTTACTCTTTCACGCTGAAACGGTTGAACGGATCTGTATGAAATTTGGCACAGATATAGATTATAGTCTGAAATAGCACATAGGCTACTTTTTATCCCGGAAAAATGTACGGTTCCCGTGGGATTTAGTTAGTTATTTTCGTTTTTCAAGATACCACGCGGGCGAAGCCGTGGGCGGAAGCTAGTAGTAGATAAAGAATTTAGTCGATCGAACTAAACTATTTGTTTATTACAGGATAATGTGGAATCCTACAACCCTTTGCAGGCCAAGAAAGGTGCTCCCATCATAATAAAGAGCATCAAGGGAGCCACCAAGTCACAACGGAACGCTGCCCGCATGGAAGGTATGTCCGAGGGTCTACCATGAGTTTTCACAAACTACACTCGCTAGCGACAGTAGTTAAAAAATGTATGAAAAACTTGTACAGCGCCTCTAGCGGATAGTTGTGTACTAAAACTTCACGTAGTTAACTATCCTACGTCACAGCGTACTACAGCGACTGTAGTTTGCGCTCATTTATATGCTAGAATTTGGTACCATGAGTAACAGTTTTGACAAATGTCATAGTAACGTACTATTACTACTGTAGTAACGTCAGCTGATCTAAATGTGACTCCGGTAGTCACCATGTTACTATACCTACCCCCATAAATAAATTAATTGAATATGTTAATAAACATTATTAATTTCATTAAAATGGTGAAGGGCACTGGTGGTGTAGGGGGATCACCCCTGCCTCACGATTTGAAGGTCGTGGGTTCAAACCTGGTTGTGCACCAATGAGTTTTTCAATTCGAAATTTATGTGAGCAATGCCAGTGCTCTAACAGTAAAGTAAAACATCGTGAGGAAACCGGCATACCCTAGGACAAAGAATTCTAAGGTGTGTGTTCATAGATCAGTATTCTTATAAGCGCCATGGGCTTGCAACCTATCACGTACGGAATACTAAGTACTGTGCCAATCGTGGTCATGTGCCAAATATCATATTTGGACGTGGCTCTGACTACCTCTTTAGATATCCTCAAAGATCTAAGTGACTAAGAGATCTGAGGAGATATCTACCGAGCCTAGGCATTAGTTATGATCATTTTTTGTTTAAATATAATTAATCCTGATAAAAATTACACAATGAATCTTGTTAAGCATTAATTAATCTCTTTAAGCAAAAATTAATTGTCCTCAGGTCGCCTCGCTTACGCCGCTGCTATGAAAAACCAGAAACAAGAAGAATGATAACAGAATACAAATTATGATTTCATGAAAACGTGTTGAACACACCATTTTTTTGTCCTATCAATAATAAATTCAAATTGAAATGTACAAAATTATCTAATCTTCATACTAACATTCTTTTCTACCAACCTATCCCTACCAATAGGGATATATGCAATTTTTTGTCCACTTAGTTCTACTGGTAGAGATTGTTTCGCGTATGCGTAATTCATGTCCAAATGCTCATATGTTAATATGGTTAATAATTCCTTGATTGAAGATTTTTTGGAACGAAGTTCTTTATCGCGCGTTGTGAAAGGGGGCTAGACGGAAAAAATTCTCACGAAAAGTTGTAACGACACTTTTTGCTATAGTTTTAAGCCGTGCGGCGTGCGCGTGTTTCTCTGTCTGTCTCTCTCTCTCTCTCATAGAAAGCAAGGAAAGGAACTTCGTTCTATCCGGGTGTCCCTTGACACGTCTCAAGTTTTTTTTTCAATTATTTGTCATTCTCATTATGCATCAAAACTATCATTAAGCGTTTGTCTAGTGTTGACCCCATATAATGTGGGAAAAGGGCAGGAGTATGATGTTTTTCTACTAGTAAGAATACCTAGATAAAGGTTTTTTGTCCATGATTCCACATAGTACTACTGGTAGGGATATAGGGATAATAATAAAGAAATTATATTCCATGTGGTTAAGCCGGTACAGATGTTTGGATATTCTTTTTTCAGATAGTTCTATTAGAAATACTATAACCCTATAGTTCTACCAGTGAAGGAAAACATCGTGAGGAAACCGGCATACCTTAAAACTAAGATTTCGGAGGTGTGTATCATAACTTAGTTAATATTCTCATAAGCGGCGATGGGCTTACAACCTGTCACGTACGGAACACTAACTAGTATATGTGCCAAAATCATGTTTGGACGTACGTCTGACTACCCTATTTAGGTATCCTCAAAGATCTAAGTAACTAGAGATCTGAGGAGATATCTACCGAGCCTGGGGATTACAGTCGTGTGAGTGTTACTTGACTTCTATTAGGTTAGTTCTCAGGAGTTCTACCATGTGGCTGACAAAGTCGCGGGTTCGAGTCCCGCCTGCTGAAATTTTGGATCCCATTTAAATTTGATGAGTCTTCATAATTAATGTTTCTTGTGAAGCGAAAAATTCAAGAATTTTTGTTATATTTTCTAACATTGCAG
The DNA here is from genome assembly GCA_963675405.1 of Cosmorhoe ocellata. Lineage (NCBI taxonomy): Eukaryota > Metazoa > Arthropoda > Insecta > Lepidoptera > Geometridae > Cosmorhoe > Cosmorhoe ocellata. The sequence continues at coordinate 1,273,827 of OY776273.1, forward strand.
TTCATATTAGTTTATTTAAATGTAAGGTCATTGTCTCTTTGTATATAATATAAATAAGTAGGTAAGTAAATAAGTTACCATTAAATCATACATTTATCTTATACCCCTTGTTTATTTACATACATCATAAAATTACTGTTTTCCAACGGGGTAGGCAGAGACCACGGATCTCCACTTGCTACGATCCTGACATACCTTTTGCTTCATTTACTCTCATTACATTCTTCATACATGCGCATCGGATTAGGGTACTCTTGACCTGGCTTTTTTCTAAAACTTTCCCAATTTAATCGAGGTACATACGCCAAGGTCTTCCCCTATCCAACTATATACTTTATAGCAGAATATTTTTGTTTAATGGGAGAAGTATTATGACTACATATATTTTAATTGTTTTTCTTGATGTGTAATTTTAGTGGTTGATCCAAGTTCTTTATGTATGGGTTTAAAAAGTGGTAGGATAAGTAAGTTCTGATCTTACGATTTATTATAGCTCTAATTATATAATATATTCTGATATTATGTAGCATCAATATAAATAGTTAGGTACTTAAGTATAGTTCATCCAACGGATATAGGCATTCGTGAAGTTAGCTACAGGTGCGAGTTTGCACATGTACAGTTCCTTCCCCCCTCATACCTCCAATTGCTCCCGAAAAACGATACGGCACAGCGCTTGCGGCTAACTTCATGAATGCCTAGATTCGTCGAGCCAACTATAGTTACTAGTAGGTTGATCTTAATGTTATGTAGGACACTAGTTGAGCAACAGCATAGTGTGATTTGTAATTCTTCATGATTTCTCCACATCTTCAATGTACACTTCATCCATTTTTCGAAATTTCTCCTTCATATCTTCAGGGACTTCAACAGTTGAGAAGTCGTCAGCGCCGACTTCATCTTCCTTTTGTATTAAGATATCCACCACATTCTCACAAGCAAGCAGTGCTGTAGCATCTCTCTCCCACTTATGGTACTCCCGCAGTACATAGTAAACACCGTTGTCTCTTAAGACCTCTCGGCCATGTCGTAACGTGCACAGTTTGTTTAAAGTCTCTAAAATCATTTTACGGACGTCAACATCTGGATCTCTCTTTTTCTCTTGTGGCAAGTATTGTAATGCTATCGGCAACTTGTCCATTTCTTCATCTGGATAATCCTCATTACCCATTATAGGATTTAAAAGGTAAGTTAGTAAATCTAGCTCGGCGCTTAGTAAGAATTTGTGAAATTCTGTGTCGAAGGATAGATTTCGTATAGTGCCAATGGCGCCCCCTCTACGTATAGAAGACCGCTCAAAATTGCAGAATGGAAGAAGTTTTATCAAAGGGACGTACGGGTTTTCTTCTGATATCCACTTTCTTATCCTATGACTGCAAGATAGATTGCTAAACATAGGAGCCAAGTAATTTAAGTTGGAACCTTTTTTGTTGAATTCCGTGTCAATAAAAGCGTTTAATATATCATTGAGATGAGGCAGGAGAGTGTCTATGCACATTTCTAATTTATCTTCTAACCTTGTGATGTTGGATAAGATCATACAGGCTGCATCAGCGTCTTTTTTATCAGGATTTAAGACATAACCTAAAAGTACTTCCAGGACACTCATGTATGCATCAGTCTTTTGTTTTAGGACTTCTCTAGCTCCGGTAGGGCTCGACGTAACGTTCACGAGGACTAATAGAGCATTTTTAGATACATCTTCGTATTTATCGTCGGTTAAATCAATGACGTGTTGGATAATTTGGTGATTATTCAAGAGAGTCTTGATACCGTCTTCACTCGCTGATAGGCCCACTAAATGATCCAACGCGATGTGTTTTAAGTCCAACCGGGATTCAGGTTTAAGAAATTGGAGCAATTCCTCTAGTGGGTCTTTGGACATTTTGATTGAATCAACAAAATAGCGCGCGCGAAAAACGCAAAAATTGTAAACAAACGGGCATGCGTGTGCGTGCTGTGTCCAACGATATGCACACGTACTGTCAAATGTCACTTCTCTTCTTTACCTGGACATGACATTGACATTAGTGTATGAATGCCAATCTATTTTTCACTATTTTTCGCCTATTTTTCGTCATTGACATTTTTGTACGTAAAAATAACATTAGCCGGTTGATCCAATTTTTGACCTGTGGGTTGGTGGGTGAGGTGAGGGGTGAGATAAACAAAACGGTGTGGGTAGCGGATGGAATCAAAATTTTGTTGATTTGGTAAAAACAACAAGTTGGTTAAAACATCGAGAAAGTGCGTGCTCATTACAATACAAGAATATAGAACAGGCGTGTTAAAATGGAAGATATGTTCAAAAACCCAGTGCAGTTTTCCAAGGGCATAAATGTTAAGTAAGTTATAAATAAATAAAATAAATAAATAATGCTGGACACTATCACACAACATCATGCAGCCCCAAACTAAGCAGAGCTTGTATTATGGGAACAACATGACTGATAAACTACGTAGATTAGTAGTTATTTAGTAACACTAGATTGTAGGTTGTAGAAGTACAAGGTACGATGATATAAAGTTTTGTTTACAAGCGAACTTGACTGGGAAGAGAGAGAGTCGGTGGTGCTTTTCACGTGGCGGGAACTTTTTTGCAATTTATCCATTTTGGATATTGTGGTAACTGAGTGTCTGGTAGTGTGGGGGCTGGACCAAAGATTTAACGATTTAAAATCTTTGGGCAGAACTAAGTATTTGTATTAGGTCTGAAAAGCCAGTCAAGAAGTTTTAAATAATGTTTGGATTTAACTCTGACTACCCTCATGCACAAACTATATCTATAAGTAATACTATACCTACTTTTACGCATTAGGTGCTACATGTTCCTCAATGTTGACCTTTTCAGTGACTTAATGACTTCTCAAGCGGAGTTCCATTTAGACCTGGACTTCAAAACGACCAAGCATGGGATAGACCTCACCGAGTATGGAGACATGATGCCTGACGCTGAGGGAGAAGACAGGTACCTACCTAACCTACCGACATCACAAGTATTAAATAAATAAATAATGCTGGACAATCCACACAGCATCATCTAGCCCCAAAGTAAGCTACTCAAAGCTTGTGTTATGGGTACTAGATAACTGATATATTTAATACATTATGTAGATAGATATTTTTTATTATACATAGAAAACACAGACCAATGGAACAAATTTCTGCAGATCGTACACAAATTTGTTTCGTGGCGGGAATCGAACCCGCAACCTCTTGCGTCGAAGGCGGACTCTCGCCCGCTGCGCCACTGAGGTCGTCTTACTAAAGTAAAAGAATAGAAAGTTAACCCAACTATATTATGAAGTTAAAACACCATCAAGAACGTTGGTGGTGTAGTGGTAGCACTCCTGCCTCACAATCTGAAGGTCATGGGTTCAAACCTGGCCATGCACCAATGAGTTTTTCCATTCGAACAATGCCAGTGCTCTTAAACAATGAAAGAAAACATCATGCAAAAACCGACATACCCTAGAATAAATGATTGACTCAGGCGTGACTGCGGAAATCCATTACAAATACTGAAAAGTACTAGACATTTCCGTCCTTTTCAGTATTTATACCCTAGAATTAAAAGTTTGAAGGTGTGTGTCAAAAGTTTGTATTCTTATAAACGGCTCTGGGCTTGCAATCTGTCACATGGAATTCTAAATACCGTACAAAAGTGCGCATGTGCCAAATATCTTGTTTGGAAGTGCCTCAGACTATCCTCTCTAGTTATCCTCAAAGATCTAAGTGACTAGAGATCTGAGGAGATATCTACCGAGCCTGGGGATTACGTGGTCATGTTTTTTTATATGATTGTAGTGATGATGAAGATATATTTGAGCGTGTGGAGAAGAGAACAGAAGAGATGATGCTGTCATCCCCGGAGTACCTTTCCTTTGAGGAGCTTGCAGCCAAGATGGTGGACGTGCCTTGCCGTCCTAGTGGAGCGGTAAAGATCACCATTTTAGAAGAAGGTAATCTAAATATCATATGACGACCTCAGTGGCGCAGCGTTTTCTATCTATCTTATCTATCTATATCTATATAAGAGCTTAACCTGACTGACTGACTGACTGACTGACTGATTTATCATCGCCCAGCCGAAACCGCTGAAGCTAGAAAGCTGAAATTTGGAAGGTGGTTTCCTTTTATAACAAAACCACCCACTAAGGAGGGATTTTTGGAAATTCCACCTCTAATGGGGTGAAAAAGGGTGAAAACGTTTGTATGAAACTTTTTAACGCGTGGAGCGATTTTCATGAAACTTTGTTTGTGAACTGTACATGCAATATGAATGAACACGTGTTTCAGGATTTTCAATATAAACTTCAAAAAGGGGTCAAATGTGGGGTCAATTTTTGTATGGGAACTTTTTAACGGGTGGTGCGATTGGTCTGAAACTTTGTTTGTGTACTGTAAATGCAAAATGAGTGGACACGTGTTTCAGGATTTTTCAATATAACCTTCAAAAAGGGGTCAAATTTGGGGTCAATGTGTGTAAGAGAACTTTTTAACGGTTTTTGTTTGAAATTCGGTTTATATACATACTTTAAGTGAACAAAGTCGCGAGCGGGACAGCTAGTCATTTATATATCTTACCTTTACCACTGACTGACGTGACGATATCAACGTATTCAAGTGGTTACAAAATGTTTTACTGGCTGCGCCCCGCGGTTTCACCTATGTGGTGATGGACACTATATCTCTATAAATTATAGCCTGGGTGTTATTCTGATGTGTAAGCTATATTATTGTAAAGTTTCATCAAAATCCATTCAGTAGTTTTTCAATGAAAGAGTAACAAAAATACATCCATACATTCTTACAAACTTTCGCGTTTATAATAATCCTACTAATATTATAAACGCGAAAGTTTGTAAGAATGTATGGATGGATGGATGGATGTCAAGATTTCTGGATGTATGTTTGTTACTCTTTCACGCTGAAACGGCTGAACAGATCTGGATGAAATTTGGTACAGATATAGATTATAGTCTGGCTGGATTAACACATAGGCCACTTTTTATCCCGGAAAAATGTGCAGTTCCCGCAGGATAGGTTTGTTTTTTTGTTTCTCAAGGTACCACGCGGGCGAAGCCGTGGGCGGAAGGTAATAGTAGATAGTTTATTACTGTGTGTGGCTAGAAGCCCAGCCTCAGCTTAAAGTACATATAGTATTGTGATGTTTATGTAACTAAGAATGATACTAGGTAGGTATGCCAAATCGGTTGAATACACTAGTTTTTGTTCTAGTCAAAAATACCTATTAGTTTTGATATTACAGGCATTTAAACTGCGATAAATATCGAGTCCCGCTAACAGTCACGTGACCGCGTGTGACGTCAATTTACAACGCTCCGCTTAGTAGTTGTGTTGTGCGATGACGTTACACCGTCACACGCATCGTACGAGTCCGCATCGCACGTTTACTTCTATAAATCGGAAACTAATTGACGTATCGAAGTAATTCTTTCACTTGTATTTTTTATTTTCGTCCGAAAATTTGGAGAGCTAATATTCAAAATTATTATTCTTCATTCTGCTTGTGATATTATAACAGGTAGTGGAGAGCTGGTGTCTCCAGACGCTGAGGTGACGATCCACTACGCGGCATACTGGGAGAAGGCTAAAGTACCTTTCGACTCTTCCCTCACCATTAATAATGGGAACCCCATGGTAAGTTCAAGGGAATTAAATCCTACTTAGTATTATAAACGCGAAAGTTTGTAAGAATATTTGGATGTATGGATGTATGTTTGTTACTCTTTCACGCTGAAACGGATCTGAATGAAATTTGGCACAGATATAGATTATAGTCTGGAATAGCACATAGGCTACCTTTTATCCCGAAAAAAAATACGATTGGCGTGGAGACATGCGGGCGAAGCCGCTGGCGGAAGTTAGCTATAAAACAAAAACAATCAAGAACTCGTTGCGACCCGACCCGGATCGCAACGAGTTCGTTATATGAGCTGCGAGTTCGTCTTAAGCGTGCATTGAGTTCGTCTTATGTGTGCAGCGAGTTCGTTATGTGTGCAGCGAGTTCGTTTTGTGTGCTGTGAGTTCGTCATGTGTGCTGCGAGTTCGTTATGTGAGCTTCGATTTCCTCATATGTGTGTAGAACGAGTTCGTCATAATTATGTATAGCGAGTTAGTATTATGTGCTGCGATTTCGTCTTATATATGCAACGAGTTCGTCATTATGTGTGTAGCGAGTTCGTCTAATTAGTGCAGCGAGTTCGTCTTATGTGTGCAGCGAGTTCGTTATGTGTGCAGCGAGTTCGTTTTGTGTGCTGTGAGTTCGTCATGTGTGCTGCGAGTTCGTTATGTGAGCTTCGATTTCCTCATATGTGTGTAGAACGAGTTCGTCATAATTATGTATAGCGAGTTAGTATTATGTGCTGCGATTTCGTCTTATATATGCAACGAGTTCGTCATTATGTGTGTAGCGAGTTCGTCTAATTAGTGCAGCGAGTTCGTCTTATGTGTGCAGCAAGTTCGTCTTGTGTGCAGCGAGTTCGTCATATGTGTTCAGCAAGTTTGTCTTATTAATGTCGCAATGTTCTTACGCTATGATAGAGGCCTGTAAACTTGGTCACTAGTGTTGGCCAATAACTCATGCGGCCTTACTTTTCCAGCGTATCCAGCTCGGGGGCGGGCGGTGCCTGCCGGGACTCGAACTGGCACTGGGCACCGTGCGCGGACCCACCGCGCGCCTCGTGGCCCTGCTCCAGCCAGAGGTAACCCTTTACCAAAATATTTATTGTAAAAAATTATCCTACTAATATTATAAACGCGAAAGTTTGTAAGAATGTATGGATGGATGTCAGGATGTCATGGATGTATGTTTGTTACTCTTTCACGCTGAAACGGCTGAACGGATCTGAATGAAATTTGGCACATATATAGATTATGGTCTGGAATAACACATAGGCTACATTTTATCCCGAAAAAATGTACGGTTAAGGTGGGATAGATTTTTTTTGTTTTTCAAGCTATCACGCGGGCGAAGCCGCGGGCGGAAGCTAGTACTAGCTTCAGTAACCTTAACCGTACATTTTTTCGGGATAAAATGTAGCCTATGTGTTCTTCCAGACCATAATCTATATCTGTGCCAAATTTCATCCAGATCCGTTCAGTCGTTTCAACGTGAAAGAGTAACAAACATACATCCATGACATCCTGACATCCATCCATACATTCTTACAAATTTTCGCGTTTATAATATTAGTAGGATTGATTATTTAGGTAAGTACTACAAGTGTGATGTGTCAGGTGGCGTGGGGCGCCGCGGGCGCTCCGCCGCGCATCCGGCCTGCGCCCGCGCTGTTCGTGGTGGCGCTGTACGGTGCCAGCGCGGGCGGCGCGCAGCCCGAGTGAGTTACCCTACTCTCATTAGCTGCTATTGTTAGGGTTCCGTAGCTCAAAAAGAAAAAACGGAACCCTTATACTCTACCGTACTCATGAGTGTTCAACGCTCCCATCTTATAAATCGACGTGTAGGTATGAGGGACTCAAAGTTAAGTTCAAGGTAGATATATTAATTGGTCCACAAATAGTTTATTACCAGTGGTAGAGATATAGGAATTGATAGGAGAACGAAAAACTTACTTGGATAGCTTGAATATCTTGAATAGCGGCTGGTTCAACAGAAATCTCACCACAAGTATCGCGCGTAGGCGGGTGTAAGCACTTATTTTGTGTTTATATGGAATTCTACCGGTAGATAAGAAAGATTTAGATTGATTTGTATTTTGTAAATTTGAGCACAGTAGGTACGTATATAGTTTTTAAATTTCGATGCGTATTGGCTCGGGTCAGAGGCTGAAGTGAGCGATGAGAGCGAATGAGTGAGTCTTCAATTATGTTCCTTGTTAATTCTTGCGTATTCCTGTCTTCTGATTGGTTGCTTGAAGAAGGTTGACAGTTTTTCGTTCAATAAGGAATGAGTGGAAAGGATTGGATGTCACAGATAAATTATAATTTGTGTAGTGTTGACAGATTATACAGATAGCGTTACCAACCAGAGATAGGCCGAATGTGGTTTGAACCGAATCCGAACTTCGGTTAAATTTCGCACGCTTTCTCGAGGGCGACACGTTTTTTCGCAGGCAGGAAACGTATATGAAAAAAAAAAGTAACCAACTAGTGCCAGATAAGGCAGTCTTTGATGTTTTTACACCATAACCTGCCTCTAGTAAATTTTAAATATGATTGAGTAGATAAATGAGAAAAGTTTGTTTGATGTGATTATTGAAAAAAATACCCTTTACCTACCTAATTATAAAATAAATAAATAAATAAATATGATCACGACTGTAATCCCCGGGCTCGGTAGATATCTCCTCAGATCTTTAGTTTCTTAGATCTTTGAGGATATCTAAAGAGGGTAGTCAGAGACAAGTCCAAACATGACATTTGGTACATGCCCACATTTTGCACAGTATTCCGTACGTGACAGGTTGCAAGCCCATCGCCGCTTATAAGAATACTAACCAATGACACATACCTTCGAATTTTTAGTTCTAGGGTATGCCGGTTTCCTCACGATGTTTTCCTTCACCGTTTAAGAGCACTGGCATTGCGCACATAAATTTTTCGAATGGAAAAACTCATTGGTGCACGACCAGGTTTGAACCCACGACCTTCGGATCGTGAGGCAGGGGTGCTACCACTACACCACCAGCGCTCTTAACCTAATTGTATTAAAAAATACTTGAAGTTAATGGATGTTTAGTTTGTGAACCAAAAACATTATTTTTTTATTCAATTTACGAATTGTAATCCAGATGTTTGTTAGAAGAATACTAAACTTATTTCAATTTTGTAATATTATGTCTAATTAAATTAGGCAGAGATTTTCTAGACTAACTAAAAAGTGAGTTAAAGACATAATTTTATTTTACTATTCTAAATTCTATTAAATTTCTGTCAAAATAGTGCAAGTAGGTATTAATTTTCTTGTGCCGAATGTTCGGCATCTGAACCGAATTTCGGCCGAATTCCGAAGTTCGGTTCAAGCTACCGAAATTCGGTTGAACCGAATGTGAACCGAATTTCGGCCCATCCCTATTTATGACTTATCTATTACAAATGTCTACAAATACGTTAGATAAAATGACAGATCTCCAAAACCGTAATGGCCGACCTCGTGTCTCTCCTAGTGAGGGGACAAATTTTTAGGGATGTCACTATGGTCGCCTCACTCTGTTACACAGGTTTTTAAAGTTTTGCGGTAGTCAACCCACAATTGTACTCATTCTACATTCGTTTTTGTTCCTAATAAAGATTTTAGAAGGTACCACGCGGGTGAAGCCGCGGGCGGAAGCTAGTCACTACATGTTATATAACAAAGTCCTTCGTCTGTCTGTTCGCGATAAACTTAAAAAGTATTGGTCTCGAGGATGGTTTTCATATATATTATGTATAATTTGCCAAGTTTTTAAGTTGCAAAAACCGACATCCGAAGCCGCTGGCATCAGCTAGTATTATATAAAATAAAAATACTTATCTTGATAAAAAATCCTTTACAGATTCAACTCGCTGCCATCTGAAGAGCAAACCAAATACTCAACAACCATCCGCACCGTTCACACGCTCCGCGGCGCGGCGAGCGATCTCTTCAAGCAGAAACGCTACGCGCGCGCCATCTCCCTCTACCAACAAGCCATGTACGTTCTGTCTCTGTCGCACGCGGAGACCGAGCAAGAGAAGAAAGAGATAGCCAGTCTGAAGATCAAACAATTTCTAAACCTAGCGGTCTGCTATCACAAGTTAGGCAAGCCCCGCCGAGTTATTGACATGTGTGATAATATTGATAAGATTATTGATATTAATGAACATTGCAAAGCTCTATTTTACAAAGGAAAAGCTCACGAAATGTTGGGAAATCTAGAAATAGCTTTGCAATTTTATAAAAAAGCACTTAAATTGGAGCCGAATAATAAGGAAATTGGATCATTGTTAGCTGATATTGATGGTAGAGTTAAGAAGGCTTCCGAGGTTGAGGTCAGGATGTGGCAGAAAGCTTTTGGGGGAAAGGGAGAGATGCTGAAGAAAGAGAAGGCGTATAAAGTGGATGAAGAGTTCGAGAGTGGTGTGAGGGAAATGTGCCAGGATCTGGCGGCGAGGAATGAATTTACTAAGGTGAGGTGTAAAAAGACGACTATCGAAAACTTCAGGGGGTTAAAGTACCCATCAATATAAATAACTTTCTAAGAATACAGCTGTTTCATACATTTTGGCCAAGTAGGTATTGAAGAGCGCTGGTGGTGTAGTGGTAGCACCCCTGCCTCACGATCCGAAGGTCGTGGGTTCAAATCTGGTCGTGCATTAATGAGTTTTTCCACTCGAAAAATGTATGTGCGCAATGCCAGTGCTCTTAAACGGTGAAGGAAAACATCGTGAGGAAACCGGCATGCCCTAGAACCAAAAATTCGAAGGTGTGTGTCATAGGTTAGTATTCTTATAAGCAGCGATGAGCTTGCAACCTGTCACGTACGGAATACTAACTATTGTGCAAAATGTGGGCATGTACCATGTCATGTTTGGACTTGCCTCTGACTACCCTCTTTAGATATCCTCAAAGATCTAAGTAACTAAAGATCTGAGGAGATATCTACCGAGCCTGGGGATTACAGTCGTGATCATATTTATTTATTTTATTTTAGGTATTGAACTTTTGTATCAAAAAGCTGTTTTCTTTTCGCGCTCACCTTATTTTAGTACCTTAACATTGCCGATGGAGGTAAATGTATGAAAGGATACTATTCGAAAAAAGTTTTCGTAAACTATCAAAAACTCATACTAGGGGTACTGAAGAGATGGTGACGTCATTCGCTGAGCAAAGATTTAAATCGTAGATATGCCCGTACGGTACTGAGACCGCGCTGTTTTGTTGCCACACGAAATGAGATAGCTCGCTCATTTGGCACCAAATATTTTCAATTTCAGGGTACAAAAGGAATAAGTATATTTTTTTACGAAAGATCGTGCAATATAATCATTATTATTGACGACCTCAGTGGCGCAGCGTGCGAGAGTCCGCCTGCGACGCAAGAGGTTGCGGGTTCGATTCCCGCCGCGAAACAAATTTGTGTACGATCTGCAGAAATTTGTTCCGCTGGTCTGGGTGTTTTCTATGTATAATAAAAAATATCTATCTATGTACATAATGTATTAAATATATCAGTTATCTAGTACCCATAACACAAGCTTTGAGTAGCTTACTTTGGGGCTAGATGATGCTGGGTGGACTGTCCCCATTTGACCCCTTTATGAAGGTTATACTGAAAAATCCTGAAACACGTGTCCATTTGTTTTTCATTTAGAGTACACAAACAAAGTTTCAGACCAATCGCACGACCCGTTATAAAGTTCCCAAACAAACATTGACCCCACGTTTGACCCCTTTTTGAAGGTTATATTGAAAAATCCTGAAACACGTGTCCATTTGTTTTGCATTAACAGTACACAAACAAAATTTCAGACCAATCGCACGACCCGTTAAAAAGTTCCCATACAAACATTGACCCCACATTTGACCCCTTTTTGAAGGTTATATTGAAAAATCCTGAAACACGTGTCCGTTCATTTTGCATTTAAAGTGTACAATCAAAGTTTCATGAAAATCGCTCCACGCGTTAAAAAGTTTCATACAAACGTTTTCACCCTTTTTCACCCCCTTAAAGGTGGAATTTCCAAAAACCTCGCCTTAGTGGGTGGTTTTGTTATAAAAGGAAGCCAACTTCCAAATTTCAGCTTTCTAGCTTCAGCGGCTTCGGCTCGGCGATGATCAATCAGTCAGGTCAAGCTCATATATAGATATTGTAATCCCACAATCTCTTTAATCTCTCGGTGACCAGCTATCCGAGAGGAGTAAATTGAAAAACAGCGCGCTGCTTGCGTATCAATGCAAGCAGCAAAATGCTGAATTTACTCCTTTTGCCTTAAATGACTTGTTTTTTATAAATAGGTACTTAAGTCTAAATTTTTTATGTTTTTTTTTTTGGCAATAAACTATTTAACTTTTTAAACTTCCGTGATTTGATGACATAATTATAATTGAATAACGGGTATTTATCACGTACCTATTTTGTTTTTATTCCCGACGTTTCGAACACATTACAGCGTTCGTGGTCGCGGGCAGACTGATGTGCAGCGAGCTAGTTTTTATTATTGAGAGTAGAATCTGTATCTACCCTCAATTCGTCGTCAGATTCAGATAAGGCCAGGTTCACACTACGACACACTATACTTATTGTATCAACTTGCGGCAAGCACGGGTCACGACGCACACATTTATTAATAACTGGATTCCACGAGGCCGAGAGCCGGAAACCATCCTCACGATTAAAGTTTTTCGGGTGTTTCCTGATCTCAATCGCTTCTCGGACTATCCTTTTATAATAATGGCGTTCACTGGAGAGAACCTTAGGATCATGGAGCTCAATCCAATGGTTCGTTCCTGAGTCCAGCAGGTGTTCTGCTATCGCTGACTTGTTGATTTGCCTATTTTTGACTGCTGCAATATGCTCCTTGACTCGTTCGGCTATTGTTCTTTTTGTTTGCCCGATGTAAGAACGGCCACAGCTGCAGTCAATCTTGTAAACGCCTGGCATTTGCAGAGGTATTGTATCTTTCGGGGTTCTTAATTGCTGTGCCACTTTTGAGAGGGGTGTGAAAACTGACTTTATTGAAAATCTTTTCATTAAGTTTCCAATTTTATCCGTTACCCCTCTCACATAGGGCAGAAAGATAGGTTGTCTGCTCGCCTCCGGCTTCTTACGGCTCATCCGTCTTCGTTGTCTTCTACATATATATCCATTGGATTTGAGTACCTCCTGAACATGTTCGAGTTCGCCCTCTAAGTGTTCAGGGTCACATAGATCATGTGCTCTGTTGATGAGAGAAGACACCACAGATTGTAAGTGGCGCGGATGATGGTGGGATGCGGCATTCAAGTATCTGTCCGTGTGTGTTGGTTTCCTGTAGACAGTGTGCAAAAGTGAGCCATCCGACTTTACCAAAACTTTCACGTCTAGAAAAGCTAAAGTCCTATTTTGCTCCATTTCATGTGTGAACCTGATCTTTGGGTGTATGGAGTTCAATGTATGTGTAAGTTGTTGTACTTCCCGTTGACCACCTTTCATAATGCAGAAAACATCGTCAACATACCGTTTCCACATTTTTACACCGCTGGCTGATAGGTTTAATTGGCTCTCAAAATGCTCCATCCAGATGTTGGCTAAAACTGGCGCCACTGGGCTGCCCATAGCCACTCCATCAATCTGGAGATAGTGTTGCCCTCGGTATAAAAAGAAGTTACCGTCCAAACAGTTTTCAAGTACAACAACATACTGGTCAGGTAGCTCGTTATCCTTTAGCTTTTCCTTCACGACCTCAAGGCATTCACGCAGCGGCACGTTTGTGAAAAGTGACTCCACGTCAAAACTCACCATGATATCGTCTGGCTCCAGTCTTATGGTTTTTAAAATGTCGATAAAATGACGGGAGTCTTTTACGAAAGAAAACGTCTTTCCTACCAAAGGTTGCAGTATCGAAGCGACATGTTTCGCCAGGTGGTATGTAGGTGAATCAATTTGACTCACTATAGGGCGTAATGGTACATTGCTCTTATGTACCTTTGGTAGACCATATAGCTTCGGCGGCTGCACTATACATGGTTTATAAAGACGGTCATACTGTTCTTCCGTAAACATATCCTTGAAGTCTGAAACAAGTGATCTAATTCGTTTGGTCACTCTCGCAGTAGGGCTATATGACACTGGCTTATATACGTTGTTATCACTTAACAGAACCCGTATTTTACTGTCATAGTCAGAGTCGTTCATCACGACGGTAGCATTACCTTTATCGGCTTTGAGCACAAGAATGTCAGCATTAGCCCGCAGGTTTTTTAGTGCTTGCCGTTCTTCAGATGAAATGTTTGACTTTGGTAGCTTAGATTTTCGCAAAATTACCGCAACATCCTGTCTCAGCGTTTCAGCATCATTTGATGGTAATTTATTACGAATAATTGTCTCCTCTATGCTACTGACAATGTCTTCGTACGGGATTCGTTTTGGGGTGGGAGCAAAATTTAACCCTTTGGCCAGAACATTCTGAGTGACTGCATCCAGCGATGTGTCAGATAAATTGATGACAGTATCTTTTTGAGGTGACTGTACCTGAGGTTGGGCGACTTTACAATGACCAAGCAGGTTTTGAAACTTTTTGTCATGTCTCTCAGTACAAAACTCAAATGTGCGGTACGCTTGTGTGTACGTTATACTATCACACAATTCAAAATCACCACTGGTAAACACAGCACTGCATTCCAAATGTAACGCATATAACTCACACTGCACTCTATCTAAATAACACTGGTCATTTCTTATCAATTGTTTTAAGAGACGAACACTCGCATTCCTTAGAATTCTGCTCGAATGTTCAATATCAACACGCGGCTTGATATGAACACACCGTGGTAACAAGTCCCAATCACGACATTTTGTTAAGAATGTCAGTGATGTAATAAGTTTCGCACTTTTCTTTCGCAGGAATTCTAGGCGTCGAACTTTGTTTACATATTCCGGCCCGTACCGGCTTGCAATTAAACTTTTTAAACTTCCGTGATTTGATGACATAATTATAATTGAATAACGGGTATTTATCACGTACCTATTTTGTTTTTATTCCCGACGTTTCGAACACATTACAGCGTTCGTGGTCGCGGGCAGACTGATGTGCAGCGAGCTAGTTTTTATTATTGAGAGTAGAATCTGTATCTACTAGGGCGTGTAAAAACCGGGTTGTTTAAAAAAACCGGGTTTTCGAGTTTTATTTTTCAATAACCGGTTAAAAACCGGTTATTCGGTTATTTTTCCAGTTTTTTAATACAGGTGTCTCGGGACAAAATAAAACCTTAAATTTTAGTAAAAATGAACTAAGTAATTATTGTAATAAGCAAGCACCAATGAAATTTTAAAATATTTTAATATAATTATGTTTAACTCACTCTTACTCGAATAAAGTAAAAAAATTGAACAACATGATAAGGTCTTATCTAGATAATGTAATTCACTCTTTTATACGGCAGTATTAAAAACTCTTTCTCTCTTACTCAAATGAAACCATAACAAGTTAAATTAAATTAAAATTTTAATAAACCTCTGACACAAATTTTTAAAACATTTTCTTGTAATATAATTCAGCAAGACTGCGAAAACTACAGGGGCATTAGCCTACTCAGCATCGTCGGTAAGCTGTATGCGAAAGTGTTGATCGAATGAAAGAAACTGATGAGGATATGGGATGCACAAGCAGGATTTCGAAAGGGTATGGGATGTACGGATCAGGTCTATCCTTGCGATGCACAGCCGAGAAATTTTTGGCAAAGGTCTAAAGGTCTATTGCGCTTTCGTGGATCTGGAGAAGGCCTATGACAGAGTGATGAGGAATGAACTGTGGTCGGCTCTGTCGATGTATGGGGTAAAGAGCAACCTGGTGCGAGTTCTGAAATCTCTCTATGAAGGTTCTAGGGCTTGCGTTAGGATACATGGGTCATATAATTAATGGTTTAACATCGAAAAGGGTGTTAGACAGGGATATGTAGCGTCACCATGGCTTTTTAATCTATTCATGGACAGTTGGCTACAAGATATGAAAGAAAGTGATTGTGGATTAAGAATGAATGAGTTACTCGTGAAATGTCTTCTCTATGCTCACGATCAGGTAATACTTGCGTCGTCGGCAGAGGAGTTACAGGAGATGGTAACAGGCATGCATGTAGCATTTGACAGGAAAGGAATGAAAATAAATGTAAGTAAGAAGAAAGTTTTTGAAAGAGATGAATGCATTACAGAATGTGAAATAACGATCAGAGGAGAAAGAGTGGAACAAAAGAAAGAGTTTGTAGGTATATTTGGGTACGCTGTTTAAGAATGATGGGAAACATGATGATGATATTGAAAGGAGAGTGAATGCTGGAAACCGTGTGAATGGGGCACTTCACTGATTTATGAGCAGTTGGATCGTTTCTAAAATGGCACGACTGGCTGTGCATGGTGGAGTGTTAGTGCCGACATTAATGTATGGAAGTGAAAGTTGGGTATGGCAGAAGAAGCATCAAAGTAGAATAAATGCAGTGGAAATGAAAGCTTTAAGAAGTATTGTGTGGTTTAACTTTGAATGATAGAGTGAAGAATAGTGTGATAAAAGAATGTTGTGGAGTGAAAGAAGACGTAGTGATGAAAATTGAGAAGGGTATGCTAAGATGGTTTGGGCATGTAGAAAGGATGGATGAAAGGAGATTGACGAAACAGGTGAATAAGGCGAGTGTGAATAGGACAGTTGGAAGGGGAAGACCTCGGCGTACGTACCTCGAGCACATTGGGGACGTTTTAGAGAAAGGCCAGGTCCAGAGTACCCTAAACCGACGCATGTATGAAGAATGTAGTGAGAGTGAATGAAGCAAAAGAGGATCGTAGCAAGTGGAGATCCGTGATCTCTGCCTACCCCGTCGGGAAACAGGCGTGATTTTATGTATGTATGTATGTATGTATGTAATTAGGTGGACAATTATGGCCGTTCCAAATAAAGTCTGCAAGGCGTAGTTTTAAATGAATTTGTCATATATTACTCATTAAAAAAAACTCGAAAAACCGGGTTTTTTGCCAAGAAAAAACCGATTAAAAACCGACGTAAAATCAGTTGGTTAATCGGTTTTTCGGTTAATCGGTTAATCGGTTTACATGCCCTAGTATCTACCCTCAATTCGTCGTCAGATTCAGCTGTGTTCGAAACGTCGGGAATAAAAACAAAATAGGTACGTGATAAATACCCGTTATTCAATTATAATAAACTATTTTCTATTCTATTCTTTCTATCTACGATTTAAATCTTTGCTCCTGAGTATCTGAGGAGATGTCTACCGAGCCTGGGGGTGTCGTGATCACGTTATGCTTACGTTAATTCCAGATGGAACTACCAAGGGGTCTGTTAGCTGACGAGGTGGCGTGTCTCCGAGTCCTGACGAGACAGTTCCAAGGGTTGAAACTAGAAGAAGACGGCGATGGGAAGAAAAAGCGGGTTTTCATCATGAGGACAGTGCTGTAGCCATGTTTAAAACAATGTATTCCCGTTGTCCCCATTGACGCTGTCACCATTATGGGGACAGCGGGAAGTCATAAAAACGTGTCTCTGTGCTGTAGCCATCAAGAATAGCCATGTTTAAAACAATGTATTCCCGTTGTCCCCATTGACGCTGTCACCATTATGGGGACAGCGGGAAGTCATAAAAACGTGTCTCTGTGCTGTAGCCATCAAGAATAGCCATGTTTAAAACAATGTATTCCCGTTGTCCCCATTGACGCTGTCACCATTATGGGGACAGCGGGAAGTCATAAAAACGTGTCTCTGTGCTGTAGCCATCAAGAATAGCCATGTTTAAAACAATGTATTCCCGTTGTCCCCATTGACGCTGTCACCATTATGGGGACAGCGGGAAGTCATAAAAACGTGTCTCTGTGCTGTAGCCATCAAGAATAGCCATGTTTAAAACTATGTATTCCCGTTGTCCCCATTGACGCTGTCACCATTATGGGGACAGCGGGAAGTCATAAAAACGTGTCTCTGTGCTGTAGCCATCAAGAATAGCCATGTTTAAAACAATGTATTCCCGTTGTCCCCATTGACGCCGTCACCATTATGGGGACAGCGGGAAGTCATAAAAACGTGTCTCTGTGCTGTAGCCATCAAGAATAGCCATGTTTAAAACTATGTATTCCCGTTGTCCCCAATGACGCTGTCCCCGTTATGGGGACAACGGGAAGTCATAAAAATGTGTCTTCACCATGAAGACTGTGCTGTAGCCATAACAAGAATAGCCATAAATGTTTTTAAACTTACGCGATCTGTAGGTCTACCATGAGTTTTCACAATCTACACTCGCTAGCGACTGTAGTTTAAAAAATGTATGAAAACTTGCTTACAGCGCCTCTAGCGGATAGTTGGGTACTAAAACCTCACGTAGCTAACTATCCTACGTCACAGTACTACAGCGACTGTAGTTTACGCTTCATTCATTTGCTTAGAATTTGGTACCATGAGTAACAATTTTGACAGATGTCATAGTAACGTACTATTACTACTGTAGTGACGTCAGCCGATCTAAATGTGACAACTCATGGTAGACCTACAGAAACTCTTATCAGTCTACCCGTCTTTATCAGTCTTCTTCTTCTTCAATTATGGCATCTGTCTCTTAGAGAACAATTTTGCCAGTGTCAAGTGTATTTATTTATAAGTATTGTCAACGTCACAGAGTCATAGTCAAGTTGTCAAGTCAATTTTAAACAAAAGATGGCTGTTTTGTTGAAAATTTTCGGGATTTCCTCCGATGGAATTTGAAGAGAACTATTCACTCTAATTCACATACTTTACACTCGCGTCAAGAACCCGGGCCCCATTGGCAAAATAACCACCAAAATTACGCAATAAAACTCAAAATAACACGAGAAAACATATAAAAACCAGAGCGACGTAGTTGTCAGGCAAATACACCGCAGAAAATCCCTTTATCAGTCTATCAGTCGACCACAACAGTGTCTAAATATGTCAAAACGTCGGGAAAAAATAGGTGAATTATAACGCGATTAATACCCGATTAATCTATACTAATATTATAAAGAGGAAAGTTTTGTATTTTTGTTTGTAAATAATAAACTCAAAAACTACTGGACCGATTTCAAAATTTTTTTTACCATTAGAATGCTACATTATCCCTGAGTAACATTGGCTATAATATAATATGTACCTCGCGAGCAAAGCCGCGAACGGAACGAAAGTTTATTCGTTTATTTTAGAATGTACCGAGTGTGAAGTGATGATATAAAATAAACCAAAATATTTATTGTCATAATCCCCACCAACATGTTAGTGGGGAAAACGCCAATAAAATATTTGCGTTTTGTCATAATCCCCACTGGTGGGGACAACTTAGTGGGGATTAAGGTTTAAAGACATTTATTCTCAAAAAGACAGTACTTAAATGAGAATACTTAATTAACTTAAGTGATAAAATGCTTAGGTGGTACAAATTTAGTTGATCGCTCGATAATTATGGTTTTAAAGTTAAGAGTAGGTGTAGGTACTCATCTTGCGCATTGTCCAATACACGGATCAATAAAATAATCCGTGTCAATCCATGTACCTAGGTAAAAAACCTAAGTACACAAACTGACACTAAAAATATATTAGGTATTTAGTTATTTTCTATGACGAATTTTGCTAGTGCTTTTTTAAATGCGCAAAATGAGCTAAAATTTTTTATACTTGCGGGTATATTGTTATAAAGTTGTGCTCCTTCGAAAGTAAACATCTTCTTTCCGTAGTTAGTTCTAACTTTAGGCAAAACAATGAAACTTGCGCGACGAGTGCTGCGTTTAATTATTTGCTTTGATTTTATAAATGCTAGGTGTATGGTTCGATAGCTTTTAAAGTTTGGATTTTTACAAATCGTAATGGCGTGATATACTTTGAAGACTCACCGTAGCAATTCCACAGCCAGAGCAGGTCCCGGGACGTAATAACACTGCTAAAGACTCACAGGCACTAGTATTATCGAATTTAGGTAGTTTGCACAACATTAGACAGAGTTTTGTATTTATTTTCAATAAAAAGTTCGAGAGCTGCGCGCGTATTTTCTCGAAGTTGCAGGACAGTGGCGCTTACGCCGGATTGACGGCAGCGCCCGGAAACTCCCGACCGTGTATTTATTGGTCGGGCGGTAGGCAAGCTCATTTTGGCGGGAATGTAGCGGTCTTCAAATCAGCCATTCAAATATAAACCCAACATTTCCCCCCACTGAAATCCGCTTCGGATTTCCCAGTTACAATACCAGGACAAGTGGAACTTGAAATAGTTATTTATAAATATACTTTGAGATCTGAAAGTGTATAGTGTAGTTGAAAATTTTGAGTAGTGGACTGTATAATAATTGAATATATAGTGTAGTGTACATAGTGGACTGTATAAGTTAAAATAAAATACTAAGATATAATAAAGAAGTTCTATGCATATAATATTTGCATAAAACTGTTGAATTTATTGCTTTATTAAACTATTCTGAGTCCTTATCCAACGGAAGAGGACTTACTTTAGAGACCGGACGAGTAAACTCGTGATTATTAGAATTTCGAACGCTAATTACTCGTACGATGCCATCCGGGCCACTGTGCAATTTGGAAACGCGGCCTAGGGGCCATTTTAACGTGGGTGCGTCTGAATTTATGAGCACAAGATCACCGATATTGAGGTTACGACAGTTGGTAAACCACTTTTGACGTTGTTGTAAAGTGTGCAAGTAATCTTGCTTCCACAGTTTCCAAAATTGTTGTGACATTTGTTGGACGTACTGCCAACGGTTTAATCTAGAAGTGGACAAATCTGTTAAATCGTACTCTGGTACTGACAAGAGTTCCCTACCTATGAGGAAGTGAGAAGGAGTCAGAACTTCAAACTCATTAGGATCGCTGGATAAAGCACAGAGGGGCCTTGAATTGAGCACAGCTTCAGCTCGCGAAAAGAGCGTAGAAAGTTCCTCAAACGATAAGACTCTAGAACCTGCTGTACGTTTCAGGTGCGCCTTAGCAGACTTGATTACGGACTCATAAATACCACCGAAATTACTTCCAGTCGGCGGATTGTGCCTCCATTTTACTCCACGAAAAACAAATCCGTTAGACAGATTGTCTGAATTTGTATTGAGAAAGTCTGTTATTTCCTTCAGCTGTTTGCCAGCTGAGACAAAATTAGTACCATTATCAGATATAATGGAGTGGCATAAACCCCTTCTTGCCGTGAAACGGTCGAAACATGCGAGAAAACACTCTGTGCTGAGAGCAGACAAGACTTCTAAGTGTACCGCTCGTGTGGCACAACACACAAAGACGCACAAATAAGATTTGGATACGTGAGCGTTTCTACGAGTTGACTCTTTGGTAGAAAAAGGTCCTCCTATATCTACTCCAACGGTGTGGAAAGCATGGACATCTTGCGAGCGAAATTTAGGCAGATCGCCCATTAGGGGTTGTCGATTTGTGGGAGACGCCCTGAAGCAAGATATACATTTGATTGTACGTGATCGAATGGCGCTACGCGCTGATATTATCCAATATTTTTGGATGATTAAACTTTGAAGGGTACGTGGACCCACGTGCAAATAAATTTTGTGAAAATGATCAATCAAGATGTTAGTGAAGTTAGACTTTTTTGGGAGCAGTAGCGGATGTCTTTTGTCATAGGTTAAATCCGATTGGGAAAGTCGACCCCCCACCCTGAGGAAATAGTGCGAATCTATGAAAGGGTTGAGCTTTCTCAAGGATTGACTGCAATTACCGTCCTTAGTTAGGCTCGCAATATCACTTGAGAAGTGATGCCGCTGAACTGATTTTACTAAAATATCATGAGCCTTTCTGATATCAGTGACAGAGAGCAAACTACGATTACGAACAGCCGATCTGCAATGACGAATGAACTGATAGCATCGAGCTACAACGTTGAGTAACTTGGCGAAACTTGAATATTTTTCGGTGAGACTATAGAGTGGCTCAGCCGAGTCGATCTCGGTACAAACGAGGACAGTCTTAGGACACTTGAGTTCTGGAGGCGTGCAATCGCGAAATTCATTCATGGTCTTTATCGGCCACTGTGACTGGTCTAGGTTGAGCCAGTCAGGCCCGTTGAGCCATTCATGAGTCGCTAGTAGTGCGGATGGCAACGCGCCACGAGAGCATACATCAGCTGGATTAGACACTCCACTAACGTGATACCAGCATCTGTTGGACACACTTTCATTGATCTTGGACACTCGTGTGGACACAAATGTCTTAAGCGTGTGGCTCGGCGTATTGAGCCATGCTAGAACGACGGAAGAATCAGTGAACAACAAAGTCTCGTTGACCTCAAGTCGATTATGCAGAATTGATTGGACATATTTCACAAGTTTTGATAGCAAATGTGCAGCCATGAGTTCCAGTCGAGGAATGGTGACAGTCTTTAATGGTGCTACTTTTGATTTAGCAATGACTAGACTGACCTTAGTCTCACCATCCGCGTTCTTTGACCTAAGGTAAACAACCGCGGCGTAACCAAGAGTGGAGGCGTCACAGAAACCTAATATCTGACAATAGGTATGGCGTACTACCTTGACATGCCGATCGTGTTTTATATTTGACAACAACGGAAGTTCATTGACATATGTCTGCCATTGAGATTCAAGATCTGACGGTAAACGTTGGTCCCAGTCAAGTTGACGAGCCCAAAGTTCTTGCATGAAACACTTGGCATAAAAAACACACGGAGCTACAAAACCCAATGGATCAAACTGTCTACCTATCTGGGACAAGACCGTTCGTTTTGAAACTACTGGGTTGTGCGGTGTGGTAGCAAAAGAAAATGCATCTAAGTTTGGCAACCACTGGAGACCAAGCACCTTGATGGACAAATTTGTTTCATCGTCAAATGCAACCGGTGTTTCGCGATGAGTCTCATCCAAATGCTCGATCACTTGTGGGCAGTTGCTTGACCACTTGCGGAGAATGAAGCCACCAGCCTTCAGCAACTCTATGAGCTCCTTTTGAAGTTCGAGCGCTTCGTCTACAGTAGAAACGGACCACAAAAGATCATCCATAAAGAATGCCGTTTTCAAAATAGGAGCGGCTTTTGGAAATTTGTCCGCTTCGTCGTTCGCTAAAGTGTGCAGCACCTTAATGGCCAAATATGGGCAACTAGCAACGCCGTACGTCAAAGTGTTCAGAGCGTATTTTTGGATCGGTTCATCCGAAGAGTAGCGCCATAGAATATGTTGGAAAGGTCGTTGATCCTGTTCCAAGAGTATCATTCTGAACATTTTGCAAACATCTGCAGAAAGGCATATTTCATGCAGACGAAAGTTGATTAATAGTTTATTAATATCAGCTTGAAGTTTAGGACCCGGTAGTACTAGTGAATTGAGCGACATATTATTCGACGTTTTCCCAGAGGCATCAAATACTACCCTATGAGACGTTGTGGTACTTGATGGTTTGACAATGCAGAAATGCGGGATGATATATTTCGAATCCACGTTCTGGACATCACCAAGACAAGTCATATGACCGAGGTTCTCATATTCACGCATAAACTTATGATATTCAGTTTTTAACTCGGGCTCCCGTTCTAGCTTTGACTCTAAGTTGAGAAGTCGACGAGTTGCCATTTGACTCGAGTCGCCGAGTTCAACGGAGGGTCGACATGGATATTTAACTACATACCTACCCGTGTCATCACGTCGATGATCCTTTGCAAACAAACACTCCGCTAGCTCTTCGTCAGGGCTGAAGCGGAGTACCTCAGACGGTACGTTTTCGACCTCCCAGAAAGAGTGCATTATTTGATCAAGACTCATGGAAAAACCACAAAAAGTACTATCCCTACCAGCGTCAGCAAAGAGTGAGACATCGGCGTGTTGAGATCGACCGAGTTCGGTTTGACCTAGAATGACGTACCCAAATATCGAACTCATCGCCACAGGCAAGCCACGTTCGCGCGGAAGGATTTTTTCACCGTCGTAGATATACGGGAAAAGATCACCTGCTATCAGTAGGTCGATTGGCGCGGGCGTATAGTAGGCCGGGTCGGCCAACACCAGATGTTGGAACTGGACAATAGTCCTATCACATAGAGGCATTGTAGGTAGGTTACCTGCAATGTTGGATACAATTACCGCATCGGTAGATAAAACCGGACTAGCACAGTGTCGCGGCTTAATATTACACGTAGTTAAGCCGAACTCCCGCACTGGATTACCACCTAGACCGATGGGCTCAAAGTTACATTTACGTCGCGACAGCCCTAGACGTTTAGCACAATCTTGAGTAATATAGCTCGACATAGCGCCGCTATCAATTATAGCACGTACGGTTTGGTACTGGCCCCAACAATCTGCGACGTGAATAACCGCGGTACCGAGCAACACTGTCAAATTAGCTGAGCACGTCAATGCCACGGCGGCACTAGAACTCGAATTCGGTACAGAGTCTAAATGCAATGTATGATGATGCTTCTTTTTGCAGATCGTACAAAGTCCCTTGGACGTACAGTCGGCGACAGAATGGTTCCGTAAACAATTTTCGCACAGATTTAATTGTTTGATTTTGTCGCGACGCTGTGCCGGGGTCAGATCGGTGTAGTCACTGCATCGATAAATAGAATGAGCTTTTTTACAATACAAACACTCCATGGATTTATTAGATTTTACAGGAGGGTCCGCATTGACAACAGCAGACGACAGGGTTGGTCGCTGCGAGTTTGAATTATTTGATTTTGAACCAGTAGTAGGCTGGTTGACCTTTGACTGACCTCGAGTGTTCGGTACACTTTTCGTAGCAGTGGAGTTTGTCGTACACTCTGACATCTCGAGAACGCGCACATGTCTTTCGATAAAAGTTATCAGTTCGTCATAATTAGGTAGCTCATCTTGCCCCAACTCACGCTCTAACTCGCGCCTAGTGACCGGGTCAAGGTTACGCAATGCAACATAGAACAATAAAAATCCCGACAAATCTTTGATACCAAGCAGCTGGAGCGCTTTAATGTTTTCTTGAAATGTCTGTAAGAATTCATTAAGTCCAGAGATAGACTCGTTTGCCAAAGGTTTAAAGTTAAACAGTTTGTCGAGATAGGTAGTCGCTAATGCGCGCTTATTTTCATATCGTTTCACCAAAGCGCTCCAAACTATCTGATAGTTATCCGATGTAACCGGCATAGACTTTACAATGACCAGAGCGGACCCGCTAACCGCCGATAACAAATAGTAAAACTTCTCGATATTAGCTATTTGTTTGTTATTGTGAATCAGGCTAGAAAACGTATCACGAAAGGTAGGCCAGTTTTCAAGTTTACTGTCAAAAGGAAACAGTTCCAGTTTAGGTAATCTTGGTTTAACACAGTTGCCGTCCGACTTTGTGTCCGTTCTATTTTGTTTCGTGTCTATGTTCAGATTGTTTGAAACATTGCGAATATAATAATAAATTTGGTCAAAACTCTCAATCTCTTTGTATGAAGGTACATACTCAGGATAAAACTTCCTTTTTAATAGTGTGATATTAAGTATACTTTGTTCGAACTTGTCACGCCAACCTTGCAATTCACTCAAACGGACATTGAATTCGCCTAGCAACTCGGGTTTGTCATGAACACCTAGAGAAACTTGGTACAAAGTTTGCAATCTCATAAAACACATCTCTTTTGTGGCAATATGTGGTTGTACCAACTTATCGTACTCCTCAATTTGCTCAGAGTCAAGTTTAGGAGGCATATTGTCACACGGTAAATAACAATATTACGCACACGGCAAATTTCAATGGCGGCCGGACCGCGTCGGCGTAATTTTACGTAAAGGAATAATGAAATTGAGAATTCGAATTGTTGAGTTATGACTTAAAATAAACGTTGGATTAGGACATAGAACATATAAAAATGATTTTAGAAAAGGTTTGAGACTTGTAACTTGTGTAACTACCGAGATATTAGCAAGTTTGTGAGTGAAAATTATGATACGTACCTACCGGTGTGTGAACCTACCGGCTAGCAAAATAGACGAAATACAATAAGAATTATACCAATAAATACTTGTAAATAGCTAGATTTAGTTGTATTGATATCGTAACTGGATAATCCTGGCTCGGAATGACCAAAATGTATGGTTCGATAGCTTTTAAAGTTTGGATTTTTACAAATCGTAATGGCGTGATATACTTTGAAGACTCACCGTAGCAATTCCACAGCCAGAGCAGGTCCCGGGACGTAATAACACTGCTAAAGACTCACAGGCACTAGTATTATCGAATTTAGGTAGTTTGCACAACATTAGACAGAGTTTTGTATTTATTTTCAATAAAAAGTTCGAGAGCTGCGCGCGTATTTTCTCGAAGTTGCAGGACAGTGGCGCTTACGCCGGATTGACGGCAGCGCCCGGAAACTCCCGACCGTGTATTTATTGGTCGGGCGGTAGGCAAGCTCATTTTGGCGGGAATGTAGCGGTCTTCAAATCAGCCATTCAAATATAAACCCAACACTAGGTTAGTATGAAGAGAGCTACTTAAAATTTTACGAACTAAAATGCATGTGTTATATATGTACATTTCGTTAATTGTCATTATTTTTGTTTGTGACAATATACCGAAGCTAGTACTAATTATAAAGAATAGCCATGTATACGGACCTTAAATTAAGATGGGATGAATGACGTATGAAGTGGTCAAAGTTTGCTAAGCGTGTAGTCGTGGAAAATATTTTAACCCGGAAAAATGTACGGTTCCCGCGGGATAGATTTAATTTTGTTTTTCAAGGTACCACGCGGGCGAAGCCGTGGGCGGAAGCTAGTAATACATAACACCCAGACACAGAACAAACATGTGCGTTCGCACAAATGTCAGTCCTGGGGGATCGAACCCACAACCTGCAGCGCAGAAGCCAGAGCTACTACCCACTGAGCTGTGAGGGCTCTCAATTCAGGTTAATTATTATACCTATAGTTTGCTTACTTAGGTACATAATGGATATTTTTAGTGCTTTTAATAATTTAATTTGAAATTAAAATATGCACAGATGATTATATATTTAAATGTGATTTAAAATGGTTTTATTTTATTACTTTTGATCTCATTACCATCTGAAATTGCGTGGTGTTTTTGTGCTGATCTGATTGTGACCTTGACAAGAACAGTAATACTTCAATAATACATTTTACTCGACTGTGAAGTATTATTTGTATCTATAAACTATCATACTACTTAATTATTTATTACTAGCTGACCCGGCAGACTTCGTTCTTATTTAGAAAACGTTTGTATCGGAAATAGAAAAGGGCTATTTTTAGGGTTTTCCCGGCAGTTATTCGAATTTTTCTTACCTTTTAAACCTTCCCTAGACCTCCACGAACATTTCAAGACCAAGATAAGATAAATCCGTTTAGCCGCTCTCGAGTTTTAGCGAGACTAACGAACAGCAATTCATTTTTATTGTTGTAGGTACTGAGGGATTTTATTTTGAGTGATATTAAATTATTGAATACGTCTTTAAAAACATTTTAACATTTTGATTTCACTGAATAAAGTAATTTTGAATTTGAGTTTAAGTTTCGTGTTTTATTTATAAAACTTTTATTTCTTGAGATTATTAGCTACATAGATATAAAATATGAATACAATCATTTATGAGAAAGAGCAATATCGATTTTATTATCTTACCTTCAATACTCTCAATGTCTACCCCAAAAAACGAGTAAGCGATGTCTAGCTAGCAACATTACGCGGGTGGGACAGTGCTGGATTTTTATTTTTTATGAGTGTAGGCCACTTTATTTCTGCCGCCCTATGTAGGTACATACCTTACTAAAATAATAATTTTCCATTTGTAGTAAAGGGGCTTCCTTTAGGCTTATTCCACTAATCCCCGTTCACTTTTTGTTCACTTTTCCCCGTGTTGACGCTGATACGAACTCGTAAAAAGTCTAAAAAGTTCACTAATCCCAGTTAAGTTAAAAATTACTACAAATGGAAAATCTATATCTATATAAGAGCTTGACCTGACTGATTGATCATCGCCGAGCCGAAACCGCTGAAGCTAGAAAGCTGAAATTTGGAAGGTGGTTTCCTTTTATAACAAAACCACCCACTAAGGCGGGATTTTTGGAAATTCTACCTCTAAGAGGTGAGAAAAAGGGTGAAAACGTTAGTATGAAACTTTTTAACGCGTGGAGCGATTTTCATGAAACTTTGTTTGTGAACTGTAAATGCAAAATGAATGAACACGTGTTTCAGGATTTTTCAATATAATCTTCAAAAAGGGGTCAAATGTGGGGTCAATGTTTGTATGGGAACTTTTTAATGGGTGGTGCGATTGGTGTGAAACTTTGTTTTTTGTACTGTAAATGCAAAATGAATAGACACGTATTTCTGGATATTTCAAAATAACCCTCTAAAAAGGGTAAAAGTCAAAGTTATGTATGGAATTTTTTTATAAGTGTGATTTGTTTAAAACTCAGTAAGTATAGATAATTTAAGTGAACGAAGTCGCGAGCGGGACAGCTAGTTATTATATAAATGAACGAATGAAATCAAGTGACCGTAATCTGAAATCTGCCGCCCCTAGGCCGCGGCCTGTACGGCCTATTTATAAATCCAGGACTGGGGTGGGAAGTGAGGTGGGTGCGGGACGCTTGTTTGGTTTTTGGACACAGCGTGCGGTTTGCAATTACAGTTGAACGCGGCTTCTGCTTATTTCTGTATTCTGAGAAAAAAATATGTTTGTCTGTTTATCTGGTCGTTTGTGCGCGCTAACCTCCGGAAGACTGAACCAAATAGAACGCAAATTTCGCTAATGTATTGAGCTTGAATTAAAACTTAGGTTTTGTTTCATCGTGATTGGTTGACAAATAAAAAAGATATGATGGTTTTATTTATTTATTTATTTTACTGGCGTAAAAGTAATCTAACGCGCACGAAGTCGCGAGTAACAGCTTGTTTATCAATAAAAGGATTACTTTGAAACATCAAATTTTGCACTGAAATTCAAAACGTGAATTTCAGTGCCAGTAGGTCTGCCATGAGTTTTCACAATCTACACTCGCTAGCGACTGTAGTTAAACAAATGTATGAAAACTTGTACAGCGCCTCTAGCGAACTATCCTACGTCACAGTACTACAGCGACTGTAGTTTGCGCTCCATTCATTTGCTTAGAATTTGGTGCCATGAGTAACAATTTTGACAGATGTCATAGTAACGTACTATTACTACTGTAGTGACGTCAGCCGATCTAAATGTGATCACTCATGGTAGACCTACAGGACCTTTCTACTCAACTTTTCCGTCATTGTTCTCACTCGTCATTGTTCGCATAAAAAATTTGGTTACCACTGACGATACGTCCATTAATCCGAATGGAGTAGTCGTCGTCCAAAATCGTCCCATGAATGGTAAAAAAATATTCCATTTGGATGGACGTCAGGCAGCTCTGGATTTCCAAACGGATTGAAATCCATGCGTCCAGGCCAAATGGACGTCATCCGCGGCCGTCCGTCAATGTCAGAAACGTGCGCCACGCCATTTGGAAGCAGTCCGAATTGTCCGTGAATGGGCGAAACGGCGTCCATTTTTTTGAGGTTATTGTTTCAGTTTATGTTTTGATGTCGATGGTGGTGCATGTGCTGTGTATTTGTTAAGCGTTATAATTATTTTTTTATGATGTCTTTGTCCGCGCGTGACTTTGTGTTGGAAGTAATAGAAAAATATAATTATATACAAATATTATATACAGTCGTGGTCAACTAATTAGGGACACTCTTTGGTTAAACCGAATTGTGAATTTATTTTTTATTTTCCAACGAGTCTAAACCATATTCCATATCTCTTACATGTAAGTATAATTAGTCATTTATGTGCCCGATTATACAAACAATAACAACTTCTTAAACATTAAACCTCTTTACAGTATAGCTGATAGATTATCGTAGTGCTATTTGTTCAAATAATGCTGGCTGGCCATTTAATTAGGGACACTGAGATATTGCGTTCTATTTTCAAAATTTGAATCTCAATACTTTTTTACTTCTTCTCTTATTGTTTCGTGGTAGTTTTGGCGGCAATCCCGATATTTATTTTAAGTTTTGAAAAATATTTTGAAGAAAAATGGGTAAAAATAAAAGTTGCGATCCAACACTACGAAAAATTATCATGAAGTTTGTTGTCGAGCATGGTTGGCCATACCGAAGGATAGCAGAACATTTAAATTGTTCAAAAACTATGGTATACAATGCAGTGCAACATGTCAGACGCAATAACACAGATTTAAATGTGCCCAGAACAAAAAGATCGAGAAAAACAACTCCGCAAGAAGATAGAATGATAGCCAGGTTAGCTAAGAAAGATCCGTTTCTAGGCTCTATTTTAATTAAACACGAAGTGTTTGGGACAGACGAAAGAGCTGGTGTCTCAGCTAGGACCGTTCGACGACGTCTGGTAGAAGCAGGGTTGTTCGGAAGAGTGGCTCGCAAAGTACCGTTGTTGAAGAAAGAACATAGAAATGCTCGTTTGGCGTTTGCACGTAAATATGGACATTGGACCTACGCCCAATGGCAACATGTATTATTCTCTGACGAGACCAAGGTTAATTTGATTTCTTCAGATGGAAGGCAATACGTACGGCGTCCAGTAAAAGCGGAAATGAATCCAAGATTCACAAAAAAGCAGGTGAAACATGGCGGTGGAAACATTAAAATGTGGGGTTCATTTTCTGGACGTGGAGTGGGACCTGTGAGGAAAGTTCAGGGTAACTTAGACCAACATCAATACAAGGCAATATTGGAGGAAACGATGCTTCCCTATGCTGAGGAGCATCTCCCTATTATATGGACGTTTCAGCATGATAACGACCCAAAACATACCGCCCGTTCAGTCAAGTCGTTTCTTACCAGTCAGTCAGTATCGGTGCTAGATTGGCCAGCAAATAGCCCGGACCTTAACCCAATCGAGCACCTTTGGCACGAAATCAAGAAAAAAGTAGCCACTTATCGTACCACAACTTTAGATGAACTTAATGAAGCTTTTTGTGAGGCATGGGCAAACATTCCTGTCGAAACATGCCAGAAACTGATAATGTCTATGCCACATCGGTGTCAAGCGGTAATTACTAACAAAGGTTTTGCTACTGGGTACTGATTTTACACGTAATAAAATGGAGCTGTTAAAGATATTATAATACTGCAGATTATTAGTTTTGTTTAACTCTATTTTTCATTATAGTTTACTGTCCTTAATTAAATGTCCAGCTACAGAATTATACCTTAAAATTGAATACATGTTCAACCTTTGATATTAAATACTTTTTTCTATTTATTTATTCTTTTATTTACAGCCATTTAAAGCATAATAATCGGACCAAATTATGCAAATAATAGTTACTGAGAAATCAATAGGGTTTTATATTTGTATGTACATAACCGGTTATTGTTCTTCACTATCTTGCATGTCCCTAATTAGTTGACCACGACTGTATATAATAAATATATAAAAAGTATTTTTTTGTTTCAAGTAATCCTTCATCCACTTTCTCTTAGGTTTTTTTTGGCTTTTTAATAAAATACACCAGTAAAGTATTGTTATCCATAGTATTATTTATTTCCGTTGCGTACGATTGCAAAGTTCGAAGTGACGCCATGCATCCAAATGGAAGTATTGTGAATGGTACCGTATCTGAATAAATTTCCATTTGGAGTGCATCTAAAAGGAAGTCTACTAAATGGACGTATCGTCAGTGGTAGCCTTTAAAGGTACCCTTCGTGAAATAACTTATTATCAACCAATCTTTTATTAAAGAGCGCTGGTGGTGTAGTGGTAGCACCCCTGCCTCACGATCCGAAGGTCGTGGGTTCAAACCTGGTCGTGCACCAATGAGTTTTTCTATTCGAAAAATTTATGTACGCAATGCCAGTGCTCTTAAACGGCGAAGGAAAACATCGTGAGGAAACCGGCATACCCTAGAACCAAAAATTCGAAGGTATGTGTCATAGGTTAGTATTCTAATAAGCGGCGATGGGCTTGCAACCTGTCACGTACGGAATACTAACTACTTTGCAAAATGTGGGCATGTACCAAATGTCATGTTTGGACTTGCCTCTGACTACCCTCTTTAGATATCCTCAAAGATCTAAGTAACTAAAAATCTGAGAAGAAATCTACCGAGCCTGGGGGTTACAGTCGTGATAATATACCTATATGTTTAATATATATGAGGGAACACAGACACACACTACACTTTATTTATGTATATTAGTTTATTTTCCCTCTTCGCGCCATTGGGATTGTCTGTGGTCGACTTGCGCGGGCGACAAAAACGCGCCTAGCGCCCGCGCCGAAAAGCGGAGATTTTCGGCAACGTCTTGCCTTCAAAATCATTGGAGAGTAATGGCGGACAATAAAATTTAAATTTGGAAATACTCACCAAAACCCATTATAAACACTGTGCAGTGATACATAATAAAACAGGAGTTGATCAGGGGTGAGTTTAGGATATAAGTATTCTATGCATATAATATACTAGCTGTCCCGCCAGCGACTTCGTTCACTTAAAGTATCTAAACTGAGTTTCAAACACATCACACAACTCATAAAAATCCCATACTAACTTTGACACCCCATTTGACCCCTTTATGAAGGTTATATTGAAAAATCCTGAAACACAGGTCCATTCGTTTTGCATTTACAGTTCACAAACAAAGTTTCAGACCAATCGCACGACCCGTTAAAAAGTTCCCATACAAACATTGACCCCACATTTGACCCCTTTTTGAAAGTTATATTGAAAAATCCTGAAATACGTGTCTATTCTTTTTGCATTTACAGTACACAAACAAAGTTTCAAACCAATCGCACCACCCGTTAAAAAGTTCCCATACAAACATTGACCCCACATTTGACCCCTTTTTGATGGTTATATTGAAAAATCCTGAAATACGTGTCCGTTCATTTTGCATTTACAGTGTACAATCAAAGTTTCATGTAAATCGCTCCACGCGTTAAAAAGTTTCATACAAACGTTTTCACCCTTTTTCACCCCCTTAAAGGTGGAATTTCCAAAAACCCCGCCTTAGTGGGTGGTTTTGTTATAAAAGGAAGCCACCTTCCAAATTTCAGCTTTCTAGCTTCAGCGGTTTCGGCTCGGCGATGATCAATCAGTCAGTCAGTCAGGTTAAGCTCTTATATAGATATAGATTTCTGTGTAACACCCTAGCACGCGGACCGGCGGTAGATTCACAACGGCTTTGGAGCCAGAATAATTGCGGTATGTTGGTCGTAAGATCAAACACTATAATATATTTTTTTTCTTTTATTGCCCCATCTTCATGCTATCAGGTTAAAAGACGAGCTCTAAAATCAAGGTTCAAAAGTTTTTAAAATAACACTAAAATATCAAATTGAGTAGTGCTCAAGCTACAATCCATAAAATATTCATTTTACGATTGTTGCAAAACTTATCGAAATGGCTGCAGCGTTTTTGAAACTTAAAAATGTGATTTCGACAATTCTGTTAGTCACGATCGGTTTGTAATTTTTAATTTTATAATTTAGTGTCTATTTTTACATGCTTTATTATTATCTTCACTTGTACTTATTATATACCTAGGTAATTAAAGTATTTGTTTGCGTCATCTTCGCCCCCGAAAAGTGTCAATGTGGCGTTAGAAACGTCATTTCTATTCGAACCAAACGACGTTCGGCAAATGGCCACTCTAATGCAAAACTATTATACTTTATTGTATTTATTTTTGCATACATATTTATATTCGTAGGATTGATTAATACATAATCACCCAGGTAATATTATACCTAGGTAATTAAAGTATTTGTTTGATATTTTAGATCTAGCGTCATCAACGCCCCCGAAAAGTGTCAATGTAGCGTTAGAAACGTCATTTCTCTTCGAACCAAACGACGTTCGGCAGATGGCCACTCTAATGGAAAACTCCCGCAATTTCTTGGACAAACTAGAAAGCCTTTTCAGCCCCAAAGAGAACTTAGAACCTACTTTCAGAAGCGGAAACGATACTAATGGTTACGATATTGTAAGTGATAAAAGTAATGGTACCATCACAAGATTCCTTACCGAAGTCGGAGGAGTAGTTTTGAATTATGATGAAAACGAAGTCAGAATGTTAGCTACAGCGTTGAACGATGAAATTGCGAGAAACTACGTATCCAATCCGAAGTTTCATGATATGTTTGAGAATGTAGTGATAAGGACTTTTATTAAGAACACTGTTAAAGCGTGGACAGCAACACCACCTCTCACACTTAAGCTAGAGGTAGCTAATTATATCACAAGCAACGAAAGTAGCCCTTTTATCATATTCTTCCGAAATCTGAACAGATTTTTTGAGAGCGACAAAGGAAAATTGGAGAAACTAGTAACGAGATTCGCGAAAGCGAGAAAGACTAGAAATTTCTCGAAGCCGCTAGAAAAGACTTTTAAATTGATCTTCGATCGATACGAGACTATGGAAGATAATTTGAAATTAAATTTCCGTGGGGAGTTGGATAAACTAGCGAAATATATCGAAATACATTACAAACACAGACTCAATATACCTAATGATGACGTGAGACGATCGTACTCTCAAAACTACCATCAAACTACCCTCAAATCGACTCAAAGTGTAAAAGATAATTACGGAAACTCTTATACAAGTTTCGAAAATGCAAACGAGATAAAATTCGACAAAGAAATACGATTGTCCGTTCATACTGTGAAATATTAAAAACCAAAGTCCAAGTACTTAAAATGTATAATTAGGTACCATTAATTTTCATTAAGTGTGTAAAAATCTGTGTACCTACGTAATTAATAAATGTTGGAGAATATCATTTTTATTTAAAAATAGATTTAAGGCTTTGCCACATGGTTCCAAAAGTACTTTTTCAAAAAACATTTTCGTAAGTAAGTAAGTAGGTATTAGTTTTTCATTCGTAACTATTTTTTTTGATATTTATTATTAACCTATTCGCTATCCTAATATGGGGCTATATACAACTGTATACAACAAAAAATAACTAAAAACTTCCCATTTAAATAATAAAAAAATATTATACTTACCAATTATTATAAGCTATTTGGACTAAAGCTAATATAATTTTTGGCGTATCTTAATGGTAGCTTAGGGTACCTAACTGTTTACTTACCTACTCTGTTATAGGCGTAGAAACGCGAGAACCGTAGGTAGGTATCTCATAGTTTGGTCCTAAGCTTTACGTGTATTTAAACTTTTTATACGAAAATTTAAAAAAATCCACAAAGAAAATAATATTGAAAACGCAACAAGTTAGGTCACGCTGGCTGGTTTTAATGCTCCGTTGACTTCTGAAGGATTATAATCTTATTTATAACTTGCTTCCGCCCGCGGCTTCACTCTAGCCCTCTAGCTGTGCCCGCGACTTCGTTCGCCCGACGTCATCACACAAAAACTTTCATACACGTTTTTACCCCCTTTAGGGTAAAATTTTTATAAACTTTGAATGTCGTATTTATTAATATAAAAAACCTAAAAAATTAGTTTCAAGCTCAAGAGATGTTCTCCTAAACATCTTAAAGTATAGTACCTGGTTGGCCGAGCTTTGCTCGGTTTTTTTTCTCGTAAATCTTGTTTTTTGGAAAATGAAACCTAGCTAGATCGATTTATCGCCTTCGAAAGCCCCTGCATACTAAATTTCATGAAAACCGCTGGAGCCGTTTCCGAGATTCCAATTATATATAATATACAAGAATTGCTCGTTTAAAGGTATAAGATTTTACCGCATGGTGATCAGTTACTTTTGAAATTTATAGTAAAAAGAACAGGATTGTAATTTGCAGGCTCAGTGGATATCTCCTTAAATCTTTGAGAACATCTAAAGAAGGTAGTCAGTGGCACGTCCAAATATGATATTTAGCACATGTCCGCATTTTGCACAGTGTTTAGTATTCCGTACGTGACAGGTTGCAAGCCCATCACCGCATAAAGTGCCTGTACCTATAGGAATTATAAAAAGTTCCCATACAAACATTGACCCCACATTTGACCTCTTTTTGAAGATTATATTGAAAAATCCTGAAATACGTGTCCGTTCATTTTGCATTTACAGTGTACAATCAAAGTTTCATGAAAATCGCTCCACGCGTTAAAAAGTTTCATACAAACGTTTTCACCCTTTTTCACCCTCTCAAAGGTGGAATTTCCAAAAACCCCGCCTTAGTGGGTGGTTTTGTTATAAAAGGAAGCCTCCTTTCAAATTTCAGCTTTCTATCTTCAGAGGTTTCGGCTCGGCGATGATCAATCAGTCAGGTTAAGCTCTTATATAGATATAGATGTAAGTTTTCATTGACTTTGTTGGACCATAGGTACCTACATGTCTGTCAAATAAATACCTACTATGATATTCCTATTCTAAGTATATAATATACCTACTTACGATTGACATCGAGTATGAGTTGTAAAAACGCCTCGTGCGTGGAAACCTTACGCCATAGGTACCTACGCACTACAGTGGAGCTATCATGCGCAAGCGCCGCCTGGATCACACGAAACCTCTGGCGAGTCTCTGCCGTCATTCCATCAGTCAGTTCAGTCACTGTTCAACCGCTTGTCGCTTCAGCTCAGTGAAAATTAAGTAAGTAAAATAAATATATATGATCACGACTGTAATCCCCGGGCTCGGTAGTTATCTTACTCAGATCTTTGAGGATATCTAAAGAGGGTAGTCAGAGGCACGTCCTGGTACATGCCCACATTTTGCACAGTAGTTAGTATTCCGTACGTGACAGATTGCAAGCCCATCGCCGCCTAAAGGAATACATACTAACCACCTTCGAATTTTTGGTTCTAGGGTATGCCGGTTTCCTCACGATGTTTTCTTTCACCGTTTAAGAGCACTGGCATTGCGCACATATTTTTTTCGAATGGAAAACTCATTGGTGCACGACCAGGTTTGAACCCACGACCTACGGATCGTGAGGCAAGGGTGCTACCACTACACCACCAGCGCTCTAAGTAAGTAACTTAAATGTAGCGACTTGTTTACCGTCATTGAGAATCGTTATTTCTACGATAGTGAAAATTCGCGTGTTACTAAAAATACGAATTTATCCGATTCAATAACGATTCGTTAATGACGGATGTGTGACCAAGCCCTTAGTTATATTTAGTGTTTCATCTTATAGTTTGTAGTATATCTTATACCTTTAAACGAACAATTCTTGTACATATATATATAATTGGAATCTCGGAAACGGCTCCAGCGATTTTGATGAAATTTAGTATGCAGAGGGTTTCGGGGGCGATAAATCGATCTAGCTAGGTTTCATTTTTAGAAAACGTCGTTTACAAAAAAAACCGAGCAAAGCTCGGTCATCCAGGTACTCCTATTAATATTATAAACGCGAAAGTTTGTAAGAATGTGTGAATGAATGTTTGTTACACTTTCACGGTGAAACGGCTGAACGGATCTGGACGTAATATGGCACAGTGATAGATTAGTCTGGAATAGCACATAGGCTACTTTTTATCCCGGAAAAATGTACGGTCCCGTAGGATAGATTTGTTTTTGAAGGTACCACGCGGGCGAAGCCATGAGCGGAAGGTAGTTTGCTATATTTATCAAGACTTCATCATCTCGATGATAAAGTCGATATACGCAAAATGGGCCCGCACGCGGCCTAATTGCGGAAACCAGTCCGTTCACCAAGTACCAAGTAGATTAAGTCGATTAAAATAATTTACCTAGTTTTCCTCAAAGATTTACCTAAATAACTAGAGATCTGAGGAGATAATCCGAATCTAGGGATCAGTGGTGGCGCAAGGTCTACTTAATGTGGGCAAGGTACATTTCCAGAGCCTTCTGTTGGTGCAAGAAGAGAAAATAACAGAGTCTGCATGCGATAGGTACCTATAGGCGACCAAGAAATTGGTTTACCACTCTAAGGCTGAATATCATTTGCACTTACAAAACATCAAGGGCTATTAATAACTAATAATAATTAGACAGATTAATAACTGCTACGTCAGAATCTGTCATAGTAATCCTTAGCGAATAATTATGTTACTGGGAGATGTCATTAAACGTGGTAAACCAATTTCTTGGTCGCCTATACCTACTTTGAATGGGAAGTCCCGTCTCTGACTGGGGACAGAGGCGGATTTCCCTATAGGCCCAGGGCGGCAAAATTTGGTCGTGTTTAACGGCGGGTGAAAAATTATTTACCTACCAGTTATCTGTAATAGTTACTAAATGTTATTTACGGTCGAAAATGAACGAGGACAGGGGCCTTATCACGAATTCATAATACATTACCGAATTAGTATTAGGTACATTGTTATTTCGTACCATGACCTATACAAATTGTATGGAAGTAGTGACGTTTCTATAATGGAATCGTTACGGAATCGTTCTGGAAGACTTCGTGGTAAGGCCCCAGGTTGAACGCTCTGGCTATCCTCCGCATCGAATCACAGTCTACGGTCTTTAGATTGTGATGATTTGATAAACAAATTCGCTGCTCAGAAAGCCAGGGAAAAGACAATTTGTGAATAACGATTAATTGCTTCTCACAAATAGAAATGGTAAGAATCAGTAGGTATCTGAAATACTGAATGAGATTATAAAACATTTACTGACTATCGTTTATTTTTCATTTTTATTAAATTTCTATAGTTGATTTAATTTTTTATGCTTTACAGCACATAGGGGGGGGGGAGGGGGCAATCTTTAGGCCTAGGGCAGCCAACTAGGGTATCAAATCCGCGCCTGACTGGGGACTCCCTGCGATAGCAGCAATGTTGTCAGACTAAATATAAACGAATGATCAGAAAAACCGTGTGGTGGGCGTGTACCTACCTACCTACTTTTGGATTTTTCATACTTTTTTTAAATTTATTTTCGGCTGTTAGGCGCGAGGCCCTTTGCACCGCGAGGCCGTGGGCGGTGTGGGCCCCCGCCTTATGCCGCCTCTGCTGGGGTTTACAGTCGTGATCATATATAGTTATATGTAGGTAAGGTAGGTACTTATAGTTTTACCTATAGTAACTATTACAGATCACAGATCAGGTTTTACCACGATCGAAAAGAAAGAAAAAAATACAAACATGATCAAAATTCTCAAAAAACCCAACTGTAATCCCCAGGCTCGGGAGATATCTCCTCAGATCTCAAGTTAGACCTTTGAGGATATCTAATGAGGGTAGTCAGACAGAGTTACGACCAAATAATAATAATTAGCACAATGGTATTCCGTACGTGATTGGTTGCAAGTCTATCGCCGCTTAATAATTAAAAAGAAAATAAATTAAGTGAAGGAAAAGTAGATACAAAAATAATTAATTAGTTGATTTAACTGAGAACTGATAAGTAAGTTACATATTATTATTATGGTAAAATATGCAATTAACCAACGCTGAGTAATTAGCTAAAATTTCCATAATAGGTACCTACTTAACTAAGTATTATCTTGCTTCCCAGTAGGTACGTTTCAAATGTTGATATTATTTCAAGGCAAAGGAAATTTTAGGAAATAGGCCATTTTAGGTACTTACCTATCTCTATTAAATACCTAGATGAGTTGCTAGGACAAAATAAAGTACCTAGGTATAGTTGGCTCAACGAATCTAGGCATTCGTGAAGTTAGCCGCAAGAGCTGCGCAGTATCGTTTTTCGGGAGCAATTGGAGGTTGAGACGGGGGGGAAGGAACTGTATAACGTGCAAACTCGCACCTGTGGCTAACTTCACGAATGCCTAGATCCGTTGGATGAACTATACATACCTATGTCACTAATGAAGGCATCCTACCTACCCTTAGATCATAATCCTTTAATATTAGGTATTTCGTTTTCGGTTCAATTTATTTCGTAAAATCTATTTGGTTGCAGGATTCTGTCTTCAGATATTTTATAATTATGTGATGCATAAAAAATAAATCACTACATAACATAAATTTTGCAGGCAGACATTCCAACATATTTTTGTCTTTTGTTCTTCTTCTTCTTCTTCTTCAATTATGGCATCTGTCTGCCTGCATGCATCTGTGTTCTTCTTTGTCTAGGGCTTCTGTTTCTTTTTAGACTAATTTTTGCGAGTGTCAAGTGTTTGAATTATTAGTATTGTCAATGTCAAAAATTCAGTCAATTGTCAAATAAATTTTAAATAAAAGATGGCTGTTTTGTTCAAAATTCATGAGATTTTCTCTGATGGATTTAGAAAGGAATTTTCGAAAAAAATCACATAATTTACATTTACGTCAAAAACTTAGTTTTTATTAGAAAAATAACTTGAGAATAAATGTAAAAACTAGAGCGACAAAGTTGACAGTCGAATGCATCGTAGAAAATGCTTTCACTACTTCCCTTTGGCACTACCGCTTGGCTCTACTAGTAGAGTGAAGGGAAATTTTACTTTCTTGTGACACCATCATTCTTATTGGCTGATAAAACGCATATAATAAAATCTCCCGTGGATTACCTATCCAATTTTATTTACTTATTTACTACTGATACTAAGTCCATAATATATCAATAAATAATGTTGGACTTTTCACACAGCATCATCCGGCCCCAAGCTAAGTAATGCTTCAATGTTCTGTGGGAACCAGATAACTGATATACACCTACATTATATTGAGAGAAGGCGCTTAATGCTGATAAAACATTAGATGGGTTCAACCAGTGATCTGTTTTATTTACTAAAGTGGGTTCAACAGGAAACGGAAAATTTGATGTCATTGACATGGATTACCAGTACACAGCAGTGAAGAATTCGTCGGAAAATAATTCAGCTTTACCGCGGAAATTTTTACTAAGACAAGTAAGTAGCTACATGAACTTGTATGTAACGGTAGGTACCTATGGTTGGCTCAACGAATCTAGGCATTCGTGAAGTTAGCCGCAAGAGCTGCGCAGTATCGTTTTTCGGGAGTAATTGGAGGTATGAGGAGGGGGGGAGGGAACGTACATGCGCAAACTCGCACCTGTGGCTAACTTTACGAATGCCTAGATTCGTTGGATGAACTAATAGCTACATGAACTTGTATGTAACGGTACGTTACTAAATCTTTCTTATTTACTCAATAAAATTAGCATAATTAACTTTTACAAACAGACAAATTCACTCAAGCCGAATTACTACTAGCTGATTCACAGCTTAACCAAGTATTAAATGCAAAAAATAAAATACCTGATTAAAAATAATAAAATAGCTCCTTGCTGCCGCCATATTGGATTTTTTTACAATTTGTAAATTATTTTTAAAAAAGGTTAACCTTTTGGCCGCTACACCAAAAATGTAATACCACCAATCTCTGAATTTTAAGGCATTTTTGTTCGTCCACTCAAATATGGGCATTGCCTCAATTTTTTTTGTGACCTGGTTCCGCGTCTGCTAGTACTCAGTTCTACTTAGTAGGTTCTAGAGTCTAGTTTTTACCCGACTGCAAAGCGAAGAGGAGTGTAATGTGATTGATGAGATGTAGGTATATACCTACATATTATTTAGGTATATACCTACATGCCAGTGCTTTTAAACGGTGAAGGAAAACATCGTGAGGAAACCGGCATACCCTAGAACCAAAAAAATTCGAAGGTATGTGTCAAAGGTTAGTATTCTTATAAGCGGCGATGGGCTTGCAACCTGTCACGTACGGAATACTAACTACTGTGCAAAATGTGGGCATGTACCAAATTTCATGTTTAGACTTGCCTCTGACTACCCCCTTTAGATATCCTCAAAGATCTAAGTAACTAAAGATCTGAGGAGATATCTACCGAGCCTGGGGATTACAGTCGTGATCATATTTTTTTTTTTAATTTTATTATGTAGGTAAGCGAGTTCTTCTAGCTGTCGCTGGAACCCAAACGGCTGGACAAATTTTGACAAATCAGGTGTCATTGGATTCATCTTGATTACAACAAAGATTTAAATCGATAGCAAATATCGATTTCAATCTTCGATTACAAGAGTGACGTAGACTACAAAATGTCAAAAAATCCAATATGGCGGACTTAATTATTTTTTCAAATACCTACTTTCATGCGGGATTTCAAATGTTTGCAATAAGTAACTAGTTTTTAATAGTTGTAACAATTCTCTCAGGTGTTCATATGTTCGGGAGCATGGACGATATACTTCCTGTGCGGGCTCTCGTTCGGCATTCCCACCGTGATGATCCCGCAGGTGAGGCGGACCGCGAACTCCACGGAGGCAGTCAGCGATGAAATGGCGAGCTGGCTGTGTGAGTAATGTA
Organism: Cosmorhoe ocellata; assembly: GCA_963675405.1. NCBI lineage: Eukaryota > Metazoa > Arthropoda > Insecta > Lepidoptera > Geometridae > Cosmorhoe > Cosmorhoe ocellata. The sequence goes on from OY776273.1 coordinate 1,315,676, forward strand.
ATTAAACAAAACCTGTCTCGTAAAGCTTATTATTATTATTATTATTATTATTTGTTAATACACTGGCAGCTATTAAGCTGATGCGTGTATATCTTATCAGTGCACTGTTTTATAATGTTTATCGAGTCTGTTTTTGAAAGAGTTCACTGAAGGAGCACTTATCACTGATTCTGGTAGTTTGTTCCAGCAATTTGCCACACGGTTAGGCAAGAAGTGCTTTCTGGGATTGCTTGTACCAGGTAGATTTATCAGTTTTAGCGAGTGGCCTCTCAGTCCGTTGTCGTTAATGTTATAAATGTTATATTATACTCGTAGAATATCAGAGTACCTACTTAGATGACAAAAAAGCTTGGGAAGAAACAGCTCCAACTCTGCTAGGTGTCCCTAACAATGTTAACAAGGTTCATAATACAAAAAAAGCGCTAGGCCCAGCGAGTTTCTTGTCAGTTCTTCTCGCACTGGGGATAGGACTGGAATTGGCACTTAGACTCACCTAGTATGTAAGACGATTTAAAATGATCCTTGTGATATTACTGAATAAAGATTATTGACTATTGACTATTAGTACCGTATGAGTCTAAGGGTTAAAAGATTGTGAAGCTGTACATTTTCATACAAAAAGCGACGTTTTGCTCTCCAATAATTAGGTATATTTTTTGGAAATGTTGTAAATACTACCAAAAACTAGGCTTGTACATTTTTACTTATAAAAAATATTTCATAACTTGTTAGGAATAGTATGTACCTATTTCTTTAAAATAAAAACGTACAAGCCTAGTTTTTCAGTGTCTACAACATTTCCATGGTATTTTTTGATACCTAATTAGGTATTATGGTGTTTTGGCAATAACTTTTTTTTTCAGATTCAATATTTGGCTACAGTGCACTGCCTTGGGTGGTCATCATCTGCATATTTACCCGACAATTCGGGAGAAAAATACCCTTCACTATAGTGTCCGTCAACACGATATGCTATTACACTCTTCTATATTTTAGTGTAAACACAACACAGGTTTTAATAAGTGAAATAATGCAAGGAATAAACCATGCGTCGAATATGACACTCGCTGTTATTATAGTATCGGAATACAGTTCCCCTCAATATAGGGGGTTATTTTTAACTTTGAAAACGGCAACACTATTCTGGGGAATCTGGATTGCCAACACAATGGGGTCATATTTAAATTGGAAATATATTCCTTTAGTCGGAATAATTTTATCTTTTTACTGTTTAACTGTATTTATCTGGCCGGAGTCACCCCAGTGGTTGGCGAGCAGAGGTAGGTTTGACGAATGCGTGTCCGCCCATAGGTGGATAAAAGGTACAAGTAATCAATCTGAGAAAGAATTGAAACAACTTATCGAATCCCAAATCAATTCAACAAAAATTTCTAGGAATAATGTTGCCAGTGTTATTAAAACGTTTTCCCGAAAGGAGTTTTACAAGCCACTGCTTCTGTCCGTCTTGATTATTATGATGTATCATTTCTCGGGAAAACTGGTTTGCATGATGTATGCCATAGATATTATTAAAAAGATAACTGACAGCGAATCTACAGCCTATACAGCCATGTTGATTCTAGACGGAGTGACAGTGACAGGAATGTATTTAGGCTGTTATCTGTCTAAAATTTTAAAAAGACGAACGCTGTTATTTTCGACACACGCTTTGGGAATATTATTTTTATTTTTGATATCTTTATATTTATATCTAGTCGATTTTAAGGTTATCGCTGAGAATAAATTCGTAACTATATCTTTGTTAACAATGTTTTCCGTGTCTATAAGCTGTGGTCCGATGATTCTTTCTACTTCTATATACGGGGAATTGACGCCCCTTCGGTACAAAAGTTCTTGCACTATGATCTCTGCGTTAGTTTTTCAACTCTTGATATCAACTTTAGTGAAAATATTTCCATTCATTGTCAAAACATTCAAAATTTCCGGTGCGTTTTTGTTTTATGCTATATCGTCTTTAATAATAAGTTTGCTTCTGTATAAATATTTGCCAGAAACAAAAGATAGGACTTTGCAAGAAATTGAGGATTTTTTTAATGATAAAAAAAATACAAAAGATGAAAGCAAAGAATTGATGACAGTTAGATAATAATTCGTAGGTACCTAACTAGGTAGGTACCTTAACATAAAATATAGTATCGCTACTGTTATGTACTTTTACTATCGGAAATTTCATAGTAGCCTTTTTTTTAATATTATTTACTAGCTGTCCCGCCCGCGACTTCGTTCACTTAAAGTATCTAAACTGAGTTTCAAACACATCACACAACTCATAAAAATCCCATACTAACTTTAACACCACATTTTAACCCTTTTTGAAGGTTTATATTGAAAAATCCTGAAACACGTGTCCATTTATTTTGCATTTACAGTACACAAACAAAGTTTCAGACCAATCACACCACCCGTTAAAAAGTTCCCATACAAACATTGACCCCACATTTGACCCCTTTTTGATAGTTATATTGAAAAATCCTGAAACACGTGTCCATTCATTTTGCATTTACAGTACACAAACAAAGTTTCATGAAAATCGCTCCACGCGTTTAAAAGTTTCATACTAACGTTTTCACCCTCTTAGAGGTGGAATTTCCAAAAATCCCGCCTTAGTGGGTGGTTTTGTTATAAAAGGAAGCCACCTTCCAAATTTCAGCTTTCTATCTTCAGCGGTTTCGGCTCGGCGATGATCAATCAGTCAGTCAGTCAGTCAGTCAGTCAGGTTAAGCTCTTATATAGGTATAAGATAGATAAAAAGTCCTCTTTCTGAGTACCTTACCTACCTATGTGAAGATATGTACAAAGAGAAGGTACCTATAGGTATTATTGGGTATATAAATAAATTATGCTAAGTACTTCTAAAAAAACATTTTGTTGACGCGGTCACCAACCTAACTAGGTACCTACTCATATTCTTTTTAGGTTTAGCTATAGGTACATGTGCCTTACAATGAGTGTTTCCACTTTTAGGGATTTCTCCCTATTTTTAAGGCGATACTACTTAGTTCATGTACGACATAGGACTATTTTTATTGCGACAGGAATTTAGAGAATTATATTGTAAGATTATTTGAGGTGGTAAACCTTTTTATTCTATGCTCTAATAGCTCTACCTATTATTAATTAATTATTATTATTATTAGATTAGATTAGTTATTTTTGTCTTCTAATATCTTTAGATGGAACATATTGTTTTGCTAGCGGAGGAGGGCGCTGACTCTGCTACACAGTTTTTTAACTTTTGCAGTAGTCAGCCCACAACTGTACCTATTCTACATTGTTTTTCTTTGTTCCTAATAAAGATTTTTGTATTTGTATTTTTTGTATTATGAGATGGAAGACACGAGTGATAATAGTGAGCTATTAACCTTCATCTCAAGATAAAGGAGAGAAGTCAGCGAAAGCCTGCAAAAGTAGGTAATGCTTCTTAGCGAATCTTCGAATTAATTAGTTTTGTTATTTTTTTTTCATTAAAATGTGCAAAAAAGATGTGTTTTTTTATTATTATTATTCATGCACCCTAGATTAGGGATTTTCCAAAAAAGTTTAAGGATTTTTAGGGATAATTTCCAAAGAATTTAGGGCAAAACCAAAATCCTCAGTGGAAACACTGCTTACAATATGCGGTAAAAACATAATAATTATGTATTTTTCCTCCATGTACCTACCTTTATCTGTTTTGAATAATTTAAAGTCTGTTAAACCGTTTTTTCTTTTATTACAAAAAATATAAAATAACCTTGGGTCTTACCACAAGCTCTTTTCACAAGCGGGCATCATTATAGTATAAAATATAATTATAGGTAATTCTACTATTAATATTCTAGCCTAGCCTCTTTCGTCAGTCTTCTTTCATCCATCCTGTCTACATGCCCAAACCATCCATATCCTTCTCAATTTTCATCACTACGTCTTCGTTCGCTCCACAATGTGACCTGTTTCGTCAGTCTCCTTTCATCCATCCTGTCTACATGCCCAAACCATATTTACATAATCCTTCTCAATTTTCATCACTACATCTTCTTTCACTCCACAATGTTGAGAAGGATAATTATGTTTCGGAGGAAAGTCACTGAATTATTGACAAAAAATGCTATTATTTGATGAATTTATGACTGATAAATTGTAGATATTGTATATAGGTAGGTACATTGACATTATTATTACTACCTATTTTTTATTTTGACCTTAAATTTTATGCATTATTTCTTTAGAATTGTAATTTATAGTAAATTTTAATTCATTGCACGCCCAATAGGGCAGAATACATTGTGACATTCTATTACACTAAAACAACTTTTATAACAATTGTATTTCATGCAATAAATTAATTTGATTTGATTTGATCTGTTAATTAGTATTAAACGGGTAATTATCGCGCTCTAATTACCTATTTCTTTTCCCGACGTTTCGACAGGTTTGTGCACTGTCGGTCACGGGTAGACTGATATGATACTAATAATAATGTGTTCAGATCGCGTAAGTTTAAAAGTATATATTGATTTGTTAAGGTTTGGGCATGTAGACAGGATGGATGAAAGGAGACTGACGAAACAGGTCACATTGTGGAGTGAATGAAGACGATGAATAATGAGAAGGTTATTTTAAGATAGTTTAGGCATGTACACAGGGTCAAGAGCGGAAGGCGCCCTAGTGTTCGGGGTGCCTTTCGGCAATGAGAGCTTAGCTCTTCTGGAGTTGGGTCCGCAAGGACAACTGCTGACGGGGTAGCGGTGCAAACCGATCCCGCGACCTCGTCCAAAGCAGCGCAGAGGACTCCAACATAACCTTCTAGCCTCCCCCAGCTAGTTGGTATCCATAAAGGATTTTCCTGGGTCAAAAAAAAAAAATGGCATGTAGACAGGATGGATGAAAAGAGACGAAAAACACTCTAGAGTGGTCCGTCTGTCGCTCCTCTAACGGATCGGAACTCCGCGTAAGAGATGTACCCGTCGTTATTCGAGTCTGCCTGTTTCAGCGCTCCCTCCACCACTTGCGCTAAGTCTTCGTCTGTGTATGCCGCTTTGCTCATAATTTGTTTACCATCTGCGTCTGAAAATGCAGACAAGAATCTTTATAAGTAACTAGCGGTCCGCCACGGTTTCGCACGGGTAGGTATATAACAAAAAAATCAAAAAATTATAATACACACACCTTTATCCTTGTCTTTACGTCAGGTTACTAAAATAAGAAAATTATAAAGAAAGTTTGAATAGTATTACTTCAATTATTTTTTTTTGTTATTTTTTTTTTATTTTTTTTTTTGACATTGACACAGACCCAGTGGCGCCTACATTGGTGCTGCCTAGCTAGCCGAACAGGGTGAGCGGCCACCACGCAATTGTGGCATAACTAAGCGACACTTTTTGTAAATAATGATGTTAGAACACATCATTATTTACAACTTTGTAAATAATTATGTTAGAACACTTAAACGAGCAATTATATATATATATATAAGAATTGCTGAAAATGAAATTTAGTATACCTACAGAGGGTTTCGGGGGCGATAAATCGATCTAGCTAGGTTTCATTTTTAGAAAACGTCGTTTACCAATAAATAAAACAGAGCAAAGCTCGGTCACCCAGGTACTAACTAGTTAAAACAAGTAACAACAATAATGAATAACTCACCCTCGTTGACAGACGAATAAACACAAGGGTTGGATGAAAAGGGCCTTAAAATAATAACGTAACATAACATTTTTATAAATCTTTATTTAGGTATGTAAAAAAGGTATTTTTTATCATTAAAGTTACTATAATCTATATCTATATAAGAGCTTAACCTGACTGACTGACTGACTGACTGACTGACTGACTGATTTATCATCGCCCAGCCGAAACCGCTGAAGTTAGAAAGCTGAAATTTGGAAGGTGGTTTCCTTTTATAACAAAACCACCCACTAAGGCGGGATTTTTGGAAATTCCACCTCTAAGGGGGTGAAAAAGGGTGAAAACGTTAGTATGAAACTTTTTAACGCGTGGAGCGATTTTCATGAAACTTTGTTTGTGCACTGTAAATGCAAAATGAATGGACATGTGTTTCAGGATTTTTCAATATAACCATAAAAAAGGGGTCAAATGTGGGGTCAATCTTTGTATGGAAACTTTTTAACGGGTGGTGCGATTGGCCTGAAACTTTGTTTGTATACTGTAATTGCAAAATAAATGAAAGTGTTTCAGGATTTTTCAATATAACCATAAAAAAAGGGTCAAATGAGGGGTCAATGTTTGTATGTGAACTTTTTAACGGGTGGTGCGATTGGTCTGAAACTTTGTTTGTGTACTGTAAATACAAAATGAATGAACACGTGTTTCAGGATTTTTCAATATAACCATAAAAAAAGGGTCAAATGAGGGGTCAATGTTTGTATGTGAACTTTTTAACGGGTGGTGCGATTGGTCTGAAACTTTGTTTGTGTACTGTAAATACAAAATGAACGGACAATTGTTTCAGGATATTTCAATATAACCTTCAAAAAGGGGTCAAATGTGGGGTCAATATTTGTATGGGATCTTTTTAACCTGGTGCGATTGGTCTGAAACTTTGTTTCGTGTTTCAGGATTTTTCAATAAAACCTTAAAAAAGGGGTCAAATGGGGGGGGGGTCAATTTTTGTATGGGAACTTTTCAACGGGTGGTGTGATTGGTCTGAAACTTAATTTCGCGTTTTAGGATTTTTCAATATAACTCTAAAAAAGGGGGTCAAATGGGGGAAAGGTCAATGTTTGTATGGGATTTTTTAACGGGTGGTGCGATTGGTCTGAAACTTTGGGGTCAATGTTTCTATAGGTACTTTTTAAAGGATGGTGCGATTGGTCTTAGTTTTGGTATGGATACTTTAAATGCAAAATAAATGGAAACGTATTCCTGGATATTTCAAAATAGCCCTCTAAAATGGGTAAAATTGGGTGTCAAAGTTATATATGGGATTTTTTATTAGTGTGATTTGTTTCAGACTCAGTTTAGATACCTACTTTAAGTGAACAAAGTCGCGGGCGGGACAGCTAGTATTTTATATAAGTACCTACTAAACTTTTGATTCTTGAACTACAAACAGTAACGCATAAGCGCAAAAAGAGAAAAATTGCGGGTTTTTTTTTAGTTTTTAACGTGTGGAGTAAAAGTTTTGCGACAATCGTAGGTACATAGGTACATAAATCATTTTCTACCGGATGTTTAGTAAATTTGATATAATGGTAGGTAAGTTTGTTTGGTTGACTGTTTAGAAATTTTACTAAATTAATCAAAAAACCCAAACTGACTTTAGAAATCAAAGTTTGTAACACTAGCTTACTAAAATAGAGAAAATTAGTTTTATGGTTTTTCTTTTGTCACACATATTTTATTATTTAGAACATTCCACCAGTCATATTACGCAGGGAATAATAAAAACAGCATTTGATTTTTTTTATTTCGCGCCCGAGCGACAATGTACTGTTTCACTATTCTACTTTTTATTTTCTGTGGCCGTACTGTCAGTTTTGGTGACAGCGCCCTTGGCGCGAATCGAGCTGAATCTATACTCCATGAAGTCGATGTAGCCGTCTCCGTTCATATCTGTGTGCTTAAGGGCATGCTCCATCACAGCCTCGAGTTGCGCGTCGCTGTACACCTTGTGGTTCTTGTCTATTTGCCCTGAAATTTGTAAGAATTGTCATAATAATGCGACGCCAAAAAATTTCAAAATCAAAAATCTTCAAAATGACAAGTCAGTTTAAAAAAAAGATGGCCGCTTTGCCTAAAATTCGTGGGATTGAGATGAAATTAGAAAGGAACAATTGACTTGAATTCTTATAATTCACAACCGTGTCAATAAATAATCAATTTGGAATAACACCGAGATTACACCTCATGTGCACCGGTTGATCCTGCAAATCAATCGTACCAACGGTACAACGGGATTAAAACTCAAAATATCCCAAGAAAAAATTAAAATTAGAGCGATAAAACTCACAGTCGTAAGCACCAGAAAAAGTTCCCTATTAATTTATGGGACAGAAAACATTTTTTTTTAATGTAGCACATAATTTACCTATTACGTAGGTTATGTAAATATCAAGTATAGCTATCTAATTTTATATGTACCTACCTACTTATTAGGTTTATCGATATTATCATTAGGTACAAACCTAAACAACAAAGTTTGTGGAATGGAATTAAACATGTATCCAATACTTACCCCAGCAATAAAGTAGGGTTTCATATCAACTCGAACGTTTAAAAACACCAAAACATCGACTTTCACATAGGTTTTGACCATATTTTATGTATGGCTTGGCACGCACCATAAACCTAATTGACAAATATCTACGTAAATTTAAAACACAAATAAAATACAAATATTTTTTTTAAATCCCCACTCTAAGCAAGACGCCATATTTATTCCCATCCACCAGACAGACATTGACATAAACTCATAAAAGGTGTGTCCTTTGCCATAAAAAATATTGGATGTCATGTTAAGCTTTGGCGGTTCGTCAAAGTCGAGCACGAAATTTAAAAAAAATGCGTTTCTAAATAGATAGGTACATATTTCCTATACGTTTCTCGAGTAATGGATAATGGAAATGTAGAGTTGTGACAAAATATATTATGCCATTTTCTCCGACTCTGTGTTAAAACTTCACTTACGTACATACCTACTCACGTAATTCCAAAGACATTTTATCTACTGACGTAGAACCGTAATTCTCAATGCGGTACCTACACATTTCCAAATTTCTTTGGCACTAGATACCGCTTGGCTCTACTAGTAGAGTGAAGGGAAATTTTACTTTCCCGTGACACTACCGGTAGTGCTACGGGTAAAAACACATTTCCAGTGACACTACCCTGTTGCCAGTTCTGGCTTATTACCTTCCTACCTAACCTAACTCTTCTATCGTTTTGGTTTACAAAACTTTATTTCTGAAATAAACAAACGTAACTATCGAAATTCGTAGATACTAAGCGTCACGATCTTTTATTTAGATTAGTTTGAGGATACATAGGTACCCCCCAAACACATTAGGTACTCTCCACTGCTTTGTAGTAGGGTAAAACGACAACTCTATGAAGAAGGTAGGTAAAGTTGGCTCAACGAATCTAGGCATTCGTGAAGTTAGCCGCAAGAGCTGCGCAGTATCGTTTTTCGGGAGCGATTGGAGGTATGAGGAGGGGGGGAAGGAACTGTACATGCGCAAACTCGCACCTGTGGCTAACTTCACGAATGCCTAGATCCGTTGGATGATCTATACCTACCTATAATTATTCATGAGATCAAAGAAACATTAATGAATGCTTAGATAATACGAAGCAAAAAATATACTTCTATTAAATTTAATCTGTCAAATAACTGTTTTTTTTTTCTAAACAACACAACCTCTTTTTCTTGTCAAACCAAAAAAACCAAACAGACCGCACGTCGTCGTCGCCTATACATACACCTACAATGTTAGGGTCGGTTCACATCTGAACGAAGATACGTCGCGTTTTATCGGTCGCGTAACGCCAAAACAGACAAATTAATAATTAAATTCAACCTTTCACACTCAACCGATGATGCGTAAATGCGTTATTACACTACCCTGAATTCAGGGACCCTTACCCTAAATAAGAGTGGTGTAATAAGAGTCAGGGCGTAAGGCGTAGAGGCTAGGCGTTAGGCTCCCTTACTACCGGGCCCTGAGGGTCTACCATGAGTTTTCACAATCTACACTCGCTAGCGACTGTAGTTAAAAAAATGTATGAAAACTTGGTACAGCGCCTCTAGCGGAAAGTTGGGTACTAAAACCTCACGTAGCTAACTATCCTACGTCACAGCGTACTACAGCGACTGTAGTTTGCGCTCATTAATTTGCTTAGAATTTGGTACCATGAGTAACAATTTTGACAGATGTCATAGTAACGTACTATTACTACTGTAGTAACGTCAGCCAATTTAAATGTGACAACTCATGGTAGACCTACTGAATACCGTGTAGTGTAATACCCGTTTAAGATCGCTCGACGCATCTTCCGTCAGATGTGAACCGACCCTTTAGCATAGGACCTCACACAAAGCTACAAAAATTATAAAACAAAAACCAAGACAGTATCATTTATTCACATCAGTCATCACACATAGGCGGTCCCCCTTTCCTCGCCCTTCCCAAAGAGCACGGCTCTCGGCGGATCATTTCTCATTCTTATTATATGTTCAGCGAACGTGATAAAGCCATCGCGATTGGCATCGCCTTTCGTCAAAACTTCATCTACTAACACGGCGAGTTGCTCTTCATGAATGTTCCTTTGTTTGATTTCATTACCATCTGTAATTGTGGCTAGTGTTACCATAAGTATTTATCCGGCTTTTTGTTTTGTCCGGACTTTCATCTACACTAAATATTTGAACAATATCGAAATGAGGAATGTTACTTTGCTTGATTTCATTACCATCTGTAATTGTGGGTAGTGTTACCATCGGTATATCTATCCAACTTTTTGTTTTGTCCGGACTTTCATCTACACTAAATATTTGAAAAATATAGAAATGGGGAATGTTCCTTTGCTTGATTTCATTACTATCCTGTAATTGTGGCTAGTGTTACCATCGGTATCTATCCGACTTTTTGTTTTGTCCGGACCTTGGTATAAAATATAGGTATGATATTCGCGTAGGAAAACTAGTATTTTTGCGTGGTTTATAAAGACCAAAAAAAAATAGTTTTTATTCAGTTTTATATCAGTATCTTTATTTTTATCAAAGAGAAACACGTAAAATAAGGATTCAGATTCTTAGATGAATGTCGTAAAATAAAAGTAATGCATATATATTAATAAAATACAAAAAACCAAAAAAATGTAGTACTTACTACTTACTAAGTAAGTACTCTAATTTTTTAAAGAAATTGAGTAGGTACTTATTTAAACAAAATATAGTTAAATAATGCATACCTACATAAGTACAATAAATAAATATTATGCTTTATTTATTACCTTTAATACTTATTATTATATTCATGCATATTATATACTTTATAGATACATAAATTCATATGAATTTAAATGAATAATGGAATAAATAAAAGTTGTTTCTAAATACGTGTGTGCAATAATAATTGTCCATATTTTAATGTAGTTAATAACAACACAGTTAATTTTTTCCTGTAATAATAAGTGTAGTTTTGATTCTTTGAAAAAAACAGGAATCGTAAGCATTTTTGTCAGCATTGTGAAGTGAAGGACCATGTCAAATTAAAGTAAATAGGTATTTACATAACCCGGTCAATAGAATAATAGCAAGAAAATGGCACAATTACATTTACTTTGAATCATTATTTATTTTACAACATTCAGATATTATTTGAGATGTAACAACTTCTTACAGAAGATTTGAGCACGATATTACAATAAAAAAAAATATATACAACCATTTCAACGTTTTTAACACAGTTTTCAAACAACACATTAATACAAAGGTTACGAAGTATCCCAAACTTAGCCCCCAAAAAGGGGTATTTACAAAACTGAGTTAACAAATTATCTAATTCAACTTTTGAAAAAACAGCTCTTTGCAATGTCTTTGTCAATGTATTAATCTCAAAATAAAGTATAATCATTATATTTCAAAGGGTTATTAAAGCTAAATTCAGGTTGAATTAGATAAGACAGCTTTTATGGTAATGACGAATTCTAGTGTACCCCAAGAAAACTTGGTAAGTACCTACTTAGTAGAAGATTTTTATATATTTTTGCAAAATTGACCCTTTTCGGGGGCCAAACTAGGGTACTAAATACACACGTCATCTACGGTATTATCAGGGAAGTATTTTAAAAACACACATTTGTATAAAATCCTAACTACACAGGGTATTTTAGCTACATTTTAAATAAGTTTAACGCACCCTGCATGCGATTAAAAAGAGTAAGTTACAAAATCTCAGTAATCAGTTCTTTATGGAATGTTTGACTTATAGGTTTGGTATGAGAAGAGATATTTACCATCTAATGACGTCTTAATGAATTTAATGCACGAGGAGTAGATTAACGAGAAGAGATTAATGAGAGGAGTGAGTGGGGAAAACACGTGCACTCCACTTAGTGTGGTAGAGCAGGAGAATCATGATGAGGACACCAGAAAAGCCTCAATCTCTATCCTAAGAATTGTCCTTACAGAAGTGACTTACGTTACTGACTATATGACATATTTAAATAAGTCAGTGTTGGTTCATTTTGTGAGCATGCCCCTCACTCGGATTTTTCTGCGGTGTATTTGCCTGACAACTACGTCGCTCTGGTTTTTATATGTTTTCTCGTGTTATTTTGAGTTTTATTGCGTAATTTTGGTGGTTATTTTGCCAATAAAGCCCGGGTTCTTGACGCGAGTGTAAAGTATGTGAATTAGAGTGAATAGTTCTCTTCAAATTCCATCGGAGCAAATCCCGAAAATTTTCAACAAAACAGACATCTTTTGTTTAAAATTGACTTGACAACTTGACTATGACTCTGTGACGTTGACAATACTTATAAGTAAATACACTTGACACTGGCAAAATTGTTCTCTAAGAGACAGATGCCATAATTGAAGAAGAAGAAGAAGCCCCTCACCCATGAGCATTGACGAGAAAACTGACATTTTGTATAACCAAATCATATGTTATACGTTCATCACGTTACAAGGATTGGCCATTGCGTAAATATTTGTGTATTATGTACCTAATACAACACCTGTCATTTTTAATGTATCACCTTTTTCACCAATTCTTTGGAATCAGTGAGTTGAAATGACTATAGTGCGCTTCAGATCACTGTTCGGGAATTAAAGTGAGTGTTGATATTGATATCTGCTTATTCATACCAAACCATTAGAGTTACTTACTGTTGCGGCTTTTGGGGAGGATTCTTTGATTGCGCCCTGACAAACTCGGGGTAGTCTATATAACCATCCCTATTATGATCGTCCATATTCAAAATAGGATCTATTAAGTTTATTAATTCCTCGTCTTTAAATATCTTTTCTCCGGAAGGCGGCGCGTCCGACGTGGCTTCCTTTTTGTGGTTGTGCTCTTGTTCTACTTTAAAAAGTAAATAAAAGCAAGATGGCCGCCGTCACCATGGCAACGGGAACAGATGATACATAGAAAGATACAAATGTCAAATGAGTGATGATTACCCAATGAATGTCATATTTATCCAATGTACTCCCTCGATCGAGGGTATCAGGATCTACAATACTCTTTCAGAGTGGCTATTACGGAGCTCTATTTGCAATCAATTACAATTAATGTCTATCAGCAACAGTGCTGTGATTGCGTAATTCTAATACTTACAAACAATATACATAAAGCAATAAATCAAAATATAATAATAATAATTTTATGGCAATAAACTTTCCATAAAACAATTCACAGCTGGTAACTAGAAGCTGTTAGTAATAATGTTTTGTTAGTATCAGAATTACGTAATCGAAGCTCAGATCATGCAAACATTGAGCCACGGCGGGAATCGAACCCAAGTCTCACGTTATTAATACAAAAATACTGGGTATAATGAAACTAGACATATTATATAACAAAAACTAGATTAAGCACGACTACAGAATATAAAAATACAATTTTGACTAAGAATGGTTTAAACTTTGCCGTGTTATAAACAAAGTACATCTACATCCCACAAGATAACATACACAAAAATACAAATTATACTATGACACAGACGTAAAAACATTAACCCGTAAAAATAATAAATGTCAAAAACAATCACGAAAAAAAGCAACCCATTTTTTTTAAATAATATAAAAATTACTCTTGCCCGTTTTCATGTGCGAATGGTATTAAGTCACCATTCATTAATTGTCCGGACAAGTCCGGCTTTTTTATATTAGGTATACCCGGCCTTTTGGATCTAGCCCAGCACTCACCGCACCCTCTGATGCGGTAGAAAGCGCGCGTCGCGTGGCATTTCAAATAATTAAATTTTAACGAAATTTTTTTAACGAAATTCTACCCCTTTTTTTTTTAAAAATATCCAGTTTTCTGCCAAAACTTTTTAAATTAAGATTACCCTACTTTCCCCCCAAATTTTGGGGCGCAGAGCGCTAAAGTGACAAACAAGATTTTTTACCCCTTAATGGGGGCCAAAAAAGTCTATTATTTATGGGGGACATAACTATACTTTTTTGAACATACGGCTCACTAGCGCCCTTACCATTTCCTCAGATCACTAGTTACTTAAGATCTTTGAGAAAATCCAAAGGGGGATAGACAGAGACGTCCAAATATTATATTTAGCCCAGGACAATCGGGGTAATATCGTATTTACACAAGCCAAAACACACTCGTAAACGCTACGGTATGCACATTTCGTATCGCGTTATTTTTGACAGCTTCTTTGACTATTCTTTTGAGTTTTATTGTGTAATCTATACTAATATTATAAAGAGGAAAGATTTGATTGTTTGTTTGTTTACATTGAATAGGCTCCGAAACTACTGAACCGATTTGAAAAATTCTTTCACCAATGTGTAGAATGAATTTTCAGGATGAACATAGGCTATATTTTATGTAGGTACTTCGCGGGCGACGCCGCGTGCAGAAGCTAGTTTTTCCAATAAAGCCCGAGTTCTTGACGCGAGTGTAAAATAATGTGAATAAAAATGAATAGTTCCTTTATAAATCTATCGGAAATTTAATTTGAACGGAAATCAGAAATTGACTTGATTTGATTAAGAGCTGCGCAGTTTCGGGAGCAATTGGAGGTATGAGGGGGGGAGGGAGCTGAACATGCAAACTCGCACCTGCGGCTAACTTCACGAATGCCTAGATCCGTTGGATGACCTGTACCTACATAATGTTTAGTTAGCGTATCGTTAACTAATGTTTTGGCTTTGGTAAACGCGTATGACGTTGAGTAACGATTAACGCTACAAAATGTGTATATAGTCAATCGTTAACGAATGTTTTGGCTTTGGTAAACGCGTATGACGTTGAGTAACGATTAACGCTACAAAATGTGTATATAGTCTATCGTTAACGAATGCTTTGGCTTTGGTAAACGCGTATGACGTTGAGTAACGATTAACGCTACAAAATGTGTATATAGTCAATCGTTAACGAATGTTTTGGCTTTGGTAAACACGTATGACGTTTAGTAACGTTTAACGCTACGAAATCTGTATAAATAAAGTCTATCGTTAACGAATGCTTTGGCTTTGTTAAACGCGTATGACGTTGAGTAACGTTTAACGCTACGAAATGTGTATATAGTCTATCGTTAACGAATGCCTTGGCTTTGGTAAACGCGTATGACGTTGAGTAACGTATAACGCTACGAAATGTGTATATAGTCTATCGTTAACGAATGTTTTGGCTTTGGTAAACACGTATGACGTTGAGTAACGTTTAACGCTACGAAATGTGTATAAAGTATATCGTTAACGAATGCCTTGGCTTTGGTAAACGCGTATAACGTTGAGTAACGATTAACGCTACAAAATGTGTATTATAGTCTATCGTTAACGAATGTTTTGGCTTTACTAAACACCGCGATAGCCCACAGTAGCCGGCTCAACTCACCATGCCAGTGTATAAGTGACTTGATGAGTTCACAGCCGTCCAATTTGTTATTGTTATCAGCATCGTGCATCTTGAAGTAATGGAACATCAGCTCCTGCTCTGACATCTTGGAAGTGTCTATCGGCACGTCCATATGTTCTTGTATGTGCCTGTAATAAAAAAAAACTTGAGAGGTGTCAAAGGACACCCGGATGGAACGAAGTTCCTTTCTTTGCTTTCTATGAGAGAGAGAGAGAGAGAGACAGAGAAACACGCGCACGCCGCACGGCTTACAACTATAGCAAAAAGTGTCGTTACAACTTTTCGTGAGAATTTTTTCCGTCTAGCCCCCTTTCGCAACGCGCGATGAGGAACTTCGTTCCAATAGTGCGTGCAGTCTCTCCGCGCGGAAGAAGTGAAACTTTTGGTTGCTAACGCTTGCGCTGGCCTGTACATCTACCATGAGTTGTCACATTTAGATCGGCTGACGTTACTACAGTAGTAATAGTACGTTACTATGACATCTGTCAAAATTGTTACTCATGGTACCAAATTCTAAGCAAATAAATGAAGCGCAAACTACAGTCGCTGTAGTACTGTGACGTAGGATAGTTAACTACGTGACGTTTTAGTACCCAACTATCCGCTAGAGGCGCTGTACAAGTTTTCATACAATTTTTTAACTACAGTCGCTATCGAGTGTAGATTGTGAAAACTCATGGTAGACCTACTGTAACATACAACCATTCACTCTCGCTCTGTCTCTTTCATCCCCCTCCATGGTAGCATTCGACGTTTAATACTCGAGAGCACCGGTGTAGGGTACCGAATCGAGTCACAGATAGATAGCTGGATAATCGCTAAATGCTACAGGCTGTAGAGAATAGAAGCCACTTACTCTCTTTCTTGATTGATATTAGTCGGGTTTAGTAGCTGAGGATCTGAAAGAAAAAGATAAAATTAACATTTAATAATTCTTTTCACTTGTAATAAGGTCAACGGTGATGAATTTGTAATATTAAAACATTCCTTCTCCCTAAAGGTCAATATAGAACAACATTCATTTGTTTAATTAAGTAATTTAAGCATGTTAGCGGGTAGTTTGTTAAACAGATTCTGATTGCATCAATACTTGTATCAGAATAGTACCTACCTATTTAACCTAATTTTAGTTATGTTAGGTTTTCAGCGAGAAGTAAGCCCCAGGGCGACTGAGCGAAACTACACTTTTTATCAAAAATCTAAATTATTAGACCAACCTCCATGGCTAGGGTGAGCCTGGAATTGCTGTTGCTGTGGTTGCTGGAACTGTTGCTGCGGAGGGGGCGGCTGATATTGCTGTTGCTGTTGCGGGGGCGGCGGCTGATATTGCTGTTGCACTTGAAGTGGCTGTAAATGAGGCATAAAATTCGACATTTATAAATTTTACAGTATAATGCAAAGAGTAACAGAAAAGGGCTTCGCGAAAACGTATCTGTCCTTAGATAGATCACTTGTTTCATATATACTACATACATAAAATCACGCCTGTTTCCCGACGAGGTAGGCTATATATTTATATATATTGATAATAGCTTCAACCCATGGCTTCGCCCGCGTGGTACCTAGTAAAACAAAAACAAATCTATCCCACGGGAACCATATATTTTTCCAGGATAAAAAGTAGCCTATGTGCTATTCCAGACTATAATTTATCTCTGTGCCAAAATTCATTTAGATCTGTTCAGCCGTTTCAGCGGGAAAGAGTAACAAACATACATCCAGACATCCTTACATCCAGACATCCATACATTCTTTTAAACTTTCGCGTTGATAATCTTATTAGTAGGATGTAGTTTCATATATATTTTTAAAAATAGTGTGAATATTAAAATAGTATTATCTGTACATATTATATTTCTGTGAATAAAGTAAGTTATATCTGTAACAAAATATTTCACTTAGATATTTTCTATTATTGCATGATGTTGCTTACTACTTGTTGTTGCTGTTGCTGTTGCTGTGGGGGTGGCGGGGGTGGAGGCTGGTAGTTTTGCTGCAATTTAATAGTTTACTCATTAAATAATTTATTAGATAATTGTAAATAACAATTATTAATAGTTGTATTTGCTAGTATTTTACTTAAAATAAAATAAATAAATAAAATTGGTGGACAGTTCACATAACACCATCTAGTCCCAAACTAAGCAAAGCTTGTACTAGGGGAACCAGATAGCTGATAGATTATTTATACACTTTTTTTGTAAATACATACATAGGATAGATAATAAAAGTTTGTTCTGTGTCCGGGACACAGAACAAACATCTACATTCATTTTAGAACTTGTATTTTTGGTATCTTTCTGGAACTTAGTACTCCAGGGTGTTGTAATAATGGATACTAAAAGAAAAATACATTGTTTAAATAAGTTATTTAACCTTAACTTTCTAATTTACAAAACTGAACAATTTAGTTTCTAACTACAAGTCTTTTGAGAAATATTACTAGAAGTAGGTACCTATTTGTAATTATTATTATTCCAGGATAGATGTGAACTTAAGACTAAGTTTCAGTACCTACTTTATATAAAACTAGCAACACACCCTAGCTTCACACGGGTAGCAAAAGTATCTATTTTTTTTATATAAAATTTCTCCTGTCACCCGGGGATAGTGTAGCTTCTCAACAGTTAAAGAATTTTTAATCGGTTCAGTAGTTTCGGAGCCTATTCAATGCAAACAAACAAACAATCAAATCTTTCCTCTTTATAATATTAGTATAGTACATTTAATAATATTAATAATATTAGTATACATATAACAATATTAATATCAGAAAACAATTATGATTTATTTTTGACATCTACCTAGTTATCTACAATAGTAAAAGTGAATCCCTATTTCCCTTGGTCACAGCATCACATTTGAACGGCTGGACCGATTTTGCTAATTCTTTTTTTGTTGTGTTTGTTATTGTAAGGAGAAGGTTTTAAGACAGGACAATGTCTGTCGGCTCATCTAGTTTTCAATAGTAACTAAAGTTATACATTGATGGTGCAATATTAACAGAGAAAATGAATTAATAATACACCAATAGTTTATAAATTTAAAACATATGGTTTATAGTTACCTCGTAAGTCTGTGGGGGGACTCCGGGCACAGTCCTCTGTTGGTATTGTTGTGAAAGAGCACTTTGGAGCACCGCAGCCAAAACTAGTAACCTCAGCATTTTACACCTGAGAATATAACCTTATTTTCAAACCACGATTTTAATTCAAATTAGCATTTACCGCGCACGAAGTAAAAGAAACAAAAATTCATTAACAATAACATTTATTGAGGCAGCATGGAATATGTATGTAAGGTATGGCGAATTGATTTTACCTGGTTTTGTTACGCTACGTGGAAGACGATAATAGTCTTATCGGAGCGATGAATTGATAATAAATAAAGCTAGACGTGGACATCAGAGTATTTCGCAAACGTTTTCGAAAAAACTTTCGTAAAACATACACGTCAGAAGGCCTTCTGACGTTTTATATTTCGTTCGGAAGTTCAGCAAGCAACAGTTATTATTTAATCTGATGGACTTGACAGGTATTAATTTTTGAACGAAATTTGAATTTATGTTTTAGCGCCATCTATTGTCAAGTAGCTGTAGGACCTAGGTGTTTTTGAAAATTCCCCAAATTGCACTTTACTGCGACCGACATAAGCAACGCCATCTATTGGTGAGTAGCAACCTGATATTTTGGAGAAAGCAGAAATTAACGATGCCATCCTTTTGGGTAAATTACCATAATTGGCCATGTTTATATTATGGCCGTAGGTTCGTATCCAGTCATGCACCAATCCATTTTTCGGTTCGAAAAACTTATGTGACCCCAGTACTTTCAAACGATAAAGGAAAAAAACGAGAAAAGAAAACGGTACGTCTTGAAACCTAAAATATTCAAATATGTATATTTATGTCATGTAAATGAAAGGAGCCTCTTTAGACGCCCTTTTAACCTTTCACTACACTGGTTCAAAGAAAAAGTGATGTTATATGAAGATGAATAACAAAAAAAAACAATTTCACACTCAGCACAATAAAAAAATATATTTATTGCCTTTACAATTGTTAATACAGAATTGAACCGTTTTTTATCCTTCATTATACATTATTTTTAGTATTAAAGTATTAAACGGGTATTTACCGCGTTTTATTTACCTATTTTTCCCAACTTTTTTTTCAGCTATCCCGTGACCACGACAGTGTGTAAACCTGTTGAAACGTCGGGAAAACTAGGTAAATAAAACGCGATAAATACCCGTTAATGCGTTCAGATCGCGTTTAAAAATACATACTTCATTATACAAACTTTACCCTAACTAATGTGAATTATTAGCAGTTCACTTTCTTCACACTAGTCGGAAAGTGTGCTGCGTTTACATAGCTCTGATGATAGCAAAACATTGTTACTAACAGACTCACATCAGAAATGTCACGGATGAGTCATCCCGTGACCACGACAGTGTAAACCTGTTGAAACGTCGGGAAAAATAGGTAAATAAAAAGCGATAAATACAATAACAAAGTGTTCAGATAGCGTAAGTTTAAAAAATAATATTTTGTTACTATCAACTTCTGATTATTAGAGGTGAATTGTATTTTGGAAAGTTTATTGCCATAAACTTATCATTTATATTATTATAGTTTACTAGTTTTCGCCCACGGCTTCTACTTCAAGCTTGAAATGAGACGTCTGTAAAACATGATGGTTTGTGAGAGCTCGTGGTAGGGCCCTTGTGAGAGCCCGTGGTAGGGCCCTTGTGAGAGCTCGTGGTAGGGCCCTAGTGAGAGCTCGTGGTAGGGCCCTTGTGAGAGCTCGTGGTAGGGCCCTTGTGAGAGCTCGTGGTAGGGCCCTAGTGAGAGCTCGTGGTAGGGCCCTTGTGAGAGCTCGTGGTAGGGCCCTTGTGAGAGCTCGTGGTAGGGCCCTAGTGAGAGCTCGTGGTAGGGCCCTTGTGAGAGCTCGTGGTAGGGCCCTTGTGAGAGCTCGTGGTAGGGCCCTTGTGAGAGCTCGTGGTAGGGCCCTTGTGAGAGCTCGTGGTAGGGCCCTTGTGAGAGCTCGTGGTAGGGCCCTTGTGAGAGCTCGTGGTAGGGCCCTTGTGAGAGCTCGTGGTAGGGCCCCCGGTCACTTGGCGCGGTGCACGCGCCGCAGATGGCGCGACAGGCAGCTGTGCCAGGAGAAGCGCGCACCGCACACCGCGCACCGGTACGGGGACTCCGCGGTGTGCAGCGCTATTATATGCGAGCGGAGCTTCGTTTGATTCTGAAATATAAACTAATATAGTACATAATACAGTATATAATATAAAAATATTTAATACATAGAAGTAATATACTATATAATCTTATATATAAAAATGAATTGCTGTTCGTTAGTCTCGCTAAAACTCGAGAACGGCTAAACGGATTTATCTTATCTTGGTCTTGAAATGTTCGCGGAGGTCTAGGGAAGGTTTAAAAGGTAAGAAAAAATCGAATAACTGCCGGGAAAACCCTAAAAATAGCCCTTTTCTATTTCCCATACAAACGTTTTCTAAATAAGTACGAAGTCTGCCGGGTCAGCTAGTACAGTATATAATATAGTACCTACATATTTACTAATCTCAGAAACTACTGGTTTGAATTGAATAATTACTTTTGTGTTGGATATTTGATTTATCCAGGAAAGCTGGATAACATCACGCTGCGACCATCAATAAAAAATGTTGCGAACCGCATAAACGAGAAAAAATATATCACTTAAAACCCGCAGACAAAGTTGCGCGTTGGTCAGCTATATTAATATTACAAAGAGGAAATTTTTGTATTTTGTTTAAGGTCCAGAATACTCGTCACTCTATTGCATACGTAAAAGTTACAAAAAAAGTGACATAGGTCCGTATAGCAACGCGGATCTCCGCGGAATCAGACATAGCACGAAGCGAAATACCCAAATGACAAGTAAGTAGAGTGCGGCATGATAATATGGCTGCTCTGAATTACATAACGAAAGCGTCAATATATAAAAACACATAAATATGTTCAAGTAAATAGCTTATTTCAAAAAAAGGGCTGGGTTGATTTGTTTCAAATTAACTGATTTACATTCATGTGAAATAGAAATTCAAAATACCTTACTGTTCTGGATAAATTAGGGAATTTCTGAATTTTCAGAGGTGTTTTTGACATGATTTTTAACCAAGGTTTTCTAACTAATTCGTGTTTTAGCTCCGGTTGATTTATCACTTATATCCTTGAGTATCGTGTAGTACAATTTCAATGTAATCTATTAAGCGGTAATATAATGATTAGGGTTGCAATACTTGCCATTTTCAAAATGCTGGGCCTTAACGAATAAACTCAAAAACTACTGGTCCGATTTCAAAAATTCTTCCACCGTTAGAATGCAACATTATCTCTGAGTAACACAGGATATATTTATTACTCGAAAAAAATAGGGATCCCTATTATAACTTCAATATTGTAATCCAAGGTGTAATCTGTGCTAGAGATTAATTTGTTTTTTTTTTCAACCACTGCTTTTTTTTCTTTTGTTTTTTAGTAAATAGATAAGTATGTACGTTTATGTTATTATAATAAAGCACACTCATACTAAAATATAAATTTAAGCAGATACTTATTATATGCGACGCAAGAGGTTGCGGGTTCGATTCCCGCCGCGGAACAAATTTGTGTACTATCTGCAGAAATTTGGTCTGGGTGTTTTCTATGTATAATAAAAAATATCTATCTATGTATATAATGTATTAAATATATCAGTTATCTAGTACCCATAACACAAGCTTTGAGTAGCTTACTTTGGGGCTAGATGATGCTGTGTGGGTTGTCCAGCATTATTATTATTATTATTATTATTATTTAATGTTCTTTGAGAAAATAAATAATCTTTAAACCGAATAATGGATTTTTGCGTGACAGCTAGTTAGTATACGTACCGGGAAGGATTTCCCACAGTTCTCGCACAGATGCTCCGCGTTGGTCGTCTTGTGCACCACCTGCCGGTGCAGGTACAGCGATGTGTGAGTCTTGAACACCTGCAATCAGTGTTTAATACAATTCCTTATATTATGTACAATATCATTATGTTCTATATTATTTATTATATTATATACATCTGCCATATTACGTCTTGAACACCTGCAATCACTGCTTGTTACAATTCCTCAGATTATTTACTATATCATTACGTACTATATTATTTACTATATTATATACATCTGCCATATTACGTCTTGAACACCTGCAATCACTGCTTGTTACAATTCCTTATACGAGTATTATTTATTATATCATTATGTACTATATTATTTACTATGTTATGGTACTATCCTACTAATATTATAGGTAAACGCGAAAGTTTGTAAGAATGTATGGATGTCTGGATGTATGTTTGTTACTCTTTCACGCTGAAACGACTGAACGGATCTGGATATATTTGGCATAGATATAGATATCTGCCTGTCTGGAATAGCACAAAGGCTACTTTTTATCCCGGAAAAAAATACGGTTCACGTGGTATAGATTTGTTTTTGTTTTACAAGGTACCACGCGAAGCTAGTATTATATACATTTACCATATTTCGGCGGCGTGGAAAGCTTGGTGATAACCCCCCACTTCCAGCGCCCAATAAATAGGATTATAATTAAAAATATGTATGTTAGTTAGCACACACGACTGTAATCCCCAGGCTCGGTAGACATCTCCTCAGATCTCTAGTTACTTAGATCTTTGAGGATATCTAAAGAGTCAGAGGCACGTCCGAACATGACATTTGGCACATGCCCACATTTGCACAGTAGTTAGTATTCCATTCCGTGTGGTCTGAATAAACGCTTTTTCTATCTCTCAGTACCTTCTGACAGTCCGTGCAAGTGTGGACGTAGTTCTTAAGGTGTTCCCAGTCGACGTGGTCCTTCAACTTTGTTTTACTGGCGAACTTTTTGCCACAGTCACTGCACATGTATCTAGAAACAAACATAATACTGCGATTACCTAATTCTGATAGCTAACAGCTTCTAGTTACTGTGATTCTGATACTTTGTTACTAAGAGTTTCTAGTTACTGTGATTCTGATAATAACGAAACAATGTTACTTAGAGTTTCTAGTTACTGTGATTCTGATACTAACGAAACAATGTTACTAAGAGTTTCTAGTTACTGTGATTCTGATACTAACAAAACAGTGTAACTAAGAGTTTCTAGTTACTGTGATTGATACTAACGAAACAATGTTACTAAGAGTTTCTAGTTACTGTGATTCTGATACTAACAAAACAGTGTAACTAAGAGTTTCTAGTTACTGTGATTGATACTAACGAAACAATGTTACTAAGAGTTTCTAGTTACTGTGATTGATACTAACGACACTGAAAAGGACGGAAATGTCTAGTACTTTCCCGCATGTTACTAAGAGTTTCTAGTTACTGTGATTCTGATACTAACGAAACAATGTTACTAAAAGTTTCTAGTTACTGTGATTCTTATACTATGTTACTAAGAGTTTCTAGTTACTGTGATTCTTCAGTCAACTAGATATTTACTTGAAATCGTTTTCCGTGGCGTGCTTTTTACTTATGTTCATGTGTTGCTTGTAGGTCGCTATTGAGGAGAAGGTGCGATTGCAGGGAGAACAGACCAGCTCGCCATTAGCTCTGCAACGAATAAACATTGATGGAGCGAGCGAAGCGAGCAAAATCTCATGATTACGACTGTAATCGCCAGCCTCGGTAGATAATCTACTCAGATCTTTTACTTAGATCTTTGAGGATTTCTAAAAGGGGTAGTCAGAGGCACGTCCAAACATGATACACGATCACGGTTTGGTGCACGATCAGATTTGAACCCATGATGTTTGGCACATGCCAACATTTTGCATACTATGCATACTATGCAAAATATTGCATCATATTCGGACGTGCCTCTGACTTAAGATATCCTCAAAGATCTAAGTAACTAGAAATCTGAGGAGATATCTACCGAGCCTGGGGATTAGTCGTGATTATTTATTTTTTGTTTGCGATATACTTTTGTCGTCGAGTGTACAAGTACCTGGCCGCGTGACTGTCCAAGTGTCGCAGCAGGTTGCCTCGCCACTGGAACTTTTTGTCGCACTGCGCGCAGGGGAACAACTCTCGCTTACTGCAACAATTACACACTACATCAATTTTTAGGGTTCTCTCTCCTCAAAGGGATAAAGGAGCTCTCATAGTATCGTTGTCTGTCAGTCTGTCTGTCTGTCTGCTGAGTGACTGACTGACTCACTGACTGTCTGTCTGTTTGTCTGTCTGTCCGTCTGACTGTCTGTCTGTCTGTATGTCAGTCTGTCTATCTGTCTGTCTGTCTGTCTGTCAGCCTGTCTGTCTGTCTGTCTGTCTGTCTATCTGTTTGTCCGTCCGTCCTTCCGCCCGTCCGTCTGTCTGTCTGCCTGTAAGTATATTATGTTGAGCTTCTTTGTGTATGTTCTTTATTGTGTAAAATATGGAACTTGGGTCTGAAATAAAGGTTGTTATCGTTATATTATAGTATCCGACCATCTGTCTGTCTGTGTCTGTCAGTTTGTCTGTCCGTCCGCCTCAAAGTCAAAATCACAAGGATCACTTTGAAACGTCTTCTATCTGTCTGTCTGTCTATCTGTCCGTCAGTCAGTTTGTCTGTTGTGTGTTTCTGTATTGCAGTTTGTGGTTTTAGTAGGATTTTCTGCGGTGCATTTGCCTGACAACTACGTCGCTCTGGTTTTTATATGTTTTCTCGTGTTATTTTGAGTTTAATTGCGTAATTTTGGTGGTTATTTTGCCAATAAAGCCCGGGTTCTTGACGCGAGTGTAAAGTATGTGAATTAGAGTGAATAGTTCTCTTCAAATTCCATCGGAGGAAATCCCGATAATTTTCAACAAAACAGCCATCTTTTGTTTAAAATTGACTTGACTACTTGACTATGACTCTGTGACGTCGACAATACTTATAAATAAATACACTTGACACTGGCAAAATTGTTCTATAAGAGACAGATGCCATAATTGAAGAAGAAGAAGAAGTGGTTTTAGTATTTATATTTAGTTATTACTTACCTGTTAACACTTGTCTTGATGTCCGCTATTTGTTTATCGTTGGAATCCTCGGGATTACTTTCTTTCAGTTTCCTGAAAAAAAATAACATCAACAATAATCCTACTACGAGTAACGTTATAAACGCGAAAGTATGTAAGAATGTATGGATGTAAAGACCGGCCTCAGAGCTCAGTCGGTAGTAGCTCTGCCTCCTGCGCTGCAGGTTGTGGGTTCGATCCCCCAGGACTGACATTTGTGTGAACGCAGATGTTTGTTCTGTGTCTGGGTGTTATTATGTATTCTATGTATGTATTTACAAAAAAAAAGTATTTAATTCATCTATCTGCCATCATTTCCCATAGTACAAGCTTTGCTTAGTTTGGGGCTAGATGGCGTTGTGTGAACTGTCCACCAATATTATTTATTATTATTTATTTATGTTTGGATGTATGTTTGTTAAATATGTACTTTTAAACTTACGCGATCTGAACACATTATTATTAATCATTATTAAATACCCGTCTAATACTAATAATAATGTATGTTTGTTACTCGTTCACGCTGAAACGGCTGTACGGTTCTGGTCCACGGAAAACGTACATTTTTCCAGTATAAAAAGTAGCCTATGTGCTATTCCAGACTATAATCTATATCTGTGCCAAATTTCATCCAGATCTGTTCCGCCGTTTCAGCGTGAAAGAGGAACAAACATACATCTACACATTCTTACAAACTTTCGCGTTTATAATATTAGTAGGATGGATTTATATTTGAATTTAATAGTCTTAATTCACCTCAGTTTTAGTTGTATTTGATGCTTGGAACTAGTCTTTACGTGCTTCTGTAGATTCGCGGTCGTTGTAAAAGCCAGCCTGAAAAAAGATAAAATAATTAAGCGGGCATCTAATAAGACCTGTGTCAATCGATCACTTCGTGCGACCCGGGTCGATCGTGACCCATCGATGATCGGGTTACAAAGATTCGATCAATCGTCGTGGAGCAATGAAAGATTGGTTGATAATAAGTTATTTCATAGGTACATTTTAAATTAACTAATATTTTACGAGACAAACAAAATTGTTTGTCACGAACAATGACAAGTAGTGAGAACAATGATGAAACTAGAGGAGAATCCACCTGCACGGTTCGCAGTAGGGCCGCCGCTTCTGTCCCGCTTCGATCTTGTGCGTCTCCAAGTGCTTCCGAAGCGAAGTCTTCCATCCAAACACTTTAGGACAATGCTCGCATGGGTATTTCTCATCAGATTTCGATCTAGAAGAAAATAAGCCGACATTTCAAGGCTTAGCATACAGGGTGTTCCCAGACTACTTCCGAAAACTTCAGGGGGTTAAAGTACCCATCAATATAAACAACTTTTTCTAACAAACCAACGCTGTGAGCGCGAAAAAAACAGCTGTTTCATACCTACTTGGCCAAAATATATAACCAAAATACCTGACGCCACATAAATCATCTTTATTAGATGTTAACAGGCCAATGATGATGATGATGATGATGGCCAAAATGTATGGTGTAAATGTATATTACCTACATATATGCATGCCCACATTTTGCACAGTAGTTAGTATTCCGTACGTGACAGGTTGCAAGCCCATCGCCGCTTATAAATACTAACCTATGACACATACCTTCGAATTTTTGGGTCTAGGTTATGCCGGTTTCCTCTCGATGTTTTCCCTCACCGTTTTAGATACGATATGATTCATAAAACTTTTTCGAATTAAAAATTCTAATAGTGCGCGACCAGGTTTGAACCCACGACCTTATGATCGGAAGGCGGTACTACTACTAGACCAGTGTGATAAACGTAGTCAGCGTTTATGATCTAGATATGTTGAGCTATCTATGGATCGTTTGTAATGATCTTTAGATAGATATACTGTTAAATATACTTATTTTACTTACCCATTGAGGTTTTTTCCTTCTAATTCGCTGTTTGTGTATAGTTTATGCCCCAATTCATATGCTGTGCTGAAAATTAGAAAAAATACTATAAAAAAATATTATGGTGGTGTAGTGGTAGCACCTGCCTTACGATCCGAAGGTCGTGGGTTCAATCAAACCAGGCCCCTATTCAATAAACATTACAAATTGTAAAATACAATTAATTGTAAGCGGCTACAATTCTACAAGTTTCTGTTTAATAAAAAACTACGATTTACTGGAGGAAAATTTACAAAATTGTAAAGTTTTCTTACAATTCTACATATTTGTAGGTTTTATTAAACAGCACTTGTCATAAAATTCGACAATATTGTCACTTTTTTACAAATTTGTAGACTTGTAATGTTTATTGAATAGGGGCCTGGTCATGCACCAATGACTTTTTCCATTATTAATGTATGTGCGCAATGCCAGTGCTCTTAAACGGTGAAGGAAAACATCGTGAGGAAACTGGCATACCTTAGAACCAAAAATTCAAAGATGTTTGGTATTCTTATAAGCGGCGATGGGCTTGCAACCTGCCACGTACGGAATACTAACGAGTGCCAAATATCATGTTCAGACGTGCCTCTGACTCTCTTTAGATATCCTCACAGATCTAAGTAACTAGAGACACAGAATAACTAGTACTCTAGAGATCTGAGGAGATATCTACCGAGCCAGGGGATTACAGTCGGATCATGTTATTTTTATAAAACACTAGCTTCCGCTCGCGGCTTTACTCGCGAGGTACCTACATAGCCTATGTTACTCAGGGATAATGTAGCATTCTAATGGTAAAAGAATTTCTGAAATCGGACCAGTAATTTTTGAGTTCGTTCGTTACAAACAAAAATACAATAATACAAAACTTTCCTCTTTATAATATTAGTATAGAGTATAGATAGCACTCTGATATTCTATGGACTGACTGGATTCGAACCAACGCCAACGGAAGGTTACTAACTACCACTAGACAACAGACGTTCAATAGCTACCTCTGAAAATGCACTGTGCAATGATTTCTCACAGCTAGCTTACTGGAACATCTGAATCTGCAGACAACACACTCAAATCTCCTCGAGTGTCTGCTTCTATGATAGTTAAATGCCACTTCTGTGTTGAATGAACATTTGCATATACTACATTTGTGTTTCGAGGCGTGCTGTCAACAAAAAGAATATTATCAGAAGGGACGAGAAAATAGATGCAAATATTGAGATGTGTGGAGTGACAAGGATGAAATAAGGAATGAGCTGAGAGCGCGGGTGGTGTAGTGGTAGTACCCCTTCACGATCCGAAGGACATGGGTTCAAACCTGGTTGTGTACCAATGAGTTTTTCTGTTCGAAAAATGTATGTGTGCAATGTCAGTGCTCTTAATGGTGAAGGAAAACATCGTGATTTAAACCCAAATGTCAAATTAATAAATTTTTGGCAAATCCATCAAAGTTTTTTGATGTGTGAAATTTGTCATGTTTCACGATTCTCTAGAAGGAATGCTTTTAAATTATTCTATTCACTGATTTTGATTATTTTGACATACCAACTCATGTTTCTTAAGAGTATGATCCTTCATGTCATCGGCATTAGGGAAAGATATTAAACACAGCTCGCATCTAAACATAGCATTTATGTAATCATCTCTTAACACCAGACCATTTCTTTCTTCTAAAATTTCTTCCTCCGTCAATTCTATTTCATTGTATATAAATTTTTTCTTAACTTTCACTTTCCTTTTCACTTTACCGTTCTTCACTTTACTGTTATCTTTCACTTTACAGTTCCCGTTCACTTTAGGTTTACTAACATCTTTATCGTTATTGCATATTTCTATTAGTAGTTTATCATCATCATCGGAGAAATCAGTCTCATATTTTATTTGAGGTTTAATGTCACTTTCTGTTTTGACAGTTGTGACAGTTACATCTTCCGTTTCCTTTTCTGATTCCGGGGATAGTGTGATATTGACGACTTGGTGTATGCTGAGTTTTGACCCTGGTGGGGCTGAATTCTGAAAGATATTGGAATTAATAAAGATTTGCAGCATACCCCGGCTTCACACAGGTAGCAAAAGTAGCCCCAGCTTCACACGGGTAGCAAAAGCATCTCCATTTTTTTTCATTTAAAATATAGCCTGTCCCCCGAGGATAGTGTAGCTTCCTTAAATCCATCAATATAACATAATTCATCCTGAAATGATTTACCTATATTGGTTAATTGGGCAGATAGAGGCAGTAACCATACAAACTTTCAATCCCTATTTCAGCCCCTTCAAGATTATTTTTTAAGACAAACGATAGCCTATGTCCATCTCCAGGATATAATCTATCTCTTTGCCAAATTTCTTTACAATCCATTCAGCCATTTAGTGGTGAAAAGGTTACAAACAGACAGAGTCACTTTCTCAGTTATAATATTAGTACAGACTGTTATAGATCATAATTTAAGGAACAGGTAGGTTAGAATGGTAGAATATAAAACTCAGAACTGAATCACTTAACCCACCACAGTAGTTCTCAGGTAAGATTTTAAATTCAAAGTGAATTTTCTCAGCATCTATATGTTTCCTTGCAAAAAGAAAGGTACCAGGGCTAAGCTCTATTCTCCCCCCTCCCCCCCGCGCTAGATGTAGCTCATTCTTAAAGGAACTCCTTTCTCCACACTGGTTGAAATGCACTCACCTGTATTGTAAAATCGTGCAGGATTTGATAAGAATGCTTAACTTGAAGCTTGAATTTGGTGAATTTTGTAATATTCGCTTCGCATTCCCAACAGAGCCATAATGCAAGGGAACTTGGAAGCGAAATCTGTAAAATATGATTCTAAGTAAAAACTCGCTTCGATTTTTATTCAGTAGATTAAATCAATGAAAGTTGAAATTGTAACTAAAGTAAAGAAACTCCCTTCAACATCTAATCAACAGATTATAACAATAGGTAAGTGTTTAGATAGTAATAGCATGGAAAAATTAGAATATTTACCGATAATTCTTTGATTATTTGCAAAAAACACTGCTCCTTCAGATTGTTTTTGATGGGTAACATTCGGCGGTCAACGGCAAGGCAGCCGCTACAGCACGAAAAGCTTTTTGGAGCCTCCATGAACTCACCAAGCTCCCACAATTGAAAAATTCAAGTCTTTCATTCAAAAATCTTACAAATCGAAAGAAAAGTGGTTTGTTTTGTTTGGCTTCGGGGCTGGCTGAAAATCATGCCAATTGTCAGTCAGTCAACGACTGTAACAGTCGGACTGGACTGTTGATGTTGACTGACTGTTGTTTGTTTGACTTGACTGACTGAAATGAATGAATGAATGAAATGCTACATCAAAACGTTTAACGTTCCAATAAACGCAAAAAAATCAGAGCTTTCACTATTGTATCAAAGCATCATTTAGTCAATATTACACTATTTATTAAGCAAAATAGAATAAAAAATACTTTACTGATAAAATAACACATAAATAAATTTAATAAACAATCATGAAATAAGAAACAAAACAATATAATTCAAAATATACTTGCATAACACAACAATGACAATTAGGACATAAATAAAGTAAAAAACGGAACGGGTTTTAGAATAAATATCAAGAATTGGCATTGGTTTGGCTTGAGTACATACAAGTTTTGTGTGTTTACTGCTAAAGTAATGGATTGCCTACCAACATCATTAAACTACAATAATATTCAAGATAAAATAAATGAAAGCACTCTACAGACTTTGTGTTATTGTTGTTTGGCTGAAAATAGGCCTGTTATCAACCTACAGACGTGCAAACATGCTGCATTCCTACAAGACTTTTACAAGGTAAGTTGCACGAAGTAGGTAATTTACTTTAACATAATCATAATAATGTAAATTTACCTTTTCTATTTGTAGATTGTAGGTTCAATAACATAATTAATTAGGTATCTAAATAAATTCTTGTTATAGTTGTGTTAGACCGAATTGGATTTGGTAACAAAAAACAAGATGGCGCCTTCGAAGCTTTCTACTATTTATTAGAGATAGTTACAATTTTTTAAATGTAGGTACCTAATTAACCTCGTTTATTTCAGATGTGCCTCCCTATTCCAACTGCGTGTTTATTCTGCCACAGGATGTTGATAAAAATACAAAGGTTTAAAAACCAAGTCACAGAGAGTTGTTTAGTTTTAAAAAAGCAGGTAAGAAAAAAGTCAAATGGAGATCTAATATTCTACCAGATAACTAGATAATCTAAACTAATATTATAAAGAGGAAAACTTTGATTGTTTGTTTGTTTGTTTGTTTGTTTGAAATGAATAGGCTCCGAAACTAATGAACCGATTTGAAAAATTATTTCACTGTTGGTAAGCTACACTATCAGCGGGTGAAATAGGCTATATTATATTTTCAAAAAAATTAGGGATCCTTACTAAAACCTCAATATTGTAAGCCAAGGTGTAAAAAAATTACCTAAAATATTCTTTATATCGCGTGCGCTGCGAAAACTATTGACGATAGAATAAAATAATGTACTACGACTTTGTAGAACACATCATTATTTACAAAAAGTGTCGCAATAGCATAATTATGTCCAACTATTATAGAAATGCCACAATAAGAGTTCTTTTATTTTAAAATTTTAATTGAAAGGCTACTCTTAGAAAAATGCTCTTTATTTGTATCTTAGTATTAATCCTTATCAAAATAAATCACATCATATTCTAGACTGCTTCAATACCTTTATATAGTTTTTTGAATTACTCAATTCGGACATTCCATTCAAAAGATACCATTAAATTAAAAAATGTAAGCAATAGAAAAAAGTTGCGTGAGAGCCGCGCTAGCTTATGCACTGTAGGCGTCACTGGGTGTACAGGATGTGTACAGGATGGAGTCAATGTGAAAAAATAAATAAAAAAATATAAACAAAAAAATACATTTTAATAAATAAAACCTTCATTAAAATAATAATACTAAAACTTTCTATACATACAATTTTCTTTTTTAGTAACCTGACGCAGGGTATGGTTAGACGTGTGTGTATTATAAATAACTAGCTTCTGCACGCGGCGTCGCCCGCGAAGTACCTACATAAAATATAGCCTATGTTCATCCTGAAAGTTCATTCTACACATTGGTGAAAGAATTTTTCAAATCGGTTCAGTAGTTTCGGAGCCTATTCATTTCAAACAAACAAACAAACAAACAAACAAACAAACAATCAAAGTTTTCCTCTTTATAATATTAGTATAGATTATTATTATATTATTATAAATAATGAATTTTGAAATTTTTGTTAAATTTGAGAGCACTGGTGGTGTAGTGGTAGCACCTCTGCCTCACGATCTGAAGGTCATGGGTTCAAACCTGGTCATGCACCAATGTGTTTTTCTATTCGAACAATTTATGTGCGCAATGCCTGTGTTCTTAAACGGTGAAGGAAAACAGCGTGAAGAAACCGGCATACCCTAGAACCAAAAGTTCGAGGGTGTGTGTCATAGGTTAGTATTCTTATAAGCGGCGACGGGCTTGCATCCTGTCATGTACGAGTACCTACTCAAAGATCAAAGTAACTAGAAATCTGGGAGATATCTACCGAGCCTGGGAATTACAGTCGTGACCATTTATAGGTATATATAAATACCCGTGCGAAGCCGGGGCGGACTACTAGTAAACACATAAATTGAATAAAAATACTGTCATTTTGCAATAAATTAACCCTAGAATAGTTTAGGTATATCATTTTACTCTTGCCCGCTCTGCACTTAGTCGCGCATTTTAAAAATCAATATTTTTCGTTTGCGATAAAAGGACCGCGAATATTAAAGTGTTGTCAGTGTTGATCACCCATTTTTTTTTACAGTTACCTCCAACAACAACAACAACAAAACTAAACAATCTCCAACAATCAAACACTACAACTTACACACTATCAGAACTCGAACAAGAGAGCGATTTGAAAATAGAATTGACGCCAGCGAATGACAGCGCTTCATTCGAATTCATCACTGACATAAAAATCGAACACGATCCGAGCAGTTCGGATTTCGAAAACGATTTGCCGCTCTCGGAAGTAAAGAAACACAGTGATAAGCCAAAAAAAATAAAAACTATTTCCACAGACGCCAGATACGAAGGGAAGATTTTAGTGTACAATTTGAATAGAGAAGAGCTGGAGGAAGAGCGAGAGAGAGAGTCTAAGAAAGAGTCATACTTGAAACTGCCGTTCAAATGTGACAGCTGTGTGAAAGGGTTCGATCATGAGAATACATTGAAAAATCACAACGATAAGCAACACTCACAGGTAGGTTTAATAACCTAGTTCGCCCCGAACTGAGATATCGCGTGCGATGTCCCTAATCCTCATTTGTATCCACGCCCTGAAGTGTTTGGACACACTGTATGTACTACATACAGGTGCCTATGCCTACCGAAGTTGATCCTAATCACGAAAAAATATTTGATTATCCTACCTAGGTAGGTTAACCCGTGTTAAGACGTCAGACGTTTTATTAATTTTACTTTTTTCGTTGAACCTATTTCAAAAACTATCCAAATACTATTTTGGAATGTATAGGCGACCAAGAAATTGGTTTACCACTTTTAATGACATCTCCCAGTAACATAATTATTCGCTAAGGATTACTATGACAGATTCTGACGTAGCAGTTATTAATCTGTCAAGCGAAAATAGCCCTTGATGTTTTGAACGTGCAAATGATATTCAGCCTTAGAGTGGTAAACCAATTTCTTGGTCGCCTATACAAGTGAAGGCCTTTTATTATACCCTACTCAAATTTAAAAAAGATTTTTTGTAAACTTCGGAACCCAATCATTACACCGATTAAGCTCATAGGCTTCTCAGCAAATCTACAGCAGAATCTGTAGACCTTCCAAGTTTCATGCAGATTGGATCAACTGCAACGCCAAATAAATAAATAAAAAAATAAATAATGCTGGACAGTCCACACAGCATCATCTGGTCCCAAAGTAAGCTACTCAATGCTTGTGTTATGGGTACTAGATAACTGATATATTTAATACATTATCATACATAGATAGATATTTTTTTATCATACATAGAAAACACCCAGACCAACGGAACAAATTTCTGCAGATCGTACACAAATTTGTTCCGCGGCGGGAATCGAACCCGCAACCTCTTGCGTCGCAGGCGGACTCTCGCCCGCTGCGCCACAGAGGTCGTCAAAATCGCCAAACTTGCCACTGAGATTATGGGCTTTGGCTCGCTTCGCTCTCTCAATCAATTAGCACAAATGCCCACTCTACACTCAGTCCATGACGTCACGAATGACGGTCCGCGAACGGTGAAGTGAGCGCGAACCTTCGCCACTTCGCGATTTGTGTTCTTTGTCAAAGATAATCGCGAAACGCGCTTACTTCACGCTATTTTTCAACTAACTGCGAGCCTCTGAGGCAAACTTCAATCCTTTCACCACACTGGTTTGAAAGAACTATTGACACCATGAGAGAAGAAGAAGAGTTATATTAGTTATTAGTTAGTTGCTATTCATAATATTTGGTATTTCAGAAAAAAGGCGGGATTCAATGTGATATTTGTAAGACTATTCTCGGACCTATCTCGTACAAGGAACACACTAGAAGACACTTCAGGAGGTCAGTATTAGGGCCTGTCCGCGGGCGATTCTACTCAATTTGATATATTAACGTTATTTTAAAAACTTCAAACTGTCATAGATTAGTATTCTTATAAGCAGCGATGGTCATGTGGAAATGTGGGCATGTGCCAAATATCATGTTCGGACGTCGCGACTCGGACTCTTTAGATACCTATCCTCAAAGATCTAAATGACTAGAGATTGCAGTCGTGATTATATATTTTTGTGTAAGGTTCCAGTGCGTCGCGTGCGGCAAACGCGCCCAGGACATCTACTCCATCTCGCAGCACTACAACCAGCAGCACGAGGCCGGCGCCATCAGCCAGCAGTTCCACTGCAACATGTGTGACTTCACCACCGAGTGAGAAGTAAAATATGTCAAGAACCCGGGCTTTATTGGCAAAATAACCACCAAAGTTACGCAATAAAACTCAAAATAACACGAGAAAAAATATAAAAACCAGAGCGACGTAGTTGTCAGTCAAATGCACCGCAGAAAATCCGAGTGAGGACCTCATCTTGTCACTGGTTATTTAAAACCATTAAAATCCGCAACAGAGGCTCCTTTAGTGCACTTCAGGGATGTCTTCAAATTTTTAGGGTGTAATGCCGGTTTCGGTTTCCTCACGATTTTTTCCTTCACTGTTTGAGAGTACTGGTAAAGCGCTGGTGAGCACTGGTGATGTATGGTAGCACCTTTTCTACTCAACGGTTCGTCATTGTTTTCACTATTCGTCATTGTTCGCACTATTCGTCATTGTTTGCAACAAACAGTTTTGGTTATCTCGTAATATATTAGTTAGTTTTCAATGTACGGTCGACCAAAAAATTGGTTTACCACCCTAAGGTTGAATGCCGCTTGCAGATTCATAGGTGATAAAGATTAGTTTCGCTTGCAGATCTATCTGACAACTTCTAATTTTTTAGTATTAACTGAACCTTGTTGTTATTTTCGATGACTAGGAAACTAAATCAAAACTGGTACACCACTTCCTTGGCCTATCGTACCTACCTAGTAGGTACCTACCTACCCTTCGTGAAATAACTTATTATTATCGACCAATCTTTTGTTGCTCCATTTTCATGCCTTGAATCCTTCATCTTCAACACCTTGAATGACGAGCTCTAAAATCAAGGTTAAAAGAGTTTCTAAAAAAAGTTTTTTTTTTGTTTCTACAAAAGTAATGAATTGAGAAGAACCGCCCTAGACTGACTACCTGTTCTCAATTACTTACAAACTTATTCGCGTTGCGAACATAGAGTTTAAAGAGATGATGTATTTTACAAGGTCAAATCGCGTTTACCGCTACCACCGTGACAAGCACAAGCAAAAGCAGCAATGCAGTATCTGCGGGAACACTTACGTGAGCGTCACCTCGCTTCGCGTTCACATGCTGTAAGTAATAGTCAATAGTCAATAGTCAATAATCATTTATTCAGTAATATCGCAGGGATCATTTTGAATCGTCTTACATACCTACTAGGTGAGTTTAGGTGCCAATTCCAGTCCTATCCCCAGTCCGAGAAGAACTGACAAGAAACTCCCTGGGCCCGCTTTTTTGTAACTCGCTTTTTTGTATGGGGACACCTAGCAGAGTTGGACCCACGCGTTTCAATTCGTCAAGAATTGACTAAGCGAGCGAAGCAAGCGAAAATCTCAGTGTCAGCTAGGGTGATTTGGCTTTGAACGTTTGTATGTTTCAAGTTTCATTCAGATTGGATTAACGTTTCTGAAGTTATACTCTAACAAGCATACTTATACACAAACATACAACAAAAATCTCTGAAATCTTCGCTCGCTCGATTAATAAATAGTAAACTGGCGTTTCAGTATTCGTACATGAATGTTCTTCTCCAGACACGTGCACAAGCACTCGGCGCGCGTGTACTCGTGCTCGCTCTGTGACAAGAGCTACAGCAGCAAGTCTGGCCTGCACAGCCACAACGCGTCCGCGCACGCGCCCTCCGGCGGCGCCTACTGCGCACCGTGCAGCGCGCACTTCAGGTGACAGCTGTCACATTGCAAATTCATTCTACAGTAGAATGAATTTGCAATGTGAGTTGACAGAAGAGTTTCGTCATTGTGCGCCGACCTGGTTTTAAACCGAATGGGTTGGCTGGTAGAAAATGCCCCTAGGCATTAAGCCCTCCTTTTGTAACACATTTTTTGTAATTGTGTACAATAAAGTATAAATAAATAAATAAATTATTGTAACTTTCGTGATTGTTCGCAACGGACAATTTTTTAGGTTATGTCAAAGCATCATATTGCTCTCCTCAAAGGTTTCGTCATTGTTCTCACTCTCGTCATTGTTTGCAACAAACAATTTTTGTTATCTCGTAAAACATTAGTTAATTTTAAATGTACCCTTCGTGAAATGACTATTATCAACCAATGTTTGCTTTTATCTTCATGCTATCAGCTTGAAGGACGAGCTCTCATGGGTAAAAAAGTTTTTAAAATAACGGAATATATCAAATTGGGTAATAGAATCGTCTGCCGCAGCACCAAGCTGAGTGGTAGCAAATTTTGTTTACGATAACTGTTCAATTAAGTTTTTGTTATCATAATATTTTTATTTTGTAAAGAAAATATTCTATAGGTACATTGTCTCTTAATTTTGATCCGTGATTTATTTGATGGGCTGTCGATATAATAGGACTAAGTATAGATTTCATCGAATTTTTTCTTTTTAAAAAAGTAGGTACAATAGGTACTTATTGTAATCGTATATTTCTTTCCTTCTTTCTAAATGTAAAAACTAAAAAATACAAACTCGTTACAACAGAACTAAAACGGGACTCACGCATCATCTGCGCACGCACTCCGCGCACCTCACGACGCACAACAAGAAGTAAGTTCGTTTGATACTGACGACCTCAGTGGCGCAGCGGAAGAGAGTTCGCCTGCGACGCAAGAGGTTGCGGGTTCGATTCCCACCGCGGAACAAATTTGTGTACTATCTGCAGAAATTTGTTCCGTTGGTCTGGGTGTTTTCTATGTATAATAAAAAATATCTATCTATGTATATAATGTATTAAATATATCAGTTATCTAGTACCTATAACACAAGCTTTGAGTAGCTTACTTTGGGGCTAGATGATGCTGTGTGGATTGTCCAGCATCATTTATTTCATTTATACTTTTATCGGTTACATTATTCGCTCATTTGAGCAGGCTAAAGTCTATAGACCTTACTGCCTAGTCTTACGTAAATTAATTTCTTCCCTTTTCTATAAAATCTAACCTAACTTAACCGCCATATTTTTTTCTTCGCTACTTTTGTCGGTATAGAATTTGTTTTTTTTTAATTATTTTTACTTATCATTCATTCAGTATTCACTCATTCGTTCATCAAATACAATCAGATTCACGTGCAACGAATGCGAGGCCAAGTTTCTGACGAAGGCCGCGCTGCAGACTCACATCGACTGGGACCACCTGAAGACGATCAAACATGAATGCACCAAGTGCTCCAAGGTATTATAATTATATACCTACAATAAGGATTATAATTTTTTGTGACTTGACCACGACACCCCCTGGCACCAAGGCTGGATCCGCCCTTGCCCCCACCCCTGTAAAACCTAACCTAACCATAATAATGTTTAGATAAATAAAGTGAGGTATACCTTGGAGCCCACCCAACGAAAGACGGCGACGTGGCAGACCCAGGAGGAGATGGCGAGACGAGCTCGACGCGTATTTACCATCTTGGCCTACAGCAGCGTTAAATCGCAAGGAGTAGAAGGAAGGGAGGCCTTTGCCCTGCAGTTGGACAATAATGGCTGAAAAATAATAATAATAATTAGTGGTCCACCTAGGTCATGTACCCAGCCCAGGGGGGGGTCATGATCCCCATGACCCCCCCCTGGATCCGCCCTTGGGTGGGGGGGGGGGGCTTGTGGGCCCCACCTTAAAGGCTCTGCCAGTCTAAAAAAGGTGCAGGCATTGTCTATGTAGAGGAGAGACCCTCCCCTCTTTAAGACAATGCCTGAGCACCGCTGTGTTGTTTAGTGGGTATACCGGTCTTTTAGGACTGGGGAGTCCCACATACCCTTCCTCTTCTCCAAGGGGGGGGGGGGGGGGGGGGGGGAGAGGTGTGTAAAGCATTTTTTCTAGAGCAAAAGAGATTAGGTTAGGTTCAATGGAAATTTTGACATGAGTTAACACAGATTAAAATAATGTGTGGCAAAAGAAGAATTTTTCAGGGACTGCGAAGATATTTACCGAGCCTGGGGATTACAATGTGATAATGTATTTGTATAATTAATACTTATACCCCAGATAAAATACTATTATACTTAAAGGTATTCTACGTTAATACTAAACTTCATCTAGATCCGTTCAGCCGTTACGGAGTTACAGAGTTACCACACCACACACACACATACACACTAGCAATTTGAATTTGAATTTGAATATTACACGTGTAGGTTTTCAAGTCGGCCGTGACGCTCCGCAACCACAACAACTACGTGCACGAGAGGCGCCGCCCGCCGCGGGACAAGATCTGCGACTACTGCGGCCGGGGATTCACGGTACGTCGCGCGCGACACAGTGGGAAAACAGCATCTACGCCATAGCCTCTTCAACACGTGGAAAGGAGCGTCTCGCACAAGGAGAAACATACGTCATTTTTCTCACTTTCGTCATTGTTTGCAACAACTTTGATTATCTCGTACAGTATTGGCTAATTTTTAACTACCCTTTCTGAAATAACTTATTGAAATAACTTAACTTCGCAATAAACAAATTTGATTAGGTATATCTCGTAAATATTAGTTAATTTTAAATGTAGGTGTGCTCCATCTTAATGCTAATCAGCTTGAGACGAGCTCTAAAATCAAGGATAAAAAGTTTTTAAAATAACGATTCAATCACGATCAATTTGATATTTTACAT
This sequence comes from Cosmorhoe ocellata, assembly GCA_963675405.1. Lineage (NCBI taxonomy): Eukaryota > Metazoa > Arthropoda > Insecta > Lepidoptera > Geometridae > Cosmorhoe > Cosmorhoe ocellata. The sequence goes on from OY776273.1 coordinate 1,355,749, forward strand.
ATCAAATTGATTAGAAAGACCCATCTTCGCGATAGCCTCTTCAACACGGAGAAATCGCCGCAAAGGAATAAACATAATGTTATTGATTGAGCGAGCGAAGCGAACGCAAATCTCAGTTCAGTACGTCTACCAGAGTTGTCACATTTAGATCGACTGACGTCACTACAGTAGTAATAGTACGTCACTATGACATCTGTCAAAATTGTTACTCATGGTACCAAATTCTAAGCAAATGAATGAAGCGCAGCGCAAACTACAGTCGCTGTAGTACGCTGTGACGTAGAATAGTTAACTACGTGACGTTTTAGTACCCAACTATCCGCTAGAGGCGCTGTACAAGTTTTCATACAATTTTTTAACTACAGTCGCTAGCGAGTGTAGCTTGAAAACTCATGGTAGACCTACAGGGCAAACTATTAGTGCAATGAAACTCCTTATCACACTTGAATAATATAATTAGACGTTATTAATTAAATATATTTAGACACTTGATATTAATTAACTATACTTAAACACTTGTTCTCTGCTCGACCTCTCGTTAGCACCGTTAACAAAGAACTGCCACGACGGCCATTACCCGTTCCCCACGGCACCTCCCCGCCATTTCTTTCTTTTTTTCCGTTTACCCTCTAATAATTTTTAATAAAGTTGCCATGGCGGCGAAGTGCCGTCCGAAATAACTACTTTTATTTTATTATACTTAACAAAATTACCATTTTAAATACCAAAATCACAACACTCGGTCATCCGACTGCGTGCTATCTCCGGAGCACGCGTAATTCACAACACTCTTCAGTTAATCCTTAATTCACAAATAAACATACAGGAAAGGGAACAAGAGACAGAGAAGAACAAACATACTAATAAATTCTGACAACCCCAATGTTACTCTTACTTAAACTTGTACCAATAGTTAACATTAGCATAAATATAAAATATATAAAAATATTTATTTAGGAACTTAAAATATGCCTTAATACTTTATACTTTTGCATATTACTTTAATTACATATTACAGATCACATAATGTTGAATATTTTATGAACCGTTCTGAATCATGCCATTAACATATCTATCCTTTACCTAATGGTTATACATAATTTCGTAAAACAAAGCAATTTTAATATCTGGTACTTTTCACCGCTTTAGTATACAATTTTCCACAAGCCCTATTCTGAACCTGAATCAGAGTCCGTTGACTCGGACCCAGATGACCTGTTTACCTGCAGTGCTTGTATACCGATCCAGGGACGCATTCTATCAGATGCTATCACACTATCATATTTTCTCGTGTTAAACCCTGGTACATTAGCCACCCTATAACGATCGTTACCTAGACAACTAGTAACTCTATATGGGCCAATGAACTTAGGTAACAGCTTTTTACTCTTTCCAGTGTTGGAAAAGCTGGTCTTCGTAAGCTTCACCAGATCACCGATCGAGTACAAAACTGCTGGAACTCTCTTTGCGTCATACGCTTCCTTCTGCCTTTCTTGACTATGTGCAATGTTGGCCGAAGCCTCTTTCCTAATTTCATCGACCTGCCTACCCGACTCTCCTACGACAGATACAGACTCGTCTGTTCCGTCCGCAAGTGGTGGCGAGATGTTGCCGTGACCCTCATCCAAAATCTCGTTAACTACAGGGGAACGGTGTGGGAACACTTCTTCATCTCCCGTGCCCACCGGTACAGCCGAAGCCGTGTCTTCGCAACTCGTTACGTCGTTATGATCCGTTGTTAATTTATTATCAATAGGACAGTTCGACTTAACCCCAAAAAGTAATTCGGAAGCACTTCTTTTTGTTGTGGCATTAATGGTATTATTGATACCCCATTGTACCTGACCCAGTCGCTTGTCCCAGTCGCGTTCACTACTTTCAAAATTCTGTGTAGACAAGGCAGTGAGGATAGTCTGATTATATCTCTCGGCCTGCCCATTTGCCCTAGGGCAAGCGACTGCGTTAAGCACATGTTTAACACCTTTTCTCACACAGAAGTCTTTGAATTGGGCTGATGTAAATGCAGTCCCGCGGTCCGTTATAATTCTGTGCGGTATCATAAAGTCGTAAAATAAACTATCTAGAGCTTTAACTACGTTTTTCGTTTTAGTATCTTTAACCGGCCTAGCAAAAACGTATTTAGTAAAGCCGTCTACTATAGTCAAAATATAGCTGTTGCCAGCTTTACTTTTGACAAATGGTCCCAAATGGTCCAAGTGCAAAGTGTGGAACGGTTGGGCCACTTTTTCTATCGGGTGTAAGAAGCCACTACTCGTCCTAGTCGCATTGTCTTTATTGTACGCGCAATCTATACAAGCTGCCACGTACTTTTTGACGAAACGTCTTAGCTTGGGGAACCAGTAGCGGCTTTGGATACGTTCCAACGTCTTGGCAAACCCGAAATGCCCAATTTCGTCGTGGTTCGCCCTACAAATCTGCCACCTGGCATCTTTGGGAACTACCAACCGCAACCCATCCTCCAATTTCCTGTGTAGTGCATGATTCTTGACAACAAAGTTGTTCTTAACATCTGTAACCTCACTATCTAAACCCGGTTTCAATATCTTAAAAATTCTTTCTAGCTTTGGGTCAGCCATTTGCAAGGTAAGAATCCAATTATCAGTATTTATGTGTAAAACGCTTGCCGGCAGTGATGGTTCCCTATTCCCCTGAGGATTGCGGCTAAGGGCGTCTACATGACTCATCCGACATCCCGGTCGATATTCGATGTTAAAGGTAAATTCACTTATTGTCAGCCACCAGCGCGCAATCCTCGGTATCAGGTCACGCTTTGTAAGTGTGGTACGTAGCGCATTACAATCCGTGTACACTGTGAAATCAAGTCCCACAAGATAGGGACGAAACTTTTTTAACGAGCAGACCACCGCCAAAGTCTCTAATTCGTACGAGTGGTACTGACGTTCCTCGGGTGTTGTCTGCCGGCTAAAGTATGCAACGGGTTTCAATACCCTAGGACTTATCTGCCACTGCATAAGGATTCCACCCAATCCCAGCGAACTGGCATCCGTGTGCACTTCAGTGTCTAATTCAGGATTATATAATGCCAACAAAGGACGTCTAACCAAACATTCCCTTAACGTTTCGAATGCCTTGATCTCCTCTATGCTCCACTGCCACTGGACATTCTTCTTAAGAAGCGAAGTTAGTGGTCTGGCAATTCCACCGAACCCTTTCACAAAGCGACGAAAATAGCTCGCCAGGCCCAAGAACTGTCGGACTTCATGGACATTACGAGGCTCGGGAAAATCTCGCACCGCCGATATTTTCCTTTCACTTGGTTTGATACCCTCGGCGGATATCTCATACCCCAAATACTCAATGCTTATGTCAAAGAAACTGCACTTTGACAATTTGAGAGTTAACCCAGCATCCTGGAGGAGCTTGAGGACATCCTCTAATCTCTCAAATCCTTCATCGATGGACGCAGCGGGAATGAGAAGGTCGTCCATATAAGCTAAAGCACTCTTGAACCTCCGTGTACCCAGTAGCCCATTCATCATCTTCTGGAACACGGCTGGCGCGTTTGCCAACCCAAAGGGCATGCGCTTGAATTCATAATGCCCGTCTGGGGTGACAAACGCTGTCAGGTGTCGACTGCCTTCTCCCATCGGGATCTGGTAATAGCCAGAGGCTAGATCCAGCGTGATGAAATATTTATTCCCGCTCAGATTTGTCAACTGATCGTCAATTAAAGGTAGGGGATATTTATCTTTGATTGTTTTATTATTAAGAGCTCTGTAGTCCACACAGAGTCGAGACTCTCCATTCTTTTTCTTGACCAATAATATGGGACTAGCATAATTAGAGTTTGACTCCTGTACAATATCATTTGCTACCAACTCATCGACAATATCCCTTACCTTTTGACGTTCCTGGTGCGACAATCTGTAAGGTCTGTAGACCACCGGCGTATCATCGTGCAAATCTACGTTCATCGTCGTGCCTTTAGCACACCCTAACTCTTCAAGGTTTTTAGCAAAGCATGATCTATACTTTTGGAGAAGCTGGTGTAGTCTTTCGCGGGTTTTCTCGTCGACCTTTTCGCCTACTTTAATTTCTGACTTGTCAACTGGCGTCATCGGCCTTTCACCTTGCTCAGTCTGCACCAGCAGAGTTTTAACTTCTCCCATCGGGTTGACCCTAGCTATCAACATCCCTGCCTTGAAGGTAAGCGGCATCCTAGTCAACGACGTAATAAACACTACCGCCTTATTCTCGGTCACCTCGTAACAACCCTGATGGAGGTGATACTCCTGATTGGGACTCATCCTGGTACCTCCATCTGAATAAACACTACCCGTGTAGGCTTCTTTGGTGCACACTTCCACTAATCCTCCTTTAATTATAGTAACGTCTTTGGAGACATAAAGACCAAGAGTCCGACTTTGGCTCAAGGAGGGATCGGTGGGAGTATGATAAAAGAATAGCCTCTCGTTATCCTTCAATACGGTAACTGACGACATTTCGGTAAAATTTTGTCCTATCAACAACGGAACCTGCAAATACGCGTCGTCAACCGCCAAAACATCCAGGTTAGTATCGATTTCGTCAATTCTAACACCCACAGTAGCCCTGAATTTCGGGATGACCGTAGAATTTCCGAAGCCTCTTATTGTGGGCAATGGCGTGCTTTCACCTTCAGCTAACCCCAAAGCGATTGCATCCGAATGCCGAATTAGGCTGCAGTCACTCCCAAAGTCAATGTAGGCGTTTAGCGTTTTTCCATTAGCGCTAACAGTTTTATGGAACTTATCATTTACCTCATTGGTTGCGCCATTGCACAGTGGAATAACATGGCTAGAGTGACCTTCTGGGATCGCAGGTTTAGTCTGATTTGACTTGGTTTCATCGGCCAATAAATTGTCCGTATCTACTATTTTTAACTTTTAACACCTTCTTATCAGCTGCCTGATTGTTCGTGCCGCTGGTTTCACGTGTTTGTTGTTGTGCCGATCTCCTAGTGCAGTTCTCAGTATTATGCCCTACTCTATAGCACCTCCCGCACTTGACAATAGGCTTGGTGCAATTTATATAAAGGTGACCCTGCTCGTTGCAATTAAAACAGGTAGAACCTGCTCCCCTGCTACTTGTGGCACTCCTACCGTTACTGCGAAAGTCGCGTCTCTTTGACGAGTTTGACGATAACCAGCCTCGTGTCGCGTCCCTTGATTGCGTGGATTGTTGCGACGCTAGGTAGTTTAACAGGTCTTCTGGTTCCTCACATTTGAGAGCTTGCGCACCGTTTCTAACTGAACTATCAATAATTCCATAAATTATACAGTCAACTGCTTTTCGACCGACAATCTCGCACCTACTCAATAGCGACAATTTCTCGTAAAAGTAATCTCTAAGGGTTTCGTCCGTGCGAGATTTTCGGTTCAGCATTTCATCTAATAGTTTACCATAATTCACGTAATTCGGGAAAGCTTTCATCAACTTACTTTGCCACACCTCCCACGAGTAATTAAGAGACGGAAGGGACTCGTACCAACTTTTGGCTAAACCGCGTAACTTCTGCAATGCGTAGTGAATTATCTGTTTCTCATCCCAAGAATAGATTTCTGCACACTCATTCACCTTTCTCAGCCAGCGTTCGACATCCTGTGCTTTGTTGTTGGGGTCGAATTCCGGAACGACATTATTGGATGAAGTACTCTTACTTGGTACACCTTGTAGCGCAGACACTATCTTCAGCAATTCATCGGCCGTTAGTCCCGTTCGGCTCCGCTGTGCAGGAGTGTCGTCAGCTTCTTCTGATGCCGAGCGCCGCCTTCTTTTGCGCCTGGGACGTTTCGGCGTGTAACTCGCCTCATCTGAAATTGTTAAACGCATTTCATGTTCTTCCCTAAGAACCACACGCTTTAACTGACTTTGACTTTGACTTTGACTTTGACTTTGACTTTGACTTTGACTTTGACTTTGACTTTGACTTTGACTTTGACTTTGACTTTGACTTTGACTTTGACTTTGACTTTGACTTTGACTTTGACGTTGACGTTGACTTTGACTTTGACGTTGACGTTGACTTTGACTTTGACTTTGACTTTGACTTTGACTTTGACTTTGACTTTGACTTTGACTTTGACTTTGACTTTGACTTTGACTTTGACTTTGACTTTGACTTTGACTTTGACTTTGACTTTGACTTTGACTTTGACTTTGACTTTGACTTTGACTTTGACTTTGACTTTGACTTTGACTTTGACTTTGACTTTGACTTTGACTTTGACTTTGACTTTGACTTCGACCTCGACTTCGACTTCGACCTCGACTTCGACTTCGACTTCGACTTCGACCTCGACCTCGACCTCGACTTCGACCTCGACTTCGACTTCGACCTCGACCTCGACCTCGACTTCGACTTCGACTTTGACTTCGACTTCGACTTCGACTTCGACTTCGACTTCGACCTCGACCTCGACTTCGACTTCGACTTCGACCTCGACTTCGACTTCGACTTCGACCTCGACTTCGACCTCGACTTCGACTTCGACTTCGACTTCGACCTCGACTTCGACTTCGACTTCGACTTCGACTTCGACTTCGACTTCGACTTCGACCTCGACTTCGACTTCGACCTCGACTTCGACTTCGACCTCGACTTCGACTTCGACTTCGACTTCGACCTCGACTTCGACTTCGACCTCGACTTCGACTTCGACGTCGACTTCGACTTCGACTTCGACCTCGACTTCGACCTCGACTTCGACTTCGACTTCGACCTCGACTTCGACCTCGACTTCGACTTTCCTTCGTGGCCACGCTAAACAGCACACCTACGTGCAAGGCTTGGAACCGGTTAACAATTTACCAGAAAAAAAACGATATTAACCGGTATTTCGATAATAGCGTTCGGAGCGCAACTTCTTTCAAAACCTTAACTACGAACTTTAATTATCCGGTTAAAGCGACGAACGAACGCATTTCGAATACGCGGCGCTGTAAACTAATATGGAAAAGAACGAAATAATTTCGTTCTAACCGGTTAATTGAGCGAAACCCTTTTGAATTTATCGTTCTTGACTAACCGTTTGAATTGAGATTACGTTAGAACGTAACCGAAAAGAAAAGGTTGTAGGTATTTAGAGCGATACCGGTTTGATAATTTTTCGGGTTTCCAAGCCCTGCCTACGTGGTCGTTAGCTTACTCTAAACAGCACACCTACGTGGCCGTTAGCTCACTCTAAACAGCACACCTACGTGGCCGTTAGCTCACTCTAAACAGCACACCTACGTGGCCGTTGGCTCACTCTAAACAGCACACCTACGTGGCCGCTAGCTCACTCTAAACAGCACACCTACGTGGCCGTTAGCTCACTCTAAACAGCACACCTACGTGGCCGTTGGCTCACTCTAAACAGCACACCTACGTGGCCGTTGGCTCACTCTAAACAGCACACCTACGTGGCCGTTGGCTCACTCTAAACAGCACACCTACGTGGCCGCTAGCTCTCTCTAAACAGCACACCTACGTGGCCGTTAGCTAACTATAACAGCACACCTAGGTGGCCGCACTCACGCTAAACAGCACACCTACGTGGCCGCTAGGTCTCTCTTGAAGCAGCACACCTACGCGGCCGCACTCACGCTAGACAGCACACCTTCGTGGCCGTTGGCTCATTTCAAAGGGAACACATGTACATACGTGGCTGCACTATTCTGAACAGCACACCTACATGGCTGTAAGCTCACTGTGCTGCGCACGTTCATACATAGTCGCACATTTTATCTCGTTAATTAGGTACACGTACAACTTCCACAATTCGTTAAGTTACGAGTAGTCATACAGTTGCTTTAATGCTCTAACCAAGCGCAACGTTACCACCTTTTGCGTGTATCTTACTTATGCGATCACTAATATATTGCCATGTAACCGTCTAATAAAAAAAAAGATATTCAAGATTACTTACTGTTTTCGTCCGACATGGCGCGCGGGCTATCCCACTTCTGAAGTGCAATGAAACTCCTTATCACACTTGAATAATATAATTAGACGTTATTAATTAACTATATTTAGACACTTGATATTAATTAACTATACTTAAACACTTGTTCTCTGCTCGACCTCTCGTTAGCACCGTTAACAAAGAACTGCCACGACGGCCATTACCCGTTCCCCACGGCACCTCCCCGCCATTTCTTTCTTTTTTTCCGTTTACCCTCTAATAATTTTTAATAAAGTTGCCATGGCGGCGAAGTGCCGTCCGAAATAACTACTTTTATTTTATTATACTTAACAAAATTACCATTTTAAATACCAAAATCACAACATTAGTTAACAAACATCCAGACATCCAGACATCCAAACAAACTTTCGCATTTATTTATAACTAGCTGATGCCCGCAGCTTCGCCCGCGTGAATTTTCATACAAACTTTCATCCTCTATTTTATCCCCTTGGGGGTAGAATTAATCAAAATCCTTTCTTAGCGGATGCCTACGTCATAACATCTACCTGCATGCCAAATTTCAGCCCGATCCGTCCAGTGGTTTGGGCTGTGCGTAGATAGATCACCATGTCAGTCAGTCAGTCAGTCACCTTTGAATTATATATATTTAGATATATTAAGTAGGATATTAGTATTCTTTATTCATTTCAGACGACAGCGATCCTCCGATGTCATATTCGAACCCACACCGGCGAGCGGCCCCTGCAGTGCGTCCACTGCACCGCTACGTTCGCGCACTCGGCCGCGCTCTACACACACAACAAACTGTTACACAAGCATTGCAACTGACAGAAATACTCGGTTGGCTGGTTGGATGCGCTTGGCATTAATACCCTCCTTTTGTCACGTTTATTTATTAAATATTATTTGTTATTAATTGTTTATACCTTCCATATTCATAAATAAATAACATTTTTTTTTATAATAATTGTATTACTCTGATATTCCTTGTATCTCATTATTAATGTTTTTTACACTGTGGTAACCGCCAGTCAGTCAGACGTCAGGACAGTCGGTCAATCGGTTCAGTCAGTCAGTCATTCATTCATAAGTCATAACATCAAGAAAAGAAAGAAACGGCATCTATCCTTTATTTTTATATCTTACGTAAAATGTCGTCTAAAAATAGTTCTGTGTGTGCAGTAAGCAGATGTAAAGCTAAGAAACAACAGAAATCGCGGAAACATGTTCACTTTTACAGATTTCCTAAAGATAGAAAATTGTAAGTAAACAAACAATATTTTAGTACAAGCGCCCGTATTAAAATGACCCCCTGACAGGGTGGATTCGTAAAAACTTGAATAGCTACTATCCCCAGAATAAATCGTACTATTCGAAGAGTAAACTGACATTTTACTTGCATTGCAATATTTGACATTATATTATTCTGAGAATAGTTATACCTACCCAGGTTGGCAGTTACAACATTCACACGACTATAATCCGCAGGCTCGGTAGATAAACTCCTCAGATCTTTGAGGATATCTAAAGGGGGTAGTCAGAGGCACGTCCAAACATCATTTTGCACTGTGATTAGTATTCCGTGCGTGACAGGTTGCAAGCCCATCGCCGCTTATAAAAATACTAACATGACACGCACCTTCGAATTTTTTTGTTCTAGGGTACCTACCTATGCCGGTTTCCTCATTATGTTTTCCCTCACCATTTAAGAGCACTGGCATTGCGCACATAATTTTTTCGAATGGAAAAACTCATTGGTGCACGACCAGGTTTGAATCAGCGACCTTTAGATCGTGAGGTAGAGGTGGTACCACTACACCACCTGTGCTCCTGCTGGCGCTCTAGGTTGGCTGTCAAGTGGGTATAACTACAGCTTTTTTAGTATGGCTTAAAAAAAATTAAGGCCTTAATCAAAAATTTAATTGAATATATTTTTTTTTAATCTTTTTTAGGGCAAAGGCTTGGGTGTCTGCCATTAACAGACCCGACTTAATGGACCTTCTTGAAACTCAAGATGATGATTATTTATATAAGAAAAGATATATGATCTGCTCGGACCATTTTGAGTCGAGGTGTTTTAAACATAAAAACTTAGGTAAAGGGTGAGTTATTGTTTTTATAACTTAAGTATGCCGGAATTACTGTATATTTTAGACATTAATTCTCATAATAATAACTTAAATTAACATAATTCTTAATACGATCCTCACATACCTCTTTTGCTTCATTTACTCTCATTACATTCTTCATACATGCGCGTCGGTTTAGGGTACTCTGGACCTGGCCTTTCTCTAAAACGTCCCCAATTTGATTGAGGTTACGCCGAGGTCTTCCCCTTCCAACTTTCCCATTCACACATAATCTAATAACAATTTTTTTTTACATTTTCAGATTGGTTAAGAGTGCAGTGCCAACAAAAAACTTGATTCCTAAAAGAGTTAATATTAAAAGGTACCTAATAATATTCATCTTAAAAATGAGTACCTACCTGGGTTTTTTTGGTAAACGTTTTCTAAAAATGAAACCTAGCTAGATCGATTTATCGCCCCCTAAACCCCCTGCATACTAAATTTCATGAAAATCGTTGGAGCAGTTTCCTAGATTCAGATTATATAATATACATATATAATATATATATATTAGAGCGCTGGTGGTGTAGTAGAGCGCTGGTGGTGTAGTGGTAGCACCCCTGCCTCACGATCCGTAGGTCGTGGGTTCAAACCTGGTCGTGCACCAATGAGTTTTTCCATTCGAAAAATTTATGTGCGCAATGCCATAATGCTCTTAAACGGTGAAGGAAAACATCGTGAGGAAACCGGCATACCCTAGAACCAAAAATTCGAAGGTATGTGTCATAGGTTAGTATTCTTATAAGCGGCGATGGGCTTGCAACCTGTCACGTACGGAATACTAACTACTGTGCAAAATGTGGGCATGTACCAAATGTCATGTTTGGACTTGCCTCTGACTACCCCCTTTAGATATCCTCAAAGATCTAAGTATCTAAAGATCTGAGGAGATATCTACCGAGCCCGGGGATTACAGTCGTGATCATATTTATTTATTTTATTTTTTATTTTTTTACATATTTAATACAAGAATTGCTTGTTTATTCATCTTGATAATTAACAACCAACAGTCACACACTAGTTCTGAGCCCACACTAGGACACCCTGTATTGTGGGTATCAGATTCTATGATACTATAATTACAAGGGTTATTCTACTCAATTTTTGTACCTTGATCTTAGAGCTCGTCTTTCAAGCTGATAGCATGAAGATGGAGCAATAAAAGATTGGTTGATATTACATTTGTTGATTATTACATTTAAAAAATATATGTATAAGAAGAGAAGAAGAGCGCTGGTGGTGTAGTGGTAGCACCCCTGCCTCACGATCCGAAGGTCGTGGGTTCGAACCTGGTCGTGCACCAATGAGTTTTTCTATTCGAAAAATTTATGTGCGCAATGCCAGTGCTCTTAAACGGTGAAGGAAAACATCGTGAGGAAACCGGCATACCCTAGAACCAAAAATTCGAAGGTGTGTGTCATAGGTTAGTATTCTTATAAGCGTCAGCGCAACCTGTCACGTACGGAATACTAACTAATGTGCAAAATGTGGGCATGTACCAAATGTCATGTTTGGACTTGCCTCTGACTACCCTCTTTAGATATCCTCAAAGATCTAAGTAACTAAAGATCTGAGGAGATATCAACCGAGCCTGGGGATTACAGTCGATATCATATTTATTTTTATTTTATTTTTTTTTTATTTTAAGATAACCAAAATTCTTTGTGGCAAATAGTGAGAACTATGATAAAACCGTTGAGAAGAATCGCCTGACAATGTTTTTCTTTGTAATAATAACAATATTATTATTTTAGCTACTCTCTAAATATGCCAGAGAGTGTGGAAATAGATGAAATCAAAGTCAAAATGGAGCAGCCAATGTGTCACGGCTGCCTCAGCACAGAGCGGACCACGGCACCCCTCGGACACTTGACCACAATTTACTCTATATTAGTCGGACCTATGGAAACTGTGAGTGTAACAAGTAAAAAGTCTAATGGAACCTGGGCGTTACATTTGTGATCATGTTATTTTATTTTTAACGAGCTGATGCCCGCAGCTTCGCCCGCGTTATTGTCGATTATCGCGACTTTTCATACAAACTTTCATCCCCTATTTTATCCCCTTGGGGGTAGAATTTATCAAAATCCTTTCTTAGCGGATGCCTACGTCATAACATCTACCTGCATGCCAAATTTCAGCCCGATCCGTCCAGTGGTTTGGGCTGTGCGTTGATAGATCATGTCAGTCAGTCAGTCACCTTTGAGTTTTATATATTTACATAGATTCCAATCAAAATCGAGCCAGCCCTCCATTTTTCATTAGGTGATATGATAACTCACTAAACTAAATAAAAAGGATTTTTTATAACTATGTATGTCAAAACATAGGTATTTTAGAGATGGCTCCATTTTTTTATGATCATAAGCTATAATAGCCCACTGTCCCACTGTTGGGCAGAATAACCAATGAAGAAGTAAACCTTGTTTCAGAAAGATGTTATTAATTGTTGTTGGGAATGCATAGCCATTTTGAGAAGACTAGAAAAATTTCAAAATCAATTGAAACATGCAATAGACATAATGAGACAGATATATCAAGAATCACAATCCTTATCCACATTATCAATCACACAAAAAGATTACTACGATCTTGAACTACAACATACAAATATAATATACAATGAAAATGATTTTAAAGATGATTTTAATCAGAATATAAAGGAAGAAACGAGCGAACATGCGAAAGTTGAAAATCATTGGATACATAATGACGCAGATGATTCTAATGTTGCAGATTATTCTAATGTTATAGATGATTCTAATGTTATAGATGATTCTAACATTGATTTTGATAATTCAGGTGACCCGGACAATTATAAAAGCGAAGAAAACAATTATAATGTATGCAAAGATACTGATTCAAAAATTAAGAGGAAAAAGTTGGATAGCTTAAAAAATATTAAACAAGAATATAAAAGCTATGCAATTCACACTTGTAATAAAAATTGGAAAAAACCATACTCTCAATATTTCACTGAAGTTAAACTGGATGAGTACGAGATGGAGTGTTGCTTTTTGAAGAAGGATAGGCTGAGGCAAGGGCACAAAATGAAATTGAAATGCAAAACTTGTTCGTTGGCTTATGGAAGGAAAATTGATCTTGATAGACACATGAACTTGAATCATCATAAGGTAGGATATTTTGTTAAAAACTGCTCAGTTAACAGTTTATTATCAGTATTAAATGGGTGCTTAGAGCGCTGGTGGTGTAGTGGTAGCACCCATCACGATCCGAAGGTCGTGGGTTCAAACCTCGCCACCAATGAGTTTTTGGAAAACATCGTGAGGAAACCGGCATGCCCTAGAACCAAAAATTCGAAGGTGTGTCATACGTTAGTATTCTTATAAGCGGCGATGGGCTTGCAACCTGTCACGTACGGAATACTAACTACTGTGCAAAATGTGGGCATGTGCCATGTATCATGTTTGGACGTGCCTCTGATTACCCCCTTTAGATATCCTCAAAGATGTAAGTAACTAGAGATCTGAGGAGATATCTACCGAGCCTGGGGATTACAGCCGTGATCATTATTTATTTATTACTAGCTTCCGCCCACGGCTTCGCCCGCGTGGTACCTTGAAAAACAAAAACAAATCTATCCCATGGGAACTGTACGTACATTTTTTCGGGATAAAAAGTAACCTATGTGCTATTACAGACTATAATCTATATCTGTGCCAAATTTTATTCAAATCCATTCAGCCGTTTCAGCGTGAAAGAGTAACAAACATACATCCAGACTTCCATACATTCTTACAAACTTTCGCGTTTATAATATGTACTAGCTGTCCCGCCCGCGACTTCGTTCACTTAAAGTAGGTATCTAAACTGAGTTTCAAACAAACCACACTAATAAAAAAATCCCATAAATAACTTTGACATCCAATTTTACCCATTTTAGAGGGCTATTTTGAAATATCCAGGAATACGTTTCCATTTATTTTGCATTTAAAGTATCCAAACCAAAACTAAGACCAATCACACCACCCTTTAAAAAGTAAGTACCCATAAAAACATTGACTCCACATTTGACCCCTTTTTGAAGGTCATATTGAAAAATCCTGAAACACTTTGTTCATTCATTTTGTATTTACAGTACACAAAGTTTCAGACCAATCGCACCACCCGTCAAAAAAATCCCATACAAACATTGACCCCTTTTTTACAGTTATATTGAAAAATCCTGAAACAGAAAACAAAGTTTCAGGCCAATCGCACCACCCGTTAAAAAAATCCCATACAAACATTGACCCCCTTTTTTAGAGTTATATTGAAAAATCCTTTAACATGAAATTAAGTTTCAGACCAATCGCACCACCCGTTAAAAAACCCCATACAAACCTTGACCCCCCCCCCTTTTGACCCCCTTTTTAGAGTTGTTTTAGGATTTTTCAATAGAAAAATCCTAAAACACGAAATTAAGTTTCAGACCAATCGCACCACCCGTTGAAAAGTTCCTATACAAACATTGACCCCCCATTGACCATTTGACCCCCTTGTTTTAAGGTTATATTGAAAAATCCTGAAACACGAAACAAAGTTTCAGACCAATCGCACCAGGTTAAAAAGATCCCATACAAACATTGAGCCCACATTTGACCCCTTTTTGAAGGTTATATTGAAATATCCTGAAACACGTGTCCGTTCATTTTGTATTTACAGTACATAAACAAAGTTTCAGACCAATCGCTCCACCCGTTAAAAAGTTCACATACAAACATTGACCCCACATTTGACCCCTTTTTGAAGGTTATTTTGAAAAATCCTGAAACACGTGTTCATTCATTTTGCATTTACAGTACACAAACATCTCTGCCGCTACGGTCGAACGGTTAACTCTGTGCGTAAACATCATATAATCAAACATTAAAATAAATAGTATTAAAGTGACTTTTCTGATCAAATTTTGATCTAAGTTCAATAAATTTAACTCAAGTAGTAAGTTTTAATAACTATCCAGTGGAAACAGTGCGTTAATTAGACAATATCAACACAATTACATAGAAACTGCTATAACCAAAAAAGTGCCGGTAGTTGGTGACGTGAGTAGTGCCACACAACCGCGCAGGGGATTTTCACGGTTGCTCGCTCCGCATAACCGCGTGATTCGCGTGCACTGTACTCGAAGCGCTTGCGCGGTACCTCCGACAAGTTTCTGTCAAAGAGTATACACTACAGAGCGGCCATTCGTACGCTCCCGTTAAACTGGCTCAGTGAGGCAATTTTTGATTTGTGTTTTTAAGATTTCAACCACTTACTGATCAATAAATATGAAGTGCGGGGGATGTTTGAAGTCTATCAAAGACACATGCGCCGTCAAATGCACTTCCACTGCCTGTGATAAATCGTTTTGTACGGTTTGCATAAACGTGAAATCTCTTACTGTGGAGCGTCAGAAGACCTGGAAGTGCCCTAACTGCTGTGTTGACCCTAAAAAGAACGACGACAACAATGTAACTCCGGCTAGGGCTGCTTCTGAAAATATTACCATGCGTAAAAAATCAGACTCCACTGGCTCCGAGATTAAACTGCTCACTGAGCAGTTACGTCAGCTTATCACCGAGTTTACTTCTGTGAAAACAAAACTAGAAGATTTGACGGAGTCACTGAACTTTACTAATGAAAATATGAGCGAGGTTATGCTTAAGATAACTGCCACCGAAGAACGCCTGAAGTATCTTGAAAAAAGAGATGTTGAAGTCGAAAACCTGCAAGTCACTGTGCTCCAACTCCAAAATGAAATGAAAGCACAAGCACAAGCTAATCTTCGAAATGAAATTGAAATTATCGGTATCCCAGAGAACGCATCGGAAAATCTACACCACATTGTACTTGTGACAGCTAAGAAAATTGGAGTTGACTTGGAAGACAGAGATCTGGATTGGGTCATGCGTGTTGGTCCACGTATGCCTCAGGTGGTTACGGCTCTACCAGAGGATGCCACCAGAATGCCACGCCCAGTAGTAGTCAGAATTCTGCGTCGTCACAAGCGTGATCAATTTCTTAAAGCTGCCAAGACACGCAATAACCTAAACAGCAGTGACTTAGATGTGTCGGGCCCGTCACGTAAACTCTTTTTCAACGAGAGACTGACGAAGGATAACAGAATTTTATTTCGAGATGCAAGATCTAGAGCCAAGCAGCATGGGTACGCTTTCTGCTGGTGTAATCAAGGCGTCATTTACGTCAGACAACGGGAAGGAAAAGCAGCTTCACCCATACCATCACATAAAGACCTGGATCATCTTTTGCCCTGTTCACTTCCTTCAAATAGCTCTTAAAATACTACTTCGGCTTTATATAGTTCTTTTTAAATCAGTTTGCCTATTTTGCCTCGCTTGCTTGACAAAAAACCTTTGTTTGTTATGCACATCCTATATATATTTGAACATTTCTATTATTTTCAATAATGTTTTTAAGTTACTAAGTGTTGCTTCAATTTGTATTTATTTCACATTTGCACTGCATTCTTTTCTACCAATATTATATGGTCAACAACTAACAACATACACTCAGTATTTATACACACACAGTTATTTATTATTTCTAACTTTAGTAATATTATTTATTATTTTTTACACTCATAAAACCTATACAGTATTGCCCGTGATCAGCTATTTTGCCTTTGAAAGTCATGATGCTGCATTTTGTTTTCAGAAATATTGTATTATGCTCCTTCTGTTTGTGAATAATTGCAATACATGTAGAATACCCGTATGCTTTAACTGGTTCTTCTGGGTTTATGGATATCTGTTTCTAGCAACAACGACATTTACTGATGTTTTAGGCGCAGACCTAGACTCGATTAAAATTAAATGCGAGACTACAAGTGATCCAGCTGGTTGTAAACAACTATTTACAACGGACCATAACTTCAAATTGCTTTCATTAAACATAAGAAGTATTCAAAAAAACTTGGATAGTTTGTTGGTGGCCTTACATACTCTTGAAATACCTATGGATATTTTAGTTTTGACTGAATGTCGCCTCTCTGACTCATCAATAATCCCACAAATTCCTGGATACTGCTCGTATAATTCGACTAAACATGTGAACCAAAACAGTGGTGTTGTTGCTTATGTAAGGGACATCTGGAACCACACGGTATCGGAACCCCCACTAGATGATGTCGACAGTTTGTTTATATGTATACCTAAAGTCACAAACATCCTCGGATTATACCGCTCGCCATCTTTTAGACATGATTTCCTCATCTCTCTGGAAACCTTCTTAACTCAAATTGATGGACTCCCTTTTATTTTAGCAGGTGATATCAATGTCAACATTATGGACACAATTAATGACTCCCTAAGTCTTGGTTATCAGTGCTTTATGGCAGAACATGGATTATTCCCGGCTATAACGCAACCTACAAGAGAGCCATCTTGCCTTGACCACATCTATATTAAAAATGTTGGCAACTGTATGCTATCAGCCGTTGGTATTGTATGGCATACGGAAATAACGGATCATTTCCCAATAATGCTTGGCTTGAACCTCTCAAAACCTAAACCAGTTCGCCCCAATCGTTACGTAATAAAAAGAGACTTGACTGCTATTAAAAATGATTTATCAAACATGGATTGGTCAAACGTCACTGATGTCTCAGACGTAAATATTGCTACAGAAATTTTTATGGAAACTTTATCGAATACTGTCAGTAAATATACAAATAAGGTAAAAATAAGTAGATCTAAATTTAATTTGAAACCTTGGATAACCCCTGGGCTGATGAAATGTATGAGAATTCGTGATCGCTTACATTTACAAGCTAGAACTGATCCAGATAACTTAATCTTTAAAGTAACGTACTCACGTTATCAAAACTTCTTTCACAATCTACTGCGCAAAATCAAATCAGAATATGAAGATAGAGAATTAAAGTCAAGCAAAGATAATCCAAAGAAACTATGGCGAACAATCAAAAATATTTGTAACATAGCAAATCACAAAAAAGACCCCACTGAACTATTGGCATTACAGGGTTGTCTAAATGCACAGCAGTCCATTAACTTAGTTAACGACCATTTTTCTTCTATCGGTCAACATCTAGCCGGCAAAGTTCTCTCCAGAATGAATGTAGCTGAAATGGATTTGGTTAAAGCAGTTAGGGTCGGACATTCTCCGGTTGACTCATTGTTCTTGTTACCTACTACCTATGAAGAAATCGAAAAAATGATTTTGAATTTGCAAAACGACAAGGCTCCGGGAATGGATGGATTTGGCAACTCTCTCATCAAATACATAAAAGATGAAATCATAATTCCACTCACATATATATTCAACCTAAGTCTTTCTAGCGGTGTCTTCCCAAATGAATGGAAAATTGCGTCTGTTTCTCCAATTCACAAGAATGGCTCAAGAAATTTTGTAGACAATTACAGACCTATCTCACTTCTAGGAACATTTTCAAAAATTCTTGAAAAACTAGTTAATGGGCGTCTAGTAAACTTTTTGGAATCGCTTAAATTAATATCGTCTAAGCAGTTTGGGTTTCGTAAAGGGAAAAGTACTGAAGATGCAGTCTCAGTTTTAACAAGCACAGTGGCCTCACACCTAGATGCTGGAAAATGCTGTATTGGTATATTTTTGGACCTGGCCAAGGCTTTTGATACTGTCTCCATCCCTATACTTCTCCAAAAACTGGAAGACCTCGGAATCCGAGGAGTTGCATTGGACTGGTTCAGGAGCTATTTGACAGATCGGAGACAGTGCGTAAGAATTGGTCAGTTTAGCAGTAGCTTGAAGCAAATAAATTTTGGTGTGCCGCAGGGTAGCATACTGGGACCCACGCTGTTCCTGCTTTATATTAACGATATACATGGCATCACGCTTGAAAATGCAGACATTTTGTGTTATGCAGACGATACTGCAGTGATCTTTAACGGTCCTACATGGCCTTCCGTATACTCCTCTGCGGTTCGTGGTATGGCTCTGGTTTCCAAGTGGCTAGAACAAAATCTTCTTACTTTAAATACTAAGAAAACTCAGTATTTGTGTTTCCATAAAACTCTGGCCTCGGCTCCTGTTGAAGACGCAATCATTAGGATCCACACCAGTGCATGCACTGGTCCAAACTGTGTGTGTGATCTAATCACCCGTAAAAAGTCCCTTAAGTACCTTGGAGTTCATATTGACGAAAACCTGTCATTCAAAATTCATATTCAGTATCTCTCAGCCCGAATCAGAAAGGTTATTAGTGTTATGCGGAATCTAAGGTATGTTGCGAGTGCTGATACCCTTACTTCTGTTTATTATGCACTGTGTCAATCTCTGATAGTTTACTGTTTAACATGCTGGGGCAGTGCTATTAAATCCTCTATTATTCAGGCTGAAAGAGCGCAGCGCTCAGTTCTGAAAGTCATGCTTCGGAAACCCTTCAGATACTCCACGACAGATCTATACAATGATGCTGGCGTACTTAGTGTACGACGGCTATTTGTGCTTAAAACTTGTCTTGCAATGCACAAATATGTCATCTCCTCCCCTGAGTACGACTCATTACTATCTCGCCGAGTTTTCAAATTACCAACACCTGTTGTTAACACTTCTTTTGCACGACGTACAGGTAGCTTTATGAGAGTTCACGTGTATAATGAAGTTGTCAAATGTTGCGATATTAAACACAAAACAATCAATGAGGCGAAGCGCATAGTTAAGAATTGGTTGATATCATTAAATTACGACCGAACAGAGAAAATCTTAGAATTTAAATCCTGATACTCTATTTACGTATATATTTACATATTATTGTATTACTGTACCCTAACAATTACAATACTTTATTTTGTTTTAGTACTTATTGCTTATTTATTTATTTATTTACTAAACTACTACAACTAAACATTAAACTTTATTAGTATTTATAGGTAAGATAGACCTAGGTAGCTTTATAATCATCCGTACGAGATCGTATCAAAGTTTCCTCGATACAGGCTACGCCTAGTGAGGAAACTGACAGATATTACCTAACTATTTGTCCTTTACCTGTCTGTTAAATAAGCTAAATGTTAAGTAATTTTGTTTGTCACTAATATGTACAGTTGTCTTGTTTTACAGTAATAAATTATTTTTCATTTTCATTTTTCATTTTCAAACAAAGTTTCAAGCCAATCGCACCACCCGTTAAAAAGTTCACGTACAAACATTGACCACACATTTGACCCCTTTTTGAAGGTTATATTGAAAAATCCTGAAACACGTGTTCATTTATTTTGCATTTACAGTACACAAACAAAGTTTCAGAACAATCGCATTACCCGTTAAAAAGTTCCCATACAAAAATTGACCCCACATTTGACCCCTTTTTGATAGTTATATTGAAAAATCCTGAAACACGTGTTGATTAATTTTGCATTTACAGTGCACAAACAAAGTTTCATGAAAATCGTTCCACGCGTTAAAAAGTTTCATACTAACGTTTTCACCCTTTTTCACCCCCTTAGAGGTGGAATTTCCAAAAATCCCGTCTTAGTGGGTGGTTTTGTTATAAAAGGAACCCACCTTTCAAATTTCAGCTTTCTAGCTTCAGCGGTTTCGGCTGGGCGATGATAAATCAGTCAGTCAGTCAGTCAGTCAGTCAGTCAGTCAGTCAGGTTAAGCTCTTATATAGATATAGATTAGTAGGATATTAGTAGGATTTATGATTTCCCTATTAGTTCATTTCGTTGGACAAACTATAGTGGCAGCTAATAAGTGTGTCTTATTAGAAATAATAGTAGATTAGTAAGGCATCAATTGCAGCCCGAGATATTTATAGTTCGAGGGTGCAATTGATGCTTACACCCGAGCTAACTACTCTGCTTTACATCTCGATTGTGAGGTAAGTAGTTAAAAACCGACACTACAAGAATAAAACATTTTAAAGTAATAGTTGTCGATTCCCGCCTTTTTTATCTTTTTTTTAAATTATTTTTTTCAAGAACAAAATTGAGCTTCGCCGTTCGATATTTAAAATAGATGACTATTATACTCATACGAAGACAAAGCTGAATAGCGAAGCGACCTCATTTGTCATTGGGCTGAATGCATGATGTCTATTGCCAGTATGATGGTTAGATGTACGCGAACTTTTTGAAAGAGTGAAGTTTTTTTTTAATTACTTACCGCCCTAGGGCTTTTCTAGCTACATTATTACCCTAGAGCGCTAATTGGTCCTACAAGCCCCATTTGGGGGTAATAAAGACCTACTTACCGAATATTAGAGATGTAAAAGGCTTTATTTCTAGTAAGACACACTAGATTCACAGAAACACGAGACACTAATAATGTGTTCAATGCTACAGCCGGGCACGCCGTACAAGTGCCTGCACTGCAAGCAGCCTGCGCCCTCGCTGCGTGCGCTGGCGCAGCACTGGCGCGCGCACTCCGTGTTCCACCGCTGCCGGGCGTGCGCGCGCGTGGTGTTCCCCTGCAGCCTGGCGCTGCACCTCAGCCGCAGCCATGTCAACGTGTACGCCTGCACCAACTGCACGATGACTTTTAGGTACCCCATCCATTCCACGCAGTGTTGCCGGATGAGACAAATTCTATTACAATGTTTGGTGCCCAAAATTACTCAAAATTACAGTAAAAGTAAAAAGAAGTAGAGGGAATTGATTTATGCCCGTTGAAAAATTACAGTGTTGCCATACACTGTAATTATTTTTAGTATTACAGTGTACAGTGGATCGTGTGAAAATACAGTAGATCTGCTGTAATTACAGTGTATCTGGCAACACTGATTCCCCGCTAGCTATTGTTCTCATTATTGGTCATTGTTCTCACTATTCGTCATTGTTCTCACTATTCGTCATTGTTCTCACTATTCGTCATTGTTCTCACTATTCGTCATTGTTTGTTTGAAAGGTGAATTAACCGGGAGTGTTCTTAGCTATGTTTGATGGAAATCGGTCCAAGATGGCCGCCGCCACAAAATGGCGGATTACATATTCACAACTCTCTCAATATAGATATAAAATAAATCTACAAAGTTTGAACGAAATCTGGCCGTTTAAAGTGGGTCAAAATCGCGCCCAAAGAAGTCGGTTACAAATATACATACAAGTGAAGCTAATAAAAAGCGTGTAATAAAAGGGCTTGAGTAGTAGAATACTACGCTGCCAAATTTCAAATCCAAGATGGCCGCCAATTTTTTTTTTATTTTAAATTTAATTGAACTTGTAACGTTCCCAGCTCCCTGGTGTCGTTCAGCGAGCACTACAACAAAAACCACCCGTTCGTCTGTGACTATTGCAACAAGAAGTGTGCGCTGAGGAGCGTTCTCGAGAAACATATACGGTATCATCATCTCTATATTATATACTTTTATATTATGTACTGACTAACTGGCTGACTGACTGACTGGCTGTCTGGCTGACTGGCTGCTGGCTATCTGACTGACTGGCTGGCTGGCTGGCTGGCTGGCTGTATGGCTGACTAACTGTCTGAGTGACTGACTGGCTGCTGGCTATCTGACTGACTGGCTGGCTGGCTGGTTAATTGACTGACTGAGTGATGACCGATTGACTGACTGACTAACTATATGGCTGTCTCTGACTGATTGACTCACTGACTGAGTGACTGACTGGCTGGCTGGCTGGTTGAGTGACTGACTGGGTGTTGACTGATTGACTAACTGGCTGGCTGTGTTTTTGACTAATGACTGAGTAACTAGCTCTCTGACTAATTTACTGACTCACGGCCTGACTAGCTGGCTTGTTAGCTAAGTGACTGATTGTCTGACTGACGGACTAACTGGCTAAGTATCTGACTGACTGACTAACAAGCTGTTTACCTGACTGACTAATTGACTGGCTAAGTGACTGGCTAGCTTGCTAGCTCAGTGACTGATTGTCTGATTAAAATAAATAAATAAAAAAATAGTGACTAACTAGCTAAGTATCTAATTGTCTCACTGACTGACTATCTGGCTGATTATCTGACTGTCTGACTGACTTATTGTAACTGACCGACTAACTGGCTGATTATCTGGCTATCTGACTGACCGACTGACTAGTCTCTTTTAAAAACACTAGTTATAATTCCAGGAACCACCACACCCCCGAGCAGTGCTCGCCGTGCGCGCGCCGCTTCCCGTCCCGCCGGGCGTACCGCGCGCACTGCCGCGCGCAGCACCCGGCCGCGCTGCGCCCGCGCACGGCGCCCGACCTGCGCTACTGCGTGGAGTGCGACCGCCAGTTCCCGAGCCGCGCGCTCTACCTCAAGCACCTTAACTCGAAACACGCAGCTAAGCGACCCAACCTGAAAAGGTATTTAGGAAGACCGAAAGATATATTACATTACTTGACGACCTCAGTGGCGCAGCGAGCGAGAGTCCGCCTGCGACGCAAGAGGTTGCGGGTTCGATTCCCGCCGCGGAACAAATTTGTGTACGATCTGCAGAAATTTGTTCCGTTGGTCTAGGTGTTTCTATGTATAATAAAAATATCTATCTATGTATACAATGTATTAAATATATCAGTTATCTAGTACCCATAACACAAGTTTTGAGTAGCTTACTTTGGGGCTAGATGATGCTGTGTGGACTGTCCAGCATTATTTATTTTATTTTATTTTATTTATTAAATACTAGCGACCCGCCCCGGCTTTGCACGGATGCAATGCTGATACGAAATATACAATAAGTCACAAAAATATAAAATTTAAATAACCGGTTGAGTGGCGGATTGGCTGAGTGACTGACTGACTGGCTGGCTTGCTAGCAAAGTGACTGTCTGACTGATTGACTGACTGATGGCTGACATATTAGCTGAGTGACTGGCTGCCTTGTAATAAATACTAGTAAATCTAAATATATATAATTCAAAGGTGACTGACTGACTGACTGACTGACTGACATAGTGATCTATCAACGCACAGCCCAAAACACTAGACGGATCGGGCTGAAATTTGGCATGCAGGTAGATGTTATGACGTAGGCATCCGCTAAGAAAGGATTTTGATTAATTCTACCCCCAAGGGGATAAAATAGGGGATGAAAGTTTGTATGAAAAGTCGCGATAATCGACATTCACGCGGGCGAAGCTGCGGGCGGAAACTAGTTTAAAATAAATATTTAAATACAACGTTCACAGCTTTTTTGTCATTAAACATTAGATATTAAATGAATAATGTATTTCAGGTACCTACTTAATTGTAAATAATCCATTAATTCTCGTAAAAACTTAAAGATAAATAATGGTATGAATTTTTCCATTCGAAAAAATTATGTGCTCAATGCCAGTGCCAGGAAACCGGCATGCCCTAGAACCAAAAATTCGAAGGTATGTGTCATAGGTTAGTACGAGTATTCTTATAAGCGGCGATGGGCTTGCAACCTGTCACGTACGGAATACTAACTACTGTGCAATAATGTCGGCATGTGCCAAATTACCAAATATCATGTTCGGACGTGCCTCTGACTCTTTAGATATCCTCAAAGATCTAATTAACTGGAGATCTGAGGAGATGTCTACCGAGCCTGGGGATTACAGTCGTGATGTTCGCAGGACGCCGTGCCCGGAGTGCGGGAAGGCTTTCAACAAGAATTGCGACATGTTGCTACACTACAACTTCTCTCACGTCAAGATCACTAAATACCGGTGTGATCTTTGCGACAAGGTAAGTGAAGAAACAATACACGAGACTTATGAAAGGAATAACATTATAATAAAATAGGTATACAATTTATAAAACACAGTGATGAGTTTGACATGCACACTAAACCATAGACTCAGGGTAGAGCGTTCCTCATTTCAACAATAAGGAACAAATCATAGTATTTATTTATTTAATTTAATTTTCTTCGAGCTTAGAGCTTCAATGTTTGGAGACCCCTGTTATAGTGTATCAAAATATACAAGGTGAGTTTTTGGTCAGTTTAAAGCCGGCGCCCACGTAATCTATATCTGTAACCCTACTCAAAAAACAATATAAATAATAAATCTATTTGTTTGTTATTAATAATAACACGAAACTTACTCGAAAATATGAGAACCGATAGTAGTTGCTATTCGTTTGTCGGCATGCGAACTCGGCGCGCGGCGCGACGGCGGGTCGTAGGGACTAGGGAGTCTGCGAGGTCGTTGACTCTGCGCGCCTTATTATGTGTATAACACACTTTTGTTAATCTTTTCGACTATTCAGTTCCGTAAATACTTATCAAATTCAAAAACTAAACCAACGACAGAATTAAGATTAAGTACAACCCAGTCACATTATCTCGAGACCTCGCTGGAATGCGAACCTCCCGCCCCGTTCTCCTTTCACCTCCCCGCGCTCGCACTTTCTCGCTTTTGCGCACCATATCAGAGCGCCGACGCGACGTGACGTCATCGACGCCAGGTCTCGAGATAATGTGACCGGGTTGTAATAAAAGAATTGGGCGCCGGCTTTAAACTGACCAAAAACTCACCTTGTATAGGTGTACATACGTAACATGTCTGTTTGTTTGTTTCAGTATTTCCTGAAGATGTACGGTCTCCGGACACACATGGAGAGTGTACATCTCAAACTGCCGAAACCGAAAAACAAAGTGTGCGATCTATGCGGCCGCGCCTTTCAAGTGAGTTCAACACAACCCTCTGTCAGTGATCTAGATCAGTTGAGCTATCTATAGATCAATGATTGATTCAGGCGTGACTTTGCGGAAATCCATTACATTAATATTAATAAGCTTAATTAATAACCGCATTACATAATAGTTTAGCGGGAAAGTACTAGACAATTCCGTCCATTTCAGTATTTGTCCATAGATCGTTTTTAACGGTTCTTATATAGCTCAACTATTTCACTTGTATTATTAAGTGTGTTTGTTAAGATATATCTGTATATTTCTGTAAATAAACATTAATAACGGCACCTTATCTGTCAAAATCTGTCTAGCCATTTGGTCTGTAAAGCAATAGCCAAAAACTCGCATATAATATACACCCGACATATCACCCTACTCCTTGCAGTCGGGTAAAACAATTATTTATTTCAGAAATAAAAAAAACCCGGCTGAATGTAATGTACCATGTTTTTGCAACATTTTTCATTGATACTCCGTTCCTATCGGTCGTAGCGTGATGTTATATTATAACGTACTAGCTTCCGCCCACGGCTTCGCCCGCGTGGTACCTTGAAAAACAAAAACAAGTCTATCCCGCGGGAACCTTATATTTTTCCGGGATAAAATGTGGCCTATGTGTTATTCCAGACCATAATCTATAGCTGTGCCAAATTTCATTTAGATCCGTTCAGCCGTTTTAGCGTGAAAGAGTAACAAACATACATCCATCCATCCATACATTTTTACAAACTTTCGCGTTTATAATATTAAGTAGGATAGCCTTCCTCGATAAATAGACTTTACAACACAACAATGATATTTCAATTGGAACCAGTATTTCCTGAGATTAGCGCGTTCAACCAAACAAACTATTCAGCTTTATAATATTAGTATAGATAATTAATGATGTTGATGAAATTAATAATTAATGATGATTGTGATTTATTTCCAGAGTAATTCAGTGTTGAACAACCACCGACGCACGCACACCGGCGAGCGGCCCTTCCAGTGCGGCGTGTGTCCCGCCGCCTTCGCGCAGAAGGGCGCCATGAAGATACACCAGCGGAAACAGCACGCGGCCTAGCGCGCCCGGGGTGGGGCGAGGACTGGCGCCGCATGGAGATACACCAGCGGAAACAGCACGCGGCCTAGCGCGCCCGGGGTGGGGCGAGGACTGGCGCCGCATGGAGATACAGCAGCGGAAACAGCACGCGGCCTAGCGCGCCCGGGGTGGGGCGAGGACTGGCGCCGCATGGAGATACACCAGCGGAAACAGCACGCGGCCTAGCGCGCCCGGGGTGGGGCGAGGACTGGCGCCGCATGGAGATACAGCAGCGGAAACAGCACGCGGCCTAGCGCGCCCGGGGTGGGGCGAGGACTGGCGCCGCATGGAGATACACCAGCGGAAACAGCACGCGGCCTAGCGCGCCCGGGGTGGGGCGAGGACTGGCGCCGCATGGAGATACACCAGCGGAAACAGCACGCGGCCTAGCGCGCTCGGGGTGGGGCGAGGACTGGCGCCGCATGGAGATACACCAGCGGAAACAGCACGCGGCCTAGCGCGCTCGGGGTGGGGCGAGGACTGGCGCCGCATGGAGATACACCAGCGGAAACAGCACGCGGCCTAGCGCGCCCGGGGTGGGGCGAGGACTGGCGCCGCATGGAGATACACCAGCGGAAACAGCACGCGGCCTAGCGCGCTCGGGGTGGGGCGAGGACTGGCGCCGCATGGAGATACACCAGCGGAAACAGCACGCGGCCTAGCGCGCCCGGGGTGGGGCGAGGACTGGCGCCGCATGGAGATACACCAGCGGAAACAGCACGCGGCCTAGCGCGCCCGGGGTGGGGCGAGGACTGGCGCCGCATGGAGATACAGCAGCGGAAACAGCACGCGGCCTAGCGCGCCCGGGGTGGGGCGAGGACTGGCGCCGCATGGAGATACACCAGCGGAAACAGCACGCGGCCTAGCGCGCCCGGGGTGGGGCGAGGACTGGCGCCGCATGGAGATACACCAGCGGAAACAGCACGCGGCCTAGCGCGCTCGGGGTGGGGCGAGGACTGGCGCCGCATGGAGATACACCAGCGGAAACAGCACGCGGCCTAGCGCACCTGGGGTGGGGCGAGGACTGGCGCCGCATGGAGATACACCAGCGGAAACAGCACGCGGCCTAGCGCGCCCGGGGTGGGGCGAGGACTGGCGCCGCATGGAGATACACCAGCGGAAACAGCACGCGGCCTAGCGCATCTGGGGTGGGGCGAGGACTGGCGCCGCATGGAGATACATCAGCGGAAACAGCACGCGGCCTAGCGCGCCCGGGGTGGGGCGAGGACTGGCGCCGCATGGAGATACAGCAGCGGAAACAGCACGCGGCCTAGCGCGCTCGGGGTGGGGCGAGGACTGGCGCCGCATGGAGATACATCAGCGGAAACAGCACGCGGCCTAGCGCATCTGGGGTGGGGCGAGGACTGGCGCCGCATGGAGATACAGCAGCGGAAACAGCACGCGGCCTAGCGCGCCCGGGGTGGGGCGAGGACTGGCGCCGCATGGAGATACAGCAGCGGAAACAGCACGCGGCCTAGCGCGCCCGGGGTGGGGCGAGGACTGGCGCCGCATGGAGATACAGCAGCGGAAACAGCACGCGGCCTAGCGCGCCCGGGGTCGGGCGAGGATTGGCGCCGCATGGAGATACACCAGCGGAAACAGCACGCGGCTTAGCGCGCCCGGGGTGGGGCGAGGACTGGCGCCGCATGGAGATACAGCAGCGGAAACAGCACGCGGCCTAGCGCGCCCGGGGTCGGGCGAGGATTGGCGCCGCATGGAGATACACCAGCGGAAACAGCACGCGGCTTAGCGCGCCCGGGGTGGGGCGAGGACTGGCGCCGCATGGAGATACATCAGCGGAAACAGCACGCGGCCTAGCGCGCTCGGGGTGGGGCGAGGACTGGCGCCGCATGGAGATACATCAGCGGAAACAGCACGCGGCCTAGCGCATCTGGGGTGGGGCGAGGACTGGCGCCGCATGGAGATACAGCAGCGGAAACAGCACGCGGCCTAGCGCGCCCGGGGTGGGGCGAGGACTGGCGCCGCATGGAGATACAGCAGCGGAAACAGCACGCGGCCTAGCGCGCCCGGGGTCGGGCGAGGATTGGCGCCGCATGGAGATACACCAGCGGAAACAGCACGCGGCTTAGCGCGCCCGGGGTGGGGCGAGGACTGGCGCCGCATGGAGATACACCAGCGGAAACAGCACGCGGCCTAGCGCGCCTGGGGTCGGGCGAGGATTGGCGCCGCATGGAGATACACCAGCGGAAACAGCACGCGGCTTAGCGCGCCCGGGGTGGGGCGAGGACTGGCGCCGCATGGAGATACAGCAGCGGAAACAGCACGCGGCCTAGCGCGCCCGGGGTCGGGCGAGGATTGGCGCCGCATGGAGATACACCAGCGGAAACAGCACGCGGCTTAGCGCGCCCGGGGTGGGGCGAGGACTGGCGCCGCATGGAGATACATCAGCGGAAACAGCACGCGGCCTAGCGCGCTCGGGGTGGGGCGAGGACTGGCGCCGCATGGAGATACACCAGCGGAAACAGCACGCGGCCTAGCGCGCCCGGGGTGGGGCGAGGACTGGCGCCGCATGGAGATACACCAGCGGAAACAGCACGCGGCCTAGCGCGCCCGGGGTGGGGCGAGGACTGGCGCCGCATGGAGATACAGCAGCGGAAACAGCACGCGGCCTAGCGCGCCCGGGGTGGGGCGAGGACTGGCGCCGCATGGAGATACACCAGCGGAAACAGCACGTGGCCTAGCGCGCCCGGGGTGGGGCGAGAACTAGCTTAAATAAAGCAGCCATCTTTTGTTCAAAATTGACTTGACAAGTTGACTGACTTGTGACAATAATACGACTAAAAAACTTAAACACTTGACACGGGCAAAATTGATCTCAAGAGTGAAAGATGTCAACAAAGAAGAAGAGAATATAATATTATGTCAGAGATAGACTGGTGTATGTTTCATAATATGTTTTTGGGTGAATAATAATATTAACAAATAATATTATTAGTAAATAAATATTATTATAAATTCCTAACAGACCCACGGCACAACTTTTTAATAAAATAAATGTTCGATGTAAATTACACTGTTGTTTTATTTAGTACTTCGGCTTTATTAAGGTAAGTTAAATAAAATAATTAATAAATATGATCACGACAATAATCCCCAGGCTCGGTAGATAACTCCTCAGATCTTTAGTTACTTAGATCTTTGAGGATATTTATAGAGGGTAAGAGGGTGACAAAAACATGACATTTGGTACAGGCCCCACATTTTGCACAGTAGTTAGTATTCCGTGCGTGACAGGTTGCAAGCCCATCGCCGTTAAAAGAATACTAACCTATGACTCACACCTTCGAATTTTTGGTTCTAAGGTATGCCGGTTTCCTCGAAGTTTTCCTTCACCGTGTGTAAAAAAATGAATGTGAGCACTGACATTGCGCACATACATTTTTCGAATGGAAGTATAGGTAGTAGGGGTAGTTGGTAGATAATCAGAATCTATGAGCAAAGGTAGTAGGGTAACATACCCAATTATTGGCACTTTAAGTGTCGCTGTCCAATTAAATCGTGTAAACAATCTTTATGAAGTGTTGCCAGAAAAATAAATTTATCAAGATGACAGAAAAAAAGTTAATTAACGTTTTTAAATAAATGAAATGTTGGCTAGATAACTATATTATAAAGTTTTTAGGGTATTTTTTCAAAAACACGATTTTCCCAATTACTGGCATACTTTGGCCAATTATCTGCATGGGCCTAGTCCAATTTATTAGCACTTTTGTTGGCACAGATTGTTCTATAGGTAAATAAAGGAAATTGTTTTTAGAAAACAAGGATAAAGTAAAAAGAGGTAGTAAAATGTAATCACATTTATTTACGTGATTACTTAGACACATAGAAATGAAAATAATACAATCAGTACAGCCTCCTTAGCAATTATTTGTTTCATATAAAGTACTATCAAAATCAACATTCAGTTATAATTTGAAAAACAACAATTAAGTATTAAATTACTATATTTCTTATCACTACGCAATAACTTGAACGTAAGAGATCAATAGTAGTAACTAGGTAGGTACCTATATAATGTCTGTCTTCAAAATCTGTCAAAAACTTCTCTATTTCAGTTGCAGTGTATAAAATCTTGTTTTGTTTTTTATTCCTTTTTTCAGGTATTAAATAGTAATCAGTATAATTTTCCTTTTCCTCATGTTTTTCATCCGATGTATACTCTTCGTTCGCAGTTTGGGGTGGTATTAACGAGATATCTACGGTATTCAACTT
This sequence comes from Cosmorhoe ocellata, assembly GCA_963675405.1. NCBI lineage: Eukaryota > Metazoa > Arthropoda > Insecta > Lepidoptera > Geometridae > Cosmorhoe > Cosmorhoe ocellata. Next base: position 1,386,682 of record OY776273.1, read on the forward strand.
TTCAGATACCACAAGTTTCTTCACATCTGGGTTCACTCTTCTATTTTCTTTCTTAATTTTCAACTTAGAGTCTGGTATCTTTGGTTTTGTCTGTTTAGATTTTGCTTCTAATTTCTTTTTCTCCCTTTCTACTTTTCTTCTTTTTATGCCTTCTTCTTTTTCTTGTTTTACTCGTAGTTTTTCGCTTTCTATAGATCTCCATTCATCAGATGTCAATACAAAAGGAGCTCTCTTTATATTTCTTACACATTTTCGTTGAGGTGATTTTGGCAATACAAGAATATCCGTTAATTTAATGGGAGTGAGATTTAACATTGCAGTGGTATGTTTTTGAACCCTTGTCGTTGCTGGATCTATATAAGTTTCGATTTTGTCAAAATCGGAACTTTGTTGTTAATTAATAATTATATTAATAATATTAATAATTAATAGGTTTATTGGTAGACTTCTTGGTAGTACTTTTGGGTCTCATGTTCAGATATTAAATCGGGTAGCCTGAAAATAAAATCATAGGTATGATGACACCAAGTATTACCATACTTATGCCTAATTATTGGCCCTAGTGTTGGTAATTGGTAATTTCACAGTTGGCACCGGTGCCAAGATTTGGAAAAAATGCGATTTTTACTTGTATTTATTATTTATACAAAATGAGGTGGTCCACTAATCATCTTATCCACAAAATAACCTCTAATAATCTAGTAATCTGAAAACCCAATAACTGTCATTAGTGCCAATAAATTAGAATAAAGACATTTTTGGATACCAAATGTTGGCACCGGGATAAAATAATATAAACAATGGAAATCTTGGAAATAAGTTATTAAACCAGTGGAACAATATGTGTTTAATATGCTTTCAATGATAAGTCGCATAAAAACCCACTTGATTACCAAGATTCGATGATATTAAAAAAGCTCTTACCTTAGAAAAAAAATAGTTTTCACTGGTCAAGTCGAGATACGCTCAGCTGTTCCTATTCTTCCGACGCCATTGTAATTTCCTTTTTTTAAAGTGTTGCCAGTTTGGTAGCACAAGATTCTACTACTCTATTTTAAATAACTTGCAATACCGTTAGATTAGCTGTTTTCTTATTATAGCGGTTAAATCACGGAAGTGCCAGTAATTGGTGGGGTGCCAAAATTAAGTCTCATTACCTATTTGTTGTATTTAGAAGTTTATTTTAGTTCTGCTACTCGACAACAGATAGCATTTGTATAAATTATTTAATGATTGCTATCGTGCGGTTTTGGACTGATTTTTCTTTTTTTGGCGTCTGTATATTTCTATAATTTTTTATTATTATTTCATTTAATTTTCCAAGAAAAACATCTTTCAAATCAATATGTAGCTGGCTTTTGTAGAACTTCTTTTGATTTGTCTGTAACATTGACACTGACAAAGTTGTTATGTCAAAATAAAGAAGAAGAAGAAAATAATTGTGGTTTGTTTGCAAGGCGATGTTATTGTATCAGATAATTTTGAATCATTCATTTTATGTTATTATTTCCATAGAAAGTGTGTATTAAAATGATTGTATTATACAAGTATTGATAGAGAGAATTCCTAAAGCCGGAACTTAAGATGAATGCGGTAAAAGTGGAAATGAACTATAATCAGCTGTGCCACGGGTGCCTCAGCAGTGGCCGTAGGACTGCGCCCCCGGGAGACTGCTCCGAGATGTTTTACAGCTTAGTAGGACCCCCGCAGCCATACACTGTTCATGTAAGTTTGTTTAAATTTCACTCGAAGCGTGGTCAAAATCCTTGAGCGCGTAAGTTACCTAGTTATTAGCTTAGGTGATGGGATCAGATGACTTCCAAAGATTTAAATCGTAGATATGCCCGTACGGTACTAAGACCCGCCGTTTTGTTGCCACACGAAATGAGATAGCTCGCTTATTTGGCACACCAAATATTTTCAATTTCAGGGTACAAAAGGAATAAGTATATTTTTTACGAAAGATCGTGCAATATAATTGCATAATAAATGGTGAAATAACTGTTTGGTTCATTTTTTACTTATCATTAGTGTGTGTGCATCGGAATTTTGTTAATACACACAAGTAAAAACAGTGCCACAGTTTTTGGCGTCCGGGCATATTTACGATTTAAATCTTTGATGACTTCTTATTATGTCATTAGTTCTGAACCAGTATGGAAAGGATTTACGTCCACCTCAGAGGTTCATTTCGTGCTTTATTTGGATCACCTCGCTGATGTGATGCCCGAAACTGAACATACAACATACATCAGACACAAACTCTCCCGATGAGAGACCTTCTATAAGATCATGAGTGCTAACTGCTTACTGATTTTCCAGGGACAAGACGATGTGAAACTTTGTTGGGAATGCCAATCAACACTGCGGAAGCTCCGTGACTTCCAAAACCAACTCAAAATGGCTCAACATATGCTTTTGCAGATATTGTATCAAGTGGTGAGTTAACAACCACTGGCATATTATTTCCATAGCCTTAATAACTCTATAATAACTCTTATGTTGTAGATTGCGAGTTCAATCTCCATTCCAGGCAAACATTTGTGTGATGAGCATAGATCAAAATATTATGATAAATTAATAAAAACATTACATGATCATGACCGTAATCCCCAGACTGGGTGGATCTCAGATCTCTAGTTGCTTCAATCTTTAGAATATGTAAAGGGGGTTAGTCAGACAGAGGCACATCCAATCGTGATATGCCCACATTTTGCACAGTAGTTAGTATTCCATATGTGACAGTTTGCAAGCCCATCGCCGCTCATGCCGGTTTCCTCACGATGAGCACTGGCATTGAGCACATCAATTTTTCGAATAGAAAAACTCATTGGTGCATGACCAAGTTTGAACCCACAACCTTCAGCCAGAATGCCAGTGCTCTAAACGGTGAAGGAAAACATCGTGAGGAAATCAGCATACCCTAGAACCAAAATATCAAAGGTGTGTGTCAGCGTTTAGTATTCTTAGGCGATGGGCTTGCAACCTTTCACGTACGCAATACTAACTACTGTGCAAAATGTGGTCATGTACCAAATGTCTTGTTTGGTCGTGTCTCTGACTACCCTCTTTAGATATCCTCAAAAGATCTGAGGAAGATATCTACCCAGTCGTGATCATATTTATTTTAATTTTATGTAATCTTTTTTCTTTCAGCGCACAGATGTAGCTCCGCTATCAAAACTATCAACAACAAAAAAGGATTGTTTCGACTACGAAATCAACCATATAGACTCACTATCAGGGCCACTCAATACCTTCACGACCCTAGTGCTCTCACCACCAATCACTAAGCCATACCAAGAACAAACCCATGAGTTACCCGCCAAGCTAAAACCCAAAGCAGACCCTAAAAACATAGAACCAACTATAGATACCAAGGATTTGGAGCTCCAAAATATAACAGTACTCACCACTGTTATCAAGAAAGAGATATCAAACGAAGATGAAATAGATTTTGACAGCACATTTGACTACAATCTATACGACTCAAAGGATAACATACCATTAATAGCTAAGGAAGAAAAGCCTAAATTGCAGAAAGAGAAGAGAAATAACAGAGTGAAAGAGAAGAGTGTTAGTCTTGTGACAAGGTATGGGAAATATGCTCGACTGTTGCGAACGGAGAATCAGGAGTGGGGTTCCAGTGAGAAGTATTTCACTAAAGTGTATCTCACCGAGTCAGAAATTGAAGAGTACTTAAGCCAGACTGAAAGGACTCAGCGAGCATTTGCTAACGTCCCTTATAAATGTAAAGAATGCATGCGAGGGTATTTAAAAGCAATAGACTTTCATAGACACAATGATTTAAATCACCACAAGGTAAGAATTCATCTTATAAATTTGTATTTATTGCCAAAATTAAAAAGCTCCAGACTCCATTATTTTTAATGCATAATTAGATATGTTTAGCCGTTTGAGTAACAAACATCCATAAATCCACACAAACGTTAACGTTTATAAAAAAAAATGATCACAATCCCCAAGCTCGGTAGATATCTTCTCAGATCTCCAGTAACTTACATCTAAAGAGGGTTGTTAGAGGCACGTCCGTACATAACATTTGGCACATAATCTATACTAATATTATGTATTTGACCACCTCAGTGGCGCATCGGGCGAGAGTCCGCCTGCGACGCTAGAGGTTGCGGGTTCGATTCCCGCCGCGGAACAAATTTGTGTACAATTTGCAGAAATTTGTTCCGGTGTTTTCTATGTATAATAAAAAATATCTATGTACATAATGTATTAAATATATCAGTTATCTAGTACCCATAACACAAGCTTTGAGTAGCTTACTTTGGGGCTAGATGATGCTGTGTGGACTGTCCAGCATTATTTATTTATTTATTTATTTATTTATTATAAAGAGGAAAGATTTGTTTGTTTGTGTGTTTGTTTGCAGTAAATAGGTTCCGCAACTACTGAACCGATTTGTAAAATTCTTTCACTGTTGGAAAGCTACACTATCTCCGGTTGACATAGGCTACACAATATTTGAAAAAAAAATAGGGATCCTTACTAAAAGTCCAATAATGTAACCCAAGGTGTAAAATCAAAGATTCCGCTGTGCGTAACCGCTCTTTGTGTGTGTATTATAATTTTAAATTTTATGTTAAACTAGCTTCCGCTCGCGGCGTCGCTCGCGAAGTACCTACATAAAATATAGCCTATGTTCATCCTGAAAGTTCATTCTACACATTGGTGAAAGAATTTTTGAAATCGGTCCAGTAATTTCGGAGCCTATTCAATACAAACAAACAAACAATCAAATCTTTATAATATTAGTAAAGTAAAGACTAGCTGATGCCCGCAGCTTCGCCCGCGTGAATGTCGATTATAGCGACTTTTCATATAAACTTTCATCCCCTATTTTATCCCCTTGGGGGTAGAATTCATCAAAATCCTTTCTTAGCGGATGCCTATGTCATAACATCTACCTGCATGCCAAATTTCAGCTCGATCCGTCCAGTGGTTTGGGCTGTGCGTTGATAGATCACTATGTCAGTCAGTCAGTCAGTCAGTCAGTCACCTTTGAACTATATATATTTAAGATACCCTTGCGAAGCCGGGGCAGACCGCTAGTATTAGAATAAGTAGGACACCACTTTCCTCCCGATATTTTCCTTCACTTCTAATGATTACAGCCGGGTACACCATACAAATGCAGAGTCTGCAAGAAGGTCACACCCTCACTGGAGAGCTTGGCGGAGCACTGGCGCCAGCACTGCGCCCTGTACCGCTGCAACATGTGCTCAGACTACTGCAAGCCGAGGATCCTGAAGAGGCATCTCAATCAGCAGCACACCAAGGTCTACGGCTGCACCAACTGCAGACTTGAATTTGGGTGAGTTCTGAATATTTAGACTTGAATTTGGGTGAGTTCTTAATATTTAGACTTGAATTTGGGTGAGTTCTTAATATTTAGACTTGAATTTGAATGAGTTCTGAATATTTAGACTTGAATTTGGGTGAGTTCTTAATATCTAGACTTCAATTTGGGTGAGTTCTTAATATTTAGACTTGAATTTGAATGAGTTCTGAATATTTAGACTTGAATTTGGGTGAGTTCTTTGAATTTGTGTGAGTTCTTAATATCTCGACTTGAATTTGGGTGAGTTCTTAATATCTAGACTTCAATTTGGGTGAGTTCTTAATATTTAGACTTGAATTTGAATGAGTTCTGAATATTTAGACTTGAATTTGGGTGAGTTCTTAATATCTAGACTTCAATTTGGGTGAGTTCTTAATATTTAGACTTGAATTTGAATGAGTTCTGAATATTTAGACTTGAATTTGAATGAGTTCTGAATATTTGGACTTGAATTTGGGTGAGTTCTTAATATTTAGACTTGAATTTGGGTGAGTTCTTAATATTTAGACTTGAATTTGTATGTATGATAAAACTAATATATTCTTGCAGATCTTTAACAAAATTTGCTGTCCACTATAAGGAGAGCCACGGGACGTACACATGTGATTATTGCAATAAAGTATGCGGCGAAAAAAGGATTATTGAAAAGCATATAACGTGAGTCGTTATCTTCTTGCTCTTTCCCACGAGTGGCACAAAGAATAAAGAATAGAATAAAAGAATAAAATAACTTTATTTGTTCCATTAGACTAACATACGAAAACAAAAAAAAACTTATAAAAACAACATAAAAAGTCTAAAGAAACAAAATGGCGTCTGCCTCAGCATGGGTTGGTTGCTAGCGAGCTAGCAGCCAACGCTGGTCTTCCGTCAGAGCCCTTTTTCTTTTTGTTGGCATTACGGACAATCTATTCACACACACAAATTATGAATTACATTAAATTACTCTAACTATTAACTAACACACTATTAACCACCTTAAACTACCAAATGCGATTATATAACACTCGTGTCATGTCTTTGGCCTTCTTGCTCCCTTTGATGAATAAACAAAGGGTTCTCTTGTTCCGTCCCACTCTGGTGGTGTAGTGGTAGCACCCCTGTCTCACGATCCGGAGGCCGTGGGTTCAAACCTGAGTGCACCAATGAGTTTTTCCATTTGAAAAATGTATGTGCACAATGCCAGTGCTCTTAAACGGTGAAGGAAAACATCTTGAGGAAACCGGCATACCCTAGAAGCAAAATTCTAAGGTGTGTGTCATAGGTTAGGTTAGTATTCTTAAAAGCGGCGATGGGCTTGCAACCTGTCACGTACAGAATACTAACTACTGTGCAATATGGGCATGTGCCAAATGTCATGTTCGGACGTGCCTCTTACTACTTTAGATATCCTCAAAGATCTAAGTTACTAAAAGATCTGAGGAAGATATCTACCGAGCCCGGGGATTACAGTCGTGAAAATATATATATCTATCTATATAAAAAAAAGTCTGATACACTATTTATAACTCAAAAACGGCTGAACCGATTTGGCTGAAAATTGGTGGGGAGGTAGCTTAGAACCAGGAGACGGACACAGGATATTTTTTCATATTTATAAGGACATTTTTATCCCGTTCGACCGCGTTCCCGTGTGACTTGCTAAGGCGGCACGAAGTTCGCCGGAACAGCTAATACACCGTGAAATTTTAATGGTTGTTTTCCCGCGGCAGAACAACTTGCCATAAGGAGTACTTTCGAAACAGAGTAAAACTAAAAAAAAAATGTTTTTGTTTTAAAATAATGTAAAAAATATTCATCAACTCGAAAACGTGAGGAACAATAGTAACATTAGACGTAACTTGTAGGTACTATTCGAATCGCACGCGCCGCCGCCCGCCTTCGCGTAGGTATCGGAATGAATTACTATTGGTTCGTGGTCGCTTTCCAATTAAATCTTCACAATGGTATATCTGTACTTTTTGTTTCTAATATTTAATTTGTTTATACAACGATTGTATTACCAAGACAAAACCATTTTGCTGCGGGAAAACAACCTTTAAAATTTCTCGGTGTATATTATGTATTTTTGAATTTCCAGCTTAATATTTTCTGTTTGTTCCAGCCGGCGCCATGTACGCCAGTACTGTAAGAAATGCAATCGCGCGTACAAGAACTATTCAAAGTACAGGGACCATCTCCGGTTGTTTCATCCGAAGATACTAAACAAGAATGCTAATTTGGAGCTTGCGTATTGCGTGGAGTGCGACCGGCAATACCCTAGCGTGTACAAATACAAGATACATTTAAAGGAATCGCCGAAACACACGCCGAAATTGCCCGTTCAACCGTGAGTTTTGTAAGATAAGATAATTTATTTCTATACTAGCTTCCGCCCACAGCTTCGCCCACGTGCCATGATAAAAAGTAGCCTATGTGCTATTCCAGACTATCTTATTTACCGAGGGTAAAGCATCTGAAAAACAGCAAAACTCCGCGATCAGCTGACCACCGCGCCTTAATTAATGACTTAAAATATTTAAAAAATTAAGTTTTTTTCTGTCTGTTTTTTGAGATTGAAGCCCTGATTAGTGCACGACCGGATGCGATCCCACGACCTTAAGTAACATTATGGCTATTTATTTTCAGTATTCCGTGTCCTGAATGCGGCAAAAACTTCTCACGGAAAAGCTATATGAATAATCACTACAGGCATACACACCTAAAGGTCACTAAATTTTACTGCGAGCCGTGTAACAAGGTGCCTATCAAAACAAACACTCACACGACTGTAATCCCCAGGCTCGGTAGATATCTCCTCAGATCTCTAGTTTCTTACATCTTTGAGGATATCTAAAGAGTCAGAGGCACGTCCGAACATATTTGGCACATGCCCACATTTTCAGTAGTATTCCGTACGTGACAGGTTGCAAGCCCATCGCTGCTTATAAGAATACTAACTCATTACTTATAAAAACACACCTTCGAATCCTGTTTCTAGGGTATGCCGGTTTTCTCACGATGTTTTCCTTCACCGTTTAAGAGCACTGGCATTGCGCATATAGTTTTTTCAAATGGGAAAACTCATTGGTGCACGACCAGGTTTGAACCCACGACCGACGATCGGAAGGGGCACTAGACCACTTGTTTTCTTTAGTGTCGGAGTCTCAAGTTGGTCTTTGTATATATTTGACCACCTTACAGCTCAGTGGAGCAGAGTGGAGACCGCGGCTCGGCAAACGTAGTGTAGGACGCCCTCCGGCTAGGTGGAGTGACGATCTGCGAAAGGCTGCTGGTGGAGGCTGGATGCGTCGAGCTGAAGACAGGGCGCAATGGCGCTCATTAGGGGAGGCCTATGTCCAGCAGTGGACTGCTATAGGCTGATGATGATGATGATGACAGCTCAGTTGGTAGTAGCTCTGTCTCCTGCGCTGCAGGTTGTGGGTTCGATCCCCCAGGACTGACATTTGTGTGAACGCACATGTTTGTTTGTGTCTATGTACGTATTTACAAAAGAAAGTATATAATTAATCTATCAGCTATCTAGATCCCATAGTATAAGCTTTGCTTAGTTTGGGGCTAGATGGCGTTGTGTGAAATGTCCACCAATATATTTTTTTTAATTCACATTTCCAGTACTATGCCAATGGCTACGGCTTACGTCAGCACAAAGAGAATGTACACCTTAAGTTACCCAAAATGAAGGACAAAATATGTGACATATGCGGTCGTGGTTTCCACGTAAGTATTTATCTAAGGGGCAGTTGAAAATATGAAGGACATGATCCGTGTCTGTGCGGTCATTTTTCCACGTATTTATCTAAGGGGCACTTGGCAAATATTTACCTCGGGGCAGTTTGCAACATGAAGGACAAGATCCGTGACATATGCGCTCGTAGCTTCCTCGTATTTACCTAAGGGGCAGTTGGCAACATGAAGGACAAGATTGTGATATATGCGGTCGTGGATTTCACGTATTTACCTAAGGGGCACTTGGCAAATATTTACCTAGGGGCAGTTGATAAATGAAGGACAAGATTTGGACATATGCGGTCGTGGCTACCACGTATTTGCTTAAGGGGCAGTTGGCAAAGCATTAATAACTGCCCTATTAATTAACACTCACGACTTATTTTCAAGTGCCCTTACCCCACGTATCAAACGTGTTTGTAGAGGTCAACGTGGGAACGTGTTTCTATTGGAAAAATCCTAACTGCCCCGGCGGTAAAGAATATTATTGTTTTATTTGTAGATCAGTTGAGATTTCTGCCTCATACTAGCTCTTCGCTCCCGGCTTCATTCGTGTAAAATACTTACTATGCAACGAAAAAAAGTCGTTCAAAAACAAATTCATTTTTTGAAGTGAATCTTGTAATGCGACTTCCATGGAGGGGGTGTGAAAGAGACAGCGAGAGTGAATGCGTGGCACTCGCACGCAGGCGCGTAGCATACCTGTACGTCTACCATGAGTTGTCACATTTAGATCGGCTGACGTCACTACAGTAGTAATAGTACGTTACTATGACATCTGTCAAAATTGATACTCATGGTGCGAATTCTAAGCAAATGAATGAAGCGCAAATTACAGTCGCTGTAGTACTGTGACGTAGGATAGTTAACTACGTGACGTTTGAGTACCCAACTATCCGCTGGAGGCGCTGTACAAGTTTTCATAAATTTTTTAACTACAGTCGCTAGCGAGTGTAGATTGTGAAAACTCATGGTAGACCTACTGTTACAGGCCAGCGCGAGTGTTACGAGAACTTTCACTTCTTCCGCGCGGAGGGACTCCACGCACTATTTTTTTTGTTATTATGCATTTTAAAAGTTAATTTATTTTCAGACTAATGGCGTCCTTATCAAGCACAGGCGAACGCATACTGGCGAGCGCCCGTACCAGTGCGGTTTCTGTAGCGCCGCCTTTGCGCAGATCACGGCGTGCAAGACGCATGCGCGCACGCAGCATAGACAACAGTTCGATTCCTTTATTCATTAAGTTTTACAAGAATCATTAAAGTTTATATGCTAAATAAGTAATAATAATAATAAATATTGGAGAAGATTTTACACAATGCCCTCTATAGCCCCAAACTAAGCAAAGCTTGTACTATGGGAACCAGATAGCTGATAGATTAATTATATACTTTTTTTGTAAATACATACATAGAATACATATTAACACCCAGACACAGAACAAACATGTGCGTTCACACAAATGTCAGTCCTGGGGGATCGAACCCACAACCTGCAGCGCAGGAGGCAGAGCTACTACCCACTGAGCTGTGAGGCCAGTCAAGTGTATTCATATTTGTATTATTTATTTATTTAATTATATTATATTAAATTAATATTCACAATCGTATTGTAATGCCAGTGCTAAAACGGTGAAGGAAAATATAGTAAAGAAACTGGTGTACCCAAGAATAAAATATTCGAAGGTGTGTCATAGGCTATCCTACTAATATTATAAACGCGAAAGTTTGTAAGAATGTATGGATGTATGTTTGTTACTCTTTCACGCTGAAACGGCTGAACGGATCTGCATGAGTTTGGCACAGATATAGATTATAGTCTGGAATAGCACATAGGCTACTTTTTATCCCGGAAAATTTACGGTTCCCGTGGGATAAATTTGTTTTTATTTTTAAAGGTACCACGCGGGCGAAGCTGTGGGCGGAAGCTAGTTATTCTTATAAGCGGCGATGGGCTTGCAACTTGGGAATAACAGTCGAGATCATTTTTGTTAATGTGCAAAATGTGAAGAGCAGTTTTAAGTTTGCAGAAAATAACTGATTTTTAAAATTTATTTCGAATTTTTAGAAATTATAGTTACTTTATATAACGACAAAGATTTTATATAGACACCATGATAATTATAAGGAGATAGATATGTTTCAAATAAATATATGACTAAATATATATCGGTCGAAGGTATGTGTCATAGGTTAGTGTTCTTATAAGCGGCGATGGGCTTGCAACCTGTCACGTACGGAATACTAACTACTGTGCAAAATGTGGGCATGTACCAAATGTCTTATTTATTTATTTATACTTTGTACACAGATTATACATAATAAAACTTAAAACTAGTGGCATGTACACAGGCATGTTTGGACTTGCCTCTGACTACCCCCTTTAGATATCCTCAAAGATCTAAGTAACTAAAGATTTGAGGAAGATACATATCTACCGAGCCCCCCGGGGATTACAGTCGTGATCATATTTTTTTTTTTTATTATTTTTAAATATATATCAAAATGTGGGCGTGTGCCAAATGTCATGTTTGGACGTGCCTCTGACTATCCTCTTTAGATCTAAATAACTAGAGATCTGAGGAGATATCTACCGAGCCTGGGGATTACAGTCGTGATCATGGTTTTGTTTATATAATTATATACCTGGATGACCAAGCTTTGTTCGTGTTTTTGCTTGACAACGCCATCTATTGTCAAGTAGCTTGCTGTGTCAAGTAGAGTTGCTGTGTCAATAAAACAGTACCAGTTTTTAATTGCCTGAAACTGATAAAACGATGTTTTTTGAAAATGAAACTTAGCTAGATGATTTATCGCCCTCGAAACCTCCTGCGTACTAAATTCCATGAAATTCGTTAGAGCCGTTTCCGAGATTCAGATTATATATTGTATTGTATATAAGATATGTGACTATTCTAAGGTTTGAAAAGTATTTATTAAAATAATATTTATTGGTATTACGAATATAACTAGCTATAATGTCTGGATCAAATATTAAATTAATTTATTATTATAAATAAAAGTACAATGAAACTTAAATAATGTTTTATTTCATTAAAATACAATGTAGTTTGTTTTCAGCCTTATAATATTCCTAATTTACTACACTTTAAATACATCTATCATTAATTTACTTATGTATATATACATTTATGGTATTTTTTTATATACAATACCTAATATTTATGATAAAATCACTGGAACTGGCAAAAAATCTATGATTAAATATCTTGTCTATAGATCATAGTATGGTAAACAAAGTAATACGCGGTGTGATTGGGAAATGAGAATTTCCCAACTACCCCCCGGTGGGGTTTAGCGGGAATTTGTAGGCACCTTTAATTTCCGATTCACAGCCAGCCAGCGTGATCTAATTATCAAAAATATGCTAGTAATTTTGTCTGGTGTATGTAGAACATTGTACAGCTATACATTTTTAATAAAATCAATTTATTAAAATTGATTCAATAACATTTTGTTATTCTATTAAGCACAAGCTGACTCTAGCGCAACTTAGCGCGTTTTAAGAAATATATTTTTACTGTTTTTGCAACATTTTTTATTGATGCTCCTATCGGTCGTAGCGTGATGTTATATAGCCTATAATCTTCCTCGATAAATGGACTATACAACACAACAAAAATATTTCAATTCGAACCAGTAGTTCCTGAGATTAGCGCGTTCAACCAAACAACTCTTCAGCTTTATAATATTAAGTGTAGATTGACAGTTAAAACAGAGTTTAAACTTCTTAAGGTAATTTTTTTGAGTAGCTCTTCAATTTTTAAGATACTTAGGTTGCAAATTTATAACTGCTCAACAGTATTAAAGTCAACTGTAGCTACAATGAGGTGAGCGCGAAAGAGTGAAGTGGGGATAATTACACATGACTTTGACAAACATATCAGTAAATCCCCTGCTCCTCTATCATGAGTGTAGGCAGCATTTTTTTTTCAAGACAAGTTATTTTTTTTATTGAAATCCCAAATAATATAATTATATTATCCTACGGGAACTGTATTTTTCCGGAATAAAAAGTAGCCTATGTGCTATTCCACACTATAATCTATATCTGTGCCAAATTTCAGCCAGATATGTTCAGCCGTTTCAGCGTGAATGTAATCATTTTCTCTTCCATACCTATAGAAAAATACTGCCTAGTCTTCATTCTAGGGGGCAGAATAGGGTCCATACCACAAGCTCTCCAGGCAATATTAAAGTAATATAACTTTGATAACTCGTACCATGATCTATAAAAATTGTATTGAAGTAGTAGTGCTTGAAACTTTGACATTTCTGAAACTTTTGTATGAGCTTGTGGTAAGGCCTTATGTCAGTGCTTACAACTACCGTAGCAAAACCTATATATTATTAAATAATTTATCAATAATCATGTAATATAAAATACTAGTAGTAATTACATAATTACATTTTACTTACAAATTCAATTGAGGTGTGGCCTAGGGCAGACCAAGCGTTATGTTCCGGTACATAAGATTAGAATCACTTGACTATCTACATGATATTTATTTGAAGGACCGATGCCTAGATAGGTAGATAGACGCCTAGATTTAGCGATTACAACACTTACAACCATGATACAGTGTTTTTAAAGTGCAAATTGAATCAAAGTTATTTTTTATCAAGGGCCAATTAAAACCTATCAAATGTGATGGGGACCATTTTTTAACTGGTTTTTACTAGTAGGTAAGGTAGCCATTGATACGGGGAAGTCAAAATTTAAAAATAAAAAGAAATATGTTAAGTTTTTCTTCTTCTTCCTGCCCTTTCCCCGTTAAGTGGGGTCGGCACAACTTATTTTCTTCCTCTATTTCCCTTTATCATCCGTCATCTCAATACTCTACCAACCATATTAAAATAGTACTTATTTAGGTTTACAAGTTAGGATCGAGTATGGATGTTGGCGCGACGCGGGCCGGATTAAAATATTCGCGGGCCGTAGTTTGCCCATCACTGATCTAATGAGTCAAGTCAACACCAACAACTTGAAAATTTATGATAAGAAACTGTCTAGCATAGACATATTGAATTGAAATCTAGATAGGAATCTATCCGAGCCAGCTATATATGAGTCAGTTTTCTTTAGTTACATAGCTATAGAATACTAACTAATGTGGGCATGTACCATGTCATATTCGTATGTGCCTCTGACTACCCTCTTTATATATTCTCAAAGATCTAAGCCACTAGAGGTTTGAAGATATATCTACCGAGCCTGGGAATTACAGTTGTGATCAGTTATGATTAGCTATAAGTGCATAATGTAAATTTAAAGAATCCAATCTAGACACCCATCTATCTTTTCTATCTAGGCACTTGAGTGAGGCTGAGCCCTTAGGTACGGTATAAAGGAGCAGGTGACCATTAAGGCAATGTCCACACAATGCTTACAGCTAACTTGTGGCAAATTCAAATATTTTAATAGTTTGATATTTTATTTGTTGCCATGGTAACACGATTATGTTCAGATCAAATCACAAATAAGGAAAGGAAAAGAATAAGAGGTAAGGAACTCAAATTCAAAAGTTACATTCTCTCTGAAAATTCCTGATTAAATTTTGTAGGTATATTATGATAGCTAATTAATAGATTAGTATAACATATTCATCATTAAAATTTAACTGTTTTGATATATATAACTGATACTAGCTTTTGCCCGCAACTTGGAATAGTTACTATAGGTAGTATTTTTAATTTCTATTCTTAATTTGCACTTAACTTTCATCGCTTTTTTAACCCCTTCAAGCATTTTTTTTGCTATAAAAAGTAGCCAATGTCCTTTATCAAGCTGTAATCTATTTTTGTACCAGATTTCAATAAAATCGGTTCAGATTTAACCATAGAAGCGTAACAGAGTTACTTCCACATTTATAATATTAGTATGGATATTCAGCAATCGATAAATTAAAATACTGCAAAAAGGTATACTTATACAACAGAATTTCCACTTTATCAGTTTCTGCTATTAGCATTGTGTGTAACGGGCGATCATACAAAAATTTGCATCTATATTTTAGTATGATACAGGAGGTACGTGTGGCATCATGTGCGAGTAGACACACATCGTCTCCTGCTGCTTCATTTGGTGCTGCATCGGCTGATGTTGTATCATCATCGTCGGCTGTATGATCTGCTGAACCTGTGGCTGCGGAGCAGGCTGTTGCTCCGGAGGCTTTTTATTCTTCTTTTCACACTTTTTAAACTTAATACCTAATTTATTCAATAGTATTAATCGTAGAGATTCCTTACCTCCCGTGTAGTTGAGTTCATTTCTTGCTGCCGCTAGTATCTTACCGAGAGTAGGAACTTCTTTTCGTATCGCGTAACTGTTCACGATGCCCCGTAACGCACAAAGCTGGAAATAATCTAACTGCACTTTGGTTTTTCTGATTCGTTTCTTTTTGGGTCCCATCATTTTGGTTTGGGTGGCTTCGGCGCGGATTCCGTCCCTTTTGATCCGTTTTATCGTGCTTTCCGACAAGCCAGTAGCCGCGCAGGCTCGTTTAACTACATTTTCTACAGGAAATGCGTAGCCTCTATTCTGTTTTTCGCTTTCAAAGAATTTTATGACTCGATATATAACTTCTTTCGCCTGACCGTCTATGGCTTCCTTTTTCTTTTTTTCTAGTTTGATTGTGATTGGTTTCTTTTCGTCGGGCGGAGGAGGCGGTTCTGTGGGTACTGGCTGCATATTCACGATCACTGGAGCCTCTCCATCATGAATCTGGTGATGATGTTCGTGATCTAAAACTTGCACCGGAGTGGAGTCTACTTGGATCGGCACTTCATATATTATATTCATGTTCATTGTGCAGCTGGGATTATGTAGGTTGATGAGATTTCCCGATAAAATTGTTTATTTACCAAAAATTCACAATAGAGGCATTGAACGAACGAGGAACGCCATTTTCGAAGTGCATAGACTAAAATTATTTATTTAATTGTTCGGTCTTTTGAAGGAGCACGTACGCACATATCTATAGCTTAGTGGGACAAACTCTCAGGCAAACTGTGTTCATAGCTTTGTTGCCACAGACGTACTAGGGATATCTGAATAAATTTTATTGATCTGTGAGTGGTTTGACAGGTTTTTTTATTTGTTTACCGTGGTATCAGTCAGATGATTATCCTAAATTAAGATTTAGATTTTGGGTCTAAGTGTTGCTGTTTACATTGATCATTGTGTGTACGAGCAGGTGGTGCACTTGTATGGTGTACATTAATAATGGAAAATAATGAAATAAAACATGAGTTCGGTGGAGAAATGAGACTGCAGTGTCGCGCTTGCCTCAGCGTTGGAAGAATACTCCGACCACTTCGAGATTTAGCCAGAATTTATGAGAAAATAACTTCTGAATGTTTGATTAATGTAAGTTCGTTACACTACCTAGGTACGTACCTTCAACTTATTATTTTTTAATTTTGAAGACTTTTGTTTTTTTTTTTATCGATTTTCAGCCGATCCCTTGACGGGGTAGTTGGTCAGAACTTAAATAAGGTGGTTTGGCACGCTCGGGCGCGAAATTAAAAAAAATGTTTTAGTGCATTCCATATATAAATATGAATGGCGGTAATGTAATTTTACGACATTATTTTTTTTGTTGGTGGCAGGTACAGTCAACGTCAAAAACTAGTTATCATCATACCATTAATTCACAAAGTATAAATAAGTTCTTTTTATAATACCTACCTAATTTATTTTTTTTGTAAATGCGAAATATGCCTTGACATTTGATTAAACTGACCCCATTAGTTTTTAATTAAAATTATTATTTTACAGGACTCACTAGAAACGGTGCAAATATGTTGGCAATGTGCCTCTTTACTGAAGAAAGCTGTTCTGTTCCAGGAACAAGTGAAAAGGGCTGGAGAATTGCTCCAAGCAAATCAGGTTTATATCTATAATACCTAGCTACATCTATCTATACCTACTTACGGGGTAAAAAGACGACTACCTTCAGGGGGTGAATGACAGCTGTTAATTTTTTCGCGCTCACAGTGTTGGTTTCTTAGGAAAAGTTTTTTTATATTGATGGGTAGGTACTTTAACCCCCTGAAGCTTTCGGTAGGAGTCTTTTTACACCCTGTATTAGTATACAGGGTGTAAAAAGACGATTTTGCTAAATACATTTTTGCTAAATAAAGAGCAAAATCTGTACCTACATGAAATATTTATAGAAAATTTTGATTGGGGATATCATAACATTATCTATATCTATATAAGAGCTTGACCTGACTGACTGATTGATCATCGCCGAGCCGAAACCGCTGAAGCTAGAAAGCTGAAATTTGGAAGGTGGTTTCCTTTTATAACAAAACCACCCACTAAGGCGGGGTTTTTGGAAATTCCACCTCTAAGGGGGTGAAAAAGGGTGAAAACGTTAGTATGAAACTTTTTAACGCGTGTAACGATTTTCATGAAAGTTTGTTTGTGCACTGTAAATGCAAAATAAATGGACACGTATTTCAGGATTTTTCAATATAACCTTCAAAAAGGGGTCAAATGTGGGGTCATTAACGATATACCTACTTAGGTAGATGCCGAAACACCACTTTTTAGAATTATTGTTTGTCTGTATGTACCTACCTATTTTTGAAATTGCATACTGTCTTAGCTACGAAATGGATTTTGATGAAACTTGGCATAATGCTATCCTACTATAAAATAGGATCTAAGATAGTCTTCACGCTCACACACGATCGACAACATTTGCGCGTTTCGCGAACGAAGTCGAGGGTATAGCTAGTCATGAATAAATATGGGCAATCTGACATAAACATTGATGGACATTTTACACAGAGCCATCTAGCACCATAATGATCAAAGCTTGTTTTTAAGTAAAGGGCTTAAATATTTAGTAATGGGGTAGGTAATTGTAAAATAAAAAAAAATATGATCACGACTGTAATCCCCAGGCTCGGTTGATATCTCCTCAGATCTTTAGTTACCTACTTAGATCTTTGAGGATATCTAAAGGGGGTAGTCAGAGGCAAGTCCAAACATGACATTTGGTACATGTCCACATTTTGCACAGTACCTAGTTAGTATTCCGTACGTGACAGGTTGCAAGCCCATCGCCGCTTATAAGAATACTAACCTATGACACATAGGTATCTTCGAATTTTTGGTTCTAGGGTATGCCGGTTTCCTCACGATGTTTTCCTTCACCGTTTAAGAGCACTGGCATTGCGCACATACATTTTTCGAATGGAAAAACTCATTGGTGCACGACCAGGTTTGAACCCACGACCTTCGGATCGTGAGGCAGGGGTGCTACCACTACACCACCAATGGGGTAATTGTATTGTTAATTTATTCCAGAGTTTCATCTACGGTCCACTTTCTAATCTAATATCGGTAACAGTAAATGATACACATCAAAGCATTTATGTTTATGAAAGTGACGTTCAGACAAATAAAGAATCCAGCGAAAACGTATCAGAGAGTAAAAGAGACGAAGAACCATCTGTTTATAATGATCTTGAAAATTCTAGCCACGAATTATCGGAAAATGATTTGAATACAGAAATTCTAGATTGTAAATCTGAAAAGAAAAAATATAAAAGTCGTTGGGCCTTAAAAAGGGCGCAGCAGAATAAGAAACCAAAATTTAAAGTCTCAACCGATTTTGATGAGGCTTTTAAGAGAATACACGTCAACGATGAAGAGTTGGTTCGATGTATTGAAACAGAGAGAGACAGCGAATATTACAAGTCCAAAAGATTTAAATGCGAATATTGTGTTATCGGTTTTTCAGATCAGATTTTTTTATTTAAACATGATCAAAAGTTTCACAATAAAAACGGTAAATACATTTGTGACATTTGCAAATCTAGAATTTCGAGTAAGCGCCATCTGTTGTCCCATTTTACTAAACATTATTTGGTGTACAAATGTATTGTCTGTCAGTTTGTATGTCGCAAACAAATGAGGGCTTGGCATTTTAAGAAAAGCCATAAAAAGGTATTAAAGTGCTTGAAATGTCACTTGCGATTTGGGTAAGTGTAATGGATACATTAACCTTTATGCAACGGAATGTGAACGGAAAAAACATGGAAGCATTAGGTACTTCAAGGGAAATATCCACGAAGCATGACACTAAAATTCACACCCTCCTTCGTGGATTTCTCAAAAATTTATTAATATTTGAAACGCGTCGTTAAAAGTCACCCTATTTCTTCCATGTTTGGGTTTAAATTGCAGTGTAACGTGTAGATAGCTTATGTATTATATGATTATGATAATTATAATCATAATAATAGTAATAATATCAATTCATAATTGATAAGCATACCTAAGAGCTCATTTTTTGGGGTCATTTTTAGCTCAAGAAATGCTTCCATGTATTTTCCGTTCACTGTGCACAACACACTTAATGCAATAGGTAAACTTTTGAATCTGATTTTTTTTTCTTATTCGCTATTCGAATATGGGGCTGTAAATTTGAATTACGTACCTACCTACTAAAGAATTTATAAAAAACACAATCTATTTACATTTTCTGGATAAATAAACATGAATCATGATTATTTATATTGATGTGCCTAATTTGAATTATTTTATAAGATTTCACGAAGAATAAATACTAGAAGCTCACTATTTTATATTTTAATTTTAATAATTCACTTGCAAGATATTTTTGAAGCTGACTGTACTCAACTCGCTATAGCTAATATTATATTACTTTTAGGAGCAGGCGAGATTTCTTCCGTCATTATAAAGAGTGCCATGAGAGGTTTATTTGTGATCACTGCGGCATTCGTTTCAAAATGAAATATTGCATCAAAGATCATATTAAGTAAGTTGTATTTATAGAGTCTAACCAAGGCTCCCTAGACTGTTTACAGAGTTTTCCTTTACGGAAACAAAGATAATCCTACTAATATTATAAACGCGAAAGTTTGTAAGGATGTATGTTTATTACCCTTTCACGCTGAAATGGCTTGAACGGATCTGGATGAAATTTGGCCCAGATATAGATTATAGTTTGGAATAGCACATAGGCTACATTTTAACCCGGAAAAATGTACGGTTCCCGCGGGACACATTTGTTTTTGTTTTTCAAGGTACCACGCGGGCGAAGCCGCGGGCGGAAGCTGGTCTACCATAACTTTGTGATTTGGTCAAACAAAATCCTATCGAGAAGCGTAGGTATGTAGGAGTGGCCTAGCTCTCTCTCTTCGTGTTTCTCCCTCTGCAACTAACTTTAGACAGAACTCATTTTTCTTTAGATCGGCGAACTGTTTCAATGAGCTGGTCGTCTTTCTAACCAAGTTGCATTAGTTCTAACATAAGAAAATTGCATAATGTTTGTATTGTAATTGTAACATATCTAAATTGTATTTTTGTAACATAAACTAATTGCATTGTAACATAACCAAATTGCATTTTGGTGTAACATTACAAAATTGCATTTGCTATAGCATAACTTAATTGCATTTGTTGCAACATAACGAAATTGCAATTGTTGTAACCGTACATTTTTCTGGGATAAAAAGTAGCCTATGTGCTATTCCAGACTATACTTAATCTATATCTGTGCCAAATTTCAGCTAGATCCTTTCAGCTGTTTCAGCAGGAAAGAGTAACAAACATACATCCACACATCCATACATTCTTACAAACTTTCGCGTTTATAATATTAGTAGGATTGTATTTATTGTAACCTAACTGAATTGAATTTGATATAAAATAACAAAGTTGCATTTGTTCTAACTTAACAAAGTTGCATTAGTTGTAACATAACTGAATTGAATTTGATATAACATAACAAAGTTGCATTTGGTGTAACATAACTAACTGCATTTGTTGTAACAAACTACTGCATTTGTTGTAACATAACTAAATTGCATTTGTTATAACAAACTACTGCATTTGTTGTAACAAACTACTGCGTTTGTTGTAACAAACTACCGCATTACAGAAAACAACATTCCCCGTTCGAATGCAAGCCGTGCGGTAAAACATTTGCGCGGTACAACGGCCTCTGGCTGCACAACAAGCTAGCGCATCACCCGGCTCGGCCCGCGTACTGCGCCGAGTGCGACCGCCATTACCGGGACTCGTACCGACTGCGGTGGCATCTGTGTAACAGTGTTAGACACGCGCCTAGGAACAAACTTAGGTATGGTTTGGGAGGGGGGGGAGAAAATGGTGGTTAGGTTAGATTTTAAGTGAGATTTGAAAGAACGAAGAAACTAATTTAGGTAAGACTAGGCAGTAAGGTCTACTATTAGCCTGCTCAAATGAGCGAATAGTAACAAAAAAAACTTGAGAGGTGTCAAGGGACACCCGGATGGAACGAAGTTCGAAAGAAAGACGAAACGAAAATAACTGGCTTGCTTTCTATGAGAGAGAGAGACAGACAGAGAAACACGCGCACGCCGCACGGCTTACAACTATAGCAAAAAGTGTCGTTACAACTTTTCGTAAGAATTTTTTCCGTCTAGATTTTTCCATTTTTTTTTTCTTTCACAACGCGCGATAAGGAACATCGTTCCAAAAAAATAGGTAATATAGCTTGACACTAGCTGTCATAGACTTTGAGATGATAACTTTTTTCCGATATCTAATTGGTTCCGAAACTGTTGTTGCAATCAATTACATTAAGTGTCTAACAGCAACAATGTAAATGCATGCTGTGATATTATGATATAAAATATATTTGATAGATATTTTATTTTATTTTCCTATGACAGCTAACATAATATTTTTAACCGCCCGGCAAAAAAGAGGGGTGTTTTATGTTTAACGTGTCTGCCAGTGTATCTGTGTGTCTGTGTATCTGTCTGTGGCATCGTAGCTCCCAAACGGATGAACCAATTTTCGTTTAGTTTTTTTTTGTGTCATAGACATTTTACTTCGAGTGTTCTTAGCCATGTTTCATGAAAATCTGTTCAGCCGTTTGAAGATCATCAGCTCTTTTCTAGTTGATGAGGGGATCTGACTACCTTCAAATGTCCTATTGATTCTTAATTAGGTACCGTGTTACTTCAATGATATTGAAAGAGCATGGTAAGGTAACCATGACTTTTGTAAAGTTTAGATATAAGGAGTTTTTTTAATTTTTAATTTGTATTTATTTATTAAGGCCCAGCATTTTGAAAATTGCAAGTATTGCAACCCTAATCATTCTATTACCACTTAATAGATTACATTGAAATTGAACTACACGATACTCAAGGATATAAGTGATAAATCAACCGGGGCAACACGAATTAGTTAGAAAACCTTGGTTAAAAATCATGTCAAAAACACCCCTGAAAATTCAGAAATTCCCTAATTTATCCAGAACAGTAAGGTATTTTGAATTTCTATTTCACATGAATGTAAATCAGTTAATTTGAAACAAATCAACCCAGCCCTTTTTTTGAAATAAGCTATTTACTTGAACATATTTATGTTTTTTTATAAATCGACGCTTTCGTTACGTAATTCAGAGCAGCCATATTATCATGTCGCACTCTACTTACTTGTCATTTGGGTATTTCGCTTCGTGCTATGTCTGATTCCGCGGAGATCCGCGTTGCTATACGGACCTATGTCACTTTTTTTTGTAACTTTTACGTAAGGAAATAGTGTGACGAGTATTCTGGGCCTTAAAAACAACTGTTACACCATCTTTGACCGAGCAAGCGGCCATTGTCGCCTGCAGAGGTCCCATGTCGTCATAAACATAGAAGAAAATAATTATGTTGATGTGTATTGGTTTCAGCATCCCGTGTCCGAGCTGCGACAAGATATTCTCAAAGAAGATCTACATGAGTGATCACTACAACTTAGTGCATTTGAAGCTTTTTAAATACAGATGCGAGGAGTGCGATAAAGTTAGTGCTATATACGCGCAATTATCATTATCTTCCTGTCCTTGTCCCACGTTATGTGGTCGGCACAACATGTGATCTTCCATCTTCCTCTATCATCCGTCATCTCATTACTCACTCCTTTCTTACCCATGTCATCTTTCACACAGTCCGTCCATCTTTTCTTTTGCCTGCCTCTCCCCCTGTATCCATCCACATTCATATCTAACACTCTCCTTGTCACATGAAATTCTCATCTCATAACATGCCCATATCACCCTAACTATATACGCTATTATACGCGCAATGTGGCCAGCGATTCAAGTATATCGTGAAATCAGTTGTTTAGATGCGCAGTAGACAATTTAGTATGAAAAAGATGCACTGCGCACCGTAACAACTAATTTTACGATAGACTAGATTCGCTGGCCGTGTTGCACTTCGTACAAAATCAAAGTAATTTTAGTTTTATTCAATAAAATCACAAACACTAAATTAATTTTGAAATGTCAATTGTGATCGAGGATCGTCAAAACCATGTGTACAATTTATAATAGTGTTGGCAATTGCTAATGAGTCATCCCGTGACCACGACAGTGTGTAAACCTGTCGAAACGTCGGGAAAAATAAGTAAATAAAACGCGATAAATACCCGGTTAATACTTAAATTATTTGCTATTGATATCTCGATATACCTACTACAATGACCACTCACCAACAGATGGGGGGTGGTTCTTGAATTTATTATTTCTGTCGTTATTTTAAAAACATTTAACCTTGATTTTAGAGCTCGTCTTTCAAGCTGACTTTCAAGCTGATAGCATTAAGATGGAGCAATAAAAGATTGGTTGAAAATAAGTTACTTCACGAAGGGTACATTTAAAATTAGCTAATATTTTACGAGATAAACAAAATTGTTTGTTGCGAACGAAAGTGAGAACAATGATGAATCTGTAGGTCTACCATGAGTTTTCACAATCTACACTCGCTAGCGACTGTAGTTAAAAAATGTATGAAAACTTGCCTACAGCGCCTCTAGCGGATAGTTGGGTACTAAAACCTCACGTAGCTAAGTATCCTACGTCACAGCGTACTACAGCGACTGTAGTTTGCGCTCATTAATTTGCTTAGAATTTGGTACCATGAGTAACAAGTTCGACAGATGTCATAGTAACGTACTATTACTACTGTAGTAACGTCAGCCGATCTAAATGTGATACTGATAACTCATGGTAGACGTACTGTAGAGAAGAATCGCCCTAGGCCGTATGCATGTTTATTAGGTACCTAAAAAGCGTGTGTAAGATAATCGTGTTGATAATATTATTGGTTTTCCAGAATTTCATACGAAACGCAGATTTAATTAAGCACAAGAAAAAAATTCACGAGGGAATATTACCACCTAAGAACAAGATTTGCAATATATGTGGGCGAGGGTTTACTGTAAGTATCGTGAAATCCGAATATTTCAAATGTGAAAGTTTAATAAAAGTAATATTTCATCAGTTAATTTTGACGCTGACTGTACAAAAAATTAAAAATATTGCTAATAATAACTGTTCCTCATGTATTTTTTGTTAAATTACTTAATCATAGGTATTATCAGTTAACTTTGACGCTGGCTGTACCAGAAATTAAAAATATTGCAAAATAATTACGAAAGGGTAGTAATTATAACATAATTATACCTAATACAGAAAGCTGTTACACAAGTTGTAAATGGCAGACTAACCAAGTAGAAGTTCAAAGTAAAAATCTAATGTTGGAAAAAAGTTGAAGTGATAATATTATTATGTTGTAAAATGTTACAACATAATATCACTTGTTTAACTTTTTTCCAACATTAGATTTTTTAAAATAAAGTATAAACTCTGCTCACAATTAACAATGTTAACTAATTTTGAATATTAGCTCTCCTTCTCGGTCAAAAATAAAAAATACAATATGTCAATTAGTTTCCGATGTGTAGATTGTGAAAACTCATGGTAGACCTACCGTTCGCGGGCAACTCAAATGAGTTAGGTACGGATTTAAGTAGTCGCGCTATAACTGTGTATATAATTCCAGACCAATAAGATCCTGCACAACCACATCCGCACGCACACCGGCGAGCGCCCCTTCGCGTGCGCGTGCGGCGCCGCCTTCGCGCAGCGCGCCGCCGCCACTGCGCACGCGAAGAAACACGCGCATCCCATGAAGGAATCTGAGACTTAAATATATTTATTTACTTCTACCTACTCACCATTGCTTTTCATTAACGGTCGATTTCTATATTGTATCTATCTGTGGTTCTTGGATTTTGGATAGGTAGGTATTTGACGTTACTTATATAGGATTAATGTCAAATATATATCCAATATCCAAAAACCGCAAATAAATAAAATATAGAAACCGGCCGTAAGCCTCAGTTTAATCCCAGATTAAAATACTATAACTATAAATATATACTATAATATGGTAACCCCATGGTTTAATGCAGGGGTCGGCAACCTTTTGGCAGGCAAGGGCCACAAAGTGGCAAAATAAACTAAAGGCGGGCCGGGCCGCACTTGTGATATTAACCCTAGAAGCTCAAAATATGGCTCTCAAATGCTCATCTGTGAGACGAGAAGCATATTTATTTTTTCTTTAATTGACAATTGAAAAAGTTTGTTCGCATAAATTATAAGTGCTACCAAAAATTGTAATGAACTCGCGCTTCGCTCATTTGTTCGTTCGCGGTCAGAGCGAAGCGCGTTTTAAGGCTGGGTCCACACTATACGGTCGATCGTGGTTCATTCACGCATTTATCTTGATATTTAACTTATTTAAAAAACATTCACGGGCCGCAAGCAAGTCGTCCGCGGGCCGCGCGTTGCCGACCCCTGGTTTAATGAATCGAATCTATAGTTTTGTAAATCCAAAATCAGCGCCATCTATGGGCAGTGAAATGAAAAATAATCTACACAATTTTAATAAAATCGTTTATCATTGCGTTTGTGCATGTTATTCTCTGCAACGGCTGAACCAAATCGAATGCAGTTTTCACTAATGTATTGAGATAAGCTTGGATTAAAACTTTAGCTTTGTTTCATCGAAATCGGTTGACAACTAGAGATAAGAATTTGATAATAATATACCCATCAAAAACATAAATGTGAAATGAGAGCCAAGTTCAATAAGTAAGTAGGTATGCTTTAGCCGTTGACTTCAGCGACAAAAGAAGTGAGATCTAAATGGGTGCCAATTACAATGGTCAGTCCTGAAACTTATTTATAACAATATGAAATATTTTTAACAACTTTAAAATATCATTTCATCTCATAATTTAGGATATTATATTGAAGCCTAAGGTCTAACTAACTCGAAACTAAACTAACTCGGTCTAACTCGAAAACTATAGAAAATCGCGGAACATACATGGGGGTGATTCGGGTACCCCAAGGGGTGTTCTATCTCTGGACTTTAGCTTGACACTACTTTTTGGGACACCCTGTATATACAAGAATTGCTCGTCTAAAGATCTTTACTCTGAGGTTTAAAGGTATAAACATGATCTAGACACGCGGCAGCGTGTCAGCCAAGTTCAAGCGAACGGGCGAAGCGCGCACAGTGTGTAATATTACAGGAACCATTTGGGTCATTTTTCACCCCCTCGTAACTCAAAAACTATTTCACATAAACAAAGTCAAATTTGGCTCATCTATTGCCACTTGCGAGTAAAACATGTGCACCGAATTTCATAAACACACCTCAAACGGTTATTTAGATATTAACATCCAAAAATGGTTTGTTATGGCAAATTTTATCACTGACTGACCTATAGACGTTAATTATAACCCAGTTCCAGATGACCTAGAACGTTCAAATTTGGCATCCAGGTAGGTAGTGGGGTGGATACAAAGGAAAAAATCTGAAACTTGTAAATTTTTATATTATTATTGTACTTTTTCAATTAATTCATTCTCTTAGGAACTCTTATAGCGCCTATAACATAAGTAAGAGCAAAGATTATAGTGTGTCAGGTAAGTAGGTAGTAGGTACACTTATTCAGTACTAGTTTCCGCCCGCGGCTTCGCCCGCGTGATACCTTGAAAAAAAAAACAAATCTATGCCGCGAGAACCTTATATTTTTCCGAGATAAAAAGTAAGTAAAGTAAGTAAACATACATCCACGCATCCATACATTCTTACAAACTATCGCGTTTAGTAGGATTTACATAGCAACCTTACTAACATGGACATTGGACAGTTCAAATTATTAGCACGTACCTACGTAAGTAGGTAGCTCAATGGTAGATAGATACTTACTGAGTATGTGTACCTAGATAGCAGCCCCGGATCTAGGGGGGGGCAAGCCGGGGTCCATGCCCCGGGAGGCAAGTTCAGGGGGGCGCCAAATTCACATTTTACAGACGAATGGACAACACATCATTTACTTAACTTTGACTTTTTTATTTCTTATCCTATCCTATGCTGAATATACAATATATACCTATCCTACGCGTTCATGTCTAAATATCTGTAAATAAAGAGGTTTAACACAGAAAGAACATCGATGGATGCATTATTTCCGGGAGGCCTATGTCCAAATGACAATCTTCAAAATTAGTGGACATTAAAGGTAAAATAAATATAAGGAGGCGGGGGCGGCATTTTGGAATAAATGGAAATAGTGATAATGTTAGGAGGTACCTCCGAGGCGACGCGCAGACGCAGCACCTGGCGGCTGTGAGAAATGGACTAGGGTTGTTGCGCCAGGAACGGGTGCAACCTAAGAAGCAAGTCCGGAAGTACGAATGAGGTTTACTAGTTGTAATGCAGGAACGATGCCTGGAAGAGGAAGAGAGCTAGCGGATGTTTTAAAAAGAAGAAAAAATGTAGCGTGTTTGCAAGAGACGAAATCGAAGGGGACGAAAGCTAGAGAAATCGGGGTGAATTATAAATTGTATTATTGTGGAAGCCATGGTAAGAGGAATGATGTGGGAATTTCTTTCAAAATGAAATTTTGAAAGAAAAGAAGAATGCGTTTAGGGAATAGAAAAGGGATGTGAGTGGAGATGACGTTATGAGAGAGAATAAAAAGACAGTATATACAGGGTGTCCCAAAAAGTAGTGTCAAGCGAAAGTCCAGAGATAGAACACCCCTTGGGGTACCCGAATCACCCCCATGTATGTTCCACGATTTTCTATAGTTTTCGAGTTATTAATTTTTTTCCGAATTTTTGAAAATTGACGACTTGAACAACTTAAAACATTCTTACAAAAAAAGTAGAAAACTTTCTTGAGATTTTTTTTTTGCTACTAAATTTTAATGAGTAGGTAGTTCTTTTATGCATAAAATAATCAGCTACGTGACTTTGATGAAAACTATGAAAATGTTGGTGTAAAGTCAAATAATTACATTCGGTGAATTATGACTTAAATTTTCAACTTTAAATTAAAAATCTTAACAAGTGATTTCATGGTTCTTAAATAAGTCTAAAGAATTCTCCAGACTCTCAGCTTTCATAATCAATAAAAAAAAGTAGTACTTATTAGGCTACTTTGGCTAAAATCGGCTTTCAAAGACGGTAAGGTGGAAAATTCTTAAAATTAGTTACCTGATTAAAAAATAGATTTTGGCCATTTTATCATTCCTAAGCTTAATTTGTTTGTTAACTAACCAAAAATGACTACAAAGAATTAGTTTATGCCAAAGAAATCAGCAATATGGCCGAATTAGGAACAAAATTAAGACAGGCTGAAGAAAAAATTAAGGCACTTAAAATAGCTTTCATACGATTAAAGGAAACCTTTTTAAGACGATGTAGGATTTGTATCGACTGAGAAGGTTGACATTTTGAAAACTTTTAGTAAAAAATTAATAAATTTTACTTGTTGTTTTATTTCATAAATTTAGCTAAACTAAATAAATAAAACCTTCAAATATTAATGAAATCTTACTTTCCTGCAGTCATTTTTGGTTAGTTATCAAACGAATTAGCTAATTTTAAGAATTTTCCACCTCACCGTCTTTGAAGGCCGATTTTAGCCAAAGTAGCCGCTATTAAGTACTATTTTTTTTAATGATCATGAAAGCTGAGAGTCTGGAGAATTCTTAAGACTTATTTAAGAACCATGAAATCACTTGTTGAGATTTTTAATTTAAAGTTGAAAATTTAAGTCATAATTCACCGAATGTAATTATTTGACTTTACACCAACATTTTCATAGTTTTCATCAAAGTCACGTAGCTGATTATTTTATGCATAAAAGAACAACTTATTAAAATTCAGTAGCAAAAAAAAATCTCAAGAAAGTTTTCTACTTTTTTTGTAAGAATGTTTTAAGTTGTTCAAGTCGTAAATTTTCAAAAATTCGGAAAAAAATTAATAACTCGAAAACTATAGAAAATCGTGGAACATACATGGGGGTGATTCGGGTACCCCAAGGGGTGTTCTATCTCTGGACTTTCACTTGACACTACTTTTTGGGACACCCTGTATAATATTTGGAGTCTAAAAGGAAAGCCAAGAAGGCAGTTGCTATGCAAGAGCCAAAGTACAGGACAGACTGTATGATCACTGGAAAGCCCAAGTGGGCAAAAAAACCTGTATCGAATAGCAAGAGAAAGAGAAGAATGCAAGAGATTTTATCCACATAAAATGTACTAAAGATGACGGAGGTAAAGTTTTGACGAACGATGATGATATAAAAGAGCACTGGAAAGGGTACCTAAATACCCTTTCCAGTGCTCTTTTTCATTTTTCAAGGGGAATGTTTGGAGTGGAGTGTAAGACAGTATGCCAGTA
The DNA here is from genome assembly GCA_963675405.1 of Cosmorhoe ocellata. Classification (NCBI taxonomy): domain Eukaryota; kingdom Metazoa; phylum Arthropoda; class Insecta; order Lepidoptera; family Geometridae; genus Cosmorhoe; species Cosmorhoe ocellata. Next base: position 1,416,384 of record OY776273.1, read on the forward strand.
AGTATGGATTTAGTTAAAGATGTGAGTATGAACGAAGTAAAAAAAGCTGTGCAAGATATGAAGAATGGGAAAGCCGTTGGGCCAGATGGCATTCCTGTGGAGGTGTGGCAGTTACTTAGTGCGGATGGAGATGCGAGTGGCTGAGTTTGTCCTTTAAAAAGGTGTTGCAAGAGGAGACGATCCAGGACGAATGTTGCAATAGTACGCTAATGCCCATCTTTCAAAACAAGGGTGATGTACACAGGACTGCAACAACTACCGAGGAATAAAGCTCATGTCGCACAGTATGAAAGTTTGGGAGAAAGTAGTAGCGAGACGAATGAGTGAGAGAAGAGAGTCAGATCACAGAGCCAGTTCGGGTTTATGACAGGACGAGGGACAACGGACGCCATATTTGCGCTTCACCAACTGTGCGAAAAATACAGACGTGCACACAAAAACTTGCACATGGAGTTCGACGATCTCAAGAAGGCGTACGACACAGTACGCCGTGGGGTACCAGGGAAGTATCTGCAGCTTGTCGGGCCAAAATTGTTTGGGCGGACAAGAGATGAATGGCATGCAAGTTGGAGAGTGTTAGGTATGAATTTGGATGGATATAGGGGTAGAGGTAAAGAAAAGATGGATTTACTGTGTGAAAGATGATATGAGTAGGTAAGAAAGGTACCTACTGAGATGACGGATGATAGAGGAAAATGGAAGAAGAAAACGTGTTGTGCCGACCCCACATGGTGTGGGAAAAAAGGCGGAAAGAAGAAGAAGAAGAAGGGGGCGGCATTTTTCAGTTTTTTCCCCGCCTAAAAAAAATTGAAGATCCGGGGCTGATATAACAGTACGCAGATGGCACAGTAGTTAGTCGGAGAAATAGTCTAATTCATTCTTCTTCACGTGTAGTGATTTTATCCTCTTCGCATAATCTCATGCACATGCACGAAAGGAAAAGAAGCATAAAAAGATTTATTATTCTCTCAATTTATCTATACCCCAGACTATTAATTAACGCGTAAATTAGTGGGTAGGTAACTAATTATATCAATGTTTACAAACACAACCGAGGTACCTATTTCATACGTTGTAATACATAATCTACTATTCAGTATTCCCTTTTATTTTAGCTAATCTCCAATGTGCCTATCACATAAAGTTCCACTTGAAGTCACGCTGTAAATGGTAGGTAGGTAGGTAGTACAGGCATTTTAATCTATCTAGGTAGTAGTTACTTTAATAGGTACGTGAGTAGATACCTACTTTGTAATCAATCATACATCGAGCTAAGTACAATCAAATTATATAGTAACCTTCGTTTTGCCTGACAACTACGTCGCTCTGGTTTTTATATGTTTTCTCGTGTTATTTTGAGTTTTATTGCGTAATTTTGGTGGTTATTTTGCCAATAAAGCCCGGGTTCTTGACGCGAGTGTAAAGTATGTGAATGAGAGTGAATAGTTCTCTTCAAATTCCATCGAAGGAAATCCCGATAATTTTCAACAAAACAGCCATCTTTTGTTTAAAATTGACTTGACAACTTGACTATGACTCTGTGACGTTGACAATACTTATAAATAAATACACTTGACACTGGCAAAATTGTTCTCAAAGAGACAGATGCCATAATTGAAGAAGAAGAAAAAGAACATTTAGGTTAGGTACCTAAGTACCTACTTAAGTTATTAGATTTACAAAATAAATTTATTTTACGTATTAGGTTGTATTTTATCTTGATTCTTGATCAAATTATTGGTCGAATACTGTAGTTTCAATATCTCTAAAACGTAGATAAAACAATGTAGATGTAGATAGATGAAAAACTACACACAAACACACAATCCTACTTAAATTATAAACGCGAAAGTTTTTAAGAATGTATGTATGTATGTTTGCTTCTCTTTCACGCTGAAACGGCTGAACGGTTCTGGATGAAATTTGGCACAGATATAGATTACAGTCTGGAATAGCACATAGGCTACTTTTTATCCTGGAAAAATGTACGGTTCACGTGGGATAGCTTTGTTTTTGGTTTTCAAGGTACCACGCGGACGAAGCCTTGGGTGGAAGCTAGTATTATAATATTATAAATGCAAAAGTAGGTATCTGTCTGTGTGTTACTCAATCACGCCTAAATTACTGAACCGATTTAAATGAAATTTGGTATAGATATAGTCTAAACTTGAGGAAGGATAGGCTACTTTTTAATGCGAAAGAAGGTGCTGAAATAGGGGTGGTTGTTTTATTTGCTAAATTATTATTAGCCTAAAAAAAATGCTGTCAGAAGTCATTATTCCATGCGGACGAAGTCGGTGGGCATAGCTAGTTGAGTTGTGTATAAAATTGAATAATTTACAGCAGATAAGATTACCAAGTTTTAGTTAGATAGGTAACTAAGATCTATGTGGCTGTTGACGTGAGGTATATAAATAGGTACATAATATACCTACATTGTACAGCATATCCAAACAAGCGGAAAATTTGTATGCTGTAACACTGGCGCCATCTATCCCTTCAAAATCCGTCATAATTCACTGAAACCTCGATAAATTGAGCGTTCTAAATCTGTTGCTATCTCTTTTTGTTGTCCTTCAAACAACAAGGACTAACAGTATTTTAATCAAATGTTTACAAATGGCAAAGTGGTTAATGAAGTTAAACATGTTTTTAAAATTTACAGAAATAATCAAAATACAAAAATAATGTCTTCGACTCGGCGGCGAATTGATAAAATGTTATCGGTTTTATCATACTATTATTGAAGCTATCTAAGAAGTCGACATGCGACTGTGATACCAAGGAGGTCTAGCCACAGTTCGTATTGGTCTGTCATTCAGCGCGCGCTGTTTCGCGGTCAATGGTAACCCTGCCGAGTTGAATAGCTCGTTGCTCCGAACGTTTCGATCTATTCTTACGTCATTTTATCTTACTTCGGTTATTTAAACTATTTGTTTACTTTTTAAAGAATAAAAAAAAGCTGCATACATAATTGTAGTTTTTTTTTTTGCTGAACTTTGTGAAGTGTTTTGTGAAGAGTAATTATTATTGTTGTGGCATAGAGTAAGTACATCATTTTGGATAATCATAAATGACTTAATAGTTATTTTTAGGTGTTAACTAAGTAAGTACCTAATGTTTTTAGGTAAGTTCTAACTCAGGTGTTCTAGAGAGCTACGTAAGAGTTGAGATTGCTAGTTTTAAATTATTGCGCATAATATAAACCTTTTCGATAAATATCAACATAAATACTTTTTTACGAACTTTGACATACCTACTTTTTGTAAACTATTTGCGCTGCTGATTGACAGCTCAGTATCGCCATCTCTGTCTGACATAGGCTTGAAAAGTATAGCTGTGCTATTTTTTAAGGAACATGTTTTTAAACAGTCAACATGAAGTGACGTAAAATATATGAAATTGAGGGTCACATTTTTTAAGCTAGTCTCGCGGCCATGTGCAATTTAATATTGCGTAACTTTTTGCGCAACTAATATTGTAAATGCTAATATTTTGATGTTCTTGTAATTCTTTACTGTACCTACACAGTGAAATATTTACAAGCAAGTCATTGATCTGTTAATTATATTATTTTGAGTCTATTGAAGAGAATTTGAATTGAAAAAAATACATATAGGTAATAGCGAGCTTAGCCCTAAGAGTTTTCTACCAGCAAACTTAGGCTTGCAAGCGTAGATGGAGAAGCTATAAATAACTCTTTGATAAATATGATTTAATTCAGGGATAGTGGTTTAACGGTTTGGTCGAATTAGTAAGGGCAGTGAACGGAAAAAACATGGAAGCTTCAAAATATCCGCGAAACCTGACACCAAATTTCACACATCGAAACTCCTTCGTGGATTTGACAAAAATTGATTAATGTTGACCTTATTCCCTCGACGTTTGGGTTTAAATTCCCGTAATGTGTTATGATTTTTAAATAATTTTTTGGCATAACTGACAAGCCCCGCCTACCAAAGCTCTATTTTTGTGGGGTCATTTATTAGCTCAAGGAATGCTTCCATATACCTAGTCCGTTCACTGGGTACCTAAGGGTAAAACCAGGGACCTTACCACAAGCTCTAGGGGCAATATCAAAGTATTACTTTGAAATTTTGTACCATCCTTCTAATACCTACTATAAGCGCGAAAGTTTGTAAGAATGTGTGGATGTATGTTTGTTACTCTTTCACGTTGAAACGGCTGGACGGATCTGGATGAAATTTGGCACACATATAGTTTATAGCCTGGAATCGCACATAGGCTACTTTTTATCCCGAAAAAATGTACGGTCCCCGTGGGATAGATTTGTTTTTGTTTTTTAAAGTAGGTACCACGTGGGCGAAGCCGTAAGCGTGACATATAAAAACTGTAAAATAAATAAAAATAAATATGAACACGACTATAATCCCCAGGCTCGGTAGATATCTCCTCAGATCTTTGGTTACTTAGATCTTTGAGGATATCTAAAGGGGGTAGTCAGAGGCAAGTCCAAACGTGACATTTGGTACATGCCCACATGTTGCACAGTAGTTAGTATTCCGTACGTGACAGGTTGCAAGCCCATCGCCGCTTATAAGAATACTAACCTATGACACACACCTTCGAATTATTGTTCTAGGGTATGCCGGTTTCCTCACGATGTTTTCCTTCACCGTTTAAGAGCACTGGCATTGCGCACATAAATTTTTCGAATGGAAAAACTCATTGGTGCACGACCAGGTTTGAACCCACGACCTTCGGATCGTGAGGCCGGGTGCTACCACTGCACCACCAGCGCTCTTATAAAAATTGTGTCGAAATATTTTTACTTCAAGCTTAAAACTATAACGTTTCTGAAACATAATGGTTTGTCAAAGCTTGTGGTGATCGAAAACTAATGGGGAAAAATATAATAAATAATTCGCATTGACACCATATTTTACCTACTTTAATGTTTGTTCTAAGCGACGACCTACGTATTTGGATTTTCCTAATGAATCAATAAAATCAAATCCAATTCATTATAACTTACTAGCTTCCGCTCACGGCTTCGCCCGCGTGGTACCTTTTAAAACAAAAACAAATCTATCCCGTGGGAACCGTACATTTTTCCGGGATAAAAAGTAGCCTATGTGCTATTCCAGACTCAGACTATAATCTATATCTGTGCCAAATTTCATTTAGATCCGTTCAGCCGTTTTAGCGTGAGTAACAAACATACATCCATCCATCCATCCATACATTCGACGACCTCAGTGGCGCAGCGGGCAAGAGTCCGCCTGCGACGCAAGAGGTTGCGGGTTCGATTCCCGCCTCGGAACAAATTTGTGTACGATCTGCAGAAATTTGTTCCGTTGGTCTGGGTGTGTATGTATAATAAAAAATATCTATCTATGTACCTACATCATGTATTAAATATATCAGTTATCTAGTACCCATAACACAAGCTTTGAGTAGCTTACTTTGGGGCTAGATGATGCTGTGTGGATTGTCCAGCATTATTTATTATTATTTATTATTATTATTCTTACAAACTTTCACGTTTATAATATTAGTAGGATTACTTAGTTGGTAATGTTAGACCTGCCTCACAGCTCAGTGGGTAGTAGCTCTGCCTCCTGCGCTGCAGGTTGTGGGTTCGATCCCCCAGGACTGACATTTGTGTGAACGCACATGTTTGTTCTGTGTCTGGGTGTTATTAGCTATTATTAGGTTATTATTAGCTGTTATTAGGTAACTAAGCATGTATTTACAAAAATGTAAGTAGGTACCTTATATAATGGATTCTTATTTTGCATCTGTCCTTTTGATGAAATTCGGTTCAGCGGTCAAGCGTGCAAGCGTGGCAGGCAGAGCTACTTTCGCATTTATAATATTAGTTTTATCCTACTAATATTACCTGGATTTAAACCGAATGGGTTGGCTGGTAGAAAATGCCCCTAGGCAATAACCTCCTTTTATAACACATTTTTTGTAATTTGTGTACAATAAAGTATAAATAAATAAATAAATAAATAAATATTATAAACGCGAGAATTTATAAGAATGTGTGGATGTACCTAAGTATGTTTGTTACTCTTTCACGCTGAAACGGCTGAACGGATCTGGATAAATTTGGCACATATATAGATTATAGTCTGGAATAGCACATAGGCTACTTTTTATCCTGGAAAAATTTACGGTTCCCGTGGGATAGATTTGTTTTGATTTTTCAAGGTACCACGCGGGCGAAGCCGTGGGTAGAAGCTAGTTTTATCATATAGTTACTAGTGTGTAGTTTTAAAAGTATCAATTTCTCAGTATGGTCGCTCATAAGTCATAAGTACAGTACCTCCCTACCTAAAGTTACGGATATACGGATAGAGATAGGTAGGTGGATACTGTGGTAGCTTTCTGACCTTCATTCAAACCATCGATCGATTTGTGCAAGTGCTTATTATATATTTATATATTTGTGCTACTTACCTACTTTCAGATCACTTACTATCCTACTAATATATGGGCAAAAGTATGTATGTTTGTTACTCTTTCACGCTGAAACGGGTGGATTGGATGAAATTTGGCATAGATAGGTAGGTACTAGCAATGTTGTAAATGTTTCTCAATAAAAGTATTTTTTTGATAAAAATATAGGTAATACTACCTTAAGGCCCAGAATACTCGTCACGCTATTCCTTACGTAAAAGTTACAAAAAAAGTGACAGGTCTGTGTAGCAACGTGTAGCAACTTCGTGCTATGTCTGATTCCGAGGAGATCCGCCTCGGAATCAGACATAGCACGAAGCGAAATACCCAAATGACAAGTAAGTAGGTACCTAGAGTGCGGCATGATAATATGGCTGCTCTGAATTATGAACTATACTGAATATACTTAACGAAAGCGACAATTTATAAAAAACATAAATATGTTCAAGTAAATAGCTTATTTCAAAAAAAGGGCTGGGTTGATTTGTTTCAAATTAACTGATTTACATTCATGTGAAATAGAAATTCAAAATACCTTACTGTTTTAGATAAATTAGGGAATTTCTGAATTTTTAGGGGTATTTTTGACATGATTTTTAACCAAGGTTTTCTATCTAACTCGTGTTTTAGCTCCGGTTGATTTTTCACTTATATCCTTGAGTATCGTGTAGTTCAATTTCAATGTAATCTATTAAGCGGTAATAGAATGATTAGGGTTGCAATACTTGCAAACCTATTCGGTATTGAGTAACGGGTACGCCATTTCGAACTGAGTATCGAGTCGTTACATCCAAAGCATCTCGTTACGTGTTCGTTACGGATAGTAGGTAACGAATACTCATTGTTATTGTAACGGGTAGGTACACACGAGTACGCTTTTTGTAGTTACTTTTACATCTCTAGGTGGCATGGCGCTAGGTGCCATGTGTTATCTATACTTAAATATTTTATAAAAACTATGTCTGGTATAAATTAAAACATTTATCGTACATACACAGATATTATAATGATAATATTTATCTGTCTGTAAATATAGTTATCGCTGCCATGCCATGTCGCTGAAAAATTCATAAATCAAGGCTGAGTTTTACGATAAAAGTAGGTAGGTACCTAACCTACTAATGTTACTTCCGTAGTTAGGTTAGGTAGGTAACTACTAAAATAGGTTAAAGAACCTTACATTTGTTTTGAGTAGTATATATTACTAGCTTCCGCGCACGGCTTCGTCCGCTTGAAAAACAAAAACCAAATCCATCCCGGGGGAACCGTACATTTTTCCGGGATAAAAAGTAGCATGTGCTATATATTTTTAAACTTACGCGATCTCATTATTATAAATATTAAACGGGTATTTATCGCGTTTTATTTAACTATTATAACCGTGACCACGACAGTGTGTAGATAAACCTGTCGAAACGTCGTCGGGAAAAAATAGGTAAATAAAACGCGATAAATACCGGTTTAATACTAATAAAGCCTATGTGCTATTCCAGACTATAATCTATAGATACTGTGCCTTTCAGCATCCAGATCTGTTCAGCCGTTTCAGAGTGAAAGAGTAACAAACATACATCCATACCATACATTCTTACAAACATTCGCGTTTATAATATTAGTATGATTAAATGCCGATGGAATATTATCAGTTAAGATACGATTTACTATTACCAGGTACCTACCTACACCATTGTAAAGATGGTCGACGACGTCCTTCCGATGATGAGGAGCCTCAGCCCCGACCCTGAGGACCTGGTGGCCATCGGGAAGAAATACAACAACATACAAGTACGTATTCCTAAGTAAAATAGAAAAGAATAGAAGAGAAATTATTTTGTCACGTTAAGGTGCGGTTAAACGGCGCGGAGTAGCACGAGCCTACGCGAGCGGAGCCTACCGTGGAGATGCGGCATCGCGCTGTCCGCTCTGTAGGTCTACCATGAGTTTTCACAATCTACACTCGCTAGCGACTGTAGTTAAAAAAACGTATGAAAACTTGTACAGCGCCTCTAGCGGATAGTAAAACGTCGCGTAGTTAACTAATTAACTATCCTACGTCACAGCGTACTACAGCGACTGTAGTTTGCGCTCATTAATTTGCTTAGAATATGGTACCATGGGTAACAATTTTGACAGATGTCATAGTAACGTACTATTACTACTGTAGTGACGTCAGCTGATCTAAATGTGACAACTCATAGTAGACTTACAGTACCATCTGTTCAGACGGCACACGAGCCAAGCCGAAGATTGCTCGCGCGCCTTTGATCCGTTTCGACAAAACCGACAAGTGACGGATCGCGCGAACTTTGCCGAGCCGCGCCGAGCGTAGTGCGGAACCAGACTCGGCTCGCGTGTTTGCGCGCCGTTTAAACGCACCATAACAGTTAATTTAGGTCAGTGATTCCCAAAGTGGTCCAGGTGGACCCCCAGGGGTCCACGGGAGACTCGACGGGGGTCTACAATCGTAAGCAGGGGCGCATCAAAATTAATTTCGTTTCGATAGTGAAGAACTAAAATGTTGGCTTGTTATGTACCTAAATTAAGGCCCAGCATTTTTGAAAATTGCAAGTATTGCAACCCTAATCATTCTATTACCGCTTAATAGATTACATTGAAATTGAACTACACGATACTCAAAGATATAAGTGATAAATCAACCGGAGCTAAAACACGAATTAGTTAGAAAACCTTGGTTAAAAATCATGTCAAAAACACCTCTGAAAATTCAGAAATTCCCTAATTTATCCAGAACCGTAAGGTATTTTGAATTTCTATTTTACATGAATATAAATCAGTTAATTTGAAACAAATCAACCCAGCCCTTTTTTTGAAATAAGCTATTTACTTGAACATATTTATGTTTTTTATAAATTGTCGCTTTCGTTATGTAATTCAGAGCAGCCATATTATCATGCCGCACTCTACTAACTTGTCATTTGGGTATTTCGCTACGTGCTATGTCTGATTCCGCGGAGATCCGCGTTGCTATACGGACATATGTCACTTTTTTTGTAACTTTTACGTAAGGAATAGTGTGACGAGTATTCTGGGCCTTAAACCTTCTCAATAAGACAATTTATAGATAAATTGAGAAAAAAATGTTAGTTTGGAAATGTAAAAGATTTTTTTTTTTCGAAATCTGTTAAGTCGTTGAAACTCAGCCACAACGCAAGTTTCCATACATAGATAGAGATCTAATCTTCACTTTTTTTCAAGATTTAGAAATTGGAAGTAATGTAGATGCAGGGGGTCCACCGGATCCAGCAAAATTTTGAAAGTGGTCTATGAAACAAAATAGTTTGGGAACCACTGATTTAGGTTTATAAAGCGTTGCTAAGGTGACAATAAAACAGGCAACCATTCAGTATGAGCTGCAGCAGCACACATGGAGGCTGACGCAGCGCTGATTGTAGATGGCGCCTCTGAGCAGCGCAGGAAACTGCGACACGCGCTGCCATATTTAAGTATATTAAAGATAAACCTACCTATAACCATTGAGCGTAAAAACTGAAAGCATTCTTTGAGAAAAACAATGACCCCACAAAAATAGAGCTCTAGTAGGCGGGGCTTCTCAATTATGCCTTGAAGGAGTGAGGTTTGCCTGCATTTGTCAATGGCAGAGGTCATAATTATAATATACTAGGTTCAGCTTACGGCTTCGCCCGCGTGGTAGCTTGAAAAACCAAATCGAATCTATCCCGCATTAACCCGTTAACCATACATTTTTCCGGGATAAAAAGTAGCATAGGTGTTACATAGGTAGGTACATAATTTTAGAAATGTCACTGTCATTCTACATTAATCTCTAAGGAGTACCTATGTACCTATTCGCTAGGGATATTTTCCGAAACATAAATAAATAATCAGTGAACAAACACACAGCACAATACAATTTTTAAACTACTGTACCTAAATAGTAGATTTCTTTGTTTAGTAACTTTTATGTCACTTCCGTCATATCTAAAATTATACCCACATAGTTGTAGAAACTGAAGAGGGAACATTACGCGGTATCAGTAAATATTGCGCAATAACAAGTTACCAATAATTATCTTATTACTCGTTGTATTCTAGTAAGAAAAATGGAAGATAATAAAATTTGGTAGCGACATCTATTGGTAGTAAACGATGTAAAGTAAAACTATAGAACGTTTTGTAGTTTGTTTATAATTTTAATTATGCTACTCACCGACAGATGGCAATACTTACTTTGACCATTGTGTATTATATTGTTTTATTTTACATCCATGATAATGTACGCAATAAATACAAAACTTTTTATTTTTTTGCAAATTATTTCTTGGTTCCATTATAATTTTAATGAAATAACATTCATTACAATAGCCAACCAGCTGCGCCCCGGCATGTTGGCTCCTCGTTTTCGCGTATAGCGTTGTCTCTTTCTGCCTTCTCGTGGATGACGTGTGCTTCATTTCATGTGTCATGCCGCATGCGCCGTCTCATGCCGACTTCGATCGGACGGAAGTCAGTTACAAATGATATGTTCTGTCATACTATCTTGTTTTTAGCTGAATTACATTAAAAATAATAGAATTCTACTCGGTTTTCCATTTGAAACGCAATAGGAAAACTATCTCGCTACGACACCAAGAACATTTCACGGATTTCAGTGTGTTTGTTGAGTGTTTACAGTGGTTCTTGTGAAACGGAGAAAACAGTGATTTTACGGGATTTCCAGTGCTTTTACCTGCTTCCGTAAGCATCTTGCGTGAAGGTAACGATGTGAAACGGTAGTCTTTACAACTACAGCAATTCTACTTAACAAAAAACCGTAAATTTGATAACCTCGCCGAACACGGCGACTTTGCTTGCGTACCGACTCTAAAAAAAAAAGTGGAAGAATATTTCACTACACCTTTGACTCGTACATAAATCGAATAAAAAAGTAACTTTAATATAATTCCTTTTCGATTTAGGAAAAGTTAGGCATTGTTACCTACCTACTTTATCGTAAATTTGTGTCTAAAACCTTTGGATCGCAGGCACTTAATTCGTAGATTCTTTGTAAAGATGATAAGGTGGTCAAATACACCAGTCGGCAATCTTATCAGATTCTTATGCGATCGTATGGTTGTCAGATGTTGCAACTTTTATATGGCTAGGTTGCTGCTATCATAAAAAAAAAGGTACAAGCCGGCGACGCGTGTTCATATTATTAGTACCTTTTCTTTGTTTATTTTTGATGTTCTATACCTCTATAAGATAAAGAACCGCTCTAGTCTAGAACTGATCACTTTATTCACATTGCCTGTTAGTCACATCATCTGTCTGTTAGTATGCAATCAAAACCTTTGGGTTCCTAGAATCATTAAATTTGACATGAAACAAGCACAAGTAGGTACCTACCTACCTACCTAATAATAAAATAAACATCTGTCTGTACGTCTACCATGAGTTGTCACATTTAGATCAGCTGACGTTACTACAGTAGTAATAGTACGTTACTATGACATCTGTCAAAATTGTTACTCATGGTACCAAATTCTAAGCAAATTAATGAGCGCAAACTACAGTCGCTGTAGTACTGTGACGTAGGATAGTTAGCTATGTGAGGTTTTAGTACCCAACTATCCGCTAGAGGCGCTGTACCAAGTTTTCATACATTTTTTTACTACAGTCGTTAGCGAGTGTAGATTGTGAAAACTCATGGTAGACCCTCGGACCATAATACTTTCTTTTCCTGACTATTTATCCCACCTGGTAAAGTCAGCCTTCACACTCCTCCACTTCACACTTACCATGATGTGGTCTTCAGAAATATTGCATGCTCTCCGTGGTCAAACACAGCTGATTATACAACTTAGCCATAATGAATGGTGCTTTTTTTGACGACTTCAGTGGCGCAGCGGGCGAGAATCCGCCTGCGACGCAAGAGGTTGCGGGTTCGATTCCCGCCACGGAACAAATTTGTGTACTATCTGCAGAAATTTGTTCCGTTGGTCTGGGTGTTTTCTATGTATAAAAAAAAAATATCTATCTATGTATATAATGTATTAAATATATCAGTTATCTAGTACCCATAACACAAGCTTTGAGCTTACTTTGGGTAGATGATGCTGTGTGGATTGTCCAGCATTATTTATTTATTTATTTTATTTATTATTTTTCTTTTTACCCAACTGCGAAACATAGATGGAGGGTAACGTGTTTGGGGTGTTTGTATGTATATTTATGTATGCAAGTTTCTTTAGCTGTCGCTTTAGCCCAAATGGCTGGACAGATTTTGACATAATTATGAGGCATTGTTGGATTAAATTTGTTTATCGATTTGGACAACACAACACATAGGCTATACAAAATGTACAACATCTAATAAATCGGCTGTATTTGCAGTTACATTCAGACAGATTTTTTAATTTTTGGAATACTAGTTTCCGTTCCGTCTCTTTAGATCAGTGGTTCCCAAACTCTTTTCTTTCATAGACCACTTTCAAAATTTTGCTGGATCCAGTGGACCCCCTGCATCTACATTACTACTAATTTCTAATACTTGAAAAAATAAAAGTGAAGATTAGATCTATCTTTCTATGGAAACTTGCATTGTGGCTGAGTTTGTGGCCAACATTTTAGTTCTTCACTATCGAAACCAAATTAATTTTCATGCACCCCCTGCTTACGATTTTAGACCCCCATTTTCTGTCACGTCCGAAGTAGACCCCCGTCGAGTCTCCCGTGGACCCCTGGGGGGTCCTACTGTACCACTTTGGGAATCACTGCTTTAGATAATAGTAAAATACAAAAGAGGTGGCGGGTCGCTCTATTGTGTTGTTTTGTGTGATAGAAACAAATACAGGTATATAATTAAGTACTTATCTTATGTGTCATGGCCGCTATAATTGTTAAGCTCAAAACTGAATCTTAAATATTTGCGTCATGGCTTATTTTAAATCAAACAAATTAACGCTTGGCAACAACGCCTAGGTACATAATTACCTAGCTGTATATTATATACAGTTATAAGGTCAAGGATTAAATTTAACTAAAATATTGTTAGATACCTATTATTTAATCTATTTAATCTATATATATAAAAATGAATTGCTGTTCGTTAATCTCGCTAAAACTCGAGAACGGCTAAACGGATTTATCTTATCTTGGTCTTGAAATGTTCGTGGAGGTCTAGGGAAGGTTTAAAAGGTAAGAAAAATTCGAATAACTGCCGGGAAAACCCTAAAAATAGCCCTTTTCTATTTCCCATACAAACGTTTTCTAAATAAGTACGAAGTCTGCCGGGTCAGCTAGTTATACATAAAAATATATTTACGAAACATTCTTTCACCATGATAATAAAAAGATTTATTAAATTAATTAATCTCACAAGTCCATGTCAAGTCTCAACCTCGGAATGAAATGTCATGAATCTCTGGACATTTTCAGTGGGAATTAATATAACTTGCTGTGAAAACAAGAAACATGAAATAGTTTATAATTTTGATAATGCAGCGAAAGTTATTTTTGGCATGTTGGCATGTACCTACCTAATGCCTGTAGGTCTACCATGAGTTTTCACAATCTACACTCGCTAGCGACTGTAGTTAAAAAAATGTATGAAAACTTGTACAGCGCCTCTAGCGGATAGTTGGGTACTAAAACCTCACGTAGCTAACTATCCTACGTCACAGTACTACAGCGACTGTAGTTTGCGCTCGTTATTTGCTTAGAATTTGGTACCATGAGTAACAATTTTGACAGATGTCATAGTAACGTACTATTACTACTGTAGTGACGTCAGCCGATCTAAATGTGACAACTCATGGTAGACCTACTGTAGTCTGAAATAAAGTGAGTGTTACTTTAATAACCCAATTTCTGTAATTTTAATTGGTTCGGTCGAATTAAAATGTAAGCGTAGGTAGTCTAAATTTGAATAATCAATTATTATAATCTTGAAGGGAGTGACTACCGAGATGACGGATAGGGGAGAGGGGAGGAAGAGAACCTGTTGTGCCGATCCCCCAAGTGGGATAAGGGCAGGAAGATGATGATGATGATGTATTAAGTATTATAATTGTCTTAGAGCGCTGGAGGTGTACCCCTGCCTCACGATCCGAAAGTCGTGGGTTGAAACCTAGTTGTGCGCCAATGAGTTTTACCATTCAAAAAAATTGGCGATGGGCTTGCAACCTGTCACGCATGGAATACTACCTAATCACTGTGCAAAATGTGGTCATGTGCCAAATATCATGTTTGGACGTGTCTGACTACCCCCTTTAGAAATCCTCAAAGATCTAAGTAACTAGAGATCTGAGTAGATTATCTACCGAGTCTGGGGATTACAGTCGTGATCATGCTTTTTCTTTCTTCTTTTATTCTGTCACTAGTTCTGTCAAACCAGTGTGGTGAAAGGATTAAGTAAATACAAAATGCTTTGATTCACGACTAGAACAAAGTGAGCGAACAAGTCAAAATGAGTTTCTTACCATTAACGCTAATGAAAATCTCCTTGCTTTCGACCTATTCGGTTTACCTTTCCCGCCAATTGAAAACAACGTCGGACGCCGCAATAACAAAACGTTTGAACGTGATTTTTTTGAAAATAGAACGTCCTTGTCAATGCGGGCGGTCAAATGAGGTCGATGTTCTCGAGCTAGATTGTTTATTGAACGTTTGATGTAACATCTGCAAAGTTAGCGGCTAGCTAATTCAGTATTGAATAAACATTTTTTTAAAGGATTCAGCATAAAATTAGCATCATTTTTCTTCAAATTAGCTGCACGCTGCATGACAATATAAAGCTGTGACTTACGTAAAGTTACGTAGCTTAGTTGACATTGACAGCTTTATGTGATACGTAGGGTGAAAACAAAGATGGCCGCTATTCTTTTTTAATGGACTTAGGGCGAAGTACAGTTATTATAGTACCTACCTACTTTTTAGCAGCTGCATCAGGAAATTTTACGACAAAAATAAAAAATGTTTCATGAAAAAGTAGGTGGGGTCGTGCCGTGCATATTTTTATCGTTATTTTGCGACATGGCCAAATCGCGCTAATGAGCCGACGTGAACAAAGGGCAGAACAAAGAAATGACAGAAATGCACATTAATAACACAAACAATTTCGGCTGTAAGGGTCAATACACACTAAAGCGTTGGCGGATTTGGCTGTGGAAAATAACAAGCTGAAAGTAGCAGCAAGTAATATGTTTCATAATCCGCACCATTACGTTCACTGAGGATCTAGACATTATCCATTTTCTGTTCGCAATCACGCCAGCGGAAAAATAAAATTGTATGGAAATAGCTTAGGATCTTGATATAATCCATTTTCTGTTCGCATTCACGCCAGCGAAAACTTATCAATTATTCAAATAACAAACAAAAATTATAACAAATGTGATCACAATAACTATAATCCTAGGATTAGTAGACATCTTTTCAGATCTCTAGATACTTATATTCTAGAGGGTAGTTAGGCATATGCCTGCATTTTGCACAGGATAGTAAGTATTCTGGTTTTTTTTATAATTTTTATGTATGTAAACATACAGTTCAAATTATAATCTGTATTTTGAGAATGTCGTCATCGGTCGGTGAGTTTTTAGTAGCTCTCTGTGTCATAAAGCCCCGCCCACACCTCAACGTTTAGATCATTGACACTAAGAGAAGATTGAATGTTTAATACGAAGGATTCAGGGTTTACGAACTTAGTCACTGACCTTCGAAATTCAAATTAATTGGCGAACTGCGCAAAACTACAAAACTGGTCATAAAAAAATTAAATTATTTTTTAAAAATTGAAGATGAACTTTGAAAATAGAATTGATAGACGCGGATGAATTTATTGATAATTGTTACTCTAATTTTTTTGTAGAAAAAAAACATCAAATGCATTTAAATAATACCGATGCCAAAAAAAACGAATGTGTCAAATATTAGCGACTAGGTATCTTGGATCTTTACACGACTTAATAAAATGGATCTTTACACGACTTAATAAAAAATTATACATTGTAAGAAGTGCTAGAAATGGACGAAGAAATGTTTCATCGATCAGATATTGCGAAGTTTTTGTAAAATTGCGATAATAATCAGGAGAAGAAGTGGTCATAGAGAATAAAAAAAAAGAAAGCGTAATATTTTTGTTGACTTTCCTGCTTTTATTCCCATTTCTGCACAAATCAAAAATACATTTGTGCCGTTTGTGGGAATAGAAAAAAATTAATTAAAACTGTTCCCATTCCTGCACACGTCCTTGCTATCGACATTGCCAATATTGTTGGAAACACAACCTCAGACGCCATAATCTAAGAGAATAAGAAAAATGAAGAATGTTACTAGGTATGCCAAACCGGTTGAAAGTTTGTTTCAGTAAAGCTTGTACGTATACAATACACTAGTTTTTGTTCTAGTCAAAAATACCTATTAGTTTTGATTTTACAGGCATTTAAACTTCGATAAATATCGAGTCCCGCTAACGGTCACGTGACCGCCTGTGACGTCAATTTACAACGCTCCGCTTAGTAGTTGTGTTGTGCGATGACGTCACATCACACCGTCACACGCATCGTACAAGTCCGCATCGCACGAATACTTCTATAAATCGGAAACTAATTGACGTATCGAAGTAATTCTTTCACTTGTATTTTTTATTTTTGACCGAGAATACGGAGAGCTAATATTCAAAATTAGTTAACATTCTCCATTATACTGTGGAGCTAAAACCGTGGAGTTGTAACTATGCTGGTGTTTATAGGGCTGAGTAACAGCTGGAATATGTTTCCACGTGTTTAAACAACATCAAAAATATCTTTCACCTTCCCCGAAAGACACAAAGGTCGCATTATTTCATTACATTTCCCTTCTCAGAAAATTTCCCGCGTATTTCTGTATACCTCTTATTTATGCAAGGACTTCGCAAGGTGACGTCCCATTTAAAATTGAGTCTTTTGTGTTTGTGTTATGGCTGGGATTGCCAATTAGGTTATGTCAGTTTCCATTGGCTGCCTTTTCTTCTTTGTGTTTATAAAGACTATTGTAAAGCCCGCGGCTTTTCGCGTGGAAACTTTTTATTAATTTGAACCTCTGTGCACCCCTTTAGGGGTTGGATTTTAATGATAACCTTAAGCTAAGAAAATAATAGCACCACTGCACTGTACCCTTTTATGGGTTAATTTTCGATGTTTCCCACTACACAGAGAAATTTACCCTGAATAAAAAGATCCTGTGAAGACTGTGTAGTACCTAAGCTACTATTATTTTCTTCCCGGCTCTAATTTTGTTATGCAGTCAATCAATAACACAATTTTCGTGTAAGTATTTCGATGATTTTAGTCTAATTACCTTTATTGTCAGCATTCATTCTGAATTTGCAACAGCAATCACTTGGATTGTTTGTATTGCATCAACTTGAATCGTCCACAAACTAATATGACGCAACCTGTGAGTCATGCTTCGTTTTAAAATCAATAAGCGAGAGACATGATTCAAATTAATCGCATAAAAAGACTTTTAATTTAATTTTTCGGTTCAACTACTTAAGAAAAATCCTTTCAAAGATTCGTAGTGCTAATGTGGCAGTGGTCTTGTGATATTGGCCCCACCTTCCAATTATAAGGTCGTGTGTTCGAACCCAGTTGTACACCAATTAATTCTTCCGTTCGAAAAATGCATGTGTACTTTAAATGGTAAAGGAAAACATCGTGAGGAAATTGTCATGCCGTAGGTTACTAGAATCTAAAAAGTTCAAAGACCTACAATCCTTTCACCGTACTGTTTCAAAAGATTTAGTGATCATCATCATTATCATCTTCCTGCCCTTATCCCACGTTATGTGGGGTCGGCACAACATGTGATCTTCTTCCATTTCCCTCTGTCACTCGTCATCTCATTACTCGCTCCTTTCTTACCCATGTCATCTTTCACACAGTCCATCCATCTTTTCTTTGGCCTACCTCTACCCCTGTATCCATCCACATTCATACCTAACACTCTCCTTGTCACATGACATTCATCTCTTCTCATAACATGCCCATACCACGCTAACCTATTACTTCTCATCTTTTCTGTCACCGGTGCCACTTTCAGACTTCCTCTGATATACTCATTCCTTATTTTATCCATCCTTATCACTCCACACGTCCATCTCAACATTCGCATCTCCGCCGCATGCACTCTTTTCCCGTCCGTTCCCTTGGTGGCCCAACATTCAGACCCATACAATACGACAGGCCTTATGATCACCAAAAGATTTTGTGATACGATGAGAAAAGAGAAGAGAAATACAACTAAAATACTAAGTAGTTATTTCGTAACTTTACCCCATAAAGCGTACTCGGAAAAATCTGATTTTATGACCTATGACTTTATTATTATTATTATTATGAGCCGTTTGTGTCCCACTGCTGGGCAAAGGTCTCCCCCCAATCTTTCCAGATGTCGCGATCCTGTGCTATTTTCTCCCAGTCAGCTAGAAATTTGTCCAGTTCGTCCCGCCATCTCCGTTTCGGTCTGCCGTGTCGCCTTCTCGCCGGGTCGGGGCGCCACTCGGTACTTGATGACTTATTAGTTTATATTTTCCAAGATTCACCCAGGTGAACAAAAGTGAGCCGTTGTAAAAAAAACTTAATGGTTCACCCAGTGGTCTTATGAGGTGGACGGTGTTAATATATTTTTCCGAAATACCCCTGTAGTGCGATTACGGAACTCTGATACAAGCGACACTTGTCAAAACTGGCTCAAATTTATCGAATAAACACTCTTATGTCATACCAAATTACTTGATTACAATGAAAACGTATTGACATTGATTGTAAGAAAAGATCCATAATCGCCCCCCAGAAGGGGTGAAGTGTGTATAAAGTATACGAAAACAAATAAATAGCTGCTAACCTTGTAACAGTAAAGACATCAAGAACTAAGGACAACGGCTGGCGTCGTCCTCGCCGTGTATGGCGTTAGCAACTTGTACCAGTCGGACAGCCAGTACCTTACCTGTGCTTACTAGATAGACCTTAGCCTGCGATGTCACACAAACGAGAAATTAGTACCAGGATATATATTTGGTGCAATGAAACTCTTCTGTTACATTCAACAAAACCTTTTTCTATTTCATGTTGTTTTTTTTTTAAGAAAACCGAAACTACGGCTACCTAAATAGATTTCATTCATTTCGAAACGTCAACTGCCGATATGGAGGAATTCAAAATTGCGATTAAAGCCAAGTGAAAATACCTAATGTCACTGTCTTTTATAATAACGCCGGCCTAGGAAGCTTCCATGCGCGTCTAGATTTAAAACCCGTGTAAATAACTTCTTTAAAGAAATAATTGTTGTGTACGCATTTGTACTTTTGCACGTATAAATAGCGCGTCATGAATAACAGTGTTAGGTGACCTTCGTACTTCCTGAATGTGTAGTAAATAATTTTATGCTAAATCTCCACGAGATCATCGCATCTTGGCATTATTGCAGCAATAAAATTAATGCATTTGATATTAACTAGGCATTGAAATAGATCTACTTTAAATTTTAATCAATTTTTCGATCGTATGCCTCTATCTCTACACACGTAATCTAAATATCATTATATAAAAAAAACAAGACCAGTGTCTTAGACAAAACGTTTCTGGCTATGAGAGAAAGAGAGAAAGAAATATGTGCTCGCACCTCTCTCTCGAGCCCCTACAGTAATATACGAAACATGTCTCTCTTTCTATCTTCTCTAACTTATATCTCCCTCTCAACTTCCGTTCGCCTTGCTCGGTCACACTTTTCGTAACGCATTCACCATCTTACTCCCCGATTCAAGCGTGCGTAAAGAAGTTTTACTCCTGAAAAGTTTGACTGCTGAAACTGGCGAAGGTTCCAGACGGCCATTTCGAGTGTTAAGAATTGTTTACAACCAGGAAACAGCTGTAGGCAATTTCATTTTCAGTGTGCATTAAACATTATGCTAATTTATATGCACTTCCTTCCTTCCACCTACGTATATACTTCATAGAAAATATCATAGGTTCTATCTGCTGCCATCTTATTTATCCGTATGTAGCGTGAGTTAATATTTTTATCTACTTACAGATTATAAAACAGTAGATGAACCTAGTTTTTTTTTTAATTTTTTTTGGCTTCGCGTGTTAATTTTTATTTTTATATTGAAATAATATTTTGAAGGACCATTTGGAAAGTTCATAAAATTGACGTTGAAAATCATACGCGAATATTATCGCTTTTAAACTCAAAAATATCGTCACACTACCGTAATCCTCAGATTTTGAAACCAAACGTCACCAACTGAGTAATAATAATTAGGTATAAACATTTAAAGACAAAAAATAAGAATGTTTACAAGGTTTAGTTCGTAATAAATAATATTCTTTTCTATTACATCTAAGGGAGTAAATAATTAAGTTTTAAGTATTATACGATGTTAAACCTTTTATTGGATAAGTAGTACTCAGTTTTTAGTTCAGGCAAAGCATCACTTACATAGTATTATTATGTACCTAACTAAAGGTATTGACGCTAGAACTATTTTACTGATTTCAATATAAAAAAAGAGACTTGTTACGTTGTGGATCTACGAGTAATAATAGAGGAAGAGAGAGAGAGAGGACTTTGGTACATAGCATTGCCTCGTTACTTTTTATGACATTGACATTGACAATACTAAACAACATACATACACAAGGCAAGTAGGTATCGAAAATCTTGTTTCCCGCCAGTTTTTACGTCACCGCGTTGTTTTTTCGTCAATGACCGTCACAAGTTCAAGGTTATCTTCGGCCAGTCCTGAGTCGGAGATTCGCTAGCTATCAAAGTGATTTTCCTTCAATTTGTTGTTCTGTGTTTGAATTTTATAATCGTTGAAATGTAATTAGTTTTTCCGGTTCTTAACTATTGAGTGCCTTCCTAGAAAAGAGATAAATAAAATATAAAAACTAGAGCGACAAATTTGACAGTCGAATTCATCGCAGAAAATCCCCCAACATTCAGAAGTTCAGATGAACGTCAGCCCTACTGCAAGTCGTAAAAGCGCGCCCATCACATACCAACTCTCATTTTCTTTGAGATGACATAAAGTGCATTTCCCCACAACTGGCGTGACGCCAACCGGCAACCGATTTATCTTGACCTCGCGATGTATCGCCCCACAAAGAAATGACGGATAGCACTTTAATGGATTTACTTCAAGGCAGATTGCCTGTAGGACGTAGATAATATATAAACCTCTTTATTAATTTTACACATTAACCTCTTTAAGTTAAGTTATAAAGTTTTCCGCGTTTTTTAATAACTACAGTGACAGATTGTCAGAATTGTCAATGTCATGCTAGATACTAGAAAGTTCATTTATTTGTAGACGTACACCTATTTAGTACCTACCGACCTAGTTGTTGATTTGTTTTGTTAAATTATTCGCTCATTTGAGCAGGCTTATAGTCATAGACCTTACTGTCTAGTCTTGCGTAAATTAATTTCTTCCGTTTTCTATAATCTAACTTAATCTAACCTCCCCTAGTTGTTGAACAAAACAGCCATCTTTCCTTTCAAATTGACTTGACAATTTGTCTATGACTTTGTGACATTGACAATACTACTAATTTAAATACTTACTAGAAAAATTGATCTCGAAATAAACCGATGCCATAAACAAAGAAGAAAAATTATGTAGTTGTAGAAAGAGGTATTGTTTGGTTTAGGTATACATTATTATCATTTATTACGACGCTAGTGATGATGAATAGATAAAATTGGTTTGATTCTTTGTTCGTACTGTAATTGGATAGTAAGTATCAACAATTTAGACGACAAGATAATAATAATACCTAATTGAGGCGTAATTTTCATTGTAAGGAAATATTCGCAGCTACTATAATCTCTTTCTTGTTTCGCCACATTATTATAAAACTAGCTGAGTCCACAAACGTCATGTCCTTTCAAGCAATCTCAGAAAGCCTTTTTTAAGGCCAATTTTAAGGCAACAGGGCCTTACTACTCAACGATTTCGTCATTGTTCGCACTTTCGTCATTGTTCTCACTTTCGTCATTGCTCGCAACAAACAATTTTGATTATCTCGTAAAATATTAGTTAATTTTAAATGTACCCTTCGTGAAATAACTTATTATCAACCAATCTTTTATTGCTCCTTGATGATCAGCTTGAAAGACGAGCTGTGGACGAGCTCTAAAATCAAGGTTCAAAAAGTTTTTGAAATAACGACAAAAGTATAAATTGAGAAGGACCACATTTAAACACGTTAGCTACTCACGGATCAAAGAATGTCGAATCGGGTAACGGTTGACAGTTAAGTTTTGCTCTAAAAATTGCGCGTAAAACGCGCGGGCGTTTTTAGGTAATCAACGCATTTAAGCAGAATACGCTTTCTCTTAAAATCTGCAGACTTTCTAACGATAACACAACGGACCGCTGTGCTGTGCGGAATAAGTACCTATTTTACTTAATCAAAACACTCACACGACTGTAATCCCCAGGCTCTTTAAATATCTCCTCAGACCTCTACTTACTTCGTTCTTGAGGATATCTAAAGAGTCAGAGGCACGTCCGAACATGACATTTGGCCAATGCCCATATTTTGCATAGTGGTTAGTATTCCGTACGTAACAGGTCGCAAGCCCATCGCCGCTTATAAGAATACTAAACCTATGCCACACCATCGAATTTTTGGTTCTAGGGTATGCCGGTTTCTTCACGATGTTTTGCTTCACCGTATAAGAGCACTGGCATTACGCAAATATGTATTTTTTTCTAATAGTACAACTCATTGGTGCACGACCAGGTTTGATTTGAACCTTCGGATAGTGAGGCAGGGGCGTTACCACTACACAACCAGCTCTCTCCTTACTCTTTAGTTCACTCATATCTTGTGTTATAAAACATGTTAGTTTATAGTTATATTATATAGGATGGATACAGGGGTAGAGGTAGGCCAAAGAAAAGATGGATGGACTGTGTGAAAGATGACATGAGTAAGAAAGGAGTGAGTAATGAGATGACGAGTGACAGAGGGAAATGGAAGAGGATCACATGTTGTGCCGACCCCACATAACGTGGGATAAGGGCAGGAAGATGATGATGATATTGAACTAAAGGTCTGTAAGTATGTATGTAGCCCTATACGGTCCTACGCGAGCCTTACGTTGATCAGTATGAGTCAACCTCCACACCAAGTTAGGATATAAGCTTAGGTTTTCTGACAGATGTGATAAAATCTGGTCAAATACTTATTTCTACCCCGCCTTCGAAGGAGGCCTTTATATTTTACTAGCTGACCCGGCAGACTTCGTACTTATTTAGAAAACGTTTGTATGGGAAATAGGAAAGGGCTATTTTTAGGGTTTTCCCGGCATTTATTCGAATTTTTCTTACCTTTTAAACCTTCCCTGGATCTCCACGAACATTTCAAGACCAAGATAAATCCGTTTAGCCGTTCTCGAGTTTTAGCGAGACTAACGAACAGCAATTCATTTTTATATATATAGATATAGCCTATGTCTCGTGATTCAGACGATTCCAACGGCACTTTATTTGTCAAAATCCGTCCAGCCGTTTGAGCTACAGCTAAAGAATCTCACATCTATATAGCCCAAACACAACCCGCCTTTGCAGTCTCATAAAAAAACACTACTCTATACCAGAAGTGGATTATTTTACCGGACACTCTTCAAAATTTCAACAACAACAACAACAACAACAATAACAACAACAACAACATGATCACGACTGTAATCCCCATGCTCGGTACTCGTAGATATATCCTGAGATCTCTAGTTACTTAGATGACATTCGGCACATGCCCACATTTTGCACAGTAGTTAGTATTCCAAAAATTTCAGCAATGGCGTTCGTACTCATTCGGTCACCTCGACCTGCAATAAAAAAAAAACACCTAAAAAGTATATCTAATCTTAAAACTATCGTTGGTAATGAACTCGCATTCGCCATTTATCATGTGCCAAGGTTATCCTAAAACAGATAGCAACCACCCAGACCTTTACGAATCAGCTGGTCAATGAACGATGTCGTTCGTCAGTCGTTCGCGGGTTTCGTCCGACGCCGCTCGCGCGCTCAGCTGTAAACAAAGGACTTTGTGCGCATTGCACTAATCGTGAAAAATAAACTTTCGAATTGAGAACGAACAATTGATAGGACGTTGTGCGCATAAAATTTGAATTTGGAACCGACGAATTAAACGGAACTATTTTGAGGTTGCAATAGTTCTAGTGCAGTGATAAAGAACGTGTATTTTAATTTTGAAAACAGTGCGGAGTTTTTATATTTGGAATTGATGCTTTGTGCCAGTCTCAGCAGACCATAGTATTTTGTTTTTTTTATTGTTGTTTCAAACTAATTACTATACAGATTTCGTCACAAATTGAATAACTTATTGATTACTCAGTTTAGTAAGTAGTTAGTACGTAAATAAATGAGGATGTTTTAGGGAAATGCGAACGCAATAAACTACAATGAAATTACGGACACTTTCCATCTCGTCACAGAGAGATGAACACAAAGTTACCGCGTTAGTCATGCTATGGGTAGTGTTCAAGCCAGCTTGAAGCATTGAACTTAACTGTAAGAGGTAGGAAAGTCACTAATGGCTTTAAGAAAAACATACAAGAACTGGCCAAGTATAAAATCAAATGCATATTTTTTTTTATTTATCAGCCATTATTGTCCCACTGCAAGGCAAAGGCCTCAAAATGCACATTGCGCAAAACAAAATGATTCATTCAAACACGGGTGTCACCAATAAAAGTCAATAAACACTTTTAAACTCTTTCGTTAAACTTTAAAAGTAGACGATCACCTCGTAAAGTGCCGAGGTTCCTAAGTAATGAAACTATTTTCAGAAATTAACAAAGAACAACATTTTTGAAAAACGAACTAAGAAGATTACAATGTTAGAATTACCTACCTATTGGATTTATTTTTAGTTGGCATTATCTGTGATTGCTTACGTCAAAAAGTAAATTTGCGTAGTATTATGTAGGTGCATGCCCTCTATCGATTTTCTTTGTAAGCCACGTGTAGCCATTAAAATGTCGCTCGGCGCGTTTACCTGTCTTAATGTATATCGTCATTTCAATGATTTAAAGAGCGTTTGACTTATTCACCAAAGGATTTATCTATTGTTTTGTTTTGTACTTATTAGTCATGGGAACGCGCGCTGTTCGCCGCCATAAAAACATAGTGTCAATGTCAGATTGACAGGTCATTGCCGGTTTGCTGGTAGAATGTAAACCCTGTGTTGCTATAAAAAGTATTAGTGCAAGGAGTATTTATAGTAAACGACTATAGCTTGGATGACCTAGAAAGAGTTGCAATGAGCTCATTATCCTGACATGGCCGTTTATCGTGCTTACCTACAATAGGTATTTAGACTTACCTACATACCTATAAGTATTTTTGTATATGACACTAGAACTCGTAATGACATAATTAATATCTTAAATAGTAGAAAGCGTGAAATATTAAGTCTCTGTTTTGTAATTAAAATATGAGAAGAAATTTTAAAATAGTTGCTGGCTACTGCCTGTGGACATCGGATTTTATATTGTTAATTTAACCTAAAATTTGGATGCCCAAAACTTTACATAATAATAAGAATCTATATAAAATGAAATAATTGTCTTTAACACACAGCGTTTGAGTTGTAATTCGATAAAAGTTATGTGCGAGTCAAAGGTTAACAGCCATGTTAATTAAAACCGTTGTACTAAATAAATAATCCATTGAATTCAAATATAAAAAGACTGCAGTAAACACTTTCCAAATAACAGAATAGACTGAATCCTACAGAGTTGTGAACGACTTGGCATCAGACCAAATAAAGTTTAATAAGAACTACTGACTCAGTGAGCAATGTGCGGTAAAATGTGTTCAACGGACCTGTTGCGACATGTGCCGAGACGAACGTGAAGTGGAAACACCATGTCTCCAGACAAACGCAAGAGGAGGATAAAGGAGTTGCATACGAACCCATGGACTAATACACGCTAGTTATAAATGCCTACGCAACAAACTGATCTCACAGTATTTTAGTGCTCAACATAGTTTAGGTTAACGGCGATAAAGCCGGTTTTAAGATGATCGCGCTGAAGAAGCTTTATGGAGATGAGCTCCTGCGTCTTGCCCTAGTCTTAAGTCTACTCAAATCCGATCCGAGCGATCACTTGGAGAGGCAAACTCAACAGCTGCTCGCTGGATTGCATAACTCGAACGGATCCAACTGGTCCTTCGAACCCGAAGCCCAGACGCTGATACGGCCCAGATTCGTCCACCCCAAGTCGATAGACCACGTTCTGGAGAACTACCACAGGCGGGTGTTCGAGGAGTTGCACTCTCTCGGCCGGTACGGCGACTCGACGGAATACAATGACCGGATATTGAATAATCGGCCGATATTACATACATATTTAGTGAACAACGTGGCGACGGACACAGTAGCGCCGGGGCTGGCCGCGGCGTCGGTCCCCGAGGAGTCCCAGGACGGCGTGTCGGCTGACGACAATGTCGCGCAAGAAGTGAAGATCACCGACGATGACTCCCAATCGCAGGAGAACGCGCAAGTGCAACCGGACGCCGTGGTCACGCTGTCAGCGGACTACTTCTCAAACTATTCGGATACAGACGTATTCCAGGAGATAGCGACCAGAACTTTCGACGTGAACGAATTCCTACTGCCATCCGACGGGATGCAAATCAAGAAGGAACAAGACTCTAACGAGTCTGAGCTCATGATCAGCATAAAGAAGGAGACACAAAATGACGACTTATACAGCGACAATGCGATGGACGACTACGTATCGTACTTCTCCGTCAAGAACGAGAAATTGGATCTGGGGGAACCGGACTCTGTTCTACATCAGAACATCGCCGATCTACAAGACTACGAGGAACTCTTTGATGAAGTTAAGCAAATCAAGAACGAATTTGAGTATTTAGACGCGAAACAGCAGGAGGAGAACCTAGAACAGTACTTATTGGAAAACACACCTTTGGACGCGGAGGCTTTCGACACTCCCATGTTGAGTGAGGAGTTCGTGCTAGATGTGAAGAGGGAGAGAGCTAGCACTAGTTTCACGTCAGCTAGTTCGAGTGGCGTCAGTGATATGGACGTTTCTTCCGTGAAAGAGATGTCGGATGTGAAGTTGGAGTCGGTGGAGTCCGATGAGGGACATCATACTGGCGACGAGCTCACGCAAGAGGTAAGTAAGCATGTGTTTTGATTACCTATTTAATGATTATCAGTTATACTGAAACAGAAAGCACGAAGCAGATTCTGATGAAGATAGACAAATAGACACCTTACTAATGACTACCAACTAGTAATACCGAGGCATCTTATATTCAATTCCCATCATAAATATGTAAGCCGATGTCTCCGAAACCTTTTCTTGAAGACTTTTGAAATGTTACATGTTGTTGTTACTTACATTATTCGCTCATTTGAGCAAGCTATAGTCTATAGACCGTACCTCTTAGTCTTACGTAAATTTCTTCCGTTTTCTTAAAAATCTAACTTAAAATCTAACCTAACCGCCATTTTTTATCCGCCTTCCTTTTGGAACGAAGTTCTATATCGCGCGTTGTGAAAGGGGGCTAGACGGAAAAAATTCTCACGAAAAGTTGTCACGACACTTTTTGCTATAGTTGTAAGCCGTGCGGCGTGTGCGTGTTTCTCTGTCTGTCTCTCTCTCATAGAAAGCAAGGAAAGGAACTTCGTTCCATCCGGGTGTCCCTTGACACCTCTCAAGTTTTTTTTTTTAAATGTTACGTTGTTGTTGAAATGTCAAATTGACAGCTTAAAACAAGATTTGTGCACGAAAAGAGACTGAGGCACACTTTAATCCATTCATACTGGTTCGACAGAAATAGTGATACTAAAAGAAGTAAACGTTACTTTTTTTTTATGACGATATATTATGATCATAAGTTTAGAATTAGAACGTCATCATAAAGTTCAAATCTTCTGTCATCTTTTTTCTTTGATACCAAGAATAGACAATCCTATACTATTCATAATGACAAGTGATTGAGATTATGAAGAGGTTAGATTACAATTTTCAATGAATGTCAAATTAGCTGTCAACTTTATTTCTTTTTTATCAAACTGATAGCAGCTACAGATGGATTAAAGTAAATTTTCGATATGTATTTCATTGTTGACGTAAACCTTGATGTTTTTCGACGCGAGAAACTGTATTACAATTGTAAAGTTAATATTAACATTTGACACGACACGGTGCCTGTGGCCTATGGACATGAATATTATAATATGGACTTCGAACGATGGGAATAAATTGTCTGTAGTCTGCGTCCGTCACTTTATTTATAACGAGCTGATGCCCGCAGCTTCGCCCGCGTGAATGTCGCTTATCGCGACTTTTCATACAAACTTTCATCCCCTATTTTATCCCCTTCGGGGTAGTATTAATCAAAATACTTTCTTAGCGGATGCCTACGTCATAACATCTACCTGCATGCCAAATTTCAGCCCGATCCGTCCAGTGGTTTGGGCTGTGCGTTGATAGATCACTATGTCAGTCAGTCAGTCAGTCAGTCACCTTTGAGTTATATATATTTAGACTAGCTTCCTCCTGCGGCTTCGCCCGCGTGGTATCTTGAAAAACAAAAATCTATCTTGCGGGAACCGTAAATTATTCCGGGATAAAAATTATGTGCTATTCCAGACTATAGTCTATATCTGTGCCAAATTTCATCCAGATCCGTTCAGCCGTTTCAGCGTGAAAGAGTAACAAACATACATCCACACATCTATACATTCTTAAAAACTTTCGCATTTATAATAATAGTAGGAGTATTTTATTTGAAAATTTCAAAAATACAGACACGGCTTCTCAACGTTTTTTTTAATATAGTTATAGATGTACCTATACATAATAAATGTACATGTACATATAGCTTCCGTTCTATTTAAATCAACACAGGACTACTTAATTAGCGTCAATAAATAATCTTTATTTTATTTATTTACTTATTTTTACATTCATTAATTCATTCATATTATGTTCACCAAAATAAATATATTTCTTTCTTACTTCAAAATCTAACTTACAAATTCTTATGCCAATATCAAAGCAATGGAATGACAATACTTACTTAATTCAATAAAAAAGAATTGAAACAGGCAAAAAGGACCTCTAAAGAAACATCTCATAAATAGAGAAGATGAATATTTCCCGAGAATATAAAATAGAACGCCCATATTTTGATTAAAATTGACTTGACAATTTGACTGTGACTCTGTGATGTTGCCATCAATAAAAACATGTCACTGTCAAAATTGATCTATTCACAGACAATACCATAAAAAAAAAATAAGGAGTAGAACTGCGAGATAAGTCTGCGCGCGAAAGATGGCGCGCTGGCATAGCTAATGGGACACAATTTAGCACAATTATTGACAGAGAATTGATTTATTGATGCATACATTGGTATATTCTCATGTATTTTTGATAAATTATGTTATTATTTCGCATTAACATAGCGGACGAAAATTAGTTCCGCTTATGGCCGCACGCAGACTTATCTTGCGCGGACTCTAGTAAGGAAGGCCCTAGAACAATTTTGAAATTCTAATTTCAAACGGGTGATCTCTAAGGCCTTGGGGATGGCGTTTTATACATTAGTGTCTTGGCCAGCCACACCGGTTTCTAGTCTTACACACGATTTTATCTGTGGCTTGGGGATATTGCGCAATGACCTCGCTAAGGTTAAATCATACATAATTAAAAAAATGCAGTAAAAACACCGCTTTATTGCCTTTGTCAAGTACATTTTGATGTCAATCGTCAGTCGGTAGAATGTTATTTTGACGAATGATTTTAAAAGTATTCGTTGCCAGTGTCTACACTATATTCTAATAGAGTAAAGAAAAGTTTTCTTTTAAAAATAGAGTGCAATTTTCATTTTTGCTTATTCGAAGAGGTTAGATATCATTTTTTTTTTTTATCTTTGTTTTTAATAATTTTTTTTAGTTTAAAAAAAAACTTGTATTTATGACAGTTAAAGAACCTGTCAAATCAATAGGAAATGTTGATATCATTGTAGCCTTAATCCTTTGCTTTGATTAAGCACTAAAAATTAGGTACCTAAGTATACATGGAGCTATTGTTATTTTTTTTCTGTAAGATGTGTGTGATTTGTTTTATTTCTGTTTTTTCTGATAAAGCGCCTCATTCACAAAGCAAATATTTATTTTAAATTTTAAAAAAATATTGGTGGAACTCTTCTTTCATAGTTCGAGTTAAAAGAAAACAAATAAGACAGTTTTTAAAACGTAGGTAATTATTGTTGACATAGGTGAAGAACCGATATTAGTCAGCATGTTGATATCGCGTAATAGGTGTTTGCTTTCGTTCTCGTATCTTGGTATCTCGCATCGCATGAGGGAAAGGGATGTAAAATATTGACATTACAAGTATGTGCCAAACAATGACAGTGACAATTCAGAGGTCGCATGGTTGTGGAATATCGAAAACTTTTAAATATTAAGAAACTTAGGATTTTCTACGATGCATTTGTCTGACAACTGCGTCGCTCTGGTTTTTGTATTTTTTCTCGTGTTATTTTGAGTTTTATTGCGTAATTTTGGTGGTTATTTTTCCAATAAAGCCCGGGTTCTTGACGCGAGTGTAATGTATGTGAATTAGAGTGAATAGTTGCCTTCAAAAACCATCGGAGGAAATCCCGAGAATTTTGAACAAAACAGCCATCTTTTTTATAAAATTGACTTGACAACTTGACTATGACTCTGTGACGTTCACAATACTTATTTAAAAATACACGACACTGGCAAAATTGTTCTCTATGAGACAGATGCCATAATTGAAGAAGAAGAAGAGTAAGTATTAAGAAACTTATGTAGTACATAGATATTTAAAAAAAATAAGTAAGTAATTAATTTAACATTTATGATAACATTATCTTTCATTACATCACCCTAAGGGTATTTTGTCTCTATTTTAAGTTTACAAACACTTTGGTATCTACTTAATTGTTATTTTTCCTGTATGTAGTAGTAAAGAGAATGCTCCGAAACTATCATTCATTGCAAAACACAATTTATTAAATCGATCACAAATCCGAGCATAATTCTGGAGTTATTAATTTATCCTTAAGGCCCAGTATACTCGTCACACTATTCCTTACGTAAAAGTTACAAAAAAGTGACATAATGTAGGTCCGTATAGCAACGCGGATATCCGCGGAATCAGACATAGCACGAAGCGAAATACCCAAATGACAAGTAAGTAGAGTGCGACATGATAATATGGCTGGTCTGAATTACGTAACGAAAGCGACAATTTATAAAAAACATAAATATGTTCAAGTAAATAGCTTATTTCAAAAAAAGGGCTGGGTCGATTTGTTTCAAATTAACTGATTTACATTCATGTGAAATAGAAATTCAAAATACCTTACCGTTCTGGATGAATTAGGGAATTTCTGAATTTTCAGAGGTGTTTTTGATATGATTTTTAACCAAGGTTTTCTAACTAATTCGTGTTTTAGCTCCGGTTGATTTATCACTTATATCCTTGAGTATTGTGTAGTTCAATTTCAATGTAATCTATTAAGCGGTAATAGAATGATTAGGGTTGCAATACTTGCAATTTTCAAAATGCTGGGCCTTAAAATGACAGATGACATAATGATCTGTCATTTAAATTTTATTAGAAAAAGGTTTGTAGCTATTAAAACTCTCGTAAAAATGTCGTATAATCTGAAAAATTCGAAGACATGTGTCAAGGGCACAAAAAGGGCCATTGCAGCTCACTGATTCGAAAGAACTATGACTCAAAGAAGAAGAGAAGTTTAGAATAGGTCACGTATCATATTTTTCTATTTTCACCAACATTGTTATCACATCTTGCATCATTATTAGTATTAGACGGGTATTTATCGCGTTTAAATTACCTTATATTTTCCCGACGTTTCGACAGGTTTGCACGCTGTCGTGGTCACGGGTAGACTAAGTACTACTAATAATACCCGTCTAATACTAATAATAATGTGTTCAGATCGCGTAAGTTTAAAAGTACATCTTGCATCGTTCTGGAAAATCAGAAGACATGATTAAATCGCACGAAAAGCGCCATTGCAGACCACTGATTCGAAAGTACTGAAGAAGAGAGCAGTTCACGAGTCACATTTTTCTATTTTCACCAACATTTAATGCTCCACCGAGCACCGAAAAAGAAGAAAGACTAAGTTACTTCTCTTTCTTTGCTCGGTGGAGCACCAGCAGTGCGAGCGAGTCAACGGTCCGGCTATTTTATCTGGGTCGATCGAACAACGATAATAACTATACACTGTGGGCTGATGATATATTATCCTACTAATTATAAATGCGAAAGTTTGTAAGAATATCTGGATGTCTGGATGTATGTTTGTTACTCTTTCACACTGAAACGGCTGAATGGATCTAGATGAAATTTGGCACAGATATAGGTTATAGCCTGGAATAACACATAGGCCACATTTTATCCCGGAAAAATGTATGGTTCCCGAGGGATAAATGTGTAGAAGGATAGATGTTTTTCAAGGTACCACGCGGGCGAAGCCGTGGGCGGAAGCTAGTATAAGATAAAAAAAACCTTAAAATGTAATGTTGTGCTGTTTAGCATGCGCAAACGCAAATTCGGAGTCGTAGCAAGGTTATTGACCGGAGAGTTGAATGACCGATTTAAGACGTTAGGCAGTTAGGCTTACGGGTTTACCTAAGATTTTCTCGTATTTTAACAACAAATAGACACTCATAGACAATAGACATAGACACATTTATTTGCTTAAAGTCAACAATATTTATAATTTTTGGAAATGTTGTAGACACTACGAAAAACTAGGCTCGTACGTTTTTATTTTAAAGAGATATTGCTTAACATAAAAGTTATTTGCATATTATTATATCCATAATATGGATGTTTAGATCCATAACTTTTATATTAAGCAATATTTTTTTAAATAAAAACGTACAAGCCTAGTTTTTTGTAGTGTCTACAACATTTCCAAAAATTATAAATAATGGATTAAGTTTAAGGGGAACAAAACGTTATCGGTTTTTGTATGAAATTGTACAGTAGGTCTACCATGAGTTGTCACATTTAGAGCGGTTGACGTTACTACAGTAGTAATAGTTCGTTACTATGACATCTGTCGCAATTGTTACTCATGGTACCATATTCTAAGCAAATTAATGAGCGCAAACTACAGTCGCTGTAGTACTGTGACGTAGGATAGTTAGCTACGTGAGGTTTTAGTTACCAACTATCCGCTAGAGGCGCTGTACAATATTTTCATACATTTTTTTAACTACAGTCGCTAGCGAGTGTAAATTGTGAAAACTCATGGTAGACCCTCAGCTTTACAAAATTAAAAAGTTTTTCGTAGTGTCTACAACATTTCCAAAAATAATAAATAATGTACCTATTAAGTTTAAGGGGATCAAAACTTTATCGCTTTTTGTATGAAAATGTACAGCTTTACAACTTAAATTCTCTAAAATTCTCTTCCTTGTCGTCTTTTCCGTACACACACTGGCAAATGCTCCCAGGGGGTTGCACAAGTACATTGCATTGATTTTCGAGACGCTTTCGCCGGGGTCCAGACGGCTGTTGGAACCCGGACGACGACCTTCAAAGTTCAGAACAAAGGGTCCCTGCCGTCTGGAAGGGCTCGATAGGGCGTTGCCACGGAGCTAGACTGATTCATTCCCATTATTATTAGTATTAAACGGGTATTTATCGCGTTTTATTTAAGTACTTACCTATTTTTCCCGACGTTTCGACAGGTTTACACACTATAGTGGTCACTGGATGAAAAATAGATAAGTAAAACGCGATAAGTTTAATAGTAATAATAATGGATTCATTCCCCTTTCACGGTATTCACGTGGAGATATTTAATTTAGCAAGTGACAAAAAGAAGTACTTATGTTTGGAGAAATAGAGAATAAAACGCTTTTTGGCTTTTAATCATTTATGCTATACCTACCTACTACTCAAAACGAAATAAGAGCCACCATTAATTTCAGATCAGCCAAATGGTGATAAAAACCAAAAACATCCTAAGATTTTTTGTCTGATTAAATCCGAAAAAAATATAACATACAAAATTAAAAATTTAAAAAACCTTCTGACATCGAAACCTTACCCTATATTTAAAGTCATGGTTACCTTACCATGTTCTTTCAATATCATTGAAGTAACACGGTACCTATCTCGATTCGTAAATCGTAATCTCGAATCGATCGGACATAAAGAAGTTAGTCAGATCCCCTCATCAACTAGAAAAGAACTGATGATCTTCAAACGGCTGAACATATTCAAACAACAACAAAATAGTTGAAATGACTTCGTTTGTGAAGTCATGAGTTTTTTTCATTACCCAGTCCCTAGTCCCTACAACCATTACTTAGTTGTTTTGAGCTAGTGTGTTGAAAGGAGACAATACAAATTTAGAGAGAGAGTAGAGAGACAGTTAGAGTCTCTTTTTTAAGGCCAGGTATTCCAGCAGCAGTAGACATTAAGCGCTGTCCCGGGCCGCCAAGCCTCCACACTTATATATTTTATTGTTATTTAGCGGCGCTGGGCTTGCAACCTGTCACGTACGGAATACTAACTACTGTGCAAAATGTGGGCATGTGCCAAATGCATGTTTGGACGTGCCTCTGACTACCCTCTTTAGATATCCTCAAAGATTTAAGTAACTAAAAAGATTCGAGGAGATATCTACCGAACCCGGGGATTACAGTCATGATCATATTTAAACATAGTGATTAAGAAAATAATTTTATCAAGCCAAACTCTGCGAATTCGTTAGAAATAGTTCTATTCTTTAGTTCAGTACAAAAAAAATATGTATAATGTCTGTAGTTCAGTCATAATATTGAAAAAACAAATACAAAAAGGGGTAACTTCTTTTTTAAGCAAGTGAAGTTCATTAGATTTTGTATCTGACTGCGATTTTGACTAGATTAGATCCCTAAGTACTTAATATTTTTTTTCAGAATTCTAAACGCGATTTTTCATGTCTCAGATGATTTTAAAATTCATAAAAGCGCGGCCTCTTCTGGTATACCAAGCCTTAAACTAGTAATCACCTACCTACCCAACACGTGTTGCTTTGTTTACAAACAAACAGATTGCATTTTGGCGCGAAAACGGAACTCGCCACGCGCCATCTTGTTTCTCCACGTGTCGTGACGTCAAACCTAAATTAGGGTTAGGATAATCAATTAATCACTACACCATATTTACCTAGCTACTTTGTAAGCAGGGCGTGATTCTACTCAATTTGATATTTTAGTTTAAATAAATAAATAATAATAAATATTTACTTATATACTTTTTTAACATTGATTTTAGAGCTCATCTTTCAAGCTGATAGCATGAAGATGGAGCAATAAAAGATTGGTTGAAAATAAGTTATTTCACGAAAGGTACCATTTAAAATCCTACTAATATTATAAACGCGAAAGTTTGTAAGAATGTAGGATGTAAGGATGTATGTTTGTTACTCTTTCACGCTGAAACGGCTGAACGGATCTCGATGAAATTTGGCACAGATATAGATTGTGGTCTGGAATAGCACATAATGTTTTTGTTTTTGAAGGTACCACGCGGGCGAAGGCGTGGGCGGAAGCTAATTAACTAATATTTACGAGACAAACAAAATTGTTTGTTGCAACTAATGACGAATAGTGAGAGCAATGTTGAAACCGTATTGTAGAAGCGCACTATTATGTACTTATTTATTCGTACTATCGTTATCGAATCTCGAATTCCCTAATTTATCCAGAACAGTAAGGTATTTTGAGTTTCTATTTCACATGAATGTAAATCAGTTAATTTGAAACAAATCAACCCAGCTCTTTTTTTGAAATAAGCTATTTACTTGAACATATTTATGTTTTTTATAAATTGTCGCTTTCGTTATATAATTCAGAGCAGCCATATTATCAAGCCGCACTCTACGTACTTGTCATTTGGGTATTTCGCTTCGTACTATGTCTGATTCCGCGGAGATCCGCGTTGCTATACGGACCTATGTCACTTTTTTTGTAACTTTTACGTAAGGAATAGTGTGACGAGTATTCTGGGCCTTAAGTACGTATCCAGGTATTAATCTATACCTATATAAGAGCTTAACCTGACTGACTGACTGACTGACTGACTGACTGACTGATTGATCATCGCCGAGCCGAAACCGCTGAAGATAGAAAGCTGAAATTTGGAAGGTGGTTTCATTTTATAACAAAATCACCCACTAAGGCGGGATTTTTGGAAATTCCACCTCTAAGAGGGTGAAAAAGGGTGAAAACGTTTGTATGAAACTTTTTAACGCGTGGAGCGATTTTCATGAAACTTTGTTTGTGCACTATAAATGCAAAATGAATGGACACGTGTTTCAGGATTTTTCAATATAAGCATCAAAAAGGGGTCAAATGCGGGGTCAATTTTTGTATGGGAACTTTTTAACGTGTGGTGCGATTAGTCTGAAACTTTGTTTGTGTACTGTAAAAGCAAAATGAATGAATACGTGTTTCAGGATTTTTCAATATAACCTTCAAAAAGGGGTCAAATGTGGTGTGAATGTTTGTATGGGAACTTTTTAAAGGGTGGTGCGATTGGCCAGAAACTTTGTTTGTGTACTGCAAATGCAAAATAAATGGACACGTGTTTCAAGATTTTTCGATATAACCTTTAAAAAGGGGTCAAATGGGGGGTTGTTTGAAACTTAGTTTCGATACTATAAGTGAACGAAGTCGCGGTCGGGACAGCTAGTATGGTATAATATCATAATATTACCTTCGTGTTAACTCTCGATTAACCGCCAGGTTTTAGATACGTAGTTTTAACAGGTATTGATACTTCTATTAAAATCGTGCAACCATTGTTTGAAGTCTCGGTTCACCGCTAGGCATTATGATCATCAATTTTATCGTAACAAAATTGTTAGTCACTTTGACAACAAACGTACCTACATGGTTTGTTGAAAATGGACTCTAAGCCTTCGTGTTAACTCACGGTTAACCGCCAGACTATAATTTTGTCGCAATAAAAATATTAAACCTTTTTATCGAATTGAGGGTAGATGTAAAACTTACCGGAGTCTGATGAAGATTCAATTAGAATCCGTCGGAATTTCCGCTTTTGCTGTTCCTCGAGTCTCTTAATTTTTCGACGATAATATTGAAAATTATCGGGAGATGTATCACGAGCACGTTTCGGCATTTTTAAATTAGTCACTTCTCTGTGATACGGAGTGTGCGTGCGGTTGCTACCTCGCACGATAAAAGAATGATGGCTTGAGTAGTGGGGTGACCAGTAGTGGGCTAATCGATCTTAAAAATCGATATTAATATCGATTTCAATCTCTTAAATGTGCGAAAGCTACCTAGTAACTAAAAGTACTACCTGTTTACTTAGTATATCTGAAGAATAAAGCGAATGAAATATAATTAAAATCTTTGGTTTCGTGTAAAAAACTTGTGTTGATGAATAAGCGAGGGTAGCATGACGAGGGCACGTGCGTCACGTGTCACGTGACACGTGCCGTGGGGCACCGTTTTTGTTACCTTTGAGCCCGCGCCCACAGGCGGCGGTCAGGAGTTCAGAGTTCCGAGTTCCGCGTTCGGCGTTCATTAGAATATACTGAGTCTATAACAACAACGCACACAGCGGGCGGTCTGACCGCGGCGGTCAAAGCGGAACGTCGCGTTCCAAGAGTTCTTTTCCCGCCAAGACAGAGAACGCCGGAACGCCGCGATGTCTGATGAGTTTACTGTATTTTCTTATCCTTAAAAATATAGCCAGCCTTTCTTTTGATGAAATACATTTCCTCCAGTTAGTATTTTGTTTTTTTTTCGATATCAAGTTTTATGATGTTATACAATTCATTAAAACTATTAATCGACATTCGACATTGATATGTTGCATGTGCAAAGACCCAAACGAAACTAGAACGCGAGAATTTGCACGCCGCTTGTGTGCGTTGGAACTCTTGGGCGGTCAACGGTCACTAGAACGCAGAACTCTGACCGCTCTCTGTATGCGCGGGCTCTTAGGGGTTTCTTGTGAAGTAAATTATTTTAAAGTTATTGTTTTCACCATGTATTAATACAATTCCATTATTTAAATTGTTTTTTTTATATACCTACATAATACTAGCATTTTTTTAAACATATTTTCGCATTTTGGAACTAAATGCAATCTGATTCTGGATTATTTTACACTGTTCGATATTTGATGCTAGGCTAATAGTGGTTTAATTTTTTTATAACGAAAAAGGTTTTACGCGAATAGATTTACGTTCATAGAGGTAGGTAGGTAGGTATTAATGTGACGACAAGAAAAAAAAAGTACATAATAGGTACCTACCACTTTTATGATATCTGCAAAAATGCAATGAACATAAAATGATCTAGCCGGTAATACCTACCTAGTTAGGTACTTGACTTGACTTTCGTAGAAAAACAGATTTTTTAAGTACCAAATAAAAACCGACCTTGCTTGGCCTTGACCGCGGTCGAACTACTAGTAATACGGATAAATGTTTATTCCTATTTAACCTATAGATGAAAATAACTTGACTTATTAGCCACGTAATTGTTCTATGGCTAGTTTTCCCAGGCTAAACTGAACTGACTGAAATTTTGTTTTTCATTATCACTAACTTCAGGGCATACTGTGGCGCCATCTATATTCGAGTAGCGAACAAACGGTTGTAGATCAAAATACAGTATTGAGATGTCGCTACGTGTATGCGCATTTACCGCCATCTATTGTTCAGTAGTAAGTTAGATAAAATTTCGTAGAAATGGCGCTGCTTTCGATCGTGCTGCCATCTTATATCAGGATTTATTAATTTTAAGCTTACAAGCTTAACAAGTGGTACCTTGTTATCGGATAGATAGAGTGACTGTACGATAGCATTTTTTACGCCTTGCTAAGGCGTAAAAAATTGCTACATTAGCTCTCCGGGAGAGCTAATGTAGTTTTCGGTGTAAATTGATAGATGGCGGTAGTCGTATCGTGTAGCTAGACTATACCGATTGACAAACTATTCTGGGTCTAGTACGGGTTTTGAATATGATGAGTATTTAACC
Organism: Cosmorhoe ocellata; assembly: GCA_963675405.1. NCBI lineage: Eukaryota > Metazoa > Arthropoda > Insecta > Lepidoptera > Geometridae > Cosmorhoe > Cosmorhoe ocellata. The sequence goes on from OY776273.1 coordinate 1,455,929, forward strand.
TATCTACGAACATACCTAAAACCGTTACAATAGAATTCAAAAGAATAATAATCTTTATTTTCTACGCTATTATTGCCGTACTGCTGATTTTAGTTTATCAAACTTTCCGCTAGGGGCGCTGCAGGTATGTGCTGTACGAAGTCCTCTGAAATATTAATATATTATTATTATTATTAATAAGTTATTTCTTTTCAGGACATGGACCTCATCCAGGTGCTGTGGAAGCAGGATGTGGACATGGGCTTCTGCATCGAGGATCCAGTACAGCTGGTAAGTCATTTATATTTTTTTTATTTTCATTTCTATTTTTATTCATTTTTTATTTATATTTTTTATATCCGTGACGTCATTTGCGCATTTTAACCGACTTCAAAAAAGAGTAGGTTCTCAATTCGACTGTATATTTCCATTTTTTAAGTAAAAAAATAGAGGGAGGCTCATTAATTGCTGGTTATCAAATGTATCTTAAAGTGGAATTAAAATCGCACTGCATCTCAAACATTACGCCATGCTAGTTTTCGTACGATGTTTTCCTTCACCGTTTGAACTGGGGCCTTACTAAACCTAAACCAGGGTTCTTACCACAAGCTCTTACAAACCATCATGTTTCAGAAACGTCACATTTCAAGCTTTAAGTAACACTACTTCAATACAATTTTTATATGTCATAGTACGAAATGTCAAAGTTATATTACTTTGATATTGCCCGAAGAGCTTGTGGTTTAGGCCTCTGGTGTCATAATCCCCACTAAGCTGACCCATCAGTGCGAATTATGAAAATTAAAAGAAAAATTGGCATTTTCAATTTTGACAATATAAATAACTAGCTTCTGCCCGCGGCTTTGCCCTCGTGAAAATCAAAAACAATCTATCCCGTGGGAACCGTACCTTTTTCGGGATAAAAGGTAGCCATTTCATTCAGATCCGTTCAGCCGTTTTAGCGTGAAAGAGTAACAAACATACATCCATCCATCCATACATTCTTACAAACTTTCGCGTTTATAATATTAGTAGGACTACCTTCCGCCCACGGCTTTACCCGTCCTGTGTGCATAAATATTTCGGTAATTCTCGAGTACGACAGGATTCGAACTCAAGGTATGTCAGATCGGAAGACGGGTCTACCGTCTACCACTAGCCACTAACCTGATACAATCTTTTAGGAAGGTCCTCAAGCTACTAAAGTGCTCGGAGACGAGATTGAGAAAGAACTGAAGATCGCAGAAGAGAAGATACAGCAGAAGAAGACAGAAGAGGCAGAGATTGAGATGGTGAAGGCGTCTCTTCTTGACGCTGAGCTAAAAGAGGTGAGTCTAATTTTGGCACTTCACATAGCTATTTGTATACGTTGGTAATTGAGTATTTAAAAAAAAAATGTAGATTTTTTATGTATTTTAAAACTTTATTATCAATCATATTGATTTTTAAAGCAAGAAACTTAAAAAACTCTATTAGTTAATAATCATTACCGGATTCTCAATTTGATATTTTACCGTTATTTTAAAAACTTGATTAACCTTCATTTTAGAGCTTGAGTTTTTTTTTACCTGTTGCATAGAGGTCTAAAAGTAACTACTCAAAGCGTACCCGTATGTACTCGGTATTATAACAATGAGTACCCGTTACTATCGAATCTGTAGGTCTTGCTGTAGGTCTACCATGAGTTTTCACAATCTACACTCGCTAGCGACTGTAGTAAAAAAATTGTATGAAAACTTGTACAGCGCCTCTAGCGGATAGTTGGGTACTAAAACGTCACGTAGCTAACTATCCTACGTCACAGTACTACAGCGACTGTAGTTTGCGCTTCATTAATTTGCTTAGAACTTGGTACCATGAGTAACAATTTTGACAGATGTCATAGTAACGTACTATTACTGCTGTAGTAACGTCAGCCGATCTAAATGTGACAACTCATGGTAGACGTACTGTTACATTTGGGGTAGAGCACCGATCGAGTCGTATTGCGTAGTACAGTATGACGTCACGCGGCGTTGCAACATTCGTAATTTGTAGAAAACATACCAAACTGCGTAAGGTGCATTTTTTAACTTTCCGTATTTTGAACCTTTTTTTCGGACTGGACAAATGCATCTACAACTTGTGAGACTAAATAAATAAATAAATAATTCTGGACAATCCACACAGCATCATCTAGCCCCAAAGTAAGCTACTCAAAGCTTGTGTTATGGGTACTAGATAACCGATATATTTAATACATTATATACATAGATAGATATTTTTTGTTATACATAGAAAACACCCAGACCAACGGAACAAATTTCTGCAGATCGTACACAAATTTGTTCCGCGGCGGGAATCGAACCCGCAACCTCTTGCGTCCTTAGACTAGGTTCCGATACTACAAAAGATGCGAGTAACGAGATGCGTTCGGGTGTAACGACTCGATACTCGGTTCGAGATGGCGTACCCGTTACTCAATACCGAATACATACGGTTTGCTGCATCCTTACTGTTGCATTCAAACAAACATACTTTAATATTTTATAATAATAATGTAATTTCAATAAATATTCTCTTTTAAAGGATGATCCTTGGGCCGGACTGTCTTACACCGTTGACACCGAAACAGGTAAGCCATTTTTGATATTTACCTCAAGTATTACCTACCCTCTTTAGATATTCTCAAAGATCTAAGGAACTGGAGATCTGAGGCGATGTCTACCGAGCCTGGGGATTATAGTCGTGTGAGTGTTTATATTTATTACTAGCTGCCTCTCGCGGCTTTGCTCGCGAGGTACCTACATAAAATATAGCCTATGTTACTCAGGGATAACGTACCATTCTAATGGTGAAAGAATATTTGAAATCGGACCAGTAGTTTTTGAGTTTATTCGTTACAAACAAAAATACAAAACTTTCCTCTTTATAATATTAGTATAGATATAGGTAGCCTATGTTACTCAGAGAGAGATTCTAATGGAGTTTTTTTTTTAAATCAGTCCTATCTGTAGTTTTCGAGTTTATTCGTTACAAAGAAAAATATAAAAATACTGAAAAACTAAAACAAATATCTCACGGAAACCGTACATTTTTCCGAGATAAAATGTAGCATATGTGTTATTCCAGATCATAATCTACATATATCTGTGCCAAATTTCATCCAGATCCGTTCAGCCGTTTTAGCGTGAAAGAGTAACAAACATATTACATCCAGACATCCACACATTCTTACAAACTTTCGCGTTTATAATATTAGTAGGATAGATATACAATATAAATCGTACGATTCTCGAAATATCGTATCTCAGCCCTCTCTGTACATAAGGGTTCCACCCCTTATGTATTAGTTATATACTTCAACCCTCCGGTAAATAGACTTAAATCGCCAACCGAGTTTCGTATCTAGCTTGGATTACTTGTAATTATTTGATTAGTTATAATTCCAAGTAATTCACATTAAAATAGGCAGTATCATGACAATCCTACTAATATTATAAACGCTAAAATTTGTGAGAATGTATGGATGTATGTTTGTTACTCTTTCTCGCTGAAACGGCTGAACGGTTCTGGATGAAATTTGGCACAGATATAGATTATAATCTGGAATAACACATAGGCTACTTTTTATCCCGGAAAAATGTACGGTTCCCGTGGGATAGATTTGTTTTTGTTTTTCAAGGTACCACGCGGGCGAAGCCGTGGGCGGAAGCTAGTATTAAATAATCAAAGAATAAATGATTTTGGAATAAAAAAATATGTTGCAATGATTATACATTCGCTCATTTGAGCAGGCGTAGGCAGTACGGTCTATAGACCGTACTGCCTAGTCTTACGTAAATTAATTTCTTCCATTTTCTTTAAAATCAAACTTAAAATCTCAGGAGCCTCTAAGACTCACGTTAATCCTCTGGTCAAATCCACTGGTATAAAGAGCTATCGACAGATATCTTGATCAGTACAATTGTCATAGCCATGTGTGGTGGAATAAAATAAAACCATTAGCCAACAAAAAGCAATTTTGAACCGTCAAAGGAACGAAAGACGAAATTTTGAAGAAAAAAAATATTATCTATGCCCAAAAAAAATGTATTAATCACAGAGAACACTGGCCGAAACGATGACTTGTGGAAAGTGTTCGAAAAAAGAACTTTTTGAATTTGGAACGCGCGGCTGTCACTCCGTATCGACCAGTTTTAGGAGATCCCTGAGTTTATTCCATAGTATGGAGTCGTATGAATACAGAGACGAAATATACAAGATAGCAAATGTCTCAAACATTTGTGATAATTAAAAATGTTCATAGGTATGCCAAATCGGTTGAAAGTTTGTTACAGTAAAGCTTTCAAAATTAGTTAACATTCTTCATTCTGTTGTTCTTCAGACTATAACTTCAAACTTCAAGTATTTATTGCAAATATTACGTAAAAAAAAGTAAGTAATTGAAAAATTATGTAGTCAGAGGCACGTCCGAACATGACATTTGGTACATGCCCACATGTACAGTAGTTAGTATTCCGTACGTGACAGGTTGCAAGCTCATCGCCGCTTATATGAATACTAACTTTATGATTCACCTTTGAAATTTTGGTTCTACGGTAATTAATTACTAATTAGGTTTTTTTTTATTTCATTTTATAACCTCCAATGAGTATTTGAAAAAAAAAATTGATTTTTTTATGTATTTTGAAACATAATATTAATTATATTGATATTTAATGCAAAAATCTCAAAAAAAAAAAAAACAATTAATTATAAACAATTAAAAATTGATGGAATTTTAAAATAAATCACATGACTACCTATAATGGCGCCATGATTGGTCACCATGGTTGTGACATCACAATGTTAACATAATATCTTATTTTATATCAACCGCAATGAGTGACAACTGTTATCATATTGACGTCACACGCGCTCTGGTTTGTTCGGGAGCTGTCGGCGTGTCTTCGGTACTGGATTCAAAGCATAATTTTTATTTTGAAATAACTTTTGAATTATTGCGAAAATAAAAAAAAGTTTTGATATAAAACTTATATATCACCTTTCCATTTATCACAAAAAAAATGTCAAATACTCAATTACCGCGATTGCCGTGTTCACGTTCATACTGCCCGCCCGCTGTACTATTGCCACTCCCGAGCGGCGCCGAGCTCATTATTGTAACTCCGCTCCGTCCAGAAACGTGTCCTTTTCCAAATTTAAAAGATGATCGGTTTTATTATTTTGACGTAAATGGTTTTAGATCAAAGTTTAAATTGGCTTTTGAATTGTTAAAACTTTTCCGAATTTATAAAGTTGTTTGAATTGTTGTTAAAACTTTTCCGTATTTATAAAATCACGCTTGTTTCTCGAGGGGGTAGGCAGAGGCAAAGACCACAGATCTATACTGGCTACTTACCTGACAATCTCTTTACCATACATTCTTCATACGCTATAAAAAAATGCGAAGGTTTATGTGAGTACCTACCTATGTTTGTTCGTCTGTATCTCTATAACGGCTGAACGGATTTGAATGAAATTTGGTATATATATAGAGTATACTCTGGATTAACATTTACTTTACTTTTTATCCCGGAAAAAAAACTGAAAGAGGATGAAAATTGTGTAAATGTAATTCAAACCGCCGCCACGGCGCAACTATTACGATCCGAAGTTTGAGAGCCATTCAAAAATGTTATAATTCGACAACAATATACTGTAATTAATGATCGCGCACCCGAGGGGATTGAGATGTACTTCGACAATACCATACTTCCATACAAGTTCTATACATTAATCATACACGTGACACGCAATGCGTAGATGCGCTATGTGGCAAGGTAGAATAAATAGTGCGACGTTAGCCGACGACATAAAAAATATTGAATAAAACCTTTTTCGACGGGTTGATTTTTCAATAGTGCTATTTTTAATTTTTTTTTGGTTGTATTCCGAATTCAAATTCGACTGATTTGAATTTGGAAAGTTTTCAAACTAAAATGAATTAAACTCAAATATCTTACCATTAAATAATAATAATAATTTCTGATTGCGCGTAGTATGCGTATAATGTTATTTTATCTAGATATCCTCCTTTTAACTCTGTAACGGCTCAACGGATTTTGTTGAAATTTATTATTAATGTAAATAATACCCTGGATTAACATATTGGCTACTTTTTATCCCAGAAAAAACTCACAAGAGGATAAAAACTATGTAAAGTGAGAGTTTAAGTTTAAAATTACATAATCGCGAGTGAAACCACGCGACGCCGCTTGTATAAAAATAATTCCCTCAAATGCCATTCCCGAAAAATCTAAATAGGAAACAATACAACGCTACCAAAACGGCTGAATCACATGACAAATGATACAGCATCTATCGCCGGGGGGAGTCCCGGGGGAGTCCGGGGTAGTGGAATACATTACCGGGGAGGGGTATACCAGGGGCTTAGTACGCGTTTTGATAGTTTACAAATCTTTATTTCTTTTCCTTCCATACATTCACGGAAATTTCACGTTTCGAAGGTCGTGGGTTCAAACCTGGTCGTGCACCAATGAGTTTTCTATTCGGAAAATGTATGTGTGCAATGCCAGTGCTCTTAAACGGTGAAGGAAAACATCGTGAGGAAACCAGCATACCCTAGAACTAAACATTCGAAGGTGTGTGTCATAGATGAGTATTCATATAAGCGGCGATGAGCTTGCAACCTGTCACGTACGGAATACTAACTACTGTGTTAAATGTGGTCATGTGCCAAATATCGTGTTTGGACGTGCCTCTGACTCTTTAGATATCCTCAAAGATGTAAGTAACTAGAGATCTGAGGAGATGTCTACCGAGCCTGGGGATTACAGTCGTGATCATATGTGGTTTTATTATTTACTAGCTTCCGCTCGCGGCGTCGCCCGCGAAGTACCTACATAAATTATAGCCTATGTTCATCCTGAAAGTTCATTCTACACATTGGTGAAAGAATTTTTCAAATCGGTTCAGTAGTTTCGGAGCCTATTCGTTTCAAACAAACAAACAAACAAACAATCAAAGTTTTCCTCTTTATAATATTAGTATAGACTAGCTTCCACCCACGGCTTCGCCCGCGTGGTACCTTGAAAAACAAAAAAGAACTATCCCACGGGAACCGTATATTTTTCCGGGATAAAAAGTAGTCTATGTATTATTCCAGACTATAATTTGTATCTATGAAAAATTTCATCCAGATCCGTTCAGCCGTTTCAGCGTGGAAGACTAACAAACATACATCCACACATTCTTACAAACTTTCGCGTTTATAATATTAGTACCTACCTACCTACATAAAATATTAGGTACTTACTTATTTATTGCAAAAAAATTAAAAAAACGACTGAATGTAAAATAAATTTCTACATTCCGCCATATTGGATTTTTTGACATTTCGTAAAGCCTATGTCACACCTCATTTGTCAAAATCCGACCGCCCGTTTGGACTGAAATTGAAAAAATAAATTATTCAATAAAATCACAAGGATCACTTTGAAACGCTACAACAAAATTCAAAGGAACTCGTATACATGCAACCAAACACACACATTACCCTCTTTCGCTTCGCAGTAGGGTAAAAAACACTCGAGCACAGAACCTCCTTATTTTTCGAAGTCGGTCAATCAGTAATATCAGCAGCTAGAGTTGAACGACCTCTATAAAGTCATTGTTAAGATGACTATCGTTCTTGTAGTCGGTTAAAATGTTACATCATCGTTTACTTGCGATTTACAAAGGTAGGTTATGGTTTTATATCATGTTGTAAACAAAGATTTAAATCGTAGATATGCCCGGACGCCAAAAACTGTGGCACTGTTTTTACTTGTGTGCGTTAACAAAATGCCGATGCACGCACACTAATTATTAGTAAAAAATAAACCAAACAGCTATTTCACCATTTATTGTGCAATTATATTGCACGATCTTTCGTAAAAAATATTTATTCCTTTCGTACCCAGTAATAGAAAATATTTGGTGTGCCAAATGAGCGAGCTATCTCATTTCGTGTGGCAACAAAACGGCGCGGTCTCAGTACCGTACGGGCATATCTGCGATTTAAATCTTTGGTTGTAAACAGTTCGGTTAAGGTTGCCTGGAAGATATCACTTTGAGAGATAAGGCCGCTTTTGTACTATGAAGTTCTCTTAAGCTTAATATAAAACTAGCTTCCGCCCGCGACTTCGCCCGCGAGGTACCTTCATAAGTATAGCCTATGTTCATCCTGAAAGTTCATTCTAAACATTGGTGAAAGAATTTTTGAAATCTGATGGTTAGTTTCGGATATTACCTCCTACATACAAACAAACAAAATTTATCTCTTTATAATAGTTGATGTAGACTAGAACTTCCCGTGACTTCGTTCGCGTATTTTTTTTCATATAAACGTCAACCTGCTGCACCTCTTATAAGTAAAATTTCGATAATTCCTTCAAAGTAAACCTCTAGAGTCTGGAGGTTTACTTTGAAGGAATTATCGAACCACTAGACCGCTAAAGGATCTAGGTACTTACCTTCCAAATGAAAGCTTTCTAAGACTTAGTTTAGGCTGTGCTTTGATCAGCCAGTCAGTCAGTGTCAGTTACTGATCAGTTTTATATAATACTAGCTGTACCCGTGACTTTGGTCGCGAGTGCCATTACCCCTCCCCCACCTTGATGAATTACAGCTAAGTACCTACACATTTTGACTTTCATCCCCTCTCCAAAAAGTACCGTGCTGAATATAGGGATAAAAAGTATCTTATGTCCTACCTCGTAGTATGAATTGACAAATCAATAATTTGACGACTGTCTGCGTAACCACTCAAACCGTGCCAAGTTTCATTTAATTACATTCAGTAATTTCAGCGTGATGCTCAGCCCAGATACAGACAGACAGACAGACGAAAATGAAAATAAGTAGGGAAGTACAGCTTTGGCTTCAGTATCGATTATAGAGTGCCCTCCAAAAGAAAATTTTTCAAAATATCTTATATGTAAGTACGTACTTACAGAATTTGACCTGCCACAGTTTTATAAGTACTTACCTATAGATTTAGATTTACCTAAAGCGGCATAAAAAACTAATAATCAACAAACGCGCCCCAAAACAAAATGGCGGCACGAAAACGCGCGGGAAAATCAACCCGCAACAGTTTCATTAAAATAAAACAGCTCCGACCATTAATAAAAGCAGAAAAAGATTAATGTCGGTCGAACACAATGCGTAATAAATTAGATGGATATAAATTTCCAGAAAGGGAGTCCTACCCCTGCCCGCCATCTTGTCATGACCCGCCCTCTGATTGGTCGGCTCAGTTACTAATCAATATGGAACTCCTTCGAGCAAAAACGCATTAACTGCCGGTGCGTAGATTTCTAAGGATTCTAGCCCTTATTAACTGGAGCAAAAAATTCAAAATTATCTGTCCATTTCATCGTTCTCGTCGAAACAAGAGTTAAAATAGGTACTTTTCAAAAACTCTATGATTCGAAATTTGAACGTGATGCAATAGACTCTCCTTATCTTGTTACAATAATTTACAATATGGAGCTCCTTCGAGTAAAAACGCATTAACTGCCGGTGCATAGATTTCTAAGGATTCTAGCGCTTATAAACTGGAGCAAAAAATTCAAAATTATCTGTTCATTTCACCGTTTTCGTCGAAACAAAAGAGTACCTACTTTTCAAAAACCTCTATGATTCGAAATTTGTACGTGATGCAATAGACTCTCCTTAGCTTGTTACAATAATTTAAATTAAGAATTATAATAAAACGATTCAATCAGCGGAAAATCAACTCTATTCCTATAGAACAATTAAATTTTTCTCTTCACTCGAAGCTAATTATATCTTTGTCTTTACAATTGTTTTACGAATTAATTAATTCGGTGTATACGAAACCAGATCTTCTGTCTATGTGTTTACGTCTCAGAATAGCATTCGATCGTTTTTTCACGTTGCCCTCAGCTTTATTGGGATCTGGAACTGGTTTTCCAATTATTTTCGGCCATCTCAGTTTTTACAGAGACGCCTATAGTACAGTCACCGACAAATGTTTGTGATGAAAGAAAAAACACTCGCTCGACTGTAATCCCCGGGCTCGGTAGATATCTCCTCAGATCTCTAGTTAGGTACTTAGATCTTTGAGGATATCAAAAGAGTCAGAAGCACGTCCAAACATGGTTTTTGGGACAACCCATATTTTGTTAGTATTCCGTACGTGATAGGTTGCAAGCCCATCGCCGCTTATAAGAATACTAACCTATGACACACCTTCGAAATTTTAGTTTTGGGGTAAGTATGCCGGTTTCCTCACGATGTTTTTCTTCACCATTTAAGAGCACTGGCATTGCGCACATACAGTTTTCGAATGGAAAAACTCATTGGTGCACGACCAGGTTTAAACCTGCGACCTTCGGATCGTGAGGCAGGGTGCTACCACCACACAACCAATGTTCTAACCAGTGCACCTACTAAGACGTAAAATTTTAATAAATTTATTTTTTTCTTGCCTCTTTCGACAAATGATTATCTTAAAAGCCCACTTTATCTTGTAAAGGCTTCCGAATATCTCGAAATGAAATTAGTGTCCAGGTAGTCGATGAAAAAATATGACGGCCATTTTTTTTTCTATTGTTTATGCCCCGTTTAGCGGCAGAATGGGTGATAATTGTCTGTGGTTTTTCGTTTTTGCCTTTTGTTCATAAGGATTTAACGGGTTGATTTTATATTACTTTTTTTTCGCAGTAAAGTATATTTTTTTATGAAATGTAGTTCTTCTTTCTGTCCTTTTCCCACGTTGCGGAGTCGACACGTCAGTGATCTTCTTCCATCTCTTTTTGTCTTCATCTCAGTAGGTACTCTTTCGTATTCGACATTTTTTATGAATTATTTAAATCTAGTATGTACGAGTATTTATTAATTCCGAATTTGCCATTCGCTCTTGATTCATACGAATCTAACGACACTTCATTTGTCAAAATCCATTCAGCCGTTTTTGCTGCAGTGAAAGTCAAAAACTCACATCCATACATATTTTATGCATAGGTACATACATAGTCACATATTTCGCAGCTAGTTAAAAACAAAATAAAAAAACACGACCTAATATTTAGAGCTATGATTAATCTAAGGCTTAATCATAATCTCTAATTGCAAGAATGCTCTAAAATTATTAGTTTATGGTTACGTGGGTTGGTCATAACGCCCATTTCGAGCATTGCGAAAAATTATAGGCGGCATGGCGCTGGACGGTTTAAAGTAAAAGTTAAATATTTTAAAATCTTAAACCCATTGGTATCTTGAACCCGACTTCGTCCGTAAAAATCCTATTATATTAATTCTGAAATAAAAAAATAATAATAATAAATATGATCACGACTGTAATCCCCAGGCTCGGTAGATATCTTCCTCAGATCTTTAGTTACTTAGATCTTTGAGGATATCTAAAGAGAGTAGTCAGAGGCACGTCCAAACATGACATTTGGTACATGCCCACATTTTGCACAGTAGTTAGTATTCCGTACGTGACAGGTTGCAAGCCACACACCTTGACACACACCTTCGAATTTCTGAAATTATTGATATCGGTTAATTGGCAAATTTCTATGGACTGCAAAAACTAACTGCGCCCACCGTTACTTTACAATGCGTTCCCCATACAAACTTTAAACCCCTATTTCAGCCCTTCCAAGATTATTTTTTGAAACAAAAGATAGCCTATCTCCGTCTCCAGGAGATCATCTATCTCATTGCCAACTTTAATTACGATCCATTCAGCCGTTTAGTCGTGAAAATAGAATAGAATAGAATAGAATATTTATTTTCAGACCTCGTAATAAAAAACAATGTATACTTAAAACTATTTCATGGTAGGAACTTACTATAAAATTATAAGTACTATAAAAAACAGTATACAAAAAAAAGGTTAAAAAACATTCCAAGCAGTTTGTCTACGCAAATTTGCGGTAGGTTAGGTTTTTAAGCATACAAGTTAAAAAGGCAACAAACAAACAGTTTCGCATCTCTAATATTAGTATGGATTAATCTAGATTCTCTGATTATAGCATTCTGGACTAAGGCTTAATCATTAAAGTCTAGTTGAAAAAATGTGAATGAACGAATTATGGTATTGATTAGTATGATTTAATCTAGATTCTCTAATTAGAGCATTCTGGACTAAGGCTTAATCAATAAAGTCTAGTTGAAAAAATGTGAATGAACGAATTATGGACAGTCGCGGATCTGCTGATACGTGGTGACGTAGCTGTGGTGACGTCATCATGACTAGGGTATGCAACTGTCTGGGAGCTTAGTACGGGTTATGATAGTTCACGAAACTTTATTTCCCTGCGCTCTAGCATGCATATCATGGACATCTTTACAGCCTTTACGGAAGATGAGACTAAGTAACATTAAATGTCATTAAAGGATATAAAGTAGGTAATGCTTTAGAATAAAACCTATATCGTCACAATTTGTTTATTTGTCCGGACTCACAGCTCAGTTGGTAGTAGCTCTGCCTTCTGCGCCGCAGGTTGTGGGTTCGATATCTATACTAACTTCTATACTAATATTATAAAGAGGAAAGTTTTGTGTTTTTGTTTGTAACGAATAAACTCAAAAACTAGGTACTGGTCCGATTTCAAAAAATCTTTCACCGTTAGAATGCTACGTTATCCCCGAGTAACATATTTTATGTAGGTACCTCGCGAGAAAAGCCGCGAGCGGAAGCTAGTTTTATATAATTTTGATTTACGAGATAAACAAACAACTTTGGTTATCTCGTAAAATATTAGTTAATTTTAAATGTACCCTTCGTGAAATAACTTATTATCAACCAATCTTAAAGCTCCATCTTCATGCTACCTTAAAAGACGAGCTCTAAAATTAAGATTAAAAAGTTTTTAGAATAACGGTAAAATATCAAATTTAGTAGAAACGTCGTAAGCAAATTAAAAGATGAACTCAAACGCCTCGAAATCGAAGCAAACACTGACAGTTGTAGATCAATTCGAAACTGTCAACTTCAAAAATGCAATGCAAGCACTTGCCATGTTTGTCTATGGTTTAAAAATAAACTTAACACTTTCACTGCCGGAAGCGTGCGCTCATCGTGACGGACAAGATGGCCGCTCCGTCATGATCGATCAGCGATTTTACTACAATGATATTCAAGTCTTCAAGTCTACGCTCTGCTTTTTACTTTGATTAGTTAAATTTATTATTTAGGGGTATGTAGCTACTATATTACGCGTTCTGAGGTGTTAGAGAAATCCTACTAATATTATAAACGCGAAAGTTTGTAAGAATGTATGGATGGATGGATGGATGGATGTATGTTTGTTACTCTTTCACGCTAAAACGGCTGAACAGATCTGAATGAAATTTGGCACAGATATAGGTTATGGACTGGAATAACACATAGGCTACATTTTATCCCGAAAAAAGTACGGTTCCCGTGGGATAGCGATGTTTTTGTTTTTTAAGGTATCACGTGGGCGAAGCCGCGGGCGGAAGCTAGTATACATATAAATAAATCTTTGAGTATCTTATTATTGGTGTTATGTATCTGCTAGTTTTCACCAGCGGCTACGACCGCATAGAACCTTTAAAAACAAAAACAAATCTATCTTTGAGTCAAATTTCATCTAGATCCGTTCAGCCGTTTCAGCGTGAAGGAGTCACAAACATCCTCAAAACTTTCACGATTATAATATTAGTAGGATTATTACCTATGTATTTATTTACAAAAAAAGTATGTGATTAATCTTATTATCTAGGTACCTATATGTTTCCTATAGTGGGTACAAGCTTTGCTTAGTTTGGAGCTAGATGGCGTTGTGTAAAGAGTCCACCGATATTATTTAAAAGTTGAAATTGGTGTCTATGGCCCGGATCCGTTTTGAACGGATATTCTCAATTCTGTTCATTATCTTGTATATCTTGTGTTTTTCAATTAATCTTGAGTTTTGTTAACTTCATTCGTTCTTCCATATTCCTCAATTCATTCGTTCTTTCATTTTCCTCACTTCATTAATTTTAAGTGAGTATAATATAAAATTTTTGTTCGTCAACTTTTTATTTTTTATAATTTTTGATACATACAGTACAGACAGACAGATCTTATAATAAAATAAACATACCCAAAGCTCTGAATTCTTATCCCGCGAAGGTAATCTCAAACATATACGAATCAAAATAAATCCACGGATCCTGTGTATACCTAAGTACATCGCATCCTTAATCAAAAAAATGTTACGCAAATCAGTATTTCGACACACCAAACATACTTCCATCTCTTACCATCACAATGAGTGTAACGTAGCGTGAGAGAGACGGATATACAGCACGTAAGTCGCGCCGGCTCCGCCTACCAGCGTCTGTAGAGGCCGCCACACCGGTTGGGCGAGACAATGTGGAAAAAAGCAGTTCGTATGAGCCAAGGGACAAAAAGGTTCGATCCAGGCTCCATTATTATAGCGCGGCGTAAGGAGCGCGATCCTTGCCTCGGAGCGTTCCATTTTCAAATTGCGCGGTCATCTAACGTTGGCGCTTTTAGTGGCCAGTCATTGGCGAAAAAATTGGACAATTTTATTTCACTAGAGAGTGACAGTGTTGTTTTTTTTTTTAATTCGAGTACGCGGTGAAAGAAGTGCGCTTTTTTTTTAAATTGTCTATTGGTGTTTCGGTATGTTGTATTTATATGCATGATGCTTGCTAGTGTATACTGAAGTTGTTAACAGCCATAATTTTAGAAAGTTTATCCAAGTTTAATCTTCTAAATTCAAAAACCTCTTACGTTACTGAGTGACTGATCAACGTAGAGCTAATACCACAGTCCTAGAAATACTTCTAAGGGTCTAGAAGTGGGTATTCGAGGTTTTTTTTTTGGCTGCAGCGGGAATTTGAACTTATGTAGTTTGTAAATTATACGCGAACGAAATCGCCATTTATATTATTAAGGGTGGATTTGATCAAACTAGTATTTTTATGCAATATTCCTTAAAATAATCCGTAGTTAACGAAGATTAAACTGAAATTTTATTTGCATTTGACAATTGATTTGTTTACCAAAACTGTTATTCTACTTTGATGATTTTTCTTGGTGATATTTACATTTTTAACGTCTGTCCCTTAAATTTTAGTAGGCACCTACTTAAAACCTAACTATTTTTAAGAAATATTATTTCTTTAATACATAGTTTTATCTACTAATCAAATTTAATTAAATATAGGTAGGTACTTACTTTTTTATAAATAAGCAAAAGTGCCTTTTCATAAGTACCTACAATCCTTTATAATAAATAGAGGATTTAAGTTAAATATAAGTCTTAAAGATTTTAAAGGGTGTATGGGGTGTCAGCGTATCATTCTACCAGCCGGCTGTAACAAGCGGTAGAATGATATGTAAATTCGTTGAGACCTCAAAATCTCTCACCAGTGGCTCCAAGCAGCTGTCCTGCATGCAGCGGCCACACCCCGGAAACCGCGTCGGCTCGTGGGCTAAACCTGGTGAGGGGGGCTTAAGTGTCTAACACTTAAGTCTACGCGGTTGCTATCCGCAAAGTGCACTAAGTCTGCCTCGGCATTATGCAATCCACCTTCGGTGGCGAGGCAGCAAGGCAATGTGGAAGGCCTTAAGGGCGACGATAGGGGCCATGTAGTTATCGTCGGCCAGACACAAGTCACCAAGTATTCCCAAGGAGGGTTGACGTCAGGCAGGCGGCCGGTCGTAAAACACCTAGCCAAAACTCGTACAACATGGATCACAGAAATAAAAGGAATTGCGATAATGCTAGGGCGTACCCCCGAGGCGACGCGCAGGCGCAGCACCCGGCGCCTGTGGGAAATGGACTAGGGTTGTTGCACCAGGGACGGGTGCAACGTAAGACGCGAGTCCGGGAAGTACGAATGAGGTTTGCAAGTTGGAATGTAGGTACGATGACTGGAAGAGGAAGAGAGCTAGCGGATGTTTTAGAAAGACGACGAATAAATGTAGCGTGTTTGCAAGAGACGAAGTGGAAGGGATCGAAAGCAAGAGAAATCGGGGTGGGTTATAAATTTTATTATTGTGGAAGTGATGGTAGGAGGAATGGTGTAGGAATTGTTCTAGATAGTAAGCTGAAAAAATGTGTGACGGATGTTAAGAGGATGAATGATAGATTGATAGTTGTAAAAGTATTGTTAGAAGATTTAGTCCTAAACATAGTAAGTGTGTATGCACCGCAGACTGGGTGTGATGATAGAGTGAAAGAGAAGTTTTGGGAGGAGTTTGATTCAATGATAATGAGTATACCAGAGAGTGAGCACCTATATATTGGGGGGGATTTTAATGGACATGTGGGAAGAATGAATGAAGGATATGAAAGAGTGCATGGAGGATGGGGATTTGGTAATAAAAACCAAGATGGTGAAGCCCTGCTCCAGGCTGCTTTAGCATTCGACCTGGCTATTGCTAACACATTTTTTGAGAAACCTGAGGAGCATCTTATTACTTTCAAAAGTGGTAATCACAAAACTCAAATTGATTACTTCCTCCTTAGGAGAGATATCATCAGGTCCATTAAAAACTGCAAAGTAATACCTGGAGAGGGCTTAGTATCTCAGCATCGATTGCTTTTACTCGAACTAAGATTCGAAGTCAAAAGCAATAAAAACAAGCCAAAGCCCCCACCAAAGATTAAATGGTATTTAATAGGAAAGGATGAGTATGCTAGAGAATTCCAAAAGCGAGTAGTTGACAGAATGATAGAAATGAAGGATATGTGTGAATTATCTGTGAATGAATGTTGGAATGAAATGGCTAACTGTATGAGAAGTGCGGCGAAGGATGTTTTTGGAGAAACGAAAGGAAAAGGTAAAATAGATAGAGATACTTGGTGGTGGAATGAAGAGGTACAAAAGGTTCTGAAAGAAAAGAAGAATGCCTTTAAGGAATGGAAAAGGGATGATAATGGAGATGATATTATAAAAGAGGGTAAAAGAATGGTATATATGGAGTGTAAAAGAAAAGCTAAAAAAGCTGTTGCAATTGCAAGGGCCAAGGTACAGGATAAATTGTACCAATCCTTGGAAAAACCTAGTGGACAAAAAGACCTGTACCGATTAGCTAAAGAAAGAGAGAAGAATACTAGAGATATTATGCACGTTAAATGTATAAAAGATGATGGAGGAAAGGTTTTGACGAATGACGATGACATAAAAGAGCGCTGGAAGGGATATTTTGAAAAGTTAATGAATGAGGAGAATGTTTGGAGTGGAGTGTTAGAAAATGTACCAGTAAACATGGGTTTGGTGAGAGATGTGAGTACGAGTGAAGTAAAAAAGGCTGTGCAAGATATGAAGAATGGAAAAGCGGTTGGACCAGATGGCATACCAGTGGAAGTATGGAAGTTACTGAGTGCGGATGGATGGAAGTGGCTGAGTTTATTCTTCAATAAGTTGTTGCAAGAGGAGGCGATCCCGGACGAATGGTGCAACAGTTCGCTAGTGCCCATCTTTAAAAACAAGGGTGATGTACAGGACTGCAACAACTACCGAGGAATAAAGCTCATGTCACATAGTATGAAAATTTGGGAGAAAGTAATAGCGAGACGAATGAGAGAAGAGAGTGAGATATCACAGAGCCAGTTCGGGTTTATGCCAGGGCGAGGGACAACGGATGCCATATTCGCACTTCGCCAGCTGTGCGAAAAACACAGAAGTGCACACACGAACCTACATATGGTGTTCGTTGACCTGGAAAAGGCATACGACCGAGTACCCCGGGAGGTTCTGTGGTGGGCTTTGAAAGAGAAAGGAGTGCCAGGAAAGTACCTGCAGCTTATTCGGGCCATGTACAGTCAAGCTAGTACACATGTTAGGTCCGAAGCTGGCGTTACCGATGAGTTCAATGTGGCTGTAGGCTTGCATCAGGGATCGGCTCTAAGCCCTTATCTGTTCCTCCTGGTAATGGATGCTCTGACATCGGCCATACAGGAGGAGGCACCCTGGTGTATGCTGTTCGCCGACGACATTGTTCTTGTCGGAGAAAACGCAACCGAGGTCCAGAACAGGCTGGGAAAATGGCAAGGTAAACTAGAGAGTGTCGGATTGAAGATCAGCAGAACAAAAACCGAGCACTTGTTCTGCGACTTCGGTGGTCCCTCTAGTTTTACCCCTATTGCCTTAGATGGTGTATCCCTACCAGTCTGTTCCGATTTTCGGTACCTCGGTTCAGTAGTACAGAATGATGGTGAGATTGATCGGGATGTAAGGAATAGAATAAATGCGGGATGGATGAAATGGCGACAGGTCACAGGAACCACGTGTGATCCGAGAATGCCCCTTAAACTTAAGGGGCAAATCTACAAAACGATCATAAGGCCTGTCGTATTGTATGGGTCTGAATGTTGGGCCACCAAGGGAACGGACGAGAAAAGAGTGCATGCGGCGGAAATGCGAATGTTGAGATGGATGTGTGGAGTGACAAGGATGGATAAAATAAGGAATGAGTATATCAGAGGAAGCCTGAAAGTGGCACCGGTGACAGAAAAGATGAGGAGTAATAGGTTAGCGTGGTATGGGCATGTTATGAGAAGAGATGAATGTCATGTGACAAGGAGAGTGTTAGGTATGAATGTGGATGGATACAGGGGTAGAGGTAGGCCAAAGAAAAGATGGATGGACTGTGTGAAAGATGACATGAGTAAGAAAGGAGTGAGTAATGAGATGACGAGTGACAGAGGGAAATGGAAGAGGATCACATGTTGTGCCGACCCCACATAACGTGGGATAAGGGCAGGAAGATGATGATAAGTCTTAAAGATTTTTCACTTAAAACTATCTGAAGTAGATACCTACTTCAAATCTTGGAATACTATTTCTAGAACTTTCTTCAGATATTAAAACTACCTAAATAATATTTAAAAAAAATGCATTTGGTATAATAAGTAAAGAAGCAACTGGAAAATGTATAATTATTTATCAAAATTTATATAAAACTTTAATAAAAGATGTTTTCTATACAAAAGACTTGAACGCGCTGCCGTTAGATACGATTAACGATACGGACGCATGAAGTTACTATTTTTAAGCTTATTTAAAGCATATCTGTTGTAATCTAAAGAGCCCACTGTATCCCACAGCTGGGCAAAGTTTCTCTTCTATTTTTCCCGGTCTAGGGCTTCCGTCGGTCACTTCTTGGAGTATTTGTTGAAGTCTTTTGATCTATTATCGCATTCGATATTTTTTATTTTCTTTATATTATATAGATAACTAGCTTCCGCCCACGGCTTCGCCCGCGTGGTACCTTGAAATACAAAATCAAATTTTCATTCCCTATTTTCCCCTTGGGGGTAGAATTAATCAAAATCCTTTTTTAGCGGATGCCTACGTCATAACATCTACCTGCATGCCAAATTTCAGCCCGATCCGTCCAGTGGTTTGGGCTGTGCGTTGATAGATCACTATGTCAGTCAGTCAGTCAGTCAGTCAGTCAGTCAGTCACCTTTGAGTTGTATGGATATATCTATATACAACTCAAAGGTGACTGATTGATTGTTTAAACATCAACACTCACACGACTGTAATCCCCAGGCTCGGTAGATATCTCCTCAAATTTCTAGTTAAGTACTTACATCTTTGAGGATATCTAAAGAGTCAGAGGCATGTCCGAACATAACATTTGGTACATGCCCACATTTTTCACAGTTGTTGATTCCGTACGTGACAGGTTGCAAGCCCATCGCCGCTTAATAAGAATACTAACTTACGACACACACCTTCCAATGTTTGGTTCTAGGGTATGCCGGTTTCCTCACGATATTTTCCAAGAATTGTTTGCAAAGAATACAATATTGCTAGAATAAGTTTATAGACCGGTCTCACAGCTCAGTCGGTAGTAGCTCTGCCTTCTGCGCTGCAGGTTGTGGGTTCGATCCCCCAGGACTGACATTTGTTTGAACTCAGATGCTGGTTCTGTGTCTGAGTGTTATTATGTATACTATGTATGTATTTACAAAAAAGTGCATAATTAATCTATCAGCTATCTGGTTCCCATAGTAGGTACTAGCTTTGCTTTGTTTGGGGCTAGATGGCGTTTTGTTTTGTTTTGTTTTGTTTTATTAGGGAAATAAACAAAAAAAGAGTAAAGGCGTTGTGAGAAATGCAATAAAAATAAGATGTAATAAATATCGATGGCAGTATAGTACTAATCCCCTGTGACATTGACTTCTCGTGTCACCTGACAGCGATCGATCAAAGTTGACAAATTAAATGTCAAAATATTTTACAAAAGTCAATGCGAATATCGATGCCGGAGCGATGTCCCGGGAGATATCAATCCGTGAACTAGGTACTATTTTAATATCGCGGTTTATATTACTAGCTTCCGCTCGCGGCTTTGCTCGCGAGGTACCTACCTACATAAAATATAGCCTTTGTTACTCAGGGATAACGTAGCATTCTAATGGTGAAATAATTTTTGAAATCGGGCCAGTAGTTTTTGAGTTTTTTCGTTACAAACAAAAATACAAAACTTTCCTCTTTATAATATTAGTTTAGACTGAGTGTGCCCGTGACTTCGTCCGCGTGGAATAGTTTTGCCGACGTCATCACACAAAAAATGTTATCCCCTATTTTACACCTTTTAAGGTAAATTTTTTTTAAACCTTGAATGTCGTATTTATTAATATCTAATCAAAAGCCTAAAAAATAAGTTGCTAAAAATGACGTAATTTTCATACAAATTTCATACCCTTTTTCAACCTCTTACAGCTCTTTTTTCTCATTAAAAAAGTAGCCTATGTTTTTTTCATGCTCGATACTTACCAAATTTCATTTAAATCGGTTCAGTAGTTTTAGGCGTGATCGCGTAGCACACAGACAAGAGTTACTTTCGCATCTTTAATATTAGTGAGGATTTTTGTATTTTAACTGTCAAGTAACATTTATTCACCTTTAAATGAGTTCAGAAAAAGAAAGACGTAAGAATTCTATTGTGTTTAAAAATTGTATGTATTTCGAAAAAAGAATAAAAAGTAACGACACGAAATTCAAAATAAGAACATCCCACACTTGAGGCGGATTGAAAAGGTCCGTCTCAAGAGGCACAGTTTAGTGCCCTTGCCTTGGTTCAGAAAAAAAAACAAGCCATTCTTGTCGATGGTTGAGCGGAGGCGTGAGGCTTGAAGATGGGTTTTGAGGAAAGTGTCTTTGGAGTGTCATTCATTTACTTACAAAGAATAAAGTTTTAACTTCCCTCTAAAGTTTCAAACACTAATTTGTCGGTTTCGTCTCGGCTAAAACAGTATTTAGGCCACGACGGAGGCCTTATTCGACGGCCTATAAAATGGTCAAAAAGATGAATAAAGAAGCCAACCTCTATGCATGCAACTCTTTGTTAAATTTATCAAAGTAAAACCATAGCGGTGTGCGATTATGAGATTTACTAATGGAATCATTCGATTATGAAAATGTTTCGAGTTATTTCGATTACGTATTACTCGTATAGGCATTAGTAATTACTAATCTAGCATATCGCTGCGTTGTCCCTACGTTTTTATTCTACCAACACACCACAATTCAAAGGTTTATTTTTCTTCTCAATTCAAAAACTTAAAAAATTTAAAAAGTGGAAAATACATAGTTCGGAATGTCTGCATACATAATTTTAAAAGGGTGTGAACATCGTATCTCTGTCAGGGGTCACTTTTTGTGGTCGATTCAATATCGACATCCTACTGAGAATTGTGACGTATTGGTCAGGTTTAAATCTAAAAACATTTAAGTAATTCCAAGTTGGAATATTTGAATTTGGAACAGGAATTTAAATAAATTTGAAAAATGTATTTGGAAGTGAGACTTAGTCCTTCAAATTTCAATTGCCTTACTGTTGCGTTTGGTTCTCGTAATGCCCAAATTATACTAGTACCCTACTGCTTATTAATTGAAACTGCTATCTACTTATTTAAAACGAGATAGGTTGAACAAATGAAAGATTTACCTTCTTGTTACTTTAGTAACTATTTATTATCTGTCGTTTTCGCGTCCGGCGTCAATCTAGAATATTTTTTTTATATCCTAATGGAACCAAATTCTTACCGTTAGTAAAGTGACTCGTTTCAGTGTGTCAATTCTTATTTCTTACATTAAATAATTAAGTATTTATTTTAGTGGAGAATGTACATAATTTATTTATTTACCTTCGCTTAAATATCTAATCCAAAACCCAAGGAGCGGCGAATCAAAGAGCCGCTACGGGCAACCGCGTTAAAAAAACAATGCATTTCGTTTTTCGAACACAGAAAAGGACTGGCCACGAAGTAATTTAAAAATGATTCGAAAAAAATATCCGCTGTTTCGCTCCGATCCTTGCGAGAGAGAGGGATGGGAGATGTAATTTGAAAACGGAATTCGTGGGACGCGCGTATCAAGATGGCGGATGAGTTAATGAAGGTAGATGAGAGACAACTGCTTTGAATTGATATTGCCCTCCCATTGGCGCGGCTTGATTGGAATTAACTGGATATAATTTTGATTGAGGAAAGTACGTATTATTGATTCTTAATACGAAAATATAGTTGATATCTACGTGACGTGAATATTACGTGAATAAAATAAAATGAATTATATCTAAGTACACAAATTGACTAGACTAATCTCCGTTTAAAAAGCAATAATTGAGTTTCGTAGACATAGTTTATCACTATGGAAGAGAAGGTAAAATGACATTTGAGACGACAAGTGTCAATTTTGTTTGATCTAATCGCAAATTAATGTCTGAAATTAAGGAAGAGAAGGCAAGGTGACATTTGAGATGACAAGTGTCAATTTTGTTTGATCTAATCGCAAATTAATGTCTGAAATTAAGGAAGAGAAGGCAAGGTGACATTTGAGATGACAAGTGTCAATTTTGTTTGATCTAATCGCAAATTAATGTCTGAAATTAAGGAAGAGAAGGCAAGGTGACATTTGAGATGACAAGTGTCAATTTTGTTTGATCTAATCGCAAATTAATGTCTGAAATTAAGGAAGAGAAGGCAAGGTGACATTTGAGATGACAAGTGTCAATTTTGTTTGATCTAATCGCAAATTAATGTCTGAAATTAAGGAAGAGAAGGCAAGGTGACATTTGAGACGACAAGTGTCAATTTTGTTTGATCTAATCGCAAATTAATGTCTGAAATTAAGGAAGAGAAGACAATGTAACATTAATTTGTAATTGGCCAATCAAAAATTTAATTTCTTTCGTTTTTTTTAGTTAAAAACAGCCAATGTCTTTTCCCAGGATCCAATCAATCCATGCCAAATTTTATTAAGAGTAGGTACCTGGGTGACCGAGTATTACTCGGTGTTTTTTGGTAAACGACGTTTTCTAAAAATGAAACCTAGCTAGATCGATTCATCGCCCCCGAAACCCCCTGCATATTAAATTTCATGAAAATCGTTGGAGCCGTTTCCGAGATACAGATTATATACAAAAATTGCTTGTTTAAAGGTATATAAGATTCGTTTAGACATTTAGAAAAGGTTACAAACAAGCAAACAATTACTTTCGCATTAAGAAATATTATTAGTAGGTATCTACATACATATGTATATTTATTATTTTCTTTAATTGAAATTCTACATCTTACATTCGTTTGATTAAAATTATTTACTTACTCCGATATTTTTTTTAATTAAAATTAACTCTCTAAAACATTATTATTATCCAAATCGGTCCAGTCGCTCTCAACTGATGCTCCTGCCAATAAACAACATTTAATTTGTATTTATTTACTATATAAGTTCACCGAAGAAAATCGCAATAGTTCGATAAACCGGATCGAATAGACAATCGATACATTTCGAGACATAGACAACCGTGACACCGCTCTGCGATTGTCATTGTCAAGGCTACACTTGTTAGTGTTAGGTAATGATATTTTTAAAGCCATTTATTTTGGGTGCTTTTTATACGACGAAAGGAAGATAATTTATGTTTCGTCTGTCTATTTTTCATTTAAAGTCTGTGTATCTTAATTTCATTCTTTCCTCATTTTTCTACGATACCCACTACTAGTTAAAAATCTCTATATCCCAAGGTTTGCTGGTAGATAACTCTTTTTAGGGTTAAGCTCGCCTGTGTACATGGCGTTAGATTTAAGCTTTAAATTGTAATTTTCATTTATATTTAACCAAATTGAAATGGGACCACAGGCGAAGCACCAACTTTCAGATAAAAAAAAAATCATCAAAATCGGTTCACCTAGTGGAAAGTTCAGATAATATCGTCATCATCAACATCATTATCCTTCCCTTATCCCACGCGTGGAGTCGGCACAACATGTCTTCTTCCACTCACTCCTATCATTCGTCAACTCTGAGTCTACTCCTCTTACATTCATATCATCTTTCACACAATCAAACCACTTTTTCTTCGGCCTTCCTACTTGCGTACCCAGATACACTCATACCCATAACTTTCTTGGTGACATGGTTTTCATCCCTTCTCATCACAAGTTCCGATATTATAACAAACATAAAAAACATTGAGAAGCTCCACCCTTTTGAAGTCGGTTAAAAATATATGTAAAAACCCGTTTTATTTCCGTATTACTAAAAATACGCAAACAAAGCTACTGGCCAATCTGTCGCGAATCGATTAGGTACTGTACGCGTCCGTCCTGTGTACGAAAAAATATATTAATTGTTTTGCGCGCCAAAAAACACCGACGCCATTTTGTTTTGCCATATTGGTCCTTCACGGTTGACCAATAGCAGAGCGGGATGTGTGTGTGTTTAAAGTTTTTTGTTAATTTATTTAATTGTATAGGGGCTGCTGGCATTTTTAATTAAATATTAATATTCTATTGGTTTACCGACTAAGGTTCATATCACCAATTTTTTGTTAACAAAGCATTACTTACTTGTTACCTACTTTTATATTACATTCAGCATAACATTTATTTCTTTTTGATTATTATCTTTGTAATTATTGTGTCCATTTTGTGTAACATTATGGACCCATGTAGGTACCTAGTCTGAAATAAATGATTAAATTAAAATTCAATGAAATTACCTGATCTGGCATCAACATTGACAAGAATGTTAAAGTATCGTAATCTATTTTACGTTATTTGATTTTTCAGAAGATCATCCTTTGTCAGGACATGGCGGAACACAAATCAACTTTAACAGGCGATTAAAAGGCTTACAAGCTGTTGGTTTGATTAACAGAGCATGGTGAAACTATCTCTATTGTATTTCCACCTAATAAAAAATAAAATAAGTTTCTTTAGCGCCGCCTTCAAAAAACTTAAGAAAAATAAAGAAGTTTTACAAATTAATCTCCTTAACTAAAATACTTTAAATTTAATCCTAAAAGTAGCCAAAACAGTAACCCGTTGACTGACGCGTCGGCTGTCACATGAAAAAATTGTCGCCCGGTCTTTTAGACCCACAATAGAAGGATTACCTTTTAAA
This sequence comes from Cosmorhoe ocellata, assembly GCA_963675405.1. NCBI lineage: Eukaryota > Metazoa > Arthropoda > Insecta > Lepidoptera > Geometridae > Cosmorhoe > Cosmorhoe ocellata. The sequence continues at coordinate 1,481,327 of OY776273.1, forward strand.
TCCTTATTGTTTGGCACAATTGTCGAAGTAGCCAGTGTGGTAGACCAATTTTGAAAAGGTTTTTTTTTGTAGCTTTGGAAATGTCAAATGGTGTTAATTTTTCGATTAGATAAAGCAAATATTTCGTGTTGTTTTGGGTGACAGAATTTCATTGATTAGATAAAAGGTTTTCGGATCTTCAGCGTAATTTTAAGCACGAAAGTAAAATAAGAAACGAATAAACGAGGTATAAACTAATGTTACTTATATTTGTACAAATATCAGAGTACTTAGATGATAAAAAAGCTTGGGATGAATCAGCTCCAACTCTGCTAGGTATTCCTTACAAAATGAACAAGGATCATACAAAAAAAGCGCTAGGGCCCAGCGAGTTTCTTGTCAGTTCTTCTCGCACTGGGGATAGGACTGGAACTGGCACTTAGACTCACCTAGTATGTAAGACGTTTCAAAGTGATCCCTGTGATTCTATTGAAAATAAACATATTCTGAATTTGAATTTGAATTTGAAATTGAATAATATGCTGATACATGACAACCCAGATTTGATGCAGAATCATCATTATACTACAAGTGCTCTCTGAAATAGTGTTGTTTTAAATAGCTATACACCCTCTATACTAGTTTTTACTTCATCATCATCTTCCTGCCCTTATCCCACGTTATGTGTGGTCGGCACAACATGTGATCTTCTTCCATTTCTCTCTGTCATTCGTCATTTCAGTACTCACTCCTTTCTTACCCATGTCATCTTTCACACAGTCCATCCATCTTTTCTTTGGCCTACCTCTACCCCTGTATCCATCTACATTCATACCTAACACTCTCCTTGTCACATGGCATTCATCTCTTCTCATAACATGTCCATACCACGCTAACCTATTACTCCTCATCTTTTCTGTCACCGGTGCCACTTTCAGACTTTAGTTTTTATACTAGTTTTTACTTATTCTTTTTTAATTCTCTCTGGTTCTTTCTTACCATTTTGGTGAAAGCAATAAAGGGATTGGTGCATTATTCCTTTATACATACATACATAGGTACATAAAATCACGCCTGTTTCCCGACGGGGTAGGCAGAGATCACGGATCTCTTATTATTATTATTATGATTATTCCTTTATTTGAACTCTTAACATTGACATCAGCCGTTTCAGCATGAAAGAGTAACAAACATACATCCATATATTCTTGCAAAATTTCGCGTTTATAATATTAGTAGTATTTTACACCGACGATATCGGGAGTTTATGAACTACATAAAAGAAAACCACAGACAAAATTCCAGTCTCCAAGAACGTAAAGACTCAAAACGATTTAAAGTTTAAACATTGACCATTAGAAATAACCATTCGGCTACCGTGCATAATTATAAGCCGGGCGCGGTCTCTTAAGACCCCTATTGACACTAAAGAGATTATCACAGCGTCTTTCAAAGACACTAAAAGGGTTACTCGTATTTTTCTCTGTGGTCAGCCACTGGACCGATCTATGATTTATGGTTTTACAGCTGGGTGCTGCAAATTTAAATTCTAACACAATGGAAATAAGTTTGCAAATCGTTTATTCTTTGATTTCAGTATTACAAGACACGCCAGTTTAAACTGTATTTTAATGTGGTTTACGTTTTAAATCGTTTATTCGGTGTTGTGATTGTAAATTAGTATTTTTTGTGTATGCGGTGTTGGTGAAAAGACTATTGTGATGGAAAGGCATTCAGTAGTTTGTCTGGAAATGAACTCCCCAAGGGGTTGGTGGTGAAACCTTTGCCAATGCCGAAAATGTCTTGTAAAGATTGTTTTAATTCAAATTCACGGACAGTTAACAAGGGTAGTCAGAGGCATGTCCAAATATTGTATTTGGCACACCGATCTAAGAAAATAGTACAAAGCTTGGGGATTAACAAGATGTCTACAAAAAACAAATGATTTTTTAGAAAAAGCCTTAAGTGGTACCTGGACCTGGTATGAACCCACGCACGAGCTTCGGATCACGAGGCAGGGGAGTTACCACTACTCTTAAAGCTAGTTTCGTCATGTTCTGTGAATTAAACTAACAGCTTGTTAGCCTTTTAATCGCCTGTTAAAGTTGTTTTGTGTTTCACCATGTTTTGACAACGATTATCTTCCGTAAAATAAAATAAAGTAAAATATACATATAGGTAACGTAACGATACTACACATGTTTGGTGAAATTGGACCTTATAACACCTGTTATGTTCAGGTGAGTACGTGCTGCAGGGTGAGCTGCCCCGTGAGCTGGTGAACACCGAGGAGTCCCGCTTCGATCTCCTCGAGGAGGCTCTCCAGCTGGTGGAACTCGGAGACGAGGCCGACACCAAGGATGAGAAGGTTGAGGTGAGAATTGTAGACTTGGCAACTATTGAGCCAGCAATGACATCTATACGAAACAAAGACAAGCGTGTCATAATGACACGTGCGATATAATGACACGTGCGATATAATGACACGTGCGACATAATAACACGTTAGTCGGTGAGAATAGTCTCAAAAGTTTGGTACTTAGTAGAAAACTCTTATAGGGTTGAGCTCGCCTTTGTAGGTACATGTACTTTTCAAACTTGTATAATTTTTCTGGGTACAATAATGCATTACAAGAAGGTTGAGGAATTATAGAATAGGCTACAATTAATTTTCGAGCGATGACTTCTGCACTCCACGAAATAATATCATGCGTGTCATAATGACGCGTGCTACATTATGACACGTGAGATATATTAATACTGGCTCCTTATTTGTTATATTTCATGTTATTTCCTATAACTTTACAGAGTAGCCTAAAATAAATAGACATTATTATTTATTTGTTTATTTATTTATTTATTGGGAATCCAACAGCTTTTTACATTTAATTGATAACTGCTTAGAGCTAGATAGCCAATTAAATGTTCTCACGTGTAATTATAATGACACTTGCAACATAATGACACGTGACATTATGACACGCTTAACTCCCTGTTGGATAATGACACGTGCATCATAATGACACGTGACATTATAACACGCTTTAACTCCCTGTTGAATAATGACACGTGACATTATGACACGCTGTAACTCCCTGTCGATGACACACTTGCTACAACTCATTGTAATTCCAGCAGGCGGTAGAGGGCAGCAGCAGCACCGCTGGCGACATGCTGCATCCGGCGATGCGGCATTTGCCGCATCACATGGCGCATTACCATAATCAGGTCAGTGTTAATATACCTACCTACTTGCCTTTTTCTTTATCTTCTTCTGTTGCCGGCCACTTTTTCTATCCGATTAAAAAAAAATTGAATTGAAAAATCTCATATTCTGCTCCCAATTATTGTATTTATTATGTAAGTCTTGAAACGGGAGAATTGAAACCTTCTTCTTCTTGGAATTGCTCCCAAATTATGCAAACCTTGAAACGAGAGAATTGGAATCCTCTTGAAATTCTTACCAACTATGCAAACCTTGAAACGGGAAAATTGAAACATTTTTGAAATTGCTCCCAAATTATGCAAACCTTGAAACGGGACAACTGAAATCTTCATGAAATTGCTCCCTTATGCAAACCTTGAAACGGGATAATTGGAACCTTCTTCTTCTTCTTCTTCTTGGAATTAGTAGTTTTACGAAACTGGAGGATAGAGCAAAACTAAGTCCGGCATTATGTTTGTTTTAACATTGTTTTGCAATCGTCAACTATCAATTTTGAAAAAATCCTGTAGATTTGAATCGAACGCGGCTGTACAAAGGCTCAGAGCCAAGTGATGATAAATGAATGTGTGTTACCCGGTCACATCCCACACACGACGTGCCCCGCTGCGGGACAAGTTACGAGCGGAAGCGTCTTATTGTGTCACTGTATTGTGACGACCTCAGTGGCGCAGCGGATGAGAGTCCGCCTGCGACGCTAAAGGTTGCGGGTTCGATTCCCGCCTCGGAACTTTGTGTACGATCTGCAGAAATTTGTTCCGTTTGTCTGGGTGTTTTCTATGTATAATAATAAAATATCTATCGATGTATATAATGTATTAAATATATCAGTTATCTAGTACCCATAACACAAGCTTTGAGTAGCTTTCTTTGGGGCTAGATGATGCTGTGTGGACTGTCCAGCATTATTTATTTATTTATATACTGTTAATTTATTTACTAGCTGACTCTGGCGCTACTTGTTTTTTTAGAAAATGAAACCTAGCTAGATCGATTTATCGCCGCCGAAACCCCCTGCATACTAAATTTCATGAAAATGGTTCGAACCGTTTCCGAGATTCAGATTATATAATTTATATAAATACATAAAATGTATATTATACAAGAATTGCTCGTTTAAAGGTATAATATAATATATTTTTCCCGTTTTTGCAACACTTTTCATTGATGCTCCGCTCCTATCGGTCGTGGCGTGATGTTATATAGCCTATAGCTTTCCTCGATAAATGGACAGTGGTTATTAACAACGTCAACATTTAAATTTTTCCACTAAATTATAAATGTGAAAGTTTTTTATAAAATGTTTGTTTGTTACTTAATTACGCCTAAAAAGCCGGACGATCATACAAGCTACATATTATGTGGATACCACGCATGCGAAACCGTGGTCAGAACATTTGCATTAAATATCATGTTTGGACGTGCCTCTGGCTACCCTCTTTAGATATCCTCAAAGATCTAAGTAACTAGAGATCTGAGGAGATATCTACCGAGCCTGGGGATTACAGTCGTTATCATTAAATAAAATAGAAAAGAAAACTATTGATTTTTAAAACTCTCTCCTCTTATCACTTGTACCACTTGTAGAACTCTTCAAAAACTCTGCATTTTTGAACCTTTCGTAGTCGCATCAATCACTCCTTCTATAGACAATTATGGATGTTTTCGAGACAAATTGTACACTTGATTTTGTCTATGGTTTTATTTTGGCTACCGATTGATTTGACATGTTTGATGTTAGAAAACTTTCTCACATAGTGAGATAAGACAGTAGGACGATTCTGCTCGATTTCGTCATTGTTCTCACTATTCGTCATTGTTCACAACCGACCGTTTTAATGTCATCGTTCCATCGAGTGGGAGACCGCCCTGTACTTTGTTTCCCAATTCGTAGTCACCTTTCGAGAACCTTTATTTTATATCTAATACTAGCTTCCGCCCACGGCTTCGCCCGCGTGGTACCTTGAGAAACAAAAACAAATCTATCCCGCAGGAACCCTACATTTTTCCGGGATAAAAAGTAGCGTATGTGCTGTTCCAGACTATAATCTATATCTGTGCCAAGTTTCATCCAGATCCGTTCAGCCGTTTCAGCGTGAAAGAGTAACAAACATACATCCATCCATACATTCTTACAAACTTTCGCGTTTATAATATTAGTAGGATAGGATAAGTAGGTAAGTACTTATATTATCTTTATTTATGTATATATTTTTTTTGCTAAGGAATTTTAATGCTAAGTAAACGGACCACTGATGGGATCTCAATTTAACAAAAACTACGTGGGGACTAATACGGTAGCAGGTTTAAGAAAATTAAAAAAATAGTCTTTTAAAGTTTGCATTTCTAGAGATGGGATGTTGGTGTCGATGATCTTAACAAAACTATCGATGTTTAATCAAAATTAGATTTTTTTACGTTCATTCAAAGTATTTATTTATATACTTGCTGATCCGGTGAACTTCGTATCGCCTACTATTCTTTGCAATTTATTTTATTTTCTCACCATTTAAACCTTCCCGAACTCGAACGAATATTTCAAAACCGAAATTACCCAAATCAGTCCAGCCGTTCTCGATTTTTAGCGAGACTAACGAACAGCAATTCATTTTTATATGTAAGAAGACTAGCTGACCCGGCAGATTTCGTACTTATTTAGAAAAAGTTTGTATGGGAAATAGAAAAAAGCTATTTTTAGGGTTTTCCCGGCAGTAATTAGAATTTTTCTTACCTTTTAAACCTTCCCTAGACCTCCACGAACATTTCAAGACCAAGATAAGATAAATCCGTTTAGCCGTTCTAGAGTTTTAGCGAGACTAACGAAGCAATTCATTTATATACAGGGTGTCCCAAAAAGTAGTGTCAAGCGAAAGTCCAGAGATAGAACACCCCTTGGGGTACCCGAATCACCCCCATGTTCCGCGATTTTCTATAGTTTTCGAGTTATTAATTTTTTTCCCAATTTTTGAAAAAATTACGACTTGAACAACTTAAAACATTCTTACAAAAAAAGTAGAAAACTTTCTTGAGATTTTTTTTTTGCTACTTAATTTTAATGAGTTGTTCTTTTATGCATCAAATAATCAGCTACGTGACTTTGATGAAAACTATGAAAATGTTGGTGTAAAGTCAAATTATTACATTCGGTGAATTACGACTTCAATTTTCAACTTTAAATTAAAAATCTTAACAAGTGATTTCATGTTTCCTAAATAAGTCTTAAAATTCTCCAGACTCTCAGCTTTCATAATCATTAAAAAAAAGTAGTACTTAATAGGCTACTTTGGCTAAAATCGGCTTTCAAAGACGGTAAGGTGGAAAATTCTTAAAATTAGCTACCTGATTAAAAAATAAATTTTGGCCATTTTATCATTCCTAAGCTTAATTTGTTTGTTAACTAACCAAAAATGACTACAAAGAATTAGTTTATGCCGAAAAAATCAGCAATATGGCCGAATTAGGAACAAAATTAAGCGGGCCGAAAAAAAAAATTAAGGCACTTAAAATAGCTTTCATACGAGTAAAGGAAACCTTTTTAAGACGATGTAGGATTTGTATTGACTAAGAAGGTTGACATTTTGAAGACTTTTTGTAAAAAATTAATAAATTTTACTAGTTGTTTTATTTCACAAATTTAGCTAAACTAAATGAATAAAACCTTTAAATATTAATGAAATCTTAATTTCCTGCAGTCATTTTTGGTTATTTATCAAACGAAGTAAGCTAATGAATGATAAAATGGCCAAAATCTATTTTTTAATCAGGTAGCTAATTTTAAGAATTTTCCACCTCACCGTCTTTGAAGGCCGATTTTAGCCAAAGTAGCCAATTAAGTACTACTTTTTTTTAATGATTATGAAAGCTGAGAGTCTGGAAAATTCTTTAGATTTATTTAGGAACCATGAAATCACTTGTTAAGATTTTTAATTTAAAGTTGAAAATTGAAGTCGTAATTCACCGAATGTAATAATTTGACTTTACACCAACATTTTCATAGTTTTCATCAAAGTCACGTAGCTGATTATTTGATGCATAAAAGAACAACTCATTAAAATTCAGTAGCAAAAAAAAAATCTCAAGAAAGTGTGAAGAAGTGAAGAATGTTTTAAGTTGTTCAAGTCGTAAATATTGAAAAATTTGGAAAAAAATTAATAACTCGAAAACTATAGAAAATCGCGGAACATACATGGGGGTGATTCGGGTACCCCAAGGGGTGTTCTATCTCTGGACTTTCGCTTAACACTACTTTTTGGGACACCCTGTATATTTAGATAGATAGATAGATAACGAACAGCAATTCATTTTTATATATAAGAAAAGAAGATATTTGGGGGCGATAAATCGATCTAGCTAGGTTTCAATTTTAGAAAAGGTCGTTTTATCAGCGTTTTCCGAACAAAGCTCGGTCATCCAGGTACTAATATTAATTAGGACGACAACAACCTCCACTTTCACTGTTTTTAGATTTTCCCTTAGTCTTAACTAATATTATAAAGAGGAAAGATGTGATTGTTTGTTTGTTTGTTTGTTTGCTTGCATTGAATAGGCTTCGAAACTACTGGACCAATCTGAAAAATTCTTTCATCAATTTGTAGACTGAACTTTCAGGATGAACATAGGCTATATTTTATGTAGTATCTACTTTGCGGGTGACGCCGCGGGCGGAAGCTAGTATACAATAAGTTTAATGTCAAAAATATCGATACATCGACCCCATCCCTTGATTCAATAACAAATTCGCCCAACTTATCTCGACGTATCCAAATTCCTCGCTTGTTTACTTAGGACCTACTTGAGTTTTTACTCGAGACTTGAAATGACTGATAGCATGTCGTAATTTTTTATATTTTTCTGACTCATGCACAAGTCAGTCCCCAGGCTCGGTAGATATCTCCTCAGATCTCTAGTTACTTAGATCTTTGAGGTTATCTAAAGAGGGTAGTCAGAGGTACGTCGAAACATGATATTTGGCACATGCCCACAATTTGCATAGCCGTCAATTTTAAAGTTTTGTAGTCTATGCTAATATTATAAAGAGGAAAGCTTTATATTTTTGAATTTTTGTTTGTAATTAATAAACTCAAAAACTACTGGTCCGATTTCAAAAATTCTTTCACCATTAGAATGCTACATTATCCCTGAGTAACCTAGGCTATATTTTAATTATAAAAATAGGGATACTTTTGCTACCAGTGTGAAGGCGTGCTGGTCTATACTATAATATTATAAAGAGGAAAGTTTTGTATTTTTGTTTGTAACGAATAAACTCAAAAACTACTGGTCCTATTTCAAAACTTCTTTCACCATTAGAATTCTACATTATCTCTGAGTAACATAGGCCATATTGTATGTAGGTACCTCGCTCGCGAGCAAAGTTTTCAAATAAATCAATAAATAATGATAATTACACCATAGACAAGATCTTGAAAGGTTTCAGGGTATCCTTGTTGCAACATTATTAGTGATATTTCTAAGCATAGATGATGCAGCACATTCGGATCACTATCGATGTATTAAATATCGATATTTTCCTTATTGCACGCCCTATCTCTGCAATCTGAATGACAGACAGACAGACTTATAATAAGCGGGTTGCACCTTTTCACATCTGTATAGTCATTGGGACCTAAGATTGTTCAAAAACCCTTTTATTAAGACCTACTTATATCTATCTATATCTATAAAAGAGTTTAACCTGACTGACTGACTGACTGATTGATCATCGCCGAGCCGAAACCTCTGAAGATAGAAAGCTGAAATTTGGAAGGTGGCTTCCTTTTAAAACAAAACCACCCACTAAGGCGGGGTTTTTGTAAATTCCACCTTTGAGGGGGTGAAAAAGGGTGAAAACGTTTGTATGAAACTTTTTAACGCGTTGAGCGATTTTCATGAAACTTTGATTGTACACTGTAAATGCAAAATTAACGGACAAGTGTTTCAGGATTTTTCAATATAAGCATCAAAAAGGGGTCAAATGTGGGGTCAATTTTTGTATGGGAACTTTTTAACGGGTCGTGCGATTGGTCTGAAACTTTGTTTGTGTACTGTAAATGCAAAACGAATGGACACGTGTTTCAGGATTTTTCAATATAACATTCATAAAGGGGTCAAATGGGGTGTCAAAGTTAGTATGGGATTTTTATGAGTTGTGTGATGTGTTTGAAACTCAGTTTAGATACTTTAAGTGAACGAAGTCGCTGGCGGGACAGCTGTATACCACAAAAGAACAGAACTGAATCAAGACTTAAGTGTGTATGTATGTATCTTATACCTTTAAACGAGCAATTCTTGATTATCTAAATATATATAATTCAAATGAGCGCTGGTGGTGTAGTGGTAGCACCCGTGCCTCACGATCCGAAGGTCGTGGGTTCAAACCTGGTCGTGCACCAATGAGTTTTTCCATTCGGAAAACTTATGTGCGCAATGCCAGTGCTCTTAAACGGTGAAGGATAACATCGTGAGGAAACCGGCATACCCTAGAACCAAGAATTCGATGGTATGTGTCATAGGTCAGTGTTCTTATAAGCGGCGATGGGTTTGCAACCTGTCACGTACGCAATACTAACTACTGTGAAAAATATGGACATGTGCCAAATATAATGTTTGGACGTGCCTCTGACTCTAGTTATGTTAAAAAACAAACTGCTTTTTGAACGAAACTCTTTACTTCATCGGGATTTTTGAAATTTTCTGTCGTTTTGAAATAAAATTAAATTTTTCCATTCCTCTCTTTTGATCATTTGAACGAAAGTTTTCACTATAACGGCATTTTTAAAATATTTGATTCTAAAATTAAATTCGAATATTCTAAAAAAAATATTTGATTCTAAAATTAAATTCGAATATTCCATTCGTATCTTTTAAATTTGAACTAAAGTTTTCACCTTAGCGGCATTTTTTAAAGTTTTCTTTCTTTCTAAAATTAATCAAATGAAACATGTGTAATCAGATTTTAATCAAAATATGCTCAAGAACAAAAGGAGATGCATTCTCAGGGGACAGAAAGCGGAAGACGTTTCATAGACCTGCCCAACTGTAATTAGGGTTGTCACAATCTGTATTATATAGATACAATCTACATCTACATTAATAATTTCGTCAAGGGGTTCGGTAGACTCGATCGAAACCTTACCTGAATAATAAATCTTAAAAAATTCAAGTTTCAATATAATATAACCGCAAAATTCGGATTGTCAAGTATTTTGTTAAATTCTGAAAGATAAATCGCAGTCGCCATATTGGCCGTTCTGACACCGGATGACATCTACGTACGAAGTCGCGGGTATCAGCTAGTTAATATTATAAAGCTGAAGAGTTTGTTTGAACGCGCTAATCTCAGGAACTACTGGTGCGTATTGAAATATCATAGTTGTGTTGTATAGACCATTTATCGAGGAAGACTATAGGCTATATAACATCACGCTACGACCAATAGGAGCAAAATAGCGGAGCATCAATGAAAAATATTGCAAAAACCGGGAAAAAAATATAATACTTGAAACGAAACTTAGTTTACTTTACAATTTTACACATATTTTTCTAAAGCCTTATTGAGCTATACAATATACTAGCTGATGCCCGCAGCTTCGCCCGCGTAAATGTCGATTATCGCGACTTTTCATACAAACTTTCATCCCCTAATTTATCCCTTTGGGGGTAGAATTATTCAAAATCCTTTCTTAGCGGATGCCTACGTCATAACATCTACTTGCATGCCAAATTTCAGCCCGATCCGTCCAGTGGTTTGGGCTGTGCGTTGATAGATCACTATGTCAGTCAGTCAGTCAGTCAGTCAGTCAGTCAGTCAGTCAGTCACCTTTGAGTTATATATATTTAGATTAGCAAAATGCTTATTGTGAATGTTTTTTTCCGTCTCCCTCTAGCGTTCTATCAATTGACAGTCTGACAGCCCTATGACATGTCGGTTCATTAGTGGCGGTCCCGCCTTTCATCTCGCCGCCCTATCTACATCTGTTATACAATGTACATACCATTCTATGTATATAATTATGTATCCTACTAATATTATAAACGCGAAAGTTTGTAAGAATGTACCGATGTATGTTTGTTACTCTTTCACACTGAAACGGGTTAACGGATTTAAATGAAATTTGGCACAGATATAGATTATAATCTGGAATAGCAAATAGGCTACTTTTTATCCCGGAAAAATTCCCGTGGGATAGGTTTACATTTGTTTTTCAAGGTACCACGCGGGCGAAGCCGTGGGCGGAAGCTAGTTCTAAATAATGTACCTTTTCTAGTTACTGGGACCGAATGTAATAAAAATACTAACCTATGACACACAACTTCGAATTTTTGGTTCTAGGGTATGCCGGTTTCCTCACGATGTTTTCCTTCACCGTTTAAGAGCACTGGCATTGCGCACATAAATTCTTCAAATAGAAAAACTCATTGGTGCACGACCAGGTTTGAACCCACGACATTGGTGAGGCAGGGGTGCTACCACTACACCACCAGCGCTTTATAGAGATTAATTATTAGAAAGAGTCAAATAACTATTAGCGGTACACAGAAAGACGTCCAAACAAAAGGCGTTGGGACGTATACGCGTTTAGGGGTAGGCAGAAAAAACTGTTTACCTGTTACCACAAACTGTCAACGCATCATTAGTCAATGTTATTGGTGTTTTTGTGTCACTAGCTCTTAGGAACTAGTGTGGCGATAGGAAGGACTTTTTAATCTTTCTTTTCTCATTTTTATACGCAGTACCTGGGTGACCGAGCTTTGCTCGTTTTTTTGGGGTAAACGACGTTTTCTACAAATGAAACCTAGCTAGATCGATTTATCACCCCCGAAACCCTCTGCATACTAAATTTCATGAAAATCGCTGGAGCCGTTTCCGAGGTTCCGATTATATATACATATATATATTATACAAGAATTGCTCGTTTAAAGGTATAAGATACTAGCTGACCCGGCAGACTTCGTACTTATTTAGAAAACGTTTGTATGGGAAATAGAAAAGGGCTATTTTTAGGGTTTTCCCGGCAGTTATTCGAATTTTTCTTACCTTTTAAACCTTCCCTAGACCTCCACGAACATTTCAAGACCAAGATAAGATAAATCCGTTTAGCCGTTCTCGAGTTTTAGCGAGACTAACGAACAGCAATTCATTTATATATATATAGATAGATTATGATTAGCCCGCGGCTTCGCCCGCGTGGTACCTTGAAAAACAATAACAAATCTATCCCACGTGAACCGTATTTTTTTCTGGGATAAAAAGTAGCCTATGTGCTATTCCAGACTATAATCTACAAGCTTCCTCTCGCGGCTTTGCTCGCGAGGTACCTATATAAAATATAGTCTATGTTACTCAGGGATAATGTAGCATTCTAACGGTGAAAGAACTTTTGAAATCGGACCAGTAGTTTTTGAGTTTATTCGTTACAAACAAATACAAAAATACAAAACTTTCCTCTTTATAATATTAGTATCTGTGCCAATTTCGTCCAGATCCGTTCAACCGTTTCAGCGTGAAAGAGTAACAAACATACATACATCCAGACATCCATACATCTATACTTTTTTACAAACGTTCGCGTTTACAATATTAGTAGGATAGTATACCTGGATGATAGTTTCTTTTTTAAAAATCGTGTTTTTTGGATAATGAAACCTAGCTAGATCGATTTATCGCCCCCGAAACCTGCATACTTACTAAATTTCATGAAAATCGTTGGAGCCGGTATCGAGATTCAGATTTTATGTATACAAGACTTGCTTGTTTAAGAGTATGAGTGTGGCTGAGTGTGCTAGTAGAGGAAGGCCGAAGAAGAAGTGGTTAGATTGTGTGAAAGTTGATATGAATCTAAAAGGAGTTGATTCAGAGTTGACGAATGATAGGAGTGAGTGGAAGAGGAAAACATGTTGTGCCGACCCCACTTAGTGTGGGATAAGGGCAGGAGAATGATGATGAAGACTTGCTTGTTTAAAGGCATAAGATTAGGCAAAACTCATACTTATGCAAATAAATTATCAACGCACTGATGAATAACGATATTATAAGCAATTATTTGAGGTGTTAATTTGTCTGTTTTGAATAAATTAGATAAAATTTACAGTTTTAGACGAATTAAAAAAACGGAATAATATACTGTGCAATATGTGCCAGAAATCATGTTTGGACGTGCCTCTGACTCTTTAGATATCCTCAAAGATCTAAGTAACTAGAGATCTGAGGTGATATCTACCGAGCCTGGGGGTGACAGTCGTGTGAGTGTTTGGACGTACCTCTGACTCTTTAGATATCCTCAAAGATCTGAGTAACTAGAGATCTGAGGTGATATCTACCGAGCCCGGGGATTACAGTCGTGATGGATTACAGTTGTGTGTGAGATTTTAAATAGTATCGCATTTTTTAAGATCTTTTTCTCGTGCCTAAAAATCTCCATCTAATTCTTATAAGCGGCGATGGGCTTGCAACCTGTCACGTACGGAATACTAATTACTGTGCAAAATGTGAGCATGTACCAAATGTCATGTTTGGACTTGCCTCTGACTACCCCCTTTAGATATCCTCAAAGATCTACGTAACTAAAAGATCTGAGGAGATAGACCGAGCCCGGGGATTACAGTCGTGATCATATATATTTTATTTTTATTTATCTTTTTCTCGTGTCTTTCTATGCTCTATACTCACTAGTTATAGATTCTTAGTAGGTACTAAAAAATATATTTGATTTTGGGTGGAAGAGGGGTGGTAGTCTTAAACCTTACCACGTATCACCAAGGGGCCTTTAGCCCTTACCAGGTATCACGTATGACGATGTATAACCCCCTTGGTTAAAAAAATCTAAACAAAAAATTAAGTACCTACGTGATCAATGGATGGCCCCTAAGATTGCTCAGTACGTATTTTAGCACTTTTTAGCTAGTCTGCTGAACAGCAGAATCACCCCCAACGTACCTACTATAGGTAATAGACACCATATTCTTCTCTGTAATGTAAACGTCAAAATGTCAACGCAAGCAAAAACTTTCATTTCCACACGCGCGCGCGCAGTCCGCTATCCTTATTATCGATCATTGATCTATGGATCGCGATCTATAGATCCGACGAGGTCAGCCGGCAATTATGCACCTATTCAGTGGAAGCATGGCGTTATTATGTTGCAGCTATGTGTCGGAGTCGGACATTTTACGGAATAGCTAGTAAATATATTTTGTTAGGCTGTTGTCCGCGACTTCGTATTTAATTATTTTGTTTCTTTTTTAGACAAAAGGAAACCTATGTTTTACCCCAAAATACAATCTATCTCCTTGCCAAATATCGTTAAGATCTGCTCAGCCTTTAATTTGGATTCGACCAAACTAGTTTAAGCAATAGGGAAAAGTGGAAGAAATTAGGGGAGGCCTATGTCGAGGGACAACCTGATCAAGAACTGGTTGCTGAAATATAGCTGTAGGCACACTTATGTTAATTATGATCAGCGAATAAAGGCTTTTATTATTATTATATTATAAACTAGTTTAAGCACTATCTTTAGAATAAATGGTTGTTATCGAAGAGTAAACTGACATTTGATATAATTCTGAGAATAGTTGTCAGAAGTTGGTCAAATCCAACCTTACCTTAGTCGTGAAAAGGTAACGAAAGGTAACATCATACAGACGGAATTAATTTCGCATTTATAGCATGGATTACACATAATACCTTACCACAAGCTCTTACAAACGATCATGTTTCAGGAACGTCAAGTTTCAAAATTGAAGTAACACTACTTCAGTTGTTGAGATATAATATTGATCACCTCCTTTTCTCCTGTCCTGGGTTGCGGTTCTCTCTCTATGATGTTTCTCCTCCTGAAATTCCTCGACCCTTTTCCTCTAAACATCTTCTATCTCTTGTGTTTACTCCATTTATATCCCAATTATGTAAATTTATTAATATTATTAAAATAAAATTATAGATTAATACTTACTGACCTATTCTGTTACCTACTTCTACTAATCTATTAATATGTTATATTGCAGGTAAGTACCTAGTTTATTTAACTCAATATTTGTGATGTCTCTTCTAAACAGCCATAATCTGTGTTGTACAATGAAAACAATCAACTTGGTGCAAAATTAATGAGTCTCCCTCAGAGAAACCGAACATCTTTCAATTTGCATTAAACCTCATAACATCTTACATAATTAAATCTTGCTGACATCGACATTGGCAAAATTGTGGAAAACTAAACCACAGACGCCATATCTAAAAGAAGAAGAAGAGATATAATAGCTATTACGTCCCTTATTAATGAGGGGACAGGTAGAACCTTTTAAATTAATAAAAGTTCTGTATGTATCCCCGTAACAAAGAGGGGGACAAAGTTGTGAGTTCGATCCCCACCCAGGACAAAAATTGTGCGATTAGCGCAGATGTTTGTTCTATGTCTGGGTGTTAAATATGTATTCTATGTATGTATTTACAAAAAAAAGTGTTTAATTATTTTATCATCTATCTGGTTCCCATAGTACAAGCATTGCTTAGTTTGGGGCTATTGCGTATTATGGCGTTTTTATAAGAATAGAATAAGAATAAAATAACTTTATTTGTTCCATTAGACTAACATACGAAAACAAAAAAAACTTATAAAAACAACATAAAAAGTCTAAAAGAAACAAAATGGCGTCTGCCTCAGCATGGGTTGGTTGCTAGCGAGCTAGCAGCCAACGCTGGTCTTCCGTCAGAGCCCTTTTTCTTTTTGTTGGCATTACGGACAATCTATTCACACACACAAATTATGAATTACATTAAATTACTCTAACTATTAACTAACACACTATTAACCATCTTAAACTACCAAATGCGATTATATAACACTCGTGTCATGTCTTTGGCCTTCTTAAACTATCGCGACTTGGAAACATGTTTAAATATATACTCTCGGGACTTAATCGCGTATTGTGAAACATTCTATTTACCTCGACGTTTCGATGATATTACAATCACCGTGGTCACGAGTAGACTGAGGGCCGGCGTCCGCTCGCATCTTCAACTGACGAGACTACCCTCAATCAGTCATCACAAACTACTAGGGTCGCGACACACCACACTAACAATGTCCGGCGATATGTTAGACGATTTTTTACGATGCGAACACATTTTGATGACTGGATCCCACGTTGAAGACAGTTTGTAACCATTTTCCCGGTTAAAATTTAATAGAATGTTTCACAATACGCGATTAAGTCCCGAGAGTATATATTTAAACATATGATGGCGTTGTATGAAATGTTCACAAAAATAAATTATTTAAATAAAAGTACCTGCTTGACCGAGCTTTGCTCGTTTTTTTTGGTACCTAAATGACGTTTTCTAAAAATGAAACCTAGCTAGATCGATTTATCGCCCCTGAAACCCCCTGCATACTAAATTTCATGTAAATCGCTGGAGCCGTTTCCGAGATTCAGATTATATATATATATATATATATATATATAATCTGAAGAATTGCTCGTTTAAAGGTATAAGATTTAATATTGTTCGTTAGGTTAGAAAGTTAGCAATATTAGTAAACGCCTGTTTTACAATATGACTGCAGCATAATCGTTGCGGTACAATATATAAACTTTCTTCTACGCGTCCACATCTCAATAATTATGTTTGATTTCAAATTACGCTCCATACAATTTTGTGTAAGTATTTGATTTTATTACGTCGCCATTATTATTTAAATTTGGAACATCGAGTTTTCTAACGTTAATTGTAGTAGTGACATCTAGCGGGATAAATGTGTAGCTTTATTGATTTAACGTATTGATGAAATGTGAAATATAAAGTGATCTAGTAGTATCTTACTTCTTTCTATTAATCTAGACGTGGAAATTTGTTTGTATGGATGTTTGTTACTCTTTGCGGCTGAATGAATCAAGATGAAATTTGACACAGAGATAGATTATAGTCTGGAATTGCACATAGGCTACTTTTTATCCCGGAAAAATGTACGGTTCCCGTGGGATACATGCGTTTTTATTTTTCAAGGTACCACGCGGGCGAAGCCGCGGGCGGAAGCGCAAGATTATGACTTGGTTAAACACTTATGGTTTTTACTTCTTACACCAAAAAGGGGGTCTTATGTCCTGGATTAAAACATTCCCAAGGGGATAAAAAGAAGGGTACAACCGCATCACCGCGGGTGAAACCGCAGGGCGTAGTTAGTTCGCGCGAAATAAAATGTAATAATATCGTAAAATTTCCCCGCTAACAACTGACAAGTTTACAACGCTAACTGCTCCTCCATTATTATCAAGATACCCCGCAAAAAGCGATCTATCGATTACAAGTAAATGATCCGTGCATCGTTTGTAGCACTTGGACATGATCTATGAGATCGTGGTGCTGATTCTGTTGTACGATTAGCTAAAATTTTCAAAAATACGATCGATTTTATATTATGCACATCAAAAAGTTCTTCAGCAGTCACGAGACATAATATTTAGAATACTTAGGTCCAATTTCACTAAACTTTTGTTAACAAAGTATTATCTGTTCGGGTATCAAAATTAACAAGAATGTTAAAGTATCGTTATCTGTTTTAGGTTATTTAATTTTACGGAAAATAATCATTTTTGTCAGGGCATGGAACACAAAACAACTTTAACAGGCGATTAAAAGGTTAACTTACTGTTAGTTTCAATAACAGGGCATGGTAAAATTCCCTTAGAATAGAATTTTATTCAAACACACAGACACATCAGGAAAAATAAATAGGTATAAGTACATGAGAAAAATTAAAAAAAAAAGTGGTTAAAAGAGAACAAAAAATTAAGAGATTTCAATCGCAGGGGCCTTACCATAAGTTCTTACAAACCATCGTGTTTCAGAAACGGTTGTGAATAAAACTGCGGAAAATGGCGGAAAATCAATGCAATAATAGACAACTTTTTTAAACTAATTTATAATGTTTAAAATGTAAATTATATAAATCCAAAATGGCGCGATGAAGCGGCATTAGCGATCTACGGACCGGAAGAGTTAACTGACAAATAGTAAAAATAATCAATTTTGCCTTTCATTGAAAAAAACTAGCAATCAATATAAAATTATCGTATATTGCTGTTACATTCGCGCCATCTTTGGATATGTCGCTTCCGTTCGATCCCATTTACCTATCCAATAAGCAAAATAAAATTATATGATCACTTTCTATTAGTATTCGAAAAAGGAACGGAAGATTTTCTATAAAAAAAATAACGGGGAAGTGAGAGCAGAGTTGGCGCGAAACTGTAATGTCATTCAACAACCAATCAGAGCATCGTATTTATTCAGAGACAATAAAACCTTCTTTAATTGCGAAGTGAGGGTAAGGTTCAACCTTCTTCTTTATATGGCATCTCTTTAAAGATCATTTTTGCAAGTGTTTTTTTATTGAATATTAAGTATTATCAAAGTCACAAACTCAAATTACCACGTCAATTTTTAAAAGAGATGTCTCGTATGTTTATAATTCTCCTTACTGCCGTGGGTTGACATTATAATTGTCACGTAAATGTCAGTGTCATAATCATTCTCCAAAAAGTTTTCATTAAAGTTCACAGATGGTTAAAGACGGGATCTCCTGCGGTGCATTTGTCTGACAACTATGTACGTCGCTCTGGTTTTTATATTATTTCTCGTGTTATTTTGAGTTTTATTGCGTAATTTTGGTGGTTATTTTGCCAATAAAGCCCGGGTTCTTGACGCGAGTTTAAAATATGTGAATTAGAGTGAATAGTTCTCTTCAAATTCCATCGGAGGAAATCCCGAGAATTTTCAACAAAACAGCCATCTTTTGTTTAAAATTGACTTGACAACTTGACTATGACTCTGTGACGTTGACAATACTTATAATTAAATACACTTGACACTGGCAAAATTGTTCTCTAAGAGACAGATGCCATAATTGAAGAAGAAGAAGAATGGTTAAAGACGGGTCGCTTGGATGAAAATAAACTGCAGAAAATGTAGAGAGTCATGATAATTGAGCTAATAATTGCAGCAGCTGGAAAATCTCTATATACTCGGCAATAACGTCTAGGCCTCCTAAGATCCATAAAAGCCTAACTGTATTCAAACTTAACCACTTTCTCTGAACGAAATTACATGTGAATTTGTCAAAGAACGGCACTTGAGGCCTGATTCTCTTTAAGAGCGGTTACGCACTGCGTCCGATCCGAATCCGATCCGTATCCGTTAAAATATGGTCCGGAGTAGTTGTAGAACTACTATTTCTATGGTAGCTTACGCACTACATCCGTTTTCCGTCATCCGATTTCTTCCGTCATTCTAGAATCTCCATCTCTGAGATGATTTTTGGATCTTCTGCGGTGCATTTGCCTGACAACTACGTCGCTCTGGTTTTTATATTTTTTCTCGTGTTATTTTGAGTTTTATTGCGTAATTTTGGTGGTTATTTGCCAATAAAGCCCGGGTTCTTGACGCTAGTGTAAAATATGTGAATTAAAGTGAATAGTTCTCTTCAAATTCCATCGGAGGAAATCCCGAGAATTTTGAACAAAACAGCCATCTTTTGTTTAAAATTGACTTGACAACTTGACTATGACTCTGTGACGTTGACAATACTTATATATAAATACACTTGACACTGGCAAAATTGTTCTCTAGGAGACAGATGCCATAATTGAAGAAGAAGAAGAAGAGATGATTTTTGACGGACCGAAGTAGCCATAGTATTATTTGTTTGAACGTAAAATGACGTATGCCAAAAGGTGGCTCCTGAATTGCTTGGATTTATATCAGAGATCGGACTAGTGCGTAAGCAATATCTGAATTCGGTGAGAGTTTTCTAGATCCATATTTTCACGAATACGGATCGGATAGAGCGCTAGTGGTGTAGTGGTACCCTGCCTCACGATCCGAAGGTTGTGGGTTCAAACCTGGTCGTGCACCAATGAGTATTTCCATTCGAAAAATTTATGTGCGCAATGCCAGTGCTCTTAAACGGTGAAGGAAAACATCGTGAGGAAACCGGCATACCCTAGAACCAAAAATTCGAATGTATGTGTCATAGGTTAGTAATCTTATACCTAAGCGGCGATGGGCTTGCAACCTGTCACGTACGGAATACTAACTACTGTGTAAAATGTGGGCATGTACCAAATGTCATGTTTGGACGTGCCTCTGACTACCCTCTTTAGATATCCTCAAAGATCTGAGGAGATATCTACCGAGCCTGGGGATTACAGTCGTGACCATATTTATTTATTTACTAGCTGATGCCCGCAGCTTCGCCCGCGTGAATGTCGATTATCGCGACTTTTCATACAAACTTTCATCCCCTATTTTATCCCCTTGGGGGTAGAATTCATCAAAATCCTTTCTTAGCGGATGCCTACGTCACAACATCTACCTGCATGCCAAATTTCAGCCCGATCCGTCCAGTGGTTTGGGCTGTGCGTTGATAGATCACTATGTCAGTCAGTCAGTCAGTCAGTCAGTCAGTCAGTCAGTCAGTCAGTCACCTTTGAGTTATATATATTTAGATTTTACGGATCGGATTCGGATCGGACGCAGTGCGTAACCGCTCTGAAACTTTAACTTTTTACCGCTTGTACAGAGCGCTTCCGAGCTTCGGAGTGCGAAGTCCGTGTACCGCTTACAGGGCAAGCTACGAGAGTTTGAATAAAGGGGTCATTCAGGTTTCGTACATGGTTGGGCCAAAAAGCTAAAGTGCCGACCAACAAAAAAAAAACAGTTTGGGAAGTAATTCTGCGTATTTTTATATACCAAATGTCATGTTTGGACTTGCCTCTGACTACCCCCTTTAGATATCCTCAAAGATCTAAGTAATTAAAGATCTGTGGAAGATACATATCTACCGAGCCCGGGGATTACAGTCGTGATCATATATTTTTATTTTTTTTTTATTTTTATAGATACCAAGTCTCTACAACCATTTCTTTAATTATTTTTTTAAGTTTGAAACATTTTCCTTACATTTTATTGAAAAAATGTTTAAAAAAATCTGTTAAATTTGACTAAAATAAGTTTATAAGTACTTAGTCGTTTTTATAAAAAAAAAGTCAAAAAAGCACTTTATTAAAAAAACAAAAACTACATTCGGACTATAGCGATACTTTCAAATAAAAATTCAGGCAAATCGTTCTGCCGTTTCACGCGTTTATCAACCAGCATTTTTTTTTAATAAATATAAAAGATTAGAGAAGTGTGAACTTCGACCGCTTGTAAGTGCACCTCCTTTGTGTAATCCAACTTTTTCTTACAATAAAAAAAAACATGATTAAAAAGTAACTGTCGCCGAATACAATCAATCAAATTCAGAATGTATTTCTAATTACTTGTACGCTCTCTTCGAGTGGCGAAGAAAGTCGGGCCCTAAGGCCGATACACACAGGCGTGAGGTGAGGCGTACAATCGCACTTATTACTTGATTCGTACGATGACGTATGACAATGTTTCAATAATGGCAGGTAGAAAAAAATTACAAAATTAAAAAAAAAAATAGTAAGTACTTATTGCTAATTTTAAAATATTTTGAAGTGATTTTAAACATTTAGGTGTGTTTAAATCTACACTAATATAATATTATAAAGAGAAAAGATTTGTTTGTTTGAATTGAATAAGCTCCGAAACTACTGGACGGATTTGAAAAAATCTTTCACCAATGTGTAAAATGAAGTTTCAGGATGAACATAGGCTAGATTTTATGTAGGTACTTCGCGGGCGACGCCGCGTGCAGAAGCTAGTTCTTTATAAAGCTGTCACGTCGTGTATATCCAATCTAATTACTATCGCTAGTTATAGAATATAATACATTCCACTCGAGCAATGTTTTTTCAGATAGATTTCGATTATAAGAAATATGAAATAGATCGTCGCACCAGATTATCTTAAAGTCGAATTATAACTGAAGTAATCTAGAACGCGTGCGAGTCAGCCCGCTCTCGAGCACTCCGCGCTCGTTACGCGTACGTGTTACGGCGCGTGTGCGCAGGCCTTACAACCTCCTTACCGGACCGTTAGAAAATGACGGCCGGCACTTTGCCGCTGCAGTTCTGGCGATTTCACACACGTTAGATGATAGCTTTTTGAGGGTTCCGCTGCCAACTCGGACGAACCAAAAAGGTTTATGAAAAGAGTCCATATAGTTAAGTTTTGTTTAGTTCGACGATAGATGGCGCTGTGTGAAATATTTAAAACCTAATATTTTAACATGTTACACATATCTATACTTACTTATATATATTATAAAGAGGAAAGTTTTGTATTTTTTTTGTAACGATAAAACTCAAAAACTACTGGTCCGATTTCAAAAATTCTTTTACCATTAGAATGCTACATTGTCCCTTAGTAACATAGGCTATATTTTATGTAGGTACCTCGCAAGCAAAGCCGCCAGCGGAAGCTAGTTTACAATTATTTTCACATCTTAACGGCGATGGCTTGCAACCTGTCACGTACGGAATACTATCTACAGTGCAAAATGTGAGCATGCGCCAAATATCATGTTTGGTCGTGTCTTTGACTATTCTTATTAGATATCCATAAAGGGATAAGCCTCAGATATTTTTGAGGATATATAAAAATGTCTAGATCTCAGTCTCTCTTCAGATCCTTAGAATCTATCGAGCCTCAGGATTACAGTTGTGATCATATATGTACTTTTAAACTTACGCGATCTGAACACATTATTATTAAAATCAAATCAAGTCGGGAATATATAAGGTAATTTAAACGCGATAAATACCCGTCTAATGTTTTTGACTTACATTTAGGTAAGACACAGCTATAAAGTGAAAGTATATTTCGTA
Source organism: Cosmorhoe ocellata (assembly GCA_963675405.1). Lineage (NCBI taxonomy): Eukaryota > Metazoa > Arthropoda > Insecta > Lepidoptera > Geometridae > Cosmorhoe > Cosmorhoe ocellata. The sequence continues at coordinate 1,504,320 of OY776273.1, forward strand.
CGGGACTCTCATTTCAAAATGTTGACCACACTTGACAAGTTTTTTCGTACAACGGATCTTATTGGTACGGTATTCGCACTGGCCAGTAACGAGCGCATCGCGAGCCGGCGCGCGCGTCCGCCATGAGAAGCGCGCGCGGCACCTGTCAAATCTGACAGCTTAATTTTTGACAATGTGATTTTTTTTTATTTTTAATTACCGTCCGGTACCTGATTCTTATGTGCAATATACCACTTATGTGGACAGTCTGAGTTGTGTGCAATATTTTGTGTGTAGTTTAATTTTTAAGTTAGTTCACATGCATAGTGATAGGATAATGATGGATTTACACGAGTACCAGGTAAGTGGCGTCTGATTGGTTTTTTTTTATGTTCGCTCAAAATTGTTATTGTCTATGGTTTTTGCTGATAAGTGCGTAGCATCCTGCTATATTGAAGTACGAGTTCTGTGAGTGAGGCCGTCTTAAAAAATTGCGCCATTTGTGAGTTATTTAAAATCCTGCTAATATTTTTTAAATACGATAGTCTTTTTGCGTGCGTGAGGTTTTGTGTGATTGTAACTCTTTATCTCTCTAACAGCTGAACGGATTTTTATGTAATTTGGTATTAATGTAGATAATACCCTAGACCAGGGCTCGGCAACCTTTTGGCAGGCAAGGGCCACAAGGTGGCAATATAAACTAAAGGCGGGCCGCATTTGTGATATGAACCCTAGAAGCTGAAAATATGGCTCTCAAATGCCCAAGTGTGACACGAGAAGCATATTTATTTTTTCTATAACAAACAATTAAAAAAGTTTGTTCGAATATTTATGCGAGTTCATTAAAAAAATTTTTAGTTTCAGTTCTAAGTATGGGGAACCCCGAAAATTTATTGATTTTTTTCTATTTTTGTGTCAAAATCTTAATAACACAGAATCCCTACATCTACTAACCATGTTTCAACAGCATAGTTTTTATAGTTTCGGAAAAAAGTGACTGGGACATACAGGCAGACAGACGAAAATGCCGAATCTATAAGGGTTCCGTTTTTTTACGGAACCCTAAAAACATTCACGGGCCGCAAATAAGACGTCCGCGGGTTGCCGACCCCTGCCCTAGACAAATAAGAAAATTGTCACGGAAAAACATTTTAAATTAAAAAAACAAAACAAATATGATCACGACTGTAATCCACAGGCTTGGTTTATTACCACAAGCTTTTACTAACAATCATGTTTCAGAAACACATTTCAAGCTTGAAGTAATACTACTTCAATACAATTTTTATTTGTATTGGGACAAAATATCAGTCATATTACTTTGATATTTCGTACCATGTCATATAATCATTGTATTAAAGTAGTGTTACTTCAAGCTTCAAATGTGACGTTTCTAAAACGGAATCGTTCTGGAAGACTTCGTGGTAAGGCCCCAGGTCGTAGTCAGGAAAAAACTTGAGAGATGTCAAGGGACATCCGGATGGAACGAAGTTCCTTTCCTTGCTTTCTATGAGAGAGAAAGAGACAGACAGAGAAACACGCGCACGCCGCGCGGCTTACAACTATAGCAAAAAGTGTCGTTACAACTTTTCGTGAGAATTTTTTCCGTCTAGCCCCCTTTCACAACGCGCGATAAAGAACTTCGTTCCAAAAATAAATATCGGTACTCTTCTTCTTCCTGCTCTTTTCTCACGCTATGTGTGGTCGGCACAACACGTTTTCCTCTTCCATCTCCCTCTATCATTCGTCATCTCACAGTCACTCACTCCTTTCTTACCCATGTCATCTTTCACACAGTCCATCCATCTTTTCTTCGTCCTCCCTCTCCCCCTGTATCCATCCACATTCATACCTAACACTCTCCTCGTCACATGACATTCATCTCTCCTCATAACATGCTATCTGTACTCATTATTGTTTATTTTGAAATTTAATGTCAAAACAGGGACCACGAATTCATAATACATTACCGAATTTATATTACATTGATATTTCGTACTATGACCTATGCAAATTGTATTGAAGTAGTGACGTTTCTATAATGGAATCGTTCTGGAAGACTTCGTGGTAAGGCCCCACGTGATCCGAAACTATGCAAGTGTCTTTTTGAATTTTGAACAAAAAATCCCATTAGTTTTTTGCGAGTTAAATGATAGTCTCTCCCTGTACTTACTGAAATTGCTGGGTCAAAAAAGCCTTGATATGACAGGACAATCAATTTTGAGTCTTAATTTGTTGCAATTAAAGTATACAATGATGTATAATGAGGTTGTCATGTAAAATTGTTATGGTGAGCCAATAATTTGGGTGCTTGTTTCCGTATTTTGTTGGACAAAGGTCATACGTTTTTTCGGTGTAATACTGTTTTTGTGATGTGAATTGGAATAGTGTTCATCAACATTTTAACCGGCCGTTTAAAAAGGACTATTCTCATAATTATTATGATTCGATGATAAATAAGGGATGAAAATCGTGTCACCAAAAAAGTTATGGGTATGAGTGTATAGTTGGCTCAACGAATCTAGGCATTCGTGAAGTTAGCCGCAAGAGCTGCGCATTATCGTTTTTCGGGAGCAATTGGAGGTATGAGGAGGGGAAGGAACTGTACATGCGCAAACTCGCTCCTGTGGCTAACTTCACGAATGCCTAGATCCGTTGGAGGAACTATTATCTGGGTACGCAAGTAGAGGAAGGACGAAGAAAAAGTGGTTTGATTGTGTGAAAGATGATATGAATGTAAGAGTAGACTCAGAGTTGACGAATGATAGGAGTGAGTGGAAGAAAACATGTGCCGACCCCACGCGTGGGATAAGGACAGCAGAATGATGATCTCCTCAATAACGGTTCATCATTGTTTTAACTATTCGTTATTGTTCGCAACAGTATTAGTTATCTAGGAAAATATTAGTCAATTTTAAATGAACCCTTCGTGAAATAACTTATTGTCAACCAATCTTTTATTGCTCCATCTTTATGCTATCAAGGTTAAAAAACTTTATACAGGGTGTCCCAAAAAGTAGTGTCAAGCGAAAGCCCAGAGATAGAACACCCCTTGGGGTACCCGAATCACCCCCATGTATGTTCCGCGATTTTCTATAGTTTTCGAGTTATAAATTTTTTTCCGAATTTTTGAAAATTTACGACTTGAACAACTTAAAACATTCTTACAAAAAAAGTAGAAAACTTTCTTGAGATTTTTTTTTTGCTACTGATTTGTTATGAGTTGTTCTTTTATGCATAAAATAATCAGCTACGTGACTTTGATGAAAACTATGAAAATGTTGGTGTAAAGTCAAAAAATTACATTCGGTGAATTATGACTTAAATTTTCAACTTTAAATTAAAAATCTTAACAAGTGATTTCATGGTTCTTAAATAAGCCTTAAAATTTTTCCAGACTCTCAGCTTTCATAATCATTAAAAAAAAGTAGTACTTAATTGGCTACTTTGGCTAAAATCGGCCTTCAAAGACGGTAAGGTGGAAAATTCTTAAAATTAGCTACCTGATTAAAACCTAGATTTTGGCCATTTTATCATTCCTAAGCTTAATTCGCTTGATTATTTTATGCATAAAAGAACAAATCATAACAATTCAGTAGCAAAAAAAAATCTCAAGAAAGTTTTCTACTTTTTTTGTAAGAATGTTTTAAGTTGTTCAAGTCGTAAATTTTCAAAAATTCGGAAAAAAATTAATAACTCGAAAACTATAGAAAATCGCGGAACATACATGGGGGTGATTCGGGTACCCCAAAGGGTGTTCTATCTCTGGACTTTCGCTTGACACTACTTTTTGGGACACCCTGTATAATAAAGATTAAATATCAACTGGAGGAGAATCGACCATGTATTGCAGTATATAATATATAAGCTGTATTGCCCATGACTTCGTATGGATGTATTATGTATGTTTGTTACTCTTTCACGCGAAAATGGCTGAACAGATCTGGATGATATTCGGCACATAAATTCGGGTTAGATTTGTTTTTGTTTTTCAATGTACCACGCGGGCAAAGCCGCGGGCTAAAGCTAGTAATCTACAATTGTGCCAAATTTCATCATCCGTTCAGCCGTTGCAGCGTGAAAGAGTAACAAACATACATCCAAACATCCAGACGTCCATACATCCATCCATACATTCTTACAAACTTTCGCGTTTATAATATTAGTAAGATACGAGGAAAGTTGCGCGAGAGTCCGCCAGTATGAAATATACTTAGTAAAGATAGAAAAAATAAAAAATATGATCACGACTGTAATCCCCAGGCTCGGTAGATATCTCCTCAGATCTTTAGTTACTTAGATCTTTGAGGATATCTAAAGGGGGTAGTCAGAGGCAAGTCCAAACATGACATTTGGTACATGCTCACATTTTGCACAGTAGTTAGTATTCCGTACGTGACAGGTTGCAAGCCCATCGCCGCCTATAAGAATACTAACCTATGACACATACCTTCGAATTTTTGGTTCTAGGGTATGCCAGTTTCCTCACGATGCCGATGTTTTCCTTCACCGTTTAAGAGCACTGGCATTGCGCACATAAATTTTTCGAATTGAAAAACTCATTGGTGCACGACCAGGTTTGAACCCACGACCTTCGGCCCGTGAGGCAGGGGTGCTACCACTACACCACCAGCGCTCAAAGATTGAAAGAATCTCAGAAAACATAAAGTTAACATTCAAGTAGTACAAGTACCAATATAATTCTAGATGTTTATAACACAGCCTCATCTGTAAATGAGTCCCATAGCGACCTTGGTCGGTCTCAAGGTGTTATGAGATTATACCCTCGGCGTATAATCAGTGGCACGCGAATATGTTCAGCCCTAATTGTAGGCACGTGTGGTATGTCACATGTTAGGACATGAAGAAAAAATACGTAATACTTATCTAATTACCGTAGTATGCAACAAAAGAAATAATTATCTTCCCTGTAGTTGGAATCCTACTAATAATTTATATGATATAGGTATAAAAAAAACTTTCTTCCAAAAAATTGCAAATTTTTAAAGAAAAACTCAGTTTCAAAATCTCTTACTTAGGTACTAAGTGATCAAACTATACTCAAGAAATATTTTTATCTTTTTTATGATAATCGAGCTTTGAGTTTCACTACCTAATTTCTATCGTATTATAAACGCGATAGTTTGTAAGAATGAATGGATGTATGATTGTCACTCTTTCACGCTGAAACGGCTGAACGGATATAGATATATGTAGATTATAGTCTGGAATAGCACATAGGCTACTTTTTATCCCGGAAAAGTGTACGTTTCTTGTGGGATAGATTTGTTTTTGTTTTTCAAGGTACCATGCGGGCGAAGCCGTGGGCGGAAGATAGTACTAAATAACTTATTTTGCCAAATCGACTTGTACCTTCATTAAGTCTAATTCAAGCATTTTTCTGTGTGATATCATATATCGACTGAATTCACAAAATAAAATCCCCCTTTAACCTGACGACCGAAGAGAAGTTTCTTTTATGAAAAAACTAATTTTTGACCGATTTCTAAAAACTTCCCAATTCATAAGTGACATAACTCAAAAATCGACTATACATACTTAAAATGTTAATTAAATCGGCCGAAGAAAAAGTGGTTTGATTGTGTGAAAGATGATATGAATGTAAGAGAAGTAGACTCAGAGTTGACTACTGATAGGAGTGAGTGTAAGAAGACATGTTGTGCCGACCCCACGCGTGGGATAAGGGCAGGAGAATGATGATTAATTTAATCTAAAAATATGATCATTACATAATTACTGTGCACTGAAGTAAAATTTTTTGACAGTGACTTCCTTCATAGACCAGCGCCATCTAGTTCCAACTCGATAAACTTGTCTGAGAAAAGCCTCATTAAATTGAAATTTTGTTTGAGTGACTATAAAGGCGTAGGTAACTTTCGAATGGCCGTTGTCTAAAACTCCCATAAAAATTGTGAAAGTACAAATAAATCCAGACAAATAGTCATAACATAAATGCACTTAAAACTAAAAAGTGTCAATAAAAATGTGTACCAAATCTTTGACATTTTCGTAACTGGCAACATTAAAACGTTTCGTTTACATTGCGACATTTTAACAGTGTCACTATAAGCAACTATTTTTAAACAATTAATCTTATGTTTCCTTTTACAAAGTTATTGGTTCTTCTTATCATGCAATACTAGCTTCCGCCCGTGGCTTCGCCCGCGTGGTACCTTGAAAAACAAAAAGAAATCTATCCCGCGGGAACCGTACATTTTTCTAGGATAGAAAGCCTATGTGCTATTCCAGACTATAATCTATCTGGGCCAAATTTCATCCTGATCCGTTGAGCCGTTTCAGCGTTAAAGAGTAACAAACATACCTACATCCAGACATCCACACATTCTTGCAAACTTTCACGTTTGTAATATTAGTAGGATAATAGTTTGCGTGTTGTATCATTACGCTGTGTTTCAAATTGGGTAGAATCTAACTGCGTTTAATCAAAAGTCCATAAATTTACATTGTGACGCATATTTTTAGGATTATATAGAAAGTAGTATAAAACAAGAATTATGTTTTGAATGGGGTTGAACCTTCTGAATCCCAAACTGCTGGACAGATTTTGACATTGTATTCGTGTGGATCACAAGAGTGACATAGGCTAAACAAAATGTCATAATTCCAATATGGCGGCTATAAGAAGCTATTTCAATGACTTTCAGTCAGGTTTTTTTTGCTAATAGATTCTAATTTAATCAACCTCTAAGTCCAGATTATTGTAAGGATTTCACTCAAATCAAATTCAAAATTGGAACAATATTTTTTCCCGCCTACCGGTTTTATTCCGCTCGCGTGCCAGTACGCAAACACCATGGACAAACTGTTTACACAGTACACACCTCACAAGTGTTCAGCCAACATTGACTTGCTTTCCACGACTCCACCGGTAGCATACGGTGCTCTGTTTTTTCTTTTTTTTTCTATTTGGCCAAGGCATTGAGATGTTTCATTTTGAAAGTTTAAAAGTGCGTTTACATGAACAATTAAAGTTGCTTAATCATGGCAATACTTGTTAGGGCGCTTATATGGACAAGTAAAGTGTGGCGTGTTGCCCATGATTGAGCAATTTTCGGTCGTGATGTTACGACAACATCAAGCAACTTACCGCAATAGCAATATGTAGCGATAATAGGAGATACTATGTAGATAGTTGCAACTATATGCCGCGATAAGGAGCAATTTAGGGAAACTAGACAATATTATGAAGCAATAAGAAGCAATATTGCTGAAACAATAGCCGTATTATGGAACTAGTTTTACCGCCCACGGCTACGCCCGCGTGGTCCCTTGAAAAATAAAAACAAATCTATCCCACAGGAACCGTACATATTTCCGAGATAAAAAGTAGCCTAGATGTGCTATTCCAGACTATAATCTTTATCTGTGCCAAATTACATCCAGATCCACTCGGCCGTTTCAGCGTGAAAGAGTAACAAACATCCATACATCCATTCACGTTTATAATTTAGTAGGATTTATTAAACTGCGCAGATCTTGCTCCATCAATTGCTCCAGATTGATCTACAAAAGTTGCCCAAAATTGCCCGTGCAAGCGCCCCTTTAATTGGAACTGTAAATATCCGTTGACTTTCGTTATAAACCTAGGTAATCACTTACCGGTTTTTGGTTTTTCGAGTTAACTTTAACTTGAATAAACATCTTAAAAATTTTGCCAGTTGTAACTAAGCCGTAGCTAATATTTTTACCGAGTTGTTGAAACAATAAGTGTTTGCTTTGAAATTGTATGTAGTAAGTAGGTAGACGCTGAATAATAGTAGTAACTAAATGCTAAATGGAATCTTCTTTATTCATTTTTTGTCTGTGAATTTATTTGGTAGCTCGCATAAATACATATCTCAAAACTATTTTCATCGACAGCTAATTAAGATTTTGGGAAAAATCATTCAAGAAGAATAAGACAAACAGAATGGTATTTACTTAGCTACTTGCGCATAAAATTTCGATATTTTACAAATAAATCGTAAAAAAAGTAAAACCTTCCATAGACAAGTAAACTCCCGGAGCTTTCGAATATTGGCGCGAAATCGCGGACGTCAAACAAAAATGCCGTCTTTCCTCACAAATATTAAAACAAACAGACAATTTAACGGTAGAAATACGATTTCTGTGTTTAGATTTCAGATGAAAACGTGTTTCTGTCGGTAAACTGTCACATTTGATGGCCACCTACACTCTACCACCTGGGCGATTCTCCTCTAAAGTTTCAACATTGTTCTCACTATTCGTCATTGTTCGCAACAAACAACTTTGATTATCTCTAAAACATTAGTTAATTTTAAATGTACCCTTCATGAACTTCGATAACTTATTATCAACCAAACTTTTACTGCTTCATCTTCATGCTATCAGCTTGAAAGACGAGCTCTAAAATCAAGGTTAAAATAGTTTTTAAAATAACGATAAAATTTTGAAATTGAGTAGAACCAATCGCCTACCACCACACTATTACCTTACTAATGATTACATCCGTCGCAGTTTTACTGTCTTTGGCTGAACCATCTTATACCTTTAAACGAGCAATTCTTGTATATTATGTATATATATATATATATATATTTTCTGAATTTCGGAGACGGCTCCAAAGATTTTCATGAAATTTAGTATGTAGGGGGTTTTGGCGGCGATAAATCGATCTAGCTAGGTTTCATTTTAAGAAAACGTCGTTTACCAATAAAAAAACCGAGCAAAGCTCGGTCACCCAGGTACTAGATAATAATACTACAAATATTATAAACGTGAAAGTTTTAAGGATGTATGAATGTTTGATTCAAAGCCTTCATTAAAAGATATCTCACATTATAGACATCTCATAAGGAAAGCGTATTATAATATAAATGAATATTATATTGATGATAGGAACTCATGGCCCGATGTCGCTCCGCCCTCCGACAGCTAACCAATTTGCAATGTAAACGCTGTCCTTTTGTGTTATGTTATTACTAGCTTCCAACCGCGGCTTCGCCCGCGTAGTACCTTAAAAAAACAAAAACAAATCGATCCCACGTACATTTTTCCAGGATATAATGTAACCTATGTGCTATTCCAGATTATAATCTATATCTGTGCCAAATTTTATCCAGATCCGTTCAGCCGTTTTAGCGTGAAAGAGTAACAAACATCCGGACATCCTTACAAACTTTCGCGTTTATAATATTTAGGATAAGTAATATTATAATAACAATAAACCGATGACAATATACATTTTTTTCAGTCGCTGATGCGGTCTATGTCGGTGGAGCAGCGCTGGCAGGACCTCGCCTCGCTGCTGACCATCCCCCCGCCCCCCGGTGCGGACTACCCGCACTACCACCCGCACGCGCACGCGCACGCGCACCCGCACCCGCACCCGCACGCCCATAACATAAGGTAAGTGACTTGAGTCAAACAAACGTCTTTTATTGTATTAATTTCGACACTGTGGGCCCTTGCTTGCGGTTTTTTCAAGCCAGTGTGGTGAAAGGATTTGATTCTTGAAGATAAGAGCTTTGTAGATCACGAATTCACGATTGATTGGATGATTTTGATTCGATCGCAACCCATACGCGAGTGAATCGATCACGAATCTATATGTGATTTAATCATTTTTAACCCGCTTACCCATTTGTTTGGGCTAGCTTGCAAGGCTTGCACGCGACCCAATCGATTATCGATCATCCTACCCTGTTTCTTAATAACTTCATCGCAACCTGTTTATTAATAACCTGCAAGTCAAGGGACCTATGGGTATATCAAATACATCTGTCTCCTAGATTACCCGCATGGGTCGATCGATCGAATCTTTGTAACCCGATGGGTCACGATCGACCCGGGTCGCACGAAATAATCGATTGACACAGGTCTAAAGATTGTTCAATTCCTTATTTGTGTGTTACAGTGGTCACGGAGCTGCCGCTGGCTACCCCCCCGCCAGCTACCAGCACGCGCCCCACGCCCCCATAGCCCCCATGCCCACCGCAGACAAGCACCCAGACGCATATGGTATGTTACCGTCCGAGTTGTTCCACTGGTGGGCAATATTAGTATCAATTCCAAAAAAAATTAAATAGATTCTTACAGCCGCCACATAGATTTTTTGACATTTTGTATAGCCTACAAGCTTACTTAATCAACTTAATCAACCTATAGCCTGTGTTATTCTGATGTGCAAGCTATATTATTTCAAAGTTTCATCAAAATCCATTTAGCAGTTTTTGTGTGAAAGAGTTACAAACATTACCATACATTCTTACAAACATTCGCGTTTATAATAATAGTAGGTTGTCACTTTGGTAATCCAGATGAATCCTACGACATCCCATTTATTAAAATCAGTCCAGCTTGTTGACAACTTACAACAGTCATACATACCTACGCCCCAAATGCACCCTCCTTTGCAGTTGGTTAAGAATACAAATATGTTAGTATTTGTAAGGTTGTCTGGTAGAGATCGCTTTCCAGCGATAAGACCGCCCATTGTATGACATAGTTTTAAATAATTTATTATTTTGTTGTAATATTTATGGTGTGCAATAAAGTATTTTCTATTCTATTCTATTCTATGTTTAGATCACTAAGTGGGCTTAGTTTAAATAAATATTGGCGGACAGTTTACACAACGCTATCTAGCCCCAAACTAAGCAAAGCTTGTACTATGGGAACCAGATAGCTGATAGATTAATTATACACTTTTTCGTAAATACATACATAGAATAGATAATAACAGCCAGACTCAGAACAAACATCTGCGTTCATCACACAAATGTTATTTTTATCTATATCTATATAAGAGCTTAACCTGACTGACTGACTGACTGACTGACTGATTTATCATCGCCCAGCCGAAACCGCTGAAGCTAGAAAGCTGAAATTTGGAAGGTGGTTTCCTTTTATAACAAAACCACCCACTAAGGCGGGATTTTTGGAAATTCCACCTCTAAGAGGGTGAAAAAGGGTTAAAACGTTTGTATGAAACTTTTTAACGCGTGGAGCTATTTTCATGAAACTTTGTTTGTGCACTGTAAATAAAAAATGAACGAACACGTGTTTCAGGATTTTTCAATATAACCTTCAAAATGGGGTCAAATGTGGGGTCAACTTTTGTATGGGAACTTTTTAACGGGTGGTGCGATTGGTCTGAAACTTTGTTTGTGTACTGTAAATACAAAATGAGTGGACACGTGTTTCAGGATTTTTCAATATAACCTTCAAAAAGGGGTCAAATTTGGGGTCAATGTTTGTATGAGAACTTTTTAACGGGTGGTGCAATTTGTTTGAAATTCGGTTTATATACATATTTTAAGTGAACAAAGTCGCGAGCGGGACAGCTAGTTTTAAATAATGCTGGACAATCCACACAGCATCTAGCCCCATCTAGCCCCAAAGTAAGCTACTCAAAGCTTGTGTTATGGGTACTAGATAACCGATATATTTAACACATTATATACATAGATAGATATATTTTATTATACATAGAAAACACCCAGACCAACGGAACAAATTTCTACAGATCATTATTAGTATTAGACGGGTATTTATCGCGTTCAAAATTACCTTTTATTTTCCCGACGTTTCGACAGGTTTGCACGCTGTCGTGGTCACGAGTAGACATTTTGAACGCGATAAATACCCGTCTAATACTAATAATAATGTGTTCAGATCGCGTAAGTTTAATAGTACTTTCTGCAGATCGTACACAAATTTCTTCCGCGGCGGGTATCGAACCCGCAACCTCTTGCGTCGCAGGCGGACTCTCGCCCGCTGCGCCACTGAGGTCGTCAAAGAGGGTACTGAGGGTAGTCCTGGGGGATCGAACCCACAACCTGCAGCGCAGAAGGCAGAGCTACTACCGACTGAGCTGTGAGGCTCAAGAGTTGTGGGTTATCTGATGATGGCATCTGGTTCCAGGAGCCGCAGCACCCTTGGAAGGTGCCTACAAGGTGGAATCAGCTCACCATCCACAGCAGCATGACGGCATCTACTATCAGGTAACGTCATTTATTTAATAACTAGCTTTCTCTCGCGGCTTTGCTCGCGAGGTACCTACATAAAATACAGCCTATGTTACTCAGGGATAATGTACCATTCTAACGGTGAAAGAATTTTTGAAATCGGACCAGTAGTTTTTGAGTTTATTCGTTACAAACAAAAATACCAAACTTTCTTCTTTATAACATTAGTATAGACTAGCAACACACCCCGGCTTCACGAGTAGACTTAGATAATAGTAGACAGATATATACATAGACAGACATAGACATAAACAGAGTTAGACATAGACAGACTTAGACATTGTACGAGCACGCACACTGTCCCACTTAATAGTGCCATCTAAACATTTTATTAACACATTACGCCAGTCATTAAAATCATACCGCTCGTCTCATAATAATTTCATTATTATCATAAGTTTTTCTATCAATTTATCAGTTAAAATTTATTTCAAAGTTCTACTGATATTAACTATCACTTCGCCAGGGTTACATCCTTAAGTAGACTAAGATATAGTAGACAGACAAAGACATAATACAGACTTAGACATAGATAGACATAGACAAAGATGTATAATAAAATAAATAAATAATAATGCTGGACACTGACACAGCATCATGTAGCCCCAAACTAAGCAGAGCTTGTATTAAGGGAACCAAATGACTGATAAAGTTCATAGATACACTTTTTTTTGTAAATTCATACATATTATACATAGAAAACACCCAGACCTGAGACAAATATCTGTAAATAATGCAAACATTTGTCCCGCGGCGGGAATCGAACCCGCAACCTTCTGCGTCTCAGGCGGCCGCTGCACCACAGAGACCGTCAAAATAATAGACATTTAAATAATAGACATTATAGACTTAGACATAGATAGACATAGACAAAGATGTATAATAGACATTTCGTTTCAGAACTCGTCCGCGGAGATGGCGCCACCTACCCAGGACGGCTTCCTGCAGTCTATCCTCAACGACGAGGACCTCCAGCTCATGGACATGGCAATGAACGAAGGTACGCAATTGTCTACAAATCAACTTACTTATCTAAATATATATAACTCAAAGGTGACTGACTGACTGACTGACATAGTGATCTATCAACGCACAGCCCAAACCACTGGACGGATCGGGCTGAAATTTGGCATGCAGGTAGATGTTATGACGTAGGCATCCGCTAAGAAAGGATTTTGATTAATTCTACCCCCAAGGGGATAAAATAGGGGATGAAAGTTTGATTTTGTTTTTCAAGGTACCACGCGGGCGAAGCCGTGGGCGGAAGCTAGTATATACATACATACATACATAAAATCACGCCTGTTTCCCAACGGGGTAGGCAGAGACCACGGATCTCCACTTGCTACGATCCTGACATACTTCTTTTGCTTCATTCACTCTCATTACATTCTTCATACATGCGCGTCAGTTAAGGGTACTCTGGACCTGGCCTTTCTCTAGTACGTCCCCAATTTGATCGAGGTACGTACGCCGTGGTCTTCCCCTTCCAACTGTACCATTCACACTCTCCTTATACAACTGTTTCGTCATTCTCCTTTCATCCATCCTTTCTACATGCCCAAACCATCTTAGCATACCCTTCTTAATTTTCATCACTACGTCTTCTTTCACTCCACAACGTTCTCTTATCACACTGTTCTTTACTCTATCATTCAAAGTTAAACCACACATACTTCTCAAAGCTCTCATTTCCACTGCATTTATTCTACTCTGATGCTTCTTCTGCCATACCCAACTTTCGCTACCATACATCAATGTCGGCACTAACACTCCACCGTGCACAGCCAGTCGTGCCTTTTTGGACACGATCCGACTGCTCATAAATGTGTGAAGTGCCCCATTCACACTATTTCCAGCATTCACTCTCCTTTCAATATCGTCATCATGTTTTCCATCTCTTTTAAACAGCGTACCCAAATAAACAAACTTTTTCACTTGTTCTACTCTTTCTCCTCTAATCATTATATTACATTCTGTCATGCATTCTTCCCTTTCAAAAACCATTACTTTCGTCTTACTTACATTTATTTTCATCCCTTTCCTGTCAAAAGCTTCATGCATGCCTGTTACCATCTCCTGTAACTCCTCTGCCGACGATGCAAGTATTACCTGATCGTCAGCATAGAGAAGACATTTGACGAGTAACTCATTCATTCTTAATCCACAATCACTATCTTTCATATCTTGCAAGCAACTGTCCATAAAAAGATTAAAAAGCCATGGTGACGCTACACATCCTTGTCTAACACCCTTTTGAATGTTAAACCATTCAGTGTATGACCCATGTATCCTAACGCAAGCCCTGGAGTCCTCATAGAGAGATTTCAGGGCTCGCACCAGGTTGCTTTTTACTCCATACATCGACAGTGCCGACCACAGTTCATTCCTCATCACTCTGTCATAGGCCTTCTCCAGATCTACGAAAGCGCAATAGACCTTTTGACCTTTGGCCAAAAATTTCTCGGCTATGCATCGCAAGGAAAAGACCTGATCCGTACATCCCATACCCTTTCGAAATCCCGCTTGAGCATCCCATATCCTCTCATCAGTTTCTTTCATAACTCTTTCGATCAACACTTTCGCATACAGCTTACCGACGATGCTGAGTAGGCTAATGCCCCTATAATTTTTGCATTCTAGCTGTGACCCTTTTCCTTTGTAAAGTGGTACTATGACAGCCTTGCACCAATCACTTGGTACTCGGCCGGCACTCCAACATAAATTGAAAAGGCGGTACAGCTGACTCGCAATGACGCCATGTCCAGCCTTCAGCATCTCGACTGTAATCCTATCATACCCTGCAGCCTTCCCTGATTTCATTCTTTTCAATGCACTCACAATTTCATTCATGCTAATATCACTTTCGTCTTCGTATTCATTCTCATTCGTAACCGAGGTAGGCGCTTGTTCCTCCTCTCTTTCAAACAAGCTTTCAAAATATTCCTTCCATCTTTTCAACACACATTCTTCACCTTTCACTAAACTTCCATTCTGGTCTCTGATCTAGTGAAGCTAGTATACATATAATAAAATCGTATATCTTTGCGTTTGTGCACGCTAATCCCCGCAACGGCAGGACTGGATGTGCTATTACAGACTAATCTATATCTGTGCCAAATTTCATCCAGATCCATTCAGCCGTTTCAGAGTGAAAGAGTAACAAACATATATCCAGACATCCATACATCCATACATTTTTACAAACTTCGAGGGTTTATAGTAGAATAAAACGGAACCCTTCGTGCGTGAGTCTGGCACGCACTTGACTGGTTTTTGTAAAGCCTTTGTCACGTGATCTAGACACCTCATTTATCAAAATTCGTCCAACCGCTTGGGTAAGAGCGACAGCCAAAGGCACTCGTATATATACATACGCCCCAACCACACTGTAATCCCCAGGCTCGGTAGATATCTTCTCAGATCTCTAGTTACTTAGATCTTTGAGGATATCTAAAGAAAGGTCAGAGGCATATTTGTTTGTTTTAGCTCGTAATAAAGTTATTAAAATAATGTGATTTTGTACGATAACAGAAAGAGTCCTACGCAGTAACTGTCGACTTATGTAAATATGTAGTATATAGAGACATACATAGTTATATAACATTCCTGCCCTTTCCCCACAACTGTCGGCACAACACGTTTTCTTCCTCCATCTCCCTCTATCATCCGTCATCTCAGTACTCACTTCTTTCTTACCCATGTCATCTTTCACACAGTCCATCCATCTTTTCTTCGGTCTACCTCTACCCCTGTATCCATCCACATTCATACCTAACACTCTCCTCGTCACATGACATTCATCTCTCATAACATGCCCATACCACGCTACCTATTATACTCCTCATCTTTTCTGTCACCGAATTATAATCACTCACTGTTGTCTAAGCAATGTAGAAGGCGGTACGAAGTTTGCCGGGACAGCTAGTAGTTAATAAATGATGTCGGTTAAAAATGACGTGAGCAAAGTCACGGGGACTCCATCCGTAGTCAATATAATATTATCATCGCTTATCAAACAGCAAACATTGACTTAGCATTATTTACATTACCCGTCTTTAAAGGCGTTACGTCCATTACACAATTTCATTGTTCATTTCACTTTGAGCGTTTGCCTTAAAGTATTTAGACGAAAGAACATTTTTAAATCTGTTATTTTATATAAATAGTTGATTTATTTCCACTTTGAGAGGTTGTCTTCGAATATTTCGACGAAAAATATTTTAAAAACAAAGTCAAATTGTTTAAATTTTGGATCTACTTGTGATTTTATTAAATTTTTAGTCACAATGGGAATCTTTTCGTACGTCTACCGATTATTCGTTATGCAATAATCTTCAAGTGTTTGAATTAAACCAAAGACTACCTATCTAAACAATTAGTGCTCAGATACAATTTGTTTTTAAACTTTTTAATACTGTGTAACTTGTGATTACACCTCTTCTCTAAAAAAGTTATTTTGATTCAAATTACGAAGTGAACTATAAAACTCTTTAGACACAAATAAGAAACTCTTTAGTGTTTTCAATAAATTAAAAACTTTTAAGTGTTAATACTTTTGTGATTCCGTCAATAAAAAGCCTACTTATGCCAGTCCTGAATAAAAGTCCTTCAAAGAGTAGAAAGGTGCATAATTCCGAATGCAGTTTCTGCCTCTGCCGCTTCTGCTGCGCTTTGAGGAGATCCAGGACAACTGCAGAGTCCCTTATAAAGGTTCCCGTCGCCGTATTGAAGCGGTACAACTATTGTCTATGGTCGTTCAAGTATAGACAATTTCGCGACCGGTGAAAATAGAATTTGTTTAAACAAATTAAGATAACAGACAATGAAAGTCGTGTCTTGTTTGGTGTAGAATCAAAAGATATGTGACTTATGTTTACTGTCTTTGATTTGTTTGCGGATACGTCACTGGAAAACACTAAGTGGAAAGTTTGAAGGGACTTGCTAGAATTTTCGAAGCATTAAAAGTGCTTTCAGCCACAAAATTCCAAGAAGCATTCCATAAAAAGTACTTTTTGCCAAATTGGGCTACAAGAGTCCAAGAAGCGTTGCTTAAGACGAGCTGTTTGCCAAATTGGGCTTACAAGAGTCCAAAAAGCGTTGCAACTAAGAGCTTTCTACCAAATTGGATTTTGAAAAAATTCCAAGAAAAGTTGCCTAAAAAGCGCTTTCTGCTACATTGGATTCACAAGAATCCAAGAAGCATAAAAAGAGCTGTCTGCTACATTCGATTGGATTTACAAGAATCGAAGAAGCGTAGAAATAAAGCACTTTCTGCCAAATTGGCCTAACAAGAATCCAATAGCGTTGCATAAAAAGAGCTGCCTGCCAAATTGGGCTTACAAAAATCCAAGAAGCGTAGAAATAAAGCGCTTTCTGCCAAATTGAGCTAACAAGAATCCAATAGCGTTGCATAAAAAGAGCTGCCTGCCAAATTGGGCTTACAAAAATCCAAGAAGCGTAGAAATAAAGCACTTTCTGCCAAATTGTGCTAACAAGAATCCAATAGCGTTGCATAAAAAGAGCTGCCTGCCAAATTGGGCTTACAAAAATCCAAGAAGCGTAGAAATAAAGCACTTTCTGCCAAATTGGGCTAACAAGAATCCAATAGCGTTGCATAAAAAGAGCTGCCTGCCAAATTGGGCTTATAAAAATCCAAGAAGCGTAGAAATAAAGCACTTTCTGCCATATTGGGCTTACAAGAATCCAATAGCGTTGCATAAAAAGAGCTGCCTGCCAAATTGGGCTTATAAAAATCCAAGAAGCGTAGAAATAAAGCACTTTCTGCCATATTGGGCTTACAAGAATCCAATAGCGTTGCATAAAAAGAGCTGCCTGCCAAATTGGGCTTACAAAAATCCAAGAAGCGTTGAAATAAAGCACTTTCCGCCAAATTGGGCTTACAAAAATCCAAGAAGCGTTGCAATAAAGCGCTTTCTGCCAAATTGGGCTTACGAGATTCCAAGAAGCGTTGCTTAGAAAGAGCGTCTGCTACATTGGACTTAAATCCAAAATCCAAAAGGCAAGCGCATGAAAGCGAAAGAACAGAAACAAATTGAAAATCGCCTTATCTGACATAATTCAGATAATCGTGTGTATTATTTTCGTAGCTATACGAAATAATCAAAAAGATTTTGCGATAACGACTGTTACTCTTTAGATATTGATGTAGTATTATCAATACATAATATTCGGGTGCCCAGTCACGCAACATTGCAAATTAATATACACATCAGTCGTGGATTAGTGTTTGTGAAAATGGATTTGTCTGCTGTGAGCCATGCGCCGTACGCGCCCCATCTTGTCTATGCGACGCCATTTTTGAGAAGTCCTTTGCTATATCCGGATCCGGTTGAATACTTCACGTCATACTATAAATTTTACGATGGTAAGATTCCATTTTCATATCTACATAATATAAAACAAAGTCGCTTCCTGCTGTCTGTCTGTCCCTATGTATGCTTAGATTTTTAAAACTACGCAACGGATTTGGATGGAGTTTTTTTATTAAGAGTGATTCAAGAGAAAGGTTTATCCTACTATCCTACTATATTATAAACGCGAAATTTTGTAAGAATGTATGGATGGATGGATGTCAGTATGTCTGGATGTATGTTTGTTACTCTTTCACGCTAAAACGGCTGAACGGATCTGAATGAAATTTGGCACAGATATAGATTATAGTCTGGAATATTACGTTTTATCCCGGAAACATGTACGGTTCCCACGGGATACATTTGTTTTTGTTTTTCAAGGCACCACGCGGGCGAAGCCGTGGGCGGATTCTAGTGCATGCATATAGTATGCATAATACATGCATAATATAGTAGAGAAACACTGATAATTGTAGAGATTTCTAATGTATTTTAGTATCAGCATTGCACCCGTGCGAAGCCGGGGCGGGTCGCTAGTTATCTATATGTATAGTTATGTATACTAGCTGAGTCTAGTAATATATTTTTTCCCGTTTTTGCAGCATTTTTCATTGATGCTCCGCCCCTATTGGTCGTAATATGATGTTATATAGCCTATAGCCTTCCTCAATAAATGGACAACTCAACAATAATATTTCGATTCGAAAGTAGTTCCAGTAGTTCCTGATGTTAGCGCTTTCAACCAAACAAACTCACAGCTTTATAATATTAGTATAGATAATACAAACTGTAGGCTATCTACTTAGAACTACGCATTAGCGCTAAATCCTCATCTCCCTGTCTTTTTCCCACGTTATGTGGTCGGCACAACATCTCAACTTCCATCTCCCTCTCTCATTCGTCATCTCACTCACTTCTTTCTTACTCATGTCATCTTTCACACAGTCCATCCATCTTTTCTTCGTCCTACCTCTACCCCTGTATTTATCCACATTCATACCTAACACTCTCGTCACATGACATTAATCTCTCCTCATAACATGCCCATACAACGCTAACCTATTACTCCTCATCATTTCCGCCCACGGCCTTGACCGCGTGCTTCCTTGAAAAACAAAAACAAATCAATCCCACGGGAATCGTAAAATTTTCCGAGATAAAAAGTAGACTATGTGCCACACTATAATCTTTCTCCGTGCCAAATATCATCCAGATCCGTTCAGCCATTTCAGCGTGAAAGAGTAACAAACATCCATACATTCTCACAAACTTTCACGTTATAATATTAGTAGGGTAGTAGGATAGTTTGTACTTGTGGAGGGAGAAATCCTTAGCGACCCCACCAATTGGAAAAAGGGCAGGAAGAGTGTAAAGTCGCCGGCAATTGCTAGTACAAAATATTGAATTTAAATTCCATAGGCCTTGATAACTTATCAGTAGTATCTATGCAAAAGTATATGAAATGACAATGTACATAAATATAAATGATTGCGTCATGGTGATAGTGAAAAAAATTATTCATCTATGTTAGTATGTATGCGCAAGTAGAGGAAGACCGAAGAAGAAATGGTTTGATTGTGTGAAAGATGATATGAACGTAAGAGGAGTTGATTCAGAGTTGACGAATGATAGGGGTGAATGGAAGAAGAAAACATGTTGTGCCGACCCCACTTAGCGTGGGATAAGGGCAGGAGAATGATGTTAGTATGTATGCGAGTTCTTTTGGTTGACGCTGTAGCCCAAACGGCTGGACAGATTTTGATAAATGAGGTGTCGTTGGATTCTTTTAGATCACAAGAATGACATAGGCTATACAAAATGTCAAAAAATCTAATATGGCGGCTTTAAAAATCTTTTTTCAATACATTGAGTCGGGTTTTTAATTTTTCCAATAAATAATACATAAGTTAATTACTCTTCTTAAAATTACAGACTGTTTTATTTTTGATTGACTCACAGCTCAGTCGGTAGTAGCTCTGCCTTCTGCGCTGCAGGTTGTGGGTTCGATCCCCCAGGACTGACATTTGTGTGATAAACAGATGTTTGTTCTGTGTCTAGGTGTTAGTATGCTATGTATGTACATATTTAATCATCAAAAAAAGTTTATAATTAATCTATCCTATCTGGTTCATATAGTACAAGCTTTGCTTAGTTTGGGGCTAGATGGCGTTGTGTAAAATGCTCACCAATATTAATTGAAATATAAAAAAAAACTAAATGTGGGTATGTACCAAAATGTCATGTTTGGACGTGCCTCTGACTCTTTAGATATCCTCAAAGATCTAAGTAACTAGAGATCTGAGGAGATATCTACCGAGCCTGGGGATTAGTCGTGACCATGTTTTTTTTCGTTTTATCAATTAAAAAAATGTAATGTCACAATGACTGTCATTTTTCGATCATTTGCGTGGTTTAAATAAGATTAAATTATCAATGTAGGGTACTGAGATAATAAAACTAAATACCTACATACATACATTATACTCGTAGTACCTGGGTGACCGAGCTTTGCTCGTTTGGGGTAAACGACGTTTTCTAAAAATGAAACCTAGCTAGATCGATTTATCACCCCCGAAACCCTCTGCATACTAAATTTCATGAAAATCGTTGGAGCCGTTTCCGAGATTCAGATTATATATATAAGAATTGCTCGTTTAAAGGTATAAGATGTACAGAATTGTACATAATATACTTAATGTATGTAATCTCCAGGCTCGGTAGATATCTCCTCAGATCTCACACATATTGAGGATAAAGAGAGTCAGAGGCACGACCGAACACGATATAATATTACATGCCCACACTTTGCACAGTGGTTAGTACTCCGAACGTGACAGGCTGCAAGCCCATCGCTGCTTATAGAAATACTAACCTATGACACTTCGAACTTTTTGTTCTAGGGTATATCGGTTTTCTGATGATGTTTTCCTTCACCGTTTTAACCTTCAAAGGGTGATAAATTAACCCCTTTTGGACTCTCCAGATTTCAAGTTTCTAGGACCAGTGGTTTTGAAGTGTTTAGTTACGACAAAGTCCTTTATTTGTCTATGAGAATATTTTTGCCAACTTTTAAGATTGTAAGTTCAAGAAATACGTTTTTTCATACAAACGTTATACCCTCTTTTGACCCTCTTAGGGGTTGAATTTCAAAATAAACCTTCTTACTTTTTAGTACACCTCCACGTATCAAGATAGACGTACCCTCCAAATTTCAAGTCTCTACGACCAGCGGTTAAGGCTGTGTGTTGTCTATATGTCAGTGTGTCAGTCAAGGGGCCTTACTACGAATTCATATTACCTTACCGAATTAATATTACATTGTTATTTCGTACCATGACCTATGCAAATTGTATTGACTTCAAGCTTCAAATGTGACGTTTCTAAAACGGAATCGTTCTGGAAGACTTCGTGGTAAGGCCCCAGCACATTAAATCTTATAATATAACGAGCTGATAATCGCGACTTTTCATACAAACTTTCATCCCCTATTTTATCCCTTTGGGGGTAGAATTAATCAAAATTAGTAATCTTAGTGGATGCCTACGTCATAACATCTACCTGCATGCCAAATTTCAGCCCGATCCGTCCAGTGGTTTGGGCTGTGCGTTGATAGATCACTATGTCAGTCAGTCAGTCAGTCAGTCAGTCAGTCAATCAGTCAGTCAGTCACCTTTCAGTTATTATATATTTGAATTTGTCATTGTCCAGGAATGTATACGATGCGGATGCTAGACGGCACGACGGCGCACCACGCACCCCCGCACGCCCCGCACTCACACATGATGGTCGCCGGTGAGTACTACCCATCCCGACGCCTGCGCCAACTATTTATAAACACCTATCCTCCTTTACCGCCTGCGCCAATTATTTTTCTATTTAGGTTTGGGTTTCAATTCATTTATTCTCAAAAAAACATGAGAAATATGCTAATATATAGCTTACAGTTATTAGTGAGTCCTTCTATTATCACTATAACGTATTTCTGTTGCCGCTATAACAACAAATACTAAAAAAACAATAAAATAAATATTTAAGGGGGCTACAACAAACGTGATTTTTTTTGCCGTTTTTATAGATAATGGTATGGAAATCTTCGTGCGCGAGTCCGACTCGCACTTGGCCGGGTTTTTTATACTTTACCGGTTATTCAACAGAGCGAGACTCAGCATCTGATAGCGCGGTCTCCTCGATGGGCTCGGAGCGGGTTCCGTCGCTGTCAGACGGAGAATGGTGCGACGGAAATGATTCTGCGCAAGAGTTCCACAGGTAAAAACAAAACTGACCTTACTAACCTTAACCCCTAATATTAACTCGTAAGCGGAGCGTTGTAAATTGACGTCACATGCGGTCACGTGACTGTTAGCGGGACTCGATATTTATCTAAGTTTAAAAAAAAAAAAAAAAAAAAAAAATATGATTACGACTCTGTAATCCCCAGGCTCGGTAGATATCTCCTCAGATCTTTAGTTACTTAGATCTTTGAGGATATCTAAAGAGGGTAGTCAGAGGCAAGTCCAAACATGACATTTGGTACATGCCCACATTTTGCACAGTAGTTAGTATTCCGTACGTGACAGGTTGCAAGCCCATCGCCGCTTATAAGAATACTAACCTATGACACATACCTTCGAATTTTTGGTTCTATATGCCGGTTTCCTCACGATGTTTTCCTTCGCCGTTTAAGAGCACTGGCATTGCGCACATACATTTTTCGAATGGAAAAACTCATTGGTGCACGACCAGGTTTGAACCCACGACCTTCGGATCGTGAGGCAGGGGTGCTACCACTACACCACCAGCATCTAAGTTTCAATGCCTCTAAAATCGAAACTAATAGGTTTTTTTGACTAGAACAAAAACTAGTGTATTTGTATAAATACAAGCTTTACTGTAACAAACTTTCAACCGATTTGGCATACCTTAACATTCTTGTTTACTTGCAGTTCAAAATTCCGTCCTTACGAGAGTGGTTACGGGCGGGAGCGCGCAGCTCCCCACCAGGCACAGAAAAAACACCATATGTTCGGAAAACGGTGCTTCCAGGTAACCACACATTACAGACACTTCACAACGGTGACGGAAAACACCGTGAGAAAACCCGTTCAGCGCCGCACGAATCACAATACAAGTTAAATTAAAAATTTTAAAACATAAATTTTGTCCGCCATTTTGTGGTGGCAGCCATCTTGGATTTGAAGTTTGTCATAGTACATAGTATTCTACTACTCAAGCTCTTTTATTTGATACCTATATTGAGGGAGTTGTGAATAAATATGTAATTTGCCATTTTTTGCGGCGGCCATCTTGATACGATACCACGGACAGACAGACACACACAGACAGACAGACACGTCAAACTTATAACACCCCGTCTTTCTTGCGTCGGGGGTTAAAAATACTTTATCGTGACTAGACCGTTTTTGATGATACTTTTCCGCAGGAGCAGGCCACCGCGCTGGAGCCGCCACCCCGGCCGGTGGTCAAGTACGAATGCCCTGACAACACCACATACCATCACGACGGCATGCAGCATAACATGCACAATGGTAAGTGATCTACCTTCTAACATCTAACTCGACACATTTTAATTTTTGGTTCTAGAGTATGCCTTGTTTCCTTCACCGTTTTAAGACCACTGGCATTGCGCACATAGATCTTTCTTATAGAAAAACTCATTGGTGCTGTACCCGGTTTGAACCCACGACTTTCGGATTTCGAGGCAGAGGTGCTACCACACTTTAGTTAGACCTGCCTCACAGCTCAGTCGGTAGTAGCTCTGCCTCCTGCGCTGCAGGTTGTGGGTTCGATCCCCCAGGACTGACATTTGTGTGAACGCAGATAATTTGTTCTGTGCCTGGGTGTTATTATATTCTATGTATGTATTTACAAAAAAAATATAATTATATATAAAATATAATTAATCCATCAGCTATCTGGTTCCCATAATACAAGCTTTGCTTAGTTTGGGACTAGATTAGATAGCATTGTCTCTGTCCACCAATATTTATTTATTTATAATGTCTAGATTATTAAGGCCCAGCATTTTGAAAATTGCAAGTATTGCAACCCTAATCATTCTATTACCGCTTAATAGATTACATTGAAATTGAACTACACGATACTCAAGGATATAAGTGATAAATCAACCGGAGCTAAAACACGAATTAGTTAGAAAACCTTGGTTAAAAATCATGTCAAAAACACCTCTGAAAATTCAGAAATTCCCTAATTTATCCAGAACAGTAAGGTATTTTAAATTTCTATTTCACATGAATATAAATCAGTTAATTTGAAACAAATCAACCCAGCCCTTTTTTTGAAATAAGCTATTTACTTGAACATATTTATGTGTTTTATAAATTGTCGCTTTCGTTATGTAATTCAGAGCAGCCATATTATCATGCCGCACTCTACGTACTTGTCATTTGGGTATTTCCCTTCGTGCTATGTCTGATTCCGCGGAGATCCGCGTTGCTATACGGACCTGTGTCACTTTTTTTTGTAACTTTTACGTAAGGAATAGTGTGACGAGTTATCTGGGCCTTAAGAAAGAAGAATCTATAAAGGGGTAGAGGTAGGCCAAAAAAGATGGATGGACTGTGTGAAAGATGACATGGGTAAGAAAAGAGTGAGTACTGAGATGACGGATGATAGAGGGAGATGGAAGATCTCATGTTGGGCCGACCACATAACGTGAGAAAAGGACAGCAAGATGATTTATTTATAATGTCTGTACAGATACTGAAAAGGACGGAAATGTCTAGTACTTTCCCGCTGAAACAATTATCTAATGAGGCTATTATCAATAATCCCAACACAATACCTCAAATAGTAATTGGACACGTGTTTCACTTCTCCACGAAGCATCCTCAGGACCGTTGACTCGCTCGGAAAGTCTGGAAGACTTCTCTCTCGGCGCTCGGTGGAGCAACACCAGTGCGGAGCGAGTCAACGGTCCTGAGGATGCTTCGTGGAGAAGCGAAACACGTGACGAGTTTCTATTTGAGGTATTGTGTTGGGATTATTGATAATAGCCTCATTAGATAATTGTTTCAGCTGGAAAGTACTAGACATTTCCGTCCTTTTCAGTATTTGTAATGGATTTCCGCAAAGTCACGCCTGTGTCAATCATTTATGTCTGTACAGATTTCTCCGGTAGACATCAGTTGCCGCCGCACGGACCGTCCCTCCAGCCCGCTTTAGACCTGAACACAGCCCACTCCAGCCACACATTACTGCAGGTGAGAAAAAAACAAACACTCACACGACTGTAATCCCCGGGCTCGGTAGATATCTCCTCAGATCTCTAGTTACTTAGATCTTTGAGGATATCTAAAGGGTCAGAGGTACGTCCAAACATGATGTTTGATACATTCCGATATTTTACAAAATGAAACCGAGGGCTCTTTAAAAGAAAAATTTAAAGAAATTAATATTCTCACAGTAGCGGCACAATATATATACGAAAATTTACTGTACGCTCATAAGAATAGGGATAGACTTCAGAAAAACTGCGATGTACATGGAATCAATACTAGGAACAAACATAAATTATTAATCCCTAAGTTTCGGTTACAAAAAGTGAACGGGTCATTTATGGGGAACGTGATACGTTTCTATAATAAACTTCCTATAAATGCAACTAAACTTCCTGTTAGAAAATTCAAAGCCTTCATTAAAAATAATCTCTTAAAGAAAGCATATTATAATATAAATGAATATATTGATGATAGGAACTCATGGCCCGATGTCGCTCCGCCCTCCGACAGCTAACCAATTTGCAATGTAAACGCTGTCCTTTTGTTTTATGTATTTATGTTCTGTTTTGTCTTTTGTTTTTATGTTATTATTATGAGATAATCTTGATTACATTTTTTTGTAAGAAGGATCATACAAAAAAGCGCTAGGACCGAGACGAGTTTCTTGCCTGTTCTTCTCGTACTTGGGTTAGGTTGGAATTGGCACATAGATTCACCTAGCATGTAAGACGTTTCAAAGTGATCCTTGTGATTGTACTGAATAAATATTTTTCAATTTCAATTTCAATTTCAACACAGTTAGTATTCCGTACGTGACAGGTTGCAAGCCCATCGCTGCTTATAAGAATACTTGACAATCTATGACACACACCTCAGTCAACAAAATGTTGTTTCAATATTCGCACAAGAAAGAGCGAGACAAAAGAGTTGTTGACAAAATGTTGTTTCATATTCGCGCGAGAAAGAGCGAGACAAATATTTGTCGTGACGTTCATGTTAGCCCTGCAAATCAAAGAATTGTGATGAACTAGCTAGAGCCTCCAATTTTAATTTCTAGGCTCTATAATTTGGGCTGTACGTTGATCAGTCACTCTTTTATTTAGTCAGTCATACACTCAGTCAGTCAGTCATTCAGTCAGTCAGTCAGTCAGGAACTTAATATATTTAAACATAGAAGCATTTATAGAAGATAATATCTATACTAATTGAATGATTTACGTTTTTCTTCAGTGTGTATAATTTAATGATTATGTTACAGAGCACGCTGCCGCCCCCCTCGCCCGCGCCCCGCTACACGTACGCCCCCCCGGAGCGCATCCACCACAACCACACGTACTCCGCGCCGCTGCTGGCGGCCGAGCCGCGGCCCGGCGCCGTCAGGGACAAACGAGGTAACTGCCTACCCCTTTTATAAGTTACCGTTATGATTTATTGAATTTGATAATTATAATATATTTCGCATCTAATGGTGTAAATATCATCAAATTCGGTTCAGTGGTTTCGTAGATATTAGGCGCTAAACTTAGCACATCATACGCGTAATTTGACATAACGTGGACAGTCCAAGTCTGAGATAAACTAGGTAACTGCCTACCCCCTTTATAAGTTACCGTTATGATTCATTAAATTTAATAATTATAATATTTTCCGCATCTAATGGTGCAAGTATCATATAAATCGGTTCAGTAGTTTCAAAGATATTGAGTGTCAAAGTTAGTATATAATCTCAGTGCGCGGCACAACTAATGGCAGTGTGTTATGTATGCAGTGCGCCGCATGACCGACGGCAGTATATCTGACGGCGGGTCGTCCGCCACCGGCTCGTCGGGGCACAGCCTCTCGCGGGACGAGAAACGCGCCAAGGCACTCGGTGAGTACTAAGTATACCTTATCTGTATATCACTATCTATCTATATATATAAAAATGTATTGCTGTTCGTTAGTCTCGCTAAAACTAGAGAACGGCTAAACGGATTTATCTTATCTTGGTCTTGAAATGTTCGTGGCGGTCTAGGGAAGGTTTAAAAGGTAAGAAAAAATCGAATAACTGCCGGGAAAACCCCAAAAATAGCCCTGTTCTATTTCCCATACAAACGTTTTCTAAATAAAATGTAGAGTCAATTTGAACTTTATTCCTATTTAATAAAGTTCATATTAAATTATAATCACTCACTGTTGTCCAAGCAATGTAGAAGGCGGTACGAAGCCGGGACAGCTGCTAGTATACTATAAAACAAAGTCGCTTTCTCTGTCCCTATATCCATATGTATGCTTAAATCTTTAAAACTACGCAACGGATTTTTATGCGGTTTTTTTTAATAGAGTGATTCAAGAGGAAGGTTTATATGTATAATACATGCAGAATATAGTAGAGAAACACTGATAATTTTAGAGGTTTCTAATGTGATGTAGTAAATAAACATGTTTTAGTCAGTCACGTCAGTCAGCCACTGTCAGTTAGTCAGTCACAGTCAATTTTTCAGTCACGTCAGTCAGTCAGTCAGTCACAGTCAATTTGTATCTCACGTCAGTCACAGTCAGTCACGTCAGTCAGTAAATATGCAACATTATGTTCAGGCATACCGATGGAAGTTCACGACATAATAAATCTGCCGATGGACGAATTCAACGAGCGTCTGTCCAAGTACGACCTGAGCGAGGCGCAGCTCTCCCTCATCCGGGACATCCGGCGGCGGGGCAAGAACAAGGTGAGGGCATAGACAAAGATGTAGACATAGACTTTACTTCCTAACGGATCAACCGGCGTTTGCATAAGGTTGACTTCCTTACTGATCAACCGGCGTTTGCATGTAAGGTTGTCATCTTAATGGATCAACCGGCGTTTGCATGTAAAGTTGACTTCTAAAAAGATCAACCGGCGTTTGTATTATAAGGTTGACTTCCTGATGGATCAACCGGCGTTTGCATGTAAAGTTGACTTCTTAAAGGATCAACCGGCGTTTGCATAAGGTTGACTTCCTTACTGATCAACCGGCGTTTGCATGTAAAGTTGACTTCTTAAAGGATCAACCGGCGTTTGCATAAGGTTGACTTCCTGATGGATCAACCGGCGTTTGCATGTAAAGTTGACTTCTTAAAGGATCAACCGGCGTTTGCATAAGGTTGACTTCCTAACTGATCAACCGGCGTTTGCATGTAAGGTTGACATCTTAATGGATCAACCGGCGTTTGAATTAAGGTTGACGACGCACACGTAGACTCTACTTCCAGTAGGTCTACCATGAGTTTTCACAATCTACACTCGCTAGCGACTGTAGTTAAAAAATGTATGAAAACTTGGTACAGCGCCTCTAGCGGATAGTTGGGTACTAAAACGTCATGTAGTTAACTATCCTACGTCACAGTACTACAGCGACTGTAGTTTGCGCTACATTTGCTTAGAATTTGGTGCCATGAGTAACTATTTTGACAGATGTCATAGTAACGCACTATTACTACTGTAGTGACGTCAGCCGATCTAAATGTGACAACTCATGGTAGACGTACTGACGGATTAACCGGCGTTTGAATATAAGGTGCACTTCCTAACGGATCAACCGGCATTTGCATATAAGGTGCACTTCCTAACGGATCAACCGGCATTTGCATATAAGGTGCACTTCCTAACGGATCAACCGGCATTTGCATATAAGGTGCACTTCCTAACGGATCAACCGGCATTTGCATATAAGGTGCACTTTCTAACGGATCAACCGGCATTTGCATATAAGGTGTACTTCCTAAGGGATCAACCGGCATTTGCATATAAGGTGCACTTTCTAACGGATCAACCGGCATTTGCATATAAGGTGCACTTCCTAACGGATCAACCGGCATTTGCATATAAGGTGCACTTTCTAACGGATCAACCGGCATTTGCATATAAGGTGCACTTTCTAACGGATCAACCGGCATTTGCATATAAGGTGCACTTCCTAACGGATCAACCGGCATTTGCATATAAGGTGCACTTTCTAACGGATCAACCGGCATTTGCATATAAGGTGCACTTCCTAACGGATCAACCGGCATTTGCATATAAGGTGCACTTTCTAACGGATCAACCGGCATTTGCATATAAGGTGCACTTTCTAACGGATCAACCGGCATTTGCATATAAGGCTGACTTCCTAACGTATCAACTATTGTGCAAAACCAGTTATGTATAATCAAATCGACTCTCTAACTATTGATTTTGTTAACTGAACCTCTTGTCCCGCCAGGTGGCAGCACAGAACTGCCGGAAGCGGAAGTTGGACCAGATCACGTCGCTCGCGGACGAGGTGAAGACGGTGCGCGACCGGAAGCAGCGCACGCAGCGCGACCACCTCTCGCTCACGGCGGAGCGGCAGCGCGTCAAGGAGCGCTTCGCCGCGCTCTACCGGCACGTGTTCCAGGTCAGTTCTACACGTAGACATAGACGTAGATGTAGATGTAGACGTAGACATAGATAGACATAGACATGGACATGACATAGGCATGAACATGACATAGGCACAGACATAGACAAAGACAAACATAGACCGACATAGGCATAGACATAGACAAAAAATCACTTGAGAGAAAGCAAAAATATAAATAAATTAAAATGTGTTGTAGAACCTCCGCGACCCGAGCGGGCGGCCGCTCTCCTCCAACGCCTACTCGCTGCAACAGGCGGCCGACGGCAACGTGGTGCTGGTTCCCAAGATGCCGCAACACCAAGGTACATTATTATACATACATACATACATACATAAAATCACGCCTGTTTCCCGACGGGGTAGGCAGAGACCACGGATCTCCACTTGCTACGATCCTCACATACCTCTTTTGCTTCATTCACTCTCATTACATTCTTCATACATGCGCGATATAAGATATAATATAATATAAGATATAATAAAATAGGACAAAACCTCGTATGCAATGCAAAAAATATTTTTTTCAACAAAAACATACATAATATACATAATGACTATATATGACATACTAGATGGCGCCACAGAAAATAATGAAATTTACATTTTGTTCCAGATCATTCGATGAATCGCTCCTCAGACGACGAAATGGACCGAAAGGCTAAACATTACGAGCACTGATCAAACAACTGATCAGTTGATACACCATCAATAACATGTGATCTATTCCAACATGACCTACCATTGTTTACTATTAGTTGAACAGTTTGGACAGTTATACCAACTTATATAACAATTCAACAGTGAACTGACATAACAGTTGATCAGTTTGGACAGTTATACCAACTTACATAACAATTCAACAGTGAACTGACATAACAGTTGATCAGTTTGGACAGTTATACCAACTTACATAACAATTCAACAGTGAACTGACATAACAGTTGAACAGTGTGGACCAACTGACATACAGTTGATCAGTTTGGACAGTTATAGCAACATTTATAACTATTGATCAGTTTTACCAACTTACATAACAGTTGAATAGTGAACTGACATAACACTTGAACAGTTTCGACAGTTACCAACACATAATAGTTGAACAGATTGGACAGATATAGCAACTTTAATAACAATCGATCAGTTTGTCTAACTTACATAGGTAACAATTGAACAGTGTGGACCAGCTTGAACTACCATTGTTTACAATTAGTTGAACAGTTTGGACAGTTATAGCAACTTTAATAAAAATTGAACAGTGTGGACCAACTGACATACAGTTGAACAGTTTGGACAGTTACCAACACATAATAGTTGAACAGTTTGGACAGTTACCAACACATAATAGTTGAACAGTTTGGACAGTTACCAACACATAATAGTTGAACAGTTTGGACACTTACCAACACATAATAGTTGAACAGTTTGAACAGTGACCAATACATAATAGTTGAACAGTTTGGACAGTTACCAACACAGAATAGTTGAACAGTTTGGACAGTTACCAACACATAATAGTGGAACAGTTTGGACAGTGACCAACACATAATAGTTGAGCAGTTTGGAAAACTTTAGAACAATTACTAGCTTTTTTAACTTAATGCTCTTATTTATAATAAAACTCAAAGCACATCTTTCCTTGTCATTGAAAAGAGATGGGCGAATTTGTTCAGGGCCTTACCACAAACTCTTACAAACAATTATGTTTCAGTAACTTCACATTTCAAGCTTGAAGTAACACTACTTCAGTACAATTTTTATATGTTATGGTACGAAATATCAAAGTTATATTACTTTGATATCGCCCGAAGAGCTTATGGTAAGGAATCAGCTCTAAATTGGCAGTTGAATTATAAAAAATAACTTTCCGCTTTGGTGAATACTACCCTTTAATTGTACTTACATAATTTTCATTAACTTCGTAATAACTTAATAAGCATAATAAGTTTTTGAAGAGAATGAGATAGATTTTTTTATATTTTCTATATCGAATTTTTATCACGCAACGAATAGGATCCTAATTGTCATAGTTAATGGCATTCCTTCAGACTCTGTTAGGCCACGAGGGCGGCCTAAGGGCGGCCTAGTTATCATCACATTGGCCGCATACAGAGATAAAGATATATTTGTATTCTATGTACCATTGGCATACATCATTTTAGTGTGCCCAGTTTAAGACTTAAATTTGTTTTTAGTAGATCAAAGGAAATTCTGTCTAAATCTGGTTTTATTTGACAGCTTGTCAAAAGTTGTCAAAATAAACTGACAGATTGTTAAATTTAACTTTGACAGATTGTTAAAATAAGCTTTATCAGGTTGTCAAATTAAATTTCGATAGTTTGTCCTATTAAACTTGACAGATTGTTAAATAAAACTTTGACAAGTTGTCAAATTCAACTTTGACAGATGTCAAATAAAACCATCTGACAGGTCGTCAAGTAACATTCGAAAAATCATCTCGAAATTCGAAAATGTGATAGAATAATTCCATTTTTTTGTTTAGTTTCGAAAAGTGTGTTTCAAAATTATATATTTTTTTTTTATATTAATCAGACTCTTACCTACTTATACGGCAGAATGGACTGATAAATTATACTTCAAATTAAAAAAAGCGATGTTAAGACATCGGAACATTGCAATAAGTTAATACATAGGTGTGTAGTGTGTAGGTGCTTTTGTAATATATACATTTTAATATATAAGTTGTTTATTTATGTTTAATTTAGGTTTATATTGTTTAAGGAATTTTGAATTCTGTTATATACGTTGCTTGAAACTGCTTTTTTATTATAGCAACACTAGTGTTAAGACGGGCTCGGTGTTGCCATGTCTGTGTAAAAATTACAGTAAAAGTACAAAAAAATGTATACAAAATTACCAGTGTTGTATGTAACTTGGAAGAGGTTAAAAAGGTTTAAATATAATGTAAAATTATGCGACCATTGTAATAAACAAAAAGGTTTAAAAATCTATATCAAAATTTAATGGTTTTTTAAATGAAAAAAAAACCTGTTACGCTCTGTGGTCTGTATTTATACATTTAGTAGCTACTCTAAAAATCAGTGTCATTTTATATATTATTTTTGATTTCTGATTCTGGTTTTGGTTTAGTTAGCTACAACATGATCTGCATTTTAGATTAAGTATTTCTTTAGTTAATTTTAAGGACAACAAATAAAATTATTCTTAAATTAAAGCGTTATTTTTTTGTAAAAATGGAGATAGGTACAGTTCGGCCCAACATAGAAAATATAAGTTACATTGGCACTTTCAAAACCGACCACCAGATCTGTATATAAAGTTTCGCATATATGTGTTGTCAAAAGAATTTAAATATTTGATGATATTGATCCGTTATTAAATAAATTATCAATTAATGTTCCACACTTAAATTTTTAGACATCTCTAGACTAGAGCCATCCAAAGGCCAGTGGGTAAAGTGTCTCCACCTCCCAATAGACATGATAAATGTCTCAATAAATAGGTATTATACCAAAATATCAGCAAAAAAATGTCTTTCAAAAGTGGTAGGTATGTCATATGAAGGGGGTAAAATTCAATTTTTGAAGAAAACCCATTCGTAGGGTGGATATCGTCATTAAAAAAATATCTAGTTGCCAGCAATTTTAAAACAAAAATGCTAAATAGTTGGCAACAAATAGTTTCTTTTCACTATCACGACATCCATCCAATAAATGGAGTTTTCTTAAAAAAAAATTTCACCCCTTAAGTTACCCCACTTTTGAAATACTTTTTAATGATCAATTATTATCTTTTTTTATCAGGAACCGTAGTCAGTGATTGATTACACTTTTTGGTTTTCCAAAAAAAGTAATTTTACCCCCTTATGACACCCCACTTTTGAAACACATTTTTACTCAATTATTATATTATTTACCAGGAATTGTAGTCGTATTTTAGTTAATATTTTGAGTTCATTCTTGGTTATTATCAGCGTTTTACCTACCAATAAAACGCTTATTAAGCTGAAAACGTTATTTAAAACCTTATTAAAATGAGAGAGCGAGTCTGTTTTTCTATAGCGAGTCGGTCTTAGTTTGAATTCTCCCGGTCTTATCTGTGGCTCCGTGTGACGTCACCCCGCCCCTTCCACTATCTGTCTGTAGGTAAGTTCACCAGGTGGGGAGCACTGCGAGCATGCCTCATTGGGTCTCAAAAATAAAATAAAAATATGTTAATATTTACACCTATTGCGATATACTATAAGTCAATAGGCTATTTACTAGGGTAGGTGTGTGTAGGTACTTTAGATAAGTTATTTTGAAATACACACCCTCATTGCCAGGCAGAAATAAAATATAAGGTTTTAAATAACGTTTTCAGCTTAATAAGCGTTTTATTGGTAGGTAAAACGCTGATATTAAGCATTTAAACGGTTATTTAAAACCTTATTAAAATGAGACCTGCTTGTTATCGCCTGGTGGACAGAATATTAAAAAACGCCAATGTGATAAAAATAAAAATACCTAGGTACTATTAAGTAGGTAGTAGATAGGTACATGAATCAACCTATGATAAGAAAAAACATTCAGTTTATAGAAAAAATCCAGAGTTTATTATTCCAAAAACATAGGTAGGCAATATATATAGGTATTCATTCAAAATTAGGTTACTTAGGTACATTCTACTTACAGGTAGGTTACCTAGGCATAAATTATATATAATCTCTAATACAAAATCTACTCAGTTAGATAGCAGTAACAAAATCAGTATTATCGAATTGTATGTAACAAAAAATAAATGAAAACTTCTTTCAAAAACATACATTTCCCAAAAAACTTAGGTAGGTATAACTAAAGATTGTATTATGACAATTTTATAAATCCTCTATTCATTCAACAACAGGAGTGAAAAGATTAGTTAAAGATTTGTTATTTTGTGTAAACGCAGTCGAAACAATCTCACGGCAGTAGTATTTTGCAAACGTGTTCTCTGATCGCCAGTTGCCACGTGCCAAAATCTCATCAATAGGACAATTTTGCAACCAGTTCTTAGATGCTACTGCAGGCCGAACACTACCAGGACTTGCCTTAATTCCTGCTCTGACTAAAATCTTTTTTATCCAGCCCGCTATGTTGGTTCGAGACGCTGCTTTGGGCGGACCACAAGTAGTTAAAAATATATTACTTTCATTGCAAATAGAGCGTCTACTTTGAGATAAATGGATAACTCTTTTTAGCCAAAATACTGGGTCAATGGTTTGATAATCTTTGTTCTGAAAAAGACGCCAGCCTGATTGCCTGTGTGATGCAGAGTCCGTCTTTGAACCATATTTTGGCCATAAGAGTACTGAATTTTCTGTAAAAACACAGCTTTCACCATCTACTGTCAACAAGGTTAAATCGTGAACCCGGCGACCTGAACACAATAATAACAAAATAGCAGCTCGAGATGAACACTCATACAAATTATTAATGTTTACAGAATTATCTTTCAGCCAGTTTGTGAGTAAATCAGTATCCCATATAGGAGCTTTACTTGGCCTAATATTTTGAATGTTTATTGATTTAAGAGCTTGTCTGACTAACAGGTGAGAGCTCAGCCTATCACTTACATTTGGATCTCAGAGAGTTGACACAGCTGATTTATAAACCAAAATAGTATTGTAAGCTAAGCCATGTTTTAAATGAAGATCCAACAAAAACCTGCTTAAATCAGAGCCAGTAGGTTTTGAAATGTTAACGGAATTTTCGTTGGCCCATTCACGCCATTTTTGCCAAGCTACTTGATATGTCTTTAAGGACGAATCACGCCAACTTTTTTGTAAAAGTTTTTTATGATCTTGCGACCAACCTACTAAACTTTCCGACCACCCCCACATCTCCAAACTTCCAGAACCATGTTCTGTGTCATCGGAGGTGGCCGACCTGTTGTGGTGTCTATCAAAACCTGGTCCAGATTGTGTACCGTGAACGGAGGATCGAGGGCACGGTTCTTGAGGTCGGACCTCCAAAATACTTTGGTCCATCGTGGAGCAACTATTAGGTAAACTCCTTTTGCCGAGTTCAGGTGCTGTAATACTCGAGGCATTAGAAAGGGCGGTGGAAACACCCACGCTAGAGAGTAGTCCCATGCCTGACTGAAAGCGTTGTAAAGACAAGCATGTTGATCTGTCATATCTCGCGTCCCATACCTTGGCACCACGTTTGCTATTTCTGACGCAAACAGGTCTATCACTGGGACTCCCCACTTGGCAAATACTTTTTTGGTTAGCCTGGGTAACAGGTGCCATTCCGGTGGCTGGGTCAAATGAGACAGGTGATCTGCTTCGACATTGAAACGACCTGGTAGGTAATGTATTTCTATATGGACACTGAAGTGATCTAGAATAGTTAGAATTTGGTAAGTCAGATCCATCAGAGCCATCGATTTGGTGCCTCCCTCGTTTTTCAAGTACGAAACCAAAGATTTGTTGTCGCTCTGTATCAACAGTGTTGAGCTTGTCAGGCGCTGACAGTGATCTTTTAAAACATATAAAACGGCTAGCATTTCTTTTTGATTTGAATGTAAAGATATCTCTCGAGGTGACCAGTGTCCTGACAGTTTCACATTGTTCAGCTGAGCGCCCCAACCTACATCTGACGCGTCTGTCACTAGGAAATTGGATATTGGTGGGTAGTGAATTGGTGAGAAGCTCTCGACATTCACATGCCACCACTGTACCTCCATCAGCGCTCGCTGAGGGATCAGATACCGATGGTGCGGATTCTGTCCTAATAGTACATGGCAATGCTTGAGAAGTTCTCGATAGTTTAAGCGACCTCTGGGCACCGGGAAACTGGCAAAGTTGACAGACCCAACTATGCTCTGAATTTCTTTTAACCTGGCCTTTCTCTGTTGCAGTAAAACTAGTAACTTTTGACGCAGTTTTATGACTTTTTGGCGAGGAAGGTATTTTCTGTTTCTGTGTGGATCCCAAACTATTCCTAGGTACTCTATACTGGTTTGAGGGACTAAGATTGATTTTAAATAATTTACTTGCCATCCCAGATATTTTAAGATTTGGGTTGCTTCCCGAGCTTGACGGTAAAGGATGCGAGGATCCTGATTGGCCATCAAAAAATCGTCGAGATAGACTACTACTCGTATTCCTCTGTCTCGTAGGATCTGTGCCACCCAATTTGAAAGACTTGCAAATATCTTTGGGGCGCATGCTAGGCCGAATGGTAAACACGTCATCTGTAGTAACTTTTGTCGATAAATGACTCTGAGGAAGCACCTGTGTGCCCTGGATACTGGTAGATGAAAATATACATTTATTAAGCGGAACTTGCTCACGCTTACGTATTTGTTTAGATTTTTCAAGTTGAAAATAGGGCGTGCCGAGCCATCGCCTTTTGGAATCATAAACATCGGGGAAACAAAACTTGGACCGAGGTTTGCAGGCTCCAATACTTTCATCTGTACCATTTGATTTATGACTTGGTCCATCTCTTGTGATGCAGGGGTACGAAACAAATGATTTTGCAATTTCGGCACTTGTAACGGGGGTTTTGCGAGGAAAGGTATACGGAAATTTTGAATAATTCGAACTATAGGTTTTGGAGCCTGCATACCCTTCCACTGTGCTATAAAATCTGTCAGTTGGCCCGCTTGAAAAATGTTCAAGTCATAATTTACGCTTTGATGGCATGCGCGGTCCGGACTGCCCTGAGAATCCAACCTGGTTTCTACTTGTGCTGGGATATGCGTCATATCCCTGAAAATTTCGATTCGACCTCGGACGCGAGGGTCTGGTATTTTGCGTGAATTGCTTTGGAGGGGGACGGGGATAGTCACGCCCTTGCATCGGAAAATGATTAGCTTGCGGTGGCAATCTGTTCGCAACGTCCGCAAAATGAGGGTAGTTATACATTCCTTGCGCAGGAATTTTATTGTTACCATAATGGTTAGCATAGCTAGGCAGGGCCTGAACTTGCTGTTGTTGCCGTGCTAGCGCAGCGGATTTATTTTGTGTAGGCACACGAGGCGGCCAGAATACTTTAGTAACACCACCCACTTTTTCAATAGCGGCACCCAATACATCTTTTTGAAATAAGTTTTCACAGCTAGGCGGGATCTTTCTTAAACTTGCTTTGAAATAATTATCTTTAACAGAACGTAAAACCAAATCCCGCCTCTGTTGTACTATCTCAGCCCTATGGCCGCAGGCTAATTGGAGCATATCACCGCTAGTTTTTTGAAAATTACCTTTTACAAAAATATCATTTATCTTTTCTACTAAACTTTTTGAAGACAAGTCACGAGTAGCACTAGCCCATTCTATTAATGATTTAAAACCAGCCTGCGAGGCTTCATTGTGCTTTATGATTGCTTGTGTGAGTGCAGCAAAACCACGCTCAATCAATGCGAGAGAGTTGGATTTGTCATAGGGCTTAAACTCGTCATTTGTCTCCAAATAATTAAAACCTGGGGACGAACAATACTGCTTTTGCACTTCTGCATACCTAACACTTTCCCAATCCTCACTTTCAAAATGTTGAATTAATTTTAATATTTCGAGATGAGCTGGTAATGATTTAGGCATAGATGGTTCTTTGAGAACCGTATTTAGTTCAAAAGTAAGAGGGGGAGCTGCCTCATCATGAGGGGCTACCTCGTTCTCGGAGTAAAGTTCTCCGCTTATGTCAGCACTAACCTCCGATTGACAATCGGGTTGATATTCAGGTACATAGGCACTTGAGTGCACTGTAGGTTGGAATGCCACGCTACTAATATAATCACTTAGACTACTAACTTGCTCCGCCAATCGGGCTATAGCGTCATCGGTGCGACGCCTCTTCGATTTTCTTTTTGAAGAACACGCCCTTCTTTTCTTCTTTGGTGAAGGTGATTGCTGATCTGCCGAGGCCTTATCGGGAGAATCTGAAGATGATTCTGAAGAATCCGAGGAATCTACTGTATCCTCCTTTCTAGAATCCATTGCTGAAACACAATAAATATATTAAATTCAAAAAGTAACGAACGGTATCACCGTTTATTTAATTTTAACATAATTAAAATATAATTATGTAGGTAGTGAGAAATTTCACAAAGACAAACTTTACTCACTTTGAAGTGAGCACGACCGATCGTAGCGAAAATCAAAACGCCAATGAGGCATGCTCGCAGTGCTCCCCACCTGGTGAACTTACCTACAGACAGATAGTGGAAGGGGCGGGGTGACGTCACACGGAGCCACAGATAAGACCGGGAGAATTCAAACTAAGACCGACTCGCTATAGAAAAACAGACTCGCTCTCTCATTTTAATAAGGTTTTAAATAACCGTTTAAATGCTTAATACAAGAAAATCTCATGACCAATGCTAAGTGTATGGTGGATGGACAGCGTTTTTATATACCTATTCAGCTCTCTAGAACTCCAATCTGTCAGTCAGTCAGTAACGCAAGAGTTTTATATATTTATATTATCTAATGTAAATACTATGTTTAAAAGGCACATGGAGCATTTCACATAAGTTTTTTACTATAGTTTGTGAACAGGCTGTGGGTTTATTTAAATAGTTTTCCATGCGAAAATTACTACTCAAATAATTTTATTTTATTTTTATAATTAAAAAAAACTTTCATCTAGGTACAAAACTTACAAATAAATACAACACATGTTTATAAAATGGATTCTGTCTTCAGATCTACTCGTAAAATGTGTTTGCTTATAAGTCACCTCGCCCGCGTCTTTTAGATCAGGCAGTGGTCTAAGTTAATTAGGTGGTCGAGTAATATCTTTTACCTACTTGGACAACGCTGTCAAGATTTCAATATTATCTGGTGGGTTTATTTCGCCTGGCAATTTTTGTAATATAGTAGAATATAAGTTATACAAACATAATTACTTGTAATAAAACTAATTAAATGATGTTTAATGTAACATAGCAAGTAAGTTCGTAAAATAAATATTAAAATTGAAAGCATACTTAACTAATTTTATTTATTTTCCTACTTATAGGTGACGTTACTAAAAAAATTATTGAAATCTTTAGGTAGAACGAGAACGATTATTTCACAGTCGAAAACATCTGACAGATTCCTTTTGACAGCTTTCATCTCGATGTCAAATTTTTACGTTTCGTAATGTCAATGTCACTGATTGTAAGTCGTAATTTTTTGCAGGTCTTGTTGTTTCTCAAATTCATCTTTATTTTGATTGATACTGCCGGTGTTTAGAAATCTATATTGAGAGAGAAAAGGATTAGATCATTCATACGCACAATAAATATAGTCGAGATGCATACAAACTTCGATAAAATGTGCATAGATTTAGAAAAACAAGAATTGGAGGTAAGGACTAGGTAGTTACGCGCAGAATTGCATTATCACTGGTTTATTTCGTTATATTAACGATTTCCAATTATGATAATTGCAGGCACCGACCGGCGTGTCGACACCAGCAACTTACGCTCAATTACTAGCGATATATCTGTATAAAAATGATCTGTAAGTATTGTTATTTTGCATCACAAAAATCTGCATTTTTATTGATTTCATTATCCTCATGAAAACATGTGTAGGTAGTTAATAAATAATATTATAGATAATTTCAAAGTGCATCTATGTACATAGTAGGTATGAAGAGGAAGACTGAGGATATGAGTGGAATGAAAAATATTTTTGGAGGTCAGAGGCTCTGGAGAGACGTAGGTGGAGAAAATTCATCAGTTATGCTGACAAAAGTCACTCTTGAATTTGAAGAAGACGACTATGTACTTACTGTTTAAACTATCGCGACTTGGAAACATGTTTAAATATACATATACTCTCGGGACTTAATCGCGTATTGTGAAACATTCTATTTACCTCGATGTTTCGATGATATTACAATCACCGTGGTCACGAGTAGACTGAGGGCCGGCGTCCGCTCGCATCTTCAACTGACGAGACTACCCTCAATCAGTCATCACAAACTACTAGGGTCGCGACACACCACACTAACAATGTCCGGCGATGTAGAATGTTTCACAATACGCGATTAAGTCCCGAGAGTATATATTTAAACATACTTACTGTTTGTTGGTTAATTGTCATAATCTCCACTAAGCTGTCCCCACCAGTAGGAACTATGACAAAACTCAATATTTTGGCCTTTTTTCCACTAAAGGGTTGATGGGGTTTCCCTTCTACACAACTAAGGTTAAGGCTCAAGCCGGACCCAACTACTATGCCCAATTGGTTATGTTGTAAGGAACTCAGAAACAACTCTGATTACTCATATCTTTTAAAATACGTAAGCTTTTGTAAAAAATTATGTATGTAAATCTGTGAGCAAAAATTGTAATAATTCCCAGATGCAATGCCAAGTTTTTATGGAAAAGGATACCTCCGGGCATCATCACCAGTAACCCGGACATCAGTGCCGTGTGGACCGTCTGCCAGAAGCTGTGGAAGAAGGACCTAGCGGGAACCTACCAGGCCTTAGCCGCTTATAACTGGGTGGAGCCTGTTGCACCCATCATTAGAGCATTAGAAGGTATTTTCTCTACATATATTTATTAACTGCGCTCCAAAACGCAAATAGCATTATGTCGCTACGAAGCCAAGCTGAAGTGGAACTGGGCTGGACATGTCTGCCGCATGCCAAGTGAGCTGTGGGCGAGGATAGCCACCGAGTGGCGCCCCGACCCGGCGGGAAGGCGACGGAGATGGCGGGACGAACTAGATAAATTTCTAGCTGACTGGGAGAGAATAGCACAGGATCGTGACATCTGGAAAGATTGGGGGGAGGCCTTTGCCCAGTAATAATAGTAGTAATATTTATTAAACCTACTTCATTTTGAACAGTCCTAGACTCTCTTGTGAGCAAAAAGTTCCATTTGATATCATCTAAAAGTACCAGAGGCATGGTTCCTATTCAAAAAGCTACCGAAGAGACTGGTAGACGAGACAATAGATCAAAGGGCTGATACTTACCTCTGACAGAGGATCAGTGTATAGCAATCTGAGATAGCCAGCCTTTTGTACATTACCTGCGGTCAGTGACTTGAACTCTATTTGCTTTATCTTACTAGCTTCCGCCCTCGGCTTCGCCCGCAAGGTACCTACATAAACTACTAAATGTTTATGAAAGATTAAAAAAAATAGGATGTGTAGTTTCAAAGATTCACTACATATTATAAAAACAAAGTCCTTTGCCGCATCTGTTTGTCTGTTTGTGATAAACCCAAAACCTACTGCACCGATTTCAATGCTGTTTGCACCAATGGATAGAGTGCTTCTCGAGGAAGGTTTTAGCATATAATTTGTAAAGTTTATAAGTTGCAATAACCGATGTCAGCTAGTTATAATATAAGTGTAAATAATTTACCCGATGCTTGTAAAAATATAAAATTGTTTCTCTTTAATTCCAGATAAAATCAGGGAGCGAACTCTTAATCTGATTGGAAACTCATACAGCAATATATCAATTGAGTCGGTGATCACAATGACCGGCCTGAGCCGGGAGGCGTGTCTCCAGGTCTTCAGAGACCGCAAGTGGACCCTGACCGAAGACAAGTTGTCAGTGAACCCCACACCTCCAGTAGAACCTGCACCACTACACACCTCCAGCGAAGACCAACTCTTCAAGCTAACTGAGTTTGTGACCTTCTTAGAAAATTAGATAATTATGTATTATTATACATGTTTCAATTAACTATTCCTTTCTACGCGATAAAATGTTGAGACACTTTCTTTAAATCGGGATAGTATTATTATTAGTATTAAATGGGTATTCATCACGTTTTATTTACCTATTTTTCCTGACGTTTCGACAGATTTAGTATGGAACTTAAAAGTAGCACAAAAAATGGACCGATGGCGAATTTACCCTAACCCGTTTACATACAGTCGTGGACATGACTGTCTTATCATCACCATGACATAACTTAAAATAGGTAAATAAAACGTGATAAATACCCGTTTAATATTAATAATGAGTTCAGATCGCGTAAGTTTAAAAATATATATCGGGATAGTATTTTTAGCTCACTTGCTTTGCTGATACTTTGCGGCTTCAGTGCGTTCGACCCGCCTTGTGATCTAGATGAATCATACACCTCATTTGTCAAAATTCGTCCAGCCCTTGGGACTAGTGAGACCCTAAAGTACTCGCATACATACATTCCAAACATATTCTCTTAACGTAGTTGGATAAAAATAGCAGAATTGAGAGAGTATAGTAACTAGTTGTGAAAAAGATTACGACTGTGATGAGGTATAGTTGTGAATATAGTATAGTGGGGTATAGTTGTGAAGGAGGTAAGACTGATCATCTATACTATACTATACTAATAGATATTATAAAGAGGAAAGTTTTGTATTTTTTTTGTAACGAATAAACTCGAAAACTACTGGTCCGATTTCAAAAATTCTTTCTCCGTTAGAATGCTACATTATCCCTGAGTAACATAGGCTATATTTTGTGTAGGTAGGTACCTCGCGAGCAAAGCCGCGAGCGAAAGCTAGTAGATTATAAGTTCGAATGCTATAATGAATTACTCTTTGTTGCATTCCAATAAATATTTAATATAGTTGAGAATAACACCACATTTAACATTTTGTATCTGTTTCATTTATTGTTGACACCAAGTTTACACAATGGGAATTGAAAACGAATTAAAACTGTCAAAAATGTATTCATGTTTCAAACAAAACATGTTAATGACTCTTCAGAAGTTTTATCGATAGGGTGTATTAAAAATGTAGTAGTAAATGAGAGGTCTATCGCTTGGCGTCTGCGCGCGGCGGCTCGTCGCGGCGCCGGCGCTTGCGTCGCGGCGAGGCCTGCAGCCCCGCGTGCGCCTGCGCCGCCAGCAGTATGCCCAGCTCCCCTGCCGCCTGCCGAGCAACTCGCATCAATAAACGACCGACGAAACGATCTATAGATAGCTGAGCTGATCCATAGTAATTTTCTCTAATTTTGCAAAATGTATGCATGTGCCTCTGACTACCATTAGA
This sequence comes from Cosmorhoe ocellata, assembly GCA_963675405.1. Classification (NCBI taxonomy): domain Eukaryota; kingdom Metazoa; phylum Arthropoda; class Insecta; order Lepidoptera; family Geometridae; genus Cosmorhoe; species Cosmorhoe ocellata. Next base: position 1,548,315 of record OY776273.1, read on the forward strand.
TTTCCTTGTAGATCTAAGTAATTAGAGCTATCTACCTAGCCTGGGGATTACAGTCGTGATTATCCTACTAATATTATAAACGCGAAAGTTTGTAAGGATGTATGGATGTATGTTTGTTACTCTTTCACGCTGAAACGGCTGAGCGGATCTGGATGAAATATGGCACAGATATAGATTACATACTGGAATAGCACACAGGCTACATTTTATCCCGGAAAAATGTGATGTTCCCGCGGGATAGACTGTTTTTGTTTTTCAAGGTGCCACGCGGGCGAAGCCGTGGGCGGAAGCTAGTAGGATATATAATCTGAATCTCGGAAACCGAGTCGTTTACCTAAAAAAAAACGAGCAAAGCTCGGTCACCCAGGAATTGTTCTTTAAATTTGCAAAATGTAGGCATGTGCCAAATATCGTGTTTGGACGTGCCTCTGACTCTCTTTAGATATCCTCAAAGATCTAAGTAACTAGAGATCTGAGGAGATATCTACCGAGCCTGGGGATTACAGTCGTGATCATAAATATACAATCTATACTAATATTATAAAGAGGAAAGTTTTGTATTTTTGTTTGTAACGAATAAACTCAAAAACTACTGGTCCGATTTCAAAAATTCTTTCACCGTTAGAATGCTACGTTATCCCTGAGTAACATAGGCTATATTTTATGTAGGTACCTCGCGAGCAAAGCCGCGAACGGAAGCTAGTATAATATAATACAATTAGCTTCCGCCCGCGGCTTCGCCCGCGTGGTACCTTGAAAAACAAAAACATAACTATCCCACGGGAACCGCACATTTTTTCGGGATAAAATGTAGCCTATGTGTTATTCCAGACCATAATCTATATCTGTGCCAAATTTCATTCAGGTCCGTTCAGCCGTTTTAGCGTGAAAGAGTAACAAACATACATACATCCATCCATTCATACATTCTTACAAACTTTCGCGTTTATAATATTAGTAGTGTTCATGAGAACATACAAGAAAGTTTGCACTGGTTTATTTATTGTTTGCGCCTAGAGTAGATGAATAAGACAGCAATCCACCTACCTTGAGTCAGGAAAATCTGGGTGCGCACCGCGCCGCCGGCCGGTGATCAGTCCGAACTCCGAAAACACACCACCACACTCGTGCACAGGATTTTTGAATGTTAATTGTTAGTAGGATGAAGTCTAGGCCGCCGGTAGGCCTCCGTGGCCAACAGAACCGAAGATATCGAATAAAAGTTCAATTTTTGCCGATAGCCGATGCGCGCGCGGTGTGAGCCGCGCAGAGAGAGCTTTTCTTGCGCTCAGCGCCAGGTGGCGCTAGTAGTATGCGTTCGTCGACAGATAATCCAAAAAAACCTCGCAGTGCGGCAGATCACCGCCAAATTCAAAATACAAAAGGCGCAAACATCTTCCCCCCGAACCAAGGTCTCCTTGGTTCCTAATTCCCAATAGGTAATCTACACAATTTAGAAATGGGCCTTAACAGGACACCAGACTGGGTCTTAACCTCAGCTATCCGAACAACCCCATTTTTACCCGGTAATAATTTTACTAGACGACCCCGTTTCCAATGAGAGGCCGGTTGATTATCTTCTTTTATCAAAACTAAGTCATCTAACTTTGGTGGATCAGTGTGAGATGTCCATTTATACCGTTGCTGCAAAGTATGTAAATATTCCATATTCCATCGTGACCAAAAATGTTGAGATAATTTCTGAATTTGTTGAAACCGAGATAAACGAGACGTTTTGACTTCAGTGTACGGGTACTCCGGCAGTGCCACTAAAGACTGACCGATCAGAAAATGTCCCGGCGTTAAAACTTCGAAATCAGCAGGATCCGAGCTGAGCGGGCACAAGGGCCGAGAATTCATGACCGCTTCAACCTTGGTGAAGAACGTAGTAAGTTCTTCGAACGTCAACCGAGTCTCACCGATGACTCTACGCGCGTGAGTCTTAGCCGATTTTACCGCAGCTTCAAATAGCCCACCGAAATTTGGACTAGATGGAGCATTAAATAGCCAGGTAACTTCTTGCCTACCTAGATGGCGTTCAATATCCGAATGATTGTCACGAAGAAATATGTACATCTCCTTGAGATGCTTATCCGTTCCCGTAAAGTTAGTACCGCAATCCGACCGTATTAATGAAGGTAGTCCCCGCCTGGACACGAACCGAGTTAATGTAGCTACGAAAGCTTCTACCGATAAATCCGAAACAATTTCTAAATGAACCGCTTTAGTACTTAAACAGACAAATACACATAAATAACATTTCTTAATTTTAGCATTCCGTAAGGAGCTCGTTTTAATGAAAAACGGTCCTGCAAAATCCGTACCGACTCCTAAAAATGGACGCGATTGTCTGATTCTATCCGCCGGTAAATCCGCCATGAAAGGTTGCGTAGGTCTCGCATTAGACCTATAGCAAGGTATGCACCGAAAAGTAATAAACCGAGTAATCCGCCGAACCGAAAGTATCCAATAAAACCGTGATAGAATAGCCGCAAGTGTGTTGGCTCCGCAATGACAATAATTATGATGATAATAAGTTACCAATAATTCCGTGAATTTACATCTTCCTGGCAACAATATTTGATGCCTGGCATCATATGGCAAAGTTGCCGCATCAATCCGACCGCCGACTCTTATTATATTATTTTTATCTATAAACAAATTTAATCTTCGCAATGAGCTTTTTATCGGAGTGTCCGACCGTAAAGCTAATAATTCCTCACAGAAAAACCGTTCTTGAACCGACCGAATTAAATAAGATATGGCATTTCGCCTTTCCGAAACCGAAATATTAATACCGATAAATTTTCCCCGATTATACCGACTACCGAACCGTAAAATAAAAGCCGTAACATTAATCAACCTTTCAAATGAACTAAACCTTTCAATTAAATCAAATTCCGAATCTATATTTCCGACATGAAGAGACTTGACCTTAAGTCCCGGTAATGACTCCGCCGTAGGGAGGTCTACACAACTCCTAGGCCACTGGTCGGGCGGAGCGCACAGCCAATGTGGCTCCCACCAGCTCCTATCCGTTAATAAATCCGCCGCTGTCGCACCGCGCGACGCTACATCGGCGCTATTCATGGAACCCGGAATATGTCTCCACTGAATAGCTACCTTCGAAGTAGTAATCTGAGCAACCCGATTTCCTTCAAACACTTGAAGTTTGTGTGGCGGCGTCCGCAGCCACGCTAAAACAATAGTGCTGTCACACCAACCAGTGACATCGTCAAATTTAATGTTATTCTCCGTTGAATAATAAACATGATTAAGTAGCGTAACCAATAACGTAGCACCGCTCAACTCTAACTTGGGAATCGTACGATTCGACTTGAGAGGTGCAACCCTAGTTTTAGCTATCAGTAATCGTACTAGAACCGAACCGTCCGAGTGCTCCGTACGCACATAAACCGCCGCCGCGAAACCCAATGAAGAGCCGTCACAGAAACCGTGTAATGAGTAACGTGCGTTCTTATCGGTTTTTATACACCGAGGAATAGATAGTCGTTGCAAGTTAGGTAGGTCCGTTGTTATGTCTGACCACTGACGAACGATATCCGAAGATGCCGGCGCATCCCATTCAATTTTGCGCGAGTCGTCGACGCTACCTAATAACGACTGCAATAAAAGTTTCATCCGAAAAACAACCGGGCAGATCCATCCGAGTGGATCAAACAATCTAGCAACCGTAGATAAGATAATTCTCCGAGTAACCTGCTCTTCCCGGGGCAACTCGAGCCTATAAGTAAAATTATCAATTTTAGGGTTCCATTGAATACCTAAAATCTTTACAAATCCGGTGCCGTCATCTGTACGTTCGTCAAAGGTACGAGGCGTTTCTAAATGATCAGGTGGCAGACTACACAGTACTCGCGTATCATTAGATGACCACTTCCGAAGTTCGTATCCCGCTGAACTCATAAGTGCCGTTAATTCGTTCCGAAGGTCAATGGCCTCTTGCAACGAATCCCCACCCCCGTTAAGATCATCTACATATGAATTTTTAATTAATAACTTAGCAGCCCGAGGGTACCTATTCTGCTCGTCATTTGCAAGTTGGTGGAGACAACGTATAGCGACAAAAGGACTAGACTTTAAACCGTACGTATTCGTCGTAAGCTCATAAAGCCGAAGTGGTTCCGAACTAGAAGCCCGCCAATAAATGAGTTGATATTTTCGATCAACGGGGTCAACCCAGGTCATTCGAAACATCATTTTTACATCTGTGGTAAACACCACAAGAGGTAACCGAAAGTTAATAATAATATCCGTAATATCGTTTTGTAATCGTTCGCCCGAATACAAACAATCGTTCAATGACACTCCGTTACTAGACCGAACACTGCCGTCGAAAACTACGCGTATTTTATTTGTATCTCCCGACTTCTTGAAAACACCGTGGTGCGAAAGAATGTAATGCTGTTCATTAGATTTAATATCAAAGTTAGATAACCGCATGTGACCGAGTTTAATATATTCCGACATAAATTCTACATACTTCGTTTTAAATTCAGGTTGTCGTTCCATTCGTCGTTCGATCGACAAAAACCTACGTAACGCAATCTGACTAGTGTCGCCTAACTCGTGGCTAGGTAGCAGCGGTAGGCGGACCACGTACTTACCGTCCGAGCTGCGAGACACCGTAGAACTAAATAACCGTTCGCATTGAATATCCGATGGATCCTTCACTGGCCGTCCAGGAGGTTCCTCCGAGCGCCAAAAACGTTCAACTTGATCCGCCAAGGTGGCACTCGTTGTAAGACCCGCGTTAGTCACATGCAAAGAGGTCGTACCTAACTCTTCCGAATGTTCCGTAGGGCCGAACACCACGTGATCAAAAATCGTATTTAACGCGTAGGGTCCGTTGACCCCTAAGTCAACAGCTTGGTTCAGTACCTGACCGAGAATATCTGAACCTAAAATCAAATCTATCTGAAAATCATTCAAAATACCGTCTTCCGTATTTATTTTTAAATTGATACCTAACTTAGATATACCTATCTTACGCGCTAAATAGGCAGTAGGATTTTTTAATAAAGCCGCCGTAACCGATAATAAAGGTTTCCCTGTCCGTACAGGCCTAAAATTAATTGTAACCATATGTGTACTATCTCCGGTATGAGTACCACCGACCCCGGTTAGTCGGATGAGTGTGTTAAACCGCTTTAAACGTAGTGTAGTTACTAGATCACTACGCACGACGCTTATTTCCGCCCCGGTATCTAATAAAGCACGCGCCCGTATAAACTCACCGTTCGACGCTTGAACTTCGATGATCGCCGTAGGTAGGGTAACGTTATACGGCAGCGTGGGCGAAACAGCGGTTGCACACGATTGCTGTAATTGCTATATTGCGGGGCGCCGAGCCTCCGTAGGACTCGGCCCGCGCGGGGTCCGCCGGTCGTGGTCACGATACTCGCGATTGTCGCGGGTTCGATTCCAACCGTTGCGCACATCGCCGCTCTCGGCGTGCGCTTGATTGCCGGACCTAGGCGCCGACGCCGGTGCCGAAGACCGCGGCAAGTCCGACCATCGGGCAGGCGGGGCATTACCGCCCGGGTCACCACCGCGGTGACCTTGAGGTCGAGTGACTCCGCGGTCACCCGTTCCCCCCGAACCGTTCCATCCTTCACGCGAAGAATTATTATTATTATTCCGAGCACCCTGCGAAGGATTACCGTAGCCCGCACGCGGGTTGCTTTGACATATCAAACTATCATGTCCCGAATGACCGCACTGGGAGCATTGGCTCGACCTATTGCACTCCGCCGCCGAATGATTGCCGAAACACTTAAAGCACAGGCACTTGCTCTGCACTACATGTTTGCGGGCAGTTTTATCTAAGTTTCGAAACTTGTAACAATTATACAGTTTGTGACCCGGTATGTGACAGTACACGCACTCATTATTATTATTATCGTCAGAGCGAAAGTTACTACCTACAGCATGAATAGCGCGGTCTCCTCTGCGAGGGCGCTCCGGCTCTCTATTAGAGTCCGGGTAACAAGCCGGTTCCGTAGCCGTATCTAACAGCCTACACTCATTACCTAGGAACTCCGTCAATTGTTCAAACGTAGGCAAAGTGTTCAGATTACCGCCGTGTAATTGTTCGAATCTAGTTTTTATGTCGATCGGCAACTTAGACAAACTAATGTAGAACAGTAGGTAGCTCCACTGTTCAGTAGGTAAGCCCAAGTTTTTGAGAGCCCGGGTGGATTCCAGCAATGGATTCAGTATCTTAGTGCGAAGCCCGGTCGCTTGCTTCAATGCCGGCAAATGTAATACTCGCGAAATATGCGAGTCCGCAAGTAGCCGAGTATTCTCATACCTACTCCGTAAAAGATCCATTGCCGTATCCAGCGAGGCATCGATCATTGGAAGATGCTTGATCAATGACTTGGGTTCCTTTTCCAGATTGGAAAACAAATAATGAAACTTTTCCGTTTTTGAAATATCTTTCCGAGAAAGTACCAGCGAGTTAAACAAGCTAATAAAGCTACTCCACGAAAATACGTCACCGTCAAAAGTAGATAGGCTAATCCTAGGTAACCTAGCTGTGGGAGCACTATCCGTGGGCATGAATGTACCCGCCGTACTCGGGAATCCCGCCGAAATCGATTCCAATTTATTGTAATACAAAGTTGCATCGGCATACAGTTTATCGTATTTCGTAATTATTTCCGTATCCGAACTTTCCGTAAATGAATTCAAAATGCCTTCGTATGAATCCGTAAGCAGATCGTAATATTGATGTATTTTCTGAAGCCTAGCCGACATCAAACTAGCCGATTTACTTTTACCGTCCGCCATTTCTATTGAATGGACGAACCAATCGTACCTAATTTTAAACTTACTTTCATAACCTTTGAGAGCCATGGTTATGTATGATGGTCTCTCAAACTGATCACCAAAGATAAACAAATGAAATGAAATTACCCCCGACCCGAAATATACCGAAATAACCGAAATCCGAATAAAATAAGTAGGTACTAGCACGCGGCCCCAGCCTAACCACAAGTAGGTATTTAACCGAAATTGACCAAAATTAACTATCCGGCTCGAAGGAAAATATGTTCATGAGAACATACAAGAAAGTTTGCACTGGTTTATTTATTGTTTGCGCCTAGAGTAGATGAATAAGACAGCAATCCACCTACCTTGAGTCAGGAAAATCTGGGTGCGCACCGCGCCGCCGGCCGGTGATCAGTCCGAACTCCGAAAACACACCACCACACTCGTGCACAGGATTTTTGAATGTTAATTGTTAGTAGGATGAAGTCTAGGCCGCCGGTAGGCCTCCGTGGCCAACAGAACCGAAGATATCGAATAAAAGTTCAATTTTTGCCGATAGCCGATGCGCGCGCGGTGTGAGCCGCGCAGAGAGAGCTTTTCTTGCGCTCAGCGCCAGGTGGCGCTAGTAGTATGCGTTCGTCGACAGATAATCCAAAAAAACCTCGCAGTGCGGCAGATCACCGCCAAATTCAAAATACAAAAGGCGCAAACAAGTAGGATATACACAGCTCAGTTGGTCACTCTGCCTTCTGCGCTGCAGGTTGTGGGTTCGATCCCCCAGGACTAACATTGTGATGAATATAGAGTTACCTCCTCTTGCATCTCCTCGAGCCCCACCTACGACTAATATTCCTGTGATGAATCTGTAGTTACCTCCTCTTGCATCTCCTCGAGCCCCACCTAGGACTAATATTCCTGTGATGAATCTGTAGTTACCTCCTCTTGCATCTCCTCGAGCCCCACCTAGGACTAATATTCCTGTGATGAATCTGTAGTTACCTCCTCTTGCATCTCCTCGAGCCCCACCTACGACTAATATTCCTGTGATGAATCTGTAGTTACCTCCTCTTGCATCTCCTCGAGCCCCACCTACGACTAATATTCCTGTGATGAATCTGTAGTTACCTCCTCTTGCATCTCCTCGAGCCCCACCTACGACTAATATTCCTGTGATGAATCTGTAGTTACCTCCTCTTGCATCTCCTCGAGCCCCACCTACGACTAATATTCCTGTGATGAATCTGTAGTTACCTCCTCTTGCATCTCCTCGAGCCCCACCTACGACTAATATTCCTGTGATGAATCTGTAGTTACCTCCTCTAGCGTCTCCTCGAGCCCCACCTAGGACTAATATTCCTGTGATGAATCTGTAGTTACCTCCTCTTGCATCTCCTCGAGCCCCACCTACGACTAATATTCCTGTGATGAATCTGTAGTTACCTCCTCTTGCATCTCCTCGAGCCCCACCTAGGACTAATATTCCTGTGATGAATCTGTAGTTACCTCCTCTTGCATCTCCTCGAGCCCCACCTAGGACTAATATTCCTGTGATGAATCTGTAGTTACCTCCTCTTGCATCTCCTTGGCCATGGTGTAGACGCTGTGCTCGCTGCTGTTGTACAGGAGCGCGTTCGAAAACATCAGTAACACGTCACGTTGGAACTCCGCCGTGTTCCTGTCGTTGAAAGAACAACTTAGTACGGGTTTGGATAGTTTACATAACTTTATTAATGGTTTGGGCATGTAGAAGGGATGGGTGAAAAGAGACTGACGTCATTGGATAATATGACGTCATTATGCTGGCTCAAGTAGGCGTCAGTGTGTAAGGCCCATCAAGTAAAAATCAGGGCGTAAGGCCCATCAAGAACGCGTCAGTTCATATACGGCCCATCAAGTATCTACGCGTCAGTGCGTACGGCCCATCAAGTATCTACGCGTCAGTGCGTACGGCCCATCAAGTATCTACGCGTCAGTGCGTACGGCCCATCAAGTATCTACGCGTCAGTGCGTACGGCCAATCAAGTATCTACGCGTCAGTGCGTACGGCCCATCAAGTATCTACGCGTCAGTGCGTACGGCCCATCAAGTATCTACGCGTCAGTGCGTACGGCCCATCAAGTATCTACGCGTCAGTGCGTACGGCCCATCAAGTACCTACGCGTCAGTGCGTATGTCAAGTACGTAACAAGGCGTACGTTCAATCCTGTACGCTTCAATGCGTACGGCCTATCAAGAACCTACGCGTCAGTGCGTACGCCCATCAAGCGTCAGTGCGCCTAGTGGTGCGTTACCGGATCTGTCCGCTGTCTATGTGCCGGCGGATGGTGGTGAGGTCCATGGGCCGGCGCACCACCGCGCTGTAGCCGGGCGCCTCCTCGTCGCTGATTGGTCGCACGAACAGCGACGCGTACTTGTGTGCGCACAGCCTGCGGACATACCAGTTAGGCTGAGGCCAAACGAGCGTAATTTTGTGAGTCGTGAGTCGCAGAATTTCGGTCGCAGAAATTGTCGTCGTCGAAAAACATCGTCGGCAGACAACTCATTTTGCGTCGCCGTGTGAATGGATTAGGACTTTTGTATGAAACCGAATGCAGCAGAAATTACGCGACCGAAATTCTGCGACTCACGACTCACAAAATTACGCTCGTTTGGCCTCAGCCTTACTTTAATATAGTAACTTAGGCCATACTTATATGATATTAAAAATGCGAAAGTTACTATAAATAAATACATAAATAATGCTGGACAGTCCACACAGCATCATAGCTTCAAAGTAAGCTAATCAAAGCCTGTGTTATGGGTACTAGTTAACTGATATAGTCTAATACTAATATTATAAAGAGGAAAGTTTTGTATTTTTGTTTGTAACGAATAAACTCAAAAACTACTCCGATTTCAAAAATTCTTTCACCGTTAGAATGCTACATTATCCTTGAGTAAAATAGGTTATACAGGGTGGACCGTGGCAGATTTACAATTATAAATTCAAATATTTTTAAAACTATTACGCAAAGGAGCGCGGGAAAAGTGGCGTTCGACGCAGCATTCGTGCGGTTTATTTACTCACGATGTTGCAGTGGACCAGTGAACATCGCGCGTTTGCAGTAGAAGCTTACTTTAAAAGCAACGATTCGTGTACCATTGCCCGTCGACAATTTTGTACACGTTTTGATATTCGACGTTTAAGTGACGGACCTAGTGTAAATTTAATTAGAACGTGGGTGGAAAAGTTCCGAGCAACAGGATCAACCGTGAACAATCCACGACCAGGCCCTAGTCGAACGTCAAGAACTGAAGAAAACAATCGGCGTGTTGAAAGCAGCGTACTGCAAAATCCACGCATGTCCGTGCGCAAGAGAGCATCGTCTTCGGCGCTGCCAAAAACGACGTTGCAGCGAATTTTAAGGACGGATATGAAACTTCACCCATTCAAGGTCCAATTGGTACAGGCTCTTAAACCAGGTGACTTCATAGCGCGTAAGGAGTTCTGTGAAAACATGCTAAGCCGATTTCGAACTGTAAACACAATTTGGTTCAGTGACGAAGCACATTTCCATTTAAATGAATTTGTTAATAAACAAAACTGCCGGTACTGGGCACCGAGAGGACAAAACCCGCGATTAAAGCACCAGCAAACCCTGCACAGCCCAAAAATCACGGTTTGGGCCGCTTTATCCACAAATGGAATAATTGGGCCATTTTTTTTTGAAAATGCCCGTGGAGCTACTGTAACTGTTGATGGTGATGCTTACCGATACATGATTACCGAATATTTTTTGCCAAGACTTCGAGAGCACCAATCTTACAGTTCGCACACGTGGTTCCAACAAGATGGCGCCACACCTCACACGGCGAGAGCCACAATGAGCCTCCTCAGTGAAAAGTTCCCCAGAAAACTGATTAGTCGATATGGCGACATCGCGTGGCCACCCAGATCGCCGGACCTCACGCCTCTGGACTTTTTTCTGTGGGGGTACCTTAAGGCAATAGTTTATGATAACAACCCCACAAATTTATCAGAATTAAAAGCAAATATTGTGCGAGAAGTGAACGTTATTCCCCAATCACTATTGCAACGCGTCGCTCGGAATAATATCGAGAGATTCCGCGAATGTGTACGCCGCGACGGTAAACATTTAGATGGCGTAATCTTTAAAAAGTAAAACCCGCATCTTTAAAGCGTAATTTGGTATGCAATAAATAATATATATTTTACATTGACATCTTTTGTTTCATTTACAAATTGTAAATCTGCCACGGTCCACCCTGTATTTATGTGGGTACTTCGCGAGCAAGGCCGCGAACGGAAGCTAGTATTTAATACATTTGTATACATAGATAAATATTTTTTATTATACATAGAAAACACCCAGACCAACGGAACAAATTTCTGCAGATCGTACACAAATTTGCTCCGAGGCGGGAATCGAACCCGCCTCCTCTTCCGTCGCAGAGTATAGTGAGAACAATGAAGCCGTTGAGGGGATTCGCCCACCTGCTGTAGACCAGCATGACAGATTTCTTCCACAGCTTGTGCAGGCGGTCGGCGCTGCTGGCGCTGGGCGAGTCCGGAGCGCTGGTCTCCGCGGCGCTCTCGGAGCCCGAGCACGCTGCCACATTACATATATCATACATACATACATACATAAAATCACGCCTGTTTCCCGACGGGGTAGGCAGAGACCACGGACCTCCACTTGCTACGATCCTGACATACCTCTTTTGTTTCATTTACTCTCATTCTTCATACATGCGCGTCGGTTTAGAGTACTCTGGACCTGGCCTTTCTCTAAAACGTCCCCAATTTGATCGAGGTACGTACGCCGAGGTCTCCCCTTCCAACTGTCCCATTCACACTCTCCTTATGCACCTGTTTCGTCAATCTCCTTTCATCCACCCTTTCTACATGCCCAAACCATCTTAACATACCCTTCTCAATTTTCATCAATATATCACTATCACAATTTATATCTATCTATAATAGATTGAGATATTAGAGCGCTGGTGGTGCAGTGGTAGCACCCCTGCCTCACGATCCGTAGGTCGTGGTTTCAAACCTGGTCGTGCACCAATGAGTTTTTCCATTCGAAAAGTTTATGTGCGCAATGCCAGTGCTCTTAAACGGTGAAGGAAAACATCGTGAGGAAACCGGCATGCCCTAGAACCGAAAATTCGAAGGTATGTGTCATAGGTTAGTATTCTTATAAGCGGCGATGGGCTTGCAACTACTAATACTAACTACTGTGCAAAATGTGAGCATGTACCAATTTGAATTTTTTGGACTTGCCTCTGACTATCCCCTTTAGATATCCTCAAAGATCTAAGTAACTAGAGATCTGAGGAGATATCTACCGAGCCTGGGGATTACAGTCGTGATCATATTTATTTATTTTATTTTATAATAGATTGAGCGAGCGAAGCGACAGAAATCTCAGTGGCAAAGTAGGGCGTTTGGCGTTGTAAAGTTTGTGTAGACAGGGTGTTACCAGACTACTTCCAAAAACTTCAGGGGGTTAAAGTACCCATCAATATAAACAACTTTTTCTAAGAAACCTACACTGTGAGCGCGAAAAAAAACAGCTGTCATACAAAAGTTCAATACCTACTTGGCTAAAATGTATGAAATAGCGGTTTTTTTCGGCTCTTTAGTCAACTGGCCCCGCTCGGACTGGCCCCTCGAGTCCAGTTGACCTAAGGCATGTTTTGAATTGGTCAACTGGCCCCGCTTACAGAATTTATTATTAGAATAGTCAAGAAAAGTGTTTCAACTTTTGTCGATATACTATATTTAAGCAAAAAAACCCAATAAGTATCATATTTATAAAAATGGTGTTGCATTTTTTTTCGCTGAGTACGTTTTGTACACATCTGTACATGAATTTGAAATAGACAATAGATTTTTTGTTCAAATTAGTAACGGTCCCAGTCGACTAAAAAAAAGTAATAAATTAAATGCATTAGGTCAACTGACCCCGTAAGGCCGGTTTTTTCGGTAGTAGACCGGTAACACCCTTTATCTTAGTTAGAGCATAACTTAAGAACCGTTAATTCAATCTGCATGAAACTTGGAAGGTCTAGAGATTCTGCTGTAGATTTGCTGGGAAGCATATGAGCTTAATCGGTGAAGGAGTTGTAAAGATATTGAGGTCCAAAGTTGAAAAATAAAGTGTGCTTTTTAGAACACACGACTTAAGTAAAACTTCTTTATAAATAAATAATGCTGGACAATCCACACAGCATCATCTAGCCGCAAAGTAAGCTACTCAAAGCTTGTGTTATGGGTACTCGATAACTGATATATTTAATACATTATATAGGTACATAGATAGAACCCAGACCAACGGAACAAATTTCTGCAGATCATACACAAATTTGTTCCGAGGCGGGAATCGAACCCGCAACCTCATGCGTGGCAGGCGGACTCTTGCCCGCTGCGCCACTGAGGTCGTCAAACTTTAGCTCCATCTATATACAGGGTGTCCCAAAAAGTAGTGTCAAGCGAAAGTCCAGAGATAGAACACCCCTTGGGGTACCCGAATCACCCCCATGTATGTTCCGCGATTTTCTATAGTTTTCGAGTTATTAATTTTTTTTCCAATTTTTGAAAAAATTACGACTTGAACAACTTAAAACATTCTTACAAAAAAAGTAGAAAACTTTCTTGAGATTTTTTTTTTGCTACTGAGTTTTAATGAGTTGTTCTTTTATGCACCAAATATTCAGCTACGTGACTTTGATGAAAACTATGAAAATGTTGGTGTAAAGTCAAATAATTACATTCGGTGAATTACGACTTCAATTTTCAACTTTAAATTAAAAATCTTAACAAGTGATTTCATGGTTCCTAAATAAATCTAAAGAATTTTCCAGGCTCTCAGCTTTCATAATCATTAAAAAAAAGTAGTACTTAATAGGCTACTTTGGCTAAAATCGGCCTTCAAAGACGGTGAGGTGGAAAATTCTTAAAATTAGCTACCTGATTAAAAAATAGATTTTGGCCATTTTATCATTCATTAGCTTACTTCGTTTGATAAATAACCAAAAATGACTGCAGGAAATTAAGATTTCATTAATATTTAAAGGTTTTATTTATTTAGTTTAGCTAAATTTGTGAAATAAAACAACTAGTAAAATTTATTAATTTTTTACACAAAGTCTTCAAAATGTCAACCTTCTTAGTCAATACAAATCCTACATCGTCTTAAAAAGGTTTCCTTTAATCGTATGAAAGCTATTTTAAGTGCCTTAATTTTTTTTTTCCGCCCGCTTAATTTTGTTCCTAATTCGGCCATATTGCTGATTTTTTCGGCATAAACTAATTCTTTGTAGTCATTTTTGGTTAGTTAACAAACAAATTTAGCTTAGGAATGATAAAATGGCCAAAATTTATTTTTTAATCAGGTAGCTAATTTTAAGAATTTTCCACCTTACCGTCTTTGAAAGCCGATTTTAGCCAAAGTAGCCTATTAAGTACTACTTTTTTTTAATGATTATGAAAGCTGAGAATCTGGAGAATTCTTTGGATTTATTTAAGAACCATGAAAATACTTGTTAAGATTTTTAATTTAAAGTTGAAAATTTAAGTCGTAATTCACCGAATGTAATTATTTGACTTTACACCAACATTTTCATAGTTTTCATCAAAGTCACGTAGCTGATTATTTGATGCATAAAAGAACAACTCATTAAAATTCAGTAGCAAAAAAAAAATCTCAAGAAAGTTTTCTACTTTTTTTGTAAGAATGTTTTAAGTTGTTCAAGTCGTAATTTTTTCAAAAATTGGGAAAAAAATTAATAACTCGAAAACTATAGAAAATCGCGGAACATACATGGGGGTGATTCGGGTACCCCAAGGGGTGTTCTATCTCTGGACTTTCGCTTGACACTACTTTTTGGGACACCCTGTATATATATATATATATAGCCTGCACTGTGTCTTATATACACGAAACGTAACTGGCTATGAGAGAAAGAGAGAAAGAAAAACGTGTGCTCGCATCTCTCTCCCTACAGTAATACACGAAACGTAACTATCTTTCTATCTTCACTAACTTATAATCTCCCTCTCAACTTCCGTTCGCCTCGCCCGATCACACTTTTCGTAACGCTCTCGTCACGTTCACTAGCTTATTCCCCAAGTCAAGCGTGCGTGAAGAAGTTACTTCAAAAACTTTTTTAATTGTATTTGGGGTATTAAATGCATTAAGCTTAAGAGATATAAGTTAATGATACTTACTTCTAGAATCTGATTTCTTCTTCCGCGAGTAATCTTTCCTCTTTTTACCATCTTTTTCTTCTTCGCGGCTCACCTGAACACAACATTAATTAATATAAATATAATATGCAAGTATAATATGCGGTTTGTATAATTTTTTTTTTATTTATGGGAAATTCAGTAGATTATAACATAGTTTACTTAATAATAACGAAAGCCAAAGGTTTTCACTAATCCTACTAATATTATAAACGTGAAAGTTTGTAAGAATGTATGGATGGATGTATGTATGTTTGTTACTCTTTCACGCTAAAACGGCTGAACGGATTTGAATGACATTTGGCACAGATATAGATTATGGTCTGGAATAACACATAGGCTACTTTTTATCCCGGCAAAATGAATGGTTCCCGTGGGATATGTGTTTTTGTTTTTCAAGGTATAAAGCGGGCGAAGCCGCGGGCGGAAGCTAGTAGAATCATAATCTTCTTCTAATAACCATAGAAATGTATTTATTTAAAAGTACTCAACTGAAAGTGATAGAAAATGGCTTCTCACAGCCGCCATATTGGAATTTTTGACATTTCAAATAGCCTACGTCATTCTTGTGATCCAGGCGAGTCCAGACACCTTATTTGTCAAAATCAGTGCAGCCGTTTGGGCTACAGCGACACATACATACAAACATACATACATTATACATATATACACCCCATAACCTCCTTTTTTGCTTCGTAGTCGGATAAAAATATAACAATCACAACGAAAAACAGCGCTTTATATTTAATGCTTCTAGATTCTATAGTATCTGATCATAATTAACATGACACAGACAGATCAAACGGTGATGAAAAACACCGCTGTACCTCCATAGGCGTGTCGTCATCGGTGTCGTGGTGCGTTTCCTGGACCACTTGCTGGCTGGGCGCGGGTTCAGGGTTGCGCAGGGACTCTTCGCGAATCATCTGTTTCAGTGGAATGGAATCCTGAAATTAATTGAATATCTATTACTAATATAATAAGGAGGAAATTTTTGTATTTTTGTATTTTTGTTTGTAACGAATAAACTCAAAAACTAATGGTCCGAATTCAAAAATTCTTTCACCATTAGAATGCTACATTATCCCTGAGTAACATAGACTATATTTTATATAGGTACCTGGCGAGCAAAGCCGCGAACGGAAGCTAGTTATTTATATAGTCACTAGTTTAAAAAAAATATTGGTGGAAAGTTCACACAACGCCATTGTTTTATGTTTTACTAGCTTCCGCCCACGGCTTCGCCCGCGTGGTACCTTGAAAAACAAAAACGAATCTATCCCGCGGGAACCGTACATTTTTCCGGGATAAAAGTAGCCTATGTGCTATTACAGACTATAATCTATATCTGTGCCAAATTTCATTCAGATCCGTTCAGCCGTTTCAGCGTGAAAGAGTAACAAACATACATCCATTTGACGACCTCAGTGGCGCAGCGGGCGAGAGTCCGCCTGCGACGCAAGAGGTTGCGGGTTCGATTCCCGCCGCGGAACAAATTTGTGTACGATCTGCAGAAATTTGTTCCGTTGGTCTGGGTGTTTTCTATGTATAATAAAAAAATATCTATCTATGTATATAATGTATTAAATATATCAGTTATCTAGTACCCATAACACAAGCTTTGAGTAGCTTACTTTGGGGCTAGATGATGCTGTGTGGATTGTCCAGCATTATTTATTATTATTATTATTATACATTCTTACAAACTTTCGCGTTTATAATATTAGTAGGATTTTAGCCATTGTATACAAAAACTTGACAAATCTATCTATATAAAACAAAGTCCTCCGCCTCGTCTGTCTGTCTGTACGCGATTAACTCAAAAACTACTGCGCCGATTTTCATGCTGTTTTCACCTATGACTAGAGTGTCTCTCGCGGAAGGTTCTGGTTATAATTTGTCAAGTTTTTGTAAAAATTGGTTAAAATATTATGATATTTGTTGGAGATGTCGGAAAAAATATACTGTCTTCGCCACGCAGGCGAAGCCGCGGGCATCAGCTAATTATATACTGAAACCTTCCTCGAGAACCACGCTATCAGTTGGTGAAAACAGCATGAAAATCGGTGTAGTAGTTTTTGAGTTAACAAACAGACAGACAGACAGACGTGATCGCCTAACTGAGCGGAATAAGATCTCACCTCAGAATCATCATCCTTCTTCATATCCTCTTCCGTTGCCTCAACAGATCCTGCTTCATTGCTCACTTCCGCCTCTTCTACTTCCGGTTTCACTTCCACTTCCGGTTCCGGCTCCGGTTCGGGCTGTGGCAGAACTTCCGCTTCCGGCTGCGATGGTTCTGAAACAACTTTAAGATCTTCTAAATCGTGTCGCTAGTTCTTTTAACCAGTGTATATATATTTCGTATACATTTTTTGACATTATAGAATAGAATAGAATAGAATAGAATAGAAATCATTTATTTTACGTCACGTTACAGATATCTTAAGTTTATTTATAAAGCGTTGCTAAGGTGACAATAAAACAGGCAACCATTCAGCATGAGCTGCAGCAGCACACATGGGGGCTGATGCAGCGCTGATTGTAGATGGCGCCTCAGAGCAGCGCAGCAATGACTACGACACGCGTTACCATATTTACTAATACTAGGTTAAGCACTTACTGCTTATCATGACAGAAGTTACTTAAACATACATATTTACATTATACATATTTTTTGACTAAATAGAAAAACAAAACAAATCTATCCCACGGGAACTGTTCATATTTCCGGGATAAAAGTAGCCCATGTGCTATTCCACACTATAATCTATCTCTATGCTAAATTTCATCCAGATCCGTTCAGCTGTTTCAACGTGAAAGAGTTACAAACATAGTTACATCCATACATACGTTTATAATATAAATAAATAAATAATGCTGGATAATCCACACAGCATCATCTAGCCCCAAAGTAAGCTACTCAAAGCTGAAATGTGTTATGGGTACTAGATAACCGATATATTTAATACATTATATACATAGATAGATCTTATACCTTTAAACGAGCAATTCTTGTATATATATGTATATATAATTGGAATCTCGGAAACGGCTCCAGCGATTTTCATGAAATTTTGTATGCAGGGGATTTCGGGGGCGATAAATCGATCTAGCTAGGTTTCATTTTTAGAAAACGTCGTTTACCAATAAAAAAAACGTGCAAAGCTCGGTCACCCAGGTACTATTTTTTATTATACATAGAAAACACCCAGACCAACGGAACAAGTTACTGCAAATCTTACACAAATTTGTTCTGCGGCGGGAATCGAACCCGCAACCTCTTGCGTCGCAGGCGGACTCTCGCCCGCTGCGCCACTGAGGTCGTCGTATTAGTAGGATTGATGGATTTATGCGTACCAAGTCGCGGGTAACAGTTAGTGTTGTATATACCTTCTATAGGTTCCGGTTCCGGTGGTAACGGGATGTCCTGTGGGTTGGGGTCAGTGACCTCAGCGGGTTCACTGACCTCCGCGGGGTCAGTGACCACTTCCACTGGTTCTTCGACTACTTCCTCGACTATTTCCTCGATTGGTTGCTCGACTGTCTCGGCAACTGGCTCCTCGACTGGTGTCTCGACTGGTTCCTCGAGTGGTTGCTCGACCGGTTGCTCGATAAGAGTGGGGGCTTCCTCACTGAAAAAAGTAAATAAATATATGTACAGATCTATGTATGTTAGTCATCATCTTCCTGCACTTTTCCCACGTTACGTGTGGTCGGTACAACATGTGATCTTCTTCCATCTCCCTCTATCATTTGTCATCTCAGTACTCACTCCTTTCTTACCCATGTCATCTTTCACACAGTCCATCCATCTTTTCTTCGTCCTACCTCTCCCCCTGTATCCATATTCATATCTAACACTCTCCTCGTCACATGATATTCATCTCTTCTCATAACATGCCATATACAGTCGTGGTCAACTAATTAGGGACACTCTTTGGTTAAACCGAATTGTGAATTTATTTTTTATTTTCCAACGAGTCTAAACCATATTCCATATCTCTTACATGTAAGTATAATTAGTCATTTATGTGCCCGATTATACAAACAATAACAACTTCTTAAACATTAAACCTCTTTACAGTATAGCTGATAGATTATCGTAGTGCTATTTGTTCAAATAATGCTGGCTGGCCATTTAATTAGGGACACTGAGATATTGCGTTCTATTTTCAAAATTTGAATCTCAATACTTTTTTACTTCTTCTCTTATTGTTTCGTGGTAGTTTTGGCGGCAATCCCGATATTTATTTTAAGTTTTGAAAAATATTTTGAAGAAAAATGGGTAAAAATAAAAGTTGCGATCCAACACTACGAAAAATTATCATGAAGTTTGTTGTCGAGCATGGTTGGCCATACCGAAGGATAGCAGAACATTTAAATTGTTCAAAAACTATGGTATACAATGCAGTGCAACATGTCAGACGCAATAACACAGATTTAAATGTGCCCAGAACAAAAAGATCGAGAAAAACAACTCCGCAAGAAGATAGAATGATAGCCAGGTTAGCTAAGAAAGATCCGTTTCTAGGCTCTATTTTAATTAAACACGAAGTGTTTGGGACAGACGAAAGAGCTGGTGTCTCAGCTAGGACCGTTCGACGACGTCTGGTAGAAGCAGGGTTGTTCGGAAGAGTGGCTCGCAAAGTACCGTTGTTGAAGAAAGAACATAGAAATGCTCGTTTGGCGTTTGCACGTAAATATGGACATTGGACCTACGCCCAATGGCAACATGTATTATTCTCTGACGAGACCAAGGTTAATTTGATTTCTTCAGATGGAAGGCAATACGTACGGCGTCCAGTAAAAGCGGAAATGAATCCAAGATTCACAAAAAAGCAGGTGAAACATGGCGGTGGAAACATTAAAATGTGGGGTTCATTTTCTGGACGTGGAGTGGGACCTGTGAGGAAAGTTCAGGGTAACTTAGACCAACATCAATACAAGGCAATATTGGAGGAAACGATGCTTCCCTATGCTGAGGAGCATCTCCCTATTATATGGACGTTTCAGCATGATAACGACCCAAAACATACCGCCCGTTCAGTCAAGTCGTTTCTTACCAGTCAGTCAGTATCGGTGCTAGATTGGCCAGCAAATAGCCCGGACCTTAACCCAATCGAGCACCTTTGGCACGAAATCAAGAAAAAAGTAGCCACTTATCGTACCACAACTTTAGATGAACTTAATGAAGCTTTTTGTGAGGCATGGGCAAACATTCCTGTCGAAACATGCCAGAAACTGATAATGTCTATGCCACATCGGTGTCAAGCGGTAATTACTAACAAAGGTTTTGCTACTGGGTACTGATTTTACACGTAATAAAATGGAGCTGTTAAAGATATTATAATACTGCAGATTATTAGTTTTGTTTAACTCTATTTTTCATTATAGTTTACTGTCCTTAATTAAATGTCCAGCTACAGAATTATACCTTAAAATTGAATACATGTTCAACCTTTGATATTAAATACTTTTT
Source organism: Cosmorhoe ocellata (assembly GCA_963675405.1). Taxonomy (NCBI): domain Eukaryota; kingdom Metazoa; phylum Arthropoda; class Insecta; order Lepidoptera; family Geometridae; genus Cosmorhoe; species Cosmorhoe ocellata. The sequence goes on from OY776273.1 coordinate 1,568,849, forward strand.
TCTATTTATTTATTCTTTTATTTACAGCCATTTAAAGCATAATAATCGGACCAAATTATGCAAATAATAGTTACTGAGAAATCAATAGGGTTTTATATTTGTATGTACATAACCGGTTATTGTTCTTCACTATCTTGCATGTCCCTAATTAGTTGACCACGACTGTATATCATAACAGACCTACGTTAGTATAGTATTTAGAGCGAAAGTTAAATAACCCCACTGAAAGTTATTGAAAATAGCTTTTTACAGCCGCCGTTGAATTTTATTTTTTTATTTATGTAGCCTATGTCACTCTTGTGAGCCAGAAGAATTCATGGACACATAATTTATCAAAATCTGTCTAGCCGTTTGGGCTACAGCGACAGCCAAAGGAACTCGCATACATGCAAACATACATTACATAAATAAAAAATAAAAAATATGATCACGACTGTAATCCCCGGGCTCGGTAGATATCTCCTCAGATCTTTAGTTACTTAGATCTTTGAGGATATCTAAAGTAGTGTAGTCAGAGGCACGTCTAAACATGACATTTGGTACATACTCTCATTTTGCACAGTAGTTAGTGTGCCATACGTGACAGGTTGCAAGCCCATCGCCGCTTATAAGAATACTAACTTATGACACACACCTTCGAATTTTTGGTTCTAGGGTATGCCGGTTTCCTCACGATGTTTTCCTTCACCGTTTAAGAACACTGGCATTGCGCACATTATTTTATCGAATGGAAAAACTCATTGGTGACCAGGTTTGAACCCACGACCTTCAGATCGTGAGGCAGGGGTGCTACCACTACACCACCAGCGCTCATACATTACATTACATACCAAACACATTAACTCTTTTGCTTCCCAGTCGGATAAAAATACATGTGAAACAGTCGAGGCCATCTTCGGACTGTTGCAAACGATCTACAGATAGCTCAACTGGTCCAGATCACTGTTATACCTGTCGTTCTCTTGCACCACCTCGACGAGTGCTTCTTCTTCTTCATGGACAACTATCTCTTCTTCTACTTCCGCTTCCGGTTGGCTCTGCTCTGACTTCACTTCCGGTTCTGGCTCTGGCTCTTTCAGCTCCTCCTCTTTTATCTGTAGGTATTTAGAAATTACTTTTTAATAAATCTATACTAATATTATAAAGAGGAAAACTTTGATTGTTTGTTTGTTTGTTTGTTTGAAATGAATAGGCTCCGAAACTACTGAACCGATTTGAAAAATTCTTTCACCAATGTGTAGAATGAACTTTCAGGATGAACATAGGCTATATTTTATGTAGGTACTTCGCGGGCGACGCCGCGTGCAGAAGCTATTACAATATAAGACTAAACATAATATTAAACTAAGGTAGACATTTAGTTTCAATTACCACCTGAGCGATTTGTAGAAGTTTCGGCAGGTTATTAAAGAAAATATCCACGCTGTTCGACGATAAGGTATTAAGCAGGCAGATAGCGAGTGACATGGGGGCAAACTTAAGTAGGTTGGTCCTGCAACTAGGCACCTCCAGCATAGCGGGGCGGCGGCCAGCACTGCCGGTGCAGCTCCCCGCGCAGCACGCGCACAGTTGAGTTTATCAGGTGGGCCCAACACATGGGCCGTATGCACCAGTACCTTTATCTGCTCGGGCGGCGTGACAGTTTCCTGTATAACTTTTATTTCCGTCGTCGGAAACTTGACTCCCGGGAACGATACAGGGGGCGCTGCGGGCGGACTTGGCGCGACTACCACCTCGTCGGCTTCTATCACCAGAGTCTCGTCTACGGGCTGAAAATAATTTTAACGATGTAAGAACATTAACTTTTACCCGTTAATTACAATGGTAGTTAATGGTAAGAGCTCATTTACTTATACCGTTAACCACAATAGTAGTTAATGGGAAGAGTTCATTAACTTATAACGCTAACCACCAAAACTTGGTGGTGCTTCACAATATGTTTACGCTTAACACAAAAATTACTAGAGCAATTTTGATAGAACTTTCACTGTATGTTAGCCTATTCTTCCACTTAAATTAATGTAATGACTCACGTTATTTTGCCCATATTTAAATAAAGCACTTTGAGAAAATTGATTAATAATAAACCAACAAAAAAAATAATAAAAATAAATAAATAAATAAATATGATCACGACTGTAATCCCCAGGCTCGGTAGATATCTCCTCAGATCTTTAGTTACTTAGATCTTTGAGGATATCTAAAGAGGGTAGTCAGAGGCAAGTCCAAACATGACATTTGGTACATGCCCACATTTTGCACAATAGTTAGTATTCCGTACGTGACAGGTTGCAAGCCCATCGCCGCTTATAAGAATACTAACCTGTGACACATACCTTCGAATTTTTGGTTCTAGGGTATGCCGGTTTCCTCACGATGTTTTCCTTCACCGTTTAAGAGCACTGGCATTGCGCACATAAATTTTTCGAGTGGAAAAACTCATTGGTGCACGACCAGGTTTGAACCCACGACCTTCGGTTCGTGAGGCAGGGGTGCTACCACTACACCACCAGCGCTCAACAAAAAAAATATTATACATAAAAAAACAGATCTTAAGTCACTGACCGGAGGTTAAGTACCAGAAAACCCCATTTTTACCCCTTTTTGTATTTGCCGTAAATTCAAATTTTCCACTTTTTTCTATTTTTATTTTTCACTGCTACTTTTTGTTGAACATATCATTAAAAAAGAAGAAGAAGAAGGCTAAACGTACCTCAGCCTCCACGTCCACGGTGACGTCTTGGTCCATCTCTTCCACCGTGTCTGGTTCCTCCTGAAATAACATCAGTAGGTCTACCATGAGTTTTCACAATCTACACTCGCTAGCGACTGTAGTTAAAAAAATGAAAACTTGTACAGCGCCTCTAGCGGATAGTTGGGTACTAAAACGTCACGTAGTTAACTATCCTACGTCACAGTACTACAGCGACTGTAGTTTGCGCTTCATTCATTTGCTTAGAATTTGGTACCGTGAGTAACAATTTGACAGATGTCATAGTAACGTGCTATTACTACTGTAGTGACGTCAGCCGATCTAAATGTGACAACTCATGGTAGACGTACTGAACCTCATTACAAACACACACAACTGTAATCCCCAGGCTCGGTAGACATCTCCTCAGATCTCTAGTTACTTAGATCTTTGAGGATATCTACAGAGTCAGAGGCACGTCCGAAAACAGTAAACGGAAAACAACATGGAAGCATTACTTCAAGGAAAATATCCGAAAACATGACACCAAATTTCACACATCGAAACTCCTTCGTGGATTTGCCAAAAATTTATTAATGTCGACTTTATTCCCTCGACGTTTGGGTTTAAATTGCCGTGTAACGTGTAATAAGCTTATGTAAATTTTTGATATAATTCTTTGGCATAATTGACAAGCACCGCCTACCAGAGCCCTACTTTTGTGGGGTCATTTCTTAGCTCAAGGCATCCTACTAATATTAAAAACGCGAAAGTTTGTAAGAAAGTATGTATGGATGTCTGGATGTATGTTTGTTACTCTTTCACGCTTAACGGATCTGGATGAAATTTGGAACAGATATAGATTATGGTCTGGAATAGCACTTAGGCTACTTTTATGCCGGAAAAATGTACGGTTCCCACGGGACAGATTTGTTTTTCAAGGTACCACGCGGGCGAAGCCGTGGGCGGAAGCTAGTATATAATATGGCTGAATAAGTACCTTGACATCTTCTTGCGAGTCCACGTCAACAGTTTCTTCTTCAACCTTCGCTGGTGGCTTTTCATTTGTTCTAGAAATTTACATAGAATATAATCAACAAGTTCGTAACTATAGTGAATTAGGCCGTAAGTATAATCAAGAAGGTCGTAACTATAGTCAACTGGGCTGTAAGTATAATCCGCTAGGTCGTAAGTATAGACAACTAGGCCGTAAGTATAATCGGCTAGGTCGTTACTATAGTCAACTAGGCCGTAAGTATAATCGGCTAGGTCGTTACTATAGTCAACTAGGCCGTTAGTATAATCGGCTAGGTTGTTACTATAGTCAACTAGGCCGCAAGTATATATAAACGGCTAGGTTGTAAGTGTGATCGACGAGGCCGTAAGTATAATCGGCTAGGCCGTAAATATAATCAACAAGGTCTTAACAATAGTGAACTAGGCCGTAAGTATAAGCAACTAGGCCGTAAGTATAAGCAACTAGGTCGTAGGTATAACCAGCTAGGTCGTCGCTCCACTCACCTCCCTCCGGCTCCCTTATGCATGGATGTGACCGGGAGGTGTAGGTCTATGTCTCTGAAGGCATACACATCTTCTGCTTTTATTTCTATGTCGTCTATGTCTACAGCGGGCGCGGGCATAGGGGCGGGGGGGGAGCTTTTAGCTGAAACGGAATATATATTTTTTACATTTAATCACTACATATTATAAAGAGCTGGAGGTGTAGTGGTAGCACCCCTGCCTCACGATCCGAAGGTCGTGAGTTCAAACCTGGTCGTGCACCAATGAGTTTTTCCATTCGAAAAATTAATGTGCACAATGCCAGTGCTCTTAAACGGTGAAGGAAAACATCGTGAGGAAACCGGCATACCCTAGAACCAAAAATTTGAAGGTATGTGTCATAGGTTAGTATTCTTATAAGCGGCGATGGGCTTGCAACCTGTCACGTACGGAATACTAACTACTGTGCAAAATGTGGGCATGTGCCAAATGTTATGTTTGGACTTGCCTCTGACTACCCTCTTTAGATATCCTCAAAGATCTGAGAAGGTATCTACCGAGCCTGGGGATTACAGTCGAGATCATATTTTTTTTTTTTTTTTTTTTTTATTATGAAACAAAGTCTTCGGTCGCGTCTGTCTGTTTGATTGTTCGCGATAAACTCGAAAACTACTGCATCGATTTTCATGTTGTTTTCACCAATGGATAGAGTGGTTCGCTAGGTAGGTTTTAGTATATAATTTGTCAAGTTTTAAGTCGCGATAAATGACATCGCGACACCGCGTGTATCAGCTACTGTCTCGCTAGTAATACTTATTAAGGTCGTACCCCGAGCCAATTTCGCCCGCAAGCTGTTTTAAAAAATTTAAAGCTCAAAATATATAGTCAGTAGGAAATAGCTGAAAACTCAACTAATTTCTTTAACATTTTATCTTTAAATTTACTGATAAAAAAAAATCACGACTGTAATCCCCGGGCTCGGTAGCTCCTCAGATCTTTAGTTACTTAGATCTTTGAGGATATCTAAAGGGGGTAGTCAGAGGCAAGTCCAAACATGACATTTGGTACATGCCCACATTTTGCACAGTAGTTATTATTCCATACGTGACAGGTTGCAAGCCCATCGCCGCATTTTAAGAATATTAACTTATGACACATACCTTCGAATTTTTGGTTCTAGGGTATGCCGGTTTCCTCACGATGTTTTCTTTCACCGTTTAAGAGCACTGGCATTGCGCACATAAATTCTTCGAATGGAAAAACTCATTGGTGCACGACCAGGTTTGAACCCACGACCTACGGATCGTGAGGCATGGGTGCTACCACTACACCACCAGCGCTCTCAAATTTACTGATAGAAAAGTTTATTTAACTTTGTATTTATGTAATAACAACCCAACAAAAATACCACTAAAAATATAAATAATCGTAGTCTTATAAAGTTGTCGTTATTTTTATTTTTAAACTGCCAAGGCCGTTAGCTAATAGAAGCGCCTTAACAGACAAGGCAAAGTCTAAACCACTGGTCCTAAAATGCAGAATCAAAGTTGCGCAAGAGTCAGCTAGTATTACATACAAACATAATCTATGTATTCCATGTATGTATTTACAAAAAAAAGTATTTAATTAATCTATCAACTATCTGGTTCCCATAGTACAACCCGGTCACATTATCTCGAGACCTCGCTGGAATGCGAACCTCCCGCCCCGTTCTCCTTTCACCTCCCCGCGCTCGCCACGGCGCGTCAGTACGGTTAGCACTTTCGTTGCCGATACGACGTGACGTCATCGACGCCAGGCCTCGAGATAATGTGACCGGGTTGTACAAGCTTTGCTTAGTTTGAGACTAGATGGCGCTGTGTGAACTGTCCACCAATATTTATTTATTTATTTATACACCCCAAACACATTACCATCCTTCTTCACAGTCCGGTAATAAGTACCTTTAAGCTGTTGTTCTATCTGTACCAACTGGCTTTTAATGTGCTCGATAGCAGCGTGCTTGTTGCTCTCTGAGCTCTTCTCCCGCTCAGAGCCTTTCTCCAGCAGCATGGAGAGCGTCGGCGCGGTCACCGATGGAGACATGGTGTCTGCAATGAAACATAATACATGTGTCAACAACGGAGACATGGTGTCTGCAATGAAATATATACATGTGTCACCGCCGGAGACATGGTGTCTGCAATTAAATATATACATGTGTCACCGACGGAGACATGGTGTCTGCAATGAAATAAATAAATAATGCTGGACAGTCCACACAGTATCATCTAGCCCCAAAGTAAGCTACTCAAAGCTTGTGTTATGGGTACTAGATAACTGATATATTTAATACATGATATAGGTACATAGATAGATATTTTTTTTATACATACACACCCACACCAACGGAACAAATTTCTGCAGATCGTACACAAATTTGTTCCGAGGCGGGAATCGAACCCGCAACCTCTTGCGTCGTAGGCGGACTCTCGCCCGCTGCGCCACTGAGGTCGTCAAAAAACATGAAATATATACATGTGTCACCGCCGGAGACATGGTGTCTGCAATGAAATATATACATGTGTCACCGACGGAGACATGGTGTCTGCAATGAAATATATACATGTGTCACCGACGGAGACATGGTGTCTGCAATGAAATATATACATGTGTCACCGACGGAGACATGGTGTCTGCAATGAAATATATACATGTGTCACCGCCGGAGACATGGTGTCTGCAATGAAATATATACATGTGTCACCGACGGAGACATGGTGTCTGCAATGAAATATATACATGTGTCACCGACGGAGACATGGTGTCTGCAATGAAATATATACATGTGTCACCGCCGGAGACATGGTGTCTGCAATGAAATATATACATGTGTCACCGACGGAGACATGGTGTCTGCAATGAAATATATACATCTGTCACCGACGGTTAGTATCCTAATAAGCGGAGATGGGCTTGCAACCTGTCACGTACGGAATACTAAGTACTTTGCAAAATGTGGGCTTGTGATAAAAGATTGACTCAGGCGTGACTTTGCGGAAATCCATTACAAATACTGAAAAGGACGGAAATGTCTAGTACTTTCCCGCTAAAACAAAGCGGGAAAGTAGTAGACTTTTCCGTCCTTTTCAGTATATGTGGGCTTGTGCCAAATATCAATAGGAGTCTATAACTGCGCTATAACAGTAATCTCAAACGGTGAAGAAAAACATCTTGAGGAAACCGGCATACCCTAGAACCAAAAATTCGAAGGTACTGTAATATCACTGTAATCCCCAGGCTCGGTAGATATCTCCTCAGATCCGTTGTTACTTAGAATTTTGGGGGTATATAAACGGGTGTATTCAGAGACACGTCCTGACAACGCCACCTGGCGGCACTCACCGACAACGCCGGCGGGGTGCGGGATGTGCTGCGGGGTGGTGACCACGGGGGAAGACTTCAGCAGTGACGTCAGCAGAGGAGACGACGGCGGCGCAGGCGCAGCTAGTCAAACAAAAAACACTTTTAATTTATCTTTAAAACGTATTTTTACACAAACATTAACCTCTGGGACTTTTGTATTATTAAAAAGAGAGTGGGGTTGTTGGGAATTTTTATTCCCAACCACTCCATTGATTGGGAGGTTAGTGGGGTTGGGAATTTACATCCTTCTGCACCCCTTAGAGGTTGAATTTTGAGAATTTCTTCCCTTCAACTCTAGAGCTTCTGGTCTTCTGAATTTCAGCACTCTACGACTTATGGTTCAGATCGGTCAGTCAGTCAGTCGTTCGGTCGTTTCGGTCGGTCGGTCGGTCGGTCGGTCGGTCGGTCGGTCGGTCGGTCGGTCGGTCGGTCGGTCGGTCGGTCGGTCGGTCGGTCGGTCGGTCGGTCGGTCGGTCGGTCGGTCGGTCGGTCGGTCGGTCGGTCAGTCCGTCCGTCCGTCCGTCAGTCAGTCAGTCAGTCAGTCAGTCAGTCAGTCAGTCAGTCAGTCAGTCAATCAGTCAGTCAGTCAATCAGTCAGTCAGTCAGTCAGTCAGTCAGTCAGTCAGTCAGTCAGCCAGTCAGTCAGAGTCAGTCTGTCAGTCAGTCAGTCAGTCAGTCAGTAACATAACATTTTAATATATTAAAATGTATAACTGACCTGGTGAGGTAGGGGTGGTAGGCACGGGCGGGCGCCACGTCCTGTCGACTCGGGCGCGGCGCTCTTCCCTCTCTTTCAGCAGGGCGGCGCGGCGCGCGCTCTCCCTCTCCCTCGCACGCTTGGCTGCCTCTATACCAGCCCATATCTCGCGGAGCCTTTCCTCACTTATTGTCTGACTGCGGACTTCCGTTATCTCGTTCTGAGGAAATTTAAGCCTTATTGGAGGTAATGTTGTATTTTGGGGGTAATATTATCTCGTTCTGAGGAAATTTAAGCCTTATTGGAGGTAATGTTGTATTTTGGGGGTAATATTATCTCGTTCTGAGGAAATTTAGAACCTTATTGGGGGTCATGTTGTATTTTGGGGGTAATATTATCTCGTTCTGAGGAAATTTAAGCCTTATTGGAGGTAATGTTGTATTTTGGGGGTAATATTATCTCGTTCTGAGGAAATTTAGAACCTTATTGGGGGTCATGTTGTATTTTGGGGGTAATATTATCTCGTTCTGAGGAAATTTAAGCCTTATTGGAGGTAATGTTGTATTTTGGGGGTAATATTATCTCGTTCTGAGGAAATTTAGAACCTTATTGGGGGTAATATTATATTTTAGGGCCTATTGGGGTAATTTTGTATATTATGACGTTATTGGAGGTAATTCTTTATTTTACGACCACATTAGGGATATTTTTTATATTATTTTAGGACCATATTGGGGGTAATTTTGTAATAAAAATGTTTATTAGGGGTTATCTTTATTATCTAAATTATATTTGCGCTATGCCAGTGGTCTTTAACGGTAAAGGAAAAAATCGTGAGGAAACCGGCATACCAAATATAGAAGGTTATAGAATTCTTATAAGCAGCGATGGGCTTGCAACCTGTCACGTACGGAATGCTAACTACTGTGCTAAATGTGGGCATGTGCCAAATGTCATGTTTGGACGCGCCTCTGACTCTTTAGATATCCTCAAAGATCTAAGTAACTAGAGGTCTGAGGAGATATCTACCGAGCCTGGGGATTACAGTCGTGTGAGTGTTTTTTTATTTGTTTACTAAGCTTCTAGGGCACCATAAGTGTACAATAAATATTGTTAATTTGCTACCTTCAACTGGTCGTATTGTTGATTCATTTCCGCTATATTCTTTTGGATCTCGACAATTCTTTCCTGAAATATATAACTTGTGGTATATACTTAATGTATTGACTCCTAGCTTCCGGCCACGGCTTAACGTGGTACCTTGAAAAACAAAAACAAATCTCTCCCACGGGAACCGTACATTTTTCCGGGATAAAAAGTAGCCTATGTGATTGATGTTCCAGACTATCTATGTCTGTGCCAAATTTCATCAAAACTATTTAGCAGTTTTTGCGTGAAAGAGTAACAAACATATATTCTTACAAACTTTCGCGTTTATAATATTAGTAGGATCTTGTTCTATCTGGCAGTGAACGTAAAATACATGGAAGTATTCTTTGAGCAAAAAAATGACCCAAAAAAAATGTGTTGTGATAGGCGAGGTTTGTCAATTATACCAAAAAATTAAATCAAAAATTCACTTAAGCAGGACATACTATGCCATCTACACGTTACATGGCAATTTAAACCCAAACGTCGAGGGAATAAAGTCAACATTAATATTTTTTGGCAAATCCACGAAGGTTCCTAACTAACACCCAACCATGTAACATATTACTGCAATAAATAAACAAATACAAATACAAATACAAGGAGTTTCGATGTGTGAAGTTTTGTGGATGTTTCGCTTGAAGTAATACTTCCATGTGTTTTTATGTTCTCTGGTATGTGGCTAGATGGCGTTGTGTGAAATGTTCAACAATTATTATTATTATTGTTTCAAAAATTATTTTTTTCAGTTAAGAAATACCAGAATCAACTGGATTGTATTGGCCTAAGCCAAGTGCATCCAATTATTGTTAGGTTTGGCTTCACTGGGTAATTCAGCATTATTATTAGGTTACTAGCTGATCTATGATGTCTTAACTATGAGTATTGATTTTTTTCATTAGAACCTCCTTACAAAGCCATCCACACATATGCTGTGACCGAGGGAAATAGTGATTAATTTTTATATTCTAGACTTAAAAACACCGATGATGTCATACTTATTATACTTTATGAATACACTTCTAAGTTTAGATTTCATTTGTTATATTATCAACGAATCTAGGCATTTGTGAAGTTAGCCGCAAGAGCTGCGCAGCATCGTTTTTTGGGAGCAATGGAGGTATGAGGGGGGGAAGGAACTGTACATGCGCAAACTGGCACCTGTGGCTAACTTCACGAATGCCTAGATCCGTCGGATGACCTATAAGTGTTTAAAATCTATGATGTTATGCCTGTTACCTGGGTGAGACGCTTCACTATGCTTTCTTGTGGGGTCTCCACGGCACCTTCGGAGCAGCGCTTCTTACGCTTCGGAGTCTCCACATGCTCAAGTAGGACTCCATATTGGGCTGCACAGCTGATAAACAACAGCTTTTTGTCTAAATTTTTCTTATTTGTTCATTACTGACCGACTGACATATCCACACAAAGTCTAAACCATAAAGTCCTGGAGGGGTCAAATTTGGAGGGTGGGTACCTACCTACCTTAGTAGATCTAGAGATGCAAAGAAATTCTAAATTTAATGTTTTAAGAAGTGAAATTTTGAAAAAAACAAAATCTATATTAACAAAGTATTTATTAGACCACGTAGGATAAGGCTTTGCTTTGGCATAGAATGAGGTTTTATTGCCCATATTTACCTCTTTTGGGAATACCAATCAGGAGGGCGGTTAGGTTCTCCAACAGTCTTTAACGCCCGTGACACCGACATCCAGTTCTGGTCACCGCTCCGCACCACCGCCGACGCTAGGCAGAGCTGTTCTCGAATGTTCCAAGTGTCTAGTGGAACTCTTTTCAGCTGCAGTCGTTCTTGGATTGAGCTCATTTTTAACAGAAACTTCGCGTCTGCCTATTTATTTAGCAAGTTCACTTTCGTCATGTAGGGATTACAGCAATTAATTGTTATATTAGTATAAGCGTATTCAATATAAGCTTGCAGGTTTTGAAACACTTTCATTTGTACAGTTTAGTATTATTTATTTACAAACGACTTTATTATTATTGTAGCCAAACCCAACTCAAATAAAATTTAGTGAAGTTGATGAATAAGTTGAATGCCCGTGACCGATAGCCTGAAGCGATGTTATTTTCCCGTACAATCAGCTTAATGTCGTAAACTTTGGACGCTCCTGTCAGCCCGTGCTAGCTGGCTCATAACCTAAACTTCTCTCATTATTTACTAGGAGTACCTATTACAACCTACTACTTTGGGAGATTGAGGCCTATAATAATAGTAGGTACATTAGGTTACTCTTAGTAACTATTACGCTATTACAGATCACTGATTCTAAGTACCTAAATACTTTTTTTTACGCCTAGATTAGTTAGAATAACTAGTACTTAAAATAAATAATAAGTAGATAGCTAATTATGTATTGTTTTAGCTGCTATAAGCTGTTTAAGCTTGGTATCTTATTTATCCCTTCATCGCCCTCGTTTAGTTCCGATAACTATGACTTTTGATGAACTATGTACGAGCTCAGGTACGAGTAAGCGAAGTTCTCAATAAATGAAAGATTTTTTTTTTAATTATCTTTTTATTGCTAATATTGACACAGCCACCCTGGCACTTCAAATAAGTAATTGAATTATGCAGACATTTAGGTACTTCGATTACCTAAAATACTATCTGTTACGTAGCTTCTTAGGAATGTAGATCTTAGGTTATCAAAGGTATACCTTAGTATTTAATGTACCCTAACTTATTGAACTTAGACGCTTGTAGCTCTTTATAGAAACGACTATTTTCAATGATTTAGGTAATTTAGTATCTTTCATAAAAATATCACTGCTTTTTTTTATTACAGCTCTACAGTGAACACCGGTACCTATGTCATAATCCCCACTACGCTGTCCCCACTAGTGGTGATTTTGACAAAACTCAAATTTTTGGGCGTTTTTCCGCGCCAACATTAGTATATCTTTGGTGTTCATAAAGGAAAGAAAAGATGGATGGACTGTGTGAAAGATGACATGGGTAAGAAAGGAGTGAGTACTGAGATGACGCATGATAGAGGGAGATGGAAGAAGATCACATGTTGTGCCGACCCCGCATAAAGTAGGAAAAGGGCAGGAAGATGATGATGGTGTTCATAAAGGATTTCTGTCACGCCTGAGAATCAACCAATTAGGTATCTTTAATTAGTTTGCCGACACTATCTATGGGGAATATTATTGATCGCTGAAGTTTCCATGGTAAAAGCTTTGCTTAGTTTGCCGAAAGATGGCGCTGTGTGAAACGTTCAACGTTTTATTTATTAAGACTTATTCCCACTCGCATACATCGCTAGGAATGATTGTAGTTAAAAACTTATTCTAACACTATTTAGGATTCAGTATTTTCTGTAGGTACCTTTAGGTAATTATTTTCATGACAATTGAGCCGCCGCGTCGCGGGAATCAAACCTGCACGAGATAATTATTCTTACCAACTATTCTTATATAAGTACAAAATACAGTTATAGGCACATTTTTGCTTATCGCATCAGTCTATAAATAATAATCTATAATAACACAGAACATTTTTGAATCAATAGCACTTAGAGATTCTGAGTTTCTTTTTTTTGCCATACTTATAGCAAAATTTCTTCAAAAAAAATCCTCAGTGCATAAAAGCAGCTGTAAGAAACTAAGAAAAATCAATTTAACTTAACTATAAAATATTAAGAGAAAATATTTAAATTTATAAAGTTAGAATTTATAAAAACCGACCATGTTGTGCCGACCCCACTTAGCGTGGAATAAGGGCAGGAGAATGATGATTTAAATTTATAAAGTTGCTGAAAAAGATCGCTTTCATTGATTAAGCTGTCCATTATACAATTTCTTGCTCTGTTAGATCTTTATATTAGTCTAACTAAATGATTGATAGCTAGATATAATTATAATTATTAAAAAAAACGATGCAGTATATCAAATAGAACTAAGAGCCTTACCATAAGTTCTTCAGACAATGGTGGTGATTATGTTCTTCCGCGGACTAACTAAAACTAACTAAAAAAATGCTGAAATAAACGCGACCCTATTTTGTTCACATCAAATACTAAAATAGCGTAAACATTTTAAATTACAATTCTAAATGTTATTATACTGACGTATGATTGACGTATTTTAGCTTGTTTTAGAAGCCATGTAAATTGGTGTTGACTAAAGCTACGTGAAAATGGTGGAAAATTAATTAAATTAGAATGATTATGTCAATTTAAGATCTTTTTAAAACTGTCATTCAAAAATGTTACGCTAATTTTGTCATTATAGTAAGCCAAACAAGATCGTTCCTATTGTAGCATTTTTTAAGTTAGTCTGCAAAACAACCGAATTACCACCAATATCAAATGAATATAAATTTGATATTTCGTAAAGCACAAAAATATTAAGTCATGAATGCCATGTGACAAGGAGAGTGTTAGGTATGAATGTGGATAGATACAGGGGTAGAGGTAGGCCAAAGAAAAGATGGATGGACTTTGTGAAAGATGACATGGGTAAGAAAGAAGTGAGTACTGAGATGACGAGTGACTGAGGGAAATGGAAGAAGGTCACATGTTGTGCCGACCCCACATAACGTGGGATAAGGGCAGGAAGATGATGATGATGATTACGTAAAGCACACTGTAGGTCCTGTGACAGCTTAGACAGAGTAGGGTTGAAATTCCTATACCATCTTCTAAGCCTTATCAGTGGTATCACAAAAAGATGCTAAATACATGGAATGCTGACTAAACCTACCCAACTTTCTGTTATTCAGAGTCAGTCGGTTTGGAGACCGAAATCAAAAAGCTCGGCTTCACTCGATCACCAACTTTATGAGACATGGCATATTCAAGGGTGAGTAGTCTTTTGTCGTATTCATACACCGTTCCCTTGGGCTGCTCAGCCATCACTGCCACATGTTGGGAGGTGGTGATATGTGATAACTCATTGAAATATGTCACTTCCACTTTACACGTATCACAGTAATATTTATCGTTCAGCCTTTTTATCTTATTCCATAACATCATCAAGTTAAAAGCTACAACGTGGTCGATCATGTTCACATGAGTTTGTATATCATATTTCTTGTATGATATCTCTTCATCGCATATGGTACATAGAAGCTTCCTTGAGTTAGTCATCTCTCGGAACTGATACAGAAATTTCAGCGGTATAGCTGTTTCAAATATACCGTTTTGGCATACATCTGGTGTTGGAGACGATGTGGATGCCAGCTCATGGTGTTGAACACTGCGAGTGATAGATCTAGATATGTGGGAATTCTCAGCGATTAACTGGCCCGTATTTTCAAACTGCAATTCTTTGTTCTCAGCGTTGTTTATGAAATTTTTGAGGTGTGTTTTGTGTTTCTTGCTCGTACAGTGATTCATCAGGTAATCGATTAAGATCACTGTGTTACACGGGATGCAGTAAAACGTGTCTTCTTCGATTTCATTCAGTTTGTTCGCTTCTAGGTATGAGAAGTAGCTTTTTTTGTGTTCCAACGAGTTCATATGTGTGTCGATATGGTACAAGACAATGTTGCAAACAAAACAAATCAAGTTTGAGTTATTTTGTGATTTCAGATCCGATTTAGTGTTGATCCTTTTTATCTGCTGGGAAATTGATGGTAATATTATTTGTGTGCATTCTTCGATTGTAGTAACATTTTCTTTGTTAAGCAAATCTGTCAGATTTTTCTTATGCTTTTTTCCGTTACAGTGGCCTAGAGTATAGCATTTTGCTACACACATATCACACGGAATGCAGTAGTATTGCGAGTCATCGAGTTCATTCAACTTGTTTTGTTCGATTACTTTGTTATAATTAGTGATATGTTCAAACCCTTTGATATGGTTTTTGATGCTCGTTCCTTTGTTCGGAATGGTTATAACACAGATATTGCAAGTTATTTCTGAGCTGTCATGAGATATGATCAGGCTGTGTTCCTGGATGAGCTGGGAAGTATCTTCTTTATGTGGGTTTGATTTGACAACAATATTTTCATTGATGTCCGTTCCGGTTTCTACAAGGCAGTGTTTAAGTTTGTTCTTGTGGAGTAGAGATTGCAGATGGAAGTTGATGTTCTTTGTCAAGTCATTACACATGATGCAATGACTCCAAATATCGTCAATCTGAAACAAATATTTAATAGTTTATGATTTTGTCAGTCATGTTTCATGCCCTTTACATCCAAAGGTTGTCTGTAGAGATCTCTTAAGATCGAACATTGTTTAACATACTACTAATATTATAAACGCGAAGTAAGAATGTATGGATGTCTGGATGTATGTTTGTTACTCTTTCACGCTGAAACGGCTGAACAGATCTGGATGAAATTTGGCACAGATATCTATATCTGTGCCAAATTTCATCCAAATCGAATCTATCCCGCGGGAACCGTATTTTTTTTTCCAGACTGCTAAAGATTACAGTCTGGAAAACAATTTACGGTTCCCGCGGGATAGATTCGTTTTTGTTTTTCAAGGTACCACGCGGGCGAAGCCGCGGCCGGAAGCTAGTAACTAATAAAAAATCCCCATGGGGATTAAAATGGGGGTTTAAATGCATCCGCTGCTAATACCCTATATTTATACCTTACGAATGGCGTTTTTGTCTTCAATAGGGATCATCAGTTTTTCCATATGCTCCTCTGAATATTCATGTCTGTAACCTACATTAGGATCTTCACAAATCTTGCAATATGACTTATCCTTCTGGTTATGTATACTGTGAAAACTTGTAACGGGCACTTTGATTTTATCTCCGTTAAGAGCTGTGATGAGTATGAGTTTGTCTGTTAGTGCTTTGACTGTGTGTATCGGGTTAATGTTACATTTTTCTGATACAGTTGCTAGGTAGTAATCTAGTTTGGTGCTAGTTTTGTGTGAGTTTTGTTTGTTATCGGCTTTCTTTACTGGATTTTTGTCTTCAGAGACATATTTCAAGAGATCCTCGGAGAGCTCAGGTTGGATGTCCGGATTAGTAATTATGTTTGGCTTTGCAGTAACTATAACGGGTTCGATTTCAGGTTTTGTTATAACTTTTATATTATTATTCTCAACTTCATTTGGTTCATTGAGATCATCGTTAGTAGTAACATTATTATAGTCTACGGATTCATCTATTTTTGTTAGTTCCACATAATCTTCAACGGTATCAGATTGACTACACTTCTGCATGACCAAATCTATGTTATCTTTATCTTCATAAATCATCAGAAAATCTTTTAGAATGCCATTTGATTTTATAGATTTTGCATGTGTCTCCGATGACTCGTGGGTGATTTTATCAACTTTCTGAACAACAAGTGCGCAGGGCTCACAAAAGTAGGTCTCTGTGACATGAATTGATAAACTTGACTCTTTGGTGTTGGATGCCATGTGCTTTCTCGCACGTTCCATAGCTATATCAGCGATTTTCATACAAGTTTTGTGTTTTTCACCGTCATTGTGCTCATTTATGTATGACTTTGGGACTTCAATATCACAGATGTGACATGTGTACTTGTTCATATTCAGGAGGTCATCTGAAAAAAAATGAAAATCAAATCATCTGAAATCACAGTGATTAAAAATTATTGAATAGGAAGATATAAGATAGAGTTCCTTTTTCCTCAACTATAAAATTAAAATGTAAATGATGAACACAATGCAAGATTCGTGCACTACCCACCCGCCTGCAAATAAAATATTGCACAACGCAACACAATTGAGTACCTATTTGAAGAAAAAAATTGATTTTTTTTTATGTAAGTAGGTACTTACTTAACTTTATTATTAATAGTATTGATATTTAATGCAAAAATCTTATAAAAATAAATTTTCAATTAATTATAAGCAATTAAAAATTGATTAAACTGACGGTACTGGATTCGAAGTATAATTTTTATTTTGAAATAACTTTAGAATTTTTGCGAAAATAAATAAAAAGTTTTGTTATAAAACGGATCTTTTCATTTATCACAAAAAAAAAACAAATTCTCAAATCACACAAATAATTATAAAAACTTTCTTTTATCTTATATCTATCTATGTATATTTTTTTTTTTTTGTGTTCCATGTTCATCTGCGATCAGTCATCAGACTATGAGCAGGTTTGTTGCGAGTAATCAGGCATTTAAGAGTTTCGCTCCAGTGAACGTTATCTTTTCGTTTCTTGCTTCATGGTCCATCCAGTTCCATGATGTGTTGTCTGCGTAATCTTTTGGGGTAGCTGATGGTGGTTAGCTGTGTAGCTAGGTTATTTGGATGAGCGTTCAGACGCTTTTTGTACTTCGTCGAGAATTTCCTTATTTCGTCATTGACTGTGTTGACATCCACTTCGCTATGCAGCTCATTGTTCATAAGGAACCAGGGAGCATTAGAGAGGTTTCTTAAAATACTATTTTGTGCTCTTTGAATTATTTGTGTATTTGACTTGCAGGCCGAACCCCAGAGTTGTATACCATATGTCCAGATAGGTTTTAGTACGACCTTGTATATCAGAAGTTTGTTGTCTATACTCAGAATTGAGTTTCTACCCACAAGCCAATGCAGGTTACGGTATCTGAGGTTGAGCTCATCCCTTTTTTTCTTTATGTGTGTCCTCCAGGTCAGTCTACGATCTAGGTGCATACCCAGGTATTTTACAGAGTCCTTGTGTGGAAGTGTATTTGCTCCGAGGTGAACAGGTGGGCAGTCTCCTCTACGGAGTGTGAATGTAGCGTGAGTAGACTTCGAGGCACTAGCCGTTATCCTCCATTTTGTCAACCACTGCCCTATTTTGTCGAGTCCTATTTGGAGGCGTTGTGATGCTTCTTTTGGGTCCTTGCTACTAGCGAGAATAGCAGTGTCATCTGCGAATGTAGCTGTTACAATGCCTGGAGCTTCTGGTAGGTCTGATGTGAAGATCGTATATAGGACGGGGCCTAGCACTGATCCCTGAGGTACTCCTGCTTGTATGTCGTGGACTTTCGAGGTGTATTCACCATCCTTTACCTGAAATGATCTTTCCGTAAGGTATGAGTAAAGTATGCCAAAGAACGGGTGTGGTAGTAGTTTCTTTATTTTACAAAGGAGCCCCTTATGCCATACCTTATCGAAAGCCTGTTGTATGTCTAAGAAGGCGGCTGAGCAATATTCTTTGAGTTCTAGGGACCTTCTAATTTGGTCAACTACTCTGTGGATTTGTTCTACTGTGCCGTGCTCCTGTCTAAAGCCAAACTGGTGATCCGGGACTATGGATTTTTCGGCTAGAGTTTTTAACATTCGCGAGAGTAGAATTTTCTCAAAGAGTTTAGAGGTGACTGGCAATAAGCTTATAGGTCTATATGAACCGACCTCGTTGGCCGGTTTTCCTTCCTTGTGAATCATAATGATTTGTGAAATCTTCCACACATTTGGGTAGTGGCCGACTCGTAGAATTCCATTGAAGAGTGTAGTAAGGAATACTATGCCTTTCTTTGGTAGTTGGATTAAGATCTCTTTAGTTATTTGGTCGAAACCAGGTGCCTTGTTGTTGTCCAGTTTTGATAAGTGTCTAGTGATTTCTCTAGGGTTAGTTGGCTTTAAGGGTGCATCCAATTGGAAGTCTTGGCCCAAGATCTGGTCGATGTCGTCGTCGTCGTCATTGCTCCCGCATTCGGTAGGCTTGAACACGTCGGCAAGATGGCTCGCAAAGGCATCCACTCTTTGTTGTGCTGTTCTGGCCCATTGGGAGTTAGCCAGTTTCAGGGGTGGTCGGGTAAGTTTTGGTTGGTTGAAGTGTGACGTGGCTTTCCAAAGTGAGTAGTTGGATGCCTTTGACGCCGTTAGTGTCTCCAAGTACCGTGTTAGTGATTCATTTTTAGCATTGCTTAGAAGTTCCTTGAGGTCGGTTATCGCTTTGTTTAATGCTTTTTTGTCTTCACAGTGCCGGCTGCAGTGCCAGACTCTACGGAGTCTTCTTTTTTCCTGGATTTTTACTCTTATTTCCCGGGAAACTACGCTGTTTTGTTTGGGTGGTTTGGCTGGAATATCAGGAGTCGTTGACCAGCATGCGACTTGGATAAGGTTTGTAAAGTTGGTTGCAGCCATTTCTATGTCTTCGGGGTTTTTGAGAGCAATCCGTAGGTCAAGCCTTCTTTCGATTATTTCCCTAAATGAGTTCCAGTCTGTGAGTTTACTGTACATTTTCGGAATAATCTCATAATCTAGTAGCGTTGTACCGATAGTCAGTAGGACCGGAGTGTGGGCTGAGGAGCCATCTAGGCACGAGTTTATCGTGGTAGAATACTGTGATAGTCCCCTGCAGATGTAGAAGTCGATGATATCTGGTAGTCTATCCTTGTCAGTAGGCCAGTGAGTCGGTTCTGCAGTAGATAGCGTTGTAAGATTATTATTATCGATCGAAAGCTTAAGCTGTCTTCCTCTTGTGGTTGTTAGCCTTGAGCCCCAGTGGGGGTGTTTAGAGTTCCAGTCTCCTCCAGCGATGAATCTGGGACCTAGTGTGTCAAAGAACACAGTGAACGGAACATAAAACATAAAACGGATCTTTTCATTTATCACAAAAAAAAAACAAATTCTCAAATCACACAAATAATTATAAAAACTTTCTTTTATCTTATATCTATCTATGTATATAATGTTTTAAATCTATCAGTTATCTAGTACCTACCCATAACACAAGCTTTGAGTAGCTTGCTTTGGGGCTAGATGATGCTGTGTGGACTGTCCAGCATTATTTATTTATTTATTTATTTATTTACCTTTGGTGCCTTGCATGACATTTTATTTGTGGGCCGGCAGGTGGTGCACATAAGTTTAGCCCTCAAGACTATTTCATGTGCGAGCAATAATCATAGAAATTAATATTTTATACCTGTGCTTTTCTCGAACGGTACTTCATGATCAGCGAACACTTCAACTTGTAAATATTTCTTATCAAACATACTTCGGGTACTCCACAACGGCAATGCTGTATTACCCACAGATATATTATTGTAACTCGGCAGGAACGGCTTGTGAAATATCATATTCATATTTTCTGGATAGTCTGGTGTGGATGGCATGATTTTTGAGTGCTAAAAATATTGAAATTACCAAAGGTATATAGTTTATTCACTTACATAAATGACGATGTTTTCCTTCACCGTTTCTAGGTGTTTATCGCCACTAGCAGCTACCTATTCGATAACTACGTATACCGTCGCATCGGTTCTGTGGAAATAATGCTCCGATGCGTGCTTTATATGTTGTGAGCCCGATTTTACTGCCTCGTCTCAAAAAAACACAATAAATGTGAAACTAACTAATGCCCGCGACTTACTAACAAATATATACAAATGCTACTGAAATCCATGCGGGAAGTGCCAATTATGTTTGGACGTGCCTCCGACTACCTCTCATTAGTTAACAATATCGAATTAACTTGTAGCGATCTGGGTGTAAGAGCCTGGGGATTAAATCGTGATCACGTTTTTTGTTTGAAATTCTACAAACGGGTATCACCGCTCGTCTTTACCTATCTTGTAAGAGTTTTAAACTTGTAGGTAGCATCCCAGGTACATGGATTTTGTTTCGCAAAAGTAGATATAATTTATTATATTCACAATAAGTTATATATTTAAACTTACGTTGTAGTAAACAATAGAAGTCTTTCCATATATAACTAAGACGGTACAACGTTATTTATAATCGTAGGTAAGTACATTACGATTTATTTTGCAAAATAAGCATTTTTCTCACCGCACCGGTTGAAAAAACTTTCAAATTGTTTACTCACTCACACAAACACAAAGAGTGAATTGGTTGATTTGATTGAACAGACCAAACAGAACAGAACGACAGACACAGAGACAGAATAGGATACCTACAGAAAATACCTAAAGTTCAAAGTTCGTTCAATAATGATTAATTCTCAGAGTAAAGATAAAGATTAATTTCACCAAACACTTCACTTCAATCAAACTCATTTACAAGTTCTTGTTCCTGAGTTTTACATAGTATTTAAAACTGTTTAAACTAAAGTTTCTACAGAACCATCAAAAAGTACTCACTAATCTCCCTTCATTTTAATCTACCTATTAATGAGTGAAGTTTTTTTTTGTTTCGCAGTTGGTTCAATTTCAATTGCCATCTTTTCACGGAATAGAAGAGTTCAATATTACAGTTTTCTGGTTTTCTTGATAAAGGTATTAATACTTATAATATATTAATTTATATATATAGATTTCATGTTACAAAAAACATTTGCTAGGGGAGAGACTTGTTGTTTTTATTTGGTCACTTAGTAAAGGTTTTTTTCTGGTCATAGACTAGAAAATAAAATTTTATTCCACCCCAGACTGTGACATTGACATCAGGAAAAAGTAGTGTTGTTAAGTTTTCGGTGACAACTTGGTTTTTTTTTTTGCTCTAGGCAATATGACATCTGTATTTAATGAGATAATTTTTGCCAGTCATGTTTTTTTTTTATTGTATACTATTGTCAAAGTCAATGAATTTTTACTATCAAAACTCATAGTAATCACACGTCTCGTTACACAACATTCATCCCTCACGACATGCCCATACCAGTGGCAGGAATAAAAGAATGATATGTATCGCATTGTTTATTTCTACCAGCGGACTTGCCCCCGGTACTCCTCACTGACAGCCACCCTCTTGATACTCTCATAGCCGAGGATGATGGAGAATGAGAAGCAGGCTGACTGCACCAGCCGTGCTGACAGACCCTTGCGGTAGAGCCCTATCAGGCCTTCCTCACGCCACAACGTGTGGAACACTTGTTTCATCGTACCATATCCTTCAACCTGGAACAATTTAAAACATCTTTTTACTTGACTGAGGGAGTATATTTAATTTTATGTGTTTGGGATGTATGCGAATACTTTAGCTGCCAAACAAAAGCTGAATTTTGACAAATGAAATGTCATTGAATGTGTCTGGATCACGAAAACTGGCGATTAGGTTAGGTTACATTTTAAAGAAAACGGAAGAAATTAATTTGCATAAGACTCGACAATAAAGGTCTATGGACTATAGCCTGCTCAAATGAGCGAAAAATGTAACAAAAAAAATTGTCTGGGTCACAAAAGTGACATAAAGGTTATGAAATGTCAAAAAATTCAATATGGCGGCTGCAAGATGGTGTTTTCAATTAGTCACAGCTGGGTATTTAGATTTTTGAATAAATAAAAATAAAATAAAATAAATATGATCACGACTGTAATCCCCTGGCTCGCCAGATATCTTCCTCAGATCTTTAGATACTTAGATCTTTGAGGATATCTAATGGGGGCAGTCAGAAGCACGTCCAAACATGACATTTGGTACATGCCCACATTTTGCACAGTAGTTAGTATTCCGTACGTGACAGGTTGCAAGCCCATCGCCGCTAGATATAAGAATGACCTATGACACACCTTCGAATTTTTGGTTCTAGGGTATGCCGGTTTCCTCACGATGTCCTCTGTGGCGCAGCGGGTGAGAGTCCACCTGCGACGCAAGAGGTAGCGGGTTCGATTCCCGCCTCGGAACAAATTTGTGTACGATCTGCAGAAATTTGTTCCGTTGGTCTGGGTGTTTTCTATGTATAATAAAAAATATCTATCTATGTATATAATATGTATTAAATCTATCAGTTATCTAGTACCCATAACACAAGCTTTGAGTAGCTTACTTTGGGGCTAGATGATGCTGTGTGGATTGTCCAGCATTATTTATTTATTTATTTATTTATGTTTTCCTTCACCGTTTAAGAGCACAGGCATTGCGCACATACATTTTTCGAATGGAAAAACTCATTGGTGCACGTCCAGGTTTGAACTCACGACCTTCGGATCGTGAGGCCGGGGTGCTACCACTGCACTACCAGCTTTGAAATAAATACTATAGTTTATAAAAACTGGTTTCAGTGTGAACCCTAACTAGGTGAGCTAGGTATACTGACCTGCAACCTTGCGCGCACAATGTCCAGCGGGTTGGTTAATACAGTGGTGGTGAAGCCGCCCAGCGTGCCCGCGCAGCACTGTATCAACAAGTGAGACACCCACGATGGAGAGATGCGGAACAACTCATCTGTAACGAAACCTTTTTCAAATTAGATTTTTTATGACATAAATTTACAATAACTAAGAAGTTTTAATAGCTTAATTTTAGGATCGAACGTGACGAAGAGAAGAGAGTTATTATTAAAACAATAGAAAGCGGGAGAGGTAAAATGGTTGGACATCTTAAACGACATGACAGCTTCATAAAGAACATAATTGAAGGAAAGTTAGAAGGAAAGAGAGGAAGAGGAAGGCCTAGAATCAGCTACATAAGGCAAATAAAAGAGAAGGTTGCTGTCATGTCTTATAAGTAGTTGAAAGAGATGGCGTTGACGAGAACGAAATGGAAAGAAATGCATCAGATAACAGACAAGAGCTGAAAAAGCTCTTAAATATAAAAAAAAAATAAGCGCGGCTTTGCTCGCGAGGTACCTACATAAAATATAGCTCTGTTACTCAGGGATAACGTAGCATTCTAACGGTGAAAGAATTTTTGAAACCGGACCAGTAGTTTTTGAGTTTATTTGTTTCAAAACAAAAATACAAAACTTTCCTCTTTATAATATTAGTATAGATGTAGGCCTGCATTGTCTTAGATATACGAAACGTAACTGGCTATGAGAGATA
Source organism: Cosmorhoe ocellata (assembly GCA_963675405.1). NCBI lineage: Eukaryota > Metazoa > Arthropoda > Insecta > Lepidoptera > Geometridae > Cosmorhoe > Cosmorhoe ocellata. The sequence continues at coordinate 1,592,904 of OY776273.1, forward strand.
AAGAGAAAGAAAATGTATACCTGTCTCTCTTGCTCCTACGAAATATGCCTATAAACGAAACGTAACTCTCTCTTTCTATCATATATCTCCCTCAACTTCCGTTCGCCTAACCTTTCGAAAAGTGTTCCATCACACTTTTGGTAACGCTCTCATTACGCACTCACCAGCTTACTCCCAAGTCAAGAAGCGTAAAAACAATTTAAGTAAAACTTCTTAAAGTTTATCTAAATTAAAATTAAAATAAGAAAAGATGGATGGACTGTGTGAAAGATGACATGGGTAGGAAAGGAGTGAGTACTGAGATGACGAATGATAGAGGGAAATGGAAGATCACATGTTGTGTCGACCCAGTGTTGCCAGATACACTGTAACTACAGCAGATCTACTGTATTTCCACACGATCCACTGTACACTGTAATACTAAAAAAAAATAACAGTGTACACTGTAATTTTTCAACGTGCATTTATTGTAATTTTGTATCAAACACTGTAATTTTGACCACTTTTGAGCCAAACACTGTCATTTTGACCACTTTTTGAGCACCAGTGTTTTTGCCAAAAAAAAATCTGGCAACACTGTGTCGACCGCATAACGTGGGGAAAGGGACGGAAGATGATGATCAAGTTTTACTTAAATTTTGTCTTGTTAGAATATAAAGTGACCTTGGTAGGTGGTGTAGAGGGCCCACCAGAGTGCGGAGTTGGGCACGTAGGCGGCCAGCGAGGCGCAGTACCCGCGGTAGTACCCGCGCACTCCATGCAGGCGGTACACGCGTGCAGCCACCTCGCGCGCCAGCTGTGCCTTCGACACGCGCTTGTCCAGATCCAAGCCGAGAGGGTTGATTTTCTAAAAAAAAATTTGATATGAAAATTCATCCATAAGTACAGTTGGCCCAACGAGTCGAGGCATTCGTGAAGTTAGCCGCAAGAGCTGCGCAGTATCGTTTTTCGGGAGCAATTGGAGGTATGGAGAGGGACGGACGGTGGGAATAGGGAATGCAATCTCGATCTCGCGAGATCTCGGCCTTTTTTAGCGAGATTGATCTCGGTCGAAAAACGGGCGAGATCTGGCGAGATTATTGAGATTGTACTCGAGCATCATTAAACGTCTTATTCATGGTATATTTCGTTATTATCAAAATATTTGGTACATTTTGTTACATAATCTGTAATATCTAATGGATCTACTGAGTAGATATAGTTTTAATTGATAATTCTCAGTTTAAGAGTCAACTCAACTTAGAAAATAAGTTTTTTTTTATTTCTCGTTGTTTCGTTTGTTACAAAAGAACTGTTTTATTACTAAAAGATTTTTGTTTGATATTAGGAAAGAAAAACTGATTGTTTCTTACATTTGTTATTTGATAGATTACTACTCAAGCCCTTTCATTAGATACCTATTACCTTTTATTTAAAAATGTTATTCGCCATTTTGTGGCGGCGGCCATCTTGAGTTTGAAATTTGTCATGGTGTATAGTGTTCTACTACTCAAGCCCTTTCCTTTGATACCTATATTGAGGGAGTTGATAAAAAATATTCAATGTAATCCGTCATTTTGTAGCGGCGGCCATCTTTCCGTTTAAACTAGATTAAGCTTGCCGGTAAAATATCAAAGGGGCCATCCATAAATAACGTTACGTTAAGGGGGAGGGAGGGGGTCGACGAAGTGTGACAAGGGGGTGAGAGGGGTCCTTAATTTCGTGCCTTCACATTTCAAGATCTATTATAATCTAAGTGTTGAAACACGAACTTTAAACTATTACTTTACGAAAACCTCAATAATATATACAACTATATCTGTATAAATATAAGATACCAATTGTTTTGTCGGTCGACATAATGTGACGTCACACTAGGGAGGGGGGGAGTCTCACAAATGTGACCGGCTCTGACAAGGACGGCGCAAAAAATCATAAAATTCGTGTGACGTAATTTATAGTTGACCCCAAATTGAGTAGAAAGGCCCTAGGTCTTGCCATTAAAAGAGCTTTCAATATACTTACAATATTTTGATTTCCAACGCGTCCTTTCACCAAGCCTAGCACCATGAGATGTTGGCTCAGCACGTCGAACGGAACTATAATAGACTGGCCAACTATCGACGCACACCCGCCGCCGACGAACGACTGAAAGCAAATGAAGAAAACTTTAATACAGCGCCATCTAGCGGCGACCTTTATCCTACTGTAAGTTCTTCTTATAAGGCATCTGTCTCTTAGAAAAAAATCTTGCCAGTGTCATTTATATTTTATTAGCTGACCCGGCAGACTTCGTACTTATTTAGAAATGTTTGTATGGGAAATAGAAAAGGGCTATTTTTAGGGTTTTCCCGGCAGTTATTCGAATTTTTCCTAGACCTCCACGAACATTTCAAGACCAAGATAAGATAAATCCGTTTAGCCGTTCTCGAGTTTTAGCGAGACTAACGAACAGCAATTCATTTATATATATATAGATTTAAAAAGAAAAAAGTATAACTTACAAATTATTACCAGACTACTTCCAAAAACTTCAGGGGGTTAAAGTACCCATCAAAATAAACAACTTTTTCTAAAAAACCAACACTGAGCGAGAAAAAAACAGCTATTCCATACAAAGTTCAATACCTACTTGGCCAAAATGTATGAAACAGCTGATTTTTTCGCGCTCGCAGTGTTGGTTTCTTAGAAAAAGCTGTTTATATTGATGGGTACTTTAACCGCATGAAGTTTTCGGAAGTAGTCTGCTAACACACTGTTTATCTATACTAATATTATAAAGAGAAAAACTTTGATTGTTTGTTTGAAATGAATAGGCTCCGAAACTACTGAACCGATTTGAAAAATTCTTTCACCAATGTGTAGAATGAACTTTCAGGATGAACATAGGCTATATTTTATGTAGGTACTTCGCGGGCGACGCCGCGTGCAGAAGCTAGTTTAATCTAAACGTCTGCTGGATTACCATGGCAGCCGAAATTTTGTCGTGGCGCTTATTTTAACCCGGCTGGACGGTTTTGGGTGATATTTTGGAAAAAGTTATTTTAACTAACCTTGACTTTAGGACTGACATCGTGCCGGCCAAGTTCATGTCGGACGCTTTCGTACGTCGTGATGTAGAATACTCCAGAGATTATCTGAAACTGTAATGAAAACATGATCATGACTTAAACCCCCAGGCTCTAGGTGAATCTATGTGCCAATTCCAACCTAACCCAAGTATAGGTCATCCAACGGATCTAGGCATTCGTGACCACAGGTGCGAGTTTGCGCATGTACAGTTCCTTCCCCCCCTTATCATACCTCCAGTTGCTCCCGAAAAACGATACTGCGCAGCTCTTGCGGCTAACTTCACGAATGCCTGTATTCGTTGAGCCAACTATACGAGAAGAACAGGCAAGAAACTCGTCTCGGTCCTAGCGCTTTGTATGATCAAAAATGATCACGACTGTAATATATCCTTGGAAGCAGAATCCAGTCGTGCATCAATGAATTGTCTGTTCAAAAATGTATGTGCGCCATATCAGTACCCTCAAACGGTGAAGGAAAACATCATGAGGAAACCGGCATGTCGTAGCACCTACAGTTACAAGACATGTGAAGACATGTGTTAAATGCAAATAAGTTTCTGAAGCGAAGAATAGTCAAGGTCAGTGTTGGGCAAACTACGGCCCGCGAACCATCTCTTTCTCCATATGTACATTTTTATACTCTTTTAAATTTAATGTTCCATCCAACTTAAGGTAGAAATCACTTTAAAAATCTGGCTCGCGGCACATTTCACAGGTTTTATTTGGCCCTTGATCTAAAAAGTTTGCCCAGCCCTGGTCTAGATACTAGATGGTAGATCTAGATACTAGAAGATACATAAATATATTACACTCGATAGCCAGAACCCCCGGTAGAGTCCAGATATGCCTTCATTTCTATATATCTTGGAAATCGCATCCGATATGCCGCTATACGCTTCCCTCCTGCGTTGAATCTGGATTTGTGTCTTTACAAGTGTCAGTGGATAAAGCGCGCATCGAACTGAAAATAAAGGAATTATATCCATGTAAATCTGTATCTTATACCTTTAAACGAGCAATTCTTGTATATATCTAAATATATATAACTCAAAGGTGACTGACTGACTGAGTGACATAGTGATCTATCAACGCACAGCCCAAACCACTGGACGGATCGGGCCGAAATTTGGCATGCAGGTAGATGTTATGACGTAGGCATCCGCTAAGAAAGGATTTTGATTAATTCTACCCCCAAGGGGATAAAATAGGGGATGAAAGTTTGTATGAAAAGTCGCGATAATCGACATTCACGCGGGCGAAGCTGCGGGCATCAGCACGTATATTATATAATCTGAATCTCGGAAACGGCTCCAGCGATTTTCATGAAATTTAGTATGCAGGGGGTTTCGGGGGCGATAAATCGATCTAGGTAGGTTTCATTTTTATATAACGTCGTTTACCCATGTACTTATACTAATACTAGCTAACTCTCGGGTAACTTTATTTCCCGTCTTCGCAACATTTTTTATTGATGCTCCTATCGGTCGTAGCGTGATGTTATATATCCTATAGCCTTCCTCGATAAATGGACTATACAACACAACGATATTTCAATTCGAACCAGTAGTTTCTGAGATTAGCACGTTCAACCAAGCAAACTGAACTGATTATAAAGCTGAAGATTTAAAAAATTATAATTTTTATTAAATTTTTAATAAATTTTATTTGGTTAAAACCCGCAGACAAAGTTACGCGCTGGTCAGCTAGTAGTTTATAATTATAGCTGTTGATAGGCCTCACACAACTCAGTCGGTAGCAGCTCTGCCTTCTGCGCTGCAGGTTGTGGGTTTGATCCCCCAGGACTGACATGAGTGTGATGAACGCAGATGTTTGTTTTGCGTCTGGGTGATATTATGTAATCTATGTATGTATTTACAAAAAAAAATATAAAATAACTCTATCACCTACCTGGTCCACAAGTTTTGCTTAGTTTAGGGCTTAGATGGCATTGTGTGAAATGTCTACCAATATTTATTTATCTTTGACACAATCAAACCACTTTTTCTTCGGCCTTCCTCTACAAGCGTACCTAGATACACTCATACCTATAACTTTTCTAATACCCATTTATTTATCTTTCACACAATCAAACCACTTTTTCTTCGGCCTTACTCTACTTGCGTACCCAGATACACTCATACCCATAACTTTTTTAATACCCATACGTATAGTTATATTAAAATGATTACCTGTGAAACTACTTAGTGTGTAGAGTGGAAAGAATTTGTTTTTATCCATCATACTCCATTCTATTGTGGTGATGAGCTGAGGGGGAGGAGTCTCCACCATGGTAGCCATGGCACATCTGTCTGTCTCACTCTTGCGATTATCTTCTTTTTCTTCGATCTTCGTGTTAAACAACCATAGACTTAACATTTATTTCTTCTCTAATTTCTCACTAATACACAGCGTGTTGCTAAGCTACTTTTTTTAAACTAAATTAAAACTCTTTGGTAACTATTGATTTTTAAAGTTTTAAAAACTTGTAAGTATTATATACAATGTAAATATAGTGGAATTATGATTTTAAGCATAAATATTGTAACAATGAAAATAAATTATTTATTCTATTAACAGGCGAGACTAGATCTCTTTATCTCTATAGTTTTTTGCTTAGTTTTACTAAGTTATGTATGAGTTCCACTGCAATTTGGTTTTTATATTCTTTATAATAGGCACTTCCATGGTGGTTCAGAGTGGAATGCGTCTCTCTTCTGTGTTGCAGCTGAAATATAATACAAGAACATTAAAAATAAGAATGGCAGCATCACTCCTGCCCGTGCAATTCTATTCAGTTTATATTTTACTGTTATTTTTAAAACTTTTTTTAACCTTGATCATATATACCGTAGAACTCAACTTTCAAGCTGATAGCATGGAGAGGGAGCAATAAAAGATTTGTTCCTAATAAGTTGGGTACATTTACAATTAACTAATATTTTACGAGATAAACAACATTGTTTGTTGCGATCAATGAAGAAAGTGAGAACAATGAAAATTAGGTACCTACTTGCAATCCATACATTAACTACACAAAAGATGTAGGTACATCATTTTGCAGTATTTTTGTAATTTATGAAATCAGGCAGGTATTTCATCAGCGAACATTATTTTAGATTTTGATATTTTGTTTAGAATTTTATCACAGGTTTATCACTACGGCAATAGATATATTTCCTTTGAAAAGATAATTACGTTAGAAGTCGATAATTCTAGTGGGCTTACATTATCTCAATAAAAAGCAGCATACGGTGTTTTCAGCCGATGATTTTTCAGCTGCTGAAGGCCTGAAGGCCGAAGAAACATTTCCTAAATCTTATCAATGGCAAGTACAAGGTAACATGTAAATTTTATCTATTTAAAACCACCAATAGAAAAACTTATATGAAAAAAACTTACACATGAGTACTCTTGATTCCCATTACTGGATAAAACGAACCACACTATACAAAGCAACTCAAGTTCTTAACACGGGTTTGTGTAATGTTTTATGTAATAATTTGCACAATTTGATAAATCACACCATGGGAAAATAGTTCTTCACCACAACTGTCAGCTGACTGATTGATCGGCCATTTTGTTAGATTTTTTATTTTTTAGATTTTGTTCTGCTCAAAAATTGTGTTCCCGTTTTCTAACTACATCAAAGTTCAAATCCAAATGTAAATTAATATGAAATGATAGGTATGTAAGAATACCATTATTAGAATAATCTATGTACAAACATCTTAGTGCAAGCTGTTAGTGTGTTTCAGTTCAGGTAGACAAAAAAATAAATTACTTGAAAATTCCCTTGAAGAATGAGTCTCTTTCCCTTTAATACTGTCACGTATGTCACTGTCAGTCACCTTCAGTAATCAGTTTCAGTTTAATTAATCCATAATCCATCCCGTCAGTAAAATATTTCTCTTCTCGCTGTGACCTTGTTTACGTTTTTCTGGGTTTTATTTATTTATTTGCTGTTTTATAATTATGGTGAGGCTGTTTAATAAACATTTGTAACTAACTAATATTATACTGACTGACTAATATTATAATTATTTACAGGCACGTTACTTCAAAGAACAAGATATCGATGGTGAGCGAATTAGATCTACTTTCTATTTCTTGTAATCGCTATCAATCAATTGACTATCATAATGATAAATAAAACTATATCTGCCTAATTTTTAGTATTAACTTACCTCCTCTTCCTTCAATATTGAAGTCATACTGATTCTGCTTTTTATCGTTGTAGGTACTACCTACTTAATTCTTTCGTGTAGTGAATGGTACTTATAATAGTGCACTTCAGAGAATCCTTTCGTTATATTAGCACTCTGGTGACACAATTAGAAAGCATTTTCCGTTCATTTATACCTACTTTTACTGTATGTAAAAGCAGTAGAGCCGCGGGCGTCTATTTACACTCCTGTCTCGTGGCTCGTCTCACGGCTCGTACAGTTGACCCAACAAGTCGAGGCATTCGTGAAGTTAGCCGCAGAGCGCTGCGCAGTATCGTTTTTCGGGAGCAATTGGAGGTATGGAGAGGGGCGGTGGTACTGTACATGCACAAACTCGCACCTGTGGCTAACTTCACGAATGCCTAGATCCTTTGGAAGAACTGTACGCGAGTGTAAATGAGCTATAAAACTTGTTCCAGAGTTCCGTGAATGTTTCTACCTGTTTGCCCGCTCCGGGCAGATTACATCTCTGGATGAGCTGACTGTGGTCATGAGGTCTCTGGGCATGAGCCCAACTATACAGGAATTAGCAGGTACACATTGTAACTGATTTTCTTTTATATCTTGTTTACTAAAATCTGTCTCTCTGTTATGCTAATTTGGTCTATAAGGTGAGCCAAATAAGATTGTACCTATTGTAGCATTTTTTTAAGTTAGTCTGCAGAATTACCGCCATACCTCTTAACACTCACTTTAGTCTTTAAGAATTGTCTATACCTAAACTGTTTTAATGAAACAGGTACATAATCGAAGGTAACCTATATTTTGTCTCTTTCAGGTTACTTGAAAGGAAAAGGAGGGAAGATGTCATTTGCTGACTTCCTAGAAGTCATGCATATTCATTCCAGAGCTGAAAACCTGCCGAGTGAGGTGTGATATTTTTAACATTGTTGTGGAACATGTCAATATTTTTTCACTTAATTGTCCTACTGGTTCTACTGAGAATGTTTTCCAATCTGATCAACTTTGTCCAACTTGGTCTACTGGGAATTATGTTTTCCTATCTGATCAACTTTAACAATTTGGTTGGACTAATGAGAATTTGTTTTCCCTTTTGATCAACTTGAATGTTGGAAAAAAAATTAACCATAATAAATTGATACTTTCTTTTAAATATATTTAAATAAATGTTTATAATTTTTTGAGTTTGGTATTCACGAATTTTTTAGTTTATGACAGAAATGATTGACCAGTTGCAGCACTTTTAAATAATATAATTACGCCTACAGTGTTTTAAGTAAGTATTTAATTATGGTATTTCAGGTGGTGAATGCATTCAAAGCTGCCGACAATGATAAGAGAGGGTCAATCCCAGCTAGACAACTGCGAACCCTGCTCCAGAACTGGGGGGAGGGACTATCAGCCAGAGAGGTAATATCAGCCTTATTGCTATAAGACATAAACATGGGGGCCGATCATTAATCACGTGAGGCTCGAAAGGTGGGGGAGGGGGTTTGGCAAAAATCACGAAATATCACTGGGTAGGAGGGTGTAGTAAGATATTACTTATTTTTTCCTCAACCGCGCGATTTCTAGACCGAAAACAGATTTTATTTATCATGGTCCTTATTTTTAGAATAAAATAAGATTACACTTTAGACCTGTATTAAAGATAATATTCTTAAAATTTTGAGATTCTTTGTGTACTTACTAAAAATACACGTGATTTTGGGTGGAGGGCTAGTCTTAAATCTCACCATGTATTACCAGGGGGACGTATTAAAAATGCTAAAAAAAATCAAGTGATTAATAGACGGCCCCATATCAAGAATTCTTAAAAAAATATACTCAAAATTCAATAACTACTATGCTACCTATTGTGGTGTTACTTTAAAACGACACACTTGATACAGCAATTATTTAAATATACATATTTGTTGGTTTAGGTTGACAACATATTTCGCGAGGCGAACGTGACGAATAGCGGCTCCGTTCGATACGAGGACTTCGTGAAGATAGCTTGCGCACCCGTTCCGGATTATTACTAACATAATAATAACTAAATATTATTTATAACATTCCAACAGTTCATCCACATCATCTTCCTGCCCTATTCCCACGTTATGCGGTCGGCACAACATGTGATCTTCCATTTCCCTCTATCATCCGTCATCTCAGTCACTCCTTTCTTACCCATATCATCTTTCACACAGTCCATCCATCTTTTCTTCGGTCTACCTCTACCCCTGTATCCATCCACATTCACACCTCAACACTCACCATGCCCATAACACGCTAGCCTTCAACATTCCAACAGTTATTGAAATATATTTTTTTACAAAAACAAAGATGATTCAGACTGTAGTTCTCAGGTTTTTTTACAATAACATTTTAATGTGTATGAAGACCTACTTAAAATTCTATTTATGTATGAGAATATAATGTTTGATATATATATGTATTATCTGTGTGGCCTAAGTTGCTAAAGTAGCCCTATTTAATATAAGTAAAAATTATGTTTTTTATGGTGACAGGTTTATAAAATAAACAAAAATGCATTTAAACACTGGTTTTATTTTAAATGTAACAACAACATGATATGGCACTGTTAAGTGTGGTCCGTTTATTAAATTAGTAATCATAATTAATAATTAATTGTAATAAAACAATATTACAACATACAAAATGCTCAGAATATTAAAAGAAATAAATATCGTATTTGTCAAGATTCTAGGTTTCAGATTATATGCAATCAAATTATCTAGGAACAAGTATTGTACAACCTAAGTAGATCATAAAATCAAATTTTAAAACCAACAATGACTAGATACTCTACAATTATACCATTGTACTACTAACTAGGCAAAAATGCAAAATACTGTAATCTTAAATCTAACTATTTGTCTACGGGATCTCTACCAAAGCACTTTGTTTTGAGCATATTTTTAAGCTTATTGTGTGAATTTATTTACAATAATTTGTTAGTCTAAGGCAGAAGATTCTAGGCTGTCTCGGCAAGTGGTATTTGAACAAGAAAAATTAAACATCCCCGAATTTAAATAAAGTATTATTCTGCAGTTAAGGGGCCTAACCAGAAGTTCTAATAAACCATCGATTATAAGTCATGGTACGAAATATTAAAGTTATAATATTACTTTGACAATGTTTTGGCTCCAGTTCACTGTTTTAAGTATCAAAACAGAACCTTTTAATAGTTTCGGCTGTCTCAAGGCTTAGCTATGAAGCAGCTTAATCTGTAACTAAAGTATCTTCCTTTCATTTCATTACCACTTGTCTTGACTTTTAATATGAATTGGTCAATATTTGGCCACAAATTTATTTTAAATTCTACTTAATCATCAAATTGAATCATAAGGTAGTATTGCTTATTTGTTATAAATAATGTTTGTAAATGTAATATTATTTTTCAATATCGGTAGATGTAGGTATTTTCATTAATATTGGCACACATTATTGTAGTATTCGGTTTTAGCTTAATAAATTGGTTGTTATTATTAAGTATGCTTTTTTTATGCAAAATTATGTTGTAAGTAGTTTAATGTACCTAAACATAGATAAATAAATATATAATACGTAGGAATACTTTGATTGTAACTGGATTTTATATAAATGAAAACTTAAGAAATAGTATGAACGAGAAGTTTCTAATCTCTAAATGATCTAATAAGATTTAAAAGTAAAGACGCGAGTGTCTTTGCAACAGGAAATGTGCCTACTTGTTTTTTTTTGAAACTTTCTGGTGTAAAATAAGCTTTTGGTGTTAAATCACACAAAGTGCTAGGACTTAATTATAGGGTAAAGAGCAAAAAATCAAGAAAGAAAAATCACTTAAAGTGCACCTTATTTGAATTAGAATTATAGAGTTAGTTAGAGAGTGATACAAATTCTAATATAAATGACTAGATTTTTGAGTCTTTTTTAAACTTTCACAATCATACTTGTATAATTACTATTTCACGCGAATTTATCGCTTTAGCCATTATTGTGGCAACACAATCGAAATGTCAGTAGGTCTACTATGAGTTTTCACAATCTACACTCGCTAGCGACTCGTTAAAACTTTATGAAAACTTGTAAAGCGCCTCTAGCGGATAGTTGGGTACTAAAACGTCGCGTAGTTAACTATATTACGTCACAGCGCACTACAGCGACTGTAGTTTGCGCTTCATTCATTTGCTTAGAATTTGGTACCATGAGTAACAATTTTGACAGATGTCATAGTAACGTACTATTACTACTGTAGTAACGTCAGTCGATCTCAATGTGACAACTCATGGTAGACGTACAGATAATAGATTAATTCAAAATAAAAAAAACAAACAAACGTGATCACGACTAATCCTCAGGCTCGGTAAATATCTCCTCAGATCTAGTCACTTAGATCTTTGAGGATATCTAAAGAGGGTAGTCATCGGCACGTCCAATGATATTTGGCACATGACCACTCTTTGCACAGTGATTAGTATTCCGTATGTGACAGGTTGCAATTATGTAATTCAAAATAATTCATACATAAAGCGTAAACCAACTTTCCGAACGAGATTTTCTCGCTAAAATGTTCAATTGATTGTATGAAAAAAACTTATGGACCAATTGTACAATAACAATAATTTTATCAGTTGGTCTGTTTGGAAAAATTCCGCTTCGTACAACCAGTAGTAGGACCACTGGGAAAACCCTTGGGAACCATAACTTTGACAGCTGAGTGTCAAAAAAGAAATCTCCGAATAATTCTATTTCACGAAGATCAGTTGTTTATTAGATTTTGAATCTTATCTTATGTCAAAAGGACTTTGTGAAATAGACTAACTTTTAAATTGTATCTTACAACAAAAACCTTTCTTGAGATAATCCTAGGTCATAAACAAAATAATGGATGTGCTTCTAATTTCATAGGCAGTGAACGAAAAAAAACATGGAAGCATTTCTTCAAGGGAAAATATCCGCGAAGCATGACACCAAATATCACACATCGAAACTAATTCGTGGATTTAAAAAAATAATAATTAAGTCGACTTGATTCCTTCGTGGGTTTAAATAAACCGAGTAACGTGTAATAAGCTTATACCAATTTTTCATAAACTCTTGGGCATAATTGACAGGCCCCGCCTATCAGAGCTCTATTTTTATAGGATCTTTAGCTTAACGAATGCTTCCATGTATTGTACGTTCACTACACCACTACAATTTTTCCGATGTGGGCGCCGAGTGCCGACTTTCGTACTTTGCCAACTTATGCAATATTCAGTGTATTAGCGGAGTGCCGACTTTACAAACTTGACAAAAGTAAATATCTTTGCATCTATTCTCGTTGATAACAGCGTCAAGTGTTACCTTTTACTTACAGGTGAATTGATATTGACAAATACTAGCTGATGCCTGTGGCTTTGCCCGCGTGGATGTCTGTCATCGCGACTAAGTACCTAATCATGAAATTTTTAACAAATCCTACTAATATTATAAACGCGAAAGTTTGCTTGGATGTCTGGATGTTGGTTACTCTTTCACGCTGAAACGGCTAAACGGATCTGGATGATATTTGACACAGATATAGATTATGGTCTGGAAGAACACAAAGGCTACATTTTATCTCGGAAAAATGTACGGTTCCCGTGGGATATTTTTTTTTTGTTTGTCTAGGTACCACGCGGGCGAAGCCGTGGGTGGAAGCTAGTATCATTGGATTTTAGCCAATGTATACAAAAACTTGACAAATTATACACTAAAACCTTTGAAAATAACTCTATCCGTTGGTGAAAACAGCATGAGAATCGGTGCAGTAGTTTTTGAGTTCATCACGAGCAGACAGATAGACGCGGCTTTTGTTATGTGATAAATCAGACATGTTTGTTTTTAGTTGACTTCCGCTTCCGGAAGTTTCCCATAGAGCGTAGGATCTGAGTGTTTTCATCTTCCAACTCTCTATCCATGCCCGACACCCCGGGGACCTGGCCGAATAGCTTCAACTTACTGGGCAAGTAGATCAGACCGAGTAATGTTATAACTGAAAATGAGAACAAAAAAACTTGAGAGGTGTCAAGGGACACCCGGATGGAACGAAGTTCCTTTCCTTGCTTTCCATGAGAGAGAGAGAGAGAGAGACAGACAGAGAAACACGCGCACGCCGCACGGCTTACAACTATAGCAAAAAGTGTCGTTACAACTTTTCGTGAGAATTTTTTCTGTCTAGCCCCCTTTCACAACGCGCGATAAAGAACTTTGTTCCAATATAATAAGAACATGCAACATTCAAAACACATTTAAAATTAACTATTTTATATAAAAAAATATTAATAAAGATTGAGTTATACATAAATAAATATTGGTAAGTTCACACAACGTCATTTTGCCCCGAAATAAGCAAAGTTTGTACTATTATTATTAGAATTAAAAGGGTATTTATCGCGTTCTATTTACCTATTTAAACCTGTCGAAACGTCGGGAAAATAAATAGGTAAATAAAACGCTATAAATACCCGTTTTATACTAATAAATAATGCGTTCAGATCGCTTATGCTTGTACTATGGAAACCAGGATAGTTGATAGATAAATTAAATACTTTTTTTTGTAAAAACATACATACAGCATACATAGAATAGAAACAAATTAATACCTAATCACAGAACAAACATCTGCATTCATGACACAAATATTAATCCTGGGTGGGGATCGAACCCACAACCTGCAGCGCAGAAGGCAGAGCTACTACCAACTGAGCTGTGAGGCCGGTCATTTGGAGAATAATCTTGCATATCAACTCTGGTTTTTGAAGTGAAACTTCAGACTTCCAAGACTTCCTACAAGGTTGCGTTAAACCAGTGGTTCCCAAACTCTTTTCTTTCATAGACCACTTTCAAAATTTTGCTGGATCCGGTGGACCCCCTGTATCTACATTACTACCAATTTCTAAATCTCGAAAAAAGTGAAGATTAGATCTATCTATCTATGGAAACTTGCGTTATGGTTGAGTTTGTGGCCAACATTTTAGTTCTTCACTATCGAAACCAAATTAATTTTCATATACCCCTGCTTACGATTTCAGACCCCCATTTTTTGTCACGTCCAACGTAGACCCCCGTCGAGAAGTGGCAGGTGTGACGTATGAAAACATAATTCATATGATTTTTCACTGCTACTTATGATTTGTCCCATGCCTATTATGATTTCACTAAAAATCAATTTCTACCCCTTCCTATTTTCAGTTCCACATTACAAAGTTTCACTTCTTCCGCGCGGAGGGACTCCACGCACTATTTTTTTTTATCAAAGAAAGTAACTTACTGTTCAATATGCACGGAAAGACCACATAAAAGTTGAGGTCCGTAGAGTGGAAGTAGAATGCCTCACTGAAGTACAGGATAATTGTCAGCATAAGAGACCAGTACCCCATAGACACCACCCTGGAATATAAGTGATTTTAATAATGTCCCAGGCACTACAGCAACTGTGAGAAAGCTCCGACATTGTTTTATTTAAATCAGTGATTCCCAAAGTTCCCAAGACCCCCAGGGGTCCACGGGAGACTCGACGGGGGTCTACGATTTACGTGACAAAAAATGGGGTCCACAATCGTAAGCACCCGTTTATTTTCATGCACCCTTTGTTCATGAAAATGAATTTGGTTTCGATAGTGATTAACTAAATTGTTGGCTTGTTATTTTAATATGATACCTAAATCAAACCTTTTCAATAAGCCAATTTATAAATAAATTGAGAAAAAAATGGTAATTTGGAAATGGAAATGATTTTTTTTTTTTAATCTATTAATCGTCGTTGTAACTCAGCCACAACGCAAGTTTCCATAAGGTTTCCATTGGTAGTAATGTAGATGCAGGGGGTACACCGGATGCAGCAAAATTTTGAAAGTGGTCTATGAAACAAAAGAGTTTGGGAACCACTGATTTAAATCATCCAATATAGGTAGGAAGACCTATTTAAATTAAATACATCCAACTGCATAAGGAGAGTGTTTTTATTGGCTGTCTACATATTTTTGGCTCTTTCAACCTACGATGACGTGGTGATGAAAATTGAGAAGGGTATGCTAAGATGGTTTGGGCGTGTAGAAAGGATGGATGAAAGGAGATTGGCGAAACAGTTGTATGAGGTGAGTGTGAATGGGACAGTTGGAAGGGGAAGACCTCAGCGTACCTCGATCAATTTTGGGGCGTTTTAGAGAGAGGCAAGGTCCAGAGTACTCTAAACCGACGCCCAGGTATGAAGAACGTAATGAGAGTGAATGAGGCAAGAGGTATGTCAGGATCGTAGCAAGTGGAGATCCGTGGTCTTTGCCTACCTCGTGGGGAAAACGTGTGATTTTAGATATGTATGTATGTACATCTGACTAATATTATAAACGCAAAAGTTAGTAAGAATGTACGGATGTATGTTTGTTGCTCTTTCACACTGAAACAGTTGAATGGATCTGGATAAAATTTGGCACAGCTATAGATTAAAGTCTGGAATAGGGCATAGGCTACTTTTTGTCCTGAAAAAATTTATGGGTTTCGTGGGATAGATTTGTTTTTGTTTTTCAAAGTACCATGCGGGAGAAGCTAGTATACAATAAAAAATATATTAATACTTACGGTCTGTAATGAATGTACAAAGTACTATGTATAAGAGCTAGTGCTTTTAATACTGAATACATCCCCAACATACGATTTATAGTGAAATCACCTGTGGAATAAATCAAAATTTTAGTTAAACAAGATTTTAAGTTGATATTACAGATTCATTTGATGTGTAAATGTTTTATTTTAAATACAATATTAGTTATAATGCCAGTGCTCTTAAATGGTGAAGGAAAACATCACAAGGAAACCGGCATACCCTAGAATCAAAAATTTATATTAGTATTCTTATGCGATGGGCTTGCAACCTGTCACATATGGAATACTAACTACTGTGCAAAATTTCACGTTCGGACATGCCTCTGACTATCCTCTAGATATGCATCAATTTGTGGACCAGTGATTGGGATAGCTGCTTGATTCAGCTAAAGAAATAAATGAGGATAGTAACTCTGATACTCTTACAAAATATGGAAAGTTTGAAAAAGTATTAACTAAATCAAAATGCGAGAAATGTAGTGCGAATAAATATAGTCTAAGTGATACAACACTCCAACTCATGGAGGAGAGGAAAAATTTGCTTTCAAAACACCCCAAAAAAGAATATGCTAAAACTATAGCAGAATTAAGTAAGAGAATCAGGGAGAACATCAGAAAAGACAGGAAAATAAAGAGACTACAAACATTAGAAAAGCATATAAAGAAAACAGGCGGCTTGAAAAAAGCACTTTCGGAACTACGCGAAACCAACAAAGAATGGATACCAAAGCTTAACAAAAACGAGAAAACCTCTTCAAACAGAAAAGTTATAAACGAAATAGCTACCAAATTCTACCAGGACCTCTACTCAGACCCAGACAATAGGCACGATAGACAGGAACAAAGAGACATAAAAGGAAGACAGCTTAAAGCGGAACTTGCACCAGAAATTCTACCTATTGAAATAGAAAAAGCTATATATAGCCAAAAGATGGAGAAATCCCCAGGCCCTGACAAAGTCACGAACGAACTGCTTAGAGGCACTATTAAGGAAATACTACCTATACTTACTTCAATATTTAATGAAATACTTGTAACCGGTTTAATCCCCACACAGTGGAAAACATCAAACATTATCCTTATATTTAAGAAAGGACAGAAGGAAGATATAAGAAACTATAGACCCATAAGCTTGATGTCTAATATCTACAAGGTATTCTCCAAAGTTATCCTGGGAAGATTAAGTAAAATTTTAGACGAAAACCAACCAAGAGAGCAAGCTGGCTTTAGACAAAAATACTCTACCCTGGATCACATACATACGGTGAAACAAATAATGGAAAAATATAACGAGTATAACAAGAACCTATACATGGCATTTATCGATTATTCGAAAGCCTTTGACAGCATAAGCCACAAGGCCATATGGGAGAGTCTTGAACAACAAGGGGTGCCCTCGAACTACACTAACATTATCAAGAATATCTACTCAAACAGCGAAGCGAGGGTCCAACTAGAAACCATAGGAAAACAGTTCAAAATCGAGAAGGGTGTGAGACAAGGGGATCCTCTATCACCGAAATTGTTTTCAGCCGCTCTGGAGGGTATCTTCCGCAAACTAGAATGGACCAACTTCGGCCTCAATATACAGGGTGTTAAACTGAGCCACCTAAGATTTGCGGACGATATAGTCTTGTTCGAAGAAAACTCGGCAAACTTAAAGACAATGATAAAATCACTGATGGAAGAAAGCTCGAAAGTAGGTCTATTCGTGAACAAAGAAAAAACCAAACTACTTACAAACTCCGAACCAGTAAGTATAGATATTGACAACCAGCCACTCGAATATGTAACAGAATACACCTACCTAGGACAGATTATCTCGCACAAAAACCAAACCACCAAAGAAATTGATAAAAGAACGGCAAATGGTTGGAAGAGATACTGGGCCTTAAAAGAAATCATGAAATCAAAGGAGTTAAGGATGCAAATAAAGAGGAAAGTCTTCAACACATGCATACTTCCAGTTATCACCTATGGCTGCGAAACTTGGTCACTCACCAAATACCACAGGGAAAAACTGAAACGCTGTCAGAGAGCCATGGAGAGAAGTATAACAGGTATAAAGAGGATAGACAAAGTGAAAAGTAGCATAATAAGGAGGAAAACTAAAGTAGTGGATATACTTTCCCGAATAGACCAACAGAAGTGGAGATGGACAGGCCATATGATCCGAGATCCTCAGGACAAATGGTGCAAGAGTGTCACAGATTGGTACCCCAGGGACGGTAAGCGCACTAGAGGGCGCCAACAAACAAGATGGGAAGACGACCTTAAACTTACAGCTGGTAAACACTGGAGAAGGGTAGCACTCGACAGAAACCAGTGGAAAGGGTTAGAGGAGGCCTATGCCAAGAGGCACACCGAACTTCGGGACATCTTATAATTAAACACACTACCTAAATGCATTTTGTAAACCTAAGTTCGGAATAAATGGCTTATTATTATTTATTATTATTATTATTGATTGGGATAGCTGCCAACCAACAGATGTAGTTTATTTAGACTATGAAAAGGCATTTGATAGAGTACCAATAAAAAGACTTTTAACAAAACTAGAACACTTCGGAATTCGTGGCAAACTTCATAGATGGATAGAAAACTTTCTAACAAACAGAACCTTCAAGGTTCGAGTGGGAGAAGCCTATTCACAACCCCATAAAGTACACAGTGGTGTACCTCAAGGATCTGTACTCGGCCCAATTCTTTTTGGAATTTTTCTAACAGACTTGAGGCAACACATCCAATCCGAGCTATCACTATTTGCAGATGACACAAAAATTATGGGTAATCCATTAATATCTCACAAAACTATTCAAAACGATCTTGACTCCATATATGAGTGGACCCAAGACTGGCTCATCACCCTGAATGCAACTAAGTGCACAGTGCTGCACATAGGAAATAAAAATCCAAAAATTACCTACACAATAAACAATACTCATCTAGAGATTATGGAATGTCAAAAAGATCTAGGAGTCAATATTAAGTCAGACCTAAAATGGGAAACTCACATACTGACGGTTGTAAAGAAAACTAATTCCATAATTTACATCATTAGAAAAGCCTTCTCATATATAGATAAAGATGTCTTTTTAAAGTTGTATAAAACATACATAAGACCATTAATGGAATATGCATTCCAGATCTGGAATCCCTACTTCAGGAAAGATATTGATCTTCTTGAAAGAGTGCAAAGAAGAGCCACTAAAATGGTACCAGCACTCAAGAATCTTTCATATGAGGACCGACTTCAGGAATTGGGTCTCACAACGTTGGAACAACGTAGACAACGTGGCGACCTGATAGCGACTTATAAAATATTAAATGACCACTATACTGCCTCGGATTTGAAACACATTTATAACATTAACGACAACGGACTGAGAGGCCACTCGCTAAAACTGGTAAATCTACCTGGTACAAGCAATCCCAGAAAGCACTTCTTGCCTAACCGTGTGGCAAATTGCTGGAACAAACTACCAGAATCAGTGATAAGTGCTCCTTCAGTGAACTCTTTCAAAAACAGACTCGATAAACATTATAAAACAGTGCACTGATAAGATATACATGCATCAGCTTAATAGCTGCCAGTGTATTAACAAATAATAATAATAATATACTCAAAGATCTAAGTCACAGGTCTAAGAAGATGTCTACCGAGCCTTGAGATTACAGATGTGATCATGTTTTTGTTTTAAATACCTACAGGAATTCATAATAAATTACCGTCTAAGCTTTCACTGTCTCCATTCTGGTTGAGAAAAGATCTCCTTTCAATATATGATCGTCCAGCGGTTCCAAGGTCCATGAATGCGACAAACGCTATCCATCCCCGGAATGCGTATAAAACTTTATTCTGCACAGCCATAACTTAGTTTAGATTACCTAGAACACGTGCCACTGTAAATACTTCGCGCGACCTACTTCCTGAGCGCTAAATATAGTAAAAATCACTGAAAAAGTATCAAAAACTAGTTGGAAATACCGCGGCTTAGGACGCTATGTTTTAATTAAATTAGCCTGTATCAGGCCGGTTCACCAAACATAAATTGATGCTTGCATGGTTTAGCTTGCATCGCACTGCGGTATTTTACCTGCAATATATACTAAATTCAAGTGTGAAAATGAAACCGCGCAGCGCAGCTTGAAACTTTAATGAATTCTATCTATTGACAGTTGACACTGACAGAAAGTCGGACGCAATATGTCAAATGTTCTTCTTCTTCTTCTTCTTCAATTATGGCATCTGTCTCTTAGAGAACAATTTTGCCAGTGTCAAGTGTATTTATTTATAAGTATTGTCAACGTCACAGAGTCATAGTCAAGTTGTCAAGTCAATTTTAAACAAAAGATGGCTGTTTTGTTGAAAATTTTCGGGATTTCCTCCGATGGAATTTGAAGAGAACTATTCACTCTAATTCACATACTTTACACTCGCGTCAAGAACCCGGGCTTTATTGGCAAAATAACCACCAAAATTACGCAATAAAACTCAAAATAACACGAGAAAACATATAAAAACCAGAGCGACGTAGTTGTCAGGCAAATACACCGCAGAAAAATTCCATGTCAAATGTTAGAAGAGAGTAGTGATATTGACAGTTTGAAAAAATGACAATCAAAAATGTATGTTCTAAAAACAATGTGGTCCCCTTAAGTTGTTTATCCAATGAAAAAAAGCTTTATTCATTGGATAAACCAAAAGAAGCGTTATGAGTATTATCTTTTGTTTAAAAATAATACCTGTTAAGTCTGACTAATAATATTCATTTAAAAATCTTTTGACACTGGCAAAATTATTCTGAGACAGATGACATAAATAAAGAAGAAGGTACGAGGAATTTTTATATCTCAAAGGCACAAAATATAGATGAAATAAAATAGTTGCTACTATAATTACATACATACTAGTGTACCTTTGTAGGAACCTACTTAATTCAATCTTCCAATAAGTAGATTCTTCGACGATGAAATAAAAATCTACCAAAACTCTTTTTGTAAACAGTATTGCCAGAAGTATAAATCATATTTTTTTTATGTACTTTCGCGACTGGTCACAAAATACCTAAAAATACCGTCGCCATATTGGTAATTGTCAAAAAGTTCGGGATATATCGGTGCCGATGAAAAAATGGTATCTCGCTTTATTAATTCCGAATTAGCGTTAATTGAGTGATCGAAAACAATCCACTGTGACTTTAGATGTTCCGTTCGCAGTGCGAGGTGTGTTATTCCATTGGCAAATGATGTATTCGATGGAGAAATGCCTTGGTCGAAACGGGACTGGTACTCCGGAGACAGCAGAACTCTTCGCCGGCGGTGCCGAGGGCTTGGGCCAGGAGGGCGTGCCTTCGGACGATGTGGTGTTGGTTTCGGCAGTGGCTGCGGTGTCGCACGAGATCGGAGACATCCTGAAGGACGAGCTGGGCGACGCAGAGTGCGCGGACCGCATTGGCGCAGAGCTGGCTGACCTGAGCGCCGAGCTGGGCCTTCTCGCGGGCCTGACCGACGGCGACACACAGCAGGACTTCCCCACCCTTCTCAAACTAGCTGTGAGTACCAAAATGGCTGACTGCTACTACTCCTTACTAGCATCCTATTGCCGTTATTTATCTAATACACACTAAAACTGTGTCATTAACCTTTGATTCAGCTATAGCATATCGTGGATGTCATGATCACTATCCTGAGATACTTCATCATCAATAGTCCTAATATGTCATAGCCATTCTAACTAATGGTCAGAGACAAAGTGAAACTCTTCAGTGTTTACAGACAAGACAGTACTAGTTCAAAATATACTGCAAGCCTACCAAAATAAATTAAAATCTGATTGATGATTCATTATGGCTGCCAAAAACAGGTTTCTTTGCCAAATGTACAATTTGTTTATGTATTTATTTATAAAGCTTAATGCATACAAAAAGTTCTAAGTAAATAATTGTGACAAAAGGAAAGGTATCTGCCAGTCAACTCAAACTGATCATGAGACTTGGATATTCAAGTTTTTCCTCAATCTGTTTTAACCAGACAGAGTGCAGGTTTTTGGTAGCCCTGCCTCACAATCTGAAGGCTGTGCATTCAAACTCGGTCATGCACCAATGGGTATTTCTATTCGAAAAATTTGTCTGCATTGCTTGTATTTTTAATTGTTAAAAGAAACTGGCACGATTAATGAAAATGAATAGGTTAATATTCTTATAAGCGGTGATAGGCTTCCAACCTGTCACGTACAGAACACTAACTACTGTGCAAAATGTGGGCATGTACCAAATGTCATGTTTGGACTTGCCTCTGACTACCCTCTTTAGATATCCTCAAAGATCTAAGTAACTAATGATCTGAGGAGATATCTACCGAGCCGGGGATTACAGTCGTGATCATATATTTATTAAACATACATAATTATCATTTCTTCAGCAATGGGGTGGTTCATGATGGAATGTTGAATGACGTTCAGTTCGACAACTGGCTTGGATGAAATAAATTAACCAAACCTAATCAAAGGCTCTTTAGTCAACTGATGCTACTGTCAACTCATCCTTCAAATCCATCTAAATCAAGGATAAAAAAGCTTTAAAATAATGATAAAAATAATATATTGAGATGAACCCCTTGCCAATTTAACATCCTTTGCACGCTAAGAGTACCTTATAGAAGTTATAGAACATAAACATAATTTTACAATATTACTTGGAATGTTTTTGGTAATCATAAATTTTCTGCTTGAGTTTTATTGTAACATAATATTTTGAATCGGTCAACTTATACCATTCCAACACTGTAGACATATCAGCAATAGCTGATTGTCTATTCAATAAATAGATAAATAAATCAATTGGAACATGAAATTTGTGACATAATACATCTGCTAATTATTAAACAGGCCTTTTTCATCATCATCATCTTCCTGCCCCATTTATGAGGTGTCGGCACAACATTATGATCTTTCATGCCCCTCTATCACTAGTCATCTCAGGGCCTCTTCCTTCATACTTAAGAAGTAGGATATTGATATTATTGGTTGTTGCAGATGGGGCGTGACTGCCGGAGCAGTGGCTCGTCATCTTCCTCATCATGGTCCCGCGCACGCGCCGTGGCACGCCGCCCGCCGCGCCCCGCGCGCCTCGCCCGCCGCCGCCCCATCGCTAAGGGGAAAGAGGTGAGCTATACTGCTGCTCTTTCTGTGAATTAAAGGGGGATAGCAAAACTTAGCACACCTCCGCCGTTAAAGTTTTGGTTCTAGATACTGGCAATTTTCTCACTATTTTTTAAAGATTTGTATAGAACACATCATTCTCCAGCTCTTATCCCACGCGTGGTGTCGGTACATCATGTTTTATTCTTCCACTTACTCCTATCATTCGTCTCCTCTTACATTCATCATCTTTCACACAATCAAACCTCATTTTCTTCGGCCTTCTACTTGCGTACCCAGATACACTCATACCCATAACTTTGTTGGTGACATGGTTTTCATCCCTCTTCATCACGTGTCCATTCCAGGCTAATCTAGCACTCCTCATCTATTCAGTATCAGGCACCACTTTCAAACTTCCCCTGACATACTCATTCCTTATCTTGTCCAACCGTGTCCAAGCATGCACTCTTCTATCATGCGTCTTCTTTATTGCCCAACACTCTGATCCTACATCTTTGTAGAACACAAATAAAAAAAAATTTGATCACGACTATAATCCCCAGGCTCGGTAGATATCTCCTCAGATCATTAGTTACTTAGATCTTTGATAATATTTAAAGAGGGTAGTCAGAGGCAAGTCCAAACATGACATTTGGTACATGCCCACATTTTGCACAATAGTTAGTATTCCGTACGTGACAGGTTGCAAGCCCATCGCCGCTCATAAGAATACTAACCTTTGACAAATACCTTCGAATTTTTGGTTCTAGGGTATGCCGGTTTCCTCACGATGTTTTCCTTCACCTTGTATAGAACACAAGTTACAATAATTATGAATACAATGCGACGGAAAGGTCTTATTGGATCCCTTACTGGAGTAGAAGTATTATTCTCTAACTTACTAACGTCTAAAATTGGATCTACAGAGAAAAAATATTTCACTAGATCCATTATGGATCTGGACAATGGATCTACTGAGATTGATCGATTGTGTCAGGTGTCCCGGCGGCGCAGTGCGGCTGCGCGGCGCGCGGCGTGCGTGCGCGTGCGCCGCGTGGAGGTGGTGTCCGACGCCTCCGACGTGGGCGCCGACTCCGACTCGGACGATCAGTGGACTGAGCTGGACAACAGCAGATGTAAGTTTAATTTCTGATCATTTTTTGATCATTTGCTACCTGTAATTATCCATATGCCATTATGTATTCTACACCCTGTTATTATCCCCACACACCCTCACAATGCACACACTCCATCACAACACACACACACACACAAAGAACGCACATAATATGGACCTGCAATATTTGAAATTTACTTTTAAAAAAAAAAATGGTACAGACAGCATCACAGTTTTAAAGATTTGCCGACAGTAATTTTCACTTACGTTTCATTTTATTAGGTTAATTAATCCCACTAATATTATAAACGCGAAAGTTTGTAAGAATGTGTAGATGTCAGGGTGTCTGGATGTATGTTTGTTACTTTTTCACGCTGAAACGGCTGAACGGATCTGGATGAAATTTAGCACAGATATATATTAGGGTCTGGAATAACACATAGGCTACATTTTATCCCTGAAAAATGTACGGTTCCCGCGGGATACATTTGTTTTTGTTTTTCAAGGTGCCACGCGGATGAAGCCATGGGCGGAAACTAGTGTAAAATATATTTGAATTTATTTACGAATAATCTGGTTGTTTATAATATCTTTAATTTGTTTTCAGCTGGCTCCGGCTCGAGCTCGGGCTCGTCCGTGACCTCCTCCAAGTCCGGTGCAGAGGTAGACGAGCAGTTCCAAGCTGATGCTGTGAGTACACCATCATATTACAGTAAAATCCCTTGTCCCGTGTGGGGCTCGAACCCACAAGTAGAAGTAGAAATCAGAGCTACAAACAAACAAATTTGATTGGATTATGTCATTTATTTAATAAATTTTATACCTTTAAACAAGTCATTTTTGTATTTATACTATACTAGCTGACCCGGCAGACTTCGTACTTATTTAGAAAACGTTTGTATGGGAAATAGAAAAGGGCTATTTTTAGGGTTTTCCCGGCAGTTATTCGAATTTTTCTTACCTTTTAAACCTTCCCTAGACCTCCACGAACATTTCAAGACCAAGATAAAATAAATCCGTTTAGCCGTTCTCGAGTTTTAGCGAGACTAACGAACAGCAATTCATTTTTATATATAAGATTATGTATATTGATATAATATTTAGAAAACGTCATTTACCAAAAAAAACCCAGGTACTAAGTTTTTAAGTGCAACTCTAAAGAACCTATGTAACACTTATTTAGTAAATACACATTCTTGATTCTTGATTCATCCATACATTCTTACAAACTTTCGCGTTTGTAATACTGGTAGGACTGACAAGCAGTCACCCATCCTAACGTTGTGTTGACAGGCCGAGCCGCCTCAGTTGCGTCAGTTCCTGCTGCCTCTGATCTCCAACGTGCCCGACTCCGTGCAGTTCCGGATCCGGCACGACGACATAGTACAGGTATATAAAGTACACAATAAAAATCGAGATCTAGCTTGTAAGACGATTTAAAACAAGTTAAATCAAAATTAAAAATTGAGAAGGGTATGTTAAGATGGTTTGGGCATGTAGAAAGGGTGGATGAAAGGAGATTGACGAAACAGGTGCATAAGGAGAGTGTGAATGGGACAGTTGGAAGGGGAGACCTCGGCGTACGTACCTCGAGCAAATTTGGGACGTTTTAGAGAAAGGCCAGGTCCAGAGTATTCTAAACCGACGCGAATGTATGAAGAATGCAATGAGAGTGAACGAAGCAAAAGAAGTATGTCAGGATCGTAGCAAGTAGGGATCCGTGGTCTCTGCCTACCCCGTCGGGAAATAGGCGTGATTTTATGTATGTATGTATGTAAAAATTCCCGACACAAGTTTTGCCCGCCATTTTGTGGTGGCGGCCACATCTTAGATTTGAAATTTGTTATAGTGTATAGTATTCTGAGAGCGCTGGTGGTGTAGTGGTAGCACCCCTGCCTCACGATCCGAAGGTCGTGGGTTCAAACCAGGTCGTGCACCAATGAGTTTTTCCATTCGAAAAATTTATGTGCGCAATGCCAGTGCTCTTAAACGGTGAAGGAAAACATCGTGAGGAGATATCTACCGAGCCCGGGGATTACAGTCGTGATCATATTTATTTTTATTTATTTTTTACATAGAAACCAAAACCAGTAGTGTCGCTGGGACACGTCGTCCGCTGCTGCCTCATGTCGTCCGCTGCCAACTCGTACTTTAATGATCCCTGTGATTCTTAACCACCGACCAAGAAGAGGGGTGTTATAAGTTTAACGTGTCTGTGGGTGTATCTGTGTATCTGTCTGTGGCATCGTAGCTCCCAAACGGTTGTACCGATTTTTGTTTAGTTTTTTTTGTGTTATAGATAATTTTATCCCGAGTGTTCTTAGCCATGTTTCATGAAAATCTGTTCAGCCGTTTGAAGATCATCAGCTCTTTTCTAGTTGATGAGGAGATCTGATTAACTTCCTGTACTATCAATTCGAAATTTGGTACCTTACTTCAATGATATTGAAAGAACATGGTAAGGTAACCATGACTTTAAATATGACATGTTAGGGTAAGGTTTAGATGGCGGGGGGTTTTTATAATTTTTAATTTTGTATTATAGTGAATACAATTTGAATTTGAATTAATGTTAATAATGTTTCAGCTGCTGGCCACTGAGGAAGAGGAGCAGAACTTGCCCGAGCTGCCTCCCATGGACGAGGGGCTCATGAACGACGGACCTGATGAGTAAGCCATAACCAAAAATGCGAATGGAAAAACTCAAAAAAAAAAAAAAAAAAAATGATCACGACTTTAATCCCCTGGCTCGGTAGATATCTCCTCAGATCTTTAGTTACTTAGATCCTTGATGATATCTAAAGAGGGTAGTCAGAGGCAAGTCCAAACATGACATTTAGTACATGCCCACATTTTGCACAGTAGTTAGTATTCCGTACGTGACAGGTTGCAAGCCCATCGCCGCTTATAAGAATACTAACTTATGACACATACCTTCGAATTTTTGGTTCTAGGGTATGCCGGTTTCCTCACGATGTTTTCCTTCACCGTTTAAGAGCACTGGCATTGCGCACATACATTTTTCCAATGGAAAAACTCATTGGTGCACGACCAGGTTTGAACCCACGACCTTCAGATCGTGAGGCAGGGGTGCTACCACTACACCACCAGCGCTCTCTGGTTAAAAATGTGTTGCTACTACAGATCTAAATATTTGCCTACCATTAGTGTTGCCATATCATGAATGCAACAGATAGGACATTGTTGCAGGTTGCCAACAGATGACATGTTTTCGTTTGAGGAGTCACCAGTTTCTACGGAGGAGGAAGCCGCGTTGTTACACTATGTCTGCGGTAAGGATGTGTAACTTATTCCAACGAGTTAGAGCTTATTTTTCTTAAGGCTGCCGTCTGCGAGCGTGGGAACTTCTGACACAACACCTACATTGATAATTTCTACTCACACAAATGCATCGCTCAGTATTGAATACACACCCTGGAAACGAATAAATCTACTTTCGATGTTTCGAACAAGTTACGCGTCCATTACGCGTTCGTCTTTGTGGGATGTTTATAAATGTCATAGAAAATACGCAATGTATTAGTAGCATCGTGAAGCGCGCGAGCCGCGGCGAGTTACCGGCGCGCGGGCAGTTCGTCACGGCGGCGGCAAAGGGTTGGGTCAGAGTGTATGCTTTTTGATTTCATTTTAAACTATGTATTTCTTTTTATGGAAAAATTCAAGATAATTGTCAAGCCAATGTTCTGTGTGTTATGAGAAATGTGGAATTTATAGATGAAAAAACTATTATTAAAATCAAATAATATTTAGTACAAACATGGAATAAAATATGTACAGATTAAAACTAATTAAACTTTTTTACTCCGAAAGATTGAAAATAAATAATATTGATTTAGTTATTTAAAACATAAAATTTCGTAAAACCATTTTCAATCGCAATATAAGCGTGACTTATTAAATATTTATATATATATTTTTATAATATTTTCAATATTTTCAGCTAATAATGAATTACCCTATAATATTAGTACTGGTGTACTTCGCCCTGAACTGAGATCTTGCGCGCGATTTCCACAATCCTCATTGTGTATTCACGCCCTGAAGTTTTTGGATACACTTTATGTACTAGGCATAGGTGCATATTTGCCATACTGCATAGGTGCCATGCTTACGAGTACGTAACCTAATCACAAACAAATATTTTATTATCCTACTTAAGTAGGTACTTATGCCCGTGCTAAGAAAATCTTGTTTTTTTTTTTCATAATATTTAAAAACTATCCATCCTGGAATAAAAATTAAAACCATTTTGTAATGTACAAGTATACAGTAAGTTAAGTTTTAGCTTCCTGAGGGGAAAACTACCTTCCCACTAATAATTATCTAACAAAGAAAAGAAAAGGTTGAGTATAAAGATATCCTACTAATATTATAAACGCGAAAGTTTGTAAGAATGTATGGATGGACGGATGGATGGATGGATGTTTGTATGTATGTATGTTTGTTACTCTTTCACGCTAAAACGGCTGAACAGATCTGAATGAAATTTGGCACAGATATAGATTATGGCCTGGAATAACACATAGGCTACATTATATCTCGAAAAAATGTACGGTTCCCGTGGGATAGCGATGTTTTTGTTTTTCGCGGTAGAAGCTGTGAGCTATTATGGCGTGCGCTGCAAAAACCATTGCAGTTACACGTATATAATGTTGAATGGAAATGTTTATCTTAAATAGTTCTACAAAAAAGTCCGCGACAGCATATATCTATCTTTTATGTATAAGCCATTATCGTCAAAATAGTGAACCATAAATACAATAAAATCTTATAATTTATTTCTAATGCACATTTTGGCAGTAACAAATTGATCCTAATCAAAATAAATACTTTTTATCGCATCTGGTATTTCAAGTAGATAAACTTTGTCTTTTACACTACATCATTTGGACAAATACGTATTAAAATATTTATGACGATAAACAACCGAGTGCGCGATATTATTAAGCGGTCCGGCGGCGCGGGTGAGTGAGTCGCCTGCGGGCGGGATGGGGGAAGATGTCGGCTGTCGCTCATCGCTGAGTACGCGACCCGAATGCGGGCAGACGTGGGGCAAACGTCGATGGTTGTTAGATATGTAGGTAGGTACACTCAGCTAGAGCTACCTACGTTAGCTAGGTAGTATGTACGTACTGTACTGGTCATATACTTAGGCTTAGTAGGTAGGTAAATTTAAAAAAAAATCTGCCTTTCGTTTCCTAAGATTGTGGTAAAATGGTAATCTCCTGAAAGTGAAACTTTAATAGCTAGACAGTGACTTTACAAGTACCTACCTACCAACCTACCTATAGAATAACGTACCTATTGTGTAGTTTAGTGTGTCAGATAGGTTGGTAGGTACCTACTTATAGTCAGGTAGGTACTTACTTTATTTTACAAGTTCTATAGTATTCTATTGAGCAAGTGTACCTACCTAGGTACACATACTCAGTAAGTATCTACCATTGAGCTACTTACTTATTGGTGGATACGTGCTAATAATTTGAACTGTTCAATGTCCGTCTTAGTTAGGTTGCTATGTAAATCCTACTAATATTATTAAAAGCGAAAGTTTGTAGGAATGTATGTGTGGATGTATGTTTGTTACTCTTTCACGCTGAAACGGCTGAACGGATCTGTATGAAATTGGCAAAGATATGGATTATAGTCTGGAATAGCACATAGGCTATTTTTTATCCCGGAAAAATATAAGGTTCCCGCGGGATAGATTTATTTTTGTTTTTCAAGGTATCACGCGGGCGAAGCCGCGGGCGGAAGCTAGTTATGTATATATTGCAAATTACTCCCTACCTTTACCATGTACCTATTTACAATAAATTAAAAAAAATGTAACTTGCGGCTAATATAAATTAAAGAATCACTACATAGTATAAAACAAAGTCGCTTTCCCTGTCCCTATATCCCTATGTATGCCTACAAACCAGTAGTCACAAATTAGTATCCGACACTCGCGACCCACCCGTTGCCTAGTCCAAACAAACAAAAGAGCTCGGCGTGGAACTACAAACGGACGTGCGATCACCTTGGAGACTGAGACGGTACTGAATATTTTTGACGCGCCTATTCTATTATAAAGCGTATTTTGGCAGGCGCTTGCTCCATACTAAAATGTATGGCGGCGGGGAACAATTTCTGCTCACAAAATTAACAATGTTTAGGCTCAGATTAATACTTTTTGGTTTGAATTAGTAGAAAAAACTCCTGGTGACTGTGTTGTTTCACATTTTGTCTCACGATTTGTCCAAAAATATTACAAAAATAACAACGATAATTTCGTAAAAACTCATAATAGAAAAGGTCGATTTCGATGTTTTTAATCAATGTTGACGATTTTTTTTCTCAAAAATTAAGAATTATTTTAGAATAATCACGCGGTGTTAGTGTAGACTCATCTATTGAAAATTCGTATTATTAGTTTGTGTCCTTCTATGAAGTGATTTCTTATGGAAATTTCTAAAACCGTAAGTGCTTGTTCGCGCGTTTCTTAGGGACTCCGCTCTTAATCTTGTCTAGGGCCCTTATCGCAAACTTGAAGTGACAAATATCAAAGTTATGACCGTCCAGCTCAGTTGGTAGTAGCTCTGCCTTCTGAGCTGTAGGTTGTGGGTTCGATCCCCACCCAGGACTAACATTTGTGTGATGAACGCAGATGTTTGTTCTGTGTCTGGGTGTTATAATGTATTCTCTGTATTATGTATTTACAAAAAAGTATACAATGAATCTATCAGCTATCTGGTTCCCACAGTACAAGCTTTGCTTAGTTTGGGACTAGATGGCGTTGTGTGAGCTGTCCGCCAATATTTATTATTATTAGTTATATTACTTTGATATTGCACTAAGAGCTTATGGTAAATTTAGTTGGTTAATTTCATTCGCAGGGGGAGAACGAGGTAGTATGGCCACGTTTCAACCGACGGAGGAGTGGCTTCTGGGTGTGTTCCATTCCTGGTGCGAGGTCAGCGCACTCATATACACTCTCATCGGCACTGATGCGTAAGTATACTTTAAAACTGACGCGAGAATACGTCTTGAACTGACGCGAGTATACGTCTTGAACTGACGCGAGTATACGACTGGAACTGACGCGAGTATACGACTGGAACTGACACGAGTATACGACTTGAATTGACGCATAAGTGTACAACATTCACAGACAGTGAGTGAAACTAATATACACCCTCATCGGTACTGAAGCTTGAGGATATAACATGCACTGACGCGGTTATACAACTCATACTGACTCGTGTGTATACAAATTGCACTGACGTGTGACGTGTCATCATCTTCCTGCCCTTTTCCCACGTTCTGTGGAGTTGGCACAACATTATGACCTTCCATTTCCCTGTGTCATTATTCATCTCTGTACTCACTCTTTTCTTAACCATGTCATCTTTCACACAGTCCGTCCACCTTTTCTTTGGCCCACCTCTACCCCTGAAATATATTTATAATCTGCACATAAATGTGAGAGTACGACTTGAACTGACGCGAGTACACAAGCATGTGACAGTACGACTTGCACTGACGCGAGTATATAACTTGCACTGACGCGTGTGTACGACTTGAACTGACGCGAGTACACAAGCATGTGACAGTACGACTTGCACTGACGCGAGTATATAACTTGCACTGACGCGTGTGTACGACTTGAACTGACGCGAGTACACAAGCATGTGACAGTACGACTTGCACTGACGCGAGTATATAACTTGCACTGACGCGTGTGTACGACTTGAACTGACGCGAGTACACAAGCATGTGACAGTACGACTTGCACTGACGCGAGTATATAACTTTCACTGACGCGTGTGTATGACTTGAACTGACGCGAGTACATAAGTATGTTAATACTATAGTAACACCAACTACTAGCTATGTTTGATGATGGTTGCGCGCGCAGGTCGGCGCACCGCGTGCGCGGGCCGTGGGCGTACCGCGTGCGGCTGCCGTGCCACTGCCGCCTGTGCATCTGCGCCGTGCGCGCCGAGCCTGCCCTGGCGGCTCTGCTGCGGGACCTGGTGTGGGCGCTGGCGCACGGTACGCACACTATTTACTGTACAAATAACAAATAAAAATAACCCGTTTGAAAATAATTGAAACAGTGAACTTTATAGTTGACTGTATACTGTATAGTTGAAGTAGTAGTCGCTGCCATTGACAACTGCAGGTAAACTTTGATAAGCCTCACCCACTAGAGCTCTATTTGTAAAAATGTATGGATGAGTGGATGTCTGGATGTCTGGATGTATGTTTGTTACTCTTTCACGCTGAAACGGCTGAACGGATCTGGATGAAATTTGGCACATTTATAGATTATAGTCTGGAATAGCACTTAGGCTACTTTTCCCGAAAAATCTACGGTTCCCGCGGGATAGATTGCTTTTGTTTTTCAAGGTACCACGCGGGCGAAGCCGTGAGCGGAAGCTAGTTATAATATAATATAGACAACATCATAAAGCTTACGAAAATATTATTATAACTCATCACAATGAACATGATATTAAAAAATTAATTATTTGTTCATCATTCATTACTTACTTTTATCACACACAGTGCTGAACGCAACAGTACTTAGTATTATCTAAACTAATATTATAAAGAGGAAAACTTTGATTGTTTGTTTGTTTGTTTGTTTGTTTGTTTGTTTGTTTGAAATGAATAGGCTCCGAAACTACTGAACCGATTTAAAAAATTCTTTCACTGTTGGGAAGCTACACTATCAGCGGGTGACATAGGCTATATTATGTTTTCAAAACAATTAGGGATCCTTACTAAAACTTCAATAATGTAACCCAAGGTGTAAAAAAATTACCTAAAATATTCTTTACATCGCGTGCGCTGCGAAAACTATTGAAGATAGAATAAAATAATGTACTACGACTTTGTAGAACACATCAATATTTCCAAAAAGTGTCGCGACAGCATATGTCTAACTATTATGGTTTTGCCACAATAAGAGTTCTTTTATTTTAAAATTGTAATTAAAAGGCCGCTGTTAAAAAACGCTCTTAATTTGTGTCTTAGTATTAATCCTTATCAAAATAAATCACATCATATCCTTGACTGTTTCAATACCTATAAATAACTTTTTGAATTACTCAATTTGGACATTCCATTGGAAAGATCTCACGAAATTAAGAATGTATGTAGGTATTAGAAAAAAGTTGCGTGGTAGCCGCTCACCCTGCTCGGCTAGCTAGACAGCACCATAGTGTACGTACGTAGTACGTACGTACGGGACGGGAGGAGAGTAAATTTCAAATAATAACAAAAAAATCTTTTAAATAAAAATAAAATCATAAATATAATAATACCTATTCAAACTTTCTTTATAATTTTCTTCTTTTAGTAATCTGACGCAAAAAGAAGGGTTGGTTATGTGTGTGTATTATAATTTTGAATTTTGAAATTTTTGTTAAATTTGAGAACATTGGTGGTGTAGTGGTAGTACCCCTGCCTCACGATCTGAAGGTCGTGGGTTCAAACCTGGTCGTGCACCAATGAATTTTTGCATTTGAGAAAATTATGTGCGCGATGCCTGTGTTCTTAAACGGTGAAGGAAAACATCTTGAAGAAACCGGCATACATTAGAACCAAAAATTCGAAGGTGTGTGTCATAGGTTAGTATTCTTAATAAGCGGCGATGGGCTTGCAACCTGTCACGTACGAATAGTAAGTACTGTGCAAAATGTGGGCATGTGTCAAATATCATGTTTGGACGTGCCTCTGAGTACCCTCTTTAGATATCCTCAAAGATCTAAGTAACTAGAGATCTGAGGATATCTACCGAGCCTGGGTATTACAGTCGTGACCATGTATAGGTAATAAATACCCGCGCGAAGCCGGGGCGGACTGCTAGTCTGTATTATAGTCAATAGTCAATAAACTTTATTCAGTAATATCACAAGGATCATTTTGAATCGTCTTACATACTAGGTGAGTCTCGGTGCCAATTCCAGTCCTATCCCCAGTGCGAGAAGAACTGACAAGAAACTCGCTGGGCCCTAGCGCTTTTTTTTGTATTATGAACCTTGTTAACATTGTTAGGGACACCTAGCAGAGTTGGAGCTGATTTTGCTGATTCTCATTTTTTTATTTATAGGTGGCAGCACGGTACCGAACGCAGCGCACATAATGCGGGCGCTGCGACTCAGTGGCGACGTGCCTTTATCGCCGGAGGAGTGGGACCTGCCTCGGCTGAAGAGAATACAATTCTCTGATGAAGGTGACGTATTCATGCAAAAAAGCGTTCGGACCGAGACCAGGGGCCTCACCACGAAGTCTTCCAGAACGATTCCGTAACGATTCCATTATAGAAACGTCACTACTTCAATACATTTTGCATAGGTCATGGTACGAAATAACAATGTAATACTAATTCGGTAATGTATTATGAATTCGTAGTCAGGCCCCAGTAGTGCGATTACGGAACTCTGATACAATCAACACTTGTCAAATGTCAATCAAATTGATTGAATAAACACTCTTATGTAATACCAAATCATTTGATTACAATGAAAACGTATTGACGTTGATATATTTATTCAATAAATCACAAGGATCACTTTGAAACGATGCGGTGAATCTATGTGCCAATTCCAACCTAAAACAAGTACGAGAAGAACAGGCAAGGAACTCGTCTCGCTCCTAGCGCTTTTTTGTATGAATACCTACGTAACCTCCAACTAACTACTAACTATTAATACTAACTACTGTGTAGATTGTGGACATATACCAAATGTCATGTTTGGACTTGCCTCTGACTACCCCCTTTAGATATCCTCAAAGATCTAAGTATCTAAAGATCTGAGGAGATATCTACCGAGCCCGGGGATTACAGTCGCAAAAAAGCGCTAGGACCGAGACGAGTTTCTTGCCTGTTCTTCTCGTACTTGGGTTAGGTTGGAATTGGCACTAAAATTAACCGCATATAAGACGTTTCAAAGTGATCCTTGTGATTTTATTGAATAAATATATTTTGACTTTAGCTCAGTTGATGACTCACAGCTCAGTCGGTAGTAGCTCTGCCTTCTGCGCTGCAAGTTGTGGGTTCGATCCCCCAGGACTGACATTTGTGTGATAAACACAGATGTTTGTTCTGTGTCTAGGTGTTATTATGTATTCTATGTATGTATTTACAAAAAAAGTATAAATAATATATCACTATCTGGGGCCTTACCACGAAGTCTTCCAGAACGATTCCGTAACGATTCCATTATAGAAACGTCACTACTACCATACAATTTGCTTATGTCATGGTACGAAATAACAATGTAATACTAATTCGGTAATGTACTATGAATTCGTGGTAAGGCCCCAGGTTCGCATAGTACAAGCTTCGCTTAGTTTGGGGCTAGATGGCGTTGTGTTTACTGTCCACTAATATTTATTTATTTGTGACTTGCAGGGGCGGCTATAATTCACGACCAGCTCATTCGCTACTCGCAGCAGAACGAGACAGCACGACAGGTCATCACGCTCGTCTGCAACTGTAGGGAATTCGACAAGCCACTAGAGAAACAGTGAGTTAGCACATACATCATCTTGCTGTCCCTTTCACACTTTAGTGGGGTCGGCACACACGAGGAGGATAGGTACGAATGTGGGCTAGAGGTAGGCTAAAGAAAAGATGGATGGACTGAGTGAAAGATGACATGGGTAAGAAAGGAGTGAGTACTGAGATGACGAATGATAGAGGGGGATGCAAGATCACATGTTGTGCCGACCACATAACGTGGCACAACATTGTGATCTTCCATTTCCCTCTGTCATTCGTCATCTCAGTACTCACACACACCTTTCTTACTCATGTCATCTCTCGCACAGTCCATCCATCTTTTCTTTGGCCTACCTTTACCCCTGTATCACCCTCGTCCTGTATCACCCTATCTACCCTCGTCACATGACATTCATCTCTGACCGGCCTCACAGCTCAGTTGGTAGTAGTTCTGCCTTTTGCCTTGCAGGTTGTGGGTTCGATCCCCACCCAGAACAAACATTTGTTCGATGAACTCAGATGTGTATTCTATGTTTGTATTTACAAAAAAAAGTATATAATTAATCTATCAGCTATCTGGTTCCCATAGTACAAGCTTTGCTTAGTTTGGGGTTAGATCCTCACGTTGTTTTCCTTCACCGTTTGAGATTACTGATCGTGTCTTTTCGTGACTGACGTGACTTGACGTCAGTCCTTTGTCCCACTGGTTTGATAGAACTGGTGTCAGGGTAAGATCTAAATTAATGTTATGTCTCACTCCACAGATACGCAGTCGAAAGATTAATCAGAATTTTGGAATGCTATAAATCTGCGTCCATCGTTAATTTCAAGGTAAACATAATTTTGTTTAGACGTGCCTCTGACTACCCCCTCGTTAGATATACAAAAAAAGATCTGAAGCAATGTCTACCAAATTGGGGATTATAGTCGTGATCATGTTTTAGATTATTGACTATTACGCAAAAATTTTAAAGAAAGTATAACCGTAGATAGAAATTGTTACTTGGCGCAGCCGGTGAGATTCTTGGATAACCAGAGATGAAAATGGTTATTTGGCGTAGCCGGTTTGATACTAAAAAGGATTAAAAAAACATGATCATGATTGTAATCACCAGGCTCATTAAATAATCTACTCAGTAGGTAGTGCGATTACGGAACTCTGATACAATCAACACTTGTCAAAATTGGCTCAAACTGATTGAATAAACTTTCTTATGTAAGACCAAATCACTTGATTACAATCAAAATGGATTGACATTGATTGTAAGTAGAGATCCATAATCGCCCCACCGGTCTCTAGTTACTTACATCTTTGAGGATTTCTAAAGAGTGCAGTTAGGGGCATGTCCAAACATTATATGTGGCACATGACCACATTTTGCACAGTGATTAGTATTTAAGTTAGTATAATCGAAGATATTATATAAAAGATCATACAAAAAGTGCTAGGACCGAGACGAGTTTCTTGTCTGTTCTTCTCGTACTTGGGTTAGGTTGGAATTGGCACATAGGTTCACCGCATGTGAGATGTTTCAAAGTGATCCAAGTGATTCATCATCATCATTCGCAGCCCGACTTCCCCCACTGCTGGGTATAGGCCTCTCATTGCATATGCCATTGTCCACGGTCTGCCGCTAGCCTCATCCAGGTCCGGTCAAGTGATTTTATTGAATACATTATTTTAGAATTGAATTGACAAAACATTTATTGTTTGACGCAGCCGGTGGGATTCTAATCTATACTAATATTATAAAGAGGAAAGTTTATTTTAGTATTTTTGTTTGTAACGAATAAACTCAAAAAATACTGGTCCGATTTCAAAAATTCTTTCAACGTTAGAACGCTGCGTTATCCCCGAGTAACATAGGCTATATTTTATGTAGGTACCTCGCGAGCAAAGCCGCGAACGGAAGCTAGTTATTTTATAATTTTTGTATATAATATATATTTTTGACGATCTCAGTGGCGCAGCGGGCAAGAGTCCGCCTGCGACGCAAGAGGTTGCAGGTTCGATTCCCGCCTTGGAACAAATTTGTGTACGATCTGCAGAAATTTGTTCCGTTGGTCTGGGTGTGTATGTATAATAAAAAATATCTATCTATGTACCTATATCATGTATTAAATATATCAGTTATCTAGTACCCATAACACAAGATTTGAGTAGCTTACTTTGGGGCTAGATGATGCTGTTTGGATTGTCCAGCATTATTTATTTATTTATTTATTTATAATTAATATAATTTAGCCGGTAGGATTCTAAAGCTATAATATGTTGCAGGTGGAAATGGTTCCTCTGAACGACGATCCCGAAACGAACGAATGGCTGAACGCGTCCCGGGACAAGCTGGAGCGGTACCTGGAGCCCTACCAGGACTCGCTCACCGCCGCCAGGATACACTACATGGCGACGCGAACGAAACCTGCGAGAAGTATGTTTTTTTTTTTATTTTTTTTATAGCCTTTATTCCAAAAAATTAGGGTTACAAGAAAAAAAAAAAAAATATTTATTTAGGAACTTAAACTAGGTAGGTACATAAACAAAGTAGGAAGCGATGCGATCTGCAGAAGTAAAATACTGTGTCGCAGATTGCAACGCCCACCTCCGGGAATGTGGTAATATTAGTTCCAACAAAAAGTAGGCAAAATAGAATATAATAATACTAGCGGTCCCGCTCGCGACTTTGTTCACTTAAAGTATAAAAACCGAATTTCAAACAAATCGCTCCACCCGTTAAAAAGTTCCCATACAAACATTGACCCCACATTTGACCCCTTTTTGAAGGTTATATTGTAAAATCCTGAAACACGTGTCCATTCATTTTGCATTTACAGTACATAAACAAAGTTTCAGACTAATCGCACCACCCGTTAAAAAGTTCCCATACAAAAATTGACCCCACATTTGACCCCTTTTTGAAAGTTATATTGAAAAATCCTGAATCACGTGTTCGTTCATTTTTCATTTACAGTGCACAAACAAAGTTTCATGAAAATCGCTCCACGCGTTAAAAAGTTTCATACAAACGTTTTCACCCTTTTTCACCCCCTTAGAGGTGGAATTTCCAAAAATCCCTCCTTAGTGGGTGGTTTTGTTATAAAAGGAAACCACCTTCCAAATTTCAGCTTTGTAGCTTCAGCGGTTTCGGCTGGGCGATGATAAATCAGTCAGTCAGTCAGTCAGTCAGGTTAAGCTCTTATATAGATATAGATAATAGGAGGTCCCTAAGTTCGGTGTGCCTTTTGGCATAGGCCTCCTCCAATTCCTTCCAATGGGTCCTGTCCCTTGCTACTCTCAACCAGAATGGTCCCGCTGTCTGTTTCAAGTCATCTTCCCATCTCCTGACTTGACGACCCCTTGTCGCGAGAAGTATGTACCAATCTTGTAAACAAACACCGACAAGTGGGCCGGATGCTTTACACCAGTGCTTCCCAAACTATTTTGTTTCATAGACCACTTTCGCTGCACCACTGAGGTTTTGACGACCTCAGTGGTGCAGCGGGCGAGAGTCCGCCTGCGACGCAAGAGGTTGCGGGTTCGATTCCCGCCGCGGAACAAATTTGTGTACGATCTGCAGAAATTTGTTCCGTTGGTCTGGGTGTTTTCTATGTATAATAAAAAATATCTATCTATGTATATAATGTATTAAATATATCAGTTATCTAGTACCCATAACACAAGCTTTGAGTAGCTTACTTTGGGGCTAGATGATGCTGTGTGGATTGTCCAGCATTATTTATTATTTATTTATTTCAAAATTTTGCTGGATCCGGTGGACCCCCTGCATCTACATTACTACCAATTTCCAAATCTTGAAAAAAAAAGTGAAGATTAGATCTATCTATCTATGGAAATTTGCGTTGTGACTGAGTTTCAACGACGATTATTATTAGTATTAGACGGGTATTTATCGCGTTCAAATTACCTTACATTACAATTATAATACTAATAATAATGTGTTCAGATCGCGTAAGTTTACAAGTACATAACGACGATTAACAGATTTCGAAAAAAAAATCTTTTCCATTTCCAAATTACCATTTTTTTCTCAATTTATTTATAAATTGTCTTATTGAGGGTTTAATTTAGGTATCATATTATTTAAACTAACAAGCCAACATTTTAGCTCTTCACTATCGAAACCAAATTAATTTTCATGCACCCCTGTGATTGTAGACCCCCATTTTTTGTCACGTCCAACGTAGACCCCCGTCGAGTCTCCCGTGGACCCCTGGGGGTCCACCTGGACCACTTTGTGAATCACTGCTTTATTATACCATAGGCTGCTGTTTATCAATAAATGTCAAGAGATTTTAATGCAGTGCTTTGGATTTGTTGAGCTATCTAAAGATCGTCTGTAACGGTCTTCAGATATTTCAATTGTAGTATAATATATTTCTTTATACTCGTATAAAGTCTTTATAGAATAGATAAATATACATTAAACTAGGTATATAATATGATAAAGAGGTAAAGTGTGTTTGTAGGTACCTCGCGAGCAAAGCCGCGAGGGGAGCTAGTAATAAATAAATCATCATCATCATCATCTTCCTGCCCTTATCCCACGCTATGTGTGGTCGGCACAACATGTGATCTTCTTCCATTTCCCTCTATCATTGGTCATCTCAGTACTCACTCCTTTCTTACCCATGTCATCTTTCACACAGTCCATCCATCTTTTCTTTATTTTCTAGTAATAAATAAATAACATCTAAACAATAACTCCTTGTAGCTAAGGAATTTCGACTCTTAGCACAGCGCCATCTAGCCTCAAACTAAGCAAGTTTGTTCATATTAAGATTGTGTGTTTTCAGTGAGCATGTGGGAAGGGTACAAGCATAGCTGTGACTGCGTTACGCCCAAGATACTTTGCGCGATGCAACGGAAACAACTGCTTAGGTGAGCCTTCTTCTTCTTCTTCATACCATAGGCGACCAAGAAATTGGTTTACCACTCTAAGGCTGAATATCATTTGCACGTACAAAACATCAAGGGCTATTTTCGCTTGACAGATTAATAACTGCTACGTCAGAATCTGTCATAGTAATCCTTAGCGAATAATTATGTTACTGGGAGATGTCATCAAAAGTGGTAAACCAATTACTTGGTCGCCTATACAAATAAAGTCCCCTTTCATTTGATACCCCACTCAATATATTTTTCGGACTCCAATATCTTGACAACCCCCCGATTAAGCTCTATGATTCCCAGTTAATCTACAGCAGAATCTCTAGACCTTCCAAGTTTCATGCAGATTGAATTAACGGTTCTTAAGTTATGCTCTAACAAACATACAAACATACAACGCCAAATCGCTCTACTTGCCACTGAGATTTTCGCTCGCTTCTCTCGTTCAATCAATGAATAATTGATAAACGTACAAACATAACGCCAAATTGCCCTACTTGCCACTGAGATTCGCTCGCTTCTCTCGTTCAAACAATTAATAAGTGAAAAACATACAAACATACAACGCCAAATACTACTTGCCTAAATTTTCGATCGCTTCGCTCGCTCAATCAAATATTTTTATACCCGTGCAAAGCTGGGGCGGTTCGCTAGTTTTTATTTTAAAATACTAATATTATAAAGAGGAAAGTTTTGTATTTTTGTTTGTAACGAATGAACTCAAAAACTACTGGTCCGATTTCAAAAATTCTTTCAACATTAGAATGCTACGTTATCCCTGAGTAACATAGGCTATATTTTATGTAGGTACCTCGCGAGCAAAGCCGCGAGCGAAAGCTAGTTTAAAATGGCTTACATTTCCAGGTCAATATATTCGAGAATGTCCGTGTTCGGTTTGAAGCACTCCGCGGCGGACGGTGACGAGAGTGAGCTGCCGATAGGACCTGTCGCCTCGCAAAAGGTAACTCCATCCCGGCCCTATCCCACTAGTGGGGTCGCCACAACAGGGGTCCACAACATGATCTCGACTGTAATCCCCAGGCTCGGTAGATATCTCCTCAGATCTCTAGTTGCTTAGATCTTTGAGAAGATCTAAAGAGTCAGAGGCACGTCCGAACATGACATTTGGCACAGTGGTTAGTAATCACACGTACGTGACAGGTTGCAAGCCCATCGCCGCTTATAAGAATACTAACTTATGACACACACCTTCGAATTTTAGATTCTAGGGTATGCCGGATTCCTCACGATGTTTTCCTTCACCGTTTAAGAGCACTGGCATTGTGCACCAAAATTTTTCGAATGGATAAACTAATTGGTGCACGACCAGGTTGAACCCACGACCTTCGGATCACGAGTCAAGCGAAAGTTTGGATCGAAGGATGTTTGTTACTCAATCCCGCTGAAACGGATGAACGGATCGAGATGAAACTTCGGATACGCGTACTCTATAACCTGGATGGAATAACACATAGGCTAATTTTTATCCGGGTAGGTACCACGCGCGCGCGTTTGCTAGTCCATATATTATAAACTTGAAAGTTCGTAAGAATGTATAGATGTATGTTTGCTACTCTTTCACACTGAAACGGCTGAACCGATCTGGATGAAATTTGGCACAGATATAGATTATAGTCTGGTATAGCACATAGGCTACTTTTATCCCGGAAAAATGTACGGTTCCCGTGGGATAGATTTGTTTTTGTTTTTCAAGGTACCACGCGGGCGAAGCTAGTTTAGAATACTAGTTGTATTGTGATTTTCATAAATATATTTAACTTTTCAGACGAAAAAACCTGCGGAATCATTAACTACAGGCGGCGAGCTGCAGCAGGGGGACGGCACGGGGGCAAAGTAAGTTTGAACTACGAGTAAACATTATAGTTTTAATTGAAAGGCGCTTAAAGTTAACAAGAAGAAGAGAAGATAGTAACTTCTCTTTCGGGGCTCGGTGGAGCAACACCAGTGCGAGCGAGTCAACGGTCCTGAGGATGCTTCGTGGAGAAGCGAAATACGTGTCAAGTTTATATTGTTTGTGTTGTTAAGCTCATTAGATAATAGTTTAGCGGGAAAGTACTATATTGTTTGTGTATATCCGTCTTTTTCAGTATTTGTAATGGATTTCCGCAAAGTCACACCTGAATCAATCATTTATCAGTCATAAGTAGACAGAATAGGGGGAATAGGCAGGCCATCGCAAGACTCTGCCATAAGCGCCTTTTAATTAAAACTATAATACTGAAAAGGACGGAAATATCTAGTACTTTTCCGCTAAACTATTATCTAATGAGCTTAACAACACAAACTCAAATATAAATTCGACTCGTGTTTCGCTTCTCCACGAAGCATCCTCAGGACTATTGACTCGCTCGCACTCGTGTTGCTCCACCGAGCAAAGAAAGAGAAATAAAGCCTCTTCTTCTTCTTATTTACACCAAAAGATGGATGGACTGTGTGAAAGATGACATGAGTAAGAAAGGAGTGAGTGAGATGACGAATGATAGAGGGTAATAGAAGATCACATGTCGTGCCGACCACATAAAGTGGGAAAAGGAAGATGATGATGATAATGTATCTGCAGGCCGCCGGATAGCACGAGTGACGCGAACTCTAGCGCACCCGACGAGCTGCGAGCGGAACCCGCACCGGTGCCCGAAGCTGAGAGCGACAACGAGCAAAGCGACCCTAACGCGGAACTTGACGATAGTAAGTTCTTAATGTCAATTCTTTAAACTAATGTAGTGAAACGATTATTGTGGTTTGTTAAACAACTTGTAATGTTGTAGGTTTTGACTGGCCTCACAGCTCAGTCGGTAGTAGCTCTGCCTTCTGCGCTGCAGGTTGTGGGTTCGATCCCCACCCAGGATAAACATTTGTGCGATGAAAGCAGATGTTTGTTCAATGTCTGGGTGTTACTATGTATTCTATGCATGTATTTACGAAAAAAAAGTATACAAACTCGAGGGGAAGCCTTTGCCCAGCAGTGGGACAGCTCAGGCTAAAAACAACAACAATAACTATCAGCTATCTGGGCTGCGATTACGTAACTTTGATACTATAAAATAATTATTTCTAAAAGCTTCTAGTTACTAGCGGTGAATTGTATTATGGAAAGATTATTGCCATAAAATTATTATATTATATTATTCGTTAATTGCCATAAGTATATTGTTTGTAAATAGCAGAATAACGTAATCACACTACCGTTGCTCATAGACATTCATCGTAATCAGAGTTCCGTAATAGCCACTCTGGTTTCCATAGTCCAAGTTTGGGGCTAGATAGCGTTGTGTGAAATGTTCATCAATATCTATTAATTTATTTAGGTTCATTATTTTATTAATTTTATCATTTTTAGTGTATTTATACGTTAGATCACGTATGTTTAAGAACACATATTATTCAGGTTCGTTCCTCACGGTGTCGGACTCGGAGAGCGCGTCGGGCGGCGCGGGCGCAGACTCGCT
Source organism: Cosmorhoe ocellata (assembly GCA_963675405.1). Classification (NCBI taxonomy): domain Eukaryota; kingdom Metazoa; phylum Arthropoda; class Insecta; order Lepidoptera; family Geometridae; genus Cosmorhoe; species Cosmorhoe ocellata. The sequence goes on from OY776273.1 coordinate 1,636,903, forward strand.
GGCCAGCTCGTCGTCCGCGCTGGACTCCGCGTCCGAGCTGCTGCTGGCCGCCGCGCACTGCGTGGACTCGGACGCCGAGCCGGCGCCCACGCAGCTCTGCAGGTGCGCGAGACCCTTCCCTTCTTACACTAAACTAACTCCGCGTCCGAGCTGCTGCTGGCCGCCGCGCACTGCGTGGACTCGGACGCCGAGCCGGCGCCCACGCAGCTCTGCAGGTGCGCGAGACCCTTCCCTTCTTACACTAAACTAACTCCGCGTCCGAGCTGCTGCTGGCCGCCGCGCACTGCGTGGACTCGGACGCCGAGCCGGCGCCCACGCAGCTCTGCAGGTGCGCGAGACCCTTCCTTTCTTACATTAAACAAAACTAAAAAAATCCAAGTGCGAGTCGGACTCGCGCACGTAGGGTTCGGCATAAGAACGGCAAAAAAATCACGACCTCGGAGGAGTTTTCTACCGAGCCTGGGGATTACGGTCGTGTGAGTCTTGACTTGGCCTCACAGCTCAGTCGGTAGTAGCTCTGCCTTCTGTGCTGCAGGTTGTGGGTTCGATCCCCCAGGACTGACATTTGTGTGAACGCACATGTTTGTTCTGTGTCTATGTGCTATTATGTATTCTATGTATGTATTTACAAAAAAAAAGTATATAATTAATCTCTCAGCTATCTGGTTCCCATAGTACAAGCTTTGCTTAGTTTGGGGCTAGATGGTTTTAAGTGAAATGTCCACTAATATTTATTTATTGTTTACTAGCTTCTGCCCACGGCTTTGCCCGCGTGAAAACAAAAACAATCTGTCCCGTGGGAACCGTACATTTTTTCGGGATTAAATGTAGCCTATGTGTTATTCCAGACCATAATCTATATCTGTGCCAAATTTCATTCAGATCCGTTCAGCCGTTTTAGCGTGAAAGAGTAACAAACATACATCCAGACATACTGACCTCCATCCATCCATACATTCTTACAAACTTTCGCGTTTCTAATATTAGTAGGATTATTATTATATCAGCCGTTAGTGTCCCACTACTGGGCAAAGGCCTCCCCCCAATCCTTCCAGACCTCACGATCTTGAGCATTTTTCCAATCTGCAAGGAACTTGTCCAGTTCGTCCCGCCATCTCCGTTTTGGTCTGCCGCGTCGCCTTCTCGCCGGGTCGTTATGTTATTACAACCCGGTCACATTATCTCGAGACCTGGCTTCGATGACGTCACGTTGCGGCGGCGCTCTACCGTACTGACGCGCCGTGGCGAGCGCGGGGAGGTGAAAGGAGAACGGGGCGGGAGGTTCGCATTCCAGCGAGGTCTCGAGATAATGTGACCGGGTTGTATAGTCGTTATTTATTGTTTATTATTATTAATTTGCAGAACTGTGCGGCACCTGATGCGGAGTATAGCGTCCATCGAGCGGCATATGGACACGGTGTTGAAGCAGTGTGACGAGTGGCCGTCAGGGGGCAACGACACCGAAGCTAGGTAACTTAGTTTTACACGACTGCGAAGAAGGAGTTCAGAACCATTCTACTCAATTGATATTTTACCGTTATTTTAAAAAACTTTTTAACTAAAAAAAAAAAAAAAAATATTGATTCAGGCGTGACTTTGCTGAAATCCATTACAAATACTGAGGACGGAAATGTCTAGTACTTTCCCGCTTTTTTAGCGGGAAAGTACTAGACATTTCCGTCCTTTTCAACTTTTTAACTTTGATTCGAAGGTGTGTGTCATAGGTTAGTATTCTTATAAGCGGCGATGGGCTTGCAACCTGTCACGTACGGAATACTAACTTCTGTGCAAAATGTGGGCATGTACAAGATGTCATGTTTGGACGTGCCTCTGACTACCCTCTTTAGATATCCTCAAAGATCTAAGTCACTAAAGATCTGAGGAAGATATGTACCGAACCCGGGGAGTACAGTCGTGATCATATGTTTTTTGAGTTTAATATATTTGTGGACATTTCACACAACGCCATCTAGCTCCAAACCAAGCAAAGCTCGTACCATAAGAACTAGATAACTAATATAATAATTGTTCTAAAGTGATTAGTCAGAGGCACGTCCAAATGTCGTTGTAAATTAATATCGTTATTGCAGGAAACAAGTTGACTTGGGTCTATCTGCGGTTGACCGGAAGCTAATGGCAATGTACCGGCGGTTACCGGAAGTGCACAAGCGGCAACTCCAGGTCTACAGGAAACAGAAAAAACTATCTACGGTATGTATTCAAAATATCTACGGTATGTATTCAAAATATTTACGGTAAGTTTATCTATACTAATATTATAAGGAGGAAAGATTTGTTTGTTTGTTTGCATTGAATAGGCTCCGAAACTACTGGACCGATTTGAAAAATTCTTTCACCAATGTGTAGAATGAATTTTCAGGATGAACATAGGCTATATTTTATGAAGGTACTTCGCGGGCGACGCCGCGAGCTGCAGCTAGTGTGAGATAAATGTCATGTGACGAGGAGAGTGTCAGGTATGAATGTGGATGGATACAGGGGGAGAGGTAGGACAGAGAAGAGATGGATGGACTGTGTGAAAGATGATTGAGTAAGAAAGGAGTGGGTACTGAAATGACGAATGATAGAGGGAGATGGAAGATCACATGTTGTGCCGACCACATAACGTGGGAAAAGGGCAGGAAGATGAAGAAGAAGGTAAGTTTATAAAATACTGAAATTATTTTGATACCTGTATCTAAAAGATGATCAACGCCTTAACCATAAGTTCTAGAGAGCTATCATTTGGAGGATATAGTTATATCAGGTATAGAGGTGCACTAACCAATAAATTCCTGAATTTCAACCTCTAGGGGGTGCAGCGGGGGATAAGAAAATACCATTTTGAAACCAAAGTCGCAGGGCGTTCCAGTCCTACTTGCCATTTATATTATAAGAAAGGTTGATGATAAAGTTAGCTAAGAGTGAGTTTGTTGTAGGTGTGCATGCAGCTAGTGGGCGGAGCGGCGCCGGCCCCGCCCCCGCCGGGCTCCCCGCCCCCCGCGCCGCATCACCTCCCCCGCCGCGCGCTCTGCCCCGAGTACCACTTGCAGAGGTTCAAAGAGGTTCGTTTTCAACCTCATTATATCCATTCAAGTCAAGAAAAAAAGTTCAAGAAAATGTAATTAAGATAGCTTATAGTTCATAATTCTATATTAAATTGTGATTATAAAGGAGGTCATTCATTTTGGGCCCAAAATGTCAAAGTACCATTAAAAAAAAGGTATGACCACGTTTGGAGTCCGAGTATTTTTCATTAGCGCATAAAGTTTCTACAACCATTTTTAATAAAATGTATGGGAATCAGATTTTTAACCCTAAAAGTATAACCGTACATAATTTTTTCGGACAGAAAAATAAATTGGTGCACGACTGGATTCGAACCCACGACCTTAGGACCGGCGACGAACAAACATATTCATGATACAAATGTTTGTCCTGCGCGGGAATCGAACCCGCGACCTACACGCAGTTCTATCCCGCAGGTTCGTCGCAAGGTGATGCATATGCGGGATCAGCAGCTCTACTACCATAGACTAAGGATGTGGCTCGAACACCAACTCCGGCAGGAGAGAGAGAGGTCAGATATATATTTACCCGACTGCGGAGCGAAGGAGGATAATAATAATAATAATGCTGGACAATCCACACAGCATCATCTAGCCCCAAAGTAAGCTACTCAAAGCTTGTGTTATGGGTACTAGATAACTGATATATTTAATACATTATATACATAGATAGATATTTTTTATTATACATAGAAAACACCCAGACCAACGGAACAAATTTCTGCAGATCGTACACAAATTTGTTCCGCGGCGGGATTCGAACCCGCAACCTCTTGCGTCGCAGGCGGACTCTCACCCACTGCGCCACTTAGGTCGTCAAATTATGTATGCGAGTTCCTTTGGCTGTCGCTATAGCCGAAATGGCTGGACAGATTTTGACAAATCATTATCATCATTCTCCTGCTCTTATTCCACGCGTGGGGTCGGCACAACATGTTTTCTTCTTCCACTCACTCCTATTCGCAACTCTGAGTCTACTCCTCTTACATTCATATAATTAGATTTTGATAAATAATATCGTTTAACTTGTCCGGATCACTAGAGTGACATAGGCTATACGAAATGTCAAAAAATTCAAAATGGCGGCTGTAAAAATCTATTTACATCGTCGGGTTTTCTAATTTTTTGCAATAAATACTCGTTTGTACGTACAAACATAGAATACATGACACCCAGATACAGAACAAACATCTGTGTTCACACAAATGTCAGTCCTGGGGGATCGAACCCACAACCTGCAGCACAGAAGGCAGAGCTACTACCGACTGAGCTGTGAGGTTATGGGTACTAGATAACTGATATATTTAATACATTATATACATAGATAGATATTTTTTATTATACATAGAAAACGCCCAGACCAACGGAACAAATTTCTGCAGATCGTACACAAATTTGTTCCGCGGCGGGAATCGAACCCGAATAGTTAGGTTTTGTTTGGTGACTACTTTGGTTACTTGCAGCGTCCCGGACAGCGGCGCGCCTCAAGACGATCTGCCTCGCCGGAAGCGGCGCACGAGCTCGCCTCGCCTCCCGCGCCTCTCCACCGCCACCAAACGGAAACTCAAACCCACCACTATTAGGTAACTCATCAATTTAAAAAAAAAATATATCTTGACTGTAATCCCAGGCTCGGTAGATATCTCCTCAGGGGCCTTACCACGAAGTCTTCCAGAACGATTCCATTATAGAAACGTCACTACTTCCATACAATTTGCATAGGTCATGGTACGATATAACAATGTAATATTAATTCGGTAATGTATTGTGACTTTGTGGTGAGGCCCCAGATCTCTAGTTACGTAGATCTATTGAGGATATCTAAAGAGGGAAGTAAGAGCTGCGTCCAACATGCCATTTGGCACATGACCACATTTTGCACAGTGGTTAGAATTCTGTACTTGACGGGTTGCAAGCCCATCGCCGCTTATAAGAATCTAATCTATAACCACTTTCGAATATTTGGTTCTAGGGTATGCCGGTTTCTTAACGATGTTTTCCATCACCGTCTAAGAGCACTGGCATCACGCACATAAATTTTTCGAATGGAAGAACTCATTGGTGCGCGACCAGGTTTGAACCTACGACCTTCGGATCGTGAGGCAGGGGTGCTACCACTACACCACCAGTGCTCTCAAACTTATCAATAAAAACTTCTGTTATAAAGAGAAAATATATATATTAGTATGTAATGGATAAACTCAAACACTATCGTGTAACCAATTTTAAAAATTCCACTTAGGAAAGCTATATTAGGGGTGAATAGTTTCTAGAGTTTTTTAACTGGGCCTTACCACAAACTTCTTGCAATATCAAAGTAATATAACTTTGATATTCCGGACCTTGACCTATAAAAACAATTCAAGCTTGAAATGTGACATTTCTGAAACATGATGATTCGTAAGAGCTTATGGTAAGGCCCCTGGTTTAAAAGAACATACTTACCACCATAGATTTACAACAATATACACCTTAACACACATGTAATACATATTATTTTCCAACAGCAAACCGCACAGAATACTACAACTGCTGAAACACAAAGCCCAAACCACCGAACTGCTGAACGACATAAAACACGACGACGAGGCGAGTCCACCCGAAGCGTTCCCGCTGGACAGAGACGACAATATCAGTGACGCCGACACGATAGTCGGAGAGAAAGATGCCGGACTCAACCTAAAAGACGTTATCGCAGCACTCACACAAATGGCACTCAGCCCTGATAAGAGAGTACAAGCAGTAATGGCGGAACTTAGAGAAGAATTTGATAAAACAGTCCCCACTCCATCTGACTCTGAAGAGTACCCTGAGTCAGTCAGTCCGCCGTTACAGGAAATGTCGCCGACGACAGTTGCGCCGGCGCCGGCGTTTACCCCCAAACCGACACAGAGATTAATAGTTAACAAATTCACCGACAACGCACAAACGGATCTAAACGCGCCGCTCAACGCGATCCGGACCCCCGTCCTAGTCAAGGAGCCCGAGAAGGAAGCTGAAAGTGGTGAGGTAGCCGTGTACAAAGATCCTAATATCTACAAATATGTGACTTTTGGCTTGGAAATAAAAAGAGCTATGGAGGAATGTCAGAATATAATCAATTCTTACAACAGTATTAAAGTAGAGGGTAAGGAAAGTGATAATCAAGATGGACCACTGTCTTTGGAACAGATATGCGAAGTTATGATGAGTTTAGACAAAAATTCCGCGGAATTTTTAAACAAATTAGGTACCGATGAGCCCATAGACTTAAATACAGCTAACACGAAACTCGCAGAGCTAGTAGAGAACATGCCACAGATATTAGCCAATATGCCGGAGATAGCCAGCGAGTTCGCGAACGCTTCGTTCGAACTTCCCGAGTTCGCTTCTATCATGAACAGCTTGCCAGAAGTGAGTAGCGAAGCGCAACTAACCCCGGAAACGTTGAAGCAAATCAGAGATTTAAATCTAAGCAAAAACAGGGACAGTGTTAAAGTTACTAAGAATACTGCCAAACGTAAGATAAGTCGTAGAGTTAGGAATAATATAGATACAAGTGATATTATAGGAACACTTACTTTCGAATTCGATAGTAGGGATATAGCAGAGTTTCTAAACGACGAGCAAGAAATGCAAACGCTTATGAAAATCAAAAATGATAAAGAAGATTTGAAAGATTTACTATTTACGATCACCGCGCACGTTGTCATAAATAGAATTATAATCTTTCTTAAAGCTAACAGAGCGACCGAACTAGCGAAACGTATAGAAGAGAAATTACTGTCGCTACAAAAGAATAGCATTAGCACAGAGATGTACATAAAGGCAGCGGAACTTCTAGAAGTTTCCGTGAAAGATGGACTCAGCATGGTCGAGTTGAAGGAGGCGGTGCGATCTAGATTTCAAACCTGGAAAATGTACATAGAGAATCAATTCAAGACCTTGCCAGTAGGACTGCTGGAGACTGAAATCAAAGCAACCCTAGACAGCTTTTATATGTACATGCAAGAGTTGACAACCAAGAACACGCAGTGCGAAAGAGAAGAAGTAATCAGGAAGATAGAAGGTCGGAAAGAGACGGATAGCACGGAAGAAGTCACACCGAAAGAATCTCTCAAACAAATCACCGGTGTACTGAACGTGTCAGTTGGCAACACATTCGATTTGCTGCTAATGAAAATGTCAAGAATGACAGGGGATAAACGGGAAGTGTTAAAGACTATGAGACTGAATTATGTGGATGTGCTAAAGAGGTGCGGAGAATCGCAGCAATTGGTCGGCTGGATACTCAACGATCCCGACCTAGCAGCCAGCCATATCCAAGAACTGATGGGTTTTAACATGAAGAATGAGAAACCACCAGATTTTTCCACCATGTCCGCAGACAAGAAACGTGGCTACTTCATGGGGAGATTGAAAGCGATAAACAAACATTTTATGGATAGCATCCCTAAGAAAAGTGTTACGGGTGATGATTGGATGTCAATGTTGCATACCTTAGAACTTTTCGAAGATAAAATCAGAGATTCTTTGTTCAAGTATTCACTCCCGGTTAAAACGGTGCAATTAGCAAGTGAAGCTGAAATCTTAGCCGCGAAAGGTCTTAGCAAAATCATCGGAAGAGCCAATAACGTGAGGGTAGTTAAGAAAGTTGACCCTGTAATATCGTCTGCCCCCGCCCCGCTCCCCCCCATCGTGAAAGAGGAAACGGAACCTCCGAAAACCAAAGACAATTCAAATACAAGACGCGATATTATACTTAAATGCGAAACTCTAATCGCACAAAAAGGGAATAAAGCACTTAAAGATAACTTTGACGCTATAAAGCTATATCTCGCGGGCGATATCGCTAAACCCGAAAAATACTACGACCATGTTATGGCGATAGTATCAAACTTGGACTATTCAGCACTGGACGAGGAAATGGTTGAAGTGTTACGCTTTGGTGGTATAACTATCTCGCCTCCAGTACCAACCACAGCGATATACACAGAGAATACTATACAAGTGAAACTACCCACCCATAATCCGGAAGAGTTGGCTAAATACTCCGCGCAAGCGTTACGTAACGCTAAACAAACGCTAAATGCTGTAGCGTTTAAGAATTTATCCCGTAACGGTCAGAGTAAGTCTGAAAGTGATATATCTTCTTGCGATGTGCCTTCCAGCGAGTGTAAATATACTAGAGATTGCATATGTACCGCGTGTAAGCGCGACCGGTCGATATGTCTCGGGGATATCGTGAAGATATCGTTCGATCCGACCAGCCCGGAGAAGAGTAAAAGCGTGTTGGAAGAGAAGAAGAAGGAGACTAAGGAAGTGAAGGTCAAGACGCCGGCTAAAGCCAAGCCTATGCCAAAGCAGTGCGAGAACGCGACGCATCAACAGCATGTTTGCAAAGGTGAGTTCTTATAGCCTGTACCCCTAGTATGAGTTTTTGATTTACGAAAACTTTTTTCGAATAGTATCTTTTCATACATTTACCTCCATCGGAAATGTTAAGGAACTAAAATAAGGTCGATAATATCGAAAATATTATCTAATCGGCAGTCCCAACAATGATTTTCAAACCAAGTTTTCACGATGTCGACTTTATTTTTGTTCCAATGGAGGTAAATGTATGAAAGGATACTATTCGAAAAAAGTTTCCGTAAACTATCAAAAGCTCATACTAGGGGTACTGTCCACTAAGTCAACCATGAGTTGTCACATTTAGATCGGCTGACGTTACTACAGTAGTAATAGTACGTTACTATGACATCTGTCAAAATTGTTACTCATGGTACCAAATTCTAAACAAATTAATGAGCGCAAACTACAGTCGCTGTAGTACGCTGTGACGTAGGATAGTTAACTACGTGACGTTTTAGTACCCAACTATCCGCTAGAGGCGCTGTACAAGTTTTCATACATTTTTTTTACTAAAGTCGCTAGCGAGTGTAGATTGTGGAAACTTATGGTAGAGCTACAGATGGAGCGTTTCAGCGTGAAAGAGTAGCAAACATCCGTACATTGTTACAAACTTTCGCGTTTATAATATTAGTAGGATGTATATCTATACCTATATAAGAGCTTAACCTGACTGACTGACTGACTGACTGACTGATTTATCATCGCCGAGCCGAAACCGCTGAAGCTAGAGAGCTGAAATTTGGAAGGTGGTTTCCTTTTATAACAAAACCACCCACTAAGGCGGGATTTTTGGAAATTCCACCTCTTAAGGGGGTAAAAAAGGGTGAAAACGTTAGTATGAAACTTTTTAACGCGTGGAGCGATTTTCATGAAATTTTGTTTGTGCACTGTAAATGCAAAATGAATGAACACGTGTTTCAGGATTTTTCAATATAACCTTCAAAAAGGGGTCAAATGTGGGGTCAATGTTTGTATGGGAACTTTTTAACGGGTGGTGCGATTGGTTTGAAACTTTGTTTGTGTACTGTAAATGCAAAATAAATAGACACGTATTTCAGGATTTTTCAATTTAACCTTCAAAAAGGGGTCAAATGTGGGGTCAATGTTTGTATGGGAACTTTTTAACGGGTCGTGCGATTGGTCTGAAACTTTGTTTGTGTACTGTAAATGCAAAACGAATGGATACTTGTTTCAGGATTTTTCAATATAACCTTCATAAAGGGGTCAAATGGGGTGTCAAAGTTAGTATGGGATTTTTATGAGTTGTGTGATTTGTTTGAAACTCAGTTTAGATACTTTAAGTGAACGAAGTCGCTGGCGGGACAGCTAGTAATGTATAAAGCGTATGTTTTGCCCACCAGTGGGACACACGAGCAACGGCAACGGATCGTGCACGGGTGACGGCGGTGACCAGCACTGCACTTGCTGCTATTGCACGGTCTTCGGACACGCGGTGAGTCATTCTACTCTACAGTTTCAACGTTGTTCTCACTATTTGCAACAACACGAAAAGGGCCGGTTTCCACCAAACTTAATAATAATAATGTTTTTATTGCGTTCCAACAGATACATAGTACAACCAATGATAAAACCTCCTTTTAAGTAAAATAATACTTGTCATAGGAGATTTCGCTCTTGCTTAGGTCTATTTCTATTACATTTTTAAGGTGTTATCTAGCTATAAAAACATATAAATTTATATTACTTTGAAACTTGAGACACTTTCCACGAGGAGAGGAGAGGAGATGTGTTTGAATAAACCAATCAGATTTCGTTATTTCCACATCTCTTCTCCGCTTACTATAGAATTTTATGCGGCGAGCGAGCAAGTGGCGCGGCACACTCGGCTCACATCTCCAATCAATCATCTCTCTCCGCTACACTTCTCTCCGCTTTGGTGGAAATAACCTGCCACCTTACAACACATCTCTCGTCTCCTCTCCGCTTTGGTGGAAACCAGGGCTTGCTACCGGTACCAATAATACCTGTACTGTAGCGGTAATAACGGTATTTTCTTTTCGATATATTCGAGTATCAATATTTTTGAAGTATCGATATTTTGCTCCAAAATACCGGTATTCAAAGCGGTTCTTGCGACGTTGCCAGCTCTCCGGTTCTAGCGTACTGAGCGGGGGCCGGGGCGGGTGCGCGTGCTTGCCAACTTGTGCATAATTTGTAGTGGCGCACTTTTCTAATAAGTATTCTCTCTCGCTTCCACTATTTATACCGATATTATATGTGCATAATATCGGTAATTATACCGATACTTATTGAAAATACCGATATTTTAGTATCGATACCGATGAAATTACCGATACCGCACTAAGTCTAATTATACCGGTTATAAAAAAATACCGGTATAACTTATAACGATACCAAAGATGTACCGGTACCACGTCAAGGTCAGTCGAACCGTTATTTGAAAATACCGCTATTCCAAGCCCTGGTGGAAACCGACCCTAAGACAGGTTCTCAATATGATTTCAGCCGCCAGTTACCACACCCGTCCCTAGGAATTTCAATGAAACCAGAGAAAGACTGAGATCAATACTCAACAAGAAGAAACAATTATGCAAGACTGCTAACGTGAGTGCACTGGCGTAGTGGCACCCTGACGATCTGAATGTCGCGGGTTCGAATCAGGGTGTCTATTCCGCGCAACAAAAACTATATATGAGACGAATTTTCGTCGAAATTTGTTTGAACAGTTGTTTCCTTGTCAAAGCTATGCTAAACGTTAATTTTGAATTTAGCGCAACTATAAAAAAAAAGTTAAAGTTAAGTTTTGTTTTATGATATGTGATCTTAATGAATGTAAAAACTTTCAAAATGATCACTGGTTTTGTAATATTTTGAATTTAATGCCATTAAAGTAGATTTAATTAAGAGGAAGACGTTATCGTACGTACCTCGATCAAATTGGGGACGTTTTAGAGAAAGGCCTCACCACGAATTCATAATACATTACCGAATTAGTATTACATTGTTTTTTCGTACCATGACCTATGCAAATGGTATGGAAATAGTGACGTTTCTATAATGAAATCGTTACGGAATCGTTCTGGAAGACTTCGTGGTGAGGCCCCAGGTCCAGAGTACCCTAAACCGACGCGCATGTATGAAGAATGTAATGAGAGTGAATGAAGCAAGAGGATCGTAGCAAGTGGAGATCGTTGTCTCTGCCTACCCCGTCGGGAAACAGGCGTGACTTTATGTATGTATGTATGTATGTATGTATGTATGTTCAAAGCAAAAGAGGTATATCAGGATCGTAGCAAGTGGAGATCCGTGATCTCTACCTACCGTGTCGGGAAACAGGCGTGACTTTATGTATGTATGTAATTAAAGAACTTTGATTTTGTCCTTTTTTTTTGAGAGAACTGGTGGTGTAGTGGTAGCACCCCTGCCTCACGATCCGAAGGTCGTGGGTTCAAACCTGGTCGTGCACAATTGAATTTTTCCATTCGAAAAATTTATGTGCGCAATGCCAGTGCTCTTAAACGGTAAAGGAAAACATCGTGAGGAAACCGGCATCCCCTAGAACCAAAAATTCGAAGGTGTGTGTCATAGGTTAGTATTCTTATAAGCGGCGATGGGCTTGCAACCTGTCACGTACGGAATACTAACTACTGTGCAAAATGTGGGCATGTACCAAATGTCATGTTTGGACTTGCCTCTGACTACCCTCTTTAGATTTCCTCAAAGATTAAGTAACTAAAAATCTGAGGAGATATCTACTGAGCCTGGGGATTACAGTCGTGATCATATACAGTCGTGGTCAACTAATTAGGGACATGCAAGATAGTGAAGAACAATAACCGGTTATGTACATACAAATATAAAACCCTATTGATTTCTCAGTAACTATTATTTGCATAATTTGGTCCGATTATTATGCTTTAAATGGCTGTAAATAAAAGAATAAATAAATAGAAAAAAGTATTTAATATCAAAGGTTGAACATGTATTCAATTTTAAGGTATAATTCTGTAGCTGGACATTTAATTAAGGACAGTAAACTATAATGAAAAATAGAGTTAAACAAAACTAATAATCTGCAGTATTATAATATCTTTAACAGCTCCATTTTATTACGTGTAAAATCAGTACCCAGTAGCAAAACCTTTGTTAGTAATTACCGCTTGACACCGATGTGGCATAGACATTATCAGTTTCTGGCATGTTTCGACAGGAATGTTTGCCCATGCCTCACAAAAAGCTTCATTAAGTTCATCTAAAGTTGTGGTACGATAAGTGGCTACTTTTTTCTTGATTTCGTGCCAAAGGTGCTCGATTGGGTTAAGGTCCGGGCTATTTGCTGGCCAATCTAGCACCGATACTGACTGACTGGTAAGAAACGACTTGACTGAACGGGCGGTATGTTTTGGGTCGTTATCATGCTGAAACGTCCATATAATAGGGAGATGCTCCTCAGCATAGGGAAGCATCGTTTCCTCCAATATTGCCTTGTATTGATGTTGGTCTAAGTTACCCTGAACTTTCCTCACAGGTCCCACTCCACGTCCAGAAAATGAACCCCACATTTTAATGTTTCCACCGCCATGTTTCACCTGCTTTTTTGTGAATCTTGGATTCATTTCCGCTTTTACTGGACGCCGTACGTATTGCCTTCCATCTGAAGAAATCAAATTAACCTTGGTCTCGTCAGAGAATAATACATGTTGCCATTGGGCGTAGGTCCAATGTCCATATTTACGTGCAAACGCCAAACGAGCATTTCTATGTTCTTTCTTCAACAACGGTACTTTGCGAGCCACTCTTCCGAACAACCCTGCTTCTACCAGACGTCGTCGAACGGTCCTAGCTGAGACACCAGCTCTTTCGTCTGTCCCAAACACTTCGTGTTTAATTAAAATAGAGCCTAGAAACGGATCTTTCTTAGCTAACCTGGCTATCATTCTATCTTCTTGCGGAGTTGTTTTTCTCGATCTTTTTGTTCTGGGCACATTTAAATCTGTGTTATTGCGTCTGACATGTTGCACTGCATTGTATACCATAGTTTTTGAACAATTTAAATGTTCTGCTATCCTTCGGTATGGCCAACCATGCTCGACAACAAACTTCATGATAATTTTTCGTAGTGTTGGATCGCAACTTTTATTTTTACCCATTTTTCTTCAAAATATTTTTCAAAACTTAAAATAAATATCGGGATTGCCGCCAAAACTACCACGAAACAATAAGAGAAGAAGTAAAAAAGTATTGAGATTCAAATTTTGAAAATAGAACGCAATATCTCAGTGTCCCTAATTAAATGGCCAGCCAGCATTATTTGAACAAATAGCACTACGATAATCTATCAGCTATACTGTAAAGAGGTTTAATGTTTAAGAAGTTGTTATTGTTTGTATAATCGGGCACATAAATGACTAATTATACTTACATGTAAGAGATATGGAATATGGTTTAGACTCGTTGGAAAATAAAAAATAAATTCACAATTCGGTTTAACCAAAGAGTGTCCCTAATTAGTTGACCACGACTGTATATATTTATTTGTCCTTGACCTTGCCCCCGAACTTAACCTCTACCTTGACCTCAAGCCGTACATCGCCACAGATCCACACTATCTTTCTCGAGCAGGGTGACCAGAGTCAAGAGAGCAAGCCGAGTCCACAGCCGGAGAGGAAGCAAGCCAGTGTACAGACACAGGCGAGCGCGCCACAGCCCAACCCGCCGCAGAAAGTGGTGCAGCCACAGCCCAAACCGCCTGTGAGTGTACCCTAGAGTATTTTATCTTTACTTCTATACTAATATAATATTATAAAGAGGAAAACTTTGATTGTTTGTTTGTTTGTTTGTTTGAAAATAATAATATTATAAAGAGGAAAACTTTGATTGTTTGTTTGTTTGTTTGAAACGAATAGGCTCCGAAACTACTGAACCGATTTGAAAAATTCTTTCACCAATGTGTAGAATAAACTTTCAGGATGAACATAGGCTATATTTTATGTAGGTACTTCGCGGGCGACGCCGCGAGCGGAAGCTAGTATATTATAAAGAGAAAAGTTTGGTATTTTTGTTTGTAACGAATAAACTTCAAAACTACTGGTCCGATTTCAAAAATTCTTTTACCATTAGAATGCTACATTATCCCTGAGTAACATAGGCTATTATGTAGGTACCTCGCGAGCAAAACCGCGAGCGGAAGCTAGTTATTTATATTTTTCTTATTTAATTTATATTGTAGGCGTTGCCGAAAACCCTCCCGCCCAACCTGACGGCGCAAGCGCAGGCCAAGCGGCAGGCATTGGACAACCAACAACGGATGTTAGCAGACAAGATGGCTAAAATGGTCGTCACTGAGAAACCTGACAATAAACCCGTAGTAAGTACTGTGACTATGTCCTCATAGTCAAATCCGCAGGTCGTATAGGCGACCAAGAAATTGGTTTACCACTTTTGATGACATCTCCCAGTAAAGGCGGAAACATACTTACGTGTCGTGGCGTGTCGTGACGCGCCAGAAGCATATCGGTTTCATACATTTAATATGGTCAGGGATATATTTGCATGTCGTGTCGTGTCGCGTCGTAATATGTCCCTAACCATATTAAATGTATGAAACCGATATGCTTCTGGCGCGTCACGACACGCCACGACACGTAAGTATGTTTCCGCCTTAACATAATTATTCGCTAAGGATTACTATGACAGATTCTGACGTAGCAGTTATGAATCTGTCAAGCGAAAATAGCCCTTGATGTTTTGTATGTGCAAATGATATTCAGCCTTAGAGTGGTAAACCAATTTCTTGGTCGCCTATACTGCCGTCCGATCACTAAAAGGCCGTTAAGTGACATTTGGTCAAAAATGACTTTTATATACCACGCGAAAGCCCGCATTTTTCTCTATCGACCAGTCTTGGACACATGTTTCTATCATTTATAGTTACTGAGTTCTGGACACCTCGTACACGGCTATCTACACCTTTTTTGGACATGTCCAATTCTTAAATACGGTTAACTCGTATTAAAACACTACAATACGTTTAAATGCACTTAACAGTACATTTCAACATTAAATTATATTTATGAAACAAGCCTAAAAAACGGTTTAATGATGTTACTATGCTACTTAGCCGTTACCCGACTTTAGATGTGTTTTTGTCATTTATAAATTGTAATCCTCAAAGGGATCTACTACGTCTAAAAGACAGTTTTCCTTCAACTGCTACTCTATAACACCGCTAGACATACTTTGCCGCTTATTTGTTTTTCACCTCACGTGGGTATAAAACTATTACAACTCTAAAATACAGTGACTGTTTTTTAGTCTTGAAAGTTATTACTGAATGCTAATAAATACAATATTAGAAACTAACTAAACAACATTCCAACGCTAAAAAACGTCTATTTGCAGTACCTTCTCGTACGCACCGTACAATCCGCGCACTCGTTATTAGAGATTAGCATGGTATGGACACGTGATGAGGAGGGATGAATACCAAAACAGTATAAGTGTATAAGTGTGGGTGGGTGCGCAGGTAGAGGAAAGCCGAAGAAGAAGTGGTTTATTGTGTGAAAGATGATATGAATGAAAGAGGAGTAGATTCAGAGTTGACGAATGATAGGAGTGAGTGGAAGAAGAAAACATGTTGTGCCGACCCCACTTAGCGTGGATGGATATAAGGGCAGAAGAATGATGAATGATTATTTTGATATATTATCAATATTATGTATCGTTTTAAATAGATAGAAGGTTATTAAATAGTTGTTGAAGTTGTTCTCTCTCATAGGCTTGAGATGATTGATGATTCATGATAGGCATAAATCTTACTAATATTATAAATGCGAAAGTAACTCTGTCTGTGTGTGTGTTAGGCAATCACGCCTAAATTAATAAACCGATTTATATAAAATTTAGTACAGAGATAGTCTAGAGCTTGAGAAAGGATATAAGCTACTTTTTACTGCGAAAAAAGTAAGGAGTAAGTGTAAGAAGTTGAAATAGACGATTAAATTTGTGTGAAAATTACGTCATTTTTAAAGCTAGAAGCTTGGAAATTATTTGTTAGGCTTTGATTAGATATAAATAAATACAACATTCAAAGTTTGTAAAAAAATTACCCTAAAGCGAGTAAATATAGGAGATGAAAGTATTTATTTGATGACGTTGGCTGAAAAACTTACGGCCCAGAAAATAAAAATATTATGGTCTGTTCGCCGCCTACCTCCTATCTGATTTAAAGAATGAGAGTGAATAAAGCAAAAGAGGTGTGTCAGAATCGTAGCAAGTGGAGATCCGTGATCTCTGCCTACCCCGTCGGGAAACAGGCGTGATTATATGTATGCATGATTTAAAGAAGAAATACAGAGAAGTACGGAATCATTACCAAATGTGAACTTAAATGAAAGCAAGTAAGTCTAGAACGATAAAACTTGTTTGGTTAAGTAGGTACTTATTATTTTCTTATGTAACTCTTTATTATAAATTAAATATTTAACTTTGAAAGCTTTGAGAAGTATGTGTGGTTTAACTTTGAATTATAGGGAAGAACAGTATGATAAGATAAGAGAACGTTGTGGAGTGAAAGAAGACGTAGTGATGAAAATTGAGAAGCGTATGTATGGTTTGGGCATGTAGAAAGGATGGATGAAAGGAGATTGACGAAACAGGCGCATAAAGAGAGTGTGGATGGGACAGTTGGAAGAGGAAGACCTCGGCGTACGTACCTCGATCAAATTGGGGACGTTTTAGAGAGTACCCTAAACCGACGCGCATGTATGAAGAATGTAATGAGAGTGAATGAAGCAAAAGAGGTATGTCAGGATCGTAGCAAGTGGAGATCCGTGGTCTCCGCCTACCCGGTCGGGAAACAAGCGTGATTTTATGTATGTATCTAAATATTTAACTATTTTCAGACACCGTTGGCGAGTTTTATTAACTTGAACTTATTTATTTACTAAATAATAATTAAGCAGGATACAGATAGGAGTTCAAGGACATCTTTTTATATTCTAAAAATCAAAGTCCTGACTAAAATATTCATTCTAGACGCTGACATTATAGACAACGCACAGTCTAAAACACTGGTCGTAGAGACTTGAAATTTGGAGGATACGACTTTCTTAGTACGTGGACGTGCACTAAGAAGATTTTTTTTAATTCAATCTCTTAGGAGGTAAAAAAGAGGATATGTTTGTAAGAAAAATCGTATTCTATGCACTTGAAACTTGGAAAAAATATTCTTCAAGATAAATAAAAAAAGAATAAATTTATGTATCTTTTCCCAAAGCTACTCTTACGAAGGGGTGGTAGGGGTGTTAAAGTTTATATAGGAACTTTTTAATGTGTGATGCGATTTGTTTAAAACTCAGCAAAAAATACTCTTCAAGACATCAATGTTTATGATTCAATTATTTAAAAAAATATCCTTAAAGCGTGGTGTAAACGACACAAGAATTTTATAATACAGTTAGTACATGATACCTTTATTATTATTATAATATAGTACTCGTACATCGGGGTGGTAATGATTGACTATGAACTTTTTAACTATTTAAAATAAAACACGCAAATGTCGTTGCGAGCGGGCCAGCTAGTAAGCACATAACATTAAGCTGTGAATACTTTAAGTAAATTAATAATTGATTTCATTTAGTTCCTTGGAACATATTGATTAGACTTAATTAAGTTACTATAATAGTAAAAAGTTGTGCCATTTTATTTGTAAGAGCTCCTTATAAGTGTAAGGACTTCATTATCGAAAGCTTTTTAACTAACAAGTACTATTTCGTTTTATTTAACAATCATTTTCATAATATAATACCTTGTTAATGTAGGAAAAAGTTACGCTTAGCCGTTCATTTGACAGTACATCATAACATTTCAAATATTATTGCCAACGCTAAAAAACAGTTTTCATTGTGTGTTCATTCTAAAACTGTGTTTAAGTGTAAAAATATAAAAAAAAATTAAGTTTGAAAACAGTAAATAAACGGTTTTAGGCTTTTCACCTTGTTTTTAAAAATTATGTTGAATGTAATTAAGTTAAGTTTCAATTCTAGAAGAAGGTTATGTGACTTAACTGTTATATAGTATTGTAATTGTTTAAAACTGTGACTCATTTGGAATGAGTGCTGCAGTTACAATCGTATCCAACTCTATACAACGGTTGTACTTCAGCCAGCCGTTTTTTAGTATTTTAAATGATAGCATTTTAAAAACATATGTCGATGGCTAAAACACAAAAACTTGAATTAAAAATTAAATAAACAAGCTACGCCTGATTGTAACATAAATAATAAAAGCTTATAATAATACAAAAAATTTGGTATAGCAAAAAAAATTGTAAGTCTTCACAATTTCTAGAAACACCATTTTCCCACGTTTTTGCTCATACCCAAAAATTTGGTTTTGTCACTTAGCCGTCTTTTAACAAAAGGACGGCAGTATACATGGGCGAGGTTGGCGCATGATAGAGGCGAATGGCAAAAGCGATGAGAGGCCTATTCCCAGCAGTGGGATGAGAAGGGCTGATGATGATGATGATGATAAAGTACTGTGGCGAAGCTTAGAGCGCTTAGTGGTGTAGTAGTGCTACCTGCCCTGCGATCCAAAGGTCGTGGATTCAAACCTGGGGTCTTACCACGAATTAATAATACATTACCGAATTAGTATTACATTGTTATTTCGTACCATGACGTAAGCAAATTGTATGAAAGTAGTGACGTTTCTATATGGAATCGTTCTGGAAGACTTCGTGGTAAGGCCCCTGGTCGTGCGCCAAGAGTTTTTCCATTCGAAAAAATGATGTGCGCAATGCCAGTGCTTTTAAAAAGTGAAGGAAAACATTGTGAGGAAACCGGCATACCCTAGAACTAAAAATTCGAAAGTGTGTCTTTCAACCTGTCACGTACGGAATACTAACTACTGTGCAAAATGTGGGCACGCCAAATATCATGTTCGGACGTGCCTCTGTCTTTAGATATCCTCAAAGATCGAACTAACTAGAGATCTGATGAGATATCTACCGAGCCCGGAGATTACAGTATTAATTATAACACACAGAACATATAGGTCATCCAACGGATCTAGGCATTCGTGAAGTTAGCCACAGGTGCGAGTTTCCGCATGTACAGTTCCTTCCCCCCCTCATACCTCCAATTGCTCCCGAAAAACGATACTGCGCAGCTCTTGCGGCTAACTTCACGAATGCCTAGATTCGTTGAGCCAACTATACATGTTTTGTACTGCTTATCTACTATGCAAGGATACTCCTACCTAGTACCTATAATAAGAATAAGAAATAGTATTGTGTAAAATTCTGTCAGTATATTTATGTACTTACCCACTTTAAATAAATAAATTTGAAAATTTGAAAACATCTGCGACTCTGCGTTCTTCTCACAAATGTTAGTCCTGGGGGATCGAACCCACAACTTGCAGCGCAGAAGGCAGAGCTACTACCAACTGAGCTGTGAGGACAGTCGATAGATAGTTGTATTAGAGCATTGTCTTTCGTCCTCAGGCTTTGCAGCGTACAGTCCCCGTGCAAGTGAACGTGCTGCCGAGTTTGAAGGCAGAAGGGAAAGTGAACCCTAACGCCATGGAGCAAATACGATTACAGGTTAGCACTCGTATACCTAGCTAGCTGGGGCTTTTGACTGTCGCTGTAACCGAAACGGCTTGATCGATTTTGACATAATGAGGCATATCGGTGTCTTTGGATTCTTCTTCTTCTCGAATTATGGCATCTGTTTTTTAGAGAACAATTTTGCCAGTGTCAAGTGTATTTATATATAAGTATTGTCATAGTCAAGTTGTCATGTCAATTTTAAACAAAAGATGGCTGTTTTGTTCGAAATTACGCAATAAAACTCAAAATAACACGAGAAAAAATATAAAAACCAGAGCGACGTAGTTGTCAGTCAATGCACCGCAGGAAATCCGTCGTTGGATTCGTCTGGATTACAAGAGTGACATTGGCGATACAAATTGTCAAAAAATCCAATATGGCAGCTTTAAGAGGCTGATTTTAGTGTTTTTTTTTTTATTTTGCAATAAATAAAAGTTTGACATCATCTCTAACCTAAACCGCTCACGAATGCTTCAAACAGTGAAACAAACGATTTTGATGTAGTTTTCTATATATATCTATATAAGAGCTTAACCTGACTGACTGACTGACTGACTGACTGATTGATCATCGCCGAGCCGAAACCGCTGAAGGTAGAAAACTGAAATTTGGAAGGTGGCTTCCTTTTATATCAAAACCACCCACTAAGGCGGGATTTTTGGAAATTCCACCTCTAAGGGGGTGAAAAAGGGTGAAAACGTTAGTATGAAACTTTTTAACGCGTGGAGCGATTTTCATGAAACTTTGTTTGTGCACTGTAAATGCAAAATGAATTGACACGTATTTCAGGATTTTTCAATATAACCATCAAAAAGGGGTCAAATGTGGGGTCAATATTTGTATGAGAACTTTTTAACGGGTGGTGCGATTGGCTTGAAACTTTGTTTGTGTACTGTAAATGAAAAATAAATGGACACGTATTTCAGGATTTTTCAAAATAGTCTTCAAAAAGGGGTCAAATGTGGGGTCAATGTTTGTATGTGAACTTTTTAACGGGTAGTGCGATTAATTTGAAACTTTGTTTGTGTACTGTAAATACAAAATAAACGGACACGTGTTTCAGGTTATTTCAATATAACCTTCAAAAAGGGGTCAAATGTAGGGTCAATGTTTGTATGGGAACTTTTTAACGGGTGGTGCGATTGTTTTGAAACTTTGTTTGTGTACTGTAAATGCAAAATTAATAGACACGTATTTCAGGATTTTTCAATATAACCTTCAAAAAATGGTCAAATGGGGGGTCAATGTTTGTACGGGAACTTTTTAACGGTTGGTGCGATTGGTCTGAAACTTTGTTTCGCGTTTCAGGATTTTTCAATATAACTTTAAAAAAAGGGTCAAATGGGAGGTCAATGTTTGTATGGGAACTTTTTAACGGGTGGTGCGATTGGTCTGAAACTTTGTTTGTGTACTGTAAATGCAAAACGAATGGACACGTGTTTCAGGATTTTTCAATAACCTTCAAAAAGGGGTAAAATGGGGTGTCAATGTTAGTTTGGGATTTTTATGAGTTTTGTGATGTGTTGGAAACTCAGTTTAGATACTTTAAGTGAACGAAGTACGGGCGGGACAGCTAGTTATATATAAATTGGTGAACATCTTACACAACGCCATCTAGTTTCAAACTAAGCAAAGCTTTTACCACTTATTTTTTGTGAATACATATGTAGAATACATAATTACACCCAGACACAGAAGAAACATCTTAAAGTTGGTGCCGAAGAACTCTTTCAGAGCCGTTTAGCAGCGTTTGACGATACGGAATGTGCGTAACGTAACGCTTGCGAACGTGTTTTGTCTTAGGTAGATACGTTAAATTACCGCGATTGCCCCCCTGTGCAGAAATAACAAATGATCTTAGTTCATTGTGTCAAAAAAAATGTATTAGAGTTTTAAATTTTTTTTATTGTTGTAGCAATTAAAACAACAACAGCAAGCGCAGTACCAACAACAAATTGCACAACAAAACAAGCCGGAGCCGATCTACGATCTGCCGATACACAACAAGCCGCCGCAGCAACAACAACAAATTAGACAGGTCACATGTTTACAACTTTCTCTCTCTCTCTCAATTTCCGTCTCATATTCCCTAGACTTTATAGATGTTTATTTAACAATTAAAATTGGTCATATTTTACATCTTTCTCTCTCCGTCTATCTCTTCACGCCGACCGGCTTCACACGGGTAGAAAAAGTATCTCTATTTTTTTTCAATATAAAATATAGCCTATTTTATTCAGAGATAGTGTAGAATTCTAATGGTGAAAGATTTTTGAAATTTTTCAAGTACATTTTGAGTTTACTCGTTACAAAAATACAAATCTTTCCTCATTATAATATTAGTGTAGATTTCGGTTGTACTGTAACAACATTCGCACTAAACTAAAAAAAGTTGACACACAAATTAAACTATATATTTTTTTGTTGCAGGAATTGCAAAAGCAACAACTCCAAAAACAATTATTACTACAACAAAGGTTAAAACAAAACCCGGTCGTTCAAATAAACGCACAGGTTCAAACACAAAGCGCCCCGCCTCCAGCGACGCAATTACAACATGCACAACAACAAACGATGCCGCTGAAACAACATGCTCAACAACAGACTATGCCATTGCAACAAAATGCTCAACAACAAACACTGCCGCAACAAGTCCTACAAAAATTGCAACAAGTTCAACAGGCGCACCAAATACAACAAATTACGTCGGCTCAACAAAAACCAACGCCGCAAGTAGCTCTACAAAAACCGACCCAACAACAGGCTCAACAAACCACGGTTCAGCATCAAGTTCAACAAACCCCAGCTCAACAAGCCCAACAAAAACCAACGCCCCAAATTGTTAATAGAGTAGTGCCACAAAATCAACAAAAACCAGCACAACCCGCACAACCGCTACAACAATTACATAAATTACAACAAAAACCAACCCAACCCCAACAATTACTACAGAAGCCGCCGATACAACAAGCGCCGCGCAAACCGCCGCCGCAGGAGTTACAACAAAAGCTCGCGCAAAAACAACAACCTCAGCAATTACAACAAAAACCGACGCAAACACAACCCGTCGTCCAACCGACTCAACAAAAAGCGACGCCGGCGCAACCCGCGCAAAAGGTGCCGGCAACAGCGACAGCAACAGCTGAACAACAGTCGCAGTGGCAGCAACAACAGTTGCGGCAACAGCAACAACGGCAAGGCAGGCCGCCCAATCAGAACAGCGTATCCTTGTCCAGTCGGGATACGAGCGTGTTCTCAACTTCTAGTGGATGCTCAGAGTAAGTTAAGAACTAGCTGCGCCCTGCTCCTTCGCTTGTGTTCCTTTGTTTGCGTACTGTCAATCCTGACTGACTGACTGACTGACTGACTGATTCATCATCGCCCAGCCGAAACCGCTGAAGCTAGAAAGCTGAAATTTGGAAGGTGGTTTCCTTTTATAACAAAACCACCCACTAAGACGGGATTTTTGGAAATTCCACCTCTAAGGGGGTGAAAAAGGGTGAAAACGTTAGTATGAAACTTTTTAACGCGTGGAGCGATTTTTATGAAACTTTGTTTGTGCACTGTAAATGCAAAATAAATGGACATGTTTCAGGATTTTTCAATATAACCTTCATAAAGGGGTCAAAAGGGGTCAATAAAGGGGTCAATTTTTGTATAGGAACTTTTTAACGGGTGGAGCGATTGGTCTGAAACTTTGTGTACTGTAAATGCAAAATGAATGGACACGTATTTCTGTATAAGTTTTTCAAAATAACCTATTTATTTTCTACTAGCTTCTGCACGCGGCGTCGCCCGCGAAGTACCTACATAAATTATAGCCTATGTTCATCCTGAAAGTTCATTCTACACATTGGTGAAAGAATTTTTCAAATCCGTTCAGTAGTTTCGGAGCCTATTCAATTCAAACAAACAAACAAACAAACAATCAAATCTTTCCTCTTTATAATATTAGTATAGATTTTTGTCTACCCTTGACCACGACAGCGTGTAAACCTGTCGAAACGTCGGAAAAATAAATAGGTAATTAGAACGCGGTAAATACCCGTTTAATCCTACTAATATTATAAACGCGAAAGTCTGTGAGGATGTCTGGATGTCTGGATGTTTGTTACTCTTTCACGCTAAAACGGCTGAACGGATCCGAATGAAATTTGGCACAGATATAGATTATAATCTGAAATAACACATAGGCTACATTTTATCCCGGAAAAACGTACGGTTCCCGTGGGATTTTTGTTTTTCAAGGTATAACGCGGGTGGAAAGTAGTACTAATAATTTGTTCTGTTCGCGTAAGTTTAAAAGTAAGTATTGTGTTCGCAGCGGCTCGTGCTGGCAAGGGCGGGCGGAGGACACGCGGGACCTGGACGCCCTACTGCAGTACATCGAGGGTCCCACGCGGCACGTCGACCGGGGCAAGAAGAAGGCGAAGAAGCAACGACAGAAGGCCAAAAAGGTACATTATTGTTACGAAGACTAGGGTTTCGGATTTGTTACAAAGACCAGGGTTTCGGATTAATAATAATAATAATGTTTTTATTGCGTTCCAACAGATACATAGTACAGCCAATGATAAAACCTCCTTTTAAGTAAAATAATACTTGTCATAGGAGATTTCGCTCTTGCTTAGGTCTATTTCTATTACATTTTTAAGGTGTTATCTCAGTGACGACCTCAGTGGCGCAGCGGGCGAGAGTCCGCCTGCGACGCAAGAGGTTGCGGGTTCGATTCCCGCCGCGGAACAAATTTGTGTATGATCTGCAGAAATTTGTTCCGTTGGTCTGGGTGTTTTCTATGTATAATAAAAAATATCTATCTATGTATGTAATGTAATGTATTAAATATATCAGTCATCTAGTACCCATAACACAAGCTTTGAGTAGCTTACTTTGGGGCTAGATGATGCTGTGTGGACTGTCCAGCATTATTTATTATTTTATTATTATTATTATTTATTTAACGTAATTCCTCCAAAAAATATCCAAAAATTTACATTCCCCCAATAATATTTTGTGATAATCAAAAATAATTTAGGACAGGTGCTGCAGAGGCTAATATTAATGCAAGGCAAATATTTAAAAAAAAATAACTATAACTAAGATATTTTAGGTTTATTTTTAACGAAAATTTGGTACAATTCTTTGGAAACAGTACTAGAAAATACCACACAAGTCAATATCATACGCCAGGTATAGGCAACCTTTGAAAAGTTGCTGCCAAACTTTAGGTTAACGAAATCGCGGGACGTAGGTTTCAGGTGAGAAAAAAAAATTGTTTCACGTTATACTTCTCATATTGAAGAGTTATGAGTATGAGTGTGGATGGGTGCGCAAGTAGAGGAAGACCGAAGAAGAAATGGTTTGATTGTGTGAAAGATGATATGAATGTAAGAGGAGTTGATTCAGAGTTGACGAATGATAGGGGTGAATGGAAGAAGAAAACATGTTGTGCCGACCACACTTAGCGTGGGATAAGGGCAGGAGAATGATGATTGTTCATCGTATGTTCAAGCAATTTTATGTGGCAAATAATGGACATGTTAGAGTTACTTATCAGCTTTGTCGTTCTCAATACTTCTATACTAATATTATAAAGAGGAAAGCTTTGTATTTTTGTTTGTAACGAATAAACTCAAAAACTACTGGACTTATTTCAAAAATTCTTTCACCATTAGAATGCTACATTATCCCTGAGTAACATAGGCTATATTTTATGTAGGTACCTCGCGAGCATAGCCGCGAGCGGAAGCTAGTGTATATAAATATGAACTATCTTTCGTGCGCCGTTTCTAAATGTTCCGCGGGCCGCATTAGGCCTGCGGGCCGGGCGTTGCCCACCTATGTCATACGCATTCCATTAATTTTCTTCCACCCTCCCCCCGCCTTCCCGCAATATTGCCGTTTAATAGATTATCTATTAACAGATTGAAGAGAGACTGACTGCGGAATGCGCGCAGCTGAAGATAGAGTACGCGCGCGTGAGATTCGAAGCAGAAGCGCTTCGCGTAGCGCAGTACAGCGCGAAGCGTCGCTGCGAAGAGACGCGCAAAGCGCTGCAAGTGATGACAGCGCAAAACGCACCTTCCAAAAGCCGTGAGTTGCGATCTTAGATTCATTTGAAATTGTTTTTAACGGAATACTAATCAGTGTGCAAACGCGGGCATGTGCCAAATGTCATGTTTGGACGTATAGGCGACCAAGAAATGTCATGTTTGGATGTATAGGCGACCAAGAAATCTCATGTTTGGACGTATAGGCGACCAAGAAATGTCATGTTTGGATGTATAGGCGACCAAGAAATCTCATGTTTGGACGTATAGGCGACCAAGAAATGTCATGTTTGGACGTATAGGCGACCAAGAAATCTCATGTTTGGACGTATAGGCGACCAAGAAATTGGTTTACCGCTTTTGATGACATCTCCCAGTAACATAATTATTCGCTAAGGATTACTGTATTACATTAACGTTAAAAAAAAACAAAAGAGTTTAAATAAATAGGAATGACAGATTCTGACGTAGCAGTTATTAATCTGTCAAACGACAATAGCCCTTGATGTTTTGTACGTGCAAATGATATTCAGCCTTAGAGTGGTAAACCAATTTCTTGGTCGCCTATACCTCTGACTCTCTTAAGATATCCTCAAAAGATACTGACTGTAATCCCCAGGCTCGTTAGATATCTCCTCAGATCTCTAGTGCCTTTGACGACCTCAGTGGCGCAGCGGGCAAGAGTCCGCCTGCGACGCAAGAGGTTGCGGGTTCGATTCCCGCCCCGGAACAAATTTGTGTACGATCTGCAGAAATTAGTTCCGTTGGTCTGGGTGTGTATGTATAATAAAAAATATCTATCTATGTACCTATATCATGTATTAAATATATCAGTTATCTAGTACCCATAACACAAGCTTTGAGTAGCTTACTTTGGGGCTAGATGATGCTGTGTGGATTGTCCAGCATTATTTATTTATTTATTTATTTACATCTTTGGAGGTAGCTAAAGAGAATCAAATGCATGTCCGAACATGACATGGTACATGCCCAGGTACAGTAGTTAGTATTCCGTACGTGAAAGGTTGCAAGCACATCGCCGTTTTTATGAATACTACCTTGACACACACCTTCGAATTTTTCGTTTTAGGGTATGCCGGTTTTCTCACGATGTTTTCCTTCACCGTTTAAGAGCATTGGCATTGCGCACATAAATTTTTCCAATGGAAAAACTCATTGGTGCACGACCAGGTTTGAACCCACGATCTTCGGATTGTGAGGCAGGGGTGCTACCACAAACGCTCCTGAGACACACCTCAATCCTTTCATCACACTGGTTAAAAGTGGGAGAGGTAGATCATACTATCTCTTTTCCGCAGGTAAAAAGCAAAACAAGTTAAATCCAGTGCAGAAACAACAGATACAAGTGTTGGCCGAGCAAGTGGGCGAGCTAACCGCACTAATGATCACCACTGCTAAGGTACCCCTATTTTAGTACCCCTTAATACCCCTGTAATAATGTATCCCTTTAGTAATACCTCTTAATATCCCTCTAATAATGTACCCGGAGGATTTCACTCAATTTGATATCATACCGTTATTTTGAAAACTTTTTAACCTTGATTTTAGAGCTCGTCTTTCAAGCTGATAGTATGAAGATGGAACAATAAAAGATTGGTTGATAATAAGTTATTTCAAGAAGGGTACATTTAAAATTAACTAATATTTTACGAGATAACTAAAATTGTTTGTTGTGAATCATGACGAAACCGTTGAGTTAAAAGGCTCACCCCTTAATACCCTTTAATAATATTACCATAGTACCCCTTTATTCATCTCTAATAAAATACCCCTTAATGCCCTTTTAAATATATACCCTATGATACCTCTTTATACCCTTCTAATAATGTATCCTATCTCTCAAATAATGTACACCTAATATCCTTAAAAGTACACCTTTTTGCCTTCTATAATAAACCTTAAACACCTCTACCCCTATAACAGTGTACCCTTTTATACCCTTTTAATGATGTAAACTACCCCTCCAATTCTGTACCCCTGAATACCCCTTTATACACCTTTTTGTCCCTCTATAATAAACGTTAAATACCTCTACTAATGTATCTTTTAATACCATAATATACCCCTTCATACCCCTGTAAAAAGCCGTGACGTAGGCTTTTTATGGGGCTCATTTCTCCTTCCAAGCTTTAACACGATAATTTGCGCAGGAGTTGCAAACAGCCGAGGCCCAAGTGACCGACTGCTCGCAGAGATTACGGAAATGCGAGAAAGAGATAAATGAAGCCAGACTTATGCAAGGGAAGAAAACTCCAATCCAGGTAAGATTTAACCAGTTTCTGGCATAAATATCCTACTAATATTATAAACGCGAAAGTTTGTAAGAATGTCTGGATGAATGGATGTACATATGTTTGTTACTCTTTCACGCTGAAACGGCTGAACGGATCTGGATGAAATTTGTCACAGATATTGATTATAGTCTGGAATAGCACATAGGCTACTTTTTATCATGGAAAAATGTACGGTTCCCGTGGGATGGATTTGTTTTTGTTTTTCAAAGTACCACGTGGGCGGAAGCTAGTTCTATGGATAATGTAACTTGAGTGCTAGTGGTGTAGTGGTAGCATCCCTGTCACACGATCTAATGGTCGTGGGTTCAAACCTAGTCGTGGACCAATGAGTTTTTCTATTCGAAAAATTTATGTGCGCAATGCCAGTGCTCTTAAACGGTGAAGGAAAACATCGTGAGGAAACCGGCATACCGTAGAACCGAAAATTCGAAGGCGAGTGTCATAGTTTAGTATTCTTATAAGCGGCGATGGGCTTGCAACTTGTCACGTACGGAATACTAATCACGGTGCAAAATGTGAGCATGTGCCAAACGTCATGTTCGGACGTGCCTCTGACTACTCTCTTTAGATATCCCCAAAGATCTAAGTTCAAATTCAAATTCAAATTTATTTATTTAAAGTGGGTACATAAATATACTGACAGAATTTTACACAATACTTTTTCTTATTCTTAGTATGGGTACTAGGTAGGTTATCCTTGCATAGTCACTAGAGATCTGAGGAGATATCTACCGAGCCTGGAATTACAGGGTTTTCTTAATGTAACTAACTCAAATGTACATAATTAACTTTACTTTATTTTACTTTAATTTACTTTACTTTATTCGGCACACAAAACACATAACAGCACAAGAAAAACTTAATTAATAAAATACTGTTTTGTACTTTACCTTTATATCTGTAACTGACTTAAAACAAACCTTGTCTACACTTACAGCTAGCGCACGACGAGATAAAGAGATTCCAGCACGAGAAAATACACGAACAGCTGTTGGAACAGAAGCAGCTGTTGCAGCAGGAGAAGCTCAAGCTGCAGCAGCACGACGAAGCGCTGCGCTTGCGCACGCAGCAGCAATACGCGCAGCAGCAGCAGGAGCTGCAGGAGAGGCAGCGGCGGCAGCAGCAACAACTGCAGGTTAGTGCATACATACAGACAGACATGTGTTTATAATATAACTAGCTGACCCGGCAGACTTCGTACTTATTTAGAAAACGTTTGTATGGGCAATAGAAAAGGGCTATTTTTAGGGTTTTCCCGGCAGTTATTCGAATTTTTCTTTGAATTTACCTTTTAAACCTTCCCTAGACCTCCACGAACATTTCAAGACCAAGATAAGATAAATTCGTTTAGCCGTTCTCGAGTTTTAGCGAGACTAACGAACAGTAATTCATTTTTATATATAAGAGAAGATATATAATGTAATGTAATATCACTACATAGTATAAAACAAAGTAGCTATCTCTGTCCCTATATCCATAAATGTATGCTTAAATCTTTAAAACTACGCAACGGATTTTGATGCGGTTTTTTTTAATAGATAGAGTGATTCAAGAGGAAGGTTTTTATGTATAATACACCCATGATAGTAGAGGAACACTGATAATTTTAGAGGTTTTTCTAATGTGATGTCGAAAATAAGCACTATTTAGTGTATTTATTTTCAGCAGTGCACTCGTGCGAAGCTGGGACGGGTCGCTAGTAATGATATATAATATAATATAATCCTACTAATGTTATAAACGCGAAAGTTTGTAAGAATGTATGGATGTATGTTTGTTACTCTTTCACGCTAAAACAGCCGAACGGATCTGGATGAATTTGGCACAGATATAGATTATAGTCTGGAATAGCACATAGGCTACTTTTTATCCCGGTAAAATGTACGGTTCCCGTGGGATAGATTTATTTTGTTTATTAAGGTACCACAAGCCGTGGGTGGAAGCTAGTAAGCTTTAGATATCCTCACAGATCTAAGTAACTAGAGATCTGAGGAGATATCTACCGAGCCCGGGGATTACAGACGGATCATGTTTGTATTCTCGTCAACAGATGCATCAGCTGAAACAGCAGAGACAGCTGCAGATGGAGCAGGAGCTGATGAACAGAATCAGGATTGATGAAGCCAAGTTATTGAAGCAACGTCAGAATGAAGCCATCGCCAGTAAGTGTGCCTACAAACGACCACGCTAGATCAGATTAACTTGTGGTACAACTATTCTCAAAAACATTTAATGTCAAATGCAAGTATAATGTCCGTTTAATCTTCGATAATTACTATTTATTCTGGGAATAATGAAATTAATGTGGTTGAATCCGCACCAATAGGTATACCTTCCAAAAATCCTTAGTGTATTTGAGGCACTCTCTGAGGCAATATTAATCCTTTCGAAAGTATCAGTGACACAATAATCCTTAGAGTATTAGTAGAGACATTCTCTGAGGCACATTTTAATCCATGCACCAATCCTTTCGAAAGAATCAGTGACATATAAGATAACCCTTAATGACACGATAATCTTTAATGTATTCGAGGCACACCGAGACATTTTAATCATTTCACCATTCCTCTATATAGACCAATATGTATGTACAATGTTATGAGAAGAGATGGATACAGGGGTAGAGGTAGACCAAAGAAAAGATGGATGGACTGTGTGAAAGATGAAATGAGTAAGAAAGGAGTGAGTACTGAGATGACGAATGATAGAGGGAAATTGAAGAAGATCATATGTTGTGCCGACCACATAACGTGGGAAAAGGGCAGGAAGATGATGATTTTTATTTATTTATTTATTTATTTATTTTAAATTACAATTACATTGTCTTAACAGTAGGGGACACCAAAACAACAATGAAATTACACGTAACTTACATACTGTACAGTAGCATCTGTGAATTCCGTCAAACTAGTCCTACTAATATTATAAACGCGAAAGTTTGTAAGAATGTATGGATGGATGGATGTATGTTTGTTACTCCTTCACGAAACGACTGAACGGATCTGGATGAAATTTGGCACAGACATAGATTATGGTCTGGAATAACACATAGGTTACTTTTTATCCCGGAAAAATGTACGGTTCCCACGGGATAGATTTGTTTTTGTTTTTCAAGGTACCACGCGGGTGAAGCCGTGGGCGGAAGCTAGTGTTAAATAAATCCATGTTACTTGACTGACATAGGCTGTTGATGATACGAAGGGCTCGCGTGAATGGCGCTTCGCTCAGGAGGTTGTTCCTCGCCCGCGGGAGCACCAGCAGCCCAGGCCGACGCCTGATGATGATGTATGTACAATGTGCAGGAGCAGATCGTCTGCAAGGAGCCGGCGCGGGCGGCTGCGAGCGCGCCAGCTCGTCGTCCGCGTCGTCCGTGTCGTCCACGGGCGCCGAGCGCGGCGGCAGCTCGCCCGGCTCCAGCAGCAGCGCGGGCGCGCAGCTCCTCACCAACAGGCATATCATCAGTAAGGCATTTTGAAAACATCTCACCAGAGAGACATTTTAAACAGGCATCTCGCCAGAGATACATTTTAAACATTTAAACAGGCACCTCAACAGGGAGACATTTTAAAAAGGCATCTCACCAGTGAGACATTTTAAACAGGCATCTCACCAGTGAGACATTTTAAACAGCCATCTCATTAGTGAGACATTTTCACTTCACTTCTTAATTTTTGGCCTCGGTGTCATAAGCCACAATTCTGCCAATGTCCGTAATCATGCTAGTGTCATAGTTTAGATGGAGATGTTGCGTAAAAATAATAATATGATCGGTTGAACAAAATTTTAATATCAGAAATGATTTTTCTAAGAACCCACAAAAAATATAAAAAAATTACAGTAGTGAGACATTTTAAACAGGCATCTCACCAATGAGACATTTTAAACAGCCATCTCATTAGTGAGACATTTTAAACAGGCATCTCACCAGTGAGACATTTTGAACAGACATCTCACCAATGAGACATTTTTAACAGGCATCTCATCAGAGAGACATATTAAACATTTAAACAGGCACCTCAACAGGGAGACATTTTAAACAGGCATCTCACCAGAGAGACATTTTAAACAGACATCTCACCAGTGAGACATTTCAAACAGGTATCTCATCAGTGAGATATCTTAAAAAGGCATCTCACCAGTTAGACATTTAAAACATGCTTCTCACCAATGAGACATAAAACATGGTTCTCACCAGTGAAACATTTTAAAAGGCGTTTCTATTGTTACATTCCTAAAGGTTTTGAGGATAATACTTTGCTTTATAATTTTTCTACTATTATTTATTGCAAAAATTAAAAACCTGATTGAAAGTGATAGAAAATAGCTTCTTACAGCCGCCATATTGGATTTTTGATATTTTGTATAGCAGCTATCCTTGTTTCGTAAATTTAAAGTGACGTCATTCTAAATGCAAGATGGCGGACTTGTATTTGAATGAAAACTAAAAAGTTTGTTTTTTGAAAATGAAGATTTTTTTTTTCTATTAATTAAATCTGTTTCAGTTGCAAAACATATGGAGGAGGAAGAGGCGGCGCCCGCGCCCCAAGCCAAGCAGGAGATGACGCGCAAGTCGACGCAGACCTGGGAGCAGGCGCTCGCGCACATCAACCAAGTCGCCAAGGGAGCTAAGGATAAGGTAAATATATCCTACTAATATTATAGAATAGAATAGAAAATACTTTATTGCACGCCATAAATATTACAACAAAATAATAAATTATTTAAAGTATGTCATACAATGGGCGGTCTTATCGCTGGAAAGCGATCTCTACCAGACAACCATAGGATAACAATATTATATAGATACGTGAAAGTTTGTAAGGATGTTTGTTTCTCTTTCACGCTGAAACGATTGGACGGATGTGGATGAAATTTGGTACAGAGATAAGTAGATTATAGTCAGTTAGATCAGATTATAGTTAACTAGCTTCCTCTCGCGGCTTCGCTCGCGAGGTACCTATATAAAATATAGCCTATGTTACTCAGGGATAATGTAGCATTCTAACGGTGAAAGAATTTTTGAAATCTGACCAGTAGTTTTCGAGTTTATTCGTTACAAACAAAAATACAAAACTTTCCTCTTTATAATATTAGTATAGATATAAACATGTGCCAAAATAATGTTAGGACGTGCCTCTGACTACAAACTAAAGAAAGAAAAATAATTTATTAAATAATATCACAAGGATCACTTTGAAACGTCTTACATGCGGTGAATCTATGTGCCAATTCCAACCTAACCCAAGTACGAGAAGAACAGGCGAGGAACTCGTCTCGGTCCTAGCGCTTTTTTGTATGATCCCTTTAGATACCCCCAAAGATCTAATGGTCGGTTTCTATATTCTATCTATCTGTGGTTTTATGCATTTTGGATAGGTATTTGACATTACTTCTGAAGAATTAATGTCAAATACTTATCCAAAATTCAAAAACCGCAGATAGATAGAATACAGAAACCGACCGTTAGTACTTAGATACTACTAAGTCTGAAGATTACATAAGAGGATATCCATATCCATCCATAAATTACGTCACACGTTAAGGGGGTGGGAGGGGGTTGACAAAGTGTGACATTGTGTGACAAGGGGGTGGTAAATTTCGTGACGTCACATTTCCAAATCTATTATAATCTAAGTGTTAAAACACGAACTTTAAACTATTACTTTAATGACGACCTATGTGGCGCAGCGGGCAAGAGTCCGCCTGCGACGCAATAGGTTGCGGGTTCGATTCCCGCCGCGGAACAAATTTGTGTACAATCTGCAGAAATTTGTTCCGTTGGTCTGGGTGTTTTCTATGTATAATAAAAAATAAATATCTATCTATGTATATAATGTATTAAATATATCAGTCATCTAGTACCCATAACACAAGCTTTGAGTAGCTTACTTTGAGGCTAGATGATGCTGTGTGGATTGTCCAGCATTATTTATTTACTTTACTAGTCCTTTCCATCCTAAGGTTTTCTGGTAGAGATCGCTTTCCAGCGATAAGACCGCCCATTGTATGACATAGTTTTAAATAATTTACTATTTTGTTGTAATATTTATGGTGTGCAATAAAGTATTTTCTATTCTATTCTATTCTATTCTTTACTAGAACCTCAAAAACATATATACAACTAATCTCTGTAAATATAAGATACCAATTGTTTTGTCTGTCGACATATGTGACGTCACACTAGAGAGGGGGGGAGTCTCACACATGTGACCGGCGGGGGGGTGGGCAAAATCATGAAATTCGTAATTTATGGATGACCTCTAACAGTCGTGATTACATTTTCAGAAGAAACAAAAAGCGGCGCCGGCTGCGCCAGTTAAACCGGAGATCAAGGCGAAGGATGTGAAGGCTGCGCCAGCTGAGACTCAGCTGAGCAAAAAGCAGAAGAAAAAACTAGCTCAACAACAGGTAACCACAAACTCTAAACCAGCATGTTTCAGAAACTTCACATTGCAAGATTGAAGTAACACTACTTTAATACTATTTTTATAGGTCATTGTACATATTATATCAAAGTTATATGACTTCGATGTTTATAATGAATTTATTGTACAATCTTATCAATATAATAAAATAAAGTCGTGTTAGTTACACTATTTATAACTCAAGAACGGCTGAACCGATTTAGCTGAAAATTGGTGGGGAGGTCTTAATAAAAGAAATAATATTCCAGGCGGAAGAAGAAGAGAGACTGCAACAGGAGCAGCAACAGAAAGAGACAAAGAACAAGAAGGTGAAACCTGAACCCGCGACCCCCGCAGTGCTAGCCGAGCCGCTCACCAAGAAGGCAGAGAAGAAATTGGAACAGGCCAAGGTGAGATTACTCACTTCCGTCTCTTCTATTTCCGGTGGCTTTACCATAAGCTCTTACAAACTATCATGTTTCAAAAACGTCATAATTCAAGCTTGAAGTAACTACTTCAATACAGTTTTTATAGTTCACGGTACGAAATATCAAAGTTATATTACTTTGATATTGCCCAAACAGCTTGTGGTAAGGCGCCCACTTTTGTGACAGGTTGCAAGCCCATCGCCGCTTATAAGAATACTAACCTATGACACACACCATTGAATAAAACATAGAATTTGTAAAAGGGGCAAGACAAACCGCGTTCGAGGTTGACGGTTATAAGATTTGAGATTTGAATGGGGCCAAGTTCTACAGCAGTTGTATATCTATATGAATGTACAACATTCTTTAAGTTATTGAAAGTATATTTGTGCACAGCTCAGTCGGTAGTAGCTCTGCCTTCTGCGCTGCAGGTTGTGGGTTCGATCCCCACCCAGGATAAACATTTGTGTGATGAACGCAGATGTTTGGTTCTGTGTCTGGGTGTTATTAGGTATTCTATGTATGTATTTACAAAATAAATTATGATCACGACTGTAATCCCCAGGCTCGGTAGATATCTCCTCAGATCTTTAGTTACTTAGATCTTTGAGGATATCTAAAGAGGGTAGTCAGAGGCAAGTCCAAACATGACATTTGGTACATGCCCACATTTTGCACAATAGTTAGTATTCCGTACGTGACAGGTTGCAAGCCCATCGCCGCTTATAAGAATACTAACCTATGACACATACCTTCGAATTTTTGGTTCTAGGGCATGCCGGTTTCCTCACGATGTTTTCCTTCACCGTTTAAGAGCACTGGCATTGCGCACATAAATTTTTCGAATGGAAAAACTCATTGGTGTACGACCAGGTTTGAACCCACGACCTTCGGATCGTGAGGCAGGGGTGCTACCACTACACCACCAGCGCTCTAAAATAAATTATAGTGTAAAAAAACTAAAAAAACACTCTTTTACGAGTATAGCTAATCGAACTATTTCATTTTTTAGTTCGATGTTTCAATTAAGTGCAGTGCCTGATCGAAAGAAACTGCAGGCATGCGCAGATCGCGCGCTAGCTCTATCTCTTTTACTCCCTTACAGAGGATCCACGAAATAATTTATTAATCCTGGCGGTCCTAATAAGGATATTGGGAAACTGTTATTCAATTATTGCATTGTCATCGGTCCTTGATACGTGTGCAAAGTTTCAAATTAATGGAAATTGGTAAAAATTAAGCCTGGGATACACTAGGGAACATTTTGTCCCGCAACATGACGCGCAACACTTAATTTACGTGACGCTGCAACGTTGCATATTGTCCCGCAACATTGTACGTGACGCGGGGCATGTTGCTTGCTCCCGCCTCGAGAGCGAGCGCACGTGTCTCGCGTCAGTGTCGCGCCATTTGTCACCAAGTGTAGTCGCGTACGCAACGTGCCTCTTAAACATGGCTTTAGTGTGGGCCAGCACTAAAGCCTGGGATACACTAGGGGGCAAATGAAGAAACAAGTTGCGGAACAGTCCCTCAACAACTACGTGAAGCGTCCCGCGACAATTGTCATGGAACATTTTGCCGCCTACACTAGTCAGTGTGTATAGAAATGTCGCCCGAGGAGGTTGCGGTTATTAGCCATAGCCCACACTAAAGCCATGTTTAAGAGGCACGTTGCGTACGCGACTACACTTGGTGACAAATGGCGCGACACTGACGCGGGACACGTGCGCTCGCTCTCGAGGCGGGAGCAAGCAACATGCCCCGCGTCACGTACAATGTTGCGCGTCATGTTGCGGGACAATATGCAACGTTGCGGCGTCACGTAAATTAAGTGTTGCGCGTCATGTTGCGGGACAAAATGTTCCCTAGTGTATCCCAGGCTTAAACATGGCTTTAGTGTGGGCCAGCACTAATAGCCACTACTTCCTCGGGTGACATTTCTATAAACACTGACTAGTGTAGCCGGCAAAATGTTCCATGACAATTGTCGCGGGACACTTCACGTAGTTGTTGAGGGACATGTTCCGCAACAGTTTCTTCATTTGCCCCTTAGTGTATCCCAGGCTTTATGCTCAAAGATTCCATTACATGATTACATACATACTATACATAGATACAACCCAAGCTAATAAAAGAATATATAAATATATATATAAAAATAAAATATATGATCACGACTGTAATCCCCGGGCTCGGTAGATATCTCCTCAGATCTTTAGATACTTAGATCTTTGAGGATATCTAAAGGGGGTAGTCAGAGGCAAGTCCAAACATTTGGTACATGCCCACATTTTGCACAGTAGTTAGTATTCCGTACGTGACAGGTTGCAAGCCCATCGCCGCTTATAAGAATACTAACCTATGACACATACCTTCGAATTTTTGGTTCTAGGGCATGCCGGTTTCCTCACGATGTTTTCCTTCACCGTTTAAGAGCATTGCGCACATAAATTTATCGAATGGAAAAACTCATTGGTGCACGACCAGGTTTGAACCCACGACCTTCGGATCGTGAGGCAGGGGTGCTACCACTACACCACCAGCGCTCAATAAAAGCGTGGTAAAAAAATATAATTAATCTATCAACTACCTGGTTCCCATAGTACAAGCTTTGCTTAGTTTGAGGCTAGATGGCGTTATGAAATGTCCACCAATTATTATTATTATTATTAAGCCTTTTATTTCCATGACAACATAAAAAAGAAATACACTATTTAAATATTAAACACACTTAATTTAGTTGTCAGGCCCCATCTAGGGTATAGGCCTCCTCCATCTGCCTCCATTCGTCTCTTTCTTTTGCCTTTTCCATCCAGTTTCCTCCTGCTGCTCTTACTATTTCGTCTTGCCAACGTTCTTTGGGGCGTCCCCTTGATCTTTTTCCATCAGGACCTACCCATTCCGAGACTATCTTTGTCCACCTTTCGTCCGTGTTACGGGCTATGTGGCCCGCCCATTTCCACTTTAGTCTCTTTGCATTCCACCAATAGGTATTATGAATATTTTATGAATGTGTTTAAATCATTGTAGCGAGCTGAACAGGCCAAGACGAAGAAAGAAGCTAAACGCGAAAGAAAGTTGGAGAAGAAAGCAGAGAAGAAAGAGGAAAAGAAGGCGAAAGAGAAAGAAACAAAAGAGAAGGAAGTTAAAGAGAAAGAGAAAGAGAACAAGCCTGAAAAGAATGGTAAGTGTACGTTGTAAACTGTTCAAGTAGTGT
Source organism: Cosmorhoe ocellata (assembly GCA_963675405.1). Classification (NCBI taxonomy): domain Eukaryota; kingdom Metazoa; phylum Arthropoda; class Insecta; order Lepidoptera; family Geometridae; genus Cosmorhoe; species Cosmorhoe ocellata. The sequence goes on from OY776273.1 coordinate 1,675,381, forward strand.
GGGTCAGTGGCCAAATTTTTTTTGATTTATAATTGGCTTCCGCTCGCGGTTTACGCGGTTACAAAAAATGTAGTATACGTGTATGTAAATAGCCTATATGCCATACAAGATTACGAACAATTTCATTTACGGATTACGGAATATTTAAAATTTCATCCAAATCTGTCAAGCCGATTGGGCTACAGTCACAATCGTGCCACAGCTGCGCCACAGCTTCGCAACAATTTGGCCACGATTGCGCAACAGTTGGGCCATAGTTGTGTGTGTCACAATTGCGCGACAATCGTGCCACAGTCACGCCATAGTTGTCAGAGGCACGTCCAAACATGAAATTTTGTAATTATTTTATAGATAAAGAATTATTCCAATTTCAGTACCAACAACAACAAAACAAACTAAGCCAACACCGCCGCCTGTACCAGCGCCCGCGCAGCCTGCGCCCGCGCAGCCTGCGCCCGCGCAAACAAAGAAAGAACGCAAGAAGGAACAACAGTTGTCGCAACAGCCTTCCCAACAACCGACGCAACAACAATTATCGCAACAGAAACAGGAGCAGAAGGAGAAGGAGAAAGAGAAACCGCAAATCGTTAACATCACGCCTCACACTACCATTGAGGTTGTCAATAACAAGGTTTGTAACAAACAAACAAATAAACAAACACACATACAATTTTGGAACAAATTTGTGTAAGATTTGCAGAAATTTGTTCCGTTGGTCTAGGTGTTTTCTATGTATAATAAAAAATATCTATCTATGTATCTAATGTATTAAATACATACAGTCGTGGTCAACTAATTAGGGACACTCTTTGGTTAAACCGAATTGTGAATTTATTTTTTATTTTCCAACGAGTCTAAACCATATTCCATATCTCTTACATGTAAGTATAATTAGTCATTTATGTGCCCGATTATACAAACAATAACAACTTCTTAAACATTAAACCTCTTTACAGTATAGCTGATAGATTATCGTAGTGCTATTTGTTCAAATAATGCTGGCTGGCCATTTAATTAGGGACACTGAGATATTGCGTTCTATTTTCAAAATTTGAATCTCAATACTTTTTTACTTCTTCTCTTATTGTTTCGTGGTAGTTTTGGCGGCAATCCCGATATTTATTTTAAGTTTTGAAAAATATTTTGAAGAAAAATGGGTAAAAATAAAAGTTGCGATCCAACACTACGAAAAATTATCATGAAGTTTGTTGTCGAGCATGGTTGGCCATACCGAAGGATAGCAGAACATTTAAATTGTTCAAAAACTATGGTATACAATGCAGTGCAACATGTCAGACGCAATAACACAGATTTAAATGTGCCCAGAACAAAAAGATCGAGAAAAACAACTCCGCAAGAAGATAGAATGATAGCCAGGTTAGCTAAGAAAGATCCGTTTCTAGGCTCTATTTTAATTAAACACGAAGTGTTTGGGACAGACGAAAGAGCTGGTGTCTCAGCTAGGACCGTTCGACGACGTCTGGTAGAAGCAGGGTTGTTCGGAAGAGTGGCTCGCAAAGTACCGTTGTTGAAGAAAGAACATAGAAATGCTCGTTTGGCGTTTGCACGTAAATATGGACATTGGACCTACGCCCAATGGCAACATGTATTATTCTCTGACGAGACCAAGGTTAATTTGATTTCTTCAGATGGAAGGCAATACGTACGGCGTCCAGTAAAAGCGGAAATGAATCCAAGATTCACAAAAAAGCAGGTGAAACATGGCGGTGGAAACATTAAAATGTGGGGTTCATTTTCTGGACGTGGAGTGGGACCTGTGAGGAAAGTTCAGGGTAACTTAGACCAACATCAATACAAGGCAATATTGGAGGAAACGATGCTTCCCTATGCTGAGGAGCATCTCCCTATTATATGGACGTTTCAGCATGATAACGACCCAAAACATACCGCCCGTTCAGTCAAGTCGTTTCTTACCAGTCAGTCAGTATCGGTGCTAGATTGGCCAGCAAATAGCCCGGACCTTAACCCAATCGAGCACCTTTGGCACGAAATCAAGAAAAAAGTAGCCACTTATCGTACCACAACTTTAGATGAACTTAATGAAGCTTTTTGTGAGGCATGGGCAAACATTCCTGTCGAAACATGCCAGAAACTGATAATGTCTATGCCACATCGGTGTCAAGCGGTAATTACTAACAAAGGTTTTGCTACTGGGTACTGATTTTACACGTAATAAAATGGAGCTGTTAAAGATATTATAATACTGCAGATTATTAGTTTTGTTTAACTCTATTTTTCATTATAGTTTACTGTCCTTAATTAAATGTCCAGCTACAGAATTATACCTTAAAATTGAATACATGTTCAACCTTTGATATTAAATACTTTTTTCTATTTATTTATTCTTTTATTTACAGCCATTTAAAGCATAATAATCGGACCAAATTATGCAAATAATAGTTACTGAGAAATCAATAGGGTTTTATATTTGTATGTACATAACCGGTTATTGTTCTTCACTATCTTGCATGTCCCTAATTAGTTGACCACGACTGTATATATATGTATATATACATATATATATATAGATGGAGCTAAAGTTTGACGACCTCAGTGGCGCAGCGGGCAAGAGTCCGCCTGCCACGCATGAGGTTGCGGGTTCGATTCCCGCCTCGGAACAAATTTGTGTATGATCTGCAGAAATTTGTTCCGTTGGTCTGGGTTCTATCTATGTACCTATATAATGTATTAAATATATCAGTTATCTAGTACCCATAACACAAGCTTTGAGTAGCTTACTTTGGGGCTAGATGATGCTGTGTGGATTGTCCAGCATTATTTATTATTTATTTATTTATACATACTTGGTTGGCTCAGTTGGTAGTAGCTCTACCTTCTGCGCTGCAGGTCGTGGGTTCGATCCCCACCCAGGGCACAACATCTGCGTTCATCACACTAATGTTTAAAAGGGCCAGCGAGTTTCTTGTCAGTTCTTCTCGCACTGGGGATAGGACTGGAATTGGCACCTAGACTCACCTAGTGTGTAAGACGATTCAAAATGATCCCTGCGATTTAACTGAATAAAGTTATTTTAAGTTTGAGTTTGTTTATCCTGGGGCCTTACCACGAAGTCTTCCAGAACGATTCCGTAACGATTCCATTATACACCGTGAAATTTTAATGGTTGTTTTCCCGCGGCAGAACAACTTGCCATAACGAGTACTTTCGAAACATAGAGTAAAATAAAAAAAAGCAAAGATGTTTTTGTTTTAAAATAATTTAAAAAATATTCATCAACTCGAAAACGTGAGGAACGATAGTAACATTAGACGTAACTTGTAGGTACTATTCGGATCGCACGCGCCGCCGGCCGCCTTCGCGTAGGTATCGGGATGAATTACTGTTGGTTCGTGGTCGCTTTCGAATTAAATTTTCACAATGGTATATCTGTATTTTTTGTTTCTAATATATAATTTGTTTATACAACGATTGTATTACCAAGACAAAACCATTTCGCTGCGGGAAAACAACCATTAAAATTTCACGGTGTAGAAATGTCACTACATCCATACATTTGCATAGGTCATGGTACGAAATAACAATGTAATACTAATTCGGTAATGTATTATGAATTCGTGGTAAGGCCCCTGGTTGGGGATCGAATCCACAACCTGCAGCGCAGAAGGCAGAGCTGCTACCAACTGAGCTGAGCCCGGCAGCTCAAGAAATGCTTCCATGTATTGTCTGTGGGTATACACAAAGATATTTTGACACTAACCCTATCCGCTTTGTTTTGTTAGCAGAACGCGAGGCCTAGTGAAGCAGAGAAGCCGACTTCATGCAGTATAATGGACCAGCTTAGCTGTGGGATACAGGTCTTTATATTTTTACTATTAAAAAATATATTACTAGCTGGCCCGGCAGACTTCGTACTTATTTAGAAAACGTTTGTAAGGGAAATAGAAAAGGGCTATTTTTAGGGTTTTCCCGGTAGTTATTCGAATTTTTCTTACCTTGTAAACCTTCCCTAGACCTCCACGAACATTTCAAGACCAAGATAAGATAAATCCGTTTAGCCGTTCTCGAGTTTTAGCGAGACTAACGAACAGCAATTCATTTTTATATATATAGATATAGATTACTCGCTAATTCCTTTTTGTTGTGTTTTCAAATTGTAAGGAGAAGGTTTTAAGACAGGACAACGTCTGTCGGCTCAGATAGTGTTAAATAAATTAACAAACGTTACAGGTATCGGAGCTGAGATTGCCACCCGGCATCACTCTGACGCGAGTACATCCGAGCGAGAAGAAAGAGCCGCCGCCTATTAAGTCTGTGGTGAGTGTTGCCACTCTATGTTATACAATTGACCACTTCGTTCTGTCCGTTAAAAATAGCAAAATGAATGTGAAGGATTTAAAAAGTTTCCTAAAAACTCGAAATTTTGCGAACAAAATCGCGGGTAACTGCTAGTATAATATTTTAAATAAATGGTGAAGGAAACCGGCATACCCTAGAACCAAAACTTCGAAGATGTGTGTCATAGGTTAGTATTCTTATAAGCGATGGGCTTGCAACCTGTCACGTACGGAACACAAAATGCTAATACACTGCAAAATGTGAGCATGTGCCAAATGTCATGTTTGGACGTGCCTCTGACTTAGATATCCTAAAAAGATCTAAGTAACTAGATCTGAGGAGGTATCTACCGAGCCAGGGGATTACAGTCGTGATTATATTTATTTCTTATTTTTATTTATAAAAACATCTTTATTTTTTTACTTTTACTCTATGTTTCGAAAGTACTCCATATGGCAAGTTGTTCTGCCGCGGGAAAACAACCATTAAAATTTCACGGTGTATATACAGGGTGTCCCAAAAAGTAGTGTCAAGCTAAAATCCAGAGATAGAACACCCCTTGGGGTACCCGAATCACCCCCATGTATGTTCCGCGATTTTCTATAGTTTTCGTATTATTAATTTTTTTCCGAATTTTTGAAAATTTACGACTTGAACAACTTAAAACATTCTTACAAAAAAAGTAGAAAACTTTCTTGAGAATTTTTTTTTTGCTACTGAATCGTTATGAGTTGTTAATTTATGCATAAAATAATCAGCTACGTGACTTTGATGAAAACTATGGAAATGTTGGTGTAAAGTCAAATAATTACATTCGGTGAATTATGACTAAAATTTTCAACTTCAAATTTAAAATCTTAACAAGTGATTTCATGGTTCCTAAATAAGTCTAAAAAATTCTCCAGACTCTCAGCTTTAATAATCATTAAAAAAAAGTAGTACTTAATAGGCTACTTTTGCTAAAATCTACCTTCAAAGACGGTGAGGTGGAAAATTCTTAAAATTAGCAACCTGATTAAAAAATAGATTTTGGCCATTTTATCATTCCTAAGCTTAATTAGTTTGTTAACTAACCAAAAAGGACTGCAGGAAAGTAAGATTTCATTAATATTTGAAGGTTTTATTTATTTAGTTTAGCTTAATTTATGAAATAAAACAACAAGTAAAATTTATTAATATTTTACAAAAAGTTTTCAAAATGTCAACCTTCTAAGTTGACATTTTGGTTGAAATTTCGATACAAATCCTACATCGTCTTAAAAAGGTTTCCTTAAATCGTATGAAAGCTATTTTAAGTTCCTTATTTTTTTCTTCGGCCTGTCTCAATTTTGTTCTTAATTCGGCCATATTACTGATTTCTTTTGCATAAACTAATTCTTTGTAGTCGTTTTTGGTTAGTTACCAAACAAATTAAGCTTAGGAATGATAAAATGGCCAAAATCTATTTTTTAATCAGGTTGCTAATTTTAAGAATTTTCCACCTCACCGTCTTTGAAGGTCGATTTTAGCAAAAGTAGCCTATTAAGTATTACTTGTTTTTAATGATTATGAAAGCTGAGAGTCTGGAGAATTTTTTAGACTTATTTAGAAACCATGAAATTACTTTTTAAGATTTTTTATTTGAAGTTGAAAATTTTAGTCATAATTCACCGAATGTAATTATTTGACTTTACACCAACATTTCCATAGTTTTCATCAAAGTCACGTAACTGATTATTGTATGCATAAAATAACAACTCATAACAATTCAGTAGCAAAAAAAAATCTCAAGAAAGTTTTCTACTTTTATTGTAAGAATGTTTTAAGTTGTTCAAGTCGTAAATTTTCAAAAATTCGGAAAAAAATTAATAACTCGAAAACTATAAAAAATCGCGGAACATACATACATGGGGGTGATTCGGGTACCCCAAGGGGTGTTCTATCTCTGGACTTTCGCTTGACACTACTTTTTGTGACAACCTGTATAATATATATGCATGTGTGTGACAGCCGCTGTGGAAAGCCAATCAGCTGCCGGCTGCGCCTACGCCGGTCGCGCGGCCGGTGCCCGTCATCAACGCGGACCCTTCCATGATGATGTTCTCCACCGCGCATCCAGGTACCAAGGGGGGGGGGGGGGGGAAAGGGGGAGGATATCTACCCTGTAGTTTCACGATCGGCCTCACAGCTCAGTTGGTAGTAGCTCTGTTATCTGCGCTGTAGGTAGCGGGTTCGATGCCCACCCGGGGGCGTAAATACTACTCACTAGGTCAAAAAGAGCACTGGTGGTGTAGTGGTAGGACCTCTGTCTCACGATCCGAAGGTCGTTGGTTCAAATCTGGTCGTGCACCTATGTGTGCTCTTAAACGGTGAAGGAAAACATCGTGAGAAAACCGGTTAGTATTATAAGCGGCGATGAGCTTGCAACCTGTCACGTACGGAATACTAACTACTATGCAAAATGTGGGCATGTACCAATTATCATGTTTGGACGTGCCTCTGACTCTTTAGATACCTATCCTAAAAGATGTAAGTAACTAGAGATCTGTAGTGCGATTACGGAACTCTGATACAATCAGCACTTGACAAAACTGGCTCAAATTGATTGAATAAACACTCTTATGTAATACCAAATCACTTGATTACAATCAAAATGAATTGACATTGATTGTAAGTAGAGATCCATAATCGCCCCACTGAGGAGATAACTACCGAGCCTGGGGATTACAGTCGTGATCGTATTTGTTTGTTGCTTCCAGAACAACCGCCCAAATCGGTGATAGTCGCGGAACCGGCGCCAATACTCACCGGGAAGTCCAAGAAGGCGAAGAAGAAGGCCAAGAAGGCAGCATCAGTCGCTGAAGAGTCCAAACCAGACGGGACCAAGATGGTCACCCTGCGTAACCCCATGTTCCACCCCAACTTACCCCCCGTCCAGATATCCTCACCCCCTGTTCAGATAACCAACCCGAAGAAACCAGAAATCAAACTTCCTGATCCTATACCTATGCCTCCGAACGCTTGCCAAGCAACAATCACCCCTACGTCCAACGGAATGTACACTATTCGCAATCCCCTTATGTCTATGATGCATCAGCAAAGTATGATGGGGGTAAGAAATCCTACACCCCCTTTTAATCAACCCCAATATAACTACACCAACCCTAACTCTTATAACCAAGTGCCAGGGCAGTATGTGATAGATCCAGCCAACCCGTCCCCTAAACTGGACGATTATCAAAACAGAATAATGAATTTAGCCTCGTTCACCCAAACGAACGACGAGGGATACTCACTATTCAAAACCAACGAAAGCCAAAACAAAAGTTTCCTATCCCCCGAATTCTACAACGAGGAAACACCGAAGCCCGTAGTGTCACCAAACCCGATCGGAACCCGCCCGGAGGGGATTCGGCCGTACGAATCGGACAACTCATTATTCGCGAATCCGGTCCAGAGACCCGAACCAATCGGCACGCCGCTGAAAAGAGAGGAAGAGCGAAGCGAGTACACAGGTCTTTACACCCCTTTTGGGGTGGAAAACCCGAATTTGTTTAGAAACGCGCTGTTCAATGAGAAAAATGATGGGAAATTCGATGATATGACGCATCTGGTGAATGGTGACTTGCCGTACTTTCAACGGCTGAGAGTGGGTTCGAAGCTGAACAACGAAGTCACTATACACCACGTCACAGAGTCCAAGTTCTACAGACAGGTACGTGGTCACATTTTATTTTATTTATGGCATCTGTCACTTTTGAGATCAATTTTGTCAGTGTTTTTAATACAGGGTGTTACCAGAATACCACCAAAAACTTGAGGAGGTTAAAGTAAAGAAAAAAAAAAAAAAAATATGATCACGACTGTAATCCCCAGGCTCGGTAGATATCTCCTCAGATCTTTAGTTACTTAGATCTTTTGAGGATATCTAAAGGGGGTAGTCAGAGGCAAGTCCAAACATGACATTTGGTACATGCCCACATTTCGCACGGTAGTTAGTATTCCGTACGTGACAGGTTGCAAGCCCATCGCCGCTTATTAGAATACTAACCCATGACACACACCTTCGAATTTTTGGTTCTAGGGTATGCCGGTTTCCTCACGATGCTTTCCTTCACCGTTTAAGAGCACTGGCATTGCGCACATAAATTTTTCGAATGGAAAAACTCATTGGTGCACGACCATTTGAACCCACGACCTACGGATCGTGAGGCAGGGGTGCTACCACTACACCACCAGCGCTCTAAAAGGAGGTTAAAGTACCCATCAATATAAACAACTTTTTCTAAGAAACCAACACTGAGCGCGGGAAAAACAACTTTCATGCAAAATTTAAATACCTACTTGGTTAAAATGTATGAAACAGCCAGTGCTCTTAAACGGTGAAGGAAAACATCGTGAGGAAACCGGCATGCCCTAGAACCAAAAATTCAAAGGTGTGTGTCATAGGTTAGTATTCTTATAGGCGGCGATGGACCTGCAACCTGTCACGTACGGAATACTAACTACTGTGCTAAATGTGGGCATGTAGGTACCAAATGTCATGTTTGGACGTTCCTCTGACTACCCTCTTTAGGTATCCTCAAAGATGTAAGTAACTAGAGATCTGAGGAGATCTCTACCGAGCCCGGGGATTACAGTCGTGATCTATACTAAATATTAAAAAGAGTAAAGTTTTGTATTTTTGCTTGTAACGATAAACTCAAAAACTACAGGTCCGATTTCAAAAATTGTTTTACCATAAGAATGCTAAATTATCCCTGAGTAATATAGGCTATATTTTATGTGGGCACCTCGCGAGCAAAGCCGCGAGCGGAGGCTAGTCATGTATATTGTTATTGTTTGTGGAGATCAGTGATTCCCAAAATACAGTTTGCTTAGTTTGACGCTAGATGGCGTTGTGTAATAAATAATAAAAATAATGCTGGACAGTCCACACAGCATCATCTAGCCCCAGCTTGTGTTATGGGTACTGGATAACTGATATATTATATACATTATATACATAGATAGATATATTTTATTATACATAGAAACCACCCAGACCAACGGAACAAATTTCTGCAGATCGTACACAAATTTGTTTCGCGGCGGGAATCGAACCCGCTGCGCCACAGAGGTCGTGTTCCCATACAGTTTGCTCAGTTCGGGACTAGATGGCGTTGTGTAATACCCACCATTGATGTTCCAGGAGACGCCGCTGCAGCCGCTCGACGAGGCGTCTCTGGACGACTCGCTCTTCTCCCGGCCGGCGCACGCCTGGCTCGACCCGATCTACCCGTCCAACCCGATCATAAGCCAATGTGAGTTCGACAGTACGTCTACCATGAGTTGTCACATTTAGATCGGCTGACGTTACTACAGTAGTAATAGTACGTTACTATGACAAAATTGTTACTCATGGCACCAAATTCTAAGCAAATGAATGAAGCGCAAACTACAGTCGCTGTAGTACTGTGACGTAAGATAGTTAACTACGTGACGTTTTAGTACCCAACTATCCGCTAGAGGCGCTGTACCAAGTTTTCATACAGTTTTTTAACTACAGTCGCTAGCGAGTGTAGATTGTGAAAACTCATGGTAGTTCTACAGTACACAATACTAGTATTATTATGTATTGTTGCTCTTTCACGCTGAAACGGCTGAAATGATCTGGATAAAATCTAGCACAGATATAGATTCATCATCATCATCATCTTCCTGCCCTTTTCCCACTTTATGTAAGGTCGGCACAACATGTATATAATAACAGATATAGATTATAGTCTGGAATAGCACATAAGCTACTTTTTATCCTAAAAAAAATTATCCTAAAATGTACGGTTCCCGTGGGATAGATTTGCTTTTGTATTTCAAGGTACCACGCGGGCGAAAGCTAGTATTCCTACTAATATTATAAACGCGAAATTTTTGAAGAATGTATGTATGGATGTATGTTTGTTATGTTTGTTACTCTTACACGCAAAAACTACTGAATGGATTTTGATGAAACTTTATAATAATATAGCTTACACATCAGAATAACACATAGGCTATCTTTTAACAAATTACCTCGCTAGCTGCGGGTAGAAGCTAGTCTATACTAATATTATAAAGAGGAAAACTTTGATTGTTTGTTTGTTTGTTTGAAATGAATAGGCTCCGAAACTACTGAACCGATTTGAATAATTCTTTCACCAATGTGTAGAATGAACTTTCAGGATGAACATAGGCTATATTTTATGTAGGTACTTCGCGGGCGACGCCGCGTGCAGAAGCTAGTATAATATAATTTAATTAGATAGTAGATTAATAGTATGTTTTCCCCAGCTTCAGTGGACGTGTCCCCCCCCGCGCCCTCGCCCGCGCCGGAGCCCCGCTACGGCGCCGTGGGCACCCGACCGCACAAGGACCACGGTAAATACCATACACCGCCCGCGACTTCATTCACATCTATACTAATATTATAAAGAGGAAAGATTTGATTGTTTGTTTGTTTGTTTGAATTGAATAGGCTCCGAAACTACTGAACCGATTTGAAAAATTCTTTCACCAATGTGTAGAATGAACTTTCAGGATGAACATAGGCTATAATTTATGTAGGTACTTCGCGGGTGACGCCGCGTGCAGAAGCTAGTTGTATATATTTTGGTAAAAATAAAATAAATATGATCACGACTGTAATCCCCGGACTCTGTAGATATCTCCTCAGATCTCTAGTTACTTAGATCTTTGAGAATATCTAAAGAGTCAGAGGCACGTCCGTACATGACATTTGGCACATACCCACATTTTGCACAATAGTTAGTATTCCATACGTGATAGGTTGCAAGCCCATCGCCGCTTATAAGAATACTCACCCATGACGCACATCTTCTAATTTTTGGTTCTAGGGTATGTCGGTTTCCTCACGATGTTTTCCTTCACCGTTTAAGAGCACTGGCATTGCGCACATAAAATTTTCGAATGAAAAAACTCATTGGTGTACGACCAGGTTTGAAACCACGACCTACGGATCGTGAGGCAGAGGTGTTACCACTACACCACCAGCGCTCTCAATATAAATTGTTATAGACTAGCTGACCCGGCAGACTTCGTACTTATTTAGAAAACGTTTGTATGGGAAATAGAAAAGGGCTATTTTTAGGGTTTTCCCGGCAGTTTTTCGAATTTTTCTTACCTTTTGAACCTTCCCTAGACCTCCGCGAACATTTCAAGACCAAGATAAGATAAATCCGTTTAGCCGTTCTCGAGTTTTAGCGAGACTAACGAACAGCAATTCATTTTTATATATATAGAAGATAGATAAATTATATTGTAAATTTTGCATGCCTTTTTTGAAACAGCTGTTTTTCTTTTCGCGCTCACAATGTTGGTTACTTAGAAAAAGTTGTTGGTACTTTAACCGCCTGAAGTTTTCGGAAGTACTCTGGTAACACCCTTGAAATACCGGCCCACAGCTCATCCTATCGTGATAAGTCTTTCTCTATTCAAGCGGCTAGACTTTGGAATGATCTTCCTGACGACGTTAGGAAGATTGATTCCAGATAACGTTTCAAAAGACGGACTCGGGAGTTATTTCTTGAATCGTCTCCATCATCCTCTTGCTAAATTTTAATATTTAATTACATAATGGTTTGTATTACTGTTTTAAATTTTCAATCATGTTAAATTTTAGGTTTAATGTTAGATTATTAAGGTTATTTTTGTTGTTAGCACGCCTTCTGTATTTTTCCTACTTTGGTCAGCAGGTAGAAAATGCCTTCGGCATTATGCTCGCCAATTGTGCATATTTTGTATTTTGTGTGCAATAAAGAATTTAAATAAATAAATAAACACCCTGTATAAATGTTATTTTTTTTCCAGAAGGGAGTGTCTATCTCCCGGATGCGTCTATCAGTAACCTGTCTTCGCTGGAGGCGTGCGAGAGGGAGATAGAATCATTCAAACGTTTCGAATGGTACTTCTCGCCTCCGGAACACAAGCCAAAATTACCATTACATGTTAGTGATATGGCTAACTCTATGAAGAAGTGATTGAATCGTTTAAATCCAAAGCGTCTATTCAGGCGATTGTCGACCAAAGCCAAGAGGTAACACAGTAATAGCTAGTTTGGTAGACTATAGCTTTTAATCACTAGGTTTTTTAACCGGTGTCGTAAAAAGATATAGTGCACCTTAGAAGTACTTTGATTTTTGAGGATATCTATAAAGGGTAGTCAGAGTCACGTGAAAGTATTATATTTGGCATGATGTCAGTATGTGCTTGACATACTTTCAAATTTTTCATTGCACAATATTTTTTTACACCTTCCAATAAAAAAAAACATTAAACCCAAGACTCTGTAAGGGGGTAGTCAGAGTCGCGTTAAAGTATTATATTTGGCATGTCTTGAATGTCAGTATGTACTTGAAATACTTTCCAATTTTTCATTGCACAATATTTTTTTACACTTTCCAATCGAAAAATCTATTGAACCCAAGACTTTATGAACGGTACTACCACTACGCCACCGGTGCTCTCAACTTCTCTAAGCTATGGTGGACATTCGCCTTTATGATGCTAAAGTTTTTAATGATACTAAAGGATAAAGACAACATTTATAGACTCAAAAATATTATACTTACTACATATTATATATGTATAGTGAAAATTATTTATTGAAAATTTGTTACTTGGGTTGCTATAAGATTTATAATTCATTTTAAGTTTTGGCAAGTTTTTTATAATATTTATAATAGGATTATGAAAATATTATAGTCTATGACATTTATAACATGCAAATCATTAGAAGTGACACCAAAATTGCATGTTTGAAGAGTATTCTAAAATGACATTTTTAAAAACTCACAACGTTTTTATATAACATTTTTTTACGAATTGTATAAATATTATGTTATATAATAAGGAAACTCGTAAATGTGGCTTATGTGTGTTAATGTGATTGTAAGACAAGATGTCTTCGCACAAAGACAATCTTTGAATGCTTAAAAACCATGTAAATATTGACTTGTTATTTGTAACAAAACTATTAAAAGCACATTGACAGTATATATAATTAAGCGCAACTGCTTGGCTCAACCAGTAGTGCGATTTCGGAACTCTGATACAATCAACACTTGATTGAATAAACACTCTTATGTCATACCAAATCACTTGATTACAATGAAAACGTATTGACATTGATTGTAAGCAAAGATCCATAATCGCCCCACTGTTGTGCTGAAAGAATTTTAATTTGTGACACTACTGCAAGACCCTTACCACAAGCTCGAGCAATATTAAAGTAATATAACTTTGATATTTTGTACCTACAATGATTTAATTGAACTTCAAGCTTGAAAGAAACATGGTTTGTGAGCTTGTGGTAAAACCCAGCTGTCTCGTAGAAAATCAGCTTTTTATAAATAATGTTGTCTCTGTCACTCAACACACTATGTGTACTATTGTCGCTTAGTGTGACTGAAACGACTATACTGCCGAGCGTCGATATATTATCGTATGTTTATGGTATTATATTATCCTATGCTGCCACTAAAAGGAAAAACTTGAAAATCTACGACGTGCGTCGTAAAAAACCACGATACTACGTAGATAGATAGATAGATAGAAAATACTTTATTGCACATAATAAATATAACAAGTATATAATTTAAAACTATTTATACAAAGTGATCGCTAGAAAGCGATCTCTACCAGACAAACTTTGGTAGTGTGAGAACTGACGATACAATCCTGCATCGTGTGATTTATTACGATGTGCGTCGTACATTTTCTCGGCATGACGTCATCGTGTTAGGCTCACACGGATATACCTAACTATAAAATACTGTATATAATACATGCTATAATATAATATTATTATAGTATCGCAAGTCACAATCCACTGTCTTTGTATGAAAATAGTTCTTAATTATGATAAAATCGCTTTGATTCATACAAAACGATAGTTTTGATACGATTGAGAATGTAAATGGAGGATTTGAAATGTCAGCAATGACAGGTTGACAGATGACAGATGACAGTTCTAGCATTATGACATGTAGATAATATAACTAATTTCATAAAACAATTTTCTATTTTCAATCTTAATTGTATAGGTCTCTACATCGCCGAAAGATGAGCTAAAATTGTGATAATATACTACTGTTACTATATAATTAGTACTGTGGATCGAGTTTTGTTGGAAATAGCAAATTGTTTTTGAATAATTTGACGTATCACCGATTTGTGTCCCGTAGCGTCTAATTGCAGGATAAAATTAAAACTATTGTAAGCGCCATTATTAATAGAAAGTGTATTTAATCGGTTTTTGTTGGTTAGTCGCAATGTCCGATGGTTGTAAGATGTATGGTTTAAGTAAAATGTATGATATAGACGACTTTTGGTTGTTTTATTTGGAATTTGGTTGACCTACTCCAAACTTTTTCCGAAAAATCCGTAAAAACTTTGACACCCCATTTCACCCCTTTGTAGGGGTGGTTTATATTAAAAAAAACTCGTGAAACGTGTCTTTTTATTTCGCATTAAGGGCATCTATCCAAGCCAAGTTTTAAGCGAATACAACCAAGAAACAAAATAATACAAAAACTTTACCACCCAGCTTAACCTTTTAGGGGTAGATTTTCGAAAAATTAAAATAAAAAAATATAAATATAAATATGATCACGACTGTAATCCCCAGGCTCGGTAGATATCTCCTCAGATCTTTAGATCGTGACAGGTTGCAAGCCCATCGCCGCTTATAAGAATACTAACCATGACACATACCTTCGAATTTTTGATTCTAGGGTATGCCGGTTTCCTCACGATGTTTTCCTTCACCGTTTAAGAGCAATGGCATTGCGCACATAAATTTTTCGAATGGAAAAACTCATTGGTGCACGACCAGGTTTGAACCCACGACCTTCGTATCGTGAGGCAGGGGTGCTACCACTACACCACCAGCGCTCTTTCGAAAAATTATGTTGTGTTATTCCAGAACCGGCACTATCTTCACTCCAAATTTCATCAAAATCGGTTGAGTTGTTACGGAGGTAAACAGTAACAAACTTTCGCATTTATAATAGTAGGCCATTGATTACCATCTAATATGAAAGCGGCTAAAGAAAGATCTCAACCAACGACATTATTAATATATGTATAGTAGGTAATATAATATTAGAGCGCTGGTGGTGTAGTGGTAGCACCCCTGCCTCACGATCCGTGGGTCGTGGGTTCAAACCTGGTCGTGCACCAATGAGTTTTTCCATTCGAAAAATTTATGTGAGCAATGCCAGTACTCTTAAACGGTGAAGGAAAACATCGTGAGGAAACCGGCATACCCTAGAACCAAAAATTCGAAGGTATGTGTACGCTTCTATAACAAGATCCCAAGTGACATGCTTGATTTATCAATTGGAAAATTCAAAAATGTAATTAAACAGAAACTGTCTAGAAAAGCTTATTATAAAATATCAGAGTATTTAGATGATAAAAAAGCTTGGGATGAATCAGCTCCAACTCTGCTAGGTATTCCTTACAAAATTAACAAGGATCATACAAAAAAAGCGCTAGGGCCCAGCGAGTTTCTTGTCAGTTCTTCTCGCACTGGGGATAGGACTGGAACTGGCACTTAGACTCACCTAGTATGTAAGACGTTTCAAAGTGATCCCTGTGATTCTATTGAAAATAAACATATTTTGATTTTTTATTTTTTTTATTTTTATAGGTTAGTATTCTTATAAGCGGCGATGGGCTTGCAACCTGTCACGTACGGAATACTAACTACTGTGCAAAATGTGGGCATATACCAAATGTCATGTTTGGACGAGCTTCTGACTACCCCCTTTAGATATCCTCAAAGATCTAAGTATCTTAAGATCTGAGGAGATATCTTGAGCCCGGGGATTACAGTCGTGTTGAAGACAGGGCGCAATGGCGCTCATTAGGGGAGGCCTATGTCCAGCAGTGGACTGCTATAGGCTGATGATGATGATGATATTTCAATTAAAAATAAATTATTTTCTATCCTAATACAATAACTTGTTACTTTCTATAAATATTCTTACTTAATTTTTGTATCTTTCGTCAAGTTATATATCTGGGATCTTACCTCTAGTTCTTCGGGCGATATCAAAGTAATACTTTGATATTCATATTAGGATTTTATATTATTTATATTAGGAAGATGATGATGGTAACTTTAATATTCCATAAATATACAATTGTATAATAAATAAATAAATAATGCTGGACAATCCACACAGCATCATCTAGCCCCAAAGTAAGCTACTCAGAGCTTGTGTTATGGGTACTAGATAACTGATATATTTAATATATTATATACATAGATAGATATTATTTTTTTATTATACCTACATAGAAAACACCCAGACCAACGGAACAAATTTTTGCAGATCGTACACAAATTTGTTCCGAGGCGGGAATCGAACCCGCAACTTCTTGCGGCGCAGGCGGACTCTCGCCCGCTGCGCCACTGAAATCGACTCTGTGTTTCAAAAGTAATGTTACCTCAATCTTGAAAGACGTATTTGAAACATGTTTGAGAGAGCGTGTGTTTTGTCAAATAACTCTTAGTAGTAAATGATTTATTACACCTATTGCAGGTATATGGCTTCACTCCAGTATGACTTCTCATATGAATTTTAAAGTTACCATTCTGTGCAAAAGACTTATTACATACATTACATTTATATGGCTTTTCGCCGGTGTGTACCCGCATGTGTTTCGTTAATTGACTGTTGGAGGTGAATGCGCGATTGCATATCTTACAAAGGTGTGGTTTTTCTCCCGTGTGAAGACGCTTATGTATTTTCAAAGATCCATTTTGAGTGAAGGACTTATCACAACTGTTGCAGGAATAAGGTTTCTGCCCCGTGTGTATACGCATGTGTTTCGTTAACTGGCTGTTAGAAGTGAATCCTTTGTGACACATTTTGCACAAATGTGGTTTGTGTCCCGTGTGAGTCCGCAAGTGTATTTTCATATCGCCTTCTTGCGTAAACATTCTTGAACAACTGTTGCATGAATATCGCTTTTCGCCTGTGTGTATACGCATATGCGTTGTCAAATAAGTTTTAGCAATAAATGACTTATTGCATAAGTTGCATGTATATGGCCTTTCCCCGGTGTGATTTCTCATATGTTTTATTAAATTATGACTTACAGTAAATACTTTATCACATATGGTACAGGTATATGGCTTTATATCAGAGTGGAACTGCAAATGTTTAACCAAATAGTTTTTGGAAGATAATACTTTGTTGCAAACGTTGCAAATGAAACGTGGATGTGTTGATTTGTTTGTATCCACATTATCATGATTTTCAGACGGTTCTTTTGAGTTATTACCAATTTCAACAGGCTTAATTCTCTCTTCTCCAATGTTATCTGTCGCATCTTGTTCTATTTTAACAGTAGCAGAAGAGCTTGTAATGTCCGGATAATTATTTACATTATCACCAAATTCGATGTAATATTTCTTTTCTCCATCATCAGCGTCTTCATTATCAATTATTTCTTCTTTCACATCAACTCGTTCTGTCTTTATAGTTACTGAATAATTATAATCTGATCCAGCATTTGTTTCAACGTTATTGAATTTTAGTTTCTCAATTTTTTCAGGTGTTTTTTCTGTGATTGCTTGTTTTTCAGTAACAGAAGTTATGGTTTCAGGATCGATGGACATGAGCTCTGGAGGAGCTGACTGGAGGCTTAGGATAGAGTTTGGAGTTAGCTGCAAAGTGGTATTGTGTGATATCTGAAAAATTTAAAATAAGGTTCAGTACAATAGATAAGTGGACTGTTCACACAATGCCATCTAGCCCCAAACTAAGCAAAGTATTATGGGAACCAAATAGTTGATAGACTAATTATAAACTTTTTTTTGTAAATACATATGCACATAATTAGAATTTGCTGATACAGCTAATTTATAATATTAGTAGAATTTGCTATAGTTATTAGGAGTAATAGTTTAGCGTGGTATGGACTTTTATGATGAGAGATAATGTCAAGGAGAGTGTTAAGTATGAATGTGGATGGATACAGGGGTAGAGGTAGGACAAAGAAAAGATGGAAGGACTGTGTGAAAGATGACATGGGTAAGAAAGGAGTGAGTACTGAGATGACAAATGGAAGATTACATTTTGTGCTGTGCCGACAAAGATGACAGTGAATAGAATATGCTTACATACCTCAGTGCCATTGTGCAATAGATATTGCAGTATTCTGTTGGACTTGTGAGCCATGTCGGAGAACCTACAGCACCTCTGCAGCAGACAGTAGCAAATGAAGCACAAGGTGCTCGGCATGCCGGTTTCGGTGGTGAGCTGAAACGTTACATTTACTGTACAGATAAAGTAGAACGGCCTCACAGCTCAGTTGGTAGTAGCTCTGCCTTCTGCGCTGCAGGTTGTGGGTTCGATCCCCCAGGACTGACATTAGTGTGATGAAGCAGATGTTTGTTCTGTGTTGTTTATGTATTCCATGTAGGTATGTATTTACAATAAGAAGTATATAACTAATCTATTATAAATAAATAAATAAATAATGCTGGACAATCCATACAGCATCATCTAGCCCCAAAGTAAGCTACTCAAAGCTTGTGTTATGGGTACTAGGTAACTGATATATTTAATACATTATATGAGTATCCATAGATAGATATTTTTTATTATACATAGAAAACACCCAGACCAACGGAACAAATTTCTGCAAATCGTACACAAATTTGTTCCGCGGCGGGATTCGAACCCGCAACCTCTTGCGTCGCAGGCGGACTCTCGCCCGCTGCGTCACTGAGGTCGCTGAGAGACTTCCTTGATAAATGGACTTTACAACACAACTATAATATTTCAATTCGAACCAGTAGTTACCGAGATTAGAGCGTTCAACCAACCAAACAAACAAACTTTTATGTTTTCTAGAGGTAGGTTAAAATTGAGAGTATCCTACCTTAGAATTCGTAAGTTTTTCATACATCTCCAATAGGAGGACGCTGTGAACTCTCATCATCGACGTATTGCCCACTAGACACACTCTGCACACCGAAGTAGTCATGGCAGCTAATACCGGAGCCCGATCACTCTTGGTCTGGTCTGGAGTCTCCGTGTACGCTTTGGTTTGCTTGTCCTGAATTACTCACTGAAGAAGCGGATTGCGTGTGTTGTATTGGTCCTTAAATACAATATCCGGGACATACCATCGCTTTTAAATTTAGGTAGCGTCAAATGAAAGTTTTATTCACAGGGTATTACCATAAGTTCTATGGGAAATAGGTAATCTACTTTAGGTAGAAACTACCTCAATGTTTATTTATTGATGATCTGGTCACATTGTCTTAATTTATTGTTCGGTGCGATTTATAAGCTAATCTACAAATTCTCTAAAAATCCTTTTGAGTCCAAGTCCCAATCCCAAGTTCCGGGAGATTTTTTAACGCGATTTACGATCTTGGCTGAAGTTATTTGATAGTTTTTGGTGGACCAAGACGACAGACGACTTTCAACTTTTCATTCAAAATTCATTGACCAGTTTAATGAGATTACCATTTTACCCCAATATGAGGTAAGAGGATTATTTTGAAAAACCATAGTTTCAATTTAAGTATTAAAACCAAGTCAAATTCATAATATCTGTTCCTCTATAACGCATTGGATAATTATTATCTGTCATGTTATTTTGAGTTTAATAAACTGAATTTGAATTTGAATTTGAATATAATTTCATAGAAGTTTCAAAAATGAAATAAGTCTAATGAATGATCTTGTATCCAGGTCAGTATCCCAGCGGATCATCGTTTTGTGGTCTCCGTTGCCTTCTTAGTTGTTGTATCAGAGGTTGTTGTCAAACAAATATGCACGTAGAAATAACCGCTGCGTGTCATTAGGCATGGCAGGGCAGGGCAGCTAGCAGCAAATGACAGACCAGTCAGTGACAACCAAACCATTTTAATAATAAACCAATGAAAACAAATCTACACTACAAATAAAGAAAAACTAATTTATAAGATAAAACAATGTAATGCACGTAAATTGATAGAAACTATAATACCAAATATGAGGTCTGGCTGTACCTACCTACTGTAATGTAGACTGATTAGGTACCTTGACTTGTGTTACATTTACATTCCAAAGAGTGTGAGGCGCACTCGTATTATATTCTCTTCATTGATTGAAGACCTCTGCATCTTTGAAACAACAATGTTAATTTCTTCTGCTTCGGGTGCTCCGACAGGAGTATTAAAGTGAACGAGTGTGGAAACTATCCCATTGCGATGCTAGTTTGCGAGGCAAGCTACAATGACTTCTAATATTTGTCGGGTCTGCCTAACCACTACCCAACCACTGCTTGAGCTGGACAAAAACCTTGCGGAATATTTTCAAGAAATTTGCGATTATGCTGTAAGTAATTATTCCTATAATAACCAGTGGAACTTTGCAACTTTGGTTGAAATTTGATAATTCTTTCATGCACATAGAAAGCAAATTATCCTCCAAATTTCAGCTCTCTAGGACTTAAAGTCAGTCAGTTAGTAACAGTTAGTTTTACCTATCTGTCTTCCATCTAAAATCTACTAGCTGTACTGCCTTAGATAGTGACTTGTATTCTCTTTGACATTTTATTCGTATATCACGTCACGGAACGCGGTTGAACGGGATAAAAAGTCCTATGTCTGTCTCCTAGTTCTAAGCTACCTCCTCACCAATTTTCAGCCAAATCGGTTCAGCTGTTCTTGAGTTATAAATAGTGTAACTTGTAGTAAGCCTATTTGGACTTATGGAATACAGCTATGGGGCTCCGCTAGTGCCTCAAACATCATGAAAGTGCAAAGGGTGCAAAACTACATCCTTAGGCAAATATCGTGCACCCCATGGTTCATCAGAACAGCTGAGATCCATGAATACCTTGGCATGCCAACAATCAAGGAAGAAATTGCAAACTATGGCCACACATACAAGTTGAGACTTGAAAGGCACCCAAACCAGCTTGCGGGACAACTCACTATCCCTGAAAGCATACGTCGACTGAAAAAACGGCGCGACCTTTTTGACTAGGACAGTCCTCTGACTGTCCTTCTGGACCACGCGCTGATAAAAAGAAAGGGCTGACCCTGCTGGGGGAAGCGCCCTCCACGTCAAGAAGCACTCACCACATCTGCTTATAGTCGGCAAGACTGATCGCATGATGAGAATAAAAAAAAAAAAAAAAAAAAAAATAGTGTAACTTATGCAACTTTCTTTTATACAAGTCTATAGATTATATAAAAATTAATCTCTCTTTCCCTTGGTAACAGCATCACACGTGAATGGCTGGACCAATTTCGCAAATTCTTTTTTTGTTGTGCTTGTTATTGTATGGAGAAGGTTCTTATGAAAGAAAAAACCATTATTCACACCATTATCATAAAATTCACATACAGAATACTAATCACTGCAAAATGTGGTCATGTGCCAAATATCATGTTTGAACCAGGGATCGGAAAACCTATTCATAACGGTAACCGTTTCAAACGGTTACCGATAGAAACGGTAAGCGATTGAAACGATAACCCTTTTACATTGGGTTTTAACCGAAATAATAACTGTTACCGAATAAAACGGTATACCGAAATAATTCGGTTTTTTTAAACTGTATTTTTTGTTGCATTATTAGGGTACATACTTTGTAGAAATTGAGTGCGTGCGATATTATGCGAATGTTTTTCGACTTAGTTGATGACTGGATGGTTACTACTGAGCAAGCGGAAAGTGTTAAGAGCCACGTCCCTAAGAAACGCGCGAACATGCACTTACGGTTTTAGAAATAAACATAAGAAATCACTTCATAGAAGGACACAAATTAATAATAGAAATTCTTAATAGATGAGTCTACACTAACACCGTGTGATTATTCTAAAATAATTCTTAATTTTTGAGAAAAAAAATCGTCAACATTGATTAAAAACATCGAAATCGACCTTTTCTATTATGAGTATTTACGAAATTATCGTTGTTATTTTTATAATATTTTTGGACAAATCGTGCGTGAGACAAAATGTTAAACAACACAGTTACCGTGAATTTTTTCTACTAATTCAAACTAAACATTGTTAATTTTTTGAGCAGAAATTGTTCCCCGCCGCCATACATTTTAGTATGGAGCAAGCGCCTGCCAAAATATGCTTTATAATAGAATAGGCGCGTCAAAAATATTCAGTACCGTCTCAGTCTCCAAGGTGATCGCACGTCCGTTTGTAGTTCCACGCCGAGCTCTTTTGTCTGTTAGGACTAGGTAAAGGGTGGGTCGCGAGTGTCGGATACTAATTTGTGACTAAGTTGCGGACGATTCGTACAAAATTTATTGGAACACAGTATCCCAACTAATACTTTTGTTTTTTTTTATTGTCGATTCATTATCTTGTATACCTAAGATCTATAATGATCATTTAGGTATTTGATTATAACCTAACCTAACCTACAACAATCACGGTATTTTACACAGCATTTGGCACAATTTTTTATGTAATAAACAAAAAAAATATATATATATATGATCACGACTGTAATCCCCGGACTCGGTAGATATCTCCTCAGATCTTTAGATACTTAGATCTTTGAGGATATCTAAAGGGGTTAGTCAGAGGCAAGTCCAAACATGACATTTGGTACATGCCCACATTTTACACAGTAGTTAGTATTCCGTACGTGACAGGTTGCAAGCCCATCGCCGCTTATAAGAATACTAACCTATGACACATACCTTGGAATTTTTGGTTCTAGGGTATGCCGGTTTCCTCACGATGTTTTCCTTCACCGTTTAAGAGCACTGGCATTGCGCACATAAATTTTTCGAATGGAAAAACTCATTGATGCACGACCAGGTTTGAACCCACGACCTACGGATCGTGAGGCAGGGGTGCTACCACTACACCACCAGCGCTCTCTACACCACCAGCGCTCTCAGTGTAATAAACACTTTATATTTATATGGACGACCTCAGTGGCATAGCGGGCGATAGTTCGCTTGCGACGCTAGAGGTTGCGGGTTCGATTCCCGCCACGGACAAATTTGTGTACGATCTGCAGAAATTTGTTCCGTTGGTCTGGGTGTTTTCTATGTATAATAAAAATATATCTATCTATGTATACAGGGTGTCCCAAAAAGTAGTGTCAAGCGAAAGTCCAGAGATAGAACACCCTTTGGGGTACCCGAATCACCCCCATGTATGTTCCGCGATTTTCTATAGTTCTTGAGTTATTAATTTTTTCCGAATTTTTGAAAATTTACGACTTGAACAACTTAAAACATTCTTACAAAAAAAGTAGAAAACTTTCTTGAGATTTTTTTTTGCTACTGAATTTTAATGAGTTGTTCTTTTATGCATAAAATAATCAGCTACGTGACTTTGATGAAAACTATGAAAATGTTGGTGTAAAGTCAAATAATTACATTCGGTGAGTTATGACTTAAATTTTCAACTTTTAATTAAAAATCTTAAAAAGTGATTTCATGGTTTTTAAATAAGTCTAAAAAATTCTCCAGACTCTCAGCTTTCATAATCATTAAGTAGTACTTAATAGGCTACTTTGGCTAAAATTGGCTTTCAAAGACGGTAAGGTGGAAAATTCTTAAAATTAGCTACCTGATTAAAAAATAGATTTTGGCCATTTTATCATTCCTAAGCTTAATTTGTTTGTTAACTAACCAAAAATGACTACAAAGAATAAGTTTATGCCAAAGAAATCAGCAATATGCCCGAATTAAGAACAAAATTAGGACAGGACGAAGAAAAAAAATTAAGGCACTTAAAATAGCTTTCATACGATTAAAGGAAACCTTTTTAAGACGATGTAGGATTTGTATCGACTAAGAAAATTGTTAACTGTCCAGCATTATTTATTTATTTATAATCAATGAAATTAAAAAAAAGTTATTTATCTGACTTTACAATGCAGTTATTTTTAATGGTGTCCGAATCGACAGTAACAAATATATGAAAATAAAAACTGTCAATTGGGACGCTGTGTCCTAATAAATTTTGTCCGATTCGTCAGCATTCAGCAACCCGACTAACTAGGTACGTGACTTTTACTACGTATTTTTTTTACGAATTAATTATCAAACACTAACTAGTGTAGATAGGTACTTATTTATATTGTAACATTTTTCTACCTATTTCAGAGAGATAGATAGAAGTTACATTTTTTTTAATTTATTGTAAATAAGTACATGGTAAAGGTAGGTTTGCAATATAATACATAATATCTTTATACTCAACCTTTTCTTTTCTTTGTTAGATAATTATTAGTGGGATGGTAGTTTTCCCCTCAGGATGCTAAAACTTAACTTATTGTATACATGTACATTACAAAATGGTTTTAATTTTTATTCCAGGATGGATAGTTTTTAAATATACCTACTTAACGAAAATAAAAAAAAAACAAGATTTTCTTAGCACGGGCATAAGTACCTACTTAAGTAGGATAATAAAATATTTGTTTGTAATTAGGTTACCTACTCGTAAGCATGGCACCTATGCAGTATGGCAAATATGCACCTATGCCTAGTACATAAAGTGTATCCAAAAACTTCAGGGCGTGAATATACAATGAGGATTGTGGAAATCGCGCGCAAGATCTTAGTTCGGGGCGAACTACTAGTATATTATAGGGTAATTCATTATTAGCTGAAAATATTGAAGGGGTTAATAAGTCACGCTTATATTGCGATTGAAAATGGTTTTACGAAATTTTATGTTTTAAATAACTAAATAAATATTTTTATTTTCAATCTTTCGGAGTAAAAAAGTTAAATTAGTTTTAATCTGTACCTACATATTTTATTCCATGTTTGTACTAAATATTCTTTGATTTTAATTCTTAGTTTTTTCATCTATAAATTCCACATTTCTCATAAGACACAGAACATTGGCTTGACAATTATCTTGAATTTTTCCATAAAAAGAAATACATAGTTTAAAATGATATCAAAAAGCATACACTCTGACCCAACCCTTTGCCGCCGCGGTGACGAGCTACCCGCGCGCCGGTAACTCGCCGCGGGCTCGAGCGCTTCACGATGCTACTAATACTTTGCGTATTTTCTATGATATTTATAAACATCCCACAAAGACGAACGCGTATGGATGCGTAACTTGTACGAAACATCGAAAGTAGATTTATTCGTTTCCAGGGTGTGTATTCAATACTGAGCGATGCATTTGTGTGAGTAGAAATTATCAATGTAGGTGTTGTGTCAGAAGTTCCCACGCTCGCAGACTGCAGCCTTAAATTAAATGCTAAAAAAACTGCAATTAGTACTTTTGTTATAGGTATTCAAAATGTCTGTGAACGGCGTTTGACTGTTTGCGAGGCATTAAAAAAAAACACTAATTTTTTGAAATGGAATAAATAATTTGTAGTATTCAATACAACTCACTAAGGTGCTCACAATAACTTAATAATACATTCGCCACCGCTTTGGCAAGAAAGAATCTGTCTAAAAGCGGGTAGTTATCGTAGGCAGTAACTAGCTAAAAAAAAACACGGCGATACCCGCAAACTACATTACCGCAACCCGCAAATACAGGTAACAAACAACACAAATTCAAACAATACGGTTTAACACGACAGAAGATGAGTGAGACATTATTTTCCTTCGCACTCATATTACCTACCGCGCTACTTGCACGCAGTACCTACATGATGAAAATGCGCCAATTTAAACCTTAAGATAAAAACCTTTATTATTTCGGTTAATGTTAACAGAAATGTTTCGGTAACCTATAGTTTCGGTATACCGTAATTGAAAGTGTTAAACAACCGATTCATTACGGTTGTTAACCTTAACCGGAATATCCCTGGTTTGAACGTGCCTCGGAGTACCCCCTTTAGATGTCCTTAATACATCTGAGTACCTAGAGATGCTAGATATATCTACCGAGCCTGGGGATTACAGTCTTGATCATGTTGTATATTCTTTCAGTTCCAGAGCGCACCATCAAAGCACCTATGTTGCTTCACCTGTGAAGAATCACTCAAAAATAATTTAGACTTTCGAGATAAATGCCGGACCTCAAATCAAATACTGCAGGACTGGGAGTGGGACAAAAGCCAGGTAACATGAGATTTTAATGAGATGCAAGTGCATGGAGCCTCACTAATTCTGAAAAATTATGTGTACTATCCCAGTACTGAAACGGTGAAGGAAAACATTAACTTTTTGTTAGGGCCTAAGCCAAGTGCATATGATTATTATTATGAGCTGTTTGTGTCCCACTGATGCCCCCCCCCCCCCCCTTGCTTCAGTTTCTCAGTTCAAAAAATATTGTTTGTTAAGTTCGTCGAGATCAGTCAGTGCATATTATAATTTTTAAGGGCCATATATCTTTATAATTTCGTACATTTAATTTTCAGCAAAAACCTCCATTAGACTCCTTACATGAATTACTGCAATCTAGTAAAGATCCTAAAAAGAGTTATCTTAAAATTTCAAAATATGAAGAAGATTCTAACTTAAACTACAATAGCGTCGATGATGACATAAAAGATGAAATAAAAGTTGAATTAAACACAGATGTATTTGAACTAACACCACTCGATAGAACGGATGAAGACAGAAATGATTATGATGATGATATTAATGAGTTGGAAACACTAGAAGTTATTAAGAAGAAAAGTAGATCTAAGAATACAAAAGTTAAAAAAACAAAGAAAGAATCTAAATTGGATAAAAAAATTATTAAAAAAGGTAAGTTTGTGTATAAAAAGACCCTCTGGAAAGCAATATACCTTTCACCACACTAGTTTAAAAAAGTAAAAACAAATAATATAAATAAATATTGGTGAACATTTCACAAGATAGATTAATTATACAAGGTGTAACATAATATCCCTATAAGGCCGGAACGGGAGTATTCTATACATCATTGCGAACAACGTTTGTTCAACGACTTTTAAAGTTTCAAAGGTTTTCATTCATGAAATGTCTCTTAAACTTTGCTCCAATACGTACCTTGACACCACATGAGGCAACCCTATTAACAGTTTTTTGACCTTTAGGTGTGAACTTTAGATGAAATAGGTAACAGAATGGACTCCAATTAATAATGTGCCTACCTAGCTTACTTAAGTACTTTTTTTGGAAAATAAATACATAGAATAAATACAAAAAACACCCAGACACAGAAAAAACGCCTGCATTTATCACACAAATTTTAGTCTTGATTGTTTTGATGGAAATATTGCATCCTGCATATTGATGAGATCTCAATACTTCCGTCTCAATATAACTGTCTCTTTTCAGCTCCTACAAAGTATAAGCTAAGAGGCGAGATAGCGAAACGGAGTGAATTTACGCAATATGAAGCAGTTTTTGATGTACAGCTATTTGCAACGTACGCAGGTAACATTTATAGCACAAAATAAAATACCTGACTGAAAGTAATTGAAAATAATTATTATCACATAATTATGACATTCCTCACACAACCACTGAACATTTCTCACACATGTCATCTTTCAAAAAATCTCTCACAAAATGTCATCTCTCACACATGTCATCCCTCACACTGTCACTCACTTTAATTGATCTCAAAAAGACAGATGCCATCATATTTTTATTTTTAAAAAAAGTATATACAAAACAATTAAAAAAAAGTATACACTAGATAAAAACACTTCGACATACTATTTACCAATGTAAAGAAGAAGAAAAAAAAGAGTGACATAGGTTATAAAATGTCAAAAAATCCAATATGGCGGCTTTAAGAATCTATTTTCAATTACATTCTGTCAGATTTTTTTAATTTTTGCACTATATACTAGTTGTAGAGCATATATTATTTGTGATTCAGAAGCGAGGAAGGAGTTGGTCGGGAGGCAGGTGTCGGAGCCCTATCTCTCCGCGCAGTACCGATGCTCGCTCTGCTTCACCGTGTACAAGTGTGATAAACTACTACAGTTCCATATGAAATGGCATGATGTGAGTGACGCTGAATCGTAATTGCAAAAAAAAAAAAAAAAAATATGATCACGACTGTAATCCCCAGGCTCGGTAGATATCTCCTCAGATCTTTAGTTACTTAGATCTTTGAGGATACCTAAAGAGGTTAGTCAGAGGCAAGTCCAAACATGACCTTTGGTACATGCCCACATTTTGCACAATAGTTAGTATTCCGTACGTGACAGGTTGCAAGCCCATCGCCGCTTATAAGAATACTAACCTATGACACATACCTTCGAATTTTTGGTTCTAGGGTATGCCGGTTTCCTCACGATGTTTTCCTTCACCGTTTAAGAGCACTGGCATTGCGCACATAAATTTTTCGAATGGAAAAACTCATTGGTGCACGACCAGGTTTGAACCCACGACCTTCGGATCGTGAGGCAGGGGTGCTACCACTACACCACCAGCGCTCTAATTGCACTCGTAATTGCACTGTAGTTAAAACTAGTTCGTCCACTTTAACCACGAAACTCCTTCGTGGATTTGGCAAAAATTGATTATTGTCGTCTTTTTTCCCTCGACGTTTGGGTTAAAATTGGCGTTTAACGGGTAGGAAGCTTATGTAATTTTTTTGGCATAATTGACAAGCCCCGCCTACCACAGCACATTTTTGACCCAAGGAATGCTTCCATGTATTTGCCATTTACTAAAATTTATTAATGTCGACTTTATTCCCTCGACGTTTGGGTTTAAATTACTGTGTAACGTGTAGAGCTTAAGTAAAATTTTGATAATTTTTTGCATAATTGAAAAGCCCCGCCTACCACAGCACATTTTTGACCCAAGGAATGCTTCCGTGTATTTGCCATTTACTAAAATTTATTAATGTCGACTTTATTCCCTCGACGTTTGGGTTTAAATTACTGTGTAACGTGTAGAGCTTAAGTAAAATTTTGATAATTTTTTGCATAATTGAAAAGCCCCGCTTACCATAGCACATTTTTGTTTGCGGTCTGGTTATCTTTTGTTATTTTATTAATTTTATTTTAATTACTTTCATATTTGTTTTATTGTATTTCACACAATTATATAATATCACTACAAGTAGATGTAGAGTTTGTTATTGGTATTACGTGGCTGAATGTACTATTTCTGGCAGACATTTTAGAACAAATTCTTAAGAAAATCTTTAGAAAGTAAAAGTCATTTTGAGATTGGTACCAAATGAATTTCAGTCTAAACAGACCGCAAACACATTTTTTGGTAATTTTTCCCCAAGGAATGCTTCTATGTATTTTCCGTTCACCGGTGTGTACCGCTTTGTCCGCAGCTGTCGGCCGACTTGTCTCACGGGTGCGACTGCGGGGTCGTTTTGACCCAAGCAATGCTTCCATGTATTTTCCGTTCACCAGTCTGTACCGTGTTGTCCGCAGCTGTCGGCCGACTTGTCCCACGAGTGTGACGTGTGCAGCATGCGGTTCGCGACGCGCAGCACGCTGCTGAAACACAAGCCGGCGTGCCACCGCGGCAAGTTCGCCTGCAAGATGTGTCCGCTCGTCACTTACCAACGGTAATAACAACTTTTTTATAACCTATTTTGTCCCACTGCTGGGCAAAGGTCTCCCCCAAATTCCAAAAAAATGTCCCGTTTTACCCTTTGGGTACGGAACCCTAATAATGCTACATAATGTTGTTAAATGTACGGTTCCGGTGGGGTAGATTTGTTAGCGGGTTTTTTTCCGGGATAAAAAGTAGCCTATGTGTTATTCCAGACTATAATCTATATCTGTGCCAAGTTTCATCCAGTTACTTTCAGGCGTTGCAGCGTGAAAGACTAACAAACATACATCCATACATTCTTACAAACTTTCGCGTTTATAATATTAGTAGGATGTATTGTTAAAACTTCTTATATTTCCTCTAGGCAGGCGATGAAATCTCATTTCCAAAAACATCAAGGAAAGATCTACAAGTGTGAGGTGTGCGACCACGTGTTCAAGTAAGTTTTTTCAATGACCTAGTTTGGCCATTTTCATTTTATTATTTCAGTCATTTTCAGTTATTTTTCGTTTGTAGTTTTTCATCTTTTAGTGGTGGTTAATATTTTTTTTCTTCTCTATCCTTAACTTGTTTATTTTCAGTACAGATGCAACGGATATCTGGTTTTTATGCGGTATCCGACCTATCCGGCCATTTTTAAGCTTTCCGGATAGCATAACAACTCTATTGTTGAATTTGGTAAAAAAAAACCAATTCAATGATACGAATTGATTTAATTAATTGATAAGTATCATACAAAGCAGTACTCCACTCCCTTCCCGATTAAGGGAGAGATTGCTCCCTCTGCAAGTTACAGTTTGAACCAAGTCACGTTGGAGTCTTGCTCCAGATATTCCGCGTTACGGCCGACCCTTACGCCGAATATCCGGCATCCGGTCTCCCGCCAAACCACTATCCGTGGCGTCTCTAATTTTCAGACACATATCGTCGTACATGACGCACAAGCGACTCACACACGCGTCGTCCCACGTGTGTGTCACATGTGCCAGGACCTTCGTCTCAGAGCTAGGGCTCCAAACGCACCGACTCAAAATGCATCAGGTAATACGGCAAAATTAAAGCGTATGCAGAAAAAACAGAAAATATAGAAAAAATTATGTCACTTATGAGTGATGGATGAGTCATCAATCTCGCAAAATCTCAGGCGTACCAACATTGAACTTTTTCATTCGTGCGAACATATCACACTCTCGCTTTATGAGTCTGGTTTATACAGTAAACGAAAAAACATAGAAGCATTTCTTCAAATATCCGCGAAACATGACACCAAATTTCACACATCGAAACTCCTTCGTGGATTTGCCAAAAAATAATTAATGTTGACTTTATTCCCACGACGTTTCGGTTGCAATTGCCGTGTAACGTGTAGCTTCTATAATTTTTTGATATGATTCTTTAGCAATACTGACAAGCCACGCCCACCAGGGCTCTATTTTAGTGGGGTCATTTTTTAGCTCAAGGAATATTTCTATGCATTGTCCGTTCTGGATGTATACTATTCAAATGATTGATTCAGGCGTGACATTACAAATACTGAAAAGGACGGAAATATCTAGTACTTTTACGCTAAACTATTATAATGAGCTTAACAAGTTAAGAAGTGAGTCTTCTTCTTGTTGAGAGAGATGTCTTCTCTTTCTGCGCTCTGTGGAGCAATACCAGTGCGAAGCGAGTCAATGGTCCTAAGGATGCTTCGTGGAGAAGCGAAACACGGGTCGAGTTTATATTTGAGTTTGTGTTTTTAAGCTTAGTTAATAGTTTAGCGGGAAAGTACAGTTGGCCCAAGAAGCATTCGTGAAGTTAGTTAGCCGCAGAGCGCTGCGCAGTATCGTTTTTCGGGAGCAATGGGAGGTATGGAGAGGGGCGGTGGGACTGTACATGCGCAAACTCGCTCCTGTGGCTAACTTCACGAATGCCTAGATCCGTTGAAAGAACTGTACTAGATATTTCCGTTATTTCCGTCCTTTTCGGTATTTATATTATTCACTATATGGTAATGTTCTGCAGAGCGACTCAAAGTTGAACACCGAGACGACTGTTCGTTGCGAGCCGTGTGGACTCACATTCGCAAGTCAGCGAGTGTACACTGTGCATGTGTTGAACACGGACGAACACAAGGACATTGCTAGCGAGCTGTGAGTCATCATATTCCTGTCCTTTTCCCACGCTATGCAGGGTCGGCACATGTGATCTTCCATCTCCCTCTTCCATCATTCTTCTCAGTAGTTCTACCATGAGTTTTCACAATATAGTTCACGATATACTCGCTAGCGATTAGTTAAAAATTGTATGAAAACTTGTACAGCGCCTCTAGCGGATAGTTGGGTACTAAAACGTCACGTAGTTAACTATCCTACGTCACAGCGTACTACAGCGACTAGTTTGCGCTTCATTCATTTGCTTAGAATTTGGTGCCATGAGTAACAATTTCGACAGATTTCATAGTAACGTACAATCACTACTGTAGTAATGTCAGCCGATCTAAATGTGACAACTCATGGTAGACCTACAGTACTCACTCCTTTCTTACTCATGTCATCTTTTACACAGTCCATCCATCTCTTCTTCGTCCTACTTCCCCCCTATATCCATCCACATTCATACCTAACACTCTCCTCGTCACATGACATTCATCTCTCCTCATAACATGCCCATACCACGCTAACCTATTACTCCTCATCTTTTCTGTCACCGGTGCCACTTTCAGACTTCCTCTGATATACTCATTCCTTATTTCATCCATCCTTGTCACTCCACACATCCATCTCAACATTGTCATCTCCGCCGCATGCATTCTTTTCTCGTCTGTTTCCTTGGTGACCCAACATTCAGACTAGTATTAATTAATTATGTAAAAAACAAAAATAAATATGATCACGAATGTAATCCCCGGGCTCGGTAGATATCTCCCTCAGATCATTAGTTACTTAGATCTTTGAGGATATCTAAAGGAAGTAGTCAGAGGCAAGTCCAAACATGACATTTGGTACATGCCCACATTCTGCACAGTAGTTAGTATTCCGTACGTGACAGGTTGCAAGCCCATCGCCACTTATAAGAATACTTACCTATGACACGCACCTTCGAATTTTTGGTTCTAGGGTATGCTGGTTTCCTCACGATGTTTTCCTTCACCGTTTAAGAGCACTGGCATTGCGCACATAAATTTTTCGAGTGGAAAAACTCATTTGTGCACGACCAGGTTTGAAACCACGACCTTCGGATCGTGAGGCAGGGGTGCTACCACTACACCACCAGCGCTCTTGATATTATATTGTATGCATGTAGCAAGGCATGCTCGGTCTGCGGGCTCTCGTTCGAGGACTCCGCCCAGGTGAAGGAACACCGCCGGCTGACGCACCCGCGCCCTCCCAAGAAGAACCAGAAACGGAACCCTAATCGGAAGGACGGCCAGAAGAAGAAGGAGAAGGCTGGTGATATCATCGAGTGTAAACTGGTGAGCTAGTCAATGGTTTCTATCCCGGCTTTTTAATTGATCTTAATAAATATTAGACTGACTGACTGACTGACAGACAGACAGACAGACAGACAGACAGACAGACAGACAGACAGACTGACTGACTGACTGACTGACTGACTGACTGACTGACTGACAAACTAACAGACTGACTGACTGACTGACTAACTGACTAAATGACTGACTGCCAGACTGGCCATCTTTTCAACCCCTTCACTGATTAAGCTCATATGCTTCCCAGCAAATCTACAGCGGAATCTCTAGACCATCGAAGTTTCATGCAGATTGGATCAACAGTTCTAAGTTAACAAACAAAACACACATATGACAAACAATAACAAACAAACGTACAAACATATAACGCCAAATGCTCTACTTGCCACTGAAATTTCCGCTCGCTGCGCTCGTTCAATCTATAAAAGTAAGTCCTATGATGCAAGGTCTAAGAGGATGTATGTTTCATTCGCAGTGCGGCCTCTCGGGCAGTAACAACTTTTGGCTGTACCAGCACTACCGCACGGCGCACCCCGCCGCGCGGTACGAGGCCACCAGCGACAGGGAGTTCCTGTGCGACCAGTGCGGAAAGGGCTTCTATGTGAGTCGCGTAGAGCTCATTATACAATGGCAAAACGACACTATTGTCAATAATGACATGTGTGTAAGTTAACGTTAATGAGATGACAAAAGTGACACTTAGTTGAATAAATGGTGTCACTTTGGTTATATTATTCATTAGGTTGGATTTTACTTCTGGTATAATTCTCAGAATAATTTAATGTCAAAAAGATTACAGTTTTCTCTTGTCAAGTCAAAATATATTTATTTAATTAAATCACAAGAATCACGTTAAAGTGTCTTGCATGCGGTGAATTTAAGTGCCTTCCAGTCCAGCCTAAATTAAGTTCGAGAAGAACTGTCACGTGTATAACTCATTTTCCAATGGCAAAATGGCAACATTGTCAAAAGTGACAATGTGTGTAAGTTAACGTAAATTAGATGACAAAAGTGACACATTTAATTGAATAAATAGTGTCACTTCATGGTTATATCATTCATTTACAATGTGTGTAAGTTAACGTACCTAAATTAGATGGCAAAAGTGACACTTTTAGTTTATGGTGTCACTTTGGTTATACCATTCATTTACAATGTTGGTTAACGTACATTAGATGACAAAATGGTTATTGATAATTTTATATTTCAGAATAAAACTGTTTTGAAGGAGCATATGTACGTTCACTCTGGTTTAAAGCCGTTCCGCTGCGAACAGTGTCCGGCCGCTTTCCGCTCCAAGCAGCATCTAAAGGTACAGTTCATCCAACGGATCTAGGCATTCGTGAATTTAGCCACAGGTGCGAGTTTGCGCATGTACAGTTCCTTCCCCTCCTCATACCTCCATTTGCTCCCGAAAAACGATACTGCGCAGCTCTTGCGGCTATCTTCACGAATGCCTAGATTCGTTGAGCCAACTATACGCTGGACTCCAGCCGGGCTAACATGGCAGTCGCGACATTTTGTCGACGCTTTTATCAAGCATGTTATCTCATATTCACTCGAGAAAGAGCGAGACAAAACATTCGGAGTCCATACAATTTTGCCGACGATTTTTTGAGCATGTTGTCTCATACTCGCACGCGAAAGAGCGAGACAAAACAGTCGGCAATATAGAGTCTACGCTTTTCTCGAGCTTGTCTCATATTCAAATTCAAATTCAAATTCAAATTCATTTTATTTCAGATAATTACAATCCATATTACAAAAACAAATAATCACATAAATACATCACTAAAATAAAAAAATAAAATAAAAAATAAAATATTTAAAAACTAAACTTAGAACTAACTTATTCGCACACGAAAGAGCGAGATAAAACAGTCGGCAATATTTAGTCTACGCTTTTCTCGAGCTTGTTGTCTCATATTCGCACGCGAAAGAGCGAGACCAAACAGTCGGCAATATTTAGTCTACGCTTTTCTCGAGCTTGTTGTCTCATATTCGCACGCGAAAGAGCGAGACAAAACAGTCGGCAATATTTAGTCTACGCTTTTCTCGAGCTTGTCTCATATTCGAACACGAAAGAGCGAGATAAAACAGTAGGCAATATTTAGTCTACGCTTTTCTCGAGCATGCTGTCTCATATTCGCACGCGAAAGAGCGAGACAAAACAGTCGGCACAATTTAGTCTACGCTTTGGTCGAGCATGCTGTCTCATATTAGCACGAGAAAGAGCGAGATAAAACAGTCGATACAGCTGGGTTTGTTCGAACATGTTGTGAGTTTCTTTGGCTGTCGCTGTAGCCCATAGGGGTGGACGGATTTTGACAATTGAGGTGTCGTTATTAGTCTGAATCACAAGGGTGATTTATCGGCTATACAGAATGTCAATAAATCCTATATGGCGGCTGTGAGAAGTTATTTTAGATTTAGAAAAAAAAAAATTATCATTACCGTAATCCCCAGGCTCGGTACATATCTTCCTCAGATCTTTAGTTACTTAGCTCTTTGAGGATATCTAAAGAGGGTAGTCAGAGGCACGTCCAAACATGACATTTGGTACATGCCCACATTTTGCACAGTAGTTAGTAATCCGTACGTGACAGGTTGCAAGCCCATCGCCGTTTATAAGAATACTAACCTATGACAAACACCTTCGAATTTTTGGTTCTAGGGTGTGCCGGTTTCCTCACGATGTTTTCCTTCACCGTTTAAGAGCACTGACATTGCGCACATAATTTTTCAAATGGAAAAACTCATTGGTGCACGACCAGGTTTGAACCCACGACCGTGATCCGGACCGGATCGTGAGGCCGGGGTGCTACCACTGCACCACCCACCAGCGCTCTTATTTTAGATTACCCATTTAATTGAGTTTTTTTGTTAATAAATAGTTATTTTATTACTCGAATTTTTAAACTAGTTGTTGGTTTGACAGCTCCACGAGGAGAGGCACGGTCCCCCATCGAGAGAGTGCCCTCACTGTGGCAAAAAGTTCGCAAGCGCTTCCAATCTCTCCAACCATATACGGGTAAGAAGAGTTGTTATAAGAAAATAGTTGACTAAATTGATGCAAAAAATCTCGGTAGACATCTCCTCAGATCTCTAGTTACTTAGATCTTTGAGGATATCTAAAGAGAGTCAGAGGCACGTCCAAACATGACATTTGTTTGACACATGCCCACATTCGACAATTTTATGTGAGCAATGTCAGTGCTCTTAAACAGTGAAGGAAAACATCGTGAGGAAACCGGCATACCCTAGAACCAAAAATGAAAAATTGTGTGTCAATTATGTTAGTAGTTCTATGAGCGGCGATGGTTTTGCAACCTGTCACGTACGGAATACTAACTACTGTGCAAAATGTGGGCATGTACAAAATGTCATGTTTGGACTTGCCTCTGACTACCCCCTTTAGATATCCTCAAAGATCTGAGGAGATATCTACCGAGCCTGGGGGTTACAGTCGTGACCATGCACATGCTTATGCCTAGTGCGGGGTTCATTGTATATTATTTGCCCTTTGAAAATGTTAGTCTTTATGTTTCAAAGAAAAGATGGATGGACTGTGTGAAAGATGACATGGGTAAGAAAGGAGTGAGTACTGAGATGACGAATGATAGAGGGAAATGGAAGAAGATCACATGTTGTGCCGACCACACATAACGTGGGAAAAGGGCAGGAAGATGTGTTGCAATGTTTTTAAAGAAACAAATTATCTTATGTTGAATATTGTTCCAGTCGCACGGCGCGCGCCGCTACAAGTGCGACGTGTGCGCAAAAGGCTTTGTGCAGTTCTCGTCGCTGCGCGAGCACATCCGCGGCGTGCACCTGCAGATCCGCGCGCCGCGCACGCGCAGGCACAAGATCTACGACGACGGGAACAAGGCGTACGACGAGATCGTTTAAGACTGGCCTCACAGCTCGGTACGTCTACCATGAGTTGTCACATTTAGATCGGCTGACGTCACTAAAGTAATAGCAGTGCCCCGCCGATTCACCCGTGTTATCCATTATTGTTTTATTTATACTTATTTTGGACAGAATTATATAAAAATGTCCTGCAACAATTAGTTTCATTTATTGAAATCCCCATATCAACTTTTAAACTTACGCGATCTGAACACATTATTATTAGTATTAGACGGGTATTCGTCTACCCGTGACCACGACAGCGTGCAAACCTGTCGAAACGTCGGGAAAATATAAGGTAATTTAAACGCGATAAATACCCGTCTAATACTAATAATAATCCCCATATCAATCACTAACCGGATGTTATTGGTAACAGGGTTTCATTGTGGTTAGATTATTTCTTGTTTATAGGTATTATCCATAGCATGTCTGACAGAAATATAAGAAAAATAATTATTTTTTGAAATTTCCAACTACCGAGCTTCAATTTTTTTATATTTGGTACACGTAGGTGGTCCTACTATGTCATATTATATTGCCTAACGGCACAGATTTTATAATATACTAACGGTAATTATATGCCTTTTTAAATGTAGGTAGGGGTTTCAGGAAAATACCTTGAGTAGCTTACTTTGGGGCTAGATGATGCTGGGTGGACTGTCCAGCATTAATTATTATTATAATTTATAAGTTGTATAAGGAGAGTGTGAATGGAGCAGTTGGAAGGGGAAGACCTCGGCGTACGTACCTCGATCAAATTGGGGACGTTTTAGAGAAAGGCCAGGTCCAGAGTACCCTAAACCGACGCGCATGTCAAATCAAATCAAATCAAATCAAATCAAAATATGTTTATTTTCAATAGAATCACAGGGATCACTTTGAAACGTCTTACATACTAGGTGAGTCTAAGTGCCAGTTCCAGTCCTATCCCCAGTGCGAGAAGAACTGGCAAGAAACTCGCTGGGCCCTAGAGCTTTTTTTGTATGATCCTTGTTAATTTTGTAAGGAATACCTAGCAGAGTTGGAGCTGATTCATCCCAAGCTTTTTTATCATCTAAATACTCTGATATTTTATAATAAGCTTTTCTAGACAGTTTCTGTTTAATTACATTTTTGAATTTTCCAATTGATAAATCAAGCATGTCACTTGGGATCTTGTTATAGAAGCGTACACATTGCCCTTTAAAGGATTTACTTACTTTAGTGAGCCTAACCGTGGGAACAGCGAGTTTATTTTTAAGTCTAGTATTAACATTATGATTATCACTATTTTTCCTAAATAAATTAATGTTTTTGTGAACATACATCAAGTTTTCATATATATACTGACATGGCATTGTCATGACGTTTATTTCTTTAAACTTATCTCTAAGAGATTCTCTAGGACCCATGTTATAAATTGCACGAACAGCCCTCTTCTGCAACACAAATATAGTATTAATATCTGCAGCACTCCCCCATAACAAAATGCCGTAAGACATAATGCTATGAAAGTAGCTGAAATATACAAGTCTAGCAGTTTCTACGTCGGTGAAATGACGGATCTTTTTAACTGCATATGCTGCAGAGCTAAGTCTCTTCGACAATTTATCAATGTGCGGGCCCCATTGAAGCTTATTATCTAAAGTTATGCCCAAGAATACTGTGGTGTCTACAAGATCTATATTTTCGTTATTTATTTTTATATTGGTATCTAAATGTCGAACATTTGGTAGTACAAAACGAACACATTTCGTTTTCTTTTCATTTAGTAATAAGTTGTTTACATTAAACCATTTTACAATTTTAGAGATTGCATTATTCACTTCGTCAAAATTAGTCATACGCCGCTTTTGTTTAAATAAAAGTGACGTGTCATCAGCAAACAGTACAATCTCCTGATCATCCCTGACAAGTTTGGGTAGATCGTTTATATATATTAAAAACAAAAATGGTCCTAATATTGATCCTTGTGGTACACCCATTGTTACCACTGACCCCGGAGAACGTTTCCCATTTACGTCAACTCGTTGAAGTCTGTCACTGAGGTAAGATTTTAAAAGATTAAGTGCAACTCCCCTTACACCATAGTGATGGAGTTTCATGATTAATGTTTCATGGTGAACACAATCAAATGCTTTAGACAGATCACAAAAAATACCTAAGGTATCGAGAGATTCCTCCCAGTTATGAAGAATTTCTTCATTCCTACCATGTATGAAGAATGTAATGAGAGTGAACGAAGCAAAAGAAGTGTCAGGATCGTAGCAAGTGGAGATCCGTTATCTCTGCCTACCCCGTCGGGAAACAGGCGTGATTTTATGTATGTATGTAAGTATGTATAATTTATTAGAAAAGTAGGTACCTATACTTCATAATGGGTTGTAGTCATTTTTCTTATTTGTTCTTGGATGAAAAAGAAAACAAAAATAGGTATATTTACAAATATATTTACAACAGTAAGTTGGACAGTTTCGTCATAATCTGTACTTTTAAACTTACGCGATCTGAACACATTATTATTAGTATTAGACGGGTATTTATCGCGTTCCAATTACCTTATATTTTCCCCACGTTTCGACAGGTTTGCACGCTGTCGTGGTCACGGGTAGACCTACCTGAGGTCTACAGCGTGCAAATCGTAGGCAGATGTAGGAATGTTTTCAAACATCTAGGTATATGTTTGCAGGCTGGAATAATGCAAATTTAGTGCAAACATAAATTCAGTGCCGAATCTGTTTCCTTTTGAATGTTTGTTTATTCTATTTTGCCATTTAATCAGTTTACAAAATCTTTTTAAACTATCGCGACTTGGAAACATGTTTAAATATATACTCTTACTGACTCAATAAAATATACTGACTCAGGTCAGTCTACGTCAGTTTACTAGACTGACCTGAGTCTACTCGTGGTCGTGACCACGGTGATTGTAATATCATCGAAACGTCGAGGTAAATAGAATGTTTCACAATACGCGATTAAGTCCCGAGAGTATATATTTAAACATACAAAATCTTTTTTCAGTTTTAAATGTACAATGTTGAAATTTTTCGGACTCTTGATTGAACTTCTCTTCTGATGTTATCCAATTCGTACGGCAGCTTCCTCTTTTTTAAATGCGATTCATGTAAACTTTTACGTTCTTTTTCTGGGTGTGTTTGCAGAAAGATCCTTTGAAATTTGAGTACTTTCATCTAGAGCTTCTTCATCTTTGTCTGTTTGGGTAGGTATATTCTGAACCATTGGCTTTTTGAATAATTTTTGATGACAATATATTTGTATAGTAGACTCTTTAGTTCGTGTAGGTTGGTCATTTGCCGTAATTTCTTTGGCAAATCTTGTAGGGATTGCATTTGACTTTAGCTGGGGTTTGAAGATGATGGAAGATTTATCAAAATGCTTAGAACAAACCACGTAACTTTTTGGATTCAAATCTGGTTTGTCAAGGTCAGGTCTGTTTATTATTTCCAACCATTGCTTTCGTCTGAAATATAAAAACAGTAGGTAATTTATTTTAGTGGAAAAACGTAAAATAAGTGAAATATGTGTTTTTATTTTAAAACTACTTGGTATTAATCGATGGTGAAAATCCAAAATCGTAGTTTAATTTTCTCTAAAATAAAACCGTTGTTTCCAAAGAACAAAAGTTGCTTGCTGCACGAGAAAAACTAAAGGGTTATTTTTATTCTGCCATACCCTGTTACGTAACACTTTCCTATACATACTTCCATATAATTTAATTATAATGTATATTATGTACCTATGAAGGCAGGTCAAATAAAGTTCACCTAATCTTTGAATATTTTTTTTGCAGTCTGTACCGTTTTGCAATGAATGAACCTAAGTAAACTCTGTTTAAGATCTAACCCTTACAAAATTTGGCTTTTAACATGGGGTAAACAATCCTCATTAACTTACAATAATAATATTTCACGTTTTGCATTAATTAAATAATTCGTAGAACAAAAACATCAAAAATTCTGGTTGTTCACATTTTCACAATACTAATTCTTAATTATCTCCTAAATGCGTGGACCGATTTTCATGATTCAAACGGATAAACTGGTTTTAGACCTAGACTTTTTATTTGACACCACCATCGTCAAAATATATCAACAAACAAAAAATCACATTTTCAAGTTGCTCTCGTAATTATACTTAAGTACCTACTTATGAATACGCGCAAGTAACAATTATTTTAGACGATCTTATCAAACTATAAGACTGTACCTACTAGCTAACTAATTAACTTGTAGATGGGGTTTCGTTGTCGACATAATGCACACGAAAAAGACATTTTTAACATAATTTTTAAATGAATTTGAACTTACCTTTCCTCATCTGAAGGTAATTGGAAAAACGACAAACCCTCGTCACCTTTTTTTGACACACATTCGTCGAATGAACAATGCTTTAGGCCAGACATTCTTGTTGTTCAATTTATTTCTTCTTCTTCTTCAATTATGGCATCTGTCTCTTAGAGAACAATTTTGCCAGTGTCAAGTGTATTTATTTATAAGTATTGTCAACGTCACAGAGTCATAGTCAAGTAGTCAAGTCAATTTTAAACAAAAGATGGCTGTTTTGTTGAAAATTTTAGGGATTTCCTCCGATGGAATTTGAAAAGAACTATTCACTCTAATTCACATACTTTACACTCGCGTCAAGAACCCGGGCTTTATTGGCAAAATAACCACCAAAATTACGCAATAAAACTCAAAATAACACGAGAAAACATATAAAAACCAGAGCGACGTAGTTGTCAGGCAAATACACCGCAGAAAATCCGTTCAATTTATTTAGCTCACTCTCAAATTCGCACGAGCGACCACTGCGCGCGGGCGGTGACATGACACTGACAACCGCCGACTGGCGGATCAGTGTTGCCAGTGGCAGATAGTCAAATATAACGTGAGACAGCTCAAAAAGTAACATTTTCACGAGAAAAGTAACATTAAAAAAAAAAAAAAAAAAAAAAAAAACAAGGTCACGACTGTAGCCCACCGCCGCTAATAATAATAGTAACCTATGACACACCTTCGAATTTTTGATTCTAGGGTATGCCGGTTTCTTCACGAATTTTTCCTTCACCGTTTCAGAGCACTGGCATTGTGCACATAATTTTTTATAATAGAAAAATTCATTGGTACACGACCAGGTTTGAACCCGAGACCTACGGAGCGTGAGGCAGGGGTGCTACCACTACACCACTTTATTAATAATCGTAATAATTGTTGATGGAATAATCTCTCGTTTAAGCGAGATGAAAGATTGAGGAATACATGCGAGTGAGTGAATATGCGGTACGACGAAGTGACAGATTTTCGCGCGGACGTCGCATCAGTCAGTCCACAAAATCAAGAGCGCCAACAAGACGAACAAAAACAAAAACATTCTTGGATACGTTCAGTTTCACAAACTTTTTTGGTTGCTGGAAAATATTTTTAAAGTTTAATTTACATCGACCTTTTGTGTTACAAAAGTAACATATTGGGTCGTGTAACATGAAAGTAACATGAGAGGGTCAAAAGTAACGTAAAATGTTACAAAAGTAACATTCTGGCAACGCTGTGGCGGATGGCTCTGGGGCCATCCGAAATGGGTACCTATCTTTACTCTGAGTACCGTACTACCAGGCTGTAGTACGGTCTACCCATTTCGGACAAGCTATGTCTACCAAGAAAGTTTTGTCTTGATGTCATCCCATGCTCGGGTAGAAGAGAAAATTGGAAGTGTAGAGAACGTTTTGTCTTTCTTTCGAAGAGTAGACAAAAAATCGCCATGCTAAGGGGGCTGTTAGTAGTTATGGAGGTGTGGTGGTTGGTGCCCTGGTAATAGTACGTTACTATGACATCTGTCAAAATTGTTACTCATGGTACCAAATTCTAAGCAAATGAATGAAGCGCAAACTACAGTCGCTGTAGTACTGTGACGTAGGATAGTTAACTATGTGACGTTTTAGTACCCAACTATCCGCTAGAGGCGCTGTACAAGTTTTCATTCGGTTTTTTAAGTATAGTCGCTAGCGAGTGTAGTTTGTGAAAACTTATGGTAGACCTACAGGGCCTCACCACAAGCTCTTAACAAAACATCATATTTCTGAAACGTCACATTTCAAGCTTGAAGTAACACTACTTCAATACAATTTTTATAGGTCATGGTACTACGAAATAACAATGTAATATTAATTCTGTAATGTATTATAATTTTGTGGTGAGGCCCCTGGACTAACATTTGTGTGATGAACGCAGATGTTTGTTCTGTGTCCGGGTGCTATGTTATTATTATGTATTTACAAAAAGTACCTACGTATATAATTAATCTATCAGCTATCTGTAATCGCACCACTGGTCCCCATAGTACAAGCTTTGCTCAGTTTGAAGCTAGATGGCGTTGTGTTAAATAAATAATAAATAAATAAATGAATTTGACGAATAAGTCGTGAAAGTTTGTGAGTAGGTTTGTATGTTTGTTACTCGTTCATGCTAAAACGGCTGGATTGGATTTGGCACAGATATAGATTAAAGTCTGGAATAGCACATAGGCTACCTAATATTCCGGAAAAATATACGGTTCCCGCGGGATCGATTTTTTTTGTTTGCCAACGTATCGCGCGGGCAAAGCCGTGGGCGGAAGCTAGTTTCACAATAAAACTCGAAATTACACGAGAAAACTTGATTTTTGATTTGGGTGAAAATTAGGTTTTGAAGGAAACTGCCACTATTTTTTTTATTATATAAAACTGTTTTCCTGATTGTTTGCCACTGACGTTTAAAAGTAAGTATTTGACACTGACAAATTTATCTCTATGAAGTCATATGCCAAAGAATTAGTTTATTTATCTCACTTCACTTCACTGTGATTTGGATTTTCACGGATTGCGGTTTAGATATATTCGTATAAATTA
This sequence comes from Cosmorhoe ocellata, assembly GCA_963675405.1. Lineage (NCBI taxonomy): Eukaryota > Metazoa > Arthropoda > Insecta > Lepidoptera > Geometridae > Cosmorhoe > Cosmorhoe ocellata. The sequence goes on from OY776273.1 coordinate 1,719,420, forward strand.
TAATTTCGATTTCACCAGTTTATTTCCTACAAGTTACAAGAGTTCAAGAACGCAAATATGTCAGCAATATGCTCCACATGCCTGAGTCAGGATAGAATAATGATACCATTTGATACGACCAAGTTTAAAAAAATTTTTGACGATTTACATGTAAGTTATTTTACCCAGTAAAATGTACTAACCTCGTAAAACTCTATTGTAAGTAATATTTAAGTATAATATATTCTCCGGAATCGCATCTCCTTGTCAAAAATCATAATAAACATTCGCCAAAAAAATTTGTCGAAAAAAGTTAAAAACTCTTTTTAAATTCACTAGGTATAGGTACTACAGGGCTTTTTTTTATTATACTCCAGTCTTGCAACTATTATTATGCCACGAACCAGCTCTGTAGTACATAGAAGATAAAGATATGTGTATAAAGATGATATGGGTAAGAAAGGTGTGAGTGGGTACTGAGATGACGAATGGTAGAGGGAAATGGAAGAAGATCACGTGTAGTGCCGACCCCACATTTTGTGGGAAAAGGGCAGGAAGATGATGAACCAGCTCTGTAGTTACAACGGGTGACCTAGCACTTGATCAATATAATTTAACCAGCTTGGAGTCTCTTATAAATGATGGCTTACATATTCCATTTAGTGCATAGAAGTAGCCTCAGTCGCACACTTTAATCCTCACCCCACTGGTTCACATGAATGAGTGATACAATCCTACTAATATTATAAACCTGAAAGTTTGTAAGAATGTATGGATGGATGGATGTATGTTTGTTACTCTTTCACACTAAAACGGCTGAACGGATCTGAATGAAATTTGGCACAGATATAGATTATAGTCTGGAATAACACATAGGCAACTTTTTATCCCGGAAAAATGATTGGTTCCCGTGGGATATGTGTTTTTTTTCAAGGTATAGAGCGGGTGAAGCTGCGGGCGGAAGCTAGTATGAAGATATATTCATATTCCAGATTGTTTTGAATGTGAAGACCATCTGTTGGGAGTGTGCAGCTATCTTTCGCAAGATTCACAACTTCAAACTACAGGTTTTACGTGCTCAAGACTGTTTGAATAACTATGAGGTAAAATTATTAACATTATTAGTGCATGAACGGAACCTTCCATCATGGTTTGAAAGTAGTAATAAGAGAATTATGCTGTTGTCAAAGAAGAAATCTATAAGGTACTAGAATTTCGTCACATAATTGTAATAAATTATTTAATTACTAGTTCTTGCCTGCGACTTCATCTGCGTTCGAAAATGACAGACTCCCATACAAACTTCTTCTTTAATTCAACCCCAAGCATTTTTTCGCAATTTAAGATAACCTATGTCCTTTCTCAAGCTATAGTCTATCTTTGTACAAAACATCAAAATCGATTCAGCAGTTTAAGCGTGAAAGCGTAACAGACAGAGTAACTTTCGTAAAAACTTAGTTTTTACTTTTAACTTTAGTAGCAAGTGGAGATCTGTGATCTCTGCCTACCCCGTCGGGAAACAGGAGTGATTTTAGGTATGTATGTATGTATGTATGTAACTTTCGTATTTAAAATATTTGTAAGTATTTAAGCACAACATCCTAACATTGTTATAGTTTATTAATGTATTTTGCATATTTCTTCAGACACCCTTTCAATCTCTCACACAACTTAAGTGCAGTAATATTGTCATTAAAGATATATGCTGTGAACAAAATCAATCATGTCAAGACAGCAAATCCAAGATACTCCCCGAAGTTATAACAAAAACAGACGATAGTTACTTTTTAGATATCAACAACATAAAATCAGAAAATGATTTGTCCGAGGACAATTTTGGAGACTCGTTAGAAGTCCAAGACTTCTTGGTTAAGAATTTGACAGTTGACTGTATAGATAATAAAACTGAAATAAAAAAAGAACATAAACACACCACAGAACCTAAGAAAAAAGAAAGAGAAAGAAAGAGAAGAAAGAAGAGTGATACTTCTATTACAAAGAAAAAACGTGTTAAGATAGAAAGCAAAGACTTAAATGTGGATAAAGAAAAAGAAACACAGATGAAAGAGAACTACACGATAATATATATGAACGATGATGAATTAAAAGCTAAAAGGGAATCGGACAAACAGTCAATGAAGTTCAGAGTTAGATGTAAATATAAATGTGAATTTTGTATATCATGGTTTATTGATAAGAGTAAATATGATAGACATATGAAGACAAGACATTCCGAGGTAAGTCCTTAAATCAATTAATACATAAATAAATATTGGTGGACAATTCACACAACGCCATCTAGCCCCAAACTAAGCAAAGCTTATAATATCCAAACCTGTTAGCTGATAGATTAATTATATACTATTTTTTTTGGAAGCTAGTAGAAACATAAAACAAAAGGACAGAGCATTCACATTGCAAATTGGTTAGGTTAGATCCATGCATTCTTACAAACCTCTCTCTCTCTTACCTTTAGATGACAAACAAATTTGTGTACGATCTGCAGAAATTTGTTCCGTTGGTCTGGGTGTTTTCTATGTATAGTAAAAAATATCTATCTATGTATATAATGTATTAAATATATCAGTTATCTAGTACCCATAACACAAGCTTTGAGTAGCTTGCTTTGGGGCTAGATGATGCTGTGTGGATTGTCCAGCATTATTTATTTTGATTTATTTATTTAAACTTTCACGATTATAATATTAGTAGGATTGTGATTTTGTTTACGCAGGACGTTGGTAAATACGAATGCCATATCTGCAAAGTGAGATTCATGAAGGCGAGAAATCAGAAGGAGCATATACTGAGTCATTACAAGAAGTACCTGTGTAAATGTGGATATGTGGGCTACGAGCTCACGGCGATGGCGGTCCACGACGCCACGGAGCATGGCGTGAAGAGATTCACGTGTCGCGTGTGCAGTAAGGAGTTTATGTAAGTACTAGCTTCCGTTCGCGGCTTTGCTCGCGAGGTGCCTACATAAAATATAGCCTATGTTACTCAGGGATAACGTAGCATTCTAACGGTGAAAGAATTTTTGAAATCGGACCAGTAGTTTTTGAGTTTATTCGTTACAAACAAAAATACAAAACTTACTTCTTTATAATATTAGTATAGACTATAGTCAAAAGTGATGTAGTGGTAGCACCCCTGCCTCACGATCCGAAGGTTGTGGGTTCAAACCTGGTCGCACCAATGAGTTTTTTAATTTAAAATTTATGTGCGCAATGCCAGTGCTCTTAAACGGTGAATGATAACATCGTGAGGAAACAGGCATACCCTAAAACCAAAAATTCGAAGGTGTGTGTTAATAGTATTCTTATAAGCGGCGATGGGCTTGTAACCTGTCACGTACGCAACTACTGTGCAAAATGTAGGCACGTGCTAAATATCATGTTTGGACGTGCCTCTGACTGCACCCCTTTAGATATCCTCAATGATCTAAGTAACTAGAGATCTGAGGAGATATCTACCGAGCCTGGGGATTACAGTCGTGATCATACAGTCCATCTATTTTTGGTCTACCTCTACCCCTGTATCCATCCACATTCACACCTAACACCCTCTTCATCACAAGACATTCCTTTCTTACCCATGTCTTCTTTTACATAGTCCATCCATCTTTTCCTTGGTCTACCTCTACCCCTGTATCCATCCACATTCATACATACATACATACATAAAATCACGCCTGTTTCCCGACGGGGTAGGCAGAGACCACGGATCTCCACTTGCTACGATCCTGACATACTTCTTTTGCTTCATTTACTCTCATTACATTCTTCATACATGCGCGTCGGTTTAGAGTACTCAGGACCTGGCCTTTCTCTAAAACGTCCCCAATTTGATCGAGGTACGTACGCCGAGGTCTTCCCCTTCCAACTGTCCCATTCACACTCTCCTTATGCACCTGTTTCGTCAATCTCCTTTCATCCATCCTTTCTACATGCCCAAACCATCTTAACATACCCTTCTCAATTTTCATCACTACGTCTTCTTTCACTCCACAACGTTCTCTTATCACACTGTTCTTCACTCTATCATTCAAAGTTAAACCACACATATTTCTCAAAGCTCTCATCCACATTCATACCTAGTATAAATTCTGATTGTGATTATAATATTGTTCCAGGTCCCCTGGTGGTTTGAAGTACCACCGCGCGACGGCTCACGTGGCTCCCATCAAATGTGAAACTTGCGGGAAAATGTTCAAAGCGAAGAAATATCTTATGGTCCATATGAAGTAAGATTGAAATAAGTTTTATTTGCACTGATGGTGTGGTAACACCCCTGCCTCACGATCCGAAGGTCGTGGGTTCAAACATGGGGCCAGACAACTCTCCTCTATTTGATATTTTACAATTAAATAAGTAAATAAATAATGCTGGACAGTCCACCCAGCATCATCTAGCCCCAAAGTAAGCTACTCAAAGCTTGTGTTATGGGTACTAGATAACTGATATATTTAATACATTATATACATAGATAGATATTTTTTTATTATACATAGAAAACACCCAGACCAACGGAACAAACTTCTGCAGATCGTACACAAATTGGTTTCGCTGCGGGAATCGAACCCGCAACCTCTTGCGTCGTAGGCGTACTCTCGCCCGCTGTGCATCTGAGGTCGTCAATTATTTTAAAAACTTAATTTTAGAGCTCATCTTTCAAGCTGATAGCAGGAAGATGGAGCAATAAAAGATTGGTTGATAATGAGTTATATCACGAAGGGTACATTTAATATTAACTAATATTTTACGAAAAAATCAAAATTTTTTGTTGCGAACAATGATGAATAGTGAGAACACCGGGACAAAAAGTAGCTGTGCTATTTCTATCTCTGTGCCAAATTTCATCAAAATCCATTTAGTAGATATTGCATTGAAAGAGTAACAAACATACATCCACTCTTATAAACTTTCGCGTTTATAATAGTAGTAGGATGATACGAAATATTAAAAGTTATAGTACTTGGCCCCTGGTCCTGTAATGAGTTTTTCTATGCGAAAGATCTATGTGCATAATGACAGTGCTCATAAACGGTGAAGGAAAACATCGTTAAACGTTATTATAGGATGTCTGATTGAAAGTGTTTCTTTTAGGATGGTGCATAGCTTAAAGCCGATCGGCCAGTGTCACATCTGCGGCGCCAAGCGGCGGCACCTAGCGGCGCATATGGTCAAGCACAAAGCCAAGGTACGCTCAATATTATATACTTTAAAGAAACCAAAGATTTAAATCGTAGATATGCCCTGACGCCAAATACTGTGGCACTGTTTTTACTTGTGTGCGTTAACAAAATGCCGATGCACGCACACTAATGATTAGTAAAATATGAACCAAACAGTTATTTCACCATTTATTGTGCAATTATATTGCACGATTTTTCGTAAAAAAAAATATTCCTTTTGTACCCTGAAATTGAAAATATTTGGTGTGCCAAATGAAATGAGCGAGCTATCTCATTTCGTGTGGCAACAAAACGGCGCAGTCTCAGTACCGTACGGGCATATTTTCGATTTAAATCTTTGAAATAAACCCGTCTCTAGGTTTACCATGAGTTTTCACAATCTACACTCGCTAGCGACTGTAGTAAAAAAAAATTATGAAAACTTGTACAGCGCCTCTAGCGGATAGTTGGGTACTAAAACGTCGCGTAGTTAACTATCCTACGTCACAGCGTACTACAGCAACTGCAGTTTGCGCTTCATTTGCTTAGAATTTGGTACCAAGAGTAACAATTTTGACAGTTCGTCTAACATGAGTGGTCACATTTAGATCGGCTGACGTTACTACAGTAGTAATAGTACGTTACTATGACATCTGTCAAAATTGTAACTCATGGTACCAAATTCTAAGCAAATATATGAAGCGCAAACTACAGTCGCTGTAGTACGCTGTGACGTAGGATAGTTAACTACGTGACGTTTTAGTACCCAACTATCCGCTGGAGGCGCTGTACAAGTTTTCATACATTTTTTTAACTACAGTCGCTAGCGAGTGTAGATTGTGAAAACTCATGGTAGACGTACTGATGTCTACCGAGCCTGGGGATTACAGTCGTGTGAGTATTGTTGTGACGGTCGTGTCTCCCGCAGCCCGAAGCAGCGTACTGTGCCGAGTGCGACCTACGCTTCGCTTCTATCCCAGTTTACAAGAACCATCTTAAGTTCACTGCGAAGCATCGCCCGCCGGAGACACTCAAGTAAGTCTTAACTTAAGGTACCAGTTGACAGCGGGCGACGTGAGGCAGCGGCGGACGACGTGTCGCGGTGACACTACTAGTTTCTATGTATTTCTATGAAATTCTGCCAAATTCTTTAAAAGTAAAAAAAAGTAGTTAGCGACACGAACCCAGCGACGCATTTCATAGAAATTCATAGTAACCAGTAGTGTCGCCGCGACACGTCGCCCGCTGCCAACTAATACCCTTAAGGTGAAATAAACTTGAGGCGGTTGAAGTACCCATCAATATAAACAACTTTTTCTAAGAGACCAACACTGAGAGCGCGGAAAAAGACAACTGTTTCATACAAAAGTCAATACCTACTTGGCTTAAATGTATGAAACAGCTGTTTTTTTTAACTACCAGTGTTGGTTTGTTAGAAAAAGTTGTTTATATTGATGGGTACTTCAACCCCCTGAAGTTTTCGGAAGTAGATTGGTAACACCCTGTATACACAAACATACAACCCCAAATCGCTCTACTTGCCACTGAGATTTTTGCTCGCTTCGCTCGTACAATCAATAAAGAGAGAAAGTTTGTTTGTAGGAGTTCATTTTTAAAACTAGGCTATATTTTGTGTATGTACCTAGCGGGTGGAATGACGCGCGAAAGCTAGTAGCTATACGAGTATAGTAGACTAGCAACACGCCTCGGTTTCACACGGGTAGCAAAAGTATAACTATCTATTTTTTAATATAAAATATAGCCTATAATACTCAGGGATAATGTAGCATTCTAACGGTGAAAGAATTTTGGAAATCTGTCCAGTAGTTTCGGAGCTTATTTAATGCAAACAATCAAACAATCAAATCTTTCCTCTTTATAATTATTAGTATACAAACAAAAATACAAAACTTTCCTCTTTATAATATTAGTATAGATATAGTTTATAGATGTGTGATAATCGCGTAAGTTTAATTAATAACTTGCTTATTTCCAGGTACGCATGCACGCATTGCGAGGCAAAATTCGTGAACTCCACAGCCCTGAGGAAACACGTGATGGTGCGACATCTCAAAGAACAGCTACCTTACAAATGTGACAGATGCGATAAGGTATTTACATAAAGAAAGACAAAAAATAGATGTAATTTCATCCAGATCCGTTCAGTCGTTTCAGCGTGAAAGAGTAACAAACATACATCCAGACATACAGACATCCATACACACTTTCGCGTTTATATATTAGTAGGATAGGACTAGCTTCCGCTCGCGGCTTTGTTCGCGAGGTGCCTACATAAAATATAGCCTATGTTACTCAGGGATAATGTAGCATTCTAATGGTAAAATATTTTTTTGGAGATATATACCGAGCCCGGGGATTACAGTCGTGATCATATTTTTATTTCTTTCTGATTTAATTGTCTGTTGTAATAGATACGTGTTATAAATAGTGAAAGAGTAACAAACATACATCCATACATTCTTACAAACTTATGTTTATACTAGCTTCCGCCCACGGCTTCGCCCGCGTGTTACCTTGAAAAACAAAATCAAACTTTCATCCCCTATTTTATCCTCTTGGGGGTAGTATTAATCAAAATCCTTTCTTAGCGGATGCCTACGTCATAACATCTACCTGCATGCCAAATTTCAGCCCGATCCGTCCAGTGGTTTGGGCTGTGCGTTGATACATCACTATGTCAGCCAGTCAGTCAGTCAGTCACCTTTGAGTTATATTATATACGCCGTTATTTTCCCGCAGCAGAACAACTTGCCATAAGGAGTACTTTCGAAACAGAATAAAAGTAAAAAATAAAGATGTTTTTGTTTTAAAATAATTTAAAAAATATTCATCAACTCGAAAACGTGAGGAACGATGGTAACATTAGACGTAACTTGTAGGTACTATTCGAATCGCACGCGCCGCCGGCCGCCTTCGCGTAGGTATCGGGATGAATTACTGTTGGTTCGTGGTCGCTTTCGAATTAAATTTTCACAATGGTATATCTGTATTTTTTGTTTCTTATATTTAATTTGTTTATACAACGATTGTATTACCAAGACAGAACCATTTCGCTGCGGGAAAACAACCAATAAAATTTCACGGTGTATATGTTTATAGTATTACAAACGTATGTTTCAGAGATTCGAGGCGCAATGCCGTCTGCGCGTGCACACCTTGCACGAGCACGAGGGAGTGGAGAAACCTAAGGATAAGATCTGCCATATCTGCGGACGAGGCTTTGCCGTGAGTGCTGCGCATTTAATATTAGCGTTTCCAGTAACTCCCATTTGTTCTATAGGATCAGTGTTGCCAGAAACACTGAAATAAAAAAAATACAGTGTACTGTAATTTTTCAACGGGCAAAAATCAATTCACTGTATTTTTTTTTACTTTTATTTTAATTTTGTATCAAACACTGTTATTTTGAGCACTTTTGATCACCAAACACTTTAATATAATTTGTCTCATCTGGCAACACTGTATAGGACTATGACGTCATAGAACAGTTAATTTTTTTTATCCCTGTAGTGCTATGGTAGGACTATTGAAACGAAATCTAGCCCATTCGTTCTATAGAACTAATAATATCTGGTAACTTCCATTAGTTCTATAGAACTGTTGGTCCATGGAACTTGGGCTGTGCGTTGATAGATCACTATGTCAGTCAGTCAGTCAGTCACCTTTAAGTTATATATCTATAACTATATAAGAGCTTAACCTGACTGACTGACTGACTGACTGACTGACTGACTGACTGATTTATCATCGCCGAGCCGAAACCGCTGAAGCTAGAAAGCTGGAATTTGGAAGGTGGTTTCCTTTTATAACAAAACCACCCACTAAGGCGGGATTTTTGGAAATTCCACCTCTAAGGGGGTGAAAAAGGGTGAAAACGTTAGTATGAAACTTTTTAACGCGTGGAGCGATTTTCATGAAACTTTGTTTGTGCACTGTAAATGCAAAATGAATGGACACGTGTTTCAGGATTTTTCAATATAACCTTCAAAATGGGGTCAAATATGGGGTCAATGTTTGTATGGGGACTTTTTAACGGGTGGTGCGATTGGTCTGAAACTTTGTCTGTGTACTGAAAATGCAAAATGAATGGACACGTATTTCAGGATTTTTCAATATAACCTTCAAAAAGGGGTCAAATGTGGGGTCAATGTTTATATGGGAACTTTTTAACGGGTGGTGCGATTGGTCTGAAACTTTGTCTATGTACTGAAAATGCAAAATGAATGGACACGTATTTCAGGATTTTTCAATATAACCTCCAAAAAGGGGTTAAATGGGGTATCAATGTTTGTATGGGAACTTTTTAACGGGCGGTGCGATTGGTCTGAAATTTTGTTTGTGTACTTCCAGAATTTTTTAAAAGGGGTTAAATGGGGTGTCGATGTTTGTATGGGAACTTTTGAACGAGTGTTGCGATTGGTCAAAAACTTTGTTTCGTGTTTGAGGATTTTTCAATATAACTCTAAAAAGGGGGTCAAAGTTTGTATGGGATTTTTTTAACGGGTGGTGCGATTGGTCTGAAACTTTCAATTTCAATTTCAATTTCAATTTCAATTTCTTTGTTTGTGTACTGTAAATACAAAATGAATGAACACGTGTTTCAGGATTTTTCAATATAACCTTCAAAAAATGGTTAAATGGGTGGTCAATGTTTCTATGGGTACTTTTTAAAGGGTGGTGCGATTGGTAAGAATTTTGGTTTGAATACTTAAATGCAAATGGGAACGTATTTCTGGATATTTTAAAAGAACCCTCTAAAAAAGGGTAACGTGGGGTGTCAAAGTTAGTATTATGATTTTTTTATGAGTATGATTTGTTTGAAACTCAGTTTAGATACTTTAAGTGAACGAAGTCGCGGGCGGGACAGCTAGTATTTAGATATATTAATATTGGTAATAAATATTTCAGAGTAAGTTCATGTTGAGCAACCACATCCGCGTCCACACGGGGGAGAAACCGTTCCGGTGCGCGCTGTGCGCCGCCGCCTTCAGCCAGAAGAGCTCCCTCACCACGCACACGCGCGGGGTGCACCTCAAGATCAGGCCGAGGCAGGCCCCCGCCGTGTAGACTGCAGCTCTCAGCGCACACGCGCGGGGGGCAACTCAAGATCAGGCCGAGGCAGGCCCCCGCCGTGTAGACTGCAGATCTCAGCGCACACGCGCGGGGGGCACCTCAAGATCAGGCCGAGGCAGGCCCCCGCCGTGTAGACTGCAGATCTCAGCGCACACGCGCGGGGGGCACCTCAAGATCAGGCCGAGGCAGGCCCCCGCCGTGTAGACTGCAGCTCTCAGCGCACACGCGCGGGGGGCACCTCAAGATCAGGCCGAGGCAGGCCCCCGCCGTGTAGACTGCAGATCTCAGCGCACACGCGCGGGGGGCACCTCAAGATCAAGCCGAGGCAGGCCCCCACCGTGTAGGGAACAACTAGCAGCAAGGAGACGCGGGGGGCCTCTCAACATCAAGCTGAGGCAGGCCCCCGCTGTGTACTGTACAATCAAACCTATTAATATTAAAAATGAGACACTAACTCTGTTTTTTTATTTGTTACCTTTTCACGGCTTTTAATGAATTCCATGAAAACTTTTACATTCTCAAGAGTACTGGTGGTGTAATGGTAGGACCCCTGCCTCACGATCCGAAGGTCGTGGGATCAAACCTGGTCGTGCACCAATGAGTTTTCCATTCGAAAAAAATATGTGCGCAATACCAGTGCTCTTAAATGATGAAGGAAAACATCGTGAGGAAACCAGAGTAATAAACTAGAAACAAAAATTCGATGGTGTGTTATGTAAGTAAGTATTCTTATAGGCGGCGATGGGCTTGCAACCTGTCACGTACGGAATACTAACTACTGTGCAAAATGTGGGCATGTGCCAATCATCATGTTCGGACGTGCCTCTGACTCTTTAGATATCCTCAAAGATCTAAGTAACTAGAGATCTGAGGAGATGTCTACCGAGCCTGGGGATTACAGTCGTGATCATATTTGTTTTTTGAAGTGAAACTTCTAATGCGACTTCCAACAAGGTTGCGTTAAACGTTGAACCCTACAATGGAGGGGGTGTGAAAGAGACAGAGCGAGAGAAAAATGAATTGCTGTTCGTTAGTCTCGCTAAAACTCGAGAACGGCTAAAGGTATTTATCTTATCTTGGTCTTGAAATGTTCGTGGAAGTCTAGGGAAGGTTTAAAAGGTAAGAAAAATTCGAATAACTGCCGGGAAAACCCTAAAAACAGCCCTTTTCTATTTCCCATACAAACGTATTCTAAATAAGTACGAAGTCTGCCGGGTCAGCTAGATATGAATAAAAAAAACTCGAACCTCGTAGTGCATGAAATCTTTATTAAAACTACTGTGCCTTAAGTTTTTTTATAAAATTAACCTATTTACAAAGAGGACGGAATACATAGCAATCTCTTATATAATAAGTATATAGGTAACTAGCTATTTTTTATTCTAAAGAACTATGTATAGGCGACCAAGAAATTGGTTTACCACTCTAAGGCTGAATATCATTTGCACGTACAAAACATCAAGGGCTATTTTCGCTTGAGAGATTAATAACTGCTACGTCAGAATCTGTCATAGTAATCCTTAGCGAATAATTATGTTACTGGGAGATGTCAACAAAAGTGGTAAACCAATTTCTTGGGCGCCTATATAATAGTTATTATTTACCGTGCGCTAGAAATAAGACTTATGTCTATAAGTAGATACTATAAATCCAACGCGTATAAAAAAATTGTAAAGGACGAAAGAATGGACGGATAATATTGTTTAAACTGTACCCCTAGTATGAGTTTTTGATTTACGAAAACTTTTTTCGAATAGTATCCTTTCATACATATACCTCCATCGGAAATGTTAAGGAACTAAAATAAGGTAGATAATATCAAAAATATTATCTAATCGGCAGTCCCAGCAATGATTTTCAAACCGAGTTTTCACGATATCGACTTTATTTTAGTTCCTTAACATTTCCGATGTAGGTAAACGTATGAAAGGATACTATTCGAAAAAAGTTTTCGTAAACTATCAAAAACTCATACTAGGGGTACAGGACTCAATGTTATATTATATTATATTAATAAGTTATTTTTTTTATTATAAGTTAAATTCACTATTAAATGTTCTTTTAACGTGAGAACGTTTAGATAATATACGCTAAACCATGTGGATTTATTACCTACGTCTTTGTTTTAAGTAGATTGAAATTATATGGCGAATCACAAACTGCACGCGATCCGAGACGGTTCGCGGGACGTGTACCGCCACAGAACGGACACGCGTCATCCTTTCGTACAGCGACGTGATATTAGTCTGAGATACTTGCATACAATGCTAAACGCCGTGCTCGCGCGCAACGCTACGGAGTGCGGCGCAATGTGTGATCCGCATTTAAGTTACGGTCAACATAATCAAATTGCAATTCTATAGCTTATTTTGAAAATATTAATAGCTACAGGGTGTTGCAATACTTTTATAAGTAAATACACTTGACAATGGCGAAATTGATCTATAAAAGATGCTTTAAATAAAGTAGATGTAGCTACAGACAAACTAATCTTATATCTAACTGATGAATGGGATTTTCTGCGATGGATTTTAATGTCAACTTTGTGGCTCTAGTTTTTATATGTTTCTCGTATTATTTTGAGTTTTATTTCGTAATTTTGATAGTTCTTGACGCGAGTGTAAAATGTGAATTAAAGTGAATAATCCCTTTTCAAATCCATCGGAGAATCCCGAGAATTTTGAACAAAACAGCCATCTTTTGTTTAAAATTGACTTGACAATTTGACTGACTTTATGACATTGACAATACTACTAATAACACTTGACACTGACATAATTGATCTATAAGAGACAGATGCCATAAACAAAGAGGAACTGATGAATGGTTTTTAAATCTACAAAACTAAAGAATTCTTATCCGTATTTCGATAATGTCGAAGTACGGATAAGTGCAGATGGCTACTCCAGCTCAGTTTAATAAACAAACATCTTCCGAATAAGGGTCACCACTACAATCGCGAATACCGATGTCTTCAGGATATCGGCATCTGGGAACAAACATGGGTACAATTATAAAAACTATCGGTATTTGGGTACAAACATGGGTATATTTATAGTAATTATATCGGCATCTTGGAACAAACTTGGGTACAATTATAGCAACTAGGTATATCGGTATTTGGGTACAAACATGGGTACAACTATAGAAACTATATCGGCATTTGGGTACAAACTAATACATAATTATGGCTTTATATCGGCGTCTGGAGACGAACATAGATTATAATATAATTACTTTATCGGTATCTGGGAACAACCATAGATACAAATAGTTACCTACTAGGTATATCGGTATCTGGGAACCGACATAGATGACAACTTATGAAGGTGCGAGCCTCTTCAACAAAATACCCTCGAATATAAAAAAAATTACCACATTTAACGCATTCAAAAAGCGGCTATGTGAATATGTATTTAAGATGCAAGTTTAAATAATATAATTATTTTATTATTTAAATTCGCATCTTTTACTGAGTAAACATAGATCTGCATTTCTAACTACACTTTTATTTGAGTGGTAATCATCTGTGTGGTAACTTCTAGGTTCTTCCGACCAATTAACAAACTATGTAATTAAATTAATAATTTTAGAAGTCAATTGTAACCTAATTGTATTGTATTATTTTGTTTTGTTTAGACTTTTATTGTTTTGTTATGTTTTGTTTTTCTAAATTAAGTATAATTACCTACTTACCAAATATTTGTGCGACGACGAACTATTATATTATTTACTTATTACGATGTATTCTCATGTAAGTGATTTATTAATCTTGAATGAGAATAAATGTCTTTAAACCTATACATTAAGCGATATTCAGGGCCCGATACTCGTATATAAGGGATCCGTAACCTCTCAACAATCTGTCTAAGCTAAGATATTAAGACACCAATTCGAAGGTGTACCTATGTCATAGCCTCATAGGTTTGTATTTTTTTAGACGGCGAATGGGCTTGCAACCTGTCACGTACGGAATACCCCTGTGCAAAATGTAAGTATATGCCAAATATGATGTTTGGACGTGCCTCTCTCTTTAAAATCAAAGATCCTCAAAGATCTGAGGAGATATCTACCGAGCCTGGGGATTATAGTCGTGATCATGTTTGGACATGTCTCGTAACTCTTTAGATATCCTCAAAGATCTAAGTAACTAGAGATCTGAGGAGATAATCTACCGAGAGGATTACAGTCGTAATATAGCTATCTTGAATTGCCGTTGCAATTGACAAACAAAAGAACGGAGTACTGAGATCACGAATGATAGAGGGAAATGGAAGATCTCATGTTGTGCCGACCGCATAACGTGGGACAAGGACAAAAAGATGATGATGAGCTACCGTTGCAAGTGTGTTCCTTTTCCTTGAAGCCATTCTCGAGGTCGCAAAGGCAGATCTTGTCACTGGGCGCGTGCACCCGCAGGTGGGGTGGCGTGGAGCCCGTGATGTTAGGCGCGCCGCACACCAGACCGTCGTTGCATTCGTCGCTGTTCGCGCACACGTGATACAGAGCTGGAAATTGCATTATGAAATACGTCATTTATCATCATTTTGTGCCATACAGGCAGTGAACGCATACAATAATACACAGTTAAAAATTTTAAAAACCCCCCGACATCAAAACCTTAAAGATAAAGATAAAGATAAAAGATAGAGATCATTTATTTGCAAAAACATGTGTAGAGAGGTTTTACAAAAAAAGTAGAAAGTCAACATGTTTTACCGATTACGGTGTACAAATGGTTAGAGATGACAATAACGTTAGTATTAACGATATTGAATTCTATATAATCTTATACCTTTAAACGAGCAATTCTTGTATATATATACAGGGTGTCCCAAAAAGTAGTGTCAAGCGAAAGTCCAGAGATAGAACACCCTTTGGGGTACCCGAATCACTCCCATGTATGTCCCGCGATTTTCTATAGTTTTCGAGTTATTAATTTTTTTCCGAATTTTTGAAAATTTACGACTTGAACAACTTAAAACATTCTTACAAAAAAAGTAGAAAACTTTCTTGAGATTTTTTTTTTGCTACTGAATTATTATGAGCTGTTCTTTTATGCATAAAATAATCAGCTACGTGACTTTGATGAAAACTATGAAAATGTTGGTGTAAAGTCAAATAATTACATTCGGTGAATTATGACTAAAATTTTCAACTTCAAATTAAAAATCTTAGAAAGTGATTTCATGGTTCCTAAATAAGTCTAAAGAATTCTCCAGACTCTCAGCTTTCATAATCACTAAAAAAAAGTAGTACTTAATAGGCTACTTTTGCTAAAATCGGCCTTCAAAGACGGTGAGGTGGAAAATTCTTAAAATTAGCTACCTGATTAAAAAATAGATTTTGGCCATTTTATCATTTCTAAGCTTAATTAGTTTGTGAACTCACCGAAACTGACTGCAGGAAAGTAAGATTTCATTAATATTTGAAGGTTTTATTTATTAGTTTAGCTTAATTTATGAAATAAAACAACAAGTAAAATTTATTAATTTTTTACAAAAAGTTTTCAAAATGTCAACCTTCTAGGTCGATACAAATCTTACATCGTCTTAAAAAGGTTTCCTTAATCGTATGAAAGCTATTTTAAGTTCCTTAATTTTTTCTTCGGCCTGTCTCAATTTTGTTCTTAATTCGGCCATATTGCTGATTTCTTTGGCATAAACTAATTCTTTGTAGTCGTTTTTGGTTAGTTAACAGACAAATTAAGCTTAGGAATGATAAAATGGCCAAAATCAATTTTTTAATCAGGTTGCTAATTTTAAGAATTTTCCACCTCACCGTCTTTGAAGGCCGATTTTAGCCAAAGTAGCCTATTAAGTGCTCCTTTTTTTTAATGATTATGAAAGCTGAGAGTCTGGAGAATTCTTTAGACTTATTTAGGAACCATGAAATCACTTTTTAAGATTTTTAATTTGAAGTTGAAAATTTTAATCATAATTCACCGAATGTAATTATTTGACTTTACACCAACATTTTCATAGTTTTCATCAAAGTCACGTAGCTGATTATTTTATGCATAAAAGAACAGCTCATAATAATTCAGTAGCAAAAAAAAAATCTCAAGAAAGTTTTCTACTTTTTTTGTAAGAATGTTTTAAGTTGTTCAAGTCGTAAATTTTCAATATATATACAGGGTGTCCCAAAAAGTAGTGTCAAGCGAAAGTCTAGAGATAGAACACCCTTTGGGGTACCCGAATCACCCCCATGTATGTTTCGCGATTTTCTATAGTTTTCGAGTTATTAATTTTTTTCCGAATTTTTGAAAATTTACGACTTGAACAACTTAAAACATTCTTACAAAAAAAGTAGAAAACTTTCTTGAGATTTTTTTTTTGCTACTGAATTATTATGAGCATTCTTTTATGCATAAAATAATCAGCTACGTGACTTTGATGAAAACTATGAAAATGTTGGTGTAAAGTCAAATAATTACATTCGGTGAATTATGACTAAAATTTTCAACTTAAAATTAAAAATCTTAAAAAGTGATTTCATGGTTCCTAAATAAGTCTAAAGAATTTTCCAGACTCTCAGCTTTCATAATCATTAAAAAAAAGTAGTACTTAATAGGCTACTTTTGCTAAAATCGACCTTCAAAGACGGTGAGGTGGAAAATTCTTAAAATTAGCAACCTGATTAAAAAATCGATTTTGGCCATTTTATCATTCCTAAGCTTAATTTGTTTGTTAACTAACCAAAAACGACTACAAAGAATTAGTTTATGCCAAAGAAATCAGCAATATGGCCGAATTAAGAACAAAATTGAGACAGGCCGAAGAAAAAATTAAGGAACTTAAAATAGCTTTCATACGATTAAGGAAACCTTTTTAAGACGATGTAAGATTTGTATCGACCTAGAAGGTTGACATTTTGAAAACTTTTTGTAAAAAATTAATAAATTTTACTTGTTGTTTTATTTCATAAATTTAGCTAAACTAAATAAATAAAACCTCCAAATATTAATGAAATCTTACTTTCCTGCAGTCATTTTTGGTGAGTTCACAAACTAATTAAGCTTAGGAATGATAAAATGGCCAAAATCTATTTTTTAATCAGGTAGCTAATTTTAAGAATTTTCCACCTCACCGTCTTTGAAGGCCGATTTTAGCAAAAGTAGCCTATTAAGTACTACTTTTTTTTAGTGATTATGAAAGCTGAGAGTCTGGAGAATTCTTTAGACCTATTTAGAAACCATGAAATCACTTGTTAAGATTTTTAATTTGAAGTTGAAAATTTTAGTCATAATTCACCGAATGTAATTATTTAACTTTACACCAACATTTTCATAGTTTTCATCAAAGTCACGTAGCTGATTATTTTATGCATAAAAGAACAACTCATAACAATTCAGTAGCAAAAAAAAATCTCAAGAAAGTTTTCTACTTTTTTTGTAAGAATGTTTTAAGTTGTTCAAGTCGTAAATTTTCAAAAATTCGGAAAAAAATTAATAACTCGAAAACTATAGAAAAACGCGGAACATACATGGGGGTGATTCGGGTACCCCAAGGGGTGTTCTATCTCTGGACTTTCGCTTGACACTACTTTTTGGGACACCCTGTATATATATATACAAGAATTGCTCGTTTATATAATTATATACAGGGTGTCCCAAAAAGTAGTGTCAAGCGGAAGTCCAGAGATAGAACACCCCTTGGGGTCCCGAATCACCCCCATGTATGTTCCGCGATTTTCTATAGTTTTCGAGTTATTAATTTTTTTCCGAATTTTTGAAAATTTACGACTTCAACAACTTAAAACATTCTTACAAAAAAAGTAGAAAATTTTCTTGAGATTTTTTTTTTGTTACTGAATTGTTGTGAGTTGTTCTTTTATGCATAAAATAATCAGCTACGTGACTTTGATGAAAACTATGAAAATGTTGGTGTAAAGTCAAATAATTACATTCGGTGAATTATGACTAAAATTTTCAACTTCAAATTAAAAATCTTAAAAAGTGATTTCATGGTTCTTAAATAAGTCTAAAGAATTCTCCAGACTCTCAGCTTTCATAATCATTAAAAAAAAGTAGTACTTAATAGGCTACTTTTGCTAAAATAGACCTTCAAAGACGGTGAGGTGGAAAATTCTTAAAATTAGCAACCTGATAAAAAATAGAGTTTGGCCATTTTATCCTTTCTAAGCTTAATTAGTTTGTGAACTAACCAAAAATGACTGCAGGAAAGTAAGATTTCATTAATATTTGAAGGTTTTATTTATTTAGTTTAGCTTAATTTATGAAATAAAACAACAAGTAAAATTTATTAATTTTTTACAAAAAGTTTTCAAAATTTCAACCTTCTAGGTCGATACAAATCCTACATCGTCTTAAAAGGGTTTCCTTAAATAGTATGAAAGCTATTTTAAGTTCCTTAATTTTTTCTTCGGCCTGTCTCAATTTTGTTCTTAATTCGGCCATATTGCTGATTTCTTTGGCATAAACTAATTCTTTGTAGTCGTTTTTGGTTAGTTAATAAACAAATTAAGCTTAGGAATGATAAAATGGCCAAAATCAATTTTTTAATCAGGTTGCTAATTTTAAGAATTTTCCACCTCACCGTCTTTGAAGGTCGATTTTAGCAAAAGTAGCCTATTAAGTACTACTTTTTTTTAATGATTATGAAAGCTGAGAGTCTGGAGAATTCTTTAGACTTATTTAAGAACCATGAAATCACTTTTTAAGATTTTTAATTTGAAGTTGAAAATTTTAGTCATAATTCACCGAATGTAATTATTTGACTTTACATCAACATTTTCATGGTTTTCATCAAAGTCACGTAGCTGATTATTTTATGCATAAAAGAACAGCTCATAACAATTCAGTAACAAAAAAAAATCTCAAGAAAGTTTTCTACTTTTTTTGTAAGAATGTTTTAAGTTGTTCAAGTCGTAAATTTTCAAAAATTCGGAAAAAAATTAATAACTCGAAAACTATAGAAAATCGCGGAACATACATGGGGGTGATTCGGGTACCCCAAGGAGTGTTCTATCTCTGGACTTTCGCTTGACACTACTTTTTGGGACACCCTGTATATAATCGGAATCTCGGAAACGGCTCCAGCGACTTTCATGAAATTTCGTATGCAGAGGGTTTCGGGGGTGATAAATCGATCTAGCTAGGTTTTATTTTTAGAAAACGTCGTTCACCCCAAAAAACGAGCAAAGCTCGGTCTACCAGGTACTACATAATAATTCCAAGTAGACCAAGTATACATTTTCATTAAATAGTTAAAATTTATCAATAAGAAAGTCGTCAACATCCTTACCCTAACATGTCATATTTAAAGTCATGGTTACCTTACCATGTTCTTTCAATATCATTGAAGTAAGGTACCAAATTTCGAATCGATAGTACAGGAAGTTAGTCAGATCCCCTCATCAACTAGAAAAGAGCTGATGATCTTCAAACGGCTGAACAGATTTTATGAAACATGGCTAAGAACACTCGGGATAAAACTATCTATGTCACAAAAACTAAACGAAAATCGGTTCATCCGTTTGGGAGCTACGATGCCACAGACACAGATACACAGATACACAGATAGATACACTGACAGACACGTTAAACTTATAACACCCCTATTTTTTGTCGGGTGTTAAAAATGGAAGCATTCCTTGAGCTAAAAAATGACCCAATAAAAATAGAGCTCTGGTAGACGTAGCTTGTTAATTATACTAAAATCGATGAGTTCCTAAGAATAACAGATCTTCGTATGTCTTATAGTTTCAGAATTCCCATACTGACCGATCTAAATTTTACACCCTGTATACAAAAATTACTCGTTTAAAGGTATAAAGATTTAAGGGGACAACGGTACGTGAAATTTTTACTTCCCGTGGTCCCCGTCCCCGAACCTACTTTACGGGGACAACGGAAAATTTTAATCAGTCCCAGTGACGGGGATTTGGCGTACGGGGACAACGGGAATACACGAGATTATTATTAAATAAATAAATAAATAAATAAATAAATAATGCTGGACAATCCACACAGCATCATCTAGCCCCAAAGTAAGCTACTCAAAGCTTGTGTTATGAGTACTAGATAACTGATATATTTAATACATTATATACATAGATACACTCCGAATGGAAAATATAAAAATGAAATTGACTTTATAACCACAAAAAACTTTCAAGTAGTAAAGGATGTTAATGTCCTCGATATTAACTACCCATCAGATCACCGTCCGGTAAGATGTGAAATTAAATTAGAAGGAATACCCAAAAAAAAAATAGAACCAGCTTTTGCAAACCGAAGACAAAACTATTCACACCCGTAGAAAAAGAGACATTAATGAGCATGTTTCAAGAAGAAAAGATACAAGGAGATAACCCAGAAGACACATACCAAAATCTAGCGACATCTATTCAGAAATGCTTACAAAACCTGCCAAAAAATATACCAAAAATTACTGAAAGAAATGTTATATTTACAGAAGTTGTCATGAAACTTATCAAGGAAAGAGAATACCTTAAAAAACTAAACAACAGAACATTTGAACAAAGAAAACGGCTTAGAAACCTGTATACAAAAATCAAAACGAAACTTAAAGAAAACCAAAAAGAACAAAGACTGAAAACTCTACAAGAAGAACTAGAGATATCTGGGTCTAGTAAAAGAGCATTTAAAAAACTAGATACATCAACAAAATGGATTATGGAACTCAAACAAATTAAAAATAATAAATTGATCACATCTAGACAAGAACTAATACAAACCGCTACAGATTTTTACAAAGAACTGTATAAGGAATGCAAAGACACAAAACAAATAATATACAATCAGATCTCTACAAAAGAAGAAGTACCACCTTTCCTCCAATCAGAAATTCAAGTAGTCATTAACAAAATAAAAGATAATAAAAGCCCAGGTGAAGATAAAATAACTAACGACATCATAAAAGCATTTGGAGAAGCTATGTATCCTATTCTGACAAACCTATACAACCAAGTACTGCTTTATGAATATATACCAACAACGTGGAAATGCTGCACAATCACACTACTTTATAAAAAAGGCGACCCTAAAAACATAGACAACTACAGGCCTATCAGCTTACTCTCAACCATCTACAAAATATTTACAGCATTGATAGCAAATAGGATCAATAATACAATTGAAGAAAACCAAACACGAGAACAGGCTGGCTTCAGGAAGAGTTTTTCAACCGTTGACCACATATTTACTCTGACACAGATACTAGAGAAATACACGGAATATGGGAAAGACATCTACTTGGTGTATATTGACTATAGCAAAGCTTTTGATTCTATTAAACATACAGAGCTTTGGAAAACCCTGGATGAACAAGGGATACATAGGAAATATACCAAGATATTAAAAAATATATATACGGATTGTGTAGCAAAAGTAAAGCTTGAGAAGCCAGGAGAGTCATTTAGAATAGAGAAGGGCGTTCGTCAAGGTGATACGATCTCACCAAAGTTATTTATAGCTCTACTAGAAAACATATTTAAAAAACTCAACTGGGACCACTACGGCATCAATATAAACGGGGAATACTTGTCAAATTTAAGATTTGCCGATGATATAATTCTAATATCTGAGAGCCATACACAATTACAGGAAATGATATCTAGTTTAGATGAAGAAAGCCAGAAATGTGGATTAAAAATGAACTGCGAAAAGACAAAAGCAATGACAAACGGCCTACCGATACCACTCTACGTTAACAAACAAGTACTGGAATACGTTGAAAACTACATCTACCTAGGCCAGAATATATGCTTTACAGACAGAACTAAAAAAGAGATAGAACGAAGAACGGCGCTTGCATGGAAAAAATATTGGTCACTAAAAGAAATATTTAAAGGTAGTTTCGCCATTAGTATTAAGAAGAAACTAGCGGACTCTACTGTTTTACCAACCCTGCTGTATGGTTGCCAAACATGGGCACTGACAATGGAAAATAAAATCAAGCTTAGATCTTTCCAAAGAGCGATAGAACGAAGCATGATGGGCCTGAAGCTACGCGATCGCATTAGAAGCTCTAAGATCCGAACTAAAACAAAACTAATTGACGCAGGACGAATGGCAGCAAGGTTAAAATGGAAATGGGCAGGTCACACAGCGAGACTAAATGACAATAGATGGAGCGAAAGAATACTACATTGGTGGCCCCGTGATGGAAAAAGAGAACGCGGTCGGCCTGTCCGCCGCTGGACAGATGACATTGTTGCCATAGCAGGGAAACATTGGGTACGCGCAGCGCAAAACAGAACCAACTGGTAAGAGATGGAGGAGGCCTTTATCCAGCAATGGATAGCCCTCGAAATAAATAACACACAAAATGTTTAATCTAACATACATAATTACAAAAAATAATTATACAATTTAGTAAGTAATGCTAATGAATAATAATTTAATAAAATAAAAATAAAAATATAAACTGAATGAAAAAATAAAGGAACTTAAGATGAAATAAATAGATAAATATATATACATTGAAGAAATACACTGAAAATTTAATGAATGAAAATGGAACTAATGAATGATGTGGAATTAAATGATAAATATATACATTGGAATCCAAAAATGAAATAATATGATAAAAAATTATTATAATTTGCATGCTATTTAAATATTACCTTAATTATTATGAGGGAAATAAAGGCTATTTTTATTTTATTTTTTTATTTTATACATAGATATATATTTTTTATTATACATAGAAAACACCCAGACCAACGGAACAAATTTCTGCAGATCGTACACAAATTTGTTCCGCGGCGGGAATCGAACCCGCAACCTCTTGTGTCGCAGGCGGACTCTCGCCCGCTGCGCCACTGTGGTCGTCACACTCGTATTATTAATACTACATTCGTGTATTTCCGTTGTCCGTTAGCGCTATCTAATGATCTAATAGATAGCGCTAACAAAGCCATGGGTATTTCACTAGTTTTCCAAAACTTTAGTGTTATTCTTCACAAAAACGCAAAGTTAACCTTTAATCAATAGCAGCAGGAAGTGTCGTGCGCAGTCGGCGATTAGGGTACCGTGCTAAATGGAAATAATGATCCTATCAGCGAAGTATTGCTTCATTTCACGTGTTACTACTGCTAATTCGAGCATTAAAAAGAGTTCAAGTTAACTATGAAGGATATCGTTCTATTTGCGTGATTAGTAACTTTAAAGATTTAAGTTAAAAGTTCAAAGTTTAATAATTAATAGATTAAAAAATAGAATATAATTTCAAACACACGGGCGCGTAGGTACAGGAAAATTAAATAAATAAAATATGCAGAAAAAGTGGGTAAGTACCTAATAAGTAAAGTAGGTTGGCCCCACGTTGGGCGCCAATATAAAGTTGTGGTAAAAAAGGTTTAAAATTGATTAGTAACTTTAAAGATCTAAATTAAAACTTAAAGTTCAACAATTAGATTAAAGAATAGACACGAGCACGTACGTACAGGAAAATAAAATATGCAGAAAAAGTATGTAATAAGTAAAGTAGGTTGGCCCCATGTTGGGCGCCACTATAAAGTTATGGTAAAAGAGGTCATTCATTTTGATCCCAAAAGTGCCTATTATAAAAAACGAGTGTGCTTTAGACCACACGACTGAAGTTAATCTTAAACGTAACTGTCTATGAGAGAAAGAGAGAAAGAAAATGAGTGCTCGCGCCCTCTCTTGCTCGCGTTTCCTCTTGCCCCTACAGTAATATACGAAACGTAACTCGCTCTTTCTATCTTCACTAACTAATATCTCCCTCTCAACTTCCGTTCGTCTCGCCCGATCACACTTTTCGTAACGCTCTCGTCACGCATTCACCAGCTAACTGCACAAGGCAAGCGTGCGAAAAAGTTTTTTGACATCGTTCGCGAAATGTTTTCTCATACAATTTTCACTCTCCCGCTGTACCTCTTATGTAGATTTTTTTTGTCTACTATGTATGATAATTATTAGGGTTCCTTTTCTTACTACGGAGCCCTAAAACGAGACCCGCGTGCAGCACGGCACGCAACGCCGAAAATGAGTCGTAGTACCTAATTAATATATTCGTGCTTCGCAAAGGTCAGTCTACCGTTTTTTACAATACTTACTAAGTAATAGGTAGCTACAATATATATTGTAACTATATATATATCTGAAGTTGCTGCCTGACTGACAGATCAAAGGACCTAAAGCTAAAAACATTTTTTAAGAAGCTAAACACCACTTTAAAATATAATAATGCACTTATCGTTATTCGTCATTGCTCGCACAAACAATTTTGGTTATCTCGTAGAATATAAGTTACCTAATTAATAATTATAAATGTACCCTTCGTGAAATAAGTTATTATCAAGCAATCTTTTATTGCTCCATCATGCTATCAGCTTGAAAGACGAGCTCTAAAATTAAGGTTAAAAAAGTTTTTGAAATAACGGTAAAATATCAATCTTAAGAGAAAATTGTCCATGTCATACTGAGAGTTGCAGATACTCGTTACTAACTCATAATATAGATACCTTTAGTTTCCGCCTCGCACTGTCTGTTTAGCGGAGGCAGGTTGTCCCACAGAGCTACATATCAGTGTCATAGGAAGTGCATCTTCACATCTTCACATCACATAGAAAAGTGTGAGAGTTGTCGATACTCGCTAATAGATGGCGCTATTCACAATATAGATACCTTTAGTTTGCGCCTCACACTGTCCATTTAGCGGAAGCAGGTTGTCCCTCAGAGCTACATAATATCAGTGTCATAGGAGTGCATCTTCACATCTTCACATCACGTAGAAAAGTGTGAGAGTTGCCGATACGCGCTAATAGATGGCGCTATTCACAATATAGATACCTTTAGTTTGCGCCTCGCACTGTCCATTTAGCGGAGGCAGGTTGTCTCCGCACAGGCAACGCGTCACGGAGTCGTAGTGCGTCCTCACACAGGAGCTGCTACTGATTCCCGCGCATTCTGCCTGGCGGGAACACGGCCGGGCTGGAATGTGGAAGTTCAGATCAGAATGTTGCCAGTTTAAGCTAAAATATGTTTAATATTGCGGCTTTGATTGAGAATTGCGTTGACTTGACGTGATTGTCAAAAGATATATCGCGGTCAATGCTATTAATTATTATTATTAACTTAACTTCATGAAAATAGATTAAATATTTTTAAAAATAGATAAAAATATTAAGAAGAAGAAGAAAAATATTTTGGTTTCGTGGGTAATATAGAACAACATTTTGAATTGTCACTACACTTCATCGAATCAAAGCCTACCTAGTGGTTTTATTATTTTTATTAACCCTTAAATTATTAAGAAACTCCAGTGTGGCTGAAGCGCACTAGTTTTTTGCATTGGCAACACCGAAGATTACATTAAAAATATCAAATTAAAACAAAACCTCCAAAACTCTATGAAGTGTTTTGATTTCACGTTTTAAAAAAGTATTTTCTTTGAGATTAATTTTGCCAGTGTCAATTATTTAAATTCGTACCTAGTTTTGTCAATGTCACAAAGTCGTCAAATTTAAACAAAATAAGGCGGTTTTGTTCAAAATTCTTCGAATATAATTGCATTATACATTTTATTTTGACATTACTTCACCTACACAAAACAGTGCCATCTATTTTCAACTTATTTTCCATTTGATTTACAATTACATTTGCGTTCGGATTACCTTGAAGATATTCACTAAAGAAGCTTCTGTTATAAATGCCCACGGCTAACAAAGCTATTCGAATAGTAACTAACTATATTATTATCTATGTGTTCAATGCCAACCTCGCGTGACTGACCATGCAAATGAAACGGCCTACGCGGTAACTTATAGTCTGTATAGAGTATAAATGACATGTTCGCCAAAGGTTAGTCGGAAGGAGGTTCCAACCTTTTTATTTTTAGTTTTATTTGCGTCATCAGTTTTTATGTTGCGTGTCATCAGGCATGCTCAATCGTTATAATACCGCTTTTGGCAAAACTATATGCGCATTCGGTTCTTATTGTTATAGCGAAAATTGTTGACTGTTGCAATTTTCATAATATTACGTAGGTAATATTTTAGCACCATCCAAATAGGAGCCTCTTTATAACAATGTAGGTAGTTTGCGTGACTTTATAAAAATACGCGCGTGCCCCAAACGCATAAAACATCGCGGAATGATGAACACACAGACCCAACGTCAGTAGATAAAATGTCTTTGCACAGACTATAATGATAAGCAGACCTTGACAGTTGACAGATCGTCTATGCTTCACTCGCAGAATACTGCCTGCGTCTTTTTTTAAAAGTCTAATTTTGAAATAGGAATCTTACGGTACGTCTCGGTCGGGAGCACAATTCGTATATTTTCCTGTTTTTAATAAGTACGTATTTCCTGCGTTCCCTAATTAATATGGTTTGCGTCGATTATGACAAAATTTTACAAAATCATTTAGCCGCAAATTTCTTACAATTGTCGCAAAACTACATTCACATTAAACTCAGCAAAATATTCTAATTTCGCGCCCAACCAAGACAAACCACCTACAACTTATTTTTTTTTAAATCCCTGAGTGAATGGCTGAACTTTTCGCGCCCGACCGAGACAAAGCATCTCAATCCTAAACTTTTTTTAAAACTATTCCCTGAGTGAAAGGCTGTTAGAGTTCTTAATTCAAAATATCGATTCCAGCCAGCACGCATCCACGGCCCAAACGCCTTAACCTAGTTTAATAGAGGGCGCTGTCAGATACCGTTCGGAAGTCCAGATTTACAATGGCAAATTGCCACTTTATCTAGAGCTTAGAAAGGTCGCGCTTAGGGCTGTCCTAAGTTCAGTTAAGTATAAGTACCTGGATGACCGAGCTTTGCTCGGCTTTTTTTGTTGGTAAATTGTGTTTTTTGGAAAATGAAACCTAGCTAGATCGATTTATCGCCCCCAAAACCCCCTGCATACTAAATTTCATGAAAATCGCTGGAGCCGTTTCCGAGATTCCAATTATATATATATATATACAAGAATTGCTCGTTTAAGGCCCAGCATTTTGAAAATTGCAAGTATTGCAACCTTAATCATTCTATTACCGCTTAATAGATTACATTGAAATTGAACTACACGATACTCAAGGATATAAGTGATAAATCAACCGGAGCTAAAACACGAATTAGTTAGAAAACCTTGGTTAAAAATCATGTCAAAAACACCTCTGAAAATTCAGAAATTCCCTAATTTATCCAGAACAGTAAGGTATTTTGAATTTCTATTTCACATGAATGTAAATCAGATAATTGGAAACAAATCAACCCAGCCCTTTTTTTGAAATAAGGTATTTACTTGAACATAATATTTATGTTTTTTATAAATTGTCGCTTTCGTTATGTAATTCAAAACAGCCATATTATCATGTCGCACTCTACTTACTTGTCATTTGGGTATTTCGCTTCGTGCTATGTCTGATTCCGCGGAGATCCGCGTTGCTATACGGACCTATGTCACTTTTTTTTGTAACTTTTACGTAAGGAATAGTGTGACGAGTATTCTGGGCCTTAAAGGTATAAGATAAAATAACAATTTTGCCAAAAGTGTGAAGTATTTTTGTTTGTGAAGTTGTTTTTATTCTAGATACGAGTACCTATATATTTTTATTTATTTTTTATTTATTTATACTTTATTGGACACAGATTAAAAATGTGTGTAAGTAAGGGCTTAATGCCTAGGGTCATTTTCTACCAGTCTGGTTTAGAGCTAGGTCGGCGCACATTAACAAAAACAAAAAACGAATACTAATATAAAATAATAATTTTGATTGTAATAGTAGCTTCCTCTCAGGGTTCATTTCGTGGTACCTTGAAAAACAATAACATTTACATTAGGTATCGTACATTTTTCCGAGATAAAGCTTATGTGCTATTCCAGACTATAATCCCTCTCTGCCAAATTTCATCAAAATCTATTCAATAGTTTTTGCGTGAAAGAGTAACAAACATACATCCTTCTTACAAACTTTCGCGTTTACAATATTAGTAGGATAGAAAACAACTCAGATCGTCTTCTACACAATGTGAATTCTTATGAAACTTGACATGACAACCCTATCTGAGAGGTCAAGCTAAGTTGGTCGGTCGGCTGCTACCGCTGTATTCCGTTCTAACACGCCGGACGTGTGATATCTTTATCCTACCTATGTTTCAATGCACGCCTTTTGAAAATATTGCTAATAATTTCATGTATTGCATGTACAATAAACAAAAAATATACAAGCAAAAAACTAATTTAAATAAGCTTCCAACCAGTCGCCATGTTGGAATTTTTGACATTGATTAGCTTAGCTAAGTCTCGTAGCTAAACGCGTAGCAGTCCGCTACGATGCTACGCGCGTAGCGAATCTCGTAGCGCACAACTTTCACATTGTAGTACGTAATACAATAAAGTTATAGTATCAATATCGTATTTCTTGCAGTGTAAAATAGCCTTTATTGACTGGTATGTTTAAAACTCATTTTAAAACGCCAGGCGCCGAGGTATTCTAATTTCAAAAATTCGATTCGTTCTCATTGTGAAATAGAAGGAAACAGCATTCCGTGTTTAAATTTTGACATTTACGTTCGCGCCAACGTTAAATAGTTCAAATGACATACTTCACTTCAGACTGGAGTTCACCAACATCGAAACGACTAACAACTGTTTAACTTAACCAATATTTTTTTTACTTCTTGGATAGAGATTTTTGGCTCTCTGTCAATAAGCAGTGGTAATAGAATACAAATGAGAAGTAGTTATTTACAAATATATCTAAGTCGGTCAAGTGACGTGTTTACCAACGTAGTTATTATTTAATTAGAAAATTATATATTTTTTTGGCATAATTGACAAGCCCCGCCTACCGCAGCACATTTTTTTTTGTAGGGACATTTTTAGGCTCAAAGAATGCTTCTATGTATTTTCCGTTCACTGATCATCTCAAAACCAGCTCTTCCCTTCAAGGTCGCTAACTATACGAATGAGGTTCTATTTTGTAATATAATCTACTTTTTTTAACGTCTCATTTGTTTGTGCATTTGCAATAAACAAAAAAAAAAGAAATCTATTATCACAAAACAACAATGTCGGTAAACTTGGTCGTAATTTGCTCAAAAGTGTGCAATTACAGAACGTTGAAGCATTTTAAAATTCTTTTCTACATTTTTATAGTTCAAGGGGAATGCGCAAGATAATGAATACAAATTATGTTAATAATATTCGTGCTGGTCGCTGTTTTGACTTCCGCCATGTTCGGATACACGATCAAACGGTTTGACAAACTGGCTTGATAAAGGTC
Organism: Cosmorhoe ocellata; assembly: GCA_963675405.1. Taxonomy (NCBI): domain Eukaryota; kingdom Metazoa; phylum Arthropoda; class Insecta; order Lepidoptera; family Geometridae; genus Cosmorhoe; species Cosmorhoe ocellata. The sequence continues at coordinate 1,748,916 of OY776273.1, forward strand.
AGGCCTTACGAATTCTTCCGATTCCGTTTTAGAACGTCATATTTGAAGCTTGAAGTGACACTACTCCTATACAATTTGCATAGGTCATGAATCATGATCCTACTAATATTTTAGACGCGAAAGTTTGTAAGAATGTATGGATAGATGGATGTATGTTTGTTACTCTTTCACGCTAAAACGGCTGAACGGATCTGAATGAAATTTGGCACAGATATAGATTATGGTCTGGATTAACACATAGGCTACTTTTTATCCCGGAAAAATATACCTAAGGTTCCCACGGGATAGATTTGTTTTTGTTTTTCAAGGTATCACGCGGGCGAAGCCGCGGGCGGAAGCTAGTACGAAATAACAATGAAATATTCGTTCGGTAAAAATGTATTATGAATTGTGGTGTCTTTCGGCGAGTCAATGGTCCTGAGGATGCTTCGTGACCAGAGATTTAAATCGGATATATGCCCGTACGGTACTGAGACCGCGCCGTTTTGTTGCCACACGAAATGAGATAGCTCGCTCATTCGGCACACCAAATATTTCCAATTTCAGGGTACAAAAGGAATAAGTATATTTTTTTACGAAAGATCGTGCAATATAATTGGACAATAAATGGTGAAATAACTGTTTGGTTCATTTTTTATTAATCATTAGTGTGCGTGCATCGGCATTTTGTTAACTTACACAAGTAAAAACAGTGCCACAGATTTTGGCGTCTGGGCATATCTACGATTTAAATCTTTGTTCGTGACACGTAAATTCGACACGTGTTTCGCTTCTCCACTATTTGAGTTTGTGTTGTTAAGCTCATTAGATAATAGTTTAGTGAGAAGTACTAGATATTGGTGGTGATTCTGTTCCGCGGACTAACTAAAACTAACTAAAAAAATGCTGAAATAAAGGCGACCTTATTTTGTTCACATCAAATACTAAATTAGCGTAAACATTTTAAATTACAATTCTAAATTTGACTAAACTGACGTATGATTGACGTGTTTTAGCTTATTTTAGAAGCCATGTAAATTGGTGTTGACTAAAGCTACGTGAAAATAGTGGAAAATTAATTAAATTAGAATGATTATGTCAATTTTAGATCTTTTTAAAACTGTCATTCTAAAATGTTACGCTAATTTTGTCATTATAGTAACCCAAATAAGATCGTACCTATTGTAGCATTTTTTAAGTTAGTCTGCAAAACAACCGAATTACCAAATTTCCGTCCTTTTCAGTACAAAAATACTTTTTTTCAAAGCTGGCTGGAATAGTTTTCAAATAAAAACCAAATGCTGTAACACGTATGAGCTTTCGCGTCAAATTTTCAATTCAAATAAGATAGAAAACGGAAGAAATTAATTTACGCAAGACTAGGCAGTAAGGTCTATGACTATAAGGCTGCTCAAATGAGCGAATAATTTAACAAAATCAATTCAAATAAACTGACAGCTAATTGATTACCTACCTATTATACTTCTTTTTTTTAAATCTTTTATTTATACAATTTTGGAGAAACTAACAGCTAGATTTTATTTGACGAAAGACTTATTATAGATTTAATTTTATTTTAATAAATACTTCTTTGAAACTAACCAATTAAATTTGTTTATTGAATTGTATTATTGAATATTTAAGTAGAGTAAGATGCAAAAATGATTTATAATCTTCGAACATCTTATACCTTTAAACGAGCAATTCTTGTATACCTATATATAATCGGAATCTCGGAAACGGCTCCAGCGATTTTCATGAAATTTTGTATGCAGGGGGTTAAGAGGGCGATAGATCGATCTAGCTAGGTTTAATTGTCAAAAAAAACTTCAACGGTCACCCAGGTACTTAAGTTTTATAGTAACATAAGTATAAACAGTGATCATTTTGATTATTACTGTAAAATATACAACGAAAAAGGCATTTAACAGCCAAATTTCAATTTTTACCGTGCAAGTAGAATTATTAACCCGCTAACCGGAGCAATAAATAAAGTAATACTGAAAGGTAAGGCTAAATACCTCCAGTTACTGAATTTTCGTAAAAATGCACAGTAAAATTTCATGATAGCCCCCATTTCAAGATTTCAGTTATGAATTTAAATTTTTACAATAAATGTAAGTAGACTTTATGTAGAGCACTGGTGTAGTGGTAGCACGCCCTGCCTCACGATCCGAAGGTCGTGGGTTCAAACCTGATCGTGCAACAATGAGTTTTTGTTAAAAATTGATGTGCGCAATGCTACTGGCAATCATTTTTTCTCTTAAACGATGAAGGAAAACATCGTGAGGAAACCAGCATACTCTAAAACTGAAAATTCGAAGATGAGTGTCATAGGTTAGTATTTTTATAAACGGCGATGGGCTTGCAACCTGTCACGTACGGAAGACTTACCACTGTGTAAAATGTAGGCATGTGCCAAATGTCATGTTTGGACGTGCCTCTGAATTTTATCCTCAAAGATCTAAGTAACTAGAGATCTGAGGAGATATCTACCGAGCCTGGGGATTACAGTCGTGTGAGTGTTTTTTTTATCGATTAGTATTTAAGGAACTTACTTTTAAGTAAACCCTGTGTTTATGAGAATTAAGTTCTTTAAACCTATATAGGTATATCAGAGTGGCTATTACTCATTTCGGATCAGGAGGTTTTGGAAGCTAAACGTTCTTGGTTGCACATCGACTGTAATATAAAATGCTCTGACAGCAAAACGTCCTCAATTTAAAATGGTTTGAAAGCTAAATGGTATTTCAAATAGTTAGTTATCTAGTCATAATTCTAGTTTCAATCAATTACAATAAATGTCTATCAGCAACAGTGCTGTGTTTACGTAATTCTGATACTTACAAACAATATACACAAGGCAATAAACCGAAAAATATAATAATAATATTTTTTTGGCAAAAACTTTCCAAAAAACAATTCACCGCTACTAACTAGAAACTGTTAGTAATCATGTTTTGTTAGTATCAAAATTACGTAATCGCAGTTCAGGTACTTAGATATTTCCTTTGCAGAAACGACAGCAACAAATATTTTATCTATATCTATACTAATATTATAAAGAGGAAAGTTTTGTATTTTTGTATTTTTGTTTGTAACGAATAAACTCAAAAACTACTGGCCCTATTTCGAAAATTCTTTCACCGTTAGAATGCTACGCTATCCCTGAGTAACATAGGCTATATTTTATGTAGGTACCTCGCGAGCAAAGCCGCGAGCGGAAGCTAGTCTTCTTATATATAAAAATGAATTGCTGTTCGTTAGTCTCGCTAAAACTCGAGAACGGCTAAACGTATTTATCTTATCTTGGTCTTGAAATGTTCGTGGAGGTCTAGGGAAGGTTTAAAAGGTAAGAGAAATTCGAATAACTGCCGGTAAAACCCTAAAAAAACCCTAAATATATCCCATACAAACGTTTTCTAAATAAGTACGAAGTCTGCCGGGTCAGCTAGTATCTTATATACATAACCAAGGTCAAAGCAATAATACTTACACAATACCTGGTACGCGATGGGTCTGAGTTCATTGCATGACACAAAATATCTATCTCTCATACTTATTTACGTATACATGTACAAATACTTACGTATCGTATTTTTTATTGATTCCAATTATTAATTCTACTCAATTTTTGAAATCGGACCAGTAGTTTTTGAGTTTATTCGTTACAAACAAAAATACAAAACTTTCAATATTAGTATAGATTAAGGAGAATGAAATTAAACCTTTTTAGAGGTACCGAAGTCTATTGTCTACGGTCGTAAACCTCACTTTAATACCTATATTACTATACCTATAAATACTTAGGTACACGTATCGAATTTTTTTATTGATTGCAATAAATTATGGTAAGTAAACCTTTTTAGAGGTACCGAAGTCTATTGTCTACGGTCGTAACCTCAAGAAGGTTAGTTTGAAGGCTATGACATTTGAATTTCGAATTGCTTGCGAAGGAGCAAGTAGGTAAATTGATTAGGTTTTTCGTAAAGTTCAAGAGGGTAGTTAGATTTAGATTTTTTGATATTATTTTTACCCATGGATGCGTATCTACATAAAAAAAATATGATCACGACTGTAATCCCCAGGCTTGGTAGATATCTCCTCAGATCTTTAGTTACTTAGATCTTTGAGGATATCTAAAGGGGGTAGTCAGAGGCAAGTCCAAACATGACATTTGGTACATACCCACATTTTGCACAGTAGTTAGTATTCCGTACGTGACAGGTTGCAAGCCCATCGCCGCTTATAAGAATACTAACATATGACACATACCTTCGAATTTTTGGTTCTAGGGTATGCCGGTTTCCTCACGATGTTTTCCTTCACCGTTTAAGAGCACTGGCATTGCGCACATAAATTTTTCGAATGGAAAAACTCATTGGTGCACGACCAGGTTTGAACCCACGACCTTCGGATCGTGAGGCCGGGGTGCTACCACTACACCACCAGCGCTCTCTATCTACATAAAGTAATCCTACTAATAATATAAACGCGATAGTTTGTATGCATGGATGAATGGATGTTACTCTTTCACGCTCAAACGGCTGAACGAATCTGGATGAAATTCGGCACAGTGATAGATAGCCTGGAATAGCACATAGGCTACTTTTAATCCCGGAAAAATGTGCAGTTCCTACGTTTCTTATGGTACTAGTAAAATATAAGATTTTGTTTGCTTGCTAAAGAATATTTTTAGAGCAATAACTTTTTGGGTCATTAAAATTTCAACACATTGAAAAATCCTTTTTTTTTCATTCTTTAAAGCTAATCTAAGATCGCTTTTTTTGATAATTAACCTTAATAATGAACTACTGACACTTTTCACGCAAAAGGTCAAAGACCATTTTTCAAACTAATTTTCGGACCATGAGTCGCTAAATAAAATAATGACGATATAATAATCTGGCTTGTGAAACCGTTTTTGAAATAGGAACATCGTGTTCGCAATATAAATGCGGAGTTCTATAGTCAAAAAGTTTTTTTTTATTCTTTTTAATTTTTTGTGAGTCATATAAACAAAAATGGTGTTATAAAAACACCGGACACTAATAATGACGTACTACATTTTAGCTTTTGAATTTATTTTTGAAATAAGAACATTGCGTTCGCAATTTATATGCGTTCTTTAATCAAATAGTTGATATTTCCTTTTAATTTCATCCTACTAATATTAAAAACGCGAAAGTTTGTAAGAATGTATGGATGGATGTCTGGATGTATGTTTGTTACTCTTTCACGCTAAAACGGCTGAACGGATCTGAATGAAATTTGGCACAAATATAGATTATGGTCTGGAATAACACATAGGCTACATTTTATCCCGAAAAAATGTACGGTTCCCGTGGGATAGCGATGTTTTTTTATTAAGGTATCACGTGAGCGAAGCCGCGGGCGGAAGCTAGTGTTATATAAACACCGGACACTAGGTATATCTACACTAATATTATAAAGAGGAAAACTTTGATTGTTTGTTTGTTTGTTTGTTTGAAATGAATAGGCTCCGAAACTACTGAACCGATTTGAAAAATTCTTTCACTGTTGGGAAGCTACATTATCAGCGGGTGACATAGGCTATATTATATTTTCAAAAAAAATAGGGATCCTTACCAAAACTTCGATAATGTAACCCAAGGTGTAAAAAAATTATCTAAAATATTCTTTACATCGCGTGCGCTGCGAAAACTATTGACGATAGAATAAAATGATGTACTACGACTTTGTAGAACACATCATTATTTACAAAAAGTGTCGCGATAGCATATGTCCAACTATTATAGTTATGCCACAATAAGAGTTCTTTTATTTTAACATTTTAATTGAAGGCTACTCTTAGAAAAACGCTCTTTATTTGTATCTTAGTATTAATCCTTATCAAAATAAATCACATCATGTTCTAGACTGCTTCAATACCTTTATACAGTTTTTTGAATTACTCAATTCGGACATTCCATGCGAAAGATACCACGAAATTTAAAATGTAAGTATTAGAATAAATACTACCGGGGTGCTACCACTGCATCACCAGCGCTCTTCTAAAAAAAGTTCACTAAAATAATAAAACTAAAACTTTCTATATAAATCAAGTGTGTATTATAATTTTGAATTTTGTTTTTTTTTTAAATTTGAGAGCTCTGGTGGTGTAGTAGTAGCACCCTTGCCTCACGGTCCGAAGGTCGTGGGTTCAAACCTGGTCGTGCACCAATGAATTTTTCCATTTGAGAAAATTATGTGCGCAATGCCTGTGTTCTTAAACGGTGAAGGAAAACATCGTGAGGAAACCTAGTCAAGGCATACCCTAGAACCAAAAATTCGAAGGTTTGTTTTATATGTTAGTATTCTTATAAGCGGCGATATCGAGTCAAATATCAAGTTTGGACGTGCCTCTGAGTGTGAGTACCCTCTTTAAATATCCTTAAAGATCTAAGAAACTAGAGATCTGAGGAGATATCTACCGAGCCTGGGGATTACAGTCGTGACCATGTATGTATATATAAATTCCCGTGCGAAGCCGGGGCGGACTGCTAGTATATTATATAATAATGACGAACTAAACTAGCTTTTAAATTTATTTTTGAAATAAGAACATTACGTTCGCAATATGAATGCGGTGTTCTATAATCAAAAAGTTGAATAATATATTTGCTTTTAATTTCTTTCAAGTCATAAAGTAAAACGGTGTTCTTATTTTTTTATTCTTAAATTTGACAAAAGACTTATGTCGTAACGGTGTTCTTTATTTAAAAAGTTTTTTTTTTTTAAATCATCGTTACAATAAATTACGTACAATAAGACGTTTACTGACAGATGCCGAGTCACGTCTTTATAACATTTTGTGTGTAAAAGTGGTGGTAAAAGTATATTACTTAAATCAAAGTCATGATAACCGAGCACAAAAGGCCCCTATTCCTACATAGCACTATATTTAGGGTACATTGTGCCTATTGATCGGGTCAAAACGTTTTATGTAATTTATTCGTACCCACACAACGTTTATGCGTAAAAAGGGAAATTACTATCTTCACGCGAAGCCGGTTCTAACCGAAACTAAGCCAGTTTTTTTAAGCTGGTTGTTCGTAAAATATATGGTCAAGACTGTAATCCCCAGGCTCGGTAGATACCTCCTCAGATCTCTAGTTACTTAGATCTTTGAGGATATCTAAAGAGAGTCAGAGGCACGTCCAAACATATCCTACTAATATTATAAACGCGAAAGTTTGTATGGATGGATTTATGTTTGTTACTCTTTCACGCTGATAAGGATTCACTGAGAGATGGACCTCGTGCAGTAAATACAACTTGTTATGCGGAGAGATAATCACGTTTAGAGATTTGTTACAGTAGGTTAATCAGTTCAATCCTACTAATATTATAAACGCGAAAGTTTGTAAGAATGTCTGGATGTCTGAATGTATGTTGGTTACTCTTTCACGCTGAAACGGCTGAACGGATCTGGATGAAATTTGGCACAGATATAGATTATGGTCTGGAATAACACATAGGCTACTTTTTATTCCGGAAAAATGTACGGTTCCCGCGGGATAGATTTGTTTTTGTTTTTCAAGGTACCACGCGGGCGAAGCCGTGGGCGGAAGCTAGTTTGGTATATGCCCACATTTTGCACAGTGATGAGCATTCCGTACGTGACAGGTTGCAAGCCCATCGTCGTTTATAAGAATACCAACCTATGATACATACCTTCGAATTTTTGGTTCTAGGGTATGCCGGTTTACTCACGATGTTTTCACGCGGAACGCAATTTTAGATCAAATTGAAAAATCTTTCGTGCTTTTGTGCCTTCGAAAGGTTCGGTTTGTGAAGTAGAGTAGGCTTTTTGGAAACATCATTATCGTGTAGCTATTGGACATTTTTATTCTCCGCACAAACATCAATCATTTCTCCATTACCCTATTGTGTAAAATGTAACGTATTCAATAAATGTTACTTTCCATCAATCAAAATGTCAGTGTCAAAATGATTAATATGTTGTTATAACTGGTAATAACTCGAGTAGTATAATGTTCTAAGCTCCTAGCTTGGATTTGACCAAACCTTACATTGTCACGTAAATATCTTCTTCTTCTTCTTTATAATGATTTCTGTCTCTAATAAGAGAATTTTTGCTAAAGCGATTTTTGTTATGCAATTTTTTTCGACGCGGTATAGGTTCATTTAAAAGAAATATTTGTGCTTTTAATTAGTTTATAATTATTATTAAAAACTAACTTTCTCAAGATTACTTACCATACAAAATATTAAGAATAATAAGTAATTTTATAAGAAAAATATTAAAGTAAGAAAGTTTCAATCTACACATCAAACAGAATAAAATATTATGTAAATATAGATTATTGAAGAAACACATAATAAAAAATATATATCTACACAAATAACACAAAATTTTATGTAAATAACATCAGAGAATTAATAATTAGAATGTTATAGAGAAAATGTGCTAGAAAGAGAAAGCGTGTCAAGAAGAGAAGTGTGAAGCAAGCGCCATAGACTATTCCAGACCATGCGGCCTTTAAAAAGGTTTTATGTAACTCCAACTAAAGCTCTCCACTGACGACACGGCCATTTGGATGAGAGGCGAAGTTAGAATTTTTGTAGCCCTTTTAGATACGAGATTTATACAAAAAGCTTGACTAATTGAAATTTATATTATTAATAAAGATAACTAAGAATACTGGCAAATAATTACTTATGTAATACAAACGTAGAACCTACAATATTTACTAAAAATACATAGTACGTAGACCGCGGCAAGTTGTACCCACTCTCACCGGAATCCGTTTCCATCAAAAATAATAACAAACCCACTGATCCCAGTATCTGTGGCTATAAAAAATCAACATTTACCACGCCATTTGGACGTTTGACATAATGTGCCTCGCCATTTGGACGTTTGACATAATTATGTATGTGCCAAGCCATTTGGGCGTTCGACATAATTTGCCACGCCATTTTGATGTTTGACATAATGTGCCTCGCCATTTGGACGTTTGACATAATTATGTGCCAAGCCATTTGGGCGTTCGACATAATGTGCCACGCCATTTGGACGTTCGTCAGCGGTCGAGCGTTACCTGGCGGCGCGGTCGGCGCGGCGTCTTTGGGAGCTTGGGTGTTGGTCTTCCCAAATGTGGTGAGGGCTTCCGAAGACTCGCCAGTCAGCCAACCAGCCAGTAGCAATGGCAGAATAACTGCAGCCGCTTGCTGCCTGCACCACATCTCGATACGCCAAAACACACGCATGATTGTCTATGCCTCTGTTACGTTCTACCGTTCGAATATCGCGCTCTGATTGGGTAATTTAAATTATAAAGTTCTGTTTTTTTTCTTGGTGCTCAATTGGTGGATTTATAATTTGAATTGTGGTATTATTTTGAATAAGTGATTTGAATTTCGAATGTGGTTTCTATTGGCTAGGTAAAGTTAATTCATAGAATGTGCCCGAAATAAAAATATTAGTGCGAAAATATTTAAATATTGCACCAATTTTCTGTGATTTTCTTCTAAATTGATTATCAAAATTAAATAAAACCAATTCGCCTTTCTAAACTCTGCAAATAGTATCATATCTTGTTTGTATTTTGAGTTATTCTTGTGTTTTGAGGTAGATAATGTAAGTAATTATGTATTTTTTTCCATTGAGGCTAAAAATATCCTGTTTTTTGATCAAGATGTGGTGTGGAGCAGTCGGTTTTGTTTGCATTTATGTACGTAGATGACTTATTCAGTAAATAACATTACTTCCATATAGCGGCAACATTATAGCATCATGCATGTTCTGTCTTTCTAGAACATTTTTATAGAACTTTCTAGAACAGCGTTTATATTCACAAAAAGCTCAAAAACTCTAAATCTGGTTAGTTTATGTACTGTTTTTTTTTTAATAATTCCTAAATGTCAATGTTTTTTATGTATTTAAGAACTACAATCTCCTACTAAGTTCATAAGCTGCATAATGGATCTGACAGAAGGTAATTTTCTGTTGGCGTTCCCGCCAGCGGAAAGAACATGGAAATTACATCGAGATGCCACGTAATCTAAATATAATTTCTATACAATTTGATCTTTTTGCTGGCGTGAATGCGAAAAGAAAATTAATCTTGTTGACCTGGGGTCACCACAAGCTTTTCGGGCAATATCAAAGTAATATAACTTTGATATTTCGTACCATGATCTATAAAAATATATTGAAGTAGTGTTACTTCAATCTTGAAATGAGACGTTTCTGAAACATGATTGTTTGTAAAAGCTTGTGGTAAGAATTATTAAGGCTCTGCCAAATTACAACAATAATATATAAGATCCAGCTGGCAACACTGTGCCTTAAGACATAGTCATTTGAGTTACACTTTAGTGTTCATTTTGGCATTTAAAAACCTTGAAATGTATACAATACTAAAGCTATAAACAAAATGCTGGCCATTGAACCTACACCTGAGCCATTCTACTCAATTTGATATTTTACTGTTATCTTCAAATTTTGTTTAATCTCTATTTTAGAGCTCCATTTTCAAGCATGAAGATAGAGCAATAAAAAGTTGGTTGAAATTAAAATTTATTAATATTTTACGACATAACCAAAATTGTTTGTCGCGAACAATGAGGAAAATGAGAACGACGAAACCGTTGAGTAGAATGGCCCACCTATGCGTTCTGTGCTTTGCCTGTTCCTCTTCTCGAAGCAGCTAATTCTTAGTCTCATTATATAAAAAGTCTTACCAGGAGATGCAGTTGTCGTCAAAGGTTTCGGTGGATCAGTTTGTGCTTTGCCGAACGACGAGATACCGAAACAATTTGCCGACTGTACAGTGAGCCAGCCAGTAAGCAGTAGTACTACTAACTGGCGGTTGGACATCTCTTTCAGCATTGTTACTATTACAACCTCTTTTTATCTTTCGAATAAATACTCTTTTTAAGTTTCGAATTGTTTTTTGAGTTCTATGTTCAAACTGGAAATTGCGCTGTATTGTTTTTTCTCTATTGAATAAATACTGTTTCGAATAGGTACTATTTTGAAATAATTCTATGTTCAAACTGGAAATTGCGCTGTATCGATTTTTTATCTTTTGATTATATACTATTTTGAAATAATTATATTTTTAAATTAGAAATTGCTGTATCGAATCTAAGTTCTAATGTGAAAGCAGTGTTGAGAAATGTTGATTGAGGCATTATAAAGGGTCAGTACAAGCATGGTATGCGAAGCTAGCGCCGGTAAATCTGAATATCGATTTAGAGGCAGATAGGCTCTTACTTTACTAACATAGATAATGTTCCTACATTACTAACCATAGACAAATTAGTATTACATATAATACCTACTGTCTTGTTTTGTGTTATGAAACTACGTACGCAAAATATTGGTTGAAACTTTTATATAATGAGACAAAAAGGACTGCTTTGGAAAATTTGATGTTTTGGTTCAAGAATAAAATGTATGCATTATATACAGGCCAATATAGTATTATACAGGTCGATTGAAAAATAAATTGCCCCATTATATAAAATCTTACCCGATGGCGGAGTAGGGGATGGCTTGAGAGGGGATTCAGTTTTAAATACTCCAAAAACGGGACTATAAACTCCGAAAGACTGGCCAAAAAACCCAAAAAACAGCCATATTTGCAGAATTATTGATATAAACTGCATTATTAGACTGTTATTCTGAAAAATTCATAAATTTCTTTAAAAACTGACCGTAAGTTTATACAAAAATATTGTGAGTTATGAAGTTTTTTGTACAATATATCCGTGCTTTTGTGTAAATTTATAAAAAAAATTTTTTTTATGATTCCTGGAATGTGTTACTCAGGCGATATTTACAGATAAATGATGAGTTTGGTACAGACCAAACCATCGGCACTTTTTATATAATGGGACTAATTGATATTTTTCTTAAATGATAAAAATCCTGTCATAAGTGGATTTTTTCGTTAATTCGGTGTGCTCATGATTTTTGTGTGTCAACGCCAATCTTGTGTGTTTTTTTTCACATTTCTTTTACAGTTATACCGTCATACTTTTCAAATTAACTCTTGAAACTTAAATCAATCAAAAGAGCGATTATGTTATTCCATAGCATTCATCGAATTCATAATCGGATATTAACAGTTATTTTCGATAAAATCGTATTTGGTCGATTCTCCTCAACGCAACGGTTTCATATTTGTCTCATTATTGCTCATTGTTTGCAACAAAAAATGTTGGTTATCTCGTAATTATTATTAATATTGGTATTAATAATATTATTATCTCGTACCTACCCTTCGTGAAATAACTTATTATCAACCAATCTTTTATTGCTCCATCTTCCTTGAAAGATGAACTCTAATATCAAGGTTAAAAAGTTTTTAAAATATGAATTTAAGGAGTATCGATCATTTGTAAGTTATTGAGAAAAACAGAAGAAACATTTAAAATTTAAATAATAGATTTTAAACGTATTCGAATTTCAATAAGTTCGAACAACCCAATTACGATGAATCCGATGAATACGATTGAGTTACATAAATCGCGCTGAATTGAGTTCGAAATTTAAAATAACATTTGAAACCGAGTTCGTACGAGGGTATGACTGTTCGTGAAGTGCGCTACAGGCAGTGTCCCATTATATAAAAGAGTTACCAGGCAAGGTGGTCGGCTTCGGGGACGGTGGTTTCGTATTCGACACTCCGAAGGTGCTTAGGGCTTCGGAGGAGTCTCCAGTGAGCCACGACAGCACCAGAGATATTATAAACGCAGCGGCTTGCCTCCGAGACATCTCGAAAATTTGAAAGAGGAACGTTACGATTCGAAATTCGAATGGTGTTTAAGGATTTTTTTTTTAATTGTGTATGAGTTTGATAAAGGACCCATAGTTAGAATGAAATTGTTGTAATTTAACCAAAATTATGTTAATGTTAGTGTGTCATGTTAATCAAAATATTGATAATGTTTAAATTCACAAATCGAGAAGTGAAATATATTTCTATACGGTAAGTACGTATTTCTAAAAATAAATGTCTAATAGACATGGGAAAGTTTACGTTCTACGGTGTTTTGTCTATGATTTCAAAATTATAGAATTTGGAATGGCGAGTTGGCGGGAAGTTTTGAAATTGGAATGAGATAGTTTTTTTTAAGGACGTGTTATTAAAGTTCCAATACGAAATTTATTTACATACTCAAATGAATGTTGATGGAAATATTTACACATCTTTCTTAAAGTAAATAAATTAATACTAAAAAATATGATTAACTAAAACAACTACTTACTAAAAAAATATATGATTTTATTACAGTGAATAAAGAAGAGATTTATCTTTCTCGTGCTGAAGTTTTGCGAAGTTAATTACTTTAAGCTATACATAACATTTCGATCTATTTGTTTAACTGGATCAGATTCAGAGATCAAAACTCGCCCTCTTAAGGGGTGTAGGTTGTTAATGCAATGTAACGCTAAATAATTAATGGCAATTTTTTTTTGTAACATAAAACAAGGAGACAATCATTATGTATTAATACTTTTATGTACTATCTAAGTAACCAGTACTTACGTAATAAAAAAAAATATATATAAATAAATAATTTTATTTGACCTACAAAAAGCCTGGTTCCATGGTACATTAATTTCGCAAAACTATTTTAGTAGCTAGTGAAGGTCAGTGGTAGCGGCCGTGAGGTGTCGTGCATAAATTAAACTAATAAGTGACTCTATGGTCATTCCATAGACTTTTTTATTTGTTTTTTTTTAAGTCATTTTCTAAATTATCATCCGACGGCAGTCCTACTTTTTTATTGTAACAAAAAATTTAAAAATACTATCTGTATATAACTAGTTAAGTATTCATTTTTAGATTTTTTTTAAATAGAATAAACGATCTAGGGTAAACTTCTTTAAACTTTTAAACCTGTATGCAAAAACCACATGAGTAAACTTTAGGAATAAAAATTCAAATAAATTGTAATAAAATTGTCGAGTGGAAGAAAACGTTGTGCGGAAACCGGCGGTTTAGACTAGGAATTAATTTAAAAAACTTAGGTTCATGTATTATAATTATTTTTACATAAAAATGACTCAAAAAATCTCCAAAAAAAACACATATAACAATGAAACAAAAAGAATGCGTGCAAAAGCGAATGTGCTGCTTTATTCGTTTTTTAAATCCGCTTTAAGTCGTCGAACGTTCTTTTTTTAAACTTGTTTTTAATGTTCTCTTTTTAAACACTGTCGGTGACTGAAGAATGGATAGTTACAGTTACTGCGATGTTGTCTTCGGCGCGGCGGACGCGGGACTGACGTGAGTCGCGAACGAGGCTCGCTAGCGCGGTTTCTTGAGGTGAATTAGCTACAGGGTGCTTTGGTTTTCGAGGTTACCATAAAAGCAACTACACACGACCCTAAAATCACTGGCAATATCGGGACAGTGGTGGGGAGGACCCTAGATCGTATCATAAATCGCCTCGTGTGTAGGCAAATCCTACCCGATTTTTATCGCTCCGAGCGAGCTCACAATTTATTAGCCAGTGATTTTAGGGTCGTGTGTAGTCGCTTTAGCGCTTTTTTATTTGTTTGTTTTTTTTTGAGCAGGCTATAGTCTTATGATCATTCCGCCTTGTCTTACGTAGCCATAATGCCTTAGGTACGTTGGTACACTAAAAAAATTAAAAAAAAGTTTTTTGTACTTAATCATTAATGCCATAGTTGGCACAATAAAAAATATAAAAATAGGTTTTTGTAATCTTTATTTTTAGTTGGTACCTACTTATACTCGTATACTTATACTTACCCTAGTTTTTATACGGGTTATATTTATATTTAAAATAATATAATAGTTATTCATATTTTTTATATTATAACTAGCTGTCCCGCCAGTGACTTCGTTCACTTAAAGTATCTAAACTGAGTTTCAAACACATCACACAACTCATAAAAATCCCATACTAACTTTGACACCCCATTTGACCCCTTTATGAAGGTTATATTGAAAAATCCTGAAACACGTATCCATTCGTTTTGCATTTACAGTACACAAACAAAGTTTCAGACCAATCGCACGACCCGTTAAAAAGTTCCCATACAAACATTGACCCCACATTTGACCCCTTTTTGAAGGTTATATTGAAAAATCCTGAAACACGTGTTCATTCATTTTGCATTTACAGTGCACAAACAAAATTTCATGAAAATCGCTCCACGCGTTAAAAAGTTTCATACTAACGTTTTCCCCCTTTTTCACCCCCTTAGAGGTGGAATTTCCAAAAATCCCGCCTTAGTGGGTGGTTTTGTTATAAAAGAAACCACCTTCCAAATTTCAGCTTTCTAGCTTCAGCGGTTTCGGCTCGGCGATGATAAATCAGTCAGTCAGTCAGTCAGTCAGTCAGGTTAAGCTCTTATATAGATATATAGATAAGAAGAAAGAAACAAAAATGAGAAATAATATTACTTACATTTTTATGGTGATACGCCACGTTCAACCGTGAATTAAATAAAATCAAATTAATTAGTTTTTTTCTAAACTGTCTGTGTGTAAACTTTAGTGTGTTATAGATAGTAGGTACAAATTAAAAAAACTATCGATCATCGCAATTTTCACTCCGTTTATTGTGAAGATTTTTATGTTTATATCTGTTGTTTAATGCTAAAACGGCTGTACGGACCTGGATGAAACTTAGAATACGCGTAGTTTATGACCTGGCATGACACATAGGATACTTTTTATGCGGTTAGGTAGGTAAGTACGGAACCACACGTTGTTATTAAATATAAAAATATTTTTAAAAAAAATCACGACTGTAATCCCCGGGCTCGGTAGATATCTTCTCAGATTTTTAGTTACTTAGATCTTTGAGGATATCTAAAGAGGGTAGTCAGAGGCAAGTCCAAATATGACATTTGGTACGTGCCCACATTTTGCACAGTAGTTAGTATTCCGTACGTGACAGGTTGCAAGCCCATCGCCGCTTATTAGAATACTAACCTATGACACATACCTTCGAATTTTTGGTTCTAGGGTATGCCGGTTTCCTCAAGATGTTTTCCTTCACCGTTTAAGAGTGCTGGCATTGCGCACATACATTTTTCGAATGGAAAAACTCATTGGTGCACGACCAGGTTTGAACCCACGACCTTCGGATCGTGAGGCCGGGGTTTAATGCGATTTTTATTAAATAAAACGCAACAGAGCAGCCTGTATATGAACTATTATATTAGGAAGGGGTTACCCCCAACCCCAATATATCCATTACACCGCGAACTCCGACCAAGGGTTTTAACACCAAGCTATTGTTGCTACGAATAACTTCTGAAAGAAAACACAGAACAAATAAATTCATTTAAAAAATAATAATAATAAACCTTTTTATACAATTTTTTTATTAATTTTAAAAAAGCGTTTTACAGCCGCCATATTTGATTTTTTTACATTTCATTAAAGCCAAAAATTTTCAGTTAAATTAATTAAATTAATTTAACTAATTATAATTTAATTTTAAATTAATTTTATTCATTTAATTAAAATTTTCAATTTCCAGTTATCCAGAAAAATCACAACATCTCATTTGTCGAATTCCGTTCAGACGTTTGGGTTACAAATACAGCCAAATGAACATAAATAAACCTCAAACATTACCCTTCTCTTTCCAGTTATTATTAGAATTAAATTTATAGCTAAAGTGTTGTCTATGATATTATTAAAAAGGTTCTTAATTCAACAAGAATTAAGTAAACCAGGGCGTAGATGCTGCTACGAAAGAGTTACGACTGCGTAGAATGAGCTACGGCTGTGTAGAAAGAGCTACGGCTACGCAGAAAGAGCTACGGCTGCGTAGAAAAAGCTATGGCTGCGTCGAATAAGTTACGGCTACGCAGACAGAGCTACGGCTGCGTAGAAAGAGTTACGACTGCGTAGAATGAGCTACGGCTGTGTAGAAAGGGCTACGGCTGCGTAGAAAGAGCAACGGCTGCGTAGAAAGAGCAACAGCTGCGTAGAAAGAGCTACGGCTACGCAGAAAGAGCTACGGCTGCGTAGAAAAAGCTATGGCTGCGTCGAATAAGTTACGGCTACGCAGACAGAGCTACGGCTGCGTAGAAAGAGCTACGACTGCGTAGAAAGAGCTACGGATGCGTAGAAAGAGCTATGCGACTGCGCAGAAAGAGCTACAACTTGATAGTAAAAAAATATTGCGTCAAAACTTCTAAAATTTTAAACGTTTAAAAATGCAAACCCACTTTGCGCACTTCTATTAAAAAAATAAATTAAAAAAATATACCTAATAACAAATTAAAAATACCTACTTCATCGCTCTCTTCCATATAATAGAGTGAGTTGAATATAAATTAATATTCCAGTACAAATAATGACACAAGTTTGGAAATGATTTCCTATCACCACATCAGCTCATTAGCGGAGGTCAGCTTACACTGGCCGCTACAGGGCGCTATAAATAAACCTTTATATTATACTCTTGATATAAACTGACTTGGTGGGGTTTGGTCACAGTGCTAGCGACGAGAGTCTCACCACAAGCTCTTCGGGCAATCTAAATATATCGCACCTTGCACCCACTAGGCTATGCAATTTTTTTTCTGTGTCTTTCTACATATTTAACTAATTTTACCTGTTTTTTAAGATGAGTCACTTCTATTCTCACGGTGCGATATAACTCATAGGTGACATAGTGATCTATCAACGCACAGCCCAAACCACTGGACGGATCGGGCTGAAATTTGGCATGCAGGTAGATGTTATGACGTAGGCATCCGCTAAGAAAGGATTTTGATTTTCAAGGTACCCCGCGGGCGAAGCCGTGGGCGGAAGCTAGTATAATATAAAAGCAGTTAAGTAAAAAGCGATAAATACCCGTTTAATACTAATAATTATGTCTTCGGGCAATATCAATGTAAAGATATTTCGTACTGTTATATCCTTACTCTGATAATAGAAATGCTGACATCTCGCTGAATCAGCAAACCTTTATTCGAATATAGGTAGCTTTGATGAGTCTACTTTCAGTCGCGGTCGCCGCTTTAAACCGTTCGGTTGTCTCGGTTAAATAATTAATTGTTGATTAATTATCCTTTTCTTAAATATACGTTTTAATCAATAAAATTCTTTTTTTAAAACTCGATTCGGGGAACGGCCCATAACATTTTGGTGGCAGCGGTGGGATACGAAAATCCCCAGTGTTCCTGTAAATTACTAGTTCTGTGCGGCCGGGCTCAAAAACAAACTCTGTATCCAGTGCGTAAACTTACCTTTATTTTAACTCAAATCCTCCGTCGCATTATCCTGATGAGGATCCTGCGAAAGCGAACTCTGTATCCAGTGCAAATCTTACCTTCATTCTAATTCGGGTCCTTCGTCGCATTATCCTGGCGAGGATCCTGCGAAAGCAAAACTCTGTATCCAGTGCAAATCTTACCTTCATTCTAATTCGGGTCCTTCGTCGCATTATCCTGGCGAGGATCCTGCGGAAGAAAAACTCTGTATCCTGAACGGCTTCACCTGCACCTACCTTCGGCAAGTCATCCTGGCGAAGATCCTGCAAGACTGAACGAGACTTACCTGCTAACCTCAAGCGGTTGGTGAAGAAGAGACGACTGCAAGAAGACCTGTACCTACTCCGGCGCCGTGATCACCCTGTATCTTCGAGTCAAAGCTGCAACATTGTAGTCATCCTGTATCATCGCGTCGCCTCTCCAAGTTCCAGTCTTATCGCTTCGGAATGCAGTTCGCGGAACTCGCCTACGCGCTATTATTTCTGTGAGTCTTTGGTCATTGCATTCTAAGGTGTTAGGGTTCCGTTTATATTATTACTAAGTCAAATCAATTTTCATTTCTATTTCTATAATCATAATATTCTAAATCTTACTAAATTCAACTCTCTTGCATAATTTAATAATGCAAAAAGAGTCCAAGAAGGACGAAAAGTTACTTCTTGACGTTCAACATCCTAATCCTGATAGCGAAGAAATATCAACCCCTACTTCTCCTAGGCTCTTAAGGTCATCAAAAGCCACAACAATGGAACTCGACTTAAACACTTTATTTAAGTTCATCAAATCATATGACGGGAGCCGGGAGACAGTCAATTCCTTTATTATAAACTGCAATAACGCCTACGAATTGGCCAGCGAAACCCAAAAGCCAATTCTTTTCAAATACATTCTAAGTCAGCTGAACGGAAAGGCGGAGCTTGCCTGCTCTATAAAAGAGTTTACCTCATGGGAGCAACTCAAAGGGTTTATCAAAACTCAATTCAGTGAGCGGAAACATTACGCTCACCTCTTAACCGATCTACAAGAGAGCAGGCAAGGCTCGCAAGAAAACGTCAGCCAATTTTCTCTGCGTCTAGAAACCTACCTCTCACAATTGCTTACGGAAATAACTTTGTCCAATACTAAGGCTAAAGAATTAGCCGGTCGTTGTGCAGCGATGGAAGACCTTGCTCTCCATCACTTTCTTATGGGCCTTCAACCCCGAATTTCAAACATTGTGAGATGTAGGTCGCCTAAAACTCTAAACGAAGCCATCAACATGGCTATTTCGGAGGAGCGCATACAACAAAGCTTGTATAAGCGCCAATCCACGGAATCCAGATCTAAATCGGGCCCCTCAAGGCCCAACAACGAAAAGGTAAGTTTAACCAACGCCAATCAAAATTCTTCTAAATCCAGCAGTGACGGACTAGTGTGCCGCTACTGCAAAAATCCAGGTCACGACATCAAAGACTGTAAGAAACGCGAGTTCAATAACAAGAACTCTTCCAAGTCAAGTGACCATCGCAACTCCTCCCGCGGTAACAAAGTGAATCATATCCGGGAAACATCCGATGAGGAATCCGACGATGAAAGTGAGGAGCCCTCTGAAAATTCAAAAAACGAATAAATGGCCCACGTGGGTGTCGCGCGCGAGGTCATCGTCGTCCTAAGTCCGACACTATTTCTGCTAAATCCACTGTATCCGCTGTATCCACTGTATCCGCTGTACCCACTGCATCCACTGTATCCGCTGTATCCACTGTATCCGCTGTACCCACTGCATCCACTGTATCCGCTGTATCCACAGCACCCACTGTATCCGCTGTATCCACAGCATCCACTGTATCCGCTGTATCCACAGCATCCACTGTATCCACTGTATCCGCTGTATCCACAGCATCCACTGTATCCGCTGTATCCACAGCATCCGCTGTATCCACTGTATCCGCTGTACCTACAGCATCCACTGTATCCACAACTCCCACTGTATCCACCGTATCCACTGAATCCATAGAACAGGTCTACGAGGTAAATCTAGACACAACCAAGAGGTTGTTGCCACATGTCGTATTAAATTCGCAAGTTTCTGACATTCCGTTATCTCTGTTAGTAGACTCTGGTTCTGCAATCTGTTTATTAAAACAATCAAGCATCCGACGTACTCAAAAATTGACTAAGGAGTCAATCAAGCTCAAGGGTATAGACCCTGGTGACGAGCCGAGCCCCACTGAGGGTCATTTCCAACTCAAACTCAAGCTGACCGAAAGAAAATCATTATCCTACAAGTTCCATGTCATAAAGGAAATAAGCCTACCTTATGATGGCATTATTGGGTCAGACTTTCTTACTAATTTCGGCTGTAAAATCGACTACACCACTGATGTTCTTAAGATAGGAAAGGTAGAAATAAAACTTCATTTCGTCGACCCTTTCTATGTCATTCCACCTCGCACTGAAACCGTCATAGAGTGTTCTGTGCGAAATCCCAGTCTCAATGAAGGTGTTATTCTAAATCAACATATATCCGACGATATATTCATATCTAACTGCATAGTTAAGGTAAAGAAAAATAAACGCGTAAATCTTACTATTGCCAATACCTCTGAATCCTCTTTCAAAATCAATTCTAACCTTAACCTCAACCTTGAACCTCTGAATCTCTGTGCAGTCAAACTTAACTCTGACTCTAACACATCCGACCGTACTGTTGCGGTCACAGACTCATTGAAGACTGATCATCTCAATCAAGAGGAAGCTGATGCCCTCTTAAAACTATGCTCTGACTACTCTGATATCTTCCATCTTCCAAGTGACCAATTATCCTATACCACAGTCTTAGAACATCAAATAAAAACGAATAGCGACGTTCCTATCCATACTAAATCCTATCGTTTCCCGGAATTCCACAAAAAGGAAGTCGAAGTTCAAATGAAGAAAATGCTCGATGAAAATATCATCAAACCTTCATCCTCTCCTTGGAGTTCCCCAATCTGGATCGTCCCTAAGAAAGTTGACTCTCAAGGTCGTCGCAAATGGCGAATAGTCATCGATTACCGGAAACTAAATGACATCACTATCGGAGAAACATATCCTATTCCTCAAATATCCGAAATCCTGGACCAGCTGGGTAAAAGTAAATACTTCAGCACTTTAGATTTAGCTTCCGGGTTCCATCAAATTCTAATCTCTCCAGAGGACGCGCCCAAAACGGCCTTCTCAATTCCCCAAGGCCATTTTGAGTTTACCCGAATGCCTTTTGGTCTGAAAAATGCCCCTTCTACTTTCCAAAAACTGATGAATATGTGTCTTACAGGGCTCCAGGGCACAAGATGCTTTGTATACCTGGATGACATAGTCATCTATTCCTACGACCTTACCTCACACATATCCAGTTTGAAAGCTGTGTTCGATAGGCTTCGAAATTATTGCTTAAAATTGCAACCTGAAAAATGTGAATTTCTTCGAAAAGAAGTGGCCTACTTAGGACACATTATTAGTGAGGACGGTGTAAAGACTAACCCTGATAAGACAAAAGCCGTATCAGAATATCCAACTCCTCAATCACCAAAAGACATTAAGTCGTTTCTAGGTCTAGTATCCTACTATAGACGCTTCATACCCGATTTCGCAAAATTAGCAAAGCCCCTGACAACCCTTCTTAAGAAGGACGTCCCTTTCATGTGGCAGAACGAGCAACAGCTAGCCTTCGAGGCTCTTAAAAGAAAACTCGTTTCCGCCCCAGTTCTAGCCTATCCTGATTTTTCACTACCATTCAACCTGACGTGTGATGCATCGAACTATGCTATATCCGCAATACTATCTCAAGGTCCGATCGGTCAAGATCGTCCTATCGCCTATGCATCTCGCACACTTAATAAAGCAGAGTGCAATTACAGTGTGACTGAGAAGGAATGTCTTGCCATTGTCTTCGGAACCAAAGTGTTCAGACCTTACCTTTATGGTCACAAAATTATGATACTTTCAGACCATAGACCATTACAATGGCTATTTAACTGTAAAGACCCAGGTTCGAGACTGATTAGATGGCGTCTTAAACTCGAAGAGTTTGAGTATAGCATTCAACATAAAAAGGGCAAAATCAACACTAACGCCGATGCCCTATCTCGGTTTCCTGTTAATCCTATCCAAACCGAGGAACCTGCAACGTCCAATCTTGCCGATGAAGCAAGATCTAACCAAGAAGTCGATAGAGATTTAATGGACTTACTCATATCTCCGCCCTCCTTCCATCCTGATGAGGGCAATAACCCTGCTAACCCAGACTTTGTTGATCCCTATGATGACATCTTACCTTTACCTGACATAGACTTACCCTCTAACATCCCTGACGTGCTAAGAGACGAAATCGAGAACGAAAACTTACGTGACTTACCTGACCCCAATCAGGAACGACCATCCTTACCTGATCTTACTGAAGATCCCACACCATCCACGAGTGCTAACCCAACCGCACCTCTCGACGATTATCCCACGTTCCTGAAAATAATGTCAGAGAAAAATAAGTCATTTAATACCGAAATTGAAGAGTTTAATGAAAATCTTATGAAATGTCCTGCTAAAGTTATTCTATTACCTACCTCTATCGATTTAGACGAATCAAACCCGTACATTCCAGAAGTTCTCAGTGATCCTGAAATCCATGCAAGCGTATGTAACTCCGAAAAAGAGCTTTTCTTGTTCAAAAAGATAGATTTGAATAATAAGTCTTATTACCTTCTGTTCTTCAAAGTCCATCACTTCGATCAGGCATCTTACCCTGAAATCTTTGAAACTTTTAAAAGGGTCAGAAATGAATTAGTAAAATTAGGAGGTATAAATGAAATCGGTTTACCTGACTTAAAGAACCCTTTCGAAAAACATTCGTTTATCAAAATTTATAATATCATTACTTATCTGTTCCACGATACCAATATTAAAGTCAAAATTTATCACAATAATATTACATATCCAGCCCTTTCCTACATAAAGAAAATTCTTTTCGACAACCATGACATCCCCATTGCAGGTCACTTAGGCTCAGCACGCATGTACAGTAGGATTAAGCAAATGTATTATTGGAAAGGCATGCGAAGCGATATAGAATCATATGTCAAACGGTGTAAATCTTGCCAAGAAAACAAGGCGCTTAGGAAGGTAAATCGTGCACCAATGCAAATTACTAGCACAAGCACCGAACCTTGTCAACGTATATCTATCGATGTAGTCGGTCCACTTCCCGAAGCAGGCCCTGCAAAATTAAAATTTATCTTAACATTCCAAGACGACCTAACCAAGTTTTCCTCTGCCTATCCAATGCGTAGCACCACAGCAGAAGAAACGAGCGAGTGCCTACTTCATTATATATCCATATTTGGAATACCTAAATTCATACTTACCGACCAAGGCACAAACTTCACTTCAGACTTATTCAAAAAGACCTGCGAATTCCTTAAAATTAAGAACCTATGGTCTTCTCCTTACCATCCACAGACTCAGGGAGCTCTAGAGAGAAGCCACTCTACTTTAAAGGAATACTTGAAACCCTACACTAACGAAAACCAAACTAATTGGCCTCGTTACGTGTATACAGCTATGCTCGCCTATAATACATCTGTTCATTCGACAACGCATTTTACACCTTATGAGCTAATGTTCGGTAGTAAACCATTCATACCTAACTCTATCTATGACGAGTCTCCCGGACCTACTTACCCTGATTATGTCCGTATGTTACAGAATCGAATGAAACTGTCTCGCGAGAAAGCCATTGAATATATAAGAAAATCTAAGGAAAATTCTAAAAATTATTATGACTCACACACTCGTTCAGTTACTTATAAAGTAGGTGACTTTGTGTACCTTAAGAACCATTTAAGGTTACGTAAGGCCCTCTCACCCGTTTGGAAAGGACCTTACAAGGTGGTAAAAATTAACGGTAATAACACCCTTACTTTACTCATAAACCGTCGCCATGTGACACACCACTATGACCAGGTAAAACTCGCTGATGTCGGGAACCTGTAACATAAAGAATAAGATTTAGTTATACTAGTTTAAGATAGGTTAAATTAGCAAAGTATAAAAGTTACTTACCTTAATTTAGCGTCGAAATTAAAGTAGACACGTAGTTTAAGTTACATAAATAGTATAGGTAAACATTGTAGGTACACCTTATCATTTAATTGTAACCGTCTTTATTATCTGTCATTTACAGGGCCTCAGCCCGCGGACAGATGTATCAGGATTACCTCCGACCGATTACTTCAAGTCCAGGCCTCTTCTTCGACTATTTAGGTACTCTTAAAACTAGTAACGGTTATCTCAAAATTTTAATACCGTTAGATATCTCACATTTTGGACCACATATACAAAACATCCAGGCTACATTTGAAACTATTAGATACCTGTGCAATGAAACTCGAATAGTTGAAATTCATTCTATGTGTCATAATAGAATACAACCTTTGACAGCGCGATACCAAGATCTATATAGCGAATTCGATTCCATTTCACATTTGATAGATAGCCGTACCAAACGTGCTTGGATCGGGGGTATAGGATCTGTGTTAAAGCAGATCTTTGGTACTTTAGACGAAGACGATGCCTTAAAATATAATGATGCAATAGAATCCTTACAGAATAATGAAAAACAATTGGCTTCACTGATGAAAGAGAATATTTTAGTAACAACTTCAATTATAAAATCTTATAATAAAACATTGAGCAAAATTAAAGATAATGAAATTATCCTAAATAAAGCTATTGACAAACTCTCGTCTAATTTAAAAAATATTTCTGAACAAACAAACGGACTACATGTACTTTTTGAAGTAAATCAAATCTTTGACAACTTAGAAACATCAATACTTACCTTGTCCTTCCAACTAGAAGACATAACTAACGCTATCTTGTTCAGTAGTCAAAACATCCTGCACCCGTCGATCATGACGTCATTACAACTCTACCGAGAGCTTGCCAATAACTACAGGCATTTATCTAGAGACCTACAATTACCTGTAGATTTAGAAATGAATAATATTCACTATATATTAAGTGTCTCTAATCTAATTTGTTATTATATAGATTATAAGCTAATGTTTGTTTTACAAGTCCCATTAGTTGGTATTAGAGAGTACACGCTATTCCATAATATTGCCCTACCTGTACCCTATAGTTCTAAGGAACCGAATAAATTCAGTTTAATCATACCTAGTAGCAAATATATTGCAATGACCAAAGACAAATCAAACTACTGTTATTTTGACGATCTGAGTGACTGTAAAATCGTAAGCCCAGGAACCTTTATCTGTGACGTCACAAATGTTTATACGGCCGACGCTATGCCTACCTGTGAGAGTGAACTGTTATCTAAAGTGATTAAAGTAATACCCAAACAGTGCGATACTAAATTTATATACGGTAAACTAGATATTTGGAAACCATTATCTAATAATAAGTGGATCTATGTACAATCAGAACCTAACAAAATATCTATAGATTGTTTAAATTCTAAATTATATGAGACTACCATTCTAGCTACCGGTATACTTACTCTACCGGATGTATGTATAGGGCGCTGTAAAAGCACTACACTCATACCTAAGTATGTCTTGAATATTACCTCACCTGTCAACAACATACCCAACTTTAATCTAATTAATGACTCTTGCTGCAACATTGTAAAATTCAATAACTTAATCGAAGATGTGTCCCCTATCCACTTGCAAAATATAGATTTAGATGAATTAAAATCAAATAAAATCATACTAAATTCACTATTGGATAATTTGGAGAAAATTGATACTAGCCCTCATATCGTGAGATATGGAACACATTATTCTATTTTGATTATTATCATTTTATGTTTAATCTTTTTATATTTGTTTTATTTAGTTCTTAAATGTTTTTGTAAAACCAATGACAACCGAGTCTTTCAACTAAAACTTAAACCTAAATCACCTATTCATTCAACTCCTAAAACATTAAATATAGAATCACAGGACTCTGACTTAGAACTGAGTCATATTGCTTCGATCAGAAGTCAAATTTAATATCCTGGAACTTTGGTAAGAAACAACCCCAAAGTATCCTCTTAAAGGGGAGATGTTATATCCTTACTCTGATAATAGAAATGCTGACATCTCGCTGAATCAGCAAACCTTTATTCGAATATAGGTAGCTTTGATGAGTCTACTTTCAGTCGCGGTCGCCGCTTTAAACCGTTCGGTTGTCTCGGTTAAATAATTAATTGTTGATTAATTATCCTTTTCTTAAATATACGTTTTAATCAATAAAATTCTTTTTTTAAAACTCGATTCGGGGAACGGCCCATAACAGTACCATTAATTTTTCCATGTACCATGATATTTCGTACCTATAAAAGTTGTATTGAAGTAGCGTGACTTCAAGCTTGAAATTTTACGTTTTTAAAATATGATGGTTTGTATGAGCTTGTGGTGCAAATATAGCTCACGCTTCAAAAATGGGAAGGAGGGATCAAGTGACTTATTTTTTAGAAATGTCATTCCCATACATTTTTTTATTTTCCATTTGCGACATTGTTAGTATAATCTTACTTGGTCCAAATCATTTTGAGTCTCTTATAAAATCGCTATACCTATGACCACACCTCGCTAGTATAAGTCTTGATATGGACCCACCTTGAGTTTATTATAAAATCGCTATAACCATGACCACACCTCACTAGTTTAAGTCTTGATATGGACCCACCTTGAGTCTCTTACAAAATCGCTATAACCATGACCACACCTCGCTAGTATAAGTCGTGATATGGACCCACCTTGAGTCTCTTATAAAATCGCTATAACTATGACCACACCTCGCTAGTATAAGTCGTGATATGGACCCACCTTGAGTCTCTTATAAAATCGCTATAACCATGACCACACCTCACTAGTACTAGTCTTGATATGGACCCACCTTGAGTCTCTTATAAAATCGCTATAACTATGACCACACCTCGCTAGTATAAGTCGTGATATGGACCCACCTTGAGTCTCTTATAAAATCGCTATAACTATGACCACACCTCGCTAGTATAAGTCGTGATATGGACCCACCTTGAGTCTCTTATAAAATCGCTATAACTATGACCACACCTCGCTAGTATAAGTCGTGATATGGACCCACCTTGAGTCTCTTATAAAATCGCTATAACCATGACCACACCTCACTAGTACTAGTCTTGATATGGACCCACCTTGAGTCTCTTATAAAATCGCTATAACTATGACCACACCTCGCTAGTATAAGTCGTGATATGGACCCACCTTGAGTCTCTTATAAAATCGCTATAACTATGACCACACCTCGCTAGTATAAGTCGTGATATGGACCCACCTTGAGTCTCTTATAAAATCGCTATAACTATGACCACACCTCGCTAGTATAAGTCGTGATATGGACCCACCTTGAGTATCTTATAAAATCGCTATAACTATGACCACACCTCACTAGTATAAGTCGTGATATGGACCCACCTTGAGTCTCTTATAAAATCGCTATAACTATGACCACACCTCGCTAGTATAAGTAGTAAAGTCATTACCAGCATGCAAACTACGTCAACTTCTAGGTCATTATGGAACCTTTCCACAGTAAAATCTACGCAACGGTCATCCAATACTGAAATGAATGATGGAACATTTAGTTTGAAAAGGTGGCAACGGCCCACAACTTAGCTTCACTGTACCTAATTTGTTTGTAGTAATTTTATTTAAGAAAGTAATACTTTATATAAATGTAAGTACCTAGCTATTTAATTTAAATAATCAAAAACTGACAGTTACTGAAAATAGCTTACACTCTTATACTCTTATATAGCCGCCATATTTGATTTTCTACGATGCATATTCGACTGTCAACTTTGCTTTAGTTTTTTTTCTCGTGTTATTTTGAGTATTATTGTGTAATTTTGGTGGTTATTTTTCTCATAAAACTCGAGTTCTTGACGCGAGTGTAAAATATGTGAATTACATACATACATACATACATAAAATCACGCCTGTTTCCCGACGGGGTAGGCAGAGACCACGGATCTCCACTTGCTACGATCCTGACATACTTCTTTTGCTTCATTCACTCATAAATATGTGATTTAAAGTGAATAATTCTGTATTAGCGATAGTGCTTAAATTGTTTGGACAAATCAGCCCCTAATGAAAACGCCATCTTAGGTACACTTCTACTTATTCAACGAAAGAGGTTTTACTGTTTGATGAGCAAACATTTCCCGCGCAAACACCTGCCAAACTGTCACTGTCACTTTCCCGCCTAATCGATTAAAGTAATTGGAAAACATTTTACCCTCATTGGTATTAATAGACCGTCCCTACATCATAGACATCGTAGATAGATAGCGTTTTTTTCTATGGAAGAGTAGAATAGTGAAATGCCGATGGTCAATAACGGTAGACAAACTTATTGCTGTCAAAAATAAAAGAAGCGCGTATAAAAATCATAAAACTACTTAGTACAAGTAATAACATTCCAAATTCAAAAACATAGCGTGAGACAAATACCTAAGCATATCGGCCAACACTAAACTAACCATATTCCAATAAATATAAGCATATTATGCTTAACTTGTGACCTTTGGCATTACACGTAACATTCTCGGCCTAAGTTTTAAGTGAAAAAAATACTACGTCAACATTATACACTCGAAATAACACCTTAACAATGTACACTAAAGTCGAAACTCCCTCGTAAAATCTACAAAGACGTATTCCTTATTTTTAATCGACCTCCTTTCGTGCTGAAACTACGTGCGTGTTCGCCCTTTGCTGTTAATTTGAATTTGGAATTTCGGTGCTGTGAGTGCTACGTTCGAGATTTGAAAATGCTTTGGCTAAAGTTCACCAAAATTACAAACATACAAGGTTTAATACCAGCTTTGATCATAGAATAAGCTGACAAATTGTTGTAGAAATTTATTTATTTTCAGTTTAAGCATGGCTTAAGTTGTTTGTGAACTCGTAATATACCTACAATGTTACCGTTTGGACATCAAGGAAATGCTTACAAGGTTGCATTTCTAATAACATGGCTAGGTTGTATTATGTTACGTGCAAGTCTTTGAAGGTCAAATTCTTGCCATAGACAAAAATGATCATGAATATTTTCGGACGATTTTTCTGTTTGATATTTTACCGTTATTGAAAAAAACATAACTTTGATTTTAGAACTCGTCTTTCAAGCAATAAGTAATTTGACGAAGGGTATATATAAAATTTTACGTGATAAACAAAATTGTTTGTTGTGAACAATGACGAATAGGCAAAGAAATAACGGCTGAATAGCTGCTGTGTGATTCTGTAAGACCTTATTCTAAAGTTCGAATCTGAATCCGCTGTGAGTTTCTTGATTGGCATTCTAAAAACTCGGTTGATAATTCGAATTTACACTAGCGCCACTCTTGCGAGCGTGTCAGCGAGTTGAACTAAATTGACGGGGAGATTTTGACAGATAAAGTATGAGATGACGTAAGAAGTGGCATTCTATACGGTAATTCCCAAGTCACTTCGACGCTCGCTTCGCACTCGAACCCGATTCAAAGTGTCAAATAAAAAGCGTTTTAAGCGAAGTGAGAGGGAAAAGCGAAGTGAGATGCGAGTTGATGTTTGAATTTTACAGAATCGACGTACTGTAGACGTTAGTACTTACTTAGTTATAATATACAGTCGTGGTCAACTAATTAGGGACATGCAAGATAGTGAAGAACAATAACCGGTTATGTACATACAAATATAAAACCCTATTGATTTCTCAGTAACTATTATTTGCATAATTTGGTCCGATTATTATGCTTTAAATGGCTGTAAATAAAAGAATAAATAAATAGAAAAAAGTATTTAATATCAAAGGTTGAACATGTATTCAATTTTAAGGTATAATTCTGTAGCTGGACATTTAATTAAGGACAGTAAACTATAATGAAAAATAGAGTTAAACAAAACTAATAATCTGCAGTATTATAATATCTTTAACAGCTCCATTTTATTACGTGTAAAATCAGTACCCAGTAGCAAAACCTTTGTTAGTAATTACCGCTTGACACCGATGTGGCATAGACATTATCAGTTTCTGGCATGTTTCGACAGGAATGTTTGCCCATGCCTCACAAAAAGCTTCATTAAGTTCATCTAAAGTTGTGGTACGATAAGTGGCTACTTTTTTCTTGATTTCGTGCCAAAGGTGCTCGATTGGGTTAAGGTCCGGGCTATTTGCTGGCCAATCTAGCACCGATACTGACTGACTGGTAAGAAACGACTTGACTGAACGGGCGGTATGTTTTGGGTCGTTATCATGCTGAAACGTCCATATAATAGGGAGATGCTCCTCAGCATAGGGAAGCATCGTTTCCTCCAATATTGCCTTGTATTGATGTTGGTCTAAGTTACCCTGAACTTTCCTCGCAGGTCCCACTCCACGTCCAGAAAATGAACCCCACATTTTAATGTTTCCACCGCCATGTTTCACCTGCTTTTTTGTGAATCTTGGATTCATTTCCGCTTTTACTGGACGCCGTACGTATTGCCTTCCATCTGAAGAAATCAAATTAACCTTGGTCTCGTCAGAGAATAATACATGTTGCCATTGGGCGTAGGTCCAATGTCCATATTTACGTGCAAACGCCAAACGAGCATTTCTATGTTCTTTCTTCAACAACGGTACTTTGCGAGCCACTCTTCCGAACAACCCTGCTTCTACCAGACGTCGTCGAACGGTCCTAGCTGAGACACCAGCTCTTTCGTCTGTCCCAAACACTTCGTGTTTAATTAAAATAGAGCCTAGAAACGGATCTTTCTTAGCTAACCTGGCTATCATTCTATCTTCTTGCGGAGTTGTTTTTCTCGATCTTTTTGTTCTGGGCACATTTAAATCTGTGTTATTGCGTCTGACATGTTGCACTGCATTGTATACCATAGTTTTTGAACAATTTAAATGTTCTGCTATCCTTCGGTATGGCCAACCATGCTCGACAACAAACTTCATGATAATTTTTCGTAGTGTTGGATCGCAACTTTTATTTTTACCCATTTTTCTTCAAAATATTTTTCAAAACTTAAAATAAATATCGGGATTGCCGCCAAAACTACCACGAAACAATAAGAGAAGAAGTAAAAAAGTATTGAGATTCAAATTTTGAAAATAGAACGCAATATCTCAGTGTCCCTAATTAAATGGCCAGCCAGCATTATTTGAACAAATAGCACTACGATAATCTATCAGCTATACTGTAAAGAGGTTTAATGTTTAAGAAGTTGTTATTGTTTGTATAATCGGGCAAATAAATGACTAATTATACTTACATGTAAGAGATATGGAATATGGTTTAGACTCGTTGGAAAATAAAAAATAAATTCACAATTCGGTTTAACCAAAGAGTGTCCCTAATTAGTTGACCACGACTGTATTTATATTCTATACCTTACGCACTGTTGATTATTATCATAATCGACATGCGATTAAACAAATAGTTGAATTTAAATAATTATAGTTATTTGACTTTAGAAAAGCGAAATAAAATAAATAAAGAACCTTAAATTTTTCCGGGATAAAAATCCTATGTGTATTCCATACTTTAATCTATCTCTGTGCCATTTTTCATCCAGATCCGTTCAGCCGTTACAGCGTGAAGAACCGTACTAACATTTTTTCGGAATGAAAAGTAGCCTTGTGCTATTCCATACTATAATCTATCTCTGTGCTATATTTCATCCAGATCCCTTCAGCCGTTACAGCGTGAAAGATTAACAAACATCCATACATTCTCACAAACATTTACGTTTTTATTCTATGCGTAGGTACTTTAATACTTTCATCACACTGGTTAAAAATTATTAGAAATAAGATAAGAAGAAGAAGAAGAAGTAGGATATAGTAAGATTTATCGTTTTAATGATTCTACACTAGGAAAATCCATACTATATCCATATGATATGATAAATCCGAAAGTAACTGTCTGTCTGTCTGTTACGCAATCACGCCTAAACTACTACGCCGATTTAAATGAAATTTGCCACATAGATAGTTTAAAGCTTAAGAAAGGAGATATACTACTTTTTAATGTGAAAATAGGGCTGTATGGGGTTGAAATAGGGGATGAAAGTTTGTATGGATATTACGTCATTATTAAAGCTAGAAGCTTGAACCTTATTTTTTTAGGCTTTTGATTAGATATAAATAAATACGACATTCAAAGTTTGTACAAAATTTACCCTAAAGGGGGTAAAAGTAGGGGGTGAAAGTTTTTGTGTAATGACGTCGGCAAAAAAGTTAGCTTGAAAAACGAGTTGAATGTTCTATTGGAAAAATGGTCCAGGTGGACCC
This sequence comes from Cosmorhoe ocellata, assembly GCA_963675405.1. Lineage (NCBI taxonomy): Eukaryota > Metazoa > Arthropoda > Insecta > Lepidoptera > Geometridae > Cosmorhoe > Cosmorhoe ocellata. The sequence goes on from OY776273.1 coordinate 1,781,506, forward strand.
CCAGGGGTCCACGAGAGACTTGATGGGGGTCTACGTTGGACGTGACAAAAAATGGGGGTCTACAATCGTAAGCAGGGGTGCATGAAAATTAATTTGGTTACGATAGTGAGGAACTAAAATGTTGCCTTATTATTTAATACTAGCTTCTGCACGCGGCGTCGCCCGCGAAGTACCTACATAAAATATAGCCTATGTTCATCCTGAAAGTTCATTCTACACATTGGTGAAAGAATTTTTCAAATCGGTTCAGTAGTTTCGGAGCCTATTCATTTCAAACAAACAAACAAACAAACAAACAAACAAACAATCAAAGTTTTCCTCTTTATAATATTAGTATAGAAGTATAGATAATGTGATACCTAAATTAAACCTTCTCAATAAGACAATTTATAAATAAATTGAGAAAAAAATAGTAATTTGGAAATGGGAAATAATTTTTTTTCGAAATCTGTTAATCGTCGTTGAAACTCAGCCACAGCGCAAGTTTCCATAGATAGATAGATCTAATCTTCACTTTTTTTTTTTTCGAGATTTAGAAATTGGTAGTAATGTAGATGCAGGGGGTCCACCGGATCCAGCAAAATTTTGAAAGTGGTCTATGAAACAAAAGAGTTTGGGAACCACTGATTTAGAAGAAGAGCGCTGGTGGTGTAGTGGTAGCACCCCTGCCTCACGACCCGAAGGTCGTGGGTAGAAACTTAGTCGTGCACCAACGAATTTTACCATTCGAAAAAATTCTGTGCGCAATGCCAGTGCTCTTAAACGGTGAAGGAAAACATCGTGAGGAAACCGGCATACCCTAGAACCGAAAATTCGAAGGTTCGTGTCATAGATTAGTATTCTTATGTAGCGAACACACGTTGGCCCTGGCCTGCCGGGCGAGGCCCAATCATGGCCATCGCCCAGCGTGTAATGAGGTGGTTGGCGTAGGGTCGCCGACGCCTGTACAGGCCTGTACAGGCTGGCCGCCGATCCCGTCGAGTGTCGGTTTTTGGGCCAAGATCAAAGAGAGTTGGCCGCGCGGCCCGCCTGCCGTTTACACGTTGGCTTGCTATTCAGTCTCTTGCAAACTAGCGCACGGGACGGACGTGCGTGTCTACTCGCCGAATGCACTATGATACGTGTCGCAAAATGAGCGACAGGTCCAATGAACGTATTTGATGTTTGTTGAGCTACTTTTTTATTTATTTATTTAGGTATGATCAATAAATGTAAGTAACTAGGTAGGTTCCATAGGTACAGCACTGGTTTCCATAACATCGCATAATGTAGGTGGTAGTCATTTTAACCAATCTACCTACTTTACCTACTGTTAGGTATGTACCTACCTATGTGTACCTGTAAATGTGTGATATAAGATGGTAATAAAATAAGTACTTAGACTTATTTTATACATAAATAATGCATTCAGGAATAGGTAGAAAAAGTAGGTAGTCATTTATACCTATCTACCTACTAGGTATGTAAGTACCTACTGTAAGTATGTGATATTATGGTAATAAAATAAGTACCTAGACTTATTTTATTCTATGTAATGCATTCAGGAATAGGTATATAGGCTGCATATTTCATTCCATCCATGACCTCATTTTTTTTTTTAAAAATATCGATCGTAATTCGCCGGCGCGCCGAGTCGAAATCGACGTGCACCTTGCCTGCCTGATCGGAGCGCACTGAGGCGAGGGCCAACGTGTGAATGGCACGCCGGGCCTCGCCCGGTGTTATCGCCATCCTTGTCTAAATTTTTTGTCCTTGTCACACTGACCAATCATCGCCAACATGTAAAAGCCCTATTATAAGCGGCGATGGGCTTGCAACCTGTCACGCGCGGAAAAAATGTGGGCATGTACCAAATGTCATGTTTGGACGTGCCTCTGACGGTTAATTAAGGTTAGCATAGTTAATAAAAATAATAAAATATTATATCCAATTAAATCTTTATAAATAAAAAAAGGATTAAAAGGAATTTTATCTAAATTTCTTGTATTTCCTAATGCATTATTAGATCCTTACCCTTTTTAGATATCCTCAAAGATCTAAGTACCTAACTAGAGATCAGTAGTGCGATTACGGAACTCTGATACAATCGACACTTGTCAAAACTGGCTCAAATTTATTGAATAAAACACTCTTATGTCATACCAAATCACTTGATTACAATGAATACGTATTGACATTGATTGTAAGCAAAGATCCATAATCGCCCCACTGAAAAGTTATCTACCGTTTTCTTGGTTACTAAAATCTGTGACATCCATCTTCCAATACTGACCGATCTGAATGTAACACCCTGTATTAATGGATTTTTGCGGTAAAAGTAGCAGGCGACTGCTAATATGTTCTAAAGTTATTTAAGTCGGTAGGTAATAAGATAATGCAGGTGTCTGATAAGTTATCGCACAGCTGTGTGATTTAAATTCCGTATCTAGGCATGTCTCTAACACATTTTTCTATACACACTACATCAAAACAATCACACAAAACATTGTTTTATTAAAGCCTGGGATACACTAGGGGGCAAATGAAGAAACAAGTTGCGGAACAGTCCCTCAACAACTACGTGAAGCGTCCCGCGACAATTGTCATGGAACATTTTGCCGGCTACACTAGTCAGTGTGTATAGAAATGTCGCCCGAGGAAGTTGTGGCTATTAGTGCTGGCCCACACTAAAGCCATGTTTAAGAGGCACGTTGCGTACGCGACTACACTTGGTGACAAATGGCGCGACACTGACGCGAGACACGTGCGCTCGCTCTCGAGGCGGGAGCAAGCAACATGCCTCGCGTCACGTACAATGTTGCGGGGCATGTTGCGGGACAATATGCAACGTTGCAGCGTCACGTAAATTAAGTGTTGCGCGTCATGTTGCGGGACAAAATGTTCCCTAGTGTATCCCAGGCTTTATGATAGCGCGCACGGGTTACTGTTGTCACCGTGACTGTTTCGTCACTCTTATCAAGTCCGTCGTTATGTATGGATGCGCGCATGCTAAGACGTGACACTGGGTGACATCTGTAGTACCTACACCCCTTCGCGATCTGATAGTAGTGGGTTCAAACCGTTTGGCGAACTCAGTGGCGTAGCGGGCAAGAGTCCGCCTGCGACGCAAGAGGTTGCGGGTTCGATTCCCGCCTCGGAACAAATTTGCGTACGATCTGCAGAAATTTGTTCCGTTGGTCTGGGTGTAAGTATATGTAAAATAAAAAATATCTATCTATGTACCTATATCATGTATTAAATATATCAGTTATCTAGTACCCATAACACAAGCTTTGAGTAGCTTACTTTGGGGCTAGATGATGCTGTGTGGATTGTCCAGCATTATTTATTTATTATTTTATTATTAAACCTGTACCCCTAGTATGAGTTTTTGATAGTTTACGAAAAATTTCGAATACTATCCTTTCATACCTACCTCAGTTTTACCTTTTACCTCCATCGGAAATGTTAAGGAACTAAAATAAGGTCGATTACATAACCACGGATTGTGACGAAACAATCACGGTGACAAGGTAGCCCGTGCGCGCTATCTCTTAATGTTAATCTGTTTTTTAAAAGGAGGGTAATTATGTTTGTATGTATGCGAATTTCTTTAGTTGTCGCTGTAGCCCAAACGACTGGATAGATTTTGATAAATGAGGTGGCATTGGATTCGTCTCTAGATCACAAGAGTGACGTAGGGTATACAAAATATAAAAAAAAAACAATATGGTGGCTGTAAAAATATACGTTCAGTCGGGTTTTTTTAATTTTTGCAATAAGTAGGTACTAGTTTCCAGTTGTAGTAAGAACATATTAAAACCCTTTATGATCACAATGCCTACGCCGCAAAACGACTTAGTCACAAAATAACTCACATTTAAAATACCTACAAAGCAAAATACGCGTCCACACTACAAGCTGACAAGCTACCGTGACCGCGTCTCCGTACCGTAACAAACACGCGTGACAATTTGACAGAATTACAAGGTACTCCGTGGCTGGTTTCCTCACGATGTTTTCCTTCACCGTTTGAGAGAACCTACTGGTCGCACATACATTTTTCGATCAGAAAAATCAAATGGTGCACGCTTGGATTCGAACCCGTGCCCGCAACGAAAGGCCCGACCGCTATTTATTTATTTATACTTTACCTATTGTACACAGATAAAAATATTGTGTGAAAAAAGGAGGACTTAATGCCTAGCGGCATTTTCTACCAGCCAACCTAATCTGGGTTACAGCTAGGTCGGCGCACAATTCAAATCATAAAAATGTAAAACTAATCATAATACAATTACCTACTAACTATTTAATAATACATATTAATCATAATACTACTATTACCATAATAATTCATCATCATCTTCCTGCCCTTATCCCACGCTATGTGTGGTCGGCACAACATGTGATCTTCTTCCATTTCCCTCTGTCACTCGTCATCTCATTACTCACTCCTTTCTTACCCATGTCATCTTTCACACAGTCCATCCATCTTTTCTTTGGCCTACCTCTACCCCTGTATCCATCCACATTCATACCTAATACCCTAACACTCTCCTTGTCACATGACATTCATCTCTTCTCATAACATGCCCATACCACGCTAACCTATTACTCCTCATCTTTTCTGTCACCGGTGCCACTTTCAGACTTCCTCTGATATACTCATTCCTTATTTTATCCATCCTTGTCACTCCACACATCCATCTCAACATTCGCATTTCCGCCGCATGCACTCTTTTCTCGTCCGTTCCCTTACCATATTAATTATTAAACATAATTATTATTTAATATTACCTTAATATAAGATTTATTTTATACTACCTAATATAATACCACTATTACTACCTAAATAAAGATAACAGAAAAACCTAGAGTGAATCATTAAAAAATTACCAAATTCCCAATAATCTAATCAAATATTATCTTAAAATTATACACTATCAAAGTATTGGTTCATTTGTGTAGAATCACTGTGCAGGGCTGGTGAGGGAAAATGTGGAATAAATTATTACTTTTACTAGGTAAGTATATTTAAATCCTACTAATATTGTAAACGCGAAATTTTGTAAGAATGTATGGATGGATGGATGGATGTATGTTTGTTACTCTTTCATTCTAAAACGGCAGAACGGATCTGAATGAAATTTGGCACAGTTATAGATTATGATCTGGGATAACACATAGGCTACATTTCATCTCGGAAAAATGAACGGTTCCCGTGGGATAGATTTTTTTGCCTTTTCACGGTACCACGCGGGCGAAGCCGTGGGCGGCAGCTAGTACATAATAAGAATATGTTACGGTCAACTTGAGTTAGTATTTTTTATTTATTTATTCATTACAGAAATTATAATGTACATTATAATTGTGCCATAAAACCCTGTAAGGTTTGTCTTGATACTCACATTCGTCTGGTCTACCGTATTGTATATTACTAGTAAAAATAACCATTTTATGCCCAACATACCTACTGCATCTGCTTGCATGGTCACTCCCTCTCGCTCGCGCATAGTTAGCGGTAGCCCTATCATGCGCTGTGGGAGGGAGCCGACAGGTCAAATCTGGATTAATAATGACCGGTCTGTATACATATTGCCCGTATCCAGTGGACAATGTGAATAAAACTGCATGACTACTCACTTTTCCCGGTCAGTATTTATAATAACCACCCTATTTTGGGCAATAAAGCAGATGAACAACTGCAGTAGTATTCTTCTTCTTCTTCTTCAATTATGGCATCTGTCTCTTAGAGAACAATTTTGCCAGTGTCAAGTGTATTTATTTATAAGTATTGTCAACGTCACAGAGTCATAGTCAAGTTGTCAAGTCAATTTTAAACAAAAGATGGCTGTTTTGTTGAAAATTCTCGGGATTTCCTCCGATGGAATTTGAAGAGAACTATTCACTCTAATTCACATACTTTACACTCGCGTCAAGAACCCGGAAAATTACGCAATAAAACTCAAAATAACACGAGAAAACATATAAAAACCAGAGCGACGTAGTTGTCAGGCAAATACACCGCAGAAAATCTCTGCAGTAGTATTAGTACCTACGTTACTATGACATCTGTCAAAACTGTTACTCATGGTACCAAATTCTAAGCAAATGAAGCGCAAACTACAGTCGCTGTAGTACGCTGTGACGTAGGATAGTTAGCTACGTGACGTTTTAGTAGCCAACTATCCGCTAGAGGCGCTGTACAAGTTTTCATACATATTTTTAACTACAGTCGCTAGAGAGTGTACATTGTGGAAACTCATGGTGGACCTACAGGATGTAAAATGATTTTTTATAGGATGCTTCCTCTACGCCGGGCCAGTGGTGGGCCAGTGGTCGTGCACGTTGGATGCGCAGTGCTCTGACGTCACCGGCAGCGTATGCGCAGACGGCGCGTGCGCATGCCCCGCGGGCCAGCAGATCGTGAGCTCGCGATGTGTTAACTGTAAGTAACTAACTCTTGTGGTGATGCCAGCGTCTAAGGAACAATGGCCAGTGATCTGGATCAGTTCAGCTATCTATAGATCGTTTGTAACGGTCCGTAGATAGCTCAACTGTTTCAGTTGTCGTGTGTGAAGCCCTAACCTTAACACAAGCTTTTCGGTCAATACCGAAATAATACTTTGATATTTCGTACCTAGAACGAAATAGAAAAGGGCTATTTTTAGGGTTTTCCCGGCAGTTATTCGAATTTTTCTCACCTTTTAAACCTTCCCTAGACCTCCACGAACATTTCAAGACCAGGATAAGATAAATCCGTTTAGCCGTTCTCGACTTTTAGCGAGACTAACGAACAGCAATTCATTTTTATATATATAGATGTAGAATATAAAAGAGCAGTTATTTTGTTTATAATCTGAATCTCGAAAACGGCTCCAACGATTTTCATGAAATTTTGTATACAGAAGGTTTTGGGAGCGATTAAATCGATCTAGCTAGATTTCATTTTTAGAAAACGTCTTTTTATCCGTGTTTTCAAGCAATGAAAAACTGCTGCAATATCATTAAAATACCAATACTGTATTAAAAGTTTTACTGTAGTTAAGCTTGTGACGTTTCTGAAATATAATATTATTAGGAATCAAGTAATGATTCAAATAAAAAAAATACAGACGGACGGCGGATTAACTTTAATCCTTTACAATTTAATCAAAATAAGACATAAAGGTAACCAAAAGGAATCAAATCAAACTTACAACAAACCACAGTTAAATTTAACATGAACTCAGAGTAACTTACTCGTAATCTAACCACATAGGTAAGTAGGTAGCTCACAATGACCGACAATCGTAACTACTTAGATGTTCACTCGTCGAAGGCTCGTGCGCAACTGGGCTGATGCTCGCTTTGCGCTCGCTTTTATAGGCGCGCTGTCGCCTACTACACTTCGTCGGACGATATTGCTAACACGGCCTCTCCTGACGACGGGTCGTCCTCGGCCCGCAAGCATGGTAGCAACAGGCAAGACTGGTGCCCGGAGCTGTTGAAGGTCCGGCTTCAGGATCAGCATCTAGCAGGGGCGTAGACCGCTGAACCATTGCTGCGGAGTCTGATGAGCTATCCTAGGTCTCATCAGATTCACCTTCTGTGAAAGAACGACATGTATAAATACGTGCGCAGTTTCTTAAAACTGCCACTGGATCAGCATCTAGCAGGGGCGTCGACCGCTGAACCCTTGCTGCGGAGTCTGATGAGCTATCCCAGGTCTCATCAGATTCACCTTCTGTGAAAGAACAACATGTATAAATACGTGCGCAGTTTCTTTAAACTGTCACTTCATTATTCACTCTCAGTTCATAATCTCTTTCACTTAATTCATACATCGCACATCAATCGTCATCTCATAACTCGAATCTTACAGGCTTCACCTCAGAGACGTCTCAAATAATAAAAAATAGGGCCCTGATACTTTTCTCCATCATGTCTCGACGCAGCATCGGGTCTTCCACAGACCGCTCTGCATCACCTCACGTCGTGAAGGTCAGCGCACGTGCGTCACACGCGCACAGGCGTCTATCTAAGAAAGAGTCTGTCGTCTGCATGAAAGCAATTAGGTACAGGTAGTGTACCCACAAAACACATGGCAGAGGCACTTGCGTGAAGGCAATACAGGTCGCGTGCCAACACACCGACGATTACATCGTCTACCTGTTCTAGTGCTTACACACTAGCCACAGGTCTGCCGTCCACAACAAGGACTAGGGTGACGCACACAGTGCGCCTCCCTACTGCCGACATCGTCTACCCGTTCTAGTGCTATACACTAGCCACAGGTCTGCCAGCCGTTAAAACGGGACCGAGGGCCACCGCCCTATACATTGTCGAAGTACGCATAATAAAGTATAACACATTCAGTTGCAACAGTACATACTCGTAAAACCCATAACCATCATGCTTAATAAAACACACTGTGAACGCACGTCACACAGCGACTGATCGGTTTGCAAAGCCGACCAGCTTCCATGGCCATATGTAGACACCATCCAATGGACCGGTTCTACTGCCTCAAGGGCCACACACGCGTCATACCTCAGGGGCCATCGCGTCATACCTCAGGGGCCAAACGGGTAACATTTCACCCTCAAAGAAAGCGGAGCACGACTCGGGAGTCCACTCGCCTTTCCACGGGACCATGTACTGCACTGCAGCCTGGGTCTGCCCACAGCTATCGCTCGACAGCGCAGCGTCAGCTCGCATCGACTGCTCGGCAGAACGTTGACCATCTTGTAAAGGCCACGCACTCCCAGATCCAATTTCCCTGTTAAACAGAAAGCAAAAGCGTAATTTCAAGCAACCGCCTTTAAATAAGCTGCTGATTGCAAGTTGTTTCACCAATGAAGGAGTTCCGGACCTCGATCATTACCAAAACAACGGCAAAAGCACCGGGTAACTATTATCGAAATAAAAAGGTTGAAACTACGAATAGCAAGCTGCCACATTGTCAGGGTAAATAGCCACAATGTCGGGGCTGCTGGTATTACCGAAAAATGTTTCATACTTCACCGGGGTCGACTTGCCACACCACTAAACCATAATGTTCTGCGGCAGTCAGAGTCTTCTTTCCGTACGAACCAGCCAACAGCTCGAGCTCGTATCGGTGATGCGTTAAAGATCACACGACCTCATAGGCACCGCGCATCCTGGAGTTCAGCTTCTGGATTGGTAAAAACAAAACCACACGTTAAAGTACACTGTTACAAAGTCCATATGCGTTTCAAGAACACGTCTGCAGGGCCAGAAGCCCAAGGGAAGCATCGCGCGCAGTAAGTAGAAAGTTCGCGTCGCATGCTCGTCCCACCACGCGAAGCGAAACGCCTCACGTATGCCATCACACATACCGCTAGGATATGTGTGATCCAAATAAGTGACTGCAACATAAAACATTCAGATTAACACACACTTAAAATGCAGCAAACCTCTTGGGATACCATTATCTTTTCAAAGGAGTACTGTACTAAGCTGCGGCTTGGGTAGTTTTACCCCGCGCACCACTCAATAGTTAAGTTCATAACGGTCACTTGGTAGAACCTTGATAACACTGTACGAGCATCACATACCAGAGTCGAGTTTACCCGCAGGTTTATTATGTTAAACCCCGCAGTAGCGACAGCAGAGCGACGGAAGCAGCAAAGCGACAGCGACCGCCTCGCGATCGGCCTGCCGTACTCCACTCCTCAAACGCTCGGCTTCACCTGACCTTGTCTAATACATCTGAAATCTCACTCACATACCAGAGTCGAGTTTACCCGCAGGTTTATTATGTTAAACCCCGCAGTAGCGACAGCAGAGCGACGGAAGCAGCAAAGCGACAGCGACCGCCTCGCGATCGGCCTGCCGTACTCCACTCCTCAAACGCTCGGCTTCACCTGACCTTGTCTAATACATCTGAAATCTCACAAACAACGGTTATACGATTGTCAACATGTTTACCTTGATAACCACCACACTAGCAGACTGTTTATTGTAACATTGTAAAATATCACAGCTGTTGTTGATCGTCGACTCAGAGCATAAAGTAGTCTCGTTTAGACGCGAAATCAGCTGGTGTCAAGTCGGTTAATCAGTACACGTTATATTAGCGGGAGAAGAAAGGTAATTTCGACTCGAGGGTAGTCGAAACACGGCACGGCTCATCGGAACGGGCATACGCAATGAAGCAGCTCACAGATGAGTAGATGAGCTCTTTTGAAAAACAATCGTCAACTGTCGTCGTGACCAGAAGGGTTACTATGTCAAACCTTGCAGCGAGCAGAGTGATAGCAGATCGACAGCAGCAGCAAAGCAACAGCGACCGCTTACGCGATCGGTTGCAAGTTGTTACCGTAAACGGTATCACGGAAGGCAGTCATCTGCCTATCGCTAAGTTGTTGCCGAATGCACGTTGCCTTTGAACACTAGCGCCACTAGCGACAGAACAGAAATTGGTGGAAACAAATATTGTTCACAGATTGTCCAGCAGAGGGAGACATAGTGTTCAGTTGCTTTTGCCTGTTAGCTAATACAAAATTAAGGTTAGACTTCTTACTAAATGAGCAGACATTTGGTGTGAGGTCAGTAGTTACTCACCTCTCTTGGGACATTGTATCTGAGTATGGTCCTTTTGTCCACCACAAAAACATGAGACAGCACCTGCACTTATCTAAGGGTTACCTATTCCACGGATATAAGGAAATAAGGAAATAAGTGTCCTTAGTTCTTCACTAAGACCAGATACCGCTTGTAAACGCAGAGAAGTATGATACGACACGCGTATTCAGGGTATGTGGTGTATGAGTCAGATGTTTTCTTCATGGTTTCGAACAAAATATTGGCAAAGGCTAACTTACCTGGACAAAGAGGTTTACCTCCTCAAAGTTCGACCATGAACGGTCGCGGGTGACCCATTCAGATATCCAAACCTTAGCATCGTCTTTCGAACAAGACGTGACACGAGTGAGACCCACTCCTACGTGGAGCCCTATATGTGCGCCACGGCGTTCGACGATATGACACATCAGGAACGGGATCGTGATCTATTTGAACGAGAACTGCCTCGACATGCGAGACATGTGCACATAATGTGTGACATCTCGAGATGTGAACGAGGACTTCGTGTACGGTTATGTGAGCTACCTCGTAAACAATGTCTAGAACTAACACGAGTTCTCAATTTATCAATTTAAACAACAAAACACAAAAATGACTAACTGTGGGTAGTTGTATTTTTGCTTCCTTTCTGGTTTATAGGCCTTTGTCTGGTTGTTTATCAGTGCAAAGGTAACGTTTTACAGAGAAAAGAAAGAGAAAGCTGTATGTGGACACAGACTTATCCCACTTCTGATATTAGGAATCAAGTAATGATTCAAATAAAAAAAATACAGACGGACGGCGGATTAACTTTAATCCTTTACAATTTAATCAAAATAAGACATAAAGGTAACCAAAAGGAATCAAATCAAACTTACAACAAACCACAGTTAAATTTAACATGAACTCAGAGTAACTTACTCGTAATCTAACCACATAGGTAAGTAGGTAGCTCACAATGACCGACAATCGTAACTACTTAGATGTTCACTCGTCGAAGGCTCGTGCGCAACTGGGCTGATGCTCGCTTTGCGCTCGCTTTTATAGGCGCGCTGTCGCCTACTACACTTCGTCGGACGATATTGCTAACAATATATATTTTTAAACTTACGCGATCTGTACGTCGATTCTGTAAAATTTAAACTTCTACTCGCGTCAAACATTGCTATTCACTCTCACTTCGCATAAGACGCTTTTTATTTGACACTTTGAATCGGGTTCGAGTGCGAAGCGAGCGTCGAAGTGACTTGGGAATTACCGTATAGAATGCCCTTCTTACGTCATCTCATACTTTACCTGTCAAAATCTCTCCGTCAATTTAGTTCAACTCGCTGACACGCTCGCAAGAGTGGCGCTAGTGTAAATTCGAATTATCAACCGAGTTTTTAGAATGCCAATCAAGAAACTCACAGCGGATTCAGATTCGAAGTTTAGAATGAGGTCTTATAGAATCACACAACTAAAATTTTTATTGTACTTAGTGAAGCTGACGTTTCTAAAACATATATGTATATTTTTCAACTTACGCGATCTGAACACATTATTAGTATTAAACGGGTATTTATCGCGTTTTATTTACCTATTTTCCCGACGTTTCGACAGGTTTACACACTGTCGTGGTCACGGGTAGACTCAACTCGAGAAAAAATTTAAATAAAACGCGATAAATACCCATTTAATACTAATAATAATTTCTGAAACATGATAGTTTGAGCTTGTGGTAAGAACCTTGATGTTAAACGTACTTCTTCCTTGTTCCCAGTTGCCCCATACCACACGTCGGCGTGTGTTGAAAGCCACCAGTGTTCAAGATTGTTCACGTTTTTTGAGTGCAGACGGGCGGGGGGGACACCAGGTACATATCTAGAATTATTTTTATTTAGAAGAGTGTTGATTTAAAAACAGTTGGTAAACAAACTATACTACTCAAAACAAAATAAGGGCCACCTGAGTATTTTTGTTTCAAGACGATTTTTTTACCGACTTTCGTTAGGATAGTTCTTTTTTATGAATGCCACTATGTTCCAAGATGATTCACGTTAAGGATAACATTAAAGCACTAGGGATAATACCGTTAACGGTATGGTAAACAATTTGGATGTCTCACATATTGTAAAGTGGGTTAGTTTGTTTTTTTTTGATAATTCGATTTCAGATGAATTTACACAAGTTTACTGGCAACTACGGTATTTTTCGGAAGTTGTAAGTGTAGTTTGATCATTTAACCGTAAAATGCCAAGAATTTGACGCCATTTGGAAAATGATTCTGCTACCAGATCCGTAACGATGATAGAGGACCGTTGCTCGCAACGTTCCGTGGCTTTACGGCCGAGATATTCGCGAAGGGCTATCCAAAACGTTTGGAACCGGTATCAGGAGACCGGGTCTGTATCCCGGCGTCGTGCCTCTGGAAAAATTCCAGCTACCACCGCTCAGGAAGACCGGTACGTGCGACTTACTGCGCGATGTGATCGTACTGTGACAGCGCTCGCATTACAAAACCGATTACGACGGACTACATGTACCCTTGTCAGCAACCAGACCATTAGGAATCGTTTACACGAAGACCAACAACGTTCATGAAGGCCTGTAACCCGCACTAACCTGACCTGGAGTCATCGTGCAATCGGTTAAAGTTTACACGTTAACATTTTGAATGGGGTATAGAGGAATTGTGTAAGGTGCTCTTAACGGATGAGTGTAAGGTGAAGTTTTCTAGTGACGATCGACGGAGGCGAGAGTGGAGAAGAAGCGGAGAGAGATTGCTGATCCCTTTTTTCTCGAATGTAACAGATATGGTAGTCCCAATGTCATGATCTGAGCGGGATCAGATTACAAGGTAAAAATGATCTTGTTTTTCTGAATGGGGGCATTGTGACATGTCAGAGTTCCATCGAACGGGTTGTCAATCCATATGTCATCCCATTTTCACAACCAGAGCTGGACGGTTTCATCCTGATGCAGGATTATACCCGACTGCGCACAGGCCGGGCGACTATGTCTGTCTGGGAACAAGCCAATATTCCGGTTTTGGCGTGGCCTGTGAACAGCCCTGACCTGAATCCAATTGAAAAACTTTGGGACCAACTAAAACGCCGAGTCCTGGCAGCTGAAGAGGATGTGCACCACCAACAACAGTCGATTCAATTGCTGAAAAGGTACTGAGAGGACATCCCAGAGGAAAACATCCGCCATCTTATTGAGAACATGCCATCGAGGCTTCAAGAATGTGTTTTGAAGAGAGGAGGACCCGTTATTAAACAACTCTTAAAGTAACGAATCAGCAGGCCTTTGGTCTACAATTTAATGCTATTTTTAGGTGTAAACAGCCATAAAATGCGTTAAGAACCAATAACATCCTAAAATTAAGATTTTTTTAGTCTAATTGCATCAATGTTCACTAAATTAAATTCAAAAAACATTGTTTCATTAAACTTAAAACAATCATAGTTAGAAATATTGACCAAAAAAATAAAAAAACGGTATTTTAGTGGTGGCCCTTATTTTGTTTTGAGGAGTATATCTTCTTGCAGCTGCCATATTGGATTTTTTGCCAATTTGTTTAGCATATTTAGATATATAGTCTTGTGATCTAGACCAGTGGTCGGCAACCCGCGGCCCGCAGACGTCTTACTTGCGGCCCGTGAATGTTTTTTAAATAAGTTAAATATCATGAAGAAATGCATGAACGAACCACGATCGACCGTATAGTGTGGATTCAGGCTTAAAACGCTCTGCCCGCGAACGAACAAATGGCGAAGCGCGAGTTCATTATAATTTTTGGTATAAGTGCTACCAAAAATTGTAATGAACTCCCATAAAATATGCGAACAAACTTTTTCAATTGTCAATTATAGAAATAATAAATATGCTTCTCGTCTCACACACAGGCATTTGAGAGCCATATTTTGAGCTTCTAGGGTTCATATCACAAGTGCGGCCCGCCTTTAGTTTATATTGCCACCTTGTGGCCCTTGCCTGCCAAAAGGTTGCCGACCCCTGATCTAGACGAATGAAATAACACATCATTTTTCAAAATCTGTAGGTACTGTTATTTGTCGCTACAGACAGCCAAAGGAAGTCGCATGCATACATACATTCATACAATATACATACATACATACACACATACACCCCTTACTTAGCCTCCTTCGCTTCGCAGTCAGGTAAAAAGGGGGTCACTAAAGAAAAGTAATAAAGGCAAAAAAGACTTCGTGTATTCCCGTTGTCGCCATGTCACGGGGACAGCGGGACGTGATTAAATTTATTTTCCGTTGTCCCCGTAACGTAGATTCGGGGACGGGGACAACGGTAAGTAAAAAATTCACGTGCTGTTGCCCCTTAAGTTAAATCTGTATTCCTTTTGTATAACTCGCCGATTTGTATTTTATTTGGAAAATTTTCACGGCCAGTTTCAAGCAAGGATGTTTGAAATTTAGTATCACATTTTTATAATACCTAAATCCAAGATGGCGTCTGAGTATTGGCATTTGTATTGTTATTCCAGAAGGAGAATGTCGCTGTCAAGATGGCTACCACTACTTCCTCGGACGTTGTTGGAGATCGGTGGGGTATGGCGCGCCCTGCTCGACCCACGAGGAGTGTATAGGTATTACTGAAGGACTTAGTATAGATGTTAAAAGATGAGGGCGGCGTCTTAGTGAAGAATGGTAACTAGTTTTGAATATTCACTCTCCATATTCTCGGTCAAAAATAAAAAAGACAAGTGAAAGAATTACTTCGATACGTCAATTAGTTTCCGATTTATAGAAGTAAACGTGCGATGCGGACTCGTACGATGCGTGTGACGGTGTGACGTCATCGCACAACACAACTACTTGGTGGAGCGTTGCAAATTGCGGTCACGTGACCGTTAGCGGGACTCGATATTTATCGCAGTTTAAATGCCTGTAAAATCAAAACTAATAGGTATTTTTGACTACAACAAAAACTATTGTATTTGTATACATACAAGCTTTACTGTAACAAACTTTCAACCGATTTGGCATACCTTAACATTCTCCATTGGCAAAGATCGTACGATTTACACACACATTTCTTTACTGTCCTAATTGAAGCCTGCAAGTCACCGCGCGGAGGAAATGTACGTACGATTTTTAAACGCGCGACGAAAACGTAACGTTTTAAAGTACGATTTTTGCCAATTAGGACGACGCTTAAGAGTGTACCTATAGGTAACTTTAAGCAACATTTGCTTGTGTTAGGAGACCCTGTTCTTACCATTAATTGTTGTGTCCAACCAAATAGATACTACATTCAGTCATTCGTTCATTCATTCACTCAGATGTCCCCCGAGACCCGTACAGTCTACAGTGTGACGGCACATGTCGTTGTGCGGAGGGCTATTACGAAAGACAACGGGGCGAATGCAGAAAAATTGCGTCCGGTAAGACCATGATGATTATTTGCTATTGCCCCGGCACTGGTGGTGTAGTGGTAGCACCCCTGCCTCACAATCCGAATAACATGGGTTCGAACCCAGTTGTAATCTGTAAGTCTGCAAATTATTATCAATTAAAATAAGCTATTGTACTTATAATTGTAAACTACTTGTGAGAGAAAATAAATAAAGTTTTTATTATTATTATTATTATTATCTAATGGATTTTTCTATTCCTAAAATGTGTTCCATTGTTCGAAAACTATTTAATTTTTTTTTTCAATTTTTTCAATAATTTTAACAGATAAATGATGTTTTTATCGTAACTAGTGTATTTGGCTTTAAAAAATCGTGTTAGTTACTAAACAAATATACAATATTATGTGCGGTAGTCGTATTACTCTAAGCATCTAAAACGGTGAAGGAAAACATCGTGAGGAGGCTCGTAGAACCTAAAACAAAGATTGAAGTCATGTGTTATGAGTACGATTGGAAACTTTTAAGACGCGTCCACACTAGTGACAAAGCACCGTGACCTTGCCTCCGTACCGTAACAAGCACGCGTGACAATTTGACAGATTTTCTAGCAAAAGAACGAAATAAATATTGACACTATAAGAAGTTGTTAATTTCGACTTTGCATAATTTATTTTTTATTATTTGAGACAATTGTAGGCTTCGCCGCAAAGATTCAAATTAAACCTCGTTAAATTAAATGCCAAAATTTCCGCTTAACCGATTGAGAATAAATAAATAAATAATGCTGGACAATCCACACAGCATCATCTAGCCCAAAGTAAGCTACTCAAAGCTTGTGTTGTGGGTACTAGACAACTGATATATTTAATACATTATATACATAGATAGATATTTTTATTATACATAGAAAACACCCAGACCAACGGAACAAATTTCTACAGATCATTCACACATTTGTTACGCGGCGGGAATCGAACCCGCAACTTCTAGCGTCGCAGGCGGACTCTCGCCCGCTGCGCCACTGAGGTTGTCAATAACTGCTTTTAAATTCAGATGTATGATTTGACAAACGTAGAAATATTGCAAGTTAACTATAAGCTTGTAAAATAGATCTAATTGTCAAGTGATGAGGGTGTTATTTGATTTGGACGACCTCAGTGGCGCAGCGGGCGAGAGTCCGCCTGCGACGTAAGAGGTTGCGGGTTCGATTCCCGCCGCGGAACAAATTTGTGTGCGATCTGCAGAAATTTGTTCCGTTGGTCTGGGTGTTTTCTATATATAATAAAAAATATCTATCTATGTATATAATGTATTAAATATATCAGTTATCTAGTTCCCATAACACAAGCTTTGAGTAGCTTACTTTGGGGCTAGATGATGCTGTGTGGACTGTCCAGCATGATTTATTTATTTATTTATTTATTGCAGCTGTTGGTGACGGCTGTGTGCTTGATGAAGACTGTCAGTTTTCAAATGGAGTCTGTGACATACGTTCTATGACGTGTGAACTTAGCACAGGTAATATTTTGGAAAATAAAGTGTGAACTATTCACTGTCAGTTTGTGTGACCCTTGACATTTGACCTTTAACCTTAGACCTTTGATTATATAGGAGTTAATTCACTAGCAATAATTATATAAAATTGTCATAGCCAATTGCAGAGGTCAACATTTTGATTTTTTTATTCATACGTATAATTAACTTGTATTTATAGAAAAAATTAAAAAAAACCCGGCTGAACGTATATGAAAATAGCTTCTTACATCCATCATATATTTTTTTGCCAACTCATTTATCAAAATGTGTTCAGCCGTTCGGGCTATAGCGACAGCCAACGAAACTCACATACATACAAACATACACCCCAAACATTATTACCCTTCACTTTCGCTTTGCAATAAGGTAAAAATCTAATTTATCCTTTACAGTATCAAGAATCTCTTCAACCAAATACGAAAAACCAGCTCAAACACGATCCCGTGCTAACGTGACGTCATCAATAGTGACGTCAGTCCGTGCTACGAGACAGCACGGCACAGCATGTAGTGCTAGCACGGGTTGCGAGGCGCCTTTCGAGTGCTCCGCCGGCGCATGCGTCTGTCCTGTGGGGTACTATGCCAGTGCTAATGGCACTGTATGTTTCGCTGGTAAGTCTAAAAAAATTGTTGATTGACCTCAAAGGTCATTAAAGGTCACCTTCTATCTATTTAAAAACTTGTCGATAGACCTCAAGGTCATATTAAAAAGGTCATCTTTAATTTGTTTAAATACTTGTCGATTGACCTTAAAGGTCATAAAGGTCACCTTTTATCCTTTTAAAAAACTTGACAATTTGACCTCAAAGGTAATGTAAACATCGCCTTTTATCTGTTCAAAAAACTTTACGAATGACCTTAAAAATCATATAAACACAACTAAAAACGCGTCCACACTAGTGACAAACTGTCATGACCGTGTCTCAGTACGGTAACAAACACGCGTGTCAATTTGACAGATATTTATTTTATTTATTTATTTATTTAAATTCTTTATTGCACACAAAATACAAAATATGCACAATTTTCGAGCATAATGCCGAAGGCATTTTCTACCTGCTGACCAAAGTAAAGTAGGAAAAATACAGAAGGCGTGCTAACAACAAAAATAACCTTAATAATCTAACATTAAACCTAAAATTTAACATGATTGAAAATTTAAAACAGTAATACAAACCATTATGTAATTAAATATTAAAATTTAGCAAGAGGATGATGGAGACGATTCAAGAAATAACTCCCGAGTCCGTCTTTTGAAACGTTCTCTGGAATCAATCTTCCTAACGTCGTCAGGAAGATCATTCCAAAGTCTAGCCGCTTGAATAGAGAAAGACTTATTATGACCTTGTCATGACAAGGTCGGCGTGTTTCGGACAGAGTCACGGCAAATCTGCTATTTATCTGTTATCTGTTGTCAGAGTTGGGATCGGTGTCGACGCAGGCGCAGTGTGTGGGTCTCCTTGCGGTGGTGGAGGAGGGGGTGTGCTCGTGCCCCCCCAACTTCTACTACGAGGAGAATATGAGGGACTGTGTTAAAGGTAGGTTGGTCTAACTCAAAGGTTTCGTCAAAAGTGACAAAAAAGCTTTGGACGAATCAGCTCCAACTCTGCTAGGTGTCTATACACCGTGAAATTTTAATGGTTGTTTTCCCGCAGCGAAATGGTTTGGTCTTGGTAATACAATCGTTGTATAAACAAATTAAATGTGAAAAACAAAAAAAAAATTGAAAATTTAATTCGAAAGCGACCACGAACCAATAGTAATTCATCCCGATACTACGCGAAGGCGGCCGGCGGCGCGTGCGATTCGAATAGTACCTACAAGTTACGTCTAATGTTACTATTGTTCCTCACATTTTCGATTTTATGAATATTTTTAAATTATTTTAAAACAAAAACATATTTTTTTTCACTTTTACTCTATTTTTCGAAAGTACTCCTTATGGCAAGTTGTTCTGCCGCGAGAAAACTTCTATCTTATCTTGGTCTTGAAATGTTCGTGGAGGTGTAGGGGAGGTTTAAAAGGTAAGAAAAATTCGAATAACTGCCGGGAAAACCCTAAAAATATCCCTTTTCTATTTCCCATACAAACGTTTTCTAAATAAAATGTAGAGTCAATTTGAACTTTATTACTATATAAAGTTCATATTAAATTATAATCACTCACTGTTGTCTAAGTAATGTAGAAAGCAGTACGAAGTTTGCCGGGACAGCTAGTAATACATTAAAAGCGCTAGACCCAGCGAGTTTCTTGTCAGTTCTTCTCGCACTGGGGATAGGACTGGAATTGGCACCTAGACTCACCTAGTGTGTAAGACGATTCAAAATGATCCTTGTGATATTACTGAATAAAGATTGACTATTGACTATTGGCTTCCGTCTCCGACTTCGCCTGATAGGTACACTAGTAGTTTAGAATTTGACCTGATACCTACAGTTTTATTTTGGAATCCTAATAATATTATAAAGGCGAAAGTTTGTATGGATGTCTGGATGTATGTTTGTTACTCTTTCACGCTGAAACGTCTGAACGGATCTTGATGTAATTTGACACAGGTATAGATTTTAGTCTAGAATACCACACTATTTTTTATCCCGGAAAAATGTACGGTTTCCGTGGGATAGATTTGTTTTTGTTTTTCAAGGTACCACGCGGGCGAAGCCGTGGGCGGAAGCTAGTTATAAATAATATTCTGGCACCTAGACTCACCTAGTGTGTAAGACGATTCAAAATGATCCCTGTGATTTTACTGAATAAAGATTATTGACTATCATTGTTGTCACTTTCGTCATTGTTAGCAAAAAACAATTTTGGTTATCTCGTAATTAGTTAATTTTAGAGATAGCGCGCACGGGTTACGTTTGTCACCGTGACTGTTTCGTCACTCTTAGCAAGTGCTGGTTATGTATGGCAAAGTGACTATCGGTCGGTTTCTATATTCTATCCATTTGTGGATTTTGTATTTTGGATAATTATATTGTATTTGACATTACTTCTACACCGTGAAATTTTAATGGTTGTTTTCCCGCGGCAGAACAACTTGCCATAAAGAGTACTTTCGAAAAATACGCCTTCGCGTAGGTATTGGGATGAATTACTATAGGTTCGTGGTCGCTTTCGAATTAAATTAACATTTTTTTTTTTTTTGTTTCTAATATTTAATTTCTTTATACAACGATTGTATTACCACGACCAAACCATTTCGCTGCGGGAAAACAACCATTAAAATTTCACGGTGTATAGGATTAATGTCAAATACCTATCCAAAATACAAAAACAAATCTATACCGCGGGAACCGCACATTTTTTCGGGATAAAAAATCCTATGTCCGTCTCCTGATTTTAAGCTACCTCCTCACCAATTTTCAGCCAAATCGGTTCAGCCGTTCTTGAGTTATAAATAGTGTAGCTAACACGACTTTCTTTTGAGTAAATGCCCACCAATATTTATTATTGTTGTCTCCCAGTGACCCGCCGGATCACCGATTCGTGTACATCCGATGCGAACTGCCACACGTTCGGCAGCGCTGGTGTATGCGGCCCACCTGAGGAGCCCTGGCAGATGAGGAGCTGCGCCTGCGACTTGGAACGCGCCGTGTGGGACGCACGCAGGCAAATGTGCAGATTATTTGCTGGTAAGTAGGCACTGAGGGTACTACCATTGTACTCAACTGTTTCGTCATTGTTCTCACTTCCGTCACTGTTGGCAAAAAACAATTTAGGCATTGACGACCTCAGTGGCGCATCGGGAAAGAGTCCGCCTGCAACGCAAGAGGTTGCGGGTTCGATTCCCGCCGCGGAACAAATTTGTGTACGATCTGCAGAAATTTGTTCCGTTGGTCTGGGTGTTTTCTATGTATAATAAAAAATATCTATCTATGTATACTCGTATAATTTAATAAATATATCAGTTATCTAGTACCCATAACACAAGCTTTGAGTAGCTTACTTTGGGGCTAATGATGCTGTGTGGATTGTCCAGCATTATTTATATTTATATTATTTATATTCTCTTTTGGGACAATCTTCAAAATCAGTGTATTCGGTTGACCTCTCTGGTGCTTTTTGAATACTAATATTACAGCTGTTCTGTATTTTTATATCGAAAAGGAGGTGTCTAAATAAGCGTATTTTCATATTCGCCCCTAATTTTCTCAACCAGTTTTCGAAATATTTAGGTGTGAAAATTTTGAGACCATAGCAATCAATATTGATGCCAAGCAGTCAATAAAAGTAGGATTTTTATAAGAAAAAAGATTATAAAACAGTTAAATTGTTTATTAAATTATTCAGATATTATCTTAATTCTAATAGGATCATCTAAAAAGTAAAATTTAGATGGAATTTCCACTTGGTTGGTATTTTTTGTAGCATCAATTATTAAAAAAATTAAACAAGTTGAAACAATAGGATCTAAAAATATAATTATTTTATGATTAAATATAACATTTTCAGCCTGGAATATCTGGCAGCATGTGCATATTTGTAATATTTTATGACTTTATAGTAAGAAAAATGCAATTTTTTGATGGATCTGGTCATTTTGACCACAGTGATCAATACCATATCAATAAAAAAAAGTTACTAATTCAATGATAATGCAGAGATGCAAAAAGATAGAAAGCTATCACTTGCACAGGTTAAATATATTCCTAAAACTGGTCTAATGATTGAATTAAAATATAAACAAAGTGAAAATCAAATGAGAAAAATGTACCATAGCAATCAAACATTTACAAATTGAAAGCCAGAGTAGTCATACGTTTACCTCTTTATCTCAGCACCGAGGCAAAGCAGAACACGCTCGTCCCCCTCGGTAGATAGAGCAAGCCTGTTGGCAGCGCGCATGGCGAAAACCAATTGTCCAAAGCGTTCAGTTGGAGATGTGAGCACGAATTCGTGTCGCTCCAGAGCGATAAACAAAAACACGCGGACACAACTTATTTTTCGAATTGAAGCTAAATTATGCATTTATTATTGTAATATAATTAAATTTCATAAATAATAACTTTTCTTTATGTTAGATAAATAAAGAAAATGTCAAAATATTTCAACACAAAAAAGTTACGATGATTTTTTTAAGTCAATCTGTAGTCAGGACAGCCCAGAGCAATCAAGTTTTCGAGGTTTCCGATTTTTTTTAATATACTTACAACAATGTTAGAGAAATAATTCTGAGTGCCCAAGGTAGCTTACAGGCCAAGCTATCCAACAAAAAAAACTCCTATTTAAAAATATTATTTTAAGGTAGACTTCTTCACTCGGACACGTAATTTTTTTGTTTTGGAGATTGAACCTTTTACACTGTTCGCCATTGTTCGCACTTTCGTCATTGTTCGCAACAAACAATAAAAAAAATCTCTTAAAATATTAGTTTATTTTATATGTACCCTTCGTGGAATAACTTATTATTATCAACCAATCTTTTATTGCTCCATCTTCATTCTATCAGCTTGAAAGACGAGCTCTAAAATCAAGCTTAAAAAGTCAACTTGAGTAGAATCGCCTACTAATTAACCCAATTTAAATTGAACTATATTTAAGGCTATAGCTCGGTAAAGTAGGTATTATAAATATCACGAGATCAAATTTATCTCTCCCAATGCTTATTATACTACTTTATCACAATGTTATTGATAAATGTGACGTTGGTAACCGAAACTAATGCCGTCTCTCTCACCCGCAGGTGTCGGCGAAGCGTGTGAGGCAGACAGCGACTGTTTGGCCGGCGAGCTGGAGATCCAGTGCGCGGCCGACGAGAGCGGGCAGGGATACTGCGTGTGTCCCGATGGATACGTGGCCGTGGACGGCTTGTGTCTCACCACTGGCTTGTGTAAGTGATGTGTCTTGCCAGAGGCTTGTGTCTGTGTCTCGCCATCGGCTTTTGTGTCTCACCACTGGCTTATGTAACTAAGTGTCTCACCACCGGCTTTTGTAACTCACCATTGGCTTGTGTAAGTGTCTCACCACTGGTTTGTGTCTGTGTCTCACCACCGACTTGTGTAAGTGTCTCGCCATCGGCTTTTGTGAATCACCACTGGCTTGTGTACCTAAGTGTCTCACCACCGGCTTGTGTGTCTCACCACCGGCTTTTGTGTCTCACCACTGGGTTGTATAAGTGTCTCACCCCTGGCTTGTGAAAATGTCTTACCACTGGCTTGTGTCTGTGTCTCACCTCCGACTTGTGTAAGTGTCTCGCCATCGACTTTTGTGTCTCACCACTGGCTTGTGTACCTAAGTGTCTCACCAGCGGCTTGTGTGTCTCACCACCGGCTTTTGTGTCTCACCACTGGTTTGTATAAGTGTCTTGCCACTGGCTTGTGTAAGTTTCTCGTTACTGGCTTGTGTAAGTGAAGTGTCTAACCACTGGATTGTGCAAATGTCTCACTACTGGCTTGTGTAAGTGTCTCGCTACTGGCTTGTGTATGTTGCTCACCACTGGCTTATGTGTCTCGCCACTGGCTTGTACATAATATATGTGTCTCACCACTGGCTGGTGTAAGTGTCTCACCACTTGCTTGTGTAAGTCATAAATCTTTCCTACTCTTATTATAAATTAGATAATTTGTGTTTTTTTTATTATCTAGTAGATAATATTTGTTTTATTTAGCAATAGGAGACGCGTGCCAAAGCTCCCAGGAGTGTACCGAGACACCGAACACCGCGTGTGTGAGCGGCTACTGCGCATGCGGCGACGGATACCAACAGATGGGCGAAGACTACTGCGCGCCCAGTGAGTAGTGAATAGTGATGTGATAGAGGCAGGGCGATTCTACTTAATTTGAAATTTTACCGTTATTTCAAATACTCTTTTAACCATAATCTCAGAAAATTAGAGAAATCAAAATAGATATGTATCGATGATCTGTGTCGTGCGTGGGAAACTTTATCTATACAAATATCTTAATTATTTACTAACTTGGGTCCACACTTATGACATTCCGCCGTCACTGTGACCGTGCCTGTGTCCGAAACACGCCCACATTTGTCACGCGGTACGTGTCACGGCAAAATGTCTACTTTATCACGAAGCCTTTTGAAAATCTGTGAAATTGTGACGAGTTTTTGTTACGGTATGGAGTCACGGTTACGCAATCACGGCAGTTTGTCACTAGTGTGGGCGAGTTTTAAACTCGGCTTCTGCAAAGTATTGAGAAGCTTAATTATTAAAATCATTAATCTATTTATTTATTTACATGCACAAAACACATTACAACCACAAAAATAAGTAGCACCTATATCAAAGTAGTTATGAACTTGATTTATTAGTTATTAATTAAATTAATTACTTATTTAGTTAATCAATGATGATAGATGGTGGGTGATGGATAGATAATGGTTGTTGAATGATAGATGATACATGATCTTAGTTAGATGAATGAAAAGTAATAAAAGATTACATGATGAAAAGTAATAAAAGATTACATCTGTTTGTTTAATCCAGTTATCGGTGGTAGCTGCGCCGTCGACGGTGACTGTGTCATCGAGCACACGGTGTGTCACAATGACACTGATACTAGTGTCACCACATGTCAGTGTGACATGACACACGTCGCGCACAATGACACGTGCTGGCCGGGTATGCATAGTTTTGACTGTGAATTTAAAAAACATGACGGCAAAATTAATCTATATAGACAGATCAAGAAGAAGAAGAAGAAGAATACAAAAAAGAAGAAGAAAAATCATGGGTTTCGCGATACCATATTTACGCGGGCAACAATTGAAATTGAAAAATATTTATTCAGTAAAATCACAAGGATCACTTTGAAACGTCTTACATGCGGTGAATCTATGTGCCAATTCTAACCTAACCCAAGTACGAGAAGAACAGGCAAGAAACTCGTCTCGGTCCTAGCGCTTTTTTGTATGATCCTTCTTACAAAAATGTAATCAAGATTATCTAATAATAATAACATAAAAACAAAAGACAAAACAAAACATAAATTTTGTTATATTACATGTTGACAGCATATTATGCTGACCTTTTGTTTTATGCATTTTGTAAAAAATATTATTTTTTTCAGTTTCACTTGGCTTCGAAGCGGAATGCAACAACACTGCGCAATGTTCGGCCGCGATGGGTGACCACGGCTTGTGTGCGGACGGGCGGTGCGTCTGCACAGACGCATACCACTTCAGAGACGGCAACTGTTGGCCTGTCACTGGTAATATTGATAATATAATATAAATATATCTATCAATCTATCTATATATAATAATCCTATATCATTTAAAGAGCAATTTTTGCTAAATATGAAATATGGTATATAAATAACAAAATATATATATTAAATTTAATCTGAAACTCGGAAACGGCTCCAACGATTTTCATGAAATTTAGTATGCAGAGGGTTTCGGGGGCGATAAATCGATCTAGCTAGGTTTCATTTTTAGTAAACGACGTTTTAAAAAAAAAACGTAGAAAAGCTCGGTCATCCAGGTACTCGTATAATATTGTCTATTAACGCAATTTAAAAAAAAAATTAACCCTTATTTTTTTTATAGTCAGGGGCATGTCCAAACTTAATATTTATCATTTTTTCAGGTCTTTTTCAGAGCTGTACCCGCACCAGTCAATGCTACCTGCCGACCACGTCCGAGCGAGTGGTGTGTAGGAACAGTCTGTGCCAATGCGACTTCCACTTCCCATATTCTGAGGAACTGGGCACATGTGGTAAGTACCTAGTATAACTGCTAAGAGATAGCGCGCACGGGTTATTTTGTCACCGTGACTTTTTCGTCATTCTATCAAGTCCATGATTATTGTATGGAGATGCGCGCATGTTACGTCACTGGGTGACATTTCGACACATAGCCAAGGACTTGATAAGAGTGACGAAATAGTCACGGTGACAAAAGTAACCCGTGCGCGCTATCTCTAAGAATACGTGTTTTTGTTTAATACTAGCTTCTGCACGCGGCATCGCCCGCGAAGTATCTACATAAAATATAGCCTATGTTCATCCTGAAAGTTCATTGTACACATTGGTGAAAGAATTTTTCAAATCGGTTCAGTAGTTTCGGAGCCTATTCAATTCAAACAAACAAACAATTAAATCTTTCCTCTTTATAATATTATTACTAAAAATATCTATATCTAGATTAATATCCTGAGTCGTAGGCGGTACCCCGAGTCAAACTAGCGCCGCCACCTATTTTATCTAATTATTCTGTAAAACAAAGGAATTTTCAAAAAGTGATCGGGTAATTTGTGATACCTATCATAAGCTTTTTTTTAATACCTCTGTAATAGTTTTATTTTGTTTAATTTAGCAAGAGATACGAAGTTGCACTTGGTGGACACTAAATTCTTTTTTTCGCCTCTCTGCCTAAACTATACAAAATAAAATTATTACAGAGGTATTAAAAAAAAGCTTATGATAGGTATCACAAATTACCCGATCACTTTTTGAAAGTTCCTTTGTTTTACAGAATAATTAGATAAAATAGGTGGCGGCGCTAGTTTGACTCGGGGTACCGCCTTAATCCAATCTCGTTTGCCAAGACAAACTCTTCTGGCAGAAATAGCCGACGCCAAAAGACCTGTCGGCCGGCCGTTGTTGCGTTATAAGGACAGCGTGAAACGTGACATGGCTACTTTTAAAATTAATAAATAATAATAATATATGATCACGACTGTAATCCCCAGGATCGGTAGATATCTCCTCAGATCTTTAGTTACTTAGATCTTTGAGGATATCTAAAGAGGGTAGTCAGAGGCAAGTCCAAACATGACATTTGGTACATGCCCACATTTTGCACAGTAGTTAGTATTCCGTACGCGACAGGTTGCAAGCCCATCGCCGCTTATAAGAATACTAACCTATGACACATACCTTCGAATTGGCTATTTGACAATAGTAACGATAACATATTTAATATATTAGATACATTAGCTTATAGGTTCACAATACTCATACAATATGTGTTTTGCATTAAAATAAATTGTAAATGTATCGTTTTTGAAAAATTCACTTGAGTTTTTTTGTCCGTGGATTACAAAAGCCGAAACGCGGGCGGCCATGCTTGACCATCGTGTGACGTCACTTCTCTAAGTGTCTCAGTAAAATGCATCTCAATGCTAAAATGTCGTGTGTTTTATCGTTGGCACTTGGCAGTTTGCTGAAAAGATTTACTCTAAATATTTTAATTTGTGTTTGTGAGAAGTTCCACAAAATGGAGCCAGGCTATATAAAAGCTGATAGTGCAAATCAGCCAAAAATCGATTCATTTAAGGTTGCTAATTTATTTGCATGTAGGTAATCCTAACTTTTGCTCAGCTGAGTTTCAGAATGTGAGTTTCGGACATTTAGGAACGTGTATAAACAATTTGTCAGGATATTTCATTGTAGTACTTTTACACAAAGGCATGGCACAAGTTTTTTAGCTTGTCATTTTTACAAAATACTAGCTTCCGCTCGCGGCATTTCCCGCGAAGTACCTACATTAAATATACCCTATGTTCATCCTGAAAGTTCATTCTACACATTGGTGAAAAAATTTTTGAAATCGATCCAGTATTTTCAGAGTCATGCAAACAAACAAACAAACAATCAAATCTTTCCTCCTTATTACATTAGTATAGATAGTATAGATAATCACACCTCTCGTCAAAAAGTCCATACAAACTTTGACACCGCTTTTTTTCCTTTGGTTTAGGTTTATTTTCGAAAACCCTTAAAATGCGTGTACCTACATTTATTTTGCCTATTAAGTACCTATTTCAACCGAGTTTCAAACAAAACACACCTCTCGTCAAAAAAACTTTGACGCCCCATTTAAACCTTTTTGGAGGGTTGTTTTGAAAAACCGATTATATACGTTTTAAATTATTTTGCATTTAAAGTATCCAAACCAAGATTCAGACCGATCGTACCACCCCTTAAAAAGTTCCCATATAAACATTGAGCCCCCATTTTACCCCTTTTTAAAGGTTATATCGAAAAATCTTGAAACACGTGTACATTTGTTTTGTATTTACATTACACAAACAAAGTTTCATGAAAATCGCACAACGCGTTAAAAAGTTTCATACAAACGTTTTTAGCCCTTTTCACCCCTTTAAAAGTGGAATTTCCAAAAATCCAGTCTTAGTGGGTGTCTACATACCAAGACAAACATACCCTCCAAATTTCAAGTCTGTACGACCAGCGGTTGTATCTATTCAAATCAGTCAGGACTTATCCTTTTATCCGTCCGAGACCCGTGACGTCACAGTCAGAAATGTCACGTGACCGGCTGTTTTCGCGCGAATTTCAAATCACTGGTGGAAAATATACATTTTTCTGATAAATATCGCTTTTTTTGAGGAAAAGATAATTGTAAGAGGTTTAGAATAAACTTACGTATATTTATAAGTATCTTTTTGAAAACTGTCAAATAGCCAATTTTTGGTTCTAGGGTATGCCGGTTTCCTCACGATGTTTTCCTTCACCGTTTAAGATTCTTACTTTTAAAATTGACTCTTCTAAATGGGAGAGCGAGGCCGAAGATCGTGATGCCTGGAGAAAAACTGTCGCCGACGGTGTTGCTGCACACGATAACGCCTGGCCCCTATTCAATAAACATTACAAATTGTAAAATACAATTAATTGTAAGCGGCTACAATTCTACAAGTTTCTGTTTAATAAAAAACTACGATTTACTGGAGGAAAATTTACAAAATTGTAAAGTTTTCTTACAATTCTACATATTTGTAGGTTTTATTAAACAGCACTTGTCATAAAATTCGACAATATGGTCACTATTTTACAAATTTGTAGACTTGTAATGTTTATTGAATAAAGGCCTGGCTCGACCTTTTAGCACACAAACGGGCTAAACGTCACCAAAGCGCCGCAGACCCGGTAACATCTTCAGGGTCTTATATTTGTAAAAATTGTGGCCGCGGCTGTCACTCCCGCCTTTATAGCCACGAACAGAGGTGTTCGAGTGCTTCAAATTGTTCTGTAACCTGACGCCACATAAATAATCTTTATTACATGTTAACAATGATGATGATGATGATGATGATGAATCCAATCACACTGATGTGATTGGATTCATCATCATTGAATCAATCATCAAATCATCAATCCAATCACACTGATTGGAAAGACCTAGAGTGGCGAATAGTCCTTCTTCTTCTTATTCATGCCCTTTTCCCACGCTATGTGGGGTCGGCACAACACGTTTTCTTTCATTTCCCTCCCATTTTACCCTTTTTAGAGGGTTATTTTGAAATATCCAAAAATACGTATCAATTTATTTCGCATTTAAAGTATCCAAACCAAAGTTCAGACGCCCCATTTGACCCTTTTTTGAAGGTTATATTGCATTTACAGTACACAAACAAAGTTTTAGGATTAAACGGGTATTTATAAATAGTAATACCCGTTTAATATTAATAATAACACCCTGATATAAGTATTTTTTTGACTAGACGCCCTGAGATAATTGTGCGACCTATCACCCTGATATTATTTTTCGACTAGACACCCTGAGATAATTGTGCGACCTATCACCCTGATATTATTTTTCGACTAGACACCCTGAGATAATTGTGCGACCTATCACCCTGATACAATTTTTCGACTAGACACCCTGAGATAATTGTGCGCCCAAAAACCCTGATATAACTTTTCGACTAGACACCCTGAGATAATTGTGCAACTTTCACCCTGATACAATTTTTCGACTAGACACCCTGAGATAATTGTGCGACCTATCACCCTGATACAATTTTTCGACTAGACACCCTGAGATAATTGTGCGTCCAAAAACCTTGATATAATTTTTCGACTAGACACCCTGAGATTATTGTGCGACCAATCACCCTGATAATGTTCCAAACCATACGCCCTGATATAATTTTTCGACTAGACACCCTGAGATTATTGTGCGACCAATCACCCTGATAATGTTCCAAACCATACGCCCTGATATAATTTTTCGACCAGATGCCCTGATATAATTTTGTTAATTGTTTTTTTTCAGTATCATCTGCTACAAGCATCATTGGAAGTACATTCGTTATAATAATAGCTCTAATGAATTTTATGTTTTAAGTTAAGTATTTATAGTTATAAGTAAGTACATGAGAATAAAATATTTTTAAAATATTATGTTTTTACGTTGCTGTGAACATTTCACAAAGCGGCATTTAGCCATATCTAACTACCTAGTATTATGGGAACAAAATGATAGATAGAATATAATATCATCATCATCTTCCTGCCCTTTTCCCACGTTATGTGGTCGGCACAACATGTGATCTTTCATCTCCCTCTATCATTCGTCACCTCAGTACTCACTCCTTTCTTACCCATTACATCTTTCACACAGTCCATCCATCTTTTCTTCGGCCTACCTCTACCCCAGTGTAGGTTCGATAGCTTTTAAAGTTTGAATTTTTAGAAATCGTAACGGCGTGATATACTTAGAAGACTCACCGTCGCAATTCCACAGCCAGAGCAGGTCCCGGGACGTAATAACACTGCTGAAGACTCACAGGCACTAGTATTATCGAATTTAGGTAGTTTGCACAACATTAGACAGAGTTTTGTATTTATTTTCAATAAAAAGTTCGAGAGCTGCGCGCGTTATTTTCTCGAAGTTGCAGGACAGTGGCGCTTACGCCGGATTGACGGCAGCGCCCGGAAACTCCCGACCGTATATTTATTGGTCGGACGGTAGGCAAGCTCATTTTGGCGGGAATGTAGTGGTCTTCAAATCAGCCATTCAAATATAAACCCAACACCCTGTATCCATCCACATTCATACCTAACACTCTCATTCTTGTAACTGATAGAATACATGTTATGTATATTTTTTGAATACATCATAGAATACGTACCTACCTACTTACCTACATCCAATGTTCATTATATGTTAGTCCTGGGTGGGGTCGAACCCACAACCTACAGTGCAGAAGGCAGAGCTACTACCAACTGAACTAGCCAGTCACAAAATTGATCTCAAAAGAGACAGATACCATAAACAAAGAAGAAGAAGAAGAAGACACCTTAATTGTCAAAATCTGTCTAGTCGTTTGGGCTACAGCGACCACCAAAGGAACTGATATAATGTAGGTACATCCTACTAATATTATAAACGTGAAAGTTTGTTACAATGTGTGGATGTTTGGATGTATGTTTGTTACTCTTTAACACGGAAACGGCTGAACGGATCTGGCTAAAATTTGCCACAGAGATAGATTATAGTCTGAAATAGCACATTGGCTACTTTTTATCCGGAAAAATGTACAGTTCCCATGGGTTATATTAGTTTTTGTTTTTCAAGGTACCACATGGGCGGAAGCTAGTACAATCATAAACCCAAAACACATAACCCTCTTTAGCAGTCGGGTAAGCTCAAATCACATGCAATGAACACATTATGTTAAAGCGACCTCTTAAATTTAATTTTAATATGTTTCTAATGACTTAAACCAAGCTATACTGTAATTACGTGTAAATATCTTGCAAATTACTCTTTTAGAATCTTAAGTATGTTATGCCATGATCAGGTAAGTTATTATGTTAGGCTGTCATCATCATCATCTTCCTGCCCTTATCCCACTAGGTGGGGTCGGCACAACAGGTTCTCTTCCTCCACTCTCCCCTATCATCCGTCATCTCAGTAGTCACTCCCTTCCTACACATATCGTCTTTCACACAGTCCATCCATCTTTTCTTAGGTCTACCTCTACTCTTATATCCATCCACATTCAAATCCATAACCCTTCTTGTAACATGACTTTCCTCCCGCCGCATGACATGCCCATACCACGCCAATCTATTACTCTTCAAGCTGTAGCCATGGAAAGTCTTGTTTAATAACTGGTTATGAAACAGTGAAAAAAAAATTCCTCATACATTTGAACCAGTTATGAAATCTTAGTTACGAACGTGGACGAAGGGAGGAATTCACTATGGGAGGCAAAGCCGATACTAAGTTATTTCACGAAGGGTACATTTAAAATTAACTAATATTTTACGAGATAACCAAAATTGTTTGTTGCGAACAATGACGAATAGTGAGAACAACGATAAAATGAGGAGAATCGTCCGATCTTGTTTTTTTTTAACCCCCGACGAAAAAGAGGGGTGTTATAAGTTTAACGTGTCTGTATCTGTGTATCTGTCTGTGGTAACGAAGCTCCCAAACGGATGAACCGATTTTCGATTAGTTTTTTTTGTGTCATAGATAATTTCACCCCGAGTGTTCTTAGCCATGTTTCATGAAAATCTGCTCAGCCATTTCAAGATCATCAGGTATTTTCTAGTTGATGAGGGGATTTAACTAACTTCCTTATTTCCAATCGATTCAAAATTTGGTACCTTACTTCAATGATATTGAAAGAACATGGTAATGTAACCATGACTTTAAATATGACATGTTAAGGTAAGGTTTAGATGTCGGGGAGTTTTAACAATTTTTTATTTTGTATTATTTATGAATCATTTTACCTCAGCTCAGGATTTTTTAACACAAAAACGACTAGTGTTTAAACAGTTTATTCAATAAAAAGGTACTTACAATTCAAAAATATAGCACACGCACATGTAACAAGCAACTTACGTCTAAGCATAATTATAAATAAATAACTGATTGAAAGAATTTAATACTCGAAAACTAATAAAAACGACCGCTGAATAATTATTCAACTATTGTGATCACACAGCCGGCGACAAAGAAAAAAAATACAAAAATATTTAAAAAACAAAGTAGTTTTATTAAAAAAAAACTTTTGAAATTAACATAATACAAAAAATATGCTAAGCCGTTATTTAAGGATTAGAGTTAGAGTAAAATGTGTAATATTATTTTCATAATTGTTAGTAAAATTATGATAAAAAGTATAGCTATCTCATTCAAAGGTACAGATTTGTAAAATAATAAAAAACATTATCGCCGGCCGGAGTTAGGTTAAAAAATGCACTAATAACACTCTTGCGCAGTCGAGTTTAAAAAATTAACAATTCAGCCTAAACTTCACAGTTCCTGTAGAAATTGTTGTTCAAAAACTTTTGCACTTAAACTAACAAGAAGCTTAATATAAAATGTACGCAGGAACAAAATACAGACCCTTAGTATGAATTGAATAATCTTTCATATGTAAATGGGCAAAAAGGGGGTCATCAAAAAGGAGGGTCAGCAGAAGGGGGTCAAAATTTGAATGGAAAATTGTATATGCGAGTACTTTAATCATAAAAAAGTGCAGACGAAGTCGCGAGGGGGTCAGCTAGTATTAAAATAGAACTTTAGAGGTCGAAAAATCAATGTATTGGTAATATTTTAATAAAATTGTTATGTACTTTATATGATTCTAACATTTACAGATTTTTTGTCTGTTTATGTATCTCTCAAAATCTACTTGATTACCTACTTGATTTGTACGTTAGTTTATTATTTAACCTAGTGACTGGGTTAGGTTTCATCACGCTTCCAAATGAAAAGGGTTAAAGGGGGTTAACATTTTGTAGTGGATAAGCTACATTTGAAATAAAATATAGGCAAATATTTAGTCCCATTTTTGTAATTCTTGCCGGTTCTTCTCAAACTCGAGTTATATTGGAAAATAAGAGGGTCAAAAAGGGGGTAAAATGTTTCATTATGGAAAAGTTGCAGTTATAAAAACACAATCCATCACCAGATATAATTGTAAATATTGTTCCAAGATTATTCAATTCATACTTCTACTAAGGGCTTTATCATTCATTACAATGGATATGTTTTTGAAATAGTAATTTTATACCTAGGGTTGAGCATATTATGCCGAAAAAACTATGACGAATGTTCTAGAATTTCTAGAGCTCACTACAGCCTCCCTTAGAACACTTAGTGCTTATGAGCTGAGCCGAGAAACACGAGTGTCACAACAAAGTTTTGCCGACAACTTTGTGTATATTTCTAGTGCGAATGAGACAAAAGGATCGTCAAAATTTACTCGCGGTACTTCAGTGATTATAAGTTCAGCCACTAACATGCCACGCGAAGTTTTGCCGACAGTTTTGTCCATCTTTCTCGTGCGAATGAGACAATGGCATCGACGAAATTTACTCGGGGCTGTATGTTAAGCCGGCAGGTGAATTAAGTTTATGAATCGCGATTTTCTCTATAGAAAAGGAGATAAAGTGACGATTGAGACAAGTGTTGTTTTTGCATGGCTAAGGTAAAATTTTGACCAAACTTTTGTTAACAAGCTTACCAGATCGGGCATCAAAATTTACAAGAATTCGTCCTTTGTCATATTATGGTGGAACATAAAACATCTTTAACAGGCGATTAAAATACTAACAAACTGTTCGTTCAATTAACAGTGCATAGTGAAAACGCTAAATCACATATTAATGTAACTCGTTTCTTTTCTCTTCCGTAATTTTAGATTTTGGCGAAACGTCACTTATCTTCTCTTAGAAAAGGTGTCTAAAGTGCTAAGGAAGGGCTGTGTTGAAAATGAACAATCATAATTCTAGAATTTGAGGTTATCCTGAAATTAAATAACTCTAAGTCCATACTTATCTCTGAAGTAGCATTATGTTAGCTATGCCCTTTGGCCAATAGCAAAATAATATTCCTGTTATTTATACAAAATAATACGTGAAAACAAACCTAGAATATGTAAAAAAACGATTCCTTTAAACCACACGACTGAAGTAAAACTTCTTTAGCTCCATCTATACCTATGTATGTAGACCTGTGTCTTAGATATACGAAACGCAACTATGAGAGGAAGAGAGAAAGAAATGCTCGCACCTCTCTCTCTTGTCCCTACAGTAATATACGAAGCGTACTCTTTCTATCTTCACTTATATCTTCCTCTCAACTTCCGTTCGCCTCGCCCGATCACACTTTTCGTAACGCTCTCGTCAAGTTCGCCAGCTTACTGCCAAGTCAAGCGTGCGTAAAGAATTTTTACTTCAATAATGAGAAGGTATTTTCTAGACGCCGATAGATGTTCTGATCTATAGTTAATGTAGGAGAGTGTAGGTTGTCTTTAAGTAAGATTTTGTATAAATAAAAGGTTTTTTGTAAGTACCTTAAGGTACTATTAAAGCCATTTTAGGATGGTTATTGTAACCATCTGTTAAAGTGACTTTGTTTTGCTAATCGGCCGTTAAACAACCGTTGTGTTCGTGAACTCTAGCTTATGTTTATTGGAATTTTATAAATCTCCCGTTTTAGTAATAGTTAGCCATGATTTTAGATGATTCCTAATTCTTGTTTTCAAACTATGCGCGTTTTTATTCAATAAGCGACATCTATTGGTATACAAGCAAAACACCAACATTTATAATAGCGCCATCTATTGACATTGAAGCAATGCGCTAAAACACTGACATTTGTCAGCGCCATCTACTGGTATTTAAGCAATGCTCTAATAAATACCGCAAAATTTTATGACAGCGCCATCTATTGGTGTTCAAACAATGCGCTATTAAGCACCGACAAGGTTTATGACAGCGCCATCTATTGGTAGTTTTGAGATGTCACAGCGCGCATAGTAATTATTAGGAGTGCTAAATTTAAGCACTAGTTATCGGAGGTAAGGTTAATTCTAATTTTTGACATTTCAAAAGTGATTACAATAACTCGTGCTCAGTCTGCTAAGTTGAAATGTCGGATTAAAATATTATGTAGCGTAGGTTTAGAAGCTCTTCAAATTACACAATACAGTGAGGTCACACCAATCTTTCCAGCATGGGAATTGTACCGCACTCTTCTTCTTCTTCTTTGTTTAAGGCATTGTCAATTTTGCCGGTGTCAAAAGTTTTTTATTAGTCAATATTAAACAAAAGATGGCTGTTTTGTTCAATATTCTCGGGATTTCCTCCGATGGAGTTAGAAACTATACACTTTAATTGAACTTTAAAGTGCATTGTGTAATTCAAATCACGCGCATGCCACGAACTCGGGCTATATTATAACAATAAAATTCAAAATGACACGATAAAAAAATAAAAAATTTGATCGATACAAACTCACAGCGCAAATCATCAGAAGAATTCCATTTTGTGTCTCAAATCGATGTCTCTGACACTCTTCCTCACTTGACACTTTAACCCTTTCACCACACTGGATTGTTAAGACCATGACACGTTAAGACTTGACACTGACAAAATTGATCTGACACATACCATAAATAAATAAGAGAAATAAATAATAAAGAGAAATACGCAGTATACAATTCTCATGCTAGAAGGCCTTATACTCAGAAACAGCCGACAAATGATATTTCCCGACATCTTACGTCTCTTACGAGGTTATGCATTGTTCGCGTGACAGAAGGAGACGGCAATATATCCCGCAGCACCCCACAGTATGGTAAAGTGGCTGGTCATTAGACCACTTGCACCTGCTCCCTGTCTTCGTACTCCTGACCCAACTCCTCGTCTTCATCGAAGATCTCATCATCATCAACGCTGGCCTCCTGCGAACAAAATCATAAATATTGGTTGAAATTCCACACAGCGCCCGGATAGATCGAAGTTCCTTTTCTTGCGTTCTATGAGAGAGAGAGAGAGAGAGAGAGAGAGAGAGAGAGAGAGAGAGAGAGAGAGAGACAGACAGAGAAACACGTGCTCTTTTCAAGTTACAACTTTTCGTGAGAATTTTTTCCGTCAATGCGCGATAAGGAACTTCGTTCCAAAAGTTTACAATTAATCTATCAGCTATCTGGTTCCCATAGTTAACAATATACAAGCTTTGCTTAGTTTGGGGCTAGATGGCGTTGTGTGAAATGTCCACCAATATTTATTTATTATTTATTGATTTTGATGGATCAATGAAATGACATAGGAACCAGATAATAGACTAATTATATACTTTTTTTTTATTTACATACATAGATTACATGATTACACCCAGACATGGAACAAACATCTACATTCATCACACAAATGTTAGTCCTGGGTGGGGATTGAACCCACAACCTACAGCGCAGAAGGCAGAGCTACTTCCAACTGAGCTGTGAGGCCAGTCAAAATGATGAAGAAGATGATTTATTAATTTAACACTTGCGACCCAGAACAAACATCTCCATTCATCACATCACACAAATGTTAGTCCTGGGTGGGGATCGAACCCACAACCAACAGCGCAGAAGGCAGAGCTACCATCTGAGCGACCGGTCAAATGATAGTTTACCTGATACTGCTGGTACTCGGAGATGAGATCAGCCATGTTGCTGGCAGCTTCAGTGAACTCCATCTCATCCATACCCTCACCGGTGTACCAGTGGAGGAAAGCCTGAAACAAAACTTTTGTATCAGAAAACAATCCGTTTAAGTTAAACATTGGTGGCCTGAAGACTAACAGGGAAAATGCTTTTGGAATCCCCAGGCTCGGTAGATATCTCCTCAGATCTCTAGTTACTTAGATCTTTAAGGATATCTAAAGAGTTAGAGGCACGTCCAAACGTGATACATTTGCACAGTAGTTAGTATTCCGTACGTGACACGTTGCAAGCCCATCACCGCTTATAAGAATACTAACCTATAACACACACCATTGATTTTTTTTCTAGGGTATGCCGGTTTCCTCACGATGTTTTCCTTCACTGGCATTGCACACATAATTTTTGCGACTGAAAAACCCATTGGTGCGCGACCAGGGGTCTCACCAAGAATTCATAATACATACATACATACATACATAAAATCACGCCTGTTTCCCGACGGGGTAGGCAGAGACCACGGATCTCCACTTGCTACGATCCTGACATACTTCTTTTGCTTCATTTACTCTCATTACATTCTTCATACATGCTCGTCGGTTTAGAGTACTCTGGACCTGGCCTTTCTCTAAAACGTCCCCAATTTGATCGAGGCACGTACGCCGAGGTCTTCCCCTTCCAACTGTCCCATTCACACTCTCCTTATACAACTGTTTCGTCAATCTCCTTTCATCCATCCTTTCATAATACATTACCGAATTAATATTACATTTTTATTTCGTACCATGACCTATGCAAAATGTATGGAAGTAGTGACGTTTTTATAATGGAATCGTTACGGAATCGTTCTGGAAGACTTCGTGGTAAGGCCCCTGATCTCTAGTTGCTTAGATCTTCGAGGATATCTAAAGAGGGTCAGAGTCACGTCCAAACATGAATAGCACATGACCAAATTTTGCACAGTGGTTAGTACTTCGAACGTGACAGGTTGCAAGCCCATTTATAAAAATACTAACTTATAACACAAACATTTGATTTTTTTTCGTTCTAGGTTATCCCGGTATCCTCACGATGTTTTCCTTCACCGTTTAGGAGCACTGGCATTGCGTACATAATTTTTTCGACTGAAAAACTCATTGGCGCTACCAGGTTTGAACCCACGACCTTCGGATCGTGAGGCAGGGTTGCTACCACCATACCTTCCTCCGGAACATAGCGGTGAACTGCTCGGAGATGCGTTTGAAGATCTCCTGGATGGCTGTAGAGTTTCCGATGAAGGTGGCTGACATCTTGAGGCCACGCGGCGGCACGTCGCACACCGCCACCTTCAGGTTGTTGGGGATCCATTCCACGAAGAAACTGTCCAGGAGAATAAATATAAATAAAAAAACTTGTGTTGACCGACACCCGGATGGAACGATGTTCCTTTCCTTGCTTTCTATGAGAGAGAGAGAGACAGACAGAGAAACACGCGCACGCCGCACGGCTTACAACTATGGCAAGAAGTGTCGTTACAACTTTTCGTGAGATTTTTTTCCGTCTAGCCCCCTTTCACAACGCGCGATAAGGAACTTCGTTCCAATATTTTAATGAAATTTAGTATGCAGCGGGTTTCGGCGGCAATTAATTGATCTAGCTAAGTTTTATTTTTGAAAAACGTCGTTTACCAAAAAAAACAGAGCAAAGCTCGGTCTTAGCTGTGTGATTCTATAAGACCTCATTCTAAAGTTCGAATCTGAATCCGCTGTGAGTTTCTTGATTGGCATTCTAAAAACTCGGTTGATAATTCGAATTTACACTAGCGCCACTCTTGCGAGCGTGTCAGCGAGTTGAACTAAATTGACGGGGAGATTTTGACAGAAAAAATAGGAGATGACGTAAAAAGGTCAATGTCAAATGTCATTTTGAACCCTAGGCGAAGTGTGAGTGAATTGCGATGTGAGATGCGAGTGATGTTTGAATTTTACAGAATCGACGTACAGGTACTTATAATTATGTATTCGAACAGTTCACTTGGGGTTTGACTATTGCTAGCTATGAACTAGGCATGGAAATGATTGCTATTTTTAATCTATATATATAAAAATGAATAGCTGTTCGTTAGTCTCGCTAAAACTCGAGAATGGCTAAACGGATTTATCTTATCTTGGTCTTGAAATGTTCGTGGAGGTCTAGGGAAGGTTTAAAAGGTAACAAAAATTCGAGTAACTGCCGGGAAAACCCTAAAATAGCCCTTTTCTATTTCCCATACAAACGTTTTCTAAATAAAGTGTAGAGTCAATTTGAACTTTATTACTATTTAATAAAGTCCATATTAAATTATAATCACTCACTGTTGTCTAAGCAATGTAGAAGGCGGTACGAAGTTTGCCGGGACAGCTAGTTCATTATAATTTGTTGATGATTAAATTTTGTCACTGCTATTTCTCCTGTGATTTTTCACAGGCAATGATTTATCATTTTGATTTTGCATTTTTCATTTTGTCACTTGGTGAATTGCGATAGCTACGTGCTACTATGATTAGCATTCCTAGTGAAATCACAGTCAGAGCGAAATGATCCGTAAAACGATGATTTCGTAAAACAAATTATGTAAAAGTGAACTTTACATGCATGCGATTAGAGTTTATAGTTAACCGTCATAGTTCTGACAAGCATAAAGCTATTTTTTCGCTCTTTCTCGCACGCCGTAATAGGCATTTGACGTGTCTCGCTCTTACGGCGGTTTTACCGACCGATGCTATCCGAACGTTCTGCGATCTCTTCTTCTTCTTCTTCAATTATGGCATCTGTCTCTTAGAGAACAATTTTGCCAGTGTCAAGTGTATTTATTTATAAGTATTGTCAACGTCACAGAGTCATAGTCAAGTAGTCAAGTCAATTTTAAACAAAAGATGGCTGTTTTGTTGAAAATTTTCGGGATTTCCTCCGATGGAATTTGACGAGAACTATTCACTCTAATTCACATACTTTACACTCGCGTCAAAAACCCGGGCTTTATTGGCAAAATAACCACCAAAATTACGCAATAAAACTCAAAATAACACGAGAAAACATATAAAAACCATATATAAATGTGTGTGATA
This sequence comes from Cosmorhoe ocellata, assembly GCA_963675405.1. Lineage (NCBI taxonomy): Eukaryota > Metazoa > Arthropoda > Insecta > Lepidoptera > Geometridae > Cosmorhoe > Cosmorhoe ocellata. Next base: position 1,822,219 of record OY776273.1, read on the forward strand.
AATAGCAGACTCTGTGAAGGAAAGGTGTGACGTATGAAAACTTATTTCATATGATTTTTCATATTTTATGATTGGTCCCATGCCTAGTATGAACAATTCACCTGTAGTTTGACTATTGATAGGTATGAACAATTCACCTGGAGTTCTTGTTCTGGATCGCCATGACCTGGTCGTCAACCTCTCGCATGGACATATGCCCGCGGAAGATGGTAGCTACAGTCAGGTATCGTCCACGCCGCGGGTCGCACGCCGTCATCATGTTGCCGGCGTTGAACATCTGAACACAACCACCCATGTTAGACATGCGGCCCACCGAGTAATTACCTGGTCTACCATGAGTTTTCACAATCTACACTCGCTAGCGACTGTAGTTAAAAAAAATATGAAAACTTGTACAGCGCCTCTAGCGGATAGTTGGGTACTAAAACGTCGCGTAGTTAACTATCCTACGTCACAGTACTACAGCGACTGTAGTTTGCGCTCATTAATTTGCTTAGAATTTGGCACCATGAGTAACAATTTTGACAGATGTCATAGTAACGTACTATTACTACTGTAGTAACGTCAGCCAATCTAAATGTGACAACTCATGGTAGACGTACCCTATGTATTCGGTACTGAATAACGAGTGCGCCATCTAGTGCCGAGTAACGAAACGTAACTCACGCATGCATTTCGTTACTCGCGTTTCGTCATACTGTACGGTGGCATAGGCAATACGACTCGATTCTTTTTAGTGAAGAGTACCTGGCGTCAAACTCGGGCTTGTGATTTTAGATTATGAAAGTGACTTTTAACCGAACTTACTTGACTCATCAGCTCTGGAACAGTTTGAGGGCGGTAGTCGAACGAACTTCTAGCTGTGAGTGGCGCGAAACCTATAACCACACAAATTAAGTGAGTGAAGTTTCCAAATTCATTGTTTAGTGACCCACGTTACTCAAAACATCAAGCCTCCCAGTCAGGGTCACGGTCAAGGTTAAATTCAGGTTCATACAGATTCTGGTGAATGCTCAGGGTTAAGGTCAAAGTCAGGATCTTACAGACCATGGTGAACTCTTAGGGTTAAGGTCAATGTCAAGGTAAAAGTCAGGATCATACAGACTCATTGTGAAGGTCAAGGTTATGGACAAATTCAGGATCATACAGACCATGGTGAATTCTCAGGATTAAGGTCAAGATCAAATAAATTATGGTAATTCATCAAGGTTAAGGGATCTAAGAGATGATGGTAAATTCTCAAGGGTGAAAGTCAGGATCAAGGAGACCATGGTGGCCTCAAGGTGAAGAGGTACCTGGCATGAAGAAATGCAGACGCGGGAATGGCACCATGTTGACGGCCAGCTTACGCAGGTCCGCGTTCAGCTGTCCCGGGAAACGTAGGCACGTCGTCACGCCGGACATGGTTTGCTGAAATTAAATACAGAGGTCAAATTTGTTGGAGGTCAAGTTTGTTGGAAAGGTCAAATTTGTAGGATAACATACGGTTTTTATGTAATTATTCGTTTGTGTCAGAAGACGATGAAAATACAGAGGTCAAATTTGTTGGAGGTCAAGTTTGTTGGAAAGGTCAAGTTTGTTGGAAAGGTCAAATTTGTAGGATAAAATACGGTTTTTGTGTAATTATTACTTTATGTGAGAATATGATGAAGATGAACTACAAATAGATAGCAAAGACTAAAACTTTCGCTGCTTTTACCTTTAATTATTTTCCCGACGTTTGGACGTAAAGATATAAAGGTAAATAAAGAGATGGCGCTATAACAAACTTAGGCTTATCAAATGCTAGAGGTTACCAAGAGATAGCACTGTATCAAACTTTGGCATATCAAATGTCAGAGGTTACCAACAGATGGCGCTGTATCAAACTTGGGCTTATCAATCGCTAGAGGTTACCAATAGATAGCGCTATAACAAATTTGGGCTTATCAACCGCTAGAGGTTACCAACAGATGGCGCTATAACACATTTGGGCTTATCAACCGCTAGAGGTTATTAACAGATGGCGCTATAACAAATTTGGGCTTATCAACCGCTAGAGGTTATTAACAGATGGCGCTATAACAAACTTGGGCTTATCAAATGCTAGAGGTCACCAATAGATAGCGCTGTATCAAACTTACGCTTATCAAGTGGTTGAGGTCGCCGTAGCTGGGGCTGGTGAGCCGAAGCGTCCGGAAGCAGATGTTGTAGAGCGCTTCGTTGTCGATGCAGAACGACATGTCAGTGTTCTCGACCAGCTGGTGGACGGACAGGGTCGCATTGTACGGCTCGAGGACCACTTCGCTGACCTTTTAAGAAAAAAAACATGATTAAGACTGTTTTTAGGGTTCCGTACGCAAAGGGTAAAACGGGACCCTATTACTAAGACTCCGCTGTCCGTCTGCTGTGTGATCTTTTGAGGATAAGAAAAATAGTGATTTTCATAATGTTAATACCAGACATAAAAATAAACTCGCTGTTCCCACGGTTAGGCTCACTAAAGTAAGCAAATCCTTTATAGGGCAATGTGTACCTACGCTTCTATAACAAGATCCCAAGCGACATGCTTGATTTATCGATTGGAAAATTCAAAAATGTAATTAAACAAAACCTGTATTGTAAAGCTTATTATAGAATATCAGAGTACTTAGATGACAAAAAAGTTTGGGAAGAATCAGCTCCAACTCTGCTAGGTGTCCCTAACAATGTTAACAAGGTTCATACAAAGCGCTAGACCCAGCGAGTTTCTTGTCAGTTCTTCTCGTACTGGGGATAGGATTGGAATTGGTACCTAGACTCATCTAGTATGTAAGACGATTCAAAATGATCCCTGGGATATAACTGAATAAATGATTATTGACTATTGACTATTGATATCTAAGGAGGGTAGTCAGAGGCACGTACAAACATGACATTTAGTACATGCCTACATTTTGCACAGTAGTTGGTTTTCCATAAAATAACAATGTACTATTAATTCGGTAATATATTATGAATTCGTGGTGAGGCCCCAGGTACATACCTTGGGTGAGGGCACCACGCTGAAGGTGCTCATGATGCGATCTGGGAACTCCTCGCGGATCTTGCTGAGTAGCAGCGTCCCCATCCCGGAGCCCGTGCCGCCGCCCAGGGACTGCGTCAACTGGAAACCTGAACCACGGGGTGCAATGCAAAATTTGAAAAATCTCACGTAATTTTGAACAAAATATAACGACATCTATCGTCGGTTGGCACACCCAACGCTTTTAGCGCCGTCTATGAGCACACCTTTTTAGGGCCTTAGACCTTGCTCTAATCGCGACATCTAGCGTACAGTAGTGGAAGGCAAAATAGCCCGAAGGTTTTTAGCCCGAAACCGTGTCACGATTCGTTGTAGGAGATGGTGCATCTGTATAGTATTTTAATCTGGGCCTGAACACAACCCACAATCTTCACTAATGACCAGGGGTCGAAATTAGGTAGAGTTATTTATGTACTTACACTGATTTCATACAGTGAAAGAATAAAGTGGATATGCCTCAATACCGAGATAAAATTTTAAAGAGCAGAAAAATCACGTAATTTATTAAATAAAAAAGTTATTTACTTTTACACAATTTAAACCACTGGACGCGCGACGTTGCCAAATTTACATTTACATCACACGGGATTGTCCATTAGAAATCCCGAGAAGATCCATATTAATATCAACATTTCGATGCAAGTACATAAATAATTCCCCAGGGCGTAAGGGGACAACAAGAAAAGAAAAACATCCCATCAAAAACATAAATGTGAAATGAGAGCCAAGTTCAATAAGTAGGTATGCTTTAGTCGTTGACTTCAGCGACAAAAGAAGTGAGATCTAAACGGGTGCCAAGTACAATGGTCAGTCCTAAAACTTATTTATAACAATATGAAATATTTTTAACAACTTTAAGATATAATTTCATCTTAAAACTTAGGATATTATATTGAAGCCTAAGGTCTAACTTGGCTAGTTCTCATATACGAATTAACTACTGACTAACTATGTCCAATCGCTAGTTTCTACCAGCAATCCAAATTTTTAGAAGAATAAAATAAGAACTTGCAAAGGCTATACTTACCTAATTTAATTTGTACTCTTAAGAAAACTAGCCAAGTCAGACCTTAGGCTTCAATATAATATCCTAAGTTTTAAAATGAAATTATATTTTAAAGTTGTTAAAAATATTTCATATTGTTATAAATAAGTTTTAGGACTGACCATTGTACTTGGCACCCGTTTAGATCTCACTTCTTTTGTCGCTGAAGTCAACGACTAAAGCATACCTACTTATTGAACTTGGCTCTCATTTCACATTTATGTTTTTGATGGGATATCATTACTTTTTGTACAGAACTTATTAGTAAGTAGGTACTTATTCTTATATTATTATACTTATATATCTACCTGCAAGGGCGGCTCAAACTATTGGCACATTGTATAGGTATGTACATACATGTAGGTATACCTAAGTAGGTAGGTACTTACTGAATAAGTATACGTACTACCTATATCTATCTTTTATGTGTAAGCCATTATCGTCAAAATAGTGAACCATAAATACAATAAAAACTTACAACCGCGTGCGCGATATTATTATGCGGTCCGGCGGCGGGCGAATAAGTCGCCTGCGGGCGGGGTGGGGGAAGATGTCGCTCATCGCTGAGTAGGTACGCAACCGCCGAATGCGGGCAGACGCGGGGCAAACGTCATTGACGGTTGTTAGATAGGTAGGTAGGTACACTCAGCTAGAGCTACCTTTGTTAGCTAGGTAGTATGTACGTAATGTAGGTACTGGTCATATAATAGAACCATATACTTACGCTTAGTATGTAGGTACATTTAAAAAAAAAATCTTCCTTTCCTTTCCTAAGATTATGGTAAAATGGTAAATAATCTCCTGAAAGTGAAACTTTAATAGCTAGACAGTGAGTTATTGTTATTATAAGCTACCTACCTATAAAATAACGTAGGTATTGTGTATTTTAGTGTGTCAGATAAGTTGGTACCTACCTACTTATAGTCAGGTAGGTACCTACTTACTTAATTTTACAAGTTAGGTATATATAGTATTCTATTGAGCAAGTGTACCTATCTAGGTATACATACTCAGTAAGTATCTATCTACCATTGAGCTACCTACTTACGTAGGTACGTGCTAATAATTTGAACTGTCCAATGTCCATGTTAGTTAGGTTGCTATGTAAATCCTACTAAACGCGACAGTTTGTAAGAATGTATGGATGCGTGGATGTATGTTTACTTACTTTACTTACTTTTTATCTCGGAAAAATATAAGGTTCTCGCGGCAGATTTGTTTTTTTTTCAAGGTATCACGCGGGCGAAGCCGCGGGCGGAAACTAGTACTGACATACCTACTTTATTAGTCTAAACCTAAATACTTATCTAGTCTACCTATCTACATAGACGGCTCAACTATTGGCACATTGTATACCTAGGTACCTACCTAAGTAGATAGGTTAGACCGATAATAGTAGGTACTTACCGAGAGTATACTACTTACCAATCCAAGACACTACGGCCGCCGCCAAGGACATACCTACTTTATTAGTTTAAACCTAAATACTTATCTAGTCATACTTACCTATCTACATAGACGGCTCAACTATTAGCACATTGTATACCTAGGTACCTAAGTAGATAGGTTAGCCCGATAATAGTAGGTACTTACCGAGAGTGTACTACTTACCAATCCAAGACACTACTTCCACTCGTTATTATATTCACGTCAAGACCCTATTAAAATCCACATAATGACCGACTGTCATCTATTTAGATTGCTATTCTTATATTACAGGCGCTAGTAAGGGTTCCTAGGAGAATCAATTAATTGAAAAAGTACGATAAAAATAAAAAAAATTACAAGTTTCAGATTTTTTCCTTTGTATCCACCCCACTACCTACCTGGATGCCAAATTTGAACGTTCTAGGTCATCTAGAACTGGGTTATAATTAACGTCTATAGATCAGTCAGTGATAAAATTTTCCATAACCAGCCATTTTTGGACGTTAATATCTAAATAACCGTTTGAGGTGTGTTTATGAAATTCGGTGCACATATTTTACTCGCAAGTGGCAATAGATGAGCCAAATTTGACTTGTTTATGTGAAATAGTTTTTGAGTTACGAGGGGGTGAAAAATCACCCAAATGGTTCCCGTAATATTACACTAGGCGCGCATCGCCCGTTCGCTTCGCTTGAACTTGGCTTGACACGCTGCCGCGTGTCTAGATGGTCACGACTATAATCCCCGGTATATATCTCCTGTGACCTCTAGACATAGATCTTCGAGGATAGTCAGACAGAGGCACGTCCGAACATGGCACATGCCCACATTTTGCACTGTAGTTATAATTCCGTACGTGACAGACTGCAAGCCCATCGCCGCTTATAAGAATACTAATCTATGATCACATCACACATGACCCTTTTTAACCCCCCACGAAAAAAGAGGGGTGATATAAGTTTAACGTGTCTGTGTATCTGTCTGTGGCATCATAGCTCCCAAACGGATGAACCGATTTTCGTTTAGTATTTTTTGTGTCATAGATAATTTTATTCCGAGTCTTCTTAGCCATGTTTCATGAAAATCTGTTCAGCCTTTCGAAGATCATCAGCTCTTTTCTAGTTGATGAGGGGATCTGACTAACTTCCTTTATGTGCGATCGATTCGAAATTTGGTACCGTATTACTTCAATCTTATACCTTTAAACGAGCAATTCTTGTATATATACAGTCGTGGTCAACTAATTAGGGACATGCAAGATAGTGAAGAACAATAACCGGTTATGTACATACAAATATAAAACCCTATTGATTTCTCAGTAACTATTATTTGCATAATTTGGTCCGATTATTATGCTTTAAATGGCTGTAAATAAAAGAATAAATAAATAGAAAAAAGTATTTAATATCAAAGGTTGAACATGTATTCAATTTTAAGGTATAATTCTGTAGCTGGACATTTAATTAAGGACAGTAAACTATAATGAAAAATAGAGTTAAACAAAACTAATAATCTGCAGTATTATAATATCTTTAACAGCTCCATTTTATTACGTGTAAAATCAGTACCCAGTAGCAAAACCTTTGTTAGTAATTACCGCTTGACACCGATGTGGCATAGACATTATCAGTTTCTGGCATGTTTCGACAGGAATGTTTGCCCATGCCTCACAAAAAGCTTCATTAAGTTCATCTAAAGTTGTGGTACGATAAGTGGCTACTTTTTTCTTGATTTCGTGCCAAAGGTGCTCGATTGGGTTAAGGTCCAGGCTATTTGCTGGCCAATCTAGCACCGATACTGACTGACTGGTAAGAAACGACTTGACTGAACGGGCGGTATGTTTTGGGTCGTTATCATGCTGAAACGTCCATATAATAGGGAGATGCTCCTCAGCATAGGGAAGCATCGTTTCCTCCAATATTGCCTTGTATTGATGTTGGTCTAAGTTACCCTGAACTTTCCTCACAGGTCCCACTCCACGTCCAGAAAATGAACCCCACATTTTAATGTTTCCACCGCCATGTTTCACCTGCTTTTTTGTGAATCTTGGATTCATTTCCGCTTTTACTGGACGCCGTACGTATTGCCTTCCATCTGAAGAAATCAAATTAACCTTGGTCTCGTCAGAGAATAATACATGTTGCCATTGGGCGTAGGTCCAATGTCCATATTTACGTGCAAACGCCAAACGAGCATTTCTATGTTCTTTCTTCAACAACGGTACTTTGCGAGCCACTCTTCCGAACAACCCTGCTTCTACCAGACGTCGTCGAACGGTCCTAGCTGAGACACCAGCTCTTTCGTCTGTCCCAAACACTTCGTGTTTAATTAAAATAGAGCCTAGAAACGGATCTTTCTTAGCTAACCTGGCTATCATTCTATCTTCTTGCGGAGTTGTTTTTCTCGATCTTTTTGTTCTGGGCACATTTAAATCTGTGTTATTGCGTCTGACATGTTGCACTGCATTGTATACCATAGTTTTTGAACAATTTAAATGTTCTGCTATCCTTCGGTATGGCCAACCATGCTCGACAACAAACTTCATGATAATTTTTCGTAGTGTTGGATCGCAACTTTTATTTTTACCCATTTTTCTTCAAAATATTTTTCAAAACTTAAAATAAATATCGGGATTGCCGCCAAAACTACCACGAAACAATAAGAGAAGAAGTAAAAAAGTATTGAGATTCAAATTTTGAAAATAGTATGCAATATCTCAGTGTCCCTAATTAAATGGCCAGCCAGCATTATTTGAACAAATAGCACTACGATAATCTATCAGCTATACTGTAAAGAGGTTTAATGTTTAAGAAGTTGTTATTGTTTGTATAATCGGGCACATAAATGACTAATTATACTTACATGTAAGAGATATGGAATATGGTTTAGACTCGTTGGAAAATAAAAAATAAATTCACAATTCGGTTTAACCAAAGAGTGTCCCTAATTAGTTGACCACGACTGTATATAATCTGAATCTCTGAAACGGCTCCAACGATTTTCACATTTTGTATGAAGGGGATTTCGGGGGCGATAAATCGATCTAGCTAGGTTTCATCTTTTGAAAAAATGACGAAAAAAAAACACATTGAGCCAACTATAAGGGCATCCAGGTATAGTTGACTCAACGAATCTAGGCATTCGTGAAGTTAGCCGCAAGAGCTGCGCAGTATCGTTTTTCTGGAGCAATTGGAGGTATATACAGTCGTGGTCAACTAATTAGGGACACTCTTTGGTTAAACCGAATTGTGAATTTATTTTTTATTTTCCAACGAGTCTAAACCATATTCCATATCTCTTACATGTAAGTATAATTAGTCATTTATGTGCCCGATTATACAAACAATAACAACTTCTTAAACATTAAACCTCTTTACAGAATAGCTGATAGATTATCGTAGTGCTATTTGTTCAAATAATGCTGGCTGGCCATTTAATTAGGGACACTGAGATATTGCGTTCTATTTTCAAAATTTGAATCTCAATACTTTTTTACTTCTTCTCTTATTGTTTCGTGGTAGTTTTGGCGGCAATCCCGATATTTATTTTAAGTTTTGAAAAATATTTTGAAGAAAAATGGGTAAAAATAAAAGTTGCGATCCAACACTACGAAAAATTATCATGAAGTTTGTTGTCGAGCATGGTTGGCCATACCGAAGGATAGCAGAACATTTAAATTGTTCAAAAACTATGGTATACAATGCAGTGCAACATGTCAGACGCAATAACACAGATTTAAATGTGCCCAGAACAAAAAGATCGAGAAAAACAACTCCGCAAGAAGATAGAATGATAGCCAGGTTAGCTAAGAAAGATCCGTTTCTAGGCTCTATTTTAATTAAACACGAAGTGTTTGGGACAGACGAAAGAGCTGGTGTCTCAGCTAGGACCGTTCGACGACGTCTGGTAGAAGCAGGGTTGTTCGGAAGAGTGGCTCGCAAAGTACCGTTGTTGAAGAAAGAACATAGAAATGCTCGTTTGGCGTTTGCACGTAAATATGGACATTGGACCTACGCCCAATGGCAACATGTATTATTCTCTGACGAGACCAAGGTTAATTTGATTTCTTCAGATGGAAGGCAATACGTACGGCGTCCAGTAAAAGCGGAAATGAATCCAAGATTCACAAAAAAGCAGGTGAAACATGGCGGTGGAAACATTAAAATGTGGGGTTCATTTTCTGGACGTGGAGTGGGACCTGTGAGGAAAGTTCAGGGTAACTTAGACCAACATCAATACAAGGCAATATTGGAGGAAACGATGCTTCCCTATGCTGAGGAGCATCTCCCTATTATATGGACGTTTCAGCATGATAACGACCCAAAACATACCGCCCGTTCAGTCAAGTCGTTTCTTACCAGTCAGTCAGTATCGGTGCTAGATTGGCCAGCAAATAGCCCGGACCTTAACCCAATCGAGCACCTTTGGCACGAAATCAAGAAAAAAGTAGCCACTTATCGTACCACAACTTTAGATGAACTTAATGAAGCTTTTTGTGAGGCATGGGCAAACATTCCTGTCGAAACATGCCAGAAACTGATAATGTCTATGCCACATCGGTGTCAAGCGGTAATTACTAACAAAGGTTTTGCTACTGGGTACTGATTTTACACGTAATAAAATGGAGCTGTTAAAGATATTATAATACTGCAGATTATTAGTTTTGTTTAACTCTATTTTTCATTATAGTTTACTGTCCTTAATTAAATGTCCAGCTACAGAATTATACCTTAAAATTGAATACATGTTCAACCTTTGATATTAAATACTTTTTTCTATTTATTTATTCTTTTATTTACAGCCATTTAAAGCATAATAATCGGACCAAATTATGCAAATAATAGTTACTGAGAAATCAATAGGGTTTTATATTTGTATGTACATAACCGGTTATTGTTCTTCACTATCTTGCATGTCCCTAATTAGTTGACCACGACTGTATAATTGGAGAAACTGTACATGCGCAAACTCGCACCTGTGGCTAACTTCACGAATGCCTAGATCCATTGGATGAACTGTACCTTGTAGGCAGTCACAGTTCTCAGCCTCCTTCCTGATGACGTCGAGCACGGAGTCCACCAGCTCAGCGCCCTCTGTGTAGTGCCCCTTAGCCCAGTTGTTGCCTAGAAACATTAGGTCATCACTAATAAAACTATTAAAAAAATATATTATTATGATCAGGATTAGAGCGCTGGTGGTGTAGTGGTAGCACCCCTGCCTCACGATCCGAAGGTCGTGGGTTCATACCTGGTCGTGCACCAATGAGTTTTTCCATTCGAAAAAATTATGTGCGCAATGCCAGTGCTCTTAAACGGTGAAGGAAAACATCGTGAGGAAACCGGCATTCCCTAGAACCAAAAATTCGAAGGTATATGTGTCATAGGTTAATATTCTTATAAGCGGCGATGGGCTTGCAACCTGTCACTTACGGAATTCTAACTAATGTGCAAAATGTGGGCATGTACCAAATGTCAAAATGTTTGGACGTGCCTCTGACTACCCTCTTTAGATTATCCTCAAAGATCTAAGTAACTAAAGATCTGAGAAGGTATAGTTAACTACGTGACGTTTGAGTAACCAACTATCCGCTAGAGGAGCTGTACAAGTTTTCATTCATCTTTTTAATTACAGTCGCTAGCGAGTGTCGATTGTGAAAACTCATGGTAGACTGATGGTCCACACAAACATAGAACAAACTTCTGCATTCATCATACAAATGTTTGTCCCGGTTGGGGATCAAACCCACAACCGAAGAAGGCAGAGCTATTACCAACTAAGCTGTGAGGCCAGTCAGTGTCTCTAATATTCTTCCTCAAAGCAGGCATAATTGTTTATTCTACTCAACAAGAGATGTCGCCACTCACCAGCGCCGCTCTGTCCGAACACGAAATTGTCCGGTCTGAAGAGCTGTCCGTACGGACCGGCTCGCACCGAATCCATCGTACCCGGTTCGAGGTCCACAAGTACCGCGCGCGGAACATATTTATCTGGAGAACAATATTAAACATTAAATTAAATGCAAAAACACTGCTCGCTCACGCCAACAAAACATCCATCTTCTTTTAAAATTTGCTTTATTTTTTTTGACGTCGCATTATTTATACATTTGCCATAGACAAAAAATTAACTTGATAATAACTCTGAAACGTTGACAACACTTGACATGTCCTTATCCCATGCGTGGGGTCGTCGCAACATGTTTTCTTCTACCACTCACTCCTATCATTCGACAACTCGAGTCTACTCATACATTTCATATCATCTTTCACACAATCAAACCACTTCTTCTTCGGCCTACTTGCTCCAGCCACACTCATTACTCTTTTGGTGACATGGTTTTCATCCCTCTTCATCACATGTCCATACCATGCTAATCTAGTACTCCTCATCTATTCAGTTACAGGCGCTACTTTCAAACTTCCCCTGACATACTCATTCCTAATCCTGTCCAATCATGTCACCCCACACATCTTAACATTCGCATCTCAGTAGCATGCACTTTCCTTTCATCCGTCTTGTTAATTGCCCAACACTCTGATCCATACATGACAGGTCTGATAACCATCTATAATAGTCTCCTTCTTTCAAGCTATTGTGGTGTATTTTAGTATTATGATTAAAGACTAATAGAGAAAACAAGTTCTTACTGCCTGAAGCTTCAGTGTAGTACACATTAAGACGCTCCTTTTGCTGAGGGTTGGTTCCACGGTAGATACCGTTGGGGTCTATTCCATGCTCATCGGATATAATCTCCCAGAACTGAAATCAGAATGTATTAATGTTATAATTTTATTGTGTGATTTTATTGAATCAGTGTGTTGGAGGATTAAAAGATGTACTACCAATGCCGCATAAGGTCACTAGTACTACTGGTAGTACTAGAGATACCAGTTTGTATTGTTTGTACTATCAGTTGAACTTCTTAGTAGAACTACTGACACAGAGGCTATAATACATCTCAGAAGCTCTATCTATGTAAACTAAAATTTGAGGTTTAACGGCATACCGTGAGCGCTGGTGGTGAGCTTAGTACCCCTGCCTCGCGATCCGAAGGTCGTGGGTTAAAACCTGGTCATGCACCAATGAGTTTTTCCATTCGATAAATTTATGTGCGCAATGCCTGTGATCTTAAATGGTGAAGGAAAACATCGCGAGGAAACCAGCATACCCTAGTACCAAAAATTCGAAGGTGTGTGTCATAGGTTGGTTCTTATAAGCGGTGATGGGCTTGCAACCTGTCATAGTAACTATATCCATCACCATTTGGAAGTTCTTTTATTAGCTGTTTTTCAATAGGAATATTTTTGATGTATGACCGGAGTCAAACCCAGGACCATTACCACTATAGCCAAAGAGGTAAGCTAAGTAGTAATATATCTGGGCATTTATTTTTCAAATTACTTGAAAAATTGTTAACAGCGCCATCTTTCGGTACTTTTGTAAACACGGGTTGCTAATTAATTCGCCCGTCGTCGTGACCTTTCAATTTTTTTCATGGTTACCTATCGTAAAGGTTACGTGGATTTTATTCTAATCGATTTCCTGATTTTATATGGCAGTCTTTACTAAATATACATACATAGTTCAGAATAATATCATACATTTTTATTTTTCAGATTATCGATTTAAATTCGGAATCTATGTAGGTAATGCCGGTAATAATCCTGTCAAAGGTAGTATAAAAACTAACCAAAATACGACTAAGTACCTTATCTTTAGGGCTTAGGCCCCTGCACTAACATCAATCACGCATTTTTAACCTAAAAATAATTAGACCAACGCCCCAAAATCTCAGTTCGATTCAATTACATGACAAATAATGACTAACAATAAAAATATAGGTCACGCAATGTGAAAGCGTGTAGAAAACCTATGCGTCATTTTCAAATCGATATTTCTACAGACCTTCGATCCGATTTGATTCCCGCACTGTCCCACTTGAACATGAACAATTTCACGCATCTTTGATTATTTCAACCTCACAATCACAAATTCACAGCCGCAAGAGCAAAAAATCGAACAACTATCTTATATTACGATAGCACAGCCAATCACTACTGTAGGTAACACACTGCCTGATATAATTTTATCACAAATACTGTATCTTATCATCGTTTTCTTACTAGAACGGTTTCTTTAGTTTCTGATAATAAAATGAATGACGCTATGAACTTCTTTCCTACTGAGCTGACGAAAACTAGCCGCGCTTGCTTGTTGCCTTGTTAGTTAACTGTGGCTGTGTGTGTGTCACCCATTCTACTCAACGATTTCGTCATTGTTCTCACTATTCGTCATTGTTCGCACAAACAATTTTGGTTATCACGTAAAATATTAGTTAATTTTAAATGTACCCTTTGTGAAATAACTTAATATCACCCAATCTCCTAATGTTCCATCTTCATGTTATCAGCTTGAAAGACGATCTGTAAAATCAAGGTGTAAAAAGTTACGGTAAAATATCAAATTGAGTAGAATCGTCCAAGTACTTTAAAGGAATGTGTGTGTCAGTCAGTCAGTCGGTCAGTCTAGTTGTGTCAGTATTGTATTATATTTAAAAATCCAAAATATAGTTAAGTTCTAAGGTTATTGCAAGCAGTGAGGGTTCTTCGTATTTTGGATTATAGTCGCTCGAGTTTGGAGGGACAACCAACAGTAGGACAATTAGGTACAAATAAAAGATCGGTTCTCACGCCGCGTTAAAACCGCTCGCAAAACGTTGCAGACCCAGAATTGTAATTCTAGCGTTAAAAAATTTAGCGTTAAACGTTAGCTTGTAAGCTAACGTTTAAAATTAACACAACATAAATAAGCCCGTTAGAAATAACTGATGATACCTACAAGGGCGGATCCAGGGGGGGGTCATGGGGGTCATGACCCCCCCTGGGCTGGGTACAGGACCTAGGTGGACCACTAATTAAAATTATATAATAAGGATTATAACTTTTTGTGACTTGACCACGACTATGTGACCCCCCCCCTGGCACCAAAGCTGGATCCGCTCTTGGATACCTACCTACTTACCTATGATTACTAGTTTAACTACTATAAAACCTAAACTACTACCTAAACCTAACTACTACTACCCTAAACCGACGCGCATGTATGAAGAATGTAATGAGAGTGAATGAAGCAAAACAAGTATGTCAGGATCGTAGCAAGTGGAGATCCGTGGTCTCTGCCTACCCCGTCGGGAAACAGGCGTGATTTTATGTATGTATGTACCTATGTAAAACCTGCCTCTCGCTCGAAGTGTATGGCCATTCGGATGACTACCACTCACCATAAAATAATTACTTATAACCATAAAACTTAATCCTTACATTGCTTGAATTAGCTCAGCTTTTAGCTTTACGGTATGAAATCTCAAATCTCTAATAATGTAGGCTACTTTATCATTAAAGATTCTACATGCTCTAGCAATGTTTTCATTTAATAGATAAAAAAATAATAGTGGAGTCCCTCCGCGCAGAAGTGAAACTTCTCGTTGCTAACGCTCGCGCTGGCCTGTAACAGGTATACTACGCGCATGCGTTCGCGTGCCACGCATTCACTCTCGCTCTGTCTCTTTCCATGGTAGCGTTAAACGTTTAACGCAACCTTGTTGGAAGTCGCATTAGAAGTTTCACTTCAATAACATGACAGAACGAACGGATGCTGTAAACATAAACTTATTAAGTATATTGTTTTCTTATTATTAAGCCATTAGTTAACGAAGGCAAAATCCCGCGAACGGGAGAACCGCTTGTGTGTATGAGCCCTAACTTTTAGTTCCCCTAACATCGTTTAGCATTCCGATGATAGTTTTTTATGTTCGAATTCACACCAACCGGCAACCCCTCGGAATGCATTCTATTAACATAAGGGTTTGGGGTACGGTTTTTATGTGGCTATTTAAATGCACCCTTCAGTCAATAACTAACATCTGCTGCGTCTAAATGATTATGGTTTAATTCAGAAGTCTTTTGTTTAATGTCATCATTCTAAATACTTAATTATTGGTTCTAGAACTTTAAATCGTAGGTGGACCCTTTTACTCAATTTGAAATTTTACCGTTTTTTTTTTTCAAACTTGATTTTCGAGCTCGTCTTTCAAGCTGATAGCATGAAGATGGAGCAATGAAAAATTGGTTGTTATTAGGTAAGTTATTTCACGAGCAGGTACATAAATCTATCTAATATTTCACGAGATTCAAGAAACAAAATTGTTTGTTGCGAACGATGATGAAAGTGAGAACAATGACGAAATCGTTGAGTAGAAAGGATTAGGTACTGTGGACATTTTATTTCAATTGATCTATAGAACATTATTGAGACGATATTCACGGCCCGTGAAGACGGAATTTAAAAAAAAGCCTTTGATTTCTGCACTGATTTATTTACCAACCTACACTATTTTGAATAGGTATGTTTAGTACCTATAGTGACTAAGTAGGTACCTACTTAGGTAGGTATTTATAACAATTATGTGCACCGTGATAATTATAATTACCTAGTGTAGGTAAAGTTACAGCCAACACAAAAAAACTATTTGCATCAGCACAACTAAGGCGCAATGAGTGACCAGTCGGCTGAGGCATGAGAGGTCGAGGTTCGATTCCCGTTACTAAATATTATATTTGTATCATCATCATCTTCCTGCCTTTTCCCAAGTTGTGGGGTCGACAGTGATCTTCCATTTCTCTCTATCATCCGTCATCTCAGTACTCACTCCTTTCTTATGTCATCTTTCACACATCCATCTCTTATTCGGCCTACCTCTACCCCTGTATCCATCCACATTCATACCTAATACTCCCTCGTCATGATATTCATCTCTTATATCATGTTATGCCCACACTAATAGTCATCTATTGTGTCACCGGGTGCCACATTCAAACGTCCTATAATTTAATCATTCCTACGAGTTTTGTTTGCATCATCTCTGCAAATATATTTTGTTCTGGGTCTGTCTTTTGATTCATTTATTAGGAACGGAATATTTCTTAAATCTAAGGTACTTATATTAATCTGACGTGGCTTGAAATAAGTAGGTAGTTCAAAAATTATTACCTCTACCTACGCTACCTAACCAAATAGGTATATGGGGTACGTAACGATTCAAATAAATGAAGGATGCTTTTTGTAAAATTTCTTTTTTTGTGTTTTGTTTTTCTATAAAAAATGTAAGCTATGGAGGTCATTGCATTAATTCCGAAATTAGTCCATTGGCCACTAAATTAATCAGTTTGTTTATTTATTAAAGTCAATGTCACTTTTTGAAAGGAGACATACTGTCAATGCGATGTCAGTCATGTCAGATTCACATTTCATAATAAAATGTAAACAAAAATCTCTTCAATTCTAAAAATGTCTTAAAAATACACAAAAACAATCAAAAAAACAGTAAAATCAATTGGAAAAATGGTGTAAACATGTGATGAAACATCAGTAAAATCTGCATAATGATACTAAACAACGTTTATCCAACTAAACATACAAAATGAAATTAATAAAGTTATTACTCACTATTTCTATAGTTATTACTGGTCTGGTCGGAGATTATGTAGTTTTTAAGTCTAAATACTCAGATACACTACTATTTCGAGCAGCTGCGGACACTACTGTCCACGCTGCAATCGGATTTCTATCGGCATGTTTATTTTTCGCTCATCGCCTCAACATTCCTTTACAAACATGCATTTACAATATTTTATTCTGTACAATGATATCAGCACTCATCGATATAGACCACGTTTTCATTGCTAAATCTTTTCACTTGAAGGTAAATAACTTAATTCTGCAGTAATATTTATTGGCCTTATGCTAGTCTCTTGCAAAGATAGATTTAAATCTTTGGTTTCTTGTACTTACGGTAAAAGTAATCTTCCTATTTTTCATAATATCCAAGTCTATTGTAAGTTTTCTTAAAACTGTGGAAATATATTTACGGAAAATGGGTTGCAGTGGTTTGTAGCTACAAAGACCTGTGAAGAGTGTGAAGCTTGCCAAATAAGTCAACCAACCATAAGCATGAAAATTACCTACTCTTAACTCGGACAAATGTTCTACTAGTAATTTTGTCACTGTGGCGAAAAGATTACTTACAGTGGATTCCGAAGGATTTTTTGGTGCACTAAACACTAACTGATTGTTTTTAGGTTCCAAAATATACCTTGTTCCAATGTTTTCCTTCACCATTTGAGAGTACTGGTATTGTGCACACTAAGCTATGATGATGGTCCAGATGCTGCATCTGCTGCATCTAATGTTGACGGCTACAGGGTGCTGGGAGGAAATAGTTCCACCTGCATTCAAATACATCATCTAGCTAGACTTCACTGGCCTCGCAGCTCAGTTGGTAGTAGCTCTGCCTTCTGTGCTGTAGGTTGTGGGTTCAATCCCCCAGGATCAACATTTGTTGTGTTGAACCCGAACCTCTCATCTTAGCCGGTCACTCTCCCACTATGTCAATGAGGTCAATATATACTTTAATAGGAAACAATAATATATAGTGAATATCATTTATCACAAAACCCATGAGCATTTTGTATGGAAAAATGAAGGGTATCAATTTTTATTTTATTTTTGCGCCAATTTTCCAATGTTTTTAATAGTTAGGTACCTGCTCTGCTATTTGACATGGAGACAAATACAAAAAATAAAAAAACCATGAAAAACGGTCCAGCCATTCTAGAGTTATAAGTGTTTGAACAAACCTGACTTTGTTTTATATATCAAGATTTTGTTGTTCATTTCAGGATTTAACCAACTTAAAACAAAGAGGGATATTCCACTGCACGACATTTTGGATATTTATCACCATTGTACTCCTAATATACAGTTATATGGTAAAAAAACTGAATATAAACATACTCGCATATATGGTCATCTTAGCATATACATCTCACCATTTACGAGATGGTAACCGTCGAGGACTTTGGATATATCCATACGGACATACAACACCAATCAATAAGTATATATATATAATATTATCAGCAATACTGCCTTATCTATTTGTATATACATTTATATATACAAAACAGGTATTTAATATAAAAAGCTATAGTTTGGTTGAGAATGTATAATCAATAAATATTTTAAAATATACAAGGATAATTATCTACTGTTATTTTATTTGTGTTGTCATGTCATCTATCTTAACTACTGTGACCCGCCTTGCGATCTTAAGGTTGTAGGTTTGAATCCAGTCATGCACCAACAGATTTTTTTGTTCGAAAAATTTATGTGGAATATTATTTTCAAAACTATCCCATGATGCCACACTAAAGAGGTTGGATTTCGAGAATTCTTTTTACTCCCCCTCTAGACCCCTCTCTAGGGTCTATGGTTTAAACGCTGTAGGTAGGTATGTTGTGTGTCAGTCAGTCAGTCAGCTTCTTAAGTTTTATATACATAATTATAAATAACTGTCATCTTATATTGCTAGTTTTAGTAAGTACCTTGTCTGCCCTAAAGATTTCCGTAAATACACAATAAATAATTCTCTTCCCTAATTTCCAACATTAATATGTAATTTGACCAAAAAAAACGTAATTTTTGCCGTCACAAATGTCACTTTATCTTCCCTTCCCTAATTTCCAACATTAATATGTAATTTGACCAAAAAAAACGTAATTTTTGCCGTCACAAATGTCACTTTATCTTCCCTTCCCTAATTTCCAACATTCATTTGTAATTTGACCCAACAAATTGTCACTTTTGCTGTCACAAATGTCACTTTGTCTTCTCTTCCCTAATTTCCAACATTCATTTGTAATTTGACCCAACAAATTGTCACTTTTGCTGTCACAAATGTCACTTTGTCTTCTCTTCCCTAATTTCCAACATTAATTCGTAATATGACTAAACAAAAATGTCACTTTGTCTTCTCTTCCCTAATTTCCAACATTCATTTGTAATTTGACCCAGCAAATTGTCACTTTTGCCGTCACAAATGTCACTTGTTCTCTATCTAGTCATGATTGTTTGTTCTTCTCTTGGCTGTACTCATACGTTGGAGTTATGTCTCCGGCCAGGTCTCGGTTTGATCTTGAGGTGCACCCCGCGCGTGTGCGTGGTGAGGGAGCTCTTCTGGCTGAAGGCGGCGGCGCACAGCGAGCACCGGAACGGTTTCTCGCCCGTGTGGACGCGGATGTGGTTGATAAGGGTCAG
Organism: Cosmorhoe ocellata; assembly: GCA_963675405.1. Classification (NCBI taxonomy): domain Eukaryota; kingdom Metazoa; phylum Arthropoda; class Insecta; order Lepidoptera; family Geometridae; genus Cosmorhoe; species Cosmorhoe ocellata. The sequence goes on from OY776273.1 coordinate 1,841,889, forward strand.
TTTTGTCTGAAACATTGCATTATACAGGATTATTATATATCAGAGCGCTGATGGTGTAGTGGTAGCACCCCTGCCTCACGATCCGAAGGTCTGAGGTCGATATCCTCGAAGATCTGAGGAGATATCTACCGAGCCTGGGGATTACAGTCGTGATCATATTTATTTATTTTTATTTTTATTATTATATTATGATAGATACAGGGGTAGAGGTAGGCCAAAGAAAAGATGGATGGACTGTGTGAAAGATGACATGGGTAAGAAAGGAGTGAGTACTGAGATGACGAATGACAGAGGGAAATGGAAGAAGAACACATGTTGTGCCGACCGCATAACGTGGGATAAGGGCAGGAAGATGATGATGAGTCTGAAACATTGCATTAGAATGGTATAAACACTAATATCATGACTGTAATCCCCAGGCTCCGTAGATATCTCCTCAGTACCCCTAGTATGAGTTTAAGATAGTTTACGAAAACTTTTTTCGAATAGTATCCTTTCATACATTTCATTCACAAAAATTTCCGTTTTTTTTCGTTACATTTCACAAAAAAAAAAAAAAAATCTATCTATGTATATAATGTATTAAATATATCAGTTATCTAGTACCCATAACACAAGCTTTGAGTAGCTTACTTTGGGGCTGGATGATGCTGTGTGGATTGTCCAGCATTATTTATTTATTTATTTATTTATACATTTATCTCCATTGGAAATGTTAAGGAACTCAAACAAAATTACCAAATTTCCCTCCAGCCATCCAAACAGTACGTCTACCATGAGTTGTCACATTTAGATCGGCTGACGTTACTACAGTAGTAATAGCACGTTACTATGACATCTGTCAAAGCTGTTACTCATGGTACCAAATTCTAAGCAAATGAATGAAGCGCAAACTACAGTCGCTGTAGTACTGTGACGTAGGATAGTTAACTACGTGACGTTTTAGTACCCGACTATCCGCTAGAGGCGCTGTACAAGTTCTCATACATTTTTTAACTACAGTCGCTAGCGAGTGTAGATTGTGAAAACTCATGGTAGACCTAAGATCACAATGAACTTACGGTGAATCCTCTCCCGCAGATATGGCATATTTTATCCTTGGGTTTCTCAACGCCTTCATGTGCGTGTAATATGTGTTGTTTCAACTTGCATTGCTCCTCAAAACCCTGAAACAAATAATTTATCATCTTTGATTGAGAAAGCGAAGCGAGTAAACATCTCAATGGCAAGTACAGTTGGCCCAACGGGTCGAGGCATTCGTGAAGTTAGCCGCAAGAGCTACGCAGTATCGTTTTTCGGGAGCATTTGGAGGTATGGAGAGGGGCGGTGGGACTGTACATGCGCAAACTGGCACCTGTGGCTAACTTCACGAATGCCTAGATTTGTTAGAAGAACTGTATGTTTGTTAAGGCCCAGAATACTCGTAACACTATTCCTTACGTAAAAGTTACAAAAAAAGTGACATAGGTCCGTATAGCAACGCGGATCTCCGCGGAATCAGACATAGCACGAAGCGAAATACCCAAATGACAAGTAAGTAGAGTGCGGCATGATAATATGGCTGCTCTGAATTATATAACGAAAGCGACAATTTATAAAAAACATAAATATGTTCAAGTAAATAGCTTATTTCAAAAAAAGGGCTGGGTTGATTTGTTCCAAATTAACTGATTTATATTCATGTGAAATAGAAATTCAAAATACCTTACTGTTCTGGATAAATTAGGGAATTTCTGAATTTTCAGGGGGTTTTTGACATGATTATTAACCAAGGTTTTCTAACTAATTCGTGTTTTAGCTCCGGTTGATTTATCACTTATATCCTTGAGTATCGTGTAGTTCAATTTCAATGTAATCTATTAAGCGGTAATAGAATGATTAGGGTTGCAATACTTGCAATTTTCAAAATGCTGGGCCTTAAAGCATATCTAAGGAACCGTTAATCCAATCTGCATGAAACTTGGAAGGTCTAGAGATTCTGCTGTAGATTTGCTGGGAAGCATATGAGCTTAATCGGTGTAGGGGTTGTAAAGAAATTGGGTTCCAAAGATTTTAAATTTATTGAGTGGGGTATCAACAGAAAGGGCTTTATTTGTACATTCTAAAATTTTTATTTTTATTCCAGGGTAGATAGTTTTTGAAAATAACGAAAAAAGTAAAATTAAGAAAACCGCTGACGCCTTAACACGAGTATTAGTACCTACCTAGGTGGGATAATCAAATATTTTGTTTTTGATTAGGACCAACTTACGTAGGCATATGCACCTATGTAGTATAGGCGACCAAGAAATTGGTTTACCACTCTAAGGCTGCATATCATTTGCACGTACAAAACATCAAGGGCTATTTTCGCTTGACAGATTAATAACTGCTACGTCAGAATCTGTCATAGTAATCCTTAGCGAATAATTATGTTACTGGGAGATGTCATCAAAAGTGGTAAACCAATTTCTTGGTCGCCTATACATAAAGTGTGTCCAAACACTTCAGGGCGTGAATGCAAATGAGAATTGTGGACATCAAATAAATAAATAAGCGCTGGTGGTGCAGTGGGAGCAACCCTGCCTCACGATCCGAAGTTCGTGGGTTCAAACCTGGTCGTGCACCAATGAGTTTTTCTATTCGAAAAATTTATGTGCGCAATGCCAGTGCTCTTAAACGGTGAAGGAAAACATCGTGAGGAAACCGGGTATGGGGTTTGCCCTTGAACCAAAAATTCGAAGGTATGTGTCATAGGTTAGTATTCTTATAAGCGGCGATGGACTTGCAACCTGTCACGTACGGAATACTGACTACTGTGCAAAAATGTGGGCATGTACCAAATGTCATGTTTGGACTTGACTCTATACCCTCTTTAGATATCCTCAAAGATCTAAGTAACTAAAGATCTGAGGAGATATCTGCCGAGCCTGGGGATTACAGTCGTGATCATATTTATTTTGTTTTGTTTGTTTTAAATAAATAAATAAATATAGTACGTACCTTCCCGCAGCGCTCGCACTTGTGCGCGCGCACGGCGCAGTGTCGGCGCAGCGCGTGCTTCCGCAGCGAAGCAGCAGTAGCGAAGCGCGCCGGGCACTGCGCGCACGCATGGCTGCGGACATGTTTTCAGGCGTCACTGGGCGCCAATCGAAAGAATCAAGAAATCATGTTGTGCCGACCCCACGCGTGGGATAAGGGCAGGAGAATGATGATCTCTAGTTACTTAAATCTTTGTGGATATCTAAAGAGTCAGAGGCACGTCCGAACATGATATTTGGGACCGCCAACATTTTGCACAGTATTTAGTATCCCGTACGTGACAGGTTGCAAGCCCATCGCCGGAATACTAGCCTGAAAAATTTCAAATCCAAGATGGCCACACCAAAATGGCGGGCGAAACCTGTATCGGGTTTTTTTAAATAACTTGTTATTACTTTGATATTGCCAAGAGTTTATGGTACAACCCGGTCACATTATCTCGAGACCTGGCGTCGATGACGTCACGTCGCGTCGGCGCTCTGATATGGTGCGCAAAGGCGAGAAAGTGCGAGCGCGGGGAGGTGAAAGGAGAACGGGGCGGGAGGTTCGCATTCCAGCGAGGTCTCGAGATAATGTGCCCGGGTTGTAAGTTCCCAGGGCTCACCTCAGTACAGTGTCCGGCGCGCGATGTCGCGATGCGTACTTGAGGTGTGACTTGTATGAGGCAGTGCTGGTGAACCTCTGGTCGCACTCGGCACAGTACGCGGCCTCTGGTGCCGCGTCGTGGACGCGCGAGTGGCTCTTCATGTTGCGCACGCGCGCGCCGCATACTGTACACGCCGATTTTGGATTGTAGCTATGCATCTGTCTGTGAATTAAATTATGTTTATACAGTGAACTGTGAGTCATGACCTGTGAACAGTGAAACGTAACTTGTGAACTGTGAACCATGAACTATGAACCATGATCTATGAAATGTAAATCATGACCTATGAACTATGAATCATGACCAGTAGGTCTACCATGAGTTGTCACATTTAGATCGGCTGACGTTACTACAGTAGTAATAGTACGTTACTATGACATCTGTCAAAATTGTTACTCATGGTACCAAATTCTAAGCAAATTAAGGAGCGCAAACTACAGTCGCGGTAGTACGCTGTGACGTAGGATAGTTAGCTACGTGAGGTTTTAGTACCCAACTATCCGCTAGAGGCGCTGTACAATATTTTCATACATTTTTGTAACTACAGTCGCTAGCGAGTGTAGATTGTGAAAACTCATGGTAGACCCTCTGTATACTGTGAATCATGACCGAGCACCGTAAATTGTAAACTGTTAACTATAGGCCTTTCTACATTCGCAGGTTTCTCGCTCTACGAAACGATTTCCTGTGAACTGTGAACCATGAATTGTGAACTATGAACCATGACCTGTGCACTGTAAACCGAGCACCGTAAATTGTTAACTGTGAACCCCATAGGCCTATCTACATTCGCAACCATGATTTGTGAACATAACTTGTGAGCTGAGATGCTGTGAACCATGACCCATGAACTATGAACCATAAAATGTGAACCATGACATGATTCACTGTGAACCATGACCTATAAATTGTGAATATGAACCGAGTCACAGAATAACTAGTAGGTACTACGTAACCGAGTACCGTAAATTGTAAACTGAAGTAGGCCTCTCTACATCCTTAGGTTTTTTACCACAAACCTGCGAATGTAGAGAGCCTGTTACCTACTTACTTGATATGTATCCTGAGACTGTCTTTAGTCCTAAACATTTTCCCGCACGACTCGCACTTGACCGGCGCCTCGTGCATAGTCTCCCGGTGGAAACGCAATCTCGACCGAAGGCTGAAATTAAAAAAATAAAACTATTCGTTTTTTTATTTTATACTAGCTTCCGTTCGCGGCTTTGCTCGCGAGGTACCTACATGAAATATAACCTAGGTTACTCAGGGATAACGTAGCATTCTAACGGTGAAAGAATTTTTGAAATCGGACCAGTAGTTTTTGAGTTTATTCGTTACAAACAAAAATACAAAAATACAAAACTTTCCTCTTTATAATATTAGTATAGACTAGCTGTTGCTCGCTACTTCACCTGCGTATTACCTTGAAAAACAAAAACAAATGTATCCCACGGGAACCGTACATTTTTCCGGGATAAAAAGTAGCCTAAGTGCTATTCTAGACTATAATCTCTATCTGTGCCAAATTTCGTCCAGATTCGTTCAGCCTTTTCAGCGTGAAAGAGTAACAAACATACATCCAGACATCCATACATTCTTACAAACTTTCGCGTTTATAATATTAGTAGGATATCTGTGCCTTTCATTCAGATCCGTTCATCCGTTTCAGCGTGAAAGAGTATATACATCCATACATTCTGACAAACTTTCGCGTTTATAATATTAGTTGGTTATAATATTAGTGATACTCACGAAAATTCCTCATTGCATAGTTTACAGGAGAATCGTCTGAAGCCATGCTCCTTTGCGTCATGGGACACCATAGCATACAGACTGTAGCCGATGTATGAGCAAATCTTGCAACGGAACTTCCTGTAGTGACTCTCCAAATGTTCTCTATACGAGCTCACATTTGTGAATCTGGTCTCACATACATTGCATCTGTATTTACCCGCTGCCTGAAAGATTGAAGCATGCTTAGTTGCGTTAAGGTTAAGCGTCGTTGAGCGCATTTCTACTATTTCTTCTTGCCCTTTTTCCATGCTATGTGGTCACATAACAAGATTTCTTATCATTCGTCATCTCAGTACTCACATCTTTCTTACTCATGTCATCTTTCACACAGTCCATCCATCTATTCTTTGGTCTACCTTTACACTATATAACGCGCAGTAAAAAAATAATAAGAAGAAAATAACATGAGTAAAAAGAAAATAAAATACAAGAGAAATAAGAGATAAAAAAAAGAGAAAATATAAGAGAAAAAAAGAAGAGAATAAAGAAAATAATATGATCACGACTGTAATCCCCCTGCTCGGTAGATATCTCCTCAGATTACTAGTTACTTGGATCTTTGAGGATATCTAAAGAGTCAGAGGCACGTCCAAAATGCCCACATTTTGCACAGTAGTTAGTATTCTGTACGTGACAGGCTGCAAGCCAATCGCCGCTTAAAGAAAAATTATTTCAATAAATATTCATAATATAAACATTATTGTACATGATTTTAATATTATTTGAATTTCTATCTGTTAATATGTTTATTTATCACAAAAACTGAAGCAATTTTGATGGGACTTTAGTATGTCTGCTTATTTCTATGTTATAGTTTTATTTCGCCCCCTAACAAGGGGCAAAAGTTATATACCCCTGGTTAATATTATGTATACATACCTCAGAATGCTTTATTCTCAGATGTTTATCATACAATTCTTGATGAAAAAACCCACATATACACAATTCACATTTAAATTTAACTTTATTCTTATATCTATCTGCCTGTCTGTCCATTTCTCTTTTCGCCAGCATCTCCTCTTCTGACATTTCAATAACAATATAATTATTTTTCGTTACAGACAATCTATTATCCCCTGATTTCTGCTTTTTTTTCTCAGCTTTTGCTTTCTGTTTTTTAGATTCATCGTCGGCTTTAGTTTTATTTATTCTTCTTTTTCTGATGGCTAATGGTTTTATATCTATAGCTGACACACTTATTTCTTCAAAAGCGTTTTCATTGTCGCTTGAATCATCATTTTCATTTTTTATTCTTGTGACATCAACATCAATACTAGCTACTTTCGCCTCATCGCATTTCACACCGTCTATTGTTATAAAACAATTATTAGTTATCGCACTTGTGTCTATTTCTTCTTCGATATATTTTTCTGATTTTATCTCATTTACTAATAGGTCAGTTTTGGCTCCATCTATGTATTTATGTGTGCAATCAACACTTTCAATATTTTGATCGCAACAAATGTCATTTATTTTTAAACTTGTGTATGTTAAGTGTGTTAGCGGTGGTACACTGGTGAGCTATAACAGATAAAAAAGTTATTGTTTATTATTAAATACTAGCTGTTGCCTATGACTCCATTCATCATCGTCATCATCCTATCCCACAATATGTGTGGTCGGCACAACATGTGATCTTCTTTCATCTCCCTCTATCATTCGTCATCTCAGTACCCACTCCTTTCCTACTCATGTCATCTTTCACACAGTCCATCCATCTTTTCTGTGGCCTACCTATACCCCTCTATCCATCCACATTCATACTTAACACTCTCCTCGTCACATGACATTCATCTCTCCATTCACATTTCATTAATTTTCCATCTAACAAATAGAAAATCTTCAATATCAGTCAAGCCATTTTCCAGTTAAATCGTGTAACTAACATGACTGTGTTTTATATATATCTATTACTATATATTTTATATATATCAGTGGTGTTGTGGTGAGCTCTGCCTTGCGATCTGAAGGTGGTGGAGGTAAGGTGGATTCAAACCTGGTCTTGCACAAATGGGTTTTCTGTTTTCAAATTGATGTACGATTCATCCTACTTATATTAGAAACGCGAAAGTTTGTATGTATGGATGTTTGTTACTCTTTCACGCTTAAACAGCTGAACAGACCTGGATGAAATTTGGCATAAAGACATAATGTTTGTTCTGGAATAGGCTAAAATGTATAGTTCCGGTGGGATATATTTGTTTTTGTTTTTCAAGGTACCATGCGGGCGAAGCTGTGGGTGGAAGCTAGTAGTATTATAAAAGAATCACTTGAAATTCATATTACCTGGACGATGCTATATTTCATATATTCCTGAGCTTTCAACACTTGTAACCTGAACTTGTAGGCTTTATGGAACAGGGCTGCACACTCCCAACAAACTGAATGCAAGCTTATGATCTGGAGAGTAAAAACATCATTAAAATATAAAGTATTAGTCTAAGTGGAGTAGACTCAGAGTTGACGAATGAGTGGAAGAAGAAAACTATTAGGGGATTAGGGCAGGACTATGATTTTTAAAATTATAAACAATTAATCCAAAGTTTCTGGTCCAATATATCCAATATTAAGGTCCAAATAAATCACTTTTGTTAATAGAGCATCACCAGATTGGGGCATAAAATTTAACAAGAATGTTAAAGTATCTATTTAATGTCATTTCATTTTACATGGTGACACAAATCAACTTTAACAGGTGATTAAAGTGCTAACAAGCTACTGGCTTTAATCAAAAAACCATGGTAGAATAGTAATAATAATAGAATAATCTAGGCTTGGTAGATGTCTCTTCAGATCTCAAGTTACTTAGATCTTTGACGATATTTAAAGAGGATAGTCAGTAGCATGTCCAAACATTGACTATATGTAAGGTATAAATTAAAAATTTTAGAGAAGTAGTAAGGAAAGTTTTGTAGTTATGACCTACATTATGCCTTCAAATAATTTGTTATTCAAGACTACATGGGTGACAAGCCTGGAGAGTGTCTGGCTGAGAAGCGATAGGTGTGGGTTCAACTCCCACAAGCTCTTACAAACTATTGTTTCAGAAATGTCACACTTCAAATTTGAAGTAACCACTACTTCAATACAATTTTTATAGGTCATGGTACGAAATATAAAAGTTACATTACTTTGATATTGCCCAAAGTGCTTGTGGTACCATGGTACTCATGGAGTATACCATAATACGTGTCAAGATGTGTGTTGATCCTTGTCGATCACTAAAACGTAAGATATATTTAGATTAGCTTACAGTTTCACTACCAAACAGCGATCCATATTTATTTTCATCCAACGAAACAAGTATTCTGTCTCGGGTCAGACACGTAGAACATATTTTGGACATGTTTTTGTTGAGGTGATATTTTTATTATTGGAAGAAGTGGATTTCAAAGAGGCCAGAGCAAATTCGATTTGTAGTTATGGATTCTGTCTTGTTGTCACAAACAATTCTGCATTATGCCCGTTCGCTTGAGGCGTTGCGTAGGCAGGTTTTAGGTCCCCAACGTGCCACACAACCGATGTTTTGAAGAAAATTCGGATCAGATGAGACCCAACACAACAACAAAATAAAATCCATCTAAATCCTTTTTCTTCTTCTTCTTTGCATCTGTCTTTTTTGAGATAAATTTTGCCATTACTGTCTATTATGTAGTAGAATTTTCAATGTCACAAAGTCACATAAATTCACTGTCCAGTTTTTTTTTACTGACAAGACTAACCATAGAAAATAAATAAAATTACTTTAGATAAATGGTCATTTTTTTCTAAATATCGTTGTCGTTGCGTTTTTGGTCTTTTGGTTGAGTTGAGATTGAGCGAAAACAGAAGGTAAAACCAAGGAGGGAGAGGGTTACTAATATTTTTTTCTGGTAAAATGTGTTAGTTATTATTTTTTGTTGCTGTGTATTTATTTATTGTCTTACAAAGCGACATATTCGTAAAGCGACTATGCTTTTAAATAAATATTAAAGAAAAGCAAAACAACAGAAAAAAGTTTTTATTTGTTAGTCACCCAGTGTTTCTTCTTCATTTATGGCAACCCTACTCTTTACAACCTACTCGATAATAGATGGCGCTTACTTTGATAGCACATAATTTTCATGTAGTAGTTGGTTTTTTAAATCAGGTGGATTTAAAAATGCGTCGAAAAAATATTTTTTGCTCGAAATAAAAATATATCTAGTAATAACACCGTTTATTTATAATACCGTCATTATTGAACACAATATAGTACCTACATAATTTTGTAGTAGGTAGGTAATTATTTATGACACTAAAACGGGTAGGTATATCGCATTTACCTCTTATTTTCCCAAAGTTTAGACCCAGTTTTCGTTTCGACCATATTGCAACGACTGTGGTCAGAGGATGTATTTTGTAACATTAGAAATTCTAACTAAGAATAGGTAGGTACACAATGAAACACATTTTCTTTGTTTTGTGGGCGTAGGTATATTACAAAAGTTAGATGTTATATTAGGTATTTATATTTCTGTAAATAAAGTAAATGTATTGATTGAGCGAGCGAAGCGATCGGAAATCTCAGTGGCAAGTAAATCGATTTGGCGTTGTATGTTTGTGTAGGTATACCTATGTTTGCTGGAGCATAACTTAAGAACTGTTAATCCAAACTGCATGAAACTTGGAAGGTCTAGAGATTCTGCTGTAGATTTGCTGGGAAGCATATGAGCTTAATCGGTGAAGGGGTTGTAAAGATATTGGGTTACCAAAAAAAACTTAAAAATTTATTGATTGGGTGTCAAATAAAAGTGCTTTAATTGTATATTCCAAAATTTATTTTTAATGTAGTTTTTGAAATATAACGAAAAAAGTAAAATTAAGAAAACCGCTGACTTTAGCACGGGTATAAGTACCCACCTAGGTAGGATAATCTTATATTTGTTTGTGATTAAGACCAACTTACGTAGACATAGGCATCTACCTATGTAGGTATGTAGTACATAAAGTGTGTCCAAACACTTCAAGGCGTGAATACAGGATTGAGGTCATCTCGAGGCGATACTAGTATTATAGATAGGAAGGTATGTACCTAAATTTGTGTCAAATTTGGATTCTTCCCATCTGCTCTGTCTTCTTAGGGGGACAAATGGGATTAAAAGTTTCATTTGTTCCCCCGTTGCCATAACAAATGGAACTTTTATTAATTGATAAAGTTGTATTTGTCTCCCCGTTGACAATAAGGTGTTAAATTGAACTTTTATTGATTGAGAAAGTTCTACTTGTCCCCCCGTTACTGAGACGGTGACAAATGGAACTTTTTATCATTGAAAAAGTCCTAGTTGTCCCCCTTCTCTTGAAAATAGGGTAACAAATGGAACTTTAACTAATACAAAAAGTTCGTTCTAATTGTCTCTCGTTGCCAAGAGGATGAAATACGTAACTTTTGAAAAAGTTCTATTCACTACTTATGAGCTAGAATGTTCATTTTTAACAATTACAACTCCGCCTCGCGTCTTCGGCTCGATATTTGTCCCCCCGTTGCTAAGAGGGTGACTAATGGAACTTTTATTAATTGAAAAAGTTTTATTTGTCCCCCCGTTGCCAAGAAAAGAACGTTATAATAATAACTTATGAGCTAGAATGTTCATTTTTAACAATAACAACCCCGCCTCGTGTCCTTGGTTCAATGTTAGCCAGCGGGTCAAACTGCCGCGCCCTTCGCAACACATTCAATATCTTAACCTGAGCGTAATGTTTTTGCTCATCATTCAGCCTTTTCAACATTGGCACGAGCATTTCCGTGAAGCAGACATCTTCATCGTAAGTCTTTACTATGATCTCTTCATTTTTCGGCGCAGCCGGTTCGGATAGCTCGAAATTAGTATCATCACATTCTGATTCTAGCGAGTAAGTGCTACTAGCGACCTCAATTTCCACTTTGTTGTCTAGGAAGGAGTAGTCTTCAAGGTTCCGTTTCTCCAATGAGCCGTGGAGGAATGAAAGCTCCTTGGAAAATCTGTAGGGTTTCTTTGGTTTCAGTTTTCCTAAGTCGACTTGTCTTTGTTTACCTAGTTCTCTGCCGTACGAGTCGCGTAAGTTGCGCCATTTCTTCTTTACCTCCCCGGCTAGAAAATAATGTTTATTTAATGGTGTGCTAAGTGGTAGCCCTGCCTTCCGCTTTTATGGTCGCGGGTTCGAATGATTTTTCTGTTTTTGCAATTTAAACGCAGTTAATTTTTATGAGCGCTGGTGGTGTGGTGATAGCACCCCTGCCTCACGATCCGAAGGTCGTGGGTTCAAACCTGGTCGTGCACCGATGAGTTTTTCCATTCGAAAAATTTATGTGCGCAATGCCAGTGCTCTTAAACGGTGAAGGAAAACATCGTGAGGAAACCGGCATACCCTAGAACCAAAAATTCGAAGGTGTGTGTTAAGACACTTGGTTAGTATTCTTATAAGCGGCGATGGGCTTGCAACCTGTCACGTACGGAATACTAACTACTGTGCAAAATGTGGGCATGTACCAAATGTCATGTTTGGACTTGCCTCTTTAGATATCATCAAAGATCTAAGTAACTAAAAGATCTGAGGAGATATCTACCGAGCCTGGGGATTACAGTCGTGATCATATTTATTATTTTTTTATTGTTTTGTGTTATTATAAACTCGATTACATTTTTTGTAAGAAGGATCATACAAAAAAGCGCTAGGACCGAGACGAGTTTCTCGCCTGTTCTTCTCGTACTTGGGTTAGGTTGGAATTAGCACATAGATTCACCGCATGTAAGACGTTTCAAATTGATCCTTGTGATTTTTAATACCTAAATACATTTTGAATATGAATTTATTCGGTAAATTTGTGTCTTAAACGGGAAGGAAAACATCGTGAACGAAATATCAAAGTAATTATTACATTGATATTTCGTACCATTACCTATAAAGTAGTATTGATGTAGTGTTACTTCAAGCTTGAAGTGTGACGTTTCTGAAGCATGATGGTTTGGAAAAGCTTGTGGTAAGGCCCCTGATCTCTGCGAAGAGTTGATACAAAATAGGTTGGATCTTATAAAAAAAGCACATGAGATAGGTACACGAAGAAACATGAGATGAAATACACAAAAAGTATGAAGTGCAGACAAAAACTTACTCCTCAATGCCTTCGCCGCCGTTCCCAGATCAGCCCAATTATCGAAAATAACTTCGCAAATCTCCGCCCACAGCGTATCTCTAGCGTTCCTATCATTGCTTTCACTCAGTTGAGATTGTTTATGCCATAACAACGGCCTGCTTTTAACCTCTGAGATTAAAGTTAAAACGTCAATCATCAAGTTTGTAGGATTGTCTGGCTCTTTTGGTTTTGATTTTCGTCGTGGATTATCATCATCATCATTACTGGATCCGGTTGATGTGTACACATTCACTCGCTCCTGAAATTGGTCACCTAGGAAGGAAAGTTCTTGGTTATATCTGTACGGTCGCTTTTTCTTCATTTTTCCTTTTTTTACCTTCTTTTGGATAACAAGATCTTTGACGTACGTATCTTTTAGGTTGCGCCATTTTTTCTTTACTTCTTCACCTGCAAAAAACGTAGGTACAACTTAGCAAGGTAGAAAAATACCTACGTACCCCAATTTCTTTTTTTTCTTTCTGCTTTTATCCCACGCTACATAAGGTCGGCACAACACGTTTTTTTGATAAAAACTAGATTACAAAAAAAAAAATCTATGGAATTTGATGACAATTAATGCATAATAGTTCGATTCTACTCAATTAGATATTTTTCAGTTATTTTATAACTTATTTAACCTTGATTTTAGAGCTTGCCCTTCAAGCTGATAGCATGAAGATGGAGCAATAAAAGATTGGTTGATATTCACGAAAGGCACATTTAAAATTAACTAATATTTTATGAGATAACCAATGAGTAGAATGCTCCAATAATGCGAGGCCAAAAAAAAAAATATTGACATTGACACTTACTACGTATTCGTTTCTCCGCCGAGCCCAATTCACTCCAATCGTCAAATACCGCTTCATTTACCTCCTCCCATAGCCTATTCTTCAACAGACGATCATTATACTCCACCGAGAGCCTATCCCACAACACTGGCCGTTTGCGGATCTCATCTATCAATAACTCAACATCTAATATCACATTTGGCGGCGAATCGTCGTACAAATCGACCATTTTTAATCTAAAACACCGTTTTTGTCCGCAAGTTTTTTCGCAGTGCGCAAAATTTGGTTGAAAATGTCCGCACGGTGCGGTGACGCGGCGGGGAATGGGGGCGAGCTATAGAGTATGCGCCGCGCCGCACGGCACGCCTTGTCGCTAGTGTAGGGCTGGGACTACCAATTCGGTCTCGTGTCATACATAACCGACCGAATGCTTTTTAATATAATCATATTATATTAAAAAAATATATATTTAGGCGGTATGGTCGCTCAGCGACAAAGTTTTGTGTGGTGTTAAATAAAAAAATATATATATCATAACTTTAATTTATTAACTAGAGGGACTCCCTGAGACTTTTGATCGTGGCTCTCGTTTACCAAAAAAAATAACTCTGCTAACTTATGTGTTTAAGAGCCTTGCCTGTCTTTTTTCTTAAGAGTTTATTTACAATATAGGTACTTTTAAAAGCGATCAAAATTTGTTGCGTATTTTTTTTTAATAGTTGGGGTGGGTGTTATTCACTAAAAAAATATTTTTCATTGATCTATCAGCTATCCTTTTCCCAAATACTAGCTTACTTGGGGCTTGGTAGCGCTATAGATTTCCACCATAATTTATTAATATCAAAATTTTAAAAAATAAAAAATAAATCAATAAATATGATCACGACTTTAATCCCCAGGCTCGGTAGACATCTCCTCCCTTTAGTGCCCTAGATCTTTGAGGATATCTAAAGAGGGTAATCAGAGGCACGTTCGAACATGACATTTGGCACATGCCCACATATCGCACAGTAGTTAGTATCCAGAACGTGACAGGTTGCAAGCCCATTGCCGCATGATAATTCTCGAAAAATTTGGCATTCGTCTTTGCATTGTTCCCATCCCTATTTATTCCGCTCCGTGGCTTGTTGCGTCGCGCTACGTCACAGAATAAAAATCGCATGAGTTATCTTACTGTTGCTCGCTACTCATCCATAGATGGCGTTACTATCGGACTTTAGAGATAATATTTATTTAAATGTACCTATTTAAATTTTCTACGCAGAGGGCCGGAGTGACGCGGAAATCAAATCAAAATACATCCTATCCTACTGATAATATTATAAACGTGCAAGTTTGTGTGTATATTTGTTACTTTTCCACGCTGAAACGGCTGAACGGATCTGAATGAAATTTGGGACAGAGACAGATTATAGTCTAGAATAGCTTAGAAACATAAATCACTATGTGAGGAGTTTGCTAGGGGATCTGTTATATGAACAATATAAAAATATAGGTACATACTATTATCGGTATAGGTACCTATACCTATATTAATAATATACCTACATAGTAGGTATCCCAAAAAGCCGACTGAAAGTAATTGAAAATAGCTCCTTACAGTTACAGCCACCATATTAATGTATTTCATATTATTTTGTACAGCCTAAATTACTTGTGTTCCAGACAAATACAACGACAGCTCATTTATTAAAATCCGTCCAGCCGTTGTTGCTACAGCGTCAGCCAAAGAACACAATGCATTATATAGATAGGTACATCCAAACTCATTACCTTCCTTCGCACTTGGCTAAAAGGTACAAGTTAGTAGTTCGCGCAAGATAATTTATTTATTTATTTTCCATATTTACATTGTCATTACAGTATGGCACCGAAGCGACAAAGAAATATAAAAAGAAATACAGAATACACATTATATACATATTAAAAAGTTTAGACCTACAAGCTACTAGCTATAACAGATAAAAGATTGACTCAGGCGTGACTTTGCGGAAATCCATTACAAATACTGAAAAGGACGGAAATGTCTAGTACTTTCCCGCTGAAACAATTATCTAATGAGGCTATTATCAATAATCCCAACACAATACCTCAAATAGAAACTCGACACGTGTTTCGCTTCTCCACGAAGCATCCTCAGGACCGTCGACTCGCTCCGCACTGGTGTTGCTCCACCGAGCGCCGAGAGGAAAGTCAAAAAGTCACAGAAAGTCTTTCCTTTCCTAGACATTTCCGTCCTTTTCAGTATTAGCTATAACAGCTTAAAATAAATAACTTTAATTATTCCTATGAGTCTTATCTAGAAAATTTAAAACCGCATCCCTGAATTTAGGCAAGGACATATAAAATATATCAACATCCTCATCTGCACATAAAGTAAGATGGCGCTAGCATAGTTAATGGGGCACAATTTTAACAAATTTATTGACAGTGAATTGGTTTATTGATGAATACATTGGTAAATATTCATGTAGGTATTTGACTTATAAAATATTTTTTTGATAAATCTTATACTTACCTATAAAAGAGCAATTCTTGATTATATATTAAATCTGAATCGCGGAAATAGCTCCAACGATTTTCATGAAATTTAGTATGCAGGGGGTTTCGGGCGATAAATCGATCTAGCTAGGTTTCATTTTTAGAAAAGGTCGTTTACGAATAAGAAAAACGAGCAAAGCTCGGTCATCCAGGTACATAAATTATTATTTTGCAATAACAAAACGGCCCAAAATTAGTTCCACTTTTGGCCGCGGGCAGATCTTGCGCGGACTCTAGTAGGTACTTAGCTAGGTACATAGCTAGATCATGTACTTAACTTATCTTCCCTTTCGGGTAGTGATACCAGTTACCTAAGCTTTGCTTAGTTTGAGGCTAGATGGTGTTGTGTGAAATGTCCAACAATTTATTGATTTATTTATAGAACATACCCTAATAAGTCGGTGTATAATGCATAAGTTGGGGTAAACGAGTTATAGAGTGGTGACCGCGGCTCGGCCAACTTAGTGTAGGACGCCCTCCGGCCAGGTGGAGTGACCTGCAAAAGGCTGCTGGTGGAGGCTGGATGCGTCGAGCTGAGGACAATGACGCTCAGGGGAGGCCTATTTCCAGCAGTGGACTGCTATAGGCTGATGATGATGCTGGAGGACAATAATAAAAATAAATAAAACAAAATCAGCTTTATTCCTTTCACCTATGATTTAACATAACTTAAATTTAAACTTATCTAATATTTGTAGGTATGTTTTTACAAGTTTATAGGCAAGCTCACCACGTCATGTCGGTGGCAGCTCTCCGAGCCATGCCCAACGCAAACTCAGACAAGGACAGAAGATAGCACCAACCTACGCGAGCGTATAGTACAAACCTTGGCAAAACTACGCCTGTACAAACCACCTCTCTACATGTTGGTCGTTGGCTATGGCTCGGCGAGCTACACCCAACGTGTGGCAGCGGCATAATGCATGAGAATAACACACGTTTGCATCTAGAGCAAGTTTTTACAGGTTATAGACGAGCTGTCTTTTTTTTCGCGATGTAGTCGCCATAGGTTTTTGAGCTCGTCCGATCCGGTTAGGAGGATCAGTATCACAGAACATAATTAAATACTCTGACGAGATCAGTATGTACTACGCGTTATTCGCGGAAGACGTGTCTGACTGAGTAGTGACGATTTACTTTTTTATTTTGTGTTTACGAAAATTCTCGTTTTTGGTACGTAATTTTTTTTACATATTTTTAGAGGATTTATTAAGTTATTTTGACTGATTTTTTAACAGAATTGTACCTGACATACCTACTTTATACTTGAGTTTCCGTGAAAGTAAGATGCACTGAGCATACTAAATAATATCACTGGAATATAATGCCATATATAAATAGTTTCTAATTTAATCTTATAGCTTTATAAATTAGGGTCATTTTTTAAATGTTTTTGTATCATCAGCTAAAAATTTTCAAAGTGCTAGGTACATACAACTTTGAGGGAGGCGTTATTTTATAGAAAAGGGGATTAGTGAAACTTTTGTCCAGTTTTGTGCTTTTCCTTTGAGAATTGGAAGGGGATTTCTGGACAAAAAGTCCCGTAATCCCCTTCGTAGGGGATTATTGGAATGAGCCAACATTAGGTATAAGGAAAATTATACATGAGTCTGATGGTCTAGCAGTAGTGGCCCTATTCGTAGAACTTAAAAATTCGAAGATGTGATGTGTCAAATCCTCGAAAGAAGTCTCTGCAGAAGAAGAAGGCACACTTTACTTCTTTCACCACACTGGTTCTATAGAACTTATAACATAATATGTTAAATAATTAATAAATAATAAATTTCTATATAATATTACTAGGTACTACCTAAGTAGGTATAATATTATCTGGGATAATATTAAGAAAATTATTATTAGCATTAAACGGGTATTTATCACATTTATTTACCTATTTTTCCCAACGTTTCGACAGGTTTACACAGTGTCGTGGTCACGGGATGAAACGTCGGGAAAAATAGGTAAATAAAACGTGATAAATACTTGTTTAATACTAATAATAATGTGTGCAGATCGCGTAAGTTTAAAAACGTATAACGATATGAAGAAGATAAGGAAAATAGTGTTATTTATTTACATGTAACTTAACACGCCCTTAGGTAGGTAGTTAGGTTCTCATAATGCATACCTACTGGTGATAATTGTGTTGTTTACGGATTTAATATAGTAAAATACGAACCTTGTTATTAACTTGACGCTAAAGACCAAGGTAGCTTGATTTTCAAAATGGCATTTCTAAAGGTACGAGTTGGCAGCGGACGACATGAGGCAACAGCGATCGACGTGTCGCGGCGACACTACTGGTTTCTATGTATATCTATAAAATTCAATCCGTAGTTTACGGATCAAATCGGGGCGTCACGGAAGACCAGCGCTATCTAGACGCTAGCGCTACTATAGCATACAGCTGAGTGACGACCCTTTTTGCTGTCATAATTAATTTTAGTTATAATATTAAGTTTCTATTATGTTCTGTATTTGTGACACAAAATAAACTTATTTGATTTGATTTAGTGAGCGACACCAAGACTAGCGACGCATTTCATAGAATTAAATAGAATCCAATTGTGTCGCTGCGACACGTCGTCCGCTGCTGCCTCATGTCGTCCGCTGCCAACTCGTACCTTAATCTATAGGTACTCTATCTATAGTATAGAGTCTATACTAATATTATAAAGAAGAAAGTTTTGTATTTGTGTATTTTTGTTTGTAACGAATAAACTCAATATCTACGGGTCCGATTTCAAAAATTCTTTCACCGTTAAAATGCTACGTTATCCCTGAGTAACATAAGCTATATTTTATGTAGGTGCCTCGCGAGCAAAGTCGCAAACGGAAGCTAGTAGGCGATATTCGGGAAGTGCCGATCAGCAAGCAAAAACTTACCCGCGAACACGATTTTGTTAAAAATAACTTATTTTAGATATTATGTCACTTTGAATGGAATTATTATATTTAGGGAGAATCTTATACCTTTAAACGAGCAATTCTTGAATACATATACAGTCGTGGTCAACTAATTAGGGACACTCTTTGGTTAAACCGAATTGTGAATTTATTTTTTATTTTCCAACGAGTCTAAACCATATTCCATATCTCTTACATGTAAGTATAATTAGTCATTTATGTGCCCGATTATACAAACAATAACAACTTCTTAAACATTAAACCTCTTTACAGTATAGCTGATAGATTATCGTAGTGCTATTTGTTCAAATAATGCTGGCTGGCCATTTAATTAGGGACACTGAGATATTGCGTTCTATTTTCAAAATTTGAATCTCAATACTTTTTTACTTCTTCTCTTATTGTTTCGTGGTAGTTTTGGCGGCAATCCCGATATTTATTTTAAGTTTTGAAAAATATTTTGAAGAAAAATGGGTAAAAATAAAAGTTGCGATCCAACACTACGAAAAATTATCATGAAGTTTGTTGTCGAGCATGGTTGGCCATACCGAAGGATAGCAGAACATTTAAATTGTTCAAAAACTATGGTATACAATGCAGTGCAACATGTCAGACGCAATAACACAGATTTAAATGTGCCCAGAACAAAAAGATCGAGAAAAACAACTCCACAAGAAGATAGAATGATAGCCAGGTTAGCTAAGAAAGATCCGTTTCTAGGCTCTATTTTAATTAAACACGAAGTGTTTGGGACAGACGAAAGAGCTGGTGTCTCAGCTAGGACCGTTCGACGACGTCTGGTAGAAGCAGGGTTGTTCGGAAGAGTGGCTCGCAAAGTACCGTTGTTGAAGAAAGAACATAGAAATGCTCGTTTGGCGTTTGCACGTAAATATGGACATTGGACCTACGCCCAATGGCAACATGTATTATTCTCTGACGAGACCAAGGTTAATTTGATTTCTTCAGATGGAAGGCAATACGTACGGCGTCCAGTAAAAGCGGAAATGAATCCAAGATTCACAAAAAAGCAGGTGAAACATGGCGGTGGAAACATTAAAATGTGGGGTTCATTTTCTGGACGTGGAGTGGGACCTGTGAGGAAAGTTCAGGGTAACTTAGACCAACATCAATACAAGGCAATATTGGAGGAAACGATGCTTCCCTATGCTGAGGAGCATCTCCCTATTATATGGACGTTTCAGCATGATAACGACCCAAAACATACCGCCCGTTCAGTCAAGTCGTTTCTTACCAGTCAGTCAGTATCGGTGCTAGATTGGCCAGCAAATAGCCCGGACCTTAACCCAATCGAGCACCTTTGGCACGAAATCAAGAAAAAAGTAGCCACTTATCGTACCACAACTTTAGATGAACTTAATGAAGCTTTTTGTGAGGCATGGGCAAACATTCCTGTCGAAACATGCCAGAAACTGATAATGTCTATGCCACATCGGTGTCAAGCGGTAATTACTAACAAAGGTTTTGCTACTGGGTACTGATTTTACACGTAATAAAATGGAGCTGTTAAAGATATTATAATACTGCAGATTATTAGTTTTGTTTAACTCTATTTTTCATTATAGTTTACTGTCCTTAATTAAATGTCCAGCTACAGAATTATACCTTAAAATTGAATACATGTTCAACCTTTGATATTAAATACTTTTTTCTATTTATTTATTCTTTTATTTACAGCCATTTAAAGCATAATAATCGGACCAAATTATGCAAATAATAGTTACTGAGAAATCAATAGGGTTTTATATTTGTATGTACATAACCGGTTATTGTTCTTCACTATCTTGCATGTCCCTAATTAGTTGACCACGACTGTATGTATATAATCTGAATCTCGGAAAGGGCTCCAACGATTTTCAGGAAATTTAGTATGCAGGGGGTTTCCTTGGCGATAAATCGTTTTTGATAATCGATAAAGCTAGGTTTCATTTTTAGAAAACATCGTTTACCAAAAAAAAGAGCAAAGCTCTGTCACCTAGGTACCTACTGTAATCAAAACGTAAAAATAAAAATCGTATTTTACGAAATTTTAATAAATCGGTGACCAACAATCATCGCCCTGCGTACCAACTTAACTAACTTTTTGTTTACAGATTTAACTAATAAGATTACCATATACCTGCTTGTAACAGGAAAAACAGAACCGGACAACTAACATCGTACTGCGGTTCTGAAGACGATGTGCCGATTAATTTGCATATCCGTTTACATACTGACTGTTGTATTACGCGCTACAGGACAGAAAAATGGTAGGTATCAATTTAATTGAATCAAAGCAAAATCAATATACATTTATTTAATAAAATCACAAGGAATTTATTCAATAAAGTCACAAGGATCACTTTGAAACTTATAACAAAAGGACAGCGTTTACCTACATTGCAAATTGGTTAGCTGTCGGAGGGCGGAGCGACATCGGGCCATGACTTCCTATCATCAATATTATTGATTTATATTATAATATAGGTACTTTCTTTATGAGATTACTTTTAATGAAGGCTTTGAATTGAAACTTGTCCAAAATTGGCTCCATGTCTAATATTGGTTCCTTATCCAATCTTTTTTCCTTGTTCTAAATTGGCTCCTTGTCCAACATTGGCTCCTTGTCCAATATTGCTTCCTTATCCAAAATTGACTCCTTGTCCAAAATTGGCTCAATGTCCATTATTGGTTCCTTATCCAATCTTTTTTCCTTGTCCAACATTGGCTCCTTGTCCAATATTGGTTCCTTATGCAATCTTTTTTCCTTGTTCAAAATTGGCTCCTTGTCCAACATTGGCTCCTTGTTCAACATTGGCTCCTTGTCCAATATTGGTTCCTTATCCAATCTTTTTTCCTTGTTCAACATTGGCTCCTTGTCCAATATTGGTTCCTTATCCAACATTGACTCTGTATGTATCTAAGATTGAAGTAATTATTGATCTATAGAAGGAGACTCGTGTGTGGATGAATATACGAACACAGTCGGCCGATGCGCGCCCGCAACAAAATGCCAGTCTGCTAATGATGATTATTTGTGAGTATCTATTTGTTTACGAGTGGGATTTAAATATTTCATAAAAACATGTTTGATTTCACCAAAAATTTATAGGTAAATTTACCAAATACTAACTGACGTGAAAAATGTAGGCATGTGCTCAATATCATGTTTGGTTGTGCCTTTGGCAAGATATCAAGATTCCAAAGATATCTCCAAAAAATATATAGGTACCTTACCTACGTAACTAGAGTTTTTTTTTGGTTAGTTATTATTGTTTTAATACAATGGAATTGGAGTGTAACAATAATGTTATGATAGTATTATCATTTTATTATAAATCTATATATTGTATAAGAACAAAGTTTTTCTTTGTTTTATTTGATTATTTTGTTGCGTGTGGAAATAGCAATGAAAAGTTTGTACGAGTAGTAGCAATTTTTTTAAGTACCACTACCCGATACAAGATGGCGCTAGTATAGCATTGCTAAATCTGTGAAGACTTTTAAAACTAAGCCCTTATTTAAATAGCCCTGAAATACCAATGCTTTTTTTAAAATAAATATCGTATTTACGTAATTTATTTGTTTTGTTTCAGGCTAAACGGTATTCGGCCTACATTTTGCGCGCACAGCTCGTTCGGTAACTCACTCGTTTGCTGCAAAGATGGCACCACTATACTACAAGCTGCTACAAGAACGACCCCTGAGTAGTTTTATTATCTTTAGAGTTTATTCGCATTTTTTATCCGACTGCGAAGCGAAGAAAGAGAGTAATGTGTTTGGTGTGTATGTGTATGTATGCGAGTTCCTTTGGCTGTCGCTATAGTCCAAACTGCTGGACAGATTTTGACAAATGAAGTGTCGTAGGATTCATCTGGATCACAATGATGAAAAAAAATTATGGTGGCTGTAAAAATCTATTTTCAGTTACGTTCTGTCGGGTTTTTTTAAATAATATTAATAGAGTCCCGTTTTACCCTTTGGGTACGGAACCCTAAAAATAAGCATGCGCCAAATTCTTGTGTCCTGCCTGAGGTCTGGGTGATTCTTCTCAATTTAAGTAGGTAGGTACTTAATTATTGTCGTTATTTTAAAAACCTTGATTTTAGAGCTCGTCTTTCAAGCTTATAGCTATTAGAGATGTAGCAATAAAAGATTGGTTGATAATAAGTTATTTCACGAAGGGTACATTTAAAATTAACTATTATATTACGAGATAAAAAAAAATGTTGCGAACAATGACGAATAGTGAGAACAATGATAAACTGTAGACGAGAAATCGTCCACCTACTATTTATAGAATTCTAGACGATTAATATCTAAATAAAAATCTAGTAATCTTGTATCTTAGGCATACCTACACCCAAAAACCGCTATAAGTGTATTTGATGTTATTTCAGCCCGCGCCCTGTGTGGGGGGGAACAGATCAGAGGAGAGTTAGCGAGCGAAGTAAGTTTGCGTATTTATACTCTTTGTTCATCATCTTGCCCTTTTTCCCACGTTGTGGTCGGCACAACATGTGATCTTCCATCTCCCTCTATCATTCGTCATCTCAGTACTCACTCCTTTCTTACCTGTGTCTCTTTCACACAGTCCATCCATCTTTTCTTCGTCCTACCTCTCCCCCTGTATCCATCCACATTCATACCTAACACTCTCCTCGTCACATGACATTCATGTCTTCTTATAACATAGGTACCTACCTATCTACTCATTGCTCATACAATCATTATTTTTGTCAAGACCTCAATCGTCGTGTAGCATCCCCGAAGGTCGTGGGTTCAAACCTGGTCGTGCACCACTCGGTTTTTCCATTCGGAAAAATTATCTACGCAATGTCAGTACTCTTAAACGGTGAAGGAAAACATCGTGAGGATGCCGGTTTCCTCACGATGTTTTCCTTCACCTAGAACCGAAAATTCGAAGGTGTATGTCGCAAGTATGTTAGTATTCTTATAAACGGCGATTGGCTTGCAACCTGTCACGTGTGGAATACTAACTACTGTGGAAAATGTGGGCATGTACCAAATTTTATGTTTCAATGTGCTTCTGACTACATTTTTAGATATCCTCAAAAGATCTAAAATAAATAGAGATCTGAGGAGATATCTACCGAGCCTGGGGATTGTAAACAAATAAATCTATATCTATATAAGAGCTTAACCTGACTGACTGACTGACTGACTGACTGACTGACTGACTGATTTATCATCGCCCAGCCGAAACCGCTGAAGCTAGAAAACTGAAATTTGGAAGGTGGTTTCCTTTTATAACAAAACCATCCACTAAGGCGGGATTTTTGGAAATTCCACCTCTAAGGGGGTGAAAAAGGGTGAAAACGTTAGTATGAAACTTTTTAACGCGTGGAGTGATTTTCATGAAACTTTGTTTGTGCACTGTAAATGCAAAATGAATGGACACGTGTTTCAGGATTTTTCAATATAACCATCAAAAAGGGGTCAAATGTGGGGTTAATTTTTGTATGGGAACTTTTTAACGGGTGGTGCGATTGGCCTGAAACTTTGTTTGTGTACTGTAAATGTAAAATAAATGAACACGTGTTTCAGGATTTTTCAATATAACCTTCAAAAAGGGGTCAAAGAGGGGTCAATGTTAGTATGGAATTTTTCTAACGGGTGGTGCGATTGGTCTGAAACTTTGTTTGTGTACTGTAAATGCAAAATGAATGAACACGTGTTTCAGGATTTTTCAAAATAACCTTCAAAAAGGGGTCAAATGTGGGGTCAATGTTTGTATGTGAACTTTTTAACGGGTGGTGCGAATGGTCTGAAACTTTGTTTGTGTACTGTAAATACAAAATGAACGGACATGTGTTTCAGGATATTTTGATATAACCTTGAAAAAGGGGTCAAATGTGGGGTCAATGTTTGTATGGGATCTTTTTAACCTGGTGCGATTGGTCTGAAACTTTGTTTCGTGTTTCAGGATTTTTCAATAAAACCTTTAAAAAAAGGGGTCAAATGGGGGGGTCAATGTTTGTATGGGAACTTTTCAACGGGTGGTGCGATTGGTCTGAAACTTAATTTTTGTGTTTTAGGATTTTTCAATACAACTTTAAAAAGGGGGTCAAATGGGGGGGGTCAATGTTTATACGAAAATTTTTTAACGCGTGGTGCGATTGGCCTTAAACTTTGTTTCCTGTTTCAGAATTTTTCAATATAACTCTAAAAAAGGGGTCAATGTTTGTATGGGGTTTTTTTAACGGGTGGTGCGATTAGTCTGAAACTTTGTGTACTTACTGTAAATACAAAATAAATGGACACGTGTTTCAGGATTTTTCAATATAACCTTCAAAAAGGGGTCAAATGTGGGGTCAATGTTTTTATGAGTACTTTTTAAAGGGTGGTGCGATTGGTCTTAATTTTGGTTTGGATACATTAAATGCAAAATAAATGGAAACGTATTCCTGGATATTTCAAAATAGCCCTCTAAAAAGGGTACAATTGGGTGTCAAAGTTATTATGGGATTTTTTTATTAGTGTGATTTGTTTGAAACTCAGTTTAGTTACATACCTACTTTAAGTGAACGAAGTCGCGGGCGGGACAGCTAGTAAAATAATATAATAATAATATAAATAAAAAGGTAAATATTGGTGGGCATTTCACACAACGCTATGTAGTCCCAAACTAAGCAAGCTTGTAGGTAGGTATACGCCCAGTATTAGTATGAGAATTAGATAGCTGATAGATTATGTACTGTACACTTAAGTATATAATAAACTAGCTTCCGCTCGCGGCTTTGCTCGCGAGGTACCTACATAAAATATAGCCTATGTTACTCAGGAATAATGTACCTAGCATTCTAATGGTGAAAGAATTTTTGAAATCGGACCATTAGTTTTTGAGTTTATTCGTTACAAACAAAAATACAAAAATTGCCTCTTTATAATATTAGTACCTATAGATAAGAAAGATTTGTTTGATTGAATTGAATAGGCTAATTTTAAGGAAGCTGGGAAGCTGGGAAGCTGGTAAATAATAAATTTAATGTTGCCAGAATGCGTGGAGTACAGTCGCGGGGTGGTGGAGAAGGTGGACTACATCCCCCTGCTGCCGGAACCGGAAACGCTGTCCATATCCGCCGCCAAGTGCGACTACACCAGCGTCGAACTCATTGTGGGCGGGGAAGACGCCACACGCGGGGAATTCCCCCATATGGTACCTATAGTACCTACACTCTAACTAATTATTATAAACTAGCTTCCGCCCACGTGGTAGGTACATTGAAACACAAAAATAAATCAATCCCACGGGAACCGTACATTTTTCCGGGATAGAAAGTCTATGTGCTATTCCAGACTGTAATTTATATCTGTGCCAAATTTCATCTAGATCCGTTCAGCCGTTTCAGCGTGAAAGAGTAACAAACATACATCCAGACATCCATACATTTTTACAAACTTTCGCGTTTATAATATTAGTAGGATTAGTAGGATCCGACATCCATACATTCTTACAAACTTTCGCGTTTATAATATTAGTAGGATTAGTAGGATCCAGACATCCATACATTCTTACAAACTTTCGCGTTTATAATATTAGTAGGATAGTAATCGATTTATCTATAGCAACAATTGAAATAGATACTAATCGATATTGATGTCTTAGACACCCTGGAGTGAGGAGTATGTATCTAAAGATATTTCCAGGCGGCGATAGGCTGGGCCAACTTTCAAGGAGGGTACTCTTTCCTATGCGGCGGCTGCCTCATCAGCCCCAAGTTTGTGTTATCAGCAGGACACTGTCTGTCTACTCAGGAATCTACTCTTCAGGTAAGTGGTAGAGGTGATCAGTCTAAAAATGCACGCCCCTCCAATGTATTTCCAATGTATTTACCTCTACATGCGGTACAAATAGTGAAACACGAGTACAAGTGAAGGGGCGTGCATTTTTAGACTGAATCATCTATACTTACCTTTATTTTGCTTACGATAAGTGTACCTATTGTGTGACATCGATAAAGAATGTTAAAATTCATGGTCTTCCTTTTATTTCTGACGCTATGTTATTTAGCAAAAAATAATCCTTATGATGAAGCCTTTTCGATCGGTAAAATAAATAAATAAATAAATAATAAATAAATAAATAATGCTGGACAATCCACACAGCATCATCTAGCCCCAAAGTAAGCTACTCAAAGCTTGTGTTATGGGTACTAGATAACTGATATATTTAATACATGATGTAGGTACATAGATAGATATTTTTTATTATACATACACACCCAGACCAACGGAACAAATTTCTGCAGATCGTACACAAATTTGTTCCGAGGCGGGAATCGAACCCGCAACCTCTTGCGTCGCAGGCGGACTCTTGCCCGCTGCGCCACTGAGGTCGTCCTAAAGCTACAGGGTGATTATTTTTCTCTTGTAACGGGTTCGATTTCCGGTTCAACCATGTAATTATTTAATATATATGAATGCAGTTTAAATTGTTTTTTAAATTTAAATAATGTCTTCTTTCAGTAAAATGTTCCATCTACAATATTCGAGGTACTTTCCCTTGACATGGCATCCGTGGGACGCCCTGTATAGAAAAGTAGGGCTAAATAAACCACAAAATTGGAATAACTGTTGATTGTTGTTTAAATTACAGAACCCAGAGCCAGTGGTTGTGCGTCTCGGAGACCAGAACATAGACCCAGCGGTGCAAGACGGCGCTGACCCTATTGACGTAAGTAACACTCCATCACGCGTAGACAGAGACACAATCAAACGCTTTGTCAAATCACTTCTCTTCTTCTTCTTCATTTATGGCATCTGTCTCTTAGAGAACAATTTTGCCAGTGTCAAGTGTATTTATATGTAAGTATTGTGAACGTCACAGAGTCATAGTCAAGTTGTCAAGTCAATTTTAAATAAAAGATGGCTGTTTTGTTCAAAATTCTCGGGATTTCGTCCGATGGAATTTGAAAGGAACTATTCACTGTAATTCACATATTTTAGACTCGTGTCAAGAACCCGGGCTTTATGGGCAAAATAACCACCAAAATTACGCAATAAAACTCAAAATAACACGAGAAAAAATATAAAAACCAGAGCGACGTAGTAGTTGTCAGTCAAATGCACCTCATTGGCTAAAAATATCTTTTTACAGTGGCCATATTGGATTTTTGACATTTTGTATAGACTTGTGGTCAGAGACAGAGAAACAAAAAAAAAAACTAAAAAAAATGACAAAAAACCAATATGGCGACTGAATAATATGCTGATAATATGCGTTACTTTTACGTTATTTTTCCGGGTAAAATGTACCTAGCCTATGTGTTATTCCAGACCATAATCTATATCTGTGCCAAATTTCATCCAGATCCGTTGAAATTGAAATTGAAATTGAAAAAATATTAGTAGTATTTTATCCTTCTTTTCAGTCGGATAAAAACAATATCATTATCCCCAGGTACCAATAAAATCAGCCCATAGGCATCCAGACTACAAACCCCCGAAGACATACAATGACATAGCGCTGTTCGAGTTAAACTCTGACGTACAGTTCAACAATGGCGTGCGTCCCGCGTGTCTTTGGACGCTGCCGCACTTTGGCGGACATGATAAAGCGGTCGCTACCGGCTGGGGCGTCACTGAGACCGACTCAAGTAAGTATAGCTCGAACGAATCTAGGCATTCGTGAAGTTAGCCGCAAGAGCTGCGCAGTATCGTTTTTCGGGAGCAATTGGAGGTATGGGAGAAGGAACTGTAGGTACATGCGCAAACTCGCACCTGTGGCTAACTTCACGAATGCCTAGATCCGTTGGATGACCTGTACCTAGTAGGTAGTTACCATTCCACTCAAAGGATTCGTCATTGTTCGCAACAATTTTGGTTACCTCGTAAAATACTATACTTGCGTGCAAAAAAATCTGCCCACTTCAGGCTTTAATTACTATGCGGGGTGAGGCGATTTTTTTGCACGCAAGTGTCTTTAATTTAAAATGTACATTTCGTGAAATAACTTATTATCAACCGATCTTTTATTGCTTCATTTTCATGCTGTCAGCTTGAAAGACGAGTTCTAAGTATATATTTCAAAAATGATTACCTAATCCTAAAATAAATATTAAAACTATTTCGGAATATCGGTGAAGGGGTTGTCTTTACAACTCCTTCACCGATTAAGCTCATATGCTTTCCAGCAAATCTACCTACAGCAGAATCTCTAGACCTTTAAAGTTTCATGCAGATTGGATTAACGGTTCTTGTGATTTTCACTGAGATTTCCCTAGCTCAATCAATAAAATTGTGATAAAGTCTTCTTCTTCTTCTTCAATTATGGCATCTGTCTCTTAGAGAACAATTTGTCAGTGTCAAGTGTATTTATATTTAAGTATTTTCAACGTCACAGAGTCATAATCAAGTTGTCAAATCAATTTTAAACAAAAGAAGGCTGTTTTTTTCAAAATTCTCGGGATTTCCTCTGATGGATTTCGAAGGAAACTATTCACTCTAATTCACTTATTTTACACTCTCGTCAAGAACCCGGGCTTTATTGGGAAAATAACCACCAAAATTACGCAATAAAACTCAAAATAACACGAGAAAAATTTAAAAACTAGAGAGACAAAGAAAGAAAGTTGTCAGTCAAATGCAGCGCAGGAAATCCCTTGTGATAAATTCGTTAATTCCAGGATCTCAGAAGACATCGAAAGAACTTCAGAAGGTGTCTCTGTCACTACTGACGAATGAGTACTGCGACCCGCTCCTCGCTGACATCCAGAACAGGCGGTGGCAAGGGTTTGCGCCTACGCAGCTGTGCGCAGGCGAGCTGCGCGGGGGGAAAGACACGTGTCAGGTCAGAATAATTTAGATTTAATTAATAAGAAATTGTTTATTTGACACACAAACCAAAAACTTGAAGGTGTTTGTCATTGTTGCTATTCTTATAAGCGGCGATGGGCTTGCAACCTGTGACGCACGGAATACTAACTATTGTGCAAAATGTGGACATGTACCAAATGTCATGTTTGGACGCGCCTCCGACTCTTTAGATATCCTCAAAGATCTAAATAACTAGAGATCTGAGGAGATATCTACCGAGCCTGGGGATTAGTCGTGATTCTTCCTGCCCTTTTCCCACGCTATATGTGGTCGGCACAACACGCTTTCTTCTTCCATTTCCCTCTATCATCCGTCATCTCAGTCACACCTTTCTTACCCATGTCATCTTTCACACAGTCCATCCATCTTTTGCCTCTTCACCTGTATCCATGCACATAACACCTAATCCACTTTCATGTTTTTTAATAAATGTTTCTGGTTCCAGGGAGACTCCGGCTCCCCGCTTCAGGTGACGTCGAAGAATAACCAGTGCATCTTCTACGTCATGGGGGTGACGTCATTCGGGCGGCGGTGTGCCGAGAGTGGCAAGCCGGCAGTGTACACTCGCGTATCCTCGTACCTTGACTGGATCGAACAGACAGTCTGGTCCGGGGAATGAATTCATCAATTGACGACCTCTGTGGCGCAGCGGGCAAGAGTCCGCCTGCGACGCAAGAGGTTGCGGGTTCGATTCCCGCCTCGGAACAAATTTGTGTAGGTACGATCTGCAGAAATTTGTTCCGTTGGTCTGGGTATGTATGTATAATAAAAAATATCTATCTATGTACCTATATCATGTATTAAATATATCAGTTATCTAGTACCCATAACACAAGCTTTGAGTAGCTTACTTTGGGGCTAGATGATGCTGTGTGGATTGTCCAGCATTATTTATTTATTTATTTATTTATCAATAAATATCTCAGAAAAAACATCTTTTTATTGTTATTGAGCGAGCGAAGCGAGCATTATCATCATCTTCCTGCCCTTATCCCATTAGGTAGGGTCAGCACAACAGGTTATCGAGCGAAGCGAGCATGTAGAAGCAATTTTTGGATAAAACTTTAGGGCGTGAAAACAAGAGGATTGTGGAGATCGCGCGCGAGGTCTCAATTCGGGGCGAACTACACTATTAGTCATCATCATCTTCCTGTCCTTTTTCCACGTTATGTGGTCGGCACAACATGTGATCTTCCATTTCCCTCTATCATTCGTCATCTCAGTACCTACTCACTTCTTTCTTACCCATGTCATCTTTGTTATTAACTACACTCGTAGTAGGTATAGTAGGTACAGTATCAGTAAGTACCTACCTGGGCGACGGTTTTTTATTGGTTAACGACTTTTTCTAAAAATGAAACCTAGCTAGATCGATTTATCGCCCCCGAAACTCCCTGCATACTAAATTTCATGTAAATCGTTAGACGTTTCAGAGATTACGATTATATCATATTACGATATATCAAAAAACATCTATCCCACGGGAACCGTTCATTTTTCCGGGATAAAGTGTAGCCTATGTGTTATTCCAGACCATAATCTATATCTGTGCCAAATTTCATTCAGATCCGTTCAGCCATTTTAGCGTGAAAGAGTAACAAACATCCAGACATCCTCACAAACTTTCGCGGTCATAGTATTAAGTAGGATATACAAACAAATATACAAGACTAGCTGTCCCGGCAAACTTCGTACCGCCTTCTACATTGCTTATACAACAGTGAGTGATTATAATTTAATATGAACTTTATTAAATAGTAATAAAGTTCAAATTGATTCTACATTTTATTTAGAAAACGTTTGTATGGGAAATAGAAAAGGGCTATTTTTAGGGTTTTCCTGGCAACTATTCGAATTTTTCTTACCTTTTAAACCTATCCTAGACCTCCACGAACATTTCAAGACCAAGATAAGATAAATCCGTTTAGCCGTTCTCGAGTGAACAGCAATTCATTTTTATATATAGACTGCTGGTTTAAAGGTATAAGATAAAAAATAAAATACCAAAATGTACTTGATTAACAACTTTATTGTAAGTACACGTATTACCTTCGTAACCTACAAATTATCATCTCGCATATAAATATCCACACAAGCATATTTACATTACCTATTTATTATGTGGATTATATGCTATTACAGTCGCTTTATGGCAAGACTTTATTTTTAAGACTTTAAGGCGGTACCCCGAGTCAAACTAGCGCCGCCACCTATTTTATCTAATTATTCTGTAAAACAAAGGAATTTTCAAAAAGTGATTGGGTAATTTGTGATACCTATCATAAGCTTTTTTTTAATACCTCTGTAATAGTTTTATTTTGTTTAATTTAGCAAGAGATACGAAGTTGCACTTGGTGGACACTAAATTCTTTTTTTCGCCTCTCTGCCTAAACTATACAAAATAAAATTATTACAGAGGTATTAAAAAAAAGCTTATGATAGGTATCACAAATTACCCAATCACTTTTTGAAAATTCCTTTGTTTTACAGAATAATTAGATAAAATAGGTGGCGGCGCTAGTTTGACTCGGGGTACCGCCTTAAGACTTTAACCCTCGACGCAAAAAGAGGGGTGTTATAAGTTTAACGTGTGTCTGTGTATCTGTGGTAACGTAGCTCCCAAACGGACGAACCGATTTGCGTTAAGTTTTTTTTGTGTCATAGATAATTTTATCCCGAGTGTTCTTAGTCATGTTTCATGAAAATCTGTTCAGCCGTTTGAAGATCAACAGCTCTTTAATAGCTGATGAGGGGATCTGACTAACTTCCTTATGTCCGCTCGATTCGAAATTTGGTACCGTGGACCGTGTTACTTCAATGTTATTGAAAGAACATAGTAAGGTAACCATGACTTTAAATATGACATGTTAGGGTAAGGTTTAGATATCAGGGGGTTTTTAATTTTTTTTAAATCTGCCTTTCGGTTTTTTTACAGATTAACGCCATCTAACGGCAATCAATAGAAACCAATCAAAATAGAAGAAAAACGCCAATTTCTTTTAGATAATTATAGATTTCCCATAATCCTCACAAGTGGGGACACCTTAGTGGGGATTATCACAATAAACCGGAGATCTAAGTGACTTTTGTCCTTAGTTTTAATTGTTTGTAACCTCATAACCTTCTTTTGACGTCAGTTGGATATATTAGTAACACACTTACCGTAACAAATTTGAAAATTGAGAATTTTTGATTATGAATAAGAGAATTGACTTTCAATGTAGGCATATATTTTTGTTAGGGTCTGTGACCTTGAGGGCGAGTTACCGAAAGTGGATAGTATCTCGAGCTGGGAGTCGAACCGGCTTCCACATCTCATCCGGACATTCGTCCGCTACGCCACGGTCGACTATGTCTACTATACGAGTATACAGTGTCTTACTGCGCTATGATCGACCAGCGCCTTAGCTACGCCCCGTGATAGGACGATTCTACTAAAGACATTTTACCGATATTTTAAAAACTGTTTTGAACCTTGATTTTAGAGCTCGTCTTTCAAGCTGATAGCATGAAGATGGAGCAATAAAAGATTGGTTGATAATAAGTTATTTTACGAAGGGTACATTTATTATTTAAACAACTAGCTGTACCCGCGACTTGGTTCGCGATTGCCGTTTTTACCCCTCCCTACCCCTACCTTTTTAAGGCATATTAGGTAAAATATTGTATTATTTAGCAAAAATCTGTGGTAAGCTATTTTGCTTTTTGGGTAAAAATTATCGAAGGTGAAATGTGTTATGAGTTATGAAATGTAGGGTTGTCGCTATAGTTCTAGCATGGGCAATTATTATTTTCCAAAAACATCAAAACTGATCACACAAAAATGATAGTACCTACATATTGAATTTTTGTAATATTTACTACGTGGCAACTAAGTCAATTCTGTTCTGTATTTTTTTTTTTGACTTGTATTAGGGATTTTCTGCGGTGCATTTACCTGACAACTACGTCGCTCTGGTTTTTATATTTTTTCTCGTGTTATTTTGAGTTTTATTGCGTAATTTTGGTGGTTATTTTGCCAATAAAGCCCGGGTTCTTGACGCGAGTGTAAAATATGTGAATTACAGTGAATAGTTCTCTTCAAATTCCATCTTTTGTTTAAAATTGACTATGACTCTGTGACGTTGACAATACTTATATATAAATACACTTGACACTGGCAAAATTGTTCTCTTAAGAGACAGATGCCATAATTGAAGAAGAAGAAGAAGAAGAAGACTTGTATTATCTTGACGTTTTATGTGACGTCACACGGGAACGCGGTCGAACGGGATAAAAAGTATCCTATGTCCGTCTCATGGTTCTAAACTACCTCCCCACTAATTTTCAGCCAAATCGATTCAGCCGTTCTTGAGTTATAGTGAACTGACACGACTTTCTTTTATAGACTAGCTTTTGCCCGCAACTTCGTCTGCGAAGAAGTCGTAAATGGTTCTAATATGATTTTTAATTGGTGTTTTAACCCCATTGAAAATGAATTTAAATTTTTCAACGAAACACATCTTCCATCAATTTTGTTAAAAATGGTTTATGCAAAATTTTAAGGAGATCGGACCAAAGAATCACGTTCTCCCATACAAACTTTGCTCCCCTTTTTCACCCTTTTAGAGGTAGAATTTCGGAAAATCTTTTCTTATCGGATGCCTACGTCATACAAAGAACACTTTTTCAAAGTTTCAGATCTCTACAATCGGCGGTTTAGGCTGTGCGTTGATACCTCGGTCATTCAGGACAAAGCCAAAAGTATAAATTATGCTATTAAATTTTCGTTGGGAGGTTAAAACCGACAGTTACCATAAAGAAGAAGAAGGATAGCAGAGTCGCATCACTATCGTGACCACACAAGACATGTCAATCCAACCAAAATAAAGTCTAGCCATAGCGTAACGAAAACTTTAAAACTAAATTCAATAACTATTACATCGTAGATAAATTACATAATTTTTAAGAGCAGAAATACGTCACTTTGACGTATATAAATTTTTATATTACTTACATTATAATGCTTGACAATGTTTGTTCTGAATCTATATAAGTCGGCCGTGTGAGCCGAGTGAGCCGAGAGAATGGTCCAGGTGCGCCCGCGCATATAAATGTAACATGCTGTAGCGTGCTGCAAGGGAAGTTTCTCTCACACCTGAATATATCATCTAGAGTGGATACAAAGGCTGTTATTTTTATAAGTAGACTAGCGGACCGGCGACTGCGTCCGCATTTAATTCATTTTTAAATATTTTAAATTACTGCTATTCGAGACGGAGACAAATACAACAAATCAAAAACCATGAAAATCGGTCCAGCCGTTCTAGAGTTATGAGTGTTCGAACAAACCAGACTTTGATTTATTTATATATATATATATATATATATATATATATATATATATATATATATATATATATTAAGAAGATTAGCTGACACGCGCTTCGTCAGCGCACTAAGTATTATAAGTAGGTAAGTACTTACAACTTGACACCCCATTTCACCCATTTTTTAAAGTTATTTTGGAAACTCGTGTCCATTTATTTTGCATTTTATGCATCCAAACCTAGTTTCAAACGAATCACACCACCCGTTAAAATAATCTAATACAAAGTTTGACCCCCCATTTCACCCAAAAGTGAAGGTTATTTTGAAAAATCTTGTAAAACGTGTCTATTTATTTTGCATTTCTAATATTAGTAGGATTATAAGGATTTAACCAAAAAATAACCCTATTTACCCCCCTTTGGGGATTGATTGTTGAAAATTAGATTAGCCTATGTATTATTCCAGAATATGGACTGTCTACACTGCAAGTTTTATCAAAATCGGTTGAGTAGTCACGGTGATACGTGGTAACAAACATTCACACAGTGTGGGCTCAGAATTATATAATGTGAATTTTGGATGTCATTTATCAAGGATATGTGTTTGGGGTATATATATGTTTCTTTGGCTGTCTTTGGAGCTCAAACGACTGGACCGATTTTGATAAATGAGGTAACATTGGATTTGTCTTTATTACAAGAGTGACATAGGCTAAACTAAATATACAAAAATCCAATATGGCGGCTCTAAAAAGCTATTTTAAATTAATTCTAAGTTTTTTTAATTTTTGCAATTAATACTAGGCCACTTGGCCGTTTCTTATCAAGACACAGAACAAACATTAGGTAAGTATATTATAAACTCTTAAGCATAGATTTAAAATTTCTCAATTAAAAAAAAAACACTATTTTAACAACTGTACAAGTACATACACCATACAATAAATATAATTTCAACCCGATATTTATACCGAGTATATAAGTTTTGAGTAAAAAAGTCCAAATTTTACTAAAAAATACTGGCGCCACACGTGAATTTTAAGCGAACATTCTTAGGGCCCCTTTTCGAAAATACAAGGTGCACAATAATGACATGAAGAAAAATTTACAATGCACTAGCTAACGCTTGAAACAGGGCCCAAAATGGCGACAGCGACGCATGATCATTAAAAACATTTTAACGTAACTCTAACCCCGAGATCGGTTTTAATACGAAGACTAACCCCACATTTACATCAAGGTATAAAACAGGTATTCTACATGTAGCATACAATTGTTTTAAACAACTAAAATAAGAATAATTGTACGCAAACTTGCATAAAACTAACTGTCTAAAAATATCTTGTTTAAGTTCAATTTCATCGGGCATCAAAAATAACAAGAATGTTACAGTATCTTTATCTATTTCACGTAATTTCATTTTAAGGATAATAATCCTTTGTCAAGACACAGTGAAACACAAATCTTTAACAGGCGATTAAAATGCTAACAAGCTGTTAGTTTAATTAACAGAACATGGTGAAAGTAGCCTATAAGATTATTTTAGACATTTCGTTGTAACTTTAACAGGCGATTAAAGCTCTAACAACCTGTTAGTTTAATTAACAGAGCACGGTGAAATTGGCTCTTAACATTCTTTTAGACATTTCGTTGCAACTTTAACAGGCGATTAAAGTTCTAACAACCTGTTAGTTTAATTAACAGAGTACTGTGAAATTGGCTCTTAACATTCTTTTAGACATTTCGTTGCTATCTTGTATCAAAAGCGGGGTTAGATATAAAAGATTGAACGTACGATTAAGTAAAGCGATCGTGCGTCGCTGCAGATGATTCATCGTATCAACATACATACATACTTCAGAACTTACTCATATATTTCTTTGTTCATAACACTCATTCCACTCTAAATCATAATATACATTTAAAATATTGAATAGGATAAAGAATATTTAGAATAGAATAGAGTTTTAATCCCCAGACTCGGTAGATATCTTCCTGAGATCTCTAGTTACTTGGATTTTTGATTATTTAAAGAGAGTCAGAGGCATGTCCAAACTTAGTTAGTATTAAATATTCTTTATCCTATTCAATATTTTTAATGGATATCCGTAAAATCACGCCTGAATCAATCAATTATTCATATAAACGTTTTTAAGTATAAAATTAAAATTCTGAAAGATTAAAATCCAACATACGTTTATAAAAAATGTTGGATCAACTCGAGCATTCTCGCTCTGACAACACAGAAAAATAAGCGTTTGCTCCCTCTTACTAATAATTCATTCAAACTAATAATCTCACTCGATTGGCCGAAATAAGTACTAAGTTCCCATTGGTGATCAAAATTAAGCATCCATTACACGTTCATGTACGCGTCAATCATTTCTTATCAGTCATCGTTTCAATCAATCACCACACACACGATAAGTTCGTCAGTCATAACTTATTCTATGATGCCCGGTTCAAGCATCAGTCAGTTATTTGAACTGAGCGTGTAATGCCTGCCTTGAATTTTCACTTTTATTTTTTGTGTTAGTCTTGTTAAAAACATATTTTTGTTATTCAAGAATCCGCTTTTCTCGATTCTCCTTATCGCATTTGCAATCTTCGGTGATTGAGTCAAGGGACATTAGACTTTCTTGCGATGTTCTTAGGCAGGCGCGACATCTAGAATCGAATGACGTCCCACTTTGCGAGTTTGCATCTTCAGAAACTGACTCTAAAGACCTCAAGCTTTCGACTGACGTCAGTTTGTATGATCGTCTGAATTCAGCCATTTCTTCCTCACTCATGTTCAGAGCTAGGAGCGAATCGCGCGCCATTTTCCCTAATGAAGACACTTTCTTCTTCTTTTTGGATATAATTGAGTCCATTTTGGATAATGGACAAGGTTTGTTCAAACTTTCGGGTAAAGATTTTGGACTGGTGCCACTTCTAGATCGTAGTTTAGATCTACGTTCTGGAATATCGCGCGGCGACGTCTCTGGCATTTTGAACGCTATGGTCTTCGCTTTAGGGCTTTTTTCCTCTTTATCCTGCCTCTGACTTAGATCTTCTAAGGAGTTCGCTTTTTTTAATTTCGCTCGCTCCGGTATCACTGGTGACAATCCTTCTTTAGCTGGAAACACTTCTATTGCTTCATCGATTACTAATTCTGGTGAGAGATCGATCATTTCTTTGATAGCTGCTTCTTCGAGTTCCTGCGCGAGCGATCCTTTCTCCTCTTTCGTTACTATAGCTTGCTCTGTCTCCGGCTCAAAGTCTCGACTCTCATACATAAGATAAGAAAGCGCATCCTTACCTAAATCTACAATTTCTAATTCTTTTGTTATTCCATCTATTGCTTCATCTTCGATTTCGGAGGTCTCAACTATTTCATCATCAGTATCTCTAACCTCAATATCAACCTTAGCATCGTCTATAAATCCCAAAATTAAGGTTTCTGAGCTGAAATTATCTGCCACAATGTCGGATGTCTCTTCGATTGTAGCTATCGGAGCTAAATCACTTTTAACCTCTTCAGTTTTAGGTTCATTTTTCTCTAGCACAGGCGCGGAGACTTCCCATACTGCGTTAACTATAGGCTGATGTTTGATTATCATTTCAATCGCTTGTGTATTCGTCATGCTAGAAGTCAATGTATTTTCTGGACTTATATTCTCTTTAATTCCTCTGATAACTTTAACTGGCAGTTTATCTACTAACTGACCCGTTTCTGGGCTTGCTTGTTTCTCCAAAGTATTTTCCGAACCTGAGGCTTTCAATACCGCGGCGAATGACCTAGGTCTCACCGGTTCTACTCTATCTTTATCTTCTAAATTCACTTTATTCTCGTTTATTTCAATTGGCGTTTCATTCGGCGTGTTAACGCCATGCGTTTCGTTACTATTGAAATCGTTGGGTTTACTGAGATCTAACGTATCACTAACTCTCGGATCTGTGTTGCTATCATCCGTATTCAAGCTTAAATCTAAACATGTTTGTACTAAATCGGTGGTTTTATCGGTAACTTTATCTTCAACATTCTGCGAAAATGATTGAAACTCGCTGAGAGTATCTGTATCTGTTGATGGAGTCTTACTGTCCAATTTCTTTGAAAAAGATTCATCTACGAACGACACTTGAACTCTTTCTGAGAGAGTGGAGTCAGTAGCTTCTGAAGAATCTTCCTTCTCTTCTTTATAATTCTCGACCGCGCTGCCCCAGGACCAAAAAGAACTAGTCAGCGAAGAGTCTTTCCAGGGCGGAGTGTTCGAAGCCGATTTCTTCTCCTCATCAGTCTGCGACCTTGAGAATAAACTGGTCGGATGCTGGAACAGACTTAGCAGCTTCTCAAGATGAGATGGTTTCTCTTCTTTGATCTTCTCCGGCTCCTTTGGTATGTGGAAGCTGGGTGAGGGTGCCACCCATGAGATCTTTCGCATTCGATCTAACCCTTTGTTCTTCAACGCTGGAACGTCTAGTAGACTGGCCGTTCTTTTGGGAGAAGACGTCAATGTTTCCTGGAGAGTTTCCGTTCTTTTCACAGTATCTTTCAAACTCGAGTTGTGTGTTAAAGTGCCTTCGTTTGATGACGCATCGTTGTTTTCAGAAGGGTTTTGTAGTGAATGTTCGATGCCGGAATCAGCTGAAGTCACCATGATTTTGTCTTGCTTTGAATCTAGCGAGCTAACACTAGCTTCTAAACTCGAGAGTGAACCGTGTATCTTCTTCGTCTTCCCGAATATCGGCGATACACTCTCGTTCGAGCTGACGGATGTGTTCAGGAAGTTTTGGTTCACTGGTGTTGGTTCACTAGTCGATTCAACACTGTTGTCTGTTGACAGAGCTACATTTCCTTTTCTCCTATCTAATTCCGTATCGCTTTCTGTAGACTCTTGGATTATAGTTGGTTTGAGGACATTCTCCACAGCATTTAAACTCTCCATTGAGCTTCCGGATATTTCTAGAGAGGAATTACTATCGCGGAACGGGCTACCGACCAAAATTTTATTCATTAACCTAGAAACTTCCAAGTCCGGACTGTCCAGACTTGACTCACTCTTATTTTTCTTAAGAACTACGTCGCGGTTAAAATTACCAGGTACAATATTAGTGTCTATACTACCTACGTCTACTGTACATTTTTTTTTACCTTTCGAAGTTATATCTTTCATATCTTGGATAAGATTACCCAGATCTTCTGTGATAGCTTCGATTTTTTGCATAGCTTTATCGTCCTTCCTAATTATAATATCATCTATGTTAACAAAATCTTTGTCACTATGTACTTTGGCTGCATTGTCTTTAACACTCTCGGTTTTGACCGTCACTGCGACTTTGACGTCGACTTTGTCACTCTCATTTATTTCAACACTATTCTTAACTAATTTTGTCTCTGTTTTGATAACTTTGTCGTCGAGTTGTTCTTCGTAAGTTAATTGTTCTACCTTATCTTTGTAAGGCTCGGTTTTGACTACGTCACTGTACGTTTTGGCTGCACTTTTAATATCGTCTTTTACGTTGATATTTTCTAAATTACTGATAACCACTTTATCGCTACGACAAATTGGTTCATCTGATATAAAGAATATTACGTTTTCTGGTTTACTCGCGAATTCAACCGTTTTAGTTTCCGATGCCATGTTTTTTTCTATTACTTGCGCAGTATCGTTTAATACCACATCACTCTTTTGAATTTCTTTTGCGATAACTTTAGGTATTTCTGCAGTTATGTTTGATTTTATAATTTCTGTTGTTAATAAATCGTCTTTCTTTGTTTCTGGTATGTTAGGGATATCAGCTTTCAATATTGGAGTATTCTCAATTTGTTTAGTTAAAGGTTGATCGGTTTGTTTTATTGTACTCAGTTTCATTTCAATACTAGGTTGGGCGATTCCTGGCTTCACTTCTGGTATGGAAACAATTTTAAATCTTTTCTCTATTGATTCATCTTCTTTTTTATCAGACATCTTGTCTTGTATTGTTAATTTTTCCATTAATTTTGTTATTTCATCGTTTTTGTCTTTAGTTATATCAGTCATTTCTTTAGTTTGTATATTTCTGTCAATACCTGTAGGTATAGCTTTTGTAGGTTCAGCGCCGCCAGTGTAACTAGGCACGTTTGTCAACACGCTTTTCATATCACATGTTACAACAGGCGGTACTCTTTCATTGGATACAATGGTTCTACATACATTGGTTTTATCATCAATTATTGATCTATTACTCGAATCTGATTGTATATTAGTTTTTTCAATTATATCACTAGTGCAATCAGTTTTAGAACTAAAATTACTGTTTCGTATATTTTCTTGAGAAGCTATAACTTTAGCTTCTGTTTTGTCTATATTTTTTTTCTGTGGTCTTCTACAATAACTGTCTTCAGACGATATAAAGCTAACAGGACTCGGTGATATAGAGAACCTGGAATTTGGTACTGCTGTGGGCGGAACTGTAGGTTCCACAAAGAGCGCTGGTCCGAACACAGGTTCAGAACGCGAACTAGTCACAGGCATAGATGATGTACTAAGACGGCTTTCATTGGACAAAACGGGCTTTCCGAAGTTGAGGATGTCTTTTGGGTTGGCAACTGCACCGGCTTTAGTTAAACTTTCTATAGGGCATACAGTTGTTGTTGATAGTTCAGGTACACTTCTACTAAATAACGCGCCACTCAATGTAGTTATACTAGGGGAGGTGTTATATCTCACATCTCTTATAGAATCCCTGGAGCTAGTCCCGGACATATCAACAGAACTATTTGACATTGCACTGGTACTAAATATAGTTGTGGTTGGCACTTCAGCTGTCAATCTATAACTAGGTACGTCTTCATACGTATCGGAAGATATGTCGACTGCACATGAGCTGTCAAACTTTCGCGGTATTTCCTTAGGGCTGCCAATGTTAGTGGTAACCCTAGGGGTGTCAACTCTAGGGTTGCTGTAGATTTTTTCTCTAGGGCTGTCACTGTAGCTTGTTTCACTAGGACAGGGTGAAACACTAGGGCTGGGGGAGTTTGTGGGGGGTGATGCGCTAGGGGTAGGGGATGCACTAGGACTCCCCCTAGGGGAGGGGTTGTAGATAGAGTCGTAGTTGCGTGTGACAGAGAAGCGAGATACGGGTTTTTTCTTCGCCGGATGGACTTGAATCGATGGCGGTTCTGTGACCTGTAAAGGAAGAGTTGCTTAGTTTGGAACTAGATGGCGCTGTATGTCGAATAATTATTTCTAAAAAAAACAAAAAACTAACATGATCACGACTGTAATCCTAACTCGGTAGATATCTCCTCAGATCTCTAGTGACTTAGATCTTTGAGGATATCTAAGGAGGGTAGTCAGAGGCACGTCAGAACATGGCATTTGGCGAGTATCGAACGCACAACCTACAGCGCATAAGGCAGAGCTACTACCAACTGAGCTGTGAGGATAATCAGATGTATGACATCACATGAAGAGCTATAATCCTTTCACCACCCTGGTTCCAATGACACTATAAGAAAAAACGTTATAAAAGGTCATGGTAATGTTTACCTGCATGACTTTAAATCTGGAGGGGGCGGGGCAGAAGCCGGGCCGAGTGGGCGTGCCCGGCCGAGTGGGCGTGCCCGGACTGCAGCTTTCAGAGGACTCGCGTTCTGGCGTCACTCGAGTTACCTGACAATTATTAAAAGGGAATAATGATACAAATGTATTTTAAATACGAAAGTTTAGATGGAAGGATGGATAGATGTATGGATGTTTGTAACTGAATCATGCCGAAACGGATGAACGGATCTGGATGAAATCTGAAATACACATGTAGACATATACATCCTACTAATATTATAAACGCGAAAGTTTCTAAGAATGTATGGATGGATGGATGTATGTTTGTTACTCTTTCACGCTGAAACGGCTGAACGGATCTGGATGAAATTTGGCACAGATATAGATTATGGTCTGGAATAACACATAGGCTACATTTTATCCCGGAAAAATGTACGGTTCCTGCGGGATAGATTTGTTTTTGTTTTTCAAGGTACCACGCGGGCGACGACGCCGTGGGCGAAAGCTAGTGTATTATAAATGCGAAAACTTGGAAAGATAGATGTTTGTTACTCAATCACACTAAAACAGCTGAACGGATCTGGGTGAAATTTGGCAGAGATAGATTAGTTTGCACTGATTAGTTAGCACATAGGCTACAATTTAACAATACCCAGCGTAAGTAAGCTTGTACTATGGGAACCACATAGCTGATAGTTTTTTTTTTTTGCAAATACATAATAACACCCAGACACGGAACAACCATCCACGTTCATCACACAAATGTCAGTCTTGGGTGGGGATCGAACCCACAACCTACAGCGCAAAAGGCAGAGCTACTACCAACTGAGCTGTGAGGCCGGTCAAACTTACATAGAACCTATTGACTTGCACGTTCTGCTGGTGGTGGGGAGTGGGGGAGCCGGCGGGGGAGGGCGCGGGCGAGGGGAGCGGCGAGCGGAGCCGCGACCCACGCCTAGTGCTGCACACGCCCGAATTGGAATTCTGTAATACATATAGAAACATAAATTATTTATTTTTCGTCATGTTTGATTGAGTGAGCGAAGCGAGCAAACTCTCAGTGGCAAGCAGAGCGATTTGGCGTTTTATGTTTGTCTATGTTTGTTAGAGCATAACTTTACAACCGTTGATCCAATCTGCATGAAACTTGGAAGGTTTAGAGATTCCTCCGTCAGGCTGGTACACTACTGTACCTTGAGAACGCAGGCGGTGTGGCAGGTGAGGCTGATCTTGCGGTGCACGCGGCGCTCG
Source organism: Cosmorhoe ocellata (assembly GCA_963675405.1). Classification (NCBI taxonomy): domain Eukaryota; kingdom Metazoa; phylum Arthropoda; class Insecta; order Lepidoptera; family Geometridae; genus Cosmorhoe; species Cosmorhoe ocellata. The sequence goes on from OY776273.1 coordinate 1,885,646, forward strand.
GGCTCGTCAGGCTGGTACACTACTGTACCTTGAGCACGCAGGCGGTGTGGCAGGTGAGGCTGATCTTGCGGTGCACGCGGCGCTCGGGCTCGTCAGGCTGGTACACTACTGTACCTTGAGCACGCAGGCGGTGTGGCAGGTGAGGCTGATCTTGCGGTGCACGCGGCGCTCGGGCTCGTCAGGCTGGTACACTACTGTACCTTGAGCACGCAGGCGGTGTGGCAGGTGAGGCTGATCTTGCGGTGCACGCGGCGCTCGGGCTCGTCAGGCTGGTACACTACTGTACCTTGAGCACGCAGGCGGTGTGGCAGGTGAGGCTGATCTTGCGGTGCACGCGGCGCTCGGGCTCGTCAGGCTGGTACACTACTGTACCTTGAGCACACAGGCGGTGTGGCAGGTGAGGCTGATCTTGCGGTGCACGCGGCGCTCGGGCTCGTCAGGCTGGTACACTACTGTACCTTGAGCACGCAGGCGGTGTGGCAGGTGAGGCTGATCTTGCGGTGCACGCAGCGCTCGGGCTCGTCAGGATGGTACACTACTGTACCTTGAGAACGCAGGCGGTGTGGCAGGTGAGGCTGATCTTGCGGTGCACGCGGCGCTCGGGCTCCGTGGCGGGCGGCTCGTTGCGGCGGCACAGCGCGCGCAGCTCGCGCGTCAGCCGCGCCACCGACGCCGCGCCGCCGTCCTCCGTCAGGCTCGTTGACTCCTGCAATTTATACACACTAGTAGTTAGTAATGCAAAGTTCTTCAATCTTCTTAAGGCGCGATTAAATGGCGCGCAAACACGCGAGCCGAGCCTGGCTCCGCTCGTGAATAGCCGCGTACCCACCTAGCGCACAGGCTCGCGCGGCAGCCTCGGTATCCAGATCGCGAGCGATGGCTCCCGAGGAAGCCTCAGTAGTTTTGTTCAATTTACACGAGGCCGCCTCATGAGGCAGGCTGAGCCATCATAAGTCCGCGAGTATTCAAAATGGACAGTCGTGTATATTCAGCTGCAGTTTTTCTGTTTTCCTAGCTGATTATTGTTTAAAGAAACGAAAACAGTCACGTATCAAGAGAAAACCTAGACGCTTCTGGATTAGAAAAAATTATGAGCATCGCCACCAATATGGTAACACGGTAATAGACAAAACTTGAAGTAGCTTCGCGCGCGAGCCGAAATATAACCGTTCCCACCTAACACACAGCGCTCACTGAAGCACCTTTGAGCGCGTCAAGTTTACCGACAACAGATGGCTCGGGGCCGAGCCGTGCTCAGCCGAGCAAACGCGCGCCCGAGGTAGCCCGAGGCACGTCCACACCAGCCGAGGCATTTGGCTCGCGTGGCTGCCGCGCGAGCCTGTGCGCTAGGTGGGTACGCGGCCGCGCCCGAGGCAGCCCGAGGCACGTCCACGCCAGCCGAGGCATTTGGCTCGCGAGGCTGCCGCGCGAGCCTATGCGCTAGGTGGGTATGCGGCTATTCAGCGCGCGACACTACGCTCGGCGCGGCTCGGCAAAATTCGCGCGATCCGCCACTTGTCGGTTTATCCGACACGGATCAAAGGCGCGCGCGCCATCTAGGTTCGGCTCGTGTTTATATGTTACATGAAGGCACAGTGAAATGTTAAGATTCATGAAATACTATTAAAACCCGCATTAGGCGTACCGGCGGCCGTGACACAGTGAAATGTAAATTCATAAACTATCAAAACCCGTACTAGGCGTTCCTATGCTGGTTCCCATCATAATATACTCACCGCGGGATCGTCCAGGTCTATTTGTGTGAGGGTGTGGTTAGCATTCATTGCGTTAAGTAGCGCCTGCAACCCCGCAGGACCAAGCCGGTTGTCGCGAAGATCCAATCGCTGTAACAAGATACATACTTGATTAACCGGGCAGTATTCATATGGACCGGTCATCTATACTAATATTATAAAGTGGAAAGTTTTGTATTTTTGTTTGTAACGAATAACCTCAAAAACTAGCGTACGTCTACCATCGATAAATCGATCGTCATTCAATCGATTATTGAATCGATCATTCAATCGATTATTGAATCGATCATTCAATCGATTATTTAATCGATCATTCAATCGATCATTCTATCGATCATTCAATCGATACAAATGATTATTTAATCGATCATTCTATCGATTATTCAATCGATACAATCGATTATTTAATCGATCATTAAATCGATCAATCGATCGTCATTCAATCGATTATTCAATCAATCGATCATCCAATCGATCATTCAATCGACACAATCGATCATTCAATCGATTATTTAATCGATCATTAAATCGATCAATCAATCGATTATTCAATCGATCATTCAATCGATACAATCGATTATTCAATCGATTATTTAATCGATTATTCAATCGATTATTTAATCGATCATTAAATCGATCAATCGATCGTCATTCAATCGATTATTCAATCGATCATTCAATCGATCGTATGTATGTATGTATGTTGTGGTATTATTATTCGTTTTCGTACGAGGAAATGTAAACTTTTTTGCAAACTATATTGCACAAACGTCGTTCGGCCTGTGTCATGTTGATTCGCCCGAGTTGTACCTACGGTATATAGGCGACCAATAAATTGGTTTACAACTCTATGGCTGAATATCATTTGCACGTACAAAACATCAAGGGGTTTTTTCGCTTGACAGATTAATAACTGCTACGTCAGAATCTGTCATAGTAATCCTTAGCGAATAATTATGTTACTGGGAGATGTCATCAAAAGTGGTAAACCAATTTCTTGGTCGCCTATACATTAAAAATATGCGAAAAATCTCACGTAAGGTTGAACAAATATAACGACATCTATCGTCGGTTGGCACGCTTTTAGCGCCATCTATGAGCACACCTCCTTTTTAGGGCCTTAGACCTTGCTTTTATCGCGACATCTAGCGTACAGTAGTGGAAGGCAAAATAGCCCGAAGATATTTAGCCCGAAATCGTGTCACGATTCGCTGTAGGAGATGGTGCATCTGTACTAGTATTATATTATCTGGGGTAATAGTGTAAAAAAAATTAACAGATGTCATACATTTGTCTATAACATCTGTCAAAATTGTTACTCATGCATGGTACCAAATTCTAAGCAAATGAATGAAGCGCAAACTACAGTCGCTGTAGTACGCTGTGACGTAGGATAGTTAACTACGTGACGTTTTAGTAACCAACTATCCACTAGAGGCGCTGTACAAGTTTTCATACATTTTTTTAACTACAGTCGCTAGCGAGTGTAGATTGTAGAAACTCATGGTAGACCTACAGATCTCTAGTTACTAGAATGTTTGAGGATGTCTAAAGAGGGTAGTTAGAGGTCGGTATTTGGTACCATGAGTAACAATTTTGACAGATGTCATAGTAACGTACTATTACTACTGTAGTAACGTCAGCCGATCTAAATGTGACAACTCATGGTAGTAGTCGTGATCATGTTTTCAAAGTTCCTATTAGTACCTGTAGTTTGGTGTCTGCTCGCAGTAAGTCCGCGAGCGGAGCGCCCGCCTCGGGCCCGAGCCTCGCACACTGCAGCCCGAGGGAGAGTAGGGCTCCGCCCTGCGAGGCGCCGCACTGGAGCGCCCTGACGGCGTCCGTGCCGAGCGCGTTGCGGCCGATGTTCAGAACGCACAGGGAGGTAGACGAACGCTGAAATATAAATTAAATATAAAAAATTAAACGAGCAATTCTTTCCGAGAATCTCGGAAACGGCTCCAGCGATTTTCATGAAATTTAGTATGCAGAGGGTTTCGGGGGCGATAAATCGATCTATCTAGGTTTCATTTAGAAATGGTGTTGCTCCACCGAGTTAACTTCTCTTTCGGAATCTGTCAGAATCTTTTCTCGTAAATTTTTTTATGAAAATGACCCGGTTTAGACTTTAAAATCGAAATATTTTGATAACTACTATGATTAACTAGGGTTTTATTGTAAAAGATAGGTAACATGTTTATCTAGTTTCTCACTTCACAGTTTTTTGATTAAGACCCCAATTAAATTTACTAATTAAATTATTGGAAAAGCTGCAGGCGCACTGCGCGTTGACAAGTATCTTATGGCCGATCTCTATATTCGATCTATCTGCGGTTTTTTGGATTTTGGATAGATATTTGACATCTATATATATAAAAATGAATTGCTGTTCGTTAGTCTCGCTAAAACTCGAGACCGGCTTAACGGATTTATCTTATCTTGGTCTTGAAATGTTCGTGGAGGTCTAGGGAAGGTTTAAAAGGTAAGAAAAATTCGAATAACTGCCGGGAAAACCCTAGAAATAGCCCTTTTCTATTTCCCATACAAACGTTTTCTAAAATAAGTAAGAAGTCTGCCGGGTCAGCTAGTAATCTTATAAAAGTAATGTCAAGTATCTATCCAAAATCCAAAAACCACAGATAGATAGAAATAGTAACCATTAGGTCGTGTCTGCCACGATTTAAGGGACGCACAGCGCTTTAATTGCTCCAACAGTTATCAATGGAAGCTTCAAGCTATTTATTGTCTACTAGCTTCTGCCCGCGGCTTTGCCCGCGTGAAAAACAAAAACAATCTATCCCGTGTGAATTTTTTTCGGGATAAAATGTAGCCTATGTGTTATTCCAGACCATAATCTATATCTGTGCCAAATTTCATTCAGATCCGTTCAACCGTTTTAACGTGAAAGAGTAACAAACATACATCCATCCATCCATCCATACATTCTTACAAACTTTCGCGTTTATAATATAAGTAGGATGACTGCTGGAGCGGACCGTGTATGGCGACCCTTAGGTGGATGGATTTAGCATGGTTACTGTGCCAATATATCGTTAGTTTTGTAGAGTAGACGCCCCGTTTTCATGCTTAGTACGGTGTGGTGCTCACCAGCGCCTTGCTGAGATGCTGTGCGCAGTTTCTCGTGAGCTGGTTGTTCCACAGCACGAGGAAGGCGAGTCCCCGCCCCTCCGCACTGCCCACTGCAAATTCATTAATAGATTTAGTTAATACTGGCTTCAGCGCGCGGCTCCGTTCACGTGGTATAGGTCATCCAACGGATCTAGGCATTCGTGACATTAGCCACAGGTGAGAGTTTGCGCATGTACAGTTCCTTCCCCCCCTCATACCTCCAATTGCTCCCGAAAAACGATACTGCGCAGCTCTTGCGGCTAACTTCACGAATGCCTAGATTCGTTGAGCCAACTATTACTTTGTTAACCTTGTTAGGTTAGGGTTCAGACTGAGAACTAAGAAAAAGTAACTGTTAGAGTCTAAAAGTCTGTGTTTTAAAACGTGAGGAATAGATATAATATTATTAGTATTAAACGGGTATCTATTGCGTTTTATTTACCTATTTTTCCCGATGCTTCAACAGGTTTACACACTGTATAATACTAATAATAATGTGTTCAGATCGCGAACTTTATATCATCATCTTCCTGCCCTTATCCCACTTATAAATAAATAAATAGTGGTGGACAATTCACACAACGCCATCTAGCCCAAAACTAAGTAAAGCTTGTACTACGGGAACCAGATAGCTGATAGATTAATAATATACTTTTTTTAGTAAATACATAATAACACCCAGACACAGAACAAACATCTGCGTTCATCACACAAATGTTAGTCCTGGGTGGGGATCGAACCCACAACCTGCAGCGCAGAAGGCAGAGCTACTACCAACGGAGCTGTGAGGCAAGGGCGGATCCAGCTTTGGTGCCAGGGGGGGTCACATGGTCAAGTCACAAAAAGTTATAATCCTTATAATATATCTTATACGAGCAATTCTTGTATATATTATGTATATATATATAATCTGAATCTCGGAAACGGCTCCAAGGATTTTCATGAAATTTCGTATGTAGGGGGTTTCGGGGGTGATAAATCGATCTAGCTAGGTTTCGTTTTTAGAAAACGTCGTTTACCCCAAAAAAAAACGAGCAAAGCTCGGTCATCCAGGTACTAACTTTAATTAGTGGTCCACCTAGGTCCTGGACCCGGCCCAGGGGGGGTCCTGACCCCCATGACCCCCCCTGGATCCGCCCTTGCTGTGAGGATAGTCAAACTAATAAAGATTTAATAGTTACGTGGATAAAGCTGAGGGGAGATCGGCGAGTTTGCGGCGGACGGCGGCGTCTGCGCCGCTTGCTCCACCAGCGCGTCAGTGATGTGCCCCACGCCTATATCCTGAAATAAAATACATAAATAAATTGCGCAATGTCCACAATCCATATTTGTATTCACTCCGTTTTTGGACACTTCATGTACTACATACATAGGTAAGTGTCTATGTCTACGTAAGTTGGTCTTAATCAAAAACAAATATTTTATTATCCTACTTAGGTAGGTACTTATACCCGTGCTAAGACGTCAACGGTTTTCATAATTTTACTTTTTGCGTTATATTTCAAAAACGAAGCATCCTAGAATAAAAATCAAAACCATTTTGGAATGTACAAGTCAAGCCCTTTGAAATTGAAATTGAAAAATATTTATTCAGTACAATCACAAGGATCACTTTGAAACGTCTTACATGCGGTGAATCTATGTGCCAATTCCAACCTAACCCAAGTACGAGAAGAACAGGCAAGAAACTCGTCTCGGTCCTAGCGCTTTTTTGTATGATCCTTCTTACAAAAAAATGTAATCAAGATACTCCACTCAATAAATTAAAAAAGTTTTTTTTTCAACTCTGGAACCCAATATCTTTATAATCTCTTAACCGATTAAGCTCATATGCTTCCCAGCAAATCTACAGCAGAATCTCTAGACCTTCCAAGTTTCATGCAGATTGGATCAACGGTTCATAAGTTATACTCTAACAAACATACAACGCAAAATCGCATAGCTGCCACTGAGATTTCGCTCGCTTCCCTCGCTCAAACAATAAATCATTAAATTTTCTCAGCCCTGTTATCGTCTTACATAAATCTTGCCGCCATCGGCGTAGGCAAAATTGTAGAAAGCTCAACCACAGACGCCATAACTACATATAAGAAGACGAAGCTAGCTGATAGAACTCAATGTGTGGAGGTCTCAAAATATGATTTTGACACAAAAACAATAGTGCCTTTTAGGTCAAAGCTTCAAAAAAATTTGTTTGGTGTGCCGCAGGGTAGCATTCTCGGGCCACTATTATTTCTTTTATACACAAACGAGCAAATCACGTGTATCAGCTTTCTGGGGAATGATTTGCTCGTGGGGACGAGCGATGGCGTTGTAAAGGTAAAAGGCCAGTTTTTTTAACCTGTTTCGTCCCGCTGATGGGCAAAGGTCGCCAAATCACGCCAACCATCCCTATCTATATATCTATAAAAGAGCTTGACCTGACTGACTGATTGACTGATTGATCATCGCCCAGCCGAAACCGCTGAAGCTAGAAAACTGAAATTTAGAAGGTGGCTTCCTTTTATAACAAAACCACCCACTAAGGCGGGATTTTTGGAAATTCCACCTTTAAGGGGGTGAAAAAGGGTGAAAACGTTAGTATGAAACTTTTTAACGCGTGGAGCAATTTTCATGAAACTTTGTTTGTGCACTGTAACTGCAAAATGAATGAATACGTGTTTCAGGATTTTTCAAAATAACCCTTTAAAAAGGGTAAAATGGGGTGTCAAAGTTAGTATGGGAACTTTTTAACGGGTGATGCGATTGGTCTGAAACTTTGTTTGTGTATTGTAAATGCAAAATGAATGGACACCTGTTTCAGGATTTTTCAATATAACTCTTAAAAAGGGGTCAAATGGGGGATCAATGTTTGTATGGGATTTTTTTAACGGGTGGTGCGATTGATCTGAAACTTTGTTTGTGTACTGTAAATGCAAAATAAATGAATACGTATTTCAGGATTTTACAATATTATCTTCCAAAAGGGGTCAAATGTGGGGTCAATGTTTGTAAGGGAACTTTTTAACGGGTGGTGCGATTGGTTTGAAACTTTGTTTGTGTACTGTGATTGCAAAATGAATAGACACGTATTTCAGGATTTAATATAACATTTAAAAAGGGGTCAAATACGGGGTCAATGTTTGTATAGGAACTTTTTAACGGGTGGTGCGATTAGTCTGAAACTTTGTTTTGCGTTTAAGGATTTTTCAATATAACTCTAAAAAAGGGGTCAAATGGGAGGTCAATATATGGGAACTTATTAACGGGTGGTGCGATTGGTCTGAAATTTTGTTTGTGTTCTGTAAATGCAAAACGAATGGACAAGTGTTTCAGGATTTTTCAATAAAACCTTCATCATCATCATCATCATCATCATCAGCCTATAGCAGTCCACTGCTGGACATAGGACATATAACCTTAAAAAGAGGTAAAATGGGGTGTCAAAGTAGTATGGGATTTTTGTGAGTTGTGTGATGTGTTTAAAACTCAGTTTAGATATTTTATGTGAACGAAGTCGCGGGCGGGACAGCTAGTTCAAAATAAAAGCATATTTCAAGAAGCAGGTACTATGAATAAATATAGTGTCCGACCAAAATATAAAAATAAATTATTCAGACCACTAACAAGATTGACATTAGCTTCTAATAATAGTTTTATAATGGCAATAAAAATCTACAAGAAATAAATAAAATAAATAATAAAAATTATAAAAATAAATACAAAACGTTCTACATAAATAAAGTTATCAACTGATCCTATCAACAATTAATTACGAAAACAGAAATTTAAAACTAAAAAGATTGAATCACCTGTATCTAACTTTTGCTTACAATGCTGATTATGTCTGATTACACTCGCGCGCATGCAAACAACTGTGCACTCCTGTTGGCTCCCTCCCACAGCGCATGATGGGGCTACCGCTAACTATGCGCGAGCGAGAGGGAGTGAACATGCAAGCAGATGCAGTAGGTATGTTGGGCATAAAATTGTTATTTTTACTTGTAATATACATACAATACGTTAGACCAGACGAATGTGAGTACCAAGACAAACCTTACAGGGTTTTATGGTACCAATATAATGTATACTGTAATGTCTGTAATGAATAAAAAAAAAAAAAAAAAGAAAATTCCTGACGATTTAAAAATTATGACGTTTAATAGATTCAAAACAAATTTGACACGATGGCTTGCTGAAAAATACTTTTACAGCTTGAATGAATTTTTTGACAACAAAATTTAGTTATTATGTGTATTATTGACGGAATATATGACTACTTGTTAACCTACCTTATTATTCAGTATTATTTTATTATTATTAAACAATTCGCATGACATTTTACAACTTGAATTAATTTATTCTAATGTTTAATGCCTATTTTTTTTTTTTTTTTTTTTAAATTATATAAATATTTCTAAATTAATTTCTACGCCTGTAAAGGCAGATTTCGGCTGAGCAAAATAGTTTTTAAGATCTTTTGTATGGACCTGGAATTATGAATAAATGATTATGATTATGATTGAAGAAGAAGAAGAAGTAACAGGTCAATTTCTAAAATACTGTGTACATATAAAGCTGGTAATTAGACATGTGTAAGTAATGTGAGTAATGCATTTCGCGAGATTTTCCCGGACGCCAAAACATATCATTACACATTGCTCTACCATTTTAACCATTGCAACATGCCGCTAAACATGACGCGAGCGAGAGGGTGTTATGGAGTGAGTGAGCGTTGCGACTGCGCGCCGGCCGTCCGTCCGTCCACCTCATCGCTCGCATTTCGCGCAATAATCCTAAATCTCTTATTTTATTTATACGTGCGAGCGAGCGAGAATAAACTGACACGCCGCGCCATGCAAGCAAAGCAATGGCTGGCCTTGCTCTATCTCTTCCAAGTCATACCATGCCACGACATGTTTGAAGACATGTTTCAGAGATACATTACGCGGTACGAAATGCCATGAGATATGTCATCACATCACTTCAAAAAGCAATTTTTTGCGCATGTCTACTGGTCATACCTGTATCTGGTTGTTGGATAGATCCAGCAACTGTATATTGGAGTTGAATCTGAGCAGTGAGGCGAGGTGCTGCGCGTCGTGCGGCGTGAGCCCGTTGTCGGGGAGGCGCAGCTCGCGGACAGAACTGTTCGACTTCAACGCTATCACTGCGGAAAACAATATAATCTTATATCTTTAAACGAGCAATTCTTGTATATCATCCATCATCTTCCTGCCCTTATCCAACGTTATGTGGTCGACACAACATGTGATCTTCTTCCATTTCCCTCTGTCATTCGTCATCTCAGTACTCACTCCTTTCTTACCCATGTCATCTTTCACACAGTCCATCCATCTTTTCTGTGGCCTACCTCTACCCCTGTATCTATTATCCATAGCAATTCTTGTATATCTAAATATATTTAATTCAAAGGTGACTGACTGACTGACATATTGATCTATCAACGCACAGCCCAAACCACTGGACGGATCGGGCTGAAATTTGGCATGCAGGTAGATGTTATGTATGACGTAGGCATCCGCTAAGAAAGGATTTCGATTAATTTTACCCCCAAGGGGATAAAATGGGGGATGAAAGTTTGTATGAAAAGTCGCGATAAACGACATTCACGCGGGCGAAGCTGCGGGCGGAAGCTAGCTCGTATATATACACCGAGAAATTTTAATGGTTGTTTTCCCGCAGCGAAATGGTCTTGTCTTGGTAATAGGTACAATCGTTGTATTTAAACAAATTAAATATTAAAAAAAAAATACAGAACATTGTGAAAATTTAATTCGAAAGCGACCACGAACCAATAGTAATTCATCCCGATACCTACGCGAAGGCGGTCGGCGGCGCGTGCGATTCGAATAGTACCTACAAGTTACGTCTATTGTTACTATTGTTCCTCATGTTTTCGAGATGATGAGTATTTTTTGAATTATTTTAAAACTTATTATTTAAAAATGTTTTATAAGTCGATAAACAGACTCTATTATTTCTTTCTGCCATTTCTTACTACATACATACATACATAAAATCACGCCTGTTTCCCAACGGGGTAGGCAGAGACCACGGATCTCCACTTGCTACGATCCTGACATACTTCTTTTGCTTCATTCACTCTCATTACATTCTTCATACATGCGCGTCGGTTAAGGGTACTCTGGACCTGGCCTTTCTCTAGTACGTCCCCAATTTGATCGAGGTACGTACGCCGTGGTCTTCCCCTTCCAACTGTTCCATTCACACTCTCCTTATACAACTGTTTCGTCATTCTCCTTTCATCCATCCTTTCTACATGCCCAAACCATCTTAGCATACCCTTCTCAATTTTCATCACTACGTCTTCTTTCACTCCACAACGTTCTCTTATCACACTGTTCTTTACTCTATCATTCAAAGTTAAACCACACATACTTCTCAAAGCTCTCATTTCCACTGCATTTATTCTACTCTGATGCTTCTTCTGCCATACCCAACTTTCGCTACCATACATCAATGTCGGCACTAACACTCCACCGTGCACAGCCTGTCGTGCCTTTTTGGACACGATCCGACTGCTCATAAATGTGTGAAGTGCCCCATTCACACTATTTCCAGCATTCACTCTCCTTTCAATATCGTCATCATGTTTTCCATCTCTTTTAAACAGCGTACCCAAATAAACAAACTCTTTCACTTGTTCCACTCTTTCTCCTCTGATCATTATATTACATTCTGTCATGCATTCTTCCCTTTCAAAAACCATTACTTTCGTCTTACTTACATTTATTTTCATCCCTTTCCTGTCAAAAGCTTCATGCATGCCTGTTACCATCTCCTGTAACTCCTCTGCCGACGATGCAAGTATTACCTGATCGTCAGCATAGAGAAGACATTTGACGAGTAACTCATTCATTCTTAATCCACAATCACTATCTTTCATATCTTGCAAACAACTGTCCATAAAAAGATTAAAAAGCCATGGTGACGCTACACATCCTTGTCTAACACCCTTTTGGATGTTAAACCATTCAGTGTATGACCCATGTATCCTAACGCAAGCCCTGGAGTCCTCATAGAGAGATTTCAGGGCTCGCACCAGGTTGCTTTTTACTCCATACATCGACAGTGTCGACCACAGTTCATTCCTCATCACTCTGTCATAGGCCTTCTCCAGATCTACGAAAGCGCAATAGACCTTTTGACCTTTGGCCAAAAATTTCTCGGCTATGCATCGCAAGGAAAATACCTGATCCGTACATCCCATACCCTTTCGAAATCCCGCTTGAGCATCCCATATCCTCTCATCAGTTTCTTTCATAACTCTTTCGATCAACACTTTCGCATACAGCTTACCGACGATGCTGAGTAGGCTAATGCCCCTATAATTTTTGCAGTCTTGCTGTGACCCTTTTCCTTTGTAAAGTGGTACTATGACAGCCTTGCACCAATCACTTGGTACTCGGCCGGCACTCCAACATAAATTGAAAAGGCGGTACAGCTGACTCGCAATGACGCCATGTCCAGCCTTCAGCATCTCAACTGTAATCCTATCATACCCTGCAGCCTTCCCTGATTTCATTCTTTTCAATGCACTCACAATTTCATTCATGCTAATATCACTTTCGTCTTCGTATTCATTCTCATTCGTAACCGAGGTAGGCGCTTGTGCCTCCTCTCTTTCAAACAAGCTTTCAAAATATTCCTTCCATCTTTTCAACACACATTCTTCACCTTTCACTAAACTTCCATTCTGGTCTCTGATCGAGTTCAACTCTGAGCTTTGAATTTTCCCTCTGGCTGAACGAATGGATTTCCAGAAAAACTTAATGTTCTTTTGGAAATCCTCAGAAAATCTTCTGTCAAACTCATCTTTCTGTTCATCTTTCTTTCTTGCAATCATTTCTTTCACCAACCCTTTTATTCTCTTATACTCGCTTTTAGCATCATTCACATCCTCAATCGTAGCTTTTTGGATTCTTTGACTAGCTCTGATAGCTAGCCAATCCAACCAAGCTTTCTTCTTCTCACTTACTACCTTTTGCACCTCTTTATCCCACCATACATGCTTCCCCATTTTTCCTTTTCTTCTTTTACTCACACCACATTCTTCCGAAGCTACATTCACAACCTCTTCTTTAAACACATTCCACAAATTCTCAATCTCACAAATGTCATCAAGTCCATCAAATCTTTCAATCAATTTACTTTTATACTTCTCTTTCACTTCATCATCTTGCAAATTTTCTACTTTTATTCTCTCTAGAACACTCGTGGTCTCGCTTATTCGATGTCGCCATCCTTTGAAAAGACCACTTATTCTGCTTATTACCAGAAAGTGGTCTGTATGGATGCCGACTCCGCGATATGCCCTTGTGTCTAGCACTTTCTTTCTCACTCTTTCATCTACTATCACAAAATCTATCATACTTTTCGTTACATTCTTCGCCTCTCTTGTATACATGTGGATCCTTTTGTGCTCAAACATAGTGTTTGTCACACAAAGGTCCCGTTCCAAACAAATCTCAAGCAAACTTTTACCATTCTCATTCACTCTTTCGTCACCAAACATTCCTAGTACTCTTTCAAATCCATCACGCTTCACTCCCACCCATCCATTGAAATCACCTAACATTATTAGCCTTTCATTATCCTTACATGACTTTAAGACATCTCTCAGACTCTCCCAAAATTCCTCTCTTTCTTCTTGTCCTTTCTTGGATGAACCCGGTCCTGAGTCTACAGGGGCGTACACCCCTACAACAAAGAGACGGGTTAATCCTACTTTCATTCTAATCCAAATAATTCTTGCACTCACACATTCAAACTCATTCACACAATCAGCCATCCGCGCAGAAAGAAAGACACCGACTCCCTGGCAGGCTCTGGCAGCACTAGGTACTCCGGACCAGTATGCCGTGTAGGGTCCGTGCTTGGTGGTGCCACTTTCTTTCCGCTTCGTTTCATTCACACAAAGAACATCAATTCTTCTTTCATTCATCATCTGACACACCTCGTTCAGTTTCTCTTCCATTCCTCCTGCTACATTCAGCGTAGCAAAACGGCTTTCCGTGAGCCACTTTTCGCCCCCGCGAGAAACGAGACGTGACGGGTGGCGAACCACGTCGCCGTCATATTGACGATTGTTCTTTAAAATCACCATTGCGTTCCCACGAGTAGTAGGGAACTAAATGTCCACCCCCGCAGAGCCCTTTACGGGGGTAAGGCGGATCAGCGCTGTGTCCTGTGACCGCCAACACAGACACCCACCGTTAGCAACCAGCTTACCCTCTGGCTACGAATCCATCGGCACGGTTCGGTTAACACCTTGGATCGGGGTTTGTTCTCGGGTTTGCTCCCTGACAGTTGTTTGGTTTGATTTCGGAGTGTCCTTCTCCTAGATGGGTTGCAGCACAATGCTCACGAGGCCCATCTCCCCGGGTTTGATTTCGGAGTGTCCTTCTCCTAGACGGGTTGCAGCACAATGCTGACGAGGCCCATCTCCCATTTCTTACTCTCTTAGATCTATGGTTCTTACCGAGACACATAAGAGATTCGCCGCTGAGGTTGGCCCGCTGTAGACAGAGCGCTCGTAATCTACAAGTGAGGGGGCGCAGCGCGCGAGCCAACACCGGCGCATGCGACGATTCCAGCGCACTCTCTGCCACCTCTATCTCTGACAGTTCCGCGCTCTGTGGAAATAAAAAAAACTTTTTTATTATTCACTACTGTAATAGCCCATGTCACTCTTGTGATCCAGACTCCAACAACACCTCATTTGTCCAAAATCCATTGTCAAAGTAATATAACTTTGATATTTCGTACCATGACCTATAAAATTTCATCGATAGTGTTACTCCAAGCTTGAAATTACGTTTCTGAGGCATCATGATTTGTAAGAGCTGGTTGTAGGGCCCCTGATCTTCGTAAGAGTATACCTTGTTTGAATACTATTTATTTTTCAATGTTTAATACCTATTTAATATTGATTTGAATATGTACTTTTAAACTTACGCGATCTGAACACATTACTATTAGTATTAGACGGGTATTTATCGCGTTCAAATTACCTTTTATTTTCCCGACGTTTCGACAGGTTTGCACGCTGTCGTGGTCACGGGTAGAAAGGTAATTTGAACGCGATAAATACCCGTTTAATACTAATAATTTTGATTTGAATTTTTTTATTTCTTAATCTTAAGTAAAAGTAATTGGTTTCTTAAAGTCGTGTAAGTTACTGTATAAATAAATAAATAAATACCTTTTTGATCATCCTGGAAACCGCTTGCCAGCCCCTGATGCCGAACTGACGCGGGCCGGTGATGGAAATCACGCATGCGCTCTCGTAGTACTCAATCATGTCAAAGAGAGCTTCCTGTAAGAAAATAAATATACTTGTAATTCGCCCCGAACTGAAATTTCTGTGGCATTGTAGCTCCCAAACGGATGAACCGATTTTCGTTTTTTTTTTTTGTGTCATAGATAATTTTATCCCGAGTGTTCTTAGCCATGTTTCATGAAAATCTGTTTAGCCGTTTGAAGATCATCAGCTCTTTAATAGTTGATGAGGGGATCTGACTAATTTCCTTATGTCCGATCGATTCGAAATTTGGTACCGTAAGAACATGGTAAGGTAACCATGATTTTACATATGACATGTTAGGGTAAGGTTTATGATTGCGGAAACCAGTCCGTTCACCAAGTACCAAGTAAGGTTTATAATAAGTCGGGGGCTTTTAAAATTTTTAATTGTCTTATTGTGAGAGCGCTGGTGGTGTAGAGAGCGCTGGTGGTGTAGTGGTAGCACCCCTGCCTCACGATCCGAAGGTCGTGGGTTCAAACCTGGTCGTGCACCAATGAGTTTTTCCATTCGAAAAATTTATGTGCGCAATGCCAGTGCTCTTAAACGGTGAAGGAAAACATCGTGAGAAAACCGGCATACCCTAGAACCAAAAATTCGAAGGTATGTGTCATAGGTTAGTATTCTTATAAGCGGCGATGGGCTTGCAACCTGTCACGTACGGAATACTAACTACTGTGCAAAATGTGGGCATGTACCAAATGTCATGTTTGGACGTGCCTCTGACTACCCTCTTTAGATATCCTCAAAAGATAAATAACTAAATAACTAGAGATCTGAGGAGATATCTCCTGAGCCTGGGGATTACATTCGTGATCATATTTATTTTATTTTATTCATTACTTATAGAATAGAATAGAATAGAATAGAAATCATTTATTTTACGTCACGTTACAGATATCTTAAGTTTAATTATAAAGCGTTGCTAAGGTGACAATAAAACAGGCAACCTTATTGTGTCCAGGGTTAAAAAAACATGTCCACTTTGCGCCTTGCATTCCTTACCGCCCCCTCATCATCCAGCTCCGCATGGTCGAGTTCCAAACGCCGGAACTGCACCTTCCGCAGCAGAGACTCCAGCGCGTCCGCCGGCGCCGCGCCCTCCAGCGAGCAGTCGGCGAGGGAGAGCCGAGCTGCGCGCGCGCCGCCGCCGATGCACGCTTCCGGTAGCTCCTGCAACAATCCGGCTGTCAGTGAAGGGAGACATGAGGAAAGCCGCGGCTTAAAACCTATCCAGATGGAGCGTTAACGCGCGTAAGCACTCGCGCGTTCTCAGGCACCTACTACATAACTACCTACTACCTAAGTAGGTAGAGATGATTCAGTCTAAAAAAGCACGCCCCTCCACTTGTACTTGTACCGCATCAAGAGATAAATACATTGGAAATAGGTACATTGGAGGGGCGTGCATTTTTAGACTGATCTTCCTCTACATAAATAATATTCTGTCCCTTAGTCCCTCCCAAACACTACGCGCGAGTGCTTACGCGCGTGAAACGCTCCATCTGGACAGACTCTTGGGCGGATGCAACCAAACGTAGTAATCCTTGTTCGAGCACTTATAACTCTAGAACGGATGGACCGATTTTCATGATTTTTGATTCTCCACCCCGAATGGCAGAATAAGTATAAAAACTTTGAAAATTAACTCACCCGTATCTGTTGCAGGACAGAGTCGATGGGCGCGGTGTTGTGGCTCCGGCATGACACCAGATAGTCCTGAGCAAGCTGCGCACGCGTCGTTGTTGGAACTGCAATGAGACAAACACGTTTGAGGCACACTTTACTGCTTTTACTACACTGTTTCAATTACAAAAAGAGCGCTGGTGGTGTAGTGGTAGCACCCCTGCCTCACGATTCGAAGGTCGTGGGTTCAAACCTGGTCGTGCACCAATGAGTTTTTCCACTCGAAAAATTTATGTGCGCAATGCCAGTGCTCTTAAACGGTGAAGGAAAACATCGTGAGGAAACCGGCATACCCTAGAACCAAAAATTCGAAGGTATGTGTCATAGATTAGTATTCTTATAAGCGGCGATGGGCTTGCAACCTGTCACGTACGGAATACTAACTACTGTGCAAAATGTGGGCATGTACCAAATGTCATGTTTGGACTTGCCTCTGACTACCCTCTTTAGATATCCTCAAAGATATAAGTAACTAAATATCTGAGGAGCTATCTACCGAGCCTGGGGATTACAGTCGTGATCATATTTATTTATTTATTTTTTATGTTTCCAAATAACTCATCATCATCATTCTCCTGCCCTTATCTCGCGTGGTGTCGACACATATTTTCTTCTTCCACTCATTCCTATCATTCGTCAACTCTACTCATCTTACATTCAAATCATCTTTCACACAATCAAACCACTTCTCCAGCCTTCCTCTACTTGCGCACCCATCCACACTCATACTCATAACTCTTTTAAATAAATAAATAAATAAAATAATGCTGGACACAGCATCATGTAGCCCCAAACTAAGCAGAGCTTGTATTATGGGAACCACATGACTGATAAATCGATCTAGCTAGGTTTCATTTTCTAAAAAACACAATTTACCAACAAAAAAAGCCGAGCAAAGCTCGGTCATTCGGGTACTCTATATTTTAATCTATGTGTAAAGAAAACCCAACTATTGCGCATATGAATCATCAATTTATTAATTGACATAGGGAGGTACATTCTTATAAAGGCAAGGTGGGTCTAAGTTTGACCCCTCCCTTGAATCAGTGTTTGCTACATACATTTTATAATTAATAATTAATAATTAAGTATAATATAATATTTAACATTAAAATATCCAAGCTATAAATATACACAGTGATTGAAAATATAGGTAAGTACTTACAGTTTAACTTGTCTAGTCGACTGTTGAATCACGAATGGGCCGATAAGAAGCCGCCATCTCTTTTATATACAGTCAGGTAGTAAACAACAAGATGGCGGCGCCCGACCGGATATTACTATTTTAAGTTTGCATTCAAAAATAACTAATTTAAAAATATAGAAAGTATTTGATAATTCCATTCAATATTTATAATAATTATTAGAATAGGTACTAGCTATCATGAACCACGGGTTTAGCTAACTTCCGCGTGGGTCATGATATTACAAATTTACAATACACATTATGGTGAAATCATAAGCCAAAGGTATTAAATATTAAATAATCGCTAACAGATTCGGCCGTCCTATATTAAGTGTGACCTCACAATTTTAGATATACCTACTCTTAAAACGTAAAAAATAATTCTAAACATTAGTGGACAATCATGGTGGTAGTCATGTTGAAAAGATAATCTAATTGAAATTATACTAGTGATGCATACAGAACACCTTTGCTCTGTAAACCATTTCAACTATGCTAGTGATGCATACAGAACACCTTTGCTCTGTAAACCATTTTAACTATGCTAGTGTTGTATACAGAACACCTTTGCTCTGTAAACAATTTTAACTATGCTAGTGATGTATACAGAACACCTTTGCTCTGTAAAACATTTTAACTATGCTAGTGATGTATAGGTACAGAACACCTTTGCTCTGTAAACCATTTTAACTATGCTAGTGATGCATACAGAATACCTTTGCTCTGTAAAACATTTTAAGTAGGTATGTCAGTGATGCCCGCAGAACACCTTTGTTCTGCAGGACGACCATCTTCATAAAATGAGGAATTGTGAAGTTTACCACAGATATAATTATACATATTTAATTAATCTGATTCTTCTTCACTAAGTATATCATCATGTGGCCTTTTGAAATTTAACCATGGTTTTATTTTATCTACAGCCACAACAGTTGTGTATTTCTTATTACCTCTTCTTGTTATCGGGGTATCTTCAATTTGGTACCTATCATGATCGTAAACTTTAATAATTTTATAGGGACCCTGAAATTTTTGAACCAATTTCTTACTTTTGCCCGTTGCTGGCACTTGGCGCTCTATTCTAACTAATTCTCCTTCTTTATATTGTATAGGTTTAAGTCGTGTTTTATCGTATCTATCCTTTTGAAGCTGTTGGGAGGTTTCTACAAAAGAACTTATTTCTCCCCGAATAGCGTCAATGTCCGCTTCGCCCGTACTTGTAGTGACACCGTCATCAATCGCGGTTACTAACCTACTGTCACTAGGGCCCTTAGGTCGGACTCCAAACAACGCTTCGGCTGGAGTTTTATTAATGCCTTTATTAAATGTGTTATTGGTACCCCACTGAACGTCAAGCAGGTAGTCGTCCCATCTGTTTTCCGCAGTGTTTATGCACTTTGCTGTTAATGCATCTACAATTACCCTATTATAACGCTCTACCTGCCCGTTAGCCCTAGGTGTTGCTACAGCATTCAACACGTGTCGTATACCTTTTTCGGCAACGAACGCTTTGAATGAATCACTGGTGAATGAAGTACCCCGGTCTGAAATGATTCTACGTGGTACCCCAAAAATTCCTATGTATTCGCGCAATATTTTAATACTGGAGCTACTTTTTGTGTTTCGTACTGCTTTTAAATAAATAAAACGCGTAAAAGCGTCGATAAGCACAAGAATGTGTGTATTGCCCTTACTACTTTTTACAAATGGGCCGACATGGTCAAGGTGTATTGTGTCAAATGGTTCGTTAACTTTTTCTATTGGGTGTAGGAAGCCTGGTTTTTTGCCGGCAGTGGCTTTAGAGTAGGCGCACTCTAGACATGATGATACGTATTTCTTGATAAACCGCCTCATTTTTGGGAACCAGAAGTGCAGTTTTATTTTCTCTAATGTTTTATCAACCGCAAAATGTCCTATATCGTCATGGTTTTTCTTCACTACCTGCCAGCGTACCCCCTTAGGCACAACCCACCTATCTCCATTCTCTGTTACTCGGAACAATCTATTATTTTTCAATTTATAGTTATTTTTAATATCAGTGACATCATTTAAGTTGGGATCGTTGAGAATGCCAATGATACGTTGAATTTCTGAATCAGAATTTTGAACTGTTACTATCCAATCAGATTCTGAAACACTACGTACAGTATACTCAGGTTGGACAGTTTCTACAGGTGGGTTGCGACTGAGGGCGTCTACATGACTCATAGAAGACCCGGCTTTATACTCAATTTCAAAGTCAAACTCTTGCATTAGAGTCCACCAACGAGCCACCCGGGGAAGCATGTCACGTTTTGAAAAGGTTGCACGCAGTGAATTGCAATCAGTAACTATTTTAAAGTGAATGCCTATTAAGTAAACTCTAAATTTTTGAAGGGAAGCTACAACAGCAAGTGTTTCTAAATCATAAGACGAATAATTTTGTTCTTCCGGAGTAGTCTGTCTACTAAAATATGCGACTGGTCGTAATTTTTTAGCATCGGTAGCTTGTAACAAAATTCCTGCAACACCCATCTTGCAAGCGTCAGTGTGTACTTCAGTATCTGCTTTAGAATCATAAAGTGCTAAGATGGGTTTCTGAACGAGAATGTCTTTTAATTTCTGAAACGCTTTTTGCTGTTCCTGACCCCATACCCATCCTATGTTTTTCCTAAGTAGCTGTGTAAGTGGTTTGGCAAGTATAGAAAAACCTTGAACAAACCGCCGAAAATAACTAGATAATCCCAAAAACTGGCGAACGTGGTGTTGGTTTGTTGGAGTTGGAAATTTTTGCACGGCCTCTATTTTTGCTGATCCCGGTTTAATACCTTCACTTGAGATTTCAAAGCCCAGATAGTCAACGGAAAGTCCGAAGAAAACACACTTACTCAGTTTTAACGTGAGCCCTGCGTTCAATAGTATATTTAGTACATGTTCTAACCGTTCCATCCCTTCAGCAATATCTAACGACGGTATGATTATATCATCCAAATACGCTAACGCCTCTTTATGACGGAGATTACCTAGTACCTGATGCATCATACGCTGAAATGTTGCAGGGGCATTTGCTAACCCAAAAGGCATTCTGTTAAACTCATAATGACCTTCCGGTGTAACAAAAGCAGTTTTGTGTTTGTCTTGTTCCCTTATAGGGATTTGATAGTACCCAGAAGCTAGATCTAGAGTCGTAAAGTATATGTTCCCTGAAAGTTTATCAATTTGGTCGTCTATTAAAGGCATTGGGTATTTCTCTTTGATCGTTTTATTATTTAAGGCGCGATAATCTATACAGAGCCGATATTCACCGGTCTTCTTCCTAACAAGTACTATGGGACTAGCGTATGGAGAAGTGGATGGTTTAATAATGTCATTGTGCAATAGTTCATTAACCATTTCTCTAACTATTTCTTTTTCTTTTATGGCTAACCTATAGGGTCTGTACACAACAGGTTCGTCATTCTGCAAATTAATAGTCATTTCTGATGTTCTACAATTACCCAACTCTGACATTGTGAAAGCAAAACATCTACGGTATTTGTTGAGTAGTGCTAAAAGATTATCTGCTGTATCTTTATCTAAGTTTTGCCCAAAATTTAGCTCTTGAATAGTGATGGGACTTGATTGATCTTGATGGTCTAGAGTCACACAACGTACGTTTTGTTCAGTCTCTTCATTAGCGATGTTTCCACGTGCTACCAAGTCATTTTTATTGATAGTGAAAGGCTCAGACTTCATTCCATTTATGGCAATGAAACCTTTTCCAGTTTGGTCAAAATAATATATACCAGCAGGTATATAATGGTAACTACCGTCCTTTTTACGCAACCCACCTTCAACATACAAAGCCCCAGTAAATTTAGGATTTGTGCAAACTTCAATGATCGTGAGACCAGATATAGTAGAATTATCAAAACAGTATAAATTTATTTTGTTGACTTCTGCGATGTCATTATCACGACAAAAGATGTCAAGACGATCGTTAGTCTTTTGTATAAGTACATGTGACTGCTCAGTGAACGTTTGGCCTATCATCAATGGTACTTGCATAACATCGTCGGGGACTATGAACAACTCTGTGTGCGCTCCAACCCCATCAATATCAATATAAGCATCAATTTTACCTAAAGTACTTACTGTGGAATTTCCAAACCCTCTTAGAACAGGCAGATTGTCATAGCTAATCTTATTAATTCCTAGTTTTAGGAAATGTGAACTTTTTACCATGGAACACTCGCTTCCTAAATCAATATAAGCGTTAATAGGCATATTATTAATGACTGCAGTTTTAAAATATTTTTGACCAGTGTGTGCATCAAAAGCTACCCTGTTTACGGATTTTTCAGTTTGAGGCAGATTATTGTTGGAATAGCATTTTTCAGTTTCATGACCTATTCTAGAACATTTGGCGCATCTCTTTATAGGCACAGTACACTGGCTGACAATGTGTCCCTCCCGTTTACAATTAAGACATCTAATAACTCTTTGCTTATTGGACTGGCCGATATTTTGAGTAGAATGAGGTTGAGTATCGGCGTTTTTAATCGGGGCATTTCTACTTGCGTTTCGTTTATCCGTGTTAATCTTTATGTTTCTGGAGTTTCTTAAGTAAGTCAATAGTTTATCTAAATCCTCAAATTGAGCTGCTTCAGCGCCTAACCTAACGGCACGATCATCTATTCCATGTAATACGCATTCTACAGCTTTTTTACAGGTAATACCGCATCTATTAATTAAAGCGATCTTATCATAAAAATAGTCTTCTAAAGAGTCTCCGAAACGCGCGCGCCTAGCCAACATATCGGTTAGCATTTGACCATAATTTTCGTCAGAAGGAAAAGCTGCTAACAGTTTCGATTGCCACTCATTCCAAGAAAAAAGAACAGATGGTAAACCTTCGTACCATCTTTTAGCTACACCTTGTAGTTTAGGGAGTGAGTAGTGTATCGTTTGTTTATCGGACCATGCATATATGGTTGCACATTCGTTAACTTTGTGCAACCACATAGTCATAGTCTGCTCTTTTCGTGCCGGGTCGAATTCGGGTATAGTATTATGCACAGAGTTTATATTATTATTATTAGAGCCCGGTGTAATGGTATTTAGAGCTTGCACTAGTAATTTGAGTGCGTCACTATTAGAAGCTGGTGTGTTATCATTTGTTAATACCAAATCATTTCTATATAAGGTACCTGTAGGTATATCGTTGGGCATGTTGTGTGCACGGTGTAATGGACTGCGTGACCGGCGTCCGTGATGGTTGCAACGCAGGTTATGACGGCTGCTCGGTGAGCGGTGGTGGCTGCGCCGGCTGTCCTGGTTGTTGTGTAGCTGACTTCGGTGGCTGCATGGTGAATGTAGCTGGTGTTCCGAAGGGCGGCTGGCCGGTGAGCGTACTCGATCGCCCGGTGAACGCAGTTGGCTGCCCGGTGAGCGTCGCTGGCTGCGCAGACGGCGGCGTGATGGACTACGGTGCTGTCCTCGTGTGCGGTGTCTCGATCGGCTGCGTGGCTGATGACTGCATCCCTGACGACGTAGCTGGCTGCGGGACCGTGGTCGTGAATGACGACTACACGGTATTTCTCGAGACCGGCTGCGTGGCTGGCGGCTGCCCGATCGCTGCCTCGGCAGGCTGTAGTTCCGGTGACTGGGAGAGCGGTTGGCTCGCTGCAGAAATGGTGATCCCCTCGTCGGAGTCCGACGATGGGCTTGCAGGTTCACTCCACTGTGTTGCCGATCACTAGACAACACAGGAGATGTATCGTTCTCCATTTTCCTAAAAACGAAATTATAAAAGCACAGAAATTGACCACAAAAGTGTTTCACTGTTTTATATATATACACAAATATATAAAAAAAAAAATAGTAGTAATAATAAGCATAAATTGAGCGTATATTTCTTTATCCCACTTCTGAAATGTAAAGAAAACCCAACTATTGCGCATATGAATCATCAATTTATTAATTGACATAGGGAGGTACATTCTTATAAAGGCAAGGTGGGTCTAAGTTTGACCCCTCCCTTGAATCAGTGTTTGCTACATACATTTTATAATTAATAATTAATAATTAAGTATAATATAATATTTAACATTAAAATATCCAAGCTATAAATATACACAGTGATTGAAAATATAGGTAAGTACTTACAGTTTAACTTGTCTAGTCGACTGTTGAATCACGAATGGGCCGATAAGAAGCCGCCATCTCTTTTATATACAGTCAGGTAGTAAACAACAAGATGGCGGCGCCCGACCGGATATTACTATTTTAAGTTTGCATTCAAAAATAACTAATTTAAAAATATAGAAAGTATTTGATAATTCCATTCAATATTTATAATAATTATTAGAATAGGTACTAGCTATCATGAACCACGGGTTTAGCTAACTTCCGCGTGGGTCATGATATTACAAATTTACAATACACATTATGGTGAAATCATAAGCCAAAGGTATTAAATATTAAATAATCGCTAACAGATTTATCTATATAATGTGAATCTCGGAAACGGCTCCAACGATTTTTATGAAATTTAGTAAGCAGGTGTTTTAGGGGGAAATAAATCTATCTAGCTAGGTTTCCGTTTTCCAAAAAACCCGATTTATCAAAAAAAAACGAGCAAAGCTCGGTCATCCAGGTACTAACTATAACATTATATTAATTATACGATAAGATGTAAAGCCTATATGTATTTAGTAAAAAAATGTTATTTTAACACTACAAGCAGACACTTCAATCGTATTTATTTCTATAGATGTATCCTTGACATAGTGAAGAGTTCCGTTTCAAAGCTAACTTCGAGGATTACTGTTTATTAGGTGATTACGTGCGAGCGGATCCGCAGGCGCCAACTAGTCGCAGAGACTCGACCTACATCAACAACTGTGACTCATATTAGTGCGAGAGACAGCGGGCGATTTCATGTAAAAGTCTTAAAAATTGCCCTTTTATGCCCGGTTCTACAGAACAGCTGTGCCCGGTTCTTAGATCTAGTTATTTCTGAGAATGTAGTAAACTATTCTACGAATTTTATTATGCCCGGTTCCAAAGTATAGAAACAACTGTGCACGGTACTAAAACTAGGTAATTTCTAAGCATTAACGGAAACTATTCTAGTAATGTTATAAACGTAAAAGTGTGTGTGTTCGTCCGTATTTATCGCTGTAAAGCTCAACGGATTTGGATGAAATTTTATAAGAATTCAGCGCTGCTATTACGTAATTCTGATACTATCAAAACATTGTTACAAACATCTTCTATTTGCTAGTGGTGACTTGTATTTTGAAAAGGTTATTGCCATAAAATTATTATATTCTATTATTTGGTTTTTGCCATAAGTATATAGTTTGTAAATATCAGAATTACGTAATCACAGTATAGTTGCTGATAGACATTCATTGTAATTGATTGTAATCAGAGTTACGTAATAGCCACTCAGATTACACCCAAGATTAACCCAGGCTTTTATTCTCGGGTAAAAACCACAAGAGGATAAAAAGGGAGTTATTTTATTATAATAAATATTAAAACTACGTCCAGCCGCTCTAGACTTACAAGAGTTTAAACAAATCCGACTTTTTTTTATATTAAGATTTTGATTGCAAGTAATTAAAATGTTAGCAGAACAAGTATCCATTCGTAAGTTCTGCTTTCATATTCTGCAAATACTTTGCTAAGTCCCAATGTGAAATCAAAATCAACATAGAATAAAGAAAAATGAACACACTACTGTAATAAACGAACCGGGCATAAGTATAAAACCGAGCGCTGTCTCTCTCACTACACACGTACTATTTTACGAGTTGGCCGTTATTCTAAGTGCTCTATGAAAACGCACTGAAGCACACAGTACTCACATAAAAACTGTAGAAATTATGTCATTTTTAACCGACTAAAAAAAAGAGGAGGTAATCAATGCCCGAAATTTTCACTCCGTACGTGATAGGTTGCAAGCCCATCGCCGCTTATAGGAATATTAACCTATGATATAGCCCGCGAAGTTTTAGTTCTAGGGTATGTCGGTTTCCTCACGATGTTTTCCTTAACCGTTTTGAATACTGACATTGCGCGCATATAAATTTATCACGACCAAGATCACGACCAGGTTCGAAGCCACGTCCCTAGGCAAGGGTGCAACCACTACACCAGGTCTTATTAAATTTTAACCTTTATTAACAATCTTAGAATAACTTCTACAAACTAAAATATCTGTAAAGTATCTAGGTCTTCCCCAAAGCTTTCCGTATCCAGTGTGCCAGCTGACTCTTTGAAGGCCCGGTTTCCACCAAAGCAGAGAGGAGAGGAGACGAGATGAGAAGTGCTGCAAAGCTGACAGGTTATTTCCACCAAAGCGGTGAGAGATTATTGATTGGAGATGTGAGCTAGCCGAGTGTGAGCGAGCCGCCCGACTAGACACTTCTCCGCTCTGCCGCGCCGCTTGCTCGCTCGCCGCACAAAATTCTATAGATAATGAGACATCTCCTGTCTTCTCCGCTTGATTCATATCTACCGAAGCTAAGCGGAGATATGAAATAACAGTTATTAATTACCCACCGTCCACCTCCCTGAGACCACCTGGGTGGACGGTGGAAAGTTTTTTTTACCACGGCTCACCTCTGTTCACCTGGATGATCCTTGGGAAATATTTAGTTTCCACCGTCCACCTTGATATCAAAACTTTTAATTTGAAGTGCTTATAGATTATGATTATTAATGGCCTATTTTAAATAATAATATGTGGAAATAAAGAAATCTGATTGGTTTATTCAAAACACATCTCCTCTCGTCTCCTCTCCTCTTTGCTTTGGTGGAAACCGGGCCTAAGTCATCTTCCCATCTTCGGAATGGACATCTCCAGCTATTTTTCCCAGCAGAGCTGTAAAGTAATTCCGTAGACTTATCCAACTCATATGAACATACATTTTCTACAATCTCTCATTCGACACGCGTCGAAAGAATTATCAGACTAACTGTGACTTTGCATGTTTCAAGCTATTAAAATACTCGGCATTAGCAAAATTCTTGGAAAATAATGCACGATAGGAGCCTTGAGGCGCACTTCCTTCCACCACACTGGTAAGGTGGCATTTTAAAATTTAATAGTAACAGGAGCTTGTATGAAAATAAAATACGGAGACTTTAACAAAGAACAAACACTCACACGACTGTAATCCTCAGGCTCGGTAGATATCTCCTCACATCTCTAGTTACTTAGATCTTTGAGGATATTGAGTCAGAGGCACGCCCAAATATGATATTTGACAAATGCTCACATTTTTGCACAGCAGTTTGTATTCCGTACGTGACAGGTTGCAAGCCCAATACTAATCAATGACACACACCTTCGAATTTTTGGTTCTAGGGTATGCCGGTTTCCTCACGTTTTCCTTCACCGTTTACGAGGCATTGCGCACATAATTTTTTCGAATAGAAAAATTTATTAGAGCACGACCGGGTTTGATCCCACGACCTTCGGATCGTGAGCCAAGGGGCCACTACACCACCAGCGCTCCCACTTAACAGTCATCATCATCATCTTCCTGCCCTTTTCCCACGTTATGTGGGGTCGACACAACATGTGATCTTCTTCCATTTCCCTCTATCATTCGTCATCTCAGTACTCACTCCTTTCTTACCCATGTCATCTTTCACACAGTCCATCCATTTTTTCTTCGGCCTACCTCTACCCTTGTATCCATCCACATTCATACCTAACACTCTCCTCGTCACATGACATACATCTCTTCTCATAACATGCCACTTAACAGTATCGTATTAAAATATTGCGCTGTCACCACACCTGCTCAGTCCAGTTATGTACTACCCACGTGTAACGCCCACACATTAAAGGTGGTAGTAAAAGGTAGTAGTGTCCTTGAGAGGGGGTGAAGGGCGGGGGTGAAGGTCGCACTTCCGCCTCCGATAACTGGCCACAACTTGTTTACTTATCAGCGGTGAGTCAGTAGGTCTACCATGAGTTTTCACAATCTACACTCGCTAGCGACTGTAGTTAAAAAATTGTATGAAAACTTGTACAGCGCCTCTAGCGGATAGTTGGGTACTAAAGTCACGTAGTTAACTATCCTACCTCACAGCGTACTACAGCGACTGTAGTTTGAGCTTCATTCATTTGCTTAGAATTTGGTACCATGAGTAACATTTTGACAGATGTCATAGTAACATAATGTCTACTATTACTACTGCTGTAGTAACGTCAACCGATCTCAATGTGACAACTCATGGTAGACATACTGGATTAGTATTGAATAGTGATGCGATTTCGTAGAGAAACTAACTGTACGAAATAAATTAATAGTAAAAACAACTTTTTAAAAACAAGCTTCAAACTACCCCTGTCTAGATATCCTCAAAGGTGTAAGTAACTAGAGATCTGAGGAGATATCTACAGAGTCTGGAGATTACAGTCGAGATCATATTTTTGTAATAAATAATAAAAAAGAGAGCTGGTGGTGTACTGTAGTGGTAGCACCCCTGCCTCACGACCTGAAGGACGAATGAGTTTTTCAATTCGAAAAATTTATGTGCGCAATGCCAGTGCTCTTAAACGGTGAAGGAAAACATCGTGAGGAAACAGCATACCCTAGAACCAAAAAGTCTATGTTGTGTGTCATAGTAACATACATAATAAGCGGCGATGGGCTTGCAACCTGTTACGTACGGAATACAACTACCTACTGTGCAAAATGTGGGCTTGTACCAAATGTCATGTTCGGAAGTGCCTCTGACTACCCTCGTTAGATATCCTCAAATATGTAATTAACTAGAGATATGAGGAGATATCTACCGAGCCTGGGGTATACCTGGGAGATATCTACAGTCGTGTGAGTGTTTTTGTTTATTAGACGACTAGCTTCTGCACGCGGCGTCGCCCGCGAAGTACCTACATAAATTATAGCCTATGTTCATCCTGAAAGTTCATTCTACACATTGGTGAAAGAATTTTTCAAATCGGTTCAGTAGTTTCGGAGCCTATTCAATTCAAACAAACAAACAAACAAACAAACAAACAAACAAACAAACAAACAATGAAATCTTTCCTCTTTATAATATTAGTATAGATGTATGAGATGACGGATGATAGATGGAAATGGAGGAAGAAAACTTGTGCCGATCCCACTTAGCGTGGGAAAAGGGCAGGAAGCAGAAGAAGAAGAAGAAGACGATGATGATGATGATGTATGCGTCATGGGGAACAGTTCACTATCCTGGTGGTATAGTGGTAGAACCCCGCCTTCGCATCCTAAGGTAGTAGGTTCGAGGGTAAATATATCGGCACATTGCAGTGTCAGGTCGGGGCGAGTACTAGTCTAGCTAATGCATGGTATAAGATGTTTACGCTCCATTACGATAACAGTTCCCCAGTCTATTGTAGGATTGTTTATCATGTGCTAAAATTATACGTACTTTCGGTAGTGGAATTGCATTAGCCATTAAACTTTATTTTTAGGGGTAAAAGCAAAATTAAGGCTGGTTACAGTGCTTCACTGACCGTCGGTGCGTATGTCGGTCGCGCTTGTCATTAATATGAAAATCCATAATTCGTACAGTGCTGGACCGACCGTACGCACGCGTATATTGCTACGCACTGCGTACGAGGACCGTCGGTCGAGCGCGTGCGCATGCGTGCCGTGTCGGTCGGCCGACGCGCTATGGAAACGTATGTACGCGTTCAGTGCTGCACCGATCGTTGGACCGACCGTACGGACCTACGACGGATGTCTGTATCAATTTTCATCTGGTCAGTTTGTTGGTCAGGAGAGCACTGAATGATACAAACTGACGGTCGGTCCGTGTGTATCGTCAGGACCGACCGTGCGCACCGACGGTCAGTGAAGCACTGTAACCCGCCTAAAAGTTTTGAACAAAACCCACGAAGGTTAAAAAGATTTTGTTTGATTTTGATTTTATTTGTTTGCTGCAGCGCCCCCTGGTGAGTTGTCACCGTAACACCGATCTAAGGACATACACCAATGAAACCCGAACCCATAACTGAAAACTGCATCAAAAACGGACTAGTAGTTTTGGAGAAAAATGGCAACACGGATTTGCACAAACATCCTCTCAACCCAAACGCATAACCGTCAAAAAAAAAAACCAACTGAAAGTAATTGAAAATAGCTTCTTACAGCGGCCATATTGGATTTTTTGACATTTTGTGTAGCCCATGTCACTCTTGTGATCCAGACGAATCCTATGATACCTCATTTGTCAAAATCCGTCTAGCCGTTTGGGCTACAGCGTGTGGAAACTTCGTATTATTTTTTATAACTTTTATTTTTCAACTTTGGAACCCAATATCTTTACAACCCCTTCAGCGATTAAGCTCATATGCTTCCCAGCAAATCTACACAGCAGAATCTCTAGACCTTCAAAGTTTCATGGAGATTGGATTAACGGTTCTTAAGTTATGCTCTAACAAACACATCAAGCATACAACGCCAAATCGCCCTATTTACCACTGAGATTTTCGCTCGCTTCACTCGCTAAATTATAGTCGAATTCTCTATTTACGTATATTGTGTGAAACCTGCCGGTTCGAGCCAGCCAGGCCAATCACCGATGCTTTGGCCAACAGCCAGAATATGAGTTATGGTGTTCAACAAGTGTTCAATTCACAGTTTCAGTGTTAACGAGATGTGGGTGAATCAGATGATCTAATTTGTCTAGGCTCATATCAACGCTTACGATAAATAGTATGTCTTAGAGTATGAGGCAGCGAATCGGTATCTGTCTCTGTGTAGACAGTGTCTATTATGAACCATGTCTGATGAAAATTTATAAAACAAATATGATCACGAATGTAATCCCCAGGCTCGGTAGATATCTCCTCAGATCTCTAGTGACTTAGATCTTTGAGGATATCTAAAGAGGGTAGTCAGAGGCAAACATGATATTTGGCACAGGCCCACTTTTTGCTTGCTTTTTGCAAAATTTTTTCTAGGGTATGCCGGTTTCCTTCCTTCACCGTTTAAGAGCACTGGCATTGCGCACATAAACTTTTCGAATGGAAAAACTCATTAGTGCACCACCAGGTTTGAACCCACCACCTTCAGATCGTGAGACAGGGGTGCTACCACTACACCAACACTGCTCTTTAAGTAAGTAAAGTAAAAAACTAGTATTTATTGCTAAAAAAAACCGACTGAATATAATTGAAAATAGCTTTCTAAAGCCGCCATATTGGATTTTTTGACATTTCATCTGATGAATCTGATGATTCAGATGAATACAAAAACACCCCATTTGTCAAAATCCATCCAGCCATTTGGCTGCAGCGACAGCAAAACTCGCATACATAAACCCAAACATCTTCACTAAATCATAATTTTTTGTAAATCTGTTTGCCAATCGGCAAAGGCCTCCTCCAACCTTTTCCATTCTGATCTTTCCTGAGCCACTCTGTTCCACATCACTCCTGCCACTTCTCTGATGTCATTATCCCACCTTTCCTGTGGTCTACCTCTCTTCCTTTTACATTCCCTGGGATACCAATTTGTCACTTTCTTACGACATTTATCATTGCCCTGCCCATCTCCATTTGAGACCTCAAAAGTCAGACTATAAAAACATGAAGGCAACTAAATCTCTTGGTAGACAGGCTAACCTCAAAATGTTAGTAATTCCAGATATTTTCGTCTACAATTTTCCGCGCGTCTGAATCACCCAAACACTAATTTTGAAACAACAGAAGATGGAATATTTAGGGAGAGCCACGTGGCAATGGAACATTGCCAACACTTTCAAGTTCTAGGCCCACTCACCGTTAGGGTTGCCAACTCACAAACTAGCATTTATTGTAAAAATTTAAAAACCTAACTGAAAATAACTGTTCTTACAGCCGCTTTTTTTTGACATTTTGTAACCCTTAGGTCACTCTTGTGAGCTCTTTTAGAATATTATTATTTTGAACCCCCGACGAAAAATAGGGGTGTTATAAGTTTAACGTGTCTGTCAGTGTATCTGTGTGTCTGTCTGTGGCATCGTAGCTCCCAAACGGATGAACCGATTTTCGTTTAGTTTTTTTTGTGCCATAGATAATTTTATCCAAAGTGTTCTTAGCCATGTTTCATGAAAATCTGTTCAGCCGTTTGAAGATCATCAGCTCTTTTCTAGTTGATGAGGGGATCTGAATAACTTCCTTATGTCCGATCGATTCGAAATTTGGTACCGTGTTACTTCAATTATATTGAAAGAAATGTTAGGGTAAGGGTCAGGGTCAAATCATGTCGGGGTTTTTTTTAATTTTTAATTTTGACCTAATTCTTTGTAAAAAGGATCATACAAAAAAGCTAAGACCGACACGAGTTCCTTGCCTGTTCTTCTCGGACTTGAGTTAGGCTGGAATTGTCACTAAAATTCACCGCATTTATGTATGAAAAACTCATTAGCGCACGACCAGGTTTGAACCCACGACCTTCAGATCGTGAGGCAGGGGTGCTACCACTAGACCACCAGTGCTCTTTCAGTGATCATAAAGATACGTATAATTCTTATAAACACCCAATATATCATCATTGCGTGTAGATTAGATCATACATCTAATAATATAAATGCGAAAGTACCTGTTTGTTTGTTACCTTTTTACGACTAAACGGCTGAACGAATCGTGATGAAATTTGGCAAGGAGATAGATTATATCCTGAAGACGGACATAGGCTATCTTTTGACTCAAAAAATAATCTTGCAGGGGCTGAAATAGGGGTTGTAAGTTTGTATGGGGAACGCATGGTTAAGCATCGCTGGCGCAGTCCGTTTTTGGATGGGTGACCGCCTCTTTTTGTACTCCATAGAAATTTTACAATTAACCGATATCAATAATTTCAGAATTTATCTATACTAAATATAAAACTGAAGAGTTTGTTTGTTTGTTTGGTTGAACGCGCTTATATCAGGAACTACTGGTTCTTATTGAAATATTATTATTGTGTTGTAAATACCATTATCGAGGAAGGCTATAGGCTATCACGCTACGACCAATGGGAACGAAGCATCAATTAAAAATGTTGCAAAAACGGGAAAGATATAAATAAATAAAAAAATAAAAATAAATATGATCACGACTGTAATCCCCGGGCTCGGTAGATATGTATCTTCCTCAGATCTTTAGTTACTTAGATCTTTGAGGATATCTAAAGGGTGTAGTCAGAGGCAAGTCCAAACATGACATTTGGTACATGCCCACATTTTGCAAAGTAGTTACTATTCCGTACGTGACAGGTTGCAAGCCCATCGCCGCTTATAAGAATACTAACCTATGACACATACCTTCGAATTTTTTGTTCTAGGGTATGCCGGAAATATATATATTACTTAAAACGCGCAAAGTTGCGCGAGAGTCTGCTGGTATGTTATATTGATGGATTTTTGCGAACAAAGCCGCGGGTAACAGCTAGATAAATTCATAATCATTAGACATAATTACTTTGAATTGTCGGCGGTTATAAAAACAGGACCAATAATAGTTTATGCGCTCAGCAGCTGACGTATGTAGTTCATCATTAGTTTAAGGTGGATTTCGGATAGGCGAGACTGCGACGCGCGACACCGCGACCGCTGGCGGTTTGAACACTGTCATACATCGCCCTATGTTTGTATCATAGGTCGATTTATATCTACAGACATTGAGTGTGGCAGACACGTGCCGTGACAGACACCGACAGACACCATTTATTTATATGTAACGTATAGAAACGTGCCGTGACAGACACCCCGGATACCGACAGACACCGTCATCGGCGTCCGCTCTCACTGGCAGTTACTGCATAGCTTCCGATACTCTGTTCACACTGCCCGGCAAGGAGCCACAGACACGTACAGACATGAACCGCGCAGACAAAATATTCTTTCCGAGAATACTGGCTGGGCACGACACGTGTCTGTAAGCGTCTGTACGGCCGTGTTACGATAGATATAAATACGTTAATAGTTACTGTATGGAAGAATATCATTTTGTCTGCCACACTCAATGTCTGTAGATATAAATCGACCTTTAACCGCCATGGTCACATAAAGCCTTGGGGCCTTACCGCAAACTCTTCGGGCCAGGGCTTGGAAACCGGAAAAAAATTCAAGCCGGTATTAAATACCTACAACCTTCTTTTAGGTTACGTTACCTCTATTAAAACGGTTAGTCAAGAACGATAAATCCAAAGGGGTTTCGCTCAATTAACCGGTTTGAACGAAATGATTTCGTTCTTTTCCATATTAGTGAGCTCCGCGACGCGCCCGCTCTTACGACGACAAACGAAGCTCGCTTTGACCGGTTAATCTAAGTTCGTGTTAAGGTTTTGAAAAAGGTTGCGCTCCGAACGCTATCGAACAGGATCGAACCCACAACCTACAGCGCAGAAGGCCAGGCAATATAACTTTGATATCTGATGAGATATCTACCGAGCCTATGGATTATAGTCGTGATCATGTTTTGTTTTGTAAAGTAAGAGACACATGCGCCCGCGCAGAACCTAGTTAATAATAATGAATTGCAAGCGAGTGGGCAGACATCAATCATACGAAGGGCAGGTGTACTGCCGCCTATTCTGTGTCGTGACAGCTGTGACGTCGCCGACCACGTGACCAGCGGCGCAGACAGCGCGGCGCGTGCGTCGCTTTTTCTACACTTTGGAAATGGAAACTGGTGGAAATAGAGATTATGAGATACTTTTTAGGGTTCTGTACTCGAAGGGTAACCAACGGAAACCGATACTGAGCCTCCGTTATCCGTCTATCAACACCAATCAACATACCTTTATTGCAATAATTAAAAAAACACGACTGAACGTATCAGAAAATAGATTTTTACAGTTGCCTTATTAGATTTTTTTGACATTTTGTATAGCCTATGCCGCTTGTAATCCAGACGAATAAAATGACACCTAATTTGTCAAAATTTGTCCAGTAATTGGGGCTCCAGCGACAGGCAAAGAACCTCTTTTACATACATCCCAAACACATTAACCTCCTTCGCTTCGCAGTCGGGTAGAAATGTTCATTCATAAAACGCTGTTTCGATATTGTCCGTAACTTATTATCTAGGATCCTTATAGGAAAACTTCCTCATAATCCTCATATCAGTCACAATCAGTTACCTAAAGTTACTATAGGTCGTTATCAAAAGTGCGTGATACAAACAAAATGATATCACATTTATATATGTATATATAAAAATGAATTGCTGTTCGTTAGTCTCGCTAAAACTCGAGAACGGCTAAACGGATTTATCTTATCTTGGTCTTGAAATGTTCGTGGAGGTCTAGGATAGGTTTAAAAGGTAAGAAAAAATCGAAAACTTCCGGGAAAACCCTAAAAATAGCCCTTTTCTATTTCCCATACAAACGTTTTCTAAATAAAATGTAGAGTCATTTTGAACTTTATTGCTATTAAATAAAGTTCATATTATATTATAATCACTCACTGTTGTCTAAGCAATGTAGAAGGCGGTACGAAGTTTGCCGGGACAGCTAGTAATGTATAAATCTAATATCGCTAAACATAGTGAGCAAACTCGCGGCTTAGTCTATGTGCTTAGCATGTCTTGTGACACGGCTGACTAAGCTGAGAGGATGGGTCTAGGTGCTGCGTCTGCGCATCTAAACATGTCGCAGGCTACAGGGTGGTTCTCAATCTATATTTTTGTCGTTATTTAAAAAAAGAAGACGTAGTGATGAAAATTGAGAAGGGTATGTTAAGATGGTTTGGGCATGTAGAAAGGATGGATGAAAGGAGATTGACGAAACAGGTGCATAAGGCGAGTGTGAATGGGACAGTTGGAAGGGGAAGACCTCGGCGTACGTATCTCGATCAAATTGGGGACGTTTTAGAGAAAGGCCAGGTCCAGAGTACCCTAAACCGACAAGCATGTATGAAGAATGTAATGAGAGTGAATGAAGCAAAAGAAGTGTGTCAGGATCGTAGCAAGTGGAGATCCGTGATCTCTGCCTACCCCGTCGGGAAATAGGCGTGATTTTATGTATGTATGTATGGATGTATTTAAAAAAATTAACCTTGATTTTAGAGATTCAAGATGGGGCAATAAAAGATTGGTTGGTAATAAGTTATAACACGAAGGGTACATTTTAAAAAATAACTCATGTTTTACGAAATAAGCAAACTGTTTTTGCGTGCGAACAATGACGAATAGTGAGAACAATGTTAAAAGGACAATGGGCAGATTGGGACCACCCTCAAATAGCGATAAAATATATGTCGTTGGATAGGTCTGTTCAATTGGAACAACTATTGCTATGACAGCTTTGCTGTCACAACTGTCCTGTATTTTATTTATTTTAACATTTTATCAAAACTTAAAAGTCTTATATCTTTGAACGGACAGCTATGACTGCAAAGCTGTCTAAGCAATAGTTGTTCCGGTTGATTAGACCTATCCAAAGACATATATTTTATGTCTATTGGAGGGTGGTCCCAGGTTCCATATATTTTTGCCCATTGTCCTTTGATGAAGTAACACACATACTACACTATAAGTTCTAGAAAGCTGAAATTTTGAGTGTAGGTTTCTTTTGAAGTCTAGAGGGCACTAAGAAAGAGAAAATGAATTGTTTTTTCAAAATGATCCTTGTGATACAATTATGAGTGTAATATTCAGTCGACATCTCTCAGATCTTTGATATTTAAGAGGTGCAGTCAGAGGCACGTCCAAAAATTACATTTATTTGTACATGCTCACGTTTTTACCCGTTTGCGAATGAGGAGGGCAATGTGTTCGGGTGTATGTATAGTTGGCTCAACGAATCTAGGCATTCGTGAAGTTAGCCGCAAGAGCTGCGCAGTATCGTTTTTCGGGAGCAATTGGAGGTATGAGGGGGGGAAGGAACTGTACATGCGCAAACTCGCACCTGTGGCTTCACGAATGCCTAGATCCGTTGGATGACCTGTACTTATGTAGATCACAGGAGCGACAGGCAATCTGATATGTCAAAAAATTCAATAAGGCCGCTTTTTGAACCTTTTTTCAATTACAAAGACTTTATGATTTTTGCAATTCTTCTTCTTAGTAGTGTCACTAGTTTTTTTACCTAGTATGGTGAAGGGTCCTTTTGAGCACATTTTTGCAAATAAGTACTAGTCATAGTAATATTCCGTAGATACATAGGCTTTAGATAAAAATATACCTACATAATGACTAATGTTATTAGATCATTGAATCTTATTTTGTCTAAAAGAGTTCAAATATGACGTCAGATCACATCTTAGGTGCATTTTTGGCGGTATCTATCTAGCGGCGATGGGCTTGCAACCTGTCACGTACGGAATACTAACTACTGTGCAAAATGTGGGCATGTACCAAATGTCATGTTTGGACTTGCCTATGACTACCCCCTTTAGATATCCTCAAAGATCTAAGTAACTAAAAATCTGAGGAGTTATCTACCGAGCCCGGGGATTACAGTCGTGATCATATTTTTTTTTTTTATTTTTATCTATCAAAAATTTACGTTCATTACATATTAATACAGTTTAACAGTTACAGTTTAATACATTTCAAACAGCACTACATAGCCAAAAATAAAATTAAAAACAGTTAATGAACAGTACCTGGGTGACCGAGCTTTGCTCGTTTTCTTTTTTGGGGTAAAAGACGTTTTTTAAAAATGAAACCTAGCTAGATCGATTTATCGCCCCCGAAACCCCCTGCATACTAAATTTCACGAAAATCGTTGGTGCCGTTTCCGAAATTACGATTATATATATATATATATATATACATATATACAAGAATTGCTCGTTTAAAGGTATAAGATATATTTTTAAACGTACGCGATCTGAACATTATTATCTTATACCTTTAAACGAGAAATTCTTGTATCTTATTCCTTTAAACAAGCAATTCTTTATATATATTTATACTCAACGATTTTCATGAAATTTCGTATGTAGGGTGTTTTGGGGGCGATAAATCGATCTAGCTAGGTTTCATTTTTAGAAAACGTCGTTTTCCCCAAAAAAACGAGCAAAGCTCGGTCACCCAGGTACTTAGTATTAAACGGGTATTTATCGCGTTTTGTTTACCAATTTTTCCCGACAGTTCGACAGGTTAACACAGTCATGCTCAAAGGATGACCCAACCTGTGACCATAAATACCTGTTTAATACTAATAGTTCATGAATACTTTGAACCTTGATTATTCCTATACACCTTAAACCTCAAAAATAGATGATCACAAGCCAAAATATGCTGAACATCATTTTAATCCTTACCATAAGCTGCTTTTGATTACTGATTACTGGTATTTTTACTCAAAATTTCTTAAAATAGAATATTCATTTACATCTAACAAATAAAATACCAAATCTTTTATTAATAAGATAATGTTTTTTTCATATAAGTGATCTGTCTTTAAAGAATAAATTACCTATTTTAAATCAAAATGGATTCAAAATCAAGACAGTATTATTACAAGAGAAAGCCAAAGATTTCAACTGTAATTTTATTTATATAATTTACATTTTACAAAAGTATTTTTTTTTATTTATTTAAAATAGAATCAACAACAGTTATTTTAATGCAGAAGAGAATATCAATACGGGTTTATTCTACCAACTTTGCTACAAAAAATCTCAGAAGAATTTTATGTCAAATGTTAGTAAAACATCAGTTTACTGTTTGATAACTACAATTTACTCTGGGGTAGTGTTTTTACTTATTTGGTCGAATCGATCCTATGTCGGAAATTCTTAATCTTGGTATCAATTCTTTTGAATCAGTGTAGAGAATGGATAGTGTGCCTCAGTGGCTTTTTATGCACAATTCTCTTTCTTATCATCATTCTCCTGCTCTTATCCCACGTGTGGGGTCAGCATAACATGTTTTTCTTCCGCTCACTCCTATTTATCAACTCTGAGTCTACATCTCTTACATTCATATCATCTTTCACACAGTTAAATCGACTCTTTCTTCGGCCTTCCTCTACTTGAATATCTTTTATGTTCTTTCTTATATCTAACTTGAAATTGAAATTGAAAAATATTTTATTCAATAAAATCACAAGGATCGCTTTGAAAAGTCTTACATGCTAGGTGATTTTATGTGCCAATTCCAACCTAACCCAAGTACAAGAAGAACAGGCAAAAAACTTGTCTCGGTGGTAATATAATATTATTATCTACACTACTAATCAATGTCTTTTTATAAGTTTTATTTTGACTTTTTTATTCTAAGAATCTTGAAAAGATTCTAACTGATATACTGAAAAAGTACCTACTTACAGTTGGGTTTGAGAATGTGAAATGAATCTATAGATTATGAACAATTCAATACAAAGTGTTAATGGTTAGACAAATACAATAATTCTGTATTTACGACACGAAAACAAAGAATAGATATCCGGAGGCGGAAGTGAGAATATGTTGAATCTTTGCCAAATCTCACCTCCTGAAAAACAATACCCATTTTGTCTGATGATGAGATTTCTTTGGCTTTGTAGCTTGACTTACCGTCATGCCAAGGGTTTGCAGGCTCGAAGTATTTCGTAACTAGGAGATTATCATTCGGGAAACGCACGGAGCGATTTTTCTTATTTTTATCTGGATTCCCACTTGGATCGCCCTCGGCGAAGTTATTGGTTTTGTCATCTATCGGGCATGCCGCACTATCAGGATCGGCAGACATCGTGTGGACTACTGTTACATGTTAACACTGTAGACCACATTAGCAGTAATAATAAGTCCCACATAAAAAACACAACACTGTGATATTGATAAATGACACAACACAGAAAAGATCGATTTTTGAGTATCACAAACACGTTGGTGCATAAACTAGCAATCCGTCGCGTAGTTTTTTCAGTTTTTGTCGAGGTTTTTTAATATTTTTCTAGAGTTCGATTCGAATCAAAACATTCCGTCTGCACTTTTCATACACCGTTTGCCGCCATATTGGATTGAATGAGACAAAAGAAAACTTTCCATTTACGCCGCCAGGAGCCGCTAGTTGTTCTTGGTATTGCCATAACAGAAAAACAATTTACCGCCATCTAGTATCGAGTAGCTGATGGTTTTTATTAATCACTTTTTTACTGGAAAAGTTGCTAAAAACGACTACAAGATGGCAGTAGTTATAGTTTCAAGTCTTGTAAATTTAATCTTACCTCTTTTATTCTCAATGTATAAACAAATGATGCGACACCAATAGGATCTAATAGATCACTTACAGCCATGGGTTGGTTATGAAAATTCCTAAGTGAATTGGAAACCATAAAAAAACAAACTTAACTTCCTAGTACCACATAAAATCATTTATCATTGATAGCTTTCAAACATCAATTATGAAAAGCGTGAAATAAAATTGTATAACTGAAATGACTGCGACCAAATTTGTTTATAACTTTAATATCTTAAATTATTTAATTGTTTGTCACTAACATGTACAGTTGTCTTGTTTTACAGTAATAAATTAATTAAATTTAAATGGGCTAGTCTAGTTACTTATTCAAAAAAATTGTAACCTTCATGTTTTCTTCTAACTCTACAATATATTTTACCAATATTTCCACGAATTATGGGGCGATCGGTGCAGAATAAAAAAAATAATTTGGGTAACTAAAATTATTTATTAAACTCAACATCACATATCTTAATAATATCTTAAAATCTACTTACATCTTGTATAGTTTAGTAATAATTTGTAGATAATTTTGTCATGAATCACCTGTTTTAAACTAACTCATGGACAAATATATAAAGATCTTTATCACATAGTTCATTATGTATCTCAACTTGTCACTTGTTCTTTTGAACTAGTGTGGTGAAAGGATAGTACGCCTTAGAGACTCCTTCCGTGGACTTGACACTTAAAACAATGTTTCATTTGTATACAGGTGTTACCAGACTACTTCCGAAAACTTAAGGGGGTTAAAATACCCATCAATATAAACAACTTTTATATATAGTGGTATAAATACATAATTATTTAGGTATATTGGAACGAAGTTCCTTATCGCGCGTTGCGAAAGGGGGCTAGACGGAAAAAAATTCTCACGAAAAGTTGTAACGACACTTTTTGCTATAGTTGTAAGCCGTGCGGCGTGCGCGTGTTTCTCTGTCTGTCTCTCTCTCTCTCTCATAGAAAGCAAGGAAAGGAACTTCGTTCCATCCGGGTGTCCCTTGACACCTCTCAAGTTTTTTTATAAAGTTACCATATATTATTTTCATGTAGTTTTTTTATATCCGCTTCCGCAACCGCTACAGCGTATCACTGTGACCGAGCACTAAGCATTATATTAATGTGATGTATACTTCAGCTAACTAATTTAAGGCGATTACTTTGAGATACACACCTTATCTTAATATCTATATTAAATATAACAGTAAATGACACAATGACTGACAAACAACGCTAAGCCAGGAATCGTTGGTCCTCGAAATTTGGGGATTTTAAGTTGAGAGAAACTAAAAAGTTCTTATAAAATCCCGGAGTTCAACCCCTAGTAGCAACGGTTAAAGTTTGTAAGAATATAACAATACGGAATACATCGCGTATAATATAATATCATTACGTGATCAACTGACAATGTTACGTGATGAACTGGTAGTGATACGTAACCAACTGACGATGTTGTGCGACAAACTGATAGTGTTACGTAACCAACTGACAATGTTATGTAACAAACTGATAGTGATACTTAACCAACTGAGGATGTTACATGACGAACTGTTAAGTGTTACGTAACCAGCTGACAATGTTGTGCGACAAACTGATAGTATTATGTAACCAACTGACGAAGTTACGTAATGAACTAATAGTATTACATAACTAACTGACAATATTGTGCGACAAACTGAAAATGTTACGTGACTAACTGACGATTAAACGCACAGTCGCACAGCTAACTAAACAGTTATTTTTCTAGAACAATGTAAATATACCTTTTAAACCTACTTCAAAAGAGGAGGAGCTTATCTAATCGGCTGTAAGTTTTTTTAATCATGTTGTTCGATATCTCACTCAATAATTAAACGATTTTGAACTTTTGAATGAATGATCACACAGTGGTCCCATGTATACTAATCTATATTATAATTTAGTATCGAATATGAGTTGACATAAGTAGTTAGTGGTATGACAGTCACAAATTCTGACATTAATAACCTATAATTATTAGGGATGGGCCGAATATTCGGTATTGCATGTTCGGCAGGATTACCGAACATTTATATATGGCCGATTATTAGGTAAAAATGCCGATACTTCCAATAGGAATTAAAAAATTGGGTAATATTTCATACTATTATGTCTTCTTTCGTAATATTAAAAAGTTATAGCGCAAATTTCTTTCTTCGGCCTATTGCACGGTGGACCCATAGGTAAATTTAAAAAACTTTTGGTCAGTAATAGTTTGGAAAAATCCAAAATTTACAATTTTATCCTAATTTAAATATCATATTTTTTTTATATACAATATAAAAATATTCGATTGGTTATTAACATGGACGATTTAACTAAACTAACACTTTAAATAAAATATGCTTTCTCATCTTCACTGATAGGAAAAAATGAGAGTAAGATGGCCCTGTTTCTGGGTGTCTGTTGCCAATTTAAATATATATAAAAAAAATCCATATGTTCTTTGTTATAATAGGACTGACATACTTTGTAAAGTAAAAGTCCTTTAACAATCAACAAGATAAAGAAACGAATATTTCGTTCCGATTATATAGTTGTCTGTTCGCAGTTACGTTACCAACTGACGATGTTACGTGACAAACTGATAGTGTTACGTGACGAACTGATAGTGTTACGTGACGAACTGATAGTGTTACGTGACGAACTGATAGTGTTACGTGACGAACTGATAGTGTTACGTGACGAACTGATAGTGTTACGTGACGAATTGATAGTGTTACGTGACGAACTGATAGTGTTACGTGACAAACTGATAGTGTTACGTGACGAACTGATAGTGTTACGTGACGCCCAGAATCATCACCATTATACAATATTTCAAGGTATACATATTATTTATAATTAATATCTAATGTTCCCTTTAACTTACATTAATGTAGATATAATATTTGGTCTGAATATAATGTGTATATAGAATGCTTAACTTAGATTTCTTGATTAGTGTCACTGACTTTCTTTCTTTATTTTCAGATCAAGGACTCCATCTGTGAATAAGAAGAATTTCATCTATACTAATATTATAAAGAGGAAAGTTTTGTATTTTTGTTTGTATTGAATAAACTCAAAAACTACTGGTCCGATTTCAAAAATTCTTTCACCATTAGAATGCTACGTTATCCCTGAGTAACATTGGCTATATTTTATGTAAGTACCTCGCGAGCAAAGCCGCGAGCGGAAGCTAGTTAATTATACTCGTATAATAACTAGCTGACCCGCTAGACGTCTTGTCTTAACTTGACGACCTCTGTGGCGCAGCGGGCAAGAGTCCGCCTGCGACGCAAGAGGTTGCGGGTTCGATTCCCGCCTCG
The DNA here is from genome assembly GCA_963675405.1 of Cosmorhoe ocellata. NCBI lineage: Eukaryota > Metazoa > Arthropoda > Insecta > Lepidoptera > Geometridae > Cosmorhoe > Cosmorhoe ocellata. The sequence goes on from OY776273.1 coordinate 1,929,174, forward strand.
GAACAAATTTGTGTAGGTACGATCTGCAGAAATTTGTTCCGTTGGTCTGGGTGTGTATGTATAATAAAAAATATCTATCTATGTACCTATATCATGTATTAAATATATCAGTTATCTAGTACCCATAACACAAGCTTTGAGTAGCTTACTTTGGGGCTGATACTGTGTGGATTGTCCAGAATTATTTATTTTATTTATTAACCTCTGAGGTGTTTTAAGCAGCGAAAGTAGCGACCCCCACGTCTGCCCGGCTTTTTTTTTCAAATCGAACCTTCAAATATGTCTAGAAGTGATTTTTTCGAATGGATTTATTGAGAAATCATTGTATATTGTTCATTCGTTCAGTAAGATGTGCCAAAATAAAAAGAAACCCTAAAACGTAGTTATACAGTTTAATATTCAGTAAAAACCAACAGGCGTCATTTGTCGCGGATCCGTGTCTAAGCAGACGACGGTAGTAACCAGGATCCGTGTTTAAACACACGAGAGGTTAACTATGAATATAGATTTTTTTCTTTCGTAAGAACCTTCTTACAATACAGACACAATAAAAAGGAATTAGCATAATTGCTCCAGCCAGGACTGTGTGAAAGACGAATGTTATATCACGACTGTAATCCCCAGGCTCGGTAGACATCTCCTCAGATCTCTAGTTACTTAGATCTTTGAGGATATCTACAGAGTCAGAGGCACGTCCGAACATATTTGGTACATGCCCACATTTTGCAGTTGTTAGTATTCAGTACGTGACAGGTTGCAAGCCCATCGCCACATATAAGAATAGTTACTTATGACGCACACCTTCCAATTTTGGTTCTAGGGTATGCCGGTTTCCTCACGATGTTTTCCTTCACCGTTCAGGGCACTTTTTTAGTCAAAATAATTTTAATAATTTTTTCAAATAGAAAAACTCATTGGTGCACGATTTTAACCCACGACCTTCAGATCCTGTGGCAGGGGTGCTACCACTACACCACCAGCGCTCTGTGTACATATTAGTTTTAAGCTTTAATATGTAATTTTATTTGAGTTTTAAATATATTTTTTAACTTGTAATTCTATATTGTACACAGTAAAATATTTAGAAGCAAGACATAAAAAATAAATACATGTACAAAGGCGAGCTTAACCCTACAAGAATTTTCTACTAGCAAACCTTAGACTAGGGAGACAAGAGGGACCAAAAGAGGGTAGATTTAAAATCTTACCATCATTGAGAGTGCTATAGGTTATACGCCGAGGTGCAGACTGCTTCCTGCCATGGGATTTCCTCCTCCCCTCCTTCACGGATAAATTCAACACTCCCTCCCTCTCAGTGTCTATGGTCAAACATTTGACATTGGACATCAAACTATCATTGGCAATGAACACTGTTTTAGCGAAAACTTTCTTTTTATCATTAAATATATGATTAACACTCTGTTGTACCAACTTCCCAATTTTACATTCAAATATATTTGCATCTAACTCCTCTTTTATACAAACAGTTTCCATATTCTTGTTAATATCACTCTTTAAACTCATATCTTTGATTGAATTATTACCAATCTCAAATTCTTCTTTCTCTTTCTGTAATTCTTGTCTCACTCTCTCATAAACATCATTTTTATCAAAATTCAACTCTTGCTTTATGTTGTTGGTGTCTTTGTTTTTTAAGCAGTCTGAGATGTGTGATATTTGCGATTTGGTTCGGGCGGCTGCATCGTTTTTGATAGAACTCTTTAAAGGTATAGGCGGTAGTTCTACTTCTATCGATGGCACTTCGGTTGTGTCTGATCTGGCTTGAAGTATCTGAAAATAATAATATTACATATAATAAAATCGTTTATTTTTGCGTTTGAGCGAACGACGGCTGAACCAAATCGAATGCAGTTTTCACTGATGTATTGAGATAAGTTTGGTTTAAAACTTAGGCTTTGTTTCATCGAAATCGGTTGACAAATAAAGAATAATTTGATTAAAAACCTTATCAGAAAAGATGGATGGACTGTGTGAATGACGATATGTGTAAGAAGGGAGTGAGTACTAAGATGACGGATGATAGGGGAGAGTGGAGGAAGAGAACCTGTTGTGACGACCCATTTTAGTGGGATAAGGCCAGGCAGGGCTTAGAACCGATATTAACCGTTATTTCGATAATAGCGTTCGGATATTAGGACTGGAACTGGCACTTAAACTCACCTAGTATGTAAGACGTTTCAAAGTGATCCCTGTGATTCTATTGAAAATAAACATATTTTGATTTTGATTTTTGGAGCGCAACCTCTTTCAAAACCTTAACTTGAACTTGGATTAACCGGTGGAAATTGTTTTCCGGTTTCCAAGCCTTGTTTTGAAGTTTTTTCCGGTTTCCCAGCCCTGAGGGCAGGAAGATGATAATGACGTAGTGTTGAGTTAAGGTTTTGAAAGAGGTTGCGCTTCGAACGCTATAATCAAAAGTTTTTTTTCTGGTAAATTATTAACCGGTTTCAAGCCCTGGGGCCTTACCACGAAGTCTTCCAGAACGATTCCGTATCGATTCCATTATAGAAACGTCACTACTTCCATATAATTTGCATAGGTCATGGTACTAAATAACAATGTAATAATAATTCGGTAATGTACGAGTATTATGAATTCGCGGTGAGGACCCAGGTTTGAAGTTTTTTCCGGTTTCCAAGCCCTAAAGGCAGGAGGATGATAATGATGTAGTTTTGAGTTTCAAAGTGAACGCACCTGCACTAAGTGCTTGCGCAGGCGCACGCACTTGTCCCGCACGTGGTCCCTGCGCTCGTGCAGCGCGCGCCGGTCCGCGCGCGCGTCGTCCCGGCACGCGCGCACGGCGCGCAGCTCGCGCGTCAGCCGCCGCAGGTGTTCCACCGATCTGCGCCGGCTGTTCTGCGAAGCCAACTGCAATTATACAGACTGTTTACCCGACTGCGGTAATATTCGGGACATGTGGGCGATTCTAGTCGATTTGATTCTACATACATACATACGTAAAATCACGCCTGTTTCCCGAGGGGGTAGGCAGAGAACACGGATCTCCACTTGCTACGATCCTGACATACTTCTTTTGCTTCGCTCATTACATTCTTCATACATGCGCGTCGGTTTAGGGTAGGTACTCTGGACCTGGCCTTTCTCTAAGACGTCCCCAATTTGATCGATTTGATTCTATTGAAGAATATTTTGTAAAACAATAACTAGTATCTATCTACATTAATAAATCCGGCCCAATAGTTATTAATATCTAACTACTCTGATCTGAAAGATCTGTGTAACTACTTTAATATTTCCTAGTATAAACCTATTAAATGAATACCTACCTATGACACAAAATTTAGCTAAACTTACCTATCTATTAATTAAGTATATAATATACTAGCGGTCCGCCCCGGCTACGCACCGGTATTTATACATGTATACCTACTCACACGACTGTAATCCCCGGGCTCGGTAGATATCTTTCTCAGATCTTTAGTCACTTAGATCTTTGAGGATATCTAAAGAGGGTAGTCAAGTCAGCACGTCCAAACGTGACATTTGGTACATGCCCACATTTTGCAAAGTAGTTACTATTCCGTACGTGACAGGTTGCAAGCCCATCGCCGCTTATAAGAATACTAACCTATGACACATACCTTCGAATTTTTTGTTCTAGGGTATGCCGGTTTCCTCACGATGTTTTCCTTCACCGTTTGAGAGCACTGTACGCCTACGATGAGTTGTCACATTTAGATCGGCTGACGTTACTAAAGTAGTAATAGTACGTTACTATGACATCGGTTAAAATTGTTATCATGGTACCAAATTATAAGCAAATGAATGAAGCGCAAACTACAGTCGCTGTAGTACGCTGTGACGTAGGATAGTTAACTACGTGACGTTTTAGTACCCAACTATCCGCTAGAGGCGCTGTACAAGTTTTCATACATTTTTTTAAATACAGTCGCTAGCGAGTGTACCTACATTGTGAAAACTCATGGTAGACACACTGTTCTCATACAACTCGCGTGTGAATCAAATTCACAGTAGTATTGTATTACATGGTTTACCGCAAGCTCACATTGCATTGCGCACTTTTATTATTAGGATAATGATCTTTATAACAACTGTGTTAGGGAACGAAATAGTCAGCATTGCTAGATTGTAAAATCTAAACATGTTTGCAACAATCAGTCTCATGCTATAAAACTATGTGACTTTTGAATAACTTTAACTGTTTTAATAGATATAGAGTCATCATCATCTTCCTGCCCTCTTCCCACGTTATGTGTGGTCGGCACAACATGTGATCTTCTTCCATTTCCCTCTATCATTCGTCATCTCAGTACTCACTCCTTTCTTACCCATGTCATCTTTCACACAGTCCATCCATCTTTTCTTTGGCCTACCCCTGTATCCATCTACATTCATACCTAACACTTAATAATTTAAATCTTATTATACCTTTAAACGAGCAATTCTTGTATATATATATGTATATATATATATATAATCGGAATCTCGGAAACGGCTCCAGCGATTTTCATGAAATTTAGTATGCAGGGAGTTTCGGGGGTGATAAATCGATCTAACTAGGTTTCATTTATAGAAAACGTCGTTTCCCCAAAAAAAACGAGCAAAGCTCGGTTACCCAGGTACTTAATAATAATGAAGAAGATAATAGGTGTAATACCAACCCTATTCTTGATTCTCCTTCTCAGCCCCTTCAAGAAGGCTAGATCCTGATCTGGTAGCTTCAAGGATTGGACCCGCTCGGAGTACTTGCAAGTCGGCAGACCTGCCACTTCCTCGACCGTCATGTTGATGCCGCGAGCTGAAGACAAACAGTTCACTATATACTTTTAAAATTACGCGATCTGAACACATTATTGGAACGAAGTTCCTTATCGCGCGTTGTGAAAGGGGGTTAACGGATAAAAATCTCACGAAAAGTTGTCACGACACTTTTTGCTATAGTTGTAAGCTTTGCGGCGTGCGCGTGTTTCTCTGTCTGTCTCTCTCTCTCTCTCTCACAGAAAGCAAGGAAAGGAACTTCGTTCCATCAGGGTGTCCCTTGACACCTCTCAAGTTTTTTTTATCTTATATCTTTAAACGAGCAATTCTTGTATATTTATCTTACTAATATTATAAACGCGAAAGTTTGTTTGGATGTCTGGATTTATGTTTGTTACTCTTTAACGCTGAAACGGCTGAACGGATCTGGATGAAATATGGCACAGATATAGATTATAGTCTGGAAGAACATATAGGCTACATTTTATCTCGAAAAAATGTACCGTGGGATAGCGATGTTTTAGTTTTTCAAGGTATCACGCGGGCGAAGCCGTGGGCGGAAGCTAGTTATCTATACGAATATTATAAAGAGGGAAGTTTTTTATTTTTGTTTGTAACGAATAAACTCAAAAACTATTGGACCGATTTCAAAAACGCTTTTATCATTAGAATGCTACATTATACCTGAGTAACATAGGCTATATTTTATGTAGGTACTTCGCGAGCAAAGCCGCGAGCGGAAGCTAGTTTGAAGTAAACGGGTATTTATCGCGTTCTAATTATCTATTTATTAAGAATTTTTTGAGAAGTCCACCCGTGTCCACGACAGCGTGTAAACCTGTCGAAACGTCGGGAAAATAAATAGGTAATTAGAACGCAATAAATATCCGTTTAATACACAATAATAAACAGTTCACTGATTCCGGTGTGAATTTGAGGAGATTCATTAAAAATATTGGTCTAGTATTTCCTCATCTTCCTGCCCTTTTCCCACGTTATATGGTCGGCATAACATGTGATCTTCCATTTCCCTCTATCATTCGACATCTCACTCACTCCTTTCTAACTCATGTCATCTTTCACACAGTCCATCCATCTTTTCTTTGGTCTACCTCTACCCCTACCAATTGGACTATTATTTTAAGAGGGTATCAGACATCTAAACATGACATTTGGTACATGCCCACATTTTACACAGTTAATATTCCGTATGTGACAGGTTGCAAGCCCATCACCGCTTATGCCGTTCTAGGGTATGCCACTTTCCTCCCAATGTTTTTCTTCACGGTTTAAACGCACTGGCATTGTGCACATAATTTTTTCGAATGGCAAAACTCATTGGTGCACAACCTGGTTTGAACCCACGATCATCAGATTTAAAGCAATGAAAATTTAGCTTTTATAGTCAACATAATAAGATTGTAAGTAACTACGACCTCTGTGGCGCAGCTGGCGAGAGTCCACCTGCGACGCAAGAGGTTGCGGGTTCGATTCCCGCCTCGGAACAAATTTGTGTATGATCTGCAGAAATTGGTTCCGTTGGTCTGGGTGTTTTCTATGTATAATAAAAAATGTAAATAATGTATTAAATATATCAGTTATCTAGTACCCATAACACAAGCTTTGAGTAGCTTACTTTGGGGCTAGATGATGCTGTGTGGATTGTCCAGCATTATTTATTTATTTATTTATTATTATTTATTTATAACTACATAAAAGTTATGGGTATGAGTGTATCTGGGTACGCAAGTAGAGGAAGGCTGAAGAAAAAGTGGTTTGATTGTGTGAAAGATGATATGAATGTAAGAGGAGTAGACTCAGAGTTGACGACTGATAAGAGTTAGTGGAAGAAGAAAACATGTTGTGCCGACCCCACGCGTGGGATAAGAGCAGGAGAATGATGATCATGTAAGTATATAAGTATGTATTAACTTAGTGAAACAACAGAAGCCTGTCTTGTCAAATATTTATTAATATTTGAAATTGTATTTGCAGTTGAGTTTCATGATTCATTGATTAAGCAAATGTAAATTATCTATTCAATTTGTATTGTATTGAATATCATTGAAATATTTGATTACTCATCATTATTTTCATTCGAGAAAGATGAGGAAAATTTTCATTATATACCTACCTACATTCAGATAAAGATGACAAATCACCTTTTTATGCCTATCTCTTATTAACAACTAGCTTTTGCCCATGACTCCATTTGTATTGTGCCTTTTTTTTTATAAAAGCTAATGCCTTTGTAGAGGTTTTAATTTCTATCTTTTTGCCTAATTTTATTATGTTCCATTCAGCAGATTAGTTGTGAGAATGTAACAAACAAACATACAAACAGAGTTACTTTTGGATTTGTTATATTCATTATAATCAAAATAACATGTGTACCTATTTATTTATTATTTATATATCTGTACAAAATGTTCAAAGTTACCCAAATTGATTATAATTATATAATTTACATATTCATCCTAAATCTAAAGTGAATAAGTTATTGAAGATACTAATATGACTAATTTATGCTTTGTTTTGGTTTGTAGATTGTAGGTATTAAGCCAAATAAACTATTTGTATAACTTTTCGAGAAATGCATGAGATAATATATGTATATGTTTACCTTCGAAAATGTAGCTATAAACTTAATAATCAAGCAATAAGCCTGGCTATGTACCTACTATACTTGTAATGTTTTCATAAAAAATATTTTGCCCATATTCAAACTATAGATAACTTTTTTCATTACTGCTCCAGTTGAAATCGTTTGATCCAATTAACTGACAAAAAGGTGGCGCAGTCATTCTGATTTATCAATTGTAGGAAGTATGCAATGCATACTACGCCATACATAAATAATATAAATAGTATTGCAACATAGGTACCTGTTGCCTATCTCTGGTTTCAAATGCAGGATTAACTTCACAAACTCACGTACCTTCGAGTATTTCTTGGTCCACTTGGTAGGAAGATGCGTGCTTCGCATTATCGTCCATTCTTCATATTTATATTGTGTGTTATTAGCAAGAGTTTAGAATAAAAATCTTACGTATTCCAATGAAATTCATGAGGTTAGAATTTCCGATCCGACCAATTCCACTGCATTTGCTGTCAAAATCGACGAACGAGTAAACAACTCCATCAAAATATTTCAAATGTCAATGTCAAAGATGAAGTAGGCTTTATGCAAGAATTGAAATTTGTCAAATCAAAACCATTTTTCTTTATTTGTGTTGTCCGGTTTATTTTTATCTCAGTAAACAAAGACATAAAAATTGTTGCATTTTCTTGAAAAATATAACTTAACGAACTGATCGACTGTACAGTTAAAAGTATATTTACTATTTGATTCCGAATAGACTTCATTTGAAAAAGTGATTGTTACACGTATGTTTTCAAAATGAATGAATCTCCCGTAGTACTCTCCATCCAATCAGGTAAAGCTTCTTGACGTTTCATTTCATTTCATTCAATTTTCTATCTTCCTTCATTCAATTATTTGATCGTGTTTGAGCCGGCGTTTTTACTTTAGCCTTGGCCTTTTCTCCGACAAAACAGGTAAATATTCACAAATAAACTGAAGAAATGATAACGTAAATGCGCTAAACGATTATTTCATCTTTTTGTAATTTTTATGAGGAATTTCTGTAAAATGATCGTCATTCATTGTCATGTCACAACGATCGCAATTCAAAATATTTTTGTCAGTTTTCGAAACAATTTTTAGTTTTCATGTGCGCTCGTATCTTTATCAATTATTTATCCTTCTTATAAAAATATAACAGCTAATTTTACTGCCGGTGTCTAGAAACTATTTTATACAGATCATACATCTGAAAAATACCATGTAAGCCAAATTTATTTGATTTCCTAGCTCTTAACTTTCAACAAAGAATCGTCATAATAAATGGATCCGGTTCTCTGAACAATTATAATATACTTATTTATTTTAGACACTCTAGACTAGATATGTAGGTACTCTAAGATTCTAGGGTTGCCTGAGACTGGCCAAATGACTGAAAATACAAACCCTGACCTTGACCTCATAGGTACCTACTTGAACTTCTGTATCACACTTACACATCATCTCCTTACCCTTATCCCACATTATGTGGGATCTCCACAACATGTCTCCTTCCATTTCCCTCTATCATCCATTATCTCAGTACTCACACCTTTCTTACTGATGTCATCTTTCACACAGTCCATCAATCTTTTCTTAGGCCTACCTCCATTCTTATTGTGTCACGTTATAGGTAAGTATTTTAAAAAAACAAAGCTTAAAGACACGATTAATTTTAAATTTTAACTTTTGACATGCCGAACATGGATCCACATGAGACATAATAGATTTTCTATTGTATCTTGTATCCAGGGAAACAATAAATTAATAAAAAGTGCACAAAAGAAGTCCTTTCATCTCACTGGTAAAGAACTAGTGACACTGAAAGTCGACTTAGATAGTACTTAACAGGTTTCCACAACTAGGACTATTGGTTAGGCTTTTTCCATGTGACGGGTTTCTCCACAACACCCATAACAATAACTATTAACAGAATGTGGAAACACTTGTTTCACACTAGGAATTTCGCCTACACTTTCCATAGTATGAGCATTATAGACAGAATCTATACTAATATTATATACATATGTAGATGAAAGATTTGATTGTTTGTTTCTTTTGCATTGAATAGGCTCCAAAACTACTGGACCGATTTGAATATTTCTTTCAACAATGTGTATGAACTTTTAGGATGAACATAGGCTATATTTTATGTAGGTACTTCGCGGGCGACGCCATAGATGGAAGCTAGTATTCTTTAAAGAAGTGAAGACAGCATTTGTTATCATGGCTATAGTATCATGGTTTTCATCCCTCCTCATCATGTGTCCATACCTAGCTAATCTAGCATGGTAAATAGAAAATTAATCTGAATTATATTTTTAGTAACATGACGTCTCGGGGCCGGGGAGGCAGCATGAGCGACTGGGACCCCATGCGTGATGACTTCAACGACACCTCGTACAATGCACAATATCCTGATGAGGATGCCAGGTATGCAGCATCACTTGGGCTGGTTTCCGCTATAAGGCTGCATGTGGACCTTTTTATTCACCAACTAACTAACCTGAGTGGCTATTACGGAACGATTACAATAAATGTCTATCGGCAACGGTAGTGTGATTACATTATTCTGATATTTACAAACAATATTCTTATGGTAATTAACAAATAATATCTATCTATCTATCTATCTATATATATAAAAATGAATTGCTGTTCGTTAGTCTCGCTAAAACTCGAGAACGGCTAAACAGAATTATCTTATCTTAGTCTTGAAATGTTCGTGGAGGTCTAGGGAAGGTTTAAAAGGTAAGAAAAATTCGAATAACTGCCGGGAAAACCCTAAAAATAGCCCTTTTCTATTTCCCATACAAACGTTTTCTAAATAAAATGTAGAGTCAATTTGAACTTTATTACTAATTAATAAAGTTCATATTAAATTATAATCACTCACTGTTATCTAAGCAATGTAGAAGGCGGTACGAAGTTTGCCGGGACAGCTAGTAATATAATAATTTTATGGCAATAAAATAAACTGTCCAATTCCCCGCTAGTAACTAGAAGCTTTTAGAAATAATTATTTGAGAGTATCAAAGTTACGTAATCGCAGCGCTGGTGTACTTCGTACCAAATACATTGATCCTCACAATTTATAAAAATAGTATATAATTACTCTATCAGCTATCTGATTCCCATAGCGAAAGCTTTGCTTAGTTCGGGGCTAGATGTTGTGTGAATTGTCCACCAATAGTTCCCGCGGGAACCGTAAGTCTACCATGAGTTGTCGCATTTAGATCCGCTGACGTTACTACAGTAGTAATAGTACGTTACTATGACATCTGTCAAATTTGTTACTCATGGTACCAAATTCTAAGCAAATTAATGAGCGCAAACTACAGACGCTGTAGTACGCTGTGACGTAGGATAGTTAACTACGTGACGTTTTAGTACCCAACTATCCACTAGAGGCGCTGTACCAAGTTTTCATACATTTTTTTAACTACAGTCGCTAGCGAGTGTAGATTGTGAAAACTCATGGTAGACCCTCCGTACATTTTTCCGGAATTAAAAGTAGCCTATGTGCTATTCCAGACTGTAATCTATATCTGTGCCAAATTTCATCCAGATCCGTTCCAGCGTGAAAGATTAACAAACGTACATCCATACATTATAACAAACTTACGCGTTTATAATATTAGTAGGATTTATTTGTTCACTTTATCCCAACAGTGAGAGTGTACAATTGGACCACACGAAGCTATACATCACAAAATTGCCGGCAGCATTGAGTCAGGAGGGTTTTGTGGATCTGTTCAGCAAATATGGCCGAGTAGTCCACTCATACTTCAGCAGGGACCCTCAAAAGAGATATGCCTTCGTCTCATTCGAGACTGCTGGGTGAGTATCTTCAAATTCAAAAACAAAAACACTGGAATGAAAGTTCTTGAAAATAATTAAAAAAAAAATATGATGACGACTGTAATCCCCAGGCTCGGTAGATATCTCCTCAGTTCTTTAGTTACTTAGATCTTTGAGGATATCTAAAGAGGGTAGTCAGAGGCAAGTCCAAATATGACATTTGGTACATGCCCACATTTTGCACAGTAGTTAGTATTCCGTACATGACAGGTTGCAAGCCCATCGCCGCTTATAAGAATACTAACCTATGACATATACCTTCGAATTTTTGGTTCTAGGGTATGCCGGTTTCCTCACGATGTTTTCCTTCACCGTTTAAGAGCACTGGCATTGTGCACATACATTTTTCGAATGGAAGAACTCATTGGTGCACGACCAGGTTTGAACCCACGACCTTCGGATCGTGAGGCAGGGGTGCACTAAACTACCAGCGCTCCAAAAAGATTGAAAATAGATTCTCCAACAAGAAACATCATAAACATGATAGGTTGCAAGTCCATCAATGCTTATTAAGGCGACCTCAGTGGCGCAGCGGGCGAGTGTCCGCCTGCGACGCAAGAGGTTGCGGGTCCGATTCCCGCCGCGGATCAAATTTGTGTACGATCTGCAGAAATTTGTTCCGAGTTGTCTGGGTGTTTTCTATGTATAATAAAAAATATCTATCTATGTATATAATGTATTAAATATATCAGTTATCTAGTACCCATAACACAAGCTTTGAGTAGCTTACTTTGGGGCTAGATGATGCTGTGTAGATTGTCCAGCATTATTTATTATTGGAATACTAATACCTACATCATCTAATTTTTAGGGTATGCCGATTTCCTCATTATATTTTTTCTTCGCCGTTCAAAGCACTGGCATTGCACAACCAATTGGTGCACAACCAGGTTTGAACCCACGCTCTTTGGATCGTGAGATAGGGGTGCTATCACTACACCACCAGTGCTCTTGTACTATTATAATAAGTAATTTAATATAACTCCTATGTGTGTTTACTCAATTTGATATTTTACTGTTATTTTAAAAACTTCTAGCCATGATTTTAGAGCTCGTCTTTCAAGCTGATAGCATGAAGATGGAGCAATAAAAGATTGGTTGATAATAAGTTATTTCACGAAGGGTATATTTAAATTTAACTATTATATTCATCATCATCATCATCATCATCAGCCTATAGCAGTCCACTGCTGGACATAGGCCTCCCCTAATGAGCGCCATTGCGCCCTGTCTTCAGCTCGACGCAACCAGCCTCCACCAGCAGCCTTTCGCAGATCGTCACTCCACCTATTATATTACTATTATATTACGAGATACAAAATTGATTGTTGCGAACAGTGACGAAAGTGAGAACAATGACGAAAACCGTTGAGTAGAAAGACCCATAATATTAAGTAAACTTAAATAGATCACTTTGTTACAGCGAGGCGAGGATAGCTATGATGAAACTTAACAAAACTGAACCATTCAATATGAGCATCTATTTTGCTCACAATAAGAATGTAAGTAATACCAATAATAAATACAATAATTAATACCAATTAATTAATTAATCTTTAATCTATATTAAAAAAAAAAAAAAAAAAAAATATGATCACGACTGTAATCCCCAGGCTCGGTAGATATCTCCTCAGATCTTTAGTTACTTAGATCTTTGAGGATATCTAAAGGGGGTAGTCAGAGGAAAGTCCAAACATGACATTTGGTACATGCCCACATTTTGCACAGTAGTTAGTATTCCGTACGTGACAGGTTGCAAGCCCATCGCCGCTTATAAGAATACTAACCTATGACACATACCTTCGAATTTTTGGTTCTAGGGTATGCCGGTTTCCTCACGATGTTTTCCTTCACCGTTTAAGAGCACTGGCATTGCGCACATACATTTTTCGAATGGAAAAACTCATTGGTGCACGACCAGGTTTGAACCCACGACCATCGGATCGTGAGGCAGGGGTGCTACCACTACACCACCAGCGCTCTTACAATAATACCAATTAATTAACTAATCTTTAATCTATATATATAAAAATGAATTGCTGTTCGTTAGTCTCGCTAAAACTCGAGAACGGCTAAACGGATTTATCTTATCTTGGTCTTGAAATGTTCGTGGAGGTCTAGGGAAGGTTTAAAAGGTAAGAAAAATTCGAATAACTGCCGGGAAAACCCTAAAAATAGCCCTTTTCTATTTCCCATACAAACGTTTTCTAAATAAAATGTAGAGTCAATTTGAACTTTATTACTAATTAATAAAGTTCATATTAAATTATAATCACTCACTGTTGTCTAAGCAATGTAGAAGGCGGTACGAAGTTTGCCGGGACAGCTAGTACAATAATAAATACTAGTTCATCAACTTGACCTTGGCTTGAGACTCTACCGCGTGTCTAGACATGTAAGGAGAGTCCTAGGTATGAATGTGGATGGATACAGGGGTAGAGGTAGGCCAAAGATAAGATGGATGTACTATGTGAAAGATGACATGAGTAAGAAAAGAGTGAGTACTGAGATGACGAATGACAGAGGGGTCAATTTAGGGTATGATAGAGTCCCTTGATGACGTTTTCTAAAAATGAAACCTAGCTAGATCGATTTATCGCCCCTGAAACCCCCTGCATACTAAATTTCATGAAAATCGTTGAAGCCGTTTCCGAGAATCAGATCTATACTAATAATAATAAAGAGGAAAGTTTTGTATTTTTGTTTGTAACGAATCAACTTCAAATATAAAGGTCCGATTTCAATTTTTCCATTAAAATGCTACATTATCCCTGAGTAACATAGGCTATATTTTATGTAGGTACCTCGCGAGCGAAGCCGCGAACGGAAGCTAGTTATATATAATACAAGAATTGCTCATTTATAGGTATAAGATATGACATGTATTTATTTGGTAAAACTACTTTTTATAAAAAAAAAAATATATGATCACGACTATAATCCCCAGGCTCGGTAGATATCTCCTCAGATCTTTAGTTACTTAGATCTTTGAGGATATCTAATGAGGGTAGTCAGAGGCAAGTCCAAACATGACATTTGGTACATGCCCACATTTTGCACAGTAGTACTTACACTACTTTTACTACTACTTTTAGCACTACTTTTTATTTAGGGGTTAAAACTAATATAATTTACAGAATACCAAGACTCAGCAAAGCCAGCCCAACATTGATAGAAGCCAATCCACTACAGAGAGACAGATGTCTCGTCATTCTACCAGCGATAGACAGAACCACAGCATCCGTGAAGACTCTGGTAGCGTCAGCAGCAGAGGGAGGAAGCCAGGGTAAGATGGAGCAAGCCATTCTACTCAATTTGATATTTTATTTTAATAATATTAGTTATTTTAATTTAAAAAAACGAGCAAAGCTCGGTCACCCAGGGCTTTGCTCGTTTTTTTGGGGAAAACGACGTTTTCTAAAAATGAAACCTAGCTAGATAGACCCCTGAAACCACCTGCATACTAAATTTCATGAAAATCGTTGGAGCCGTTTCCGAGATCCAGATTATATATATATATATACATATATTATATATATATATACAGTCGTGGTCAACTAATTAGGGACACTCTTTGGTTAAACCGAATTGTGAATTTATTTTTTATTTTCCAACGAGTCTAAACCATATTCCATATCTCTTACATGTAAGTATAATTAGTCATTTATGTGCCCGATTATACAAACAATAACAACTTCTTAAACATTAAACCTCTTTACAGTATAGCTGATAGATTATCGTAGTGCTATTTGTTCAAATAATGCTGGCTGGCCATTTAATTAGGGACACTGAGATATTGCGTTCTATTTTCAAAATTTGAATCTCAATACTTTTTTACTTCTTCTCTTATTGTTTCGTGGTAGTTTTGGCGGCAATCCCGATATTTATTTTAAGTTTTGAAAAATATTTTGAAGAAAAATGGGTAAAAATAAAAGTTGCGATCCAACACTACGAAAAATTATCATGAAGTTTGTTGTCGAGCATGGTTGGCCATACCGAAGGATAGCAGAACATTTAAATTGTTCAAAAACTATGGTATACAATGCAGTGCAACATGTCAGACGCAATAACACAGATTTAAATGTGCCCAGAACAAAAAGATCGAGAAAAACAACTCCGCAAGAAGATAGAATGATAGCCAGGTTAGCTAAGAAAGATCCGTTTCTAGGCTCTATTTTAATTAAACACGAAGTGTTTGGGACAGACGAAAGAGCTGGTGTCTCAGCTAGGACCGTTCGACGACGTCTGGTAGAAGCAGGGTTGTTCGGAAGAGTGGCTCGCAAAGTACCGTTGTTGAAGAAAGAACATAGAAATGCTCGTTTGGCGTTTGCACGTAAATATGGACATTGGACCTACGCCCAATGGCAACATGTATTATTCTCTGACGAGACCAAGGTTAATTTGATTTCTTCAGATGGAAGGCAATACGTACGGCGTCCAGTAAAAGCGGAAATGAATCCAAGATTCACAAAAAAGCAGGTGAAACATGGCGGTGGAAACATTAAAATGTGGGGTTCATTTTCTGGACGTGGAGTGGGACCTGTGAGGAAAGTTCAGGGTAACTTAGACCAACATCAATACTAGGCAATATTGGAGGAAACGATGCTTCCCTATGCTGAGGAGCATCTCCCTATTATATGGACGTTTCAGCATGATAACGACCCAAAACATACCGCCCGTTCAGTCAAGTCGTTTCTTACCAGTCAGTCAGTATCGGTGCTAGATTGGCCAGCAAATAGCCCGGACCTTAACCCAATCGAGCACCTTTGGCACGAAATCAAGAAAAAAGTAGCCACTTATCGTACCACAACTTTAGATGAACTTAATGAAGCTTTTTGTGAGGCATGGGCATACATTCCTGTCGAAACATGCCAGAAACTGATAATGTCTATGCCACATCGGTGTCAAGCGGTAATTACTAACAAAGGTTTTGCTACTGGGTACTGATTTTACACGTAATAAAATGGAGCTGTTAAAGATATTATAATACTGCAGATTATTAGTTTTGTTTAACTCTATTTTTCATTATAGTTTACTGTCCTTAATTAAATGTCCAGCTACAGAATTATACCTTAAAATTGAATACATGTTCAACCTTTGATATTAAATACTTTTTTCTATTTATTTATTCTTTTATTTACAGCCATTTAAAGCATAATAATCGGACCAAATTATGCAAATAATAGTTACTGAGAAATCAATAGGGTTTTATATTTGTATGTACATAACCGGTTATTGTTCTTCACTATCTTGCATGTCCCTAATTAGTTGACCACGACTGTATATACAAGAATTGCTCGTTTAAATGTATAAGATAAAAAATTTAAAAACCCCCCAACATCTAAACCTTACCCTAACATGTCAAATTTAAAGTCATGATTACCTTACCATATTATACTTTCAATATCATTGAAGTAACACAGTACCAAATTTTGAATCGATAGTACAGGAAGTTAATCAGATCCCCTCATCAACTAGAAACAGAGCTGATGATCTTCAAACGGCTGAACAGTTTTTCATGAAACATGGCTAAGAACACTGGGGATAAAATTATCTATGACACAAAAAAAACTAAACGAAAATCTGTTCATCCGTTTGGGAGCTACGATGCCACAGACAGACACACATTATGTCAGATACACTGACAGACACGTTAAACTTATATATAACACCCATCTTTTTCGTCGGGGGTTAAAAACTGAGCACTGGTGGGTGATAGTGATAGCACCCTGGCCTCACGATCCGAAGGTCGTGGGTTCAAACTTGGTCGTGCACCAATGAGTTTTTTCATTCGAAAAGTTGATGTGCGCAATGCCAATGCTCTTAAAAGGTGATTGAAAACATCGTGAGGAAACCGACATACCCTAGAACCAAAAATTTGAAGGTGTGTGTCATAAATCATAACTCATAAGTTAGTAGGTATTGTTATAAGCGGCGATGGGCTTGCAACCTGTCACGTACGAAATACTACTAACCACTGTGCGAAATTTGGGCAAGTGCAAAATGTCATGTTTGGACGTGCCTCTGACTACCCACCCTCTTTAGATATCCTCAGAAAGATCTAAGTAACTAGAGATCCGAGGAGATATCTACCGAGCCTGGGATTACATTCGTGACCATTTTTTATTAAAAAAATTGTTTTCGTTAATATTAAAAACTTTTTTAACCTTAATTTTAGAGCTCTTCTTTCAAGCTCATAGCAAGATGGAGCAATAAAAGATTGGTTGATAATAAATAAAGTTATGTCACTAAGGGTACATTTAAAATTAACTAATATTTTACGAGATAACCAATATTGTTTGTTGCGAACGGTAGTGAATAGTGTTGTTTACATTATCTTTTAAATTTTCGCGCGCTTTGCGAAGTTAGAATACAAAAATCGCGCATTCAGCATTGCAATCAAATCAAAACATTATCAAATTTATCAAACACTCACACTCACTGTACGTATGAATACAATGGTGGGTCACCTCGTTCGGGCGCGAAATTCAATTTATATGTAGTTTTTAATATTTTCCGTGTTCCTCAAGTATTATAGCGTAGTCATAATCATAGTAAAAAGTATAAGATTGTCGCAAATCTGTATCTGCATTATCTAAATTAACTTGAGACACTAACAAACATCGTGAAATTATTATTATTTAATTGCAAACCGCATCGCGCCCGACCAATCCAGCTTTCCTTTTCCGTTGGTATATTTTTCTACCAATGACCTTGGCCAAGTTTTTTTGCTACTCGCTCATTGGTTAGAATTGTATTCTGTTTGCAAACGGCATAAATGGCCGACATTAGTGTTGCCATTACTTCGGCAATTAGGGAAGTTTTACTTAAAAGTAAATTTAGTATACGATAAATTGTTGGACTGTTTGAAAACGATGATGTGATTAAATCTACTACAAAGTACTTATAACCCGGTTCATTGAAGAAAGGAATCTTAAATGGCGGCGCTTATCATGTTCTCTCGCTCGCACACTAGTGCCGTCTATACTCACTCTCGCGCGTACCGTTAGCAGATTAAAAATCTTGATTTGCTTCCACGCTGTCTTGACTTGACGCGCTCAGTGATCCTTTTAAAGAATATTTTGTTAAAGTTTTCTGTGATTTTCCGTTGTTATGATATATGATCATAACTCTATGTGATATCTCTATATGATCTAACTCATCGTTGTCAGGTGTACAGAAACGGACATATTCATTTCATCACAAAAAAAGTAGGCACTGTTTCCGATGAAAACAACAAAAATTCTTTAATGATAATAGATGGCGCCTCGTGTCTTTCAAATTTTCAAGTTTCACCCGGGCGAATCCGTTAGCAGAAGCTAGTTTGAAATTAATGTGACTCAGCCTTGTTTTTATTATTTTTAATATGAAAAAAACTTTAAGTTTAAAATTTATACGCTGACTGTACTATCTATCAATGCAAGTACATGGCCGCCATTTAAGATTCCTTTCTCTAATGCACCGGCTTATACCTATCTAAGGAAAATTTCATTAAAAAAAAAAAAAAAAAAGATCACGAATGTAATCCCCAGGCTCGGTAAATATCTCCTCAGATCTTTAGTTACTTAGATCTTTGAGGATATCTAAAGAGGGTAGTCAGAGGCAAGTCCAAACATTTGTACATGCCCACATTTTGCACAGTAGTTAGTATTCCGTACGTGACAGGTTGCAAGCCCATCGCCGCTTATAAGAATACTAACCTATGACGCATACCTTCGAATTATTGGTTCTAGGGTATCCCGGTTTCCTCACGATGTTTTCCTTCACCGTTTAAGAGCACTGGCATTGCGCACATAAATTTTTCTAATGGAAAAACTAATTAGTGCACGACCAGGTTTGAACCCACGACCTACGGATCGTTAGGCAGGGGTGCTACCACTACACCACCAGCGCTCTTTTTCAGAATTTGATCAACTTCTGATAAAACTATATAATATTCAGAATATTCTAAGTTGATGCAAGTAAGCTGAAGACAGGGCGCAATGGCGCTCATTAGGTGAGGCCTATGTCCAGCTGTGGACTTCTATAGGATGATGATGATGATGCAAGTAAATATTAGTTTACTCTTCGATTAGTAGGGTTAATTCTGGGGATAGTGCTTGGTCGAATCAAAGCTATGTAAATGGTCTACACTACTAGGTACTACTACTAGTTCTACTGCACATCGAAACGGCTAACATCACGATAGCATAGATCGCTAACTTTAGAATAAAATCTATTTTTCTCAAATATTAGATAATTTATTTTCCATTATATTATTTTCAAAACGAAACAACTAAGAATAAAAAGATGTAAGTACCATTTATTTATTATAATTTGATCTATTTTTCTCGATAATTCGGTAGAAGAAGACTCCGGCAACTGGCAACACCGAGTATTCAACAGTCGTTTGCTTTGTTTTCGTCGAAGTTTTGAAAGTTCATATTCGTAACGTGTGATTTTTAATTATTTTCTGTGAAAATCTTTATGTGAATTGTTATAATTATTGAAATAGTGTTGCGTATTACTTCTTACGTTATATTCTAAAGTTTTCTATTGAAGTTAGAGCGATTTGCCGCTCGAAAGTCTAAAATGATGTTGAATCAATATTTTTCGTCTATTCCACAAAATCCTGATGAGCCGTAAGTACCAAGTGATAAGACATTTAATTTCGCCTAAAAAAGCAACTACCTACCTACAATAATTTTCTTGTATTAAATTTAAAATAAAATTGTAATTTTATCCTCTTACCTCTACTAAGTTAGGTAAGTAGGTACTATTCCTACCCACATTTTAAAAGTATGTACTTTTCTAGATACCGTAATAAATTATTACATTTATTACATACTAGCTTACGCTCACGGCTTCGCCTACGTACTTTAATAAACAAAAACAAACCTATCCCACGGGAACCGTACATTTTTCCGCGATAAAAAGTAGCTATAAGTGTTATTCCAGATTCAAATCTATATCTGTGCCAAATTTCAACCAGATCCGTTCAGCCGTTTCAGCGTGAAAGAATAACAAACATACCTACATCCTTTTGCTATGATCATGCTTTTGTTGTAGTGTTAGAAACTTTATTCGAATACTTACAACAAAACAAATTCAGCTGATGTTGCTCTCATTTGATAAAAGATGGATCAGTTGAGCTGTAATTGGATATGTTTGTTTTTGTTTCATTCACACTTGTAGGAATATAGTACTTTAGACCTTAGCTACTTGCTGAGCTACCCTTTACTCACATGACTGTAATAAGACTACCTACCATAATATCAGGCATTGATTTCAATGAAGCAAAGCCTACATTCTACTCCCAGCCAGGGTTGGATTCAGACCCTTGAAAAATTATTGTACATGGAAGTTAAAAATATACTACTTTGACTAAAATTATACTACGTTTCTGTTTTCATCGATTTTGTTTTGAATTAAAATAAAATAGCATTTGTTAGTGAAATTTTGTTGTATTCATTACTTAAAATATTCATTAATTAATGAAATTGAGGCAACTGGATGTCTATTTCAGCCAATTCGTCAATCGGAACTTCGTCCTTTGAATTGACACGATGTTGAATTTTCGAGTCCCCTGTTTGTCTATGCCTGATTTGTTGTTGCCATACGTACATAAAATCTCAATACTGTAGGGTAAATGTTCAAAATTACTAACAAATAAACAAATCGGCATGAACATAAAATTATGCTACTTTCGCGTAGTATACTTGCATTACGATACTACATATCATGAAATTATGCTACATATAGTATAATTATACTACGAAATCCAACCCTGCTCCCAGCTGTGCTATGCCCACCTGTTAAAACTACATGAAAATTCGTTCATTAGTTTTGGAGATATGTGCATATAACCAAATAAACAAACTTCTTAAAATCACTGATTTGTGTTCTATTTTTCTTCTTAAGTCACCCCCTATTAAATTTTATTACTTCGTTATTTACTACTTCTTCATCATACAGACACTGGGTTCCACTATTTTATTATATGAAGACTTGTATATCTCTGAATGAAGACAGAATGTCATGGGTTTAATTGTAGTTCAAGTTTTGTCCCGAGTAAATTTAAAAAAAAGTATTATAATGTCTGGAATTGCCAACAATTCTGCCTTATGGTGGCCGGTGGTTTTGTTATAAAAGGAAGCCATTTTCCAAATTTCCGTTTTCTAGCTTCAGCGGTTTCGGCTTAGCGATCATGAATCAGTCAAGTTAAGCTCTTATCATCATCTTCCTGCCCTTATCCCACTAGGTGGGGACGGCACAAAAGGTTATTTTCCTCCACTCTCCCCTATCATCCGTCATCTCAGTAGTCACTCCCTTCTAACACATATCGTCTTTCACACAGTCCATCCATCTTTTCTTAGGTCTACCTCTACTCCTGTATCTATCCACATTCAAATCCATCACCCTTCTTGTAACATGGCTTTCCTCCCGCCGCATAACATGCCCATACCATGCCAACCTATTGCTCTTCATCTTTTCTGTCACAGGCGCTACTTTCAAACTTCCTCTAATATGCTCATTCCTTATCTTATCCATCCTCGTCACTCCACACATCCATCTCAACATTCGCATCTCCGTCGCATGCACTTTTCTTTCATCCGTCGCCTTAGTTGTCCAACATTCAGATCCATACAATACGACAGGTCTAATGATGGTCTTAAGGTTAAGCTCTTATATAGGTATAAATACTATACTAACCACTGTGCAAAATGTGGGCATGTGCCAAATGTCACCCTTTTTAGGTATCCTCAAAAGATCTAAGTAACTAGACATCTGAGGAGATATCTACCGAGCCTGGGGATTACCCTTTTTAAGTATTCTCAAAAGATCTAAGTAACTAGATATCTACCGAGCCTGGGGATTACAGTTATGATCATGTTTATGTGTTCAATTTTATTTTTTTTATTTCAGAAACCTAGTTGACCATGTCAATGGAAATGAAGAAGACGATGAAATTGAAGGGAGTGACGTGGTGAGTTCATTAGCATTAGGTCTACCATGAGTTTTCACAATCTACACTTGCTAGCGACTGTAGTTAAAAAAATGTATGAAAATATGTACAGCGCCTCTAGTGGATAGTTGGGTACTAAAACATCACGTAGTTAACTATCCTACGTCACAGCGTACTACAGCGACTGTAGTTTGCGCTCATTAATTTGCTTAGAATTTGGTACCATGAGTAGCAATTTTGACAAATGTCATGGTAACATACTATTACTACTGTAGTAACGTCAGCGAATCTAAATGTGACAACTCATGGTAGACATACTGACATACAATATGGATGCTACTGGTTGGTGTAGTGGTAGCACCTCTGCCTTGCAATCCAAAGGTTGTGGTTTCAAAGTGTTCACACATGTGTGTCTAAAGCGTGTATTACACTACACGGTATTCAGGGCGCGGTAGTTAGGGAGGGCTTGGCCCCTTGCAAGGGCGTCGAAAGCTCTAATATTATACCACTCTTAGTTAGGGTAAGGGTCCCTTAAAATTGGGTAGCGTTATGCCCGCTCAAAAGCGCACAATGCCAGTGCTTGAAACGGTGAATGAAAACATTGTGAGTAAACCAGCATACCCTAGAACTGTAAATATAGGGAAATGTAATAGAGAAAGAATAATATTTTTTTTCTTATTTGAATAAGACGGCAAGGATTATTTTGACGGATCTAAGCAAAACTTCCTACTATTGGTCAGAGTCAGAGGTTAGTTACCTTGGATTACATTGGATATGTTTGAAAAATAATTTTGGTTTTATGCTCAAAACTAAAGTGCTGGATTAGGCTGTAGTTTTTTTTAAACTTTGACCCTTCTTTTAACCCTCCTATTCGCCCTGGGGGTATGAACCAGGATAAAATGGCCAATGGTATATATACCATTGAAAAATCTAAAAAAAAAAGCATTTAATATCTAATCAGCAGTGCTGATTAGATTTTTTTCATTATCTGTTAGCTTCATGATTTTTGTTTTATAACAAACTATTTTCTAAAACTTTCTTGAAAAACAAAAACTAATCTATCTAAGCTATGAGTCTACAGTTAAGGCTTTATATTCCAGCAGAGGGCGCGTTTTTTATGAATTTAAAATCATCTGAGACATGGAAAATAGTGTTAAGAATTCTGAAAAAAAATATATACATATATTATCTTACGAATCTAATCTAGTCAAAGTCGCAATCAGTTACAAAATCTAATGAACTTCACTTGCTAAAAAAAAGTCCCAAAGTTTACCCCTTTTTGTATTTGTTTTTTTCAATATTAAGACTGAACTACTGACATTTTACAATGTTTTTTGTACTAAACTAAAGAATAGAACTATTTCTAAGCGAATTTGCAGAGTTTAGCTTGATAAAATTATTTTATATTATTTACTATGTTTAAATAACAAAACATTTAAGCGCGTTGGCTTGGCTGCCCGGGACAGCGCCTAATGTCTACTGCTGCTGGAATACCTGGCCTTAAGTGTAACCAACATATCTCTCCACAGAGCCATGACCCAAAGCTCGGTTACAACCTGGAGAAGATCAAGCTTCAACGGCTTCAATTGATGGACCAGCAGTTACAAGTCCAACAGAGAATGCTTATACACCAACAGCGGGTAAGCTAAATACTTCTCCTTCTTCTTCTTCTTTTAGTTATGGCGTCTGTGGTTAAGTTAAGCTAAACTTGAAAACTCTGACGACACTTACACCGGTATTCACAAACATTACTATGAGGTCTCACAGTGCGCGCGGACGCACAGGGTCCCAAAAACCTATTCATAGATAATACTTGAGTGGCGATCGGCCAACGAGAATCGAGAAATGCCTTACTTCGCATAGTAATGCTAGTTTACTTAGGCTTTAAATAGGTTCTTACAGACGCCATATTGTTTTTTTTGACATTTTGTATTCAGGGGCCTTAGCACAAGCTCTTCGGGAAATATCAAAGTAATATAACTTTGGTATTTCGTACCATGACCTATAAAAATTGTATTGAAGTAAATATGATATATCTGAAAAATATTAGTAAGAGCTGGTGGTAAGACCCAACTAAGGCTTTACTAGAAAATACCATCATATAACTTAAAATTACACGAGAAAAAATATAAAAAACAAGCGATAAAGTTCACAGTCGAAAACATCAGAAGAATTTCACAGTTGCTTCTTCTTCTTCTTCTTCTTCTTCTTCTTCTTCAATTATGGCATCTGTCTCTTAGAGAACAATTTTGCCAGTGTCAAGTGTATTTATTTATAAGTATTGTCAACGTCACAGAGTCATAGTCAAGTAGTCAAGTCAATTTTAAACAAAAGATGGCTGTTTTGTTGAAAATTTTCGGGATTTCCTCCGATGGAATTTGAAGAGAACTATTCACTCTAATTCACATACTTTACACTCACGTCAAGAACCTGGGCTTTATTGGCAAAATAACCACCAAAATTACGCAATAAAACTCAAAATAACACGAGAAAACATATAAAAACCAGAGCGACGTAGTTGTCAGGCAAATACACCGCAGAAAATCCCCACAGTTGCTTCAAACACATTTGTCACTAAAGTTTTGGCTATTGGCACATTGACAACTTGTCATTTGTTGCAGATGAAAAATATCTCTCATCCGGTAACAAAAAGAAGATTGCTGCCCGATGGACAAACTATTCAAATGTAAGTATTTATATTTTAGCTGTACCCCTAGTATGAGTTTTTGATTTACGAAAACTTTTTTCGAATAGTATCCTTTCATACATTTACCTCCATCGGAAATGTTAAGGAACTAAAATAAGGTAGATAATATCAAAAATATTATCTAATCGGCAGTCCCAGCAATGATTTTCAAACCGAGTTTTCACGATATCGACTTTATTTTAGTTCCTTAACATTTCCGATGTAGGTAAACGTATGAAAGGATACTATTCGAAAAAAGTGTTTCGTAAACTATCAAAAACTCATACTAGGGGTACTGAGCTTAGTATGGGTTTGGATAGTTTACGAAATCACTACATATTATAAAAAAAAGTCCTCTCCGCCACACAAATTTTTAATGCTGTTTTTACCTATGGACAGAGTGATTCTCGAGGAAGGTTTTAGTATGTATAATTTGTCAAGTTTTTAAGCCATTACCGACATCCACGCGGGCAAAGCCGCGGGCATCAGCTAGTCACTACATATAAAACAAAGTCCTCCGCCGCGTCTGTCTGTCTGTTCGCGATTAACTCGAAAATTATTGCACTGATTTTCATGTCATCGAACCTACAGCGTAGAAAGTAAGGTAGGAGGCGCGAGCTAGTATTCCATTAGTTTTATTTGTTCCAGTACACAAGATAATGAGACGAGCTTCACTGCTGGCGGCGGAGATTCGGTGAGTAACTACCTTTATTTGCAATCCATCGAAATTTGAACTCACTATCCCCTTACTAAAGACTCACGAATCTAATCGTAATTGAGCTAGCAGCGGTCTGTTACCAACTGAAATCCTAATAGAAGTAGTCCTCCAGAGTGGCTATTACGGAACTCTGATTACAATCAATTACAATGAATGTCTATAAGCAAAAGTACCGTGATTACGTAATTCTGATATTTGCAAACAATATACTTAGGGCAATAAAAAAGTAATATAATTTAATAATTTTATGGCAATAAACTTTCTATAATACAATTCACCGCTAGTAACTAGTTTACCGCTAGTAAGTAACTAACGAAGCTGTTAGTAATCATTATTTGATAGTATCAGCGTTACGTGATCGCAGCACAGAATGTTAAGGAACTAAAATAAGGTCGATAATATCGAAAATATGATCTAATCGGCAGTCCCAGCAATGATTTCCAAACCAAGTTTTCACGATATCGACTGTATTTTAATTCCTTAACATTTCCGATGGAGGCAAATGTATGAAAGGATACTATTCGAAAAAAGTTTTCGTAAACTATCAAAAACTCATACTAGGGGTACAGGGATTTTGTGATACCTACCAGGGTGTCGACTCTGCAAAACGATCAAAAATCTTTATTCAAAATTATTTATCAATAAAATCACGGGGATCATTTTGAATCGTCTTACATACTAGGTGAGTCTAGGTGCCAATTCCAGTCCTATCATCAGTCCGAGAAGAACTGACAAGAAACTCGCTGGGCCCTAGCGCTTTTTTTGTACGATCCTTGTTAATTTTGTTAGGGATACATCAACGGTACATCGGCATAATAAAAGTTACATCGTTTCGACTATCGTTTTGCGAAGTAGACTCTCAGGATGTGGCTATTTAGGTTTGTTTATCAATAGACACACCGACAACACACATCATTGTCCATTGAAGTATTACCATTGTCCATTGAAGAAACACTTGTTTATAACTATACAACTGTATCTTTGTACAAATTCAAATTATTTTTCCTTCTTTTGGTCAATGATCTTTGTTGTTCTTTCGAACCTTTGTCGGGGCTCATAATGCTGACTTTGACAAGGTTGTTCAATTTGTCTGCATGATAAGCCTATTGAAATTCGGGGAATGTGTGTGATATGAATACCGTGAATGCATTGCATGTTAAATACTCAAACCCATTCAAAATTATGTTTAGTATATTTATTTATTTTATTTATTTATTTATTTTATTTATAAAAATGTATGTGTTATATAAAGTATTATGTGTACGATTTATTCTTTATATACCTTCTTCTAAATTACAGGTATTATATTATAACTATTTGAATCTTTCCGTAGACCAAACAGATCTTAAAATCATAGATGAGTTTAAGATCATGTGAGGTTAACGTCAAAATTTCAGCTATACATGCTGACATGCATGCACGCTTAGGAGTGGGGCTTCCTTCGAAATTCACTCTCACCATCAAAGACACAAGGCTCAAATTAGATCAGAAACGATACAGGATAATTTGTCTACAGAACGTCACTACCTGCTCCTGTCAGAAGACGGCATGGGCGAGAGAAGAAAGCGATGGAAGCTCCACTCCGTCCACTTGCGTTCTCTGTTCAGAAGACCCAAGTCCAGTGTCGAAACTAGGTACAGGGACGGATAAAACAGATCGCCCCGATAGCAAGGATAGCCCTGCATTAACCGTTAGTAAATCTAAGCAATCTGAATGTAGCAAGATAGGCGATACAATCAGCAAGAGATCTGACGCGACAAGCAAGAAGTGCGAGGTTAGGAAGTGCGCGTGTAGGGTAGGAAGCAATATCACGTGCGATCTAAAATTTCGCGACTTTTACGCGGAAACTGATGACGAAGTCGACGAGACTAACCGACTTATACAAATGAGGAACTCTGACTATTTAGACATTGTTGACGATGAGTTGAAACTGGTTATAGCTTTAGCCGGGTATCCTAAATCTAAGATGCGTTTGAGACAGATGGAACTGTTTCAACGGTGTTTGCGTGAGGTTGTCGATATGCAAGCTAAAGCTGGTTTGTTGCTCAAAGATCCATCGTTCCTCGACTACTATCTGAACAGGGGTGCTATTGTATGTATATGCAAGGATTTGGACACAAGGGATTGGCTGGTAAGAATCTGTCCTGGATTGCAGGAGCGTATGTGCTACAACTTGGTACTTTTAAACTCTGACGTAAAGCGATTGTGTCTAGCCGTGCTTAAAATACCACGTATCTGTTGGCCGGCTACAGCTCAGGACGCTTTTAAGCTGTTGCAGTATTTCAATCCGGCGTTGAAAACTAGTATGTGGAAGATTTACGCGCAAAAAGTTATTGATAATGTTGAATGCACATCTTTTCTCATAGATCGCGTTTCTGGTGAAATTATCCGCGGACCGACTTTCAAAAACGTCATAGATTACGAGCAAATGGAGTTTGAGCTTACGGGGTATACGGAAATTTATTACGAATGTCTCCTGTCTGGTATGGAGCAAGATTTGAGCAGTGTCGAGTCGAGAGTCAAACTTCTAGAAGAAATAAAATCATCAAAATCCACACCGCGCTTGGAATCTACGATAAGCTTGGTGCCTATAGAGAAACACATTGAAACTCAAGCGGCAATCGAAGAAGCCAACGCGGAAATTGCACGAGAAACACGCGAATCTGATTCGAATGAGCCTGAAGATAAAGCAGATCTGAACGACGTAGTTCACGATCAAGTCAATGAAGTCGAAATTGAAGAGATTGATATCAAGAGAGTGCTAGAAAGCTCTCTGCAATCTGAAGTTCTGAAGAAAATCAAAGACGTCAAATACATCGGTGATAACAATGAAGTCCTTGTCTGGTCCGACGAGACAACTTACTACCGCGAAGATGAGAAAGATAACGAGAAGATACCAGTGGATTCCTTACAAGCTGAGACAACTACGACGTCTCTAATGGCTTTGTCGGAAAAATCCGTATCTATTATTGAAAGCAATGACAATCTTCTAACCAAAAGCAGCACGATTAACATCGATAGCAATAGAGGCATAGCTTATCATAGACGAACTAACTATCTGCACGTTGAAACCGAACTAAAGGTAGCGATCACTTTAGAAGGATACCCAGTCAATAAACTAGAAGGGACGCACATAAGGCGTTTGAAGCATCTCTTCAAGGAATATTTGCATAAAGATCTGAAATCTCAACGCTTTACAAACATGATCATTCCAAAATTCCAAGATATTTATCTTTCGAACGGCGCTGTGATTTACATTTGTGATAGCTTAGAGACTAAAGACTATCTGACTGAAATTTTGCCAAAATTCATCAACTCGACAGGTCTGAAGTTGGCTTTCCGCGATGTGAAAAATTTAGTGAGATACACGAGAATTGTGATGAGATTGCCGAAAGAGCAGGCGCATATTGAATCTATTGTTATATTGATGGACCTCAAAGAAAGATATCCTAAACTGAACCCCAGCTGTTGGAAGTATTACTCCGACGTCGCCGGAAAGCAGAAAAGAGAATTTGGCGTTGAACCGGAATCTTTAGAGGTCATCAAAAGTCCTGATTTCGAACCGACGCACGAAGGAGAGAAGCTAACGTTTAGAATCATCGACAGACAAAAACGTGATATTAGCTGCGATGAAACCAACAAATCAGAGGATACTGAAAACGTTCAAGTTAAGAAGCAAAGAGAATACGTTACCAAAAATATGTACGCGCCAATAGATCCCGATATAATGACAGCTCCACTCACGCGCATCCGAACGAACCATTACACGGATCTTATTGCAGACGATTTAAAACTATACGTAGGTCCAACAAATTATCCCGATTCGCGCATAGACGAACCGCAATTCCACGCGATAAAGCGAACTTTCGAGAACATTGTCGCTGAGTCCATGGAAAAAGGGGATATCACTGAAGACTCCATGCCCAAATTCCATGACATGTATTTGTTCGATGGAGTCATATTCATTATCTGCATGAATATGGAATCGCGAGTTGCTATCGAAAAGAATGTTGCACTTGTTAATGATAGGTTGAAAATAAGCCTCAAAGCTACAGAGTTCCGCGGTGCTGTTGGCATTGTAAGTTTAGTTCTTAAAACGGACAAGGAAACCGACGATGTTATAGCAATTTTGCAGAAACAGAACCCAAGACTTCGTACTAAATACTGGAGAAAGATCAGTACGGTACGAACGAGCACAAAACTGGACGTGATCCTGCAGATAGACAAACTATCAGCTCAAGTCATCATGGACCCGCAATTCAATAAAATGATCGGTCAAGAACCGGCCGAGTTCAAACTTGGACATCTACGCTCACTTATCAAACCCAAGGAGAGTTTAGAAGAGCTCACCAAAGCAAAGACCTTGAAAGTCAAGAAGAAGACAAGTAGAACTAAGAAGGTATCCAAGAAGAAGTCTAAGGAAGTGAAAGTAGAAGAGAAAGAGGCAATAGACGACAGAACATACAACAATAGCGACGTAGAAAACAATAATTCTCCCAAAATACAAGACGATAACGAACTAGACCCAATAATCATTGAACCGGAATCACCGAAAAACAAGGAATTCGTTATCCCTGAGAACTGTTATCAAACTAAAATCATACTAAAAGTGCCGACGAATATTCTTCCAGACAGCGAAGACGATTTAAACATCATTTTCGATATCTTGGAAGATAAAAACCCTGGTTTGAATACGGAGATATGGCAGATATACACCGAAACAGATTATCCTTGTAATGGTAAATTTGTTCTTTACGTTGATAATCAATCTCTCTCCGTGATTCAGAGTAAGAATTTCATTCCATTAGTCGGCGGGGAAAGACTCAAATTCTTCTTCTAACTTTGACGTTCCATTAATCTATGACTAAAGATCAATGGCAAGATTGCTAAGCCTATCTTGTATCATACATCGTAAACTTTGGACTTTGACTGACTCTAGTAATAGACAACTTAACATATTGTGATAATTAGGTTCTACTGTAGTTTTAAACAGTATTTTACATAATATTAAGATGATATTTTGACCATATCATCAAACCCACCAATTTAAATACATTAATAGTTTGTCAAATCTCTCACATTCCCAGATTGGTTAACTTTCTAAGTGTAGGTATTGCTAGAGTTATTGATTAGGTCTTAGAAAACTTCTGATAAATGGTTGAAATCTATCAGCTAGTTGACCACTGATCAGTTTAAGATAGGTTTTCTCAATTTATATACAGGTTTTCTATCGTTTACTTCAACAAACATGTTTCATACATGTTTTTTTTTCGATAGTTTCCGCGTTACCTCAAGTATTACTAACTCAGTTTTAACTTAGTTTTGCGACAATCTTAAATTTTCTAGGAATACGTGTTAATCTTTGATTTATATGAGTAGTTTGCTAATTTGGTCGATTATCACAAAAATTAACCAAGTTAATAACCTGTCAATGTAAATCAAAGTTTGATTAATGTGATATTGTAGAAAATTGTTAAGATTGTCACACAACCGTATCTTAATGTCTATAATACATAGAACACGTAGAAGATATAAAAAACTGGTAAGTTATTCGAAATTCGCGCCCGAGCGAAACGACTTTTCCCACCTTAAGTCAGATTCATGTTTACTGTTGTCTGTACTGCATTTGGCCCACACCTGACATTACGGTATGATTAGTTTTTAAAATGTTTTACATAAGTTTCGCGATAAGCATTTTTAACTATGGTACTGTGTTTTAGTATTTCATTAGCATTTAGTTTTTATACTTTCAATTTCAATTTAATTTTGTTATTATGATTAATTATGTTTTAATTAAATTGCATTACAATTTATTTTTGGTTTTATTTGTTTTTTTTAAGTAAATAAAAAAAAAAAAAAAATGATCACGACTGTAATCCCCGGGCTCGGTAGATATCTTCCTCAGATCTTTAGTTACTTAGATCTTTGAGGATACCTAAAGAGGGTAGTCAGAGGCACGTCCAAACATGACATTTGGTACATGCCCACATTTTGCACAGTAGTTAGTATTCCGTATTATTTTTTTAAGTATTTTTAATTTATTTGTTTATTTACGAAAATGTATACTTAATACAATCTATACCATTCAAAGAGCTAAAACAGACTGACTGATTCATACATTAGTAGCATGTGAAGCAGTTGAGCTATCTGAGGATAGTTACAAATGATCTATAGATAACTGAACTGATCCTGATCACTGACAGACGGAAGCATCTCTAATTACGAGTTGAATGCACAATCTGGTTGAACAATGAGGAAGAAGCGATAAATTTATTGTAATTTCCACAAATTTTATTATGATTTTTATTTTAGCTTTGTTTTTTGATATACTTTTTGTGTTTTGAATGGGTTTGAGTTTTCACAGTCGGGACCCCGACATGATCTCCGATAATCCCGTAATGTAACCCGTCGGGGTAACATGATCCCTTACATAAGGAATACTTGTGTATGAAATCATGACTGTATGTTCATGACTGTATGTCATGACGTGTGTATGTTCATGACGTGTGTATGTGACTTATAGATGTTAATCCTATAGTTACACCGTATACACCGTGAAATTTTAATGGTAGTTTTCCCGCAGTGAAATGGTTTTGTCTTGGTAATACAATCTAAATATATACAGCGTGTAACGTAATACCCCTATAAGAACAAAAGGGGTGTATTCAGACCGAGCACTAGAATACATTGACGTGTGCAAAGGTTCAATACATCATATTTGAAATTCCAATACAATTTAAAACAAATCATTTTATGATAAATTTGTGACAACCCTATGTGTTTGTTTACTATTTGCGTAGGTAACAAACACACGCGCACCCTCCTATCGCGTCGGACCCACACACACACACACGTAGACAATTGAACGCGTGTGCCATGCTCCAGATGAGATAATAGTAACTAAAGTTTTCAAAAGAATTTGCAATTTTTTACGGATCTTACTTACCTACATAATTCTACGTAGAAATTAAGGTCAAAGATTAAAATCACGATATCTTTTTATATATTTTTATTAGTAAGCTACCTATCTATCACTGAATTTTGACACGTTTTTATCACTGTTGACACACACAACACAACACATTTCACAGGAAAGGCTCAATGTGCCCTCCTTCACGAAAGATGCAAATGTCTGCTCTGCGAGCCACCGTTTTTGTTGCGTTCCGAAGCTTTTCAGGCGTTATGTCCGCACACGCTGAAATTATTTTCACTCTGAGGGCATCTACTGATGAGCTTTCGACGCGATAGACGATAGACTTGAGGTAGCCCCACAAAAAAAAAATCAAGGGGCGTCAGATCAGGGGAGTGTGGAGGCCATGCTACTGTACCAGCACGACCGATCCACTCGCCAAACCTACATCGTATCGTATGCTAATAAAGTTTCGCGAACCGAGAGATTGCTTGTTGCAAGGAACGAATGCTATTGCGACTGATTAAAAATGACATTTCATTCAACCAAAAGTACCTATTGCCAAAGAGAATATAATCACTACCAAAGAGAATATAATCACTACGTCTATGAGATGGGACATAGAGACTTTTTAATAAACTTCATTTAACGTGATTTAACATACCACCTATTACTAATTTAAAAATAAAAACGTCAACAGTGTCAGTCAGCATACGTTATACCAACGTAACGATAAGAACATAGGGATGTTCTCAGGTTATTCCTGATTATATCGATTATATCGATATCGATAAATTATTATGAAATGCATCGTGGATTCCAGCTACAAAATTAACAAAATAATTACCGTTACAAATAAAATGAATAATAATTATGGATTTAAAAATCAAATTTATTCAACGTTAATTTACGTTTAGGTACAACTTAAACTTAAGGATATTATACAAAGTACGAGCAGCTGATGTGTCAGTAGACAGCTATTGTGCCGTGTGATAGCTCGACTCGCCTCGCTCGGTCAAAGTCAAACAGATTTTTTTCAGTAAGATTACAAGGATCACACTGAATCGTCTTATAGCTAGATGATTCTACTCCTGTTCCTTCGCGACCAGTACGGTAATGAACCAGGCATCATAGCATACAAATGAAAATGATCTCCACAAACGTATTTCATTTCATGAAGTTTTTCAATAGGAAGTCTTCATTCCGATAATCTGCGCCCATTGTCTACATCTAAAATTAAACACACCATTGAAAATACCACTAACAAAAGCCATGTACTTATGTATAGCCCAAAACTTCTAATAATGTCAATAAAATGTAATAAAGTTTATCGAAGTTTATCGATAAGTAATGAAGATACTTGTGCTACATCACTACTGTTTGTAAACACGAAAGTATTTTTCCTGCCGAGTATCTATTTATTTATTATGCTCTTCAGACAGTACAAAGATACAAAATTCTTCAGTATGATACTCAATTTGTACTTACTTTTCTTCATCTAGAGGGAATTTCATCATAAATATCCTTTTTTTTGTCATTTATTCGACCATATCTTTTTCGACAAATTGTACATGTTCTGCAACGTGGAGTCGGTGCCTTTTTTGTTGAAAGGCACATTATAACTATTTTTAACTTTCTCACAGCCTAAAACCACGCATAAAAGACCAAAGAAACATAAAACTTTGCAATTTGCAGTAAAAAAAATTCAAAAAGAAAGCCGTTAACTGACTGACAACTGACATGACAGCAGACAAAGTGAGACAGAGATGCAAAAACATAGCCTGAGATAGCAACCAATGAGAAATAGGCTGTTCACATAAAAATGAAGATTAGTAAGACAGAATAGTCACAAACTTTGACTTTAGTGCCCAAGTAGGTAGGTACAAAATTGGATTGAAAAATGCTCCGATCAACAATAATAGGTACATCGTTGGAAAAATGAAAGTGAAATATGGTCACGGCTTTATCCTCAGGCACGGTAAACATCCTCTCACACTTCTTGGTATCTACTCAAGATACCTTTAAGGCCCAAGTAGGTAGGTACACAATTGAGTAGGTACCTATCTCCTACTAGGTAGGTAGTTAACAAAGAGATCTGAAAGGATCTTTACCGTGCATAGGGATTTTAGTCGTGATGTGACCTTACATTTTAATTATCAATAAATACCAAGGTACCTACCAACAAGGCCTTCAAAAAAAAACAGAAGTTACTTATTAAGCTACCTCGTTATTATGTAAGTAGGCTAGGTAGGCACATTATTAATTGGTGTCCGTTCTGTTACCTATTTCATCTAGAGTTCACACCTAAAGGTCAAAAAACAGCTGTTAATAGGGTTGCCTCATGTGGTGTCAAGGTACATATTGGAGCAAAGTTTAAGAGTCATTTCATGAATGAAAACCTTTGAAACTTGAAAAGTCGTTGAACAAACGTTGTTCGCAGTGACGTATAGAATACTCCCGTTCCGGCCTTATAGGGATATTATGTTACTCCTTGTATAAGTCAAAGGTAACTGACTGACTGACTGACATAGTAATCTATCAACGCACAGCGCAAACCACTGGACGAATCGGGCTGAAATTTGGCATGCAGGTAGATGTTATGACGTAGGCATCCGCTAAGAAAGGATTTTGATTAATTCTACCCCCAAGGGGATGAATTTGCGATAATCGACATTCACGCGGGCGAAGCTGCGGGCATCAGCTAGTCGTTGTATAAACAAATTAAATATTAGAAACAAAAAATACAGATATACCATTGTGAAAATTTAATTCGAAAGCGACCACGAACCAATAGTAATTCATCCCGATACCTACGCGAAGGCGGCCGGCCGGCGGCGCGTACGATTTGAATAGTACCTACCAGTTACGTCTAATGTTACTAAATTATTTTAAAACAAAAACATCTTTATTTTTTACTTTTACTCTATGTTTCGAAAGTACTCCTTATGGCAAGTTGTTCTGCCGCGGGAAAACAACCACTAAAATTTCACGGTGTACATTATATTAAGGTATCATAAAACAAATAAAAAAATATGATCACGACTGTAATCCCCAAGCTAGGTAGATATGTCCTGAGACTTCTAGTGAGACCTTCGTGGATATCTAAAGAGGGTAGTCAGAGGCACTTCCGGACATGAGATTTGGCACATGCCCATATGTTGCACAGTAGTTCGTATTCGTGCAGGTGTTATATGAGACAGTGTTTAATTCTAGTCAGCCCAAACCATAAGTCCTTGGGCCTCACCACGTATTCGTAATACATTACCAAATTAGTATTACATTGTTATTTCGTACCATGACCTATGCAAATTGTATTGATGTAGTGTTACTTCATGACGTTCCTAAAATGGAATCGTTACGGAATCGTTCTGGAAGACTTCGTGGTAAGGCCCCTGGAATCTGGAGTTTAAGTTCCTTTCCGAGTCAGAGGTGCTAAGAATTCCTGAAATTCAACCTCTAGCTCTCTAACCTCTAACTAGTGGGAGGTTCAAATTTGTGAAACACGAAAGAAGCACCGAGGAGTTTTACTAGTCTTATGTATTAAATATCAAGCATAGTGAGTTTGGGTTAGAAGCTTGTACAAGGAAGAACTTGGAAACGGTGAGAACTAACAGGAATACTACTTAAATCTTTCAACTAGTATATATTTAAAAAAAACTCCACTGGTAGTTATTGAAAATAGCTTCTTACAGCCGCTATATAAGACCCCCCGCGCTCTAGGCAGCCAGAATACTTGCGCAGCCAGTTATAGCAGCCAATCAATAAATTCGAGCAAATTTCTCTGTATCGAAAGTCATCTTATCAAAGTTCGGAACGCAAAATACGTCTGGCTGCTACAACTAGTGCGCGGAGACTGTAGGTCTACCATGAGTTGTCACATTTAGATTGGCTGACGTTACTACAGTAGTAATAGTACGTTACTATGACATCTGTCAAAATTGTTACTCATGGTACCAAATTCTAAGCATATTAATGAGCGCAAACTACAGTCGCTGTAGTACTGTGACGTAGGATAGTTAGCTACGTGACGTTTTAGTACCCAACTATCCGCTAGAGGCGCTGTAACAAGTTTTCATACATTTTTTTAACTACAGTCGCTAGCGA
The DNA here is from genome assembly GCA_963675405.1 of Cosmorhoe ocellata. Lineage (NCBI taxonomy): Eukaryota > Metazoa > Arthropoda > Insecta > Lepidoptera > Geometridae > Cosmorhoe > Cosmorhoe ocellata. The sequence continues at coordinate 1,965,782 of OY776273.1, forward strand.
GTCTAGATTGTGAAAACTCATGGTTAGAGATGGGCACTTACCCGGTAAAAACCCGCAGTTCGGGTTTTTACCCATTTTTACCCATTTTTACCCATCCATTTCGAATTAATACCGGGTAAAAATTCAATGCTTCTTTTTCTTGAGGTTCAACTAATTATATATGCTTTAACTTGTTAGTTTTTATTCCTGTTTGTTTTTTGGGGCTAGATGGTGCTGTGTAAAAATGTCCGCCACTAGTTATTTATTATTTTAATTGTTTTTTTTTTAGTGTTTCGATGTTCTCTGGTGTAAAATAATGTAATTATCAGTATAATTTGGTTGGATTATATTTATTTAAGTATTATATTTATTGATTTCATTATGCTGTGCAATTATGGTTTTTTAGATTTTTTATAATGACATAGTGCGTATACTTATATATTTTTAATCTTTCTGAAATAAATAACAAAAGCCTTTAAGTATGTAAAAACATAAAAACGACAGATTACAATATAAAGGCTTTTGTTATTTTTAGAACATATAAATAATAAAAAAATATAAGTGTATAATGTACATAATTATGTCTTATAAAAAAATACTCGGCTTATTTTGAGGTACGGTGTAAGTTTACATGACTGAAAAGATAATTAATGTGCTATTTACACAATATACACTCGCGGGCTTTAAACTGGAATCGCTTCATCAAGACAATATTTTACAATTTCTGGCCATTGAACTAGGGATTGTGGTATATCATTTTTTTAGCTATCAAAATCTTTGTCGTAGGACGTGCCTACATAGTATTGACCGACGACGGTTCACATTCTGGTTATGTCCGAGAACACAGGACTCGACTCCATCGCTCCATATAATCAAGTGATCGCGAGCAAACTGAAGCCGGACTTGTAGGTGGGCTGGAGACAATTTAGTTCCCATGGCTGGCCTTTTTGGGGTCAAGTTCACTTTTTTGTGTTTTCGTCTGACTGTCCACTCGCTCACAGCTCTCCCTCTAACTTCTCTTAGCTGCTATTGGACGTCGACGCCGGTCAGGTGTCTTTTTCGGAGTGAAGTGGTGACAATAAATCGACCATCTCTTGGCGTATTGCCTAGCTATCGTCCAGGTTCTGGTCTCCGGACTAAGTTTCCGATCTCCCTGAATCTCTTGTGCACCTTGGAGACACCGGACTGGCTTGGGTGAAGCTGTCGAGCGATACTACGCTGAGACAACCCTTGCTGAATTAGGCTGACGATCGGAGCGGCTTCTGTGGTTGTGGTTTCCATTTTTCTTAAGTTCAACTGTTCCCAGTAAAGTAAAACATTGGACTGATGACCAATTTTCATAAAAGCTCACTATTTATAGGATTTCAGGACTTCCAAACAGTTGGTGATTTGTTTGAAAAACTGATGTTTTTTTCTTTTTATGTTCCATGATACAAAGTGAATGCTTATTGGTTATGATATTCAAAGATTTTCCTCCTCCTTGCGTCGTGTTCCTCAATGCAGAGGGTCGTGACCTCCTTTCTGCATCACCTTCTCTTTAATAATTATCCTCCATCTGTTTCTGTCTTCGGCGGTGTGGAGGGCGTTGGTTGTAAACTGAAATATCAAGCGCGGTTCGGATCTGGACTGCGTCCACGAGGCCCTTTCCCGTCTACTTTGCCGATCACAAAGAGCTTTTCGAGGTTGTCACCGTCTTTTCTTGCAATGTGACCGAAATATTCGAGAACTCTGCGCAGACACTCAGTGGACAGTCGCGAGGAGATATTGAGTTCTCGCAATATAGAGACGTTAGTCCAAAATGCTGTCCAAGGGATACGGAGCATCCTTCTCCAACACCACATCTCAAAAGCGTCAATGCGTTTGCGGTCTGCAGCTTTCGGAGTCCAAGTCTCAGCGCCATACGAAAAGATCGAGAAGATTAGAGTCCGTACAAGTCTAATAATAATAAATAATAATAATTGTCCACTGTTTCTAGGTCCAAATCCCCAGTGAGTTCTAACTTTCCAGATCTGTCTACCACCATGACTTTAGTTTTGGACCTGTTTATGAAAAGGCCCATCTCCTCGCTGATTCGCTCCATTCGGTTTAGAAGAGTAACCATCCCCGACTCATTTGCTGCAAAAAGAGTAGTGTCATCAGCGTAGCGCAGGTTGGTGATTTTCACACCACCAACTGTGATACCTCCCTTTCAATTCTCGCAAGTCTGTCTCATTATGTACTCTCCATAGGCGTTGAACAGAATGGGCGATAAAATGCAAACTAGGCGTACTCCTTGGTGAAATTTAAAGGGTTTAGAAGTTACTTTATCAACTCTTACGTCTCCCTGTCTTAAGTCATAAAAGGTGCGAAGTAGAGCGATAAGATGCATTGGTACTCCAAGTTCTTGTAGGACCTTCCATAAGCCCATAACCCCAGTTGACACAGTCGAAAGCTTTGCTGTAGTCGGCGAAACACATTATCACTGGCGTATCAAACTCGAATGCCTTCTCAACGATCTGCCTGACATTGAGAATCTGCTCCCGAGTGCCCTTGCCCCTCACGAAACCGGCTTGCTCCTGAAGGATTTGCCAATCCAGGTAATAGCGGATGCGATTGTTAGGAATATGGAGCAAGATTTTGCTGGCGTGTGAGATGAGGGTCAAGGTTCGATAATTACCGCAGCTCTTAGTTGACCCTTTCTTGTGCAGCGGTAGAATTACGGATTCCGTCCAGACTCGCGGCCAATTACCGTTTTGCCAGATATGTGAGCAGATATTTTGTAGTGTCGACATACCCAAGTCACCCATAGCTTTAAGCACCTCTGCTGTTATTTGGTCGCTTCCTGATGCCTTCTTCTTCTTGAGAGACTGTAGAGCAGTAGCTATTTCGGAACGAAGAATCATGGGTTCCAGTTCTAGCTCCTTCCAGTTCGGGTCACTTCCGGGCGTTAAAAAGGGATCAGTATATAACTGCTCACAGTAGGCACGCCATCTCTCGGCAAGAATTTAATAGCTAATAAAATATTCTTTCAAATGACATACCACAATCCCTAGTTCCCTAATCCCTAGTCCCATCCCTAGTACAAAATTGTCTTGATGAAGCGATTCCAGTTTAAAGCCCGCGAGTGTATGTTTTCTAAATGATTTTTGTGTTGGTTTTATTTGATTATAACTTCTTTTTAACTCATGGTTTAGGTGTTCCTATATAATATTAAGGCTTCCCTACTTACTACGTATTTTTAAAAGTAATTAGGTTTTTTATTTTCATTGAAAAATGTACGTTGAATTTTTACCCGGCATAAATAAAAAATACCCGGTATAAATGGGTATTTTTTAATTTATACCTATTTTACCCTTTCCTTCCTATTTAACCCACCCGAATTTTTACCCACCCGCCCATCTCTACTCATGGTAGACCCTCTGACCGCAGCCACATACATTGCCTACACACGCTCTGGCTGCGCGCAGCCAGCCGGCTGCCGTGCAAACAAGCGCGTTGTATTGGCTGCAGCAGCCAGGAATTCGTGGTTCCCTAGTGCGCGGGCTCCTATACAACGTCGTATGTTTTACTGGCTGCCGCAGCCTGGCTGCGCAGCCAGGCTGCCTAGTGCGCGGGGGGGTTAACTATAATCGCTAGCTAGTGTAGATTGTGAAAGCTCATGGTAGACCTACGGCTGACGTTACTACAGTAGTAATAGTTGGGTAATTAAAAGTACGTTACTATGACATCTGTCAAAATTGTTACACATGGTTCCAAATTCTAAGCAAATGAATGAAGCGCAAACTATAGTCGCTGTAGTATCCGCTAGAGGCGCTGTACAAGTTTTCATACATTTTTTTTAACTACAGTCGCTAGCGAGTGTAGATTGTGAAAACTCGTAGACATACTGAAGTGAACACTACATATTAAACGCACAGCATAACATTCCGGGGCTTCAGCGCGAGGCGTCGCGCCGCTGCGTGTCTTGCGGAGCCCGAGCCGAGTTGTTCTGCGCGGGCTGCCGCATCACGCCGTACTGCGCAGAGCGCTGCCAGCGGCGGGACTGGGACGCGCGCCACCGCTCCGTCTGCCACAACCTGGTGGGGTGAGTCTGAAGTTAAAAGCCTCACACGTAGCGATTTATCTTATACCTTTAAACGAGCAATTCTTGTATATATGTTTTAAAAAAAACTTTTTAATTTAGTATGCAGGGGGTTTCAGGGGCCATAAATCGATCAAGTTAGGTTAGAACCCACAAAAAATGTGCTGTGATCGGCGGGTTTTGTCAATTATGTCAATTTTTTATATTAAAAATTCACATAAGCAGCACATAAAGCTACACGTTACACGGCAATTTAAACCCAAACATCGAGGGAATTAAGTCGAAATAATATTTTTTTGCCAAATCCACCAAGGAGTTGGTGTGTAAAATTTGATGTCAAGTTTATATTTCAGACGCGAATATTTCATTTGAAGTAATGTTCCATGTCTTTTTCCGGTCACTGTATACGACTCAATATCTGAAATTTATTTATTTTCAGATCTTTCACCGAAATGGAAACAGTTGGTGTTGCGAACGGTGGATCTGAGTAAGTTACCAAAATACATGATGATCATGACTGTAATAATAATAATATTGGTGGACAATCACACATCGCCATCTAGCCCCAAACTAAGCAAAGCTTGACTTATATACTCTTTTTTTTATTATATACATACATAGAATAGATATTAACACCCAGACACAGAACAAACATAATTATGCATTCATCACACAAATGTTTGTCCTGGGTGGGGATCGAACCCACAACCTACAGCGCAGAAGGCAGAGCTACTACCGACTGAGCTGTGAGGCCAGTCCTCACAGCTCAGTCGTGTGAGTGATAATTCTCGGGCTCCTCCCTCCTGATCTTAAGGTCGTGGGTTCGAATCCAGTCGTGAACTAATATTTTTTTCTGTCCGAAAAATGTATAAGCAATATTACTGTTTGCGCCTGCCGCAAACCTATAGCAAACGCACCTAGTTCTGAAGATACACACCAGAGGGAGCTTCTCACTTCTATAAAAGGCAGCGCATCGACATTCATCGTTCATTCCAAACGCATTCCAAACCATTTCGCATTTCAATATTACTTTATTACTGTATACTGCATTCTATTGATTTATTTCATTAAAATATCATTATAGAAAAACCAGTATTTTCTTTAAGCTAGATAGCACAGCCAGATCTGAAACCTATAGGAAATCACATAAAAAACAATTACTATTCTTATTTCTTACAGCACTTCATTGAATACAATTCGTCGCCCGCGCTCGCCCGCTAAGAAAGCTCACGACCTATCGTTCAACGATTCGAGTTCTGAACGAGACGGGAAGGTAATAAATGCAAATAACATACCTTTTGCATGTATTCAAGCTCTAACAAACATATACACAAAGATACAACGCCAAATCGCCTTACTTGCCATTGCGATTTTCGCTAGGTAAACCAACAAATCCTATTCGTAAAATTATTATTTTTTTTCAACAAATTCAATCATCAGAATTCAACAATTCATAGATAAGGTACTCGGGAAAAGATTGGATGTTACAAATGAATTATAAATTATGTAGTCTTGTCAGTGTTAACAGATAGCGTTACCAGCAAAGATTTCAATCGTAGATATGCCCGGACGTCAAAAACTGTGGCACTGTTTTTACTTGTGCAAAAAAATGCCGATGCACGCACACTAATGATAAGTAAAAAATGAACCAAACAGTTATTTCACCATTTATTGTGCAATTATATTGATCGATCTTTCTTAAAAAAATATACTTATTCCTTTTGTACCCTGAAATTGAAAATATTTGGTGTGCCAAATGAGCGAGCTATCTCATTTCGTGTGGCGACAAAACGGCGCGGTCTTAGTACCGTACGGGCATATCCACGATTTAAATCTTTGGTTACCAGTACATTGAAATATTCGTGAACACAAAAACCTTTGTTACAGAAATTAATACTACCCTCAGAACAAACTCAACAGCGCAAAGGCAACCAAACCGCACACAGCGCGCGAAACGACAATCGCAATAAAAGAGATACACAAGGTAAGGTCACCAAGACATGAGAAGGGATAATTTTAACACGAATAGATGGGACAACTAGGTGAGGTATCTAAGATACGGCAATCGAAACAGAGATAGATACTAATGACAGAGATACACAAGGTAAGGTCACCAAGACATGAGAAGGGATAATTTTAACACGAATAGATGGGACAACTAGGTGAGGTATCTAAGATACGGCAATCGAAACAGAGATAGATACTAATGAAAGAGATACACAAGGTAAGGTCACCAAGACATGAGAAGGGATAATTTTAACACGAATAGATGGGACAACTAGGTGAGGTATCTAAGATACGGCAATCGAAACAGAGATAGATACTAATGAAAGAGATACACAAGGTAAGGTCACCAAGACATGAGAAGGGATAATTTTAACACGAATAGATGGGACAACTAGGTGAGGTATCTAAGATACGGCAATCGAAACAGAGATAGATACTAATGAAAGAGATACACAAGGTAAGGTCACCAAGACATGAGAAGGGATAATTTTAACACGAATAGATGGGACAACTAGGTGAGGTATCTAAGATACGGCAATCGAAACAGAGATAGATACTAATGAAAGAGATACACAAGGTAAGGTCACCAAGACATGAGAAGGGATAATTTTAACACGAATAGATGGGACAACTAGGTGAGGTATCTAAGATACGGCAATCGAAACAGAGATAGATACTAATGAAAGAGATACACAAGGTAAGGTCACCAAGACATGAGAAGGGATAATTTTAACACGAGTAGAAGGAATAACTAGGTGAGGCAACCAAAACACGGCAATCGGAACAGATATACTAATGTAAGAGATACAAGAAGATACTAATGAAAGAGATACACAAGGTAAGGTAACCAAGACACGAGTAGAAGGGACAACTAAGTGAGGCATCCAAGACATGGCAATAATGTAAAAATTGTATTTTTATAGGTGGCCAAGATGTAGCGACTAGCAGCCGACGCCACACGCCAGGTAAGACTACATCATCATCATCATCATCAGCCCTTCTCATCCCACTGCTGGGCATAGGCCTCTCTTCGCTTTTGCCATTCGCCTCTATCTTGCGCCAACCTCGCCCATGTACGACCTGCGGATCTAACTATGTCGACCCATCTTGTATAATAGTATAATAATATAATATAATATAATAATATAATAGCCTACATACTAATAAGCAATTGCGACAAAATTACGTCGAGCATGTTGTCTCATATTCGTACGAGAAAGAGCGAGACAAAAGAGTCGTCTTATGAACATATAGTTACTTTAGTGAATGTTGAGGATCATTTTGTTCACATCAAATACTAAATTAGTGTAAACATTTTAAATTACAATTCTTAATTTGACTAAACTGACGTATGATTGACGTGTTTTAGCTTATTTTAGAAGCCATGTAAATTGGTGTTGACTAAAGCTACGTGTAAATGGTGAAAAATTAATTAAATTAGAATGATTATGTCAATTTTAGATCTTTTTAAAACTGTCATTCAAAAATGTTACGCTAATTTGGTCTATAGAGTAAGCCAAAGAAGATCGTACCTATGGTAGCATTTTTTAAGTTAGTTTGCAAAACAACCGAATTACCACCAGTATCTAAGTACCTAAAATGTATTTATATCTTTCGGATTCTGTTTTAAATAGATTATTTACTATGTGTGTGTCAAATAAAATATTTTGAAGTAAAACTTCTTTGCGCACGCTTGACTGGGGCAGTAAGCTAGTGAATGCATAACGAGAGCGTTACGAAAAGTGTGATCGGGTGACGCGAACGGAAGTTGAGAGGGAGATATAAGTTAGTGAAGATAGAAAGAGAGTTACGTTTCGTAAATTACGTACTAGCTTTCGCCCACGGATTCGCTCGCGTGGTACCTTGAAAGACAAAAATAAATATATCCCTCGGGAACCGTATATTTTGCCGGGATAAAAAGTAGCCTATGTGCTATTCCAGACTATAACCTATATCTGTGCCATATTTCATTATACCTGTGCCATATTTCATTAAGATCCGTTCAGCTGTTTGAGCGTGAAAGATTAACAAACATCGATATATCCATACATCCAGCATCATCTTGCCCCAAAGTAAGCTACTCAAAGCTTGTGTTATGGGTACTAGATAACTGATACATTTAAAACATTATATACATAGATAGATTTTTTTATTATACATAGAAAACACCCAGACCAGGAACAAATTTCTGCAGATCGTACACAAATTTGTTCCGCGGCGGGAATCGAAACCGCAACGTCTTGCGTCGCAGGCGGACTCTCGCCCGCTGCGCCACTGAGGTCGTCAATAATTAATAGATTTTAGCGTGACGTCATACGCTGTGATTGCGTTTCAGTGTATTATTTCTCTGTCTAGCACAACGGCCGCTTCGACAGCCCAAAATAAATCAGCCAACACCTGATGTTCAGGCTACAAAGCCAGTAGTTCAGCCCTCGCCTAAACCTGTGGAAGTTCCCAAGGAGACAAGAGAACCTTCGCTGAAGAACTCCACTCCAGGAGTGAGAGCAGCAGCCAGCAAGCCACTCGCTCCGACGAAGTAAATATTAAACGACTAGATAGCTGAGGATCTACCATGAGTTTTCACAATCTACACTCGCTAGCGACTGTAGTTAAAAAAATGTACGAAATCTTGGTACAGCGCCTCTAACGGATAGTTGGGTACTAAAACCTCACGTAGCTAACTATCCTACGTCACAGCGTACTATAGCGACTGTAGTTTGCGCTCATTATAGCTTAGAATTTGGTACCATGAGTAACAATTTTGACAGATGTCATAGTAACGTACTATTACTACTGTAGTAACGTCAGCCAATCTAAATGTCACATTTAGATCAGCTGACGTTACTACAGTAGTAATAGTACGTTACCATGACATCTGTCAAAATTGTTACTCATCATCATCATCATCGTCCTGCCCTTTTCCCACGTTATGTGGTCGACACAACATGTGATCTTCTTCCATTTCCCTCTATCATTCGTCATCTCAGTACTCACTCCTTTCCTACCCATGTCATCTTTCACACAGTCCATCCATCTTTTTTTTGGTCTACCCTACCCCTGTATCCATCCACATTCATATCTAACACTCTCCTCGTCACATGACATAATGTCAAAATTGTTACTCATGGTACCAAATTATAAGCAAATGAATGAAGCTCAAACTACAGTCGCTGTAGTACTGTGACGTAGGATAGTTAGCTACGTCAGGTTTTAGTACCCAACTATCCGCTAGAGGCGCTGTACAAGTTTTCATACATTTTTTTAACTACAGTCGCTAGCGAGTGTAGATTGTGAAAATTTATGGTAGTTCCTGAGATTAGCGCGTTCAAAGAAACGAACTCTTCAGATTCATAATATTTGTTAAGATATACTATCCAAATAATTAGATAAATTAAAATAAATAAATAAATAATGCTGGACAATCCACACAGCATCATCTAGCCCCAAAGTAAGCTACTCAAAGCTTGTGTTATGGGTACTAGATAACTGATATATTTAATACATTATATACATAGATAGATATTTTTTATTATTTTTACATAGAAAACACCCAGACCAACGGAACAAGTTTCTGCAAATCTTACACAAATTTGTTCCGCGGCGGGAATCGAACCCACTGAGGTCGTCGATAATAATAATATAAATATGTATCTTTAATTTTAATTTATTCATAGACCGCCGGGCAGCTTGGATGATACGACTCCGCGGAAACCGCTGGTACCAGCTAAGTAAGTACACTTGCCATATCTGGATAAGTTGAGCAATCTGTAGATCGTTAGATAACTCTACTGTTTCCTATGTATTTGTATTACAATGCCTCTTAAATGGCCTCACAGCTCAGTCGGTAGTAGGTCTGCCTTCTGCGCTGTAGGTTGTGGGTTCGATCCTCACTCAAGACTAACATTTGTGAGATGAATGCAGATGTTTGTTCTGTGTCTGTCTGGGTGTTATTATTAATTCTATGTATGTATTTACATAAAAAAGTACTTAAGTACTTCGCGCTCAGTGTTGGTTTCTTAGAAGAAGTTATTTGTATCCAAAAACTTCAGGGGGTTAAAGTACCCCCCTGAAGTTTTCGGAAGTAGTCTGGTAGAGATGATTCAGTCTAAAAATGCACGCCCCTCCACTTGTACTTGTACCGCATGTAGAGGTAAATACATTGGAAATAATAATAATAATAACTTTTATTTGGTTCAACAAATGAAAAGGTACAGTATGGTCTTGTATTACCCATAGTTAATAAGAAAGTATAGTACAGTAGTATATAAAAAAAAAAAAAAATATGATCACGACTGTAATCCCCGGGCTCGGTAGATATCTCCTCAGATCTTTAGTTTCTTAGATCTTTGAGGATATCTAAAGAGGGTAGTCAGAGACAAGTCCAAACATGACATTTGGTACATGCCCACATTTTGCACAATAGTTAGTATTCCGTACGTGACAGGTTGCAAGCCCATCGCCGCTTATAAGAATACTAACCAATGACACATACCTTCGAATTTTTAGTTCTAGGGTATGCCGGTTTCCTCACGATGTTTTCCTTCACAGTAGTATATTTATATTATTAAATGGGCACCAAATGAGCAGAGTATGTACCTTACGTCACTCTGTCCCCTACACTAGGTCTCTGACGACCCTGTGTTGTAGGGTTACAGTGATTCGCTTCGGACTCTCATCATATGATTGTGTTATGGACTAATTATATCTAACTAATAATACATTTTAGAAATTGGAGAAATACATTAGAGGGGCGTGCATTTTTAAACTGAATCATCTGTAATTGGTGGAAACTAACAGCCTGTATAATTGGTGGACATTTCACACAACGCCATCTAGCCCCAAACTAAGCAAAGCCTGTATTAATTTATATTTGCAGGTATATGATCGAAAAGTTGCCTATGGGTTCCACCTTCCTCGTGGAGGTGGTGTCGCCGGCGGCCGACTGCGGCTCCAAGCAGGCTGGCTACGTCTGCCTCACGCTGCACGAGGCGTACAGCGCGGTCTACGACCAGCTCTGTGATGACTTCAAGGTGGAATGTTTGAAGGATGATGAAGAGTTTACGTGAGTTATGTTTCAAGTTCCGAAATAAGAAGCCTTATGGTTGTCTGTCTGTTTGTCTGACTGACTGACTGACTGTCTGTCTGTCTGTCTGTCTGTATGTCAAAATGTGTATGTCTGTCTGGTCTACAATCAAATTCTATAATCAGAGCCGTTACTCACAGATCATTAGTACTAGAACCTTTATAGTTTCGCCATGTACTATGTGTGCGTCTATCTGTCTGTCTGTCATTTTGTCTGTCTGTCTGTCCGTCTGTCCGTCTGTCTTACAATCATATTATTTAATCAGAGCCGTTACAGACCATTAGTACTAGAACCCTTATAGTTTCGCCATGTGCGAGTACGTCTATCTGTCTGTCTGTCAGTCTGTCTGTCTGTCAAAATGTGTATATGTCTGTCTGTTCTATAATCAGAGCCGTTACTCACAGATCAGAACCCTTATAGTTTCGCCATGTACGAGTACGTCCATCTGTATGTCTTTCTATCTGTCTGTCAAAATGTGTATGTGTTTGTCTGTCCTACAATCAAATTCTATAATCAGAGCCGTTACTCACAGATCATTAGTACTAGAATAGAACCCTTTCAGTTTCTCCATGTCCGTCTATCTATTTGTCTATCTGTGACTGTCTGTCTGTCCGTCTGTTTGTCTGTCCTAACATAATCAAAACGTTTCAGAACCTGCCATTATAATTACTACATATTTCAGAAGCCTTCACAGTACGTGGCCCAACTCTTTCTTAGTCGATTTGTGTCCACTAAGCCCACTAACGTTATACACACTAGATCGTGGAAATAGTGACTATAAGAAAAACTAATAAAATTAAAATGTTTGTTGGTTTGTTTTCCAGGCCTCGTATTGGCGAGTCTTTTGCTTACTTATCTGAAGAGGATGGGGACTGGTACCGCGCGCGTTGTCTCTCTCGCACACGGGCGGCCTTGCTCGATGCGGGTCGTGTCGTCTCTTTCGAGCCCGGCGCGTGTCGCCGTATGCCGGCCGCCTATGCAGTTATACCAGAGTTTATGGCTTTACTGAAGACAACCGATTTTGAGGTCAGTGATTGTTATTATAAGGGTCATTTTCTATTGCACCTCCATATTAGTAGCTAAACAGACAAGCAAAAATTGTGAGCATCATATTACGATTTATTGAAATTTTGAAGAGCACTGGTGGTGTAGTGGCAGCACCCCTTGCGATCCGAAAGTCGTAGGTTCAAACTTGGTCATGCACCTATTGGTTTTTAATTAGATATGCTCTTGAACCAATTCAAAGGTGTGTGTCATAGGTTGGTAGTTTTATAAGCGGCGATGGACTTGCAACCTGTCACGAACGGAATACTAACTACTTTGTAAAATGTGGGCATGTGCCGTTATTTTGTTTAAAACCAAGACAGATAAATAACATTATCTATGAATGAACTGATAGGTCAGTAAATTCATTCACGCATAGAAGGAAATACGTCATGTTGTAGCAATGTAAAATTAAAAAAAAAACTTCCTAATTTCACTTTGATTGAATCATATGCAACAATTTTAACATTAAAAACAGACATTTGAATTTTATTTATTTTTTAACATTTTAATATTGATATTGAATATTTTTTTTAACTTTCTTCACAGGTTGGGTACAGCACGAGTTGTACTATAGTGAGTGCATCATCCAACGTCCTCCGAGTGTCAGTTGAGGACAGCTCTGGCAAGACTATGGTGGTGGACGCCATGCGCTGGCTACCAGAAGTGGAGTACCCCAAGGAACGTAAGTTGTATACCACAACTCTCCACGACTGTTCTGACTGTTTTCCTTTAGAGGTTGAATTTTGGGAAATCCTTTCCAAATGCACCTCTTGACCTTGAAAGGAACTTACCCTCCAAATTGCACCAATAGTCAATAATTATTTATTCAGTAAAATCACAGGGATCATTTTGAATCGTCTTACATGCTAGGTGAGTCTAGGTGCCAATTCCAGTTCTATCCCCAGTGCGAGAAGAACTGACAAGAAACTCGCTGGGCTAGCGCTTTTTTTTGTATTATGATCCTTGTTAATGTTATTAGGGACACCTAGGAGAGTTGGAGCTGATTCGTCCCAAGCTTTTTTGTCATCTAAGTACCCTTGATATTCTAATAATAAGCTTTGCAAGACAGTTTCTGTTTAATTATATTTTTGTATTTCCCAATCGATAAATGAAGCACCTCTCTAGGACCAGCGGCTTAGGCTCTGCCATGTCTCTCAATAGGTCAGTTAGCCAAAGTCCTTTATAATAGTTACCCGTCTGCGAAGCGAAAAGGGAGGGCAATATTTTTGGGGTGTATGTAATGAATGTATGTTTTTATGTACTTATGCGACTTCCTTTGGCTGTCGCTTTAGTCTAAACGGCTGGACAGATTTTGACAAATGAGGTGCCATTAGATTCATCTATATATAATTCTTGATGATAATTCTTAAATATATAAATATTGTTGGACATTTCACACAACGCCATCTAGCCCCAAACTAAGCTTGTACTATGCGAACCAGATAGCTCATAGATTAATCTATATCTATATAAGAGCTTGACCTGACTGACTGATTGATCATCGCCGAGCCGAAACCGCTGAAGCTTGAAAGCTGAAATTTGGAAGGTGGTTTCCTTTTATAACAAAACCACCCACTAAGGCGAGATTTTTGGAAATTCCACCTCTAAGGGGGTGAAAAAGGGTGAAAACGTTAGTATGAAACTTTTTAACGCGTGGAGCGATTTTCATGAAACTTTGTTTGTGCACTGTAAATGCAAAATAAATGGACACGTGTTTCAGGATTTTTCAATATAATCTTCAAAAAGGGGTCAAATGTGAGGTCAATGTTTGTATGGGAACTTTTTGATGGGTGGTGCGATTGGTGTGAAACTTTGTTTGTGTACTGTAAATGCAAAATGAATGGACACGTATTTCTGGATATTCCAAAATAACCCTCTAAAAAGGGTGAAAGGGCCCCCCCCCTTTCACCCTTTTTAGAGGGTTATTTTGTCAAAGTTATTTATGGAATTTTTTTATTAGTGTGATTTGTTTAAAACTCAGTTTTGATACTTTAAGTGAACGAAGTCGCGAGCGGGACAGCTAGTTATATATATTTTTTTGCAAATACATAAGTACATAGAATACATAATAGCACCCAGACACAGAACAAACATCTGCGTTCATCACATAAATGTTAGTCCTGGGGGATCGAACCCACAACCTGCAGCGCAGAAGGCAGAGCTACTACCAACTGAGCTGTGAGGACAGTCAATTAATCAATAATTATCTTATTTCTCTGTCTAGCACAACGGCCGCCGCTCACCACCCAACTAAAGCGGGCAACGCCTGAAGTTCAGGCTGAAAAACCAGCGCCAGTTGAGCCCTCGCCTAAGCAAATGGAAGTTCCCAAGAAGACAAGAGTAGAACCTTCGGTGAAGGAAGCCAGTACTAGAGTGAGACCGGTAGCCAACACGCTATCTGCGCACCAACTCGTGCGCAAGCCACTCGTGCCGACCAAGTAAGTACACAGAGAACACTGGGGCCTTACCACGAATTCATAATTGTATTACTATTTATTATTATGATATTTATTCCTAATACTCTATTGTATTAAGATAATCCTGTAAAAATAGATGTTAGCGAGAATGAAATAAATAAATAAATAATACATTAACGAATTAGTAATACATTGTAGGTTACTATGCTTATAAGCGGCGATGGGCTTGCAACCTGTCACGTACGGAATACTAACTACTCTGCAAGATGTGGGCATGTACCAAATGTCATGTTTGGACTGGCCTCTGACTACCCTCTTTAGATATCCTCAAAAGATCTAAGTAACTAAAGATCTGAGGAGATATCTACCGAGCCTGGGGATTACAGTCGTGATTATATTTATTTTTTTTACATTGTTATTTCGTAAATGCAAATTGTATGCAAATTGTATGGAAGTAGTGACGTTTCCATAATGGAATCGTTACGGAACCGTTCTGGAAGACTTCGTGGTAAGGCCCCTGGTGGTTAAGTGGTAGTGGCGTTTCGACCTTAAAGATCGAATTCAGTTATGCACCAATGTGTTTTTAAATTAGACAAAATTATGTGGACTATACCAGAGGCCTCACCACGAATTCATAATACATTACCGAATTAATATTACATTGTTATTTCATACCATGACCTATGCAAATTGTGTTGATTTAGTTACTTCAAGCTAATACTAAAAAGGACGGAAATATCTAGTACTTTCCCGCTAAACTATTATCTAATGAGCTTAACAACACAAACTCAAATATAAACTCGACACGTGTTTCGCTTCTCCACGAAGCATCCTCAGGACCGTTGACTCGCTCGCACTGGTGTTGCTGCACCGAGCAAAGAAAGAGAGGTCTCTCTCTCTCTTCTCAGTGCAGAGCGAGTCAATGGGCCTGAGGATATGTACTTTTAAACTTACGCGATCTGAACACATTATTATTAGTATTAGAAAAAAAAAACAGAATGCATGGTCTTTGGGGCCGTCGGTAATTGTACTATCAATACTAACTCTATTACCCTAAATGGCTTGATCATTAAACGAGTATCGAAATTTAAATACTTAGGGCATAATATTATTACTGACGACCTTAAAGACGATGCGGATATTGAGAGGGAGCGTAGAGCTTTAGCAGTGAGAGGTAATATGGTGGCTCGCAGATTTTCCCGTTGTACAGAAGAAGTTAAACTCACGCTTTTCAAAGCTTACTGCCAGAGTATGTACACGGGAAGTCTGTGGGTCAACCATACAAAAAAGTCGCTAGCTACTCTACGCATCCAATACAATAACGTTTTTAGGATGATGTTGCGGCTTCCCTGCTTCTGTAGCGCATCAGGGATGTTTGCGGAATACCAAACTGATGGTTTTGATGCAATTATCCGCAAAAAAACTGTCTCCCTGATCCGCAGAATATCGGGGCAGTCGCAACAGCGTCCTGAGGACTTTATCTGATAGATGTTCCTCATCATTCTGGGTAACCCTTATCCGGAATACGATTTAAAGAGGAAAATTATTTTACGTATATTTTATTACTCAGTACTAACACCTAGATTAATTCTTTATAATTTTTTATTTTTTTTATGTTACTAACACGCTTTGGACCTTAAGTTGTCTGAAATAAACGAATTTTATTTATATTGTTTTATTAGACGGTTATTTATCGCGTTCAAAATTACTTTTTATTTTCCCGACGTTCCGACAGGTTTGCACGCTGTCGTGGTCAGAGGACAGAGAGAGGCAGAGGCGTTAGCTCTTGGTCCTGAGGATGCTTCGTGGAGTTAGTAGTTAGTATTTCATATAATTATAACATTTGATTATTTGTTATTACAGTTATATGATCGAAAAACTAGCGGTGGGCGATACATTCGTGGCCGTGACTGTATCCTCTGCTACTGAAAGCTCCAAAGAAGCTGGCTACGTGTGCCTCACGCTGCACGAGTCGTACCGGGAGATGTACGACCAACTCTGTGAGGACTTCAAACTGGAATGTTTGAAGGATACTGAAGAGTATACGTAAGTTATGGCTACTAGCTACACCCGCGCGGCTCCAAACGCAGGGTACCTAGCGTATATACCGCAGGGTATCCTGATCTGTTCAGCCGTTTCAGCGTGAAAGAGTAACAAACATACATCCATTCTTACAAACTTATGTATGACTAGCTTCCGCCGACGGCTTCGCCCGCGTGGTACGTACCTTGAAAATTAAAATCCTTTCTTAGCGAATGCCTACGTCATAACATCTACCTGCATGCCAAATTTCAGCCCGATCCGTCCAGTGGTTTGGGCTGTGCGTTGATAGATCACTATGTCAGTCAGTCAGTCAGTCACCTTTGAGTTATATATATTTAGATAACCACGAAAGTTACACCGGTATTCACAAACAATACTTGTCTCAGTAAACAAGCATTACTATGCGAAGTAAGGCATTTCTCGATTCTCATTGGCCGATTGCCACTCAAGTATTAGCGATCGGCCAATGAGAATCGAGAAATGCCTTACTTCGCATAGCAATGCTAGTTTACTGAGACAAGTATTGTTTGTGAATACCGGTGTTAGTTTATTATAGTGTTATAGTGGAAACAAAATATTTTTTACTGTAAATAGTTACTAACTGAGTGACTGACTTGACTGATTGACTGATGACTGGATTACTAGACTTATTGATATTATCCGGACGAATGTAAATTTAAAGAATTGATTATTCGCTATTACAGTACTCTCAACGGTGAAGGAAAACATCGTGAAGACACCGTCATCATCATCATCATAAGCCCTTCTTATCCCAGTGCTGGGTATAGGCCTATTTTCACTTTTGATATTTGACGACCTCAGTGGCGCAGCGGGCAATAGTCCGCCTGCGACGCAAGAGGTTGCGGGTTCGATTCCCGCCGCGGAACAAATTTGTGTACGATCTGCAGAAATTTGTTCCGTTGGGTTGTATGTATAATAATATCTATCTATGTACCTATATCATGTTTTAAATATATTAGTTATCTAGTACCCATAACACAAGCTTTGAGTAGCTTACTTTGGGGCTAGATGATGCTGTGTGGATTGTCCAGCATTATATATTTTATTTTATTTATTATACATGCCATAGAAAAAAATGATGTTTGTTTCAGGCCGAGTCTTGGCGAAACCTTCGCTTATCTTTCTGAAGATGAGTATTTCTACCGAGCGCGGTGTCTCGCTCGCACGCGCGCGGCATTGCTCGACACGGGTACTGTCGTCTCTTTCGCACCCAGCGCGTGCCGCCGTCTGCCGGCATCTTTCAAGAACGTGCCGGAGTTTACAGCTTTACTGAAAACAAATGATTTTGATGTAAGTTTTATTTAAGGCTAGCTTCTGCCCACGGCTTCGCCCGCATGGTACCTTGAAAAACAAAAACAATCTATCCCGCGGGAACCGTACATTTTCCGGGATAAAAAGTAGCCTATGTGCTATTCCAGACTATAATCTAAATCTGTGCCAAATTTCATCAAGATCCGTTCAGCCGTTTGAGCGTGAAAGAGTAACACACATACGTCCATATATTTTTACAAACTTTCGCGTATATACAGAGTGTCCCAAAAAGTAGTGTCAAGCGATAAAAATACTTAAAATACTAACCGGTTTTCTCACGATGTTTTCCTTCACCGTTTAAGAGCACACATAGGTGCACGACCAGACTTGAACCAACGACCTTCGGATCGTGAGACAGAGGTCCTACCACTACACCACCAGTGCTCTTTTTGACCTAGTGAGTAGTATTTACGCCCCCGGGTGGGCATTGAACCCGCTACCTACAGCGCAGATAACAGAGCTACTACCAACTGAGCTGTGAGGCCGATCGTGAAACTACAGGGTAGATATCTTCCCCCATTCCCCCCCCCCCTTGGTACCTGGATGCGCGGTGGAGAACATCATCATGGAAGGGTCCGCGTTGATGACGGGCACCGGCCGCGCGACCGGCGTAGGCGCAGCCGGCAGCTGATTGGCTTTCCACAGCGGCTGTCACACACATGCATATATATTATACAGGGTGTCCCAAAAAGTAGTGTCAAGCGAAAGTCCAGAGATAGAACACCCCTTGGGGTACCCGAATCAATTATAGTTTTCGAGTTATGAATTTTTTTACGAATTTTTGAAAATTTACGACTTGAACAACTTAAAAAGTTCTATAAAAAAAAGTAGAATACTTTCTTCAGATTTTTTTTTTGCTACTGAATTGTTATGAGTTATTATTTTATGCATAAAATAATCAGCTACGTGACTTTGATGAAAACTATGAAAATGTTGGTGTAAAGTCAAATAATTACATTCGGTGAATTATGACTAAAATTTTCAACTTTAAATTAAAAATCTTAACAAGTGATTTCATGGTTCTTAAATAAGTCTAAAGAATTCTCCAGACTCTCAGCTTTCATAATCATTAAAAAAAAGTAGTACTTAATTGGCTACTTTGGCTAAAATCGGCCTTCAAAGACGATGAGGTGGAAAATTCTTGAAATTAGCTACCTGATAAAAAAATAGATTTTGGCCATTTTATCATTCCTAAGCTTAATTCGTTTGTTAACTAATGTTAAATAATGTTTAAGTAAAACTTTGTCACCTTCACTCCATCGTCTGTGGCGTTTATAAGATGTTTTTTAACTCAAACAGTTGATTTTTTAAGATGAAAAATCTGATTTCCATACATCTTCTGTTATATAGAAATGAATCCCTATTACCCTTGGTCACGGCATCACGCGTGAACGGCTGAACCGATATCGCTAATTGTTTTTTTTTTTGTGTTTGTTATTGTAAGGAGAAGGTTCTTATGAAAGAAAAAGTAAGAAACATCTTATATTGATATATTTTTGGGGACAAAGTCGCGGGTACCAGCTAGTTAAAAATAAATTTCTACTTTGTATTTTGGGCCCAACCATGTACGAAACTGACCCCCTTAGATATTTCGACATACGATTTCATTATAAAGATATCTCCCAACAGATCGATGTGAGTCTGAGTTGCACTATAGTGAGTGCATCGTCCAACGTACTCAAAGTGTCGATTGAGGACGACTCTGGCAAATGTGTGGTGGTGGACGCCATGCGCTGGCTACCAGAAGTGGAGTACCCCAAGGAACGTAAGTAATACAAGTTGATCTATCAGTACGTCTACCATGAGTTTACACAATCTACAATCGCTAGCGACTGTAGTTAATTTTTTTTATGAAAACTTGTACAGCGCCTCTAGCGGATAGTTGGGTACTAAAACGTCACGTAGTTAACTATCCTACGTCACTGCGTACTACAGCGATTGTAGTTTGCGATCTAAATTTGACAACTCATGGTAGACGTATACGTCTACCATCTGTCAAAATTGTTACTCATGGTACCAAATTCTAAGCAAATTAATAAGCGCAAACTACAGTCGCTGTAGTACGCTGTGACGTAGGATAGTTAACTACGTGACTTTAGTACCCAACTATCCGCTAGAGGCGCTGTACAAGTTTTCATACAATTTTTTAACTACAGTCGCTAGCGAGTGTAGATTGTGAAAACTCATGGTAGACCTACAGGCGTCCCATTAAAAATAAATACTATTCATATTTCTTGATTTATAAATATAGAAATTAAAAAAATTATTAAACAGAAACTGTCTCGAAAAGCTTATTATAGAATATCAGAGTACTTTGATGACAAAAAAGCTTGGGACGAATCAGCTCCAACTCTGCTAGGTGTCCCTAACAAAGTTAACAAGGATCATACAAAGCGCTAGGGCCCAGCGAGTTTCTTGTCAGTTCTTCTCGCACTGGGGATAGGACTGGAATTGGCACCTAGACTCACCTAGCATGTAAGACGATTCAAAATGATCCCTGTCATTTACCGAATAAAGCACTTATTACACTACCCTGAATTCAGGGACCCTTACCCTAAATAAGAGTGGAGTAATAAGAGTCAGGGCGTAATGCGTAGAGGCTGGGCGTTAGGGTCCCTTACTACCGGGCCCTGAATAAATTGTAGTGTAATACTGTTTAAATAATTATTGACTGTACAAATATTATACTAAAATCAAAAAAACCCGACTTACTTTTATGCAGCCTATAATTATCTATTTGTCCATTACAGTCATTACCACCAATATATTTACAGCTACAGTACCGAAACCAGCGGCGACCGGAAGCGTGATGCCGGAAGTGCCGCGTCCGTTCGTGGAACGGAACACGGTGTACGTGCTGCTGGATGTGACGTCACTGCAGCGCGCATGCGTGCGGCCGTGCGAGCCGCGGCTGGCCGCCATGT
Organism: Cosmorhoe ocellata; assembly: GCA_963675405.1. Classification (NCBI taxonomy): domain Eukaryota; kingdom Metazoa; phylum Arthropoda; class Insecta; order Lepidoptera; family Geometridae; genus Cosmorhoe; species Cosmorhoe ocellata. Next base: position 1,986,674 of record OY776273.1, read on the forward strand.
TTGACTCTGTGTTGAACGATACAGTGCAATACGGTATTAATGGTATGAGATTACAATTCTGCCGTCTTTAAGCTATAATGCCGTTATCCAACATTCGGTCAAATTCGACTTTTTTATACAATCGTAATCGGGAAAAAAAGCTCTATCGACCAATCTTACCAGAACTCAAATATGGTTTTTGAGTTATGAAAAGGATTTTCTGCGGTGTATTTGCCTGACAACTACGTCGCTCTGGTTTTTATATGTTTTCTCGTGTTATTTTGAGTTTTATTGCGTAATTTTGGTGGTTATTTTGCCAATAAAGCCCGGGTTCTTGACGCGAGTGTAAAGTATGTGAATTAGAGTGAATAGTTCTCTTGAAATTCCATCGGAGGAAATCCCGAAAATTTTCAACAAAACAGCCATCTTTTGTTTAAAATTGACTTGACTACTTGACTATGACTCTGTGACGTTGACAATACTTATAAATAAATACACTTACACTGGCAAAATTGTTCTCTAAGAGACAGATGCCATAATTGAAGAAGAAGAAGAAGAGTTATGAAAAGTAAAAAATGCCGTTACCAGAATCAAAATTTACATCACTTCAATGCTTAAATGTTGTTAAGTGTTATGCTAAGCTTAAAAGTGGCTAATGGCTTTTAACTTTATTTTTATGTAAACAAAAATATAATAATAATAATTGCAAAGTGACTTTCACTACAGTTATTTGCAGTTATATATTAATTGTGGTAAAATATAAATGGTTTTTCCCTCTTGTGCATATTTATATCCTACTAATATTATAAACGCGAAACTTTGTAAGGATGTCTGGATGTATGTTTGTTACTCTTTCACGCTGAAACGGCTCGAAGGATCTAGATGAAATTTGGCACAGATATAGATTATATGGAAGTACACCTAGGCTACATTTTGTCCCGGAAAAATGTACGGTTTCCGCGGGATAGATTTGTTTTTGTTTTTCAAGGTACTAAGCTAGTTATTTATGTTTTCCGATGTGCGATTTAAATAAAAGCCTTTATAATGAGCACTGGTGGTGTACTGGTAGCACCTCACGATCCGAAGGTCGTAAATTCAATCTAACCTGGGGCCTTACCACGAAGTCTTCCAGAACGATTCCGTAATAATTCCGTGACGATTCCATCATAGAAACGTCAATACTTCAATACAATTTGCATAGGTCATGGTACGAAATAAAAATGTAATACTAATTCGGTAATGTATTATGAATTCGTAGTGAGGCCCCAGGTCGTGCACCAATAAGTTTTTTCATTGCATGCCAGTTTTCTTAAACGGTGAAGGAAAACATCACGAGAAAACCGGTATGTGGGCATATGCCAAATAGCATGATTGGATGTACCTCTGACTCTGTAGATATCCTCAAAGATCTAAGTAACTAGAGATCTGAGGAGATATCTACCGAGCCTGGGGATTACAGTCGTGTGAGTGTTTTAATTATAATTGAATAACGGGTATTTATCACGTACCTATTTTGTTTTTATTCCCGACGTTATTAAATACCCGTTATTCAATTATAATTATGTCATCAAATCACGGAAGTTTAAAAAGTGTGAGTGTTTGTTTTGTATTTGTATATAAATTAGTTCTAAAATAATGCTTACATTACATATGAATAAAGTTTATTTTACATTGCACTCCACAGCTACGCCGTTAAAGGAGCCGCCTCAGATAGGGCAGACTGTGGTGGTTAAGTTTATAGAAGATGGAATACATTATAGAGGTTTTGTGAAACGCGTCAACGTAGCTATGAACAAGTATCTCATTGAATATATTGAATATGGTGAGTTTTGAAGTAATGGTGCAGAGCGCTGGTGGTGTAGTGGTAGCACCCCTGCCTCACGATCCGAAGGTCGTGGGTTCAAACCTGGTCGTGCACCAATGAGTTTATCCATTCGAAAAATTTATGTGCGCAATACCAGTGCTCTTAAACGGTGAAGGAAAACATCGTGAGGAAACCGGCATACCCTAGAACCAAAAATTCGAAGGTATGTGTCATAGGTTAGTATTCTTATAAGCGGCGATGGGCTTGCAACCTGTCACGTACGGAATACTAACTACTGTGCAAAATGTGGGCATGTACCAAATGTCATGTTTGGACTTGCCTCTGACTACCCCCTTTAGATATCCTCAAAGATCTAAGTAACTAAAGATCTGAGGAGATATCTACCGAGCCTGGGGATTACAGTTGTGATCATATTTATTTTTATTTTATTTTTATTGAAGTAATGGGTAAGAAAGGAGTGAGTACTGAGATGACGAATGACAGAGGGAAATGGAAGATCACATGTTGTGCCGACCGCACATAACGTGGGAAAAGGGCAGGAAGATGATGATGATGATGGTGAGTTTTGAAGTGAAAACTTATTTAGCATAGTTGTGATTTGAAAGTCGATGAAACGAAAAAGCGACAGTAAAAAGAGACAGATACATAAATTCATAAGATTAAACGTGGGAGAAAATGAGATAGGAAGCATTATACAGTGTTTCTTATAATCTTGGTTCTCTTTGTGCTTTGCTTCGTACCCCCTCCACTCGTGTTTACCAAGGCATAGTGGAAGTGAGAGAATTAACTTGAAGTCAACATTTTTGAAGGTTTCACCTCTACCACGTGTGAATTGCACACATGCTTCTTTTTAATATGACACGGGTGTGAGATACATATGTTTGTCCTTTATAAATCCATCATCATCTTCCCCTTTTCCCACGTTATGTGGGGACGGCACATGTGTTCTTCCATTTACCTCTATCATTCGTCATCTCAGTACTCACTCCTTTCTTACACATGTCATCTTTCACACAGTCCATCCATCTTTTCTTCGGCCTACCTCTACCCTTGTATCCATCCACATTCATACCTAACACTCTCCTCGTCACTTGACATTCATCTCTTCTCATAACATGCTCACACCACGCTAACCTATCACTCCTCATCTTTCCGTCACCGGTGCCACTTTCAGACTTCCTCTAACATACTTATTCCTTATCTTATCCATCCTTGTCACTCCACACATCCATCTCAACATTCGCATTTCCGTCGTATGCACTCTTTCTCATCTGTTCCAAATCCATCAGAAAAAGTTCCAAGAATTTTAAACAAAACAATTGATATAAAGAGCGCTGGTGGTGTAGTGGTAGCACCCCTGCCTCACGGTCTGAAGGTCGTGGGTTCAAACCTGGTCGAGCACCAATGAGTTTTTCTATTCGGAAAACATCGTGAGGAAACCGGCATACCCTAGAACCAAAAATTCGAAGGTATGTGTCATAGGTTAGTATTCTTATAAGCGGCGATGGGATTGCAACCTGTCACGTACGGACTAACTTCTGTGCAAAATGTGGGCATGTACCAAACGTCATGTTTGGACTTGCCTCTGACTACCTTTAGATATCCTCAAAGATCTAAGTAACTAAAGATCTGAGGAGATATCTACCGAGCCTGGGGATTACAGTCGTGATTATATTTATTTATTTTATTCAATTGATATAATAAATTAACTAGTAGTTTGTCCCGAACTGATATTACGCGCGCGATGTCCAAAATCCTCATTTGTGATCACATTATTCATTTGCATGTAAATTTGATATTTTCTCAACAGGTAACCAAGAGATAGTACCTCTAGAACGCATCTACCCGTGCCCGCCGAAACTGCAACTCGATGCTAAACCTGCGCAAGCGTCGCTTGTTAAGCTATCGGATAAATCAGCGACCTTGACCCCGGCCGCTAACGAATATATCACCAAGTTAAAGGATAATGCGGTTGAACTTATACTGGTAAGTTTTCACCTTTTCACAATAAACTAATTATATAAAAACACTCACACGACTGTAATCCCCGGGATCGGTAGGATTTCTAGTTACTTAGATCTTTGAGGATATCTAAAGAGGGTAATCAGAGGCACCTCCAAACATGACATATGCCCTCATTTTGCACAGTGGTTAGTATTACTACAAAAAAAGCGCTAGACCCAGCGAGTTTCTTGTCAGTTCTTCTCGCACTGGGGATAGGACTGGAATTGGCACCTAGACTCACCTAGTGTGTAAGACGATTCAAAATGATCCTGTGATTTCACTGAATAAATAATTTTTGACCATTGACTATTCCGTACGTGACAGGTTGCAAGCCCATCGCCGCTTATATGAATACTAACTTATGACATATTTTCGAATTTTCGGTTCTAGGGTATGCCGGTTTCCTGACGATGTTTTCCTTCACCGTTTAATAATACTGCTGGGAAGCATGAGAGCTTAATCAGTGAAGGGTTTGTAAAGATATTGGGACCGAATGAGGATTGTGGTAATCGCGCAGGAAATCTTAAGGGGCGAAGTATTAGATTAGGGATTACTTAGGGAATGAAGGAAATATTAAACACAGCAAAATATTCGAACTTCGTGTCAGAGCCAGTAAAACCACCATACTTTTGTTGTAGACGATCCCGGGCAGCGATAAGACCGCCCCTAGCGGCAGTCTGGTTAACCTGATGGTAGCTAAAAACTGCGATCCGGCCAGTAAGAAGATTGAAGAACTTTGCACTCCTGAGTGGATGAAGCTTGCCGAGAGGGGAGGAGATGTTCTAGGTATTTTTAACCCCCGACAAAAAAGAGAGGTGTTATCAGCTGAGGTCGGAATTAGGTTGAGTTATTTATGACGAACGATAGAGGGAGATGGAAGATCACACGTTGCGCCGACCGCATAACTTGGGACAAAGACAGGAAGATGATGATGATAAATAACATTCGTTTCAGTATTGCCAGATACACTGTAATTACTGCAGATCTACTGTATTTTCACACGATCCACTGTACACTGTAATACAAAAAAAAAATTTCAGTGTATGGGAACACTGTAATTTTTCAAACGGGCAAAAATCAGTTCTCTGTATATTTTTTTTCCTTTTACTCTAATTTTGTATCAAACACTAATTTTGAGCACCAAACACTAATATAATTTGTCTCATCTGGCAACACTGATTCGTTCACAGAAGTGGTGTCTCGTTTCTATGCGGAGCTGGACTATTTCACCGTGCCCCAGTCGCGGCCGTTCACCCTGCGCGTGACGTCATGCGACTTTAGCGCACTATCGCGAGGCTCCGTCTGCGGCTATGAGAAGGGTGACAAGCGAGTAGATTTGATCTACGGAGAACTCACTAAAAAGGTAAGGAGGCAGGCAGGCAGGCAGACAGACAGCTTGCAGACAGACAGCTTGCAGACAAACAGCTTACATACAGACAGGCAGACAGACAGACAGGCAGACAGGCAGACAGACAGCTTACAGACAGACAGACAGACAGGCAGACATACAAACAGCTGACAGATTTCAGAACAAATAAATACATTTTATTTATGAATGAAGGTAAAATATTGCCATTCTTATATTGAAACTCGTATCAGTCCTAGCGCTTTTTTGTATGATGCTTGTTACAAAATATAAATCATACTTATAATATTATAGCTAAATAATACTGATAACATTTGTTTCAGATAACAGAATACGCCGAGAGCCAACTATGCAAAGAACCATACCTGCCCAAAGTGGAAGAACTATGTATTATGAAAAATAAACGAGGTATGAATAAGTAACACATAATATGTATATACAGGGTGTCCCAAAAAGTAGTGTCAAGCGAAAGTCCAGAGATAGAACACCCCTTTGGGTACCCGAATCACCCCCATGTATGTTCCGCGATTTTCTATAGTTTTCGAGTTATTAATTTTTTTCCGAATTTCTGAAAATTTACGACTTGAACAACTTAAAACATTCTTACAAAAAAAGTAGAAAACTTTCTCGAGATTTTTTTTTTGCTACTGAATTGTTATAAGTTGTTCTTTTATGCATAAAATAATCAGCTACGTGACTTTGATGAAAACTATGAAAATGTTGGTGTGAAGTCAAATAATTTCATTCGGTGAATTATGACTAAAATTTTCAACTTCAAATTAAAAATCTTAACAGGTGATTTCATGGTTCCTAAATAAGTCTAAAGAATTCTCCAGACTCTCAGCTTTCATTATCATTAAAAAAAAGTAGTACTTAATAGGCTAGTTTGGCTAAAATCGGCCTTCAAAGACGGTGAGGTGGAAAATTCTTAAAATTAGCTACCTGATTAATAAATAGATTTTGGCCATTTTATCATTCCTAAGCTTAATTAGTTTGTTAACTAACCAAAAAGGACTGCAGGAAAGTAAGATTTCATTAATATTTGAAGGTTTTATTTATTTAGTTTAGCTTAATTTATGAAATAAAACAACAAGTAAAATTTATTAATTTTTTACAAAAAGTTTTCAAAATGTCAACCTTCTAGGTCGATACAAATCCTACATCGTCTTAAAAGGGTTTCCTTAAATCGTATGAAAGCTATTTTAGTTCCTTAATTTTTTCTTCGGCTTGTCTCAATTTTGTTCTTAATTCGGCCATATTGCTGATTTCTTTGGCATAAACTAATTCTTTGTAGTCGTTTTTGGTTAGTTATCAAACAAATTAAGCTTAGAAATGATAAAATGGCCAAAATCTATTTTTTAATCAGGTTGCTAATTTTAAGAATTTTCCACCTCACCGACTTTGAAGGTCGATTTTAGCAAAAGTAGCTTATTAAGTACTACTTTTTTTTAATGATTATGAAAGCTGAGAGTCTGGAGAATTCTTTAGACTTATTTAGAAACCATGAAGTCACTTTTTAAGATTTTTAATTTGAAGTTGAAAATTTTAGTCATAATTCACCGAATGTAATTATTTGACTTTACACCAACATTTTCATAGTTTTCATCAAAGTCACGTAGCTGATTATTTTATGCATAAAAGAACAACTCATAATAATTCAGTAGCAAAAAAAAAATCTCAAGAAAGTTTTTTACTTTTTTTGTAAGAATGTTTTAAGTTGTTCAAGTCGTAAATTTTCAAAAATTCGGAAAAAAATTAATTACTCGAAAACTATAGAAAATCGCGGAACATACATGGGGGTGATTCGGGTACCCCAAGGGGTGTTCTATCTCTGGACTTTCGCTTGACACTACTTTTTGGGACACCCTGTATATATAATTATGTACTAGCCTCCGCCGGCGGCTTCGCCCGCATGTTACCTTGAAAAACAAAAACATATCTATCCCACGGGAAACAAATTTATTTACAATAAATGTTAGCCTATATCCTTTCCAAACCTCTACTAGGATATCTTTAATTATTAGTATTAAACGGGAATTTATCGCGTTTTAATTACCTATTTTTCCCGACGTTTCGACAGGTTTTCTATCGAAACGTCGGGAAAAATGGGTAATTAAAAACCCCGTTTAATCTAATAATGATCGCGTAAGTTTATTATAATTATATTGTTTAACTTTTTTTTTACCAAATTTCATCAAAATCTTTTCAGTAGTTTTTGCGTTAAAGAGTATCAAACATACATCCATATATTCTAACAAAATTTCGCGTTTATTATACGAGTATTAATATAGATTTTCAACGAATAAATCTAAACTAATATTATAAAGAGGAAAAATTTGATTGTTTGTTTGCATCGAATAGGCTCCGAAACTACTGAACCGATTTGAAAATTTCTTTCACTGTTGAAAAGCTACACTATCAGCGGGTGACATAGGCTATATTATATTCTCAAAAAAATTAAGGATCCTTACTAAAATTCCAATAATGTAACGCAAGGTGTAAAAAATTACCTAAAATATTCTTTAAATCGCGTGCGCTGCGAAAACTATTGATGATAGAATAAAATAATGTACTGCTAAATACCCGTGCGAAGCCGGGGCGAACCACTAGTAAAAAATAAATATGATCACGACTGTAATCCCCGGGCTCGGTAGATATCTCCTCAGATCTTTACTTACATCTTTGAGGATATCTAAAGAGGGTAGTCAGAGGCACGTCCAAACATGACATTTCAACGAAGGCTTTCAATTTTCTAACGATGAGTTATGTTAATCAGTGAACCGGTGGGTGCGATCGGTGCTGGTACAAGCGCTGGACGGTCCCGGCAGTGAGCTCGTGCGCGTCATGCACATCGACTACGGAGACGTGGACGACGTGCCGGCGACGGAACTACGCAAGATGATGCCGGAGTTCGTAGACCGGCACCCCGCGGCGGCGACGCACTTCGAGATCAAAGGTTAATATTGTTCCTAAAATAAAATTAATATAAATATGATCACGACTAATCCCCGGGCTCGGTAGATATCTCCTCAGATCTCTAGTTACTTAGATCTTTGAGGATATCTAAAGAGTCAGAGGCAAGTCCAAACATGACATTTGGTACATGCCCACATTTTGCACAGTAATTAGTATTCCATACGTGACAGGTTGCAAGCCCATCGCCGCTTATAAGGATACTAACCTATGACACACACCTTCGAATTTTTGGTTCTAGGGTATGCCGGTTTCCTCACGATGTTTTCCTTCACCGTTTAAGAGCACTGGCATAGCCCATTTTTTTTCGAATGGAAAAACTCATTGGTGCGCGACCAGGTTTGAACCCACAACCTTCGGATCGTGAGGCAGGGGTGCTACCACTACACCACCAGCGTTCTGTTTCTATGTAGAGATAATTCATTATTAGTGGATGTGTACAACTGTTTGCATTATTTGCAGATATTTTTCTCAGGTCTGGGTGTTTTCTATGTATAATATGTATGTATTTACAAAAAAAATGTATCTATGTAGTTTACCAGTCATGTGGTTCCCATAATACAAGCTCTGCTTAGTTTGGGGCTACATGATGCTGTGTGATAGTGTCCAGCATTATTTATTTTATTTATTTTTATTTCGGTCCGCTCTGATCATTAGCTCAGTTTCCGCTCCTTACCCTTTTTTTAGTGGAAGGCGGGCATTAGTGGAAGTGTACAACTATTTTTACTCCGTTCCGCTCAGATCATTAGCTCAGTTTCCGCTCATTACCCTTTTTTAGTGGAAGGCGGGCATTAGTGAACGAAGTCGCGAGCGGGACTGCTAGTGAGGTAGAGGTAGATCAGTCTAAAAATGCACACTGAGCCCGGGGATTACAGACGTGATCATATTTTTTTTTGTATAGATTTCCCGCAAGACGCGGACGACGCTCTGCTAAAGCGCGCCATGAAACTGATGCAAATAACGGCAGACGGCTTTGGGGAGCTGCGCGTCAGTCGGTGTCGCGAACTCGAGGACAATATATACCAGGTGGAGGCACCCGAACTCATAGCCGCACTTACCGAGTGAGTATTTACATAATATAGCAATAGTGGGAACACACAATAGTGGGTACAAGACACACAATAGTGGTACACAGCCCTCTCACACAATAGTGGGTACGCGCACCCTAGTGGGTACAACACAATAGTGGCAACACACAATAGTGAGTACAAAACACAATAGTGGGAACACACCCTAGTGGGAACACACTCTAGTGGGTACAACACACACAATAGTGAGTACAACACAGAATAGTGGATACAACACACAGTAGTGAGTTCATAATATAGTCGGTACGCACTATGAGTTCACACAATAGTTTAGCTCACAAGTAACTGGCGCGAGCTCGATGACAAAGGCCGCGCTTTATGAGTAAACAATGCATTAGTTACACAATACAGTGGATACACAATATAGTAGGTACACACAACTGATATAGGATTCTTCATGTAATGATTGGTGGGTTAATTTTGGAAAAAATAATTGGTGCACCACTGGATTCGAAGCCACGTCTTTGAAATCAAAAGGACACTACAACTAGACCACGAAATCACCAATGTATAGTTTTTAATACGTTTTCTATCATCTATAGTTTATTGATTTTACATTTTGCTTTGTTTGCATGAATGTGGATGGATACAGGGGTAGAGGTAGGCCAAAGAAAAGATGGATGGATTGTGTAAAAGACGACATGGGTAAGAAAGGAGTGAGTACTGAGATGACGAATGATAGAGGGAGATGGAAGAAGATCACATGTTGTGCCGACCACATAACGTGGGAAAAGGGCAGGAAGATGATGACATTTTGCTTTGTTTCAGATAATCATGTTCAAACAGAATGTCTGCGAAATTTCAGTTTTCCAAAAGACAATCTACTTATAATCTGACTAACAGTATGAATATAAAAACGTGGACATCCAAATATTGTGTGGACCTGCCTCTGACTACCTTTTCGATATTCTCAAAGATCTTAATAACTAGAGACCTGAGATGTCTACCAAAAAGGGATTACAATTTGTGATCATTATTATTAGTATTAAACGGGTATTTAACGTGTTTTATTTATCTATTTTTCCCGACGTTTCGGCAGGTTTACACACTGTCGTGGTCGCGGGATAAATACCCGTTTAATACCACAACCCGGTCACTTGTCTCGAGACCTTGCTGGAATGCGAACCTCCCGCCCCGTTCTCCTTTCACCTCCCCGCGCTCGCCACGGCGCGTCAGTACGGTTAGCACTTTCGTTCACACAGAGAGCCGACGCGACGTGACGTCATCGACGCCAGGTCTCGAGATAATGTGACCGGGTTGTAATAATAATGTGTTCAGATCGCGTAAGTTTAAAAATATAATTTGTCATCATGTTTATGTGTAATTTGGGACATTGAAAAATACTCGATAAATACATTTGACATTGTCAAAATTGTTCTTAAGGATGACATAGCGCCTAAATATAAATCATATTACTGTGACCAGTGAACGGAAAAAAACATGGAAGCATTACTTCAAATATCCGCGAAACGTGACACCAAATTTCACACATCGAAACTCCTTCGTGGACTTGCCAAAATTTATTAATATCAAACTCAAATAACTTTATTCAGTGAAATCACAGGATCATTTTGAATCGTCTTACACACTAGGTGAGTCTAGGTGCCAATGCCAGTCCTATCCCCAGTGCGAGAAGAACTGACAAGCAACTCGCTAGGCCCTAGCGCTTTTTTTGTATCGACTTTATTCCCTCGTGTAATAAGCTTATGAAAATTTTTGATATAATTCTTTGGCATAATTGACAAGCCCAACCTACCAGGGCACATTTTTGTGAAGTCATTTTTAACTCAAGGAATGCTTCCTTGTATTTTGTTCACGGACTGTGACATTGTTGGTGAAACTGTATAACTAGAATAAGTTAAGTTAGATATAAATATAATATGATTAGATATTGATATAAATATCATTACATATACCAATAAGGTACAAAAATCTAATGCTTCGTTTAAGACGTCTAGAAAAAACCGGCCAAGTGCGAGTCGGACTCGCGCACGAAAGGTTTCGTACCATTATCTATAAAACGGCAAAAAACATATTTGTTGTATGGGAGCCCCCTTAAATATTTGTTTTATTTTGTTTTTTAGTATTTGTTGTTATAGCGTGTAGGAAGGATGGATGAAAGGAGATTGACGAAACAGTTGTATAAGGAGAGTGTGAATGGGACAGTTGGAAGGGGAAGACCTCGGCGCACGTACCTCGAGCAAATTGGGGACGTTTTAGAGAAAGGCCAGGTCAAGAGTACCCTAAACCGACGCGCATGTATGAAGAATGTAATGAGAGTGAACGAAGCAAAAGAAGCATGTCAGGATCGTAGCAAGTGGAGATCCGTGATCTCTGCCTACCCCGTCGGGAAACAGGCGTGATTTTATGTATGTATGTATGTATAGCGTGTAGGCAACAGAAATACATCTGTGAAAATTTCAACTGTCTTACTATCACGGTTCATGAGATACAGCCTGCTGACAGACGGACAACGGAGTCTTAGTAATAGGGTCCCGATTTACCCTTTGGGTATGGAACCCTAAAAAGACGAATTTCTGTTTATATTCTTTTTTTATACTACTTTTTTCCCGACTGAGAAGCAATATGTTTAGAGTGGAAAGAGTTTCTTAGGCTAGATGTAGCCCAAATGCCTGGTCGGATTTTGACAAATGTATTCGGATTCATGTGGAGAGTGTGAGCATGGGATTTTCTGCCTGACAACTACGTCGCTCTGGTTTTTATATTTTTTCTCGTGTTATTTTGAGTTTTATTGCGTAATTTTGGTGGTTATTTTGCCAATAAAGCCCGGGTTCTTGACGCGAGTGTAAAGTATGTGAATTAGAGTGAATAGTTCTCTTCAAATTCCATCGGAGGAAATCCCGAGAATTTTCAACAAAACAGCCATCTTTTGTTTAAAATTGACTTGACAACTTGACTATGACTCTGTGACGTTGACAATACTTATATACAAATACACTTGACACTGGCAAAATTGTTCTCTAAGAGACAGATGCCATAATTGAAGAAGAAGAAGAAGAGTGTGAGTGTGACACAATGTCAAAAAATCCAATGTGGCAGCTGTAAGAAGAAATTTTTGATTATTCTCAGTCGGGGTTTTTTTATTTTTGAAAAGAATTATTTTGATAATAACTTGTGGGTGTGTGGCATTGGTTAGTTTTCCTATAAGCGGCGATGGGTTTACAACCTGTCACGTAAGGAATACTAACTACATTGCAAAACGTGGCAAGTCCACGTTTTGCAATGTAGTTAGTATTCTTTGTATTCAATGTAGTTAGTATTGTTAAATATATATTTCTATTAATAAGACAAAGTTATTGTTTTGAAAAGATTGTGCATAATGTGTGCATGTACCAAATGTCATGTTTGGACGTGCTTCTGACTACCCTCTTTAGATATCCTCAAAGATCTAAGTAACTAGAGAGATCTGAGGAGATGTCTACCGAGCCTGGAGATCACTGTCGTTTTTTTTTTGTTATTTGGACGTGCCTCAGACAACCCTTTTAAGATATCCTCAAAGATCTAAGTAACTAGAGATCTTAGGAGATGTCACCATTTTCACGTAGCTTTAGTCAACACCAATTTACATGGCTTCTAAAATAAGCTAAAACACGTCAATCATACGTCAGTTTAGTCAAATTTAGATTTGTAATTTAAAATGTTTACGCTAATTTAGTATTAGATGCGAACAAAATAAGGTCGCCTTTATTTCAGCATTTTTTTAGTTAGTCCGCGGAACAAGAGAATCACACCAATATATCGTATGCTATGCTATCTCCAATTAATTTAGTAAAAATAATTCAACTACAGATTTTGCTCCGTTAGTTTGTCCGCGTGGAATAGTGACTTTCGGCAGCATTTTTAATTTTTTGGTTAACATTTTTGCTGACGTCATCACACAAAAACTTTCATCCCCTATTAAAAAAAAATAACCTAAAGAGGGACTTTGGGGTAATTTTTTTACCAAATATGAATGTCTTATTTGATTATATCTTATCAAAAGCCTAAAAAATAAGTTTCAAGGCTTTAAAACTTACGTAATTTCCATACAAACTTTCACCCCCTTTTTTGAAATTAAATTTTATCCTGTCTTTGGCGTTTGCCCCACTATCATTTAAATCTTGGTTGGTGGGGATTATGACAATAGATAGATATAATTTAGGTTTTTTTTATAACTCCAAGTTTTTCGAAAAACTTTCGTTTAAATCTAAATAGATTTAAACGAAAGTTCGATCCTAAAGTCTTGGGTTTGAATCCGGTAAAATTACCGGATTCAAACCCAAGACTTTAGGATCGGAAAGCAGGGCAACTAGACCACTAGGATTGAATGAGGGGAATTTATTTTTTAAGTAAGCGCTCAAACACTAAAGAACTCCTATTTGTGTACAACCCGGTCACATGACCTCCCTCGCTGGATTGCGAACCTCCCGCCCCGTTCCCTTTTCACCTCCCCGCGCTCTTGTTTTGCGCACCTTAGAGCGGACGCGACGTGACGTCATCGACGCCAGGTCTCGAGATAATGTGACCGGGTTGTAGGTGCCGCGTGCGCATGTCACATGTCGCAGGCTGCGGCGTGCTGGAGGCAACAGTATCTGCATCTAGAAACATCTAGAATACATGCAAATACCTGTTTATACACATATATCAATTATTTTTCTAGATACTATTTGACTCTGGTGTTATTTTTGTAACAATATCTTGACTAAGAATAAACGTATGTTTATGGCAATAAAATCGTTTTATTTAAATTTCTCCTCTTTATAGTGTATTCCTTCTTTTTGTCGCCTAACTAGTTATAAATTAATAATAATATATAGTAATATAATAAATATTGGTGGACAGCTTTCAACGCCATCTAGCCCCAAACTAAGCAATTGTAGGGTAGCGAATGTGACGTTATACGAAAGGGTTCTGAATCATCATATACTGAATCAATACACTGAATCAAAGTAAGCTAGCAAAAAAAAGACATATTGCTATTATAGTCTTGTATATTTCTTCTTGGGCCTTACCACAAGCTCGGCAATATCAAAGTAATTTTACTTCTTGAAACTGACGATTCTAAAACATGAAGGTTGGTAAGAGCTTGTGGTAAAACTGAACTACAAGTAAATGCAGGTCACGTGTATGTAGTATATTAGGCCTACACTACACGTCCTAATGTTATAATACAGCCGGTCGGGTTAGAATGTTTTAATGTCATAATCCCCACTAAGCTGTCCCCGCCAGAGGGGATTATGAAAATTTTCAGAAAAAATAGCATTTTCCCCACCAATGTTGTATACTGGTTGGTGGGGATTATGACAATAAAATCGAAAGTTTCACCTTCACGATTCGAGATAGCACTTTCTGAGATTTAGGTCATGCATGCCACTATTCATCATTTCTGGATTGAGGGCCCAAGTTATTACTAGTAGTATATTAGTTTACTAGTAGTATACTAGTTTACTAGTAGTATACTAGTTTACTAGTAGTACCTATAGTTGCTTTAGTTTACTGATAGTCTACGGGTTAACTAAAAGTATACTAGTAGTATAGTATACCTGTAGCGCCAGTCATAACAGTTTTAATTTCTGTTCACGACCTTTTGTTTTTGGCTATAAGTTTTTACAATTTTTTATTCCAAGTATTACTTATTGTTTCGCAAGAAATTAAAAAACTGGACCCTTGATCCAGATGCACACTCGCGAATGGCTTACGATAAGTACAGACCCAATTGCTTGATTTTATGCCTCTACACTACTCGCGAAGTTGGACGATGTTAGAATACGATAGTGTAGAATCTACAGAGGCACTTCGGCTTACCTCGTCAAACTTTATCTCGCCTCGGGCGACTTCCATTTGTTGTCGATTTTTGCGCCTGAGTCAAAGGGCCGTGTGTCAATGTGTTTCAAAAATGAGTGCATAGTATCGCACTTCGGAGTTTAGCCAAAGTTTCTAGACAGTGGCGGATTTACACATTTGCCGCCAGTAGGCTATTAAATTTAGCGTTTAGTAATTTATCATGTAAAATCGTTGGATTATTTGGTATAGGTGTATAGTATTAAAATATTGCAATTTTGTTAAATTTTTTCTCCGTGTATATTATAATTTTTATTTATTATTTTGTGTAAGGTAATAAGCCAAATTTGCCGCCCCCTAAAATTTGCCGCCCTAGGCTCCAGCCTACTCAGCCTGGTGATAAATCCACCACTGTTTCTAGAGTACTTCGCCGAGGAACTTCGCGAGTAATGTAGACGAGGCATTACACTCGTTTTGATGACTTTTATACTCGATTGCTCGGCTCCATCGGTTGTGCTGTAGGCCTGTAGTGCTGATGTCACTTGACGTTCCGCGGCTTGATGTCAAGGTGAGTGCTGGCAGCGCGCGACAGACGCCGAGTCAGGCGAGAGTCTAAAGCGCGAACTACAAAAAGCGGAGCCGAAGTTTCACCTGAAATTACAGGAAATTAGTTTACTTAAGAGTTATGAGTATGAGTGTCCAGTAGGTCTACCATGAGTTTTCACAATCTACACTCGCTAACGATTGTAGTTAAAAAATTGTATGAAAACTTGTGCAGCGCCCCTAGCGGATAGTTGGGTACTAAAAGGTCACGTAGTTAACTATCCTACGTCACAGCGTACTACAGCGACTGTAGTTTGCGCTTCATTCATTTGCTTAGAATTTGGTACCATGAGTAACAATTTTGACAGTTGTCATAGTATTGTACTATTAGTCTATTACTACTGTAGTAACATCAGCCGATCTAAATGTGACAACTCATGGTTGACGTACTGGTCGTGCACCAGTGAGTTTTTCGGTTTATTGTCATAATCCCCACTAAGCTGTCCCCACCAGTGGGTACTATGACAAACTAAAAAAAATTGGCGTTTTCCCCACTAACATATTGGTGGGGATTATGACAACAACAATAATTTAGGTTTATCAATTCGAAAAATGTATGTGCGTAATGCCAGTGCTCTTAAACGGCGAAGGAAAATTATTATATCGTGAGGAAACCGGCATACCTACCCTAGAACTAAAAATTCGAAGGTGCGTGTATTCTTATAAGCGGCGATGGGCTTGCAATCTGTCACGTACGGAATACTACTGTGCAAAAATATGGGCATGTGCCAAATATCATGTATGGACGGTTTATTGTCATAATCCCCACTGAGCTGTCCCCACCAGTGGGGACCAATATGTTGGTGGGGATTATGACAGTAAAAATAGTTTAAGTTTATTTTATATTCACTAGGCGGCATTCTAAAATAAAAAGCGCCTCTGACCTCTCTAATATCCTCAAAGATCTGAGGAGATATCTACCGAGCCCGGGGATTACAGTCGTGATCTTGTTGTTATAGAATTGAGCAAATAAAACAAAGTTTCCTAACCTTCTTTTGGCGTTTTGACCCTTGGTTTCTTGATATCTACAGTGAGGGTTTCACACTCGGGCGGCGCGTTCGGGTGTAGTGTGCGACATTGGCTTCTGATGAAAAATTATTTTAATACTGAAAAGGACGGAAATTTCTAGTACTTTCCCGCTAAAACTATTATCTAATGAGGTTATTAATTAAGCTTATTAATATTAATGAGCCCCACAAAATGCCTTATAGAAATATTATTAATATTAATAATCCCAACACCACACCGCAAATATAAACTCGACACGTGTTTCGCTTCTCCACGAAGCATCCTCAGGACCGTTGACTCGCTCCGCACTAGTGTTGCTCCCCCGAGCGCCGAGAGAAAAGTAAGAAAAGTCACTTTGAAAAGTGACTTTTCTTACTTACTAATAACCTCATTAGATAATAGTTTTAGCGGGAAAGTACTAGAAATTTCCGTCCTTTTCAGTATTTGTAATGGATTTCCGCAAAGTCACGCCTGAATCAATCATTTAATTATTTTAATGTTTTTAGTATGAGCACTGGTGGTGTAGGTTCCTATATATCTTATACCTTTAAACGAGCAATTCTTGTATATATAAATATAATATATAGTACCTGGGTGACCGAGCTTTGCTCGTTTTTTGAGGGTGAACGACGTTTCCTAAAAATGAAACCTAGCTAGATCGATTTATCGTCCCCGAAACCCTCTGCATACTAAATTTCATGAAAATCGCTGGAGCCGTTTCCGAGATTCCTATTATATATAATATATATATACAAGAATTGCTCGTTTAAAGGTATAAGATAATATTAATAGGATGTTACCTATTGCTCGTTTTCGGGAAGAGGCCATACTTGAGATGTGGTAGTGCGGGGTCCGGCCCCCGACACCGCAGTTGCGGCCGCGTGTCCTTGCGCAGAGTAGACCCCAGCTTCTGACTAAATAAAAAAAATATATGATAATACTGTAATCCCCAGGCTCGGTAGATATCTCCTCAGATTTTTAGTCACATAGATCTTTGAGGTTTCTAAAGGGGGCAGTCAGAGGCAAGTCCAAATATGACATTTGGTACATGCCCACATTTTGCACAGTAGTTAGTATTCCGTACGTGACAGGTTGCAAACCCGTCGCCGCTTAGTATAAGAATACTAACCTATTTAGACTTTATTGTACACAATTACAAAAAATGTGTTACAAAAGGAGGGCTTAATGCCTAGGGGCATTTTCTACCAGCCAACCCATTCGGTTTAAAACCAGGTCGGCGGCAATAACAAATATAAAAAACTAAGTAGATAGTAACTTAACCTATGACACATACCTTAAATTTTTTTATTCTAGGGTATGCCGGTTTCCTCACGATGTTATCCTTCACCGTTTAAGAGCACTGGCATTGCGCACATAATTTTTTCGAATGGAAAAACTCATTGGTGCACGACCAGGTTTGAACCCACAACCTTCGGATCGTGAGGCAGGGGTGCTACCACTACACCACCAGCGCTCTAAATAAATATATATTGGACAGTACACACAACGCTATCTTACCCTTAACTAAGCAAAAGCTTGTACTAGGGGAACCTAATATACCTACCAGTACCACACGTAACACACGGACACAGAACAAACATCTGTGTTCATCACACAAATGTTAGTCCTGGGTGGGGATTGAACCCACAACCTGCAGCGCAGAAGGCAGAGCTACTACCAACTGAGCTGCGAGGCCAGTCCACAGTCAGAATATAATTATAAATAAATAAATAAATAATGCTGGACAATCCACACAGCATCATCTAGCCCCAAAGTAAGCTACTCAAAGCTTGTGTTATGGGTACTAGATAACTGATATATTTAATACATTATATACATAGATAGATATTTTTTTTTATTATACATAGAAAACACCCAGACCAACGGAACAAATTTCTGCAGATCATACACAAATTTGTTCCGAGGCGGGAATCGAACCCGCAACCTCTTGCGTCGCAGCTGGACTCTCGCTCGCTGCGCCACAGAGGTCGTCTTTAGAGGAGGTAATTATACGTACGTGTACCGATTTTTTTTAATTTATGTAGGCACTTCACAAAAATGTGTGACTTAGGAAAGGCTTAATGCTTATTAACATTTTCTACCAGCCAACCCAGTCTAGATGAGTTAGGTCGGCGCAAGATACGAAACATAAAAATCTAACTAGGTAATATCTGAACTTACGTTGCACTTTTGTTAGAAGATGTTTTTTTGGATGTCTTTGGTGGTCCCGACCAGGACTGAGAGTATGGGGCTGGGTATTTCATTTGGCTAAAAATAAACCATATTTAAAATACTTATTAGGAACTTACCTATTTATTGCAAAAATAAAAAACCCGACTGAATGTAACTGAAAATAGATTTTTACAGCGGCCACATTACATTTTTTGACATTTTGTATATACTATGTCTCTCTTGTGATCCAGACGAATTCAACAACACCTCATTTGTCAAAATCCGTTCAGCCGTTTGGGCTACAGCGAAAGCCTTAGGAATTCTCATACATACTTAAGCACATACATACATAATATACTCCAAACACATTACCCTCCATCGCTTTGCAGTCGGGTAAAAGGCTATTACGATGGTTTGAAGGTAGTTAAGGTACAATCATGATTTGGGCAAAAAAAGATTAGTAAATTTATCTCTATGAAAAAAGATGTCATATTCGTACTTACATGGTTTTTGTTTTTTTTATTTTTGGTTTGTCCATTAGATCAGTTGGTTTTTTTAGGTACCTAGAACACATGGTTGTGATTTGTTTACGGATTTCTAGATTCAGTTAGTTTGGGATTATTGAATTGTTTTTGAGCATTTTTATGATTTTTTTACAAAATTATTTGAATTTGCCGCTAAATGTCAGTTTTGACTTTTGACTTTTGACACTCCATCCCATCGCACAGAATACGTACAGCTTTCTTTCAAATAGGTAATACTCTATCCGTATCAAAGAGGTTTGTTGTAGCTATAATTGAAATGAATAAAAATGAAGAAATGATAACTTCACTCCATTGAAATTTAGTAACTATTTGCCTCACTCTGTTACCTCTGTTGGGAGTTTGCCTAGAACTTTTCTGCGTCAAATGGAACGCAAACTTAGCAGTGACATCTACTGAAAATGTGTAAACAACTCTAAGGGTTTACACCTATAGCAACTTTTCCTTTATTACAGGGTAAATGGCAACGAGTAAAATGTAGATAAGCGATAAAATAATTCAATACCTCAATGCCATTTTCCTATATTATATTAAAAATATATTGAGTAATAAGTTTTATACTTGGCATAAGCTAAAACACAAATATGTTTCCACACAATTGACATCTTCTGAGAATGTAACCAAAAATATTCTTATTATACACAAATTGTTGATCATTATTATACAATCATGTAATGAACTATTTGTATTAATATCATGAAAATTGCGTAGTAGGGTATCTAGTTCATGTATATAATGTTGGGAGATTTAATCTTATTGGTGGCATCATTCCACCTGTCAAACTGAACTCGGGGAGTGGGAGGCGGTGGTTTTTTGCACGAATTTCCTGGAACTAAGTTTTTTTCTCAGTATTCCATCTCCCTCGCACGATCACGAATTTCGCTGCCGGCAATATTAAATAAAACCAATTATCGCCCTAAAAAAGTGTGTATAAAGAAAAAAGCTGTGAAAACTTAATTATGAGATACATTAGTTAAATACTCCCTACCCTGCTTACGCGACTTTTAAAGGTCATTTTTGTTTATAGAGCTAAAATTAAACTTTAGTGCTTGTGTGAGTGTTAAGGTGTGTAGAGCTCTCGCCAGTGTGCGTGTATCGTTTCAAATTCTCGGAATTCGCTCGAGAAGGCGCCCGCCCGCTCGATACAGGTAAATTTGTGGAACCAATTATTATTCGGGCTTCAGATTCGTTTACTACCGCGCCATAGCTTATTATCTGTTATTCCTGCGCCAACCCGCAGTGTTATTATACCACAATTTGTGAAGTTATGTTTAAAAGTTTGTGGCGCATCGTAAGTAAATTATGCAAAAATGACGTGCTGCTAAGGAAAAAGGTACGATCCTACGTTATTACAACAATTATAATCTCGGTTTCTTATCTCTTCGTCATGCTTGCTCGTGATAGAGTACAAAATGATAATAATAAATAACCGCCAGTGTTTGTTAGTACCTAGGTACCCGGTCTACACAGGACATCTTTAGAATTTAGCTCTCAAAAAACTATAATCATTTATTTGCTATATTACATTATGGACTTACATAAAAACTTTTCATTTAAAGCAGCGGAGAATATTAAAAGCATAGATGTTTATTAAAAGATGGGTTTTAAGGTATTGGAATATCTTTAAAATTTTGTTTTAAATAAATACTCTGTTATAATAATTCTTTATAACAGTGTGGTAAAGATAACAGTGAACCTACCTCAAAGGTTCTGACATTATCTTATTATTAAGTATTAATTATTATTAATAATTTTCTAGTGTTTGGTACTTGGTACTTGATGACCGGACTGGTTACCGCAATTAGGCCGCATGTGGGCCCATTTTGCATGTCGGTGGAGGTTGTTGTTACTCCATCTATCCGATGTCCTCCAGGAAGGCCATCTCATGGTGTTTGCAACTAACATTATTGTACACTTAGAAATTATCAATGATATTATACATTTATAGAAAAACCTTTTTGTGTATAATAACAAACACTCGCACAGCTGTAATCCTCAGGCTCGGTAGATATCTCCTCAGATCTCTAGTTACTTAGATCTCTGAGGGCATCTAAAAGGGGTAGTCAGAAGCATGTCCCAACATGATATTTGGCCCATGCCCTCATTTTACACTATTATTAATTTGTGTATTAATTTCAGGTTATCAGTTGGTAATAACAGAAGATAGAAATTTGAAACAACATCGTGAAATAATATTTGGTAAGCGATTCAATATCTAAATAAGAACTTTTGCTTCAAAATAACTTCACTGGTGATGTAGTGGTAGCACCCTGCCTCACGATCCTAAGCTCAGGGGTTCAAACCTGGTTGTGCAACAATGAGTATTTCCATTCGAAAAAATTATTTGCGTAATGCCAGCCCTCTTAAATGGTGAAGGAAAATATCGTGAGGAAACCGGCATACCCTAGAACCAAACATTCAAAGGTTTGTGTCATAGGTTAGTATTCTTATAAGCGGCGATGGGCTTGCAACCTGTCACGTATGGAATACTAAATACTGTGCAAAATGTGGGCATGTACCAAATGTCATGTTTGGACTTACCTCTAACTACCCCCTTTAAATATTCTCAAAGATCTAAGTAACTAAAGATCTGAGGAGATATCTTTCCATTGCCCGGGAATTACAGTCATGATCATATTTTTTTTATTTAGGTGATAAGATGGCTGGCTTTAGAGCTCTAAAAACCTTTAAAATGGCAACTAGATGTAATTAAACAACACATTTTGTACAATTATTCTGACTCAACAGTTGTAGAATTCCATATAATTTCTTGTATTATTCTACTAAACAATTATAAACGAGTTTTTGCGGTAACTAACGCAAAGGTGAGCCTATCAATTATGTTCGATGATGCATTTTAACTCACTCAATGTATATATATGTATAGAAATGAAAGTTCATATGTGGTCATTTGTTTTTTACCCGACCGCGAAAGGGTATTTGTTTACTTTTAAACTTACGCGATCTGAACACATTATTATTAGTAGTACCTGGGTGACCGAGCTTTGCTCTGTATTTTTTATTGGTAAACGACGTTTTCTAAAAATGAAACCTAGATAGATCGATTTATCGCCCCCGAAACCCTCTGCATACTAAATTTCATGAAAATCGTTGGAGCCCTTTCCGAGATTCACATTAAATAGATAGATTATATAGATAAATAAATAAATAATGCTGGACAATCCACACAGCATCATCTAGCCCCAAAGTAAGCTACTCCAAGCTTGTGTTATGGGTACTAGATAACTGATAATAATATATTTAATACATTATATACATAGATAGATATTTGTTTATTATACATAGAAAACACCCAGACCAACGGAACAGATTTCTGCAGATCGTACACAAATTTGTTCCGCGGCGGGAATCGAACCCGCAACCTCTTGCGTCGCAGGTGGACCCTCGCCCGCTGCGCCACTGAGGTTGTCAAATATTACAAGAATTGCTCGTTTAAAGGTATAAGATGATTGATCGTGAGGCAAGGGTGCTACCACTACACCACCAGTTTTTATATTGGCAGTATAATAGTTAATGTTTGATCATGAGGCAGGGGGGCTACCACCAGAGATCTTTTTATTTTGGTCATAACTACTAGTTGTTTGTTTTAGATACAAGATGTCGCTCTGGGCCAGAGCTCAACAGCTTCCCCCAGAAAGCTTGCAGAAGGTATGTACCTACCTCGTATAGAGACCCTTGCATCTACTCTGTATGATGTATTAATTATTTATTACCCGACCCCTATTAAATAAACATTACAAGTCTACAAATTTGTAAAAAAGATGGCGGTAATTCTATTGTTTTGCAGACTAAGGGTCAATTTATACTAGCGCAGAGTCGAAGCGCATCGAGGCGTCAAATTCTTTATAACTAGAGCGAAGCCGCGCGTATTCGCCAGAATTCGCCAGAATACGCGCCCAATACAATACGAGTCCATCGTGATCAACACATTCAACACCGACGCAGGCCAATTTCCGACTGATGGATGACGCGTAGGGTCGCTAGTGGGCGCACGGATACGCGAGAAAGCGCGCGCACCAATCAGCGTTGGTCACGCGCAGACGCGCGAATTCCGAAGAATACGCGCGTCTTTTTCAAATCTCAGAAGTAATGTGAGCGTTTCGCTGTGGAGTTAAGGTTGAATTTGTTATGTTCAGTTTTGGATAGACGCTTCGATGCGCTTCGACTCTGCGCTAGTATAAATTGACCCTAACTTACAACAGTACATACGATCTTATTTGGCTCATTATAAAGACCAAATTAGCGTAACATTTTTGAATGACAGTTTAAAAAAAAAGGTTAAATTGACATTTTATTCTAATTTGAATTAATTTTCCACCATTTTCACGTAGCTTTAGTCAACATCAATTTACATGGCTACTAAAATAAGCTAAAACACGTCGATCACACGTCAGTTTAGTCAGATTAAGGTTTATCATTTAAAATGTTTACGCTAATTTAGTATTTGGTGTGAAGAAAATAAGGTTGTGTATATTTCAGCATTTTTTAGTTAGTCCGCGGAACAATAGAATCACCACCAATAATTGTCGACAATTTTATGACAAACGCTGTTTAGTATAAAACCTACAAATATGTAGAATTGTCGAATTTTATGACAAGCGCTGTTTAGTATAAAACCTACAAATATGTAGAATTGTCGAATTTTATGACAAGCGCTGTTTAGTATAAAACCTACAAATATGTAGAATTGTCGAATTTTATGACAAGCGCTGTTTAGTATAAAACCTACAAATATGTAGAATTGTCGAATTTTATGACAAGCGCTGTTTAGTATAAAATCTACATATTTGTATATGTAGAATTGTTTGTACAATTTCACAATTTTGTAAATTTTTCCACCATTGCAAATTTGTAAATCTTATTTTTTTATTAAACCGAAACTTGTAAAATTGTAGCCGGTTACAATTCAATATATTTTACAGTTTGTCATCTATATCAGAATTATAAAGAGGAAAGTTTGGTATTTTTGTTTGTAACAAACTCAAAAACTACTGGTCCGATTTCAAAAATTCTTTTACCATTAGAATGCTATATTATTCCTGAGTAACATAAGAGCGCTGGTGGTGTAGTGGTAGCACCCCTGCCTCACGATCCGAAGGTCGTGGGTTCAAACCTGGTCGTGTACTAATGAGTTTTTCCATTCGAAAAATTTATGTGCGCAATGCCAGTGCTCTTAAACGGTGAAGGAAAACATCGTGAGGAAACCGGCATACCCTAGAACCAAAAATTCGAAGGTATGTGTCATAGGTTAGTATTCTAATAAGCGGCGATGGGCTTGCAACCTGTCACGTACGGAATACTTACTACTTTGCAAAATGTGGTCATGTACCAAATGTCATGTTTGGACTTGCCTTTGACTACCCTCTTTAGATATCCTCAAAGATCTAAGTAACTAAAAATCTGAGAAGATATCTACCGAGCCTGGGGATTACAGTCGTGATCATATTTATTTTTATTTAGTAACATATGCTATATTTTATGTAGGTACCTCGCAAGCAAAGCCGCGAGCGGAAGCTATTGTTTATTAAATAGGGGCCAGGTGTAACTGTTCCCTCTAGCAGGCTCCAGCCTGCGACTTGTTGAGATGCGTAGGCGCAGCACCTGGACCATCCTCTCAGCTTAGTCAGCCGTGTCACTAAGACACGCTCGATATGTACCTGACAAGGCCACGGGTTTTTTCACGACGAGTACCATAAAACAAAACATAAATCAAATGGACAGCGTTTACATTGCAAACTAGCTGACCCGGCAGACTTCGTACTTATTTAGAAAACGTTTGTATGGGAAATAGAAAAGGGCTATTTTTAGGGTTTTCCCGGCAGTTATTCGAATTTTTCTTACCTTTTGAACCTTCCCTAGACCTCCACGAACATTTCAAGACCAAGATAAGATAAATCCGTTTAGCCGTTCTCGAGTTTTAGCGAGACTAACGAGCAGCAATTCATTTTTATATATATAGATAGATTGGTTAGCTGTCGGAGGGCGGAGCGACATCGGGCCATAAGTTCCTATCATCAATATTAGTACCTGGGTGACCGAGCTTTGCTTGGTTTTTTTGATTGGTAAACGACGTTTTCTAAAAATGAAACCTAGCTAGATCGATTTATGGCCCCCAAAACCCTCTGCATACTAAATTTCATGAAAATCGCTGGAGCCCTTCCGAGATTTCAATCTATATATATAAAAATGAATTGCTGTTCGTTAGTCTCGCTAAAACTCGAGAACGGCTAAACGGATTTATCTTATCTTGGTCTTGAAACGTTCGTGGAGGTCTAGGGAAGGTTTAAAAGGTATGAAAAATTCGAATAACTGCCGGGAAAACCCTAAAAATAGCCCTTTTCTATTTCCCATACAAACGTTTTCTAAATAAGTACGAAGTCTGCCGGGTCAGCTAGTTATATATATATTATATACATATACAAGACTTGCTCGTTTAAAGGTATAAGATATGGTTTACTTGTTCAGGTACGTACTATCTACGTGGATCATTTCCCGATCGAAGTACGTCACTGTCTCGCTCCGTGGATTGAAAGCAGGATCTGGTAAGTCTTATTAAATCTATAATTGATTGAGTGAGCGAAGCGATCCAAAATTACAGGGGCAAGTAGTGCGATTTGGCGTTGTATGTTTGTGTATATGTTTGTTAGAGCATAACTTAAGAACCGTTCAATCTGCATGGAACTTGAAAAGTCTAGAGATTCGGCTGTGTAGATTTGCTGGGAAGCATATGAACTTAATCGGTGAAGGGGTTTCAAAGTAGAAAAAAATAACCTTTTTAATATATTTAGAGGGGTATCAAATGAAAGGGCTTTATTTGAACATTTATTTTAGGATGGATAGTTTTTGAAATATAACAAAAAAAGTAAAATTAAGAAAACCGTTGACGTCTTAGCATTAGGCTTTTGATTTGATATAAATAAATACGACATTCAATGTTTGTAAAAAATTTGTGTGATGACGTCGGCATAAAAGTTAGCAAATTAAAAATGCTGCCGAAAGTCACTATTCCACGCGGACAAAGCCGCGGGCACAGCTAATAAAATATGTATAAACTGAAATGTTCCTCGCCCAGTAGTGCGATTACGGAACTCTGATACAATTAACACTTTATTGTTAGTATTAGACGGGTATTTATCGCGTTTATATTTTCCCGATAAATACCCGTCTAATACTAATAATAATGTGTTCAGATCGCGTAAGTTTAAAAGTACATACAATTAACACTTGTCAAAACTGGCTCAAATTTATTGAATAAACACTCTTATGTCATACCAAATTACTTGATTACAATGAAAACGTATTGACATCGATTGTAAGCAAAGATCCATAATCGCCCCCCAGGACCGCGGAGCCGGAGGAGCAGCAAAGGTTCTTCGTCGAGGAGCTGGTGCAGGAGATCCAGAGCCATGCCGACCTGATGCTGTCCCCTGAAATGTTCGTCACCAAGATGAAGTTGATAGAAGCAGCCAAGAACTTCCACATGCAGTACAGGTTCGTTATATCACTAGTTCGTAAAACCAGTGTGGTGAAAGGTTTCAAGTGCGTCTTCGAAATTGCAGGATTTTTTTATTTATTTATTACAGAACTAGCTGTCCCGCTCGCGACTTCGTTCACTTAAAGTATCTAAACTGAGTTTTAAACAAATCACACTAATAAAAAAATTCCATACATAACTTTGACCCTCCTTTTACCCTTTTAGAGGGTAATTTTGGAATATCCAGAAATACGTGTCCATTCATTTTGCATTTACAGTACACAAACAAAGTTTCACACCAATCGCACCACCTGTTAAAAAGTTCCCATACAAACATTGACCCCACATTTGACCCCTTTTTGAAGATTATATTAAAAATTCCTGAAACACGTGTCCATTCATTTTGCATTTGCAGAGCACAAACAAAGTTTCATGAAAATCACTCCACGCGTTAAAAAGTTTCATACTAACGTTTTCACCCTTTTTCACCCCCTTAGAGGTGGAATTTCCAAAAATCCCGTCTTAGTGGGTGCTTTTGTTATAAAAGGAAACCACCTTCCAAATTTCAGCTTTCTATGCGATGATAAATCAGTCAGTCAGTCAGTCAGTCAGTCAGTCAGTCAGTCAGTCAGGTTAAGCTCTTATATAGATATAGATTATCAGTGTAAGTACATTATATTTGTACCATAAAACCATGTAAGGTACTCACATTCGTCTGGTAAAGATTCCATTGTAGAAACGTCACAATAAATAAATAATAATGCTGGACACTATCACACAGCATCATGTAGCCCCAAACTAAGCAGAGCTTGTATTATGGGAACCACATGACTGGTAAACTACATAGATACATTTTTTTTGTAAATACATACATATTATACATAGAAAACACCCAGACCTGAGACAAATATCTGCAAATAATGCAAACATTTGTCCTGCGGCATCTCAGATTTACTAATATGTTTATTTGAAGACGACCTCAGTGGCGCAGCGGGCGAGAGTCTGCCTGCGACGCTAGAGGTTGCGGGTTCGATTCCCGCCGCGGAACAAATTTGTGTGCGATCTGCAGAATTTTTTTCCGTTGGTCTGGGTGTTTTCTATGTATAATAAAAAATATCTATCTATGTTTCTAATGTATTAAATATATCAGTTATCTAGTACCCATAACACAATCTCTGAGTAGCTTACTTTGGAGCTAGATGATGCTGTGTGGATTGTTCAGCATTATTTATTTATTTATTATGTACTTGTAAACTTACGCGATCTGAACACATTATTATTAGTATTAGACGGGTATTTATCGCGTTCAAATTACCTTTTATTTTCCCGACGTTTCGACAGGTATGCACGCTGTCGTGGTCACGGGTAGCTAATCCTACTAATAATATAAACGCGACAGTTTTTAAGAATGTATGGATGAATGGATGTATGTTTGTTACTCTTTCACGCTGAAACGGCTGAACGGATCTGGATGAAATTTGGCACACATATAGGTTATAGTCTGGAATAGCACATAGGCTACTTTTTATCCCGGAAAAATGTACGGCTACCCGTGACCACGACAGCGTGCAAACCTGTCGAAACGTCGGGAAAATAAAAT
The DNA here is from genome assembly GCA_963675405.1 of Cosmorhoe ocellata. Classification (NCBI taxonomy): domain Eukaryota; kingdom Metazoa; phylum Arthropoda; class Insecta; order Lepidoptera; family Geometridae; genus Cosmorhoe; species Cosmorhoe ocellata. Next base: position 2,015,110 of record OY776273.1, read on the forward strand.
GTAATTTGAACGCGATAAATACCCGTCTAACACTAATAATAATTTTATTTATTGTTTGTAAACAGCCAAGCCCCTCACGAGTTGTACGCGTACATGCGACGTTGCCTCGCCATGGAGATGGAAGTGATCCAAGGCGCCATGGGCACTCACTACCCGGCGCAGCCGCAGACTGAGCGCAAATATAGCGAGGTATATCTCCATCTCTCTCTCTCTCAGGAATCTGTAATCCCCGGGCTCGGTAGATATCTCCTCAGATCTCTAGCTACTTAGATCTTTGAGGATGTCATCCTATATTTATTGGAACTAAGTTCCTTATTGTGCGTTAAAATTAAGACCAAAAGTTGTAACGACACTTTTTGCTATAGTTGTAAGCCGTGCGGCGTGCGCGTGTTCCTCTGTCTGACTCTCTCTCTCTCTCTCTCATAGAAAGCAAGGAAAGGAACTTCGTTCCACCCGGGTGTCCCTTGACACCTCTCGAGTTATTTTTATTCATTCATTCATTCATTCATTCAAATAAATCATTTAAATGAACTGGCCAAAAACTAGTCGCTGCAATCAAGAAAACATAAAACGCCTAAAACGATGGCAAATATTTAACCTGGATAATTGAATAACTACAACCAGATTATACAGGGCAGTTTATTGAAATTGCCCGCTATCTTCACATCAGATGGTAGATAAAACAGGAGAAACAATTCATTCATTCATCCATTCCCTCTTTCAATCATTCATTCGTAAATACATTCAATCATTCGTTTACTCTTTCATCCATTTATTCATCCATTCATCGATTGACCTCACAACTCAGTCAGTTGGTAGTTAGTAACTCTGTCTCCTGCGCTGTAGGTTGTGGGTTCGATCCCCACCCAGGACTAACATTTGTGTGATGAACGCAGGTGTTTGTTCTGTTTCTGGGTGTTAAATGTGTTCTATGTATGTATCTAGAAAAAAAAAAGTATATACATGAAAGTGGCACCGGTGACAGAAAAGATAAGAAGTAAAAGGTTAGCGTGGTATGGGCATGTTATAAGTAGAGATGAATGTCATGTGACAAGGAGAGTGTTAGGTATGAATGTGGATGGACACAGGGGTAGAGGTAGGCCAAAGAAAAGATGGATGGACTGTGTGAAAGATGACATGGGTAAGAAAGGAGTGAGTACTGAGATGACGAATGACAGAGGGAAATGGAAGAAGATCACATGTTGTGCCGACTCCACATAAAGTCGGATAAGGGCAGGAAGATGATGATGATTTATTATTATTTAATATTCATTCATTATGTTCGTTCCAGTTGATCACCGGCCTACAGACCGTGAGACAGAAAGTGAACATGGCAGGTGAAGAGATTCGCGGCCTACAAGCCAACATCGAGTCCTTCTCTCTGCAATACCACGAGTGCCTGAAGAATAAAGGTACGTCTACTAGGACTCCGCAACTCATAAACCCCTGCCTTACAATCCGAGGGTCGCGGGTTCAAACCTGGTCGTGCACCAAAAAGGTTTTTCATTCGAAAAATGTTTGTGCAATGCCATTAATGAAGGAAAACGTGAGGAGACTGTACCCTTGAACTGAAAATTAGAAGGTGTGTGTCATATATTTTTAAACTTACGCGATCAGAACACATTATTATAAGTATTAAAGTATAAAAAGTATTACGCGATAAATACCTGTTTACCATACTAATAATAATGTGTGTGTCATAGGTTAGTATTCTTTTAAGCGGCGATTGGCTTGCAACCTTTCGCGTACGGAATACTAATCACTGCAAAATGTCATGTGCCAAATATCATGTTCGGACGTGCCTCTGACTCTTTAGTATATCCTCAAAGATCTAAGTAACTAGAGATCTGAGGAGATATCTACCGAGCCTTGGGATTACAGTCGTGTGAGTGTTTGTTTTTTGTTGGCTTTCCGAAAATAAGTAAAATCTTTCGTTGCAGGTCACATGAACTATCTCCAGCAATCCATGACGACCGAGCGACGGGACCTTGTCGCTTGTCTACGGGTCCAGATCGAAGACACCGAGAGGAAACTGAACGCATTGGTATGTTTACCTACTAGTGTGGGTAGATGTGTGAAATATCATGTTTGGACGTTCCTCTGACTAGCCTCTTTAGGTATCCTCAAAGATCTAAGTAACTAGAGATCTGAGGAGCTGGTACTAAACCTGGGGATTATAATCGTGATCAAGTTTTTTCTTTTTTGATAATTTAAATGTTTTAAATTTTTAAATGATTTTAAATGTGAGGTGGGTTGGAGTGGAGAAAGAGTTGTTTTGAATAACTTTGAATGAACTTCTTCTTCTTCCTGCCCTTTTCCCACGCTATGTGAGGTCGGCACAACACGTTTTCTTCTTCCATTTCCCTCTGACATCCGTCATCTCAGTACTCACTCCTTTCTTACACATCTCATCTTTCACACAGTTCATCCATCTTTTCTTCGTCCTACCTCTACCCCTGTATCCATCCACATTCATACCTAACACTCTCGTCATGACATTTATCTCTTCTCATAACATGCCCATACCACGCTAATCGAACTTTGAAAGAAGTATATTGGGACTAAAAAAAACTATCACGACTGTAATCCCCAGACTCGGTAATTATCTCCTCAGATCTCTAGTTACTTAGATCGAAGATATCTAAAGGGGTAGGCAGAGGCACGTCCAAACATGATATTTGGTACATGACCACATTTTGCAGTGATTGTTATTCCGTACGTGGTTGCAAGCCCATCGCCGCTTATAAGAATACTAATCTATGCCACACACATTTGAATTTTTGGTTCTAGGGTATGCCGGTTTCCTCACGATGTTTTCCTTCACCTTTTAAGAGGCCTGGCATTGCGCGCATATATTTTTTTAATGGAAAATCTCATTGGTGCACGACCAGGTTTAAACCCACGACCTTCGGATCATGAGGCAGGGGTGCTACCACCAGTGCTCTCTGGGACTATTGGGATTATTAGAAAATTAATAGAAATGTGAACGGAAAATACATGGAATAATTCCTTGAGCTAAAAAATTACCCTAAAAAAATAAAATGTGCTGTGGTAGGCGGGGCTTGTCAAATGCCTAAAAATTTTATCGAAAATTCACATTAGCAGCAATAAGCTATCTACACGTTACACTGCAATTTAAACCAAAACGTCGAGGTAATAAAGTCGAGATAATTATTATTAATTATTATATTATTAATTTTTGGCAAGTTTCGCGGATATTTCCCCAGTAATGCTTTCATGTTTTTTTCCGTTCACTAGTGGTAGTTTTATTATGACCTCTCGGCTCAGTTGGTAGTAACTCTGCCTTAACATTGTGTTGGCAAATGAAAGAAAGACGTAGTGATGAAAATTGAGAAGGGTATGTTAAGATGGTTTGGGCATGTAGAAAGGATGGATGAAAGGAGACTGACGACAGTTGTATAAGGAGAGTGTGGGACAGTTGGAAGGGGAAGACCTCGGAGTACGTACCTCGAGCAAATTGGGGACGTTTTAGAGAAAGGCCAGGTCCAGAGTACCCTAAACCGACGCGCATGTATGAAGAATGTAATGAGAGTGAATGAAGCAAAAGAAGTATGTCAGGATCGTAGCAAGTGGAGATCCGTGGTCTCTGCCTACCCCGTCGGGAAACAGGCGTGATTTTATGTATGTATGTATGTTGGCAGGTGGCACAGATCAGCCAGGCACAGATGGAACTGGTAGACCACATGAAGGAGAATATTGCCAACCTGCGCCAGTTGCAGAGCCAAGTCCTGGATGAAGAACTCATCAAGTAACTACAATTTATATCACTTTTTTAGTAACTACCAAAAAAATAGTATATTACATATTTACTAGTGAATAAAGGACGGTTTTAAAGACGGCCATAGATGAGTCACGAGCAAGTGAAGGATTCTAACGACTGAATCTCGACCGTAGGGAGTGATTCATGATGTTAGAATCCTGAGCAACGCGAGTGATTCATGGCCCTCGATATAAATCCGTTTTATTCAAAAGTTGCATACGATACTTTTATACCATGACTCCGAGAAAAAAAAACTAAACTTTTTGTCAACCAATCAAAGCTCGAGGAGTTATTTGAATAAGGAGTTTGTATAGCATTGAGATGGAGTTCAAATAAATTGATGTGTTCTAAATTCAAACACCAAAACAGTGAAAGAAGAATATTAGAGAGTTTATATTCAAAACTAGCTGACCCGGCAGACTTGTTACTTATTTAGAAAACGTTTGTATGGGAAATAGAAAAGGGCTATTTTTAGGGTTTTCCCGGTAGTTATTCGAATTTTTCTTACCTTTCAAACCTTCCTTAGACCTCCACGAACATTTCAAGACCAAGATAAGATAAATCCGTTTAGCCGTTCTCGAGTTTTAGCGAGACTAACGAACAGCAATTCATTTTTATACAGGGTGTCCCAAAAAGTAGTGTCAAGCGAAAGTCCAGAGATAGAACACCCCTTGGGGTACCCGAATCACCCCCATGTATGTTCCGCGATTTTCTATAGTTTTCGAGTTATTAATTTTTTTCTGAATTTTTGAAAAAATTACGACTTGAACAACTTAAAACATTCTCACAAAAAAAGTAGAAAACTTTCTTGAGATTTTTTTTTTGCTACTGAATTTTAATGAGTTGTTCTTTTATGCATAAAATAATCAGCTACGTGACTTTGATGAAAACTATGAAAATGTTGGTGTAAAGTCAAATAATTAGATTCGGTGAATTACGACTTAAATTTTCAACTTTAAATTAAAAATCTTAACAAGTGATTTTATGGTTCCTAAATAAATCTTAAGAATTTTCCAGACTCTCAGCTTTTATTATCATTAAAAAAAAGTAGTACTTAATTGGCTACTTTGGCTAAAATCGGCCTTCAAAGACGGTGAGGTGGAAAATTCTTAAAATTAGCAACCTGATTAAAAAATAGATTTTGGCCATTTTATCATTCCTAAGCTTAATTTGTTTGTTAACTAACCAAAAATGACTACAAAGAATTAGTTTATGCCGAAAAAATCAGCAATATGGCCGAATTAGGAACAAAATTAAGCGGGCCGAAAAAAAAAAATTAAGGGACTTAAAATAGCTTTCATACGATTAAAGGAAACCTTTTTAAGACGATGTAGGATTTGTATTGACTAAGAAGGTTGACATTTTGAAGACTTTTTGTAAAAAATTAATAAATTTTACTAGTTGTTTTATTTCACAAATTTAGCTAAACTAAATAAATAAAACCTTCAAATATTAATGAAATCTTACTTTCCTGCAGTCATTTTTGGTTAGTATCAAACGAAGTAAGCTAAGGAATGATAAAATGGCCAAAATCTATTTTTTAATCAGGTAGCTATTTTTAAGAATTTTCCACCTCACCGTCTTTGAAGGTCGATTTTAGCCAAAGTAGCCAATTAAGTACTACTTTTTTTTAATGATTATGAAAGCTGAGAGTTTGGAAAATTCTTTAGATTTATTTAGGAACCATGAAATCACTTGTTAAGATTTTTAATTTAAAGTTGAAAATTTAAGTCGTAATTCACCGAATCTAATTATTTGACTTTACACCAACATTTTCATAGTTTTCATCAAAGTCACGTAGCTGATTATTTGATGCATAAAAGAACAACTCATTAAAATTCAGTAGCAAAAAAAAATCTCAAGAAAGTTTTCTACTTTTTTTGTGAGAATGTTTTAAGTTGTTCAATTCGTAATTTTTTCAAAAATTCAGAAAAAAATTAATAACTCGAAAACTATAGAAAATCGCGGAACATACACGACATACATACATGACGGCCTCTGTGGCGCAGCGGGCGAAGGTCCGCCTGAGACGCAGAAGGTTGCGGGTTCGATTCCCGCCGCGGGACAAATGTTTGCATTATTTGCAGATATTTGTCTCAGGTCTGGGTGTTTTCTATGTATAATATGTATGTATTTACAAAAAAAATAGTATCTATGTAGTTTACCAGTCATGTGGTTCCCATAATACAAGCTCTGCTTAGTTTGGGGCTACATGATGCTGTGTGATAGTGTCCAGCATTATTTATTTATTTATTTATTTATTTATACATGGGGGTGATTCGGGTACCCCAAGGGGTGTTCTATCTCTGGAATTTCGCTTGACACTACTTTTTGGGACACCCTGTATATGTAGATTAGTTAACATTCTTCATTAAATAAATAAAATAAATAATGCTGGACAATCCACACAGCATAATCTAGCCCCATAGTAAGCTACTCAAAGCTTGTGTTATGGGTACTAGGTAACTGATATATTTAATACATTATTAATTACATAGATAGATATTTTTTATTATACATACAAAACACCCAGACCAACGGAACAAATTTCTGCATTGTACACTAATTTAGTTGTTGTGTTTGTTTTCGCAGATGGAAGCGGGAGCAGCAGCTCAGCGGTAACGGGGTCCCGATGCAGTCCAACCTGAACACCATCCAGGAGTGGTGCGAGCTGCTGGCCGACCTCATATGGAATACTAGGCAGCAGGTATAACCAGCGCACCAACTAACCTACCTACCCACCGACCAACCAACCAACCTAACAAACAAGCAACCAGACGACCAACGAACCAACCAACTAACCAACCAGACGACCAACGAACCAACCTACCTACCAACCAACCAACCAAACAACCAACGTACCTACCGATCAACCAGACGACCAACAAACCAAACTATCTACCAACCAAACAACCAACGTACCTACCTACCTACCAATCAACCAGACGACCAACGAACCTTCCTACCTACCAACCAAACGACCAACGAACCAACCTACCAACCAGAAGACCAACGAACCAACCTACCTACCAACCAGAAGACCAACGAATCAACCTACCAACCAACCAGACGATCAACGAACCAACTTACCTACCAACCAAACAACCAACGTACCTTCTAACCTACCAACCAACCAAACAGACGACCAACGAACCAACCTACCTACCTACCTACCTACCGACCTACCTACCAAACGACCAACCTACTTACTATTGTAGAGCTAGAACAACCCTACTTCAATATTATATTTATCGTTCGTCTCGCTCAGGTTAAGGACTTGGCTAGGATCAACACGAAGACTATTATAGAGCTGCGACAACCCCACCTGTAGGTCTACCATGAGTTGTCACATTTAGATCGGCTGACGTTACTACAGTAGTAATAGTTCGTAACTATGACATCTGTTGAAATTGTTACTTATGGTACCAAATTCTAACCAAATTAATGAGCGCAAACTACAGTTGCTGTAGTACGCTGTGACGTAGGATAGTTAGCTACGTGACGTTTTAGTACCCAACTATCCGCTAGAGGCGCTGTACAATATTTTCATACATTTTTGTAACTACAGTCGCTAGCGAGTGTAGATTGTGAAAACTCATGGTAGACCCTCTGAATGTTATATAATATTGTTTTTCTGTCTCGCTCAGGTAAACAACGTGGCTAGAATCAACACCAAGACTATTGTAGAGCTGCGACAACCCCATCTCGCCGACATGCTAGACGAGATGAGCAAGCAGGTAACTATACGTATATGCAACTCTGTATAATTCTTAGTAAGACCTCGTTTGTCACACATGTTCTTTTTTTGTAAATGTCCAATCTCTTCTTTGTCGAAACTATGTATATACAACTCTGCTGAATTCTCAGTAAGGCCAACAAACAATATAACAAATGTTCTTCTTCTTCTTTTTAAATGTCCAATCTCTCTGTCTACAGGTGACTGGACTTTTGTCTACACTAGTGACATCTACCTTTGTGATCGAGAAACAACCGCCACAAGTTATGAAGACTAATACGCGGTAAGTGCGAGTGTATTCTGTCAGAATACATGTGTAAGAATTACAAAATACACGTACAAAGTATAAGGACTAACGAACTATGAATATATTTATAAGGCATCAAATCATATACAAAATACTCATACAAAAAACTAAGAATACATACACAAAGAATTTAGATCACATATGCAACAGACAACTGGAAACACCATGTGCATGAAATAAAGAGTACATATACAATAAACTAAGAATACAAGCACAAAGAATTCAGAACACACAAAACATGTGTATGAATAAAGAATTCACGTACAAAGAACTCAGAATACATTCGATGAAGTAAGAATACATATATTCAATGTATATTTTGTTGGCAGTTTCACGGCTACAGTCCGATTGCTGGTCGGTGGTCAGCTCAACGTATACATGACGCCGCCTAGAGTCAGTGTAAGTATACCATGTAGTGTATACAACTAATCACACTAACCCTACCTTTAAACCAAGGTATAAAACAAGTATTCAAAACAATTTTCATTTATTGATTACACCTAAAACAAGTTGTTAGAATAAATGTATACAATACTTGTACAAAACGTGTCAAAGACTGTCAAAAATGTTTCTGTTTAAAACAAAATTATGCGTAAGGCTCTTTCGTGTATCAAATTATCTGTATAAAACCACGAATTCATAACACACTACCGAATTAGTATTACATTGTTATTTCGTACCATGCTCTATGCAAATTGTATGGAAGTAGTGACGTTTCTATAATGGAATCGTTACGGAATCGTTCAGGAAGACTTCGTGGTAAGGCCCCTGGTTCACATCGTACAAGCTTCGCTTAGTTTGTGGCTAGATGGCGTTGTGTGAAATGTCTACCAATATTTATTTATTATTTACTAGCTGACCCGGCAGACTTCGTCTTATTTAGAAAACGTTTGTATGTGAAATAGAAAAGGGCAATTTTTAGGGTTCTCCCGGTAGTTATTAGAATTTTTCTTACCTTTTAAACCTTCCCTAGACCTCCACGAACATTTCAAGACCAAGATAAGATAAATCCGTTCTCGAGTTTTAGTGAGACTAACGAACAGCAATTCATTTTTATATATATAGATTTATTCATCTATAATATATTTATTGACCAGGTGGCAATAATATCGGAGCAGCAAGCCCAGCTCCTGCTGAAAAGCGAGACCCAGGCCGGCAAGGGCAAGCAGCCGGTGGAGTGCGGCGAGATCCTCAACAACTCGGGCGCCATGGAGTACCAGCCCACCAGCCGCCAGCTCACCGTCAGCTTCCGGTGAGGGCAGTGTTGCCAGATGAGACAAATTATATTACAGTATTTGGTGCTCAAAAGTGGTCAAAATTACAGTGTTTGGCCCAAAAGTGGTCAAAATTACAGTGTTTGATACAAAAATGGTTACATTACCATGATCTTTCAATATCATTGAAGTAAGGTACCAAATTTCGAATCGATCGTACAGGAAGTTAGTCAGATCCCCTCATCAACTATTAAAGAGCTGTTGATCATCAAACGACTGAACAGATTTTCATGAAACATGGCTAAGAACACTCGGGATAAAATTATCTATGACACATGGGGGGTCAATCTTTTAAGGGAACTTTTTAACGGGTGGTGCGATTGGTCTGAATTTTCGTTTGGATACTTTAAATGCAAAATAAATGCGTAAGCATTTCTGGATATTTCAAAATAACCCTCTAAAAAGGGTAATAGGGTTTCAAAGATAGTATGGGATTTTTTTATGAGTTGTGTGATTTGTTTGATGTTCGGTTTGGATACTATAAGTGAACGAAGTTGCGAGCGGGATAGCTAGTAGAATATAAAAACAAGGGATAGAGGTAGGCCAAAGAAGAGATAGATAGACTGTGTGAAAGATGACATGGGTAAGAGAGGAGTGAGTACCGAGATGACGGATGATAGAGGGAGATGGATGATCACATGTTGCGCTGACCACATAACGTGGGACAAGGGCAGGAAGATGATGATGATGTCAATCAAACCAATCATATTGTTCTCACTATGATCACGACTGTAATCCCCAGGCTCGGTATAAATCTTCCTCAGATCGCTATTAACTTAAATCTCTGAGGACATCTAGAGAGGGTAGTCAGAGGCACGTACTTACATGACATTTGGTACATGTAGTATTCAGTATGTGACAGGTTGCAAGCCCATCGCCGCTTATAAGAATACTAACCTATGAATGACACACACCTTCGCATTATTCTTGGTTCTAGCCCAGGGTATGCCGGTTTCCTCACGATGTTTTCCTTCACCGTTTAAGAGCACTGGCATCGCGAATAATTTTTTCGAATAGAAAATCTCATTGTTGCGCGACCAGGTTTGAAACCACGACTTTCGGATCGTGAAGCAGGTGTGCTACCACTACACCACCAGCGCTCTTAACTGGTTTCAATCTTCTTTTTTATTATGACTGTACTTAAAAGTTTGTGCGGTAAAATTGGAAGGTGCCAACTCGCGAGTTGACGAATAACTCCCTAAGTCAAGTGAGCGTAAAGAGTTTTTACTTCAAAATATATCAAACAGACCAATTGTATTGTTCCCAGGAATATGCAGCTACGTAAGATAAAACGCGCAGAGAAGAAAGGCACCGAGAGCGTGATGGACGAGAAACTCACTCTGCTGTTCCAATCGCAGTTCAACGTGGGGGGAGGCGAGCTCGTCTTCCAGGTGACCCCCCCCCCCCCCCCCTTCTGATCCCGCATCTTGATATCTACCATCTCATCTTTGCTATTATAATAACTTTTCCGTGTGCCATCGTAACATCTTTACTTGCACCTCGCATTCTTATCTACTGACTGACTGATTGATTGATTGATTGATTAATCGATTTATCGATTGATTGATTAACTGTTTGATTGATTGATAGATAGTTTGTTTGATTGATCTATTGGTTGATTGATATATCTATCTATATCTATATAATGTATTAAATATATCAGTTATCTAGTACCCATAACACAAGCTTTGAGTAGCTTACTTTGGGGCTAGATGATGCTGTGTGGATTGTCCAGCATTATTTATTTATTTATTGATCGAACGATTGAACGATTGTTTGATTAACTGATTGATCGTTGATCGATTGACCGATTGAATGATTGAATTATCGGTTGTCCAATTTAACCATTGATCGATTGACCGTTTGAACGATCAACTAACCGATGGATTGATTGATTGATTAATTGATTGACTGACTGACTTAATGACTGACTGACTGACTGATTGTTTATAAACTTTAACCTTATTCCCTTTATTTAAAGGAATTTGTTTTAAAGGTAAACGTGATATGGACCTGTTAGTTTATTAATATGTGTCATAATCTCCAAAGCATAAGAAATGACTGACAGTCATCCTGTCAGTCAGTCAGTCAATAAAGTTCTCTCTCAGGTGTGGACGCTGTCTCTACCGGTTGTGGTGATAGTCCACGGCAACCAGGAGCCCCACGGGTGGGCCACCGTCACGTGGGACAATGCCTTTTCCGCGCCCGGTCGCGTGCCCTTCCACGTTCCTGATAAGGTATTGTGGACCTTCGATCTATAGTTTTAGAGTCTATTTTTAATTTTAACCCCAGAGGGTCTACCATGAGTTTTCACAATCTACACTCGCTAGCGACTGTAGTTAAAAAAATGTATGAAAACTTATACAGCGCCTCTAGCGGATACTTGGGTACTAAAACCTCACGTAGCTAACTATCCTACGTCACAGTACTACAGCGACTGTAGTTTTTATAGTAGAATTTGGTAGCAAGAGTAGCGATTTTGACAGATGTTATGGTAACGTACTATTACTACTGTAGTAACGTCAGCCGATCTAAATGTGACAACTCATGGTAGGCGTGCCGATGAAAAAGAGGGGTGTTTATAAGTTTAACGTGTGTCTGTGGCATTGCTCCCAAACGGATGAAACGATTTCCGTTTAGTTTTTTTTTGTGTCATAGATAATTTTATCCCGAGTGTTCTTAGCCATGTTTCAAGAAAATCTGTTCAGCCGTTTGAAGATCATCAGCTCTTTTCTAGTTAATGAGGGGATCTAACTAACTTCCTTATGTCCGATCGATTCGAAAGGTACCGTGTTACTTCAATGATATTGAAAGAACATGGTAAGGTAACCATGACTTTAAATATGACATGTTAGGGTAAGGTTTAGATGTCGGGGGCTTTTTAATATTTTTAATTTTGTATTATATACTGAAACTAGCTATGCCCGCGACTTCGTTCGCGTGAAAGAGTGATTTTTGGCAGCATTTTTTAAAACTTTCATCCCCTACTTTATCCCCTTGGGGGTAGAATTAATCAAAATCCTTTCTTAGCGGATGCCTACGTCATAACATCTACCTGCATGCCAAATTTCAGCCCGATCCGTCCAGTGGTTTGGGCTGTGCGTTGATAGATCACTATGTCAGTCAGTCAGTCACCTTTGAGTTATATATATTGAGATGTGCTTGCTACGTTAATAAGGCCCCAGTGTTCAGTGTATGGTTCCTCTCAATTAATATTTCTGTCGTTATTTAAAACAAAAAAACACCCACACTACTGTAATCCCCAGGCTCGGTAGATAATCTTCTCAGATCTCTAGTTAAGAACCAAAATTCGAAGGTGTGTGTCATACGTTAGTATTCTTATAAACGGCGACGGGCTTGCAACCTGTCACGTACGAAATACTAAATATTGTGCAAAATGTGGACATGTACCATATGTCATGTTTGGAGGAACCTCTAACTACCCTCTTTAGATATCCTCAAAGATCTAAGTAACTATAGATCTGAGGACATATTTTTTTTTATTTTTTGTTATTTGGTACGAACAATGACGAATAGTGAGAACAATAATGTAATTGTAACCATGTTTCAGGTAACATGGGGGTTGCTGGCCGAAACTCTACGCATCAAATTCTGCTCAGCCACCGGCGGGGACCTGTCAGAGGAGAATCTCCGGTTTCTGGCTGAGAAGATCTTCAGGTGTGAATGGTTAATACCTCCTTTTGTAGTTTCATTATCTGTCATACATCCTACTAATATTATAAAGGCGAAAGTTTGTAAGAATGTATGGATGTCTGGATGTATGTTTGTTACTCTTTCACGGTGAAACGGCTGAACGGATCTAGATAAAATTTGGCACAGATATAGATTATGGTCTGGAATAGCACATAGGCTACATTTTATCTCGAAAAATGTACGGTGGGATAGATTTGTTTTGGTTTTTCAAGTAACCACGCGGGAGAAGCCGTGGACGGAAGCTAGTAATAGTATAAATATAGATTAAACGGGTATTTATCGCGTTTTATTTACCTATTTTTCCCGACGTTTCAACAGGTTTACACTCGGTCACGGGATGATTACTAATAATAATGTGTTCAGATTGGCTATTACGGAACTCTGGTTACAATCAATTACAATGAATGTTTATCAGCTACTGTACTGTGATTACGTTATTCTATTACTATCAAAACATTGTTACTAACAGCTTCTAGTTACTAGTGGTGAATTGTATTATGGAAAGTTTATTGCCATAAAATTATTTTATTATATTATTTGTTTATTGCCATTAGTACAATACAATGGATACAGGGGTAGAGGTAGGCCAAAGAAAAGATGGATGGACTGTGTGAAAGATGACATGGGTAAGAAAGGAGTGAGTACTGAGATGACGAATGACAGAGAGAAATGGAAGGAGATCACATGTTGTGCCGACCACATAACGTGGGAAAAAGGCAGGAAGATGATGATGATAATGGCCATTAGTATATTGTTTGTAAATATCAGTAGTGCGATTACGGACCTCTGATACAATCGACACTTGTCAAAACTGGCTCAAATTTATTGAATAAACACTCTTATGTCATACCAAATCACTTGATTACAATGAAAACGTATTGACATTGATTGTAAGCAAAGATCCATAATCGCCCCCCTGAATTACGTAATCACACAGTTGCTGATAGACATTGATTGTAATTGATTGTAATCAGAGTTCGCATAAAAAAAATATAATATAGTAACTTATTAACAGGACAAATTTACCAATGAACACCTTGGAACTGAACGGCATGGCAGTATCTTGGACCCAGTTCTGCAAAGATGCTCTTCCGGAGAGGAACTTCACCTTCTGGGAGTGGTTCTACATGGTGGTGAAAGTCACCAGGGACTACCTGAGGACCCTGTGGTGCGATCGGTGAGGGAAAACACTAATCATTCTCCTGCCCTTATCCCACGCTAAGTGGGGTCGGCACAACATGTTCTCTTCCTCCACTCACTCTATACAGTGAGGGAAAACACTTCATCATCATCATCAGCCTATGGCAGTCCACTGCTGGACATAGGCCTCCCCTAATGAGCGCCATTGCGCCCTGTCTTCAACAAAAACACATATTAAACAAAAAACAAACACTCACACGACTGTAATCCCCATGCTCGGTAGATATCTCCTCAGATCTCTAGTTACTTAGATCTTTGAGTATATCTAAAGAGTCAGAGGCACGTCCGAACATTATATGTGGCACATGTTCACATTTTGCACAGTTAGTATTCCGCACGAGACAGGTTGCAAGCCCATCGCTGCTTATAAGTATACCAACATGACACATACCTTCGAATTTTTGGTTCTAGGGTATGCCGGTTTCCTCACGATGTTTTCCTTCACCGTATAGGAGCATTGGCATTGCGCACATAATTTTTTCGAATGGAAAATCTCGTTGGTGCACGACTATGGTGTATGTATGTTTGTTTGTATGTTATTTTACACCTTTCTTACCCATGTCATCTTTCACACAGTCCATCCATCTTTTCTTTGGCCTACCTCTACCCCTGTATCCATCCACATTCACACCTAACACTCTCCTTGTCACATGACATTCATCTCTCATAACATGTCCATACCACGCTAACCTATTACTCCTCATCTTTTCCGTCAAGGGGCAGAAAGAAGAAGTCTAACATACATTCATCTCTTTCAGACTCATCCGCGGCTTCATTCAAAAGAAGGGTGCAGAAGATATGCTGTCGAAGTGTCCTCCCGGGACTTTCCTGTTACGATTCTCAGATTCAGAACTGGGGGGTATTACCATTGCTTGGGTTGGCGGTAAGTACCTACTAGTAGGGGGAGTAGCTACCACTATCTATGTAAATAAATCTATTTATGTAAAAATGAATTGCTGTTCGTTAGTCTCGCTAAAACTCGAGAACGGCTGAACGGATTTATCTTATCTTGGTCTTGAAATGTTCGTGGAGGTCTAGGGAAGGTTTAAAAAGTAAGAAAAATTCGAATAACTACCGGGAAAACCCTAAAAATAGCCCTTTTCTATTTCCCATACAAACGTTTTCTAAATAAGTACGAAGTCTGCCGGGTCAGCTAGTAAATAATAATTAATATTGGTGGACAGTTCACACAACGCCATCTAGCCCCAAACTAAGCAAAGCTTGTACTATGGGAACCAGATAATTGATATTTTGTACATTTAATACTTTTAACACCCAGACACAGAACTAAAGTACCTAAACTTCAAAGAACAGTGACAAAAGTGGAGACTTCCTTATAACTATTTTTTCTCCGGGTTCGAAATATAACATAGGTGTACTTAACTAAAATTAATACAGTATTATTAGTATTGGACGGGTATTTATCGCGATAGACTGATCAGTCTACCCGTGACCACGACAGCGTGCAAACCTGTCGAAACGTCGGGAAAATAAAAGGTAATTTGAACGCGATAAATACCCGTCTAACACTAATAATAATGTGTTCAGATCGCGTAAGTTTAAAAGTACATAAAATTAATACAGGAAAAGAACTATCGAGTTAATTATTATTATCTATTTCTTAAAATAAAAAAAATCACTATTTTTATATAAGTCGGTAAGTAAGGAAAGAGAATTTTATCAGTTTACTGTATTAATAAAATGAATATTTAATGTCCCTAAGTAATGAACCCGGAAAAAAAGATTAAGTCCTAAGGAAGTCTCCACTTTTAATGTCTTTCTTAGAACTTTACGTATATTAGCTCACCCAATTCCGATTACTGTTCATCACACAAATGTTAGTCCTGGGGGATCGAACCCACAACCTACAGCGCAGAAGGCAGAACTACTACCAACTGAGCTGTGAGGCCAAACAAAAAAAAACAGTGACAATGTAAGGTTGTTTTCAGAGGGTAATGAAGTCTTCAGTCTCCAGCCATTTACATCCCGAGACCTGATGCTTCGCTCGCTCGCCGATAGAGTGTTGGACTTGCCTCAATTGCAGTTCCTATACCCCAATATAGCGAAGGACGATGTATTCTCCAAGTATTATACGAAGCCGGGTGAGTGGACATAGTGTAACACCGTTTTTAGGGTTCCATACCCAAAGGATAAAACGGTACGTCTGCCATGAGTTGTCACATTTAGATCGGCTGACGTTACTACAAGTAATAGTACGTTACTATGACATCTGTCAAAATTGTTACTCATGGTATCAAATTCTAAGCAAATGAAGCGCAAACTACAGTCGCTGTAGTACGCTGTGACGTAGGATAGTTAACTACGTGACGTTTTAGTACCCAACTATCCGCTAGAGGCGCTGTACAAGTTTTCATACGTTTTTTTAAAGACAGTCGCTAGCGAGTGTAGATTGTGAAAACTCATGGTAGACCTACGGGACCCTATTACTAAGACTTCGCTGTCCGTCTGACTGTCTGTCAGTTAGATAGTTGAAACATCCTAGAATGAAAATTAAAACGATTTTGGAATGTATAGGCGACCAAGAAATTGGTTTACCACTCTAAGGCTGAATATCATTTGCACGTACAAAACATCAAGGGCTATTTTCGCTTGACAGATTAATAACTGCTACGTCAGAATCTGTCATAGTAATCCTTAGCGAATAATTATGTTACTGGGAGATGTCATCAAAAGTGGTAAACCAATTTCTTGGTCGCCTATACAAGTAAAGCCCTTATATTTGATACCCCATTCAATAAACGTAGAAAGGTTTTTTTTCAACTTTGGAACCCAATATCTTTATAACCCCTTCATCGATTAAGCTCATATGCTTCCCAGCAAATCTACAGCAGAATCTCTAGACCTTCCAAGTTTCATGCAGATTGGATTAACGGTTCATAAGTAATGCTCTAACAAACCTATCCCTTCATTTGTCATAGGTTAAAGCAAAAACGGTTTATCTCAAAGGAGGTTTATTTATGACTGTTTTTGTACGAGCATTTTTGCACGAGACATGGTATAGATCCTTTGGAGTCTTGTTAATACCACAAGTAATGGTGGTAATTCGGTTATTTTGCAGACTAACTTAAAAATGCTACCATAGGTACGATCTTATTTGGCTTTATAGACCAAATTAGAGTAACATTTTTGAATGACAGTTTTAAAAAGATCTAAAATTGACATAATCATTCTAATTTAATTAATTTTCCACCATTTTCACGTAGCTTTAGTCAACACCAATTTACATGGCTTCTAAAATAAGCTAAAACACGTCAATCATACGTCAGTTTAGTCAAATTTAGAATTGTAATTTGAAATGTTTACGCTAATTTAGTATTTGATGTGAACAAAATAAGGTCGTGTTTAGTTCAGCATTTTTTTTAGATTTTTTTAGTTAGTCCGCGGAACTACAGAATCACCACCATTATCTAAAATTTATTTTTTGTTTGATTATTAACTTGTTCAGTCTTAACAAATGACAGGATATACACAAACATAAAACGCCAAATCGCCCTACTTGCCACTGAGATCACTCGCTTCGCTCGCTCAATCAATAAAGTGAGATTGACTGTTCTGACAGAGAACGAGATGCTAAAGAACGGATACGTGAAGCCAGTTCTGGTGACCACCCTGCCGCCCTACATGTCGTCCGCGTCCCCGGCGTACGCGCACTCGCCCGACTCGCACCGCAACACGCCCAGCGTGCAGAGCAGGTCAGTCTCAACCCCCTTTTCGACCCCCCTTTTCACCCTTTCTTCACCCCGTTCTAACAGCCCTGGTAGCATCACTACATGTAATGCACAGAATTTTTTTTACCCTCCTTTTTAACCCCTTTTACCCTACTTTTCAACCCGTACTAACAGCCCTGATAGCATCACTACATGTAATGCACAGAACATATATACCTTTCACCCTCCTTTTTACCCCCTTTTACTCTCCTTTTCACCCCGTACTAACAGCCCTGGTTGCATCCTTACATGTAATGTCTACAACATATTGTACACCACCTTCCACCCTTATTTTTACCCCCTTTTACTCTCCTTTTCATCTCGTAATAACAGTCCTGGTAGCATCACTACATGCAATATACAAAACATATACAGTACACCCCATTACACCTCTATTTTTACCCCTTTTTACCCTCATTTTCACTTCGTAATTACAGTCATGCAATGTGCAGATTAGATATACAGTACACCCCCTTTCCAAAGAAGGGTTCTTTTCACCCGCTACTAACAGTGTTGCTAGCATCACTACCTGCTATGTGCAGAATAAAATATAAAGCACACCCCTTTTCACCCTCCACACCATGTTAACAGATTTTATATTATTTTCTTATTTTAATATTATTATTTTCTCCCCTAGGTACATGATTGATTTTTAATAATTTCAAGCAGATTTTTCGAGGACATTTTTTTATATTGTTTAAGTTAAGTTTAAATACACTGACATTTTAGTTTAAGTTTTATTAGTCACATCCTTATTTTGTAATAAGTTTGTTCTTAAATTTAAGTTCGTAAGATGCTTTTGCATTTTTAAGTTATTTTTCTGTGGCTCTTAGTTTTAAGTATTTTTAAGTTTTCATTTTACTTTATCATAATAACTCTATTATTTATTCCAAAAAGAGTTTTTGACCTGACATTATTAACTTTGTCACATATTACTAACTACTGTGCAAAATGTAGGCATGACAATTATTGACTAGCTGTCGTCAGCTCTTTCGTCTATATGACGATAACTTTTTTATCCGACATCCGATTTTAATGAAACAAAACCTATATTCTGCTCCAAATTACGGGCTATCCACCTGTGAAAACTGCATGAAAATCCGTTCAGTAGTTTTAGTGTTATGCGCGAACAAATAAACAGACAAAAGTAATTTAAAAAATCGCTCATTTTTATTCTATTACTCATTGTTACTAGCAACCGCGCGCGGCTTTACTCAATGATACCGGCCTGAATAAAAAGTAACCTATGTGGTATTCCAGGTCATAAACTACGCGTATTCCAAGTTTCATCTAGATCCGTTCACCCGTTTCAAAGTAATTAATTAACAAACATCTATACATCCTAACTTTCGCATTTATAAACCGTGTAATTTTAATGGTTGTTTTCCCGCAGCGAAATGGTTTGTCTTGGTAATACAATCGTTGTATAAACAAATTAAATATTAGAAACAAAAAAAAAAAAAAAATGAAAATTTAATTTGAAAGCGACCACGAACCAATAGTAATTCATCCCGATGCCTACGCGAAGGCGGCCGGCGGCGCGTGCGATCCGAATAGTACCTACAAGTTACGTCTAATGCTACTATTGTTCCTCACATTTTCGAGTTTATGAATATTTTTAAATTATTTTATACAAAAACATCTTTATTTTTTTACTTTTACTCTATTTTTCGAAAGTACTCCTTATGGCAAGTTGTTCTGCCGCGGGAAAACAACCATTAAAATTTCACGGTGTATAGTTGGATTATTTTTTTCAATGCACAGACACACTGAATTCTGTTTTATTATATGTTTATACTAGCTGTCTCCCACGCAACTTTGTCTGTGTTTGTGTGCGTTTTAAGTGATATATTTTTTTCCTGTTTTTGCAACATTTTTCATTGATGCTCCGCTCCTATATAGCCTATAGCCTTCCTCGATAAATGAACTATAACACACAAGAATATTATTTCAATTCGAACCAGTAGTTCCTGAGATTAGCGCATTCAAACAAAGTCTTCAAATTTATAAATTTATAATATTACATTACATTATATTATATTATATTATATTATATTATATTATATTATATTATATTATAAAGTAATAATTTGATATAATGATTTCTTATAGCTGCAGCACGACAATACTTCAGCTGTAGATGGAATATCTACAACGATGCTTAAATTATACAATATTTCAATGTAAACTCACACACCCCGCGTTTACATCAATGTATAAAACAGGTATTCAACATGTTTTATACCGAGTTGGGTCTTAAAATGTTTCTACAAGTGAAAATCTGTAAAAATGTGTTTATTGTTGGACCTTTCTACTCAACGGCTTGGTCACTGTTCTCACTATTCGTCATTGTTCGCAACAAACAATTTTGGTTATCTCGTAAAATATTAGTTAATTTTAAATGTACCCTTCGTGAAATAACTTATTACCAATCTTTTACCGCTCTATCTTCTAATAGCTTGAAAGACGAGCTCTAAATACAAGGTTAATTTTTTTTAAATAACGGTAAAATATCAAATTGAGTAGAAACGTCCTGTTACTGTGTATAGCTGTTGGTTTTCCTATGAATATAATATGTTGTATTAAAGTATTATCATTGATTGTTTGCAGCGAAAACAATATGTTAACATATTTAAGATTAAATGTATATAAAACTTGTAGAAAACGTGTCGAAGACAACGTGTAGAAGAAAAAAAGTTCTTGTTTTAAATAAAACATGTATGATAAGACTCCTTCGACGTTTTGTTATCGTGTATCAAACATGTATTTATATATAAACGCGGGGTCGGGGTGGCTACTCTGCAAAACTATCAACGATATATCGGCACAATAATCGTGCAAAATCTAATTCAAATTCAAAATATAATTATGTATTCGATAAAATCACAAGGATTACTTTGAAACGTCTTACATGCGATTAAATCTATGTGCCAATTCCAACCTAACCCAAGTACGAGAAGAACAGGCGAGGAACTCGTCTCGGTCCTAGCGCTTTGTATGATCCTTCTTTTGTATGACAAAAATTGTAATCTTAGTAACATCGTTTCGATCATCATTTGACATTACTTTTGACAATCGATTTTGTAAAACTAAACACCACTTAAGTACGATAAGATAATTTGAATTTGACAACAAAAAAACTCTCACACGACTGACCCCCAGGCTCGGTAGATATCTCCTCACATCTCTACTTACTTAGATCTTTGAGGATATCCAAAGAGGGTAGTCAGAGACACGTCCAAACATAGAAACAACAAAATAACTGCTAATTCGAGTGAATTTGACGAACATTTCGTCCCGATTATATCTTTGTCGTTTTGTGGAGTAGCCCTCCAGGGTAATACAAAATAAACTAAAGTTTCTTAAACTATCAAAACTAACTTGGTTTGAACTTATAGGGGCCTTACTACAAAATCTTCGGGCAATATCAAAGTAATATACCTGTCATATTTCGTACCATTACTTATTAAAATTGTAATAACTTTGATATTTGGTACCATGCCATAAAAATTGTATTGAAGTAGTGTTACTTCAAGATTGAAATGTGACTTTTCTGAAATATGATTGTTTGTAAGAGCTTGTGGTACGGTCCCCGAGGTTTTAATATCATTGTGTTTGGAATATCAAGTGTGTCAAAATATTTATAGCGTCCAACGCTTGCGAGGGATAAGTAAAATTATCATATCTATTTTATTTATTAACCGATCTCTATGAAACAAAGCCTAAGTTTTAATCCAAGCTTATCTCAATACATTAGTGAAAACTGCATTCGATTTGGTTCAGCCGTTGCAGAGATTAGCGTGCACAAACGCAAAGATAAACGATTTTATTATATGTATAGATACAATGTTTATGTATGTATTTATTAAGTTTTAAGGTTTAATACAGTATTATTTCAAAGCAAAATTCATTTCAAGATTGACTGTCTTCACAGCTCAGTTGGTAGTAGCTCTGCCTTCTGCGCTGCAGGTTGTGGGTTCGATCCCCCAGGACTAACATTTGTGTGAACAAAGATTTAAAAATTAAATTAAATTTATCAAATATGATTTCAAAATCATTGTTAAAAAGCATGCTTAAGAAAAAAACTTTGGACACAGTAGCTATTTAATTAAAATACTATCAAAAACTACATATCAAATAGTTTTTCGAAAAATATTGTCAAAGGCATTTAAGATATAAAAAACATGAGGTAAGTATACGATTTACGCTAAAGTATATTTTTTAATTATGACCAATTTAGGATATTAGTAAGCCATGATCAAATAAATTTAAATACTATCCCCAGAATAAATCGTAAAAATATAATTTATAATGTGAATTATAGTTTTATGCATTGAAACCTTCCTTCTGGACAGTCGGGTAAAAATAATATTTAATTGCATAGCTGTCAAATACTAAAAATATTGCGAAAAGAATTATGAAAAATACGTTTTTGTAATTTAGTGTTTACCAGGATTTAATTAACCGTCCTATGACCAGAGATATCTCATTTAGCATTTTGTGAAGCGACTGATTATATAATATATTATTTACTTATATAATTTAAATAAGAGTTGTTATTATTATATTTACATGGGAATTTTGGGTCCACAAAATTGAATTTTGCTAGATTTTTTCAGGTATGACGAAGAAGTAAATTATCATAATAATTAGGTCACTTTATCCAAATATCGAATATATTATAAAAAAAATACATTTGATAATTTCCTTATATTTATAATTACTTTGTAAAAACGTTCGATGTTTATCCTTGTCATCCTAATGTCAATGGAAAGAGATGGCAATAGATTTTAAACACAGCCTAAAGAGGCATATACCTTCATAGTTATTAATAAAACTATGTACTTGCAAAGTGTTAAAACCACCATTTTTTCAAAACTTGTTAAAAAAAGTAAGTAGGTATAAAGTAATTTTTATGCATTTTACTAGTAGGTAGGTTTTGCTCTCAATCGTTTGTATTTTATTTACAAAATGTTAAAAAAAAGCTTAGATAGATAAACGTTGACGTGGAATTGAAACTGACAAAAATATTCCAAAAATTCAGTATTCCGATGAGATTGAATGATGTGACCGAAAAACGTATGGGTGATGAAACTGACAAAAATGTATATTCGGTGAAACTGTCAAAAATGTATGTTCATCAGTGTTGGATGTTGTCAATTAAGTTAAACGTATTTTTGTCAGTATTTTAGTAGGTACATAATTGTTAGTTCTTAAGTAATATTTAATTCGCTTTTCAATCAAAGAAAACTGAAATTTTTATTTTGTATAATTCGGTGCTCGTTTCTTTAAGTACATTAGTTTAGCCATTATTTAGATTTAATAAAATTAATTAAAGCTTCTAGGTTAACTGAATATTTAAAATTTTCAAATTTTCAATTGGTATAAAAGTGTATAACAATAATATAATCGTTATATTATATAAAATTGATGTTGAATATTATATAGTATTATAGTATTACAAATGATGTGCCGTTTCAACTACATTATAACGGCCCTAGGGCGGCCTATATGGCCATCAAAACTGTCCAATCAGAGTCGGTCAATTATTGTTTAATTATAATTGATATTTTGTTTATATTCTCAATTGGCGTTTATAATTATATAGTTTATAAAAACGAATTTATATTACATTAGATTTGTAAGACATTTTTGAATATTTCATGGATGTGACTATAACTTTACTACTTATAGATAGTTATAAAATCATACACTGATATAAATCATTTAAATCGTATCTATCTCGAAGTAAATATACTTTTAAAATATAATTTATGCAACCATAATATGTTTTTGAAATAAAAAAATTCCTATATCATTAAAAAAGACATAATTTAAATTAAAAATTCAATAACAATAAGATTTCACGATAAAATTGTACGCCTTGAGCACAACGGTATAAAAAATCTAAAGCTTTCCAATTAACGACAATTTTTTAGTTGTAATAAAATATGATTTAAATGATTTATACAAAACAAGTTAGTTACGTTAAGAATTTTTGAAATTTTTGATTGTTGAACGCACTAATGATTATATCAAAATCTCAAATCACTCTTAACTTCAAAATAGTCTATGTCTAGCTAAAAGTTGACCATTTAACTCAGAGCACCGGTAGTGTAGACGCTTAGTAAATACCACACGATGACCGCACTAAAAGTTGCTTATGAAGGGTTACTAATACCGAGAATAAAAAGAAAAAGAATTAATAAATCTTTATTTCAGATAAGTCTAAATACTACTAGTATTTATAGAAAAAAATCAAAACCCTATTTCACTCTTGTGATCCATACGAATCCAATGATACTTCATTTGTCAAAATTCGGCCAGCCGTTTGGGCTCTAGCGACAGCCAAAGGAACTTGCATACATACATACCCTCAAGAACTTTACCCTCCGTCTTCGCTTCGCAGTCGGGTAAAAACAAAGCCCATGGTAAAATAACTGCCTTACAGACATACATTGTAGGTGCTTTTTGTTAAATGTCGCGAGAATTTTTGAGATTTTGTGTAATATTGGAAACTGACATTTGAAACATTTTGCAAATATTGTAATGATCTATACATACATAATGTTAATGTTGAATGCATGTATGTTTGTCTTTTTTGTAATACAATTATATGTGAGAAAACGTTTTTTATTATTTAGAATAAAAATTGTCTTTGCGTTCAGTAGAAAGGCCTTTTGACGTTTCTGAAACATGGTTTATAAGACCCGTGTGTGGTAAGACCCGAGAACGTTCGTATTTTAGAAAAGTTTTTGTTTTTGCTATTAAACCAAAGACAATTTTTCATTTCTCAAGCCCCAAAGCGAAAATGCAACACAGACGGTCGTTTATTTTATTTTAATTAAAAATTATATTTTATTTAAAAAGTAATTGATTGATGTACCATAGACACTACAACTTCTTTTTTGTCTGTGCTGCCTTTTGGCGACGGTGTCAGTTGTAGGTTATGATTTTGTTTTACGACCGTCCTTGTCTAATGTGTTGCATTTTCTCTTTCTTTCCCGATTCCCTGTGGTGCTACGTGGCGGCGGCATGGAACCAAAACTACACAACTTGAATTTTATTGATTTTTACAATTTTTTTTGAACTTTGGTTCAACTGAAACATAATATTTATCCAAAATAAAATCGCGTCTTTTTGACTATGAATATTTTGACTCAAAAATACATTTATGTAATTAAATATATGAATTAATCTAACATCAAAAATTTACAAAAAAATGCTAACTTAATATAAAAATGTATTGTATGTTAACTCTATGTACTGTAATACTGTAATACGATTCAAAATACTATAAAAATAATTTCTTACAAAAAAAATAATCCATCTCCAAAAATCTTCATCATTCAAACAAAAAACTGTAAAATAAATTATATTTTGATATACACACATCTTTACACAAAAACCTACAAAAAAATGCATACTTAAACAAAAAAAAAACAATTTGCAAAAAAATATCATTTTAAAATAACGTAATCATATTCCCATAAATACAAAATGCCTCAAAATGCCTTAAAAACCTTAAAATGCCTTAACAAAAAAAAAACTATTTGAAAAAAATATCAATTCAAAAAACCTAATCATATTTTCATAAACACACATCTACACCCAAAAACATACAAAAATGCTTAATTAACTCGAAAAACTAAAATACAAAAATGCTTAAACTCAAAAAAAATAAAAAAAAAACCGAAATAATATTATTAAAAAAAAATACCAGTTACTTCAGTGCTCAGACTCCCGCGCAGGCTGACACGTTCATGGATAGCGAGCTGTTCGAGCAAATACGAGCTTTCGAGCCCGAAGGCCTCGACGATCTGGACTTCTACAACAACGTGGCCATGAAGTGAGTATTCTATACAGGGTGATACCAGGTCTACCATGAGTTTTCACAATCTACACTCGCTAGCGACTAGTTAAAAAATTGTATGAAAACTTGTACAGCGCCTCTAGCGGATAGTTGGGTACTAAAACGTCACGTAGTTAACTATCCTACGTCACAGTACTACAGCGACTGTAGTTTGCGCTTCATTCATTTGCTTAGAATTTGGTACCATGAGTAACAATTTTGGCAGATGTCATAGTAACGTACTATTACTATTACTGTAGTAACGTCAGCCGATCTAAATGTGACAACTCATGGTAGAAGTACTGACTACTTTTTAAAACTTTAGGGCGATAAAGTACCCATCAATATAAACAACTAAGAAACTAACACTGAGAGCGCAAAAAAAACAGCTGTTTCATACAAAAGTTCAATACCTACTTGCTTAAAATGTAACATGAAATTCTTCTTAGTTTTAAATTTTAATGGTTGTTTTCCCGCAACGAAAAGGTTTGGTCTTGGTAATATAATCGTTGTAAAAACAAATTAAATATTAGAAACAAAAAATACAGACATACCATTGTGAAAATTTAATTCGAAAGCGACCACGAACCAATAGTAATTCATCCCGATACTACGCGAAGGATTCGCGCGTGCGATTCGAATAGTAGCACAAGTACAAGTTACGTCTAATGTTACTATCGTTCCTCACGTTTTCGAGTTCATGAATATTTTTTAAATTATTTTAAAACAAAAATATCTTTATTTTAATTTTTTTACTCTATGTTTCGAAAGTACTCCTTATGGCAAGTTATTCTGACGCGGGAAAACAACCACTAAAAATTCACGGTGTATCTAGTAAAAACTAAAAACTAGTAAAAAGCATTTAAAAAAATCGGGCCCTCAAAATTTCATAGGTTTTATTTGGCCCTTAATGTAAAAGTTTGTCTAACCCTGAAAAATTTTATGAGACTGAAGTCAGGGTAGCAAGTAGTGGTCCCTGCCTACCCCCTATGGAAAGTTGTGATTTTAATGTATGTTTGTATTTTTTCAGGTGATGAAGAATACAAAAGATAAATAAAAAATCCTATACTTAGGCCAATTGGACAGTATATGACTTACTTCGAAAATAAACAAAAAATATTTTAGTATGATATCCAAACGTTCGCGTTTATTATATGACGACCTCAGTGGCGCAGCGGGTAAGAGTCCGCCTGCGACGCAAGAGGTTGCGGGTTCGATTCCCGCCTCGGAACAAATTTGTGTACGATCTGCAGAAATTTGTTCCGTTGGTCTGGGTGTGTATGTATAATAAAAAATATCTATCTATATACCTATATCATGTATTAAATATATCAGTTATCTAGTACCCATAACACAAGCTTTGAGTAGCTTACTTTGGGGCTAGATGATGCTGTGTGGATTGTCCAGCATTATTTATTATTATTATTTATTATATTTATTACCCGCGACTTCGTTCGGAAAATCTATCAATTTAACATACGAATTCTAAAATTATTGATATCCAATTGGGATGTCGTTTAGCGTGACTTAAAAACTTTACAAATTATACACTAAAACCTCAAAAACCTCTCTATCCATCGGTGAAAACACCATGAAAATCGGTGCAGTAGTTTTGTACAGACAGACAAACGCGGCGGAGGACTTTGTTTTATACATATGTAGTGATACCCTCTAGTACCTACTGTCCCATTGACCTAGGTACAAAATCAGTACTAAAACTAATACCTAGATAGATACCTAAGTTTCAGTCAGTTCAAAACAGGCATCTATTAACAGTGCCATAACAACCATTATCGCGTAACACTTATTAGTTAGCATAGAATTCAATATTGTAATATTATATATACAATGTTATATTATTCTAATTTTATAATTGAAAAATATAATCGACATAAAAAACTAATGAAAATCCCGTGGCTTCGTTCGCGTAATTTGTTTTCGTACACCAACCTGCTGGGTTTACCACAAGCTCTTATAAACCATTATGTTTCAGAAACGTCACATTTCAAGCTTGAAGTAACACTACTTCAATACAGTTTCTATAGGTCATGGTACGAAATATCAAAGTTATATTACTTTGATACTGCCCTGAGCTTGTGGTAAGGCCCATTACCCCACAGTATACGACTTGTCTTCTACAGTATCAATCTCTTTTCAATTGTCAACGCCTAAAACAAATTATGAAAATAATTGTATACGAAACTTGTAGAAAACTGTCGAATAAGTCTCCTTTTAACAAAACATTCTCATTTCAACATCTAGAGCGCTGGTGGTGTAGTGGTAGCACCCCTGCCTCACGATCCGAAGGTCGTGGGTTCAAACCTGGTCGTGCACCAATGAGTTTTTCCATTCGAAAAATTTATGTGCGCAATGCCAGTGCTCTTAAATGGTGAAGGAAAACATCGTGAGGAAACCGGCATGCCCTAGAACCGAAAATTCGAAGGTATGTGTCATAGGTTAGTATTCTTATAAGCGGCGATGGGCTTGCAACCTGTCACGTATGGAATACTAACTATTGTGCAAAATGTGGGCATGTACCAAATTGCCTCTGACTACCCTCTTTAGATATCCTCAAAGATCTAAGTAATTAAAGATCTGAGGAGATATCTACCGAGCCCGGGGATTACAGTCGTGATCATATTTATTTTTTTATTTTTTATTTATTCAACATCTAGGATTATTTTACTTCGCGTTTATATCTTTATACATGTTCGATACACGTAACAAGAGTCTCAAAGAGCCATAAACATGTTTTGTTATATACAAGAAAATAAAAATCAGTCTTTGACACGTTTTCAACAAGTCTAATATATAGTTACACAACGTGTTTCAATTGTGAGAATAAAGAAAACAGTTTAATATATGTATAATACTTGTTTTATACATTGGTGTAAACGTGGGGGCTACAGGGCAAATTGTAGGACTTCCTTTTTTAGTGTGCAGATCTAGACTCAAAAGAAACCTATAAAATTTCTAGACCCAGAAAGAAACCTAGATTATTTTCAGCTCTCTAGGACTTATGGTTTGGGCTGTACATTGATCAGTCAGTCAGATAGTAAAGGAAAAGTTATATACAGGGTGTCCCAAAAAGTAGTGTCAAGCGAAAGTCCAGAGATAGAACACCCCTTGGGATACCCGAATCACCCCCATGTATGTTCCGCGATTTTCTATAGTTTTCGAGTTATTAATTTTTTTCCGAATTTTTGAAAATTTACGACTTGAACAACTTAAAACATTCTTACAAAAAAAGTAGAAAACTTTCTTAAGATTTTTTTTGACTGAAAATGTTGGTGTAAAGTCAAATAATTACGTTCGGTGAATTATGACTAAAATTTTCAACTTTAAATTAAAAATCTTAACAAGTGATTTCATGGTTCTTAAATAAGTCTAAAGAATTCTCCAGACTCTCAGCTTTCATCATCATTAAAAAAAAGTAGTACTTAATGGCCTACTTTGGCTAAAATCGGCCTTCAAAGACGGTGAGGTGGAAAATTCTCAAAATTAGCTTGAATCTTGAAAGCCGATTTTAGCCAAAGTAGCCTATTAAGTATGGTTATGGAAACTGATAGTCTGGAAAATTCCTTAAATTTATCTTAGAACCATGAAATCACTTGTTAAGATTTTTAATTTAAAGTTGAAAATTTTAGTGATAATTCACCGAACGTAATTATTTGACTTTACACCAACATTTTCATAGTTTTCATCAAAGTCACGTAGCTGATTATTTTATGCATAAAAGAACAACTCATAACAATTCAGTAGCAAAAAAAAATCTCAAGAAAGTTTTCTACTTTTTTTGTAAGAATGTTTTAAGTTGTTCAAGTCGTAAATTTTCAAAAATTCGGAAAAAAATTAATAACTCGAAAACTATAGAAAATCGCGGAACATACATGGGGGTGATTCGGGTACCCCAAGGGGTGTTCTATCTCTGGACTTTCGCTTGACACTACTTTTTGGGACACCCTGTATATTTAGATAATTAAGTATATCTAGTTGAATTGACAAGGTTAAGAAATCACTATGTTATGAATATTAAAAATACGAAAAATATATTTAATATGACAATATAAAGTAAGTATAAAAATATAGTTAGCGCTTATAAATATTTTGCGAACAAAAAAAGCGTTGCAATTATCAAAAAGTGTTGTGCCATTTTTTTTAACAAAATAGATAAATTTATCGCACGACAAATTGTGTCCTTCTATTCAAGTATTTTTCGGCATTTCTATAGATTTATATAAAGGAATATGTTTTTTAAATGTTATTAACATAATTATACTTAATATGAGTAATGGTCCTTTCTACTCAACGATTTCGTCATTGTTCTCACTTTCGTCATTGTTCGCAACAAACAATTTTATTATCTCTTATAATATTAGTTAATTTTAAATGTACCCTTCGTGAAATAACTTATTATCAACCAATCTCTTATTGCTCTTCATGCTATCAGCTTGAAAGACGAGCTCTAAAATCAAGGTATTTTTTTTTAAGTAACGGTAAAATATCAAATTGAGTAGAAACGACCAGTACCCCTAGTATGAGTTTTTGATTTACGAAAACTTTTTTCGAATAGTATCCTTTCATACATTTTCCTCCATCGGAAATGTTAAGGAACTAAAATAAGGTTGATAATATCGAAAATATTATGTAATCGGCAGTCCCAGCAATGATTTTTTAATCAAGTTTTCACGATATCGACTTTATTTTAGTTCCTTAAAATTTCCGATGGAGGTAAATGTATGAAAGGATACTATTCGAAAAAAGTTTTCGTTAACCATCAAAAACTCATACTAGGGGTACTGATTAAACTTTGTTTTATTGTTTGTTTATTATAGTTATTATTGACGTACTTATGTACCTTCTAGATTGTAGATTAGTTGTAAGAAATTTTATATATTTAAATTCATTTTAACCAATTCATTGAAACCAAGGTCACTCCTGTTGGGACGCTGGATTACAAACGTCTGGAAAGTGCTTAAGTTTACCAATATGACTCAAATTTTACTATACTTATATTGTGTGTTGATGGCCAATTTACAAGCTCCCATGTAAATATCTATATAAACAAAAGTAATATTACTCTAGGTACTTAAGTACCTAAGAAAAAACATTATTGTATCAGAAATCGTTAATAATTAAATGAGAATTGGTATATAAAAAAATAATACAAATTTAATGAAAAAGGTTCCTCGCGGGCGAAGCCGCGGGGGAAGCTAGTAGAATATAATTATATTGATAGTTTTCACGTGCTTGTAACTGAGCTTAATCGAATTTATATTCAATTCGTGATATTTATGTGGCCTTAACACTAACGTTTAGACTGTTAATAAAACAGTTTTTTTTATCTTCCGCACGTATATTAGCTGTACTGGGTGTCCGGGAATAAGTATGTTAACTCGGGTGATTCACGACACGCGAACAATAAATGTACGTCGTACATTTGCAATCAACCGAGAGATGGGCCGTACCACGAATTCATAATACATTACCGAATTAGTGTTACATTGTTATTTCGTACCATGAGAAAAGAGTGCATGCGGCGGAGATGCGAATGTTGAGATGGATGTGTGGAGTGACAAGGATGGATAAAATAAGGAATGAGTATATCAGAGGAAGTCTGAAAGTGGCACCGGTGACGGAAAAGATGAGGAGTAATAGGTTAGCATGGTATGGACATGTTATGAGAAGAGATGAATGTCATGTGACGAGGAGAGTGTTAGATATGAATGTGGATGGGTACAGGGATACAAGGGTAGAGGTAGACCAAAGAAAAGATGGATGGACTGTGTGAAAGATGACATGGGTTAGAAAGGAGTGAGTACTGAGATGACGAATGATAGAGGGAAATGGAAGAAGATCACATGTTGTGCCGACCCCACATAACGTGGGAAAAGGGCAGGAAGATGATGATGATGATGTTATTTCGTAGCATGACCTATGCAAATTGTATGGAAGTAGTGACGTTTCTGTAATGGAATCGTTACGAAATCTTTCTGGAAGACTTCGTGGTAAGGTCCCAGGATGACCGATCTATGCTCGGTTTTTATACGACGTTTGCTTAACAACGCCATCTTTTGTCAAGTAGCTTTAGTGTTGCTGTGTCTTTAAAACAGTTTTTCACTGCCTGAAAACACGCTTATTTTGACATTTTCTGATAACGGAATCTAGCTAGATCACCGCCGCATACTGAATTTCATGAAAATCGTTGGAGCCGTTTCCGAGATTCATATTATATGTACATGCTTAACATAGATACTAGTTTCAGAACACCCTGTATCTAACTGTTTTGCATTTAGTCTTTTTCGCTTGGCGAAAATGGCGCTTTGTACAAAAACAATATAATACACATTAACAAAAGATAACATACTTACGTAAAACCAATTAATACATAGAGTACAAAAAAAATAGGTACCTACTTAGGTACATATACCTACTCGTATTAACACTACCTATGTTATTTTGGTTAATGTAGACTTTAAATACTTACGAAATTAGCGACCCACAATTACACAAAATCAAATGCAACTTTCAAAAAAATAACGCGTTTGTTTAAGGGCGGCCGTACACGGACTGCTCGAGCAGTTAGCGGCTGAGCGATGTACACGGACTGCTCGAGCGGTCGGTTGTTGGCTGCTCGAGCTACGCTACC
The DNA here is from genome assembly GCA_963675405.1 of Cosmorhoe ocellata. Classification (NCBI taxonomy): domain Eukaryota; kingdom Metazoa; phylum Arthropoda; class Insecta; order Lepidoptera; family Geometridae; genus Cosmorhoe; species Cosmorhoe ocellata. Next base: position 2,047,351 of record OY776273.1, read on the forward strand.
AACCGCTCGAGCAGTTGATTTGACAAGGGACGGGGGGGGGGGGAGATCGGAAAGCTGTCGACTGCTCTAGCGCAGTCAACGGCTCGAGCAGTCGGTGTATGCCTCGCGACCGCTCGCGAGCTGTTGTTGACGGCACGATGGAATTTCGTCATGCAGTTGACGGCTTGAAGCGGTCGCGACTGCTCGAGCAGTCGTGTGTACGGCAGCGAATGAATGACTATAGTTCACCGCGCGGTCGCGGCTTTTAGCAGTCGGCCTCAACTGCTTGAAGCAGTCCGTGTACCTACTGCAGCCCTAAGGGTTATACCTACCCTTTAGTAACTATAACAGATCACTGGTTATACCATACATACAAAGAAACAGCCTGCTAAAACCACATCCCCTCTTGGCTTAGCCAGTCGGATTATTTTTACTACTTCCTTTGAAATGAAATCTTTTATTTACTTTGACGAAGTTCCATCTCATGACCGTCAGCGTCGAAAGTTTAAAAATAATGCACCTACAGATTAAAGTAATTAATTTCGTAAATAACAAGATTATTTCATTACCCACACCAAAGATTTAAATCGTAGATATGCCCGGACGCCAAAAACTGTGGCACTGTTTTTACTTGTGTGTGTTAACAACATGCCGATGCACGCACACTAATGATTAGTAAAAAATTAACCAAACAGCAGTTATTTCACCATTTATTGTGCAGTTATATTGCACGATCTTTCGTAAAAAAATATACTTATTGCTTTTGTACCCTGAAATTGAAAATAATTTGGTGTGCCAAATGAGCGCGTTATCTCATTTCGTGTGGCAACAAAACGGCGCGGTATCAGTACCGTACGGGGCATATCCATCGGATTTAAATCTTTGACCCACACGTTATTCAACACCCTTTTTTAAACGAGATTTTGTGGATTTGAAATGAGTTCATTCGTGTCGGTCAACAAAGTTGAATTTGAGGTTGAATGTAATTACCAAGTTATTACCTAGTTATGTCTAGATGTCTAAATGGAAATAAATATTATAATTGTTCAATTCTTTGTTTTATTTTAACTTCTTTTCAATCTAGATAAACCTAATTTAATAAAACGGTAACGGAGCGTAGGTTGGTAAGTATCCTACAAGAAATATTTTTAGTAAATTTTAGGCAATAAAATTTACATTAATTACCTACATTAACATTATTTATGTTTTATATTACGATATAGATACCGAAATAGCACTTTTAGATTTTTCGTCTATCTGTAAGCTGTAGGTAGGTACTTAGGAACATGTCTTTGAAATCGCATACCTACCTACTGTCAAAACTAGGTGATGGATTTTGATGAAACTTAACATAATGCTAGCCTATACTATAGAAGAGGATCTTAAGGGGCGTCTAAACGGGCTATATTTTACGACAATTTGTGGCTGCAATTATTGGCAAACATTGCCCAGCCATCAAAAAAACATTTTAGTGCATTATATGGCTGAGCAATCAATTGCAGGCAACATGTTGCAATATGGCTGCAATAGTATGGCCTTTGATTAAGAGCCTTTAATGAGCCATACAATCCAGCAACAATGGCCGACGAAATGACGCTCATCGCAGCCGCTTACATTGTTTTGGTAGAAAAACGAAAAAAAGGACACGAATGTGGATTCGACCCTACCTAAGCCTAGCCTAAAATATGTGGCTATAATGCCGGCACTGCAGCACGGTATTGCAGCCACAAGTTGTCGTAAAATATAGCCCGTTTAGACGCCCCTTAAGTTATATGTCATCACGCTCACTCACGATCAATATTTCCGCGTTTCGCGGACGAAGTCGTAGGTAGGGGAAACTGGGGACACTTGATTACCCCTTTTGTTTTTTGCCTCTACAAGCCCCATTTATCAACATATTGCAAATGTTTTTGCACTAAAACACGTGGAATTTCATTGCAAACTACTGATATAGTTCCCATAAACCTCCATTTATAAATTATGAAAATTTCGTACAAAAACTAACAGAAGAGAATTGTACCAAGTATCCCGTACGTATGGGTGACTTGTTCCTCCCCTATGTTAGATTTGATCCGGGGGGATTGAGTCTCCCATACGCATGGAACACTTGGTCCAATTGATAAATCTTCGGGATTCGTTTTGTAAATTATGAAATAAAATACGTTTAAATATCATATCACATATATTTTGCATTACCGTCAAACGGGGCAACTTGAGACAATTGTGTAACAACATTCTGTGACAAATAATTTTTCTGTTGGACTCACAGTTGTCAGAAAAATTACAACAGCGAAGGAACCATTAGGAAAATTGGTAGCATCAACTTCTGGCACATTAATGGCATTCACTTTTGTATCTAATAAGTTAGTCTGCCATACTTTCACCAGAGTTTTCTTGAACGTTCATTTTAATAAATATATTTTCTTCCGCATCACTTGGCAGAAACTGCGTGATATCACCGCCGTCATCCTATTCATCGTAGTGTGTTTATGGACGTAGCCCGTGTTCTCTCCTTTTTTTCTGTTTATGTCCACTTAGACCTGATTGTGTGCTAGTAAGTAGCATTGACTCATCGATTCCTTTCCCAGGTAGCAAATTGAGCATTGAATTTTTTGGTTTTAGCGGCCGCGTCTTTTTTTTCGGGATTCTTGCATAAATTCTTTTAAACTGGACACCCACCATTCTTGAGAATTGTCAATTTCTTCTTTAGCACTTTGCTTGGGACGCCTTTCAAGAACTTGCTCTCGATCTAGAAGAATTAATCCGTTCTGGCAATAACTGGCCACATTTGGTCTTCAGAGGCTTAAAGCCACATAAAGCCACATCGAGAGGCTAACAGATTACAGTACTGTTAGGAGGCAATAAAACAAATTTTATATTATTTAAAGTGCATTGCTCTATCACCCATTCTGAAACGTGACTTGCTGAGTTGTCTGTCACCCATTAAAACCTATGCTTTTCTTTATCAAATTTTCTAAAGTAGGGCAGGACTATTTTGCTGATCTTCAAATATTTGCATTGTAAACCATTCACTTTTTGATTTGTTATACACTGACCCAGGTGGCCCTCCTCTTATCCAAGTGCTGTAGACATTTTCTGCACTACGTATGGTGGAAGTAGATGTCCATCATCAGCTGCTGCAAACATCACGGATGTGCCTGATTTACAGGATTCCATTATACTATGTCGGTGTCGACAACTTCGTCTCACTGTGACCACTTTTCGTTTAGGGCCATCAGTTAAGTTGATTTCATCATAATTGACTAACAAACTTGGCTCGACGTCCTTTAATGTTTCATTCAGTAGGTCAAAATGTTCATTTATAAGTGTTTCATCAACAGCAGCCCGTGCTCTTTTGATATTCCCTTGGCATTGTCAATTCTGAATAATTAAAATCGACTTCAACAATTCGGTTTAAGTCACACTAGGCCATCCCGAATCAAATGTCTCTTAAATACGGACACTTGATTCGGGGGATCAATTCTACCCAGTAAATGTGTACCGAGTGTCCCCATAACATATGTATGTAAAAAATAATTGATAGCAAAAAACCTTATTGAAATGTAGCTTTTTCTTTCTGTTCAATTGAAAACTACATCAATCATTGCTCGATTGAAATAGTTGTCGACATCCACTAACTTCCAAAACACTTGAAAACAAAAATTTAAAACTTACGAAAAAATGATCTTCTTCTTCTTCTTCAATTATGGCATCTGCCTCTTAGAGAACAATTTTGCCAGTGTCAAGTGTATTTATTTATAAGTATTGTCAACGTCACAGAGTCATAGTCAAGTAGTCAAGTCAATTTTAAACAAAAGATGGCTGTTTTGTTGAAAATTTTCGGGATTTCCTCCGATGGAATTTGAAGAGAACTATTCACTCTAATTCACATACTTTACACTCGCGTCAAGAACCCGGGCTTTATTGGCAAAATAACCACCAAAATTACGCAATAAAACTCAAAATAACACGAGAAAACATATAAAAACCAGAGCGACGTAGTTGTCAGGCAAATACACCGCAGAAAATCCGAAAAAATGATCAGTTCCGCTCCAAACACAAAACCGTCGACCATTTGTGAAGTTGTCAAGTCTGACAGGTGATACTGTTATGCAATGTTTTTAGGTACCATACACTATAAATGCTGCCAGTCGAAATCGATCTAATGCTTTTAGTACTTTTGTAAATGGCGTTTACCTAGTCTCTCGTAAGGATCAAGTGTCCTCAGTTTCCCCTACAGCTAGTCTATAATAACTTGGGAGATTTCCAATGTCCTCACAGCTCAGTTGGTAGTAGCTCGCCTTCTGCGCTGCAGGTTGTGGGTTCGATACCCATCCAGGACTAACATTTGTGTGATGAACGCAGATATTTGATCTGTGTCCATAATTGGCTATTTGACAGTTTTCAAAAAGATACCTAAAAAATACGTAAGTTTATTTTAAACCTCTTACAATTATCTTTTCCTCAAAAAAAGCGTTATTTATCAGAAAAAATGTATATTTTCCACCAGTGATTTGAAATTCGCGCGAAAACAGCCGGTCACGTGACATTTCTGACTGTGACGTCACGGGTCTCGGGCGGATAAAAGGATAAGTCCTGACTGATTTGAATAGATACAACTGCTGGTCGTACAGACTTGAAATTTGGAGGGTATGTTTGTCTTGGTATGTAGGCACCCACTAAGACAGGATTTTTGGAAATTCCACTTTTAAAGGGGTGAAAAGGGCTAAAAACGTTTGTATGAAACTTTTTAACGCGTGCGATTTTCATGAAACTTTGTTTGTGTAATGTAAATACAAAACAAATGTACACGTGTTTCAAGATTTTTCAATATAACCTTTAAAAAGGGGTAAAATGGGGGCTCAATGTTTATATGGGAACTTTTTAAGGGGTGGTACGATCGGTCTGAATCTTGGTTTGGATACTTCAAATGCAAAATAATTTAAAACGTATATATCGGTTTTTCAAAACAACCCTCCAAAAAGGGTTAAATGGTGTGTCAAAGTTTTTTTGACGAGAGGTGTGTTTTCTTTGAAACTCGGTTGAAATACTTAATAGGCAAAATAAATGTACACGCATTTTAAGGGTTTTCGAAAATAAACCTAAACCAAAGGAAAAAAAGCGGTGTCAAAGTATGTATGGACTTTTTTACGAGAGGTGTGATTATCTATACTAATGTTATAAGGAGGAAAGATTTGTTTGTTTGTTTGTTTGTTTGTTTGCATGACTCTGAAAATACTGGATCGATTTCAAAAATGTTTTCACCAATGTGTAGAATAAACTTTCAGGATGAACATAGGGTATATTTAATGTAGGTACTTCGCGGGAAATGCCGCGAGCGGAAGCTAGTATTTTGTAAAAATGACAAGCTAAAAAACTTGTGCCATGCCTTTGTGTAAAAGTACTACAATGAAATATCCTGACAAATTGTTTATACACGTTCCTAAATGTCCGAAACTCATATTCTGAAACTCAGCTGAACAAAAGTTAGGATTACCTACATGCAAATAAATTTGCAACCTTAAATGAATCGATTTTTGGCTGATTTGCACTATCAGCTTTTATATAGCCTGGCTCCATTTTGTGGAACTTCTCACAAACACAAATTAAAATATTTAGAGTAATCTTTTCAGCAAACTGCCAACGAAAGCAAAAAGCAAAACACACGACATTTTACCATTGAGATGCATTTTACTGTGACACTTAGAGAAGTGACGTCACACGATGGTCAAGCATGGCCGCCCGCGTTTCGGCTGTTGTAATCCACGGACAAAAAAACTCTAATGAATTTTTCAAAAACGATACATTTACAATTTATTTTAATGCAAAACACATATTGTATGAGTATTGTGAACCTATAAGCGAATCTAATATATAAAATATGTTATCGTTACTATTATTGTCAAATAGCCAATTGTGTAGGCGACCACGTCATATTAGTTAAGATTTTTTTGTAAATTTACATGCTTAGAATAATACTTACCACCTATCTACTGTCTAGTAACACTTGTAGATTAAACAATACACCTATCTTTTACAGAACCTATGCATTGCAAAAAAAACTGGTCAAGTGCGAGTCGGACATTATCTACCTACACAAAAACGGGCAAAAAATAAAAATCACGTCGGCCCTTAAGGGGCGTCTAAACGGGCTATATTTTACGACAATTTGTGGCTGCAATTATTGGCCAACATTGCCCAGCCATCAAAAAAACATTTTAGTGCATTTTATGACTGAGCAATCAATTGCAGGCAACATGTTGCAATATGGCTGCAATAGTATGGCCTTTGATTAAGAACCCTTTAATGACACATACAGTCCAGCAACAATGGCCGACGAAATGACGCTCATCACAGCCGCTTACATTGTTTTGGCAGAAAAACGAAAAAAAGGACACGAATGTGAATTCGACCCTACTTAAGCCTAGCCTAAAATATGTGGCTATAATGCCGGGCCATCCTTAAAATATTGCAGTGTGGCTGGTATTGCTAGCAATGTTGCCGGCCACAGTATTGCAGCCACAAATTGTCGTAAAATATAGCCCGTTTAGACGCCCCTTTAGATTTATTTTATTGTTTTTAGTATTTGTTGTTAAAGACACAACAGAAATACATCTGTGAAAATTTCAAGTGTCTAACTATCACGGTTCATGAGATACAGCCTGCTGACGGACGGACAGCGGAGTCTTAGTAATAGGGTCCCGTTTTACCCTTTGGGTACGGAACCCTAAAAAAGTAAAATACGTAACGTAGCCAGACTAGTTAGGCGAAATCGTTTGGCCACGAGGAACAACTCAAATCAAATCAAAATCAAATCAAAATATGTTTATTTTCAATAGAATCACAGGGATCACTTTGAATCGTCTTACATACTAGGTGAGTCTAAGTGCCAGTTCCAGTCCTATCCCCAGTGCGAGAAGAACTGGCAAGAAACTCGCTGGGCCCTAGCGCTTTTTTTGTACTATTTTATTAGTTATCTGGTCCCAATAATGCAAGTTCTACTTAGTTAAACGCCGAATATGTCGAACTTTGTGGCTATAATTTATGTAGGTACCTCGCGGGAAAAGCCGCGGACGGAAGCTAGTTGGAAATAAAAATACAATTTGCAATTCCCGTAATATTTTATTGAGAACCACATGTTGGAAACAAAAATGGCTATTGAAATATGCATTAACGCAACGGATACATTACACAAATAAAATTATGAATAACTATGAGGGTAGTCAACAAACATCTGAAACACCCAGTGAACGGAAAATACAAGAAAGCAATCCTAGAGCTCTAAAAAAATGAGCTCTGGTTGGCGGGGCTTGTCATTAATGCCTTGAATTATCATCATAATATAATTATCATCCCAGGTAGAGGGTGCGTTGTAGAAATTGTCGTAAGCTATCTAGACGATACATTGAAACCGAATCATCGTTGTTATAAAGTTGAGTATTGGGAAAATCCACGAAGGAGGTTACATGTGTGAATATTAGTGCCAATTTTCTCGGAAATTTCCCTTGAAGTATGTTTTAACCGTTCACTGGAAATACCGAACTTAAATCTATTGAACAATAGATGGCGCTTTAGCAAAAAGATTAATCTCGTATAATTTTTTTTCCAGATGCTATATTGCCTTTAATGCTCGAAACATATTAAGCATATTAAATGTGATATTGAAAGAAATCTTTTGAAATATACTTTGATATAATAATATACTGTGTGGTTAGCTACAAGGTTTGCTGCAGCTGACTGACGTCAGCGGCGCACGCGCATAGATAGATCGGCCAGGCTAACATGGCAGCCACGACAAAATGTCGAGCGTGTCGTCTCATTCGCACGAGAAAGAGCGAGACATTTTGTCGCGACGCTCGTGTTACGCCTGTGAACGCAATCAAATACTTTCATATGTTTGTTCGATCGCGTTCTTTTCGGCGTTTCAATATTTCGACTTATAGACATTTTAAATATACGTAAAGTAACGATAATATGATTTTATAATTTTAACTAAACAATCTTATATGAGCTTTCAACTTAGAACGGTATAATTCACATGATAGAATACTTACACCGGTATTCACAAACAATACTTGCCTCAGTAAACTAGCATTACTATGCGAAGTAAGGCATTTCTCGATTCTCATTGGCCGATCGATCGCTAATACTTGAGTGGCGATCGGCCAATGAGAATCGAGAAATGCCTTACTTCGCATAGTAATGCTAGTTTACTGAGGCAAGTATTGTTTGTGAATACCGGTGTAAGTCTGTAACTTTGAACACAGTAAAAGACTAAAGGCCTTACCACAAGAACTCTTTTTAGGGTTAAGCTCGCCTGTGTACATGCCATTAGTTTTAAGCTTTAAAATTAATTATCTGTGTACATAGAAAAAAGTAAAGTAAAATTAAATTATTTAGATATCTTTTATAAAATTTATTTGCCAAAATAATTCATTTTATCGTAAAAGAGATTGAAATAATAGTCGATAGCACTAAGCTGAGTGGTGAGTGTTTCCATTTTGTAAACAAAAAAAATATAATTTGTAAATATTTTTCATTTTTTCTTGTAATTAAGTAAATTCAATAATGTATTCTGTGAATTATACCGCAATAAATCAATTCCTTAAATATAATACAAAATAACAACGCGTTTACACGAGGCGACAATTGCGAGCTCGTACGCAACTATCGCTCCGTCTAAACTGAGCTTCAGATACTGAAAAGAGCGCTTCAAATAATGTCAAGTTGAAAAAAAGAGTTTTTAAAATAATTAGGTACAGGTTTGAATAATTAAAATAATAAAGATTAGCCGGTTTTTATATTAAAATAATAAAGATTAACCGGTTATAAGCCGGTATAATAGCCGGTTTTCATGAGTATTTCGTTACAGATGCCCAAACATTAAAAGAAAAAAACGATTTTTCAACTTTTTTTGTAATAAATCGCCATTTACAGTCATATAATGTACGCTGGCGATCTAAATTAATATTTTGACATTGTATTTTAGTGACGTATACACACAACAGACAGTTAAATTTCTAGGTCAAACAAAATGCTACTATTTTTTATTATTCTCAGTCATAAATTAGTTTTTTTGAGTTCATTACATACATTTATAATGCCTCTACCAGTAATACAGATATTTTGATATTGATGCAATGAAATCATATTATTCCTTTCTCATAGGAAGTCATTAAACCTATGGTCTAATAGTTATGAAATTAAATAGCATGTGAAATCTAAGTTCGAAGACCTGAGTCAAATGCACAAAAGGAGCCTTAAAGGCGTTGATCCTTAGTAGCGTTGACGTAGATGGGATTAAAACCGGTTATTTTAATGGCATAAATATCGATTAAATATCGTTGAAATACACAAGTCTAAACATTCACATAACATTACTTTTATATACATACAATATTGCTTGTTTGTTATTTCCAAAAATAAACATTTCGCTAATGTACAAACGCTTGTGGCGATCTGGATCGCTATCTTGGATTGACAGTAGGTAGTTAATACGCGGTAGAGGCACCCATACCCTGTTAAACTTGAACCAATTGAACTAAGGTTAATAATTAAATTTAAAAAGATACCAGAACTCGGAACCAATAAAAATATATTCAGTAAATAATAAAACCGTTTTATAGCCGTTAGAAACCGATTTATCGTAAAATTCGATAAAGTAACGGAGAAAACTATAAAAAATATAATGCCAACGACTAACATGAACGCCACGACCAAATTTTGTAGACGCTTTCTTGACTCATATTCGCACGAGTAAGAGCGAGACAAAACAGTCGTAGCGTTCATTTTATCCTGTCACACTTCGAAAACGGTTTACAACCGCTAACGTTAAAAATCTATACACAGCTCATTTCAAGAGCTATACGCACATCGGCAATTTATCAATTCCGTTATAAATCGGTTTTTAAATCGGCGAAAACCGGTTTTGACAGAAAGCGCAAGGAAAAGAACTGTAATTTAGAAAAACCAAATCGTTAAATGTTTAGCAGATCCCAAACCCTGGTAAATATGCTTTAACGGCTGCACTAATAGATAAATCTAAGATTTTTTTCTATTTTCTTTAGCTTAATAATTTTATCTATAAACAAAACTTAGACACTAGCAACCTTCTAAAGCTGCGTCCACACTCGTGCGTTCTCATTTCAATCACGCGTGTAGCGTGCGCATAATTAAAAATGAGGCTACAAGAGAAAATATTTCTTGATTTGATTTCCATTTCAGTAACTCTAGAACATTTCAATTAAAAATTAGGCGTTTTTGTGGATTCCCGAAATTTGTTCAAAACTAAAAAATAAGTAATTTTAATGTGTGTATTTGTAAATTGGTTTATCGCTACAATCCCCACTAAGCTATCCCCACCAGGGGGGATTATGTCAATTTTTTTAAAAGTTCTGTCATAATAATCATAATTCCCACTAATCAGGATTAACATTGTTAGTGGGGAAAACGCCAAGACTTTTTTTCAAAATTGGTAATCCCCACTGGGGATATCTTAGTGGGGATTATGACAATGGTCAAGCAAATTTTACTTTGTCGTAAGATCCAAAATTATTTTTTTATTATCTAGCCATAACAAAATTTTGTCGTCACTTATGCCAAGCATGCTATCACATATTCACACGAGACAGAGCGAGACAAAAAACCGTCAAAATTATGTCGTGGCGCTATGTTAGCCCTGCATATAAACCTAGAAACGCACAAGTGTATACACAGCAATCTAATATTGAAAACTTTTCAAGAAAAATACCTTTTTTTAATAACTTTATCAAAGAGTAAAAACTGCAAGCTAGTATATACACAAATTTTAACATTTAGGCCCGATAATGACCAGTTCACACGAGTCCAGTAAACGCAGGGGCCTTTGAGACTTTACCTTTCAGCACACTGGTCCTAAAGAACTGTCTGTTTACTAGCTACGTGTGAATAAGGTGTATTTATTGTGAATAACATTTGAATATTGAACAGACAATATAATTTCAATTTGACAGATATTTATTACAGTGAGGTATATTTCGAAATTTCAAAAATCATCTCTACACTATGCATTTTGGCGGCAAAAAATAGTATATTTCTCAAAGAGCTCTATAAAATAATTAAACAGTGCATTTTAATTATACATTTTTTAAACAAATTTACATATTTTTATCACTAAATCTAGATATTTATGGACTCACCCATACCTAGACTAATAGGGTTTCAACGCCGTCCTAACAAAGGTACTGCCGTCTCTTTTCTCTTACTCAAAACTCTATAAGAGAGAACGAGACAACAATAGCAGCTAGGTTAAGACAGTTTTTAATATCTGAGGGTAGTTGTTTAACGGGTGAACAGAAAATTGTCTTTATCTTAATTGAATTTGTATTAATGTTTTACAAACTTATATTTTAAATTAAAATCGACATTTCCGCCCAATCTTAAACAATAGCGTGAAAATCGCTACCCCCAGATATTGTTTAATATTATTTATATTCACATACTTAAATATTTATACATTATTTTTTAATTTTATATTTTTTTTAAATCAATAAAATGCAAGATACAATATATCACATGCTACATAAATTTATATACCAAATTTATTGGTTTTGGGGGCGAAAAAAATTTAGGCCTATATTTTATTAAAATTAAATTAAATTAAACATTTATTATGATTATAAACTAAAATCTAAAATTACCTCAATTATGTATACTTAACCATATAATTTATATAATTTCAACTCAAAAAAAATCTATCAAACTTACTTTTCAATTCTTATAAACAATATACTGAATAGTGTTGCCAGTATTTAAAATCTACCATTTAGTAGAAATGGGTGCGTCATTGCCAGTAAACATTTTATATATTTCCAAATCGCAAAAAAGTATCCTACAACTAATAACTTGGATAATTATATTAATTAATATTTAACATTTGTATATGAATAACTATGAGCTATTTAGAAGTTTCTTCACTATAAAGGCTGACGTCCACTTAACCGTAACGTACGCGAATCCAGTCAGGCATAAACCTTGTCAACGATTATGGTGTGCATACGATCCGGTTAGATGGACGCGAGCCTTAAAGATCTTAGAGCTAAGTTATTTCAACTACTTTAGTGGACAATACCCTTAGTGATCACGTCTGTAATCTTCAGATATGAAGACATCTCCTCATATCTAGATTGTATAGACTTTTGAAAATATCTTAATGAGGGTATTCAGAGAACAATTAAATATTGAAATAACTCAGCCTAATAATATGTTTGAACTAAAATATAGATTATTTTGTACCGCCATTAGTATAATAAGGCATATTAATAGAATTTTAAAGAATATGGCAACATATTAAATATAAAAACATACATTGCCAGAATACAAATCACCAAACTACACGAGTAATAGAATTTTATCAAAAAGAGAACAGCGATTACATCATCACCGGGGGATATTTCTATTTACATATTGCATTGTAAATTTGAAGTCTTAAAAACAATAAATTGCTAGTTTAACTGTGCATCTAATGACTTGTTTACTTCAATAAAGTTGCATTTACATGGGCAATTAAAATTGCTCAATCCTGGGCAATTGTTGCCACTGTGACATCACTACAACATCAAGCAACTAATGACATGTAGCAATTGTATAGATATAATTATGTGTTATTCGTTTTCCTCCACGGATAAGAAATCAAAGACTGTCTAAAATTGGGGGGGTGGGGGGTTATTTTAGTGCATGGGAGAAATTTCAAACCAAACCGGATAAATTTGTATTAAACCTTAAAATTTTAGCTATTGACAAAACTTTTACTTGTTATGGAAAACTAATATACACCAAGAATCTAAGCTCACACAATATGACCATAGATCTAAGCAATCTGTAGAGATGATAAAAGAATCACAGGACACACGGCTCTAAAAGGAATCAGAATCTGTTTATAGATATCAAGAATCTATATGAAGATAAATTTTAAACCAAACTAGATAAATTTTGTATTTAACTTTAAAATCTTAGCTATTGTTAACTTGCTCATGAAAACAAAAGGTGACCAAAGATCTAAGAAATCTGTAGAGATAATAAAAGAACCACAGGACCAATGGCTACAAAGATCTAAGCCATCTGTAGCTATAATAAAAGAACCACAGGACCAATGGCTACAAAGATCTAAGCCATCTCTAGAGATAATAAAAGAACAAGGACCCATTACAGAACCAGAATCAGGCTCTGTTCATAGATATCAAGAATCTATATGATACCAAAATTATTGTTGGTTAAGATCTTTTAAGAAAATATTCTTCCCACGGTCGAATTAAGGGCTTTTTGAAGCACACAGCACAAGACCAGAATTGCACAGTTAAACATACTCAAATCGACGGTTACCATCTTAATTTACTTCGTAGAGTTTTTCCTAACCTTATCTTTACTCGGCTTGGTGATGCTCTTCACGGGTTTAACTTCCTTTTTCTCAATAGGCTTGAGTTTTTCCTCCGGTTTGGATTCTTTTTCGATGGGTTTCACATCTTTTTCGGTGGGTTTCGGTTTGGGTTTCATGGCTTTAGCGGCTGCAGCGTAGTTGATCGGCTTCAGGCCTGGCAGTGTGGGTTCATTTGTGATCGGAAGAGGCTGAAAAGGGAAGATCACAACTTTAATACCTAGGTTTGGTTGTCATCTCATACGTTTAGACCTAGCCGGAGCCATAGCATAAGCTACAGCTGTAGCAAACTGTATGTTTTTTCCGTTCACCGTTAGCTTAGAACCAACGGTTAACGATTCTAGGGCCTAGAACCAACAGTAAAATGTCAATAATATCTACAAAACTTGACACTTAAATGGGTATTACACTACACGGTATTCAGGGCCCGGTAGTAAGGGAGCCTAACGCCTAGCCTCTACGCCTTACGCCCTAACTCTTATTACACCACTCTTATTTAGGGTAAGGGTCCCTGAATTCAGGGTAGTGTAATAAGTGCTTTAGAGCGGTTACGCACTGGGCCTGTAAAAATATGGATCTAGAAAACTCTGACTGAATTCGGATATTGCTCACGCAATAGTCCGATCATTGATACAAATCCAAGCAATTTAGGAGCCACCTTTTGGCATACGTCTGTTTCCGTGACGAAAATGACGAATGACGGAAAGAAATCGGATGTAGTGCGTAAGTTACCAGTACGTCTACCATGAGTTGTCACATTTAGATTGGCTGACGTTACTACAGTAGTAATAGTACGTTACTATGACATCTGTCAAAATTGTTACTCATGGTACCAAATTCTAAGCAAATTAATGAGCGCAAACTACAGTCGCTGTAGTACGCTGTGACGTAGGATAGTTAGCTACGTGAGGTTTTAGTACCCAACTATCCGCTAGAGGCGCTGTACAAGATTTCATACATTTTTTTAACTACAGTCGCTAGCGAGTGTAGATTGTGAAAACTCATGGTAGACCCTCAGTTCTACAACTACTCCGGACCATATTTTCACGGTTTCAGATCGGATTCGGGTCGGACGCAGTGCGTAACCGTTCTAAAAGGGTATGCCGGTTCCCTCACGATCTCTTCCTTCACCGTTCATTAGCTCTGTTCATACCTTAGGTGCACTGTCCACTGCGTCTTCGCTCTTAGCAGAATCTATGTTGTCTTCAATATCACTTTTCGTGGCTTTAACTTCTTTCTTCTGGACTTTCATTTCAGACTTCACTACTACAGGTTTAATCTTTTTCACCTCTTGAACAATCTGAAACAATAAATTGTGTGATGAGTTTTGTGTCTATGAAACTAGCTTTTACCCGCGACTTCGTCTTATAATAATAAATTGGTATATTGATGACTAGCATCCGCCCACGGCTTCGCCCGCGTGGTACCTTGAAAAACAAACATCTATCCCACGGAACCCGTACATTTTTCCGGGATAAAATGTAGCCTGTGTTATTCCAGACCATAATGTATATCTGTGCCAAATTTCATCCAGATCTGTTTAACCGTTTCAGCGTGAAAGAGTAACAAACATACATCCAGACATCCATACATTCTTACAAACTTTTGCGTTTATAATATTAGTAGGATAGGAAGTCATGGCCCGATGTCGCTCCGCCCTCCGACAGCTAACCAATTTGCAATGTAAACTCTGTCCATTTGTTTTATGTTATTTTTATCTCGATTAGATTTTTTGTAAGAAGGATCATACAAAGCGCTAGGACCGAGACGAGTTTCTTGCCTGTTCTTCTCGTACTTGGGTTAGGTTGGAATTGGCACATAGATTCACCGAATGTAAGACGTTTCAAAGTGATCCTAGTGATTTTATTGAATAAATTATTTTTGAATTGACGAGGGCTGATGATACTAACTTTGGGAGGTTTCTTGGGCTCCGGTCTCTTGTCTCTGGACTTGGTCTTCTGGATGGGCTGCACATCTGCCGCACTCACTTCGGGCGGGTCCTTTGGTGGCGGTAGGGATTCTAAAAATAAAACTTCGTAAGGTCTGCATCCATAGTTCTTACTAATAAGAGTAAGAACTACTAGTAAGAGTTTTTGATAGGTAACGAAAACTTTTTTCGAATAGCATCCTTTCTTAGTTACCTCCATCGGAAATGTTAAGGAACTAAAATAAGGGACGTGCTTGGAACTGCCTCTGACTACCCTCTTAAGATCCTCAAAGATAAGTAACTAGAGATCTGAAGATATCTACCGAGCCCGGGGATTACAGTCGTGATTTATATCGTCGAGGGATTTTTTGGATTTCTTGAGGATAATTGACCAAATGAAAAAAAATATATATTATAGGATCACGACTGTGATCCCCGGCCTCGGTCAGATCTTAAGTTACTTAGATCTTTGAGGATATCTAAAGAGGGTAGTCAGAGGCACGTCCAAACATGACATTTGACACATGCCCACATTTTGCACAGTAGTTAGTATTCCGTACGTGAAAGGATGGGCTTGCACCATCGCCACTTATAAGAATACTAATCTATGACACACACCTTCGAATTTTTGGTTCTAGGGTATGCCGGTTTTCCTCACGATGTTTTCCTTCACCGTTTAAGAGCGCGGCATTGCGCACATAAATTTTTCAAATGGAAAAACTCATTGGTACACGACCAGGGGCCTTACCATCAAGTCTTCCAGAACGATTCCGTTCTAGAAACGTCACTACTTCAATACATTTAGGTCATGGTACGAAATAACAATGTAATATTAATTCTGTAATGTATTATGAATTGGTGAGGCCCCAGGTTTGAGCCCACGATCTTCAGATCGTGAGGCAGGGGTGCTACCACTACACCACCAGCGCTCTTTAACTTTGCTAATTGATCATGTTACCTTCTGATTTAATTTCTTCTGTGACCTCAGGTTTGGTTTCCACAACTGACTCGCTCTCGGCCGCGTCCGTTCTGCTAGGCTCCTTATGCTCTGTGCTGTGCTGTTCTGGACTCTCTGCTTTTACTTCTAGAACAATCGAGAAATAATAAGATAATTAAAAAAGAACGACTGTAAAAAATAAATAAATATTGGTGGACAGTTCACACAACGCCATCTAGCCCCAAACTAAGCAAAGCTTGTACTATGGGAACCAGATAGTTTATATATTAATTAAATACTTTTTAATAACTTTCGCTACGACGACACAGTGGCTTCGCCTTAACAAAAAGTTGCACTCACTTCAAACCGCACCGAATGCAATTACTATGCCGATAACGCGCCGCGTATTGCATTCTACCCACAAGATGCCAAAAATAAAATTAGTAATTCTAAAAGCAACATATAATAACTTTAATCTGTGCATGTACTTACATAATAATAAGCTACGCTTAATGGCAATAGCACGTACTTTAAGATAAATTGTATTTTCTCTGTAAGTGAATTTGTGAATTCTTTTGAGAAAATAAATGTTTAAACCTAAACCTTGTATATACTTACATAGAATACATAATAACACCCAGACACAGAACAAATATCTGTGTTCATCACAAAAATGTTAGTCCTGGGAGATTGAACCACAATCTACAGCACAGAAGGCAGAGCTACTACCAACTAAGCTGTGAGGCAAGTCAAAATCCCCAGGCTCGGTAGATATCTCCCCAGATCTCTAGTTACTTAGATCTTTGAGGATACCCAAAGAGGGTAATCACAGGCACATCCAAACATGATATTTGGCACATGGCAAAATGTGGGCATGTGTCAAATATCATGTTAGGACGTGCTGACTCTCTTTAGATACCCTCAAAGATCTAAGTAACTAGAGATTTGAGGAGATATCTACCGAGCCTGGGGATTACAGTCGTAACCTTATCTATACTTATATTATAAAGAGGAAAGATTTGATTGTTTGTTTGTTTGCTTGCATTGAATAGGCTCTAAAACTACTGGACCGATTTCAAATATATCTTTTACCTTAAACAAGCAATTCTTGTATATATGTATATATATATAATCTGAATCTCGGAAACAACTTTTCATGAAATTTAGTATGCAGGGGGTTTTGGGGTCGATAAATCGATCTAGCTAGGTTTCATTTTCAAAAAACACAATTTACAAAAAAAAACGGTTACCCAGGTACTATTCTTTCACCAACGTGTAGAACTTTCAGAATGAACATAGGCTATACTTTATGTAAGTACTTCGCGGGCGACGCCGCGAGCGAAAGCTAGTTATTATCATGAATCCTACCTGTGGCTGGGCGCGGTGGATTTGGATTGGCGGGGGGCAGTCTCACTTTCGTGGGCACGAACTCCGCCGCCAGGGGGTTCAGGGTCGACCGGGACACCGCCTCTTCCAGCGAGAGTCCGGGGTTGCCATTACAGCTACTGGTTCTGAAAATAAATTACAATGTTATTAATTTAAGAGCGCTTAGTTTGTGGTAGCTTAACTCCGCCCTCCGAAAGCTAATCAATTTGCAATGTAAATGCTGTCATTTTGTGTTATTTTTGTCTTTTGTTAAAGTTATTATTATGTATCTCGATTACATTTTTTGTAAGAAGGATCATACAATAAAGCGCTTCAGAGTTTCTTGCCTGTTCTTCTCGTACTTGTGTTAGGTTGGAATTGGCACATAGATTCACCGCATGTAAGACGTTTCAAAGTGATCCTTGTGATTTTATTGAATAAAATATTATTTCAATTTCTCGCGATTCAAACTTGGGGCCTTACCACATGGTAATATAACTTTAATATTTCGCACCACAATGTATCAAAAATGTATTGAAGTAGTACATAATTATTAGTTCAAGCTGGAAACTCTGACGTTTCTGAACTATGATGGTTTGTAAGAGCTTGTGGTTGGTGCGCCAATAAGTTGCGCAATGCCAGTGCTTTTAAACGGTGAAAGAAATTAGCATAACCAAAACGTGGGGAGGGCAGTGGTAAGACAAAGTTGGGAAGGTAGTGACAGGGCAAAGTGGGGAGGGTAGTGTCAAGACAAAGAGGGGGAGGGTAGTGTCAAGATAAAGTGGGGAAGGTAGTGACAGGGCAAAGTGGGGAAGGTAGTGGCAAGACAAAGTGGGGAGAGTAGTAGGATCCTGCCATACATATCCTTGTTCAGTTAGCCATGTAGTTAGTTGTAGGGACTCACGTGGGGGCGTTAGGGTCGCGTGGCCGGGGGTTGCGTCCCTCTCTCCTTTCCCTCTGCTCGTCCTCCAACATGGCTTCTATACATTGCTCCATTAAAGCTTCCTCTTCTAATTGCTGTATAACCTGGAAATATATTTGTATTTTTTTAAATTATTTTTCAGTTTTTCTATTCGAAAATGATGATGTGCGGGAAACTGACTTATCCTACAACTAAAAATAAGAGAGGATAGTGTCATAACAGCGGGGAGGGTAGTGTCACAGCAGTAGGGAGGGTAGTGGCTCGGCAAAGTGAGGAGGGTAGTGATACTGCAAAGTGGGGAGGGCAGTGGTACGGCAAAGTGGGGAGGGTAGTGCCACAGCAGGGGGGAGAGAAGTCGCAGGGTAAATTGGGGAAGGTAGTGGCAGGGCAAATTGGGAAAAGTAGTAGCAGAGCGAATTAGGGAGGGTAGTGGCAGGGCTAAGTGGGGAGAAAAGTAGACTCCTGTTAGACCCTTATGCAGATAACCTAAGCCTTAGGTCCTAAGGTGTAGTTGTTACGCACCTGTTTATCAAACTCTTCTTCATTTTCCATCCACATGTAATCCTCAAAATCGGCTGGCTGGGAAGGTATTGGTGGGGCGAACTGGGGAGGGTAGTATGCTCCAGCCATCACATAGCCAGCTGTGAAAGGCATGTTGCTATAATCTAACAGGTGTAAGGGCGGTTAGGTTAGGTTAGATTTTATAGAAAACGGCAGAAATTAATTTACGTTATCTGAATCTCGGAAACGGCTCCATCGATTTTCATGAAATTTAGTAAGCAGATTATTTCGGGGGCAATAAATCGATCTAACTAGGTTTCATTTTTAGAAAACGTCGTTTACCAAAAAAAAACCGAGCAAAGCTCGGTCATCCAGGTACCTACTATTACTTAAAATGCAAGTTGCGCGAGAGTCCTACTATCCTATCCTACTAATATTTTAAACGCGAAAGTTTGTAAGCATGTGTGGATGTCTGGATGTATGTTTGATACTCTTTCACGCTGAAACGGCTCAACGGATCTGGATGTAATTTGGCACTGATATAGATTACAATCTGGAATAACACATAGGCTAATATTTATCCCGGAAAAATGTACCTGTGGGATAGATTAGTTGATTTTCAAGGTACCACGCGGGCGAAGCCGTGGGTGGAAGCTAGTTATAAATATACCTGGCATGTGTCGCGGGATGTGAACCGGGTATACAGGTCGCACGCCCGCGTCGCCGCTGCCCACCACTCCGCCGCCGACGCCGTTGTCTATGATCACGCCGTTCGGCTGCAAATACATTGTCTATGCTCAGTTTAGTTTGGCTGTGGCGGCAGCCATTGTGGGATATTGTAAACATTGAATGTGTCAGAGCGCTGGTGGTGTAGTGGTAGCGCCCCTGCCTCACGATCCAAAGTTCGTGGCTTCAAACCTGGTGCACCAATGAGTTTGTCCATTCGAAATATGTATGAGCGCAATGCCAGTGTAAATAGACGGTGAAGGAAAACATCGTGAGGAAACCGGCATATCCTAGAACTAAAAGTTCGAAGGTTTTTGAACCTAAGACCTTCGGATCGTGAGGCAGGGGTGCTACCGCTACACCACCAGCGCTCTAGTGACACGACTGTTAATACCATTTTTATCTGTACATTCCAAAGTATGTGCCTCTTCATAATTTCTCAGTATTTCATAATAGTGTGATAAGAGTTTATCTTTGTGGTAACAACTTTAATAACATTCTATGACTCAATACAAACAGACTTTTTAATAACTTAACGCACTTTGGATATTAATTACCCTTTGAACGACTAATATCCAATTATGTTAAGCTGATAGCTTGAAAGACGAGCTCTAGAGTTAAAAAAGTTTTTAACTTTAGAGCTCGTCTTAGATCCAAGGGCGGATCCAGCATTGGTGCCAGGGGGGTCACATAGTTGTGGTCAAGTCACAAA
Organism: Cosmorhoe ocellata; assembly: GCA_963675405.1. Classification (NCBI taxonomy): domain Eukaryota; kingdom Metazoa; phylum Arthropoda; class Insecta; order Lepidoptera; family Geometridae; genus Cosmorhoe; species Cosmorhoe ocellata. The sequence goes on from OY776273.1 coordinate 2,067,831, forward strand.
AACTTATAATTCTTCTATCATCATCTTCCTGCCCTTATCCCACGTTATGTGGGGTCGGCACAACATGTGATCTTCTTCCATTTCTCTCTGTCATTCGTCATTTCAGTACTCACTCCTTTCTTACCCATGACATCTTTCACACAGTCCATCCATCTTTTCTTTGGCCTACCTCTACCCCTGTATCCATCTACATTCACACCTAACACTCTCCTTGTCACATGGCATTCTACTTCTATATCTATACTAATATTATAAAGAGGAAAGTTTTGTATTTTTGTACTTTTGTTTGTAACAAATAAACTCAAAAACTACTGGTCCGATTTCAAAAATTCTTTCACCGTTAGAATGCTACGTTATCCCTGAGTAACAGGCTATATTTATGTAGGTACCTCGCGAGCAAAGCCGCGAACGGAAGCTAGTATTATATATATAATTTTAATTAGTGGACCCCCATGACCCCCCCCCTCGGGTTCGATTCCCGCCTCGGAACAAATTTGTGTACGATCTGCAGAAATTTGTTCCGTTGGTCTGGGTGTGTATGTATAATAAAAAATATCTATCTATGTACCTACATCATGTATTAAATATATCAGTTATCTAGTACCCATAACACAAGCTTTGAGTAGCTTACTTTGGGGCTAGATGATGCTGTGTGGATTGTCCAGCATTATTTATTATTTATTTATTTATTTTCCTTCACTGTTTGAAAGTAGCTACTATTATACGGCTTAATTCAAGTATATCCCATCTTACTGGCTCTGATCCTACTAATATTACAAACGTGAAAGTTTGCATGTATGGACGTTTGTTACTCTTTCACGCTAAAAGGCTGAACAAATCTGGATTAAATTTGGCACAGACATAGATTATTGTCTGAAATAGCACAGGAAAATGAACGGTTCCCGTGGAATAGACTCATTTTTGTTTTCCCAGTTGAGACGCGGACGAAGCCGAGGGCGGAAGCTAGTATTCTTTAAACATGTGCATAAATTGAAATAATATAAAAAAAAAATATTTGGGAGGGTTTTAAATAAATACGTTTTTGCTGGAAACAGACAAACAACTTGTTACTAGAACCAATAATGTAGATATTTTGTTTGTATAAAGATAAAATCGAGCAATAATAAAAATAGGGGGAGTCCCGACTTATTGAAGACTGATAAATTCCTAAGTTTAAAGATAACATCCTTCCTTGTATTTACAACTTTATCATCATAGGCATAACATTCAAAATGCAATGATTCTCTAGACCTTGTTTAATTTTTTAAGTACCTAAGTAATTAATTATACAAATCACACTAATGTTGATCTGAAATAACTAATAAGATACCTATTTTACTGAAAACAACTTCATATTATTAGTTAGAAAATTAATTTTATATAAAATAACAATATTTAGAACTTATTAATTTAATTTTTTGGTGTTCTATACATATTTTTTTCGAATTTAAAATTAAATACCATTTAAATTTGGAATCAGCGTTTTTTAAGTTGAAAAAAAAAGGTTTTAATGTCATCTGAAAAGGTTGAATTCAAAGCTTACCTGCCATTGTCCATTTTCCTCGTTCCCGTAATACGCTCCAACATTGGCCGACGTTTCAGGTATCTTCATTGTATCGCTAATACTAAAACTTTACACAATAACTATCCATAAACTAAAATTTAAAAACAAAACAATTTATCTACACCTACTTGCTGCTAAAAACTAGCACAAAATATTTTTCTTATAGTGATGTCCTTTGTATTCAGTTCAATATATATTTTATATTCAATATATCAATTTATTTTTAATCTGTTTTGAGTTCTAAATTTGAATTTGTAAAGTTTTGTTTTGTTGTAGGCACTGCTATCATAAGTTTCTCAATATGATCTGTGTGTGTTGTGACAATCTTCATTTCTGGTGTGCTCTGCAGCTGAAATCAGAAAAAAGAACATTTTAGCGGGAAAACTATGAAAACCCATACTAATTACCTACCTACCTACCTAGATGTAGATACTACTCAGTAATATTATAAATACAAAACCTTCTCTGGTTGTTGCCATTACATGAATAAACAGATGAACAGATTTTAATTAGGTACATTCAGCAAGGAGATACATTTTATAACTGGAGAGGGACATAAAGTTACATTTTGGTTACAATATTTACTTATAATAAAAAAAATTAACATGGACAAGCCTTAGGCTAGAATGCCCATAAGAAAGCTGTCTTTTTCTTCCTATCATGTTACTAGAACTACCAGTGTGGTGAAAGGATGAAAGTGCATCTCGGACACTCCTCTTATGCACGGATCATGAAGAAATATGACCTTAGGACCAGACAGGAAAAGAATTACTGGATTGAAACGAGAAGCAATTGATTTGCTTAGTTGTCTAGCAACATAACAGATTTACTATTATCAGTGCTTTTGAAGTTATTGTAATGTTATTATATTATAATATCAGCTACCCACAACACCTTAGCTCAAGGACTTATAACAAACTATGCAATGACTGAAACGAAGAATACCCCAAGATCTAAACAAGTAGAAACTTGTGAAAAATTACAGGGTGCGACAAGGCCCTTGTCGCACCCTGTGTGCACCCTATGTCTTGATAGGAGTATGACCAGGGATATTCCGGTTAAGGTTAACAACCGTAATGAATCGGTTGTTTAACACTTTCAATTACGGTATACCGAAACTATAGGTTACCGAAACATTTCTGTTAACATTAACCGAAATAATAAAGGTTTTTATCTTAAGGTTTAAATTGGCGCATTTTCATCATGTACTGCGTGCAAGTAGCGCGATAGGTAATATGAGTGCGAAGGAAAATAATGTCTCACTCATCTTCTGTCGTGTTAAACCGTATTGTTTGAATTTGTGTTGTTTGTTACCTGTATTTGCGGGTTGCGGTAATGTAGTTTGCGGGTATCGCCGTGTTTTTTTTAGCTAGTTACTGCCTACGATAACTACCCGCTTTTAGACAGATTCTTTCTTGCCAAAGCGGTGGCGAATGTATTATTCAGTTATTGTGAGCACCTTAGTGAGTTGTATTGAATACTACAAATTATTTATTTCATTTCAAAAAATTTGTGTTTTTTTTAATGCCTCGCAAACAGTCAAACGCCGTTCACAGACATTTTGAATATAACAAAAGTACTAATTGCAGTTTTTTTAGCATTTAATTTAAGGCTGCAGTCTGCGAGCGTGGGAACTTCTGACACAACACCTACATTGATAATTTCTACTCACACAAATGCATCGCTCAGTATTGAATACACACCCTGGAAACGAATAAATCTACTTTCGATGTTTCGTACAAGTTACGCATCCATTACGCGTTCGTCTTTGTGGGATGTTTATAAATGTCATAGAAAATACGCAAAGTATTAGTAGCATCGTGAAGCGCTCGAGCCCGCGGCGAGTTACCGGCGCGCGGGCAGCTCGTCACGGCGGCGGCAAAGGGTTGGGTCAGAGTGTATGCTTTTTGATATCATTTTAAACTATGTATTTCTTTTTATGGAAAAATTCAAGATAATTGTCAAGCCAATGTTCTGTGTGTAATGAGAAATGTGGAATTTATAGATGAAAAAACTATTATTAAAATCAAAGAATATTTAGTACAAACATGGAATAAAATATGTAGGTACAGATTAAAACTAATTTAACTTTTTTACTCCGAAAGATTGAAAATAAAAAATATTTATTTAGTTATTTAAAACATAAAATTTCGTAAAACCATTTTTAATCGCAATATAAGCGTGACTTATTAACCCCTTCAATATTTTCAGCTAATAATGAATTACCCTATAATATACTAGTAGTTCGCCCCGAACTGAGATCTTGCGCGCGATTTCCACAATCCTCATTTTGTATTCACGCCCTGAAGTTTTTGGATACACTTTATGTACTAGGCATAGGTGCATATTTGCCATACTGCATAGGTGCCATGCTTACGAGTACGTAACCTAATTACAAACAAATATTTTATTATCCTACTTAAGTAGGTAGGTACTTATGCCCGTGCTAAGAAAATCTTGTTTTTTTTTATTTTCGTTAAGTATATTTAAAAACTATCCATCCTGGAATAAAAATTAAAACCATTTTGTAATGTACAAGTATACAATAAGTTAAGTTTTAGCATCCTGAGGGGAAAACTACCTTCTCACTAATAATTATCTAACAAAGAAAAGAAAAGGTTGAGTATAAAGATATCCCATCAAAAACATAAATGTGAAATGAGAGCCAAGTTCAATAAGTATGTTTTAGTCGTTGACTTCAGCGACTAAAGAAGTGAGATCTAAACGGGTGCCAGGTACAATGGTCAGTCCTGAAACTTATTTATAACAATATGAAATATTTTTAACGACTTTAAAATATCATTTCATCTCATAACTTAGGATATTATATTGAAGCCTAAGGTCTAATTCATAATCTCCAATCCAAGACACTACTTCCACTCGTTATTATATTCACGTCAAGACCCTATTAAAATCCACATAATGACTGACTGTCATCTATTTAGATTGCTATTCTTATATTACAGGCGCTAGTAAGGGTTCCTAGGAGAATCAATTAATTGAAAAAGTACGTTAAAAATATAAAAATTTGCAAGTTTCAGATTTTTTCCTTTGTATCCACCCCACTACCTACCTGGATGCCAAATTTGAACGTTCTAGGTCATCTGGAACTGGGTTATAATTAATGTCTATAGGTCAGTCAGTGATAAAAATTTTCATAAAAAACCATTTTTGGACGTTGATATCTAAATAACCGTATGAGGTGTGTTTATGAAATTCGGTGTACATATTTTACTCGCAAGTGGCAATAGATGAGCCAAATTTGACTTGTTTATGTGAAATAGTTTTTGAGTTACGAGGGGGTGAAAATGGCTCCAAATGGTTCGTGTAATATTACATACGGTGCGCGCCTCGCCCGTTATCTTGAACTTGGCTTGACACGCTGCCGCGTGTCTAGATTATGTATTATATTGCAAACCTACCTTTACCATGTACCTATTTAAAATAAATAAAAAAAAATGTAACTTCTATCTATCTCTCTGAAATAGGTAGAAAAATGTTACAATATAAATAAGTACCTACACTAGTTAGTGTTTGATAATTAATTCGTAAAAAAAATACGTAGTAAAAGTCACGTACCTAGTTCGTCGGGTTGCTGAATGCTGACGAATCGGACAAAATTTATTAGGACACAGCGTCCCAATTGACAGTTTTTATTTTAATATATTTGTTACTGTCTATTCGGACACCATTAAAAATAACTGCATTGTAAAGTCAGATAAATAACTTTTTTTTAATTTCATTGATTATAAATAAATAAATAATGCTGGACAGTTAACAACCTTCTTAGTCGATACAAATCCTACATCGTCTTAAAAAGGTTTCCTCTAATCGTATGAAAGCTATTTTAAGTGCCTTAATTTTTTTTCTTCGTCCTGTCCTAATTTTGTTCTTAATTCGGCCATATTGCTGATTTCTTTGGCATAAACTAATTCTTTGTAGTCATTTTTGGTTAGTTAACAAACAAATTAAGCTTAGGAATGATAAAATGGCCAAAATCTATTTTTTAATCAGGTAGCTAATTTTAAGAATTTTCCACCTTACCGTCTTTGAAAGCCAATTTTAGCCAAAGTAGCCTATTAAGTACTACTTTTTTTTAATGATTATGAAAGCTGAGAGTCTGGAGAATTTTTTAGACTTATTTTAAAACCATGAAATCACTTTTTAAGATTTTTAATTTAAAGTTGAAAATTTAAGTCATAACTCACCGAATGTAATTATTTGACTTTACACTAACATTTTCATAGTTTTCATCAAAGTCACGTAGCTGATTATTTTATGCATAAAAGAACAACTCATTAAAATTCAGTAGCAAAAAAAAATCTCAAGAAAGTTTTCTACTTTTTTTGTAAGAATGTTTTAAGTTGTTCAAGTCGTAAATTCTCAAAAATTCGGAAAAAAATTAATAACTCAAGAACTATAGAAAATCACGGAACATACATGGGGGTGATTCGGGTACCCCAAAGGGTGTTCTATCTCTGGACTTTCGCTTGACACTACTTTTTGGGACACCCTGTATACATAGATAGATATATTTTTATTAAACATAGAAAACACCCAGACCAACGGAACAAATTTCTGCAGATCGTTCACAAATTTGTCCGTGGCGGGAATCGAACCCGCAACCTCTAGCGTCGCAGGCGAACTATCGCCCGCTATGCCACTGAGGTCGTCCATATAAATATAAAGTGTTTATTACATAAAACATTGTGCCAAATGCTGTGTAAAATACTGTGATTGTTGTAGGTTAGGTTAGGTTATAATCAAATACCTAAATGATCATTATAGATCTTAGGTATACAAGATAATGAATCGACAATAAAAAAAAACAAAAGTATTCTTGGGATACTGTGTTCCAATAAATTTTGTACGAATCGTCCGCAACTCTGTGCGTCAACCTGCTCGATGAATACAAATCAGTAGTCACAAATTAGTATCCGACACTCGCGACCCACCCATAAAGCACATTTTGGCAGGCGCTTGCTCCATACTAAAATGTATGGCGGCGGGGAACAATTTCTGCTCAAAAAATTAACAATGCTCAGATTAATACTTTTTGGTTTGAATTAGTAGAAAAAAATCACGGTAACTGTGTTGTTTAACATTTTGTCTCACGATTTGTCCAAAAATATTATAAAAATAACAACGATAATTTCGTAAATACTCATAATAGAAAAGGTCGATTACGATGTTTTTAATCAATGTTGACGATTTTTTTTCTCAAAAATTAAGAATTATTTTAGAATAATCACACGGTGTTAGTGTAGACTCATCTATTAAGAATTCCTATTATTAATTTGTGTCCTTCTATGAAGTGATTTCTTATGTTTATTTCTAAAACCGTAAGTGCATGTTCGCGCGTTTCTTAGGGACGCGGCTCTTAACCCTTTCCGCTTGCTCAGTAGTATCCATCCAGTCATCAACTAAGTCGAAAAACATTCGCATAATATCGCACGCACTCAATTTCTACAAAGTATTTACCCTAATAATGCAACAAAAAATACAGTTTTAAAAAACCGAATTATTTCGGTATACCGTTTTATTCGGTAACAGTTATTATTTCGGTTAAAACCCAATGTAAAAGGGTTATCGTTTCAATCGCTTACCGTTTCTATCGGTAACCGTTTGAAACGGTTACCGTTATGAATAGGTTTTCCGATCCCTGAGTATGACCCTTGTCACAAGGGTCATACTCCTACATATCAAGACATAACTAAACACACCCAACATATTAGTGAATGTCAACCAAAAGGAGACAGATTGTAGTAAAAATGAGTTAAAAAAAAATTATATTAGCTGTTAGTGTCCCAAAGCTGGGCAAAGGTCTCTAGTTCAAATGAACTACTGACATAAGAATCAAGGAAAGTTAACCGTGTTACAAGTGTTTATAATCAATTTGCTATGACTAAGCGAAAGTAGCTTAGTTTATTAGTGTGACTAATCCTACTTAAAGTTTGTGTGGATGTATGGATGTTTGTTATAACTCTTTTACACTGAAGCGCCACACATATCTGGATGAAATTTAAGACAGAGATAGATTATATACTAGAATAGCACATAGTTTACTCCTAATCTTTGAAAAATGTATGGTGCCTGCTGGATAGGTTTGTTTTTGATTTTCAAGGTTAATTTGAGATTTGGTCAAACAAAATACTTTTGTCATAACAAATGTTAGTCTTTTCTTCCGAAGGAATAAGTTGCTGTGGATTTTATGCTTGGGGAGCTGATATTGATTGAATATGCTACACTAAAGCTGATAAATAAGCCAAAGGTTGCTTAGCAACCTCGGATGTTTATTTCATAGATGATTGTACACACATTTCGTTTGAAACATGTAGGTATCATTTTTGCAGATGTAAACGAGGGATAACAAATATTTGAGATCATCCTATGTAGCTTAATAGTATTTGTATTGAGGGATTAGCCTGTTACATAACAGTAAGTATCTTTAATTTGTGGTAGGTACATTTTTAACACATTTTTTTGTAGCTACCTAATAAAAGGCAATACTTACCTACATAGGTAACAAGTAGTTAATTTTGAAAAAACTGTAGTTATGTATATAGTTTGTTGGAAATATTTTATAACGGAACATAGGTATTTAATGTGCATATATACTTACCATGTATAATAGAAAATAAATATGCAACTATATAAATGGTACAACACTATTTTTATCTTGACGCGAATGTTCCACGCAAACATTACGAATTGCATCGAAATTTGTATGTCAACAAAAGAAAGGCGGCCTGATTTGCATTTAATTTATTCAACTTTCTATTTTCATTACTAGAAAAAACGGCAATAAAACTTACACGTACGCTCATGTTTACGACTTTACGCGGCAAACGAGTTCTACATAACTTTTTTAAAATATGAGTACTAGAAAATTGTGCATTCAGCCAACCCAAAAATAGATCAACCCAGAAACAAAAATACTTTTCTTGCAATTGACTCCAATCTAACAGCGACACGCAGCGCGTAGAGTACAAAGTCGACGATAAATTGCACCTTCTAGATGCGTAAATTGAGAAAAATTGAAACTACATAACACGTGTATGTACTGGCTACGTTGGATTGCAAGGGGATAGTACTCACTTTAAATCCGCACTTAGTGCTTTCTATGACATTTGGCTGAGACTTCAAAGGGTCTCGGGAACTGCAGATAATTTTTTTGCACTAAGAACTCGTGTTTTAACACTCTAACCTATAATTTTATATAATTCACACACAAGACCAATACTCATCAGCCAGCAATCGTGGCGCAAATGGCGACTGACGTGAACTTCGCAACGTAACAGCGAATTGCGCGAAAGTAAACGCAAAATTGACAACTTCGTGGGATGATTTTACCGGCTTTTCGTGGAAATTTATTGCATTTTTGTAAAAACACGAAGAATGAAGATAAATAAATGATAAATTACCTTTTTATGAGACAATCATACTCTTGTAAATTTAGCTGAGCCAAACAAAATGCCAAATGTGACATTTAAATTTATTTGTTTTTCGAAAATATTTTGGTTTCCCTATCCTTGAAATATAGAAACTCCTTGGTTTTTTTCCAATCTATTCACAGTCCGTTTTCTTTAGTTTTTTTAGTTTTTTTTTTTTTTATAAAAAAATAATACTGACTGGCTCTGTGGCTCCCTTTTTTGTACGAAATGTTCATGTCGACCCAAGTATCTACAGTGCTCTGTCGTCGGTCACTCAGTTCAATAACTTCATTACTTGCTCGTGCATACGCCCGTATTGTTCTCTGTGCTTGACTATCCGTTTCCCACCACAGGTAATTTCACTTATCACTATGTGTCAATAATTTTGGCATTGTTTTAAACTGCTATTTGATTATTACCTACCTATTTAATTTTATCAGAAATAGTTAAACGTAAAAGATCTTAAAAGTAAGATATATATAATAATTTTATTAATCTTAATATATTATACTAGCGTCCGCTCGCGGCGTCGCCCGCGAAGTACCTACATAAAACATAGCCTATGCTCATCCTAAAAGTTCATTCTACACATTGGTGAAAGAATTTTTCAAATCGGTTCAGTAGTTTTGGAGCCTATTCAATTCAAACAAACAAACAATCAAATCTTTCCTCTTTATAATATTAGTATAGATAAAATGCTAATGTTCGTACGTGTGTCCACGGTTTTTTTCTATCATCCGCAACTTTGATCAACTTCCCGTTGGGATGGCAGGTACCCCTTGGTCTCTAGGTGTGCATAAGGGAGTTTGGTCGGGGTGGGTGGTAGGGGGTGGTTGTGGGGGGCGAAAATGTGGAATAATATATCTGTCCTTCTCTAACTAATATAAACTTCTGTAAAATTCTGAAAAGCTCGGGAATGATCTAGAAAGTTCCAGAACTTGTGCAACTGATGAAATCAATCTAGAAAGTTCTAAAACTTTCTGGAATGATCTAGAAAGTTCCACCAAGCCGTGCAATTATTGTAATCGATCTAGAATATATGAAAACTTCGGGAATGATCTAGGAAGTTCCAAAATGTGTGCAATCGATAAAATGAATCCGAAATGATCTAGAAAATTCTAAAAAATTCTGAAATTGTCTGGAAAGTTTTAAAATGGTTGCAATTGTTGTAATCGAACTAGAATGTTGTAAAAAGCTTCTGAAATGATCTAGAAAGTTCTAAAATAGTTTCAATTGTTGTAATCGATCTAGAATGTTTTAGAAAGCTTCTGGGATGATCTAGAAAGTTCCAAAGGTGTCTTATTAACTAAGATAGAAATCTATAATATCTCTCTACTTTAGAAAATGGATCCTTAAATATTTCTTATACCATTGAACATGCGATGTATTTTAACCCGAGCAACGCCGGGTTTAGCTGCTAGTATTTTTCTTTTTTGTGTTGTGTTTGCACTGATAATGCAGTGTGCTATGCTTTAGTATACGTGAAAATAGCTTGCCAAAGAAAGAAGATAATTTCAAGTAAAGATATAAGATGCTGAAAAAGTCAAATATTTTGCGAAAACTGAACAAATGCTTTATGAAAATGACTGCTCCTTACGTAAAATTGGATACTCCGCTCAGCGATCACGCCGTGGTGTGCCGCGGCTGCCTCGCTGACTGCGGAGAGATGAAAGACATAAGAGAATGGGGTCTGGTCGAAGACTTTCGAAAATACGCTGGGATTCAGGTTGTTATTGATTATTTGGCTAGTTTGCTGTTGGAGTTTGTCATAAACGTCTTGATAGCTCTTCTACGGTGTAGGAAAACATCGTGAGGAAACCGGAGGCTTTGCACTGCACGTTAACAATATATTTTTGTGGGGATAGGGTTGACTAGGCTGTTTAGACAGTAAGTATAAGTTCTGGGCCATGAGCCGACTTAACCCACTAGCTTCATCCAGGTCCGCAAAGTTTATTATTATGTAGTTTATATTTAGTATTTTCAGTCTTGCAAGCCTACTTTATACAAAACATGTCCCTAAGTTTCCGTTAGGGGCTCTGCAGGTAGGTATGTAATTCTCCATTTTGTATTCAGCTCAGCAGATCTGACGGAGTCTCAGAGCTGATATGCATTGCATGTGAAGACACCCTCATAAAATGCAAGCTCTTCAGGCACCAATGCAAAACGTCTGACATCACATTACGAAATTTCGCCACAGTAAGTATAAGACTCGGCGTAAACGGGCGACTGACCACAGGATAGGAGCCAGTGACGACTTAAGCTATTTTTACATACATTTTACAGATACAAAGTATATGAAAAGATGCTGTCGCTGGCCACTGGTGGCTGTGGTGGGTGGCCCATTTGCGCCGAGCATAAATATGAATAATAATAGATATACCTATATATATCCCTCTATTCTGAGTTTCACAAGTTATTTACATAAAAAATAATACATAAGTTATAAAATATCATGTAACTCAGTGTGCCTTTTGGCATAGGCCTCCTCTAACCGTTTCCGTTGGGTTCTCTTGCTACCCTTCTCCAATGATCTCCAGCCATTACTTTTAAGTTAATAGGGTAGTAGTTACGGTGAGTACGCCATGTGCTAATACTGAGACACCATAAATAAAATAAATAATAAATAATGCTGGACAATCCACACAGCATCATCTAGCCCCAAAGTAAGCTACTCAAAGCTTGTGTTATGGGTACTAGATAACTGATATATTTAATATATGATATAGGTACATAGATAGATATTTTTTATTATACATACACACCCAGACCAACGGAACAAATTTCTGCAGATCGTACACAAATTTGTTCCGAGGCGGGAATCGAACCCGCAACCTCTTGCGTCGCAGGCGGACTCTCGCCCGCTGCGCCACTGAGGTCGTCAAATGTCTAAACTAATGGTAAAAAACCATGTTCTTGAGTCATAACATTTAAAATCAAAATCTCAACATATCTTTTTGTTCTTCAGATCAATCAAAAAAGCGCGATCAACGATGAAAACAGAATATCTTTTAAATTCGACCAGAAACAGCTAATCTTCACTATCAAAGCGCCAGATCAAGACAAGAATCTCAAGTTCCCTTGCCCTTACAACTGTAAAGAGACATATACAAAGAAAAATGACCTCTTAAACCATCTTATTAGAGCTCACGAACATAACAAGGATTATAATATTGAGTACCACTATTACTGCTGGCATAAAGACTGCTCATACCACATGAAGTCTAACAAAAACAAGTATTTTACTGAAAGGAAATATATAAATCAGCATTTTAATAAAGTTCATCGCAGCAAAATATTTCATTGTGATAAATGTAGCACCAATTTTGCAACCACATCCGAATTCAGCAGACACCAGTCCACTTGTAATGTGGTGTTCGCTTGTGAGGATTGCGAGAAGCAGTACAGTAATCATGACAGACTGCTCGTCCATCTCATGAGACGGCATCCTGAAAAGCACAAGGAGTACAAAGCAAGAAAAGCTGAAAAGCGGAAAGCTGTTACTGAAACTGTCGTGAAAAAACCAAAAATGGCTACTGTAGAAAGTTTATTTGAAACCGATAGTCCGAAGCGGTCTTTTGCAACTCAAACCAACCCTAAATCCACTATAAAGAATGATATAACTTTACCGTCTTGGCAAAATGCTAATAATGAGATTTCTACGCAGACAGGTTTTGAAGACATTATGTCTATAAAATCAAACAGTGAAGACGACTCTCTATTTTACTCGGAAACCACACTTTCAGACATCCAAACCCAAACGTTCCCTATCGAGTTTGGATTGGTCACTAACCGCTCGCATAAAGAAACATTAACAGAGTCGATTGATATGAGTATTAAGGGCACTCAAACCTGCTTCTGCTTCTGCGATTCTCCAAAACTCCCGTTTGGGAATCAAGAAAGTGTGGTATCAAGCCCTCGTAGTGGAAACTTAACTTCCACTGAAACTCAGACTGCAGAATTCAAGTCTACCTTAATGTCCGATATACTCTTAAGTTTGAACTCGACTGAGACACAAACATGCTTCGATGAAGCATTTAAGGAGAGCTTGTGACAATTGAATTTCCAGTAGGTTATGTAGACGCATTGAACCTCTAGATAATGAAGGCTCTTGAATTAAAGGCCTTAAGTAAGCTGCAGTTTATTTGACAGTTGCAAGTTTGACATTGACATTTATGATAACAGTGAATAGTGTTTTATTAAAAAAAAAAGATTCATAGACAGTTTAAAATAGTCAAGTATTGAATTTTCTCTATTACCGCCATATTTACTCCTAAGCTTAAGGATCTGTACTCAAAATATTTAACTGCTTATTACTGTATGCTATCTGTGTGTGTTTAAAATCAAATAAATTAGAAAGTAGTGTCAGATTAATATACGCAGCCTAAACCGCTGGTCATAGAAACTTGATTTTTGTTTTTACTAGCATAAGTATCATTCAATAATGATACTTACAACGTTAGTAGCCCTTTGCACAGTACGGGAGCGCCGACGCGACGTGACGTCATCGACACCAGGTCTCGAGATAATGTGACCGGGTTGTACTTATGAACCAAACATTGATATGTGAATTATGCCCTTGAGTATCTTTATATTAAGTAGGTACCTAATGCTTTTTGTTGAATTTAATTTGAAAGGTCAATCTATGAACCATGATGAGTCAAAGGGCTGTAAAAAGCTTTTAGAATGAAGTCATCGCTAACATCATTTAAGTTAACCAATCAGAGAAGACTTGTTGTGTATAGTCCGAGAGACAATTACGCTTTATTCAAAAACATAAAAAATCTATACATATTAATAAAATCGTTGAGAGGCCGTGTCTGTACTATTGATATTTTCAAATAAAAATTAGTGCTATCTAAAGAAGACATGCTATTTAGCCCAAATCAACCGTTTTTGAAAAAAATGTCTGTTTATCAGTGCGTTTGTGCACGCTAATCTCCGCAACGACTGAACCAAATCGAATGCAGTTTTCACTAATGTATTGAGATAAGCTTAGATTAAATCTTAGGCTTTGTTTCATCAAAATCGGATAAATAAAAATGATATGATAATTTTACTTATTGTATATTTTTACGTGCCTAAATGCCAGTTTTTGTTTCCTCACCATGTTTTCCTTCACTGTTTGCAAGTCGGTATAGCGCGCATATATTTATCGAATTGAAAAATCACTCGCACGACCGAATTCGAACCCACGACCTTGAGATCGGAAGGCGGAGCCACTATCACCAGACCACTAGTGCTTTTATTTTATTTTTATTTTGTGGTTTTCGGAGGACAAACAGTTTTAAACACTTTACAAATAAACTTAACCAACTAGGCGGTGTGGTCGCTTTATTTTGTGTGGTGTATAAAAAAAAAACTTAGTAATTTGCTTCGAAAATGTATGTAAGTACCTACCTACCTACTTGTCCATATTAGATAGGTATGTAAGCAAGGTTTAAAATTAGGTAAAATTTAACTCGTCCTAGCACAATTGTAAAAAAAATCAGTAAAATTCAAAAATTTTCAAATTCCTACTTCATCTATACTAATATTATAAAGAGGAAAACTTTGATTGTTTGTTTGTTTGTTTGTTTGTTTGAAATTAATAGGCTCCGAAACTACTGAACCGATTTGAAAAATTCTTTCACCAATGTGTAGAATGAACTTTCAGGATAAACATAGGCTATATTTTATGTAGGTACTTCGCGGGCGACGCCGCGTGCAGAAGCTAGTAATAAATATTTATAAAAATAAAACTAGATGTTTCTGTAAAAAGTAATGTACCTATTCTTGGATATATTTTCTGTGTTTTACGCACAAAAACAAAGGCCTATAAACTTACACACATACAACCTTTTTGGATTTACATAATATACATCCTGCAGGATAAGAACACATGAAAAATGACGTGATTTTAGAAACCTATTTTTCTAGACTTTAAATCAATTTGCTATGGATCAGATAAAATCAAAAATCTCCTAACTGTATTTTTACTAATACTTAGGTACCTACATATTTAGATTATGTTTATAGCTAGTTTTAGTAGGTAGGTAGGTACCTACTTATCAAAAAAAACTCATATTATCCAGATAAAAAAACTGAGCAAAGCTCGGTCACCCAGGTACTAGACATAAAAGAGATTCGAAGCAACAATGTGTAAATGAAAATTCTTATTGATATTCTCAAAGATCTAAGTAACAAAGAGATTGAGGAGATCTACCGAGCCCGGATTGAACTGAGTAGATCTGAGTAGCTACCTACACACATAATTTATCTTCCAAATACTAGGTAAACCAGTTTTTTAGTTCTACCCAAAACGCGTACTAATTATGGAAAAAAAATGTTTACCTTTGAAGGTGCACAGCTTTACAATGACATACCCTCTAACATAAAAAATGTAAACTCATTGAATGCATTTAAAACAAAACTATTGCAATTTATTTCTGAAAACTACTTCTAAATGCATCGAATGGGTACCTACCTACCTGTCTGTTTTACCTGTTTATAATTAACACTACTTAGATATACGAAAACGACCTACTGAATCTTTTTACTAGTGTTGCCCAAATTCAGTCTTGGTCTTGCAGTCTTGGTCTTGTTCTTGCGTTTTTGCAAGACCAAGACCAAGAACAAGACCGCGTATTTTTAGCAAGACCAAGACCAAGACTGACCGTGCAAGACTTGAGCAAGAACAAGACATAGCCTGCAAGACTCTTGCGTCTTGCAGCTAGGACTTAGCGCTATTTCACGGAGTAGTTAGGTGTAACAGTTCGGTGTATAGGTAGGTAGGTACGCTTAGGAATTCTATGAGACGCAAAAAACTATATCAAAGAATATGAAAAACTGGACCTATGCGCATTACGACTAATACCATAAACATAGCGAATAAAAAAATATCTATTAAAATCAAAAATGGCCCGTGATTTTCTCTCAATACCTGCAACTTCAGTACCTGCTGAGAGGTTATTTTCTAAAGCATCATTAGTAATTAGAAAACATAGAAATAGGTTAAGTGATGAGTCAGCCAGATGGTTACTTTGTATTAATTCTTGGTCAAAAGAATTGATATAAAGTATCATAACCTAATGATAAAGCTGTTGATTTGTGTTGTATTTTATTTTTTATTCAAATAAATGATAAATCGTAAAACTCTTTTATTAAATTTCTTATAAGTTGAGGGTTCAATCTCTTTCTAGACAGATAAGTATTGTTCTTTAAAATACAGTCAAGTTATTGTAATTAATTTGTTTTTTTACATGTTTTAGCAAATGTAAGCTTATAAATCATAAATGTTTCTTAAGAAACAGTTACTTCCATGGAAAACGACATATAGGTCAGTTGATTTTTCGAATTTCTTATCAAATCTTCAGTTATTTATTAATCTGCTTGATCTTTACTATGGCTATGTTAATTCAAGCTCACAATGTTCCAATTCTAATACGTTTTTCTAAGATTTAAAGTAAACTTTAATAAATAGTAATAGACTAATAGGTAATTGCAAGACTTGCAAGACTCTTGCTGCAAGACCAAGACCAAGACCAAGACTGGGAGCGCAAGACCAAAACCAAGACCAAGACCAGGTGTATTGGCGCAAGACCAAGACCAAGACTGGCTAAGTCTCGTCTTGTTCTTGCATTTGGGCAACACTACTTTTTACTAACAGATGTTTCTCATGTAAGTGACATATTGTGTCTTTTTGAGAATAAATTTCTTTAAACCGAAACCTCAGTATTGAATGAAGTATTTCCAAATGTTATAGAAACACAAAAACTTCGTTTCTAAAACTGTTTTTCATCAAATGTTGTACAGTAATTATGGGGCTAGAGTCTAGAGTGTTCCCTTCGATATTGCGAGAAAATTTCCCGTTATATAACGGCTAGGGCTAGTTTCACCATGCTCTGTTAAACTAACGGCTTGTTAGCCTTTTAATCTCCTATTAAAATTGTTGTTTGTATTTCACTATGACAAAGGATTAGATATCTACCGTAAAATGAAATGACGTAAAATAGATAACGATACCTACCTACTTAACATTCATGTTAATTTTGATGTCCAATCAGTTAATGATTGGTAACAAAAGTTTGGTGAAATCGGACCTTAAGCGGCTTTTTGTGGCTTTTTGGTTAATTGTGAGTAGGTACTTACCGGTTTTTGATAGGTACAATTTATAAATTTGTTATAGTGGAAAATTTACGAAATTGTATAATTGTACCTAAAATTCAACATATTTGTAGGTTTAAACAACATTTGTCATAAAATTAGATATTTTTTTTACAAATTTGTATACTTGTAACGTTTATTTAATAGGAGCCAGCGTAATGCTCTGTTAACTAAAGTTTCGTGAATTTGAACCTTAGGTCCATAAATGCATCGTTGCAATGTGCATTTATCGAAGTATCGGCAAGGCCTTTGCCCTTTACAAACCTGCCTTCCCATCGCATCTCCTCGTCTACTATTGATCGCTCTAACCGCGCATGCCCGGAATCATTCCCATCTCAACCCCTAACCGCGTAGTACACACACGTATCGCCAAAGTAAAACCAAGAAAAGGCGTTATAAATTAATTTTCTGCACACCAAAAATGCGTGCGCCGTGATTGCAATAACAAATATAGTTTGCATCATACGAATTTCTATCGAAGAGGTTATAATAAATTTGTGAAAACGGCGTCTATAGTAAGAATAAGTTTTAAAAAACAAATGCATCACTCGGCTTATGCCGTTCAGTTAAATAGGTGTGATCTAGAGTCTACGGAGTCAGAAGACCAGTTTTGTTTGCCTCTACCCCCCGATATTGAGACATGTCGCTGCCAAGAGAGTTCACTTTCAACCAGGTTAGTTCCAAGGTTTAGAGATAAAGTCCTGTATCCCTAGTACCTTCTGTCTAGGGTTGCCAGATGTAAATTTGATAAAGGAGGGCAGATTGGTCTAAAAGGGAGGATTTTCTGTAAAAAAGGAGGACATTTACAATGAAACAAGTTTTTTTCATATAACTTTTTTTATTTTAATCATACTTAGCGGAGCTGCCAACTTTAGAAAGGAGTTCTTGGTTTTTAATCAAATAATTATAATAAATAATAATTTAAAAAAACTAAAAAACACGCTTTTTATAGAAACCGAACTAAAAAATAGAAAATAAATTTAAAAAAAAATATTTTAAAAAAAGTGTGGGGTGCATGGTGTCAATAGTTATAAATATTTTATTGACAGATATGAGTAAAGTGATTATCATTTCGATAATATCTTAAAAAGCACCCCACGCTTTTTTTAAAATATTTTTTTTTAAATTTATTTTCCAATTTTTTAGTTCGGTTTCTATAAAAAGCGTGTTTTTTAGTTTTTTTAAACTATTATTTATTTTATATTTTTTAGTTTGGTTTATTTATAATAGCGTGTTTTTTTTATTTTAAACTATTGCACGACTCATGATGCGAAGCATCAGAGAGTGCTTTACGATCAAAAATTTTTTTTTCAAATTGATAAAATGGAATTTTTTTATCAATATAGTGTATTGTCATCGGTCCTCGATAAATCTACAAAGTTTGATCGAAATCTGGCCGTTTAAAGTGGGTCAAAATCGCGCCCAAAGAAGTCGGTTACAAACAAACATACAAACATACAGGTGAAGCTAATATAAAGCGTGTTAAAATGAAACAGTTGAACAATGAAATAAAAGTGAAAACACCCTTTCAACATTCGCAAAAGGAGGACATACAGTAAGGGGTAAGGGAGGACGGGAGGACATTATGTGGAAAAGGAGGATACCATCTGGCAACTCATCATACTCCTTTTGGATACCATCTGGCAACTCATCATACTCCTTTTGGATACCATCTGGCAACTCATCATACTCCTTTTGGATACCATCTGGCAACTCATCATACTCCTTTTGGATACCATCTGGCAACTCATCATACTCCTTTTGGATACCATCTGGCAACTCATCATACTCCTTTTGGATACCATCTGGCAACTCATCATACTCCTTTTGGATACCATCTGGCAACTCATCATACTCCTTTTGGATACCATCTGGCAACCCTACTTCTGTCTCAAAAACTGCTTACAAATTTATATTTGTTTGTGGTGAATTAACTTAAAAACTAATCAGCCGATTTTAAAAAATCTTTCACATAAGGAAAGCTATTTTATCAGCAAGTAACATAAGTATATTATTTAAAAAAAATAGAGTTGTTTAAGTACTATTCTTCCCGTGTGAAGCCGGGGCGCTAGTCTTATATAAGTAGGATTTACTGGAAGGTTTCTATCTTTAGACTTCTGTGGCGCAGCGGGCGAGAGTCCGCCTGCGACGCAAGAGGTTGCGGGTTCGATTCCCGCCTCGGAACAAATTTGTGTATGATCTGCAGAAATTTGATCCGTTGGTCTGGGTGTTTTCTATGTATAATAAAAAAATATCTATCTATGTATATAATGTATTAAATATATCAGTTATCTAGTACCCATAACACAAGCTTTGAGTAGCTTACTTTGGGGCTAGATGATGCTGTGTGGATTGTCCAGCATTATTTATTATTTATTTATTAGATCGAACAACGTAGAAACATACCTATAGTATGAGTTTTTGATAGTTTACGAAAACGTTTTTCGAATAGTATCCTTTCATAATTTACCTCCATCGGAAATAAGGAACTAAAATAAGGTCGATATCGTGTTACTCTTCTTTCAAACTGGTGTGGGTTTAAATGCGCCTCAGAGCCTCCATTCACTTAAGTAGATCTGTAACTGAAAGACTGCATCCTTCGTTTCGCAGCTGAGTAAAAATACAGTCGAATTCAGTGAAACAGTTATGCGTAACCCGATTGAATAAAAGGTAGGATTATAATTATTACGTACAGTTATTGGCCACGGCGTAGATAGTCTACGCGCCTATGGCGTAGCTCGTAGCACTCAAAAAAAATTGCGTAACTCGTAGGTCTACCATGAGTTTTCACAATCTACACACGCTAGCGACTGTAGTTAAAAAATGTATGAAAACTTGCCTACAGCGCCTCTAGCGGATAGTTGGGTACTAAAACCTCACGTAGCTAACTATCCTACGTCACAGCGTACTACAGCGACTGTAGTTTGCGCTCATAATTTGCTTACAATTTGGTACCATGAGTAACAGTTTTGACAAATGTCATAGTAACGTACTATTACTACTGTAGTAACGTCAGCTAATCTAAATGTGACAACTCATGGTAGTCCTACCGTTAAATAATAATAGGTAGTATTATAATTACGTCGTAGATGGTCTACGCGCCTACGGTGCTACGACGTAGCTCGTAGCAGTCCACAAAACAAACACTCACACGACTGTAATCCCCAGGCTCGGTAGATATCTCCTCAGATCTCTAGTTACTTAGATCTTTGAGCATATCTTAAGAGAGTCAGAGGCACGTCCAAACATGTTATTTCACATGACCACGTTTTGCGCAGTAGTTAGTATTCCGTACGTGACAGATTGCAAGCTTATAGCCCGTTTATAAGAATACTAACCTATGACACACCGGTTTCCTCTCAATGTTTTCTATGCCGGTTTCCTCTCAATGTTTTCTATGCCGGTTTCCTCTCAATGTTTTCTATGCCGGTTTCCTCTCAATGTTTTCTATGCCGGTTTCCTCTCAATGTTTTCTATGCCGGTTTCCTCTCAATGTTTTCTATGCCGGTTTCCTCTCAATGTTTTCTATGCCGGTTTCCTCTCAATGTTTTCTATGCCGGTTTCCTCTCAATGTTTTCTATGCCGGTTTCCTCTCAATGTTTTCTATGCCGGTTTCCTCTCAATGTTTTCTATGCCGGTTTCCTCTCAATGTTTTCTATGCCGGTTTCCTCTCAATGTTTTCTATGCCGGTTTCCTCTCAATGTTTTCTATGCCGGTTTCCTCTCAATGTTTTCTATGCCGGTTTCCTCTCAATGTTTTCTATGCCGGTTTCCTCTCAATGTTTTCTATGCCGGTTTCCTCTCAATGTTTTCTATGCCGGTTTCCTCTCAATGTTTTCTATGCCGGTTTCCTCTCAATGTTTTCTATGCCGGTTTCTTCTCCTATGTTTTCCTGCATCGTTTAAGAGCACTGGCATTGCGCATACATTTTTAGAATAATAAAAATCCATTAGTGCAAGACCGGTTTGAACCCACGACTTTCGGATCGCGAGGCAAGGGTGCTACCACTACACCACACTGCTTTTTATTCCGGGTACCTACATATACAGGGTGTTACCAGAGTACTTCCGAAAACTTCAGGGGGTTAAAGTACCCATCAAAATAAACAACTTTTTCTAAGACCAACACTGAAAATAAAAACAAATAACAGTTGTTCCATACAAAAGTTCAATACCTACTTGGCTAAAATGTATGAAACCGCTATTTTTTGGAACGAAGTTCCTTATCGCGCGTTGTGAAAGGGGGCTAGACGGAAAAAATTCTCACGAAAAGTTATAACGACACTTTTTGCTATAGTTGTAAGCCGTGCGGCGTGCGCGTGTTTCTCTGTCTCTCTCTCTCTCTCTCTCTCATAGAAAGCAAGGAAAGGAACTTCGTTCCATCCGGGTGTCCCTTGACACCTCTAAAGTTTATTTTTCGCGCTCACAGTGTTGGTTCCTTAGAAAAAGTTGTTTTTTATTGATGGGTACTCTAACCCCCTGAAGTTTTCGGAAGTAATTTGGTAACACCCTGTATATTTAAAAACGGTCTTTAGCTTTTTAAAATATACCTAACCTTTCATATTTCAAGTATTAATTTTAGCTATAATAATAATGATCAAAGGGTTGGTGCTTAGATTGGTCAGAGGATCAGTATAGCTATCCAATGAGGTAACATGTCACCTTTTGGGCACATTACTTGCGGTTAGTGAACTCTGCTTTCTATACAGGGTGTCCCAAAAAGTAGTGTCAAGCGAAAGTCCAGAGATAGAACACCCCTTGGGGTACCCGAATCACCCCCATGTATGTTCCGCGATTTTCTATAGTTTTCGAGTTATTAATTTTTTTCCGAATTTTTGAAAATTTACGACTTGAACAACTTAAAACATTCTTACAAAAAAAGTAGAAAACTTTCTTGAGATTTTTTTTTTGCTACTGAATTGTTATGAGTTGTTATTTTATGCATAAAATAATCAGCTACGTGACTTTGATGAAAACTATGGAAATGTTGGTGTAAAGTCAAATAATTACATTCGGTGAATTATGACTAAAATTTTCAACTTCAAATTAAAAATCTTAAATAGTGATTTCATGGTTCCTTAATAAGTCTAAAAAATTCTCCAGACTCTCAGCTTTCATAATCATTAAAAAAAAGTAGTACTTAATAGGCTACTTTTGCTAAAATCGACCTTCAATGACGGGGAGGTAGAAAATTCTTAAAATTAGCAACCTGATTAAAAAATTGATTTTGACCATTTTATCATTCCTTAGCTTAATTCGTTTGATAACTACCCAAAAATGACTGCAGGAAAGTAAGATTTCATTAATATTTGAAGGTTTTATTTATTTAGTTTAGCTAAATTTATGAAATAAAACAACAAGTAAAATTTATTAATTTTTTACAAAAAGTTTTCAAAATGTCAACCTTCTAGGTCGATACAAATCCTACATCGTCTTAAAAAGGTTTCCTTAAATCGTATGAAAGCTATTTTAAGTTCCTTATTTTTTTCTTCGGCCTGTCTCAATTTTGTTCTTAATTCGGCCATATTGCTGATTTCTTTTGCATAAACTAATTCTTTGTAGTCGTTTTTGGTTAGTTAACAAACAAATTAAGCTTAGGAATGATAAAATGGCCAAAATCTATTTTTTAATCAGGTTGCTAAATTTAAGAATTTTCCACCTCACCGTCTTTGAAGGTCGATTTTAGCAAAAGTAGCCTATTAAGTACTACTTTTTTTTAATGATTATGAAAGCTGAGAGTCTGGAGAATTTTTTAGACTTATTAAGGAACCATGAAATCACTTTTTAAGATTTTTAATTTGAAGTTGAAAATTTTAGTCATAATTCACCGAATGTAATTATTTGACTTTACACCAACATTTCCATAGTTTTCATCAAAGTCACGTAGCTGATTATCTATATCTATATAAGAGCTTAACCTGACTGACTGACTGACTGACTGACTGACTGATTGATCATCGCCGAGCCGAAACCGCTGAAGATAGAAAGCTGAAATTTGGAAGGTGGCTTTCTTTTATAACAAAAGCACCTACTAAGGCGGGATTTTTGGAAATTCCACCTCTAAGAGGGTGAAAAAGGGTGAAAACGTTAGTATGAAACTTTTTAACGCGTGGAGCGATTTTCATGAAACTTTGTTTGTGCACTGTAAATCTATATCTATATAAGAGCTTAACCTGACTGACTGACTGACTGACTGACTGACTGACTGATTGATCATCGCCGAGCCGAAACCGCTGAAGATAGAAAGCTGAAATTTGGAAGGTGGCTTTCTTTTATAACAAAAGCACCTACTAAGGCGGGATTTTTGGAAATTCCACTTCTAAGAGGGTGAAAAAGGGTGAAAACGTTAGTATGAAACTTTTTAACGCGTGGAGCGATTTTCATGAAACTTTGTTTGTGCACTGTAAATACAAAATAAATGAACACGTGTTTCAGGATTTTTCAATATAATCTTCAAAAAGGGGTCAAATGTTGGGTCAATGTTTGTATGGGAACTTTTTGACGGGTGGTGCGATTGGTTTGAAACTTTGTTTGTTTATTGTAAATGCAAAATGAATAGACACGTATTTCAGTATTTTTCAATATAACCTTCAAAAAGGGGTCAAATGGGGGGTCAATGTTTGTATGGGCACTTTTTAAAAGGTGGTGAGATTGATTTGAAACTTTTTTTGTGTACTGTAAATGAAAAATAAATGGACACCTGTTTCAGGATTTTTCAATATAATCTTCAAAAAGGGGTCAAATGTTGGGTCAATGTTTGTATGGGAACTTTTTAACGGGTGGTGCGATTTGTTTGAAACTTTGTTTGTGTATTGTAAATGCAAAATGAATAGACACGTATTTCAGTATTTTTCAATATAACCTTCAAAAAGGGGTCAAATGGGGGGTCAATGTTTGTATGAGCATTTTTTAAAGGGTGGTGAGATTGATTTGAAACTTTGTTTGTGTACTGTAAATGAAAAATAAATGGACACGTGTTTCAGGATTATTCTAAATAACCATCAAAAGGAGGAATTGTTCCCTTTACGTCGAGTCCCTCTACGTCGAGCGGTGAGAGTCACCACATTTTTATTACCGATCGTCGATTAATGAGTTCTTCCTCGCTTTCATTCCCTTAACGTCGAGTCAAGACAAGTGCTGAAAGTACAGTCACATAGTAAAATGAAAAGCTATAGAAGGGGCAAAGTTTTTACAGATTTGATGTGATGATGTGATTGTATATTGTAGTAGTCAATGTTTTTGTATGGGAACTTATTAAAGGGTGGTGCTATTGGCCTGAAACTTTGTTTGTGTACTGTAAATACAAAACGAATGGACACGTATTTCAGGATTTTTCAATATAACCTTCAAAAAGGGGTAAAATGGGGTGTCAAAGTAGTATGGGATTTTTATGAGTTGCTTGATGTGTTTAAAACTCAGTTTAGATATTTTATGTGAACGAAGTCACGGGCGGAACAGCTAGTTTTATGCATAAAATAACAACTCATAACAAATCAGTAGCAAAAAAAAAAACTCAAGAAAGTTTTCTACTTTTTTTGTAAGAATGTTTTAAGTTGTTCAAGTCGTAAATTTTCAAAAATTCGGAAAAAAATTAATAACTCGAAAACTATAGAAAATCGCGGAACATACATGGGGGTGATTCGGGTACCCCAAGGGGTGTTCTATCTCTGGACTTTCGCTTGACACTACTTTTTGGGACACCCTGTATACCTATAATTTGTTAGTGGTATCGTGTTTTATTTAGGCTATAAACTTTCACTGTCTTGTACCTCAAACAGGTACCCAAATGTTTGAATAAAAAGAGTGACATATTAGTATGTAGTGAGTGTACAATTTGTGTATAATTTATACATACAATACAAGATTTTTGCTTTTTTTTATTTTGTGCCGATCTCTCACCGTGTTTCAAACAAATCGTACCACTTTCGTCGAAAAAACTTTAACACCCCATTTCAACCTTTTTGGAGGGTTAGTTTAAAAAACCCAGATATACGTTTTAAATTATTTCGTATTCAAAGTATCCAAACCAAGATTCACACCGATCGTACTACCCCTTAAACACGTGTACATTTGTTTTGTATTTACATTACACAAACAAAGTTTCATGAAAATAGTACTACGCGTTAAAAAGTTTCATACAAACGTTTATAGCCCTTTTCACCCCCTTAAAAGTGGAATTTTCAAAAATCCCATCTTAGTGGGCGCCTACATACCACGACAAACATACCTTCCAAATTTCTAGTCTGTACGACCAGCGGTTTATTCTGTGCGTTGTATCTATTCAAATCAGTCAGGACTTATCCTTTTATAGATTACTTTCAGTTGGGTTTTTTTTATTCTAGAATTAAATTCTAGTTTACTTCTTCTTCTTCAATTATGGCATCTGTCTCTTAGAGAACAATTTTGCCAGTGTCAAGTGTATTTATTTATAAGTATTGTCAACGTCACAGAGTCATAGTCAAGTAGTCAAGTCCATTCTAGTTTACAATATTATTGACATGGCATGTGTCTTTCTTGGCGAGCTGACAGAGCCTTGGTCCACATAGTCCTGACCTGCCTCACCGGAGGCCTATTAATTAATGACCTGACACAGATTCGGTCGCATTGGTGCATCGTTTTGTGAAATTGGGTCAGGCAGTGTTACATAGGTTTACAAGGCTATCGCAATTCTGTTGTTTCATCTATCTATACTAATATTATAAAGAGGAAAGTTTTGTATTTTTGTTTGTAACGAATAAGCTCAAAAACTACTGGACCGATTAAAAAAACTCTTTCACCATTAGAATGCTACATTATCCCTGATTAGCATAGGCTATATTTTATGTAGGTACCTCGCGAGCAAAGCCGCAAGCGGAAGCTAATCTAACATATTCAAAAACTAGCTGACCCACGTTTCGTTTGCAAAAAATACCATATAACCTGACACCCTATTTCACCCCTTTGAGAGGGTTATTTAATAAAAACATCAAAAATGCGTCGATCTGAGGACAGGACGCAATGGCGCATATTAGGGGAGGCCTATGTCCAGCAGTAGACTGCTATAGGCTGATGATGATGATCAAAAATCTGAAACAGAAAGAAAGAAAGAAAGAAAGAAAGAAAGAAAGAAAGAAATGTTTATTTGCAACACACAAGAAGTTAAAAACAGAAAAAATAAATAAAACAAATACATAAAAGATGTTGCAAAACGGACCCTAACTCAGCGTATGCTG
Source organism: Cosmorhoe ocellata (assembly GCA_963675405.1). NCBI lineage: Eukaryota > Metazoa > Arthropoda > Insecta > Lepidoptera > Geometridae > Cosmorhoe > Cosmorhoe ocellata. Next base: position 2,094,180 of record OY776273.1, read on the forward strand.
GATGTAAACAACCAGCGCTGGTCTTCCGTTAGGGCCGTTTTGAGAGCGGAACATACTTATTATTATATTAAACACGTAACCTATAGCCTAATAACAGCCTGGGAAGTTGGTTATACAGGGTGTGACCAGACTACTTCCGGGAAAACTTCAGGGGATTAAAGTAACCATCAATATAAACAACTTTTTCTAAGAAACCAACACTGTGAGCGCGAAAAAAACAGCTGTTTCATACATTTTAGCCAAGTAGGTATAGTAAAAGTACTGAAAAGGACTGAAATATCTAGTACTTTCCCGCTAAACTATTATCTAATGAGCTTAACAACACAAACTCAAATATAAATTCGACACGTGTTTCGCTTCTCCACGAAGCATCCTCAGGACCGTTGACTCGCTCGCACTGGTGTTGCTCCACCGAGCAAAGAAAGAGATCTTTCAGCATGCTTCGAGAATGATTCGTGAAGAAGCGAAACACGTCATTAGATAATAGTTTAGCGGGAAAGCTTTAGATATTTCCGTCCTTTTCAGTATTTTTAATGGATTTCCGCAAAGTCACGCCATTTATTTTCGGAAGTAGTCTGAAGTAAGAAACAAATGGGAAGCAATTATTGGGTAGCATTTCAATGTTAAATACGACAGGTGACTCATCCTGACCGTAACAATTCTCGTGATATCGAACCACTGCGGACCCACGATACCCCTGGCGATACCCCTGGTGGTATCGTGGGTCTTTTAAAATCAAACAATACCCCTGTTCGAAATGACTGTAGTGTTGCGGTGTGGAATGCGGAAATGCATTCGGTGATTCGGATTGGACAGATTCCTAATTCGGCAGATTCGCTACTCGACAAATTCTGGATTAGACAGATTCTAGGATTCGACAGATTAGCTATACGGCTGAAAATGAACACTTGTGCACATAATACTGATCTATCTTTGTATTGAATTTGAATTAAAAAAATATACCTGCTTATTCATTTTTAAATTGGTCAACTCATCCTATTGTCACATTTATGATTTGTATAGACATGTAAAAAGGGATTCTACATTAGATTTACGAAAACAACAACGCAACCACAAACGCACAAATGCATTAACGAAGCCACGAGAGTGTCTATAAATGCATTTTATAAATGACAGAGCATAGAATGGCTAAAGGCGATATCGATCTGCCGTCTGTCGGAGGTCGCCAGCGGATTGAACCCGGCACTTCCCTGTGCCACACTAGAACTTTACCTATATACTAGAACTTTTTAGGAACTCTGTATAATCTATCTATTCGTTAATTTTTTGTGAGGTAGGTATCTTATTCTTTCCTATATTGTCGCATTTTATGACAAGTTCTGTTTAATAAAACCTACAAATATGAAGGATTGTAGGAGCAATTTTATAATTTTGTAAATTTTCCACCATTACAAATTTGTAAATCGTAGTTTTTTATTAAACAGAAACTTGTAGAATTGTAGCCGGTTACAATTAATTGTATTTTACAATTTGTAATGTTTATTCCATGGGATGATCTAAAAATAAAAATAAAAAATAAATATGATCACGACTGTAATCCCCAGGCTCAGGAGATATCTCCTCAGATCTCTAGTTATTTAGATCTTTGAGGATATCTAAAGAGGGTAGTCAGAGGCACGTCCAAACATGACATTTGGTACATGCCCACATTTTGCACAGTAGTTAGTATTTCGTACGTGACAGGTTGCAAGCCCATCGCCGCTTATAAGAATACTAACCTATGACACATACCTTCGAATTTTTGGTTCTAGGGTATGCCGGTTTCCTCACGATGTTTTCCTTCACCGTTTAAGAGCACTGGCATTGCGCACATAAATTTTTCGAATGGAAAAACTCATTGGTGCACGACCAGGTTTGAACCCACGACCTTCGGATCGTGAGGCAGGGGTGCTACCACTACACCACCAGCGCTCTATCATGGGATGATCTATGTTAAAAAAATATCTATATTAATAATTTCGTCAAGGGTAAGCTCGATCGAAACCTTGCCTGAATAATAAAACATATCGACAAAATAATATTCGCAAAATTCGGATTGTCGAATATTTTGTGAAATTCTAATGATGCTGAGAAACAAATCGCAGTCGCCATATTCGTCACGACACCGGATAATATCTTAGGTACCTATTAAAAACTTTTTGTTGTACTACGTAATATTCGCAAAATTCGGATTGTCGAATATTTTGTGAAATTCTAATGGTGCTCACGTGTCTAAGACAAATCGCAGTCGCCATATTGACCACAAAAACGGTCCACGTGAGGGGTCACGTTGGTAGTGCGTCCTTTTCTAACGAGGTGACCATAACCAAACAGAACACAGGACAAATTGCTTGTATAAATTTATTAAAGCCGTACAAATCGCGTGTTAGAAACTGACATTGAACTTACCATTGGTAACTAGTACCTACCGCATCAGAATAATCTTCCATCGATAGTTTTGTGCCTGGTATCAAGTGGTATCTAACCGCTGCTCATAACTTATTTATTATCTACCTAAGTATCAAAGCAGTTTTACATTATTTCAACTTCTTCTTCTTTTTCCATAGTGCCATTAGTTCTTTCAACCAGTGTGGTGAAAGGCTTTAAGTGCGTCTTAAAAGCTCCTTTTGTGCACTGACACATGTCTTCGAACTTAAGTTCTACAATATGCCGGTTTCCTCACAATGTTTTCCTTCACTTTGAGAGTACTGCATTTTTATTTATATTGATATTAGGTATGCAATTTTTACATTGATATTTCGCACAATGAACTTTAAGAATTGTATTGAAGTAGTGTTCATTCAAGCTTGAAATGTGTCGTTTCTAAAACTGATGGTTTGTAAGAGCTTGTGGTAAGGTCCCTGGTATGAACTGGATCCGAACCCACGACCTTAGGATCGAAAGGCAGAGCCACTACCACTAGACCACCAGCGCTGTATTATTTAAACTAGTTTCTACCTTACAGAAACATTATTATACAGATGTATCTTAATATACACACAGTTAGCAGCTACATTGTGTTATTGTCATAGTAACTGAAACTATAGTAATAATATGCGTCATACATACAATGTACATAAAATCGCGCCTGTTTTCCCGACGGGGTAGGCAGAGACCAGTACGTCGATTCTGTAAAATTCAAACTTAACTCGCAACTCACATCGCTATTCACTCTCACTTCGCTTAAGACGCTTTTTATTTGACACTTTGAATCGGGTTCGAGTGCGAAGCGAGCGTCGAAGTGACTTGGGAATTACCGTATAGAATGCCACTTCTTACGTCATCTCATACTTTATCTGTCAAAATCTCTCCGTCAATTTAGTTCAACTCGCTGACACGCTCACAAGAGCGGCGCTAGTGTAAATTCGAATTATCAACCGAGTTTTTAGAATGCCAATCAAGAAACTCACAGCGGATTCAGATTCGAAGTTTAAAATGAGGTCTTACAGAATCACACGGCACATTCTTAACACATGCGTCATTAACGAAAAAGTTACAAGAATTTTTTGATGTTTTGTACTGAGAAGTTAAGCTTTTATAGTTGTTTATAGTGATGGATTTGAATGTGGATGGATACAAGAGTAGAGGTAGACCTAAGTAAAGATAGATGGACTGTGTGAAAGATTATATAAGAATATTATATAATATGTGTAAGACGGGAGTGACTACTAAGATGACGGATGACAGGGTAGAGTGGAGGAAGAGAACCTGTTGTGCCGACCCAGTGTTGCCAGATAGGTACACTGTAATAACAGTAGATCTACTGTAATTTTCACACGATCCACTGTACACGGTAATACTAAAAAAAATTACAGTGTATGGGAACACTGTAATTTTTCAACGGGCATTTATTGTAATTTTGTATCAAACACTGTAATTTTGACCACTTTTGAGCACCAAACACTAATATAATTTGTCTCATCTGGCAACACTGTGCCGACCCCACTTAGTGAGATAAGGGCAGGAAGATGATGATAATGGTCGGAAATAACAATATAATATTAGTTCAGTAATGTATTATGAATTCGTGGTGAGGCCCCTGGCCTTTCTAAAACGTCCCCAATTTCGACTGCCAATGAAACAAACGAGTCTTCTTATGTCACCTCTTTTTTTTAGATGCGCCCAGTTGGGCGATTATGTATCTATTACAATCAATGTCAATACGTTTTCATTGTAATCAAGTGATTTGGTATTACGTGGTATTACATAAGAGTGTTTATTCAATCAATTTGAGCCAGTTTTGACAAGTGATTGTATCCGAGTTCCGTAATCGTGCCTCAGTAGATATAATATTTGCGTCAACTTTTCTACTTTTGAGTCGAGCTTACCTTGCGAAGACCTTGGCATTGAGAACTTTATTATTAAACAGCACGAGAATAACATCGAGGAATCGATATATCGATTCTAGTAGTCACTTTGTGATACGAAACTCAAGGCTTTCTCTCTCGGCTAGGCACTGCCTTGTATACAAGAATAAACAAGAATATTTCATTATCATCATCATCATCAGCCTATAGCAGTCCACTGCTGGACATAGGCCTCCCCTAATGAGCGCCATTGCGCCCTGTCTTCAGCTCGACGCATCCAGCCTCCACCAGCAGCCTTTCGCAGATCGTCACTCCACCTAGCCGGAGGGCGTCCTACACTACGTTTGCCGAGCCGCGGTCTCCACTCGAGAACTCGTTTACCCCAACGGTTATCGGTTCTTCGACAGATATGGCCAGCCCACTGCCACTTCAGCTTGCTAATTCTCTGAGCTATGTCGACAACCTTAGTTCTGTGTCGGATAGTCTCATTACGGATTCTATCCTTCAGAGAAACTCCGAGCATAGCTCGTTCCATAGCTCGCTGAGCGACTTTAAACTGGTGGACTAGCCGTACCGTGAGTGTCCACGTTTCGGCTCCGTATGTCATGACAGGTAGGACGCACTCGTTGAAAATTTCGACATTGTGGTATGGGTGACGAGAAAACTCGACGTAACTTTCCAAAAGCTGCCCAACCCAGCTGAATCCTCCTCTTAGCCTCCTTCTCAAAGTATAAAGTAGTATAAACTTCTAATAGTAGTAAGAATATTTAAGTACCGTGAATACTTGGTTCGAAAATCATTGCTGGGACTGCCGATTAAATAGTAAACTAATAGTTTAGTGAGACAACGAAAGACGACATCGGTTGCGTAAATTTTAAACTCATACTAGATAGAGGAAATATCTACCGAGCCTGGGGATTACTGTCGTGATCATGTTTTGATGTTTTTCAGATGCTTTACCCTCGGTTATTAATGGTAGGTACACATGTACGTACATGCGCGATGAGCATGTTTCATCCGAGCATGACTATCTACAAACATGCTCGACCCTGCGTCTTCACGTAAAAGCTTGCTCGAAGAACATGTTTAGTGCGCGTAGTTTCTGACGTTTGAATCTTGTTCGAATCGAACATTTTGGTTGGCTTCGAGCATTTGTCTTGAGACTTGCATGGTACACACGTTCGTACTTGCTCGAGATCGAGCAAGTTTATCGAGCAAGTACGTACGTGTGTACCTACCCACTATATAGGTAGTGGAAAATAACTGGTATTAATTCTCGAAAAACCTCAAAAAATAAACAAAACGTACTTCTCCTTCTAAAGTTGAGGTCATTTTCATAATTTTTTTACACCACGGGTAGATAATTTATTTATAAATAAAATGTGAGTTTCGTTTTAACAAAAAATATACCTAACTTTAAATTAACACAAATTATTATTTCAAATTATTACAATTCGAATGGATAAAACTTAGACTTTTCATACTCTCAAAAGTAATGGAGAATGTTACTAGGTATGCCAAATCGGTTGAAAGTTTGTCACAGTAAAGCTTGTATGTGTACAAATACACTAGTTTTTGTTGTAGTCAAAAATACCTATTAGTTTTGATTTTACAGGCATTTAAACTGCGATAAATGTCGAGTCCCGCTAACAGTCACGTGACCGCATGTGACGTCAACTTCCAACGCTCCGCTTAGTAGTTGTGTTGTGCGGTGACGTCACACCGTCACACGCATCGAGTACGAGTCCGCATCGCACGTTTACTTCTATAAATCGGAAACTAATTGACTTATCGAAGTAATTCTTTCACTTGTATATTTTATTTTTGACCGAGAATATGGACAGCTAATATTCAAAATTAGTTAACATTCTTCAGCTAGCCACAGCGCCTTAAGATGATGTTGACTTTGAGCTGGTTTCCTTCCAGGAGTTGGCACAGCTGGATGAGCAGGTGCTCGGCAGCTCAGCACCGCCGTCCTCCGTCGCTCCGGTCTCTTGTTCCATCGACCTGCCAACGGATACCATTGCAGAGGTGAATGTAATCCTAAAACGCGTCCGCACTTGTGACATTACAGATATACCGTACGCGTGTTACGGTTTTACGTTTTTTTTTGTTTTTTTTCAGTCACGGTGGAATGACACAGGTGTGGACGCACGCTTAGAAATAAAACCTACTCTATCTTATACTAGCTGAGCCGACAGGCGTTGTCCTTATAGGCACCCTGGTAGACGTGGCTTGTCAATTATGCGAATTATATCAAAAAATTTACAGAAGCTTTACGTTACACGGGAATTGAAACCCAAACGTCGAGAGTATAAAGTCGACATTAATCAATTTTCGGTAAATCCAAGAAGAGTTTCGATGGGGATTTTCTGCGGTGTATTTGCCTGACAACTACGTCGCTCTGGTTTTTATATGTTTTCTCGTGTTATTTTGAGTTTTATTGCGTAATTTTGGTGGTTATTTTGCCAATAAAGCCCGGGTTCTTGACGCGAGTGTAAAGTATGTGAATTAGAGTGAATAGTTCTCTTCAAATTCCATCGGAGGAAATCCCGAAAATTTTCAACAAAACAGCCATCTTTTGTTTAAAATTGACTTGACAACTTGACTATGACTCTGTGACGTTGACAATACTTATAAATAAATACACTCGACACTGGCAAAATTGTTCTCTAAGAGACAGATGCCATAATTGAAGAAGAAGAAGAAGAGTTTCGATGTGTGAAATTTGGTGTCAAGTTTCCCTTGAAGAAATGTTTCTGTTTTTTCCGTTTTTCCGTGAGGTCTATTTTTAGCTCGAGGAATGCTTCCATGTATTGTCCGTTCACTGGGCCACTGTCATGCTGTCTATTGTTCCAGGCGACTCTATCCCCGGACAAGGCAGGCTCGCTTCTCTCGGTACAGTCGGCGCCAGCTCCCGAGCGACATCCCAGCTTACTGCTAGAGTTACCATTAGCCACGGTGAGTAGTGAGTAGACAAGAAAGTATACAGGTATAGATATAGACATAGACATAGACATAGATATAGGCATAATCATAGATATAGTTATAAATATAAACATAGGTATAGACATGGATATAGAAAGATATAGACACAGAGATAGACATGAACAGAGGCATAGAAACTGACATAGGTATAGGCTAGGCATAGGCATAGGCATAGGCATAGACATAGACATAGACATAGACATAGACATAGACATAGACATAGACATAGACATAGATATAGACATAGGCATGAACATAGACATAGTTATAGATATAAACATAGGTATAGACATGGACATAGGTATAGACATAGGCATAGGCATAGACATAACTCAAAATTACAATTCACAAAAAAGAGAAAAAGGAGAGAGAAAATTGAAAAATGACAAATTGTGGTAACAAAATAATAAAAACAAAAACAAAGATGGCCGTAACATCTCCCGCAGCAAGTTGGAGCGTACCTGTCAGCAATGTCACCGACGGAGCAGGAGGAAGACTCACTCTTGACGCTGTCATCGGTGACCGCGCGCCCGCTGCTCGCCGCCTCGAGGCGGCTGCACACCGCCGCCGAATCCACTGAGCAAGTATCACTTATGAAAACTAACCCGTTGTCTTAAAGTTAAAAGATAAACACTTCGACGCGATGTGGAAATATAAAGTAACTAGCTGTCCCGCTCGCGACTCCGTTCACTTAAAGTATCTAAACTGAGATTTAGACAAATCACACAAATAAAAAAATTCCATACATAACTTTGACCTCCCCTTTTACACTTTTTAGAGGGTTATTTTGAAATATCCAGAAATACTTGTCCATTCATTTTGCATTTACAGTACACAAACAAAGTTTCACACCAATCGCACCACCCGTGAAAAAGTTCCCATACAAACATTGACCCCACATTTGACCCCTTTTTGAAAATTATATTGAAAAATCCTGAAACACGTGTCTATTTATTTTGCATTTACAGTGCACAAACAAAGTTTCATGAAAATCGCTTCACGCGTTAAAAAGTTTCATACTAACGTTTTCACCCTTTTTCACCCCCTTAGAGATGGAATTTCCTAAAATCCCGCCTTAGTGGGTGGTTTTGTTATAAAAGGAAACCACCTTCCAAATTTCAGCTTTCTAGCTTCAGCGGCTTAGGCTCGGCGATGATCAATCAGTCAGGTCAAGCTCTTATATAGATATATAGATCAACCTTAAATATCTTAAAACTAACCCGTTGTTTAAAAGATAAACGCTTCGACGCGATGTGAAAATAAAAAAGTAATTGTCTATCATTCATTTTCCCCGTACAGTGTAGATAATTAGATAAACTTTGTTGTGGTTAATAAATTGTATGAAAAAAAAACTATAGTTATTTGCCTGTACTACACTAGCGGTAGTTCTATCTAGAATAAAATCTGCGTATCCAATATTGTTCGATTAGCCAGTCTAACAATCTATACACGGTGTATTTTTGGTCTGTTTAAAGCCGGCGCCCACGTAATCTATCTTTAACCCAACCTACTAAAAAAGCAATATAAATAATAAATCTATTTTTTTGTTATTAATAACCTTACACGAAACTTGTACTACACTAGCGGTAGTTCTATCTAGAATAAAATCTGCGTATCCAATATTGTTCGATTAGCCAGTCTAACAATCTATACACGGTGTATTTTTGGTCTGTTTAAAGCCGGCGCCCACGTAATCTATCTTTAACCCTACCTACTAAAAAAGCAATATAAATAATAAATCTATTTTTTTGTTATTAATAACCTTACACGAAACTTAATCGATAATTTGAGAACCGATAGTAATAGTTATTCGTTTGTCGGAATGCGAATTCGTCGCACGGCGCGACGGCGGGTCGTAGGGACCTGGGAGTCTGCGAGGTCGTTGACTCTGCGCGCCTTACTATGTTTTTAAGTCACTTTTATTAATCTTTTCGACTATTCAGTTTTGTAAATACTTATCAAATTCAAAAACTAAACCAACTACACAAATACGATTATGTACGGTATTACAAGAATTGGGCGCCGGCTTTAAACTGACCAAAAATACACCGTGTATACATATAATAAAAACGTTTATCTTGGTTTGTGCACATAATCATTCATCGAATGCAGTTTCCACTAATGAATTGAGATAATAAATAATAATAAATAAATAAATAATGCTAGACAGTCCACGCAGCATCATCTAGCCCCAAAGTAAGCTACTCAAAGCTTGTGTTATGGGTACTAGATAACTGATATATTTAATACATTATATACATAGATAGATATTTTTTATTATACATAGAAAACACCCAGACCAACGAAACAAATTTCTGCAGATCATACACAAATTTGTTCCAAGGCGGGAATCAAACCCGCAACCTCTTGCGTCGCAGGTGTACTCTCGCCCGCTGCGCCACAGAGGTCGTAAAAGATAAGCTTGGATTAAAACTTAATCTTTGTTTCATCGAAAAAAAATTATAAGAATTTGTTGAAAAACCTTAGGTATCCATTCGTACATCCCTGTTACAGAATAATAAAAAGTAATCTAAAGCGTCGAAAAAAGTAATCTAACGTAGTCGCAGGTAGCAAATAGTTTGAAATATTTCTGTCCATCATCATCATCATCATCCGCAGCCCGACTTCACCCACTGCTGCCTCTCTTTGCATATGCCATTGTCCACGGTCTGCTGCTAGCCTCATCCAGGTCCGGCCCGCGACAGATGCTGTCGTCAGCCCATCTCGCTACCGGACGACCGAGCATTAATTCTGTCCATTAATAGATAATTAAATTATTACTAGTACTACGTGGAATAAACTTTTATTAGATGTTGTCGTGTTAATCTAAACTAATATTATAAAGAGGAAAACTTTGATTGTTTGTTTGTTTGTTTGAAATGAATAGGCTCCGAAACTACTGAACCGATTTGAAAAATTCTTTCACTGTTGGGAAGCTACACTATCAGCGGGTGACATAGGCTATATTATATTTTCAAAAAAATTAGGGATCCTAGCCCTAGAACCAAAAGTTCGAAGGTGTGTCATAGGTTAGTATTCTTATAAGCGGCGATGGGCTTGCATCCTGTCATGTACGAGTACTAACTACTGTGCAAAATGTGGGCATGTGTCATATATCATGTTTGGACGTGCCTCCGACTAACCCTCTTTATATCCTCGATAACCTCAAAGATCAAAGTAACTAGAAATCTGGGAGATATCTACCGAGCCTGGGAATTACAGTCGTGACCATTTATAGGTATATATAAATACCTGTGCGAAGCCGGGGCGGACTACTAGTAAGTTATTAAAGCAATGTTGTCATGGTATATCACGCCTTCCGCAGTAATTCTCCCCCTGATGGCGGCTACGGATGGGTGGTGGTATTTGGCGCGTTCATGGTGCAGTTCTGGGTGGCGGGACTCTTCAAATCCTATGGAGTACTCTACGTCGAGATCATGGAGACATTCCCCGACTCTTCAGAGAGCGTGGCCTCTTGGATCCCAGCAGCTTTGTCCACATTGTGTCTGGCTCTCGGTGAGTTACTATTATATATTTTTAAACTTACGCGATCAGTACGTCAACCATGAGTTGTCACATTTAGATCGGCTGACGTCACTACAGTAGTAATAGTACGTTACTATGACATCTGTCAAAATCGTTACTCATGGTACCAAATTCTAAGGAAATTAATGAAGCGCAAACTACAGTTTAATTAAACTATCTGGTTCCCATAGTTCAAGCTTTGCTAAGTTTAAGGCTAGATGGCGTTTTGTGAATTGTCCAACAATATTTTTTTTTTGAACTTTGAGAAGGAGGCTAAGAGGAGGATTCAGCTGGGTTGGGCAGCTTTTGGAAAGTTACGTCGAGTCTTCTCGTCACCCATACCACAATGTCTGAAAACGAAAGTTTTCAACCAGTGCGTCCTACCTGTCATGACATACGGAGCCGAAACGTGGACACTCACGGTACGGCTAGTCCACCAGTTTAAAGTCGCTCAGCGAGCTATGGAACGAGCTATGCTCGGAGTTTCTCTGAAGGATAGAATCCGTAATGAGACTATCCGACACAGAACTAAGGTTGTCGACATAGCTCAGAGAATTAGCAAGCTGAAGTGGCAGTGGGCTGGCCATATCTGTCGAAGAACCGATAACCGTTGGGGTAAACGAGTTCTCGAGTGGAGACCGCGGCTCGGCAAACGTAGTGTAGGACGCCCTCCGGCTAGGTGGAGTGACGATCTGCGAAAGGCTGCTGGTGGAGGCTGGATGCGTCGAGCTGAAGACAGGGCGCAATGGCGCTCATTAGGGGAGGCCTATGTCCAGCAGTGGACTGCTATAGGCTGATGATGATGATGATGATGATTTTTTTTTATTTCTTCCCAGCTCCTCTATCATCAGCTCTTTGCGAGAAGTACTCCTGTCGCCTGGTGGTGTTTATTGGTGGATTGTTCTGCGCCACTGGACTTGCTCTATCGTACTTTAGCCGCGGGCTGTTGCATCTTCTGCTCAGCTTTGGCATCATGACTGGTAAGCAAAGTGATTTGTTATAGTTACTAAAGGGTAAGCATCTATTCTTCTTCTTCTTCAATTATGGCATCTGTCTCTTAGAGAACAATTTTGCCAGTGTCAAGTGTATTTATTTATAAGTATTGTCAACGTCACAGAGTCATAGTCAAGTAGTCAAGTCAATTTTAAACAAAAGATGGCTGTTTTGTTGAAAATTTTCGGGATTTCCTCCGATGGAATTTCAAGAGAACTATTCACTCTAATTCACAATAGTAAATATATAATAAAAGATGGCTGTTATGTTTAAATTTTTTATTTTTTTTCTGATGGATTGTAAAAGGAACCATTCACTTTAATTAAGATATTTCACACTTGCGTAAGAACTCGGGCTTTATTATCAAATATAGCCACCAAAATTACAGTATAAAACCCAAAATAACACGAGAAAAAATATAAAAACTAGAGCACGTCTAGTCTAGATCTAGTTTTTAAATTTTAACATTAAATAAATAACTAAATAGTATTAATAATCTTCTCGAAATAAGTTGTTGATGTAACATCATACGTATGTTTTCAGGCATCGGAGGTGGACTTTCCACTACTCCAGGAATTGTGATCGTTTCGCAATACTTCGACAAACATAGGTATGTCTACCTCCACAGCTACAGCCATGCTACAACCATGCTACGACCATGCTAGAGTTGCTACAGTCATGCTACAATTGCTACGAGTATGCTACGGCTTTTCTGTAACCATTCCATTGTTGCTAAGCTATGAATATACTACAGCAATTTTATGGCCACTATAGAGTTGCCTATGATAATGGTACAGCTGCTACAAGTATGCTACAATCATTCCATGACCATGCTACAGTTGCTACGATACGGCTATGGCCATGCTACAACTGCTACAACTATGCTACAGCCATTTTATGAACATGCTACAATTGCTACGACTATGCTACAGCCATTCTATAGCCATGCTCAGTTCCTAAAAGCATGCTGCGGCTGCTACGGTTATTCTACCGTTGCTACAATGTTGCGACTATGCTATGGTCGTAAATGAGCCATGTTACGTGTGTCTGTCTATGTAGTGATTTTTATACCACTAACCAAACATTAATGTATCCGTCTCTTTCAGAGCTATGGCGAATGGCATCTGTGTGAGCGGGACGGCGGCAGGCAGCTTTGTTTTTCCGATGTTGATAGAGAAACTGGTGGATATGTATGGACTTCATGGTACTGTGTTATTACTGGGTAAGTTATTATTTGTACCTTATAAAAGAACACTGGTGATGTAGTGGTAGCACCCCTGCCTCACGATGCGAAGAACGTGGGTTCAAACCTGGGTCGTGCATCAATGAGTTTTTGCATTCTAAAAATGTATGTGCGCAATGCCAATGCTCTTAAACGGTGAAGGAAAACATCGTGAGGAAACCGGCATAGCCTGGAACTAAAAGTGCGAAGGTGTGTGTCATAAATTAGTATTCTGATAAGCGGCGATGGGCTTGCAACCTGTCACGTACAAAATACTAACTACTGTGCAAAATGTGGACATGTGCCAAATATCATGTTTGGACGTGCCTCTGACTCTTTAGATATCCTCAAAGATCTAAGTAACTAGAGATCTGAGGAGATATCTACCGAGCCTGGGGATTACAGTCGTGATTAATTTTTATTTTACGTGACCTATATTTGGCTATTTGACAATAGTAACGATAACATATTTAATATATTAGATACATTAGCTTATAGGTTCACAATACTCATACAATATGTGTTTTGCATTAAAATAAATTGTAAATGTATCGTTTTTGAAAAATTAATTAGAGTTTTTTTGTCCGTGGATTACAAAAGCTGAAACGCGGGCGGCCATGCTTGACCATCGCGTGACATCACTTCTCTAAGTGTCACAGTAAAATGCATCTCAATGGTAAAATGTCGTGTGTTTTATCGTTGGCAGTTTGCTGAAAAGATTTACTCTAAAATATTTTAATTTGTGTTGAGAAGTTCCACAAAATGGAGCCAGGCTATATAAAAGCTGATAGCGCAAATCAGCCAAAAATCGATTCATTTAAGGTTGCAAATTTATTTGCATGTAATCCTAACTTTTGCTCAGCTGAGTTTCAGAATGTGAGTTTCGGACATTTAGGAACGTGTATAAACAATTTCTCAGGATATTTAATTGTAGTACTTTTACACAAAGGCACGGCGGCACAAGTTTTTTAGCTTGTCATTTTTATAAAATACTAGCAGTCCGCCCCGGCTTCGCACGGGTATTTATATATACATACATGGTCACGACTGTAATCCCCAGGCTCGGTAGATATCTCCTCAGATCTCTAGTTTCTTAGATCTTTGAGGATATTTAAAGAGGGTACTCACACTCAGAGGCACGTCCAAACATGATATTTGACTCGATATCGCCGCTTATAAGAATACTAACATATGACACAAACCTTCGAATTTTTGGTTCTAGGGTATGCCGGTTTCCTCACGATGTTTTCCTTCACCGTTTAAGAACACAGGCATTGCGCACGCAACTTTATTCTAATACTTACATTTTTAATTATGTGGTATCTTTCGCATGGAATGTCCGAATTGAGTAATTCAAAAAGCTATATAAAGGTATTAAAGCAGTCTAGAACATGATGTGATTTATTTTGATAAGGATTAATACTAAGATACAAATAAAGAGCGTTTTTCTAAGAGTAGCCTTCAATTAAAATGTTAAAATAAAAGAACTCTTATTGTGGCATAACTATAATAGTTGGACATATGCTATCGCGACACTTTTTGTAAATAATGATGTGTTCTACAAAGTCGTAGTACATCATTTTATTCTATCGTCAATAGTTTTCGCAGCGCACGCGATGTAAAGAATATTTTAGATAATTTTTTTACACCTTGGGTTACATTATCGAAGTTTTGGTAAGGATCCCTAATTTTTTTGAAAATATAATATAGCCTATGTCACCCGCTGCAGTAAACGTCACTGTGTAGCTCTGTTTAAAAAATCTTTAAAAATACAAATAACAACCTAACAAGTGCAAATAACATTCCAAAAAGTAAATCAACGTTTTAGAATCAAGTGATATCGTTATCTCAAGCAAGCCTAGTGAATAAACTATAAAACAAGAAGGCAAGTGATACTGTGAACATTGACGGAAATCACCGATACTAAAGAATAAAATAACTTTGTGTAGATATAAACAATAATCTCGACTAATGGTAATGACTTTACGCTACGCTATCTATCTAGACAGTTCTGTGTTGTGTGTGATAAAGGCTGAATTTCTCAAGAATTAAAAAACCACCATATCTAATAAAATTGTTCTGTGATCATTTAATTTGTGGCGGTGGATGGAAAAAACTTTAACGCCAATATCAACGAACATTCACAAACACAAAAATTACAGACTGGAACTGTGGCTTAATTTCGTCATAGTCGTCAGCGGACACGACAGCTCAGCGGTACAAAACGCGGAGTGCGCATACGCTCACATTGACGGCACTGGTTCAAACCACCACAGGACCGTTTCACTTTTTGTGCAAAAACAATTACTGTGCAGAAAAAGTTAAATAAACATTGTTATTTGCGCTCTCCAACGGCCACAGCAATCTCAATAGACGCTAATATCAACGGAACAAGCCAACATGAATGAACATAATAATATGATGGACATGTTAAATGCACTTAGAACACAGATAAAAGAAGACAACCAAGAAAGTTTAAAATTAGTAGAAAAAAATATAACACAAAGAATTAATCAAAACTTCGACGACAAGTTCTGTCGAGTCGAAAAAGAACTAAATAAAATTCAAAAAACTCAAGAAGAACATGAAAAAAGATTGGATGACTTTGACAAAAAAATAAGGCAAAGAAATATTATTATTTTTGGTATCAACGAAGAGGAAAGCAGCTACCACGAACTGGAAGAGTTAGTACTCCAAATAATTAACCTAAAACTAGAAATCGAATGCAGCAGAACCGAAATAGAATTTGTTGGACGAATGGGAAAGAAACTCACTAAACCCCGACCGATTAGATTGACGCTTACAACATATGGCAAGAAAATAGCAATTTTACAAAACAAGAAAACGTTGGAAGGATCAGGGGCCTACATAAAAGAGGACTTTCCACCTAAAATTCTAGAAATAAGAAAATCTTTACTGCCGCAACTCAATGAGCAGAGAGAAAAAGGATTCAAAGCCATATTAAAGTACGATAAAATCATTATTAAAGAGAAAAATCAAGAAAAATCAAACAAGAGAGCTCTCTCAAACAGCCCTTCAGAAAAAACAGGAAGCACTTCAGCAGACGCACAGTTGTCTCAGATTTCAAAGAAAACAAAGACTTCTGCTATCATCAGACCTAAAACACAAAAACCCTCACAAGGGACGAACCAGTCCATTACTTCATTTATGAAGAAAACAACACAAAATGGAAAAAATGGATCTGAAATTCCAGAGACAGAATAGCAATCACAGCAGGCACCCAGAAATATAAACATCAAAAATCAGATTAACAATCACGGAACATACAGAACCACAAAAACAAAACACTACACTCGACTCCCAATACGGGTGGTCGCCGAGGGAGTTCAAGACCACAACCCTCCATGCGCAAATCACATAATAAGAAGTAACCAAACTTTGAAAATATGCTCGTATAATGTACGATCATTAAAAGCTGAAAATAGAATAATCGAGTTAGAATCCGCAGTGGAAAACATTAACTATGATATAATTGGCTTATCGGAAACTAAACTTACTGGACAATGCATACTTGAAAAAGGAAATTATTTATTAATGTACCGAGGGGATAAAAAAGGAACCAACGGGGTTGGTTTTGTTGTTAAGTCCTATTTGAAGAAAAATATTGTGAACTTCCATACATTCTCAGATAGAGTCGTCAGATTAGACATGACCTTTGAAGGCACAACTGTAAATGTGATTCAAGTGTATGCCCCTACAGAAAAGGCTAAAGAAACAGATATTGATTCCTTCTACAAAGACCTCCAAAAAGCGCTGCTAAACACAGAGAAAAATACAATAATAATGGGCGACTTCAATGCAAAAATTGGATTTCCACAAGAAGAGGAACAAAATGTCTGCGGTATCTACGGATATGGTAAAAGGAACGAGAGGGGCGAAAAACTATTATACTTCTGTCATGAAAACCGACTCACCATAGCAAACACATTATTCAAGAAACACCAGAAACAAAAATGGACGTGGATATCACCAGACGGAAAAACTAAAAATGAAATCGATTTTGTACTAGCCAGAGACCGAAACAAAGTACTAAACACAGAAGTTATCTCATTGAAATTCCCTTCAGACCATCGAATGATTCGGACCACTTACAATATCAACTCAAATATCAAAAGAAAGAGAACAAAATTCGGACAGAGAAACAATAACTTCGTACCGATTGAAGTAGAGTCTCTTAAAACTTTAATGAAACAACAACTCTCTAATACTATTACATCAGGAGATGTCAACCTACGCTACCAAAGTACAATCACAGCCATCAAGAGCTGCATTAATAAGTTACCTGCCAAACAAAATCAAACACCAAATATAATAACTGACGAAGTAAAAACAATGATAGAGGAACGAAACAATTTAAAATATATATACCCAAGAACTGCAGAGCAAAAACGTAGATTAACATCGTTACACAAAACAATTAAGAACAAAATAATATCTAACAAGAAAAAAACTAAAATAAAAGCCCTAGAAATAGAACTGGAAAAGAGAAGCTCTACCAAACAAACTAGGAAGACATTTAATAACCAAAAAGAATGGATCCAATCAATCATCACTAACGCTGGAGGAAAAACGACAAATAGACATGAAATTCTATCGGAAGCAACAAAATTCTACGAAGCACTCTATTCGGGCAGTAAAAATCTAATACCTACATTTTCAAACATAGCCGAATCACATCAATCGATCCCACAATTCCTACCAATAGAATTGGAACGCGCCATACTGAATATGAAGAAAAATAAATCTCCAGGCGAGGATGGTATAACCACAGATGCTGTAATTGCAATGATAGAGCCCCTGACACCGCATCTAACAATTCTGTTTAATTCAATCCTTCAAGAAGAAATAATCCCTGATGATTGGAAAAACTCACTTATTACCCTACTATACAAAAAAGGAGACCCTAACTTGATAGACAACTACAGACCAATCAGCCTATTACCAATACTGTATAAGTTATTTTCATCCACTGTACTGTACAGAATAACAAAATCCTTAGACGAACAACAACCACGAGAACAAGCCGGATTTAGAAAAGGATACTCTACCACTGACCACATATTCACACTAACACAATGCATAGAGAAGTGCAACGAATATAATAAAAAAATATACATAGCATTTGTAGACTACACAAAAGCATTCGATTCCATTTCGCACGATCATCTTTGGGATAGCCTAAATGAGCAGGGAATCGAAGCCAAATATATCAATCTTCTCAGAATAATATACTCACAATCCTATGCTAAAATCAAACTAGAAACTATCGGAAAACCATTTGCAATTAAACGAGGCGTAAAACAAGGAGACCCAATATCGCCGAAACTATTTACAACAATATTAGAATCAATGTTTAGAAAACTCGAGTGGTCAAAATACGGTATAAACATAAATGGGGAACAGCTAAGCCACCTTCGTTTTGCGGACGACATCGTTATCCTTGCAGAAAAACATGAACATATACAATACATGCTAGAGTCACTGGACATAGAAAGTCGCAGAATAGGCTTAAGAATGAACCTAAGCAAAACAAAGGCGATGACAAATGGAAACCCTACAGCTATACAGCTAGAAACAGGCACGATCGAGTATGTAAGCCAGTATGTGTACCTGGGACGAATCATATCATTCCAAGACACTACACTAAAAGAGGTAGATAGAAGAATTGCTATCTCATGGAAAAAGTATTGGTCCCATAAGGACATATTCAAAAGCAAACTCCCAGTTCATCTCAAGAAAAAGCTCATGGACAACACCATACTACCTTCACTACTATACGGATGTCAAAGCTGGTCTCTAACAAAAGACATCGTTACAAAAATTAACACTTTCCAGCGAGCAACGGAAAGATCGATGCTCGGCCTGAAACTGAACGATAGAGTAAGATGCGACACCATTAGAAGTATCACAAAGGTAACGGACGCAGCGAGCATGCTATGCAAACTGAAATGGAAGTGGGCGGGTCACGTCTCTAGAACACAAGATGGGAGATGGAGCGAACGTATACTGCACTGGTACCCAAGAGACGCGACGCGCTCACGAGGGAGACCGGCGAGGAGATGGAGCGACGATGTCGTGGAGGTTGCGGGGAGGACATGGACTCGAGAAGCACAGGACCGCCGGCAATGGAATCGCATGGAGGAGGCCTACATCCACTTTTGGGTGCCAAATAAAATAAACTAAACAAAATTTTAAAAAATTATAAGTTATAATAATTCTTATAAGTATTATAAAAAGTGAAATTAAAACCAATTAATGAATTACTTACCTACTGTAAATTTGGAAATAAAGGCTTTATTTATTTATTTTATTTATTTATGTCACCCGCTGATAATGTAGCTTCCCAACAGTGAAAGAATTTTTCAAATCGGTTCAGTAGTTTCGGAGCCTATTCATTTCAAACAAACAAACAAACAAACAATCAAAGTTTTCCTCTTTATAATATTAGTGTAGACTAGCTTTCGCTCGCGGCGTTGCCCGCGAAGTCCCTATATTAAATATACCCTATGTTCATCCTGAAAGTTCATTCTACATTTTGCATTTAAAGTATCCAAACCAAGATTCAGACCGATCGTACTACCCCTTAAAAAGTTCCCATATAAACATTGAGCCCCCATTTTACCCCTTTTTAAAGGTTTAAAATCTTTAAACACGTGTACATTTGTTTTGTATTTACATTACACAAACAAAGTTTGATGAAAATCGCACAAGGCGTTAAAAATTTTCATACAAACGTTTTTGCCCTTTTCACCCCTTTAAAAGAGGAGTTTCCAAAATTCCTGTCTTAGTGGGTGCCTACATACCAAGACAAACATACCCTCCAAATTTCAAGTCTGTACGACCAGCAGTTGTATGTATTCAAATCAGTCAGAACTTATCCTTTTATCCGTCCGAGACCCGTGACGTCACAGTCAGAAATGTCACGTGACCGGCTGTTTTCGCGCGAGTTTCAAATCACTGGTGGAAAATATACATTTTTTCTGATAAATAACGCTTTTTTTGAGAAAACGATAATTTTAAGAGGTTTAAAATAAACTTACGTATATTTACAAGTATCTTTTTGAAAACTGTCAAATAGCCAATTGTACCCACGACCTAAGATCGGAAGGCATCTACTAACTTTAATACATTATTAAGCACAACTTTAAAAAGTCGTTCAGCAATGGCAAAGGGATTATTCCTATTTGCCCCTTTGCTCTGTCCCCTTGAGGTGACAGATGGGACTTAAAAGTTCAATTTGTTCCCCTCCTGTACGTCTACCATGAGTTGTCACATTTAGATCGGCTGACGTTACTACAGTAATAGTACGTTACTATGACATCAAAATTGTTACTCATGGTACCAAATTCTAAGCAAATGAATGAAGCGCAAACTACAGTCGCTGTAGTACGCTGTGACGTAGGATAGTTAACTACGCGACGTTTTAGTACCAAACTATCCGCTAGAGGCGCTGTACAAGTTTTCATACAATTTTTAACGCTAGCGAGTGTAGATTGTGAAAACTCATGGTAGACCCTCTGGTAACAAGGGATCCTGAAATGGCTTATTGACTCATCAGAGCTAACCACACCAACTTTCAGGAGGTGGAATGCTGCATGTTTGCGTGGCGGCCTGTTTATACCGACCTGCGCCCACGCAACCACCAGCGGACTCCCCACCCACCACCACCACCACTGAACACACCACATTACTGATGGACATCCAGGAAGGTGAGTGAAACTTCGCAAGGTGACGGAAAACATAGTGTTGCCAAAACGGTTACTTAACTAAAAGGTTACTTTTGTAACCTTTTAGGTGATTTTTTGACTCCTTCAGGTTTCTTCTAGGTTACACGACTCAAAAGGTTACTTTTAGGTGGTTTTCCGAAAGTTCAACTTAGTTTTTAATTTCTACATAAAAATGGTGGGCATCGCAAAACTTTGTTCGTTCGCACGTAAGTCAGTGAGTGTAACTTCTAAAAACAAGTATTTCTCTCTCGCACTAATGAATCTAATACTAATCTATAAACTAGTAGTTTGTCCCGATCTGAGATTTCACGCGCAATGTCCACAATCCTCATTTGTATTCACGCCCTGAAGTTTTTGGACTTTATGTACTACATACATAGTGCATAATTATGCCAAAGTAAGTTGGTCCTAATCAAAAACAAATATTTTATTATCCTACCTAGGTACTTAAACCCGTGCTAAGACGTCAGACGTTTTAATCCATCCTAGAACAGAAATAAATACCAATTTTGAATGAATAAGTAAAGTCCTTTCATTTGATATCCCACTCAAGAAATTCAAAAAGATTTTTTTCTTTTTTCAACTTAAAACTTTAACTTTTTTCAAATCTTTACTTCCCTTTCACCGATTAAGCTTATCTACAGCAGAATCTCTAGACCTTCCAAGTTTCATGCAGATGGAAGAACCGTTAGTTCGTTATACTCGACAGACGAGTTTCTTGCCTGTTCTTCTCTTACTTGGGTTAGGTTGGAATTGGCACATAGATTCACCTAGAATGTGAGACGTTTCAAAGTGATCCTTGTGATTTTACTGAATTAATTATTTTTCTTTCTTTCTTTCTACTTTAACAAACATACACAATAAACAACGCAAAATCGCCCTACTGAGATTTTCGCTCGCTTCAATCAATCAAATCTTACTTATAGCAGACAGGTCACATCCTGTAAAAGGGTAGATTTCCTATGGTAGTCACCTACGACCTTTTATCAGAGTGGTAAAGGGGTAGGTTTCTTATGGTAGTCACCTACGACCTTTTATTAGAATGGTATCGTATGGTTGGGTTGGAAGTAAAGTCACTTTGGTTTTAAGAGACTATAATATAAATGGTAAAATGGTAATATTAAACTTATAACAATAACTGGTAAATAATGGTTACAATCTTAATGGTTTATGGTTAAAATGGTGGTTAAATGGTATATAATTGAGCACGCGAGTGTCTCAATTGGTAAGGAGTCGCGTACTGACGAAATCGTCAGCTTATGTAAAACTTGTGCACGGAAACTGCATTACGATGCACAAAAGCATAATCGCTGATGTGTTCGATTTACTCCGAACACATCCCATAGTAAACACACCTATTCCAGGTAAGACGGAGTCCCTCCCTGCGTGCAAGGACAACCGCCTACAGAGCTTGTTCCGCCCTGACACTGAGCTGGCTCTCAACCAACACAACCTGATGTCCGATGAAAAGCGGAATTTTATGCATCCCAGCTATATCGAGGTATCTATCTATCTATCCATCTATCTATCTATCCATCTATCTATCTATCTATAAACATAGAGTCTGCCCGCGACCACGAACGCTGTAATGTGTTCGAAACGTCGGGAATAAAAACAAAATAGGTACGTGATAAATACCCGTTATTCAATTATAATTATATCTATCTATAGTTTATTTACCTATACATTTAATAAAATCGTTGTAAAGTCGTTTCTGTACTTGATATTTTCAAATAAAAATTAGCGCTACTTAGATAGGACATGACTTCAGA
Organism: Cosmorhoe ocellata; assembly: GCA_963675405.1. NCBI lineage: Eukaryota > Metazoa > Arthropoda > Insecta > Lepidoptera > Geometridae > Cosmorhoe > Cosmorhoe ocellata. The sequence continues at coordinate 2,116,735 of OY776273.1, forward strand.
CTTAGCCTAAAACAACAATTTAATGAAAAATTTCCGTTTATCTGTTTGTCTGTGCGTTCGTTTGCGCTAATCTTCACAACGCAACATTTGAACCAAATTACCTAATTGGAATTTTCACTAATGTATTAAGGTAGGATTGAAACTTAGGCTTTGTTTCATTTGTTTTATGTTATTACTAGCTGTCCCGCCCGCGACTTCGTTCACAAAAAATATCTAAACTGAGTTTTAAACACATCAAGCAACTCATAAAAATCCCATACTACTTTGACACCCCATTTTACCCCTTTTTGAAGGTTATATTGAAAAATCCTGAAACATGTATTAATTTATTTTGCATTTACAATACACAAACAAAGTTTCATGAAAATCGCTCCACGCGTTAAAAAGTTTCATAATAACGTTTTCACCCTTTTTCACCCCCTTAGAGGTGGAATTTCCAAAAATCCCGCCTTAGTAGGTGGTTTTGTTATAAAAGGAAGCCACCTTCCAAATTTCAGCTTTCTATCTTCAGCGGTTTCGTCTCGGCGATGATCAATCAGTCAGTCAGTCAGTCAGGTTAAGCTCTTATATATGTAGGTATAGATTATTTCGATTAAAGTTTGTAAACGCGTACGAAGTCGGGTAATAGCTAGTGTATAATATATTTTCAGAACTCGCGACCTCCATTACCGGGACCATGTTTGTCTGACTCCGAAGACTCGGAAGGACTGGATGTTTTAGGTGTTGTCGGTGAGTTTTTTGAGGATAGTCAGAGGCACGTCCAAACTCTATTTCCACATGCTAGATCAACGGCTAGATGCGAACGATAAGCTTAACTGTGCAGAGTTTGGTAAGAAATAAAATTGGACATAAAAAAATAAACGTGTCTCTCTTACACACTTTCACAAAACGTCTTATACTAAAATAGTTTTGAATGCTCAACAGCAAGCATTTGATTTCATTAGATATTAGTTCAACATTTATGTTACAAAAAAATAAAAACTATGATCACGACTGTAATCCCCGGGCTCGGTAGATATCTCCTCAGATCTCTAGTTACTTAGATCTTTGAGGATATCTAAAGAGGGTAGTCAGAGGCACCTCCAAACATGACATTTGGCACATGCCCATATTTTGCACAGTAGTTAGTATTCCGTACGTGACAGGTTGCAAGCATATCGCCGCTTAAAAGAATACTAACCTATGACACACACCTTCGAATGTTTGGTTCTAGGGTATGCCGGTTTCCTCACGATGTTTTCCTTCACCGTTTAAGAGCACTGGCAATGCGCACTTCATTTTTTCGAATGGAAAAACTCATTGGTGCACGACCAGGTTTGAACCCACGACCTTCGGATCGTGCTATACCAGGGCGTCTACTCCGAAAAACGATCAACGATATATCGGCACAATAATCGTGCAAAAATTACTCTTAGTAACATTGTTTATGCTATTATTTGAACAATGGAACGACCGAAATTACTTTTGATAACCGACCTCGTAAACCAATTTCCAATTTGACAACGAAACAACTGTTAATTCGACTGAATTCGACGAACATTCGACTCCGATAGTATCGTTGTCGTTTTGCGGAGTAGACCCCCAGCACTCCTATAACATTTAGTTTCTAGTATCGATTTTAACTTTCTCTGGAACAGCGAACGTGGTAGCTCTCTTAATTGTTTAGGTAGCTTGTTGTAAATAGAAGGAGCCATGAGCCACTCCTATCGCCAAGGCTGTGCATTACCTATAGATTGTGATGTGTTGTCTGCAGGTCTACCCCGCGAAGTGGCAAGACTGCGCCTCCGCCCCACTCGCTCCTCATCCATCCTCCACTCTGTTGAGGACCTGTCTACTGACAGCACATGTGTCTATAAGGCCAGTAGACGAAAGATCAGTAGGTAAGACGCACTGGTGGTCCAGTGGTTCACTATATTCTGATTGAACTTATTGTATTTTTCAGTCCAAGTATGTCATCCGACGGATCTAGGCATTCGTGAAGTTAGCCACAGGTGCGAGTTGCGCATGTATAGTTCCTCCCCCCTCCTCATACCTCCAATGGCCCCCGAAAAACGATACTGCGCAGCTCTTGCGGCTAACTTCACGAATGCCTAGATTCGTTGAGCCAACTATGATTTAAATGTTTTTACCCCCCGACGGAAAAAGAGGGGTGTTATAAGTTTAACGTGTCTGTCTGTGTATCTGTGTTCTGTGTATCTGTCTGTGGTATCGTAGCTCCCAAACGGATAAACCAATTTTCGTTTAGTTTTTTTTTGTATCTATTTATACTAATATTATAAAGAGGAAAGTTTTGTATTTTGTATTTTTGTTTGTAACGAATAAACTCAAAAACTACTGGTCCGATTTCAAAAATTCTTTCACCGTTAGAATGCTACGTTATCCCTGAGTAACATAGACTATATTTTATGTAGGTACCTCGCGAGCATAGCCGCGAACGGAAGCTAGTCATAGATAATTATATCCCGAGTGTTCTTAGCCATGTTTCGTTAAAATCTGTTCAGCCGTTTGAAGATCATCAGCTCTTTAATAGTTGATGATGGCATCTGACTACTTTAACTTAATTATTGATTAAAATTAAAAACTATTAGGTACGTTTTTCTAATCGAACACTGATTTCCAGGTCTCTATACATCCGCCCCCCGCTCCCCGCGCGCATCATCCAGAACAAGCTGGAGACGGTCACAAAGCCGGAGAAGGAGGAACTGAAGGAAGTCGTCATTGAGAAGAAGACCAGTTGTGTTGATAAAATCTCCAGGTTAGTTCTAGTTTTTACTAGAAGAAGGATGTTTCAAGCTTAGTTGGTAAGAATCTCTGATATCTTTATTTCTGATGGATAAATAAATAAATAATAAATAAATAATGCTGGACAATCCACACAGCATCATCTAGCCCCAAAGTAAGCTACTCAAAGCTTGTGTTATGGGTACTAGATAACTGATATATTTAATACATGATATAGGTACATAGATAGATATTTTTTATTATACATACATACCCAGACCAACGGAACAAATTTCTGCAGATCGTACCTACACAAATTTGTTCCGAGGCGGGAATCGAACCCGCAACCTCTTGCGTCGCAGGCGGACTCTTGCCCGTTGCGCCACAGAGGATGAAAGGAGATTGACGAAACAGGTGCATAAGGCGAGTGTGAATGGGACAGTTGGAAGGGGAAGACCTCGGCGTACGTACCTCGATCAAATTGGGGACGTTTTAGAGAAAGGCCAGGTCGAGAGTACCCTAAACCGACGAGCATGTATGAAGAATGTAATGAGAGTGAATGAAGCAAAAGAGGTGTGTCAGGATCGTAGCAAGTGGAGATCCGTGATCTCTGCCTACCCCGTCGGGAAACAGGCGTGATTTTATGTATGTATGTATGTATGTATGTAAATAACGATAGCGATTTAAGCGAGAGCGAGAGCTGGTGGTGTAGTGGTAGCACCCCTGCCTCGTGGGTTCAAACCTGGTCGTGCACCAATGAGTTTTTCTATTCGAAAAATGTGTGTGTCATAGGTTAGTATTCTTATAAGCGGCGATGGGCTTGCAACCTGTCACGTACGGAATACTAACTACTGTGACAAATGTGATGTACCAAATGTCATGTTTGGACTTGCCTCTGTCTACCCCCTTTAGATATCCTCAAAGATCTAAGTAACTAAAGATCTGAGGAGATATCAACAAAGCCCGGGGATTACAGTCGTGATCATTTTTTTTTTCTATAGAGGGAGTTTTGAGTAAATATATAATCCACCATATTATGGCGGCGGCCATCCTGGATAAATTTCCATCAAACAACTTATAGCTAAGCAATTAGCAATTAGCAACCTCCTTCTTCTTCTTCAATTATGGCATCTGTCTTTATTTTATTATTATTATTTATTATTTAGCCATTACTGTCCCACTGCAGGGCAAAGGCCTCCCTTCTGTCTTTAGAGAACAATTTTGCCAGTGTCAAGTGTATTTATTTATAAGTATTGTCAACGTCACAGAGTCATAGTCAAGTAGTCAAGTCAATTTTAAACAAAAGATGGCTGTTTTGTTGAAAATTTTCGGGATTTCCTCCGATGGAATTTGAAGAGAACTATTCACTTTAATTCACATACTTTACACTCGCGTCAAGAACCCGGGCTTTATTGGCAAAATAACCACCAAAATTACGCAATAAAACTCAAAATAACACGAGAAAACATATAAAAACCAGAGCGACGTAGTTGTCAGGCAAATGCACCGCAGAAAATCCTCCATATACCTAGGTATCAAATAAAAAAGCCTGACTAGTAGAATACTATGACAATTTGACACTGAAATTTTTTTACACTATGACTATTTTCAAATCCAAGATGTCCGCCACAAAATGGCGATCAAAATTTGTGTCACGGTTTATAAAATTTTAATTTTATTTAACTTGTTATTAGTCTATAAGCGAATATGAGACTACATTGTTATTAAATTACTTCCAAAAGATATTTGGACGTGTCTTTACTGAAGTCGTGGCGTTTTGGCCTCTTGTGTACATCGGTGGCGCTCATGTCTTGCGGCTCGCCGTACGCGCTGTACTACCTCCCGGCGTACACCGTCGCAGCGGGACACAGCAAAACTGCAGCCGGTAAGTTTCCTAGGGCATTTTCAAGTCAAAAGTTAAAATATAGGTAATCCACTAGTGGACTCTCGTGCAACATTGTCTGTGCGCGAGTAATAATTTTCTTATTCCCGTTTTTGCAACATTTTTTATTGATGCTCCACTTCAATTAAAAATGTTAACTAATTTTGAATATTAACTCTCCATATTCTCGGTCAAAAATAAATAATACAAGTGAAAAATTACTTCGATACGTCTATTAGTTTCCGATTTATAAAAGTAAACGTGCGATGCGGACCCGTACTCGATGCGTGTGACAGTGTGACGTCATCGCACAACACAACTACTAAGCGGAGCGTTGGAAGTTGACGTCAAATGCGGTCACGTGACTATTAACGGGACTCGATAGTTTAAATGCCTATAAAAACTAATAGGTGTTTTTGACTATAACAAAAACTAGTGTATTTGTATACATACAAGCTTTACTGTGACAAACTTTCAACTGATTTGGCATAGGTACCTATTAACATTCTTAATTGGGCGTAGCGTGATGTTATATTGCCTATATTCTATTGTATTATTGATTCCAGGTCGACTAGTAGCCATCAGCGCAGTGTTAGACCTGTGTGGACGGCTAGGGCTGGGCTGGCTATGCGATTTGCACCTCTTCTGTAGAAGGAAAGCGTATATTGTAAGGTGAGTTTCCTTTGAAATAGTTTGGAACCCCTACGATTGAAAATACTTATTTCGTTTTTTTTATGTGACAAAGAACGTGCTTCTAGCTAGAAGTGGTCTAGTTGTAGAATGTATGCGTAGCGGGACGTAGACGCGTAGCGTCCGTAGACTCGCAGCATTCGTAAACACGTACCGTTCGTAGACTCGTAGCGTTCGTCGACTCGTAGCGTTCATAGACACGTAGCGTTCATAGACTCGTAGCGTTCGTCGACTCGTAGCGTTCGTAGATACGTAGCGTTCGTAGACTCGTAGCGTTCATAGACACGTAGCGTTCATAGACTCTTAGCGTTCGTCGACTCGTAGCGTTCGTAAATACGTAGCGTTCGTAGACACGTAACGTTCGTAGACTCGTAGCGTTCGTCGACTCGTAGCTTTCATAGACTCGTAGCGTTCATAGACACGTTCATAGACGACACAAAGAGATTTAGGCGCGTAGCGTATCTACATTAAACGTAGCGGAAATAGACGCGTAGCGTACGTAGACAAGAGACGTACGTAGATTGCCTATTGATCTAGCTTTAGGTTTTTTTTTTAATATCTTCTTCATTAAGAAGGTACTTTTTACTTCCAAATTTTCCCATGATCCGTGATAGTTAGACAGTTGAAATTTTCAGTTGATGTATATTTCTGTTGCCGCTATAACAACTAAACTAAAAAACAAAATAAAACTATTTAAGAGGGCTCCCATACAACAGACATGATTATTTTGCCGTTTTTATAAATAACTAGCTTCCGCCCGCGGCTTCGCCCGCGTGATACCTTGAAAAACAAAAACAAATCTATCCCACGGGAACCTTACATTTTTCCGGGATAAAAAGTATCCTTTGTTACTTCTAATACCTCCAAGAATATGTGTACAAAGTTTCATGATGATCGATTGAGTAGTTTTCGCGTGAAAGCGTAACAAACAAACTTACATTCACATTTATATATTAGTAGGGATGGTACGGAACCCTTCGTGCGCGGATCCGACTCGCACTTGGCCGGTTTTTTACATCTGTTTTTTTTCTAGCATCCTGGTGGCCGGGTTGGCTGTTCTGTCGCTGCCTAGCTTGACGTCGTGGTGGGCCCTTGCTGTTGCATCCGGTGAGTGGAGTATTAAGGGTGGCTATAACAAGACTCCCAAGTTTCGACGACCTCAGTTGCGCAGCGGGCAAGAGTCCGCCTGCGACGCAAGAGGTTGCGGGTTCGATTCCCGCCTCGGAACTAATTTGTGTACGATCTGCAGAAATTTGTTCCGTTGGTCTGGGTGTGTATGTATAATAAAAAATATCTATCTATGTACCTACATCATGTATTAAATATATCAGTTATCTAGTACCCATAACACAAGCTTTGAGTAGCTTACTTTGGGGCTAGATGATGCTGTGTGGATTGTCCAGCATTATTTATATTTATTTTATAGTCCTACTAATATTATAAACGCGAAAGTTTATAAGGGTACGAGTTGGCAGCGGGCGACATGAGGCGGCGACACTGCTGGTTTCTATGAATTTCTATGAAATGCGTCGCTAGCTTCGTGTCGCCAACTACGGAGGAAATTTCATAGAAATACATAGAAACCAGTAATGTCGCCGCGACACGTCGTCCGCCGCCGCCTCGCGTCGCCCGCTGCCAATTCGTACCTTAACAATGTATGGATGTATTTTTGGTTACTCTTTCACGCTGAAACGGGTAAACGGATCTGGATTAAATTTGGCACAGAGATAGATTACTGGAATAGCACATAGGCTACTTTTTATCCCGGCAAAATTTACGGTTTCCGCGGGATGGATTTGTTTTTGTTTTTCAAGGTACCACGTGGGCGAAGCCGCGGGCGGAAGCTAGTATTAGATATTTTGACATTTTGTGTAAATCTATGTCACTTCTAATGACACCTCATTTTTCAAAATCCATCCAGCCGTTTGGGCTACAGCGATAGCCAAAGAAACTTGCACATACCCACATTTAAACATTCAACATTCTTACAAACTTTCGCGTTTATAATATTAGTAAGATGGCGGCCTTAAAAATCTGATTTCAGTTGGCGTTCGGTTGGGGTTTTTTTCAATTTTTGCAATAAATAGACAACAAAGTAAGCTTTATTTTTGCTACTTTTTCCAGGTGCATATGGCCTGTGCCTAGGCTGTTGGTTCCTCCTGGTGCCAGTGCTCCTGGCTGACACATTCGGCACAGCCCGCATCGCGTCCTCATACGGACTCGTGCGCATGTTTCAGAGTATTGCAGCTATATCCGTACCACCTACAGCTGGTGAGTTCCTTAACATTTCCGATGTAGGTAAATGTATGAAAGTATTAGAATTATTCCTTCTAGGGACTCCAAATAATACGTCAGTTATTGTAGATAACATCAACTTGTTTATTCCAAAATCGAAACAACAGTTACATTGTCCGCGTGTCTACCCGCCCGCGGCTCGAGCCAGAATGACCGTCCGTTGATAATTTGTTTGCGCGCTTAAATAAAAATGTAGGTATTTTGTAATTTTTTTAGATCGTCAACAGTCGGTCATCCTGTTACAGGAATGTCCCCATTTCTGGATTCTCGGCCTTCCTTATTATGGGTATGTCCCCATAACCCAACAACTATTTTGAACATGTTAAATAATAGAGAATAATAATAATCATAGGGAAAGACAATATCAAAAAAAATATATACTACATATAAAAAGAAACAATATCCTCAAAACATTTAACCAGATATGGTACTAGTATAAGTAAATAACATATAACTACTATGAGATCAATTAGGTATTATTTATTGAATCTGATTAATTTTAATCTGTATCGGTATTTAATGTTCTTAACCTACTTAAGTATCAAAACACAAAATCACAGTTGTGCTGCCAATCAGCTTCATCAGATTATGGGCCATTTATTGTGCATTGTCACTACCGTTTGCCACCTTCGGGACACGGCCTGTTTGTTGATTAGAGTTGTAAATTACCGTTCGCCACCTTCGGGACACGGCCTATTTTATGATTGACACTGTTAACTACCGTTTGCCACCTTCGGGACACGGCCTGTTGGTGATTAAAAGTTATAAATTACCGTTTGCCACCATCGGGACACGGCCTATTTTATGATTAACACTGTAAACTACCGTTGACCACCTTCGGGACACGGCCTGTTTTCTGATTAAAATTGCAAGTTTCCGTTAGCCACCTTTATATCACGGCCACTTCAATGTCTGGATTCCGCTTTCCGTTGTCTAATCATTGTTTGTCGTTCATTAGGTACCATCATTCATCTTTCATACCTAAGCTGTAACGGAAAGGATCAGGATATTAAGGACAGGAGGTAGATGTGATGATATCTACTTAAATAATACTTCACTACTTTTATATTCGCCTACTATGCCTTATTATTAATTAGTCAGTCAGTTACGTTCGTCTCATCACTACTATTACCACTACTACTATCTGCGCTAGCTTGAGTGGAACCTTGACAAGTGATCCAAGACTTTAAGTGATCCGCCGGGTAAATATTCTTATATTTCTTCGTTGAATGTCCTTCGATATTTGATACTTCGTATCTATCTTTATCTAAAACCGAGGTTATTCTAAATGGTCCACGAAACTTTGCTGCTAATTTCTTGCTCTTTCCCTTTTCAGGGTTATGATTTGGTATCATGACCAAGTCACCCTCCTTAAAAAACTTTGTAGGAGCCCTTGTTTTATCGAATGTTTCCTTCATCTTCTTTTGTGTCTCTAGTATTTTATCTTCTACAGTTTTTCTTATCTTTTCATGATCATTGTCTTCTATCTCTGTTTCTAATGCTCCTTTTAAAATATTTTCCGACTGTCCATCCGTTCTTTTTCCAAAAACCACTTCTGCTGGGGACTTACCGATCCCCTTGTTTAATGTGTTATTCAAACTCCACTGAAGTTTTTGAACATTCAGGTCCCAATCCTTTTCATCGAGTCCGTGGTTCATAGCGGCTAATGAGTTTAAAATAGTCCGATTATATCTTTCTATCTGACCGTTTGCTCGTGGCGTTGCAACTGCGTTTAGCACGTGTTTAATCCCGAGTGATCCTAGGAATACCTTAAACTCATTAGAAGTAAAGCTAGTACCCTGATCCGAAATTACAATTTTGGGACAGCCAAAATTCGAAAATAAATCTTCCAGAGCCTTGATGGTTGTTTTTGATTTAGTATTTCTAACAGCCTTCACGAAGATGAATTTACTAAATCCATCAATGACCCCTAAGATATATGTGTTGCTCCTTTTGCTTTTAATAAAAGGACCAAGATGGTCCATATGAAGCGTGTGGAATATAGAAGCAGTCTTGGGGATTGGGTGTAAGTAACCTGTTTTCTTGCCAGACATTTCTTTGTTGTAGGCGCAATTTATACAAGAAGTAACGTACTTTTTGACAAAGCGTTTCATTTTGGGAAACCAATAATCCGTACTGATTTTCTCTAGAGTTTTATCTAGAGAAAAATGACCCGCTTCGTCGTGATTCATTTGGCATATACGCCAGCGAGCTCCGTGAGGTACCACCCATTTAAACTTTCTACCAACGCGTCTGTATAATTTATCACCACGTAAGATATAATTGTTAGTAAAGTCTTTAAGATCTTCTTCACTTGTATTAAGTATTTGTTTGATATGTTTTAACCGTGGGTCAGTCATTTGTACTGTGTGCAACCAATCATTCGTTGTAATTTGAAGGATTTCTAGTTCTTCTTGATCTTCTATTGGCATCGGGTTGCGACTTAGCGCGTCTACATGTTGCATGTTATGACCAGGTCTATATTCTATTGTAAAATTGAACTCTTGTAACATGAGCCACCATCTCGCAACTTTGGGTAATAAGTCTCTTTTTGTAAGTGTTGTCCGTAATGCAACGCAGTCGGTCATTACTTTGAACTCTAAACCAAGTAGATAGACGCGAAACTTCTTAAGAGAAAGTACTACTGCCATAGTCTCTAATTCATACGAGTGCCAAAACGCCTCCTCGCGTGTGGTTTGTCGACTAAAGTATGCTACGGGACGTAACTTTTCATCATTTTCACCTTTTTGAAGTAATACGCCACCGACTCCAACTTTGCTTGCATCGCAGTGCACCTCAGTTGTATGTTTGGAGTTGTATAATGCCAATATGGGCCTACTTATCAGCTTAGTTTTTATGTCCTGAAAAGCGCTCTCTTGTTCAGAAGCCCACTGCCACGGTACATCAGTTTTTGTCAATTTAGTTAGAGGTTTTACGAGTGAAGCAAAATTGTAAATAAAGCGACGAAAGAAACTAGCTAGGCCTACAAATTGACGTACTTGATGAACATTGGTCGGCGTTGGAAACTCTGAAACCGCTCGGGTCTTTGTAATGCCAGGTTGGAGGCCAGATTCTGAGATATGATATCCTAAGTAATCAATTTCTGACTGAAAGAAGAAACACTTCTTCAGGTTTAGTGTTAGACCAGCATTGGAGAGTAAATCAAGAATTTCTTCTAATTTCTGGAAGGATTCCTCGAACGTACTTCCCGTGCTCAATAAGTCATCCAAATATGGAATCGCTAGATCAAACCTTCTATTACCAAGTGCTTTATTAATCATGTGCTGAAATACTGCAGGGGCATTTACAAGTCCAAATGGCATCCTAGTAAACTCATAATGGCCGTCTGGTGTTATAAATGCAGTCAAATGTCGTGATGATTCTTCGACCGGTATTTGATAGTAGCCTGATGCTAAATCTAAACTAGTGAAAAGAGTTTTTCCGTGTAAACGGTCCAGTTGGTCTTCAATGACCGGCATAGGGTAACTATCTTTTATTGTCTTCTTATTCAGCGCTCTATAGTCTATGCAGAGTCGATACTCGTTGTTCTTTTTACGAACAAGGACTATAGGGCTGGCGTAAGCAGAATCAGAGTCTCTTATTATGTTGTTCGCTAGCAATTCTCCTACCATCTCACGTACAACCGCGCGTTCACTGAATGGGAGTCGATATGGCTTATATGTGACTGGATTTTCATCGTTCAGGCGAATCGTCATCTCTGCGACTTTAGTCAAACCAAGTTCTTGCATATTGAAAGCGAAACAGTTTCTATGGCGATTGAGGAGTACAAGTAGTTTTTCTTTTTGTTCGTTGGATACTTTGGGCCCAACATTTAACATGTCCATTTTGATCGGTAAACTTGTACTTTTAGGTGTTTGATCATGAGATTCATTTTCCGATACTGAATTTACATAAACCTCGAGAGATTTATCTCTAAGACGCTCGGTGTTAGTTAAAGCAGTAGCACGTGCAAGAATTTTGTTTCCTAACAGTTTCAAAGGCTTTTTAGAGAAGTTTATCAAAATGATTCGTCCCTTCCCATTTGTAAACTCGTATGCACCTTGTAAAATACAATGTTCATTATTACTCTTCAAACAGACATACCCAGGTATAAACAGAAAACCTGTATATTTCACGTCCTTGACATGGACGGTAACATTTCTAAGTCCCTCTACAATGATGTCTGAAGAATTAAATATTTCTAGCCTATCAACTTTTGTGTCATCACAATACAGAGTTAATTGTGTACTGCTTTTATACACTGTAACTGACGGGAGCTCTGTGAGTGATTGTCCTACCAAAACATCAGTATTCAATAAATCATCGAATACAACATAAGCGTCCACATCAGCCTTTACTGCGTCTATTTCTATAGTTACAGTTACTCGTCCTAGAGGCACAACACTTCCTAATCCAAATCCTTTAATTACTGGAAGTCCTACCTTGTCTAAAAGTAAATTTAATTCTTCAGCAATCTTAGATTTAATAAGTGTACACTGACTACCAAAATCTACGTAGCACGATCGTGAAGTGCCATTTAGTTGAATATGTTTAAAATATTTACCGTTTTGTGTTTCATCCTTAGTTATTTGCAAAACGCGTTTATTATCAGTCTTATTATCTCCAGAAGTGTTATGTCCACCAGATTCTTTTTGTTGAGGCTTTGTAGCATTAGATTGCCGACATTGTTGGGTTTCGTGACCCAAACGAGAACACTTGTCGCATCGAAGTATTGGTTTCGGGCACGTCTGTACGGTATGTCCAAACTCAGAACAGTTGTAGCAACGAGTGTTTTTAAATCTATTATTAAGTGTATTAGAGTTGGGTTTAGGTAAATTATTCACTCGATTGCCGTTATTTTCTCTACTGTCGTTATTAATTCTAGGACCTTGAAACACTGGTTTGCGGACTTGATAAGTTTTCTTTGAAATTCTTCGTAGATACGTGAGAAGCTGAGATGGTCGTTTTATACTTGAACCCTGAGCATTTAATCTTATATTGTTATCGAAAATTCCGTTAATGACACAGTCGACAGCGTTTCTTCCTGTAATCCCACACATCCTAACTAGCCTTATTTTATCATGAAAATACTCTTCTAGTGACTCATCTCTCTTGCTTTTCCTTTCAAGCATTTCATACAATCGATCGGCATAGTTACGATCGTCCGGAAAAGTCTTCAATATTTGACGTTGCCATTGTTTCCAGCTAAGATTTACGGAACTACGACCCTGGTACCATTTCTTTGCATACCCAGTTAACTTGGGAATGGCATGATAAATTACTTGCTTCTCATTCCATTTATAAATGGTTGCAGTGTCGTTGACCTTTCGAATCCAGTCAGCGGCGGTTTGGGAATTTGCGTCGGGGTCAAATTCAGGAATGACGTTGTGTGCACCGTCGAACGTACTGCTACTCCTGCCTTTTATTAATTTAGCAAATTTCGTAAGGAAATCCATCTCAGTGCTAACTGGCGATTTTGTTCGGGTTTTCTTTGCTGCAGGAGTTTTAGAAGATCTCTTCGACCTCTTGCGTTTACTAGCACTTATTCGTTCTCTACTCCGCGATGATCTACCTTCGGTGTTACTAGAGGAGCGATCGTCATCGGTTGTGCAACTTGTATTTGATGTACTTGAACTAGCCGACGACGTGATCGATAGTGAGCGATCTCTATTATTGTGACGCTGACTGTTACGATTAACACTTCTATGCCGTCGTTTTGTAGTCTTGTTTACAGTTTTACTTTCGGAAGAACTGCTGTTTATATCATCGAAAGTTTTACGCCTTGAACGACTGCGCCAGGTGTCCCGTTTTCTTTTAGATCTATTGTCTTTCTTTGTTGTAGACCGCCTTCGCCTACTAACGTTTTTATCTCGAGTTGGGCATCGAGAAGTCCTATCACGACTACCCGCTTCGTTCTGAATTGGCGGAGTGTATGATCTATCTGACATGGTTCAGTTGGATGCAAAATAAACTAAGTGGCTAATTGGTGGATGGATACTAATGGGTAGGTTAGTAGTAAAAAAATGTAAGTTGGGAGGAAAATAATATAAAAATAAATATTATTAATTTTAAAAATATGACTTACAGGAACCCTAGAAGTTTTTCTTTTTTTTTTTTTTTTTTAACAACCCACCCTATTTATTGATTTAGAAAACTAAACAAAAGTGATAATATGTTATACCTAAATAGTAGTACGTTATTAATATTAAAAGTAAAACAAAGCGACTTGCTAAATTCTAACTTGTTTGGTTAAGTACCTACCAAATAAGCACCTACCTAGAAGTTTTGTCTTACTATAACCCCAGATCTATAACTTTGTTGAAAAAATAAAGTGAAGGTATCTTGGAACCTTACCTGTACCTGTAGGTAAGTATTTTTCACATAAGTAACTACCTATTTACCTATTAACCATCGACTGTAACAAATTATGAATTGTGAATATAAAAGGTAAAATTCATTCATGCAACGATAAAATACCCACCTTCTCACATAATGTTCGTAAGTAATATTATTACTTACGTACCTACTTTGTATGATACTAAGATTCTCCACTTAATTTGACATTACTTAAATTTACGAGTATGTGCTTACTTGATACCTACTTGATTAGATAGATACCTGCCGGTGATTATCGGGCTTGCTGTAATAAAAGGTAGACCTACTTATGTATCTAAATAAGTTCTCTGGTCTGGTACACGACACACTTATTTTGGTTTCTTACCGCTTCATATTTACCCAACAACCAGCGGGTAGGGTACCAAGTTGTTTACTGAGTATTATATCATCATTTAAATACAAACACATAAAGAGAAAAATTATAAAACGAAGACAATACCGTTCGTAAAAGAAATAAAGTTATTTGTACATACCAATGGGCTTTCTCCAACGTTCTTACCACTTCTGATATTAGAATTATTCCTTCTAGGGACTCCAAATAATACGTCAGTTATTGTAGATAACATCAACTTGTTTATTCCAAAATCGAAACAACAGTTACATTGTCCGCGTGTCTACCCGCCCGCGGCTCGAGCCAGAATGACCGTCCGTTGATAATTTGTTTGCGCGCTTAAATAAAAATGTAGGTATTTTGTAATTTTTTTAGATCGTCAACAAAAGGATACTATTCGAATTTTTTTTTCGTAAAATATCAAAAACTCATACTAGGGGTACTCATACTACTGTACCCCTAGTATGAGTTTTTGATAATTTACTAATAGGTATATAGTTAGATGCTGTTAGTGCACCGAATCAAGTACTACTGTATGACGTTCCGTATTTTGACCCTTTTTTTTCGGACTGGACAAGCCTTTTCTGACAACCTGTGATAGGTTCCGACTACAAAAGATGCGAGTAAAGAGATGCATTCTCTACCCCTAGTATGAGTTTTTGATAGTTTACGAAAACTTTTTTCGAATAGTATCCTTTCATACGTTTACCTCCATCGGAAATGTTAGGGAACTAAAATAAGGATAGGACGTTAAATAGATACCTACATAACTAGATAAGATAGTTAATTATGGCCTCACAGCTCAGTTGGTAGTAGCTCTGCCTTTTGCGCTGCAGGTTGTGGGTTCGATCCCCACCCAGGATAAACATTTGTGTGATGAACGCAGATGTTTGTTCTGTGTCTGGGTGTTGTTATGTATTCTATGTGTGTATTTACAAATATAAAAGTATTTAATCAATCTATCACTTATCTGGTTCCCATATTACAAGCTTCGCTTAGTTTGGGGCTAGATGGCGCTGTGTGAACTGTCCACCAATATTTATATTTATATTTTCTAATTCCAGGTTTACTTCGGGACGTCACCGGCGGCTACTCCTGGACTTTTTACGGCATGGGCTCTTGTATGGTACTGGGTTCGATTCCCGTCATTGCATTCCACATTTGCACCAAAAACGAGGACACCGAATCATCTGTTGATTGAACGTGGAAATTAAAAGTTTTCAAAATAAACTTTCTGTATCAAAAAGGCGACTTCAAGAATGTGAGGCGCCGTATCTTATCTTATATAATAAATATTAAACCTATTCATAATCATATTATTACAAATCTCATAAAGAGATAGGTTTTAGATGATCCTGCCTGTTTATCATAAAAACATTATCAAAATCGGACTACCCTCTGCAATTAATGCAAATATAAAAAGAGTACCTACCTACTCTAATAACCAATTTAATTCTAAAATATCATAAAAAAAAACCCGACTGTATAGAGTGAATGAAGTCAGCGGCCATATTGGATTTTTTGACATTTTATAAAGCCTATAACACTTGTGATCCAGACAAAAACGACATATTATTTTGTCAAAATCTGTTCAGCCGTTTGGGCTTTAGAGACAGCCAAAGGAATTCATATAAATTCCATTCTTTAGGTTATTGTTTTTTTTTATTAAGTAGGTATTCGTTTTTAACTTGAGCAGATATCTATGGTTTTAACTCGAAACGTAGAAACTAAAATGTATTTTAAGTTGGACAATTTTCTATATTGGACAAAATTAATTAATGTTGGACAGAAATAAACTGAATTTTAATTTGATATTGTCGGCCATTATCGTGACTTATTTATTGAAGTAGGTAATACATTTTTTGTGGTAATCTATGAAATGTGTCTAATTACTTAGTTATACGCACACATCATTGCAAACTTATTTTATACGTAGATACATAATGATGTAATTTGGTCTTCATTCAACAATATATTATTGGTTTTGTCCTTTTCAGTCCATCAAAAGGTTGCCTGGAAGAGATCGCTTTGAGCGATAAGGCCTGTTGTATCATGTATTAGTATTTAAGTTGCCTTATTTAGTTCTTATTTTGGTGTAACTAGGGTTAGGTATCTATTTATTTATCTACATAGTAAATAAGTATTGGTACCTATAGGGAAAATTTATTTTCTTTGATTGTCCCTTTTTTTATAATGGTGATAGGTATCATTCTGAATACTAACTAGGTTCTGTGCAAAATACGGGCATGTGCCTAATAGTGTTTGTACGTGCCTCTGACTACCCTCTTCAGATATTTCCAAACATCTAAGTAACTAGAGATCTGAGGAGATATCTACCGAGCCTGGGGAATACAGTCGTGTGAGTGTTTGTTTTATAATTCTGCTGGTTTTACCAAAATAAAACTGTTATTTTAAGTTTACCTTATTATATCATCGTAGGAAACTATATATTATGTGCTACTGAATTCTTTCCTCGACACAAGGTTTACCCGTTGTCCTAGGTGCACGAAAAAGCGACGCGATTCGAAGCGACGCGAATAATATCAAGTAGTCGTTGTAGGTATGTGTGGCCATACCGTACCAATCAGTCAACGACAAGAGACGACGAAGTGATTGCATTAGGGCTTGTACACAAAACTGCGAAGCGAACGTCGCATCGCAAAAATCTGCGATCTAGCCCTATCTTTTGTCACAAGAAATCAAATCGCGTCGCACCGATTCGCAGTTTTGTGTACAAGCCCTTATGTGGCATAGCTCGCGTCGCATCGCTATAATGTCGTATCTCGTCGCTCACCTGGGACAAAGGGTTAGAAAGATATCGTGCGTTTATATGGTTAGTCTCGCTCAGGCGTGAAATTTGAATATTTGCTTTGAATGATTGCTTTTTTAAATATATATCGCGACAATCGCTAATCATTTTCTACAAACTAATTCTGAAAACTTTGATTTAGTGACAAAATGCGCAAATTATTGATTTCGCGCCCGAGAGAGACGAACTACATATAGTTATATCTATGTAGGTACTTAATGTGAAATGTTGCGCTTAAAATGAAGTTAGGTAAGTGTTGTGAAGTATTGAAAGTATATTTCTTGAGATGGTTTTAGGTGTGAAGTGTCGGAAATCTTAGAAATATTTTGTGTGGGGGCTTTATCGTCTTTTTTTCACGTGGACACGAAATTAAAACTAATGCTGTGCAGTAGTTGATAGAAACAAAGCGTGATGCGTTTGCGCACCTTTTAAGTAAGTAACTAGGTTCTTCTCAATTTATAATTATTGTCATTATTTGAAACTTTTTAACTTTGATTTTGGAGCTCGTCTTTTGCTGATAACAAGATGGGGCAATAAAAAATTGGTTGATAAGTTATTTCACGAAGGGATTAAAATAATTTATATTTTATGAGTTAAAAAAACTGTGGACAATGACGAATAGTGAGAACAATGATGAAACTGTAGAGAATGGCCCACCAATATCGGTTCAACACAAATGGTATAAGTAGGTAGGATAGAGAAGATAAGTAAATATAATCAATGTAAAAATGACAAAAAAATGTCATATAACCGTTTGAATTGAATAATTGGTTCAATTCGACCCGTTACACCTATTCGACCCGAATTTGAATTTGGGAACGGTGTAACGGGTCGAATAGCATCTAAATATATTGCTTGACCATTTATTATTTTACGTGAAATAAGTATGTACTTCTGATGTTAATTGTATCTATCCGGTTTAGGGTAGTGATTTTTGTTGGATTTTCGTTACTAAAGATACCCACTCAATAAAATATTGCTTTATTTCATGGGACTTTTATTTGTTTATTTATTACTAACTTCCGCTCACGGCTTCGCCCGCGTGGTACTTTGAAAAACAAAAACAAATCTATCCCACGGGAACCGTACGTTTTTCAGGATAAAAAGTAGCATATGTGTTATTTGAGACTATAATTTATATCTGTGCCAAATTTCATCCAGATCCGTTCAGCCGTTTCAGCGTGAAAGAGTAGCAAACATACATCCATACATCCACTCTTCAAACTTTTGCGTTTATAATATAGTAGGATAGTACTAACGTTAGTGAAGTACAGTCAAATAACTATAGATTTTTTTCCATACATTTTTATTAACTACAACAAAGTTTATCTAATCAAATATATACAAAATATATCAGGGAAACAACACGTTCCATTAGTGGTATCGCCGACATTGTTTTTGGTAACTTTAGGGGTTTCGATAGAAATGTGAGTGCACTGCAAATTTCGCCTAACCTGTCTTCTTATATTTACAAGTATGCTGTACCAGACTCCTTTTAACTGTGAATTTACGATCGCAATTATCGCAAACGAATGGTTTCTGGCTTGTATGTACACTCATGTGTTGATGCAAATGTCCTTTTCTATAGAAACCTTTGCCACATTGTTTACAATGATGCGTCTTTTCGCCGGTGTGTATCCTCATGTGTCCTTTTAAACTGCTCTGTTGTGTAAACGAGTGATTACACACATTACACGTGTAAGGTTTAAGTCCTGAGTGTGTAACTAGATGCAATTTCAAGTGAGCTTTCCTGAGAAACTTTTTACTGCACGTGTCACAACTGTGAGTTTTGTTTGCACCAGTTGTACAGTGGATCTTTGTATGGCGGTTCAAACTACTTGTATCTGTAAACTGCTTCCCACAATGATCACAAATGTATGGTTTGTCTTGTGTATGTATTCTTACATGTTTTTTTAAATACGATTCTTGACGGAATCCTTTGTCACATAACATACACGTGTAAAGAACTTCGCTGTGTGTTTTGATGTGCTTCACGATTTTACTTCTAAAAGCAAATGTTTTGTCACAAATGTCACATGTGTACACTTTGTTTTTATGTGTTTTTTCATGCTTTTGTAGCTCTTTTTTTGTGTTCTGCTTTCTGTTAACAATATTACATTCAAAACGCAATTGCTCTTTGATAGTGATTGTGTTTATATTTAGACTTTCTCTGTCACTCACACAAATATCTTCTATATCAACATACTCTTCTTCATGTTGCATCACGTCTAATTTATCAACGAAATTATCATATAAAGTAACTTCACCTTCTACATCGATATCTTCTTCAAGCCACATGTCTTCAAATTCTTCTTTAACCAATATTTCATTTTCAATAAAAACTGGTTCTGTTTTTACTGCAACTTCTTTATTCAATATTGAATTAATTTGAACTTCACTTTCTTCTATTTTTTCTACTTTTACAGCTATATTGCACTCTGCAATAGTTGGTTCCTCTTTTACAACTTCTAAAGCATTTATAGAGCCGTTGTAGAATTGGTCGACAGGGGTGACTGTATAAGCAGATTTCCATCCAAGTCGAGTTAATTTCTCTTGCGTTATCTAAAATGAAAAATATGTATAGTTTTGAGAAAGCTCACGCTGAGTGGTGGTAATTTTTATTACCTGCGCGCGTTTATATTATTATTATTATTATAATTCAGATACAATACATGGTATCATATAATAAAATACAATAAAAACTAAAGTGGCAGTAGAAATATTTGTTTTATTTTAGTCTTAATATTTTGTAGTTGGAAACTTTGAAAGTTTTGGATAGTTGGCGTGATTTGGGGAGACCTTTATGGGACCTTTGCCCAGAAGTGGGACGAAACAGGAAAAAAAAAAAAAAAAAAAAAAGTATTTTGCTGTATCAAAATACCTCAACACCCTTGCTAATGAGCTCTGTGAGAACCACGTCGGACTTCCATGACATTTCGGCAAATCTACGGCATCTCTGAAGCTGTGCATAGCAAATGTAGCATATGACATTTTTTTCAAGAGTATTCAACTGAAAGAATGCAGAATTTTACTGGTTGCAACTAAGCAGTAGATAATTATTTAATCAGGAGTTTTTATTTTTAATTTACTGAATTTGTTTTAGTTTTTTAGATTTATAAATTTTCCTATTTAGCCCCATATTCACTCAACAAATAGGTTCGTAAAAAAGGTTTAAAAAAAACAGTAGGTCATACTATTCAGATTTATCATGTAGGGGCAAATAGCACATCATTACTTATTGACCCCATGTGGGGGGAAACAGTTCCTCCCTAAGTAGTACTACTTAGCAACATAAAATTGCAAACAAGGCAAATTTAGATTATGTATTAGTGGCTTCTGAGATATAAATACTTATATAATTTATCTACTTCAACAATCTTAAGTAGGCATTATTTTATCAATAGCTGGTTGATAGATAGGTAGGATACCTACATTAAAAAAAAAATAATAATAATTGATAAATTTTCCATATGATATCTAGCCAAATGTGTGGTGCAACAAGAATTGGCATTAAATGTTGATTATCTATGGGTAAATCTGATATTTTAGGCATTATATTGTGAAAAAGTGCCCATCCCTCCCCTACCTACCTACATAATATTACGGCACTGGGCCTATAACCTAATCGTGTTTATTTTATTCTAGCTCAAAACAATAGAGGAAATTCACGTCAAGAAATACATACATACCCTCATACTGGTTAGTTTCTCAAATATTTCTTGAAGCTGGCTGTTATTTAAATCATGGGTTTTAGTGCTAAACGATAAACATGTTTTACACACAAATGATTTGGACATAGTATAATAAATAACTGAATTAATAATTCTGACTATCGTTGTAAGTAAAAAGTTTGATGCTAAGATATTATACTCGTATTGTGTATCCAATTAGAAAAATAACGTGGGTATTATGCGTAGGTAGTAAAATATAAAAATAATCTGCATTGTGTTGTGATTTTGGTATTTAAAATGGTAATTTTGTTAAGTATAATAAAATAAAAGTAGTTATTTCGGACGGCACTTCGCCGCCATGGCAACTTTATTAAAAATTATTAGAGGGTAAACGGAAAAAAAGAAAGAAATGGCGGGGAGGTGCCGTGGGGAACGGGAAATGGCCGTCGTGGCAGTTCTTTGTTAACGGTGCTAACGAGAGGTCGAGCAGAGAACAAGTGTTTAAGTATAGTTAATTAATATCAAGTGTCTAAATATAGTTAATTAATAACGTCTAATTATATTATTCAAGTGTGATAAGGAGTTTCATTGCACTTCAGAAGTGGGATAGCCCGCGCGCCATGTCGGACGAAAACAGTAAGTAATCTTGAATATCTTTTTTTTATTAGACGGTTACATGGCAATATATTAGTGATCGCATAAGTAAGGTACACGCAAAAGGTGGTAACGTTGCGCTTGGTTAGAGCATTAAAGCAACTGTATGACTACTCGTAACTTAACGAATTGTGGAAGTTGTACGTGTACCTAATTAACGAGATAAAATGTGCGACTATGTATGAACGTGCGCAGCACAGTGAGCTTACAGCCATGTAGGTGTGCTGTTCAGAATAGTGCAGCCACGTATGTACATGTGTTCCCTTTGAAATGAGCCAACGGCCACGAAGGTGTGCTGTCTAGCGTGAGTGCGGCCGCGTAGGTGTGCTGCTTCAAGAGAGACCTAGCGGCCACGTAGGTGTGCTGATTAGCGTGAGTGCGGCCACCTAGGTGTGCTGTTATAGTTAGCTAACGGCCACGTAGGTGTGCTGTTTAGCGTGAGTGCGGCCACCTAGGTGTGCTGTTATAGTTAGCTAACGGCCACGTAGGTGTGCTGTTTAGCGTGAGTGCGGCCACCTAGGTGTGCTGTTATAGTTAGCTAACGGCCACGTAGGTGTGCTGTTTAGAGTGAGCTAGCTGCCACGTAGGTGTGCTGTTTAGAGTGAGCTAACGGCCACGTAGGTGTGCTGTTTAGAGTGAGCTAACGGCCACGTAGGTGTGCTGTTTAGAGTGAGCTAACGGCCACGTAGGTGTGCTGTTTAGAGTAAGCTAACGGCCACGTAGGCAGGGCTTGGAAACCCGAAAAATTATCAAACCGGTATCGCTCTAAATACCTACAACCTTTTCTTTTCGGTTACGTTCTAACGTAATCTCAATTCAAACGGTTAGTCAAGAACGATAAATTCAAAAGGGTTTCGCTCAATTAACCGGTTAGAACGAAATTATTTCGTTCTTTTCCATATTAGTTTACAGCGCCGCGTATTCGAAATGCGTTCGTTCGTCGCTTTAACCGGATAATTAAAGTTAGTAGTTAAGGTTTTGAAAGAAGTTGCGCTCCGAACGCTATTATCGAAATACCGGTTAATATCGTTTTTTTTCTGGTAAATTGTTAACCGGTTCCAAGCCTTGCACGTAGGTGTGCTGTTTAGCGTGGCCACGAAGGAAAGTCAAAGTCGAAGTCGAAGTCGAAGTCGAAGTCGAAGTCGTCGAAGTCGAAGTCGAAGTCGAAGTCGAAGTCGAAGTCGAAGTCGAAGTCGAAGTCGAAGTCGAAGTCGAAGTCGAAGTCGAAGTCGAAGTCGAAGTCGAAGTCGAAGTCGAAGTCGAAGTCGAAGTCGAAGTCGAAGTCGAAGTCGAAGTCGAAGTCGAAGTCGAAGTCGAAGTCGAAATCGAAGTCGAAGTCGAAGTCGAAGTCGAAGTCGAAGTCGAAGTCGAAGTCGAAGTCGAAGTCGAAGTCGAAGTCGAAGTCGAAGTCGAAGTCGAAGTCGAAGTCGAAGTCGAAGTCGAAGTCGAAGTCGAAGTCGAAGTCGAAGTCGAAGTCGAAGTCAAAGTCAGTTAAAGCGTGTGGTTCTTAGGGAAGAACATGAAATGCGTTTAACAATTTCAGATGAGGCGAGTTACACGCCGAAACGTCCCAGGCGCAAAAGAAGGCGGCGCTCGGCATCAGAAGAAGCTGACGACACTCCTGCACAGCGGAGCCGAACGGGACTAACGGCCGATGAATTGCTGAAGATAGTGTCTGCGCTACAAGGTGTACCAAGTAAGAGTACTTCATCCAATAATGTAGTTCCGGAATTCGACCCCAACAACAAAGCACAGGATGTCGAACGCTGGCTGAGAAAGGTGAATGAGTGTGCAGAAATCTATTCTTGGGATGAGAAACAGATAATTCACTACGAAATTAAAACTAATGCTGTGCAGTAGTTGATAGAAACAAAGCGTGATGCGTTTGCGCACCTTTTAAGTAAGTAACTAGGTTCTTCTCATTTTATAATTATTGTCATTATTTGAAACTTTTTAACTTTGAATTTGGAGCTCGTCTTTTGCTGATAACAAGATGGGGCAATAAAAAATTGGTTGATAAGTTATTTCACGAAGGGATTAAAATAATTTATATTTTATGAGTTAAAAAAACTGTGGACAATGACGAATAGTGAGAACAATGATGAAACTGTAGAGAATGGCCCACCAATATCGGTTCAACACAAATGGTATAAGTAGGTAGGATAGAGAAGATAAGTAAATATAATCAATGTAAAAATGACAAAAAAATGTCATATAACCGTTTGAATTGAATAATTGGTTCAATTCGACCCGTTACACTTATTCGACCCGAATTTGAATTTGGGAACGGTGTAACGGGTCGAATAGCATCTAAATATATTGCTTGACCATTTATTATTTTACGTGAAATAAGTATGTACTTCTGATGTTAATTGTATCTATCCGGTTTAGGGTAGTGATTTTTATTGGATTTTCGTTACTAAAGATACCCACTCAATAAAATATTGCTTTATTTTATGGGACTTTTATTTGTTTATTTATTACTAACTTCCGCTCACGGCTTCGCCCGCGTGGTACTTTGAAAAACAAAAACAAATCTATCCCACGGGAACCGTACGTTTTTCAGGATAAAAAGTAGCATATGTGTTATTTGAGACTATAATTTATATCTGTGCCAAATTTCATCCAGATCCGTTCAGCCGTTTCAGCGTGAAAGAGTAGCAAACATACATCCATACATCCACTCTTCAAACTTTTGCGTTTATAATATAGTAGGATAGTACTAACGTTAGTGAAGTACAGTCAAATAACTATAGATTTTTTTTCCATACATTTTTATTAACCACAACAAAGTTTATCTAATCAAATATATACAAAATATATCAGGGAAACAACACGTTCCATTAGTGGTATCGCCGACATTGTTTTTGGTAACTTTAGGGGTTTCGATAGAAATGTGAGTGCACTGCAAATTTCGCCTAACCTGTCTTCTTATATTTACAAGTATGCTGTACCAGACTCCTTTTAACTGTGAATTTACGATCGCAATTATCGCAAACGAATGGTTTCTGGCTTGTATGTACACTCATGTGTTGATGCAAATGTCCTTTTCTATAGAAACCTTTGCCACATTGTTTACAATGATGCGTCTTTTCGCCGGTGTGTATCCTCATGTGTCCTTTTAAACTGCTCTGTTGTGTAAACGAGTGATTACACACATTACACGTGTAAGGTTTAAGTCCTGAGTGTGTAACTAGATGCAATTTCAAGTGAGCTTTCCTGAGAAACTTTTTACTGCACGTGTCACAACTGTGAGTTTTGTTTGCACCCGTTGTACAGTGGATCTTTGTATGGCGGTTCAAACTACTTTTATCTGTAAACTGCTTCCCACAATGATCACAAATGTATGGTTTGTCTTGTGTATGTATTCTTACATGTTCTTTTAAATAAGATTCTTGACGGAATCCTTTGTCACATAACATACACGTGTACAGAACTTCGCTGTGTGTTTTGATGTGCTTCACGATTTTACTTCTAAAAGCAAATGTTTTGTCACAAATGTCACATGTGTACACTTTGTTTTTATGTGTTTTTTCATGCTTTTGTAGCTCTTTTTTTGTGTTCTGCTTTCTGTTAACAATATTACATTCAAAACGCAATTGCTCTTTGCTAATGTCTGTGTTGATAATTAGACTTTCTCTGTCACTCACACAAATATCTTCTATATCAACATACTCTTCTTCATGTTGCATCACGTCTAATTTATCAACGAAATTATCATATAAAGTAACTTCACCTTCTACATCGATATCTTCTTCAAGCCACATGTCTTCAAATTCTTCTTTAACCAATATTTCATTTTCAATAAAAACTGGTTCTGTTTTTACTGCAACTTCTTTATTCAATATTGAATTAATTTGAACTTCACTTTCTTCTATTTTTTCTACTTTTACAGCTATATTGCACTCTGTAATAGTTGGTTCCTCTTTTACAACTTCTAAAGCATTTATAGAGCCGTTGTAGAATTGGTCGACAGGGGTGACTGTATAAGCAGATTTCCATCCAAGTCGAGTTAATTTCTCTTGCGTTATCTAAAATGAAAAATATGTATAGTTTTGAGAAAGCTCACGCTGAGTGGTGGTAATTTTTATTACCTGCGCGCGTTTATATTATTATTATTATTATAATTCAGATACAATACATGGTATCATACAATAAAATACAACTAAAATACAATAAAAACTAAAGTGGCAGTAGAAATATTTGTTTTATTTTAGTCTTAATATTTTGTAGTTGGAAACTTTGAAAGTTTTGGATAGTTGGCGTGATTTGGGGAGACCTTTATGGGACCTTTGCCCAGCAGTGCGACGAAACAGGTTAAAAAAAATAAGTATTTTGCTGTATCAAAATACCTCAACACCCTTGCTAATGAGCTCTGTGAGAACCACGTCGGACTTCCATGACATTTCGGCAAATCTACGGCATCTCTGAAGCTGTGCATAGCAAATGTAGCATATGACATTTTTTTCAAGAGTATTCAACTGAAAGAATGCAGAATTTTACTGGTTGCAACTAAGCAATAGATAATTATTTAATCAGGAGTTTTTATTTTTAATTTACTTAATTTGTTTTAGTTTTTTAGATTTATAAATTTTCCTATTTAGCCCCATATTCAATCAACAAATAGGTTCGTAAAAAAGATTTAAAAAAAACAGTAGGTCATACTATTCAGATTTATCCGGTAGGGGCAAATAGCACATCATTACTTATTGACCCCATGTGGGGGGAAACAGTTCCTCCCTAAGTAGTACTACTTAGCAACATAAAATTGCAAACAAGGCAAATTTAGATTATGTATTAGTGGCTTCTGAGATATAAATACTTATATAATTTATCTACTTCAACAATCTTAAGTAGGCATTATTTTATCAATAGCTGGTTGATAGATAGGTAGGATACATAAAAAATAATAATAATAATAATTGATAAATTTTCCATACGATATCTAGCCAAATGTGTGGTGCAACAAGAATTGGCATTAAATGTTGATTATCTATGGGTAAATCTGATATTTTAGGCATTATATTGTGAAAAAGTGCCCATCCCTCCCCTACCTACCTACATAATATTACGGCACTGGGCCTATAACCTAATCGTGTTTATTTTATTCTAGCTCAAAACAATAGAGGAAATTCACGTCAAGAAATACATACCCTCATACTGGTTAGTTTCTCAAATATTACTTGAAGCTGGCTGTTATTTAAATCATGGGTTTTAGTGCTAAACGATAAACATGTTTTACACACAAATGATTTGGACATAGTATAATAAATAACTGAATTAATAATTCTGACTATCGTTGTAAGTAAAAAGTTTGATGCTAAGATATTACACTCGTATTGTGTATCCAATTAGAAAAATAACGTGGGTATTATTCGTAGGTAGTAAAATATAAAAATAATCTGCATTGATAAAATAACGAATGAATCAATCAAAGTCAAATAAAAACAAATCAAAATAGCATGGAGGCGTCTACGATGGAGGCGGCTAGCGTTATTTATCCGGAAATACCAACCAATACACACACACACACACAGTGTTTAGCACAACTGTTACTGTCACTGTTACTTTTGATCATATGTCCTAATCAGGTTTAGAGTTTTTGGAGTTAAATACACTTGACACTGGCAAAATTGTTCTCTGAGAGACAGATGCCGTAATTGACGAAGAAGAAGAAGAGTTTGTTTGTTTACTTTTCTTCCAGAAATTACGATAGACGGATAAAATTGTATTCAAATTGATTTTGTTAAAATTTTATAAACTATTCCACTCACAGCAGCTTGGAACTCCACAACATGTTAACTTCTAAGGTAACATTATACAGTTTTACCTCAGCTTGATACGTAGGTTGTGAATTTACAGAAAAACAATGTGATAAAAGTTGAAAAGATAAAATACCTTAATTATCATTATGTATTACGTACCTACATACTTTAAACTTGCTGTGCCCTTGACTATTAATTAGTACAATACCTACATATAATATTTGACTAGCCTGTAACTAAACAATTGACTTTTATTGGACTACAGGTAAATACAAAGATATTAGATTTGTATTACAGAAATATAATAAGTATAAAAACTTATTCATATTAATTAATTAATTTATACTTTATTGTACACAGATTACAAAAGATGTCTGATATAAGGAGGGCATAATATTGTTATTAAAAATGTTTGTATGTAAAAATAAGTCCTAAAAACATTAAACAATTGAAAACTTAACTTTAAAAATTTTAAAGATAAATTTTAAAAAATCTCTATTTTCTATTATTTAACTGCAACTTAAATATAATCTAATAAGCAGCAAAAAGCTCGTGATGACATATGAAATAATAACTAGATGTGCAAAATGTGGGCATGATGTCAAATAATTATTTGGACAACACTGACTACCTTCGCAAAATTGTTCTCTAAGAGACAGATGCCATAATTGAAGAAGAAGAAGAAGAAGAATGACTACCTTCTTTAGAAAAAAAAATATGATCACAACTGTAATCCCCGGGCTTGGCAGATATCTTCCTCAGATCTTTAAGGATATCTAAAGAGGGTAGTCAGAGGCACGTCCGAACATGACATTTGGCACATGCCCACAGTAGTTAGATGTACGATCATGAGGCAGGGGTGCTACCACTACACCATCAGCGCTCTTCTTCTTGATTCTATAGATATCTTCAAAAACCTATGTATAGTTGGCTCAATGGATCTAGGCATTCGTGAAGTTAGCCGCAAGAGCTGCGCAGTATCGTTTTTCGGGAGCAATTGGAGGTATGAGCAGTGGGGGAAGGAACTGTACATGCGCAAACTCGCACCTGTGGCTAACTTCACGAATGCCTAGATCCGTTGGATGAACTGAAGAGACATCTACTAAGCCTTAGGATTACAATCGTGATCATGTTTGTTTTGTATAATAAATATATCATTTCAGTTAGAAGTGCTCGTGGATTTTGGCCCAAAGCCTGATGAAAAGGTCCTGAACAGTACATTAAACGACTTGAAGTCTCGAGACGGTGTCAAAGATGCTACATTCAAAGACGGAGCCATTGTCGTCGAGACCACACTCCCCAACCAGATGATACTAGACCTAGTGGCGAAGAGTTCTGGTAGACGAACAGTACTCCAAGGATTTGGTGGTAATTAAATCATCACATTCTAGTTCCTACTAATCCTACTAATATTATAAACGCAAAAGTTTGTGAGGATGGATGTATGTTTGTTACTCTTTCACGCTGAAACGGCTGAACGGATCTGGATGAAATATGGCACAGATATAGATTATGGTCTGGAATAACACATAGGATACTTTTTATCCCGGAAAAATGTGCGGTTCCCGCGGGATACATTTGTTTTTGTTTTTCAAGGTAACATGCGGGCGAAGCCGCGAGCGAAAGCTAGTCTTAATTATGGCTTCACAGCTCAGGGACCTTACCACAAGCTCTGAATAATATCAAAACTATCCATGTAAAAATTTAGTCCACGGTAGCCCATAACTGTGATGAGTGGAGAGAAGAAAAGGACTCCTTTGCCCTGCAGTGGGACACTATAGGATCTTAATAATAATAATAATAGTAATAAAACTATGTATTTTGTACCATGACACATAACAATTGAATGGAAGTAGTTTTACTTCAAGCTTGAATCTTTGATGTTTCTGAAACATTATGATTAGTAAGAACTTGTAATAAGGCACCAGTCGGGAGTAGCTCTGCCTTTATTTTATTATAAAAACTTTTTTAATCTTTCTTTCTCTTCAAGCTGATAAGATTTTTTTTTTTTTTTTTTTTTTTTTTTCTAATCTCATCTGCGATCAGTCTTGCGACTATAAGCAAATCATTTATGAGGACGTTCTCTTGTGGCTTGTGTTCCACCCTTGGACACAATTCCGTCTGTATAGGGCTAGTGTCTTTCATCTAGCGTTTGGATGTCATGTCGTTTCAGCCGTTTTTGGTAGCTGGGCTGTACTAGTTGGGCAGCTAGCTCATTCGGGTGGTGAGCTAGGCGCTGTTTATATTTGGCAGCAGTTAATTTGATTTCCTCTTTTACTGTGTTCATGTGAAGATGTTCGTGCACTTCAGTGTTGGTAATGAACCATGGGGCATTCGCTATTGTTTTCAGTATTGTGTTCTGCGCTCTTTGGATGATGGCTATATTGGAGCTACTTGCACATCCCCATAGTTGTATGCCGTATAACCAAATTGGCTTCAGTACAGCTTTATAAATAAGAAGTTTATTGTCTGTTAACAGCTTAGAGTTCCTTCCTAGTAGCCAAGCGAGGTTTCTGAATTTCAGGTTCATATGTTCCCTCTTGGTTTTTATGTGGGTTTGCCATGTAAGACGTCGATCTAGGTGTAGGCCTAGGTATTTTACAGTGTCACTGTGGGGTAGGTAGGTGTCTCCAAGTTTTACTGGCGGGCAGTTGTCTTTTCGAAGAGTAAATGTTACTTGGACTGACTTTGTAGAGCTGGCCTTTATTCGCCATTTACTCATCCACTCTGCAATCTTATCTAGGCCTCTTTGTAGAATTTCGGATGCTTTTTCTGGGTCGTTACTTCTAGCCATGATCGCCGTGTCATCTGCGAACGTTGCTGTGGTTACTTCTGCTATCTCTGGCAAGTCTGCGGTGTAAAGTGAATACAGGATCGGTCCAAGTACGGAACCTTGTGGAACTCCTGCGTTGATCTCATAAAATTTTGATGTAGAGCCATTTTCTTTTACTTGGAATATCCTTTTAGTGAGATAAGATTTAAGTATAGGGAAATAGACGTGTGAGAGGCATAGCTTGATTTTGGATAGTAGACCCTTATGCCACACCTTGTCGAAGGCCTGTTGGATGTCTAAGAAAACCGAAGAACAGTATTGTTTGTTTTCCAGGGATGTCCTGATTGTATTATAGACCCTATGTACCTGTTCTACAGTCGAGTGTTGTTCTCTAAAGCCAAATTGGTGGTTGGGTATTGTTTTGTTTTTCTTGAGTTCCGGCAGGATTCGTGACAAGAGTGTTCTTTCAAATAGTTTGGATAGGAGAGGCAGCAAGCTTATTGGTCTGTATGATGAGACTTCATGTCCTGGTTTTCCGGGTTTTTGGATCATAATGATTTGTGATACTTTCCATTGCAATGGAATATATTGTACTCTAAATATAGCATTAAACAGCATTACGATGGACACAAGCTGATAAGATGATGAAGCATGAAGATGGAGCAATGTAAGATTGGTGGATAATAAGTTATTTCACGAAGGGTACATATAAAATTAACTAATACTTTACGAGATAGGTAACCAAAATTGTTTGTTGCGAACAATGACGAATAGTGAGAATAACGTTAACTGTAGATGAGAATCAAATACTTTACGATGTAACAAAAATTGATATTGCGAACAATGACCAATAGTGAGAGCAATGTTAAAATTGTAGAGGAGAATCCAATACTTTACGATGTAACAAAAATTGATATTGCGAACAATGACCAATAGTGAGAGCAATGTTAAAATTGTAGAGGAGAATCCAATACTTTACTATGTAACAATAATTGATATTGCGAACAATGACCAATAGTGAGAGCAATGTTAAAATTGTAGAGGAGAATCAAATACTTTACTATGTAACAATAATCGATATTGCGAACAATGACCAATAGTGAGAGCAATGTTAAAATTGTAGAGGAGAATCAAATACTTTACGATGTAACAAAAATTGATATTGCGAACAATGACCAATAGTGAGAGCAATGTTAAAATTGTAGAGGAGAATCAAATACTTTAAGATATAACAAAAATTGTTTGTTGCAAACAATGACAAAATTAAATAGTGAGAACAATGTTGAAATTGTAGAGAAGAATCAAATACTTACCAGAAAACCCAAAATTGTTTGTTGCAAACAATGACAAAATTAAATAGTGAGAACAATGTTAAAATTGTAGAGAAGAATCAAATACTTACCAGAAAACCCAAAATCGTTTGTTGCAAACAATGACAAAATTAAATAGTGAGAACAATGTTAAAATTGTAGAGAAGAATCAAATACTTACCAGAAAACCCAAAATTGTTTGTTGCAAACAATGACGAATAGTGAGAACAATGACAAAACTGTAGAGGAGAATCGTCCGGGTATTGAAAATACATCATCATTATCCACAGATGTACAATCAGCAGTGGCAATGGTGTCATCGCAAGAGTGCAATGGGGGACCGCTCGGCATCATCCGCTTCCAACAGAGTTCCAACACACTGGTCGCTGACGGCAGCATAGACCGCCTTCCACCCGGCCCTCACGGCCTGCATGTGCGGGCACACGGAGACCTTAGTCAAGTGAGTAGCAAAATCTCCTCAAGTGAGGAGCAAAACCTTTAAGTGAAGAGCAAAAATTTCTTCAAGTGAGGAACAAAATCTCCTCAAGTGAGTAACAAATCCTTCTTCAAGTGAGGAGCAAAATTTCCTCAAGTGAGGAGCAAATTCTTTAAGTGAAGAGCAAAAATTTCTTCAAGTGAGGAACAAAATCTCCTCAAGTGAGTAACAAATCCTTCTTCAAGTGAGGAGCAAAATTTCCTCAAGTGTAGAGAAAAATCTCCTCCAGTGAGTAGCGAAACCTTCTTTAAGTGGGGAGCAAAATCTCGTCAAGTGAGGAGCAAAACCTTTAAGTGAGGAGTAAAATCTCCTTAAGTCAGCAGCAATAAATCCTTAAGTCAGCAGCAATAACTCCTCAAGTGAGGAGCAAAACCTTTAAGTTAGGAGCAAAACCTCCTCAAGTGAGGAGCAAAACCTCCTCAAGTGAGGAGCAAATCATCCTCAAGTGAGTAGCAAAACCTTCTTTGAGTTAAAACTTTCAAGTGAGGAGTAAAACCTCCTTCAAGTGAGGAGCAAAATCTCAAGTGTGGAGCGAATCTCCTCAAGTGAGGAGCAAAATTTCCTTTAAGTGAAAAGCAAAATTTCCTTCACAAGTGATAAGCAAAATTTCCTTCAATTGAGGAGCAAAACCTTCAAGTGCGGAGCAATACCTCAAATCACGACCAACACCTTCGCCTCACTCACAAATCTTGATTTCAGGGCTGCGTTGGTGTGGGCGAGCATTACAATCCGTCGGGCGCTCCGCACGGCGGGCCCGGGGACCCTGCGCACGCGCGACACGCCGGCGACCTCGGCAACATAGTCGCTGATGAGGCGGGTCGCGCGACTTTTCGTATCGTCGATAATATACTACAAGTGAGTTTGTATTCAGTAGGTCTACCATGAGTTTTCACAATCTACACTCGCTAGCGACTGTACTGTAGTTAAAAAAATGTATGAAAACTTGCCTACAGCGCCTCTAGCGGAAAGTTGGGTACTAAAACCTCACGTAGCTAACTATCCTACGTCACAGCGTACTACAGCGACTGTAGTTTGCGCTCATTAATTTGCTCAATCTAAATGTGACAACTCATGGTAGACGTACTGTACGTATCTCAGTTGTCACATTTAGATCGGCTGACGTTACTACAGTAGTAATAGTACGTTACTATGACATCTGTCTAAATTGTTACTCATGGTACCAAATTCTAAGCAAATTAATGAGCGCAAACTACAGTCGCTGTAGTACTGTGACGTAGGATAGTTAACTACGCGACGTTTTAGTGCCCAACTATCCGCTAGAGGCGCTGTGAAAAAATTTCATACCTACATTTTTTAACCATAGTCGCTAGCGAGTGTAGATTGTGAAAACTCATGGTAGACCCTCAGACGACCTCAGTGGCGCAGCGGGCGAGAGTCCGCCTGCGACGCAAAAGGTTGCGGGTTAGATTCCCGCCGCGGAACAAATTTGTGTACGATCTGCAGAAATTTGTTCCGTTGGTCTGGGTGTTTTCTATGTATAAAATTATATATTATCTATCTATGTATATAATCAATAATGTATTCAATATATCAGTTATCTAGTACCCATAACACAAGCTTTGTGTAGCTTACTTTGGGGCTAGATGATGCGGTGTGGATTGTCCAGCATTATTTATTTATTTATTTTATTTTATTCTATCATCATCATTCTCCTGCCCTTATTCCACGCGTGGGGTTGGCACATGTTTTCTTCTCCCAGTCACTCCTATCAGTCGTCAACTCTGTATCTACTCCTCTTACATTCATATCATCTTTCACACAATCTAACCACTTCTTCGGCCTTCCTCTACTAGTTTGTATTCTATGTATATACAAAAAAATATGTATTAGTCTATCATTTATCTGGTTACCATAGTACAAGCTTTGCTTAGTTTGGGGCTAGATGGCGCTGTATGAAATGGCTTATAATGTTTGTCAATTACTTCAGTAGCTCTGCCTTCTGCGCTGCAGGTTGTGGGTTCGATCCCCCAGGACTAACATTTGTGTGATGAACATAGACATTTGTTCTGTGTCTGGGTGTTACTATGTATTCTATGTACCTATGTATTTAAAAAAAAATAACGAGTGTGGTTTAGACCAGGGGTCGGCAACCTTTTGGCAGGCAAGGGCCGCAAGGTGGCAAAATAAACTAAAGGCGGGCCGGGCCGCACTTGTGATATTAACCCTAGAAGCTCAAAATATGGCTCTCAAATGCCCATCTCCGAGACAAGAAGCATATTTATTTTTTCTATAATTGACAATTGAAAAAGTTTGTTCGAAAAAAATGCCAAAAATTGTAATGAACTCGCGCTTCGCTCATTTGTTCGTTCGCGGGCAGAGCAAATCGCGTTTTAAGTCTGGGTCCACACTATACGGTCGATCGTGGTTCGTTCATGCATTTATCTTGATATTTAACTTATATAAAAAACATTCACGGGCCGCCAGCAAGACGTCCGCGGGCCGCGTGTTGCCGACCGCTGCTTTAGACCATACGACTGAAGTAAAACGTCTTTAGCTCTATCTATTATGTATATAACCATAAATTGTTCAAAACGCAACTGACTATGAGAGAAAGAGAAAGAAAATGTGTGCTCGCACCTATCTCTCTTGCCCCTATAGTAATATACGAAACGTAACTCTCTCTTTCTATCTTTACTAACTTGTATCTCCCTCTCAACTTCCGTTCGCCCCCCCGATCACACTTTTCGTAACTTTCTCGTCACGCATAGCTTATCTCAATAGTGAAAACTGCATTCGATTTGGCCGTTGTGGAGATTAGCGTGCACAAACGTTAAGTTAAACGATTTTATTAAATGCATACATTTTTAAAAGAATATTTGTTTTATATTTTTTTGGCACCGGTGACAGGAAAGATGAGGAGTAATAGGTTAGCGTGGTATGGGCATGTTATGAGAAGAGATGAATGTCATGTGACAAGGAGAGTGTTAGGTATGAATGTGGATGGATACAGGGGTAGAGTTAGGCCAAAGAAAAGATGGATGGACTGTGTGAAAGATGACATGGGTAAGAAAGGAGTGAGTAATGAGATGACGAATGATAGAGGGAAATGGAAGAAGATCACATGTTGTGCCGACCACATAACGTGGGATAAGGGCAGGAAGATGATGATGATGATTTGTTTTATATAATAATTTGTTTCAGATTTCAGATATAATTGGTCGGTGTATAGCTGTGACTGAAAGATCAGATGACTTGGGACGCGGCTCTTCGCCCACTTCTAAGGTCGACGGCGATAGCGGCAGGCCGTGAGTATTGTGTACTACCAACACGTGGGCCGCATGCACTTTGGAGGTCATCCAATTACGTAGCACGAATTTCATGATTTTTTGGCCCTGTCTTTTACGTGCGTCACGGCTTTGCCCGCGTGGTACCTTGAAAAACAAAAACAAACCTATCCCGCGGGAACCGTACATTTTCCGGGATAAAAAGTAGCCTATGTGTTATTCCAGATTATAATCTATATCTGTGCCAAATTTCATCCAGATCCGTTCAGCCGTTTCAGCGTGAAAGAGTAACAAACATACATCCATACATTAAATAAATAAATAAATAAATAATGCTGCACAGTCCACACAGCATCATCTAGCCCCAAAGTAAGCTACTCAAAGCTTGTGTTATGGGTACTAGATAACTGATATATTTAATACATTATATACATAGATAGATATATTTTTATTATACATAGAAAACACCCAGACCAACGGAACAAATTTCTGCAGATCGTACACAAATTTGTTCCGCAGCGGGAATCGAACCCGCAACCTCTTGCGTCGCAGGCGGACTCTCGCCCGCTGCGCCACTGAGGTCGACTTACTTGTCGGTCATTCTTACAAACTTTCGCGTTTATAATATTAGTAGGATTAGTAGGATACTTGTTTGTTTCAGTATAGCGTGTGGTGTAATAGCACGATCTGCCGGAATATTCCAAAACCCGAAAAGGATCTGTCAGTGCGATGGCGTGGTCGTATGGGACGAGCGCGACAAACCGATCGCGGGAAAGGGACGGAGAGACACGTGCTGTGCGAGAGGGAAAGAGAACGATAACGTGAAACCGTGCTGCAAGGTTTAGGGTTAAAAACTGAGTTATTTTCGACCGTCTTTGTCGTTCATTGAAATAAAGGCCGGTTCAGACGTACGCGGTATTCGCTACCCAGAGCGGTACACACACAACATAATCAATATAATAAAATAATACAAAATTAATAATTAAAAAAAACCCCCTCATCTAAACCTTACCATAACATGTGATATTTAAAGTCATACCTTACCATGTTCTTTAAATATCATTGAAGTAATACGGTACCAAATTTCGAATCAATAGGACATAATGGAAGTTAGTCAGATCCTCTCATCAACTATTAAAGAGCTGATGATCTTCAAACGGCTGAACAGATTTTCATGAAATATGGCTAAAATTACTCAGGATAAAATTATCTATGACACAAAAAAAAACTAAATGAAATTCGGTTCATCCGTTTGGGAGCTACGATGATACACTCACAGACACGTTAAACTTATAACACCCCTCTTTTTCGTTGGGAGTTAAAAACAGAACAGAAATGGGATTAATACCTACATTTTAGATATTTAGATACTATAAAATATCGCTAAGACGATTCAAATTGATCCCTGTGATTTTATTGAATCAACATGATTTGAGTTTGAGTTTCGCTACCGCTTACCGCTTTGAGTTGCAAATATTGCGCAGTGTCTGGACAAGCCTTTAGGGATTACGAATATCGCTTTTATCGGATATCGGATTTTTAATGGTGTTTGGATTAAGTATACTTAACGGGAATAAAGTGGATTGTGATTTTAAACTATATAAAAATAAAATATAAATGTTAAAATAACAGCTTTTTACTTAATTGGCACTTACATAAGAAAGAAGATTTTAAAAATGTGTTTATTTTTTAATCTCCAAACGGATGGACTGATTTTGGGTGTATCCCATCTGGCCCGGTGACTTGGCCCGGCGGGTTTTCATTGGAAGATAGTTGATGTTATAAGGAGTTACTAACAGGTTACTAAGGCTACTTTAATTTATGAAAACTAATTAGGGTTCCGCGCAAGACAAATAATTGAAAGTATAAAATATTTTAAATATGCAGACGGTCAACTAATGTTTGAATTTTCACACAACGCCATCTAGCGCCAAAGTCCCAAACTAAGCAAAGTAATGAAAAAACAAAAACGTGATATGGTTAAGTTAATTTATTTATTTTTATGTAATAACTAACATCAAAATCAGTAAAACCAGGCTTTATGTTTATCATCTTGTATTTTTAAAGTTGTCTGAAATAAATTTTATTTTCTGATTGTTTTTTATCTCTATAAATATACCTCTACACTTATAAACGGTGAAGGAAAACATCGTGAGGAAACCGGCAAATGTTAGAACCAAACAAATCAAAGGTGTGTTTTATAGGTTAGTATTCTTATAAGCGGCGATGGACTTGCAAACTGTCACGTACGGAATACTAACTACTGTACATGTGGGCATAACATATTTGGACGTGCCTCTCCTCTGAATACCCTCTTTAGGTATATCCTCAAAGATCTAAGTAACTAAAGATCTGAGGAAGATATCTACCGAGCCCGGGGATTACAGTCGTGATCATATTTATTTTTATTTTTATTATTCTATTATTGCTCCATCTTCATGCTATCAGCTTGAAAGACGAGTTCTAAAATCAAGGTGTAAACGTTTTTTTAATTTAATATAACGGTTAAATATTAAATTGAGTAGAAAGGGCCAAGAACGTATTGATACGAGAGATTGCCCAACTGTCTAAAAAATAGGTACGTATCTAATTAGGTCTTGTACTAGAATTTAGTTAAATGGAACGCAGTTAAGAGTGCCAATTTTAACTGCAGTTTTAAATTAACTGTCTAAGAGACTGCACTATTGAAGGTGAGTGTTGTGGAAAGTGGTGATAGTTGTGTGGTGGAGATTCCTAGCGGTATAACCGCGTGTTGGAGGTAAGTCCATGAGATTTCAGTCATGCCAATTTATGTACGCGTCTGGATTGAGGGCCCAAGTTATTTAAATAAAACAGTTTTCATTTATAAAAAACTAGCTTCCGCTCGCCGGCGTCGCCCGCGAAGTACCTACATAAAATATAGCCTATGTTCATCCTGAAAGTTCATTCTACACATTGGTGAAAGAATTTTTCAAATCGGTTCAGTAGTTTCGCAGCCTATTCGTTTCAAACAATCAAAGTTTTCCTCTTTATAATATTAGTATAGATAAATATGATGTGGGCATGTGTGTCAAATATCATGTTTGGACGTGCCTCTGAATACGTCCCTTTAGCTATCCTCAAAGATCTAAGTAGGTAGCTAGAGATGAGGAGATATCTACCGAGCCTGGGGATAACAGTCGGGATCACGTTTTTTTTCATTAAAATCAAATGTCGGAAAATTTATACGTAGGTACCATACTTGTATTTGAGTTTTGCCTTTTTAGGGTTTCGTACCCGAACCAACGGGACCCTATTACCTACTAAGACTCCGCTGTCCGTCCGTCTGTCTGTCAGTGGGCTACCTACATCTCATGATCCGTAATAGGTAGACAGTTAAAATTTTCACATAATGTATAACTATCTGCTGCCGCTAGAACCAAAAAATATATTAAAAAGCACCTACGTAGTCTATACTTCTATACTAATATTATAAAGAGAAAAGTTTTGTATTTTTGTATTTTTGTTTGTAACGAATAAACTCAAAAACTACTGGTCCGATTTCAAAAATTCTTTCACCGTTAGAATGCTACGTTAGGTACCTCGCGAGCAAAGCCGCGAAAGGAAGCTAGTATTAAATATTGTACGATGGTGCGGAACCCTTCATATGCGAGTCAAAATCGCACTTGATTTTTTAAATTTAAATTCAGACAATTACTATAACGTAACTACGTACCAATATTCATTTTGGTTTATCATTTTTTCCGCTAGATGGAGCTGGACGTGCATTTGATCAGAGAAGGCGGTGAGCCGTGGGGTCTGGAGCTGGTGGGAGGATGTGACTGCAAAACACCACTCACCATCGCGCAGGTGAATACCACAAGCTATAACACAATTTACCTAAAATTTAGGGTATAGGGTATATAGATAATTTAGGGTACGAGTTGGCAGCGGGCGACACGATGCAGCGACACCACCGGTTTCTGTGTATTTCTATGAAATGCGTCGCTAGCTACGTGTCGCTAACTACCGAGGGAATTTCATAGAAATACATAGAAAGAAACCAGTAGTGTCGCCGCGACACGTCGTCCGCCGCGCCGCTGCCTCATCTCGCCCGCTGCCAACTCGTAGGTACCTACCACACCTTTACATTACTTTTTGTTTTTTTTTGACAGCGGGATGAGTTGACCGATTCAAAAATGCATTAGGTCAACTCATCCCGCGGGATAGGTACCTAGATAGTAGGTACTATCGGGATTTTGTAATACTTAATACCATTTTAAATCTATGAGTTCCTATCTAAGTATCGTAAACCTACCTAAAAAACGAGCAATTCTTGTATATAGTATACTCGTATATATAATCTGAATCTCGGAAACGGCTCCAACGATTTTCATGAAATTTAGTATGCAGGGGGTTTCAGGGGCGATAAATCGATCTAGCTAGGTTTCATTTTTAGAAAACGTCGTTTACCGAAAAAAACCGAGCAATGCTCGGTCATCCAGGTAGTACTGTATAATTAAACAGAACTAGAAGTACCTAAGTCTGTAAATTGAAGAATATTAGGTACTTAATAATAAAAATATCGTCATGCAGACAAAGTCGCTGGCAATAGGTAGCTTTATATTCAAATTCAAATTCAGTTTATTATAGGTAGGTAGGTACTCAAAATAACCAGATTGTTTGTTATCTAATGCGTTATAATGGAACAGAAAATATTGCAAGACAAAAAAAATAACAATTCAATTCTTAATTAGTGGCCTTTTTAGAAAGAGCCACAAGTCACAAAAAATAATATCAATTATAAACTAAAACACTTA
Organism: Cosmorhoe ocellata; assembly: GCA_963675405.1. Lineage (NCBI taxonomy): Eukaryota > Metazoa > Arthropoda > Insecta > Lepidoptera > Geometridae > Cosmorhoe > Cosmorhoe ocellata. Next base: position 2,156,551 of record OY776273.1, read on the forward strand.
CTTTTTGACTGTCACTCCTGGAATAAGTAGGTGTGGGTAGAAACGAGCATAATATATTAAAGGTTTTTGGTAGAAAGGAGAAAAATATCTATTGGGTAGAACAATCTTGGGTCGAACGGAGAAGCACTCAACCTCACAGCTCAGTTGGTAGTAGCTCTGTCTTCTGCGCTGTAGGTTGCGGGTTCGATCCCCACCCAGGACTCACATTTGTGCGATGAACACAGATGTACCTATCTATAATTAAATAAATAAATATTGGTAGACAGTTCACACAACGCCATCTAGCCCCAAACTAAACAAAGCTTGTACTATGGGAACCTGATAGTTGATAGATTATTATTATTATTTTTGTAAATACATTCATACAACACATAATAACACCCAGACACAGAACAAACATCTGCGTTCATCACACAAATGTTAGTCCTGGGGGATCGAACCCACAACCTGCAGCGCAGAAGGCAGAGCTATGAGGCCAGTCAAGTTTGTTCTGTGTCTGTGTGTTATTATTATTCTATGTATGTATTTACAAAAAAACGGTAGGTATAGGTATACATAAATAGTCTATGTACAAGCTATGGCTTAGTTTGGGGCTAGATAGCGTTGTGAGAACTGTCCAACAAAAGTTATTTACTTACTTAGGTACCTATACAAAATATTTCTGCTGGTGGTGTAGTGGTAGCACTCCTGCCTTACGATCTGAAGTTGGTGGGTTCAAACCTGGTCGTGCACCAATGAGTTTTTCTCTTAGAAAAAAATATGTGCGCAATGTCAGTGCTCTTAAACGGTGAAGGAAAACATCGTGAGGAAACCGGCATACCTAGAACCAAAAATACAAAGGTTTCTGTCATAGGTTAGTAGTCTTATAAGCGGCGATGGGCTTGCAACCTGTCACGTAAGGAATACTAACCACTGTGCAAAATGTGGGCACGTGCCAAATGTCATGTTCGGACGTACCTCGGACTACCCTCTTTAGATATCCTCAAAGATCTAAGACACTAAAAGATCTGAGGAGATATGTACCGAGCCTGGGAAATACAGTCGTATCATGTTTTGTATACAAAGTACTGAGTCTGAGAGGTAGGTCATTGCCGGTAGCTACGGATGGCTTCAGCTATTATTAGAAGCTATTTAGAGCTGTCGATAGTCTGCCAATCAGTCCCTTTCACAAGATCACTGTCAGCTGAGATCGATAGAATTGGCATTGTCTCAACAATAGCCAAGTCATTTGTAGTTATGTAGACAGATATATTGACTTCTCATCAAAAACATCGAGCCACCTCTCCATTTATAGCTCTATGTTTTGATAACATCTAATAATAAGTACCTACCTGGGTGACAGAGCTTTGCTCTTTTTTTTTGGGGGTAAACGACGTTTTCTAAAAATGAAACCTAGCTAGATCGATTTATCACCCCCGAAACCCCCTGCATACTTTCTAAATTATATGAAAATCGTTGGAGCCGTTTCCGAGATTCAGATTATTTATAAACATACATACATTTAATACAAGAATTGCTCGTTTAAAGGTAGGTATAAAATAATATAATATAATAATACCTTTAGATGAGCAATTCTTGATATATAGATAGGTAGGTACTTACCTATAATCTGAAATGGAATTTTAGCTACTGTACAAAATTTGGGCATGTGCCAAATATATCATATTTAGACGTGCCTCTGACTACCCTCTTTAAATACCGTCAAAGATCTAAGTAACTAGAGATCTGCCCCTTTAGACAAGCGGCATAAACGTTAATCGAACAGAATAGAATAGAATTCTTAATTTCATTCTATTCTACTTACTCGATTAACGTTTATGCCGCTTATCTAAGGGGCTGAGGAGATATCTACCGAGCCTGGGGATTACAGTCGTGATCATGTGTTTTATAGAGAGAAAGATTTGGAAAGACTTGAAATGATTGAAGTAGCGTTTGAGAGGAGGTAAACCTAGTAGGGGGCAATTATTTGAGCTGCAAATGATGATGATGATATAAATTAATATTTATGATGATGATATACCTAATATTTGCGAGAGTGATGACTGAAAGGATGCTTGTTTGTTTTGTTAATATTATACTCGTAATAATTTTTATTACTTAGTATTATGAAATCTTATTTATTATTTTATATGTCTTGTTTGAATACTATTTAGTTTTCAATGTTTAATAGCTATTTTATATTGATTTGAATATTTTTAATTTTTTAATTTCTTAATCTATGTAATTGGTTTCTTAAAATCGTGTAAGTTACTGTATAAATAAATAAATAAAATAGTTCACAAACTTGTCGCCAGGTGGCACGGCAGTCGCCGGCGGAGATTGCGGGCCTACAGCCCGGCGACATAGTGACGCGCGTCGCAGACAGACTCGCGACTGAGCTGACTCATCAGAAGGCGTGCGATCTGGTCGCCGAGGCAGTGGGAAGTCTCGCGTTTGGAGTGTGCCGGTGAGTAACAAGTTACTAAGTAGAGTAGTCTAAAAATGCACGCCCCTCCAATGTATAGGCGACCAAGAAATTGCTTTAGGCTGAATATCATTTGCACGTACAAAACATCAAGGGCTATTTTCGCTTGACAGATTAATAACTGCTACGTCAGAATCTGTCATAGTAATCCTTAGCGAATAATTATGTTACTGGGAGATGTCATCAAAAGTGGTAAACCAATTTCTTGGTCGCCTATACTTACTTCCAATCTATTTTCCTCTACATACGGTACAAGTACAAGTGGAGGGGCGGGAATTTTTAGACTGATCTACCTCTACATGCCCTATGTTTCTGTGTTTCTATGTATCTGTGTGTATATGTATCTATGTATCTGTCTATGTATCTGTGTTTCTGTCTATGGCATCGTACCTCCCAAGCAGATGAATCGATTTTGAATTAGTTTTTATGAATGCAGATTTTTTTCAATGTAGGTATATTTAATTTATTTCTACTTATTTGACTGTCCTCACAGCTCAGTTGGTAGTAGCTCTGCCTTCTGCGCTGCAGGTTGTGGGTTCGATCCCCTAGGACTGACATTTGTGTGATGAACGCAGATTTTTGTTCTGTTTTTGGGTGTTATTATTTATTCTATGTATGTATTTACAAAAAAAAGTATTTAATTAATCTATCAACTCTCTGGTTCCCATAGTACAAGCTTTGCTTAGTTTGGGGCTAGATTGAAATGTCCACGATTTTCTTTTATTGCTTTACTAATTAATTATAATTAATAATTCTAAGTTATGTGTCATAGGTTATAAATATAATGTACCTGGGTTAAATATGGCCACCTTAAGGTCTGGAGTTAATTTTAGTCATATATTGAAACGACTTGAGGCCAATCTACGTAAGTAGTATTTAATTCTACAGAGTAGTATCTTACTTATCGTAGGCAGTAAAACAATTGACAAAATGTACAGCAAGCAGTAGTTTTCGCTTAAAAAAACGAAAAAATTGGCTATATTTCCGAACCGATACGAAAATATGGCCATATTAACTGTATATGGAGATTATTACTCATTTAATTAAAATATTCACTACTAGCTGTCCCGCCCGCGACTTTGTTCACTCAAAGTATCTAAACTGAGTTTAAATAAATCACACTAATAAAAACATCCCTTGTATAACATTGACACCCAATTTTACCCATTTTAGAGGGCTATTTTGAAATATTCAGGTTTACGTTTCCATTTATTTTGCATTTAAAGTATCCAAACCAAAATTCGGACCAATTGCACCACCCTTTAAAAAGTACCCATAGAAACATTGACCCCCCATTTGACCCCTTTTTGAAGATTATATTGAAAAATCCTGAAACGCGTGTCCAATCATTTTTATTTACAGTACATAAAGTTTCAGACCAATCGCACTACCCGTTAAAAAATTCCCATACAAACATTGACCCCCCCCATTTGACCCCCTTCTTTGAGTTATATTGAAAAGTCCTGAAACACGGAACAAAGTTTAAGACCAATCGCACCTGAAACACGTGTTCATTTATTTTGCATTTACAGTACACTAACAAAGTTTCAGACCAATCGCATCACCCGTTAAAAAGTTCCCATACAAAAATTGACCCCACATTTGACCCCTTTTTGAAGGTTATATTGAAAAATCCTGAAACACGTGTTCATTCATTTTGCATTTACAGTGCACAAACAAAGTTTCATGAAAATCTCTTCACGCGTTAAAAAGTTTCATACTAACGTTTTCACCCTTTTTCACCCCCTTAGAGGTGGAATTTCCGAAAATCCCGCCTTAGTGGGTGGTTTTGTTATAAAAGGAAACCACCTTCCAAATTTCAGCTTTCTAGCTTCAGCGGTTTCGGCTCGGCGATGATAAATCAGTCAGTCAGTCAGGTTAAGCTCTTATATAGATATAGATGAGCATGTGGATGTTATTTGAAGGTAAAATAATTAACACCGAAGTTAAAAAGCTCTTATTTTTATAGATTTCATGAAAGGGTCATATTTTTTACACTGTTTTACTTTTTGAAATACATACATAGATACTTAGGTACATAGTTTGTGATGTTCTTTTGATGGTGATTCTGTTGTGACTAACTAAAAAATGCTGAAATAAACGCGACCTTATTTTGTTCACATCAAATACTAAATTAGCGTAAACATTTTAAATTACAATTCTAAATTTGACTAAACTGACGTATGATTGACGTGTTTTAGCTTATTTTAGAAGCCATGTAAATTGGTGTTGACTAAAGCTACGTGAAAATGGTGGAAAATTAATTAAATTAGAATGATTATGTCAATTTTAGATCTTTTTAAAACTGTCATTCAAAAATGTTACGCTAATTTGGTCTTTATAGTAAGCCAAATAAGATCGTACCTATGGTAGCGTTTTTTAAGTTAGTCTGCAAAACAACCGAATTACCAATTCACGATTGGCTAGTACTATTGGCACGGAGTTACGCACCTATTGACAGCTATTTAATCAATAATAAACTAGATATATATAAATGAATGCCAATACCTGCATTGCTAAATGACTCATGTGGCCAGTTAAGCCGTCAATACCGACCGTTTAAACCAGTAGGGTTGTCAATCCTACTAATAAACGCGAAAATTCGTAAGAATGTATGGATGTATGTTTGTTACTCCTTCACGAAAAACTACTTAATGGATTTTTATGAGATTTGGCACAGAAATAAATTATAATCTAAAATAGCACTTAGGCTACTTTTTTTTCTGGAAAAACGTACAGTTCCCGTGGGATAGATTTGTTTTTATTTTTTAAGGTGTCACGCAGGCGATCTTAATAATCAATAAAAAAATGATAAAATAAAAAAAAATGGTTATTGGTTCGGCTGTATGTTCTTGAATTATCATAATATTAAGCTAAAATACTTGACACAATATCATAAATCAACGATTTTTTAAATTATTTTCTGTCTATCTGTTTGTTCGTGCATATATCCGAAACTACTGAACGGATTTTCATGATCTTTTCACAGATGATTATGGCATAATTGGGTGCAGAATATAGACTTTGTTTCATTAATTATGTCATGTAGACGAAGTTGCTGGCAATAGTTAATATTTGAGACTCTTTGAGTTTGGGCTACAGTGATAGCAAAAGGAATTTGCAATACATCACAAAGACCCTCCCTCTTCGCAGTCGCGTAATAGAATAAAAGAAATAATATGTTTTTTTTTTATATTTTTTTATTTGTCTATTGAGCGAATATGGCATTTAAGACTGGTGTACTTTGCGTAGAGAGACTAAGTCGTGTTATGACTAATCATAGTACGAAGTAGGTATTGCGTTAGATTTACTGCGATATATGTAGGTTAGAAGAGAGAGAGAGGTAAATAGACCTTCTTCGCAGTCGCGTAATAAGATTAAAAAAAAATATATATAAAAGAAATAAGATTTTTTATTTGTCTATTAATATTCGACTAAAATAAGATGCTGACAGCCCTATTTGCTATATTTTGACAATTCGCAAGTGGTTACCTTTGCCCAATAAAATCATGGTTATCCAATTTTGGCTTGATGGCACTCTTGTTTTCATTTGCCTTTCGGTTTAGGCCGAAAACGAACTTATATATATTATTTTTTTATTTATTTTTACCAATAACCGGTCGGTAAAATGAAGTTTTATTTGATATATAAAAATCAGTAAGTTTATAAAATATTTATCATAAAAATTAGGTTGAATAATAAATAAAAACGTGTTTTTTATATAAAAATTAATGCGCATCTTTAAAATATAAAACGAATATTAGTATTTATGAATTTCAAAACCTGTGAAGTGAATTAAATTGAAAAATAATAATTCAATAAATATTTTATAATATTTTGTCCACGCTCGAATTAAATATTTTAAATATGAGTGGTGAAACTAAAAGTGAAGTGTCATTAATATCTATTATCATTTGGAAATACTACAGAAATGATTATAATGTAATGTATTTACGCAATAGTACAATATTTTTTATTAATAATGGTATTTGTATTATATAAGTATTTGTAATTACCTACATAACTTTTGCATGGAACAATATTTTAAATTGACTTAATTATTCCATTCTTTTAATTTTATTATTTATTTTAATAAATAAAAAAATGGTTTCGGAAAAAAATAGATTATTAATATATATTTTTTAATAAGTATTTAAATTTTTAAATAAATAAAATACAAGCGTGGGGATAGTGGTCTTAATAAGTCCTCATTTAACAGTTTTACTAATTGAATCTTAAGTATAGCCAAAACGTTAAATAGGGAACTCTTTATCTCTTTCTCTTATTAAATCATGTCGTTTTACGGAATGGATCATGAATAACGTGTTAAAATATGCCATTTTTCATGTAGTAACAACAATTTATTTGTTTCAGCGGCCTTTACGACCCAGTGCTCGACGACTTCGAGGGGATATACGAGCCGGAACGGGCCGATTCCGACCTACGCTCGGAACCGACTGAGGTATCGCCCCCCCGCTGTATCGACTTACCCGAACTTCCCCTTTCTGATCTTTACGACTTCCATCCTATTACCGAGTCCCGATCTCTTACAGCCTCCCCTTTCCTCACACAAACAAAGCCATTCCGTCCCTTTTCCACAGAACCACTTCAAGTACCTCCTTTAGAAGACCCTATTATACTCAATCCTAAGTTTAAAGATGACTTCGCTGAGATACTGGATGGTATCGACATTGACAAAGTGGAAACTAAATATAAACTGCCAGTTTCCGAACAATATGACCCGAACTATAAGAAGAAAGTTGATGGTATACTTGAGAAAAGCATGGAAAGAGACGTTCAAGTACAAGAAACTATAGAAAGAGAGGTTGTAGAAACAAAATGTGAGATGCAAGATGTGACGCAAGTTGTGAAAGAACTTAGATTTGAAGAACTTGAAGTTGATATGAATAATATTGAGCAGACCGCTATTGATGTTGTTGAGGAAAGTATTGAACGCGCCGTCTCGGTTACAAAAGAAATACAAGAAGCAGTTGAAGAAGAACTAAGAGCTTCAGCGACGCGTGATATCGTAGAAGAAAAAGTAGAACTGAAAACTGAAGATTTCAGTGAGCTAAGTAAAACAGAGGTTACAACTTCAGAAGTTTTCAAGTCAGAGGAAAAAACAGATAAACTTTTTAAAGAATCTAAAGAAGTTAAAGAAATAAATGTCGCGGAAAAGTCTGTAGGAGCCAATGATGTTAAAGTAGCCGATAAACCAAAAGAGCTTCTATATGTCAGAGAAAATAAAAACAAAATTAAAACTCACGAAGTAAAGACGGAAATGAGTGAATTCGTAAAAGAAGATTTTGAAGAAACTTCTTTTAAAGTAAGGAAGGAGTCAGAAGGAAAGCAAAAAGCTTTTAACATAGGATTGCAAACGATACCCAACATTAAAGGGATGGCACAGTCATCGCATCATTTTGATTTACTCATGAGAACATTCTTTATCCACCTCACAGATGTAATGGTAGCCATGTCTAGGTTCATACTAACACAACCAGCGTTAGAACTTGAGATCAAAGCAGAAAGAGTGATAAGAGATAAACTTATCAGTGGGTTAGAAAGAGAAGAAACAATAAACCGTGATTTTAAAAGTCAAGAATATAAAAAATCAGAACAAACTGATACAAGAAAGAATGTTGAAGTGAAAAGCGAATTCAATGAGGAACAAAGGAGGCAAGTTGAAAAGCAAAGTGAGGTCAAAAAACAAGAATATCTCGATATGGAGTTGGAAGAAATTGAAAGAAAAAGACTATCCGGCGCACAGATGGCGCAAATGACGCAAAGGAAACCAAAAGAACTAACTCATAGAATGGACGCAGTTATTTCCGAATTTGAAAATAAAACCGGAATAGAAGATAGATTAGAAGTGACAGAACAGCGAGCAAGATCTAGAAGCCGAAGTCGCATTGAAGAAGAAGTTATGAATGAGAGCGATCCTTTAGAATGGCTTGCTAAAGTTGACAGTACACAATCATCCCAAGAAAAAACCAGTATCTCCACATCTAAAACTGCACACACTGAATCAAAAAGATCTGAACACGAGTCTAGGGAAGTTATAACAAGTACAACGAAACCAGGAAAGCAGATGTATGTAGCTGTTGTCGAATCCCACGTGTACACAAATAAAGATGCCATTTTGCAAGAAATGTTGGAAACATCTTCAATTGAAAGCACTGAAGAAATTAACACTGAAATGAAGAAAAGTGAGAAACAACAAGCAGTTGAAGTGATAACACAAGCGCTTGAAGAATCAAACGCTGTTGTTACAACCACAGAAGTGAGTTTAGAAGCATCTAAAGAATTCACTGAAACAACAGTGAGTAAGCAAGCTGTCGAAGCTAAGCAAGAACTACTTACATCAGTTGCATCCGAAACCACAGAAACAGTCGAAGACTTGCAAACTAAATCACTTAAAGTTGTTGAAGTTTCTGAGAAAAAAGCTATTGCTACTATGGAAGAGAATTACAAAGCTACCGCTGTTCAGTCAACCGAAACTCTCCTTGAAGAGAGCAGAGAAGAGAAGACTGAAACAAGAGTAAGTGAGAAACATGCTACAAGCAAAATTGAGCAAATGGCTATAGCAGTGGCAGAATCTACCGATATAGTTATGGACGATTCTAAAGTTGAAATATTTGAAACTGAAGTATTAAAAGAAAAAACAGCTAACCTAAAAGCAGAAGAAAGTTTCAAAACTGCCGCTATTGAAATGACAGAAGTGGCTTTAGAAGAAGCGGTTGAACAGCACGCCGAGTTTGTAGTAAAAGGGCACGCGACGATCAGAGAAACTAATAATTTAGCCGTAGCTGGTATCATAGAGACAAAAACAGAAGAGGACAAAGTTAAAGTACCTAAGGAAGCCGAGGACGAATACGCTTGTTTGAAAATCATAAAGCAAGAAATCATAGAAGACCCATCCGAAGATATAACAGAAGTCATTGAATCTGAAGTCGTTAAAAAGAGTATAGAGATAGAAAACTTCATTTCTGAAGAAGTATCATCATACAAATCTGAAAAGTTACACTTAAGAACTGATATTGCACAACAGCGAGTAATAAACCACTCATCAAGCGACGAAAACAATAACATAGATACTCCTACCCCTACCACCGTACCTCCTACTCCTCTTACAGACGAATATGTATTCAAACTTGAAATCCCACTTCCTAAGCACACAGGTCCTATTATCAAAGAAGATAGCCCAGACCACGAAGATCTTTCTATAGTTAAAAAGGGATTGGTACCTCATATAGAGACGAGTGTAGACGAGACAATTATATACGATCCGCCTCTGCCTACCCCTACAGAGGATAAAGAACCAATTTATACAAAGCTGGGTCTTAATGGGGGCAGACCAGTTTATATCAGGCCTGGGCTTAAAGGGGGTTCCAGTGTTTATCAGAAAAAGGTATGATTATTCTATTATCTTTAACGTTTATCGATCAGTCATTTTATTTTTCATATTTTTAGTTGAAAATCATACATTTTTACGGTTATATTTTGACTTGTACGGAATACTAACCACTGCAAAATGTGAGCATTAGCATATCATGTTTAGACGTGCCTCTGACTACACTCTTTAGATATCCTCAAAGATCTAAGTAACTAGAGATCTGCGGAGATATCTCGGTAGATAGCCTGGGGATTACAGTCGTGTGATCATTGTGTTATTCATATTTACTGTGAGAAAGATGACATGGGTAAGAAACGAGTGAGTACTGATATGACGAATAATAGAGGGAGATGGAAAAAGACAACAGTGCCGACCCCACATAACGTGGGAAAAGGACAGAAAGATGAACATGATGAATTCATATGTTACTGATAAATTTATTTCTAACAGGAGTACATTCGAGAAATCGAAAGGAAATCTTCACTTCTCGCATCAGCGATCGACCAAACCATTAAAAGCATCGAAGAGTACAAAGAGGAGGTTGGAATAGACCGGGAAGAGGTAATTGAAGAGATCACAGAGACCACAGGTGATTAAAAAAAGAAAATATCTAAATGTTTAAACTTCGCGATTTAACACATTATTATTAGTCTAGGTACCCGTGACCACGACAGTGTGTAAACCTGTCGAAACGTCGGGAAAAATAGGTTAATAAAACGCGAAAAATACCCTTATAATACATAAAAGATCTCATTTCGCCTTTTTCAAGTGAAAACTTTAGTATAGTTGTGATTTGAAAATGGATGAATCGAAAAAGCGACAGTAAAAAGAGACAGACGCATAAATTCATAAGATTTAACGTGGGAGAAAATGAGATAGGAAGCATTATTCAGTGTTTCTTATGTTCGTGGTTCTCTTTCTCGTACCCCCTCCACCCCTCGCCCCTCCACTCGTGTTTATAAGGCATGAGAGAATTATCTTGACGCCAACATTTTTGAAGGTTTCTCTTCAACCACTTGTGAATTACACACATGCTTTTTTTTGTCTTAATTTTAAATTTTTGGTGGATTTGACCGACTCTGGGACCTTACCAGAAGCTCTTCGGGCAATATCGAAGTAATATAACATTGAGAGCGCTGGTGGTAGCACCCTTGCCTCACGATCCGAAGGTCGCGGGTTCAAACCTGGTCGCGCACCAATGAGTTTTTCTATGCAAAAAAAATATGTGCGCAATGCCAGTGCTGTTAAACGGTGAAAGAAAACATCGCGAAGAAACCGGCATACCCTAGAACCAAATATTCAAAGTGCGTCATATTCTTATAAGCGGCGATGGGCTTGCAACCCGTCTTGAAGCTTGCTGATCATTTGTGATTGACAGATGATGGTGAACCAAAACCTGAAGATGAACTACTCGGATTCAGAACAGTGCAGTTTGCACCAGACAACCTTCCGAAGTTTAGCACACCGCTTAATGTGCCCGTAAGTTTACTAAAATAAAACTTATTATGCGTAAGATAGGTGTGAGTACTGAGATGACGGATGATAGAGGGAAATGGATGAAGGAAACGTGTTGTGACACCACATAGCGTGGGAAAGGGACAGGACGAAGAAGAAGAAAAAGTGAAGGTGTTTGTTGGTGACTATTTTATTATTATTACTATGATTACAACCTTTACTATTTTTACCTATTATGAGTATATCAGAGGAAGTTTGAAAGTGGCACCGGTGACGGAAAAGATGAGGAGTTCATTAATAGGTTAGCGTGGTATGGGCATGTTATGAGGAGAGATGAATGTCATGTGACGAGGAGAGTGTTAGATATGAATGTGGATGGATACAGGGGGAGAGGTAGGACCAAGAAAAGATGGAGGGACTGTGTGAAAGATGATATGAGTAAGAAAGGAGCGAGTACTGAGATGACGAATGACCGATTGAGATGAAAGAAGAAAACCTGAAACCTCTATGGTCCTGAAGTTTTTGGACACACTTAATGTATGTACGTACTACATACATATGTAGGTGCCTATGCCTACGTAAGTTTGTCTTAATCACAAACAAATATTTGATTCTACCTAGGTAGGAAAAGTTCTAGGGTATGCCGGTTTCCTCACGATGTTTTCCTTCACCGTTGAAATAAATGAAATATTATGAAATATACCTCAATGACTAAAATTAATTGTAGGAAAATCTAGTTCTAATACCGGTTTCCTCACGATTTTTTCCTTCACCGTTAAAAGTAATGAAACAATAGGGAATATGCGAATATATGTGCATGTAAATTCATTACTGGTCTCCACGATACAGGCTTTGCCTAGTGTGGAGGTCGTTGCTAAATTGTGTAACTTAACTTTATTTTAGTGAAATAAATATTTTTTCATTTTTCATTTTCATTTTCATATCATGACTGAAATGAATTGTGTGTTCAGATATTGCCTGAACAAAAAACACCGGAGCCGTACATTAACGAATCGGGCGAACCGCTTGGGACAGTGCAAGGAATTATTGATGGACTTGAAGACGCTATGGTGGACGAAGAAATCTCAAGTAAACACTCAACAACCATACTGAAAAGGACGGAAATATCGAGTACTTTCCGGCTAAACTATTATCTAATGAGCTTAACACAAACTCAAATAGAAATGCGACACGTGTTTCGCTTCTCCACGACCATCCTGACCATTGACTCGTCCCTTCTCTTTCTTTGCTCGATGGAGCAACACCAGTGCGAGCGAGTCAACGGTCCTGAGGATGCTTCGTGGAGAAGCGAAACACGTGTCGAGTTTATATTTGAGTTTGTGTTAAGCTCATTAGATAATAGTTTAGCGGGAAAGTACCTACTAGATATTTCCGTCCTTTTCAGGTGTTGACATTCTTGATTCTTGATAAACAAATGAATAGAATATTGATGGATATTTCACACACGCCATCTAGCCCCAAACTAATCAAAGCTTATACTTTGGGAACCAGATAGCTGATAGTTAAATCCTTTATTTTGTACATACATACACATAGAATACATAATAGCACCCAGACTGAGAACAAACATCTGCGTTTATCACACAAATGTTTGTTCTTTGGGATCGAACCAACAACCAGCAGCGCAGAAGGCAGAGCTATTACCAACTGAGCTGTGAGGCCAGTCAATTCTAGTTAAATGTGTGTTTTTTTTGAGAGCGCTGGTGGTGTAGTGGTAGCACCCATGCCTCACGATCCGAAGATCGTGGGTTCAAACCTGGTCGTGCACCAATGAGTTTTTCCATTCGAAAAATTTATGTGCGCAATGCCAGTGCTCTTAAACGGTGAAGGAAAACATCGTGAGGAAACCGGCATACCCTAGAACCAAAAATTCGAAGGTATGTGTCATAGGTTAGTATTCTTATAAGCGGCGATGGGCTTGCAACCTGTCACGTACGGAATACTAACTACTGTGCAAAATGTGGGAATGTACCAAATGTCATGTTTGGACTTGCCTCTGACTACCCCCTTTAGATATCCTCAAAGATCTAAGTAACTGAAAAGATCTGAGGAGATATCTACCGAACCTGGGGATTACAGTCGTGATCATATATTATTATTTATTATTATTTTTTTACAGAGGAGTTGGGTCGACCTGGTATGACCGAGGATAAGATAGCAGCACTCATTTCAGGAGAGGCTGAGATGTTAAGGGAAGCACACGTTATGGGGTAAGACCATAGAAAGATCATACACGCGGCAGGACCGACACTAGTCTATCTATACATATAATAAAATCGTTTGTCGTTGCGTTTGTGCACGCTTATCTCCGCAATGGTTGATCCAAATCGAATGCAGTTTTCACTAATGTAATGTATTGAGATAAGCTTGGATTAACTTAGAATTTGGAAACTTAGGCTTTGTTTCATCGAAATCGATTGACAAATAAAAAAGAAAATAATTTGATATATTTCAAAAAAACCTTATCCGTTAGCAACAGTCAGAGAATATTAACATATTAATATTATAATTAATATTATAAGAATATTATAATATTAGTAGGATGGTTAGTAGATGGACTGTGTGAAAGATGACATGGGTAAGAAAGGAGTGAGTACTAAGAGTAAGATGACAAATGATAGAGGGATATGGAAGAAGATCACAAATGTTGAGCCGACCACATAACGTGGGAAAAGCGCAGGAAGATGATGATGATGATGGTGACCCTAACCTTCTCTTTGGATTTTATTAGTCTTTGATATTGTCCAAAGAACTTGTAAGGCCGCGTTCTCATACAAAACTTATTTATAAAAAATAACAGGCTATCCCGCGTGCTATCTTCACACATGACAAAACCCGACGATTCCAGCGTAGACTTCAACAAGATCAAGCCACTCATGGAGTCACTTAAGAACTCACAAGTCATCGCGGCACTCAACGAGGAACTGAAGAAGAGAAAGGAAGAGGAGAAGAATAAAGAAGAGAGGAAGTGGACTACGTTTTTGCAGAAGCCGCAGCGGCCGGCGCCGAGAGCGAAGTGCGGGTATTACGGCTATCTACCGCAGGAAGAGAATGAAGAGGTAAGTGGGAAAGAGAAAGGGTAATTAGGAAAGGGAATAAAGAGATAAAAATATAAACACAGATGTAGATAGGTATTATATTTGGCACTGGAAGAAATAGAAAAGAATGAAGAGGTAAGTGGAAAAGAGAAAAGGTAATTAGGAAAGGGAATAAAGAGATAAAAATATAAATACGGATGCTGATAGGTACTACAAATATTTGACGCTGGAAGAGATAAAGAGAATGTAGAGGTAAGTGGGAAAGAGAAAGGGTAATTAGAAAAGAGATTAAAATACAGGTAGATGCAAATGCAGATAGGTACTACAAATATTTGGCACTGGAAGAGATAAAAGAGGTTAGCAAGTTGAAAAAAGAAAAGAGAAAAAAGAGATAAGATCGGAAAATAATAATAATGCTGGACAATCCACACAGCATCATCTAGCCCCAAAGTAAGCTACTCAAAGCTTGTGTTATGGGTACTAAAAAAAAAGATATCTCTCTTAGATATCCTCAAAGATCTAAGTAACTCGAGATCTGAAGAGATATCTACCGAGCCTGGAGATTACAGATTACAAAGTTATATTACTTTGATATTTCCCGAAGAGTTTAGTGGTAAGGGCCCTGATAGAACGCGGAACAAGAATCACGTGTCTTCCTTGACGAGACAATTGGATTGGCATGCCATAGTACCTACTGTTATTAATTGAATATTTCAAGGCACTTGGCTTGGTGGTTGGCCATCATTCAATATTATTTTAGCCAAAACAGTAGGAATTGATTTCAGTATTTTATTTGGTGTCAAAGTTAGCGGTTGTGACTTGTGAGTGTGATTTTTACCTACAATCCTGTTTGTTTTTGCTTTGCTCAGTTTGGGGCTAGATGGCGTTGTGTGAATTGTCCACCAATATTTATTACTAGCTTCCGCCCACGACTTCGCCCGCGTGTTACCACGAAAAACAAAAACAAATCTATCCCGCGGGAACCGTAAATTTTTCCTGGGTAAAAAGTAGCCTATGTGCTATTCCAGACTATAATCTATATCAGTGCCAACTTTCATTCAGATCCGTTCAGCCGTTTCAGCGTGAAAGAGTAACAAACATACATCCAGACATCCATACATTCTTACAAACTTTCGCGTTTATAATATTAGTAGGATTAGTAAGATTTGTTTCCAACGGCGTAGGCGAGACTATAGATCTCCGCTAGCTAAGAATCTGGCCTTACCATAAGCTATTCGGGCAATGTCAAAGTAAAATAACTTTAATTTCGTACCATGACTTTTAAAATTGTATTGAAGTAGTGTTACTTCAAGCTTGAAATGTGACGTTTTTAAAACATGATGGTTTGAAAACTTGTGGTAAGGCTATGGTAATATGACTTAGTGATTTAATCTAATCGAAACTATAATAATAAAGGTCAAGTTTGTTTGTTTGTTTGTATGTAAGTGGTAATCTCCAAAACTACCCATCCAATTTCAAAAAATATTTTAGGATGAACATAGGCTATTTATTATGTTCTGTAGATACTTCATGGGTGCAGCTGCGGGCGGCAGCTAGTACTCTATAAAATATACCTATCTATTTTATTTTTTTTATATTTAAGAGCTTTTTCAGCTCTTGTCGGTGATCTGATGCATTTCTTTCCATTTCGTTCTCGTCAACGCCATCTCTTTCAACTCCTTATACGACATGAAAGCAACCTTCTCTTTTATTTGGCTTATGTAGCTGATTCTAGGCCTTCCTCTTCCTCTCTTTCCTATTATTAACTATTTATTATTATATATTTAGATCAACCTATCAGCATTTTACTAAAGGATTGATACTTTTCTCTCGTAAAACCTAAAAAATCTCATCTTCACTTGTAGAAGGTAGTGCAACATTTAAGTCGGTTTTAAGTTTTTAAAACGTAATTTCATATGTATATACACGACCTCTGTGGCGCAGCGGGCGAGAGTCCACCTGCGACGCAAGAGGTTGCGGGTTCGATTCCCGCCTCAGAACAAATTTGTGTATTATCTGCAGAAATTTGTTCCGTTGGTCTGGGTGTTTTCTATGTATAATAAAAAATATCTATCTATGTATATTAATGTATTAAATACATCAGTTATCTAGTACCCATAACACAAGCTTTGAGTAGCTTACTTTGGGGCTAGATGATGCTGTGTGGATTATCCAGCATTATTTATTTATTTATTTATTTATACAAAAATAATAGAAAAGATGAGGAGTAATAGGTTAGCGTGGTATGGACATGTTATGAAGAGATGAATGTCATGTGACAAGGAGAGTGTTAGGTATGAATGTAGATGGATACAGGGGTAGAGGTAGACCAAAGAAAAGATGGATGGACTGTGTGAAAGATGACATGGGTAAGAAAGGAGTGAGTGAGATGACGAATGATAGAGGGAAATGGAAGAAGATCACATGTTGTGCCGACCCCACATAACGTGGGATAAGGGCAGGAAGATGATGATGAAGATGATGATGACAAAAATAACAGTTTTTTTCTTTCCAGGGTCCGTACAAAGTTAAAATAGTTAAACAGCCCAAACCGAAAGTAGCACCCGATTATAAGCCCGAGGTAATAATGACACAAATACATTAACTACTTAACAATAATGCGTAAAAATGGCTTAAAAAGACCTTACCACAAGCTCTTAAGGCAATATCAAAGTAATATAACTTTGATTTTGTACCATGACCTTAAAAAAAGTATTCAATGTTACTTCAAGTTTGACATGTGACGTTTCTGAAACATGATTTGTAAGAGCTTATGGTAAGGTGCGATGGTGATTCTATTCCTCATTTCTACAATTTCATGAACGTTCTTATTTACTTCATGTTAGAGACCAAGTTAGCATAACTTTCAAAGTGGCGTTCCTAAAATTAAGATAATAGACTTTGGGTAGTTTTGATAAAAAAAATAAGTTTTAAGTACCTACTAAATCTACCCGCAAAATTACTTAATATTATTATAAATGTCACTTTGAATGTCATTCTATTTTGATCTTTATTGAGAAAGGAATAAGATCGTTCATACTTACGGCCATTTTACGATATACGAGTATAATTTGCAAAAAAATATATACGATTGCCCCATAGGGCCAGTTTCACCATGCTCTGGTACTTAAACTAACAGCTTGTTAGCCTTTTGATCGTCCGTTAAATTTGATTTGTGTTCTACCTGTCCTGACAAAGGATTATCTTCCGTAAAATGAAATTACGTAAAATAGATAACGATACTTTAACATTCTTGTTAATTTTGATGCTCGATCAGGTAATGCTTAGTTAACAAAAGTTTTGTGATATTGGACCTTAATTTGCTGATCATATTCAGTGTAGGTAGACTTTAAATATATCACATAAAAAATAAATATCTGCAAAACATGCAAAAATTTCTCCCGCCGCGGGAATCGAGCTCGCGCCTCTCGCGTCTGAGCCGAACATTCGCCCTCTACGCCATAGAGGTCAATAAAAAATAACTCATTTTAGAACAACATATACCTCTGTACCTTTAATTTTTAAAATTACACTTATGTATATGGATAATACTTATAAATCAAACCTCTAAAGTTATTATTTAATTATAACACCTTATTTCAAAGTTTTCTGATAAATATATTAATATCTTGCTGTGTATATGTAATAATATCTACTTATATGTTAAAAACGAGCGCTGGTGGTGTAGTGGAGGCACCCCTGCCTCACGATCCGAAGGTCGTGGGTTCAAACCTGGCCGTGCACCAATGAGTTTTTCCATTCGAAAAATTTATGTGCGCAATGCCAATGCTCTTAAACGGTGAAGGAAAACATCGTGAGGAAACCGGCATACCCTAGAACTAAAAATTCGAAGGTATGTGTCATTGGTTAGTATTCTTATAAGCGGCGATGGGCTTGCAACCTGTCACGTACGGAATAATAACTATTGTGCAAAATGTGGGCATGTACCAAATGTCATGTTTGGACTTGCCTCTGACTACCCTCTTTAGATATCCTCAAAGATCTAAGAAACTAAAGATCTGAGGAGATATCTACCGAGCCTGGGGATTACAGTCGTGATCATATTTATTTATTTTATTTATTTTATTTATATGTTAAAAACAAGATTTTTCCATACTTACCTAC
This sequence comes from Cosmorhoe ocellata, assembly GCA_963675405.1. Classification (NCBI taxonomy): domain Eukaryota; kingdom Metazoa; phylum Arthropoda; class Insecta; order Lepidoptera; family Geometridae; genus Cosmorhoe; species Cosmorhoe ocellata. The sequence continues at coordinate 2,175,047 of OY776273.1, forward strand.
CTATTAAGTATGTTACAGACGATATTAAACTTAACCTTTTTGTTCTGTATGTTTTTTATTAATTTAAGCTACGTACCAATAAATATTTTAATCCAAAGTTTTCCTTTTAATATTTTGTCTTATTGCCTTGTTTTATTTAACCCCAAAAATTATCGGAAGTACGAGTACTTATAACTTTTTTCTTATAATATCGACATATCTTTTCGTGAAATATTTTGCGGTTTTTTAATATTTAGATATTTACGATTTTGACACTAACAAAAAGAAATATTGAAAACCGCAAAATAATTGAATTTCGCGCCCGAACGAGACATTATCACACAAAAATCATCATCTTTACCACTTGCTCCGATGGCTCAGTCACTAAGATCGTAATTATTATGCTGATACTGACGTAATATTGCTGGTTCGATTCCCAGCTATTTTTGACATATAATTTTTTGTGTCAGATTTTTCTCATGTGAATATTGTAGCCAGTATGGTAGCAGTTAAATTTATCTTGAACAGTTCACCAGTTAGTGACGCTGCCTGTACATCGCACATAAATCATATAGGTATCACAATGTATATACACAAGATACACACTAACTATCTAACTACATATACAGGGTGTAACATTGAGATCGGTCAGTATGGGAAAGTCTGAAACTATAAGAGATACGAAGATTTGTTATTAGGAACCATGACATCGATTTTAGTATAGTAACAAGGTAAATTACTGTATTAATACATTAAAAAAATACTTTTAATTACTTATCATACTTACCTACTCTACAAATGAAGGTACTAGTACGACTGAAAGTATTTAAAAGTAGCTTCTTAAAGCTGCCATATTGGATTTTTTGACAATTCATATAACCTATGTCACTCTTTGATAAAGACGAATCCAAAGACATCATTTATCGAAATCCGTCCAGCCGTTTAGGCTACAGCGACAGCCAAAAGAACTCGAGAACATAAATAATGTACATACACCCCAAACACTTTATGTTTCTACTCAATTTGGTATTTTACCTTTATTTGAAACTTTTATAGTCTTGATTTTAGAACTCTTCTTTCAAGCTCATAGCAAGGTGGAGCAATAAAAGATTGGTTGATAATAAGTTATGTCACGAAGGGTACATTTAAAATTAACTAATATTTTACGAGATATACAAAATTGTTTGTTGCGAACAATGACGAAACCTTAGAAAGGTACACCCTTTAAAATATACCTACCTTCACTAAAACAAAGTCTAATTATACACGGTGTATTTTTGGTCAGTTTAAAGTCGGCGCCCAATTGTTTTATTACTTAATCGTATTTGTGTCGTTGGTTTAGTTTTTGAATTTACGGAACTGAATAGTCGAAAAGATTAACAAAAGTGAGTTAAAAACATAGTAATGCGCGCAGAGTCAACGACCTCGCAGATTTAGTCCGACCCGCCGCCGCGCCGTGCGTCGAATTCGCATGCCGACAAACGAATAGCAACTACTATCGGTTCTCATAATATCGAGTAAGTTTCGTGTTATTATTAATAATGAAAAAATAGATTTATTATTTATATTGTTTTTTGAGTAGGGTTACAGATATAGATTACGTGGGCGCCGGCTTTAAACTGACCAAAAATACACCGTGTATAGGTATACCTACATCGCACACAAAATACCTACTTTAACAATGTACATAAAATACAGTCTAAATATACATCGCACATAAATGTACAAAGCACATTTCATCAGCCATAAACCCATCTTTACAGGATTTTGAGACAGGTCCCTTACCGTGGGAGCAGAGGGCCCTAACGGAGCCAGCCCCCCCGCCCGTCGCTCTGGAAGACCCCATACTAATACCCGAAGAAGGCCCCGAGTTCCTGGAGGCGGTGGACCCCCTTACGGAGAGCGAAGTACCAGACCTACAGGATACTGGTTAGATATAACTACCTCAGTGGCGCAGCGGGTTCGATTCCCACCTCGGAACAAATTTGTGTACGATCTGCAGAAATTTGTTCCGTTGGTCTGGGTGTTTTCTATCTATACTAATAATTATAAAGAGGAAAGTTTTGTACTTTTGTTTGTAACGAATAAACTCAAAAAGTACTGGTCCGATTTCAAAAATTCTTACACCGTTAGAATGCTACGTTATCCCTGAGTAACATAGGCTATATTTTATGTAGGTACCTCGCGAGCAAAGCCGCGAACGGAAGTTAGTGTATAATAAAAAAAAAAATATCTATCTATGTATATAATGTATTAAATATATCAGTTATCTAGTACCCATAACACAAGCTTTCAGTAGCTTACTTTGGGGCTAGATGATGCTGTGTGGATTGTCCAGCATTATTATCATTATTATTATCATTATTATTATCATTATTATTATCATTATTATAACTACCGTATTTATTTAAAACTAGCTTCCGCTCGCGGCGACTCGCGAGGTACCTACATAAATTATAGCCTATGTTACTCAGGGATAATGTAGCATTCTAATGGTAAAAGAATTTTTGAAATCGGTCCAGTAGTTTGAGTTTATTCGTTACAAACAAAATACAAAACTTTCCTCTTTATAATATTATTGTAAGAATGTATGGATGTATGTTTGTTACTCATTCCCGCTGAAACGGCTGAACGGATCTGGATGAAGTATGAAATGTGATAAATATGAAAACTTGACAAAGTACAGAGAGCATTGCAAAAAAAACCCCGAATTCTTGACTTCTTCTTCTTTTTCTTCTTCTTCTTCTTCAATTATGGCATCTGTCTCTTAGAGAACAATTTTGCCAGTGTCAAGTGTATTTATTAATAAGTATTGTCAACGTCACAGAGTCATAGTCGAGTTGTCAAGTCAATTTTAAACAAAAGATGGCTGTTTTGTTCAAAATTCTCGGGATTTCCTACGATGGATTTTGAAGGGAACTATTCACTTTAACTCACATATTTTACACTCGCGTCAAAAACCCGGGCTTTATTGGCAAAAAAACCACCAAAATTACGCAATAAAACTCAAAATAGCACGAGAAAAAATATAAAAACCAGAGCGAGTTGTCAGTCAAATGCACCGCAGAAAATCCGAATTCTTGTCTATAGCTTTTTTGGCTTATTGTCACAATTCTGCCAATGTCAAAACTATTTTGGTAAGTAGGTTGCAAATGATGGTAATGGCCGCCTAATAAAATAAGTTATAATTGTAAAAGTCCTGGTATTATAAAGATTTTTCTACCAAAAACTTAGCTTCGAATTACGGCTGGAGAATTTTTTCGCAATTCACTGTTTTTTATAAATTTTCTGTTTTGTATGTATACACCTAGCCCAGAGGTCGGCAACACGCGGCCCGCGGACGTCTTACTTGCGGCCCGTGAATGTTTTTTTTATAAGTTAAATATCAAGATACCTAAATGCACGAACGAACCACGATCGACCGTATAGTGTGGACCTAGCCTTAAAAAGCGCTTCGCTCTGCCCGCGAACGAACAAATGAGCGAAGCGCGAGTTCATTACAATTTTTGGCAGCACTTATAGTTTTAACGAACAAATTTTTTCAATTGTCAATTTATAGAAAAAAATAATATGCTTCTCGTCTCACAGATGGGCATTTGAGAGACATGTTTTGAGCTTCTAGGGTTAATATCACAAGTGCGGCCCGGCCCGCCTTTAGTTTATTTTGCCACCTTGTGGCCCTTGCCTGGCAAAAGGTTGCCGACCCCTGACCTAGCCCATTATGAAACATCTCCTTTATTCCATAGGTATTATTCTACCGCCCCCGAAGCCAGACGTACCAGAGAACACGATAGAACCAGAGGAAACCCCGCCGGAAGTAAAAGAAGAGGAAGTTATAGAAAAAGAGATTGTAGAGGAAAATAAAGAAGAGACAATGAAAGGGGAAGTGGAAGAAATGGCTGAGCAGTTAGTGCAGAATGTGAAGGGTATGGTTGGTAAGTAATGACTTACATTATGATTAATTCGTCGAGATGTAAAATTATGTCCATTTTTATAATTAACTAGCTTCCGCCCGCGGCTTCGCCCACGTAATACCTTAAAAAACAAAAACATCGCTATCCCACGGGAACCGTACATTTTTTCTGAATAAAATATAGCCTATATGTTATTCCAGACCATAATCTATATCTGTGCCAAATTTCATTCAGATCTGTTCAGCCGTTTTAGCGTGAAAGAGTAACAAACATACATCCATCCATCCATACATTCTTACAAACTTTCGCGTTTATAATATTAGTAGGATATTATTTATAAATTGTATTGTCTAAATGCTATCTGTTATGTGTGTATATCTGATTGATTAGTGTAAGTGGTGTAAACCGTTCTAATTCAATAAATAAGTATAAATAAATAAATAAAATTACCCGACAGACGTTGGCCCACCCAAACTTCAATAAAAATATGAATAATTGAAATTCGTACAGTAAATTCTTAAAGTATGTACCTACTTAAGTATCATGTTCAGTATAATTTGCACAAAACCTTTTAGTATATTTAAAAAAAATGTTCTCTACAAAGGTTTGCTGGAAGAGATCGCTTTTAACGATAAGGCAATTTGTTTATTTTTAACCAACTTCCAAAAAAAGGAGGTTCTCAATTTGACTGTGTGGCGATTATCGTAACATCCCTAGTGAAAAACATGAGGTCGGCCATGATGTTTTATGTTTTTCACTAGTGAGGGGACAAATTTCTAGGGATGTAACTATGTCACTAGTGATGTAACGATAGTCGCCACACAGTCAAATTGAGAACCTCCTTTTTTTGGAAGTTGGTTAAAAATACACATAAAAGGGTTGCCTTATTGTTAAAAGCGATCTCTTCCAGCAAACCTTTGTAGAGAACATTTTGAAAAAAATATACCTACAAAAAGGTTTTTATAGTATGTTTTTATCGCTTACTTTGTTGTTACTATGTAAAACAAACTCAGGATTGTTGTATTGTTATTTGGTTTCCAGACCCGCACGCGCCGATTCAACAACAGTTGGCGCAGATGCGCGCGCAGCTGGCGGCGCTTGCGCAGCTTCCGTGCGTCATACAGCAGTCTCTGGAGATGCTGACCTGTCATCTGGCCAACATCAGTCAACAGGTATACAGTACTTACCAGGGGCTGATCCGAAGTTTGCGGGTTCAAACCTGGTTGTGCACCAATTGGTTTTTAAAAAAAAATTAAGTGCGCAATCCCAGTGCTCAAAATAGTGAAGAAAAAACATCATGAGAAAACTGGCATAAACTAGAACCAAAAATTCTAAGGTATTCTTAAAATAAGCGGCGATGAGCTTGCAACCTGTCATGTAGGGAATACTAAACTACTGCCCAAAATGTGGACATGTGCCAAAAATTATGTTTGGACGTGCCTCTGACTCTTTAGATATCCTCAAAGATCTAAGTAACTAGAGATCTGAGGAGATATCTACCGAGCCTGGGGATTACAGTCGTGATGATATTTTCAATTTATACTTTCAGGAATCTCGCCAAACTACCTGTGAGTCACAAGTCAAGACTGAAAACTTTCAAGAAGTTGACCGTGAGTATCAAATTAAAGTTTTTTATACAGACACCATTATACCAGGCCCCTATTCAATAAACATTACAAATTGTAAAATACAATTAATTGTAAGCGGCTACAATTCTACAAGTTTCTGTTTAATAAAAAACTACGATTTACTGGAGGAAAATTTACAAAATTGTAAAGTTTTCTTACAATTCTACATATTTGTAGGTTTTATTAAACAGCACTTGGCATAAAATTCGACAATATTGTCACTTTTTTACAAATTTGTAGACTTGTAATGTTTATTGAATAGGGGCCTGGTATACCTCCCTTATTGTACCAGCTTTCGCCCGCGGCTTCGCCCGCTTTATACCTTGAAAAACAAAAACACATATCCCACGGGAACCATTCATTTTTCCGGGATAAAAAGAAGCCTATGTGTTATTCCAGACCATAATCTATATCTGTGCCAAATTTCATTCAGATCCGTTCAGCCGTTTTAGCGTGAAAGAGTAACAAACATACATCCATCCGTCCATCCATCCATACATTCTTACAAACTTTCACGTTTATAATATTAGTAGGATAGACATCTATGTATCTATAAATATACAATATTTCAACCTTTTATATACCTTTTTAAATCCATCGGAGGAAATCCCGTGAATTTTGATCAAAACAGCCATCTTTTGTTTAAAATTTATTTGACAATTTGACTGACTTTGTGACATTGACAATACTACACTTTTTTTCATTAAAATCTCGAAAAGAAATCATATATGTCGTCGGCGAACTCCTAAACTAAGCTATTTATAAGCTTAGGTACTAACTGGCCCACTCGCAACTTCGTTTTCGTATTTTATTTTAAATAAATTTTAATAAAATACGAAGCACTTCTTCCATAATTTCTGTTAAAAAAGGTCTATGCTAAATTTGAAGTAGATTGGACCACGGAATCACGTGCCCTACTTTTTCACCCCTTTAGGCGTAAAATTTCGGAAAATCCTTACTCATCAGATGCCTACGTCATACAAAGACCACACCTTCCGAATTTCAGGTCTCTACGATCAGCGGTTTAGGCTGTGCGTTGATTCCTAAGTCATTCAGGACAAAGTTTTTTATGAGTCTTTCTACCCTTTTTTAACCCCGTTAGGGGATGAGTTTCAATAAAATGCTATATAGGTCTTTCATCAATTCTGTTGAAAAAGGTTTATGCAAAATTTCAAGTAGATCGGACCAAGGAATCACGTTGTCTCATACAAACTTTGTCCCCCCTTTTCACCCCCTTAGAGGTGGAATTTCGGAAAATTCCTTCTTATCGGATGCTTCCGTCGTACAAACAACACACCCTCCAAGTTTCAGATCTCTACGATCAGCGGTTTAGGCTGTGCGTTGATACCTCACTCATTCAGGACAAAGTCTTTTATAAGTGCCTATAAATAGATTATTATCCTTTCAGTGAGAACCAATGATGGAGAAAACCAAGTTCAGTCTCAAGATAGCTCTGAGAATGACGTGGGACACGTCACTATTGAAGAGATAGGTGCTCCGGAACTGACAGAAGACGCACTACAGGTATAACAATTAAAACTAAGAGATAGCGCGCACGGGTTACTTTTGTGACCGTGACTGTTTCGTCACTCTGATCAAGTCCGATGGTTGTACAAGGTGAGTTTTTGGCCAGTTTAAAGCCGGCGCCCAATTCTTTTATTACTTAATCGTATTTGTGTCGTTGGTTTAGTTTTTGAATTTGATAAGTATTTACGGAACTGAATAGTCGAAAAGATTAACAAAAGTGTGTTAAACACATAGTAAGGCGCGCAGAGTCAACGACCTCGCAGATTTAGTCCGACCCGCCGCAGCGCCGTGCGTCGAATTCGCATGCCGACAAACGAATAGCAACTACTATCGGTTCTCAAAATATCGAGTAAGTTTCGTGTTATTATAAATGACAAAAAAATAGATTTATTATTTATATTGTTTTTTGAGTAGGGTTATATATAGATTACGTGGGCGCCGGCTTTAAACTGACCAAAAATACATCGTGTATACACCGTGAAATTTTAATGGTTGTTTTCCCGCAGCGAAATGGTTTTGTCTTGGTAATACAATCGTTGTATAAACAAATTAAATATTAGAAACAAAAAATACAGATATACCATTGTGAAAATTTAATTCGAAAGCGACCACGAACCAATAGTAATTCATCCCGATACTACGCGAAGGCGGCCGGCGGCGCGTGCGATTCGAATATTACCTACAAGTTACGTCTAATGTTACGATCGTTCCTCACGTTTTCGAGTTGATGAATATTTTTTAAATTATTTTAAAACAAAAACATCTATTTTTTTACTCTATGTTTCGAAAGTACTCCTTATGGCAAGTTGTTCTGCCGCGGGAAAACAACCATTAAAATTTCACGGTGTAGATATATACCTACATAAATAAGTAAATTATATTATTAATATTTATTCTATAATACATTGTCATCATGCCTATCGCAGGAAGAGGTACCAGAAGCGAAGATCACACTTACGGCAGAAGAGTACGCCGCTTTGAAGAGAGAAGAGGAAATGATCCTTGAAGAGCAAATGAAGAGCGAGAAACTGAAGAAGGTATGTGCCTTTGTAAGTTTACCCTTTCTATATAACCTAAAAAAATAAACAAAACAACTCTCACGACTGTAATCCCCAGGCTCGGTAGATATCTCCTCAGATCTTTGAGGATATCTAAAGAGTCAGAAGCGCGTCCAAACATGATATTTGGCACATGCCGATATTTAGCACTGTAGTTAGTATTTCGTACGTGACAAGTTGCAACCCTACTTATAGCTAAAAATATACCTTCTAAGACTAACCTATGAACCAAAATGACGCTCTTTCGATTTTTGGTTCGATCTAAATCTAAAATTCTAAATTCGATCGAATTTAGATTTTTAGATAAGCTAAAGTACGATTACCTAAGTATGCCGGTTTCCTTCTTTTCTTGGCGATGTTTTCCTTCACCATTTAAGAGCACTGGGCACTGGCATTGTGCACACGCGCATACATTTTTCGATCGGAAAAATCCCTTCATTCAAGGTCGTTTTACGAAATATTAGTTTTATTATTATTAGTTGAAAGATTAATAAGATACAGTTTTTTTTTCGGACTGGACAAAATGCTGTTAGGTTGTCTGACAACCTGTGACAGCGTTACACGGGTTTTTAGATACGGTTATATATAAAAGTTCTTTTTTATAATTACGAATACCAACACCAAACAAAACGCAACGATAGCGCTTTCTATTTTTTCCTGTGGCGCCATCTAATTATTACATAAATATATTTTCTACACTACAGTATCAAAATAACTTTCTAACTAACAAAACCTTTGCCAAAACCCTTCCGAATCTAGGTCCAAGAGAAGATAGATCAAGAATCGCGGCAGCTGAAACAACGCGCGGGCCCACGCGTGGGCAAACCCAAGCCGGTGTTTGGACCCCAGAACCCGGAAGTGAGGCCGCTGGTCCTCCCGGGGGGTAGGAGGTGGAAGGGACCCAAGGATGTGTTCAACGACCAGTTCATAGCGGAAACCTTACAAGCACAGTCGGAAATCATACAAGGAAAAGTTATGGGGTAAATGGGGTATAATTATTATTAGATCTTTTAGTTACTAATTGCTTTTATAGGTGTAAAAGTAACGATAAAAAGCGAACCCGTATGTACTCGGTACTATCGTATAACAATGAGTACTCGTTACTATCGAATCGAACACGTTACTCGTTACTTCCGTATGACGTCTCGCGGCGTTGCAACATTCGTAATTTGTAGAAAACATATCAAACTGTGTAAGGTTCATTTTTTCACTTTTCCGTATTTTGAACCTTTTATCAATCTGGACAAATGCTTTGTCTGACAACCTGTGACACTAGGTTCCGATATTACGAAAGATTCGAGTAACGAGATGGGTGTATCGACTCGATACTCGGTTCGAAATGGCGTACCCGTTACTCAATACCGAATACATACGGTTTGCTACAGCTTTAATTGCTTTGAACCAGTGAGGTGAGAGGGTTAAATTGAGCTTAAGAGACTCCTTTATGCACTTATTAGACGTATTCTTTGTAAAAAAAGCATATAAATATAATTAATCTATCAGTTATCCGGTTCCCATAGTACCTACAAGCTTTGCTTAGTTTGGGGCTAGATGGCGTTGTGTAAAATGCCCACCATATTTATTTAAAAAAAAAGGAACATTAAAGCACACTTTTACATTTTTTTTTTTTTTTTAAGGGGTTAATTTTCAAAGTTATTTCTTTTATGTATTGTAGCTAGTAATAGTTTTATAGATAGCTTAGGCCAAGGCCATACATAAGTATCAGCTAAAAATGTAGATAAGCGCCTAGATTAGGATATTAACTAAGATTTAAACAAAAAAAAATCTGTTTACATTTGCGATAGGTGCAAATTTGACTTAAAATGGAATCAGTTAAAAGAATAACAACTATTCTCTACAATTGTTTAAACCGAAAAAAATACATTTTACATTTGCGATAGGTGCAAATTTGTCTTCAGAAACACAGTGGGTACCTAACCTACCTAAGATGATTGATTGTGTCAATCTAGGCGCCTATCTATTACCTACCTACCTCAGTCATATCTAGGCAGTATCTAGGTTAGAATATAGAAAATCATGTAACATTGAAATATGTATTTCAGTAAATCATACATTTACATTTTAGGTTTGAAAGTGATCGCCTACCATTCGATGAAAGGTTCGTCATTTCATGACATTAGCATGCATAATGGCTTCAGCGTCGCATGATCACAAGCTTAATGCCCGATCTACACTTCGCGAAACACCCGCGAACTCCGCGGAGGTTCGCGAATACAAAAAGCATAGACTGTTCGCGCATTGCTTTTAGATTCTAATCGTATCGCTTGAAAAATAATTAATTTTTCGTTGTTAAGGTGATTATGCCACGTTGTAGTGTATAGAACTTAGGATAGTTACCTATATTTATTTTGTAATTTTTATAAATAAGTATGTACATAAATTTAAATATACCTACCATAAAGTTTTTATTCGGGGTGAACTAAAATGTAGATACTTACGTGTTTGTAATGTAATGTGACCTACATCTAGAAAAAATGTTGTAGTATACCTAGATGAGTTTAGCAGTTACTTAGCATTTAGAAGTTGTAATAATTGAACATTTTCCATTTCGTATCTGTGTATTTTTAGTTCATTTGTGTACCTAAAGCTTAAATGTCGTCATCATTACACAAGGAACTGTTTAATAGTTATTTTAAATATAACCCAACATTCCTAAAAGATGCCGGTTCTACACTTTATTCCGCAAATCGCGAGCGCAGGTTGTGAAGGTACGCGAACTTCGCACATTCGCCATTTCGCGCCGCGATCCAATTCGTGAACTAAAGTGTAGATCTTACTGAAAACGTACTTGGTCGATTCTCCTCAACAGTTTCGTAATTGTTTTCACTATTCGTCATTGTTCGCAACAAACAATTTTGGCTATCTCTTAAAATATTAGTTAATTTTGAATGGACTTTTCGTGAAATAACTTATTATCAACCAATCTTTTATTGCTCCATCTTCATGCTATCAGCTTGAAAGACGAGCTCTAAAATCAAGATTTTTTTGAATAACGGTAAAATATCAAATTGAGGAGATCTGAACACAATAATTATTTGTATTAACAGTTATTTATCGCGTTTTAACTACCTATTTTTCTCGATGTTTCGACAGTTCACCCGTGACCACGACAGTGTGTTAACCTGTAAAAACGCCGGGAAAAATAGGTAATAAAACGCGATAAATACCCGTTTTATTATTAGTATTAGACGGGTATTTATCGCGTTCAAATTACCTTTTATTTTCCCGACGTTTCGACAGGTTTTCACGCTGTCGTGGTTACGGGTAGAAGGGTAAAAGGTAATTTGAACACGATAAATACCCGTCTAATACTAATAATAATGTGTTCAGATCGCGTAAGTTTAATAAATACCCGTTTAATACTAATAATTAAAATGAGGAGAATCTTCCGCCTGCTTTAATGAGGTTCCTATCTACATACATTGACAATAGACATACTGTAGTTGTCTGTTCATAGCTTGCTGTATATAGTGTGTGTCTACAGGTTTGCTTTTCTGTTTGTCCGCATGTTTGTTCGTGGTGGCAGATCGAAAATTGGAACAACATTTGGCCGTGGCAAGATTCCAAATCACTCTGTAGACAATATAGGTAAGTATCTAGCTTACCTATCAAAAATATATACCTAGCTACTTATCTAAAGGCAGTGAACGCAAAAAACATTGAAGTATTACTTCAAGGGAAATATCCGCGAAACTTGGCACTAAATGTCACATATCGAAACTCCTTCGTGGATTTGCCAAAAATGTATTCATATTTGGGACGCACCGTTAAAAGTTGACTTTTTTCCCTCGACGTTTGGGCTTAAATTGCCGTGTAACGGGGAAATATCCGCGAAACTTGGCACTAAATTTCACTTATTGAAACTCCTTCGTGGATTTTCGGAAAATTTATTAATATTTGGAATGCACAGTTAAAAGTCGACTTTATTCCCTCGACGTTTGTGCTTAAATTACCATGTAACGTGTTGATAGCTTATGTCAATTTCCAACGCTCCTTCGCTACCTGGCATGATTCAATGTAAGATGCAACGCAAATGATTAATTTGTTTAATATCATGTTGATTGTGGTGAATTGTAATAATATTTTCGTATGTTGTATGATGTAAGCTATATTATATTATAATTAGATGACCGCTGCCATTGACAACTGCAGGCAAACTTTGCTTGTTCAAAGCATAATGAAGAATATTAGGTAAATAATTTCGAAAATTAGCTCTCCATAATCTCGGTTAAAAATAAAAAATACAAGTGAAAGAATTACTTCGATACGTCAATTAGTTTTCGATTTAGAGAAGTAAACGTGCGATGCGGACTCGCACTCGATGCGTGTGACGGTGTGACGTCACCGCACAACACAACTACTAAGTGGAGCGTTGTAAATTGACGTCACATGCGGTCACGTGACTGTTAGCGGGACTCGATATTTATCGTAGTTTATATGCCTGTAAAATCAAAACTAATAGGTATTTTTGACTACAACGAAAACATTGTATACATACAAGCTTTACTGTAGAAAACTTTCAACCGATTTGGCATACCTAGTAACATTGTCATAATATTGACCAGCCCTAGATTTCATTTTTTTGGGGTATATTTTTAGCTCAAGGACTGCTTCCATATTTTTTGCGTTCACTGCATAAAAGTGTTTTAGTTCTAAACCCTATTTATGTATCTAAATGTTTCATTAGTGCTTTATTTTGCACGTTCCAGGGAATCGAACTGCCACCTAGTTGATTTTAGTATCGTCCGGGATAAAATGGTGGACATATTTAATAATAACGGTGTAAGTTAAGGTTATTAAACTTCGGAGAAGCATTAGAAGCATGGCACGCATTTTTTTTATCATGCCCGGGCTATGCGTCTAGCTAATAATATAAAGTCATCTTCACGCGATACAATTTCATAGACAATTTATAAATACAAACACAAAATTATGAAAATGATTGTATGGAAATAAGCTCAGTGTAGCCCGAGCATAATTTATTATACTAGGTATAAATAATACCTGGGTACATGCTATCAAAATAATAATAACCATTTTAGTGTTTACTTTTAATCACTGACATTTACTACATTGCGTATTTCGCATACCAACTACATAATTAAAAAAAAATAAGAAGAAGTAATTTTTCACTTCATAAAAATAACATGCATTTTGGATGGAATTTTGATTTGTTATTATTTTTTCATGTAATTATTATTATTGTAGGTACTTATGTCTTCTAAGTCATAATATTATGTCTAGGTACTTATCTAAATTTATGTCTTAGTAAGTTATATTATTCTCGAACTAGATAGAGGTTACCTACTACTCATAGTAGCCTACTATTAGTGGTAATTACCTAGATTATAGTAGGTAGGCTACAAACAGTTCAAAATTAAATTCAAATTGGCAGCTATATACACGTATCTGTGACTTTCTTAATAGTTTTTGGTCATTACTATTTATACGTTTAAAGGGTCAACTTCATGAAGTACGAGAAACCACCTGTCAGTCTGGATCACTTGCAACACTCGGACGTGTACAAGGCTGTGCACGGCATGGAGCCCCCGCAGCGTCGGGTTGATCTACTGACGCCGGTCGTCGCAGAGTCGGACTATCGCGAGGTGGGTAGTTTTCTAATCCCCACCACATGGGTCCCACCGCCAATACCTACCGTGGGGATAGCAACTATAATGTAGTAAGTACTCTAAAGTATCTATTAAACGTGATTATAATATTCTCTTTGGTATCTACCTCCACTAACTATTATCGCGATGTACCTCCACGGAAGTATTTTGACCCCAGATAAATAATACTAGATTTTGACAAAGTCTGTGGCTCGTTGAATGACAGACTTGTCAGTAGTTTTTTTATTTTTAACTTTTTTTGGCGTTGCATTTTTTATGCATATGCCATTTACAAAAAAATTAGGGAAACAAATGATAATAAAAATATGCGCGGGATTATGTGCGAACGAGAGAATGATCTGTAGTGCGATTACGTAACTCAAATCGATACAATCAACACTTCTTAAATGTCAATCAAATTGATTGAATAAACACTCGTAATAACAAATCACTGATTACAATGAAAACTATTGACATTGATTGTAAGCAAAGATCCATAACCACCCGACAGGAGAGTTAGTAATATCTTATACCTTTAAACGAGCAATTCTTGTGTATTATGTATATATATAATTATATAATCGGAATCTCGGAAACGACTCCAACGATTTTCATGAAGTTTCGTATGTAGGGTTTTCGGGAGCGATAAATCGATCTAGTTAAGTTTCATTTTCCAAAAAACATGATTTACCAGAAAAAAAACCCGAGCAAAGCTCGATCATCCAGGTACTACTAAAATAATTTAATTTAATTTGACAGAAAATATTTACAAATTCAGTAGTTGTCAGAAATAAGGCAAATACGAGATTTTGATCTAATATCTAATCTTAACGTCAATTTCGTTTATATACTTGTCTGTCAATAATGTAGGTTTATTTTGTCACTTTCTGCCACAGAGATGCCGTTCTATGACGCCCAGCACTCGCGTGGAAGAACACTTGGATATCCCGCAGCAACTCCAGCCCTGAACACTTCAACTTTTTTTTTACTACCTTAACTTCTTAAAAAAGTTGATCCACCCAGCCCCTTATGAGCTCCGTAAACTGCGATTTTCTCTTCAGAAGACAAGACATTAATAATCACATGCTCACGTCAATAAGTGGATATAAGCTTCTCTCACTAAGCCAAAGAGCCTTATGCTCAGATGGAACTTTCTGAAAGCCAATTATATGCATAATTAATTTTAATTTTAAGTTTTTTACAGGTTAATTGAAAACGTCATTATGTCGGACAAATGTCATTTTGTCTTGTCATATCTAGAGAAAAACAATGTTTGCAATGCGTATTCTAATATAAATAAAAAATAAAAAATAAGGGTCCTCTTGTCCTTTCTATTTTAACAATCACTATGTTGCTTACTTTTTGAACTTTTTGTAATCAATGATTTTTAAAGTGTAAAATTACACCGTGAAATTTTAATGGTTGTTTTCCCGCAGCGAAATGGTTTTGTCTTGGTAATACAATCGTTGTATAAACAAATTAAATATTAGAAACAAAAAATACAGATATAGGTACCATTGTGAAAATTTAATTCGAAAGCAACCACGAACCAATAGTAATTCAGCCCGATACCTAAGCGAAGGCGGCCCCGGCGGCGCGTGCGATTCGAATAGTACCTACAAGTTACGTCTAGTGTTACTATTGTTCCTCACGTTTTCGAGTTGATGAATATTTTTTAAATTATTTTAAAACAAAAACATCTTTATTTGTTTACTTTTACTCTATGTTTTGAAAGTACTCCTTAGGGCAAGTTGTTCTGCCGCGGGAAAATTACCATTTAAATTTCACGGTGTATAATAATTTATTGACCCCAAGTTTTAAAAAGTACATTTTGTTAACTACCTTGGTAATAGTTTTTTTTAAATAAAGTTGTTTCTTAAATATTGTTTATTATTTAAAGCCTTCTTAATAGGTAGGTACTGTTTAAAACATAAAAGTTGTAAGTACATTTTCCAGACTTCACGAAAACTTTGAAAATTTACTGACTGTGGATTACAAAAAAATGAAACTACTTGAACTCTGTATGAATTAATGATAAATTATGTAGCTATAGTAAAGTTTGGTTCCGAGATGTTAGAATTTTTATTTTGTAAAAAAGTGGTTGTTCAGTCAAATTATTTGCGTTCTGTCTTGTTTTCATTCTCTGATTGTTGAATGAGATGCGTGCGAGTGTAAAATATATGAATTAAAGTTAATAGTTCCTTTTTTTTAATCTACCGTAGGAAATCCGTTTATATTTGACTGACTTTGCGACATTGACAATACTACTAATTTAAACTTTTGACACTGACAAAATTTATCTCAAGAAAAAGAGACATTTTGTGCCATCACCCATTAACGAAGAAGAAGAAAAAGAGTGATACACACACATTTTCCGCTCACAACCAGGGATCGGAAAACCTATTCATAACGGTAACCGTTTCAAACGGTTACCGATAGAAACGGTAAACGATTGAAACGATAACCCTTTTACATTGGGTTTTAATCGAAATAATAACTGTTACCGAATAAAACGGTATACCGAAATAATTCGGTTTTTTTAAACTGTATTTTTTGTTGCATTATTAGGGTACAAATACTTTGTAGAAATTGAGTGCGTGCGATATTAGGTATGCGAATGTTTTTCGACTTAGTTGATGACTGGAGGGATACTACTGAGCAAGCGGAAAGTGTTAAATTAATGCAGTGTGAGTGCGACTTTAATATTTTTTAAATATGGTATGTGATTTTCTTTTATAATAGCAATAGAGGGTATAATAATACCTAGTAGTACAGTAGTACTACTAGGTATTAGTACCTACTACTACTACTAGTGAGTAGTAACTCAACTACTATACTAATTACTAGTATTTAAGTAGGTAACTACACCTACCTCCTACCTACATACATTATTAGCAAACCAGACTGTTTTAGTAGTTATAGTAATAAAACAATTGAATAAATTTGCTTGAAGTGTGTCGGACGGAACGTATTACAGAAGGTAAATGTTATACTAAAATAAAATAGGTACAGTCACCGACGGAAAGGGGTAACCATTTTTTTACATTATCGTCTAATTTAAATTTTCAAAACAATTTTAGCAATGGAATAAATAATTTGTAGTATTCAATACAACTGACTCACAATAACTGAATAATACATTCGCCACCGCTTTGGTAAGAAATAATCTGTCTAAAAGCGGGTAGTTAGCGTAAAAACAACACGGCGATACCCGCAAACTACATTACCGCAACCCGCAAATACAGGTAACAAAGAGATGTGCGGGTGGGTAAAAATTCGGGAGGGATAAATAGGAAGGAAAGGGTAAAATAGGTAAAAATTAAAAAATACCCATTTATACCGGGTATTTTTTATTTATACCGGGTAAAAATTCAACGTATATTTTTCAATGAAAATAAAAAACCTAATTACTTTTAAAAATACGTAGTAAGTAGGGCAGCCTTAATATTATATAGGAAAACCTAAACTATGAGTAAAAGATGTTTTTATCAAATAAAACCAATATAAAAGTCATTTAGAAAACATACACTCGCGGGCTTTAAACTGGAATCGCTTCATGAAGACAATTTTGTACAATTTCTGTCCAATGAACAATGATTGTCGTATATCATTTGAAAGAATATTTTATTAGCTATTAAATTCTAGCCGAGAGATGGCGTGCCTACTGTGAGCAGTTATATACTGATCCCTTTTTTAACCGAACTGGAAGGAGCTAGAACTGGAACCCATGATTCGTCGTTCCGAAATAGCTACTGCTCTATAGTCTCTCAAGAAAGAGAAGGCGCCAGGAAGCGACCAAATAACAGCAGAGGTGCTTAAAGCTATGGGTGACTTGGGTGTGACGACACTACACAATATCTGCTCACACATCTGGCAAAACGGTAATTGGCTGCAAGACTGGACGGAGTCCGTAATTCTACCGCTGCACAAGAAATGGTCAACTAAGAGCTGCGGTAATTATCAAACCTTGTCCCTCATCTCACACGCCAGCAAAATCTCGCTCCATATTATCAACAATCGCATCCTGGATACCTGGATTGGCAAATCCCGCAGGAGCAAGCCGGTTTCATGAAGGGCAAGGGCACTCGGGAGCAGATCCTCAATGTCAGGCAGATCGTTGAGAAGGCATACGAGTTTGATTTGCCAGTGATAATGTGTTTCGTCGACTACAGCAAAGCTTTCGACTGTGTCAACTGGAGTTGTTTATGGAAGGTCCTACAAAAACTTGGAGTACCAATGCATCTTATCGCTCTACTTCGCACCTTGTATGACTTAAGCCAGGGAGTTGATAAAGTAACTTCTAAACCCTTTAAATTTCACCAAGGAGTACCTACGCCAAGGTTGCATTTTATCGCCCATTCTGTTCAACGCCTATGGAGAGTACATAATGAGACAGACTTGCGAGAATTGAGAGGGAGGTATCACAGTTGGTGGTGTAAAAATCACCAACCTGCGCTACGCTGATGACACTACTCTTCTTGCAGCAAATGAGTCAGGGATGATTACTCTTCTAAACCGAATGGAGCGAATTAGCGAGAAGATGGGACTTTGCATAAACAGGTCCAAAACTAAAGTTATGGTGGTAGACAGATCTGGAAAGTTAGAACTCACTGGCGATTTGGACCTAGAAACAGTGGACAATTATTATTATTTATTATTATTAGACTTGTACGGACTCTAGTCTTCTCGATCTTTTCGTATGGCGCTGAGACTTGGACTCTGGAAGCTGCAGACCGCAAACGCATTGACGCTTTTGAGATGTGGTGTTGGAGAAGGATGCTCCGTATCCCTTGGACAGCATTTCGGACTAACGTCTCTATATTGCGAGAACTCAATATCTCCTCGCGACTGTCCGTCCACTGAGTGTCTGCGCAGAGTTCTCGAATATTTCGGTCACATTGCAAGAAAAGACGGTGACAACCTCGAAAAGCTCTTTGTGATCGACAAAGTAGACGGGAAAAGGCCTCGTGGACGCAGTCCATTACATTGGTCGGACCAGATCCGAACCGCGCTTGATATTTCGGTTCACAACCAACGCCCTCCACATCGCCGAAGACAGAAACAGATGGAGGATAATTATTAAAGAGAAGGTGATGCAGAAGGGAGGTCACGACCCTCAGCATTGAGGAACACGACGCAAGGAGGAGGAAAATTTTGAATATCATAACCAATAAGCATTCACCTTGTATCATGGAACGTAAAAAGAAAAAAATCAATTTTTTAATTAAACAAATCACCAACTGTTTGGAAGTCCTGAAATCCTATAAATAGTGAGCTTATTATGAAAATTGGTCATCAGTCCAATGTTTTACTTTACTGGGAATAGTTGAACTTAAGAAAAATGGAAACCACAACCACAGAAGCCGCTCTAATCGTCAGCCTAATTCAGCAAGGGTTGTCTCAGCGTAGTATCGCTCGACAGCTTCACCCAAGCCAGTCCAGTGTCTCCAAGGTGCACAAGAGATTCAGGGAGATCAGGAATTTAGTCCGGAGACCAGAATCTGGACGATGGCTATGCAAGACGCCAAGAGATGGTCGATTTATTGTCACCACTTCACTCCGAAAAAGACACCTGACCGGCGTCGACGTCCAATAGCAGCTAAGAGAAGTTAGAGGGAGAGCTGTGAGCGAGTGGACAGTCAGACGAAAACACAAAGAAGTGAAATTAACCCCAAAAAGGCCAGCCATGGGAACTAAATTGTCTCCAGCCCACCTACAAGTCCGGCTTCAGTTTGCTCGTGATCACTTGATTATATGGAGCAATGGAGTCGAGTCCTGTTCTCGGACATAACCAGAATATGAACCGTCGTCGGTCAATACTATGTAGGCAAGGCACGTCCTACGACAAAGATTTTGATAGCTAAAAAAAAATGATATACTTACCACAATCCCTAGTTCATTGGCCAGAAATTGTAAAAAATTGATATTAATAATAAAAAACTTACACCATACTTACTTCAAAATAAGCCGAGTATTTTTTTAAAAGACATAGTACATAATACACTTATATATTTTTTTATTATATAATTGTTCTAAAAATAACAAAAGCCTTTATATTGTAATCTGTCGTTTTTATGTTTTTACATACTTAAAGGCTTTTTTTATTTTCAGAAAGATTAAAAATATATAAGTATACGCACTATTTAAACTTTTTAAACTTCCGTGATTTGATGACATAATTATATACAGTCTGCCCGCGACCACGAACGCTGTAATGTGTTCGAAACGTCGGGAATAAAAACAAAATAGGTACGTGATAAATACCCGTTATTCAATTATAATTATATACGCACTATGTCATTATAAACAATCTAAAAAACCATATATATAATATATATATATATAATAATTGCACAGCATAACGAAATCAATAAATATAATACTTAAATAAATATAATCCAACCAAATTATACTGATAATTACATTATTTTACACCAGAGAACATAACACTAAAAAAAACAAATAAAATAATAAATAAATAGTGGCGGACATTTTTACACGGCACCATCTAGCCCCAAAAAACAAACAGGAATAAAAACTAACAAGTTAAAGCATATATAATTAGTTGAACCTCAAAACCAGGTAAGCGCCCATCTCTCAACACAAATTCAAACAATACGGTTTAACACGACAGAAGATGAGTGAGACATTATTTTCCTTCGCACTCATATTACCTACCGCGCTACTTGCACGCAGTACATGATGAAAATGCGCAAATTTAAACCTTAAGACAAAAACCTTTATTATTTCGGTTAATGTTAACAGAAATGTTTCGGTAACCTATAGTTTCGGTATACCGTAATTGAAAGTGTTAAACAACCGATTCATTACGGTGGTTAACCTTAACCGGAATATCCCTGCTCACAACACAACAGATTCTAGCAATTTATTTAGTACAAGTAGTAGTAAATGTTCTTTAAGGCAGATGAAAAGGTGAAAACACTGCGTTTTGTGAAATAACGAAGTAACCTATCAATTTATTATTACTCTGGGCTACTTGGAGAACACGCCAACTTATATTCACTCCCTTCATAGCTGACGTGTTTACCAATACATACAAACATCATGGAAATGTGTAGAGCATGTTTGGCGACTGGGATGGGCATGGTGCCTATGGACGAGCTCTTTATAAACATATACAACGAGTTAACTAATCTTAATGTAAGTTTGAAAGCAAAAATGATATACGGAGCCTATATCTCTGGTGGTGTAACTTCTATATAAGTCGAGAAGGGGTGGACTGATTTGCCTAATTTTTGTTTTGAAATATTTATGACAGTCCAGAAAAGTTGTAATGGTGAGAAAATATGAAAAAGTTGCAAGGAAAATGTTATATACTAAACATTTGATGTTACAATGTTATAATTTTGACTTTTGTGAAGTTAGCAGTTTCCATGTGCAGTGCAGATTTAACAAATAAACTAACTCCCATTGTTATGGCTAACTTCACAATAGCCTTGATCTGTTGGATATACCTACCATACTTGATATTGTATTATTTTCAGCTCACACCAGACGACATGCCACTGTACATGTGTAAGATGTGTCACAACGGAGCAAAGTTCTGCATTGAGTTCCGAGAAAAGTGTATCGCATCTGATAAAACTTTAAGAGAGATAATTCCACCGGTAAGTGAATTTTAACCGACTACAGCTACACTAAGAGAACCCATAATATGCGATCTGTTCAGGAGTGGGAGGGGGGTCTTTGAAAATACCACGCTTGGTCACTGGGACGGGGGGTGTTAGGTTTTCATCACATAGTCAATATCCTTTAGAATAAATAATTTTAGGTGTGCACACATTCTGAGTGTCACACACACGGCTTAGACAAACGTGAACCAAAACATTTTTTTTTAAAGTTCTGTTAGCAAAAAAATATTTAAAACCATATTTCTGTATTACTACGAGAAAACTCTAGGGCGAGGGGGGTGTGAGTGAAAACTACGGGTGGTCAAAAAAAAAGGGGAGGGGGTTAAAAAAAATGCTGTTTTTTTTTGTGCTCACAGTGTTACTTTCTTAGAAAAGGTTGTTTATATTGATGGTTACTTTTAACGCCCTGAAGTTTTCGGAAGTCTATTAACACCCTGTATATAAACATTTTCAGAAAAAAGTAAATCCAGATCTAGAAATTAAATATGAGAGTGAAGAAGAGAATGAGGAAGTGAACCTGGAAATAGTGAAAGAAGATGTCAAAATAGAGCCGAGTGATGAGGAACCAGATTTCTTAGAGAATTGGAGTAATTATGGTGAAGAATTAGAGTTGGAATCTGCGCCAGTACCTGAAGTAAAGGCGAAGGCAGAAGAACGAAATCGGGCTTGCAAAAACAAAAAGAAAGAGATAGTACCAATTGCTGTCAGATTGAAATGTGGTGAGTTTATGCTGACTTAATATATTTTTAAACTTATGCGATCTGTACAAATTATTATAAGTATTAAACGGGTATTCATTGCGTTTTATTTACCTATTTTTCCCGACGTTTCGACAGGTTTACACTGTCGTGGTCACGGGATGACTGACCTGTCGAAACGTCGGGAAAAATAGGTAAATAAACACGATAAATACCCGTTTAATACTAATAATAATATGCTGACTTAAATTAGTGTTTATTACAAAAATTAAAATACCCAACTGAAGGCCACTTTCACCATGCTCTGTTAATTAAACTAACAACTTGTTAGCCTTTTAATCGTCTGTTAAAGTTGTTTTGTGTTCCACAATGGCCTGACAAAGAATTATCTTTCGTAAAATGAAATTACTTAAAATGGATAAATAATGATACATTAACATTCTTGTTAATTTTGATGCCCGATCGAATGCTTTATTAAGAAAAGTTTGGTGAATTTGGACCTGAAAGTAATTGAAAATAGTTTCTTACAGCCGCCATTTGGATTTATGACATTTTGTATAGCCTATGTCACTCTTGTAATCCAGACGAATGCAACGACATGTTATTTGTCAAAATCTGTCCAGCCGTTTAGGTTACTAGTTTAATTAGTTATTCCCAGAAGAAATCGCAATTTTCTATGTGTAAACTGACATGTAACTGGCATTTTTTTTTGACATTGACAAGTCATTGTGTGTGCGAGATATTTTTATTTTCATTGCATTTTAGATCTCTTTTCTCGAATGTATAAGTTGTTCCGGCGCCTACAAAACTACAACGAGCAACTTCACTCGCGCACCTGTGCACCCGCGTTTTACGTAGGATAATATACTTACTTTCACGACCATTGCGTGTCAACTACTTAATTGTAAAACTTAAATCTATTAATTAAAAATAAGACTTATAATTGGACAAAATCTATTTTATTTCTAAACTACACCAAATCCACTGAGTTGTAACCCAAAGAAGCAACATTTGGCGACCGTGACAGGACACAAAACTGCAATCAAAGGAAACAGCGTGTTGTCCACCATCTTGTGCATTGGCTGCGCCCGACCGGGAAAAGAATTAAAAAGGAATTTTCTCAAGAAGTATCACTGCCTGGATCCAAACTACCATCTCAAATCAAAGCGGACTTCTGAAAATTGCTGGCTATCTGGTTGTGGCATTCTCTCTGGCCCGGAATAATTGGACATACATACTGGATTAATGGAAATACATAACCTTAAAATTGGACAAGGCTGGACATTTGGACTTGGAGTTGCAATTATTTGACGGTCTAGTGAAGTGACAAAACCTTCACGCCTGCAGAGTAATCTCCAACAAAGCTAAGTGCCCTTCCTTTAATAATCCTTCCAAAATACATACCTATAACCTCATACCCTTTCATTGCAATCTAAAATAATTGTGAAAGTAATCATTCAATCATTCAATTTAAAATCAAGTGTACCTAAAGCACTCTCTTAATTATCATACAAATAGTCCCCTATAAACATTATATAATAAAATTAAAATTAAATGAACATTTACAAAATAAACCCTAAAGAAACATACTTACCTACGTACCTATTTCAATAATTAACGTTAAATAAAATTCCTCACTACATACCTACAATAAATACAAAGTCATAAAATTGTGCAAAATAAACGTATTATCTAATTCAATTACTTGGCATTCCTCCACTTGCATTAAATCCAAAATCATTAATTGGTATTTGCGAAAGGTAACGCTTCTTTGCTGAACAATTCCAGGATTCGTGCGCTCAGCTGGTGGATAAATACCTATGAACAGTGTGCTTGAACTCGCACGGCTATCATTACCTAAAGATAACTGCAACAAAGACGATCAGCTGTTCTAATCCACCGCTCGAGCCGACCGGCTTCCGTACAATACCTACAGCAGACTTCGCAAAATAAGGAGCGTGAGAATAAACAATTTTTATTACCTTCTAATCATCTCGTAGGTATCTACCTACTCATTGTTGAACTTTGTCTAAGCATTTATTTTGTTTATTTGATATTTTTGTCTTTCTGTCTAGTTTCGTACCTAAAGCCATTCACTTAAATAAATTTATAAGTTATAATGACCGAAAAGATGGATGTTTTAAAGGTTTTAACGCTGAAGCGAAGTTCAATAAAGGGTCAAATAACCAAGTTTAAGAAATATTTGGATGAATTAGTACAAAAACACACTGAATTAGAACATTTAGAATATGCAGAACTAACTCTTAAACTTGGTAAATTCGAGATGTTGTCTTCTAAGTTTGAGGATGTGCAGAGTGAGTTAGAGATTTTGAATCCTGAAAGTATTGAAGTGGAGATTGATGCGCGGGACCTCATTGAGCGAGACATAATAAGACTGATAGCCATAGCTAAAGATTTGTTGGATCAAAATAGACAGAACTTGGAGCAGTCTCGAAGGGACTCTCACGCTCAATGCGGTCACGATCAGCAAGAGATAGGAATAAGGTTACCGAAATTGAAATAGCTAAATTCGATGGTGCTTACTTTCGCTGGCTAGAATTCAGAGACACCTTTACCACTCTTGTGCACAATAATGAGCGCTTATCGCCAATTCAAAGGTTTCATTACTTGATTTCGTATCTTCAGGGTGATGCGGCTAGGATAATCTCTAACTTGGAAGTCTCTTCAGATAACTACACCACTGCTTGGAGTTTACTGTTGGAGCGTTATGATAATAAAAGGTTATTGGTGAATCATCATTTAAAATCATTATTTAACGTTCAACCGATAAATCGCGAGTCAGAGAAATCGTTGCGCTTCTTCGTTGACCACGTAACAAAGAATCTACGAGCTTTAGCAAGTTTAGGTCAACCAACCACTCACTGGGACATTTTAATTATCTACATGTTATCCTCAAAATTAGACAGTAGATCCCTTGAAAAGTGGGAAGAGTTGCGTAACAGTCTCTCGGACATACCTACTTTAAAGGACTTCAATAAGTTTTTAACTGATCGCGCGGATGTTATTGAGGCTCTAAATCGGACTAAATACGATAATAATAATAATACGAAATCGGTAAACAATAATGATAACAAGCCCAATTCTAACACCAACCAACAAAGTCGCTCTAACAGTAATCAACAGCAGCGTCATACTAACAATCAAACAAAATCGTTTGCAAGTGCCAATCAAGGCACAGGCGTCTGTGTTTGTATAATTTGCAGCGCTAATCATAAAATTTACGATTGCCCAGATTTTAAAGCTAAAGGTATTCAAGAACGAATGGCTGACGTAAGTAAGTACAGACTGTGTGTCAACTGTCTCAGACAGGGACACCCAGAGAGCGAGTGCCGTATGGGGCCTTGCCGAGAACGAGGCTGCAAAGACCGTCATAACTCGCTTTTGCACCCTGCGTCCGCTCAATCGCAACAAACAATCGTAAACTTTTCTAAAGAAAGCGTTAGTCAGGTAGTTTTATCTACAGCAATGATTGAGGTTCAAAATCCAATCACGAATCGCTGCGAGAAGGTACGCGCTTTGTTAGATTGCGGCAGCCAATCGTCATTCGTAACTAAATCATTACAGGAAAGGTTAGGTCTAAAAACTAATCTACTAAATACTATTAACGTTATTGGAATAGGAAATAGTTGTAATAACAGTGTGACAGAAAGTTGTGTCGCACAACTAAAATCAATGACCACGCAATACAGCGTGACTTTGTCATGTTTCGTTCTTGATGAATTGACAGGAGAAATTCCAAAGTCTCCGATTGACATCAAGATGCTCAAAATACCACAATCTATAAGATTGGCCGATCCTAATTTGGGCCAACCTGCTCCGATTGATATTCTGATTGGTGCAGACCTCTTTTGGGATATCCTCGGATGTGATCAGCGTTCGTTAGGTCCAAATAATCCTAAACTCAGGTCTTCTAAATTTGGTTGGTTGATAGCTGGTCCTATTTACACCTCCAAATCTAAATCACAAAATAATATCCACTGTAATCATGTAATTGTTTCAGATGGTTTTCAAAATAATAATTTACAAGAAATGCTAACTAAATTCTGGTCTCTTGAGGAACTACCTCAGCGTCACTTTCTGAGCACAGAAGATGCGAAGTGCGAGGAAATGTTCAACTCGACCACATCTAGGTTAGAGACAGGCAGGTTTTGCGTAAGATTACCCCTAAAGGATTCTCCGGACTGCCTGGGCGATTCGTACAACTTAGCTAAAAGGCGGTTTCTCTATCTAGAAAAACGATTCAAAAATAATCCTGATTTAAAAAAGAAATACGTAGAATTCATTCGTGAATATTCTACTCTGAGTCATTTATCAGAATCACCCGTCACTAAACCGGAATCGTCGTATTTTTTATGTCACCATGCTGTTATAAAAGAATGTAGTGAATCGACAAAATTACGTGTCGTATTTAATGGATCTGAACCCACCTCCTCAGGCTACTCACTCAATGATATCTTACTAAAAGGGCCCCATGTTCAAGACTCTCTTTTCTCTATTTTAGTTCGAGCTCGGCAGTATCAATATGTAATTACTGGTGATATTGATAAATTTTATCGTCAAGTTTATATCTCCACAGTTCAGGATCGGAACCTGCAGCTCATTTTATGGAGAGAAGAAGAGTCGTTGCCTCTAAAAACATTACAGCTCAATACTCTCACTTATGGCACCGTAAGTGCTAGCTATCTGAGCACGAGATGCCTCTGGCAGGTGGGGGAAGAGTGTGATAACCCATTGATTAAAACTATAATTCAGCATGACTTCTACGTTGACGATTTATATACAGGTTGTGATGACGAAAGGCAGCTACAATTCATACTAAATTCAGTCACAGATAGTCTAAAATCTGCCTGCTTTACATTAAGAAAATTTAAAACTAATGCGCCACACTTACTTAACGAAGTGTTTGCAGGTAATGATGAATCACTTTATCTCAGTGAATCCACCAGCACTCTCGGCCTTGGATGGAACCCCACCAGTGATTCATTACATTTTCCATTCGAAATGCCACCTGTAGGTAAAACTATAACTAAAAGATTCATAATGTCGAACTCTTTTAAAATTTTTGACCCTCTTGGCTTGCTCAGCCCTTGTATAATTCAGCCTAAAATGATGCTTCAGAAATTATGGCAGCTAAAACTTGACTGGGATGAGCCAGTGCCTCAAACAATAAAAGAATCGTGGATTGAGTTTGTCAGTAATTTACCTTCTCTTTCTACATTGCAGATTCCTCGAAAGGTTCTTTGTCAATCGCCAAAACATTTTGAAATGCATGTTTTTAGTGATGCGTCGCAGTGTGCTTATGGCGCCTGCGTATATATGCGAACGATTGATGAAAATGATGATGTAAGAGTTAATCTATTGTGCGCTAAATCCAAAGTAAGTCCACTCAAACCTACTACTATTCCTCGCTTGGAGCTCTGTGCTGCGCTGCTCGCCGCGAGGCTATCTAAAGCCGTAATCAACTCTATTAGGCACAAACCTTCTCGTATCGTTCACTGATGTGACTCAACTGTCGTTCTATCTTGGCTTTCCAGTGACGCGTGTAAACTAAAGACTTTTGTTGCTAATAGAGTAGGTGAAATAATTGAAATTTCAGCTCAGTCTTCATGGCGCTACGTGCCGACTAATGCGAACCCTGCTGACATGATCTCCAGAGGAGTGAATGCCAGTCAACTTCGCGATCTGGAACTTTGGTGGTCGGGTCCGAACTTTCTTAATGGTGACGAATCCGAGTGGCCGTCTCTACCATCGCTTACTTGTCAAGATTTGCCCGAAGTCAAAGCGGTACATACATGCATTTCTGCCATTGAGCAAATACCATTAGTTGATTTTAAAAAATATTCTAAATTGACTAAAATTCAAAGATCATTTGCCTACGTTAGAAGGTTCGTACATAATTTGAAAAATCCTGAATCTAAATTGTCAGGCCATTTATCGGTCAAAGAATTGAATGATTCGTTTCAATATTTGTGCTCCGTTTCTCAAAAGGAATCGTTTCCTGATGAATATAAATTGCTATCCAAAGGCAGCTCATTGGGTCCAAGATCTAAATTGTTATCTTTGTCTCCCTTTTTTGATGACACTAATTTAATTAGAGTTGGTGGTAGAATCGATTCATCAAATTACTCTTATGAGAATAAGCACCCTATCGTGCTCGATTCTTCCCATCATTTGACAAAACTATTATTTGAGCGAGAACACGTCCGTAATCTTCATGCTGGGCCTCAGTTACTCTTAGCGTCTGTCCGGCAGTCTGTTTGGCCTATCAACGGGCGTCGCCTCGCTCGCCACGTCGTCCATCGATGCGTTCGATGTAGACGTGTGCAGGGTAAAGTTTTACAGCCGAAAATGGGAAACTTACCCTCACAAAGAATTAATCCCGGTTTCCCCTTCATTTCCGTGGGAGTGGACTTCGCCGGTCCATTCCACGTACTTAATCGTAAAGGCCGTGGAGCCAAATTACAAAAGGCTTATTTATGTTTATTTGTGTGCTTGAGATATAAATGCATTCACCTGGAGGCCGTGTCTGACCTATCTAAAAACGCATTTATGATGTCTCTGCGTAGGTTTGTAGCACGGCGGGGTAAGCCCATCGAAATTTTTAGTGATAATGGAGGTAACTTTATTGCTTCTGCCAAAGAACTAGGTACCTTTTTGAAACTAAATTCAAAATCTCTATCTGAACTTGCATCTCAGGAAGGCATAAATTTTGTATTCTCACCTAGCTACGCTCCTCATTTTGGCGGAATCTGGGAAGCCGGCGTGAAATCCGCGAAATATCATATTCGTAGAATAATGGGAAATAGTCATTTAACTTTTGAAGAGATTGGTACTTTGTTTACGCAAGTGGAGGCCATCTTAAATAGTCGTCCCTTGTGTCCACTTTCTTCCTCACCCAACGATCTCCTTTTCCTTTCCCCAGGGCATTTTTTGATTGGCAGACAGCTGACTGCAATGCCAACCCAAGACCTATCAGATGCCAAAGAAGGCAGTCTCCAACGATATGCTCGAGTTGAAAAGCTGCGCCAGCATTTCTGGCAAAGATGGCAGAAGGAGTACATCGCCGAGTTACAAACACGTAAGAAATGGAAAACAAACAACAGCAATCTAAAGGTCGGCGACCTCGTTTTGCTCCACGAAGACCATGTACCTGCTCTGAGCTGGCGCCTCGGCAGAATCACCAAACTACACACTGGACGGGACGGAATAGATCGTGTCGCTGACATCACCACAACCAAAGGTTGTGTACGCAGAGCACTGGTGCGACTGTGTCCTCTCACAGCAGAAGACGACGAAAGTTGAAAGTCAGGCTTTCAACGGGGGCAGGATGTTCCGGCGCCTACAAAACTACAACGAGCAACTTCACTCGCGCACCTGTGCACCCGCGTTTTACGTAGGATAATATACTTACTTTCACGACCATTGCGTGTCAACTACTTAATTGTAAAACTTAAATCTATTAATTAAAAATAAGACTTATAATTGGACAAAATCTATTTTATTTCTAAACTACACCAAATCCACTGAGTTGTAACCCAAAGAAGCAACATAAGTCAACCATCATCATCTTTCTGCCCTTTTCCCACGTTACGTGGGATCGGCACATGATCTTCTTCCATCCCCCTCTGTCATTCGTCATCTCACTCACTCCTTTCTCGAATGTATAAGTATTTATCTGAATCAACGATTCAAAACGCACAGCGAACAAGCGTGTATGGTCCAGTTAAATACTTATACGGGGAACAAACCGTGATGTGCGGTTAACTACCTCTTCCGCACTTCTTCCACCGACAACGGGTGGCGTGCGCGTGCGTTTCGTATATACGGGGTGTTACCAGACAACTACCGAAAACTTCAGGGGGTTAAAGTACCCATCAATATAAACAACTTTTTCTAAGAAACCAACACTGTGAGAGCGAAAAAAACAGATGTTCCATACAAAAGTTCAATACCAACTTGGCTAAAATGTATGAAACAGTTGTTTTTTCGCGCTCACAGTGTTGGTTTCTTAGAAAAAGTTGTTTATACTGATGGGTACTTTAACCCCCTGAAGTTTTAGGTAGTAGTATGGTAACACCCTGTATATTATTTTATTGCTGCTATAAGAGTGATCGTTATAAGTTTTTAACGAATTTAAAAGCAAGTGTTAGTAAAAAAGGAAAATTGAAAGACACCAACGTACGTCTAGGCAAGGTAAGCTAATGGAAATTATCTTTAATTCTTAGTTTTAATCGATTTCTGTGTGTATTTCTAAAGTATTAACTTGTATTGCAAACATTTTGAAAGATATTACGTAAAACATTGTAGGTAGGTATATAGTGCTTGCAGTTTTTCGTATATTTTGCTTTGTCGACGTACAACTGTGCAACTACGTAGATAATACTTATTCGATGTGACTCGGTATCATTGTTAATTCTATCTAGGCACTTACCCACTTCTTCATTGGGAAGTATTTAATCGAACTTTGTTATCTAGATACTTACACACTTGTACATTGGAATGTTGTTGAATCGAAATAAGTTAAGTACTTACACTTTGTTATTAAAACGATACTAACAACCGCACGCGGCTCCGCTTGCGCGGTACCTACCCGGATAAAAAGTAGCCTATGTTTCCAGGTCATAAACTACGCGTATTTCAAGTTTTATCAAAATCAGCTGAACGGATTCTAGCGTATGTAGTTATGTACGTCACAATCTGCTCTTCAGTTAAATTTTGAGTCCGTAATATAATATAAACACAAAAGTAACTCGGTTTGTTACCTTTTCACAACTAAACGGCTGAACGGATCGTAATGAAATTAGAGATAGATTATATCCTGCGACGGACATAGGCTATCTTTTGTCTCACAAAATAATCTTAAAGGCGTTGAAATAGGGGTTGAAAGTTTAATTAGAACGCATGGGTAAGCAACACTGGGCGCCGTCACTTTTTGGATGGGTGACCACTTTTTGCACTCCATAGTTCCCAATTAACCAATATTAATGATTTCAGAATTAATATGTTATATTGATGGATACAGGGGTAGAGGTAGGCCAAAGAAAAGATGGTTGGACTGTGTGAAAGCCATGAGTAAGAAAGGAGTGAGTGAGATGACGAATGATAGAGGGAAATGGAAGATGTTGTGCCGACCGCATAACGTGGGAAAAGGGCAGGAAGATGATGATATTGACGGATTTTTGTGGATAAAGTCGCGGGTAACAGCTAATTCATAATTTTATTGACTGGCCTCACAGCTCAGTTGGTAGTAGGTCTGCCTTCTGCGCTGCAGGTTGTGGGTTCGATCCCCACCCAGGATAAACATTTGTGTGATGAACGCAGATGTTTGTTCTATGTCCGGGTGTTACTATCTATTCCATGTATATATTTACAAAAAAAAAGTATATAATTAATCTATCAGCTATCTGGTTCCCATAGTACAAGCTTTGCTTAGTTTGGGGCTAGATGGCGTTGTTTGAAATGTCCACCAATATTTATTTAATTTTTTAGGTGAATCCCTCTCCAAAGATTTTATTGAAGATGACCTAAACCCTTTAACGGAAATAATTGAATACAGCAACAATGAACCTTCGAATGTAGAAGAATATAATCCTGAAACCATAGAGCATTCTCTATATATCACAAATAATGCTACAGTATCAGTGGATCTGACAGATGACAATATGTGTCCCACTTTAACAGGAATAGAGTCTCTGATGAATATTAACAAATATTCATGTATATCTCTACAAATTGTCCAAACAATCTCTGGCGATTCTTTAGTATCTACTCCATCATTATTGCCTTTAAAGCCTTCTTTATCAATGAAAACCCAACCCTCAGATATTAAGCATGATAACCTATTAATAAAGTGTACAAAAAAAGATGATAAACGTAAATTATGGCTTGATGTGAAACGTAAAATTAATAAAAACTTAGGTAAAGAATACGTAAGTAGAGGTGGGAAAATGAGGGAGAAGAAAGAAATGGGAGCGACTTGCGGAGATAAATGCAAGTTGAAATGCTCAACCAAATTTACAGATTTTGAGAGAAATCTGCTATTTTCCTCTTTCTGGTCTATGGGAGAATTGGTGCGCCATTGGGATTACATAAATGAATACTGCGATAGGATAAATAAGCGTCGTATTACGAATGAAATGAGTACTCGACGGGAATTTACTATAATATATTACTTACCTAAGTTTGTCGATGATAATTCGACCGAATATCCCAAATCACAAGTTAAAATTAAAGTTTGTAAGACCATGTTTTTGAATACTTTGGGGATTAAACAAGGGCTGGTGTATTCTGCTTTGAAAAAGCTTACTTTACAGGGCACGGATGCCCGTGACAGAAGAGGGCGCCATAATAGACATAAAAAAGTAACTAGTTTACGGAAAAAAAGATAGAAGCATTCCTTCAAGGGAAATCCGCGAATCGTTACACCAAATTTCACAAATCGAAACTCCTTCGTAGATTTGCCGAAAATTGATTAATGTTGATTTTATTCCCTCGTCAAATAAATTGCCGTGTAACGTGTAGATTAAGTAAATTTTTGATATTATATTTTGGCATAATTGACAGCTCCGCCTACCACAGCACATTTTTGTGGGGTAATTTTTTAGTCCAAGGAGTACTTCCATGTATTTTCCGTTCACTAAGCCTACGTCACTTGTGATCTAAACGAATCTATCAACACTTCATTTGTCAAAATCTGTCGAGCCGTTTGGACTACAGTGACAGCCAAAGGAATTCTAATAATATTAGAGTTCCTTTGGCTGTCTGTATACATACACCCCGCTTCGCAGTGAAAAAGACTTAGTTTTAAATACATAAGGAAAATAATACTGTGATTGTGATGTGTTTTTGATATCTTATATTTGTTGTTCAATGTTGGAATGCCATTTTAGTAGTAGGTACTGCCACGAGCTTTAATTTGGGACCCATTTCCTTGAAATGTTCTAAGAACACTCAGAATGCAATAAGGTTGAAAGCTTAGGCCAATAATTGTGATTAAATGTCAAATGTAGACAGAGACAGAGATATATACCTATCTTACCTTGTTTTCGTAATTTATTGGCGGCTTAGAAATGATATTCTCTTTAACGTAGTGATTACATTCTCATTAATCATTTTTTTTTGTGTCTGTGCTAAAAAAGAAAGTCATAGTGACAAGATTGAAAGCGAAAATTTAATCTATATCTATACTAATATTATAAAGAGGAAAGTTTTGTATTTTTGTATTTTTGTTTGTAACGAATAAACTCAATAACTACTGGTCCGATTTCAAAAATTCACCGTTAAAATGCTACGTTATCCCTGAGTAACATAGACTATATTTTATGTAGGTACCACGCGAGCAAAGCCGTGAGAGGAAGCTAGTAAAATATTATTTGAAAATGAATAACATGCTAAAGTTGTAATGACAACAGGTCAGTGACAATTGGTCGGAGTAAATCGGAAATATTCGTTTCAGCCTCGTTCTATCGTAGTTGTCAAATATGTGTACGTCAAAAATAAAAGCTCTTACCTACAGTAAAAATTTTGCTATGCGATATTCCACCTTAGGTGGGTCCCAAATTAACGATCGACACTGTACCTAAGAGTATTTTAAAAACTACATAATTTTGATATAGGGCTATGTTTTGTTTTTATTATTATGTATTTAAGGTATTAAGTTAACCAAAGTGTTGCCAACTGTTTTGATAAAATTTATTAAGTTGATAATTATTTTGTATAAGAGTCTCATACAAATTTAATTTGTAATACAGTAGGTACATAGATAACTTTAATTATGAATAAAATATTTTTTAAAGTATAATAGTTATTTTTTTATTTTACTTATTAATTAGATCCGACTTTTCGTTTTACTAAAAATAGGTTGGTAGATAAGAAAGTAAGGTTATAATAATAATATATATTAATTGGGTCAATAATGCCCATCGCCGCTTATAAGAATATTAACCTATGACACACCTTTGAATTTTTGGTTCTAGGGTATGCCTGTTTCCTCACGATGTTTTCCTTCACTGTTTGAGAGCACTGGCATACGCACATACATTTTTCGAATAGGAAAAACCATTGGTGCACGATCAGGTTTGAACCCACGACCATCATGAGCCAGGGTGCTACCACACCGCCAGTACTCTTAACACTCGGTAATAACCAAAATAAAAAAATAAAATTTTTCAAAACGTTTTTCGTCAAAACTGTTTTCTACAAATGCTTATGCTGGAAATTTTTGCTTTTCGCAGTTACATACTTTAACGTGAGACGTTTTCTGATAATATTATAGGCTATACAAAATGTCAAAAAATCCATTAAGGCGGCCGTACGAAGCCATTTTCAATTACTTTCAGTCAGGTTTTTGTTATCTTCTTTCTTTATATATAAAAATGAATTGCTGTTCGTTAGTCTCGCTAAAACTCGAGAACGGCTGAACGGATTTATCTTATCTTGGTCTTGAAATGTTCGTGGAGGTCTAGGGAAGGTTTAAAAGGTAAGAATAATTCGAATAACTGCCGGGAAAACCCTAAAAATAGCCCTTTTCTATTTCCCATACAAACGTTTTCTAAATAAGTACGAAGTCTGCCGGGTCAGCGCGTTTGAAATAAATACATGTTAGGTACACTCTTGTAATTTTGTTGTTTCAGGTTTATGCCCAATGATATTAAAAAGCAAAACTGACCTTAATGATCATTTAGAAAATCACAAAAAGGACTTTTACTGCAGCTTATGCAAAGAAAGTATTTTAAGTGTGTCTCATATGTTTGGGCATCGCATGAATCATGTACCGAACGACCAGAAAGTATGTCATTTATGCAACAAAAGGTTTTTCTCATCAGAAAACTTGGAATTTCACTGTATGAGAATCCATGAAATGGCTGAAAAGGTAATACTTTGGTAAAGCTTTGAGAATTGTGAAGCTGTAAATTTTCATAGTTAAAACGATAACGTTTTGCTCCCCTTTAACTTAGTCCAATATTTATAAATTTGGAAATGTTGTAGATACAACGAAAAACTAGGCTTGTGCTTTTTTATTTTCAAGAAATGTTGCTTAACATAAATGTTATGGATATAAATATCCTATTATTGACGACCTCAGTGGCGCAGCGGGCAAGAGTCCGCCTGCGACGCAAGTGGTTAAGGGTTCGATTCCCGCCTTGGAACAAATTTGTGTACGATCTGCAGAAATTTGTTCCGTTGGTCTGGGTGTGTATGTATAATAAAAAATATCTATCTATGTACCTATATCATGTATTAAATATATCAGTTATCTAGTACCCATAACACAAGCTTTGAGTAGCTTACTTTGGGGCTAGATGATGCTGTGTGGATTGTCCAGCATTATTTATTTATTTATTTATTTATTTATTATAGATATAATAATATGCTAATAACTAAATTAAAAACGTACAAGCCTAGTATTTAGTTGTATATACAATATTTCCATCGTTTTTGTTTATCAAAAAATTATTGCGCACTTAAAACTGGAATTCCTTCAGGCGGGTTGTTCAAGACAATTTTTTACAATTTCTATTCAGCCAACTATAAATTGTGGTATATCATTCGAAAGGTAATTTTCTTACATATAAAATGATATCAAAAATATTCAAAATGAATTGAATTTTTTACCAAATATTTGGGAATTATTGCAATAGGCCAAAGTTGTGGACGTATAAATGAATAGGCGGTAATATACTCTGAAGTTCAATTGTTTGACTGAATTTGAAATTGGACTGATGACCAATTTTCATAAACGCCCACTTTTTATAGGATTTCAGAACTTCCAACATTGAAGATTTGTTTGAAAAAATTATGTTTTTTTTCTTTTTACGTTCCATGACACAAGGTGAATGCTTGTTAGTTATGGTATTCAAAGATTTTGATAGCTAATAAAATTACCTGATCTCCTGCGGTGCATTTGTCTGACAACTACGTCGCTCTGGTTTTTATATTATTTCTCGTGTTATTTTGAGTTTTATTGCGTAATTTTGGTGGTTATTTTGCCAATAAAGCCCGGGTTCTTGACGCGAGTGTAAAATATGTGGATTAGAGTGAATAGTTCTCTTCAAATTCCATCGGAGGAAATCCCGAGAATTTTCAACAAAACAGCCATCTTTTGTTTAAAATTGACTTGACAACTTGACTATGACTCTGTGACGTTGACAATACTTATAATTAAATACACTTGACACTGGCAAAATTGTTCTCTAAGAGACAGATGCCATAATTGAAGAAGAAGAAAAATTACCTTTCAAATGATATACCACAATCCCTAGTTCATTGGACAGAAATGGTAAAAAATTGTCTTGATGAAGCGATTCCAGTTTAAAGCTCGCGAGTGTAGTTTATAATGTTAGTAGGATTTATTTATTTTGTAGGATGCCAAAATTCAATGCAAGATATGTCTATCGACATTTGACGGCGTGAAGCAACTTCAAAAACACGTTGTAGGACATAGAGAACCAAAATTCAAATGCGAACTATGTCCTAAAAGGTAAAATAGAGAGTTACAAGAGGATTGTGAAGTACGTCTACCATGAGTTGTCACATTTAGATCGGCTGACGTTACCACAGTAGTAATAGTACGTTACTATGACATCTGTCACAATTGTTACTCATGGTACCAAATTCTAAGCAAACTACAGTCGCTGTAGTACGCTGTGACGTAGGATAGTTAACTACGTGACGTTTTAGTATCCAACTATCCGCTAGAGGCGCTGTACAAGTTTTCTTACATTTTTTAACTACAGTCGCTAGCGAGTTGAGATGGTGAAAACTCATGGTAGACCTACTGTACATTTTCATATAAAAAGCGATAACGTATTGCTCCCCTTAAACTTAGTCCAATATTTATAAATTTTGGAAATGTTTTAGATACAACGAAAAACTAGGCTTGTACGTTATTATTTTAATGAAATATTGCTTAACATAAAGTTATGGATCTAAATATCCTATTATGGATATAATAATATGCTAATAACTTTTATGTTAAGCAATATTTCATTAAAATAAAAACGGCACTGAGATAGGTTATAGTCTGGAATAGCACTTAGGCTTGTAAGTTTTTATTTTAATGAAATATTGCTTAACATAAAGTTATGGATCTAAATATCCTATTATGGATATAGTAATATGCTAATAACTTTTATGTTAAGCAATATTTCATTAAAATAAAAACGGCACAGAGATAGGTTATAGTCTGGAATAGCACTTAGGCTTGTAAGTTTTTATTTTAATGAAATATTGCTTAACATAAAGTTATGGATCTAAATATCCTATTATGGATATAAATTATGCTAATAACTTTTATGTTAAGCAATATTTCATTAAAATAAAAAAGTACAAGCCTAAGTGCTATTCCAGACCATAACCTATCTCTGTGCCAAATTTCATCAAAATCAATTCTGTACTTTTTGCGTGAAAGAGTAACATACATCCATACATTCTTACAAGGTTTCGCGTTTTTAATATTAGTAGGGATGTAGAATACTAAATCAACATCTTCCTGCCCTTTTCCCACGTTATGTGGTCGGCACAACATGTGATCTTCCATCTCCCTCTAACATCCGTCATCTCACTCACTCCTTTCTTACCCATGTCATCTTTCACACAGTCCATCCATCTTTTCTTCGTCCTACCTCTCCCCCTGTATCCATCCACATTCATATTTAACACTCTCCTCGTCACATGACATTCATCTCTTTAACATTTAGAATGTAGAATACTAAATAATATATTTTATTTCAGATTTCGTTTCTCTGGCGGTCTTAAAGCGCATATGGGCAAACATTTAAACAAAAAAGTATACAAATGTGATCTTTGTGATCATACAAGCAAGTACCATAATAGCATACTTGTAAGTTGAATGTACATTATTGATTGGTGAGCGAAGCAAGCAAAAATTTTAGTGGCAAGTAGGGCGATTTGGCGTTGTATGTTTGCTATAGCATAATCGATATCTAAATAGAAATAGTTCTAGTTTTATTTTTCAAAAAGACCGCGTTCGACTCCCGAGCTGAGTACCTACGAGTTTTTTTTAAATGTGTTAAAGCAGTTTTGCTTTTTACTAAAATCGAAGACATAGTTCCTAAGAACATCCTCATGAATTCATAATACATTACCGAATTAATATTACATTGTTATTGAAGTAGTAACGTTTCTATAATGTAATCGTTACGGAATCGTTCTGGAAGACTTCGTGGTAAGGCCCCAGATCTTCGTAAGTCTTATAGTTTCAGACTTTCCCATACTAACCGATCTAAATGTTACACCCTGTATAGTAATTATAATTTACTAGCTTCCACCCACGGCTTCGCCCGTGTGATACCTTGAAAAACAAAAACCAATCTATCCCACGGGAACCGTACATTTTTCCGGGATAAAATGTAGCCTATGTGTTATTCCAAACCATAATCTATATCTGTGCCAAATTTCATTCAGATCCGTTCAGCCGTTTTAGCGTGAAAGAGTAACAAACATCCAGACATCCCGACATCCAGGCATCCTCACAAACTTTCGCGTTTATAATATTATATGATTTATATTTCCTTTCTAGAACCATAAACTAAGGAAGCATACGGCTGATAAAGTGTCTTGCAAGACCTGTGGTCGTATATTCGCGAGCCAACAAATATTGGATAAACATAATTGCAAACATCGGCAGGCGGCTGTGTGTACCGTGTGCGGTATCACATTCCAAGCGAAGGGCAAATACACCGTGAGTATAAATGTCCTCACAGCTCAGTCGGTAGTAGCTCTGCCTTCAGCGCTGCAGGTTGTGGGTTCGATCCTCACCCAGATCTAAAATTTGTGTGTTGTGTTCTGGGTGTTATGTATTCTATATGATTATAAAAAAAAAAAAACTTGCTGGTGTCAAGGGACACCCGGATGGAACGAAGTTCCTTTCCTTGCTTTCTATGATAGAGAGAGAGAGAGACAGACAGAGAAACATGCGCACGCCGCACAGCTTACTATAGCAAAGTGTCGTTACAACTTTTCGTGAGAATTTATCCGTCTAGCCCCCTTTCACAACGCGCGATAAGGAACTTCGTTCCAAAAAATATATCATTATGGTTTCCATAGTAAAACTTCCTTAGTTTGTGGCTAGATGGCGCTGTGTGAAATGTCCACCAATATTTATTCTGATAGACTGTCCTCACAGCTCAGTTGGTAGTAGCTCTGCCTTCTGCGCTGCAGGTTGTGGGTTCGATCCCCCAGGACTAACATTTGTGTGATGAACACAGATGTTTGTTCTGTGTCTGGGTGTTATTTATTATGACACGTATTCTATGTTATGTACTTATAAAAAAAATCTATCAGCTTTTAGTTTCCATAGTAAAACTCCCTTAGTTTGTGGCTAGATGGCGTTATTTATTATTCTAATTCTGATATTTTCTGATCTACTGGCCTCACAGCTCAGTTGGTAGCTCTGCCTTCTGCGCTGTAGGTCAGTGTTGCCAGATGAGACAAATTATATTACAGCGTTTGGTGCTCAAAAGTGGTCAAAATTACAGTGTTTGGCCCAAAAGTGGTCAAAATTACAATGTTTGATACAAAATTACAATAAATGCCCGTTACAAAAAATTACAGTGTTCCCTTACACTGTAATTTTTTTAGTATTACAGTGTACAGTGGATCGTGTGAAAATACAGTAGATCTGCTGTAATTACAGTGTATCTGGCAACACTGCTGTAGGTTGAGGGTTCGATCCCCACCCAGGACTAACATTTGTGTGATGAACGCAGATGTTTGTTCTGAGTATTTATGTATTTTATGTATGTGTTATTTATAACGTATTCTATAAAAAAAAAAAATATGATCACGACTGTAATCCCCAGGCTCGGTAGATATCTCCTCAGATCTTTAGTTACTTAGATCTTTGAGGATATCTAAAGGGGGTAGTCAGAGGCAAGTCCAAACATTACATTTGGTACATGCCCACATTTTGCACAGTAGTTAGTATTCCGTACGTGACAGGTTGCAAGCCCATCGCCGCTTATAAGAATACTATATTCTATGTATTCTATGTCTGTGTTTATTAATCTATCAGCTCTTCTTGGTTTCCACAGTAAAACTTCCTTAGTTTGTCGCTAGATGGCGCTGTGTGAAATATCCACCAATAATAATTATTCTGATAGATTCTGAAAGACTGGCCTCACAGCTCAGTTGGTAGTAGCGCGGAAAAAAAAACAGGTGTTTCATACAAAAGTTTAATACCTACTTTGCTAAAATGTATGAAACAGCTGTTTCTTTCGCGCTTACAGTGTTGGTTTCTTAGAAAAAGTTGTTTATATTGATGAGTACTTTAACGCCCTGAAGTTTTCGTAAATAGTCTGGTGACACCCTGTATAATGTTTTTGTCTAGTAACACATTATATTCAGTTAATAACGAGGACCGAGACGAGTTCCTCGCCTGTTCTTCTCGTACTTGGGTTAGGTTGGAATTGGCACATAGAATCACCTAGCTTATAAGACGTTTCAAAGTGATCCTTGTGATTTTTATTGAATAAATAATTTTCAATTTACTTTGGGGCTAGATGATGCTGTGTGGATTGCCCAGCATTATAATTATATTTATCTTTTATTATATTTTAATTTCAATTACATGAAATATTTGTTGATCTCTTCAGTTGAATCAGCATATGAAGTTGCATGCGGCCGCACAGTTCAAGTGCGCCGAGTGCGGCGCCTCCTTCCGCTCGAGAGGGAACTACATAGCGCACTTGGACCGACATGAGGGGGCACCCCGCTACCGGTGCGAGTACTGCGAGCGGGCTTTCTACTCGCAGTCAGTGCTCATCAAACATCGCCGCGTGCACACAGGTACTAACAAAGGTCTTTCAGGGGCCTTACCACGAATTGCATGTCGCTGCACAGTTCAAGTACGCGGAGTGCGGCGCCTCCTTCCGCTCGCGAGGGAACCAAAGATTTAAATCGTAGATATGCCCGGACGCCAAAAACTGGGGCACTGTTTTTACTTGTGTATGTTAACATAATGCCGATGCACGCACACTAATAATAAATAAAATAAATAAATAAATAATGCTGGACAATCCACACAGCATCATCTAGCCCCAAAGTAAGCTACTCAAAGCTTGTGTTATGGGTACTAGATAACTGTTATATTTAATATATTATACTTATACATAGATAGATATTTTTTATTATACATAGAAAACACCCAGACCAACGGAACAAATTTCTGCAGATCGTACACAAATTTGTTCCGCAGCGGGAATCGAACCCGCAACCTCTTGCGACGCAGGCAGACTCTCGCCCGCTGCGCCACTGAGGTTGTCAACTGTTTGATTCCATTTTTACTAATGATTAGTAAAAATGGAATCAAACAGTTATTTCAACATTTATTGTCCAATTATATTGCACGATCTTTCGTAAAAAAATATACTTAGTCCTTCGGTATAGGCGACCAAGAAATTGGTTTACCACTCTAAGGCTGAATATCATTTGCACGTACAAAACATCAAGGGCTATTTTCGCTTGACAGATTAATAACCTCATTATTATTTAACTAGCTTCCGTCAGCGGCTTCGCCCGCGTGATACCTTGAAAAAAACAAATCTATCCCGCGGGAACCGTACATTTTTTCTGGATAAAAAGTAGCCTATGTGCTATTCCAGACTATAATCTATATCTGTGCCAAATTTCATCCAGATCCGTTCAGCCGTTTCAGCGTGAAAGAGTTATCATCCATACATCCTTACATCAATACATTCTTACAAACTTTCGCGTTTATAATATTAGTAGGATTTTACTTATGTATAATTTTTGTCCGCAGGCGAAAAGCCGTATGTTTGTACGATATGCAAAAAAGGCTTCACAGGTAACCACAATTTAAAAGTGCATATGAAAGTTCATGGCATTGTGAACCTTATTAAGAAGAAGGATAACGGCGACGATTAAGTGGTCTGAATGTCGGACCACCAAGGGAACGGACGAGAAAAAAGTGCATGCGGCGGAGATGAGAATTATTATTAGTATTAACCGGGTATTTACCTATTTTTCCCGACGTTTCGACAGGTTTACACACTGTCGTGGTCACGGGATGACTTTATGATGAAAAATAGGTAAATAAAACGCGTTTACTACTAAGTACCTGGATGACCGAGCTTTGCTTGGTTTTTTTTTTGGTAAACGACGTTTTCTAAAAATGAAACCTAGCTAGATCGATTTATCGCCCCCGAAACTCCCAGCATACTAAATTTCATGAAAATCGTTGGAGCCGTTTCAAGGTATAAATAAGATAATAATAGTTAAATAAAACGCGATGAATACCCGTTTAATACTAATAATAATGTGTTCAGATCGCGTAAGTTTAAATATATGGAGATGAGAATATTGGATAATAGATACATAACTCGCAGAAAGTTGATCTTAAAACTATTATCTATGTTATCTATTGTTTATAAAGGTAAATTGAGCTAAGTATATTTAATTTGTTTTGGAATTTCATGTACAATATAATCATTTAATTTCATAAATCAATTTTGTGTTTAAGATTTGTGCACTAAATACCTAGGTCCCTTAGGTACTTAACAAAAACATTGCTAGATACTTATTGATTGAGCGAGCGAAGCAAGCGAAATTTAAGTGGCAAGTAGGGTGATTTGGCGTTGTATGTTTGTGTGTATGTTTGTTAGAGCATAACTTACTTAAGAACCGTTAATTCAATTTGCATGAAACTTGGAAGGTCTAGAGATTCTGCTGTAGATTTGCTGGTAAGCGTATGAGCTTAATCGGTGAAGGGGTTGTAAAGATATTAAGTTCCAAAGT
Organism: Cosmorhoe ocellata; assembly: GCA_963675405.1. Taxonomy (NCBI): domain Eukaryota; kingdom Metazoa; phylum Arthropoda; class Insecta; order Lepidoptera; family Geometridae; genus Cosmorhoe; species Cosmorhoe ocellata. The sequence goes on from OY776273.1 coordinate 2,217,929, forward strand.
CGAAAAAAAACCTTTAGATTTAATGAGTGGGGTATCAAATGTATTTTTATATATACAGTCGTGGTCAACTAATTAGGGACACTCTTTGGTTAAACCGAATTGTGAATTTATTTTTTATTTTCCAACGAGTCTAAACCATATTCCATATCTCTTACATGTAAGTATAATTAGTCATTTATGTGCCCGATTATACAAACAATAACAACTTCTTAAACATTAAACCTCTTTACAGTATAGCTGATAGATTATCGTAGTGCTATTTGTTCAAATAATGCTGGCTGGCCATTTAATTAGGGACACTGAGATATTGCGTTCTATTTTCAAAATTTGAATCTCAATACTTTTTTACTTCTTCTCTTATTGTTTCGTGGTAGTTTTGGCGGCAATCCCGATATTTATTTTAAGTTTTGAAAAATATTTTGAAGAAAAATGGGTAAAAATAAAAGTTGCGATCCAACACTACGAAAAATTATCATGAAGTTTGTTGTCGAGCATGGTTGGCCATACCGAAGGATAGCAGAACATTTAAATTGTTCAAAAACTATGGTATACAATGCAGTGCAACATGTCAGACGCAATAACACAGATTTAAATGTGCCCAGAACAAAAAGATCGAGAAAAACAACTCCGCAAGAAGATAGAATGATAGCCAGGTTAGCTAAGAAAGATCCGTTTCTAGGCTCTATTTTAATTAAACACGAAGTGTTTGGGACAGACGAAAGAGCTGGTGTCTCAGCTAGGACCGTTCGACGACGTCTGGTAGAAGCAGGGTTGTTCGGAAGAGTGGCTCGCAAAGTACCGTTGTTGAAGAAAGAACATAGAAATGCTCGTTTGGCGTTTGCACGTAAATATGGACATTGGACCTACGCCCAATGGCAACATGTATTATTCTCTGACGAGACCAAGGTTAATTTGATTTCTTCAGATGGAAGGCAATACGTACGGCGTCCAGTAAAAGCGGAAATGAATCCAAGATTCACAAAAAAGCAGGTGAAACATGGCGGTGGAAACATTAAAATGTGGGGTTCATTTTCTGGACGTGGAGTGGGACCTGTGAGGAAAGTTCAGGGTAACTTAGACCAACATCAATACAAGGCAATATTGGAGGAAACGATGCTTCCCTATGCTGAGGAGCATCTCCCTATTATATGGACGTTTCAGCATGATAACGACCCAAAACATACCGCCCGTTCAGTCAAGTCGTTTCTTACCAGTCAGTCAGTATCGGTGCTAGATTGGCCAGCAAATAGCCCGGACCTTAACCCAATCGAGCACCTTTGGCACGAAATCAAGAAAAAAGTAGCCACTTATCGTACCACAACTTTAGATGAACTTAATGAAGCTTTTTGTGAGGCATGGGCAAACATTCCTGTCGAAACATGCCAGAAACTGATAATGTCTATGCCACATCGGTGTCAAGCGGTAATTACTAACAAAGGTTTTGCTACTGGGTACTGATTTTACACGTAATAAAATGGAGCTGTTAAAGATATTATAATACTGCAGATTATTAGTTTTGTTTAACTCTATTTTTCATTATAGTTTACTGTCCTTAATTAAATGTCCAGCTACAGAATTATACCTTAAAATTGAATACATGTTCAACCTTTGATATTAAATACTTTTTTCTATTTATTTATTCTTTTATTTACAGCCATTTAAAGCATAATAATCGGACCAAATTATGCAAATAATAGTTACTGAGAAATCAATAGGGTTTTATATTTGTATGTACATAACCGGTTATTGTTCTTCACTATCTTGCATGTCCCTAATTAGTTGACCACGACTGTATATTTAGGTAGGTCTGAATAAAAGTGATCGCGACTAATCTCTAGTTCTTAGATCTAAAGAGGGTAGTCAGTGGTACGTCCAAACATAACATTAGGCACGTGCAAAGATTTTGCACAGTAATTAATATTCTGCAAGTTACTCGCCGCTTATAAGAATACTAACCTATGACACGCACCTTCGAATTTTTGGTTCTAGGGTATGCCGGTTTCCTCACGATGTTTTCCTTCACCGTTTAAGAGCACTGGCATTGCGCACATAAATTTTTCGAATGGAAAAACTCATTGGTGCACGACCAGGTTTGAACCCACGACCTTCCGATCGTGAGGCAGGGATGCTACCACTACACCACGCTCTTATATCATTAGTATACTCAACAATATTTAACTAGAGATCTGGATATATCTAGAGTTGATACAAAACTTAGTATCAACTAGACTACTTCCTAGTGACTGTCCTCACAGCTCAGTTGGTAGTAGCTCTGCCTTCTGCGCTGCAGGTTGTGGGTTCGATCCTCACCAAGGACTAACATTTGTGTGATGAACGCAGATGTTTGTTCTATTTCTATGTGTTATTATGTATTCTATGTTTGTATTAACAACAAAAAAGTATTTAACTTTGCTTAGTTTGGGGATAGATGGCGTTGTAAAATGACCACCAATATTTTTTTATTTATTTATTATGACATCAATATGACATGACTCTTGTTTTACACATATCACAGGGATAGGGCATTAGTTGTCCATTATATAATTTACTATGTATTACATAGATATGCTTCTGTTGAAACATTTCAAAATCCCGAGCTGATATACTTTTTACATGAGTTAACAAATGATCTTTCATTTCATCGTTAAACGGGAATATCCTATGGCATAATTTACATGAAAATAACTCGTCTCGACTATGTAATCTTTCTATATGAGTTAGTAAGTTACATTTTTGGATGAAATCCCGGCCGCAACTTTCGCATGTGAATGGTTTAATCCCGGTATGTAAATTCATATGCATTTTTAGCCCAGCTCTATTCTGTAATTCGCGCCCACAAATACTACAAACACATTTTTTATTCTTCCTCCGAGCGAAAACTTTATGGCAATTAATTAATCGACCTAAACTCTCCACGTTAATACCCTTCTCGTGAATCAACATGTGTCGCTTCAAGAAGGTTTTGAACGGAAAAGTTTTGTTGCAAACTTGACATGGGAACTGTTTGTCTCTGGAATGGACGCGCATATGAGTTTGAAGGTTAGTTTTCTGATTAAAACCTCTTCCGCAGCTGTCGCACGAAAAAGGTTGCACACCTGTATGCAACCTCACATGTATCCTCAAACCGTGGATGTTAGAAAACCTCTTTCCACAAATACTACAGACAGTGCAATAGTTACTGTGTACATTAAGTTTCTTTTCACTTATGAATCTATACAAGCAGAATTTACAAGCATATGCCAATGTCTGGTCATGGACTTTTGAATGTTGTTTTAATGCTCGTTCCGTGTGAGATTTATAATGACATTTGTTGCAATAGTATCTGCAACGTCTGCCAGTTATATTAGAGCTATATTTAATACCCGGTGACTGTTTAAGTGAAATATCTAAAGCGATTCCTAAGTTTTGTAGAATTGATTCTGTAAAGGTCTCGGGTGTTTCAAGGTTTTCAGTTTTGACATGGACCGGGTACTCCACGGGTAAGGGTGGCCATGTTGCTGTGTCAGGTGGCATTGGCCCGGGGTGAGGGTATCCGTTAGGAGTCTCTTCATCAACTCTGGTGGTTGTAGTGTGTAACTTATCATCGGTTGGTGATGGTGACTCTGAAATTTATAATTTATTTAATATTATATTTATAGAAACGCTAACTAAGTACATAGATCCTATTAATATTATAAATTGATAATAATATCTGATCCTATGAATATTAAATGTTTGCGGCTTTCTTAGAAAAGTTGTTCATATTGATGGGCACTTTAACCCCCTGAAGTTTTCGGATGTATTCTGGTAACACGCTGTATATATTAATAGTAACTATGTATATTGTGTGAATTTGTATATACAGTCGTGGTCAACTAATTAGGGACACTCTTTGGTTAAACCGAATTGTGAATTTATTTTTTATTTTCCAACGAGTCTAAACCATATTCCATATCTCTTACATGTAAGTATAATTAGTCATTTATGTGCCCGATTATACAAACAATAACAACTTCTTAAACATTAAACCTCTTTACAGTATAGCTGATAGATTATCGTAGTGCTATTTGTTCAAATAATGCTGGCTGGCCATTTAATTAGGGACACTGAGATATTGCGTTCTATTTTCAAAATTTGAATCTCAATACTTTTTTACTTCTTCTCTTATTGTTTCGTGGTAGTTTTGGCGGCAATCCCGATATTTATTTTAAGTTTTGAAAAATATTTTGAAGAAAAATGGGTAAAAATAAAAGTTGCGATCCAACACTACGAAAAATTATCATGAAGTTTGTTGTCGAGCATGGTTGGCCATACCGAAGGATAGCAGAACATTTAAATTGTTCAAAAACTATGGTATACAATGCAGTGCAACATGTCAGACGCAATAACACAGATTTAAATGTGCCCAGAACAAAAAGATCGAGAAAAACAACTCCGCAAGAAGATAGAATGATAGCCAGGTTAGCTAAGAAAGATCCGTTTCTAGGCTCTATTTTAATTAAACACGAAGTGTTTGGGACAGACGAAAGAGCTGGTGTCTCAGCTAGGACCGTTCGACGACGTCTGGTAGAAGCAGGGTTGTTCGGAAGAGTGGCTCGCAAAGTACCGTTGTTGAAGAAAGAACATAGAAATGCTCGTTTGGCGTTTGCACGTAAATATGGACATTGGACCTACGCCCAATGGCAACATGTATTATTCTCTGACGAGACCAAGGTTAATTTGATTTCTTCAGATGGAAGGCAATACGTACGGCGTCCAGTAAAAGCGGAAATGAATCCAAGATTCACAAAAAAGCAGGTGAAACATGGCGGTGGAAACATTAAAATGTGGGGTTCATTTTCTGGACGTGGAGTGGGACCTGTGAGGAAAGTTCAGGGTAACTTAGACCAACATCAATACAAGGCAATATTGGAGGAAACGATGCTTCCCTATGCTGAGGAGCATCTCCCTATTATATGGACGTTTCAGCATGATAACGACCCAAAACATACCGCCCGTTCAGTCAAGTCGTTTCTTACCAGTCAGTCAGTATCGGTGCTAGATTGGCCAGCAAATAGCCCGGACCTTAACCCAATCGAGCACCTTTGGCACGAAATCAAGAAAAAAGTAGCCACTTATCGTACCACAACTTTAGATGAACTTAATGAAGCTTTTTGTGAGGCATGGGCAAACATTCCTGTCGAAACATGCCAGAAACTGATAATGTCTATGCCACATCGGTGTCAAGCGGTAATTACTAACAAAGGTTTTGCTACTGGGTACTGATTTTACACGTAATAAAATGGAGCTGTTAAAGATATTATAATACTGCAGATTATTAGTTTTGTTTAACTCTATTTTTCATTATAGTTTACTGTCCTTAATTAAATGTCCAGCTACAGAATTATACCTTAAAATTGAATACATGTTCAACCTTTGATATTAAATACTTTTTTCTATTTATTTATTCTTTTATTTACAGCCATTTAAAGCATAATAATCGGACCAAATTATGCAAATAATAGTTACTGAGAAATCAATAGGGTTTTATATTTGTATGTACATAACCGGTTATTGTTCTTCACTATCTTGCATGTCCCTAATTAGTTGACCACGACTGTATATATAATTTGTTTAAGGTAATTTTTAGGTTTAAATTAAGCATTACGGATCAGGAGGTTTTGGAAGCTAAATGTTCTTGGTTGCACATCAACTGTAATATAAAATGCTCTGACAGCAAAACGTCCTCAATTTAAAATGACTGCTAGTTTTCAGAGCACAAAGTCTTTATTATTAAATATTCGCAATGTAAAACGTCATGAGAGTTAATTGTCCTTATTTACTGAACCGGTTAGATATTTATGTTGTTTTATTGTGGGTTGACCCAGCTCTTATCAAAGTTGGGTTGGCTGATAGAAAATGCCCCCTTGGCATTAAGCCCTTATTTTGTAACACATTTTTGTAATTTGTGTAGTTAATTATAAATAAATAAAAAATGGTCCTGTACCAAATGTAATGATTAAATAATCCCCTTTAGATATCCTCAAAGACCTAAGTAACTAGAGATCTGGGGCCTTACCACGAAGTCTTCCAGAACGATTCCGTTTTAGAAACGTCATATTTCAAGCTTGAAATAACACTACTTCAATACAATTTTTATAGGTCATGGTACGAAATATCGAAGTTATATTACTTTGATATTGCCCAAAGAGCTTGTGGTAAGTAATAAGTAGGTAAGTATCAAAATTACATAATCACAGCACTGTTTCTTGTGAATATACTTTACATATATATATATACATATATACAAGTACTTGTATATATGTATATATATATATATATATATATATACATATATACAAGAATTGCTCGTTTAAAGGTATAAGATTGTATTTAGGTAAGTAGTGTTACTTCAAGCTTGAAATGTGACACTGAAACATGATAGTTTGTAAAAGCTTGTGGTAGCCCCTGGGGATAAGTTATGTGTTTTTTAATCACCTAGATATTCCTCCTTCAACTCCTCGAACTCATAGTCGATAGGTTCTTCTTTGATAGTGACCATTACTTCCGGAACCTCATTATCATTATCGACACAAGACAGCGGTTGAGATGAGACCGTGAAGTTGTTTATAGATGGTATATCATTTGTCGTTTGTGAAATCTGAAATTAAAAGAGTTATGAGTATGAGTGTGGCTGGGTGTGCTAGTAGAGGAAGGCCGAAGAAGAAGTGGTTGGATTGTGTGAAAGATGATATGAATGTAAAAGGAGTAGATTCAGAGTTGACGAATGATAGGAGTGAGTGGAAGAGGAAAACATGTTGTGCCGACCCCACTTAGTGTGGGATAAGGGCAGGAGAATGATGATTGGATCATAATCTATGTTGGAATCACTTATATCTAAAATCACTAATCATCAATATTTTTTTATACTAGATTAAAACATTATTGCCTATTTTGATAGCCCTCACAGCTCAGTTGTTAGTAGCTCTGCCTGCGCTGTAGGTTGTGGGTTCAATCCCCACCCAGGACTAACATTTGTGTGATGAACGCAGATGTTTGTTCTGAGTCTAGGTGTTATTATGTATTCTATGAATTGACAAAAAAAAAGTATAATTAATGTATCAACCATTTAGTCCCCATAGTACAAGCTTTGCTTAGTTTGAGGCTAGATGGCGTTATGTGAAATGACCAGCAAGATTTATTTAAATGACTTTGTCCACATTTTCAAATGTCTTAGTAGTTAAACTTTTTAAACTTCCGTGATTTGATGACATAATTATAATTGAATAACGGGTATTTATCACGTACCTATTTTGTTTTTATTCCCGACGTTTCGAACACATTACAGCGTTCGTGGTCGCGGGCAGACTCAAACGTCGGGAATAAAAACAAAATAGGTACGTGATAAATACCCGTTATTCAATTATAATTATGTCTTAGTAGTTATTCTGCTATTCGGAGAGATTTTTAACTATTCTCAGATTAATATAGGTAATGTCAAATTCAAGTAAACTTAAATAAATAAATAAATATTGGTGGACAATTCACACAATGCCATCTAGCCCAAAAGCTTGTACTATGGGAAGCAGATAGTGAAGAGATTAATCTGTTAGGTATATTTTTTTTTTGTAAATAGTTACATACAATACATAGTAACACCTAGACTCAGACAGAACAAACATCTGCGTTCATCACGCAAATGTCAGTCCCGGAGGATTGAACCCACAACCTGCAGCGCAGAAGGCAGACCTACTACCAACTGAGCTGTGAGGCCAATCAAAATGTTAATTTAATATTCGATATGTAACTGTATGATTAATTCTGGGGATTGTGCTTAAAATAGTTTGGCCGAGTCCACCTTAAGTAATTTTGGTATTAAGTTTAAAAATATCAATGTAATTTAGCTGTCAATAACATAAAAAATCATGTAGATAGGTATATACCAAAATAGTTAAAAAAAATGATTATTTTTATGTATTTCTTGTATTAATATGGATAAAAGAGTAACCTCCATTGCACCAGAAAGCCTCTTATTAAGATTTCTTTCAGATTCCTGTGACATTTCAAAGAATTTGTGGAAATTCTCCAGTTGCAAATTGCAGCTGTAGCAAATTTTATCTGGTCTTCCATTTTCTGTGCTGAGCTGCAATAAGATAAAATAATTAGCGTCAATTAAATTCTTAAGAGGACTTTGGGAGGCCTAGCTTAAGACTTACCTTGGATCCTGATAGTTTTTCATACATTTCTTGATACCATGTATCGGAAATTAAGTGCATAATTTGAACATAGGCTACTTTTAAACAAATTCTGCATTCTGTCATTTTTGCGAAAAGTGTCTTAATTGCCAAGTTCTTTATTTATCATATTTGGTGTTGGAATTAATGTAATAGGAATTTATTTCGAAGTACAACAATTATAGCCAAGATGTTATTGAAATTTAAAGTAGGTAGGATAAAAATTATAAGTAGGTACCGATGGCAACGACCGAATCAAGAGAAGTTGAAATGAAATTCAGTCTTAATTTAAAAAAACAAACTGGCTTTTAAATGTCAGTGTCACTGTCAAAAGTGAGACAGGTTGACAGTTTCTTGTGTGACACTAAAACAGCTAAGAACCTTTGTATTACACTTAGCTATATAACTGACTAGGGACCTCATAGTAAAGATAGACTAGGGACCTACCTACCTACCGATTAGATGGCTGGCTTCAAGATGCGGGTCTCGTCCGTTTGATAAATTTTATACATAGCTGGTTGAATTTGAACGTAAGAGTTTACCTTGCAAGGTATCTACTACATAAACATATAACATACATAAGTAGTATTACATAATAATAATGATAGAAAGAATACCTACCAACAAGTTAAAAAATATAGGTACCTATTCACTTAGTTTAATTTAATGGTCCGCCTGCGACGCAAGAGGTTGCGGGTTCGATTCCCGCCGCGGAACAAATTTGTGTAAGATCTGCAGAAATTTGTTCCGCTGGTCTGGGTATTTTCTAAACATAATAAATAAATAAAAAAATATCTATCTACCTATGTTAGTATATAATGTAATATAATATCAGTTATTTAGTACCCATAACACAAGCTTTCAGTAGCTTACTTTGGAGCTACATGATGCTGTGTGGATTGTCCAGCATTATTATTATTATTATTAAAGTATAAAATTACCTACATTATGTATTTAAATTAGAAGACATAAAATAACAATGAAATTTAATCGATTTATTCCAAGAAGAGATAAGTAAGGCTTCTGATAGATCACCAATTCTCAATCGACCATCCATAGTGCAACGGCAATGGCCTGAAACAAATTAATAGGTAGGTAGAGATATATTTTAAAAAATTTCTCGTGTTATTTTGAGTTTTATTGTGTAATTTTGGTGGTTATTTTGCCAATAATGCCAAAGTTCACGGGTGTGTGAGATTAGTGTATCATCCATCAGAAAAAATCCATGAGTTTTCCAAACAAAACAGCCATCTCTTGATTAAAATTGACTTGACTATTTGATTGATTTTGTGACATTGACAATACTACAAAACTTGACATTGGCAAAATTAATCTCAAAAGAGACAGATGCCTTAATAAAAGAGTAGGTACCTACCTAGTAGGTAGTATATTAACTAGATAGACACCCACCAAGAAAAGTCAAGGAAATAATCAGGAATTACAAGGAAATATTTAGGTAGTTTGAGGTTTTACAGTTAATTTTGTCATTTGTAAAGATAATTATTTATTTTGAGATTCAATATTAGGTAGGTAAGTAGGTACCTACCTATATTGGATTATTTTTATTGAATTTTTAACATGTCCCTACTTTATTATTGTGTGCTATGTAGGTTTTATTAAATTATTACCTACATAATTAATTACATTGTAAAAATAATGCGACAAAATGGGGGATTTTCTGCTATTGAATAATCTACTGCGAAGCGAAGGAGGGTAGTCATGTATGAATGGATGTATGTAGGTAGGTACCTATAGTTCATCCAACGGATCTCTAGGCATTCGTGAAGTTAGCCACAAGTGCGAGTTTGCGCATGTACAGTTCCTTCCCCCCCTCCTCATACCTCCAATTGCTCCCGAAAAACGGTAAGGCGCAGCTCTTGCGGCTAACTTCACGAATGCCTAGATTCGTTGAGCCAACTATACCTACAAGAGCGAGTTTCTTTAGCTGTCATGTCACTGCAGCCCAAATGGCTGGACCGATTTTGACAAATGAGGTGTCGTGGAATTCGTCTGGATCTCAAGAGTGACTAGGCTACACAAATATAAAAAATCCAATATGGCGGCTATAACAATCTATTACTTAGCAGTTACGTTCAGTTGGGTTTGTTAATTTTTGCAAAAAGGTTTGGATCAGTCTCTTCTTCTGCAATTATGGCATCTGTCTCTTAGAGAACAATTTTGCCAGTGTCAAGTGTATTTATTTATAAGTATTGTCAACGTCACAGAGTCATAGTCAAGTTGTCAAGTCAATTTTAAACAAAAGATGGCTGTTTTGTTGAAAATTCTTGGGATTTCCTCCGATGGAATTTGAAGAGAACTATTCACTCTAATTCACATACTTTACACTCGCGTCAAGAACCCGGGCTTTATTGGCAAAATAACCACCAAAATTACGCAATAAAACTCAAAATAACACGAGAAAACATATAAAAACCAGAGCGACGTAGTTGTCAGGCAAATGCACCGCAGAAAATCGGATCAGTCTCTAGTTTGATAAATCAAGAATTTGACGTGTCTTCTTCTTCTTCTTCAATTATGGCATCTGTCTCTTAGAGAACAATTTTGCCAGTGTCAAGTGTATTTATTTATAAGTATTGTCAACGTCACAGAGTCATAGTCAAGTTGTAAAGTCAATTTTAAACAAAAGATGGCTGTTTTGTTGAAAATCTCGGGATTTCCTCCGATGGAATTTGAAGAGAACTATTCACTCTTTATTTCGACAAATAAAGATTTGACGAGTATAAAATTTGACAAATCAATAATTTGACGACTGTCTGCGTAATCGGTAGTAGGTACCCACGGTTACAAATACTCTCACTTACCCTTTTCGCGGGCGTGGGGGCCGCTTGTACCGTTTTTGATAGTAAAGTTTTTTATTCTGACTCTTTTGTCGCTGCTTTTCTCGCTTATTATATGCTTCTAAGTATTTATTGTACTGATCTATAGTTTTTATCTCTTCGCGACCTGTGGATAAACGAAATTTATTTCATAAGCTAGTGTCATTCCCATACATTAAGAATTATAATTATAATTGAATAACGGGTATTTATCACGTACCTATTTTGTTTTTATTAATCAAATCACGGAAGTTTAAAAAGTTTAATTAAGAATTATATTCTATTCTGTCCGAATACCTGAGGGTCTACCATGAGTTTTCACAATCTACACTCGCTAGCGACTGTAGTTAAAAAATGTATGAAAACTTGTACAGCGCCTCTAGCGATAGTTGGGTACTAAAACATCACGTAGTTAACTATCCTACGTCACAGCGTGGTACTACAGCGACTGTAGTTTGCGCTTCATTCATTTGCTTAGAATTTGGTACCATGAGTAACAATTTCGACAGATGTCATAGTAACGTACTATTACTACTGTAGTAACGTCAGCCGATCTAAATGTGACAACTCATGGTAGACGTACAGGTATAGAAACTATAAACACTTACTTTCAAAAGGTTTGTCTGTAACTAAAATCCTCTTCGCATACTTAGGTTCGACTTCGTGTAACATATTACAAAAATGTATAACCATTTGACATTGTTGAAGTATATTCGAATACATATACATCATATAACCAACAGTGGTGTAATACCTAAAGCGCACTCGTCCATATTTCATCATTATTAAATGATACAACTCAATAGCTATTTGATAGCGACTGACAATCATTTCGATTAGGAATCCAACTTCATATGGTAATGTTTTCGTGAAAGATTTTCTTAAGCTATAGTACTTTTTGATGTCTGGCTGTCTGAAAATAATAAATAGGATTTTGCGTCTATTTTAAATGATGTGTAGGTATAACCCGGGCGCAATAACTTGACACCTGGCTCGAAACTCGACCCCCCTCCCGCTACCCCGCGCGAGGCCCCGCTCTCGTCCTTCAGTAGCGTTAGCAAAAAATAAATAAAAGTTTAAAAAAACTAAAAAACACGCTTTTTATAGAAACCGAACTAAAAAATAGAAAATAAATTTAAAAAAAAAAATTTAAAAAAAAGTGTGGGGTGCATGGTGTCAATAGTTATAAATATTTTATTGACAGATATGAGTAGAGTGATTATCATTTCGATAATATCTTAAAATGCACCCCACGCTTTTTTTAAAATATTTTTTTTTAAATTTATTTTCTATTTTTTAGTTCGGTTTCTATAAAAAGCGTGTTTTTTAGTTTTTTTAAACTATTATTTATTTTATATTTTTTAGTTTGGTTTATTTATAATAGCGTGTTTTTTTATTTTAAACTATTGCACGACTCATGATGCGAAGCATCAGAGAGTGCTTTACGATCAAAAATTTTTTTTTCAAATTGATAAAATGATTTTTTTTTATCAAAATAGTGTATTGTCATCGGTCCTCGATAAAACTACAAAGTTTGAACGAAATCTGGCCGTTTAAAGTGGGTCAAAATCGCGCCCAAAGAAGTCGGTTACAAACAAACATACAGGTGAAGCTAATATAAAGCGTGTAATAAATTAATATAACATTCTTTTTTGTTTTATTTCCGTAAGAAATTTATTGTTTTACCTACTTAATGTATAGGTACTAAGTATGAACTTAAAATTAAAAAAAATACATATGATTAACAATATTGAAAATTAATCCCAAAATAGACTCTAAATAGTTTATTACCTACTGCTCCAATTCGTAATTAAGCAATAAATACTGCATTCGTTATTTGTATACAGATGTTTTATCTCAGTAGGTAATGAAATTATAAATCAGTAATACTTAGGTTTTTACATCGATCACTAATAATATTAGTGATCGATGTTTACGTTTCTTTTTTGCACTCAGTACTATAGACAAACGTCATTTGAGCCAGGTGTCAAGTTATTGCGCCCGAGTTGTAAGTACCTACACCTATAGCGCCTACACCTAGCACGGGGTATAAGTATCTACTGACGTGTTCTTGGCAATGACCCAATAAGACACGTGCTACCTTATTGGGTCATTGCCAAGAACACGTCTACACGTTTAGAACACGGGTTTAGTTTAGGTACTAACGCGTTCATAGCAGGGACCCAATAAGGTAGCAAATGGTTTAGGTACTTGATGCGTTTTAGGTAGTGACTCCAATTAGGTAGCACGGGGTTTAGGTACTGACGTGTTCTAGAATGACTCAATAAGGTAGCACGGGGTTTAGGTACTGACGCATTTTAGCAGTGAACCAATAAGTAGCACGGGGTTTAGGTACTGACGCGTTCTTAACAATACCTAAAGGTACTGACAAGTTTTTAGCTGTGACCCAATAAAGTAGTAAATGGTTTAAGTACTGATGCGTTTTGGGTAGTGACTCCAATAAGGTAGTAAATGGTTTAAGTACTGACGCGTTTTGGGTAGTGACTTCAAAGGTAGTCAATGGTTTAGGTACTGACGCGTTTTGGGTAGTGACTCCAATAAGGTAGTAAATGGTTTAGGTACTGACGCGTTTTGGGTAGTGACTCCAATAAGGTAGTAAATGGTTTAGGTACTGACGCGTTTTGGGTAGTGACTCCAATAAGGTAGTAAATGGTTTAGGTACTGACGCGTTTTGGGTAGTGACTCCAATAAGGTAGTAAATGGTTTAGGTACTGACGCGTTTTGGGTAGTGACTCCAATAAGGTAGTAAATGGTTTAGGTACTGACGCGTTTTGGGTAGTGACTCCAATAAGGTAGTAAATGGTTTAGGTACTGACGCGTTTTGGGTAGTGACTCCAATAAGGTAGCACGACTTCAGCTTATGGTCGGGCGTTTGCACGTGATTAATCTTCTTTGCAACGTCCCACTCAATGAGCGACATGTTAGGCACCAGTCTGTCCCATGTCATGTTGGCGGGATCTGGGAAAACTGTAATAACACATATAGTTACAAGTGTAGCGTGAGGATAAATTTGTGTTTGTGCGGATTCGCACTTACCCGTGTCTCTCTCCGCCATTGTCTCTGCCTAATGTGTATGTACTTTTAAACTTACGCGATCTGAACACATTATTATTAGTATTAGACGGGTATTTATCGCGTTTAAATCACCTTATATTTTCCCGACGTTTCGACAGGTTTGCACGCTGTCGTGGTCACGGGTAGACTGGAGTACTGGAGCTACGGCCTCCGCGAAGCGGGGGTCGCATTATTTGCAACTACCCTCACTTCGTTCTCGACAATAGGGATGTCCATCTGTACACTCGGACGACACACAACACTAACAGTATCCGCGACGCACTGAATAACCGGTCTACGACGAGTACCTACACTTAGCTAGCACTGGATTCCATTCCACGACAGCGTGCAAGCCTGTCGAAACGTCGGGAAAATATAAGGTAATTTAAACGCGATAAATACCCGTCTAATACTAATACTAATGTGCCATACACATTGCAATCCACATGCCATACACATATCAATGCATAATGCGACGCGTGCCGTTCGCGAGCCGAATCCGGTTCCGTCGAGTTTTACCAATTTACTTTTCTTACTGTTTTATCCCTGTTTTTTATTTTTCCTACTGTGTTGTTTCGTTCATTAATATACCTGTTTTAATCGTGCTAAGCGTAAAAAATTAAAAACCCCCCGACTTATTTTTGCCCGCCATTTTGTGATGGCGGCCGTCTTGGATTGGAATTTTGTCATAGTATTTTACTACTAAGCCCTTTTATTTGATATCTATATTGAAAATATGTAGGGGAAGGTGGTTTAAAATGATCCCCCTAAGGGAAAACTGCTGTAACTCGAATGTTTATTGCTTTTTATTTGACTTAAAGTGTTTAAAGGTTACCGATAATATCAAGCTACAAATTTTGTTTCGCATTTTACAGCATAAAGCTGATAGAAAATTATTTATTTAGGTTTTTGTGGAGGTCTACTAAAAAGTCACTTTGAAAAATATAAGGGCAAAATGATCCCGGGATAATTTTACCCCAATGGGGTAATATGATCCCCGGATCTTTTTACCCCATTACTTAGGGTTTTAAATTAGAAATAAAACGTTCAATAATTATGGAGTTTTTTCAAGAGCCTCAACTAGAACAAAAATCAGCAAAATAAAAAATGATGTTACACAAATAACGACTTTAAGTTAATAAACGTGTTGAGCTAGTTATCAACAACAAAACAAAATTTTATTTAAGAATTTTAAGGAAATATTTGTTAAATTCTTTTACAAATGTTTTATATTGTTGCTGATAACTAGCTTAATACGCGTTATAATTCAAAGTCACGATTCGTGCCCCACCCTGTACCTACAAAGTTAATTGAAAACATCGAAGGATCATTTACCCATCCACACCAAAACCGGGGGTAAAATGATCCCGGGATCATTTTACCTACACCACCCAGGGATCATTTTACCCCCAATGCCTTATTTCCGCAAAACAACAAAATACAACCTATGAGTTTTAAATGCCGTAACAATAAACGTTTCATTCCATTGCTGAATGACAATAGAAACTGAGGAAAACACAACTACCACATAAAATGTACGTGTACTAAAACTATGTAAAGTCAAATAATGGCTTACTTTACATTGAGCACAGAAATTTTAAACAATTTGTCCTTAAAACTTTTCCACTGTCACTGCCGCCATGACACTTACTGAGAATGCATGGCTCAGCCTTGGGAACACTAGGTTCACTTAAAAAATACTAGAAGACGCCTCTAAGTCGGTAAATCAACCAGTGATCGTTTTACCCCCAGGGATCATTTTAGAACACCTTCCCCTATGTAGGTAATCCGCCATTTTGTGGCGGCGGCCATCTTGGACAGATTTCCATCAAACATAGCTAAGAACACTCGACTTATTCACCTTTCAATCAAAATCGGTTCATGCGTTCGAGAGCTACGATGCCACAGACTGTCCTCACCGAAAGCAATTATTGCTTACCGCGAGCAACTGCCCTCACCGAGAGCAATTGTTGCTTACCGCGAGCAACTATTCCACACCGAGAGCAACTACCCTCACCGAGAGCAATTGTTGCTTAACGAGAGCAACCATTTCTCACCGAGAGCAATAATTGTTGGCTATCGAGAACAATTGCTTGTCACGGTAAGCAACAGGAGCTAAAAATTGTATTACAACATACGCTGTTCCTCATCCCATGGGTCAGATCCGTTCGTGAGAGCCGCGTAAGCCTCCGACGTCAGATCATCCAGATCATCTTGTGTATAAGTCCTAGATCATAAAAAAATAAAGTAAACATACTTACCTTTTATATCTAAATATATATAACTCAAAGGTGACTGACTGACTGACTGACATAGTGATCTATCAACGCACAGCCCAAGCCACTGGACGGATCGGGCTGAAATTTGGCATGCAGGTAGATGTTATGACGTAGGCATCCGCTAAGAAAGGATTTTGGTTAATTCTACCCCCAAGGGGATAAAATATGGGATGAAAGTTTGATTTTGTTTTTGAAGGTACCACGCAGGCGAAGCCGTGGGCGGAAGCTAGTTATAGTACCTATATCACGCATTCATAAAGACTATTATTTTATACTTAACTAACTATCATAAGACCTGTGGTATTGATTGTATGGGTCTGAATGTTAGTAGTTAGGTATTCACCGGAACTGGCTCATGTGATCCAAACCCGAAATAAATTCACCGACTCAGGCTAAAAAAAAAAAAAAAAAAAAAAAAAAAAGTTTGGTGTCTTTTCCTAGGTTTTCGGGGTCGCTGAATCGGTCTATTGCATCCGTTTTTTGATAGCTTACACAGATCATGAGATAGCTAACCAATCTAAAGCTCTCCACTACATTGCTAATCACCTATTGATAAAATTAACCTAAATGTTTCCTTATCACCCAGTGAACACGGCGCGCCATTGTTTGTTTATCACCTCTGACGTCACGGCGCACCATTGTTTGACGTCAATCTCAGACTAATTAGCTTATTAGGATGTTCTAGCAAAACAACATTTTTTGGATCAATCACAAACCTTTATTTCCTCTAAAATAAGTACAGAATAGTTTGTATAAAAATATATCATTATTTATTGTATTGTTACTGAATAATTTAATAAAATCCATCATTGTATTTCCATAAAATTTGTTATAAAGATATGTTACACAATATTCTCCGCAAACTGATGTAAAATCATCTTGTAATCTATACCTATTAAAATCCCACCGCTTTGAATTCCTGATCAAGAAATCTCTATGATATCCTGTAGGCGGTCGTCCATATGAATCGAAATACTGACCAAACCTATTTCTATCTATGTGTATGGCCACCCAATGAGAACCTGGCATGCTGTCGGTGTCCAAATTGCTTATCAGGTACATAGGAACTTTAACATGTAAAGGTAACCTGTTTGCTGCATATACATTTTTTTGTAAAGAAGGATGGATCGTGTTCAAATATTTTTGAATCTCAATTGTGTTCATGTTTAATCAGCCTTTCGCATAAAGCTGTGCTATGCTTAACCTTCAAATCAAGAATGTGGAACTAAATATACTGAACTTCTTTATAAACATTGTGCAAGGACATAAATAAAAAGATTGGAATATGTGCAGATTATTTTTATTAGGTACTAACACTTATATATAGACAATAGTTACCTATTTAACTGCTATAGTCTACGGTTACATTACGGTTCTTATCTATTTCAATAACATTATCAAATTCTGCATAAACAATACAATTTATAGTCTGAGTAAGAGTAGACTCATGCTGTTTGAATGTTGCCCATTAGTCAGTTGTAAAATATGTACACAACCTAATGATACTGATAGTTTAGATAACATTATCAAATTCTATACAAATAAGGAATGCTGTTTGAATGTTGCCCTAATGATCCTGATAAGTTTAGTTGGTTATATAAGTCGTAATTTTTTTCAAACATTCACTGTCGAGTGCTTGTTCATATGAACTATAAGTCTCCAGATTACATTTTGTGAAGTGTGTTTAAAGTGATCTACAGAACAATGGATGTAAGTACTTCTTTAAAACTTTTCTATAATTTGTTATGCATATAGATTCAAAACGTTGATAGTGGTTATTATATTGTTGCAGAACTCTTTCGAAGAAAATACATTCAAACAATATTATTACACTTGTTCAGATGATGAAGATAAGACTCAAGAACCCCTTAACATTTGTGAAGAAAAACCACTTAAAAAACAAATGAAAAGAAACAAATCAACTGAAAGCTTAGATAATTTGTTTGAAGTGAAACAAATAAAGAAGAGAAAGTTATCATCAACAGTTTCTCGTGCCCACCAAGAAGGTGGTAATGTTTTTATAACTACCAATGAAGATGATGGTCATCGATCGAATCATATGATAAAAATAGAAGTTTATAACATGCACAAAATAAATAAAATCACGCCTACAGAACAGTGGAAACATGCAAGCTATAGAGTAAAATATTTTACAAATGAATGCAATAACAATTATGAAAGTATAAAAAAAATAATATACTGCATATCAAAAGAAATAGCATCAAACCCAACATGTAAAAAATATCATTTTAATAAGTAGTAGTAGTTTACCAATTTTTATTTATAAGTTTCGATAAAATTTCATTCTTAGTAAATTTACTTATCCCTCATTTACAAATTTTAGTCATTAGAAAAAATATTAGAATACAAATACTTACCTCATAATAGAATCTTAGGAAACAATATCTCATCAGTGGGGTTGCTTTAGTAAGTACCTAATTAGACATACCTCATTATGTAAGTATTACTTATAACATGAGATCTTTCTACCTGTTCTTACTATAAATAGTTCTTGTAGACGCTTACATGTAGATACTTCTTGTAGACGCTTACGTGCAGATACTTACTGTGATTCCATCTCCACCAAAAATGGAAAATATGAGTGTAAACTGTGTTAGTGTCTTTTTCAATACGATGGATACCGATTTTAGTGATGAAATTTGTCAAAAATTTGATAACCATATGATGCTAGAAGACGAATACGATAAATACTTATATGATGAATGTGCTCTGGTTGAAGAAAAAATAAATGCTGAATCCGAATTCAAACATTGTGTGATGCTTGAAGATGAATACGATGAATACTTATTTGAAGAATGCGCTCTGGTTGAAGGAAAAATAAAGTAAGTGATATCTATATCTTCTCCTTCTAGTACTTTTGTTTATCCTAAACTGAATTCATATCTCAACTCTTTTAATTTATTATTGCAGTCTACAATCGGGGGGATCTCTTAAGAGAGTGAATGACTCTGAAAATGCTGACATTGTTGTGAAACGAGCGCGATATGAAGATGGACCATCTACATCATCAATGGGATCTAACAACACAAACGAAACAACATCTAACAATGGAAATGAACGTGATGATAAGGTAAATTGTGACATTTGTCAAGTTCTTGTTAGTAGAAGGTATTTTGCAAATCATTTAAAGAGTAAACTTCATAAAAGTAAACTTGAAAAAGTACATGACTCACTACAAAATGTTTCTATAATCGAATCAGCTTTTGGTAATAGAATAATTTCTTATAAGATACGTGGAAAGAATGATCAACATTTAAATAACTTTGAAACACCTGAGTTGTATTTGAATTCTATCAAAAATGAAATTATGCTTCTAATTGAAGAGTCTATTCAAAAGCTAACAGTTTTTAAAGTAAACTTTGTTCTGCATGCCGATTTTATTCAACAAACTAAAGAGGATTCATTTCAAACTTTTGATTTCCAAACATATAATTACATAGTATTTCAGGGGGATGATCTAAATTTTCTATATTCATCTTTGTGTGACACTTTGATAAATAAAATCAGTTCTTTTGAGAAAAAAGACAGTGGTTGGAGTCTTAAGGAAATAAAAGCATTGGATATGAATGTTAATAAATTTAATCCTCTGCGCGGTACTTCATATATTGAGTTGCCAAAGGATATAAGAACTAAAAAAGCTGTAGTTAATGTTAAAAATGCTGACAATTTATGTTTCAAATGGGCATTGCTTTCCGCTTTGTATCCAGTTAACAAAAATGTTGATCGAGTATCATCATACACAGTACATTCAAACAAATTAAAATTTAATGGAGTGGATTTTCCTGTAAAGCTGGTTGATATATCCAAAGTTGAAAAACTAAACAACATTAGCATTAATGTGTTTGGTTTAGAATTTAATAAAGATAAAAAGTGTCATAGCGTTGTTGGTCCATTGTATTTAACCAAAACTCGTAAAGATGTTCACATCAATTTATTATTAATTTCAAACGGAATAAATAAACACTATTGCTATATTAAAAACATGTCGCGTCTCGTTAGTAAACAGATTTCAAATCAAGATCATGCAGTCCATATTTGTGATGGATGTTTGCTACACTTTTCAACAAAAGAAAGGTTGATTGATCATCAACAATATGACTGTGCTCATATTGCAACAGAATTACCAAATGGTGATACAACGTTAAAGGATTGGTTTGGTCAACCAGTATCCAATGATAAATTGAAATTCGAAAAATACAATAAAAAGCTAAAAATACCATTTGTTATATATGCTGATTTCGAAGCTTTTTTAAACCCAATCAAATCATGTTTTAACGATCCCTCAAAACCATACACTCGCAATACTCATGAGCACAAACCGTATAGTTTTGGTTATTACATCAAATGTTCATATGATGATAAGTTGTCAAAATATGAGACTTACAGTGGAAAAAATTGTGCACAAGTATTCATGAAACGTTTGCATGAAGATTTAAAAAAAATATGTAGAAAAAATAGCTTTCAAATTTGTCCTAAACCTTTATCAGCTATAGATGAAAATAAAGTTTCAATTGCAACAACATGTCATATCTGTGAGAGTAATTTAAATGGTGAAAACACATTAGATTATGATTGGCAAACTGGTGATTTTCGAGGTGTTGCACATGAAATATGTGTAAAAAAGTTTCGACCACCACATTACATCCCAGTTTTTCTACACAATCTAAGCAATTATGATGCTCATTTCATAGTCCATTCCTTAAATTTTGTTGAAGGAGAAATTGATGTAATTCCTCAAACCAAAGAAAAATACATTTCTTTTTCCAAAACCATGAGTATAAATAATCAAAAAATTTGTTTAAGATTTGTAGATTCCTTTAAATTTTTACCATGTAGTCTTGATCAGCTAGCAAAAAATTTAAGCAATGAACAATTTAAAACTTTAAGAAATAGCTTTCCTAATAATGAAGATTTTAATCGTCTAAGAAAAAAAGGTATATACCCATATGAGTTCATATCATCTGAAGACTGTTTGAAAAAAACAACACTTCCTAGTCAAGAAAATTTTTATAGTTCACTAACTAATTCACATGTATCAAATGATGATTACAACCATGCTAAAGATGTTTGGCAGCACTTTCAATGTCGTAATATGTCAGATTATTCAGATCTGTACCTCAAAACTGATGTTTTACTGCTGACGGATGTGTTTGAAAACTTTAGAACTTTGTGTTTAAAAACATATGGTTTGGATCCGGTTCATTACTACACAGCTCCTGGGTTAAGTTGGGACGCTATGTTGAAATACACTCAAATAGAGTTAGAACTTTTAACAGATTACGAAAAAATTGCTTTTATTAGAGCTGGTATACGAGGAGGTGTGTCTCAATGCAGTAATCGCCATGCAAAAGCTAATAATGAGTTCATGGAAGATTATGATAAAGATAAACAAAAATCATTTTTGACTTATTTCGATGCTAATAATCTATATGGTTGGGCTATGTCTCAATTTCTTCCAGTTGGTGGGTTTGAGTGGGTAAACGTTGATACAAATTTTGATGTGCCAGACAATTCAGAATATGGTTTTATTTTAGAAGTTGATTTGGAGTACCCCACTGAACTACATGATTTGCATTCAGATTTACCTCTTTGTCCTGAAAACATAAAAATAGGAAATTCTAAAGAAATCAAGTTAGTCCCAAACTTACACAATAAGATGAAGTATAAAATCCATTATAGGAATTTGAAACAATGCATTGAATTGGGTGTCAAAGTAACGAAGGTTCACAGGATATTAAAATTCAAACAAAGTCCCTGGTTAAAACATTACATCGATTTAAACACAACTTTACGAACATCTGCAAAATCTGATTTCGAAAAAGATTTTTACAAGTTAATGAATAATTCTGTATTTGGGAAGACAATGGAAAATATTGAAAAGAGGGTGAATGTCAAACTATTAACACATTGGGAAAATCGAGGTAAAAAGCTTGGTGTACAAGATTTTGTTGCGAAACCAGAATTTAAAAATTCCTCCATTTTTGGAGAGAATTTAGTAGCGGTTCAGTTAAGAAAAACTAAATTGTATCATAACAAACCGATATACTTAGGTTTTTGCATTTTGGATATTTCAAAAACTTTAATGTATGATTTTCATTACAACTACATGCTTAAAAAGTTTAACAATAACATAAAATTGCTCTACACTGATACTGATAGTTTGATATATCAAGTTTTTACAAATAACTTTTATGAAAATATTAAACCAGATCTATCTTCTAAGTTTGATACATCCGATTACGCAGATGATAACATATTTGGTTATCCAAAAATAAATAAAAAGAAGTTAGGTTTTTTCAAAGATGAAAATAATGGTAAAATTTTTCGAGAATTCATTGGGTTAAGGTCTAAAATGTATGCATTAGATGTTGATGATAAATTTATTGCGAAAGCTAAAGGTGTAAAGAAATGTGTTACAAAGAATTTGAATATTGAAAATTATAGATCATGTCTTTTAAACAAAAAAATTCTGTATGGCACCATGAATCTATTTAAATCTTTAAAACATAGAATATTTACTCAACAAGTAAACAAAATATGTTTGTCTTATAATGACACCAAACGTTACATTTTACCTAATAATATTGACACATTAGCATGGGGTCATTATAAACTAAGATAATGTTATCATAGTGATAGATTGTAATTTATTTTAAGTTTGTATTGTAAAAACAAAACTATAATGTATCAGCTATTTAACAATACTTTAGTTTCCTATTTAGTTAGTAAATGTAAAGTTATTTTAAATAGGTACGATGAATATGAATTTGTTTTATTTTTAAGTTATAGGTTATTTTATGTTTATACCATTATTGTGTTTTTCATGTTATCTATAAGAATTTTGTTCATACTGATGGTTAATGTTTTAATTTTAAAAATATAAATACATGATGATTAAATAGATTGTTTCATTATTTAAACATACCCCTCACAAACAACACATTAAAATGTACCATTTTAATCATCCTTTTAGTGCAATAGTAGCAGGTCCAAGTGGTTGTGGAAAATCTAACTTTGTAACAAAGTTTATAAAGTATGTAAAAGAAATTTGTAGTGTTGATTTTACCCAAATAACTTGGTGTTTTGATGAAATGCAACCTTTGTATAACCTCAAAAACGTAAATTATTGTCAAGGCATACCAGATCTCAGTATGTTTGATGGAAAGGAAGCACAACTAGTAATCATTGATGATCTCATGAGAGAATCAGATGGACGTGTTGTTGATATATTTACAAAAGGCAGCCATCACAGAAACCTAAGTGTTTTTTATATAACACAAAACTTGTTTCATCAAGGTAAAGGACAGAGAGATATATCTTTGAATTCTAGTTATATTATCTATTTTAAAAATCCTCGAGATAAAACTCAAATCAGATATCTAGCACGTCAAGTGTCACCAGAAAATACAAAGTTTATGGAAGATTCATACAAAGATGCAACAAAAGAAGCTCATGGATATTTGATGATAGATCTAAAACAAGACACTAGTGAAATGTGTCGATTTAAAACAAAAATATTTCCTTCAGATGGATATTGTACAGTTTATATCCCAACAAAATCATTTAAATATGCAAAGAATCAACAAATTCAAATCATTCATCAATAATGCATCGAAGCTTAAAGACGCATAAAGATTTACTAAGTGCTCTACATACACTTAAACCAAAATATCAAAGAGCACTTTTAAAGTCATGTGATGAAGATGAAATCAATTGCATTTGTGAAATCATCTATAACGTTTTAAAAGGTAAAGTACCTCTTGACGAAAAGGCAAAGAAAAAGTTACAAAAATATAAAGAAATACTTCGCAAACTAGTGCGTAAAAGTACAAACAAAATTCGTAAACACATAATTGTTCAAAAAGGAGGATCTTTTTTACCAATTATATTGGGTTCAATTTTGAGTGCATTAGTTGGTTCTATCATTTGAAATATGGAACACGCTAAAAAAATGTTACTCGTTGATCCAAGTATATTTGAAAAAATAAAACAACAAAATTCTACTGATAGTCCCATATCACGATTAGACATAGAAATGCAAAATATTTTGAATAGTCATATGGAAGATAGAAAGAAGTGTATTTTATACTTACAAATTTTACAAAGATACTTACATTTTACTGAAGAAGGACGTCAACCTCTCGAATTACCATTACTTTCAAATACTAATCTACCAGAAGACGTACCAGATGATAAAAACAAAGACATTGACACTAACGATGCAGTTGCTATAGAGACATCAAACGGAGAAGAGAAACAGGATACAAATATATTTTTGAATAAAAAAAATACATACACACCTCGACATATACTCAGTTTAATACCGAAAACTTATACAAGAAAAGGTGAGTTATTATTAAATTTGGTGGCTTCAAATACAGACAAAATTGATTGGGATTATGTAGGTACAGTTATTATTAACAAAGAAAAAATTGTTGGAAGCAATATTTTAGACTTGGTAAATGATTGTGTAAGACCACTGAAAAATAATGATCCAATAGGGTGGCAACAGTTTGCTACCGCATTAAAAGAAATACAAATACCATTAACTTACATTGGAAACGCAAAAAGAAGTGAATTTATAAAACAGCTTCAGATAAAAGATCTTAAACAAACCACACCACAGCAAGAGGAGGTTTTTTCAACACCAAAATCCCGCAACAGGTATAAACACGTTCGAAAAGTCCAACAGAAGATAGATTGGGAGAAATGGACTCCCTATTAGAAATAAATAATATCTACTATAATCCATCGCATCCAGCTGGGTATGCTGGTATCAACAAACTAGTTAAAGCCATGAAGGGTAAAATGAACAGAAAAGATGTAATAAAATGGTTGCAATCACAAGAAACATACACACTTCATAAACCGGTACATAGGAAGTTTCCACGAAACAAATATGTATTATCTAATCTTAATGAACTATGGCAAGCTGACTTAAGTGATTTGAGAACTTATTCAAAATATAATGATGGTTTTAATTACATTCTTTGTGTTATTGATGTCTTTACCAAATATGCATATGCCCGACCAATGAAAAGTAAAAATTCGAGCACCATTAAAACATGTTTAGAAAGCATATTTCATGAGGCTGGTACAACACCAACTCATATACAATCTGACAAAGGAACTGAATTTGTTTCCAAGGATGTTCAGAGATACTTAAAAATTAAAAATGTTAATTACTATACAACAAATAACCCTGATATTAAAGCTAGCATTGTTGAAAGATTTCAAAGGACACTTAAAATGAGGATGTGGCGTTATTTTACCCACAAAAATACATATAGATACATTGACATTTTACAGGATTTATTATATGCTTATAACCATAGCTACCATTCTAGTATTAAGATGTGTCCTTGTGATGTTAATTCAAATAATTTAATGACTGTTTGGAACAACCTGTATGATAGAACAAACTATCGAATAATTACAAAATCCTTACCGAAATTACTCGTTGGAGACTATGTAAGAATAACAAAATACAAACACATTTTTCAAAAGGGTTATGAATCTAATTGGAGTGATGAAATATTTATAATAACTTCAGTTATAGATCGTTCTCCATTGGTTGTGTATACACTAAAAGATTTACAGCAAGAAGATATCATTGGAACTTTTTATGAAAGGGAATTACAGAAAGTGTCATATGATCCCACCTCTAACTATAAGATTGATAAAATAATTGGTTCTCGCTATTCCAATAACAGAAAGCAAGTGTTAGTGAAGTGGAAAGGTTATCCAGATAAATTTAATAGTTGGGTTTTGGTTTCTGAATTAAAAGAATTATGATTAAAGAAAGTTTTTATTTAACATTACTCAGTAACAGTTCTATGGAATATTATCCAAACAACATGACTACAAGATTTTCAACGAAATTACCAAAATCTATCAAGTTGGAGGGAGAATGGTCAGTTGGAGTGGTTGAATTTCAATACCCTTGTACCATGTTTACTGTACAAGATCATGAAAATATTATTTACATAACAAAATGGATATTAATGCCACATGAAGAAAAACCTTCACTGGTTTATTATAAGACCCACATTCCAGCCACGAATTATGATAATATTAATCACATTCTATCAGCGTTGAATAACATAAAGGAAAAAATTCGATTTCGATATGATGATATATCAAAGTTTGTTTCCGCTACGGTAATGGATGAAAATATCAAATCGTTAAAGTTATCACCCAAGCTTGGTATTCAACTTGGTTTTGAACCCGATAGAAATCTTGTAGAAAATGGATTTGGAAAATGTCCTGCAAATTTACATTTGGGGTTACCATCTCAATTATTTGTTTATTGTGATATTATCGAACCTCAGATAGTTGGAGATGTTATGACTCCTCTCTTGAGAATTATACCTTTGGATCCTGCAAAGTATATTTATGGAGCAAATAAAATGCATGTTTTCTCACCACCTCACTACTTACCTGTTATGCGTAGAGAATTCGACACGCTTGAAGTGGATATAAGATCTAACACAGGTCAAAAAATACCATTTCAATTTGGAACGGTGTGTGTCAAACTACATTTCAGAAAATTATAATGCATTCTCGTGATGATATAACTTGTCCATATGAACATTATTATTCACATCAAGCTGGTTCTGGGATCGGAGTAATTTATAAAGGGGCTCCTTATCAACGTGGTCATGGTATTGGTAGCTTCTTAGGAGGATTGTTTAGATCAGTTTTACCATTACTTTCTAGTGGTGCTCGAGTAATAGGCAAGGAAGCCTTAAATGCTGGTGTCGGCCTTCTATCAGATATGATAAGTGCTAGACCAATGGAGGATTCAATTAAATCTCGACTTAAAGAAGCTAGTTCAAATTTGAAAAGAAAAGCAGATAGTAAAATAGATCGATTGAATATGTCTGGCTCTGGATATATAACAAAGAGAAAACGTCTTTCCTCATTCAATCCACTACCGAACGCCAAAGTGAAAGCTACTAAAAAATCAAGAGCTAGACCTAATAATTTAAAAGATATATTTAATTAATAATTAAAGATGTCTTTTTTACATAGTCATTCTTGTGAGTGCATTAAATCAGAGTTAGATTTATTTGCTTTGCCATCCACACAAACTAGTATCGAAAATGGACTATGGATACACTACAAACCCATTTCATCCCTTGCTGACGATGGTCCTATAGAATTTCAAGTACCCGGAACCGGTGATGATTACATAGATTTATCCCACACGTTGATACACATCAAAGCTAAAATACTTAACCAAGACTCAACAAAACTAGCTGAATCAACAACTGTATCACCCATAAATAATTGGCTTCATTCAATCTTCAGTCAACTAGATGTATATTTGAATCAGAAGCTAGTATCACCTCCAAACAATACATATGCATATCGAGCATACATGGAAACTTTATTAAACTATGCTCCTGCAGCTAAAGAATCTCACCTAACTTGTAGTCTATGGTATGAAGATACTGCTGGGAAAATGAACTCAACTGATGAAAAAAATGAAGGATTCGTTAAAAGACAACAGTTAGTAAGTCAAAGTAAGGAAATAGAAATGATTGGACATCTTCATGGTGATATATTTAACCAGGAAAAGTTTTTAATAAATGGTGTTGAAATGAGTGTCAAATTAGTTCGTTCTAGAGAAACGTTTAATCTAATGGCATCTTCATCCGATTTAAAATTTAAAGTATGCATTACAGATGCAACTCTTATTGTTCGTAGAGCTCGAATCAATCCAACTGTATTACTTGCACATCAGAAAGTTTTAGCATCTACTACCGCTAAATATCCTATTACTCGTGCTGAAGTCAAAGTTTTAACCATACCTTCAGGGATTCAGGGCAAGACTCTTGACAATATTTTTCTAGGACAAGTTCCTAAAAGATGTATAGTTGGATTTGTAAACAATGCAGCGTTTAATGGGTGTCTGACTAAAAATCCATTCAATTTTGAAAACTATGATTTAAATACATTTTGTTTATACATTGATGGTCAGCAAATACCTTCAAAAGCTTTGCAACCATCGTTTGAGAGTAATATTTTTACTGCTGCTTATCACACACTATTTTCAGGAACAGGTATACATTTTCTTAATGAAGGTAATGGGATATCTAGGGAAAAATATGCGAAAGGATACTGTTTGTTAGCGTTTGATCTAACGGCCGACCTTAGTTCAAATTCAAATACACATTGGAATCTTATAAAACATGGTAGTGTTAGATTAGAAGTTCGTTTTGAGTCTACTCTTACTCAGACTATAAATTGTATTGTTTATGCAGAATTTGATAATGTTATTGAAATAGATAAGAACCGTAATGTAACCGTAGACTATAGCAGTTAAATAGGTAACTATTGTCTATATATAAGTGTTAGTACCTAATAAAAATAATCTGCACATATTCCAATCTTTTTATTTATGTCCTTGCACAATGTTTATAAAGAAGTTCAGTATATTTAGTTCCACATTCTTGATTTGAAGGTTAAGCATAGCACAGCTTTATGCGAAAGGCTGATTAAACATGAACACAATTGAGATTCAAAAATATTTGAACACGATCCATCCTTCTTTACAAAAAAATGTATATGCAGCAAACAGGTTACCTTTACATGTTAAAGTTCCTATGTACCTGATAAGCAATTTGGACACCGACAGCATGCCAGGTTCTCATTGGGTGGCCATACACATAGATAGAAATAGGTTTGGTCAGTATTTCGATTCATATGGACGACCGCCTACAGGATATCATAGAGATTTCTTGATCAGGAATTCAAAGCGGTGGGATTTTAATAGGTATAGATTACAAGATGATTTTACATCAGTTTGCGGAGAATATTGTGTAACATATCTTTATAACAAATTTTATGGAAATACAATGATGGATTTTATTAAATTATTCAGTAACAATACAATAAATAATGATATATTTTTATACAAACTATTCTGTACTTATTTTAGAGGAAATAAAGGTTTGTGATTGATCCAAAAAATGTTGTTTTGCTAGAACATCCTAATAAGCTAATTAGTCTGAGATTGACGTCAAACAATGGTGCGCCGTGACGTCAGAGGTGATAAACAAACAATGGCGCGCCGTGTTCACTGGGTGATAAGGAAACATTTAGGTTAATTTTATCAATAGGTGATTAGCAATGTAGTGGAGAGCTTTAGATTGGTTAGCTATCTCATGATCTGTGTAAGCTATCAAAAAACGGATGCAATAGACCGATTCAGCGACCCCGAAAACCTAGGAAAAGACACCAAACTTTTTTTTTTTTTTTTTTTTTTTTTTTTAGCCTGAGTCGGTGAATTTATTTCGGGTTTGGATCACATGAGCCAGTTCCGGTGAATACCTAACTACTAATGTTGGGCCACCAAGGGAACGGACGAGAAAAGAGTGCATGCGGCGGAGATGAGAATGTTGAGATGGATGCGTGGAGTGACAAGGATGGATAAAATAAGGAATGAGTATATCAGAGGAAGTCTGAAAGTGGCGCCGGTGACGGAAAAGATGAGAAGTAATAGGTTAGGCGTGGTATGGACATGTTATGAGGAGAGATGAATGTCATGTTACTAGGAGAGTGTTAGGTATGAATGTGGATGGGGAGGTAGGGACAGGACAGGGGGACAAAGAAAAGATGGATGGACTATGTGAAAGATGACATGGGTAAGAAAGGAGTGTGTACTGAGATGACGGATGATAGAGGGAAATGAAAGAAGAAAACGTGTCAAGGGCAAGAAGAAGAAGAAGAGAAACACACTAGAGCACTGGTGTAGTGGTAGCATCCCTGCCTCACGATCTGAAGGTCGTGTTGTACCCCTCTTGGTAACGGGGGGACAAACGGAACGTTTTATTCCCATCTGTCACCTCAAGGGGATAGGGACAAATGAGAATTAACCGTTGTATTACCTGTTTGGGTCTAGAAGGCTGGTAACATCAAACTCAGTATATGGGCTTAAATTTGAGGCGGATGCACGCAAGCTTCCACTGTGTTGGCTCGTCCCAAACACATTAAATGGCATTGCGTCGATACTGCTCCGCAATTTGCTATCCTCAGATGTTTGCGATCGACATATTAAGACGAGATCTGGAAAGAAGGCTTTTTGAGCTTTGTGTCTTAAGGGCCATTTAGATGGAGAGAGTTTCTCGAGAAATCGTACGCTACTATAGCTAGCAATAATCGCCAAGATTATCTTGACATGTTTACATACAGGCAAGAACTAATTCTCGCCTACGATTATGACTACGAGATTCGCAAGTAGGCAAGGCCCAAAAACTCGAAATACAACTCTCGCTTTGTACCTAGTTCTGTTTACAGGCAGACAGATGTTCTATTGCGAGGCAATTGTCGCCCAAGGAGCAGGGCGACAATCGTGAATGTTTACACGAAGAGACTTTTTTAATGTTCTTTCGATAATCGTATCTTCGATTCGAGAAACTCTCTCCATCTCAATGGCCCTTAGTGCGAGTGAAGCTCGCACTTGAAGAACACCGGTTGTTGATTGAGCGAGCGAAGGGAGCTTAGATCTCAGTGCTAAGTAGGGCGATTTAGCGTTGCAAGTTTGTGTACCTATATGTTTGTTAGAGCATTACTTTATAACCGTTAATTCAGTTTGCATGTAACTTGGAAGGTCTAGAGATTCTGCTGTAGATTTGCTGAAAAGCATATGAGAGGGGTTGTAAAGATATTGGGTTCTGAATTTGAAAAAATAACTTTTAAATTTATTGAGTTGGGTATCAAATGAAAGGCCTTTAGATACATTCCAAAATGGTATACCTACTCGTATAACGAAAAAAGAAAAACTAAGAAAACTGATAACGTCTTAGCAAGGGTATAAATACCTACTTAGGTAGGATAATCAAATATTTGTTTGTGCTTAGGTAGGACCAACTTACATAGGCTAGGCACCCACCTATGTATGTAGTAGGTAAGTACAATACCGTCTTGACCATAAGGGCACACGGGGCCCGTGCCCAGGGCCCCCCATCCTCAGAGAGCCCCGAAGGACCGTCAATTTCTCTTACATTTATTCTCAAAACATTTTTGTCGAGCACAGGGGGTCTACTCCGCAAAACGACAACGATACTATCGGAGTCGAATTCAGTCGAATTAACAGTTGTTTCGTTGTCAAATTGGAAATTGGTTTACGAGATCGGTTATCAAAAGTAATGTCGGTCGTTCCATTGTTCAAATAATAGCATAAACAATGTTACTAAGAGTAAGTTTTGCACGATTATTGTGCCGATATATCGTTGATCGTTTTTCGGAGTAGACGCCCAGTTCCTAACAGCGCCACCGCCAAAAAAGCAGCAGCATACTAAGTAATATCATCTAATTACCCATAATAAATAGAAGATCGTAACAGAAAAATGATAGTATAATTAGCTATATTTACTGTCCAAAAGGGCCCTAAATTCTTATGTGCCCAAGGGCCCCAGCAAAGTTTAAGACGGCCTTGGGTACGTAAAGTGTAGGGGCGTGTATCCAAAAACTTCAGGGCGTGAACACAAATGAGGATTGTGTACATAGCGCGTGAAATCTCAGTTCGGTTCGAACTTAGTCTCTAAATATTGTGTGATATCTACATTTGCCACGGGTTCCCGATGTTTTCCATCAACGTTTTAGATTTAAGATGACACTTACTGAATATAATAAATTGTAAATAGAATATTTCATTTCTCATTTTCAATTCTTCATCTATTTATCGTGTCGAAGTATATGATTATTTATGGCTGCATTGAGATCCCTATTGCAATTGCTAACTAATTATACTACAACGCTTAGTTTGTATATAAAAGTTAGGTATCACTTATCCTTACCTACTCCCATAACACAGGGTGTTACCAGAACATCGTCCGAAAACTTCAGGGGGTTAAAGTATCCATCAATATAAACAACTTTTTCTAAGAAACTTAGAATATCTATGGATAGGTCTTCAAAAATTATATTGAGGTTTCTAATATAATTTTTTTCTTAACTGAATAGTTTACGCGACAGACACTTCCAAAGTGGTAAAATGTGTTTAAAAAACTTGTGTAAAACTTCCATCGAAAATTGGTTTGAACGAGATCTGGTAAGTAATTTTTTTAATACGTCATAAATCGTATACCTACCGAAATTTATTTACTGCTACGGAACCCTTAATCAGCGAGTCCAATTCGCACTTGGCCTTTTTTTCGCGCTCACAGTGTTGGTTTCTTAGAAAAAGTTGTTTGTATTGATGGGTACTTTAACCCCCTGAAGTTTTCGGAAGTAGTCTGGTATCACCTTGTAGGTATATGACGCTCATAAAATTAAAACCGTAAAACACATGGTTTTAATTTTCAAATTTAATTACCTACCTACTTTGCTAGGTTAAATTACTGTAGGTACGAGTTTCTACGACACAAAATAGATACGATTTGAATAGAATCGAATTAATTCATTTTATACTTAGGTTGTATATTAACCTAATTAATCTCGCCTATTTGTGAGACAGTTGAGCTATATAGTACTACATACATAATCGAGTGTTAATTATAGTAGTTAGGTATTATGAGCAGTGTTATAATGCTACGTTTTAATTTTTCACGATTATCAGCATTATTATTATTATGCTTGTGTAAGTTTTCATTTTATTCAGTACTAGCTTCCGCTCGCGGCTTTGCTTGCGAGGTACCTACCTACATAAAATATAGACTTGTTACTCGGGAATAATGTAGCATTCTAATGGTAAAATAATTTTTGGAATCGACCAGTAGTTTTTGAGTTAATTCATTACAAAGAAAAATACAAAACTTTACTCTTTATAATATTAATATAGACTAGCTTATACCCGCGACTTTGTCCGCAAAAATCCATCAACATGACAGGTACCTACTAGGGCATGTAAACCGATTAACCGATTAACCGAAAAACCGATTAACCGACTGATTTTACGTCGGTTTTTAATCGGTTTTTTCTTGGCAAAAAACCCGGTTTTTCGAGTTTTTTTTAATGAGTAATATATGACAAATTCATTTAAAACTACGCCTTGCAGACTTTATTTGGAACGGCCATAATTGTCCACCTAATTACATACATACATACATACATAAAATCACGCCTGTTTCCCGACGGGGTAGGCAGAGATCACGGATCTCCACTTGCTACGATCCTCTTTTGCTTCATTCACTCTCACTACATTCTTCATACATGCGTCGGTTTAGGGTAATCTGGACCTGGCCTTTCTCTAAAACGTCCCCAATGTGCTCGAGGTACGTACGCCGAGGTCTTCCCCTTCCAACTGTCCTATTCAAACTCGCCTTATTCACCTGTTTCGTCAATCTCCTTTCATCCATCCTTTCTACATGCCCAAACCATCTTAGCATACCCTTCTCAATTTTCATCACTACGTCTTCTTTCACTCCACAACATTCTTTTATCACACTATTCTTCACTCTATCATTCAAAGTTAAACCACACAATACTTCTTAAAGCTCTCATTTCCACTGCATTTATTCTATTTTGATGCTTCTTCTGCCATACCCAACTTTCACTTCCATACATTAATGTCGGCACTAACACTCCACCATGCACAGCCAGTCGTGCCTTTTTAGAAACGATCCGACTGCTCATAAATCAGTGAAGTGCCCCATTCACACGATTTCCAGCATTCACTCTCCTTTCAATATCATCATCATGTTTCCCATCATTCTTAAACAGCGTACCCAAATATACCTACAAACTCTTTCTTTTGTTCCACTCTTTCTCCTCTGATCATTATTTCACATTCTGTAATGCATTCATCTCTTTCAAAAACCATAACTTTCTTCTCACTTACATTTATTTTCATTCCTTTCCTGTCAAATGCTACATGCATGCCTGTTACCATCTCCTGTAACTCCTCTGCCGACGACGCAAGTATTACCTGATCGTGAGCATAGAGAAGACATTTGACGAGTAACTCATTCATTCTTAATCCACAATCACTTTCTTTCATATCTTGTAACCAACTGTCCATGAATAGATTAAAAAGCCATGGTGACGCTACATATCCCTGTCTAACACCCTTTTCGATGTTAAACCATTAATTATATGACCCATGTATCCTAACGCAAGCCCTGGAACCCTCATAGAGAGATTTCAGAGCTCGCACCAGGTTGCTCTTTACCCCATACATCGACAGAGCCGACCACAGTTCATTCCTCATCACTCTGTCATAGGCCTTCTCCAGATCCACGAAAGCGCAATAGACCTTTAGACCTTTGCCAAAAATTTCTCGGCTGTGCATCGCAAGGATAGACCTGATCCGTACATCCCATACCCTTTCGAAATCCTGCTTGTGCATCCCATATCCTCATCAGTTTTTTTCATTCGATCAACACTTTCGCATACAGCTTACCGACGATGCTGAGTAGGCTAATGCCCCTGTAGTTTTCGCAGTCTTGCTGAATTATATTACAAGAAAATGTTTTAAAAATTTGTGTCAGAGGTTTATTAAAATTTTAATTTAATTTAACTTGTTATGGTTTCATTTGAGTAAGAGAGAGAGTTTTTAATACTGCCGTATAAAAGAGTGAATTACATTACCTAGATAAGACCTTATCATGTTGTTCACCTTGTTCAATTTTTTTACTTTATTCGAGTAAGAGTGAGTTAAACATAATTATATTAAAATATTTTAAAATTTAATTGGTGCTTGCTTATTAAAATAATTACTTAGTTAATTTTTACTAAAATTTAAGGTTATATTTTGCCGAGACACCTGTATTAAAAAACTGGAAAAATAACCGAATAACCGGTTTTTAACCGGTTATTGAAAAATAAAACTCGAAAACCCGGTTTTTTTAAACAACCCGGTTTTTACACGCCCTAGTACCTACGTACTTGCTTCTTTAGTAAGTACTTACCTTGAAAAACAAAAACAAATCTATCCACGGGAATCGTAAATTTTTCCGGGATAAAAAAATTGCTATGTGCTTCCAGACTATAATCTATCTATGTGACATGGGTAAGAAAGGAGTGAGTACTGAGATGACGAATGATAGAGGGAAATGGAAGAAGATCACATGTTGTGCCGACCCCACATAACGTGGGAAAAGGGCAGGAAGATGATGATGATGATGAATCTATCTCTGTGCCAAATTTCATCCAGATCCGTTCAGCCGTTTCAGCGTGAAAGAGTAACAAACATACATCCATTTATCCATACATTCAAAGTTTCGCGTTTATAGCTACTATACTCGTATAACGTTTTGGATAATTATCTGTTATGTTATTTTGAGTTTGAAAAACTGAATTTGAATTTGAATTTGTGGTACATTGATATTCAGGGCCCTTAGGTATTATCTAAGGGCCCTGAATATCACAGCATGTTTTTAGGGCCGCTCCACACTAACTCGAGAATGCATCCATCCTATTATGCTGATAATATGGGTAGACAAGAGAAAGACAAAATGATATTCATGGCTGAGGAGCTGGTAGTGGATGGAAGGGTTAAGCAGAGGCAAGTCCATGGTGTCCGAGAAATACATAGCAAATTCTTGACGTATGAAGTTGGACTTGTGATAGGTGAGAAATATGTAGGTTTGAACCCACGACCTTCGGATCGTGAGGCAGGGGTGCTACCATTACACCACCAGTGCTCTAGTAATAACGTATAATTACCTACTTAATTTCTAAGATCTACATAGTACCTACATCTACCTAGGTACGGTCGACCAAAAAATTTGTTTACCACCCTAAGGTTGAATGCCGCTTGCAGATTCATAGGTGATAAAGATTAGTTTCGCTTGCAGATCTATTTGACAACTTCTATTTTTTAGTATGAACTGAACCTTGTTGTAATTTTTGATGACTAGGAAACTAAATTAAAACTGGTACACAACTTTCTTGGCCTACCGTACCTAGGTAGATGTACTATGTAGATCTTAGAAATTAAGTAGGTAAGTATACGTTATTACTAGAGCGCTGGTGGTGCAGTGGTAGCACCCCTGCCTCACGATCCGAAGGTCGTGGGTTCACCTGGTTGTGCACCAATGAGTTTTTCCATTCGAAAAAAATATCGGTGAAGGAAAACATCGTGAGAAAACCGGCATAGGTACCTACCCTAGAACCAAAAATTCAACGGTGTGTGTCATGGGTTAGTATTCTTATAAGCGGCGATGGGCTTGCAACCTATCACGTACGGAATACAAAACCGTGCAAAATATGGGCATTACCAAACATCATGTTCGGACGTGCCTATGACTACCCTCTTTAGATATCCTCAAAGATCAAAGTAACTAAAGATATCTGAGGAGTTAAGAGCACTGGCATTGCGCATATTAATTTTTCGAATGGTAAAATCCATTGGTGCACGACCAGGTTTAAACCAACGACTATCGGATCTTGAGGCAGGGGTTCTACCACACCAGCGCTAGGACCGAGACGAGTTTATTGCCTGTTCTTCTCGTACTTGGGTTAGGTTGGAATTGGCACATAGATTCACCTAGCATGTAAGACGTTTCAAAGTGATCCTTGTGATTGTATTGAATAAATATTTTTTCAATTCAATTCAATTCAATCCAGTGCTCTCTAGCTAGACTAGAATCAAACGCCTGTTTTTTATATCTTTTTAAACTCACGTGATCTGAACACATTATTATAAGTATTAAACGGGTATTTAACGTTAGGTACCTATTTTTTCCCGACGTTTCGACAGGTTTACACACTGTCGTGGTCACGGGTAGACCACATTTATTTATTTATACTTTATTGTACACAGATTACATAACATGTGTGACAACCTCAGTGGCGCAGCGGGCGAGAGTTCGCCTGCGACGCAAGAGGTTGCGGGTTCGATTCCCGCCGCGGAACAAATTTGTGTACGATCTGCAGAAATTTGTTCCGTTGGTCTGGGTGTTTTCTATTTATAATAAAAATATATCTATCTATGTATTTAATGTATTAAATATATCAGTTATCTAGTACCCATAACACAAGCTTTGAGTAGCTTACTTTGGGGCTAGATGATGCTGTGTGGATTGTCCAGCATTATTTATTATTTATTATTATTAAAGGAGGGCTTAATGCCTAGGGGGCATTTTCTACCAGCCAACCCATTCTGGTTTAAAACCAGGTCGGCGCACAATAATAAATTTAAAGAATAATAATTTAGAACTAAAAACTAAAACTAATTAAACATTTCACATTCAACACATTATTAAGTATTAGTATTAAACGGCTATTTTTTATTTATCGCGTTATTATTTATTATTTATTTATATTTATATTTATTTACACAATATCGTGGTAAAGTAAAGTAAAAGTAAAAGTATTTATTCAAAATTACAAGTAGGTATTACATTATTATGTTGTGGGATCTCCTCTTTTAAGTCTCCAAGACCTGTATTAGAGAAGTCCCCTCTTTTCTGTGGTTCAACTTAAATGAGAACACTTGTAGTAGGTAGGTAGATAATTTAAAGTAAGTAATATAATTTATAATGCTAAGTGTAAAACTAGGTAGGTACTTAGTGACTTAATTAGGTAATCATAATCATAATCATAATCATAATCATTTATTCATAATTCCAGGTCCATACAAAAGATCTTAAAAACTATTTTGCTCAGCCGAAATCTGCCTTTACAGGCGTAGAAATTAATTTAGAAATATTTATATAATAAAAAAAAATAAAATAAAAAATAGGCATTAAACATTAGAATAAATTATTTCAAGTTGTAAAATGTCAAATATTAACACACCATAATCAAATAAAATGTCATGCGAATTGTTTAATAATAATAAAATAATACTGAATAATAAGTTAGGTTAACAAGTAGGTAGTCATATATTCCGTCAATAATACACATAATAACTAAATTTTGTAGTCAAAAAATTCATTCAAGCTGTAAAAGCATTTTTCAGCAAGCCATCGTGTCAAATTTGTTTTGAATCTATTAAACGTCATAATTTTTAAATCGTCAGGAATTTTGTTGTAGATTTTTATTGCCATTATAAAACTATTATTAGAAGCTAATGTCAATCTTGTTAGTGGTCTGAATAATTTATTTTTATATTTTGGTCGGACACTATATTTATTCATAGTACTTGCTTCTTGAAATATGCTTTTATTTTGAAAAACAAATACACTTACATCAAGTATATAAATGGAAGTTAATGTCAATATTTTATGTTGTCGAAAATATGGCCTACATGAGTCAGTCAGTTTTAAACTAAAGATAGCTCATATGCATCTTTTTTGAATAATAAATACTTTTTCTATGTCAACACATCTGCCCCAAATTAGAATCCCGTAGCGTAGTAGAGAACTAACTAGGTAGGTAAATTTGTGATTTTTTACAAGCATAAAAAGTAGGTAAACGCGCTGGTGGTCACGGGTAGACTCAAATATAGTAAATAATAACGCGATAAATACCCGTTCAATACTAATAAAAACCTGTTTTTTTGCAGGAAAAATCGGCGAGAAATACAAACGTATGATGGATTGCTATCGCCAGCTGAAGTTCCGTAAACTGGAACGCTTCACCATCATGCCGCCGACCTTATTCAGATTCAAGCCGATACATTACATCAATAGTATGGAACTGGTGCATACCTTGGAAACAGATATTGACAAGATGATTCACGTTCTGAAGGTAACGGTTTGCCAACTGAAATCTTTATCTATAAATAAATAAATAGTACCGGTGACCGAGCTTTGCTCGTTTTTTTGGGGTAAACGACGTTTACCCCCGAAACCCTCTGCATACTAAATTTCATGAAAATCGTTGGAGCCGTTTCTGAGATTCAGATTATATAAATATATATACAAGAATTTCTCGTTTAAAGGTATAAGATTGGTGGACTGTTCACACAACGCCATCTAGCCCCAAACTAAGCAAAGCTTGTACTATGGGAACCAGATGGCTGATAGATTAATTAAATACCTTTCTTTTTTTTTTGTAAATACATACCTAGAATACATAAACACCCAGACACAGAACAAACATCTGCGTTCATCACACAAATGTTTATCCTGGGTGGGGATCGAACCCACAACCTACAGGCGCAGAAGGCAGAGCTACTACCAACTGAGCTGTGAGGCCAGTCGATATTATATTCGCTATATCGTCGCTATACTTCTTTAATAATAATTCTAAAGAGGATTTTTTTATATTTTTGTAGATACTTTTGTTTGTAAAGAATAAACTCAAAAACTACTGGGTCCGATTACAAAAATTATTTGACTAATAGAATGCTACATTATCCCTGAGTAACATAGGCTATATTTTATGTAGGTACCTCGCGAGCAAAGCCGCGGGCGGAATCTAGTTTATTTATTATACCGCTTGGCTCTACTAGTAGGTAGAGTGAAGGGAAATAATATTTCCCGTGAAACTATTGCAGCAGGGTAGTGTCACTGGAAATGTACTTTTACCCGTAGCACTACCAGTAGTATCACGGGAAAGAAAAATTTCCCTTCACTCTACTAGTAGAGCCAAGCGGTAGTGCCAAAGGGAAGTACCTAGTGGCCGATAGACGTTGTCCTGTCTTAAAACCTTCTCCTTACAATAACAAACACGAGAAAAAATTTGCGAATTCGGTCCAGCCATTCACGCGTGATGCCGTGACCAGGGAAATAGGGATTCATGTTTATATACAAGGTGAATTTTTGGTCAGTTTAAAGCCACATCTACATCTACACCGTGAAATTTTAATAGTTGTTTTCCCGCGGCAGAACAACTTGCCATGTACTTTCGAAACATAGAGTAAAAAAATAAAGATATTTTTGTATAAAATAATTTAAAAAATATTCATCAACTCGAAAACGTGAGGAACGATAGTAACATTAAACGTAACTTGTAGGTAATATTCGAATCGCACGCGCCGCGCCGGCCGCCTTCGCGTAGGTATCGGGATGAATTACTATTGGTTCGTGGTCGCTTTCGAATTAAATTTACACAATGGTATATCTGTATTTTTTGTTTCTAATATTTAATTTGTTTATACAACGATTGTATTACCAAGACAAAACCATTTCGCTGCGGGAAAACAACCATTAAAATTTCTCGGTGTATATCTACACCCTAGTCAAAAAAAGATATTGGTAAATAATAAATATTTTTTTTGTTATTAATAACACGAAAATTACTCGATAATATGAGAACCGATAGTAGTTGCTATTCGTTTGTCGGCATTAGTCTACAAGGTCGTTGACCCTGCGCGCCTTACCATGTGTTTAACACACTTTTGTTAATCTTTTCGACAATTCAGTTCCGTACGAAATAATTATCAATTTCAATAACTAAACCAACTACACAAATACGATTAAAATAATTGGGCGCCGGCTTTAAACTGACCAAAAACTCACCTTGTATAGGTGAGAATTACTTTTTGATAAAGTTAGGTACTGAATAATTGTACTTTTTTTTCAGTTTGTATCCAAAAAACAACTAAATGAGGCGATACGTATATCATGGAGTGCAATTAAACAAGAATCAAACCTAAACATACAATCAAGTGATTACCGAATCTACTATACCTACCTAGTGCCAGGAACCCACAATCAGAGCTTGGAACCGGTTAATAATTTACCAGAAATAAACTGGTATTAACCGGTATTTCAATAATAGCGTTCGGAGCGCAACCTCTTTCGAAAACCTTAACTCGAACTTAGATTAACCGGTTAAAGCGAACTTCGTTTTTCGTAATTAATATGGAATAATGAACGAAATCATTTCATTTAGTTTACGGTTAGGTTTCATTAAATTAACCGGTGAATCATGTTAATTATATTAATTGAGCGATAGCTTGTAGTGGTAGCACCCCTGCCTTACGATCCGAAGGTCGTGGGTTCAAACCTGGTCGTGCACCAATGAATTTTTCCATTCGAAAAATTATGTGCGTATTGCCAGTGCTCTTAAACGGTGAAGGAAAACAGCGTGAGGAAACCGGCATACCCTAGAACCAAAAATTCGAAGATGTGTGCCATGGATTAGTATTCTTATACTAAAGCGGCGATGGGCTTGCAACCTGTCACGTACGGAATACTATTCACAGTGCAAAATGTGGTCATGTGCCAAATATCATGTATGGACGTGTACCTGACTACCCCCTTTAGGTATCCTCAAAGATCTAAGTAACTATAACTCGAAGACGGCTCCACCATTATTATTTATTGGATTTGTCTCCATCCCGAATAATAGTAGAATTAAAAACCTTCGGACAAACTCGCGAGTAACAGTAGGTATACCATGAGTTTTCACAATCTACACTCGCTAGCGAGCGACTGTAGTTAAAAATTTGTATGAAAACTTGTACAGCGCCTCTAGCGAATAGTTGGGTACTAAAACGCCACGTAGCAACTATCCTACGTCACAGCGTACTATAGCGACTGTAGTTTGCGCTTCATTCATTTGTTAGAATTTGGTACCATGAGTAGCAATTTTGACAGATGTCATAGTAACGTACTATTACTACTGTAGTAACGTCAGCCGATCTAAATGTGACAACTCATGGTAGACTTACTGTACCTAGTTTTTAAATAAGTAGAAGATTTAGGTACCTCCTCTTAATATATTAAAGAATTTACCATTTTTCTTCCAGATAATAATAATAATAAAAATAATAATGATAAGCCTACGCCGTATCCAGGAACCCGTACTAATCTCCGAACATCCAACAATGATGATAAAACCGGTAAGATCAGTCACTGAACTGCTAGTCGTAGACTTGAAAGGGCATGTTCTATTTGGGATATAAAGGCATATAAATAAAAATTACTTTTTTAAA
This sequence comes from Cosmorhoe ocellata, assembly GCA_963675405.1. Lineage (NCBI taxonomy): Eukaryota > Metazoa > Arthropoda > Insecta > Lepidoptera > Geometridae > Cosmorhoe > Cosmorhoe ocellata. The sequence goes on from OY776273.1 coordinate 2,260,053, forward strand.
TTCAACCCACAATAATAACGACGGTTCATAGTTGAATAATCATAATAAGTAGTTTTAAAAAATTACCTTCGGTACTACGTGGTATATTATTATCTTTAAACTTACGCGATCTGAACTTATTATTATTAGTATTAAACGAGTATTTATCGCGTTTTATTTGCCTATTGACTGATGACTGTCATCCCGTGACCACGACAGTGTGTAAACCTGTCGAAACGTCGGGAAAATAGGTAAATAAAACGCGAGAATACCCGTTTAATACTTATGATAATGTGCTCTACGTAGGTAGGTAAAAACTCATAGAAATAAACTAACGCGTACGAAGTCGCGGGTATCAGGTAGTACATACATACATACATAAAATCACGCCTGTTTCCCGACGGGGTAGGCAGAGATCACGGATCTGCACTTGCTACGATCCTGACACACCTCTTTTGCTTCATTCAATCTCATTACATTCTTCATACATGCGCGTCGGTTTAGGGTAGTATATCTTATTTTTCAAATTTCAGTGCTAACGCCAAAGCCAAGGTTTCAAAATGAAGAAGAATTGAAACAGTTTTACCGGGATCAGTTTGAAGCTAGGAGCGGACGCAGCGGCAATTGGTCCTTGGATCAATACTATGGATTTATGTAGTTTAATGCAAAACAAGTTAAATTAAATAAAAATAAAAAACCTGTCACAAACTTTACCTGCTGTTTTGTGGTAGCGGCCATCTTGGGTTTGAAATTTGTCATATAGTATTATACTACTCAAGCCCTTTTATTGGATACCTACATTGAGGGAGTTGTGAAAAAAAGTTTTTCGACATTTTGTGGCGGAGGCCATCTTGGAATCGAAATTTGACATAGTGTTTAGTATTTTACTACTCAAGCCCTTTAATTTCTTACCTATATTGAGGTAGTTATGAAAAAAAAGTTATTCGCCATTTTGTGGCGGCGGCCATCTTGGCCGATTTCCATCAAATATAGGAACACTCCCGACTAGTTTACTTTTCAAACAAATATAACAAAATCAAAATCGGTTCATGTGTACGATGCCACAGACACACAGACAGACACGCCCAACTTATAACACAACACACTCTCTCTCTGTTTACAATTATAATGAAACCAAAATTTTCAATTCACTAATTTATATTATATTCTATGTATAAATATAATTCACATGACACAATAAGGAGTATTATCCATTTTACTAATTATATAAATTATTATAATATTATAAGTACTGCAGAAATACTAAAATTCTCTAGCTTCCTAATTAAATTATGTAAAAAATTATTATTATTAAATAAACACGCAAAAACATTCACATCATTATAAAATTATAAATAATAAAATTCGGTTCTTAAGAATATAAAAAAAATCTGCTTTCCTTTTTACTCTGAAAATAACAGAAAGAGACAGTATATTTTAAAATAAACTTTAGAAATAGCATGTGCTATCGATAAGCAAAGGCCATTATAATAACTGAGATCATAAGAATCTTATTTAGATTCCATAATAATATAATTCTGATCTTAATATAATACTAAATTAAACTAAATTAAGTTTACACAAATAAACTGGTTAATATTGATTATAACCGGTAATTAACTGATTAATACCAGTCTTTAATGACCGTCTATAACCGATATCAAAAATCTCAAGGTTTCGAAACCGTTTCCAGAGTCCAGGTTTGATATCAAGGTTTGGCGTCGCTTTTTCAGGACAAGTTCGCGTCTAATCTAGCGTAATAAAGGTTAACCGCTATTTTAAAGCGATTTCATAACCAAACCTTGGAACTGTTCTCCAAATCGCTTACAGAATCAGAATAGTCTTTATGGTACAAAATATCCAAAACCGTTAACCGGATTAAAACCGTTTAACCGATTAAAAACCGTTTAAACGTTTTAAAGTCCGGGTTCAATATCAAGGCTCCGCAACACACTTCTCGGGATAGAGTTCCTTGCGCGCGCGCTTCGGCCACGGCTTCTTCATATGCACGTGCTCGGAGTGCGCCCTCTGCTCGCCCGCCGTCGTGAAACATTTGCCGCATGAACCGCATTTAAACGGTTTTAATCCCGTGTGGATCTGGGGATAAGGATTATTATTATTGTCATATAGTTGCGATTATAATCAACTTAAAAACATTTTGGGACACAATTCAGTCGTGAAAGATTGCACATGACTAAGTATAAAGAATCTATACATTAGAATAAAATCGTAAATCTTTACGTTTGGTGTGCACTGATGATGTAGTGGTAAAACCTCTGCCTTACGATCCGAAGGTCGTGGGTTTAAACCTAGCGTGCACTAATGTGTGTTTCTATTCGAAAAAATTATGTGCGCAATGCCAGTAATCTTGAATGGTGAAGGAAAACATCGTGAGGAAACCAGCATACACCAAAAATTCGAAGATGTGTGTCATAGATTAGTCTTCTTATAAGCAGCGATGGGTTTGCAACTTGTCACGTACGGAATACTAACTAATGTGCCAAATGTGGGTATGTACCAAATGTCACGTTTGGACGTTCTGACTACCCCCTCTAGATATCCTCAAAGATCTAAGTAACTAGAGATCTGAGGAGATAATCTACCGAGCCCGGGGATTACGGGCGTGTATGTATGTATGTATGTATTTTCTCTGCAAGCGCAATTATGCTTCTTAGATATTATGTGACAACACTTGGTAGTATTCTCACAATTATGCTTCTTAAGTAGATGATAATACAGATCATTTTTCTATGAAGGTATCTATGTCTGTAATAAATACTTTGAAAGTATTGTAGCAGGTGTAGTAAGGTTGCACTTTCAAGCCCTGGTACAAAATTAATAAAAAGACCCATGATACTCACAAACATATGCCTCCGTCGGTTGTTGTAGAAGGAATTAAGTCTATTCTAAATTAAATAGGTTAAAATACCACCAATATACAAATTATAAATTCTACCAAAATATACATATAAGTTCCTCAAAATCTTCCAAAAAAGTAGAAATCTACCAAGGTTGGTCACACAGATTACGTATCATACTCACAAACATATGCCTCCGTCGGTTGTTGTAGAACGCGAAGTGTTTCCCGCACAGGGGGCAGGGGAAGGAGGGGCGCGCCTCGCTGTGCACTCGCTCGTGGAACAAGTTGTAGGATACTCACAAACATGTGCCTCCGTCTGTTGTTGTAGAACGCGAAGTGTTTCCCGCACAGGGGGCAGGGGAAGGAGGGGCGCGCCTCGCTGTGCACTCGCTCGTGGAACAAGTTGTAGGATACTCACAAACATGTGCCTCCGTCTGTTGTTGTAGAACGCGAAGTGTTTCCCGCACAGGGGGCAGGGGAAGGAGGGGCGCGCCTCGCTGTGCACTCGCTCGTGGAACACCAGGTTACTCTTCTGGGTGAAACTCTTGGGGCAGCCGGCGCACTTGAAGCGTTTCTCACCCGTATGTACCCACATATGGTCTTTTAGTAACGCCATACTCTGTAGAAGAAATAGTTTTGTTGAATACTAGCTTCCATTGTTTTTCCATTCGAAAAATTTATGTGCGCAATGCCAGTGCTCTTAAACGGTGAAGGAAAACATCGTGAGGAAACCGGCATACCCTAGAACCAAAAATTCGAAGGTATGTGTCATAGGTCAGTATTCTAATAAGCGGCGATGGGCTTGCAACCTGTCACGTACGGAATACTAACTACTGTGCAAAATGTGGGCACGTACCAAATGTCATATTTGGACTTGCCTCTGACTACCCTCTTTAGATATCCTCAAAGATCTAAGTAACTAAAAATCTGAGAAGATATCTACCGAGCCTGGGGATTACAGTCGTGATCATATTTTATATAATATTATATAATACTAGCTTCCGTTCGCGGCTTTGCTCGCGAGGTACCTACATAAAATATAGCCTATGTTACTCAGGGATAACGTAGCATTCTAACTGTGAAAGAATTTTTCAAATCGGTCCAGTAGTTTCGGAGCCTATTCAATGCAAACAAACAAACAATGAAATCTTTCCACTTTTTAATATTAGTATAGACTAGCTTACGCCCGCGGCTTCGCCCGTGTGGTACCTTGAAAACAAAAACGAATCTATCCCGCGGGAACAGAACATTTTTCCGGGATAAAATGTAGCCTATGTGTTCTTCCAGACTATAATCCATATCTGTGCCAAATTTCATCCAGATCCGTTCAGCCGTTTCAGCGTGAAAGAGTAACAAACATACATCCATACATTCTTACAAACTTTCGCGTTTATAATATTAGTAGGATTATGTTACTAACTTGAAAGATCCTTCCGCATAGTTCACACATAGCCGGCGTCTTCATCGCAGGGTACTTGGTTCGATTCTTGTCGGGATGCGAGCGTCTAAAGTGTTGCGCGTAGAGTCGCAAATCGCGTAACTGCACGCCGCACTGTGAAATCACGCTAAATTAGTCTTTATTGGTATTAAAATAAGATCGTTCGGTCTAAAGTGTTGCGAAGAGTTGAAGACAAGTGATTCGAAAGATACAGTCGTGGTCAACTAATTAGGGACACTCTTTGGTTAAACCGAATTGTGAATTTATTTTTTATTTTCCAACGAGTCTAAACCATATTCCATATCTCTTACATGTAAGTATAATTAGTCATTTATGTGCCCGATTATACAAACAATAACAACTTCTTAAACATTAAACCTCTTTACAGTATAGCTGATAGATTATCGTAGTGCTATTTGTTCAAATAATGCTGGCTGGCCATTTAATTAGGGACACTGAGATATTGCGTTCTATTTTCAAAATTTGAATCTCAATACTTTTTTACTTCTTCTCTTATTGTTTCGTGGTAGTTTTGGCGGCAATCCCGATATTTATTTTAAGTTTTGAAAAATATTTTGAAGAAAAATGGGTAAAAATAAAAGTTGCGATCCAACACTACGAAAAATTATCATGAAGTTTGTTGTCGAGCATGGTTGGCCATACCGAAGGATAGCAGAACATTTAAATTGTTCAAAAACTATGGTATACAATGCAGTGCAACATGTCAGACGCAATAACACAGATTTAAATGTGCCCAGAACAAAAAGATCGAGAAAAACAACTCCGCAAGAAGATAGAATGATAGCCAGGTTAGCTAAGAAAGATCCGTTTCTAGGCTCTATTTTAATTAAACACGAAGTGTTTGGGACAGACGAAAGAGCTGGTGTCTCAGCTAGGACCGTTCGACGACGTCTGGTAGAAGCAGGGTTGTTCGGAAGAGTGGCTCGCAAAGTACCGTTGTTGAAGAAAGAACATAGAAATGCTCGTTTGGCGTTTGCACGTAAATATGGACATTGGACCTACGCCCAATGGCAACATGTATTATTCTCTGACGAGACCAAGGTTAATTTGATTTCTTCAGATGGAAGGCAATACGTACGGCGTCCAGTAAAAGCGGAAATGAATCCAAGATTCACAAAAAAGCAGGTGAAACATGGCGGTGGAAACATTAAAATGTGGGGTTCATTTTCTGGACGTGGAGTGGGACCTGTGAGGAAAGTTCAGGGTAACTTAGACCAACATCAATACAAGGCAATATTGGAGGAAACGATGCTTCCCTATGCAGAGGAGCATCTCCCTATTATATGGACGTTTCAGCATGATAACGACCCAAAACATACCGCCCGTTCAGTCAAGTCGTTTCTTACCAGTCAGTCAGTATCGGTGCTAGATTGGCCAGCAAATAGCCCGGACCTTAACCCAATCGAGCACCTTTGGCACGAAATCAAGAAAAAAGTAGCCACTTATCGTACCACAACTTTAGATGAACTTAATGAAGCTTTTTGTGAGGCATGGGCAAACATTCCTGTCGAAACATGCCAGAAACTGATAATGTCTATGCCACATCGGTGTCAAGCGGTAATTACTAACAAAGGTTTTGCTACTGGGTACTGATTTTACACGTAATAAAATGGAGCTGTTAAAGATATTATAATACTGCAGATTATTAGTTTTGTTTAACTCTATTTTTCATTATAGTTTACTGTCCTTAATTAAATGTCCAGCTACAGAATTATACCTTAAAATTGAATACATGTTCAACCTTTGATATTAAATACTTTTTTCTATTTATTTATTCTTTTATTTACAGCCATTTAAAGCATAATAATCGGACCAAATTATGCAAATAATAGTTACTGAGAAATCAATAGGGTTTTATATTTGTCTGTACATAACCGGTTATTGTTCTTCACTATCTTGCATGTCCCTAATTAGTTGACCACGACTGTATATTGTTACAAGAAGAATAAATAATAAATTAATGCAATTGAATATTTCACACAACGCCATCTAGTCCCAAACTAAGCAAAGCTTGTACTATGGGAAACAGATAACTGATATACCATTTTTTTTGTAAATACATACATAGTATAGATAGTAACACCCAGATACAGAACAAATGTCTGTGTTCATCACACAAATGTTAGTCCTGGGGGATCGAACCCACAACCTACAGTGCAGAAGGCAGATAGTCAATATATCTTTATCCAGTAAAATAAGCACTTAAACTCTTAAACGGTGAAGGAAAACATCGTGAGGAAACCGGCATACCCTAGAACCAAAAATTCGAAGGTATGTGTCATAGGTTAGTATTCTTATAAGCGGCGATGGGCTTGCAACCTGTCACGAACGGAATACTAACTACTGTGCAAAATGTGGGCATGTACCAAATGTCATGTTTGGACCTGCCTCTGACTACCCTATTTAGATATCCTCAAAGATCTAAGTAACTAAAGATCTGAGGAGATATCTACCGAGCCTGGGGATTACAGTCGTGATCATATTTTTTTTTTTTTTCAGTAAAATAACAGAGATCATTTTGAATCGTCTTACATACTAGGTGAGTCTAGGTGCTAATTCCAGTCCTATCCCCAGTGCGAGAAGAACTGACAAGAAACTCGCTGGTCCTAGCGCTTTTATTGTATGAAAACTATCACTGTAGTGTAAAGCTACTACCGGCAGAGGCGGATTTGATATGTTGGCTGCTCTAGGCCTACGAAAGATTGCCCCCCCCCCCCCCCATGTAGCTGTAAAGCATGAAAAATTAAATCAAGTATAGAAATTAAATGAAAATGATAAAAAAGGCGAAAATGACCTTGGAATAAACTAGTAAGCAAACATTCATTTGGATGAGCAACACTTCTAATAATCGTAATCGCCATACATAATTATGTCGACCTCAGTGGCGCAGCGGGCGAGAGTCCGCTTGCGACGCAAGAGGTTGCAAGTTCGATTCCCGCCGCGGAACAAATTTGTGTATGATCTGCAGAAATTTGTTCCGTTAGTCTGGGTGTTTTCTATGTATAATAAAAAAAAATATCTATCTATTTATATAATGTATTAAATATATCAGTTATCTAGTACCCATAACACAAGCTTTGAGTAGCTTACTTTGGGGCTAGATGATGCTGTGTGGATTGTCCAGCATTATTTATTATTATTATTATGTACATTTTTGCGGGATGTTATAGATTATAGACATAGTATTAGACACATTTTTGAGTTTTTATACGTTAGGCGCGTCAGTAACTACAAACTTTGCCACCCCCTAAATTTTGCCGCCCTAGGCCCGGGCCTACCCGGCCTATAGGGAAATCCGCCTCTGACTACCAGCTGAGCTGTGAGGCCAGTTACAGTTCACCCAACGGATCTAGGCATTCGTGAAGTTAGCCACAGGTGCGAGTTTGCGCATGTACAGTTCCTTCCCCCCCTCCTCATAACTCCAATTGCTCCCGAAAAACGATAATGCGCAGCTCTTGCGGCTAACGTCACGAATGCCTAGATTCGTTGAGCCAACTATACCTACCTAGGTAGTAGGTACTTTTATGTAGTAGGTGCCTGAGAACGCGCTAGTGCCTACGCGCGTGAAACGCACCATCTAGACAAGTTCTTACACCTGGGGGCTCACCACGAATTCATAATACATTACCAAATTAGTATAACATTGTTATTTCGTACCATGAACTATGAGCTGTGCCAGTCTAATACCTGTTCGCAGGTGACAGGTCGCGCGGGGTGAGCGTCCGGCGGGTCGTTGACCCCGCGCGGGTGAATGACCGGCCGGCGTTCGATGCGCCGCATCACGCGTCCGTTGCGCTCCGCGTTCATACTCTGAGAGTCGTTGCGGAGGCGGTTGCTGTAACATTAATAAAATACTTAATTAATTGAATAATTGAATATTTAATAATATTCTTTAGGTGTGTATGCTCTAGCAAGCTCTGCTAGCGACTACAATTAAATAATCAAAAGCTCACGGAAGTAACCATAAGTTATAATTATAAGATTCCTTTCAGTATGTTTATAATAAAATAGTAAGGGCTTTGTGTTGAGTGATATATACATTTTTGTTGTACCTACTCCAACAACGAACGTTCATGTAAGTCTTTCTCAAAGTGGGCGATATCGCTCCCTTGTGGGCGTTGCAGGCCTAAAAGGGGGCGGTAAGAGACCAGGGGCCTCACCACGAATTCATAATACATTACCGAATTAGTATTATATTGTTATTTCATACCATAACCTATGCAAATTGTATTGAAGTAGTGACGTTTCTATAATGGAATCGATACGAAATCGTTCTGGAAGACTTCGTGGTAAGGCCCCAGAGCGCCGTTATGTAACCATGAGTTCTTCTTCTTCTTCAATTATGGCATCTGTCTCTTAGAGAACAATTTTGCCAGTGTCAAGTGTACTTATTTATAAGTATTGTCAACGTCACAGAGTCATAGTCAAGTTGTCAAGTCAATTTTAAACAAAAGATGGCTGTTTTGTTGAAAATTTTCGGGATTTCCTCCGATGGAATTTGCAGAGAACTATTCACTCTAATTCACATACTTTACACTCGCGTCAAGAACCCGGGCTTTATTGGCAAAATAACCACCAAAATTACGCAATAAAACTCAAAATAACACAAAATAACACGAGAAAACATATAAAAACCAGAGCGACGTAGTTGTCAGGCAAATACACCGCAGAAAATCCTACCATGAGTTGTCACATTTAGATCGGCTGACGTTACTACTGTAGTAATAGTACGTTACTATGACATCTGTCAAAATTGTTACTCATGTACCAAATTCTAAGCAAATGAATGAAGCGCAAACTACAGTCGCTGTAGTACGCTGTGACGTAGGATAGTTAACTACGTGAGGTTTTAGTACCCAACTATCCGCTAGAGGCGCTGTAGGCAAGTTTTCATACTTTTTTTTTAACTACAGTCGCTAGCGAGTGTAGATTGTGAAAACTCATGGTAGACATACTGGTTATGTATGGAGATGTCACCCAGATGTCACGTAACATGCGCGCATCACTTTACATAGCCACGGACTTGGATAAGAGTGACGAAACAGTCACGGCGACAAAAGTTACCCGTGCGCGCTATCACGACGACCTCAGTGGCGCAGCGGGCGAGAGTCCGCCTGCGACGCAAGAGGTTGAGGGTTCGATTCCCGCCGCGGAACAAATTTGTGTACGATCTGCAGAAATTTGTTCCGTTGGTCTGGGTGTTTTCTATGTATCATAAAAATATATCTATCTATGTATATAATGTATTAAATACATCAGTTATCTAGTACCCATAACACAAGCTTTGAGTAGCTTACTTTGGGGCTAAATGATGCTGTGTGGATTGTCCAGCATTATTTATTTATTTATTTATTATCACTTACGGATCGCTCTCTGTCATATGTCGCGAAGAGAGTTTGAGATGGCGCGCGTGCGCCTCCTCACTCGCGAACTGTACGTCGCACACGCCGCACGTGGGTCCCTCCAGTGGCGTCTGTAAAATAAATAGATAAAAAATCTCCCGAAAATCATACTTACGAAATTTTTTAAAAGCAATTTTCAAAAGGAAAACTAAATGTTAAAGATGTGCAGTAACTATTAATCTAATTTTCACATCTGTACCCCTAGTATGAGTTTTTGATAGTTTACGAAAACTTTTTTCGAATAGTATCCTTTCATACATTTACCTCCATCGGAAATTTTAAGGTACTAAAATAAGGTCGATATCGTGAAAACTTGATTTAAAAATCATTGCTGGGACTGCCGATTACATAATATTTTCGATATTATCGACCTTATTTTAGTTCCTTAACATTTCCGTTGGAGGTAAATGTATGAAAGGATACTATTCGAAAAAAGTTTTCGTAAATCAAAAACTCATACTAGGGGTACAGATTCTCACTATTGATAATTATTTACTAATCCAATGTAATTCTCACTATTGATATTTGCTAATCCAATTCTCACTACTGATAACTACATATAGATATAATTATTTATATTTGATAATCACTGAGGAGTAATAGGTTAGCGTGGTATGGGCATGTTATGAGAAGAGATGAATGTCATGTGACGAGGAGAGTGTTAGATATGAATGTGGATGGATACAGGGGTAGAGGCAGACCGAAGAAAAGATGGATGGACTGTGTGAAAGATGACATGGGTAAGAAAGGAGTGAGTACTGAGATGACGAATGACAGAGGGAAATGGAAGAAGATCACATGTTGTGCCGACCCCACATAACGTGGGAAAAGGGCAGGAAGATGATGATGATTTGTTAATCTTTTTTTCACTATTGATAACTATTAATCTAATTCTCACTATTGATAACTATTAATCTAATTCTCACTATCGACAACTATTAATCTATTCTCACTATTGATAACTATTAACTCATTTTAATAATTATCAGTCTAGTTATTTAGTGTTACTTACATTATCATCAATTAGGCGATGTTTCTTCCTCTTGTGAACCTCTACTCCCTTCCGGCTCACAAAGGTGTAGCCACACAGCGCGCACACCCAGTCTGACGCGTGCTTTATGCGGATGTGACCCATGTATGTAGTGAGCTTGCTGGAAAAGTATTTATATTAGTGACCTAGGAAAGTTTCACTATACACATCTAATTTGGATCTTTATTTGTATTGACTGACAGCTCAGTTGGTAGTAGCTCTGCCTTCTGCGCTGCAGGTTGTGGGTTCGATCCCCACAGGACTAACATTTGTGTGATGAACGCAGATGTTTGTTCCGTGTCTGGGTGTTATTATGTATTTTATGTATTTATAATACTAAAAGAATATAATTAATCTATCAGTTATCTGGTTCCCATAGTACAAGCTTTGCTTAGTTTGGGGCTAGATGGCGTTGTTTGAAATGTGCACCAATATCTTATTTATATAATTTTAGATTATAACGTACTAAATAAATAAATAAATTATAACGTACTCAAATTCCATAGCACAATGTGGACATTGATATTTAGTTCCCGCGTGCCATTTTTCATGTTCTCTCGCTACGCCCCTGAAAATAATAAAAAATATACATTACAAAACTATTTATGTTAAAAAACCAAAAACACAGGCTAAAAATAATCTAGACACGCGGCAGCGTGTCAAGCCAAGTTCAAGCGAAGCGAACGGGCGATGCGCGCCTAGTGTAATATTACAGGAACCATTTGGGTGATTTTTCACCCCCTCGTAACTCAAAAACTATTTCACATAAACAAGTCAAATTTGGCTCATCTATTGCCACTTGCGAGTAAAATATGTGCACCGAATTTCATAAACACACCTCAAACGGTTATTTAGATATTAACGTCCAAAAATGCCTGGTTATGGAAAATTTTATCACTGACTGACCTATAGACGTTAATTATAACCCAGTTCCAGATGACCTAGAACGTTCAAATTTGGCATCCAGGTAGGTAGTGGGGTGGATACAAAGGAAAAAATCTGAAACTTGCAAATTTTTATATTTTTAACGTACTTTTTCAATTAATTGATTCTCCTAGGAACCCTTACTAGCGCCTGTAATATAAGAATAGCAATCTAAATAGATGACAGTTGGTCATTATGTGGATTTTAATAGGGTCTTGACGTGAATATAATAACGAGTGGAAGTAGTGTCTTGGATTGGTAAGTAGTACACTCTTACCTAGGTATACAATGTGCCAATAGTTGAGCCGTCTATGCAGATAGGTAAGTATGACTAATAGGTATGTGTACAAGTAAGATAAGCAAAATAATTTACCGATTGGTTTTTGTTATTATAAATGCATTACTGTGTTCATACCAGTGAGAAAACGCAAGTTACAATTTTAGTTCCAATTTTGTCGCTAGATGGCGCTGGTAAATTTGTCCGGGCGCTGAATCGCGCTATTGAAGCGTTTTGAGCTCACTGATATAAGCAAGGCATTTCTTACGAACTTTGAGAACTTTGTAGATACCATTCAATTCAATAAATGTATTGAACTTCTGTGTGCATTCTCATTTTGAGACTACGTGGAGCGACCCTGAACATGGTCCTAACGAGCGGATTTTACTAGCCTACTTAGAGTGCTAGTCCGAAGATTTTTTTGAAGATTGCCTTGGCATAGAAACCAGTGGTGGGTCGCCACTGAAGTGCCATTCTCACACATCGAGGTGGGAGAAGTGTTGTGCACATCGTTTGGGAAGTTGTATACTGGTGAGCGCGCACAGAAACAAAGCAAGCAACCGAGTTGGATTGTGGAGGCGCTAGAGGGCGCTGCTGCAGTTGGACGAACGTTGCAGTTGTCAAGACAATCTATGGATGGATTTCAAGTTTGTGGTTTGTGACGTGCAACCGTGAGTACATTTGATTATTTGGAAGTGTAGAGCTGTGTGCTGTGTGGTGAAATTGTAGAGTTTTTCCGGTAGAGACTTTAACGTTTACTGATCATTGACTTAGAAAAATTGTGATTGTTTAGGACTTGTAATATTTCGTGTGCATGTTAGTTTAAGTCAGTGTTGCCAACTGCACCGTAATTACGGTAAAAACACCGTAATCAGCCTCGATATACCACCTACCGTAGCAAACTAATTACGGTAGCAAAAAACACCGTAATACCATTATAAAGATTTAAACAAATCTTATTTTTTTAATCTAGAAAATAGTTTTGAGAGATTCAATTGTTATTTTCTTTAACGGTTTCGGTTACTTTGCAATTCATTTAACGGCAACACTATTTACGGTTATTGCACACTTTTACATGTTCGGGAATTCTCCCAGTAGAATTCTCCTAGCCATTCTGTCTCTACCACACTCGAATGCCGAGTGCGAAAGAGTCTTCAGCAGAGTCAACGACATCAAAACGAAAAAGCGGAATAAACTCCTTACGAACACCATCAGGGGAAACCTTTCATCGAAGCAAGCCATACAGCGACACGGAAAAAATTGTATTGATTTTAAACCTACAAAAGAAATGATTGAAAAACATAATATCGAAATGTATAAAAATATTGAAACAATTATACTATCTGATTCTGAATAAAACTATGAGTTTTATTTCAATTCTAATCATGAACTTCCTACTAAACGGGCCAGATAATTCTACCGTAATTCAATTTTAAATTACAACATAATTTTCTAAAATCTACCGTATTTTTCGAAGAGTTCTACCATCCGATAAGTTTTAGAGTTGGCAACACTGGTTTAAGTATTCAAACTCTGTTGAGACGGGGAATCCATGCCCGATTTTCGAATTTTGGTTAAATTTCTCAAACACTTGTAATATTTTTAACTTTATTCAGTACTTAGAAAAGTTTGGCTACACATTTATCTGTTACAATGGAACCTTTGTATAAATTACAAAATGACACAGCATTGCACATAGAAAAGGCTGCAATTAACTTTAAAAAGTCTCCTAAAGAACGTGTAACTCTTCCTTACGTTGATGCCAGATTAGAGTCGCTAGAAAGGGCATGGAACAGTTTTGTAAGGGTTCATGAAAAGATTGTGCAAGGGGTAACAGAATTAAATAGAGATGACAGTTATTTCAAAAATGAGTTGTATGAAACCACTGAAGAGTTATACATCAAATATAAGAGTGATTTGAAAGGAACATTGATTGAATTTGAGAAATGTGCTAGGGCTCAAACAAATTCCGAACAAACAATAAAGTCAAAAAATGATAGTGTTAAGCTGCCGAAAATATCAATTCCTACCTTTACTGGAAATTATGTTCAGTGGCCTACTTTCAAAGATTTATTTGTATCACTAATTCATCAGAATAGTAGTTTAGATGATGTACAAAGGTTGCATTACTTAAAGGGCTTGTTGTCAGGCGAAGCTGAGCAGTTAATTCGGAACATTCCAATAACATCAGCTAATTATGAGGAATGTTGGTCCATTCTTAGCAGTCGGTTTGACAATAAAAGATTTATATCTAATTGTTTGTTAAGGCGGTTTTTGAGCCAGACTAATGTAGCGGAAAACTCAAGTGCCATCAAAGGTCTTTTAGACACTACCATGGAGTGCTTGAACGGACTAAAAAATCTCGGTGTAAATGTCAAGTCGTGGGACATCATAGTAATTCACATTGTTAGCTCCAAATTAGATGTTGAATCCCGAAAACAATGGGAAACCAAAATAAGCGCACACGATAGGCTGCCCACACTCGAAGAATTCAGAGATTTTTTAGAAGCCCGATCTCGAGCACTAGAGTTTTTAGATTCCAAAGATAAATCTAGACCGACTGTTAATAAACCAAAGGTTCACCACGCAGTTGGCGCCGACAACGATGCCAATGCAAATGTATCATGTCCCTTTTGTAAAGAAAATCACAAGATTGCAAATTGTAAAAAGTTTGCAAAGGAAAGTTACGAGTCTCGTCATGACTTTGTCCAAACCAAGAGGTTGTGCTTTAATTGTCTAGGTTCAAACCACTCCATAAAGTTTTGTCGTCAAAGTTCTTCATGTCGTGTTTGCAAGCGAAGACATCATTCGTTATTGCATCCTAAAGGAGTTTCAAACTCAGCCTTGCCAAATACAGATTCCAATGCAACGGCTGAAGTAAAGTCAGCGGTGTCTGCCGTTCAGACAGCGTTATCAGAGGGAACCCCGTCTTCGTCAAATATAGCGTCTCATTTTTCTCAAAGGTCAATACCTACACAAGTTTTGTTGGCCACAGCTCTTGTCGAAGCACAGACAAGATATGGGTCTACACAACTGCTGAGAGTGTTATTGGATCAAGGATCCCAGGCATCATTCATAACCGAATCAGCAGTACAACTTCTTGGATTAAAGAAGACAGCGGCGAAAACGGTCATATCAGGGGTAGGGGGCGAGAAGAGCAGCGTTGCTTCTAGGTTTACAGTCACAGTGACTATTCAGTCGCGCTTCGATCCCGACTTCAGCGTCCAAGTAGATGCCTTTGTGTTAGGTACAATTACATCGCTTTTACCTTCTGAGAAACTTTCAGAATTCAACTGGCCTGAGATAGAGTTCACGTTAGCTGACCCAGAGTATCATACACCAAACAAGATTGATATCCTGCTTGGCGCTGAAGTATATGGCCAAGTTCTTAGAGAAGGATTGACCCAAGGTCCCCTAGGCTTTCCCGTAGCGCAGAATACAGCCTTAGGGTGGATTTTATCCGGTCAAATCCCATTGAAGTCAGATTCAAATATTCATTGTCATCATGCTCTAATTAGTGTGTCAGATCAAGCTGATGACAATACACTGCTGAAGCAGTTTTGGGAGATTGAGTCAGTCATTCCCGGATCACCAAGGATCCTTTCCGTAGATGAACAGCGATGCGAAGATATCTACTCTCAAACCACTTCCAGGGATGAAAGTGGTAGATATGTTGTTCACCTTCCGTTTCACAATGATAATCCACAGTGTCAGTATGGCAGTTCCAGAGATCTCGCTGTAAAAAGATTTCAGCTTCTAGAAAATAAGTTCAAGAAGCATCCAGAAGTTAAAAGGAGATACTCAGAAGTGTTTCACGAATACATCGATCTTGGTCACATGGAGCGCGTGCAAGGTAATGATCCTGGAGGTATTAAAGCAGTCTACTTACCACATCACGCTGTTGTACGCGAGGATAAGTCAACGACCAAAGTTCGAATTGTGTTCGACGCTTCGATGAAAGGGTTAAATGGGATCTCTCTGAATGACGATCTCATGGTCGGTCCCACCCTGCAACCGCCACTGCGACACATCATCATGAAATGGAGAATGTACCCTATAAGCATATGTGCAGATATAATTAAAATGTACAGACAAATAAAGATTGTCCCGGAACACGTAGATTTTCAGAGAGTAATTTGGCGCGATGATCCTACCGATGAAATTGAAGAGTTCCGCATGCTGAGAGTTACCTTTGGAACGTCAGCTGCTCCATACCTCGCAGTCAAGACATTGCAGCAGGTAGCAATCGACGAATGTTCACAAAATCCTGAAATAGCTGAAAAAATAAAGAATGAATACTACGTAGATGATCGGATGACAGGATGTCAGTCGATAGAAGAAGGAGTAATGTTAAAGAAGAAAATGACAGAGGTACTTACCAAAGGTGGCTTCCAGTTGCAAAAATGGGTCAGTAGTTGTAAAGAATTAAATGAATTGATGTTAGAAGATGACAAGGAGGATCAGGGAATAAAGGAAAAGGATATTAAGACTGACGAGGTAATGAAGATTTTGGGAATTACATGGGATCGAGATCATGATGAATTCAGATACTCCATAAACCTTCCTGTGCAGCAGACTCCAATCACAAAGCGACGAGTAATTTCAGATATCTCTCGCCTGTTTGACCCGTTGGGATGGGCAGCACCGTGTGTTGTCACATCTAAAATATTTATTCAAAAGCTTTGGCTTTCGGGAATAGGTTGGGATGAGGAGTTGCCGACAGAACTGTTAGTAGAATGGCAAACTTACCGACAAAATCTTGAGGAGACGCGCAAGTTTACCATTCCAAGATGGGTTAATATTTCAGCTGATAACTTTAGAGTAGAGTTGCATGGCTTCTCTGATGCTTCTGTTGCTGCTTATGCTGCGGTAATATATGCCAGGGTTATTGGCATAGATAAATGCATCACAACAAGCTTAATCACGGCACGCACTAAGGTTTCTCCAGTTAAACAGCAATCTATTCCAAGGCTGGAATTGATGGGAGCGACACTATTGTCAGAGTTAATGTCAGAAGTGGCAATGGTCATGAAAATTCCACAAACTCTTGTCCATGCTTGGACAGATTCATCCGTCGTTTTAGCGTGGCTTAGCAGCCATCCTAGTCGATGGACCACCTTTGTTGCGAACAGAGTTTCAGCCATTCTATCTCAGTTTGACAATTCACACTGGGCTCACGTTCAGTCCTCTCAAAATCCGGCAGACATTGCTTCGAGAGGGTTAACTCCACAGGAGCTGTCTTGTAGCAGTTTGTGGACTCAGGGACCGCCGTGGTTACGGAATGAGGTGATAGAATATACAAGGCCGAAGGCTATATCTACAAATATGGAACAGAGATCGATTAAGGCTCACGTGTTCACAGAAAAGTCACCAGAGGATCCCTTGTGGACTAAATATTCTACTCTGCAAAAATTAGTGAGAGTCGTGGCGTACTGTCGGAGAATTTTGAAATGGAAGAAACTAGAAAATGGAGAACCAAGATATGAGCCATATTTAACGAAGGAAGAATTAGAAGAAGCAACAAGAGTGTGTGTTAGACAGGTTCAAAGGCAAGAGTTCGGTGAAGAGATTACAGATATTGGAAAATCGGGAGCAGTTAAGGCAAAAAGTAAATTGAAAACTCTTTTGCCAATGATAGATAATTACGGAATAATGCGTGTTAACGGCCGTATTCGTAACGCCACTTTGGATGAAGCCACAAAACATCCTATTATTCTACCACAGAATAATCACTTCACAAATTTGGTTATCAGTGATGCCCACAAGAAGACTCTGCATGGAGGTCCTACGTTAGTCTTGAACCATTTGCGTACCAAGTATTGGATACTTTCAGCCAAAACGATGGTTAAGGCCTTTGTACGCAAATGTGTCACATGTCGACGTTACTCTACATCGGCTCAAACTCAGTTAATGGGTCAGTTACCTTCAAGTAGAGTGACACCAGCAAGACCATTCCGACACAGCGGGGTTGATTTTGCTGGTCCGGTTAACATTAGAGTGTCTAAGGGTCGCGGCCACCGTTCCTATAAGGGATATATTTGCGTTTTTGTTTGTATGGTCTCTAAGGCCATACACTTGGAAGCTGTAAGCGATTTGACATCTCAGGGATTCATAGCAGGGTTCAGAAGGTTTGTAGGACGTAGAGGTGCAGTTAGCGATCTTTGGAGTGACAACGGCACTAATTTCGTTGGCGCTTCCAAAGAATTCAAACACCTTGTCGCTGCAGAAATATCATCTGTGGCTAAAGATATTAGAGAGTGGTTAGGTAATAACGGTACCACGTGGCACTTCATTCCACCCCATGCTCCGAATTTCGGTGGTTTGTGGGAGGCTGGAGTGAAGTCCACTAAGTTCCATTTAAAACGGGTGATAGGCAATTCGACTCTGACATACGAAGAAATGTCCACGGTGCTAATTCAAGTCGAAGCGTGCTTAAATTCACGACCGTTGTACTCAATGCCTGACAGTCCCGACGACCCTACTCCTTTAACACCCGGCCATTTTCTTATAGGCGAACCTCTGATAGCGGTGCCTGATCGGACTTACGAAAATAGTAATTTGAGCAATCTGAAGCGGTGGCAGCTTTCGCAGCGATTAGTGCAGGAATTTTGGCGGCGATGGTCAGCCGAATATTTGGTTCATTTAGTTCAACGTTACAAATGGAACAAACACGTCCCTGAACCAAACGTTGGAGACATTGTTCTCGTTAAGGAGGACAATCTGCCTCCGGCTCGCTGGTTGTTAGGTAAAATTGTTCAAAAGCACTCTGGTTTGGACGGAGTCACGAGAGTGGTGACTCTTAAATGCAACGGCTCTACATGTAAGCGTCCGGTGTCCAAGTTATGTGTGTTGCCGGTTACTAGTTAGTTTTTAAGTCCTATTCTTGTTGTACCTAATTCATACTGTGTGTTTTTTTTTTGTGTAACTTTGTGCTGAATTGTTAAGTTTAAGTTAGTTAATTTTATATACAGTCCACATTTATGTTTTGTTAATTTGCTATTGAAGCAGCTAAGACTAATATTGCTATCAAACAGCCCACCATCAAGTAACCATTATGTTCAGATTTTGTTAGTTAAGAACATAAACAGATGTTCTTGGAGGGCGGTATGTACAAGTAAGATAAGCAAAATAATTTACCGATTGGTTTTTGTTATTATAAATGCATTACTGTGTTCATACCAGTGAGAAAACGCAAGTTACAATTTTAGTTCCAATTTTGTCGCTAGATGGCGCTGGTAAATTTGTCCGGGCGCTGAATCGCGCTATTGAAGCGTTTTGAGCTCACTGATATAAGCAAGGCATTTCTTACGAACTTTGAGAACTTTGTAGATACCATTCAATTCAATAAATGTATTGAACTTCTGTGTGCATTCTCATTTTGAGACTACGTGGAGCGACCCTGAACAGTATGTATACCTACAATGTGCCAATAGTTTGAGCAGTCTATGCAGGTAGATATGGCTAGATAACTATTCAGGCCTAGATTATAGTGTGTCTCGGCTTGTCGGATAGGTAGTAGGTAGGTATACTTATTCAGTAAGTACTCAAGTACCTACCTACCTGCTTAGTATGTACCTATACCTACAATGTGCCAATAGTTTGAGCCGTTTATGCAGGATTATATAAGTGTAATAATATAAGAACAAGCACTTACTTACTAATAAGTTCTGTACAAAAAGTAATGATATCCCATCAAAAACATAAATGTGAAATGAGAGCCAAGTTCAATAAGTAAGTAGGTATGCTTTAGTCGTTGACTTCAGCGACAAAAGAAGTGAGATCTAAACGGGTGCCAAGTACAATGGTCAGTCCTAAAACTTATTTATAACAATATTAAATATTTTTAACAACTTTAAAATATCATTTCATCTCATAATTTAGGATATTATATTGAAGCCTTAGGTCTGACTTGGCTAGTTTTCTTAAGAGTACGAATTATATTAGGTATAGCTTGCACGTTCGTATTTTATTCTTCTAAAAATTTGGCTTGCTGGTAGAAACTAGCGATCGGACATAGTAGGTAAGTAGTTAATAATAGGAAGGTAATTCGTATAATGATAACTAGCCAAGTTAGACCTTAGGCTTCAATATAATATCCTAAATTATGAGATGAAATGATATTTTAAAGTTGTTAAAAATATTTAATATTGTTATAAATAAGTTTTAGGACTGACCATTGTACTTGGCACCCGTTTAGATCTCACTTCTTTTGTCGCTGAAGTCAACGACTAAAGCATACCTACTTACTTATTGAACTTGGCTCTCATTTCACATTTATGTTTTTGATGGTATTGAAACTAGCATCTTCTTTTTTGTTTATGGCATCTGTCTCTTTTGAGATCAATTTTGCCAGTATTGTCAATGTCACAAAGTCAGTCAAATTGTCAAGTCAATTTTAAACAAAAGATGGCTGCTTTGTTCAAAATTCTTGGGATTTCCTCTGATGGATTTAGTAAGAAACACTTTTATTCACATACTTTACTTTACATAAAAATATAACTGAATTGAGAATCTCCTTCCTCCTTCTCACGACCTCAGTGACGCAGCGGGCGAGAGTCCGCCTGCGACGCAAGAGGTTGCGGGTTCGATTCCCGCCGCGGAACAAATTTGTGTACGATCTGCAGAAATTTGTTCCGTTGGTCTGGGTGTTTTCTATATATAATAATAATATCTATCTATGTATATAATGTATTAAATCTATCAGTTATCTAGTACCCATAACACAAGCTTTGAGTAGCTTACTTTGGGGCTAGATGATGCTGTGTGGATTGTCCAGCATTGTTATTATTATTATTATTTGACGTCGGATAAAATATGGTAGTTACCTGTTCCTGGTGAGAAATGGGCATCCCTTGCAGCTGAACTGCTCCGTATGCTGCGCCGTGATGTGTTTGCGCAGCGCGCGCGCAGCTTTCAGTCGCGTTTTACATATAAAACACTCGTACATACCGCATTTCTGGAAACGAAAAAAAAAGTTTATAGCGACAGCCAAACGAACTCGCAGACAGACAAACATACATACACCTCACACACATTACCCTCCTTCGCTTCGCAGTCGGGTAAAAAGTCTATAAGTATTATAATATACTAGCTTTCGCCCGCGTGGTACATTGAAAAACAAGAACTTCTATCCCACGGAAACCGTACATTTTTCCGGGATAAAAAGTAGCCTATGTGCTATTCCAGACTATAATTTATATCTGTGGCAAAATTCACCCAGATCCGATCGGCCGTTCCAGCGTGAAAGAGTAACAAACATACTTGAATGAAATTGAAATTGAAAAATAATTTATTCAATAAAATCACTTGGATCACCTTGAAACGTCTTACATGCGGTGAATCTATGTGCCAATTCCAACCTAACCCAAGTACGAGAAGAACAGGCAAGCATCCATACATCCTACATCGCTACCACTACACCACCAGTGCCCTCCAGTCAATGTGGTACTAACCTCACTATGTCGAACTATATGTGCTTCGTATCTGTCTCGAATTTGAAAACCGCGATAACACGTGGTGCATTTAAATATTGAGTTCTTGTAAGCAGTGGATTCTTGACGTTTTTGTACCTGAAATAATAAAATACAAAATTAAATTTTCTAAGCCCCCCGACGTCTAAACCTTGCCCTAACATGTCATATTTAAAGTCATGGTTACCTTACCATGTTCTTTCAATATCATTGAAGTAACACGGTACTCGGTACCAAATTTCGAATCGATAAGACATATGGAAGGTAGTCAGATCCCCTCATCAACTAGAAAAGAGCTGATGATCTTCAAACGGCTGAACAGATTTTCATGAAACATGGCTAAGAACACAGGATAAAATTATCTACGTCACAAAAAAACTAAACGAAAATCGGTTCATCCGTTTGGGAGCTACGATGCCACAGACAGATACACAGACACACAGATACACAGATACACCGACAGACACGTTAAACTTTGACGACCTCTGTGGCGCAGCGGGCGAGAGTCCGCCTGCGACGCAAGAGGTTGCGGGTTCGATTCCCGCCACGGAACAAATTTGTGTACGATCTGCAGAAATTTGTTCCGTTGGTCTGGGTGTTTTCTATGTATAATAAAAAATGATCTATCTATGTATATAATGTATTCAATATATCAGTTATCTAGTACCCATAACACAAGCTTTGAGTAGCTTACTTTGGGGCTAGATGATGCTGTGTGGATTGTCCAGCATTATTTATTTATTTATTTATAACACCCCTTTTTTTCGTCGGGGGTTAAAAATAAATAAATAAATATTGGTGGACATTTCACACAACGCCATCTAGCCCCAAACTAAGCAAAGCTTGTACTATTGGAACCAGATAGCTAATAGGTTAATTATGTACTTACTTTTTTTTGTAAATACATAGGTACATAGAATACATAATGACAACCAGACACAGAACAAGCATCTGCGTTCATCACACAAATGTAAGTTTTAGGTGAAAAAAAAAACACTCACACGACTGTAATCCCCAGGCTCGGTAGATATCTCCTCAGAACTCTAGTTACTTAGATCTTTGAGGATATCTAAAGAGTCAGAGGCACGTCCAAACATGTTATATGGCATATGCCTACATCGCCGCTTATAATAATTTGTCACACGAACCTTCGAATTCTAGGGTATGCCGGTTTCCTCACGACGTTTTCCTTCACCGTTTAAAAGCACTGGCATTGCGTTCAAACTTGAAGCAACACTACTTCAATACAATTTTTATAGGTCACGGTACGGAATATCAGAGTTATATTACTTTGATATTTCTCGAATGGACCTTCTTCCTTTCTACACCACCAGTGCTCTTAGTTTGAGGTAAGCCGGTTTCCTCACGATGTTTTCCTCCACCGTTTAGGAGCATTGATGTATTTTAATAACATACCTCAGCTATTTGTTCCTCATACGTGAGAGTGGTGATCGTGAAGAGAGTTTCGTCAAGGCCATCATTGGGTTTGCGACGTTTGATATTTGATGTTTTGTACCTGCAACCAAATAAAATCATACTTACAACCCGGTCACATTATCTCGAGACCTGGCGTCGATGACGTCGGCGCTCTCTCTCTCACTCTGGCGCGCTAACCGTACGGAGGGGAAAGGAGAACGGGGCGGGAGGTTCGCATTCCAGCGAGGTCTCGAGATAATGTGACCGGGTTATACATTATATCACTTACATATACTTACATCTTAATATATATAAATCACGTGTCACGTTGTTTGTCCGCGATGGACTCCTAAACTACTTGACCGATTTTAAATTAAATTTGCACACCGTGTGCAGTTTGATCCAACTTGAAAGATAGGATAGCTTACATCTTAATCTATAGCCGCAATATATAGGATAGGTGATACGAAGTACACCGAGTCATCTAGTATATACATATATCCTACTAATATTAGAAACGCGAAAGTTTGTAAGAATGTATGGATGTCTGGATGTATGTTTGTTACTCTTTCACGCTGAAACGGCTGAACGGATCTGGATGAAATTTGGCACAGATATAGATTATAGTCTTGAATAACACATAGGCTACTTTTTATCCCGGAAAAATGTACGGTTCCCGTGGGATATTTGTTTTTGTTTTTCAAGGTACCACGCGGGGGAAGCCGTGGGCGGAAGCTAGTTATCTATATTTAAGCCAAAACTGTATTTTTTTTTAAAGCCCTGGTGGTGTTGTGGTAGCACCCCTGCCTCACAATCCGAAGATCATAAGTTCAAAACTGGTCGTGCACCAATGAGTTTTTCTATTCGAAAGAAAGATATATATGTGCACAATGCCAGTGCTCTTATAGAAAACATCGTGAGGAAACCGGCATACCCTAGAACTAAAAATTCAAAGATAGGTGTCATAGGTTAGTATTCTTTTAAGCGCCGATGGGCTTGCAACATGTCACGCACGGAATACTAACTACTGTGTAAATGTGGACATTTGCCATATATCATGTTTGGACGTGCTGACTCTTTAGATATCCTCAAAGATCTAAGTAACTAGAGATCTGAGGAGATATCTACCGAGCCTGGGGATTAATCGTGATCATGTTTGTAGAAGAATCAGAATACATACTTATCCATAGTCGTCTCTGGATTCTCATCTTCACTCCTTTTAACAACTTCACTTTTCTTAACACTCTTCACTTTCACTTTCTTAGTTTTTCCCTTTTTCACTTTCACTTTCTTCTTAGGCTCATCTAGATATACCTGACTTGATAGTACACTTAGTGTTTTTTCATCGTCCGACTCAAAATCGTTGAACGCATCAACGAATATCTCGTTGCTCTCATCTTTGATTTCCACTTCCGGTTGATTTTCGACTTCCTCGCTATATTCGTTATAGCCGTTATAGTCGTTATAGTCGTTAGATTCCGATTTGATTATTTCGTTGTCACGTATGTGTAGATCTGAGTCGTTCGTATCATATATTTTCTGCACGAGATTAGATGTTAGTTGATTTTTTGTTCGGTCTATTGATATTATGTCTTTTATTGTTATCTGAAATAATATTTAATGTTTATATTATAAGTACCTGGATGACCGAGCTTTGCTCGGGTTTTTTTCTGGTAAATCGTGTTTTTTGGAAAACGAAACCTAGCTAGATCCCCCTAGATAAACCCCCTGCATACTAAATTTCATGAAAATCGCTGGAGCCGTTTCCGAGATTCCAATTATATATCTTCTTCTTATATATAAAAATGAATTGCTGTTCGCTAGTCTCGCTAAAACTCGAGAACGGCTAAACGGATTTATCTTATCTTGGTCTTGAAATGTTCGTGGAGGTCTAGGGAAGGTTTAAAAGGTAAGAAAAAATCGAATAACTGCCGGGAAAACCAAAAAATAGCCCTTTTCTATTTCCCATACAAACGTTTTCTAAATAAGTACGAAGTCTGCCGGGTCAGCTAGTTATGTATAGTTGGCTCAACGAATCTAGACATTCGTGAAGTTAGCCGCAAGAGCTGCGCAGTACCGTTTTTCGGGAGCAATTGGAAGTATGAGGGGGGGAAGGAACTGTACATGCGCAAACTCGCACCTGTGGCTAACTTCACGAATGCCCAGATCCGTTGGATGACCAGTGTTGCCAGATACACTGTAATTACAGCAGGGGCCTTACCACGAAGTCTTCCAGAGCGATTCCGTAACGATTCCATTATAGAAACGTCACTACTTCCATACAATTTGCATAGGTCATGGTACGAAATCACAATGTAATACTAATTCGGTAATGTATTATGAATTCGTGGTAAGGCCCCAGATCTACTGTATTTTCACACGATCCACTGTACACTGTAAAACAAAAAAAAATTACAGTGTATGGGAACACTAATTTTTCAACGGGCAAAATTCAATTAACTGTATTTTTTTTTTCTTTAACTGTAATTTTGTATCAAACACTGTAATTTTGAGTAATTTTGAGCACCAAGCACTGTAATATAATTTGTCTATCTGACAACACTGAATGACCTGTACTTACACAGGTGTCGTCGCGCAGGCACTCCAACAGATGCGCGTGCGCACGCAGCGCTTTGTCGCGCAGCGCGGCCGCACAGCGCAGGCGATGCGCGCATTCCCAGCACACGCGCTGTGGTAATCTATCTTCATCGCTAACCTTTAAAATATAATAAATAAATAATGCTGGACAATCCACACAGCACCATCTAGCCCCAAAGTAAGCTACTCAAAGCTTGTGTTATGGGTACTAGATAACTGATATATTTAATACATTATATACATAGATAGATATATTTTTATTATACATAGAAAACACCCAGACCAACGCAACAAATTTCTGCAGATCGTACACAAATTTGTTCCGCGGCGGGAATCGAACCCGCAACCTCTTGCGTCGCAGGCGGACTCTCGTCCGCTGCGCCACTGAGGTCGTCAGGTCGTATTATAAACCTGAAGAGTTTGTTCAATTCAAGGCGAACTAATTGGAATATCGCTATTATGTTTATAAAATCAATGTCAAACACTCACAAAAAGCCCTGTTATCTGCAAATAAAATTGATCCACCTTCTGCTCCCTGATGTCATATAACCTGGTGTCCATCGCTAAGCATATCCTGCAAACCTGTGCCAAAGTAGAACATGATCACGACTGTAATCCCCAGGCTCGGTAGATATCTCCTCAGATCTCTACTTACTTAGATCTTTGAGGATATCTAAAGATATACTGAAAAGGACGGAAATATCTGGTACGTTCCCGCTAAACTATTATCTAATGAGCTTAACAACACCAACTCAAATAGAAACTCGGACTCGAAACGAGGACCGTTGACTCGCTCGCACTGGTGTTGCTGCACCGAGCGCAGAAAGAGAAGTGATAATAGCTCACTAGTTAATAGTTTAGCGGGAAAGTACTAGATATTTCCGTCTTTTTCAGTATTTGTAATGGATTTCCGCAAAGTAGCGAATGAATCAATCATTTAACTGATATCTAAAGAGTCAGAGGCACGTTTAAAACTGGTATGGCACATGTCCACATATTGTACAGTAGTTAGTAATCAGTTCGTGACAGGTTGCAAGCCCAACGTATTATAAGCTTATAAGAATACTAACCTATGACACACACCTTCGAATTTTTGGTTCTAGGGTACACCGGTTTCCTCACGATGTTTTCCTTCACCGTTTAAGAGCACTGGCATTTAGGCTTGAAGTAGCAGTATCTAATAAGCTCATTTTAAAGGCTGTTCCTTCGAACCAGCTACTAATCTTACCCTGAATGCAGCAGGCGCTTCTAAGTCTTCGGAATGCATCTGAAATCAATCAAAAATATTTTATTTTGGAGAAACATATTTGCACTGGTATTCAAATGGTGAAGGAAAACATCGTAAGAAAATCGGCATACCCTAGAACCAAAAATAAGATGTCTTTCATATGTTAGTAAGAGGCGATAGGCTTGCAACCTGTCACTACTGTGCCAAAATTTGTTCATGTGCCAAATATTATGTTTAGACGTGCCTCTGACTACTTTATATATCCTCAAAGATCTAATAACTAGTGATCTGAGGAGTAATTGTATACTATAAATAAAGTTTTTTTTTTATTAGTAAGTATATAATAATAACAACTTACACTCGCTACTGGCATGGCTCCGTTTCTAACTTTCCTCATCCCCGTCTTGGTTACGTAGAGGTCCTCGTTCCGGAAATGTTCAGAGCAAATGGTGCTCCGCTCTTTGGGAACCCAGTCGGGCATGTCCAGAGCCTCCATCCATACTGATCTTAGAGTAGGCTCCTTAGGGAACCTGGAGATATTATTATTAGTATTGTAGTGAGAACCTTAATTGGCTAGATGACAAAAAGCTTGGGACGTTTCAGCTCCAACTCTGCTAGGTGTCCCTAACAAAATTAACAAGGATCATACAAAAAAAGCGCTAGGCCCAGCGAGTTTCTTGTCAGTTCTTCTCAGACTGGGGATAGGACTGGAATTGGCACCTAGACTCACCTAGTATGTAAGACGATTCAAAATGATCCCTGTGATTTTACTGAATAAATAATTATTATCAAGTACTAAGCAGTTATTAATTAAATGTAAAACAGCTGTTAGTTTTCCGATAAATAAATAAATAAACATTTCTTACAGAGATGTATTAATAAACTAAACTTTTCAATTCTAAAGATTTATACTCTTTAGAAAATTTAGAAGCGAAACTGAAGTGATTTTTTTGGGAAATAACACTAGTAGAATCAATAATTTTGGACAATAGCTCGTGTACTTACAAGTGGAATGTGATTCCGTGACTCTTATTGGTTGTTTTTGTATCATTACTGCAGTTTTGGACACTGCAGCGCATTCTAGGAGACAGAAACCTCACAAAATCATAAGATTCTAACTGGGCAGTTTATGCATTACACAGCAGATAGGGGTTAACCATTACTGCCACAGTTTATTCATAAAATGTTACAACGATTATTATCTTGATAATTAAATTTTAATGCACTTTTATCTCAACTTTTTCGATATATTAAACAAATTGTAGCAATCTCCATCCTACCGTAGCCATTTTCATGTTTTTTTCACTTCACTTCTGTTATTGTTTGTTTAGTTTGATTGATTGAAGAGTTTGACTTGCTTGACATAATGTAGCAAACGAACATCGACCGAATCGGGCCCTTAAAGCCGGCCACTGAAGATATTGTTATTTGGTTTCAAAACTATTGTTGTAGGTACAAATTAAAATTACTAATTATAATTATACTCATTTATTTGAACACATGATGGATTTTTTCATATATTATCCGGGAAATTACCGCAACTATTGCGGTAATTTGAAATTTGTCTTTAGGTAGTTTGCCAGTCTAAAAATTAAATTTCTAGCTAGTGCAGTTTCTTTCTTTCATAATTAGCTTCACAAGAGCTAATCTGAATCCCTTTGTCATTTACATCATTGTTCTACTATCGGACTACTCTTATGTACAGTATTTAATATTAGTACCTACGAGACTGGTTTAGTTATTTTATAATTATTTTTATTTTTAGTTATTTAATAATTGGCTGGCAACACATTTATTATTTGACACTGACAGCTTAAAGGAAAAGAGAGATGGGTTCGCTTCGCTTGCTCTCTTTGTGTATCTCGCTCTCTCGCTCACTCAAGTCAGCCAAACAGTTAAAATTACTCTGCTCGGTCAGATTAGATTACTTTCTATAAGACGTGTGATCTGATCACGCAGCGTAAGAACTTTGTCTTGGTTTTCACTTTAATTGAGAATGAGATAAAATTTCAACCCGCCAAAGGGCTGAAATCATAGTTTCGTGACAATTCGTGGTATATCCATATCAATGTGTTTAATTCGACACATTATTTATGCTTTTATTCAATTATTTTGGATTGTATATCCTTATATCTTAGTTTTTTATCTCTGCAAGTTCTTCACACAAACTTCAATGGATTCTGAGTAAGTTTTCATTCTTTTGGCATGCTCTTTTTGTCCTATGTTCTTTCAAGTTTAGGGGATTCCCGGCCAAAGTTGCATTCACATTTTCGTTTTTTTTTATATTTGTCAAAAGGTATTTAGACAACTTACTTAATTATTTTAGTTTTAGTGTGTTGTGTACCTATGTAAATATATTAATAACTAGTTTAACTCAAAAAACTTAAGCTTCTTGCCTCTTGCAAACTGCATGCATTGCCAGCAGCAGAATAATTTGCAGTCTGCTCATCAGATGCAATGCAAAGCCAAGCTTGCGTGAGCCGTGAAGCAAACAGCAAACGTTCGATCCTGTTCGATCTAACCTCGATGCAACACTACAAAGATCAATCAAGCGATTATGGTTAATGTTTGTCATGTTTGTTGTGGGTTTCAACCTCAGTTTCAACCGTGCCAATCGATTTGATTAATCGAGTGTCTTGTTGGTTTGGTTGCTTGGAAATAGTAGGAAAATTAGGTATTCTCTGTACTGTGATTTTAGCGTCTGATTTGTGGGGTATTCCCCAAATCGCGGGGATTTTGAAACCAATTGGCTAATATGTGGGGATTCCATTGAAGCGGAGAAGAAGCGGGGTTCTTCGAAAAATAAAAATGTTCTAGTTTTTAAAGTAGTAAATGAAATAACGTGGCTAAAAGGCTAAATATATGACGGATAGTTTAACAATAAATACAATTTATTAAAACATCATTTGGATCATAGTTCGTTGTTCACATTTTCACGTGAAAAAAAACTTTCACTTGTGAATAATTTGACTAAGTAAACAGGATTTTTATACAAAATGGAAAAACGGTTAGTGCAATGATAACAAAAAGAAAAAGCTTTAGGTACAGGACCAACTAAAGCCAGATAAACTGTTTTACCAAAAAAAAACAAATGTACCTAAGTAAACAAAGTACTTTTTTATCGGAAATAAACATTATTTTGGAACATTGTGC
This sequence comes from Cosmorhoe ocellata, assembly GCA_963675405.1. Lineage (NCBI taxonomy): Eukaryota > Metazoa > Arthropoda > Insecta > Lepidoptera > Geometridae > Cosmorhoe > Cosmorhoe ocellata. Next base: position 2,289,849 of record OY776273.1, read on the forward strand.
ACGAAAGAAGCTCCCTTTCAAAACACTCACTGGTTCAAAGGAATCAGTGGCACTTTGTAAGAAAATTCATTTGAATTTGTAATTTTTTTTCTTATTCAGTGGGTAAGTTGAGGGGTATCTAGGATTTCCCTTCCTCAAAGGTGGGTATTTTGGCAGTGGTTTGTGGGTATTATACCACATGAGCATTGGCTGGCAACCCCAAGCTTTATTTTGCTATTTTTTTTCAGTTCATTCAGTACCTACTGTACCTACCAGAGTTTCCACTTTTATTGATTTTGCCCTTTTTTAGGGCGAAACTACTTAGTTCATGTACGACTTAGGGCTATTTTTATTGCGACAGGGATTGAGGGAATTTTAGGGTAAAAACTGCTTGATGTGATAATCGTTTTTATTCCATGCTCTAAGGCTCTACCTATTATGGGATTTCCTAAATCATCTTCTTATTATAATCTGACATATTTTTGTATACCTTTTGAATAGTTACTACCTTTTTTGTAATGTAACGGACATCAGAAATTAAGTAACACGATATTTTCTTCCATTATTTTCGGTTGTAGTTTTTCTAGCAGTCGCGAAACAATAGCAACTAATTCTATTATAATTTTTGATTGTTTTTAAATTATGCAAAAAAGATAAGTTTTTAAAATGATTTTTAGGTATAATTTCAGAAGAATTTAGGATAAAACCAAAATCCTCAGTGGAAACACTGGTAAGCTAGATAGTCTGGTCTGTCTGTTTTGTATTCTCAATTTCACTCTTAATAATTCTCGTTTGTTTCAAACTAAAACCTTTGTTGAATTAAAAATTATTTTGGGAAGTAATTGGCGTCTTATGTGTTTTATGTTAGTACAGGTATTTATCGTGTAGTGTGTATACTATTTGCGTATTTTATATCTGCGGCGGTAGACCGACACCGACACCGGTTCAAAAAATACCTACGTCAAATAAAGTAAAAATTCTGTTATCACTTCATTTCTTTATTTTGGCTTCTGAAATTCAGTTTTCAGTTGTGGCGCAACATATTTCCGTTGCTATGTGAGCTTTTCATCATGATCAACCCTTCATGATTCGCTATCCGTGCTTCGTAAGTTAGACTTCCATATATTGAAAATTACAAAAAAACTATGTAGGGCTCCAAGTTTTTGAGTTGAAGGTGGTGTCAAGAAGGTGCCTACACATGAAACACTGCGTAAAGTATTTTTACAGGTCATGGTTCAATAAAATATACCAATATATTGAAATGGCTTAAAAATCCTAGTTTCCTACCCTTTTTTACCATTTTTCGATTTAGGACCGTAAATGACTGTTGAAAAAGCATTTAGAATCCTATAAATTGGCAATTTCAGTAGCGCAAGGGAGTTAATTTCAGGTTGAGATTATAGGTTGTAAGTTTTAAGGTGGGTATGAGAAATTTTGCATGACCTTTAACATTATTATTACCATATATTAAATTAGAACTAACTACCTACTTAATTTGGCTGGCAATTACTACTGCTTAATTTGTATAGATCACGGTACAACATATCAAAGTTTTATTACATTGATATTGCCCGAAGAGCTAGTAGTAAGACCCCTGTTTGTCTGGTTTTTTATTTTATCAATCACAGTAATTATAGGTCATTTATTAATAAGTTTCTCCACTTATTGACGGTTGCTAAAGAGGTAATTAATAGACTATAAATTAATAGTTTTTTATGAGTTTTTTGGACCTAATATCAACTTAAAAATACATGCGTACCCCTGTAATCGTATTAAACAAAGATCTATGCAATGTAACTGCGCGGTTTTGGCAAGGGTTGACTCCATTAGGTATCTGGGGGTAATTATCGACGACAAACTTAACTGGACACTGCACATAACATCATTGGCCTCCAGGACTAGAAAACTCATATACGTTTTTAAAAATCTTAGGGAAGTTGCAGACGAGGAGTTAGTTTTGCAGACATATAGGGCGCTGTGTGAATGTCTTATAAGGTATTGTGTTTGCGCTTGGGGTAGTGCAGCCAAAACCCATCTCCTAAATGTGGAACGGGCACAGCGCGCTGTTCTAAAAGTGCTCCTATACCTGCCTTACAGACATCCCACTACAGCGGTATATGAGAAAGCTAACGTCCTAAGTGTTAGAAAACTATTTATTTATGAAGGGATACGGCGATACCATAAAAAAGTTGTACCCACGCTTCCAGAATGTACAAAACGAATAGACAGATGCCCGATTCCTTATGTAAAAAGCCATTTTGCGCAGAAGCAGTATAATGCCGTTATCCCACGCCTATATAACAATTTCAATAAAATATATAAGGCTAAAAAATTAAACAATAACGAAATTAAGAAACCTCTAATTACCTGGCTTAACGGAATTGATTATGAAGGCATTGAAAGCATGTTGAGTACCTTTAAATGATTATATGTTTACCACACCTATACATACACGCTCATACACACACACACACACAATAGTAAAGACCTTATTTATTTATTTAATAAGCACTTATTCAATATATATATTTTTTTTTTTTTTTTCTCTTAATTTAAATATCAGATTAGTTAAAACCTATATAAAATAAAATAGTATGCATAATTAATTATGATAATCTAGATGGGAGAAGCCACTGGCACCCGAAACACAGTTGTTAACTAGTTCGGGAGCCTATGGATTCAATGATTTATTATGTAAACCTTTTATGCAAATAAATAAATTTATTATTATTATTATTATTTGAGTGTTGTTTAGTTGAGAAAATAAATTGAAGCAGAGACAAGCTCAAGAATATTAAATAGTTTATTTTTGTCTAGTGCATTCAGTAAGTATTGTAACTTGTCAGTGGCCAATTTATATAATTACTAGCTTCCGCCCATGGATTCGCCCACGTGGTACCTTGTAAAACAAAAACAAGTCTATCCCACGGGAACCGTAAAATTATCCCGGATAAAAAGTAGCCTATGTGCTATTCCAGACTATAATTTATCTCTGTGCCAAATTTCATTTAGATCCGTTCAGCCATTTCAGTGGGAAAGAGTTGCAAACATACCTACATCCCAGACATCCATACATTCTTACAAACTTTAGCGTTTATAATATTAGTAGGATAAATTTATATTACCAGAGGAACTAAGAAGTTCATTAACAGTGATTATAATGGCTGACAAGCTGAAAGCAGATAAAATAAAAATAAAATACTTATCCATAAATATTATTATTAGTATTAAACGGGTATTTATCGCGTTCTAATTAACTATTTATTTTCCCGTCGTTTCGACAGGTTTGCACGCTGTCGTGGTCATAGCATACCCGTTTAATACTATTAATAATGTGTTAAGATCGCGTAATTCCATAATCAATTTAAACGAGCAATTCTTGTATATATATATATATAATCGGAATCTCGGAAACGGCTCCAGCGATTTTCATGAAACTTTGTATGCAGGGGGATTCGGGGGCGATAAATCGATCTAGCTAGGTTTCATTTAAAAAAAACAAGATTTAAGTACCTAAAAAAACACCTGAGCAAAGCTCAGTCACCCAGGTACCTACTATTTATTACTTAGGTTTTACATACATATAGATACCTACCCTTTTATAATTCTATAAGATTAAGATACTTTTACACACATAACTTGTGTTCACTTGCTATGTGTTCCTATCATTTATCCAAATTCAAATTCAAAGTATTTATTGCATTCATGAGCCATATACAATACACATGTATTGTATACATCTAACATGGGCCCGGGTGGGGCACGGCAACTAAAATAAAATAATGGAGACAATATTCACAGAAAAACTTAGACAATAGAATATAGAATTTTAACATAAACAGTTTCCTCTTAGTAATATAAAAATATTTTTTTATATTATTTATTATATTCATATTCATTTGAATATGATAGCTGCTGATACAAATAGGAATTAATAACAATATTTTCTTTTACAGTTCTGAATATCTATCCGCGCAGGACTCTACAGATGAAGCAAAAGAATTGAATAAATCAAAGAAACAAAGAAGAAAGAAATCAAAACAAAATCTTGACCAGAACTTGACTGAAAATACTAAACAATTTGAAGATCCGACCGACAGATCAGAAAAATCGAGTCTTGATGATTTTTTTCTGTGTGATATAGCTGAAGAAAATTGTTATAAAGAAACAAAAGATATTGAAAATAATGATAAAGAAAATACTGATGTCTCTGAAATTTTAAATTTAAATGGCGGCGAAGAATCAGATAACGGATTAGACAAATCTTTTGCAACAAACAATGGAAATTTATCAAAAATATTTAATCTAGAATACAAAATGACTAAATTCTATGTTGTGAATGAGGAAGTATTTCTAGATTCAGAACTAACAATGATATCTGATGATGAGTACAGAGAGTACAAACTTTATAAGGTGATGAAAACTAATGATGATGATGATGTGCATAGGACCGAAGATGACCTTAGCAATGGTAAATTAAAATAATCTATCTTCTTCTTCTTTCTTATATATAAAAATGAATTGCTGTTCGTTAGTCTCGCTAAAACTCGAGAACGGCTGGACTGATTTGGGTAATTTCGTTTTTGAAATATTCGTTCGAGTTCAGGGAAGGTTTAAATGGTGAGAAAATAAAAAAAAATTGCGAAGAATAGTAGGTGATATGAAGTTCACCGGATCAGCTAGTCTAAATCTTCTTCTTATCTATCTATCTATATCTTCTTCTTCTATCTATCTATATATATAAAAATGAATTGCTGTTTGTTAGTCTCGCTAAAACTCGAGAACGGCTAAACGGATTTATCTTATCTTGGTCTTGAAATGTTTGTGGAGGTCTAGGGAAGGTTTAAAAGGTAAGAAAAATTCGAATAACTGCCGGGAAAACCCTAAAAATAGCCCTTTTCTATATCCCATACAAACGTTTTCTAAATAAGTACGAAGTCTGCCGGGTCAGCTAGTACTAAATTAAAAATTTTAAAGACCCCCCGACATGTCTCCGTTATTTATTTTTTTTATTTTTTTTATTCATTGTACACAAAAAAATTACAATAAAGCTTAAAACCAATGGCATGTACACAGGCGAGCTTAACCCTAAAAAGAGTTCTCTTCCAGCAAACCTTGGGATATGGAAAAAAACCGAACTCATTAGTTTTCTCATTACAGATGACCTCGAGGAGAGTTTGCTGGTCACTGAAGAGTTGACCAAACATGGTGTTATTATCAACAACAATGTATATCTAAACTATGACCAATGGAATACTATCAGGAAGTTAACTGAGGTAAAGTCAATAGTCAATAGTCAAATATCTTATTTCATTGAAATCACAGGGATCATTTTGAATCGTCTTACATACTTTTTGACGACGTCAGTGGCGCAGCGGGCGAGAGTCCGCCTGCGACGCAAGAGGTTGCGGGTTTGATTCCCGCCGCGGAACAAATTTGTGCACGATCTGCAGAAATTTGTTCCGTTGGTCTGGGTGTTTTCTATGTATAATAAAAAATATCTATCTATGTATATAATGTATTGAATTTATCAGTTATCTAGTACCCATAACACAAGCTTTGAATAGCTTACTTTGGGGCTAGATGATGCTGTGTGGATTGTCCAGCATTATTTATTATTATTATAGTTAGCTACGTGAGGTTTTAGTAACTATCCGCTAGAGGCGCTGTACAATATTTTCATACATTTTTGTAACTACAGTCGCTAGCGAATGTAGATTGTGAAAACTCATGGTAGGTGTGACTTTGTGGAAAGGTGTGAGTTTGTATTGAGTCTGGATGTTATTAGTATTCTATGTATGTATGTATTTACAAAAAAAAGTCTATCAGCTATCTGGTTCCCATAATACAAATTTTACTTAGTTTGAGTCTAGATGCTGTTGTGTGAAGTGTCCATCAATATTTATTAAATTATTTATATCCAGTACTGAGATGATGAATGACAGAGGGAGATGGAAGATCACATGTTGTGCCGACCACATAGCGTGAGAAAAGGACGAAAGATGATGAGTGTTATTTATTTGTTTCAGGTAGTGTACTCCTGCGCTGTATGCCAGTTCCAGTTTGATGGCTACAATATTGATGCCCATATTAGGATGCTGTCTCATGTGAGAAAACTTGATGGACATAGGCCTTTAAAGAGATTCGACCTCTGTATTATTAGAAAGGTATGTTATACTATAATTGACTGTCCTCATGACTCAGTCGGTAGTAGCTCTGCATTCTGCGCTGCAGGTTGTGGGTTTGATCCCCAGAACTAACATTTGTGTGATGAACGCAGATGTACCGAGTCTGGGTGTTATTATGTATTCTATGTATGTATTTACAAAAAAAAAGTATATAATTAATCTATCAACCATCTGGTTCTCATAGTATAGGCGACCAAGAAATTGGTTTACCACTTTTGATGACATCTCCCAGTAACATAATTATTCGCTAAGGATTACTATGACAGATTCTGACGTAGCAGTTATTAATCTGTCAAGCGAAAATAGCCCTTGATGTTTTATACGTGCAAATGATATTCAGCCTTAGAGTGGTAAACCAATTTCTTGGTCGTTTATACAAGCTTTGCTTAGTTTGGGGCTAGATGGCGTTATGTGGAATGTCTACCAATAATTATTTATTTACTTAATTATGGCGTAGATAAAATAATTTGTTTATGATAAACTCTCGTTGTAACTGAGTTTTAAACAGAGGGTATGGCAACAGTGGATCACGTATTTTGGAAACAGAAACAGTGAAAAACAAATTATAAATTCGCGCTGGTGGTGTAGTAGTAGCACACCTGCCTCACGGTGCGAGGGTTGTGGGTTCTAACCTGGTCGTGCACCAATGAGTTTTCCATTCGAAACATTTATGTGCGCAACGCCATCAGTGCTCTTATACGGTGAAGAAAAACATCGTGAGGAAACCGGTATACCCTATTGCCAAAATTTCGAAGGTGTGTGTCAAAGGTTAGTATTTTTATGCTCAGCGTGACAGGTTGCAAGACCATCGCCGCCAACCACTGCAAAATGTGGGCATGTGCCTCTGATCTTCCCTTTAGATTTCCTCAAAGATAAGTAACGAGAGGTCTGAGGAGAAATCTACCGAGCCTGGGGATTACAGTTGTGATCATATTTTTTTATTTACAGATAAATGAAAATTTCCATTGCGGCGTTTGCAATGTTTTGTTCCCGACAAAAGATTATCGCGACCACGAAAACTCGAAAGCGCACGAAGGAAACTTACTTTTCGCCATCAATAAAGTTTCAGATTTAATGTGGAGCGGCGAGAATAAAACGACACAAATGTTGAACACAAATAATATCCAAGCCCCTAATAACGCGCCGTGCGCAGTACAGGATGGCTCCTGGTTTGACTTAATAGGGAACATTGGATCAAACTGGCAAACTGAATTAGACGGAAACCCACAGAGAATCATAGAGAGCAACAATAGTATTAATATCCCGGATAGAAACACTGAACCGGGTTCGAACACTGAATCGGCCAGCAACACTGAACACGCTAAAAACACAGATAGTTTTCGTAACTTTAGCTTTGAAAACGCTTACAAAGATATAAGAATATATGAAGAAGACTTTGAAGAGTATACGTTGCCGATAGAGGGAGTCTCATACGCTTTAATGGCTAGTAAACCTAGATTAGATGTGCCTAAATATCTCAAAATAGACCTAGGTAAGTCATATATATTTTTCTCGGAGTCATTTTATTTATTTATTTATTTATTTATTCAAAGGAAAACCAGCAGTACACAAAAAAGCATAATAGTTGGAAAATAGAGAATAGAAGGCTATTAAAATGTCATGGTATAAAGTATCGTATGCAACTCTTGAATAAAACGGATTTATATCAAGGGCTATGAATCACTCGCGTTGCTTAGATTCTAACACTTGAATCACACGCTACGGCAACTCTTGAATATAAATAAAATATATAATGCTGGACAATCCACACAGCATCATCTAGCCCCAAAGTAAGCTACTCAAAGCTTGTGTTATGGGTACTAGATAACTGATATATTTAATACATTATATACATACATAGATAGATATTTTTTATTATACATAGAAAACACCCAGACCAACGAAACAAATTTCTGCAGATCATACACAAATTTGTTCCGAGGCGGGAATCGAACCCGCAACCTCTTGCGTCGCAGGTGGACTCTCGCCCACTGCGCCACAGAGATCGTCAGACAGATATATAACTGATAGACATATAACGGATTTATATCGAGGGCTATGAATCACTCGCGTTGCTCAGGATTCTAACACTATGAATCACTCCCTACGCTCGTGATTCAGTCGTTAGAATCCTTCACTTGCTCGAGACTCATCTATGGCCCTCGTTTTAAATCCGCCCTCTTTTCACTAGTTGCATAATATGCTGTTAACCATCTACGAAAAAAGAGGGGTGTTATAAGTTTAACGTGTCTGTCTGTGTATCTGTGTGTCTGTGTATCTGTCTGTGGCATCGTAGCTCCCAAACGGATGAACCGATTTTCGTTTAGTTTTTTTTGTGTCATAGATAATTTTATCCCGACTGTTCTTAGCTATGTTTCATGAAAATCTGTTCAGCCGTTTAAAGATCATCAGCTCTTTTCTAGTTGATGAGGGGAGCTGACTTACTTCCAAATGTCCTATCGATTCTAAATTAAGTACCGTGTTACTTCAATGATATTGAAAGAACATGGTAAGGTAACCATGACTTTAAATATGACATGTTAGGGTAAGGTTTAATGTCGGGGGGTTTTAAAATTATTAATTTTGTATTATTATTGTTAATACATACATAGTATAGATATTAACACACAGACACAGAACAAACATCTGCGTTCATCACACAAATGTTAGTCCTGGGGCCTCACCACGAATTCATAATACATTACCAAATTAGTATTACATTTTTATTTCGTACCATGACCCATGCAAATTGTATGGAAGTAGTGACATTTCTATAATGAAATCCTTCTGGAAGACTTCGTGGTAAGGCCCCTGGGTGGGGATCGAACCCACAACCTGCAGCGCAGAAGGCAGAGCTACTATGAGCTAGGCTAGTCATTGTTATTATTTTTTGACGACCTTAGTGGCGCAGCGGACTAGAGACCGACTGCGACGCTAGAGGTTGCGGGTTCGATTCCCGCCTCGAAACAAATTTGTGTGTGATCTGCAGAAATTTGTTCCGTTGGTCTGGGTGTTTTCTATGTATAATAAAAAAAAATCTATATATGTATATAATGTATTAAATTTATCAGTTATCTAGTACCCATAACACAAGCTTTGAGTAGCTTACTTTGGGGCTAGATGATGCTGTGTGGATTGTCCAGCATTATTTATTATTTATTTATTTAGTTTATAGAGCGCTGGTGGTGCAGTGGTAGCACCCCGGCCTCACGATCCGAAGGTCGTGGGCTCAAACCTGGTCGTGCACCAATGAGTTTTTCCATTCGAAAAAATTATGTGCGCAATGCCAGTGCTCTTAAACGGTGAAGGAAAACATCGTGAGGAAACCGGCATACCCTAGAACCAAAAATTCGAAGGTGTGTGTCATAGGTTAGTATTCTTATAAGCGGCGATGAGCTTGCAACCTGTCACGTACGGAATACTAACTACTGTGCAAAATGTGGGCATGTACCAAATGGCATGTTTAGACCTGCCTCTGACTACACTCTTTAGATATCCTCAAAGATCTAAGTAACTAAAGATCTGAGGAGATATCTACCGAGCCTGGGGATTACAGTCGTGATCATATTTTTTAATTTATTTTCAGGCACCAAAGAAGTCCGGGTGAAATACGAATCTTGGAACATGATAACGGCGACGAGCATCAACGAATACTATTGCATGGTCTGTACTAAGACCTTTCACGTGCGGTTTAAGAACCAGCATTGCTTAGAAGATGAGCATAAGATGTCGTTGGCGAAATGCAACGTGGTTGGGGCTTTTGAGGACTATCTAATAAGAGATGTGAGTACCAGAGTACCTCCCCGCGGCATATATCTCTATATATATAAAAATGAATTGCTGTTCGTTAGTTTCGCTAAAACTCGAGAACGGCTAAACGGATTTATCTTATCTTGGTCTTGAAATGTTCGTGGAGGTCTAGGGAAGGTTTAAAAGGTAAGAAAAATTCGAATAACCGCCGGGAAAACCCTAAAAATAGCCCTTTTCTATTCCCCATACAAACGTTTTCTAAATAAGTACGAAGTCTGCCGGGTCAGCTAGAAAATCTATAAATATATTAAATACAATTTATTTTTCAGATAAGCGACACTCTATATCATTGCGGTCACTGCAACAACCTGCAATACAAAAGCGACATAATATTACACATAGAGAAATACCATCCCATGAAAAACACCAAACGAGACCCCATCAAACCATTGAAACTACCGATGGAAACAAATAAATTAACCGAATGTAAACTGAAAAGCAATTTCGATACAAAATTGGATATATTCAGCGATTTTAAGTTCAATCCGTTCGGTGCTGAGATAACTATATCCAACTTAAGTTGTCATATGATTATGATAGTGGATGATAGATATAAGTGCGCTCTGTGTGATGTTTTTCTTCAAGGGAAGATTATAGATCATATTTATGACTCGAATCATATATATTTGATTAATATGACGCCATTTATAAGGCCATTTCGATGCAATTTGACTAGAGCTGTGAGTACCCTACTAATATTATAAACGCGAAAGTTTGTAACAATGTATGGATGTGTGGATGTAAGGATGGCGGGGTGTATGTTTGTAACTCAATCTCGCTGAAACGGCTGAACGTATCTGGATAAAATTTGGAACAGATGTAGATTATAGTCTGGAATAGCTCATAGGCTACTTTTTATCCTGGAAAAATTTACGGTTCCCGCGGGATAGATTTGTTTTTGTTTTTCAAGGTATCACGCGGGCGAAGCCGCGGGTGGAAGCTAGTATATTATAAACGCGAAAGTTTGTAAGAATATATGGATGTATGTTTGTTACTCTTTCACGCTGAAACGGCTAAACGGATCTGGATGAAATTAGGCACAAGGACAAAATTTAGTCTGGAATAGCACATAGGCTACAATTTAACAAGTTAACACACGGGTGCAGCCGCGGGTTGAAGCTAGTTTTAATATAAATTTATCTACACTATAGAGTAAGTTTGGTGTAGTGGTAGCACCCCTGCTTCACGATCTGAAGATTGTGGGTTCAAAGCTGTTCGTGCACCAATGATTTTCTATTCGAAAAATGTATGCGCGCAATGCCAGTGCTCTTAAACGGTGAAGGAAAACATCGTGAGGAAACCGGCATACCCTAGAACCAAAAATTCAAAGATATGTGTCATAGGTTAGTATTCTTATAAGCGGCGATGGGCTTGCAACCTTACGTGCGAAATACTATTTTGCAAAATGAGGTCACGTGCCTAATATCATGCTCGGACGTGCCTCTGACTCTTTAGATACAACTCGAAGATCTAAGTAACTAGAGATCTGAGGAGATATCTACCGAGCCTGGGGATTGCAGTCGTGATCATATTTTTTATATTAGTAGGATGTTATATTCCGGACGACCTCAGTGGCGCAGCGGGCGAGAGTCCGCCTGCGACGCAAGAGGTTGCGGGTTCGATTCCCGCCGCGGAACAAAATTGTGTATGATCTGCAGAAATTTGTTCCGTTGATCTGGCTGTTTTCTATGTATAATAAAAATATATATATCTATCTATGTATATAATGTATTAAATATATCAGTTATCTAGTACCCATAACACAAGCTTTGAGTAGATTACTTTGGGGCTAGATGATGCTGTGTGGATTGTCCAGCATTATTAAAAAAAAAAAAAACACTCACACGACTGTAATCCCCAGGCTCGGTAGATATCTCCTCAGATCTCTAGTTACTTAGATCTTTGAGGATATCTAAAGAGGGTAGTCAGAGGCAAATCCAAACATGACATTTGGTACATGCACACATTTTGCACACACAGTAGTTAGTATTCCGTACGTGACAGGTTGCAAGCTCATCGCCGCTCATAAGAATACTAACCTATGACACATACCTTCGAATTTTTGGTTCTTCGAATTCTTGGGTATGCCGGTTTCCTCACGATGTTTTCCTTCACCGTTTAAGAGCACTGGCATTGCGCACATAAATTTTTCGGATGGAAAAACTCATTGGTGCACGACCAGGTTTGAACCCACGACCTTCGGATCGTGAGGCAGGGGTGCTACCACTACACCACCAGCATTATTTATTTACGCCTACATTCGCAGGTTCGAGGCTCGCTTCACTGCGCCATATGCAATATACTTATACCGGTTCAAGGTATAAATGACCACAACATTGACCCGAAGCACACCAATGCGCTGGCGAGTGCTTTAGGTATAGTTACACACCACATAAAATATAGCCTACTAGCTGTGATAGCGACTTATATCTAATCAATATATATAATAATTAGGAATGTTAAAATATATAATAGAATAGAATAGTTTTTGCCGACGTAATCACACAACTTTCATCCCCAATTCTTACCCCCTTTAGGGTAAAATTTGTACTTACAAACTTTGAATGACGTATTTATTTACTCGTATATCTAATCAAAAGCCTAAAAAGTAAGTTGGAAGCTTTAGTAATTTCCATATAAACTTTTATCCCCTATTTCAACCGTTTACAGCCCTTTTTTCGTATTAAAAAGTATACTCCTTTCTTACTTTCTCTTTTGTCTACCTCTATCCCTGTATCCATCCACATTCATACCTAACACTCTCGTCACATGACATTCATCTCATAACATGCCCATACCATGCTAACCTATTTATGCAAAATTTGAAGTAGATTAGACCAAGGAATCACGTTGTTCCATACAAACTCTACCCCCCTTTTTCACCCCCTTAGGGGTAGAATTTCGAAAAATCCTTTCTTATCGGATGCCTACGTCATAAAAAGAACACACCTTCCAAGATTCAGGTCTCTACGATCAGCGGTTTAGGCTGTGCGTTGATTCGTCAGTCAGTCATTCAGGACAAAGCATTTTATATGTATAGATAGATCCTACTAATATTATAAACGCGAAAGTTTGTAAGAATGTATGGATGTCTGGATATATGTTTGTTACTCTTTCACGCTGAAACGGCTGAACGGATCTGGATGAAATTTGACACAGATACAGATTATAGTCTGGTTTAACGCATAGGCTACTTTTTATCCCGAAAAATGTACGGTTCCCGTGGGATAGATTTTTTTTTCACGGTACCACGCGGTCGATGCCGTGAGCGGAAGCTAGTTGATCATAATTTAATATATCTCTAGGTATGGTAAAGAATGAAAGACCAAAGCAAGAGGTTAAATACCAAAATGGCGGACCGGGAGAGTTCAATACAGACCTAGAAAGATTTTTATCCACCCTACCCCCCAGCACAAGGGGTGCTCTTAGCCAGTTGAAAATAAAAAATCACAAGGTAAGTTTGACAGGGCTTGGAACCGGTTAATAATTTACCAAAAAACCGGTATTAATCGGTATTTCGATTAGCGTTCGAAGCGCAACCTTTTTCAAAACGTTAACTCGAATAGATTAACCGGTTAAAGCGAGCTTCGTTTGTCGTGAGAGCGGGCGCGTCGCTGAGCTCACTAATATGGAAAATAACTAAATAATTTCGCTCTAACCGGTTAATTGAGCGAAACCGTTCTGGACTAACCGTTTTAATAGAGGTTACGGTAGAACGTAACGGAAAAGAAAAGTTTGTAGGTATTTAGAGCGATACCGGTTGGAAATTTTTTCCGGTTTCCAAGCCCTTATCACGACAGTGTAAACCTGTTGAAACGTCAAGAAAATAGGTAAATAAAACGCGATAAATACTCGTTTAATACTAATAATAATGTGTTCAGAGTGGCTATTACGGAACTTTGATTACAATAAATCACAATGAATGTCTATCAGCAACTATACTGTAATTATGTAATTCTGATATTTACAAACAATATACTTAATAAACAAATAATATAATAATTTTATGGCAATACACTTTCCATAATACAATTCACGGCTAGTAGCTAGAAGCTGTTAGTGGCAATGTTTTGATAGTATTCGATTTGCGTAATCGCAGCACAGCCAGGCGATTATGGATCTCTACTTACAATCAATGTCAATCATTTTGATTGTAATCAAGTGATTTGGTATCAAATAAGAGTTTATTCAATCAATTTATGCCAGTTTTGACAAGTGTCGATCGTATCAGAGTTCCGTAATCGCACTACTAATCTCGTTAGTTTAAAAATGTATAATGCTTCCATGTATTGTCCGTTCACTGGGCAAGGGTGTTAACACAAATGTATTTCTTGTCTTTCAGGGTGAAATGTTTCAGTTAAGTGATGCTACAAGCACCTCAAGTTCTGGCAGTAGTACCTCTTTGTCTATGTCTGTGAATAACTCGCCTACACATATCAGGAAAGATATAAACAAACCAGGAGATACGCAGGGTATAAAAACTTACCCCCAAAAAGGAGTAGACTGCATTAACCCTACTCCAAATATGGGTTACCCCAAACCGGGGGTAGAAGGTATCAAGCAAAGATCAGAGGCGTGTTACCCCATCCCAGGGGTAGACAATATAAATCCAGCCGGTTATACTCAAAATTCACTTAACCCAGATGCAACAGGTTTTTACCCCAAAGAGGCACATATTGGTCCAAACGCATGCTACCCCACAGGGGTACAAGGCATAAACCCTACCCCACCATATCTGAACAGAAACAATTTGCCAACACAACCCTTCTTTAAACCCGGACAAATTATACCCCTAAGTATGATAGAGTCTGGCTTACCAGGGGTACGAACGGGATCTCCTATTTCTAATGTACCCCTAAATCTGCAAATAACTGGACCATTTGAACTAATTATGAAATCCGGAGTTGGTCGGATACCAGTATCACCTGTACGTAGACCTGAGGATATTGAAGTGGCTAATGAACTAATGAGCTTATACAACCAATCACCGGTCAGGAGTGTACATCAAGTCACTGAACCTAAGGTCAATGCATCTGAGGTCAATGTACCAAAGGTCAATGCACCTGCTATTGCACCAAAAGTTGAGAAAAATGAGGGTATTGATCGTAATCTTGACAGAATGGACTTTAAACAGAATATTATGGGTAAATATTCATCTGACTAGTATTTAAAATAAAAAAAATATCACGACTGTAATCCCCAGGCTCGGTAGATATCTCCTCAGATCTTTAGTTACTTAGATCATTGAGGATATCTAAAGAGTCAGCACGTCCAAACATGATATTTGGTACATGCCCACATTTGGCACAGTAGTTAGTATTCCTATGTGACAGGTTGCAAGCCCATCGCCTCTTATAAGAATACTGAAATGACACACACCTTTAAATGTTCTAGGATATGCCGGTTTCCTCACGATGTTTTCTTTCACCGTTTAAGGGCACTGGCATTGCGCATATACATTTTTCGAATAGAAATACTCATTATTATTAGTATTAAACGTGTATTTATAGCGTTTTATTTACTTATTTTTCCCAACCTTTCGACAGGTTTACACACAATACTAAAAATAATGTGTTCACACCTCGTAAGTTTAAAAATATGTAGAAAAACTCATGTTTTTTTAGCCAAAAGGTGGTAAATTCCACCCAAGTTTAAGAAAAAATAACATTTCTTTAATATATTTATTGACAGCTCCCGATAAGCCAGTATCAATGGAAAACATTAACGCAGAGTTAAGAAAGAAGAGTATAACGAGTGAAAGTGATGATGAAACAACTTTTAAGTTGGACGAAGCAGTTTTATTGAAGCTTAAGTCATCATATTTCAAGGTAATCTATAATATATAAAAGAAAGTCGTGTTAGTTACACTTTTTATAACTCACTAGCTTCCTCTCGCGGCTTTGCTCGCGAGGTACCTACATAAAATATAGCCTATTACTCAGGGATAATGTAGCATTCTAACGGTGAAAGAATTTTTGAAATCGGACCAGTAGTTTTTGAGTTTATTCGTTACAAACAAAAATACAAAACTTTCCTCTTTATAATATTCTGAATATTTAGAACCGATCTGAAAATTGGTGGGGAGGTAGCTTAGAACCAGGAGACGGAAATAGAATACTTTTTAGGTATGTTTGTTACTCTTTCACGCTGAAACGGCTGAACGGATCTGGATGAAATTTGGCGCAGATATAGATATCTGGAATAGCACATAGGCTACTTTTTATCCCGGAAAAGTGTACGGTTCCCGCGGGATAGACTTGTTACTGTTTTTCAAGGTACCACGCGGGCGAAGCCGTGGGCGGAAGCTAGTCTATATATATAAAAATGAATTGCTGTTCGTTAGTCTCGCTAAAACTCGAGAACGGCTAAACGGATTTATCTTATCTTGGTCTTGAAATGTTCGTGGAGGTCTAGGGAAGGTTTAAAAGGTAAGAAAAATTCGAACAACTGCCGGGAAAACCCTAAAAATAGCCCTTTTCTATTTCCCATACAAACGTTTTCTAAATAAATTGTAGAGTCAATTTGAACTTTATTACTATTTAATAAAGTTCATATTAAATTATAATCACTCACTGTTGTCTAAGCAATGTAGAAGGCGGTACGAAGTTTGCCGGGACAGCTAGTAATCTATACTAATATTATAAAGAGGAAAACTTTGATTGTTTGTTTGTTTGTTTGTTTGTTTGTTTGAAATGAATAGGCTCCGAAACTACTGAACCGATTTGAAAAATTCTTTCACCAATGTGTAGAATGAACTTTCAGGATGAACATAGGCTATATTTTATGTAGGTACTTCGCGGGCGACGCCGCGTGCAGATGCTAGTAAATAAATATATTGGTGGACATTTCACACAACGCATGTCGAATTTCATGTGCAAGGGAGAGAGCGGCATATTAGCTTGTTTCGTTGGACAAACTATAGTGACAGGAGTCTATTTACAGGTGACCATTTCATCGTACCACACGTTGGTGCATCTCAGTAACGGCACGCGCCACTGCTTCGTCTGCTCGAGTCGGCTGAACTACTCGACGCTTCGGAAGCATGTCGATAGCAGGAAGCATCTAGAGAATTTGAGCAAAAATAAGATTTTGTATAATTTCTGCGGACAGTTATTTAGACAGGTATTTATTCCAACTAGTCTAAACAGGAGGATAAAATAAGGAATGAGTATATCAGAGGAAGTCTGAAAGTGGCACCGGTGACAGAAAAGATGAGGAGTAATAGGTTAGCGTGGTATGGGCATGTTATGAGAAGAGATGAATGTCATGTGACAAGGAGAGTGTTAGATATGAATGTGGATGGACACAGGGGTAGAGGTAGGCCAAAGAAAAGATGGATGGACTGTGTGAAAGATGACATGGGTAAGAAAGGAGTGAGTACTGAGATGACGAATGACAGAGAGAAATGGAAGAAGATCACATGTTGTGCCGACCCCACATAACGTGGGATAAGGGCAGGAAGATGATGATGAGTCTAAACAGGAGCGCTGGTGGTTTAGTGGTAGCACTCCTGCCTCACGATCTGAAGGTCGTGGGATCAAACCTGGTCGCGCACCAATGAGTTTTTTCATGCGAAAAAATTATGTGCGCAATGCTAATGCTCTTAAACGGCGAAGGAAAACATTGTGAGGAACCCGGCATAACCTAGAACCCAAAATTCGAAGGTGTGTGTCATAGGTTAGTATTCTTATAAGCGGCGATGGGCTTGCAACCTGTCACGTACGGAATACTAACTACAGTACGTCTACCATGAGTTGTCACATTTAGATCAGCTTACGTTACTACAGTAGTAATAGTACGTTACTATGACATCTGTCGAAATTGTTACTCATGGTACCAAATTCTAAGCAAATTAATGAAGCGCAAACTACAGTCGCTGTAGTACTGTGACGTAGGATAGTTAGCTACGTGAGGTTTTAGTACCCAACTATCCGCTAGAGGCGCTGTACAAATTTTTCATACATTTTTTTAACTACAGTCGCTAGCGAGTGTAGATTGTGAAAACTTATGGTAGACCCTCTGTACAAAATGTGGGCATGTACCAAAGTCATGTTTGGACGTGCCTCTGAATCTTTAGTGTGCTACCAACACCACCAGCGCTCTTACGGATGATTAGATTGTTTATATTCTTTTATTATTGTAAATACATACATGGAATACATAATAACACCCAGACTCGGTACAAACATCTGCGTTCATCACACAAATGTTAGTCCTGGGGGATCGAACCCACAACCTGCAGCCCAGAAGGCAGACCTACTATGACGACCTCAGTGGCGCAGCGGGCGAGAGTCCGCCTGCGACGCAAGAGGTTGCGGGTTCGATTCCCGCCGCGGAACAAATTTGTGCACGATCTGCAGAAATTTGTTCCGTTGGTCTGGGTGTTTTCTATGTATAATAAAAAATATCTATCTATGTATATAATGTATTAAATATATCAGTTATCTAGTACCCATAACACAAGCTTTAAGTAGCTTTGGGGCTAGATGATGCTGTGTGGATTGTCCAGCATTATTTATTTATTTTATTTATTTATTTACTACCAACTGAGCTGTGAGGGCATTCAAATACACCCTCAATATTCTTTATTGTTTCAGATGTTTCTAACATACCATTGTACTATATGCAACGTGACTATGTCCCGAAAAGAGGTGAGATTGCATCTCGAATGGCCGACACATATCGAAAAGTATGACTTGGCTCGCAAGAAAATCAACAAAAAGTTTCTAAGAGATCACAAAGCTATCAAAGAGTTTAATTTGGATACGCAAAAGGAATTTCTATATGTGAATATACCAGAACCTACAATCAATATTGTGACCTTTGTACAGTCTTCGAGGGTTGATTTTCAAGAAACATATGTGGAGAAGAAACTTGAGAAAAAATGCCAAATGATTATACTTAAAGGTAAGTAAAAATATTTTGGTCATCTATATCTATATAAGAGCTTAACCTGACTGACTGACTGACTGACTGACTGATTCATTATCGCCCAGCCGAAACCGCTGAAGCTAGAAAGCTGAAATTTGGAAGGTCGTTTCCTTTTATAACAAAACCACCCACTAAGGCGGGATTTTTGGAAATTCCACCTCTAAGGGGGTGAAAAAGGGTGAAAACGTTAGTATGAAACTTTTTAACGCGTGGAGCGATTTTCATGTAACTTTGTTTGTGCACTGTAAATAAAAAATGAACGAACACGTGTTTCAGGATTTTTCAATATAACCTTCAAAAAGGGGTCAAATGTGGGGTCAATGTTTGTATGGGAACTTTTTAACGGGTGGTGCGATTAGTCTGAAACTTTGTTTGTGTACTGTAAATGCAAAATGAATGGACACTTGTTTCAGGATTTTTCAATATAACCTTTAAAAAGGGGTCAAATGTGGGGTCAATGTTTGTATGGGAACTTTTTAACGGGTGGTGCGATTTGTTTGAAATTCGGTTTTTATACTTTAAATGAACAAAGTCGCGAGCGGGACAGCTAGTCTAACATAAAATTAAATCAGATTTAAGCTTAGATTTAATAAGGATAAGATTCAAACTTAGATCACTTAGTAAGTGATCTAAGTTTATTAACTATCTTATTGTTATGTGATATTTGTATAAGGTTATTTGTAGAACTTTTGTACACGATTAACATTAACTGACGCTCGAAGCTCTATGTAACTTATCTAAACCTAAGGTGTTTCTCATAAAAAGTGAAATGTAATTTCTTCTTTGGGAAATAAATATTCTTTAAACCTAAAATTAATCAGTAGAAATCTGTGTCTGTACATCAAAGAAAGTAACAAACTAGTATCTAATACAAATAAATAATAGTTTAAAAAAACTAAAAACACGCTTTTTATAGAAACTGAACTAAAAAATAGAAAATAAATTTAAAAAAAAAATATTTTAAAAAAAGTGTGGGGTGTGCATGGTGTCAATAGTTATAAATATTTTATTGACAGATAATGAGTAGAGTGATTATCATTTCGATAATATCTAAAAAAGCACCCCACGCTTTTTATAAAATATATTTTTTTTAATTTATTTTCTATTTTTTAGTTCAGTTTCTATAAAAAGCGTGTTTTTAGTTTTTTTAAACTTATTTATTTTCTATTTTTTAGTTTGGTTGCACGACTCATGATGCGAAGCATCAGAGAGTGCTTTACGATCGAAAAAATTTTTTTTCAAATTGAAAAATGGAATAATTTTATCAAAATAGTGTATTGTCATCGGTCCTCGATAAATCTACAAAGTTTCAACGAAATCTGGCCGTTTAAAGTGGGTCAAAATCGCGCCCAAAGAAGTCGGTTACAAACATACATACAAGTGAAGCTAATAAAAAGCTAATAAAAAAAATACAGTAACGTTTATAATATTAGTAGGATTATATTGGATTTTTTGACATTCTTAATTTGACGACCTCTGTGGCGCAGCGGGCAAGAGTCCGCCTGCGACGCAAGAGGTTGCGGGTTCGATTCCCGCCTCGGAACAAATTTGTGTAGGTACGATCTGCAGAAATTTGTTCCGTTGGTCTGGGTATGTATGTATAATAAAAAATATCTATCTATGTACCTATATCATGTATTAAATATATCAGTTATCTAGTACCCATAACACAAGCTTTGAGTAGCTTACTTTGGGGCTAGATGATGCTGTGTGGATTGTCCAGCATTATTTATTTATTTATTCTATATATCAACGTGATCCAAACGAATCGAACAACACCTCCACCATTTGTCAAAATCCGTTCAGTCGTTCACAATGTTTATACAAAATATCGAAATTTCCAATATAATCCTAAATATTATAAACGTGAATGTTTGTAAGGATGTCTGGATGTATGTTTGTTACACTTTCACGCTGAAACGGCTGCACGTATCTGGATGAAATTTGGCACATGATATAGATTATGGTCTGGAAATACACAAAGGCTACATTAAAAAAAAAATATGATCACGACTAATCCCCGGGCTCGGTAGATATCTTCCTCAGATCTCTAGTTACTTAGATCTTTGAGGATATCTAAAGAGGGTAGTCAGAGGCACGTCCAAACATGACATTTGGTACATGCCCACATTTTGCACAGTAGTTAGTATTCCGTACGTGACAGGTTGCAAGCCCATCGCCGCTTATAAGAATACTAAATACGCTTATAAGGCTACTTTTTATCCCGGAAAAATGTACGGTTCCCGCGGGATAGATTTGTTTTGTTTCTCAATGTACCACGCGGGCGAAGCCGTGGGCGGAAGCTAGTAATTTCATAACAACGTTATTTTTTTCCAGAGAACATGATAAAGATAAGTTTCGAGGCATGGCATGGTATTACCAAGAACGCGGTCAAATGCATAATCTGCCAGACGGAGCTGCAAGATCTGATGCAGCATCTGGAGACAAAGTACCACAACGTTGCGTTAGGCAGGACCTTCGAGAAACAGTACTACCCGTCACTCCTGCGCAAGGTATACCTTCCTGCCCTTTTCTCATTTTATGTATAGGCGACCAAGAAATTGGTTTACCACTCTTTTACACTCTAATATCATTTGCACGTACAAAACATCAAGGGCTATTTTCGCTTGACAGATTAATAACTGCTACGTCAGTATCTGTCATTCCTGATACAGTAATCCTTAGCGAATAATTATGTTACTGGGAGATGTCATCAAAAGTGGTAAACCATTTTCTTGGTCGCCTATACAGTCGCAGAATGAAAAAGTTGACCACCTTAAGTGGGTTGTGAACCTGTACATTTTCATACAAAAAGCGGATAACGTTTTTCTCCCCTTAAACTTAGTCCAATATTTATAATTTTCGGAAATGTTGTAGATACAACGAAAAACTAGGATTGTACGTTTTTATTTTAAAGAAAGTACCTGGATGACCGAGCTTTGCTCGTTTTTTTTAGTAAACGACGTTTTCCGAAAATGTAACCTAGCTAGATCGATTTCTTGCCCCTGATAACCCCTGTATACTAAATTTCATGAAAATCGTTGGAGCCGTTTCCGAGATTCAGATTATATATATAAAATAAAAAAATTAAAAAATATAATCACGACTGTAATCCCCAGGCTCGGTAGATATCTTCTCAGATCATTAGTTACCTAGATCTTTGAGAATATCTAAAGGGGGTAGTCATAGGCAAGTCCAAACATGACATTTGATACGTGCCCACATTTTGCACAGTAGTTAGTATTCCGTACGTGACAGGTTGGAAGCCCATCGCCGCTTATAAGAATACTAACCTATGACACATACTTTCGAATTTTTGGTTCTAGGGTATGCCGGTTTTCTCACGATGTTTTCCTTCACCGTATATACATATATACAAGAATTGCTCGTTTAAAGGTATAAGACATTGTTTAACATGATAGTTATGGATATAAATATCCATATTATGGATATAATCATCATCTTCCTGCCCTCTTCCCACGCCATGTGGTCGGCACAACATGTGATCTTCCATCTCCCTCTATCATTCGTCATCTCATTACTCACTCCTATCTTACCCATGTCATCTTTCACACAGTCCATCCATCTTTTCTTTGGCCTACCTCTACCCCTGTATCCATCCACATTCATATTATGGATATAAATAATATGCTAATAACTAAGTCAAAAATAAGTTCTCACTATATTTTAACTCAACAGATAAACGAAAGCATCATTAACTGTGTCATCTGCAACTTGGAGCTGTCAAACGATGAGTCGGTGGTGTTTGAACACATCAATGGCAGAAAACACGAGAAAAACTTCGCCACCATTATAGAGAACACATCTCGTACCGACTCTTACAGTGATTGTTATAAGTACCCCATAACACTCTAAAGGTAATGTAAGGAGACTCTAAAGATAATCTTATAGGTAGCACTCTAAAAATAATGTAATGATACTCTAAGTATAATCTAATAAAACTCTAAAGATATCTAAAAATAATCTTATAACACTCTAAAGATAATGTAAAGATACTCTTGATATAATCTTATAATTATAAAACTCTAAAGATACTCATAATATAATCTAATAACGCTAAAGATAAGATAATCTTAAAACACTCTAAAGATGATGTAAAGATACTCGTAATATAATCTAATAACACTAAAGATATCTAAGAAAAACTTATAACAATCAAAAGATGATGTAAAGATACTCTTTAATATAATCTAACAACACTAAAGATATATAAGATACTCTTATAACACTTAAGGTAATGTAAAGATACTCTTAATTTAATCTAATAATATTCAAAAAATTCTATTCTATAATACGGAAGTGTGGCGATATTTTTGTAATGTCTAAAACGCCGTTATTTTTTAACATTTTTTCTTGTAGATATTTCCAAGTAAACTTAATAATTAAGTATTATTTATGAAATATTTAATTTAGTGTTATGCGAATGATAAATATATAATACCCACAAAAAATACCTAAGTTCATAGTCTTAGTTAATTTCTAATTATTCAGTTATTACGATTTTATGTCATATTTTTTAATATCATTTTTTTTTCTTTTAAACATTTTTTATTATTTTAGAAAATAAATAGTAGGTAGGCAGAGTTATTATTCTTATTTCTTTTTTAATGTTATAAAATCTAAATTATAATGACTAAAGCCTAAAGGTAGTTTCTTACGAGGTCTAAACAAGGCTTTGTACCGGTTAATTATTTACCAGAAAAAAAAGGTATTTCATATTTCTTTCTTCACATTGGTGAAAGAATTTTTCAAATCGGTTCAGTAGTTTTGGAGCCTATTCTATGCAAACAAACTAATCTTTAATCTTTATAATATTAGTGTAGATAATATTCTTCTATTGTAAATCGATCTTTCTAGTTAAAACGGTGAAGGAAAACATCGAAGTAACACGGCTTGGTGTTAAGCATGACCTTGTGACTGGGCTAACTAAGCTGAGAGGTCCAGGGGCCTTAACACGAATTCATAATACATTTACTGAATTAATATTTAACATTGTTATTTCGTACCATGACCTATGCAAATTGTATGGAAGTAGTGACGTTTCTATAATATAATCGTTACGGAATCGTTTCTGACTTCGTGGTAAGGCCCCTGGTTGTTACCACAAGCTCTTACAAACCATTATGTTTCAGAAACGTCATGTTTCAAGCTTGAAGTAACACTACTTCAATACAGTTTTTATATGTTATGGTACGAAATATTAGTTCATTACTTTGTTATTGCTATAAGAGTTTGTGGTAGGGTACGTACTTTTTAAGTTATTTTAAAATGATGTTAATTAGTTGATTATTTTGAAAAGTAAACTAATATTTAATAAATGTCAGTATTTTACGATGTATTTTATTTCGTGAAAAAACCAGCACACTTTAACATTAAAAATTCGGTATGTATCATTGGTTCCTATAAGCGGTGATAGGTTTGCAACCTGTCACGTATGAGTTTATTAAACTAGCTGTTACCCGCGACTTCGTACGCGTTTAATTACTTTTAAGCGTAGGGACCAGCGCGTGCAAAATAAATAAAAGTACCTGGATGACCGAGCTTTGCTCGTTTTTTTGGAGTAAACGACTCTAAAAATGAAACCTAGCTAGATCGATTTATCGCCCCCGAAACCCCCTACATACGAAATTTCATGAAAATCGTTGGAGCCGTTTCCGAGATTCAGATTATCTATATCTATATAAGAGCTTAACCTGACTGACTGACTGATTGATCATCGCCGAGCCGAAACCGCTGAAGATACAAAGCTGAAATTTGGAAGGTGGCTTTCTTTTATAACAAAACCACCCACTAAGGCGGGGTTTTTGGAAATTCCACCTCTAAGGGGGTGAAAAAGGGTGAAAACGTTAGTATGAAACTTTTTAACGCGTGGAGCGATTTTCATGAAACTTTGTTTGTGCACTGTAAATGCAAAATGAATGAACACGTGTTTCAGGATTTTTCAATATAATCTTCAAAAAGGGGTCAAATGTGGGGTCAATGTTTGTATAGGAACTTTTTAACGGGTGGTGCGATTGGTCTGAAATTTTGTTTGTGTACTGTAAAATAAATGAACACGTATTTCAGGATTTTTCAATATAACCTTTAAAAAAGGGTCAAATGTGGGGTCAATGATTGTATGGGAACTTTTTAATGGGCGGCGCGATTGGTCTGAAACTTTGTTTGTGTACTGTAAATGCAAAGTAAATGAACACCTGTTTCAGGATTTTTCAAAATAACCCTTTAAAAAGGGTAAAATGGGGTGTCAAAGTTAGTATGGGATCTTTTTAACGGGTGATGCGATTGGTCTGAAACTTTGATCGTGTACTGTAAATGCAAAATAAATGGAAACCTGATTCAGAATTTTTCAATATAACTCTTAAAAAGGGGTCAAATGGGGGGTCAATGTTTGTATGGGATTTTTTTAACGGGTGGTGCGATTGGTCTGAAACTTTGTTTTTGTACCTACTGTAAATGCAAAATTAATGAACATGTGTTTCAGAATTTTACAATATAACCTTCAAAAAGGGGTCAAATGTGGGGTCAATGTATGTATGGGAACTTTTTAACGGGTGGTGCGATTGGTTTGAAACTTTGTTCGTGTACTGTAAATGCAAAATGAATAGACACGTATTTCAGGATTTTCAACATAACATTAAAAAAAGGGTCAAATGTGGGGTCAATGTTTGTATGGGAACTTTTTAACGGGTGGTGCGATTGGTTTGAAACTTTGTTTGTGTACTGTAAATGCGAAACGAATGGACAAGTGTTTAGGATTTTTCAATATAACTAAAAAAGGGGTAAAATGGGTTGTCAAAGTAGTATGGGATTTTTATGAGTTGCGTGATGTGTTTAAAACTCAATTTAGATATTTTATGTGAACGAAGTCGCGAGCGGGACAGCTAGTATACATATATATATATGACGACCTCAGTGGCGCAGCGGGCAAGAGTCCGGCTGCGACGCAAGAGGTTGCGGGTTCGATTCCCGCCTCGAAACAAATTTGAGTACGATCTGCAGAAATTTGTTCCGTTGGTCTGGGTGTGTATGTATAATAAAAAATATCTATCTATGTACCTATATCATGTATTCAATATATCAGTTATCTAGTACCCATAACACAAGCTTTGAGTAGCTTACTTTGGGGCTAGATGATGCTGTGTGGATAGTCCAGCATTATTTATTTATTTATACATATATACAAGAATTGCTCGTTTAAAGGTATAAGATAAGCGTCATAACATCTCAGGGCCAAATTTTATCAAAATCCTTTCAGTAGTTTTTGTGTGAAAGAGTAACAAACATACATTCTTACAAACTTTCGCGTTATACCTAGTAGGATAAAAAATATGAAAAAAAAGAATATGGCGGCTGTTAGGAGCCAACATTCAGTCTGGTTTTTTCTTTTGGATATGTACATATTTTATATTCACAATACGGATATTTGGATCCATAACTTTTATGTAAGAGCGCTGGTGGTGTAGTGGTAGCAACCCTGCCTCACGATCCGAAGGTCGTGGGTTCAAACCTGGTCGTGCACCAATGAGTTTTTCCGTTCGAAAAATGTATGTGCGCAATGCCAGTGCTCTTAAACGGTGAAGGAAAAATCGTGAGGAATCCTGCATACCCTAGAACCAAAAATTCGAAGGTATGTGTCATAGGTTAGTATTCTTATAAACGGCGATGGGCTTGCAACCTGTCACGTACGGAATACTAACTACTGTGCAAAATGTGGGCATGTACCAAATGTCATGTTTGGACTTGCCTCTGACTATCTTTAGATAACCTCAAAAGATCTAAGTAACTGAAGATTTGAGGAGATATCTACCGAGCCTGGGGATTACAGTCGTGATCATATTATAAATATATTTTTTTTATTTTAACTTTTATGTTAAGATAAAAGTTCAAGTCTAGTTTTTCGTTGTATCTACAACATTTCCAAAAATTATAAATATTTGACTAAGTTAAAGGGGAGCAAAAAGTTATTGATTTTAGTATGAAAATTGCAAGTTTCATTTTCTTGTTTGCTAACCTTCTTAGATCATTACCAAGACTACTAAAGTAAAATATGATCACGACTGTAATCCCCGGGCTCGGTAGATATCTTCCTCAGATCTCTAGTTACTTAGAATCTTTGAGGATACCTAAAGAGGGTAGTCAGAGGCACGTCCAAACATGACATTTGGTACATGCCCACATTTTGCACAGTAGTTAGTATTCCGTACGTGACAGGTAGCAAGCCCATCGCCGCTTATAAGAATACTAACCGATGACACACCTTCGAATTTTTGGTTCTACGGTATGCCGGTTTCCTCACGATGTTTTCCTTCACCGTTTAAGAGCACTGGCATTGCGCACATAATTTTTTCGAATGGAAAAACTCATTGGTGCACGACCAGGTTTGAACCCACGACCTTCGGATCGTGAGGCCGGGGTGCTACCACTGCACCACCAGCGCTCTAAAGTAGCTACTTTTAATCATCCTAAAAAGTCTAGATTTACGAAAGCCTTAAAACTTAACTGCGCGTGATTGGAATTGATAAAACTGTATCATAAAAAGTAGCGCTAAACCAATTGAACATTGTGATAAGGAGCCTTTAAGAACTTGACCTTTTCAACCTTTCACCACACTGGTGCCAAACTAGTTAGACGACAAAGAGACGATGAAACAAATTTTAGCATATTTTCTGTACATTATTCTGTTTGCTCTCTGTAAGTACCTACCTACTTAGTATGAATAAATAATAACTTCTATCTATCTATCTATATATATAAAAATGAATTGCTGTTCGTTAGTCTCGCTAAAACTCGAGAACGGCTAAACGGATTTATCTTATCTTGGTCTTGAAATGTTCGTGGAGGTCTAGGGAAGGATTAAAAGGTAAGAAAAATTCGAATAACTGCCGGGAAAACCCTAAAAATAGCCCTTTTCTATTTCCCATACAAACGTTTTCTAAATAAAATGTAGAGTCAATTTGAACTTTATCACTATTTAATAATATATAATAATAATAATAATAAAGCTTTATTTAGTTCCGTACAAAACCAGTTCTTTAAAAGTTAAGTACAAAAAAGATTAATAATTAAATGTTTTGATTAGCTTGATATTTGTGCGGACCCCCTTTGGGTAAAAGCCTCCTCCAAGGCGTGCCATTTTTCTTTGTCGCTAGCTACTGTTAGCCAACTACGACCCGTCGTCTCTACTATCTCGTCCACCCATCTGGCGCTAGGTCTGCCTCTATTTCTAGTGCCTCGTGGCCCAGACCATGTCGTCACTCTCTTTGTCCATCTGCCGTCTGTGTACCTAGCCATGTGTCCTGCCCACTTCCATTTCCTGACTAGCGAGAAGGATAGAGCGTCAGTTATTTTTGTCTTCTTACGAATTTCTGTGTTCCTGACTTTGTCTTTTAACTTTATACCTAAATAACTTCTCTCCATTCTTCTTTGAGTCGTCTGGATTTTATTCCTAAAAAATCCAGACGACTATTTAATAAAGTTCATATTAAATTATAATCACTCACTGTCGTCTAAGCAATGTAGAAGGCGGTACGAAGTTTGCCGGGACAGCTAGTCTATATATTAAGATCTAAGTAACTAAAAGATCTGAGGAGATATCTACCGAGCCCGGGGATTACAGTCGTGATCATATTTTATTTTATTTTTTTTATTTTTATAAAAATTGTACCTGTCCCTACCTAAATTATATTTTCAGGCGATGCATATTACAAGAAAGCAAGCCAAATTATCGAGAAAAAGTAAGTGTTGATTTATTATAATAAGGTGCGTATTTAATTTAGCTATTTTACCTACAGATTATTCTGTTTTATTGGGTTAATTCGTGGTGACGGGGCTTTTACCACAAGCTCTTCTGGCGATATCAAAGTAATATTACTTTGATATTTCGTGTTACTTGAAGCTTGATACTAGTTAACATTTATGAAACATGTTTGTAAGAGCTTGTGGTGAGGAATTAAACTCAAAAATGTATATAAAATGAGCGTTTTTGTTCCTAATTACGTCAATGTACCTATAGGCGACCAAGAAATTGGTTTACCACTTTTGATGACATCTCCCAGTAACATAATTATTCGCTAAGGGTTACTATGACAGATTCTGACGTAGCAGTTATTAATCTGTCAAGCGAAAATAGCCCTTGATGTTTTGTACGTGCAAATGATATTCAGCCTTAGAGTGGTAAACCAATTTCTTGGTCGCCTATACATGCTGAAACTTAATTTACACAATATTTCAGACAGTCTGCGAAGTTTGACAACCCTAATTATATTAGAGATCGCGCAAAAGGTAAGTTTTTTGTTTTTTTTTAATGTCCTGTTTTCTATAATACTGCCTGTTGCCTCTGACTATACAACAATAAATAAATAAATATGATCACGACTGTAATCCCCAAGCTCGGTGGATATCTCCTCAGATCTTTAGTTACTTAGATCTTTGAGGATATCTAAAGAGGGTAGTCAGAGGCAAGACCAAACATGACATTTGGTACATGCCCACATTTTGCACAATAGTTAGTATTCCGTGATACATTACAACAGTGATCTGTAATAAATCAGATCCGTTCAGCCGTTTCAGCGTGAAGGAGTAACAAACATACATCCAGACATCCACACATTTTTACAAACTTTTGCGTTTATGATAAGGATTAGTATGAAGTCTTTTATACGAAGTATTTTTTTTTATAAATACATGTTTATAATAAATTGGCAGATGAAATCTACAAGCCTATTATGCCAGGTGCCTTCAAAAATAGATATAGCAAGCCATTCAACCCAGCCTGGATGGACTACTGCGACCCCTACCACTGTAACGATTACCACAAGACTGCGTGCGGCCTGAATAGAGCTAACATGCGCTTTAAATGGTTTCAAAGCGTTTGTCATATTATATTAAATAATCAGTGCGCTAGATACAGAGGATCTTTGAGTAAGTGTGAACGCAACCTTTTTACACATAGTGTTACAATCTTTTTGGTAATGTGGCGCCATCTTGTAAGTAATTTTAGAGTTAAATAGTGTGAAATAATTTTACTAGAGGGGGATAGTACAGGAAAAAACCAAGAAACAGTGCTCCTATGTAGTTTTATTACTATTTTGTTTCGTTTCTCATTGTAACTTTGACTTGAATATAATATTAAAAACAAATAGTCACACAACCGCACTTATACAAAAACCTTTAGTTAAATTGCGCCATCTTGTGAGTAATTTTAGAACTAAGTAGTTTAAAAAACTTTTACTAGAGGGCAGCAGTCGAAAATGGGGACAGTTTTCCGTTTATTTTAAAGATTTTAAATTAACTATTCTCATTTATGTGACTACTGTCTTTTTGAGAATAAATGTCTTTAAACCTTAACCTAGATTATGTAGATTTTCGGTGTCTTTCCTTTCAGAATACGACGTAGTGGATACGAAGTTCTGTATGGTTTACGTAATGTTCCTTCGCGCCGGATGTCCAACCACTTGCAATGATGAAGAAGATCCAATATGCGCTGTCAAAACAACTTCTAACGAGGTGGTCATGTTCAAAAATAAATGTGCTTTGGATAAGATGAACTGCAAGACCGACATAGAAGGTGAGAATGTATTAAAAAAAAACTTGAGAGGTGTCAAGGGACACCCGGATGGAATGAAGTTTATTTCCTTGCTTTCTATGAGAGAGAGAGACAGACAGAGAACCACGCGCACGCCGCACGGCTTACAACTATAGCAAAAGTGTCGTTACAACTTTTGGTCTTAATTTTTTAAGAGCACTGGCATTGCTCAACATTTTTCAAATGGAAAACTCATTGGTGCACGACCAGGTTTGAGCCCACGAATGTTTTCAAAATGTTTTCGTTCATTGTTACGTTACATCTATACCTATAGATATCCTCAAAGATCTAAGTAACTAAAAAGATCTGAGGAGATTTCTACCGAGCCCGGGGATTACAGTCGTGATCATATTTTTATTTTAGACACTTATCTACAGTGTATTTATTTTCTGTTTCAGAGTATGATGAAGTCGACATGTCACTATGTGAATTTTATATAATAAACAGCAAAAAGTAATACTTAGATATAGGGAACTAATGACAGTAAAAAGGGGCACTTTCTAAGCATACAAATAGGAACCTAATCTTAAATTTACTTATTTCGTTAAGTATAGGGTGGTGTGGTAGCCAGTGAACCAAGTGTACTCAATGAACCACAGGGCCTACAGCCTAAACGCGACGTTGCCAGCTAGTGCCTATTACACGTTTGAACCGCTCTCCCGCACCAACCTGTTACCGCCAGTCGTCGGCGAATTCCCACCAGGAACGTACGAGTTAGGAGGAGATTTATCTTTTCGCGCGCAAAAAGTAAGGAAAAAGTTTGATTTTATTTGTTTCTTTACTCAATTTTTGATTTTCCTAGGAACTGTTGAGTGATTTTGATCTAAAAAATAGTTTAATAAGCATGGTTTAAATTCATTTTTGTAACCAAATCGTGTTCCTGTTAGCTGTGGAAAACTTTTAAATATTTCAATAGGGGTATGGTACTCTATGAATCATTTTTTTTGGGTACTCAATGAACATTGAGTTCATTGTAAAAAAGTAAAGTAAAAAGTAAAAAAATTATAACCATGATTTAAAAATAGGTTCAAAAGTTCTAACTCACGTTATTTTGATTTAAAGCTAATTATTAGGACTGAGATTAAAGTGAGAAATTTATAATTATAGGTAACATATCTTAGGATATTGCAATGTTCCTACTGTCATGTTGAAATCTAACTCACGTTATTTTAATTTAAAGCTAATAATTACGACTGAAGATAATAAAGTGATAACTTTACAATTATAGGTAACATAATATGTTGAATAGTTCCTAATATAGGTAATAATTACCTAACGTTACCTACTTAATTACTATGATTGTGTTCTATTATTGTACTAAGGTACCTACTAGAATTTAGGCGCAATGCATGTAAACTTGACATTTTTATACCTCACTCATTATTATTAAGACTGATAACCATATAATTTGAAACCTTTGATTAACAAATAATTATTAAAAAACCCAATTGCCGTTTTATGTAACATCCTTCTAGGCTTAAATCATGATATGGCAGGACAACGGTTCATTGTGTACCTCACGATTCACTGAATACCCACCCCCCGGTTCATTGTGTACTCCTAGGGGTACTCATTGAGCCATTTCCAATTATTTTTTTTAAGTCTCATTGTCTATTATCTATATGGTAAAAGCTGAAAACACAACAGCAATTTGAAAGTCATTGAAATTTTCTAGGGCTTGAGGTAAAATAATACTTAAAATGTCTAACAGGAAAAAAGTTACAGCTCTCTAAACTTTTGGTGGTTCATTGGCTACCACACCACCCTACCTACATATTTCAAAAACTATTCTTCCTAGAATAAAAATAAAAACAACTTTGGAATGTACACGTACCTAAGGGCCTTTCATTTGATACACCTCTCATTAATTTTAGAAAGTATCTATTAATTTTGGACTTTGGATTACAATACCTTTTTGCCCCCTGCTTCCTTTTTCTTTTCTTTCCTATCCTTGCACCCCATTGGTGTGAAAGAACTAGAAACTAAAAATTAACACTGCCTATAAAACTAGCCTAAACTGTCATATACCTAGACCTAGGAACATAGGTACTTACCTACTTGCTTAGGTATTTGCGAAAAAAGTAGGTACCTACCCACTTATTGTTTCTTCTTCTTCTTCCTGCCCTTTTCCCACGTTATGTGGGGTCGGCACAACATGTGATCTTCTTCCATTTCCCTCTATCATTCGTCATCTCAGTACTCACTCCTTTCTTACCCATGTCATCTTTCACACAGTCCATCCATCTTTTCTTTGGTCTACCTTTACCCCTGTATCCATCCACTTATTGTTTAATATTATTAAATTCCAATATAGAGTCGGTTGTTATATGCTTGAAAAAAATCCAATTAAGTTTTTTTTGTAAACAAATCATGCAATGTCAATGTGCTGTTGTGAAAAACGGTTGAAATGTGTATATTTTTAATATTTGGTTTTCTCTTCGTTGGTAAGTAAGTTTTTGATTAATATTTTTACAGATTACAGGAATCCTTATTCCCCCATTCCTCTAAAAAAACGCAGAACACTCAATTTGATATCTTACCGTTATTTTAAAAACTTTTGAACCTTGATTTTAGAGCTTGTCTCTCAAGCTGATAGCATGAAGATGGAGCAATAAAAGATATTTTGTTGATAATAAGTTATTTCACGAAGGGTACAATTAAAATTAACTGATAGTTTAATAGATAAAAAAATTAAAAAAATAAATATGATCACGACTATAATCCCCAGGCTCGGTAGATACCTTCTCAGATCTTTATCTCAGATTTTACTAGATAACCAATATTTTTGTTGCGAACAATGACGCATAGTGAGAACAATGAGGAAACCGTTGAGTAGAATGGACCATCTACGTATTTTTTATTTAACCTCTAGGGACTTACCATTTATTTACGCCACGCGCGTTACAAACGTTTCGTTCAAAAATTAATTCAATAATAAGCATAATTATTGAAGATGGTTTGGGCAAGTAGAAAGGATGGATGAAAGGAGACTGACGAAACAGGTGCATAAGAAGTGTGAATGGGACAGTTGGAAGGGGAAGACCTCGGCGGACATTCCTCGATCAAATTGGGGACGTTTTAAAGAAAGGCCAGGTCAAGAGTACCCTAAACCG
The DNA here is from genome assembly GCA_963675405.1 of Cosmorhoe ocellata. Classification (NCBI taxonomy): domain Eukaryota; kingdom Metazoa; phylum Arthropoda; class Insecta; order Lepidoptera; family Geometridae; genus Cosmorhoe; species Cosmorhoe ocellata. Next base: position 2,323,475 of record OY776273.1, read on the forward strand.
ACGCGCATATATGAAGAATGTAATAAGAGTGAATGAAGCAATTAGTATGTTAGATCGTAGCCAGTGGAAATCCGTGATCTCTGCCTACCCCGTCGGGAAACAGGCGGGATTTTATGTATGTAATAAAATAATACAAACAATTTCAGATAATTTTGATTTCACGTCTTCAACAAAAACAACCCAGTTCACCCTACCCGTAGAAGAGAGGGTAGCCATTTTAAAAAATAAAATCGCTGAGCAAATAAAAAGCAGACTAGTAAGTAATGATTATTCTGCTCGTGAAGTAACAGCATTAAACGAAGAGTTGGAGTATGAAAACCTTGAAAATAACATTTTAACTCCAATAAGCGAAAATGATCCGCGAGTGAAAGAATATAAATACAAATTGCGACAGTTAAAAACAACGCCAATGACTCAAATTATTCAAGAAGATGATTTTATCAGCAAAAAACCTCAACGAAGTAAGGAGCGTAAGAAAAAAGCTCAGGTTAAAATGGTTGCAAGGTCGAACGCTACAGATATATTTTATAGAAGGTTCTCGAACAGTTATGCTAATGTCTACACACATTGTCAAGATCTGATCTCGCCATTGTTAAATGGACTTAAGAAAAATTCGACATATTCTAAACGGGTTTCATACGATGATCCTATAGTAATAAGGTACGACTCAACATTACTTAGGTATTAAATACAAAAAAATAGTAAACAAAAAATGACAACATGAAAAAGAAGTGAAACTTCTCGTCCCTGAATTCAGGGACCCTTACCCTAAATAAGAGTGGTGTAATAAGAGTCAGGGCGTAAGGCGTAGAGGCTAGGCGTTAGGCTCCCTTACTACAGGGCCCTGAATATCGTGTAGTGTAATATAATACCCGTTTAACGCTCGCGCTGGCCTGTAACAGTAGGTCTACCATGAGTTGTCACATTTAGATTGGCTGACGTTACTACAGTAGTAATAGTACGTTACTATGACATCTATCAAAATTGTTACTCATGGTAGCAAATTCTCAAACTACAGTCGCTGTAGCACGCTGTGACGTAGGATAGTTAGCTACGTGAGGTTTTAGTACCCAACTATCCGCTAGAGGCGCTGTACCAAGTTTTCATTCGTTTTTTTAACTACAGTCGCTAGCGAGTGTAGATTGTGAAAACTCATGGTAGACCTACAGGTATAATACTACGCGCATGCGTTCGAGTGCCACGCATTCACTCTCGCTCTGTCTCTTTCACACCCCCTCCATGGTAGCGTTAAACGTTTAACGCAACCTTGTGGAAGTCGCATTAGAAGTTTCACTTCAAAAAGGAAATGTATGGAGGAGAATATTTTGAGGATAAAAACCAGTTCCTGGGTGACCGAGCTTAGCTCGGTTTTTTTTATTGGTAAACGACGTTTTCTAAAAATGAAACCTAGCTAGATCGATTTATCGCCCCCGAAACCCTCTGCATACTAAATTTCATGAAAATCGCTGGAGCCGTTTCAACGATGACGATTCAAAATGATCCTTGTGATATTACTGAATAAAGATTATTGACTATTGACTATCCGAGATTCCAATTATATATATATACTAGCTGTCCCGCTCGCGACTTCGTTCACTTAAAGTATCTAAACTGAGTTTTGAACAAATCACGCTAATAAAAAAATTCCATAAATGACTTTGACCCCCCTTTCACCCTTTTTAGAGGGTTATTTTGGAATATCCAGAAATACGTGTCCATTCATTTTGCATTTACAGTACACAAACAAAGTTTCACACCAATCGCACCACCCGTTAAGAAGTTCCCATACAAACATTGACCCCACATTTGACCCCTTTTTGAAGGTTATATTGAAAAATCCTGAAACACGTATCCATTTATTTTGCATTTACAGTACACAAATAAAGTTTCATGAAAATCGCTCCACGCGTTAAAAAGTTTCATACTAACGTTTTCACCCTTTTTCACCCCTTTAGAGGTGGAATTTCCAAAAATCCCGCCTTAGTGGGTGGTTTTGTTATAAAAGAAAACCACCTTCCAAATTTCAGCTTTCTAGCTTCAGCGGTTTCGGCTCGGCGATGATCAATCAGTCAGTCAGGTCAAGCTCTTATATAGATATAGATATACACCTACATATATAATATATATACAAGAGTTGTTCGTTTAAAAAGGTATAAGATATTGTAGAGATCTATTAATTAGTATAGTTTTCAGGTTGATCCAACTGTTAACAGAAGATATCAGGGACCACAACAAAGAGGATATCCACTCCATCCTTTACCAGATCAACAATCTAAACCTGAGGCTTTTTCAATGGGACGTGGCGGCCATCAAACTACTTCTGAACGTCATTGATAGAGGTATAACCGACCTCAGTGGCGCAGCGGGCGAGAGTCCGCCTGCGACGCAAGAGGTTGCGGGTTCGATACCCGCCTCGGAAAAAAATTGTGTACGATCTGCAGAAATTTGTTCCGTTGCTCTGGGTGTTTGTTTCTGTGTAATAAAAAATATATATGTCTATCTATCTATATCTATATAAGAGCTTAACCTGACTGACTGACTGACTGATTTATCATCGCCCAGCCGAAACCGCTGAAGCTAGAAAGCTGAAATTTGGAAGGTGGTTTCCTTTTATAACAAAACCACCCACTAAGGCGGGATTTTTGGAAATTCCACCTCTAAGGGGATGAAAAAGGGTGAAAACGTTAGTATGAAACTTTTTAACGCGTAGAGCGATTTTCATGAAACTTTGTTTGTGCACTGTAAATGCAAAATAAATGAACACGTATTTCAGGATTTCTCAATATAACTATCAAAAAGGGGTTAAATGTGGGGTAAATTTTTGTATGGGAACTTTTTAACGGGTGTTGCGACTAGTGTGAAACTTTATTTGTATACTGTAAATGCAAAATGAATGAACACGTGTTTCAGGATTTTTCAATATAACCTTCAAAAAGGGGTCAAATGTGGGGTCAATGTTTGTATGGGAACTTTTTAACGGGTGGTGCGATTGGTGTGAAACATTGTTTGTGTACTGTAAATGCAAAATGAATGGACACCTATTTCTGGATATTCCAAAATAACCCTCTAAAAAGGGTGAAAGAGGGGGTCAAAGTTATGTATGGAATTTTTTTATTAGTGTGATTTGTTTAAAACTCAGTTTAGATACTTTAAGTGAACGAAGTCGCGAGCGGGACAGCTAGTATTATATATCTATAAAAGAGCTTGACCTGACTGACTGATTGACTGATTGATCATCGCCCAGCCGAAACCGCTGAAGCTAGAAAACTGAAATTTGGAAGGTGGCTTCCTTTTATAACAAAACCACCCACTAAGGCGGGATTTTTAGAAATTCCACCTTTAAGGGGGTGAAAAAGGGTGAAAACGTTAGTATGAAACTTTTTAACGCGTGGAGCAATTTTCATGAAACTTTGTTTGTGCACTGTAACTGCAAAATGAATGAATACGTGTTTCAGGATTTTTTAAAATAACCCTTTAAAAAGGGTAAAATGGGGTGTCAAAGTTAGTATGGGAACTTTTTAACGGGTGATGCGATTGGTCTGAAACTTTGTTTGTGTATTGTAAATGCAAAATTAATGGACACCTGTTTTAGGATTTTTCAATATAACTCTTAAAAAGGGGTCAAATGGGGGATCAATGTTTGTATGGGATTTTTTTAACGGGTGGTGCGATTGATCTGAAACTTTGTTTGTGTACTGTAAATGCAAAATAAATTAACACGTATTTCAGGATTTTACAATATTATCTTCAAAAAGGGGTCAAATGTGGGATCAATGTTTGTATGGGAACTTTTTAACGGGTGGTGCGATTGGTTTGAAACTTTGTTTGTGTACTGTGATTGCAAAATAAATAGACACGTATTTCAGGATTTATTAATATAACATTTAAAAAGGGGTCAAATGCGGGGTCGATGTTTGTATAGGAACTTTTTAACGGGTGGTGCGATTAGTCTGAAACTTTGTTTTGCGTTTAAGGATTTTTCAATATAACTCTAAAAAAGGGGTCAAATGGGAGGTCAATGTATGGGAACTTATTAACGGGTGGTGCGATTGGTCTGAAATTTTGTTTGTGTTCTGTAAATGCAAAACGAATGGACAAGTGTTTCAGGATTTTTCAATATAACCTTCATCATCATCATCATCATCATCATCATCAGCCTATAGCAGTCCACTGCTGGACATAGGACATATAACCTTAAAAAGGGGTAAAATGGGGTGTCAAAGTAGTATGGGATTTTTGTGAGTTGTGTGATGTGTTTAAAACTCAGTTTAGATATTTTATGTGAACGAAGTCGCGGGCGGGACAGCTAGTCTATGTATATAATGTATTAAATATATCAGTTATCTAGTACCTACCTACCCATAACACAAGCTTTGAGTAGCTTACTTTGGGGCTAGATGATGCTGTGTGGATTGTCCAGTATTATTTATTTATCTATACTTCTATTCTAATATTATAAAGAGCAAAGTTTTGTATTTTTGTATTTTTGTTTGTAACGAATAAACTCAAAAACTACTGGTCCGATTTCAAAAATTCTTTCACCGTTAGAATGCTACGTTATCCCTGAGTAGCATAGGCTATATTTTATGTAGGTACCTCGCGAGCAAAGCCGCGAACGGAAGCCAGTTTTATATAAAGAGCGCTGGTGGTGTTGGTGTACTGGTAGCACCCCTGTCTCGCGATCTGTACCCTTATTATGAGTTTTTGATAGTTTACGAATTTTTTTTTCGAATAGTAAGTATCCTTTCCTACATTTGCCTCCATCGGAAATAAGGTCTAAGATGGCCGCCGCCACAAATGGCGGATTACATATTTTTTCATAACTCCCTCAATATATGTATCAAACTAGCTGTCCCGCCCGCGACTTCGTTCACTTAAAGTATCTAAACTGAGTTTCAAACAAATCATACTAAAAAAAAACATAATACTAACTTTGACACCCCATGTTACCCTTTTTAGAGGGTTCTTTTAAAATATCCAGAAATACGTTCCCATTTATTTTGCATTTAAGTGTTCAAACCTAAATTCTGACCAATCGCACCACCCTATAAAAAGTACCCATAGAAACATTAACCCCCCTTTTAACAATTTTTTGAAGGTTATATTGAAAAATCCTGAAACATGTGTTCATTCATTTTGTATTTACAGTACACAAACAAAGTTTCAGACCAATCGCACCACCCGTTAAATATTCCCATACAAACTTTGACCCCCTTTTTAGAGTTATATTGAAAAATCCTCAAACACGAAACAAAGTTTTAGACCAATCGCAACACCCGTTAAAAAGTTCCCATACAAACATTGACACCCCATTTAACCCCTTTAAAAATTCTGAAAGTACACAACGAAATTTCAGACCAATCGCACCACCCGTTAAAAAGTTCCCATACAAACATTGACCCTACATTTGACCCCATTTCGAAGGTTATATTAAAAAATCCTGAAACATGTGTCCATAGATTTTGTATTTACAGTACACAAACAAACTTTCAGACTAATTGCGCCTCCCGCTAAAAAGTTCCCAACATTGACCCCACATTTGACCCCTTTATTTAGGTTATATTGAAAAATCCTTGAACACGTATCCATTCATTTTGCATTTACAGTACACGAACAAAGTTTCAGGCTAATCTCACCACCCGTTAAAAAGTTCCCATACAAACATTGACCCCACATTTGACCCTTTTTCGAAGGTTATATTGAAAAATCCTGAAATACGTATTCATTCATTTTGCATTATCAGTACACAAACAAAGTTTCAGACCAATCGCACCACCCGTTATAAAGTTCCCATACAAAAATTTACCCCACATTTGACCCCTTTTTAATGCTTATATTGAAAAATCCTGAAATACGTGTCCATTCATTTTGCATTTACAGTGCACAAACAAAGTTTCATGAAAATCGTTCGACGCGTTAAAAAGTTTCATACTAACGTTTTCACCCTTTTTCACCCCCTTAGAGGTGGAATTTCCAAAAATCCCGCCTTAGTGGGTGGTTTTGTTATAAAAGGAAACCACCTTCCAAATTTCAGCTTTCTAGCTTCAGCGGTTTCGGCTGGGCGATGATAAATCAGTCAGTCAGTCAGTCAGTCAGTCAGTCAGGTTAAGCTCTTATATAGATATAGATAAAAGAGCTTGAGTAGTAGAATACACTATACCACTACACCACAAAATGGCGGGCAAAATTTGTGTCGGGGGTTTTTTAAATTCTTAATTTAACTTTAGAAACATTAATTATTGACATGTTCCGTCTCTTTCTGACTTTTACAGATAAAACAGGCAGTCGGCACTCGTTTAAGAGCATGAAGACAGGTCTAAAAGCGATCTTTGCTAACTGGAAATTAAAATATGACACGTTTTTAACTGAAATATTGAAGCAAACCAGACTGTTCAGACCTCCTTGCATCAGTTTGATGCACCAGCAGGGTTCGTCTGCTTACTTATTTCATAGATAATATACATATTCATAGACTTATACATTTTCATAGACTTATTCATATTCATAAACTTATTCATGTTCAGAGAGGTGATTCATATTCTTATCCATTTTCATAGACTTATTAATGTTCAGAGAGGTAATTTATAGACGTATTCATATTTATAGACGTAATCATATTCATAGACATAATCATGGTCATAACCGTACTCATATTCATAGACGTAATCATATTAATAGATATAATAATTATCCATAAACGAACTCATACTCATAGACATATTCATGGTCATAACCGTACTCATATTCATAAACTTATTCATGTTCAGAGAGGTAATATATAGACGTATTCATATTTATAGAAGTAATCATATTCATAGACATATTCATATCTATAAACGTACTCATACTCATAGACATATTCATGGTCATAACCGTACTCATATTCATAAACTTATTCATGTTCAGAGAGGTAATTCATAGTCTTATCCATTTTCATAGACTTATTCATGTTCAGAGAGGTAATATATAGACGTATTCATATTTATAGACGTATTTACATACAAATGGTCGCTGACAAAGGACTTTACTTTCAGGTTCAACGCAAACCTCGAGGACCTCTCGATACACGAAGTCAATGAAACCAAAAAAGGTGTGCAAATTAGATGAAGATTATGATAAATGTAAAGGAAATGATTATAAATAAAAGATTTTTCCAACATAACTAATATTGTATTTAGTAGCACTACTTAATATAAAACAAAGTCGCTTCCCGCTGTCTGTCTGTGCCTATGTAGGTACCTATGCTTAGATCTTTAAGGCCCAGCATTTTGAAAATTGCAAGTATTGCAACCCTAATTATTCTATTACCGCTTAAAAGATTACATTGAAATTGAACTACACGATACTCAAGGATATAAGTGATAAATCAACCGGAGCTAAAACACGAATTAGTTAGAAAACCTTGGTTAAAAATCATGCCAAAAACACCTCTGAAAATTTAGAAATTCCCTAATTTATCCAGAACAGTAAGGTATTTTGAATTTCTATTTTACATGAATGTAAATCAGTTAATTTGAAACAAATCAACCCAGCCCTTTTTTTGAAATAAGCTATTTACTTGAACATATTTATGTTTTTTATAAATTGTCGTTTTCGTTATGTAATTCAGAGCAGCCATTTATCATTCCGCACCCTACTTACTTGTCATTTGGGTATTTCGCTTCGTGCTATGTCTGATTCCGCGGAGATCCGCGTTGCTATACGGACCTATGTCACTTTTTTTGTAACTTTTACGTATGGAATAGAGTGACGAGTATTCTGGGCCTTAACGGCCGGTTTCTATATTCTATCTATCTGCGGTTTTTGGATTTTGGATAGATATTTGACATTAATCCTATAGAAGTAATGTCAAATACCAATCCAAAATCCAAAAACCACAGATAGATAGAATATAGAAACCGACCGTAAAACTACGCAACGGATTTTGATGCGGTTTTTAATACCTAGATACAGTGATTCAAGAGGAAGGTTTATTATGTATAATGCATAATTAGAGAAACACTTATAATTTTATAGGTTTCTAATGTGATGTCGTAAAATAAACACATTTTACTTAGTATAGGTATTTAGTATCAGCATTACACCCGTGCGAAGCCGGGGCGGGTCGCTAGTATTCATTAAAGCATTCGTTTTCGTCCCGAATATCCTTGAAAGCTCCCGCTAAAAATGAGTCCGCCATTTTTGTTTTTGAATTCATCTAGTAAAATTTTCTTTCCCGCTTTTAGGGTGAATTTTGGCGGGATATCTGTGTATTTCATCAGATTTTGAATTGATAATGGCCGATATCCATTTCTCGTTCGTATGTACTGGTTTATTGGATAGTTAAAATCGGTTTCCATAGGAATTTTCAAAATAATAGGCACCGATGCGAATACTAGGTGATACAAAAGAAATACAAGGTACATATATCGACGCCATCTTGGAATGTTCCGAGAAAAATCGATTTCAAACATTTTTACGATCTATAAAATTGTTATCGGAGCTTGAAATTTAATCCATTTTTTTATCGGTGTTGATAGATATTAGTTCAATGATTATTGAGTCAAGTTTTATCGAAGTTTGTATTATAAAAGTTACATAATAGAGAACTAGCTTCACCCGCCATTTTAACTTGAAATATATAATGATCTTTGTTCTCAAACATGAAAATTTAAACTGGCTCGCTTCGCTCCCCGCTATTACCTACATCAATGGTCACTGTTCGCTCTTTAGGTACATGCTCAGCACTTTTCTTGTACTTGACACCGCTTGCTTCTTAACTAGGTAGGTACCTACTTGATACTTAACTTGCTTCTTAACTACTTGATACTTTAACTTTTTTGTTGATCCTTGCTCCTGGATTGCCAAAATATTGCAAATTCTCCGGTTCTCTGTCTTTTTCTGGCAAAGGCTCATTGAAATCATACCTCTCAGCCACAGCCGGCAGTTTCGCGAAATAGTTAGGACTGCTCATTTTAAAATATTGCCTTGTAGGAATCATTGTTCCCTTTAGCTTCTTTGGTTTATTGCCAGGATCTCTTTGATCTGGTTCGTCTAAAATACTCCCCGTTAATGCTTTCACTTCCTCAGATTTGTGTTCTTCTTCTTCGTAATCCAGATCTTCGGATAAAGGTATATCTTTATCTTCTTTCTTCACTGCAGGCTTTAATTTATCTCTATCTGTTGTTGCAGCGTTTGAATTGGCTTTATATTTCGATTGTTCTCTTGGGGTTTTGGTATCTCTTGTTTCAACTTCGCTATCAAATACGTTATCTCTGCTTGGAGTGACGTAGTCCTCGTAGCTATCTTTTGTTTTCGTCAAATCAGCTTCATACAGCATCCCATCATCTGCAGCTGGCTTTTTGTTTCCAGCTTGCCTTGCTGGCTCATTATCATCATCATAATACATCTGAGTATCTTCTTTTGTAACTTTGTGTCTTGTTGCTTTAACATGTTTAGCTTCGCGTTTATCGTTGTTCTCATACATATCTTCCGAAAATCCTTTTTTAGCTCTTTCTTTTTTAAGTTCATCTTTCAGTTTGTTTCTGTACTTCACTTCAAGTTGTTCCCTTACTTTGTCGACAAGTTCATCAAAATCAACGCCTTCCACTTGGTCCTTTATTGCGAATCTCTTCTTAGGCGTTGTAGCATCCTCTCTTATCGCATGAGGTCGAGTTACTTTTGCAATTTCGGTTTTTTCATCGGTGTATTCATCATTATCTTGGTCTATAGCAGCATGCTTGTGTTTATTCATTTGTTGACGGTATTTCATTGAGTTTTGCGCGGCCATATTGGTTAGTTGATCAGCCAGTTTGTTAGGTATAAACTTCTTGGCTATACTTCTGAAATCGTCAAGATTTGCAGCGAAAAGTACGTATGTGTGTGTTAGATTTAATAATACTATTAATTGGCCTGAAATCAAGAATTAAGAAGTTTTTATCATAAACTGCTGTATCATTTTTGTGGACTTATTAACAACTAGCTTTTTTCAGACTGTAATCAATATCTGTGCCAATTTCATTCAGATCCGAAAAACGCTAACAACGCTGCTCGAAAACAATTTTGTTTTTGTTTTAAAATACTACTTACATGTTTGTACAAATATATGCCTCACGGTCATTTTTATCAACTACTTACAATATTTTTTATCGAATGCATTGTATGGATTTAGTTTTATGTTGACTCGAAACTATTCTCTTATCTAAATGTGTTATTTACATAAATTTATGAATCTTAATTGTAATTGAATCACTTTTCATGGTAAAATTTGTATTCATATTGTTTTTAATGCCTATAAAATAAATAAATAAAAAAAATACTTAAGCTAATAAAAAAACAACAAACTATTCATTACCTTAATATTTATTTATTTATTATAATATTTACAAAAGTTATTTCGTCCAAAACAAGTTCAATTAATAATTCTAGATTAATATAAGCATGTATTTTGTTCTTTTTAGCGTCTTGATGTCTTTGTGTCGTTTATGCTTCTCACTACTCTCACATTTTCATAGTTATCTAGAAAAAAAAGATAATTGTTTATTATATTTTATGATTGGCACGCGTGTTTGACAGTTACGGAGTCAGCGTAATGTCACGAGTGTGGACAAACACTTACCGTCAAGTTGTCTGCCGAGGCGCGGTGAGAAATTAATGTTGCGGCCGAGACGAGGGGAGAAGTAGCGGGTTCTGGACCCGATTCTCTCCACATCACCCTGATAACTGCAACAATCACAATACTATACCCAGTGATCTGTTATAGTTACTAAAGACTATACCTATAAAGGGATTTCGACCAAGTCCTGTAACTGCACGTCTACCATGAGTTGTCACATTTAGATTGGCTGACGTTACTACAGTAGTAATAGTAAGTTTCTATGACATCTGTCAAAATTCTTACACATGCATGGTACCAATCTCTAAACAAATTAATGAAGCGCAAAGCATGTGTAAGATGACATGGGTAAGAAAGGAGTGAGTAGGTACTGAGATGAACGGATGATAGAGGGAGATAGAAGAAGATCATTAAGTTGGGCTGACCACACATAACGTGAGAAAAAGGGCAGAAAGAAGAAGAAGAAATAACATAAACAAAATAAATAAATATTGGTGGAACCAGATGACTGATAGATTAATTATATACATTTTTTTTTGTGTAAATAGGTACATATTATACATAATAACACCCAGACACAGAACAAACATCTGCGTTCATCACACAAATGATAATCCTGGAGGATCGAACCCACAACCTGCAGCGCAGAAGGCAGAGCTACTACCAACTGAGCTATTAGGCCAGTAACATACACATCCTGATCAGGAGTGGTGGCTACTGCATCATCAGCGACCCGTCTCCCCAGGCGCGGAGTGAAGTCTACATACTGCCTCTCGTCTCCAAGACTGCGCCCCAGCTTTGGCGTGAAGATTACTTTCTTCGTGACTGTAATATAAAGAAATTAAGAAAGAAAGTTGAAAGGTGTCAAGGGACACTCGGATGGAGCGAAGTTCCTTGCGATTAATTAGTGAAGGAATTGTAATAAAATTTTATTTTTCAACAAAAATAATCGTCGCGACACCACACTGTTCAATGCGAAATAGAAATGAAAATATCTGGCCTGCTTTTTATAAGAGAGAGAGAGACAGACAGACAAACATGCGCACGCCACACAGCTTACCATAGCAAAAAGTGTCGTTACAACTTTTTGTGAGATTTTTTTCCGTCTAGCCCCCTTTCACAACGCGCGATAAGGAACTTCGTTCCAAAAATTATTGAGAGCGATGGTGGTGTAGTGGTAGCACCCCTGCCTCACGATCCGAAGGTCGTGGGTTCAAACCAGTGCGTCTACCATGAGTTATCATATTTAGATCGGCTGATGTTACTACAGTAGTAATAGTACGTTACCTATGACATCTGTCAAAATTGTTACTCATGGTACCAAATTCTAAGCAAATGAATGGAGCGCAAACTACAGTCGCTGTAGTACGTTGTGACGTAGGATAGTTAACTACGTGACGTTTTAGCACCCAACTATCCGCTAGAGGCGCTGTACAAGTTTTCATACAATTTTTTAACTAGTCGCTAGCGAGTGTAGATTGTGAAAACTCATGGTAGATCTACTGGTCGAGCACCAATGAGTTTTACGTTCGTGAAGGAAAACATCGTGAGGAAACCGGCATACCCTAGAACTAAAAATTCAAAGGTGTGTGTCATAAGTTAGTATTCTTATAAGCGGCGATAGGCTTGCAACCTGTCACGTACCTACGGAATACTAACTACTGTGCAAAATGTAAGCATGTAAAAATATATCATGTTTGGACGGGCCTCTGACTATTCTCTTTAGATATCTTCAAGATCAAAGTCACTAGAGGTCAGTACGTCGATTCTGTAAAATTCAAACATCAACTCGCATCTCACATCGCTATTCACTCTCACTTCGCTTAAGACGCTTTTTATTTGACACTTTGAATCGGGTTCGAGTGCGAAGCGAGCGTCGAAGTGACTTGGGAATTACCGTATAGAACGTCACTTCTTACGTCATCTCATACTTTATCTGTCAAAATCTCCCCGTCAATTTAGTTCAACTCGCTGAGACGCTCGCAAGAGTGGCGCTAGTGTAAATTCGAATTACCAACCGAGTTTTTAGAATGCCAATCAAGAAACTCACAGCGGATTCAGATTCGAAGTTTAGAATGAAATCTTACAGAATCACACAGCTGAGGAGTTATCTACCGATCCATGGGATTACAGTCGTTATCATGTATTTTTTGTCTCACATTTTGCCTGTAGAGATAGTCTCCTAGTTGATAGAGTCTGCGCAAAAAGAGAACCGTTGTGGCGGTACGGTGAACTAAAAATAATCAGCAGCGAAGGTAGGTGCTTGGTAACAAGCGAGTACTGATGAACATCGAGTTTGTGTCTACCAAGTATCAAACACTTTTAGGCGTACTGGCATAACAGAGCTGTGTTGTCAACGCAACAAAATTAGTAAAAGGGCACACAGGCGACCTCGATTCCTACGACGCTTGCGCTTCTCTTTTTGCGCAGACTACTGATACGAACCTCGTGTTTCGGGTTCATTCCTTTTGGTCAAGAGTGAGTCTGGCAACTGGTCGTAATAGAACCTCAGAGTATCCGCTGCATCTAACAGTCTGTGGTAGAGATCTCTGAAATGTATTTCAAACTTAATAATCAATATGAAACAATTGAAAAATTTGACTCAAATTCAATTCAATTCCTACTAATATTATAAACGCGAAAGTTTGTAAGAATGTATGGATGGATGGATGGATGGATGTCAGGATGTCATGGATGTATGTTTGTTACTCTTTCACGCTGAAACGGCTGAACGGATCTGGATGAAATTTGGCACAGATATAGAATATAGTCTAGATTAACACATAGGCTACATTTTATCCAGGAAAAATGTACGGTTCCCGTGGGCTAGATTTGTTTTTGGTTTTCAAGGTACTACGCGGGTGAAGCTGCGGGCGGAAGCTAGTTCAAAATATATTTATTCAATAAACTCATAAGGATCACTTTGAAACGTCTTACCTACTTACATGCGGTTAAGTTTGACGAGTTTCTTGCCTGTTTTTCTCGTACTTGGGTTAGGTTGGAATTGGCACATAGATTCACCGCATGTGAGACGTTTCAAAGTGATCCTTGTGATTTTATTGAATAAATTAAATTTCAATTTCAATAACAATTTACGGTACGGAGCCATGGTCTCGGCGTAATGTCATAAGGTTCAATCTCCAAAACAAAAAAAATTACGTGTCCGAGTGAAGAAGTCTACCTTAAAATAATATTTTTGAATAGGAGTTTTTTTTGTTGGATAGCTTGGCCTGTAAGCTACCTTGGGCACTCAGAATTATTTCTCTAACATTGTTGTAAGTATATTAAAAAAAATAGGAAACCTCGAAAATTTGATTGCTCTGGGCTGTCCTGACTACAGATTGACTTAAAAAAATCATCGTAACTTTTTTGTATTGAAACATTATGACATTTTCTTTATTTATCTAACATAAAGAAAATTTATTATTTATGAAATTCAATTAGATTACAGTATGCATAATTTAGCTTCAACAGTGGCGGATTTACACATTTGCCGCCAGTAGGCTATTAAATTTAGCGTTTAGTAATTTATCATGTAAAATCGTTGGATTATTTGGTATAGGTGTATAGTATTAAAATATTGCAATTTTGTTAAATTTTTTCTCCGTGTATATTATAATTTTTATTTATTATTTTGTGTAAGGTAATAAGCCAAATTTGCCGCCCCCTAAAATTTGCCGCCCTAGGCTCCAGCCTACTCAGCCTGGTGATAAATCCACCACTGAGCTTCAATTCGAAAAATAAGTTGTGTCCGCGTGTTTTTGTTTATCGCTCTGGAGCGACACGAATTCGTGCTCACATCTCTAACTGAACGCTTTGGACAATTGGTTTTTGCCATGCGCGCTGCCAACAGGCTTGCTCTGTCTAACGAGGGGGACGAGCGTGTTCTGCTTTGCCTCGGTGCTGAGATAAAGAGGTAAACGTATGACTACTCTGGCTTTCGATTTGTAAATGTTTGATTGCTATGGTACATTTTTCTCATTTGATTTTCACTTTGTTTATGTTTTAATTCAATAATTAGAACAGTTTTAGGAATATATTTAACCTATACAAGTGATAGCTTTCTATCTTTTTGCATCTCTGCATTATCATTGAATTAGTAACTTTTTTTGATTGATATGGTATTGATCACTGTGGTCAAAAGACCAGATCCATCAAAAAATTGCATTTTTCTTACTATAAAGTCTTAAAATATTACAAAATGCAGATGCTGCCAGATTCTCTAGGCTGAAAATGTTATATTTAATCATAAAATAATTATATTTTTAGATCCTATTTTTTTAACTTGTTTTATCTTTTTACTAATTGATGCTATAAAAATTACCAACCAAGTGGAAATTCCATCTAAATTTTACTTTTTAGATGATTCTATTAGAATTAAGATAATATCTGAATAATTTAATAAACAATTTAACTGTTTTATAATCTTTTTTCTAATACAAATCCTTCTTTTATTGACTGCTCTGGCATCAATATTCATTGCTATGGTCTCAAAATTTTCAAACCTAAATATTTCGAAAACTGGTTGAGAAAATTAGAGGCGAATATGAAGATACGCTTATTTAGACACCTCCTTTTCGATATGAAAATACAGAACAGCTGTAATATTAGTATTCAAAAAGCACCAGAGAGGTCAACCGAATACGCTGATTTTGAAGATTGTCCCATAAGTGCGGACAACTGAAAACTTTGAAAGCTAAGAGCGGTTTCGCACTAAGTCCGATCCGTTGTAGAACTATTTCTATGGTAAGTTACGCACTATAGTGCGTAACAGTTGTCCGCACTTATGACATTAATCCGATTTCTTTCCGTCATTCGTCCTACGTCATTTCCGCCACGAGAAATGACGTAGGTATCCTAAAAAGTGGCTCCTGAATTGCTTGGATTTGTATCAGAGGTCGGACTAGTGCGTAAGGAATATCCGAATTCGGTTCGAGTTTTCTATATCCATATATTCACGGGTTCGGATCGGATTCGGATCGGACGTAGTGCGAAACCGCTCTAACCTGTTTTTCTCATCCGTCATCTGTAGGGACCTCTTGCCGAGTCTAGGACCAAACCAAAGGCCGCCTCTGTCGCTGTGTGCGCTCACTTCATCCTGAAAAATAAAAAAGTTTCAACCATGAAGAGTCCAGCGGCCTTACCTCACAAACTCGCAATATCTCGATATAATTCGAAGGTATGTGTCATAGGTATTCTTATAAGCGGCGACGGGCTTGCAACGTGTCACGTACGGAATACTAACTACTGTGCGAAATGTGGGCATGTACCAAATGTAATGTTTGGAAGTGCCTCTGACTACCCTCTTTAGATATCCTTAAAGATCTAAGTAACTAAAGACTTGAGAAGGTATCTACCGAGCCCGGTGATTACAATCGTGATCATATTATTTAAAAAGTAAAAACTTTGATATTGAAAATATCAAATTGAGTACTTAAGCAAGTATTTGATATTTTGCCGTTATTTTAAAAACTTTTAACCTTGTATTTAGAGCACGTCTTTCAAGCTGATAGCATGAAGATGGAGAAATAAAAAATTGACCGGTAATAAGTTATTTCACGAAGGGTAGGTACATTTAAAATTAACTAATAATTTACGATATAAACAAAATTGTTTGTTGTGTACAATGACGAATAGTGAGAATAATTATGAAACTGTTGAGGAGAATCGTCCAGGGGCTGTACCTAAATTATATTTTCAGGCGATGCATAGTAGGTAGGTACAAGAAAGGAAGCCAAATTATCGAGATTTTTTTTTTGTGAATAATTACTAAAGTGAGAACAATGACAAAGCCTTTGAGTAGAAAAGCCCGAAAACGGATTGACATTGATTGTAAGCAGAGACCCATACTCACCCAACCGTTATAATATTAATTTATCGATACTAATCTATACTAATAATATAAAGAGATTTTTTTTTTGTATTTTTTTTTTGTAACGAATAAACTCAAAAACTACTAGATCAATTTTAAAAAAATTTCACCATTAGAATGCTACATTATCCCTGAGTAACATAGGCTACATTTTATATTTAACTTATACTTTTGCTACCCGTGTAAAGCCAGGGCGTGTTGCTAGTTTTTTAATAAAATCTTTACTCACCTTCAAATCATTGCCAGCTGTAACCACAAAACTAACAGACAAAACTACAAATATATACAAAAAACTCGTTATTCTGTTGTACATTTTGTTGTATAAGTAAAATAGTGGTCTGAACTTAGCAAGGTGTACTCTGTACTGAGCTATTGGGACCAAAGTGATTCTTTTATATTGAAGACTGGAGATCTTATGTAAATAATAAGAAGGGGTGTATTAAGGGATGGAAACTTAGACGTTGAAACGGAATAGGGGCGCAATCGCTCGTATTTTACAAATTAGTAGGTAGTTGGGTGACCGAGCATTGCTCGGTTTTTTTTGGTAAACGACGTTTTCTAAAAATGAAACCTAGCTAGATCGATTTATCGCCCCCGAAACCCCTTGCATACTACATTTCATGAAAATCGTTGGACCGTTTCCGTCATTTTAAGTAATTTTATTGTTCATTGATGCTCCGCTCTTATCGGTCGTAGCGTGATTTTATATAGCCTACAGTCTTCCTCGATAAATGTAATATACAACACAATAATTATATTTCAATTCGAACCAGTAGTTTCTGAGATAAGCGCGTTCAACCAAATAAAAAACTTTTCAGCTTTATTATAAATATATATTTGACGACCTCAGTGGCGCAGCGGGCGAGAGTCCGCCTGCGACGCAAGAGGTTGCGGGTTCGATTCACGCCGCGGAACAAATTTGCGTAAGATTTGCAGAAATTTGTTCCGTTGGTCTGGGGATTTCTATGTATAATAAAAAATATCTATCTATGTATTTAATGTATTAAATATATCAGTTATCTAGTACCCATAATACAAGCTTTAAGTAGCTTACTTTGGGGCTAGATGATGCTGTGTGGACTGTCCAGCATTATTTATTTATTTATTTATATTCCTACTAATATTAGAAACGCGAAAGTTTGTAAGAACGTATGGATTTATGGGTGTATGTTTGTTACTCTTTCATGCTAAACCGGCTGAACGGATCTGGATGAAATTTTACACAAATATAGATTATGGTCTGGAATAGCACATAGGCTACTTTTTATCTCGGAAAAATGTAAAGTTCCTGTGGGATAGTTTTGTTTTTGTTTTTCAAGGTACCACGCGGGCGAAGCTGTGGGCGGAAGCTAGTATTAGATTCTTCAGCTTGATATTTTAGCTTGACGAAACAACATTATCAGTATCGATTTTTCAGTATCAGTTTTTCCGGAATAAAAAGTAGCCTATGTGCTATTCCAGACTATAATCTATATCTGTGCCAAATTACATCCAAATCCGTTCAGCCGTTTCAGAGTGAAATAGTAACAAATAATATACATACAAATAATAGACATCCTTACAAAACTTTCGCGTTTATAATAATTAGTAGGATGACTTAATGCGACATGGCTTGCTACAAAAAATAAATATAAACTCCTCCAGAAACTACTGAACAGAAAATCCCTTAGTCCTGGAATTGGTCACTGCCTTTGAGGAGAATGGCTAGAATGGACACACGTAGCTAAGAAAATGTACCTGGAAATAAAAAAAAGTCTATCCGACGGGAACCGTACATTTTCCGGGATAAAAAGTAGCCTACGTGCTATTTCAGACATAATCTATTTCTGTGCCAAATTTCATTTAGATCCGTTCAGCCGTTTCAGCGTGAGAGTAATCTTATACCTAAACGAGCAATTCTTGTTTATATATATATATATATACATATAATCTGAATCTCGGAAACGGCTCCAACGATTTTCATGAAATTTAGTATGCAGGGGGTTTCGGGGGCGATAAATCGATCTAGCTATGTTTCATTTTTAGAAAACGTCGTTTACCAAACAAAAATCTAGCAAAGCTCGGTCACCCAGGTACTAAACATTTATACATATAAACTTTTACGTTTATAATATTAGTAGGATATTATTATATCGTCGGCGTAAAGAACCTCGTTAGATTTTTACCAATTTCGTTTTATTGTACCGTTATAATATACTATATCCTCAAAGATCTGAGTAACTAGAGATCTGAGGATATGATTATCTAGTCTGGGGATTACAGCCGTGATCATGTTTATTTACCATCCGCATACATCATACATAAGAGGTTTTCACTATACGCTGACAATGTGTCTGGAATGTAAAAGCTAGAATGAGCAAAGACAGCGTTTTTATTACAGAAGAGATAATATAGTGACATTTATGACGAGAAAAATGTTGTTAACCATATATACTTTCTTTTGTAATCTAGGTTAGCACCTTTCATGGCCCTTTCAGGCCCTGTCTCCCCCGCCTTAAGGTATTAGCAGCAAATTGATACAAATCGTTGGATGACTATTTGCGCTGTCAGTGAGACAGAAACATGAATGGAACTGAAAATTGATGAAGAACATTTAGAGGAAATGATTGTGACGTCAATGAAATAATGTTATGTTAATAAAAAGAAAATGTATCTACCTAGACCTCCCTCCTTTTTCTACCTGACTGCTAAGGGAAGAAGAAGAGTAATCTATCTAATATTATAAACGTGAAAGTTTGTAAGAATGTATGGATCTGGGATGTATGTTTGTAACTCTTTCACGCTGAAACGGCTGAACGGATGTGGATGAAATAGCCTTTGTGCTACTCTAGGCTATCTACCTATATCTGTGCCAAATTTCATCAAAATTCATTCAGTAGTTTTTGCGTGAAAGAGTATCAAACATACATCCATACATTTTTACAAGCTTTCGTGTTTATAATATTAGTAGGATCTACTAGTGCTAATTTCTAAGCATGATTTAAAAACTTTGTGTAAGTGTTTGAACATAATTATTCATTGGATTGTTTAATTGATTCGTCGGGCGAGTATTTTCGGCTGACTAATGAAAATCCAAGATTAATGATTATCCAATAGAGAGGAAAATGCCACCTAATTGGTATAAATGTTACCGAATACAAAACATGCTTCGAGACAAAATTAATGGATAGTAGGTACTATAAAGTAGTACCTGGGTGACCGAGCTTTGCTCGTTTTTTTTATTAAAAGGCGTTTTCTTAAAATGAAACCTAGCTAGATCGATTTATCGCCCCCGAAAGCCCTGCTAGCTGAGTCTAGGTGCCAATAATTCCAGTCTTATCCCCAGTCCGAGAAGAACTGACAAGAAACTCGCTGGGCCTAGCGCTTTTTTTGTATGAAAATTTGTTAGGGACACCTAGCAGAGTTGGAGCTGATTTGTCCCAAGCTTTTATGTCACCTAAGTACTCTGATATTTTATAATAAACTTTTCGAGAGAGTTTTTGTTTAAATATAGGCATCATAAAGAACACTAGCTTCCTTGTTACGTTATAACCTATGTGCTATGACAGACTGTAATCTATCCCTGTGCCAAATTTAATGCAGATCCGTTTAGCTGTTTCAGCATGATTGAGTAACAAACATCCATCCAAACTTTCGCATTTATATATTAGGATTATAGGAGTATCAATAATAAATCATATCATACATTTTATTTCATTTATTCGATATTTTTGGGTCCTTGAAAGGATTTTTTAAAATGCTGCTACACAAATAAAATACTTAAACTAATTAACATAAAGTAGAAAGTTACCAAGCAGTATATTGTATGGACAGGCTTAGCTGGTATCACAAGTTATTATTTATTACCATCTCGGATTAGCTAGAAATTGTAACGCCATTTTGTTTATCAGTTAGTTCGCCAAGTTTCATGCATTTTAACATACATACCATACGTGTCAATTTTTATTGCAACTTCTAGGTATACCTACTTGTACAGATGCTTTAACAAAGAAGAAGAAGAAGAAGGTATACTCGTATATCTACATGATTTTCATGCATTGATATAAAGGTGTAGTTTTTTGTATGTAAAAATTTAGTCGTATAATCCAAATAGTGGCCTAAGGTCACTAGGAATGTCATAAATGGATTTTAAGCAAATACAAAACTTAGCGTGAGGCTCTGAGCTAGGAGGCCTTGGCCATCCGGGCGGCCAAGGCTTGGGTTTAGGACCCCACGGCCAAGTTGGCACTGGCCAGCTTGGTAGCTCCGGTACCGTGGACCATGGATAAGGCCATACTGGACCGGTGGTTGGACCTGTTGTTGAGCCGCCAGGTCCGGAACCTGCACTACTGCTGCCGACGCCAACTGTCGCGGCCCCACCATTAGCTCCTCCGGCTGCAGCGCCAGTGCCGACGCTAGATGACGCGGCAGAGCCGCCAGGTCCGGAACCTGCACTACTGCTGCCGACGCCAACTGTCGCGGCCCCACCATTAGCTCCTCCGGCTGCAGCGCCAGTGCCGACGCTAGATGACGCGGCAGAGCCGCCAGGTCCAGAACCTGCACTACTGCTGCCGACGCCAACTGTCGCGGCCCCACCATTAGCTCCTCCGGCTGCAGCGCCAGTACCGACGCTAGATGACACAGCTGACCCACCTGGACCGCTGGTTGGACATGGGGTTGGACCTGTAGTTGGACCACTGGTTGGACCTGTAGTTGGACCACTGGTTGGACCTGTGGTTGGACCTGTAGTTGGTCCTGTAGTTGGACCTGTAGTTGGACCAGTCGTGGGTCCAGAGGTCGGTCCAGTAGTTGGACCCGTAGTCGGACCTGTGGTTGGACCAGTCGTTGGTCCAGAGGTCGGTCCAGTAGTTGGACCCGTAGTCGGTCCTGTGGTTGGGCCTGCAGTTGGACCAGCGGTGGGACATGGGGTTGGACCTGAAGTTGGTCCTGTAGTAGGACCTGTTGTTGGGCCTGTGGTTGGACCGGTGGACGGAGATTTGGTTGTTGATATTGTTCCAGTAGCCGCGGCGCCAGTGCCGACGCTAGATGACGCGGCAGAGCCGCCAGGTCCGGAACCTGCACTACTGCTGCCGACGCCAACTGTCGCGGCCCCACCATTAGCTCCTCCGGCTGCAGCGCCAGTACCGACGCTAGATGACACAGCTGAACCATCTGGTCCAGAACCTGCACTACTGCTGCCGACGCCAACTGTGGAGACTCCACCATTGGTTCCGCCAGCTGAAGCGCCAACACCGACATCAGACGACGCGTCTGCGCCATCAGGGCCAGTACTTGCGTCACTACCGGCGACGCCTATTGTTGTGGCGCCGCCATCGGGCCCTCCAGCTGAGGCGCCAACACCGACGCCAGAAGATGCGTTTGCACCATCATCTCCAGTACTTGCACTACTGCTGCCGACGCCAACTGTCGCGGCCCCACCATTGTCTCCGCCGGCTGCTGCGCCAGTGCCGACGCTAGATGACACAGCTGACCCACCAGGACTGCTGGTTGGACATGGGGTTGGACCTGTGGTTGGACCTGTAGTTGGGCCTGTAGTTGGTCCTGTAGTTGGACCTGTGGTTGGTCCTGTAGTTGGTCCTGTAGTAGGGCCACTTGTTGGACCTGTAGTTGGTCCTGTAGTAGGGCCACTTGTTGGACCTGTAGTTGGACCACTGGTTGGACCTGTAGTTGGACCACTGGTTGGACCTGTAGTTGGACCACTAGTTGGACCTGTGGTTGGACCTGTAGTAGGGCCACTTGTTGGACCTGTAGTTGGTCCTGTAGTTGGACCAGTCGTTGGTCCAGAGGTCGGTCCAGTAGTTGGACCCGTAGTCGGACCTGTGGTTGGGCCTGTAGTTGGACCAGCGGTTGGACATGGGGTTGGACCTGAAGTTGGACCTGTAGTTGGTCCTGTAGTAGGACCTGTTGTTGGGCCTGTGGTTGGACCGGTGGACGGAGATTTGGTTGTTGATATTGTTCCAGTAGCCGCGGCGCCAGTACCGACGCTAGATGACACGGCAGAGCCGCCAGGTCCGGAACCTGCACTACTGCTGCCGACGCCAACTGTCGCGGCCCCACCATTAGCTCCTCCAGCTGCAGCGCCAGTGCCGACGCTAGATGACACAGCTGAACCATCTGGTCCAGAACCTGCACTACTGCTGCCGACGCCAACTGTGGAGACTCCACCATTGGTTCCGCCAGCTGAAGCGCCAACACCGACATCAGACGACGCGTCTGCGCCATCAGGGCCAGTACTTGCGTCACTACCGGCGACGCCTATTGTTGTGGCGCCGCCATCGGGCCCTCCAGCTGAGGCGCCAATGCCGACGCCAGAAGATGCGTTTGCACCATCATCTCCAGTACTTGCACTACTGCTGCCGACGCCAACTGTCGCGGCCCCACCATTGTCTCCGCCGGCTGCTGCGCCAGTGCCGACGCTAGATGACACAGCTGACCCACCAGGACTGCTGGTTGGACATGGGGTTGGACCTGTGGTTGGACCTGTGGTTGGACCTGTAGTTGGGCCTGTAGTTGGTCCTGTAGTTGGACCTGTGGTTGGTCCTGTAGTTGGTCCTGTAGTAGGGCCACTTGTTGGACCTGTAGTTGGTCCTGTGGTTGGTCCTGTAGTTGGTCCTGTAGTAGGGCCACTTGTTGGACCTGTAGTTGGACCACTGGTTGGACCTGTAGTTGGACCACTGGTTGGACCTGTGGTTGGACCTGTAGTTGGTCCTGTAGTTGGTCCTGTAGTTGGACCTGTGGTTGGACCTGTAGTTGGTCCTGCAGTTGGTCCTGTAGTTGGGCCTGTCGTTGGACCTGTAGTTGGACCTGAAGTAGGACCTGTTGTTGGACCAGCGGTTGGACATGGGGTTGGACCTGTTGTTGGTCCTATAGTTGGGCCTGTGGTTGGACCACTCGTTGGACCTGTGGTTGGACCACCGGTTGGATGTATAGTAGAACCTGTAGTAGGACCACTGGTTGGTTTACTGGTTGAACCGGTGGATGGAGTTTTGGTTGTTGATATTGTTCCAGAAGCCGCGGCGCCAGTGCCGACGCTAGATGACACGGCAGAGCCGCCAGGTCCGGAACCTGCACTACTGCTGCCCACGCCAACTGTCGCGGCCCCACCATTAGCTCCTCCGGCTGCAGCGCCAGTACCGACGCTAGATGACACGGCAGAGCCGCCAGGTCCGGAACCTGCACTACCGCTGCCGACGCCAACTGCGGAGGCTCCACCATTGTGTCCTCCGGCTGCAGCGCCAATGACGACGCCAGATGACGCATCTACGCCACCAGGTCCAGTACTTGCACTGCTGCCGCCGACGCCATATGTTGAGGCTCCGCCATGGGGTCTTACGATTGGACCTCCTGGGCCACCTAATAAAATTGCAATTGAGTAAATTTTGTATTATATTATTCATTGTTCTTATACATTACGGTACTAGATGATGCCCACGGCTTGTGGATGACGGTTATCGCAACCAAAAGTAATCATGAAATTTGATCACCTCCAAATAATATTTTATCCAATACTAGCTTCTACACGCGGCGTCGCCCGCGAAGTACCTACATAAAATATAGCCTATGTTCATCCTGAAAGTTCATTCTATACATTGGTGAAAGATTTTTTCAAATCGGTTCAGTAGTTTCGGAGCCTATTCAATTCAAACAAACAAACAAACAAACAATCAAATATTTCCTCTTTGTAATATTAGTATAGATATAGATATAATATGTATGGAGATGTCACCCAGTTGTCACGTTACATGCGCGCATCTCGATGTATAACCATGGACTAGATAAGAGTGACAAAACAGTCAGGGTGACAAAAGTAGCCCATGCGCGCTCTCTAAATGTATTATAAGATTAGTTTACCTGGTCCACCAGTAATGGTGATAGTGGTGCCATCTTTGCTAGTCCACGACAAAGAGTCCTTTTGCGATTTGTCAATAGTTGTTTGTGTCAACCACGGGAGGAGACCTGCAATTGAAACACACATTCCTTACTAATATTATAAATGCGAAAGTAACTCGGTGTGTTGCGCAATCACGCAAAAACTACTGAACCGATATGAATGAAATTTGAGAATATTTAAGATAGTCTAAAATTTGAGAATTTAAATGAGATTAGAGGCTCTTTTCGCGCAATTGACAGTTTTCAAACTTTGTAGGCTGACGACATGCCGGTTTCTTCGGGATGTTTTCCTTTACCGTTTACGAGTTGCCGTTGGGCAGAGACAACGAACTTGACCTGACATACCTCTTTTGCTTCATTCACTCTCATTACATTGTTCATATATGCGCGTCGGTTTAGGGTACTCTTGACCTGGCCTTTCTCTAAAACGTCCCCAATTTGCTCGATGTATAGGCGACCAAGAAATTGGTCGTAAACGTAGGTACGCTGAGGTCTTCCTCTTCTAACTGTCCCTTTCAAACTCTTTATGCAACTGTTTCGTCAATCCTTTCATCCATTTTTGAATAATGTGCATTATTTCTTACCTAGCCAGGACTCCCAATCATCAGAAGGTTCATTTGGATACGACCCACTGTCATTGGGCCTATTAGCCGCGGCGCCAGTGCCGACGCTAGATGACACGACAGAGCCGCCAGGTCCTGAACCTGCACTACTGCTGCCGACTCCAACTGTTGAGGCTCCGCCATTGGGTCCACCAGCAGAAGCGCCAACACCGACGCCAGACGACGCGTCTGCGCCGTAAGGTCCAGAACCTGCACTACTGCTGCCGAGGCCAACTGTCGCGGCCCCACCATTGGATCCTCCGGCTGCAGCGCCAGTGCCGACGCTAGATGACACGGCTGAACCACCTGAACCACTGGTTGGACATGGGGTTGGACCAGTAGTTGGGCCAGTAGTTGGACCAGAGGTTGGGCCAGTATTTGGCCCATGGGTTGGGATTGGAGTTGGACCATGGGTATAAGTTTTAGTTGGAGCTGTAGTTGGACCACTGGTAGGACCTTTTGTTGGTCCACTAGTTGGGCCTTTGGTTGGTGGTTTGGCAGTTGATATTGGTCCAGTAGCCGCGGCGCCAGTGCCGACGCTAGATGACACGGCAGAGCCGCCAGGTCCGGAACCGGCACTACTGCTGCCGACGCCAACTGTGGAGGCTCCGCCATTGGGTCCTCCAGCTGCAGCGCCAATGATGACGCCAGATGACGCGTCTACGCCACCAGGTCCAGTACTTGCACTGCTGCCGCCAACGCCATATGTCGAGGCCCCGTCACCGTGGCCCTTTGTTGGTCGTTTCGGTTTGTGTGGTTTCTTGGATGGATATATCATGTAACCTGGATAGTCTGAGTTGATCGTACTCTGCTTTATTATACTCGAAGACTCGAAGTTCGATAGGGATTCTTCGGATGTTAATGTTGTTTGTGTAGAATATCCTGGAACTACATAATCAATCGTTAATAAGAATGGCAAAATGTTAATGTAAAATACTAATACAAATAAATATAACTACGTGTACGCGTAATGTCTAAAATCCTTCTAACTTCTTTAACCTAAAAATATTATTAACGTGAAAGTTTGTGAGGATGTATACAACCCGGTCACATTATCTCGAGACCTCGCTGGAAAGCGAACCTCCCGCCCCGTTCTCCTTTCACCTCCGTACGGTTAGCGCGCCAGAGTGAGAGAGAGAGCGCCGACGTCATCGACGCCAGGTCTCGAGATAATGTGACCGGGTTGTAGATGATTTTCACTCATTTACGCTGAAACGACTGAAATGGAATAACCGCGGAAGCTAGTAACCTTATTATGCGAAAGTTTATATGGACGGATCAATGTATAGATGTTTATTACTTAACGGATCTGGATTAAATTTGGCTGAGAGATACGTTATAGTCTGGAATAGCATATAGGCAAGGTACCACGCAGGCAAAGCCTTGAGTGAAAGCTAGTTATAAATATGACACTTAATCGTAATGTATTTAAATTATTTTGGAGTTTCTATTTAGGTGTTTTTTGGTGGTGATTTTCTTATGCATTCAATTACTCATTTAGTCATATATCTATTCAAATTAACAATAAATAACACAGAAAGTCAGGAAACGTTGAGAGTCGAGACCACATGAAGTGGTCAATGTATTCCAACTTAACATCTGAAGCAGTTGAAAATAACGACTCAAATATTCAGTTGCAAGATTTCATCAAGACACCAACACAGCAAATTAAATAAAAGCTTGTATTGTATAGATGGTTTGTGTTTTTTGATAGTAAAATATTCTTACCAAGCCAGGGCTCGAGTGGTTCATCATCATCATCATCATTCGAGTCCGCACTGTCTCCGGGATACAAAGGCACGCCAGTTGCAGGATGGCCACCAGGCCTTGTACTTGCACTACTGCTGCCGACGCCAACTGTGGAGGCTCCGCCATTGGGTCCACCAGCAGAAGCGCCAACACCGACGCCAGACGACGCGTCTGCGCCGCCAGGTCCAGAACCTGCACTACTGCTGCCGACGCCAACTGTCGCGGCCCCACCATTAGCTCCTCCAGCTGCAGCGCCAGTACCGACGCTAGATGACACGGCTGAACCACCTGGACTGCTGGTCGGTGCTGTAGTTGGACCATGGGTTGGACCAGTCGTTGGGCCTGTTGTTGGTCCAGCGGTTGGACATGGGGTTGGGCCTGTGGTCGGTCCTGTAGTTGGGCCACTTGTTGGTCCTGTAGTTGGGCCTGTAGTCGGACCAGTCGTTGGTCCAGAGGTCGGTCCAGTGGTTGGACCTGTAGTCGGTCCTGTGGTTGGACCTGTTGTTGGGCCTGTGGTTGGACCAGTGGATGGAGATTTGGTTGTTGATATTGTTCCAGTAGCCGCGGCGCCAGTGCCGACGCTAGATGTCGCGGCCCCACCATTGGTTCCTCCGGCTGCAGCGCCAGTGCCGACGCTAGATGACACAGCTGAGCCATCTGGTCCGGAACCTGCACTACTGCTACCAACGCCAATTGTCGTGGCTCCACCAGTTGGTCCTCCAGCTGAAGCGCCAACACCGACTCCAGAGGCCGCGTCTGCTCCACCAGGTCCAGAACCTGCACTACTGCTGCCGACGCCAACTGTCGCGGCCCCACCATTAGCTCCTCCGGCTGCAGCGCCAGTACCGACGCTAGATGACACAGCTGAACCACCTGGACTGCTGGTCGATGCTGTAGTTGGACCATGGGTTGGACCAGTCGTTGGGCCTGTTGTTGGGCCTGTTGTTGGTCCAGCGATTGGACATGGGGTTGGACCTGTAGTTGGGCCTGTAGTTGGACCTGTGGTTGGACCTGTGGTTGGTCCTGTAGTTGGTCCTGTAGTTGGACCTGTGGTTGGACCTGTGGTCGGACCTGTAGTTGGACCTGTGGTTGGGCCTGTAGTTGGTCCTGTGGTTGGGCCTGTGGTTGGACCTGTAGTTGGTCCTGTGGTTGGACCTGTGGTTGGACCTGTGGTTGGACCTGTAGTTGGTCCTGTAGTTGGTCCTGTAGTTGGACCTGTGGTTGGACCTGTAGTTGGTCCTGTGGTTGGTCCTGTCGTTGGGCCTGTGGTTGGTCCTGTGGTAGGGCCTGTAGTCGGACCTGTAGTCGGACCTGTGGTTGGGCCTGTAGTCGGACCTGTGGTTGGACCTTTAGTTGGAACAGGGGTTGGACAAACGGTCGTAGTAGTTGATTTCGCTCCTGTAGCAACAGCGCTACTTCCAACGATAGTAGAAGCGACTGAGCCTTTGGGATTGGTGGCTGCTGCACCAGTACCGACGCTAGATGTGGCAACAGATCCCGTCGGTCCTGATGCGGCTGCACTGTTCGCACTGCCAATGGCCGCAGCCGCACCATACGGTCCTTGAGCGGCTGCACCAGAATTGACGCTAGATGTTGCCACCGCGCCATCGGGATTCGTGGCCGCGCCAGAGTTGCCAACGCTGTGTGATATGACACTACCTTTATGGGTTGGTGTCTTCACTGCGGATTCATCTGTTAATTAAGAAAAACAGCATTTAAACGTAGTAGAAGTGAAACCTTCAAAAATGTTGGCTTTAAGATAATAGCTATCTAATAACTATATAAATATAGCTCTAAAAAATTAGCGAAGTAGGCACTTCATGAGAGTACTTTGTTGGCTGTCCGATAGATGGCGCTGTTTGGCCGATAGATGTTACTTGATTCGCTTCTCCAGCGCCTCATGTGGCAAATGGCGGAACTGTGTAATACTTTTTATCTCATTTTTTCACACGTTAAATCTTATAAATTTAAGTGTCTGTCTCTTTTTACTGTCGCTTTTTCGTTTCATCGACTTCACAACGATGCTACAGAAGTTTTCACTTCAAAATAGTAAAATATGATCACGACTGTAATCCCTAGGCTCAGTAAATATCTTCCTCAGATCTTTAGTTACTTAGATCTTTGAGGATATCTAAAGATCGTATTTTTTATTTTTTTATTTTACAATGCTGATTAAACTAAATATTTTATTTTGAAGCAATACGATGAGTCTTAGTGAGTTTGAGGTAAAGTTTTTTTAAAAAAGAATTGATTCAGGCGTGACTTTGTTGAAATCCATTACAAATACTGAAAAGAACGAAAATATCTAGTACTTTCCCGCTAAACTATTATCTAATGAGCTTAACAACACAAACTCAAATAGAAACTCGACTCGTGTTTCGCTTCTCCACGAAGCATCCTCAGGACCGTTGACTCGCTCGCACTCGTGTTGCTCCACCGAGCAAAGAAAGAGAAGTGAACTTTTAATAGTTTAGCAGGAAATTACTAGATATTTTGACGACCTCAGTGGCGCAGCGGGCGAGAGTCCGCCTGCGACGCAAGAGGTTGCGGGTTCGATTCCCGCCGCGGAACAAATTTGTGTACGGTCTGCAGAAATTTGTTCCGTTGATCTGGGTGTTTTCTATGTATAATAAAAAAATATATTTCTATCTATGTATATACTGCATTAAATATATCAGTTATCTAGTACCCATAACACAAGCTTTGAGTAGCTTACTTTGGGGCTAGATGATGCTGTGTGGATTGTCCAGCATTATTTATTTCCGTACTTTTTAGTTTTTTTTTTAAATAATAGAACTTACCAATTCCCAAAAATTCCACTTTTATAACGGGTTCAGTTCCATTCATCGTTTCGTAGGAATATAGTTTGAGGCCGAGCGGTTTTGATGATGCTGGGAAACAAATTATTATGATTTAATTATTATATTATTATCATAAAATGATCCGGTTAACTCTTGTCTAGCACATTGCGCGGTTTCATCCGCATTTATTAATCCCTATAGCAGTAAAACACAGTCTATATGTGTTACTATGTACGAATCTTTGTATGTATTTACAAAAAAACTGTACTTAATTAATCTATCAGCTATCTGGTTCATGGTACAAAGCTTTGCTTAGTTTGGGGCTAGATAGTATTGTTTTTCTACCGCGTCATACAGGCGGTTATAGCTAGCGCACGTAATGCTATGTGAGCACTTTGCAAATATCACAAGAGTCCGTTTTTTTTTCCTTTTTTCTTTTTTGTGGCAAGTGTTGTTGAACACTTAACTTACCAGGCACTAAGATCTCCGTGATGATTCCTTTAGAAGCTGTTCAGAAAAAAAACATTATAAGTCTGTGCAAAGGTGCCCCCACACCGTCCATTAGTTTTTTTTTTATTCTAAAATTTAAGCGATTTTATTCACTGTCAGTTTTGTAACTGTCATTTTAAAATGTTACGCTAATCTCGTCTTTGGTGTGAACAAATACCCAAGGACTTTGTAGATAGAAAGTCCTTGCAAATACCTACGATTGTTATTTACAAAATACGTGTTTTGGCCCTTAGTGGCTGAATATTAGGTACGCGTAAATAAAGCGAGTGGCTGTGTGTTTAAATATAGTCTGTAGCTTGATTTTGATAACTAATGGCTGTCACAAGTGGACTCGCGAATGCCCAGATATCTTTTAAACCTCAACGAATAAACTTCCATTTAAAAGTCTCAGTCTTAGGCCAAATAATTTGATTAATAAAATATCAATGATTATTTTGAAAATAACATGTTGGGTGAAGCTATCAATTCTATCTAAACCAAAGTACGAGGATAACGTGAAGAAAGTTGTCTAGCGCTTTTATGATTCTTTGTAATAAAACTGGTAGAACTGAAATACTCTTCGTAGCGTAGTACCAATTGCTACGCCTTACTTTGATGTCCTATTAGACCTAACATGAACACAGCAAATTATTTTGACCGACTTTTTTTGTAGTTGAATTATGTGTGAAAATAGCGTTTGCAGAACGATAAGCGTGAATTCTAACGCTTTCAGATACGAAACTAAGCGTGACATACGCTTTCGTTATTATGTAAGTACCTACGTTTAAATCTTATTCTGTTGCGTTGGTTTTGACATGGGCTAAGGAACTCTAGATTCAAACGTTTTGTTTTAAGTTTAGTTACTATTGAACAACTATTAAAAACTCGACTAATAATAGTTTTTGATAAACATCTTTGATTTTTTTGAATTTAAGTTATGCCAGTTTCCTCACAACCCTCAAGAACTTGATATAGCTTACATAAGTTCACTGTTAATGTTAACGGCTCGAAGCTATGACAGGATCGGTAAATAAGGCTACTACACAGTTATCTATCAAGTAAAAAATACTTACGTTTAATATGAGTACTGCTGGAAGAGGCGCTTTTGCTTTTACTGGCTTTTTTAGAAGATTTTTTCACTTTCGTGCCGTCTTTCTCACTCTCGATGTCGCTAACGGCGATGGAACCACCTTCGGAGCTCGCTTTACTTTCAATATCCGTGCCGTCTGGTCCAGATTTATATAAACTTCCAGCTTGAGTGTTACCATACGATTGAGCAGTATTTGCTTCTTTATAACTCGAGCCATCCGTCCCTTTGAACGAAGTGTCTGAAGCCGCATGTACATTTTCATAAGCGCTGGTATCAGCACTCTGCAGTACTGATCCATCAGGGCCATAGTTTGTATAAACGGAGCTTCCCAGCTGTATATTTTGATCGTGTTCAGTTGACCCGGTTTTGACTCCCTTTTCGTCCGCATGGTAGTCTTGAATACCGGAATTTTGGCTGGCGTATTGATAATTGTTTGAGCCAGAGGAGTTTCCGTTAACCTTATCTGTTGAAGCCCATTCACCGTTATTGGCATATTGGTTTATGTTATCGTAATCACTGTGACTTGTGACCTCGTTTCCGGACGTATTGTAAGTGCTGGAGCCATGACCGTAACTAAGAGACTTATCTGTTCCACTACTATTGTACGAGCCATTGTCATTTACGGATGAGCTATCATATTTGCCTTTAGAAACAGATAAATCGTCATATACTGAGCTGTATCCAGTTTCGTCAGCGTGGTAATCTGAGGTGCCTCTACTATCACTTTCGTATTCAGAGTTGTATTTACCAGAGGAATTTCCATAGACCTTGTCTGTTGAAGCCCATTCACCAGTATTGGCATTTTGGTTTGCGTAATTGTAGTCACTATGACCGGTGACCTCGTTTCCAGACGTATTGTAATTGCTGGAGCCATGACCATAACTAGCAGAATTATCTGTTCCACTACTATTGTACGAGCCATTGTCATTTACGGATGAGCTATCATATTTGCCTTTAGAAACAGATAAATCGTCATATACTGAGCTGTATCCAGTTTCGTCAGCGTGGTAATCTGAGGTGCCTCTACTATCACTTTCGTATTCAGAGTTGTATTTACCAGAGGAATTTCCATAGACCTTGTCTGTTGAAGCCCATTCACCAGTATTGGCATTTTGGTTTGCGTAATTGTAGTCACTATGACCGGTGACCTCGTTTCCAGACGTATTGTAATTGCTGGAGCCATGACCATAACTAGCAGAATTATCTGTTCCACTACTATTGTACGAGCCATTGTCATTTACGGATGAGCTATTATATTTGCCTTTAGAAACAGATGCATCATCATATACTGAGCTATATCCCGTTTTGTCAGCATGGTAATCTGAGGTGCCGGTACTATTGCTATCGTATTCAGAGTTGTATTTACCAGAGGAATTTCCATAAATCTTGTCTGTTGAAACCCACTCTCCAGTATTGGCATTTTGGTTTGCGTAATCGTAGTCACTATGACCGGTGACCTCGTCTCCAGATATTTTGTAATTGCTGGATCCACGATTTTGGCTCGCAGACTTGTCTGTTCCACTACTTTCGTAGTTGTTATTCTCACTTGTGGAAGAGCTATTATACTTGCCTTCAGAAACAGTTTCGCCCTTATAAGCTGAACTGTAGCCAGTTTCGTCAGAATGATAATTTGAGCTGCCGGTACCATTGCTATTGCGTTCATTGTTGGATTTACCAGAAGACTTTCCATAAACCTTGTCTGTTGACTCCCACTCTCCACTACTGCCGTAGTGGTCTGAGTTTTCGTACTCATTGTTACCTGTTACCTCATTGCCAATAGCAAGGTAACTGCTGTTGTCATGACTGACACGTTCATAGTCATCCGTCAATTTATTTTCGTATTTATAATCGGCAGTCTCGAAAGTGCTATTGTATGTTCCATTTGATGCATCTTTAGCGTCGTTTTCTGAAGTGATGTATGTATAATCTGGGCTAGTCTCTAGCCGGCTGTGGCCCTTGCTTTCGCCTGCGTAGTTTTGTTCAGTGTTGCTCGTGGCTTTGTAGTCATCTGTTTCGACCTTGCTTGCATCACTATATGTACCTTCGTAGCTGCTACTGTAATTGGTTTCTATGACATCTGGGACCACAGTTGCTTCTGGAACTAAAGATATTTTGATGAATATTAATTTGTAGACCTACTTCTTGTAATATATAAAAACTTAAGGCATCTGTTATAGAAGAATAAATTAAGCAAAAACGAATGCCGATCCTTGTAAGGTTAACGACGACGAATTATAGTATTCTGAATATAAATCAATATATTCATGTATTTTATTTATCATATTCTTGGTTTCTTTTTCGTGGTTGCTTTTTATTGTTGGTAAATTTTTACAGCCGAGAAAACAGATATCAATAAAACGGCTCTTTTAAAATAGGGTTTTTTATTTAATAACAAGAATAAATAAATAAATAATGCTGGACAGTCCACACAGCATCATCTAGCCCCAAAGTAAGCTACTCAAAGCTTGTGTTATGGGTACTAGATAACTGATATATTTACTTAATACATTAAATACATTGTTAGATATTTTTTTATTATACATAGAAAACACCCAGACCAACGGAACAAATTTCTACAGATCGTACACAAATTTGTTCCGTGGCGGGAATCGAACCCGCAACCTCTTGCGTCGCAGGCGGACTCACGCCCGCTGCGCCACTGAGGTCGTCAAAGAAATTAAGATCGAGCCTCTAATTTTTATGCAGATTAGTCCAACCACACCAAATTTATTGTAATTAAATTATTTATAGTTTTAATTTTAAACGAGAAATACTGTTTTGACGCGAACGTGTTTTTGAAATTATTATTATTAAGTATTATATTCTTTAGCTAAGCCAAAAACCAGATACACACGATACGACGTCACATCGTGGCATGTTGCGACGTCGTGGCTTTGTGATGTCGTGTCCTGAAAACCTACGATGTGCATCGTAAAAAAGCACGACACGACAACGCCGTGTGGACGTCGTAGATTGCATCGTCAGGTTTTGCGGTAAGGCTTTGTATGATGTATATGTTGTGATTAAGGCTATGCGTTGATGTCGGTCAGTCAGTCAGTAACATAATAGTTTTATATATACATTTATAGATTTTTATATAAATTTATAGATTACTTACCACTTGGTGCAGCTTGAGCACTCAGAATCTGTAATATAAAAAATATTTTGTAATAAAAATGTTTATTTATAAAATTTAATTATATTTTCTTCTAGACCTAATGTCGTGTATTTTCGGACGGGCATCAATGGATATTTCTGTTCGAAAAAAATTTATACTATGGTACCAGAAGGTACTCTCAAACGGTGAAGAAAACATCATGAGTAAGCCGGCATATGGTAGAACTTAAAAAAAATAAGACATGTGTCAAGTGTGCGAGTGTGAAAGGAGCCTCTAAGGGGCACTTTATTCCTTTCCCACAGTAGTTCAAAAGAAGAAGAAGAAATCGGGTTTTTTTATTTTTGAAATAAATACTGTGCAAAATGTGGGCATGTGCCAAATGCCATGTTCGAACGTGCCTCTGACTCTTTAGATATCCTCAAAGATCTAAGTAACTAGAGATCTGAGGAGGTATCTACCGAGCCTGGGGATTACTGTCGTGTGAGTGTTATATTATAGATTTAAAAAAAAACTTACAACTAGATAAAAAATATATAGAAATAGATAATTGAATGAACATGGTGTCTATTTATTGTAGGTACATGTTTGCGAATTAAAAATTATGTTATATATATTATAATTATTTTATATATATAATATGTTTTATGATATAAATAATAGTTTATTTCCATATTATTTTATTTAAATTTAAATTATGATTTAATATAGTAAGAGAACAATTGTTAAATCTTAAGTTATTTTATTAAAAATGAGAATAATTATAAATATTAAGTTATTTTCTATTAAAAACTATTATTTTTATTTAAATTATAAATCTTACACTGAGCGCTAGCACCAAACAGAAAGGCAGAAGCATTTCTTGGTCCTTCTAGATTAACTGATCCAATCAAAGTAGATGGAATACTATACTTTTACTAGAAAAATCCCCACATTATATACTACTTTCCTACAATCAAATAATGAAATAGAAATGCAATAAATTCTACTATAAACATCTGTATAAATAAAAAATATTGTTCTGACTTAACAAATAAAAAATTATAAATGATTAGATAAATGATTCTTTGACATATTTGTGCATTTAATTTATTGCGATGCAGGTGCTATTTACCAGCTATTTAGGGTTCCGTATTACGTTTGTAGGACCGCTACTGAACCCTCCACGGGACAGCCTTTTGTGAGTTCCGTTTGGATTTTAGTACGAATCTATATTATATCTTTCTAATACACGCGAAAGTTTGTAAGAATGTATGGATGTATGTTTGTTACTCTTTCACGCTGAAACGGCTGAACGGATCTGGATTAAATTTGACACAAATATAGATTATTGTCTAGAATAGGACATAGGCTACTTTTATCCCGGAAAAATGTCCGAATCCCGTGGGATAGATTTGTTTTTTTTCGCCGTTTATATGAATACTCACATAAGACACACACCTTTGAAATTTAATGTTCTAGGGTACGCGTTTCCTCACGATGTTTTCCTCCACCTTTTAAGAAGCACTGGCATTGCGCACATCAGTTTTTCAAATGGAAAAACTCATTGATTCACGACCAGGGGCCTTACCACGAAGTCTTCCAGAACGATTCCGTTTTAGAAACGTCACATTTTAAGCTTGAAGTCAATACAATTTGCATAGGTCAGGTACGAAATAACAATGTAATTAAACAAAACCTGTCTCGTAAAGCTTATTATAGAATATCAGAGTACTTAGATGACAAAAAAGCTTGGGACGAATCAGCTCCAACTCTGCTAGGTGTCCCTAACAATGTTAACAAGGATCATACAAAAAAAGCGCCAGGGCCCAGCGATTTTCTTGTCAGTTCTTCTCGTACTGGGGATAGGACTGGAATTGACACCCGTCTTCCGCCTCGCCGCCTAGTGACGGGGCCACGGGAACGCTCTCGCACACATCCGCGACCCCGCCGGCAGTAGCCGCCTACAAGCGGCTCCATCCCGGAAACCCGAAGGCCCTCCACGATGGGCGCACCAGATGGTAAGGCGCGCCTCCCTCCCCGGCCTCCACCAGTACTGTAGCAGACTCCCCCTGAGTCTGCCACTAGGAGGCCACGGATACCAGATAACTGGTACCCGGTGGCAGATCAGGTCTGTGGTTCTGCCTAGATGGCAGAACCACAGACCTGATCTGCCACCGGGTCACATCTCGGCCGCAGAGGATAGGACAAGCGGCGCACCGATATACCGACATGTCTCTTCCTCTGCGGCCCCAGCACTCCACGGCCGCAGAAGATAGGGAGAACGGCGCACCGCAATACCGGCACTCCTCATCTTCTGCGGTCCCCTCTCCACGCGCGTCCGCAGCGGACCTGCTCAGCCCGCTGGGAGCGCCCCCCTCTCGGGCCAGCCGGCGACCCAAACAGGCCGGCCCTGGTTGGTTGCCTCTTAGCTTCACCGTGGGTGACCAGTCCACGGTTACTAAGCCCCCCCGCCACGACAAGGCGGGCAACCCTCGGGGGGGACTGGAATTAGCACCTAGTCTCACCTAGTATGTAAGACGATTCAAAATGATCCTTGTGATATTACTGAATAAAGATTATTGACTATTGACTATTGACTATTGAAAAATGTAATATTAATCCGGTAATGTGTTATGAATTCGTGGTAAGGCCCCAGGTGTGATCCCACGACCTTTGGATTGTGAGGCAGGCGTGCCACCACTACACCGGCAATACTCTAAAGATTAATTTCGTAGCACGACCGCAGCTGTTCGTAGCTCTCGTAGCAAAACCCGTAAACCCGAGTCTCGTAGAGTACGTCGATTCTGTAAAATTTAAACATCAACTCGCATCTCACATCGCTATTCACTCTCACTTCGCTTAAGAAGCTTTTTATTTGACACTTTGAATCGAGTTCGAGTGCGAAGCAAGCGTCGAAGTGACTTGGGAATTACCGTATAGAATGCCACTTCTTACGTCATCTCATACTTTATCTGTCAAAATCTCCCCGTGAAGTTAGTTCAACTCGCTGACACGCTCGCAAGAGTGGCGCTAGTGTAAATTCGAATTATCAACCGAGTTTTTAGAATGCCAATCAAGAAACTCACAGCGGATTCAGATTAAAATGAGGTCTTACAGAATCACACAGGAGGTCTGGAGGATTAGTACGTGTTTTGATAGTTTAGTGATGAAACTTGACGAAAAATGCAAAAGAAAAAAAAATACTAATTCAAAAACAAACAAATATTATGATCCTGCCTCTAATTCCTCTTCAGACTCTTTAACTTGTATGCTTAAAAAACCTAACCTACCGCAAATTTGCGTAGACAAACTGCTTGGAATGTTTTTTAACCTTTTTTTGTAAACTGTTTTTATATTAAGTAAGTACTTATAATTTTATAGTAAGTTCCTACCATGAAATAGTTTTAAGTAAGTATACATTGTTTTTATTAAGAGGTCTGAAATAAATATTCTATTCTATTCTATTCCTAGTCTTGGTAGATATCTCATAAATGATTGATTCAGGCGTGATTTTGCGGAAATCCTTCACAAATACTAAAAACGAATATCTAGTATTTTCCCGCTTAACTATTATCTAATATTTATACTAGATATTTCCTTACTTTTCAGAAGATATCTCTTACTTAGATATTTAAGGGACACATGCATTGTTTTTATTCAAAAAGATTGAGTTGTAAATTTCAACGGTCAACCATCTAAATATTGGCCGTGCTGATCGTAGCGTCTGCCCATCAGTTAAACGGGTATTACACTACACGGTATTCAGGGCCCTGTAGTAAGGGAGCCTAACGCCTAGCCTCTACGCCTTACGCCCTGACTCTTATTACACCACTCTTATTTTGGGTAAGGGTCCCTGAATTCAGGGTAGTGTAATATGTGCTTTAGTGATTGTTGTGATAAAGATTATTTAACTCTGGTTGTCTAGTGGTAGTGGCCCTATCTTCCGATCATAAGGTCGTGGGTTCAAACCTGGTCGTGCACCGATAAAATTATTTGGAATACTAGCTTCCGCCTACGGCTTTGCCCGCGTGGCACCTTGAAAAACAAAAACATATCTATCCCACAGGAACCGTACATTTTCCCGGAATAAAAAGTAGCCTATGTGCTATTCCAGACTATAATCTATCTCTGCGCCAAACATCCAGTTCAGCCGTTTCAGCGTGAAATAGTAACAAATATTAAATCCATACATTCTTACAAGCTTTCGCGTTTATAAAATTAGTAAGTACGACTAGTAGGTTATTTTTTACTCTCAAATAGGCTAAAGAAAAAGTGGTCTGATTGTGTGAAAGATGATATGAATGTAAGAGGAGTAGACTCAGAGTTGACGAATGATAGGAGTGAGTGGAGGAAGAAAACATTGTGCCAACCCCACGCGTGGGATAAGGGCAGGAGAATGATGATGATTAGTACTCTCAAATGGTGAACTAAACATCGTGGGGGAACCGGCATGTTGAAGAATCTAAAAAGTTCGAAGACATGTGTCAAGTGCACGAAAGATGCCTCTAAGACGCACTTTATTCCTTTCACCACACTGGTTTAAAAGAACAATGGCTCTGTAGGTAAATAGCGCCAATATAGTTTTGTATAATTGTATAGTTTTGTATACATTCATAACACAAAGATCGTCACACATGTTATTTTTCCAAAAATGGGCTCTGTATCATATTATGTAAGTACTTTAAATTTGATTAGTTAGTGTAAGTGGTTTTTTTTGTAAACGTTCTAATTAATAAATAAATAAATAAATACAATCAGGGTTGGATTTCGCAGTATAATTAACTATTCGTACCATATTTTCATGATATGTAGTATGTACCTAGTATCATAATGCAAGTATACTAGGCGAAAATACCATAATTTTATGTTCAGGCCGACTTGTTAATTTGGAAGTCATTTTGAACATTTACCCAACAGTATAGAGATTTTCTGTACGTATGGCAACATCAAATCAGGCAAAGACAGCAGGGGGGACTCACTGATTCTTTCATGCGATGCTGTAAGAGAAAGTAAGACCAAAAATTGTATCTTATTTTACATCGTGTCAATGCAAAGGACGAAGTTCCGATTGAAAAGTTAGCTGATATAGACATCCTGGCCCCTATTCAATAAACATTACAAGTCTACAAATTTGTAAAAAAGTGACAATATTGTCGAATTTTATGACAAGTGCTGTTTAATAAAACCTACAAATATGTAGAATTGTAAGAAAATTTTACAATTTTGTAAATTTTCCTCCAATAAATCGTATTTTTTTATTAAACAGAAACTTGTAGAATTGTAGCCGCTTACAATTAATTGTATTTTACAATTTGTAATGTTTATTGAATAGGGGCCAGTTGCCTCAATATGATGAATTTGTAAAAGAAAATTGTGTATTTTGACAAATGTTGTCTTCGAGTTGAGTTCGTTTGGGTCGATTCTCCTCAATTTGATATTTTACCGTTAATTTTAGAGCTCGTCTTTCTAGCTGATAGCATGAAGATGAAGCAAAAAAAGATTGGGTGATAATAAGTTATTTCACGAAGGATACATTTATTATCAACTAATATTTTACGAGATAACCAATATTGTTTGTTGCGAACAATGACAAAAATGAGAACAATGATGAAATCGTGTCAAAAATCTAATATGGCGGCTAAAAAAGCGATTATCATTAACTTTCAGTCAGTTTTTTATTTATTTGCAATAAATACTTGTGTGATACAGGGCCCCATGGTTTGTTTACACTGTCTACGTATAATCTTTGCACCTGTACACACATTGTTACACTTATAATAAATGGTTAAATACAACGAGACTTATTATGTGCCAACCTATTATTATAATTCAATGCGAACTAAGTGCCTATAGCTGCATATTAATGATTAATTAATACAAAGAAAATACTTTATTTTAAACATATAGAAAATAATCAATTAAATTAACGATGTAGGTAAGTATGTTCAAAACAAAAAAACACATGATCACGACTGTAATCCCCAGACTCGGTAGATATCTCCTCAGATCTCTAGTTACTAGATCTTTGAGGATACCTAAAGAGAGTCAGTACGTCCGAACATGATAATTGGCAAACGATTTTGCAAAGTGATTAGTATTCCGTACGTGACAGGTTGCAAGCCCATCCCCGCTTATAAGAATACTAATCTATGACACACCTTCGAATTTTTGGTTCTAGGGTATGCCGGTTTCTTCACGATATTTTCTTTCACCGTTTAAGAGCACTGGCATTGCACACTTAATGTTTTCAAATGGAAAACTCATTGATGCACGACCAGGTTTGAACCTACGGATCGTGAGGTACTACCACTACACCACCAGCGCTTTTTAGAAATAGAAACCAACTTTAAAATTTCACTGTTAGAAACAAAGTCATCATCTTCCTGCCCTTATCCCACGTTATGTGGGGTCGGCACAACATGTGATCCTCTTCCATTTCCCTCTGTCACTCGTCATCTCATTACTCACTCCTTTCTTACTCATGTCATCTTTCACACAGTCCATCCATCTGATAGAAACAAAGTAACCTATTTAAATGTGAATACTCATCATGGTGACACAAACAGAAATCGTACCTTATGAAAAAACACAAAGTAGGTAGGTACTCATAATATTATATAAAATAGCAAAAACAATAGAAAAATAAACAATTAGGAAAATCTAAAAAAATATACTCTACTTCCG
Organism: Cosmorhoe ocellata; assembly: GCA_963675405.1. Classification (NCBI taxonomy): domain Eukaryota; kingdom Metazoa; phylum Arthropoda; class Insecta; order Lepidoptera; family Geometridae; genus Cosmorhoe; species Cosmorhoe ocellata. The sequence goes on from OY776273.1 coordinate 2,364,343, forward strand.
CCCACGGCTTCGCCCGCGAGGTACCTTGAAAAACAAAAACAAATCTATCCCGCCGGAACCGTAAATTTTTCCGGAATAATAAGTAGCCTATGTGCTATTCCAGACTATAATCTATATTTGTGCCCATCTAAATCCGTTCAGCCGTTTCAGCGTAAAAAAGTAACAAACATACATCCATACATCCTCACATTCTTACAAACTTTCGCGTTTATAATATTAGTAGGTAGGATGTGCGAAATAAGTCAAGGGTGAAGGCGTTGGTCGCCTTGCCCTGGAATAATAAGGTAGGTATAGATTATAATTATTGATATAATGGATAAATTTCAAACATCTTATATGCTCGCAACATAAACGAATTTTGTCTATAGTTCGTTGAGGCTGTTATAGGCTTTAGGTATATTAAGTTTCACGTCGGTAATATTACCATCTGTGAAAAGTAATAAATAATTAAACTAAATGTATAGACACTGTGCATTATGTTTGCCCAATTGCCTGAATATTATTTTGAATATTCTTCAATAATAACTGAATGTCTGTCTGATTGAATGATTTCATGAACATACGACTGTAATCCCCATGCTTAGTAGATATCTCCTCAGATCGATAGCTACTTAGATCTTTGAGGATATCTAAAGAGAGTCAGAGGCTCGGCCAAACATGATATTTGGCATATGCCCACATTTTGCGCAGTAGTACAACGATTTTCATGAAATTTAGTATGCAGGGGGTTACGGGGGCGATAAATCGATTTAGCTAGGTTTCCTTTTCCAAAATATATGTACGTACCAAAAAATAAATGTAGATACTAATATAAAAATGAACCCCATTTCTCCTGGTCACGCTATAACTTAAAAACGGTTGGACCAATTTCGCTAATTCTTTTATGTTGTGTTTGTTAATTCAAGAAGGTTTTTATATTATGACTAGCTGACCCGCGCGCGACTTCGTCTGCGCGTTTTAAGTAAGTAATATACGTTTTCTTACCTTTTAAACCTTCCCTAGACCTCCACGAACATTTCAAGACCAAGATAAGATAAATCCGTTTAGCCGTTCTCGAGTTTTAGCGAGACTAACGAACAGCAATTAATTTTTATATATGTATATAGATAGATAGTTAAGACGGGACAACGTCTGTCGGGTCAGCTAGTTACTTATAATGTTAAATTTCTAAGTAGGTAGGTACCTAAATAATTTTTGTTACCTTTAAGTTAATATTATTATCATATTATTTTATTTTTATCCATGACTAGCTTCCTCTCGCGGCTTTGCTCGCGAGGTACCTACCTATATAAAATATAGCCTATGTTACTCAGGGATAACGTAGCATTCTAACGGTGAAAGAATTTTTAAATTGGACCAGTAGTTTTTGAGTTTAATCGTTAAAAACAAAAATACAAAACTTTCTTCTTTATAATATTAGTACCTATAGATAGGATATTTATATCCATAACTTTTATGTTTAGCAATATTTCTTTAAAATAAAAACGTACAAGACTAGTTTTTCGTTGTATCTACAACATTTCCAAAAATTATAAATTTTGGAGTAAGTTAAAGGGGAGCAAACCGTTATAGCTTTTTGTATGAAAATGTACAGCTTTACAATCCTATTACACCAAAAGTCTTCGTTAATATTGTAATATTATTACTGTTTATTGTTATCTGTACATAAAAACTTCTTATCTTCTATCTTCTATCTTCTTCTTCCATCTTCTATTTTATATAAAAATGAATTGCTGTTCGCTAAAACTCGAGAACGGCTAAACGGATTTATCTTATCTTGGTCTTGAAATGTTCGTGGAGGTCTAGGGAAGGTTTAAAAGGTAAGAAAAAATCGAATAACTGCCGGGAAAACCTTAAAAATAGCCCTTTTCTATTTCCCATACAAACGTTTTCTAAATAAGTACGAAGTCTGCCGGGTCAGCTAGTTTGTAATAAATTTAGAACTATTAAACGTAATCTATCTCTTTTTCTTGACTAGATAAATAGCAGTAGGGAGGTAGCTTACCAAAATCAAAAAATCAAAATCAAAATCATGTTTATTCAATTCAATCGCAGGGATCACTTTGAATCGTCTTACATAGGTACTAGGTGCCAATTCCAGTCCTATCCCCAGTCCGAGAAGAACTGACAAGAAACTCGCTGGTCCTAGCGCTTTTTTGTATGATCCTTGTTAATGTTGTTAGGGACACCTAGCAGAGTTGGAGCTGATTCGTCCCAAGCTTTTTTGTCATCTAAGTAGGTACTCTGATATACCCCCAAGAAGCTAGAATCTCTCTATTAACTTGCAGCTTATACTTCGGACCACGAGGAAGTGTAATATAGACTGAAGTCACGGTAAAAACCTATAGTATTCCGTATACAAATATTTAACTCGCTAGCAGTGATAATGACGTACCTATTTAGGTAAATTATTACTAATTATTTTGAGCATTCGCTGTGTGAGTGTCAAAGACGCAGTATGGGGGTCGAACCTGCTATATTCTTTCTCGTGAGTAAATATTTCTATCACAGCCTTCAGAGCGCCTAACTCTAGTTGCAATCAAATTACAATGAATACCTACAGCAACAGTGCTGAGGGTGCCTAATATTATAGTTTTCATGTTTTAAAAACAACGACGTTTTCTAAAAACCTAGCTAAATCGATTTATCGTCCCCGAAACCCGTGCACTCTGCATACAAAATTTCATGAAAATCGTTGGAGCCGCTTCCGAGATTCAGATTACAAGAATTGCTCGTTTAAAAGTATTAGTACCTACTTGGGTGACCGAGCTTTGCTCGGTTTTTTTTTTTGGTAAATTCTGTTTTTTTGAAAATGAAACCTAGCTAGATCGATTTATCACCCCCAAAACCCCCTGCATAGGGTAGACTGGGTACGGTTGTGCCAATTTTCATTTGATCGTCCATAATTTCATAACTATTCCAGTTAGCTGGAGGAAAGGTGTATTTTATAGTAAAATGGACATTTGTCTACATATAAATACTTTAATTTTTTCCATAAAGGCAAAGGTTAAGACATAACAGCCATTTGAAAAAAAAGAAAAAAATTCACAATCGTCCCCACCCCAAGGACGGTTGTGACAGTGCCTGGGGTCGAATGTGACAGGTTCAAAAACGCACATAAACGGTCGTAAACCAACTTTATTGCACGTATTGTATGTCATACAATCACCTATAAATGTTTTACAATAAATTTATGATAATATATAGAAAACAGTAACATTTGTATCACTTTATATAATAAGGCTCTTTAGCATCTTTAATTATTAGGTAAAAGTCTTCATATTAATTCTAATCAGGTATATAACAGCTTAAATAAACATATTTGTAGGTGCTTAAACATGCAACAACAAAATCAACAAAATCTAAGGAAGTTCTTACTTTTAAAAATTTAACCTACTGAAATCTAGTCAGATTTTTCACAGTTATGACAAGTTTCACTGCTTGATAAGCGTTTTCATATTCTTGCAGGTAACAATGACCTCTTTCCGTCTTCCTTACATGTCGTTGCGGCATCTAAAAGCAAAAAAAAAATTGTTTAATTATGTCACAACCGTACCCAGAAAATTTGGCACAAACGTACCCATAGTATCCATTCGCAAAAAAACAATTGCCATGAATATACCGACTAATCTACGTTAAGTTTTTACGATAATAAACACTTATCACTCTATCTGTACACATAAAACAACAATCATACAAAGAAATCGAACAAAAAAACTAACTTTCCATCGAAAAATAGTAATGTGGTACTCTGCAAGCCGCTACGTCGCGTGCCGGATGACGCAATACTGTGAAGCACATTCGGACAGGCACGCCGCTCCTTTCTTCCCTTGCACCCAACCCCGTATTCCTTATAGTTTCGCCAATATGACGACTGTCACTACCGTACCCTGGCACAAACGTACCCAGTCTACCCTACTAAATTTCACGAAAATCGTTGGAGCCGTTTCCGAGATTCCGATTATAATTATATACATATATACAAGAATTGCTCGTTTAAAGGTATAAGATTCAATTTTACTAATCCTACTATCCTACTAATATTATAAACGCGAAAGTTTGTTAAGATGTCTGGATGTCTGGATGTTTGTTACTCTTTCACGCTAAAACGGCTGAACGGATCTGAATGAAATTTGGCACAGATATAGATTATGGTCTGGAATACCTAGGCTACATTTTATCCCGAAAAAATGTACGGTTCCCGTGGGATAGCGATGTTTTTGTTTTTCAAGGTACCACGCCGGCGAAGCCGTGGGCGGAAGCTAGTCCTAATTAAATGTGTTGTGGCTTTTCGTCAGCTACTTTTGAGGCTAAATGTACAAGAATTACGGAGGTTTTAAAGTGTTAATTGACTTTTGTTGGTGACTGTACTTAGGTACTAATATTTTAATATTTTTCAGGTACTTCTAGGGCTACATGTTCAAGCCCACCCAGTAAATGGTAAGCATTTATTATAGGTCTTACCACAAGCTCTTGGAGCAATATCAAAGTAATATAACTTTGATATTTTGCACCATCTTCTTCCTGCCCTATTCCCACGTTAAGAGGGGTCGGCACAACATGTTTTCTTCCTCCATCTCCCTCTATCATTCGTCATCTCACTCACTCCTTTCTTACTCATATCATCTTCCACACAGTCCATCCATCTTTTCTTTGGTCTACCTCTACCCCTGTATCCATCCACATTCATACCTAACACTCTCCTCTACCATGATGTATAAAAATTGTATTGAAATAGTGTTACTTCAAGCTTGAAATGTGACGTTTCTGAATGATTTGTTAGAGCTTGTGTTAAGACCCACAGTATGGTAAATTGTACAATTACAGTACCCCTACAGTATTACAGAAGCGCTGGTGGTGCAGTGGAAGCACCCCTGCCTCACGATCCGAAGGTCGTGGGCTCAAACCTGGTCGTGCACCAATGAGTTTTTCCATTCGAAAAATTACAGATTACAGTCGTGATCATTTTATTTTTTATTTATTATTTTACAGTAGGTACTACCTAGTATGAGTTTTTGATAGTTTACGAAAACTTTTTTCGAATAGTATCCTTTCATACTTTACCTCCATCGGAAATGTTAAGGAACTAAAGTAAGGTCGATAATATCGAAAATATCTAATCGGCAGTCCCAGCAATGATTTTCAAACCAAGTATTCACGATATCAACCTAATTTTAGGGAGGTAAATGTATGAAAGGATACTTTTCGTAAACTATCAAAAACTCATACTATGGGTACCTACAGTACCTAAAGTTCAAGAAAAAAATATAAATAGCAAATATAATGTATACCTATTATTTTTTTAGAAAAAGATGCAGACTCCAGCTGTATCGCCATGACACCAGAGAGAGCAGAGGAAATAAAGAAAATTGGCGAAGAATTCAACAGATTTATACAGGACCTGACTGACAAATATGAAGACATAGACTTCACAATGGTAGAAGTGACAATAGAAAATCATTCAGAAGACGAAGAAGACGAAAAGGAGACAATGCTGAAAGTTTTGGTAAACGATTGCAAAGATAATGATAAAAAATATAAAAATAAAGAAGAAAGGTATTTCGAAAGTGATCATCCACACCTTGAAAACACTATAAGCGATAAGGACAATGTTAAAAATAGCGAAAACGAAACGCCCAATAAAAGCGTAGACGAAAATAGCGAAAACGAGACTCATGATAATACAAACGATGATGGAAATAGCGATGAGGAGACTGATGACGAAAATGATGTTGAAAATAGCGAAAATGAGTCTCAAGATGATAAAATTGAAGATAATTCTGAAAACAAAAGCGATAAATCGACAGAAAACCAAATAAAAAATGAAGAGACAACCAAAGAAGAATCATCGCAAGATATCATCAGCAAAAAAGAAACAGTAGCTACCAAGGATGACCATTCCTCGAATAGTAAAACTAAAATAAATGATGAAAGCAGTGCCACTGTTAAAAAATCCGATGAAAAGAAAATTATTTCAGAAAATACTGAAAGCAAAGATGATTCTATTAAAGACATCGATGACTTAAGTCGCGATCAACAAAAAGAAAATGTCGATACAAGAATGACCAAAAATTACAATTTCAATGGTGATCACGGCAACAGCAACGTATTCATATACGCCCCCAAAATTGATAATTGGAATATTAAATCTGAAGACAGTTATGATAGTTATAGTAATAGCCAACCCCATATTAACCTTAGAAAGCTTATAAGCAATAGAAATGCTAATAACTACGTAGCAGAACTTTTAAAACTATATAATACTTTGCCAATTATAAACATTGAACCTGCTATTGCTGAAAACGTGGATTTACGATTTTTCAAAGATGGTGATCTAACTAAATTGAAAAGAGCTGATAAAAATTCTAATAATTATGTTTATGGACTTATGAAAACTTTCGGTTTATTGGACGGGAATGAGTCTTGAGAAAACTACAATTTATATTTAACTAATGGTAACATAAAGACTAAGTAATGGTCTTCATGGAAGCAATGATATTAGCAAATGGTTCATATCCCTTTGTTTTTTTAAAAAGCCCTTACAAATGAAATCCTTAAGAAAAGCATATTTTGTTATTCTTGTTTGCCGATTTTTTTTAAGTATATTCAATTAATCCGACACATTCAATCAGATTATTCTTTTATTTTTCAATTTCCTATTAGTAAAGATTGTTAGGTAGGTAAGTAGGTATTCTCGTTACAAAAATACAAAAAATACAAAATCATTTATTTGCCAAATAACAGAAAATAGGTACACATTACTAGCGGCCCCCGCACGAGGCAAGCCTGTATCGCGGGAAGCCTGTTTACAAAGGTAACTTTAACAATAAGATTAGTTGTAACTTATACAGGGCAAACAAGAAAAGAAGTATTTTAATATGGATAATTATCTAATTAATTAGTGAACCAAGAATTCAACATTGAACGAAATCTGCAACTTTAGTCACGAACTGAGTACTTACATATGCGTAAAGCGGAGTGACTGACTTGAGGGTAAGGGAGGGAGGAGTTGAAGAGGAGAAAGGAGATTTTGGATTGAATTATTTTACTTACTAACCGGAGCTTAAGTGAAACAATTATAGTAGACTTTACCTTTTTACTCTAATATACTTACCTAATAGGTCTTCAGTGGCATCGTAGTCAAGTTACCTACTTCGATTCTACTCAATTTGATATTTTATGGTTGTTTTAAAAACCTTTTTACCTTGATAGAGCTCGTCTTTCAAGCTGATAGCATGAAGATGGAGCAATAAAAGATTGGTTGCTATTGAGTTATTTCACGAAGAGTGCATTTAAAATTAACTAAGTACCTAATATTTTACGAGATAACCAAAATTGTTAGTTGCGAACAATGACGAATAGTGAGAACAATGGCGAAACAGTTGAGAAGAATGGCACCTTATTAAAACCTGGAGTTATTCAAAAGCCTTAGAGTAAACTTAAAGAGATAGATAGAAACTTAGATTCAAATATTTGTACGGTAATAGCGCCAAATCATCATTTTTTAAATAGCGACATCTATTGAAAACATCTTGAAACTTTGGATAAGAAAAGGCAGTTTCTAGTATTTTATACATAGTTTCTTACAGTACTCGATAGATGTCTATAAAAAAAATCTGTTGTTTGGCTAGCTTTTGCTAACTTGAATTACACTTTAATACACTAATGTACGTTAATTTATTAGTTCAAAGATTTTGTGCGAACTGCAAACCACGTGGCAAAAATCTACGTTTTTATTATCAAAACAATTATGCTGTCTCTGTCTAATTGATCATATCTCGTATCTTGACATCCTTGTCTCAAACCAATATGTCGACGGAAGCCGTTCAGATGAGTCCAAACTGAGTCATTCAATAAAATGACAGGTAGGCGGGAGTGTTACCAGCAAGAAAAGTTTTATCCATTATCAAGGATATACTAATATATTAAAAGCGGATTCGACCAAGCTTATCTAAGACTATCCCTATAATCATCAGTGTTCTAGCCCTATAATTTATTATGGCTAGCTAAGATTCATGATGAAAAATTATATTAAAAGTTACAGGCAAATATTTTTTATTAAATGATAGTTAATTAAAATTAAAATGGTTATTGTAGCAGCGTGAGGATAGATTCTCTGGACCGAAAATTTTTCCTTTGTAATTTTATAGGAAATGTGTGGTTTCATTGACAGATAGACTGAACTTATTTCACATAATAGATAATATCTAGGACCCTCTCAATTGAAATCCGATCAGCTGGTGAAAAGTATTCGGTCGTACGTACGCACCATCATCCCGATGACTACCTCATATTTTTCGTCGATTAAAATGTAAAATCTTAATGTGCGCTGGTAGCACCAATTACGTCACGCTGCCCATACTGCTGGCTGGCTGGACCCCCCCGCGCGCGTCTCATTCTATCATCTTATCATCTCACTTCCTCCCTCTCATCGCCTCACCTTTCTCGCTTAGTTAGTTCCTCGTATGACGACGTACGCGGCGCAAGCGCAGATATAATCGCGAATTCGCGAATCCAACAAAGTTTCACCTCACATAATCAAAACAATCTATTCCAAGAACTGTGTCTATGTATCTTGTGTGCTAAACACTTGTAGTTAGAATTCATAACTGTTGAGCTAGAATAGTGTGTGAACTTTCTACGCGTGAAACTGGATTGCGGTGTCGTGTTATTAAAAATCAAGGATTTTTTGCACAAACTTATAAATCCATTGGTGATGTGAGGTGAGTGGCCTAGATTCATCTTTTATTTATTTTATCGGACTCCGTTGTACCGCCCGTGCTTGGTACGAAAGATGATAAAAAAAAACATTCAAAGCGCGCCATTCACTATGTAGATAGGTAGGTGGTACCTACACAGTTTATTTTAAAAAATCCAGAGAATTAAACAAACGATTTTGAATCTTGTAAACATTGTGCCATCAATTCATCACACAGAACTTTGAGTTATGTTACCTCTAGGTAAATAGGGACCTCTACTTGCATTAGTAAATAAGATCATCAAAGATAATGTAGGTAGGTACATATACCTATACAAAAAAGTAAAATTTTAGGATCGATAGATAGTTACATTAGTACATAAATAATTGCAGCATTTGCCGTGCCTGACCCGGGTCCATGGTAAAACTCTAATTATGTACTTACCTACCTAATTTTATGTTTTTCATAGAATTTTAGCACATATTATAATTAGTCTAGGTCCATACATACATACCAACAACAACCTACAACTTTATACTTAAGTATCATTATCATTCTCCTACCCTTATCTTTAGAGGTAAGTACTTACTATATTTAACTTTATACTTAAGTAATGGGTAAGTACCTACTTACTTAACTTAGGTTTTAACCGAAAATTGTGTTTCTATTTCAACCTACAGCAAAAATAAAAGCTAGATTTTGTACAGTCAGACTAACAGTATTAGGTAACCTACTAATGACACTTTAAGATAAAAAACTAATGACTAAGTATTGGTACTTAACTACTAACCTATAAGTTTACACATAGCAAGGTATTGCAAATAATATAAATTAAGAGAGGAAAACAAAGAAAAGAAATAAACCGGTTTGCAAAGACATTTAACTTTGCTAAAACATTTTCAACCAAAATCAAACAAAACAACTTAAAAAAGTAAACATGCCTAAACTTATAAATATTGACTTCAGAACCTCCACAATTTTTAGGGCTCCATACCCAAAGGGTAAAACGGGACCCTATTACTAAGACTCCGCTGTCCGTCTGTCAGCAGGCGGTATCTCATGAACCCTGATAGTTAAACAGTTTAAATTTTCACAGATGATGTATTTCTATTGCTGCTATAACAAGAAGTACTAAAAAACAAAATAAAATAAATATATAAGGGGGCTCCCAAATAACCAACATGATTTTTTTCCGTTTAATAGAATGGTACAGAACCCTTCGTGCGCGAGACTCGCACTTGGCCGGTTTTTTACAGTATGGAGCTACGGCCACGGCAGTTTATTACTGGTGTGGACGCGTTTTATATTTATTAAAGTAGGTACTACGATAGTATTTGTTTAATTTAAAAATAGTCATTAGGTTAGGTACAGGTCATACAACGGATCTGGGCATTCGTGAAGTTAGCCACAGGTGCGAGTTTGCGCATGTACAGTTCCTTCCCCCCCTCCTCATACCTCCAATTGCTCCCGAAAAACGATACTGCGCAGCTCTTGCGGCTAACTTCACGAATGCCTAGATTCGTTATATATCCTACTAATATTATAACGCGAAAGTTTGTAAGAATGTATGGATGGATGGATGGATGTATGTTTGTTACTCTTTCACGCTAAAACGGCTGAACGGATCTGAATGAAATTTGGCAAAGATATAGATTATGGTCTGGAATAACACATAGGCTACATTTTATCCCGAAAAAATGTATGGTTCCCGTACGATAGATATGTTTAGGTTTTTCAAGGTATCACGCGGGCGAAGACGCGGGCGGAAGCTAGTATACATAAATATATAGCCAACTATATCTGTACTATTACTACTGTAGTAACGTCAGCCGATCTAAATGTGACAACTCATGGTAGACGTACCTACAGCTATCTGTTCCCATTATTACAAGCTTTGCTTAGTTTTGGGCTATATGGCGTTGTGTGAACTTCCGTTCGTTCATATCCGATATTGATATTTTCAAGAAATATCGATACGATAGGTAGGTATATACCTACCTATATAGTACGACCTCAGTGGCGCAGCGGGCGAGAGTACGCCTGCGACGCAAGAGGCTGCGGGTTCCGCCGCGGAACAAATTTGTGTACGATCTGCAGAAATTTGTTCCGTTAATCTGGGTGTTTTCTATGTATAGGTACCTAATAAAAAATATCTATCTATGTAAGTACCTACATACATATATAATGTATTAAATATATCAGTTATCTAGTAGGTACCCATAACACAAGCTTTTAGTAGGTAGCTTACTTTGGGGCTAGATGATGCTGTGTGGATTGTCCAGCGTTATTTATTTATTTATATTGATACTTTATTGCATTTCCGACATCTCTAGCCCGTAGGTAGGTAGGTAAGTGTCCCGTGTGCGCCGGCGCCGCCCGGGACTTCGGTGAAAACGACGTAATATTTTTCTTAATTTAGTAAAATCTGTGATTTAGGTAGGTACTTAAATTATTTCAGACTTTAAAGGTACCTATACCAAAAGGTTATATTTTGTCTTCAATGGAGTTTATTAAGGTCTATAGACTCCTTAGAATTCTCAATTCAGAAAAACCCAAACGTCTCGACCGCTTTCAAAGTAGCCATAGTGCGTCTTGTTTTTACACTTAGGGTGTGAGAGAGAAGGCCATATGCGCATGCGACCGGCGCGTGTTTATTTTTAGTGCGTTGCAAATTATTATGCAGAAGGCTGCCTGGATGAGAGACTAATATGGTACCTGCAAGTAGGTACTAATGCAGGTACTGGTTGTGCTACCAGTTCGGTTCTCGCAGTCGCTTATATTTCACACTTCTTGTCTATTTTTGTTTTTATTTTTAAACGACTTTTAAAAGGAGATTTGTCTCTACGATTTTTTTGTTTGTTACAATCGGAAGTGGTCCCTTAAAAAAATATCGAAATTCTTCTTCATTGTTTATGGCATCTGTCTCTTTTGAGATCAATTTTGCTAGGGTCACGTGTTTCTCAGTAGTATTGTTAATGTCACAAAGTCAAATTGTCAAGTCAATTTTAAACAAAAGATGGCTGTTTTGATCAAAATTCTCAGGATTTCCTCCGATGGATTTAGAAAGAAGCTATTTTGATTCACATATTTTACATTCGAGTCAAGAACTCGGGCTTTATTTGTAAAATAACCACCAAAATAACAGAATAACTCGAGAAAAAACATTAAAACTGGAGCAACAAAGTCACAGACTCAGTGACGTTATTTACCTACCTATTTTATTAAAAAAACACTTGACACTGACATAAATGTTTACAAAAGAGACAGATACCATAAATAAAGAAGAAGAAGAAGCTAGCTACTTAAATAACTGATAATTTTTAGCTGGGGATACTGCAAACGGAATCTTTTTGTTTTAATAGTCAGTTTATGATAAAAATAAACAACTACTTACCATCTCCATCGATATAAATAGTTACTAAGTTGATCATTTTCTATCATTTGCCTATCTCATTCTTCTTCTTCTTCAATTATGGCATCTGTCTCTTAGAGAACAATTTCGCCAGTGCCAAGTGTATTTATTTATAAGTATTGTCAACGTCACAGAGTCATAGTCAAGTTGTCAAGTCAATTTTAAACAAAAGATGGCTGTTTTGTTGAAAATTCTCGGGATTTCCTCCGATGGAATTTGAAGAGAACTATTCACTTTAATTCACATATTTTACACTCGCGTCAAGAACCCGGGCTTTATTGGCAAAATAACCACCAAAATTACGCAATAAAACTCAAAATAACACGAGAAAAAATATAAAAACCAGAGCGACGTAGTTGTCAGGCAAATGCACCGCAGAAAATCCGCCTATCTCATTCTAAATGATCGGAATATTTTGATATAACATAATTGTTATCAATCAATGTCAAAGGTTGGGATGGACGCGTCTTTGTAGGCCACGGTGATGTGATTATGATTAATTAACACTGATAATGGCAAGATTTTTGTTTTGCAGAATAACTAAAAAAAATCCTCTAATAGATAAGATCTTAATTGGTTCATTAGAAAGACCAAAGTCACGTAACATAATTTCTGAATGACAGTTTAAAAAAACTGAAATTGGCATTTCATTTTATTTTAAATTGGCATTCTAACTTGAATTAATCTTCTCGTAGCTTTAGGTCCAATTTCAATTTCAATTTCAATTACGTCATTTCATTGAAGATAATCTTTTGTCAAGACATGGTGGAAAACAAAACAAATTTAACACCCGATTAAAAGGCTTACAAGCTGTTAGTTTAATTAACAGAGCAAAGAGAAACTAGCCCTTAGTCACCAATTGACATAGCTTCTAAAATAAGTCAAAACACATCGATCATTTAGTCAAATTGAGGACTGTCATTTAAAATGTTTACGCTAATCTAGTCTTTGGTGTGAACAAAATAAGGTTGTGCATATATCAGCATTTTTTAGTTAGTCCGCAAAAGAGGGGCTTTACCACAAATGCTTTGTTAACATAAGTTTGGTGAAATTGGACCTAAGTATTTGCATAGGAAATTTGAACTCCCATACATACACATACAACATAATATAAGATTCATTCCACTAAATCTATTATCTATTATAGACCTCTCAGTGTTATATATTTTATGAGTATCGTAGCGAAAAATAAGTGTTTTGCAAACAACTTCTGAGAAATCCGTCCGAATTGGAATCCGGTCCGAAATGTTTTTTTTCATTGTATAATCTTGTTGAGTTACGACCTTGTCGGAATGCTGCCAACTTCGCAAGCTTCTTGCCATTGCCACTCCATTAACAAGTTCAAACATAAATTATTACATACTATTCTTCTAAGAGATCTTTTTTAAGAGGTGGTGTAGAGGTAGCGAGTTCCTTGCCTGTTCTTCTCGTAAGTACTTGGGTCAGGTTGGAATTGGCACATAGATTCACCGCATGTAAGACGTTTCAAAGTGATCCAAGTGATTTTATTGAATTATATTTTGAATTTGCACCCTCACGATCCGAAGGCCGTGGGTTCAAACCTGGTCGTGCACCAACGAGTTTTTCCATTCGAAAAACTTATGCCATTGCTCTTATACGACCAAAGGAAAACATCGTGAAGAAACCGACATACCCAGAACCAAAACTTCGAACTGTGAGTTATAGGTTAGTATTCTTATAAGTGGCGATGGGCTTGCGACCTATCACGTACGGAATACCCACAAACTACTATGCAAAATATGGGTATGTGCCAAATATCATGTTTAGACGTCCCTCTGACTCTTTAATGTTTAGACGTCCCTCTGACTCTTTAGATATCCTCAAAGATCTAAGCAACTATAGATCTAAGGAGATATCTACCGAACCTGGGGATTACAGTCGTGTGAGTGTTTTGTTTCAGTGTAAACGAGCCATTAGCTGATAACTTGATAAATGATAACATGTTGGTATCATGATATCATCCAACGGAAATGAGTCAATATACGACGGAATCTCACAATAGCCACAAGTAATAAAGAAAATAGTTTCGCACACGCCTCATTATTAGTATTAAACGGGTATATATAGCGTTTTATTTACCTATCTTTCCCGTGGGTGTAAACTGTGGGAAAAATAGGTAGATAAAACGCGATAATATTTTTAGTTTTTTTAGTTTCAGTCAACATATTGGTTTGAAAGTAAACCGCCCCAGCAATTTTTCTAAATACATAAGTGTTTAAACAATTTCAATACGGTAACACCTTTGTGTACAAAAGTTTTTAAATCCTCTGTGATAGAGTACCGGGTCTATACTGAACTGTCTCGTCTCGTCGCAATTTTAGAAATACGTCTAAACACTCACTCGGCCCAGTGGCATTTTGCTGTCTACTCGTTAGGGGTAATCAGGCTATAACATATATATACCTATAGACTCTATCTATAGTATAGATGATAGTGATTCCCAGAAAGTCGTTATTAACTAAGTAATAATAAAAATAAAAAATATGATCACGACTGTAATCCCCGGGCTCGGTAGATATCTTCCTCAGATCTTTAGTTACTTAGATCTTTGAGGATACCTAAAGAGGGTAGTCAGAGGCACGTCCAAACATGACATTTGGTACATGCCCACATTTTGCACAGTAGTTAGTATTCCTTACGTGACAGGTTGCAAGCCCATCGCCGCTTATAAGAATACTAACCTATGACACACACCTTCGAATTTTTGGTTCTAGGGTATGCCGGTTTCCTCACGATGTTTTCCTTCACCGTTTACGAGCACTGGCATTGCGCACATAAATTTTTCGAATGGAAAAACTTATTGGTGCACGACCAGGTTTGAACCCACGACCTTCGGATCATGAGGCAGGGGTGCTACCACTACACCACCAGCGCTCCTAACTAAGTAGGTACCTATATATCTACGTATACATTGTATATACAAGCATTTTGGCAAAGGGCCACGCGAGCCAATTGAAGGTGGGCGTTTATACCGCTAAATGAAAATGATATAATCGGAACGAAATATTCTTCGATTGAAGGCGATAGAATTCGACAAAATACGAAAAGTGTTTTTATGTAAATTTTCTAAAAAAATACAGCTTGTAGGTAGAGCTTTGAAATTAATTATTTAACATGCCCATACGGTATTGGCATGGAGAGATGATGATTATTAGGCAACAAAAGGATGAATAAAATAAGAAATGGAAGTAAATAAGTATATCAGAGCAAGCTTGAAATTGGCGCCGGTGACGGAAAAAGTATACCTACCTACTTACTTCCATTTCTTATTTTATTCATCCTTTTAGCGTTGCCTTATAAATCCTACTACATAATATTATAAACGCGAAAGTTTGACGACCTCAGTGGCGCAGCGCTGGCTAGAATCCACCTTCGACGCTAGAGGTTGCCGGTTCGATTCACGCCGCGGAACAAATTTGTGTTCGATCTGCAGAAATTTGTTACGTTGATCTGGATGTTATCGATGTATAATAAAAAAATATCTTTCTATGTATAAGGTATTAAATATATCAGTTATCTAGTACCCATAACACAAGCTTTGAGTAGCTTACTTTGGGGCTAGATGATGCTGTGTGGACTGTCCAGCATTATTTGTTATTATTTATTTTATAATTAACTAGCTGTCCCGCTCGCGACTTTGTTCACTTAAAGTATATAATCCAAATTTCAAACAAATCGCACCACCCGTTAAAAAGTTCCCATACAAACATTGACCCCACATTTTACCCCTTTTTGAAGGTTATATTGAAAAATCCTGAAACACGTGTCCATTCATTTTGCATTTACAGTACACAAACAAAGTTTCAGACCAATCGCACCACCCGTTAAAAAGTTCCCATACAAAAATTGACCCCACATTTGACCCCTTTTTGATGGTTGTATTGAAAAATCCTGAAACACGTGTTCGTTCATTTTTCATTTACAGTGCACAAACAAAGTTTCATGAAAATCGCTCCACGCGTTAAAAAGTTTCATACTAACGTTTTCACCCTTTTTCACCCCCTTAGAGGTGGAATTTCCAAAAATCCTTTCTTAGTGGGTAGTTTTGTTATAAAAGGAAACCACCTTCCAAATTTCAGCTTTCTAGCTTCAGCGGTTTCGGCTGGGCGATGATAAATCAGTCAGTCAGTCAGTCAGTCAGTCAGTCAGGTTAAGCTCTTATATAGATAATTAATAAATACGCGTTCACAATTACGGGGTCGAAGTACGACCGCAGAACGTGACGTGATGCCTTGTTTACTTTCGGCACGCATACAGTATTTGAAACCGCAAACCGAGACAAACCACCTTAAATGCCTATAGGCTCAACCTTCACTGTCATCATCATTCTCCTGCCCTTATCCCACGCGTGGGGTCGGCACATGTTTTATTCTCCCACTCACTCCTATCATTCGTCAACTCTGAGTCTACTCCTCTTACATTCATATCATCTTTCACACAATCAAACCACTTTTTCTTCGGCCTTCCTCTTCTTGCGTACCCAGATACACTCATACCCATAACTTTTTTGGTGACATGTTTTCATCCCTCCTCATCACGTGTCCATCTCTCGTGTCTTGTTCGAGTAGTTTCTTGTTTATTCAGTACGGTACCCTAAAAACGTAAGATTTACTCACATTAGCATGTTTTCGGAGAAAATTCCTTGGAATATCAAGTGTTTTGTTAACATTGACAGTTCTTGTTGTAAAACCTCCACCAGTGTGGTGAAAGGTATAAAATGCGTCTCATAACCAGTGTTTCCACTTTTAGGAATTTCGCTCTTTTTTAGGGCGAAACTACTTAGTTCATGTACGACTTAGGGCTATTTTTATTGTGACAGGGATTTAGGGAATTTTAGGGTAAATTTTAGGGTAAATAATAAAATAAAGGTAACTTGTCAGGGGCCTTACCACGAAGTCTTCCAGAATGATTCCGTAACGATTCCGTTCTAGAAACGTCATGAAGTAACACTACTTCAATACAATTTGCGTAGGTCATGGTACGAAAAAACAATGTAAGTAATACTAATTCGGTAATGGATACTAGGTGAGGCCTCTGGTCTTATAACTAGAGTAATGTCAAATGTATTAAACCCGCAAGCAGGTATGCAAACATTAAATATACTTATTATATCCTTTGTTACAGAATGCAAACAACTTGACACAAAAATTATGGGAAGCGCCAAAGTATTAATCGTAAAACCACAAGTCATGGAGAAAAAATCATTCAAACCTCTATCACTATTCAAATCCTGGATTGACAAAGCCAAGAAGAAAGATAAACCTAAAGAGAAAGAGCCAGACAAGGATAAGAAAGAAACAAAAAATTACCAAAAACCCGAAGCTACAGTTGCATCTATTTTAGAACCGTTCAAAGAACTAAACATCACGATAAAGAAAGAAACAGTAAAAGAAGAGAAAGATGATACAAATACAACGACAACGAAAGAAAACGAAAGAGAAAAGATCACGATAAAGAAAGAAACAGTAAAAGAAGATAAAGATGATACAAATATAACGACAATGAAAGAAAACGAAAGAGAAAACATCACGATAAAGAAAGAATCGGTAAAAGAAGACAAAGATGATACAAATACAACGACAACGAAAGAAAACGAAAGAGAAAGCGAACTCGATCAATTCACATTCAAAGTTATAGAAGAAGACAGAGTTAGCAATAGAGTACACATACAGTCGCAATCTTCAGAAGACAGCGGTTTCGCCGATAACGATGTAGCGGAGACATTGCAGAATCTTACGATACATGACAAAGAGAGCGAGGGAGAGGAAAGAGAGACGAAAGATAAGAAGACGCGGCAGTTGCTAGTGAAGAGAACTCCGATCAGAAGTAATGTCAGCAACTACAGCGCTCACCCGTACTCGAAAAATACTGACAGCGCTTGCAAACCGGTAAGACACTTTTTTTAAATTTTTTATTGAATTTGCAATGCACGGTTGGACAAGATTAGGAATGAGTATGTTAGAGGAAGTCTGAAAGTGGCGCCTGTAACTGAAAAGATGAGGAGTGCTAGATTGGCATGGTATGGACACGTGATGAGGAGGGATGGAAACCATGTCACCAAAAGAGTTATGAGTATGAGTGTGGATGGGTGCGCTAGTAGAGGAAGGCCGAAGAAAAAGTGGTTTGATTGTGTGAAAGATGATATGAATGTAAGAGGAGTTGATTCAGAGTTGACGAATGATAGGAGTGAGTGGAGGAAGAAAATATGTTGTGCCGACCCCACGCGTGGGATAAGGGCAGGAGGAGAATTGAAGTTGCAATGTATGTTTATTTGACTGGGTGGAATCTTGCAACTGAATTATAAATCAGCTCAAAATTTGGTACACTATCTTATTTTGGTTGACAATGCATGCTTAGCTATGTGACGTCATTCTAATTACAAGATGGCGGACTACTTATTTTGTCTGCACTGCCACAGTATGGGTGGCAAATATAAGGGCTTGCCGAGGAGAACAAGAAAACTAATGCAACGTAACATTTAAAGCTTGTTTTAAAAAAGTTTTTTCTACCATTAATTTATATAATAGAGCGCTGGTGGTGTAGTGGTAGCACCCCTGCCTCACGATCCGAAGGTCGTGGGTTCAAACCTGGTCGTGCACCAATGAGTTTTTCCATTCGAAAAATTTATGTGCGCAATGCCAGTGCTCTTAAACGGTGAAGGAAAACATCGTGAGGAAACCGGCATACCCTAGAACCAAAAATTCGAAGGTATGTGTCATAGGTTAGTATTCTTATAAGCGGCGATGGGCTTGCAACCTGTCACGTACGGAATACTAACTACTGTGCAAAATGTGGGCATGTACCAAATGTCATGTTTGGACGTGCCTCTGACTACCCTCTTTAGATATCCTCAAAAGATCTAAATAACTAGAGATCTGAGGAGATATGTATCTCCTGAGCCTGGGGATTACAGTCGTGATCATATTTATTTTATTTTTTAATTTATATAATTATGACCTACTAGCTTCTGCCCGCGGCTTTGCCCGCGTGAAAATCAAAAACAATCTATCCCGTGGGAACCGTACATTTTTTCGGGATAAAATGTAGCCTATGTGTTATTCCAGACCATAATCTATATCTGTGCCAAATTTAATTCAGATCCGTTCAGCCGTTTTAGCGTGAAAGAGTAACAAACATACATCCATCCATACATTCTTACAAACTTTCGCGTTTATAATATTAGTAGGATTTTAATATTTTTTCAAGTAAACTCTTACAGTCAAGTAAATCATTTTACTTATAGAAATGACGTCAATACTCTATTGATAGCAGGCTTATATTAAAACAAGTTTGATATTGGCTTCCAATTATCCTTATAGGACGCCATTATTAAAACAACCCATAAATATAAAGTCAAGGAAATCGGCAATAAAAAAATCTATTGCATCTGTCTTTGTTTATGGCATCTGTATCTTTTGAGATCAATTTTGCCAGTCAAATGTTTAAATTAGTAGTAGTATTGTCAATGTCACAAAGTCAAATTGTCAATTTTAAACAAAAGATGGCTGCTTTGTTCAAAATTCTCGAGATTTCCTCCGATGGATTTACTGTAATTGACATTTTAGACAAGCGTCAAGAACTCGGGCTTTATTCAAAAATAACTGCCAAAATATCAGAAAAAAACTCAAAATAACACGAGAAAAAATATAAAAACTAGAGCGTAAAAGTTGCCAGTCAAAATGTACTGCAGAAAATCCTTTTTGGTGACATTAATTTGTTATTTTGCTAAACAAATATATCGCTTTTGTCATGTTATTTTGCTTTTCCGCTAAAAAGCCTTCAATATACGTTGCTAACGCTATACAAGACATGGATAATAATACAATATTTCCTGTATATAATAATCCCATCAAAAACATAAATGTGAAATGAGAGCCAAGTTCAATAAGTATGTTTTAGTCGTTGACTTCAGCGACAAAAGAAGTGAGATCTAAACGGGTGCCAAGTACAATGGTCAGTCCTGAAACTTATTTATAACAATATGAAATATTTTTAACAACTTTAAAATATCATTTCATCTTAAAACTTAGGATATTATATTGAAGCCTAAGGTCTAACTTGGCTAGTTCTCATATAGGAATTAACTACTTACTTACTATGTCCAATCGCTAGTTTCTACCAGCAATCCAAATTTTTAAAAAGAATAAAATAAAAACTTGCAAAGGCTATACCTAATATAATTTGTACTCTTAAGAAAACTAGCCAAGTAAGACCTTAGGCTTCAATATAATATCCTAAGTTTTAAGATGAAATGATATTTTAAAGTTGTTAAAAATATTTCATATTGTTATAAATAAGTTTCAGGACTGACCATTGTACTTGGCACCCGTTTAGGTCTCACTTCTTTTGTCGCTGAAGTCAACGACTAAGTAAAACATACTTATTGAACTTGGCTCTCATTTCACATTTATGTTTTTGATGGGATATCATTACTTTTTGTACAGAACTTATTAGTAAATAAGTACTTATTCTTATATTATTACACTTATATAATCTACCTGCATAAACGGCTCAAACTATTGGCACATTGTAGGTATACATACTAAGCAGGTAGGTAGGTACTTGAGTAGGTACTTACTGAATAAGTATACCTACCTACTACCTATCCGACAAGCCGAGACACACTATAATCTAGGCCTGAATAGTTATCTAGCCATATCTATCTACCTGCATAGACTGCTCAAACTATTGGCACATTGTAGGTATACATACCTATAGTCATACTTACCTATCTGCATAGACGGCTCAACTATTGGCACATTGTATAGGTACCTAGGTAAGAGTGTACTACTTACCAATCCAAGACACTACTTCCACTCGTTATTAAATTCACGTCAAGACCCTATTAAAATCCACATAATGACCGACTGTCATCTATTTAGATTGCTATTCTTATATTACAGGCGCTAGTAAGTAAGGGTTCCTAGGAGAATCAATTAATTGAAAAAGTACGTTAAAAATATAAAAATTTGCAAGTTTCAGATTTTTTCCTTTGTATCCACCCCACTACCTACCTGGATGCCAAATTTGAACGTTCTAGGTCATCTGGAACTGGGTTATAATTAACGTCTATAGGTCAGTCAGTGATAAAATTTTTCATAAAAAACCATTTTTGGACGTTGATATCTAAATAACCGTTTGAGGTGTGTTTATGAAATTCGGAGTATATATTTTACTCGCAAGTGGCAATAGATGAGCCAAATTTGACTTGTTTATGTGAAATAGTTTTTGAGTTACGAGGGGGTGAAAATGGCTCCAAATGGTTCGTGTAATATTACACACGGTGCGCGCCTCGCCCGTTCGCTTGAACTTGGCTTGACACGCTGCCGCGTGTCTAGATCAAATCAACTACTGGGACCCCACAAGCTGTTCGGGCAATACCAAAGTAATATAACTTTGATATTACCATGACATATAAAAATAGTATCGAAGTAGTGTACGGAAAATACATGGAAGCATTATTTGAGCTAAAAAATAACCCCAAAAAATGTGGAGTGATAGGCGGGGCTTGTCAATCATGCCAAAAAGTTATATCAAAAATTCACATAAGCAGCACTTACTACACGTTACACGGTAATTTAAACCCAGAAATCGAGGGTATAAAGTCGACATTAACCAATTTTTCGATGTGTGAAAATTAGTGTCAAATTTCGCGGATATTTCCCTTGAAGTAATGCTTCCATGCTTTTTGCGTTCACTGAAGTAATGTTACTTCGAGCTTGAAAAGTGACGTTTCTGAAACATAGTTTGTAAGAGCTTATAGTAAAGTCCCTGGGTAAAGTGAGGAAAAAAGAAAATGGCGTCACCTTGACTAATGCAAATTTTAAAAATTAATATTCAATAAGCAACGCAGTATTTTAGATTCAATTGTCGTGTCCAGGAAACTACACTTTGCAAGTTTTATAAATCCTTGACAGTTTGACACAAGATTTATTGCAGCAATGTTGCCAATACTAAGTTAGAGAATTTCCAGTTGGCAAAACTTGAGGTTTTAACAAAATGATCAGTGATCACGCACGACTGTAATCCCCAGGCTCGGTAGTATCTCCTCAGACCTCTAGTAACTTAGATCTTATAGGGTAGTCAGAGGCACGTCCAAACATGACATGGTACATGCCATGTTTTCATATGCCAAAGGAATAAAACAACAAAGGATGGAAGTCGTTATCACCCGACTGCAAAAGGGTATTGTGTTTGGGGTGTATGATACACCGTGTATCTATGGAGGTACATGGATAGAAGTGTATTTGGATATACGAATTTTGATAAATGAGATAGGAGTCGTTTGGATCACAATAATATAACGTTATAATGTTATTAACTGCATAACTAGTTAGTATATTGATTAGGTAGGTAATAGGGATGGGCCGAATATTCGTTTTATGTTCGGCATGTTCAGCAGGTTTACCGAACATTCGTATTCGGTAAATTTTTCGGTAAAAATGCATATATTTCTACCGAAGATACTTTCGCTAGAAATGAAATAAATAGGTAATATTTCATTATACTAAATCTATTTTCGTACCTGTTATAAAGTCAACATTAATCAGTTTTTGGCAAATAGACAAAGGAGTTTCGATGTATGAAATTTGGTGTCATGTTTCGCGGATATTTCCCCTAAAGAAATGATTCTTTTTCACTGACGCTTACCTAGAAGAAACCGATTGACCCTCGATTTGAAGACACCAATATTATATTTTTCTGGAAATACTGGACTCTGTGATTACTCTACTGACTCTAGATTCTGACTACTTTTCTGGAGTTCGAATGAACCTGCTATATGCAATGCAGGACATAGCGTGTTTATTTTTACCGAATTCGGCCGATTATTCATATTCGTTGAAATTACAATTCGACCCATCACTAGTAGGTAACCAAGTATCCAAGGCCCGTATATACGGGAAACAACTTTCAGTTACGCAATAGGTTATCGACATCTATCTGTCCTTGTCTAACACGCAGATATCATACTTAAGTAAGTGTTTTTTTCACACACCACTACATTCCTACTAGAAAATTACAATATAGACGCGCGCGACTCAAAACGTCAAAAAATCTCATATGGCGGCTGTAAAAATCTATTTTCAGTTAAGATCAGTCGGGGTTTTTGTATTTTTAATATAAGTTTGTAAATACATACATAAATAAATAAATAAAAACAATTATATAATCACGACTGTAATCCCCAGGCTCGGTAGATATCTCCTCAGATCTGTAGTTACGTAGATCTTTTAGGATATCTAAAGAGTCAGAGGCACGTCCAAACATTATATTTATTGGCACATGCCCACATTTTGCACAGTAGTTAGTATTCCGTATGTGACAGTTCGCAAGCCAATACATAGATTGATATAGGCTAAACATACATAGACATTATTAACACCCAGACGCAGAACAAACGACTGTCATCATACAAATGTTTATCCTTGGTGGGGATCGAACCCACAACCTACAGCGCAGAAGGCAGAGCTACCAACTGAGCTGTGAGGACAGATACCATAGATGGCATGACGCAAAATGCTAATAATTCACTCATCAATGATAATTGTAACAATCTTAAACCTGTTACTTGGAAATTCCAAGAATTCGTCTTAGTTTCCTTAGAGACCTGCATTTACGTATTTTGCTTACGTTTTGATTAAGCGAGCGAAGCGATCAAAATCTCAATAGTAAGAAGGCTTATAAGTAGACTAGCTGATGCCTGCAGCTTCGCCCGCGTGAATGTCGATTATCGCTACTTTTCATACAAACTTTCATCCCCTATTTTATCCCCTTGGGGGTAGAATAAATCAAAATCCTTTATTAGCAGATGCCTACGTCATAACATCTACCAGCATGCCAAATTTCAGCCAGATCCGTCCAGTGGTTTGGGCTGTGCGTTGATAGATCACTATGTCAGTCAGTCAGTCAGTCACCTTTGAGTTATATATATTTAGATTTGGCGTTGTATGTTTGTGTATATGCTTGTTCGAGTATAACTTAAGAACCGTTATACATAGGCATTCTATTATGTAGATAGATACCTCACCGGCAAAGCCGCGGGTAGATAAAAACTACTATTAATACATAATGTACGCATCAATATGTGAAAACAGAGAAATAGTCTATAGTTATAATTATATATATAGCCTTCTCTTCGCAGTCGGGTGAAATATATATATATATCCGCATGCGACGGAGATGCAAATGTTGAGATGGATGTGTGGAGTGACGAGAATGGATAAGATAAGGAATGAGCATATTAGAGGAAGTTTGAAAGTAGCGCCGGTGACAGAAAAGTTTGAAGAGTAATAGGTTGGCGTGGTATGGGCATGTTATGCGGCGGGATGGATTTAAATGTGGATGGATATAAAAGTAGAGGTAGACCTAAGAAAAGATGGATGGACTGTGTGAAAGACGATATGTGTAAGAAAGGATTGACTACTGAGATGACGGATGATAGGGGAGAGTGGAGGGAGAGAACCTGTTGTGCCGACCCCACCTAGTGGGATAAGGGCAGGAAGATGATGATCTAAAAAACCTTTTGTTACAGATAAATCAAATAAACAAACAAACACTATCCGGCGGTCAAGTCATCGTGAACAGTGCAGCATCAGATAATTTGGAACTGGATGTGGCATTGCAAAGTGTCGCTAAGATCTATCAATCAGACCCCGCTTATTGGGAAGATGTTTTAGACGTTATAACAAAAGACAACGATAATGTCGACATCCTGTCTGAATTCCCGCAAATAGATCAACAGATTTTCAACATTGAAGTAGCACCTGAAGAAAAACAAGCTATTAACCCGATTGAAGAGTTCTCTGTAATGCAACACCTTATTAATTACGAGAATTTGGAACTTACAAATTCGATACTCGATTTTGGATTCCCTAACGATGAGAGTATTGGGATGTTTCCAACCCCCCCTCGCTCGGAGAACGTGTCTAGCCCCCTCTCGGAGTCCCAGGCCTTCTATCCCTCACATTCAGACTGCACCTTTTCTCCGGAACGCTCATCACCGATCTACAACAGCGATTTTGAGAAATATCAAGAAATCTCTCCGCTTTCTAACGAGTCTTGCGATGATAAGGATATAAGGAGAGATTTGGATAGGGCATCTCAGATGTCTCAATCATCTATGACGATGAAAAACTTCAAAGATCTCCAGAAAGATATTGCGAATAGTTTCTCTAAGAAAGAATGCTGTGATATAGATAGGAAATCTAGTTTGGTGATCTTTGAAGAGCACCGGATGAAGTTAAAGGCGGTGGAACGGAAGAATCTTTGCTTGAAAGTGTCCAAGTTGGATCTGGAAACAGCTTATGGGTAAGTTTGTATCCAGATTTGTGTATGGATAAGTTTATCCAGTTGTATCCTTTCAATCATAATCAAAGTCTTTTTATTCAACAAAATCAGGGATCATTTTGAATCGTCTTACATACTAGGTGAGTCTAGGTGCCAATTCCAGTCCTATCCCCAGTCCGAGAAGAACTGACAAGAAACTCGCTGGGCCTAGCGCTTTTTTTGTATGATCCTTGTTAATTTTGTTAGGGACACCTAGCAGAGTTGGAGCTGATGCGTCCCAAGTTTTTTTGTCATCTAAGTACTCTGATATTTTACTATAAGCTTTTCGAGACAAATAAAAAAATAGATATAAATAAAAAGAATGCCAAATCGGTCCAACCGTAATAAGAATAAAATGACGCCCTACATTTTTGTACACTTTTTTTTCAAGCTGTCATTCAACTTTCGCTCCATTTAAAGTACCTAGTTACAAACCTCTTTTTCTGTTTATCTCTTTCATTAGTGTGATTATGTAATATTTATATAACAAGTCTTTTAATTATATAAACAAAATAAATTGTTACACTTTTAATAAGTATCTAGTTAACAAAACCTGGTTCCTAGATAGCAAAAAAGGTTACCTACATAACAAAAACGGGTTCTTATATAACAAAAACTGGTCCTAAATAACAAAAACGGGTTCTTAGATAATGAAAATGGTTTCTTACATTACAAAACGAGTTCTTATATAACAAAAACTAGTACTATATAACAAAAACGGGTTCTTATATAACAAAAACTGGTTCAACATAACAAAAACGGGTTCTTATATAACAAAAACTGGCCTATATAACACAAACGGGTTCTTATATAACAAAAACTGGTTGAACATAACAAAAACAGGTTCTTATAAAACAAAAACTGGTCCTATATAACAAAAACGGGTTCTTATATAACAAAAACTGGTTCAACATAACAAAAACGGGTTCTTATAAAACAAAAACTGGTCCTATATAACAATAACGGGTTCTTATATAACAAAAACTGGTCCTATATAACAAAAACGGGTTCTTATAAAACAAAAACTGGTTCAACATAACAAAAACGGGTTCTTATAAAACAAAAACTGCTCCTATATAACAAAAACTGGTCCTATATAACAAAAACGGGTTCTTATATAGCAAAAACTGGTTACTAGATAACAAAAATTGATTCTTATATAACAAAAACTGGTCCCAGACAACAAAAATGTGTAAACATATTAGGTCTACTAATAAAGCGTTCAATTAATAACAATTATTGAACAATGAGGTCATGTATTGTTGCCAATGCTATTAGTAACACACGATAAGAGTTATTCATATTATATGTTTTATTTCCTTACTATATCTGACACGACAGACGTTGTCCCGACCAAATTTTAGTTATTCTACTTATACAACGACGTACACTCAAAGGGACTCAACTGGGAGATGGGTTTCGTGCAAAAAAGACAACATGTTTTGCAGAGAGTTAATCACATTTAGAGATTTATTAGCTTCTTACATAACAGTTGCAGTAGGTTAAGCAGTTCAAATACAGTAAAATGAGCTAACGAAGTCATATCGAGCCGTGCGTTTTCGTCGGCGCGATCTAGGATTTTTGACAAATAGATTAGTGACATCTAGTAGCAAAGCTATGTACTAGATGCACACGATGATAAAACTTCGTAAACACTACTAATATTATGAAGTAGCTGACTCGCAACTTTGCGCGTTTTAAGTAAGTTGGCTGTCCCTGGAGCCCAAAACGGCTGAACGGATTTTGACAAATGAGGTGTCGATTCGTCTGGATCACAAGAGTGACATAGGCAAAATGTAAAAAATCGAATATGGCGGATGTAAAAATCTATCCCATCAAAAACATAAATGTGAAATGAGAGCCAAGTTCAATAAGCAAGTATGCTTTAGTCGTTGACTTCAGCGTCAAAAGAAGTGAGATCTAAACGGGTGCCAAGTACAATGGTCAGTCCTAAAACTTATTTATAACAATATGAAATATTTTTAACAACTTTAAAATATCATTTCATCTCATAATTTAGGATATTATATTGAAGCCTAAGGTCTAACTTGGCTAGTCATCTTTCACACAGTTCATCTATCTCTTCTTTGGTCTACTCTACCATTATCCATCAACATTATATAATACTAGCTTCCGCCCGCGGCTTCGCCCGCTTTATACCTTGAAAAACAAAAACACATATCCCACGGGAACCATTCATTTTTCCGGGATAAAAAGTAGCCTATGTGTTATTTCAGACCATAATCTATATCTGTGCCAAATTTCATTCAGATCCGTTCAGCCGTTTTAGCGTGAAAGAGTAACAAACAAACATACATCCATCCATACTTTCTTACAAACTTTCGCGTTTATAATATTAGTAGGATGGTAAAAATATGGCGGCTGTAACAATTACTGCTATTTCAGTTACATTCAGTAAGTAATAAGCAATACTTATTTTGTAAGTCCATTTCCTTTCACACAGTCCATCCATCTCTTTTTTGGTCTACCTCTACCCCGTATCCATCCA
The DNA here is from genome assembly GCA_963675405.1 of Cosmorhoe ocellata. NCBI lineage: Eukaryota > Metazoa > Arthropoda > Insecta > Lepidoptera > Geometridae > Cosmorhoe > Cosmorhoe ocellata. Next base: position 2,392,310 of record OY776273.1, read on the forward strand.
CATTATCTATCTATATCTATATCTTCTTATTCTTCTTCTATATAAAAATGAATTGCTGTTCGTTAGTCTCGCTAAAACTCGAGAACGGCTAAACGGATTTATCTTATCTTGGTCTTGAAATGTTCGTGGAGGTCTAGGGAAGGTTTAAAAGGTAAGAAAAATTCGAATAACTGCCGGGAAAACCCTAAAAATAGCCCTCTTCTATTTCCCATACAAACGTTTTCTAAATAAGTACGAAGTCTGCCGGGTCAGCTAGTGTAATCTATACTAATATTATAAAGAGGAAAACTTTGATTGTTTGTTTGTTTGTTTGTTTGTTTGAAATGAATAGGCTCCGAAACTACTGAACCGATTTGAAAAATTCTTTCACCAATGTGTAGAATGAACTTTCAGGATGAACATAGGCTATATTTTATGTAGGTACTTCGCGGGCGACGCCGCGTGCAGAAGCTAGTATAGTAATAATATGGCGGCTGTAACAATTATTGTAATTTCAGTTACACACAGTCGGGTTTTCAATTTTTTTTACTATTATTTATATTTACAGGGTGCTCCATAAAATACTGGTGGCGCTGTCCAAGGAGTGTAAGGAAGAGGATCTTCACTACACCCTTTTCGCTCTCATATGCCAGCGGGTGCTGGCTCAGACCCCGGCTTTGTTCGTCGAAGACTTCGGTAAGTGACTTAAAGAAACTCCTACATGAGCTATCCAAATACGACAATTGAAATTGAAATTGAAATTGAATTTTTTTTTTGAAATTGAAATTGAAATTGAAAAATATTTATTCAGTACAATCACAAGGATCACTTTGAAACGTCTTACATGCTAGGTGAATCTATGTGCCAATTCCAACCTAACCCAAGTACGAGAAGAACAGGCAAGAAACTCGTCTCGGTCCTAGCGCTTTTTTGTATGATCCTTCTTACAAAAAATGTAATCAAGATTATCTAATAATAATAACATAAAAACAAAAGACAATCTAAATATATTCAGAGGCACGTCCAAACATGATAGGTATATGGCAAACTAGCTTCCACCCGCGGCTTCGCCCGCGTGGTATAGCACATAGGCTACTTTTTATCCCGGAAAAATGTACGGTTCCCGTGGAATAAATTTGTTTTTGTTTACGTTAGACCGTTAGACGACCTCAGTGGCGCAGCGGGCGAGACCTGCGACGCAAGAGGTTGCGGGTTCGATTCCCGCCGCGGAACAAATTTGTGTACGATCTGCAGAAATTTGTTCCGTTGGTCTGGGTGTTTTCTATGTATAATAAAAAATATCTATCTATGTATATAATGCATTAAATATATCAGTTATCTAGTACCTATAACACAAGCTTTGAGTAGCTTACTTTGGGGCTAGATGATGCTGTGGATTGTCCAGCATTATTTATTTATTTATTATTTATGTTTTTCAAAGTACCACGCGGGCGAAGCCGTGGGCGGAAGCTAGTTATTCAAAAATATCATAAGTACCTATATATATTATCATAATACATTATAAACACTTTTGTGTATTCCAGATTTTTTGTTGTAAAAAAATTGAAATTATATCCCAATTTTTTTGTTATAAATTGTAACAAAAAACATGGTTTAACAAAACCATCGCATAACTTCACACCTGAGAAACCCACGCGTGGGCATTTACTGCCATCACTTGGGATTTCCCATTTGTTATTTCTCGAGCACGCGCCTCTAACGACCAGTTTAAATAATTCAAAAACCCAATCCTAATATCTATATATAATTAAACAGTAGAACGATGTGTCTATACATTGAAGCAAACTAATGAACAAGTATCCTACACTAATATAAACACGAAAGTTTATAAGAATGTATGGATGTTTGTTTTTTACTTTTTCACGCTGAAACTGCTGAACGGATCTGGATGAAATTTGGCACAGAGGTGGATTATAGTCTAGAATAGCACATGGGCTACTTTTTATCTCGGAAAAATGTGCGGTTCCCGCGGGATAGATTTGTTTTTGTTTTTCAAGGTACCACACGCGTGAAGCCGTGGGGGGAAGTTAGTATAGATTAATAACCATTTACCATGTGTGTGTCAGATCTATACTTCTACTAGATTTACTAGATTTATACTTCTTTACTAATATGATAAAGAGGAAAGATTTGTTTGTTTGTTTGTTGTTTGAATTGAATAGGCTTTGAAACTACTGAACCGATTTGAAAAATTCTTTCACCAATGTATAGAATGAACTTTCAGGATGAACATAGGCTATATTTTATGTAGGTACTTCGCGGGCGACGCCGCGTGCAGAAGCTAGTAAAATATATTTTTCTTTCTTGTGATCCAGACGAATCTAACGACACCTAATTTATCAAAATCTGTCCAGCCGATTAGGCTATAACGACAGCGAAAGGTACTCGCATACACTCCAAACACATTACCCTCTTTTTTCGCTTCGCAATCGAGTAAAGATGATAAGGGGTGTCTAAAGAAGAGTAATAGAACAAAAAAAAATTTATTTTCAAAATTATTTTTGTTTGTTTATTTGTTCGCGCACATCTCCGAAACTACTGAACGGATTTTCATGCAGTTCTCAGTGGACAGAGCGTAATTGGTAACGGAACATATGCTTTATTTAGTTAAAATCGGATGTCGGAATTTTTTTTATCTCCATGCGTACGAAAACGCCGGCGGCAGTCAGTAATATAATATCGAGTATTATTCAAACTGGTTTTAATTTAAGCGATTAGATTATAATTATAGTATGATATATGATCTAACTATTTCATATAAAAACATTATTAACCCGACTGAGAAGAATGAGGTTAATGTATTGGAAATTTGGGATGTATGTATGTATATACTTAGGCGACCAAGAAATTGGTTTACCACTCTAAGGCTGAATATCATTTGCACGTATAAAACATCAAGGGCTATTTTCGCTTGACAGATTAATAACTGCTACGTCAGAAACTGTCATAGTAATCCTTAGCGAATAATTATGTTACTGGGAGATGTCATCGAAAGTGGTAAACCAATTTCTTGGTCGCCTATACATTAGAGTATGTGTGTGAACTATTTATGTCAATGAAAACCCCAAAAACTACTTATAAAATACAAACACTCACACGACTGTAATCCCCAGGCTCGGTAGATATCTCCTCAGATCTTTAGTTACTTAGATCTTTGAGGATATCTAAAGGGGGTAGACAGAGGCAAGTCCAAACATGACATTTGGCATATGTCCACACTTTGTAGTTGATTGAGCGAGCGAAATCTGTGTTGTTGGGTAATTTGGCGTTGAATGTGTGTGTATATGTTTGTTAGAGCATAACTTAAGAACCGTTTATCCTATCTGCATGAAACTTAGAAGGTCTAGAGTTAAATTATATTGGGGTTATAAGGTCTAGAAAAAGACGACCTCAGTGGCGCAGCGGGCGAGACACAACACAAGCTTTGAGTAGCTTACTTTGGGGCTAGATGATGCTGTGTGGATTGTCCAGCATTATTTATTTATTTATTTATTTTATCTAGAGATTTAGTAGATTTGCTGGGAAATATAAGCTTAATCGGTGAAGGTGTTGTAAAGATATTGGGTTCCGAAGTTGAAAAAAACTTTTTTAAATATATTAAGTGGGATATCAAATAAAAGATCTTTACTTGTACTTTCCAAAATGGTTATTATTTTTATTCTAGGATGGATAGTTTTTGAAATATAACGTAAAGGGTAAAATTTAGAAAACATTTTATATAATGCCAAATAAGTGCGCTATTGTCTTGTCTCACGTAATACTAAGTAGGCAATCTTTATTATAATCAGTCTACGAAGTTTCTTAGAAGTAAATTTAAATAATATAACAACTTGAGGAAAACATTTGGGACTTAGGGCTTGTACACAAAACTGCGAAGCGAACGTCGCATCGCAAAAATCTGCGATCTAGCCCTATCATTTGTCACAAGAAATCAAATCGCGTCGCACCGATTCGCAGTTTTGTGTACAAGCCCTATCCAACACCAATGGGTATATACCTTCTTCTTCTTCTTTGTTAATGGCATCTGTCTCTTTCGAGATCAGTTTTGCCAGTGTCAAGTGTTTAAAAAAGTAGTACCTACTATTGTTGACGACATAGTGTCAGTAAAATTCTCGGGATTTTTTGATGGATTTAGGAAGGGATTATTTACTTATACCCTTAAACGAGCAATTCTTGTATATATAAAATCTGAATCTCGGAAACGGCTCCGACGATTTTCATGAAATTTAGTACGCGGGGGGTTTCAGGGGCAATCAATCGATCTAGCTAGGTTTCATTTTTAGAAAACGTCGTTTACCAAAAAAAAACCGAGCAAAGCTCGGTCACCCAGTATATTGATAGGATATTTTGTCTTTGATTAAGATAACCCAATAAAACTACAAAACAAAAGAAAAAAAATTTAGCAATGATGCTCTCAATCATAAAACGTCAGTAGTTTTCCCAAAACTAGTTTCTTCTTCTCTTCCTAAACATCTGTCATTCACACGACGTGAAGTCTCGATAACATCTAGACATAATTACGAAATATGGGATTTTACGTCGTGCAATTGCGTGCAAAAAACAGTTTACTGTAGTCAGTTTGTGATTTAAATGATAATGAGACCTCAAGGTCGACCAGTGGGGCGATTATTGTTCTTTGCTTACAATCAATGTCAATACGTTTTCATTGTAATCAAGTGATTTGGTATTACATAAGTGTTTATTCAATCAATTTGAGCCAGTTTTGACAAGTGTTGATTGTATCAGAGTTCCGTAATCGCACTACAGATTAGAGCGAATTTTATAGCTGGTTCATTCTACTCAACAGTTTCGTCATTGTTCTCACTATTCGTCATTGTTCGCAACAACCTATTTTGGTTATCTATTAAAATCCTACTAATATTATAAACGCGAAAGTTTGTAAGAATGTATGGATGGATGGATGGATGTCAAGATGTCTGGATGTATGTTTGTTACTCTTTCACGCTGAAACGGCTCAACGGATCTGGATGAAATTTGGCACAGATATAGATTATCGTCTGGAAGAACACATAGGCTTCATTTTATCCCGGAAAAATGTACGGTTCCCGTGGGATAGATTGTTTTTGTTTTTCAAGGTTCAAGGCGAAGCCGTGGGTGGAAGCTATTTATTTATTTATTTAACACTTTCACACAAATTATTTATGCTAGGAGAACTTAATGCTAAAAGCATTCTCTACCAGTCATCCTGGGCGTGCTGAATGATGGTGAGGCGTGATAAATATAAAGAAATACCTATAATAATAAACATATATATACCTACCTATTTAATATAAAAATACCTACACAATCTACAATTACTTAAATAATATAATATATAATCCTATTAATAATACCTACTTATTTCTATTTACTTATTATATACTGAAACAATTTATAAAAACTATGAGTTTCACATACACAAAGCGTGAAAAACCTATGTGCCTGCAATGGGAGAGACGAGAAAAACGCTTGTCATTAAAAAACAAAAAAAAAAAACAAAAAAAGAAAAAGAGAAAAAAAAAAAAAAAAAAAATTAATTACCTAATTCTTAAGAAAATGTTCCCGTACCATTCTTTTAAACGACTCCTTCGAATCAATCTGTTTTATGCTCAGAGGTAAATCATTCCACAGTTGAACAGCTCTGACAGAAAAAGAATTTGACATGAATGACGAGCTATGCAATGGGGTCGAGAGTAAGAGGTTGTCAGTTGAACGAAGTTGTCTGTCATGTGCGTCGGTAAGGAAATGAAAGCGATCTTTTAGATAGAAAGGGGTGTTTGGGTCCTTAAGCACCGAAAAGAGAAGACACAATAATCTTAGATTTCTTCGCTTGCGAATTGAAAGCCATTTAAGTTTGGCACGGAAATGGCTCACATGATCATACTTACGTAGGTTATAAACAAAGCGGATACATGTATTAAGAAGTCGATCGAGTTTGTTGAGCAGCTCTTCATTCAAGTCCAAAAAAGCGGCATCAGCATAATCAATGATAGGAACAAGAAGCGAATTTACCAAGGTCAATTTCGTGGGTATCGGTAGGAAATTTTTTAGACGGATTATAGAGTGCAACGTCGCGTAGAATTTTCTAGAGATCTCTTTTACGTGAGGTATCCAGCTAAGTTTAGGGTCGAAAATAACCCCAAGGTTTTTAACTGTAGAGGAGAAGGGGATGATACACCCATCATAAAAGAGTTGCGGAACATTGGAGATCTCATCCTTACAAAGTTGGCGAGAGCTGCCTATCATGATAGCCTGGCACTTGGTTGGGTTGACCTTAATGCCAAAGCGAGTGGACCACGAAAGTAGTCGAGACAGGTCGTTATTAATAATCTCGATGGCACTAGCCAAATTATCAACGGAAGCAGAAGTGTAGAGTTGAAGGTCGTCGGCGTACATATGATATTGAGTATGGAGGTTTGGAGAGAGAAGGTTAATGAAGAGCGAAAATAGAAGTGGGGAGAGGATACCTCCTTGAGGCACACCAGCTTCCAAACCAAACCATTCAGAGAAGTTTTGACCATCTAGGACTCTCTGGCGACGATAAGTGAGGTAAGAAGTAAACCACATAACAGCAGAAGAAGAAAAATTAAGACGAGAGAGCAAGGTCAAAAGAAGGTCGTGATCAACGGCATCAAATGCACTGCTGAAATCAATTAATACCAGAATTGTTACATGAGAATTCTCCATATTCGTGCGAATATCCTCAGTTACATTTAGCAGTGCCGAAGTAGTACTATGACCTTTTCTGAAACCAGACTGGAAAGAATTTAAAAGTTGATTATTTGAGAGAAACTCTGTCGTTTGAGCATGCACGACAGCCTCAATTATTTTAGAAAGAAAAGGGAGAATTGAAATAGGACGAAATTGAGTTAGGAGGACTGGGTTAGAAATTTTGGGAAGGGGAATTACATGGGCCATTCGCCAAAGATCAGGAAACTGTGAAGAGCTGAGTGAAAAATTAACAATATGGGTTATGGTAGGTATAATCTGGTTAAGGATATGGGAAATCATAATTCGACTGATGTTATCACAGCCTACAGCATTGGATTTAAACGAAAGAGTTATTTTCTTAATCCTATCTTCTCCCACAGTCGTGAAAATAAAAGGTTCAATGTTGGGAACGGATAGGTCGGTAATCTCAGATATGGCGGTGGTTTTGTTAGCCAGTTTACATCTGGAAGTAAAGTGAGCATTAAGCAAGTTAAGGTCCACATTAAGCTTAACGTCAGGACACTTCGGCTTCCCTATTCCCAAATCTAGTCTAAGGCTAGTCTATTATAAATCTGAAGAGTTTGTTTGTTTGGTTGAACGCGCTAATCTCAGGAACTACTGGCTCGAATTGAAATATTATTGATGTGTTGTATAGTCCATTTATCGAGGAAGACTAGGATGTTAGAGTTACGACCAATAAGAGCGGAGCATCAATGAACAATGTTGCAAAAACGGGAAAAAAAAAATATGATCACGACTGTCATCCCCAGGCTCGGTAGATATCTCCTTAGATCTTTAGTTACTTAGATCCTTGAAGATATCTAAAGGGGGTAGTCAGAGGCAAGTCCAAACCTGACATTTGGCACATACACATGCCCACATTTTGCACAGTAGTTAGTATTCCGTACGTGACAGGTTGCAAGCCCATCGCCGCTCATAAGAATACTAACCTATGACAAATACCTTCGAATTTTTGGTTCTAGGGTATGCCGGTTTCCTCACGATGTTTTCCTTCACCGTTTAAGAGCACTGGCATTGCGCACATACATTTTTCGAATGGAAAAACTCATCGGTGCACGACCAGGTTTGAACCCACGACCTTCGGATCGTGAGGCAGGGGTGCTACCACTACACCACCAGCGCTCTATAAAAAAAATATTAACTTAAAACTAGAGAGAGTCAGCTAGTACGGAATACATACTCAATTCGGGGAGAACTACTAGTATATGTACTTAAGTGACTTTGGCTGTCACTGTAGTGCAAAAGGCTGGACGTATTACGACAATTGAGGTGTCGGATTGGTCTGAATCACGAAAGTGACATAAAAATGTCAAAAAATCCAATATGGCTGCTTTAAAAAGCTATTTTAAATTACCTTCAGTCAGGTTATTTTATATTTAAAATAAATACTAGCTCCTAAGATAGTAAGTAAGATTTTTTTGTGTTAAATGTAAAATTGTTAATTTATTCTCCAGGACTCAGCATTCTAAAGGCCGCCGCGCTCCGATGCCCGCACCGCCCGCTACTGACTAGACACATAGTGCATTGTGTGTACATGGTTCTGCGCAGTGATCCCAAACTGTGTGCCAACGAATGCGTGTTCCACGAGGTACGTTATCCCACCGGCTGCGCCAAATAATCGATCTCACTGACGGCGCCAATCAAAATTCTGTTCATCAAAAAACGAGAGGTCTACCATGAGTTTTAACAATCTACACTCGCTAGCGACTTAAAAAAAATTATGAAAACTTGTACAGCGCCTCTAGCGGATAGTTGGACCGTCACGTAGTTAACTAGTAAGGAGTGTTCTTAGCTATGTTTGATGGAAATCGGTCCAAGATGGCCGCCGCCACAAAATGGCGGATTATATATTTTTCACAACTCCCTTAATATACCTAGGTATCAAATAAAAGGGCTTGAGTAGTAGAATACTATACTCTATGACAAATTTCGAATCCAAGATGGCTGTCACCACAAAATGGCGGACAAAGTTTGTGCGGGGGGTTTTTAATTTAATTTAACTTGTTTGTATCTTTTTTTTGATCCATTGATTTAGTGCGATTACGGAACTCTGATACTATCAACACTTTGTAAAAAGTCAATCAAATTGATTGAATAAACACTCTTATGTAATACCAAATCACTTGATTACAATGAAAACGTATTGACATTGATTGTAAGCAAAGATCCATAATCGCCTCACAGAGCACTAAAGAAACGTTTTTAAGACGTTATCAAAACTATTCGATGAGGATAGAAAAGTTAAAGCTACATTTTGTATTGTAGGTGGACGCGCAGGGCGACAACCTGGTGATCGCGTGCGCGCGAGCCGGCGATGCGTACGCGCAGGTGCTCGCCGAGCTCACGCGCAGCGACGTGCGCGGGGAGCTGCCGCCTCTCTTCAAACTGCACCACTTCAACGCTGATGGTGAGTTATTGAAGTAAAAGTTCTTTACGCACGCTTGACTTGGGGAGTAACCTGGTGAATGCGTGACGAGAGCGTTACGAAAAGTGTGATCGGGCGAGGCGAACGGAAGTTGAGAGGGAGATAAGTTAGTGAAGATAGATAGAGAGTTTACGTTTCGTGTATTCCTGTAGGGGTAAGAGATAGGTGCGAGCACACATTTTCTTTCTCTCTCTTTCTGATACCCAGTTACGTTTAAGAAGTTTTACTTCAGTCGTGTACTTTAAAGCACACTCATTTTTTTATGTTTTTTTGACGACCGCAGTGGCGCAGCGGGCGAGAGTCCGCCTGCGACGCAAGAGGTTGCGGGTTCGATTCCCGCCGCGGTACAAATTTGTGTACGATCTGCAGAAATTTGTTCCGTTGGTCTGGGTGTGTATGTATAATAAAAAAATCTATCTATGTACCTATATAATGTATTAAATATATCAGTTATCTAGTACCCATAACACAAGCTTTGAGTAGCTTACTTTGGGGCTAGATGATGCTGTGTGGATTGTCCAGCATTATTTATTTATTTATTTATGTATACTTATAATAAAACTGTAACAGGTCAAATTATGTACATTGAACATTTTGGAAGAGGCGATTAGCGTGCAGACACGTAAAGATAAACGATTTTATTATACATATGTATAGATTATGTTATATTCCCAGGGTACACAGCTTTGCACGTGGCGTGCAGAGAACACAGCGCGTCCAGCCCGCGCCTGCACGCCGTGCACGTGCTGCTAGAGCACGCCAACGCCGACATGTGGAAAGGGGTAAGCTGAGCCACGTCTGATCTGGGCCTTACCACAAAGTCTTCCAGAACGATTCCGTTATAGAAACGTCATGAACTAACACTACTTCAATACAATTTGCATAGGTCATGGTACAAAATAACAATGTAATACCCCAGGTAATACTAATTCGGTAATGTATTATGAATTCGTGGTGAGGCCCCTGTACTAGCTGATATTTTCCAAATTTCTATTCACTCTTTTTAATACCCGATCGTGCATCGGAGAGTAATGTTATCAGCATACACTGACTGACTGACTGACGGGATGAGTGAGTTATCCTGACTGACTGACGGGATGAGTGAGTCATTCTGACTGACTGACTGACGGGATGAGTCATCCTGTCAGTCAGTCAGAATGACTCACTCATCCCGTCACTCAGTCAGGATAACTCACTCATCTTGTCAGTCAGTCAGGATAACTCACTCATCCCGTCAGTCAGTCAGTATGACTCACTCATCCCGTCAGTCAGTCAGGATAACTCACTCATCCCGTTAGTCATGATCATGTCTCACTCATCCCGTCAGTCGGTCAGTATGACTCACTCATCTCGTCAGTCAGTCATCCCGTGACCACGTCGTTGCAAAACGTCAGAAAATTAAAAAAAGTAAACGCGTTATACTAGTGTCATAAATAAACAATATAATAGCTATAATGTTTCCACCCCTGCCTCACGCACGATCCGAAGGTCGTGGGTTCAAACCTGGTCGTGCACCAATGGATATTTCTATTCGAAAAATTTATGTGCGCAATGCCAGTGCTCTTAAACGGTGAAGGAAAATATCGTGAGGAAACCGGCATACTCTAGAACCAAAAATTCGAAGGTGTGTCATGTTAGTATTCTAATAAGCGGAGATGGGCTCGCAACCTGTCACTAATCACTGTAAAATGTGGGCATGTGTCAAATATCATGTTTGGACGTGCCTCTGACTCTTTAGATATCCTCAAAGATCTAAGTAACTAGAGATCTGAGGAGATGTCTATCGAGCCTGGGGGTTACAGTCGTGTGAGTGTTTCTCAGGACATAAAGGGGGGTGACACGGCTCTTCACCTGGCTGTGAACTCTTCGACGTGCTGCCTCCAGCTCGTCATGATGCTGTTCAGGCACCAGGATCGGAAGCTGTGGAAGAAACTTGCGCACGCGCAGAATATGAGGTGAGGATAGATCTGAAATACTGCTGTTTAAGGATAATTTATTTCTTTTATGCATTTATCACCTAGTACTTTCAAAAACTGAACTAACTTCATATAGTAATAATATAATAATAATTCATAATGTTGCCTGAAATAAAGTTATTATTATTATAATATAGTCATCATCATCATCATCATCATCATCATCATCTTCCTGCCCCTTTCCCACGTTATTAAAAAAAATATGAAAATGATCTCAAATTTAGAAGGAGAAGCAGGTTTTGTTTATTTTTGAAGATTTTTCGAGAATTAATACTAAAGTAAAACAAAATGAAAAAAAAAAGACTAAAGATAAAAAATTGAATTTTTTTAGTGACCTTTCAGTTATTTTCCACTACCCTTATTTACCGAGAGTAAAGCATCTGAAAAATGGCAAAACTAAGCGATCAGCTGACCACCGCGCCTTAACCCCCTGAAGTTTTCGGAAGAAGTCAGTAGGTCTACCATGAGTTTTCACAATCTACACACGCTAGCGACTGTAGTTAAAAAATTGTATGAAAACTTGTACAGCGCCTCTAGCGGATAGTTGGGTACTAAAACGTCACGTAGCTAACTATCCTACGTCACAGCGTGCTACAGCGACTATTTTTCTATTATTTCAGGGTGCAAAAGGAATAATTATATTTTTTACGAAAGATCGTGCAATATAATTGCACAATAAATGGTGAAATAACTGTTTGGTTCATTTTTTACTTATCATTAGTGTGCGTGCGTCGGAATTCTGTTAACACACACAAGTAAAAACAGTGCCACAGTTTTTGGCGTCCGGGCAAGGGCGGATCCAGGGAGGGGGTCATGGGGGTCATGACCCCCCCTGGGCTGGGTCCACGACCTAGGTGGACCACTAATTATAATTAGTACCTGGACGACCGAGCTTTACTCGGTGAAAACACTGATAAAACGACGTTTTCCAAAAATGAAACCTAGTTAGATCGATTTTTCGCCTCCAAAACCCCCTACATACTAAATTTCATGAAAATCCATGGAGCCGTTTTCGAGATTCAGATATATATATATATATATATATACTAGCTGTCCCGCCCGCGACTTCGTTCACATAAAATATCTAAACTGAGTTTTAAACACATCACACAACTCATAAAAATCCCATACTACTTTGACACCCCATTTTACCCCTTTTTGAAGGTTATATTGAAAAATCCTGAAACACGTGTCCATTCGTTTTGCATTTAAAGTACACAAACAAAATTTCAGACCAATCGCACCACACGTTAAAAAGTTCCCATACAAACATTGACCCCACATTTGACCCCTTTTTGAAGATTATATTGAAAAATCCTGAAACACGTATTCATTCATTTTGTATTTACAGAGCACAAACAAAGTTTCATGGAAATCGCTCCACGCGTTAAAAAGTTTCATACTAACGTTTTCACCCTTTTTCACCCCCTTAGAGGTGGAATTTCCAAAAATCCCGCCTTAGTGGGGTGGTTTTGTTATAAAAGGAAACCACCTTTCAAATTTCAGCTTTCTAGCTTCACCGGTTTCGGCTGGGCGATGATAAATCAGTCAGTCAGTCAGTCAGTCAGTCAGTCAGTCAGGTTAAGCTCTTATATAGATATAGATATACAAGAATTGCTCGTTTAAAGATATAAGATATATAATATGGATTATAACTTTTTGTGACTTTGTGACCTGGCACCTAAGCTGGATCCGCTCTTGCGTCCGGGCATATATCTACGATTTAAATCTTTGCCACGAGTAACAATTTTGACAGATGTCATAGTAACGTACTACTACTACTGTAGTAACGTCAGCCGATCTAAATGTGACAACTCATGGTAGACGTACTGGTGACACTCTGTATAATTTCTTAAGGTCTAGAAATACGATAATGATTATTATATTCTTGGTCTCTCTCACAGTTCAGTGACCCCGCTGGAGTACGCGCGATCTGCCGCCAAGTCTACCACCCGCCAGAACTACCCGCACGAAGTCTTGGACTTCCTCAAGAAATGCCGTTGAGATATACGTTAACTATATATTTTGTAAAATACTGAACGTTCGAAGGTGTGTGTCATAGTTAGCCGTTGAAATATATGAATATTTTGTAAAATACGGAACATTCGAAGGTGTGAACATTCTTATAAGCGGCGATGGGCTTGCAACCTGTCACGTGCGGAATAATAAACTGCAAAATGTGGGCATGTGACAAATGACGTGCCTCTATTCGAAAAATGTTTTCGTAAACTTTAATTTTTTTGTAATAAAATACGGAACATTCGAAGGTGTGAACATTCTTTTAAGCGGCGATGGGCTTGCAACCTGTCACGTACGGAATACTAAACAGTGGAAAATGAGGGCATGTGCCAAATGACGTGCCTCTATTCGAAAAAAGTTTTCGTATACTTTATTTTTTTTGTAATAAGTACTAGTTACTTATCTGTTAGTATTTGAGTCTAATAAGCGGCGATGGGCTTCCGACCTGTCACGTACGGAATACTAAACTGTGCAAATGTGGGCATGTGACAAATATAATGTTCGGACGTGCTAACTCTCTTTAGATATCCTCAAAGATCTAAGTAACTAGAGATCTGAGGAGATATCTACCGAGCCCGGGGATTACAGTCGTGTGAGTGTTTTTTTTATTGTGACTTGCTGGCATAATTATTAAGTACCTGGATGACCGAGCTTTCCTCGTGTTTTTTGGAAATTGATACCTAGATCGATTTATCGCCCCCGAAACCCCCTGCATACTAAATTTCATGAAAATCGTTGGAGCCGTTTCCGAGTTTCAGATTATATTATACATTATTATATCCAGGAATTGCTCGTTTAAAGGTATAAGTTAATAAGATAGTGCATGACAAGAATGTCTGAGGCACATTAAAAAAGATTAATCTTGTGAAGTTTCATTTCGGTTGAATAGATATTTGACTGACGGGACTGATCGAATACTGATGTGGTTTGAGCGATTTTGATAGAAATTCATTTGAGTCAAAGTTCTTTTTTGATTTCTTCGACATGATAACTCGAATTTGAAGAAATATACAAATGGTAAGATAGTTTTTAGAAATATTTAAATCTATCTTGATATACACATTCATAAAATACATGTGAATTAGTTAAGCTATCTAAGGACCATTACAATCTATCTAAAGATAGCTCAACTGGTCCAGATCACTTGTACGGTTAAATAAAATTACCGTACTAGTAAATTGTATGGATTTTTTTCATATTGTATGACAAATCTTTTAAGCTATTCAAAGGTTTACGTCATGGCTTAAAGACTTATAGCCAGGACCGACAGATCCGTTTGCGGTCACTGTGGTGACTTCGCTGATCGTTGCTTAGCCTAGTTGTCGGTTTGTAACAACTAGGGATTCAAGCAACTGTGCTTAGTATACTTAGTAAACACGTTGTTTTTTGTATATTATAAATCTTATATCAAATTGAAGTTATCAGAAAACGAAAGATAAAAAAAATACTGCTGAATTTAAAAATCATATTTTTTTTATTTAAATAAAATATTATTAAGTACTTGGGTACGTAATATTTTGTAAATTTAATTGTATGTAATAATAATTTTAATGATTTTTTATTTAAATAAAATATTATTAAGTACTTGGGTACGTAATATTTTGTAAATTTAATTGTATGTAATAATAATTTTAATGAATTTTTATTTAAATTCCGGGGTAAACGTCATAATAACAAGATTATTCAATTTATTGTTGTAAAGATTAAGGTATAATTTTTTTCTTTTTTTATTTCGTATTTGCTAAATTAAATGTTATGTAAATATTTTATATGTTTAAAATTAAGTCAAACGTAAATTTAAATAAAAGATTAAGAAGAACATATATTTTGTAGTTTTTTACGATTTTTACAAAAGTTATCATTTACATAATTAATCAGCCAGAAGTCACCCCGTCCAAAGGTGACATTCACAATGTAACTTGTGAAAAGTTCGTGACTAATTCTAAATTATGTTTGGACGTGTCTCTGAATACCCTCTAAGTTTGAAATGTCTTCCAAGTCCGGAGATTACAATCATGATCATGTTTGTTTTTTATATGTAAGTAATACCTACTAAATACTAATTCTATACTACAAATGCAAGCTTTCATAATAATGTATTTTAAGCCAAACTAACGTTATTAAATAAGTCAATATAAGTCTTATAATCAAAGTATTACTATTAAGATCTGTTTGTATATTTAAATGAGATTTTTTTATGTAATACTAGCTTCCGCCCACGGCTTCGCCCGCGTGGTACTTTGAAAAACAAAAACAAATATATCCCGCGGGAACCTTATATTTTTTCGGGATAAAATGTAGCCTATGTGTTATTCCAGACCATAATCTATTGCTGTGCCAAATTTCATTCAGATCCGTTCAGCCGTTTTAGCGTGAAAGAGTAACAAACATACATCCATACATTCTTACAAACTTTCGCCGACTTTCGCGTTTATAATATTAGTAGGATTAATAATTGGGCACTGGTGGTTTATAGTGATAGCCTGATCCTATAGTCGTGGGTTTGAGCTACTAATACTCTGAAACCCGCGGCTTAGTCAACTCCGCACGTATTCAGCATGTTTTAGTGACACGGCTGACTAAGCATCCTCTCGATGGTCCAGGTGCTGCGCAAGCGCATCTAAACAGGCTGCAGCGTGTTGGAAAAAAGTTCTACTACACCTGATTAAATCTATCTATCTATCTATATATATAAAAATGAATTGCTGTTCGTTAGTCTCGCTAAAACTCGAAAACGGCTAAACGGATTTATCTTATCTTGGTCTTGAAATGTTCGTGGAGGTCTACGGAAGGTTTAAAAGGTAAGAAAAAATCGAATAACTGCCGGGAAAACCCTAAAAATAGCCCTTTTCTATTTCCCATACAAACGTTTTCTAAATAAAATGTAGAGTCAATTTGAACTTTATTCATATTCAATAGAGTTCATATTAAATTATAATCACTCACTGTTATCTAAGCAATATAGAAGGCGGTACGAAGTTTGCCGGGACAGCTAGTCATTAATAAATGCAAAATATCTTGATATTTATGATTAAAATTCAAATACTTAAATCATTTTTTTCAATGAATACCAATTTATACCAGCAAGTCAAATATTCTGTATTTATCGATTTCTTATGATTCGAACATCTATCTAGTATTTTATACTACTTACCTTATTATTTTGATAAAAATATTTTTTTTGTAAAATAGCTGACATGCAAATTTTGTATCACATTTATCCAAGCAAATTTCCATATTTTCTCACCAATGTAACTTTCCCTGGACTCCCAAAATCGGTCCAGCCGAGACTAAAGAACAGCAATTCATTTTTACTTTATATATAAAGATATTTTAATTTTAAGCAACGAGTAGATTAGGAAATAGTTATATTTCTATATACGCTACATCACACGCATCCTATCCTAAATTTGAATACCTATGTACATACGTAACATACATTATTACTTTTATTTGTTGATCATGAAAAGAAAAGCATTAATTTAGTTTTTATTGTTTGAAATAAATAACTATTTGTAAATAATTTTGATGTTTTATTTTCTACTCGCTACCGTTATTTTAAAAACTTTAATACTTACTTCTTTCAAGCTTTTGATAGCAAGAAGATGGAGCAATGAAAGATTGGTTGATAATAAGTTATTTTCACGAAGGGTACATTTAAAATTAACTAATATTTTACGAGATAACCAAATTTGTTGAACAATGACGAAACCATTGTGGAGAGTTATGAATGAAACAAAATATAAAAGTCCCAACTGTTTTATTACTATCATTTATTTGAGATTTTTAGTTTTTTTTTTAATTTAGGCACAAGACATTCACTATACAATTTTGAAATAAAAGAACGACATTTTTTGGCCGTCATTGACATTGACATTTCTAGATGACAATACTTCAACAATGATTTTAATATCGTTCACACTATACGGCACGATATCGTCTAGTTAGTTTATAGACGTCTCTGTTCAGGTGCCTTACCAAAAACGCTTTGAGCAATATCAAAGTATACTGATATTTCGTATGATCTTAATTTTTTTTATTAAAGTAGTGTTACTTCAAGCTTGAAATGTGACTTTTTTTTAAGAACTTGTGGTAAGGCCCGGGTCTGTTTGCTCACACACTTGGAAATTCGTAGCTGTGTACATTCGAAAAGGGATTTTCAAAACATTTTGAGTGTGATATCGTGCTGTAAGTATAAAGACGATGATATTAGTCGACAAAAAGTTTATTACAGAACAAATATAGTACATGACAGAAGCTACAAAATTTTATCGAGCATGTTTTCTCATATTCGCACGAGAAAGAGCGAGACAAAACAGTCGACAAAATTTTGTCGTGACGTTCATGTTAGTCCTGCTGGTCTTAGCATACGTAACGGGAATGAACAAGTAGGTACCTATGATGAAATTACGTCACGACGACGGGCAGTCTATTTCCCTGAATAATTGTCTCGTACCGTACACGTCACGTTCACGTTACGTATGCCGTTAACATAAAAGTTTTTTGTGTTCCAATTACAAAAAGCATTAATTGAAATTCGAACTCGATGGAATTCGTATTTCAAATACAATCATTGAACTGAACCAACCTATTAGAATAAAACCGGAGCAAAATTTTTTGTGTTCCAATTACAAAAAGCTTTAATTGAAATTCGAACTCGATGGAATTCGTATTTCAAATACAATCATTGAATTTAATTAAATTTAACTAATTTGAAACTACAGATTGTCGAGACAAAATTTAAATGCTGTAAAATATTATCAACAACACATTTAACTTACCATTTATGTTGTTTGGATATGTAGATATAAATATTGTAGATATACATATATATGTGATATTTTGTCTAATATTTAAAGCCCCCTTGAGATTTATTTAAGTAAATTTTCTTAATAAGGGCAGTTTAGAATCATCATCATCATCATCTTCCTGCCCTTTTCCTAAGGGCAGCTTAGAATATACAAACAAATTGTGTAAGTACTTTCTGTTGCAACAGTATAAAGCTCTTTTAGTGAGGTAAGTACATTTTAGTAACATGTTGTTGTTTAACAAAAGAAAATAAAAATGTTTAATTCGAAAAAATTAAAAATATCGTTCATTTATCATAATTAATACACTGTTGCTTAAAAAATACAAATGAATTTGAAACAAATTTATGTAAAAATTACGAACTAATATTTCGATTTTTTTAAAGAAAATTTTTAAGGTACTGTCAACTTCAAAAGTTATTTTTGTAATTATTATACACATTATACTAATTATTGGCTTCGGAAATATTTTGAACAGACGCAAAAACGACGGTGTTTGAAGTGTCTGTCTGTGTCTGTGGCATCGTAGCTCCCGAACGCATGAACCGATTTTGATTTTGTTTTTTTCGTTTGAAAGGTGAATTAGTCGGAAGTATCCTTAGCTATGTTTGATGGAAATCGGTCCAAGTTGGCTGCCATAAAATGGCGAAGAAAATTTGTGTCGGGGTTTTTTTAAATTTTCAAATTAATTTAACTTGGTAATAATCACTTTTGACGCTGACAATTCCTTGATACCTCGTTCTTTCGAATTAGTGTGGTGAAAGGAAGTCGGAGGTTCCTTTAGTGCAACTTAAAACAACTGTTTCAAAGAAACACACGTTTAAAAAGTACATTTAAACATAGCTCCTTCGAGCGACTTTGTTCTTAAACGATACTTAAATCGCTAAAATATATTTTTATTATTTTATTTTTTGTAAATTTTTTAATGATCTAAGAGAAGTTTAACCTGAGATCGTTTTTTTATTATTTTTCGATTTGTTTTTTTTTTGTCATTTAGTATGATTATCTAATATTAATTAAACTAAAAATAACGTGAATAAAGTATGATGTGGGTATGCCAAATTTAAATTATTTTTGATTTTTTTAAACTCATTAGAGTTAGTCGCATCTCGCATGCATTGATTGGAAAATATATTAATTTACATTTACAAAATGTTTAATACTAAAATTAAATAATCTATAAGTTTTTTACTAGTAAATAAACATTATTTATAAAATAGTTACTTAAAGTAAATAAAAAGTTTTTTACTTACTTTTTTCTAAAGAGATTTATTTATAAATTGGCAGTTTTTTATGAAAAAATGCTTATTTACCAAAAAATAACTATACATTGATGATGTTCGGTGGTTTTTTTTTATTTTTTTTAACACCAGCATTACATTTTTACAAAATTAAAATTAAATTGGAATTAACAATGTATCCCTTATATTAATAATCACAGAGTTTAAGCTAAAAACAGGGGTTTGCCGCTTGCTACTTAAAAAAATGTTTTAAATGTAGGTACTTAAGGTTTAAATTAAAAAAATTAAAGCTCCGTTTTCTGTTCGACATTGGGGGTAAGAGGCAAACTCCTAACTCAATGATGCACATTTTACTAAATATAATCTTACAATTTATGTCCAAAAAATATTATTATAACAGAAAAATACGAAAATATATCTAACGAAGGATGAAATTTTTAACAAAAATTTATATGTGAGCATTCTCATTGGGACTATTTTTAAACTAAAAAGTAATGTTTTTTTTTAATTGCACTTTTTTCGACTACGAAGCAGATATTAAAAATATTAAATCAAGCCTTAATAATTTTGAAATGCCAAAACTGCGGACTGATAATTTCAGTTTCAAAAAAATGGAAGTGAAATAAAAAATAATCAGTATTCAATAAATATATTTCGAATTATTTTTACATAATGAGAATTATGTCAAAATGCAAGTTGAAACAGAAAATTCTTAATTAATAATACTCCGTAGTCATTCCTTATTTTTCGTAAATACTTACTTATACTTAAAACTACAAAAAACATGCAAACTGACACGGTAGACGAAATTGGATCACGGAATTTTGATTTATCAAAAGTGGGATCACAAAATTTACGGTAAATTATTGCTATGCTTAAAACATCATCGAAACTGGAAGAGCGTAGAAATCGAGAAATCTCGTCCAAAAAGTTATAAAAAGATCAAAAACTAGTATCATGATTCATGATTCAAACAGAATGTCACTTTGAGAAAACTACTGGTAAAAAAACATTTTAAGCATATCAATTTATTAAAGAAAAATGCTGTTTTGTCTTCCGACGCCTAAAGCTGCCCAATACAATCTTTTTCCGAAAATAATTAAGATATTTTTAGAACTTAAGAAGCTTTTTCTATTCTATTCGTCTTTTTCTTGCATTTCTTTCCTAGACGATTCTCCTCAATAGTTTCATCACAGTTCTTACTGACATTGTTCGCAACAAACAATTTTGTTTACCTCGTAAATATTAGTTAATTTTAAATGTACCCTTCGTGAAATAACTTATTATCAACCAATCTTTTATTGCTTCATCTTCATGCAATCTTGAAAGACGAGCTCTAAAATCAAGGTTATAAAAGTATAAAAAAAGCGGGAAAATATCAAATTGAGGAGAATCTCCTCTCAATTTTAGCGGCAAAGGTATTACGCCTTTGACATTGACATATATTTTTTAAACTTTGGCAAAGGTCGTTCATTCTGTCTTTTTTTTTGAAGACAATTCAGGCAAAGGTTTTTTATTCATTCAGCCCAGCTGGCAGTGTCATTTTTTTTAAAGGCAAAGGCAGGTGACGTTCAGCCAGGGTTAAGGCGCTGGAAGACGGTTGGATCATCAGTTGTCGCAGTAGACGGGCAGAACAGGGCTACGTGGCCAATCACTTGTTTCTTCGCTCTCACTGGATTCGCTACCCGATCTGTTGGAGCAAAGAGTATGGTGAACAACTTTATCGAAATGCGTTCAGCCGTTACAGCGTAGACACACATTTGAAGACGCACTTCCGCGTTTCATCATTATGTTTATCAATATATTTTTTCCCGTTTTAGCAACATTTTAATTGATGCTCCCCTATTGGTCGTAACGTGATGTTATATAACCTATAGCCTTCCTCGATAAATGGACTATACTCGTACAACAGAACAATAATATTTCAATTCGAAATAGTAGTTCCTGAGATTAGTGCGTTCAAACAAACAAACAAACAAACAAACTCTTCAGCTTTATAATAGACTAGCTTCCACCCACGGCTTCGCCTTGAACCTTGAAAAACAAAAACAATCTATCTCGCGGGAACCGTACATTTTTCCGGTAAAAAAGTAGCCTATGTGCTATTCCAGACTACAATCTATATCTGTGCCAAATTTCATCCAGATCCGTTCAGCCGTTTCAGCGTGAAAGAGTAACAAACATACATCCAGACATCCACACATTATTACAAACTTACACGTTTATAATATTAGTAGGATTAATCTTATACCTTTAAACGAGCAATTCTTGTACATATAGAATCTGAATCTCGAAAACGGCTTAACGATTTTCATGAAATTTAGTATACAGGGGTTTTCAGGGGCAAGAAATCGATCTAGCTAGGTTTCATTTTCGGAAAACGTCGTTTACTAAAAAAAAACGAGCAAAGCTCGGTCATTCAGGTACTTATGATCAAATGCCATACCTGTTTCTGGGCGGCGAGGACTCGACCACGAAATGTTGTTCCTCGATAGTCGGCAGCAGAGACGTGAGACGATCTGTAGGGCGGAGCACCTGGGGACAGACAAGTACCATTAGGCTAGGTTTGACAACATTGAATACTACATTAACTAATATTATAAACGCGAAAGTTTGTTTGGATGTCTGGATGTATGTTTGTTACTCTTTCACGGTAAAACGGCTGAACTGATCTGAATGAAATTTGGCACAGATATAGATTATGGTTTGAAATAACACATAGGCTACTTTTTATCCCGGAAAAATGTAAGGCTCCGCGAGATAGATTTGTTTTTGTTTTTCAAGGTATCACGCGGGCGAAGCAGCGGGCGGAAGCTAGTTCTGAATAATATAATGTCAAAAATACTTTTTGCTTCGGGTATTGGACTTGACATTATTCAGAATAAAAAAAAACGACTTCATCAAGGAGTAGGTTCTCAATTCCTCGATGTTTTCCTTCACCGTTTAAGAGCACTGGCATTGCGCACATAAATTATTCGAATGGAAAAACTCATTGGTGCACAACCAGGTTTGAACCCACGACCTTCGGATCGTGAAGCAGGGGTGCTGCCACTACACCGGTGGTTAAAAAGCAAACTTCATTTATTTCTTCACATTAGTTTGAAGGAACTAGTGATATGATAAGTGTGTGTACCTTGAGGGTGCGTTCGGAGAGTCTCCACACGAGCCGCTGGCGTTGGGGCTGCGCCGCGCGCGCCTCGTACCGGCTCACCACGCTCTTGACGAGATTCCGAACGCTCACCAGTGACGCATCCGACATCTGAAACAAAATTAATAAATTATATTTTAGAAAAACTAAAAACCACGCGTTGTCCTAGGCATAATATAAGTCAAAATTATATTAAAATTGTAAAAACACTTATTTTGTCCGCCATTTTGCGGTAACGGCCATCTTGGTTTTGTCATAGTGTATAGTAAAGACCTTTTATTTGATACGTATATTGAGGTAGTTGTGAATCTAAAGAGTCAGAGGCACGTCCAAACGGGATATTTGGCACATGCCTAAATTTTGCACAGTAGTTAGTATTCCGTACATGACAGGTTGCAAGCCTATTGCCGCTTATAAGAATACTAAGCTATGACACACATTTATTTTCTAGGTTATGTTTCCTCACGATGTTTTCCTTCACCGAAGATATCTACCGAGCCTGGGGATTACAGTCGTGAACATATATTTTTTTTCATATAGCCTGTCACTAACTACAAAATCATCCCAGCCGTTTTGCCAACAGGGACAGCTAAAGGTACTCGCATACATTCATCCCAAACACATTGATAAAATAATTAAATATTAGTGGACCTTTCAGACGCCATCTAGCTCCAAACTAAGCAAAGCTTGTACTATGGGAACCTGGCCCCTATTCAATAAACATTACAAGTCTACAAATTTGTAAAAAAGTGACGACAATATTGTCAAATTTTATGACAAGTGCTGTTTAATAAAACCTATAAATATGTAGAATTGTAAGAACATTTTACAATTTTGTAAATTTTCCTCCAGTAAATCGTAATTATTTATTAAACAGAAACTTGTAGAATTCATTGTAACCGCTTACAATTAATTGTATTTTACAATTTGTAATGTTTATTGAATAGGGGCCTGATAGCCGACATAT
Organism: Cosmorhoe ocellata; assembly: GCA_963675405.1. Lineage (NCBI taxonomy): Eukaryota > Metazoa > Arthropoda > Insecta > Lepidoptera > Geometridae > Cosmorhoe > Cosmorhoe ocellata. The sequence goes on from OY776273.1 coordinate 2,415,626, forward strand.
TAATTAAATACTTTATTTTGTAAATACATAATAATACCCAGAATCAACAAATATCTGTGTTCATCCCACAAATGTTGACCCCGGGTGGGGAATTGGGGATCGAACCCACAACCTACAGCGCAGAAGGCAGAGCTACTACCAACTGAGCTGTGAGGGTAGTTGTGTAAATACTCGTAAAAGTGACTCACATGGCAAAGCTGTTGCACTTGCGTTGCGAACTCGTACAGATAGAAGGCGTGCTCTGGGACTTCTGGTAGACGTGACCACTCCAACAACTGTTGTTCTGTAATAACAAGAATATAAGTACTCAGTACTATGAGCGGCGGAGATGCGAATGTTGAGATGGATGTGTGGAGTGACGAGGATGGATAAAATAAGGAATGAGTATATCAGGGGAAGTCTGAAAGTGGCACCGGTGCAGTGTTGCCAGATGAGACAAATTATATTAGTGTTTGGTGTTCAAAAGTGGTCAAAAATACAGTGTTTGATACAAAATTACAAAAAATGCCCATTGAAAAATTACAGTGTTCCCATACACTGTAATTTTTTTTAGTATTACAGTGTACAGTGGATCCTGTGAAAATACAGTAGATCTGCTGTAATTACAGTGTATCTGGCAACACTGCACCGGTGACAGAAAAGATGAGGAGTAATAGGTCAGCGTGGTATGGGCATGTTATGAGAAGAGATGAATGTCATGTGGAGGAGAGTGTTAGATATGAATGTGGATGGATACAGAGGGAGAGGTAGGCCAAAGAAAAGATGGATGGACTGTGTGAAAGATGACATGGGTAGGAAAGGAGTGAGTACTGAAATGACGAATGACAGAGGGAAATCGAAGAAGATCACATGTTGTGCCGACCACATAACGTGGGAAGAGGGCAGGAAGACGATGATATAAGTACTCAGTACAGTGAAGTAATATGAATATTGATTTGTCTTTCATAAGAACTTTCTTACAATAACAAACACAACAAAAAAAAGCTAAATCGTCCAACGTGTGATGCCGCCGTGACCAAGGGAAATACGGATTAGTTTTTATACAATATAGATTAATTATATTATTGAAGTTTTAGTGGGGATCCCATTTTTTGTGGTAATAAATATAGCCTATGTTACTCAGAGATAATGTAGCATTGTAATGGAGAAAGAATATTGAAATCTGTCCAGTAGTTTTTGAGTTTACTCGTTACAAACATACAATAAATTCAAATCTTTCCTCTTCATAACATCAGGGTAGACTGACTCTTCAGTAGGTCTACCATGAGTTTTCAATCTACACTCGCTAGCGACTGTAGTTACAAAACTTGTACAGCGCCTCTAGTGGATAGTTGGGTACTAAAACGTCACGTAGTTTACTATCCTACGTCACAGCGTACTACAGCGACTGTAGTTTGCGCTTCATTAATTTGCTTATAATTTGGTACCATGAGTAACAATTTTGACAGGTGTCATAGTAACGTACTATTACTACTGTAGTAACGTCAGCCGATCTAAATGTGACAACTCATGGTAGACGTACAGGTTTGAACCCACGACCTTCGCAAGACAAGGGTGCTGTCACTACACTCACAACGCTATCTATCAGTCGTAAGGGGGCGTACCTAGCTTGTGGTAGAGTAGCACTAGCGCTAGCTCGCTGGTCCGCGCGTTCACACAGGTCGCGTCACACGCCACTATCTCGAGCAGGTTGTTCAACTCACTCTCCTGAAACAAACAAACATAATATTGTTATATATTATATTACTTTTAAGCAGATCCAGTCCAACTAGTATGAAAGCCGTAGACCGATTTTCTCTATGGAAGAGAAGACTAAGTGGTAACAACTGTTTTACACGACGAGGATCTTATAATTATTATATCCTTTCAATAATTTACCTCCGTTTACTCCTTTTAATAATTTACCCGACAACACTACGGAAATTTACCTAGCAACACTATGGCAATTTACTTTAACACTACGGTAATTTATTTAACAACACTACAGTAATTTCTTGTCAACACTTGAGTGACATTACGGTAATATCCTGTTAACACTCGAGTTATTTACCTGACAACACTAAGGTATTTTACCTGGCAGCACTAAGGTAATTTACCTGACAACACTACGGTAATTTACCTGACAACACTAAGGTATTGACTGTCAACACTTGGGTAATTTACCTAATATCACTACGGTGATATACCTGACAACACTAATGTAATTTACCTGGCAACACTAAGGTAATTTACCTGACCACACTAAGGTAATTTACCTGACAACACGCAGGTATAGGCGCTGCCGTGTTCAGCTCCAACAAGGTCCGCAGCAGCCGCAGCCAGTGCATGGCGGTGAGGCGGCGCGCGCCCCCCGACAGCGCGAGCTTGTCCACTATGATGCGAGACATGCGCGACACGTCACCCGCCGTGCACGCGGACTGGGATATTGACACTGTGGACAACATTATTTATTTATTTACAAATTAAATAAAAAAAAATAATAAAAAAAAACCCAGACACAAGTTTTGCCCAACATTTTGTGATGGCGGCCATCTTGGATTTGTAATACAGTTGAAAATTTCAAAATATTTTTTATTTCTATTCTAGGATGGATAGTTTTTGAAATATAATGAAAAGAGTAGAATTAAGAAAGCCGCTGACGTTTTATTACGGGTATACTAACCACCTAGGTAAGATAATCAAATATTTGTTTTTGATTAGGACCAACTAATTATAGGCACTTACAATAGTCAATAATCTTTATTCATTAAAATCACAGGGATCATTCTTAATCTTACATACTAGGTGAGTCTAGGTGCCAATGCCAGTCCTATCCCCAGTCAGAGAAGAACTGACAACAAACTCGCTGGGCCTAGCGCTTGTATGATCCTTGTTAATATTGTTAGGGACACCTAGCAGAGTTGGAGCTGATTCATCCGTCTTTACTTTCTTTTACCTATGTATACATATAAAGTGTGTCCAAAAACTTCAGGGCGTGAATACAAATGAGGATTGTGGACATCGCGCGAGATCTCAGTTCGGTGCGAACGATTAGTAAGCAAGCGATTACCTAGCTCCTCGATGGTGACGTTGCGCTTCACGTTGTTCTGCGCGGCGTAGTCTTCGATGGCGATGTTCATGCACGACACCGTGATGCACGGCACGTGACACGAGCGCACTTTCATCTTCGTCAGGAATCTGCACATTCAACTTACTGTTAAACTAGTATTCAAAATTCTACTTAAGATAAGGATGCGTATTGCGTGCTAAAGATGGCTTCTCATGTGACCGTTTACACTTAAGCTAAGGAAGGCTTGCTATATAAACGTTTCCACTTTAGCTAAGGAAGGCTTGCTACGGGACCGTTTCCACTTTAGCTAAGGAAGGCTTGCTATATAATATCACCGTTTACACTTAAGCTAAGGAAGGCTTGCTATGTGACCGTTTCAACTTTAGCTAAGAAAGGCTTGCTATGTGACCATTTCAACTTTAGCTATGAAAGGCTTGCTATGTGACCGTTTCCACTTTAGCTAAGGAAGGGTTCCTACGTGACCGTTTCCACTTTAGCTAAGGAAGAGTTTCTATATGACCGTTTCCACTTTAACTAACGAAGGCTTATGACCGTTTCCACTTTAGCTATGGAAGGCTTGCTACGTGACCGTTTCCACTTTAACTAAGGATGGAGTTACCTGTCAAACAGAGTGATGGCGTCGATGAGCACTTCGGCCGGTAGATCGTACCACACCTTCAGACAGCGGAGTACGTGGGCTGCGCCGTCGCGCGCGCCGGTCGTTACCTCGCCGTTCTGGAATATAACAGTATTTACAGCTAGAATTAAAAATACGACTGAGAGCATTTGAAAATATCTTCTTAAAGCCACCATATTGGATTGATTGACATTTTGTCAATAGTCAATAGTCAAATATATTTATTTCAATGAAATCACAGGGATCATTTTGAAACGTCTTACATGCGGTGAATCTATGTGCCAATTCCAACCTATCCCCATTCCGAGAAGAACTGACAAGAAACTCGCTGGGCCCTAGCGCTTTTTTGTATGATCCTTGTTAATTTTGTAAGGAATACTTAGCAGAGTTGGAGCTGTTTCGTCCCAAGCTTTTTTATCATCTTAAGCTCCGTACTCACATACGGTTCTGCTCGATCGAGCTATCATGTCGAGCCTACATTTGATGCGGGTTACTACTGGATGCGAGCATTCGAGCTGTGAGTTTTGCGGTCCACACGTTCATATTTACTCGTTTTGGAGTGAAACTATCGAGTAATACCGAATGTGAGTACGGAGCTTAAGACTTAGATCAGTGGTTCCCAAACTCTTTTGTTTCACACCACTTTCAAAATTTTGCTGGATCCAGTGGACCCCCTGCATCTACATTACAACCAATTTCTAAATCTTGAAAAAAAAAAAGTGAAGATTAGATCTATCTATGGAAACTTGCGTTATGGCTGAGTTTGTGGTCAACATTTTAGTTCTTCACTATCGAAACCAAATTAACTTTCATGCACCCCCTGCTTACGATTGTAGACCCCAATTTTTTGTCACGTCCAACGTAGACCCCCGTCGACTCTCCCTAGACCCCTGGGGGTCCACCTGGATCACTTTGGGAATCACTGACTTAGATGATAAAAAAAGCTTGGGACGAATCAGATTCTAAGTAATATTACATACCTCAGATTCGGCCGGCAAGCACAACTTGGGCTGAAACTTGTGTTCCATCAGCAGGTACTCGTTGAGCGTGGCGTAGAGCGCGCCGGGGTCGCGCGACAGGTCGCGGGACGACGACGCGGCGGCCTCGTCAGCATCCGGGTGCTCCGCGCCCGCCCTCAACATCACGGGGCTTTAGTTCGAGCGGCGGGTGAATCGGCACTGGAGATAAAAAATTACTGTTAGGGTTTACGTTATACACCGTGAAATTTTAATGGTTGTTTTCCCGCAGCGAAATGGTTTGGTCTTGGTAATACAATCGTTGTATAAAAAAATTAAATATTAGAAACAAAAAAAAATATTTGAAAATTTAATTCGTAAGCGACCACGAACCAATAGTAATTCATCCCGATACCTACGTGAAGGCGGCCGGCAGCGCGTGCGATTCGAATAAGACTTGCAAGTTACGTCTAATGTTACTATTGTTCCTCATGTTTTCGAGTTGATGAATTATTTTTAAATTATTTTAAAACAAAAATATCTTTATTTTTTTACTTTTACTCTTTTTTTCGAAAGTACTCCTTAAGGCAAGTTGTTCTACCGCGGGAAAACAACCATTAAAATTTCACGGTGTATACTTGACGAGCTGATACCCGCAGCTTCGCCCGCGTGAATGTCGATTATCGAGACTTTTCATACAAACTTTCATCCCTTATTTTATCCCCTTGGGGGTAGATTATATCAAAATAATCAAAATCCTTTCTTAGCGGATGCCTACGTCATAACATGTACCTGCATGCCAAATTTCAGCCCGATCCGTCCAGTGGTTTGGGCTGTGCGTTGATAAATCACTGTCAGTCAGTCAGTCAGTCAGTCAGTCACCTTTGAGTTATATATATTTAGATGATTGACTGACAAATCCAAGAACACCTCATTTGTCAAAATTTGTCCAGCCGTTAGGGCTACAGCGACAGCTAATATAACTCATACATACACTCCCACTCACATTACCCTTCCTTACATACAATCGGACAAAAAACAATATTCTTTTAAGTTAATAAACGTATAAATGGCGTCTTTGTATTATTATTCATTGGCATTATAGTGGTACCATTTATTATCTGTTTATATACTACTGCTCAAATAAATAATAAGTTTTACGTCAGAATTGTTGACAACATTTTTTGTTTGAACATTCGATAAATTTTCTAGATTGTCTTGCTTTTCTTGTTTATGGAATTTGAAATGATTTCTTCAAGCCAGACATAGTATTATTATTTCATTCTATTTCGTGATCTTGTCGGTTGAGTTATCTATAGAATCTTTAGTAGTTCTGATCTTACTATTCCTCATTTATCAAAATCCGCCCAGCCGTTACTCGCTAGCGATTATAGTTAAAAAATGTATGAAAACTTGTACAGCGCCTCTAGCGGGTAGTTGGGTACTAAAACACCACGTAGTTAACTATCCTACGTCACAGCGTACTACAGCGACTGTAGTTTGCGCTTCATTCATTTGCTTAGAACTTGGTACCATGAGTAACAATTTTGACAGATGTCATAGTAACGTACTATTACTACTGTTGTAACGTCAGCCGATCTAAATGTGACAACTCATGGTAGACGTACTGGAAGAAATCGTGGTAAGGCCCCAGGTAAAAGTAAAAAAGACTTACCTATGCGTGCGCAGGAGCAAGCAGCGGCTATTTGTCGTTGTATATGCTCGCGCCGATCCCCCCTCAGCTCGCACACCCGGAGATTGAGTGACCGGGCGCGAAGGCCCTAGTACCTGACCACAAGAGAGCGCTACGTCAACACACGGCAGCCTAGACCGCGGCGTATTGATGGTTAGAGGAGTTGGGAAGATCAAGGATAGAGATTCTCGAAGGATAAAGGAAGATAAATGATGAGGTCGTCTATATAGCCGAACTTTTTAAAGATAAATTATGAGGAATTATGAAATTATCGTCTATATATCAAAATATCGATATAGCCAAAGATTTTAAGATTCAAGATAAATGAGGTCGTCTATGTATCAAAATATCGATATAGCTTAATTTTCTAAGATTTTAAGTTTCAAAATAAGTTATGAGGTCGTCTATATATATCAAAATGTCGATGTATCCGAACTTTGTAAGATTTTAAGATTTTTAGTTCCAGTACACAATTTGGGAATTTTGGAACTTATAGAGATTTACGTTGACTAGAGCGTTAACAAACTCAAAATAGAAAAATTTTGTTACGTGTTTTGGGATTATAAAGTTTATTTTCAAGGGATTTGGGTTATGGTGTGAGGGTATCGGGATTTGCCGATACCTTTAAGGTCGACAGGTTTTACCACAAGGTCACCGGGTTCAATGTCTTGTTGAAAAACAATTGCCCAGCTACCTCAGCGCCTCTTAACAGCCAGATCAGATACGTACAGACAGTGGTTGAGCACTGTTTGTAGGCCTAGTACACTGAGCTCTATGAGACACAGTGACGCAAAGCTTTAGAAACTTTGATAATGCACCGGTCTTCCCTGACCCGTAGTATACACTGGGTTGTTCCCTTAATACTATATTTTTAGGAACTATCGAAAGTTCTTCGCAGTAAAGCGATGGGTCTCTTGATAGGGGAATTACAATTATAAAATTACCTGTAAAGTCGTCATAAGAAACATTATTATGTGTTTATACATGTTAATCAGATCAGCCCCCTTACCACGGGCTCACGAATATAATCGTACCTAATTTTGTAATCTGTTTACAAAGATGCGACTTTAACATAAATTTGAAATATCTTAGTTTGATAAATTTCTGTCAATGGAACGAATTTACGCGATCTTTGTAAACAAACACCAAAATCAGAACCGAAATCCGCAATTTCCAGAGTAGGCCCCCAGATTAAGGTCAACCAGATTGTTCCAGGATATTAATTAAATGAAATACCTGTCTATTTCCTTTTTTTATGAACTTATTGTGGATAAACTGCTAGTGAAACTTTTCATTTGTTCGTGTGTATTATTTCTCTCTCGTTTAGACTAGTCTCACAGCTCAGTTGGTAATAGCTCTGCCTTCTGCGCTGCAGGTTGTGGGTTCGATCCCCACCCAGGACTAACATTTGTGTGATGAACGCAGATGTTTGTTCTGTGTCTGGGCATTATTATTTATTTTATGTACTTATGTATATACAAAAACAAAAAAAAGTAGGTATATAATCAATCTATCAGCTATTTATGGTTCGCATAGTACAAGTTTGAGGCTAGTTAACGTTGTGTCCACCAATAATTATTTATTAATGTAACTATTTCTTTCAAACATCATCATCTTCCTGCCCTTATCCCACGTTATGTGTGGTCGGCACAACATGTGATCCTCTTCCATTTCCCTCTGTCACTCGTCATCTCATTACTCACTCCTTTCTTACTCATGTCATCTTTCACACAGTCCATCCATCTTTTCTTTGGCCTACCTCTACCCCTGTATCCATCCACATTCATACCTAACACTCTCCTTGTCACATGACATTCATATTTCTTTCAAACACTGGATGAAATTATTAAAGTCCACCTCAGAGACTCGTTGAAATGTTAGTATCTACATAAATTCTCTCCAGTAAAAATGGAAAGTGTATAACACTACGTTTAAAATTCATAAACGTTATCACTACGCTCTGTTTGGCTCAAGACACGCAATGCATTAAGCGACTCCGTAGAGTCTTACGTAGTATTCATGTTCACCATTTTAGTTTAGTTTTCTGTAGAATTACCTCACTTATTATAGAACAGTTTGCTTTTGAGTCGAATAATAACCATTTTTGTCTACTTTTTAACCCCCACCCCCCCCCCCCCCCCGAACCCGACGCAAAACCAATGGTGTGAAGTTTGTCTATGTCTGTGTCTATGTCTGTCTGTCTGTCGGCATCGTAGCTCCCGAACGCATGAAACTATTTTGAGTTTGTCTACAAAATGGCGGATTACATATTTTTTCACAACTCCCTCAATATAGGTATCAAACAAAAGGGCTTGAGTAGTACTACTATCCACTATGACAAATTCCAAATCCAAGATGGCCGCTACCACAAAATGGCGGACCAAGTTTGTGTCAGTGATTTTTCAATTATTATATTATTTAACTTGTTGTATACCTTAAAGTAGGTAAGGAAACTAGATTACAACGCAAATTATTACAGTCAGCTATAACAAACTCATAATATCACTGTAATTTAATCTATCGATAATGTGATGCGATATTTTATGTGCGTCATACACTTCTTAGGTATTAGGAACCTGACTTATAAGGTTGCTTATACTCTCTAACTATAAGGTTGATATTGCTACGTAAAGTTTAGTCTTTGTAGGTCTTCTATAAACAATGTTATTGTAATGTAGCCTTTTCAAACCCCGCCGAAAAGAGGGGTGTCATAACAGTTCTATAGAACTAATGGAAGTTACTAGATATTATTAGTTCTATAGAACAAATGGGCTAGTTTTCGTTTCAATAGTCCTAATCCTTGAACTACAAAGATAAAAAAGTTTTAATAGTTCTATGACGTCACAGTCCTATAGAAGAAATGGGAGGTACTGATAAGTTTTTAGTGTATTAGTGTATCTATGATCAGTGTGTCTGTTGCATGAACGGGATGAATCGATTTTGATAATGTTTTTTTCGTGATATGGCGTTTATTTGGCCCAATCACTAATTAATTTTACTTTGTTTTCGTTTCCGTAGATATAAAGGTTGTTAGAGTGTTCATGCTAGGTAGATAGAGGAACGGGGAAGAAATAATGTTATGCCAGCTTACCGCAATGATGTGAGGAAGAAACAAAGGAGATCTTTCATTTAGGGCCCAAAATGCCGGCCAAAAGAAATGGTTAAGTATGAGCACGTTTGGGAGTCAGTCTGAGTACTTTTTATTACCACACCAAGTTTCTACAACCATTGCCTCAGTTGATTTTGTTACATAATGTACAGAAATTAGATTTTTTACCTTAAAAAGAATCAACTCCTAGCTTTCAATAAACCCATAAACGGTTTAAGTTCTCAACGTAAATTTCATTTAGACGAAGTCTTTAGGTTTAAACTGGTGACTAGTAAAATACATTATGTAAATAAAAAACAGATGTGACCCAGAATTATAACAAAGAGGGGTAAACGTACTGACAAACCGTTATTTAGATTATGGGATAACTGGAGAGTTCAACATATACATAATGTCATTGACCCGACTCGCAATCGCCGGTTTTGTCTGAATTTTTACCACTTATCACTGTTTTTACAATAAGTTATTATTATCATCTTACCTACCCTTACGATTTTACTATAAGGAACATTTGAAGATATTCCTTTTCGCAACTTTTTGGGTTGTAACTTCCTACTAATATTATAAACGCGAAAGTTTGTAAGAATGTATGGATGGATGGATGGACTCTTTCACGCTAACACGGCTGAACGGATCTGAATGAAAATTGGCACCAGATATAGATTATGGTCTGGAATAACACGTAGGCTACATTTTATCCCGAAAAAATGTATGGTTCCTGTGGGATAGATATGTTATTGTTTTTCAAGGTATTACGCGGGCGAAGCCGCGGGCGGAAGCTAGTTTTGAATATATTTTTACAAATTTCAAAATGAATTCCTTCTACAATGTTTATTACAACGAAATGCTAGGAAATTCATTTGGGAATTCCAGGCGTGGTCCTTCATACACACGTAAACAGTTAAAACATTTTTTCTTTGAAATTCAAATAATACGTGTTGTCGTTTTTTGTATCACGCACGTCCTGTTTACTACATATTCGTTACTATCCGTCTATATTGTCTATGCCTTATCAACAGCTGATCCGCTTAAAACGCGAATGATTATCTATTTACGAGCTATCCTATCACTTTCAAACAGTCTGATCGTCACTAGCCAATGTCACGACATTCAAATTGTTATCTTCTACGCAGTCCTTTATTATTTTTAGTGCGATTTTATAATCACGTCGTTGGAAGGTCGTTGACATAACAATGCACGCAAATAACAAAGAAAATAATCTATAAAAAAAAAAAAAAATATGATCACGACTGTAATCCCCAGGCTCGGTAGATATCTTCCTCAGATCTTTAGTTACTTAGATCTTTGAGGATATCTAAAGAGGGTAGTCAGAAGCACGTCCAAACATGACATTTGGTACATGCCCACATTTTGCACAGTAGTTAGTATTCGATACGTGACAGGTTGCAAGCCCATCGCCGCTTATAAGAATACTAACCTATGACACACACCTTCGAATTTTTGGTTCTAGGGTGTGCCGGTTTCCTCACGATGTTTTCCCTCACCGTTTAAGAGCACTGGCATTGCGCACATAAATTTTTCGAATGGAAAAACTCATTGGTGCACGACCAGGTTTGAACCCACGACCTTCGGATCGTGAGGCAGGGGTGCTACCACTACACCACCAGCGCTCTTATATCAATAATCTATACTTATAATAAAACTGTTACAGGTCAAATTCTGTACAAGATACTCGTATTTTGAAATTTTTTTTGGAAGACACTAACCTATACTGAAATCAAAACTGTATTTATTTATTTTCATTTTTGTCTGTCTGTATCTGAATGAAATCAAACGAAACTAGGCACGGTTTGAGTTTATACTACGAGGTAAGACATAGGATACTTCTTATCCTGTACGTCGATTCTGTAAAATTCAAACATCAACTCGTATCTCACATCGCTATTCACTCTCACTTCGCATAAGACGCTTTTTGTTAGACACTTTGAATCGGGTTCGAGTGCGAAGCGAGTGTCGAAGTGACTTGGGAATTACCGTATAGAATGCCACTTCTTACGTCATCTCATACTTTTTCTGTCAAAATCTCCCGTCAATTTAGTTCAACTCGCTGACACGCTCGCAAGAGTGGCGCTAGTGTAAATTCGAATTATCAACAGAGTTTTTAGAATGCCAATCAAGAAACTCACAGCGGATTCAGATTCGAAGTTTAGAAGGTCTTACAGAATCACACAGCTGAAATTCAGCACGGTTCCTTTGGGAGAGGGGACGAAAGTCCAAATGTGTACTTAGCTGTAATTCATCAACGCGTAGTCCGATTTCATTCTTTCTTTTGTTAGAAAGGTGATACTTAAGAATTAATTAAGAATACTTAAAATACTTAAGGATTTTTTCGTAAATCCAAGGTCATCGGTTTGGTACTTCATAAATTACAGACATCACAACCCATGGAGGGAGACAATTGAAAGGCAACGATGCAAAAGGCTGCAGGAATGGCTATAGCGAACGAAGTCGCGGGTTCAGCTTGTATTGAATAACTACGTTTTAAAAACTAAATAAAACAGACTTCAATGTTACACTGCGTAGAATATTATAGACAAGGCTAGGATTGTATTATTACTTTTTTGCTTCAATTTATTGTTTCGATGAGTTCATAGACAACGTATTCTAGTTATTTGTTTTTATCAGCATTACTTACTAGGTGAGCAACAAATTAAAATAATTTACTGCATAGCTACTGGTTCATTCGTAGTGAAAGTGTGTGCATAATGCACGTGCGTGAAGAAAACATTGCTATTACTTTTCTTAAATATACATAAAATATAAAAGGATAAGTCCTGACTGATTTGAATAGATACAACGCACAGCCCAAACCGCTGGTCGACTTGAGATTTGGAGGGTATGTTCGTCTTGGTATGTGGTCGAGCAATAAGACGGGATTTTTGGAAATTCCACTTTTAAGGGGGTGAAAAGGGCTAAAAACGGTTGTATGAAACTTTTTAACGCGCTGTACGATTTTCATGAAACTTTGTGTGTGTAATGTAAATACAAAACAAATGTATACGTGTTTCGATATTTTTCAATAGAACCTTTAAAAAGGGGTAAAATATGGGCTCAATGTTTATATGGGAACTTTTTAAGGGGTGGTACGATCGGTCTGCATCTTGGTTTGGATACTTTAGATGCAAAACGATGTAAAACGTATATCTTGATTTAACAAAATAACTCTCCCAAAAGGGTTAAATGGGGTGTCAAAGTTCTTTTGACGAGTGGTGTAACTCGGTTGAAATACTATCTGTCTTGGTATGTAGGCGCCCACTAAGACGGGATTTTTGGAAATTCCACTTTTAAATGAGTGAAAAGGGCTAAAAACGTTTGTATGAAACTTTTTAACGCGTTGTACGATTTTCATGAAACTTTGTTTGTGTAATGTTAATACAAAACAAATGTACACGTGTTTAAAGATTTTTCAATATAACCTTTAAAAGGGGTAAAATGGGGGCTCAATGTTTATATGGGAACTTTTTAACGGGTGGTACGATTGGTCTGAATCTTGGTTTGGGTACTTTAAATGGAAAATAATTTAAAACGTATATCTCGATTTTTCAAAATAACCCTTCAAAAAGGGTTAAATGGGGTGTCAAAGTTTTTTCAACGAGTGGTGTGATTTGTTTGAAACTCGGTTTAAATACTTATGAGGCAAAATAAATGGACACATATTTCTGGATTTTTCAAAATAACTCTTCAAAAAGGGTTAAATGGGGTGTCAAAGTTCTTTTGACGAGAACTCGGTTTTAATACTTAAAAGGAAAAATAACATACATACATACATACATACATAAAATCACGCCTGTTTCCCGACGGGGTAGGCAGAGACCACGGATCTCCACTTTCTACGATCTTGACACACCTCTTTTGCTTCATTCTCTCTCATCACATTCTTCATACATGCACGTCGGTTTATGGTACTCTTGACTTGCCTTTCTCTAAAACGTTCCCAGAAAATAACCCTCACAAAGGGAAAAACGAGGTGTCAAAGTTTGTATGGTCTTTTTGACGGGTGGTGTGATTAGTTTTAAAAACGGTACCTATGCCAAAATAAATAGACACATATTATATAATTATGGTTTCCCAAAATAACTCTCAAAAAGGGAAAAAAGGGGCGTCAAAGTTTATACCTATAGGACTTTTTGCGAGAGGTGTTGTTTGATTAGTTTGAAACAGAATTTAGATTATGAATTGCAAAATAAATGGACACTATTGGTTTAAATACACTACATACGAAATACATACAAAAAGTCGGCAGAACGGCTGGACCGATTTTCATGTTTTTTGATTTGATGTGTTTTTATTAAACAAAACCATTTATAAATGAATGAATCGTGGACGAAGTCACGGGCAACCTAGTACATAATAAAAATTATCAAAAAGATTTACTTATCTTATTTTAAAAATAAAAAACTCGTTTTGAGAAAATTTATCAACCGTTTTTGTATCTTTTTAGTTCATCGTAAATTGATATGTAAAGCTTTTACAACCGCCATATTTGATTTTTAGACATTTGATATCACTCATCTATATTTTATCATCATTCTCCTGCCTTTATCCAACGCTCAGTGGAGTCGGCACATGTTTTCTTCTTCCACTCACTCCTATCATTCGTCAACTCTGAGTCTACTCCTCTTACATTCATATCATCTTTCACACAAATAAACCACTTTTTCTTCGGCCTACCTCTACCTGCGTACCCAGATACACTCATACCCATAACTCTTTTGGTGACATGGTTTTCATCCCTCGTCATCACGTGTCATCGTTCATCTGTATTTACGTACACAAAAACGTTACCCAACGTTTAAACCAAGGTATATAACAAGTATTCTACAAGTTTAAAACTGTTACTACTATAATATTCAACAGACGTTACAGAATAATTGTGTAAAGTAAAGACAAACAATTACCTATTATGGTTTAGAAACGTTTTGTGTTGTATAAGTTTCTCGTTCACATACATTGTCGTAATCAGCTTAGTAGGAAAACTTTACAGCCTATTATTACCCAACTGCGAAGGAGGGTTTATAAGATGTATATTATGTATAAAGTATGATAGGAGTGAGAGGAAGAAGAAAACATGTGCTGACTCCCCTTTGCGTAGGATAAGGGAAGGAGAATGATTATGTCTGTTTGATTGCTGGAGTCCGGCTGGACGGATTTTGACAAATGTGCCGTTGGATTCGATCAGGATCACAAGACTGATATAAACTATACAAAATTATGTAAAAAATCCAAAATGGCGGCTATAAGAAGAAGCCATTTTCTATCACTATTATGTTATCTATTATTTTATAACAAACTGATATGCAAAAAAAATATCTACAAAGTATATTTATTTTTACCGAAAGTGTCTCCATTTCAGCAACCCCTCCATTTATTTTATAAAGCATCTTTATTTACGTGAGAAATGAATACAATAACAATAAGAATGCAAAACAGAAATTAATTGAGCTGTGTTAATTAGTTTTAAAGAAATAAGAATATAAATATACTCGTATATAGAATAGAAATAAGTCATTTAGTATTAATAGTAATAGAAATTGAACTTTAATTATGTAACCATACCTTAGTAAAGTAATTAACTTAGCAACTTAGATTAGCTTGGTCAACTATAAGCTTTTTTATTTTATTTTATTTTAATTAGTTTTAAAATAGAAATTAGTGGTTATTTTGTGACGTCGCTTTAAATAAGGCTTAAACAACCGTTTTTTTAATTTATTACCATACGTGCCTAGTTAGTTCAGCCACTGCGAAAATGTGACAAGAAGTTCCGTTAGAAAACGATAAAAACCAATATGGCGTCGCGTCCATTTATCAGTGTTCTAATTTTAAAATTCTATTTTTAGAAAACCACGGGTTAAATATAAGTAAAACAGTAATTATTATTTTTTTGGAACTAGCTGCGCCCTGCGGTTTCATCCGCGGTTGTGCAGTTTTATACTTTAACCCCTTTTTTCCAGGATAAAGAGTAATGTGTTAATCCAAGGTAGGTACACCAAATTTCCTGTCTGGGTGTGATTATGTATTATTATGTACGTATTAACAAAAAAAAGGTTATCAATCTATCAGCCATCTGGTTCCCATAGTACAAGCTTTGCTTAGTTTGGGGCTACATGCCGTTGTGTGAACTGTCCACCAATTATTAATTAGAAGCGAAAGTATCTCTGTTCGTTTGTTTTTTCCGTTAGTTTTTCACGACTCGGCTGATTGGGTCTATAAATATCCTATTTGGTTGTAGTAAGCCAATAGCAACAATCAATTTAAATGCGCAATACGTTATCGACGAGATACGGCGGCGTCCTACTTAGGTAGCTACCTACTTATTTATTGGGACAGTTGTACGCAACAGACGATTATTGTAGGTTGACTGTTTTATGTCATGTATGTATATCCTACTAATATTATAAACGCGAAAGTTTGTAAGAATGTATGGATGTATGTTTCTTACTCTTTCACGCAGAAACGGCTGAACGGATCTGGATAAAATTTGGCACATATATACCTAGATTAGAGTTACATCGAAATCGGTTGACAAATAAAAAATATAAGAATTTGATGAAAAACCTTATCCATTCGT
Source organism: Cosmorhoe ocellata (assembly GCA_963675405.1). Classification (NCBI taxonomy): domain Eukaryota; kingdom Metazoa; phylum Arthropoda; class Insecta; order Lepidoptera; family Geometridae; genus Cosmorhoe; species Cosmorhoe ocellata. The sequence continues at coordinate 2,431,659 of OY776273.1, forward strand.
ACAATCCCAGTCGCAGTATATTCAAAAGTTATATAACGCGTACGTAGTCGCGGGTATCAACTAGTGTAGAATAAACGCGGAAAAATAATGAAAATACAAAAAAAAAATACAAAAAATACAAAAATCTTTATTAGGAACAAAGAAAAACAATGTAGAATAGGTACAGTTGTGGGCTGACTACTGCAAAAGTTAAAAAAAACTGTGTAGCAGAGTCAGCGCCCTCCTCCGCTAGAAAGACAATATTATGTTCTAATAAAATTAATTTCAATTGTATAAAAATATGAGAGGAAAGTATAAAATGACAATCGACCAAGGTCTTCCTATCAAGTTCAAATCGGGTTGGAGGTTATAATATAACCAAAGTAGCCTCACCTTGACCGCATTAAAGCATTTTATTTTAACTGGTGATTATCACTCGCTTCGAGAATGCGATGGTTATTTTGGAAATCTTTATGAATAATTGTGTGGCGCAATATTGATTCCATCGAGCATTTTGGGTGTCCACTCTGCAAAGCGATAACGGTTTTTGGAACGAAGTCCCTTATCGCGCGTTGTGAAAGGGGGCTAGACGGAAAAAATTCTCACGAAAAGTTGTAACGACACTTTTTGCTATAGTTGTAAGCCGTGCGGCGTGCGCGTGTTTCTCTGTCTGTCTCTCTCTGTCACAAATTAATCGAAAGTTTCGAAATCGAAAAAATTCCATCCGGGTGTCCCTTGACACCTCTCAAGTTTTTTATTTCTATTCTAGGACTAGCTTCCTCCCACGGCTTCTCCCTCCTTCGCCCGCGTGCTACCTTAATGAACAAAAATATATCTATCCCACGGGCACCGTACAATTTTCCGAGATAAAGAGTAGCTAATGTGCTATTCCAGATTTAACTAGATTATAATCTACCTCTGTGCCACATCCAGATTCGTCTAGCCGTCTCAGCGTGAAAGAGTAACAAACATCCATACATACACACTTTCGCGTAAACATTATTAGGGATGGATAACTTTTGAAATATAAAGAAAACCGCACACGACTTAGCACGGGTATAAGAACTTATCTATGAAGGATTATCAAATATTTGTTTTTGATTAGACCACTTACGTAGGCATATACCTATGTAGGTATGTAGAACATAAAGTGTCCAAAAACTTCAGGGCGCGCGCGAAATCCCAGTTCGGGGCGATCTACTAGTTAAGTACCGATGATACGATAATTTGAATTTACGAGTAAGATTGGTGTGACGTGATGATCAGTGGTGGCCTGGTAGTGGATTTTTGTTCCGTGATTAATTAAATAGATTATGTTCAGGAAAGGCCTAGAAGAAACCGCAGTTTTGAGGTCACTCTCAAGGCACTCGAGGTAAACAACACATCGAAACAAGAACGGTAGGTGTTTTGACATCACATCGCAACGAATACGAAGTTGATACTTCCGCTTGAATAAAATTTGCAAAATTTAATGTTTTTTTTGTTTTAAGTATGATTTGCGATCAGTTTCCCACTATGAGCAAATGTTTTGGGTTTGGTGTCGGGCAGAGCACTCCCCCTGTCTCAGTCACAGTTGGTGGGTAGGTAGGTACTCTTCATTTTCAGTCAGCAAGTTGCATGACATCCTTTTTAATGATAAATTTAATGATATGTTTAAATTATACAGCATTTGAAGATAAAGGTAGGGAGAAGTTAAAATTAGCTTTCTGTATAATAATTTTGGATAAAACTTAATACCAGTAAGTACAACACTTTCTTCACTCCTGTACTTAACTAAAACGGCTTTAAAAATAATAATGTACTTCTACTATCGGCGAATGTGAATTGTGTGTGTGCCTCCTAATGTAAAATGGAATAATTATTTTTTATCTACCCTCTTGTTTAGTTTAAGTAACTTTATTTTTTGTCTTCCTATCTTTGTTGTGTTACAAGTATATTATGTACCTACTTGAAGAACCACGGAAAAGAGGGGACTCTTCTAACACAGGTGTAAAACTTAACAGAAGAGATCCCAACCCTACAATTGATTTACTATGTAACTAAAATAAAAAGATTTTTACTTTTACTTTACTTTTTTACATGAAAATGAATAAATATTGGTGGACATTTCACACAACGCCATCTAGCCCCTAGGTAGTTATTTCACCAATGAATCCAGAGTTCTTGACGGGAGTGTAAAATATTAAAGTGAATAGTTCCTTTTTAAATCCATCGGAGGAAATCCCGAAAATTTTGTACAAAACAGTCATCTTTTCTTTAAAAATGACTTGACAATTTGACTGACTTGTTGACAATGACAAACCTATTACCAATTTAAACGATAGACACTGGCAAAACTAATCTCAAAAGAGACAGATGCCATAAACAAAGAAGAAATAAAAAACAGTCATTAAAAATACACTTGACACTGGCAAAATTCAAAAGATCTCTTTTGAGATAAATTTTATAGGACCAAGAAGACACTTGCCAAAATTCGTTTGGACACCAGCGATTGACTTGACAATTTGACTGACTTTGTGACAATACTAATAATAAAACACTTGATACTGACAAAAATTATCTCTAAAAGACAGATGCCATTAAAAGAAGAAGAAGAATACCCAAACCCACAGACAAACATACATAATTATTAATCCTTCGCAGACGGATAAAAAGTAGCATTACCTAATACTCGTAATCTTGGCGTTAAGAGAATAAACATTCAACGATCCTCATATAACCCCCTGCCTACGTAATTTGTAATTGTAACAAACAGCTAACAGATTTGAGTCAAAGCCAAGGTTAGTTTTTTATACCCACTGGTCACACTGAAGGAGATTTTAAGAGTGTCACTTTCGGGAAATTTCTGGATTGAGTTTAACAGTGACTTCGTCCGCATTGAATATTTTGAGATCAATGTAGCCTCTCCCAGCCCTTCCTTCCTTCTTTAGTATACAATCTCTTTGCCTAGTTTAATTAAGATCCGTTCAGCGATATAGTCGTAAAAAGGTAACAAACAAACAGCATTATTGCATAATTTATAAAACTAATATGGATTCTTTAGCTGACTGACTGAAAGATATCAGCAGTATCAGTTATAATTCGCAGAGAATTTAAAAACAAATGACTGAAGTGACTTTGTGTTTTCAATAACAATCACTTGACACTGACAAAAATGATCTCTAAATAGACAGAAGCCCTAATAAGGAAAATGGAAAGCTTATAGCTTTAGGAGAGCTGAAATTTGGTAGGTCGTTTCCTTTCAAGGTCTAAAAGGTTCTCGAAATTTAAAGAAAATATCACGACATGTAACCTATAAAGTCTAAAACATACAATTATATAAACAAAAGAGTGACGTAATAATATCCAACCAATGGTTGTAATACAAACACCATTAGAAACGGTAGATTTCTCTACATTGTGTCGAAATATCGCACAAAACCGATAAAATTTACCAATAACTCTTATGAACTAAAAATGACGATTGTACTCGTCAACAGGCGGAAACGCCCCGGGGCGACAGCGCAGCCGAGCCACTTGAAACTCAAATTTCGGTGTGATAGAGTTTACTTTTGTTTGAACAAGTTTATGTTATTAGCAAGCGGGATAAATTTCCGGTCTGTAGAAGCCGTTAAAATATCTCCTTGCGTCTTTGGTAATATGTATAATCGTGAGTCATGGATGACGTCATAGACTAGCGAAACAATGGGTGTCGGCAGTTCACTCATAAAAATAAATTGTTGCCATTCTCGGTTGTTTTAGTGTCCTAAAGCACAGATAAAATACCCCAAATGACATTACTTTTTACAGAAACAAGCTACGTGGTCTAGTTTTCTTTTTATAAGTATTTATGTCAAGTAGGACCAAGGAGGTGTATATCCTGCAGGATGTATTTACGTAATTCCAATAAGATTTTATGTTTGTAAATTTATAGACCTTGTTTTTGTGTGTAAAACACAGTAAATATATCCAAGATTATATTACTTTTTACAGAAACAAGCTAAGTGATCTAGTTTTATTTTTATAAGTATTTTTATGAAGTGGGATATTGAAACTTTTTGAATTTTTTTGTAACGGTTTTACCTCCGTCCGTTGGCAGATTAACATGTAACATTTTTAAATTGATCAATATGTTCTGTTGTACCTATCATAATCATTTAAGTGCCTCTAGGCCTTGATCTCAATGTTTTTTTTTCACAAACATGGTCATCTGTAGACATCTTTCTCAAATAAAAAGTTACTAAGATCTTTGAGAATCTAGAAGGTACCTACTTATAAGCACGACTGTCCAGTCCTAAACTTAGCAAATCTTGTAATAGAATCAAATGAAATGACACAAATTTGCAGGGGTGTGATTTCCAGAAAAATATAATATTTGTCTTCAAATCGGGGGTCAATAGGTTCCTTTTAGGTAAGCGTGTTCTATCTGAGACTTGATGATCAGGGGGGCGATTATGGATCTTTTCTTACAATCAATGTCATACGTTTTCATTGTAATCAAGTGATTTGGTATGACATAAGAGTGTTTATTCAATAAATTTGAGCCAGTTTTGACAAGTGTCGATTGTATCAGAGTTCCGTAATCGCACCTCAGGCTGAGTAAGGTCAAACGCGAATATTTTTTTTATAAAAAAACCGTGCAGAAGGCATGGCTGCTACCAACTAAGCCGTGAGGCCATCCAAAACATTCAGTGCCTACGGGGCACGCTGTCCTAAGTAATGTGTAAAATTTACATAGTTATTTTTGTTATATTCTGTGGCGAAACCGATAAGTGTGTAAGGCCTCGCGCAGATGCGCAGCCTCCGATCAAACAAGGTCACACGCGACGACTACGTGACTTACAGCTAAAGGTGCATTTACACAGCGCGTTACAACGCCGTGGTCGGCGCGAGGCGTCTAAACCGTCCGTTCCACCTAGTTACATTGTAGTTACATTGATGTAACCAGCTGGACATTTTTATTCCAAGTAGTTACATTATTTAACGAGAGCTCACTAATATATCTTTTGAACCTACGATGGTACCTATCTACGGTGTAACTAGGTGGAACAAAAAAGTCTCATTAGTTACGTTAAAGTTACATTTTTAAATAATGTAACTACTTGGAATAAAAATGTCCAACTGGTAACATCAATGTATCTATGTATAATATGTATGTATTTACGAAAAAAAAGTATATCTGTGTAGTTTATCAGTCATGTGGTTCCCATAATACAAGCTCTGCTTAGTTTGGGGCTACATGATGCTGTACGATAGTGTCCAGCATTATTATTATTATTATTATTATTATTATTAACTACAATGTAACTAGGTGGAACGGACGGTTAACAGTCACAAAAGCCGGAATAAAAAAAAACGCAGTCAGAAGACCCGAAATATAAAAAAGACATAGTGAAAAGAGCCGAAATATAAAAATGACAGTGATAATAGCCGAAATATGAATAAAACACAGAGAGAAGAGCAGAAATACAAAAAAAAAAACAGTGAAAAGAGTCTAAATAAAATAAACAAAGCCTAGGCAAATATTCTATACGATGTCGAATGTCGCTTACGGAAATGAGAAAAATGTATAGCAATGACATTTGTAATCGATAAGTCACGTTATCGCTCCCATACATTTTTTAGAGTTATTAATTGCATAGGTTGCAAATTTTTCCAGTTTTTGCAACATTTTTCATTGATGCTCCGCTCCTATTGGTCGTAGCGTGATGTTATATAGCTTATAGCCTTTCTCGATAAATGGACTATCCAACACAAAAAAAAATCTATTTGAACCATTCGTTCCTGAGATTAGCGCGTTCAACAAACGAACTCTTCAGTTTTATATTAGTATAGATAAATGCGACGCATCTTCGGACTATACGGGTCGTATGAGCCCGCGTTTATCTGAATCGTTTGGTTGGACCATGCGAAATCAGGTCAACATTCAATGTTGCCACACAGCTGGATAGCTATGGCGTCGTCGGTGCCTTATCGAAGGTAAGGTTCGTGTGCCGGTGGCCGAGCTAGATACATTGCAAGCGGATAAGTAAACGATTGTGTGGCGTACTGGCGTAGTTTGAAATGCCATTTACGATAATAGGAATATTTTTCTTATCGCGTCACTATAGTTGTTCTTTCGAACTCCGCCAAACGATCAACAATATTGTCACAATCATCATCATCTTCCTGCCCTTTTCCCAAGTTACGTGTGGTACAACATGTGATCTTCTTCCATTTCCCTCTGTCATCTCATTACTCACTCTTTTCTTACCCATGTCATCTTTTACACAGTCCATCCATCTTTTATTTGGTCTACCTCTACCTCTACCTCTACAATAATCGTGCAAAACCTACTTTAAGTTACAGCGTTTCGACTATCATTTGACATTACTTTTGACAATTAAGAGATCGTTAAACAATAACATCATTCACGCACGATAATTTGAATTTGACAGCAAAATTACTGTTAATTCGAAGAACATTTCGTTTCTATTATAATATTGTCGTTTTGTGGAGTAGGCACCCGAAATAATTATAATCAGAGGCTCTACCAGCTCTACTAGATGTTACCGAAGTAATTATTAATTATTACACCTTGGGTTACATTATTGAAGTTTTAATAGAAATCCCCATTTTTATCTAGTAATAAATATAGCGTGTGTTACTCAGGGATAATGTAGCATTCTAATGGTGAAAGAATTTTTGAAATCGGTCCTACTCGGTGCTATTGAAATCGGTGCTACTAAAATCATAATCATGGCATTAAAAATACACAAAATTTGGGCATGATTTCACCTACTGCTCTCAGATTATTCAAACTATTAAATTAAAATCTAAAATCTATCGATTGTAATAAAATCAGACATCGGCCATTTTATTTTTATGATTCAAAATGGCCGTGCTCTTGCGAATTACTCAGTAAAAATAGTTCGATGTTGAAAAACAAGACTTTTTGTTATGTATTTGAGATTCGTGAATAAAATAACATTATAGCTTTGAATAAGGGATATCATTTTACTAAGTAATGTCCGAAAAGTAAAGATTTGGTTACCAGAATGATTTTATCACAACAATTTCAAAACTTGATTTATTTGAACGCAAAATTCAAATTATTTATTGTTTTCATATTATACTAGCTGTTGGCCGCGACTTTTTTTTAACTTTCTTTTTTTCTACAATATGTATTATTTATTTATTAGCCTATGTCCTTTCTCAAGCTCTAGCTAGACTATCTCTGTACTAAATTTCATTGAATCGGTTCAGTAGGCGTGATTGCGTAACACTCAGACAAAGTTACTTTAACATTTATATTTATTAGTAGGGATTTTGAGCATTCCCAAATTAGGTAATATACTTAGCTACTGGAAATGTATTTAATAAAATAAATGTATTCTTTACGACTCCATCTTTAACAGTGATTTATAACACTGAATACTTCACAGTCGTATAACTTGAGAGAATATAATCAAAAAACGCTTATTATTTGAACTTCGCGCTCAAGCGAAACGAACCATCTTTATTGCAATTTCTACAGCCCACATAGCGTGAAACATTGAAAGTACCCACGTTTTTCACATTTACAATAGACAGGTATAATGTAAGTAGGTACGTGACGTGATAAAAAGTTAGTTTTCTCATATCTATTGACACAAAAAACTGCAAGGTAGACCGGTTTTTTCCAAGCCGCCTTGGAACTGTGCTTATTTTAAGTAGGTAGATCGTTCTTTTTTTTAAATTATTAATACAAATATTTATTCAAATTGAAGGTAGTCCTAAAAAATCAAACAAAAACTTTTGAATAACGAACACTAACATTTTAAACATACCAACTTAATAAAAAGTAATTACGTATGTGTCAGATACCAAGTCATTTTGCCAAAATGTATGTGGGTAAGCAAGCAAATTGAAGGTAGTCCTACCTAATATATCAAACAAAAACTTTTGTATAACGAACACTAATGTTTTAAACACACCAACCTAATAAAAAGTACCTACTTGCGTATGTAAGATACCATTTTGCCAAAATTTCTGAGGGTAAGCAAGCAAGCTCTAGTGAAACGAGTATGGTGTTAAATAAATCACGGTTTACGAGAAATTTCTTCTAGGCTAAATTCTTCTTTTCTTTCTTTCTTTATTTTCTTTTGGTGGACATTTCACACAACGCCATCTAGCCCCAAACTAAGCAAAGCTTGTACTATGGGAACCGGATAGCTGATAGATTAATTATATACTTCTTTTTTTTTGTAAATACATACATAGAATAGATATTAACACCCAGACACAGAACAAACATCTGTATTCATCACACAAATGTTTATTCTGGGTGGGGATCGAACCCACAACCTACAGCGCAGAAGGCAGGGCTACTACCAACTGAGCTGTGAGGCCAGTCTTGAAGAAATTGAAGAAACGTGTTCGCCAAACTCCCCGTACCCTTACGTGATGCCAAACATGGCATAGCTGAATGCTTGTCTCGCTTCAACTACCTAACATTGTTTCGTAAAAACGCATTAAAGAAGACCTATAAATAAGCGTGAGAAAGACACTTAGGAGAAATTTCATTATTCTTACAAAATTAATTTTGTAATTAGAAAACTTGATGTTTGAAAAAAACAATGGTATTCTTTGTAAAATTGCCTCTCTGATGTTTTCTTATATATGTATTAAGCAATGTTTCAAGTGTAGCAAGAAATTGATGAACTTCTAAAAATTCCTTCCCTAAAAGACTATTTATCCCTATTATTTATTATCTACGTACCTATTAGATGTTTTATTTATTGAGTATTTATATTCTTATTTTTGTATAGGCTGGTTTTATTGTATGTTTCTTTTACAAACACGCGCACGGTCGAAGGCGTGAGCGGGACAGCCAGTTATAAATATAGTAAGTAGGAGTAGCAAATTAAATTAAACGAGGTTTGGATGTTTTTTTGCGCAAAGCGACCTTGATTCTATTGACATCATTCGTATGCTGTCTGAAACTAGTTTTAACACTGTGATGCTAATGTTTCTCAACTAACCTATTGTTTTATTCAGGGTTACATAACTGTGGAATCCTGTATTCTACACTATATTGCTCCTAAGCTGGTTCAACGAAGAACAAGACGTGTTCCTCTCTTTTTTTCTCTCATACTCACCCTCTGATTTTGGTATTATTTCCCGGGTTTTTCACCATGTACGTCAGTGTGACATTGACAGGTGCATTACGTTGGCAGATTTATTAGTCATCTGTGCACTAGATTGACGAATAACCAAGAATTGAATTGACGTAACAAAATACTCAACAAACTTGAAAATTTGTGACAATACAATTATATTAGAAAACATGACACTGGAAAAAATTATCTTAAAACAGATGCCATATATAAAGAGAAAGAAGAAGAATACTGACGAATGATAAATAGGTATTTAGATACAAACACTAAGGTACATTGACCTACTTAACGGCGAATTGGACAAAAGTTGAAAAAATCCTTCTAATAATTGTAATGTTGGCGAAATTTTAAATAAAATCCTGTACATATCTGTAAAACCAGATGGCAATACTAACGGTAAAATAGTAGTTCTGTCATGAAGTCAAGGTCTGCGCGATTACATTGAGTTCGTTACCCTGAAACGTAACATTCTATAATTGAGGCATTTACCTATTTACGTGATGTACAAATTCTCTTTTAAAGATGATCACTGACTCAACGTAGAGATGTGCCAAAACCTTGGCTATTACTGAGGATGTCAACATCTTGAATTCGTTCGTTTTCTGTTAGTTATCTTTCTGTATTTTTAGAAACTACTGAAAGAGTTTAAACTTCACCTTGTCCTTGAGGTACCTTTTTTTAATTGTACAATTTTGAAACGACATAATGCAAAGGAAAGGAGCAGGAAAGGAGCCTATGAGATAAACTTTAACCTTTCACTACACTGGTTAAAATAGCTATTGACACGAAAATAAGAGTCACAAAAATTGCTATCAAGCAAAAACTGTAATCCCCAGGCTCGGTAGATATCTCCTCAGATTTCTAGTTACTATGATCTTTGAGGATTTCTTAAGGGGCTAGTCAGAGGCATGTCCAAACATGATATTTGGCACATGACCACATTTTGCACATTGATTAGTATTCCGTACGTGACAGGTTGCAAGTCTATCGCCGCTTATAAGTATACTAATCTATGCCACAAACCTTCGAATTCAATATAATAAATAAATTTAAGAATATCATCCATATAGGTACCTAAACACGTTAAAATATTCGTTGCATAAAATGGCACAGAATGTGGTTTGTTTAGAAAGGCTTCGAACAGGATATCAGGAATCAGACAGGATCAGGAACAGCAATGAGGATGCACGGGTCAGGATAACTGGTTTGGCATTACAGGTGAAGGTACTCGGAACGAATGCCGCCATTTTAAAAGCGGGTACTAGAACCTTCTCCGAGTGTACAAAGTATGGAGACGGCTTTTGATTTTTATCGATGAATTAAGTCATAGAAATAGATTCTAGAAGATATTTATTTATACTCGTATGTATTAGGGGGACCTTCCTAAGAACACATAAGTAGTTAGGTATAGTTCATACAACGGATCTAGGCATTCGTGAAGTTAGCCACAGGTGCGAGTTTGCGCATTCACAGTTCCTCCTCCCCCCTCCTCATACCTCCAATTGCTCCCGAAAAACGATACTGCGCAGCTCTTGCGGCTAACTTCACGAATGCCTAGATTCGTTGAGCCAACTTTATGGTAAGCAAGACAATAGTATTGCGTAGTATTAATATGCATACGGTGATAATGGAAAAGAATAAGGACCAATACACATACGTATGATACGACATCTTATCATGGTACGACACGACCGACGTCATTGTAAATTGCCATCTATACTAATATTATAAAGAGGAAAGCTTTGTATTTTTGTTTGTAACGAATAAACTCAAAAACTACTGTAGGTATACCATGAGTTTTCACAATCTACACACGCTAGCGATTGTAGTTAAAAAAATGTATGAAAACTTGCCTACAGCGCCTCTAGCGGATAGTTGGGTACTAAAACCTTACGTAGCTAACTATCCTACGTCACAGCGTACTACAGCGACTGTAGTTTGCGCTCATAATTTGCTTACAATTTGGTACCATGAGTAACAGTTTTGACAGATGTCATAGTAACGTACTATTACTACTGTAGTCACGTCAGCTAATCTAAATGTGACAACTCATGGTAGACCTACTGGACCGATTTCAAAAATTCTTTCACCATTAGAATGCTACATCTCTGAGTAACATAGGCTATTATATAAAAAAAATAGAGATAATGTACTTTTACCCGTGTAAAGCCGGGGCCGTGTTGCTAGTAGTTGATATGGAGATATGGACAAATGCGGCAACCCAATTTTGCAATTGTAATTTTTAGACCACGACAGAGTGGAATGATTTTTACAATGCATGTCGTAAATTTGCACGATGCTACATCGCATCGTAGCACAGTGCGACGTCGTGATATGTATGTATTGAATAACAAATCTACATTTTGTGGTTGCACGTAACCCATGAGAAATTGAATGGTCCTTTGTGATTGGAATTGATATTTCAGGTGTATTATTGTTTCGATCTGTTCCAATCATTCAATAGTTTTCCTTTGTCGTTTTCCAGCAGCGCAGTTCGCAATATTCAGCTGAACAAAGATGAACAAAATATAAACGATAGGTATGTTATGGTTATGTAGACAATATTTTTTTTTTCTTTGCTAGACCGAGTCCGAAATACGGAAATACGTAGACGGACGAAGGTAGCAGATATCGGAGACCGCGAGACTTAAGTGGCGCTGGGCCGGGCACTTGGCCAGATTTAGTGATGGCAGGTAGTGTAAAGCGCTGACTGAGTGGTGGCCAAGGGAGAGCACTAGAAGTCGGGGCAGACCACCAGCCCGGTGGGTGGATGATATAGAAGCCATAGAGGGAAATACCTGGACAAGAACAGCACAGGATCGATTGAATTGGCGTTTGAGGGAGGAGGCTTATACCCAGCAGTGCGCCATTATTTGAGCTGCCAATGATGATGATGATATATTTTTTTTATTTCATATAATTATTTCTATACATATTTTTTTTTACATTTTACTACAACAGTTTCGAATAAATAGGGCGAAGTGGAGGAGTGTGAGGAAGGATGACCGTCATATGGGATAAATAGTCGAGGGAAAAGAGAGACAGGGAGAGAGAAAGAGAGAGTTCAGAATAAATACCTCAAAAAAATATCCCTAATCACGACTCGGGCTTATACGGGTTTTGATAGTTTACAAAACTCTATTTCGTTGTTTCCTTCCATACATTCACTTGCAGCGCCCCTAGCGAAAACTAACGGAACTGCAGGTAAATGTATAAAAATAAACTATTAAACCTGTTCTAAGCCCCTTTTCATCTCCTTGATTGGTAGACATTGCATCTCTAACTTAGATCTTATTATTTTAAGGACTATAATAATTGTACATAATACAGATACATACTAAATTGTACTTAAATACATAAATTTAAGGACTTTTTCCAGATATGTGTTGAGTTAGCTTTTCCTTTATAATTAGACATAAAAATTATGTTTTTAAAGTCCTTTTGTATAAATTATGTGACAACGAATTTACATTTATATCATTATATTATGGCTTTAATTAGGTCACAATACCAAATGTGGTGAATTAAAATAATGAAGGACCAACGTGACGTACAATGTGTTAGCAATATTCATAAAATTGGTGCTATTAATAATGACTATAAAACATTTAGTTGTTCTAACACTTATAACTCTAGAATGGCCAGTCCGAGTTTCATGATTTGTTGGATTTGTACGAAGTTCGCCAGGACAGCAAGTCATAAATAAAAGGAGTGTCTGATATGCCCTTAAATACTTTTACCACACTGGTTCGAAAGAACTAATAACATGACAAGAATACCTAAATAAAAATAAGGATATCTACAACGCCATCTAGCCTCAAACTAAGAAAAGCTACTATGGGAACTATAGCTGATAGTTTAATACATAATAACACCCATTCACAGAGCAAAAATCGGCATTCATCACACAAATGTGTGTCCTAGCTGGGGATCAAACCCACAACCAACAGCGCAGTAGGCAGAGCTACTATCAACTGTGTTATGAGACTATAAATGTTGGTAGATATTTCATTAAATAGGCTTGGTAGATATCTCAGATCTTTGAGCAAATCTAACAGTGTTAGTTAGAAGCAATACAAAATACCTAGTTTTTTATAAAAAAATAAGATTATAACCCAAGTCATTCATAGTATGAAAAAAACTACACAAATACAGATGTTTATGTTCTAGATAAGTAGGTACTTAGACATTTTATCAGTCTGCCTACAGTCTAACACCGGTATTCACAAAAAATACTTGCCTCAGTAAACTAACATTACTATGCGAAGTAAGGCATTTCTCGATTCTCATTGGCCGATCGCCACTCAAGTATTATCTATGAGCGGCGATCAGCCAATGAGAATCGAGAAATGCCTTACTTCGCATAGTAATGCTAGTTTACTGAGGCAAGTATTGTTTGTGAATACCGGTGTAAGACAAGTTTTAACTGGTGTTTCGGTTGGTGACTTCATCATTTATTTTTATTGCGTTTTCATGTTTCAACCCTTTTATTTTATTTCATCATATTTATTAACTTTCTGCTAATATCCTACTAATATTACGAATTGTTTACATGTTAATCAAGGGCCCTACCACAAGATCTTTGAGAAATAGGTATCAAAGTAATGTAACTTAGATAATTTGTAACATGACCGATAAAAGTTGTATTGAAGTAGTGTTACTTCTATCTTGAAACAAGAGCTTGTTACTAAGGGCAGAAACAGCTATACAGGGAAATGATGAATCATCAACAAAAGTACAAGGTTGTAACTTGACGGCTGCTGAATATAATGCTGATGATATACCACAAAGAATATTACTTTTCAAATTTTGCCTGGAACAGATTGCCCTCAGCGATAAGGCCATTGTATTGTACATTATCTTCTATATTGTATGTGGCGACCAAATAGAGGTAGGTAAGTACTTATTTACCTAAGTATAAGTTAACAAAATTATGAAGCAATACTAAGTCTACCTATACCTACTACCCACTTGATACATAGCTAGATTCTTATAATTTACTTATTCTCCGCTTCAACTAAAGAAAGATAACTTTCTACTTAGGTAATTATGGGTGTAATTACTTATAGATACAAGCTTGTCTTTGTTCATAATAAGGTATCTGTTTACTTACCTAAAGGTCCTCATAACTTGTCTATAAATTTTATGTTCAGAAGAAAAAATGTTTAGTATTATGTTATGTAGGTACCTACCTACCTACTAACTATTCTTAAAGATTTCACAACCTACCTTGTAAGGTCTACCCGTCAATATGCAAATAAAACAAAAGCTAAGAGCGGAATTTCACAAAGGAGACACTGGTTGACCTAAAATCTGGAAACATCGACACAGACGACACATAGCAACCAAAGTGAGGTTATGTTCAACAAATATTTAGTAGGTACATAAGACGATTTACGCGGCTAAAAGAAGTGAAACAACCCGTGAAAATAGTTTTAATTAAAAATTGAGACTTACCCGGATGCTTCCGTGGTGATTTTTTGATTAAAACCACCCTATTGATGAGTTTTTTATATTTCTCCGCGCACGAACAAATTTAACAAAGGGCGTTTGACAGATGACTGATTTGAGATAGCGGCAGCGGATTGGATTGTCCAAAAATACGGCTGATTCGTACGAATTACGTCATCCGGCGGGAAAATTGGAGTAGCCGTTACACTTCTTTTAGCGAAATAAAAGATTAGTAATAATTATGTAGTTTTAAACAATAATTGTTTAATTATAACTAAAACTCACCTCATAAAAGTTGGGTTAATGTGAAATAGCTTGAATCCAAAGAGCTTTTTAGTACATCAGAAAGTTATTCAGTCCGATTCTACGCGCTGTTGCCAGATTTCTATTGCGTCAGAAATTAGAGAATGTTCAAATCCACACATTTCAAGACACTGACGCATTCCTTTTGAATTGTTGCACTTAAAATTTGTTAATTATCTTCTCGAAAAGAAGGTAGATATGTAAATTTAACAGTTGAGCGACAAAATATCTTGAGAAAAGTTCATGGAAGAGCGGCAACGTCGCGAACCTACTTCCACTTTTAAACAAAGAACACAATTTTTGAAAAACGAATTCTGCTCCGTTTTCTTTTTGTACCAGCTATTAGCTAACTTTTTAATTGAAGAACTCGAACAATGGAAACTATTTTTGAATTTAGTTTTTGTAGCGTCGGACGCTCGAGGTACAAAACTATTCGACTGGTTCTTGTTTTTGTTTCGTTTGTTTGGCGTTGTAAACAATAGAATGGATGGTGGTGGACTAGCTTAGTGTTGCCATATTTTTTATTAAATTCTACTAATATGTAACTTATATAATACTAAGCAAGTCAAGTTCTAAAGCGTTTTAAAGCGTCTTTATTATGATAACGTTATGCTGGCATAATGAAGGTGGAGCAATAAAAGATTGGTTGATTATAAGTTATTTCACGAAGGGTAGGGTACTCACATTTAAAATTATGTAAGTAATGTTTTACGAGATAACCAAAATAGTTAGTCGCGAACAATGACGAGTAATGAAAATCGCCCGTATCAGTCTGATATTTTTTTATTTGATATTTTTATATCGGTGAATTATTAGATCTCGAACAACATTTTTTTTAACCTCGTTGCGTTGTGCTAATTTTAGTTTTTTATTGGGATTTTATAAATGACAAGACTATGAAATATGTATAACTAACGTATATTTTTATTATTAAAAATGTTATGTAATAAGGTCAAACGTAAGAATAAGACCGACGATAATAATTTACAAACTTAGTTTACTAATTACTTACTTAATGTAATAATATAAGTAGTTAAAAATACTTCTAAAAAGTACATTATATACTATAAAACGTAAATAGATACAAAAACAAAATTATTTATGAAAATATTGCTTTAAACACTAAGAGTAACCTCGCGTTTACATCTACATGTTGTATACATGATAACAAAAAAACGCTAAGTCTTAAACATGCTTCGTTTACAAGAAAACATTTTGACAGTCACGTTTGGATACATCCACTCTCGCAACTTGTTTAAAGTGATAACAATAACAGTTTGATACTTGTTTAAAGCCTTGGTGAAAACGTGTTGTACGAAGATATATAATGTAATAATTGTTAAAAATGTAATAGTAAATTATTCATACCAGCTGTGATGGCCGAATTCTACCATAATTTCTTGTAACAGGCAACACCAGTTAATATTCTACTACCCGCCAAAATTTGAATTTAAAATTATCGAAAACAACATACAATATCGAAAATTATAATAACAAATATACAATCACCATTGTATTCGACTTGATTTGCATAATTTTACAAAATGTATTATTAAAAATATGTATCTACAATCATTATTTGAGTACGTTTCGGTAAAAGAATTACAAAAGAATATTTTAACCAAATGCCGAATATAAATCAGCATTTCAGTAAATAGGTATTATACCTACTATTGTTTTTCAGTAAGAGATGTTACTTTGAAAAAGTTTTGAATAGACATCTGTTTGAACTTATCAGGGGTCGTCTTTTCTTGTTTGATATACTTCCTCTTCAAAGGGCTGACCTCCTTTTCCGGTTTCACTAAAACCTCTTTCGGAGTAACTTCCGAAAAGTATTGCAAGACGTATTGTTTGAATTTCGAATTATCCTTTTCAGCCTTATATTTCTTCGATTCTATTTTCAAACGGAACTGTTTCTTTTTCCATTTTATTTTAACGGATATATCTTTTTCATTGTTACTGATTGAAACTTTAGTTTTTTTGTTTGATTTACTTTTGAAGGAATCTATTTTAACTTCAATATTTTGATCTGCCGCATGTTTATTTGCATCTTTATTATGTTTTTTGTGTGTTTCTGTTAAACGTTTCTTTAGTTTTTCATATTTGTCTAAGCTTGTATGTTTTTTGCCTTTAGGAGTCATCAGCTTATCTTTATGTATATTTTCTTCATTGGATCGAATTTTATCTTTTTTACGTTTTTCTTTATCTAGTTTTCTATCTAAGTTTCTGTACTTTTTATCTCTTTGTTTGTTATTATCGCTATGTGATCTCATCTTATGTTTTCTCAGCTTTTTTCCATCTAATTTTCTCTCTTTCAAGCTTTTATTAAGTATTCTTTCTTCCATGCATATACTGGTTTCTTTAGCCTCTAATTTTCTAGCTTTGTTTTTGTTTTTCGCCTTTTCATTATCATCATTTGATCTAACTTTATTTTTAACATGTTTTTCTTTGACATCTCGTTCTGCATTGTCAACGCATTGGTCTTTACTCTCTAGTCTTTTAATTGTAAGTTTCTTATATTCATCTTTAACTTTCCTATTATCATTTGATTCACTCTTTTTGACGTATTCTCTACTTTTATTCTTATTATAACGCCTTTCTTTACTATCACGCGCACTTTTCTTATCTTTTCTCTTGTTTGCTATTTTCTTCTTTTTATCTCTATTTGGAGTCACTTCTCTCTCTTTAACTGGACTGTCGACCTTTTTCACTTGTGATAAGTGTAATTCTTTTTTAACTTCAAAATCATCACTTGAATAGCCTAAACTTACATTGTCTACAGACATTTTACGCTTTTTCGCTTCGTTTTTATCAAAACCCCGAAACGAGTCTGTGATTTTTCGCTTTTTACGTTGAGCATCTGTCACATCTTTATTCAAATAGGCATCCATAGCGAAATCTATAGCTGTGCGAAAGTTTTTGTTATCTGAAGTTGTATCTTTAGTGGAATTATGCTTATGATTGAAGCTACATTTAAATTGTCGATCCACCTCGCTCAAATAACCTTTTTTGAAGCTTTCAATATCGATTCCATTATCCTCTTCCAAATTGTCTGTATCTAGACGACTGAATTTAAACGAACACTTTTTTTTGACATTCGTTACGTCACTGTCTTTGACTTTAATGACGTCAATATTGACTGAGTGATCTTGGGTAGATATTTCTAAGCTGGAGTCTTGCTTAATATCTATGGTTTTTCGCTTAGGTGAAGGAAATGTTAAACTTTCATCGCTTAATGTATCTGCTATAAACTCAGATGGCAATTGAAATGTGCTATTCGATGAATCATCTAGTTCACCTTCAATTTCTCTGGAATTCTCTTTAGCTAAACGATGTTTTTCATCACCATTCATTTTGTAAGACTTATTTCTTGCTTCATCCAATTCACTGTCATTTTTTGAAGTGATCTTACCATTGGGCGTTGATTCTTTGATTCGATTAGGTTTTCTCGGCGTGTCCTGCATACAATTTTCTTTATTTTCAATAGCGTTTTCTTTGGATTTAGGAATGTTATCGCTTGCAGTGTCTTGAGTTTCCTGAAAAAAATTAAACTATCATTATCGTTTTGCTTTGTAGAGAAAGTTCAGAAGTTTATTCATAGTATCTGGGTGACCTGCTGGGTATCTAAAAATGAAACCTAGCTAGATCGATTTATCGCCCCCGAAAGCCCCTGCATACTAAATTTCATGAAAATAGCTGGAGCCGTTTCCGAGATTCAGATTCTATTTATGTATATATTACAAGAATTTATCGTTTAAAGGTATAATAAAGGAGGTCATTCACGTTTCTTAGATAATTTGGCCCAAAACAAAAATGGTTGCAGTGACTTGGTACCCCTCGCAAGAGAAGCCGCGAACGGCATTTAACTTACATTTTCCACAGTGTCATTACATTTCCTCGGAGAACACCATCCTCTAACCGGCTCCTTTTGTTTGAAAGTGTTATTTATATTTTTGAATAAACCTTCCAAAATGTCACTGTAACAAATAATATTTTGTTTATAATACAATATTCAAACCGTCAAAGTCAATAGAATAACAAGGATCACTTTGAAAGGTCCTACATGAGGTGAATTTAAGTGCCAATTCCAGCCTAATACAAATCTAAAAGGAACGGGCCAGAAACTCGTCTCGGTCCTAGCGCTTTTGCCAAACTAAAAATGAGGGTTCTATGTTTGGTTGGGGTGTATGTTTGTATGTATGCGAGTTCCTTTGTCTGCTGTAGCTCTTCTTCTTCTTCAATTATGGCATCTGTCTCTTAGAGAACAATTTTGCCAGTGTCAAGTGTATTTATTTATAAGTATTGTCAACGTCACAGAGTCATAGTCAAGTAGTCAAGTCAATTTTAAACAAAAGATGGCTGTTTTGTTGAAAATTTTCGGGATTTCCTCCGATGGAATTTGAAGATAACTATTCACTCTAATTCACATACTTTACACTCGCGTCAAGAACCCGGGCTTTATTGGCAAAACAACCACCAAAATTACGCAATAAAACTCAAAATAACACGAGAAAACATATAAAAACCAGAGCGACGTAGTTGTCAGGCAAATACACCGCAGAAAATCCCTGCTGTAGCTCAAACGGCTGGACGGATTTTGACAAATGCGGTGTCGTTGGATTCATCTGAATCACAAGTGTCTAAAAATCCAATATGGCCGCTGTTAACATTTATTTTCAGTCAAATTCCTTATTTTTAATATTTATCATTATATTATTGAAAAAATGTGCCTCTGACCTTAAGATATCCTCAAAAATCTAAGTCACTAGAGATCTGAGGAGATATCTAGCGAGCCTGGGGATTACAGTTGTAGTCTCCAGGGTCGGTAGATATCTCCTCAGATCTCTAGTTACTTAGATCTTTGAGTATACCTAAAGAGGGTAGTCAGAGGCACGTGCAAACATGATATTTGGCACATGTCCACATTTTGCACAGTAAAAAATGATGTACAATACTAACTCAATAATTTTCTTCTTCTCACTCAAAGGCCGGGGTTTGCTGAAATGGCTTCTCACAATATCCAACACCCGGTCATCCAAAACTCTATTTCCTTTCATGCTTAAAACTTTCTCTTGAAAGCTATGTTCCAAAAGTTTCATCGGAGACAGCAAATTGGTATCTACATTCTTGTTTGAGTTTGTTGCTTCTAATAATTTAACTGGAGTCCTAGGATCCAAACTTTTGTATGACTCTGTTTGCTTGTCGTGCAAACTTAGCTCAGGTTTCTGTGGGGATAACTTGTCTTCAGTAGTTTTGTATGGAAGATTTTGTATGGATTTCCTCGGTGTATCTGCAGGTGTGAGTTTTTTTGGAGATTTCAGGTTCAATTCTTGACGGCTCTTTAGGATACTTGGTGATTGAGCTGTGTAATTACATAATTAGAATTATTAACATTATTAAATTATTGTTTGACTAACTTACGCCCGCGGCGTACCTATATAAAATATAGCTTATGTTCTTGAAAGTTCATTCTAAACATTGGCGAAAGAATTTTTGAAATCGAGTGGATAGTTTCAGAGATTACAAACATACAAACAAACTCTTTATTAGTGTAGATGTATTTTGCCGATTTTTTCTTCTAAATGTTCTCAATCCCGAATAAGAAAGTTGGGGACAAAAAAACACAAAAAAAATACAGCAAAAACGGAGAGTACTTTTTTCTTTGTAATTTATTGAAATTTGGACAGGACAACGACTGTTGAGTAATTTTTACTACTACACTGCCATCTAGCGGTGAAAATAAAAAAGTTTTTACCTGGAGAATCACATTCTGTTTTGATATCGTGCGCTTTAGAGCTCGATGGCCTGAAATAAAAAAAACACTGAATATCTTCTATCTTCTATACAGGGTTATAGGTATCTAATCAATAACCTCTTAAAGGCGACTTGGGTAAATCAAGACTAACAACTTTTGTTCTATGACTTTTGCTAAAACGTAATACATCTCAAGTTTTAATTTATTTTAGTTTTTGTGAGAATTTATATCAATTGTTAGCTCTATGTCTCGTAAAAACCTTCCTATGTTTCATTTATTCGATTCTGACGTATGCGCAGTCAGCTGAGTCACGCTGAGTGCTACGACTTTTACGCAATCGCTCGGCCGAGTGTGCTACACACACGCGATTAGGGACGAGCTAAGAAAATTAGAACTGGAAATTTGCCTATTTATTTTTTTGTATAGGAAAAAAAATCATTGAATTAGAAAAAATCGTAGAACAAAAGTTGTTAGTCTTGATTTACCCAAGTCGCCTTTTCAAGGTTATTGATTAGATACCTATAACCCTGTATATACAGGGTGTCCCAAAAAGTAGTGTCAAGCGAAAGTCCAGAGATAGAACACCCCTTGGGGTACCCGAATCACCCCCATGTATGTTCCGCGATTTTTTATAGTTTTCGAGTTATTAATTTTTTTCCGAATTTTTGAAAATTTACGACTTGAACAACTTAAAAAGTTCTTTAAAAAAAAGTAGAAAACTTACTTGAGATTTTTTTTTGCTACTGAATTGTTATGAGTTGTTCTTTTATGCATAAAATAATCAGCTACGTGACTTTGATGAAAACTATGAAAATGTTGGTGTAAAGTCAAATAATTACATTCGGTGAATTATGACTTAAATTTTCAACTTTAAATTAAAATTCTTATCAAGTGACTTCATGGTTCTTAAATAAATCTAAAGAAATTTCCAGACTCTCAGCTTTCATAATCATTAAAAAAAAGTAGTACTTAATCGGCTACTTTGGCTAAAATCGGCCTTCAAAGACAGTGAGGAGGAAATTTTTTTAAATTAGCTACCTGATTAAAAAATAGATTTTGGCCATTTTATCATTCCTTAGCATAATTCGTTTGATAACTAACCAAAAATGACTGCAGGAAAGTAAGATTTCATTAATATTTGAAGGTTTTATTTATTTATTTTAGCTAAATTTATGAAATAAAACAAGTAAAATTTATTGATTTTTTACAAAAAATTCTTAGTCGATAAAAATCCTACATCGTCTTAAAAAGGTTTCCTTTAATCGTATGAAAGCTATTTTAAGTGCCTTAATTTTTTTTTCGGCCTGTCTTAATTTTGTTCTTAATTCGGCCATATTGCTGATTTCTTTGACATAAACTAATTCTTTGTAGTCATTTTTGGTTAGTTATCAAACGAATTAAGCTTAGGAATGATAAAATGGCCAAAATCTATTGTTTAATCAGGTAGCTAATTTTAAGAATTTACCACCTCACCTTCTTAGAAGGCCGATTTTAGCCAAAGTAGCCTATTAAGTACTACTTTTTTTTAATGATTATGAAAGCTGAGAGTCTGGAAAATTATTTAGACTTATTTAAGAACCATGAAATTACTTGATAAGAATTTTAATTTAATGTTGAAAATTTAAGTCATAATTCACCGAATGTAATTATTTGACTTTACACCAACATTTTCATAGTTTTCATTAAAGTCACGTAGCTGATTATTTTATGCATAAAACTCATTAAAATTCAGTAGCAAAAAAAATATCTCAAGAAAGTATTCTACTTTTTTTATAAGAATGTTTTAAGTTGTTCAAGTCGTAAATTTTCAAAAATTCGGAAAAAAATTCATAACTCGAAAACTATAAAAAATCGCGGAACATACATGGGGGTGATTCAGGTACCCCAAGGGGTGTTCTATCTCTGGACTTTCGTTTGACACTACTTTTTGGGACACCCTGTATATAAATGAATTGCTGTTCGTTAGTCTAGCTAAAACTCGAGAACGGCTAAACGGATTTATCTTATCTTGGTCTTGAAATGTTCGTGGAGGTCTAGGGAAGGTTTAAAAGGTAAGAAAAATTCGAATAACTGCCGGGAAAACCCTAAAAATAGCCCTTTTCTATGTCTGCTGGGTCAGCTAGTCATTTATAAAAATAACTTATCTCGTTACACACGGGATGCATTTCAGGAATTCAGTCAGTCAGTCGGTCGGTCGGTTAGTCGGTCGGTCGGTCTATATTTTTAAGCTTTCGCGATCTGAACACAATATTAGAAGTATTTAACGGGTAATCAAAAGAAACGCGATAAATACCAGTTTAATACCAGACCCAGATTAAAAATACTATATATTTATAATTTTAACGCAATCATTAATAGGAATCGATACTCCTAACGCCATCTCATGGATTTATTTAGAACTAGAAAACCTTTCTTCCGCATTGCACCCCATGATACTAATAATAAAGTCGGTCAGTCAGTCGGTTACTTACTCGTTCAACAGAGCGACTCGACCCTTGGTTCTCCTTAGTGACATTCTGCTCGGCATCACCGGACCCTGTCGGACGCCACTCGCGGAGTTCGCTTGCTCTTGTAGTATCACTGAAAAACCAATTGAAATAGCACTTTCATTGAAATTGAAATTGAAAAAAAAATTGAGAGGTGTCAAGGGACACCCGGATGGAACGAAGTTCCATTCCTTGCTTTCTATGAGAGAGAGAGAGAGACAGACAGAGAAACACGCGCACGCCGCACGGCTTACAACTATAGCAAAAAGTGTCGTTTTTCCGTCTAGCCTCCTTTCACAACGCGCGATAAAGTATTTCGTTCCAATATTTTATTCAGTAAAATCACAAGGATCACTTTGAAACGTCTTACATGCGGTGAATCTATGTTCCAATTCCAACCTAACCCAAGTACGAGAACAGGCAAGAAACTCGTCTCGGTCCTAGCGCTTTTTTGTATGATCATTAAAATTGTTACAGCCATTTTACCATTTTCAGCCGTTTTATCGGGAAAAGGTTACAAACAGTTACTTTTTTTATTTTTAAGCCTACGCGATCTGAACACATTATTATTAGTATTAAACGGGTATTTATCGCGTTTGATTTACCTATTTAGTATTCTTATAAGCGGCGATGAGCTTGCAACCTATCACGTACGTATTACTAACTACCGTGCAAAATGTGGGCATGTACCACATGTCATGTTTGGACGTGCCTCTGACTACCCAGCTTAGATATCCTCAAAGATCTAAATAACTAGAGATCTGAAGAGATATCTACCGAGCCCGGGGATTACAGTCGTGATCATATTTGTTTTTATTTACCTATTTTTCCCGACGGTCGACGGACGACCTGTTAACACGACAGTGTGTAAACCTGTGTAACCGTCGGGAAAAATAGGTAAATAAAACGCGATAAATACCCGTTTAATACTAAAAATAGTAGCATTGAAATTGTTTATTCTCTTACGTTTCTCAATGGTATCAGCTAAAGCTTGCAAGTTCTCTGGTGCGGCGGGTGTGCAAGTAAGACAGACGTATCTCGTCGTCTCGCTCGCACCTATGCAGTGTGCGTGCGCACCCACCGAGCCGCATAGCAGGCACAGCTTAATATCCCACTTTCTGGAAATATATTTATAAATATATATATCTAAACTAATATTATAATAAGGAAACATTTGATTGTTTGTTTGCATCGAATAGGCTCCGAAACTGCTGAACCGATTTGAATAATTCTTTCACTGTTAGAAAGCTACACTATCAGCGGGTGACATGGGCTATGCTATATTTTCAAAAAAGTCATATGTCTAACTATTATAGTTATGCCACAATAAGAGTTCTTTTAATTTAAAATTTTAATTGAAAGGCTAATCTTAGAAAAACGCTCTGAGGAGATATACCGAGCCTAGGAATTATAGTCGTGACCATGTATACCTTTATAAATACATACATACATAAAATCACGCCTGTTTCCCGACGGGGTAGGCAGAGACCACGGATCTCCACTTGCTACGATCCTGACATACTTCTTTTGCTTCATTCACTCTCATTACATTCTTCATACATGCGCGTCGGTTTAGGGTACTCTTGACCTGGCCTTTCTCTAAAACGTCCCCAATTTGATCGAGGTACGTACGCCGAGGTCTTCCCCTTCCAACTGTCCCATTCACACTCTCCTTATACAACTTTATAAATACCCGTGCGAAGCCGGGGCGGACCACTATTTTTAAATATTTTTAAAGTTCCTTATCGCGCGTTGCGAAAGGGGGCTAGACGGAAAAAATTACGACCAAAAGTTGTAACGACACTTTTTACTATATTGTGGGCCTCACCACGAATTCATAATATACTACGGAAAATATTACATTGTTATTTCGTACCATGACCTATGCAAATTGTATTGAAGTAGTGACGTTTCTATAATGGAATCGTTACGGAATCGTTCTGGAAGACTTCGTGGTAAGGCTCCGGTCGTACATCAATGAGTTTTTCCATTCGAGAAAAATATGTGCTCAATGCTCTTAAACGGTGAAGGGAAACATCGTGAGGAAATTGGGTATCCCAGAACCAAAAATTTAAACGTGTCAGGTTAATATTATTATAAGCGGCGATAGGCTTGGAACCCGTCACGTACGGAATACTAACTACTAAATAAATAAATAAATAAATAATGCTGGACAATCCACACAGCATCATCTAGCCCCAAAGTAAGCTACTATGGGTACTAGATAACTGATATATTTAATACATTATATACATAGATAGATATTTTTTTTATTATACATACATAGAAAACACCCAGACCAACGGAACAAATTTCTGCAGATCGGCCCGCTGTGCCACTGAGGTCGTCCAAAACTACTGTGCAAAATGTGGCAAAATATCATGTTTGGACGTGCCTCTGACTCTTTAGATATCCTCAAAGATCTATGTAACTAGAGGTCTGAGGAGATATCTACCGAGCCCGGGGATTACAGTCGTGTGAGTGTTTGTTATATTTTGTACTAGCTTCCGCCCACGGCTTCGCCCGCGTAGTACATTGCAAAATAATAACACGATCTATCCCACGGGAACCGTACATTTTTCCGGAATACAAATAGGGTATAGGTAAATATAAGGTAGCCTATGTGCCTATGTATTCTGCCTTTTCAGCGTGAAAGAGTAAAAAACATACATCCAGACATCCATACATTCTTACGAACTTTTGCGTTTATAATATTAGTAGGATTTATCGATTGTCGACCTCTGTGGCGCAGCGGGCGAGTGTCCGCCTGCGACGCAAGAGGTTGCGGGTTCGATTCCCGCCGCGGAACAAATTTGTGTACGATCTGCAGAAATTTGTTCCGTTTGTCTGGGTGTTTTCTATGTATAATATAATATATCTATCTATGTATATAATGTATTAAATATATCAGTTATCTAGTACCCATAACACAAGCTTTGAGTAGCTTACTTTGGGGCTAGATGATGCTGTGTGGACTGTCCAGAATTATTATTATTATTATACCCTTGATCGGTGTCATGTGAGCGACCCATGGGACAAAGACAAGTGTTCGCTGTACAGGTCAATGGCCTCTCGTAGATCTCCGCAAATGCGTTCTGTTCCAACTCCCACGCAGCATCCCTGTAATCATAATGAAAGCTAGATGTTACCCGTGACTTCTTCCGCAAAAATCCTACTAATATTATAAACGCGAAAGTTTGTAAGAATGTATGGATGGTTGTCAAGATGTATGGATGTATGTTTGTTACTCTTTCACGCAAAAACTACTGAATGGATTTTAATGAAATTAGGCACAGATATAGATTATAGTTTGGAATAACATATAGGCTACTTTTTATCCTGGAAAAATGTATGGTTCGCGCGGGATAGAGTTGTTTTTGTTTTTCATAGTACTTACCACGCGGGTGAAGCCGTGGGCGGAAGCTAGTAGATAATATAACATACTAGCTTCCATTTACGGCTTCGCCCGCGTGGCCCTTGAAAAACAAAAACAAATCTATCCCGCGGTAACCGTACAATTTTCCGGGATAAAAAGTAGCCTATGTGCTATTTCAGACTATAATTTATCTCTGTGCCAAATTTGATTTAGATCCGTTCAGCCGTTTCAGCGGGAAAGAGTAACAAACATACATCCAGACATCCATATATTCTTACAAACTATCGCGTTTACAATATTAGTAGGATATTGTCAATTTAACATTGTAAAATTCACAAACTCGACCAAGGAACACATCTAAATATATATAACTCAAAGGTGACTGACTGACTGACTGACATAGTGATCTATCAACGCACAGCCCAAACCACTGGACGGATCGGGCTGAAATTTGGCATGCAGGTAGATGTTATGACGTAGGCATCCGCTAAGAAAGGATTTTGTTAATTCTACTCCCAAGGGGATAAAATAGGGGATGAAAGTTTTAAAAAATGCTGCCGAAAATCACTATTTCACGCGAACGAAGTCGCGGGCACAGCTAGTTCTTTCTATATAGCTTCTGTATAGCTTTATACAGGGCGGTGTGCGCCTGTAGGTCTACCATGAGTTTTCACAATCTACACTCGCTAGCGACTGTAGTTAAAAAAATGTATGAAAACTTGCCTACAGCGCCTCTACCGGATAGTTGGGTACTAAAACGTCACGTAGTTAACTATCCTACGTCACAGCGTACTACAGCGACTGTAGTTTGCGCTCATTAATTTGCTTAGAATTTGTTACCATGAGTAACAATTTTGACAAAATGTCATAGTAACGTACTATTACTACTGTAGTAACGTCAGCCAATCTAAATGTGACAACTCATGGTAGACCTACTGACCTTAAGTTAATGACTCACCTGTCCGGTACATAATAGCCCTGGCTGACGACAGCATCATAGAAATTCTCTTTGTCATTACATAGAGGACATTTCAAATAGTGCATCCCAGCGCTCAGAGCCATGCGCTGAAATCAACAAGAATATAACTAGTGTTTAACTTTCACTGTTTGTAATTTTCTATTATGTTATGTATTTGACAGTTGATTATCTATATATATAAAAATGAATTGCTGTTCGTTAGTCTCGCTAAAACTCGAGAACGGCTAAACGGATTTATCTTATCTTGGTCTTGAAATGTTCGTGGAGGTCTAGGGAAGGTTTAGAAGGTAAGAAAAATTCGAATAACTGCCGGGAAAACCCTAAAAATAGCCCTTTTGTACAAACGTTTCCATACAAACGTTTTCTAAGCATAAGAGGCAGTGAGGCTGGTTCTACCTGTAAGCAGCTCCTATGGAACCAGGCGTCTCTAGCACAACATGGCGGCCAAAAGGTATTAACTGTGGGATATCCATCCACTTCTTCATAACATATCACACACACCATCTCATCATCGGTAGACTGGGATTCTGAAAAATAAATATGACCACGACTCATCATCATCATCATCATCTTCCTGCCCTTATCCCACTGGTGGGGTCGGCACAACAGGTTCTCTTCCTCCACTCTCCCCTATCATCCGTCATCTCAGTACTCACTCCCTTCTTACACATATCGTCTTTCACACAGTCCATCCATCTTTTCTTAGGTCTATAGACATTTCCGTCTTTTCAGTAAATAAATATTGTAAAAATAAATATTTAGGAGCGCCGGTGGTTTAGTGGTAGCACCTCTGCCTCACGATCCGAAGGTCGTGGGTTCAAAACTGGTCGTGCAATGATGAGTTTTTCAGTTCAAAAAAAAACGGTGAAGGATAACATCGTGAGGCAACCGGCATACCCTAGAACCAAAAATTCGAAGGTGTGTCATAAGTTAGTATTCTTATAGGAGGCGATAAGCTTGCAACCTGTCACGTACGGCATACTACGTACACGACAGTAATCCCCGAGTAGACATCTCCTCAGATCTCTAGTTACTGAGATCTTTGTACTATCTGTATACTTTGAGGATATCTAAAGAGAGTCAGAGGCACGTCCAAACATGATATTTGGCACATGCCCACATTTTACACAGAAATTTGTGATAAGAACAGAAAAGAATAGAAAAAATAAATAATAGTTTAAAAAAACTAAAAAACACGCTTTTTATAGAAACCGAACTAAAAAATAGAAAATAAATTTTAAAAAAAATATTTTAAAAAAAGTGTGTGGTGCATGGTGTCAATAGTTATAAATATTTTATTGACAGATATGAGTAGAGTGATTATCATTTCGATAATATCTTAAAAAGCACCCCACGCTGATTTAAATATTTTTTTTTTAATTTATTTTCTATTTTTTAGTTCGGTTTCTATAAAAAGCGTGTGTTTTTTAGTTTTTTTTAAACTATTATTTATTTTATATTTTTTAGTTTGGTTTATTTATAATAGCGTGTTTTTTTTATTTTAAACTATTGCACGACTCATGATGCGAAGCATCAGAGTGCTTTACGATCAAAAATTTTTTTTTCAAATTGATAAAATGGAATTTTTTTATCAAAATAGTGTATTGTCATCGGTCCTCGATAAATCTACAAAGTTTGAACGAAATCTGGCCGTTTAAAGTGGGTCAAAATCGCGCCCAAAGAAGTCGGTTACAAACAAACATACAAACATACAGGTGAAGCTAATATAAAGCGTGTAAAAATAAGCATAAATCTATTTTGTTTACAATATGAACTGAAAAAAAGCAGGTAGGCCCATGCCCTGCAGAAGAGCAGAAGTTACAGGCTTCTTGCTATTAAAACTGATGTTTTTCCTCACCATTGCCAATCACAGCTGTTTTCTTCTTATCTTCTTTGATTCTCAACCTTGCTTTGCACATTATATGTTCAGGTATTTTTTGTTTTGGCGCGTGCGTTTGACAGAAAGATCTGAAAATAATTAACATGTCTTTAGGTCCATCTTATAGCAGTGATCTGTAGATCGTTTGGAACAGTCCTTAGATAGCTTAACTGCTTCACATGTATTGGTTTAAAGATTCTTTATTTTCTCAAAGAACATAATACTGTTCAAAGAGAATAACAAAACTTGTACTATAATGTAAGTATCTACTTAAATTTATATTTTAGCACAAGTGTGCTTGCCTATAATAGCATAAATGTACAAACTTATCTATTTATTAAAAATTGTATCCATATCCTATCCTACTAATACACACTACAGTGGCGCAGCGGGCGAGAGTCCGACTGCGACGCAAGAGGTTGCGGGTTCGATTCCCGCCGCGGAACAAATTTGTGTACGATCTGCAGAAATTTGTTGCGTTGGTCTGGGTGTTTTCTATGTATAATAAAAAATATCTATCTATGTATATAATGTATTAAATATATCAGTTATCTAGTACCCATAGCACAAGCTTTGAGTAGCTTACTTTGGGGCTAGATGATGCTGTGTGGATAGTCCAGCATTATTTATTTATTTATTTATTTACTAATATTATAAACGCGAAAGTTCGTAAGAATGTATGGATGTGTGGATGTATGTTTGTTACTTTTTTCCGCTGAAGCGGCTAAACGGATCTAAATGAAATTTGGCACAGAGATATATTATAGTCTGAAATAGCACATACCTAGGCTACTTTTTATCCCGGAAAAATGTACGGTTCCCGCGGGATAGATTTGTTTTTGTTTTTCAAGGTAACACGTGGGCGAAGCCGTGGGCGGAAGCTAGTTAATATTATAAATGTGTAAGTAACTTTGTTTTTATTTGTACATACTTGTAGCTTCCATAGAACAGAGTCACTGCATTTCTCTCTCTTCCACATGGCAAATGGAACTGCTTACGGCAGGAACCAATTGAACAGCCAAGGTTGGCGCCGCCACAACCACAGAAGGAACATTTCTAGAAAAAATAAATAGTAATAAGATACTTACACTCACTGAAAACTGTGGGGCGATTATGGATCTTTGCTTACAATCAATGTCAATACGTTTTCATTGTAATCAAGTGATTTGGTATTATGTATAAGAGTGTTTATACAATCAATTTGAGCCAGTTTTGACAAGTTTTGATTGTATCAGAGTTCCGTAATCGCACTACTGGTGGTGTAAGTGGTCGCACGCACCCCTGCCTAACGATCCGAAGGTTGTGGGTTCAAACGGTAATGCACCAATGAGTTTTTCCATTCGAAAAATGTATGTGAGCAATGCCAGTGCTTGTGAGGAAACCGGCATACCCTAGAACCAAAAATCTGAAGGTGTGTGTCATAGGTTAGTCTTCATAAAAGCGGCGATGGGCTTGCAACCTGGTGTTTTTTTTAAATCGTGTTTTTTGGAAAATGAAACCTAGCTATATCGATTTATAGCCCCTGAAACCCCCTGCATACTCGTACTAAATTTCATGAAAATCGTTTGAGCTGTTTCTAAGATTCTGATTATACGTGTATACAAGAATTGCTTGTATCCTACTAATATTATAAAGGCGAAAGTTTGTATGGATGTCTGGATGTATGTTTGTTACTCTTTCACGCTGAAACGGCTGAACGGATCTGGATGAAATTTGGCACAGATATAGATTATGGTCTGGAATAACACATAGGCTACATTCTATCCCGGAAAAGTGTATGGTTCCTGAGGGATAGATTCGTTTTTGTATTTCAAGGTACCACGCGGGTGAAGCCGTGGGCGGAAGCTAGTATGAGTAAAGACTAGTACCTGGTTGACCGAGCTTTGCTTGGTTTTTTTTGGTGAATGAAACCTAGCTAGATCGATTTATCGCCCCCGAAACCCCGTGCACACTAGTACTAAATTTCATGAAAGTCGTTTGAGCTGTTTCCGAGATTCAGATTATAGACACATATACACAAGAATTGCTAGTTTAAAGGTATAAGATGTACAAACGTACATGTTTTTTACTTCTCTCAAGTTCAGCTAGGATGTCTTTGTACATAAATCCAAAGAGGCCTTCTTCTTCTCTGCCTTTCTGCACCAGGCAGCAGGATAATAACTGCAACACAACATTAATTCATTTAAGGGGCGTCTAAACGGGCTATATTTTACGACGATTTGTGGCTGCAATACTGTGGCCGGTAACATTGCTAGCAATACCAGCCACACTATGCAATATTTTAAGGATGGCCCGGCATTATAGCCACATATTTTAGGCTAGGCTTAGGTAGGGTCGAATCCACATACGTGTCCTTTTTTTCGTTTTTCTGCCAAAACAATGTAAGCGGCTGCGATGAGCGTCATTTCGTCGGCCATTGTTACTGGATTGTATGGCTCATTAAAGGGTTCTTAATCAAAGGCCATACTATTGCAGCCATATTGCAACATGTTGCCTGCAATTGATTGCTCAGCCATAAAATGCACTAAAATGTTTTTTTGATGGCTGGGCAATGTTTGCCAATAATTGTCGTAAAATATGGCCCGTTTAGACGACCCTTTATAAACACAAAATCAAACAAGTTACAAACAAAAACATTCAAGTCAACGGCCCGCGGCACCTTGTTGGATAGCTATACTGATTCTTTGAGTGTGGTAACCGGGCCTTACAACATAGGTCTTGTCTACCAATATTTAGGTTAATCCTACTAAAATTATAAATGCGAAAGTTTGTAAGAATGTGTGGATGTCTGGGTGTATGTTTGTTGCTCAGTGGCGCAGCGGGCGAGAGTCCGCCTGCGACGCTAGAGGTTGTGGGTTCGATTCCCGGCTCGGAACAAATTTTTGTACGATCTGCAGAAATTTGTTCCATTGGTCTGGGTGTTTTCTATGTATAATAAAATATATCTGTATATGTATATAATGTATCAAATATATCAGTTATCTAGTACCTACCCATAACACAAGCTTTGAGTAGCTTACTTTGGAGCTAGATGATGCTGTGTGGATTGTCCAGCATCATTTATTTATTTATGTTTAAACTCTTTCCAGTTTCCAGTCAAAGATAGAAGTAGGTAGGTACTTACAGCGCACAAGTAGTGGCATTGTATGTCTCCGATGGCATACAACTTGCCGTACGTAGCCTCATCGTCGACTTCACGCAGGCAGAAGGAACAAGGCGCTCGATCCCCAACTACAAGTCTAGCTAAATACCGACAATCCCTTTTGGCTACTTTCCGAGCCATTTTGCATAAAAACAACACGTTTAACACATGGAAAGAATCGAAAGAACATGACCAGTTACTTAGTAAACTCTACGTATGATGAAATCATGATATTTAGGTAAATAAACGAAAAATACAATCACAACAAACAGGCGGATGCTAAGGGCAATTTAATTTGACGAATTTGGCGGGAAAATAATGTAAACATGGACATTCTTGACAGTTGACATTGACATTTAATCATAACAGACTAAAAATGTTAATAGTTGAGTGTGGTTACGTGTGAAGAGATCTTACAACTTTTTATCAGTTCCTTTGTCTATGGGAAATATGAATTTTATGAGCAATTAATCAAGCGAGTTGCATGCAACACTAATTTAAAACGTCAGAAAAAAAAGGAAATAAGCCGAAAGGGCTGTGTATTTTTATTTTTACAGATTTTATTGTTATTGTTTTCAGTGAATATCTATTGATGAGTGCTCCAACCATTTATTTATCTAGTCTTAGACTTACGTTATGTAATTTAGACTTGCAATCCCAAAGTCTGACTGTTTTATAGTGCCATAAATTTGTTGTTAACGTTCCTTTGTGTTGAAACTGCGCGTTCTGAACCTGTATCGCTGAAAGAAGCCTACAAAACGTGAATAAAACCATTGAACCAGCATCCACATTACACGCCAAGTGTAAAAAGCAGGACTTTTTGCCTTGGAAGTGTCGAAAAAACCTTGAAACACCCGGAGTCGAGTGTTGCATTTCGCAACATATTTTCGACTATATCGTGTAACATTATGGCTTTGTTGCTCAATTATTGCTCAGATATTCTACCTACCGTGCTAAAGAAGGCGAAAATATCTATAATTATCGTATAGGAATCCGATAAGACGTATTTGTGTAACAATGTCGACAGTAGACACTAATCAAAGTGATTGGACCAACATTTCTGATCAGACATTGGACTCGAAGTATGAAAAATGTCGGAATATCACTGAGGAAATATACAAAAGGATAAACATCACGTTTCAAATAAAGAAACTTGAAGCTCAAAGTGAATTATCCGACAACAGGTAAAAGTTACAACTTTAGGTATAGAGCCCAGACTAACATCATGAGTGTGGAAACTTAGGCCAAGATTTAGAGTTTGGAGATAACTATTATCAGTGAACCAAAGATTTAAATCGTAGATATGCTCGTACGGTACTGAGACCGCGCCGTTTTCTTGCCATACAAAATGAGATAGCTCGCTCATTTGGCACACCAAACATTTTCAATTTCAGGGTACAAAAGGAATAATTCTATTTAACGAAAGGTCGTGCAATATAATTGCACAATAAATGGTGAAATAACTGTTTGGTTCATTTTTTACTTATCATTAGTGTCCGTGCGTCGGCAACCCAAAACTTGACACCAAATTTCACAGATCTAAACTTCACATTGGATTTTTTAATTTCAGGGTATGCTGGTTTCCTTACGATGTTTAAAAGCACTGGCATTGTGGTCATAGATTTTTCGAATAGAAGATTATAAACCTACTAAGTCATATTATTGTGTCCACTTAAATGTTTCTCAAATCTATTATCTTTTTTTTTGTAAATAATTCTATCTTATTTATCTTAATTTTGTCTCAGTAACTTTTCTATCAATCATAATTTATTTTAACTTTGTGGAATTAACTTTTCTATCTATCTTATTTATCTTAATTTTGTGTAAGTAACTTTTTTATCTTATTTATTTGAACTTTGTGTGAATAACATTTCTATCTATCCTATTTATCCTAATTTTGTGTAAGTAACTTTTTTATCTATTTTATTTATCTTAATTTTGTTTAAGTAATTTTTCTATCAATCATATTTATTTTAACTTTGTGAAATTAACTTTTCTATCTATCTTATTTATTTTAACTTTATGCTAGTAACTTTTCTATCAATCTTATTTATTTTAACTTTGTGTTAGTAACTTTTCTATCTATCTTATTTATCTTAATTTTGTGTAACATTCTAGTGAGCAGATAGATAGTAACGAACTGAGCAACGAAACAGATCTGTTTGCTTGCGACAAAAGTGACATTACATCGAGCACTGAAGCCGAGAAGCCTCCAACGGACTGCGGCAAGTTCATCAACATCAATAACAACGAGGAGAAGAATAAACCAGTTCCCATTGCCAAGCGTCCTAAAAAGAAGTAATTATATTTCTTATTTTATTATCAACCATTATTATTATTCTTATTATATTATTAGACAACTAGCTTCCGCCCGCGGCTTCGCCCGCTTTATACCTTGAAAAACAAAAACACATATCCCACGGGAACCATTTATTTTTCCTGGATAAAAAGTAGCTTATGTGTTATTCCAGACCATAATCTATATCTGTGCCAAATTTCATTCAGATCCGTTCAGCCGTTTTAGCGTGAAAGAGTAACAAACATACATCAATCCATCCATACTTTCTTACAAACTTTCACGTTTATCATATTAGTAGGATATGTGTAAGAAGGGAGTGACTACTGAGATGACGGATGATAGGGGAGAGTGGAAGAGGAAAACCTGTTGTGCCGACCCCACATAGCGTGGGATAAGGGCAGGAAGATGGTGAAATTAATGGGCAAGTACTTTTACCCCCTGAAGTTTTCGTAAGTAGTAGGGTGTTTGTTACTTTTCCACGTTGAAAAGGCTGAACGGATCTGGACGAAGAAAATAACAAAAAAAATAAAATCAAAATCGGTTCATGCGTTCGGGAGCTACGATGCCATAGACAGACCTATGTGCTATTCCAGGCTATAATCTATCTCTGTGCCGATCTTCGTCCAGATTCTTTCAGCCTTTTCAGCGTGGAAAAGTAACAAACACCCTACTACTTACGAAAACTTCAGGGGGTAAAAGTACTTGCCCATTAATTTCATCATCTTCCTGCCCTTATCCCACGCTATGTGGGGTCGGCACATCATGTGATCTTCTTCCATTTCCCTCTGTCACTCGTCATCTCATTACTCACTCCTTTCTTACTCATGTCATCTTTCACACAGTCGATCCATCTTTTCTTTGGCCTACCTCTACCCCTGTATCCATCCACATTCATACCTAACACTTTCCTAGTCACATGACATTCATCTCTTCTCATAACATGTCCATACCACGCTAACCTATTACTCCTCATCTATTCTGTTACCGGCGCCACTTTCAGACTTCCTCTGATATACTCATTCCTTATTTTATCCATCCTTGTCACTCTACTTACCCATTAATTTAAACAACTTTTTTTAACAAACTAACACAGTAAGCGCGAAAAAACACCCGTTGTTTTTTACTTCGCCATCACAGTATTGGTTTTTTAATTTTTTTTTAATATTCATTTTTACTTAAACCACCTGAAGTAATTGCATAAACATTATTATTACTAGATTCCGCCCACGGCTTCGCCCGCGTGGTACCTTAAAAAACAAAAACAAATCTATCCCGCGGGAACCGTACATTTTCCGGGATAAAAAGTAGCCTATGTGTTATTTCAGACTATAACTGATCTATACCTGTGCCAAATGTTATCCAGATCCGTTCAGCCGTTTCAGAGTGAAAGAGTAACAAACATACATCCATACGTTCTAACAAACTTTCGCGTTTATAATATTAGTAGGATTACCATACAAACTTTCATTCTAGGTTCAGGAAGCGTGTTAAGAAGCGTCCGCTTCGCGCGCGAAGCGACAGCGAAGGTTCTAGCGACGAGGCGCCCTTAAGTCGTATAGCCGATGCGCCTAACCTGCTTATACCATCTGCTGAAATTGGCGCAGCCATTGCAGGTACACAAATAAGAATATTCTACCGGCTTTGCATGCGTGCAGTGAACGAAAAAAAACATAGTATTACTTCAAGGAAAATATCCTCGAAACTGTAATTAAACAGAATTTTTTTTTGGGAAATTGAAAAATGTAATTAAACAGAAACTGTCCCGTAACCTTATTAAAGAATATCAGAGTACTTAGATGGCAAAAAGCTTGGGACGAATCAGCTCCAACTCTGCTAGGTTTCCCTAACAATGTTAACAAGGATCATACAAAAAAGCGCTAGGGCCCAGCGAGTTTCTTGTCAGTTCTTCTCGCACCGGGGATAGGACTGGAATTGGCACCTAGACTCACCTAGTATGTAAGACGATTCAAAATAATCCCTGTGATTTGAGTTTGACACCAAATTTCGTACAAAACTCCTTTGTGGATTTGCCAAAAAATGATTCATATCGACTTTACTCCTTCGAAGATTGGGTTTAAATTGCCGTGTATGTGTAAGTAGATAGCTTATGTGAATTTTTGATATGATTTTTCGGCATAATTGACAAGCTCTGCCTACCACATCACATTTTTTGCGGGGTCACTTAATAGCTCAAACAATGCTTCCATGTATTTTCCGTTCACTGCATGCGTGGGATTTAAATAATAAGTAACTTATCTTCTATTCTTAATCATAGGCTATATCTATCCCAAATTTTATCCCAATCCGTTCAGCCATTGTAACGTCATCGAGTAACATAAACTTACTCAGTTAATTTTCACTTAGCTTAGTCTTTACAGAATATCTAAGTCAAGCAATGTTCTGCGTCCCTTTGGATGGGTGACCCAATTGGTGGATGAAATTTTTAGTTCTTAAACTTTTTAACTTTACTAGTATTTGAACCCACAACCTACTAATTACCACCATTTATTTTCAGCGCTGAAACCGAAGCCAGAGAAGAAACTAACAAAAATCGATGGCACAAAAAAACTATCGCCACCCAAAACTCCCCAAAAGAAACAAGTAACAGAAACCACAGACAAGAAAAACGTAGAGGTATCTAAAAGTCTATCGGTGAGAATAGACAAGATGCCCATGCAAGATGTTATGTTGTCTGTGAAAGATGATAAATTCTCTGTCAAGAATTATAGATCATACATGAAAGATAACAAATTGACTATTAAAATGGAAGCGCCACCGATGAAACACGATAAATCAACTCCAAAAGATTATACGTCTGCGAAAAGTTATGATCCGTCTATGAAAGATGACAAGATGTCGTTGAAAACTGATAAATTGTCTATGAAAACTGATAAATTGTCTTTGAAATCGGATAAATTGTCTATGAAAGATGATAAGGATAGTGCACGGAAAAGTTGTAGCTTATGTTCATTAACATTTCGTGGCGAGCGAGGGTTAAGGTAAATTATAGTATACTAGCTTCCGCCCACGGCTTCGCCCGCGTGGTACCTTGAAAAAGCATAAACAAATCTATCCCACGGGAACCGTACATTCTTCCGGGATAAAAATTAGCCTATGTGCTATTTCAGACTATAATCTATATCTGTGCCAAATTTTATCCTGATCCGTTCAGCCGTTTCAGCGTGAAAGAGTAACAAACATACATCCAGACATTCATAAATTCTTACAAACTTTCGCGTTTATAATATTAGTAGGATTCTTTATTATACTAAACTGGTGGTCCATGGTAGCATCCCTGCCTCACGATCCGAAGGTCGTGGGTTCAAACCTCGTGACCAATAGATTTTTCTATCGATAAATTTGCGCAATACCAGTGCTCTTAAACGGTGAAAGATGTCCGCCGGCACAAAATGGCGGATTACATATATTTTTTCACAACTTCCTGAATATACTCGTAGGTATCAAATAAAAGGCTTGAGTAGTAGAATACTAACTATAACTAATTTCATACCCAAGATGGCCGCCGCCACAAAATGGCGGCCATAGTTTGTGTCAACGTTTTTTAAATTTTTAATTTAATTTAACTTGTATTTATTTCAGACGCCACATGTCAATGTCCCACTTGGTGACGGCAGAAGACGCCAAATAAAGGGTGCACAAGTTAAGTAAGTTGAAAAATTTACAAATTTTTGAAAAAAGTTACAAAAAAATTCGTTAACTAAGCATCTCATTATTGTGCGTAACTTTATAGAATTACCGTCAAATTCAGAGATATTTAATTAACAAAAAAGAAATTTGAAATTTTGTTAAATATTTTGAAAACAGATTTTTCAAGCCAGTACATAGATATAGAAAAAAATATCTGCTTGTTAGTTTGTTTATAGTTTTGTATCAGAATAATTGGATAGGATTATCAAAATTCAACATTTTTGGGTAATATTTTCAAAGGTAGGTGTTGTTTTTTTTGGAATTGTGAAATGAGCTCTTTTTATAATGTTTGTATGTCTATAGGCATAAATAGGTTAAATTCATGTTGTTTACTTTGTTTAGAATAAAGGAAGTCATTCATTTTGGGCCCAAAATGGCGGCCAACAAAAAAAAGGTGACCACATTTGGGAAGTCTGAGTATTTTTCATCAGGGCACCAAATCCATTCCTTCAGTTGATTTTAAAAACATTTTGGGCCCAAACATGTGTGGAATGTGAATGACCTCCTTTATAATGTTAGTTAATGTTTATTCGAAACCAAAATGGTATTACACCAATAATGTTCTGTTTAGATGTTGTTAAAAAAAAATGTTTTAAAATGAAATTGATGGAAAGTATTGAAAGATTGATGAAAGGTATATTTTTCACTGTTGATGTTTTAAATTCTCTATTTACTTGATAACTAGCTACTGTACGTGGTTTCGTGTGATACTTACATATAAACAGCCTATACGCTAGTTCACAAGTCTATATATATTCGAAATTGCATCAAAATCCGTCCAGCCAAAATCATTTGAACATCCACACTAGCTTTCCTATTACTAACAAGTGACATTATTGGGCAAATAATAATTGACCGGGATCCCGGGATTGTAATTCATTAATAAATACACGTAAGGGTCGGCTCACATCTGACGGAAGATGCGTCGCGTATCGGTCGCGTAACGCCAGAACAGACAATTCTGCCGTCCTTAAGCTAAAATGCCGTTATCCAACATTCGGTCAAATTCGACTTTTTTATGCCATCGTAATCAGGAAAAAAAGCTCTATCGACCAATCTTACCAGAACTCAAATAGCTCTTATAGTTTTCGAGTTATGAAAAGTAAAAAATGCCGTTACCAGAATAAAAATTTACATCACTTCAATGCTTAAATGTTGTTAAGTGTATTGCTAAGCTTAAAAGTGGCTAATGGCTTTTAACTTTATTTTTTTGTAAACAAAAATAGTAACTTAACTATTAATAACTTCAATAATACTAGGCTTGATTGCGGCAAAGTGACTTTAACTACAGTTATTTGCAGTTATATATTAATCGTGCTAAAATATAAATGTTTTTTTCCTCATAATTCAAAAAGTGGATTTTGTATCTAACGGCATTCTAGCTTTAGGACGGCAGAATTATATGAGAAAACATTCAATTTCACACTTAACCGATGATGCGTTAGTGCGTCGAGCGTGCAGCCTCTGTTCCGTTTCCGCATCGTCGGCCGTCGTAAGAGCGGCAACGTCGCGCCACGTGTATTTTGACCGATGCAAATAATAATACTAAAACTAGCTTCCGCCCACGGCTTCGCCCGCGTAGTACCTACTTTGAAAAACAAAAACATATCTATCCCACGGGAACCGTATATTTTTCCGGGATAAAAAGTAGCCTATGTGCTATTCCAGAGTATAATCTTAACTTGTGCCAAATTACATCCAGATCTGTTCAGCCGTTTCAGCGTGAAAGAGTAACAAACATACATCCAGACATCCTCACAAGCTTTCGCGTTTATAATATTATTAGGATAAATACTGAAAAGGGCGAAAATATCTAGTACTTTCTCGCTAAACTATTATCTAATGAGCAACACAAACTCAAGTATAAATTCGACACGTGTTTCGCTTCTCCACGAAGCATCCTCAGGACCACTGACTCGTTCCGCACTGGTGTTGCTCCACCGAGCGCCGAAAGAGAAGTGTACTAGATATATTCGTCCTTTTCAGTATTTGTAATAGATTTGGCCAAAGTCACGCCTGAATCAATCATTTATAATATAACTAGCTTCCTCTTGCGGCTTTGCTCGCGAGCTACGTATATAAAATATAGCCTATGTTACTCAGGAATAATGTAGCATTCTAACGGTGAAAGAAGTTTTGAAATCGGACCTGTAGTTTTTGAGTTTATTCGTTACAAACAAAAATACAAAACTTTCCTCTTTATAATATTAGTATTAGATAATGTGGCAAAACGAAGTTCGCCCGACGCATCTTCCGTCAGATGTGAACCGACCCTTACCCTCGCTATAAATATGTATGATTTTAATACATCAACAGTGAAATAAGAAGGCAGGGTGATAATATCTGTGATCTGTTTGGCATATTGTGATTGTAGGACCGGTTCATTGTTCTGGGTGTTGATTTTACCGTCAGGTGGGCCGCTTGCATGTAATAAAAAAAAGTTGTTATTAGACTATACTATTTTAAACGTTATGATCGGTAATTCTAATTTCCAAACTGCCTAAATTTTCTAAAAAGTGAAATGACTGCCTATAACCTAAACAGAGCAATGACTATAATTTCGTGCCTACAATATCTACGACTAGAGACCCGCCCCGGCTTCACACGGGTAGAAAATAATAATAATAAATAATGCTGGACAATCCACACAGCATCATCTAGCCCCAAAGTAAGCTACTCAAAGCTTGTGTTATGGGTACTAGATAACTGAAATATTTAATACATGATATAGGTACATAGATAGATATTTTTTATTATACATAGAAAACACCCAGACCAACGGAACAAATTTCTGCAGATCGTACACAAATTTGTTCCGAGGCGGGAATCGAACCCGCAACCTCTTGCTTCGCAGGCGGACTCTTGCCCGCTGCGCCACTGAGGTCGTCTACTAGAAAAGTATCCCTAAATTGGTGAAGGGGTTGTAAAGATATTGGGGGGAAAAATACAATTTTAGTTTTATTGAGTGGAGTATCAACTTTAAATTCTAAATTAGTTTATATTATTATTCTAGGATGGATAGTTTTTGAAATATAACGAAAAAAGTACAATTAAGAAAACCGCGGATATCCCAGCACGGGTATAAGTACCTAGGTAGGATAATCAAATATTAGTTTGTGGTTAGGACCAACTTACGTAGGCACCTACCTATGTATGTAGTACATAAAGTGTGTCCAAACACTTCAGGGCGTGAATACAAATAAGGATTGAGGAAATCGCGCGCGAAATTTCAGTTTGGGGCGAACTACTAGTTATGTTATGCTGTATAGGGGGCTGAGGAAATGCCTATTCCAAGCATGGGAATTACAGTCATTGTTTGGTTTAATAAAAAGCTGTCCCCATTTTGAAAAATCTACACCTTGAACAATAAACAACAAAATTAGTTATGAACTGCTTTTAATTCTGTAGTGTAAACTTACTTTTTATCTCGACACTAAAAATTAAAATTTAAAACTTTTTTTAATGTAAGAAATGTATAAAAAAATAACTTTTTTTTAATAAAAAACTGTAAGTTTACACTAAGTTTGAGTGCGCGACAGAGTTTCGGCCGTTTTGAGTACAAAATTATATTTTATAACTTAGTATATAAGGTTTCTAGGTTTAAAAAGTTATTTGTCATAAGATGTAAGTTTTAAAAGTCAAGATTTGTTCTACAGGTTGAGCAAAAAATAGTGTCTTACGTAAACCGGCTTTTTTTTAAAATTTATTTATGAAGATTCAACAGTACTTGAATCCATAATTATGTATAATACTGAAAAAAAAATAGGGGCCACCACTAATTTTCCCTTTTTTGTTCCGATTGTTTTAAAATTAATAAAACAATGTTTTATTTTTTAATTTATTTTATGTATTTTAATGCAATTAGACAAAAAAATACTTAATCTTAGGATGTTTTTTGTTTTTATAACCTTTGGAAACAAAAATACTCGGGTGTCCCTTATTTTGTTTTGTGTAAAATATAATTAAAATGACTAACAACAAAGTTAACTAAATTTTACATTTGTTAACTTACTTACTGAAATAAACTGA
The DNA here is from genome assembly GCA_963675405.1 of Cosmorhoe ocellata. NCBI lineage: Eukaryota > Metazoa > Arthropoda > Insecta > Lepidoptera > Geometridae > Cosmorhoe > Cosmorhoe ocellata. The sequence goes on from OY776273.1 coordinate 2,474,161, forward strand.
TAATGATAGTCCTAATTCAAGTTAGGTTGATTTATAGAAAAACTTATTTTTTAACTATTAATAGTTTTTTTTTAATAAAAAGCCGTTTCCGTGACACTATTTTTCAAACGCCATCTTGAAACTAGTTATATAATAAGGGTATATTATTATAAAATCCATATCTGAGGGTGTTGCAATATACAAAAAAATGTTTATTCTTAAATTGCGGTGCTATGCTTTAGTAAGTTTCTTTATTTGTGTCACAGATAACATTATTTACATACATAAGTTTAAGTGGCGATGTTATGTTTAAGCTAGTCACAGTGAAAAATGTTCCTACGTTATGTGGCAAATGTTTTGTAATGAAACATTAATGACGTTATTATCTATTGATCTCTGAACGTGTCATTTTCTTCCCGGTGTTACCAGTGCAATATTACATTTATTTTGACTGACTTTTTGTGAACGGTGAAGGAAAACATCGTGAGGAAACCGGCATACCCTAGAACCGAAAATTCGAAGGTATGTGTCATGGGTTAGTATTCTTATAAGCGGCGATGGGCTTGCAACCTGTCACATACGGAATACTAACTACTGTGCAAAATGTGGGCATGTACCAAATGTCATGTTTGGACTTGCCTCTAACTACCCCCTTTAGATATCCTCAAAGATCTAAGTAACTAAAAGATCTGAGGAGATATCTACCGAGCCCGGGGATTACAGTCGTGATCATATTTATTTATTTATTTTATTTTTTTGACTGACTCACAGCTCAGTTGGTAGTAGCCCTGCCATCTGCGCTGCAGGTTGTGGGTTCGATCCCCCAGGACTAATATTTGTGTGATGAACGCAGATGTTTGTTCTGGGTTTGGGTGTTATTAATTTATGTATGTATTTACAAAAGAATATAATTGATCTATCATCTGGTCCCCATAGTACAAGCTTTGCTTATTTGGGGCTAGATGGCGTTTTGTGAAATGTCCAACAATATTTATTATAATATTGAGAACTGTTTTTGTACACCTTTTTATTAAAAATTATATTACAGAATGTTTATGTTTTGCCACTTTGGAAATGTTTTATGGACATAATCAATTATTCAAATAATTGATTATGTGTCAAGCGATGATAAATTTATACCGCAAAATAAATTCCTTCGTCCACGACAGACGGACGGACAGCGGAGTCTTAGTAATAGGGTCCCGTTTTACCATTTGGGTATGGAACCCTAAACACTAAAGATAAGGATATAGGGTGGTGAAAAATGACACAAAATAGTTTTGATTATAATATAGAAACCCATTTTATTTATATAATTTCATCTATTGCACTGATCACTTTGTTATGTATAGTTTTATGTATATTATAATAATAAATAGGCAACATAATACTAAAAATGCAGCAGGGGTGTCTACTCTGCAAAACGTTCAACGATAATATCGGCACACAATAATCTTGCATCTCCTTTTTTTAGTTCGTCCGCGGCACAACAGAATTACTTTCGTTCTTTTTACATCACACTAATTTAAATATTTCTTCAGAGCGATTTATTTCACTGTAATTCCGAATCGCATTTTGTTTTTGGAAATCTAGGTTTTAATGGTACATTTGTACCTGATAAGAATTGTTGTATTTTGCGTCACGTGATTCTCAGCGCTTGACCAATGGCGCTCGTCGGTGTAGTCTATGGTATGTTAAATTCAAAATTTAAAAGTTTTAGGCGCGAATATAAACGAAACTCGTAACGTGGTACCATTAGAATGTATTTATCATCCTATCGTATTGTATCACCGAATTGAATCATCGAACAATGCATCGGTTGGTACCATTGCAATGGTACCGGGGATTTTTTTGCCGTAGTCGATGGATATTCAAATAAACAGAATTTAATTTATCTTTGTACCGTTATAATGTATCTACAACCCGGTCACATTATCTCGAGACCTCGCTGGAATGCGAACCTCCCGCCCCGTTTTCCTTTCACCTGCCCGCGCTCGCACTTTCGTTGCCGAGAGAGAGAGAGAGAAATCAGAGCGCCGACGCGACGTGACGTCATCGACGCCAGGTCTTGAGATAATGTGACCGGGTTGTACCTAAGTACCAAGCGGTCGTGTTGCATCACTGAACCGAATTTCATAATTGGATTTTTTTTGCCGTAGTAGGTAGGTAAGTACTTAGGTACTTACCATGAATGGTAGAACAGCAAAAAATCATCACACTACCATCGATAGGACCACAGTAAATAAACTGATTTTACTAAGAAATATATCAAAAATATATTTCCACGTTTGTCTGCTATTTTTGTGAGATATTGTTTGCGTCACGTGTCGCGTGTATTATTTAAGTGTATTTTTACGTTTTTCTAGTCTAAATTGTTCATTAGTTATTAGCGTCTAGTGGTATTTCGGTTATTGGTGTGGTTTTGAGTATTTTATTGCAAAATATTAGACAAAAAGTCAGAATGTAAAAAAGTGTTTGAAGTCATTGATGTAAGATTCAAAATGGGTCACGCGTCTTTATTAGATTACAATCTTGTCTCAAGTTTAATGAATCGTTTGTATGGAAAGAGTTTTCTTAAAGATACGATCGTCTAACGTTATCTTGCATGTAAACGAAGTTAAATACTTAATGTAAAATACTTTTCTCGTGACACTTACATGAATGTCTTAAGTTGTAAGTTGCGGAAAATATAAGTTTAAAGCTAATATTGAAAAAAAAGACACTGGCATGACACGAGTTGGTGTTATTAGTTGGGATAGTTCTTTGTAATAAAAAAATAATAGTGACACTGTTACTCGTGGGGACATTTTAACAAAAAATATTTATAAAATTCTCAACGAGTCTCAGTGTTTCGTTTGGGTGTTTGATGAAAGCGTTAATCGCTTGACGATTGTCGCTTCCTTAAGAAACTCTAACCGCGTAAACGTGGCACGGTGTAATGGCTTGCAATTATTGCCAATTATCTGCCCGTGTAAACGATGTGTAAAAGCGCATCTTGCCGAACCTACCAGGCCTAATTTCGGCTTCCGAATTCTTCGGAGTCTGTCATTCGGTAAAGATTGGTGCGTGACGTGTCGTTTCAATTAAATGCACACCTTAAGAGCGGTTACGCACTGCGTCCGATCTGAATCCGATCCGAACCTACGTCATTTAATGTGTCGGAAATGACGAAGTAGACGAGTTGTAGAACTATTACTATGGTAACTTACGCACTACATCCGATTTCTTTCCGTCATTCGTCATTTCCGTCACATAAAATGACGTATGCCAAAAAGGTGGCTCCTGAATTGCTTGGATTTGTATCAGCGATCGGACTAGTACATACATACATAAAATCACGCCTGTTTCCCGACGGGGTAGGCAGAGATCACGGATCTCCACTAAATATCGATCTAACATCGGACTAGTGCGTAAGCAATATCCGATTTCTGTTCGAGTTTTTAGATCCATATTTTCACGGGTTCTGATCGGATTCGGATCGGACGCAGTGCGTAACCTAAGAGTTATGTCAAAAATGGGGGTCAAATTAACAATGTAGATAAAGTTAAGCTTGTCAATTCTTAATATAATTTCGCTCAGAATCTTTATATTTATTTACGTCGTTTTTGTTTTGCAATAATAAGTTTATAGATAACAATAGATAGGTAATTTCTAATTATTAGCTAGATTCTCTTGCCATATGTAAATTGCTGTAATTGTAAGAACTATCGAATAAACAGACGATGGGATAGGAACGGGAAATAGTTGAATCAATCTGCCTAATTTCTGCATTGGTGTATCATTTTTGACTATTTTGAAACACTGCTCAGAAAATTGCCTCATTTCTTACTCCGTTGGTGCTTTTTGACTATTGTGAACCACTTAGAAAATTGTCAAAAAATAGCCTCATTTCTTTCTGTACTTGTGCTTTTTAACTAATGTGTACCACTTAGAAAATGGTCAAATAATTGCCTCATTTCTTTCTATACTTGTGCTTTTTAAGTATTGTAAACCACTTGGAAAATGGTAAAAATTGCCTAATTCCTGCACTAATGCAGACTTTGGACTATTCTGAGGCACTTTAAAATAGAATAAAAAAGTCAAACAATATGTTTTAAATAGAATTTTAACTTAGGAAGACTAATTTTAGACCTTGCCTACTATAAGAATATCAGCGTTTTACCTACCAATAAAACGCTTATTAAGCTGAAGACGTTATTTAAAACCTTATTAAAATGAGAGAGCGAGTCTGTTTTTCTATAGCGAGTCGGTCTTAGTTTGAATTCTCCCGGTCTTATCTGTGGCTCCGTGTGACGTCACCCCGCCCCTTCCACTATCTGTCTGTAGGTAAGTTCACCAGGTGGGGAGCACTGCGAGCATGCCTCATTGGGTCTCAAAAATAAAATAAAAATATGTTAATATTTACACCTATTGCGATATACTATAAGTCAATAGCCTATTTACTAGGGTAGGTGTGTGTAGGTACTTTAGATAAGTTATTTTGAAATACACACCCTCATTGCCAGGCAGAAATAAAATATAAGGTTTTAAATAACGTCTTCAGCTTAATAAGCGTTTTATTGGTAGGTAAAACGCTGATATTAAGCATTTAAACGGTTATTTAAAACCTTATTAAAATGAGACCTGCTTGTTATCGCCTGGTGGACAGAATATTAAAAAACGCCAATGTGATAAAAATAAAAATACCTAGGTACTATTAAGTAGGTAGTAGATAGGTACATGAATCAACCTATGATAAGAAAAAACATTCAGTTTATAGAAAAAATCCAGAGTTTATTATTCCAAAAACATAGGTAGGCAATATATATAGGTATTCATTCAAAATTAGGTTACTTAGGTACATTCTACTTACAGGTAGGTTACCTAGGCATAAATTATATATAATCTCTAATACAAAATCTACTCAGTTAGATAGCAGTAACAAAATCAGTATTATCGAATTGTGTGTAACAAAAAATAAATGAAAACTTCTTTCAAAAACATACATTTCCCAAAAAACTTAGGTAGGTATAACTAAAGATTGTATTATGACAATTTTATAAATCCTCTATTCATTCAACAACAGGAGTGAAAAGATTAGTTAAAGATTTGTTATTTTGTGTAAACGCAGTCGAAACAATCTCACGGCAGTAGTATTTTGCAAACGTGTTCTCTGATCGCCAGTTGCCACGTGCCAAAATCTCATCAATAGGACAATTTTGCAACCAGTTCTTAGATGCTACTGCAGGCCGAACACTACCAGGACTTGCCTTAATTCCTGCTCTGACTAAAATCTTTTTTATCCAGCCCGCTATGTTGGTTCGAGACGCTGCTTTGGGCGGACCACAAGTAGTTAAAAATATATTACTTTCATTGCAAATAGAGCGTCTACTTTGAGATAAATGGATAACTCTTTTTAGCCAAAATACTGGGTCAATGGTTTGATAATCTTTGTTCTGAAAAAGACGCCAGCCTGATTGCCTGTGTGATGCAGAGTCCATCTTTGAACCATATTTTGGCCATAAGAGTACTGAATTTTCTGTAAAAACACAGCTTTCACCATCTACTGTCAACAAGGTTAAATCGTGAACCCGGCGACCTGAACACAATAATAACAAAATAGCAGCTCGAGATGAACACTCATACAAATTATTAATGTTTACAGAATTATCTTTCAGCCAGTTTGTGAGTAAATCAGTATCCCATATAGGAGCTTTACTTGGCCTAGTATTTTGAATGTTTATTGATTTAAGAGCTTGTCTGACTAACAGATGAGAGCTCAGCCTATCACTTACATTTGGATCACAGAGAGTTGACACAGCTGATTTATAAACCAAAATAGTATTGTAAGCTAAGCCATGTTTTAAATGAAGATCCAACAAAAACCTGCTTAAATCAGGGCCAGTAGGTTTTGAAATGTTAACGGAATTTTCGTTGGCCCATTCACGCCATTTTTGCCAAGCTACTTGATATGTCTTTAAGGACGAATCACGCCAACTTTTTTGTAAAAGTTTTTTATGATCTTGCGACCAACCTACTAAACTTTCCGACCACCCCCACATCTCCAAACTTCCAGAACCATGTTCTGTGTCATCGGAGGTGGCCGACCTGTTGTGGTGTCTATCAAAACCTGGTCCAGATTGTGTACCGTGAACGGAGGATCGAGGGCACGGTTCTTGAGGTCGGACCTCCAAAATACTTTGGTCCATCGTGGAGCAACTATTAGGTAAACTCCTTTTGCCGAGTTCAGGTGCTGTAATACTCGAGGCATTAGAAAGGGCGGTGGAAACACCCACGCTAGAGAGTAGTCCCATGCCTGACTGAAAGCGTTGTAAAGACAAGCATGTTGATCTGTCATATCTCGCGTCCCATACTTTGGCACCACGTTTGCTATTTCTGACGCAAACAGGTCTATCACTGGGACTCCCCACTTGGCAAATACTTTTTTGGTTAGCCTGGGTAACAGGTGCCATTCCGGTGGCTGGGTCAAACGAGACAGGTGATCTGCTTCGACATTGAAACGACCTGGTAGGTAATGTATTTCTATATGGACACTGAAGTGATCTAGAATAGTTAGAATTTGGTAAGTCAGATCCATCAGAGCCATCGATTTGGTGCCTCCCTCGTTTTTCAAGTACGAAACCAAAGATTTGTTGTCGCTCTGTATCAACAGTGTTGAGCCTGTCAGGCGCTGACAGTGATCTTTTAAAACATATAAAACGGCTAGCATTTCTTTTTGATTTGAATGTAAAGATATCTCTCGAGGTGACCAGTGTCCTGACAGTTTCACATTGTTCAGCTGAGCGCCCCAACCTACATCTGACGCGTCTGTCACTAGGAAATTGGATATTGGTGGGTAGTGAATTGGTGAGAAGCTCTCGACATTCACATGCCACCACTGTACCTCCATCAGCGCTCGCTGAGGGATCAGATACCGATGGTGCGGATTCTGTCCTAATAGTACATGGCAATGCTTGAGAAGTTCTCGATGGTTTAAGCGACCTCTGGGCACCGGGAAACTGGCAAAGTTGACAGACCCAACTATGCTCTGAATTTCTTTTAACCTGGCCTTTCTCTGTTGCAGTAAAACTAGTAACTTTTGACGCAGTTTTATGACTTTTTGGCGAGGAAGGTATTTTCTGTTTCTGTGTGGATCCCAAACTATTCCTAGGTACTCTATACTGGTTTGAGGGACTAAGATTGATTTTAAATAATTTACTTGCCATCCCAGATATTTTAAGATTTGGGTTGCTTCCCGAGCTTGACGGTAAAGGATGCGAGGATCCTGATTGGCCATCAAAAAAATCGTCGAGATAGACTACTACTCGTATTCCTCTGTCTCGTAGGATCTGTGCCACCCAATTTGAAAGACTTGCAAATATCTTTGGGGCGCATGCTAGGCCGAATGGTAAACACGTCATCTGTAGTAACTTTTGTCGATAAATGACTCTGAGGAAGCACCTGTGTGCCCTGGATACTGGTAGATGAAAATAAGCATTTGACAGGTCTATTTTGACAAGCCAGTCTGCTGGTTGTAGAAAATCTGTTATTCGGTATACATTTATTAAGCGGAACTTGCTCACGCTTACGTATTTGTTTAGATTTTTCAAGTTGAAAATAGGGCGTGCCGAGCCATCGCCTTTTGGAATCATAAACATCGGGGAAACAAAACTTGGACCGAGGTTTGCAGGCTCCAATACTTTCATCTGTACCATTTGATTTATGACTTGGTCCATCTCTTGTGATGCAGGGGTACGAAACAAATGATTTTGCAATTTCGGCACTTGTAACGGGGGTTTTGCGAGGAAAGGTATACGGAAATTTTGAATAATTCGAACTATAGGTTTTGGAGCCTGCATACCCTTCCACTGTGCTATAAAATCTGTCAGTTGGCCCGCTTGAAAAATGTTCAAGTCATAATTTACGCTTTGATGGCATGCGCGGTCCGGACTGCCCTGAGAATCCAACCTGGTTTCTACTTGTGCTGGGATATGCGTCATATCCCTGAAAATTTCGATTCGACCTCGGACGCGAGGGTCTGGTATTTTGCGTGAATTGCTTTGGAGGGGGACGGGGATAGTCACGCCCTTGCATCGGAAAATGATTAGCTTGCGGTGGCAATCTGTTCGCAACGTCCGCAAAATGAGGGTAGTTATACATTCCTTGCGCAGGAATTTTATTGTTACCATAATGGTTAGCATAGCTAGGCAGGGCCTGAACTTGCTGTTGTTGCCGTGCTAGCGCAGCGGATTTATTTTGTGTAGGCACACGAGGCGGCCAGAATACTTTAGTAACACCACCCACTTTTTCAATAGCGGCACCCAATACATCTTTTTGAAATAAGTTTTCACAGCTAGGCGGGATCTTTCTTAAACTTGCTTTGAAATAATTATCTTTAACAGAACGTAAAACCAAATCCCGCCTCTGTTGTACTATCTCAGCCCTATGGCCGCAGGCTAATTGGAGCATATCACCGCTAGTTTTTTGAAAATTACCTTTTACAAAAATATCATTTATCTTTTCTACTAAACTTTTTGAAGACAAGTCACGAGTAGCACTAGCCCATTCTATTAATGATTTAAAACCAGCCTGCGAGGCTTCATTGTGCTTTATGATTGCTTGTGTGAGTGCAGCAAAACCACGCTCAATCAATGCGAGAGAGTTGGATTTGTCATAGGGCTTAAACTCGTCATTTGTCTCCAAATAATTAAAACCTGGGGACGAACAATACTGCTTTTGCACTTCTGCATACCTAACACTTTCCCAATCCTCACTTTCAAAATGTTGAATTAATTTTAATATTTCGAGATGAGCTGGTAATGATTTAGGCATAGATGGTTCTTTGAGAACCGTATTTAGTTCAAAAGTAAGAGGGGGAGCTGCCTCATCATGAGGGGCTACCTCGTTCTCGGAGTAAAGTTCTCCGCTTATGTCAGCACTAACCTCCGATTGACAATCGGGTTGATATTCAGGTACATAGGCACTTGAGTGCACTGTAGGTTGGAATGCCACGCTACTAATATAATCACTTAGACTACTAACTTGCTCCGCCAATCGGGCTATAGCGTCATCGGTGCGACGCCTCTTCGATTTTCTTTTTGAAGAACACGCCCTTCTTTTCTTCTTTGGTCCTTATCGGGAGAATCTGAAGATGATTCTGAAGAATCCGAGGAATCTACTGTATCCTCCTTTCTAGAATCCATTGCTGAAACACAATAAATATATTAAATTCAAAAAGTAACGAACGGTATCACCGTTTATTTAATTTTAACATAATTAAAATATAATTATGTAGGTAGTGAGAAATTTCACAAAGACAAACTTTACTCACTTTGAAGTGAGCACGACCGATCGTAGCGAAAATCAAAACGCCAATGAGGCATGCTCGCAGTGCTCCCCACCTGGTGAACTTACCTACAGACAGATAGTGGAAGGGGCGGGGTGACGTCACACGGAGCCACAGATAAGACCGGGAGAATTCAAACTAAGACCGACTCGCTATAGAAAAACAGACTCGCTCTCTCATTTTAATAAGGTTTTAAATAACCGTTTAAATGCTTAATACTAAGTTTACTTTTTACTACCTACGTCTGTTTGTTCGATGTGAATTTGATAAAATTAATTATTTATTATACATAAGCACTTTCGGCCAAGCCCATGCATTGTAGATGCGATGTCAAAAAAGGTTCAAAACCATTTGTGATGGAAATTTTTGGAAATAAAATTCAATTTATCATTCGTATTTTGTTTAATTTATCATCAACACCAATGATTTAAATCGTAGATATGCCCGGACGCCAAAAACTGTGGCACTGTTTTTACTTGTGTGTGTTAACAACATGCCGATGCACGCACACTAATGATTGTAAAAAATGAACCAAACAGTTATTTCACCATTTATAATTGTGCAATTATATTGCACGATCTTTATTAAAAAATATAATTGTTCCTTTTGTACCCTGAAATTCAAAATATTTGGTGTGCCAAATGAGCGAGCTATCTCATTTCGTGTGGCAACAAAACGGCGCGGTCTCAGTACCGTACGGGCATATCTACGATTTAAATCATTGATCAACACATATTTTTCGACCCTAATTAATTATAAAAAAACAGTGAACAAAAAAACATAGAAGCATTTCTTTAAGAGAAATATCAGCAAAACATGACACCAAATTTCACACATCTAAACTCCTTCGTGGATTTGCCAAAAATTTATCAACGTCGACTTTATTCCCTCGACGTTTGGGTTTATATTGCCGTGAAGCGTGTAGATAGATTATGTGAATTTTTGATTAAAAAAAAATGACATAATTGACAAGCCCCGCCTACCACAGCACGTTTTTATAGGGTAATTTTTAATGAATGCTTCCATGTATTTCCGTTCACTGAAAATAGGTGGATGTAATGTGTAGGTACTCAGAAGTATTGAAAAAAATATTCTAATATACTTTTCTTTGTGAGATCCTCAAAGATCTGCGTAACTAGAGATCTGTGGACTACCAAACCAGAAGGGCTAAGACGGCATTTATTAAAACAAATTGTCGACTCTTTTGTCTCATATTGGAATGTAACGAAATGTCACCCAGTGTCACGTCGTAACATGCGCGCATCTCCACACATAACCGCGGACTTGATAAGAGTGACCAAACAGTCACGGTGACAAAAGTAACCCGTGCACGCTATCTCTCATATTCGCACCAGAAAGAGCGAGACAAAACAGTCGACAAAAATTTATCGTTGGCGCACATGTTAGCCAGGTATGGCATTAGTCATGATCATATTTCCATCAGTCACTATCATCCTTATTATACTGAATCCGGTTAGATTTGATCTGATGATAGATTTGGAAGAAATCTGAAGTTGGAGCCAACGCTCCCTTACTCACCCAAGATTTCAATGTCTTTGATATATCCTCACTCTTCAAGCTAACGGACAAATTAATACTTTTCTCTAACCGTGATTTATCAAAGAATAATCTAGTACTCTTAATGTTCAAATCTGTGAGCAATGGTGGGTTTGGACCGAGGAGATTATCTACATAGATTTGGTCATAAGTTTTGTTAGTATAATCAATACCATTGGTTAGCACCGTGGGGGTGGGGTGGTATTCTGGGGGGTTGGCCAGATATTCAGCGTTGGCTGTCCAGGCAGGGTCTGCGATCCGGAGTAATGAGGGTATATCTTTCCCATGTAGTTGTGCTATCTCGTAGCGTTTGTAACCAAGTCCTGTAAACAAAATAAGTATTATTGGAAATCTATACTAATATTATAAAGAGGAAAGTTTTGTATTTTTTATTTTTGTTTATTTTATTTTTATTTTATTTATTTAGACGCACAAAACACATTACAACCACAAAATATAATATTGTATCAAACAAAGAAGTTGTGAACTTGATTGTAACATAAAACATGTGCGCACATCTAAGCTAAGGCAAAAACAGAACAGAACTACAAGAACTTATTACTTAATTATATCAATTACTAGCTGTCCCGCCCGCGACTTCGTTCACTTAAAGTAGGTATCTAAACTGAGTTTCAAACAAACCACACTAATAAAAAAATCCCATAAATAACTTTGACATTCAATTTTACCCATTTTAGAGGGCTATTTTGAAATATCCAGGAATACGTTTCCATTTATTTTGCATTTAAAGTATCCAAACCAAAACTAAGACCAATCACACCACCCTTTAAAAAGTAAGTACCCATAAAAACATTGACCCCACATTTGACCCCTTTTTGAAGGTCATATTGAAAAATCCTGAAACACTTTGTTCATTCATTTTGTATTTACAGTACACAAAGTTTCAGACCAATCGCACCACCCGTCAAAAAAATCCCATACAAACATTGACTCCTTTTTTACAGTTATATTGAAAAATCCTGAAACAGAAAACAAAGTTTCAGGCCAATCGCACCACCCGTTAAAAAATTCCCATACAAACATTGACCCCCTTTTTTAGAGTTATATTGAAAAATCCTTTAACATGAAATTAAGTTTCAAACCAATCGCACCACCCGTTAAAAAATCCCATACAAACATTGACCCCCCCCTTTTGACCCCCTTTTTAGAGTTATATTGAAAAATCCTGAAACACGAAACAAAGTTTCAGACCAATCGCACCAGGTTAAAAAGATCCCATACAAACATTGACCCCACATTTGACCCCTTTTTGAAGGTTATATTGAAATATCCTGAAACACGTGTCCGTTCATTTTGTATTTACAGTACATAAACAAAGTTTCAGACCAATCGCTCCACCCGTTAAAAAGTTCACATACAAACATTGACCCCACATTTGACCCCTTTTTGAAGGTTATTTTGAAAAATCCTGAAACACGTGTTCATTCATTTTGCATTTACAGTACACAAACAAAGTTTCAAGCCAATCGCACCACCCGTTAAAAAGTTCACGTACAAACATTGACCACACATTTGACCCCTTTTTGAAGGTTATATTGAAAAATCCTGAAACACGTGTTCATTTATTTTGCATTTACAGTACACAAACAAAGTTTCAGAACAATCGCATTACCCGTTAAAAAGTTCCCATACAAAAATTGACCCCACATTTGACCCCTTTTTTATAGTTATATTGAAAAATCCTGAAACACGTGTTCATTAATTTTGCATTTACAGTGCACAAACAAAGTTTCATGAAAATCGTTCCACGCGTTAAAAAGTTTCATACTAACGTTTTCACCCTTTTTCACCCCCTTAGAGGTGGAATTTTCAAAAATCCCGTCTTAGTGGGTGGTTTTGTTATAAAAGGAACCCACCTTTCAAATTTCAGCTTTCTAGCTTCAGCGGTTTCGGCTGGGCGATGATAAATCAGTCAGTCAGTCAGTCAGTCAGTCAGTCAGGTTAAGCTCTTATATAGATATAGATTGAACAAAACGGAAGAGAATAATTATACTATAATGAGTGGTAGGTACTAAATGTCTACAGTAGGTACGGGAACGTACCTACTAAACCTATGTGTCGAACCACTCAGAACACCTAATTGGTGTCAGAGTGGCTCAAGTTGTAGAAATGGAGGATGCCTTTAATAACTCTGATAAATTGGCTTAACTTTGGAATGAATATGTCGAGTTCTATATTATTAGAAGCTAGTTCGTTATATATAGTCGTGATCATATTTATTTATTTATTTTGTAAAAATATTTATTTATTTTGTAAAAATAAATAAATAAATATGATCACGACTGTAATCCCCAGGCTTGGTAGATATCTCAGATCTTTAATTAAGTACTTAGATCTTTGAGGATATCTAAAGAGGGTAGTCAGAGGCACGTCCAAACATGACATTTGGTACATGCCCACATTTTGCACAGTATTTAGTATTCCATACGTGACAGGTTGCAAGCCCATCGCCTCTTATAAGAATACTAACCTAAACTATGACACACACCTTCGAATTTTTGGTTCTAGCGTGTACCTGTTTCTTCACGATGTTTTCCTTCACCGTTTAAGAGCACTGGCATTGCGCACATAAATTTTTCGAATGGAAAAACTCATTGGTGCACGACCAGGTTTGAACCCACGACCTTCGGATCGTGAGGCAGGGGTCCTACCACTACACCACCAGCGCTCTTTTATTTTTGTTTGTAACAAATAAACTCAAAAACGACGGGTTCGATTTCAAATATTCTTTTACCATTAGAATGCTACATTACTACTAGACACAGAACAAACATCTGTCTTCATCACACAAATGTTTGTCCTGGGCCTACAGCGCAGAAGGCAGAGCTACTACCAACTGAGCTGTAAGACTAGAAGTAGACTAAGAAGTAGGTCTACCATGAGTTTTCACAATCTACACTCGCTAGCGACTGTAGTTAAAAACTTAGTATGAAAACTTGTACAGCGCCTCTAGCGGATAGTTGGGTACTAAAACGTCGCGTAGTTAACTATCCTACGTCACAGCGTACTACAGCGACTGTAGTTTGCGCTTCATTTGCTTAGAATTTGGTACCATGAGTAACAATTTTGACAGATGTTATAGTAACGTACTATTACTACTGTAGTAACGTCAGCCGATCTAAATGTGACAACTCATGGTAGACGTACTGAAACGTCACGTAGCTAACTATCCTACGTCACAGCGTACTACAGCGACTGTAGTTTGCGCTTCATTTGCTTAGAATTTGGTACCATGAGTAACAATTTTGACAGATGTCATAGTAACGTACTATTACTACTGTAGTAACGTCAGCCGATCTAAATGTGACAACTCATGGTAGACGTACTAGGCCTTCGCACCTACCTTCAACGCAGGCCTTCAAGAGTCCCGCAGAGGCTACGGATGTGAACAGCGCAATGGGTGCGCCCGGCGGCGTGCACATGTATAGAATAGAGCTCTCTTTGTTCTCCGATACGAATTGAATGCTGAAGTACATTAGGTCTTCGAGCATCACTGACTGCACCTGGAAAAATATGATCACGACTGTAATCCCCAGGCTCAGTAGATTATTTCCTCACATCTCTATTATTATTATCTTTACACCTGTGTAACAAGCTACTAAATAGTATATCTAAAACTTAGGTGATAATCACACATTCATAAATTACTAGCTTCCGCCCGCGGCTTCGCATGGTACTTACATAAGAGATTATTAAAATATAGCATATGTTCATCCTGAAAGTTCATTCTAAACGTTGTTGGTGAAAAAAATTAAAATTATTTATCAGAGCACTCTGGTGGTGTAGTGCCTCACAATTCTAAGGTCGTGGGTTCAAACCTGGACGTGCACATAGGCATAGGCACCTACCTATGTAAGTCAATACTAATATTATACAGAAGAATGATTTGATTGTTTGTTTGCATTGAATAGGCTCCGAAACTACTGGACCGATTTGAAAATTTTTTTTCACCAATGTGTTGAATGAACTTTCAGGATGAATATAGGCTCTATTTTATGTTGAGATATTTTTTATAAAAGATATTTGTGACATAGTTTTATTTGCTGACAAATTCCATAGTTTTATGTCATATGGTATAATTCTCTGGGGAAAAGCAGCGGATATACAATCAGTATTCGTATTACAAAAAAGGGCAATTCGTGCCATTTACAAAATGAAACCGAGGGACTCTTTAAAAGAAAAATTTAAAGAAATTAATATTCTCACAGAAGCGGCTCAATATATATACGAAAATTTACTGTACGCTCATAGGAATAGAGATAGATTTCAGAAAAACTGCGATGTACATGGAATCAATACTAGGAACAAACATAAATTATTAATCCCTAAGTTTCGGTTACAAAAAGTGAACGGGTCATTTATGGGGAACGTGATACGTTTCTATAATAAACTTCCTATAAATGCAAGTAAACTTCCTGTTAGAAAATTCAAAGCCTTCATTAAAAATAATCTCTTAAAGAAAGCATATTATAATATAAATGAATATATTGATGATAGGAGCTCATGGCCCGATGTCGCTCCGCCCTCCGACAACTAACCAATTTGCAATGTAAACGCTGTCCTTTTGTTTTATGTATTTATGTTCTGTTTTGTCTTTTGTTTTTATGTTATTATTATTAGATAATCTTGATTACATTTTTTTGTAAGAAGGATCATACAAAAAAGCGCTAGGACCGAGACGAGTTTCTTGCCTGTTCTTCTCGTACTTGGGTTAGGTTGTAGAATTGGCACATAGATTCACCGCATGTGAGACGTTTCAAAGTGATCCTTGTGATTGTACTGGATAAATATTTTTCAATTTCAATTTCAGTTGGTACACCGCAAGCGACGCAGCGAGCGGAAGCTAGTAGTACATAAAGTGTGTCCAAAAACTTCAGAGCGTGAATAAAAATGAAGGTTGTAGACTTTGCGCGCGAAATCTCAGTTTGGGGCGAACTACTATGTGTTAGTACCTCGGGTCTCATATTCCTATGTTTGCCGTTCCTCAAAGCAGTCAGCACTCTGTGAGGCAATGTTCTCAGCATCACAGTCACGGATTCCTCTGTGGTCCTCTCCTCGAGGTGGATAACGTGCCATGTGCGAGTTTGAGTTGCCACCACTGCAAATTATATAAGGTCAACACTACATCCTATCCTACTAATATTACGCGAAAGTTTGTAAGAATGTATGGATGTCTGTACTTCTACCATGAGTTGTCACATTTACATCGGCTGACGTTACTACAGTAGTAATAGTACAGTTGGCCCAACGAGTCGAGGCATTCGTGAAGTTAGCCGCAAGAGCTGCGCAGTATCGTTTTTCGGGAGCAATTGGAGGTATGGAAAGGAGCGGTGGGACTAGACATGCGCAAACTCGCACCTGTGGCTAATTTCACGAATGCCTAGATCCGTTGGATGACCTGTACGTTACTATGACATCTGTCAAAATTGTTACTCATGGTACCAAATTCTAAGCAAATGAAGGGCAAACTACAGTCGCTGTAGTACGCTATGACGTAGGATTGTTAACTACGTGACGTTTTAGTACCCAACTATCCGCTAGAGGCGCTGTACAAGTTTTCATAAAATTTTGTAACTACAGTTGCTAGCGAGTGTAGATTGTGAAAACTCGTGGTAAACCTACTGTTACTACTAACAGTCAGTTTCTATACTCTATCTATCGTTTTTTGGATTTTGGATAGGTATTTGACATTACTTATATTAAGATTATGGTATGTAATCCCCAAGCTCGGTAAATATCTCCTCAGACCTCTAGTGACTTAGATCTTTGAGGATATCCAAAGAGGGTTGTCAGAGGCATGTCCAACATGATATGCACATGCCCACGTTTAGTACAGTTAACAAAAATTGCAGATAGATAGAATATGGAACTCTGCCGTAGATCAGCCAGTGACTCCACAATATTGCTGATCATCACTAAAAATGGTAGTAAGCTTACATTTGAGTCTCAATCGTCCTAATATGTCTTCCAACTCGTCCTGGGGTAGAGACTTAGCTGCATGTCTGCACAGTACTCTCGCTACACTGCTCGGCAACATTGGCAGCCGAGCATTCCTCACGGCCTGAGAGACATCTCTCCATTTGACTCCGAACTCAGGGATCACTGCAATGCAGCAGGCCTCCAGAGACATCTTTGTAATGATTGTCTGAAGTTCTTGCAGTTCTGGAAAGAAACTCCAATGATATAGGGCTCTTGGAAGTTAGACAGTGGCAAAAAATCTTGTATAGAAACTATATTTATTTAAAACTAGCTTCTGCTCGCGGCTTTGCTCGCGAGGTACCTACATAAAATATAGCTTATGTTACTCAGGGATAACGTAGCATTCTAACAGTGAAAGAATTTTTGAAATCGGACCAGTAGTTTTTGAGTTTATTCGTTACAAACAAATATACAAAAATACAAAACTTTCCTCTTTATATTATTAGTATAGAAGGGTGCAATTCATCATCAAAAAATGTTATGTGCGCAATGCCAGAGCTCTTAAACGATGATTAAGGAAACCGGCATACCCTAGAACCAAAAATTAGATAGTTATTCTTATAAGCGGCAATGGCTTGCAGCCTGTCGCGTACGGAATACTAACCATTGTGCAAAATTCGGGCATGTACCAAATAACATGTTTGGATGTGTCTCTGACTGGGCATCTTTAGATATTCTCAAAGATCTAAGTCACTAGAGATCTGAGGAGATATCTACCGAGCCTGGGGATTACAGTCGTGTGACTGTTTGTTTTAGTTATAGGTGTAATTTAAATGTATGGACGATTCAAAGAAGACTATAGAGACTAGCTAGACTAGACTACTTCTGGGGGTGATTATGGATCTTTGCTTACAATCAATGTCAATACGTTTTCATTGTAATCAAGTGATTTGGTATGACCTGAGTGTTTATTCAATCAATTTGAGCCAGTTTTGACAAGTGTCGATTGTATCAGAGCTCCGTAATCGCACTACAGGTGTGGTAGGTAGGTACCTACTAGAGAACACAAGTCCCAATCTAATGTATTTAGTTTTTAGAGGGGTAGAAAGACGACTTACGCATCGATATCTTTGGTACTTTCTTACTAATAGTTTAAATTTATGGTATACACAATTTTACACAGAATCTAGCTGCAGGTACTGATTGTAATAACGGATGTAATAATTGAGTAACTTACACTAAACAGTGAATGCAAAAGTTCACTACTTTTAACCAATTAAATTACTTACTGTTTGAGGAAGACTGCATTTTGGATAGCTTATCCGTAATACTTCATGAGCAAACTCTAATCAATTTCCTTGGCGACATGTAGATATTCTTTTTACTCTTGTGCAGTGTTTTACTTGACGAATAGCAAATTGTTTTGTTTTGTTTGAAAACAAAATAATCAAACCGGGCGGCCGTTGAACTTGGAGATGGATGGATGGATTTGAATTTTTTTTTTATTTTCTCTATGCATTAGGCATAGACAAAATAAGAAATATTTCTTTTTTATTGAAATTTAGATAAATCCTAAACCTTGTTAGGTGACTGTACAAGACTAAGTGTCAAGCCACTGGATTATAGGATATAAAGTTTTTTGTTCTTTTTTCCATTCCAGTTTTAGCCAAATGCAGCATAATTTCTACCCATAGACAACTCAGCCCGAAGACTCGAATGGCCAGCTAAGTTTAGCGCGCCCCAGATACGCTGGCAGGGCGTAATATTGGGGCACACACAGATCATCGCATCGCTCATAGGTTGGGGGGCGAGTTCGAAGCGGGACCGTTTGAGTGCCTGCTAACATTTCGTACCTAAATACGCATTTGTAGGTACTTAATTTTCAATATCTCTGCATAGTTGGTACCTAGAGTCTGCGCAAAAAGAGAACCGTTGTGGCGGTACGGTGAACTAAAAATATTTTTTTTAATTTTTTGGTACCTACTACGTGCTTGGTAACAAGCGAGTACTGATGAACATTGAGTTTGTGTCTACCAAGTATCAAACACTTTTAGGCGTACTGGCAATAACAGAGCAGTGTTGTCAACGCAACAAAATTAGTAAAAGGCCACACAGGCGACCTCAATTCCTCCGACGCTTCTCTTTTTGCGCAGACTCTACCTGCGAAAGATGACTGGGTAGGAAAGGAGCGAGTACTAAGATGACGAATGATAGAGGGAAATGGAAGATCAAATTTTGTGCTAACTTAACGTACTTAATACTTAACGTGGGAAAAGAGCAGGAAGATGAGTTGGTACCTACCAATTACATAGTTATGTACCTACCGATACTCATTCAGAGAAAAATAATAACAATAACTTGAGTTTTCGTTATATTATTTTATTTACATAGCCATTGTTCCATGAGAAAACTCCATTCAATCCACATTTTTTAATTCAAAAATACTTAAGTCAAGTACACACACTTTTAACATTAAAATAGGGTGAAATAAAACAACTTCATAAAACTGTTAGAATTACCTATTTCTTAAAATAAGTAGGCATATAGTGCCTAATTAATGTGTAACTAACTAAAAATTACCTATCTTATAGATATTTAAATTTCGTAGTTTGACCATGCATTTATGTAAACATTCCTGCTATGCTAGATATGAAGATGATAGTAATAAATCCTACTAATATTATAAACGTGAAATTTTGTAAGAATGTATGGATGTATGTTTGTTACTCTTTCACGCTGAAACGGTTGAACGGATCTGGATGAAATTTGGCAGTTATAGATGAAAGTCTGGGATAGCACATAGGCTACTTTTTATCCCGGAAAAAAATACAGTTCCCGCGGGATAGATTCTTCTTTTAGTTTTTCAAGGTATAGAGCGGGCGAAACCGCGGGCGGAAGCTAGTAGCGATGTAAAAATATTCGACTAGCTGTCATCCTTAAAATTCAAGACTTCGTTTTTCTTAAGCAAGCTACTGCATAGCCAAATGTTTAATAGCTTAACAGAGAAAACTATAAATGTTCTTTTACTTCTAATGCTGAGCTGGGCCACATCAGATTACAGAATTATTAACATCTATATCCATGAAGTGGCGCATCTAGACTTTTATATACTAACAGTTCAGTCTTAAGTCAATGTACATAGAGAATTATACTGAACCTAGGTAAACTCTATTATATTAAAAATAATATTATTATATTAAATTAATATTGCATGTTCATAACTATTTTACACAAACAAATGCTTGTTAATTTAGTAATCAAATTTTCAGTATTAATATATTACAATCATTTTCTTGTTCTTTCACTTCATATTTTATATCTTTGATGAAAGTTGTGTTTGTTATAGAAGGTTTAAGAATGTTAGGTCTCCTTAAAATGGGATCACCAGTTTTTTCATCACTCACGATTTTCTTTTTAGGGCTGAATTGGCCCATTTTGGTTTTGACAATCTCCTTGCGTTTAGTGTTTTTACTAGTGTTTTTTGTACTTTCTTGATCTACATTCAAAAACTGCTTATATGTATCATTGAAAGATGGTGACTGCAGAATTGGTGAAGACCTAGATGAAGAGTCAGGCGACTCAAGTTCTTTATTTTCCTTAGTTTTACTGGACTTTTCTTCGTTTCTGATTTTCGAATTCTCTGAAACTGTATCAACCTTTTTCTGTTTTGCCTCAACTGATGATCTTGTTTCACTCTTTCGCTTTAATCTTGCCGATGACCGTTTATCTTCCAGTGCATCAGTGATTTGATCATCAGACATCACTTTGCTGATCAGAGATGCATCCTTATCATTTTGATCTTCATCGTAACTGTTTAATAAGCCTTGCATTTCTAAAGCAAGTTTAAAAAGGTTTTTCAATTGAGATTTTTTTAATTTTGCTGCATAACTGCTTATATTTTTCAGTAGGTCTTTAAATTTTATATAGAGGTCTTCATCTTCATTCGAGACTAATAAGTCGAATTCAGTTTTTGGTTGCTTTTTATTACTCAAATTTTGAGAGAATTCCTCCGGCAACTCATATTTTGGTGTTTTATGACCATGGTGATCTTTATAATAATGGACTTGTATGCCGGTGTTGAACTCTTTGGCAAATAAAAGAGAAGGGCACAAGTAAGTCTTGTTGAAATCATTTTTTGGAGACACATAGTTGCATTGATAATATGTTTGTGTAGATGGTTTGTTGAGGGCCAAGTATTTAATTTTAACTTGGCATTCCATTAGTTGTTTCCACAAATTAAACTCTGCAATAAATATAATTAAAAGATTTATATTTTACAAAAAAACCATTCATAGAGGGGGTTGAATTATATCTTCCTTCCATGATGCACTTAGGGAATTAGTTCACAAAGCATGGAGTTAGATAAACAATAATACAAAATTAAAATTTTTATAAGCCCCCTGACATTTAAACCTTACCCTAACAAGTCATATTTACAGTCATGGTTACCTTACCATGTTCTTTCAATATCATTGAAGTAACACGGTACCACATTTCGAATCGATAGGATATAATTACGGAAGGTAGTCAGATCCCCTCATCAACTAGAAAAGAGCTGATGATCTTCAAATGGCTGACCAGATTTTCATGAAACATGGCAAAAAATACTCGGGATAAAATTATCTATGACACAAACAAAACTAAACGAAAATCGGTTAATCCGTTTGGGAGCCACGATGCCACAGACAGACAGATAGACAGACATGTTAAACTTATAACGCCCCTCTTTTTTGTCGGGGGTTAAAAAGTAGCTACTTATAAGAAAAATACCTTCAACAGTTTTGAAGTACATGCTATCCACATTTGCATTATGCCTATTTGATGCATGTTTATTAAATAATGCAATGGTTGAGAACTGCTCCTCACAAGCAAGGCAGAAGAGTGAGTTATAAAACTTGTCAAGAGTGGCATCTGATATGGAGTTGCAGTTATGCAATGAGCTTGCATGTCTTCTGCAGTTTGAACATGTTTCAAAGGTCACCGGCTTTACTATGTCCGGTGAATCTGGTGACCTGGAAAACAATTTACAATTTTAGTAACCATCATCAATCTATTCCAGTTGCATTGGGCCTGATCATCGTCCTTTCTCATCCACCACTATAAAAAGATTGGGGCTCCATCTAGCCGGGTAGGCATCTTACACTACCTCTGCCTAGATGTTTAACCTCAAGATATTGAAAATGAGTATTAAAATAATATTTAAAACTGTAATGCAAGTGACCCTAGTGTATCATTGTTTTAATTGTCCTACTTCCCACTAATTCTCCTACCTTATCCTACTAATATTATAAATGCAAATGTTTGGACAGATGAATGGATGATTTGTTACTCAAATAAGCTAAAATGGTTGAATGGAAGTGAATACAACAATGAGATAGATTATAGTCTGGTCTAGCAAAAAGGCTGTAACTAAACAAGGTACTAAATCTTACTAATATTTTAGCAGTTAAAGTTTGTATATATGTTTGTTACTCTTTCACGCTGAAAAGGCTGAACGGATCTGGATGAAGTTTGGCACAGAGATAGCTATGAGAGCCCACTTATAATCCCGAAAAAATATACAGTTCACGAAGGATAGATTTGTTTTCGTTATTCAAGGTACACGCGGGCGAAGCCGCGGGCGGAAACTCATATATAATTTCCTGCCCCCGTACATATTACTTAATACATCCCTGTCCAACTAAAACAAAAACTTACACTGGATTCCCATATTCATCCACGCAATGCTTCTTCTGTATGTGCCTCAATGCTTGGAAGAAAATAGGGAATACTTTCTCACATTTGGGGCATGAAAATTCGGTTTTATTCACATTTTCTTCCGTATTTTGGGTATCAGAGTTGTCGCTCTCGTCAGTATCTTGGGCGCTGCTTTTCTTCAACTGTAACCTTTTGCTAGCGCGCGGTGTAATTTTTTTCAGCTTCATTTTCTGGTCTGCTTCTGGCGTAGCTTCAAGACTTGGATGTTTGTGAGTTTCAGTTTTGTGTGTACGAAGCGCTTGTCTGGTCTGGAATTTCAATTCGCACAAATTGCACGCGTGGCTTGGTTTTTCTTTAATTAACGGGGTTTTGGAACCCATTATTCTAGACTTTGCGTTATAATAACTTTACTGGGTCAAATCAAACATTTTTGTTTTGTGAAAAAAATTAATCTAACAACTTTCGCCTGACTTGCATAGCTGAGTCAAAGAGAATAAAATCACTACGTTTTTAGTCTGAGTGATAGATAAAGCAAGCTAAGCAAACGTCGTCTTCGTCTGACTGATTGGATTTGCTTCCATCACAGATCATAAATTTACTCTGACGAGGCTTCCATGCTATGACACCGTTTACGGAGTTGCCGATCTGAAAAGCATTTTAGGAAACAAAAAGAGATAGCGATATAGACCGCAGCATAAAAGTGACCGAAAATTGTATAATTATCTAAGCTTTGCAAAAAAAAAAGGAAACGTAAATAGTAACATGGTGGAGTAGAGTCGAATAATGAACTTGTGGACGCGTTGCATTTTGTCTGTGGCTGTGGCTCGTTTTGTTGTCTGTCAAAACGTAATCAAATTTTTTTTAACATTGACATTATAACTTCTTCTTCTTCTTCAATTATGGCATCTGTCTCTTAGAGAACAATTTTGCCAGTGTCAATTGTAACTTTGTACTACAAAGTTATAATGTCAATGTTAAAAAAAAAATGATTTTTTTACAAAATTTGTAGATACCAAATAATGCAGAAAAAATATGCAGACCAAATAAATGCCATCTGGTGCGGGGAATGCACTACTAGACTGCCCGTCACTCAGGGTAATGGGAGAATTCATTACAGACTGCCCGCGGGCCGCCCGGCCCGGCCCAAGTCTGTCGCTTTTCTGTATTGAGAACACACATAGCGGGCCAACATTGTCTTGCGTCATCATCTATCATCTATCTATCTTTATAAATAAAAATGAATAGCTGTTCGTTAGTCTCGCTAAAACTCGAGAACGGCTAAACGGATTTATCTTATCTTGGTCTTGAAATGTTCGTGGAGGTCGTGCAGACGAAATGCGATTCTCTGCGCAGGCGGCGGGCACGGGCCGACGGGCTTGCCCGTGCCCGTTGCCTAGCATTCACGTGCAGACATGGGACAGACTTGCCCGTAACGGGTTGGTAGTGTCATCAGAGTACCTATCATCAGAGTTCGACAGAGCGCATGTTTGTTTCGAGTACCTAGATATTTTGAAGACAATGATGGCCCGCTAGTATGTTCTCAATACGGGCAAGCGACAGACTTGGGCCGGGCCGGGCGGCTCGCGGGTAGTCTGTAATGAATTCCCCGCTATAGATTGCTAAAAGAAATCTATTAGCTTGTCAAGTGTGATACTTTTGCATGTGTGAGCGTTATTGCACGGCTAAATTTATCTCTATCGCGCAGTGTCATCCCTACTAGATAAGTAGGTCTACCATGAGTTGTCACATTTAGATTGGCTGACGTTACTACAGTAGTAATAGTACGTAACTATGATATTTGTCAAAATTGTTACTCATGGTACCAAATTCTAAGCAAATTAATGAGCGCAAACTACAGTGGCTGTAGTACGCTGTGACGTAGGATAGTTAGCTACGTGAGGTTTTAGTACCCAACTATCCGCTAGAGGCGCTGTACAAGTTTTCATACATTTTTTTAACTACAGTCGCTAGCGAGTTTAGACTGTGAAATCTCATGGTAGACCTACTGATTTCTGTGTTTGGGATCTAATAGTAGGCGAGCCCAAGAGGGGATTACGGGATTAGCTTAAGCGCGGTAGATTAATCTACAGAGGGATAGATAGCTTGTACCCGGTTAACTTCCTCCACCAAATATGAGCCCCATATATTATGGCCGCGCGACAAGGATAAAGGATCAGTTAAGTAAAAAAAAAAAAGATCATCATAAATTCTCGAGCACGTCAGTTTAAAGTAGGGTGAGTTAATGAAGAATATTAGCTAATTTTGAATATTCTCGGTCAAAAATTATATATACAAGTGGAAGAATTACTTCGATACCTCAATTATTTTCTGATTTAGAGAAGTAAACGTGCGATGCGGACTCGTACTCGACGCGTGACGGTGTGACGTCATCGTATAACACAAGTCTAAATAGTTCAGTCTAATAATTCAGTCTAAAAATAACTCAGTCTAATAAGTCAGTGTAATAGTAACCTAGCAAGGAAAAGAAAATAAAGTTCTATAGAAAAACTCAGTGGTTTCAAGCTCTCTTATCCAGCGCAACGAGTGTGCAATCCTGTACATTTAATTAAGCGGAGCGTTGGAAGTTGACGTCACATGCGGTCACGTGACTATTAGCGGAACTAGATATTTATCGAAGTTTAATTGCCTGTAAAATCAAAACTAATAGGTGTTTTTGACTACAACAAAAAGTAGTGTATTTGTATACATATAAGCTTTACTGTGACAAACCTTTCAACCGATTTGGCATACCTAGTAACATTCTTAATTACCATATTAATAGCTGTATGTTCCACTAATCTGACAATTTGAGCGTGACTGACGTAAAGAAAGGGGAGGGCTATAAAGTTGTAAAAAAACGTCATGTCGAACTTCTCGAACATGGCTAAATTTTTTTTTATTTTTAAGGAAATAATTCAAGAATAACGAAATATATTGTAATCTGACGATTTTCACAAGCCTAAATAAACAAAAAGTCGTCGATAAAGTTATGACAATGTATGGCACCCTAAAAATGGTTTGTAGCCAACATTTCAGGCAAGTACCTTTCAATCACTGATAAAATCATCAGATTTTATATCATTGATGAAATTGTGTTTGATAGAGAAGCTTTATGAATGTTAAGTTTCCTTAAAGTGGGATCAATGATCAACAGTTTTTTCATCACTCAAGATTTCCTTTTTAGAACTTAATTGGCCCATTTCGGTTTTGACAAACTCCTTGCGTTTAGTGTTTTTACTAGTGTTTTTTGTACTTTCTTGATTGACTTTTCTTC
The DNA here is from genome assembly GCA_963675405.1 of Cosmorhoe ocellata. Classification (NCBI taxonomy): domain Eukaryota; kingdom Metazoa; phylum Arthropoda; class Insecta; order Lepidoptera; family Geometridae; genus Cosmorhoe; species Cosmorhoe ocellata. Next base: position 2,499,933 of record OY776273.1, read on the forward strand.
GTTTCTGATTTTCGGATTCTCTGAAACTGTATCAACCTTTTTCTGTTTAGCCTCAACTGATGATCTTGTTTCTCTCTTTCGCTTTAATCTTGCCGATGACCGTTTATCTTCCAGTGCATCAGTGATTTGATCATCAGACATTACTTTGCTGATCAGAGATGCATCCTCATCATTTTGATCTTCATCGTAACTGTTTAATAAGCCTTGCATTTTTAAAGCAAGCTTATATAGGTTTTTCAATTGTGTTTTTGTTAATTTTGCTGCATTACTGCTTATTTTTTTCAGTAAGTTTTTAAATTTTATATAGAGGTTTTCATCTTCTTTCGAGATCAATAAGTCAAATTCAGTTTTAGGTTCCTTTTTATTAATCAACCTTTTAGAGAATTCCACCGGCAATTCATATTTTGGTGTTTTATGATCATGGTGATCTTTATAATAATGGACTTGTATGCCAGTGTTGAACTCCTTGGCAAATAAAAATGAAGGGCACAAGTATGTCTTGTCGAAATCATTTTTTGGAGACGCATAGTTGCATTGGTAATATGTTTGTCTGTATGTTTGGTTGAAGGTCAAGTATTTAAATTTAACTTGGCATTCCATTAGTTGTTTCCACAAATTAAACTCTGCAATAAATATAAAAGATTTATATTTTACAAAGAAAGCTTTTAATATTCATAGAGGGGGTTGAATTATATCTTCCTTCTATGATGCACTTAGGGAATTAGTTCACAAAGCATGGGGTTAGTTAAACAAAAAGTAGCTACTTATAAGTAAAATACCTTCAATAGTTTTGAAGTACATGCTATCCACATTCGCATTATGCCAATTTGATGCATGTCTATTTAATGATGCGATGGTCGAGAACTGCTCCTCACAAGCAAGGCAGAAGAGTGAGTTACAAATCTTGTCAAGAGTGGCATCTGATATGGAGTTGCAGTTATGCAATGAGTTTGCATGTCTTCTGCTGTTGGAACATATTTCGATAGTCACTGGCTTTACAATGTCCGGTGAATCTGGTGACCTAGAAAACAATTGTAATTTACAATTTCAATAACCATCATCAATCTAATTGCAGTCCGCAGCTGGGCGTAGGTCTCTTTCAAGATGCAACATTGATCATCGGCCTTTCTCATCCATCATTCATATGGCTCCATCTAGCCGGGGAGGTATCTTACACTATTTCTGCCTGGATGTTTAACCTCAATAAATTGAAAAGGGTAAAGGTAACTACAACTACAAGTGACCCTAGTGTATCATAGTTTTCAGTATCCTATTTTATCATACTAATATTATAAATAAAAGTTTGAGGGATGAATGGATAGATGTTTGTTACTCAATCATTGCGGAAACTCATTTATAATTTCCTGTCCCCGTACATATAACTTAATACATTCCTGACTAACCAACACAAAAACTTACACTGGATTCCCATATTCATCCTTGCAATGCTTTATCTGTATGTGCCTCAATGCATGGAAGAAAATAGGGAATACTTTCTCACATTTGGGGCATGAATATTCGGTTGTATTCATTTTTTCTTCTGTATTTTGGGTATCAGAGTCGTCGCTCTCGTCCGTATCTTGGGCGCTGTTTTTCTTCATCTTTAACGTTTTGCTTGCGCGCGGTGTAATTTTCTTTAGCTTCATTTTCGGGTCTGCTTCTGGCGTAGCTTTCAGACTTGGTTGTTTGTGAGTTTCAATTTTGTGTGCTATGACACCGTTTACGGAATTGCTGATCTGAATATAGCATTATAAAACAAAAATAAATAGCGATATTTATAGACGTAGCTTTTATGTGACCGAAAATAGTATAATATTAAGCTTTATTTACCATTAAAAGGAAACACACACAACTATGTAAATTGTAATATGGAGTAGAGTATTGAACTTGTGGACGCGTTGCATTTTGTCTATGTTTTGCTGTCAAATAAACGTTTAACTTTATTGATACCTACGTCAGTAGATAAAATGTCTTTGATTGATACAGACAAATGCCATAAATAGAAACTTAAGCGGGGAATTCACTACCCAACTGCCCGTGACGGGCTGCCCGTCACTCAGAGTAAAGGGGGAATTCATTATCAGACAGCCCGAGGGCTGCCCGGCCCGGCCCAAGTCTGCCCAGTCCAACTTTACAGATAAGTTCTTCTCGATCACTGATAATCTGGACGTCGATCAAAACCATAATGCCTTTTTTTCTCTTCTTTCTCCGTCTTTTGTTTTTTTTTTGTTTTATCATTATGTGGTTTAGTTTTTAACAGATGCAAAATTACAGGTCGCAAACGAAACCACCGGCCATTTTCGTTATACACCGGACTACTCCATCGTACAAAAGAAACGCTTAAACGTGACTTTGGCGAAATTGTGGCTCCTTCCACAAAGGCCACAAATAAGAATTTAATTGAATTGAAATATTATGTGAAGAAAATTTACACGTACCTACAGTGAAAAAGTGTAATTCGCGAGCGTAAACTTATGGTAGGTATAGCAAGCAATGTAGGTATATCAATATCTAACGTGCTCGAGTATGTCAATGCAACGGTTTTTGTTTTAACATTTTTGAAAATCTATAGCCGCTCTTTGCACAACGCTCCACTTAGTAGTTGTGTTGTGAGATGACGTCACACAGTCACACGCATCGAGTACGGGTCCGCATCGCACGTTTACTTCTATAAATCGGAAACTAATTGACGTATCGAAGTTAAGAATTCTTCATTCTTGTCTGTATAAACAGGCAAATCAGCTACACCAAATTAAGCTAGAGTACATTTCTGATGGTCTGTGCAGTGATTTCAAACAAAGAAACAGCAAAAAAGGATAATATTCGTGAAATCATTTGTGTTCATTGGTGAGTTCAGTGTTTTGCTACTTTTTTTGAACATAATGATGTAGGTATCTACCTAATTATAATAATTATATAAGTAGATATTATCTACTTATATAATTATATAAGTAGTTATTATCTACTTATATCATTATATAAGTAGATATTATCTACTTATAAACTTGCAGTCAATTTTAAAACTTACGTGGCCAAGGTAACTACTGAATTATGCCTGAGCAATCAGAGGACTCCTATCTACCTACTCTCTTTTCTATCCGAACAAAAATATTTGAATTTGATAAAAACATTCTTGCGCTATTCCAATTGAGCCCAATAAATTTTTCATAATAATATAATGCAGCAGTTATTACAAAGCCCGTTAATCATAGTAATCTAGACACGCGGCTGCGTGTCCAGCCAAGTTCAAGCGAAGCGAACGGGCGATGCACGCCGTGTGTAATATTACAGGAACCATTTGGGTCACTTTTCACCCCCTCGTAACTCAAAAACTATTTCACATAAACAAGTCAAATTTGGCTCATCTATTGCCACTTACGAGTAAAATATGTGCACCGAATTTCATTAACACACCTCAAACGGTTATTTAGATATTTACATCCAAAAATGGTTTGTTATGGAAAATTTTATCACTGACTGACCTATAGACGTTAATTATAACCCAGTTCCAGATGACCTAGAACGTTCAAATTTGGCATCCAGGTAGGTAGTGGGGTGGATACAAAGGAAAAAATCTGAAATTTGTAAATTTTTATTTGTACTTTTTCAATTAATTCATTCTCTTAGGAACTCTTATAGCGCCTATAATATAAGTAAGAGCAAAGATTACAGTGTGTCGGGTAAGTAGGTGGTAGGTACACTTATTCAGTAGGTACGAGTTTCCGCCCGCGGCTTCGCCCGCGTGATACCTTGAAAAATAAACAAATCTATGCCGCGAGAACCTTATATTTTTCCGAGATAAAAAGTAGCCTATGCACTTTTCCAGACTTTAATCTATATTCTATGCCAATTTGATCCAGATCCGTTCTGCCGTTTCAGCGTGAAAGAGTAACAAACATACATCCACGCATCCATACATTCTTACAAACTGTCGCGTTTATAATATTAGTAGGATTTACATAGCAACCTAACTAACATGGACATTGGACAGTTCAAATTATTAGCACGTACCTACGTAAGTAGGTAGCTCAATGGTAGATACTTACTGAGTATGTATACCTAGGTAGGTACACTTGCTCAATAGAATACTATAATAGAACTTGTAAAATTAAGTAAATAGGTACCTGCCTGACTATAAGTAGGTAGGTACCAACTTATATGACACACTAAAATACACAATACGTTATTTTATAGGTAGGTAGCTTATAATAACAATAACTCACTGTCTAGCTATTAAAGTTTCACTTTCAGGGGATTATTTACCATTTTAACATAATCTTAGGAAAGGAAAGGCAGATTTAAAAAAAAAATGTAACTACATACTTAGCGAAAGTATATGATTCTATTATATGACCAGTACAGTACGTACATACTACCTAGCTAACGTAGGTAGCTCTAGCTGAGTGTACCTACCTACCTATCTAACAACCGTCAACGCCGTTTGCCCCGCGTCTGCCCGCGTTCGGGTCGCGTAGGTAAGGTACTCAGCGATGAGCGACATCTTCCCCCACCACGCCCGCAGGCGACTCACTCGCCCGCGCCACCGCCGGACCGCATAATAATATCGCGCACGCGGTTGTCTATCGTCATTCATAACTATTCAAATATTTGTCCAAATGATGTAGTGTAAAAGACAAAGTTTATCTACTTGAAATACCAGATGCGATAAAAGCACGTAGGTACCTATTTATTTTGATAAGGATCAATGTTAATTTGTTATTGCCAAAATGTGCATTAGAAATAAATTTTAAGTTTTTATTGTATTCATGGTTACTATTTTGACGACATTGGCTTACACATAAAAGATAGATACCTATAGGTAGTAGGTAGGTATACTTATTCAGTAAGTACCTACCTACTTAGGTATACATATACCTATACAATGTGCCAATTGTTTGAGCCGCCTTTGCAGGTAAACATATCAGTATAATAAGATCCCATCAAAAACATAAATGTGAAATGAGAGCCAAGTTCAATAAGTATGTTTTAGTCGTTGACTTCAGCGACAAAAGAAGTGAGATCTAAACGGGTGCCAAGTACAATGGTCAGTCCTGAAACTTATTTATAACAATATGAAATATTTTTAACAACTTTAAAATATCATTTCATCTCATAATTTTGGATATTATATTGAAGCCTAAGGTCTAACTTGGCTAGTTCTGATTATACAAATTACCTACCTATTATTAACTACTTACCTACTATGTCCGATCGCTAGTTTCTACCAGCAAGCAAAATTTTTAGAAGAATAAAATAATAACTTGCATTAGATATAGCTAATATAATTCTTACTCTTAAGAAAACTAGCCAAGTAGTAAGTAGTAAGACCTTAGGCTTCAATATAATATCCTAAGTTATAAGATGAAATGATATTTTAAAGTTATTAAAAATAGTTCATATTGTTATGAATAAGTTTTAGGACTGACCATTGTACTCGCTGAAGTCAACGACTAAAGCATACCTACTTATTGAACTTGGCTCTCATTTCACATTTATGTTTTTGATGGGATTATAGACAAACTATCAATATAACCCCACACTAGCTTACACACTGTGTACGTGCATGGTGTGTAAAATTGAACGTTCTTACAAGCCTGTGATTATTCTTCTCTTTCTAACACACTAAACACGACATTTGCCAAATAAAGATAGCTAAAGGGTGATTTTATACTTCCACCCTTGGCCCCTCAAGTCTGAACGTAAATGGTCGCGCCGGGCAGCCCACCTGCGTTCACGCATCAGAGTTCGACAGAGCAGAGCGCATGTTTGTTTCGAATGACGACGAACAATGATGACGAAAAACATTGATAACCCACACCATGTGTGTTCTCAATACGGGCAATCGACAGACTTGGGCCGGGCCGGACGGCCCGCGGGCAGTCTGTAGGTCTACCATGAGTTGTCACATTTAGATTGGCTGACGTTACTACAGTAGTAATAGTACGTTACTATGACATTTCTCAAAACTGTTACTCATGGTACCAAATTGTAAGCAAATTAATGAGCGCAAACTACAGTCGCTGTAGTACGCTGTGACGTAGGATAGTTAGCTACGTGAGGTTTTAGTACCCAACTATCCGCTAGAGGCGCTGTACAAGGTTTCATACATTTTTTTAACTACAGTCGCTAGCGAGTGTAGATTGTGAAATCTCATGGTAGACCTACTGTAATGAACTCCCCCCTTTAGAAAAAAATAAGAAAGTACAGCAGCCAAAGACCTTAACTACTAGACTGTGGCGAAAAAACAGGTCCGCGCGGGAGGGTCACGTTGGTATTGTGTCCCTTTCTAACGAGGTGACCATAACCAAACGGAACACAGTACAGATTGCTTGTAAGAACGATTGTGTAAGTATCCTGGTGTAAATGGCAAATGCATAAATAATGCGACGCCAAAAAAAAAAAAAAAAAAAAGTATCCTGGTATATTGAGGCTACCTAACTACGCTACTAATTTATTTTATTCTTACCTTAGGAAATATTGATGGAATAGCACCCGGTTTCAGCATTTTCCTAGCATAACCAGAGAAGTCGTCACTTTTAAAATGCCCACTGCAAACAACAGACGACTTTGAGATTTTTCCAGGAACTACATTTAACCATTTCAATCTTTCGTTTTCATTCTTCGGAAATCTTAAAAACAAGATATTAGGTAGGTATAATTAATAACAACAAACGTCATCGGTGAAAAGTCGAAGGATAGAAAATCAATTTTATAGAAAAATCTAAGTTTTGGGTTTCGTTTTGCCCCTTTTGTACACTCTGACGCAATCAAAACAGTCGTTACGTATAAAAAAAATGTGTAAAATCTTTGTTCAACAAAGTTCATGGTTACCCTAAAGAATATGGAAACGGTATATTTACTTTCGACTTGTGTGATGAGAACTCCATAAAGAGCGAGCTAGATCATGTTCAGATGTTCAGCATGTCTTACACCATGTTTCAAATATTGAAGAAATATGATTGTTGCTTTTACTTACCCGTGGTAAGAAAAGAGGCTACCGGGATAAGATTCATTATTGCAACCCGCCACACAACATGAATTTACCATTTTGAATTGAAAAAAAAATGTAAACACCTCAAAACAAAGCACAGCAGTCAATAATGTAGCTAGCGCGCCGCTCACGCACGGGCTACCTTTGCTAACGTGAATTCGTGAATTAGAGTTTTTTTTGTGATTGTCAACTGTCAAGGTGGAAGTATAAAATTCACCATTTAGCTTTCTTTGTTTGGCAAATGCCGTGTTTGGTGTGTTAGAAAGAGAAGAATAATCACAAATTTGTGAGTGAGTGAGAACGTTCAATTTTACACACATATATACGTAGTATCCCTAGTACGTCTGTGACATGACTAGGGGTGTCCATTTAGAAAATATTTCGATGTTTTTTTCGATGCAATACATCGCGAGTATGCATCGATGCTTTTCGATACATCGGTTCAAAACATGGATGTTTTCCTAACATCGAGTACATTTTCTAACATTAGGTATTTTTTAAAAAATACCAAAGGTAAAGAGTGAAAATATTCTTTATTTTTATAACAAAAAGTACAATCACGTCTAATAGATATGAATACATTATCCTTTTCATACATTTCTCAACATTAACTCAGTATTTATTTATTTATTTTATTTGGGTTCACAAACATGAATACACTGGAATTATTTAGTTAAACAATTAATAAAACGTAGAAAATTATATGCATCAACAACCACGTAAACCACTGATTACTAACAAATTGTGCAATATAAGTATGTACAAAAGTTTACATTCATGGATTAAATATCATAATATCAATAGATATATTATTAAAAAAAAAAAAAAACTAATAACCACTCCACGATTTCTTGCGCTAGGAATGCATTCGCAACGATGCGACACACACTGTTTTTTGTCTTATCTATTATGCCTACCCACTTTACTTTATTTTATTTTAATCCTAACTATGTACCTACCTTTGTTGGGTCACTTATTTTTTATTTTTTTAGGTACCGCTTTCATCTATACCTAACTGTTAACGCCGTAGATCTACCGCAACTTTGCTTAAGTAATACTTTATCTTTAGATACCAATGTATACTCATTCTAAGTGGACTAGTTTGTTCTTTTTTGAGTATAAATAAAGATATTTAAACCGATAATATCAACATATAATTAGGTTTTTATTCTATTCATTAACGAATTTACTTAATTCTAGTTTACATGAGAATAAAAAAGATAATAATGTAACCTAACCTTACTTTATTACATTACTTACTTGTCCAATCAATAGATAATGAGCAGTTATTATATCCAAAAATCCTCTTCTGATCTGCAATGCAAATTGCTAATTTACGAACGTCAATTTCTCGATTCCGCCAACCGCTAACTAGCGCCACCAATATGTTCTTTTGTCGTCTAAAATAAAGCAATTGAATCATTAAAATGCAAGTTAGTTACGATTTATTCGATGTTTCATGAAATATATCGATACATCGAAGAAATCAACAGCTTTTCAAAACATCGGATCGATTCGATGTATCGTAATGTAAACATCGAGTGAATTCGATGCATCGATGTATATCGAATATCCCTAGACATGACACACATGCATGCATGCAATGCACGTGTATATAATGTAATTTATAAACAAACATGAATTTGGCGACGATTACAACAAGCAATTATAAAAATACGAAAAATATAATAATTTTACAGCTATGACTGAATTATTAACCACATTAGCCACATTGAAGTGCAAGCAGCAAGTCGTCCGCGCTGTCCGTTTCAACGTAGACGGCTCCTATTGCCTCACTTGTGGCGCCGACAAGAAAATCAAACTATGGAACCCGCACCGGCAACTTCTGCTGAAAACTTACGGAGGACACGCGAACGAGGTCTTAGACGCAGCTGGATCATGTGACAGCAGTCATATAGTGTCCTGCAGTACCGATAAATCAGTGATATTGTGGGACGTTACTACAGGACAACCACTTCGCCGGTTCCGCGGCCACGCCAGCTCAGTCACCTGTATAAAGTACAATGAAGAATCCACAATGGCTATTTCAGGGTCTGTAGACAACACCGTGTGCTTCTGGGACATGAACAGCCGCCGACAAGAACCCATTCAAATATTAAAAGATGCCAAAGACACAATAACATCAATACAAGTAACTGATCACGAAATAATGACAAGTTCTGTTGACTGTCACGTTAGGCTGTATGATATAAGGCTAGGCAAGATGTTATCTGACTACATAGGTCATATAGTAACTTATGGCAGCATGACTCACGACGGACAGTGCTACATCTTAAGTTGTAACGATAACACGGTTAAGCTTTTTGACAAAGATTCCGGAGAGATACTCAACACCTTCTCCGGACATGAATGTAAAGATTACATGTTAGAGAATGCAGTAAATGAGAAGGATAGTCATGTTATATCGGGTTCGGCTTCCGGAGATATTGTATACTGGGACTTAATTAGTAGTACGATCACAATGAAACTGGTTCACTCGATGAATAAACCTGTAGTCTCATTAAGCCACCATCCAACGGACGGGTTATTGTTATCTGCTTGCGAAGATGAAATTAAGTTATGGGGAACAAAGCCTATTGAAAGTTGAGGCATTTTATTTGAAACTAGTTGGTTTCCGCTCAAGATTGTAAAGGAAGTTTGCAAGAAATACAGCAAATGTATTAAAGAAAAACTAATTTAAATAAACTAGCTATGAACCTGCTTCATATACGAGAAAACACAAAAATATACCAATAAATATTGGTGGACATTTCACACAACGCTATCTAGCCTCAAACTAAGCAAAACTTGTACTATGATAGCTGATAGACTAGGAACAAACATCTGAGTTCATCACACAAATGTTAGTTGTGGGTGGGGATTGAACCCACAACCTACAGCGCAGAAAGCAGAGCTACGAACTGAGCTGTGAGGCCAGTCATACTTGAACTAACATCTAATAGATTACAGCCACATTGACTATCGGTTGAGTTGATCGCAGATAACATTATGAGAAAATGTGTGCATTAAAGGAGCTTCTAGGAACTCTTTAATTCTTCACCACACTGTTTTGAAGTAAGTGACACAATAAGAAATCAAATGCCCTATACAAACATCTATAGTCACGAACTTGCAGCTCAAAGAAAAGTTCCGAAGCTCACTTCATAATTAGTACCTCGGTGACCGAGCATTGCTCGGTTTTTTTGGTAAACAATGTTTTCTAAAAATGAAACTTAGCTAGATCTATTTATCGTCCCCGAACAATAAACAATAACCCCCCTGCATACTATATAAATTTCATCAAAATCATTGGAGCTATTTCATAGATTCAGATTATATACATCACTAGCTTCCGCCCGCGGCTTCGCCCGCTTTATACCTTGAAAAACAAAAACACTATCCCACGGGAACCATTCATTTTTCCGGGATAAAAAGTGGCCTATGTGTTATTCCAGACCATAATCTATATCCGTGCCAAATTTCATTCAGATTCGTTCAGCCGTTTTAGCGTGAAAGAGTAACAAACATACATCCATCCATCCATTCTTACAAACTTCCACATTTACCTGTAATATAAGTAGGATATAAACAAGAATTGCTTATTTAAAGGTACCTATAAGATTATAAATGCGATATTAGCTCTGTTTGTACCTTTAGTCACTGGACTATGTGAAAGACTATAATTATGTGTAGCAAGGGCGGATCCAGCTTTGGTGCCAGGGGGGGGGTCACTAGTCGTGGTCAAGTCACAAAAAGTTATAATTCTATTATCTGTATAATCCCCCCTGGGCTGGGTCTTGGACCACTAATTATAATTATAGACAGGGTGTCCCAAAAAGTAGTGTCAAGCGAAAGTCCAGAGATAGAACATCCCTTGGAGTACCCGAATCACCCCCATGTATGTTCCGCGATTTTTTATAGTTTTCGAGTTATGAATTTTTTTCAGAATTTTTGAAAATTTACTACTTGAACAACTTAAAAAGTTCTTTAAAAAAAAGTAAAAAACTTTCTTAAGATTTTTTTTGCTACTGAATTGTTATGAGTTGTTCTTTTATGCATAAAATAATCAGCTACGTGACCTTGATAAAAACTATGAAAATGTTGGTTAAAAGTCAAAAAATTACATTCGGTGAATTATGACTTAAATTTTCAACTTTAAATTAAAAATCTTAACAAGTGATTTCATGGTTCCTATATAAGTCTCAAAAATTCTCCAGACTCTCAGCTTTCATAATCATTAAAAAAAAGTAGTACTTACTTAATAGGCTACTTTGGCTAAAATCGGCCTTCAAAGACGGTGAGGTGGAAAATTCTTAGTAGAAAATTTTTGGTTAGTTAACAAACAAATTAAGCTTAGGAATGATAAAATGGCCAAAATCTATTTTTTAGTCAGGTAGCTAATTTTAAGAATTTTCCACCTCACCGTCTTTGAAGGCCGATTTTAGCCAAAGTAGCCAATTAAGTACTACTTTTTTTTTAATGATTATGAAAGCTGAGAGTCTGGAGAATTTTTGAGACTTGTTTAGGAACCATGAAATCACTTGTTAAGATTTTTAATTTAAAGTTGAAAATTTTAGTCATAATTCACCGAATGTAATTATTTGACTTTACACCAACATTTTCATAGTTTACATCGAAGTTACGTAGCTGATTATTTTATGCATAAAAGAACAACTTATAATAATTCAGAAGCGAAAAAAAAATCTCAAGAAAGTTTTCTACTTTTTTTTAAAGAACTTTTAAGTTGTTCAGATCGTAAATTTTCAAAAATTCGGAAAAAATATCATAACTCGAAAACTATAAAAAATCGCGGAACATACATGGGGGTGATTCGGGTACTACAAGTGATGTTCTATCTCTGGACTTTCGCTTGACACTACTTTTTGGGACACCCTGTCTATAATTATAATTAGTGGTCCACCTAGGTCTAAGACCCAGCCCAGGGGGGGGGTCATGACCCCCATGACCCCACCCTGGATCCGACGTTGATGTGTAGGTACCTAAGGGAGTGACTACTGAGATGATGGATGACAGGGAAATGGAGGAAGAAAAACTGTTGTGCCGACCCTACCTAGTGGGATAAGGGCAGGAAGATGATGTAACTTTTAGTCTTTAAAGGTTGAATAGATTTTAAAGAAACTTGGGATATACCTATGATAATATACTTAAAAGCCTCCTTTAGTAATATTTAGTAAGACTCTTGTAAAATCAATGAAAACCGGGATGGAGTCAGTGATTCCGGCTAGAGGAAACACTTTGTATTAATAAAAAACTTTTAATTTATTTTATCTTTTAATTCCTTCTATTTTTCACCAATTCTGGAGCAACCAAATCTAAATATTATATAACTCAAAGGTGACTGACTGACTGACTGACTGAACGCAAACGCACAGCCCAAACCACTGGACGGATCGGGCTGAAATTTGGCATGCAGGTAGATGTTATGACGTAGGCATCTGTTAAGAAAGGATTTTGATTAATTCTACCCCCACGCGGGCGAAGCCGTGGGCGGAAGCTAGTTCATTGATAAACATGCACTTTGGTTACTGACCCCCAAAACCACTTTTTTGGCATGATTCAAAAACAAATGAGATACCATTGGATAGGTATTGAAATAGACATTAACTTTGTAGGTATCTTTTATTATTTCAGTTTGTGTTAAAAAAAATATGCATGTGCGATTTTTTTTGCTATCAAGTGTAGGTATAAAAATAAAAAACTTTTTAAAACTTAAGGCACATTTTATTGCCATTGTAGGTACTTTAGAATTATTTTAAACAATAATAATTATATACCACAGAAATGCAATTATCATACATTAAAAAATCTTAACAATTATTTAAATTAAATGCTGCCGTTATAATTAGATGAAAGTGTATTAATTATTGTATACCGCTAGTGCTAATTTAACTAATTATTATTATTAGCATCAGAATTATGCCTGCTTCACACGCTGCTGTTAGCCCGCCAAGCCATGGCCAATCTAAAGTAGACAAGGATAGAAGATAACACCGACCTACACAACCCTTGAGTACAAACCTCGGCTAGCCTATACAAACCACTTCTCCACAAGTTTCATGTTAGCAATGGCTAGTCGAGCTACAGCCAACGTGTGGGGATAGCCTATGGTTAGTTATTCTGTACTATGGTATTATAATAGTTAGCTCCTTTTCACTAAGACCAAAGATTTGAAATCTTATTACAATCGCAGAAAGAGCATGACAATTTCATGTTAAGAGTGAAATAGGTGGACTGATTATGGCTTAAGATAAGACTGTGATTTTATAGAATCTAACTGTTTTGGCTTTGATATTTCATAAACAAAATTATAAAAGGACATTTAACATTTTATTCAACTTTACCGCCATCTTTAAGTGGCTGTTAAGTTGAAGTTGAAAACAAAAAGTTTCTTTACATTAATGTTTCTAAAAACTTCTAGCTTTTATAGTAAAATAGTACTTAACATGAAAATTATATCCTAATTCTATATGAATGTGGTCCACTCAGTAATACAAAGTATTATTATTATTACTATATACTTATTTTTAACAATAAAAAAATGACTCACAATAAACTTCATGTACTATATCATCGTTAATAAGCGTTTTAACAGCACAAAATATCATAAAACCTGTTCCACAACTGGAGCGACAAGGTATTTTTGTTAATTTATAATAATATTAATTACTAAATAACTTGAATGATAAATGTGTCAAAAACTACACGAACCACATAGTTCTTACTATATTTTAATGACATATCCAAGTACCTATATAAAAATCAGATTTTAATAAATTTGCACCCTGTTACATAAGACTACTTAACATACATTATTGTACCTACATAATACTAAAAATTTGTACCAAAATTTTATGATACCAAGATCGCTAATCTTTATACAACGATACCTGCTCAACTTTATTATTTTTCATACATATTATATATCATATCTCTTTGTACATATAAGAGTAGCCAATTGTACAGATAAATTGCTAGATCATTTCAGTAAACAAATATATAAAACACTACCGTTTGTAGCAAATCTGGCAATGAAGATATTTATTTCCACCCTTAGCGTGAGCACTGTAGACAGACAGTTTCTTTGAATGAGAAATCAAAGCATTTGTGGTGAGTGTATTTTCTGCAAATCATTTTGCTTCATACTAGAGTTGATTTTCTCACCATTTTTCTGTCTGCACACAGACATAGCTTATTATGAAACATCTCTACTTTGCTTTGTCTCTTAGAGAAAAACGCTGACTACAATGCTTATACTAAAGGGGTTGGTTTAAGAGTAGATTGACATAAGGCATTGATTAAAGGACGTATGTAGTGAGCTGAAAATAACATCACAAACATTTATAACTCTATCTAGCTACCCTACTTATTTACTAATTGCTGTTCATATAGCATAAATAATTAATAGAAAAACTAATTAATTTATATTTTCTCAAACATTATGTTATAAATGAACACAATGAAAATTTTCTATAAAATTAAATAGTATTGAATTTTCTGTAATATATCATTTGTTTTAAAAAATCTAATTTCAAGCTCAATGTTATATAAATACTTATGAAATAACTAATCGCTAACCCCATTTCTACAATTGGGACAACTACCCTGCCCGACCTGCGCTAATCGACTTTGCAAATGTGCTATAGTTGCATCCTTTTGCTTCAGCTGCATTTTAAGAGAGGCTATCGAGTCTTCCAAAGCTCCATACACAGCCTGAACCTCAGGCTGATAACTAAATACCTGCGGAGGCTCGTCTAAGCAGAAAAACTCTCTTATCACAGGATGGTTTGGCAGTTTCTTTAGTATTGCATTAACAAAGATCTGCAACCCTTGTACTCGTTCTTCTAAAAATGCAGGTTCAAAGTTATCACGAAACCACCGCTTACCAGGCAACGGCAACATAATGTTGGGGAGTTCGGCTTTGATCCTCGAATAGAGACGAACAAAGTCTGTGTATCTCCGGAACACGAGCCAGGACTGATCGCTTTTATCATCTTCAACTTTAAGTTTGTAAATGGTGAATCTTGCTCGCTCTTCCATGACTTCATACCCGACGATTGGTATTTGTAATGATTCATATTTCTTGCGGGATAAGTCGACATCACTGATACTGTTTTGTAAAGTTGTTTTGTAACCCTCGTTGATGTTTCCCATGCTTTTGTAATGGCTTCGTTGGATAGGTCGTCTTGTTTCTCTGGATTCATTGTCCGAGGAGTTTTCGTTGTGTCTGGATTTGTAGATTATCTTTGTGACTGGTTTCGGCATGTCTTCCGATGAGGTGGAAGACACTTCATTATTCATCTTATCCCTTGTACCGTTTTGGTTTTGTACTATTTCCATTTTGTACTGTTAATGACGGCTAGAAGAAAGTTTTATGAATTAATTATAATGTAAGTATATGTATATTATTTTATTTGTTACTAAGTTTCGTGACTATGTACTTTTGCAATAGGAATGTATGTAAATACAAAATTGTTGTGAACTATTGAACTTAAAAGCAGTCATTATCCTATCAACAACAAATCCCAGTCCGGCCATTCTACTGAAAAGTTTCGTCACTGTTCGATACAAACAATTTGGTTATCTCGTAAAATATTAGTTAATTTGAAAGTAACCCTTGGTGAAATAACTTATCAACCAATCTTTTAGTGCAGAAGTATGTGTGGTTTAACTTTGAATGATAGAGTGAAAAACAGTGTGATAAGAGAATGTTGTGGAGTGAAAGAAGACGTAGTGATGAAAATTGAGAAGGGTATGCTAAGATGGTTTGGGCATGTAGAAAGGATGAATGAAAGGAGATTGACGAAACAGGTGCATAAGGCGAGGGTGAATGGGACAGTTGGAAGGGGAAGACCTCGGCGTACGTATCTCGATCAAATTGAGGACGTTTTAGAGAAAGGCCAGGTCAAGAGTACCCTAAACCGACGCGCATGTATGAAGAATGTAATGAGAGTGAATGAAGCAAAAGAGGTGTGTCAGGATCGTAGCAAGTGGAGATCCGTGATCTCTGCCTACCCCGTCGGGAAACAGGCGTGATTTTATGTATGTATGTATGTATCTTCATGCTATCAGCTTGAAAGACAAGCTCTAAAATCAATGATAAAAAAGTTTATAAATAACGGTAATATAACAAATTGAGTAGAATCGTCCGACTATCGTATAAAGTTATTCTATTCGTATGTTGGATTGATTAAGTGCGCTATGCCTTTCTGATGGGATCCCTACATACTCCCATAATTACTATTAGGTACCTATAATTAGATCACCGTACGGCCCCACATAGACCACACAATATAATCATAGCAGTAACCTTCGAACACAATTAGTTCACTTACCTCACTTCGGTGACGCAGGTCACGTAGTTTATACAGGTGCACTACATGCAACACAACATGACACTACTTTTATTTTGATTTCAGCGTTGTTCACTGCACAAAGAGCGAACTATATCGTACTTAAATACGTCTTTTGGGCTATTGAGTTGACTTTGGATTGTGATACCTACGCATCCGTTCCACTAACGAGACTTAAATACACCTTCTTTAATATGTTAGCGGTAGCGCGTAACTCATAACTTATTTAGCCATAAAGTGAATGGTTATTTACTATTTATATTTTAGAAAATAAACAAAACAGAAGCCAACGAAAAAGAGAAACAATTAGCAAACAAAACAGTTTTGCTTGTTTTGCGTATGCTGCAAGCAAAAGCAAGCAGCCAACAGTATTACCAGATGGCTGACTCGATTTTCCCTACATAACTTCATTAGACATGATATTTTCGGAATTTATCGCGTTTTTTTCTCTGCGGTAGGTACATAGATATACATAGCATAGATATTGTAGACCTGCTGCAAAGAGGATATAATCACTACGTTTAACCTGCTTTATTTACCAGATGGTGGACTTAACTTCCCTATCTTTTACTTCCTAGAATTTAACTTTGAGAACTAAGAATATTTTCGGAATTTATCGGTTTGTTTATTCTGTGGTACATAGCTAGTATATTTTGAACTGAGAGTTCGATAACCCCGCGGCCGGCGGCGTTTTAGTCCTCATCTGTCCTCATCTACTATGCACTGGTAGACAAAAATTAAAACGATATTTCTGTAAAATATCAAATTTATTTTATTTAATACTTATTACTCAACGTAAAATGCATTATTTTAAGTATTTACCTATACAGTAAATGTGTTATAAAACTTAAATAAGTACACTAGATCTTAAACTATTTTCACTTCCTAATCATCATCATCATCATCATCATCTTCCTGCCCTTATCCCACGCTATGTGGGGTCGGCACAACATGTGACCTTCTTCCATTTCCCTCTGTAATTCTTAGGTCCATGTTGTAAAGGGGGTTTTGGCTATGTGTTTTACGACCGGCCGCCTGCCTGACGTCAACCCTCCTTGGGAATACTTTGTGGATTGTGTCTGGTCGACGATAACTAGGTGCCCCCTATCGTTGCCCTCAAGGCCTTCCACATTGCCTTGCTGCCTCGCCACCGGGGGTGGATTGCGAAATGCCGAGGCAGACTTTGTGCACTTTGCGGGGGGCAACCGCGTAGACTTAAGTGTTAGACACTTAAGCCCCCCTCACCAGGTTTAGCCCACGAGCCGACGTGGTTTCCGGGGTGTGGCCGCTGCATGCAGGACAGCTGCTTGGAGCCACTGGTGAGAGATTTTGAGGTCTCAACGAATTTAAACATCATTCTACCGCTTGTTACAGCCGGCTGGCAGAATGATACTAATAAATAAATAATAAAAGTTACGATAAAATTATTATACAGTACATACTTAGGTACTATTGTTAATATGTCTTAAAAAGATATAAATTATAATACTTTTTATCAGGAAAAAACCCAAGGGGATAACTTTATACGGGTGATTTTTATAATTCGGCTGTCAAATACCCAGTTTCAGCAGAGTAATGAAGAACAACAGAGACTGAAGGCACCGGGTTCATACTTGTACTGACTTCGGGTAAAGGTACACTGTCTTTCTTCTTACATGCCGGGTATCGCTTTGATTTCACATTCATATGTACCTGTGTGAAATAATTACATAACATTATTTAGCAACATACCTAACACTAACATATTTCGTGAACCTAAAAATTGTAGGGTGCCTTCTTCTTCTTTTTTTATGGCATCTGTCTCTTTTGATCATTCTTGTCAGTGTCAAGTTTTTTATTTAACAGTATTGTCAATGTCACAGTGAAATCATCAAAATACATTGAAGCATTCTTTGAGCTTATAAATTACCCACAAAATATGTACTGTGGTCAATTATGACAAAAAAATATATTATATCAAAAATTCACATGAGCGGCACATCAGCTATCTACTTTACACGACAATTTAAACCCAAACGTCAAGGGAATAACATGAATCAATTTTTGGATTTTTTTTCCATAAATCCACGAAGGAGTATTTGAAATTTATACATACATATACAGTCGTGGTCAACTAATTAGGGACATGCAAGATAGTGAAGAACAATAACCGGTTATGTACATACAAATATAAAACCCTATTGATTTCTCAGTAACTATTATTTGCATAATTTGGTCCGATTATTATGCTTTAAATGGCGGTAAATAAAAGAATAAATAAATAGAAAAAAGTATTTAATATCAAAGGTTGAACATGTATTCAATTTTAAGGTATAATTCTGTAGCTGGACATTTAATTAAGGACAGTAAACTATAATGAAAAATAGAGTTAAACAAAACTAATAATCTGCAGTATTATAATATCTTTAACAGCTCCATTTTATTACGTGTAAAATCAGTACCCAGTAGCAAAACCTTTGTTAGTAATTACCGCTTGACACCGATGTGGCATAGACATTATCAGTTTCTGGCATGTTTCGACAGGAATGTTTGCCCATGCCTCACAAAAAGCTTCATTAAGTTCATCTAAAGTTGTGGTACGATAAGTGGCTACTTTTTTCTTGATTTCGTGCCAAAGGTGCTCGATTGGGTTAAGGTCCGGGCTATTTGCTGGCCAATCTAGCACCGATACTGACTGACTGGTAAGAAACGACTTGACTGAACTTGTTGGGTCGTTATCATGCTGAAACGTCCATATAATAGGGAGATGCTCCTCAGCATAGGGAAGCATCGTTTCCTCCAATATTGCCTTGTATTGATGTTGGTCTAAGTTACCCTGAACTTTCCTCACAGGTCCCACTCCACGTCCAGAAAATGAACCCCACATTTTAATGTTTCCACCGCCATGTTTCACCTGCTTTTTTGTGAATCTTGGATTCATTTCCGCTTTTACTGGACGCCGTACGTATTGCCTTCCATCTGAAGAAATCAAATTAACCTTGGTCTCGTCAGAGAATAATACATGTTGCCATTGGGCGTAGGTCCAATGTCCATATTTACGTGCAAACGCCAAACGAGCATTTCTATGTTCTTTCTTCAACAACGGTACTTTGCGAGCCACTCTTCCGAACAACCCTGCTTCTACCAGACGTCGTCGAACGGTCCTAGCTGAGACACCAGCTCTTTCGTCTGTCCCAAACACTTCGTGTTTAATTAAAATAGAGCCTAGAAACGGATCTTTCTTAGCTAACCTGGCTATCATTCTATCTTCTTGCGGAGTTGTTTTTCTCGATCTTTTTGTTCTGGGCACATTTAAATCTGTGTTATTGCGTCTGACATGTTGCACTGCATTGTATACCATAGTTTTTGAACAATTTAAATGTTCTGCTATCCTTCGGTATGGCCAACCATGCTCGACAACAAACTTCATGATAATTTTTCGTAGTGTTGGATCGCAACTTTTATTTTTACCCATTTTTCTTCAAAATATTTTTCAAAACTTAAAATAAATATCGGGATTGCCGCCAAAACTACCACGAAACAATAAGAGAAGAAGTAAAAAAGTATTGAGATTCAAATTTTGAAAATAGAACGCAATATCTCAGTGTCCCTAATTAAATGGCCAGCCAGCATTATTTGAACAAATAGCACTACGATAATCTATCAGCTATACTGTAAAGAGGTTTAATGTTTAAGAAGTTGTTATTGTTTGTATAATCGGGCACATAAATGACTAATTATACTTACATGTAAGAGATATGGAATATGGTTTAGACTCGTTGGAAAATAAAAAATAAATTCACAATTCGGTTTAACCAAAGAGTGTCCCTAATTAGTTGACCACGACTGTATATGAAATTTGGTGTAAAGTTTCGCGGATATTTCCCTTGAAGCAATGCTTCCATGTGTTTTCCGTTCACTGGCATTTATGTAGTTCTTTTTTATCTTACCTGCCGATTGTGTTTGTAGAGATTCGACTGTTGGGAGAATGTTGTGGGGCAGTACTCGCATATGAAGGGGCGTTCCCCCGTGTGAGTGCGGATGTGGGACTCAAGTTGGACTTTAGTCTGCAAACCATTAATATAAAATATAAATAAAAAAAAATAAAAAAAAAATGCTGGACAATCCACACAGCATCATCTAGCCCCAAAGTAAGGTACTCAAAGCTTGTGTTATGGGTACTAGATAACTGATATATTTAATACATTATATACATATACATAGATAGATATTTTTTATTATACATAGAAAAACCCAGACCAACGGAACAAATTTCTGCAGATCGTACACAAATTTGTTCCGCGACGGGGATCGAACCCATAACCTCTTGCGTCGCAGGCGCACTCTCGTCCGCTGCGCCACTGAGGTCGTCTACTATATAAACACTAGCAACACGCCCTGGCTTCACACGGGTAGCAAAAGTATCTCTTTTTGTTTTTAATACAAAATATATCCTATGTTACTCAGGGATAATGTAGCCTTCTAATGGTGAAGGAATTTTTGAAATCGGACCAGTAGTTTTTGAGTTAATTCGTACAAACAAAAATACAAAACTTTACTCTTCATGATATTAGTATAGATTGGTTGACAATTCACACAACGCCATCTAGTCGCAAACTGAGTAAAGCTTGTACTATGGGAATCAGATACATCATCACGACTGTAATCCCCAGGCTCGGTAGATATCTCCCTCAGATCTTTAGTTACTTAGATCTTTGAGGATATCTAAAGAGGGTAGTCAGAGGCAAGTCCAAACATGACATTTGGTACATGCCCACATTTTGCACAGTAGTTAGTATTCCGTACGTGACAGGTTGCAAGCCCATCGCCGCTTATAAGAATACTAACCTATGACACATACCTTCGAATTTTTGCTTCTATGTTATGCCGGTTTCCTCACGGCATGGAAACCATCAATATAAATATATATTGACTAGCTGTCCCGCCCGCGACTTCGTTCACTTAAAGTAGGTATCTAACTAAACTGAGTTTCAAACAAATCACACTAATAAAAAAATCCCATAATAACTTTGACACCCAATTTTACCCTTTTTAGAGGGCTGTTTTGAAATATCCAGGAATACGTTTCTATTTATTTTGCATTTAAAGTATCCAAACCAAAATTAAGACCAATCGCACCACCCTTTAAAAAGTACTCATAAAAACATTGACCCCACATTTGACCCCTTTTTGAAGTTTACATTGAAAAATCCTGAAACACGTGTCCATTTATTTTGTATTTACAGTAAGTACACAAAGTTTCAGACTAATCGCACCACCCGTTAAAAAAATTCCATACAAACATTGACCCCTTTTTTAGAGTTATATTGAAAAATTCTGAAACAGGAAACAAAGTTTAAGGCCAATCGCACCACACGTTAAAAAAATTTCATATAAACACTGACCCCCCCATTTGACCCCCTTTTTTAAAGTTGTATTGAAAAATCCTAAAACACGAAATTAAGTTTCAGACCAATCGCACCACCCGTTGAAAAGTTCCCATACAAACATTGACCCCCCCATTTGACCCCTTTTTTTAAAGGTTTTATTGAAAAATCCTGAAACACGTGTCCGTTCAATTTGTATTTGCAGTGCACAAACAAAGTTTCAGACCATTCGCACCACCCGTTAAAAAGTTCACATACAAACATTGACCCCACATTTGACCCCTTTTTGATGGTTATATTGAAAAATCCTGAAACACGTGTCCATTCATTTTGCATTTACAGAGCACAAACAAAGTTTCATGAAAATCACTCCACGCGTTAAAAAGTTTCATACTAACGTTTTCACCCTTTTTCACCCCCTTAGAGGTGGAATTTCCAAAAATCCCGTCTTAGTGGGTGCTTTTGTTATAAAAGGAAACCACCTTCCAAATTTCAGCTTTCTAGCTTCAGCGGTTTCGGCTGGGCGATGATAAATCAGTCAGTCAGTCAGTCAGTCAGTCAGTCAGGTTAAGCTCTTATATAGATACTAGCTGTCCCGCCCGCGACTTCGTTCACTTAAAGTAGGTATCTAACTAAACTGACTTTTTGAAGGTATATTGAAAAATCCTGAAACACGTGTCCATTCATTTTGTATTTACAGTACACAAAGTTTCAGACCAATCGCACCACCCGTTAAAAAAATCCCATACAAACATTGACCCCTTTTTTAGAGTTACCTATATTTAAAAATTCTGAAACAGAAAACAAAGTTTAAGGCCAATCGCACCACCCGTTAACAAACATTGACCCCCCATTTGATCCCCTTTTTTAGAGATATATTGAAAAATCCTAAAACACAAAATTAAATTTCAGACCAATCGCATCACCCATTGAAAAGTTCCCATACAAACATTGACCCCCCATTTGACCCCTTTTTTAAAAGGTTTTATTTAAAAATCCTGAAACACGAAACATAGTTTCAGACCAATCGCACCAGGTTAAAAAAATCCCATACAAACATTGACCCCACATTTGACCCCTTTTTCAAGGTTATATTGAAATATCCTGAAACACGTGTCCATTCATTTTGTATTTACAGTACACAAACAAAGTTTCAGACCAATCGCACCACCCGTACAAAAGTTCACATACAAACATTGACCACACATTTGACCCCTTTTTGAAGGTTATTTTGAAAAATCCTGAAACACGTGTCCATTCATTTTGCGTTTACAGTACACAAACAAAGTTTCAAGGCAATCGCACTACCCGTTAAAAAGTTCCCATACAAACATTGACCCCACATTTGACCCCTTTTTGAAGGTTATATCGAAAAATCCTGAAATACTTATTCATTTTTTTTGCATTTACAGTACACAAACAAAGTTTCAGGCCAATCGCACCACCCGTTAAAAAGTTCCCATACAAAAATTGACCCCACATTTGACCCCTTTTTGAAAGTTATTTTGAAAAATCCTGAAACACGTGTCCATTCATTTTGCATTTACAGTATACAAACAAAGTTTCAAGGCAATCGCACCACCCGTTAAAAAGTTCCCATACAAACATTGACCCCACATTTGACCCCTTTTTGAAGGTTATATTGAAAAATCCTGAAACACGTGTTCATTTATTTTGCATTTACAGTACACAAACAAAGTTTCAGGCCAATCGCACCACCCGTTAAAAAGTTCCCATACAAAAATTGACCCCACATTTGACCCCTTTTTGATGGTTATATTGAAAAATCCTGAAACACGTGTCCATTCATTTTGCATTTACAGTGCACACACAAAGTTTCATGAAAATCACTCCACGCGTTAAAAAGTTTCATACTAAAGTTTTCACCCTTTTTCACCCCCTTAGAGGTGGAATTTCCAAAAATCCCGCCTTAGTGGGTGGTTTTGTTATAAAAGGAAGCCACCTTCCAAATTTCAGCTTTCTAGCTTCAGCGGTTTCGGCTGGGCGATGATAAATCAGTCAGTCAGTCAGTCAGTCAGTCAGTCAGTCAGTCAGGGTAAGCTCTTATATAGATATATAGATGGACAATTCACACAACGCCATCTAGTCCCAAACTAAGCAAAGCTTATGTGCCCTGACTCACGATCCGACGGTCGTGGGTTCGAACCTGGTCGTGCACCAATGAGTTTTACATTCGTAAAAGTTATGTGCGCAAAGCCAGTGCTATTAAACGTTGAAGGAAAACATTTTGAGGAAACCGCCATACCCTAAAAAACATATTACACAAACATACAACTCAAAATCGCCCTATTTTACAGAGATTTAACTCGCTTCGCTCGCTCCATCAACAAACATACATTGACGACCTCAGTGGCGCAGCGGGCGAGAGTCCGCCTGCGACGCAAGAGGTTCCGGGTTCGATTCCCGCCGCGGAACAAATTTGTGTACGATCTGCAGAAATTTGTTCCGTTGGTCTGGGTGTTTTCTATGTATAATAAAAAAAAACTATCTACATATATGTATATAATGTATTAAATAATTATATCAGTTATCAAACCACGAGCTTTGAGTAGCTTACTTTGGGGCTAGATGATGCTGTAGCTATGGATTGTCCAGCATAGTCCAGCATTATTATTGTCAAATAGCCCTACCCACTGAGATAGGTCGCTTCGCTCACCAATCAAAAAGTTATAGCCACGCGGACGAAACTGCGGGCTAAAGCTAGTGTTATGTACTTACGGGAAATCCCTTTCCGCAATGATGACACATCTTGTTATTAGGCCTCCCCTTATGCACGTTACGAATGTGTTGATCGAGTCCGACCCGGTTCTTTGAAGTCTGTAAATATATACTTTATCAATAAACTAGCTTCCGCTCGCGACTTTGCTCGTAATACCTACATAAAATGTAGCCTATGTTACTCAGGGATAATGTAGCATACTGATGGTGAAAGAATTTTTGAAATCGGACCAGTAGGTTTTGAGTTTATTCGTGACAAACAAAAATACAAAACTTTCCTCTTTATAATATTAGTATAGATCAATAAACTAGCTTCCGTTCGCGGCTTTGCTCGTAATACCTACATAAAATGTAGCCTATGTTACTCAGGGATAATGTAGCATTCTAATGGTGAAAGAATTTTTGAAATCGGTGCGTTAGTTTTTGAGTCTATTCGTTACAAACAAAAATACAAAACTTTCCTCTTTATAATATTAGTATAGATTGAGCCATCTCTAAAATTATTAATTGGATTAAATAGTTTCTAAAATCTAAAATCTAGAGAAAGAAAAAAACAAAAAGTAGGCGAAGGGCGAAGCAATCAAGAATATTCAAAGTTTTTCTAATATTCAGATATTCGGCATAGACATAATGTATATTCGAAGCTTATTCCAATATTTGGATATTCAACATGATCAATAAAAAATAATAAATTTTGAAAAAGAAAACGAATCTATCCCACAGCAACTGTACATTTTTCCGGGATATTTGTGCCTTTGTGCTATTCCAGACTACAATCTATATCTGTGTGTGCCAAATTACATCCAGATCCGTTCAGCTGTTTCAGCGTGAAAGAGTAACAAACATACATCCATACATTCTTACAAGCTTTCGCGTTTATAATATTGTAGTAGGATATTCGAAGAATAAGTTGTACCTTTAGACAGATGTGGCATTGAAATGTTTTGTGCAAATGCTTCTCTTCAATATGGTCTCTCAATTTCGTTTTGTCCGCAAACTTTATATTACAATGATCGCAGATAAACCTGAAATAAAATAAACACTCACGTATACTAAGGGCGCTGAAGGGACAGGATTAAACAGGTATTTATCGCGTTTTATTTACCTATTTTTCTCGACATTTCAGGTTTACACACTGTCGTAGTCATAAACCTGCCGAAACATCGGGAAAATCCCACTAATATTGCAAAACGCGAAAGTTTGTAAGAATGTGTGGATGTCTGGATGTATGTTTGTTACTCTTTCACGCTGAAACGGCTGAACAGATCTGGATGAAATTTGGCTCAGATATTGATTTTAGCCTGGAATAACAAATAGGCTATTTTTTAATCTGGAAAAATGTACGGTTCACGTGGGATATATTTTTTTTTCAAGATACCGCTCGGAAGAAGACGTGGGCGGAAGCTAGTAGGTAAATAAACGCGATTAATACCCGTTTAATACTAATAATTAGTGTTCAGATCGCGTTAGTTTAAAAATTATATACCACTAGCTTCCGCCCACGGCTTCGCCCGCGTGGTATCTTGAAAAACAAAAACAAATCTTTCCCACTTGAACACAATTTTTTTCCGGGATAAAAAGTAGCCTATGTGCTATTCCAGACTATAATCTATATCTGTGCCAAATTTCATCCAGATTCGTTGAGCCGTTTCAGCGTGAAAGAGTAACAAACATACATCCATACATTCTTACAAACTTTCGCGTTTATAATATTAGTAGGATTCTTTCTTACTATCGTGTCATTAGTTTTTTTAGGCAGTTAGTATTCCGTACATGACAGGTTGCAAGCCCACCTCCGCTTATAAGAATACTAGCTTCTGCACGCGGCGTCGCCCGCGAAGTACCTACATAAAATATAGCCTATGTTCATCCTGAAAGTTCATTCTCCACATTGGTGAAAGAATTTTTCAAATCGGTTCAGTAGTTTCGGAGCCTATTCATTTCAAACAAACAAACAAACAATCAAAGTTTTCCTCTTTATAATATTAGTATAGACTAACTATTTGAGTTACCTCAGCTGGTCTTTAGTGATGTGTTTGAGGCTGTTGTTCATATGCCGTTGGTAGGAGCACAGGGATGAAAAGCTGACGCCGCACAGCGCGCAGTACGCCGCCGCTCCCGGGGGCTTCTACAAGTCATACACATGAGTCCGATATATCAAAACGAATCTGAAACCCGATTTCAGTTAGAAATCGAACCGTATCGATATTCCATTAGGGACAAACTGATTTTAGAAAACTTAAAAACAACACCTACCACGAAAACGCTAGCAAACCGAAACCAAGGCAAAACACAAAACTGTCGAAAATTCGCTTGATCTCTTTCACTCTCAGCAGTTGTTTGGCAGAGTGAAAGTGATAGAACGAAAATTCGCTTGATTTCTTTCACTCTCAGCAGTATTTTGTAGAGTGAAAGTGATAGAACGAAAACTCAGATACCTACGTTTTCATAAATTCATTCTATCACTTTCACTCTGCCAAACAACTGCTGAGAGTGAAAGAGATCAAGCGAGTTTTCGACAGTTTTGTATTCCGCGCCACCATCCGCTTTTAAAATCGGTTTTTGAGATCGATTTCAAAATTAGAAATCGGCTTTTTATCAGTTTTACGTGAAAATCCGAAAACGCCCATGCCTAACAAATGACATTGTCACATTGAGCTTGAATTCGACAAAACTTTTCTTTATTTAAGGCATCTGTCTCTTCTTCTTCTCTTAATGGCATCTGTCTCTTAGAGATCATCAAGCTCTGTGGAATACAATTACAAATAGTTAGTAAAATCTTGGAATTTCTTAACAACAATAACGGTTGAATCAATCTAAGCGAACCTTGTTGTGGGTTGGCAAAACCGACCTTTGTACCTTCGACGTGCTTCAAATTCTAGAAAAGAAAAAAGAAAAAACTTAACTAGACGTCGAGTACCGCAGAAAATTACAGCTGGCTGTTAAATTCGTCGCAGTCTACTAAGCTCCGGTGGAGCGTTAGATACAATACCCGCTTCACATCCGTTAGACGGCTGGATCGATACTCAGTACAGGTGGTTCACTTTTTGCACGCAAAAATTCTTGAAGAATAGCTACCAACCCAAACCGAAGTTACCGAGGCGTTTACGCAGTCTAGTCGTCACACCCCGCGTGACAAAATAAAAACCATCTACTCCCAAAATGGAGGAAGTCATGAAGGCACTAAAAGAAATCCAAAAAGACTTGGCAGCGCAGAAATTCGATATGAAGACCATGCAAGAAAATATCACGCAGACAATAAACAATAACATAGATGAGAAGTTCAATATTATAGAAATTAGAACGAAACAATTAGAAACAAAAGTAGACAAACAACAAGCAACTTTGGATATGCTAGAGAAACAAATTAGAAGAAAAAATGTAATATTCTTTGGAGTCGAAGAAACGGAACGTAACTATTACGAACTACAAAGCCTAATTATAAACATAATGAATACTAAAATGCAAGTGCAGTGCCAAGACTACGATATAGACACTGTAAGAAGAATGGGGAAAAAACACGAGAAAACCAGACCCATAGTCGTAACTCTGACTACTATGCGCAGAAAAATCGAACTACTGAAGAAAAGCAAAACTCTTTTAAACACTAACATCTATATAAAGGAAGATTTCCCCCCAAAAGTACTAGAAAAACGAAAAGAATTGCAGGAAGAGCTTAAAAGGCAAAGAGAAGCAGGAAACAACGCCGTATTACGCTACGACAAAATAATAAATCTAGGAAAAAAAGAGCGTAGGATGGAGATAAGTACGAACAAAGATGCCAAGCGAACAAGCAAAAGACCTTTTTCAGCCTCTCCAGAAGCACGGAATACAAGTAGCTTGGGAACAGCAGGACGAAAGCCGGAAGACGCGAATGCGACACCAATACACAAAAGGAATAAAACATCGAGCAATAATATCACGTCCTACCTACAACACAACAAAAATTTTAGAACCCAATCAACAGCGAACCAAGTAGAGAAACCTAGCACTTCAAAAAACTACTAAACGCCTCTCAACCTCCTCCAAGCCGGTTGGTCACCGTGGAAGAGTATGACCGAACCCCCCCCTAAACAAATCATCACAAAGGAAATGGAAAGTAACATTAGAACATCGAAATATCTATTTATAGCAAGTCTCAACGTAAGAACACTAATGGCAGAAAGCAGACTAACAGAACTAAGAGAAGCAGTTGAGAAACTTAACTGGGATGTTATTGGTCTATGTGAAGTACGAAGAGCAAAAGAAACCATCGAAGAATTCGCTGACTTTATCCTTTACCACACTCCCTGTTCGAAGGGGAGAAATGGAGTTGGTTTCCTAATCAAGAAACACCTTAAAAACAATATTATAAGTCTAAGAACTTACTCGGATAGAGTAGCGGCATTAGAAATACAATTATCAAACAACATGCTTTGGTCAATTATTCAGGTTTACGCACCTACTGAAATAAGTGATGAGGAAGATATCGAACAGTTTTACAGCACAATATGCACCGCCATAGAATTTTCTAACACAAAGAATCTTATTATACAAGGAGATTTGAATGCCCAAATTGGGCAGAACCAGCCAAGTGAAGACCAAATATATGGAAAATACTCTTGCGGCAAAAGAAGTAAACGCGGAGTAAAGTTAGTCGAGTTTGCCCTAGAAAATAACCTAAAGTTCGTGAATACCATGTTCAAAAAAAATACCCATAACAAATGGACATGGTCGTCACCAAATGGGAAACAATTTAACGAAATAGACTACATACTAACAAACAAAGACTCCTATATACACAACTTTGATATAATTCACAATTTAAATTTCTATACTGACCACAGGATGATAAGGTGTAAACTTGACATGAAATCAAGAAAGAAAAGAATACTAGCAAAAGCTAACTCAAGCCGATCTCGAAGCACACCAGCCATTTCAAGAGAAAATGGTAAATGCTGGGAAGAAAATTTAATTACTGCATTAACTCATTCAAGCGACGTACAAACACAATATAATTATTTCGAAAAAGAGATGAACTCTTTACTAAAAGTGATACCGAAGAAAACTAAGAGCAAGCCCGACATTATAAGCCCAGAAGTTAACGAATTAATGGAAGAACGAAAAACAATGTATAGTGGAAAAAGGACAAAACAGATGAGATCGGAAATAACCAAGATAAGCAAAGAAATTAATAGGCTTATCACAAAAGACAGGAAATTACGAAGGCAAGAAACGATTGAAAAATACATAGAAAAAACTGGTGGAATCAAAAAAGCCTACAAACAACTAAGAAACAAAACTGAGTGGACTGCAAATCTGAAAAGCAAAACGGGCAAGATACTAATAAAAAGACCTGATATAATAAAAGAAGCTACAATGTTTTTCAGAGATCTTTATACGTCAGGCGTATCAAATTCTCTACAATCCGAGAAACCACAACCACAACCACAACCTAAGACACAACTAATGAACCGAACAACACCACAAAGCATCCTAAGATCAGAGATAGAGTATGCCATACGAACGCAAAAAAACGATAAGACACCGGGAGACGATGGTATTATGAACGAAGTATTAAAATGTCTATCAGATTATCTTCAACGACCACTACAAACACTATTCAATAATATACTAAACACAGGAACAACACCCGAACAATGGTCTAGATCAACAATTACACTCTTACATAAAAAAGGCGACAGAAGTGATCTTGGTAATTACCGCCCGATAAGCCTAATAACAAATATATACAAGATCTTCGCCAAAATAATCTTACAGAGGATGACAAAGACACTAGAAGAGAATCAACCGCGGGAACAAGCAGGCTTCCGAAAGCATTATGCGACACTGGACCACATTCAAGTAGTCACACAGATCATCCAAAAAGCAAACGAATACGGCATGACTATCTATATGTGTTTCATCGACTTCAAAAAGGCTTTCGATAGTATTGAGTACAATGCGATATGGGAAACACTACTAGAACAAGGCGTAGAAGACGAATATATCGATTTACTTCATAGCATCTACTCAAAAAGCTGTGCCAAAATAAGATTGGAAAGAGAAGGAGAAGAATTCCCTATTGAGAAAGGTGTGAGACAGGGCGACCCCTTGTCACCGAAGGTTTTTTCTGCAGTCTTGGAAACAGTGTTTAGAAACCTTAATTGGGAAGACAAAGGACTACAAATCGATGGAGAGCGACTGAGTCACCTGCGATTTGCAGATGATGTAGTAGTTTTTGCCGAAACTCCAACTGATCTAGAGGTAATGCTAAATGAACTCACAAGAGAAAGCAAGATTGTAGGCCTTTCACTAAACACATCAAAAACAAAGATTATAAGCAATGGAGAAAATCAAACTATAACAGTAGATGGAGGAAATATTGAGTTTGTGAATGAATACATATACCTTGGTCAATCTGTCTCCTTTAAAAAATGTACGCAAACCGAAATCCAAAGACGCATTGCATTGTCATGGCGAAAGTACTGGAGCCTAAAAGAGGTAATGAAAAACAGACAAACAAACATAAAAATCAAGAAGAAGTTATACGAAGTTATAATCCTACCGTGTTTGACATATGGCTGTCAGACCTGGTCCCTCACAAAAAGAGAAGAAAGCAAGTTAGCTGTGTGCCAGAGAAAGATGGAACGAAGTATGCTGGGAATAAAACTATCTGATAGAATCAGCAACAATGCAATTAGACAAAAAACGAAGCTAAATGACATCGTCAGAAAGACAAGAACTCTGAAATGGAACTGGGCAGGTCACATTTGTAGAATGGAGAGTAATAGATGGACTAAGCGAGTACTGGAATGGATCCCGCGCGGAAATAGACGGAAAAGAGGACGCCCTAAAACACGCTGGGACGACGTATTCTGCAAAACAAGCGGAACAGACTGGATGAGACAGGCTAGAGACCGTGAGCTCTGGAAAAATATGGGGGAGGCCTACGCCCGAGAGGCGACTTTTACGTGACAAAAACTGCATGACATTTATAATTATACTTATCTACATTTAACCAATTGAATTATTTTAAAATTATAAATGTAATATATTTCTATTTAATTACCAAGAACCTAAAGTCTAAATGTAATAGAATAAAGGCTATTTTTATTTTTATTTATTTTTATTTATTTATTGTCAGAAGTCAGTCAAATTGTCAAGTCAATTTTAAACAAAAAATGGCTGTTTTGTTCAACATTCTCGGAAATTTCCTCCGATGGATTCAGAAAGGTACATTTCACTTTAATTCACTTATTTTACACTCGCGTCAAGAACTAGGGCTTTATTGGAAAAATAACCACCAAAATTACACAATAAAACTCAAAATAACACGGGAAAAAATATAAAAACTAGAGCAACAAAGTTGACAGTCGAAATGCATCGCAGGAAATCCGGCATCTGTCTCACTTCACTTCACTTCTTTATTTTGGCCTTTGTGTGGCATCTGTCTCTCTCTTCCGAGTTCAATTTTGACAGTGTCAAGTTTTTTAAATGAATAGTATTGTCAATGACACAAAGTCAGTCAAGTTGTCAAGTCTATTTTAAACACGGAAAATATTAAAAAAGAGATATATATTTGATTTTATCACCCAAACGAGACGAATCACTTTAAGCGATTACCTTATTCTCATGTATATCTTGATGCCGCCTCAGACTGGTCCTCCATTTGAAAACTTTATCACAAATGTTGCAGGGAAACTTGTTTTTAAACTCGTGGACCGCTCTGTAAAATATAACACCTACATTGAAACTATATTATATTGGCCTCACAGCTCAGTTGGTAGTAGCTCTGCCTTCTGCGCTGCAGGTTGTGGGTTCGATCCCCACCCAGGATAAACAATTGTGTGATGAACGCAGATGTTTGTTCTGTGTCTGGATTTTATTATGTATCTATGTATGTATTTACAAAAAAAAGTATTATAATTAAACTATCAGCTATCTAGTTCCCACAGTATAAGCTTTGCTTAGTTTGGGGCTAGATAACGTTGTGTGAATTGTCCACCGATATTTAAAAATAAAAAAATAAATATGATCACGACTGTAATCCCCAGGCTCGGTAGATATCTCCTCAGATTTTTAGTTAGATCTTTGAGGATATCTAAAGGGGGTAGTCAGAGGCACGTCCAAACATGACATTTGGTACATGCCCACATTTTGCACAGTAGTTAGTATTCCGTACGTGACAGGTTGCAAGCCCATCGCCGCTTATAAGAATACTAACCTATGACACATACCTTCGAATTTTTGGTTTTAGGGTATGCCGGTTTCCTCACGATGTTTTCCTTCACCGTTTAAGAGCACTGGCATTGCGCACATAAATTTTTCGAATAGAAAAACAAATTGGTGCACGACCAGGTTTGAACCCACGACCTTCAGATCGTGAGACAGGGGTGCCATCACTACACCACCGATATTTATTTAATCATATTTACTATAGGCCTCACAGCTTGGTAGTAGCCCTGCCTTCTGCGCTGTAAGTTGTGGGTTCGATCCCCACGCAGGACTAAAATTTGTGTGATGAACGCAGATGTTTGATTTTCTCTCTCTCATAGCCAGATACGTTTAATAAGTTTTACTTCAGTCGTATGGTCTGAAGCACACTCTTTTCTTCTTGGATCTCTACTTTCATATCTATCACTCTTCTCGTCACAAGAGATTTATCACTCATGTGTAATAAGGTTGTGAGGCATTGAAATAAACGCGACCTTATTTTGTTCACATCAAATACTAAATTAGCGTAAATATTTTAAATTACAATTCTAAATTTGACTAAACTGACGTATGATTGACGTGTTTTAGCTTATTTTAGAAGCCATGTAAATTGGTGTTGACTAAAGCTACGTGAAAATGGTGGAAAATTAATTAAATTCGAATGATTATGTCAATTTTAGATCTTTTTAAAACTGTCATTCAAAAATGTTACGCTAATTTGGTCTTTATAGTAAGCCAAATAAGATCGTACCTATGGTAGCATTTTTTAAGTTACTCTGCAAAACAACCCAATTACCACCATTGCCCTACAACCTTAATTCACCTTAAAAAAATCGGTTTTCTGTAAAGTCGGTTTACTGACGATAGTTGAACGTGACAGCGTCATAAGAATGGAACGCCTCAGTACGTCTACCATGAGTTGTCACATTTAGATCGGCTGACGTTACTACAGTAGTAATAGTACGTTACTATGACATCTGTCAAAATTGTTACTCATGGTACCAAATTCTAAGCAAATTAATGAGCGCAAACTACAGTCGCTGTAGTACGCTGTGACGTAGGATAGTTAGCTACGTGAGGTTTTAGTACCCAACTATCCGCTAGAGGCGCTGTACCAAGTTTTCATACATTTTTTTAACTACAGTCGCTAGCGAGTGTAGATTGTGAAAACTCATGGTAGACCCTCTGAGCGAGGTAACGCCGTATGACGTCATGTTTTTTCGTGCGTGTACCCGGCTCCATCGACTTATAAGACGTTGTCACGTCAAAACATAACTCACTTTAGCAGTCGCATAAAAAACAAGTGTATACTAACTCACAGTCTATGGTTTAGTAGCCCGGCTCGGTGTCTGAATGTCTTATCGCACTCCGCGCACTGCAATCTCGCTTTATGAGATTCTCTATGATATCTATGGGTGTCTATTGAGCTGAAAAAGAGTTTTTCAAACTAGTTTTACAAACTGCTTGATTTATCGATTGGAAAATACAAAAATAATTAAACAAAGTGTCACAAAAAGCTTATTATAAAATATCAGAGTACTAATTAGATTATTAATCATCAGAGTATTAATTAGATGACAAAAAAGCTTGCGACGAATCAGCTCCAACTCTGCTAGGTGTCCCTAACAATGTTAACAAGGTTCATACAAAGCGCCTAGGGCCCAGCGAGTTTCTTGTCAGTTCTTCCCGGACTGGGGATAGGACTGGAATTGGCACCTAGACTCACCTAGCATGTAGTCGATAGAAGAAGATCCCTGTGATTTAATTGAATAAATATATATTGACTATACATATATCTAATTTATATATATTTGTGTATGGGACAGTTGGAAGGGGAAGACCTCGGCGTACGTATCTCGATCAAATTGGGGACGTTTTAGAGAAAGGCCAGGTCCAGATTACCCTAAACCGACGCGCATGTATGAAGAATGTAATGAGAGTGAATGAAGCAAAAGAAGTGTGCAGGATCGTAGCAAGTGGAGATCCGTGATCTCTGCCTACCCCGTCGGGAAACAGGCGTGATTTTATGTATGTATGTATGTATGTATGTACATATATCTATTGGCAAACATAACATCCATACATGCTTATAATAATATTAGTAGGATACATCAACAACAACTAATTAGTAAGTTATTAATATCAATACTTACTTTGATATTTTACCACAATCCCCGCACTGGTACTCCTTCAAGGATATCTCGTGAGTGGAATAATAATGTTGTTGCATTACTTTGAGGTCCATTGTGCGTTTTTGGCATATATTACATTCGTACCTGAAAGTATTAAAATATACTTATATATATATTAGTACCTGGGTGAACGAGTTTTGCTCGTTTTTTTGGGGAAAACGACGTTTTCTAAAAATGACCTAGCTAGATCGATTTATCACCCCCGAAACCACCTGCATACTAAATTTCATGAAAATCGTTAGAGCCGTTTCCGAGATCCAGATTATATATATATATATATACGAGAATTGCTCGTTTAAAGGTATAACATAATATTATTTGCAGATATTTGTCTCAGGTCTGGGTGTTTTCTATGTATAATATGTATGTATTTACGAAAAAAAATTAGTATCTATCTAGTTTATCAGTCATGTGGTTACCATAATACAAGCTCTGCTTAGTTTGGGGCTACATGATGCTGTGTGCTAGTGTCCAAAAGAATTCTCCAGACTCTCAGCTTTCATAATCATTAAAAAAAGTAGTACTTAATAGGCTACTTTTGCTAAAATCGACCTTCAGACGGTGAGGTGGAAAATTCTTAAAATTAGCAACCGGATTAAATAAATGATTGATTCAGGCGTGACTTTGCGGAAATCCATTACAAATACTGAAAAGGACGGAAATTTCTAGTACTTTCCCGCTAAAACTATTATCTAATGAGGTTATTAATTAAGCTTATTAATATTAATGAGCCCCACAAAATGCCTTATAGAAATATTATTAATATTAATAATCCCAACACCACACCTCAAATAGAAACTCGACACGTGTTTCGCTTCTCCACGAAGCATCCTCAGGACCGTTGACTCGCTCCGCACTAGTGTTGCTCCACCGAGCGCCGAGAGAAAAAAAAAAAAAAAAAAAAAAACTTTTCTCTCGGCGCTCGGTGGAGCAACACTAGTGCGGAGCGAGTCAACGGTCCTGAGGATGCTTCGTGGAGAAGCGAAACACGTGTCGAGTTTCTATTTGAGGTGTGGTGTTGGGATTATTAATATTAATAATATTTCTATAAGGCATTTTGTGGGGCTCATTAATATTAATAAGCTTAATTAATAACCTCATTAGATAATAGTTTTAGCGGGAAAGTACTAGAAATTTCCGTCCTTTTCAGTATTTGTAACCGGATTAAAAAAAATATTTTGGCCATTTTATCATTCCTAAGCTTAATTTGTTTGTTAACTAACCAAAAACGACTACAAAGAATTAGTTTATGCCAAAGAAATCAGCAATATGGCCGAATTAAGAACAAAATTGAGACAGGCCGAAGAAAAAATTAAGGAACTTAAAATAGCTTTCATACGATTTAAGGAAACCTTTTTAAGACGATGTAGGATTTGTATCGACCTAGAAGGTTGACATTTTGAAAACTTTTTGTAAAAAATTAATAAATTTTACGTGTTGTTTTATTTCATAAATTTAGCTAAACTTAATAAATAAAACCTTCAAATATTAATGAAATCTTACTTTCCTGCAGTCATTTTTGGTTAGTTCACAAACTAATTAAGCTTAGGAATGATGAAATGGCCAATATCGATTTTTTAATCAGGTAGCTAATTTTAAGAATTTTCTACCTCACCGTCTTTGAAGGCCGATTTTAGCAAAAGTAGCCTATTAAGTACTACTTTTTTTTAGTGATTATGAAAGCTGAGAGTCTGGAGAATTCTTTAGACCTATTTAGAAACCATGAAATCACTTGTTAAGATTTTTAATTTGAAGTTGAAAATTTTAGTCATAATTCACCGAATGTAATTATTTGACTTTACACCAACATTTTCATAGTTTTCATCAAAGTCACGAAGCTGATTATTTTATGCATAAAAGAACAACTCATAACAATGCAGTAGCAAAAAAAAAATCTCAAGAAAGTTTTCTACTTTTTTTGTAAGAATGTTTTAAGTTGTTTAAGTCGTAAATTTTCAAAAATTCGGAAAAAAATTAATAACTCGAAAACTATAGAAAATCGCGGAACATACATGGGGGTGATTCGGGTACCCCAAGGGGTGTTCTATCTCTGGACTTTCGCTTGACACTACTTTTTGGGACACCCTGTATAATATTAGTAGGATACAACGCCAAATCGATCTAATAGCCACTGAGATTTTCGCTCGCTTCGCTCAATTCAATTTAACTCAATTCAAAACCACACACTCAAATCTGAGTGTGTGGTCTGAGTTAAGTGGTCAAACTATACCTTCTCATATGTCGTTTATAATGTGCAGTGAAAGAATCCAATGTAGCATGTACAGTCTTACAAACAGGACAAATGTACTCTCCTATACTCTGTAAACAAAATCATACTTGTATCTCACTTCACTTTATGAAGGAACCCTTAGTTAGAACGGGATGGCGTTATAAGAAAGAGCCAATGAGCTGTTAAAAGTTACAACAATTATTTAAAAAATCATGCAGATTGGATTAGGTTTCTTAGGGTTCTTAAATTATGCTCTAACAAACATATACAAAAATAAAGTTCATGCTGATTCGATAAGGTTTCTTAAATTACATACATACATACATACATAAAATCACGCCTGTATCCCGACGGGGTAGGCAGAGATCACGGATCTCCACTTGCTACGATCCTGACACACCTCTTTTGCTTCATTCACTCTCATTACATTCATCATACATGCTCGTCGGCTTAGGGTACTCTTGAATTAAATTATGTTCTAACATATAAAAAAACATACAAAAATACAACGCCAAAATGCCCTGATTACCATTGAGACTTTCGTTCGTTGCGCTCGCTCAATTAACAGTTCTTAAATTATGCTATAATAAAACATACACAAATACTAGCTTCAGCCCGCGGCTTCGGCCACGTGATACCTTAAAAAACAAAAACATCGCTGTCCCACGGGAACCGTACATTTTTTTCCGGGATAAAAAGTAGCCTATGTGTTATTCCAGACCATAATCTATATCTGTGCCAAATTTCATTCAGATCTGTTCAGCCGTTTTAGCGTGAAGGAGTTCAAGGAGTAACAAACATACATCCATCTATCCATACATTCTTACAAACTTTCGCGTTTATAATATTAGTAGGATACAACGCCAAAGTACCCAGTAGTGCGATTACGGAACTCTGATACAATCAACACTTGTCAAAACCCGCTCAAATTGATTGAATAAACACTCTTATGTCATACCAAATCATTTGATTACAATGAAAACGTATTGACATTGATTGTAAGCAAAGATCCATAATCGCCCCACTGATTGCCATTGAGATTTTCGTTCGCTTCGCTCGCTCAATCAATAAGTACAAACTTACATCAGAATGTTTGACTGTTAGATGTGTTTTATAAGATTTATAATAATTGAACCCAATTATACAATTCTCGCATTTATACTCGGAGTTTTTATAGGAATCCTTGGCCATATCTTTATCTCTTTCTAATATCATATCTTCGTATGACAGTTCAATGGAAATTATTTTCAAGTTTTGATCTTTCGTCTCTTTCTTTGTCTGCAAAATACAATAATGAATCATAGTAAGTACCTTAATTATTCACAAAAATATACAATTTACACAAAATATATCAAATGTTTGTGAAACAGAACAGTTGAGATATCTTAAGACCATTACAAATGATCTATAGATAGCTCAAATGATCCAGATCACTGCAAGAAAAGCGCACCCAATACGCTAATAATCTAGAATACCTTATAGAGCACTGGTGGTGTAGTGCGCCCCTGCCTCACGATCCGAAGGTCGTGGGTTCAAACCTGGTTGTGAACCAATGAATTTTTTCATTCGATAAATGTACGTGCGCAATGCCAGTGCTCTTAAACGGTGAAGAAAAACATCGTGAGGAAACCGGCATACCCTAGAACTAAACATTCGAAGGTGTATCTTGTTAGTAATCTTATAAGCGGCGATGGGCTTGCAACCTGTCACGTACAAAATACTAACTACTGTGCAAATGTCGGCATGTGAATTGGACTGACTTAGATAAGAAAAATACTTACTTTCGTTTCTTTCTTTGTTCTTTTTTCTTTGACCCCTTTTTTATTCTTTTTCTTTTTCTTAGCAACTGTCTCTATTTCTAACACATCAGGTTCGTACTCTGGGTCATCATGATTGTTTATATACATATCTATAACAATATAGTTGTTATTAACAGACTTTTATTAATAAATAATAATCTATATATATAAAAATGAATTGCTGTTCGTTAGTCTCGCTAAAACTCGAGAACGGCTAAACGGATTTATCTTATCTTGGTCTTGAAATGTTCGTGGAGGTCTAGGGAAGGTTTAAAAGGTAAGAAAAATTCGAATAACCCGATTCTATTTCCCATATAATCGTTTTCTAAATATGTGCGAAGTCTGCCGGGTCAGCTAGTAAATGAATAAATATTGGTGGACAGTTCACACAATGCTAGCCCCAACCAGATAGCTGATAGATTAATTAAATACTTTTTTTCTGTAAATACATACAAAGAATACATAATAACACCCAGACACAGAACAAACATCTGCGTTCATTGCGTAAATATTGGTCCTGGGGCTCGAACCCACAACCTACAGCGCAGAAGGCAGAGCTACTATCAACTGAGCTGTGAGGATGGTCAAAATAGTTTACTATCATCATCTTCCCGCCCTTTTCTCATGTTATGTGGGGCCAGTGTTGCCAGACGAGACAAATTATATTACAGTGTTTGGTGCTCAAAATTACAGTGTTTGACACAAAAATTCAGTAAGGTCCCAATAGGCTTGAAAATTACTTAGTAAATTGATTTGTGCCCATTGAAAAATTACAGTGTTTCCATACACTGTACTTTTTTTTAGTATTACAGTGTACAGTGGATCGTTTGAAAATACAGTAGATCTGCTGTAATTACAGTGTATCTGGCAATACTGTGTGGGGCACAACATGTGATCTTCCATCTCCCTCTATCATTCGTCATCTCAGTACTCACTCCTTTCTTACTCATGTCATCTTTCACACAGTCCATCCATCTT
Organism: Cosmorhoe ocellata; assembly: GCA_963675405.1. NCBI lineage: Eukaryota > Metazoa > Arthropoda > Insecta > Lepidoptera > Geometridae > Cosmorhoe > Cosmorhoe ocellata. The sequence goes on from OY776273.1 coordinate 2,539,795, forward strand.
TTCTTTGGCCTACCTCTACCCCTGTATCCATCAAAATACAGAAAATAACAGTAAAAATATTTTACCGTCATCTTCTATTTTCATAATATCATCTTTTAGATAAACTTCTTGGGTCACAGACCGCATATCTTGCATTACTGGTATTTCTAGCAAAGGCCCTGTAAAAAAAACATTAAAATTTAGTGTTTTTCCATAAAATCTAGGATACTGTAGTGTTTATACAAGTCAGCCAATCAAGTAATCAACTTAATTTAGCAAGGTAATATGATTGTCAATAGTTGAAGGGTCAATTTGTTGGGGGTCAAATTGGTTGTAACATGGAGGTCAATTTTGTTGGAGAGGTCAAATATGCGGGTATTTATAAACACATCAGGTTATTAATATTATGGATAATTGTTACTGTTGATACATACAAATCTATAAGTAATATTATATCAGCCTATAAAGTGGCGCGTTGGCGTAGCGAACGTGAAGGCGTGACGGCCTGAGATGGAAATTCTGTGTTTTGTATTTAAAATAGTATTGTAATTTCAATATAGCATTTAGAGTTAAATATATTTTACCATCATTTTCCACTTTCATATTGTCATCTTTCAGATACACTTCTCGGGCAACATGCTGCTGTTCTTGCAATACCGGTATTCCTGGCAAGTTAGGACCTGTAAAATTTTTTTTTTGTATTTTTTTAAAACCTAGAGCAACCTAGATCATGTTAATTTTAAACTAGTTAACATCGAATCACGAATAACATAATTTAGCAAAGTTCTCATAGTCACATGTTGTAAGGTCAATGTTGTTGGGGGTCAATTTTGTTGAGGTCAAAGAATGAAGGTCAAAATTGTGAATATACCTCTGTTGGTATCCATATCCAGTTTTAACTCAGATTTAACTGTAGCTGACTCCGAGTCCTCAGGCTCTTCAGGTAGTATTGCAATAGTTTCATTGATTTTCACTTTCAGTCTTGGTGTACGTGTGACATCTGACAGAAAACCGTCTTGGCGGTTCTGCAATGAAACACGATAGTATTACTTAAAGAGCGCTGTTGGTGTAGTGGTAGCACCCCTGCCTCGAAATCCGAAGGTCGTGGGTTCAAACGTGGTCGTGCACCAATGACTTTTTCCGTTCGAAAAATTTATGTGCGCAATGCCAGTGCTCCTAAAAGGTGACGGAAAACATCGTGTGGAAACCGGTATACCCTAGAACCAAAAATTAGTGTCTCATAGGTTAGTAGTCTTATAAGCGGTGATGGGGTTGCAACCTGTCTCGTACGGAATACTAACTACTGTGCAAAATGTGGGCATGTACCAAATGTCATGTTTGGATGTGCCTCTGACTCTTTAGATATCCTCAAAGATTTAAGTAAGTAATAGATCTGAGGAGATATCTACCGAGCCTGGGGATTACAGTTGTGATCATATTTCTTTTGTTTACTAAATACTTACCTCACTGGTATAAGTTAGGAGAACCTGATAGGACTCTTTCACGAGGTTCTTAAATGATATTGCTTTCCGTAACAGGGCTTCACAGTCCCAACACAGCACTGGAGTAATATCAGTGATGTTGCAGAGCTGTAATAATTATCGAGGCAGTGTTTAAGAATTTAATTTGTATATCTAGCCATCTTATAAAATGCAGAACCTGGATGACCGAACTTTGATTGGTAAACAACATATTCTAAAAATGAAACCTAGCTAGATCAATTTATTGCCCCGAAACCCCCTGCATATTAAACTTCATGAAAATCTTTTGAGCCATTTTTGAGATTATATATTATGTACTAGCTTCCGCCCATGGCTTTGCCCATGTGGTACCTTGAAAAACCAAAACAAATCAATCCCTCATGGAATGTAAATTTTTACAGGATAATAAGTAGCCTATGTGCTCTTCCAGACTATAATATATATTTGTGCATTTCAGCATGAAAGAGTAACAAATATAAGTACGGTCGACCAAAAAATTGGTTTACCACCCTAAGGTGGACTGCCGCTTGCAGATTCATAAGTGATAAAGATTAGTTTCGCTTGCAGATCTATCTGACAACTTCTATTTTTTTAGTATGTACTGAACCTTGTTGTTATTTTTGATGACTAGGAAACTATATCAAAACTGGTACACCACTTTCTTGGCCCACCGTACATCCATACATCCATATATTCACACATTCTTACAAACTTTCACGTTTATAATATTAGTAGGATTTATAATTTGTTCGGGGGCATGTCCACATACAAGGGATCTCAATGTGGGCTCAGAATTATATTGGAAACTGTTGGGTGATATTCTTACTGGAATTTCATTGAGGGCATCTAAGTAGTACTGCTTTAAACTGCCATCAGTTATAAGGTTCAATGCCTGCCCGACGCATAAGCACGCATTGCATAGCAACTTATACGTTATCTGATCTTTCGCGTCCATTTTGATGCACTGATTCTGATCTAGACGTCGGCTTTCACAACTGTTTTCGGAAGAACATGATGAGAAATCTAGATAGTTTTGTGGATTATACACACACGCACTGCTTTTATTTATCTTTTTACATTTTTTGTGTAGTAATTGTATGCAAATTTGATCACAAGAATTTGTTTAGTGAAGGAATAGAAATTGGAAAGTATAATTTAGGAAGTACCTAAAATGTTGAGAAAAAAAGAAAACTTGAATATTAAGACTTTTTGTAGATTTCGAAAATTCTCACAAAATAAAATCAAAACAAACAGAATTTGATCCACACCACAGAATATAAAAGATAAATAAATAATTGTGCACAGAAGCACAACATTTTACCACATAAAACCGGTAAGCTTACCGAAAAAAGTTACGTTTTGGCAGAAGATACCAGGCGTAAAAAGTTTTCCGTAGATAGTGGTAAACTAAAAAACTTTTAATTAGCATATAGGTAACATGGGTAAGTTAATTAATAACATGGAAGTGGAACTCATTTTAAATCTACATCTTACAAACAAAAAATTCTTTAAGCCGAGTTTTTACTTCAAGTTTACGAAAAGAAAGAAAAAATAGACGATTGCTGAGACCTGATGAGTAAACCTTCTACCTAGTTTGGTTGATAGCCAATTTTAGTATAGATTACGAAATTAGTATTTTTTTATCCTAGCAACACCGGGTAAAGCAGCCATTTTGTGGTGTCGTAGCAGAGTTGAATTTCTTTACCAATTTTCGTCTATTTTACATGGGAGTATTACTTTTTGTTGTGATTTCATTCAAAACTTCAAAGTAAACAAAACAAAACTTCCTCCGCAACATAAATACAGTGTTATTTTAATTAAAATGGAGCAGGACGTGGAAAACGAATATCGGACTGTCTGCTCCACTTGTCTGAGCAGTGATCGTAATTTATTTGCGCTCAGCAATGTCGCGCAAGCGTTTCAATTATTCAAACTTCTCATGTACGATTTCGCGGGAGATCGCGTAAGTTTGCAAAAGTTTTATTTGAAACATTTACTTCTAAAATTCTATGTCGCGTTGCGCAAGCATTCATGGAGGATTAAAAATGTATACTTGCGCATAACTAGCTATCTTTATACCTCCTGCGTGTTACGATGTCTCTGACCTCTCCAAAACATGGAAGCTTGTAAAACTGCTTAAAAGGTCACCCATCGAAATGATGCTTTGTAGAGTTTCTCTTGTTAGGAATTTTTTACAATAGATATGTACCTACATGTTTCAATATAATGCAGAGTATAGTTAAGATCATAAAATGAAGGTGTATAGTAGAAATTTCTGTATTTTTATGATATTTTGACACACTAAGAGATTTTGTTAATAAAGTTTAATTATTTAAATACTAGCTGACCTGGTGAACGTTGTACTGCCTAATACTCAATGAATGTTGTGTTAGATTAGCTGAAATTAATTTATGAAAGTAATACAATAAATACAAAATAAGTTCACTCCCAACTTTGTTTTATACATAATATAAGAGAGTGGGTGACCGAGCTTTGCTCGTATTTTTGGGGTAAGCGACGTTTTCTAAAAATGAAACCTAGCTAAATCGATTTATCGTCCCCGAAACCCCCTGCATACCAAATCTCATGAAAATCACTGGAGGCGTTTCCGAGATTCCAATTATATATATATATACAAGAATTGCTCGTTTAAAGGTATAAGATTAATGTTTTCTTCCAGTTGGGAGAGATGCCAGAACTATCTCATCTTATCTGCTGGGAATGCCTCGCAATGTTCAAAAAGTTTTACAAATTTAAATGGCAAGTCCACAATGCACAGGAGCATATCAGAGTTCTGGCTTTGAGCGAGTCGCAAGAGGTGTGCACAGATTTATATTAGAATAATAATCAAAATCAAAGTTAATAGTATATTATGCAACTAGTGAATAACTTGTATTATGGAAAGTTTATTGCCATAAAATTATTATATTATTTGTTTATTGCCATAGTGTATAGGTCATCCAACGGATCTAGGCATTCGTGAAGTTAGCCACAGGTGCGAGTTTGCGCACATACAGTTCCTTCCCCCCCTCCTCATACCTCCAATTGCTCCTGAAAAACGATACTGCGCAGCCCTTGCAGCTAACTTCACGAATGCCTAGGTTCTGTTGAGCCAACTATAACAATGATTTGATAGTATCAGAATTATCTACTGATTACTGAAATTTGTATATTTCAGACAATGGACCACACATACATGTCCCAATCTCTCTCCACTCTGGTTGTTGAAACTAAATCTGACTACGACAAGATATTTGTTGACTATTCAACAACACCCAACTGTCAATACATAATCCCGGAGTCGGATATGTTAAATGTTAAGACGGAACAATTTGTCAGCTTAAAAGACAGTATCGGATTGGATATTGAAGAGCATATTTTAGAAGGTAATAGAATTTTTGTCTATTGACAATATTCATATAATACTAGCTTCCGCCTACAGCTTTGCCCGCATGGTACCTTGAAAAACAAATACAAATTTATCCCGCGGGAACCGTACATTTTTCCGGGATTAAAAGTAGCCTATGTGCTATTCCAGACTATAATCTATATCTGTGCCAAATTTCATTCAGATCCGTTCAGCCGTTTCAGCATGAAAGTGTAACAAACATTCATCCACACATCCATACATTCTTACAAACTTTGGCGATTACAATATTAGTAGGATTATTTTACTGGTGGTGTAGTGTCTCACGGTTCGAAGGTCGTGGGTCGACCAGGTTTGACCTGGTCGTGCACTAATGAGTTTTTCCGTTCAAAATATTTATGTGCGCAATGCCAGTGCTCTTAAACGGTGAAGGAAAACATCGTGAGGAAACCGGCATACCCTAGAACCTAAAATTCCATGGTGTGTCAGAGGTCAGTATTCTTATAAGCGGCTATGGGCTTGCAACCTGGCACGTACGGAATACTGACTACTGTGCAAAATGTGGGCATGTACCAAATGTCATATTTGGACGTGCTGACTCCCTTTAGATATTCTCAAAGATCTAAGTAACTAGAGATCTGAGGAGACATCTACCGAGCCTGGGGATTACAGACTGGTCTCACAGCTCAGTTGGTAGTAGCTCTGCCTTCTGCGCTGCAGGTTGTGGGTTCGATCCCCACCCAGGACTAACATTTGTGTGATGATGTTGACATGTTTTTTTTTGGAACGAAGTTCCTTATCGCGCGTTGTGAAAGGGGGCTAGACGGAAAAAATTCTCACGGAAAGTTGTCACGACACTTTTTGCTATAGTTGTAAGCCGTGCGGCGTACGCGTGTTTCTCTGTCTGTCTCTCTCTCTCATAGAAAGCAAGGAAAGGAACTTCGTTCCATCCGGGTGTCCCTTGACACCTCAAGTTTTTTTATTTATTGTAAATTTTTCCTTTCAGTACCTGAAATTGTATTGGACAATAGTAATAGTCAAGTGTTTACACATGTGGTACTGGGAACAAATAATTTAAGCACATCTATAGATACATTTGGCAGTATTAATAATGATGTCATGCCTAGACTCACAATAGAGTAAGTACAAATCACTACATATTATAAAACAACGTCCTCCGCCAAACTCGAGACGTATTCGTTAAAGGACCTTTCTGACTGAGAGTTGGTATGCAAATGATGTCATTTCAATCATCCCTTATCCATTTATACCTGCTCAAAGTCCCACAAACCGAGCTACCCGAAACGAGCTAATTTAGGCCATTCTGTTGTTAAGTTGCCATTGTTATGATTTCGAAGGTCAAGGCTAGACATTATGGGTTTTTAGGAAGCTAACAGTGTGTACTTTAATTTAATTTAAGTTATAATTGCAACCAAACTTTCATTTAAAAAATAATAAGGGTCAAAATGAAAATGTAGGGGGTGTGCGATTTCTATGCTCTCGAGTGTAGATTCTTTAAGATGTTGTAGTTTCCATCATTTCTGACCAATTTCACTATGAAACACCATACCCCAATACTAACCTTTATCGAAATATTGGACTTAGAAGATTTAAAAAAATATCAGTTTTTTAGCTATTGGCCTATTTGTTTTTGGTTTCTATCATCTGATTTACGCGTTGTTAACGTTGATTTGTCAAGTTTTTGTATGCATTGGTTAAAATATATTGATAACTAGCTGACCCGCCAGACTTCGTACTTATTTAGAAAACGTTGGTATTGGAAATAGAAAAGGGCTATTTTTAGGGTTTTCCCGGCAGTTATTCGAATTTTTCTTACCTTTTAAACCTTCCCTAGACCTCCACGAACATTTCAAGACCAAGATAAGATAAATCCGTTTAGCCGTTCTCGAGTTTTAGCGAGACTAACGAACAGCAATTCATTTTTATATTCAATCATCAAAAAAATCAATAGAAGAAGAAGATAGATTGTTGGATTTTTTTTTGCCTTTTCAATAATTTTTAACCGACTTAAAAAAAGTAGGAGCTTTCTCAATTCGACCGTATAAATGCTTTTTTATGTTTGTTCGCGGATAACTTCGTCGTTTATGAACCGATTTTGATGATTCTTTTTTTGTTGGAAAGAAGATATTTTAAAGGTGGTCCCATGATAAGGAAATCGGGGTTTGATGATGGCAGACCAGAGAAATCGAGGGTACCTTCCGAAAATCGTAGAGGCGACTAATGCGGTTGTAAGTTTTTATGTTAAACGATTACTTTCCGATTGGTCCCATAGAAATTTCATCAAAATCGGTTCAGTAGTTCGGTTTTTTTCTATGTACCTAGTGCAACATTGTAGTCGGTTTTTTTTTAGTTTTTAAAACGTAATTCATGTTTAATTTTCAGACCGATGACCTCAGCTAATTTAGAAGCGGGCACTGTGATAAGTTCCAAACAGCCCAGTAAAGAAGACAGTCAGCCCAAACTGGGCTATATCACTGAGTATATGAGCGAAAGTGAAATGCTAGCAAGTAGGTCAGTAAACAAGTATAGTTCATCCAACGGATCTAGGCATTCGTGAAGTTAGCCACAGGTGCGAGTTTGCGCATGTACAGTTCCTCCCCCCCCTCCAATTGCTCCCGAAAAACGATACTGCGCAGCTCTTGCGGCTAACTTCACGAATGCCTGGATTCGTTGAGCCAACTATAGGTCAGTAAACAATTTTATTTTTAACCCCCGACGGAAGAGAGGGGTGTTATTTTAACGTGTTTGTCAGTGTATCTGTGTATCTGTCTGTGGCATCGTAGCTCCCAAACGGATGAACCGATTTTCGTTTAGTTTTTTTTGTGCCATAGATAATTTTATCCCGAGTGTTCTTAGCCATGTTTAATGAAAATTTGTTCAGCCGTTTGAAGATCATCAGCTCTTTTCTAGTTGATGAGGGGATCTGACTAATTTCCTTATGTCCGATCGATTCGAAATTTGGTGCTGTGTTACTTCAATGATATTGAAAGAACATGGTAAGGTAACCATGACTTTCAATATGACATGTTAGGGCAATGTGGGGGGGTTTTTAAAATTTTTAATTTTGTATTATATCCCACTTGCTCGGAAATTGCATCATCATCCCTCAATCGACTGTCTTCACAGCTCAGTTGGTAGTAGCTCTGCCTTCTGTGTTGTAGGTTGTGGGTTCGATACCCAACCAGGACTAACATTTGTGTGATGAACGCAGATGTTCGTTCTGTGTCTGGGTGTTATAATGTATTCCATGTAGGTATTTACAAAAAAAGTATATAAATAGTATTCCGCCATTTTGTGGCGGCGGCCATCTTTGACAGATTTTCATCTATATCTATATAAGAGCTTGACCTGACTGACTGACTGACTGATTCATCATCGCCCAGCCGAAACCGCTGAAGCTAGAAAGCTGAAATTTGGAAGGTGGTTTCCTTTTATAACAAAACCACCCACTAAGGAGGGATTTTTGGAAATTCCACCTCTAAGGGGATGAAAAAGGGTGAAAACGTTAGTATGAAACTTTTTAACGCGTGGAGCGATTTTCATGAAACTTTATTTGTGCACTGTAAATGAAAAATGAACGAACACGTGTTTCAGGATTTTTCAATATAACCTTCAAAAAGGGGTCAAATGTGGGGTCAATTTTTGTATGAGAACTTTTTAACGGGTGGTGCGATTGGCCTGAAACTTTGTTTGTGTACTGTAAATGCAAAATGAATGGACACGTGTTTCAGGATTTTTCAATATAACCTTCAAAAAGGGGTCAAATGTGGGGTCAATGTTTGTATGGAAACTTTTTAACGGGTGGTGCGATTTGTTTGAAATTCGGTTTATATACTTTAAGTGAACAAAGTCGCAAGCGGGACAGCTAGTCTAACATAGCTAAGAACACTCCCGACTAGTTCACCTTTCAACCAAAAAAAAAAACCTTCAGTAACTATTTCATTTATCTGGGTGTTTTCTATGTATTATAAAAAATATCTATCTATGTATAATAATGCATTAAATATTATCAGTTATCTAGTACCCATAACACAAGCTTTGAGTAGCTTACTTTGGGGCTAGATGATGCTGTGTGGATTGTCCAGCATTATTATTATTTTTTATATAATGTATGTGGGGTCGGCACAACATGTGATCTTCTTCCATTTCCCTCTGTCATTCGTCATCTCATTACTCACTCCTTTCTTACCCATGTCATCTTTCACACAGTCCATCCATCTTTTCTTAGTGCTAACTCTCCCCCTGTATCCATCCACATTCATACCTAACACTCTCCTCGTCACATGACATTCATCTCTTCTCATAACATGCCCATACCACGCTAACCTATTACTCCTCATCTTTTCTGTCACCGGTGCCACTTTTATTTATTTTACATATCACTGAAACCCCAAAATTAAAATCGGTTCATACGTTCGGGAGCTACGATGCCACAGACACACACACGTCAAACTTATAACACTCGTAATTTTTTCGTCCGGGTTTAAAAATCTTAAATACTAACTCCTTTCAGAGAAGAAGCCAAGAAGAAGGTTCAATATGCAAGTTCTGTCTATAAATGTGAACTCTGCGCGATTGGATTCTACACGCAACAGCAAGTGGAAGAGCATTTCGAATCGGCGCATCGACCTGTGAGTGTAGAAATACATTTATTTTATTGATCTCTCTTTCTTCCCCACGCTATGTGTGGTCGGCACAACACGTTTTCTTCCTCCATCTCCCTCTATCATTCGTCATCTCAATACTCACTTTTTTCTTACTCATGTCATCTTTCACACAGTCCATCCATCTTTTATTTGGTCTACCTCTCCCCCTGTATCCATCCACATTCATATCTAACACTCTCCTCGTCACATTAATGAAATGCGGATAAAGTCGCGGGCAACAGCTAGTTACTAAATAATTTTATTGCTGTTTATAGTAATATAATACTTAAGTTTTTTTTTGTGGAAACTTATAATTAGCTGTTAATCACACATCATTTCTGTTACATAATTTCTTAGCTGTTAGTTTTCCTAAGACTGTAAAATAAAAATAAAAATGAAAAATAATAAATGAGATACCATTTTCAGAAACCCGGTCTAGTAGCATGTAAACTTTGTTACGTGTACATAGAAGAGTCTGGAATGACCAGACATGTAGACCAACATTACATGCGGTACATCTGCAAGATGTGTTCCCACACCGAATACAGCGTGCGTATGATGCAGATCCACACCAAAACACACCTCACGAAGTCGGTGCCCAACGCCGTTATCAAGATTGAAGGATCTAACACTAAAAAGGTAATTTTTAGTAACTATTACATATCACTGTTGGCCGTCTCGTCAGAGATAGCTTATTATACATACAACCCAGTCACATTATCTCGAGACCTCACTGGAATGCGAACCTCCCGCCCCGTTCTCCTTTCACCTCCCCGCGCTCGCACTTTCCTGCCGAGAGAGAGAGAGAGATCAGAGCGCCGACGCGACGTGACGTCATCGACGCCAGGTCTCGAGATAATGTTGGTAGAGGAGAAGGGTTGTAGAGATAAATTACAGTAACTATTACAATTCACTGTTCTTATAGTGTCAGTTGTTATCTTGAGAGCGCTGGTGGTGTAGTGGTAGCACCCCTGCCTCACGGTCCGAAGGTCGTGGGTTCAAACCTGGTCGTGCACCAATGAGTTTTTCCATTCGAAAAATGTATGTGCGCAATTCAAGTTCTCTTAAAACGGTGAAGAAAAACATCGTGAGGAAACCGGCATGCCCTAGAACCAAAAATTCGAAGGTGTGTGTCATAGATTAGTAAATGTAAGATGCTTTCGTTTCAGGTGTATAACATTACTTTCCGTAGCATATTTTTGTAGTATCGATGTCAAGGTCATTGTAAAAACAAGCTGGTTTGCTTCTAGTTGTTTATAAAACTAAGGTCAAGGTCAAGTTCAATGTAAAAACAAGCTGGTTCACTTCTAGTTTCTTATCAAGCTAAGGTCAATGTCAAGGTCAACGTAAAAACAAGTTGGTTCGTTTCTAGTTTCTTATCAAGCTAAGGTCGAGTTCAAGGTCAACGTAAAAACAAGCTGGTTCGCTTCTAGTTTCTTATCAAGCTAAGGTTGAGTTCAAGGTCAACGTAAAAACAAGCTGGTTCGCTTCTAGTTTCTTATCAAGCTAAGGTTGAGTTCAAGGTCAACGTAAAAACGAGTTGGTTCGCTTCTCGTTTCTTATCAAGCTAAGGTTGAGGTCAAGGTCAACGTAAAAACAAGCTGGTTCGCTTCTAGTTTCTTATCAAGCTAAGGTCGAGATCAAGGTCAACGTAAAAACAAGTTGGTTCGCTTCTAGTTTCTTATCAAGCTAAGGTAAAGGTCAAGGTCAACATAAAAAGAAGTGGGTTTACTTGTAGTTGTTTAATAATGAAGCTAAGGTCGAGGTCAAGGTTGATTTTACGGTCAAGGTCAAAGCCTAAGTAACTAACTTAGTCCTCAAATCCGCATGTCCATTGTATCTTCCTGATTTTCAGAGTAAAAAGAAGAAAAATAAAACGCCGGCGAGCGAGCCGCCCAAGCCAGGTGATCTGAGGAAACTGTTGTCCAAAACTACTATAGAGGGGTACAAGTGTCTCGAGTGTGATATGTTTTTCAAGTAAGTTCAAGGTCAAGGTCAAGGTCGTGGGTTCGAACCTGTTTATTTAAATAAATAAATAAATAAATAATGCTGGACAATCCACACAGCATCATCTAGCCCCAAAGTAAGCTACTCAAAGCTTGTGTTATGGGTACTAGATAACTGATATATTTAATACATTATATACATAGATAATATATTTTTTATTATACATAGAAAACACCCAGACCAACGGAAGAAATTTCTGCAGATCGTACACAAATTTGTTCCGCGGCGGGAATCGAACCCGCAACCTCTTGCGTCGCAGGCGGACTCTTGCCCACTGCGCCACTGAGGTTGACTATCGATTTCATTATTTCATACATGACTAGCTTCAGCCCACGGCTTCTCCCGCGTGGTACCTTGAAAAACAAAAATATAAACAAATCTATCCCGCGGGAACCGTACATTTTCCGGGATAAAATGTACACTATGTGTTATTCCAGACCATAGTCTATATCTGTGCCAAATTTCATCCAGATCCGTTCAGCCGTTTCAGCGTGAAAGAGTAACAAACATACATCCAGACATTCTTACAAACTATAATATAAGTAGGATTGTATATCCAAACTTATATAGCAAGGAGGAAAGATTGTATTTTTGTAACGAAATAAAACAAAAATTACTGGTCCGATTTCAAAAAAATTCGCCATTAAAATGCTACATTATCCCTGAGTAATATACCTAGGCTATAATTATTACTAGAAAAAAATATAGATCCCACTAAAACTTCAATAATGTAACCCAAGATATAATCTAATACCTTTAAACGAGCAATTCTTGTGTATATGTATATATATGTATCTTGGAAACGGCTCCAACGATTTTCGTGAAATTTAGTATGCAGGGGGTTTCGGGGGCTATAAATCGATCTAGGTTTCATTTTTAGAAAACGTCGTTTACCCCAAAAAAAACGAGCAAAGCTCGGTCATCCAGGTACTATTTAATATGTTATATAATATATTCACAAAAATCCATAATATACCATATGGATTTTTGTGGACGAAGTCGCGAATAATAGCTAGTATATGTTTATAAATGAAATCACGCCTGTTTCCTAACGGGGTAGGCAGAGAACACGGATCTCCACTAGCTAAGTACGATCCTGATATTCCTCTTTTGCATTCACCCACTCTGTATAAAAAAATGGTTCGATAGAACTAAAAAAGTATAAAAAATATTAAATCCTAGCTTACTCTCGCGGCTTTGCTCGCGTGGTACCTACATAAAATATAGCCTATGTTACTCAGGGATAACGTAGCATTCTAATGGTGAAAGAATTTTTGAAATCGGACCAGTAGTTTTTGAGATTATTCATTACAAACAAAAATACAAAACTTTCTTCTTTATAATATTAGTATAGAAAAGTGGTTCGTTTCAGGAACTCCCGCGCACGTAAGAACCACGTGGCCAGGTTCCACAGGGAGGGGCTACAATGTGACCATTGTAAGAAGAGATTCGTCAATAGAACCACTCTGGCCACGCACTTAAGGTAAATACATATTTATCAAATAGATAATAATAAAAAAATAAAAAATAAATATGATCACGACTGTAATCCCCGGGCTCGGTAGATGTCTTCCTCAGATCTTTAGTTACTTAGATCTTTGAGGATATCTAAAGAGGGTAGTCAGAGTCCAAACATGACATTTGGTACATGCCCACATTTTGCACAGTAGTTAGTATTCCGTACGTGACAGGTTGCAAGCCCATCGCCGCTTATAAGAATACTAACCTATGACACACACCTTCGAATTTTTGGTTCTAGGGTATGCCGGTTTCCTCACGATGTTTTCCTCCACCTTTTCAGAGCACTGGCATTGCGCACATCAATTTTTCGAATGGAAAAACTCATTGGTGCACGACCAGGTTTGAACCCACGACCTTCGGATCGTGAGGCCGGGGTGCTACCACTGCACCACCAGCGCTCTGAAATAGATATAGCTATCAAATAGATAGATAGATAAAAACTATTAGTTACTTCAGACACACACATGTAAAGATGAGGAGTAATAGGTTAGCGTGGTATGGACATGTTATGAGGAGAGATGAATGTCATGTGACTAGGAGAGTGTTAGGCATGAATGTGGATGGATACAGGGTAGAGGTAGGACGAAGAAAAGATGGATGGACTGTGTGAAAGATGACATGGGTAAGAAAGGAGTGAGTACTGATATGACGAATGATAGAGGGAAATGGAAGAAGATCACATGTTGTGCCGACCCCACATAGCGTGGGAAAAGGGCAGGAAGATGATGAACTATACACCGTTAAATTTTAATGGTTGTTTTCCCGCAGCGAAATGGTTTTGTCTTGGTATCATCATCTTCCTGCCCTTATCCCACGCTATGTGGGGTCGGCACAACATGTGATCTTCTTCCATTTCGCTCTGTCACTCATCATCTCATTACTCACTCCTTTCTTAACCATGTCATCTTTCACACAGTCCATCCATCTTTTCTTTGGCCTACCTCTACCCCTGTATCCATCGACATTCATACCTAACACTCTCCTTGTCACATGACATTCATCTCTTCTCGTATAAATAATCGTTGTATAAACAAATTAAATATTAGAAACATAAAATACAGATATAACATTGTGAAAATTTTGTTCGAAAGCGACCACGAACCAATAGTAATTCATCCCGATACCTACGCAAAGGCGGTCGGCGCGGCGGCGCGTGCGATTCTAATAGTACCTACAAGTTACGTCTAATGTTACTATTGTTCCTCACGTTTTCGAGTTGATGTATATTTTTTTAATTATTTTAAAACAAAAACATCTTTATTTTTTTACTTTTACTCTATTTTTCGAAAGTATTCCTCATGGCAAGTTGTTCTGCCGCGGGAAAACAACCATTAAAATTTCACGGTGTATAGGATAGCCTGCAAAAAAAAAAAAAAAAATCATTATATTATAATAACTTTGACAGGCAAGCTATCATAGGCATAATATTTGTTTATAAATTGTATTTGCTAAAAAATACGTCTCATCTGGTTATCAGATCGGCAAAGGTCGTCCTTCAGCGGCTCTTAGACTATTAGTAACGACAAGTTTCACTTCTCAATTTGTTTTATCTATATAATATTATAAAGAGGAAAGATTTGATTGTTTGTTTGCATTGAATAGGCTCCGAAATTACTGGACCGATTTGAAAAATTCTTTCACCAATGTGTAGAATTAATCAGGATGAACATAGGCTTTATTTTATGTGGGTAATGCGCGGGCGACGCCGCGAGCGGAAGCTAGTATTTTATAACACTAGCGTGATTTTATTATTAGTATTAGACGGGTATTTATCGCTAAGCTAATTAGCTAATCTATCGACAGCGTGCAAACATGTCGAAACATCGGGAAAATAAAAGGTAATTAGAACGCGATAAATACCCGTCGAATACTAATAATAATGTGTTCAGATCGCGTAAGTTTAAAAGTACATACTAATGTCATTTTCCCAGATTGCACGAAGGACCACTGCCTCGCGAAGAATGCCCGGTGTGCCACAAGCTCGTCCGCTCTATCCAGATCAAGTACCACATTCAGAGGCATCAGAACAAAAGCCGCTACGAATGCAAGGATTGTAACAAGATATTCTCACACCTCGCCACTTACCAAGCGCACTTGAAGTATTCACGGGCTCACGCGGATGACAACGTCTTCAAGTGAGTACTGCCCTGCTAGCGGAAGGCTATCATTAAACTTGTAGTTCGCCCATGACTTCAAGTGAGTACTGCCCTTAAACTTTTTAAACTTCCGTGATTTGATAAAACAAAATAGGTACGTGATAAATACCCGTTATTCAATTATAATTGGCTATTTGACAGTTTTCGGAAAGATACTTAGAAATATACGTAAGTTTATTCTAGACCTCTTACAATTATCTTTTCTTCAAAAAAAGCGTTATTTATCAGAAAAAATATATATTTTCCTCCAGTGATTTGAAATTCGCGTGAAAACAGCCGGTCACGTGACATTTCTGACTGTGACGTCACGGGTCTAATAAACAATAAAATACGCTCCAACTGAGTGGAGAGTTTGTAGCTTTTTCCTGGAAATGACAAGCTTAAATAAAAATGACAAGCTACAAAACGTGTGCCGTGCCTTTGTGTAAAAGTACTTTAACTAAGGATCCTGACAAATTGTTTATAACTGTTCCTAAATGCCCCAAACATCGAAAGCAGTGGTTACGAATAGCACGCAGAGACCTGGATTCGAC
Source organism: Cosmorhoe ocellata (assembly GCA_963675405.1). Classification (NCBI taxonomy): domain Eukaryota; kingdom Metazoa; phylum Arthropoda; class Insecta; order Lepidoptera; family Geometridae; genus Cosmorhoe; species Cosmorhoe ocellata. The sequence continues at coordinate 2,555,506 of OY776273.1, forward strand.
ATCTGATAAAACCGTGATTTTTTTTTGTGAAGACCACTTTAATTTATGTATATATAATATAAGCAATCAAAGTATATATATAAGCGTAAAAGACGACGTATGGACATAATACAAGAAATACTTGCGGAGGAAACTGAAATGCCAGCAACATCAGGCATGACATGCAATAGTGGTGAGTGAAAGAGTTATCAGTTTAATTGTTTAAAAATAGGTTCGTTTTCAAAGTTTCATCTTTACTAATACCTATAATTTTGAAGTAGTAGAGTACCTTTATACTTTGTCAACAGGAGTCGATATACAATATTTACGAAATGTACAAGCTAGTAGGTAAGTACTATTAGAAGAACTCGACTATGGGCTCAGGAAATGGCGGGATTATTATAATATAAAACACTTACTTGTTTTACCCTTTATTTTTACCAGAATATCAGACAGCTTGAACGTTACTATTACTTATTATAAATAATGTTTTCAGTTCGACGGCTCAACTCTTACTCCCCTAGGTTTAATTTACCCTTTAACATCAAGACTTCCCCTTCTACTTTAAGATAGGTACCTTAAACTTAAATCCTATTGGCTAGAGCGTCCGACATTCCGATTGGTCGGCGCCAATGTAATAACAGGAAGTCAATAATATTTTAACATTAGCACTAAGTATTAATTAAAATAAATAAAGTTTTATAACACAACTAGTAATTTTAGAAATGAATTTTTAAATAACTAATATAATTTCACCTGGGCGTTTGACAAACAGATTTGTCGGCGCCCTAAATTAAAACCGGAACTTCATAAAATATCTTGTTGAATTACTAGCAATGTTTAAGAATTACAATAATATACTTAAAATGGTGCAAAATAAGGTATTCATACAGTATTAGTTATTAAACAACTGCAACAGTACCTAAGTAAATAATATGTTTTGATTTTTTTCAGATTTTCTGTCTGCTACTGAGAAGAATGTCTGTTCTAATTTCCAAGATTAGGCGACACAAGTATGGCCTGAAACAACTAATAAATCAATTCAATTATGTTTGTCTGCGAAGATTAGAAGCAAATATGTGCAAACTTCCAGTCAAACTAAAGATTTCCTTCTCCTTTAAAGTCTTTCTCTAAAAAACTTCTCATTTCGTGAAACTTTGCAAAATATTAGATATTTAAGATAAGTAAGTTCTTCTCAGCAAACATACAACTTGACGTTTTAAAAATAGTGACGTCACACGATGCTCAAACATGGCTTCCCGCGTTTCAGTTTTTGTAATCACGGATGTAAAAAGCTCAAATTTATTTTTCAAATATAAAATATTTACAATTTATTTTAATGCAAAAAACATATTGCATGAGTATTGTGAACCTATAAGGTACTGTATTTAATATATTAAATATTTTATCGTTACTATTGTCAAATAGCCAATTTGAGTACTGCCCTGTTAGTGCCCGGTTTCGAACCCACGACCTAACGGAAGGCTCATAAACTAATAGTTCGCCCCGAACTGAGATTTCGCGCACGATGTCACAATTTATTATTAGCATTAAACGGGTAATTATTTATCGCGTTTTATTTACCTATTTTTTCCCGACGTTCACAGATTGTGTAAGTTTAAAAACACATGTCTACAATCCTCATTTGTATTCACGAAGTTTCTGGACACACTTTATGTACTACATACATAGGTGCCTATGTCTACGTAAGTTGGTCCTAATCACAAACAAATATTTGATTATCCTACCTAGGTAGGTACTAATAAATGTGTTAAGACGTCAGCGGTTTTCTTAATTTTACTTCGTTCGTTATATTTCAAAAACTATCCATCCTAGATTAAAAATAAAAACCATTTTGGAATGCCAACTTACGTAGGCATGATGTAGCCCATAAAGTGTGTCCAAAAACTTCAGGGCGTGAATACAAATGAGGCTTGTGGACATCACGCGCGAAATCTCAGTTCGGAGCGAACTACTCTAATATAAGTATTATGTAGTTACGCCCAGTATGATTTTAATATAGGTATAATGTAGTTACGCCCAGTATGATTTTAATATAGGTATAATGTAGTTACGTCCAGTAAGATTTTGATATAGGTATAATGTAGTTACGCCCAGTACTATTTTAATATATGTAGGTATAATGTAGTTACGCCCAGTATGATTTTAATATAGGTATAATGTAGTTACTCCTAGTAAGATTTTATATATTCCGCCCACAGCTTCGCCCGCGTGGTACCTTGAAAAACAAAATCAAACTTTCATCCCCTATTTTATCCCCTTGGGGGTAGAATTAATCAAAATCCTTAACGGATGCCTACGTCATAACATCTACCTGCATGCCAAATTTCAGCCCGATCCGTCCAGTGGTTTGCGCTGTGCGTTGATAGATCACTATGTCAGTCAATCAGTCACCTTTGAGTTATATATATTTAGATTTATTATTTCAGATTTCCATGTCCGATGTGTAACAAAGGGTACCCCACTAAAGAGGCGATGCAAGATCACTTCAACTACCAACATCTCGGCAAAACTTCACACAAATGTCCCATATGTAATAAGGTAATTATTTTTTTATTCAATCAATTCAGTTCAGCCAAAGCTATCTCAGACAGATACTTATAAAGTACTAGCTTCCGCCCACGCTCCGCGTGGTTCCTTGAAATAATAATAACAATGCTGGACAATCCACACAGCATCATCTAGCCCCAAAGTAAGCTACTCAAAGCTTGTGTTATGGGTACTAGATAACTGTTATACTTAATACATTATATACATAGATAGATATTTTTTATTATACATAGAAAACACCCAGACCAACGGAACAAATTTCTGCAGATCGTACACAAATTTGTTCCGCGGCGGGAATCGAACCCGCAACCTCATGCGTCGCAGGCGGAATCTCGCCCGCTGCGCCACAGGGGTCGTCAACAAAAAAATCTATCCCACGGGAACTGCATTTTTCCAGGATAAAAAGTAGCCTATGTGCTATTCCGGACTATAATCTATATCTGTGTCAAATTTCATCCAGATCCGTTCAGCCGTTTCAGCGTGAAAGAGTAACAAACATACATCCAGACATCCATATAATCTTACTAACTTTCGCGTTTATAATATTAGTAGTGTTTATTATTTACTATTTAGAGTATTAGTTTAGTTTTTCTAAAAAAAAATATATTAAAAATAATATAATATTACTAGCTGACCCGGCAGACTTCGTACTTATTTAGAAAACGTTTGTATGGGAAATAGAAAAGGGCTATTTTTAGGGTTTTCCCGGCAGTTATTCGAAATTTTCTTACCTTTTAAACCTTCCCTAGACCTCCACGAACATTTCAAGACCAAGATAAGATAAATCCGTTTAGCCGTTCTCGAGTTTTAGCGAGACTAACGAACAGCAATTCATTTTTATATATATAGATTTTTTAGTTTTTTTAGAGTGAGTGGAGGAAGAAAACATATTATGCCGACCCCACTTAGCGTGGGATAAGGGCAGGAGGATGATGAGAATAATGATTAGCTGACCCGTAATGCGATTACGGAACTCTGATACAATCAACACTTGTCAAATGTCAATCAAATTGATTGAATAAACACTTATGTAATACCAAATCACTTGATTACAATGAAAACGTATTGACATTGATTGTAAGCAAAGATCCATAATGGCCCCACTGGTGTACTTCGTATAACCTATATCTATAATTTGCAATTCTTCATATTTTCTCACCATTTAAGGCGCGGCAGCTAGCTAGTGGCCAGCGGCATACTGCCCGTTGCATGAAAAGTCTAAGTTTTATCCCTTCGAATTGTAATAATTTGTGTTAATTTTAAATAATAAAAATGAAACACACATTTTATTTATAAGTAAATTATCTACCCGTTGGTGCAAAAAAAAATATGAAAATGACCTCAACTTTAGAAGGAGAAGCAGACTTTGTTTATTTTTTGAGGTTTTTTTCGAAAATGAATACTAAAGTTAGTACGAGACGTTTAAACAAAATTTCAAACTCAGACTTTAGAGATAAAATATTGATTATTTTCAGTGACCTTTCAGTTATTTTCCACTACCCTTATTTACCGAGGGTAAAGCAGCTGAAAAACAGCAAAACTCCGCGATCAGCTGACCACCACTTAAACAAGCTTTGGACTCCCAAAATCAGTCCAGCCGAGACTAATTCATTCCATTCACAGCCGATAGCGTCCCGCGCGAATGTCGAGAAGCATATTTCGAGAGTGCACGGGGAGAAAAAGGAGCGCCCGCGCAACCACCAATGCCAGACTTGCGGGAAATCATTCACGGTGAGCTCTCTACATTATCAAAATCATCATCATCACCTGCCACCATCATCATCATCATCCTCTTCATAGTCATCACCACCTACCATCATCATCATCCACAGCCTAACTTCAAGTTTAGTCACTTAAGTTAAGTCACTTAATAAATAAGTAAATAATTAATAATGCTGGACACTAGCACACAGCCTCATGTAGCTCCAAACTAAGCAGAGCTTGTATTATGGGAACCACATGACTGATTAACTACATAGATACATATTTTTTTGTAAATATAATTATACATATTATACATAGAAAACACCCAGACCCGAGACAAATATTTGCAAATAATGCAAACATTAGTCCCAACTTAAATGTTATATCATAACCACCTGCCACCACCATCATTATCATCATCATCATCATGATCATCATCATCATCATCATCATCATCATCATCATCATCATCATCATCATCATCATCCACACCCTAACTTCAAGTTTTTCTCATAAATATTACGAATGTATATGTGAGGTAAGGTAATTATAAAATCGTGATCATGTTTTTGTTTCAGGATAAGAAGGCTTTAACGCAGCACGAAGTTATCCACTCCGGCGCACGTCCCCTCTCCTGCGACATATGCCATCAGACCTTCAAGCAAAAAGCGTCCTTATATACGCACAGGAAACGGGTACATAAGGTATACCCTATTAAACGAGATGTACATTACATGGATGAGCTACCTGCTTCTTAGGGGTATGTTTCTATAAGGTATACCCCTTTTAACGAAAGGTATATTACTTGGATGAGCTATCTGCTTCTTAAGAGTATGTTTCTATATGGTATACCCCTTTTAACGAAAGGTATATTACTTAGATGAGCTACCTGCTTCTTAAGAGTATGTTTCTATATGGTATACCCCTTTTAACGAAAGGTATATTACTTAGATGAGCTACCTGCTTCTAAGGGTATGGATTCTATAAGGTACCCCTTTATACGTTTCAATAAGGTATACCCCGGTAAACGAAAGGTACATTACTTGGATGAGCTACCTGCTTCTTAAGAGTATAACCCGGGCGCAATAACTTGACACCTGGCTCAAATGACGTTTGTCTATAGTAGGTACTGAGTGCAAAAAAGAAACGTAAACATATGCATACATGTAGCGCCCCCAGAGCAGGTTTTTTATTTTTCTTGTCAGGCTTTATTATATTTTAACTAAAATAACTATTTCCATTATAATTTTAGTTCCATTGGAATTCCGCCGTATGGCGAGGTTTGAAATAAAAACCCTAACCTAACTAAAAACCCATCGATCACTAATATTATTAGTGATCGATGTAAAAACCTAAGCATTACTGATTTATAATTTCATTACCTACTGAGATAAAACATCTGTATGTATACTAATAAAATAACAAATGCAGTATTTATTGCATAATTACGAATTGGAGCAGTAATAAACTATTTAGAGTCTATTTTGGGATTAATTTTCAATATTGTTAATCAAATGTATTTTTTAAAATTTAAGTTCATACTTAGTACCTATACATTAAGTAGGTAAAACAATAAATTTCTTACGGAAATGAAACAAAAAAGAATGTTATATTAATTTATTTTTGCTAACGCTACTGAAGGACGAGAGCGGGGCCTCGCGCGGGGTAGCGGGAGGGGGGTCGAGTTTCGAGCCAGGTGTCAAGTTATTGCGCCCGGGTTGTATTTTTCTTTAGGGTATACCCCAGTAAACGAAAGGTACATTACTTGTTTGTGATACCTGTTTCTAAGGGTATGGATTCTATAAGGTATACCCCGGTAAACGAATGGTACATTACTTAGATGAGCTAACTGCTTCTTAAGGGTATATTCGTATAAAGTATACCCCGGTAAACTAAAGGTACATTACTTAGATGAGCTAACTGTGCCTTAGGGGTAAATAAGGTATACTCCTTTATGTTTCAATAAGGTATACTCTGAAAAACGAATGGTACATTACATGAGATACCTGCTTCTTAGGGGTGTTTCAATCAGATATACCAGCTTCAACGAAAGGTACATTACTTGGATGAACTACCTGGGGGTATAGGGGTGTATTTTTATAAGGTATACCCTGGCAAACGAAAGGTATATTGGATGAGCTACCTGCTTCTTAAGGGTATGTTTCTTTGAGGTATACCTTGGTAAACGAGAGGTACATTACTTGGATGAACTACCTGGGGGTATAGGGGTGTATTTTTATAAGGTATACCCTGGCAAACGAAAGGTATATTGGATGAGCTACCTGCTTCTTAAAGGTATGTTTCTTTGAGGTATACCTTGGTAAACGAGAGGTACATTACTTGGATGAACTACCTGGGGGTATAGGGGTGTGTTTCTCTATGTTACTAACTGACCTGACAGAGGGCTTAGAAAAGCGGCATAGACGCTAATGGAATAGAATAGAATAGAATAGAATTCTTAATGTATGGGAATGACACTAGCTTACTACAAGTAAAGTGTGTGTGAGCACATCTTTCTACTCTGTAGACAGAGTTTATCTCAATTCAATTCTTGTTTATGGCTTTTGTGGCTTGTTGCCACAATTCTGCCAAGAACGTTGACGTAAACTATGTGTTTGAAAGTGTTGTACAATATGGTTTGGTTTCCAAATGGATAATCAGGGTAAGGTTAAGTAAATAAAAATTGGTGGACATTTAACACAACGCCATCTAGTCCCAAACTAAGCAAAGCTTGTACTATGGGAACCAGATAGCTGATAAATTCATTATAAACTTTTGTAAATGCATAATAATATCTAGACACAGAACAGTGTTCATCATATAAATATTTATCCTGGGGGATCGAACCCACAACCTGCAGCGCAGAAGGCAGAGCTACTACCAACTGAGCTGTGAAGTCAGTCAAACAAGTTAAGTTGAAATATCGAATCAAGGATATACACCGTGAAATTTTAATGGTTGTTTTCCCGCAGCGAAATGGTTTGGTCTTGGTAATACAATCGTTGTATAAACAAATTAAGTATTAGAAACAAAAAAAAAAAAAAAAATTAATTCGTAAGCGACCACCAACCAATAGTAATTCATCCCGATACCTACGCGAAGGCGGCCGGCGGCGCGTGCGATTCGAATAGTACCTACAAGTTACGTCTAATGTTACTATTGTTCCTCACATTTTCGAGTTTATAAATATTTTTAAATTATTTTAAAACAATAACATCCTTATTTTTTTACTTTTACTCTATTTTTCGAAAGTACTCCTTGTGGCAAGTTCTGCCGCGGGAAAACAACCATTAAAATTTCACGGTGTATAATAGGTTATGGAGAGTAAGCTACGGAAGAGGAGAAAGACAAAGTGACATTTTGTAAGGCCAAAACACACGTGTCACTCTGATTATTCTTTAAATATGGCATGTCTTATAAAGGTGAATTTTGCTAGTGTCAATTGTTATTACAGAAGAGACGATTTTTTCCTGATGCATTCGACTGTCAACTTAAGCGCTTTTGTCTGTGGTTATTTTTCCAAAAAAAAAGCCCGAGTGTTTGACGCGAGTGTAAAATATGTGAATTAAAGTGAATAATTCCATTCTAAACCCATCGGATAAATCCAGAGAATTTGGAACGAAACAGCCATCTTTTGTAAAATTGACTTGACAATTTGACTTTGTGACATCCTACTAATATAATAAACGCGAAAATTTTGTAGGAATATATGGATGGATGGATGTATGTTTGTTACTCTTTCACGCTAAAACAGCTGAACGGATCTGAATGAAATTTGGCACAGATATAGATTATGGTCTGGAATAACACATAGGCTACTTTTTATCCCGGAAAAATATAAGGTTCCCGCGGGATAGATTTGTTTTGGTTTTTCAAGGTATCACGCGGGCGGAGCCGCGGGCGGAAGCTAGTTTACAATACTTCTAATTTAAACACTTGACACACGCAAACTTGGTCTCAAAAGAGACAGATGTCATAAATAAAGAAGAAGAAGAAGACAAATATTACAATCAAATTTAACAAATTACCATTGTACACATGTAGTTAGTTAACTCTACATTTTGTTATTTTTGTCAAAAATTGACCTGTAATATTGTTTAAAATTAAGTTATTTATTAAGTTTTTTTAAAACTATCAATGAATTATAAAACTGATAAATATAACTACTAATGACTATTTACATTGTCTATGTCTTACAAAATGAAATTATATAAAATAAGTACTTATCTAAATAATAAAATTTAAATGTATTAGGCAATATTTTAAAATAAATAATTTTATTGTATATATGTTTTTTTTACTTTAATATGTAGACTAATAGACTTAATATACTATAGACATTCTATTAAAGTCACAATATAGAAGTTAAATCCGTTATTAGCTTTATGACTATACAGAATCTATCTATCTAATACCTTTAAACGAGCAATTCTTGTATATTATGTATATATCTGAATCTCGGAAACGGCTCCAACGATTTTCATGAAATTTAGTATGCAGAGGGTTTCGGGAACGATAAATCGATCTAGCTAGGTTTCATTTTCAGAAAAGGCAGTTTTATCCGTGTTTTCAGGCAATGAAAAACTGCTATTTTACTGTTTTACCGACACACTAAAGCTACTTGACAATAGATGGCGTTGAAGTAAACGTAAAAAAACCCGTCATCCAGGTACTGACATTTACGCGAAAATACGAGACAGTTATTGGTTATTTCTGGGGCCTTACCACGAAGTCTTCCAGAACGATTCCGTAACGATTTCGTTTTAAAAACGTCATGAAGTAACACTACTTCCATACAATCATAGGGCATGGTACGAAATAACAATGTAATACTAATTCGGTAATGTATTATGAATTCGTGGTGAGGCCCCTGGTCGGGATTAAACGGAGCCGATGCAACTTATACGTTGGGTCGATACTACTGAGATTAAGGCCCAGAATACTCGTCACACTATTCCTTAAGTAAAAAAAACAAAAAAAAGTGACATAGGTCCGTATAGCAACGCGGATCTCCGCGAAATCAGACATAGCACGAAGCGAAATACCCAAATGACAAGTACGTAGAGTGCGGCATGATAATATGGCTGCTCTGAATTATATAACGAAAACGACAATTTATAAAAAACATAAATATGTTCAAGTAAATAGCTTATTTCAAAAAAAGGGCTGGGTTGATTTGTTTCAAATTAACTGATTTCATTCATGTGAATTAGAAATTCAAAATACCTTACCGTTCTGGATAAATTAGGGAATTTCTGAATTTTCAGAGGTGTTTTTGACATGATTTTTAACCAAGGTTTTATAACTAATTCGTGTTTTAGCTCCGGTTGATTTATCACTTATATCCTTGAGTATCGTGTAGTTCAATTTCAATGTAATCTATTAAGCGTTAATAGAATGATTAGGGTTGCAACCCTATTCATTCTATTATCATAGTATTGCAATACTTGCAATTTTCTAAATGCTGGGCCTTAAATTGATAGAGAAGGTATAATAAAACACATTATTCAAACACTTAGATATATTTAATAAAATTAATTTCTCAAATAATGTGTAGTTGCCATTCTACATTAAAATTAACTTTTACAAAAACACTTTGAATGACAAGAATTTTGTCATTTGACAGTGTCATATTTTTGAACCAGTGTGGTGAAAGGATTCAAGGGTGTCAAAGGGTCATTTCATGTGCTTTCAAATGAATATTTACCAATCTAAGGGCTTGTTCACACATAGGTACAATTCGAAAAATGTGCGCCAGTGCTCTTGCTGTTACCAAATTCTAAGCAAATGAATGAAGCGCAAACTACAGTCGCTGTAGTACGCTGTGACGTAGGATAGTTAACTAACTACGTGACGTTTTAGTACCCAACTATCCGCTAGAGGCGCTGTACAAGTTTTCATACATTTTTTAACTACAATCGCTAGCGATAGATTGTGAAAACTCATGGTAGACCTACATGCGTGATTTCATGTATTTACCAATCTAAGGGGTGGTTTAAGGTGTCACGGAAAGTCTTGCTATTCTTAGAATAGAACTGAGAGTACCAGCTTCTAAAGAGTCTTATTGTCCGATCTGCTTTTACATAAGTTGGTGCACTGACGAATCTTTTGCTGTTCCATATCGCAATGTCACGCTCAATCTGTGGACAGATAAATCAAATAAATCTTATACCTTTAAACGAGCAATTCTTGTATATAGGTATGCCTAAATATATATAAATAAATAAATAAAATAAATATTGCTGGACAATCCACACAGCATCATCTAGCTCCAAAGTAAGTACTCAAAGCTTGTGTTATGGGTACTAGATAACTGATATATTTAATACATTATATAACATAGATAGATATTTTTTTATTATACATAGAAAACACCCAGACCAACGGAACAAATTTCTGCAGATCGTACACAAATTTGTTCCGCGGCAGGAATCGAACCCGCAACCTCTTGCGTCGCAGGCGGACTCTCGCCCGCTGCGCCACTGATGTCGTCACTCAAAGGTGACTGACTGACTGACTGACTGACATAGTGATCTATCAACGCACAGCCCAAACGACTGGACGGATCGGGCTGAAATTTGGCATGCAGGTAGATGTTATGACGTAGGCATCCGTTAAGAAAGGATTTTGATTTTCAAGGTAATTACGTACCACGCGGGCGAAGCCGTGGGCGGAAGCTAGTATATACGAGTATATATAATCTGAATCTCGGAAACGGGGCTCCAACGATTTCATGAAATTTAGTATGCAGATAGTTTCGGGGGCGATAATCGATCTAGCTAGGTTTCATTTTTAGAAAACTTCGTTTACTCCAAAAAGAAAACGAGCAAAGCTCGGTCATCTAGGTACTAATAAATAAATATTGGTGGAAATTTCAAACAACGCCATCTAGCCCCAAACTAAGCAAAGCTTGTACTATGGGAACCAGATAACTGATAGATTAATTATACAATTTTTTTTTTGTAAATACATACATAGAATACATAATAACACCCAGACACAGAACTAACATCTGAGTTCATCGCACAATTGTTAGTCCTGCCTGTGGGATCGAACCCACAACCTGCAGCGCAGAAGGCAGAGCTACTACCAACTGAGCTGAGAGGCCAGCCAGAAAATAATTGAATAGTTCTTCTTCTTCTTCTTTTTACCCGACTTCGAAGCGAAAAAAGAGTGTACCTAATGTGTCAGGGATGTGGCGATTCTCTACAGTTTTATGATTGTTCTCGTTATTAATCATTGTTCGCAACAATTTTGTTTATCTCGTAAAATATAAGTTAATTTTATATGTACCTTTCGTGAAATCTTTTACCTTTAAACGAGAATTCTTGTATATTATATATTATTACACGTTACACGGCAATTTAAACCCAAAGGTCGAGGGAATAAAGTCAAGATTAATATTTTTTGGCAAATCCACGAAGGAGTTTCGACGCGGATATTTCCCATGAAGTAATGCTTCTATGTTTTGTCGTCTATACTATAATCTATATCTATATCTATATTAATATTATAAAGAGGAAAGTTTTCTATTTTTGTATTTTTGTTTGTAACGAATAAACTCAAAAACTGCTGGTCCGAATTCAAAAATTTTTTCACCGTTGTAATGGTACCCTGAGTAACATAGGCTATATTTTATGTAGGTACCTCGCGAGCAAAGCCGCGAACGGAAGCTAGTACTATATACTATCTATATATGTATAAAAATGAATTACTGTTCGTTAGTCTCGCTAAAACTCAAGAACGGCTAAACGGATTTATCTTATCTTGGTCTTGAAATGTTCGCGGAGGTCTAAGGAAGGTTTAAAAGGTAAGAAAAAATCGAATAAATGCCGGGAAAACCCTAAAAATAACCCTTTTCTATTTCCCATACAAACGTTTTCTAAATAAGTACGAAGTCTGCCGGGTCAGCTAGTCAATACATAAATATATTTTGTGTGGGTACTTCGCAGCGACGCCGCGAGCGGAAGCTAGTTCATTGATAAATACTAACCATACGACCTTCGCCAACGATTATTGGCGTACTCAGTATAGCGTTGTACGGCGGGGAGTACAAACGGTGGGTCACGCGTTGCAACATCGGCCCGATAGGTGTCACTGATTGGGAGAACATGAACGGACCGAATGGCGTGCGTAAGCGCAGCCGCACGTGTCCGGGACCAGTCTGTGGGAGAAAGTAGAGTTTAGATTTTAAAAATATCTTTCAAGGCACATGAGAAATCTAAATATATATAACTAGCTGATGCTCGCAGCTTCGCCCGCGTGAATGTCGATTATCGCGACTTTTTATACAAACTTTCATCCCCTTTTTTCTCCCCTTGGGGGCAGAAATAATCAAAATCCTTTCTTAGCGGATGCCTACGTCATAACATCTACCTGCATGCCAAATTTCAGCCCGATCCGTCCAGTGGTTTGGGCTGTGCGTTGATAGATCACTATGTCAGTCAGTCAGTCAGTCAGTCAGTCAGTCACCTTTGAGTCTAAATATATATAACTCAAAGGTGACTGACTGACTGACTGACATAGTGATCTATCAACGCACAGCCCAAACCACTGGACGGATCGGGCTGAAATTTGGCATGCAGGTAGATGTTATGACGTAGGCATCCGCTAAGAAAGGATTTTGATTAATTCTACCCAATTTATTGACATGTCAAGTGAAAAAGGAGATTCTGAGAGGCACTATCCTCTCACGCTGGTTCTAAGAAGCCAGTGACATATTTTATTCAACTACATTATCGGGGACAGGACTCGGGGACAACGGGAAGTCTTTAATTAAAGTACCGCTGTCCCCGATAGTCGGGGACACGGAATTCGGGGACAGCGGGAATACAAAGACATGAAGGTTACCTGTGTTATTTTGAGCTCGATATGAGCGAGCTCAAGTTTCAGGATCCTGTAGTAGTGTTTCAGGGTCATGGTAGCTGTGTGGTCATCATTACGTTCCCAGGTCGCACTCCACACGTGGCGACCTGGAAGAAAACAAAATCATCATCATTCCCCTGCCCTTATCCCACGCGTGGGGTCGGCACAACATGGTTTCCTCCTCCAATCCTATCATTTGTCAACTGTGAGTAGGTACTTCTCTTATAGTTCATCCAACGGATCTAGGCATTCGTGAAGTTAGCCACAGGTGCGAGTTTGCGCATGTAGTTCCTTCTTTCCCTCCTCATACCTCCAATTGCTCCCGAAAACGATACTGCGCAGCTCTTGCGGCTAACTTCACGAATGCCTAGATTCGTTGAGCGAACTATACATTCATAACATCTTTCACACAATTAACAATTTTGACAGATGTCATAGTAACGTAATAGTACCTACTACTTACTGTAGCAGTAATCTGTTATAGTTACTAAATTATCTCTATGTAGATACTGTACGTACGTCTACCATGAGTTGTCTCATTTAGATCGGCTGACGTTACTACAGTAGTAATAGTACGGCACTATGACATCTGTCGAAATTGTTGCTCATGGTAACAAATTCTAAACAAATGAATGAAGCGCAAACTACAGTCGCTGTAGTACGCTGTGACGTAGGATAGTTAACTACGTGAGGCTTTAGTACCCAACTATCCGCTAGAGGCGCTGTACCAAGTTTTCGTACATTTTTTTAACTACAGTCGCTAGCGAGTATAGATTGTGAAAACTCATGGTAGACCCTCAGGCGAGCGTTAGCAACGAGAAGTTTCACTCACAATTTTTTCTTTATAACTTACCAATGAGATGGTTCAGAAACGGATGTCGGTCACCGAATGAAGAGAGCACTGAAGCGGAGTGAACTGCGTTCAGATGAGCTACGTCCGCGCCATTTTCAGGTATCTCCTGAAACATACATACAGGGTGAACGAAAACTTCAGGGGGTTAAAGTACCCATCAATATAAACAACTTTTACTAGGAAACCAACACTGAGCGTGAAATATTCATATTCTAATTTCAATTTTTTTTTTGGTGTAGGTACATAGTGTGTTGTGTTTAGCTTAGTCATTTTTAATAATATAAATTTTTAATAATAAGTACTATGTTTATGGGTAGTATCAAGGTGTCCGTGACCTAAATGCAGCCCCTAGCAGAATACCAGCGCTACAGCATGGAGACATGCTGGAGCATCAAGCTGAGCTATGGGCCATTTCTCTGCCACAACAATATATTAGGTATTACTGAAGATTTATATAAGATAGGATAACTTCTATACCTACCTCATTTGTTAAGTGGGTACATAATATTTTTAAGCAACTTATTTCTATTTTATGTTTGGTTTTGTTGTGGTTTGCAAGAAATAAATATATTTCATTTCATTTCATATCATTTCAAAATAAACAGCTGTTTCATACATTTTAGCCAAGTAGGTATTCAACTTTTGCATGGAATAACTGTTTTTTTTCGCACTCACAGTGTTGGCTTCTGCTAGTTCATCGCCGCTCCTAAGAATACTAACCTATGTCACACCTTCGCATTTTTGGTTCTAGGGTATGTCGGTTTCCTCACGATGTTTTCCTTCACCTTATAAGAGCACTGGCATTGCACATTTTTCGAATTGAAAAACTCATTGGTGCTCGACCAGGCACCCACGCACCCAACCTACGACCTTCGGATCGTGAGGCAGGTGTGCTACCACTACACCACCAAGGCACCAATATAATCCTACTAATTATTATAAACGCGAAAGTTTGTAAGGATGTCTGGATGTAGGTATGTTTGTTACTCTTTTACTCTGAAACGGCTGAACGGATCTGGACGAAGTTTGGCACGGCTATAGATTATGGTCTGGAATAACACATAGGCTACATTTATCCCGGAAAAATATAAGGTTCCCGCGGGATAGATTTGTTTTTTTTTCAAGGTACCAACGCGGGCGAAGCCGTGGGCGGAAGCTAGTAATCTATATCTTTGCCAAATTTTATTCAGATCTGTTCAGCCGTTTTAGCGTGAAAGAGTAACAAACATACATCCATCCATAAATTCTTACAAACTTTCGCGTTTATAATATTAGTAGGATGAAGAAGGTTACTAGCTTACTATTATCACTCGTTCCATCCCATAATATGAAGAGCTATTGAGCATTAAATAAAAAGGTTTACACCCTCAAGTAATCTTTACACTAAAATTCCCTAAATCCCTGTCGCAATTAAAATAGGCCTAAGTCGTACATGAATTGACCAATTTGACAATTTTTTTGTCAATTTGACGACCTCTGTGGCGCAGCGGGCGAGAGTCCACCTGCGACGCAAGAGGTTGCGGGTTCGATTCCCGCCTCGGAACAAATTTGTGTATGATCTGCAGAAATTTGTTCCGTTGGTCTGGGTGTTTTCTATATATAATAAAAATATATATATCTATGTAATATAATGTATTAAATATATCAGTTATCTAGTACCCATAACACAAGCTTTGAGTAGCTTACTTTGGGGCTAGATGATGCTGTGTGGATTGTCCAGCATTATTTATTTATTTATTTATTTATTAATTAAGTAGTTTCACCCTAAAAAAGGGCGAAATCCCTTAAAGTGGAAACACTGGTTCAGATCGCGTAAGTTTATATATCTATAAAAATGAATTGCTGTTCGTTAGTCTCGCTAAAACTCGAGAACGGCTAAACGGATTTATCTTATCTTGGTCTTGAAATGTTCGTTGAGGTCTAGGGAAGGTTTAAAAAGTAAGAAAAATTCGAATAACTGCCGGGAAAACCCTAAAAATAGCCCTTTTCTATTTCCCATACGAACGTTTTCTAAATAAGTACGAAGTCTGCCGGGTCAGCTAGTTTTATATAAAAAACGTTACCTGTATATGTGCGCTGACAGTGAACTCGTTCATCCCTCGGTAGGCCCACTCTTTACACTCCGGCGCATCTTGCAGTGGCCAGAGTGGCGCCCTCTGCTCGGCGTCGTGCCACACCCACACAGCGCCGTCTGCCTCGGCCGTGTGCCACGTGCGGATTGATACCCCTTTTGGTGCTGTAACATGATTATTTTTACCTGACTGCGAAGCGCAGATAATACAAAATTAAAACCCCCCACCCTGTCATATTCGAAATCATGGTTACTTTACCATATTCTTTCAATATCATTGAAGTAAACCGGTACCAAATTTCGAATCAATAGGACATAATGAAAGGTAGTCAGATCCCCTCATCAACTAGAAAAGAGCTGATGACCTTCAAACGGCTGATTTACATAACACATGGCTAAGAACACTCGGGATAAAATTATCTATGACACAATAAACTAAGTAAGTATTATTGTAGCGTTGTAGGTAGGTATAGTCCATTTATCGAGGTAGGCTATAGGATCATCAGTGAAGGATATCAATGAAAATTGTTGTAAAAACGGGAAGAAATAGATATAATACCTACTTAAAACGCGGGAGTCGGCTAATTACTAATATTTTACGAGATAACCAAAATAGTTTGTTGCAAACAATGACGAATAATTTATTTATTTATTTATTTATACTTTATTGTACACAATTACAAAAAATGTGTTACAAAAGGAGGGCTTAATGTCTAGGGGCATTTTCTACCAGCCAACCCATTCGGTTTAAAACCAGGTCGGCGCACAATAACAAATGTAAAACTAAAAACTAAGTAGGTGGTAACTTAATTAAATATTCCACAAATAAACAATAAAATATTATAATAGAGACAATTTCATGCTATACATACATACATAGGTACTAATACCATACACGTAGGTACATATCAATAATATAATAAAATATATATCATAAACATCATGTGAATACTTACTGTTACGAACTTTTATAATAAAATAAATAGACTGCTAAGGTACTAATCGACAAGTAAGTAATAATGAGAACAATCATAAAACTGTAGAGAATCCTGAAAAGGACGGAAATATCTAGTACGTTCCCGCTAAACTATTATCTAATGAGCTTAACAACACAAACTCAAATATAAATTCGCCACGTGTTTCGCTTCTCCACGAAGCATCCTCAGGACCGTTGACTCGCTCGCACTGGTGTTGCTCCACCGAGCGCCGAAAGAAAAGTGGCAAGTCAATGGTCCTGAGGATGCTTCGTGGAGAAGCGAAACACGTGTCGTTATTTATATTTGAGTTTGTGTTGTTAAGCTCATTCATTAGATAATAGTTTAGCGGGAACGTACTAGATATTTCCGTTCTTTTCAGGATTCTCTACAGTCATTGTTCGCAACAAAAATTTTTGGTTATCTCGTAAAATATTAGTTATCTAGCTGACTCTCCCTTTTTAAGTAGGTATTTAATATATTTCTTCCCGTTTTTGCAACATTTTTCATTGATGCACCGCTCCAAGTGTTTCCGTCGTTTTCAGTATTTGTAATGGATTTCCGCAAAGTCACGCCTAAATCAATCATTTATCTGTAGATAATCGTCACGCTGGCTTCGCTCCAACTAACCGTGGTCCTGGCCGGGCACGGACGCGCACGCTCCGCTCTCGTCGAACGTCCACTTGTGGAAGGGGCACTCGATGCAGTTCCCGCACACACTGCCCCCTACAGCGAGGTTGGCGCCGAGATGGGGACAATATGCGTCTACGCAGCGGGCAACACCGTCCGCGCCGCGGTAAACGCACAGGTTTTCACCTGAAATTGTAACAGTCAAAATTAGATGGCAATAATCGAGTTTTAAAAAATTTGGGCCAAATTTTTATCAGTTCTCATAAACGGTGAAGGTAAACATCGTGAGGAAACCGGCATTAAAACCAAATATTCGAAGGTGTGTGTCATAAGTTAGTTTTCTTATAAGCGGCGATAGGTTTGCAACCTGTCACGTACGGAATACTAACCTCTGTGCAAAATGTAGGCATGTGCCAAATGTCATGTTCGGACGTGCCTCTCTTTAGATATCCTCAAGATCTAAGTAACTAGAGGTCTGAGGAGATATCTACCGAGCCAGGGGATTACAGTCGTGTGAGTGTTTGTTTTGTATATTTACAATAATTGAATTATCGATTAATTAATGAAAAAAATAATAATAAAAAAAACTGTCTCGTAAAGCTTATTATAAATTATCAAAATATTTAGATTAAATAAAAGCTTGAGACGAATCAGCTCCAACTCTGCTAGGTGACCAAAAAAATTAAAAAGGATCATACAAAAAAAGCGCTAGGGCCAGCGAGTTTCTTGTCAGTTCTTCTCGGACTGGGGATAGGACTGGAATTGGCACCTAGACTCATGTATCTACTCGTAGTATGGGTATATCTAGACGATACTATATCTATACGATTGAAAATGATCCCTGTAGGTACCTAATTTATTCAATAAAGATATTTTGCTACTCGCTGCTAGATGGCGCCACTTGGCTAGCACAACATTTGCTAGACACCTTGAAAAACATAAACAAATCTATCACACAGGAACCGTACATTTTTCTGGGATAAAAAGTAGACTATGTGATATTCCAGTCTATAATCTATATTTGTGCCAAATTTCATCCAGATCCGTTGAGCCGTTTCAGCGTGAAAGAGTAACAAACATAGGTACATCCAGACATCCATATATCCACACATCCATACATTCTTACAAACTTTCGCGTTTATAATATTAGTAGGATAAAAAAAATGCAATAAATATATACCTAAATATGAATATGAATGTGTGGTGAATGAAAGAAAAGTGCATGCGACGGAGATGTGAATGTTGAGATGGATATGTGGAGTGACGAGTATGGATAAGATAAGGAATGAGCATATTAGAGGAAGTTTGAAAGTAGCGCCCCGGTGAAAGAAAAGTTGAAGAGTAATAGGTTGGCGTGGTATGGGCATGTTATGCGGCGAGAGGAAAGTCATGTTACAAGAAGGGTGATGGATTTGAATGTGGATGGATACAAGAGTAGAGATAGACCTAAGAAAAGATGGATGGACTGTGTGAAAGACGATATGTGTAGGAAGGGAGTGAGTACTGAGATGACAGATGATAGGGGAGAGTGGAGGAAGAGAACCTGTTGTGCCGACCCCACCAGTGGGATAAGGGCAGGAAGATGATGATGGTGAATAAATCTATCTTACCGAGCACATCAGCTGATATGACTCCGCCCATTTTGAGATTCCTGCTTTCGGCCACTGCAAACCAGCCGTTCGGATATGGCGGTGGTATTTTGGCGCCGAGTCGCCTCGTAGCCTGCGCCCGCGCAATCCTGTTCCCCCGATCTATACCGCCTGGGATATGATCGAACCCAACTTGATATAGTTCCTGAAATAAGAATACTGGGTTAAGGCCCAGAATTTTGAAAATTGCAAGTATTGCAACCCTAATCATTCTATTACAGCTTAATAGATTATATTGAAATTGAACTACACGATACTCAAGGATATAAGTGATAAATCAACCGGAGCTAAAACAAGAATTAGTTAGAAAACCTTGGTTAAAAATCATGTCAAAAACACCTCTGAAAATTCAGAAATTCCCTAATTTATCCAGAACAGTAAGGTATTTTGAATTTCTATTTCACATGAATGTAAATCAGTTAATTTGAAACAAATCAACCCAGGCCTTTTTTTGAAATAAGCTATTTACTTACTTGAACATATGTATTTATGTTTTTTATAAATTGTCGCTTTCGTTATATAATTCAGAGCAGCCATATTATCATGCCGCACTCTACTTACTTGTCATTTGGGTATTTCGCTTCGTGCTATGTCTGATTCCGCGGAGATCCGCGTTGCTATACGGACCTATGTCACTTTTTTGTAACTTTTACGTAAGGAATTGTGTGACGAGTATTCTGGGCCTTAACAACTCATGCATTATAGTCAATCCTCGGAATACAGAAAGAACCAGAAACCGTGTACGCGCCTAATACTGAAGCGTCAAATACTACTCCTAAAAAGGGTAGTTAGAAGCGCAGTCGATCAGTCGCGTCAGTTCTATCTGTGTTCTGATAATGCTCGAACCTAACTTGATACCTATAGTTCCTGTCATAAGAATACTATCGGTTAACAACTCATCCACTATAGTCAATCCTACTAATATTATAAACGCGAAATAGTTAGAATGTATGGATGTATGTTTGTTACTCTTTCACGCTGTAGCTGAGCGGATCTGGATAAAATTTGGCACAGATATAGATTATAGTGTGAAATAGCACATATGCTACTTTTTATCCCGGAAAATGTACGGTTCCCGCGGGATAGATTGTTTGAACCCTACATTTTTACGCATTATAGGTAACCTCTGTGCTATTCCAGATTATACCTAGATAATCTTTATAATATTTTTTATAATATTATTATCCTAGAGAGCGCTGGTGGTGTAGTGGTAGCACCCCTGCCTCACGTTCCGTAGGTCGTGGGTTCAAACCTGGTCGTGCACCAATGAGTTTTTCCATTCGAAAAATTTATGTGCGCAATGCTAGTGCTCTTAAACGGTGAAGGAAAACATCGTGAGGAAACCGGCATACCCTAGAACCAAAAATTCGAAGGTATGTGTCATAGGTTAGTATTCTTATAAGCGGCGATGGGCTTGTAACCTGTCACGTACGGAATACTAACTACTGTGCAAAATGTGGGCATGTACCAAATGTCATGTTTGGACTTGCCTCTGACTACCCCCTTTAGATATCCTCAAATATCTAAGTAGGTAACTAAAAATCTACCGAGCCCGGGGATTACAGTCGTGATCATATATATATTATCCTAGCTTCCGAACCCAAAAAAAAACTATCCTATGGGACCAGTACATTTTTTCAGGATAAAAAGTAGCTAAGTGCTATTACAGACTATAAACTAAGTAGGTATCTCTGTGTCAAACTTCATCTAGATCCGTTAAGTTGGTCAAAAATAATTCATTTCTTACCTTGGTATATGCAATGGGGCTCCAAAAACTTTTATATGTCAAATATACAAGAAAAATTATGACCAAAGATACTAGAATCAAAGCGCCATGCTCCAAAAACAAGTTGACGGTCGAGCGGAGCAGCGCGTACGCAAAATTTGCGTAAAAAACTAAAACATCGCTTTTGAATTTCGGATCCAAAATGGCGTCATTGCATCCATGACTTAGCAATTTTAATTCGTCGCTTTTCGTACAGAACGTTCGGGAATAATTTTGAGGCAACATCTGGAAAAAGAGAAAATCATAAATTAATAATTAAATGTTATAGCTAAGTATATAATGTTACTAGCTGTTTCCCGCGACTTTGTCCGCAAAAATCCACTAATTATTACAACTTGGGTTACATTATTGAAGTTTTAGTAGGTATCCCTAATTTTTAATAGTAATAAATATAGCCTTTTACTCAGGGTTATTGTAGCATTCTAATGGTGAAAAAATTTATGAAATAGGACCATTCGTTTTTGAGTTAATTAGTTACAAACAGAAATACAAAAAAACGTTAGTAAGTTTAGTTAGTAACTATTACAAATCACTGGATTACTGCCCTCATAGCTCAGTTTGGTAGTAGCTCTGCCTTCTGCGCTTCAGGTTGTGGGTTCGATCCCCACCCAGGACTAACATTTGTGTGATGAACGCAGAAATTTGTTCTGTGTCTGGGTGTTATTAGTATTCTATGTATGTATTTACACTTGAAAAACAAAAACAAATCTATCCCGCGGGAACCGTACACTTTTACGGGATAAAAAGTAGCCTAGTGCTATTCCAGACTATAATCTATATCTGTGCCAAATTTCATTCAGATCCGTTCTGCCATTTCAGCGTGAAAGAGTAACAAACATACCTACACCAGACATCCTTACAACTTTCGCGTTTATAATAATTAGTAGGATTATTATTATAACTATTAGGTATATAGCTAAAGGTATGTACATGGCAGTGGGTATAATTTAATTCAAAGAAAGTACATAAGTCTTTGAGTAAATAGGTTAGGTTATTGTAAGTAGTAGGTATCCAGTGTTTACTAGCTAGTAAACACTGGATAGGTTTAGTGCGTCAATGGATCTCTTCATTTCTGATCTCATAGAGAAACACCTAACATAGCTATTTGAGCGACCTTGAGCTTTCTTATGAGGCATATTGTGAGACACTACAGGGCTAAACATACGGAGTCGTCCATCAGCCGCGGCTGATAGTGTGCAAGGGGTCTTCGGACGATTCTGGCCACGCCCATTCCACAGTGTTGCCAGAAGGTTACTTTTATTTTACAGGACCATTATTAACATCTGTACTAACTTAACTCAGTTAAACAATAAAATGATTCTTATTCTTATTCAGTAGCTTTAGCACGATAATTGTCCCGATCCAGGGCGTCTACTCCGAAAAACGATCAACGATATATCGGCACAATCGTGCAAAACTTACTCTTAGTAACATTGTTTATGCTATTATTTGAACAATGGAACGACCGACATTACTTTTGATAACCGATCTCGTAAACCAATTTCCAATTTGACAACGAAACAACAGTTAATTCGACTGAATTCGACTCCGATAGTATCGTTGTCGTTTTGCGGAGTAGACCCCCAGCCTTGTGTGAAAAATAGGTAGGTAAGATACCTACAGCTACGTAGATAGGTACCTATACTAAAAGTAGTCAGTTAGGTAATTACTTCAAATAGACATAATTAATTAGCATAAATAATTGTGTGAACAATTTTTTTAAAATTTAAACTAAAAAAGACACAAAATAATTAAAAGAAACGAATGTGCTTTAAGACCACACGACTAAATTAAAACTACTTTAGCTCCATCTATATTATGTAGCCTGCACTGTGTCTTACATTATACGAAACGTAGGCTATGAGAGAAAGAGAGAAATAAAATATGTACTCGCACCTCTCTCCCTTGCACCTACAAAAAAAAAATATGGTCGCGACTGTAAATCTCCAGGCTCGGTAGATATCTCCTCAAATCTTTAGTTACTTAGATCTTTGAGGATATCTAAAGAGGGTAGT
Source organism: Cosmorhoe ocellata (assembly GCA_963675405.1). Classification (NCBI taxonomy): domain Eukaryota; kingdom Metazoa; phylum Arthropoda; class Insecta; order Lepidoptera; family Geometridae; genus Cosmorhoe; species Cosmorhoe ocellata. The sequence continues at coordinate 2,578,603 of OY776273.1, forward strand.
CAGAGGCAAGTCCGAACATGACATTTGGTACATGCCCACATTTTGCACAGTAGTTAGTATTCCGAAAGTGACGGTTGCAAGCCCATCGCTGCTTATTAGAATACTAACCTATGACACATACCTTCGAATTGTTGGTTCTAGGGTATACCGGTTTCCTCAGGATGTTTTCCTTCACCGTTTAAGAGCACTGGCATTGCGCATATAAATTTTTCGAATGGAAAAACTCATTGGTGCACGACCAGGTTTGAACCCACGACCTTCGGATCGTGAGGCAGGGGTGCTACCACTCCACCACCAGCGCTTTTTTGCCCCTACAGTAGGTAGGTAATATACGAAACGTAAATCTCTCTGTTTCTATCTTCACTAACTTATCTCTCTCTAACTCTCTCAACTTCCGTTCGCCTCGCCCGATCACACTTTTCATAACGCTCTCGTCACGCATTCACCGGCTTAAACCCCAAGTCAAGCGCGCGTAAAAATGTTTTACTTCAAAAAATAGGTTAGTCTTTGCAAAAGCACACTGTTTTGATAAAACTAGTAGTAACAAGATTAAGAATATTAGCCTTAGAGCTAGTTTCACCTTCTTCTTCTTCCTGCCCTTATCCAACGCTATGTGGGGTCGGCACAACTTGTTTTCGTCCTCCATTTCCCTCTATCATTCGTCATCTCACTCACTCCTTTCCTACCCATGTCATCTTTCACACAGTCCATCCATCTTTTCTTTGGCCTACCTCTCCCCCTGTATCCATCCACATTCATACCTAGCACTCTCCTCGTCACATGACATTCATCTCTACTCTTATCATGCCCATACCACGCTAACCTATTACTCCTCATCTTTTCCGTCACCGGCGCTACTTTCAAGCTAAGTCTCACCATGAGTTTTCACAATATACACTCGCTAGCGACTGTAGTTGATAAAATGTTTGACAACTTGTACAGCGCCTCTAGCGGATAGTTGGGTACTAACCCGTCACGTAGCTAATTATCCTACGTCGCAGCGTACTACAGCGACTGTAGTTTGCGCTTCATTCATTTGCTTACAATTTGGTTCCATGAGTAACAATTTTGACAGATGTCTTAGTAACGTACTATTAATTACTACTGTAGTAACGTCAGCCGATCTAAATGTGACAACTCATGGTAGGTACACGTACTGTTAATTAAACTAATGGTTTGTTAGCCATTTAGTTGCCTGTTAAAGTTGTTTTGTGTTTCACATTGACAAAGGACTACTTCCGTAAAATGAAATGACGTAAAATAGATATCGATACTTTAACATTCTTGTTAATTTAAATGCCCGATAATGCGTTGTTAAGAAAAGTTTGGTGAAATTTGACCTTAGTCCAGAAAACTTAAATAAATAGGTACCTACCTGTGTTTGTGTTTTTAAAGACGTGTGTGAAGTGTTTTTATTTTGTTTTTGTTTTTGTTGTTTTTTTAATACTTACGAAAATGCAAATCTTTCCTCTTCTTAATAATATAATAATGTGAATGTTATAGCAATCATACCATACATAATATACCTAATATTATGTATGGTATGATTGCTATTTTATTAATTATTATTATTATTTTTTAAATTACTAAAAAAACTTGAGGAACCCGGATGGAACGAAGTTCCTTTCCTTGCTTTCTATGAGAGAGAGAGAGAGAGAGAGAGAGAGAGAGAGAGAGAGAGAGACAGACAGAGAAACACGCGCACGCCGCACGGCTTACTATAGCAAAAAGTGTCGTTACAACTTTTGGTCTTAATTTTTTCCGTCTAACCCCCTTTCGCAACGCGCGATAAGGAACTTCGTTCCAATAAAACTCAAAACAACACGAGAAAAAATATAAAAACTAGAGCGACAAAGTTGACAGTCGGATGCATCGCAGCAAATCCTATTAGGAACCAAAAAAAAAATTGCTGTCAAATCGTTATTTTGACAGTGACGCAAGGTCGCGTTGGCGGGAATATAGCGTCGTCTGCAATTCACACGAGGAAGTGAATTGTAGTGAAATACGATAGCGGCGAGCGTGGCCAAAATAAAAGCTTAGTTCACACGTTTTATTTGGATTTATATCTTTTATATTTTACTTTCTGTGTTACTTTTCTAATTTTGTTTGGTTTTACCTTTGTTTTGTTTTTTTTTATCTAGGTACTTTTATTTTCTTGTATGTGTCCGTGTCTGAATAAAAATCTATTCTATTCTTTTCTATTTCGTGCCAATTTTATCGAATCCGTAGGCACCGCTAAAGGAAACTATACTAAGTGTTTTCTAAATTATAAAATGTAACTGAAATTCAAAATGATTTCGCTCTAAATGCCTACAACTATTTCTTTTCGGCTACGTTCTACCGTAACCTCTATTAAAACGGTTAGTCAAGAACGATAAATTCAAAAGGGTTTCGCTCAATTAACCGGTTAGAACGAAATTTTTCGTTCTTTTCCGTATTAGTGAGCTCCGCGACGCGCCCGCTCTTACGACGACAAACGAAGCTCACTAAAATCGGTTAATCTATGTTCGAGTTAAGGTTTTGAAAGAGGTTGCGCTCCGAACGCTATTATCGAAATACCGGTTAGTACCGTTTTTTTCTGGTAAATTATTAACCGGTTCCAAGTACTGACTGAAAGTTAAAGCTTCCTACAGTAGCTAAAAAAAGTAATTGTTAACAAGGTGTTACGTTGAATAGATAAGTACTTACTAGTATTGTGAGAGATAAGATAGAGATAAGATAATATTTCGGATGGGTAATACATGCGTAAGTTATGGGTAATTTATTACTCATAGATACGTACATATAAGTAGGTATAATATAGTCCTACTTCTAAATATATATAACTCAAAGGTGACTGACTGACTGACTGAGTGACATAGTGATCTATCAACGCACAGCCCAAACCACTGGACGGATCGGGCTGAATTTGGCATGCAGGTAGATGTTATGACGTAGGCATCCGCTAAGAAAGGATTTTGATTAATTCTACCCCCAAGGGGATAAAATAGGGGATGAAAGTTTGTATGAAAAGTCGCGATAATCGACATTCACGCGGGCGAAGCTGCGGGCACCAGCTAGTAATATTATAAACGCGAAAATTTGTAAGAATATGTGGATGTATGGATGTATCTTTGTTGCACTTTCACGAATAAAAGGCTGAACAGATCATAAAGAAATTTGGCACGGCGATAGATTATATCCTAGAGATGGATATAGGCTATCTTTTGTCTCAAAAATAATCTAGAAGGAGCAGAAATAGGTGTTGAAAGTTTTTATAACGCATGTTTAAGCGACGCTGAGCGCAGTCAGTTTTTGGATGGGTGACCACTTTTTGGTAACTTTTTGCATTCCATAGAAATTTCACAATTAATAATATTAGAATATGTTAGTTTGAATGATGGATTTTTGCGGATAAAGTTGCTAATAAATACATATAGGTACCTACTCTTCCGTTACTGACTATCGGACTAACTACATGACTGTATTCTGACTGACTAACTGACGTACCTACTGACTGACTGGCTGACCGACTGACTAACTGACGTACCTACTGACTGACTGGCTGACTGACTGACTGACTGACTGACTGACTGACTGACTGACTGACTGACTGACTGACTGACTGACTGACTGACTGACTGACTGACTGACTGACTGACTGACTGACTGACTGACTGACTGACTGACTGACTGACTGACTAACTGACTGACTGACTGACTGAAAGCTTGAAGTCGAAATCTAAATCATAAGTTTAGACTTAAAAAGGGAAAAAGAACTTATGCTTTAGGGCCTAAACCATAACCTAAGCCTTAGGCTGTGCTTTGTATGTCAGTCAGATAAGAACCTCAGGATTTTATATCATCACCATCTTCCTGCCCTTTTCCCACGTTATGTGGTCGGCACAAACATGTGATCTTCCATCTCCCTCTAACATCCGTCATCTTACTCACTCCTTTCTTACCCACGTCATCTTTCACACAGTCCATCCATCTCTCCTTCGTCCTACCTCTCCCCCTGTGTCCATCCACATTCATACCTAACACTCTCCTCGTCACATGACATTCATCTCTCATAACATGCCCATACCACGCTAACCTAAACTCCTCATCTTTTGCGTCATTAAGGATTTTATATTAATGAAACTGGTTCTTCTTAAAACCGATGAATTTCACCTATATTATCTAATTTTAGATATTGTTTTGGATATCAATTTTGCTTCATAATTTTCCTCTCATCATAGTAGGTAATACCCAAGATATGTAATACTTACATTTCTACATATATTATATTGATAATTTACCATAATATCAGTGACACATAGGTTGCCAGATAGCCGGAAATTCCGGAAGTGTAAGTCCCGGAATTACACTTTACTGTCCCGTAATTTATATTTATTTATTTATACTTTACTAGCTGTTCCGCCCGCGACTTCGTTCACTTAAAGTATCTAAACTGAGTTTCAAACAAATCATACTCATAAAAAAATCATAATACTAACTTTGACACCCCATGTTACCCTTTTTAGAGGGTTCTTTAAAAATATCCAGAAAACACATGTTCATTCATTTTGTATTTACAGTACACAAACAAAGTTTCAGACCAATCACACCACTCGTTAAAAAGTTCTCATACAAACATTGACACCCCATTTGACCCCTTTTTAAAGGTTATATTGAAAAATCCTGAAATACGTGTCCATTCATTTCGCATTTTCAGTGCACAGACAAAGTTTCAGACCAATCGCACCACTCGTTAAAAAGTTCTCATACAAACATTGACACCCCATTTGACCCCTTTTTGAAGATTATATTGAAAAATCCTGAAACACGTGTCCATTCATTTTGCATTTACAGTGCACAAACAAAGTTTCATGAAAATCGCTCCACGCGTTAAAAAGTTTCATACTAACGTTTTCACCCTTTTTCACCCCCTTAGAGGTGGAATTTTCAAAAATCCCGCCTTAGTGGGTGGTTTTGTTATAAAAGGAAACCACCTTCCAAATTTCAGCTTTCTAGCTTCAGCGGTTTCGGCTCGGCGATGATAAATCAGTCAGTCAGTCAGTCAGTCAGGTTAAGCTCTTATATAGGTATAGATTGTACCTACACAAATTACAAAAAATGTGTTACAAAAGGAGGGCTTAATGCCTAGAACACTAGCTTTCCTATAGATTTTATTTTTATAAACACATGATTACGACTATAATCCTCAGGCTCGGTAGATATCTCCTCAGATCTCAATCAGGAATAGAATTCTATAAATCTGAAATTTTGGACCGGACAACGTCAATATTGACCATGGCTTTGAATGGGTAAGTTAGCCTTCACAAACCAACACGTGCTAGAGTCCATGCGAACGACAACACATGCCAGGTAAATACCTATATACTTAGGAACCAACTTAGTTACCTACAAAGGAAATAAATAATAAGTACTAGCTTCCACCCACGGTTCGTTTGGTACCTTGAAAAACAAAAACAAATTATCCCGCGGGAACCGTACATTTTTCCGAGATAAAAAGTGGCCTATGTGCTATTCCAGACTATACAAAAAACAAAAAAAGCGCTAGGACATACAAAAAAAGCGCTAGGGCCCAGCGAGTTTCTTGTCAGTTCTTCTCGCACTGGGGATAGGACTGGAACTGGCACTTAGACTCACCTAGTATGTAAGACGTTTCAAAGTGATCCCTGTGATTCTATTGAAAATAAACATATTTTGATTTTTGATTTTTTTGATTGATTTTTTATTGGTAATCTCTCTATGTTTGAAATTCGTAAAATAAATGATTTATATTCTATGCTCTTTTTGATGGTCCCGTATTGATTATTTTTCCGTATCGAGGTAAAACTTTAAATACCTACCTCATCCGCGCTTGTAATTTTCTACGTAGTTAAGATACCTACAATAATAATGTTGGTTTTCGTTTTTGTTTTTAAAACGTAACTTAAGTACCTACCTAGTTTAATATCATATTTTTCATGATACACTATTTCCGAATGCCTATGACATTTTTGAAAAAGAAAAAACGAAAAAACTCAGATAAAGACCAAAGAGCAAAGATATTTTTTGAATTACAATTTGTAGAAACAAAAAAGTTTTACTTACCTTGTAAAAAGTTCCCGAAACTTTTTCGTGAAAAACGCGCGAAACGTTTGCACTTGTAAACGGAATGGCAAACGCATGCACGTTTATTCAGCCCGAGGCGTAAGGCTACACTGCTTCCCATAAGTATTCGGGTACCATTTAATGTATACAAAGTTCGCCGTTGTTTACTACGCTATAATGAAAAAACCAGGTTTTTATCTATTACAATATGGATTTGGAGTGGTGATTATCAGGGCGATGCATTCGACTGTCAACTTTGTCGCTCTAGTTTTTATATATTTTCTCGTGTTATTTTGAGTTTTTTTGTGTAATTTTGGTGATTATTTTTCCAATAAAGTTCTTGACACGAGTGTAGAATATGTGAATTAAAATATCCAACGGAGGATATCCCGAGGATTTTAACAAAACAGCCCTCTTTTAAAATTGACTTGATAATTAGACAATGCCTTTGTGACATTGACATTACTACTATTATAATTATACTGTAGGTACTACTGATTTAATAACTTTTTTTTTGGCATCGCTTTGTTTCGTTCCACCGAGCGTCGAAAGAGAAGTCTCTCGGTGGAGCAACACCTGCGGAGCGAGTTAAACGGTCCTGAGGATACTTCGTGGAGAAGCGAAACACGTGTCGAGTTTATATTTGAGTTTGTGTTGTTAAGCTCATTAGATAATAGTTTAGCGGAAAAGTGCTAGATATTTCCATCCTTTTCAGTATCAGGTTGTTATATGCTCAATTCATAAAAAAACAAATAAAATGCTAAAAATTAATCCAGTTTCATAGGTTTGTATTTAAATTTCATAAGTTATTCATATCTTTCTGCCATTGTTCGGAAGACACAATAAAGAAACCGGCCACGTGCGAGCCGACTCGCGGACGAAGGGTTCCGTACTATTAACTATAACAACGGCAAAAAAATCACGCTATTGAAGCACCCTCACAATAAATTTTTATTTTCTTCTGTTTTTTACGAAAAATTGTATTAACCCTAATACAATTTTTTTGGAAATCACCACTATTTAAATACAAAAAATAGGCACTAATTTTAGGTTTAACTACGTATTAAGTACCTGGGTAGGTACGAGTAGGTATACTGGTTTCTTCACAATGTTTTCCTTCAACGTTTAAACTTCACTTAAACAGTAATACGTTTCAAAGTGACCCTTGTGATTTTCCTGCTTTTATTATAATATAAATAAAAATAAAATAAATAAATTTATTATCTATACTTACTTACTAATATTATAAAGAGGAAAAACTTGATTGTTTGATTGTTTGCATTGAATTGGCTCCGAAACTACTGAACCAATTTTTCAAAAAAATTGGGGATCCTTTCTAAACTCCAATAAGTAGGTAACTCCCAAGGTGTAAAAAAATACCTAAAATATTCTTTACAACGCGTGCGCTGCGAAAACTATTGATGATAGAATAAAATAATGGACTACAACTTTGCAGAATACATCATTATTTACAAAAAGTGTCGCCACTAACAAAATTCCACTTTTAAGGGGGTGAAAAGGGCTAAAAACGTTTGTATGAAACTTTTCAACGCGTTGTACGATTTTAATGAAACTCTTTTTGTGTAATGCAAATACAAAACAAATGTACACGTATTTCAAGATTTTTCAATATAACCTTTAAAAAGGGGTAAAATGGGGGCTCAATGTTTATATGGGAACTTTTTAAGGGGTGGTACGATCAGTCTGATTCTTGGTTTGGATACTTTAAATGCAAAATAATTTAAAACGTACCTACCTATATCTGGATTTTTCAAAATAACCCCCCAAAAAGGGTTAAATGGGATGTCAAAGTTTTTTTAACAAGTGTATGATTAGTTTGAAACTCGGTTGAAATACTGTTTGTCTGGATATGTAGGCGCGCACTAAGACGGGATTTTTGGAAATTCTACTTTTTGGGGGTGAAAAGGGCTAAAAACGTTTGTATGAAACTTTTTAACGCGTAGTACGATTTTCATGAAACTTTGTTTGTGTAATGTAAATACAAAACAAATGTACACGTGTTTTAAGATTTTTCAATATAAACTTTAAAAAGGGGTAAAATGGGGGCTCAATATTTATATGGGAACTTTTTAAGGGGTGGTACGATCGGTCTGAATCTTGGTTTGAATACTTTGAATACAAAATAATTTAAAACGTATACATCGATTTTTCGTAACAACCCTCCAAAAAGGGTTTAATGGGGTGTCAAGGTTTTTTTGACGAGAGGTGTGTTTTGTTTGAAACTCGGTTGAAATACTTAATAGGCAAAATAAATGGACACACATTCAAGGGTTTACGGAAATAATAAAAGTTACGGAAAAAAGGGGTGTCAAAGTTTGTATGGACTAATTGACGAGAGGTGTATCTATCTATACTATCTATACTAATAATGTTTTAGAGAGGAAAGATTTGATTGTTTGTTTGTTTGCATTGAATAGAATCATTTTTCACCAATGTGTAGAATGAACTTTCAGGATAAACATAGGTTCTATTTTATGTAGGTACTTCGCGGGCGACGCCGCGAGCGGAAGCTAGTAATATGTGAAAATTTGTGAGGATGTATGGATGTTTGTTACTCTTTCATGCTGAAACAGCTGAACGGATCTGGATGAAACTCGGTATATAGGTACGAACACATGGCCACTTTTTATCCGGGTAGGTACCACGCGAGTGAAGCCGCACGCGGGTGCTAGTATTGAGTAAATGTATTTTGATTTTATTTGCACTGACACTGCGCCTTTTTTATTTATTTATTCAAAAAAAGGACCGCCACCAATATATAGGTATGTACTAGCTTCGGCCCACGGCTTCGCCCGCGTGGTACCTTGAAAAACAAAAACAAATCTATCCCACGGGAACCGTAATTTTTTCCGGGATAAAAAGTAGCCTATGTGCTATTCCAGACTATCTTATACTTTTAAACGAGCAATTTAAAACGTTCGTTCACGTTTATAATATTAGTAGGATGTGATAATGTGCTTTATTTTAGTCAATTTTTAATTTAAATTGATAACCTTACCACAACCTACATCTAGCGGCGAAAAGATGAAACACTATTAAGAAAAATGTTGAAAAAGTGAAGTAGCTACTTCACTTTTTCAATATTTTTCTGTTGTTTTGCCAGACTCGCTAAATTGTCAGTTCTTCTCGCACTGGGGATAGGACTGGAATTGGCACCTAGAATCACCTAGTATGTGATTCAAAATGATCCCTGAGATTTTACTGAATAAATAATTTATTTGATTTGATTTGATCATTTAATGTAGGTACATTGTACACCCTGAGAGCGCTGGTGGTGTAGTGGTAGCACCCCGGCCTCACGATCCGAAGGTCGTGGGTTCGAACCTGGTTGTGCACTAATGAGTTTTTCCATTTGATAAAATTATGTGCGCAATGCCAGTGCTCACACGGTGAAGGAAAATCGTGAGGATACCGGCATACCCTAGAACCAAATATTCGAAGGTGTTTGTCATAGGTTTGTATTCTTACAAGCGGCGTTGGGCTTGCAACCTGTCACGTACGGAATACTACTGTGCAAAATGTGGGCATTTACCTAATGTCATGTTTGGACGTGCCTCTGACTACCCTCTTTAGTTATTCTCAAAAATCTAAGAAACTAAAGATCTGAGGAAGATATCTACCGAGCCCGGGGATTACAGTCGTGATCATATTTTTTTTGTTTTTTATTTTTACATAGGGCTTGTACACAAAACTGCGAATTGGTGCGACGCGATTTGATTTCTTGTGACAAAAGATAGGGCTAGATCGCAGATTTTTGCGATGCGACGTTCGCTTCGCAGTTTTGTGTACAAGCCCATAGGTAGGTACACTCCAAAAACATTACCATTCCTCGCAGTTGGAGTACTGCAAAAACAGAATGGAAAATATTGTAATATCATTTCCGAATATCTATGCAGTGATAACTGTACGTCATTTAGATCGGCTGACGTTAAATAAATAAAATAAAATAAAATAAAATAAAAATAAAAAAGCCTCTTTATTTCCTACTAATTATTTTTACAATGTTTTTTTTTATGATTATACTTAAAACTAAACTAACTAGGATTATACTAAACTTAATATATTTAAACACTTTGCTAGTTTTTTTGTTTGGGTTGAGCTTAATATCTACCTACTTGCTAGATTATATTTATTTTGTTGATTTACCTATTTACTAGTAGCTTAACTATAATAATTTGTATAAAGATAGGTAAACTTAATTGTAGGAACCCCATTACTGGGTGAAGGCCTCCTCCAAAGATGCCCAATTGTCTCTGTCATGTGCAATCTGTTTCCAGTTTGGACCAGCTGTCCTTATGATCTCTTCGTCCCAGCGTGTCAGTGGTCTTCCTCTGCTCCTTTTTCCTGGGGGGCCTTTCCAAAAAGTCACTTTTATGGTCCATCTCTGGTCTTTAAGCCTTGCGACATGACCAGCCCATTTCCACTTAAGTTTTTGTGCGTAGTTCAATGCATTTGCTGCTTTGGTTATTGACCTTATTTTTGTGTGTCGTATTTTGTCTAATTTCTTTATTTTAAGCATGCTACGCTCTAGTCCTCTTTGACAAGTAGTGATTAGATGTTTTATTTTTGAAGTGAATTTCCACGTCTGGCAACCGTACGTCAAACTTGGCAGGAGGCTGGAATTCATCACTTTCGTTTTGATGGCAATGGGAAAGTTGCTTTTAAAAATTTCTTTTAGCCTCCAATATTTGTTCCAAGTTTGTTGTATTCTTCTTTTCACTTCTAGTTCGTTATTTTTCCGATCAAAACTAATTCGCTTCCCCAGATAGATGTATGAATCTGTATATTCGAGTGGCACTTCGTTTATTGTTATTGATCTTCTCCATCTATTTGTCATTGCCATTGTCTTAGAAAGATTCATTTTCAAACACACTTTGACACTAGCTAAATGTAAAGTTTCCATCATTTGCTGTAGCTGGGTGCTGGATTCGGATAGCAACACTAGGTCATCTGCGAATCTTAAGTGACTTAGGTATTCGCCATTTATATACAGGCCTGATTTACTCCAATCTATCTTACTGATGATAGCCTCCAGGATGGATATAAATATTTTTGGAGATAAGGGGTCGCCCTGCCTTACGCCTCTTTCTATAGCAAAACTTGGTCCGAGAGTTTCTAGCTTGATTTTGCCTTTATTATTTTTATATATGCTTTTGATGACTTTTATGTATACCTCTTCTACTCCCTGCTGTTTTAAGCTTTCCCATATACTTAAGTGTGTTACCGTATCAAAAGCTTTTTGGTAGTCAATATACTCGTACGCTATGTATAGTGGTCTTTGTTGTTCTTGGTACTTCTCTATAATTAATTCGAGTGTGTGGATATGGTCAACTGTAGAGAATCCTTTTCTGAAGCCTGCTTGCTCTATTGGTTGTTTTAATTCCAATGTACTACTGATTCTTTTATTTATGATGGTAGAGAATAGTTTATAGAGGCTCGGTAGCAAGCTTATAGGTCTGTAGTTGCCAATATCCTTCGGGTCACCTTTTTTGTAGATAAGTATGATATCTGATTCAGACCATTGTGTGGGTGTTTCAGAATTTTGTAGTATTAAGTTAAATAGTTCCACTAATGGTCCGGCTAATGTCTTATGTGCTAGTCTCAGTACTTCATTTGTAATGTTGTCCGAACCAGGGCTTTTTTCTAGTTTCAATTTATTTATTGCTTCTATGATTTCCATTTCATCCACTGGTTTTATATAGCTTTCGTTCTTACTTTCATTGATGTCTGAAATGTTATTGTTTTGACTCTTGTCACTGTATAATTCCCTATAGAAGTCTGATGCCGCGTTGATAATATCAGTGCGTTTGCACAAAGTTCTGTCTTGTTTTCTTAGTCCGTCTATCCAAGTCTTCTTCATTTTAAGTTCTTTAAAGGCCTTTTTTGTGCTTCCTGTGTGTTGTAAATGTCTTTCTATAGTATCTTCTCTGTATTTAGCGTAATCTCTTTTTATGTATTTGTTTGTTACTTTGTAGAGAGCAGAAAGCTCGTTTTTCATAGATCGAGATTTATTTTTTGTTTCTTGTAATTCTTTTCTTCTTTTCAATAACAAAGCCGTGCGGTCTGATAGTATTTTGTGATGTCTATGTGGGTCTCTCCCACTTCCTCGAGCTATTTGCACACTCTGACTGATAGCATTTACTATTTTATCGTGGTAGGTTTGTACTGGTGTGTTTTCCAAATCGTAGGTTGGGTAGGGTAGCATTGACATTAGATTTGTATTATACCTTGTTACTTCTTCTTTGGTCTTTAGTTGGAAAATGTTTTTGTTAGTAAATTTTGCTCTACTTTTTTTCTGCTTGGCTATTTTCACTGATGCCCTAATTAGTCGGTGGTCTGACGGGTAGTTTATATTCATGACTTCAAAATTTTGGAATATTTTACGTTGGTTGGATAGTATATAGTCGATCTCATTTTTGTGTTGACCATTAGGGGATCGCCACGTCCATCTTTGGTTGCGGTTTTTCTTGAAGCATGTGTTGATGATAGTCAGATTGTGTTCAAGTGCGTAGTCTACAAGTCTCTGCCCTCTGTCATTTCTTGCGCCATCTCCATGTTGTTGAACTATTAAGTATTCACCTTCTTTGGGGGCACCAACCTTTGCGTTGAAGTCGCCCATTAGTATAATGTTTTCATGCGTTTTTTCCATAGCTTTGTCGATGGTTTTATAAAATTCTTCTATTTCTTCTTCATTTGCGGATTCAGTAGGTGCGTATACTTGTATAATGGATAGCGTAAGATCTTGGAGTTTTAAGTTTAGCATTGCCACACGATCTGTTAGGCCAATGAAGCTTTCTATGTAGTTTCTAAGAGACTTGTTAATTATGAAGCCCACTCCGTATTTGCCTGGTGTGCACCCTATGTGGCAGAGTATTGAGTTATCGTATTCCTCTATTTTATTACCAAGTCGTCTCACTTCTGAGATACCGATTACATCGTAATTTATTTCTTTTAATGCTTCATTTAGTTCCAGCAATCGTTCGTGTGATGATAAAGTCCTGACATTATAAGTTGCGATTTTTAATTGGGTTGAGCTTTTATTTTGTCTGCTCTCTATCTGTGTGATTTTGTTTGGAGGGTTTTGGTCATAATCTTCCTCGGTGACCAGCCGGGTTGGAAGATGTTTTGTGTTGTTTTTTATATGTTGCTTGTTTATAGTAGTCGTGCGGGAGGGGGGGGGTTGATTGCTATGTGTTGCTTTCCTTGGCATCATTTGTTTGCTCTGTTGTTGTGTTGTTGGTATTTTTGTTTAAGAGGAAGTTGAGCATGCTCGGCTTTATAACCCCTTCAGACATGCTGTTTGATCTTTGTGCCTGTTTGTTTGGTTTCTGTGTTCGGTTCTTTTTAGGTACTTGTGTGTTGGTATTGTTTTTTGGGTGGAATTCTGCGGTTGGTGTATTGTCTGGTGATGTTGGGAGTGATCTCTTGTTGTTAGTTTTTAATATAACCAGTTTGTCATATTTTATTCTCGCATTGTTATCTTTCTCTTTTTCTATTTTCACCTGTTTTTGTAGCTCTCTTCGTTTTTCCAAGACTTGTAAAGGGTAGTCTTCTTTTACATAGTATTGTGTGTCTTTTAGTAACCCTTTTTGCTTCATAATATTAATTTTTAATCTGAGAGTTAATAAAGTAACAATTATTGGACGTGGTCTGTCTCCTTTTATCCCAACTCGTCTTACTTCTTGGATATCTCTGAGTTCTATGTCAGTGCTAAAGTATTTTTTTATAAAACTGATGATAATGTTTTGAAGGTTATATGATAATTCTTTCTCTTCAATACCAAAAAATACTACATTTCGTTGTCTTGCTTGTTTTTCCAAATAGTATATTCTTTTCTCTTGATTATCTACCTTCTCCTTCAATTTATCATTTACGGCTGACGTTACTACAGTAGTAATAGTACGTTACTACATATGACATCCGTCAAAATTGTTACTCATGGTACCAAATTCTAAGCAAATGAATGAAGCGCAAACTACAGTCGCTGTAGTACTGTGACGTAGGATAGTTAGCTACGTGACGTTTCAGTACCCAACTATCCGCTAGAGGCGCTACAAGTCTTCATACATTTATTAACTACAGTCGCTAGCGAGTGTAGATTGTGAAATCTCATAGTAGACCTACAGAAAGCTACAGCCGTGTCGAGAGAATAAATTTGTCTGTATGTCTGTATAAATGCATTAATTTATTGAATTTTAAAACATAATTTGACACTGTTTTTCGTTGACCGATGCTAGCTAGCTTGTTCTCGATGCCAATAGGAGTTTCATCAACATCTACCTCACAGCTCAGTTGGTAGTAGCTCTGCCTTCTGCGCTGCAGGTTGTGGGTTCGATCCCCACCCAGGACTAACATTTGCGTGATGAACGTAGATGTTTGTTGTGTGTCTTTTATTATTCTATTATTCTATGTATGTATTTACAAAATAAATGTATTGAATTAGTCTATCAACTATCTGGACTGTAATCCCCAGGCTCGGTAGATATCTCCTCAGCGTAGATAATATCAGCTAAGCGTCCTCCTTTCGGCATCGGACGCATCGGACGCATCGCATCAAACGGATCGCAATATTGTTTGTATACACCGTGAAATTTTAATGGTTGTTTTCCCGCAGCGAAATGGTTTGGTCTTGGTAATACAATCATTGTATAAACAAATTAAATATTAGAAACAATAAAAATAAATGAAAATTTAATTTGAAAGCGACCACGTACCAATAGTAATTCATCCCGATACCTACGCGAAGGCGGCCGGCGCGGCGCGTGCGATTCGAATAGTACCTACAAGTTACGTCTAATGTTACTATTGTTTCTCACATTTTCGAGTTAATGAATATTTTTAAATTATTTTATAACAAAAAAATCTTTATTTTTTTACTTTTACTCTATTTTTCGAAAGTACTCCTTATGGCAAGTTCTTCTGCCGCGGGAAAACAACCATTAAAATTTCACGGTGTAGAAAGTCACACAAGTGCTTCCACCAACCCGCATCGTACGGATCGCTCGAATCTGATCATCGGCAATGACGCCGTTGCTTCGAGAGGCAACTTTTGCGATGCGGGATGACGTCATCCGACGAATGCCGGTCAGGTGGACGCATCCGCCCGAACACTCCGAATGAAGTGGCATCGGCAATCCGATTGTTGGTAGTTGCGGCGGCAAATGCGATCGCTGCCGATCTGGGACCTTACCACGAATTCATTATACATTACCGAATTAGTATTACATTTTTCATGCGGCCTAATTGCGGAAACCAGTCCGGTCAACAAGTACCAAGTAGTATTACATTGTTATTTCATACCATTACCTACGCAAATTGTATGGAAGTAGTGTTAGGTACCTACATTAAAACGGAATCGTTCTGGAAGACTTCGTGGTAAGACCCACGGTTAGGCTCACTAAAGTAAGCAAATCCTTTAGAGGGCAATGTGTACGCTTCTATAACAAGATCCCAAGCGACATGCTTGATTTATCGATTTGGAAATTCAAAAATGTAATTAAACAAAAACTGTCTCGTAAAGCTTATTATAGAATATCAGAGTACTTAGATGACAAAAAAGCTTGGGACGAATCAGCTCCAACTCTGCTAGGTGTCCCTAACAATGTTAACAAGGATCATAATACAAAAAAAAGTACTAGGGCCCAGCGAGTTTCTTGCCAGTTCTTCTCGCACCGGGGATAGGACTGGAATTGGCACCTAGACTCACCTAGTATGTAAGACGATTCAAAATGATCCTTGTGATATTACTGAATAAAGATTATTGACTATTGACTATTGCCCCAGGTGGACGCATTGTGAAAGATTCATCCGCTTGATGCGATGCGTCCGATGCGTACGATTCCGAAAAGTGGACGCTTAATACCTGTCACCACACTGGTTTAAAAGTAGTAATGTAATCGAGAACATATTCGACCGTTAGTTTGCGTCATCACAATATCGGGTATATTCAGACGCGACAAATTCAACTACGCCTTAGACAGATAAATCTCTTTATGCGAAGTGTCTCCGCCTCTATTAACATTGGGCATATTTGCCCAATGTTGGTACGCTTCTGTGACATAAGGCATTAGTGAATAGGTAATACATAAGTATCTACATATACCTACATACATACATAATATAGTAGAATACCTACGTATACGTTTTATCTCAAATTCGAAGGTATGTGTCATATGTCACGTACGGAATACTAACTCCTGTGCAAAATGCGGGCATGTACCAAATGTCATGTTTGGACTTGCCTCTGACTACCCTCTTTAGATAACCTCAAAAGATCTAAGTAACTGAAGATTTGAGGATATATCTACCGAGCTTGGGGATTACAGTCGTGATCATATTTTTTTTATTTTTTTTATTTCACGCACCTATAATATAAGGTGAATGTGTAATGGGCACCGTAATGGCGCTTTGTCTACGTCATGCTACATTATTTACTATATTATATACCTACTAGCTTTCCCTAGCCTTTTTTCTTTGTTCTATGTATAACAAAAAAATATCTATCTATGTATATGTACATATAATGTACATTAAATATATCAGTTATCTAGTACTAAGTAGTACCCATAACACAAGCTTTGAGTAGCTTACTTTGGCTTATTCCCAAAGTACTCCATTCTTTTGTTCAAAAAAGATAAGAATCTCGAACATTAGTTCCCAATTTACTCCAAAGAATTATTATTAAAAAAAAGTAAAATAAAAATAGTGCGTTTAAGTTTCAAGACTACTCCATTCAAAACATCGAAACAAAATAATGTTAGGAGTACAGTCTGTCACAGTATTTCTGTAATAAAATTAGGTACCTATGCTGGCAAAAGTTTTCTTCAAATTAGGAATTTAGAACGTTTACGTCTGCGGTAAATAAAGTAAATTGTAATATCACTTCAATATCACTTAGGTACATACTTTTAATGCATTATTATTTAGAAAAAAAGGGTAGCAAAAGAGATAAGTTTTGTTTACACCTAGGTATGTTAATGTTACAAGCAAATACCAAATTACAAATGATTTAATTTCTGATAATAAGAGCGCTGGTGGTGTAGTGGTAGCACCCCTGCCGAAGGTCGTGGGTTCAAACATGGTCGTGCACCAATGAGTTTTTCTATTCGAAAAAATTATGTGCGCAATGCCAGTGCTCTTAAACGGTGAAGGAAAACATCGTGAGGAAACCGGCATACCCTAGAACAAAAAATTCGAAGGTATATGTCATAGGTTAGTATTCTTATAAGCGGCGATGGGCTTGCAACCTGTCACGTACGGAATACTAACTACTGTGCAAAATGTGGGCATGTACCATATGTCATGTTTGGACTTGCCTCTGACTACCCCCTTTAGATATCCTCAAAGGTCTAAGTAACTAAAGATCTGAGGAGATATCTACCGAGCCTGGGGATTACAGTCGTGATCATATTTATTTATTTATTTTATTTTTTTATTTCTGAATATATTCTAAGA
Organism: Cosmorhoe ocellata; assembly: GCA_963675405.1. NCBI lineage: Eukaryota > Metazoa > Arthropoda > Insecta > Lepidoptera > Geometridae > Cosmorhoe > Cosmorhoe ocellata. Next base: position 2,596,162 of record OY776273.1, read on the forward strand.
CCTAATATGTCTTGCATTAGCATAATGCATAGCTGAAGAGACTGATTTTTACAGGTAAGTTATAATAACGGGTGTTTTTTAGAGGCGAAGAACTTTAAACTGAAATAAAACAGAGAAAAACGTTATTAATTTATACATCCAGTTGGCTTTATTCATAGCGTTTTTTTTATTTCAATTTAAAGTTTCTAAGCTTTTAAAAAAACACCCTTCTGTTAATACGTCATGGTTTTTTTTCTATCAATATTTATGGTAAACTTCTAAATTTTGGTTTCTCATAATTAAGTAGGTAGGTATATTGTTTTTTTTTATTCTACCGTCTATTTTTGAAAATGTGTACTTATGTTGATCTTCTTCTTTTTTTTCTTGATGTTGATTAGATTAATATTTTTTTTTTAAATCAGTTAAGTACTGTATTTTATTTTAAATCTTCATTCATTTAGGTTTAGGTAAGGCATTTTATGACGTTATAGGCGCTTATCGCTATAATAAGAGTAGAAAAATCTGTTTATTGTACTATTAAAATATGTATTTCTTAAGCTGACTGTACGTCAGTTACCTTGTGGAGTAAAATGCGAAATAAATCAGTATTATTTACATTACTGATGACTAATATTAAATGTTTGGAGGAGTTTGAGAACGAATGTATGTGATAATTATTTTTGGACACCAGTGGGGTGGAGTCGAATTTAACTAAAAAAACAATATTTTGTTTGTGGAGTAGTTTGAGAATATTTCTTGGAGTACTTTGGGAACAAAACGTGGAGTACTTTGGGAATAAGCCCTTACTTTGGGGCTAGACGATGCTGTGTGGATTGTCTATCATTATAAAGTTTATAAAGTTATATAGATTGAAAAATTGAAAAACCCTACAGGCTATGTACTTATTATGAGCTTAAATCCGCATCTAGGGTGTATCACAAAATATATCAATGGTTTTGGGTACCATTTAAAGAACCAGCAAAAGATGCTATGGTATCAAATTATCTTACTAATAATAAAAGGGAAAGTTTGTGAGGATGTCTGGATGTTACTCTTTCACGCGAAAACGGCTGAACAAATCTGAATAAAATTTGGCACAGATATAGATTATGGTCTGGAATAACACATAGGCTACATTTTATCCCGGAAAAATGAACGGTTCCCGTGGGATATACTTTTTTTTCAAGGTACCACGCGGGCCTGTAGGTAATAATTATTCATCTCTAAAGGAAGCGAATAAAAACTAGGCAGTCTTGTAAAACATTTTCATGTAAATACAGTTTTGCCATAGAAGATGAGCTAAAAATGACGAAAAATGGGGTCTGGTTAGGTACAAAAATAGCTTAATCCGCTGCATATTTTAACGTGGGAATATTTTTAATAATATTTTTTTGAATTAATGTTGAGTAGCAAGCGGAGCCTATTAATTGTCTTTCGGTTTATAATTTGCAATTTGGTCCCGTCTTGGCAGTCGGGAGAAAAAAATATTGATAAGCAACAAGCATAATGTCACTCGTATTTATCTATACTACTTATAATAAAACTGTAACAGGTGAAATTCTGTACATTGAAGATATTTTGAAAATTTTTTTGGAGGGCACTCTATTATTGATACTGAAACCAAAACTGTATTTTTTTTCATTTTTTTCTGTCTGTCTGTCTGTCTGTCTGTCTGTATCTTGGCTGAGCATCACGCCGAAACTACTGAATGGAATCAAATAAAACTTGGCACGGTTTGAGTTCATACTACGAGGTAGGACATAGGATAGTTTTTATCCTGAAATTCAGCACGGTTCCCTTGGGAGAGGGGATAGAAGTCAAAATACGTACTTAGCTGTAATTCATCAACGCGTAGTCCGATTTCATTCATTCTTTTTTTTGTTCAAAAGCAGGTACTTAAGGATTGTTCCGTAAAAATTTCAAGGTCATTGGTTTTGTAGTTTAGAAATTACATATGCCATGAAAAGGTGAGGGTAGAGAAGGGTATAAACGACTATTGCGAACGAAGTCGCGGGTACAGCTAGTTTTTAAATAAAGGCTGAGGAAGTTATTCCTAATATGTGTCACTGTCATCTGTCATTTTGACACTATCAATCAAATATAACTGAAATATAATTTCACGCTTTGAAAAAACTACTGGATTTCATTTTATTTTCCCCTATTTATATTCAAAACAACAGCCATTGAATACTTTACGCTCGCCCCAATACAATATGCATGTTCTGCGCGTGCGTCAAACATCTCCCCTGTTCTAAATTTGAATAGTTTTACATTATGTCAACTGGTGTTATGGATTGCAAAATTGATGACCGTGATTTTAGAAACTAAAAAGAAGTAAAAAATAACTTTGAAACCTACTTTTTATGGGCCTTATCATAAACTCTTCGAGAAATATCAATAACTTTGATATTTCGTACCATGACCTATAAAAAATGTATTGAAGTAGAGTTACTTTAAGCTTGAAATATGACGTTTCATGATGGTTTGTAAGAGCTTGCGGTAAGGCAATGCCTGTTCCCTAGACTTCGAACAGCGGGTTCTTTTACGGAAGAATGTATAGTGACATTTCATTCTTTTTTTCTTTCTAACTCATCATCTTCTTGCCCTTATCCAACGTTATGTGGGGTCGGCACAACATGTGATCTTCCTCCATTTCCCTCTGTCATTCGTCATCTCAGTACTCACTCCTTTCTTACCCATGTCATCTTTCACACAGTCCATCCATCTTTTCTTTGGCCTACCTCTACCCCTGTATCCATCTACATTCATACCTAACACTCTCCTTGTCACATGGCATTCATCTCTTCTCATAACATGTCCATACCACGCTAATCTATTACTCCTCATCTTTTCTGTCACCGGTGCCACTTTCAGACTTCCTCTGATATACTCATTCCTTATTTTATCCATCCTTGTCACTCCACACATCCATCTCAACATTCGCATCTCCACCGCATGCACTCTTTTCTTTCTAACTATGATGTTAATAATTATGGGAAGTGAGATTTGGTACAAATTGCTACAAGTGAATTGAATTTCGAGGTATTTGTTGGTTTATTTAATACACTTGATTCCGCCCGCGGCTTTTTTATCCGGTACATCCATCAACACTGCATCAAAATCTTCCCAGAACTTCTCTTTCACAACGTCATCACATCCAGTCTGCGGTGCATACACACTTACCAAACTAAATCTCCTAACAACAACTTCACCATTATCACTCTGTCATTCATCCTCTTAACATCCGTCACACATTTTTTCAGTTCACTGTCAAGCACCACACCTACACCATTTCTCTTACCATCGCTTCCACAGTAGAAAAATTTATATCCCACCCCAATTTCTCTCGCTTTCGTTCCCTTCCATTTTGTCTCTTGCAAACATGCCACATTTATCCTTCTCCTTTCTAATACATCAGCTAACTCTCTTCCTCTTCCAGTCATCGTACCTACATTCCAACTCGCAATCCTCAATCGTACATCGTGGACTCGCGTCTTACGTTGCACCCGTCCCTGGTGCAACAACCCTAATCCATTTCTCGCAGCCGCCGGGTGCTGCGCCTGCGCGTTGCCTCGGGGGTACGCCCTAGCATTATCACTATTTCCTTTTATACTCTGAACCATGTTGTAGAAAAGGTTTGGCTTTATGTTTTATGACCGGCCGCCTGCCTGACGTCAACCTCTTTGGGAACACTCCTTGTTGGTTGTGTCTAGCCGACGATGACTAAATGGCCCCCATCGTCGCCTTTAAGGCCATCCACATTGCCTTGCTGCCTCGCCACCGAAGGTGGATTGCAAAATGCCGAGGCAGACTTAGAGCACTAAACGGGAAGCAACCGCATAGGCTTGAGTTAGACACTCAAGCCCCCCCCTCACCAGGTTTAGCCCACGAGTCGACGTGGTTTCCGGGTTGTGGCCGCTGCATGCAGGACAGCTTCTTGGAGCCACTGGTGAGAGATTTATGGGGCGTCAACGATTTTAACTAGCACCTTATCACCTTTAAGGCCGACTGATAAAATTAGACGCTGACCCCCCACTACACCCCACTACACTACACCACTACATACCTTGTCAGCATAGTACTTACAATAAAGTCAAAATATACCTATTTATTCAATACTAGCGGCTACTCGCGACTACGTCCGCAAAAAAATATATGTCTGGATGTATGTTTGTTACTCTTTCACGTTGAATCTTCTAAACGGCAAAAAATTTGGCACAGCTATAGATTATGGTCTGCAATAACACATAGGCTACATTTTATCCCGGAAAAATGTACGGGTTCCGTGGGATATTTGTTTTTGTTTTCAAGGTGTAACGCGGGTGAAGCCGCGGGCGGAAGCTAGTAATTTATAAATTTGGGCATTTATTCATGATATTCGGTTACCCCCAGGAAGTGTCTGGCTCAGCTCCACACAAAAACCAGAATAATTCAAAATCCAAAAAAGATACTTATTCGACTTTTTCACGAATTTAAATCTCTTGGAAGGTCAGAATATTTTGCATCGATCAATATTTATTTGGAGCTCGACGTTTCCGCAATGCAATTTCAGCTGAATTTCAGGTTCCGTACGTTTCCTGTGTCATTAGGTCTCCCGAACCAGTGTGGTGAAAGGATTATAGGGTGCGTCCTCCACCTGGAATTGAATCTTCAAACTTTAGGTTCTAAGACATGACGGTTTCCTCACGATGTTTTACTTCACCGTTTGAGAGTACCTACTCCTTACAATAACAAAGACAATAAAAAAAGAATTAGCGAAAACGGCTCAGCCGTTCTCGAGTTTTGGCGAGACAAACGAACAGCAATTCCTTTTTAGATATAAAGAAAGAAAAATATATCTATATGTGCACTATCTTAAGATCGGAAGTCTAATACCTACTACCACTAAACCACAAATTCGCTATTATAATATTTTTATAGTATTTGTAGAAGTAGGTACCTACGAAGAAAAAGCGACGTCCGACAATAAAGATATTGATAGACAAATTACTTAAAATCGCTTTGTCTTTTCCGTAGATAGAAACACTAGCTTTTGCTAGGGTCGTAGATCAAAATTACCACCACAGCGGAATCATTATGACATACTCAACAGTCAAATTATAAAAATGGCGGATATAATTATAACTAACATTATAATGTAGGTACTGGGTACACGCAAAATGATTAAAAAAACACACGAGTCTAATACCCTCCTCAAGTCGGTTAAAACTAAAGATATTGAAGTTATTGTTATTTAGAGATTGACCCAATTTATTCATGTTTCTAAGAACCACGAAACTTAGTGACGTTTCATTCAGTAGGGTTCATTATAACGAAAAACTTTGGCTCCTTTATGCAATAAAATAGATACGTTTTAAAATAAATAAATCCTACTAATATTATAAACGCGAAAGTTTGTAAGAATGTATGGATGGATGGATGTATGTTTGTTACTCTTTCACGCTAAAACGGCTGAGCGGATCTGGATGAAATTTGGCACAGATATAGATTATAGTCCGGAAGAACACATAGGCTACTTTTATCCCGGAAAAATATAAGGTTCCCGTGGGATAGATTTGTTTTTGTTTTTCAAGATATCACGCGGGCGAAGCCGCGGGCGGAAGCTAGTAAATAATAAATATTGCTGGACCTTTCGCGATGGAGATGCGAATGTTGAGATGGATGTTTGGAGTGACAAGGATGGATAAAATAAGGAATGAGTATCAAATAGAATGTCTTTGAGTATATTAGAGGAAGTCTGAAAGTGGCACCGGGTGACTGAAAAGATGAGGAGTAATAGATTAGCGTGGTATGGACATGTTATGAGAAGAGATGAATGTCATGTGACGAGGAGAGTGTTAGATATGAATGTGGATGGATACAGGGGGAGAGGTAGGACGAAGAAAGATGAATGGACTGTGTGAAAGGTGACATGGGTAGGAAAGGAGTGAGTGAGATGACGAATGATAGAGGGAAATGGAAGAAGATCACATGCTGTGCCGACCACTTAACGTGGGAAAAGGGTAGGAAGATGATGATGATGGTCGGATCTTTCAAACAACGCCATCTAGCCACAAAGACTATAGGTGCCTACTTTGGACTGTAGATTGCTGATAGATTAATTATATTATTAAGATAAAATCTTACCTTACCTTATCCTCTCAGCTTAGTCAGTCGTGTCACAAACATGCTTAACACGTGCCAAGCGACTAAGCCGCGGGTTTCCTCACGATGTTTTCCATCACCGTTTGAGTGTCATCATCATCATCTTCCTGCCCTTTTCCCACGTTAAGTGGTCGGCACAACATGTGATCTTCTTCCATTTCCCTCTGTCATTAGTCATCTCAGTACTCAGTCCTTTTTTACCCATGTCATCTTTCACAAGTCCATCCATCTTTTCTTCGTCCTACCTCTCCCCCTGTATCCATCCACGTTCATGCCTAACACTCTCCTCGTCACCTGACATTCATCTCTTCTCATAACATGTCCATACCACACTAATCTATTACTCCTCATCTTTTCCATCACCGTTCGAGTGTACTGGAATAAAAAATAGCTTATCTACATCCATACCGAAAGATATTATACTTGTCCTGAATTCAATAAAATAGGTTATGTCTAGAACATTCAGTCGCCGTGAACAAATAAGTAAACAACAGTGTCCTAAATACCTATTTTTCTTTGTTCTTCTTGTGAAATCGGCCTAAATAGGCACAAGTTGATAGGCTATACAAAAAGAGCGCTAGGGCCCAGAGAGTTTCTTGTCAGTTCTTCTCGCACTGGGGATAGGACTGGAATTGGCACTAAGACTCACTTATCTAGTATGTAAGACGATTCAAAGTGATCCTTGTGATATTACTGAATAAAGATTATTGACTATTCACACAGACCATCCATCTCTTCTTTGGCTTACCTCTACCCCTGATCCATCCACATTCATATCTAACAATCCCTTCGTCACATGACATTGAAAAATGGCGTTTTCTTGTTCTTTAATATGCCATCTGTCATGAACACTTGCCAGTGTCAAGTTTTTTTTTATTAAGCACGTCTATGGCTTTTGCGGCAATGAAAAAAGATGGCTGTTTCAATTGTTTATAAATGTAGGTAATATATTCATCATCATTCTCCTGCTCTTACCCCACGCGTGGGGTCGGCACATGTTTCCTTCTTCCGCTCACTCCTATCATTCGTCAACTCTGAGTCTACTCCTCTTACATTCATATCATCTTTCACAATCAAACCACTTCTTCTTCGGCCCCTCTCTCAGATACACTCATACCCATAAATTTGACACAAATTTATGTAAAAATTTGTCTTCCTCATAGAGATATTTGTTTATGGTATAGCTAGTTAGAGAGTCCGCATTCTCCCGCTATTTTGAGGAAATAAAACCAGGACAAATAATCAATTTTCCTCACAATAAAAGCACCCGTTTTCCCGTACGAATTCTGGCAACTAAAATAAATTATTCAGAAAGTTTAAAATTTAAAAGTTGCCCCATTTTAACACTAACGGCATTTTTTGTATGAGAAGATAAATAAATACGTGAAAATTTTACACAGCGCCATCTATTTATCATAATTTTTAAGTATTAATGGACGATTCTCATCGATTTGAAATTTCACAGTTACCTATTTAAAAAAATAGCCTTGATTTTAGAGCTCGTCTTTCAAGATAGAGAAATAAAAGATTGGTTGAAAATAAGTTATTTCACGAAGTATTTTAAAGTCAGATAATTAATTATTTTTTAGATCGAACTATCAGTATCGATTCATTTCGACAGGGTTCCATCCCATTTCGATCGTGCGCAGATTATACACACAAATTCAAATTGACTCGAGTGTTTTTTTTAAACTATGGCGTGACGTAAGTTGTCAGTCAAATTTGTAATCTATGGAATATCAGTGACACATTGACAAGTAGATGCAATGACGCGCGGAAAGAGAATTAAATTGTAAATATCTTCAGCTTTTTGGAGAATACTGGAGGGGATTTTTTCTGATGTTTTCGACTGAAGACTTAACGTTCTAGTTTTTTATTTTTTCTCGTGATATTTTATTGTTTTATTGTGTATTTTTTGTGGTTAATTTTCCAATAAAGTCCGAGTTCTTGACTCAGGTGTGAGATATATGAACTTATGTGGAAGTTCCTTTCTAAATCCATTATAAAATTTTCCAAGAATATAATAAAAACAGTCATTGTTTGTTTAAAATTAACTTGACAACACTTAAGTTAGTTTATAACTAGCGTTTATCGCAAAAACTAAAAATTCCATGTGAACGTAACAGAAAACAGATTTTTACGCCTCCATATTGGATTTTTTGACATTTGCATAGCCTATGTCACTCGTGTGAATCAGACGAGTCTAACGACACCATTTCTCAAAATTCATTCAGCCGTTTAGGCTACAGCGACAGTTAGAAAAACTCGCATACATACATACATACGTAGATCATCATCTTCCTGCCCTTTTCCCACGTTATGTGGGGTCGAAACAACATGTAGATAATCTTCTTCCATCTCCCTCTGTCATTCGTTATCTCAGTACTCACTCCTTCCTTACTCATATCATCTTTCACACAGTCCATCCATCTTTTCGTCCTACCTCTCCCCCTGTATCCATCCACATTCATACCTAACACTCTCGTCGTCACATGACATTCATCATGCCAATACCACGTAATACACATACGTACGTAGAAGTCCAAATATTGTGTTGCACAATCATCATTCTCCTGCCCTTATCCCACGCATGGGGTCGGCACAACATGTTTTCATCCACTCACTCCTATCATTCGTCAACTCTGAGTCTACTCCTTTTACATTCATATCATCATTCACACAATCAAACCACTTTTTCTTTGTCCTTCTACTTGCTTACCCAGATAGAGGTCATCCAACGGATCTAGGCATTCGTGAAATTAGCCACAGGTGCGAGTTTGCGCATATACAGTTCCTTCCGCCCCTCCTCATACCTCCAATTGCTCCCGAAAAACGATACTGCGCAGCTCTTGCGGCTAACTTCACGAATGCCTAAATTCGTTGAGCGAGCTATAGGTACACTCATACCTATAACGTTTTTGTTGCACAATGTCTGTTATTATTTAAATTCCGAACGAAGTGTCGTGGCGCCACTGCGCCGTTATTCTATATTCAAATGTTTAACCTATTTTCCCGAACTCAAGGGAAGCGGACCTTCTATGGAAAAGTACAGAATGCAATTTGAAAATGTTTTTATCTATTTACTAGCTTCTGCACGCGGCGTCGCCCGCGAAGTACCTACATAAATTATAGCCTATGTTCATCCTGAAAGTTCATTCTACACATTGGTGAAAGAATTTTTCAAATCGGTTCAGTAGTTTCGGAGCCTATTCAATTCAAACAAACAAACAAACAATCAAATCTTTCCTCTTTATAATATTATATAGTATAGATAGACGTACCTATTCAACGAATATAACCTATGTCAATCTTTTTTTATTGGGATCGCTTTCATAATTATGTAGGTACTACATTTGCCATAATATGTCACTCTTGTGATCCAAACGAACAACGACAACTCATACGAATATTAGTCAAAACGTCTAGTCCATTGGGCTACAAAAATGACGGTTTTTGTGACTGCAGACCATGACAGACAAATTGACAGACTAATAATTTTTGTGATTATTGAATAATATTCACTTATAATTCCTCAATTGAACCCAGCATTTAAACCCAGTCATTTTTCTCAATTCAACCTATATTTTTCAATTTGAGTTCATATCACACACTTATTTATTACCTAATGGTATACATTCTGAAAATATGAAAATAATAGGTAGGTACCTAATAGTGAATTTATGCATAATATGTAACGCCAATGACCTAAAGAAACCATAAGTTATATAATTTAAATAAAAAACCATTTAAGGTCAATTTCTTCTTGTCTATTTCCGTCGCTGCCGAAAGAAAATATAGTTAGGTTCCTATTGCGATTATATTCTATATTCAGGATTACCAATTTAAAAACTACCGCTATTAAAACTCCTATTACTACCAGCAAAGAGTCCGAAATCAATTTAAAAATCGCTTAGTTGAATTGTTGAAATATTGAATAAGTGAAAATGCTAATACCTAGAGTATAAAATGGCGGGCGTCGCATCACAAGGCGCAGTGCGAAACGGCGAGCACACGCTTCCCGCCAACACTCCTGTCACTGGTGTGACCACTCTAAATAATTCTTTTAAGAAAATGAGTGTTATTTTCTTCGTGGTTATCGTGGCGTTTGCGGTGTATAAACTCTTTATGAGGAACACCGTAGCGTTGAAAGAGGTCGGCAAATATAGCGACAAGAAGGTTGCTATGCTAAAACCGGCGCCCGGACCTTTTTCCTTCCCGATTATTGGTAATTTACACCTTTTGGGAAAGCACGAATCACCGTTCCAATCCTTCACGGAACTGGCTAAGGAGTATGGAGATATCTTCGGTTTGAAGCTGGGAGCGTCGAAGTGTGTCGTCGTTAATAATCTGGAGTTGATTAGGGAAGTTTTGAATCAGAATGGCAAGTTTTTCGGCGGTCGGCCGGACTTTTTGAGATTTCATAAGCTGTTTGCTGGCGACAGGAATAATTGTAAGTACATACCTACCATTTTTTTTAACTAACGAAGAAAACCTCAGTGGCGTAGCGGGCGAGAGTCCGCCTGCGACGCAAGAGGTTGCGGGTTCGTTTCTCGCCGCGAAACAAATTTGTATACGATCTGCAGAAATTTGTTCCGTTGGCCTGGGTGTTTTCTATGTATAATAAAAAATATCTATCTATGTATATAATGTATTAAAATATATCAGTTATCTAGTACCCATAACACAAGCTTTGAGTAGCTTACTTTGGGGCTAGATGATGCTGAAGGTTTTCAAGAGTATGCCAATCTACCTATACAAATTTTTTAAGTTTTTTGAACTGCCGAAAAAGAAGTTTTCCAAGAGGACGCGTAAACTTCTTTAAAATTTAGAAATAGTTTTCCTATTTCTTGTTTGTTTTTTTACTAGGTGTTGCCCCTGACTTCGCCCGTATTTAATTTATTTTCAAATGTTTTAATAGTAATAATCTATGCAAGTATTCGGTGGTTTGTTTGTAGTTAGTTGATTGGCTCCAGGCAGACAGCGGGTTTGAGTCCCGCCCGTTTTTTTTACAAAATGTCAAAAATCTTATATGGCGGCTGTAAAACTCTATTTTTATTTACATTCAGTCGTTTTAATTGAACATACCGGATTAAATATAGATGTTATAGGTACTTACCTAACCACTCTAATTTATTTTATAACTAGCAACACGGCCCCGGCTTCACACGGGTAGCAAAAGTATATCTCTATTTTTTTTATATAAAATATAGCCTATGTTACTCAGGTATAATGTAGCATTCTAATGGTGAAGGAATTTTTGAAATCGGTTCAGTAGTTTTTGAGTTAAGTCGATACAAACAAAAATACAAAAATGTAAAACTTTTCTATTTATAATATTATTAGTATAGATAGATAAACCTATTCGTAGTAGTTCCTTAATATTTGTAAACACAATTTTGGCTAGGTACTTTCATTTACCTACCTACCTACATCTCGGAAGCCTTACGCAATAAAACTTCATTCATTTCGACCTTATAACGAGCTTAGCTGGCAATAATTTAAAATTAGCGTAAATGGCAATACCTAAAATGAGCTTAGCTGGCAATATTTTAGTTCGGCTTATCAGCAAAACTTTTCATTAATAACCAAAAAAAATTGGTTTTTATGTAGGTAAACATTAGAGTGAATGTTACTAGATCTTCCCGCGACTTTGCTTGCCTTATTTAGTACATACATACATACATATAATCACGCCTCTTTCCGTAGGGGTAGGCAGAGACCACTTCTTTCCACTTGCTACGATCCTGACATACTTGTTTCGCCTTATTTAGTTTTCTTGCATTTTTTTATTTTTTAACTTTTTCGCCAATTATACCAAACTTTTGCTAACAAAGCATTACCTAACCGAGCATCATAATTAACAAGATTGTTAAAGTGTCGTTATCTATTTTACATCCTTTCATTTTACGGAAGTAAATCCTTTGTCAGGACATGGTGGAACACAAAACGGCTTAAAAGGCTAACGAGTTGTTAGTTTCATTAACAGAGCATTGTGAAACATTCTTCTAAATTAAATACACACTAAAAGATAGATATAAAAAAAAACTGATATATAAATTGTCGCAACTAAATTCTTATACCTACCTAACAGTTCTTGTAGTACGTATTATTGGTTTTAGAATAAATACATACTTAGTAATTTTACATTTATTTGAATTATTTTGATTATTGTTAGGGAAAAATCGCGTGACAATTTGCAAATTTAAACAGGACGCAACAATTCTCCTCAATTTGATATTTAACGTTATTTAAAAAACTTTTTTATCCTTGATTTTAGAGCTCATCTTTCAAGCTAGATAGCATGAAGATAAAATAATAAAAAATTGGTTGATAATAAGTTATTTCAAAAAGGGTACATTTAAAATTTACTAATATTTTACGAGGAAACCAAAATTGTTTGTTGCGAACAATGACGAATAGTGAGAACAATGACGAAACCCTTATGGAAAATCGTCCACGATCGGCGGATCAGCTATTTTTGATAAATACAAATGCTATGTTACGCATTCCATACGAGGGTATTCTCTAGGTTAACATAATAAATATTAATACGTAGTTCATGTGACAAGTAATTAAATACTTATGGTGTAGTTATAGAACCAAGGTGAAATTATGCCACTTGAGACCGAATAGGAGATAGTTTTCGGCTGCTTCTGTGGCACGTTTAGCTTTATAGAATTACTAGCTTCCGCCCAAGGCTTCACCCGCGTGGCACCTTGAAAAACAAAAAAAATCTATACCACGGAAACCGTACATTTTTCCGGGACAAAATGTAGCCTATGTGTTATTCCAGACCATAATCTATATCTGTGCTAAATTTCACCCAAATCCGTTCAGCAGTTTCAGCGTGAAAGAGTCACAAACCATCCAGACATCCAGACATCCTTACAAACTTTCGCGTTTATAATATTAGTAGGACTAGCTGCTGTGCCCGCTTCGTCCGCGTAGAATAGTGACTTTCGGCATTTTAATTTTTTTAGGCTATTTATTATGCAATTAAAACACATACTTAAACACATTAAAATAAGCTATTTACTGTATTTTACTGCAAATAGGTAATAATTATGTCGAAATATATAATATGACGCACATGTTAAGGATTTTTACGCTATGATTCGCAATAAAATAACATCAATAAAACGCAGGATACTGGGCAGCACTAACTGCCTCATAGGGGTTCTGGCTGGAAGACATTGCAGTAATCTGCAAAGACACTGGACGTCAAGCCTGATTAACCCCTATGCAAAACATATTTATTACTTAAATTGATTCTGTGTGTATGACTTTTTGAAACTGTGTGACATTTAAATTTATTACTTATAATCTATGGATCTTTTTGTTGTCTGAATCAATAAACGAATTTAATTTAATTTAATTTAATATTAGTAAGGTTTACGTTACTCTCGACTTCGTCCGCAAAAATAGTGTGCCACACTACCGGGCGGTAACTGTAGCATCTTACGTTTCAGAGACTAATATTCATAATAATTATTATAGTATGTCATATTTTAGGTCATGGTCACAGTGAAGGAAAAGATGAGGAGTAATAGGTTAGTAATAGGGTAGAGGTAGGCCGAAGAAAAGATGGATGCACTGTGTGAAAGATGATATGAGTAAGAAAGGAGTGAGTGAGATGACGGATGATAGAGGGAAATGAAAGAAAACGTGTTGTGCCGACCCCATAGAACATGGGAAAAATGCAGGAAGAAGAAGAAGGTGAAACTAGCCCTAAAGCTCCGGAAACATTATGGAATATAAATTAAATTTAGTACCTATATGTATACAAAACACAATAATCCTCCATTAGCATTATAATTATGCTAATAACGTTTTCTGTTAGGGTTACCTTTACGGTTTGTTTCTACTGTTAGTTTGCAATGTAGGTAAGTATTTAGCAATGTTAACCTAGTTAACTCTTTGTAAGGATTAAAAATTTGTTCGTAAATATTTAGCATTTTTAAGTTAGTTTTCAGAACAACACAATTGTCACCATTGAGACTAGAATTTTGTTATAAGTAGGTAGGTACTAGCCGAAACTGTAACACGATATTTACAAGTTTGTTTTGATTTCAGTTCGTACATGCGCGGTATTTCGTAAGATTTGCAAATTTTTAGGCCGGTACTGACACAGTTTTTACTGCCAAATTCGAACTATTTAGGTAATTTTAGTCATTCCAAGAGTTTTCAAAATTTTGTCTATCGATGTGACATTTGTCGTATTGAATTGTATGTAGGTTAAGAAAATTAAACAAAAAATCAGATTGAAATTTAAATTTTTAGAACCTAGGTTTCAGTTTTAGAAAACGTCGTTTACTAAAAAAACCGAGCCAAGGCCAAAACTCCCTGCATACTAAATTTCATGAAAATCGTTGGAACCGTTTCCGTGATAAATAAATATAAGTGAACATTCCACACAGCGCCATCTAGCCCCAAACTAAGCAAAGCTTGTAGGTACTATGGGAACCAGATAACGGATAGATTAATTATATACTTTTTTTAATACATACATAGAATAGATAATAACACCCACACACAGAACAAACCTAGGCGTTCATCACACAAATGCTTATCCTGGGGGATCGAACCCACAACCTGCAGCGCAGAAGGCAGAGCTACTACCAACTGAGCTGTGAGGCAAAATAGTTTACCAACATCATCCTCCTACCCTTTTCTCACGTTATAGGGGGCACAACATGTGATCTTCTATTTTCCTTTGTCATGTTAATACTCACTCCTTTCTTACCCATGTCATCTTTCACACAGGCCATCTTTTTATTTTCACTACCAACTGAGCTGTAAACCAATAATCTTCACTGTATCTTTCTTTGTCCTCAGCTCTGGCGCTTTGTGATTGGTCCAGTCTCCAGACCAGACGTCGCAACCTTGCGAGACGCCATTGCGGCCCTAAACAACACACTGATAATTTCGCCCGCATCGGTTCTATAGCCACATTCGAAGCGATAGACCTTATCCAAACCCTCAAGACGAAAGTGAGGAACACCGATGGCCCGATCGAAGTGAAACCGTGTCTCATGAGCTCTGCCATGAATATGTTCACCCACTACATGTGCAGTGTTAGATTCGATCCGGAAAACGATGTTGAGTTCAAGAAAATCGTAGACCATTTCGATGAGATCTTCTGGGAAATAAATCAGGGCTACGCTGTAGATTTCCTGCCGTGGTTGTCTCCATTTTACAGTAAACATATGGAAAAATTGTCGCAATGGTCGTCAGATATTCGCGCTTTCATTCTATCCCGTATCGTTGAACAGAGAGAACACGATTTGGATATTGACACCCCTGAAAAAGATTTCCTAGATGGATTATTAAGAGTTCTGCATGACGACTCGACTGTCGACAGAAACACAATTATATTCATGTTGGAAGATTTTCTCGGAGGTCACTCTTCTGTTGGAAATCTGGTTATGTTATGTCTCACAGCAGTCGCGAGGGACCCAGAAGTTGGGAGAAAAATTCGCATTGAAATCGAAGCGGCTACCAAAGGCAAAAGGGCTATAAGTCTTACTGATAGAAATAATTTACCGTACACTGAAGCTACTATTTTAGAATGCTTAAGATATTCGTCATCACCGATCGTGCCTCATGTAGCTACAGAAAACGCAGCTGTAGCCGGTTTTGGCATTGAAAAAGGTACTATTGTTTTCATAAATAATTACGAACTGAACATGTCCGACCAGTATTGGAGCGAGCCATCGAAATTCGATCCCAGCAGATTCCTGGAGAAGAACAAAATGCGCGTACGCAGAAATTCACAATGCGATTCCGGGATGGAGTCTGATAGCGAGAAGAATGGACCGGCTACTAAAATATCTGAAGTGGAAAAGGAGGTTTTGTCTGTAAAGAAGAATATTCCTCACTTTTTGCCTTTCAGTATTGGGAAAAGAACGTGTATTGGGCAAACTTTGGTAACTACGATGAGTTTCGTCATGTTCGCGAACTTGATGCAAGAATTTGAGGTAAGAGCGGTGGATAAGAGCGATTTGAGGCAAAAACCGGCATGTGTTGCGTTGCCTAAGGATACTTACAGCTTACATTTGATACCGAGAAAGTAGTTAAAAAATAAAAAATAAATCTTTTTGTAGTTATACACTTCTGCTTGTAGGTTGTCGATACTATTCCTCAGTTATTATTACATTGAATATTATATATTTTTGGGTATATTTAAGTGATTTTTTGTATTAAAATATAGAGTATAAGCCAATCATATATATCTAGGTATATGCCTTTAAATTCAAAATTTTCTAAATAAGGTAAGCCTAATTTTTTTAATTGATAAATACTTTTTGAGCGATTATTTTTTTTGGATGTGTATCGACACCATTAGTGGAAAAGTGCTCAAGCTTTTATTTATTATCTCACTTGCTTCTGTTCGCGATTTAATCTTAAAGATTGGCTGTTTCCAACGACTATCCGCATGGATTTAATTTACGAAAACATTTTTCCAGACAGATTTCAATGAAACCAAAAATGTTTTAAGCTAAGTTTAATCTACTCGTATAATGTGAAATTTCACGAAAATTCGTACAGTAGTTTCGGAAAATAGCGTAAGCAGACGTACAAAAATTTTAGAAATAGATATTTGATTTTTTCTTAGGTAGGTAAGTATCTGTTTTTCTTTCAATATTGGTTTAGATCCTTTTAAATATTGGTTTATTATATTCAATATACAGACAGCTGATTCTACTATTTTATTATAGGTATGTTTACAGGGTGTCCAAACTAGTAACTATCCCAAGGGGGTCGATTCCGAAAACTTACGCGTAACATCATAATATTCTACGACTTTAGTGAATTCGATGTTATAAATCAATTTCTAACTTATTCCAAAATTATTCAAATCGGTTCAGCAGTTTCTTGGCAAACAAATATCCATCCAAATTTTTATATTACTCTAGTTGTTGCCCGCGACATTGTCCGCATTTCAAAATGTTTTAATATTAATTCTGCTAATCAAGGCGAAAAAAATCCAAAATCATTAAAAATGGGTCGAGCCGTTTTCGAATTAATGGTCTAACGCGATTTTATTTTTAGAATATTTAGATTATGTATAGTAAGTACTTATAGAATTAAATCACTCAAAAAAGATAGTTTCAAGATAACACACGAACTGAAATCAAACGTAATTTTAAAATGTGGTTATGGTCTGTCTCGTTCGTCTTAACTTTATTAGTATTGCTTTCTTACTCGCACTACTTGGGGGAAAGTTGGTGATTCTGTTGTTTACGGACTAGCTAAAATTTCCATAAATGTTTTTATTTTTTGGTCTGCAAACGTGTATATTTTATAAAAAATAAATAAGCGTAACTAGTGTAGGTAATTTAACACTTAAAATAATCTAAAATTGTCATAATGTTTTTGTATTGTAGGTATCGATTTTCCGCCATTATTTTAGCCATAATTAACATGGCTACAGTGAACGGAAAAATACATGGAAGCATTACTTCAGGGGAAATATTTATAGACACCAAATTTCACAAATTGAAACTCTTTCGTGGATTTGCCAAAAATGTATTAATGTCGACTTTATTCCCTTGACCTTGACCCTTGTTTGGGTTTAAATTGCCGTGTGACTTATAATAAGCAATATTTATTATTAGTATTAGACGGGTATTTATCGCGTTTAAATTACCTTATATTTTCCCGACGTTTCGACAGGTTTGCACGCTGTCGTGGTGCGAACCAGCGTGTAAACCTGTCGAAACGTCTAATAATAATGTTTTCAGATCGCGTAAGTTTAAAAGTAAATAAGCAATATTATTTTTTGGCATAATTGACAAGCTTATCACACAGCACATTTTTTTTGTGGAGTCATTGTAGCTCAAGGAATGTTTCCATGTACTTTCTGTTCACTGCATGGCTAGGTACTAAATTTTAAGCCACAATTTACATGTCTACTCAAATTGATTAAAACATGTATCTTTACACATTTCAGACTAATTAAGAACTGCCACTTTAAATATTTACGCTTGTTTAGACTTTGGTGTGAAACTAATAAGATCGTATTTTAGGAAATTTTAGCTAGTCTGTCGAAACAGAATTAGGTACACATTGATCTAACACTTCAGTGTTTTGTCTCACGTCTTTATCATAGGTACATAGAAATAGTATGTAGATTAAAAAAAGCATTTATTTTTGCATTTTGTGTAGTGATGCATTTAATAAAAAAATATTAATAAATCCAAAGTACTTTATTGTATGAGAAAGTTCAAGATTTTTTAATGTCTATGGCTGTTAAAAGACCTAAGAGTTCAAATTATAAGTATCTACAAACCATTTACTTGCATTGCTATTTATTGCATGATAGAAAAAATTAAAATGTTCAATTGATTAATTGTTTTAATTGCTTGACTATGCAACAAAGTAAAATAAAAGGTTTATTTTTTTTCAGTATATATCAAGGTTCGTTTTGAAATGTATCATTTTTGACCAGTTTATATATGATTGTAGGTATTTTTAACTAAGTTCCTGGATTAAACTTAGTTCTATTTGTTACTTCTCAGTACTTACTCTTTGGTCTTTGTGTGAATGTGTTTTTTTCGGTTTATTTTAAGTTTTATTTGAAAATTGATGAAACGGAATAATAATTAAATATTTGGAAAATTTTCAAGAATTCCGGATATAAAGTTAACTTTTCAAATGAAATGAAATAAGTACTAAAAAAGTTTCAAAATGATAGACATTTTCTGTCAGTTTAATGATGCTTTAAAGTGACATTTCTTGATAGTTTTGCAATAAAATAGCTTTCCAGAATTCATTACCTACTTACATATTTTGATAAAGGAAATCGGATCAACTGTCCAAAAACCTTGAGAGGTTTGAGATAGAAATTGATAGCGTAGATTACCGATGCAAAATATATGTTTTTTGTAATTTTTTATAACATTTGCCGTAGAAAATATCTAATTTACCATACAAGACCATGGTGACTTTTTTTTTTAATATTTAAAACGTTTATGTTTATTAAACTACTAGACCGTCACTGGAAGCTTTATATTGGAGATGGTCGTATCCGTTTCCGTCGTATTTCTACCAGTTTTGACTCTTTTGTTGCCTAGTACTTCCGGTCAAGTGGCGCCACCTGGTGGCTGCGTGTCGCTTTTGTTTCTTAAAACGTACCGCGCCATACTGGACTCATTGGCGTTTCGTATTCCGTCGAAGCAACTTGTGTCCAGCAGCTCAGTCTCCGTGCCACAGTTGTTAAAGTAAATTTAAAATTATTATTATATTTGTGAGTGTTGCAAATAAGGAAAGCTGTAAGTAATATTGAATTATAATAATTACTATGACATGATCATCTCTTTTAACGGGTTTTCCGTTCGGATCATGTTCATACTTATAAATACCAGTTTATTTTAGTACTTTCTACTCGAGTTTTATTCTTATTATACAAATTTTAACCTTGCAGTAATGGATATGAACGATACGGTTTCCCAGCCACAAGCTGAGGCTAACACGAGTGGAGTTCATAAGCGTGCTCGAAGCAGTTCCAGTAGCAGCTCGTCGAGCAGTAGTTCTTCGAGCACATCCTCTCCTAGTAAACACAGCAAGAGACGACGTCGCCAGCAGAAACGCAAGAAGAAGCACGCGCGTCGTCGATCTGACCCTAGGATGAACAAACTAGTCCAGGACATGGGTGAGCTACATTGTTACCAATTTTATTACCAGTCAATCTGGTAATACCGCTTGTCACGATGAGGCTATTTATTCTGACGTTAGCGGCGATCTTTATGAAAATCACAATGTTACTGAAGAACCTTGTGTTCGCGACGAAGGTCAAAGTCAAAGCTCAGATTTTACATTTGATATCGAAACAAAGCTCAAAGAACCATCTGTTCCTAAAACCCCCGATAGCTATTTGAAAATGCTGCTTGAAGTCCAACGTTTAGGTAGTACCTCGTGGTCAGACGTAAGATACGCTGATACACAAAAGAATTACAACCATGCTCCAGGTTTCATAGACTTGGAAGCGAACGAAGAGGTCAAAAACTATGATACCTTACGCCATCACACACATGCTGATCGATCCTACGCAGCTATAACTTTTTGTATTCTAAAACAAAAAGAAGCGCTGCAGACAGGTATTCGTAGCCTTCTCTCATGGGCTAAAAATACGGACGTAAATTTCGATAATCTGAGCGATAAAGTTGAAGAATTGTTTCAAAAAGGTGACTTGCACAAAATATCTTCCGATCTTTTACAATTAGCTTGCGGACATCGAGCTGAGAGTATTGAGATGCGAAGAGAAACCATTACAAGTCAAGTAAGAGACCCCTTGGTTAAAGCCTCACTAAATAGAATACCCCCGTCTTCTACTTACTTATTCGAGTCTGAGCGTTTCACATCTACTCTTGAAAGGGCTGGAGGGGTCCGAAAGGCCTTTTGGCCTCAAAAGTCTGAGGGATTCCCACAAGGGAAATCCAACCAATCTATCAGCCGCCCCTCGCGGGGGCAAGGCGTTCAAAAAACTATGGTTCCATCGCGTGGAACCCAATATTGTTATCATGGGCCTGGTCTCTCAATGCAAACGCATTGTAACAACCCACCCTCGCGGGGTGGAAGTCATAATAACCATTTTCAATACCGAGGACAACCCTCTGGTGTGCAACATGAAAGCAATAATTACAGTGCCAGAGGTTCCTTTCACAACAGAGGCTCGCGGCCCGACCGTGGGAACAACCGAGGTCGTTCAAATGCGACAAGAGGTTTTAAAGGAACCCAAAAAAGGAAGCAATGACTGTCAACAGTTTCAAGCGGGTCAATTAGCGCAATTTCACCTGCAATGGAAGAAAATGGGAGCACCAGAAATAGTAATGAAATTGGTTCAAGGATACCGAATACCCTTTTTTCGAAAACCCCCATTGGTTTACCCGGAATTAATTCAAGGCCACTTTCACACACCGGTATCGGTAGAAATGACTACAATTGTAAACAAAATGAAAAAGCAGGGTATTCTAAAAATAGCTTGTCAATCTCCCAGCTTTGTGTCTCCCCTATTTCTAGTACCAAAGTCCGACGGTACAGCTCGGCCCATATTCAACCTCAAAGCGCTAAACGACTATGTACTTGCCGAACCCTTTCATCTCGTAAACATGTATCGAGTTCCAGACTTTTTGCAACCACAGGATTGGCTATGCAAAATAGATCTTTCGCAAGCTTACTTTCACTTGAAAATAGCAAAATCACACAGGCGCTTTCTACGCCTAGTATACAACAAAGAGTTGTTAGAAATGACCTGTCTGCCGTTCGGGTTGAGCACAGCTCCAAAAACCTTTTCCATTCTAACAAACTGGGTGGCTCGAATATTACGAGAAAGATGGAATGTCAGAATCCTAGTATATCTCGACGATTTCTTGATAGCACATCAAGATGCAGACGTACTTCGCAAGCATGTAAAAATTACAGTTCAAACAATGCAAAACCTGGGGTGGAATATCAATTTCGAAAAATCAGTTCTCAGACCTCAGACAAGCATAGTTTACTTGGGGATACTGTGGAGACCTTGGGACAATCTGAAATCTTTACCAAAAGAAAAGTCCAATGTCATTGCCAAAAAAGTAAGTCATGTTCTCGAACAAAAAATTATAACCTTAAAGGATTTGCAGAGGATAGTAGGACGCTTGAACTTTGCCAGCTTTGTAGTTCCTCGGGGGAGACTAAATCACCGTCAGTTGATCATGTTCATGAATTCCTTACCAGATCAATCGACAAAAGCGTACTCACTTCCAAACAGCGTAATCGAAGAACTGATTTGGTGGTCTCAGAATTTTCAGAGGTCAACAGCCTTGCACTACCCTCCTCCAACAAACTTTCTTACAACAGATGCCTCGGATTTGGCTTGGGGAGCACAGCTGAACGATTCAGCTCTGACAGGAACCTGGTCGCAAGAGGAACAAACTGTTCATTGCAACCAAAAAGAGATGTTAGCGATATTGCACGCGCTTCAAAACAAAGTTCATTTACTGCGTCACAGCTCAGTTCTCATTCAGTGCGACAACAGGACTGCAGTCGCTCACCTGAGGAACGAAGGAGGTACAAGATCAATACCGTTAATGAATATAACTTATCAAATTTTGAGTTTGTTAGACCTACATCAGGTACACTTCAACATACACTACATTCCAGGCAAGTGCAACAACCATGCCGATCACTTGTCACGTCACCGCAAACCTCCGGAGTGGCACCTACTACCAGCCTGTGTGGACATAGTGTTTGCAAAGTGGGGAATTCCAATGGTAGACTTATTTGCCTCAAAAACTGCCCATGTTGTGTACAATTATGTGTCTCGAGACCTGAAAGACCGCCATGCTCTTTTTCACGATGCGTTCAGTGTTCCATGGAACTACCCACTCGCATGGGTGTTTCCACCACCGTTTCTAGTCCCAAAAGTATTAGCACATCTAAACAAGTCAACGGGAATATATCTAATAGTAGTCCCTCGATGGGAGATGGTATTTTGGCGTGCGGACCTCAAGGCCAGAGCTCTAGCAGCACCGTTAACTCTGAAAAATCTACAGAGAAATCTGATAGACACGTCATCGGGGCTTCCTCCTCCGAACGTCGAGAACATAACTCTCGAAGTATGGAAATGTGGGGGTGGTCCGAGGAGTTAGTAACGTGGAACATCGAACAATTGTCACTGCTTAAAAATTCATGGCGTAAGTCAACCTTGATAACTTACGAAGTAGCTTGGAAACGTTGGTATTCATGGTGCAATTCTAATAGAATTAATTTCAAAAATCCTACGGGATCACAGTTGGCACAATTTTTGTCTGATCTGCATTTAGTTAACAAACTATCATACAATACTATACTTTTACATAAGTCTGTGGTCTCTACATTGTGTAATGCTGATACTTCAAGTCACTTAAGCTCCCATGTTTTGGTAAAACACATTTTAAAATCAATTGCACTAAGAAATCCAAAAACTCTTAAACCACCGATCTGGGATGTTGACAAACTGACTACCTTTTTATCAAGCTATAAAGTAGATATGAATAGCGAATTTCAAGTATCGCGTCATACAGCCATACTGTTGTTACTTTGTTCAGGAAGACGTATACATGATTTGACTTTACTAACAATAGACTCTGATCATTGCATAAGATCGAATGACTGTATTATTTTATGGCCTCAGTTCGGCTCAAAGACGGACAGCAGCAATCACAGACAGTCTGGTTGGAAGCTACTTCCGAATAGCGACAACTCTAACTTAAATCCACTTCTTTGGATAGAGAGATCTATAACATTATTAAATGAAAGACGTAGTATAGCCAGATCATTTAATTTATTTATTACAGTACGAGGTCTAGCTAAATCAGCCACACGAACAGTAATAGCGGGCTGGATCAAAACATTGTTAAAGGAGGCTGGTATTAAGGCTTCTCCTGGTAGCATCCGCTCTGCTGTATCCTCAAAGAGCTGGTTGGATAATCACTCTCTTGACGATATCCTTGCACGAGGTAACTGGCGTTCAGAAAATACATTTCGGCAGTTTTACAGGCGGGAGGTAATGAGTAGTAACAGTCAACCTGAAAGTATGGTACAAATGTTTAAACCAGTGAATTAAGTTTTGATTATTATGCAATATTTTTGATTATTCGTATTTTAATTGATAATAGTCATTATTAAATGATTATAGAATTAGATTAAATTATTAGTAAATAAAAATGATTATACTTACATACATTTGTATATATTTTGATATCACATTGGCGCATGTAGGTAGGTACATACCTACTCTAAATGTTTTTATTTTACAAGTGGCGTCACCAGGCGATAACAAACACGTCTCAATATAAAGCTTCCAGTGACGGTCTAGTAGTTTAATAGAAGCGTTTTACCTGAAATAAAACGCATATTAAAATACTTACCTCACTGGAAGCTTTCACTTTCAATTCTGCCCGGTGATTTCGAGCCAATGAGTCCAGTATGGCGCGGTACGTTTTAAGAAACAAAAGCGACACGCAGCCACCAGGTGGCGCCACTTGACCGGAAGTACTAGGCAACAAAAGAGTCAAAACTGGTAGAAATACGACGGAAACGGATACGACCATCTCCAATATAAAGCTTCCAGTGAGGTAAGTATTTTAATATGCGTTTTATTTCAGGTAAAACGCTTCTATTAAAATAATTTTCCGTCTATTAAAAACACGTCAAAATACAATCAAAATTCCTATTAGCTATTTTTTATTTAAAATATAAATTATATATAAATATATTTTCAATCTAAATAACATAAAAAAACGTACATTTTTGTCAGATTTTGGTCAGTTTATTAGAAAATAACGATCTACGTGTGTGGTCAAGGATGGGTGAGCTCTAGTCTCAATTGCAATGAGCGCTGCTACGCTTCGAAGGGCACATTATACAGGTAGCCCCCCAGATAATAACGATAACGGAGTTTTTCGTGTGACCAATCATAACTCACAACTTACTGACATACCTACAACTCACAGCCTAACTTGTCGTAGAAACTCGAAACTTTGTGCATGTATTTTTTTAGCTTACCTACATGCGCATTTTACGAAAGAAATTCCCATAATTCCTTAAATTATGGGAATCCTTATCCTAATTGTGTTGGACCGTTGATCTGATTGTGTTTAAAATTAACTTATATGTAAGTGGCGTTAACAGATTACCCCCTTGTTAACCCTTATTTATGGGGAACCACTTGATATGTTGTTTTGACATATTTTAATACACCAAATTGTACTTTAGTAACTTATTTCAACAAAATTGTTGGCTATTTTAAATGCCAAATGACATCATTTTTATTTTTGTTTTTAAAAATTTTTTTTTCGGTACCAATATGGACGGCAATCCTACTATTGGCGCCAAAATTGTGCTTCAAGTTGACATCTGTCAATGTCAAAATATAGGCCTTTGACTGAAGCCTGAACGAGTAGGTACCTACTTGCTGTATTATTCTAGAAATATAGTTATTTTATAGCTTAAATGTATACATCTTCTTTAAATAAGCATCTGTTTCTTAAATAGATTTTGTCAGTACCTACATATCTATAGAATCTATAGTATACATTATAGTATTTTTATAGAATAAGTGTTGTCAACGTCACTAAGTCTTGTTCTTCTTCTTTTTTGTTTATTGTATCTGTCTCTTTAATTTCAATTTCGCCAGTGTCCACTGTCAAGTGTTTAAATTAGTAGCATAGTCATAAACTCAGTCGAATTGTAGAGTCAATTTTTAACAAAAGATGGCTGTCTTGTTCAACATTCTCGGGAAATCTTCGGATGGAATAGACAAGAATAATTAACTTTTAATTCTCATAGGCTACACTGTCTAGAATATCAGAAGAAGTCCCAAAATGTATGTACTTAGGTGTACAAATAAATTGTTAGTTTTAAGATGACAGATGACATAATTATTCTAGAAGATGAAAACATTGAAATTTTAGTAATAAAATAACTATTGTTTTAGAATATAATCACTTTAAAACTGATGTGTTATTTTGCCGCCATTTTTTCTAGTTTTGCGTTGCCTTTTACAAAATGGCTGACAATAACGGCATTTCCTAATGTTTAATTTTTGGTTATGTATGTAGTATTAGTCTTGTAGTTAGAAAGAAGTTGTGATCTGTAGATGTTTTTATAGAATCTGAAATTATAGTTTGTACTTTGCAATTTAACTTGTTCTTTCATTGTTTTTCCACTGCCTACACCCTTACCTATGGTTAAAAATCTTTCTCTACAAGAATATCCTATTCTATTATTTAGGTACCTAGGTAGTATATACACAATTAAAATTTAAGTTTGTTATCAGATATTTATATAAAGTAGGTATCAGATTTTTCGAATATACTCGTAGGTACCTACGAATGCAACATGGGTATGTTCTAAATATTATGTTTAGACGTGCCTCTGTCTGTCTGACTACCCCCTTTGATATTCTCAAAGATCCAAGTAACTAGAGATCTGTAGGTACCCCTAGTAGGTATGTTTTTGATAGTTTACGAAAAACGTTTTTTCGAATACTATCTTTACATGCATTTACCTCCATCGCAAATGTTAAGGAACTAAAATAAGGCCGATATCGTGAATACTTGGTTTGAAAATCATTGCTGGGACTGCCGATTAGATATTTTCGATATTATCGACCTTATTTTAGTTCCTTAACATTTCCGATGGAGGTACATGTATGAAAGGATTTGAAATAAGTTTTCGTAAACTACCAAAAACTCATACTAGGGCTACAGAAGAGATATCTACCGACCCTGGGGGTTACAGTCGTGGTAATTATGTACCTAAGCCTTAGTAGGTAGGTAGGTATCTAAGTTAGGTCCTTTGAGGATCTTCGTGACCGTGACATTGCAGCGTGTCCGTGACAAAAATACGCCCACTACCCAATGTACATAGGTGCAATGATAGTTACGAGTATCTAATTCAGATATTAGTACTGATTTATCATAAATACATGAATAGAAAATCTAGAGCGCTGGTGGTGTAGTGGTAGCACCCCTGCCTCACGATCCGAAGGTCGTGGGCTCAAACCTGGTCGTGCACCAATGAGTTTTTCCATTAGAAAAATTTATGTGCGCAATGCCAGTGCTCTTAAACGGTGAAGGAAAACATCGTGAGGAAACCGGCATACCCTAGAACCAAAAGTTCGAAGGTATGTGTCATAGGTTAGTATTCTTATAAGCGGCGATGGGCTTGCAACCTGTCACGTACGGAATACTGACTACTGTGCAAAGATCTAAGTAACTAGAGATCTGAGGAGATATCTACCGAGCCTGGGGATTACAGTCGTGATCATATTTATTTTTTATTTTATTTAGAAAATCCTATTAATTATAAAACACATTCTTACAAACTTTCGCGCTTACAATGTAGGTATAATTTATAATATTATACCTACATTTATAAACGCGAAAGTTTGTAAGAATGTGTGGATGTATGGATGTCAGGATGTCTGGATGTACCTACTTACCTATGTTTGTTACTCTTTCACGCTGAAACGGCTGAACGGATCTGAATGAAATTTGGCACAGAGATAGATTTTAGTCTAGAATAGCTCGTAGGCTATAATTTAACAAAGGTAGGTAACACGCGGGCGAAGCCGCGCGCGGAGGTTAGTAATCTGTACAAAGATTTAAATCTTTGAATCTGTAACTACTTGTTTCTAATAAATATATAACGCACATCGGCTACTTTTAATCCCGGAGAATGTACGGTTCTCGTGGGATTGATTTGTTTTTCTATACTAATATTATAAAGAGGAAAGTTTTGTATTTTTGTATTTTTGTTTGTCTATACTAATATTATAAAGAGGAAAACTTTGATTGTTTGTTTGTTTGTTTGAAACGAATAGGCTCCGAAACTACTGATCCGATTTGAAAATTTTTTTCACCAATGTGTAGAATATACTTTCAGGATGAACATAGGCTATATTTTATGTAGGTACTTCGCGGGCGACGCCGCGAGCGGAAGCTAGTAACGAATAAACTCAAAAACTACTGGTCCGATTTCAAAAAACTCTTTCACCGTTAGAATGCTACGTTATCCCTGAGTAACATAGGCTATATTTTACGTAGGTACCTCGCGAGCAGAGCCGCGAACGGAAGCTAGTGTTTTTATATATTACTAGCTTCCGCCCGCGGCTTGCCCGGGTGTGTACCTTGAAAAACAAAAAACAAATCTATTCACGTCATCAAACCTAGGTAGCTACTCTACTTACAACACGTA
This sequence comes from Cosmorhoe ocellata, assembly GCA_963675405.1. Taxonomy (NCBI): domain Eukaryota; kingdom Metazoa; phylum Arthropoda; class Insecta; order Lepidoptera; family Geometridae; genus Cosmorhoe; species Cosmorhoe ocellata. The sequence continues at coordinate 2,624,008 of OY776273.1, forward strand.
ACATGGCTTAAAATGTTTTTATATATAAAAAAACCTTAACTACAGAATAAAATTATAAGTAATATAAATAAACTGTGACTGCAATAGACACAAAGCTTCTTATTGTTCGCTCAGCGAAGTCAGCGATAGCATAACGAAATAGCAGGTTTTAACTTATAACGCCATCTATTGTCGAGTAGCCAAAACTTTAAATTAAACTTGATAAAAGTTTTTTTGGCATTTTTGGTAAGATTTGTGTATTATTTTTATTTATTTTGCTGTTTTTTGATATTTAGTTATAATCCAAGCGATTAAGCTTTTATTATAATGATTTAAAAAAGTACTTACGCGAATCAGGGCCTTACTTACGTGAAGTAGTTTTAATCTTATACCTTTAAACGAGCAATTCTTGTATATATATATAGAATAGAATAGAATTGGAATCTCGGAAACGGCTCCAGCGATTTTCATGAAATTTAGTATGCAGAGGGTTTCGGGGGCGATAAATCGATCTAGCTAGGTTTCATTTTTAGAAAACGTCGTTTACCAATAAAAAAAAACGAGCAAAGCTCGGTCACCCAGGAACTGTTTTTTATTGTGTAAGTAATAGTGTGAATTGTTTTTTGTTGTTATGTAGGTAGGTACACATTGTTTGTTACAACAAAGCCACACCTATTCTTAAAGCTTCTTAAATAAAAGCACGCGAATTTATATTCCAGTTATAAATCATGAAAAACATCTTACAGACGCAACTTACATGACTTCGCTTTTGCATAGCTTTATTACAATACATTGAATTTCATATCACACGGATGTTTAATTCAAGGAAACCGCTGCTTATGAATAATACAATATCTTATACTTCTGTGCCCTCTGTAGAGACAATATTGATTATAAAATAAACATAGATACTTTGGTAACTACCTATTATTTGGTAGGTAGAGATTTGCTCAGATTTCGCGTCAAAACATGTCAAATAGGTACAGAGGGTCTACCATGAGTTTTCACAATCTACACTCGCTAGCGACTGTAGTTAAAAAAATGTATGAAAATATTGTACAGCGCCTCTAGCGGATAGTTGAGTAGGTACTAAAACCTCACGTAGCTAACTATGCTACGTCACAGCGTAATACAGCGACTGTAGTTTGCGCTCATTAATTTGCTTAGAATATGGTACCATGAGTAACAATTTCGACAGATGTCATAGTAACGAACTATTACTACTGTAGTAACGTCAGCCGATCTAAATGTGACTACTCATGGTACACCTACAGGACGGTCATTAATTTGGGACCTACTTATGGTGGAATATCCACTACTTCCCTTTAGCACTACCGCTTGGCTCTACTAGTAGGTACCTAGAGTGAAGGGAAATTTTACTTTCCCGTGACACTATCATTCTTATTGGCTGATTAAACGCATATAATTAAATCTCCCGTGGATTACCTCATTACTAATGGCACTACTGATACTAAACCATAATATACATATCGCATAGCAAAATTTTTATACCTACTGTAAGAGCTATTATTTTTGACGTGCACATATTTTTGACAACTACGATAAAACGACGCTGACACGATTATTTCCGATTTACTCCGATCTACCGTCACTGACTTGTTGTCATTTCAACTTGATCATGTAAACGCTTTGAATCTTGTCACTGACTTTTTTATTTAATTATTATTATTATTATTATTATTATTAAGCCTTTTATTTCCATGACAACATAAGAAAAAAGAAATACACTATTTAAATATTAAACACACTAAAATTTAGTTGTCAGGCCCCATCTCGGGTATAGGCCTCCTCCATCTGCCTCCATTCGTCTTTTTATTTAATACTGACACGTAAATAGAATAATGATTAAAGAGAATGTAGGTACCTACCTAATCACGATGAAGAGGTTACCTACAACATTTCTGAACCATAAATAAATTCAATTCAACAAGGTAAAATAGGTATAGAACGTCTGTCTACATTTATTGACATTTAATCATAATTATTGGCCTAAACTTTCAACCTTATTGCATTTTGAGTGTACTCAGAACATTTCAAGGAAATGGGTCCCAAATTAAAGCTCGTAGCGGCTGGGATTATGTCAAGTTTCATCATAATCCATCACGTAGATTTTTGAACCCACGACCTTCGGATCGCGAGGCAGGGGTGCTACCACTACACCACCCAGTATCTATTCTCTTTGGCCACAGAATTACTTGCTTTGGCTTACTATAATTTACTTCTTCTTCTTCTCAGAGTGCCTCTCCAACTAGTGAAGGTTAGCAGTCAGCTGAGCATATTCTTCTTTATCTCTCGCGAGGCGAAATAGCTGTGAAGCACTCGCGATACCCGTCCATTCCCTGATGTTACGTAACCAAGATTTCTTTCTACGACCGACACGCCTTTTCCCTGCGACCTTGCCCATCATTATTAGTTGCAAGAGCTCATATCTCTCGTGCCTTAGCACGTGCCCTAGATATGCAACTTTCCTTCGCTTGATGGTCTGCAAGAGTTCACGCTTCTTTCCAACTCGACGTAGAACTTCTTCGTTGGTAACTTTCTGGGTCCAGCTGATGGCCAGCATGCGCCTGTAGGCCCACATTTCGAAAGCTTCTATTCGTTTCCTCAGATCTTCTTTAATAGTCCAGGCCTCACTTCCATATAAAAGTATGGGCCAGATGTAGCATTGCAGGAGACGAGTGCGCAAGGGGATCTTGAGACTGCGACTGCAAAGAACTTTTTTCATGTTATTGAAGGCACTTCTGGCGATTTCAATTCTGGTCTTGATCTCTAGGTCACTATCCCAGGTTTCAGTCAGCCATGTGCCCAGGTATTTATACTTGCGCACCCTCTCAAGATTCTGGCCTGACACCATTATCATAGGATCTAATGTGGTTTTCCTAGAGACCACCATGAGTTTTGTCTTGGCTACATTCATTGTCAGACCTACTTTCACACTGTATTCGTTTACTCTACTAACAATTTCTTGCAATTCCGCTTCTGTAGACGCTATAAGGACTGTGTCATCGGCATATCGTAAGTTGTTGATTACGCGCCCGTTGACCTTGACACCACAGTCGAGCTCCTCTAGTGCTTCTGCTATGATAGCCTCCGAATACAGATTGAAGAGAATAGGAGACAAAATGCAACCTTGCCTTATAATTTACTGGGCTATTACAATACCAGTGGCGCCATCTTGCGATGGATATCCTAGCTATATTATGCTAAGCATTTGATATTGGTGCACGACCAGGTTTAAACCCACGACCATCGGTCCGTGAGGCAGGATGCTACATGATGGCATAAAGCCTTAGGAAGTATTAGTACCTACTATTATTTCGTTGCCTCAATATTCAATACTAGTGGCGCCATCTTGTGACGGATTTCCTAGCTATATTATGCTAAGCATTTGATATTGCGGTAGGTCAGTTATTTCATGCGCATAAAAATGGCAAGGTTAAGTCTGATTTTTGATTATTGCAGTATTTCATTCACAATAACACATTTGTTTTGCATTTATTAATGTATTTTTCTGTTGTCTGCAGTACTATTTACCATACAGTATATAATAATAATGTTAGTGGAAATTTTATACAACGCCATCTTATCTCGAACTAAGCAAAGTATGTATTAGATATTTAAAAAATTGTATCTTCTTGTTTAAATGTATTTATTATATAATCTGAATCTCGGAAACGGCTCCAACGATTTTCATGAAATTTAGTATGCTGGGGTTTTCGGGGGTGATAAATCGATTTAGCTAGGTTTCATTAAAAAAAACACGATTTACGAAAAATAAAACCCCGGGCAAAGCTCGGTCAAGCATCCAGGTACTCTCGAACTGAGCAAAGTAGGTATTAGATATTTTAAACTATTTTAGAAAAAAATTGAATAACATTTTATTAGTAACATTTTATTAATAACATATTAATAACATTTTATTTTAAAAAATTATAGGCGCAATGCCAGTACTCTTATAGGGTGAAGGAAAACATGGTGAGGAAACCGGCATACCCTAGAACTAAAAATTCGAAGGTGTGTGTCATAGATTAGTTAGTACCTACCTATTCTTATAAGCGGCGACGGGCTTGCAACCTGTCACGTACGGAATACTAACTATTGTACAAAATGTGGGCATGTACCAAATGTTATGTTTGGACGTGCCTCTGACTCTTTAGATAATATCTTCAAAGATATAAGTAACTAGAGATCTGAGGAAGATATTTACCGTGCCCGGGAATTATCTACAGTCGTGATCATATTTTTTTATAGTATTTATCAAATCGGGTTCCGCATTGGACTGCAGACCCCTAAATTTTAATGATGACTATCTACCGAATTATTTTTATAATGTTAGTAAATTTCTTAGAACTTTATGTAGGTATTTCATGTAACCGTAGATAAATTTGGCTTCAGTTCAAGGTGTATCATGGTGTAATGATGTCACTGTTTTAACCAGATGTCTTCGGAAGACGTCAACAGACTGTGATGAGATTAAATTTGTATCTGGGCCGTGTCTACTCAATTTGAGATTTGACCGTTATTTCAAAAACTGAATGATTAGAAAACGTCGTTTACCAATAAAAAAAACCGAGCAAATCTCGGTCACCCAGGTACAATAAAATTAAACTGTAAAATTTCCATTTTAATAATTAATATCCTACTAATATTATAAACGCGAAAGTTTGTAAGAATGTATGGATGTCTGCATGTCTGGATGTAGGTTTGTTACTGTTTCACGTTGAAACGGCTGAACGGATCTTTACGAAATTTGGCACAGATATTGATTATAGTCTGGAATAGCACATAGGCTACTTTTATCCCGAAAAATGTACGGTTCCCGCGGGATAGATTTGTTTTTGTTTTTCAAGGTACCACGCGCGCGAAGCCGTGGGAAGAAGCTAGTTACTTATAGGTACATTTTATTGATCTGTTATATGTAGGTAGGTATATGTGATTCATTAGTGTAGTAAGTGGTGTAAACCGTTCTAATTCAATAAATAAAATAAATTAATGTCAGGGGGAAGTATGAAAGTGGCGCCTGTTACTGAAAAGATGAGGAGTGCTAGATTAGCTTGGTATGGACACGTGATGAGGAGGGATGGAAACCATGTCACCAATAAAGTTATGGGTATGAGCCTATTTAAATCTTTGGGTATGAGTGTATCTGGAACAAGTAGAGAAAGGCCGAAGAAAAAGTGGTTTGATTGTGTGAAAGATGATATGAATGTAAGAGGAGTAGACTCAGAGTTGACGAATGATAGGAGTGAGTGGAAGAAAACATGTTGTGCCGACCCCACGCGTGGGATAAGGGCAGGAGAATGATGATGATGACCGTTATTTTAAATACTTTTTTAAACTTGATTTTAGAGCTCGTCTTTCAAGCATGAAGATGGAGCAATAAAAGAATAATAATAATAATAATAATAATAAATTTATTTATTTGCATAAAAGGTTTACATAATAAATCATTGAATCCATAGGCTCCCGAACTAGTTAACAACTGTGTTTCGGGTGCCAGTGGCTTCTCCCATCTAGATTATCATGATTAATTATGCATACTATTTTATATAGGTTTTAACTAATCTGATATTTAATTTAAGAGAAAAAAAAATATATATTGAATAAGTGCTTATTAAATAAATAAATATGGTCTTTACTATTGTGTGTGTGTGTGTGTATGAGCGTGTATGTATAGGTGTGGTACACATATAATCATTTAAAGGTACTCAACATGCTTTCAATGCCTTCATAATCAATTCCGTTAAGCCAGGTAATTAGAGGTTTCTTAATTTCGTTATTGTTTAATTTTTTAGCCTTATATATTTTATTGAAATTGTTATATAGGCGTGGGATAACGGCATTATACTGCTTCTGCGCAAAATGGCTTTTTACATAAGGAATCGGGCATCTGTCTATTCGTTTTGTACATTCTGGAAGCGTGGGTACAACTTTTTTATGGTATCGCCGTATCCCTTCATAAATAAATAGTTTTCTAACACTTAGGACGTTAGCTTTCTCATATACCGCTGTAGTGGGATGTCTGTAAGGCAGGTATAGCACTTTTAGAACAGCGCGCTGTGCCCGTTCCACATTTAGGAGATGGGTTTTGGCTGCACTACCCCAAGCGCAAACACAATACCTTATAAGACATTCACACAGCGCCCTATATGTCTGCAAAACTAACTCCTCGTCTGCAACTTCCCTAAGATTTTTAAAAACGTATATGAGTTTTCTAGTCCTGGAGGCCAATGATGTTATGTGCAGTGTCCAGTTAAGTTTGTCGTAGAATTGATAATAAGTTATTTCACGAAGGGTAGATTTAAAATTAATCAATATTTTACGAGATAAACAAAATTGTTACGAACATGACGAAACCAGTAGAAATTTTACTAAATATTAATTCTTTGTTAATGACATCTGTCTCATTTGAATTGAGATCAGTTTTGCCAGTGTCCAGTGTTTAAATTAACTCAGTCAACTTGTCAAGTCAAATGACCGTCCTCACAGCTCAGTTGGTAGTAGCTCTGCCTTCTGCGCTGCAGGTTGTGGGTTCGATCCCCACCCAGGAATAGATAACATTCGTGTGATGAACGCAGATGTTTGTTCTGTGTCTCGGTGTGATTATCTTTTACCTATGTACCTATGTATTAAGAAAAATATATAAGGAAGCTACCTGGGTAGCTTAGTTTACATTTTATGAACAGTTAGGTATTTCCCAGTTAATAAAATGGTATAATTGGCGAATTGCCAGCCAAATGCATTATCTCGTGTTTACCGCCATTTTGTGATTATCTATCACTCATTGTTTAAAATTGGAAGTAGGTTTCTCACCTTTTTAATTATTTGATAATAAAAAACACACATTTTAAAACTTTAAAAACGAATCTTTATCCAACGAATCGTTACGTTTAATTTCTGTTTTTGTTGATACCAATAAAATTTCTTTTGATTTTGATTTCCAAAATAAACTGTTACAAAAAAAAAAAACAAACAAAGGTTATTACTTAATTAAAAATGAGATTTCCATGTTGAAGAGTATTTTTTAAGTAATTTAAAAAGCCTTACCTTAATATCACAGTTATTAACTTTTATATTTTGTACAATGACCTATAAAAAATTTAAAGTAATATTACTTCGAGCTTGAAATGTGACGTTTCTGTAACATAATGGTTTGTAAGAGCTTCTGATAAGGCTCCATAATTTATCGCGAATTACATCACGATCTCTACTCGAGCGTATAACCTACATAGCACAATACCGTGATTCAGATCTCCACAGTCAGCGCTGTCATTGTGTACAAACAAAAAGGTCGCATAGCAAGCCAACTTGGCGCGTTTAGCGCTACATCTAGCGCTTTTTATTATATTATATATATTGATAGACACATTACCTACTATTTATATACCTAATTTTAAAAATAAATCCCTATTTTAAAGCTGTAGCAAAGCCGTAAACCTGTAGGTAAAGCTGTAATAACGAGATGCATTTGTGTGTAACGTTTCGTTACTCGGTAGGTGCCTACTGGATGGCGCACCCGTTACTCAGTACCTAGGTACCGAATACATACCGTTTGCTATAGCTCTTTATAGACACTATTAACCTTTTTTTTAATGAAAAAACGTATAAATATAATTTGTCTTAATAGTTTTTTTCTGGATCCAATTTATTTTGATATTTTCATATTTGTTTTTGTAGGTAGATTATTGTGTCAATTTTATATAACATGACCTATGTAGTCTAAAACAAAATAAATAAATAAAAAAAAACTTGAGAGGTGTCAAGGGACACCCGGATGGAACGAAGTTCCTTTTGATTAATTTGTGAGAGAGAGAGACAGACAGAGAAACACGCGCACGCCGCACGGCTTACAACTATAGCAAAAGGTGTCGTTACAACTTTTCGTGAGAATTTTTTCTGTCCAGCCCCCTTTCACAACGCGCGATAAGGAACTTCGTCCCAATAAAATAAAAAATAAATAGCGATTTTTTCATATTTAACGCTTTCTAGCGCTTTTAAGAGGTTTAGCAGCGCGTTTTCGAGTTAGCAGTTGGCAATAGTGGCGTCGTCTGTCATTCAGTTGATTCAGTCGTGGTCAGTCGGAGACTTTCGTGTTTAGCAAGCTGTCGTGTTATCGGTGAGTTTATACGATTGTATTGTTGTTTTTGCGAGATGTTTTGAGACGGTTTTAAACAGGTTTAGCTGCTAATTCATGGATGGAGGGCAACTTAGATTATGTATACATACCTACTTATGTGTAAGATTTTTTTTCCTAAATAGAAGAGATAAGATCTTTTCTGTAGTTGTTTTAGAGATTTAATTGACGCTACTTTATTTATACTACTACTTCTGGGGTCTTAGGGTTGCCAGATACGGTAGATTTCATACCTAGCTGTAAGATTTTTAATCCTAATTAGATGAGATTACGATCTTTTATGTATTTTTATAGTGATTTATAAAAAATATATATATATATATATATATATATATATATGATCACGACTGTAATCCCCGGGCTCGGTAGATATCTCCTCAGATCTTTAGATACTTAGATCTTTGAGGACCCCCTCAGTCAGAGGCAAGTCCAAAGATGACATTTGGTACATGCCCACATTTTGCACAGCAGTTAGTATTCCGTACGTGACAGGTTGCAAGCCCATCGCCGCTTATAAGAATACTAACCTATGACACATATCTTCGAATTTTTGGTTCTAGGGTATGCCGGTTTCCTCACGATGTTTTCCTTCACCGTTTAAGAGCACTGGCATTGCGCACATAAATTTTTCGAATGGAAAAACTCATTGGTGCACGACCAGGTTTGAACCCACGACCTTCAGATCGTGAGGCAGGGGTGCTACCACTACACCACCAGCGCTATTATAGTGATTTAAACTACTTAATATCTAAATTGATCTCTAAGTTGATTTACGTACTTGCTTCCGCCCGCGGTTTTGCCCGAGAGGCACATCAAATATACCTAGCCTATATTCATCCCAAAAGTTCTTTGATGAAAGAATTTTTGAAATCGGCTTGGTAGTTTTGTAGATTAGGTACCTTCTACAAACAAACAAACAATAGTAGATTGTATAATAAGGGAGTAAAATAATATTTTTACGGCGAGGGCGCTTTTTTGAATCCAGAGCGAAGTGAGGGATTCGAGAGTAGAATCCTAAACGTAGCGAGGGATTCAAAGTACGCCGCCTGAGCCAAAAATATTTTGCGCCCGAGTGATACACTCTACTTTTCATCACCCTCTATCTAAATATATATAACTCGAAGGTGACTGACTGACTGACTGACTGACTGACATAGTGACCAAACCACTGGACGGACGGATCGGGCTGAAATTTAGCATGCAGGTAGATTTTATGACGTAGGCATCCGTTAAGAAAGGATTTTAGGTTAATTCTACCCCCAAGGGGATAAAATAGGGGATGAAAGTTTGTATGAAAAATCGCAATAATCGACATTCACGCGGGCGAAGCTGCGGGTGGAAGCTAGTGAGACAATAAAAGGCGTGTGTTAGCCGGCGACGCGACGCGGTGATTCCTTTGGTACTGAACACATTATAATTAAAAAGTTAATTGCGGCGCACTTATTCAAAAAATGCGCTGAAAAGATGATTGCAGCGCACTTATAGGTATGTTTCTAATAGAAAACACCAAATTTGGGTGCACTTAAAGGGGAACCAAGTCGTCCTTTTCGAATAGATGTCATTCAATACAAACTTTACTTACCTCTCTATTATAATGTTTAGAAAACTGAAATGAGTAAATGTAAGTAGTTGAATTTACCTAATTATAGCATCATAATTTATAACTTTATGCATATTGATAAGGATATTTTATTCAAAAAATAACTAGTATTATATTTGATAGGGAAAGATCTAATTAATTAAGTACCTACTACAATGCTTTTAGTTTTATCGATGTTAATTATTTTTAATCTCTTATATATAAAAATGAATTGCTGTTCGTTAGTCTCGCTAAAACTCGAGAACGGCTAAACGGATTTAAATGTTCGTGGAGGTCTAGGGAAGGTTTAAAAGGTAAGAAAAATTCGAATAACTGCCGGGAAAACCCTAAAAATAGCCCTTTTCTATTTCCCATACAAACGTTTTCTAAATAAGTACGAAGTCTGCCGGGTCAGCTAGTTTCATATAATAAAGATGAAATATAATTAAGTAGGTAGGTATAGGAATGTATAAGGGCAAACTCTTCAGCTTTTTATCATTAGTACTTACCTACATCTAAAAGAATACGAAAGTTCGAGTCAAAATTTATACGATTTTTTCGAGTAAAAAAAACCCACAAATACGTAGGTAAATAGTTATAATTAATACCTTATTACCATTATATAAACAAAAATATTTAGTAAAAAAAATATACTTACATTACTTAAAACGGAATAATTTAGAGGCAGACATTTACTTAAAAATAAATAATTTAGTAAGTTATTTAGTGTACCTACATACATACATAAAATCACGCCTGTTTCCCGACGGGGTAGGCAGAGATCAAGATCACGGATCTCCACTTGCTACGATCCTGACACACCTCTTTTGCTTCATTCACTCTCATTACCTACATTCTTAATACATGCGCGTCGGTTTAGGGTACTCTGGACTGGACCTGGCCTTTCTCTAAAACGTCCCCAATTTGCTCGAGGTACGTACGCCGAGGTCTTCCCCTTAGACATGTGCGCCGCGCCGACCCGCCGCCGCCGCCGGCAAATTTTCCACGCCGCCGCCGCCGATCAGCCAATCGGCGTGAATTCGGCGTGAAACGTTACGTTTTTGACCCTTTGAAAACTCCGTCATTTTATTGATTATTATTACACTTACACGCACCGACACCTACTACCTACAACCTCCTCCTCGTTGCGTCGTGTTCCTCAATGCTGAGGGTCGTGACCTCCCTTCTGCATCACCTTCTCTTTAATAGTGTGGAGGGCGTTGTGAACCGAAGAATCAAGAGCGGTTCGGATCTGGTCGGACCAACATAATGGACTGCGTCCACGAGGCCTTTTCTCGTCTACTTTGCCAGTCACCAAGAGCCTTTCGAGGTTGTCACCATCTTTCCATGCAATGTGACTGAAGAATTCGAGAATTCTGCGCAGACACTCAGTGGACAGTCGCAAGTTCTCGCAATATTGAGACGTTAGTCCGAAATGCAGTCCAAGGGATACGGAGCATCCTTCTCCAGCACCACATCTCAAAAGCGTCAATGCCTTTGCGGTCTGAAGCTTTCAGAGTCCAAGTTTCAGCGCCATACGAAAAGATCGAGAAGACAGAGTCCATACAAGTCTGGCTTTAGTTTTTACGGAGATGTTGCGATCTCTCCAGATTTTTACAAGCTGAGACATGGCGCTCTTTGCCATGCCAATTCTCCTGCCCACTTTCTTCTAGCACGAACCATTGTTACTGATGTTGGAACCCAGGTAGATAAAGTCCACTGTTTCTAGGTCCAATGCGCCAGTGAGTTCCAACTTCCCAGATCGGTCTACCACCATGACTTTAGTTTTGGACCTGTTTATGAAAAGTCCCATCTCCTCGCTAATTAGCTCCATTCGGTTTAGAAGAGTAACCATCTCCGACTCACTTGCTGCAAAAAGAGTAGTGTCATCAGCGTAGCGCAGGTTGGTGATTTTCACACCACCAACTATGATACCTCCCTTTCAATTCTCGCAAGTCTGTCTCATTATGTACTCTCCATAGGCGTTGAAAAGAATGGGCGATAAAATGCAACCTTGGCGTACTCCTTGGTGAAATTTAAAGGGTTTAGAAGATACTTTATCAACTCTTACTACTCCAAGTTCTTGTAGGACCTTCCATAAGCAAACCCAGTTGACACAGTCGAAAGCTTTGCTGTAGTCGACGAAACACATTATCACTGCCGTATCAAACTCGTATGCCTTCTCAACGATCTGCCTAACATTGAGAATCTGCTCTCGAGTGCCCTTGCCCTTCACAAAACCGGCTTGCTCCTGCGGGATTTGCCAATTCAGGTAGATGCGATTGCTGAGAATATGGAGCAAGATTTTGCTGGCGTGTCAGATGAGGGACAAGGTTCGATAATTACCGCAGCTCTTAGTTGACCCTTGCTTGTGCAGCGGTAGAATTACGGATTCTGTCCAGTCTTGCGGCCAAATACCGTTTTGCCAGATGTGTGAGCAGATATTGTCCGTACGTGACAGGTTGCAAGCCCATCGCCGCTTATAAGAATACCAATGCATGCCTAAAAATTGTATAATTAATCTATCAGCTATCTGGTTCCCATAATACAAGCGTTGCTTAGATTGGGGCTAGATGGCGTGTGATTTGTCCAACAATATTTATTTATTTTTAAAAATAATATTGTGATAATAATAACCTGGTACGTATTACAGTTTGGCTGATGTTTTGAAACAAACAAACAGTCACCTCTGATTCGTATTACTGTAGTGCGACGAACGTGACCTTGATGAGTTAACTATTTGTAGATTTACAGTAGATAATGACAAACATTTACTGTAAGTATCATTATTCACTTGTACACTAAATAATAATACTGGCTGTGCACGGTGGAGTGTTAGTGCCGACATTAATGTATGGGAGTGAAAGTTGGGTATGGCAGAAGAAGCATCAGAGTAGAATAAATGCAGTGGAAATGAGAGCTTTAAGAAGTATGTGTGGTTTAACTTTGAATGATAGATTGAAGAACAGTGTGATAAGAGAACGTTGTGGAGTGAAAGAAGACGTAGTGATGATAATTGAGAAGGGTATGTTAAGATGGTTTGGGCATGTAGAAAGGATGGATGAAAGGAGATTGACGAAACAGTTGTATAAGGAAAGTGCGAATGGGACAGTTGGAAGGGGAAGACCTCGGCGTACGTAATTACCTCGAACAAATTGGGGACGTTTTAAATAAAAGGCCAGGCCCAGAGTACCCTAAACCGACGCGCATGTATTAAGAATTTAATGAGAGTGAATGAAGATGATCATAACAAGTGGAGATCCGTGGTCTCTGCCTACCCCGTCAGGAAACAGGCGTGATTTTATGAATGTATGTATGTACATAGAAAAAGACGGGTTGGTTCGAACACTTATTACTCCAGAACGGTTTTCTTGGTTTTTGATTTGTTTTATTTGTTTTATACAAAACATGAAACGCCGACGAAGTCGCGGGCAACCACCTAGTTCTTGTATATATGTCTACATTATATATATATATAATCTGAATCTCGGAAACGGGTCCTACGATTTTCATGAAATTTAGTATGCAGAGGGTTTCGGGGGCGATAGATCGATCTAGCTAGGTTTCATTTTTAGAAAACGTCGTTTAGCCCAAAAAAACAAGCAAAGCTCGGTCACCCAGGTACTTTTAATTACACGTGAAAGTTTGTATTGATGTATGTATGTTTGTTACTCATTCACGCTGAAACGTCTGAACGGATCTGGATGAAATTGGGTACAGAGACAAATTATAGTCTGGAATAGCACATAGACATAGACTACTTTTTATCCTGGAAAAATGTACGGTTCCCGCGGGATAGATTTGTTTTTTTCAAGGTACTACGCGGGCGAAGCCGTGGGCGGAAACTAGTTATATTATAGTTGTACTAGTTTCCACCCGCGGCTTCGCCCGCGTGTGGAAAAAACAAATCTGTCCCACGGGAGCCGTAGGTACATTTTTCCGGGATAAAAAGTAAGCTACATATGTGCTATTTCAGACTATAATCTATATCTGTGCCAAAATTCATCAAAATCCATTCAGTAGTTTTTGCATGAAAGAGTAACAAACATACATCCGTACATTCTTACAAACTTTCGCGTTTATAATATTAGTTGTAGGTATTATTAGAACGCCATTATGAATTACTTAGATAATGTCATTAGGGCCATGACTCACTACAGAAGAGGATGGTCGCCGCACCCCCATCTCCCCTTGGGAAGCGACATAGGTGAACCGAGGCGAATGCGACTACGGGGTGTATACGACTAATCGATTTTTCACTACTTCAAAAGTTTGAAGAAATATGTTGTAAGAGAATTGCGGAGTGTACGATAAAGGCGCCTCTCATGCTTTTACCACAAGTTTGCAAGAATAAATAAGTACCTACGTTATCTATACTAATATTTTAAAGAGGAAAGTTTTGTATTTTTGTTTGTAAGGAATAAACTCAAAAACTATGGTCCGATTTCAAAACATATTTTACAATCAGATGCTACATTATCCCTGAGTAGCATAGGCTATATATTTTTTGAAGGAACCTCGCGAGCAAAGCCGCTAGCGAAAGCTAGTGAAGAATAAAACCACTAAGTATTTCCTAAAATAAAGTTTTTCAGGAAATTGTAGACAAAATGGCGTCTGATAAATGAATTGCGCCAAAAAGTATAATTTTACACTAATTTCTAAATTAAAAAATAAGCAACATCATAAATTAAAACCCAAGGACATGCCAAAATCCATGTTAATGGATGTCTGTAGTCTGTCTCTGTCCCACGTGGGATGAATGACGGAGATGAATAGATTTATTTTTAATGCTTTCAAGTTCTCAACCAAAACGTTCAGACTAATATACAAAATTATAAATTACTACCTTCCGCTCGCGGCTTTGCTCGCGAGGTACCTACATAAAATATAGCCTATGTTACTCAGGGATAATGTAGCATTCTAATGGTAAAAAAAATTTTGAAATCGGACCAGTAGTTTTTGAGTTTATTCGTTACAAACAAAAATACAAAAATACAAAACTTTCCTCTTTATTATTTTAGTATAGATTTAAGTTTAATGTTTCTGGCAACAAATTAAGTAGTGAAATAAAAATATTGGCCCATAGATCTAACTAATATTTTAAGGGCGAAAGTTTTTCTTACAATTCTTATGTATAGATTAATGGATGTAGGGGAGACTAGGGTTAATAGAAAACGGTTAGCGAACGGAGCGGGGTGTGTAGGGGTGAGGGAAAGCTGTTGCAAGTTTGGACCTTTCGCGCGCCGCCGCTCAGAGCGCGTCAGTCGTTTTAATACAGTGTATTACTTTTTTTAACGAAAAGTACCTAATATTGATTATTGAAATAATGATGTCCACAGAAATGCCAGAAGTACACCAAGCGTTCGTGGATGCAGGCCAGAAAGAAGGTCTAGAAATATGGAGAATAGAGGTAAATACCTACTACGAACCTACCTATGTATTTATAAACATTTCAAAATTAAAACAAAATAACCTAGGTACTTGGTTCGTCCCAAACTGAGATCTCCACAATCCTCATTTGTATTCACGCTCTGAAATTTTTGGACACACTTTATGTACTACAGAGGTTTTTGGACACACTTTACTTTTTTTGTACTACACACATAGGTAGTGTATGCCTACGTAAGTTGGTCCTAGTCACAAACTAATATTTGATTATCCTACCTAGGTATGTACTTATAAATACGTGCTAATACGTCGCGGTTTTCCTAAATTATTTTTTTTCGTTAGGTATATTCCACCATTTTGGAATGTACTTATGTAAAGGCCTTTCATTTGATACCCCACTCAATAAATTTAAAAACAGATTTTTTTTCAACTTTGGAACCCAAAATCTTTACAACCCCTTCACCGATTAAGCTCATATGCTTCTCAGCAAATCTATAGCAGAATCTCTAGACCTTCCATGTTTCATGCAGATTGGATTAACGGTTCTTAGAAGATTTCGCTCGCTCAATCAATAAAGTTGGTCGTTTACTTCGCATTAAAATCGGTATACATAATAAGTTAATGCAATATAAAAAATAGAAAGAGACAGACTCTATGTATTTTTGAAAAAAAGAGGTTTTATTAAAAAAATGATAGAAGTAAGGTCTATTTTATTTTTTACTCATTCAAAAATGGAATGTAACATTGCTACCAACAAAACATACAATTTTGGTAAAAAGAGGATTTAATCAATGGTTTCAGTTACCTATAAAAATGGCCGTAGTTAGCTTTATTTTTTAAAATTGTTTACTCATTCAAAAATAGAATGTAACATTGATACCAACAAAACAGATTCATGAGGCATAATTTATGTGGTGTGTGGAATCTCAAGTGGCATCTATGAAGATCATGAAAATGGAGTGTGTGAAGTGTTTGGTTAATATAACTAAAATAGAAAAGCATTAGATGGGCATACAGTTGCGTAACTATCAAAACTCGTACTAGGCACACAGAATAATTAAAACTACGTTTGTTTAAAGTGAAGGAAAACGTCGTGAGGAAACCGGCATACCCTAGAACCAAATATTCGAAGGTGTGTGTCATAGGTTAGTATTCTTATAAACGGCGATGGGCTTGCAACCTACAAAATGTGGGCATGTGCCTAATATCATGTTTTGACGTGCCTCTGACTACCCTCTTTAGATATTCTCAAAGATCTAATTAATTAGAGATGAAGAGATATCAAACTAAGCAATGCTTGTACCTACTATGAGCACCAGATAGTTGAAAGAGTACATATTTACAAAAATACATAAATAACAACACCAGACAGAAGACAACCAGATAGAATAAACATCATACAAATATTTGTTGGAGATCATATTTGTTTTTTTATCGAGCAAAGTCACACGCTTAAGATAGTGAACGAAACGTGATCTGTAAAGAGATTGCTCAGTAAGTAAACAAAATTTTCGTAAAAAAACACTTTTTATTGCAAAACCGTAAATTACATGAACTTTTTACGACGACCCGAAATAGATACACAGTGAGATCAAAGTTATTTTAGAACGAATGATAGAGTGAGGTGTTGAGTGAAATATTATCTCACACTGGCCTCACAGCTCAGTAGGTAGCTCTGCCTTCTGCGCTGTAGGTTGTGGGTTCGATCCCCACCTAGGACACTACTGCGTAAAATGACAATCGGAATAATCAGAACGAAATATTCGTCGAATTCAGTCGAAATATTAGATAATTATTTTGCTGCCAAATTCTAATTGATTGATAGGGCAATTTGGCATTGTATGTATGTGTATACAGGATGTTACCAGACTACTTCTGAAAACTTCAGGGAGTTAAAGTACCTACCCATAAACAACTTTTTCTAAGAAACCAACTCTGTGAGC
The DNA here is from genome assembly GCA_963675405.1 of Cosmorhoe ocellata. Lineage (NCBI taxonomy): Eukaryota > Metazoa > Arthropoda > Insecta > Lepidoptera > Geometridae > Cosmorhoe > Cosmorhoe ocellata. The sequence goes on from OY776273.1 coordinate 2,641,052, forward strand.
CAAAAAAAACCAGCTGTTTCATACATTTTATTGAACTATTGTATAACAGCTGGTTTTTTCCGTGTCTGGTAAAACACCCTGTATGTTTGTTAGAGAATCCAATCTGCATGAAACTTGGCAGGTCTAGAGATTCTGCTGATTTGCTGGGAAGAATATGAGCTTGCATATAATTCATTGTATGACATAGTTTTAAATAATTTATTAGTTCAAAAAAAAATATTTTGTTGTAATATTTATGGTGTGCAATAAAGTATTTTCTATTCTATTCTATTCTATGAGCTTAATCCGTGAAGGGGTTGTAAAGATATTGGGTTTTCAAGTCGAAAAAACTATTCTAAATTTATTGAGTGGGGTATCAAATGAAAGTTCTTTACTTGTACATTCCAAAATGGTTTTTATTTTCATTCTAGGATGGATAGTTTTTGAAAAATAACGAAAAACGTAAAATTAAGAAAACCGCTGACGTCTCAACATGAGTATAAGTACCTACCTAGGTAGGATAATCAAATATTAGTTTGTGATAAGGACCAATTTTTGTAGTACATAAAGTGTGTCTAAGTAACTTCAGGGTGTGAATACAAATAAGGATTGTGGACATCGCGCGCGAGATTTTAGTTTGGGGCGAACTAAGTTAGTTTTGAATTTTGATTTTGCAATCTATCTTCCGTTTCTTAGGATTTCGAGCCAGTTCCTGTGCCGACTACACACTACGGCAATTTCTACTCTGGTGACTCCTACATAGTGCTAAAGGTAGGAAATCTTACAAAACAAAATGAAAACCAAAGATTTAAATCGTAGATAGGTACGCCCGGACGCCAAAAACTGTGGCACTGTTTTTACCGTGTATTCCCGTCGCCCCGAACGCCCTGTCCCCTATTCGGGGACAGCGGGACGTGAAAAAAATCTTTCCCGTTGTCCCCGAAACGTGGATTCGGGGTCGGGGACAACGGGAAGTCAAAATTTCACGTGTCGTTGTCCCCTTCAATCTGTTTTCCTGTTAAAAGCTTAGTTTTTAGCGTGGGAAAAAGAAAAGTGAGATAAAACAAAATTTATACTTGTGTGTTAGCAAAATGCCGATGCACGCACACTAATGATTAGTAAAAAATTAACCAAACAGTTATTTCACCATTTATTGTGCAATTATATTGCACAATCTTTCGTAAAAAATATACTTATTCCTTTTGTCCCGTGAAATTGAAAATATTTGGTGTGCCAATGAGCGAGCTATCTCATTTCGTGTTTGGCAACAAAACGGTGCGGTCTCAGTACCGTACGGGCATAATATCTGCGATTTAAATCTTTGATGAAAACGAGATTTTACATCATTCAAACTCAAACTCAAACTCAAATCATGTTTATTCAATAAATGATTGATTCAGGCGTGATTAATTAATAACCTCATTAGATAATAGTTTAGTGAGAAAGTACGAGATATTTCCATCCTTTTCAGTATTTATTCAGTGAAGGGATCATTTTGAGTCGTCTTACACACTAGGTGAGTCTAGGTGCCAATTCCAGTCCTATCCCCAGTCCGAGAAGAACTGACAAAAAAACTCGCTGGCCCTAGCGCTTTTTTTGTATCGCATTTTTACCCGACTGTGAAGCGAAAAGGGATGGTAATGTGTTTGGGGTTTGTATATAATGTGTGCGAATTGGCTGTCGCTGCCCAAAAAGCTTGACGGATTTTGACAAATGAGGTAGGTATCATTGGATTTGTCTGGATCACAAGATTTACATTGGCTAAACAAATAGCAAAAAATCCAATACGGCGTCTGTTAAAGTCTGTTTTCAATTACTTCCAGTCCAAAATTGTTATTCAATGCGTAACTGTACGCGTTACGTCTACGTGTACGTTACGTTACGGGTGTGCCGTAGCCCTTATTTGAGTAGATACTGCCGTTGCCATGACAACAAGACAAGGTCGTCCGGCGCCCGCCTTTCCGAGGAGCAGTGTGACGTCATTGTCCAATATGACGTCATTATACGGGCTTGATCGATGGAATAAGTTGATATTATTCTATACTATCTGTTACCGTTACAGCTAGTATAGATTGGATTGGATGGATTTCGCCCTTTTTTTAGGGCGAAACTACTTAGTTCATTACGACTTAGTGCTATTTTTATTGCGACATCGATTTAGGGAATTTTAGGGTAACGATTACTTGAGGTGGTAAACCTTTTTATCTGTGCTCAATAGCTCTACTTATTACGGGATGGAATATACAAGTGAGCTAGTAACCTTCTTCATCTCAAGATAAAGGAGAAAAGTCAGCGAAAGCCTGTAAAAGTAATGCTTCTTATTCTGACGAATGAATTAGTTTTGTTAATTTTTTTCGCATTAAAATGTACAAAAAATATGTTTTTTAAATTATTGTTCCTAAAAAAAATTAAAGATTTTGAGGGATAATTTCCAAAGAATTTAGGGCAAAACCAAAATCCTCAGTGGAAACACTGCTCCCTACGAACCTTTACCGCCCCCCCAGTCTCGCTAATACTGAGAGTTGTGATGTCTCTAGGACCTCTGGTGGGTCTAAGGTGCCTTTAGGGCAGCGGTTGGCAACCTTTTGGCAGGCAAGGGCCACAAGGTGGCAAAATAAACCAGATACGAGTTGGCAGCGGACGACATGAGGCATCAGCGGACGACGTGTCGCAGCGACACTACTGGTTTCTATGTCATCATCATCTTCTTGCCCTTATTCCACTAGGCGGGGTCGGCACAACAGGTTCTCTTCTTCCACTCTCTCCTATCATCCGTCATCTCAGTAGTCACTCCCTTCTTACACATATCGTCTTTCACACAGTCCATCCATCTTTTCTTGGGTCTACCTCTACTCTTGTATCCATCCACATTCAAATCCATCACCCTTCTTGCAACATGGCTTTCCTCCCGCCGCATAACATGCCCATACCACGCCAACCTATTACTCTTCATTTTTTCTATGGTATGTATGTATTTCTATGAAATGCGTCGCTAGCCTCGTGAACTACGGAGATAATTTCATAGAAATACATAGAAACCAGTAGTGTCGCTGCGACACGTCGTCCGCTGCTGCCTCATGTCGTCCGCTGCCAACTCGTACCTTAGGCGGGCCGGGCCGCACTTGTGATATTAACCCTAGAAGCCCAAAATATGGCACTCAAATGTCCATCTCTGAGATGAGAAGCATATTTATATTTTCTAGTATTGACAATTGAAAAAGTTTGTTCGCATAAATAAGTGCCACCAAAAATGTTAATGAACTCGCGCTTCGCTCATTTGTTCGTTCGCGGGCAGAGCAAAGCGCTTTCTTAAGGCTGGATCCACACTATACGGTCGATCGTTGTTCGTTAAGGTTAATGCGAAAACGTGCACAAGTTTCAACTTTAACACAAGTTTTCACAGGATAATCAATCACAAGTTTTCACAGGTTAATCAATCACTATAATCCTTTCGCCACACTGGTCCACAGACAACAGGGACCGACTCCCACAAGTCGTGGGACATCCACTTCTGGCTGGGCTCTGCCACATCTCAGGACGAGGCGGGCGCGGCGGCCATCCTCACCGTGACCCTGGACGACCAGCAGTTCCAGGGCGCCGCTGTCCAACACCGGGAGGTGCAGAACTACGAGTCAAAGCAGTTCCTCAATTACTTCCAACCAGGTATTAACCCCCTACGCAAAAAGAGGGGGGTTGTATAAAGCTCGGTACTCACATTAGGTATTTGGTATTTATACAAAAAAACTCCAGGATATCCTCCATTTCAATGACCCTGGTAGGCCAGATGTTCCGAAAAGAGCATCGAGAGCTGCTAACTTATACTCAACTTTCAAATTTTTAAATGATTATCTATTTTTGTATTTGCATGCTTAGTTAGTTAGTAACTAGTTTAAATATTATTTTCTTTCGTCACCTTTGTCTGCTTAATATGTACATTTACTTGCTTAGCTGTGCACACATGTGTTTATGTTGCAACTCAGTAGGTACAGAACAGTATATTTTTATTGTTTAAGTTTTGCTTGTTATGTGTTTTGTGTGCCAAATAAAATAAAAAAATAAAAAATTACTCGATAGTTTCACTCCAAAACGAGTAAATATGAACGTGTGGACCGCAAAACTCACAGCTCGAAGGCTCGCATCCAGTAGTAATCCGCATCAAATGTAGGCTCGACATGATAGCTCGATCGAGCAAAACCGTATGTGAGTACGGAGCTTTAGTTTAACGTGTCTGTCTGTGGCATCGTAGCTTCCAAACGGATGAACCGAGGGTCTACCATGAGTTTTCACAATCTACACTCGCTAGCGACTGTAGTTAAAAAATGTTTGAAAACTTGCCTACAGCGCCTCTAGCGGATAGTTGGGTACTAAAACCTCACATAGCTAACTATCCTACGTCACAGCGTACTACAGCGACTGTAGTTTACGCTCATAATTTGCTTACAATTTGGTACCGTGAGTAACAGTTTTGACAAATGTCATAGTAACGTAATATTACTACTGTAGTAACGTCAGCTAATCTAAATGTGACAACTCATGGTAGACCTACTGATTTTCGTTTAGTTTTTTTGTGTCATAGATAATTGTATCCCGCCCGAGTGTTCTTAGCCATGTATCATGAAGTTTGTTCATCCGTTTGAAGATCATCAGCTCTTTTCTAGTTGATGAGGGAATCTGACTAATTTCCTTATGTCCGATCGATTCGAAATTTGGTACCGTGTTACTTCAATGATATTGAAAGAACATGGTAAGGTAACCATGACTAAAAGTTTAAGTTATAAGTTATATACACTTTTGAACTTACGCGATCTGAACACATTATTATAAGTAGGTATTAGTTTATAACGTCTACCCGTGACCACGACAGCGTGTAAACCTGTCGAAACGACGAATAAATAGATAATTAGAACGCAATAAGGACCCGTTTAATACTAATAATAAAGTTTTGAGTTATATAAATTAATCTTTATAAATACTTTGTGAGGAGCGAAGCAGGCCGCATATGAAATCTCACTTGGTTTCAGCGATCAGGTATTTAGACGGCGGCCATGCTTCCGGTTTCAGTCACGTGATCATCAACGCAGGCGCAGAGAAGAGGCTCTTCCAAGTCAAGGGCAAAAGAGATGTCAGGGTCAAGCAGGTGAGAATAATGAATGCATGAATGAGAGTAAGAAAGTAATGAATGAATGTAAGTATGTAAAAAAACAATAGCTTACGAAGGCGCATTTAAGCTTTATAATAAATTACCCGTATGTAAAAGATGCAAACTCATTTAACGCATTCAAAACAAAACTTGCTAACCACATTAAGACTGTTTATGACAAACTAGCTTCTGCACGCGGCGTCGCCCGCGAAGAACCTACATAAAATATAGCCTATGTTCATCCTGAAAATTCATTCTACACATTGGTGAAAGAATTTTTCAAATCGGTTCAGTAGTTTCGGAGCCTATTCAATTCAAACAAACAAACAATCAAATCTTTCCTCTTTATAATATTAGTATAGATAATGTCTATTAATTTATTACCTACCTACTTACCTATAAAAACAATTGCGATATATCTGCGTTAACTGAGTAGGTACACCTTAATTCGAACGACTACTTATAAATTTTTTAAGTATTCTATGATTCTCATGTAGGTAAGCGATATTTATAATTATCTTTTTGTTAATAACTTGATTATTAAACTGAAGAAAGAATTAATATAAATAATCATAATACTCAGTTTTCAGAGATGCGAATGCTGAGATGGATGTGTGGAGTGACGAGAATGGATAAAATAAGGAATGAGTATATTAGAGGAAGTCTGAAAGTGGCACCGGTGATAGAAAAGATGAGAAGTAATAGGTTAACGTGGTATGGGCATGTTATGAGAAGAGATGAATGTCATGTGACGAGGAGAGTGTTAGATATGAATGTGGATGGATACAGGGGTAAAGGTAGACCAAAGAAAAGATGGATGGACTGTGTGAAAGATGACATGGGTAAGAAAGGAGTGAGTACTGAGATGACGAATGATAGAGGGAAATGGAAGAAGATCACATGTTGTGCCGACCCCTCATAACGTGGGAAAAGGGCAGGAAGATGATGATGATGAATCATAATACTCAGTTTTATTTGATAAGTAGGTATATAAATGAAGTAGGAATTTGATTTATTTTTAATTTTATTGTAACGGTTTTAGCTCTCTTTGACAGGCATCAGATAATAGTTTAGCGGGAAAGTACTAGATATTTCCGTCCTTTTCAGTACCTATTTGTTTGAATTTATCGATCGATGTAATTTTCAGGTGAAGCCATCTTTCAGTTCGCTGAATAAAGGAGACTGTTTTGTGTTGGATGTAGGCCACCAGATCTACTTATACGTCGGAGAAAAGGTACTTTTTAAGCTTCTCTTAAAAGGATTGTGTAGCTGTAAATCTTCATACAAAAAGCTATAACGTTTTGCTCCCCTTTAAGTTTTAACTTAGTCCAATATTTATAATTTTTGGAAATATTGTAGATACAACAGAAAACTAGCCTTGTACATTTTTATTTTAAAGAAATATTGCGTAACATAAAAGTCATGGATCTAAATATCCTATTATGGATCTAATAATATGCTAATAACTTTTGCAAAATGTGGGCATGTGCCAAATATGTTTGGACGTGCCTCTGACTCTTTAGATATCCTCAAAGATCTAAGTAACTAAAGTTCTGAGAGGATATCTACCGAGCCCGGGGATTACAGTCGTGATCATGTTCAGGCCAAGAGTGTGGAGCGTCTGAAAGCTATCACAGTAGCCAACCAGATCAGAGACCAAGATCACAACGGACGCGCGCATATTGAAATTATTGGTAAGTATTGAAAACTCCACCGAAGTTATCGTTCTTGATAACCGTTTTACTATTAAAACGGTTATCAAGAACGATAAATCCAAAATGGTTTCGCTCAATTAACCGGCTAGAACGAAATGATTTCGTTCTTTTCCATATTAGTGAGCTCCGCGACCTCTATAGATTACGGTAGAACGTAACTGAAAAGAAAAGGTATTTAGAGCGATACCGGTTTGTTTTTTTTTCAAGCCCTGCTATCTTGAACACTAATCGTGTCTATAAATTTGTAATTACAGAACAGGATTCACACGAGGATGACCTGGCCAAGTTCTTCGAGGCTCTCGGTTCTGGAGACCAGGAGTCTGTCGCGGAAGCCATCGAAGGTGGTGATGATGAGGTAAACGAAGATTTAAACGAGTCATACAATCAATTAAGTCAACTTTTGTTCGCGCAAATGTTTGTTCTGTGTCTGGCTGTTATAATGTACTTATTCTATGTAGGAATAATATATTTATAATAAAAAAGTAGATAGATAATTAATCTATCAACTATCTGGTTCCCATAGTACAAGCTTTGCTTAGTTTGGGACTAGATGGCGTTGTCTTATATGTGTACCAATATAAAAAAAGTTCAAATTCAAATCTTCTAAATTACGATAATAAAATAGAACTCAGTGTGTCTGTCTGTACATTGAGGAAGTGTAATAAATAATTGTAAAAAATCCAAAACCCGACAGCAAGAAACAAGACAATTTAAATGTAGGTAATGCGCTATTTTCAATATTCCATTTGCCCCCTTGATGCCAAGAGGGGGATAAATAGAAAGTTTTTGTCTCATCTGTCCCTCCAAGGGAACAGAGCAGGGGGACAAATGGGAATAAAAAAATGATGTGTATATAAAAGTTCCATTTGTCCCCCCGTTGCCAAGAGGGAGACAAATGGACCTTTTTAGTCATCTGTCTGTTAGTAGATCAATGGTTTTCCAGGAGTTTGAGCGTGGGGAGGCCAAAGAGGTGTCCCTGTCGGAGATATCTGACAGCACCGGCAGCATCCGTATCAGCAAGGTGCCACCTCCGCTGTCCAAGGAACTGCTCCACACGAAGGTCAGACCTTCTTCTTCTTAGAGCCTGTCCAGATGGACCGTTTCACGCGCGTAACCACTCGCGCGTAGGCATTACTATTAATTTTATTATTATTACCTTATATACTTTTAAACTTACGCGATCTGAACACATTATTATCAGTCTAACCGTGACCACGACAGTGTGTAAACTTGTCGAAACGTCGGAAAAATATATAGATAATTAGAGCGCGATAAATACCCGATTAAGACTAATAATAATATTATTATCTTACTAAGTACCTGCCTACTTAAAACTACTACATAAAATAATTTTCTGTCCCTGAGTCCCACCCAAACACAACGTGCGTAGGAACGCACGTGAATCGCGGCATCTGGACGCAATGTAAATTGCTACGCGCGTGAAACGCTCCATCTGACAGAATCTTATCTATCACTAACAGTGAATGGAAAATACATGGACGCATTCCGTGAGCTAAAAAATGATCCCACAAAAAAAGCTTTGGTAGGCGGGACTTAAAAATGCCAACAAAATTATATCAAAAATTGACATAAGCTGTCTACAAGTTACACGGCAATTTAAACCCATATGTCGAGGGAATAAAATATAATAAAGTCAATTTTTGGCAAATCCACGAAGAAGTTTCGATGTGTGAAATATGCTGTCAAGTTTCGCGGATATTTCTTGAAGAAATGCTTCCATGTTATTTTCCGTTCACTGATCAATCTCGGTTAAAATGTTTATTTCAGCATGCAAAAATACGTACCTAAACTTAAAATAGACACAAATGTTAAAATGCATTAAATTTGATGCTGCTAGATTTTTACAAGGTTTGAGCTTACAGCGGTCTTCACACTAGGCAAGCGTCGTAAAGACCTAATAATAAGATATAACTTGTATCAAACATTTTTAAGATGTAATAAAGGGTTACAGGCTACAAATTGTCTTGTGGTTTCAGGAATGTTATGTCTTGGACACTGGGAGTTACAGCGGCATATACGTGTGGGTTGGACGAGAATCTAATGAAAAGGTATTCTTAAACTACATTTAAAAATTATGATAAATATATAAACTAATATTAATAATAAATTTATATTATTCCCATCTGTCCCTCTGCTCTGTCCCCTTAAGGAAACAAATGCCACTAAAAACTTCCATTTGTCACGTTGCCAAGAGTGGGACAAATATAACGTTTTTGTCCCATCTGTCCCTAAGGGAACAGAGCACAAGGGGACAAATGGGAGTAATCTAATAAATCCATACTAATTATAAATGAAAGTAACTCTGTCTGTCTGTTTCCTTTTCACGACTAAACGGTTGAATGGATTGTAATGAAATTTGGCAAGGAGATTTACTTTTACTTATTTTTTTATTTCAGGAAAAGGCCGAGGCGATGAATAAGGCTGAGCAGTATTTGAAAACGAACGACCACCCTCCCTGGGTAGGTACCTAATTCAAATCTATTTATATTTCTGGCACTGCATAGAATACGCGAATTGAAGCGCTAATTCTTTAAAGAATTCTAGCGCTTACCTACAACTTATTCCCACCCGCACCGGTGCGCATGCTACTGTACTGGAGCGAATGGGAAAGGAAAAAATGTTGTCAACAACGGGACGAATGGCACAAAAAGTAACGTCTGACAAAGATAATTATTTGTGTTGTTGCGACATATTATATAATTATATTTCTATAAATTATTGTCTTTTATAGTCAGTATAACTTAATTTTCATATATTTTGAATATTAATTGAATGTTACTTAACTAGTAGCAACAACTTTTATGCTATTCTCAAACGAAATATTTTTTATATGTGGTTTTGATTTTCAAAAGTGTCAAAAAAACCATTTAAAATACTTAAAACTTTTATTTCCAGGTACATGTCTCAAAGGTTCCCGAAGGAGTGGAGCCGACTGCTTTCAAACAGTATTTCGACGATTGGGATTGAAAAAACCAATAAAAAAAACATTTTCAATAATGATCAAGACTATTTTTGCTACTGATTTTTCTGCAACTTGTATTCGAAAATAATCTTTGATTAGTGTTTTTTTGTTCTGTGTCGCATTTTACGGTTGACTGTACTATGTTTAAAAAAACATTTTCAATAATGATTAGGTACTTTTTATTTTCGCTACTGACTTTTTTATTTTGTATTCGAAAATAATATTTTTATAAGTAAGTATTTTTCTGTGTCGCATTTTACCGTTGACTGTATTATGTACCTACTATGTAATAATAAGAATGTCCACTGCAATCCATTGACTGGTTTGTAGGAATTAATGTCATTATAAAGTATTACCTACTAATATTAATTTTGTGTCTGTATAATTAATAATTTTGGCATTGAAACTTAACTTACTTTTATTTAATTATAAGGGTTTTTTTATATAAATATTTCCTGTTTTAACAAAACAGCGCACAACTCGAATAAAATACTTTAATGTACTTACTGAAAAAACATTTTATTTTTAACCTATCTCATATTATGTGCTTCTGAGTTACACCAGTTACACTTCAATCCTTTCACCACAATGGTTTAAAAGAACTAGTGACAAAATGACAGAAAGCTTTTAGTTAATTTGACGTTTTAAATTCGACAGTGTCTATTCTTTTAAAAATAAATTAAAAATACATGCATTTATCAATATTTGCTACTGCTTTCCGGAATCTAGGCTGAAACATTAAAATTCCAAATAAGTAAATATGATTTTACTGAATTATTTCCATCTGTCCCCCTGGACAGATGGGACTAAAAAGTTCTCTGCGTCCCTCTTGGCAACAGGGGGTAGATAGAACTTTTATTAACTGAGAGGGTTCTATTAGTTCACCTTTTTATTACGGGAGTACATAGACTTTATTAATTAACAGAGAAAATTAATTAATAATCCCTTACCACCAGGGCTTGAAACCGGTTAATAATAAAAATTACCATGAAAAACCGGTATTAACCGGTACTTAGTTCGATAATAGCGTCGGAGCGCAACCACTTCTTTGAAAACTTTAACTCGAACTTAGATTAACCGGTTAAAGCGAGCTTCGTTTGTCATCGTAAGAGCGGGCGCGTCACGGAGCTCACTAATATGGAAAAGAACGAAATAATTTCGTTCTAACCGGTTAATTGAGCCAAACCTTTTTAGATTTATCGTTTTTGACTAACCGTTTTAATAGAAGTTACGGTGGAACGTAACCGAAAAGAAAAGGTTGTATCTAGGTATTTAGAGCGATACCGGTTCGAATTTTTTTCCGGTTTCCAAGCCTTGCCAACAAATAAATTATACTTTAGAAGTAAATATTAATTTGGTTTCAAGAGGGAAAAATAAACACAGTCATAAATAATTAAATCTGGGAATACGGAATTTCATAGAAGCTAATCTAATTATTCGCAGAATGCATAATGACGGCTATCACTGAGTTGTTTACCAAGTATATTTATAAAATAATATGGCTATCAAAACTCTGGACTCTTGGGTGTTTATTGAGCACTGGTGGGGTAGTGGTAGCACCCCTGCCTCACGATCCGAAGTCGTGGGTTCAAACCTGGTCGTGCATGAGTTTTTCCATTCGACAAAGTTATGTGCGCAATGCCAGTGCTTTTAAAAACGAAGGAAGGAAGGAAAATATCGTGAGGAAACCGGCATACCTTAGAACTAATAATTAGAAGGTGTGTGTCATAGTTAGTAGGTATTTTTATAAGCGGCGATGGGCTTGCAACTTGTCACGTACGGAAACTACTGAGCAAAATGTGGACATGTGCCAAATATCACGTTTAGACGTGCCTCTGACTACCCTCTTTAGATATCCTCAAAGATCTAAGTAGCTAAAGATTTGGAATCGAGCCCGGGAATTACAGTCGTGATCATATTTTCATTTTATTTTTTTTCTAACTAGAGATCATTGTGTGTTTTGTTTTTCTTTGATTATTGAGAAAAAATATGTAAACACCATTTTAAGGTTTACAATAAATTATTATTAATTTATTATTTATGGCTCTTATCACATAAATAGATAAAAGTTTGCTTCTATGAAATAAGAAATTGGTTTTGTATAATAAACCACTTAAAGCTTAGTTTTTCTAAAGTTGTGACCGTAATATTAGGTGCTATTACCCCGTGTTTAGATACACATCCAACAACGTCTTACATCGCGTTAACCTTCTTAAGGCGCGGCAGCTAGCTAATGGCCAGCGGCATACTGCCCGTTGCAAGAAAAGTCTAAGTTTTATCTCTTCGAATTGTAATAATTTGAAATAATAATTTGTATTAAATTTAAATCATAAAAATAAAACACACATTTTATTTATAAGTAAATTATCTACCCGTTGGTGTAAAAAAAATATGAAAATGACCTCAACTTTAGAAGGAGAAGCAGGTTTTGTTCATTTTATGAGGTTTTTTCGAGAATTAATATTAAAGTTAGTACGACGTTTTAACAAAATTTCAAACTCAGACCTTAGAGATAAAATATTGATTATTTTCAGTGACCTTTCAGTTATTTTCCACTACCCTTATTTACCGAGGGTAAAGCATCTGAAAAACAGCAAAAATCCGCGATCAGCTGACCACCGCGTCTTAATATCTACTAACATATTTGCTAAATAATAAAAACAATAAAAGTGTAAAAAAATTCTTAATAATACCTGCTTTTAAAATTTTAGTTACCTACCTAACCAACGTATTCCAATGTCATTTTTTTAGAGAAAGAACATTCCTGTTGGGCCTGGCTACACCAGTGGGGCCAATGGGAATTGAAGATAAATATAAATCCGTAGTATATTTTCTATAGTGCTCTTATATGGTGAAGGAAATGATAAAATAATAGAAAATGATAATGAGGAATCCGGCATAAGGACCTTAGAACCAAAAATTCCAAGATTTGTGTCATAGGTTAGTATTCTAATAAGCGGCGATGGGCTTGCAGCCTGTCACATTAGAAATACTATACTGTGGTAAATGTGAGCATGTGCCAAATATCAAGTTTGGACGTTCGCCTACTCTCTTTGGATATTTTAGGATATTTAACAAGTGGTTTGTAACAGTACTTGTATCTACTCGTTTCTAGTACCTATGTTTATCATGTTTTTTAAAATCCTTCACGCCTTGAATAAGCAGCGCCGCTTTATTACGGTCATCGTATTATAAACACGAGGTAAACTGATAAGAAATTGACCTGCTACTAACTTGAATCATTGCCGTGTTTATCCAAATACCTACTATGAATCCTTCTGCGGTGAATACAACAATATCTACTAACAAATATTTAAGTATTTCTGTTTGTTTGTCACTGTCTTCAAAGCAATTATACTATTCAAGTAGATAACTAATAGTTATCGAAAATCCCGATGCAAGGAAACGTTTAAGCCGATTTCAGTGCGGTCACCCATCATTAGGGACTGACCACGCAGGTCGTAGTATTTCGCCCCGAACTAAGATCTCGCGCGCGATGTCCAAAATCCTCATTTGTATTCACGCCCTGAAGTTTTTGGATACACTTTATATAGGTACTTCATAGGTTACTACATAGGCTTATACCTACGTAAGTTGATCCTAATCGCCTAAAAATTGTAAAAGTAGTTTTTATTTTAATTTAAATAGTATATACATATTAAGTATGTACCTGCATGCCCTTTTTTAATTTTAGGTATATAGTTATTTAAGTTGCTGTGCCCTATTCGGTCGGGCTCATTTTAAAACTACACCTACCTTTTATAAATAAAATATCTAAAACATTTGAATATAAATTGGCTTGCGCAAAGTCGCGTGCGCAGATCAACATTAGACGATTGCTTTATAAACCAGTTACTGAGACACTCATTATCCATTGATCAACTGTCTGAGTCAGTAGAACGGTCAGTTGTGTTCGGACATCAATAGAGTGAACAGTGTTAGTTTATAGTTCTTGAGTGAAATAACGTAAGTTTTTTAGTTTGTCATTGTTAGCTCCCTGCCCTTATCACACTTAACGCGTGGTCGGTTCTTCTTTTCCACTCTTTCAGCCTATGTTTCCGCATTCACTTGTTTCTTACCCATATCCTTTTTCACACAATCCTTTAGATTTCCTTCTACTCCTATTATCCGTCCACATTAACCTCTTGTCGTCACATAGTTATTTTGTCAATTTAAGTTTTATATTCATACTTGATTATTGTAAAGGCGTATTTGGTTTTAATGCTTTGTTCAATAACTTTGTTTTGATACAAATAAAATTGCTCAGTCATTTATTTTTTTCTAAAACAAAGATTGTATTTTTTGTGGGTATTCATATTCATTTATTCACTGTTTTAGGCTGTTATTTTTTAACATTGGATAGTGTAGCCTGCGCTCTTGGCAAGTTATCTAAACATGAACAAATTTACAAGGAAATTTAGAATATGATTTGATATCGGATAAATAAATCTTTTTCTACACTTAATTGCATTCCGTCCAGAACGTACTGGTCGTTTTAATTAATTTCTGCTGAAAAATAGTTTATTGACAGTCAATAACGGAACAATAATACTTGTATACCTACTATATAAAAACGATAATGTAGAAATATTGGAAGGAATTGAGGAAAGCCTTTGCTTAGCAATGAGATAATATCTAAAAAATGAGTCTTCCCCTATACCTATGCATTATTCAAATGTGTATAATTGCGAAAAATACTAAGATAATTTTTACTCCTTATATAATATAGAGAGCGCTGGTGGTGTAGTGGTAGCACCCCTGCCTAACGATCCGAAGGTCGTGGGTTCAAACCTGGTCGTGCACCAATGAGTTTTTCCATTCGAAAAATTTATGTGCGCAATGCCAGTGCTCTTAAACGGTGAAGGAAAACATCGTGAGGAAACCGGCATACCCTAGAACCAAAAATTCGAAGGTATGTGTCATTGGTTAGTATTCTTATAAGCGGCGATGGGCTTGCAACTTGTCACGTACGGAATACTAACTACTCTGCAAAATGTGGGCATGTACCAAATGTCATGTTTGGACGTGCCTCTGACTACCCTCTTTAGATATCCTCAAAGATCTAAATAACTAGAGATCTGAGGAGATATCTCCTGAGCCTGGGGATTACAGTCGTGATCATATTTATTTTTATTTATTTATTTATAATATACTTGTTGTTTAAATGTCTAGTATCAGAAGATATAATGATCTAACACCATTAAGCAATATTATGGTCTAGTTTTTATCAACATTGGCAAGTGTGTACCAAAAGTGTATATGTTTCCCATAGGGTACTAAAAGTTATGTTTTGGTGTTTGTGGGACAGATTTTGTACTTCATTTACTCTTATGTATACTAATTAATATGTTTTAATATAAAAAAAAATATCGATAATATAGGTACAAATAGGTACCACTGGTATTAGTTTTTGATATTAGAAAGGAATGAATAGATCATTTAACTCTGTTTTTATGAATCATTTCTTAATTCTGTCCCCTTATAATACAATGGCCTTTCTCAATAATCAATCTATTTGAATAATATAAAAAAAATATTTTTATGACTGAAATATGACTTATAAGTTATACCTAATACTTATTTTCTAATCAAGTAAAACAATATTAATAACATAACTACATATTCTTTACTAAGCTCTCTCTCTTTCTATAAAGAAAGAAGGCAAATAAAAAAGGAAAGAGACAACTATACTCACCGCAAGTTTTAGGCAATATTATTTTCATAGCCAGTATAATTATTTGATAAGATACCTAATCAGAAATACATAAAGGTGAAGAGGTCAGCTCGATATTTACTTATAAATAACTGATAAGTAAATTACGATTATTTTCTGAAATAGTTAGATGCTAATTTCGAAATCTGTTATTACATTAGTAAAATAAATGAATAAGAATTCACTGCTTGACACCGTTTGGCAATTATCTTGATGGGGACGGTCGATAACTAAAATATCGTATATAATGTAATAGTAGATACCAGTAACACTAATAACACAATAGTTAGGTTTATTCCCACTGTCCCCATTTTTCAATTATCTTATTATAGGGACAGTGGGAATTTAACAAAATAAAGTAAAAATAGATTACATGCTCATAGTTTCGTTGTCCATAGAACCTGCCATTCCTAATCTACCTTATTATATTATCTTATACCTTTAAACGAGCAATTCTTGTATATATAGATATCCTTACTTAACTATGTTTTAACAAAATCACCCTCTAAGGGGGTGAAAAAGGGTGAAAACGTTAGTATGAAACTTTTTAACGCGTGGAGCGATTTTCGTGAAACTTTGTTTGTGCACTGTATACACAAAATAAATGAACACGTGTTTCAGGATTTTTCAATATAATCTTCATGAAGGGGTCAAATGTTGGGTCAATGTTTGTATGGGAACTTTTTAACGGGTGGTGAGATTGGTCTGAAACTTTGTTTGTGTACTGTAAATGCAAAATGAATGGACACCTGTTTCAGGATTTTTCAATATAACTCTTAAAAAGGGGTCAAATGTGGGGTCAATGTTTGTATGGGAACTTTTTAACGGGTGGTGCGATTGGTCTGAAACTTTGTTTCGTGTTTCAGGATTTTTAAATATAACCTTCAAAAAGGGGTAAAATGGAATGTCAAAGTAGTACGAGATTTTTATGAGTTGTGTGATGTGTTTAAAACTCAGTTTAGATATTTTATGTGAACGAAGTCGCGGGCGGGACAGCTAGTTTAGTATTTAATTTGTCAAGTTTTTAAGTCGCGATAATCGACATTCACGCGGGCGAAGCTGCGGGCATCAGCTCGTTCTTTAATAAAAAATATACACTTCCAGCTGTAGCATCTATTCTACTGATGTAGGTATCCAGATCTATTATTTATTATATGTATTTATTTTTCTTTACTCAACTTTTAGAAATACTTAGTAGTAGTTAATGTTTTAAATTGTGTAGTTAATATAAACTTGCTTTGGCTGTCTGTTCAAAATTATTCATCTATAAAATGTAAATCCATTATTGGTCATAAGAAGAAAATGTTTTTTTAAGTATTAAATAGATTAAGGACTGTGGATTTTGTAACACAAATAAAAAAATAAAAAAAATAGAACTGTTCCCTCCAGCACTCTGCAGCCTGCGACATGCTTATATGCGCAGACGCAGCTCCTCTCAGCTTAGTCAGCCGTGTCACTAAAAGCTCAATACGTGCGGAGTTGACTAAGCCGCGGGTTTCCTCATCCATACTAATATTATAAAGCTGAAGAGTTTGTTTGTTTGTTTGAACGCGCTAATCTCAGGAACTACCGGTTCGAATTGAAATATTATTGTTGTGTTGTATAGTCCATTTATCGAGGAAGACTATAGGCTATATAACATCACGCTACGACCGATAGGAGCGGAGCATCAATGAAAAATGTTGCAAAGACGGTAAAAATATATTACAGACAAAGTTGCGATATTATAAATAGTCTATAGGTATACAAACTAGGTAGGTACAAAATATAAATCAAGGTGAACTTATTCATTGTACACAATGTCAACTCACTATGAGTAATAAGTTGTAAAAAACCTGGCACGTACGATACATTAGCTGGGTCCACACTTGTGACAATATGCCGTGACTGTGACCGTGTGTGAAGAGCGCTGGTGGTGTGGTGGTAGCACCCCTGCCTCACGATCCGAAGGGCGTGGGTTCAAACCTGGTCGTGCACCAATGAGTTTTTCCATTCGAAAAATGTATGTGCGCAATGCCACTGCCAGTGCTCTCAAACGGTGAAGGAAAACATCGTGAGGAAACCGGCATACCCTAGAACCGAAAATTCGAAGGTGTATTCTTATAAGCGGCGATGGGCTTGCAACCTGTCACGTACGGAATACTAACTACTGTGCAAAATGTGGGCATGTACCAAATGTCATGTTTGGACGTGCCTCTAACTACCCTCTTAAGTCAGCCGGTTGACGACGAACCGTACGCACGCATACACTGACTACTTGCCCACCACCGCTCACTACAGCGATTTCCAACTAATTTATCGCGAGGGCCGCATTATACGTTTCTAACGAATTATCTACCGAACAATGTTTAATTGCAAGAGTTGTTCCAACGAATTCCGCGATGGTGTTCTCTGCTCTGTTTGCCAGGGACACTGACTTCACATACGCAGGTATCACTGAAACAGGATACCGCAGACTGGGTGAGAGGAAGTCGACCTGGAGGTGTCCTTCCTGTAAGAACTCCCGATCGGGAAGCCCGCTCCCACCTCAACTGAAGTCCCCCATTCCAGCAGACATGGATACTGTGATGGCGGAGCTTAAGCGACTCTCTGTCCAAGTAGCCTTGCTTCCTGAACTTAATGCCAGCATCCTAGAAATTAAGGCCGAATTGACCGATCTAAAAGCCATTAAGACCGAGATGTCTGATATTAAGACCTCCCTCGAGTTTGTTGATCACAAAATAGGGGCACTTTCAGATAAACTCATTGACATGGAGAAAGATATCCAGCACCTTCAAAAAACAAAACATGATGTGGATCACCTCCAGCTTCGTGTAGAGAAGTTGGAACTACAGCTTAAGGAGAATGATCAGCACTGAATAATATAGAGATAAAAGGCGTGCCTGTCTCACAGTCTGAAAACCTCTTTACCATCATGGCCAATATAGGAGCTCAGATCAAGTGTGTGTTGCCAAAAGAACAGATTAACTACATTGCTCGTGTACCGATGCGAAACGATAAAACGAATAAAACCATCGTGGTTGCTGTACACAGCAGGTACATTAAGGATGACTTTGTAGCTGCTGCAAAGAAATGCACCACCTCTGCTGTTGATTTGGGTTTCCAGAGTACCAACCGGGTCTACGTCAATGACCATCTGACGCTGGGGAACAAGATATTGCTGAATAAGGTTAAGACTATGGCCAAGGAACATGGATACGCATTCACTTGGGTGAAAGGATGTCAGATCTACGTGAGAAAGAATCCTACCTCTCCCGTGATCGCCATTAGATCGGAATCTGATTTAAAACAGTTATAACTTACTATTATAGTGCCTGTTTTAAACATGTTAATAAGCTATCTTCAACTTTAGCGGGCCCTGTTGCTCAATGGTTGGCGAGCGCTTACCTACATAGTAAATTAATTAATCTAGGTTTAAATGATAAACTAGCCTCTGGTACCTAAAATAAATTATAACTAAAAATTATTCCCTATCCCATTAATATGCACTAAAGTTACATAAATATTAAATATTTAATTCTTCACAACAGGATGGCTCATCTGAAGTTACTGGTGGTGCTAGCATGCGTCGCTTGTGCTATCGCACGCACTACGATTCGGCAACCGTCTGTGTCCGGACCCATCACATCTCTAACTGACAAGGTACAAAATTAATTCAAATCCTACTAATATTATTAACGCGAAAGTTTGTAAGGATGTATGGATGTACCTATGTTTGTTACTCTTTCACGTTGAAACGGCTGAACGGATCTGGATGAAATTTGGCACAGATATAGATTATAGTCTGGAATAGCACATAAGCTACTTTCTATCCCGGAAAAAGTACAGTTCCCGTGGGATAGCTATTTTTTTGTTTTTCAAGGTACCACGCGGGCGAAGCCGTGGGCGGAAGCTAGTTTTTATATATGAGAAAGAAGAGAAGAATAAATAAATAAATATTGGTGGACAATTCACACAACGCTATCTAGCCCCAAACTAAGCAAAGCTTGTAATGTAATGGAAACCAGTTGGCTGATAAATTAATTACCTATACTTTTTTTTTGCAAATAAATAAATAATAATAAATAATAAATAGTGCTGGACAATCCACACAGCATCATCTAGCCCCAAAGTAAGCTACTCAAAGCTTGTGTTATGAGTACTAGACAACTGATACATATATTTAATACATTACATACATAGAATAGATAATAGCACCCAGACACCGAACTAACATCTGCTTAAGAAAGATACTTACAAGCCCTTACTGCCTTTGTTTCAGGATGCTAGAACCAAAGCTAGAGTGCATACAGCCTTCACCAATGCCGGAAGACAAGCTGGAGTAGAGATTTGGAGACTTCAGGTAGGTACTTCGGCAACGCCGCAAAAATAATTGCGGCGCACTTATAGAAAGGATTAAAAACTCATTACTGCCCGCTAAGGTTGTCGGCATAGTTCAGAGAATTAGCAAGCTGAAGTGGCAGTGGGCTGACCATATCTGTCGAAGAACCGATAACCGTTGGGGTAAACGAGTTAGAGTGGAGACCGCGGCTCGGCAAACGTAGTGTAAGACGCCCTCCGGCTAGGTGGAGTGACGATCTGCGAAAGGCTGCTGGTGGAGGCTGGATGCGTCGAGCTAAGGACAGGGCGCAATGGCGCTCATTAGGGGAGGCCTATGTCCAGCAGTAGATTGCTATAGGCTGATGATGATGACTGCCCGCTAAATGTTTCTCATAGAAAACACCAACTTTGGTAGCACTTAAAGGCGAACTAAGTCGTCCTTTTCCAATAGATGAAAAAAGCCTTTTTCTAACACTTTTAATAGGAATTTTTCGATAGTTTGTAATTTAGAGGTTCTTGCATTACATTTTTGGATTTTTTATATAAATACAAACTAATCTATTGTTATTTAATTACAGAGCTTCGAACCCATTCCTGTAGCGCAAAAGGATTTCGGAAAATTCTACAAAGGAGATTCTTACATCGTTCTCAAGGTATGTTACCTTTTATACCCTTTTATAATGTGAGTTCCTTTGGCTGTAGCGAGAGCCCAAACGGCTGAACGAATTTCAACAAATAAGGTATCATCTGATTCGTAAGAATAATTTTTAGTAAAGAATCTAATCTAAACTTATCTATCTATACATATACAAGGCTTTGTCCTGAATGACTGACGGATCAACGCACAGCCTAAACAGCTGATCGTAGAGACCTGAAACTTGGAAAGTGTGTTCTTTGTATAACGTTGGAATCCGATGAGAAAGGATTTTCCGAAATTCTACCCCTAAGAGGTTGAAAAAGGGGGACAAAGTTTGTATGTGACAACGTGATTCCTTGGTCCAATCTACTTAAAATTTTGCATAGGTAAACCTTTTTTAACAGATTTGATGGAAGATGTGTTTCGTATTCTATAGAAAGTCATCGCCGGTGTTCAAAAGGGGTAGAAAATTGGCGGTGATTTGCTTCGAAATTGATATCAATACTCCCTAGTGCTTACTTTGATCCTTTCACCACACTGGTTCAAAAAACAATGTAACATTTGGAACGAAGTTCCTTATTCAAAAATTATCTTATTCCTTATTAGAAAATTCAAAGCCTTCATTAAAAATAATCTCTTAAAGAAAGCATATTATAATATAAATGAATATATTGATGATAGGAACTCATGGCCCGATGTCGCTCCGTCGCTCCGCCCTCCGACAGCTAACCAATTTGCAATGAAACGCTGTCCTTTTGTTTTATGTTTTTATGTTCTGTTTTGTCTTTTGTTTTTATGTTATTATTATTAGATAATCTTGATTACATTTTTTTTGTAAGAAGGATCATACAAAAAAGCGCTAGGACCGAGACGAGTTTCTTGCCTGTTCTTCTCGTACTTGGGTTAGGTTGGAATTGGCACATAGATTCACCTAGCATGTAAGACGTTTCAAAGTGTTCCTTGTGATTGTACTGAAAAATATTTTTCAATTTCAATTTCAATTTCAATTTATCGCGCGTTGCAAAAGGGGGCATGACGGAAAAAAATTATTCCAAAAATTGTAACGACACTTTGCTATAGTTGTAAGCCGTGCGGCGTGCGCGTGTTTCTCTGTCTGTCTCTCTCTCTCTCTCTCTCTCTCTCTCATAGAAAGCAAGGAAAGGAACTTCGTTCCATCCGGGTGTCCCTTTACACCTCTCAAGTTTTTATTTTTTTTCACTATAAAAACTTACTTCCAGACGAACAAAGACAAGCGAAACAAACTATACTGGGATATCCATTACTGGATCGGCAGCGAGTCGACGCAGGACGAGTCGGGCGCGGCAGCTATCCTCACAGTGGGACTGGATGACAAGTTTGATGGAGCAGCAGTACAGCATAGGGAGGTGGAGAGCTACGAGAGCGCTTTGTTCCTTGGATACTTCTCAAGCCGTTAGTATTTTTCTCCTAAGAGCAAAGATTTCAATCGTAGGTACGCCCGGACGCCAAAAACTGTTGCACTGTTTTTACTTGTGTGTGTTAACAAAATGCCGATGCACGCACACTAATGATTCGTAAAAAATGAACCAAACAGTTATTTCACCATTTATTGTGCAATTATTAAAAAAATATTATACTTATTCCTTTTGTACCCTGAAATTGAAAATATTTGGTGTGCCAAATGAGCGAGATATCTCATTTCATGTGGCAACAAAACGTCGCGGTCTCAGTACCGTACGGGCATATCTACGATTTAAATCTTTGCCTAGGAGCGGTTACGCACTGCGTCCGATCTGAACCTGTGAAAATATGGATCTAGAAAACTCTGACCGAATTCGGATATTGCTTACGCACTAGTCCGATCTCTGATACAAATCCAAGCAATTCAGGAGCCATCTTTTGGCATACGTCATTTTACGTGACGGAAATGACGAATGACGGAAATCGGATCTAGTGCGTAAGTTACCATAGAAACAGTTCTACAACCACTCCAGACCATATTTTTACGGGTTCGGATCGGATTCGGATCGGACGTAGTGCGAATCCGGTCTAAGACTATTTATGTCGCGAAATGCTATCTTTGTAGCTAAAAATTAAAAAGTTAGTCAGTAATTTTATGCGCTGGTAACATTGTATGAGTCACGTGGGTGTTATGTAAATGAGGGAAATGGAGGGAGTTATAAAAAGAAATGAAAGGTATTATAAAAGGTAAGTACTTCCGAAAACTTCAGGGGGTTAAAGTACCCATCAATATAAACAACTTTTTGTTGGAAATCAACATAGTGAGCGCGAAAAAAAACAGCTGTTTCATACAAAAGTTTAATACCTACTTGGCTAAAATGTATAAAATAGTTTTTTTCGCATCACAACTCACAAGTTTAAGTTGGCCTTGGAAACCATTAGTATTCGTTAGATCACTCCAAACATAGAACACTGGATGCCATTATTAGCAAATTGATGAAGTCAACAAGAGCTATTGCTCTAACTAACTGATTAATTAATCGAGCGAGCGAAGATCGCAAGTAGGGCGATTTGGTGTTGTATGTTTTTTAGAACTAGGTACTAACATTAAGAACCTTTAATCCAGTCTGCAAAAGAAAGTCTGTGAAAGAATTTTCGAAATTGGACCAGTTGTTTTTGGGTTTATTCGTTACAAACAAAAATACAAAACTTTCCTCATTATAATATTAGTACATATAGAAGTATAGATGACTATATTGGCTTTGTTCATTCCAGCACTGACGTACCTGGCTGGGGGTAACCCATCTGGGTTCAACCACGTCGTCACCAACGCCGGCGCCACCAAGCGCCTCATACAAGTCAAAGGCAAGAGGAACGTACGAGTTCGCGAGGTTAGTTATAGGGGCTTAGGAACCATGGGATCTTACCATAAGCTCTGTAAAACCATCATGCTTCAAAAACGTCAAACTTGAAATAACACTACTTCAATACCTACTTACAATTTTTAAATGTCATGGTACGAAATATTTGTGGTAAGGCCAAGGGCCACTTTACAAACCATCATGTCCGCCTTCCACTAAAAAAGGGTAAAGAGCGGAAACTGAGCTTATGATCTGAGCGGACCGGAGTAAAAATAATTGTACACTTCCACTAAGAAACAGTTTCAGATTTTGCCTTCCACTGCCAGAGGGCTTTGCGAAGCTAACTAACGTTTTGTACTCTTTTGATCCGCTCCGTCCGCTCATTCACAGTAGAAGCACTTCTATGAAGAAAGCCGTTGCGAGTTAAACGGAGTCCGTACGGAGCCCGCTCCGCTCGCAGTGGGAGGCGGCCATCATGTTATAATACTACTCCAGGATTTTTTCTGATGTTTTCGACTAAGTACTTATGGCTTTCTCGTGTTATTTTGAGTTTACAGTGTGACTTTGGTGGTTATTTTTCCAATAAAGCTCAAGTTCTTGACGCGAGTGTGAGGTATGTGAATTAAAGTGAAAGTTTCCTTCTAAATCTTTTTTGACTTGGCTACCGCAAATGACCCAATCAATTTTCCTCTTCTCCAGGTCGACCCGCTGATCTCATCCATGAACAAGGGAGATGTTTTCGTCTTAGACAAGGACAACGATATCCTGGTCTTCGTCGGAGAGAAAGCGAAGAATATTGAGAAACTAAAGGCCGTTTCCGTCGCCAATCAGATCAAAGAAAAAGACCACAGGGGGAGAGGACGCGTTGAGATTATTGGTATGTAGATCGCGAAGTTCAGAGGAGTGGGGGAAGGTCTTTGCCCAACAGTGGGACGCTCGGCCAAAACACATAATATCACGAGTCACGGTCACGGAGTGGTCACGGAGTCGTAACGGGCTAGACCTGTGTCAATCAATCATTTCGTGCTACCCGGGTCGATCGCGACCCATCAGCTATGTGATCGGGTTACAAAGACTTGATCAATCGACCCATGCGTAATCTAGGAGAATCGCCAATCAGATCAAAGGCCAAGATCACAGGGGGAGAGAACGGGTTGAGATTATTGGTATGTAGATCGAGAGGTCTGGAAAGAATGAGGCCTTTCTACTCAATTCCAACTTTATACTCAAAAATTTCACGCTGAAACTGCTGAACTTTGGATGAAATTTGGCACAGAGATAGATTATAGTTTGGAATAGCACATAGGCTACTTTTTATCCCGAAAAAATTTACGATACTTCTTTAGATATCTATAGAATATAATTAGAGAAAGTCTGAAAGTGGCACCGGTGACAGAAAAGATGAGGAGTAATAGGTTAGCGTGGTATGGGCATGTTATGAGAAGAGATGAATGTCATGTGACGAGGAGAGTGTTAGGTATGAATGTGGATGGATACAAGGGTAGAGGTAGGCCAAAGAAAAGATGGATGGACTGTGTGAAAGATGACACGGGTAGGAAAGGAGTGAGTACTGAGATGACGGATGACAGAGGGAAATGGAAGAAGATCACATGTTGTGCCGACCACATAACGCGGGAAAGGGAAGGAAGATGATGATGACTTCTTTAGATATCCTCAAAGATATAAGCAACTAGAGGTCTGAGGAGATATCTACTGAGCCTGGGGATTACAGTCATGATCATGATCATGTGTTAACTTTCTTCGTAGATGCATACTCCAGTGATGTGGATGTTCAGAAGTTCTTCACAGCCCTTGGCTCCGGCTCCAAGGACCTGGTCCCGGAGGAATCTGCAGGTGGTGATGACCAGGTAACCGCTTCCACCTCCACCAGCCAGGGGGTTATCTACTACTAGCGTGAACACTGGAGATATCGTCTTCTCTTCTTTTACTTCCTGCCCTTTTGCCACGCGATTCCTTGGTCCAATCTACTTCAAATTTTGCATAAACATTTTTTAGCAGAGTTGATGGAGACGTGTTTCGTATTTTATTGAAATGCAATTAAAAAAAATATATTGAAGACAAGGCAATGTAAGATATTTATTTAGAACCATTTTCGACTTCTACGCGGACAAGGGCAAAAGCTGGTATTAGTATAGATTTCAGCAATTTATGTTTTCTGTCCAGGCTTTCGAGAAGAAAGAAGAAGCATCAGTTGGACTCTCGGAGGTATCTGACAGTACTGGGAAGGTGAAGGTCACTGCCCTCCCCCACCCTCTCATACAAGAACAGCTGAAGCAAACGGTAAGCATAGTCATGATTGTTTTTAAACTTATAAGATCTGAACACATTATTATTAGTATTAAACGGGTATTTATCTACCCGTGACCATGACAGTGTGTAAACTTGTCGAAACGTCTGGAGAAATAGTTAAATAAAACGCGATGAATACCCGTTTAATACAAATAATAAATAATCATGATTGACCGAGCGAAGCGGGTGAAAATCTCAGTGGAAAAAAGGGCGATTTGATGTCGTATGTTTGTTAGAGCATATCTTAAGAACCGTTGATCCAATCTGCATGAAACTTGGAAGGTATAGAGATTCTGCTGTGTAGATTTGTTTGGAGCTATGAGCGTATGAGCTTAATCGGTGAAAGGGTTGTAAAGATATTGGGTTCTAAAGTAGAAAACAAAAAAACTTTTTAAATTGTACTTGAACGTAGTACAACGGTTTTTATTTTATTCTAGGATGGATAGTTCTTGGAATATATCGAAAAAAGTAAAATTTAGAAAACCTGACGTCTCAGCACGGGTATAAGCACCTACCTAGAATCATCAAATTTTGCTTTTGATTAAGACCAAGGCATAGATTTACCTGTATGTAGTACATAAAGTGTGTCCAAAAACTACAGGGCGTGAATACAAATGAGGATTGTAGATACTAGTTAAACGGGTACTACACTACACTTTATTCAGGGCCCGGTAGTAAGGGACCCTAACGCCTAGCCTCTACGCTTTACGCCCTGACTCTTATTACTCCACTCTTATTTAGGGTAAGGGTCCCTGAATTCAGGGTAGTGTAATAAGTGCTTTAGAACTAGAGCCTGTCCAGATGGAGCGTTATACGCGCGTAAGCACTCGCGCGTAGCAATTTAAATTGCGTCCAGACGCCGCGTTTCACGTGCGTTTCTACGGGTGTTTTGTTTGGGAGGGACTCGAAGCAGAAAATTATTTTTTTACCTACCTAGGTAGTAGGTAGCTTTATGTAGTTGTTGCCTGAGAACGCGCGCGTGCTTACGCGCGAGGCTTACGCGCGTGAAACGCTTTCTCTTGGCAGGCTCCTACTAGTTAGATTTATATCTATCTTGTTTCATAAGGATGCGTATATCCTGGACACGGTAAGCGGTAGCATCTACGTGTGGATCGGAAAGCAAGCCACGGAGAAAGAGAAGTCTGCAGCCATGGCCAAGGCCCAGGAGATCTTCGCAGCCAAGAAGTACCCGTCTTGGGTAAGTTCAGGGGGTCTTACCTACGTCTACCATGAGTTGTCACATTTAGATCGGCTGACGTAACTACAGTAGTAATAGTACGTTACTATGACATCTGTCAAAATTTTTACTCATGGCACCAAATTCTAAGCAAATGAATGAAGCGCAAACTACAGTCGCTGTCGATTTTTTGGTTCTAGGGTATGCCGGTTTCCTCACGATGTTTTCCTTCACCGCTTAAGAGCACTGGCATTGCGCACATAAATGTTTCGAATAGAAAAACTAATTGGTGCACGACTAAGCTTGAACCCACGACCTTCGGGTCGTGAGGCAGGAGTGCTAACACTACACCACAGGCGCTCCAAAAAAATCTTTAAAATCGGCCCAGCCGTTTATGAGGAGTTAAAAGAACTATTTTTTTTCATCATCAGGTGAAGGTTGAAAGGGTCCTGCAGAACACGGAGCCAGCTATCTTCAAGCAGTACTTCTCCTCCTGGCGCGATGCTGACATGCCCCATAAGAGGCTGGTGTAACTTCCAAACATTACCACAAACATTTCATTTAATAATTAACTTTTGCCACAAATATTTAAATTACTTACTAACTATTTTTGGCCACAAATATTTCAATTTTTAACCAACTTTTGCCACAATAATTTCCATTACTAAGTAACTTTTGCCATAAATATTTCAATTAATAACTAATTTTTGACACAAATATTTCAATTGTTAACCAACTTTTGCCACAAATATTTCAATTATTTACTAACTTTTGCCACATTACTTACTACACATATTATATATTATCAACTAATTTTATCCATAAATATTTCAATAATAAACTAACTTTCAAATAAAACAGCAAAATTACTCTTATTATAAATATTGCCACATATTTTAATTTAAATATATCAGATAGCATAAATTCATTTTATAAGTGATCAATAAGTACCTATACGTAATAATTAAAGATTTTAAATTTTTGTTGTTTTTTTATTTATTTTATTAATATTATAAACGTGAAAGTTTGCATGTATGGATGATTATAAGCGATTCTCACGAGGAAAGAAAAAAAAGCAGCGAGATAAACAAACTGGTTTTACGGGAAAACACAGCGGGCTAAATTATAATAATTATGAATACTTACAAAGCTACTCTACAAGGAAAATAAGCATAAAATAAAACGCTTTACAAGGTGAAACAGAACTGGTACCTAGTACTTTCCCACGTTTACACAAAGTTATACTCGTAGAACAGGTACCTATTTTACATGTTGTATTTTACATGTATTTTTAAACTTACGCGATGTGAACACATAATTATTAGTATTGAACGTGTATTTATCGCGATGACTGTAACTATTTTTCCCAACGTTTCGACGGGTTTACACACTGTCGTGGTCACGGGATGACTCAATAGGTAAATAAAACGCGAGAAATACCCGTTTAATACTAATAATTTGTAATGTTGTATTGTATCAAACTGTTTCCATTTATTGTTAAATCCTAAAACAAGTTATTAGAATCAATTTACCTATGCAAAACTTGTAGAAAACGTTCCAAAGACTGTCACAAATGTTTTCTTGTTAAAAACAAAACATTAAGTATAAGACTCTAGGTAAAATGTTTTTATTGTGTATCAAAGGCGGTAGATGTAAACGCAGGGTTAGTTAAAAGGGATGTAGGTATATTAAGTTTCAAAATCTTTGACTTGCCATTTACCACGTAGGTACTTACACTATTCAAATCTTGTTGGATAAATACCGGGTAAAGCTTTTCAACTAAAGAAGCTTTAATGAATTTAGGAGTCAATTTTGAACTAAGGTGATCGCCTGCTTTGCTTTGAATATAATTCTTTCGTAATAATAAGTAGGTATTTCTGTTCTTTTGAAAAGTTAATCATTTGTTGAAGAACAGTCGTAAATCGTATTAGAGTCTCTGTAAGGATTAAATATATTATGATGGGGCACCTTGTACAAAATTATTAATCCTCTACAAGCACTCTCACGTGAAGTTAGCCTCGACTGACTGTTTGTCTCACTCTTTCGTCTCTGCTCTCTCTTACGACAGAGAGCTGTGTTCACGTCAGGGAGTCTACTCTGCAAAACGGCAACTTACAATCGAACTTATTCGGTGAATTCAGTCGATTTGACGGTTTTTGTTGTCAAAATTTAATAACCACCTTAAACCTGGCTCTTAAGTTAGCTGATCGCGCTCTAAATTCATCCCATGGGATGAGTTGACTAAATAAATAATTTTGCTTTGTCAACTGATCCCGCTTTTTAAAGAAAGATAAAAAATAATGTATTATTTGAAAGACTCTTTAGTCTGCTGATCCCGCTCTAAATTCCGTTTTATGTCTTAATTCCGTATGTTTTAGGTATGTGTATGGTAGGTTTGGTCAATCGTAAAAGTAATTCTGTCGTTCCATCTAAATATATTAACTCAAAGGTGACTGACTGACTGACTGACTGACTGACATAGTGATCTATCAACGCACAGCCCAAACCACTGGACAGATCGGGCTGAAATTTGGCATGCAGGTAGATGTTATGACGTAGGCATCCGCTAAGAAAGGATTTTGATTAATTCTACCCTCAAGGGGATAAAATAGGGGATGAAAGTTTGTATGAAAAGTCGCGATAATCGACATTCACTCGGGCGAAGCTGCGGGCATCAGCTAGTCGTTAAATAATAGTTGAAACGATGTAACTTAGAGTTGCTTATGGTTTTATACATTATGCCAATATTATAAATAAATAAATAAATAATAAATAATGCTGGACAATCCACACAGCATCATCTAGCCCCAAAGTAAGCTACTCAAAGCTTGTGTTATGGGTACTAGATAACTGATATATTTAATACATTACATTACATACATAGATAGATATTTTTTATTATACATAGAAAACACCCAGACCAACGGAACAAATTTCTGCAGATAATACACAAATTTGTTCTGAGGCGGGAATCGAACCCGCAACCTCTTGCGTCGCAGGTGGACTCTCGCCCGCTGCGCCACAGAGGTCGTCATTATCGTTGGTCGTTTTGCGACGCAAACACCCTGACTATTAATATTTGTAGCTCTACATATTTATCTCATTTTAAAAGCGTGGCTGGATACAGAAACCAGTCTGTGAACCGAACTGCGAAGAATCAAGATGTTTTTAAAGATTTTATTATTGTGCTTCGTGCTAAAATATGCTGAAAGTGTTGCCAAGGGGAAAATGACGCAGCATTTCTCATGGAAACAAATTAAATACGATGTTTATAACATTAAATGTAAGTAACTTTCCTTGTAATTTTTACAGGACAATTTTCATAGTGCCACCTTTCTAACAAATACAGAATTAATTAAATCGGATCACATGTTGATGAATTACAGCTAAGTACACATTTTAACTTTCATCCCCTCTCCCAGGGGAACCATGCTGAATTCTTGGATAAAAAGTATCCTATGTCCTACCTCGTAGTATGTACTCAAACCGTGCCAAGTTTCATTTGATTTCATTCAGTATGGCAATATGCTCAGCCAAGATACAGACAGTTAGACAAAAATGAAAATAAGTAAATACAGTTTACAGACAGTTAGACAAAAATGAAAATAAGTAAATACAGTTTTGGCTTCAGTTATCAATTAAAGATAGTCCTCCAAATTTTTTTTCAAAATATCTGTTATGTACAGAATTTGACCAGTCACAGTTTTATTATACCTAAGTTTAGATTTTTTTTTATCTTTCTAGTAGGGTGGTGTGGTAGCCAATGAACCACCAAAAGTTTAGAGAGCTGTAACTTTTTTCCTGTTAGACATTTTAAGTATTATTTTAGCTCAAGCCCTAGAAAATTTCAATGACTTTCAAATTGCTGTTGTGTTTTCAGCTTTTACCATAAAGATAATAGACAATGAGACTTAAAAAAAATATTGGAAATGGCTCAATGAGTACCCCTAGGAGTACACAATGAACCGGGGGGTGGGTATTCAGTGAATCGTGAGGTACCTACACAATGAACCGTTGTCCTACCATACCATGATTTAAGCCTAGAAGGATGTTACATAAAACGGCAATTGGGTTTTTTAATAATTATTTGTTAATCAAAGGTTTCAAATTATATGGTTATCAGTCTTAATAATAATGAGTGAGGTATAAAAATGTCAAGTCTACATGCATTGCGCCTAAATTCTAGTAGGTAGCTTAGTACAATAATAGAACACAATCATAGTAACTAAGTAGGTAACGTTAGGTAATTATTACCTATATTAGGAACTATTCAACATATTATGTTACCTATAATTGTAAAGTTATCACTTTATTATCTTCAGTCGTAATAATTAGCTTTAAATTAAAATAACGTGAGTTAGAGTTCAACATGACAGTAGGAACATTGCAATATCCTAAGATATGTTACCTATAATTATAAATTTCTCACTTTTATCTCAGTCCTAATAATTAGCTTTAAATCAAAATAACGTGAGTTAGAACTTTTGAAACTATCATGGTTATATTTTTTTTTACTTTTTACTTTACTTTTTTACAATGTACCATGGTTCATTGAGTACCCAAAAAAATGATTCATAGAGTACCATACCCCTATTGAAATATTAAAAAGTTAATAGGAACACGATTTGGTTACAAAAATGAATTTAAACCATGCTTATTAAACTATTTTTTAGATCAAAATCACTTAACAGTTCCTAGGATGATCAAAAATTGAGTAAAGAAACAAATAAAATCAAACTTTTTCCTTAGTTTTTGCGCGCGAAAAGATAAATCTCATCCTAACTCGTACGTTCCTGGTGGGAATTCGCCGACGACTGGCGGTAACAGGTTGGTGCGGGAGAGCGGTTCAAACGTGTAAAAGGCACTAGCTGGCAACGTCGCGTTTAGGCTGTAGGCCCTGTGGTTCATTGAGTACACTTGGTTCACTGGCTACCACACCACCCTACCTAGAGTTTACAAACTCAAACAGTGCTGGGGGCTTAGTACGGGTTTTGATAGTTTATGAAACTTCATTTAGTTTTTTTTCCTCATACTGCCGTAAGTTTCCCGGTTACAGTTAAATGTAGTTAAATTTATACAAGAAAACAAATAGAAATAAAGCTTTGTTAAACAACAGCTTCAAATAAGTATAGCCTTAAATATAGCTATATAGCAATATACACCGAGAAATTTTAATGGTTGTTTTCGCGCAGCGAAGTGGTTTTGTCTTGGTAATACAATCGTAGTATAAACAAATTACATATTAGACACAAAAAATACAGATATACCATTGTGAAAATTTAATTCGAAAGCGACCACGAACCAATAGTAATTCATCCCGATACCTACGCGAAGGCGGCCGGCGGCGCGTGCGATTCGTATAGTACCTACAAGTTACGTCTAATGTTACTATCGTTCCTCACGTTTTCGAGTTGATGAATATTTTTTAATTATTTTAAAACAAAAACATCTTTATTTGTTTACTTTTACTCTATGTTTCGAAAGTACCTACTCCTTATGGCAAGTTGTTCTGCCGCGGGAAAACAACCATTAAAATTTCACGGTGTATAGCTGCTCCAAAGCGCGAGCACTATAGAAATGTTTTTCTCTACGGTACGGTAGAAGACTCAAAAAGTTATGTCATCAAAGACTTATAAAACTTGATTGCTCGCTTCGCTCTCCGGTAAGTCTACGCGTTCACCGAACCTCGAGATTAAGATTGACCTACGTTTTTATTATTTCAAGGTCATTTTTGTTAAGGTCATATTTAAAGGTCAATAAACATATGAATCACACATTGCAGCTTGCTGAAGTGAGGGCGGATTACCTACTTACAAATGATAATTTCTACAATAATATTTATAAGGAGGAAATATATTATGTGTTTGTTTAAATTGAATAGGCTCTAAAACTACTGGATCGATTTGAATAATTATTCCAACGTTTAGAATGAACTTTCAATATAGGCTAGGTATATTATACGTAGGTAGGTATGTACGGCGAAGCCGCGGGCGGAAGGTAGTATTGACTTTTTTTCCGTACGGTTGCAATGCAAGCCCATCGCCGCTTATAAGCATAATAATAACATATGACACCTTCGAATTTTTGGTTCTAGAGTAGGTACCTACGCCGGTTTCCTCACGATGTTTTCCTTCACCGTCTAAGAGCACTGGCATTGCGCATATAAGTTCTTCGAATAGAAAAATCATTGGTGCACGACAAAGTTTGAACCCACGACCTTCGGATCGTGAGGCAGGGCTACCACTTTACCACCAGCGCTCCAAATAAGGATGAAAATAAAATAATTTATTTTTCTTCTCTCCAGACACAAAAGACTCGGACTACAGGAAAAAGTCCGGTCCAGTGATCTTCAAACAGGATCTGGCTGACAGCGAAAAGTATTTCATACAGTACAATAACGTACCTATCGGTCTTGGCATTTATGAGAAGAGTTATGATAACTTGATTATAACTGTGCCGAGGAGACAATATGGTTAGTTCTTGCTGCCTAGTTAGGCAACTAGATATTAGTTTAAGTGTCTAGATAGCAACTTAGATAAGTGCCTAGATTAGCTACTTCAACCGTCTTAAAATGTTTTGGGAAGTATACCTATCTACTGACTTGAATAAAAGGCACAGTTTATGGTGAGTTTGGTGAGTTTATAGTGAGTTGCAACCATCTTACAATGTTTTATGTTTTGGTAAGTTTCTATACCTACCTACTGATTTGAATAAAACTGTGCCGAAAAGGCAGAATGGTGCGTTGTTCTAGCACGGATCGAGTTCCCTAGATAGGAAACTAGATAAGTGTCTAGAGAGTAGTTTAGATAGGTGCCTAGATTAGCTACTTTTCTTACAATATTTAACATGATCACGACTGTAATCCCCAGGCTCGGTAGATAATCTCCTCAGATCTCTAGTTACTCAGATCTTTGAGGATATCTAAAGCTCCGTACTCACATTCGGTATTACTCGATAGTTTTACTCCAAAACGAGTAAATATGAACGTGTGGACCGCAAAACTCACAGCTCGAAGGCTCGCATCCAGTAGTAATCCGCATCAAATGTAGGCTCGACATGATTACTCGATCGAGCAAAACCGTATGTGAGTACGGAGCTTAATGATAGTCAGAGGCACTTCCAAACATGACGATATGTATTTGGCACATGAGCACATTTTGCATAGTGGTTAGTATTCCGTAGGTACGTGACAGGTTGCAAGCCTATTCGCCGCATATAAGAATACTAATCTATGAAACACTCCTTTAAATTTGGGTTCTAGGGTATGCCGGTTTCCTCACGATGTTTTCGACCGCTGGCATTGCGCACATAAATTTTTCGTTGAAAAACTCATTGGTGCACGACCAGGTTTGAACCCATGACCTTCGGATCGTGTGACAGGGGTGTTACCACTACGTAACCAGTGCTCTACAGTATTTTACAATTTTTATATTTTATTCAGGAATAATTGCAACAGTGAACTCAGTGTATGGGCATAGAAATGATTCACCATTCTTGGTGCCGTTGCCAGAACCGCCTCGGTATGAAGACCTTATATCGGTGTACAGGCCAACAGTGGACCGCTGTGGTCGACTGTGGGTCGTTGATACGGGAGTGCTTGAAATACCTGGTAGGTACAGTTGATCATGCCATAAATCAACTCGGCCTATAAATCAACTTATTAATCAATTCGATGTCAAAAAGTCGAGTTAATAATCAAACTGACCCAAAGTATTGTCAATTTCACAAGATATAATTTCATTGTGTGGACAAACACATACTCGTATCATATATACCTTTAAACGAACAATTCTTGTATATATGTACCTATATATATTCTGAATCTCGGAAACGGCTCCAACGATTTTCATGAAATTTAGTATGCAGGGGGTTTCGAGGGCGATAAATTGATCTAGCTAGGTTTCATTTTCCAAAAAACAAGATTTACCAAAGAAAAAACAGAGAAAAGCTCGGTCAACCAGGTACTATGTTTATGAGGTATCAATAGGTATAAGTAACCAGTAACGTAACGAGACGATAGTAACGAGTACTAATTGTTATAGTAGCGAATACATACGGGTACGATTTTCGTTACCTTTACACCTCTAATAATAAACCCGTGGGATGAGTTTAGAGCGGGATCAGCTGACTAAAAAGCCAAAAAACCCTACTGAAAGTAGTTGCAAATAGGTTCTCATAGCTTAGTAAGTTTAATATCTTTGTTTGTTTCCCAGGCGCTAGAAAGATTGTACAACCTCCTTCGATAGTGATCTATGACTTGGAATCTAAAGATGGCGCTGTGTTACTTAAATACGAACTGAAACCGACTGATCTGGTGAACAACAGAACCAGTGGAGGTACTTTTAATAATTACTTTATTAGGATTCCCGCCAAGGAGAAAATGGCGGTTAGGTTAGATTAAGTTAGATTATAGAAAACGGAAGAAATTAATTTACGCAAGACTAGGCAGTAAGGTCTATGACTATAAGCCTGCTCAAATGAGCGAATAATTTAACAAAAAAAAAAAAAATACTTTATTAGCCCAAAAATATTGCCTGTAAAAAAATTACCTAACAATAAAAAAAGAATAGTGCGTGGAAGTCCCTCCGCGCGGAAGAAGTGAAACTTCTCGTTGCTAGGCGATATCAGACGGTTCACTCGAGAGAACATTCACACGAATGAATGCTTCATGTTTCTTTCTGACTGAAAAAAAGACACAGTGAAAAGAATATATACTCTCGGGACTTAATCGCGTATTGTGAAACATTCTATTTACCTCGACGTTTCGATGATATTACAATCACCGTGGTCACGAGTAGACTGAGGGCCGGCGTCCGCTCGCATCTTCAACTGACGAGACTACCCTCAATCAGTCATCACAAACTACTAGGGTCGCGACACACCACACTAACAATGTCCGGCGATATGTTAGACGTTTTTTTACGATGCGAACACATTTTGATGACTGGATCCCACGTTGAAGACAGTTTGTAACCATTTTCCCGGTTAAAATTTTTGTGTTTCTTTATTTCAACCACCTCACGCACAATTCTGCTATAATAATGGCGATCATTGGAAAGGACTAATGGTTTGTGCAGTTCTATCCAGTGGTTTAATCCTGATTCAAGCAAATGCTCCGCTATCGCTGATTTTTCCACCTGGCGGTTTTTGACAGC
This sequence comes from Cosmorhoe ocellata, assembly GCA_963675405.1. NCBI lineage: Eukaryota > Metazoa > Arthropoda > Insecta > Lepidoptera > Geometridae > Cosmorhoe > Cosmorhoe ocellata. Next base: position 2,676,982 of record OY776273.1, read on the forward strand.
TGCAATATGTTCTTTGACTCTTTCAGCAATAGTCCGCTTCGTTTGTCCGATATAAGAACTACCGCAGCTGCAATCGATCTTGTACACCCCCGGTGTTTGATAGGGTATGGTGTCTTTGACTGTTCCTACTTGTGCTGCTATCTTGCGTAGTGGAGTGAAGACTGTCTTTATTGCAAATTTTTTAAGCAATGAACCGACTTTGTCTGTAACCCCTCTAATGTACGGCAAGTATGCTCGTTGTCTCGGAACATCAACCTTTCTTACCCTATTCGTACGTCTAGCACACATGTTTTTCACCCTGTAGCCGTTCTTCTTTAAAACTCCTTGTACATGAGATAGTTCCCCTTGCAGAAATTCCGGGTCACACAATGCATAGGCTCTGTCAACTAAAGAAGAAACTACCGATGCTAAATGCGTAGGGTGGTGGTGAGACATTGCATTTAAGTATTTGTCAGTGTGTGTAGGTTTTCTGTAGACTGTGTGTGTTAGAGACCCATCTGATCTCGCCATTACTTTTATATCCAGAAATGGTAATGTACGATTACTTTGCAACTCAAAAGTAAACCTTATCTTATGATGGATAGAGTTAAGATGTTCTAGAAACTGTTCCACTTCTGACTTGTTACCTTTCATTATGCAAAACACATCGTCTACGTAACGTTTCCATAATTTTAAACTAGATGGGAACTGTATCAGCGACTCAAAATGCTCCATCCAGATGTTAGCCATCACGGGTGCTACAGGACTACCCATAGCAACGCCATCTATCTGTAGGTAGTGTTGCCCTCTATACAAAAAATAACTCCCTTCTAAACAGTTTCGTAGCAAAGTAATGTATCCCTCTGGCATGGTGTTTTCAATAAGTTTACGTCTAATTAGGTCTACACACTCTTTCAATGGAACATTCGTGAAAAGTGACACAATGTCAAAACTCACCATGATGTCATCTGGTTCCAGCTTCATGTCCCTAATTATAGTGATGAAATGGCGAGAATCCTTTACGAAGGAAGACGTCTTTCCCACCAATGGTTGCAACACTTTTGCAACGTAACCTGCAAGGCTGTAAGTCGGTGAGTTTATTTGACTCACAATAGGTCGCAGTGGAATGCTCGATTTGTGTATCTTAGGCAGCCCATACAATACGCGATTAAGTCCCGAGAGTATATATTTAAACATGTTTCCAAGTCGCGATAGTTTAAAAAGTGTTACAGTGAAAAGAAGACAGAAAAGACTGAAAAAATCTGACATCGTCGAATCGGTTCATTAGTGAATCATTCGGCACTCTTGTTTCATTTGGGGTTCAGACGAATCATTTCGAGTGAAAGATGCCGAATGAAAGACAAAGATGAACGAAAAGTGAACCGTCTGATATCGCCTGCTGGCCTATAACCAGTGATCTGTTATAGTTACTAAAGTAACATTGATAAATGATATGTCTATGTCTATGTCTATGTCTATTATCTCTATGCCTGTAACAGTATACTACGCGCATGCGTGCGAGTGCCGCGCATTCACTCTCGCTCTGTCTCTTTCATACCCCCTTCATGGTAGCGTTGAACGTTTAACGCAACCTTGTTGGAAGTCGCATTAGAAGTTTCACTTCAAAAAATACTTAGCAAAATAAACAAAGCAACGCTCATGAGCGGGTCATTAAAACGCTTGTATGCTCGCCTTCCACTCAAAAAGGGTAATGAGCGGAAACTGAATGATCTGAGCGGACCGGAGTAAAAATAGTTGTACCTACACTTCCACTAAGAGTTTTAGATTTTGCCTTCCACTGCCAGAGGGCTTTGCGGAGCGAGTGAGGTGGGAAATGAGCGGGTCAGATGAGCGAGTTGTTTGCCTTCCATTGCCACCGGCTCCATGCCAACTGACAGACAAAAGCGGACGCGGAGAGGGGCAGGGGTGGCGAAGGGGCGATCCTTTTTGATTTTTTTTAACAGCGGGATGAGTTGACCGATTCAAAATGCATTAGGTCAACTCATCCCGCAGGATAAGTTGACAGCGGCCATCGATTAACTAAAGACCCAAGTTTTCGGGAATGATTTCAGGACTGACGTCAATAACGGTGGAGGTAGACCCGGAGTCATGTGAGAATGCGTACGGCTACATCAATGACCTGGCTACTGAGACAATGATAGTCTTCTCGCTCAAAGATAGAGATAGTTGGAGTTTCAGCCATCCTACCTTCAGGCACGACCCGAACTCTTTGAACTTCACTGTAGCAGGTAAGTTTATTCTTAGTGTGTAGATAACTTAATATCTATCTAGATAGATAGTAAGCAAATCAATCTAGCTAGATAGATTAATCCTACTAATATTATAAACGCGAAAATTAGTAAATGTATGGATGTCTGGATGTATATTTCTTACCTACTCTTTCACGCTGAAACGGCTGAACGGATCTGAATGAAATTTGGCACAGATATAGATTAAAGTCTGAAAAATGGACGGTTCCCGTGGGATAGATTTGTTTTTTGTTTTTCAAGGTACCACGCGGGCGAAGTCGTAGGCGGAAGCTAGTATTAGTATAAATACATGCCAATTACATTGCACAATAAATTGCACCCAGACACAGAACAAACATCTGTACACATCACACAAATGTTTATCCAAAGGTCTTTTACCTTTAAAATGTATCCTATTCTATCTATTCTACCTATCCAGGTATTGTGATACCCTGGCGTGACGGATTGTTCAGCACTGCCTTGGCCGCCCCCGACAGCACCGGCCGCAGAAAGCTGTACTTCCACCCCCTGGCTTCCACCCAGGAGTTCTCCGTGTACACGGACGCTCTCAAGATAAAGGGGAACAAGGACCTCAATGTTGTGGTTAGTTTTATTATATAGTTTTATTATACATAGGTCAGTTCTATCTATCTATCTAGCTAGAATGTGGTGGCACCGCTGTGCCTGTGTGCATAGCTATTTTTTAAGCGTGTCTGTAATTTATTTAAGAGAACTCTAGTGTCTAGTTAAACCTAATTTAGGATTTAAGACGCTAACCACCATTTAATGTCATGTTTTTTATCAATAAATGCTATCTATCTATCTATCTATACTTATAAAAGGCTTTGTCCTGAATGACTTACGGATCAACGCACAGCCTAAACCGCTGATCGTAGAGACCGGAAGGTGTGTTCTTTGATTTTCCGCAATTCTACCCCTAAAGGGGTGAAAAAGGGGGAAAATGTTTGTATGGGACGACGTGGTTCCTTGGACCAATCTAGGTAGGTACTTTGAATTTTGCATGAATCTTAACGGAATTGATGGAAGACGTGTTTCGACGAATAGTAGAATATTTATTTATTTATTTAATTTATTTATAAATTTATATTTTTTCACAACTCCCTCAATATAGTATCAAATAAAAGCTTGAGTAGTAGAATCCTACTATTATAAACGCGAAAGTTTGTAAGAATGTATGGATGTCTGGATGTATGTATGTTTGTTACTCTTTCACGCTGAAACGGCAAAACTGATCTGGAAGAAATTTGGCACAGATATAGATTATGGTCTGGAATAACACATAGGTTACATTTTATCCCGGAAAAATGTACGGTTCCCGCGGGATAGATTTGTTTATGTTTTTCACGGTACCACGCGGACGAAGCCGTGGGCGGAAGCTATAAGTACCTACACAATGACAAATTTCAAAACCAAGATGGCCGCCGCCACAAAATGACGGGCAAAATTTTTATCGGGGGTTTTTAATTTTTTTGTTCCTTCTTACAGGTGGAAGGCGACAAAGGCCCAAATACTCAAAGTGGCTCGCATGGCTACCACCCCGGCACCCGCACGTTATTCTTCGCAGGACTCGCGCAAGACGCCATCCTCTGTTGGAACGTTGACAAACCCCTCACTCCTGAGAACGTTGGAATCGCTGCGCAGGACCACGAGAAACTCGTCTATATCTCTGGTAATTAGGACAAATACCATCGTGTTTGCCTCTAAATATCACGGCTGTAATCCCCAGGCTCGGTAGATATCTCCTCAGATCTTTAGTTACTTATATCTTTAAGGATATCCAAAGAGTCAGAAGCATGTCCAAACATGATATTTAACACATGCCCACATTTTGCACAGTAATACCTACCCTAGGACCAAAAACTCGCAGTGTGTCTCATAGATTAGTGTTCTCATAAGCGATTGTAACCTGTCACGTATGGAATACTAACCAATGTAAAAAATATGGGCATATGCCTCTGACTGTAACCAGACTGAGTAACCAGAGATCTGAGGGGATATCTACCGAGCCTGGGGATTACAGTCATGATCATGTTGGTAAGCGAATGATGTTTGAATTCGTCAGCTCGACTCAAATGGTTTCAACTTTTCAAAAAGACGTCTTCTTATTCTTCTTGCCCTTTCTTCACGCTATATGAGGTCGGCACGTTTTCTTCTTCCATCACCCTCTATCATCCGTCATCTCAGTACTCAAACAATGTCATCTTTCACACAGTCCATCCATCTTTTCCTTGGCCTACCTCTACCCCTATATCCATCCACATTCATACCTAACGCTCTTTAAAACGACTTTAATTTTTATTAAATTTCAGATCTAAAAATAGCGAAAGACGAGGTGTGGGTTATGGTGAATCAAATGCCGCGGTTTGTATACTCAATTCTGAACCCAGCTGAAGAAAACTTCTTCGTACACAGGTGAAGTCATTTATTTATTTTTTACAAGTTTAGGATATCTTACCGTAAGTAGGTCATCCAACGGTGAACTATAGGTACTTACTTTTAATTGGATGAACTATACTTACCTGTCAAAAGAAAACCAGAATTTAGAGGCCATTTTTCTGTAGTGTCGGCCATTTTTAACCCCCGACGAAAAAAGAGGGGTGTTATTATATTAGTTTTACATCTCTCATATTCGGTAAGTAGGTCCTTATTACCCCCAAATGTGGCTTGTAGGTGACCAATTAGCGCTCTAGGGTAATAATGTAGCTAGAAAAGCCCTAGGGCGGTAATTAATTAAAAAAAAATAACTTCATCATGCATTCAGCCCAATGACAAGAGGTCGCTTCGCTATTCAGCCTTGTCTTCGTATGAGTATAATAGTCATCAATTTTAAATATCGAACGGCGAAGATCAATTTCGTTCTTGAAAAAAATAATTAAAAACAAAGATGAAAAAAGGCGAGAATAGAAAACTTTTACTTACTTTAAATATTGTTTATTCTTGTAATGCCGGTTTTTTTCTACTAACCTCACAATCGAGATGTAAATCAGAGTAGTTAGCTCGGGTGTAAGCATCAATTGCACCCTCGAACCAATAGGCACCCTCGCTGCGCTCGTGCGCCTAAATATCTCGGGCTGCAATTGGTGCCTTACAGCCCTTGGCTACAAATCTACTACGAGTATAACGTGTCTTTTTGTGTATCTGTGTATCTGTCTGTGGTATCGTAGCTCCCAAACGACTGAACCGATTTTCGTTTAGTTTTTTTTGTGTCATAGATAATTTTATCCCGAGTGTTCTTAGACATGTTTTATGAAAATCTGTTCAGCCGTTTGAAGATCATCAGCTCTTTTCTAGTTGATGAGGGGATCTGACTAACTTCTTTATGTCCGATCAATTCGAAGTTTGGTACCGTGTTACTTCAATGATATTGAAAGAACATGGTAAGGTAACCTGACATGATAAGGTGAGGTTTGGATATCGAAGGTTTTAAAATTTTTAATTTTGTTTTATTGTTTTAGAGGTAATGTAAGGGACCTTATCAAAGGTACACCGTGTGAAGCATGAAAATCATCAACAAATGAACTGGATGATGATGAAAATCTACTTATGACTTGTATAAACATTTTAGGTTTCTGACTGAGGCTGCAACAATGCACCTACCTAAATTGTGATCAATATTAAACCTACCTACTCAATGCGTATTTATTTTATTTTATCCATCACTACCTATAATAAGAACATGTTAAGGAAAACATCGCAAGACGTACCTAGACCTAGGTACATATGATATTCAAAATACCTATAGGTAAAATTAGCCATAGGTAGGTAGGTACCTACTATCCATCCATACTAATATTATACATGTACATAAGCAAAAATAACTCTTTGTTTGTTTGTATGTTTTTTTATTTTCTCTTCTAAACGGCTGAACGGATCGTAATGAAATTTGACAAGGAGATAGGTCATATAGGGGTTAAAGTTTTGTATGGAGAACGCATGGTTAAGCAACTACGGGTCATTTATGGGGAACGTGATACGTTTCTATAATAAACTTCCTATAAATGCAACTAAACTTCCTGTTAGAAAATTCAAAGCCTTCATTAAAAATAATCTCTTAAAGAAAGCATATTATAATATAAATGAATATATTGATGATAGGAGCTCATGGCCCGATGTCGCTCCGCCCTCCGACAGCTAACCAATTTGCAATGTAAACGCTGTCCTTTTGTTTTATGTATTTATGTTCTGTTTTGTCTTTTGTTTTTATGTTATTATTATGAGATAATCTTGATTACATTTTTTTGTAAGAAGGATCATACAAAAAAGCGCTAGGACCGAGACGAGTTTCTTGCCTGTTCTTCTCGTACTTGGGTTAGGTTGGAATTGGCACATAGATTCACCTAGCATGTAAGACGTTTCAAAGTGATCCTTGTGATTGTACTGAATAAATATTTTTCAATTTCAATTTCAATTTCAACGCTGGGCGCAGTCAATTTTTATTGGGTGACCGCCTTTTTTAGCACTGCGAGTCTGCGCAAAAAGAGAAGCGTCATAGGAATCGAGGTCGCCTGTGTGCCCTTTTACTAATTTTGTTGCGTTGACAACACTGCTCTGTTATTGCCAGTACGCCTAAAAGTGTTTAGATAAGATAAGATAAGATAAGATAAGATAATTTATTTGTAGCACACACACAGATGAACAGAGGGAAAGTAACGACACAACAACACAATATATCTGGAGGTTTTAAAACTAAACTAAACTAAGTAAAACTATACACATGACAAAGATGGACATTGGTCTTTCCCTATGCGTGCGGCTAAACAGGTCCAGCCTCAGCTACTTGGTAGACACAAACTCAATGTTCATCAGTACTCGCTTGTTACCAAGCACGTAGTAGGTACCTACATACATATGTACATACATAAAATCACGCCTGTTTCCCAACGGGGTAGGCAGAGACCACGGATCTCCACTTGCTACGATCCTGACATACTTCTTTTGCTTCATTCACTCTCATTACATTCTTCATACATGCGCGTCGGTTAAGGGTACTCTGGACCTGGCCTTTCTCTAGTACGTCCCCAATTTGATCGAGGTACGTACGCCGTGGTCTTCCCCTTCCAACTGTTCCATTCACACTCTCCTTATACAACAGTAGGTACCTAAAAATTAAAAATCTTATTTTTAGTTCACCGTACCGCCACAACGGTTCTCTTTTTGCGCAGACTCTAACCGATATCAATAATTAATTCAGAATTAATCTATACTAATATTATAAAGAGGAAAGTTTTGTATATTTGTATTTTTGTTTGTAACTAATAAACTCAAAAATTACTGGTCCGATTTCAAAAATTCTTTCACCATTAGAATGCTACGTTATCCCTAAGTAACATAGGTTATATTTTATGTAGGTACTTCGTGAGCAAAGCCGCGAACGGAATCTAGTATAGAATAAAATAGAAATCATTTATTTTACGTCACGTCACAGATAATTTTAATAATTAATTAAATTTTACACAGATGGATTTTTGCGGATGAAGTCGCGGGTAATAGCTAGTTAAATTACTTATGAAACTGAGGTCATTATTGATTAGTCAATAATCAGTGGTGGATTTATCACCAGGCTGAGTAGGCTGGAGCCTAGGGCGGCAAATTTTAGGGGGCGGCAAATTTGGCTTATTACCTTACACAAAATAATAAATAAAAATTATAATATACACGGAGAAAAAATTTAACAAAATTGCAATATTTTAAAACTATACACCTATACCAAATAATCCAACGATTTTACATGATAAATTACTAAACGCTAAATTTAATAGCCTACTGGCGGCAAATGTGTAAATCCGCCACTGTCAATAATAGTCTAGCTAAGTCTAGACTCGCTAATTTATCATACATTATCTAACTTAGGTACCTACGATAAAGTAAATAGATAATGTAAAGCCAAAAACTTTTAAAGTTTGAATAATACCCTAGAGAAAGTTTCATAACAGGCTAGGCTAGACAATAAAATGTTAAAAAAATTGCGAATTTCGAAAAAATACTCCAACCGTAATTTGAAGAAAAACATTTTTTATTAAATGTTTAAAATGTGAAGACTTTTACAGTTTAAAATGGGAAAGCTCATTGGTGCACGACCAGGTTTGAACTCACGACCTTCGGATCGTGAGGCAGAGCTACTAAAATAAAACTTTTTACTCGATTAAGACGTGTAGGTACCTACATACTTAATAACTGGGAATGTTTTTTATACCTACTAAGCTATATTATAGTGTGCAGCAGAATGACCGGCCATCCTGACGTCAGAATGAACGATCACCTTTAAATGTTTAATTTCTTCTAAAATATAGAGAAAATAAATTTCTTATCATTGGAAGCAAATAGAAGCAATTAGGAAGCAATTTTTGGAAAATTTCAACTTTAAATATGTCTTAATAACACCTATGTTGGAAGCAATTGGGAAGCAAATTTTAAATAGCATTTCAACGTTAAATACCTACGACTTAATAACAACTATAAAAATAAATAACTAAAGAAATACCGTTTCCAACTTTTTTCTCGTGTTTTAGCATCCTCAATTATGTAAAATAGCTTAAGGCCTATACATTTACGATATACGATTTACTATAAACGATACTTTACTCGCATGGCCTTATGGCATTCTTATTTACAGATACAGACGACTTTAACGACTTATTCCCATCTTCCAACCTAGCTTTCCACCCTAGGTTGGAAGATGGGAACTTTGAGTGCCATCTTCCAACCTCTGCCAGGTTGGATAATAGGAATACTTATCTTTATTTTTTTATGTTTCCATGTTGTTGTGTATGTAGGTATTTTAGGATACCTATAATATTAATTTGTAAAAACATATGTTGATGAATTTACCGCATTATTGACAGTTTGGAAGTTTCGGAATATATAAAATAAAGAGGTTTCGGAATATATAAGGCAGAGGTTGGAAGATGGCACTCAAAGTTCCCATCTTCCAACCTAGGGTGGAAAGCTAGGTTGGAAGATGGGAATAAGTCACTTTAACCTACGCGAGTCTCGGAAATGAGTCGCGAAATATTTTACTAACATAAAATAAATAAATAAACGCGAAAGTTTGAAAGAAAATATGGATGTATATTTGTTAGTCTTTCACGCAAAAACTACTGAATGGATTTTGATGAAATTTGGCACAGATATAGATTATAGTTTGAAATAGCACATAGGTTACTTTTTATGCCGAAAAAATGTACGGTTCCCGTGGAATAGATTTGATTTTGGAACGAAGTTCCTTATCGCGCGTTGTGAAAAGGGGCTAGACGGAAAAAAATCTCACGAAAAGTTGTAACGACACTTTTTGCTATAGTTGTAAGCCGTGCGGCGTGCGCGTGTTTCTCTGTCTGTCTCTCTCTCTCTCTCTCTCATAGAAAGCAAGGAAAGGAACTTCGTTTAATCCGGGTGTCCCTTGACACCTCTCAAGTTTTTTTGTTTTTCAAGGTAGGTACCACGCAGGCGAAGCCGTGGGCTGAAGCTAGTCGAACATGTATTTATTCTATTCGCATACTAAAGTATCGTGTCTTGCGAGTATCCTAATGTATAAAGGCCCTTAGACCGTTCGACCTGACTAAGATCATACAGTCATGGCCAAATAACAAAATACATATTATTATCAATCAGTATTCGCCTAGACTTGGTAAGAAATAGACCTATGCTCTTTATTTTGTGTCAACATTGGTTATTTTCCATGTTCATTGCGAAAGGACGATACGATAGGTACTTATAAACAACTGTGTTAGATAAATAGTATTAGATATTTAGGTCTTACCTACATATGGAGTGATATAATTGAGGGTAAGTTTACGCCATTTTTGTTAACAAATAGTGGCATTTCACTTATTCGTTTTAAAAACAAAAGAAAATCGACTTTAATCCTACTAATATTATAAAGGTGAAATTTTGTAAGAATGTATGGATGTGTGGATGTATGTTTGTTACTGTTTCACGCTGAAACGGCTGAACGGATCTGGATGTTATCCCTGAAAAATGTACGGTTCCCGTGGGATAGATTTGTTTCTATTTTTCAAGGTACGCCGTCAAAGCCGTTGGCGGAAGCTGGTCTACTATAATATTAATTGGTTTTAAATTTCACTGTTGTCATGTTGTTGAACTAGGAAGGAAACTTTGAATATATGTAGGTATACCTTCCCTAATGGAAACTATACATATAGACCGACAGCTTAAAATGGGACCCAGAGCATGTGAGGCATGATTGTTCATGTAATACTTCGAGATTAGACTATTTTAAAAACAAATTGAACGTTTATTGACAAATTAATCATCTTAGTTTAGTATTGTGTCGTCAGGACATTCGTAAGTTAATATTGTTCGTGTTATTAAAATTTCGTAGGAAGGATATTATTGTACCTACAAAGCGCTAGAAGCGAGACGAGTTTCTTGTTTGTTCTTTTCGGACTTGGGGTAGGCTGAAATTGGTATTTAAATTCACCTATCATGGATGTTTCGAAGTGATCCTTGTGATTTTATTGAATTAATATATTTTCTTTGACTTTCACAACGTAATTAATACTTTAATTTTAACTACATTATGTCCGATCCGAATCCGTTCCGAACCCGTGAAAATATGGATCTAGAAAACTCGGACCGAATTCGGATATTGCTTACGCACTAGTCCGATCTCTGATACAAATCCAAGCAATTCAGGAGCCACCTTTTGGCATCCGGAGTAGTTGTAGAACTATTTCTATGGGAGATCGCTTTAACCGGTTAATCAAAGATCGAGAGGTTTTGAAAGAGGTTGCGCGAACGCTATTATCGAAATACCGGTTAATACCGTTAATTTTCTGTAAATTATGAACCGGTTCCAAGCTCTGTGTTGATTATTGTTTTTTTACCCCCGACGAAAAAGAGGGGTGTTATAAGTTTAACGTGTCTGTGTGTGTATCTGTGTATCTGTCTGTGGCATCGTAGCTCCCAAACGGATGAACCGATTTTCGTTTAGTTTTTTTTGTGTCATAGATAATTTTATCCCGAGTGTTCTTAGCCATGTTCCATGAAAATCTGTTCAGCGTTTGAAGATCATCAGCTCTTTTCTAGTTGATGAGTTGATCTGACGTAACTTCCTTATGTCCGATCAATTCGAAATTTGGTACCGTGTTACTTCAATGATATTGAAAGACCATGGTAAGGTAACCATGACTTTAAATATGACATGTTAGGGTAAGGTTTAAATGTCGAGGGGTTTTTAAATTTTTTATATTTTATTATCTACTATAGGGTGGTTTTTCTCAACATAACAAGGGAGTGACTACTGAGGTGACGGATGATAAGAGAGAGTGGAGGAAGAGAACCTATTGTGCCGACCCCACCTGTGGAACAAGGACTGGAATATGACGATAATGATGATACTCAACTTATATTTTTATCGTTATTTCACAGTTTAATATGAGGTCAGTATTCATATTGGGGCTTTGCGTCTTGCACGCTCACTCGCAGCCGCGGCGAGTCGGGAGATTCACTGAAGTGTACGCATGGAAGCAGATGAGTTACGACATTGATGGATACATAGGTACGTAAGCCTTCATTTTCCACTCTGTGTTAATCATTTATATCTACATAAAATACATATATTAAAACCGTGAAGAGCACTGGTGGTGTAGTGGTAGCACCCCTGCCTCACGATCCGAAGTTCGTGGGTTCAAACCTGGTCGTGCACCAATGAGTTTTTCCATTCGAAAAATTTATATGCGCAATACCAGTGCTCTTAAACGGTGAAGGAAAACATCGTGAGGAAACCGGCATAGGTACCTACCCTATAGAACCAAAAAATTGGAATTCAATTTTTTGACAATAATTATAAGAATAGGTAGGTACTAATTTTATTTTATTTAATAAACCGTTGAGATGCCTGTATAATTGAAATTTTCAAAATAAAAATCGTGCTACGGCGCTACTTAGCTCAAAACCATCATATTTGAAAAAAATGTCTGTTTATCTGTCTGGTTTTGTGCACGCTAATCTCTGCAATGGCTGAACCAAATCAAATGCGCTTTTCACTAATGCATTGAGATAAGCTTGGATTCAAAACTTAGTTTTAGTTTCATCGAAATCGGTTGACAAATAAAAGAGATAAGTAGGTAAGAATTTGAAGTAGGTATTTTATGTAAATATATTATCCATTCGTACAGCCCCAGTCACAGGGTATTAAGGCCCAGAATACTCGTCACACTATTCCTTACGTAAAAGTTACAAAAAAAAGTGACATAGGTCCGTATAGCAACGCGGATCTCCGCGGAATCAGACATAGCACGAAGCGAAATACCCAAATGACAAGTAAGTAGAGTGCGGCATGATAATATGGCTGCTCTGAATTATACAACGAAAGCGACAATTTATAAAAAACATAGGTAAATATGTTCAAGTAAATAGCTTATTTAAAAAAAAAGGCTGGGTTGATTTGTTTCAAATTAACTGATTTATATTCATGTGAAATAGAAATTCAAAATACCTTACTGTTCTGGATAAATTAGGGAATTTCTGAATTTTCAGAGGTGTTTTTGACATGATTTTTAACCTAGGTTTTCTAACTAATTCGTGTTTTGGCTCCGGTTAATTCATCACTTATATCCTTGAGTATCGTGTAGTTCAATTTCAATGTAATCTATTAAGCGGTAATAGAATGATTTGAGTTGCAATTCTTCCAATTTTCAAAATGCTGGGCCTTAAAAAGTAATCAAACGCGTACGTAGTCATGGGTATCAACTAAACTAATAATTGTTATTCTAAGTAATCCACACTTAATATTATAAATGCCAAAGTTTCTAACTCGTCTGTCGCTTTCACGCTTAAACCGCTGAACCGATTTTTATGAAATCTGGTACAAATATAGACTAGAGTTTGAGACAAGACATAAACTACCTTTTATCTTTTATCGCGAAAAAATGCTTTAATTAAAGGGTTGAAATAAGGGATAAAAGTTTGTACAGGTGTCCGTCATTTTCACGACAAAGTCGCGTGAAAAAGCTAGTAAACATAAAAATGTAGGTCAAATATAAATAATAACCAGTTTGCCTCAAATACCCATGAAAAACTAATAACAAAACATGTTATTTCACGGCGCATCACCAATTTTGATGATTGACTGTGAACAAATATATTAAACTTTATGGTTTGCTGTTTCAAGAATTTTAAACACTCAAATACATTAGATATTATTAATCCTACTAATATTATAAACGCGAAAGTTTGTAAGGATGTCTGGATGTATTTTTGTTACTCTTTCACGCTGAAACGGCTGAACGGATCTGGATGAAATTTGGCACAGATATAGATTATAGTCAGGAATAGCACATAGGCTACTTTTTATCCTGGAAAAATGTACGGTTTCCGCGGGAATTATTTGTTTTAGTTTTTCAAGGTTCCACGCGGGCGAAGCCGTGAGCGAATGCTAGTTAGACATTAGTTATAATGTGTTCAGATCGCGTAAGTTTAAAAATATATATTCAAATACAAAGTAACTCAAAATTTGTACATACTTTATTACTAAGTAGGTCACCTACTCTTAAAACGGTGAAGGAAAACATCGTCAGGAAACCGGCATACCCTAGAACTAAAAATTAGAAGGTGTGTGTCATGTTAGTGAATCTTATACCTAAGCGGCGATGGGGTTGCAACCTGTCACGTACGGAATACTAACCACTGTGCAAAATGTGGTGCCAAATATCATGTTTGGACGTGTCCTCGACTACCCTTTTTCGATATCCTCAAAGATCGAAGTAACTAAAGATCTGAGGAGATATCTATCGAGCCCAGGGATTACAGTCGTTACTCCATTTATAACTAAGAACGACTTGACAATTATTTATGATTTTTGATTTGTTAATGTCTTCCTCCGAATAGCAGAATACGGAATTAAAACATTTGAAAATGAATCATCATCATCACCATTTTCCTGCCTTTTTCCCACGTTACGTGTGGCACAACATGTTATCTTCTTCCATCTCCCTCTGTCATTCGTCATCTCACAAACTCCTTTCTTACTCACGTCATCTTTCACACAGTCCATCCATCTTTTCTTCGTCCTACCCAAAGAGAATATTATAATCACTACGTGTCCTACCTCTCTTCCTGTATCCATCCACATTCATACCTAACACTCTCCTCGTCACATGACATTCATCTCTCTCCTCATAACATGCCCATACCATGCTAACCTATTACCTACTCCTCACCTTCTTACATTTGAAAATGAATAAGTAGGTACCTACTTAATGCGGCTAAAGTCACGGGCAACAACTAAGTAGGTACCTAGTAGGTATTGGTACAAAAAGGTACAAAACAGTGTCTAATGACGTGAAGCAAAAACCAGTAGGTACAGATGTACCGGTTTCTCGAGGATGTTGTGGTGAGAAGTCTAGATACCTAGATTTAAAAATAGTACCTGGGTGACCGAGCTTTGCTCGTTTTTTGGGGTAAACGACGTTTTCTAAAAATGAAACCTAGCTTGATCGATTTATCACCCCCAAAACCCTCTGCATACTAAATTTCATGAAAATCGCTGGAGCCGTTTCCGAGATTCAGATTATATATATATATATATATACAAGAATTGCTCGTTTAAAGGTATAAGATAGATGAGCGTTACTTACATCGTAATACCAATTTACCTATATGTAGGTAGGTAAGAGCACTGTACATCGATTCTGTAAAATTCAAACATCAACTCGCATCTCACGTCGCTATTCACTCTCACTTCGCTTATGACGTTTTTTATTTGACACTTTGAATCGGGTTCGAGTGCGAAGCGAGCGTCGAAGTGACTTGGGAATTACCGTATAGAATGTCACTTCTTACGTCATCTCATACTTTATCTGTCAAAATCTCCCCGTCAATTTAGTTCAACTCGCTGACACGCTCGCAAGAGTGGCGCTAGTGTAAATTCGAATTATCAACCGAGTTTTTAGAATGCCAATCTAAAAACTCACAGCGGGTTCAGATTAGTAGTATAAAATAAGGTCTTACAGAATCACACGGCAGGAGTATTATTATTATTCTCCTTCATTGTTTCAGTGAACCAAGACCTCGCTTCGTCTGACGAGATCCAGAGAAGTAGGAACCCCACCGGTGATGAAATATACTTCAAGCTTGAACCTGATGAGGAGAGGAATTGGGACCAACGTAAGTACCTACTCATCATCATCTTCAAAACAAACCATCATGACACCAAAGATACAAAATTATACAAAATTTAAAATATTAAAAACCCCCTGACATCTAAACCTTCAAACGGCTGAACAGATTTTTATGAAACATGGCTAAGAACACTCGGGATAAAATTATCTATGACACAAAAAAAACTAAACGAAAGTCAGTTCATCCGCTTGGGAACTACGATGCCATAGACAGATACACAGACACACAGATACACCCCTCTTTTTCGTCGGGGGTTAAAAAAGCTTAGGACGAATCAGCTCCAACTCTGCTAGGTGTCCCTAACAAAATTAACAAGGATCATACAAAAAAAGCGTTAAGGCCCAGCGAGTTTCTTGTCAGTTCTTCTCGGACTGGGGATAGGACTGGAATTGGCACCTACACTCACCTAGTATGTAAGACGATTCAAAATTATCGCTGTGAAATCCCTTTATTGAATAAAAATATTCTGACTTTGACCACCCGTTAAAAGGGCTTGTTTCACCATGGTCTGTTAATTACCTACTTTAACATCTTGTTAGACTTTTAATCGTCTGTTAAAGTCCTAGGTACAGTAGGTATTTGGGTCGCTCTATATTTGGTAATAGATAACCAAAATACAAAAACTATACCTATCATATATTATACAGGTACCGACCTAGTACCTACATACTTAATACAATTATTCCCAAAATAAATAGGTATTTCCATGGGTTTTCAAAGTTTTCATTACAATTAAATATTTTAATAACAAAAACAGTTTTACAATGGGTGTAATGGTACCTACTAAGTATCTAACTTTTATTATATACCTACCTACTATTATTTCCTATTTCAAAATAAATTATATACTAACAGATTAGGTAGGTACTGATACTACTACTGGTACCTATGTAGATAATATAAACCTAATAGATAAGGTAAATTAATATAGGATCTATTTAATTTATTCAGGATAATGTTATATAAATAATATTTACCTAATAACAATAAACAAATACCTACATACAAAAAAAATAATTAAAAACCCTCTGAAATCAAAACCTTACCTTAACTTCATATACTTTCAATAGATATCATTGAAGTAAGGTGCCAAATTTCGAATCGATTGTACAGGAAGTTAGTCAGATTCCCTCATCAACTAGAAAGGAGCTGATGATCTTCAAACAGCTGAACAGATTTCCATGAAACATGGCTCGGGCTAAAATCTATGACACAAAAAAAAAACAAGAATCGGTTCATCCGTTTGGGAGCTACGATGCCACAGACAGATACACAGATACACAGAGAGACACGTTATTATTATTATTATTATTAAACCTATTAACACACCTCATTTTTCGTTGGGGGTTAAAAATAATATTATATTTACAACTAGCTGACCCGCGCGCGACTTCGTCTACGCGTTAATATACTTTTTCTTACCTTTTAAACCTTCCCTAGACCTCCACGAACATTTCAAGACCAAGATAAGATAAATCCGTTTAGCCTTTCTCGAGTTTTAGCGAGACTAACGAACAGCAATTCATTTTTATATATATAGATAAATAATTGCAGTATTTAGGTAGGTGCTTACTGCTTGTTGGTCCTAGTCAAAAACAAATAGGTAAACATAAACTATGGCGAAATAACAGTTTGTTAACACAATTTTTTTCCAACAGAACCAGATGCCAATAGAAATGTCTCCGGAGCGGCGTCTTCAAAGCTGGATGGTGAGTGTTTAATTATAAAGTTACCACCGGTATTATTAGTTGTGTATCCATTTCTTAAGGACAAATCAGTGAACGGACAATACATGGAAGCATTCCTTGAGCTAAAAAATGACCTGACAAAACGAGCTCTGGTAGGCGGGGCTTATCAATTACGCCAAATAATTATATCAAAAATTTATATATTAGGTAGGTATAAGCTTATTATAGCGTAATCTCAAGTCGAAATTCTGAAACGGAATTTCTAATGTATGTGGTCGCCCTTATTCCATAATCTTAGCTTTTTTGATTAATTGTAAAATTTAATTGTTTTTTTCAGAGAAATCAAACAGTTTCTTCATTCAGTACAACAACGTGCCTATGGGCGCCGAGAGGGTCGGCGACAGACTGTTCGTGGCGCTACCGCGACGGAGATACGGTAAACCCAGACATTTAACTTTGATTAGAACGGTAAAATAAAATGAATTGTAATATGTAGTTACTAAATGGTAAAATACGGTAAAAATATATGTTTCATGTTTTTCGTACCTACCTCTAGATTGTAATAGTTACCTACCTACCTACGGTAAAATTTCGCCCCGAACTGACATCTCATTTTTTGCATGACAGCCTGAAGTTTTTGAAGTGAAAACTTCTTTAGCATCGTTGTGATTTAAAAGTCGAAACGAAAAAGCGAAACGAAAAGATTTGAAAGTCGAAACGAAAAAGCGTCAGTAAAAAGAGACAGACACATAAATTCATAAGATATAACGTTGGGATTTTCTGCGGTGTATTTGCCTGACAACTACGTCGCTCTGGTTTTTTATATGTTTTCTCGTGTTATTTTGAGTTTTATTGCGTAATTTAGGTGGTTATTTTGCCAATAAAGCCCGGGTTCTTGACGCGAGTGTAAAGTATGTGAATTAGAGTGAATAGTTCTCTTGAAATTCCATCGGAGGAAATCCCGAAAATTTTCAACAAAACAGACATCTTTTGTTTAAAATTGACTTACTACTTGACTATGACTCTGTGACGTTGACAATACTTATAAATAAATACACTTGACACTGGCAAAATTGTTCTCTAAGAGACAGATGCCATAATTGAAGAAGAAGAAGATATAACGTGGGAGAAAATGAGATAGGAAGCGTTATACAGTGTTTCTAATGTTCGTGGTACTCTTTGCTCTGCTTCGTACCCCCTCCACTCGTTCACCAAGGCATAGTGGCAGTGAGAGAATTATCCTGAATCCTGAAACACGTACCTATTCATTCATTTTGCATTTAAAGTACACAAACAAAATTTCAGACCAATCGCACCACCCGTTAAAAAGTTCCCATACAAACATTGACCCCACATTTGACCCCTTTTTGAAGAATATATTGAAAAATCCTTAAACACGTGTTCATTCATTTTGCATTTACAGTGCACAAACAGTTTCATGAAAATCGCTCCTCGCGTTAAAAAGTTTCATACTAACGTTTTCACCCTTTTTCACCCCCTTAGAGGTGGAATTTCCAAAAATCCCGCCTTAGTGGGTGGTTTTGTCATAAAAGAAAGCCACCTTTCAAATTTCAGCTTTCTATCTTCAGCGGTTTCGGCTCGGCGATGATCAATCAGTCAGTCAGTCAGGTTAAGCTCTTAAATAGATAGATTGTATTACCAAGACCAAACCATTTTGCTGCGGGAAAACAACCATTAAAATTCTCGGTGTATTTCAATTTTCCAGGTATACCCGCTACCCTGAACTACATAGACCTGTCCGACACGTCCCGCTCCCCCCTCCTGCGTCCTTACCCCTCGCTGCGAGAGGCCAGGAGTCTGGTCTCCGTATACAGGACCAGGGCGGACCAGTGCGGCCGGCTGTGGGCGGTCGACACCGGCCTATTGGAGCTACCAGGTGATATATTATCTAATATTATAACCGCGAAAGTTTGTAAGAATGTGTGGATGTATGGATGTATGTGTTACATAAGCTGTGCGTTGATATTTCAATCAGTCAGTCAGCCAATCAGTTAGTCAGCCAGTCAGTCAGTCAGTTAGGCATTCAATCAGTCAGTCAGTCAGTCAGCTATTCATTCATTCATTCATTCATTCAGTAACGTTTAAGCTTTATTAATGTTAAACTGTAATCTCAAACGGTGAAGGAAAACGTCGTGAGGAAACCGGCATACCCTAGAACCAAAAATTCGAAGGTGTGTGTCATAGTCTAGTATTCTTTTAAGCGGCGATGGGCTTGCAACCTGTCACGTACGGAATACTAACTACTGTGCAAAATGTGGGCATATACCAAATAACAAGTTTGGACGTGCCTCTGACTACCCTCTTTAGAAATCCTCAAAGATCTATAGGTAAGTATAACTAATGATGTGAGGAAGATATCTACCAAGCCCGGGGATAACAGTCGTGATCATGTTTTTTAAATGTTTCGATTTAATTTGCTGTAACGTAGCTTAAATTAAACTAACCTTTTTCTTTAATAACAATTTTATTTTCAGTAAATGCAAGACAAATCCGGCCGCCAACAATAGTGGTGTTCGACCTGAACAGCGACCGGCAGATATTACAGTACCAGCTGAAGGAGTCTGACGTGCCAACCAACACTACGCCAACGGGTGCGAAACGGGAAACAGGATATTATATTATGTGTCATTCATAGACCCTTTCTTTAAAAACGAGATAGTGTGTAGAAAGAAAAGAATGGTCCCTATCATAGCGACTAATTATACTAGTTAATTGGATCAGTTAATATTATGTGTCAGTCAGACAGAAACAGTCAGTCAGTGATTCAGTCGGTCAGTCAGTTAGTCAGTCGATCAATAAGTTAGTCATTCAGTAATGCCTGAGTTTTAAATAGGTAATGCTTATTATTGTAATGATTATGCGACTAATTATACTAGTTAGAATAGTAAATATGGTGTCAGTCAGATAGTGACATCATAAGCCAGTCAGTCAGTAATGGCAGATTTTTAAGCTTACTTAAACTTATTTAGATACGCTAGAGCATCAGTCGGTCAGTCGATTAATAAGCTAGTCAGTCAGTAATGGCAGATTTTTAAGCTTACATTATACTTATTTAGATACGCTAGAGATAATAAACATTCCACAACAAAGTGGTATGAAGAATGGAAGAAGGGAGAATTTTGCCTTTCAGTGGGACGATAACGGCTAAAAATAAATAAATTATTCCCAGGTCTGGCCTCGATAACTGTGGATACGAGTAACGGTTGTGACAACGCGTTCGCCTACATCCCCGACCTCACCACCTTTGGCATAGTGGTGTACTCTCTCCGCGATAACGACAGCTGGCGAGTCACACACAGCTACTTCCACTTCAACCCGACTGCAGCCAGCCTTAATATTGCCGGTGAGATATTATAGATAGTCTGTGAGTCAGTCAGTCAGTCAGTCAGTCAGTCAGTCAGTCAGTCGGTCAGTCAGTACAGTAACATAACGTCAGCGTACCTATAGGCACCTACTGAAAATCTTATTAAGTTGTTTAGTTACACTAATTTTATTTTATGATTTTTATGATAATAACAGAGTCAGTCCTCATCAGTCAGACATCAATCAGTCAGTCAGTTAGTTATCATGCCATTTATTTATATTTCATTTAGACATGGTGTCGAGTTTGATAGATATTGAGGAAAACGCAGACGCAGTACCTATTTGCAGTAGATATTTGGGAATAAGTTACATTTCTGGGAGGCGCGCGGGCGGAAGGACGCCGTGCAAGAGAGCGCAAGTGCAAGTCGGACGTTCTAACTAAAGTCAAAAGACAAATGTCACTGACAATTCTATTTTGATTACCTTTTGTGTACAACAGAGTTTTGTGCCAAGTTTACGAAAGGAGCTTTGTTAAAAGAATGTTTGTTACTCTTTCACGCTGAAACGGCTGAACGGATCTGGATGAAGTTTGGTACAAAGATAAATTATAGTCCGGACAAGGCACAGTTTAATCCTTTCACCACACAGGTTCTTAAGAACTTGTGACACAATAAGAACAATTATCTACATTGCAGGGCATCGCTTCCAGTGGAACGATGGCATATTCAGCATAGCGCTGACGCCCGGCACCGGCTGCCGTACCGCCTACTTCCACCCACTGATCAGCACGCAAGAGTTCGCCGTCAGCACTTGCACGCTCAACAATCGTACAGCGCATACTGACCCCGACTATTGGACTCAATACTCGGTAAGTAAGGCCAACCTCCCACACCCCTAGAGGTTAACTTTCAAGTTTTTTTTTTATTTTTGCCCATCTAGACTACAAATTTCAGCTCTAGAGAGCTTATGGTTTAGGCGGTGTTTTTACCTGTTAGTCAACCAGTCAGTCAGTCCGTTAGTCAGTCAGTCAGTCAGTCAGTCAGTCAGTCAGTCAGTCAGTCAGTCAGTCAGTCAGTCAGTCAGTCAGTCAGTAGGTACAGTAACTAGAAAATCTCGTAAGTTGTTTGAGATAAACTAATTTTATTTTATGTTTTTTTAACTATACCTACGCTGACAATAAGAGTTTTATAATTTTTTAACAGATAATAGGCGAGCGTGACAGTAACTCGCAGTCCACCACGCATGACATAAACTCGTCAGTCAGTCAGTCAGTCAGTCAGTCAGTCAGGCAGTTAGTCAGCAGGTACAGTAACATAACGTTGGCGTATACCTACCTACTGAAAATCTTGTAAATTGTTTAGTTAAACTGATTTTATTTCATGCTTTCTACTTATTAAACTTATTTTTGTAATTATTTATTAATACTTTTCTTAATAACAGATAATAGGCGAGCGCGGCAGTAACTCGCAGTCCACGACGCACGACATTCACTCGTCCGGCGTGATGTTCTTCGCCGACATCGGGTCTGACGGCGTCGCCTGCTGGCACACGAGCCGCCCTCTCGACCCGCAGTCTTTCCACCTGCTGGCCAGCGATGCGGTGAAAATGAGCTATCCTGCTGGTAAGGACACAGTATTTAATTTTTATTTCAAGAAAACTAGAAAGAGAGGAAGGGAAGACCAAGGATATGCTATATGAGCCGAGTGAAAGAGAAGGTTGCTGTCATGTCGTATAAAAAGGATAAGGATGTTGCCCTGGAAAGAAGTGGAGAGAGATTCATCAGTTAAGCCGTTAAATTAAGAAGAAGGAAAGCTAATGGACTAACTAAGTAGCCTACTTAAACCAATCAATATATCTATCTACATAATATAATATAATATAATATAATGATAATGCAGGACAATCCACACAGCATCATCTAGCCCCAAAGTAAGCTACTCAAAGCTTGTGTTATGGGTACTAGATAACTGATATATTTAATACATATAATAATATAAAATACAACTATTGTAATAAAGTTTATTTACGTATAAAAGAACAGTTAGGGCTTTTCTACTCAACTGTTTCGTCATTGCTCTCACTTTCGCCAATGTTCGCAACAAACAATTTTATTTATCTCATAAAATATTAGCCAGGTACTTTTAAATGTACCCTTCTTGAAATAACTTGAACGAATACAAGATAAAGTAATTTTTCTAAGTATTCAGCGAGTGAGTCAGTCAGACAGTCAGTCAGACAGTCAGTCAGACAGTCAGTCAGACAGTCAGTCAGACAGTCAGTCAGACAGTCAGTCAGACAGTCAGTCAGACAGTCAGTCAGACAGTCAGTCAGACAGTCAGTCAGACAGTCAGTCAGACAGTCAGTCAGACAGTCAGTCAGACAGTCAGTCAGACAGTCAGTCAGACAGTCAGTCAGACAGTCAGTCAGACAGTCAGTCATGTTCTGTTACAGATCTTCACGTGACGGGTGACGAGGTGTGGGTGATATTCAACACGCTACCAAGATTCGGATACTCCAGACTGGACCCCGACCAGTATAACTTCTATATTTACAAGTAAGGACTATTTAACTATTTAAATATATAATTATTTACTTAAATTCATATTAAATAAACAACAAAAAAAAAGTAGTCCGTACTACTAAAATAGTCGAAATAATAATAGAACAAAGAAATGCCACTGTCAAAATGACATCTCAGGTGTCAGAAACAGTTTTTGGTCAAGATCGAATCCAATTTTCATCAATCGTCATCATCATTATCTTTTTACTTATTTAATGCGCTGGTGGTGTAGTGGTAGCACCCCTGCCTCACGATCCGAAGGTCGTGGGTTCAAACCTAGTCGTTTACCAATAAGTTTTTCCATTCGAAAAATTTATGTGCGCAATGCCAGTGCTCTTAAACGGTTAAGGAAAACATCGTGAGGAAACCGGCACACCCTATAACCAAAAATTCGAAGGTATGTTTCATAGGTTAGTATTCTAATAAGCGGCGATGGGCTTGCAACCTGTCACGTACGGAATACTAACTACTTTGCAAAATGTGGGCATGTACCAAATGTCATGTTTGGACTTGCCTCTGACTACCCTCTTTAGATATCCTCAAAGATAAGTACCTACTTAACTAAAAATCTGAGAAGATAATATCTACCGAGCCTGGGGATTACAGTCGTGACCATATTTATTTTTATTTATGTTTTTTCTTACTTATTTACTGAACTACCATTTTTGGTAGCCTTAGTTATGCTATGGCAACCTCTTTGTTTACATTTTTGTTCTCTGAGTATGAATCAGACTTTATGTACCTACCTTTGTACATACCTACCTATACTTTACGATTGGATGCTAAATCTTAGTATTAGCTAAATGTCGCTAAGCAGGCGTTGAAGCTTACTTCTGTTGGTATTGAGTATAGAGTCTATATTGAAGGGGCTCTTTAAAACTGATCGTGTAAATCCGACTTTAAATTCCAGGGCAGACGTACAAGACCTCATCGCAGGCACCGTGTGCGAGGGTCCTAACGCCCCGGTCAATCCCATTCAATTCGGACAACGCCCGACATCGAACGAACACCGACCAACTCAAAATACTTACAATAAATATCAATCTTCATCCTACAATACATATAATTAAGATTTGTCTAAATTCTGTATTTTATCATGTAACCTTTTTGCATTTTTATTCTTTTTGTATTGTTTCGTAAATAGAACATAGCAAGTTATTTTTTTTTAATCTTTGGTCACAGAAATAAACGTTATTCCTAGCATTTAGTTCATTCATTTTTCATTGTTACCTACAATTCGGCCAGCGTATTTAATTTAGGCTTTCGTGATATTTAATGCTCTAACGATAATTATTAGGCGTTTCGATGCGCAGTCGACATTTTAGTATGAAAAAGCTGCACTTGCGTAATTGTGTTACGCTAGCCGTACGGTACTTTGAATGAAAATCACAAATAAAACAGATTTTTTTAAAAGAATGAAATGGGTCATCAGAATGTTCTTTTCTTTTTTTAACCTATTTCGTGCCACTGTTGAATTTAATGAGAATACATATTTTTTTAATCATAATGACGGGATGACCATAAAGCAGAAATAATGGTGTGAGGCAGCCAAGAACAGGGACGACTGAAAAGATTTGGGGAGACCTTTTCCCAGCAGTGGGACAAAATAGGAAAAAAAAATTCAATAACTAATATTTTAAAGAGAAAAGATTTGATTGTTTGCATTGAATAGGCTCCGAAACTACTGGACCGATTTGAAAAATTCTTTCACCAACGTTTAGAATGAACTTTCAAGATGAACATCTATAAGTACTAATATTATAAAGTTTTGTATTTGTGAATTTTTGTTTGTAATGAATAAACTCAAAAACTACTGGTCCGATTTCAAAAATTCTTTCACCGTTAGAATGCTACGTTATCCCCGAGTAACATACTATGTTAAATAATAACTAAAATATGTAGGTACTTCGCGGGCGACGCCGCGAGCGGAAGCTAGTGTAAAATAAAACAGATTTTTTTAACTAAATTTATTGCGTGAATAGGTCTACAGTATTGTGTTGTCTGGTGAGCGGTAGCGCTGCTATCCTCCGCTGCGGGTCCGCGAGCCAGTCGTACGGGCCGCGTGCACACACAAGGCGCCCCACCAGCCATCGCATCAGCTCTAACTTGTCGACCAACTTCATTAGTTTTCTGCAACAAAATTTACTATGTACTCTGTGCCTTTAGTATACCAGAAATGGATGTCTTCTTCTTCTTCTTGAAATAAAATAAAAATGAAAAAAATATTTATTTCAGTAAAAATAAGTAGCTGTACAACCCGGTCACATTATTACACATAGATTCACCTAGCATGTAAGACGTTTCAAAGTGATCCTTGTGATTGTATTGAATAAATATTTTTTCAATTTCAATTTCAATTATCTCGAGACCTGGTGTCGATGACGTCACGTCGCGTCGGCGCTCTGATATGGTGCGCAAAAGCGAGAAAGTGCGAGCGCGGGGAGGTGAAAGGAGAACGGGGCGGGAGGTTCGCATTCCAGCGAGGTCTCGAGATAATGTGACCGGGTTGTAGGTACTCTGTGCCTCTTATACCAGAAAGGGATGTCTTCTTCTTCTTCTTGAAATAAAATAAAAATGAAAAATATTTATTTCAGTAAAAATAAAAGTAGCTTACTTAAGGGCCGGTTTCGGTATTTGACATTATAAATAAGTAATGTCAAAATTAGGTACCTATCCAAAACCCAAAAACCACAGATAGATAGATTATAGAAACCGACCGCTAAGTTACTAAGTAGGTATTTTTATAATTGCAATAATAGGTATCTATCAAGGAGAGGCTCATTAAGTGCAGTATTTGAACTTTTTAGGTTCAATATTAGGTCGGTTTCTCCGCGATGTTTTCCTTTACCTACTGGCTTCACATTATGACGTTTTGACGATTTACTGAGTGAGTGAGTGAATGAATGAATGATAATACTCACTCATACAGCGGGCCGCGGCAGTCCGGCTCGCTGCTCTCCCGGCGGTCTCTTGTGTCTCTCATCTCTCCTACCAATTGATCCCACTGCGCTCTCACGGCGTCGTGTTCGCTCTCTCTCTCCTTAAGTAAAGAGTCAAGGTGTCTCAGTTGGCACTCAGTGTTTCTGAACCGAATTAGGCTTTCGATTATTGCTCTAAAAACACATCACAATTAAATCTAGCAATAGTACAATATTATAAATGCGAAAGTTTGTAAGAATGTATGGATGTGTAAATAAATAAATAAATAATGCTGGACAATCCACACAGCATCATCTAGCCCCAAAGTAAGCTACTCAAAGCTTGTGTTATGGGTACTAGATAACTGATATATTTAATACATGATATAGGTACATAGATAGATATATTTTTTTTTTTATTATACATACACACCCAGACCAACAGAACAAATTTCTGCAGATCATACACAAATTTGTTCCGAGGCGGGAATCGAACCCGCAACCTCTTGCGTCGCAGGCGGACTCTTGCCCGCTGCGCCACTGAGGTCGTCAAAAAAAAATCGTGTGGATGTAAGGATGTCTGGATGTATGTTTGTTAATCATGGTGAAACAGCTGAACGGATCTGGATGATTTGGCACACATCCGTGCCAAATTTCATCCAGATCCATTAGCGTGAAAGAGTAACAAACATACATCCAGACATCCATACATTCTTACAAACTTTCCCGTTTATAATATTAGTAGGATTTTGAAACGACAATATCTTACTCTTTCCTTTCCACAAGTTCTGCACTAAGGCTGCTGTCAGGAGTGGTGATCAGCCCCTTTACAGCATGAGCTTGAGTCAGAGACTTTGCTGTCACCTGTTCTAGAACCTTCCACATAGCGGTTTCACCATACTCATCTAATGCATTCTCATTGGTCCGTTCCACTACTTGTGGAGTTACTGAAAAGATAGATATTACAGAGTGAGCATTACACAGGACACAAATCTATAAGTACTCTATCTATACTAATATTATAAAAAGGAAAGTTTTGAATTTTTGTATTTTTATTTGTAATGAAAAACCTCAAAAACTAATAGTCTGATTTCAATAATTCTTTCACCATTAAAATGCTACATTATCCCTGAGTAACAGAGGCTAAATTTATTACTGGAAAAAATTAGGGATCCCTACTAAAACTTCAATAATGAAACCCAAGGTGTAATAATTGGATTTTGTGGACAAAGTCGCGGGAAACAGGGAAAACGAAATTTCATTAATGAACATTTTTTTTATAACTTCCCATGTTACAATGACGGGGTTGGATCTTTCTATTCAAAGGTTTCATCATTGTTGGCACCAAATTGTTTATCTTGTAAAATATTAGTTAATTTTAAATGTCCTCTTCGCGAAATAACTTAATAACAACCAATCTTTTATTGCTCCACCTTCATGCTATCAGCTTGAAAGACGAGCTCTAAAATCAAGGATAAAAAAGCTTTTGAAAATAACGACAAAAAGAACATAATTATTGAGACGATCTATGTGGTTGATACTTTATTTTATAAAGGATGTAGTTGATAGAATGTTTTATTATTTCGTTACTTACAAGATAGTGGTTTCGCTTTCAACAGCTTTAGTTTTGAAGAATATAGAGCCAAATCTTTAGTTTTCTTTGATAAACTATCTTCGAACTTGTCACCGATTTTAGCTGAAAATAACTCCGTAGAAACCTGCCGTATATTATACTCGAAGTTATTGCTCACATCTCGAAGCGCTTTAAACGCCGACATCTTCAGGTTTTATGAAACAATGCGATGATTTTTTCCTTTTGCTTGTTTATTCTAGTTTGAAGCCAAAGTTTGAATCTACGAAGATACGAAACTACAAAATGAAACAAACTGTCGTTTGTTCGTTGCTGAATTTTGTAATGTATGCCGGCCGGTGTTATTTATCCGTTTAAAACGGCGTAGTTCATACGTTTCTTGAGTGTCGATAATCTGAAGCTCTAGGAAACTTAGAGATAAAATATTTTATTGGCGTAGATTGTACTAAAATGTTATGTCATGTGGTGTGTGATCCTGATTCAAGGTATTTATTATACTCGTAGTCATTACGTTAGTTTATTATCTACTTCCAATGTCCTAAAGCAAGGTCAGGTTATGTTTGTAATTATTACACACCGTGTTGACAATTTCAGGCAGGCAGGCGCCATTGTGTACGGAGAAATAATGCAAAAAGCGCCGGCAAGATAATTCAACTTCACAATAAACAAACTAAACAGATTTTACAGAAACAAACAAACATTCGTTCCTTCCCAACTATTGATCGATCGTTTTGGTATTCCCCGTATTCCCCTTTCCTTCCCTTCATCCTCCATACTCCCCTCCCATTCCCGACCCGTCCCACTCAGTGATCAAGTGTGGTGTGGTGTCGGTCGCGTCTCATCGCAAATGTCGATGTCGGTTTAGCCTTCCGCAATTCTTCACGCAAAGCCAACAAATCAAGTCTTAGCAAAATGTTTGCCTGCTGCCGGCTGATCTAATTACGAAAACAAACAATAGGCAATATCAAAATCAGCAACACTTACAACAAAATATTAATAATTGTGCTTCACTAACTCTCAATATGGCAGATTCAAGCGGAGACCAGAGCCCTACAATGGACACAAATGAACCATCCCTTTGTATGTTACCAACAGAATTAATCTTCATAATTTTTGAATTTGTTCCGCCCAAGGACATGATACGCTGTCGTCAAGTGTGTTCAAAATGGAGAGATATAATTGACGTGATTCTAAAAGATGATAATATGTGGAAGCGATTCTGTAAACGTGATTATGGTAAAGTTTACCAAAAAGCTATGTGGAAGAGCTTCAATATTGAGACCTGGTTCGAACTCTACCGCAGCCTGTCTCTATGGCCTAACGTCGGCTCAGCCCGGGAGAGTATCGACGAATTCTGCCACAGCGACACGATCGACGATGAAATGCGGAGCGTAGTTGTCCAGGAAAAGGGTACTATCATGGTCCTGAAAAGGACAAGACTGGTATATCACAACCTTTGGAATCTTAAAGTCTCTCGTCGAAAAGGTTCAGTTGGCCAGTACATTTCTATGGTTGAGCTAAAAGATGTTGTGGTAATGCTCGGGCTGAACGGCCAGCTTCATGTGGTAAAAAAGCCTAATCATGATTGGACCTCAAATCTCATTATCAACACATATGAAGATGACGAGATCTCCTTTGACAGCGTTAAGTCATTTATAATCGGAGATCGAACAATCTTCTTTTCAACATATCAATATACACTGTACTCGTTCCACATAGACAATGATAAAGTGGCGCGTGAGATTATACTCCCGGAGTCTACTCCGCAAGGAATCCCAGACGGCTTGGCCGGTTTGGGGTACAGCAACGGCTGTCTTAACATCCTCACTTTGAGCGAAAACATGTACAAGTACGAAGATAATAAAGTAACTTTGAAATTCAAACTGACTGCCGTGATGAATCTAATGGATATGCTGTACAAACACAACATGTTGGAATGTATCGACTGGCGTCACTATTACATCTTGCTTCTCCATCTAAAGCTTCAATCGCATACAGGAATCTTGCAGTTTATAAGCAGGATGAATGTATACGGGGATCTTTTCTTTGTCGGGACCCAAAGTGGCATACTTAACATATTCTATAAACCTATATATCAGGGGCAGCTTGATCTCGGTAAATTTCCTCCTATCAAGGTGTACAATTTCACAGCGCGAATTGATATCCCTATTTTATCAGTCCATCCGATCATGAATATTGATGTAACTGAAACTAAAGATGGCCATATCATGTTAGTGTGTATGCCACGAAAAATTTTAGCTATTACTTTTTCACATGATTTGGACAAGCCAATTTCTCGGGCTGTGGTTCCATATGTGGCTTCACCGGAGCTTAGCGTTTGAGCTACATACGTAGCACACTGTTAATAGCAGTATTTGCTGATATTACAAAATAATTTGAGCTATGCTATAGCCCAAGTAGTCAAACCAAAAAAATCTGTAATATAATTAATTATAACTTATAGTATTACCACATAAATGAATGTTTTATTTTTAGGACTAGAATCTCATTAGAATTAATTTGCATCTCATTAGCGTTTTATAAAGATGATTAATATAATTAAGAATTTATTTTTACAATTCTTCTCTGTCCGTCTCTTTGCTTGTTTGTGTATGTCTCTGAAACTACTGAACCGATTATTATGTACTTTTACAGAATAGAGCATAATTGGAAGCAGAATATAAAGCTTTGTTTAATTAAAATTGGGTATCGGAAAATGGTTATCTTTTTGATAATTAACTAAACTTTTTTTCTTTTCTATGTATATAGAATAAAATACAATAACTCTTAATATTGGCTGGCCTCACAGCTCAGTTGGTAGTAGCTCTGCCTTCTGCGCTGCAGGTTGTGGGTTCGGTCTCCACCCAGGATAAACATTTGTGTGATGAACACAGATATTTGTTCTGTGTCTTGGTATAACTATGTGTTCTATGTAAGTATTTATAAAAAAATATATAAATATAAATATATAATCTATCAACTATCTGGTTCCCATAGTACAAGCTTTGCTTAGTTTGGGGCTAGATGGCGTTGTGTGAATTGTATAAGTACCAATTATTTATTTATATAACACACAAATTTAAGAACCAGTTAAAACAACAGTCAAACGTGTGTCTAGTGTCATAACGGGCGGTCTTATCACTTAAAGATATCTCTTCCAGACAACCATGCATTTACCTGCAACGGAAACCTTTATGAACTAAAATCGGCAGTACGGCAGGAAAAGGAAACAAAATTAAGTTTAGTTAACTATCGAAACATGCACTAAGCCCCCTGATATTTAGTTTCTTGCTTGCCGATAATATGTTTTATCCAGATATTATTTAGGTTTACCATTATATAATATTAATAGATTACGTATAGCTCGCTCAACGAATCTAGGCATTCGTAAAGTTAGCCGCAAAAGCTGCGCAGTATCGTTTTTCGGGAGCAATTGAAGGTATGAGGAGGGGGGGAAGAAACTGTACATGCGCAAACTTACACCTGTGGCTAACTTCACGAATGCCTAGATCCGTTGGATGACCTGTACGTAGCTTAGGTTTAATTATGTTAATGTCCTATTTATTTACCTACTTTATATATTAAAAATATTAAGGTTTAGGACTGTAAGTTATATTATTCATGCATAAAACTAGCTGTAAACACGCGACTTGGTTCGCAATTCCGATTTAAATATTCTTGCAAATATGTAGTCTTTCCCTACGATGCAAATTGCGCGTACATGGCTGTCAAACAACCTAGTCTTTTTAAATTATTTTTTTAGATTCATGATTTCCTTGCAATATCGTGAAAAAGGACGTACATTTTTCAGCTAACAAAACCGAACTGATGATCAGTTTTCTCTTTTACTCTGAAAGAAACGAAAGATATGTGTAGATTTTAAAATTTGCTGTTCAGATACAAGGTCGGAATGGTAATGTACCTACGGACTCCGTTTAACTTACATTACCCTTTTTTAGTCGAAGGCGGGGCCTGCCTCACACTCAAAAAGGGTAAGTGGAAGGCCGGCATTAGGATAATAGGTACCTAGTTGTGTAGGTAGGTACCTACCTATCTATATATTTACTTACTAAAATGGTATAGAGACGTTTTGACCATTCGACTACGCACGCCTCACCACAAGCTCTTAAGACAATATCAAAGTAATATAGGTACTTACGTAACTTAGATTTTTCGTATGACCTATAATTGATTGAAGTAGTTTTACTTCAAGCTTGAAAGACGTTTTGGAAACATGGTAGTTTGGAGTTTGAGGTAAGGCCGCAGATAAAAAAAAATTAATACGACTGTCTATACCTACTCAAGGGCTACAGGGTGTCCTAAAACTTGTAGCAATCCTTGAATTCAAGTCGGTATACTTTATATTTAATCTTTATTTGCTTGGCGAATATGGAGCTTATTTAACTAAGGAACTTATTATAATATAAAAGTTTAATTATTGTAGATTTAATATAAAAACGTAATCACTACTTACTCGTAGATATGTGAGGATATCTAAAGGAGATAGTCAAACATTATATTTGGCTCAAACCCACATTTTGCTCAGTATACCGTACCTACGTGATTTGTTGAATTATAAAATACATACCTTACCTACCTAACCCTTAGGGTTTGTAAAAAATATATACTTACCTATTTTTGGACATCCTGTATCCAAGATCTTTAGTAAATCTAATACTAGTAAGTATTCTTAGATGTTTAAAGATAATGTCTAGCTCTGGCCATTTCTTCTCGGACTGGGGTTAGGGCTGGAAATGGCATCTATCGTAAAAATTGTAAAGGTGCGTTCAGTTAGACCAAACGAATAAAGAGTTAGAGTTGAAACTACATCGTTCTAGTTTTCTTTTTAGTCCAAATGTACGAAATAAAGGTGGATTTACATCGAGTTAGTCGCTCGCGCCAGTTTACTGTCATCGTATAATTCATTTCAGTACAGTGACCACTGACTCGTAAGTGTATTGACAGTTACTAGGTACCTACGTCAGTAGTTATAACGTCTTTGATTGACAGTGAATATTCACACATTGACAAAAATTGCATTTTAGATTTCATTCTCAACGCATCACTGACTCTCTTTCAGTATACTCGTAGTAGAGCATTTGAAAGAGAGTAGAATATAACTTTTAAGGTCATATATTGTTCTAACTAAACCCAACTTAAGATGATTCAAAATGGCCGTAATTTTATGAATTTCTATATAACTCTTTGAGCAACAAATATACTTAATGTAATTATCTAATTTTGTATTAGATCTATGTAGTATTATATGCCTACCCACCAAATTATAATGATTGATGTATTTATCTTTGTTTTTTTTTATCTGTCCCAAAACATACCTAATCCAAACAGTTGCCGTAGTAGGACGATTTTCTCAATTTTTATATTTTACCGTTATTTTATAAAAATAACCTCGATTTCAGAGCTCGTCTTTCAAGCTGATAGCATGAAGATGGAGCAATAAAAGATTGGTTAATAAGCTATTTTACGTACCTACATTTAAAATTAACTAATATTTTACGAGATAGACAAAATTTTATGTTGGGATGACGAAACCGTTGAGTAGAATAGGTATGCATCTATGCAAGGACCTTCGTTCTACGTCAGTAAATAAAATGTCTTTGCATCTATGATACTACCTAATAAAATATAAACCTATTTTACAACTTACAGTAAAA
The DNA here is from genome assembly GCA_963675405.1 of Cosmorhoe ocellata. NCBI lineage: Eukaryota > Metazoa > Arthropoda > Insecta > Lepidoptera > Geometridae > Cosmorhoe > Cosmorhoe ocellata. The sequence goes on from OY776273.1 coordinate 2,710,127, forward strand.
ACTTTATGCAAATTACAGCAATTTCTTAGCTGTCATCTCGCTGACATTTTCAAAAACAAACCCAAAATCGTTTGCAAAATATGCCACACAATTAAAATTACAAAAAAATGCAATAACGCCTCATTCTTTAAGCATGGAGAAGCCAAAAACCAACGTCATAAAATCAAAATCATCGAACAGCGCTATAACAACAAAGATAGATAACAAGAGAGTTAAAATTAATAAAACTGCGGGCCACAGCAGAAAGAAAAGTAAAAGTAATGCTGAGTTTCAAACTCTTGTCGTGAGGAAGAGAGGGGTTTATGTTGAGAATAAACATGGTAATTATTTTATTGTGTTCAATTGTGCAATGGTGTAGTGGTAGCCCCTGCCTCACGATCCGAAGGTCGTGTGTCCTGGGGCCTTACCACGAAGTCTTCCAGAACGATTCCATTATAGAAACGTCACTACATCCATACAATTTGCATAGGTCACGGTACGAAATAACAATGTAATACTAATTCGGTAATGTATTATGAATTCGTGGTGAGGCCCCAGGTTGTGCACCAATGAGTTTTTCTATTCGAAAAAAATATGTAGGTACGCAATTCCAGGCCAGTGCTTTAATTGCGAAGGAAAACATCGTGAGGAAACCGGCATACTCTAGAACCAAAAATTTGAAGGTGTGAAGCATTATATTATATGCGTTTCTATAGAACGAGTCACTTCCTGCTTTCTTTAGTTCTTGACTGTTTTAGCATCGGAAACGAAAGCGGATGAGAAACAAACAGTGAAGCCGCCACCGCGGCCTCGCCCCGGCACGAAGCGTTTCTTAGCGTCAGTGCTGACAATACTATCGAAGTCCACAACCGGAACTCAGTACCCGGACGCTGGAGAAACTAAAGAAAAAAAAGGCAAATTGAAAAAAAAAGTCGCGGATACTACAGCTAAATCCGCACCACCGGTCGACGAGAAAAAGAAAAAAACTAAATTCAGATCCAAAGTGTTAAACGAAACTAAAAACCAGTTCGACAAATTTGAAGTGTTACAATCAAAGAAGGATATCGTGCAAACGCCATCTTTGTACTCAGAAAAGAGTTACAGAGAAGATATAAAATGGTCCGATCTGCCGAGGCTAGTGAAACCGGAGAACGACGAAGTCAACGAAACCACTATGAGTAATCTGGTTCGAGAAGTTACCGAGGGCAGAACCCTACAGAAGGTCAAGGAGAAGAAAGTGAAAGTGGTAGATCCAGACCCAACGACGCTAGTATCAGAGCATTCAGAACAAAAAGACGATAAGCGACTGTACAACTTCTTTGTTGATCTACTTGAAACTACGTTTAGTGTGTATAACGTGAAAGCGGAATATGACGCTGCCCCGATATGTAGCGCAGTCTCATCGAAGATAGCTCTAGAGATGGACGAATCTGTTGCTAGGAAACTCAACGTTGGCACAGAAATGTTCGATGATGTCACCCAGAAACCTTCAAAACATTTTCACTGCATAAGAAGTGATGGAAACTGCTGGAATGACGACAAGTTGATAGATTACTTTCAGTCATCATCATCTACCACGAGACGCACCAATGAATTGCCATTGAAATCTCCGGGGAAACGGCGGATGAAAACTGAATCATTTTCCTTCACGAGAAAGAGAAAATTGCCCGCACCTCAAACGCACAGCGTAGTCATGACCCAACGGAAGTCGTTTTATAAGAAAAACAAAAAGGAAGATTTGCTTAACCTTCTGAAAGAGCAATTAAGAATGGACCACGTCTCGTTTGAAGAGCCGCAGAATCTATACCAAGCTTTGAAAGTCATGGCTAAAAATAAGCGGAAACAAAAAACTATACGCTTTGATAAAACTGCTAGACGCCCTACAGATTTCAGGCCTCCAGAATGTATGCTTAAACGTAGAAAAGTGATCTCCCCGAACAAAAAGTCCAAAGAGAATGAGCGCATGCGTGCGTCTGGGTCGGTGTCACGAAAGATTTCTGAAATTAGCAATTACAGACGCGAAACCGACTATACAACAGCAACTGAAGATTTGTCCAATCACTCGCTGGAAGTGTTTGGTTTCGACTACGAAATGCCATCTAAAAAACGTGAGAGGGAAAGAGAGGTTTACATGCCGTATCATTCGTCTCAGTCTGGCAGCGAACGTGAAGAAGATTTGATGAATTTTAGAGATGGTAGTAATAGCAGTATTAGGGATTTTGAATCGATTCATTCATGAACAATACCTACGATCTAAGCAAAAGTAGAAGGTAATCTTGTGAGAATGAGGCGTAATAAAAACAATAAGTAACTGATTTAAATAAACTATTATTTTATTATAACATGTTACGGGTGACACGGTTGGACAAGATTAGGAATGGGTATGTCAGGGGAAGTCCGAAAGTAGCGCCTATAACTGAAAAGATGAAGAGTGCTAGATTAGCTTGGTATGGACACGTGATGAGGAGGGATGAAAACCATGTCACCAAAAGAGTTATGAGTATGAGTGTATCTGGGTGCGCTAGTAGAGGAAGGCCGAAGAAGTGGTTGGATTGTGTGAAAGATGATATGAATGTAAAAGGAGTAGATTCAGAGTTGACGAATGATAGAAGTGAGTGGAAGAGGAAAACATGTTGTGCCGACCCCACTTAGCGTGGGATAAGGGCAGGGAAATGATTATTTATTATAACATGTTAGATAGAGACAGATGATCTTAGAAGCATTATTGGGAGATGGCAACAATAATAGCAGTATTAAGGGATTTTGAATGTATTAATAAAAATATGATCACGATTGTAATCTCCAGACTTGGTAGATATCTCCTCAGATTTCTAGTTACTTAGATCTTTGAGGATATCTAAAGAGGGTAGTCAGATCACGTCCAATCATGACATTTGGTACATGCCCACATTTTGCACAGTAGTTATTGTTCCGTACGTGGCAGGTTGCAAGCCCATCGCCGCTTATAAGAATATTAGTCTATGACACACACCTTCGAGTTTTTGGTTCTAGGATATGCCGGTTTCCTTCACCGTGGCATTTTTTTCGAACAGAAAAATCCAGTGCACGACAAGATTCGAACCCACGACCTTCGATCTAGAAGGCGGGGGCTACCACGAGTGGTCTAAAAAACAAGTTAAAGATTGCTATCTTATCTATCCTTCACTTGGGATTGGATGAAAGGAGATTGAAGAAACAGGTGCTAAGAAAAGTGTGAATGGGACAGTTGGAAAGGGAAGACCTCGGCGTACGTACCTCGAGCAAATTGGAGACGTTTTAGAGAGGCCAGGTTAAAAGTACCCTAAACCAACGCGCATGTATGAAGAATATAATGAGAGTGAATGAAGCTAGAAGTATGTCAGGATCCTAGCAAGTGGAGATCCCTGGTCTCTGCCTACCCCTGGCGTGATTTTATGTACTTGGGATTGGATATTGAAACAAGCTTCGATTACTTTACACATTTATTATTCAAAACGTAAATCACCGCTGCCTAACTTTAATCTTTCCCGTATATCGCTCATCAGTGTAGTCTTTATGAACGAGGTCCGGTGTTTCCGGCCTCTCTAACAATGCTCTTTTGAACGTCTGTATAATATTCTGTTTCTCAAAGTATAGCTTATCGTTCTTCGAACATTTGGTGATTGCCGCTAAAGTTGTGTCCACCCACGCCTCGTAATAAGGCTTTGTGTGATGGTTCAAACATGACGGCACCCATTTAGCCACTTCTGTAGGTGGAGAAGCGTTTCTTTTCGAGTTTAGTTCCGGTGATAGCACGCGTGTCTTTTTACCGCGCTTCTTAACAACTTTCTTAACTGGCTTCTCTTTAATTGACTCTTTACTTGGCTTTAACTTCACTTTCACACTTGGCTCTTTAGGTTTCTTTTTGTATTCGTTCGGGATGTTGATCCGTAGAGGTGTGTGATGTTTTTGGTCGACGAATGTAACGGCTTTGTACACGCGATTGTCGTTCTTAACGGTGACTGTTTTAATGATCGGTTTCCTCTGGCTGCACGGTGCTTCTTTTACCGGCTTTTTGTCCGTCTTGGGTTCCGTGTAGACAGAGTTTTTCGATGATTCGCCATCTTTGATTGTTGATTCGTCGTCAGTTTTCTTCCCTGGAACAATTCAGATATTGGTTATTATTTAAGTAAAGATGCTAAGGATCTAGTCAGAATTGATGATGATTTCAAAGAGATTTAAGTCTACTTTAAGGTACCTACATAATACGAGGGATGAAAACCATGTCACCGAAAGAGTTATGAGTATGAGTGTATCTGGAGCAGATAGAGGAAGGCCGAAGAAAAAGTGGTTCGATTGTGTGAAAGATGATATGAATGTAAGAGGAGTAGACTCAGAGTTGACGAATAGGAGTGACATGTTGTGCCCACCCCACGCGTTGGATATTAGCAAGAGAATAATGATGTACAGAATTTCACCTGTTACAGTTTTATTATAAGTAGGTATAGGTTTTAGGTAGGTATATACTAACCACTTTTATTATCAGTTTCCTTAGTCTCAACCTTAACGTCGGAGTTTTTACTTTTGAACTTCAGCGTATATCTTTCTCTGAGACACTTTCTCCCTTCCAAATCTAGATACGTCCTATTCTGAACTGGGCTCTCCTTTTTACTAAGATCTTTCTTTAACACATCACTGCTTCTCTTAGATTCATCCTGTTTTTTCTTTTCAATGTTTGGCTTAGATGTAGATTTTAGATTGGTGATTTGCGTGTCTCCTCTATCGGGCATAAAATCTTTCACTTCCATATTTGGTTTGCTGTTATTAGTTTTTCTTAGATCGCCTCTATCTTTAACTCGTTCCGCTTTCTTTTCGATATCTTTGTTTGGTTTCTTATCCATTGTAACTGGTAAATTTGATAGTAGTTTTACTGAGAATTTTGTCTCCATGTTTACCAAATCATGACATTTTCATGCCATCTTGAATTTTGTCAAACTTTTTGCAAAAGTCAAAATTTTTGCTAAATCTATTATTGCACCTAAATCGAAAGTCTTTCTTTTTTTTTAATTAAGAAGTGGCCATAATCTGTGAGGCTGACAACGGCGCTTTTCAATATATTTTGGCGGCAACACATAATTGAACAAAACGGTATCTTGATTTTTATCTTAGACGAGCAATTCTTGTATTGTATCATAATATAATATATATTATAATCTGAATCTCGGAAACGGCTTCAACTATTTTCATGAAATTTTGTATGCAAAGGGTTTCGGGGGCGATAAATCGATCTAGCTTGGTTTCATTTTCCAAAAAACACGATTTACCAAAAAAAACCTTGCTAAACTCGGTTTTTAAGTTACCAGCTTTAATACATCGGCGAACTCAGCAGTACCCACACAGGTTGTTTTGTAGACGGAGTGGCGGTTAATAACCTGAGTTACGCAGTTGACATGGTGCTGCTGGGACCGTCGGTGGGATCTGTTCGTCAACTGGTGAAGATTTGTGAGGCATATGCGGCTGAGCATGGACTGAGGTATAACTCTAAAAAGAGCGAAGTCCTCGTTTTTAAGAGTGGTAAAGTTAGACCGGTCCATGTTCCGCCTATAATGCTTAATGGTGCGGGTCTACGGGTGGTCAGAAGTTTTAGGTATTTAGGGCACATTGTCACCGAAGACTTGAAAGATGACGAGGACATGGAAAGGGAGCGCAGAGCACTGGCAGTCCGAGGTAACATGCTCGCACGTAGGTTCGCTCGCTGCTCGAGAGAAGTGAAAATCTCTCTGTTTAAGGCTTACTGTCAGTCCTTCTACTCGAGCAGCCTCTGGATAAACCACACCCGGCGGGCTGCCAGCTCTCTGCGAGTCCAATACAACAATATCTTCAGGATGCTGATGCGGCTGCCTCGCTTTTGCAGCGCATCGGAGATGTTCGCAGAGGCGCGCACGGACGGCTTTCAAGCAATTATTCACAAGAAAGTCGTTTCACTACTCCAGCGTGCGCGAGGCAGCGGGAACGGCATCCTGAAGATGATTGTAGCTCGAGCAGACTGCCCCATCCAAAATAGGTGGATGCAAATAATGATGGGCTCTACCTGATCAAATTCATTTATTTTTCATTTATTTTGTATTTTAATTTTGTATTGTCTATTTATGTGAAGTTTTGTAATTTGATTTTAATTTTAATTTTTATGACATCCATTTTATTTACCTATAGCTTCTGATTTATTTATAATGTAGTTTTAAGTGTGTATATTGTTTTATGGATTAATAATATTGTAATCTGAAATAAATGAATAATAATAATAATAATAAAAAAGCCCACAGCTTAGATTAAACACTAACTTTACAACCATGTCTGAACAAGACCGCGTCTCGCAAATCATTACTTTTTTTGGAAAATATTGAATATAAAAATCCATATAATCATTTCGTAAATAGTATATTTACAATACAATAAAGTAATCACGAAATTTATCGTTTTCAACAAACAATAATGTTACAACTATTAATACTAAAAATATACAAATAAGCCTCACTAAGAATTAATTTACATTACTGATATTATTGAAATTGGAGATATACAATATGTATACCTAATTTAATATAGCTAAAATAACTACCTACTTTGAAATGATCTTAAAATACACCTTATATCTTCAAGGCGATTTCTATCAGTGATCTGGATCGGTTAAGCTATCTATAGAACATGTATTTTATTATGATGAAGGTATAAATTTTTTAAATGTAGATACTTGTTTAAAATCATATTCTACATTTTAACCTGTTCTTTATACATTTGAGCCATCGGCTCATCCATTTGAAGTTATCATTAAAATTCTTCTAAAAAAACTACTATTATGTACACAAATATCAATCAATAATCTATACCTATAACAGCTTAACCTGACTGTATATAATTTATGTGTAGTTAAACTATATATAATAGTGAATACGGGTTTAAAACAACGGGTTTGTAACAGTTGACGTTTCTGAACAATAGTCGCTAAATCAGTCGAAACGTCGCCAACTGAGGGTCTACCATGAGTTTTCACAATCGACACTCGCTAGCGACTGTAGTTAAAAAAATGTATGAAAACTTGGTACAGCGCCTCTAGCGAATAGTTGGGTACTAAAACCTCACGTAGCTAACTATCTGTCACAGCGTACTACAACGACTGTAGTTTGCGCTCATTAATTTGCTTAGAATTTGGTACCATGAGTAACAATTTTGACAGATATCATAGTTACGTACTATTACTACTGTAATAGTAACGTCAGCCGATCTAAATGTGACAACTCATGGTAGACCTACTGTTGTGATACAGTCCAAGTGTCGACAGTTCGCCACAGTCTTTTATTTCCGCAAAACTTCTCTCATTTTAATCACTTCTTGTCTATTCAAACTTATTTCATAATCTAATAATGCACATATAGTCCGAAGTAATTTATCCCGTAGGTATAGGCGACCAAGAAATTGGTTTACCACTATAAGGCTGAATATCATTTGCACGTACAAAACATCAAGGGCTATTTTCACTTGACAGATTAATAACTGCTACGTCAGAATCTGTCATAGTAATCCTTAGCGAACAATTATGTTACTGGGAGATGTCATCAAAAGTGGTAAACCAATTTCTTGGTCGCCTATTACATTATTCATTCCCCGACGTCTCCAATGTATTGGAAGTTCTTTGTTAGCATCATCTTTGTTACAGTCGCAACATCATCTGAATTTTTACAGTCGAAACTTCGTCTGGTATAGTTTTAATCAGTTTTTAATTACAGTTAATCATACCGCACGACCTTGCATGTTATGACTTTCTTCGAGTTCTCGTATCCAAATATTTCATAGGTCTAGTTCCTTGTTAGCATCATCTTTATTACAGTCGAAACGTCGTCGGCAGTTTACAGTCGAAACGTCGTCGGCAGTTTACAGTCGAAACGTCGTCGGCAGTTTACAGTCGCAACGTCAACGGCATCTTTTACAGTCGAAACGTCGGCAGTTTACAGTCGAAACGTCGTCGGCAGTTTACAGTCGAAACGTCGTCGGCAGTTTACAGTCGAAACGTCATCGGCAGTTTACAGGCGCCACGTCATCGGCAGCTTTTACAGTCGCAACGTCATCACCAATTTTTACAGTCGAGACTTCGTCTGCGATAGTTTTAATCAGCTTTTAATTACAATTAATCATACCGCGCGACCTTGCAAGTGATTACTTTCTTCGAGTCCTCGTATCCGAATATCTCGTAGGTCTCCGTCTCGTCTCTCTGGATGCTGCGCTCGGCCTGCGCGGTCTCCTCATCCGCGGAACTTCTGTCGTCTCTTCGAATTTTGCTTAATATCTCTCTATATTTCTCTTTTTGCTCATCTGTCATGTTCGCTGGATGGTTCTTGAGATGATAGTTGAGATGGCTGGATTGCTGGGAAAGAAAATTTTGGGTTGATAATTATACCATTTCATCAAATCGTGCAACTTAAGTATAAAAAATAAATCCTGAATATGTGAATCAAGAGCATTGTTTGACATTTAACCTTAATGGAATAGTTTGACCTTTGACCTTAATGTCAAGTTACGTACGGCCTGCTATGAAGCGTTTGACGCATACTTTAGAAACAAGACACTAAGTATTACGCAAATAAATTGTTTGATATAAAATATTTCTTATAGGCATACAATTTAGAATGTAGTCGCTTATCCCGCAAACGTACTGTACGTACGTAGTTTTCACAATCTACTCTCGTTAGCGACTGTAGTTAAAAGATGTATGAAAACTTGTACAGCGCCAAAACTACTACTACAGTACTAAAACAGTAACTATCCTACGTCACAGCGATTGTGAAAACTCATGGTAGACCTACTGTTTGTCCTTTACGTTTAGACGAGTCTAGATACTTATGTCATACCTTAAAGCGTTTTTCACACACCACACATTGAAATGGAGCCACGTTCGTGTGTGTTCTCATATGTTGCTTCAAGTGTATAGTTTGTATGAAGCTCTTGGAACATATCACGCAACGGAACGGTTTCACCTTCGTGTGAGTGCGCGTATGCTGTTCCAAACCGGACTTCTGCGTAAAGGATTTGGGACAGTAGGTGCAGGCGTATGGGCGGTCACCCGTATGCATTCGCATGTGTTGAATCAAGCCACCCTGAAAAAAAGAGCATTATTAACCATCCTAAAATATATACTTTTAAACTTAACACATTATTATCTTATACCTTTAAACGAGCAATTCTTGTAAACGGATCTCGGAATCTCGGAAACGGCTCCAGCGATTTACATGAAATTTAGTATGCAGGGGGTTTCGGGGGCGATAAATCGATCTAGCTAGGTTTCATTTTTATAAAACGTCGTTTCCCCAAAAAAAAACCGAGCAAAGCTCGGTCACTCAGGTACTTAGTATTAAACGGGTATTTATCGCGTTCTAATTACCTATTTATTTTCCCGACGTTTCGAAAGGTTTGCACGCTGTCGTGGTCACGAGTAGACAGTTTAGGTAATTGAACGCGATAAATACCCGTTTAATACTAATAATAATAAACCATCCTACATCCTACATTATTGACGACCTCAGTGGCGCAGCGGGCGAGAGTCCGCCTGCGACGCAAGAGTATGCGGGTTCGATTCCCGCCGCGGAACAAATTTGTGTACAATCTGCAGAAATTTGTTCCGTTGGTCTGGTTTCTATGTATAATAAAAAATATCTATCTATGTATACAATGTATTAAATATACCAGTTATCTAGTACCCATAACACAAGCTTTGAGTAGCTTACTTTGGGGCTAGATGATGCTGTGTGGTTTGTTCAGCATTATTTATTTATTTATTTACTAATATTTTAAACGCGAATGTTTGTAAGGATGTCTGGTTGTATGTTTGTTACTCTTTTACGCTGAAACAGCTAAACGGATCTGGATGAGATTTAGCACAGGTATAGATCATAGTCTGGAATAGCACATAGCTACTTTTTATCCTGGAAAAATGTACGGTTTCCGCGGGATCGATTTGTTTTTGTTTTTCAAGGAACCTCGCGGGCGAAGCCATGGGCGGAAGCTAGTGTATTATATGGGTTTTTTCTATTCGAAAAAATCATGCACGCGATGCCAGCTCGAAACGGTGAAGGAAAACATCGTGAGGAAACCGGCATACCCTAGAACCAAAATTCGAAGGTGTGTGTCATAGGTTAGTCTTATAAGCGGCAATGGGCTTGCAACAGAAGGCAGACACAGAACAAATTCTGTGTTCATCACACAAATTAGTCCTGGGTGGGGATCGAACCCACAACCTACAGCGCAGAAGGCAGAGCTACCACCAACTAAGCTGTTAGGCCAGTCAAATGATTACAATTATGATAAAAGTAGATGATTAAGAAGATGATTAAGAAGATTATGATTAAAGAAGATTAAACTTACTTGAGCGGAGAACTTTTTCTGGCACACAGAACATTCAAAGCGTTTTTTCTGGACATGTACGCTCTTATGACTGCGAAACTCGTCAACAGTATCAAACCCTTCATTGCATTGCTGAAACACATCATCATCATCATCATCATCATCTTCCTGCCCTTATCCCACGTTATGTCGGGTCGGCACAACATGTGATCTTCTTCCATTTCTCTCTGTCATTCGTCATTTCAGTACTCACTCCTTTCTTACCCATGTCATCTTTCACACAGTCCATCCATCTTTTCTTTGGCCTACCTCTACCCCTGTATCCATCCACATTCATACCTAACACTCTCCTCGTCACATGGCATTCATCTCTTCTCATAACATGCCCATACCACGCTAACCTATTACTCCTCATCTTTTCTGTCACCGGTGCCACTTTCAGACTTCCTCTGATATACTCATTCCTTATTTTATCCATCCTTGTCACTCCACACATTCATCTGTGAAACATTACTGAAACACATCAATTAAAACATTATTCGTAGCTCTGGTGGTGTAGTGGTAGCACCCCTGCCTCACGATCCGAAGGTCGTGGATTCGAACCTGGGTGTCTACTCCGCAAAACAAAAACGATATAATCGTAGCCGAATGTTCGTCGAATTCAGTCTAATTAAGGCCCAGCATTTTGAAAATTGCAAGTATTGCAACCCTAATCATTCTATTACCGCTTAATAGATTACATTGAAATTGAACTACACGATACTCAAGGATATAAGTGATAAATCAACCGGAGCTAAAACACGAATTAGTTAGAAAACCTTGGTTAAAAATCATGTCAAAAACACCTCTGAAAATTCAGAAATTTCCTAATTTATCCAGAACAGTAAGGTATTAATAAATCAGTTAATTTGAAACAAATCAACCCAGCCCTTTTTTTGAAATAAGCTATTTACTTGAACATAATTATGTTTTTTATAAATTGTCGCTTTCGTTATATAATTCAGAGCAGCCATATTATCATGCCGCACTCTACTTACTTGTCATTTGGGTAATTCGCTTCGTGCTATGTCTGATTCCGCGGAGATCCGCGTTGCTATACGGACCTATGACACTTTTTTTGTAACTTTTACGTATGGAATTGTGTGACGAGTATTCTGGGCCTTAACAGTTGTTTTGTTGTCAAATTGGAAATTTCGTGTCGTCCGTAAGTGGTGTTATAGCAGGTTTACGAGATCGATTGTCAAAAGTTACGTTGCTCGTACCATCGTTCAATTAATAGCTTCAACCAGTGGTTCCCAAACTCTTTTCTTTCATAGACCACTTTCAAAATTTTGCTGGATCCGGTGGACCCCCTGCATCTACATTACTGCCAATTTTTAAATCTTGAAAAAAAAGTGAAGATTAGATCTATCTATCTAGTGGCGGATTTACACATTTGCCGCCAGTAGGCTATTAAATTTAGCGTTTAGTAATTTATCATGTAAAATCGTTGGATTATTTGGTATAGGTGTATAGTATTAAAATATTGCAATTTTGTTAAATTTTTTCTCCGTGTATATTATAATTTTTATTTATTACTAGCTTCTGCACGCGGCGTCGCCCGCGAAGTAGAACCTACATAAAATATAGCCTATGTTCATCCTGAAAGTTCATTCTACACATTGGTGAAAGAATTTTTCAAATCGGTTCAGTAGTTTCGGAGCCTATTCATTTCAAACAAACAAACAAACAAACAAACAAACAAACAAACAATCAAAGTTTTCCTCTTTATAATATTAGTATAGATTATTATTTTGTGTAAGGTAATAAGCCAAATTTGCCGCCCCCTAAAATTTGCCGCCCTAGGCTCCAGCCTACTCAGCCTGGTGATAAATCCACCACTGTATCTATCTATGGAAACTTGCGTTGTGGCTGAGTTTGTGGCCAACATTTTAGTTCTTCACTATTGAAACCAAATTACTTTTCATGCACCCCCTGCTTACGATTGTAGACCCCCATTTTTTGTCACGTCCAACGTAGACCCCCGTCGAGTCTCCCGTGGACCCCTGGGGGTCCACCTGGACCACTTTGGGAATCACTGGCTTAAACGATGTAACTTAGATTAGGTTTTGCACGATTATTGTGCCGATAAATCGTTGATCGTTTTCTGGAGTAGACGCCCTGGTCGTGCAAAAATGAGTTTTTCTGTTTGAAATTTATGTGCGCAATGCCAGTGCTCTTAAACGGTGAATGAAAACATCTTGAAGAAACCGGCATACCCTAGAACGAAAAATTCGAAAGTGTGTCATAGGTTAGTGTTCTTATAAGCGGCGATGGGCTTGCAGCCCGTCACTTATTGAATACTAATCACTTTGCAAAATGTGGGCATGTGCCAACTATCATGTCTGGACTTGCCTCTGACTACCCTTTTTAGATATTCTCAAAGATCTAAGTAACTAGAGATTTGAGGAGATATCTACCGAGCCTGGGGATTACAGTCGTGTGAGTGGTTTATTTTTGTTATGTAATTAGTTTTAAAATAACACTAGTAAGAATTGTCATACAATCTTGAAATTACTAGATTAATTGATTTAAATTATTAAATACCTCGCATATGAAGTTTTTGGATCCCATTTGGTGCAATTGCGATAGAGGGCGTTCGCACACCTGAAACAATAGCATAATTTGACGACCTCTGTGGCACAGCGGGCGAGAGTCCGCCTGCGACGCAAGAGGTTGCGGGTTCGATTCCCGCCGCGGAACAAATTTGTGTATGATCTGCAGAAATTTGTTCCGTTGGTCTGGGTGTTTTCTATGTATAATAAAAAAATATCTATCTATGTATATAATGTATTAAATATATCAGTTATCTAGTACCCATAACACAAGCTTTGAGTAGCTTACTTTGGGGCTAGATGATGCTGTGTGGACTGTCTAGCATTATTTATTTATTTATTTATTGAATTATCAATTTACCATAATCTATATTCTATTCTATATTCGGTGAAGGAAAACATCGTGAGGAAACCGGCATGTGTCATAGGTTAAAGGTATGTGTCATAGGTTAGTATTCTTATAAGCGGCGATGGGCTTGCAACCTGTCACGTACGGAATACTAACTACTGTGCAAAATGTGGGCATGTACCAAATGTCATGTTTGGACTTGCCTCTGACTACCCCCTTTAGATATCCTCAAAGATCTAAGTAACTAAAGATCTGAGGAGATATCTACCGAGCCTGGGGATTACAGTCGTGATCATACTTTTTTTTTTTTTTTTTTTTTTTTTATATTCTATACAATAGTAAAACTGAAACGGAGAAAAATCTGTACATGAAATATTTTTGGTAAATTTTAATTGGGGATAGCATAACATACGATATAGATGCCGAAACAGCACTTTTTACTATTTTTGTCTGTCTGTATGTCTTTTGTATACTGTCAAAATTACGTGATGGATTTTGATGAAATTAGACATAATGCTAGCTCACTCAGACCAACAAATTTTGCGCGTTTCGCGCATTTGTGAAGCTGTACATCTATCTATCTATATATATAAAAATGAATTGCTGTTCGTTAGTCTCGCTAAAACTCGAGAACGGCTAAACGGATTTATCTCATCTTGGTCTTGAAATGTTCGTGGAGGTCTAGGGAAGGTTTAAAAGGTAAGAAAAATTCGAATAACTGCCGGGAAAACCCTAAAAATAGCCCTTTTCTATTTCCCATACAAACGTTTTCTAAATAAGTACGAAGTCTGCCGGGTCAGATAGTTTTCTTACAAAAAGCTATAACGTTTTGCTCCCCTTTAACTTAGTCAATATTTATTATTTATTATTATTATGAGCCGTTTGTGTCCCACTGCTGGGCAAAGGCCTCCCCCCAATTTTTCCAGATGTCGCGATCCTGTGCTATTCTCTCCCAGTCAGCTAGAAATTTATCCAGTTCGTCCCGCCATCTCCGTTTCGGTCTGCCGCGTCGCCTTCTCGCCGGGTCGGGGCGCCACTCGGTGGCTATCCTCGCCCACAGCTCACTTGGCATGCGGCAGACATGTCCAGCCCAGTTCCACTTCAGCTTGGCGGCCTTCGAAGCGACATCTACGATTTGCGTTTCGGAGCGCAGTTCGGTGTTACGGATTCTATCCATTAATTTGACACCCAAAATGCTGCGTTCCATTGCTCGTTGGCAAACCTTGAGTTTGGACTTCTGAAGTTGTGTCAATGACCAAGTTTGCGCACCATATGTGAGGACGGGGAGAATGCATGTGTCTATTAATTTTCGCTTAAGCGACAATGGGAACTGGGATAATGGGTCTGGACTTTTCATCAGATCTCCCTTGGCCAATATTAGTCAATATTTATAATTTTTGGCAATGTTGTAGTATTTTAAAGAAATATTTAACATTTTTCCATGATAAAATGTAGCCTATGTGTTCTTCCAGACTATAAACCATATCTGTGCCGAATTTCATCCAGATCCGTCCAGCCGTTTCAGCGTGAAAGAGTAACAAACATACATCCAGACATCCATACAAACTTTCGCCTTTATAATATTACTAGCTTCCGCCCACCGCTTCGCCCGCGTGGTACCTTGAAAAACAAAAACAAATCTATCCCGCGGGAACCTTATATTTTTCCGGGATAAAATGTAGCCTATGTGTTATTCCAGACCATGATTTATAGCTGTGCCAAATTTCATTCAGAGGGTCCATGAGTTTTCACAATCTACACACGCTAGCGACTGTAGTTAAAAAAATGTATGTAAACTTGGTACAGCGCCTCTAGCGGATAGTTGGGTACTAAAACCTCACGTTGCTAACTAACCTACGTCACAGCGTACGACTGTAGTTTGCGCTTCATTCATTTGCTTAGAATTTGGTACCATGAGTAACAATTTTGACAGATGTCATAGTAACGTACTATTACTACTGTAGTAACGTCAGCCGATCTAAATGTGACAACTCATGGTAGACGTACAGATCCGTTCAGCCGTTTTAGCGTGAAAGAGTCACATACATACATCCAGACATCCTTACAAACTTTCGCCTCTATAATATTAGTAGGATGGACTAAGTTTAAGGGGAGCAAAACGCAATCGCTTTTAGTATGAAAATTAACTGTATAATATAATATCATATTCTATTGTTTTTTTTGTGGAATATTTAATTACTTAGTTTTAGTTTTACGTTTTTAAATTTGTTATTTTGCGCCGACCTGGCTTTTCTACCAGCCAACCCATTCCGGGTTGGCTGGTAGAAAATGCCCCCTCGGCATTACGCCCTCCTTTTGTCACACATTGTTTTTGTAACTTGTGTACAATCTATATCTATATAAGAGCTTAACCTGACTGACTGACTGATTCATCATCGCCGAGCCGAAACCGCTGAAGCTAGAAAGCTGAAATTTGGAAGGTGGTTTCCTTTTATAACAAAACCACCCACTAAGGCGGGATTTTTGGAAATTCCACCTCCAAGGGGGTGAAAACGTTAGTATGAAACTTTTTAACGCGTGGACCGATTTTCATGAAACTTTGTTTATGCTTTGTAAATGAAAAATGAATGGACACGTATTTCAGGATTTTTCAATATAACCTTCAAAAAGGGGTCAAATGTGGGGTCAAAGTTTGTATCGGAACTTTTTAACGGGTGGTCCGATTGGTGTGAAACTTTGTTTGTGTACTGTAAATGCAAAACGAATGGGCACGTGTTTCAGGATTTTTCAATATAACCTTCAAAAAGGGGCAAAATAGGGTGTCAAAGTTAGTATGGGATTTTTATGAGTTTATAATGTGTTTGAAACGCAGTTTAGATACTTTAAGTGAACGAAGTCGCGAGCGGGACAGCTAGTAATGTATAAATAAATAAATAAAATTTAAAGTTTCAATTCTCGTTAATAATCCTGTTGTACCTGGCAGCGGGCGGCGCGCCGTCTCGGTCTGGTGTGTTCGGTCAGCTGATGCTCAGAGTACTCGCAGCATGAGAAGAACATCTGGTGACATGTTCCGTCTGAGCCGAAGGAAGACGCTTCAAGACACTCAAAGGGGCCTCTGGAAACAACATTGTAACAACATTGAATATGTATTAAATATATCATATAAAATAAAAAAATAATATGATCACGACTGTTATCCCCAGGCTCGGTAGATCAGTATCTCCTCAGATCTTTAGTTACTTAGATCTTTGAGGATATCTAAAGAGGGTAGTCAGAGGCAAGTCCAAACATGACATTTGGTACATGCCCACATTTTGCGCAATAGTTAGTATTCCGTACGTGACAGGTTGCAAGCCCATCGCCGCTTATAAGAATACTAACCTATGACACATACCTACCTTCAAATTTTTGGTTCTAGGGTATGCCGGTTTCCTCACGACGTTTTCCTTCACCGTTTAAGAGCACTGGCATTGCGCACATAAATTTTTCGAATGGAAAAACTCATTGGTGCACGACCAGGTTTGAACCCACGACCTTTGGATCGTGAGGCAGGGGTGCTACCACTACACCACCAGCGCTCTCTATATATATGTATAGGTATAATGTATTAAATATATCAGTTATCTAGTACCCATAACACAAGCTTTGAGTAGCTTACTTTGGGGCTAGATGATGCTGTGTGGATTGTCCAGCATTATTATTATTATCGAAATAACAACAAGCTAAAAATAAGGAAAATATCCTTAAATGTAAGGATATTTTCCTTATTTTTAGCTTCCGCCCGCGGCTTCGCCCGCGTAGTACCTTGAAAAACAAAAACAAATCTATCCCACGGGAACCATACATGCTTTCGGGATAAAAAGTAGCCCATGTGCTATTTCAGACTATCTAGCTAGACTAGTATTATAAAGAGGAAAGATTTGATTGTTTGTTTGTTTGCATTGAATAGGCTCCGAAACTACTGGACCGATTTGAAATATTTTCACCAATGTGTAGAATGAACTTTCAGGATGAACATAGGCTATATTTTATGTAGGTACTTAGCGGGCGACGCCGCGAGCGGAAGCTAGTAATAAATATCTGTGCCTTGCATCCAGATCCGTTCAGCATTTTCAGCATGAAAGAGTAAAAATCATACAACTCCTGTTCAAAATGTGGGCATGTGTCTAATGCCATGTTCGGACGTGCCTCCGACTCTCTTTAGATATCCTCAAAAGATGTAAAATAACTTGAGCTGTGAGAAGATATCCATTGAGCCTGGGGATTACAGTCATGCACATGTTTTAAAAATCTTATATTTGTATGTGTATTCCTGTTGTCCCCGTACACCCTGTCCCCTTCACGGGGACAGCGGGACGTGAAAAAGTTCATTCCCGTTGTCCCCGTAACGTCAAATGTAGGTGTGTCAACTGCCATGTTTAAGGACTTACGCGATTGCTTCAGGTTCCTTTTTCTGTTCCACTCTCTTAACCTTCACTTCTTCCTTCTGCTTCCTCGGTCTCTTTCTGCTTCTCTTGATCTCATTCTGTACATCATCATTCTTGATAATGATGTAGCTGACATTCTGGGAAGCAAGACTGGTAATGTCGGTTGGCTTCATTGAGGATAGAATATCTTCAGTCTTGCTTCTCGCTTCGGTGAGGTTTAGTTTTAAAGGTTTCTTTTTAGGGGAACCCTGGAACTGATTGTGGAAAACAACTCTTATGACATTATACTGAAAGGGACAGAAATATCTAGTAATTTCCCGCTAAACTAATGGATTTCTCAAAGTCACGCCTGAATCAATCATTTATCTTATGACCATTTTAATAAAACTGTAATTAAATAAAAATGGATAATGAAGAATAGACAGAACAGTGATTTTTTAAATTACTTTCTGTCTGCATGTTTTAGAATTTCTTTCTTTTCTCAAAGTGGCATTGTTGACAGAAAAGATGAGGAGTAATAGGTTAGCGTGGTATGGGCATGTATGAGAGATGAATGTCATGTGACGAGGAGAGTGTTAGGTATGAATGTGGATGGATACAGGGGGATAGAGGTAGGACGAAGAAGAGATGGATGGACTGTGTAAAAGATGACATGGGTAAGAAAGGATTGAGTACTGAGATGATGATTGGAAGAAGATCACATGTTGTGCCGACCACATAATGTGGGAAGAGGGCAGGAAAATGATGATGATTTGTTTATTGAATAAGGAGAATGCTTTAGAACTTACCTCACCATCAGTCCATACAATAGGATTGCCTGTCTCATACGCTTCAATATGTTCAACACGTGCATGATTCTGTAATCATAAAACCAACATTAAGTTAAGAAAGACAGAAATACATATAAAATCACACATGTTCTGACGGGGTAGGCAGAAACCACGGATCTCCACTGGCTACAAACCTGACATACCTCTCTTGCTTCATTCACTCTCTTTACATTCTTCATACATTGTTATAATTGAATAACGGGTATTTATCACGTACCTATTTTGTTTTTATTCCCGACGTTTCGAACACATTACAGCGTTCGTGGTCGCGGGCAGACTGATGTGCAGCGAGCTAGTTTTTATGGCTTATTCCCAAAGTACTCCACGTTTTGTTCCCAAAGTACTCCAAGAAATATTCTCAAACTACTCCACAAACAAAATATTGTTTTTTTAGTTAAATTCGACTCCACCCCACTGGTGTCCAAAAATAATTATCTCATACATTCGTTCTCAAACTCCTCCAAACATTTAATATTAGTCATCAGTAATGTAAATAATACTGATTTATTTCGCATTTTACTCCACAAGGTAACTGACGTACAGTCAGCTTAAGAAATACATATTTTAATAGTACAATAAACAGATTTTTCTTCTCTTATTATAGCGATAACCGCCTATAACGTCATAAAATGCCTTACCTAAACCTAAATGAATGAAGATTTAAAATAAAATACAGTACTTAACTGATTTAAAAAAAAAATATTAATCTAATCAACATCAAGAAAAAGAAGAAGAAGATCAACATAAGTACACATTTTCAAAAATAGACGGTAGAATAAAAAAAACAATATACCTACCTACTTAATTATGAGAAACCAAAATTTAGAAGTTTACCATAAATATTGATAGAAAAAAAACCATGACGTATTAACAGAAGGGTGTTTTTTTAAAAGCTTAGAAACTTTAAATTGAAATAAAAAAAACGCTATGAATAAAGCCAACTGGATGTATAAATTAATAACGTTTTTCTCTGTTTTATTTCAGTTTAAAGTTCTTCGCCTCTAAAAAACACCCGTTATTATAACTTACCCGTAAAAATCAGTCTCTTCAGCTATGCATTATGCTAATGCGAGACATATTAGGTCTTAGAATATATTCAGAAATAAAAAAATAAAATAAATAAATAAATATGATCACGACTGTAATCCCCAGGCTCGGTAGATATCTCCTCAGATCTTTAGTTACTTAGACCTTTGAGGATATCTAAAGGGGGTAGTCAGAGGCAAGTCCAAACATGACATTTGGTACATGCCCACATTTTGCACAGTAGTTAGTATTCCGTACGTGACAGGTTGCAAGCCCATCGCCGCTTATAAGAATACTAACCTATGACATATACCTACCTTCGAATTTTTTGTTCTAGGGTATGCCGGTTTCCTCACGATGTTTTCGTTCACCGTTTAAGAGCACTGGCATTGCGCACATAATTTTTTCGAATAGAAAAACTCATTGGTGCACGACCATGTTTGAACCCACGACCTTCGGCAGGGGTGCTACCACTACACCACCAGCGCTCTTATTATCAGAAATTAAATCATTTGTAATTTGGTATTTGCTTGTAACATTAACATACCTAGGTGTAAACAAAACTTATCTCTTTTGCTACCCTTTTTTTTCTAAATAATAATGCATTAAAAGTATGTACCTAAGTGATATTGAAGTGATATTACAATTTACTTTATTTACCGCAGACGTAAACGTTCAAAATTCCTAATTTGAAGAAAACTTTTGCCAGCATACCTAATTTTATTACAGAAATACTGTGACAGACTGTACTCCTAACATTATTTTGTTTCGATGTTTTGAATGGAGTAGTCTTGAAACTTAAACGCACTATTTTTATTTTACCTTTTTTTAATAATAATTCTTTGGAGTAGATTGGGAACTAATGTTCGAGATTCTTATCTTTTTTGAACAAAAGAATGGAGTACTTTGGGAATAAGCCGTTTTTATTATTGAGAGTAGAATCTGTATCTACCCTCAATTCGTCGTCAGATTCAGATAAGGCCAGGTTCACACTACGACACACTATACTTATTGTATCAACTTGCGGCAAGCACGGGTCACGACGCACAAATTTATTAATAACTGGATTCCACGAGGCCGAGAGCCGGAAACCATCCTCACGATTAAAGTTTTTCGGGTGTTTCCTGATCTCAATCGCTTCTCGGACTATCCTTTTATAATAATGGCGTTCACTGGAGAGAACCTTAGGATCATGGAGCTCAATCCAATGGTTCGTTCCTGAGTCCAGCAGGTGTTCTGCTATCGCTGACTTGTTGATTTGCCTATTTTTGACTGCTGCAATATGCTCCTTGACTCGTTCGGCTATTGTTCTTTTTGTTTGCCCGATGTAAGAACGGCCACAGCTGCAGTCAATCTTGTAAACGCCTGGCATTTGCAGAGGTATTGTATCTTTCGGGGTTCTTAATTGCTGTGCCACTTTTGAGAGGGGTGTGAAAACTGACTTTATTGAAAATCTTTTCATTAAGTTTCCAATTTTATCCGTTACCCCTCTCACATAGGGCAGAAAGATAGGTTGTCTGCTCGCCTCCGGCTTCTTACGGCTCATCCGTCTTCGTTGTCTTCTACATATATATCCATTGGATTTGAGTACCTCCTGAACATGTTCGAGTTCGCCCTCTAAGTGTTCAGGGTCACATAGATCATGTGCATACATAGGTCGTGAAGGAAAAGCTAAAGGATAACGAGCTACCTGACCAGTATGTTGTTGTACTTGAAAACTGTTTGGACGGTAACTTCTTTTTATACCGAGGGCAACACTAACTCCAGGGCGAACTCGAACATGTTCAGGAGGTACTCAAATCCAATGGATATATATGTAGAAGACAACGAAGACGGATGAGCCGTAAGAAGCCGGAGGCGAGCAGACAACCTATCTTTCTGCCCTATGTGAGAGGGGTAACGGATAAAATTGGAAACTTAATGAAAAGATTTTCAATAAAGTCAGTTTTCACACCCCTCTCAAAAGTGGCACAGCAATTAAGAACCCCGAAAGATACAATACCTCTGCAAATGCCAGGCGTTTACAAGATTGACTGCAGCTGTGGCCGTTCTTACATCGGGCAAACAAAAAGAACAATAGCCGAACGAGTCAAGGAGCATATTGCAGCAGTCAAAAATAGGCAAATCAACAAGTCAGCGATAGCAGAACACCTGCTGGACTCAGGAACGAACCATTGGATTGAGCTCCATGATCCTAAGGTTCTCTCCAGTGAACGCCATTATTATAAAAGGATAGTCCGAGAAGCGATTGAGATCAGGAAACACCCGAAAAACTTTAATCGTGAGGATGGTTTCCGGCTCTCGGCCTCGTGGAATCCAGTTATTAATAAATGTGTGCGTCGTGACCCGTGCTTGCCGCAAGTTGATACAATAAGTATAGTGTGTCGTAGTGTGAACCTGGCCTTATCTGAATCTGACGACGAATTGAGGGTAGATACAGATTCTACTCTCAATAATAAAAACTAGCTCGCTGCACATCAGTCTGCCCGCGACCACGAACGCTGTAATGTGTTCGAAACGTCGGGAATAAAAACAAAATAGGTACGTGATAAATACCCGTTATTCAATTATAATTATGTCATCAAATCACGGAAGTTTAAAAAACTTCATACATTGATTTGTCTACAAGATAATCATTATAACAAAACATGAGAATGTTGCTTCCTTCTTTGTCACTAATTCTTGTAAAATAGTAATAATAATAATAATAATAATAATATAGCCCTTTATTCTGAATTACACAGGTTATTTACATAGAACAAATTACATATATTATAAAATATCTCGTAACTCAGTGTGCCTCTTGGCATAGGCCTCCTCTGTTTCCATGGAAAAAAAAAAAAAGCTCCAGGTCCAGACAAAATCACAAATGAACTTCTCAAAGGTACTCTTGAAGAACTATTACCCATGTTAACACTAATTCTTGTAAGTGTGGGGAAAAAATTAATGTGTGCCTCATAGGCTTATTTATAATTAAATTTTCACCCTCTGTTGGTTATAAAGAAGAATTTAAGCGCCTATTCCAGCATACCCAAGACCGAGAACAGACAAGAATCTAATATCTATCCTAACATTTATTTGTATAATCCTTATTACAAAATATTGGTGATCTTAAACCAAACTGGTGAGACAGTAAAAATGATCATAAAGGTGTTTTACCTGCAGGGCCACACAGCTGGCAAATACTTTGTTGCAGAGACGGCAACTCACTTCAAACTCTATTTCAGACTCGGGCTCCGACTGTAATTTATTAAACATTTTGTTTTAGGCAAAGTCAGTGTTAGCTTAGTTTTCACACTTAAATGTATTTTGCAAAGTTTTCAGGGTCATTTCGGGGAAATTTGGAGGGTGCCTCTCAGGGTTTAGAGGCTCATTATGAAGGGAATTCTCGGAATATAACCTCTGAGAAGTGCACTGGTGGGTTTCACGCAGACGAAGTTACAGCGAGTTCCAAAGGGCTTTTAACTTTCTGCAGCATGTGCTTACCTTGATCGCACCCGGAGACATAATGTAAACGACTTCTTCCATTGTGTCCGACATATTTGCTATTGAAAATAAGCCAGTTTTTATCTATTTAGAACGCAATCTGAAAATTAAAAATCCATTAGATTTTTTTTTCAAATACCTAGCATATTTGTGCGGTGAAATGGAGCTGAGGCAGCTTATTTGACTGCTGCCTCGAAGATATACAACCTAACCTGAGGTTTTTTAATTCAGTCAGTTCGGTATAAATTTAACTAAATCTTTCCAAATGTAAACAAAACAATATTGAATTAACGAGAAGTTTGATTGAACTTTGAATTGGATAGCCCAGAACGCGGGAAATAAATAATCCAATCCAACCAAAGTCAAAAGAATATTTTTATAAAAATAAAAATTTGGCTATGGGGTGATGATGAATCGATGAAGCATGGATGACCAAGAGCCGCACATGGCGCGTTAACAGAAATTACTACTAACTCAAGACTTCATTTTTATATTTTTAGTCTAGCATTTAATGAATTTATTAATATAATCAACTTACCAAGCTGAGGCAATATAGCTAGAATCAATAGTTTTTAAAATTCACAACAAAATAACAGATTTTTTTTTCTGCCACCGATAATAGATTGGCGTTTGTTTTTTTTTTATTAAAAAGTAAAAAGTTAAAAAGAAAAAAAAAAAAGAAAATGAGGTGTACGACCGCAGAAAAAACGTCAAAAGGTCATAGATTTGACCGTAGCTACTAATTTTATGAAATTTACAGAAATTATGCTTTTAATCACACGTTATGACTGAGAATTATGCAATCTTTATAAAAATAAGCTAGGCGTGGTTTGCTTTTCCAAGATGAGACGCCATTTCAAGAATTTGATACATTGAGTGAGAGGTTGGTTTTACAGTGTTGGTATTGGTACTGCGTGTATACGTACCATAGACAAGAGGTACAGAACGAAAATTGTTAGAAATTATAAAATTGGCGCGAAAAATTGAATGCAAACGTCCTCACGAACTGGGTAATTCTCTTTGACTAGGTATATTAAATCAATATTTCGTTACTAAGAACTACAGCAATACAGCAATCAGTCGCAAAGATTATTAATAATGGCAGTGGTCAAAGCGACGACTATTAAAGAGGCCATAAAAAAATGGGAAGACAAAACAGGGCTAGATTCTACAACAGCTATAGAAGTCAGTTTAGTATTTCAATGGCCAGCAATTGAAAAGATGGACAACACTTTGGCTACGCTCGTCAATTGCGAGTAAGAATTAGAGTAATTGCCCCCTAGGCATTAAGCCCTCCTTTTGTCACATACTTTTTTTGTAATTTGTTTTAGTATAAATAAATAAATAAATAGGAGACGGGCTTAAACAATAATCGCTGTATTTCACTGCACGCTATTAATAGGTAAGTATGTATAATGATGCGATTTCAATAATTTCAGAAAGTTGAGTTTATCAACGAACACAATAGAAAAGGTGACCGGACTGAACAGTCTCAAGAAACTACGGGTTCTGTCATTAGGAAGGAATTATTTGAAGTCGTTCGCAGGCATGGTAAGATGTTGGTATCGCTCACTCGGGCGGAAGCTGGTTTAATATTTTAGGAGATAAATAAAATTGTTTGTAGCGGACAATGACGAAAGTGAGAATAATGTTGAGTAGAAACATCAAAATTGTTTATTGCGAACAATGACGAAAGTGAGAATAATGACGAAACTGTTGAGTAGAAACAGTGATCTGTTATAGTTACTAAAATAGAAATAAATAATAGTTTAAAAAAACTAAAAAACACGCTTTTTATAGAAACCGAACTAAAAAAAAGAAAATAAATTTAAAAAAAAATATTTTAAAAAAAGTGTGGGGTGCATGGTGTCAATAGTTATAAATATTTTATTGACACATATGAGTAGAGTGATTATCATTTCGATAATATCTTAAAAAGCACCCCACGCTTTTTTTAAAATATTTTTTTTTTAATTTATTTTCTATTTTTTAGTTCGGTTTCTATAAAAAGCGTGTTTTTTTAGTTTTTTTAAACTATTATTTATTTTATATTTTTTAGTTTGGTTTATTTATAATAGCGTGTTTTTTTTATTTTAAACTATTGCACGACTCATGATGCGAAGCATCAGAGAGTGCTTTACGATCAAAAATTTTTTTTTCAAATTGATAAAATGGAATTTTTTTATCAAAATAGTGTATTGTCATCGGTCCTCGATAAATCTACAAAGTTTGAACGAAATCTGGCCGTTTAAAGTGGGTCAAAATCGCGCCCAAAGAAGTCGGTTACAAACAAACATACAAACATACAAATATACAGGTGAAGCTAATAAAAAGCGCGTAAAAACAAAATTGTTTATTGCGAACAATGACGAAACTGTTGTGTTAAAAAAAAATGAAATTGTTTATTGCGAACAATGACGAAAGTGAGATGACGAAACTGTTGAGTAGAAAAACAATGTTTATTGCAAACAATGACAAAAGTGATAATAATGACGAAACTGTTGAGTAGAAAAAACAATGTTTATTGCAAACAATGACAAGTGATAATAATGACGAAACTGTTGAGTAGAAAAAAAAATTGTTTGTTGCGAACAATGACGAAAGTGCGAGCAATGACGAAACTGTTGAGTAGGAAAAACAAAATTGCTTTGTTGCGAACAATGACGAAAGTGAGAATAATGACGAAACTGTTGAGTAGAAAAAACAATTTTTATTGCAAACAATGACGAAATTGTTGAGTAGGAAAAACAAAATTGCTTTGTTGCGAACAATGACAAAAGTGAGAATAATGACAAAACTGTTGAGTAGAAAAAAAAATTGTTTGTTGCGAACAATGACGAAAGTGTGAGCAATGACGAAACTGTTGAGTAGGAAAAACAAAATTGCTTTGT
Source organism: Cosmorhoe ocellata (assembly GCA_963675405.1). Lineage (NCBI taxonomy): Eukaryota > Metazoa > Arthropoda > Insecta > Lepidoptera > Geometridae > Cosmorhoe > Cosmorhoe ocellata. The sequence continues at coordinate 2,736,020 of OY776273.1, forward strand.
TGCGAACAATGACGAAAGTGATAATAATGACGAAACTGTTGAGTAGAAAAAACAATGTTTATTGCAAACAATGACGAAAGTGATAATAATGACGAAACTGTTGAGTAGAAAAAACAATGTTTATTGCAAACAATGACAAAAGTGAGAATAATGACGAAACTGTTGAGTAGAAAAACAGTATTTATTGCGAACAATGACGAAAGTGTGAGCAATGACGAAACTGTTGAGTAGAAAAAAAAATTGTTTGTTGCGAACAATGACGAAAGTGACGAGTAGAAAGAGTAGAAAGGCCTAAAAAGGGGGTAAATACCTAAACACCATGAATCATGAAACTTTCAGGAGTCGCTCGGAGACACACTGGAGGAGCTATGGATATCTTACAACCTGGTGGAGAAACTGAAGGGTATACACGTGCTAAGGAATCTGAGGGTGTTGTACATGAGCAACAACTTGGTGAAGGAGTGGAGTGAATTTAACAAATTGCAGGTTAATTCGATTTTTAGGTTAGGTTTATGATATAGGTGCTTACTAGATACCTAGGTAGGTACCTAATAGTTCATACAACGGATCTAGGCATTCGTGAAGTTAGCCACAGATGCAAGTTTGCGCATGTACAGTTCCTTCCCCCCCCCTCATACCTCCAATTGCTCCCGAGAAAAGATACTGCGCAGCTCTTGCGGCTAACTTCACGAATGCCTAGATTCGTTGAGCGAACTATACATACATAGGTACTTCCTAAGATCTAAGGTATAATAACTTAAAACATAAAACCATACATTATTATGACGACTAGGTACCTATACCTACCTACCTACCAGTGGGGCGATTATGGATCTTTGCTTAAAATCAATGTCAATACGTTTTCATTGTAATCAAGTGATTTGGTAATAAATAAGAGTGTTTATTCAATCAATTTAAGCCAGTTTTGACAAGTGTTGATTGTATCAGAGTTTCGTAATCGCACTACAGGTTCGGCAGATACCTACTATCTTCTCAGATCTCAAGTTATTTTAGATCCTCTGAGAATATCCAAAGAGGGTAGTCAGAGGCACGTTCGAACATGACATTTGGCACATGCCCACATTTGTAGGTACATTAGGTTGCAAGCCCACACACAAGTTCGATTTTTTGAGCACTGGCATTGCGCACATACATAGGTACATAAAATCACGCCTGTTTCCCGACGGGGTAGGCAGAGATCACGGATCTCCACTTGCTACGATCCTGACACACCTCTTTTGCTTCATTCACTCTCATTACATTCTTCATACATGTGCGTCGGTTTAGGGTACTCTTAACCTGGCCTTTCTCTAAAACGTCCCCAATTTGGTCAAGGTACGTATGCCGAGGTCTTCCCCTTACAACTGTCCCATTCACACTCTCCTTATGCACCTGTTTCGTCAATCTCCTTTCATCCATCCTTTCTACATGCCCAAACCATCTTAGCATACCCTTCTCAATTTTCATCACTACGTCTTCTTTCACTCCAGAACATTCTCTTATCACACTATTCTTCACTCTATCATTCAAAGTTAAACCACACATACTTCTTAAAGCTCTCATTTCCACTGCATTTATTCTACTTTGATGCTTCTCTGCCATACTCAACTTTCACTTCCATACATTAATGTCAGCACTAACACTCCAGCATGCACAGCCAGTCGTGCCTTTTTAGACACGATCTGACTGCTCATAAATAAGTGAAGTGCCCCATTCACACGATTTCCAGATTTTCCAGCATTCACCCTCCTTTCAATATCATCATCATGTTTACCATCATTCTTAAATATTGCGCACATACATTTTTCAAATAGAAAAACTCATTGGTGCACGACCATATTTGAACCCACGACCTTCGGATCGTGAGGCAGGGGTGCTACCATTACACCACCAACGCTCTTAGAGGAGGATTTTGACTATAAATCGGTGTTTAAGTGTTTTTGTTGTTTTAACTAATGTCGTCTGAAATAATCAGGAGTTACCACACCTAGAAGATTTGTTGTTTGTCGGGAACCCCCTATACGATGCCTGTGAGCTGGAGGCCTGGCGGGCGGAGGCGGCGAGGCGTCTGCCCAACCTGAAGAAGCTAGATGGAGAGACGGTTCTTCGGGAGGACGATCCACCGCTCACCGTAGCTGATATGCAGGTTCGATATATACACCGAGAAATTTTAATGGTTGTTTTCCCGCAGCGAAATGGTTTTGTCTTGGTGATACAATCGTTGTATAAACAAATTAAATATTAGAAACAAAAAATACAGATATACCATTGTGAAAATGTAATTCGAAAGCGACCACGAACCAATAGTAATTCATCCCGATACCTACGCAAAGGCGGCCGGCGGCGCGTGCGATTCGAATAGAACTACAAGTTACGTCTAATGTTACTATCTTTCCTCACGTTTTCGAGTTGATGAATATTTTTTAAATCATTTTAAAACAAAAATATCTTTATTTTTTTACTTTTACAGGTAAGTGGCGACGCATTTAAACCCGTTTACAAGTAGTCTTGTGATTTGAGAATAACTCAAGTTTTTCTTCTAGCCGGATGGCGGCGACGCCGTGGAGACTCTCGTCAGCGCGGAAACTAATGATTAGAAAAATAATATTGGCTTTAAGGCCCAGAATACTCGTCACTCTATTCCATACGTAAAAGTTACAAAAAAATGACACATAGGTCCGTATAGCAACGCGGATCTCCGCGGAATCAGACATAGCACGAAGCGAATTACCCAAATGACAAGTAAGTAGAGTGCGGCATGATAATATGGCTGCTCTGAATTATATAACGAAAGCGACAATTTATAAAAAAACATAAATATGTTCAAGTAAATAGCTTATTTCAAAAAAGGCCTGGGTTGATTTGTTTCAAATTAACTGATTTACATTCATGTGAAATAGAAATTCAAAATACCTTACTGTTCTGGATAAATTAGGGAATTTCTAAATTTTCAGAGGTGTTTTTGACATGATTTTTAACCAAGGTTTTCTAACTAATTCGTGTTTTAGCTCCGGTTGATTTATCACTTATATTCTTGAGTATCGTGTAGTTCAATTTCAATGTAATCTATTAAGTGGTAATAGAATGATTAGGGTTAATATACTTGCAATTTTCAAAATGCTGGGCCTTAAAAAACATCATTTTAAAGCTCGAATTAATAAATAAAAAAAAAACAGATCACTGATAAAAAAATTGTTTTATTTTTTCATCATCTAGGTAGGTACTGAATACGTATCTACCTGCCTATTTTTTCCTTTTTTTATACCTATAGTTCGCCTATTTGGAAAATTTTATAACTATAGGTACCTACCTAGTAATTACATTATCCAATTAATCTATCTTTTTTTAACCACTTAAAATATAAGGTTCTCAATTCGTTCGTCCGTTCCACTCTTAACTAATGAGACTTTTTTGTTCCACCTAGTTACACCGTAGATAGGTACCATCGTAGGTTCAAAAGATATATTAGTTAGCTCTCGTGTGAGTCATGCACTCCTAGTACAAATGGAACTAGCTGCACCGTAGATAGGTACCATCGTAGGTTCAAAAGATATATTAGTTAGCTCTCGTGTGAGTCATGTACTCCTAGTACAATGTAACTAGTTACACCGTAGATAGGTACCATCGTAGGTTCAAAAGATATATTAGTTAGGTCTCGTGTGAGTCATGTACTCCTAGTACAATGTAACTAGTTACACCGTAGATAGGTACCATCGTAGGTTCAAAAGATATATTAGTTAGCTCTCGTGTGAGTCATGCACTCCTAGTACTTTTACAATGTAACTAGTTACACCGTAGATAGGTACCATCGTAGGTTCAAAAGATATATTAGTTAGCTCTCGTGTGAGTCATGCACTCCTAGTACTTTTACAATGTAACTAGTTACACCGTAGATAGGTACCATCGTAGGTTCAAAAGATATATTAGTTAGCTCTCGTGTGAGTCATGCACTCCTAGTACTTTTACAATGTAACTAGTTACACCGTAGATAGGTACCATCGTAGGTTCAAAAGATATATTAGTTAGCTCTCGTGTGAGTCATGCACTCCTAGTACTTTTACAATGTAACTAGTTACACCGTAGATAGGTACCATCGTAGGTTCAAAAGATATATTAGTTAGCTCTCGTGTGAGTCATGTACTCCTAGTACAATGTAACTAGTTACACCGTAGATAGGTACCATCGTAGGTTCAAAAGATATATTAGTTAGCTCTCGTGTGAGTCATGCACTCCTAGTACTTTTACAATGTAACTAGTTACACCGTAGATAGGTACCATCGTAGGTTCAAAAGATATATTAGTTAGCTCTCGTGTGAGTCATGTACTCCTAGTACAATGTAACTAGTTACACCGTAGATAGGTACCATCGTAGGTTCAAAAGATATATTAGTTAGCTCTCGTGTGAGTCATGCACTCCTAGTACTTTTACAATGTAACTAGTTACACCGTAGATAGGTACCATCGTAGGTTCAAAAGATATATTAGTTAGCTCTCGTGTGAGTCATGTACTCCTAGTACAATGTAACTAGTTACACCGTAGATAGGTACCATCGTAGGTTCAAAAGATATATTAGTTAGCTCTCGTGTGAGTCATGTACTCCTCAGTGACAGGTTGCAAGCCCATCGCCGCTTATAAGAATACTAACCTATGACACACACCTTCGAATTTTGGCTCTAGGGTATGCCGGTTTCCTCACGATGTTTTCCTTCACCGTTTAAGAGCACTGGCATTGCGCACATAAATTTTTCGAATGGAAAAACTCATTGGTGCACGACCAGGTTTGAACCCACGACCTTCGGATCGTGAGGCAGGGGTGCTACCACTGCACCACCAGCGCCCTTTTAAATAATCTAGAGATCACTAATAAAAAAACAACAAAATTAGTAGAAATATAATTTTATTTACACTAAATCTAACTAATTCAATAATTATTGTACATCTTCATAGAAGGCATTTTATACGAGCGCATCTATTTCAAGAACTCTCCGGCATTGATATAAGATTCAAAATCCAATAACCACAAGTCTTTATGAAACAGACAAACTATCTTCATTGTGTTTATGGGTTGTTAATTGGCAATTCTGTTTTACCTAATCTAAAAACGACCTTATTTTGTTTACACTCAACGTTCAAACTAGCGTGAACCTTTTATGTCGCCTCTAATGTTGGCGGTATTTGGCAAGCCACGGCCAATCTTTACCAACGTAGACAAATTAGATCAAGGTCAACGTACATTAGTGAACGGAAAAAAAACAAGGAAGCATTACTTCAAGGGCAAACTTCACACATCTTCTTCTTCTTCTTTCGAGTCACCGACTAAGCTTATATCTTATTTTCCCACAATATTCGGCGACTTTTACGCCCCTTTCTGTTGCCGGTTACATTCACACATCGAAACTCGTTCATGGATTTGCCAAAAAATTATTAATCTCTACTAATCTCTCGACGTTTGGGTTTGAATTGCCGTGTAACGTGTAGTAGTTATGTAAATTTTTGATATTTTGTTTTTGGCATAATTGACAAGCCCAGCCTACCACAGTAGGTCTACCATGAGTTTTCACAATCTACACACTATTATTAGTATTAGACGGGTATTTATCGCGTTTAAATTACCTTATTAAAAGTACATAATCTACACACGTTAGCGACTGTAGTTAAAAAATGTATGAAAACTTGCCTACAGCGCCTCTAGCGGATAGTTGGGTACTAAAACCTCACGTAGCTAACTATCCTACGTCACAGCGTACTACAGCGACTGTAGTTTCGCTTCATTCATTTGCTTAGAATTTGGTACCATGAGTAACAATTTTGACAGATGTCATAGTAACGTACTATTACTACTGTAGTAACGTCAGCTAATCTAAATGTGACAACTCATGGTAGACCGACTGCACATATTTTAGCTCAAGGAATGCTTCCATGTATTTTCCGTTCACTGACTGAAACTTATTATTTTTAAGCCGCGATATTAGTTCGGAACCCACTCAATAATGCGTTATGACTAGGTATTACTAGTGATTGGTCTTTTCAAGGTTTTTTCAGACAATTTTTTACTTATAATCTACTTAATATACTAATAATGTGTAGTATGCGTGCCGATAATTGCAAATATTTGCCTCGCTGCGGGAATCGAACCCAAGATAGACTCGGCCACCAAAAATTCTAATTATTTGTGTTAATATTTCTGTTAATAACAATTATTTGACAATTAGTTATCAAATTATAGTGTTTTTGGAAATAATCCTATAGACAGCCTAAGATTCAAGATTTTCATAAGGGTACTAAGTCGAAGGGTGTTAAAAGACGCAGGTTCAAATCCCAGGTCCGACTCATTCGAAAATTTTGGAACAAATGAAAATTTGATTATTGTTAATTGTTATCAGAATATCCTTATTCCAATACGTATACAAAATGTGTAATATCTATTTACAATACAATATCAGAATATATAATGCCTATTTTTAACTTTCATAAAATATTAAGTATGTAATAGTTGAAATCCAAATTATAAAGTTATATGTTATATTACAATCTTTCTATGGCATAAAATAAAAATAGTTACAACGCGCTATCTCTTTCTATCAACTTGAAACTACCCGTTAATGTAAGTGACAAAAAGTGTTATCCTATTCAAGAACATAAGCGAAAATTGGTAAGACATACATACATACATACATACATACATAAAATCACGCCTGTTTCCCGACGGGGTAGGCAGAGATCACGGATCTCCAATTGCTACGATCCTGACACACCTCTTTTGCTTCATTCACTCTCATTACGCTCTTCATACATGCGCGTCGGTTTAGGGTACTCTTGACCTGGCCTTTCTCTAAAACGTCCCCAATTTGATCAAGGTACGTACGCTGAGGTCTTCCCCTTTCAACTGTCCCATTCACACTCGCCTTATGCACCTGTTTCGTCAATCTCCTTTCATCCATCCTTTCTACATTGGTAAGACAATCACAAAAAAAACATTACGGAACTACGTGCATCAAGATAACACAAAATAAAATAACTTAAATCAATGCCATTCAAATAATTCAGACTTATATTCACTCACATCACTTGAGCATATTAAAATATAGGGTAAACCATGGAATAACTGGCCACTTTTAGTAACACATTTAGTAGTAAAAGACATGATCACGACTATAATCCCCAGGCTCGGTAGATATCTCCTCAGATCTCTAGTTACTTAGATCTTTGAGGATATCTAAAGATGGTGAAAAGCGCGTCTAAACTTGATATTTGGCACATGTCCACATTTTGCACAGTAGTTAGTATTCCGTACGTGATAGGTTGCAAGTCCATCGCCGCTATAAGAATACTACATGACACACACCTTCGAATGTTTAGTTCTAGGGTATGTATCTCACGATGTTTTCCTTCACCGTTTGAGAGCACTGGCATTGCGCACATGAATTTTTCGAATTAAAAAAACTCATTGATGCACGACCAGGTTTGACCCACGACCTTCTAATAGAAGATAAATATAATTCTAGGACATAAGAAATTACTGTAAAAATATATATTAACCAAAGTGGTAAAGTGGCCAGTTACTGCATGGTATACCCTATAATTCCTATGTTACCGACTGATAGACTCCAGACCTAGACAGCTGATATTCGTAGGGTAGCTTCATCTGTCTAGTTGCACTAAAGGAATTCACAAATTTCCACCTCTTAGAGTTGCAATGGGAGGTTGAATATTGTATGGAACATTACACCATTCTCAAGTGATACCCTTCAACATATTTATCTCCCTATCCTTATCCCACTTCAAGTGGTTAGCACTGTTTTTTTCTTCCCCTCTCTATCAGTCATTTCCGCACTCACTCCTTTCTTCCCCCTATCCTGTTTCACACAATCCATCTTTCTTCATCCTCCCCTACATCCAATTAAATTCAATTCTGATCTATAACTTCGTGGATTGACAAAATTCTGCCATTGTCCGCTTCATAACAAACGTGGCAGTATTCGAACAATATAATAATAATCATTATATTCCGAACAAAAGATAGTACGACGAGTTCCTCCGCGCGGAAGAAGTGAAACTTCTCGTTGCTAACGCTCGCGCTGGCCTGTAACAGGTATACTACGCGCATGCGTGCGAGTGCCACGCATTCACTCTCGCTCTGTCTCTATCACACCTCCATGGTAGCGTTAACGTCTAACGCAACCTTGTTGGAAATTGCATTAGAAGTTTCACTTCAAAAATGTTGAAACCAATTTGAGTTAAAAAGGGTACCTAGTATATGATAATTGTGGTATTAATAACTACATCCACATTTATATTTATCATTTTAACTTTAAAAGTCGATGCCACAATAATTCCAGACTCACCAACAAACAGTATTTAATGTTCATGTATATATTGTTAGTTCACATGTAGATTCTCCGGAGGTGTTGTGCTGAAGTGATAACATTGCATTGAGGGCATATTTTCTTCGCATGTAACGACTGAAGCCAACAGACCTGAAACCAATACACAATACACACTAATAAATGAGCTATACTAATATTATAAAGAGGAAAGTTTTGTATTTTTAAATAAATAAAATATGATCACGACTGTAATCCCCGGGCTCGGTAGATATCTCCTCCAGATCTTTAGATACTTAGATCTTTGAGGATATCTAAAGGGGGTAGTCAGAGGCAAGTCCAAACATGACATTTGGTACATGCCCACATTTTGCACAGTAGTTAGTATTCCGTACGTGACAGGTTGCAAGCCCATCGCCGCTTGTATTTTTGTTTGTAACAAATAAACTCAAGAACTACTGGACCGATTTCAAATATTCTTTAACTATTAGAATGCTACATTATCCCTGACTAACATAGGCTATATTTTATGTAGGTACGTCACGAGCAAAGCCGCGAGCGGAAGCTAGTTACAAATAAAGTAGGCAACTATTGTGCAAATATGGGCATGTACCAAATGTCATGTTTGGACGTGCCTCTGACTATACTGGTGTGGCACTGGTTTAGTGGTAGCACCCGTGCCTCAAGATCCAAAGGTCGTGGGTTCAAACCTACTCGTGTATAATAAGTTTTTTCATTGGAAATATTTATGTGCGCAATGCCACGCTCTTAAACGGTGAAGGAAAACATCGTGAAGAAACGGGGATATCCTAGAACTAAAAATTCGTAAGTGTGTGCCAATAGGTTAAAACTCAAACTCAAATCATGTTTATTCAGTAAAATCACAGGGAACATTTTGAGTCGTCTTACATACTAGGTGAGTCTAGGTGCCAATTCCAGTCCTATCCCCAGTCCGAGAAGAACTGGCAAGAAACTCGCTAGGCCTCGCGCTTTTTTGTATTTGCTTTGTTAGTATTTTTATAAGCGACGATGGACTTGCAACCTGTCACGTACGGAATACTAACTACTGTGCAAAATGGGCATGTGCCAAAATCATGTTTGGACATGCCTTTGACTCTTTAGATATCCTCAAAGGTCTAAGTAACTAGAGATCTGAGGAGATATATACCGAGCCTGGGGATTACAGTCGTGTGAGTGTTTGTTTTTGTTGTACATACCTCGCAGTAGACATGCCAGCATTGAATGGATGCCGCTGGGGAGACATACGGTCCAAGGCATATCAGACACCGCGCCTGAAACAAATATTATATAAAATCTTATAATCTATATATGTATATAAAAATGAATTGCTGTTCGTTAGTCTCGCTAAAACTCGAGAACGGCTGAACGGATTTATCTTATCTTGGTCTTGAAATGTTCGTGGAGGTCTAGGGAAGGTTTAAAAGGTAAGAAAAATTCGAATAACTACCGGGAAAACCCTAAAAATAGCCCTTTTCTATTTCCCATACAAACATTTTCTAAATAAAATAGGCGGTACGAAGTTTGCCGGGACAGCTAGTCTAATAAAATCTTAGGTATGTAAGTCATCATTTTCCATTCTGTGTAAATCATCTATATTCTATCTTTCTTTCAGTCGTTAGATTCTAACACTTGAATCACACGCTACGCTCGTGATTCAGTCGTTAGAATCCTTCACTTGCTCGTGACCCATCTATGGCCCTCGCTTTAAATCCGTCCTTTATTCACTTGTTGCATAACATACTATTGTTCCGGTAGAAATAACAAAAATGCAAGATAATGATTGGTTAGGTATATATACATCAAACTAAATTTTTTTCTATTAACTTACCTCTGATCCGCCATTTTGTTTCTGCTCCATGTCCTTTATTTTAGCTTTTAAAGCTTGTATTCGAGTCTGGAATTAACGAAAAAACTGCAATTATCTTTACTAATATTATAAAGAAAAAAGATTTGTTTGTTTGTTTGCATTGAATAGGCTCCGAAACTAAGGGACCTATTTGAAAAATTCTTTCACCAATTTGTAGAATGAACTTTCAGGATGCACATAGGCTATATTTTATGTAGGTACTAGCTTCCGCCCACGGCTTCACCCGCGTGGTACCTTGAAAAACAAAAACAATCTATCCCGCGGGAACCGTACATTTTTCCGAGATAAAAAGTAGCCTTATGCTATTCCAGACTATCACCTATATCTGTTCCAAGTTTCATCCGGATCCATTCAGCCGTTAAAGCGTGAAAGAGTAACAAACATACATCCAGACATCCACACATTCATACATTCTTACAAACTTTCGCGTTTATAATATTAGTAGGATTTTTCTCTCTGTTGTACATAGACATAGCCCATTATGAAAAACCTCCTTTGTTATACTATGTACCTCAGCGCTAGCTTCCACTAAGCCGTTAGGTTTAGGAATGTTTTCCGCCACATCCTTCTTATCTTCAACATTATCATCTTGTTCTGTCACGTTAGCTGCATCAGGTAATACTTCGGGCTGCAACAAAAAATAAAATAAAATACAGGGTGTTACCAGTACCTCTAGTATGAGTTTTTTATAGTTTACGAAAACTTTTTCCGAATAGTATCCTTTCATACATTTACCTCCGTCGGAAATGTTAAGGAACTAAAATAAGGTCGATATAGGGAAAACTTGGTTTGAAAATCATTGCTGGGACTGCCTATTAGATATTTTCGATATTATCGACCTTATTTTAGTTCCTTAACATTTCCGATGGAGGTACGAAAGGATACTATTCGAAAAAAGTTTTCGTAAACTATCAAAAACTCATACTAGGGGTACAGACTACTTCCGAAAACTTCAGAGGGTTAGAGCGGTTACGCACTGCGTCCGATCCGAACCCGTGAAAATATGGTCCAGAGTAGTTGTAGACCTATTTATATGGTAGCTTACGCACTACATCCGTTTTTCGTCATCCTATTTCTTTCCGTCATTCGTCATTTCCGTCACATAAAATGACGTATGCCAAAAGGTGGCTCCTGAATTGCTTGGATTTGTATCAGCGATCGGACTAGTGCGTAAGCAATATCCGAATTTTCTAGATCCGTATTTTAACGGGTTCGGATCGGATGCAGTGCGTAATCGCTCTTAAAGTACCCACCAATAAATAAAAAATAAATAAATATTGGTGGACAGTTTACACAACGCTATTTAGCCCGTAACTAAGCAAAGCTTGTATTACGGAAACCAGATAACTGATAGATTAATTATATACTTTTTTTTAGTTTGGAGCTAGTTGGCGTTGTGTAAGTTGTCCATTAATCTTTATTTATTTACAACTGTCATCCGGGAGGTAGAATGCTCAAGTTTTTGGTTTTAAGGTATACCAATTTCCTTAGTGTTTTCCTTCACCATATGCTGAACTTACATCAGGTGCTAGCCTGGAGGGTGAGTACTGAGCTGGTCCATACAGTTCCGTGTCCTCGTCACCATCTACCACCTGAAATTCATGACAATACCATATTAATTTTGCGTTTGTGCACGCTAATCTCCACAACGACTGAACCAAATTGAATGCAGTATGCATTCAATTTGGTTGTAATAACGTAATTCTGACACATCAGCAAGTGTTGTAATAACGTAATTCCGATACAAACAATATACCCAAGGCAATAAACCAGTACGTCTACCATGAGTTGTCACATTTAGATCGGTTGACGTTACTACAGTAGTAATAGTACGTTACTATGACACCTGTCAAAATTGTTACTCATGGTACCAAATTCTAAGCAAATGAATGGAGCGCAAACTACAGTCGCTGTAGTACGCTGTGACGTAGGATAGTTAACTACGTGACGTTTTAGCACCCAACTATCCGCTAGAGACGCTGTACAAGTTTTCATACAATTTTTTAACTAGTCGCTAGCGAGTGTATATTGTGAAAACTGATGGTAGACCCTGGTCGTGGCGGTACTGACCAGAGCCTGGTCGTTGGAGGCGCGGCGCACGCAGGTGGCGTCTCTCGCCTCGCTGTCCTGCAGGGCGGTGGCCCGCACGCGCCACTCGCCACACCACTGGTACTCCGCGAACGAACCGCCGGGTTCGTCACCCTGAAAACACCGATTTATAGTCAAAATCCTTTATATCAATTTTGTCTATGGTATAGTCAAAATAATATACGAAATTAGCCTATTGAGACGCTTTTAATACTTTTACCACACTGGTTAAAAGTTGAGAGCACTGGTGGTTTAATGGTAATGCTACACCTTCTGATGCTAATGTTGTGGGTTCGAATTCGGTCGTGCACCAATGGATTTTTCTATTCGAAAAATGTATGTGCACTATACCAGTCTTACCACAAGCTCTTACAAACCATCATGTGTCAGAAACGGCACATTTCAAGCTTGAAGTAGCACTACTTAATACAATTTTTAAAGGTACGAAATATGAAAGTTATATTACTTTGATATTGTTTATTGTGAAGGTAACATGGTAAGGAAACTAGCATGTAGAACCTATTTCAAAGACATGTGTCAAGTTTACGAAAGGAGTTTGAGGCCCTCTTTAATTCAATCACTACACTGGTTTGGAAGAACTTGTGATATGATAAGAAAGTTCAAATTGAGTAGAATTGGATTATCTTTAGTAAGTTTTACTCAAACCTACTGGTTGAAATGACTTTATACCTCAACGTCAATGGTCCCTTCATCCTCACTATCAGAAAGCTCGTCCACAGAAGCACCAGTTCTCTTCAGACATCTCAAGGCATGCCGCTGGAGCCGGGATACTGGTAGAGTTGCATTGCACACCGGACACTCTCCCTCCTGCGCCAGGGAGGGGAGAGGGGAGCTGCGCCGGCGCGCGCGCAGTCGCCGCAGACGATTGCCGTGTACCCTCTAAAATAATGTCAAAGTCAGATTATCTTCTTTGGGCATCTGTCTCTTTTGAGATCATTTTTGCCAGTGTCAAGTGTTTAGTACCTATTGTCAATGTCACAAAGTCAATTTTAAACAAAAGATGGCTGTTTTCGTTGATTTAAAAAAAAAATTTCGCGCCAAGAACTTGGGCATTATTGGAAAAATAACCACATAAATTCCACAAAAATTATAAAAGCGACAAACTTGACAGTCAAATGTATAGCAGAAAATCCCGAGTCATAGTCCAAACTCAGATTTCAAAATTAGGATAATTTTGAAATTTCTTTCATGCTAGATTAATGAAAGTGGTGATTTGAGAATAACCCATGTGCAAGAAGAATTGACAAGAAACTTGCTGGGGCCTATCACTTATTTGTATGATCCTTGTTACTTTTGTTATGGATGCCGAGCTGAGTTGGGGAAACCATCCCAAGCGTTTTTGTCATAAAAAAAAGTCAGATTTTTAGCCATCGAGACTCTAGACTAGCGGGGAACATGTCTCATTGCTCTTACAAAATTATATCATGATTTCTGGTGGGAGTTGCAGGTTACCAGATCTGGCTCCCATTTGGCTCATTGCCATTCAATGTGATGATACCACCAGCGATTTAGGAACACTTACTTCTGGCAGTAATCTAGATCAGGCGAGCTATCTTTACTACACTTTCTAATGTTCCTTATCTGTTTGTATCTAAGTACCTTTTCAATAATATAGTAGTTCTGATATAAAATGAGATCTGAAGACATATCTACCGATTAGTTGTGATCATGTCCTCATCTATACTAATATGATAAAGAGGAAAGTTTTGTATTTTTGTTTGTAATGAATAAACTCAAAAACTACTGGACCGATTTCAAAAATTCTTTTACCCTTAGAATGCTACATTATCCCTGAGTAACATAGGCTATATTTTATGAAGGTACTTCGCGAGCAAAGCCGCGAGCGGAAGCTAGTTGTTGATATAAAATAGTAAGTCTGATATTAAAATACCTGGTAAACATCGCCGCCGGGACATCCCGTTACATCTACATCCTGATCGTCAGGTATATCCATGTCAGGACTGGTGCTAGGGCCTGGCATTGCCAGCCCTGAGGTGACGCTGAGCTTCCGTTTACTCCCAGTCGACAGCTTCTGCAGACGATCCACTTCCAACGCTACATGGGTCTCCAACTCCCCTTGCCTTATCGTACAACTGCAGACCGGACAATTCGGCAACTCACTAACTTTTTTACGACTACGAACGCAGTTCAGAATGACATTCTCGTCATATTGCCCGAAGCTAGAGTTCAAATTAATATTCCCGCTAGAACTCCCTTCCATGTTATTGTACAGCACTATTGGTAGCATCTCAAAACAGTTGTTGTTGACATCGGTTATAAATCGGTGTTCATCCCGGCGATTGTAACATGGAATTCAAATTTATCACTTTGTACGTTTAGCTAACAGTTCGACGAACCCGCACGAACTTATTTTGCGGTGATTTCGTTTGTAATTACGTAATTAATTACGTTGAATTGCAGCAAAACAATAACACCGGATCGTTTACAAGTTTTTGGCATTTTTATTGTTTGACAGTTAGTTGACACTTGACGGAATTTCCTGACGATTTCTTACTACCAACAAAACAAAATTAATTTTGTAAAAAGCTTTTTTCACGTACATTTCTTTTTTTATAAGAAAGAGTAAGGTAAGAACGAACAAAAACAGATTTGTGGGACCAAACCTCAGAGTAAAGATAGAGACCAAACGTAGTGATTATATTCTCTTTGTGTTTTATCTGTGCTTCCACAGATACAACTTACCCTAGCAATAAACGTAGGTAGTGATTATATCTTCTTGAGTTTCTGACTTCACAGCTGAGCGCTGAGCTTCACAGTTGACTGATTGACTGACTGACATTCAATCAAATGTTGTTGTTTATCAAACTATAACCTCTTATTCACGTGGGAAATTCGGTTCTACTATGTATTTATTTTCAATAATTCGATAAATAATGTCTCCAATTCGTATTGACGAGGTTTATCCAAAAGACAAAGTGTACCCCTATATAGTGAATTTTCAAAATGGATATCCCAATGACAACTTCAAAAGCAGAGACTGTTTATTATTGAAAGACGAGAGGAACGGCTCAAGATGTATCGCTACAGACGTAGGACACACTTTATACACGGGAGAGGAGACCGAGGAGACGCTGGGCAGAACCCTGATATTAGCGCGTGACAAAAAAACCGGGAAAGTCCGACTAATAGAAGTAGGAACTATAGAACTGAAACCAGAAATCGTTAACGATTTAGACTCGACGCAAATTCACGATAACTCGGCCCTGGAGCTCGGCAGAAAGTTCGGCTCGAAGAAATACAAGCAAGCTCTAGAACAATCCGCGAAGTTGAAGCAAAACGAGCAAGCTGTTGTCGCGCAGATGGCAAACGTGTCTCAGAACCTAACGCAGGACCAACTGGACATCTCTTACAACACTCAATCTGAGTCTGAAAACTTCTACGTCCCAACCAGCAATAGACAAGCCACATCTGTCACCGATGTTTATGACATAGACACAATATTAAGTCCTGAACAGTACGAGTCGATAACCAATGAAATCAGTAATATAGAAGTGATGGAAAAAATAAACCCGGCAATAAAGGCCTTAGTAACAAGAGATTTGTCGGCAAAACAAAAGGTGCTTGCTTTGTATGCGAGCTCCTTGTTAAATTTATACTTTGCAAAGTCGACAGATGCTATGAAAAAAAGTTACATAGCCAATTACGAATCGTTGACTTTAAATAAGCATATACTTAAACATTTCTTTACATATGTCAACGGGAAGAGATGCCGACCTATCCAGTATAGAGACAAAACATTGATCCATATGATGGTGTTTTTACTATTAATTAATAATTTAAAGTTTAACTTTGATGAGTTTTGTAGATACATAAAAGCCGCTGCGAAAACTATATCAGCTAAGTTGGCCATGTGTGGGGCTTATGTCGTAACTATAAACGGGATCAAAATGGCACAGTTAAAATTGCCTCTTAATAAGCCACCGATGAGAAGGAAAAGTACAAAACATTAAAATGAAATTAAAAGAAAGTTTCTTATTGAATTATTGCAAAACCCTTTGTTTAAATTCTAGCGTGTCAAAGGCTTTTGAGTAGCATGACCTTAATGCATCAACATAAATAATAAATAAATAAATAAATAATGCTGGACAATCCACACAGCATCATCTAGCCCCAAAGTAAGCTACTCAAAGCTTGTGTTATGGGTACTAGATAACTGATATATTTAATACATTATATATATAGATGGTTATACATAGAAAACACCCAGACCAACTGAACAAATTTCTGCAGATTGTACACAAATTTGTTCCGAGGCGGGAATCGAACCCGCAACCTCTAGCGTCGCAGGCGAACTCTCGCCCGCTGCGCCACTGAGGTCGTGAACAATGATCACAACTGTAATCCCCGGGCTTGATAGTATCTTTTCAGATACCTAGTTACTTAGATCTTTGAGGATATCTAAAGGGGGGTAGTCAGGCACGCCCAAACATGAAGTATTTGGTACATGCCCTCATTTTACACTGACTAGTATTCCGTAAGTGACAGGTTGCAAGCCCATCGCCGTTTATGAGGATACTACTATGACACACCTTCGAATTTTTGGTTCTGCGGTATTCCTCACGATGTTTTCCTTCACCTTTTTGAGCACTGGCATTTAAATTTTTGAATAGAGAAATTATAATGCAATATCAGGTTTGAACCCACGACCTTCAGATCGCGAGTCAGGGGTGATAGATACCACTACACCGCGCGCAAATTATTTTCGAAGTATTTTCAAAATCCGTTTTTTTTTAACATTTATTTATTTACATAACAAATTTCATCTAAGTCTGCTCAGCCATAAACAAATACAGAACTTCACAATTATTAATTATTAATGGATAAATATGGGAATAGGTGTTGTTAAATCATACCTAAATAAAAAACATACCTACTCTTTTGTAATATCAGAGCCACTATTTATTGATTTACAATAACATTTACTTCTTTAAATAATAAGAAAATCATAATTTATTCATTCAGAACTGACAAATTATAAATAACCCATGGTTTATAAGGTTTTGGAATATCGCCCTACCTAACATGCCTATAGTATAGGTACACAAAAAGCGTGGAACTATGTTAGCTACCTTATCTTAGGTATTCTAGGTACCAAAAGATATTAGAAGGCTAAATAACTACAACTAACTTCAAATGGCACTTTCTGAACTTAGATAATAAGACCCACTTTGTCAAAAAGCTAGTACAGTGGACCCCCGGTAATCCGGCAAACATTATGCAGGGCAGTGTCGGACTATCGAATTTGTCGGATTATAGAGCACTGCCTAAGACCCCTATAGTCCGGATTTTTTTACGAAAGAGTACCTTGTAATCCGACAAATTACATATCTAATGACAAGAATCTATATATTATACGTACATATGTATGTACTTTGAAGTACAAATCAGACTTAATTTATGTAAGTCGAATTTAGTAAATTAAATAACAATTGAGAGCTTACGTTTTATTATAAAATTAAGCATAAATGCACATACATATCTACCAAAATAATCAACTAAGTAAAACAATGCATACGCGTCGAGCACAATAGCGGTGGCGCGTACGAGTTGTGACCTGTTCAAACCTGCGTGATCTATATGTATTAGCAAAGATTGTCAAACATACATGTAATTCTAAGTCATGTCGGATTACAGGGGGCGCCGGATTAGACAGGGGCCGGATTATCGGGGGTCCACTGTAGTTATATACATACATGTCTAGGTAGGTACATATTTTTTATTACCAAGCGATGAGATGTAAGGAAGAATACTCGTAATGTAGGTATAACAACCCTGCCGTGCACATAGCCTGTGTGCTATTCTAGACTATAATAAGTCTACTAAATTTCATCCAGATCCATACAGCCGTTTCGTGATTGAGTAACAAACATACATCATCAATTCATCCATCCAAACTTTCGCATATATGATAAGTATATTAAATAATAGTTGGATTTATAATAAACATTGCAATTCATGATTTATACAAGGCCAAATAGGATTTTTTTCCTCACAGTAGGTACCTACACTGTAGAGCTTTTAATTTTAGATAGAGTAAGTAGGTACCTAGGTTTATCAAATATTATAATTACTAGGTATCTTATGTATAGGGTACTTACCGAATTTTATCGTATTCTGTTGAGTTATAAGGTTACTTTATAATTTTCTGCGTTAGTGTATATCTTTTCAGATGTCGCGATCCTGTGCAATTTTCTCCCAATCAGCTAGAAATCTAATGGAGGCCTTTGCCTAGCAGTGGGACACAAACGGCTCATAATAATTATAATGTGTCTGCAGTGATCTGTAGGTCTACCATGAGTTTTCACAATCTACACTCGCTAGCGACTGTAGTTAAAAAAATGTATGAAAACTTGTACAGCGCCTCTAGCGGATAGTTGGGTACTAAAACCTCACGTAGCTAACTATCCTACGTCACAGCGTACTACAGCGACTGTAGTTTGCGCTCATTAATTTGCTTAGAAATTGGTACCATGAGTAACAGTTTTGACAAATGTCATAGTAACGTACCTACTATTACTACTGTAGTCAGCCAATATAAATGTGACAACTCATGGTAGACGGACTGTTATAGTTACTAAAGTTTATCTCTGTGTGTCTGTGTTACGGGGACATTGGTTCTAACTTAATGCAGTCGTCTACATCTAGGGGTTCCATCTTCACGTCTCCCGTAGTACTTTCCGGTTCCATGTACTCGTGCAACGAGCCAAACCCTGAGCACGATGCTTCTTCATCACTCATTTGCGTAGTACACAGCTCACTGAGAACCATTTTCGACTTGTTCGTATCCTGTGTAACTCGCTGTCGTTGTATAGCAAACTCTAGAGAGTTGAAGGACGAGTTGCAAGCCCCACATTTAAAGACCAGTGAATCGCGAGAGTTTTTGACACTGTTGAAGACATTGATGTTGGCATCGTCATTGAAACCCTTGACGCATTGCTCGCAGTCGATTACGAAAGTACGTTTCCAAGATCCGTAGTTCGCGAGTTCGTCAACTTCAAAATCCGTGTGAAATTTCTTGATATGACGCTTCAAAGTTTTACGGGTACTGAAGTCTTTTATGCAAATAATGCATCGCGGCATCACTTTCTGCTTGGGAGTAGAGATGAAACTTGCGTGGCACAACTCGTTATGCTCATCGAACTTCTGCGATCCTTTAAACACCATGTTGCAATCTTCGCATTTGTAAATTTCATCTTCGGCTAAGTGTTTAGTTGCTAAGTGAATTTCCAAAGCCTCTTTCGAGTTGAACGATACGGAACACAAATCACAAGGGTACGTGTTCATATTAAAGGAGTGGATTAACTTTAAATGTATCTTACAGGATTTGGCTGACTCGAATCTTTTATAACAGATATGGCATTGGGGAAAGCTGGCGGAATCTGGATGTTTCATACGCACATGCTTGCGTAAACTTCGTTTTTCTTTGAAGAGAGTTTCGCATTCAATACACTTGTATCTTTGCATTCCCATATGCGTATATTCGATGTGCCTACGAATATTCCTTTTTGATTTGAAACGTTTCTCACAGTAGTCACATTTGACTGAGGTGTCGTTGTTGTGGACGATTTTGATATGCGACGCGAGATAATACTTATTACTGCAAAGTTTTAGACAATACTCGCATTGGACTGCCTCGACGGCCGTGTGTTTCAATTTAATATGATGCTTCAAAGATCGCTCGCTATAGTACATTCTATCGCAATGGCGGCATTTGTACGAAGACGCGTCAGTCGGATCGTCCTTAGTCGAAGATATGCAAGAATCGGCAATCTGCGATTGTGGATGGAAAATCCTAGTGTGGAAATCCAGACTGGAAAGATCTGTGAAGAGTTTGTCGCAGTAGTTACAAGTGTTGACGTTTGGCGGCGGCAGGCATATCTTCTTATGCTCAGCCATTGTTTCCTTACTATAAAACTTACTAAAGCACACGTTGCAAGTCGATAGACAGTACTCAATATCGTGGTGGATTTTCATATGGTCTTTCAACTCGTAGACATTCAGAAAAGCTGAGAAACAGAACTCGCACTTGTAGACAACTTGCATGACGAGTGATTCTTCACTGGTCTGGCTTTGAAGGTAATTCTTGCAGTACTGGTAGAAGGTTTCGAACGTGTGATCTTGTTTTATATGTTTTCTGAGAAGCAGTTCGTCATTGAACGGTCTATTGCAAGCCTCACATAAGAAAGCGTTCATTTCATTATTGAAATCACTAGAACCATCGTCGGTTTCAATGTTGTCCACTGTCGATTTGTCATCAGTTTTCAGATCGTCTATATCGGTATCATGTCTAGTTTTAATGTGGCGTCTTAAACTCTGATTCGAAGTGTAGACTTTAGGACAAATTTCGCATTTGTATTCCTCCTTTTTACCGTGAAACATTTCGGTATGTCTTTTAAGATTTCTGTTATTTGAGTAGACCTTCTGGCATAGATCGCATTTAATAAGTTTGTCATTTCCATTGTGAACTGCTCGAAAATGATTAACCAAAGAACTTTTACTTTTAAAAATCTTTTTACAATCATCACAAGTAGGATACTTGACGTTCGGGTTGTGAAGTTGACTCAAATGACGTTTCAGATTCTTTTCTGTAGTGAATACTTTGTAGCAAGTATTGCATTTTATTTCAGGCCCGATGCCTTGAAGGTGAACTGTTATCATATGAGACGTTATGTTTTGTTTTCTGGTGAAGATCCTACCACAAATATCGCATTCTGGCGAAGGTTGACCGTATGTGTTGTGTCCTCGAGAAAGATGTAATTGTAAGCCAGTTGGACTTCCGAATTTACTGTGGCATATATCACAGGCACATGAAGTATTATTATGGCAATTTTCTATATGGGTTTGGAGATTGTACTTCCTAGTAAATGCTCGGTTGCAGTAGTCACAGTAATAATCTAAGTGATTTTGATACATAAATGCCATATTTACATACACTTAATACAATTATCAGTTAATAGAGATCAATAGTGAATATTTTACAATTATTAGCTTAAGGGGTAACACAAAGGTGTTGCTTAGGACTAATACTATTTAGGATATATACAAATTTAAAAATATTAGAGCGTAAAGCTTAAAAAACTAATTTCTACGCAATATTCACTACTCTCCTTACCTTTTAACTTATTTTCACAGTTCTTTGTATACAATAAGGTAAAATGAGAGATTCCAGCTTACATTTCGAAAATTATTAAAATAGTAATTCAGTCCATTTTAAACTATAACACTGCGAAATGATAAATACACTTTTCAATACAACGAAATTAAATTACGATGTAGTATTTTTTTATAACATTTAAAACACATGTTTCGCTCATTTAAGCATGGCATAATTAGTTAATAAGTAAAAAGGCTTTTTCATGTATTCTAGATAATCGAACATCGAGTGGAATTATCTATCTACAGAATGCTGTTCCTAGGTCACCCTTTTGTCCACTTCAATTCAAGAGTTTCTTTACTACTCATCAGTTGATTCCATATTCTCTGTTCAGTAATGTCCATTTATCATGAATATCTTCAAATATCATTGAATATATGCACTGTGACATATTTCAGTTCAGGTGATGTGCTTTTAATATATAGTATTGGTATATATTGCCCTTTTTACTTGTTAATACATAATATACCTTTTGTAAATTGTTGGTTTCTTGTTGATAATCTGACACTTTTTCTGGATCATTTTTGAGCAGGCAATCTGGTTAGAAAAAAATATATAAGCACTATTTATGATATAAAGCGTTTTAGAGGTATAGGATTGTAAAAGAACCAAAATAATATATTGACAAAACTGTGATAAGTAGAAAAAAACAAAAAAAAAAAAACAAACTGTAAAAACAGATGATATTTTGTAATTTGTTTCATCAATTTTAACCATTCGGGGTGTAGGTACAATACCTATATTAATTCATTAGATTATAGCTTATAAATGTTCACATCTGTGTGTAAAGAGTTTGCAAGAGTTACAGGTACTATAAAATCGGTGAAGTCTTGCAAAAATTGGATTCGAAAGAAAAAATCTTTGTCTTGAACGTTACTCACCTGTTTAAGAAGTTTACTATAGTTTAAACTTTCCAAGTAACGTTATCTAGATTTAAATGATCTCCTTAGCGTTAGCACACAAATTCATAGCTTTATCAAGCAAAACCTATAACATTTTATTTTCATTTATGAAAGTCCTTTCGCGTCGTCCATTATTTTGATTGTTGTGGTTTGTTTGTTTGACAGATGTTTGACATTTGACAGATGTTTGACATTTGATTTTTATTTATTTCACGCAGTGAATTGTAATAGTGTTAAACGGCGACGATGACGCCGACGATCGATAGTGTGAAATGTGAAAAAACGAAAGAACTATAAAGGAAAGAACGACAACAATATATTGAATGAAACACATAAAACGAAACCAAATTTGTTGGTTCTGTTTTTTGAAGTCTTTTCATCAGAATGTCACATTTTTTTTTCATGAAGTAGTTGTGAAATAACTATGGATCTATTCTATAGAGTTGTGTTTCAGTTACATAATAATTACATAACCATACCTACTTACCCAATTACTTCGGTAAAATAACAGTTCAACCTCGCTGAGCCGCAGAGCGCTGAGCTGTGATGGTTTTTTACAGAATTAAACCCACAGACAAATTAAACCAACAGGAGGCGCCCCTGCTAGGCGTTCCCTCCTGCCATAGGCCGGTCATACCGGTTAAATAAAACTAATTAACGCGCGTTCCGCGCCATCCATTCGCAAATCACGGTACGCCCGAAATGGACGTGAGCTAAAAATGCCGAATTGCAGTGTTTTTTCATGTAAAAAGAGATCGGAAACATCCAGTTTACAAAAGGATAACGTTACTTTCCATCTGTAAGTATTAATTTATCTAAATATTGTCAAATAATGCACTAAATCAACAAAAATCTAATAATTGTTTTCAATATTAAAGTGTTGCCATTAAATCGTACAATGTTAAAAAGAAGTTTTAATTATGTAGGTACTTAGCACATAATCAACTTTGAAAATTACGCTTTTAACGTATCAAATGAAATATCATTTTAAGGTACCCTTCAACATGTAAATTTAAAATTTAAAATAAACTAACAATTCTTATTACTAACACGCTTTAAGCATAGATTGACCTACTGTTTGTGAATTGTTATTAATTTCCTTATATTATTTTTATAAATATTAGCAAGACTAATAGACACTAAAATAATGTTAAAAATCTTAAATGTGACTCACCATTTTCCAAATTGTCAACCCTCTCTCATTGATTTAATATTTGTTTCTTCTCTAGTTCACGTCGCCAAGCATGGTCAGTGTTCGGCAGATGCTTTCTCATATCATGATTTATTATTTCTTTCTTATAAAATCCGTCCTCCTAAAGTTAAGCCTAAAATTCTCCTTCAGAGCAATTTTGGTGGCATGGATGTGGAAGCATTGCGTATTGATGCCAGTAATATCGACTGGTCTGGGGTTTTGAACGCTGATTCTATTGATGACAAAGTAAGTTGCTTCAACAGCATTATTACAGAGTTATATGACAAACATGCTCCTATTCGTTCCGTCAAAATGAAGCATCTTCCAGCTCCATGGCTTGATGACCGCATACGAGCTGAAATGCATAAAAAACTTGCAGCAAAGATCAGATACAAACGAATGCCGTCTGATGTCAACAAAGAGAAATATGCTGAGGCTAGAAATCACTGCAATAGGGTGTGTAGGGATGCTCAGCGCCGTCACATTCATAGCTCTGTAGAAAATAATGATCCTGCGAAAGTCTGGAAATTTTTTCGCACTTTTGGAGTTGGCAAGTCGAAACAAGACTCTGCTCCTAAAGACTTAAACATTGACTCATTAAATGTACATTTCTCCTCTTCAACAGACTTTAATAGCTCTGACAAAGCCCTAACATTAAATTATCTTTCTACAATGCCAACTCCAGATTTTTCTCCTCTTTTGTTTCGTCAATTTACTGATTGTGATGTTAAGAAGAGCATTTTATCCATCTCATCCAATGCAGTGGGTAGTGACTGTGTTAGTAAAAAAATGTTAGTGCATATAGGTACTTGATGATATTATCCATGTCATTACCTACCTACTTAATTTTTCCATTGACTCCGCAACCTTTCCTAGTTTGTGGAAAGAGGCGCAAGTAATCCCACTCCCTAAAAAACCTAATCCTTCCTCTTTTGCCGAGTATCGCCCTATTTCTATTTTATCTTTCCTTTCCAAAGTTCTAGAGCGACTCGTGCATCAGCAACTTAGTGTTTTTCTTAACACAAACAACCTTCTTAATCCCTTCCAATCCGGTTTTCGTCCTGGCCATAGCACCACTTCCTCTCTCATCAAAATCACTGATGACATAAGGTACGGCATGGATAGTGGTCTGATAACCCTTCTGGATTTCAGTAATGCTTTTAATTGTGTGGATTACGATATTATGCTAGCTCTTCTTTGTTCTCTTAACATATCTCCAACAGTAATTGACTGGTTTTGTAGTTACTTGTTTGGTCGCCGGCAACGTATTCGTATTGACGATACCTTTTCATCTTGGTGTCAATTAAATGCTGGTGTGCCTCAGGGCGGCGTCCTTTCTCCTCTTCTTTTTGCTATCTTTATTAATTCCATATCTCATCAACTATCTTCTTCCTACCACCTTTATGCAGATGATTTGCAAATCTACACTCAAGCTCCTCTGGAATGGTTAAGTGAAGCCATGGCCAACATCAATGATGACCTAAGCAAGATCCTCAAGTGGAGCTCATCTTATGGGCTTAAAGTGAATCCAGCCAAAACTCAGGTTATAGTCATGGGTAGTTCAGGAAAGTTATCCCAAATCGATTGGACTAACCTTCCGCCAATTACTTTTGATGGCACTATACTTGAAGTCAGTGAGGTAGTCAAAAATTTAGGTGTAATGTTTGATAGGCATTTATCTTGGGGACCTCAACTGGCTACGGTTAGTCGTAAGACCTTTGCTGCAGTTGCTTCCCTTAAACGCTTGCGTAACTTTCTTCCTACATCCACCAAAATTGCGCTTGCACATTCACTATTGCTTCCAATTCTCGATTACGCCGACACTTGCTATCTTGATATACCTAACTGAAGACCAACTTAATAAACTGGAACGTCTTCAGAATGTTTCAATATGATTTATTTTTGGCCTTCGCAAGTTCGATCACATATCTGAGTTTCGTAAGAGACTTGAATGGTTACCTATTCGTTCACGTCGTGATTTGCACATTCTTTCTCTCCTTTACAATATCCTATTTCTTCGCTCCTCTCCTTCCTATCTCAAAGAACGCTTTGAGTTTCTCCACCTTTCTAATTCCTATCCTCATACGTTGCGCTCTTCTGAAACCCTTCAATTATTTACTCCTATTCACAAGTCGAGGTTTTATGATAACTCATTTACAGTTCAAGCTGTTAAACTATGGAATGCTCTGCCTGTAACAATTCGTCGTGCGAAATCCTTGCCTATTTTTAAAAATTTAGTTACACAACATTACCTTTCATTGTCAACATGAGAATTTTTAACTTCTACTGTGAACATCATAATAATTTCTTATTTACTGTTTCCGTTTTTACTTATTTTATTTATGTAGGTATAATATGTATTTTAATGTAGGCGTATTTATGTAATATTTTGTATGTTTATTAATATTTATTGTAAGTAGGTATGTACTTATATTCAGATTAGTAGTTTATCAGATTGGTAGGTGGTTCAATGCATATTTTTCGAATAACTTATTAAATTCTACTGTCCTTATCTTTCAAATATGTCCTGTCCATCCAAAGGTTGCCTGGAAGAGATCGCTTTTAGCGATAAGGCCGCCCATTGTAATTCATATTTTTTTTCTGTGCCTATACTTATTTTTTTTTTCTTTGTTATTGTTTGTTTTATGTTTTACAATAAAGATATATTGTATTGTATTGTATTGTATTGTTAAAAATATGTAAACTTTATTTAAATAAAATATTACAGTCGTCATTATACCGATAATTAGCCTTTTTCAATTTCGAAACGTTGGTCACACTGAAGCCGAATTAGTGCTGGGACAGAACAAAACAAATGTCGATATCGACTTTATCAGTATGTTATTCAGGCTATTCATTTTTCAGGTTTCCAAAAAAAATTCAAACGTTCTTCAACTGTACATAGTAGAAAATTAATTTCAAAATTTTATTTTGATCAAGAGCAACTTAGAAAACTGCCAAGAGTGTGTCGGGGGTTAGTAAACTTTTAATTTTTCGTTATTTTATTACTTATAATATGTGTAAATTATTCAATCAAAAAACCGTCTGTGGGCTTCCACACGCAAAATACAAAGCGATCGCGCGAAGGTAGTTTTCTTGCTCAAACAAACAACAGTTGTCCCCATTCAATGGGGATAACGGTAATCAATAGAAATAATTAAAATTTATGCCCCTTGTCAGTGTTGCCAGATGAGACTAATCATATTACAGTGTTTGGTGCCCAAAAGTGGTCAAAATTACAGTGTTTGATACAAAATTACAATAAATGCCCGTTGAAAAATTACAGTGTTCCCATACACTGTAATTTTTTTTTAGTATTACAGTGTACAGTGGATCGTGTGAAAATACAGTAGATCTGCTGTAATTACAGTGTATCTGGCAACACTGCCCTTTGTTCCCATTGACGGTGACCTGTTAATTGGGACAGCGGATCTCAATAATAGAGGTTTATTTTAAAACTTTATTAGTAGCCTTCTAGTTTGTACGGTCGTGGGGTGGAATTTCCCTCTTATTGGCTAGCCTCATCAAATCAATAAGATGGCTGATCTCAATCGCCTGATTTGCAATCTGCTCATACGCATTAATATGCTCTATCGGCTTCCATTCCTTGTAAAATCTAGCCAACGTTGTCGATATATCAGTCATAGTAGAATATTTATCTGTAACATCGCCCATTAAATATCCAATTTGAAAGGATGTCATGTTTGAATAGTGTTCTTGTATTAGTTCCGCGCGTTTCACTTTAACATCGCTGTCTCTTACAGTTTCGTACATCAATCTGAATAATTTTAATCTCATCTTGCTTTCATCTGGGGATATTTCGGTGGGGTAAAGTTGGTGAGCGGGTGGCGTTTCGTCGTTCTGTCTTTTCACTGGGTTTTTATCACTCCAACTTACTAACGCCGACACTCCAACTCGTCTTGTATTGTCAGCTGTCATTTGCCTACGATCTGACATTAGGAAATCATTTGGCAGTATGTTTTGTCCTTCCTCAGCCTGTGACGACGGATCTGTTGACTCAATTCCATGGGCTTCTTTATTGGTTTTGTTGACAGTTTTGTAAACTTCTTGAATTAATTTCAGCCTCACTGGCCACGAAAGCTCATCGTAGATCTCATTGAAATCCAATGCGTGGCTGTAGCCTGAAACAATATAATATGGGTAATATACAAGTGGTAATACAAGTTAGGTAGGTACTTACTTAAATTGAATTAAAAATTTAAAAAACCCCCGACACAAATTTTGCCCGCCATTTTGTGGTGGCGGCCATCTTGGATTTGAAAGTGAGTTCTACTACTCAAGCTCTTTTATTTGATACGTAAGTAGGTAGGTATGTATGTAGGATAAGTATATTGAGATTGAGAACATTGGTGGTGAAAATAACGTAGGTAATTTATTAACTAAAAACATGAACACGTTTGGTCATAGCCCTAGGCTTGGTAGAAATTTCCTCACATCCCTAGTTACTTATAGGTATAAGTACTTACTTAGATATTTTAGTACCTAGGTATTTTTAGGTATAAGTACCTACCTAAGAAATAAGCTAAAATCACATTTTCGTTAGGCACTTTACCTAATTAGGTACCTACGCTAGAGTTGATCTACTTTCGGTGAAATTAGGTATTAAACTATGATAAGTAGCTACCTACCTACTTATATCTACTTTTATAGCAAAAAAACCTAAGGGAATGAAGTAAATAGTAGTCAGAGTGTAATATAAATAATTATAGGTAGATAACATGAATAATCCGCATGAATGAGATTTATAAAAACAAGGTTTAAATTTCACATATTTGTATTGCTGGTCATAGAGCTTCGTCAGATAATTTAAAGGGTAGTCCATCGATCTCCCATCCGTAATCTAATGGGAACATTCCCAAAGCTTTCGGCGTGGTGGTCATTCTTTTATTGATCTTTGGTTTCTTCGTAGTTGTTGGATACGCTACTCTGTATTTCCTCTCGACTTCATGCAACATATTCGCAAGATGTTCAATCTCCCAATACCCTTTTTCGATCTCCATCATATACATTACGTGTTCCATAACGTAAAGCTTGTGATTCATGAAGTGACTCGTGTTGTAACTATCGACCATTTTACGATATTTCACTTGAATATTTTGACATATGTATCCAACTTCGAACGCAACGGATCTCTGGTTATCTAACATCACTTTCGTCATTGGTTTGATTCGTATTTCGCTGGTGTGTACCATTTGTGTTGCGGCTGCAAGAATCGTTTCGGCTAGCCTCAACTCATTCCATATTAAGTCAGCTTTGATTTTTTGGTGGTAAACTTGGGCGTGTAGACTGTAGAAGAAACCTGTTGGGGTGGGAATCCATGTTTTATGATGTGAAACTACGTGTTAGGCGGCCTAACTTAGGCCTAACTTAGGCCACAGCAAAATTTGTACGTCTTGAAAATCGATTTGAATAACTTCTGGCATAACAATTCTTAGAATAATGTAGGTACCTCATCCCAATAAACATTTTCATGTAAAATGTTGCACGAGATGTTATGACTTGCACTGTCAAAAGTTATCACTAAAGGGCCGTTTAGATGGAGATAGTTTCTCGAACGTTTCGTGGCAAAATCGTACCTACGCTACTACATATTAGCAATAATCAATAATAATAATCACAATAATCGCCAAGATTATCGTGTCATAACATACAGGCAAGAACTAAATTCTCGCCTACGATTTTGTCATACATCATTATGGCACAAAAACTCGAAATACAATGCTCGCTTTGTAATTCTGTTTACACGGACACAGATAGATAATATTCTATTGTCACCCTTGGGTGACCCTTGGGGCAAAGCGACGTGAATGTTTACACGAGAAAACTTTTTGAATGTTCTTCCTCTGTAATCGTATCTTCGATTCGAGAACTCTCTCTATCTAAATGGCCCTTAACTATACTTACACGCTTTACAAACTCTACACCTTAGTCAAAACATGTAGCTTGGCCGTGTCGTTACTAAAGAACTCATCATACGCCCATGTGAATGTTTTTGAATATTTTAATAAGTCTCCCATTGGGAACATAATCTGAAAATTTTGTATGTTTGTATATCCAAACCGAAGTCATGAGGGTTTTATAATTAAATACGACGAAACACTTCGAGAAAAGGTAGGTAGTGCCCGTCCCTTGCGCTTCGAGGCTCGTCTTGGCGGGCCACTACCGTGTCCCTAGATTTCAAAAGCAAGTTAATGCTTGAAATAAGCCTCAACGAAATCTGTCTCACTCTTCCGTTCGTCATTTATTTTAGCTAAATGCCCTTACTTGCTTACAGAAAGCTAAAACCGAATACCTGCTTGAAATAAGCCTCAACGAAATCTGTCTCACTCTTCCGTTCGTCATGTATTTTAGCTAAATGCCCTTACTGGCTTACAGAAAGCTGAAACCGAATACCTGCTTGAAATAAGCCTCAACGAAATCTGTCTCACTCTTCCGTTCGTCATGTATTTTAGCTAAATAAATACCCTTACTTGCATACAGAAAGCTAAGTGAAAGTGGCACCGGTGACAGAAAAGATGAGGAGTAATAGGTTAGCGTGGTATGGGCATGTTATGAGAAGAGATGAATGTCATGTGACAAGGAGAGTGTTAGGTATGAATGTGGGCGGATACAGGGGTAGAGGTAGGCCAAAGAAAAGATGGATGGACTGTGTGAAAGATGACATGAGTAAGAAAGGAGTGAGTAATGAGATGACGAGTGACAGAGGGAAATGGAAGAGGATCACAATGTTATGTTGTGCCGACCCCACGTAACGTGGGATAAGGGCAGGAAGATGATGACTTGCATACAGAAAGCTGAAACCGAATACCTGCCTAGATACATCGTAGTGAAACATCCGAATATACGGCAGATGGATAGTCTTCTCAATTCATTATTTTTGTCGTTATTTTAAAAACTTTTTCTTCTCGTCTTTCAAGCTGATTGCATGAAGATGGAGCAATAATGAAGATTGGTTGATATAATAAGTTGTTTCACGAAAGGCACATTTAATTAAAATTAACTAGGTACCTAATATTTTACGAGATAACCAAAATTTGTTGCGAACAATGAAACTGCTGCGGAGAATCGTCGAAATGACGTTAGACCAAAAGGAAAACCCGAGGCCTTTGCCCAACAGTGGGACAGCCAACAAAAGCAATCCTATATTTCCCGTGTCTTGTCAGTATTGGTTAACTTACTTACGGAACACAGGATCAGTATTATTATCATTGTGTTGTCTCGCAAGCAATGCCACATAAGACGCTTGTACCTACTTATATTATGTATTTACCTATTTACCTGGACTTGGTAGGTACTTAATTTAATTAAAAAACTATTAAAATTTAACGATTAACGGTTAGTAGGTATAGGTATCTACTCGTACCCACCAGGGCCCACTTGCACCTAAACCTAGTTTACTCAAATTACTATGATATAGGAAAAATAGATAAGTAGACATATAGGTAAGTACCTAGGTATTTAATCTTATAGCTATTAAAATTTATAATAATTTGCCTATCAGGATTAAATTTTCATGATACTTTGTTTAAAAATACTTAAAAGAATTTTTCTAATAGGTAATAAATAAGTAGTTGTTTAATGTATATTACGACCTTACTGAATATTTAGAAAAATAGCATTATTTCGTATTAGTTTTAAACAGTACCAACTTTGGTAATTTAGAGAGGTAATTTAACTTTGATACATCAAACTATCAAAGAAAATCTTCTACTAACTAATTCTAATCTTCTGCACACATTATCACATTATACGCCCGAAATGGGTAAAACTGTTAAAACTTTCCTACCTACATCATCTGCAACCTACACAGTTTGGACAAAAAAATCATTCTATTCTTATTGTTATGGTGTAAGTTTGCCTGCCTATACCTACATACAGCTACCAAAAGTAAGTAAGTACCTACCTAGTTATTAGGGTGGCATGGCACGTAGGTACATTCAGTGCGAACTAGGTACTGGATAGGAATAAACTTAGATACCTAGCTACCACAACCATGCTAAGGTGTTTGCAATTACTATTTTTCTTCTTATGTATACTACAAAAGCAGGTAAATACCCACCTTTTTTAAGTCTGCTATTTTGTAGTTGTGTAAAAATAGGTGGATTTTCTGCCATGCATTCGACTATTCACTTTGTCGCTCTAATTTGTATATCCTTTTTGGTGTTATTTTGAGTTTGATTGGGTTATTTTGGTGGTTATTTTTTCATTAAGGCCCAGAACTTTGAAAATTGCAAGTATTGCAACCCTAATCATTCTATCACCGCTTAATAGATTACATTGAAATTGAACTAAACGATACTGAAGGATATAAGTGATAAATCAACCGGAGCTAAAACACGAATTAGTTAGAAAACCTTGGTTAAAAATCATGTCAAAAACACCTCTGAAAATTCCGAAATTCCCTAATTTATCCAGAACAGTAAGGTGTTTTGAATTTCTATTTCACATGAATATAAATCAGTTAATTTGAAACAAATCAACCCAGCCCTTTTTTTGAAATAAGCTATTTACTTGAACATATTTATGTTTTTTATAAATTGTCGCTTTCGTTATATAATTCAGAGCAGCCATATTATCATGCCGCAGTCTACTTACTTGTCATTTGGGTATTTCGCTTCGTGCTATGTCTGATTCCGCGGAGATCTGCGTAGCTATACGGACCTATGTCACTTTTTTTGTAACTTTTACGTAAGGAATAGTGTGACGAGTATTCTGGGCCTTAAAACCAAGTTACAAGATGCTTACAAAAATTTTTTCAAGACGAGAGTGTAAAATATGTTAATTACTGACTTTGTGACAGTGGCAATACTAGGTAGATACTAATTTAAACACTTGACTCTGGCAATTTTTTTTACATTTCTTCCCTGTATTTTTTTCACCTTTCGACCCAAAACATATGCCCCGTTCTATCAAACCAAATATCTGAGTCAAGTAGTTATTCTAAACAGCACAGACGCTCAACCCACGATTTTTCTACCCAGTATTATATATTTCATCTTTCGACCCAAAGCATATGCCTCGTTCTACCCAATATAAATACAGTGAATTCTAAACAGTACAGACAGACTGCGTAGTTTAAGGAAGGTTACGAAATGAAATAAAGTTTAGTGGGTAGTAACCCCAGTAGTAACCAATCAATTTGCGTGATATGAAGGAGACCTTTGCTTAGCAGTGGGACGAAATAGGTTGAATAAACCCTAACCTCCCAGTTATTTCAGTTGGTGACAGCCCAGGGTAGTTGGCTACCACCGGTCCAGCCAAAGTGGAATTATTGGGCAGAGGATCTTATTAACGGGAAATTAGCTAAAATGAATGCGGAGTTACTCATGGGTAAGGTCGTAAAGTAGGCGGCCAACTCGTGATTTAGGCCGCCTCATTATCTGTAACACGACGTGTGATCTTTACCTACGTCTACCATGAGTTGTCACATTTAGATCGAATGACGTTACTACAGTAGTAATACTTAGCAGGTTAATCTAATTCTACGACATCTCTAAAATTCTTACTCATGGTACCAAATTCTAAGCAAATTACCTGAAGCGCAAAGTACCTACAGTCGCTGTAGTACGCTGTGACGTAGGATAGTTAACTACGTGACGTTTTAGTATCCAACTATCCGCTAGAGGCGCTGTACAAGTTTTCATACAAATTTTTAACTACAGTCGCTAGCGAGTGTATGAAAACTCATGGTAGACCTACAGACATTACGTCATGACAACGACTGTTATCCCCAGGATCGGTAGATATCTCCTCAGATATCTAGTTACTTAGATCTTTGAAGATACCTAAATGTAACGCAAACATTTGTGTGATGAATACAGATGCTCATGTCTTGGTGTTATTATGTACTAGCTTCTGCCCACGGCTTCGCCCGCGTGGTACCTTGAAAAACAAAAAACAAATCTATCCCGCGAGAACCGTACATTTTTCCGGAATAAAAAGTAGCCTATGTTCTATACCAGAGTAGGTATAATCTATATCTGTGCCAAATTTAAATCAGATCTGTTCAGCCGTATTAGCGTGAAAGAGTTACAAACATACATCAATACATCCACAATTCTTACAAACTTTCTCGTTTATTATGTTAGTAGGATAGGTCCTTACCATCCGCCGCACTGTTCATTTCTTTGTTGGAATGAATTTCCTTATCGCGCATTGCGAAAGAGGACTACGCGAAAAAAATTAAGACCAAAAGTTGTAACGACACTTTTTGCTATAGTTGTAAGCCGTGCGGCGCGTGCGCGTGTTTCTCTGTCTGTCTCTCTCTCTCTCATAGAAAGCAAGGAAAGGAACTTCGTTCCATCCGGGTGTCCCTTGCTTGACACCTCTCAAGTTTTTTTTCATCAACAGATCAGACCCGGAAAATGAATCATATACATTATCTTCACTCGAGGTACAGGCATCGAGAGTCGTACCAAATTGGAATGATCGCTGTTGACATAATAGAGATCTTCAAGCATATGTTGATGGTAATACCATGATCACGACTAATCCCCAAGCTCGGTAGATATCTCCTCAGATCTCTAGTTACTTAGATCTTTGAGGATATCTAAAGAGTCAGAGACACGTCCAAACATATTTGGCACATGTCCACATTTTTCCCAGTACTTAGTTTATTTAGTACGTACGTGACAGCTTACAAGCCCATCGCCGCTTATAAGAATACTAACATATATGAACCTTCGAATTTTTGGTTCTAGGGTATGCCGGTCTACTTACGATGTTTTCCTTCACCGTTTAAGAGCACAGGCACATAAATTCGAATGGAAAAATTCATTGGTGCACGACCAGGTTTGAACCCACGACCTAATATTAATGATCTAAGTAATAATTTGGTCCTAGTAAAAAACAAATATTTGATTCCTACGTAGGTAGGTACTTTTATACCTACCCGTGCTAAACGTCAGCGGTTTTATTAATTTTACTTTTTTCGTTATATTTATAAAAACTATCTATCCTAAAATAGAAATTAAAATTAGTTTGATACCCCACTCAATAAATTTAAAAGTTTTTTCAACTTGGAACCCCAATATCTTTACAACCACTATACTTTCCAGCAAATTTACCTACAGCAGAATCTCTAGACCTTCCCAGTTCATGCAGATTGGATTAACGGTTCTTAGGTTATGAAGTTACGAAAATCAATTGAGAACTGAAAATATTTGCCCCGAACTGAAATCTCGCGCGCGATGTCCACAATCCTCATCATCATCATCTTCCTGCCCTTATCCCACGTTATGTGGGGTCGGCACAACATGTGATCTTCCTCCATTTCCCTCTGTCACTCGTCATCTCATCACTCACTCCTTTCTTACCCATTTCATCTTTCACACAGTCCATCCATCTTTTCTTTGGCCTACCTCTACCCCTGTATCCATCCACATTCATACCTAACACTCTCCTTCGAATCCACAGTCCACAATCCTCATATGGATCAATAATTCTAAAATGTATTTTTTTCAGCTTTACACAAAATATGCAAGTGT
Organism: Cosmorhoe ocellata; assembly: GCA_963675405.1. Classification (NCBI taxonomy): domain Eukaryota; kingdom Metazoa; phylum Arthropoda; class Insecta; order Lepidoptera; family Geometridae; genus Cosmorhoe; species Cosmorhoe ocellata. Next base: position 2,771,118 of record OY776273.1, read on the forward strand.
TAAAGCCTTCATCTACCGTTTGAATAATAACGCAGATACACTGAATGGTTTTCATGTCATGCGTAAGTTTAATTCTATACAAAAATATTTTATTCAATAAAATCACAAGGATCACTTTGAAACGTCTTACATGCGGTGAATCTATGTGCCAATTCCAACCTAACTAAGTACGAGAAAGACAGGCAAGAAACTCGTCTCGGTCCTAGCGCTTTTTTGTATTATTCTTACAAAAAATGGAATCGAAATACTAATCGTAATAGCATAAAACAATAAATGTAAGTACAGCGTTTACATTGCAAATTGGTTAGCTGTCGGTGGTCGGAGCGACGACATCGGGCCATGAGTTACTATCTATATCTTCTTTCTTCTTCTTATATATAAAAATGAATTGCTGTTCGTTAGTCTCGCTAAAACTCGAGAACGGCTAAACGGATATTTATCTTATCTTGGTCTTGAAATGTTCGTGGAGGTCTAGGGAAGGTTTAAAATGTAAGAAAAATTCGAATAACTGCCGGGAAAACCATAAAAATAGCCCTTTTCTATTTCCCATACAAACGTTTTCTAAATAAGTACGAAGTCTGCCGGGTCAGCTAGTCATCAATATTTATTCATTTTTAATTTCATTACGCTTTCTTTATGAGATTACTTTTAATGAAAGCTTTGGAAGTTCTTGAGCTTAGCACAGGTTTTGATAGTTTAAGAAACTATTTCGAGATATAAGTACCTGGGACCTTACTACAAGCTCTTACAAACCACTATGTTTCAGAAACGTCAAAGTTTCAAGCTTAAAGTAACAGTACTTCAATATAACATGACCACGACTGTAATCCCCTGGCTTGATACATATCTCCTCAGACCTCCAGTGACTTTAGATCTTTGAGGATATCTAGGATATATTAAATAAGGTTTATTAGGTATTATGGTACCTATAGATATTTATATGTTGTTTTTTTACTGTGCACCGACCTAAGTCGACTTATTCGTCAACTGGCGAGCGTGAATCTCGCGAGTGCGCGCGAGTTGGCACCTACCGATTTTACCTACTTTTTCTGTCGTCAACTCGCGCGTAGGTACATATAAAGTACAGTCATGTAAAAAACGGATTGAAACAGCTAGTCACATCAAGACTGTGTTGGCTGGTAGAGAATGCCCCTTTGGCATTATGCCCTCCTTTTAGCACACATTTTTTTATATTTAGTGTAGAATAAAGTGTAAATAAACAAATAATTAAAGCATAAAAACTCTATGCTTAGGTATCTTGTTGTTGTTTTTAGCCTGAGCTGTCCCACTGCTGGGCAAAGGCCTCCCCTCGAGTTTAGGTTAGGTATCTTAGTATAATTAAATCATACAAACTCCAATAATTACAGAGGGCGACTACAACCAGCTTATAGTTCAAAAAGACATATTCCTAGCAATAGTTGAGAGGCACCGAAAAATAAGAGATGACGAAATAAAAAATGCACTTCTGCGCACAGGCAACAAAGACAAAGTCTCGGGTAGAGCGGGGAAACATGGCGGCGATACCGAAAAGCAGGTATAAATAATAACGTTTTAAAAACTAAAAAGGTTAATGGAACGCAGTAGGTATGGGATTAAAACGCACTGACCGAGTGCGGTACAATACCCCTTGTATCAAAGATTTAAATCGTAGATATGCCCGTACGGTACTGAGACCGCGCCGTTTTGTTACCACACAAAATGAGATAGCTCGCTCATTTGGCACACCAAATATTTTCAATTTCAGGGTACAAAAGGGATAAGTATATTTTTAATTGCACAATAAATGGTGAAATAACTGTTTGGTTCATTTTCTACTAATCATTATTGTCCGTGCGTCGGCATTTTGTTAACATACACAAGTAAAAACAGTGCCACAGTTTTTGGCCTCCGGGCATATCTACGATTTAAATCTTTGCCTTGTATGAGTTTTTGATAGTTTACGAAATTTTTTTTCGAATGGTATCCTGTCATACATTTACCTCCATCGGAAATATTATAGAGCTAAAATAAGGTAGTAGTAGAAAGAGTAGGTAGAAACTGAGATGACGAATGATAGAGGGAAACGGAAGATCACATGTGCCGATCCCACGTAACGTGGGAAAAGGACAGGAAGATGATGAGAGAGAAGAAAGTAGATAGGTACTTACCCACAAGATACTCATACGATTCTATGATCACAGGGCCACAAAGAACCGCTATGGAAAGCGAGAAAACTTACGAAGAAATCGACGCATAACGACTCCAATTGGTTCGAAGATGATAAAAAACAATAAACAAGATAAATAATAATAATAATAATAAAAAGCGTTTTCTGATTGACATAAAAAAACAAAACACTCCCACGACTGTAATCCCCAGGGTCGCGTAGATATCTCCTCAGACCTCTAGTTACTTAGATCTTTGAGGATATCTAAAGAGTCAGAGGCACGTCCAAACATGATGTAGCACATGCCCACACTATGCCATACTATCCTAAATCAAACACCCTGTACCAATAAATCCATTAAAAAACTAATTCGGTAAATACCTAATAACTTTTTATTGCAAGCCGTTTTCTTTATGTATGCATCATTTTACCGTATAAATGTGTTGTAGAATTATTTTATTAATCTGCAGTAAGTAAGCCTCTCAATGTATTTAATTTACTATTTTTTCCTTCACCGTTAAATAGTACTGGCATTGCGCATATAAATTTTTTGAATAGATAAACTCATTGGTGCAAAACCAGGTTTGAATCCACGAACTTCGGATCGTGAGGCAAGGGTACTACCACAACACTAAGGTATCTAAAAACCATTGATATTTGTAAATATACCCTAATGCCCGCCTTCCACTGCGAGCGGAGCGGGCTCCGTACGGACTCCGTTTAAATTACATTACCCTTTTTGAGTGGAAGGCGGGGTCCGCCTCACATTAAGGTGCGGTTCTACCGCGGCGCATTTTAGCTGCGTGGAATAATTTGTTTGACAACGTGGGTCTATTTCCACTCCAGTACCCATACGAATATGACCCCACGAATATATACTCGTATAACTGTAGCGATGAGATACGCTTTGTGGAACAAGCCGTGTACCTACTACATGCACAGCTTTGACAGCTTTGAGCTAATGTACCTAACTGCCTATTCGAGCAAGCCACGCGTGTTTCAATGACGTCAATTGATGCTTAACCTGTCTGTGGGTTGCAGTGGACAAAATTATTTTCTTGCAAAGCGAAGCTTAATACACGTGCGTAGCCTCTTCCTTATGCCCGCCTTCCACTAAAAAAGGGTACCTAATGAGCGGAAACTAAGCTGATGATCTGAGCGGATTGAAATTGTATTGAAATCCGCTCATTCACAGAGGAAGCACTCCTATGAAGAACGCCGTTGCGAGTTAAACGGAGTCCGTACGGAGCCCGCTCCGCTCGCCGTGGAAGGCGGGCATAAGCCTCTTCCTTCCTCCTCTTAAGTTACCGCACTTGCCACCAGGTCTTAAGTTACCGTTTGCCTTCGCGGCTCAAAAATGGCGCTGGGAAAAAAATGTGGAAGAATATAATGCTGCACAGGTATCGTATCGATTGTATAACGCCATGGAATCATACTACGAAGAAGGCAGCTTTCGAATCAAAGAGCTAGATTATATCCGGTTCAGATATGAGCAGACGATGGGATATGAGATGGGATATGTAATGCATGAGACCCTAGAAAGGTACCTTACCAAGCCCTTTTATTTGATAGCTATATTGAGGGAGTTGTGAAAAAATATGTAATGCGCCATTTTGTGTCGGCGGCCATCTTGGATCGATTTCTACCATAGCTAAGAACACTCCCGAGTAGTTCCCCTTTAAAACAAAAAAAAATCAAAATCAAAATATCCCACGGGAACCGTAAATTTTCCGGAATAAAACGTAGTCTATATGCTATTTCAGACTATCATCTATATCTGTGCCAATTTTCATCCAGATCCGTTCAGCCGTTTCAGCGTGAAAGAGTACCTAACGATCATACATCCAGACATCAGAAGCATAATAAATCTCTAAACGTGATTACTTCTCTAGTCTCTACTTAACATGTATTTTTTGCGCGAGGCCCATCTCAGTCAGTTGACTCCTTATGAGTGTATATCGTTGTACAATATCTTTCTATCTTATGTAAATAATACTCGTAGTATATTTATGCAAATAGTGAATAAAGGACGGATTTAAAGCGAGGGCCATAGATCAGTCACGAGCAAGTGAAGGATTCTAACGACTGAATCACGACCGTTGGGAGTGATTCATAATGATTGAATCACTCGCTGTGAAGCTCGCTAGAATCACTGGCTCGTAGCCAGTGATTCTAGTGTCAGTATCCTGGGCAACGCGAGTGATTCATGGCCCTCGATGTAAATCCGTTTTCACGATACTTTATACCATGACTCCGAGAAAAAGAAACTAAACTAAACTCCTTGCCGAAAATGTCAACTAATCAAAGCTCGAGGAGTTATTTGAATAAGGAGTTTGTATAGCATTGAGATGGAGTTCAATATATTGATGTGTTCTAAATTCAAACACCAAAACAGTGAGTGCTTTTTATTCACTGTTTTCGGTAAATAAAATAAGCTTTTTAGAGGGGGAATGGTATAATCATACAAAACTGGTGTTCCCACTTTTCCAGGTACAGGAAAATGGTGGGAGTCGTTGTCAGAATGGAGAGATTCAAAGCGGACTCGTTCTACGACCAAATAGATAGAATGGAGCTCGTGCAAAAGCTATACTTCGAGATCTATCATCTCGTGAACATGATTCACGAGATACCCAGGAAGTGGCAGGAGAAACGAATTCCAATATCTCAGCAGGTTCGAAACACGACAGCAGGGCCGAGCCGCCCCTATGTGCGAAGTGTGCGGCGCACACAGGCGCCAAGACAATAGCTGAGGCGCCGCCATCGAAATTATTTTTGATACACTTACACAACAACATATTATATTCTTTGTGGTGGATTATCGATAAGTAAAACCTAAAAAATGTACACCACTTTTATAAACCAAATTTAAAATTTTTGCCGTATCAGGCGACACATAGGTACCTAAGTTGAAACATGAAGACTCGTGAAAAAAAGAGGCGCTTCATAGGTTTCGCACACAGGCGCTGTGGGGGGTCGGCGCGGCCCTGCACGACAGTAATCCCCAAGCTCGGTAGATCTCCTCGGATCTCTAGTTACTTAGATCTTTGAGGATATCTAAAGAGTCAGAGGCACGTCCTAACATGATATTTGGCATCTCGTGATCATGATTCACGAGATACCCAGGAAGTGGGAAGAGAGACGACGGCAAGTAGGTATTTCAAAAGGTTCAAAGTCAAAATTATCACGACTGTAATCCCCAGGCTCGGTAGATCTCCTCAGATCTCTAGTTACTTAGATCTTTGAGGATATCTAAAGAGTCAGAGGCACGTTATATACATACACACAAACATGATAATTGTAGTAGGTAATAGAAATTGAAATAACTTTGAATTTTTAGTTCTAGGGTATGCCGGTTTCCTCACAATGGTTTCCTTTGCCGTGGCATTGCGCATATACATTTTTTGAATGGAAAAACTCATTGTTGCACGTCCAGGTTTGAACTCACGACTTTTGGATCGTGAAGCAGAGGTTCTACCACTACACCACCAGTGCTTTACAATTGTTCATTCATTCGACAAATATATCGTTGACGTTATGTAGAGTAGGCCCCGTTTCATCCCCTTAGAGGTAGAATTTCGGAAAATCCTTTCTTATCGAATGCCTACGTCATACAAAGAACCTTCCAAGTTTCAGCCCCTACGATCAGCGGTTTAGGCTGTGCGTTGATCCGTCGGTCAGTCAGGACAAAGCCTTGTAAAAGTTTAGACTACGAGATACTAACTACTGTGCAAAATGTGGGCATGTACCAAATGTCATGTTTGGACGTGCCTCTGACTACCCTCTTTAGATATCCTCAAAGATCTAAGTAACTAAAGATCTGAGGAAGATATCTACCGAACCCGAGGATAACAGTCGTGATCATATTTATTTATTTATTTTTAAGTAAAGTGAAGTTTTGACAATAAAATCGTTACTCCAGGTTACTGAGAAGCCACGTCAGGATCTATCATTTGATGACGCAGCGAAAGATACCGAAGAGAGGAGAAAGAGACAGAGGAAGAGAAAACGGGCTCTCCTCAAGAAGAGGAGAGAGATGATAATGAAGGGATTACTGGATCCAAACCACAGGGGAGATCCGAAGAAATTCCCCTATAATGTTATTTGGCCTATCGATTACGGATGGGAGATTGAGGGGTGGAATTAAATAAATAAATAAATAGTACCTGGATGACCGAGCTTTGCTCGATTTTTTTTTTGGTAAACGACGATTTCTAAAAATTAAACCTAGCTCTAGATCGATTTATCGCCCCCTATATCCCTGTATCCATCCACATTCATACCTAACACTCTCGTCACATGACATTTATCTCTCCTCATAACATGCCCATACCACGCTAACCTATTACTCCTCATCTTTTCCGTATTCAAAAATGAAAGAACCCGACTGAAAGTAGTAAAATAGATTCTTACAGTCGCCATATTTGATTTTTTTTAATTTGTATAGCCTATGTCACTCTTGTAATTCAGGTCAATCTAACGACACCTCATTTATCAAAATTCGTCCAGCCGATAGGGCTACAGCTATAGCCAAATATGGAACTAGCATACATTCATACATACATACTTACACTATAGTTTTTGTACGTCTATATTTAATTTGTCTTGTTTTACAATAAATAAATAAATAATGCTGGACAGTCCACACAGCATCATCTAGCCCCAAAGTAAGCTACTCAAAGCTTGTGTTAGGTACTAGATAACTGATATATTTAATACATTATAATGTACATAGATAGATATATTATTTATTATACATAGAAAACACCCAGAGCAACGGAACAAATTTCTGCAGATCGTACACAAATTTGTTCCGAGGCGGGAATCGAACCAGCAACCTCTTGCGTCGCAGGCGGACTCTCGCCCGCTGCGCCACTGAGGTCGTCTGTATATACAGTAATAAAAATATTTCACTTACTTTTACTTACACCCCAATCACTAACACTCCTTCGTTTCGCAGTCGGGACAGTCACATACAAAGTTCTAAAAAATAAAAAATATCCTGAGCATTATAATATAGACTTAAGAAATAAAGAGAGCGCTGGTGGTGTAGTGGTAGCACCTCTTTCTCATGATCTGAAGGTCGTGGGTTCACCTGGTCATGCATCAATGAGTTTATCCATTCGAAAAAAATATTTGCGCAATGACAGTGCTCTTAAACGGTGAAGGAAAACATCGTGAGGAAACCAGCACACCATAGAACTAAAAATTCGAAGATGTGTGTCATAGGTTAGTATTCTTATAAGCGGCGATGGACTTGCAACCTGTCACGTACGGAATACTAACTACTGTGCAAAATATGGGTATAATGCAATATGTCATGTTTGGACGTGCCTCTGACTCTTTAGATATCCTCAAAAGATCTAAGTAACTAGAGATCTGAGGAGATATCTATCGATCCTGGATTACAGTCGTGATCATATTTTTTTAAGAAATAAAAATATTTTATATTAAATTTAATATTTAATGACTCATTTTGACTTCATCATCAGAATTTGCTTTGATATCTAAACTATCGTTTTTTGCCGACGTCCGTTTCCGTTTCCGGTGCGGAGGCATCTTGAGGTGTACCGACTGAATGTGGATTTTCAGAGAGTTTGACTGACTGAAGGATTTTGAGCAGACTTGACAGGTATAGGGCTTCGCTCCGGTGTGGACCTGCCAAAAGTAACTTTGTATAAGCTAGCGGCTTAGTAGCAGGTTGGTCAAACACGGGTGCGAAATTAAAATAATAAGTATTAGCACTGGTGGTGTAGTGGTAGCGCCCCTGCCTCACGATCCGAAGGTCGTGGGTTCAAACGTGGTCGTGTAACACGAAGCCTCTTAAACGGCGAAGGAAAACATCGTGAAGAAACCGGCATACCCTAGAACCAAAAATTCAAAGGTGTGTGTCATAGGTTAGTGTTCTAGTATAAGCTGGCAAACCTGTCACGTACGGAATACTAATTATTGAGCAAAATATGGGCATGTGCCAAATGTCATGTTCGGACGTGCCTCTGACTCTTAAGATATCCTCAAAGATCTGAGTAACTAGAGATCTGAGGAGATATCTACCGAGCCTGGAGATTACAGTCTGTTGCTAATGAATATAAAGTAGGTACCCGATAGTGCCGGTTGAGCGCCGCCTTCTGCGTGAAGCGCTTGTCGCACGTGAGGCAGGCGTGCGGGCGCTCGCCGGCGTGCGCGCGCACGTGCAGGCGCAGCGCGTGCGCGTGCGCGAAGCGGCGCGGGCAGCGCGCGCAGGCGTGCGGCCGCAGCCCCGCGTGCGCGCGCTGGTGCCCGCGCAGCTGCGCCGCCGACTGCGCACACATTATTACTGCACGCCTGCGCGGGCAGCGCGCGCAGGCGTGCGGCCGCAGCCCCGCGTGCGCGCGCTGGTGCCCGCGCAGCTGCGCCGCCGACTGCGCACACATTATTACTGCACGCCTGCGCGGGCAGCGCGCGCAGGCGTGCGGCCGCAGCCCCGCGTGCGCGCGCTGGTGCCCGCGCAGCTGCGCCGCCGACTGCGCACACATTATTACTGCACGCCTGCGCGGGCAGCGCGCGCAGGCGTGCGGCCGCAGCCCCGCGTGCGCGCGCTGGTGCCCGCGCAGCTGCGCCGCCGACTGCGCACACATTATTACTGCACGCCTGCGCGGGCAGCGCGCGCAGGCGTGCGGCCGCAGCCCCGCGTGCGCGCGCTGGTGCCCGCGCAGCTGCGCCGCCGACTGCGCACACATTATTACTGCACGCCTGCGCGGGCAGCGCGCGCAGGCGTGCGGCCGCAGCCCCGCGTGCGCGCGCTGGTGCCCGCGCAGCTGCGCCGCCGACTGCGCACACATTATTACTGCACGCCTGCGCGGGCAGCGCGCGCAGGCGTGCGGCCGCAGCCCCGCGTGCGCGCGCTGGTGCCCGCGCAGCTGCGCCGCCGACTGCGCACACATTATTACTGCACGCCTGCGCGGGCAGCGCGCGCAGGCGTGCGGCCGCAGCCCCGCGTGCGCGCGCTGGTGCCCGCGCAGCTGCGCCGCCGACTGCGCACACATTATTACTGCACGCCTGCGCGGGCAGCGCGCGCAGGCGTGCGGCCGCAGCCCCGCGTGCGCGCGCTGGTGCCCGCGCAGCTGCGCCGCCGACTGCGCACACATTATTACTGCACGCCTGCGCGGGCAGCGCGCGCAGGCGTGCGGCCGCAGCCCCGCGTGCGCGCGCTGGTGCCCGCGCAGCTGCGCCGCCGACTGCGCACACATTATTACTGCACGCCTGCGCGGGCAGCGCGCGCAGGCGTGCGGCCGCAGCCCCGCGTGCGCGCGCTGGTGCCCGCGCAGCTGCGCCGCCGACTGCGCACACATTATTACTGCACGCCTGCGCGGGCAGCGCGCGCAGGCGTGCGGCCGCAGCCCCGCGTGCGCGCGCTGGTGCCCGCGCAGCTGCGCCGCCGACTGCGCACACATTATTACTGCACGCCTGCGCGGGCAGCGCGCGCAGGCGTGCGGCCGCAGCCCCGCGTGCGCGCGCTGGTGCCCGCGCAGCTGCGCCGCCGACTGCGCACACATTATTACTGCACGCCTGCGCGGGCAGCGCGCGCAGGCGTGTGGCCGCAGCCCCGCGTGCGCGCGCTGGTGCCCGCGCAGCTGCGCCGCCGACTGCGCACACATTATTACTGCACGCCTGCGCGGGCAGCGCGCGCAGGCGTGCGGCCGCAGCCCCGCGTGCGCGCGCTGGTGCCCGCGCAGCTGCGCCGCCGACTGCGCACACATTATTACTGCACGCCTGCGCGGGCAGCGCGCGCAGGCGTGTGGCCGCAGCCCCGCGTGCGCGCGCTGGTGCCCGCGCAGCTGCGCCGCCGACTGCGCACACATTATTACTGCACGCCTGCGCGGGCAGCGCGCGCAGGCGTGCGGCCGCAGCCCCGCGTGCGCGCGCTGGTGCCCGCGCAGCTGCGCCGCCGACTGCGCACACATTATTACTGCACGCCTGCGCGGGCAGCGCGCGCAGGCGTGTGGCCGCAGCCCCGCGTGCGCGCGCTGGTGCCCGCGCAGCTGCGCCGCCGACTGCGCACACATTATTACTGCACGCCTGCGCGGGCAGCGCGCGCAGGCGTGCGGCCGCAGCCCCGCGTGCGCGCGCTGGTGCCCGCGCAGCTGCGCCGCCGACTGCGCACACATTATTACTGCACGCCTGCGCGGGCAGCGCGCGCAGGCGTGCGGCCGCAGCCCCGCGTGCGCGCGCTGGTGCCCGCGCAGCTGCGCCGCCGACTGCGCACACATTATTACTGCACGCCTGCGCGGGCAGCGCGCGCAGGCGTGCGGCCGCAGCCCCGCGTGCGCGCGCTGGTGCCCGCGCAGCTGCGCCGCCGACTGCGCACACATTATTACTGCACGCCTGCGCGGGCAGCGCGCGCAGGCGTGCGGCCGCAGCCCCGCGTGCGCGCGCTGGTGCCCGCGCAGCTGCGCCGCCGACTGCGCACACATTATTACTGCACGCCTGCGCGGGCAGCGCGCGCAGGCGTGCGGCCGCAGCCCCGCGTGCGCGCGCTGGTGCCCGCGCAGCTGCGCCGCCGACTGCGCACACATTATTACTGACGTGTCTGTGTCTGTCTGTGTGTGTATGTGTGTGTCTGTCTGTCTGTGGCATCGTAGCTCCCGAGCGCATGAACCGATTTTGATTTAGATTTTTTGTTTGAAAGGTGAATTAGTCGGGAGTGTTCTTAACTATGTTTGTTGGAAATCGGTCCAAGACGGCCGCCGCCACAAAATGGCGGATTACATATTTTTTCACAACTTCCTCAATAAAGGTATCAAATGAAATAGCTTGAGTAGTAAAACACTATACACTATGCTACATTTCAAATACAAGATGGCTGCCGCCACGAAATGCAGGATAACTTTTTTTTTACTACTCCCTAAATATAGGAAACAAATGAAAGGGCTTTAGTAGTAGAATATATACTACTATGACAAATTTCAAATCCAAGATGGCCGCCACCACAAAATGGCGGGCAAAATTTAAGTCCGAGGTTTTTTAAATTAATTTAACTTGTGTTAGATAGGAGGTACTTGATGACTGGCCTCACAGCTCAGATGGTAGAGCTCTGCCTTCTGCGCTGCAGGTTGTGGGTTCGATCCCCGCCCAGAACTAACATTTTTGTGATGAACACAGATGTTTGTTCTGTGTCTGGGTATTATTATGTATTTACAAAAAATATGTAAATAATTAATCTCTGAATTATCTGGTTTCCATAGTACAAGCTTTGCTTAGTTTGGGGCTAGATGGCGTTGTGTTAAATGTCCACCAATAATTATTTATTTATTTACTTCAAGCTCACCTTGAACTGCAGTCCGCACAGCTCGCACACCACGTGCTTGACGTACCTCACGCCGAGGTGCTTGCGACTCACGTGAGCAGCTAGGCGAGACCGACTCGTGAATGACACGCCGCACTGCGAACACAACACTCACACGACTGTAATCCCCAGGCTCGGTAGATATCTCCTCAGATCTCTAGTTACTTAGATCTTTGAGGATATCTAAAGAGTCAGAGGCACGTCCAAACATGACATTTGACACATGCCTACATTTTGTACAGTAGTATTCCGTACGTGACAGGTTGCAAGCCCATCGCCGCTTATAAGAATACTAACTTATGACACATACCTTCGAATTTTTGGTTCTAGGGTATGCCGGTTTCCTCACGATGTTTTATATCACCGTTTAAGAGCACTGGCATTGCGCACATACATTTTGCGAATGGAAAAACTCATTGGTGCACGATCAGGTTTGAACCCACCTTCGGATCGTGAGGCCGGGGTGCTACCACTACACCACCAGCGCTCTTTAATAAATCCTACTAATATTATAAACGCGAATGTTAGTAAGAATGTATGGATTAGTATTCTATACAGTTTTGGAGATGGGCGAGCAAACAAATAAACAGAAATGAATTTAACAAATTAACAGATTTGGATGTTTGGAATATCCAGCTAGGCTAGTTTGTATGTGCAAAGTCGTTGTTATTAAAAAGCTAGACCGATTTTGATAATCACCACATCACAAGGAAGCCGGGCCAGTATGGAGCCGAGGTCAATGACCGGAGCTGGGTGTAGAAGTTCTTTTTTGTGTATCTGTGGAGAGAAAAAGAATATATTTTCAAAATATCAATTTATCGAAGTTTGTTTACATCCTACTAATATTATAAACGTGAAAGTTTGTAAGAATGTATGTATGGATGTATGTTTGTTACTCTTTCACGCTAAAACGGCTGAACGGATCTGAATGAAATTTGGCACAAATATAGATTGTGGTTTGGAATAACACATAGGCTACATTTTATCCCGGAAAAATATAAGGTTCCCGCGGGATAGATTTATTTTGGTTTTTCAAGGTATCACGTGGGCGGAGCCGCGGGCGGAAGCTAGTAAAAATATAATTATTTCTAGCTTTTTAATCTAGTCTGGTGATTACCTTGATGTGTTCCACCAGGGACTCGTGGTCCGGATACGTCTGTTTGCAAACTATACACTCGGTAGTACTGGAATTAAAATAATAGCAAAAAATTAAAGCTGTAAACATACTATCGGATGCGGCTGATAAGTCGCGGCTTATGGACGAGTCCGAGAGGTATCAGAGGGTCTACCATGAGTTTTCACAATCTACACTCGCTAGCGACTGTAGTTAAAAAAATGTATGAAAACATGGTACAGCGCCTCTAGCGGATAGTTGGGTACTAAAACGTCACGTAGTTAACTATCCTACGTCACAGCGTACTACAGCGACTGTAGTTTGCGCTCATTAATTTGCTTACAATTTGGTACCATGAGTAACAGTTTTGACAAATGTCATAGTAACGTACTATTACTACTGTAGTAACGTCAGCCAATCTATGAAAATGTGACAACTCATGGTAGACATACTGGACAATGAAATTTTAAATTTGAGCGTTCAGACGTCCGACAACAATCTGGAATCGTCCGCGGACGGTGTTGCCAGCAGTGTTGGATTCAGACCCTTGAAAAATTATTGTCTATGGAACTTAAAATAATACTATTCGACACTAACACTTTCACTACTCGACATGTTTCTTCGTCTACATCAATGCTACCAGCCGATAGATAGATGTTGGTTGTATGAACTTACAGTATTAATAATTTAGTAATATTTTCGATTTTTGCTTGGTAATAAAAGTAACCTTCTGGCAACACTGGTCTACATAGTTGTCTATGGAATGGGCGTGGCCAGAATCGTCCGAAGACACCTTGCACACTATCAGCCGCATCCGTAAACCGCGGCAGATGGACGAGTCCGACCGTATGTTTAGCACTTTAATTTTTAAATTAACATATGGAAGGTAGTCAGATCCTCTCATCAACTATTAAAGAGCTGATGATCTTCAAACGGCTGATCAGGTCATGGTTATTTATTATATTTTATTATATTTTTTTATGGTTACCTTACCGTATACCATATCAGATAAACAGACTATATTTTATGTAGGTACCTAGCGGGCAAAGACGCGGGCGTAAGATAGTCCTACTATCTTAATCTTATCTTCTTCTTATATATAAAAATGAATTGCTGTTCGTTAGTCTCGCTAAAACTCGGGAACGGCTAAACGGATTTATCTTATCTTGGTCTTGAAATGTTCGTGGAGGTCTAGGGAAGGTTTAAAAGGTAAGAAAACGTATATTACTTAATTAGAACGCGCAGGTCAGCTAGTAATATTATAAATGCAAGTTTGGATGGATGTTAGTTACTCAATAACGATAAAACGGCTGAACGGATCTGGATGAAACTTGAAATAAAGCTAGTTGGAATGACACATAGGCTACTTTTTAACCGAGTAGGTACTAAGGTAGGTTGAATAAATATACAATTCTCATAAAAAAATCCAGTTTCCCCTGGATTTTTCATTAAGGTCTTCTTCTTCTTCTTCTTCTTCTTATGGTGTCATTAGTTATCTCGAACTAGTGTGGCGAATGGATTAAAGTGTCTCAGACTCGTTTTGAGCTCTTGACACGCGTCTTTAAACTTTAGCTTCTGCGTCATGCCGTGCCGTGAGGAAACCTCACGATGTTTTCCTTCACCGTTTGAGAGTACTGGTATACTGCACGCCTGGATTAGAACCTGCGACTTTAAAGCTTAAAGCTGGGGCCGCTACCACTACACCAGGGGCCTTACCACGAAGTGTTCCAGAACGATTCCGTAACGATTCCATTATAGAAACGTCATCACTTCCATACAATTTGCATAGGTCATGGTACGAAATATCAATGTAATACTAATTCGGTGATGTATTATGAATTCGTGGTAGGGCCCCTGGGCCTCACAACAAGCTCTAACAAACCATTTTCAGAAACTTTTTTCAAGCTACACTTGCATGCAAAAAAATCGACCCTCCTTGCATAGTAATTAAAGCCAGGAGTGGGCCGATTTTTTTGCACGCAAGTATCGACCCACCTTGCATAGTAATTAAAGCCTAGACGGGCCGATTTTTTTGCACGCAAGTATATTTACCTATACGTATAATCTTGCGTGTGTCGGACCGAGCTCAGCAGATGCCTGTGATAGGCCTCCAAGCATTTGAACTGGATCCTGCAAATCGCGCAGGACCTCTCATCAGGGGGAACTGGTGGCTTCTCTTCCTGAAAATACAAGTCAAATTAAATTAAATTTAAAAAAGCACAAACTTTGCCCGCCATTTTGTGGTGGCGGCCATCTTGTATTTGAAATTTGTCATAGTGTACTCGTATAGTGTTTTACTACTCGAGGCATTTTATTTGATACTTACCTATATTGAGGGAGCTGTGCAAAAATATGTACATAATCCTAATTCGCCATTTTGTGGCGGATTAGGTTTGACAGGTTTGCAACAGGCGTAAATCTCTCAATTATCGCTGTCAAACGTCAATTTTGTATTAGCTAACAGGCAACAGCAACCGAACACTATGTCTCCCTCTGCCGGACAATCGGTGAACAATATTTGTTTCCACCAATTGCTGTTCTGTCGCTAGTGGCGCTAGTGCTCAAAGGCAATGTGCATTCAGCAACAACTTAGCGATAGGCGGATGACTGCCTTCCGTGATACCGCTTATAGTAACAACTTGCAACCGATCGCGTAGCGGTCGCTGTCGCTTTGCTGCTGCTGTCGCTACAGCAATGTTTTACATAATAAGCCTGCCGATTTGTTACCTTTGCGTCCCGCTTGTGAGATTTGCTCTTATGTAGCAACAGGCCATTTTTGCTGACGAAACTGTATCCACAGAGCTCACAAATGCTCTCAGTCTGGTGATTCTTGCGAGTGTGAGTGAGATACGAGGTCCTTTTCCTGGAAGAAAGAAAGAGAGAAAAGCATTTTATTTTCAACTAGCTTCTGCCCGCGGCTTCGCCCGCTTTATACCTTGAAAAACAAAAACACATATCCCACGGGAACCATTCATTTTTTCGGGATAAAAAGTAGCCTATGTGTTATTCCAGACCATACTCTATATCTGTGCCAAATTTCATTCAGATCCGTTCAGCCGTTTAAGCGTGAAAGAGTAACAAACATACATCCATCCATCCATCCGTACATTCTTACAAACTTTCACGTTTATAATATTAGTAGGATACTAGTTACGCCCCGAACTGAGATCTCGCGCTCGATGTCCGCAATCCTCATTAGTATTATAATAATAATAATAATAATAATAATAACTTTATTTCAGGCAACATTAGTCTAAGTGTACAAGATGGAAAATACTTAAAAACTACGGCCCATATAAAATATATACCTTACAGTCTAACATACATAATAATAAACTAATTATTTAATTATTGGGAGCTGGAAGTGGGGGGGTGTCACCAAGCCTTCCACGGAATCGCCGAAATATGACACCCTTCGGCCAGAAATCCTCTTTCATATAGAGGGCGAGATTTGAAGTCGGCACTCGCACAACAAATGAATTGAAACTCACATTGTTGTGCGAATGCAACTTCTCCACCCTCAATATGACGTTGGTCTTCACCTTCATGTACTCCACCAGGTCAGTAGGCTTAGTGGCGAAGTGCAGCCGGGACACGTATAGTAACGTCATAGGTAGAGCGGGACGCAGCAGATGGTTCGATCCGGTCGGCGCGGTTCCACACTGGTTGCGACGAAGGGGCACCTTCTTCTTCTTCTTCTTCTCAACCCTGATGAAACCCTCATCATCTTCCTGGGTCTTTTGAGGACCCTGGGATACCGCACTGCGGGGAGGTTTACGAATCTCCCTCCCGCCGTTTGTCGTCGATTGCCGCTTGTTCGAGTTGCTGGCGGCAGCAGCAGCGTATCCACGTGGGGTGGATGCAGATATCGGTGTCGTCGCGGGGGACGGCACGTGCGGGGCGGAGGGCGCGGGGTGCGGGGCCGCGGTGGCAGTGACCGACGAGGGCGCGGGGCAGCGGGCGGCGGCACGTGGGCTCACGTTCGCTGCACTAGATACAGCGACCGGCGACTCCAACGATTCCGCGAAATCCGCTGACTTGAAACTGCAGACCGAAGCATTTAGCGCTCCGCGACGTGTGTTCACATTATTAGAGGCCTCGGGTGACCTGAATAACGAATTAGTGTTACGTAGTAACACCAGCTCGGCACGCAGTCCAGAGATGGTATTATCCGAAGCCTCTAATCTAGCCTGAACTTCGACCAAGCTTGCCTTCAGGAATGTGATGTCCTTCAGAAGCCTGGTGACGTCAACGTGGTCGAATCCCACCGGTGGAAGCTTGTGCAGCTCCTTCGCGACGAAATCCGGCACGTCGTCTGGGTCGGTCTCCTTCAGAACGGTGATGATGTCCTGGAGACTTCTTTCTCCTCCTGTATTCACGCCCTGAAGTTTTTGGACACACTGTATGTACTACATACATAGGTGCCTATGTCTACGTAAGTTGCTCCTCATCACAAACTAATATTTGATTATCCTACCTAGGTAGGTACTTATACCCGTGCTAAGACGTCAGCGGTTTTCTTAATTTTACTTATTTCGTTATATTCAAAAACTATCCATCCTAGAATAAAAATAAAAACCATTTTGGAATGTACAAGTAAACCTCTTTTATTTTTTCAACTGCGGAACTCAATATCTTTACAACCCCTTCACCGATTAAGCTCATGCTTCCCAGCAAATCGACAGCAGAATCTCTAGACCTTTCAAGTTTCATGCAGATTGTATTAACGGTTCTTAAGTTATGCTCTAACAAACATATACAAAACATACAACGACAAATCGCCCTACCTGACACTGAGATTTTTGCTCACTTCGCTCGCTCAATCAATTAGTATTACCTGAATTTCTTATTGCAAAGTTTGCATTGGAATGTGTAACCTTCATGCCATTTATCGTGGTCGCGCGCTTGATTCCTGAAACAAATATTACATTTTTTCTTTTTCCAAAGCTTTTAAAAATTTCCAAGTCACTAAATAGACTTATAGGAGTTTTATTTTACTATTTTTTTGATTTTTTTTTATTAAATGTATTATGATTAAAGTTATTTTGGTGGTATTCTTTTGGTTATCGCTGGTGGTCAAACGGCTGAACGGATTTCGACAAATGAGTCGTTGGATTTGTCTGGATTACCAGAGTGACATAAGCTACAAAATGTCAAAAAATTAAATATGGCGGCTATAAAAAGCTATTTTCAATTGCTCTTAGATTTATCAATTTTTGAAATACTATTGATTGTTATTAAACGGGTATTTATCGCGTTTTATTTACCTATTTTTGCCGACGTATCGACGTTATGTCATCCCGTGACCACGACAGTGTGTAAACCTGTCGAAACGTCGGGAAAAATAGGTAAATAAAACGCGATAAATACCCGTTCAATAATAATGTGTTCAGTAGTGCGATTACGGAACTCTGATACAATCGACACTTGTCAAAACTGGCTCAAATTTATTGAATAAACACTCTTAGGTCATACCAAATCACTTGATTACAATGAAAACGTATCGACATTGATTGTAAGAAAAGATCCATAATTGCCCCCCAGATCGCGTCAGTTTAAATTATACTTTGAAATACTAATTCTCTTACGTGGTATGCGAGATATGATCACACGTGTTGCACTGGAAGTATCTCGCGTGCGACACCATGGCGTGCGTGCGAAGTAGACGCGCACTGCGATACCGCAGGGCGCACACATCGCACTTGAACGCACCGCTGCTCTGTAATATTATAGTAAAGTTAAAGTGTTTATAAGCTGCGTTTCTTGTTAATAGCACACACTGTTCTAATACCACACACTATCTTAACATCGCACATTATCTCAATATCACTCACTATCTCAATACCACACACTATCTTAACACCACACACTGTTCTAATACCACACACTGTCCTAATACCTTCCACTATCTCAATATCACACACTATGTTAACACCACACACTATCTCAACACCGCACATTATCTCAACAACGCAAACTATCTCAACACCACACACTATCTCAATACCACACACTGTTTTAATACCACATTATCTGAACACCACACACTATCTCAACAACACACACTGTTCTAATACCACACACTATCTCAACGTCACACATTATCTCAACACCACACACTATCACAATACCACACACTGTTCTAATACCACATTATCTGAACACCACACACTATCTCTACAACACACACTGTTCTAATACCACACACTATCTCAACGTCACACATTATCTCAACACCACACACTATCACAATACCACACACTGTTCTAATACCACATTATCTGAACACCGCACACTATCTCAATAACACACACTGTTCTAATACCACTCACTATCTCAACGACACACAGTATCTCAACACCACACATTATCTCAACACCGCACACTATCTCAACACCACACATCTCAATCCCGCTTTAATGGGGTGATTTTGTTATAAAAGGAAGCCACCTTTTAAATTTCAGCTTTCTAGCTTCAGCTGTTTCGGCTCGGCGATGATGAATCAGTTAGTCAGTCAGGTTAAGCTCTTATATGTGCATATATAGATTTGAATACGACCCACCTCGTCATGTTTCTGCGTGTGGTTGCTGTAAGTGACTTCATTAACGAATCCCTTGTAGCACAGGTGGCATTTGAAAGGTGAGTTGAGGTAATTAAGTGATTTGGAACGCGCGACTACCGCCTCTATCTGCTGCTCTTTGGAAAGTACCACTTCTTCTGCGTTTATTTTGACATCTGAAATTTATAATCCTTAGAGATAGCGCGCTCGGGTTACTTTTGTCTCCGTGACTGTTTCGTCACTCTTTTCAAGTCTGTGGCTATGTATGGCGGTGCGCGCATGTTACAACGTGACTAAGTGACTAAAGCACTTATTACACTACCCTGAATTCAGGGACCCTTACCCTATCGATGTGAACACGTCGCTACAAGTTCGTACACAACAACTGACCGCCACCGCGCACGCCACCGCGGACGCGAGTTGAACGCGTTGGTTTGGCCTAACCTTTACGTAGGCATAGACACCTATGTGGTGTAATAAGAGTCAGGGCGTAAGGCGTTAGGCTCCCTTACTACCGGGCCCTGAATACCGTGTAGTGTAATACCCGTTTTAGCCATGGACTTAATAAGAGTAACGAAACAGTCAAGGCGACATAAGTAACCCCTGCGCGCTAGCTCTTACTAATATATTAATACTAGCTTCCACCCACGGCTTCGCCCGCGTTTATCCTTGAAAAACAAACAAATCTATCCTACGGGATCCGTAGATTTTTCCGAGATAAAAAGTAGCCTATGTGCTATTCCAGACTATAATCTATCTCTGTGCCTTCATCCAGATCCTTTCAAGCATGAATAATAAAGTTATTTCACGAAGGGTACATTTAAAATCAACTAATATTTTAGAAGATAACCAAAATTGTTTGTTGCGAACAATGACAAAACTGAGAACAATGACGAAACCATTAAGTAGAATGGGCCATCTAAGAACTATTTCTTACCTCTCTGATAACCCCGTTTCTCTCGTTTAATCTTTTCCCGTTTGACAATTCGCCTGGCTGTCTTAAATTTTGTTAGTGGAATATTATCTTCAGAGTCTGAAGACACTGAAAAATCTATATAGTCCAAATCAACTTTGCTTCCCGCTTCATCTGAAAATATTGAAGAGTTCAAGTTAAACAGGGTGTTACCAGTGCGTCTACCACGAGTTGTCACATTTAGATCGGCTGACGTTACTACAGTAGTAATAGTACGTTACTATGACATCTGAGGGTCTACCATGAGTTTTCACAATCTACACTCGCTAGCGACTGTAGTTAAAAAAATGTATGAAAACTTGGTACAGCGCCTCGAGCGGATAGTTGGGTACTAAAACGTCACGTAGCTAACTATCCTACGTCACAGCGTACTACAGCGACTGTAGTTTGCGCAACTATCCGCTAGAGGCGCTGTAGGCAAGTTTTCATAAAAAAATTAACTACAGTCGCTAGCGAGTGTAGATTGTGAAAACTCATGGTAGACCTACAGAATACTTTCGAAAACTTTAGGGTAAAATACCCATCAATATAAACAACTTTTTCTAAGTAATAAAACTGAGAGCGAGAGAAAAAGGTGTTTCATACCAAAGGTGTTTCATAAAAAGGTGTTTCATTACCTACTTGGCTAAAATATATGAAACAGCTGTTATTTTCGTGCCCATGATGGGTGAGAAAGGAGTGAGTGAGATGACGGGTGATAGAGGGAAATGGAAGATCATTGTTGTACCGAACACACACCTAACGTGGGAAAAGGGCAAGAAGAAGAATTTTTAATAGCATTATTTACCATTATCACCATCACTCCAATGAATTTCTATGTTGTTATCATTCAGCTCCTGTTTCACCGTTTCGGGCGCATCCTTTGATTTTGCTTCAGACTGGTTCAATGCATTAAGTGATATAGATTCTATCGGGGTTATTGTATAGCTACATGGGGTATGGTCAACCATAAACCATGTGTCAATCGATAGCTATAAAAAAACATGATGAAATTCAAATTCAAATTCAAAAATACTTTATTCAATACTAGCTTCTGCACGCGGCGTCGCCCGCGAAGTACCTACATAAAATATAGCCTATGTTCATCCTGAAAGTTCATTCTACACATTGGTAAAAGAATTTTTCAAATCGGTTCAGTAGTTTCGGAGCCTATTCATTTCAAACAAACAAACAAACAAACAAACAAACAATCAAAGTTTTCCTCTTTATAATATTATTATATCTAATATCTATATCTATATAAGAGCTTAACCTGACTGACTGACTGACTGACTGACTGACTGACTGACTGACTGACTGACTGATTTATCATCGCCCTGCCGAAACCGCTGAAGCTAGAAAGCTGAAATTTGGAAGGTGGTTGCCTTTTATAACAAAACCACCCACTAAGGCGGGATTTTTGGAAATTCCACCTCTAAGGGAGTGAAAAAGGGTGAAAATGTTAGTATGAAACTTTTTAACGCGTGGAGTGATTTTCATGAAACTTTGTTTGTGCACTTGTAAATGCAAAATAAATGGACACATGTTTCAGGATTTTTAATAAAACCATCAAAAAGGGGTCAAATGTGGGGTCAATTTTTGTATGGGAACTTTATAACGGGTGATGCGATTGGCCTGAAACTTTGTTTGTGTACTGTAAATGCAAAATAAATGAACACGTGTTTCAGGATTTTTCAAAATAACCTTAAAAAAGGGGTCAAATGTGTGGTCGATGTTTGTATATGAACTTTTGAACGGGTGGGTGGTTCGATTGGTCTGAAACTTTGTTTGTGTACTGTAAATACAAATTGATCGGACACGTGTTTCAGGATATTTCAATATAACCTTGAAAAAGGGGTCAAATGTGGGGTCAATGTTTGTATGGGATCTTTTTAACCTGGTGCGATTGGTCTGAAACTTTGTTTCGTGTTTCAAGATTTTTCAATAAAACCTTTAAAAAAGGGGGTCAAATGGGGGGGGGTCAATGTTTGTATGGGAACTTTTCAACGGGTTGTGCGATTGGTCTGAAACTTAAATTCGTGTTTCAGGATTTTTCAAAATAACCTTCAAAAAGGGGTCAAATGTGTGGTCGATGTTTGTATGTGAACTTTTGAACGGGTGGTGCGATTGGTCTGAAACTTTGTTTGTGTACTGTAAAAAATACAAATTGATCGGACACATGTTTTAGGATATTTCAATATAACCTTGAAAAAGGGGTCAAATGTGGGGTCGATGTTTGTATGGGATCTTTTCAACGGGTGGTGCGATTGGTCTGAAACTTAATTTCGTGTTTTAGGATTTTTCAATATAACTCTAAAAAAGGGGATCAAATGGGGGGGTCAATGTTTGTTAACGGGTGGTGCGATTGGCCTTAAACATTGTTTTCTGTTTCAAAATTTTTCAATATAGGTAACTCTAAAAAAGGGGTCAATGTTTGTATAGGATTTTTTTAACGGGTGGTGCGATTGGTCTGTAACTTTGTGTACTGTAAATACAAAATGAATGGACACGTGTTTCAGGATTTTTAAATATAACTTTCAAAAAGGGGTCAAATGTGGGGTCAATGTTTCTAAGGGTACTTTTTAAAGGGTGGTGCGATTGGTCTTAATTTCGGTTTGGTTTTGGATACTTTAAATGCAAAATAAATGGAAACGTATTCCTAGATATTTAAAAATAACCCTCTAAAAAGGGTAAAATTGGGTGTCAAAGTTATTATGGGATTTTTTTATTAGTGTGATTTGTTTGAAACTCAGTTCAGTTAGATACCTACTTTAAGTGAACGAAGTCGCGGGCGGGACAGCTAGTATAGTATAGACTAGTTTCCGCTCGCGGCTTTGCTCGTGAGGTACCTACATAAAATATAGCCTGTGTTACTCAGGGATAATGTAGCATTCTAATGGTGAAAGAATTTTTGAAATCGGACCAGTAGTTTTTGAGTTTATTTGTTACAAACAAAAATACAAAAATACAAAACTTTCCTCTTTATAATATTAATATAGATATAGAAAATCACAAGGATCACTTTGAAACGTGTTACAATTTAGATCTGATTTTGTACACGGTGTATTTTTGGTCAGTTTAAAGCCGGCGCCCATTTCTTTTATTACTTAATCGTATTTGTGTCGTTGGTTTAGTTTTTCAATTTGATAAGTATTTAAGGAACGGAATAGTCGAAAATATTAACAAAAGTGTGTTAAAAATATATTAATAATGTGTATATTATGATGTGACCTGGATGACCGACCTTTGTTCAGTTTTTCTGAGATTCAAATTATGTAGTCAATCCTACTAATATTATAAGCGCGAAAGTTTGTAGGAATGTATGGATGTATGTTTGTTCCTCTTTTACGCAGAAACGACTGAACGGATCTGGATGAAATTAGGCACAGATATAGTTAATGGTCTGGAATAACACATGGGCTACATTTTATCCCGGAAAAATTTACAGTCCCGTGGGATAGATTTGCTTTTGTTTTTCAAGGTACCGCGCGGGCAAAGCCGTGGGCGGAAGCTAGTAATCAATAATTCTTTATTCAGTTAAATCCCTCGGATCATTTTGAATCGTTTTACATACTAGGTGAGTCTAGGTGCCAATTCCAGTCCTATCCCCAGTCCGAGAACTGACAAGAAACTCGCTGGACCCTAGCATTTTGTTTGGATGATCCTTGTTAATTATGTTAGGGACACCTATCAAAGTTGGAGCTGATTCATCCCAAATGTTTTTGCCATCTAAGTACTTTGATATTTTATAATAAGCTTTTCGAGAGTTTCTGATTAATTACATTTTTTAATTTCCTAATCAATAAATCAAGCATGTTGCTTGGGATTATAATGTAAATATACAAGAATTGATCATATAAAGATATTAGATAAACCATCTCTTTATTGTGATGCTGTGGTGAGAGTTATCTAATTAAAGCATCTCGAAGAAATCTTTTGACTTATGACTTTATGTCTTACCCCAACACCACTGTGGTATAATGTGAGGAGCTGCTTTTGGGAGTTCTCTGCCGTTTCCAAAAGCTTGAGGCACTTTTGCAGCTGCGAGAGACAGATGTAGCAGACTGTGACTGGCCACCCATCTTGGTTAAACAGCTGAAAATTATCAAAACATTTATTTTATCTTTTAAATTTTAGAAGCGGTGAACTTAAGTGCCAATTCTAGCCGAATCCAAATCCAAGAACATAGTGTGATTATGGAACTCTGATACAATCAACACTTGTCAAATGTCAATCAAATTATTAATAAATAATGCTGGACAATCCACACCGCATCATCTAGCCCCAAAGTAAGCTACTCAAAGCTTGTGTTATGGGTACTAGATAACTGCTAAATTTAATACATTATAACATAGATAGATATTTTTTTTATTATACATAGAAAACACCCAGGCCAACGGAACGAATTTCTGCAGATCATTCACAAATTTGTTCCGAGGCGGAAATCGAACCCGCAACCTCTAGCGTCGCAGGCGGACTCTCGCCCACTGTGACAGTGTCACTGAGGTCGTCAAATTGATTGAATAAACACTCTTAAATAATACCAAATCACTTGATTACAATGAAAACGTATTGAGATTGATTGTAAGCAAAGATCCATAATCGCCCCACAGGTGAGAAACTCTTCTCGGTCCTAGCACTAGTATGAACTTTCTTACAAAGTAATAAAAATCATCATCATTTTAGCCGCATGATGTCCACTGCTGAACATAGGCCACTTGGGCATCTTAATCCTTCCACCACACTAGTTAAAAGGAACTGATGCGATTATTGACACCGTAGATGATAAACCTACATTCACTGGTGGTGTAGAGATTGTCTGTTCATGACATAAAATGCACACGAATAATTTGGTTTTTTCAACTTTATTTAAAGAGAATTTGGTAAAAGTTGAACTGGAATATGGCTTCCTCAAACAAATAAAGGTTTGAGTCTAGGCCCAGGGTATAATAAATAAGATATACGCCTGTGTCCACACTAAACATTTTAACACTAAATAAAATAACACAACCTACCTTTATTCTTGTGAGATTTTCATATACTTCTTGAAGCGGTGTGTTTGCAATCGAATGCACTCTTATATTATTAGATAAACACACTCTACACACATTAAAATTAGACATTATTATCTAACTCAAGCAACCCACAACACAATCGATAAACAAACAAACAAACAAAACAACGAACGAACGAACGGCATCGCATCAGCGAATCCGGCCGGCCGATGCGATTGTATTGGTTTGTTATTTTTCCGTACAAAAAGGCCAACATATACAAAACTAGCCTATGTGTGTATCCTCTTTTCGGGTAGAGCGTCTGTGATATCCTCTTTTTTTCTTCTTCTTTGTCTACATCTATCTCTTTTGAGATCAATTTTGCCAGTATCAGTGTTTAAATTTTTTATGTACTAATGTCGATGTCGCAAAGTCGGTAAATAAAAAGTTAATTTTAGCCATATCTAAAAGAAGAAGAAGACAATTTTAGGCAAAACATGCTGATTTGTTTTTCTACAGATTAAGAAAGTTTTAAAATAACGGTAAAATATTTAGGATTCTGTGATTAACATTACATAATCTATAAAAATACACTTGACAGTTGACACTGGCAAAATTGAGACAGCAGTTTATTACAAATCACAACCGACCGAAGCGGAAGCGAGCGAAGACGAACGTGGTTATATTATATTCTCTTTGAGACGAACAAATAAAATAAACGTAGTGATTATATTCTCTTTGAGACGAACAAATAAAATAAACGTAGTGATTATATTCTCTTTGCGAACAAACGTAATGTAGCGCGCTAGCCGTGTTTTAGTTATTTTAGTTTGTTTAATTTTATTTTAATGTTTCAATGTCTAATATAGGTATATGTAGGGTATGCCTATCCGGCAATTTGAAATTACTTTTCATTCTGCAAACCCCGTTGCAAGTAATCTATGAAAAACTTACAAAAAACAAGGTAAGCGCTAATTTTGTTTCCACGAACCTATTTTGCGTACGAAGCATAAAATATCTACCGGTAGAAATAAATCTACAAAAATGTGCACTTATCTCTACCAGTAGGGATAGCTCGGTAGAGATGAGTGTGTATATATATATAATTGTCTATGGCAACAAGAACATTCTGCCTTCATATCAAGTAACAAAGGCATTAGATGGCTTATCAGCAATTTCCTATAAACTTGTATTCTAGGTAGGTATCTTGATTTCCATATATTTTTATTTGTTCCAAGAAAATTATTGTGCCAAACATAAGATGCATTCTTACATGTGTTTCTGGTAGTTTTGATCTTCTGATAATATTTTAGTAAGTATACTGTCCGGAACCTTAGGGAACTTGGTTGCACAAACAATTATCAACAACCATATATATACAAATTTAAGCTGGTTTATGACATAAACATGTTCAAACAATAGTAAACTCTATCATACCGAAATTGGAGTTTCAAGTGGTTTGGCTGAGCCACCACCCTAGGGCGGGTCCGCCGGTTGCCAAGGTAACCCATGCGCACTATGGCTAACACAATAATACTAAAAGTAAAAACAAAAGTAGCCTTTGTTACTGTTATGAACTTACTTGGCTATTCAAGACTGGCTATGAGGTAGTTGTGGAACTTGTGGTAAGCATCATCTTTGAGTACCCTCACATTCACTTGTCAATCAACTGTCACTATTTACACAGACTAACTATCAGGTTATGCAATACACCACATACCTTCCCCCATGGTCACTTTGTTATCAATTACATTAAAGTTCACCTTTCTGATAGGTATCCTAATTCCTAACTATCCTAATATTTACATAACAGTTTATTTTAGATTATTTAGTTGCTCTGTAACATGTTTCCCTCGCATGTTACTACTGCTTGACTCGGTATACCGAGAAGCTCGCGCATTTCATTAGAATGCCCTGAAGTTTCATCGGAATCACGACGTCGTAGTTGATTTATGTGTCTGGTAACTATTGGTCCATTTTCCATCTTCACAAAGAATCGAACCGGTCCTTTGATTCTGTATATTTCTCCTTTAACCCACTTCTCTCCTCTTGAGTAGTTCCGTAGCCATACCTTGTCCTTCAGACTAAATGCTCTCACTGGTACTTCTATATTCCTTTCAATCTGTTTTTCCGCAATCGGTTTTGTGGCTAAAGGATGTATAATATCAAAACGCGTTCTAAATCGACGTTTATTCAGCATCTCAGCCGGTGATTTTCCAGTGACAGAACTTGGAGCCACTCTTAAACCAAACAAAAGACGTGGTAGTTTAACATCTATATCTGATCCGGCAATACTACGCAATTTACTTTTTACTGTCTGCACGAATCTTTCGGCTTGCCCGTTCGACGACGGACTATACGGCGGCGTCAGTACATGTTTAATACCATTGCATTTCATAAAATTCTTGAACTCCTCTGATGTGAACGCGGTTCCATTATCTGATACTAGCACTTCTGGCAATCCTTGTTCAGCAAAAATTTCTCTTAATGCTTTTATTGCACATTCACTAGACGTAGTTTTCACTATCTTTACTTCTGGCCATTTCGAGTATGGATCCACAGCAATCAAATAAACTCTTCGGTCAACTGGCCCCGCGAAGTCTATGTGTAAGCGCTGCCATGGGTTGGCAGGAGTAATCCAGGAGTGTGCTGTACTTGCTGGCATATTTCTGTTTACTTGGCAGCTGTTGCAGTTTGCTACCAAAGCCTCAATCTCGTGATCTAGTCCTGGCCACCAGAAGTAACTTCGTGCAATAGATTTCGATATAACTATGCCGTCGTGTGTCTCATGTAAAGCCTGAAGCATGTGTTCCCGCATCGGCGGCGGTATGATCACTCGAGTACCCCATATTAGACAGTCATTAGTAATGGATAGCTCTTTTCTTTTAAGCCAATACAGTTTAAGATTAGCGTCGCTTACAGTCGCTGGCCATCCATGCAGTATCCAAAACTTCACTTTAGATAAAATTTCGTCTCGCCCAGTTTGTTCAGCAATATCTTTAGCTGAGTATTGAACTGCACTAGGTGTCTCCGACAGCAACAAGACATCGTCAAGGTCCTCAGTAATAGGTTTCCAATTTTCCCCTTCTATCGGCCATCTACTTAAGGCATCTGCATTACCAATACTGGTCCCACTTTTATATACTAATTCATAGTCATGTGAATTAAGTTTTAACGCCCATCGCATCATCCTCGGAGACAGTACTTTCGGTATTGCTTTACTTGTGCTAAATATTCCAAGCAACGGCTTATGATCAGTATAAATTACCACATGTCTTCCATAGACATATTGATTAAACTTATCCAAACCAAACATGATCGCCGCCGCTTCTTTGTCTATCTGTGCATAGTTGCGTTCCGGTTTAGACAAAGTTCTAGATCCCATGGCAATAGGTTTCTCTGAACCATCATCCATTATGTGGGCCAATACAGCACCTACTCCATATTCTGAAGCATCACAGGTTAATGTAATCTTTCTGTTGTTGTCAAAATGCACTAGGGTATCTTCACTAGACAGTATCACTTTAGCTTTCTTAAATGTTTCTTCTTCTAGATTTTTCCACTTCCATTCAGTGTCTTTATCTAGAAGTCTATGAAGTGGTTCTAATAGTGTAGCTTTATTCTTCACAAACCTTTCATAAAAGTTCAGCAACCCCAAAAACGCTTGAAGTTCCTTAATATTTTTTGGGCTCTTTGCATTTTTAATTAATTGAACTTTCTGTTCACTTGGGTGGATACCATGTCTGTCCACCACATAACCCAGAAACTCCACTCTATCAGTTGCAATCTCACACTTGTTGCGGTTTAGACTTAGTCCTACCTCTTTAAGGCACTTCAATACCCTCTCCAGTCTTACATTATGCTGTCTTTCATCTCCACTTATTAGTATGTCATCCAACAGAACAGTCACTCCTGTAATACCTGCCAATGTTGTTGACATAACCCGTTGAAATATACCTGGGCATGCCTTCAAGCCATAGGGTAATCTTTTCATTTTATACAAGCCTTTTATTGTATTTATCGTTAAGAGCATGCTTGTCTCTTCAGACACTTTCAGCTGTGTATATGCCTCTTTCAAATCTAGTTTGGTAAATACCACACCACCTGCCACTTCTGAAAGTGACTCGTTGATGGTTGGCTGAGGGTATGTATCAGTTTCTGTTGCCGAATTCACAGTCATTCGGTAATCACCACACAGCCGGATACTACCATTTCTTTTGACCACTGGAACCACTGGTGTAGCCCAATTTGAGTAAGGTATCGGCTCCAACACTCCAACACTCACCAATCTGTCTATTTCTTCACATACTCTGTCTCTTAGAGCAAATGGTACAGGTCTGCTTCTCATAAATTTCGGCTGTATATCTTTCTTGCAACTTATCACAACTTCTGGTCCTTTGTACTCGCCAAGTCCTTCAAAGACATCCTTATATTTTTTCAATATTTCTGTCACAGATTCATTATTTTCGCTATTCAGGGAATCTATAAAATTAATACCTTCAACTGAAATACCCAGAGGCTTAAACCAGTTCCTTCCAAGGAGGTTACCTCGCCCCTGCCCAATGATCAATTGCAGGTTACCCTTAAAGTTTTTATATTCAATAAAAACTTCGGTCCTGCCATGCACCTGCACCTTAGCATCAGTCCAGGTGTGCAAGTTCAGATTGCACTCTTGCAAACACAGCCCGTCAGGCCAAATAAGGTCTGCTTGTTCTCGGGACATGATGGTGTAAGAGCAGCCCGAGTCAACTTCAAACTTGACCACTTTGTTATTCAGTTTTATTTCTGTCCATATTGTCGGTTCACGGTGCCTACCACCCACACAATATAATCCATTCAAAAATTCTTCCCTTTCTTGAATCTCTTTGACATCACCAGTTCCATTATTGCTTTTTTTGCACATCTTTGCTAGGTGGCCTATTTTGCTGCACGCATTACATTTAGCAGAGACAAACTTACATTTGTGATACATGTGGCTACCTCCGCATCTGTAGCAATATAGTTTCTTCTTGTTTCCTTCACCCACTGTGTTAGCGACGCGAGCAATACAATAATGTGTACCTACCTAATTGTAATTATATTGTATCGTAAATTGTGCTAGGAGCGCGAGGGGTATGTAAGACGCGCGGGGAAGGCTCCCGTGTGCGCAATTAATAAAATAAAATAGGGTAGTCAGTCGAACTAATACAAGCCTAGCGCGCGGGCGCCGTGTGCTCCCTTCCTTTAACTTTGAAATAATTAGTTTTTTCTTCGCGAATAAACCATATTTTCGTATCCAGTGTTTGACTAAAACATTCCACAATCCAACTTATCACCATTTCATACCTGCACCGCCTTCATTGGTCTTCGAGCCTGATCGTAAATGTACCACACACCGCCGAATAGCAAAAAAATGGTGAACACCCGCAGTACCGCGCGGAATGAAAGTCAAGTGAAGGACAAAGCAAAATTGCAGACCAAAATGGAAATCGACGATGGAATTTCAAAAGTGATCGATAATCCAGCACAACCTGGAACTAGTGCTGAAAGTACTAAAAAAGGAAAGGCGATAGAAAGTGAAAAACATACTATACAGTCGCAAATATCGAAATCTTTGAAAACTAGAAGGACATCATCGTCATCATCTGCGATATTAGCTGAGAAGAAAAAACTCGAACTGGAAGCTGCAAAGGAAAAGGCTCGTATTCAAATGGAATTAATCGACAAAAAATTAGCAGCTGATTTGGCAGCTGTTGAAGCCCAATACAGTCCACAAGCATCGGAAGCCGACAGCCAGAGTGATGGCAAAGACATCGAAAAGTGGCTCGAGCGCAGTCAGCAGGAGCTGGAGAAACAGAAAGCCCGCGATCATGGAACAATTAGGGGTTCACTGTTTCCGCCGCCGGAGGTCGACGGCACTAACGTACCAGTACAACAGCTGGCCAGCGCACTAAGGGACCTGGTTGTATCTACTGCAGCCAATAGCCAAAATACGAACCTACTTAGCCGCATCAGCACACCAAAAGAACTTCCACTATATTTTGGTGACCCTATGGAATGGCTGTCATTCAAAAACGCATACGAGGAATCCACGAACATATGCAACTT
The DNA here is from genome assembly GCA_963675405.1 of Cosmorhoe ocellata. Taxonomy (NCBI): domain Eukaryota; kingdom Metazoa; phylum Arthropoda; class Insecta; order Lepidoptera; family Geometridae; genus Cosmorhoe; species Cosmorhoe ocellata. Next base: position 2,802,292 of record OY776273.1, read on the forward strand.
TAGCGAAAAGGAAAACCTGTGGCGGTTACGAAAATGTCTACGTGGTTCTGCAAAAGAAGCAGTGTCATCACTATTGATAAGCACTACTTCGCCGGAAATAGTAATGTCCACACTTGAACTACAGTATGGAAACCCGGACATTATTATATCAAGAATCTTAAGTGACATTAAAAAGCTTAATCCACTACCGCAAGAATATCATAAGGACATAGTTACGTTTTCCGTGAAAATAAAAAACTATGTGTCGTCGGTGCGAGAACTAAAACGGGAAGAGTACCTACAAGGAGTCGGCGTGGTGAATATCATACTTACAAAGTTACCTACAGTGCTACTGTCTAAATGGGCGGACTATAGTTACCCGCTTATAACTGAACGTAAGAAAGCTAGACTGGATAATTTATCAGAATTTTTAAGTGAGGAAGCTATCAAGATATCTACGTGCAGTGCTAACCTGATACACCAGAGATGGGATAATAAACGAAAAAACAGTGAAAATAATCCTGCTTACAGTCAAACCGTTCTGGTACAAACAGAAAAACAAAGTGACCAGAAGTGCCGTTATTGTCGTGGCTCAGTCCATAAACTAACGGACTGCAAGAAGTTCAAAAGATCATTACGTAAGGATCGGTGGGCATATGTGAAGCGCGCAGGTATATGCTACAAGTGCTTGTTATCACAGCACGACCGGCAGACCTGCCCGGCCGCCGCCTGCGACGTCGACGGCTGCGGCGAGTCCCACCACCGTCTCCTGCATTACGTACCGAGCCCGCGGCACGATAACGGTGCGGCGACAGTGCAACCAGTGGAAACGTCGACAACAACAGAGACTGAAACTCCAGTGGAAAACGTTAATCATATTAATACTACATCGAACAGTACAGTGTTATTAAAAGTGGTACCTGTAGTCATTTACGGACCTAACGGTAAATTCAATAGTAGTGCCTTGCTAGACGACGGCTCCACCGTATCAATGATAAGTGCGAGACTAGCGGCGCGCGCGGGTCTGCGCGGGCGCAAGCTGTCGATGCGAGTGCGCGGCGCCTGGGACAATACGGAAATATTGTGTGACACGGAACTAGTGGACTTGACTTTATCAAACAAAAATGGTGATAAATATAATATCAGTGTACGCAGTGTGAATGAACTTAGCTTACCTAAACAAGATTTAACTGTAGTGAAATGTGAGAACTATAATTACTTACACAAACATAAAGATGAACTGATATCCGGTATAAACAAACCGGAAGTGCTCATAGGACAGGACAATTACCAGTTAATGTTACCTTTGGAAGTGATAGTAGGCAGGCCGAGCGAGCCGTGCGCCACCCGCACGCCCATGGGCTGGAGCCTGCACGGCAAGGTGCCACACGTACCTACATCCACGCATCAAAACCATTCTACTCTCTTCTTGAGCACCAAAGACGACTCTTATGAAAATGATGATGACGGTGAGGTCGCCTGTAACCTCCGTGAGCTTCATGACGATGTACGACGCTACTTTTCAATGGAATCAATGGGAGTGTCTGCCGCAAATCCACGGCAGAACTCTGATGACCAGCGAGCTACGCATCAATTGGAACGAACGGCCACGCTCATTAACGGCAGGTGGCAAGTGGGCTTACCCTGGAAAGACGTCAACTGCTCAATGCCTGACTCACTACCTACGGCTATAACTCGACTCAAGGGAGTAGAACATAAAATGAGAAAAAACAAGGAATATGCACAAAGATACCACGAACGAGTACAGCATTTACTAAAAAATGATTATGCAAAAGAATTAGTTAATACTGAAAATACACAAAAAACCTGGTACTTACCCCATTTTGGTGTTGACAACCCTAACAAAAAGAAGCTACGATTGGTGTTCGACGCGGCAGCGACTACTTCAAAACTATCACTAAATGACTATCTACTTAAGGGACCCGATCTACTCATGTCACTATTTGGAATAATGCTACGGTTTAGAGAAAACAAAATAGCAGTAATGGGAGATATAAAAGATATGTTTTTACGAGTGAAAATTTGTCCTGCTGATCAAAACGCCCTACGATTTATATATAAAGGCGACCCAAACAAAGATTACGACCCTGAATTGTTACAAGAACCGATAAGGACATACGCGATGACGTCATTGATATTTGGTGCTAACTGTTCTCCATTCATCGCGCAATTTGTTAAGAATAAGAACGCCCAACGCTTCGAATCGACGATGCCTACAGCCGCTGCAGCTATATATACACAACATTATATGGATGACTACATACAAAGCCTACCTGACGAGCAAACTGCGATTCAGCTAATAAAAGACATTATCTATATTCATTCGCAAGGTGGTTTTCAAATATGTAACTGGATTAGTAACAGCGAAGCAGTACTTGACAGCGTGCCAAAAGAAACTCTTGGCACCTCGGCTGTAAGGTTCAAAATGGGCCAGCAATACGACGGGGAACGAACGCTTGGACTTTTATGGCACACCGATGATGACACCTTGAGGTTCGACCTATCATTCAAAAAGGTACCCGAAGACATAATTAACGGAAATAAAATACCATCAAAAAGAGAAATGCTACGAGTCATAATGTCTATTTTCGATGTATATGGATTTTTATCACCGTTTACAATCAATGGAAAAATAATCTTGCAAGAGACATGGCGCCTAAATATCAGCTGGGACGAACCAGTCAATAAAGAAATATATAATAAGTGGCTAAAATGGATATGTTTGTTAAAATCAGTTAGCAAAATAAGATTACCGAGGTACTATCCAGCAGCTACGGCGAGAGCGAACGAAATGGAAAATAAAACTTACCTGCTGTCGTCGCAGTCGCACCTACAGGATTCGAGTACATTTGCTACGCTCGTAGCGGACCATGAGTGCGCTACGACTTCTACACATGCTACGCCGTCGCTTTCTACTAGAACTTGTTATACAAACCTACAATTGCATATATTTTGCGACGCATCAACAAAGGCATTCTGCGCTGTAGCTTACTGGCGGTGGACAGATAACAAGTTGAACGCACACGCAGCATTCATTGCGAGTAAGTGTCGCGTAGCAGGGAATAAACCGGTTACTGTACCGCGTTTGGAATTACAAGCTGCAGTATTGGCGGCTAGATTAGCAAGCACGATTACCAAAGAACACAAGATGACCGCAGAGCGTCGGGTATTCTGGAGTGATTCAACAACAGTTCTTCAATGGATTAGAAATGATTCTCGATGTTACAAGACGTACGTAGCGAACCGCTTGGGAGAAATAGACGAGCTTACAAAAATAGATGAATGGCGTTACGTCCCCACCAAGTTAAATGTGGCTGACATCGCTACCAGAGAAACTTACGACAGCTCAGTTCTTCAAAATGAATGGTTACATGGACCTACCTTTTTACGAGAAAATTGTGATCAATGGCCGCTGGACGTCGTCGAACCTGTGAACAAAGAATCTCAATTGGAAAGTGTCAATATTATAAATATCGAAAATAATAACCTACCTGTACCTACGCCTAGCAAATTTTCTTCGTGGCTACGCTTACAGCGCGCGACGTCGCGAGTACTTACCTTTATTCAGAAGGGACTGGAGGCCATACATAGAAAATTTGGACAGAAAAATCTTACCACTCTGCAGGATGACGTCATGGAAACAGCTGAGCGCCTACTACTACGGTACTCGCAGGCTCAGTCATTCAGCGAAGAGCTTACGCTACTAAAAGGGTCTGGAAACTTACCTTCTACCAGCAAACTACTTATCCTTTCACCTTACCTCGACGCATACGGGGTTCTTCGGGCTGGTGGACGGATCGACGCTGCTGTCGACGTGCTCCCAGGGGTGAAGAGACCTGCAATACTAGATGGAACAGAATATATTACTCGTTTGATTGTGAGACATTACCATGTCAATGCTGCGCACGGAAACCAAGAGACGGTAGTAAACGAGATAAAACAAAAATATTGGATAATAAGATTACGACCTACTGTCAAAACTGTGGTGGCACAGTGTATGCTATGTAGATTACGGAAATGTAAGCCAGAAATACCAAGAATAGGTGACTTACCTCATGCTAGAATGGCTCATCATAAACCTCCATTCACCTTTTGTGGAGTCGACTTGTTTGGCCCCTTGGAGGTCACTGTTGGGAGACGCCGCGAACTAAGATATGGAGTCCTATTCACATGTCTTACTGTAAGAGCCATACACATAGAAATAGTTTGTTCACTAACTACAGATTCGTTTATCATGGCTCTGCGTCGCATGGCTGCTCGGCGAGGATGGCCACAACAACTTTACTCAGATAACGGCACGAATCTTCGAGGAGCACACGCTGAACTGAAAAGGTCTATACATGAATTGAACGAGAACGCTTTAAAAGACGAAGCAATAAATCACGGTACCAAATGGACATTCATACCGCCGGCAAGCCCACACTGGGGTGGGGCTTGGGAGCGGCTCATCCGGAGCGTGAAAACGTCACTAAGGGTTGTGCTGAAAGAAAGAGCTCCTCGTGAAGAAGTATTGAGCACGCTGCTGGCTGAAGTAGAAAACATTGTCAACAGCCGACCGCTGACCCACGTATCTGTCGAACCAGGAAGTGTAGAAACACTTACTCCGAAACATTTTTTACTCGGAACATCCTTAGAAGCGCCGCAGATAGGCAAATTTGATGATACTGACCTGTACTTACGGAAACAATGGCGAACTTCGCAGCGGTTAGCGGATATGTTTTGGAACCGATGGATAAAGGAAGTGCTACCAGATTTATTACCACGAAAGAAGTGGAACAAAGAAGAAAGACCCTTGCAAGTGGGAGATCTTGTGTACGTAATCGACCCAAACAGCCCCAGGAATAGGTGGCCTAAGGGTTTGATACAAGAGGTATACCCTGGAAAAGACAAAAGAATCCGGATGATAAAAGTAAAGACTAGCACAGGAGTTCTCTCTCGATCAGCTGCGCGCGTCGCTCGAATCCCGTTAGCTGATGAGTGCTGCTAGCAGCACTGGGGTGGGGCGTGTTAGCGACGCGAGCAATACAATAATGTGTACCTACCTAATTGTAATTATATTGTATCGTAAATTGTGCTAGGAGCGCGAGGGGTATGTAAGACGCGCGGGGAAGGCTCCCGTGTGCGCAATTAATAAAATAAAATAGGGTAGTCAGTCGAACTAATACAAGCCTAGCGCGCGGGCGCCGTGTGCTCCCTTCCTTTAACTTTGAAATAATTAGTTTTTTCTTCGCGAATAAACCATATTTTCGTATCCAGTGTTTGACTAAAACATTCCACAATCCAACTTATCACCATTTCATACCTGCACCGCCTTCACACTGCATTTACCTCCATTGGTTCCCCCTCGCTATCCCTGCTCTCACTCGCTGGTTTAGCACTAGATGATTCGCCAATGTCCGGTATATTGAGCACTTTCAGGTCTTTGACACATTTTTCAGCTTGCAACGATAACTGCACAGCTGCCGTGTAGGTGAGGTTGGCCTTCTTCAGTAAACTTTCTTGTAGTTTGGTATCTTTCACTCCGCAGACTAACCTATCTCTCAGAGTTCTCTCCAAATCCACAAAGTTGCAAAACCTACACATTTTTCTGAGTGCTGCTATGTAATCTTGCATAGATTCATTTTTACCCTGTTTCCGATTGTGGAATTTGAATGATTCTACAATTTCATTTGGCCGCGGGTTAAAATGATCATCTAACTTTGATTCGATTACTGTTAAAGTAGTATCGCTCACAGACTTGGGAAACACTAACGATTTCACTAAATTATATAGATCACTGCCACAAGATGCAAAAAATACGGCTTTTTGTTTGGTTATCTCAGTCACGCCCTGCGCTACTAGAAAAAATCCAAATCGTTCTTTATACGACTCCCAATCACCGTTATTTATATCAAAAGAACCGAATCTTATATCCGCCATTGTATTCACACGTATTTTACAACAATTTCACTGGTTTTTTACAATATTTCGCAAATTTTCCACATTCGCCACTGTTATGAACTTACTTGGCTATTCAAGACTGGCTATGAGGTAGTTGTGGAACTTGTGGTAAGCATCATCTTTGAGTACCCTCACATTCACTTGTCAATCAACTGTCACTATTTACACAGACTAACTATCAGGTTATGCAATACACCACAGTTACCCAGGGATAATTTTTGAAATCTGTCTAGTCGTTTTTGAGTTTATTTGTTACAAAGAAAAATATAAAACTCTCCTCTTTATAATATTAGTATAGATAGTTAAGACAGGACTACTTCTGTCAGATCAGGTAGTAATTTAATAAAATACTGTAGTGCAATTATGGAACTCTGATACAATCAACACTTGTCAAAACTGGCTCAAATTTATTGAATAAACACTCTTATGTCATACCAAATCACTTGATTACAATGAAAACGTATTGACATTGATAGTAAGCAAAGATCCATAATCGCCCCCCTGAGTTTATTATGTACCTATACCTACATTATAACTTATATTTCTAGTTGATTACAAAAGATGGCCGACCTGAGACAGTATGCTATATCTGCCTCTCTCAGTTACAAAGATATCTTCGCCTTTTGGACAAATCACAAAAATCTGAAAAAATCCTGATACAACTGTTCAATAGCGGCATTGAGGTATTTCTTCTTTGTACAAATAGTTTGAACTATTGTCATAATAGTTTGAAGATAAGGAATGATCTATTCTCATCAACAAACTGGATATTGGTGGTGATTGACCGGCCTCACAGCTCAGTTGGTGGTAGCTCTGCCTTCTGCACTGTAGGTTGTGGGTTCGATCCCCAGGACTAACATTTGTGTGATGAACTCAGATGTTTGTTCTGTGTCTGTATTTACAAAAAAATATTTTATTAATCTATCAACAATTTGGTTCCCATAGTGCAAGCTTTGCTTAGTTTGGGGCTAGATGGCGTTGTGTGCACTGTCCACTAATATTTATTTATTCTGTTCACAAAAAAATTCCTAAAATATTATAAATTTGAGAAGAGAAAAAGGGAGGCCTTGGCCCTGTAACAGGACATCACAGTTGTGGTTGGTGCTCAACAAGGTTTGAACCCACGACCTTCGGTCGTCAGGCAGGGCCTACCACTACACCACCAGTGCTATAACATATTCGTAAATACATTGGTACTAGCTTCTGCCCGCGGCTTTGCCCGCGTGAAAATCAAAAACAATCTATCCCGTGGGAACCGTAAAATGTAGCCTATGTGTTATTCCAGACCATAATCTATATCTGTGCCAAATTTCATTCAGATCCGTTCAGCCGTTTAAAGAGTGTAAGAGCCGTGAAAGAGTAACAAACATACATCCATCCATCCATCCATACATTCTTACAAACTTTCGCGTTTATAATATTAGTAGGATATGATTATATCCTCGGTTTCCAGATAATGCAAGAGACAGTAGCAGTACTCAACAGAGGAATAAAACACAATTTCTGTACAACCACTGTACAAATCTACAGTTCCAAAGAAGAAAGTAAAGCGATTCTAAAGAAAGAACAAGATGAATTTACTAAAGAAGAAAATTCAGTAAGAAATATGCTGATAAACATAAGCAAAACAAGTAAGTTATAACAAGAAAACTAGCTTTTGCCCGCGACTTCGTCTTCGTAGAAGTAGAAGTTGTTTGTAATAGGATTTCTAATTAGTTTTTTAACTCCGTTAGTAGTAATAGTAGTACCAATATAAAAACGATCACAACCAGGGTTGGATTCAGACCCTTGAAAAATTATTGTACATGGATGTTAAAATTATACTACTTTGACTAAAATTATACTACGTTTCTGTTTTCATCGATTTTGTTTTGAATTAAAATAAAATAGCATTTGTTAGTGAAATTTTGTAATATTAATTACTTAAAATATTCACAATTTAATCAAATTGAGGCAACTGGATGTCTATTTCAGCCAATTCGTCAATCGGAACTTTGTCCTTTGCATTAACACGATGTTAAATTTTCGATCTTACTTTCTTTTACCGCATCGCATGAAAGAATCAGTGAGTCCCCCTCTTTGTCTTTGCCTGATTAGATGTTGCCATACGTACAGAAAATCTCAATACTGTAGGGTAAATGTTCAAAATTACTACCAAATAAACAAATCGGCTTGAACATAAATTTATACTACTTTCGCGTAGTATACTTGCATTACAATACTACATACTACATATCATGAAATTATGGTACAAATAGTATAATTATACTACGAAATCCAACCCTGTCACAACTGTAATCCCCAGGCTCGGTAGATGTCGCCATAGATCTCTAGTTACTTAGATCTTTGAGGATATCTAAACAGGTAGACAGAAGCACGTCCAAACATGATATTTGGCACGTGCCCACATGTTGCACAGCAGTTAGTATTCAGTACGTGACAGGTTACAAGCTCATCGCCGCTTGTAAGAATACTAACGTATGACACACACCTTCGATTTTTGGTTCTAGGGTATGCCGGTTTGCCGGTAACGATAGCATTGCGCAAATACATAGAAAAACTCATTGCACGACCAGGTTTGAACCCACGACCTTTGGATCGTGAGGCGGGGGTGCAACCACTTCACCACCAGCGCTCTTAATCAATTTGTCAGACTCAAAACAACTTTCTTATATTATGATGTATTGTTTCAGTGGTTGATTCAAACGCAGCCCTTTGCAGGGTTTGTCTGGTTGGTGATGTCAGAACATTCTCTATCAGAAACACAACGCTCCAAGCTATTTTTGAAAATCTCACTGATACTAAGGCATGTGCTGCAATTACAACCCGGTCACATTATCTCGAGACCTCGCTGGAATGCGAACCTCCCGCCCCGTTCTCCTTTCACCTCCCCGCGCTCGCACTTTCTCGCTTTTGCGCACCATATCAGAGCGCCGACGCGACGTGACGTCATTGACGCCAGGTCTCGAGATAATGTGACCGGGTTGTACGTTATTCTGATAATAACAAATCATTATATTATTTTTACCTGATCTGAACACATTATTATCTTATACCTTTAAATGAGCAATTCTTGAATATAATATGTACCTATATTCTGAATCTTAGAAACGGCTCCAACGATTTTCATGAAATTTTGTATGCAGGGGGTTTCGGGGGCTATAAATCGATCTACTAGGTTTAATTTTTGGAAAACGTCGGTTCACAAAAAAAACCGAGCTATGCTCGGTCATCCAGGTACTTAGTATTAAACGGGTATTTCTCGCGTTTTATTTACCTATTTTTCCCGACGTTTCGATAGGTTTACACACTGTCGTGGTCACGGGATGACTGAATACCTGTCAAAACGTCGGCGAAATAAGGTAAATAAAACGCGATAAATAAAATAAAAATCGTTTATTGCATTTTTGTACATAGCATTTTTATGTAGCCCTACTTACCAAACTTAGTTAAAAAAAACTTGTGTCTTGGCAATTAGTGCCTCTCCTTAAAAAAAAAGCAGATTTATGTACTATACACGTAAATACCCGTTTAATACTACTAATAATGTGTTCAATCGCGTTTAAAAAAGTCTATAATCTGTTTCAGCTCGTCTCGGAGATAGCTAAGCCGGAGTCTGTATGCTACATATGTCATTGTCAGCTAATGAAATGTCGTAAATTCATCAACAGATCGAGGAAGTCTGAAAATATCCTAACTGAGTTGTTCCGCAACGGCATACAGGTATTATGTCACCATAAATATATTCAGCGGTGACAGAAAAGATAAGAAGTAATAGGTTAGCGTGGTATGGGCATGTTATGAGAAGAGATGAATGTCATGTGACAAGGAGAGTGTTAGGTATGAATGTGGATGGACACAGGGGTAGAGGTAGGCCAAAGAAAAGATGGATGGACTGTGTGAAAGATGACATGGGTAAGAAAGGAGTGAGTACTGAGATGACGAATGACAGAGGGAAATGGAAGAAGATCACATGTTGTGCCAGATCGAGGAAGTCTGAAAATATCCTAACTGAGTTGTTCCACAACGGCATACAGGTATTATGTCACCAATCACATAATTATTATGTCACCATAAATACAGTCGTGGTCAACTAATTAGGGACATGCAAGATAGTGAAGAACAATAACCGGTTATGTACATACAAATATAAAACCCTATTGATTTCTCAGTAACTATTATTTGCATAATTTGGTCCGATTATTATGCTTTAAATGGCTGTAAATAAAAGAATAAATAAATAGAAAAAAGTATTTAATATCAAAGGTTGAACATGTATTCAATTTTAAGGTATAATTCTGTAGCTGGACATTTAATTAAGGACAGTAAACTATAATGAAAAATAGAGTTAAACAAAACTAATAATCTGCAGTATTATAATATCTTTAACAGCTCCATTTTATTACGTGTAAAATCAGTACCCAGTAGCAAAACCTTTGTTAGTAATTACCGCTTGACACCGATGTGGCATAGACATTATCAGTTTCTGGCATGTTTCGACAGGAATGTTTGCCCATGCCTCACAAAAAGCTTCATTAAGTTCATCTAAAGTTGTGGTACGATAAGTGGCTACTTTTTTCTTGATTTCGTGCCAAAGGTGCTCGATTGGGTTAAGGTCCGGGCTATTTGCTGGCCAATCTAGCACCGATACTGACTGACTGGTAAGAAACGACTTGACTGAACGGGCGGTATGTTTTGGGTCGTTATCATGCTGAAACGTCCATATAATAGGGAGATGCTCCTCAGCATAGGGAAGCATCGTTTCCTCCAATATTGCCTTGTATTGATGTTGGTCTAAGTTACCCTGAACTTTCCTCACAGGTCCCACTCCACGTCCAGAAAATGAACCCCACATTTTAATGTTTCCACCGCCATGTTTCACCTGCTTTTTTGTGAATCTTGGATTCATTTCCGCTTTTACTGGACGCCGTACGTATTGCCTTCCATCTGAAGAAATCAAATTAACCTTGGTCTCGTCAGAGAATAATACATGTTGCCATTGGGCGTAGGTCCAATGTCCATATTTACGTGCAAACGCCAAACGAGCATTTCTATGTTCTTTCTTCAACAACGGTACTTTGCGAGCCACTCTTCCGAACAACCCTGCTTCTACCAGACGTCGTCGAACGGTCCTAGCTGAGACACCAGCTCTTTCGTCTGTCCCAAACACTTCGTGTTTAATTAAAATAGAGCCTAGAAACGGATCTTTCTTAGCTAACCTGGCTATCATTCTATCTTCTTGCGGAGTTGTTTTTCTCGATCTTTTTGTTCTGGGCACATTTAAATCTATGTTATTGCGTCTGACATGTTGCACTGCATTGTATACCATAGTTTTTGAACAATTTAAATGTTCTGCTATCCTTCGGTATGGCCAACCATGCTCGACAACAAACTTCATGATAATTTTTCGTAGTGTTGGATCGCAACTTTTATTTTTACCCATTTTTCTTCAAAATATTTTTCAAAACTTAAAATAAATATCGGGATTGCCGCCAAAACTACCACGAAACAATAAGAGAAGAAGTAAAAAAGTATTGAGATTCAAATTTTGAAAATAGAACGCAATATCTCAGTGTCCCTAATTAAATGGCCAGCCAGCATTATTTGAACAAATAGCACTACGATAATCTATCAGCTATACTGTAAAGAGGTTTAATGTTTAAGAAGTTGTTATTGTTTGTATAATCGGGCACATAAATGACTAATTATACTTACATGTAAGAGATATGGAATATGGTTTAGACTCGTTGGAAAATAAAAAATAAATTCACAATTCGGTTTAACCAAAGAGTGTCCCTAATTAGTTGACCACGACTGTATATTCAGCGGTGACAGAAAAGATAAGAAGTAATAGGTTAGCGTGGTATGGGCATGTTATGAGAAGAGATGAATGTCATGTGACGAGGAGAGTGTTAGGTATGAATGTGGATGGACACAGGGGTAGAGGTAGGCCAAAGAAAAGATGGATGGACTGTGTGAAAGATGACATGGGTAAGAAAGGAGTGAGTACTGAGATGACGAATGACAGAGGAAAATGGAAGAAGATCACTGTTGTGCCGACCCCACATAACGTGGGATAAGGGCAGGAAGATGATGATGATGATGAAATATGTATGATTGATATTCACTATTTGCAATAACACTACTAATAGGTAATAACAGTCGTGTCACCAACAATAGAACCAATTCTAAAAAACTTGACAAGTGTTAGTCGGACTCGCCAATCGAGGGTTCCGTACAAATTTTTTATGATTTAATTACAAAGTGATCCTTAAAGGGTTCCGTTTATTCCTTTTGAGGTATGGAACCATAAAAAGTAAATTATTTTATGATTCGTGCCTTAATTTGATTACTCTGAAATACTTTAATTCTAGTATAGGCGACCACGAAATTGGTTTACCACTTTTGATGACATCTCCCAGTAACATAATTATTCGCTAAGGATTACTATGACAGATTCTGACGTATAGCAGTTATTAATCTGTCAAGCGAAAATAGCCCTTGATGTTTTGTATGTGCAAATGATATTCAGCCTTAGAGTGGTAAACCAATTTCTTGGTCGCAAAACCTATGTGTTTTCAGGCAAAATAGGCAGTCCTTAAAGCCCTATTACACTACACGGTTGGCAGGGCCCTGTAGCAAGGGTGGGCGTGGCCCCTTGCAAGGGAGCAAGGCTTGCCGGGTACTCCCTGACACCCTAGTATGGGTCCCTTGCTCCCTAACTCTTATTACACCACACTTATTCACTTTCCCTGGAGAAAGTGTAGTGTAATAAGTGCTTTAAGTATATCAAGTCTGTACCAAGTACTGAATGTAAATTCATTATATTTTCAGCTAACTCAAGAAGCAATTAAAATTATCAACAGTCGGATAAAATCCAATCTTGTGATGTCACCTGTAGCGTTATTGTCTCACTGTTGTCACGGAGATATTTGTAAAGAAAATTTGAAACAAGATAAAGATATGAATACTAAAAGTTTGGAATTTGACAATGCAGAAAAAGGTATCTTCTTATATTATATTCTTATGGTGTGATCTGACTGCGGAATGAAAAAGGAGGGTAATTTAAGAGGAAATGGAGATGTATGTCATTTATATTATGGATTTGTCTGGATCACAAGAGTGACATAGGCTATACAAAATGTCAAAAAAAGAAATATGGCGGCTGTAAAAATCTATTTTTAGTTACATTATCTGGGTTTTTTTTTATTTTTGCAATGGATACAAGTTTTTCTTTAATGTTAGGTGCGTGTGTAAGTACTGAAAAGTTAATAAACCAACATGTTTTTAAACTACCGCCCACGGCTAGGCCCGCGTGGTACCTTGAAAAACAAAAGAATCTGTCCCACGGGAACCGTACATTTTTCGGGGATAAAAAGTAGCCTATGTGCTATTCCAGGCTATAATCTATCTGTGCCAAATTTCATTCAGATCTGTTCAGCCGTTTCAGCGTGAAAGAGTAACAAATATACATCCACACATTCATACATTCATACAAACTTTCGCGTTTATAATATTAGTATGTACTTCTATTTACAGATGCACTTACACAAAGAGAATCAACTCCCGAACTGTCTGAAGAACAAATGGATGTTGATTGTATAGCATTAGAAGATTCCAGTTGCAAAGTTTGCAGCTTCAAATGCGAAAACACTCGTAAATTTAACGAACACTTGCGTTTGCACGATCCCAACAGAGAGTATGTGTGTGAAATCTGCTCGTATAGATACGCATCATCAAGCCATCTAGTAGCACACAAACACAACGTCCACGGTACTAAATATAAATGCCGTGAATGCAACAAGAAGTTTACGAAAGTAGGACCATATAATATGCATATGCTATTACACACAGGAAAGCCAATATTAAAATGTGAAAAATGCAGCCAAATATTCAAAGATAGGCACGCTCAGAAACATCACTATCGCAAGAGGCATCGTGAATTTACCTATAAGTGCAAATACTGTAACACTAAATTACTCTGTCGGCAATATTTGATTGAACATATCTTCAATATCCACGCCCAAAAGTTTCCACACTACATCTGTGATATATGCGGCAAGAAATTTTCCGAGAAAAGCCACCTCAGAAAACATTTAGCTAGAGTCCATTACAAAAAGGAAGTTTTTGATTGTGAGACGTGCGGTAAATCCTTTTCTTCCAAGAATGTATTGAAGCAACATCAGTTTGTACATGCTGTGAAAAAACCTTTTGAATGCAATTACTGTTTCAAAACATACTGTACTAAGCTAAATTTGATGGTGCATATCATGAAGCACACCGGAGAAAGACCGTTTGCTTGCAATGTATGCGATAAAGGTTTCAGAAGCAAATATTTGCTAAAAGAACACACAAGAACCCACACTAAAGGTTTGTATACTTGTAATATTTGCAATGTGGATTATAAAAGAAAACAGTATCTCAATGAACATGTTAAGACTCACACAACAGGCGTTGTTCAAACATATGCCTGTGATCAATGCGGCAAAATCTTTTCATTGAAGGCTGAACTGAAAATTCATATGTACCAACACAAGAAGATACGCGTAGAAACGCCGTATGTGACATGCGAGATATGTGATAAACAAATCAAAAACATAAGAGAGCATATGATTACCCATACATTAAAAAAAGCATATACTTGCAATGAATGTGAAAAGTCTTTCTCTAGAAGAGGAAATTTCATCTTGCATGTTAAAACTCACACTGGAGTTAAACCGTTTTCTTGCGATATTTGCAAGAAATCCTTTGCCATAAAAGCCAGCTTAAAATGCCATTTAAAAACTCATGATCCAGTAAAGCCATACAATTGTAATATATGCAATAAGTTTTATCAATCGAAGTATCAACTATCGACACATATGAAAAGACATTTCAGTGAAAAAAGAGAATTTGCTTGCGATCAATGCGATAAAAAATTTGCTGAAAAACGTTCCTTAGAATACCACAAAACAAACATACATATGGACAAAAAAAAACAATACTTTATATGTGACTTGTGCTTTAAGGTGTACACGATCAAAAATGATTTCATCAGACATGTTAAGATGCACAAAGGCAAATCACATTTCCCGTGTGAAGGGTGCAAACAAACATTCTCTGAAATAGGCACATTGGCTAAGCATATGAAAAAGCATATCTCGGACAAAACATGGCGTTGTACCTTGTGCGGTAGAGTATTTAAGCGAGGAGCTATGTGCCGACATTATTTGATGGCTCACAAAGGTATAAAGCCGTACAGCTGTAATGTATGCGAAGAGGAGTTTGTAAAAATAGAACAGGCATACTACCATTACTTGAGATCCCATGGCGGCGACATGCCGTATACATGCCGTGTCTGTAATAAATCATATACACGCAACAGTGGTCTGAGAAAACATTACATGATAGCTCATTTCATAACCGATAAATAAATATGTCGTATTTTAAAAGGTATTTTTTATTTAAGTATAAGTACCAAAATGTAAAATGATAATTTTTAAAATGGTTAAATTTATAATTTTTACGTTAAATTTATAAATTTAAACGCTATTTTTTTTTGGAACGAAGTTCCATATCGCGCGTTGTGAAAGGGGGCTAGACGGAAAAAATTCTCACGAAAAGTTGTAACGACAATTTTTGCTATACCTATTAAGCTATTGTAAGTTGTGCGGTGGGCGTGCGCATGTTTCTCTGTCTGTCTCGTTCTTTCAGGAACTTCGTTCCATCCGGGTATCCCTTGACACCTCTCAACTTTTTTTTGCAAAGATGGGTTTAAAGAAATTTTGGAGAAAAAGATTTTGGATGTTGCAAAATCGACATTATTTTATTGTTTGTTGTTAATCTAGCTACTGAATAGTCAATGGCTAGTCCAACTCCAATGTTTCATTTTTTAGTGGAATACTGTAAACATACCTAGAATCAAGACCAGTTTAAAGTCGCTCAGCGAGCTATGGAACGAGCTATGCTCGGAGTTTCTCTGAAGGATAGAATACGTAATGAGACTATCCGACACAGAACTAAGGTTGTCGACATAGCTCAGAGAATTAGCAAGCTGAAGTGGCAGTGGGCTGGCCATATCTGTCGAAGAACCGATAACCGTTGGGGTAAACGAGTTCTCGAGTGGAGACCGCGGCTCGGCAAACGTAGTGTTAGCAAAATAAAGGATACCCGTCGCAAGATTATATATATTATATTATATTATGATTAATGTAGGTACGCATACACTACCACTGACATTAACTGACACTACCTTAAATTTATTGATAGATTTGATGTTAAATTTAGTCGTATATTTGACATCTGACATTAGCAACAGCGACGCTAATCAAGTAACGATCTGTAGAGATTATGTACCTACTATATAAATTAACGATTAGCATATACTGAAATTTTATAAATTCGTTATAAATTTTAACTACATTTTTGATTAATTTAGATGTAGTAATTTCAAATGATTATTTGAAATTCACAAATCCGAAAGTGTTGATAAACAGGTTTCCTAATTTTGGCAACGTCGCAAGTAAATCATTACCTAAATAAATTTATTTGTAGATCATAATTAATACTGATATTTTTAGTGAATTTAGATGTGGTTAAGTTTAATAATAGATTATTATTTCCGTCCCGGAAATAACACTTTCACTATAATTTAGCAGATAAAACAAATATCAATTAGTACGTTTAATTAAAATTCTGTTTATTGTACCATAATTTAGGGCTGTATTTATAATGTATTTAGATATAATCATTTAGCTAATATTTCAAATTAATCATCCAGGAAACACAAGTGCACCGGATACTGATAGAATAATTTTTATTTAAAATTGTAAAATGACGGTTGAGGGGTATATAAAAGGGGAAGCCGTACAATAAAATATACTTTTCTTAATCTAAAATTGGTGTAAGGCAGACTGCTCGAAATATATAAGTGTGGTAAATCAATCTGATTTTTAATTTTATCTACTGTCGTCACGGACCCTCACAATTCAGAAGTGGGATAAGAAGAAAATGTCTGGCCCCTACGTATCTGGACTAGGCATAAAGAAAAGAAAAACCCTCCAAGAAGCCTCTACAGAAGATGAAGAAACCGAAAATGGCGCGGTTTTTTTTTCTGATGACGGTATTTCCTTATCAAGAAAACGACACAAAATAAGCCATACCGACGCAGAAGTAATTCCCAAGTTCCGACCTGAAGATAACTCTAGTAACATTAGCAGTTGGCTACATAAAATTGATCAGCTTGGTGAAGTTTACGGATGGAACGCGACTGAGAGGCAATTCGTAATGCAGCTTCGCCTTCGAGGATCCGCCAGGCGCTGGTATGACGATTTAGATGACTACAACCTCGACTGGGATGGTTGGAAAAAAGCTTTGGAAACCGCTTTCCCAAGATCCATCGATTACGTGGACAAGCTCGAGAGTATGCTGGCAAGAACAAAAAAAGACTCTGAAACCATGACAAAGTATTATCACGACAAGGTATCGCTTCTCAAAAAGTGTAACATCCTTGGAGAAGAAGCCATTTCGTGTATCATCAAAGGTCTGCCAGTGGAACTACGTGCAAATGCGAAGGCGTTTCAGTGTCAGTCACCCGAGATTCTCTACTACGGATACCTGTCGTCGCTTGAAAATTATAAAACTGTAACATCATCACGGCAAGACACTACAACATCACGGAAATCCACCTGGAGAAGAGGAGCAGCCGATGCAAGTTCAGCCGTGCCAACGCAGCAGCAGGGAGTGAAACGGTGCTACGTCTGCAGACGAAGTGGACACGAGGCGCGGGATTGCAGAACTCAACAACGCTGTGAAACCTGCCAGCGTGCCGGACACACCACAGCCACCTGCTGGTTCAAAGCTACTCCTGGGTCAACTGCGCAACAAACATCTCGGGTCAGTCAAATTTTGTATACTACAGCCAATTATTTCTTGAGCATATACAAACTCCTCGCATACATCGGTGCGGAAAAAATTTTTGCTTATATTGACACTGGAAGTAGACTGAATATACTAACCCAAACTAAAGCGAAACAGTTAGATTTAAAAATTTCACCGTCAACCGTTATAATGCGAGGGTTTGGAGGTGCGCACACACAGTCTCTAGGTAGAACATTCATAGAAATTTGCATTAACGAAGTGTACTTGAGCGGCTATGTCGAAATAACTGACTACGATCTGTCTGATATAGACCTAATTATTGGTCAGCCGATGATAAATCTGCCCGGTATAAGCTTAGTTACTACCTCAAACTCTGTTAGATTTATAAAAACTTCTGCCGTAAATGATTGCTTCAAGCATATTGAACTAAAAAATTTAGACTGCAACTCGAAATACGATGTTCTTTTGAAACATGATATAAGTATACCAGCTCATTGCGTTTGTCTAATTGATGTGTTTGTAGATATTGAATCCAACGATGACTTGCATTTCTTAACAAACTCTGTTCACTTGCAATTAGGTAAGCTATGTTACGCTATTCCTGGAGGATTTATCTGCATTGAAGGGCGGTTACAATTTATTAATATGAGTGACCTAGCAATTTCTCTACCAGCCCATAAGTTAATAGCACGTGCTGAAATAGTAGTTCATGTACCTAATAACGTTCATAACGTCATGCCTCTAGAATCATATTCTAACCCATCAGGTTACCCTAGAGTGTTAGATAAAGAAGAATTAGATGTAGGAGAGCTAGAAGGTGCTAACTTCGATAGACTCATGACCCTATTAAATAACTACAGTCATATGTTTGCTAGGGATACTAAAGATTTAGGATGCACAGATCTAATAGAAATGCGTATTCAGACAACGACTGACAAACCGGTACACTTTAAACCATACAGACTATCTCACAAAGAAAACGAAATTGTTAATGAAAAAGTTCAAGATCTTTTGGATGCCGGAATAGTACGTGATTCGATGTCTGAATATGCAAGTCCAGTTATTTTAGTGAAAAAGAAAAACGGAGAATATCGGTTATGCATAGATTATAGGGCTTTAAATTCTCAAACTATCAAAGACCGTTATCCTTTACCACATATAGATGACCAAGTTTCTAAGCTGGCGGGAAAATCTTATTTCACAACCCTTGACTTGGCTCAAGGTTATCATCAAGTAAAAATAGCTGACGACTCTATTCACAAAACAGCTTTCGTAATCCCTTCTGGACAGTATGAATTTATGAAAGTCCCTTTTGGGTTAGCCAATGCCCCTGCTGTGTTTTCCAGACTTATACGCCTAGCACTAAATGACGTTAGAGATAATGTCGCGACGTATCTTGATGATGTCATGTTACCTACCATAACCGCAGAAGCGGGGATACAATTGCTAGAACATGTTTTGAGATTATTGGAAAAAGCTAATTTAAAATTAAATTTGAGCAAATGTTCTTTTCTTAAAACAAGCGTCAATTATTTAGGATATGAAATTGCCGCAGGTACAATAAGACCTGGCCAAGCTAAAATCAATTGCGTTTCAGAATACCGAAAACCTAGGAACGTCCACGAAATTCGACAATTTATTGGATTAACTTCATATTTTAGAAAATTTATTCGTGGGTTTGCTCAAATTGCACTTCCTCTAACAAAACTAACAAAGAAAGATGTAGGATGGGTCTGGGGTCCAGAACAAGAAAGAGCGTTCCAAACATTAAAACACCAGCTAATAGAGAGACCAGTACTGGGTATTTACGATAGTAAAGCAGTCACAGAATTACATACCGACGCAAGCAAATTAGGGTTAGGTGGCATTCTTTTACAGTATCAACCCGATAAATCGATAAAACCAATAGCATACTTCAGTAGAGTAACATCTAAAGAGGAACAATTTTACCACAGCTACGAACTTGAGACTCTAGCCGTAGTAGAGTCACTAAAACGTTTTCGCATCTATTTGACAGGTATACCTGTAAAAGTAATTACAGATTGTGCAGCCTTGCGAACTACTTTGGTAAAAAAAGATCTTATACCTCGTATAGCTCGGTGGTGGCTGACTATACAAGATTTTGATTTACAAATAGAGTATCGACCTGGTGAACGTATGAAGCACGTAGATGCGTTGAGTAGGAACCCCTTTACAGAAACCATTTTCCGAATTGAAGAGTCAGACTGGTTAATAACACTTCAATTACAAGACGATAATATACAACAAATACTTACACAGTTAAAGGAACACACAACTAACCCAGACATAAACAATAATTACGTTATCAAAGAAAACAGTTTATATAGGAAAACTTTTCATGGCGAACGCTTTGTTATACCAAAACTAGCAAAATATGGCCTTCTGCAGAAGTATCATGATCAAATAGGGCACCCTGGATTTGAAAGGTGCGAAAAAGCTATCAAAGCTCAGTTTTGGTTTAACGGAATGACACGGTTCATAAGAAAATACGTGAAGTCATGTTTACAATGCGCCTATGCTAAATCAGGGTATGGTAGGGCACAAGGGGAGCTATATCCTATCGAGAAAGTACCAGTGCCCATGCATACTTTGCATGCCGATCATTTAGGTCCCTTCGTGAAAACTAGAAAAGGGAACACGTATGTGTTAGTTGCTATAGACTCGTTTACAAAGTTTGTGTTTGCCAGAGCTGTAAGAAACTGTAGTTCGATAGAAACAATTAAACACCTAAAAGAAATAATCACACTATTCGGCAACCCCACTAGAATCATAACAGATAGAGGTAAAGCTTTTACAAGTAGATATTTCAAGCAGTTTGCAGAAGAAACTCAATTTAAACACGTTTTGAACGCTATAGCAAGCCCTAGGTCGAACGGTCAGGTCGAACGTGTAAATCGCACAATTATTGATGGTCTAAACACTATGTCCGAAAATGAGAGTACATGGGATGAGAAGCTTTCTGATGTCGTGTGGGGAATAAACAATACACCTAACTCTACCACAACGTTTTCCCCGTTTAAACTCATGTTCGGACATGATAACTCTCGTTTACCAGCCTATCCGTCAGGGTCATCTCAAGACTTTGCTTCCCAAGAGCAAGCATTGCAAAATAGAAGGCAGAATGCTAAATTACATATCGATAAAAATATGACTCTCATGAAAAAACAATTTGATCGAACTCGTAAAAAATGCACCAAGTATTCGATAGGTCAGCTAGTTTTATGGAAAGATGGAGCTAGTAGGGACCCTTCTGCTAAAATTTCCCAAAAACTAAAAAGTCCTTATGCTGGCCCTAAGGCAGAACCAAGCCTAGATCGTTATACGATTTGTAGTGTCAAGGGAATGAAAGGATATAAAAAATTCAGTGCAGTAGTACGGGGAGAAGTTTTAAGACCCTACAAAGCCATTGCCTCTGATGCAGATAGCTCATCTAGTGATAAAGAGGTAGATAGAGATGATCTTATAGACCTGCTTGAAAGCTAGCGTTATCTAGGTTAAAGTTAATTAGTTATAAGTATTTATTATAATGGTTCAAAGGTTTAACTTTATTATTAAATGCCTATCTGTAAATAAAAATTCAACAAAATATAGGTATAGTTATTTATTACATTAAGTAATCCTTGAATCCGATGTGCAAGCAGGCATGTGAAACTCCGTGTTATCAAGCTGAAACACACAACTACATATTATAAGAATAATAATATCGGAACAAAGTAGGTGCCTAAATAAAAAGGAAATAAAGTAGAACCTGTACCTACACGTCTTAAGTGGCCATTGACAACATATTTGACTATCCACTTAGATATAATGTCTGTATGAACCTTGTATACTTGAACCTTTGTATACTTGAAGTCTGTGTGACTAATGTCGTCTGTGTGACTAATGTCGTCTGTGTGACCTACGTTAGTAACGTCTAAGTGACCAATGTTAGAAAATGTCTATGTGACGTGATGTGACCAATGTCTGTGTGACTAATAACATCTGTGCCGCCTACGCTAGATAATGTCTGTGTGACCTACGTTGTCTTTTATCTATGAAAGAAAAACGTGCTCAAAAAATAATAATAATATACTATCTGTGTGATCTTACCAATATTACCGTCTTAGTGACTAAAGTTGTACGAGATGCTTATCATTTATTTATACTTACGATTATAAAAGTATCCATGGGAAGTATACTACTGCCCATCTTTAGGTAATTACCAATTATTCTGAGAAAAATATTGCCTTTCTTTTCTCATTTCCAGGTAGCTGATGGCAGCGGAGCCGGCTCAGCGGATAACAGGACGCCAACCGATCGCCGTGGGTCACGGCAGTTGCAGGATGGCCGAGTGTTAGCAAAATAAAGGATACCCGTCGCTAGATTATATATATTATATTATATTATGATTAATGTAGGTACGCATACACTACCACTGACATTAACTGACACTACCTTAAATTTATTGATAGATTTGATGTTAAATTTAGTCGTATATTTGACATCTGACATTAGCAACAGCGACGCTAATCAAGTAACGATCTGTAGAGATTATGTACCTACTATATAAATTAACGATTAGCATATACTGAAATTTTATAAATTCGTTATAAATTTTAACTACATTTTTGATTAATTTAGATGTAGTAATTTCAAATGATTATTTGAAATTCACAAATCCGAAAGTGTTGATAAACAGGTTTCCTAATTTTGGCAACGTCGCAAGTAAATCATTACCTAAATAAATTTATTTGTAGATCATAATTAATACTGATATTTTTAGTGAATTTAGATGTGGTTAAGTTTAATAATAGATTATTATTTCCGTCCCGGAAATAACACTTTCACTATAATTTAGCAGATAAAACAAATATCAATTAGTACGTTTAATTAAAATTCTGTTTATTGTACCATAATTTAGGGCTGTATTTATAATGTATTTAGATATAATCATTTAGCTAATATTTCAAATTAATCATCCAGGAAACACAAGTGCACCGGATACTGATAGAATAATTTTTATTTAAAATTGTAAAATGACGGTTGAGGGGTATATAAAAGGGGAAGCCGTACAATAAAATATACTTTTCTTAATCTAAAATTGGTGTAAGGCAGACTGCTCGAAATATATAAGTGTGGTAAATCAATCTGATTTTTAATTTTATCTACTGTCGTCACGGACCCTCACAGTAGTGTAGGACGCCCTCCGGCTAGGTGGAGTGACGATCTGCGAAAGGCTGCTGGCGGAGGCTGGATGCGTCGAGCTGAAGACAGGGCGCAATGGCGCTCATTAGGGGAGGCCTATGTCCAGCAGTGGACTGCTATAGGCTGATGATGATGATACCTAGAATCATCGTTATAAATAGTTACTATATAACTCGATGCCTAGAATGATTAAAAATTACTTCAGCTATAATATTAGGTAGAGTGCTCGCCACCACTGAAGTATTAGCAAAAGTGGGAAATGCAGCGGCAACTTGCATAGTTCTGCGAAGAATCAAAATCAAATCAAATTATTTATTTGCCAAATACATTATTAATGGTAACATGTCAGGTCTTGTAACTAGAGTAATGTCAAATGTATTCAACCCGCAAGCAGGTATGCAAATATTAAAAGCGCCGCGTCTATCAGACTTCAGGTGGCGCGGACTCTACGACTCAGACTCTAATCTACGGACGAAGTATATAGGCACCTATGTAAGTACTTACAATCATAACCAACCGATACATATTTTTATCGATTATGTACTAAGTGGCGATCAATAGAAAATTGTAGGTCAGTCTTTCGTAAACAAAGGCTGTATGGTAGGTAGGTACCTGTAGGTACATAGCATATAGGCTGGTAGATAGGTGCCTACATACCTACATACAACTACGAATTGACAAAATCCTAATTTTTTTACTACTGTCATCCTTTCCTCGGGCAGTAAACTTGTTTTCAGTTTTGTACCGCTAAATAACACGACCAGGCAAACGGACGTCCTTTCCTGCCTTTCTGCCCATAGAGTAATTTCTGGTCATTCATAGCATTCCTCAGAGAAGCATTCATTCAAAGTTCAAAACAGAGCATAGCTATTTAGAATCACCAGTCAGTTGATTTTAATTTTATATTTTGTAACTCTCCAGATTCTTTTCCCGTTTCTATTTTTTAATCCCGCGTATGTTTTTTAAATGTTTCCATTATTTTTTTTTTGTATTATTTATATCTTAGATATAATTATGATGGCATAACAAAAAAAAACAGTAAATTAAAGAAGAAGAAGAGTTGTTCGGTGTAAATAAATCCTCAAAATCTGTCGTCAGTCAGGCTGTCTTGCTTGATGTGATGAGGGAGGTGAAGAAGAAAAAGAAAAAGAAAAGATGAAGCCGTGAAGAATGTTAGATTCGTAGGCCGATTTATTTATCAAAACACAAGTTTTCAAAACATAACAAGCATTTGTACAAAAGTACGATAATTACTCGAATAGTTCATAACTTACTAACATCTAATATACAGAGCTGTGTGTCAAAAATATCGAAAGATGGTCATCAATCGAAACTCAAGATTCTAGTGGATTCTAATTTCAAAATGTTTATTTGCGTAATAATAACAAGTTTGACCATATACATACGGCAAATAATACTTTCACTGTTCTAAAACTTCAAAATAAATCGAACGCATATCATTAATCAAGACCGGAGCGTTTTGTGTACTTTTTGTAAACTTGTGTACAAAACACCAAGATGATTTTATTAAAAAACTAAATAGCTGCCCGCCCGGCTTCGGTGGTGTATTTACAAGACAAAATTATTTATTTTCTCTCTTTTCTACAAACTGTGTTCAGTCTGACAATAACAAACACAAATGAATTATCCAATTTGCGTCAAATATTACAAAGTTATGCATGTACATACTTAGAGGAGATTCATTTTTGTTTAAAAAACAGATAAATATCTACACCACTATGAGATGTGTAGTTCCTGGATGCAAGAATGACTCGAGAAACAATTTCAAGTCTGAAGGCGTCACATATCATTCGTATGTATAGTTGGCTCAACGAATCTAGGCATTCGTGAAGTTAGCCGCAAGAGCTGCGCTGTATCGTTTTTCGGGAGCAATTAGAGGTATGAGGAGGCGCGGTGGGATTGGACATGCGCAAACTCGCACCTGTGGTTAACTTCGCGAATGCCTAGATCTGTTGGATGACCTGGTACCTAGTTTATCCTATTATTGTGTTACCTATACCTATCTACTGAAAGCAGTTGTGGTCTAGTGGTAGTCTTCTGATCTTAAGGTCGTAGGTTCAGACCCGGTGGTGCAGATTTTTCTGCTTGTAAAATTTATGTGCATTTTACCAGTACTCAAATGGTGAAGAAAAACATCATGAGTAAACCAAACATGTTACACCTTCTAAATCACACGGTGTCTGTGGCAGATTATATAAACTTAATAATTTGTAGCGGAAAGTTTTGTATTTTTGTTTGTAGCGAATAAACTCAAAAACTACTGTCCAATTTCAAAAAAATCTTTTACTATTAGAACGCTATATTATCCCTGAGTAACATAGGCTATATTTTATGTTAGTACCTCACGAGCAAAGCCGCGAGCGGAAGCTAGTAATAAATAATTTAACATTAACCTAATATTTCAGGTTTCCAATGGAGCCATCATTGCGAAAGCCATGGCTGGAAAGCTTAAACCAGCCTAATTGGCAGCCCAAGGAACGCAGCACAATATGCTCGGAGCATTTCCTCACCGAGGACTTGTACGAGACACCGTGCGGACTGAGGAAGGTTAAAGCAGGAGCTGTTCCAGTCATAACGCAGGTATTCAGTTAAATAAAATGGAACATTAAATAAAAAAGAAACAAATCTATTTAAGACTATAATCTATATCAGTGCCAAATTTCATCAAGATCCGTTCAGCCATTTCAGTGTGAAAGAGTAACAAACATACATCCATACATTCTTACAAACTCTTGCATTTATAATACTAGCTTCCGTCCACGGCTTTGCCCGCGTGGTCAAAACAAAAACCGAACCGTACATTTTTCTGAGATAAAAAGTATATGAGACAAATAGCCTATGTGCTATTCCAGAGTATAAATATCTGTGCCGAATTTTACTCCAGATCCGTTCAGCCGTTTCAAACAACATCACACATTCTTACAAACTTCGCATTTATAACATTAGTAGGAATTATATGATATGATGATGATGATGATCATTCAAGGCATAATTGACAAGCCTCGCCTACCCGAGATCATTTTATTGGATTCATTTTTGAGCTCAAGGAATGCTTCACTGTATTTTCCGTTCACTGGTTCAATATAATCTTAAAAATGAACCATGAAAAATTCATATTTGTGTTAGTAAGTAGCAGTATAACCAAACACTGCTGTCTTTTTTTCCCCAAAGATTTTTGTTCATGTGTGTTTATAAATTTCAAATAATACATTCCTTTTTGTTGTTTTTGACAGCGGGATGAGTTGACCGATTCAAAATATGCTTTAGGTCAACTCATCCCGCAGCCTCAGTTGATTGAAAAGTCATCTTATAGAACTGTGTCCATGTGTAGGTACATAAATTTCAAATAATACATTCCTTTTTTTACTGCGGGATGAGTTGACTGATTCAAAATATGTATTAGGTCAACTCATCCCGCAGCCTCAGTTGACTAAAGAGTCATCTTAAAGAACTAGTGTCTATACTATTTTGTATACAAAGACCTGATAGAGATATATAAAATATTAAATGACCATTATACTGCCTCGAATTTGAAACACATTTATAACATTAACGACAACGGACTGAGAGGCCACTCGCTAAAACTGGTAAATCTTATACCTTTAAACGAGCAATTCTTGTATATATATATATATATACAGTCGTGGTCAACTAATTAGGGACACTCTTTGGTTAAACCGAATTGTGAATTTATTTTTTATTTTCCAACGAGTCTAAACCATATTCCATATCTCTTACATGTAAGTATAATTAGTCATTTATGTGCCCGATTATACAAACAATAACAACTTCTTAAACATTAAACCTCTTTACAGTATAGCTGATAGATTATCGTAGTGCTATTTGTTCAAATAATGCTGGCTGGCCATTTAATTAGGGACACTGAGATATTGCGTTCTATTTTCAAAATTTGAATCTCAATACTTTTTTACTTCTTCTCTTATTGTTTCGTGGTAGTTTTGGCGGCAATCCCGATATTTATTTTAAGTTTTGAAAAATATTTTGAAGAAAAATGGGTAAAAATAAAAGTTGCGATCCAACACTACGAAAAATTATCATGAAGTTTGTTGTCGAGCATGGTTGGCCATACCGAAGGATAGCAGAACATTTAAATTGTTCAAAAACTATGGTATACAATGCAGTGCAACATGTCAGACGCAATAACACAGATTTAAATGTGCCCAGAACAAAAAGATCGAGAAAAACAACTCCGCAAGAAGATAGAATGATAGCCAGGTTAGCTAAGAAAGATCCGTTTCTAGGCTCTATTTTAATTAAACACGAAGTGTTTGGGACAGACGAAAGAGCTGGTGTCTCAGCTAGGACCGTTCGACGACGTCTGGTAGAAGCAGGGTTGTTCGGAAGAGTGGCTCGCAAAGTACCGTTGTTGAAGAAAGAACATAGAAATGCTCGTTTGGCGTTTGCACGTAAATATGGACATTGGACCTACGCCCAATGGCAACATGTATTATTCTCTGACGAGACCAAGGTTAATTTGATTTCTTCAGATGGAAGGCAATACGTACGGCGTCCAGTAAAAGCGGAAATGAATCCAAGATTCACAAAAAAGCAGGTGAAACATGGCGGTGGAAACATTAAAATGTGGGGTTCATTTTCTGGACGTGGAGTGGGACCTGTGAGGAAAGTTCAGGGTAACTTAGACCAACATCAATACAAGGCAATATTGGAGGAAACGATGCTTCCCTATGCTGAGGAGCATCTCCCTATTATATGGACGTTTCAGCATGATAACGACCCAAAACATACCGCCCGTTCAGTCAAGTCGTTTCTTACCAGTCAGTCAGTATCGGTGCTAGATTGGCCAGCAAATAGCCCGGACCTTAACCCAATCGAGCACCTTTGGCACGAAATCAAGAAAAAAGTAGCCACTTATCGTACCACAACTTTAGATGAACTTAATGAAGCTTTTTGTGAGGCATGGGCAAACATTCCTGTCGAAACATGCCAGAAACTGATAATGTCTATGCCACATCAGTGTCAAGCGGTAATTACTAACAAAGGTTTTGCTACTGGGTACTGATTTTACACGTAATAAAATGGAGCTGTTAAAGATATTATAATACTGCAGATTATTAGTTTTGTTTAACTCTATTTTTCATTATAGTTTACTGTCCTTAATTAAATGTCCAGCTACAGAATTATACCTTAAAATTGAATACATGTTCAACCTTTGATATTAAATACTTTTTTCTATTTATTTATTCTTTTATTTACAGCCATTTAAAGCATAATAATCGGACCAAATTATGCAACTAATAGTTACTGAGAAATCAATAGGGTTTTATATTTGTATGTACATAACCGGTTATTGTTCTTCACTATCTTGCATGTCCCTAATTAGTTGACCACGACTGTATATATATATATATATATATACAGTCCCTAATTAGTTGACCACGACTGTATATATATATATATACAGTCGTGGTCAACTAATTAGGGACATGCAAGATAGTGAAGAACAATAACCGGTTATGTACATACAAATATAAAACCCTATTGATTTCTCAGTAACTATTATTTGCATAATTTGGTCCGATTATTATGCTTTAAATGGCTGTAAATAAAAGAATAAATAAATAGAAAAAAGTATTTAATATCAAAGGTTGAACATGTATTCAATTTTAAGGTATAATTCTGTAGCTGGACATTTAATTAAGGACAGTAAACTATAATGAAAAATAGAGTTAAACAAAACTAATAATCTGCAGTATTATAATATCTTTAACAGCTCCATTTTATTACGTGTAAAATCAGTACCCAGTAGCAAAACCTTTGTTAGTAATTACCGCTTGACACCGATGTGGCATAGACATTATCAGTTTCTGGCATGTTTCGACAGGAATGTTTGCCCATGCCTCACAAAAAGCTTCATTAAGTTCATCTAAAGTTGTGGTACGATAAGTGGCTACTTTTTTCTTGATTTCGTGCCAAAGGTGCTCGATTGGGTTAAGGTCCGGGCTATTTGCTGGCCAATCTAGCACCGATACTGACTGACTGGTAAGAAACGACTTGACTGAACGGGCGGTATGTTTTGGGTCGTTATCATGCTGAAACGTCCATATAATAGGGAGATGCTCCTCAGCATAGGGAAGCATCGTTTCCTCCAATATTGCCTTGTATTGATGTTGGTCTAAGTTACCCTGAACTTTCCTCACAGGTCCCACTCCACGTCCAGAAAATGAACCCCACATTTTAATGTTTCCACCGCCATGTTTCACCTGCTTTTTTGTGAATCTTGGATTCATTTCCGCTTTTACTGGACGCCGTACGTATTGCCTTCCATCTGAAGAAATCAAATTAACCTTGGTCTCGTCAGAGAATAATACATGTTGCCATTGGGCGTAGGTCCAATGTCCATATTTACGTGCAAACGCCAAACGAGCATTTCTATGTTCTTTCTTCAACAACGGTACTTTGCGAGCCACTCTTCCGAACAACCCTGCTTCTACCAGACGTCGTCGAACGGTCCTAGCTGAGACACCAGCTCTTTCGTCTGTCCCAAACACTTCGTGTTTAATTAAAATAGAGCCTAGAAACGGATCTTTCTTAGCTAACCTGGCTATCATTCTATCTTCTTGCGGAGTTGTTTTTCTCGATCTTTTTGTTCTGGGCACATTTAAATCTGTGTTATTGCGTCTGACATGTTGCACTGCATTGTATACCATAGTTTTTGAACAATTTAAATGTTCTGCTATCCTTCGGTATGGCCAACCATGCTCGACAACAAACTTCATGATAATTTTTCGTAGTGTTGGATCGCAACTTTTATTTTTACCCATTTTTCTTCAAAATATTTTTCAAAACTTAAAATAAATATCGGGATTGCCGCCAAAACTACCACGAAACAATAAGAGAAGAAGTAAAAAAGTATTGAGATTCAAATTTTGAAAATAGAACGCAATATCTCAGTGTCCCTAATTAAATGGCCAGCCAGCATTATTTGAACAAATAGCACTACGATAATCTATCAGCTATACTGTAAAGAGGTTTAATGTTTAAGAAGTTGTTATTGTTTGTATAATCGGGCACATAAATGACTAATTACACTTACATGTAAGAGATATGGAATATGGTTTAGACTCGTTGGAAAATAAAAAATAAATTCACAATTCGGTTTAACCAAAGAGTGTCCCTAATTAGTTGACCACGACTGTATATAATCTGAATCTCGGAAACGGCTCGACCGATTTTCATGAAATTTAGTATGCAGAGGGTTTCGTGGGTGATAAGTCGATCTAGCTAGGTTTCATTTTTATAAAACGTCGTTTACCCCAAAAAAACGAGCAGAGCTCGGTCACCCAGGTACTCTACTTGGTACAAGCAATCCCAGAAAGCACTTCTTGCCTAACCGTGTGGCAAATTGCTGGAACAAACTACCAGGATCAGTGATAAGTGCTCCTTCAGTGAACTCTTTCAAAAACAGACTCGATTAACATTATTAAACAGTGCACTGATAAGATATACACGCATCAGCTTAATAGCTGCCAGTGTATTAACAAATAATAATAATAACAAACTCTACTTCGACAGAGCTATCCTGACTGACAAGACAACACACTACAATAGACCTGATTTAACTCTTTTAGATAAAAATAACAACTCAGCTCTCCTAATAGACATTGCTATCCCCAATACACACAACTTGCAGAACACCATTGCCGAAAAATTATCTAAATATGTTGATTTGAAAAATGAAATCACCCGAATGTGGCGCCTCCAAAATGTGTCCATAGTCCCAATAGTCTTGTCTTCTACAGGAGTAATTCCCAAACAATTGTTTCAATCCCTTAACCGGTTAAAGATCCCAACACACACGTATGCTCTTCTCCAAAAATCAGTAGTACTGAACACCTGCAGGATCGTGAGGAAATTCTTACAGGCTTCCTTCCAGAAGACCTTCAACCCTCAACCTCAACTAGGTACTTATTAGTTACTAGACCCCCAGTTTTGTTTAGAAACTGAGTAACGAAAAGTTTAAAAAATAATAATAATAATATTTCTACAGGTGTTTACCATAAGCGAGTTTGAGGATCCAGATAATTCAAAGGTATGTATACTGCTTTATGAGGTGATCTAAGATGGGTAGCGTGGTGGTCCCTTTCGGAGAAAAATCCAGAAACAAAAAAACAAATTACGATAAATACCAATCTCCAGGTTGGCAAGTCAAGTCAGCACATAATTAATATACATAGTAATACACATAATAATATTTTGTCAATAAAATCACAAGGATCACTTTTGAAATGTGTTACATGCGGTGAATTTAAATGGATTACGCCCACGGCTTCGCCCGCGTGGTACCTTGAAAAACAAAAACAAATCTATCCCGCGGGAACTGTACATTTTTCCGGTTTAAAAAGTAGCCTATGTGCTATTTCAGCCTAATCTATCTCTGTGCCGAATTTCATCCAGATCCGTTCAGCCGTTTCAGCGTGAAAGAGTAACAAACATACATCCAGAAATCCATACGACATGTAATCTTTCAAACTTTCTCGTTTATAATATTAGTAGGATATAATTTAGATTTGATATGATTGTATTATTTAATGTATTATATCAGGTTTGCCGCATGTGCCTGGTGATCGCAGACAAGATGCTCTCCATCAGCAAGTACAAGTTGGAGCAAGCATTCCAGCGTCTCACAGGAGCATCTGTGAGTCATTTTTACCTCATGTTACTCCAAAGTATACCTAGAACATCTGTAAGTCATTTTTCCCCGTGTTTACACCAAAGTATACATACAGCATCTAAGTAATTTTTACCCCATATTTACACCAAAGTATCTGTAAGCAACTTTTACCCCATGTTTACACCTAAGTATACCTAGAGCATCTAAGTTATTTTTACCCCATGCTTACACCAAAGTATACATACAGCATCTAAGTAATTTTTACCCCATATTTACACCAAAGCATCTGTAAGCAACTTTTACCCCATGTTTACACCTAAGTATACCTAGAGCATCTAAGTAATTTTTACCCCATATTTACACCAAAGCATCTGTAAGCAACTTTTATCCCATGTTTACACCTAAGTATACCTAGAGCATCTGTAAGTAATTTTTACCCCATGTTTACTCCAAAGTATACCTAAAACAGGTATTCTAAATTTTGTATACAACTGTTTTCATCATATATTATTGTTTACACCTAACACAAGTCGTGAGAGTAAACTATTTTATTCAAACAAAACATACATACTAGACGTAGACAATTGAAAATTAAAAAAAGCTTCTTAACATAAGTAAAGTATATGCTAGATTATGTACTACATTATATGCTACGTTATTTACTACATTTATACTACATTATGTTCTACATTTTATACTACATTATTTGCTACATTATGTACTACATTATACACTACATCAGTGGTTCCCAAACTCTTTTGTTTCATAGACCACTTTCAAAATTTTGCTGGATCCGGTGGACCCCCTGCATCTACATTACTACAAATTTCTAAATGTTGAAAAAAAAAGTGAAGATTAGATCTATCTATCTATGGAAACTTGCGTTGTGGCTGAGTTTCAACAACGAATCAACAGTTTTCGAAAAAAAAGTTAGAATTGATTGCTTCATAGGGTTAATTATTTCATAATAAAACTCCATTTCACGATAACATCACGAAAGTCATGCCTAATGAAACGGAATAAATGATTTGAATAAAGTAGGTAGACTAAACAAATTTTAATTCATCGTGTTGTGAGTGGATGTCAAAAAAGCAAAGTTGGCCAATCGAAAAAGTGACTCCATCCAACTTTACTTTTTTGAAATCTACAGTGACTCAGCACAAGGACCAATCAATTCCCTTCAATTTTATTTAGAAAACGTCCCATTCGGAGTGGTAAAAAGAAATATAATATATTTCCTTGTGTTGTATACATTATATTATATATTCAAAAATATAAATTATTACACTAATAATTATTATTGTTTTAACAGTCGTAATATAATCAAAATTAAACACTATATATTTAGTTTTTCACTATCGAACCCAAATTAATTTTTATGCACCACCTGCTTACGATTGTGGACCCCCATTTTTTGTCACGTCCAACGTAGACCCCCGTCGAGTCTCCCGTGAACCCCTGGGGGTCCACCTGGACTACTTTGGGAATCACTGCCCTATATTATGTTCTACATTTTATACTACATTATAT
This sequence comes from Cosmorhoe ocellata, assembly GCA_963675405.1. Taxonomy (NCBI): domain Eukaryota; kingdom Metazoa; phylum Arthropoda; class Insecta; order Lepidoptera; family Geometridae; genus Cosmorhoe; species Cosmorhoe ocellata. Next base: position 2,835,500 of record OY776273.1, read on the forward strand.
GCTACATTATGTACTACATTATACACTACATTATGTTTTACATTTTATACTACATTATATGCTACATTATGTACTACATTATACACTACATTATGTTTTACATTTTATACTACATTATATGCTACATTCGCACGAAATACTAACCACTGTGTTAATGTGGGCGTGTGCCAAATATCATGTTTGGACGTGTCTCTGACTCTTTCGATATCCTCAAAGATCCAAAGATCTAAGTAACTTGAGATCTGAGGAGATATCTACCGAGCCTGGGGATTACAGTCGTGTGAGTGTTTATTTTTTGTTATAGCATGATGATGATGAACGATTACCACAAAACCTGTGCCTGCAATGCGCCACCCGGCTTCACAACTACGACAAGTTCAGAGAACGGACCCTGAAAGCTGACTCCATCATGGTAGAACTCCTGAAAGCACATCCGCGTGTGAGTAAACAATTCCCTAAAGTTGTCTACAAAATGTTAAGCTCTTGTTTCGCGGACTTACTAAAAAATGCTGCCACAACCTTATACTGGCCCACAGCTCAGTTGGTAGTAGCTCTGCCTTCTGCGCTGTAGGTTGTGGGTTCGATCCCCACCCAGGACTAACATTTGTGTGATGAACGCAGATGTTTGTGTGGGTTTTATTATGTATTTACAAAAAAAAGTATTTAATTAATCTATCAACTACCTGGTTCCCATAGTACAAGCTTTGCTTAGTTTGGGGCTAGATGGCGTTGTGTGAACTGTCCACCAACATTTATTTATTTATTATTTTTTACGTCTCATTTTCACAGGGAATCAACACTTAAAGCATAGCATCAAATTTTGAAATTGCTTCAAAATTTTCAAATGGGCGGGATTCGAACTCGCGTTTCTCCCTGAAACTGGCCAACATTACCAACTATGCCACCGTTCGACCTCCAGCCCGTGTTGATAATGCGTCGTCGGCTTCAGGCTAAAGAAGCGGGTTCGAATCCCGTCTGTTTGAAAATATTGAATAGAATAGAATATATTTTAATGACCAAAAAATCAGTTTAAAGAGCTGGAAGGAGATAGGTAAATACATCTAGGATTATTACTATTTTAAGATTACTAGAAACAACATGATAAATGTAGGTATAGTTGGCTCAACGAATCTAGGCATTCGTGAAGTTAGCCGCAAGAGCTGCGCAGTATCGTTTTTCTGGAGCAATTGGAGGTATGACGAGGGGGGGGGGACTGTACATCCGCAAACTCGCACCTGTGGCTAACTTCACGAATGCCTAGATCCGTTGGATGACCTATACTTACTAACTTATAAGAGACAAGAACACATTCACACAAGAGACTAATTATGACGTGAATCAATTTTAAAATTTGACTGTCATCATTCTCCTGCCCTTATCCCACGCGTGGGGTCGGCACATGTTTTCTTCTCCCACTCACTCCTATCATTCGTCAACTCTGAGTCTACTCCACTTACATTCATATCGTCATTCACACAATCAAACCATCAAATTGATTGTATTTTCTTATTATTTCAGATAACAACAAACGCACTCCAAGAAGTTTCCAACGAAATTCGTCTATTACAGCCTAAGTTAGAAGAAAAGTACTTTACACCAAACCACTTTGACTATATAATCGATCGTCCTAACACACCGACCGACCAAAAAGACAATATAGACATCAAATCTATAGACAATTTAGTAATAAAAGACGAAAACGACACAGAAAACGATGTGTTTGTCGATGATTTTAGTCCGAAAGACGAGTTTAAAGAAATACATGTAACAGATAGCGAAACATGCGTCGCAATACCAGATCATGGCTTTGACACCGACGATAGCTTACCACTGCAAGTTGCTAGAAAGAAAACTAAAAAAAAAACGCCGGCTAAGCAAAAGAAGTTAAAAAAAATCGTATCTACAGAACCTAAGGTAGATAAAAGAAAAAAGCCCTTTTTAAATCAAGATCTCAATGAAACTTTATTTACTATAATTGATTTGACGTTGGATGAGCAGTTAGCGGAAGTTAGAAAGAGACAGGAAACGGATAATTTTAAGCATTCAGTGTTTAAATGCATGGAGTGTTTCAAGGGATTCTTGGATGAGGATGCATATGTTAGTCATATGGTCAGACATACCAATGTAAGTATAGAATAGAATATAATTTTATTCAAACACACAGACAAAATAAAAAACGAAAAACAAATGAAACAAATTTTTTGACGACCTCAGTGGCGCAGCGGGCGAGAGTCTGCCTGCGACGCAAGCGGTTACGGGTTCGATTCCCGCCTCGGAACAAATTTTTGTACGATCTGCAGAAATTTGTTCCGTTGGTCTGGGTGTTTTCTATGTATAATAAAAAATTGTCTATCTATGTATATAATGTATTAAATATATCAGTTATCTAGTACCCATAACACAAGCTTTGAGTAGCTTACTTTGGGGCGAGATGATGCTGTGTGGAATGTCCAGCATTATTTATTTTTTTATAAATAAAAACCTCATACATATATACAAACATACATACATAAGCCTAAAAACATTACCCTTCTTCATAATGCAATGGGTGCTAGTCAGAGGCACGTCCACACGCCATATTTGTTTAATATACCGTCCGTGAAATACAAGCTATTAGCTACAAATACCAAAAACATTTTCACAGGAATGCGGAGAACACAGATGTGAGATTTGCAAAACGCATTTCAAACAATCCCACGCGCTCCGCAAGCATATAACTGCGCATCACTCTCAAAGGTTCAGTTGCAATCACTGTCCGTACGTCACCACGCACCGTCAGACGGCGCGGCTGCACGAGCGGTGGCATAAAGGCACCAAGTACCAATGCCCGCACTGTAATCTGGAGTTTATGTAAGTATTATCCTGCCGGCTGCGCCAAATTACCTTGTTATACGAGAAAAGCAGCTTTTATTGTTGCTAATACGAATAGAATCCTAGCTAGGCTTAAAGGTACCAAATGTTAATGCCTAATCTGTAATCTGGAGGTTATGTGAGTATTATCCTGCCGGCTGCGCCAAATTAGCTTGTTACACGAGAAAAACAGCTGTTATGGTTTCCGTTGTATTGTAGCTAGGCATAAAGGCACCAAGTACCAATGCCCGCACTGTAATCTGGAGTTTATGTAAGTATTATCCTGCCGGCTGCGCCAAATTAGCTTGTTACACGAGAAAAACAGCTGTTATGGTTTCCGTTGTATTGTAGCTAGGCGTAAAGGCACCAAGTACCAATGCCCGCACTGTAATCTGGAGTTTATGTAAGTATTATCCTGCCGGCTGCGCCAAATTACCTTGTTATACGAGAAAAGCAGCTTTTATTGTTGCTAATACGAGTAGAATCCTAGCTAGGCTTAAAGGTACCAAATGTTAATGCCCAATCTGTAATCTGGAGTTTATGTAAGTATTATCCTGCCGGCTGCGCCAAGTTACCTTGTTACACGAGAAAAATAGCTGTTATTGTTGCTAATACGAGTAGAATCCTAGCTAGGCTTAAAGGTACAAAATGTTAATGCCTAATCTGTAATCTACATATAGTTTATGTGAGTATCATCCCGATGACTGCGCCAAATTACCTTGTTACACGAGAAAAATAGCTGTTATCGTTGCTAATAGAATCCTAGCTAGGCTTAAAGGTACCAAATGTTAATGCCTAATCTGTAATCTATAGTTTATGTGAGTATCATCCCGATGGCTGCGCCAAATTACCTTGTTACACGAGAAAAACAGCTGTTATGGTTTCCGTTGTATTGCAGCTAGGCTTTAAGGTACTACCGGTCAATACCTACACTTTAATCTAGAGTTTATGTAACTACTAGCTACCGCCCACGGCTTCGCCCGCGTGGTACCTTGAAAAACAAAAATAAATTTATCCTACGGGAACCGTACATTTTACCGGCATAAAAAGTAGCCTATGTGTTATTCCAGACTATAATCAGTATCTATGCCAAATTTCATCCAGATCCGTTAAGTCGTTTCAGCGTGAAAGAGTAACAAACATACATCCATACATTACAAATAAATATATATATTTTCAGCAAGTTTACAACGTACATGGGCCACGTGCGAATAAAGCATCCGTCAGACTTCGTGTGTGAACTGTGCGGATACTCATTTGTCAGTGCTAAGGGCATTGAGTTACACAAGAAACTCAAACATAGAGGGGATGACACCGCCGTGAGTACGACTCTTTTTACCGAACTGCGAAACTGTACTTTAGGTCTACCATGAGTTTTCACAATCTACACTCGCTAGTGTCTGTAGCTAAAAAATTGTATGTAAACTTGTACAGCGCCTCTAGTGGATAGTTGGGTACTAAAACGTCACGTAGTTAACTATCCTACGTCACAGCGTAGGTACTACAGCGACTAGTTTGCGCTTCATTAATTTGCTTAGAATTTGGTACCATGAGTAACAATTTTGACAGATGTCATAGTAACGTACTATTACTACTGTAGTAACGTCAGCCGATCTAAATGTGACAACTCATGGTAGACGTACTGACGAGGAGAGCGTTAGGTATGAATGTGGATGGATATAAGGGTAGAGGTAGACCTAAGAAAATATGGATGGACTGTGTGAAAGACGATATGTGTAAGGGAGTGAGTACTGACATGACAGATGATAGGGGAGAGTGGAGGAAGAAAACCTGTTGTGACGACCCCACCTAGTGGGATAAGGGCAGAGATGATGACAATTTTATTATAACTACTAGCTTCCGCCCACGGCTTCGCCCGCGTGGTATCTTGAAAAACAAAATCAAACTTTCATCCCCTATTATATCCCCTTGGGGGTAGAATTAATCAAAATCCTTTCTTAGCGGATGCCTACGTCATAGCATCTACCTGCATGCCAAATTTCAGCCCGATCCGTCCAGTGGTTTGGGCTGTGCGTTGATAGATCACTATGTCAGTCAATCAGTCACCTTTGAGATAACTCAAAAGTGACTGATTGACTGATATAGTGTATATAAATACACCGTGAAAATTGTGAAGAACAACTTGCCATAAGGAGTACTTTCGAAAAATAGAGTAAAAGTAAAAAAATTAAGATGTTTTTGTTTTAAAATAATTTAAAAATATTCATCAACTCGAAAATGTGAGGAACAATAGTAACATTAGACGTAGGTACAATTGAATCGCACGCGTCGCCGCCCGCCTTCGCGTAGGTATCGGGATGAATTACTATTGGATCGTGTTCGCTTTCGAATTAAATTTTCAATTTTTTTATTTATTTTTTTGTTTCTAATATTTAATTTGTTTATACAACGATTGTATTACCAAGACCAAACCATTTCGCTGCGGGAAAACAACCATTAAAATTTCACGGTGTATATTTAGATAGATTTTTTTTATTATAGATACCGGAAAACGCCCCGTACTGCGAGCAATGCAACGTCCGTTTCGTGTCGTCGGAGGCCTACAAAAAACATATGAAGGTATCGGCGCGCCACGCCGGCCCAGACAGAGAGAACAACAAGCCCACGCGTGGGCGTAAGGGCAGGGAGCAGACTGAGAGGTAAGGTTATACAAACATGATCACGACTAATCCCCAGGCTTGGTACACCACCGATTTGTACTTATACACCGTGAAATTTTAATGGTTGTTTTCCCGCGGCAGAACAACTTGCCATAAGGAGTACTTTCGAAACATAGAGTAAAACTAAAAACATAAAGATGTTTTTGTATTTTGTATCAACTCGAAAACGTGAGGAACGATAGTAACATTAGACGTAACTTGTAGGTACTATTCAAGTCGCACGCGCCGCCGGCCGCCTTCGCGTAGGTATGGGGATGAATTACTTTTGGTTCGTGGTCGCTTTCGAATTAAGTTTTTACAATGGTATATCTGTATTTTTTGTTTCTAATATTTAATTTGTTTATACAACGATTGTATTACCAAGACAAAACCATTTCGCTGCAGGAAAACAACCATTAAAATTTATCGGTGTATATATCTTTTAGGGTATGTAAGGAGATAAAAACGTCGTAAAAATAGTGCGTGGTGTCTCTCCGCGTGGAAGAAGTGAAACTTCTCGTTGCTAACGCTCGCGCTGGCCTGTAACAGTATACTACGCGCATGCGTGCGAGTGCCACGGATTCACTCTCGCTCTGTCTCTATCACACCTCCATGGTAGCGTTCAACGTTTAACGCAACCTTTTTGGAAGTCGCATTAGAAATGTTACACACAAAAAATTTTTCGTCTTCGGAACCCATTATCTTTACAACCCCTTCACGTATTAAGCTCATATGCTTCCCAACAAATCTACAGCAGAATCTCTGGACCTTCCAAGTTTCATGCAGATTGCATTAACGTTTCTTAAGTTATGCTCTAACAAACATACACAAGCATACAACGAAAAATCTCCCTAGCTGCCACTGGGATCTTCACTCGCTTCGCTCACTCGATCAGTAAATTATTTCAAACCAAAAAGTAAGACAGTGTAAACCTAAATACCTTGTTACAGAGAAAAGCAGTTGAAAAACAACACAGATGAAGATGAGAGGAGGAGATTGTATCCGAGTCAGATCAGAAAAGTGGAAGGACCCATATCCTGCGAACAGGTACTTAGGACCAGTGTGGTGAAAGGATTATAGCTTAATTGCCCTCTGGAGACATGGAAAGCGTGTTACACTACCCAATTTTAAGGGTTACCCTAACTAAGAGTGGTGGAATAAGAGTTAGAGCGTAAGCCAAGCTCTCCCTAACTACTGGGCCCTGAATACCATGTAGTGTAATACCCGTTTGAGCGCTTGTCAGATTCTATATATAATAAATATTATCTTATACCTTTAAACGAGCAATTCTTGTATGTATATTATATACCTGAAAGAGTGCTGGTGGTGTAGTGGTAGCACCCCTGCTTCACGATCCGAATGTCGTGGGTTCAAACCTGGTTGCGCATCAATGAGTTTTTCCATTCAAAAATGTATGTGCAATACCAATTATGTGCGCCATATAATAATACCAATTAATACAAAATTTATGTGCGCAATGCCAGTGCTCTTAAACGGTGAAGGAAAACATCGTGAGGAAACTGGCATACCCTAGAACCAAAAATTCGAAGGTTAGTATTCTTATAAGCGGCGATGGGCTTGCAACCGGTCATGTACGAATACTAACTACTATGCAAAATGGGCATGTACCAAATGTCATGTTTGGACGTGCCTCTGATTACCCTCTTTAGATATCCTCAAAGATATAAGTAACTAAAGATCTGAGGAGATATCTACTGAGTCTGGGGATTACAGTCGTGATCATATTTATTTATTTATTTAATATTATTAATATATCTATACTTCTATACTATAATATTATAAAGAGGAAAGTTTTGTATTTTTGTTTGTAACGAATAAACTCAAAAACTACTGGTCCGATTTCAAAAATTCTTTCACCATTAGAATGCTACATTATCCCTGAGTAACATAGGCTATATTTTATGTAGGTACCTCGCGAGCAAAGCCGCGAACGGAAGCTAGTTTATAAATATATTTAACTTTGACTTTGGTGATTAAAACATCGTTCTCTGAAGGATATTTAGTTAATAATCTTTAATTGCAGTGCGGTATGCAGTTGGAAGATTCCCGCGCCTACCACAGCCACTTCCGGCGGATGCACCCCGACAAGAACCGCACCAACTACCCCTCCATGAAGTCTCCGTGCATGTGTGAAGTCTGCGGCCGGATATTCCAGGTAAATGCTATATCCTACTAATATTATAAACGCGAAAGTTTGTAAGAATGTATGGAGATAGAGCCATTAGTGAAAACTACATTCGATTTGGTTCAGCCGTTGGGGATTAGCGTGAACAAACGCAAAGATAAGCAGACATTTTTTTCAGTAGCGTGTCTTTTTTAGGTAGCACTAATTTTTATTTCAAAATATGAATAGTACAGACAGGGCATCTCAACGATTTTATTATATACTAGCTTCCGCTCGCGGCTTTTCTCGCGAGGTACATACATAAAATATAGCCTATGCTACTCAGGGATAATGTAGAGTTCTAATGGTGAAAGAATTTTTGAAATCGGTCCAGTATTTTTTGAGTTAATTCATTACAAACCAAAATACAAAACTTTCCTCTTTATAATATTACTAGCTTCCTCTCGCGGCTTTGCTCGCGAGGTACATACATAAAATATAGCCTATGCTACTCAGGGATAATGTAGAATTCTAATGGTGAAAGAATTTTTGAAATTGGTCCAATATTTTTTGAGTTTATTCGTTACAAACAAAAATAGAAAACTTTCCTCTTTATAATATTAGTATAGATAGATATTTTGTTACAGAGCTACGCATTATTAAAAGATCATAGATGGGTGCACACAGGCGAGCGTCCCTTCAAGTGCGAGCAGTGCGGCAAGAGTTTCCGAATGAAACAACGACTGGTCACCCATCAGAAAGTACATAGCGAAGCACGCGCCAGCTACGTGTGTGCCGTGTGTGGGAAACACTTCTCGACACACAGCAACAGGCAGCGGCATATGTTCGTAAGTATTGGTCTTTCTGACCAGTGTGATGAAAGGAAAATGGCCTTAGAGGCTTCTTATATGTGTAATCTAATAGCCTCATGAAGTGAACGCAAAAAAAAGGAAGCATTACTTCAAATATCCGCGGAACTTGACACCATTTTCACACATTGAAACTTCTTGTAATTCTTTATTGTACACACAAATAAGGCAGAAAAAGAAATACATGTACAAAGGCGAGCTTACCTACAAGAGTTTCCTACCAGCAAACCTTAGAGATTAGGGAGAAGCTATAACATAGGTGGACTCCTTCGTGGATTAGCCAAAGATTTATAAATATTGACTTTACGAGTATTCTCTCAACTTATGGGTTTAAATCGCCATGTAATGTGTAGATAATTTTTGATATAATTTTTGGTTATAGGTATAGGTTATAGATATAGGCGAGAAAAAAATTGGGCATAATTGACAAGCCCCGCCTGCCACAGCACATTTTTTGTAGGGTCATTCCTTTGCACGACTAATGTCCAACACGATTTTAATGTAACACGAATTTTGTTTTTTTAGCGCAAAGAATGCTTCCATGTATTTTCCGTTCATTGCTCTCATGTGAAATTACATTATGACAGATCCACACGGGACTGAAACCGTTCAAGTGCGAGATGTGTGGCAAGGGCTTTAAGCATGCGAGCGAGAAGCGTGCTCACGTCACATATGTCCATCTCAAGAAGCCATGGCCGAAGCGTCCGCGTGCGAAGCGTCCCGATAGACAGGTATCATCCTACTAAACAAAAATGATCACCACCATGGGCGTAGCCACATCAAGGGCGGATCCAGGGGGGGGGGTCATGGGGGGTCATGAGCCCCCCCCCCTGGGCTGGGTCCAGGACCTAGGTGGACCACTAATTAAAATTATATTTAATAAGGATTATTACTTTTTGTGACTTGACCACGACTAAGTGACCCCCCCCTGGCACCAAAGCTGGATCCGCTCCTGCCACATACTAAATTTCATGAAGATCGTTATAGCCGTTTTTGTGATTCACATACACCGTGAAATTTTAATGGTTGTTTTCCTGCAGCGAAATGGTTTTGTCTTGGTGATACAATCGTTGTATAAACAAATTAAATATTAGAAACAAAAAATACAGATATACCATTGTGATAATTTAATTCGAAAGCGACCACGAACCAATAGTAATTCATCCCGATACCTACGCGAAGGCGGCCGGCGGCGCGTGCGATTCGAATAGTACCTACAAGTTACGTCTAATGTTACTATCGTTCCTCACGTTTTCCAGTTGATGAATATATTTAAATTATTTTAAAACAAAAACATCTTTATTTTTTTCTTTTACTCTATGTTTCGAAAGTACTCCTTATGGCAAGTTGTTCTGCCGCGGGAAAACAACCATTAAAATTTCACGGTGTATAGTCATCTATACTTACCTGTCTCTTTCCAGGGCTCGCCTTCGGCGGAGGGTGCGAGCGAGATGGAGATACAACCAGTTTGGCCTGCGTGTGACCCCAAACTTACAGATATCAACTTGCTGGATGACAAGCCTATCTACTATAGATAACTGATGACTCATCCAAGCATTCAGCCAGGGCTTGGAAACCGGAAAAAATGTAAAACCGGTTTCGCTCTAAATACCTACAATCTTTTCTTTTCGGTTTTAAGCGTCGATGGGCTTGCATCCTGAATACTAACTACTGTGCAAAATGTGGACATGTACCAAATGTCATGTTGGACGTGCCTCTGACTAGCCCTCTGATATCCTCAAAGATCTAAGTAACTAAAGATCTGAGGAGATATCTACCGAGCCCGCGGATTATAGTCGTGATCATATTTTTTTTTGGTAACGTTCTACTTAACCTCTATTAAAACGATTAGTCAAGAACAATAAATACAAAGGGGTTTCGCTCAATTAACCGGTTAGAACGGAATGAATTTGTTCGTTTCCATATTAGTGAGCTCCGTGACGCGCCCGCTCTTCGACAAACGAAGCTTCGCTTTAACCGGTTAATCTAAGTTCGAGTTATGGTTTTGAAAGAGGTTGCGCTCCGAACGCTATTATCGAAATACCGGTTAATACCGGTTTTCTGGTAAATTATTAACCGGTTCCAAGCCCTGCATTAAGCGCAGTCAGAAAGGAAGATAAAATATATTATGTTTTTAAACTTACGCGATCTGAACACATTATTATTAGTATTAAACGGGTATTTATCGCGGTTTATTTACCTATTTTTTCCCGACGTTTCGACAGGTTTACACACTGTTGTTGTCACGGGTAGAACCTGTCGAAACATCGGGAAAAAATAGGTAAATGAACCGCGATAAATACCCGTTTAATGCTAAGTACCTGGTTGACCGAGCTTTGCTCGTTTTTTTGGTACCTAAATGACGTTTTCTAAAAATGAAACCTAGCTAGATCGATTTATCGCCCCCGAAACCCACTGCATACTAAATTTTGTTTAAAAAATGTTTCTGAGATTCTGATTATATATATATATATACAAGAATTGCTCGTTTAAAGGTATAAGATAATAGGGAGATTTAATTTTAAGTACTTAAGTACTTACATGATCTGATGTAAATATTTATTCTAAGATGCCATATTATAGTAAGGGGGCCTTATTAGGGTCTTATTAGCACTTATTGTTTAACAGCTAAGTTAGTAGTAGCTATGCCTTTACGCTGTAGGTTGTGGGTTCGATTCCACAGAACAAATATTTGCGTAATGAACGTAGGAGGACCATTCTACTCAACCGTTTCGTCATTATTCTCACTTTTGTCATTGTTCGCAACAAACAGTTTTGGTTATCTCGTAAAATATTAGTTAATTTTAAATGTGATAATAACTTATTATCAACCAATCTTTTATTGCTCCATCTTCATGCTATCAGCTTGAAAGACGAGCTCTAAAATGAAGGTTAAAAAAGTTTTTAAAATAACGATAAATTATCAAATTGAGTAATATTTGTTCTGTGTCTGAATGTTCTGATTATATAGATATTACAAAAAGACTCTTAGTTTGTGGCTAGATGGCGCTGCCAGGGCCGCGCCGACCCCCCACAGCGCCTGTGTGCGACACCTATGAAGCGCCTCTTTTTTTCACGAATCTTCATGTTTCAACTTAGGTACCTATGTGTCGCCTGATACGGCAAAAATCTTAAATTTGGTCTATAAAAGTGGTGTACATATTTTGTACTTATCGATACTCCACTACAAAGAATATGTTGGTGTATAAGTGTATCAAAAATAATTTCGATGGCGGCGCCTCTATTGTCTTGGCGCCTGTGTGCGCCGCACACTTCGCACATAGGGGCGGCTCGGGCTGTGTGAAATGTCCATTAATATTTATTTATTAATAACTAGCTGACCCGTCAGACTTCGTACTTATTTAGAAAACGTTTGTATGGGAAATAGAAAAGGGCAATTTTTAGGGTTTTCCCGGCAGTTATTCGAATTTTTCTTACCTTTTAAACCTTCCCTAGACCTCCACGAACATTTCAAGACCAAGATAAGATAAATCCGTTTAGCCGTTCTCGAGTTTTAGCGAGACTAACGAACAGCAATTCATTTTTATATATATAGATAGATATTTACCATTGAGCTACAATAGATTTGTTGTTAACTAGCTGATGCCCGTGGCTTCGCCCGCGTGGAGGTTATCGCGACATAAAAACTTATCTTCGATAACCACTCTATCCATTGGTGAAAACAGCATGAAAATCGGTGCAGTAGTTTTTGAGTTTATTCCCAAACAGACAGACAGACGCGTCTGAGGACTTTGTTTTATAATATGTAGTGTAGTGATGTTTTAGAATGTCAGAATAGTGGAATTCGTCGCAGGTAATGACAATTCCAAATGCGCAGAATGCCAGATACGCAGAATGCTAGGTGCGCAGAACGCCAGATACACAGAATTTTGACGCTAATAGTCCCGAAGCTAGAAATGCAGTAATAATGATTAGTCTGAGAGCCAATTAGTTTATAAATTAGCCATAGCCATAAGTTATTTATTGTATTTAATAATAATAATATGTTTTATAATTATTATTATGCTCTGGCAGTAATCCGAATTGGATGTTTTACACGCTTTTTTACCTGACTGCGATGAAGGAGGGAATGTGTTTGGGGTGTATGTATGTAAGAATGTATGTATGTCTGTGAGTTCCTTTGACTTTCGCTATATCCCAAACGGCTAATCAATTAAGGGCGTTATCACGCCTGAATCATTCATTTATCATACACTAGCTTCTGCACGCGGCGTCGCCCGCGAAGTACCTACATAAAATATAGCCTATGTTCATCCTGAAAGTTCATTCTACACATTGGTGAAAGAATTTTTCAAATCGGTTCAGTAGTTTCGGAGCCTATTCATTTCAAACAAACAAACAAACAAACAATCAAAGTTTTCCTCTTTATAATATTAGTATAGATTTATCATAGTTGTCTGGTTCGATTCATCCTTTCATTGCTATCGAATCGGCTCGCTTAGCTCTAATTCTGAGCTAAGTGAGCCGGCTTTTTATTGTATTGTAATAAGATTTTTAGTGTGATTACTTACTGATTAATTTTATGCAATAAGATCTAGTGTGATTTGTTTATGACTTAATTTGATAGTGGAAAAATATTTATTATGAAATGGTATTGTACAATTTTACAAAATATTTATTGAAATGAATAAAACTTTGAGAAAATAATTGAATTCTTTTATTCGTATTCAAATAGTACAAGGTACATAGTATAATCGAAACTTACCCTATTAGATAGAAGTAAATAAATAAACGAACTATGTAGGTATTCCCTATTATTCAATTACAACGCTTTTTTTAAAGTTTCGAACGAAATTATTTTATATCATATTTTGTCAATGTCATCTCTATGACACTGGCATCCTTGACAGTTGCCACAGAGAAGAAGACGAGATATTACCTATTTGTTTTGTTTACATTTCATTACGGCTAGCTCTTTAATTAATTAAATCGTGCATTAACATTCTGCTTAGCTTCAGATACGAAAACATGGACCAGTTAAATAAATTACAGCAAGAAGTAGAGGATTTACAAAATGTTTTGCTTAGAAAACAGGAAGAATTGGACAGAATGAGAAATGAACTTGGCATCGTAAGTTTTTCATCATTTTATTGTTCCTTGTTGTATTAGGTATATATCTAGATCCGTAGTAAGCAAAAGATCTCATTTGTCGATCATTACCCACTCATAAATGTTATCATCATTCTCCTGCCCTTATCCCACGCTAAGTGGCGTCGGCAACGTAGTGATTATATTCTCTTTGGGGTCGGCACAACATGTTTTTCTTCTTCCATTCACTCCTATCAGTCGTACATACTCACTACTACCCACTCATAAATGTGATTATTGTAATTATAACGCTTCGCCTAACTTAGGTAAATACCTCAGAGTAGGTTGCCAAATACTATGTACTTATTCGTTTACCTACTATTAATGTAGATACTTATCGCTTTTCTTTATTGGCATTAGAGGAGAAAGCATGACAGGTTTATCAAGGTTACATCTGTTTTGAAAGAGGTTATGTTAATATTTTAAAACTTGCGGTTCATATGGATATGAATAAATATTCAAATATGAACAAATGATTTCAGACATTTCACACAACGCCATCTAGCCTTAAAATAGATGACTAAGCAAGCTTGTACAAGAGAACCAGAATAGCTGATAGATTAATCAAAAACTTTTTATTGTAAGTAAATACATAATAACACCCAGACACAGAACAAACATTTGTGTTCATCACACAAATGTTAGTCCTGGATGGGGATTGAATCCACAACCTGTGAGGTTAATTAAAGCTTTGCCTTCTGCGCTCTGTATTTAAAAAAGTTTACAAAAATTAAGCAGGTATAATTATTGATCTATCAAATATCTGGCTCCCATGATATAAGCTTTTCTAAGTTTGGAAATATATGGCGTTGTGTGAAATACATACATAACAATATTATTTTTCGTTTCTCATAAAATCTTGGCTAACGATTAAAAAAAAATTTCATCTGTCAAAAATGATGTCTCTACGAAACTTGCAAACCTTTTTCAGCAGTCACATAGTACTCAAACTTTAATTAAAACATCAGTAACATCCTGGACAGCAAACACACAGAGCAATACAAATGCCTTTAACAAAACATCTCTAGAAAACATAGTATACCCTGAAACACAATCAGTCAAATGCAATGCAAACACCAATATGCAGACAAATCAGTATACTGGCACCGGAATCACAGAAAGTAATGAAACGGTAAACAGCACGGGTTCTGCGTCAGGTCATACAAATGTGACCAAGAAAGAAACAGGTCAAGAGACGGGAGCTAAAGTGGAAATTGGGAAAACTCTGCCGAGATGGGCTATTGAAAGGTAAAAGCAACTGAACTAAGCAAAAGCAACTGAACTAAGCATTAACATGTTTGTTTGTGTTAATCCATGTTGCAATTTTTCTCCAACACTGCTAGTCCGATTTTCATGCGGTTTTCAGTTATAGGTTCGGGTTTGATTGGTGCATGTTCTTAGTAGTGATGCAACGGAAGTGTCTTAGCGGAAGCAGAAACAGAAGCAGATGTCAAAAGTAAATTTTAGCGGAAGCGGAAACGGAAACGGATGCGGAACGGAAGTGTAGATAATATAAAAAAAAACTAAAATATTTCAGCGGCAAGTGCTCTACATTGCCAATGAAATTTTAGTTATTTTTGAAATTATAGATTTGGCTGTTTGTTAAAGCGCCGTTAATCCAATGTTCATGAAATTTGTAAGGTCTGGAGATTCTACTATGTGGATTTGCTGGAAAGCATATGAGCTTAATCGGTGAAAAGTTTGTAAAGGTACCTACAGGGTTCCAAAACGAAAAAACCAGTGAGACACTAACGGCTGATATACCTATAATAATTGAGTGTAGTATTAGATGAAAGATCTTTACTTGATCATGATCATTCCAAAATGGTTTTAATTTTTTTCTAGGATGTATAGTGTAACGTAAAAAGTGAAATTTACGATTTAAATCTTTGAAAATTAAGAAAATTGCTAACATCTTATAGCACGGATATAATTACCTACCTATCTAGGTAGGATAATCAAATAAGTATTATTTTTTTGTTTTGGACCTATGTAGGTACATAAAGAGTGTCCAAAATCATCAGGACGTGAATACAATGAGGATTGTGGCATCGCTGGCATCGCGCCTGAAATGTCTCGGTTCGGGGCGAACTAATAGTTAATATTCATAGTTAAGTACGGTAGGTAAGTTATATTATATGAAAAGTAGTTAGGCCGCTTTTGCCTAACAATTTGTTCGGTGTTCGTCGCATATTATAAGACCAGCTCTTACTAGACAAACAACAACAGAAAATCTTACTCGCTTACACTCACATTGCGGCGCGACGTGCACTAAAATGTACGTAGGTAAACAAACAAGTTGTGACAAGTGATGAAAATCCGCGCGAGGGCGTTTCACCGTCAAACGTGCGCCTTGCCGCCCGTGCACCAGCGCCGTCAACCGCCCCGCCATCGTTAACTTCCGTTCTTATTTCCGTTAAAAAAGTTGCGGAAACAGAAGCAGAAACGGATGTCAAAAAGCATGCGGAACTTCCGCAGTTGCGGAAACGGAAACAGATATCTGTTGCATCACTAGTTCTTAGATAGGTGTTACGGTGATTACTCACCAGAGGGCGCTGTTGCAAACAAATTTGAAGACAAAATCAAACAAAATCAATTTTAACCGTCGTGGAATTTTTCAAAAATTATTATTTTACTTTTACTTGTAATTGAACAACTTCTACTTATTATCTTGCCACTAGTTCTTTCGACCAGTGTGGTGAAAGGTTTGAACATAAAGTGCTCCTGCGAGCTCCTTTCATACAACTGAATATAGAAAAGAAATTAGAACGATTAAAAGTGCTACACTCAATGAACTCAACACCTTGAGTCACAAAAACTATGTTTTTCTTCAAATCACGGTTTAAGAGTGATATAAAGGTCATCCATTTTGCAATAAAAAAAATAATTGGTTCACGACCAGGTCATGAACACACATCCATAAACACTACAATTGGCACATACCTACATTTAATTTCTATTCAATTTTGTGTTCAGATATAGTCGTCAGATTCTCCTGCCGGATATAGGTGTGAGTGGGCAGGAGAGACTATGCACGGCCAGGGTGCTAATAGTTGGAGCAGGCGGCCTGGGCTGTCCCGCAGGGGTGTACCTAGCCGGCGCTGGGATAGGTATGTAATCTATCTCAAAGATAAGTAAATAAGCTATCTAATAGATAGGGACACAAGCTATCTAGAATATAAGGAAGTAAGCTAACCGGAAGATAGTGACATAAGACAACTAGAAGATAGGTAAATAAGCTTTCTAAGAAATAGGGACGCAAGCTATCTAAAATATAAGGAAGTAAGCTAACTGGAAGATAGTGACACAAGCTATCTAGAAGATAGGTAAATAAGCTATCTAAGAGATAGGTAAACTAACTAAGATATTTTTGTACGCATATACATACCTACGACTACTTAAAAATCTTCATATCTAGAGGTTTGCTGGAAGAGAAATCTTTTAGGGTTAAGCTCGCCGGTCTATATGCCATTAGTTTTAATATGCTTCAAAATGAGATTTAATTTGTGTACAAAGAATAAAGTAAAGTAGAGATATAGGGAAGTAAGCTATTTAGGAATCAATAATATACTTACTTATATCTATGCCTAGATAAATTACAAGAAGCTATCTAGCAGGCATTGTAATCAGTATAAATGCTTAAGCTATCTAAGCTCTGAGATAAGTTCATAAGCTATCTATTATTATTTCATCAATGATCTATTCATATATTTTTTAATTATTCCAGGTGAAATTGGCATAGTGGACTATGATACAGTGGACCTAACAAATATTCATAGACAGTTTTTGCACGGAGAGAAAGATCAATTTGTTAGTAAAGCTGAGTCAGCTGCCAACAGCCTTCGTAGGTATGTGTAGTGTGTTCAGTTGGTGAAGGAAAACACCGGAATCTCATGTTGACAGGCCTCACAGCTCAGTTGGTAATAGCTCTGCCTTCTACGCTGTAGGTTGTGGGTTCGATCCTCATCCAGGATAAACATTTGTGTGATGAACGCAGATGTTTATTGTGTCTGAGTGTTATTATGTATTCTATGTATGTATTTACAAAAAAGTATTTAATTATTCTATCAGCTATCTGGTTCCCATAGAAGGAAAACATCGTGAGGAAACCGGCATACCCTAGATCCGAAAATTCGAAGGTGTGTGTCATAGGTTAGTATTCTTATAAGCGGCGGTGGGCTTGCAACCTGTCACGTACGGAATACTAACTGTCGTAGAACACTTGAATCCATTTACCACACTGAAAAGAACTAAACGATAATAAGAATCCTACTAATATTATAAACGCGAAAGTTTGTATGAATGTAAGGGTGTGTGGATGTATATTTGTTACTCTTTCAAGCTGAAATGGCTGAACGGATCTGGACAGAATTTGGTACAGATATCGATTATTGGTTGTCGACATAGCTCAGAGAATTAGCAAGCTGAAGTGGCAGTGGGCTGGCCATATCTGTCGAAGAACCGATAACCGTTGGGGTAAACGAGTTCTCGAGTGGAGACCGCGGCTCGGCAAACGTAGTGTAGACGCCCGCCGGCTAGGTGGAGTGACGATCTGCGAAAGGCTGCTGGTGGAGGCTGGATGCGTCGAGCTGAAGACAGGGCGCAATGGCGCTCATTAGGGGAGGCCTATGTCCAGCAGTGGACTGCTATAGGCTGATGATGATGATGATGATGATGATCGATTAAAGTCTGGAATACCACAGGCTACATTTTATCCCGGAAAAATTTACGGTTCCCGTGGGATAGATTTGTTTTTGTTTTTCAAGGTACAGTGTTGTATACAACTGTTTTCATCATATATTGTTTAGGTACTCCTAACACAAGTCGTAAGAGTAAACTATTTTATTCAAACAAAACATACTTATATACTATACATACCTACTTACTACACGTAGCCGATTGAAAATTAAAAATAGCTTCTTAACATAAGAAAAATATTTATGCTACATTATGTACTTACTACATTTTATACAACATTATATGCTACATTATGTACTACATTTTATATTTATTTCAAGGTACTATATGTATTTCAAGGTACATCGCGGGCGAAGCCGTGGGCGGAAGCTAGTCATAAATAAACATGTTTTCACCAACTGGAATAATCAAAACTAAAATGTTTTTTTCAGCATAAATTCAAGAATCAAAGTCACACCTTACAATGTACAGTTGAGCTCACAGAACGCTATACAAATCGCGTCGCAATACGATATTGTGCTCGACTGTACCGACAATGTACCAACTAGGTACCTATTGAATGATCTGTGTGTTTTGACTAAGGTAAGCGTAATTCTAATATAACTTAAATAACAGTTATATAACTTTCATATATAAAAGTACTTTCAATTTTTAATGAAATTAATCATATATTGTTGATTAAAGTCATCATCTTCCTGCCCTTTTCCCACGTTATGTGGGGTCGGCACAACATGTGATCTTCTTCCATTTCCCTCTATCATTCGTCATCTCAGTACTCACTCCTTTCTTACCCATGTCACCTTTCACACAGTCCATCCATCTTTTCTTTGGTCTACCTCTACCCCTGTATCCATCCACATTCATATCTAACACTCTCCTCGTCACATGACATTCATCTCTTCTCATAACATGCCCATACCACGCTAACCTATTACTCCTCATCTTTTCTGTCACCGGTGCCACTTTCAGACTTCCTCTAACATACTCATTCCTTATTTTATCCATCCTTGTCACTCCACACATCCATCTCAACATTCGCATCTCCGCCGCATGCACTCTTTTCTCATCCGTTCCCTATATTGTTGATTAAAGTATCCTACTAATATTATAAATACGGATCTGGATGAAATTTGGCACGGATATAGATTATGGTCTGGAATAACACATAGGCTACTTTTAATCTTCATCTTAATTTTTGTTTTCAGTTGCCGCTAGTGTCCGGAAGTGCGCTTAAAATGGAAGGGCAATTGACTATTTATGGATATAGAGCGATCAATAATCCCAATGAAAAGGTTTGTACTATATTATTTAACCTACTTTAAAAAGGAGCAGGTTCTCAATTCGACAGTATTTTTTTTGTGGTTGTTACTTTTTTTAGTATTAAGAGACTACAGTAGTTTCAAATTGCAATATGGTCGAAACATCCTTCCTAGTTTCCTCACGATGTTTTCCCTCACCGTTTAAGAGCACTGGCATGCGCACATACATTTTTCGAAAACCCATTAGTGCACGATCAGGTTTGAACCCACGACCTTCGGATCATAAGGGAGGGTTGCTACCACTACACCACTTGTAAACGCGCAGACAAAGTTTTAAGTAATATATTTTTCCCCGTTTTTGCAGTATTTTTCAAAGATGCTCCGCTCCTATCGGTCGTAGCGTGATGTTATATAGCCAATAGCCTTCCTCGATAAATGGACTATACAACACAACAATCTTATACCTTTAAACGACCAATTCTTGTATATATATATATAATCGGAATCTCGGAAACGGCTCCAGCGATTTTCATGAAATTTTGTATGCAGGGGGATTCGGGGGCGATATATCGATCTAGCTAGGTTTCATTTAAAAAAAAAACAAGATTTACCAAAAAAAAACCGAGCAAAGAACGGTCAACCAGGTACTAATATTTAAATTCGAACCAGTAGTTCCTGAGATTAGCGCGTTCAAACAAACAAACTCTTCAGCTTTATATTAATAGTACAATTGTTTAGGATGGCTCATACATCGGTCCGTGCTACCGCTGTGTGTTCCCCGCCCCTCCCCCCGCCGCCGCCGTCGGCTCCTGCTCCGCCAATGGCGTCGCGGGACCCGTGCCTGGGACTATAGGTAATACAACGGTGTAGGAAAACATCATTTACAAACAACATTGTTATTATATTGTTTGGTAAAATAAATAATGCAAAACTTCAAATAAGACGTAATGAAATAATGTTATAGGTCTACTTGTTTCTAATAATATTTACTGAAAAAGCGCCATCTCTCGTCAACAACTTACTGATTTCCGTTAGGTTATCGGAAAATTTCGATCGGGCTAGAAGTCGAACGGTGGCATAGTAAGTAATGCGTAGGCCGGCTACAGGCTAAATGCGGGTTCGAGTCCCGTCCTATCGAAAATATTGAATCAAATTTAAAATTTGAAGAAATGAGTTGTCTTTACATTCGTCTGGATTACAAAAGTGACAGATAGTTGTCAAAAATTATGTCAAAAAAAATCCAAATGGCGGCTGTATTTATTTATGTATGTACATTAGATAAGCCTGTTCCTTTGACAGTCGCTGTAGCCCAAACGGCTGGACGGATTTTGACAATTGAGGTGTCGTTGAATTGGTCTGGATTAAACGTAGTGATTATATTCTCTTTGGTCTGGATCACAAATGTGACATAGGCTATAAAAAATATCGAAAAGTCGAATGTGGCAGCTGTAAAAATGTACATTCAGCTACGTTTTTATTTTTATTATTTTTTTGCATTAAATACTAGTTTGATTCTTGAAATATTTTTTAATCTATTTTAGGAGCATTGCAAGCGTTGGAAGCTATTAAATACATTGTTGGAGCACCACACTCCCGTCTTCTGGTCGAGCGGATGCTACTCTTCGATGGAGACGACATCACCTTCAGAACAGGTGATGATCTGTTTATTTATTCATCGAAAAACGAACAGCTTTTTTCATCTAATTAACAACTGCTTCGTACGAAAAAAAGGTTAAAAATGTTTTATTCAGTAAAATCACAGGGATCATTTTGAATCGTCTTACATACTAGGTGAGTCTAGGTGCCAATTCCAGTCCTATCCCCAGTCCGAGGAGAACTGACAAGAAACTCGCTGTCCCTAGCGCTTTTTTGTATGATTCTTGTTCATTTTGTTAGGGATATCTAGCAGACTAGAACTAGCCAATAAAAGGTTCTCTCATGTAAGTAAATGGTACACATTCGGTATACAAATCGGTTATTTAAATATATATAACTGAAAGGTGACTGACTGACTGACTGACTGACATAGTGATCTATCAACGCACAGCCCAAACCACTGGACGGATCGGGCTGAAATTTGGCGTGCAGGTAGATGTTATGACGTAGGCATCCGCTAAGAAAGGATTTTGATAAATTCACCCCCAAGGGGATAAAATAGGGGATGAAAGTTTGTATGAAAAGTCGCGATAATCGACATTCACGTGGGCGAAGCTGCGGGCGGATTTACGTTATTTTTAAAACTTTTGGAACGAAGTTCCTTATCGCGCGTTGTGAAAGGGGGCTAGACGGAAAAACTTCTCACGAAAAGCTGTAACGACACTTTTTGCTATAGCTGTAAGCCGTGCGGCGTGCGCGTGTTTCTCTGTCTGTCTCTCTCTCTCATAGAAAGCAAGGAAAGGAACTTCGTTCCATCCGGGTGTTCCTTGACACCTCTCAAGTTTTTTAATTTTGATTTTAGAGCTCGTCTTTCAAGTTGATAGCATGAAGATGGAGCAATAAAAGATTGCTTGATAATAAGTTATTTCACGAAGGGTACATTTAAAATCAACTAATATTTTACGAAATGAACAAAATCGTATGTTGCGAACAATGACGAATATTGAGAACAATGATTAAACCTAACGAATATCACAAATATCTTTAACTTTCCGCGTTCTCTACAAGTGTTCCTTCGAACAAGGTTCTCTACAAGTGGTCCTTTGAGCCGGATAATCTTGTATTGTTGTTATTTCAGTTAAACTCCGCCCACGGAACCCTAACTGTGGCGTTTGTTCAGACTCTCCGACCGTGGATAGACTCATTGACTATGAGCTGTTCTGCAAAGCACAAGCCAAAGAAAAAGTAAGAATTTTATCTTAACAGCTATTATTGGTGTGTATAGAAATAACTGTGTCCATTCATTTTGCATTTACAGCACACAAACAAAGTTTCATGAAAATCGCTTTACCCGTTTAAAAGTTTCATACCAACGTTTTCACCCCCTTAAGGGTGGAATTTCCAAAAAACCCGCCTTATTGGGTGGTTTTGTTATAAAAGGAAGCCACCTTCCGAATTTCAGCTTTCTAGCTTTAGCGGTTTCGGCTCGGCGATGATGAATCAGTCAGTCAGTCAGTCAGGTTAAGCTCATAATGAAGATATTGACGTTTTCGTTAGTGAGTGTCATGTGTCACACACTCACACAGACGTTCGAGCTATAGACTCTTTCGATAAGCTCCGTATTAGTTTGCAGCAACAATAATTACGATTGTAATGATCAGTGTATGAAATCGTTTTCAACATTTTGTAAAAGATATAAGTACAGGGTGTTACCAGACTACCTCCAAAAACTTGGGGGGTTAAAGTACTCATCAATATAAACAACCTTTTCTAAGAAACCAATATTGTGAGCGCGAAAAAAACAGCTGTTTCATACATTTTAGCCAAGTAGGTATTGAACTTTTGTATGAAACACTTGTTTTTTTACGAGCACAGTGTTGGTTTCTTAAAAAAAGTTGTTTATATTGATGGGTACTTTAACCCCCTGAAGTTTTCGGAAGTAGTCTAGCAACACCCTGTATTATTTATTTGACGGAACTCTCAGTGCGCTAATGACACTCGCACTTGTCCGGTTTTTAATTGTTTTGTGTTGTGAAGTTGTTAGACACTGACGCAGTTAGTCATTGCGAATGGTATCTACGGACGGGGTGAGTTTTTACATAATATCATAACAAGTAGTTCACCCCGAACTGAGATTTCTGAAGTGTTTGGACACACTTTATGTACTGCATACATACGTGCCTATGCCTACGTAAGTTGGTCCTAATTACAAACAAATGACTCACAGCTCAGTTGGTAGTAGCTCTGCCTTCTGCGCTGCAGGTTGTGGGTTCGATCCCCACCCAGGACTAACATTTGTGTGATGAACGCAGATGTTTGTTCTGTGTCTGGGTGTTATTATGTATGTATTTACAAAAAAAAAATGTATTTAGGTAATCTATCATCATCATCATCATCATCTTCCTGCCTTTTTCCCACGTTATGTGAGGTCGGCACAACATGTGATCTTCTTCTATTTCTCTCTATCATTCGTCATCTCAGTACTCACTCCTTTCTTACCCATGTCATCTCTCACACAGTCCATCCATCTTTTCTTTGGTCTACCTCTACCCTTGTATCCATCCACATTCATACCTAACACTCTCCTCGTCACATGACATTCATCTCTTCTCATTACATGTCCATACCACGCTAACTTATTACTCCTCATCTTTTCTGTCACCGGTGCCACTTTCAGACTTCCTCTAACATACTCATTCCTTATTTTATCCATCCTTGTCACTCCACACATCCATCTCAACATTCGCATCTCCGCCGCATGCACTCTTTTCTCATCCGTTCCCTTGGTGGCCCAACATTTAGACCCATACAATAATTTAATACAATAATACATAATTTAGATAATCTATCATGTTCCCATAATACAAGCATTTGCTTAGTTAGGGACTAGATAGCGTTGTGTGAATTGTCCACCAATATTTATATTTAAATTTTTGATTATCCTACCTAGGTAGGTACTTATAGGACGTGCTAAGACGTCAGCGGTTTTTTTTAAATAAAAACCATTTGGAATGTACAAGTCAATCAACAAAGCCCTTTCATTTGATACCCCACTTTTTTTCAACTTCGGATCCTAATATCTTTATAACCCCTTCACCGATGAAGCTCATATGCTTCCAAGCAAATCTACAGCAGAATCTCTAGACCTTCCAAGTTTCATGTAGATTGTATTAACGGTTCTTAAGTTATGCTCTAACAAACATATACACAAACATACAACGCCATATCGCCCTGAGATTTTCGCTCGCTCATATGCTATGTAGATTTGCAGGGAAATCAATAATTTTGATGTTAAAAGATGTGTATATTTCTGTAAATAAAGTTTAGTACCTGGTCGACCGAGCTTTGCTCTGTTTATTTTGGTAAATCTCGTTTTTTTTTGAAAATGAAACCTAGCTAGATCGATTTATCGCCCCAGAAAACCCCCTGCATACTAAATTTCATGAAAATCGTCGGAGCCGTTTCCGGGATTCAGATTATATATATATATATATATACATATATACAAGAATTGCTAGTTTAAAGGTATAAGATTTGTTATAACAAAAGTATTTGTTTCAGAAAAAACAAGAATCTCGCCTCAAATCAGAGGTCCGCAAACGCGAGAAGGAAAAACGCATGACCGGCCAAAGCTATTACGGGTTCCGAACAGAGCCGGCCGGGGACCACAACAAGTGGCTTCAGGATGTGCCGAAATGCGAAC
The DNA here is from genome assembly GCA_963675405.1 of Cosmorhoe ocellata. Lineage (NCBI taxonomy): Eukaryota > Metazoa > Arthropoda > Insecta > Lepidoptera > Geometridae > Cosmorhoe > Cosmorhoe ocellata. The sequence goes on from OY776273.1 coordinate 2,860,369, forward strand.
GCAGAATGGGACCATCATGTAAATCGGACATATGTACAAAGGGGACATTGAAAAAATGCGCCATTTTCAACGATATAAAACGCAATGAAATATTTCTACACTTTTGGAAGTTAGATTGGAAAGCGAAGAGGTGTTATGTGAGAGGTTTGGTGGACACTGTACCGGTGAAGAGGAGGAGGGCGGTTCTGAAGGGGGAGGTCTCGAGGAAGGGCGACTCTAAGTTGTACCACTTGTTGCTCGGTGAAGAAAGATTGCCCGTCTGTAGAGTTATGTTTCTCAATACGCTGGCGATCAAAGATGCTATGGTGAGGTGAGGAAGTTATCCTACTAATCCTACTAATATTATAAACGCGAAAGTTTGTAAGAATGTATGGATGTATGTTTGTTACTCTTTCACGCACAAACGTCTGAACGGATCTGGATGACATTTGGCACAGAGATAGATTATAGTCTGGAATAGCATATAGGCTACTTTTTATCCCGGAAAAATGTACGGTTCCCGTGGGATAGGTATGTTTTTGTTTCCCAAGATAACATGCGGGCGAAGCCGCGGGCAGAAGCTAGTATCGTAATATTATGTTATAAAAATCTTTGCCGTGACTGACCTATTGACAGCAACGCATAGCGTAAACCGCTGGTCCTAGACACTTGAAATTTGGAGGGTGCATTTCTTAATAGCACGTAAAGTTACACTAAGGATTTTTTGAAATTCTCCCCTAAGGGGGTTCTTGTGTAGACACATTACGTAAACCTACGCTAAGGATTTTTGGAAATTCTACCCCTGGGGGGTGGTTTTGTGTAGGCACATTCCGTCAATTTACACTAAGGATTTTTTGAAATTCTACCCCTAAGGGGTTTTTTGTATAGACACATTACTATCTATCTCTTTCAGATGTTGGCTTATCAACGAAGAGCGACCGAAAGCGGCAAAAAAACCTTTAAAAGCTATCAATGTGGACTCTTACATCGACAGCCTTCCCAAACTACCCCCTAAATGTGAATATTGTATAAACAACGGCACCAAAATACAGTACATAAACTTGGAAAACGTGAAAAATCAATTTCAACTCTACAACGTATACGCACAGGACATGAAATTGAAGAACTGTGTTCCCGCGTCGAGGAAAACCTTCTCGAAAGTGGTCAATCTTAAGAATATAAGAATATTCAAAGCTAAAAATGAATCTGATATTTGTGATATTGTTAAAGAACATAATACGCTTCCTAGTTTGAGTTATGAGCAGAATACTTATTATTATGATGTTAATCAGTGGTGATTTGGGGTCCTAGAGGCGGCCTATTCAATTCCTATTATTTTTGTCTTGTGTTACTGACTGTCCGATACGAATTGGTAATAATTTTTGTATAGAAGAAAGAATATGTACTTTTTAACAGTTGAAATAAAGTTATCGTAATATCTTATCTCACTGTTTTAATCATATTTATGGTGCCAACTATTTACATAAGTTTTAGAACTCTACATTTAATAATCTTTTCAATACCTACATAAACCAAAACAAACTTAAAATAAATAAATCAAAGGGTTTAGCTAATATCTTTTTAAGACTGGTACAGTTTAACTCAATTTGAAAGGCGCATCGGCTATTTTCCCACTTTATTTGTAAATAAGATCGCCAACAACTAATTCTATCGCTATTTATTACACTATTAAGCTTTTTTAAGCTTAGAAAAGGTACCAGTTTTTAAAAATCAATACTGCCTTCTAAGAATTAGTAATACGGCTGATGGCCTAAATATCTAAAGAGGTAACCAGAGGCACGTCCAAACAAAGTATATTTTCTACATGAGATTTTAATGGCATTTTCGTTTCAAAGGATCTGGAACTTGAAATTCTACCTACGGAGTACCGAATATCACCGCAAAAACTTTCGAAGGAGATAGCTGATTGCGAACAGCGCCATCTATTGGTGGATGTGAGGAACGAAGCAGAGTTCCGTATGTGTCGGATAGGTGGCAGTGTTAACTATCCCATCGACTCGCTGTTCGGGGATAGTTTGAAGACGCTTTTGGGAGAGATAAGGAAGGGAAAGAGTCCGGGTAAGTTTCTTAGCTTTTACAAAAAAAATAATCATGGAACGAAATATTCGTCGAATTCTTCTTCTTCTTTGAAGTAGTAGTGATAATTGTACGTGACAGGTTGTAAGCCCATCGGCGTTTTGAAGAATACTAAGCTATGACATATTCCTTCGAATTTCTGGTTCCATGTAGGTTTCCTCACGATGTTTTTCTTCACCGTGACATTGCGCACACCATTTTTTGGAATAGAAAACCTCATTGGTACACGACCAAGGGCCTTACCATACCGCAAGCTCTTACAAACCATCATGATTCAGAAACTTAAAAGTTTTAAGCTTGAAGTAACATTACTTTAATTTTTATATGTAATGGTAATACGAAATATTAAAGTTATATTACTTTGACATTGCTCGAAGAGCTTGTGGTAAGGCCCGTTGGTAGAACCCACGACCTTCAAATCCAGATCGCTAGGTAGTGCTATTACACCGCCACTGCTTTCCGGGAGTAGAAATAATAAAAATGCTGTATCGTTTTCAGTGTTCATCTGCAGGCGAGGCAACGACTCGCAAGTAGCTGCTAAGAAGGTTCTAGAAGAGATCGAAGTCGAATATCACGCTAAGGTCAAAGACCTCCGCGGCGGTCTGCACGCTTGGTCTACTCATGTGGACAAAGACTTCCCTATATACTAAATCAGTGATTCCCAAAGTGGTCCAGGTGGACCCCCAGGGGGTGCATGAAAATGAATTTGGTTTCGATAGTGAAGAACTAAAATGTTGGCTTGTTATTTTAATATGATACCTAAATCAAACCTTTTCAATAAGACAATTTATAAATAAACTAGCTGTCCCGCTCGCGACTTTGTTCACTTAAAGTATGTATATAAACCGAATTTCAAACAAATCGCACCACCCGTTAAAAAGTTCTCATACAAACATTGACCCCACATTTGACCCCTTTTTGAAGGTTATATTGAAAACTCCTGAAACACGTGTCCACTCATTTTGCATTTACAGTGCACAAACAAAGTTTCATGAAAATCGCTCCACGCGTTAAAAAGTTTCATACAAACGTTTTCACCCTTTTTCACCCCCTTAGAGGTGGAATTTCCAAAAATCCCGCCTTAGTGGGTGGTTTTGTTATAAAAGGAAACCACCTTCCAAATTTCAGCTTTCTAGCTTCAGCGGTTTCGGCTGGGCGATGATAAATCAGTCAGTCAGTCAGTCAGTCAGTCAGTCAGGTTAAGCTCTTATATAGATATAGATAGATTGAGAAAAAAATGGTAATTTGGAAATGGAAAACATTTTTTTTTCAAAATCTGTTAATCGTCGTTGTAACTCAGCCACAACGCAAGTTTCCATAGATAGATAGATCTAATCTTCACTTTTTTTTTTCAAGATTTAGAAAGTGGTAGTAATGTAGATGCAGGGGGTCCACCGGATCCAGCAAAATTTTGAAAGTGGTCTATGAAACAAAAGAGTTTGGGAACCACTGTACTAAATCATAATTCTTCAACCGGCGAACATAGCGTCGTCACGACAAAATTTTGTCGACTGTTTTATCTCGCTCTTTCCCGTGCGATTATGATACATTTTGGAGAAGGAATTAGCATATTAGAGGAAGTTTGAAAGTTGCGGGAAGGAAGTCATGCCACAAGGGTGATTGAATGTGGATGGATACAAGGTTAGAGGTAGGTAGACCTAAGAAAAGATGGATGGACTGTGTGAAAGACGATATGTGTAAGGGAGTGACTACTGAGATGACGGATGATAGGGGAGAGAACCTGTTGTGCCGACCCCACCAGTGGGATAAGGGCAGGAAGATGATATGAGACAACATGCTCGGCAAATTTTTGTGAGATTTTCACAAATGAGTGACATACAACTGATACAAATAATGGGCCCAATTTGGCGGCTGTAAGAAGGTATTTTCAATTATTTTCAGTCGGGATTTTTTATTATTGCAATAAATACTAGTTTTATTTTGATTTATGTATAATATTGTATAATTAATCAAAAATGCAATAAACATTTTGATAATGAAAGTATCCATTTTTTTTATATTTTTTTGTAATCCTACTTCCTATCCTACCTTACTAATATTTAAATGCTAAAGTTTGGAGTGATGTATGGAAGTTTGTTACTCAATCACGCTGAAACGGCTCAACGGATCTGGATGAAACTTGGAATACGCTTAGTTTATGACCTGGAATAACACAAGCTACTTTATATCCGTGTAGGTACCACGCGAGCGATTTTTATTTTTTCAACTTCGGTACCTTTCCAATCTTTACACCTCCTTCACCGATTAAGCTCATATTCCCAGCAAATCTACAGCAGAATCTCTAGACCTTCCAAGTTCCATGCAGATTAGATTAACGGTTCTTAAGTTATACTCTTACAAACATACATATTATATACAAACTTAGCGTGGGATAAGGGCAGGAGAATGATGATACATATTATACAAACATACTTGTACAATGCCAAATCGCCCTACTTGCCACAATTTGGCTCGCTGCGCTCGGCAACCAATTACCCTCAACAAACTTAAAGAGCGCTGGTGGTGTAGTGGTGGCACCCCTGCCTCACGATCCGAAGGTCGTGGGTTCAAACCTGGTCGTGCACCAATGAGTTTTTCCATTCGAAAAATTTATGTGCGCAATGCCAGTGCTCTTAAACGGTGAAGGAAAACATCGTGAGGAAACCGGCATACCCTAGAACCAAAAATTCGAAGGTGTGTGTCATAGGTTAGTATTCTTATAAGCGGCGATGGGCTTGCAACCTGTCACGTACGGAATACTAACTACTGTGCAAAATGTGGGCATGTACCAAATGTCATGTTTGGACGTGCCTCTGACTACCCTCTTTAGATATCCTCAAAGATCTAAGTAACTAGAGATCTTAGGAGATATCTCCTGAGCCTGGGGATTACAGTCGTGATCATATATATATATACAGTCGTGGTCAACTAATTAGGGACACTCTTTGGTTAAACCGAATTGTGAATTTATTTTTTATTTTCCAACGAGTTTAAACCATATTCCATATCTCTTACATGTAAGTATAATTAGTCATTTATGTGCCCGATTATACAAACAATAACAACTTCTTAAACATTAAACCTCTTTACAGTATAGCTGATAGATTATCGTAGTGCTATTTGTTCAAATAATGCTGGCTGGCCATTTAATTAGGGACACTGAGATATTGCGTTCTATTTTCAAAATTTGAATCTCAATACTTTTTTACTTCTTCTCTTATTGTTTCGTGGTAGTTTTGGCGGCAATCCCGATATTTATTTTAAGTTTTGAAAAATATTTTGAAGAAAAATGGGTAAAAATAAAAGTTGCGATCCAACACTACGAAAAATTATCATGAAGTTTGTTGTCGAGCATGGTTGGCCATACCGAAGGATAGCAGAACATTTAAATTGTTCAAAAACTATGGTATACAATGCAGTGCAACATGTCAGACGCAATAACACAGATTTAAATGTGCCCAGAACAAAAAGATCGAGAAAAACAACTCCGCAAGAAGATAGAATGATAGCCAGGTTAGCTAAGAAAGATCCGTTTCTAGGCTCTATTTTAATTAAACACGAAGTGTTTGGGACAGACGAAAGAGCTGGTGTCTCAGCTAGGACCGTTCGACGACGTCTGGTAGAAGCAGGGTTGTTCGGAAGAGTGGCTCGCAAAGGACCGTTGTTGAAGAAAGAACATAGAAATGCTCGTTTGGCGTTTGCACGTAAATATGGACATTGGACCTACGCCCAATGGCAACATGTATTATTCTCTGACGAGACCAAGGTTAATTTGATTTCTTCAGATGGAAGGCAATACGTACGGCGTCCAGTAAAAGCGGAAATGAATCCAAGATTCACAAAAAAGCAGGTGAAACATGGCGGTGGAAACATTAAAATGTGGGGTTCATTTTCTGGACGTGGAGTGGGACCTGTGAGGAAAGTTCAGGGTAACTTAGACCAACATCAATACAAGGCAATATTGGAGGAAACGATGCTTCCCTATGCTGAGGAGCATCTCCCTATTATATGGACGTTTCAGCATGATAACGACCCAAAACATACCGCCCGTTCAGTCAAGTCGTTTCTTACCAGTCAGTCAGTATCGGTGCTAGATTGGCCAGCAAATAGCCCGGACCTTAACCCAATCGAGCACCTTTGGCACGAAATCAAGAAAAAAGTAGCCACTTATCGTACCACAACTTTAGATGAACTTAATGAAGCTTTTTGTGAGGCATGGGCAAACAATTCCTGTCGAAACATGCCAGAAACTGATAATGTCTATGCCACATCGGTGTCAAGCGGTAATTACTAACAAAGGTTTTGCTACTGGGTACTGATTTTACACGTAATAAAATGGAGCTGTTAAAGATATTATAATACTGCAGATTATTAGTTTTGTTTAACTCTATTTTTCATTATAGTTTACTGTCCTTAATTAAATGTCCAGCTACAGAATTATACCTTAAAATTGAATACATGTTCAACCTTTGATATTAAATACTTTTTTCTATTTATTTATTCTTTTATTTACAGCCATTTAAAGCATAATAATCGGACCAAATTATGCAAATAATAGTTACTGAGAAATCAATAGGGTTTTATATTTGTATGTACATAACCGGTTATTGTTCTTCACTATCTTGCATGTCCCTAATTAGTTGACCACGACTGTATATATATAAAAACTTTTTAATAATTACTTCTTTAGTGTAATTGTGAAAATTATCGAGGGAAATATCCATTACAAACATAGTTGTTGAACAATTTTTTAGTTTCAAAAGCTTTCAATCGTTCTCTGTTGCAGTCTGCCATAACAACTTGAGGTGATGGCAAATTATTAAAAGGATCAATTTCTGCAGAACTAGAATTTGAACTTTTACTAGATCGGGTATTTTCAAAATCCCTACTACAAGATGGCCCTGAGTCTAGAATAAGCCTCAATTTAATTGTGTTTTTGTTATATTTCTTTTGCTTTTCACTAATACTCTGCATTATCTGCGGTAGAAACACAGCTTTTTCATACAAGCTAGGTCCCGGTGTTAGTTTTGACTTTTCAACTTCAGATTTTAAAACATTCCTCTTTTGGAATACCTTTTCAACTCTTTTCACCGCTTCTAAATACTTTATATCGTGTTTTGTGACCAATTCATTGATGAATGCTTTCTGATTTGAGTTTGTTGTTTTAAAAGCATTGTTAGTACTTTTTGAATTTGTTATTGGTGCGGTTAATTTTGCTGCATTCTTTTCTGTGATAGTGTGAGTTGGTTTTACGAAAAAGTTAACTTTGTTTTTGTTAATTATTTCATCAAATATATTATTATCATTGTAAGTCTTGGTATGTGAGGAAGTTTGGTATGCGATTGGTATTTTTTCGGTTGTTTGTTTTTTTATTTCATTGTTTATCGGTTTTTCTTTAGCTAGTTGTCTTTCTATTTGTTGCTCGAATAGAACTTCTTCTATCAGGTCCTCATCTAGATTTACTTCTTCATCATGATCTTCAGATTTAGGTTCTGGTTGTAATCTAGAATCCGAAAGTTTTGGTGTCTCATTGTAGGTATAATCTTCAGATTTAGGTTCTGGTTGTAGACTCGGAACTAAAAGCTTAGGTGACTCATAGATGTAAGCACATGCTTTATCAAATCTGTCTGGAACTACAGGTTTTTGCTCCAATACTACTATATCTTCATACTTTAGTTTAGCGGTCGGTGTTTCTGGTTTGCTGTTGTATTCATATTTATCTAAAAACAAATTTAGTTCTGCATCTTGAAATTCAGTTTTTTTATGGATTTCTTTGCTTGTCATACAAAACTCTTCGAGCATTTTGATTTGCAATTCTTCGATTTGTTTCTCTTTATCATTATCATGTGATTCATGTTTGATATGTGTGTTATTTATATCTAGCAAGTCAATTAAATCGCCTTCACTGTTTCTGGAGTTAGTTTCTACTGTATTTGGTTTTGTGACATGTGTATTTATCATTGTCTGACCTTTTTGATGGCTGTAATTCTTCCGGAACATTTCCTGAAAAAACACTTTATTGTTAGGTAAATAAATAAATATTGCTGGATGTTTCACACAACGCCATCTAGCTCCAAACTAAGCAAAGCTTGTACTATGAGAACCAGCTGGTTGATAGATTAATTATTTACTTTTTTTATAAATACATATGGAATACTTATTAACACCCAGACACAGAACAAACACCTACGTTCATCACACAAATGTTTATCCTGGGGATCGAACCCACAAACTACAGCGTAGAAGGCAGAGCTCCTACCAACTGAGCTATGAGGCCAGACAAACAAGGTATTTATTCATCATCATCATCATCATTGGCAGCTCAATTAATGGCCCATGGGTTTGAGCCTCCTTGCTCAAACACCACTTCAATTGGCCTGTGCCATTCTTATTCTCTATGGCCTCTATCCACTAGGTATTTATTACTTTGCAAAATATGCAGGTTAGGAGACATTACAAAGAAAACAATTTTTTTCTTACTAATGTTTGTTACTGATATTTTATAAATATAATATTTAACTAAATACTTAATGTAGCCAACTTAAACACTTACAAAGATATTATCTATACTACTCAAAACAAAATAAGGGCACCCGAGTATTTTTTAGCCCTAGAAGATAATAAAAACCAAAAACATCCTAAGATCAAGTATTTTTTGTCTAATTGCATTAAATTCATTTTACAATCAGGGCAAAAAATACGGACAAAAATAAAAAACCGAAAAAACCTGGTGTAAACCTGATAAGATTTCAATGCAGTAGATAACAAATTGAAGCATCAAGATAAGTTATTGTACAAGCTTAGAGAATTCATTACCTTTACATATTATCTTTACTTCACTTTAACATAGATATTTCTTTCCCATTGTTTCGTTCACTTCCAAGTAGCTGGCTGGGGTCTGCTGGAATGAAAAGTCCCGAAACGAAGCAACCCAAAATATTGTTGGCTTGAAATATAAATAGTAGGTAGATGCAGTAGCTATCGGGCTGTTAAAAGGTACCTACTCTGTGTGACGGACTATAACATTACTTATTACATTAGAGAGGTAGGTACCTATTATACGTGAATAGCTGTCTAAAATACATTCAATAAAAACTTTAAAAACTTAGTGCAAACGTGCAAAGCAAAGTGCGATGCACAGCACAGACGTATGGTGCGATGCGAAGTCAAGTCAACATAAATAAGTCAACCAACACACACAACACACACGTCACACACACACACTCCCTACCACAGACGTACTAGGGATTACGTTTACGCTCCCTACTAACCACCACCAACCAAACCAATAATTCTAATTTAGCTTTTGCTGAGCTCGAGTATGTGACCAAAGAACCACGGAAAAAAAATATACCGACAAACTCTTTGACAAGGACTTTCGTTCTAGTAGATAGAAAGTCCTTGCTCTCTTATACTTTGTTTTTTGGCCTGCTGAAACGCAATGGTTTTGAGAGTTTGTGGTGAGGCCCCTAGAATCCAGTGCCTGCCTGGGTAATAATATACCTAGTTGCTATTAGCCACCAGTACTGCCCAGTGCCAACACGCGTTCAAAAGTTTCTAAAGACAAATATATTAATATGTACATCTTAATGTGTAGAATTTATAATAATTTAATCTACAGGTTTGTATACGTTTATATAGTCTATACGTTTGAATGTTTGAAGTTTGTGTTCGATCACGGCCCATCACATCATGATCATGGCTGGATGGATTTCGATGAAATTTGGAATAGCCAAAGCCATGATGACAATTTATATCTATATAAGAGCTTAACCTGACTGACTGACTGACTGATTCATCATCGCCCAGCCGAAACCGCTGAAGCTAGAAAGCTGAAATTTGGAAGGTGATTTCCTTTTATAACAAAACCACCCACTAAGGCGGGATTTTTGGAAATTCCACCTCTAAGGGGGTGAAAAAGGGTGAAAACGTTTGTATGAAACTTTTTAACGCGTGGAGCGATTTTTATGAAACTTTGTTTGTGCACTGTAAATGCAAAATGAATGGACACGTGTTTCAGGATTTTTCAAAATAACCTTCAAAAAGGGGTCAAATGTGGGGTCAATGTTTGTATGTGAACTTTTTACCGGTGGTGCGATTGGTCTGAAACTTTGTTTGTGTACTGTAAATACAAAATGAACGGACACGTATTTTAAGATATTTCAATATAACCTTGAAAAAGGGGTCAATGTTTGTATGGGATCTTTTTAACCTGTTGCGATTGGTCTGAAACTTTGTTTCGTGTTTCAGGATTTTTCAATAAAACCTTTAAAAAAAGGGGTCAAATAGAGGGTCAATGTTTGTATGGGAACTTTTTAAAGGGTGGTGCGATTGGTCTTAATTTTGGTTTGGATACTTTAAATGCAAAATAAATGGAAACGTATTCCTGGATATTTCAAAATAGCCCTCTAAAAAGGGTAAAATTTGTATTAGAGTGATTGATTTGTTTGAAACTCAGTTTAGTTAGATACCTACTTTAAGTGAACGAAGTCGCGGGCGGGACAGCTAGTAATTAAATAAACGTTATTGCAGCGCCTGTATGCACGAGGCGTTAATGGCACTCCTGTGTGGTTTATGATTAGCACTGTTTTGTTATTTGTAGTGGGACAAAACCTAGAGATGTCAACGGAAAGGACTTTAGTGAATGGGATTATTGTTTGGATGGTGGATGCACCCGGGGACTTCCCGAAAACAAGTAAAAAATTAAAAATTACTATTCGCTTCTTTAATGTCATTGTCAAAATGTACACAAACATTATGTCAACGTCATCAGGTCATTGATCTCTCGCAGATTTTTGCCGTTGTTGCGTGGTCGGTTTCCTTGGCTAGTTAGTTTAGTTTTCATGTTTCTTGTCTTGCGATTACCTTGATAGCAATCTTGAATGTTGCATTTTATTTCTGTTATCAAAACGATGTGCTCTATTCTTTAATGTTATCTATTCTTGTACTTCGGTAGTTATAGCTTTGTTTTGAACTGTCATTTCGCGCTTGTATGGAATCTGTTGTTTTCTGTTTGTGACCATAGGATACGTTGTTGAAATTTTATACAAGTTATTGAATACATCAAGAAATAATGACACCATAAACTGACGCAATACTAAAACAACGTGGTAAGTACCTACAATGTTATTAAATATCCCAGAAGTTTGTGCATACATAAATGAAAACAAATAGCAGCCACACTTCATTCCCGCGCCGGTGGAACCTTCGTGATGAGATTTTAAGAGCTAATAAAACGTTGCGAAAGTTAGACCTCCTCACTTCACCCCTTAGAGGTTGAAATTTGAAGAATTCCTTTCATAGTTCACCTCATCCAAAAGGTATCTACCGGTGAACAGACAATACATTAAAGTATTCCTTGAGCTGAATTTTGTCAGTTGATATGTTTTTACAGTTTGTTGCGAAATGTAGAATACCTGTTTCTGTATGTAAATGTGGGGTTAAAATCATCATCATCTTCCTGCCCTTTTCCCACATTATGTGGGATTGGCACTACATGTGAAAAATAATAATAATACTAATCATTGGACATTTCACACAACGCCATCTAGCCCCAAACTAAGCAAAGCTTGTGCTATGGGAACGAGATAATAGACTAATAGATAACTTAATAGACTAAAATTATATCTATGTACTTTTAAACTTACGCGATCTGAACCCATTATTATTAGTATTAGATGGGTATTTATCGCGTTTAAATTACCTTATACAGTGTGCAAACCTGTCGAAACGTCGGGAAAATATAAGGTAATTTAAACGCGATAAATACCCGTCTAATACTAATAATAAAATTATATCCTTTTTTTGGATAAATAAGTAAGGCCCAGACACAAAACAAACATCTGCATTCATCATACAAATATTTATCCTGGGTGGAGATTGAACCCACAACTTACAGTGCAAAAGGCAGAGCTGCTACTGAGCTGTGGGTGTAGTAAGTGTTAGTAAGATATTCTGTCTTGTGTAGGTATATAGATAATTTCTATGATTTTTTTAATATCTCTTTGTACTTTTTACTTATATACCTACTACATACAGGTAAAAATAAAGTATATCTTTATCTTTATCTTTTTTTGCTGTATTTGATGACCTTTACTGCAACCGTTTCTTTAAGTAAAAGAAAATTACAGATGGAGCTATGCTGTCAACGCTTCACAGCGGCGGAGGGTGGAGCTCGCCTGGCCGCCACAGCCACAGCGGGCAACACTCTGGTGACGGAATGTGGTGCGTTTGTGGCCACACGTCTTACACATGAGGAGGCCTATAATATACGCGGGTAAGGTATACTTTATGCAGATAGAGAAGCAAAGTTGTTCAAACAAAACTCTTCATTGTTCCATCTTGTGTTACTCTATATCTTCTTCTTCTATCTTCTAACTTCTATCTTCTCTATATATATTAATATGAATTGCAGTTCGTTAGTCTCGCTAAAACTCGAGAACGGCTAAACGGATTTATCTTATCTTGGTCTTGAAATGTTCGTGGAGGTCTAGGGAAGGTTTAAAAGGTAAGAAAAATTCGAATAACTACCGGGAAAACCCTAAAAATAGCCCTTTTCTATTTCCCATACAAACGTTTTTTAAATAACTAGGTACGAAGTCTGCCGGGTCAGCTAGTAATATAATAAACTAGCTGTCCCGCCCGCGACTTCGTTCACATAAGAGTTTTAAACACAACACACAACTCATAAAAATCCCTTACTACTTTGACACCCCATTTTACCCCTTTTTGAAGGTTATATTGAAAAATTCTGAAACATGTGTCCATTCGTTTTGCATTTTACATACACAAACAAAGTTTCAAACCAATCGCACCACCCGTTAAAAAGTTCCCATACAAACATTGACCCTACAATTGACCCCTTTTTGAAGAGTTATATTGAAAAATCCTGAAACACGTGTCCATTAATTTTGTATTTACAGTACACAAACAAAGTTTCAGATTAATCGCACTACCCGTTAAAAAGTTCACATACAAACATTGACCCCACATTTGACCCCTTTTTGAAGATTATTTTGAAAAATCCTGAAACACGTGTCCATTCATTTTGCATTTACAGTACACAAACAAAGTTTCAGGTCAATCGCACCACCCGTTAAAAAGTTCCCATACAAACATTGACCCCACATTTGACCCCTTTTTGATGGTTATATTAGAAAATCCTGAAACACGTGTCCATTCATTTTGCATTTACAGTGCACAAACAAAGTTTCATGAAAATCGCTCCACGCGTTAAAAAGTTTCATACTTACGTTTTCACCCTTTTTCACCCCCTTAGAGGTGAAATTTCCAAAAATCCCGCCTTAGTGGGTGGTTTTGTTATAAAAGGAAGCCACTTTCCAAATTTCAGCTTTCTATCTTTCTATCTCTTTTTTTTCGTCTACCCCCGTTTATCAGTGCACTTGCTATCTAAAATCTTTCCGTGAAAAAATACTAAAATAATTAGACAAAGTGAAGTTTTCGGTACAAATACGTTAAAATCGTGATAATTACGGTCCAATTAACGTGTGGAAGTGTTTTCTTTACAAAAAACCACAATTAGTGCCAAAATAATACGATCGTAAAATTGTGTGAACTCAACCGCCATTTTTCCGCGTGCCGCGTCGTGTTCAAAAGTTTTTCGTTAAGTTTTTTTCAACCAAAAAGGTTTAAAATGGTTTCTTGCCTAAAATGTGAAAAACCAGTGCCTAAAATCGATGATAAGAACCCAAAAATAACGTGCCACGGTTGCGAAAGGCATATATGTGTGAAGTGTAGTGGATTGCTTGCTACCGAGTTGCGAGTCGTGGTTCTACAGGCCCCAACCCTCAAATATCTGTGTCCGGATTGTCAGCTAGGAGTGCGTCAGGTTCCTGCTTTGAGAAAACTGGTTTCCCAGATGAAGGAGGAAATTGACGCTTTAAAAAATTCGCAAAACCAAAGTACCAGCCTAGAAGCTGTGATAAGCGAAATTAGTGAGCGCGAAAAAAGAAGTAAAAACATAATCATGTTTGGAGTACCGGAACATGGTCATGGAGTCGACGGCATGGACGCTGAAGCAAGTAAGCAGCACGACCTTGACCAAGTCAACAAGGTTCTAGGTGACATAGTGGAGTCGGAGGCACCTGCTGCAATCATCCGTCTTGGGAAACAGACAGGCCAGGCTCCCCGTCCCGTGAAGCTTATCTTTCGAAGCAAGTCTGCTGCTGTTAGAGTGTTAAAGAATGGTAGAAAGCTACGTAACGGTGTGAATGTAAAAAATGACCTGACACCTTATCAACGTGAGTACTTGCTGAAATTACGTGAGGAGTTGAGCGAAAGGATCAAGAAGGGTGAGTCTAACCTTACCATCAAATATGTGAACAATGTACCAAAGATAGTCAAGGTCAATGACACTCCAAAAAATTGAATTGTTATGATAATACAGATATTACCTTTTTATATACGAACCTGGCATCCCTCATGGCTAAAAGAGATTTACTACTTATTGAAATAAATAAACTGCAACCTACTTTTATAATATTGACAGAGACCCACTTAAAACCAAGTATATCTAATAGTTTAATAAATATTAAAGGATATAACCTATTCAGGAGAGACAGAGAGAATGGAAGTGGCTTCGGAGGCGTTGCCATTTATGCTGCACATGAACACATGGGAATCCCCATTCATATGACTCCCCACCATACATACAATAACCACCAGAATGTAGAGGCACTCTGGTTGAACTTGTCATACGGTAATTTTAAATTACTTATCGCTGGAATTTATCGACCAACCAACTATACTTTCGAGGAGACTGATAAAATTTTATTTGAAACTATCAAAGAAGCGGATATTAAAGAAACAGTTTTTATAATGGGTGATTTTAATTTACCAAATATTAAGTGGCCATTGTGTTCATCTGAAGGGTATAACATGTTACATGAAAAGTTTTTAGAAATGTATTTAGACAGTAACCCTGCAACAATTAGTTACCGGTATAACCAGGAAGAGAAACACACAAGAGTCACTTTTAGACCTTGTTATGTGTAATGAGGAAAACTTGTGCACAAGTGTAGAACATCATTCTCATATTGGTAAGAGTGACCATCAGGTACTTTTCGCAACTTTAGAAATTCCCTCACAAAATCAACATTTCAAACCAAGCTATCAGACTCCGCGTAGGAACTTTTTTCATGCTGACTTCAACACATTATCAATCGCTATGCAAAAAATAGATATTTTAACGGATTCATCAATGCCAATCTATGCCACATGGGACATCTTCAAGTCAAAAACACAACACATTATAGAGTCTTATATTCCCCTTTTACGGAAATCAAAGAAAGTGAATCATAACAAACCATGGATAGGACCGCAGATAGTTAAAATGTCACTTGAAAAAGCTACATTATGGAGAAAATATCGACTTGAGAACACCAAAGATAGCTACAATAAATACAGAAAAATAAACAATAAATTAATTGCAGAAGTAAGGAAGGCTCGAATGACATTTGAAAGCAAGGTGGTATACAGTGGCCCCAAATCTTTTTATGGCTATGTACGTCAACAGCTCTCATCTAAGGTATCAGTGCCTCCATCGCTATTGGATGACAAAACGAACATTGTGGTCAAGGACCAAGAGAAAGTTGCAAATATATTTGCGAGACAATTTGAAAAATCATATGTTAGAGAACCACCGGGTAAGCCTATCCCACCAATTGCAGCTCCAAGAAATAATAACTCTTTAGAAGAGGTACAATTCTCACCAGACACTGTACAGAAATGTATTATGACCCTGAAAGACGACACAGCTATGGGCTCAGATGGAATCCCTGCTATCTTACTAAAAAAATGCAGTACAGTCATAAGTACCCAGCTAGCAGCAATAATGACTCTTTCCCTGGACCAAGGAAAACTCCCATTGGATTGGAAAGAAGCAATTGTAACCCCTATCTACAAAAAAGGCAGTCGACGAGTTGCATCAAACTATCGCCCCATAAGTCTTACTAGTCTAATTTGCAAAACCATGGAAAAGATAGTTGCCCAAGAAATAAGAATATTTTTGACAAAAGAACATATCCTGCTAAATGAACAGCATGGCTTCATCCAGGGACGATCAACAGTGACAAATCTACTATCCTGCATCAATTTGTGGACCAGTGCTTGGGATAGCCGCCAACCAACAGATGTAGTTTATTTAGACTATGAAAAGGCATTTGATAGAGTACCAATAAAAAGACTTTTAACAAAACTAGAACACTTCGGAATTCGTGGCAAACTTCATAGATGGATAGAAAACTTTCTAACAAACAGAACCTTCAAGGTTCGAGTAGGAGAAGCCTATTCACAACCCCATAAAGTACACAGTGGTGTACCTCAAGGATCTGTTCTCGGCCCAATTCTTTTTGGAATTTTTCTAACAGACTTGAGACAACACATCCAATCCGAGCTATCACTATTTGCAGATGACACAAAAATTATGGGTAATCCATTATTATCTCACAAAACTATTCAAAACGATCTTGACTCCATATATCGGTGGACCCAAGACTGGCTCATCACCCTGAATGCAACTAAGTGCACAGTGCTGCACATAGGAAATAAAAATCCAAAAATTACCTACACAATAAACAATACTCATCTAGAGATTATGGAATGTCAAAAAGACCTAGGAGTCAATATTAAGTCAGACCTAAAATGGGAAACTCACATACTGACGGTTGTAAAGAAAACTAATTCCATAATTTACATCATTAGAAAAGCCTTCTCATATATAGATAAAGATCTCTTTTTAAAGTTGTATAAAACATACATAAGACCATTAATGGAATATGCATTCCAGATCTGGAATCCCTACTTCAGGAAAGATATTGATCTTCTTGAAAGAGTGCAAAGAAGAGCCACTAAAATGGTACCAGCACTCAAGAATCTTTCATATGAGGACCGACTTCAGGAATTGGGTCTCACAACGTTGGAACAACGTAGACAACGTGGCGACCTGATAGAGACTTATAAAATATTAAATGACCACTATACTGCCTCGGATTTGAAACAAATTTATAACATTAACGACAACGGACTGAGAGGCCACTCGCTAAAACTGGTAAATCTACCTGGTACAAGCAATCCCAGAAAGCACTTCTTGCCTAACCGTGTGGCAAATTGCTGGAACAAACTACCAGAATCAGTGATAAGTGCTCCTTCAGTGAACTCTTTCAAAAACAGACTCGATAAACATTATAAAACAGTGCACTGATAAGATATACACGCATCAGCTTAATAGCTGCCAGTGTATTAACAAATAATAATAATAATAATAATATCTTCAGCGGTTTCGGCTCGGCGATGATCAATCAGTCAGTCAGTCAGGTTAAGCTCTTATATAGATATAGATTAATGTGTGTTTGTACATTCAATAAAAGTAATAAAAAAGAAGAATAATAAATAATAGTTTAAAAAAACTAAAAAACACGCTTTTTATAGAAACCGAACTAAAAAATAGAAAATAAATTTAAAAAAAAGTGTGGGGTGCATGGTGTCAATAGTTATAAATATTTTATTGACAGATATGAGTAGAGTGATTTTCATTTCGATAATATCTTAAAGAGCACCCCACGCTTTTTTTTAAATTTATTTTCTATTTTTTAGTTCGGTTTCTATAAAAAGCGTGTTTTTTAGTTTTTTTAAACTATTATTTATTTTCTATTTTTTAGTTTGGTTTATTTATAATAGCTTGTTTTTTTAATTTTAAACTATTGCACGACTCATGATGCGAAGCATCAGAGAGTGCTTACGATCGAAAAAAAAAATTTAAATTGAAAAATGGAATAATTTTATCAAAATAGTGTATTGTCATCGGTCCTCGATAAATCTACAAAGTTTGAACGAAATCTGGCCGTTTAAAGTGGGTCAACATACAAACATACAAACATACAGGTGAAGCTAATAAAAAGCGTGTAAAAACTATTTTTTTTTTTAATATTTTGTCTGGCTGTTTATTTGTTTGTTCAAGCATAATTATCTCTGAAAGTAGTGAATAGATTTTCTGGAGTTTTAGTAGGGATCCCAATTTTTTTTTAAATATAATATAGCCTATGTCACCCGGGGATAGTGTAGCTTCCCAACAGTGAAAGAATTTTTCAAATTGGTTCAGTAGTTTCGGAGCCTATTCAATGCAAACAAACCAACAAACAATCAAAATTTACCTCATTATAATATTATTATTAATTGTACAGATTAATACATAATTATATCTAATTATCAGAATACTAACCACTATGCAAATTGTGGGCATATACCAAAAATTACGTTTGGACGTGCCTCTGACTCTTTAGATATCCTCAAAGATCTAAGTAACTAGATATCTGTTGGTCTACCATGAGTTTTGACAATCTACACTCGCTAGCGACTCATCATCATCATCTTCCTGCCCTTTTCCCACGTTATGTGGGGTCGGCACAACATGTGATCTTCTTCCATTTCCCTCTATCATTCGTCATCTCAGTACTCACTCCTTTCTTACCCATGTCACTCGCTAGCGACTGTAGTTAAAAAATTGTATGAAAACTTGTACAGCGCCTCTAGCGGATAGTTGGTTACTAAAACGTCACGTAGCTAACTATCCTACGTCACAGCGTACTACAGCGACTGTAGTTTGCGCTTCATTCATTTGCTTAGATTTGGTACCATGAGTAACAATTTTGACAGATGTCATAGTAACGTACTATTACTACTGTAGTAACGTCAGCCGATCTAAATGTGACAACTCATGGTAGACGTACTGAGGAGAGGATCTAGGGATTACAGCCGTGATCATGTTTTTTTTTTCAGTTTGCTATCTAATGGTCGCCAGCGTTCCATCCACATCACCCGATCAGCTAATGTGAAACCAGATGCCTATGAGCTTAGCATTCTCACAGATCTGAAGGTTACAAGCGCCCTGAATTATGATGATGTGTCAGATTGGAGACAGGAGTTGGAGATTAAGGAGGTAAATTAAGGCGCGGTGGTCAGCTGATCGCGGAGTTTTGCTGTTTTTCAGATGCTTTACCCTCGGTAAATAAGGGTAGTGGAAAATAACTGATAGGTCACTGAAAATAATCAATATTTTATCTCTAAACTC
The DNA here is from genome assembly GCA_963675405.1 of Cosmorhoe ocellata. Lineage (NCBI taxonomy): Eukaryota > Metazoa > Arthropoda > Insecta > Lepidoptera > Geometridae > Cosmorhoe > Cosmorhoe ocellata. The sequence goes on from OY776273.1 coordinate 2,879,531, forward strand.
TGAGTTTGAAATTTTGTTTAAACGTCGTACTAACTTTAGTATTAATTCTCGAAAAAACCTCAAAAAATAAACAAAATCTGCTTCTCCTTCTAAAGTTGAAGTCATTTTCATATTTTTTTTACACCAACGGGTAGATAATTTACTTATAAATAAAATGTGTGTTTCATTTTTATTATTTAAATTTAACACAAATTATTATTTCAAATTATTACAATTCGAAGGGATAAAACTTAGACTTTTCATGCAACGGGTAGTATGCCGCTGGCCACTAGCTAGCTGCCGCGCCTTAACTTGAAATTGACGAAATAAATAACATCCAAAGTCACATAGTTTTTATCCCTCACTGTAATTCGCTGTTCTTATAAGCGGCGATGGGCTTGCAACCTGTCACGTACGGGATACTAACTGTGCAAAATGTGGGCATGTGCCAAATGTCATGTTTGGACGTGCCTCCGACTCTTTAGTTATCCTCAAAGGCCAAAGTAACTAGATCTGAGGAGATATCTACCGAGCCTGGGGATTACAGTCGTGATCCATAATTCCATATTATTCCTATTACCTATTCTGGGTATCAAACACTTTAAGTACCACGGTACAACACCCAGACATGGAAGAAATAACTGCAGATCATGCCAAAATTTCTAACGCCGTGGGAATCGAACCCGCTCCTTTTGCGTCTCAGCCGGACACTGATCCGCCTAGCCGCCGAGGCAGTCAGTAGACCTACCTACAGTTTGTTAATTTATCTCTCTCCGGTTCCGTTTTATATTGATTATTGATTGAGCGAGCTAAGCGAGCGAACATCTCATTGGCAAGTAGGGCGATTTGGCGTTGTATCTTTGTGTATAATATGTTTGTTAGAGCATAACTTAAGAACCGATAATCCAATCTGCATGAAACTAAGGAGTCTGAGATTATAGTCTTTAGTTGTTCCAAATTATCCCTGCGATTTTATTGAATAAGATATTTTGAAATGAATTGGTTGCTATGCCAGCCGTAACACTATGTTGGGTGAAAAAGTGTTTTTACATTACTTCTTTCAGGTGTTGGTGTGTACATCAGAAGTCTTCAGACAAATACTGGAGCGAGATCTTCTTAAAATGTGTCAAATCAACATCTTAGTTATTGACAGCTGTCATAATATCTACAGAGACGAGAACTTGCAATATGTATGTATAATTAAGGCTTGGCGCAAACGGGCCACCGACCACAGCAACCGGTGGCCGGCGACAGCGTCTTTTTATATATTTTGTAGCTGTAGCGAGTGGCCGCCACTGGCTACACGTGTGCGGCGCGTCAATACTTAATGTTTGCGCCGAGCCTAAATAAGAATAATACTGATTTGACTGACTGACTGACTGACTGACTGACTGACTGACTGACTGACTGACTGACTGACTGACTGACTGACTGACTGACTGACTGACTGACTGACTGACTGACTGACTGACTGACTGACTGACTGACTGACTGACTGACTGACTGACTGACTGACTGACTGACTGACTGACTGACTGACTGACTGACTGACTGACTGACCGACCGACCGACCGACCGACCGACCGACCGACCGACCGACCGACCGACCGACCGACCGACCGGCTGACTGACTGACTGACTGTCTAACTGACTGACTGACTGACTTAAAATAAAGAGGATGCTATTTATTTGGTTAAATTTGATGTTGTGTACGTTACTCAATGTAGTTATATTTTTGAAGTAGCTTTTTAAAGTTTTTGTAAAAAATATATTATTCTATCTTTTTCAGATAATGCAAGTTTACAAACAGTCTGAAGAACTGAAACGCCCTCGAGTACTCGCCATCACTTACCCGCTATTCAATTCACCGAAAAACGACGATTCCATAGACAATTCGCATGATACCACAGACAATCAGGTAATTAAAATATTATTTACTAGCTTCCGCCCGCGTGATACCTTGAAAAACAAAAATAAATCTATCCCGCGGGAACCTTATATTTTTCCAGAATAAAAAGTAGCCTATGTGCTATTCCAGACCATAATCTATATCTGTGCCAAATTTCATTCAGATCTGTTCAGCCGTTTTAGCTTGAAAGAGTAACAAACATACATCCATCCATCCATCCATCCATCCATCCATACATACATACATTCTTACAAACTTTCGCGTTTATAATATTAGTAGGATTTAAATAATTGTAAATTGCTTCTTAGAGCGGCCATTTTGGATTTTTTGACATCTATAACTCACAGAGTATACTACTCTGCGTGTTATGTATGTGCGATGTTTACTGTATTACCCGATTGCGATGATAGAGGGCATTATGTGTTTGTGGTGTATGTATGTATGTATATTTGTATATAATGTGAGTTCGTTTGGCTGCCGCTGATGCCCAAACGACTGGACAGATTTTGACAAATGAGGTGTCATTAGATTCGTCCTGATTACAAGAGTGACATTGGCTATACAAAATGTCAATTCATTATATAATAATAATAATAATGCTGGACAATCCACACAGCATCATCTAGCCCGAAAGTAAGCTACTCAAAGCTTGTGTTATGGGTACTAGATAACTGATATATTTAATACATTATACTTATACATAGATTTTTTATTATACATAGAAAACACCCAGACCAACGGAACAAATTTCTGCAGATCGTACACAAATTTGTTCCGCGGCGGGAATCGAACCCGCAACCTCTTGCGTAGCAGGCGGACACTCGCCCGCTGCGCCACAGAGGTCGACAAATATGTATATAATGTATATAGTGGATGCAAGAAGCATTTTCAATTAGGTTTGATAATTTTTTGCAATAAATACTAGTTTTTAATTTCTATAATTTTATTTCAGAATGTTGATGGCACAGATCCTAAACCCACCGATGCGTTAGCCCTTTTAAATGAAAAAGATAATTCTGATTCGGAAAATACAGAAAAACCTGCCATAGAGAGTGGAAAGATACCTCCGATAGAGACAATCAAAGAACTAGGTACATTATACGTTTATACATATTATATTAAATAGTACTTAAAAAAGTATTTTTTTGTTGTGTTTGTACATTAATAAAATGAAGTACCGGGATGACCGAGCTTAGCTCGGTTTTTTTTTAAACCTAGCTAAATCGATTTGTTGCTCCCGTAAATCCCTGCATACTAAATTTCATGAAAATCGTTGGAGCCGTTTCCGTGATTCGGATTATATATACAAGAATTGCTCGTTTAAAGGTATAAGATATTGGTGGATAGTTCACACAACGCCATCTGAAATTGAAATTGAAATTGAAAAATATTTATTCAGTACAATCACAAGGATCACTTTGAAACGTCTTACATGCTAGGTGAATCTATGTGCCAATTCCAACCTAAAATCCCCAAACTAAGGAAAGCTAAGAACTAGATAGCCGATGGAATAGAATAATTATATACTTACTTTTTTTTAAATAAACTTACATAGAAACTAACTAGACTTATGTTAATTTTTAAAAATTTTCAGGTGTTATTGAAAATTTGGATGATTTAGAAATGTACGAGAAGTTGGAATTTAAAATAGATGAATTGGAAAAAGAGTTGTGCTGTAAAATGGACCTAGCTGAAGATATCGACGGGTGTAAGAGGTGAGGAACAAATTGTAGGTTATTGACCTTTGTGGCAGGGACCACAAATTGACCAGTATCATGTTTTATGAACTTGAAGAAAGAAAGAAAGGAAGAAAAATAATTTATTCATTAAAATCACAAGGATCACTTTGTATTGTCTCACATGTGGTGAATCTATGTGCCAATTCCAACTACTAAAACTAAAATCAAGGTTAAAAAAGTTTTAAAAAAATTGGTAAAATAGCAAATTGAGTAGAAACGCCAAGTGCATTTTTGATTCGCGCGTTGAGAACCCTCAACGCGCGAATCAACCGCACTGTTTTTTTTGTTTAAAATCTTCAAACTAGCTAATTAATAAAAAAAAAAATTTTGTCTAAAAAATATTTCAATCAAATTGCAGGTAATAGTGAAAAATATAATTCCAATTTCCAACTGATGTAAAGAAAGAAATAAAGAATGAGATGTTTTTATTGATTGACGTTTGCTTGATCCTGTAACAGACAGTCATATTTGACTGATGGAATTGACTGACACATGCATGACGTGTGCTTATAAACTACATACAATATATTACTAGTATAACTTAAATTATTACATTATTCGCTCATTTGAGCAGGCTAAAGTCTATAGACCATACTACCTAGTCTTAGGTAAATTAATTTCTTCCGTTTTCTATAAAATCTAACCTAACCGCCATTTTCTTCCCTCCTAGAATTACCTATATCTAGGGTAAAGAATGTTTTTTTTTCAGGATATCCGGACCGACGACAAAACCTAAAGAGGTTCTAATAGAATTTAGTAATGAACCTCTCGAACAAGATTTACCCAAAGAGTATATAGAGTTAGATAACTACATGAGGAAGTGTGTTGGTGATGTGCTCAACTTCTTGGAAGATCACAGGTATTTTTAACCCCCGACGAAAAAGAGGGGTGTTATAAGTGTAACGTGTCTGTCTGTGTCTGTCTGTCTGTGTATCTGTCTGTGGCATCGTAGCTCCCAAACGGATGAACCGATTTTCGTTTAGTTTTTTTTGTGTCATAGATAATTTTAGCCCGAGTGTTCTTAGCCATGTTTTATGAAAATCTGTTCAGCCGTTTAAAGATCATCAGCTCTTAAATAGTTTATGAAGGGATCTGACTAACTTCCTTATGTCCGATCGATTCGAAATTTGGTACCGTGTTATTCAATGATATTGAAAGTATATGGTGAGGTAACCATAACTTTCCCAACCAAATCTATACCAAGGAACCGTACAATATTCCGGGATAAAAAGTAGCCATGTGCTATTCCAGACTATAATGTATATCTGTGCCAAATTTCATCCAGATCTTTTCAGCCGTTTCGGCGTGAAAGAGTAACAAGCATACATCCATACATTCTTACAAACTTTGGCGTTTATAATATTAGTAGGATGCTATTCAATTCTACGAGTATTAGGCCGGTTACAGTGCTCAACCGATTGTCGGTGCGCACGGTCGGTCCTGACGATACACACGGACCGACCGTCAGTTTGTATCATTCAGTGCTCTCCTGACCAACAAACTGACCAGATGAAAATTGATACAGACATCCGTCGTAGGTCCGTACGGTCGGTCCAACGATCGGTGCAGCACTGAACGCGTTCATACGTTTCCATAGCGCGTCGGCCGACCGACGGTCCTCGTACGCAGTGCGTAGCAATATACGCGTGCGTACGGTCGGTCCAGCACTGTACGATTTATGGATTTTCATATTAATGACAAGCGCGACTGACATACGCACCGACGGTCAGTGAAGCACTGTAACCGGCCTTAGTGAGTGACTGTTTGTTTTTATTTTTTAGGCATGACCCTACAGAAATATATGGTGATGAATTGTATGACGAGTTCAAAAATATACCAGATCCGTCTATCGAGCCGCGGCAGTATATCAAACAGTTTATATACGTCTTGGACCAACTAGGTAAGTTGATTAAACGGTGAAGGAAAACATCGTGAGGAAGCCGACATACCCTAGAACCAAAAATTCGAAGGTAGTGTTAGTATTCTTATAAGCGGCGATGAGTTTGCAAATTATCACGTACAGAATACCAACTACTGTGCAAAATGTGGGCATGTACCAAAATGTCATGTTCGGACGTGCCTCTGACTCTTAGATATCCTCAAAGATCTAAGTAACTAGAGATGTGAGGAGATATCTACCGAGCGTGGGGATTACATACCTTCGAATTTTCGGTTCTAGAGTATGCCGCTTTCCTCACGATGTTTTCCTTCACCGTTTAAGAGTACTGGCATTGCGCACATAAATTTTTCGAATGGAAAACTCAATGGTGCACGAACAGGCCTGAACCCACGATCTTCCGATCGTGAGGCAGGAGTGCTACCACTACACCACCAGCGCTCTAATCATGTGATCATGTTATATTAATTCCAGGCCCATACGCAGCAGACAAAGCGGCGTTCACTTTACTTATAAAATTGGAGAAACAGAAAATCAAAGTACCATACGAAAGACATTTTTTACTTCTAAGACTTTGTACCACAACATTTGTGAAGATAAGATGCTACGCTGAGACCGTGTTATGCGCGTACGCAGATTGGGACAAAATAAAGTTGTTCTCGACGCCGAAACTACTGCGATTGGTGGAAATATTAGAAAAATTCACTCCCCCCGATCTGAGAACAAGCATAGAGAATGGAACATACGTGAATTTAGACAGCAAAGAGTTTGACAGCTCTGCTAATGTCAAAGATGACGTTGACAGTTTGAATTTCGCAAATGTCAAAGATATGAACGATGGAGAGACGAATGTGAATGTTAAGAGTGAAATGCTGAGTGCGATTGAGAAATGTGACTTTACTGCGCTAGGGAATAAGATAGAAGATCGCTTGAACGTTATTCAAGGGAACTTGAAGGATCTAAATGATCACGATGTTAAGGAAATCGCTCAAAATTCATCGAAAAGCCAAGTAAGTAATAGTATCTGCAGCACACTTTAATCCTTTCACCATACTGTTTCGAGATTTTTATAATTTACTTGCTGTCCCGCTCGCGACTTCGTTCACTTAATGTATCTAAACTGAGTTTCAAACAAATCACACAACTCATAAAAAAATTGCATACTTTGACACCCTCTAAAAAGGGTGAAATATCCAGAAATAAATATCCATTTATTTTAAAGTATCCAAACCAAAAATCGCACCACTCGTTAATAAGTTCCCATACAAACATTGACCCCCCATTTGACCCCTTTTTGAAGGTTATATTGAAAAATCCTGAAACACGTCCATTCATTTACATTTCCAGTACACAAACAAAGTTTCATGAAAATCGCTCCACGCGTTAAAAAGTTTCATACTAACGATTTCACCCTTTTTCACCCCCATAAGGGTGGGATTTCCAAAAATCTAGTCCCAAACTAAGCAAAGCTATGGGGACCATAGTTGATAGATTAACTATATACTCTTGTTTTTTTGAAATATATAGGTAAGTACATAGAATACATATGTAATAACACTCAGACACAGAACAAACATCTATGTTAATCACAGAATGTGGGATCGAACCCACAACCTACAGCGCAGAAGGCAGAGCTACTACCAACTGAGCTGTGAGGAAGTAGAATACATAATAACACCCAGACATAGAACAAACACCTGCGTTCATCACACAATGTTAGTCCTGGGTGGGGATCGAACCCACAACCTGCAGCGCAGAAGGCAGAGCTACTACCAACTGAGCTGTGAGGCCAGTCTCTGTAATCTTGTAATCCATGTTACAATGTCAGGTTCGCATAGAGAAGGCTCCGTTCCCGCGGCGCTCGGGGCGCACGCGCGCCCGCAGGCCCCCCCGAAACAACGCGCGGCTTGCGCAAGCGCAGAACAACCCGGACGCCCTCTGCGGTATCGTGTTCGTCAAGGAACCATTTATGACTAAAATACTCTTCGCATGTATAGTGGTAAGTGGAATTCTCTCTCTTGATTCTTTTCACGTGTATGGTAGTAAATAGATTTCTCTCTCTTGATACTCTTCACGTGTAAAGTAGTGAATAGAATTCTCTCTCTTGATTCTCTTCGCGTTTATAGTGGTAAGTGGAATTCTCTCCCTTAATACTCTTCACGTGTAAAGTAGTAAATAAAATTCTCTCTCTTGATCCTTTCACATGTATGGTGGTAAATAGAATTCTCTCTCTTGATACTCTTCACGTGTAAAGTAGTGAATAGAATTCTCTCTCTTGATTCTCTTCCCATCTATAGTGGCAAGTGGAATTCTCTCCCTTGATACTCTTCACGTGTAAAGTAGTAAATAAAATTCTCCATCTTGATACTCTTCGCGTGTATAGTGGCAAGTGGAATTCTCTCTCTTGATACTCTTTATGTCTATAGTGTTAAGAAACGCTTCCACTATAGTAATATCATAATTAAGCTTTTGGAACCAAAATTTAAAGTTTTTAAATTCTCCTTTGTTAAAATATGCCTTTTAAGGTCAATGAATCAATCACTGTGCAGAATATGGTCACGTGTCAAGTATGGTGTTTAGACGTGCCTCTGACTACCCCCTTTAGACATCCTTGAAGATCTAAGTAACTAGAGATCTGGGATCATGTAATTTTTAAGGCCACAGAGTCCTTATAGTCTTACTAGCTTCCGCCCACTGCTTCGCCCGCGTGGTAACTTGAAAAATAAAAACAAATATTTCCCGCGGGAACCGTACATTTTTTCGGGATAAAATGTAGCTTATGTGTTATTCCAGACCATAATCTATATCTGTGCCAAATTTCATTGAGATCCGTTCAGCCGTTTTAGCGTGAAAGAGTAACAAACATACATCCATCCATACATTCTTACAAACTTTCGCGTTTATAATATTAGTAGGATTAATCCCACCACCAGAGATGCCACTGATTCATACACTTTTTAGGACATCACTAAGACCCGGCCTAGCGTCTCGTACATCAGCAGTCAGTACTGCGCCGTGGAGCCGATGACAGAAGCCAAGGAGTGTCAGAAGCAAGGTCGGAGGCACGAGGAAGTCTTGAAAAAGTGAGCTAACGGACCTAGAGGTGAACGAACGAGGTAGCGTGTCAAGCCAAGTTCAAGTTGACAGAACTGGCGAGCGCACCGTGTGTAATATTACACGAACCATTTAGAACCACTTTGACCTTCTCATAACCCCAAAACATTCAAATTTGACTCATCTATTGAAACTAGCGAGTTACACTTCTGTTCTTTCCATTACTATAATAAAAACTAGCCAAGTCAGACCTTAGGCTTCAATATAATTGTCGTAAGTTATAAGACGATATTTGAAAGTTGTTAGAAATAAATTTCAGGACTGACCATTTATCTTGGCACCCGTTTAGATCTTAATTCTTTTGTCGTTGAAGTGAACAACCAAGGCATACCTCATAATATTGAACTTGGCTCTCATTTCACATTTATGTTTTTGATGGGATACTTAAACTACCCGCAAATACGCCTATTTTAATTCATCACTAGCTCCCGTCCACGGCTTCGCCTGCGAGGTACCTATATCAAATATAACCTATGTTCATCCTGAAAGTTCATTCTACAGATTGATGAAAGAATTTTTAAAATTGTTCCAGTAGTTTCGGAGATTACCTACTACAAACAAACAATTTACCTTTTTATTAGTGTAGAAATAAATACCATGCTTTGATCTTTTGGAACTCTGAAAATAATCTTGGCACTTGAAATAACGACGTTATTTCAAAAATAATAAAGTCTTAAAATAAAATACTCCGCAAAACGTTGACTTTTTGACATTTCAAAAACTATTTACAAACAGAAACGTTTAAATATCCTAGTAAGATGATTGAACATTTGTGATTTAACAAAATTGAACTCTGTTTACTTCGTTTCTTAGGTTCAGAATGCATGAATGTAATCTACTGTTCGCTACGTCAGCCCTTGAAGAGGGCATTGATCTGCCGAAATGTAATCTGGTGCTTAGATGGGACGTGCCGCCTTCGTAAGTAACTATCATCACTATTACTATTAACTATTTTCATCACTTATGTAATTTTAGACTGTCAGGTTCGACATTTTTGAATGTCACGTTCGACATTTTTGAAAGACATGTATGACATTTTTGACTGTGCTCTTCGAAGTTTTTGAATGTCATGTTCAACATTTTTGAACGTCATGTTCGACATTTTAACTTCATATTCGATATTTTTGAATGGCATGTTCGAAATTTTTGACTGTCATGTTCGATATATTTGAATATCAAATTCCGCAGTTTTGAATGTCACGTTTGACATGTTGGTCTGTGATGTTCGTCATTTGTACTGTCATTGATTACATGTTGGTCTGTGATGTTCGTCATTTGTATAGGCGACCAAGAAATTGGTTTACCACTTTTGATGACATCTCCTAGTAACATAATTATTCGCTAAGGATTACTATGACAGATTCTGACGTAGCAGTTATTAATATGTCAAGTGAAAATAGCCCTTGATGTTTTGTACGTGCAAATGATATTCAGCCTTAGAGTGGTAAACCAATTTCTTGGTCGCCTATACCGTTTGATATTTTAGACTGTCAATAAAATTGAGGGTGTTTAAAATGAAAATAAACTCATCGATTGTAATCCCCAAGCTTTATAGATCCTTAACTCCTTGTTAAGTAAACCTTTAAGCATATCAAAGGGGGTAATCAGACACGTCCAAAAAGTATGTATCATCAAAAAATTCAATTACCAGCTGTTAACAAAAAAAGTTACACAATTATTTTGTACTAGCTTTCGCCCACGGCTTCGCCCGCGTGGTACCTTGAAAAACAAAATCAATCTTTCATCCCCTATTTTACCCCCTTGGGGGTGAATTAATCAAAATCCTTTCTTAGCGGATGCCTACGTCATAACATCTACCTGCATGCCAAATATCAGCCCGATCCGTCCAGTAGTGGTTTGGGCTGTGTGTTGATAGATCACTATGTCAGTCAGTCAGTCAGTCAGTCGGATTGCGGCACAGAGATGCCCACTTACCCTATCTGTGATCTCGGATTGCGGATTGTTCCAGATACCGTTCGTACGTGCTCGGCCGGAGTCGCGCGAGGGCCGGGAGGAGCGGGGCGGCGGTACTCGGCGCGCACGGACAGACAGACGAGATGTTGCACTACCTCGCTGTATATAAGGAGTTGGATCAGGTATGATACGCGGCCGTGCTAATAGATGGCGCTGTATAAAATGTTCACGAATCTATACATAAACAGTAGGACCCGGTGTGTCTGTACATTGAAGAGAGAGTGTTAGAATTCTTCTGTCTGTCTCATACTGGCTTCATAGCTCAGTTGGTAGTACCTATGCCTTCTGCGCTACTGAACTTATTTTCATATAGTTTTCCCAGATGGCTAGAGCATAATTGAGAGTAGAATATAGGAATGTTTCATTAAAATCTGACGTCGGAAAAAAAAGTTATCTTCATGCGGACAAAGTCGCTGGAAACGGTACTACTAAACACTTTAAACTAGTACAGGTCATCCAACGGATCTAGGCATTCGTGAAATTAGCCGCAGGTGCGAGTTTGCGCATGTACAGTTCCTTCCCCTCTTCATACCTCCAATTGCTCCCGAAAAACGATACTGCGCAGCTCTTGCGGCTAACTTCACGAATACCTAGATTCGTTGAGCCAACTATACCTATGATTGATTTAGCGAGCGAAAATCTCAGTAGGGCGATTTATTAAGTTGTATGTTTGTGTATATGTTTTTAGAGAATAACTTAAAAACCGTTAATTTAATCTGCATAAAACTTGTATGGTTTAGACTAGAGTCTAGAAATTCTACTGTGTAGATTTGCTGGGAAGCATATGAGCTTAATCGATGAAGAGGTTGAAAGATATTGGGTACTGAAAAGGACGGAAATATCTAGTACTTTCCCGCTAAACTATTATCTAATGAGCTTAACAAACTCAAATAGAAATTCGACGCGTGTTTCGCTTCTCCACGAAGCATCCTCAGGACCATTGCTCCGTACTGGTGTTGCTCCACTGCTTGGCTCAGCCGTTGCGGAGATTAGCGTGCACAAACGTAAAGACAAACGATTTTATTATATGTATATATATATGAAAAGATGAGGAGTAATAGGTTAGCGTGGTATGGGCATGTTATGAGAAGAGATGAATGTCATGTGACAAGGAGAGTGTTAGGTATGAATGTGGATGGATACAGGGGTAGAGGTAGGACGAAGAAAAGATGGATGGACTGTGTGAAAGATGACATGGGTAAGAAAGGAGTGAGTAATGAGATGACGAGCGACAGAGGGAAATGGAAGGAGATCACATGTTGTGCCGACCCCACATAACGTGGGATAAGGGCAGGAAGATGATGATGATAATTATATACAGGGTGTCCCAAAAAGTAGTGTCAAGCGAAAGTCCGGAAATAGAACACCCCTTGGGGTACTCGAATCACCCCCATGTATGTTCTGCGATTTTTTATAGTTTTCGAGTTATGATTTTTTTTCCGAATTTTTGAAAATTTACGACTTGAACAACTTAAAAAGTTCTTTAAAAAAAAGTAGACAACTGCAATGAAACTCCTTATCACACTTGAATAATATAATTAGACGTTATTAATTAACTATATTTAGACACTTGATAATAATTAACTATACTTAAACACTTGTTCTCTGCTCGACCTCTCGTTAGCACCGTTAACAAAGAACTGCCACGACGGCCATTACCCGTTCCCCACGGCACCTCCCCGCCATTTCTTTCTTTTTTTCCGTTTACCCTCTAATAATTTTTAATAAAGTTGCCATGGCGGCGAAGTGCCGTCCGAAATAACTACTTTTATTTTATTATACTTAACAAAATTACCATTTTAAATACCAAAATCACAACACTCGGTCATCCGACTGCGTGCTATCTCCGGAGCACGCGTAATTCACAACACTCTTCAGTTAATCCTTAATTCACAAATAAACATACAGGAAAGGGAACAAGAGACAGAGAAGAACAAACATACTAATAAATTCTGACAACCCCAATGTTACTCTTACTTAAACCTGTACCAATAGTTAACATTAGCATAAATATAAAATATATAAAAATATTTATTTAGGAACTTAAAATATGCCTTAATACTTTATACTTTTGCATATTACTTTAATTACATATTACAGATCACATAATGTTGAATATTTTATGAACCGTTCTGAATCATGCCATTAACATATCTATCCTTTACCTAATGGTTATACATAATTTCGTAAAACAAAGCAATTTTAATATCTGGTAGTTTTCACCGCTTTAGTATACAATTTTCCACAAGCCCTATTCTGAACCTGAATCAGAGTCCGTTGACTCGGACCCACATGACCTGTTTACCTGCAGTGCTTGTATACCGATCCAGGGACGCATTCTATCAGATGCTATCACACTATCATATTTTCTCGTGTTAAACCCTGGTACATTAGCCACCCTATAACGATCGTTACCTAGACAACTAGTAACTCTATATGGGCCAATGAACTTAGGTAACAGCTTTTTACTCTTTCCAGTGTTGGAAAAGCTGGTCTTCGTAAGCTTCACCAGATCACCGATCGAGTACAAAACTGCTGGAACTCTCTTTGCGTCATACGCTTCCTTCTGCCTTTCTTGACTATGTGCAATGTTGGCCGAAGCCTCTTTCCTAATTTCATCGACCTGCCTACCCGACTCTCCTACGACAGATACAGACTCGTCTGTTCCGTCCGCAAGTGGTGGCGAGATGTTGCCGTGACCCTCATCCAAAATCTCGTTAACTACAGGGGAACGGTGTGGGAACACTTCTTCACCTCCCGTGCCCACCGGTACAGCCGAAGCCGTGTCTTCGCAACTGGTTACGTCGTTATGATCCGTTGTTAATTTATTATCAATGGGACAGTTCGACTTAACCCCAAAAAGTAATTCGGAAGCACTTCTTTTTGTTGTGGCATTAATGGTATTATTGATACCCCATTGTACCTGACCCAGTCGCTTGTCCCAGTCGCGTTCACTACTTTCAAAATTCTGTGTAGACAAGGCAGTGAGGATGGTCTGATTATATCTCTCGGCCTGCCCATTTGCCCTAGGGCAAGCGACTGCGTTAAGCACATGTTTAACACCTTTTCTCACACAGAAGTCTTTGAATTGGGCTGATGTAAATGCAGTCCCGCGGTCCGTTATAATTCTGTGCGGTATCATAAAGTCGTAAAATAAACTATCTAGAGCTTTAACTACGTTTTTCGTTTTAGTATCTTTAACCGGCCTAGCAAAAACGTATTTAGTAAAGCCGTCTACTATAGTCAAAATATAGCTGTTGCCAGCTTTACTTTTGACAAATGGTCCCAAATGGTCCAAGTGCAAAGTGTGGAACGGTTGGGCCACTTTTTCTATCGGGTGTAAGAAGCCACTACTCGTCCTAGTCGCATTGTCTTTATTGTACGCGCAATCTATACAAGCTGCCACGTACTTTTTGACGAAACGTCTTAGCTTGGGGAACCAGTAGCGGCTTTGGATACGTTCCAATTCCAACGTCTTGGCAAACCCGAAATGCCCAATTTCGTCGTGGTTCGCCCTACAAATCTGCCACCTGGCATCTTTGGGAACTACCAACCGCAACCCATCCGCCAATTTCCTGTGTAGTGCATTATTCTTGACAACAAAGTTGTTCCTAACATCTGTAACCTCACTATCTAAACCCGGTTTCAATATCTTAAAAATTCTTTCTAGCTTTGGGTCAGCCATTTGCATGGTAAGAATCCAATTATCAGTATTTATGTGTAAAACGCTTGCCGGCAGTGATGGTTCCCTATTCCCCTGAGGATTGCGGCTAAGGGCGTCTACATGACTCATCCGACATCCCGGTCGATATTCGATGTTAAAGGTAAATTCACTTATTGTCAGCCACCAGCGCGCAATCCTCGGTATCAGGTCACGCTTTGTAAGTGTGGTACGTAGCGCATTACAATCCGTGTACACTGTGAAATCAAGTCCCACAAGATAGGGACGAAACTTTTTTAACGAGCAGACCACCGCCAAAGTCTCTAATTCGTACGAGTGGTACTGACGTTCCTCGGGTGTTGTCTGCCGGCTAAAGTATGCAACGGGTTTCAATACCCTAGGACTTATCTGCCACTGCATAAGGATTCCACCCAATCCCAGCGAACTGGCATCCGTGTGCACTTCAGTGTCTAATTCAGGATTATATAATGCCAACAAAGGACGTCTAACCAAACATTCCCTTAACGTTTCGAATGCCTTGATCTCCTCTATGCTCCACTGCCACTGGACATTCTTCTTAAGAAGCGAAGTTAGTGGTCTGGCAATTCCACCGAACCCTTTCACAAAGCGACGAAAATAGCTCGCCAGGCCCAAGAACTGTCGGACTTCATGGACATTACGAGGCTCGGGAAAATCTCGCACCGCCGATATTTTCCTTTCACTTGGTTTGATACCCTCGGCGGATATCTCATACCCCAAATACTCAATGCTTATGTCAAAGAAACTGCACTTTGACAATTTGAGAGTTAACCCAGCATCCTGGAGGAGCTTGAGGACATCCTCTAATCTCTCAAATCCTTCATCGATGGACGCAGCGGGAATGAGAAGGTCGTCCATATAAGCTAAAGCACTCTTGAACCTCCGTGTACCCAGTAGCCCATTCATCATCTTCTGGAACACGGCTGGCGCGTTTGCCAACCCAAAGGGCATGCGCTTGAATTCATAATGCCCGTCTGGGGTGACAAACGCTGTCAGGTGTCGACTGCCTTCTCCCATCGGGATCTGGTAATAGCCAGAGGCTAGATCCAGCGTGATGAAATATTTATTCCCGCTCAGATTTGTCAACTGGTCGTCAATTAAAGGTAGGGGATATTTATCTTTGATTGTTTTATTATTAAGAGCTCTGTAGTCCACACAGAGTCGATACTCTCCATTCTTTTTCTTGACCAATAATATGGGACTAGCATAATTAGAGTTTGACTCCTGTACAATATCATTTGCTACCAACTCATCGACAATATCCCTTACCTTTTGACGTTCCTGGTGCGACAATCTGTAAGGTCTGTAGACCACCGGCGTATCATCGTGCAAATCTACGTTCATCGTCGTGCCTTTAGCACACCCTAACTCTTCAAGGTTTTTAGCAAAGCATGATCTATACTTTTGGAGAAGCTGGTGTAGTCTTTCGCGGGTTTTCTCGTCGACCTTTTCGCCTACTTTAATTTCTGACTTGTCAACTGGCGTCATCGGCCTTTCACCTTGCTCAGTCTGCACCAGCAGAGTTTTAACTTCTCCCATCGGGTTGACCCTAGCTATCAACATCCCTGCCTTGAAGGTAAGCGGCATCCTAGTCAACGACGTAATAAACACTACCGCCTTATTCTCGGTCACCTCGTAACAACCCTGATGGAGGTGATACTCCTGATTGGGACTCATCCTGGTACCTCCATCTGAATAAACACTACCCGTGTAGGCTTCTTTGGTGCACACTTCCACTAATCCTCCTTTAATTATAGTAACGTCTTTGGAGACATAAAGACCAAGAGTCCGACTTTGGCTCAAGGAGGGATCGGTGGGAGTATGATAAAAGAATAGCCTCTCGTTATCCTTCAATACGGTAACTGACGACATTTCGGTAAAATTTTGTCCTATCAACAACGGAACCTGCAAATACGCGTCGTCAACCGCCAAAACATCCAGGTTAGTATCGATTTCGTCAATTCTAACACCCACAGTAGCCCTGAATTTCGGGATGACCGTAGAATTTCCGAAGCCTCTTATTGTGGGCAATGGCGTGCTTTCACCTTCAGCTAACCCCAAAGCGATTGCATCCGAATGCCGAATTAGGCTGCAGTCACTCCCAAAGTCAATGTAGGCGTTTAGCGTTTTTCCATTAGCGCTAACAGTTTTATGGAACTTATCATTTACCTCATTGGTTGCGCCATTGCACAGTGGAATAACATGGCTAGAGTGACCTTCTGGGATCGCAGGTTTAGTCTGATTTGACTTGGTTTCATCGGCCAATAAATTGTCCGTATCTACTATAACTTTTAACACCTTCTTATCAGCTGCCTGATTGTTCGTGCCGCTGGTTTCACGTGTTTGTTGTTGTGCCGATCTCCTAGTGCAGTTCTCAGTATTATGCCCTACTCTATAGCACCTCCCGCACTTGACAATAGGCTTGGTGCAATTTATATAAAGGTGACCCTGCTCGTTGCAATTAAAACAGGTAGAACCTGCTCCCCTGCTACTTGTGGCACTCCTACCGTTACTGCGAAAGTCGCGTCTCTTTGACGAGTTTGACGATAACGAGCCTCGTGTCGCGTCCCTTGATTGCGTGGATTGTTGCGACGCTAGGTAGTTTAACAGGTCTTCTGGTTCCTCACATTTGAGAGCTTGCGCACCGTTTCTAACTGAACTATCAATAATTCCATAAATTATACAGTCAACTGCTTTTCGACCGACAATCTCGCACCTACTCAATAGCGACAATTTCTCGTAAAAGTAATCTCTAAGGGTTTCGTCCGTGCGAGATTTTCGGTTCAGCATTTCATCTAATAGTTTACCATAATTCACGTCATTCGGGAAAGCTTTCATCAACTTACTTTGCCACACCTCCCACGAGTAATTAAGAGACGGAAGGGACTCGTACCAACTTTTGGCTAAACCGCGTAACTTCTGCAATGCGTAGTGAATTATCTGTTTCTCATCCCAAGAATAGATTTCTGCACACTCATTCACCTTTCTCAGCCAGCGTTCGACATTCTGTGCTTTGTTGTTGGGGTCGAATTCCGGAACTACATTATTGGATGAAGTACTCTTACTTGGTACACCTTGTAGCGCAGACACTATCTTCAGCAATTCATCGGCCGTTAGTCCCGTTCGGCTCCGCTGTGCAGGAGTGTCGTCAGCTTCTTCTGATGCCGAGCGCCGCCTTCTTTTGCGCCTGGGACGTTTCGGCGTGTAACTCGCCTCATCTGAAATTGTTAAACGCATCCCTAAGAACCACACGCTTTAACTGACTTTGACTTTGACTTTGACTTTGACTTTGACTTTGACTTTGACTTTGACTTTGACTTTGACTTTGACTTTGACTTTGACTTTGACTTTGACTTTGACTTTGACTTTGACTTTGACTTTGACTTTGACTTTGACTTTGACTTTGACTTTGACTTTGACTTTGACTTTGACTTTGACTTTGACTTTGACTTTGACTTTGACTTTGACTTTGACTTTGACTTTGACTTTGACTTTGACTTTGACTTTGACTTTGACTTTGACTTTGACTTTGACTTTGACTTTGACTTTGACTTTGACTTTGACTTTGACTTTGACTTTGACTTTGACTTTGACTTTGACTTTGACTTTGACTTTGACTTTGACTTTGACTTTGACTTTGACTTTGACTTTGACTTTGACTTTTACTTTTACTTTTACTTTTACTTTTACTTTTACTTTTACTTTTACTTTTACTTTTACTTTTACTTTTACTTTTACTTTTACTTTTACTTTTACTTTTACTTTTACTTTTACTTTTACTTTTACTTTTACTTTTACTTTTACTTTTACTTTTACTTTGACTTTTACTTTTACTTTTACTTTTACTTTTACTTTTACTTTTACTTTTACTTTTACTTTTACTTTTACTTTTACTTTTACTTTTACTTTGACTTTTACTTTTACTTTTACTTTTACTTTGACTTTGACTTTTACTTTTACTTTTACTTTTACTTTTACTTTTACTTTTACTTTTACTTTTACTTTTACTTTTACTTTGACTTTGACTTTTACTTTGACTTTGACTTTTACTTTTACTTTTACTTTTACTTTGACTTTGACTTTGACTTTGACTTTTACTTTTACTTTTACTTTTACTTTTACTTTTACTTTTACTTTTACTTTTACTTTTACTTTTACTTTTACTTTTACTTTTACTTTTACTTTTACTTTTACTTTTACTTTTACTTTTACTTTTACTTTTACTTTTACTTTTACTTTTACTTTTACTTTTACTTTTACTTTTACTTTTACTTTTACTTTTACTTTTACTTTTACTTTTACTTTTACTTTTACTTTTACTTTTACTTTTACTTTTACTTTTACTTTTACTTTTACTTTTACTTTTACTTTTACTTTTACTTTTACTTTTACTTTTACTTTTACTTTTACTTTTACTTTTACTTTTACTTTTACTTTTACTTTTACTTTTACTTTTACTTTTACTTTTACTTCTACTTTTACTTCTACTTCTACTTCTACTTCGACTTCGACTTCGACTTCGACTTCGACTTCGACTTCGACTTCGACTTCGACTTCGACTTCGACTTCGACTTCGACTTCGACTTCGACTTCGACTTCGACTTCGACTTCGACTTCGACTTCGACTTCGGCTTCGGCTTCGGCTTCGGCTTCGGCTTCGGCTTCGGCTTCGGCTTCGGCTTCGACCTCGACTTCGACTTCGACTTCGGCTTCGGCTTCGGCTTCGGCTTCGGCTTCGGCTTCGGCTTCGGCTTCGACCTCGACCTCGACTTCGACTTCGACTTCGACTTCGACTTCGACTTCGACTTCGACTTCGACTTCGACTTCGACTTCGACTTCGACTTCGACTTCGACTTCGACTTCGACTTCGACTTCGACTTCGACTTCGACTTCGACTTCGACTTCGACTTCGACTTCGACTTCGACTTCGACTTCGACTTCGGCTTCGGCTTCGGCTTCGGCTTCGGCTTCGGCTTCGGCTTCGGCTTCGACTTCGACCTCGACTTTCGACCTCGACCTCGGCGCACTCACGCTAGACAGCACACCTTCGTGGCCGTTGGCTCATTTCAAAGGGAACACATGTACATACGTGGCTGCACTATTCTGAACAGCACACCTACATGGCTGTAAGCTCACTGTGCTGCGCACGTTCATACATAGTCGCACATTTTATCTCGTTAATTAGGTACACGTACAACTTCCACAATTCGTTAAGTTACGAGTAGTCATACAGTTGCTTTAATGCTCTAACCAAGCGCAACGTTACCACCTTTTGCGTGTACCTTACTTATGCGATCACTAATATATTGCCATGTAACCGTCTAAAAAAAAAGATATTCAAGATTACTTACTGTTTTCGTCCGACATGGCGCGCGGGCTATCCCACTTCTGAAGTGCAATGAAACTCCTTATCACACTTGAATAATATAATTAGACGTTATTAATTAACTATATTTAGACACTTGATAATAATTAACTATACTTAAACACTTGTTCTCTGCTCGACCTCTCGTTAGCACCGTTAACAAAGAACTGCCACGACGGCCATTACCCGTTCCCCACGGCACCTCCCCGCCATTTCTTTCTTTTTTTCCGTTTACCCTCTAATAATTTTTAATAAAGTTGCCATGGCGGCGAAGTGCCGTCCGAAATAACTACTTTTATTTTATTATACCTACTTAACAAAATTACCATTTTAAATACCAAAATCACAACACAACTTTCTTGAGATTTTTTTTTGCTACTGAATTATTATGATTTGTTTTTTTATGCATAAAATAATCAGCTACGTGACTTTGATGAAAACTATGAAAATGTTGGTGTAAAGTCAAATAATTACATTCGGTGAATTATGACTAAAATTTTCAACTTTAAATTAAAAATCTTAACAAGTGATTTCATGTTTCCTAAATAAAATTAAAAATTTTCCAAACTCTCAGCTTTCACCATCATTAAAAAAAAGTAGTACTTAATTGGCTACTTCGGCTAAAATCGGCCTTCAAAGACGGTGAGGTGGAAAATTCTTAAAATTAGCTACCTGATTAAAAAATAGATTTTGCATTTTATCATTCCTAAGCTTAATTTGTTTGTTAACTAACCAAAACTGACTGCAGGAAAGTAAGATTTCATAAAAATTTGAAGGTTTTATTTATTTAGTTTAGCTAAATTTAGGAAATAAAACAACAAGTAAAATTTATTAATTTTTTACAAAAAGTTTTCAAAATGTCAACCTTCTAGGTCGATACAAATCCTACATCGTCTTAAAAAGTTTTCCTTTAATCGTATGAAAGCTATTTTAAGTGCCTTAATTTTTTCTTTGGCCTGTCATAATTTTGTTCTTAGTTCGGCCATATTGCTGATTTATTTGACATAAACTAATTTTTTGTAGTCATTTTTGAGTAGTTAACAAACTAATTAAGCTTAGGAATGATAAAATGGCCAAAATCTATTTTTTAGTCAGGTAGCTAATTTTACTTTGAAGGCTGATTTTAGCCAAAGTAGCCTATTAAGTACTACTTTTTTTTAATGATGGTGAAAGCTGAGGGTTTGGAATTTTTTAAATTTTATTTAGGAAACATGAAATCACTTGTTACGATTTTTAGTTTAAAGTTGAAAATTTTAGTCATAATTCACCGAATGTAATTATTTGACTTTACAACAACATTTTCATAGTTTTCATCAAAGTCACGTAGCTGATTATTTTATGCATAAAAAAACAAATCATAATAATTCAGTAGCAAAAAAAAATCTCAAGAAAGTTGTCTACTTTTTTTTAAAGAACTTTTTAAGTTGTTCAAGTCGTAAATTTTCAAAAATTCGGAAAAAAATTCATAACTCGAAAACTATAAAAAATCGCGGAACATACATGGGGGTGATTCGGGTACCCCAAGGGGTGTTCTATCTCTGGACTTTCGCTTGACACTACTTTTTGGGACACCCTGTATAATTATATGTCTTTCACAGATCATCACGAGGAAGTGTGGATGCGGCATCCAAGACGAACCTCCATCTTCTGAAGAAATTCACGCAGACTCTTTTAACTCCATGATAAAACCATATTCGCCGAGTGACACTCTGAACACTTGCGTTTGCAGCAAAAACAGAATCAAAAAGGATATAGCCAATTCCATGCGTCGGACCATAAGTGACAGCGAAAACGAACATATAAACGAAATAAGTGAATATAATATTCTAGATTTGAAACATATGAAATTGACGGATGATATAAAATGTGATGCCAAAGAAAGTGTAAATATAAATAGTGATAATTGTGATAAGTGTTTGTGTAATGCGAATACAAGTGAGAGTGATATAGCTAGTGTAGATTTAAATTCTGCTATTGCACTTATAAATAAGTAAGTTATTATATACTAGCTACCGCCAGCGGCTTCGCCCGCGTGGTACCTTGAAAAACCAAAACTAATCTATCCCGCGGAAACCGTACATTTTCCGGGATATAAGCCTATGTGCTATTCCAGACTATAATCTATAATTATCTGAGCCAAATTTCATACAGATCCGTTTAGCCGTTCCAACGTGAAAGAGTAACAAACATACATCCAGTACATCTTCAACTTCAACTTCTTATTATTATGGCCCCGCTTGCTTCACGCAACGATTCTGCCAGTGTCAGTCAGTAAGGAGTATCGTAAACTTCAAAAATAATAATATGATCGGTAACCAAAAGCAGAATTTAAAAGAAAATAAAAATTTTGCATCAACAAAATGATTGACATAATTAGTTTTAAACAACACAATATGGCAACAACACAAGGTGGAAGGGGAAACAAAACAAGACGAAATGCACATTGTTATAACAAAATAGATAAATATATATATACATATGATTACTTTTAACTATTTTACAACTTAATATTATGGATTTTTACAAATTTACATATTATATGATTTATAAGGGGGGAAAATATTTGGGAAAGTATTATTTTGAATGAAGTAGGACGAGGGAGTTCAGGGGGGAGGACATCGTATAGGGAACATTGCAATTTTGGGCAATTAAAGAATATGTGTTCCTCATCTCCTTCTTCAAGCCCACATTCACACATTGAGTGATCCCGAATCCTTAGTTTTGCTAAGAATACAGGGGTACATGCAAAACCTAATCTAAGACGGCAGATGGTTGAGGTTACAATTTTGCTAGATTTGCGGAACTTGAAGAACCAAGGGGAGGGAGGGATAACTGGTTGGATGTCGGAGTAGTATTTGCCTTTGATGAGTCTTGAGGCATTCCATACATCTGTCCAGGATTTATCGAGATGGGATTTAGGTAGAAGGCATAGGTCGTGGCAATATGTATGATAATGCTCAAGAGAACCTAACTGGGCTGCGATTTTTGCGCAAGCGTCTGCTGTCTCATTGCCTGGGATACCAGAGTGTCCTGGGATCCATGCAAGAATTACTTTGATGCCTAGTTATCCAGTACATCTACCATGAGTTGTCACATTTAGATCGGCTGACGTTACTACAGTAGTAATAATACGTTACTATGACATCTGTCAAAATTGTTACTCATTGTACCAAATTCTAAGTAAATGAATGAAGCGGGATTTTCTGCGGTGTATTTGCCTGACAACTACGTCGCTCTGGTTTTTATATGTTTTCTCGTGTTATTTTGAGTTTTATTGCGTAATTTTGGTGGTTATTTTGCCAATAAAGCCCGGGTTCTTGACGCGAGTGTAAAGTATGTGAATTAGAGTGAATAGTTCTCTTGAAATTCTATCGGAGGAAATCCCGAAAATTTTCAACAAAACAGCCATCTTTTGTTTAAAATTGACTTGACTACTTGACTATGACTCTGTGACGTTGACAATACTTATAAATAAATACACTTGACACTGGCAAAATTGTTCTCTAAGAGACAGATGCCATAATTGAAGAAGAAGAAGAAATGAATGAAGCGCAAACTACAGTCGCTGTAGTACGCTGTGACGTAGGTTAGTTAACTACGTGACGTTTTAGTACCCAACTATCCGCTAGAGGCGCTGTACAAGTTTTCATACATTTTTTTAACTGCAGTCGCTAGCAAGTGTAGATTGTGAAAACTCATGGTAGACCTACAGACTCCAGACATCCTTACATCCATACATTCTTACAAACTTTCGCGTTTATAATATTAGTAGGATTGAGTATTGCTAGTGACTTGATTCTGGGCAGTAGATACGAGCTACTTTTAAAATATTTTCTATTCTATTCTATTCTAGGTACTGCGCAAAATTACCGTCGGATACATTCACTCGCCTGGCGCCGCAGTGGTGGATAGAGCGGGTTCGACTCCCGGGCGAGGCGCGCGACGCCTACATATGCACACTGAGACTACCACTCAACTGTCCTGTCAAATACAATATTGTGGTGAGGATTATGTAATACTAGCTTCTGCACGCGGCGTCGCCCGCGAAGTACCTACATAAAATATAGCCTATGTTCATCCTGAAAGTTCATTCTACACATTGGTGAAAGAATTTTTCAAATCGGTTTAGTAGTTTCGGAGCCTATTCATTTCAAACAAACAAACAAACAAACAAACAAACAATCAAAGTTTTCCTCTTAATAATATTAGTATAGATTTCTTTGCGTATATTGTAAGAGCGCTAGTGGTGTAGTGGTAGCACCCCTGATCACGATCCGAAGGTCACGGGTTCAAACCTGGTCATGCACCCATGAGTTTTTCCATTCGAAAAAAATATTTAGACGCACGTCCAAACATGATATTTTGCACAGTAGGTAGTATTCAAAGAAATATATGCAAAGAAAATACATATAATATATTTAAAATATAATATATGATCACGACTGTAATCCCCGGGTTCGGTAGATATTTTCCTCAGACCTTTAGTTACTTAGATCTTTGAGGATATCTAAAGAGGGTAGTCAAAAGCACGTCCAAATATGACATTTGGTACATGTCCATATTTTGCACAGTAGTTAGTATTTTATACGTGACAGGCTGCAAGCCCATCGCCGCTTATAAGAATACTAATCTATGACACACACCTTCGAATGTTTCGTTCTAGGGTATGCCGGTTTCCTCACGATGTTTTCCTTCACCGTTTGAGCATTAGCGTCGCGCGCATAAATTTTTCGAAAGAAATAACTCATTGGTGCACGACGAACCTCACCACGAATTCATAATACATTACCGAATTAATATTACATTGTTATTTCGTACCATGACCTATGCAAATTGTTTTTGAAGTAGTGTTACTTTATGACGTTTCTGGAACGGAATCGTTACGGAAGACGTCGTGGTAAGGTATCTCCGTCGATTGAGGACCGATTTCAAAATATATTTTTTATGTTTGAAGTACTGTGTTTGTTTCTAGGGTCATCCAATGCCGACACGAGTGCTAGCTCGCCGTATAGTGGCGTTGCAAGCCTGCCGTATACTGCACAAATCTGGAGAATTGGACCATCAACTCATGCCTATAGGTATACTAACTACGAGTAAATATCCTACTAATATTATAAACGCGAAAGTTTGTAAGTATGTATGGATGTATGTTTGTTACTCTTTCACGCTGAAACGGCTATGGACGGATCTGGATGAAACTTGGCACGGATATAGATAATCGTCTGGAATAGCACATGGGCTACTTTTTAAGTCAGAAAAATTTACGGTTCCCGTGAGATAGATTTGATTTTGTTTTTCAAAGTACTACGTGGGCGAAGCCGTAGGCGGAAGCTAATCTACATCTATAATAATATTACGAGTATAAAGAGGAAAGTTTTGTATTTTTGTATTTTTGTTTGTAACGAATAAACTTTAAAACTACTGGTCCGATTTCAAAAATTTTTTCACCGTTAGAATGCTACGTTATCCCTGAGTAACATAGGCTATATTTTATGTAGGTACCTTGCGAGCAAAGCTGCGAACGGAAGCTAGTAATATATATTTTTGGACATTTCGCACAACGCCTTCTAGCCCTAAACTAAGCAAAGCTTGTACAGTACAATGGGAACCAATAACTGATAGATTAATTATATGTGTTTTTTTTGTAAATACATATGTAGTAGAATACATAGTGCCAGCAAGTGTGAGAGGATAATGTGTTGGTGGTATGTGAGGGTGGGTGTATGGGCCGTGTGTTATTTTTCAAATGTCACGGTACATATACAATACATATATTAGCTTAACTTACAATCTTTGACAGGTAAAGAAAATTTCAAGGCGATGGAGCTAGACAGCGCGCAGTCCGCACAAGACACGCCACTAACTGACGACTCTGCCCGCCCCGGCACCACTAAACGTAGGCAGTATTACTACAAACGAGTGAGTTCAGAGCTCGGCTTTACATACATACAACACATACTAATATTATAAAAAAAATATATACATATAATCACGACTGTAATCCCCGGGCTCGGTAGATATCTTCCTCAGATCTTTAATGACTTAGATCTTTGAGGATATCTAAAGAGGGTAGTCAGAGGCATGTCCAAAGATGACATTTGGTAGAGATGATTCAGTCTAAAAATGCACGCCTCTCCACTTGTACTTGTACCGCATGTAGAGGTAAATACATTGAAAATACTTTGGAGGTGCGTGCATTTTTAGATTGATTTACCTCTACATGCCCTATGTTTCTGTGTTTCTATGTATCTGTGTGTATTATGTATCTATGTATCTGTGTTTCTGTCTATGGCATCGTACCTCCCAAGCAGATGAATCGATTTTGAATTAGTTTTTATGAATGCAGGATTTTTTTCAATGCATATTTAATTATTTAGTACCTGGTTGACCGAGCTTTGCTCGTTTTTTGGGGTAAGTGACGTTTTCTAAAAATGAAACCTAGCTAGATCGATTTATCACCCCCGAAACCCTCTGCATACTAAATTTCATGAAAATCGCTGGAGCCGTTTCCGATATTCCGATTATCTTATATATAAAAATGAATTGCTGTTCGTTAGTCTCGCTAAAACTCGAGAACGGCTAAACGGATTTATCTTATCTTGGTCTTGAAATGTTCGTGGAGGTCTAGGGAAGGTTTAAAAGGAAAGAAAAATTCGAATAACTGCCGGAAAAACCCTAAAAATAGCCCTTTTCTATTTCCCATACAAACGTTTTCTAAATAAGTACGAAGTTTGCCGGGTCAGCTAGTATATATATATATATATATATATACAAGAATTGCTCGTTTAAAGGTATAAGATTTATTTATTTATTTACAGACTGCTTGGGCATTCACCGATTGCCGGCCCGTAGTTGACACGAGTGATACTGAACTAGAGAACGAGGCTAAGCGAGATAGAGCGGAGTCAACCAACGGTGCTAAGCCTAATGTGCCTAAGACTGAGAAGATTGGCGAAAAAGTTAAAGATACTAGTAAGCTTACTACAGTATTACTACTTGTGTCACCAGTGTAGTGAAAGGAGTATAGTGCTTCTCAGAGGCACCTTTCGTCGCGTGCTACTCAGAGGCTAAGATAGAAAATACCTTATTGCAAACCATAAGTAGTACAATTAAATAGTACGTGTATCATTTAAAAACTTTACTATACAATGGGCGGTCTTATCGCTAAAAGCGATCTCTACCAGACTACCTTTGAACGGAAAGGACTGTATGTGTAATTGACATACACCCTAATCACATTACCCTTCTTCGCAGTCGCGTAAAATTACGTTTATAAGAAGAAAAGAAAGTCGTGTTAGTTACACTATTTATAACTCAAGAACGGCTGAATCGATTTGGCTGAAAATTGGTGGGGCGATAGCTTAGAACCAGGAGACGGACATAGGCTTTTTATCCCGTTCGACCGTTCCCGTGTGACGTCACATAACACGTCAAAGAGAATACAAGTCACTTATTAGAAATCCCGCTTTCTTTTTTGTTCTCACGAGCTATGTTGTGCGAACTACAAATGTGGCAAGATCGCGCGTGTGCGCATTGGAATTTTACAGCTTCGGACATTTGTTGTCGTTGAAGTAAATTTGGCAACGTAGCGCGTGCAGTGGTTTAAATTGTGTAAAAGTAAATAACTTTTATATAATAATTAATCAGGAGGTTTTTCTTCTCTTTAAAATGAATCGCTGCATTTGAGGCATATCCACTTTGTTCTTTCGCTGTATGAAATCAGTGTAAGTACATAAATAACTCTACCTGTATGTAATTTTAAACTTACGCGATCTGAACACATTATTATTAGTATTAGACGGGTATTTATCTCTATATATATTTTGAGTCTACCCGTGACCACGACAGCGTGCAAACCTGTCGAAACGGGAAAATAAAAGGTAATTTGAACGCGATAAATACCCGTCTAATACTAATAATAACTCTACCTAATTCCGACCTCTGGTAATAACAGGTGGTAGATACAATATGCTGTACGCTATCGAGTCGTCGCTGTGGTGCGCGCTGCCGGAGCGGTACAACACGCGCGGGCGCAGGCTGCACGCGCCGCAGCACGCCGCGCAGGCGCTCGCCATACTCATGGCGCGGGGGGAGCCCACCAAGTAAATTTCCTTTGACCCCCTTTTTAACCCTCTCCTTGACCCTCCTTTTTGATATGTCAGATATCAAAAAGGATGATGTTTTCATTTAGATGACAAAAGAGCTGGGGACGAATCAGCTCCGATTTGACTCGGTATTTTTACTCTGACTTGACCCCAATTTTAACTCACTTAATCGCGCAACTTTCCGTTATCACGTATGGGTCGCTCAACGAATCTAGACATTCGTGAAGTTAGCCGCAAGAGCTGCGCTGTATCGTTTTTCGGGAGCAATTATGAGGTATGAGGAGGGGGGGGGGAGGAACTGTACGTGCGCAAACTCGCACCTGTGGCTAACTTCACGAATGCCTAGATCCGTTGTATGAACTATACGACGTTATTAAAGAGACATTTTGGATCGACCCCACATAGCGTTATTACAGTTCTTGACCCCTTAATTAACCCTCTTTAATCGCGCAACTTTCCTTTATCAAGTGTTGAAGAGACATTTTGGACAGACCCCACATAGCGTTATCAAAATTCTTGACCCCTTAATTAACCCCCTTTAATCGCGCAACTTTCCTTTATCAACTATTGAAGAGACATTTTGGAACGACCCCACATAGCGTTATCAAAATTCTTGACCCCTTATTTCACCCTCTTTAATAGCGCAACTTTCCTTTATCACGCACCTTTTACTGAAGAGACATTTTGGCTACATAGTATTATGAAAATTCTTGACCCCTTAATTAACCCTCCTTAATCGCTGTGTCATTGTTTCAGCCTGCAAATCCCACCGTTTCCCGTTTACACGCGTTCCGGGGAAGTACGCGTGTCCGTGGAACACATCCCGGATGCGGATGTCAGGATGTCGCCCCGCCGAGCCCGGCTGGTCAGAAGGTTGACTATTTATAAATACCCCCAGGCTCGGTAGATATCTCCTCTGTACGTCTACCATGAGTCGTCACATTTAGATCGGCTGACGTCACTACAGTAGTAATAGTACGTTACTATGACATCTGTCGAAATTGTTACTCATGGTACCAAATTCTAAGCAAATGAATGAAGCGCAAACTACAGTCGCTGTAGTACGCTGTGACGTAGGATAGTTAACTACGTGACGTGTTAGTACCCAACTATCCGCTAGAGGCGCTGTACAAGTTTTCATACATTTTTTTAACTACAGTCGCTAGCGAGTGTACATTGTGAAAACTCATGGTAGACCTACAGATCTCTAGTTACTATCTTTGAGGATATCTAAAGAGTCAGAGGCACGTTCAAACATGATATTTGGCACATGCCCACATTTTGCACAGTAGTTAGTATTCCGTACGTGACAGGTTGCAAGCCCATCGCCGCTTATAAAAAACTAACATATGACACACCTTCGAATTTTTGGTTCTAGGTTATGTCGGTTTTTCATGATGTTTTCCTTCACCGTTGAACAATATATAAGTACATTATAATATAAATAGAATAGAATATAATTCATTTACAAGCCCCCTTTTATGGGTTTTTTTGGGGTAAAAATAGCCTAATACATACCCTAGAAATGCAGAAGTTTGTGAGTAGCTGTGTTTTGTTTTTGTTTTACGTTTGTACCTTTATATTTGGAAAGACACTGTATTTTGATGAAATTTAGTACATTATTAAAATAGAGAAATTAATACATAAGCTACTTTTTTATCCCTAACTAGCTGTCCCGCTCGCGACTTTGTTCACTTAAAGTATGTATATAAACCGAATTTCAAACAAATTGCACCACCCGTTAAAAAGTTCTCATATAAACATTGACCCCAAATTTGACCCCTTTTTGAAGGTTATATTGAAAAATCCTGAAACACGTGTTTGTTCATTTTTTATTTACAGTGCACAAACAAAGTTTCATGAAAATCGCTCCACGCGTTAAAAAGTTTCATACAAACGTTTTAACCCTTTTTCACCCTCTTAGAGGTGGAATTTCCAAAAATCCCGCCTTAGTGGGTGGTTTTGTTATAAAAGGAAACCACCTTCCAAATTTCAGCTTTCTAGCTTCAGCGGTTTCGGCTGGGCGATGATAAATCAGTCAGTCAGTCAGTCAGTCAGTCAGTCAGGTTAAGCTCTTATATATTATCCCTAATAAATCCTCCAGGGGTAAAAAGGGGGTTAAATTTTCAAACTGCATTACGTAAGGATAGATCAGTTATGGTTCCCATAGTACAAGTTTGCTTAGTTTGAATCTAGATGGCGCTGTACGAACTATCAACCAATTTTTATAAACTTGTATTACAGGTTCATGCATTTTGTGTTCACGGATGTCCTGCGCGTGCGCCGACGCGGCATGACACTTGAGAATGAAGGATCTACTCGCAACGACTACTACATAGTGCCTACTATCAAAAGTAAGCCATGCTGAACCGGCTGAACGGATCTAGATGAAATTTGGCACTAGATTCTAGTCAGGAATACTTAGGCTATAACTTAATAAGGTACCACGCGAGCGAAGCAGCCTGCGGAAGCTAGGAATATTATAAATGCGAAAGTTTGGATGTATATATGTTTGTTACTCAATCACACTATAACGGCTGAACGGATCTAGATGAAATTTGGCTCTAGATTCTAGTCAGGAATACTTAGGCTATAATTTGATAAGGTACCACGCGAGCGAAGCCGCCTGCGGAAGCTAGGAATATTATAAATGCGAAAGTTTGGATGTATGTATGTTTGTTACTCAATCACGCTACAACGGCTGAACGGATCTGGATGAAACTTGGAAAACGCTAAGTTTATAACCTGGAATAACACTTAGACTATAATTTAACAAGGTATCACGCGGGAGGAAGCTACTCCTCTTCATCTGACTGCCCTTTTCCCACGCTATGTGGGGTCGGCACAACACGTTTTCTTCCATCTCCCTCTATCATCCGCCATCTCTCTTACTCCTTTCTTACTCATGTCATCTTACACACAGTCCATCCATCTTTTCTTCGTCCTACCTCTACCCCTGTATCCATCCACATTCATACCTAACACTCTCCTCGTCACATGATATTCATCTCTCCTCATAACATGCCCATACCACGCTAACCTATTACTCCTCATCTTTTCCGACCGATGCCACTTGGAAGTATGAAAGTGGCACCGGTGCCTAAAATTATAATAATAATGTTTGTCAAAATGATATAAAATTAAATTAAAATAATAGTTATAATGTTTTACATGTTTTTTTTATAATTTTTTTTAATGTGGTATGGGCATGTTATGAGAAGAGATGAATGTCATGTGACAAGGAGAGTGTTAGGTATGAATGTGGATGGATACAGGGGTAGAGGTAGGCCAAAGAAAAGATGGATGGACTGTGTGAAAGATGACATGGGTAAGAAAGGAGTGAGTAATGAGATGACGAGTGACAGAGGGAAATGGAAGAAGATCACATGTTGTGCCGACCCCACATAACGTGGGATAAGGGCAGGAAGATGATGAGTTATAATGTTTTACAGCGATAAGACAAGATGGCTCACAGAAAATTGACGTTGACTGGGCGTTTTTAGAGCAAATTTATAACCACACCGAGCAGCAGAACCTGACTGACGTGCCTCTCTTCCCTCGCCAGGGGAGTGAGGGAGACAGCAGGTATGTAACTACTGCTTCATACAACTACTAACTATATAAAAACATTTGAAAGTAATAAACTATGCTTACGATATTAGTACAAAAAGAAGGATATTTATGACTTTCCGTTGTCCCCATAGCGACAAGGGTCAATGGGGACATCGGGAAGGAAATATTATTACTTTCCGTGGAAAAGGGTCAATGGGGACAACGGAAATACATCAATAAAGTTGCTCATTACAGCCGCCATATTATTTTTTTATCATTTTGTATATATTTTTTTTACATTTTTCTTTGGCACTTGTCCAACAAAGTAGTTAGTGACCCGTGACAGGTTGCAAGCCCATCGCCGCTGCTTCATACAACTAGTATTTATTTTAAACATCTAAAAGTAATTACAAATAGCTTTTTACAGTTTTTTTTACATATATTTTGGCGCTTGCCCAGCTAAGTGGCACGTGACAGGTTGCAAGTCCATCGCCGCTTATAAGAATACTAACCCTATGATCTAAGATCTAAGATTTTTTATTTTAGCGTCCCCTTGAAGAATCCTCTATTGAAGGATGGTGAGGTGTTTGTGTTTGATGCTGATAAGTACAAGGAGGCGGTGGTGACGCCCTGGTACCGGAACCAGGACCAGCCGCAGGTGAGACATGCTACCACTATACCACCAGCGCTCACTAATACATCCTAAAAGAACTGTTGCACCTAGACTCACCTAGTGTGTAAGACGATTCAAAATGATCCCTGTGATTTTCCTACTAATATTATAAACGCGAAGGTTTGTGAGGATGTCTGGATGTATGTTTGTTTACTCTTTCACGCTGAAACGGCCGAACGGATCTGGATGAAATTTTGCACAGATATAGATTATAGTCTGGAATAGCACATAGGCTACTTTTTATCCTGGAAAATGTACGGTTCCCGTGGGACAGATTTGTTTTGGTTTTTCAAGTAACGCGGGCGAAGCCGTGGGCGTAAGCTAGTACATTCTAAAACAGCTGTTTCACCTAGACGATTCAAAATGATCCCTGTGATTTTACTGAATTAATATGATTTGAGTTTGAGTTTGCAAGCCGTATTATTCGGTACTTCGGTACTGAGTAACGGGTGCGCCATCTAGTACCGAGTAGCGAAAGTAATGAATACTAATTGTTATAGTAACGAATACATTTTGCTACCATCACACCACCAGCGCTAACTGAATATATCCTACTAGAGCAGTTGCAAACCGTATGTATTCGGTACTGAGTAACGAAACGATACGATAGCAACGAGTACTAATTGTTACAGTAACGAATACATCACATTAGATGAAGTAGAGGAAGGCCGAAGAAGAAGTGGTTTGATTGTGTGAAAGATGATATGAATATAAGAGGAGTAAGAGGACTCAGAGTTGACGAATAGGAGTGACATGTTGTGCCCACCCCACGCGTGGGATAAAGGCAGGATAATGATGATGATATACATATAAACCTTTCTCTTGAATCACTCTATCTATTAAAAAAAACCGCATCTAAATCCGTTGCGTAGTTTTAAGATCTAAAAGATCTTTAAAGATCTAAGCGTACATAGTGACAGACAGACAGCGGGATGCTACTTTGTTTTATACTATGTAGTGATGGTTTCAGTTCTTCCTGGTGGCTGAGATCTGTACACACTTGACACCCGACTCTGCCTTCCCGTCGCCGGCGCACGACACCTTCCGCAGCTACTACAAGTCCAAGTATAAGGTAAAATAATGTAAAATTAAATTAAAAAAAAAAGAATGATTCATGCGTGACTTTGCGGAAACTTTACAAATACTGAAAAGGACGGAAATATCTAGTACTTTCCCGCTAAACTATTATCTAATGAGCTTAATAACAATACAAACTCAAATAGAAATTTGACACGTATTTCGCTTCTTCACGAAGCATCCTCAGGACTCGTGTTAAGCTCATTAGATAACAGTTTAGCGGGAAAGTACAAGATATTTCCGTCCTTTTCAGTGTTTAAAATTAAACTAAACAAAAAAAACCCCCACACAAATAACCCTCTAAAAAGGGTTAAATGGGTTGTCAAAGTTATTTTTTTATGGGTTTATATCTATATCTATACTAATATTATAGAGAGGAAAGTTCTGTATTTTTGTATTTTTGTTTGTAACGAATAAACTCAAAAACTACTGAACCGATTTCAAAAATTCTTTTACCATTAGAATGCTACATTATTCCCAAGTTACATAGGCTATATTTTATGTAGGTACCTCGCTAGCAAAGCCGCGAGCGGAAGCTAGTCTATGATAATAAAACTATCTATATGTATCTAGGTGGAGTTGACACAACCGAATCAACCCCTATTGGACGTAGACCACACTAGCGCACGATTGAACCTACTAACGCCGAGGTGAGTTATCTTGCTGTCCTGCTCTTACTTTACGTGAAGCACATGTTTTCTTCTTCCATTTCCCTCTATCATCCGTCATTCAGGGGCCTTACCACGAAGTCTTCCAGTACGTCTACCATGAGTTGTCACATTTAGATCGGCTGACGTTACTACAGTAGTAATAGTACGTTACTATGACATCTGTCAAAATTGTTACTCATGGTACGAAATTCTAAGCAAATGAATGAAGCGCAAACTACAGTCGCTGTAGTACGCTGTGACGTAGGATAGTTAACTACGTGAGGTTTTAGTACCCAACTATCCGCTAGAGGTGCTGTAGGCAAGTTTTCATACATTTTTTTTAACGACAGTCGCTAGCGAGTGTAGATTGTGAAAACTCATGGT
Organism: Cosmorhoe ocellata; assembly: GCA_963675405.1. NCBI lineage: Eukaryota > Metazoa > Arthropoda > Insecta > Lepidoptera > Geometridae > Cosmorhoe > Cosmorhoe ocellata. The sequence continues at coordinate 2,913,649 of OY776273.1, forward strand.
AGACCTACTGAACGATTCCGTAACGACTCCGTTTTAGAAACGTCACATTTGAAGCTTGAAGTCAATACAATTTGCATAGGTCATGGTACAAAATAACAATGTAATATTAATTCTGTAATGTATCACATTTTTCACAGCTTTATCTACGGTAGAGGAGATAATATTGATATTTCTGACGACGAAAGTGTCATTTTGTTAAGCCAAATAATATCCTACTAATAAGAACGTTGGGCAGACGAAATTGTAAGAGCAACAGGAGGAAAATGGATGGAAAAGGCAAAAGAAAGAGACGAATAGAGGCAGATGGGGGAGGCCTATGCCCGAGATGGGGCCTGACAATTACATTTAAGTGTGTTTAATATTTGAATAGTGTATTTCTTTTTTATGTTGTCATGGAAATAGAAGGCTTAATCATAATAATAAAAGTATCCTACTAATATTATAAACGTGAAAGTTTGTAACCCATCCCATAAAAAACATAAATTAATTGTCTCAAACAGGTACGTAAATCGAAAAGGTGTTGCACTACCTGTCTCCTCCGAGCGCACTCGCCGAGCGAAGCGGGACCGTCTCGACCAGAAGCAGATCCTGGTGCCGGAGCTATGTACTGTGCATCCGTTCGCTGCGCCGCTCTGGTTCGCCACCGTCGCCTTGCCATGTGTGTTATACAGGTATAATTATCATCCATCATAAATAATAGCAACTAGTAGTTATTTGTTGTATTTTATAGTCTGGAATAGCACATAAGTTACTTTTTATAATATAATAGTAATAATAATATATGATCACGTCTGTAATCCCCGGGCTCGGTAGAAATCTTCCTCAGAACTTTAGTTACTTAGATCTTTGAGGATATCTAAAGAGGGTAGTCAGAGGCACGTCCAAACATGACATTTGGTACATGTCCACATTTTGCACAGTAGTTAGTATTCCGTACGTGACAGGTTGCAAGCCCATCGCCGCTTATAAGAATACTAACCTATGACACATACCTTCGAATTTTTGGTTCTAGGGTATGCCGGTTTCCTCACGATGTTTTCCTTCACCGTTTAAGAGCACTGGCATTGAGCACATAAATTTTTGGAATAGAAAAACTCATTGGTGCACGACCAGGTTTGAACCCACGACCTTCGGATCGTGAGGCAGGGGTGCTACCACTACTCCACCAGCGCTCTTCATCCATCAATCCTCATCAAATATTACAACTATAGTTTGTCTAACGAAACGAACTAACTGGGAAATCAAGCGCTGAACATCAATGATTGGAGATAAGGAACTTGTATTCTAAAATTGTAATGTGTAATTGGTTTCTAAAACCGTGTATAGGTCATCCAACAACAGTTAGCAACAGGTGCGAGTTTGCGCATGTACAGTTCCTGCCCCCCCTCCTCTGATACCACACTCAATATTTTATATATTTTTTTTAATTTTTCGATTTTGAAACCCCATATCTGTAAAACCCCTTCACCGATTAAGCTCATATGCTTCCCAGCAAATCTACAGCAGAATCTCTAGAGCTTCCAAGTTTCATGCAGATTGTATAAACGGTTCTTTAGTTATGCTCTAACAAACATACAATGCCAAATTGCCCTACTTGCTACTAAGATTTTCGCTTCCTCAATGAATAATGTTTCAGAATAAATGCGCTGCTAATAGCAGATGAGATTCGTCGCGCCGTGGCTATAGACGTTGGATTAGGGGTCCCTCAGATAAATGAAAACACCATGCCAGGGTTCCAATGGCCTCCCCTCGACTTCGGCTGGTGCTTGGCAGAGGTAAGTCTGCATCTACCAGTAGGTCTACCATGAGTTTTCACAATCTACACTCGCTAGCGACTGTAAAAAATGTATGAAAACTTGTACAGCGCCTCTAGCGGATAGTTGGGTACTAAAACGTCACGTAGTTAACTATCCTACGTCACAGCGTACTACAGCGCTTCATTCATTTGCTTAGAATTTGGTACCATGAGTAACAATTTTGACAGATGTCATAGTAACGTACTATTACTACTGTAGTAACGTCAGCCGATCTAAATGTGACAACTCGTGGTAGACGTACTGAGGAGTCTACCGAGCCTGGGGATTACAGTCGTGTTTGTTTGTAGGTTCTGAGCGCTGATGCAGAGAAGACAGAGAAGACGAAGGATGATGAAACTGAAAAAAGTGAAGCTGTAACTGAAATAAGGTAAGAAATATTATTAATACTGAAAAGGACGGCATATCTAGTACGTTCCCGCTAAACTATTATCTAATGAGCTTAACAACACAAACTTTAATAGAAATGCGACACGTGTTTCGCTTCTCCACGAAGCATCTTCAGGACCGTTGACTCGCTCGCACTGGTGTTGCTCCACCGAGTGCAGAGAGAGAAGTGAACTTACTCTTTCGGCGCTCGGTGGAAGTGTCCTTATGTGACAAAGGATAGAGAAAATGTCCAAAAAAAAACTTGAGAGGTGTCAAGGGACATCCGGATGGAACGAAGTTCCTTTCCTTGCTTTCTATGAGGGAGAGAGAGACAGACAGAGAAATACGCGCACGTCGCACGGCTTACAACTATAGCAAAAAGTGTCGTTACAACTTTTAGTCTTAATTTTTTCCGTCTAGCTCCCTTTCGTAGCGAATAAGGAACGTCGTTCCAAAACTTCGTTCCAAAACAATATGGCGGATGTAAAAAGCTATTTTGAGATACTTTCAGTCGGTTTTTTATTTTTTGCTATAAATACTAGTTTTTGATGGATATAAGAATGAGTATATCAGAGGAAGTTTGAAAGTGACGCCGGTGACAGAAAAGATGAGTAATAGGTTAGCGTGGTATGGACATGTTATAAGGAGAGCTGAATGTCATGTGACGAGGAGAGTGTTAGATATGAATGTGGATGGATACAGGGGTAGAGGTAGGACGAAGAAAAGATGGATGGACTATGTGAAAGATGACATGGGTAAGAAAGGAGTGAGTGAGATGACGGATGATAGAGAGAGATGAAAGATCACATGTTGTGCCGACCACAAATAACGTGGGAAAAGGGCAGGAAGATGATGATGATGAAATACTAGTTTTTGATATTTAATGTATGTTTCAAGGCCTATAAAAGCGAAGACAGAAGAAGAAGACGAAGGTGTAGATGAAAATAAGGAGAAGACCATCAATGATATACTCCAAGAGGAGTTTGAGAAGCTGAATCAAGATGATGCAGAGTCTGTAAGTAGCTGTATCACTATTTTGTTTCTTTTATTCCCAAAAAAACCCGCAAAAGGATGAAAAAGAGGCTGAAAAAGAGCGTTTTCGACCTCTTGGAGAATTTTTGTACCAAAGTTATCATTATTTTGTTTCTTTTATCTCGAAAAAACTTGCAAAAAGATGAAATGGAGGGTGAAAGACGGGCCCTTTCGACCTTTAAGAGGTTTCTTGTATCTGTGCTATTACTATTTTGTTTCTTTATCTCGATTTAACCAGCAAAAGGATGAAATGGAGGGTAAAAAGAAGGGCTTTTTTGTACTCTTGGAGGTTTTTTTCGGTTACTGTTCATGCTATGGAGGTAAGAGATCCAGACAAGATCCGTCTACTATCGGAGATAAAAAAAACCGCAAAAGGATGAAATAGAGGGTGAAAAAAGGGCTTTTAGAGATCTGAGGAGCTATCTACCGAGCCTGGGGATTAGTCGTGATCATGTGAATTTGAATGTTTCCGCCAGGGCTTCGAGATCGGAACATGGAGTAACGACATGGCGTCTTCGATACCTGATGAAGTAGACGACATTTATGATGAATGGAGTGAGCCCCTACCTCCGAACCTCACCTTTTGTACATCTGCTAACGGTACGTATAGTTGGCTCAACGAATCTAGGCATTCGTGAAGTTAGCCGCAAGAGCTGCGCAGTATCGTTTTTCGGGAGCAATTGGAGGTATGAGGAGGGGGGAAGGAACTGTACATGCGCAAACTAACATCTGTGGCTAACTTCACGAATGCCTAGATCCGTTGGATGACCTGTACTATTGTACCATTTCATTGTATGGATCTGTATGTTGGACAACTAAGGCGACGGATGAAAGAAAAGTGCACGCGACGGAGATGCGAATGTTGAGATGTGTGGGGTGACACGGTTGGACAAAATAAGGAATGAAGTGGCGCCTGTTACTGAAAAGATGAGTGCTAGATTAGCATGGTGTGGACACGTGATGAGGGATGAAGACCATGTCACCAAAAGAGTTATGGGTATGAGTGTATCTGGGTACACAAGTAGAGGAAGGACGAAGAAAAAGTGGTTGGATTGTGTGAAAGATGATATGAATGTAAGAGGAGTAGACTCAGAGTTGACGAATGATAGGAGTGAGTGGAGAAAGAAAACATGTGCCGATCCCACGCGTGGGATAAGGGCAGGAGAATGATGATGCTAACGGTACGTACTCTTGTGCCTACTTTCTACCTACACTTTTTTTGACAGTTCACACAACGCCATCTAGCCCCAAACTAAGCAAAGCTTGTAATATGGTAATCAGATGGTTGATAGATTAATTATACAGGGTGTTACCAGACTACTTCCGAAAACTTCAGTGGGTTAAAGTGTACCCATCAATATAAAAACTTTTTCTAAGAAACCAACACTGTGAGTGCGAAAAAAAAACAGCTGTTTCATACATTTTAGACCCTGTATACATATACAGGGTGTTATAAAAACAGCTGTTTCATACAAAATATTCAATACCTACTGTGAAAAAAATGTTTTTTTACATGTAAATACATACATAGAGTACATAAACACCCAAACACAGAGCAAACATCTGCGTTCATCACACAAATGTTAGTCCTGGGGGATCGAACCCACAATCCACAGCGCAGAAGGCAGCGCTACTACCAACTGAGCTGTGAGGCCAAACTATAAATAAAACAAACAAACACTCACAGGACTAATCTCCGGGCTCGGTAGATATCTCCTCAGATCTCTAGTTACTTAGATCTTTGAGGATATCTAAAGAGGGTGGGTATTGGTAGTCAGCTGAATATTTTCCAAATAAGTGACAGGTTGCAAGCCCATCGCTATGAGAAAAGATGAGGAGTAATAGGTTAGCGTGGTATGGGCATGTTATTAAGAGATGAATGTCATGTGACGAGAGTGTTAGTTATGAATGTGAATGGATACAGGAGTAGAGGTAGGACGAAGAAAAGATAGATTGTGTGAAAGATATGAGTAAGAAAGGAGTGAGTACTGAGATGACGAATCACAGAGGGAGATGGAAGATCACATGTGCCGACCACATAACGAGAGAAAAGGACAGAAAGATGATGATGTTATTGTTTCAGGTGGTGTGAGCTGGTGTGATTCAGCACAGAAACCGAAGCCAGAGTTAAATGCATCTCGCACGTATACTATGGCAGATAGCGACTGTTCTTTCATGTCCAGGTGAGTGCCGCCTATTTAATAAACATGACAAGTCTAAAATTTTTTACAATTTTGTACACCATTACAAATTTTTAAATCGTATATTTTTATTAAACAGAAACTTGTTGAATTGTAGCCGGTTACAATTAATTATATTTTAAAATAGGTTTAAAGAACTTTATTTCTCACTAGCTTCTGCACGCGGCGTTGCCCGCGAAGTACCTACATAAATTATAGCCTATGTTCATCCTGAAACTTCATTCTACACATTGGTGAAAGAATTTTTCAAATCGGTTCAGTAGTTTCGGAGCCTATTCAATTCAAACAAACAAACAAACAAACAAACATACAATCAAATCTTTCCTCTTTATAATATTAGTATAGATAAAAACTTTAAAGTTTACTTAAAATGACATTAAATTTAAACAAAATTTTTTTGTGTAAGTACTAAATCTAAGTTTAAGTAGTAAATAACTCCTGAGCTCTTAGGCTTAGCTTAAATTATTAATTACTAGCTAATGCCCGCAGCTTCGCTCGCGTAAATGTCGATTATCGCGACTTTTCAAACAAACTTTCATCCTTTATTTTATCCCCTTGGGGGTAGAATTAATCAAAATCCTTTCTTAGCGGATGCCTACGTCATAACATCTACCTGCATGCCAAATTTCAGCCCGATCCGTCCTGTGGTTTAAATAGAGGCCTGTTCTTACAAACCATCATGTTCAGAAACTTCAAAGTTTTAAGCTCGAAGTAACACTACTTCAATACAATTGTATAGGTCATGGTAGGAAATATCAAAGATATCGACTGACCCCATAACTCAAAGGCCATACCACATTGTTAATGTGTACATTATTAATCTATGGATCAATTCGTCATTCTCCTGCACTTATCCCACGCGTGGGGTCGGCACATGTTTTCTTCCACTCACTCCTATCATTTGCCTCCTCTTACATTCATATCATCTTTCACACAATCAAACCACTTCTTCTTCGGCCTTCCTCTACTTGCGTCAAAAGAAGTGGTCAAAAAGTTATGGGTATGAGTGTATCTGGATAGATACAATCATACCCATAACTTTTTGATCTATGGATCAAATTTTGGGACTGAAATCAAAGCTTTTTACTTTATTTTATTTAAAAAAAAATGTTTTTAGTGATTTTGATTCGGACGATTCGGAGTTCGACTTGGACACCGATACGGATACTGAAAGCGGATTCGGCAGCAGCAAAGCAGTTAATGGTAACATCGGCATTTAATATATTTATTAAACATACACACATACTTTCGCATATATAATATTAGTATAGATTAAAACGTATTTTTAGATGTAAAGTAGATTGTCGCAGCGCAACACTAGTGGCATCTCCCATCCCTAGTGGGAGCGCTAGTGTCGCTATCTATCCATCGATTGGCAACACTGCGCTGGCGGCGTTCTGGTTTTCGTTCGATCTTTCTCTCTTTCGATCAATGGCCGCACGCGAGTGTGCGTTTGTATCTGACAATAATTTACTTTTCATTAAATACAAAACTCTGAAGAACTCCAATAAACCTTATCATAAAGTCAAAGCTGCATTTTAAGTTGAAGCCCCAACATAGATCTTTTAGGCTGGTTACAGTGCTTCACTGACCGTCGGTCCGTATGTCGGTCGCGCTTGTCATTAATATGAAAATCCATAAAATCGTACAGTGCTGGATCAACCGTACGCATGCGTATATTGCTACGCACTGCGTACGAGGACCGTCGGTCGGCCGACGCGCTATGGAAACGTATGAACGCGTTCAGTGCTGCACCGATCGTTGGACCGACCGTACGGACCTACGACGGATGTCTGTATCAATTTTCATCTGGTCAGTTTGTTGGTCAGGAGAGCACCGAATGATACAAACTGACGGTCGGTCCGTGCGTATCGTCAGGACCGACCGTGCGCACCGACGGACGGTCAGTGAAGCACTTTAACCAGCCTTAGATGTTTTTGATTTTGTTCTTTTGTTTAAAACATGTTTTTACACGTAAACACTGATTAATATATATTTGTTTGTATATAAAGCCTCATTGGGGGTCCGTATCGAGTACAAAACGGCTCACGAGGCAGAAGCGGTAGACCTGGAGACCACAGACAGCACGGTACCCGCGCCCCAGCGCGACCCTCGCGATGAGAAGGTGGACCGGGCCGAGCTGGTGGAACTGCTCAGGAGTGGCCAGGCAGACCAGAAGGTCAGTCACAATACAGGCAGTTAACATTTTTTTTTTAATTTTTATTTTACGAATTTTAAGAAAACATACAGCTATGAGTTTTATGAGTTTTACGAGCGCTGGTGGGGTAGTGGTAGCACCCCTGCCTCACGATCCGAAGGTCGTGGGTTCAAACCTGGTCGTGAACCAATGAGTCTTTCCATTCGAAAAATGTATGTGCGCAATGCCAGTGCTCTTAAACGGTGAAGGAAAACATCTTATTATTAGTATTAGACGGGTATTTATCGCGTTTAAATTACCTTATATTTAACTAGCAGTCCGCCCCGGCTTCGCACGGGTATTTATTACCTAATACATGGTCACGACTGTAATACCCAGGCTCGGTAGATATCTCCTCAAATCTCTAGTTACTTAGATCTTTGAGGATATCTAAAGAGGGTACTCAGAGGCACGTCCAAACATGATATTTGACACATGCCCACATTTTGCACAGTACTTAGTATTCGTACGTGACAGGTTGCAAGCCCATCGCCGCTTATAAGAATACTAACCTATGACACACACCTTCGAATTTTTGGTTCTGATGTATGCCGGTTTCTTCAAGATGTTTTCCTTCACCGTTTAAGAACACAGGCATTGCGCACATAATTTTCTCAAATGCAAAAATTCATTGGTGCACGACCAGGTTTGAACCCACGACCTTCGGATAGTGAGGCAGGGGTACTACCACTACACCACCAATGCTCTCAAATTTAACAAAAATTTCAAAATTCAAAATTATAATACACACACATAACCAACCCTTCTATTTGCGTCAGAAGAAAAAAATTATAAAGAAAGTTTGAATAGGTATTATTATTTATGATTTTATTTTTATTTAAAAGATTTTTTGTTATTATTTGAAATTTACTCCCCTCCCGTCCCGTACGTACGTACGTACACTATTGATGGTGCTGTCTAGCTAGCCGAGCAGGGTGAGCGGCTACCACGCAACTTTTTTCTAATACTTACATTCTTAATTTCGTGATTTCTTTCGAAGGGAATGTCCAAATTGAGTAATTCAAAAAGTTATTTATTGGTATTGAAACAGTCTAGGATATGATGTGATTTTTTTTGATAAGAATTAATACTAAGACACAAATTAAGAGCGTTTTTTAACAGAGGCCTTTTAATTACAATTTTAAAATAAAAGAACTCTTATTGTGGCAAAACCATAATAGTTAGACATATGCTGTCGCGACACTTTTTGGAAATAATGATGTGTTCTACAAAGTTGTAGTACATTATTTTATTCTATCGTCAATAGTTTTCGCAGCGCACGCGATGTAAAGAATATTTTAGGTAATTTTTTTACACCTTGGGTTACATTATTGAAGTTTTAGTAAGGATCACTAATTTTTTTGAAAACATAATATAGCCTATGTCACCCGCTGATAGTGTAGCTTCCCAACAGTGAAAGAATTTTTTAAATCGGTTCAGTAGTTTCGGAGCCTATTCATTTCAAACAAACAAACAAACAAACAAACAATCAAAGTTTTCCTCTTTATAATATTAGTTTAGATATATCTAATACTAATAATAATGTGTTCAGATCGCGTAAGTTTAAAAGTACATAAGGAAAACATCGTGAGGAAACCGGCATACCTTAGAACCAAAAATTCGAAGGTGTCTGTCATAGATTAGTTTTCTTATAAGCGGCGATGGGTTTGCAACCTGTCACGTACGGAATACTAACTACTGTGCAAAATATGGGCATGTGCCAAATATCATGTTTGAACGTGCCTCTGTCTCTTTAGATATCCTCAAAGATCTAAGTAACTAGAGATCTGAGGAGATATCCACAGAGCCTGGGGATTACAGTCGTGATCAATGACCATGTTTTTTTTATATTTTGATGTGATTTTAAGCAGTTATTAGTATGTTTTGAACTAATTATATATATTTTAATGTGTCTTAAATTATGTTTTGTCGTTAAACCTAGTGTAATATAAAACATTTTAATTTACAGTACATAGAACATTTTAGAAGGTCCGTTGAAACCCATAAACAAGCTATAGTCAACAGCGGACAACTTGTTACCAAAGACAATAGAATCTGCGAGCTCCTGCCCGACGCCAAAGACAATATAGACCATTCCAAAACAGCTTCCATAGACGAGAAATTCAAAGAAATGTTCCCTTGCAAAAGCGATGATATAAAAATGGTCGATGGTCAAATACTTATTGAAAGCATAGAGAAAAACAAAAGAGTGTTACTCGAGCAACTAAAAAAGTCGTTGCCGAGCGATAAAGTTGCGCAACTTAATTGTTTTTTCATGAAAGATATTGATATAGATGCTAAAGGTTATGTAAATGAGAAAACGAGAAATATTGGTTTCGATTCTAAAGAGAAATATATAGATAAAGTCTTGAACTACGAGGCAAAAGAGTTCAAACCTTATTACCAGGACAGTACGGGTCAGAATGGCAAGGAGTTCGAGTTTGATCATCAGCCAGATTTGGAAGGGCATCCTGGGCCAAGTCCTAGTGTTATTTTACAGGTATCCTAGATATAACTAGTATTCAAAAAACTAGACTAAGTATCTGAAAATAGCTTTTTACAGTCGCCATATTGGTTTTTTTGACATTTTATATAGCCAATGTCACTCTTGTGACAAATGCAAACATACGTAAAATCACGCCTGTTCCCCGACGGGGTAGGCAGAGACCACGGATCTCCACTTGCTACGATCCTGACCTCTTGCTTCATTCACTCTCAATACATTCTTCATACATAGTGAAGCGAAACACGTGTCGAATTTCTATTTGAGTTTGTATTGTTAAGCTCATTAGATAATATTTTAGCTAGATATTTCCGTCCTTTTCAGTAATTGTAATGGATTTCCACGACGCAAGAGGTTGCGGGTTCGATTCCCGCCTCGGAACAAATTTGTGTACGATCTCCAGAAATTTGTTCCGTTGGTCTGGGTGTTTTCTATGTATAATAAAGTATCTGTAGTATGTAATGTATTAAATTATCAGTTATCTAGTACCCATGCCCATAACACAAGCTTTGAGTAGCTTACTTTGGGGCTAGATGATGCTGTGTGGATTGTCCAGCATTATTTATTTATTATTTCCGCAAAGTCACGCCTGAATCATTTATCATGTTTGTTGTTTTTCAGGCCCTCACGATGTCAAACGCCAACGATGGCATAAACTTGGAGCGTTTAGAGACTATAGGAGACAGTTTCCTTAAGTTCGCCATAACTGCGTACTTGTACTGCGCTCATCCCACAGTGCACGAAGGAAAGCTGAGTCACATGAGGAGCAAACAGGTATCATGCACCAACAGTCCTTGATCAAAGATCCTTACATTTTTATACTAATACTCCATCAAGCTTCCGCCCACGGCTTCGCCCGCGTGGTAACTTGAAAAACAAAAACAAAACATCCCACGGGAACCGTAATTTTTTCCGGTAAAGTAGCCTATGTGCTTTTCATACAAACTTTCATCCCCTATTTTATCCCCTTGGGGGTAGAATTAATCAAAATGCTTTCTTAGCGGATGCCTACGTCATAACATCTACCTGCATGCCACATTTCAGCCCGATCCGTCCAGTGGTTTGGGCTGTGCGTTGATAGATCACTATGTCAGTCAGTCAGTCAACTTTGAGCTATATATATTTAGATTTGAAGTAGATTGGACCAAGAAATCACGTTGTCCCATACAAACTTTGCCCCTCTTTTTCACCCCTTTAGAGGTAGAATTTAGGAAAATCTTTCAGATGTATACGTCATACAAAGAACACACCTTTCAATTCTCAGGTCTCTACAACAATAAACGACTAACAATTTTGGTTATCTCGTAAAATATTCGTTCATTAAATGTAACCTTCGTGATATAATTTGATGTTATTTTGTATCTTCACAAGAAAACATGTTGTGTCGACCAAAGATTTAAATCGTGGATATGCCCGGACGCCAAAAACTGTGGCACTGTTTTTACTTGTGTGTGTGTTTTAACAAAATGCCGATGCAAGCACACTAATGATTACTAAAAAATGAACCAAACAGTTATATTATACTATTTATTGTGTAATTATATTGCACGATCTTTCGTAAAAAAATATAATTATTCCTTTTGTACCCTGAAATTTAAAATATTTGGTGTGCCAAATGAGCGAGCTATATCATTTCGTGTGGCAACAAAACGGCGCGGTCTCTCGGTATTTAAATCTTTGGTGCCGACCCAGTTTTTCCACTTTTAGGGATTTCGTCATTTTTAGGGCGAAACTACTTAGTTCATGTACGACTAAGGGCTATTTGTAATGCGACAGGAATTTAGGGAATTTTATGGTAAAGATAACTTGAGGTGGTAAAACCTTTTTTTCTATACTCAATAGATCTACCTATTGGGTGATGGAAACGCGAGTGATAATAGTGAGCTAGTAACCTTCTTCATCTCAAGATAAAGGAGAGAAGTCAGCTAAAGCCTGCAAAAGTTATGCTTCTTCTTCTGAGTCTTCCAATGAATTAGTTTTTTCAATTTGTTTTTCACATAAAAATGTGCAAAAAAGATGAAGTTTTTAATTATTGTTCATGCGCCCTAAGATAGGGAATATTTCTAAAGAATTCAGGGCAAAACCAAAATATTAATAAGGGCAGGAGAATGTTGATGATGATGTTATTTTGTGTTTTCAGGTTTCGAACCTGAACTTATACAGGCTAGGGCGTTCCGCGCGGCTCGGTGCGCGGATGATCGCGTCCAAGTTTGAGCCCCATGACAACTGGCTACCGCCATGCCACCGCGCGCCGCCCTCCCCGCACGAGCAACACGAAAAAATGGTAAGTAAATAATAAAAATAATAAATAATAATTCTGGACAATCCACACACAGCATCATCTAGCCCCAAAGTAAGCTACTCAAAGCTTGTGTTATGGGTACTAGATAACTGATATATTTAATACATTATATACATAGATAGATATTTTATTTAATATACATAGAAAACACCCAGACCATCGGAACAAGTTTTTGCAGATCGTACACAAATTTGTTCCGAGGCGATAATGAACCCGCAACCTCTTGCGGCGCAGGGACTTTCGCCCGCTGCGCCACTGAGGTCGTCCAAACCAATTAACCAATAGTTATTTATTCCCACAGATGGCTCAGCAGGCTGGTGAAAGCCAGAAGGAAGTCTCGGAAGCTACCGGATGCTATATACCGTACAATCTCATCACTCAGCACAGTATACCAGGTAGTGGATCTGAAGAAGAGCGCTGGTGGTGTGGTAGCACCCCTGCCTCACGATCCAAAGGTCGTGGGTACAAACCAGGGACCTCACCACGAATTCATAATACATTACCGAATTAATATTACATTGTTATTTCATACCATGACCTATGCAAATTGTATGAAAGCAGTGACGTTTCTATAATGGAATCGTTACGGAATCGTTCTGGAAGACTTCGTGGTAAGGCCCCTGGTCGTGCACCAATGAGTTTTTATATTCGAAAAATTATTATAATTTTTGGAAATGTTGTAGATACAACGTTAAACTAGGCTTGTATTTTTTTATTTTAAAGAAATATTGCTTAACATAAAAGTTCTGGATCTAAATATCCTATTATCGATATAATAATATGCTAATAACTTATATGTTAAGAAATATTTCTTGAAATAAAAACGTACAAGCCTAGTTTTTCGTAGTAACTACATCATTCTCCTGCCCTTATCCCACGCGTGGGGTCGGCACATGTTTTCTTCCTCCACTCACTCCTATCATTCGTCAACTCTGAGTCTACTCCTCTTACATTCATATCATCATTCACACAATCAAACCATTTCTTCTTCGTCCTTCCTCTACTTGCTCCAGATACACTCATACCCATAACTCTTTTGATGACATGGTTTTCATCCTTATCTTATACCTTTAAACGAGCAATTCTTGTATATATATATAATTGGAATCTCGGAAACGGCTCCAGCGATTTTCATGCAATTTAGTATGCAAAGGGTTTCGGGGGCGATAAATCGATCTAACTAGGTTTCATTTTTAAAAAACGACCAATAAAAAAAACCGAGCAAAGATCAGTGACCCAGGTACTTAGTATTAGACGGGTATTTATCGCGTACAAATTACCTTTTATTTTCCCTACGTTAGTCTACCCGTGACCACGACAGCGTGTAAGCCTGTCGAAACGTCGGGAAAATATAAGTAGAAATTAGTATAAATAAGGTAATTTGAACGCGATAAATACTCGTCTTATACTAATAATAATGTGTTCAGATGGCGTAAGTTTAAAAGTACATAATGATTTTCATCCCTCCTCATAACGTGTCCATACCATGCTAATCTAGCACTCTTCATCTTTTCAGTAACAGGCGCCACTTTCAAACTTCTACCAGACCACTTTCGTAGTAATTACATTTCCAAAAATTATAAATATTGGACTAAGTTAAAGGGGAGCAAAACGTTATCGCTTTTTGTATGAAAAGTACAGCTTCACTCTATGTGTATATTGATTGACTTGCAGATAAGTCTATAGCGGACTGTGTGGAAGCCCTGATAGGGGCTTACCTGCTGGAGTGCGGGCCGCGCGGAGCCCTACTGTTCATGGCGTGGCTCGGCATCAGCGTTCTGCCGCACCACCGCATCTCCCTGCCGCGGCGCAAAGATGTACCGGTACGTACCACTATAGGCACAGAGTGTAGCGGCATGTACTACTATAGTCACTGAGAGCGTACCAGTATAGGCACTGAGAGTGTAGCGGCATGTGCCACTATAGGCACTGAGAGTGTACCAGTATAGTCACTGAGAGTGTAGCGGCATGTGCCACTATAGGCACTGAGAGTGTGCCGGTATGTAACATTATAGTCACTGAGTGTAGCGGCATGTGTCACTATAGACTCTGAGAGTGTACCAGTATAGACACTGAGAGTGTACCAGTATAGGCACTGAGAGTGTAGCGGCATGTACTACTATAGTCACTGAGAGTGTGCCGATATGTAACATTATAGCCACTGAGTGTAGCGGCATGTGTCACTATAGACTCTGAGAGTGTACCAGTATAGACACTGAGAGTGTACCAGTATAGGCACTGAGAGTGTAGCGGCATGTACTACTATAGTCACTGAGAGTGTGCCGATATGTAACATTATAGTCACTGAGTGTAGCGGCATGTAAGAATAAGAATAAGAATTTATTTGGCCAAAAAACGCACACAGGGAAAAAAAAAATTAAGTAAGTAATACAAAATCAGCTAAAGAAAATAATAATACTAATACCTAATGACATCTTAAATAATTAAATAAAAAATTAGGAAGATAATATAAGTACTAACATGCAAATAAAATTTAAAAATAGAACTACCCACCTACAATCCTTCCCTGCATGTGATTTGTGCAGTTGAACGGGTGCAGCCTCAGCTGAATGCCACTACCGCGCGTCGCATAGTAGTGACGCTGTTTTTCAGTCTGAACCACAGTAACAACACGAGACGAGAAAAAACACATATACATTATCCTATTGTGTACATATAAACAAATAAAGCAGATAAAAAAAAAAAAGTACTAAATATAGTGTGTAATGTAAATATTATAATAAATATAATAAGATAAATAAATAAACATTCATAAGATAATATATTAATTGGTATTCAAATGGAATAATATTCGGTAGGTATCAATTTGAAAAGGTACCTAAGGATAAATAAGTGGAGGCTGATAAAACGATTATAAGCTTTTTTGAATTGCGAGCAAGATTTTCTTAAGGTTAGATCTAAAAGTGAGTAATGATTTGAGGGAGCGTAGGGGTGGAGGCAAATTATTCCAGCAGCTAGTAGCTGCGTAGCGGAACGATCCTCGAAAAGCAACGGTTCTGTGCTTCTGTGTGAGTAAGACCAGAGCGCGTGATCTGCTCGTATACCGAGAATCATCTTTGACTTTGTCACGCGCCCATTCAAGTTTGGAGAATAGGTAAGGAGGCGACTCATTTTTGATGACGCCAAATAAGAGGCTTGCCAAGTGCAAATCCCGACGCGCCTTCATCTTCAACAAGCTCGAGGAGTTGAGGTAAGGTGTCACATGCGTTCGTGGCGGAATGTGAAAACAAAAACGCGCGCAGGCATTCTGAACTCGCTGTACCAACTTCTCAGTTCGATTAAGTAGACACGGACCATATACTACATCGCAATAATTTAACTTAGAGAGAATAAGAGATTCACATAGAGTAATTCGCACCGCCTCACTGAGGAAAGGACGAATTTTGTACAAAGTTTTAAGTCTATAAAAACAGTTACGAACACTTTCCGCCACCTGACTTTCAAATTTGAGTTGAGCATCAATTATTAGCCCCAGACTTTTTGCCTCAGGAACTCGCTCCACCTGCTCACCACCCACCACCACTTGGATGTTTTTATTATCAAGTTTATGTAGATTTTTCTTAGAGCCCGTTAGAATATATTGTGATTTTTTTGGATTCAGTATTAGAGAATTAGAAACTGACCATTTATAAATTCGATCTAAATCACAATTCAACTCACTCATAGCAATGGCCCAATCGTCCGGCAAAAAAGAGTGGTATAGTTGTAAGTCATCTGCGTATAGGTGGAATTTGCAGTAAGCAATATCTCTTACAATATCTGCACTGTAAAGAGTGAACAGAATTGGTCCAAGAATTGACCACCATGTGTCACTATAGACTCTGAGAGTGTACCAGTATAGACACTGAGAGTGTACCAGTATAGGCACTGAGAGTGTAGCGGCATGTGCCACTATAGTCACTGCGAGTATACCAGTATAGTCACTGAGAGTGTAGCGGTATGTAACATTATAGTCACTGAGAGTGTAGCGGTATGTACCACTATAGTCACTGAGAGTGTACCGGTATGTACCAGTATTAGTCACTGAGAGTGTAGTGGCATGTGCCACTATAGTCACTGAGAGTGTACCGGTATGTACCAGTATTAGTCACTGAGAGTGTAGTGGCATGTGCCACTATAGTCACTGAGAGTGTACCAGTATAGTCACTGAGGGTGTATAGTACAAGTAGTACATAGTACAAGCTTTGCTTAGTTTGCTTTAAATTTGTTACCAGAAACAGCCAACTTCGTCTAAACGACAGCACACCGTCGCATCAAGTTTCGGTTCTGATGATTATGAGGAATCAGACCTGGAGTCTCCGGAGTCCCCGGAGCCCTGGGGCTCCGGGCGCTTCGGGCCTGTTGGAGCGAGGCGTCCCTACAAAGACGAATACGGAAACTGGTATCAGGTAATTACCATTCTCCTGCCCTTATCCCACGCGTGAGGCAGCACATGTTTTCTCTCACTCACTCCTATCATTCGTCAACCCTGATTCTACTCCTCTTACATTCATATCATCTTTCACACAATCCAACCACTTCTTCGTCCTTCCTCTACTTGCGCACCCAGATACACTCATACTCATAACTCCTTTAGTGACATGGTTTTCAATTATATTTATATACAATAATATACAATGTATCAGGTAATATATACGAATATTATAAGGCTGAAGAGTTTGTTTGAACGCGCTAATCTCAGGAACTACTGGTTCGAGTTGAAATATTAGTACCTGGGTGACCGAGCTTTGCTCGTTTTTTGGGGTAAACGACATTTTCTAAAAATGAAACCTAGCTAGATCGATTTATCACCCCCGAAACCCTCTGCATACTAAATTTCATGAAAATCGCTGGAGCCGTTTCCGAGATTCCAATTATATATATATATATATATATATATATACAAGAATTGCTCGTTTAAAGATTGTAAAAAAATAAACACGATCACGACTGTAATCCCCAGGCTCGGTAGATATCTCCTCAGATCTCTAGTAACTTAGATCTTTGAGGATACCTAAAGAGGGTAGTCAGAGACACATCCAAACATAACATTTGTAACATGCTCACATTTTGCATAGTAGTTAGTATTCCGTAAGTGACAGGTAGCAAGCCCTAATAGTACTAATCTATGACACACACCTTCGAATTTTTAGTTCTAGAGTATGCCGGTTTCCTCACGATGTTTTCTTTCACCGTTTAAGAGCACTGGCATTGCGCACTTAAGTTTTTTGTAGAGAAAAACTCATTGATGCACGACCAGGGGCCTTACTACGAATTGATAATACATTACCGAATTAGTATTACATTGTTATTTCGTACTACGACCTATGCAAATTGTATGGAAGTGGTAACGTTTCTATAATGGAATCGTTACGGAATCGTTATATCGTATTTTTTATATTATCTAGTGTGTATATAAATCTTATATGTACCTTTAAACGAGCAATTCTTATATTTTTGGTTAGTTATCAAACGAATTAAGCTAAGGAATGATAAAATGGCCAAAATCTATTTTTTAATCAGGTAGCTAATTTTAAGAATTTTCCACCTCACCGTCTTTGAAGGCCGATTTTAGCCAAAGTAGCATATTAAGTACTACTTTTTTTTAATGATTATGAAAGCTGAGAGTCTGGAAAAATCTTTAGACTTATTTTAGAACCATGAAATCACTTGTTAAGATTTTTAATTTAAAGTTGAAAATTTTAGTCATAATTCACCGAATGTAATTATTTGACTTTACACCAACATTTTCATAGTTTTCATCAAAGTCACGTAGCTGATTATTTTATGCATAAAAGAACAACTCATTAAAATACAGTAGCAAAAAAAAATCTCAAGAAAGATTTCTACTTTTTTTGTAAGAATGTTTTAAATTGTTCAAGACGTAAATTTTCAAAAATTCGGAAAAAAATTAATAACTCGAAAACTATAAAAAATCGCGGAACATACATGGGGGTGCTTCGGGTACCCCAAGGGGTGTTCTATCTCTGGACTTTCGCTTCACTACTTTTTGGGACACCCTGTATATATATATATAATCGGAATCTCGGAAACGGCTCCAGCGATTTACATGAAATTTAGTATACAGGGGGTTTCGGGGGTGATAAATCGATCTAGCTAGGTTTCGTTTTCCAAAAAACAAGATTTCTCAAAAAAACCGAGCAAAGCTCGGTCAACCAGGTACTAATATATATTTTTCATCGTTCCAGATCGTGTATGGTGAGCTTAAAGCACCGCCGTCACCACTGCTCCGCTACATCCAGGACCCAGAGGGAGAACTCGAGCGGATGCTGTCAGGTAATGGAATGGAATGGCATGGAATGGAATAGGATGGAATCACATATACATGCAACGAGCATAAACGACGAAATCTGCTTGCAGTGTTGCCAGATACACTTTAATTACAGCAGATCTACTGTATTTTCACACGATCCACTGTACACTGTAATAGTAAAAAAAAATACAGTGTATGGGAACACTGTAATTTTTCAACGGGCAAAAATCAATTCACTGTATTTTTTTTTTTATTTTACTGTAATTTTGTATTTTCTGTAGGCATGTGTCAAACGTCTTGTTTGGCTTTGGACGTAGCTCTGACTCTTTAGATATCCTCAAAGATCTAAGTAACTAAAAGATCTGAGGAAATATCTACCGAGCCCGGGGATTACAGTCGTGTGAGTGTTTGTTATTTTTTATATTATGTGGTCACCTGTTCCAGGGTACGATGAGCTGGAGAGCACGCTGCAGTACCGCTTCAGGGACAGGTCCTTGCTGCTGCAGGCGCTGATGCACGCGTCGCACCAGGGGAACACCCTCACCGACTGCTACCAGCGACTCGAGTTCCTCGGAGACGCGATCCTGGGTATATCCTACTAATATTATAAACGTGAAAGTTTGTAAGAATGTATGGATGTCTAGATGTATGTTTGTTACTCTTTCACGCTAAAACAGCTGAACGGATCTGAATGAAATTCGGCACAGATTATGGTCTGGAATAGCACATAGGCTACTTTTTTATCCCGGAAAATGTACGGTGCCCGTGGAATAGATTTGTTTTTGTTTTTCAAGGTACCACGCGGGCGAAGCCGTGGACGGAAGCTAGTTATTAATCATCATTCTCCTGCCCTTATCCCACGCGTGGGGTCGGCACATGTTTTCTTCTTCCACTCACTCCCATTCACCAACTCTGAGTCTACTCCTCTTACTTAGCTACTACTCTTAAATAGTAGCTTACTTTGGGGCTAGATGATGCTGTGTGGACTGTCCAGCATTAATTATTTATTTATTACTAGCTGACCCGGCAGACTTCGTACTTATTTAGAAAACGTTTGTATGGGAAATAGAAAAGGGCTATGTTTAGGGTTTTCCCGGCAGTTATTCGAATTTTTCTTACCTTTTAAACCTTCCCTAGACCTCCACGAACATTTCAAGACCAAGATAAGATAAATCCGTTTAGCCGTTCTCGAGTTTTAGCGAGACTAACGAACAGCAATTCATTTTTATATATAAGACTAGCTGTCCCGCTCGCGACTTTGTTCACTTAAAGTATTTAAACTGAGTTTTAAACAAATCACACTATAAAAAAATTCCATACATAACGTTGACCCCCCTTTTACCCTTTTTAGAGGGTTATTTTGGAATAACCTGAAATACGTGTCCATTCATTTTGCATTTACAGTACACAAACAAAGTTTCACACCAATCGCACCACCCGTTAAAAAGTTCCCATACAAACATTGACCCCACATTTGACCCCTTTTTGAAGATTATATTGAAAAATCCTGAAACACGTGTCCATTTATTTTGCATTTACAGTGCACAAACAAAGTTTCATGAAAATCGCTCCACGCGTTAAAAAGTTTCATACTAACGTTTTCACCCTTTTTCACCCCCTTAGAGGTGGAATTTCCAAAAATCCCGCCTTAGTGGGTGGTTTTGTTATAAAAGGAAACCACCTTCCAAATTTCAGCTTTCTATCTTCAGCGGTTTCGGCTCGGCGAAGATCAATCAGTCAGTCAGGTCAAGCTCTTATATAGATATAGATTTATTTATTATGTTTGTCTGCAGATTACCTGATCACTCGCCACCTGTACGAGGACCCGCGGAGGCACTCGCCCGGCGCGCTCACCGACCTGCGCTCAGCTCTGGTCAACAACACCATATTCGCCACCCTGGCGGTCAGACACGGCTTCCATAAGTAAGTCTTACTAATACTAGTTGTCCCGTTCGACTTCGTTCACATAAAGTATCTAAATCGAGTTTCAAACAAATCACACAACTCATAAATAATTCCATACTAACGTTGACACCCCATTTTACTTCTTTTAGAGAGTTATTTTGAAATACCCAAAAATACGTATCCATTTTGCATTTAAAGTATCGAAATCAAAATTCTCACCAATCGCACCACCCGTTAAAAAGTTTCTATACAAATATTGACCCCCCCATTTGACCCCTTTTTGAAGGTTATATTCACAAATCCTGAAACACGGGTCCATTCATTTTGCATTTACAGTACACAAACAAAGTTTCATGAAAATCGCTTCATGCGTTAAAAAGTTTCTTACTAACGTTTTCACCCTTTTTCCCCCCTTAAGGGTGGAATTTCTAAAAATCCCGCCTTAGTGGGTGGTTTTGCTATAAAAGGAAGCCATCTTCCAAATTTCAGCTTTCTAGCTTCAGCGGTTTCGGCTCGGCAATGATGAATCAGTCAATCAGTCAGTCAGTCAGTCAGGTTAAGCTCTTATATACGAGTAGGTATAGATTATAAAGCTGAAGAGTTTGTTTTTATGGGTGAACGCGCTAATATTAGGAAGTAATGGTTCGAACTGAAATTTTACTGTTATATTTTATTGAGGAAGGTATATAACATCACGACCATTAAATAGGAGTGGAGCATCAAAAATTTTGGAAAAACGATTATATTGATGGATATTTGCGGACAAAGTCGCGGATAACTGCTAGTTTTATATCTACAGATATATATTTATATAAAAAAATAAAAAATAAATAAATAAATATGATCACGACTGTAATCCCCAGAGGCTCGGTAGATATCTCCTCAGATCTTTAGTTACTTAGATCTTTGAGGATATCTAAAGGGGGTAGTCAGAGGCAAGTCCAAACATGACATTTGGTACATGCCCACATTTTGCACAGTAGTTAGTATTCCGTACGTGACAGGTTGCAAGCCCATCGCCGCTTATTAGAATACTTACCTATGACACATACCTTCGAATTTTTGGTTCTAGGGTATGCCGGTTTCCTCACGATGTTTTCCTTCACCGTTTAATAGCACTGGCATTGCGCACATACATTTTTCGAATGGAAAAACTCATTGGTGCACTACCAAGTTTGAACCCACGACCTTCGGATCGTGAGGCAGGGGTGCTACCACTACACCACCAGCGCTCTTTATATATTTATATAAACATTTAATAATATATTATATTTAATTCATTTCTAACAGATATTTCCGTCACATGTCCCCTGGCTTGAACGAGGTTCTGATGAAGTACGTGAAGATCCAGGAGGAGAATGGACACTCCATCAGCGAGGAGGTGGGTACTGGAGCGAGCCCCCCCCTCTCCCCCCCCCCTCACTTGTATTCAATAAATAATGTATTCAATGCACGAAACAACTTGTCCGATTTCAAAATTTTGTTCACCATTAGAATGCTACATTATCCCTGAGTAAAGTAACCTATCTATACTAATATTATAAAGAGGAAAGTTTTGTATTTTTGTATTTTTGTTTGTCACGAATAAACTCAAAAACTACTGGACCGATTTCAAACATTCATTCACCATTAGAATGCTACATTATCCCTGAGTAACATAGGCTATATTTTATGTAGGTACCTCGCGAGCAAAGCCGCGAACGAAAGCTAGTTTTTCATAAAAAAATAGTGATACTTTTTTACCCGTGTGAAGCCGGGGCGTGTTACTAGTCATCATCTTCCTGCCCTATTCCCACGTTATGTGGTCGGCACAACAAGTTTTCTTACTCATACCCTCTCGTACCATCTTTCACACAGTCCATCCATCTTTTCTTCGTCCTACCTCTCCCCCTGTATCCATCCACATTCATACCTAACACTCTCTTCGTCACATGACATTCATCTCTCCTCATAACATGCCCATACCACGCTAACCTATTACTCCTCATCTTTTCCGTCACCGGCGCCACTTTCAGTCTTCCTCTAATATACTCATTCCTTATATTATCCATCCTTGTCACTCCACACATTTCAACATTCGCATCTCCGCCTCAACTAAATAGATAAATATATTTTCCTATTCTCTACCAGTGTTTGTTCAGCCAGGCGGCGGCTGAATGCAGAATTTTTCGGCGATAATTAGTTTTATTTTGTTTACTAGTAGGTTTACATCTTTTTAATATAAATAGTACCTGGATGACCGAGCTTGGCTCGTTTTTTTTGGGGTAAACGACATTTTCTATAAATTAAACCTAGCTAGATCGATTTATCACCCCCGAAACCCCCTGCATACGAAATTTCATGTAAATCGCTGGAGCCGTTTCCGAGATTCCGATATATATACAAGAATTGCTCGTTTAAAGGATAATGTAAATTACACGTGAAAACCTTTAATTGGCTCTCTGATGCTATTGATTATTTTATGAAGAATTGTAAGCTGTTGGTTTTGCAATAAATAAATAAATATTTCCAGCACTACCTTATTCAAGAAGACGAGTTGGAACAAGCGGAAGACGTGGAAGTGCCCAAAGCGTTGGGCGATCTGTTCGAGTCCATCGCGGGAGCCATATTCCTGGACTCGGGTCAGTTGGCTTAGTATTCTTGGTCACAAGTCAAACTATGATTGTCACCAATAAACTATAATTGTCACTAATTAAACTATTATGTCATCAATAAAATTATTATTGTCACCAATAAAACTATAATGTCACCAATAAAACTGTAATTGTCACCAATAAGACTGTAACTGTCAACAGTTTTTATTATATAGAAACGTGTGATTAGTGTGTTGGGGTGTTCGTGTGCAGGTATGTCCCTGGGCGCGGTGTGGCGCTCCTACGTGCGGCTCATGGGCGCCGAGCTGGAGGCCTTCAGCGCGGCCGCGCCCAAGTCGCCGGTGCGCGAGCTGCTCGAGGCGGAGCCGGACACCGCCAAGTTCAGGTGACGTATAGTTCATCCAACGGATCTAGGCATTCGTGAAGTTAGCCACAGGTGCGAGTTTGCGCATTTACAGTTCCTTCCCCCCCTCCTTATACCTCCAATTGCTCCCGAAAACCGATACTGCGCAGCTCTTGCGGCTAACTTCACGAATGCCTAGATTCGTTGAGCCAACTATATCTGTAGGTCTACCCAAAGATTTAAATCGTAGATATGCCCGTACGGTACTGAGACCGCGCCGTTTTGTTGCCACACGAAATGAGATAGCTCGCTCATTTGGCACACCAAATACTTTCAATTTCCGGGTACAAAAGGAATAAGTATATTTTTTACGAAAGATCGTGCAATATAATTGCACAATAAATGGTGATAAATGATTGGTTCATTTTCTACTAATCATTAGTGTCCGTGCGTCGGCATTTTGTTAACACACACAAGTAAAAACAGTGCCACAGTTTTTGGCGTCCGGGCATATCTACGATTTAAATCTTTGGGTCTACCATGAGTTTTCACAATCTACACTCGCTAGCGACTGTAGTTAAAAAATTGAATGAAAACTTGTACAGAAAACGTCACGTAGTTAACTATCCTACGTCACAGCGTACTACAGCGACTGTAGTTTGCGCTTCATTCATTTGCTTAGAATTTGATACCATGAGTAACAATTTTGACAGATGTCATAGTAACGTACTATTACTACTGTAGTAACGTCAGCCGATCTAAATGTGACAACTCATACTGTAACGCTATCTTTTATATCTTTATCTTTTCTACCTAATTTGCCTAACTTACGGGACTTTTTAAGAGTTCAAGTCAAAGAAACCAATAAAAAATCCGCAAGAACCAAAATCTCAATAAAAGTTCACCACCTCATTAAATTTCCATAAAGTTGACTTTAGGAAGAGAGAAAAAAAACCTGCCAAGTGCGAGTCGGACTCGCGAACGAAGGGTTCCGTGCATCCTACAAATATTATAAACGCGAAAGGTTGTAAGAATGTATGGATTTATGTTTGTTACTCTTTCACGCTGAAACGGCTGAACGGATCTGGATTAAATTTGACACAGAGATAGATTATAATCTAAAATAGCACATAGGCTACTTTGTATCCCGAAAAAATATACGGTTACCGTAACTTTCGCGTTTATACTTACATAACAGATCTGATTTTTATCTTTGCAGTAAGCCAGAGCGATTGGCGGACGGGCGGCGCGTGCGCGTTAGCGTCGAGGTGTTCGGACGTGGCACGTTCAAGGGGGTCGGCAGAAACTACCGCATCGCAAAAGGAACTGCTGCTCGCTGCGCTCTCCGTCATCTCCGGAACCATAGACGATAAAACACAGTGAAGAAATGCCAGAGAACAGTTATCATGAGCTCTGGTGGTCTGTTGGTGGTGGCGCTTCCGATCCTAAGGTCCTCGGTTCAAACTGGTCGTGCACCAATTTTTTTTTTCTGTTCGTAATATTTATTTGCGCTATACCAGTACTCTCAAACGGTGAAGGAAAACATCATGAGGATATGCATATCGTAGAAGCTAATAAGTTGGAAGACAGGTCAAGTGCGCCACATTGGTTCGAAATAATTAGTAACACGTTGGAAACCAGTGTAAATATAAAATTATCATGAGAGAAACACCAATAATTACTAGTTAGAAGTGAATATTCGATAGAATAGTGATCGTCATAACTAAACTATAATTGTCACCAATAAACTATAATTGTCACCAATAAAACTATAATTGTCACCAATAAACTATAATTGTCACCAATAAACTATAATTGTCACCAATAAACTATAATTGTCACCAATAAAACTATAATTGTCACCAATAGAACTATGATCATCACCAATAAAATTATGACTGTCACCAATAAACTATAATTGTCACCAATAAAACTATAATTGTCACCAATAAAACTATGATTGTCACCAATAGAACTATGATCATCACCAATAAAACTATGATTGTCACCAATAGAACTATGATCATCACCAATAAAACTATGATTGTCACCAATAGAACTATGATCATCACCAATAAAACTATGATTGTCACCAATAAACTTAATTGTCACCAATAAAACTATAATTGTCATCAAATAAACTATGATCGTCACCAAATAAAACTATAACTGTCACCAATTAAACTATGTTTGTCACCAATAAGACTGTGATTGTCAACAATTAAACTATTATTGTACCAATTTAACTATAATTCCCTTTAAACAGTTATCATTCAGCGAAAAGATATACTTAAAATGTTTTTAATTAAATATAGTTATAACATCTATTAAAATGATTCGACTTACGCTTATACATTGTTGAACCGTAATTATAGTTCCTAAAGCGATGGTTATAAAAACTCATCATCATCTTCCTGCCCTTTTCCCACGTTATGTGGTCGGCACAACATGTGATCTTCCTCCATTTCTCTCTATCATACGTCATCTCAGTACTCACTCCTTTCCTACCCATGTCATCTTTCACACAGTCCATCCATCTTTCCTTTGGCCTACCTCTACCCCTGTATCCATCCACATTCATATCTAACACTCTCCTCGTCACATGACATTCATCTCTTCTCATAACATGTCCATACCACGCTAACCTATTAAATGGTTATAAAAACTAAACTATATAATTATGACTGTAATCTTGCTCGGTAGATATCTCCTCAGATCTCTAGCTACTAAGATCTTTGAGGATATCTAAAGAGGGTTGTCAGAGGTACTTCCAACATGATATGCACATGCCCACATTTAGTACAGTAGTTATATTATATTATGTAAGTATTATTGTTTGTAGTATTTTTTTCGGCCATTCGACACTCATGCAGGAAACATAATATAATATTACTAGCTGATCCGATGAACTTCGTATCACCTACTATTCTTCGCAATTTTTTTTATTTTCTCGCCATTTAAACCTTCCCTGAACTCGAACGAATATTTCAAAACCGAAATTACCCAAATCAGTCCAGCCGTTCTCGAGTTTTAGCGAGACTAACGAACAGCAATTCATTTTTATATAAGATAAATATTATTCAGAGAAAAATTAAAAGTAAGATTACAAAAGACGAGAAAAATAACAGAAAAAATTACAGTATTTTTTGTCTTTTTTTTTCTTGTTAATTTTTTCCTGTATGTGTCCGTGTGTATGAATAAAAATCTATTCAATTATTTTCTATTATATTTAAGTAGTTTTAGACTCTATATTAATGAGCAGCTTATAACAAGGGATTGTATCTAACTGTAAAACAATAAATGTAATTAATTTAAGTAAATAAAAGTCTTTTATTTAACTTTTCTTTTATTATTTTTTATTGTACACGAATCCTACTAATATTATAAACCCGGAAGTTTGTAAGAATGTGTGGATGTATAGATGTATGGATGTATGGATGTATGTTTGTATGTTTGTTACTCTTTCACGCTCAAACGGCTGAACGGATCTGGACGAAATTTAGTACAGATATTAATATATATAAAAAAAACTTGAGAGGTGTCAAGAGACACCCGGATGGAACGAAGTTCCTTTCCTTGCTTTCTATGAGAGAGAGAGAGAGAGAGAGAGAGAGAGATACACAGACAGACAGAGAAACACATATAGCAAAAAGTGTCGCTACAACTTTTGGTCTTAATTTTTTCCGTCTAGCCCCCTTTCGTAGCGCGCGATAAGGAACTTCGTTCCAATAATCTATATCTATAAAAGAGCTTAACCTGACTGACTGACTGACTGACTGACTGATTGATCATCGCCGAGCCGAAACCTCTGAAGATAGAAAGCTGAAATTTGGAAGGTGGCTTTCTTTTATAACAAAACCACCCACTAAGGCGGGGTTTTTGGAAATTCCACCTTTAAGGGGGTGAAAAAGGGTGAAAAATGTTTGTATGAAACTTTTTAACGCGTGGAGCGATTTTCATGAAACTTTGATTGTACACTGTAAATGCAAAATAAACGGACACGTGTTTCAGGATTTTTCAATATAACCTTCAAAAAGGGGTCAAATGTGGGGTCAATGTTTGTATGGGAACTTTTTAACGGGTTGTGCGATTGGTTTGAAACTTTGTTTGTGTACTGTAAATGCAAAATGAATAGACACGTATTTCAGGATTTTTCAATATAACCTTCAAAAAGGGGTCAAATGTGGGGTCAGTGTTTGTATGGGAACTTTTTAACGGGTCGTGCGATTGGCCTGAAACTTTGTTTGTGTACTGTAAATGCAAAACAAATGGACACGTGTTTCAGGATTTTTCAATATAACCTTCATAAAGGGGTCAAATGGGGTGTCAAAGTTAGTATGGGATTTTTATGAGTTGTGTGATGTGTTTGAAACTCAGTTTAGATACTTTAAGTGAACGAAGTCGCTGGCGGGTCAGCTAGTAAAAAATAAAAAGTAGCCTATATAATAATTTGCTACTTTTTATCCCGGAAAAATGTACGGTTCCCGTGGGATAGATTTATTTTTGTTTTTCAAAGCTGTTTTTCACTAGCTTCCACCCACGCCCACAAGCCGTGGGTGGAAGCTAGTATTATATGTGGCAAAAGAGAGCTTAATTACAAAGGAATTTTTTGCCAGTCAACCTAATCTGTGGTCATAATAAAAACAACACAATACCTAATTATTTCTAATCTTTACAATTTAGAAGCATTGCTCACTGCCCTCACATATCAGTTGGTAGTAGCTCTGCCTTCTGCGCTGTATCATCTCAACATTCGCATCTCCGTCGCACGCACTTTTCTTTCATCCGTCGCTTGTCCAACATACAGATCCATACAATACGATAAAATCTATTATCTATCTGATTCCCATAGTAGGTACCTACTAGCTTTGCTTAGTATGCAGCTAGATATCCACCAATCTTATACCTTTAAATGAGCAATTCTTGTATATATTATGTATATATAATTATTATATAATCTGACGCTCGGAAACGGCTCCAACGATTTTTATGAAATCTAGTATGCAGTGGATATTCGGGGGCTATAAATCGATCTAGCTGGGTTTCATTTTTAGAAAACGTCGTTTACCAAAAAAAATCATCCAGGATTATTTCTCGGTGGCCTAGTGATACCAAGCCTTCCGATCCGATGAGTTCGAGTCCGACCATGCACCAACAGATATTTCTGTTCATAAAAGGTTTTCTCAGCGGGTGCAGGAAAACGTGAGGAAACCGGCATGTTGAACCCTAAAAGTGTCAAGTGCACAAAATGAGTCTTGACACGCACTTTAACCTTTCACTACACTGGTTCAATAATATTGATGATTTATATACCGGGTTTTTTTTTCTGGGCTATCAAGGGAAAGTCTGAAACCGTGAAAGTTATCGAAAAGTCATGGTAGGAGTAACGTGTATTTTTCTGCTGTCTCTACGGAAAAAGCTTTGTGACGAATTTACAAACCAAAAATAATAAAATAAAAGTGTGGCGAATTTACATATAGGTGCTTTTTTTTGTGACGAATTTACTTTGTGGCAAATGTACAACAACCCCAAAGAACTAGTGACACGACAAAAAAAATGATCAGTAATGATCACGACTGCAATCCCCAGGCTCGGTAGATATCTCCTCAGATCTCTAGTTACTTAGATCTTTGAGGATATCTAAAGAGTCAGAGGCACGTCCGAACATGATATTTGGCACATGCCCACAATGGCAATGCCAGTGCTCTAAACAGGTGAAGGAAAACATCGCGAGGAAACCGGCATACCTTAGAACCGAAAATTCGAAGGTGTGTGTCATAGATTTAGTATTCTTATAAGTAGCGATGGGCTTGCAACCTGTCACGTACGGAATAACCCGATCACTGTGCAAAATGTGGGCATGTGCCAAATATCATGTTTTGACGTGCCTGTCTTTAAATATCCTCAAAGATCTAAGTAACTAGAGATCTGAGGAGATATCTACCGAGCCTGGGGATTACAGTCGTGATAAATTTGTTTTATACTTAAGTAGTGTTCTATCGAATGTGAATGTGAATGGGACAGTTGGAAGGGGAAGACCTCGGCGTACGTACCTCGATCAAATTGGGGACGTTTTAGAGAAAGGCCAGGTCCAGAGTACCCTAAACCGACGCGTATGTATGAAGAATGTAATGAGAGTGAATGAAGCAAGAGGTATGTCAGGATCGTAGCAAGTGGAGATCCGTGGTCTCTGCCTACCTCGTCGGGAAACAGGCGTGATTTTATTATGTATGTAGGTATGTTCTATCGGAATTTTAAGTCCGCCATCTTACTCAAGTCTAGTCTAGACAGATAAATCTGTAATTCAGATGGGCGTGTCCGAACCACGCCTCTCGCCACGCCTCTGTCCCTCCTCCCAAATCAGTTCTACTCTCAACTTCAAGACGGGAGGACGTACTTCCCGTTTCCAAGCGAACTTTCAACTTTTAATTTAATTTTCTGGACAAAATAACAATTATATTTGACAGTTTTTGTGAGGGTGTTTTTATGAAGTGTCAAAGTATTTTCTGGAGAAGAGAGAGTAGATAATTGAGAATTTTGATTTGTTTGTTTGTTTGTAAACAAACATCACGTGGTTGAGGTGATTGTACTATGCTGAGTTCGTGGTAGTTACAGTGATTTTATTTATACCTAGATAGGATTTAAATCTTAAAAACACAGTGAACTAAGTTATGTTTAAAGTACCATGGAAAAGACAATGTGAACTTATTTTAAACAACTTAAATTGAGTTTCCGTCTTCCAATATTAGGTACAAAACAAAAATAATTTACCCTTCAAATTTTAAGTCTCTACGACCAGCGGTTTAGACTGTGTTGATAAGTGAGTGTGATGTTAATGACTTTAATTCTTAAAATATATGATTGCCTTACCTGGGACTTAGTAATCATTAGACATTGTTAGATACAGCAAATATTTTTAATAAAAAAAATTAGAGAAAGCCTTCAAATTGGATACAAAAAGATCACCAGTTGGGGCCCTTCCCAGGGCCTCAGTGCAACGGAAAACACTCCTTGTACATCCGTTTCTGAAAAACAACGAAAACAAATGCTACTTACTCGAAACACCAAAAGCTTTAAAGCGAAAAACACCACTTTTACAACTGCCAAAAGATTTCACGAAGAAACCTAGACTTTTCAATGAACACGAACAAAATAAAAACAGATATCTAGACAAGGTCTATAAAAAATCTAGCATTATCAAGGTTCAAAGTGAAATCAAAACAAATCAAAGTCAAAACAAGTCACAAGTTAATGATTCTAGATTAAAAACTGATTTGAATCACCAAAGTGAAACACACATTCAAAGTGAAGTAACAACCTGTCATAGTGAAGCTAAGACCAGTCAAAGTGAAGTGAAAGCCTGTCATAGTAAAGCCAAGACCAGTCATAGTAAAGCTAATACCAGTCATAGTGAAGCTAATACCAGTCATAGTGAAGCTAAGACCAGTCAAAGTGAAGTGAAAGCCTGTCATAGTAAAGCCAAGACCAGTCATAGTGAAGCTAATACCAGTCATAGTGAAGCTAATACCAGTCATAGTGAAGCTAAGACCAGTCAAAGTGAAGTGAACACCTGTCAAAGTGTCACAGCTTGTCAAAGTGAGGTTAAGTGCCACCATTGCTGCTGCAAAGGTTGTCACAAGGAACAAGGCTCTGAGGAGTGCTGTCCAAAGCCTGTGAAGGTCATATTCGCATCTGCAATGATGCCCTCCATATTTGGACCTGTTCCTGGGATCCCTTACATCATCAAGCAACCTGTGAAAGTTAACGAGAAGGTTGGTAGTTTTATTTTTGTGCTATGTAGGTAGGTATTACCTTAGTTAAAGCATTCACAAATACCAACGGAGAGGGGCGTACCTAAGAGTCGCTGAATATTGGGGAAAAAGATATAAATTTAGCCGTTGGCTCGAAAGAAGAAGAGGAAGAAGAATACATTTTTTACAAAAAGCTGAAAATTGACTTCGCAAAAGTCACGGATAATACCCAGTACTAAAAATGTCTTATCATAAATAGTATTTATGGAAAAAAAGCCCGGCTTAACGTAACGGAAAATAGATTTTTACAGCCGCCATATTAGATTTTGGCATTTTGTATAGCTTATGTCACTCTTGTGATCCAGACGAATCCATCGACACCTCATTTGCCAAAATCCGTTCAGCCGATGTGCTACAGCGACAGCCAAAAAAACTTGCATTATATACATTATGTACATACATACATACATAAAATCACGCCTGTTTCCCGACGGGGTAGGCAGAGATCACGGATCTCCACTTGCTATGATCCTGACATACTTCTTTTGCTTCATTCACTCTCATTACATTCTTCATACATGCGCGTCGGTTTAGGGTACTCTGGACCTGGCCTTTCTCTAGTACGTCCCCAATTTGATCGAAGTACCTACGTACGCCGAGGTCTTCCCCTTCCAATTGTCCCATTCACACATTATGTACAGTTGTTAGTATTCCCGTACGTGACAGGTTGCAAGCCTATCGCCGAAGATATATGTAAGTATATTTAAAAATACTAACATACACCCTAAAATTTGGTTCTAGGTTATGCCGGTTTCCTCACGATATTTTCTTTCACCGTTTAAAAGCACTGGCATTGTGCACATAAATTTTTCGAATGGATAACTCATTGGTGCACGACAGGTTTGAAACCAAAACCTTCGGATCGTGAGGCAGGGGAGCTACCACTACACCAGTGAATCTAATAAAAATCATTTAAAATAAGGAAACTGAGTCACAACACAATACCGGCAAAGAGTACGAGTATTTTTCAAAGACACGGAAAAACTCTATGAATAAAATTACAGCATGAATTTATAGCGTAATAAAACAGATAGTAGTATCTCGAATACGTTAGGAGCGTACATTACAATCCTACTTCTTCTTCTCATCCGTCAATAGTTTTTCGAAACCACTGTGGTGAGAGGATATAATGGTGGGTGGGCCTTTTTGGAGAATAGACCTTTTTTGTCACACCGCATACTGGGTCGCAGGTAGTTAGGTATTGGTCAATTACGTCATTTAGTCTCTTGTTTCAATGTTTTCTTGTCTCTTTTACGTACCTTTATCTTATTGTTTCCAATAATCTAAAAATATGTATTATGTAGGTACAGGGTGTCCCAAAAAGTAGTGTCAAGCGAAATTTCAGAGATAGAACATTACCCCTTGGGTTACCCAAATCACTTATTTAAGAACCAAGAAATCACTTATGATTTTTAATTCAAAGTTGAAAATTTAAGTCATAATTCACCGAATGTAATTTTTTGACTTTACACCAACATTTTCATAGTTTTCATCAAAGTCACGTAGCTGATTATTTATGCTTAAAAGAACAACTCATAAAAATTTAGTTGCAAAAAAAAATCTCAAGGAAGTTTTCTACTTTTTTTTAAAGAATTTTTGAAATTATAATTGTTTTTAAGTATAAGTTAGACACCTCAACCAGCTTCAAACATTTTTATACCTTCATCTATACACATTAATACTAGCTTCTGCCCAGGGCTTCGCCCGCGTGGTACATTGAAAAACAAAGCCCCTGGGGCCTCACCACGAATTCATCTTATACCTTTAAACGAGCAATTCTTGTATATATATATATATATATACATATAATCTGAATCTCGGAAACGGCTCGACCGATTTTCATGAAATTTAGTATGCAGAGGGTTTCGGGGGTGATAAATCGATCTAGCTAGGTTTCATTTTTAGAAAACGTCGTTTACCCCAAAAAACGAGCAAAGCTCGGTCACCCAGGTACTAATACATTAACGAATTAATGTTACATTGTTATTTCGTATTATGACCTATGCAAATTGCATTGAAGTAGTGTTAATTCAAGCTTCTAATGTGACGTTTCTAAACGGAATCCTTACGGAATCGTTCTGGAAGACTTCGTGGTAAGGCCCCAGGTCAGAATAAAGCTCGTTTTAAATATTTCCCATTAATCCAACACATAAATCTCCTCACGGCTGAAAGTACAAGACTCACCACTTACATTAGGTACAGTTAAGCCATGGCTTACGTGAAAGCGGTGACGTAGAATAACGGCCGTGGAATAAGTAAAAAAAAACACTCACACGACTGTAATCCCCAGGCTCGGTAGATATCTCCTCAGGTCTCTAGTTACTTAGATCTTTGAGAATATCTAAAGAGTCAGAGGCACGTCCTAACATGATACCTATTTGGTACACATTTTGAACAGTAGCTAGTATTATAATTCTATTTTTACTGTTAGAAAATTCAAAACAACATGTATTCCAAGTTTCATCCAAATCTGTTCAGCCGTTTCAGCGTGAAAAAATAACAAACATCCATACATCCTAACAAACTTGTTTATAATATA
The DNA here is from genome assembly GCA_963675405.1 of Cosmorhoe ocellata. Classification (NCBI taxonomy): domain Eukaryota; kingdom Metazoa; phylum Arthropoda; class Insecta; order Lepidoptera; family Geometridae; genus Cosmorhoe; species Cosmorhoe ocellata. Next base: position 2,947,533 of record OY776273.1, read on the forward strand.
CTTACCTAAATAGGTGGTGTAGTGGTAGCACCCCTGCCTCACGATCCGAAGGTCGTGGGTTCAAACCTGGTCGTGCACCAATGAGGTTTTCCATTCGAAAAATTTATGTGCGCAATGCCAGTGCTCTTAAACGGTGAAGGAAAACATCGTGAGGAAACCGGCATACCTACCCCAGAACCAAAAATTCAAAGGTATGTGTCATAGGTTAGTATTCTTATAAGCGGCGATGGGCTTGCAACCTGTCACGTACGGAATACTAACTACTGTGCAAAATGTGGGCATGTACCAAATGTCATGTTTGGACTTGCCTCTGACTACCCCCTTTAGATATCCTCAAAGATCTAAGTAACTAAAGATCTGAGGAGATATCTACCGAGCCTGGGGATTACAGTCGTGATCATATTTATTTATTTATTATTACCTAAATAGGATTATTATCATCTAAAAAAGTACCTACTTATTATAGAAAGAATATTTCGAGTTCTTACATTTCTGTATCATAACTTTAAACATATTCATTGCACGAAGTTACCACGTAAAGGGTGCTCGAATCTTACACCTGCGCATACAGGGTGTTCCAAAAGTAACCCATTCAAAGTGAAGTTATTTGACATCTTTATTTATTTATAATTGTTAGTAAACAAAAAAGTACTTAAAGACTATGTAATTGCATGCGCGGGCGCATATTGCGGACGTGATTCTTGTGAAATTTTCCTAACTAATTTACACATATAGGAATTAAAACAAGTTCATATTCGTACCCTTACTCGATCCTCCAAAGGTACATTTAAAATTAAATAATATTTTACGAGATAAATACACCCTGTATACAATAGGGCTGTCACCTCACAAGGCTGTAATGGCTACAAGCTCTCTTTATTGCGCCTACGTGCGAGGGTTGCGTGGCTTCTGTACGTCTACCATGAGTTGTCACATTTAGATCAGCTGACGTTACTACAGTAGTAATAGTACGTTACTATGACATCTGTCGAAATTGTTACTCATGGTACCAAATTCTAAGCGAATTAATGAGCGCAAACTACAGTCGCTGTAGTACGCTGTGACGTAGGATAGTTAGCTACGTGAGGTTTTAGTACCCAACTATCCGCTAGAGGCGCTGTACAATATTTTCATACATTTTTGTAACTACAGTCGCTAGCGAGTGTAGATTGTGAAAACTCATGGTAGACCCTCTGATACCTCTTTATTCTTCAACTTTCACACGTAAAGCTGTGTGGCTAAGCCACTTCTAAACAATGAGATTTATTTCTTACTACCTGTTACCTGCGACTTCGTACGCTATTATATTTACGCGTAACGTACAGCGCGCGCGAAAAATTTGTAAAATAAGTATACTTTACGTCTACCATGAGTTGTCACATTTAGATCGGTTGACGTTACTACAGTAGTAATAGTACGTTACTATGACATCTGTCAAAATTGTTACTCATGGTACCAAATTCTAAGCAAATGAATGAAGCGCAAACTACAGTCGCTGTAGTACGCTGTGACGTAGGATAGTTAACTACGTAACGTTTTTGTACCCAACTACCCGCTAGAGGCGCTGTACAAGTTTTCATACGAAGTTTCAACTACAGTCGCTAGCGAGTGTAGATTGTGAGAACTCATGGTATACCTACTTATCTTTTTTTATATGTCAACCAATTCGATGAAACAAAGTTGTTTTGTGAAAAAGGTGAAAAAAAGTTTTTAATAGTCTATCAGCTATCTCGTTCCCATGGTACAAGCTCTGCTTAGTTTAGGGCTAGATGGCGTTATGTGAAATATCCACCAATATTTATTTATATTTATTTATACAATATACAGTCCTAATACCTGTACGTCGATTCTGTAAAATTCAAACATCAAGTCGCATCTCACATCGCTATTCACTCTCATTTCGCATAAGACGCTTTTTATTTGACACTTTGAATCGGGTTCGAGTGCGAAGCGAGCGTCGAAGTGACTTGGGAATTACCGTACAGTATGCTATTTCTTACGTCATCTCATACTTTATCTGTCAAAATCTCCCCGTCAATTTAGTTCAACTCGCTGACACGCTCGCAAGAGTGGCGCTAGTGTAAATTCGAATTATCAACCAAGTTTTTAGAATGGCAATCAAGAAACTCACAGCGGATTCAGATTCGAAGTTTAGAATGAGGTCTTACAGAATCTCACAGCTGAGCTTAAATCTCACTGGCGATATAAAAGTGGATATAGCAATTCGTTTTGGATACTTACCCTTCTATTCCTTACCCGTTAGCAAGTTGACCGGTGATGGATTTATAGTGATCCGTACCTAAACTAAAGTGCTGCTTCTGAAATAGCGGCCACCGTTATTATCACGTTAATAAGCTTTAAGGGGCCTTACCACAAGCTCTTTGGCAATATCAAATTAATGTTACTTTGATATTTCGCACTATCCTACAAACGTGAAAGTTTGTAAGTACGGATGTATGGATGTTTGTTACTCATTCACGCTGAAACGGCTGAATGGATCTGTATGAAATTTCTCACATTCATTTGACATTTCACACAGCACCCTCTAGCCCCAAACTAAGCAAAGCTTGTACTATGGGAACCAGATAGCTGATAGATTAATTAAACTCTTTTAATATTTTTAAATACATACATAGAATATACAGGGTGTCCCAAAAAGTAGTGTCAAGCGAAAGTCCAGAGATAGAACACCCCTTGGGGTACCCGAATCACCCCCATGTATGTTCCGCGATTTTCTATAGTTTTCGAGTTATTAATTTTGTTCCGAATTTTTGAAAATTTACGACTTGAACTACTTAAAACATTCTTACAAAAAAAGTAGAAAACTTTCTTGAGATTTTTGTTTTGCTACTGAATTGTTTTGAGTTGTTCTTTTAGCATAAAATAATCAGCTACGTGATTTTGATGAAAACTATGAAAATGTTGGTGTAAAGTCAAATAATTACATTCGGTGAATTATGACTAAAATTTTCAACTTCAAATTAAAAATCTTAAAAAGTGATTTTATGATTCCTAAATAAATTTAAAGAATTCTCCAGACTCTCAGCTTTCATAATCATTAAAAAAAAATAGTACTTAATAGGCTACTTTGGCTAAAATCGACCTTCAAAGACGGTGAGGTGGAAAATTCTTAAAATTAGCAACCTGATTAAAAAATAGATTTTGGCCATTTTATCATTAATAATAATAATAATAATAATTTATTCGGAACATCAATACATGTAGGTACAAGTAAAAATGGGAACGTTGAACAACTGCATAAGTTTTAAACTGTGTTGCAGTGACAGCGCCCTCCTCCGAACAGTTAAGCTAAGGTTCCATTAAAAATTCTTAAATGTAAAAAAAATACTTAAATGTAAAGATAGTCTAATTTAACTAACAACTATGAAACTAAGAATACTGTGTCTCTGTGTGAGTATGTAAGTATAATATAATTGTGAGATGTGTGGTGAGGTAGAGTGAATGAGGTAGTGTCTGTGTGTGGAGATAGGAAATGTTAGGGTGAGTGTGGGGGTGTGTATTATGTTGTGTTGTTGGAACTCCTGTGAATACCAATCTCGAAGAGTTCGGGAAACAGGAGTTCCCGCGTGTTAGTGAGTGTGTGTGTGGGAGAAGGGGTGCGAGGTGAGTGACCTAAAATGAAAGTTTGGAAGTGTGAGGACAAAATGTGGAAAAGGAAAGGAAAAGGTGGGCAGAAGAATAATGTGGGAAGTACACAAGGAGGAGTCAGAAACAAATTACAGGTAACTATTAAACTTATTGAAGAGATTGCAAGAGTTCTTCTGTGTCTTCGTACGTCAGAGTGAGAAGCCATGATGTGCACTTGGATTTACATCTAATTAAAGGGAGAGGATAAATGGTTAGGATTTTATTTATTCTATTGTATAGAGAGTTACTGAGATAGTGGAAATGTCTGCTGGCGACAGCAGTTCTACATAGCTCTGTCTTACACACAATATCAGATCTGCGTTTTGTTATTATGCTTATCATTCCTAAGCTTAATTTGTTTGTTAACTAATCAAAAAGGACTACAAGGAATTAGTTTATGCCAAAGAAATCAGCAATATGGCCGAATTAAGAACAAAATTGAGACAGGCCGATGAAAAAATTAAGGAACTTAAAATAGCTTTCATACGATTTAAGGAAACCTTTTTAAGACGATGTACGATTTGTATCAACCTAGAAGGTTGACATTTTGAAAACTTTTTGTAAAAAATTAATAAATTTTTTTGTTGTTTTATTTCATAAAATAAGCTAAACTAAATAAATAAAACCTTCAAATATTAATGAAATCTTACTTTCCTGCAGTCATTTTTGGTTAGTTCACAAACTAATTAAGCTTAGGAATGATAAAATGGCCAAAATCAATTTTTTAATCAGGTTGCTAATTTTAAGAATTTTCCACCTCACCGTCTTTGAAGGCCGATTTTAGCCAAAGTAGCCAATTAAGTACTACTTTTTTTTAATGATTATGAAAGCTGAGAGTCTGGGGAATTCTTTAGATTTATTTAGGAACCATGAAATCACTTTTTAAGATTTTTAATTTGAAGTTGAAAATTTTAGTCATAAGTCACCGAATGTAATTATTTGACTTTACACCAACATTTTCATAGTTTTCATCAAAATCATGTAGCTGATTATTTTATGGATAAAAGAACAACTCAAAACAATTCAGTAGCAAAAAAAAAAACCTCAAGAAAGTTTTCTACTTTTTTTGTAAGAATGTTTTAAGTAGTTCAAGTCGTAAATTTTCAAAAATTCGGAAAAAAATTAATAACTCGAAAACTATAGAAAATCGCGGAACATACATGGGGGTGATTCGGGTACCCCAAGGGGTATTCTATCTCTGGACTTTCGCTTGACACTACTTTTTGGGACACCCTGTATAATTACATCCAGATACAGAACAAACATCTGCGTTCATCACACAAATGTTAATCCTGGGTGGGGATCGAACCCACGACCTACAGCGCAGAAGGCAGAGCTACTACCAACTGAGCTGTGAGGCCAATTTTATAAGAATTGCAAGTTCCTATGAAGTAAATAGTCTAAAATGCATCATTCCTACGATAATTAAGTAAATCTATACTAATATTATAAAGAGGAAAGATTTGATTGTTTGTTTGTTTGTTTGAATTGAATAGGCTCCGAAACTACTGAACCGATTTGAAAAATTCTTTCACCAATGTGTAGAATGAACTTTCAGGATGAACATAGGCTATAATTTATGTAGGTACTTCGCGGGCGACGCCGCGTGCAGAAGCTAGTAGTATAATAAAATACATCAGCCCTTTATTTATGGTCGCTAAAAGACGGTCGTCTCCTTCTAAGAAGCTCCACTCACCGTCCTTTCCGCTATAGATAAAAATGTCGATACGTACTTTCGTGTTGTTCACGAAGGGATCCAACTAGCAATACGTCTAGGTAGCAAAACGTCCAATGAGCAAAACGTCAACCTAGCAAAAGTGTAAATAGCACGACGACCAATAAACAACTCGTCCAATTCTCATGATGTCTGGGCAAAGTCGATCAATTGATTCGTACGAACTACGAAATAAATAAGAATAAAGGGGAAAAAATAAAGATTTTTTCAAGAATATTTTATTAAAACCCTCAAAAGTGGATGTCTCAAGACCGTTCGTCGTAGCGTTTCGCAATCAACCTTGCGAGAAAGGCTGGAGCGGGTTAGTTCTCAGATAGTATATTCCAGAGCTTCTGAAAATATAAAATAAAAAAAATGTTAGTAAAACCACAAGAACAAAACTACAAACTTAAACCACTTTTAATATTAATACTCATACATACTTTTACTATATAAATATATTAAGTAATATTGTTTTGTTACCTAAAAAGGTTTTAATAAAACCGGCTAAGTGCGAGTTGGACTCGCGCACGAAGGGTTCCGTACCATTATCCAAAATTCGGGCAAAGCATACAAATGTTTAGAATCAGCTGACACTGCTCCCCAAAATCGGGGCATAATCGTACAAATATTTATAAATCAACTGTCTCTGCTCCCTGAAATCGGGGCAAAATCGTACAAATATTTATAAATCAGCTGTTACTGCCCCCCAAAATTGGGGTAAAATCGTACAAATATGTACAAATCAGCTGTGACTCAAAATCGGGGCAGAATGGTACAAATATTTATAAATCAACTGTCACTGCCCCCCAAAATCAGGGCAGAATCGTACAAATGTTTATGAATCAACTGTAACTGCTGCCCAAAATTGAGACAGAATCGTACAAGCAGATTCTGTTTGGATAGCGATAAGTAGTGAGGACTATACCGATTCCATGAATATTAGATACGTAATATAATATTAATAAATATATTCTAAGTACTTAATAAGTAATATCCTATCAAAAATTTTCACTTACCTACCAACTCTACAATGTTTATGAATCAGCTGTCACTGCTCCCCAAAATCGGGGCAATATCGTACAAAGGTTAAAGACATTTGTACGGTATTGCTTTAAACTTACCCCGTCTTAGGCTCGAGGCCGCCCATACGGAGAGTGCCAGCTTCATTGCAGTTTCCCCTGTGAGCATCTTCCACAGATCTGCATCTTTGGCCAGTAAACCCACCGCGTACAAGTGACTCGCCCAAGTAGTAGTATGACCTGATGGAAAGAAACGGTCAAATTATTTTTAAAACATCCAGTATATTGAAAAAGAAAACATTAATATTATCATCAGCATTATTTTCCTTTTTTACCAACGCCACGTGTGGTTATCACATGTATTCTTTTTCCATTATCCTCTACAGCCTTCATCTCAGTACTCCCTTACTCATGTCATCTTTCACATAGTCCATCCATCTTTTCTTTGGCCTGCCTCTACCACTATTCATCATTTTCCTGCCCTTTTCTCTCGGTGTGGTTTTCACAACATGTGTTCTATTTCCATTACTCTCTACAACCTTCATCTCAGTACTCCCTTAACTTACTAATGTCATCTTTCACACAGTCTATCCATCTTTTCTTTGGCCTACCTCTACCACTACTCATCATCTTCCTGTCTTTTTTCCACGTAATGCGGTCGGCACAACATGTGATCTTCCATTTGTCATCTCAGTACTCACTTCACTACTAACGAGAGAAAAACGATGTCTACAGTTCTCATGGTAGCAGGTCTGATACTATCAGCTGGATGTCTTACCTGTAATGGTCGCAAAGTGACGTCATGCAGCCTGGGTTGTTGCCTTGTCCACCGTTGGGGAAGAAGTCCACGTGTCCCATGATGGTCTGTTGGCCCATGTCGCTGGTGTGAATGACCTCAGTGTACAAGCCATCATCTGGGCGAATCAGGTTGTTTTGATCCCACCTCTCAGCTGGGTCCAAACCTGGCGAGAAACATCAGAATTTAAACGGCCATTTAGATGGAGAGAGTCTCTCGAATCGAAGATACGATTATCGAAAGAACGTGTCTTCTTAAAAAAGTGTCTTCGTGTAAACATTCACGATTGTCGCCCTGCCCCGTCCTTCGGATCGTGAGGCAGGGGTGCTACCACTACACCACCAGCGCTATATTATACACGGTGTATTTTCGGTCAGTTTAAAGCCGGCGCCCACGTAATCTATATCACCTACCTGTGACGTAGCCGACTGCTCCGTTGACGTTTCTGGCGATGATGCCGGCTCCGTGCCCGCCCACGGAGTATCCCACCACGTGAAACAGGTTCGGAGTGCTGCCGGTCACTGAGTTCATCCAGTTGATGAATCTACCGCACGCAGCGGCTATACGGGAAATAAATTGATTAAATAAGTGATCCAGCTAGGTTCAATTTTAAGAAAACTGTAGGGGAGTTTTCACAATCTACACTCGCTAGCGACTGTAGTTAAAAATAAAATGTAACTAGTTGTATAAGAGCAAACATTTAGTTATTTGCCCATACATTATATATTTATCCATAATGATCCGATGGGTACTTTAACCCCCTGAAGTTTTCGGAAGTATACTTAGTTGGCTCGACGAATCTAGGCATTCGTGAAGTTAGCCGCAAGAGCTGCGCAGTATCGTTTTGCGGGAGCAATTGGTGAGGGGGGGAAGGAACTGTACATACGCAGACTCGCACCTGTGGCTAACTTCACGAATGCCTAGATCCGTTGGATGAACTAAACCTAGTCTGGTAACACCCTGCATAATCTGAAGTTACCTGCGTTTGCAGCAAGAGGGCCCCAGTACGAGCCAGCACTCCAATCCAGAACAATGACGTTCACATCATCGGCTGCCAAAAATGCTGCAAAAAGAAAACTACCCTTAATTTACATGTTTGAGTCATTATTCTCCTGTCCTTATCGCACGCGTGGGGTCGGCATAACATGTTTCCTTCCACTCACTCCTATTCGTCAAGTCTGAGTCTACTCCTCTTACATTTATATCATCTTTCACACAATAAAGCCACTTTTTCTTTGGCCTTCCTCTACTTGCGGACCCAGCTAAACTTATAAGCTTACTTTTTTGAGTAGTGTTTTTCATTCTTTTCATTCAAACTTCAACCCTCCGTTGTACCATTAAGAGGTAGAATTTTCTATGAATTTAAATACTTAGTGTACCTACAGATTCAGGAAACAACCTACATCTGTTCAACTCTCTAAAAAATTTACAGTAACTGTTATTTTGATTCCAAAGCAGTTATCAGTTAAAAACGAAAATCATCATAAATCACCTAAAGTAAAGGCCTTCCTTTTGCTTTTGACTGGCTTCATAGCTCAGTTGGTAGTAGTTCTGCCTTCTGCGCTGTAGGTTGTGGGTTCGATCCCCACCCAGGACTAACATTTGTGTGATGAACGCAGATGTTTGTTGTGTGTCTGGGTGTTATTATAAATTCTATTATAATTATTTAATTCGCCTATCAGCGGTTTCCATAGTACAAGCTTTGCTTAGTTTGGGTCTAGATCAGTGATTCCCAAAGTGGTCCAGGTGGACCCCCAGGGCTCCACGGGAGACTCGACGGGGGTCTACGTTGGACGTTACAAAAAATGGGGGTCTACAATCGTAAGCAGGGGTGCATGAAAATTAATTTGGTTTCGATAGTGAAGAACTAAATTGTTGGCTTGTTATTTTCAATAATATGATACCTAAATTAAACCTTCTCAATAAGACAATTTATAAATAAATTGAAAAAAAAGTGGTCATTTGGAAATGGAAAAGATTTTTTTTTTCGAAATCTGTTAATCGTCTTTGAAACTCAGCCACAACGCAAGTTTTCATAGATAGATAGATCTAATCTTAACTTTTTTAAGTTGATGCAGGGGGTCCACCGAATCCAGCAAAATTTTGAAAGTGGTCTATGATACAAAAGAGTTTGGGAACCACTGGTCTAGATTGTGTTGTGTGAACTGTCCACCAATATTCATCTATTTTCGTTGCCCTTCCCAGATTTATGCGTTTCTCATCCATTTTAACCGCGTCTTTTTCATGAACACCCCACGCCGTGAAACAAGGGGTACTTACTGTTTAATCCTATTCTCCCCGACAAACTCACCAGGTACTAGAACAGTGTTAAATCCGGACGTGACAGATCCAGCGAAGCCGTGCATCAGGACGATGGTACGCAGCCTGGGGTTGTAGTTCGAGTTGAGCAGGCGATCACGGTCGTTCAAGACCAAGGGCTGGCTGATCGAAGGGTTAGACCTGCGGACAATATACACCTAGAAACAAGCTCAAAACATCATCTTGAAAAAAATAGTGCAAAAAACATTATTATTATTATATCTCTGTTTTCGTAAGTGAAAGAGACAACTGATTATAAAAGAGGGTATTATTTTCTCATTTCAAAATGTAACCCTAAAAAAGGAAACCATTTAATACGTAATTAACTAACCTAGTGAACCCATAAACTAACCTAGTGAACCCATAAACTAACCTAGTGAACCCGTAAACTAACCGAGTGAACCCGTAAACTAACCGAGTGAAACCGTAAACTAACCTAGTGAACCCATAAACTAACCTAGTGAACCCGTAAACTAACCTAGTGAACAAGTGGTACATGTTGTCCTGGTCGGGGCTGAACCGCGCCATCTTTGCCAGGTCGCTGAGCTTTACCCAGTTGTCGACCAGATGGGCGTTGCCGTGGTCGTCTTCGAGGTACGAGTAGCGTAGGCCATCGTCATATTTCAAGAGCACCGGATCGGGCGCGGGTAGTGCTGGGAAATTATTAAAATATACATAGGTATTTTTCTACCTACTGCTATAAAGCTCCGTACTCACTACGGTTCTGCTCGATCGAGCTATCATGTCGAGCCTACATTTGATGCGGATTACCACTGGATGCGAGCCTTCGAGCTGTGAGTTTTGCGGTCCACACGTTCATATTTACTCGTTTTGGAGTAAAACTATCGAGTAATACCTAATGTGAGTACGGAGCTTTAAAGGTAGTAATTCTGTTGTTTTGCAGACTATCTTAAAAAATGCTACATTATATAAGATCTTATTTGGCTCACCATAAAGACCAAATTAGCTTAACATTTTTGAATGACGGTTTTAAAATGAGGTAAAATTGTCATTTTATTCTAATTTTAATTAATTTTCCACCATTTTCACGTAGCTTTAGTCAACACCAATTTACATGGCTACTAAAATAAGCTAAAACACGTCTATCACACGTCAGTTTAGTCAGATTAAGCTAATTTAGTATTTGGAGTGAACAAAATAAGGTCGTGTATATTTCAGCATTTTTTTAGTTAGTCCGCGGAACTACAGAATCACCACCATTGAAAAAAATAAATAAAAATAAATATGATCACGACTGTAATCCCCGGGCTCGGTAGCTCCTCAGATCTTTAGTTACTTAGATCTTTGAGGATATCTAAAGGGGGGAGTCAGAGGCAAGTCCAAACATGACATTTGGTACATGCCCACATTTTGCACAGTAGTTAGTATTCCGTACGTGACAGGTTGCAAGCCCATCGCCGCATTTAAGAATACTAACTTATGACACATACCTTCGAATTTTTAGTTCTAGGGTATGCCGGTTTCTTCACGATGTTTGTTTTATCCCACTCACCATTGAGTGGGATAAAAAACGAAAGGCCTTTAATTGTGTAATTGTCTCCAAACATTTAATTTTAATTCAATATTATTCAATATTATTCAACATTTAATGACTAATATTAAATGTTTGGAGTATTTTGAGAACGAATGTATGAGATAGTTATTTTTGGACACCAATAAGGTCGAATTTAAATTAAAAACAATATTTTATACGTGGAGCAGTTTGAGAATATTTCTTGGAGTACTTTGGGAACAAAACGGGAGTACTTTGGGATCAACCCTCCAAAGTGGTTTTTATTTTTATTTGTCCATAATCCCCTTATTAGTTCTTAAAGTGAAACCAAAGAGGATTTCTGGACAAAAATTTCACAAATCTTAAATTGAATATGTAGGTATGTACGTCAATAAAGTACTTACCTAGTTTGTGGTGTAGGTAAAAATAAAAAAAATACCTGAAAAACCAGCAACTAAGCCCAAAATAATCACAAAAGTAGCGGCAGCCATCTTGCCCAACACTTCTGATGTGATTAATTAATCGCAATCCCATATTTATAGACGATGATAAGATTACCTTAATCTCTGAGTCGTCAGTACTGCATAACTTAATCTAAGGATGATTAGTAAGTTTGTATTGGATGCCTAAAAGGACTCTGGCGGATTTAATCCTATCACCACATTAGTTAAAAAGGATTAATGACACTAAAAACAAAAAAGGATTAATGACATTAAAAACAAGAAGCATCCTTAGGTTACAACGTCAACAAACAGGTGGACCGTAAGCTTGTTTTTAACGAAAAGTAGTATCTAAATAATCCTTTCCTGATCAGAAAGTCTAATTTTTAAGTTGCCTAAGAAGTAAAATGCCTATGTCATTCTAAAAAGCAAAATGCCCGACTTCAAAAGAGGGTTATGTATTTAGGGTGAGTGTATATGTAGGTATGTATGTGAGTTCATGACAGTACGGATTTTCACAAATAAGATGGCGTTGGATTCGCCTGAATGACGCTATATTAAAAGTCAAAAAATTTAAAATGGCGGCTGTAAGGGGCCAGTTTTATTTTCAGTAGAGGTTTTTTGCTTTTTGAAATAAAGAATAAGTATCTATGTAGTTTTAGTAAGTAGGTTATACTATTGGTTTTGCCTAAAACTTATTGTAAAATGTTACATTGCAAAAATCTGGTAGAATTTGTTTATACTTCTAAATTTTTTAATTCAAGAAATTCACAGTCTCAATATAAATAGTAAGTTGCTTCCTTCTAAGGTGGTGAGTAGTAGGTATCTAATATTTGTCCAACTTATCTGCGGTCAGGCAGCTGTCCTGTCATAACACAGGGAGAGTCCGAGGGATAAGTACACTCGCGTAGACAAGTGAAGTTTCAATTTTGGGAATTTTACCCGATTGTAAAGGAGCGTAATGTGTTCAGGGCGTAATGTATTTTTGCGAGTTTCTTTGGCTTTTGTTGTAGCCCTTGGTTGGACGGATTTTGACAGATGTCGTAAGATTTGTCTGGATCAATGGCGTGATAAACAAAAAGACAAAAACCCAAGATGGCGGCCGTATCTAAGCTATTTCTAATTACTTTCTTATTGAGTACTTACTTAGTCGCTTAGTCGATGCTAGTTTCGAGTTTTTAACGTGATTACAGCTTCCTCAAATAAAAAAATAGGGTATAAAACATAATTTTATTCGTAACGATTGCACGCAACTGTACAATATAAAAATACCGATCAAGGGTCCCTATTCGCTATCTTACGGACACAGCTAAGTAAAGAAAATATTATTTCACTGACCGTGCCTAGAGGTGGGCACTAGAAGTGATGACATACCTACCTATACACTGGATATTGGAAAAAGAATCCACGTAATTCTTCTTTATCTATGGCATTCGGTCAATTTTGTTATTGTCAAGTATTTTTTATTGAGTAGGTATATAACATGGAGAATTTTGAGCTGAATTTTGACTGATGTTTTGGACTGAAAACTTAGCGATCTAGTTTTCATATTTTTTTTAATTATTGTGTAATTTTAGGGGTTATTTTCCAATAATACCCATGTTCTTGACACTGGTGTAAGAATATATGTGAATTAAAGTGAAAGTTCCTTTTTTAAATTCATTAGAATTTTTTGCAAAAAACAACCATCTGTTGTTTAAAATTGACTTAAATTGACGGATTTTGTGTCATTGACAATACCATAAATTAAAAAAAACTTGGCACTGACAAAATTGATCTCAAAAAAGACAGATACCATAAAATAAAGAAGAAGGAGAAGGTATTATACAGCATCAAAGAGTCAAAGTCAAAATTTGTCAAGTCCATTTTTGAGAAAATATGGCTGTTTTACTGCAACTTCTAGGAGAAGATTGGAAGAGAACCTGTTGTGCCGACCCCACCTAGTGGGATAAGGGTAGGAAGATGATGATGATGATGACTGCAACTTCCAGGAAATATTATGATTTGGATGGAATAGCTTAGAATTAGATAGATCGTGTTTTTTTCGACGCCAAATTAGCTGTCACTTTGTCACGCTTGCTTTTATTCTACCAGAGTGAAACATTGTCGTAATATTTTATCTTATCAAAGGAAATTGTAATTTTAAATCTCCACTGTAGCCTATCTCGCTCGCACGTAAGAAAACAGTGATTAGCAAAGTAGGAAGACCCATTTGTATGCTTATTAGGGATCCGTGGGACACTTGACGGTTTCCCCTTCGCTTCAAAAGCTTGCCTTAATCTGTAAACTTTCGATGTAAAATATTTTTTCTCTATCTAGCTTATTTTCAACGTTTAAGTTTGCATTTTTACGCGGCTGTGTAATAAAATAAGTTAATCATTTAGCAACAAGAATTTTTTATTTAAAAAATAGCTTTTGTCAGATTTCTGTCAGCAATTTCACCAAACATTTGTTAACAAAGCACTACCTGATCGGGCATCAAAATTAACAATAATATTAAAGTAGTATCTATATAGATAATACATTCACAGAATCCCAAAAAATCTTTAACAGGCGATTAAAGGCTAACAAGCTGATAGTTTAATAACCGAGCAGTTGTTTTCCTAAGAAAAAAAAATAAATTAGTAAAAATAAAATACTTAAGTAAATATATAATGAAATGCAATTTTCCATTATCATTTTTCATGTAACTTTTGAATATTATATGTCTAAATCGATTGAAAAATATAAAATCGCTAACCGCCTATAGTTTGCGCCAAGCACATCCTTGGAAAAAACTTGAAAAACTCTAATTAGAAGCAAGCTATGTCGCTCGCTATAGCCGCTTAGAAGTGTTATGACGGCCTTTGTAATATCGCAAATTATAAGACTTTCAGCTTTTAAAGTTTGTCTCTTGATCATAAAAGTCGATCGATTGTGCCTAAAGCTGTAGCAAACCGTATTCAGTAGGTCTACCATGAGTTGTACATTTAGATCGGCTGACGTTACTACAGTAGTAATAGTACGTTACTATGACATCTGTCAAAATTGTTACTCATGGTACCAAATTCTAAGCAAATAACGAGCGCAAACTACAGTCGCTGTAGTACGCTGTGACGTAGGATAGTTAGCTACGTGACGTTTTAGTACCCAACTATCCGCTAGAGGCGCTGTAGGCAAGTTTTCATACATTTTTTAACTACAGTCGCTAGCGAGTGTAGATTGTGAAAACTCATGGTAGACCTACCGTACCCCTAGTACGAGTTTTTGATAGTTTACGAAAACTTTTTTAGAATAGATAATATTTCGACCTTATTTTAGTTCTTTAACATTTCCGATGGAGGTAAATGTATGACAGGACACTATTCGAAAAAGTTTTCGTAAACTATCAAAAACTCCTACTAGGGGTAGGTACAGTACTGAGTAACGGGTACGCTATCTAGTACCGAGTAACGAGACTTTACACACGAATGCATCTCGTTACTCGCATCTTTTGTAGTATCAGAACATAGTGTCACAGGTTGTCAGATAAAAAAGAGGTTCAAAATACGGAAAGGTGCAAAAATGCACCTTACGTAGTTTGGTATGTTTTCTACAAATTACGAATGTTGCAACGCCGCGAGACGTCATACTAAACGAAAAACGACTGAAATTTCGCGCACAATTTTTCGAATAAAAAAACTTATTGGACGATCATTGCTTTGAACCCACGACTTTCGTATCGAGGATGCTACCACTACACAACGAGTGCTTTCTTTGCGAAAGAATGATTTGAATAATTCAATGTTAAGTCATAGGATATCTTAAAAGTTAAAAGAAAGACTTCATTTATATACATTTGAAATTGAACGTCGCGAGGGGAACAAAAAGTATCTATAAATATAGCGAAGTACAAGATTGAATTATTCGCGTACATGAAAATTATTTCTAGACGTTGAAAATGTATTGATAACGTATCTAATTCCTCTTTTAACAAGAAATCTTCATCCTCTGTGAGAACTGAAAATTTCCTGTAAAATTTTATTTATTACTACCTTGAAAAACAAAAACAGATCTATCCCACGGGAACCATACATTTTTCCGGGATAAAAAGTAGCCTATTTTCTATTCCAGACTATAATCTATATCTGTGCCAAATTTCATCCAGATCCTTTCAGCCGTTTCAGCGTTAAAGAGTAACAAACATACATCCATACATTCTTACAAACTTTCGCGTTAATAATATTAGTAGGATTTATTTTTCAGCCAATATTGTCCTACTACAAGGCAAAGGCCTTCCTTCTTTCACTCCTTGCGATTTAATGCTTTGAGCCAAGAAAATAAAATAAAATATTACTATTAATATCACATAAAATACCTACTCAGAATAAAATAATAACATCACATATTTTTTACAACGTCATATTAATCATACATCGCGATATTCGTTTTTATTTAATTGTATTTTTTGATAATCATCGTGTTATCAAAATAAGTACAGTCCACGCATTTTAACCTGACGTTAGATATTATAATTACAGACTCAATAGATTTGGCGTATCCACAGAATCCTTACCACTTGACATTTGAATCGTGAAATTGGAGTCAGTGTTCCGTATGATGCCGTTCTTTATTTATAAACGAGCGGAGCCGGGGGAGATGCATAGCTCAATGAAACGGAACGCTGTTTGTACGAATGAATTTATTCATTGTTTTTAAAATTCAATCCCCGTATTCACAAAGCGCCAGAAACGACCAAAAACAAAAACCTTTTTTAAACTTCACGTATTTATTCAGTTTTAGAAATCGATACTAATATTATAAAAAGGAAAGTTTTGTATTTTTGTTTGTAACGAATTAACTCAAAAAATACTGGACCGGTTTTAAAAATTCTTTCACCATTAAAAACCTTAAATAATGCCTTAGCAACATACATATACTATATTTTATGTTAAAAAGAATAGAGATACTTTTGCTACCCGTGTGAAGCCGTTACTAGTTACTTATAAAGTTCACAGTTTTTGAAGCTCTTACTAAATTATGTACTTTTGGAAAACTAGTGGAATGTTTGTACTTCTGTTTGTTTGTTGCTCGACGGCTTGAAGGATAAGGTGGAGTTTAGAATAAACCCAGCCACCTACTACTGCCAAATTTGAACTTTCTAGGTCGTCTGGAACTGGGTTAGAATTAACGTCTATAGGTCAGTCAGTGATAAAAATTAGGATTTTTGGACGTTAATATCTAAATAACCGTTTGAGGTGTGATTATGAAATTTGGTGTACCTGCTTAGGTCGCAAATATCAATAGATGAGCCAAATTTGACATGTTTACGTGAAATAGTTTTGAAGTTATGAGGGGGTGAAAAGTGGGTTCAAATGGTTCGTGTAATATTACACACGGTGCGCTTGCCAGTTCGTCAGCTTGAACTTGGCTTGACACGCTACCGCGTGTCTAGATATTGTAGTACTCTATTTACTTTTTATTCTATACATATTTTTTGATTTGTGATTAAGGAGCTAAATATTAAGATATTTTATACGATTATCAAAAAAACGTTTAGTAATTATTACTTAAAGTTAAAACGGGATAATTATCATGATTTTTTGTGAATATTAATTAACAAATAAAACTCACAAATCATGGCAAATATCCCGTTTTAATAATTATGTTCAAAACCATGATGTTTTCAAAATATTTATAATAATAAATAAATATTCAAACAACTCCATCCAGTCCCAAACTAGGGAACCAGATAGTTGATAGAATTATTAAACACTTTATATAGAACATAGAATACATAATAACATCCAGACATAGAACAAACATCTGCGTTCATCACACAAAACACGTGTTCAGGTAATTTAAAGAAAAGGCTACTGATTACTTATCAGGCTAACTGTACAAAGTAATTAACTCATCAATTATATATTTTTTTTAATCGGTATCACCAAATATACCTACATACTGGATTATGAGAAGACGATTTAAATAATCACATATTACTTCTACATACCTACCTATCATGAAATGATGATAAAACTAAAATGGGATATCTAGATAGGTATTCAATGTTATGTGTACCTAGGTATAATCGGAATTATAATCGTAAAGAAGGTAGGTATATATAATAACTATAAATAATAAAAATAATAATATTTACGGTCTATAAAATAAAATTAATACTTACCTATTTATTCAAAAATCAAAAACCCCAACTGAAAGTAGCTTTTTGCAGTCGCCATATTTGGACGTTTTGACATTTCATATAATATCTTATGTCACTCTCGCTTTTTAACCGATTTCAAAATAGGAGAAGCTTCTGTCTTCGACTGTATATATGTTTTTTGTAGTATTTTCTCAAATATTTCCGTTAATTGGACCGATTTCAAATATTTTTTTGTTTGAAAAGGTATTATCGTACATGATGCATACCTACACCCTAGAAATACTCCCTCCTTTTTTGCAGTCAGTTAAAAAACTTGGTTAAAATCTTCTAGTTAATGTACCTTGATCTGATATCTAAAAAGGGTAATCAGAGGCAAGTCAAACATTATATTTGGCACATGCCAACATTTTGCACGGTGATATAAAAGCAGTTGCTAAACCAAAAAAGATAATACTCTTCGTTCGCAGCAATATATCAAATTGTGAATATTACGTCCGGGCTAACACATGTGACTGGGGGGTCGATTGTAATATGTTTTTAGGGTTCCGTAGGTACTCTCGCTGCACCTAGTGAGTTTGAGAAATTTACATATTATGTTTAGTAGATAGGTATAAAACGTAGTATAAACTTAATCACGTCTGTAATCCCCAGGCTCGGTAGATATCTCCTCAGATCTCTAGTTACTTAGACCTTTTTGAGGATATCTAAAGAGGGTAGTCAGAGGCACGCCCAAATATGACATTTGGTACATATCCACATTTTGCACAGTAGTTAGTATTCCGTACGTGACAGGTTGCAAGCCCATCGCCGCTTATAAGAACACTAACCTATGACGCACACCTTCGAATTTTTGGTTCAAAGATATGCCGGTTTTCTCACGATGTTTTCCTTCATTTAAGAGCACTGGCATTGCGCAAATAAATTTTTCGAATAGAAAAACTTTTGGTGCACGACCAGGTTTGAACCCACTTCCTTCGGATCGTGAGGCAAGGGTGCTACCACTACACCACCAACGCTTTTTATATACCTAGTTTATTATTATAAACCTTAAAACGTTCGTTGACTTTGAAAGCGTGCCCATAATTAGTAGGTATCATATCTTTAATTTGTATCTTCATCTACTTAGTGTGATTAATTTTATCATGCAATTTTCATACAAATAGATAAATACTTAAGTGGGTTTTACCAATTAATTCTTTATCATTATCTGGTAAGTAGATAATCTAAAGCGTGTGATTTCGCGTTTGACAAATCTCTTGCACGTAGGTATCTCTTCTTCTTCCTGCCCTTTTCCCACGCTATGTGTGGTCGGCACAACATGTTTTTTTCTTCCATTTCCCTCTATCATCCGTCATCTCTCTCACTCCTTTCTTACTCATATCATCTTTCACACAGTCCAGCCATCTTTTCTTCGTCCTACCTCTCCCCCTGTATCCATCCACATTCATACCTAACACTCTCCTCGTCACATGACATTCATCTCTCCTCATAACATGCCCATACCACGCTAACCTATTACTTCTCATCTTTTCCGTCACCGGCGACATTTTCAGGCTTCCTCTTAATACTATACGTAGGTATCTATAAATATTAAAATATGTCTTCGGAACCCTTGTCTAGGTATAGCTGTTCACCCTTACCCGTTCCAGCCAAACATCCTATTCTCCTTTATTTATTCATATTGAATTTATAACATCGTTTCTATCTTGTCTATGTCATATTTTCCGATTACTTTATTTTGAGAGGAATTTCTTCAAAATGTATAATATACCAGCTTCCGCTCACGGCTTCGCCCGCGCGTTACCTTGAAAAACAAAAACAAATCTATTCCACGGGAACCGAACAATTTATTTTTCATTTCACAGTCACCGAATTTAAAACGTAAAAAATATTTCCATGGAATTTAATCCAGTCCAAATCTCAATCGGGGTGCGGGCGATAAATTGTTGAAATACCCCGGGATTTAATTGACACACCCTTCGGCATGTGAAGAATTCAAGGGTTGGAATTACCAGCCCCCACTCTCTGGTGAAGACAGGTCAATTGAGTTGTAGAGTGCTGTCAGCTTAGTTATAGCTTAGACTGGCCAGTACGTCTACCATGAGTGGTCACATTTAGATCGGCTGACGTTATACACTAGTAATAGTACGTTACTATGACATCTGTCAAAATTGTTACTCATGGTACCAAATTCTAAGCAAATGAATGAAGCGCAAACTACAGTCGCTGTAGTACGCTGTGACGTAGGATAGTTAACTACGTGACGTTTTAGTACCCAACTATCCGCTAGAGGCGCTGTACAAGTTTTCATACAGTTTTTTAACTACAGTCGCTAGCGAGTGTAGATTGTGAAAACTCATGGTAAACCTAATAACTCAAACTAAGCTCATCTAGCCCTAAACTAAGCAAAGTTTGTAATAGGGAAACGAGTTAGCTGATAGATTAATCATAAACTTTTTTTGTACATTCATTATTAAATCTGTTTGCGATTAACTCAAAAACTACTACACCGATTTTCATGCTGTTTTCACCAATGGATAGAGTGGTTTTCGAGGAAGGTTTTTCTATATAATTTGTAAAGTTTTTAAGTTGCGATAACTGTCATCCACGCGGGCGCAGCTGCGGGCATTAATTAGTACATAAAACACACACACAGAACAAAATATCACACAATTTTTTGTCCTGGATAGGGATCGAACCCACAACCAACAGTGCAGAAAGCAGAGCTACTACCATCTGAGCTGTGAGGCCAGTTGATATTGAATTTATTATAAAGTTTCAACCGGGTTGGTTGGCTGAAAGAAAATACCCCTTGACTTAATCTTTCACATGCGTGTGAACAACAAATATACAATAATGTATTAATAAATAAATAAGAACCAACGTACCTAACACAAACCATGCATTTAATCAAACTGAGTGAAATTATGTCGCACCATATTGATAGACATCTGGTTTTCGTAGGGTTTTATCCGGTCTTTTACAATTATCCGACTTTTAGTCGGCTGTTATTAACTATATCGAAAGAATATCAAAGAAATAAAAACGATATTTCTACGGCAATTGCGCAAAAGCTTGTATGTAGGTACCATGTTGTTTGTTTGAACACGCTAATTTCAGGAAGTACTTGTTTGAATTGAATTATTATTGTTGTTTTATAGTCCTTTTATCGAGGAAGGATATAGGCTATTATTACATCACGCTACAACCGATAGCAGCGGAGCATCTATGAAAAATGTTGCAAAAACGGAAAAAATACGAGCAATTCTCGTATAATTTTGTAATTATATTATATTTATAATCTGAATTTCGGAAACGGCTCCAATGATTTTCATAAAATTTATGCTAGGGGTTTCGGGGGCGATAAATCGATCTAGCTAGGTTTCATTTTCCGAAAAAACGGTTTACCAAAAAAAAAACCTGCTCGGTCATCGGTACTATTACTTAAAACGCGCAGACAAAAATGTGCGAGAGTAAGCTGGTAGTTTATAAAGTGTGATAAACGCAAAAAAATGTCATTTGTAAGAGATGTAATTAAGACGAATTCAAAGACTAATTTCTTGATCAATCAGATATTGATTCATAAAGTTTAGTTATCATCAGATTATGATTCGCTATTTGATGGACACTATAATAACTGAAGTAACAATAGTTTATGTTAATTATCTATTATTTATTTAAGATTTATAAAATGTAGGTACCTACCCTGCGTAGTACGGTTAAAGGCTCGCTCACACTGACGTCTGGCGCCACAGAATACCAGCTCACACAACTGGTATTCTGTAAGACCTCATTCTAAACTTCGAATCTGAATCCGCTGTGAGTTTCTTGATTGGCATTCTAAAAACTCGGTTGATAATTCGAATTTACACTAAAGCCACTCTTGCGAGCGTGTCAGCGACTTGAACTAAATTGACGGGGAGATTTTGACAGATAAAGTATATAAATAAATAAATAATAAATAATGCTGGACAATCCACACAGCATCATCTAGTCCCAAAGTAAGCTACTCAAAGCTTGTGTTATGGGTACTAGATAACTGATATATTTAATACATTATATACATAGATAGATATTTTTTATTATACATAGAAAACACCCAGACCTACGGAACAAATTTCTGCAGATCGTACACAAATTTGTTCCGCGACGGGGATCGAACCCGCAACCTCTTGCGTCGCAGGCGGACTCTCGCCCGCTGCGCCACTGAGGTCGTCAAAAGTATGAGATGACGTAAGAAGTGACATTCTATACGGTAATTCCCAAGTCACTTCGACGCTCGCTTCGCACTCGAACCAAAGTGTTATATAAAAAGCGTCTTATGCGAAGTGAGAGTGAATAGCGATGTGAGATGTGAGTTGATGTTTGAATTTTACAGAATTGACGTACAGCACTGCAGCAGCGCGGTTGCCGCAGCACTAAGCTGAGTGGTGGCCTATTTTGTTTACCTACTATAATTGTGTAATTTAGATTTTAAGTCATTTTGTAAACAAAATAAATACCTATTTTTCTTTCTTTCTTTGAAGGTTTCTTACAGAATACACCTCAGTCAATCTGTCAAATTGAATAAAAAGGTACGATAATTTTGGCGCATTTAATATTCAAACGGCGACCGGCGTCCCGGCAAACCAACTTAATTTGTTTGATATCTAAAAATGGGCTTCAGAATTTTTAAAACAAGGAGAATATTGTTTTATTGTAAAGGCATGGACGATTTTTGGTTTATTCATTAGACACAAAACTTTGAAAAAGGTTGTCTTATTAAAGAAAGTGGTATTTTTTTTTGTTAAATTATTCGCTCATTTGAGCAGGCTTATAGTCATAAAGACCTTACTGCCTAGTCTTAAGTAAATTAATTTCTTCCGTTTTCTCTAATCTAACCTCAGAAAGTGGTAAGTTTTTCTAAACTTTGTAAACTTTTTTTCAAAGGCACAAGCAATTCACATTGCTTTTTTAAGTAAAATAATTATTTATTATCATGTTCTTATTTGTTTGTAACAAAATTATAATATTATATAAGCTGAAATAAATTTAATTTAATTTTCATATATAAAAGTGACAATAGTATGAGTTGACCGATTTAAAAATCTCATCTCGCGGGATAATAAATAACGAATTTATTTATAATATTTCGTAAATGGCCGGGTGGAAATATCCGGCTATTTTCACATAATTTTCCAACGTTGAAATCCCTAATCGGTAATGGGATAAAAATGGACGGAAGTCTGGATAGGTCGATTAGTGATGTCTGGACAATGTCACGGCGGGCCGGGTGAGGGTGTTGTAGGGAGGTCTTAGTACCTACCGATCTGGCTTACTTACTGCAGTACGTCTACCATGAGTTGTCACATTTAGATCGGCTTACGTTACTACAGTAGTAATTGTACGTTTCTATGGCATCTGTCAAAATTGTTACTCATGGTACCAAATTCTAAGCAAATGAATGAAGCGCAATATATAAATTAAAACAAAAACCATTGTCTTTCTTTTCTTCTCATTGTCTCTAGTTTTTGAACCAGTGGGTTGTTCCAAAACTTTGTAAAAGTCTCGTAATAAATATGAATTGTATTTCGACTGATTTCTCGCGCAGAAAACAATATGGTTCTCAATTAACAGCAAAATCCATATTTTCCCTTCCATACCCGACTGATAAATAATTGATACGAATCAATCCTTAATTAAAGGTCAGTGTTTTTTTACCCCGTAGCGAACGGTCAGCGTTTTGGACCACCTACCATTGCCTCCCTCGTACCCCCATTTTGCGGTTTTTTTGTCCATTCGTCCGTCTACGTTATGATCGAAATAAAATTGGAAAAGGGGACGAGAAAATATAACCGCGAAACACGTGATTCTATATTTGAAAGCTGTTTTTTATAACTAAATTTTTTTAAAACTAAAGAGTTTTTGAAACTGTAAACCTATTTTGTAAATAAATCTATGATTATTCGTAGCCACCATTTTATATTAACAAACACAGGTTTTTTTATTTGCACATTGTTTAAAACATCAAAGGCTAACTTTTTTACAAAGAAACCCCTCGAAAAGCGTTCAACAAGGTCATAAAAGGTTAATGAATATGAAATGGGGGTTGAAAATTAAAATCAAACAAAACCTTTGAACGGCCTCCTTAGAGAATCCTTAGATGAAGGTTGGCTATGAAAATACTCTTTGGAACGGGTTTTCTCACAAAGAGGCGATACGGCGAGCTACGTAATCTGTGGTATTGTCTGTGCATTCTGATTTCCAAATAAAAACTGTTTGTTTTTTAATAGGTTTATGTACCTTAAAAGTAATTTAGTAATTTTAGTAACTTAAAAGTAAAGGGATTTATGGAACTTTAGTCCAGTAATCCCCTTTGATTTCCCTTTAAAAAACGGAAAGGAATTTCTGGACAAAAAGTCCAATAAATGGCCTTTGCAGGGAATTATTAGAATAAGCCATATTTTTTAACCAACCTCTTTCACTTTTCAGTTGAAAAACTGTTTTTGCGGTTTGGAAGGTGCGCTTTGAGCAAGCATCTTTTCAAACTAAATGATGTACCTACCTACCTACTTAATTCCTTATAGTTTCTATAGTACCTACTTACTCAAAACAAAATAAGGGCCCATCCGAGTATTTTCCAAAAACATCCTTAAATAAAACCAAAAACATCCTTAAATTAAGTTGTTTATGTCACATTGCATTAAAATTCTTTAGATAAATTCAAAAACATTATTTTATTAAATTTAAAACAATCAGAGCAAACAATACTGGTCTAAAAAAACGAAAAATGAGTAGTGGCCCTTATTTTGTTTTGAATTTTATACATGTAAGTATTTGTGACATGAAATAGCTATAAATAGGTAGGTAGGTACAACTCATCTACTTAATTTTCAGGTGTAGTCCTTAACCCTGTGTTATCTGATTTTAAGCTATAACCTTTGCAAAACACAGCACCCTGCCTACCCCCTGCACAAAGGTAGAACAATACCCACAATCGACCCTTTGTCGCTACGATTAATATTTAAACAAGAAACCCGTAGAGAGGGGACACGCAATAGCTTTTATACATCGATAATTTTACAAATTAAATCCTATTTAGGACTTTTAAGGAAGATAAATGTATTTGGGGCGTACGTATGTTTGCGAGTTCCTTTGGCGGCCGTTGTAGTCCAAACGGCTGGATAGATTTTGACAAATGATTTGTCGTTAGATTTATCTGGATGACATGAATTGAATATAGGCTGAAATGTCAAAAAATTCAATATGGCGGCTGTAAGAAGCTATTTTCAATTACTTTCAGTTAAAGTTTTGCAACAGATACTTAGTTATTGTTAGTTTTCCGTGTGTGCAATACATAAATAAACTTTATTCTATTCTATTAACGTAAGATTATTTGATTGAGCGAGCGAAGCGAGCAAAAACCTCATTGGTAAGTAGCGTGATTTGGCGTTGTATGTTTGTGTAGGTATATGTTTGTTAGAGCATAACTTAAGAACTGTTAATCCAATCTGCATAAAACTTGGAAGTTCTAGCTAGAGTTTCTGCTATTTAAATTTGCTGGTAAGCATATGAGCTTAATCGGTGAAGGCGTTGTAAAGATATTGGGTTCCAAAGTTGAAAAACTTTTTTAAATTTATTGAGTGGGGTATCAAATGAAAAGCCTTTACTTGTACATCCCAAAATGGTTTATATTTTTATTCTAGGATGATGGATTGTGACATTTCACTGAGGATTGTGGATATCGCACGCGATATATCAGTTCGGGGCAAACTATTAGTATAATTTGGATCAGCCTAAGTCATCGTGTACTTCATCGACAGTATCCCAACACTAGCTCCCGCCCGCAGGCGACGACGCGTTCCAATTAGCCAGTACAAACAGCGCGTACAGACAGGCATAATATTTCTCTAGCGATTCATATGTCGTTTGTGGTCGCGAGTGATGTTTGGCAAGCGTTTGATGTCATGAGTCTTAGGTTCAATTTCACCAAACTTTTGTTAAAAAAGTATTACCTGATCGGGCATTAAAATTAACGAGAATGTTAAAGTATCTGTACGTCTACCATGACTTGTCACATTTAGATCAGCTGACGTTACTACAGTAGTAATAGTACATCTGTCAAAATTGTTACTCATGGTACCAAATTCTTAAGCGACTGAAGCGCAAACTACAGTCGCTGTAGTACACTGTGACGTAGGATAGTTAACTACGTGACGTTTCAGTACCCAACTATCCGCTAGAGGCGCTGTACAAGTTTTCATACAATTTTTTAACTACAGTCGCTAGCGAGTGTAGATTGTGAAAACTCATGGTAGACCTACTGAACTACTGATTTGAATTGTAAAAATATATTTGTGTTGGATAATTCATTTATCGAGGAAGGCGATAGGCTATATAGCATCACGCTGTGTCCAATAGGAGCGAATAATCAATGAATGTGCAAAAATGGGAAAAATTATACACTACGTTAGATAGCGTACGGTGAGACGTAAGATAGCGTACGGTGAGACGTAAGATAGCGTACGGTGAGACGTAAGCGCGTCATTTTTTTATTTTTTTTATACTTCTTTTTGGAATGTTTAATTACTTACTTGCTTGTTGTTTATTATTTTAGATTTTTAAATTTGTTACTTTGCGCCGACCTGCACGAATTCATAATACATTACCGAATTAATATTACATTGTTATTTCTTACCATGACCTATGCAAATTGTATTGAAGTAGTGACATTTCTATAATGGAATCATTACGGAATCGTTCTTTAAGACTTCGTGGTAAGGCCCCTGGCTCTAAACCTGAATGGGTTGGCTGGTAGAAAATGCATTAAGCCCTCCTTTTATCACACATTTTTTTGTAATTTGTGTACCTACAATAAAGTAAAAATAAATAAATAAAATTTTACAAAAACGCTAATCTTTGGTATGTACGACCAAGAAAACTTCGTCGCCTATAGTAACCCATTTTCCAAAACGTCACGTAATACGGTCGGGTAATTCCTCTCATTGGACAAATCAGTTATCGCGACTCCGACAAGTCGTAAGACGCGTGACGGCGGCCGCTCCACTGCGCGATTGCAGCCCCAATGTCTCGGAATCCTACTAGACTGAGCGGTCTTGATACTAGACATGTGTAAGTGATGTGAGTAATGCAATATGCGAGATATTACTCGACGCTAAACGGGTCGCGACTCGTGGTCCCACTGGGATTGTACCACTATTACTCGTGGTCCCACTATCCCTGAAATCATGGGTTCGTGGTTCCACTGCTTAGTGGGACTACCAGTCATAGTTAAATCGTAGGTTCGTGGCCCCACTGCATCAAGTTAACAGCTGTCATCCGAAATGTAGATCTCAGCGACCTCTATACAAACATAATATTTTCGATTTTGAACCGTATTTTAGTCTAGATATGATTTAATAATTTAAAAACTTTTTTAAGTTTGAATTGTAAAAAAAATTTTCGCTAGTTAGTAAGTACTTATAATTACTTTTATGTAACTATAGGTACCTAATACTTTCTTGATGCATGTCGTCACATCGCAATATAATCGCGACATGTCATCTCACATCACACAAAATGTCACTATGACATCCAACGAACATTCCATTCCATCCAAAACGCGCCATGGAAACAATGGCCGACATACCTACTTCATACATTTCTGTTGGAAACACCAACAGAAATGTAGCGTTAATAATTGGGTGCAGCGGGCAACCCTTCCTGTTCGCCCGAGACTATGTGTGTGAGAGGTAGATAAAAATTAGTTTCATTGGTTTTATTTAATATAATAATAATAATGCTGGACACTATCACACAGCATCATGTAGCCCCAAACTAAGCAGAGCTATGTAATAATAAAATATAATATAATAATAATAAGCTAAATATAATATTAATAATTGTGTAACCCACCTTGTTTCACTTGCCACCTACCATCTACCTAGTCGAACTACTCAGGAAGCTAGCAAGACTGTGTAAATACAGTCCACAGAGCTCAACAATCCCTTCAAGTCATACCATGACGCGACGCGACACTTTTAAAGGCATGGTGCAGGGATACATTACTCGGTACTAAATGTCATGTGATAAGTCATATTTCAAAAATTGACCATCTGAGAATAAATATAAAAACCACTTTGGAATGTACAAGAAAAGCTCTTTTATTTGATACCCTTGATATTCTCATAGATATTTAAAAGTTTTTTTTGAACTTAGGAACCAAATATTTTTACAACCCCTTCACCGATCAAATTCATATGCTTCCCAACAAATTTACAAAGCAGAATCTTTAGACCTTTTAAAGTTTTATGCAGATTGGATTAACGGTTATTAAGTTATGCTCTAACAAACATATACAGAAACATACAAACATACAACGCGAAATCTCCTTAGCTGCCAGACAGATTTCGCTCGCTTCGTCCGCTTAGTCGATTAGTAGAATTATTTTGCTTGATAATTTTGTATTTTTTTTTGGTTTAAATTCATTTATTATCAAGAAGACATGCTAGTCACTTATATGAGAACTATTTTAACATATTATAGCTTACAGTTAGTAGTGAGTCGTTCTATTAACACGGTAATAGGTAGGTAAGTAAGTAGACAGTGTAGGTATTTTTCGGTAGTTTTACGCATTTAACGCATTTAGCCGCATTAGGTAGATATTTAATTAATAAAGTTCTTGATAAATATAATGTGCAAGCCTTGTTTTAAATGCGTTAAATGAGTTTACATTTTTACATCATTTCTACATCACAATTTAAGTTTCAAAGTATCAATACTGTTATGGCGGACTCGAACACTCCCGCCTTCTTATCTCGGGTTGTAGCATGAATTTAAATATTTAATTAAAAACTTCGCTAGGGTTTGCGTTGTTATTCATAATTCGGTGATGGTAGCTATAGTTGTAGTGGGCGGGAATTTTTATTGCCTAGCGTGAGCGACAAAGCTTTTTTCTACAAAAGAGAATACTGAAATGGACAGAAATACTAACCTAGTAGGTACTTTCCCGCAAAACTTTTATCTAATGAGCGAATTAACAACACAATTATTAAAAACAATTTTACAATGTTCTTATTAGTTTATATATTCCTTTTTATCCTCAAAGATCTAAGTAACTAAAGATCTGAGGAGATATCTACCGAGCCTGGGGATTACAGTCGTGATCATATTTATTTTTTATTTTTATTTATATTCCTTTTTAGCCATACATACTAGTTTTGCATTGTGTTTATGTGGACATAGAAATAAATCTATTACTTTGGAAGTGGACATAAAAATAACTATGTCTGTGGACATACAATTGTTAGTTTGAACTTTGTTGAAAATCGTTTTTAACCCCCGACGCAAAAAGAGAGGGGGTGTTATAAGTTTAACGTGTCTGTCTGTGTATCGGTCTGTGGTATCTTAGCTCCCAAACGGATGAACCGATTCTAGTTTAGTTTTTTTTTGTGTCATAGACAACTTTATCCCGTAATTATAATTGAATAACGGGTATTTATCACGTACCTATTTTGTTTTTATTCCCGACGTTTCGAACACATTACAGCGTTCGTGGTCGCGGGCAGACTGATGTGCAGCGAGCTAGTTTTTATTATTGAGAGTAGAATCTGTATCTACCCTCAATTCGTCGTCAGATTCAGATAAGGCCAGGTTCACACTACGACACACTATACTTATTGTATCAACTTGCGGCAAGCACGGGTCACGACGCACACATTTATTAATAACTGGATTCCACGAGGCCGAGAGCCGGAAACCATCCTCACGATTAAAGTTTTTCGGGTGTTTCCTGATCTCAATCGCTTCTCGGACTATCCTTTTATAATAATGGCGTTCACTGGAGAGAACCTTAGGATCATGGAGCTCAATCCAATGGTTCGTTCCTGAGTCCAGCAAGTGTTCTGCTATCGCTGACTTGTTGATTTGCCTATTTTTGACTGCTGCAATATGCTCCTTGACTCGTTCGGCTATTGTTCTTTTTGTTTGCCCGATGTAAGAACGGCCACAGCTGCAGTCAATCTTGTAAACGCCTGGCATTTGCAGAGGTATTGTATCTTTCGGGGTTCTTAATTGCTGTGCCACTTTTGAGAGGGGTGTGAAAACTGACTTTATTGAAAATCTTTTCATTAAGTTTCCAATTTTATCCGTTACCCCTCTCACATAGGGCAGAAAGATAGGTTGTCTGCTCGCCTCCGGCTTCTTACGGCTCATCCGTCTTCGTTGTCTTCTACATATATATCCATTGGATTTGAGTACCTCCTGAACATGTTCGAGTTCGCCCTCTAAGTGTTCAGGGTCACATAGATCATGTGCTCTGTTGATGAGAGAAGACACCACAGATTGTAAGTGGCGCGGATGATGGTGGGATGCGGCATTCAAGTATCTGTCCGTGTGTGTTGGTTTCCTGTAGACAGTGTGCAAAAGTGAGCCATCCGACTTCACTAAAACTTTCACGTCTAGAAAAGCTAAAGTCCTATTTTGCTCCATTTCATGTGTGAACCTGATCTTTGGGTGTATGGAGTTCAATGTATGTGTAAGTTGTTGTACTTCCCGTTGACCACCCTTCATAATGCAGAAAACATCGTCAACATACCGTTTCCACATTTTTACACCGCTGGCTGATAGGTTTAATTGGCTCTCAAAATGCTCCATCCAGATGTTGGCTAAAACTGGCGCCACTGGGCTGCCCATAGCCACTCCATCAATCTGGAGGTAGTGTTGCCCTCGGTATAAAAAGAAGTTACCGTCCAAACAGTTTTCAAGTACAACAACATACTGGTCAGGTAGCTCGTTATCCTTTAGCTTTTCCTTCACGACCTCAAGGCATTCACGCAGCGGCACGTTTGTGAAAAGTGACTCCACGTCAAAACTCACCATGATCTCGTCTGGCTCCAGTCTTATGGTTTTTAAAATGTCGATAAAATGACGGGAGTCTTTTACGAAAGAAAACGTCTTTCCTACCAAAGGTTGCAGTATCGAAGCGACATGTTTCGCCAGGTGGTATGTAGGTGAATCAATTTGACTCACTATAGGGCGTAATGGTACATTGCTCTTATGTACCTTTGGTAGACCATATAGCTTCGGCGGCTGCACTATACATGGTTTATAAAGACGGTCATACTGTTCTTCCGTAAACATATCCTTGAGGTCTGAAACAAGTGATCTAATTCGTTTGGTCACTCTCGCAGTAGGGCTATATGACACTGGCTTATATACGTTGTTATCACTTAACAGAACCCGTATTTTACTGTCATAGTCAGAGTCGTTCATCACGACGGTAGCATTACCTTTATCGGCTTTGAGCACAAGAATGTCAGCATTAGCCCGCAGGTTTTTTAGTGCTTGCCGTTCTTCAGATGAAATGTTCGACTTTGGTAGCTTAGATTTTCGCAAAATTACCGCAACATCCTGTCTCAGCGTTTCAGCGTCATTTGATGGTAATTTATTACGAATAATTGTCTCCTCTATG
This sequence comes from Cosmorhoe ocellata, assembly GCA_963675405.1. Taxonomy (NCBI): domain Eukaryota; kingdom Metazoa; phylum Arthropoda; class Insecta; order Lepidoptera; family Geometridae; genus Cosmorhoe; species Cosmorhoe ocellata. The sequence continues at coordinate 2,978,559 of OY776273.1, forward strand.
CTACTGACAATGTCTTCGTACGGGATTCGTTTTGGGGTGGGAGCAAAATTTAACCCTTTGGCCAGAACATTCTGAGTGACTGCATCCAGCGATGTGTCAGATAAATTGATGACAGTATCTTTTTGAGGTGACTGTACCTGAGGTTGGGCGACTTTACAATGACCAAGCAGGTTTTGAAACTTTTTGTCATGTCTCTCAGTACAAAACTCAAATGTGCGGTACGCTTGTGTGTACGTTATACTATCACACAATTCAAAATCACCACTGGTAAACACAGCACTGCATTCCAAATGTAACGCATATAACTCACACTGCACTCTATCTAAATAACACTGGTCATTTCTTATCAATTGTTTTAAGAGACGAACACTCGCATTCCTTAGAATTCTGCTCGAATGTTCAATATCAACACGCGGCTTGATATGAACACACCGTGGTAACAAGTCCCAATCACGACATTTTGTTAAGAATGTCAGTGATGTAATAAGTTTCGCACTTTTCTTTCGCAGGAATTCTAGGCGTCGAACTTTGTTTACATATTCCGGCCCGTACCGGCTTGCAATTAAACTTTTTAAACTTCCGTGATTTGATGACATAATTATAATTGAATAACGGGTATTTATCACGTACCTATTTTGTTTTTATTCCCGACGTTTCGAACACATTACAGCGTTCGTGGTCGCGGGCAGACTGATGTGCAGCGAGCTAGTTTTTATTATTGAGAGTAGAATCTGTATCTACCCTCAATTCGTCGTCAGATTCAGATAAGGCCAGGTTCACACTACGACACACTATACTTATTGTATCAACTTGCGGCAAGCACGGGTCACGACGCACACATTTATTAATAACTGGATTCCACGAGGCCGAGAGCCGGAAACCATCCTCACGATTAAAGTTTTTCGGGTGTTTCCTGATCTCAATCGCTTCTCGGACTATCCTTTTATAATAATGGCGTTCACTGGAGAGAACCTTAGGATCATGGAGCTCAATCCAATGGTTCGTTCCTGAGTCCAGCAAGTGTTCTGCTATCGCTGACTTGTTGATTTGCCTATTTTTGACTGCTGCAATATGCTCCTTGACTCGTTCGGCTATTGTTCTTTTTGTTTGCCCGATGTAAGAACGGCCACAGCTGCAGTCAATCTTGTAAACGCCTGGCATTTGCAGAGGTATTGTATCTTTCGGGGTTCTTAATTGCTGTGCCACTTTTGAGAGGGGTGTGAAAACTGACTTTATTGAAAATCTTTTCATTAAGTTTCCAATTTTATCCGTTACCCCTCTCACATAGGGCAGAAAGATAGGTTGTCTGCTCGCCTCCGGCTTCTTACGGCTCATCCGTCTTCGTTGTCTTCTACATATATATCCATTGGATTTGAGTACCTCCTGAACATGTTCGAGTTCGCCCTCTAAGTGTTCAGGGTCACATAGATCATGTGCTCTGTTGATGAGAGAAGACACCACAGATTGTAAGTGGCGCGGATGATGGTGGGATGCGGCATTCAAGTATCTGTCCGTGTGTGTTGGTTTCCTGTAGACAGTGTGCAAAAGTGAGCCATCCGACTTCACTAAAACTTTCACGTCTAGAAAAGCTAAAGTCCTATTTTGCTCCATTTCATGTGTGAACCTGATCTTTGGGTGTATGGAGTTCAATGTATGTGTAAGTTGTTGTACTTCCCGTTGACCACCCTTCATAATGCAGAAAACATCGTCAACATACCGTTTCCACATTTTTACACCGCTGGCTGATAGGTTTAATTGGCTCTCAAAATGCTCCATCCAGATGTTGGCTAAAACTGGCGCCACTGGGCTGCCCATAGCCACTCCATCAATCTGGAGGTAGTGTTGCCCTCGGTATAAAAAGAAGTTACCGTCCAAACAGTTTTCAAGTACAACAACATACTGGTCAGGTAGCTCGTTATCCTTTAGCTTTTCCTTCACGACCTCAAGGCATTCACGCAGCGGCACGTTTGTGAAAAGTGACTCCACGTCAAAACTCACCATGATCTCGTCTGGCTCCAGTCTTATGGTTTTTAAAATGTCGATAAAATGACGGGAGTCTTTTACGAAAGAAAACGTCTTTCCTACCAAAGGTTGCAGTATCGAAGCGACATGTTTCGCCAGGTGGTATGTAGGTGAATCAATTTGACTCACTATAGGGCGTAATGGTACATTGCTCTTATGTACCTTTGGTAGACCATATAGCTTCGGCGGCTGCACTATACATGGTTTATAAAGACGGTCATACTGTTCTTCCGTAAACATATCCTTGAGGTCTGAAACAAGTGATCTAATTCGTTTGGTCACTCTCGCAGTAGGGCTATATGACACTGGCTTATATACGTTGTTATCACTTAACAGAACCCGTATTTTACTGTCATAGTCAGAGTCGTTCATCACGACGGTAGCATTACCTTTATCGGCTTTGAGCACAAGAATGTCAGCATTAGCCCGCAGGTTTTTTAGTGCTTGCCGTTCTTCAGATGAAATGTTCGACTTTGGTAGCTTAGATTTTCGCAAAATTACCGCAACATCCTGTCTCAGCGTTTCAGCGTCATTTGATGGTAATTTATTACGAATAATTGTCTCCTCTATCTTGAATGCCGCATCCCACCATCATCCGCGCCACTTACAATCTGTGGTGTCTTCTCTCATCAACAGAGCACATGATCTATGTGACCCTGAACACTTAGAGGGCGAACTCGAACATGTTCAGGAGGTACTCAAATCCAATGGATATATATGTAGAAGACAACGAAGACGGATGAGCCGTAAGAAGCCGGAGGCGAGCAGACAACCTATCTTTCTGCCCTATGTGAGAGGGGTAACGGATAAAATTGGAAACTTAATGAAAAGATTTTCAATAAAGTCAGTTTTCACACCCCTCTCAAAAGTGGCACAGCAATTAAGAACCCCGAAAGATACAATACCTCTGCAAATGCCAGGCGTTTACAAGATTGACTGCAGCTGTGGCCGTTCTTACATCGGGCAAACAAAAAGAACAATAGCCGAACGAGTCAAGGAGCATATTGCAGCAGTCAAAAATAGGCAAATCAACAAGTCAGCGATAGCAGAACACTTGCTGGACTCAGGAACGAACCATTGGATTGAGCTCCATGATCCTAAGGTTCTCTCCAGTGAACGCCATTATTATAAAAGGATAGTCCGAGAAGCGATTGAGATCAGGAAACACCCGAAAAACTTTAATCGTGAGGATGGTTTCCGGCTCTCGGCCTCGTGGAATCCAGTTATTAATAAATGTGTGCGTCGTGACCCGTGCTTGCCGCAAGTTGATACAATAAGTATAGTGTGTCGTAGTGTGAACCTGGCCTTATCTGAATCTGACGACGAATTGAGGGTAGATACAGATTCTACTCTCAATAATAAAAACTAGCTCGCTGCACATCAGTCTGCCCGCGACCACGAACGCTGTAATGTGTTCGAAACGTCGGGAATAAAAACAAAATAGGTACGTGATAAATACCCGTTATTCAATTATAATTATGTCATCAAATCACGGAAGTTTAAAAAGTTTAACTTTATCCCGAGTGTTCTTAGCCATGTTTCATGAAAATCTGTTCAGCAGTTTGAAGATCATCAGCTCTTTTCTAGTTGATGAGGGGATCTGACTGCCTTCCATATGTCGGGCAGTTTTTATTTTTTTTTATTTTATTTTTATTATTTCAATAGGGTTGGTCGCGTGACCACATCGTTAATGGAATCGTTTGGTGATTAATCGGGGGTTGAAAACCCCTAAATGAGAATCTTGATTAAAAACAACAAGAGTTTCCTCACCCGGCGGGAATACAAACTAATTGCAGATGGCGCTACGGGCGAGAAATCACTGAGCAAGAAAATTGTGAATTTAATATGGATAGATATATATTACTAGCTTCCTCCCAAGGCTTCGCCCGCGTGGTACCTTTAAAAATAAAAACAAATCTATCCCACGAGAACCGTCCATTTTTTCGGGATAAAAAGTAGCCTATATGCTATGGAATAGCACATAGACTACAATGTATATCTGTGCCAAATTTCATCTAGAGCCGTTCAGCCGTTTCAGCGTGAAAGTGTAACAAACATACATTCAGACATCCACACATTTTTACAAACTTTCGCGTTTATAATTATTAGTAGGATAATAATATATAGAGAGGTAGAGGTAGGCCAAAGAAAGGATGGATGGACTGGTGTGAAAGATGACATGGGTAAAAAAGGAGTGCATTATTAAAAACAAAAAACTAGAATAAATTATTACCTACTTATCAATTGCAAAAATATAAAAAAAACTCAAAACACTAACAAAAAACTAAAAACTAAAAACAATGTAATTGAAAATAGATTTTTACCGCCGCTATATTACATTTTGTACATTTTGTCTAGCCTGTGTGACTCTCGTAATCCAGACAAATCCAACGATAACTCATAAGTATATCAAAATCCGTCGTGCCGTTCAGAATTAAATAAATAAATATTAATAATAAATAAACAAATATAATAAATTATGTTATAAATGGATTTTTGCGGACGAAGTCGCGGGTAACCGCTAGTAATTATATAAAACAAAGTAGTGTTAGTTTCAACATTAATAACTCGAGAACGGCTGGACCGATTTTCATGATTTTAGACTTGTTGCATTTGTCTCCATCCTAAATCAGAGTACTTACCTAACCAATAAAATATTTGAAACAATTAAAAAATGCGTTTATCTGAATAATTTTTTTTAGAATATAAAAAATTATGCAGATAAACGCATTAAAAACACGGCGATTTTGGCGTGGCTGTAAAAAGACGTAAGGCGGCCTAAAAGCGGCCTATGACCTCAGTAACCTGGCCCCTTACTCATGTTATTAGAACTTAAGTAATTACACATCTATTTTGGCGACCGTATTTAAGGGTCACGCAGGGTCTCATGTAACTTAAGGTAAGTTTAACTAAAGGGATTGTTAAGGGATATCAAGTTTTGGGATTTCGATGTTACCTTTGTGTAACTTAAGTTGACCTATCATCATTAATTCAGCTGTATAAGCTTTTGTTCATATGCCATTCTAATCCTTCTTCTTCCCTGCGTCCGGATCTGTGATAAAACGAACGGGCCAGTACAAGTTCGGCAGTAAATCACAAGATTCGTGAACAGAATTAATGGTGAAAAAAAAACAATAGTTCTTCCAACAGAACTACTCAACAGAACAGGCGGAATAGACGCACGGTACTTCAAGTATGTTTAGTTGTACCATTCATGGTACTAGTGAGACATCAATATTTATGATGGTACTACCGATCCTAAATAATTGTCAATAGTACCATTAATGTTATACCTTTAAACGAGCAATTCTTGTATATATATATATATATATATATATATATAATCGGAATCTCGGAAACGGCTCCAGCGATTTTCATAAAATTTAGTATGCAGAGGGTTTCTGGGGTGATAAATCGATCATTGGAACTTGGTTTCATTTTTAGAAAACATCGTTTACCCCAAAAAAACGAGCAAAGCTCGGTCACCCAGGTACTGGTACTAAAGGTACAAAGTTGTATCACTTGTACCATCAATGGTACTTCTGACACTAAGCCAAAAAAAACAGCTGTTTCATACAATAGTTCAATACCTACTTGGCTAAAATGTATGAAACATATTTTTTCGCCTCACAGTGTTGGTTTCTTACATAAAATTGTTTAAATTGATGGGTACTTTAACCCTCTGAAGTTTTCGGAAGTAGTCTGTAGGTCTACCATGAGTTTACACAATCTACACACGCTAGCGTCTGTAGTTAAAAAAATGTATGAAAACTTGCCTACAGCGCCTCTAGCGGATAGTTGGGTACTAAAACCTCACGTAGCTAACTATCCTACGTCACAGCGTACTACAGCGACTGTAGTTTGCGCTCATAATTTGCTTACTATTTGGTACCATGAGTAACAGTTTTGACAGATGTCATAGTAACGTACTATTACTACCTACTGTAGTAACGTCAGCCGATCTAAATGTGACAACTCATGATAGACCTACTGGTAACACCCTGTAGATTTATACGTTGGTGTAAGAAAATCCGTTGATACGAATATCTACACTAATATGTTACGAGAAGTTTGTTTAATTGTTTGTATGTAGGGAGTATTCTACGAAACTACCCTTCCGATTTGAAAAATCTTTCACCAATTGTGTAGAATGAACTTTCAGGATGAACATAGGCTGTATTTTATATAGGTACCTCGGACGAAGCTGCGGGCGGAAGCTAGTCGCAGATAAACGGGTTCTCAAGACCTCTAACTTGTAACACCCCTATTTTTAGTCATAGGGTAAAAGGGTTAAAGCCACAAATACAATTAAAACTGACCAGACAGACTGGTGGTAATTCTTTTGTTCCGCGGACTAACTAAAACTAACTAAAAGAATGCTGAAATAAACGTGACCTTATTTTGTTCACATCAAATACTAAATTAGCGTAAACATTTTAAATTCCAATTCTAAATTTGACTAAGCTGACGTATGATTGACGTGTTTTAGCTTATTTTAGAAGCCATGTAAATTGGTGTTGACTAGAGCTACGTGAAAATGGTGGAAAATTAATTAAATTAGAATGATTATGTCAATTTTAGATCTTTTTATAACTGTCATTCAAAAATGTTACGCTAATTTGGTCATTATAGGAAGCCAAATAAGATCGTACCTATTTTAAGTTAGTTTGCAAAATAACCGAATTACCACCAATGTCAGTCCGAGAATTATTTTTTAATGTCACATTACCCCTACTTTGATCTCAACTCAACCCTCACTTAACGGAGAATATAGAAGTCTGAAATTAGTTATTCATTTGATGTGGTAAATAGGTCTACTATATCAATCTAAACATAATATAATAAAATAATGGAAAAGCCGTATGTATCTGCACTTTTGATATTTCAAAAAAAAATTAGTGCTACCTAAAGAGATCATACAACTTAGCCCAAAACAACACTTTTTTGAAAAACGTGTCTGTTTGTTGTAACGGCTGAACCAAATCGAATGCAGTTTTCACTAATTTAAGAGGATTTCTGGCCGAAGGGTGTCATATTTCGGCGATTCCGTGGAAGGCTTGGTGACACCCCCCCACTTCCAGCTCCCAATAATTAGTTTATTATATGTATGTTAGACTGTAAGGTATATATTTTATATGGGCCGTAGTTTTTAAGTATTTTCCATCTTGTACACTTAGACTAATGTTGCCTGAAATAAAATTATTATTACTAATGTTTTAAGGTAAACTTGGATTAAAACTTTGGCTTAAAAAAAATATTTTGCGCGCGCGTTGGACACTACGCGTAATATAAATAAACTAGCTGTCCCGCTCGCGACTTCGTTCACATAAAATATCTAAGTATAATAAAAAGTTTCGGACCAATCGCACCACCCGTTAAAAAAGTCCCATACAAACATTGACCCCCCATTTGACCCCTTTTTAAGAGTTATATTGAAAAATCCTGAAACACATGTTCATTCATTTTGCATTTACGGTGCACAAACAAAGTTTCATGAAAATCGCTCCACGTGTTAAAAAGTTTCATACTAACGTTTTCATCCTTTTTCACCCCCTTAGAGGTGGAATTTCCAAAAATCCCGCCTTAGTGGGTGGTTTTGTTATAAAAGGAAGCCACCTTCTAAATTTCAGCTTTCTATCTTCAGCGGTTTCGGCTCGGCGATGATCAATCAGTCAGTCAGTCAGTCAGTCAGTCAGGTTAAGCTCTTATATAGATATAGATAATCAGTAGGTCTACCATGAGTTTTCATAACCTACACTCGCTAGCGACTGTAGTTAAAAAAATGTATAAAAACTTGTACAGTGCCTCTAGCGGATAGTTGGGTACTAAAACGTCACGTAGTTAACTATCCTACGTCACAGCGTACTACAGCGACTGTAGTTTGCGCTTCATTAATTTGCTTAGAATTTGGTGCCATGAGTAACAATTTTGACAGATGTCATAGTAACGTAGGTACTATTACTACTGTAGTCAGCCGATCTAAATGTGACAACTCATGGTAGACGTACTGTACGTCGTCGCTTTAGTACGCTGTGACGTAGGATAGTTAACTACGTGACGTTTGAGTACCCAACTATCCGCTAGAGGCGCTGTACAAGTTTTCATACAGTTTTTTAACTACAGTCGCTAGCGAGTGCAGATTGTGAAAACTCATGGTAGACCTACTGAATTGGAAATCTGTTAAAATCTCCGTTCGGTCGTGAGTAAAAATGCCATTTCCATTTCGTAGCTTCACGTTCCCATAGGGGTGTCGAAACTCTTGTAAAGGGGTCTTGCGATAAATTCATGGTTTGGACTTCGCTTTGTAAGTGGCTTTATATCATAAGACCTGTCCAAAGCAGAGCCGGCCAAGTGTGAGTCGCGCTATGCCTGAATTTCATCTTTTAACTTCAAAAAACGGGTGGGTTATCCACCCGACTGCGAAGCGAAGGAAGTTAAAGTATTTGGGGTGTATGTATGTATGTTTGTGAGTTCTTTTGGCTGTCGCTGAAGCCTAAACTGGCTGGACGGACTTTGACAAAATTCAATCAACCAATCAAAAAAGTTTATTTTGTGTCATTGTGTCACAAATACAGAACATAATAGTTCCTGGGTGACCGAGCTTTGCTCGTTTGTGCCCGACAAACGAGCAAAGCTCGGTCACCCAGGACATTTTCTAAAAATGAAACCTAGCTAGATCGATTTATCACCCCCGAAACCCTCTGCATACTAAATTTCATGAAAATCGCTGGTGCCGTTTCCAGGCAAAGCGCGAGAGTTAGCTAGTAGTTGATATAAAAAAAAGCCTTTATTCTACTAAGCATAACACATTAACAAAACTAAAGTTATTCTAATTTTTATATTTTACATAAGAGCTATACACTTTTACTACTTTTAGTTTTCCAGCTGCAGTAGTAGATATAAGTAGGTATAGTTAATCCAACGGATCTAGGCATTCGTGAAGTTAGCCACAGGTGCGAGTTCACGCATGTACAGTTCCTTCCTCCCTCCTCATACCTCCAATTGCTCCCGAAAAACGATACTGCGCAGCTCTTGCGGCTAACTTCACGAATGCCTAGATTCGTTGAGCCAACTATATATTAAATTATTATACTACGATGTTAGAACGGGTTAGGGTAAATTTGTCACCGGGTAAATTTATCATCGCAAAAATCTAGTGTAAATTCGTCACCGCTCAAACTGTTTAAATATATTTAGGGTAAATTTGTCACTGCCTACTTTTAAACCGCTACAGCACAGACAGCGAAAAAGTGACATGCCTTTATACCTACCTCATAAATCTTCAGTTGGGATGACAAACGCTGTAAATTATTAACTGTCAGCCGTCTAAAAGTAGACTGCGTCGAACGATGCATAACCTAGATCCGTTAATAAGATACGCCACGCGATCAATTAACTATTGAAATATGAACACCTCGAATCGATTAAAATCTATGTATAAAACTTATACAAAATGTTAATGTGACTGACTGACGGACGGCACAATAAGAGTATAGTTGGGCCTTTCTACTCTGCTGTTTCGTCATTGTTCTCACTTTGGTCATTGTTTGCAACAAACAATTTTGTTTATCTCGTAAAATATTGGTTAATTTTTATGTCAATTTTGCAAATAAATGAAACTTTTACCGTCACAAATGTTACTATTTCTGTCTTCTTTTCCGAGGAGAAACACGCTAACTACTGGCACTCACGCTAAGAAGGGTGCTTTCTAGAACTGGGCCTTTCTACTCAATTTGATATGTTACCGTTATTTTAAAAACTTTTATCCTTAATTTTAGAGCTCATCTTTCAAGCTAGATAGCATGAAGATTGAAATAAAAGATTGGTTGATAATAAGTTATTTCACGAAGGGTAGCTACATTTAAAATTAACTAATATTTTACGAGATAAACAAAATTGTTTGTTGCTAACAATGACGAAAGTGAGAACAATGATGAGACCATTGAGTAGAAAGGTCTAAATGTCCTTTGAGCCAAAACAGGTACTTGGTAATTTCTGAAATAGTTAGAGAAAACTTTTTGCGAGCGAAACCGCGGGCGTTCCACAGTCGAGTGTAAATAGAATGATCAAATAGATTTAAATCCAGTTCGACATAAACAAATGAGACACCTCTCAGACAAATCATTAATTCACTGAATATAGTTTTTTTTTTTTTTTTTTTTATGCTGGACAATCCACACAGCATCATCTAGTCCCAAAGTAAGCTACTCAAAGCTTGTGTTATGGGTACTAGATAACTGATATATTTAATACATATTACATACATAGATAGATATTTTTTATTATACATAGAAAACACCCAGACCAACGGAACAAATTTCTGCAGATCGTACACAAATTTGTTCCGCGGCGGGAATCGAACCCGCAACCTCTTGCGTCGCAGGCGGACTCTCGCCCGCTGCGCCACAGAGGTCGTCAAATAGTGTCATCTGTAAATAGAAGTAGGTACCTTGAAGACCTATTATATAATATAGGTACCTAAACCTATATAATCATATAATATGAACTGAATTTTGAGAACGGGTCCAACGATTTTCATGAAATTTAGTATGCAAGGGGTTTGGTGGGCGATAAATCGATCATTTTTTAGAAAGTATTTACCAAAAAAACCGAGCAAAGCTCGCACACCCAGGTACTTGGTTTTAAACTGGTATTTATTGCGTTTTATTTACCTATTTTTCCCGACGTTTCAACAGGTTTACACACTGCCATGGTCACGGTATGATTGGTCCCTGAAAAAGTAGGTAAATAAAACACGATAAATACCCGTTTAATAGTAATCATAACTTTGGCATTTATAATATTAGTATGGATTATATTCATTGTACATTTTCACAGATATTGTAGGCCAACATCACCAGAAATTGCATTATTCCACTCAAATTAGCCCGTAAAACGATACTCCATAACCAAATTTCATCCCTTTACGACTTTGCAAGTCAAAATTAACTTGGATTAAATGGGGGTGTCAAATTCTAATTAGCTGTTCTACCCTAATCTCGGGGCCAAACGCAAAGATACGGGTGTTTTGTTTCAGACATTGCAATAGCAGCCAATCCTTACTACAAATTATAAATTATAATAATATAAATAAAATTGTAATAATAATTATAAATGCGAAAGTAACTTTATGTGTTACTCAATCACGCCTAAACTACTAAACCAATTTAAATAAATTTGGTACAAAACAAAGATAGTCTCTAATTTGAGAAAGGACATAGGCTACTTTTTAATGCGAAAAAAGGGCTTTAATGGGTTGAAATAGGGGATGCAAATATGTATGGAAATTACTTCATTTTTATAGATAGAAGCTTAAAACTTATTTTTTAGGCTTTTGATAAATTATAAATAAATACGACATTCAAAGTTTGCAAAAATTTTACCTTAAAGGGGGTAAAAATACGGGGTGGAAGTTTTTGTGTGATGTCGTCGGCAAAAAAGTTAGCCTGAAAATTTTAAAATGCTGCCAAAAGTCACTATTCGAGCTAGTAGTTCAATATGCCGACATAGTTTTGCGGTTGACTGTACTTTTTAAGATTTTTTTTAGTTGTAGGGAAAAAAATTAATGGTTGTTTTATTAATTATGTTTTGTTTATGTTTTATTGTTCGTTTCGCTCGTGGAGATGTAATTTTACTATAATTTGAAACCATTTTCTACAACTTCATATTACATCTTCACTATAAACGGGAACGCAAGAAAAGTTATAGAAATCTCAAATTATTTTGAATTTCTCGCTCGAACAAGACACACCACGTCATAGCCGCCATTTTGCAATAGATTTTTCTATTATCGGTACAGACTGGCTAATGCTATTTTTGGCGGCGACAAGCACTTAGCCGTCTGAGAGTACATCAAACTCTATTCGGGTAACAGCTATGATCTGAAAAGGTTGAGTAGAATAGTCTAGCCAGTAGGTATTTATTAAAAAATAAAAACCCGCCTGAAACTTCTTCAAAGTCAGGTAAAAATCAAGAAACACGGAATTCGATTGATATTGAAAGAAACACTGCGGACCCACGATACCCCTGGCAATACCCCTGGTGGTATCGTGGGTCTTTTAAAATCAAGCGATGATTATGCCCGGTTCCTAACCCAGTGGTGGATTTATCACCAGGCTGAGTAGGCTGGAGCCTAGGGCGGCAAATTTTAGGGGGCGGCAAATTTGGCTTATTACCTTACACAAAATAATAAATAAAAACTATAATATACACGGAGAAAAAATGTAACAAAATTGCAATATTTTAATACTATACACCTATACCAAATAATCCAACGATTTTACATGATAAATTACTAAACGCTAAATTTAATAGCCTACTGGCGGCAAATGTGTAAATCCGCCACTGTCCTAACCGGTTTATAACCGGTTCGAAATGACCGTAGTGTTGCGGTGCGGAATGCGGAAATGCATTCGGTGTTGGACAGATACTGAATTGGACAGATTCGTAATTCGGCAGATTCGCTACTCGACAGATTCCGGATTAGACAGATTCTAGGATTCGACAGATTAGCTATATGGCAGAAAATTAATCTACAAAATTAAAATTAGGTAATCTAAACAAAAGGTGTGAATGAAATAGGTAGAGTTGTGTGTGAGAGAAACATATAGAAGTCCAAGTACCAGGAATCCATAAACCATGAAGAGGTTTTCTCGACACGTGATCTTTTGATGATCACGACTGTATTCCCCAGGCTCAGTAGATATCTCCTCAGATCTCTAGTGACTTAGATCTACGAGTATGAGGATATCTAAAGAATCAGAGGCACGTCCAAACATGATATTTGGCACAAGCCAACATTTTGCACAGTAGTTAATATTCCATACGTGACAGGTTGCAAGCCCATCGCCGCTTATAAGAATATATAAACCTACCTTCGAATTTTTGGTTCTAGTGTATGCCAGTTTTCTCACGATGTTTTCCTTTTAAGAGCACTGGCATTGCGTAGGTACATATTTTTTTACATTCACAAAAGTAACCTGAAATAATTTGAAGATATTTCCTGAATTATCTTAACGAAGCTGTGAATATTCATGTCTATGAATATGCAATGGCTTTAATTCCCCCATTGTCTACCTGGCTTTTACTTTTTACAAAGAACAGAACAACTTTTTACATTTTTTTAAATGTTGCTTTATATATCTTTATTTTATAAAACTAAAATATGGCGAAGGAAAACAACCGTATTACATATGCTTTTTATGTTGAGCAGAGCCAGGGTGCTCTCTATTGCAGTGGCGCGTGTTGGTAGGGTTAGATCGTTAGACGGTGAAAATAAACGCACAGGCACTTTCTACAATATTATTATTGTATAAATGAAGAACACTTTTTAATAGGTTAACAATGATTAATACAGTAATTAGGGATTTGAGAAAAGGCGCTAGCTATCACAAGATAAGACAATTATATTGTACGTGCAAAGGTGACCGGGGACGAAAAAGAACAGACTAACTATCAGTCAAACGAACATAGACTTATAGAAGTATTGAAGCTGTCAAATGTCACTGCCACATTAATTACTATAGACAACATTTTAAACAATAAACTGTTGACACTATAGGACCACAGCCATACAAGATTCTATTGCGTTGGTGTACTTACAAGAAGCTTATTACAATAATTTCAACATTTTATACACTTTCTCAGATTTCTAGTTATCATTAGCTAATAGTTAGATTATCTATAAGTAACCCAAAAACAAATTGAAAATCTAAGGTAAGAGTCATAGATTAGTATTCGTAGAAAATATCATCAAAATGATACATGACCTATAAATGAAATTAAAGTTAATAAATAAAGCTTTTTTCAAGACAAGGTAATGAAAACTCGAGATTTTTGAAAAAATAACTTTATTACAAAAAACTTAGGATAACACCAACCTTCCCTTGTTATCAACAATACCCACTCTCTGCATCCAAGCTATGAACCCTCTATTTTGGCGCATGTCAGCTTTCTTACCTCCCACGCACTCCGCCAGAGGGCGCCTACGCCAAACTGAAAAAAAACGAGTGTGAAAGAATTTAGTAACTACTAGCCAGTGAATTGTAATAGTTACTAAAGCTACTAACTCCCTCTCAACTTCCGTTCGCTTCGCCCGATCACACTTTTTGTAACGCTCTCGTCCCGCATTCACCAGAGGGTCTACCATGAGTTTTCATAATCTACACTCGCTAGCGACTGTAGTTAAAAAAATGTATGAAAACTTGGTACAGCGCCTCTAGCGGATAGTTGGACACTAAAACCTCACGTAGCTAACTATCCTACGTCACAGCGTAGGTACTACAGCGACTGTCGTTTGCGCTCATTCATTTGCTCTAATTTGGTACCATGAGTAAAAATTTTGACACATGTCATAGTAACGTACTATTGTAGTAACGTCAGCCAATCTAAATGTGACTACTCATGGTAGACCTACAGCTTACTAACTTCATAAAAAAGTTTTACTTTAAAAATGACCGAATCACGATAGAAACGATCAGTACGTCTACCATGAGTTGTCACATTTAGATCGGCTGACGTTACTACAGTAGTAATAGTACGTTACTATGACATCTGTCAAAATTTTTACTCATGGTACCAAATTCTATTCAAATGAATGAAGCGCAAACTACAGTCGCTGTAGTACGCTGACGTAGGATAGTTAACTGTATGACGTTTTAGTACCCAACTATCCGCTAGAGGCGCTGTACAAGTTTTCATACAACTTTTTAACTACAGTCGCTAGTAGATTGTGAAACTCATGGTAGACCTATAGTACTAGATTACTGCTCTCTCTATTCTTACCGACATTGAATGCGCAAGAGTTGTAGTCCAGCTTACAATGGTTAATGAACACTCTCCTCACACCAGTGCTGGAGACAGCACACTCTGGCTGGTACTCGTCTGGACAAGTGGCGGGACATGCGTGGGAGCAGGCCTTGCCGTCCACACTCATAGTCAAGGACCTGGAAATATAAACCCCATTTTTTCCATTTATTCATGTTATCCATTTCTAATAAATAAATGATTGATTCAGGCGTGACTTTGCGGAAATCCCAAATACTGAAAAGGACGGCGTCCACGCTCATAGTCAAGGATCAGGATATAAACCCCATTTTGTCCATTTATTCATGTTATCCATTTCTAATAAATAAATGATTGATTCAGGCGTGACTTTGCGGAAATCTCAAATACTGAAAAGAACGGCGTCCACGCTCTTAGTCAAGGACCTGGAAATATGTATAAACCCCATTTTGTCCATTTATTCATGTTATCCATTTAAAATAAATAAATGATTGATTCAGGCGTTTTTCAGGCGACATTGCGGAAATCCCAAATACTAAAAAGGACTGAAATATCAAGTAGGTACTTTCCCGCTAAACTAAGTAGGTATTATCTACTAACGTCCGTAACGTAAGATTCACCTAGCATGTAAAAAACGTTTCAAAGTGATCCTTGTGATTGTACTGAATAAATATTTTTCAATTTCTCTGATACAAATCCAAGCAATTGGAGCCACCTTTTGTCACACGTCATTTTACGTGACGGACGGAAATGACGAATGACGGAAATAAATCGGATATATATACGGAAATCGGATCTAGTGCGTAAGTTTGAAGTTAACATAGAAATAGTTCTACGTTCTACAACTACTCCGGACTATATTTTCACGGGTTCAGATCGGATTCAGAACGGACGTAGTGCGAAACCGCTCTAATGGAGGTATTACTTTCACATAACCATTTTCAAATGCCTGTACCGTCTAGAAGGGAAACTCCGCCTTGTATTATTGACTATGACTTTGACTGGTTGGACCCGGTCAGGCTGGCGGTAGACCGGCTCTTGAGGGTACAGCTGGTAAAGCGAGGGTCTGGTTGTAACGTGCGCGCCGACGTACCGGCACTTGTCTAGGGGAACTTCGATGTACCCTGAAATACAAAAATACACAATGTTTAAGGACCCACTGTTTAGTACCGGGGTGAATAGACACAATTTAGAATTTAATAACCATGTTTTTTTTGCATTAGATTGTTTGGTGTACTCAAAGACCCTTAAGATATTACGTTTTTGACCATTTTTGGTTAAAGCTATCATAGAATTTTGCCTAAAAATAAACATATTACGAAAATTCTATTCATCTCGTCGTTGTGGTCAATAGAAACGGGGCGAAAAAAATACCGGACTAACATCAAAAAAACCTATCAAATAACCTCATTGTTGAGTTATTAACCCCATTAGGAACTTTACACCTCTATTCAACGTTACTATTCGACCCATACTGGGGCAATTTTTCTGTTGATCCTGCAGTGTCTATACACCCCATTATATCAATACCTACTTGTAAAACTTTCTCATTTCGTAGGACTTAAAGATATGATACAAATTGAATACAGCGCCATCTATCCGAAACTTAGTAAAGCTTGACACTTACTGTTAACATCATGTTTGAAATAGCAATTAACTTTTCTAAAAAAGCATTCATTCAAAAACAGTCTGTATCTCCATTTCTTATGCTCTATTTTTCCACCGCAAACCGACTCTACGCTACTAACACAATCTAGATTTGAGCAATTCAATTTCAAAACTGCGGTTTTTATCTTTGTCCCACTCCTACGGGCGTCGTCGTGCGGTTCGTGTATCTCTTTATTTCTTTGTTCTCTTGTATTTTCATTCTCATTGTTTTTTCCGGAGAGGAAAATTATATCGGCTGGAGGCTCTAAAATAAATTAAGTTATTAATATTTTTAACAAAGCTAAGAACCGAGGCAGATATTTACACAAAATAATACAAAATTAAAATTTTGAAAAACCCCTACATCTAAACCTTACCCTAACATGACATATTTATACTTTCAATATATCATTGAAGTAACACGGTACCTACCAAATTTCGAATCTATAAGACAAATGTAGAAGTTAGTCAGATCCCCTTCATCAAATATTAAAGAGCTGATGATCTTCAAACGGCTGATCAGATCATAGTTACTTTACCATATACTTTCAATATAAGAAGTAACACGGTGTCAAATTTCGAATCGATCGGACATAAGGAAGTTAGTGAGATCCCCTCATCAACTAGAAAAGAGCTGATGATCTTCAAACGGCTGAACAGATTTTCATGAAACATGGCTAAGAACACTCGGGATAAAATTATCTATGACACAAAAAAAACTAAACGAAAATCGGTTCATCCGTTTGGGAGCTACGATGCCACAGACAGATACACAGACACGTTAAACTTATAACACCCCTCTTTTTTCGTCGGGGGTTAAAAGTGGACAAATTGAGATTTATCCTTACCCGTCTCAACTCTAACTTGTCCATTATCCATAGCATCGTCTACAGTTCTCCGCGCCATAACATCTTCAATCCTCACAGGATTATTCACGAGATAATCCTCATTTCTCTCTATCTCTCTCTCATTCGGCACAAAAACTACTTCACTAGAATCTCTCTCTTCGTTTCTCCTTTCTAATTCTTTCTTTCTTTCCGCGATGTATTCTTCGGGTATTATTATCTGCAATTCGGTATTTTTTTCGATCTCTTTCGGCTTCGGTTCGGCTTCTGCGTGGTTAGAATACGTCACTATAACATCGCTCTGATTTTTGGTTGTATGGTTACATTTTGTGGTTAGTAAAATTGGTATTAAAAGCAGTGGTGGTATTAATATTTGGTAAAACATTTTTTAATACTTATTATTGCAGGTAATACAAGATATTTATATAAACTAACGACATCATACGAAGATCTTTAAGATTTCCACTTAATTTTTGGTTTGAGAAGAATTTTAATAAACAATTTTGCACAATATTTAAGTAAAATATTTTTTAAATTAAACACAAAAGTTCTACAAAGCTGAGTGGAACACACTGGCATGTTTACACGTAGGTACGTAACCTACCTCTAATGACGCGTTTAGACGAAGAGATTATGTTTTGTTAATATCCTTACCTACATTTTACATTTTATATTTTACAATTTTAAAGTAAATTATATGTTTTTGTAGTAACGATTCACCCCACAATTGAAATACGTAATTTATTTTTTGTTTCGGTCCTATTTCTTCTTAAATAATGCACCTTAACAAGTCTCTATGACCAGTGGTTTAGGCTGTGTATTGTCTGTCAGACATGCACAACTTGTTAGATGTTGAATCGAATTTGATCTTATTTATTCAAAAACACACACGTGAAAACATTAAAAAACATGTTGCCAATCTTAATTGAATATATTGCCTAACAATTTGCGAAGGTGTGCAATGGGCCTAAGTCTTAAATAATAGGTATTTTGAGTTGCACAATGTGTGTTTTCAAAAAGAAAAGATCTTAAGTAGCGATAACAATTGGAGTAGTACTTAGAGCAGATTATACTGTACTTGCTTACATCGACATCATTATGTAAGTAAGTGCTCTTTAATCTCAAAACCAGCCTATTACTAACCAGCCTATAGCTATCGCCCGCGGCTTCGCTCGCGAGATACCTACATAAAATATTCCTATTTATAATGTAGCCTATGTTCATTTTGAAAGCATTCATTCTAAACATTGGTGAAATATTTTTTAAATCGAATTATTAGTTAAAGAGATTACCTTAAAAAAATGATCACGGCTCTAATCCCCACGCTCGGTAGATATCTCCGCAGATCTCTAGTTACTTTGATCTATGAGTATGTCTAAAGAAGGTAGTCAGAGGCACGTCCAAACATGATATTTGGCCCATGATGCCTACATTTTGCGCAGTAGTTAGTATTTCGTACGTGACAGGTTGTAAGATTACCTTCAAAATACAAATAAAATTTACCTTTTTATAAATTAGTGTAATACCTGTGGTAATACTAACCTGAAAACCGAAAAGCCACGCGGTAGGTAACCTAAACTTTTATTCTACTAGCGCCATCTCGTTAAAAAACTCCGAACTACGTAGTAAGCTCGGAAAACCGGGAAAATGCATCCTGAGTTCTTAGAGGAACCTGGTTCCTCTGTCTACGGTTCTTGCGTTATCCAACGATCTGTTTCATCTTACGTGTGTAAGATGGCGCTATACTTTTTGCATCTAAAATAAGGTAGTATAAGATGTCATAGGTTATAATATATTTTATCAAAAAAAAAAAAATATAAAGGAAGGTAATCTTTTAAGTAGGAAGAAACTAGAATTAGGTAAATAAATGCGAAGCAATTTTTGGATAGCATTTCAACGTTAGGTAAATACAACAGGTGACTCATTATCTTGGCGGTAACCAAAAAATACAATATGGCGGCTGCAAAAATCAATTTTCAGTTACGTTCAGTCGGGTTTTTTAATTTTTGCCATAAATAAAAAGTAGCCTATGTGTTATTCCAAGCTATAATCTATATCTGTGCAAAATTTCATCCAGATCAAGCCGTTTCAACGTGAAAGAGTAGGTAACAAACATACATCCAGACATCCTTACAAACTTTCGCGTTTATAATATTAGTAGGATAATATGCTTCCGCTAGTTTTTTTTTGCCACAGATATTACAAGATTATTTAGATTTCATAAATATATTATGTAAACGTAAGTACTTAGCGCGGGTAGCCTGTAACCTGTAACGAGTGCCTGCGGCCAACAAGCCATCTAATTAAGGTACTTGTCCATAGACGTGGTACCTTGCTCATTGTCTAGGTGCGTACGACATTTTTAGCAGACGGGGTTTTTGTTTTCCACCGTCAAAAACCTGTCAAAAACCAACCTGGCTCTAAACCGGAATGGGTTGGCTGGTAGAAAATGCCCCCTAGGCATTAAGCCCTCCTTTTGTCACACATTTCTTTTGTAATTTGTGTAAAATCCTACTAATACTATAAACGCGAAAGTTTGTGAAGATGTCTGGATGTTTGTTACTCTTTCACGCTAAAACGGCTGAACGGATCTGAATGAAATGTGGCACAGATATAGATTATGGTCTGGAATAACACATAGGCTACATTTTATCCCGGAAAAATGTACGGTTCCCGCGGGAAAGATTGTTTTTGTTTTTCAAGGTACCAAGCGGGCAAAGACGCGGGCGGAAGCTAGTAAACTATAAATAAATAAATAAATAAATAAAAACATCATCTTCCTGCTGTTATGTGGTCGCCACAACATGTTGATCTTCCATTTCCATCTGTCATTCGACATCTCAGAACTCACTCCTTTCTTACCCATGTCATCTTTCGCACAGTCAAAACCCAACAAAAACGAACAAATTATATAAATCAAAAATTGAGAAACAAATAGAAAATAGTTTAGTACAACTTTGTACAGCCATGTTTTTTTACATTTAGTAAAACTTATGCAGCTTTTATGACCTATAGCAGTGATTCCCAAAGTGGTCCAGGTGGACCCCCAGGGGTCCACGGGAGACTCGACGGGGGTCTACGTTGGACGTGACAAAAAATGGGGGTCTACAATCGTAAGCAGGGGGTGCATGAAAATTAATTTGGTTTCTATAGTGAAGAACTAAAATGTTGGCTTGTTATTTTAAATAATATGATACCTAAATGAAACCTTCTCAATAAGACAATTTATAAATAAATTAAGAAAAGAATGGTAATTTGGAAATTTTATATTTTTTTTCGAAATCTGTTACTAATCGTCGTTGAAACTCAGCCACAACGCAAGTTTCCATAGATAGATAGATCTAATCTTCACTTTTTTTTCATGGTTTAGAAATTGGTAGTAATGTAGATGCAGGGGTTCCACCGGATCCAGCAAAATTTTGAAGTGGTCTATGAAACAAAAGCGTTTGGGAACCACTGACCTATAGTATCAAACAAGACCATAAGTGTCTAAATCCAGCCAGAAATTTGGGGTACAGATACAGCTAAATTAATTCACAATAGATATATCTCTAGTTATTTAAAAACCTTAAATTGGGTAATCAGATGCATGTCCAGATTACGATTAGTTAGTTTTCCGAACGTATCAAACAACCAATCACCGCGTTTTTAATTTCACATTTTTTAATATTAGTACCGATTTCATATAAATCAGTCAAGCCTTTTGAGTGTAAAAATGTAACAAAAAAACACACACTCACAAACTTCGTATTTACTTATAATAATTTAGTTTGAGTTATTATAAATGTTGGCATGTACCAAATGTCATGTTTGGACGTGCCTCTGACTACCCTCTTTAGATATCCTCAAAGATCTAAGTAATTAAAGATCTGAGAAGATATCTACCGAGCCCGAGGATTGCAGTCGTGATCATATTTATTTATTTATTTATTTATTTATTTATTTATTTATTTATTTATTTATTTATTTATTTATTTATTTATTTATTTATTTATTTATTTATTTATTTATTTATTTATTTATTTATTTATTTATTTATTTATTTATTATAAATGTCGTGACGATATTGTAACAAAAGTCGTGGTACAATGAAAACAAACATGCCTGAAGGCAACATGGCTTATCACATTACTTGTTCCAAGAAAACCTGCCCTTTGAATCTCGGCCATTTTGAAATTATTATAAGAAATTATAAGTAGCTTTTAGAAGCATCAAAAGCTAGTTATAAAGTAGGTAAAAGGTTGATGTTTGTTCTGTGTCTGGGTGTTATTATGTATTCTATGAATGTATTTAAAAAAAAGTATATAATTAATCTATCAGCTATCTGGTCCCCATAGTACAAGCTTTGCTTAGTTTGGGGCTAGATGGCGTTGTGTGAACTGTCCGTCAATAATTATTATATTTATTAGGAGGACTTATCTATATCTATTTCTTGCTATATCTAAACTAATATTATAAAGAGGAAAACTTTGATTGTTTGTTTGTTTGTTTGTTTGAAATGAATAGGCTCCGAAACTACTGAACCGATTTGAAAAATTCTTTCACTGTTGGAAAGCTACACTATCAGCGGGTGACATAGGCTATATTATATTTTCAAAAAAATTAGGAATCCTTACTAAAACTTCAATAATGTAAGCCAAGGTGTAAAAAAATTACCTAAAATATTCTTTATATCGCGTGCGCTGCGAAAACTATTGACGATAGAATAAAATAATGTACTACGACTTTGTAGAACACATCATTATTTACAAAAAGTGTCGCGATAGCATATGTCCAACTATTATAGTTATGCCACAATAAGAGTTCTTTTATTTTAAAATTTTAATTGAAAGGCTACTCTTAGAAAAACGCTCTTTATTTGTATCTTAGTATTAATCCTTATCAAAATAAATCACATCATATTCTAGACTGCTTCAATACCTTTATATAGTTTTTTGAATTACTCAATTCGGACATTCCATTCAAAAGATACCATTAAATTAAAAATGTAAGCAATAGAAAAAAGTTGCGTGAGAGCCGCGCTAGCTTATGCACTGTAGGCGTCACTGGGTGTACAGGATGTGTACAGGATGGAGTCAATGTGAAAAAATAAATAAAAAATATAAACAAAAAAAAAACATTATATTAAAAAAAAGTTCATTAAAATAATAATACTAAAACTTTCTATACAATTTTCTTTTTTTAGTAACCTGACGCAGGGTATGGTTAGACGTGTGTGTATTATAATATTGAAATTTGAAATTTTTGATAAATTTGAGAGCAGTGGTGGTGTAGTGTAGTCAATTTCGATGTTTTCCTTCACCGTTTAAGAGCACTGGCATTGCGCACATACATTTTTCGAATGGAAAAACTCATTGGTGCACGACCAGGTTTGAACCCACGATTTTGGATCGTGAGGCCGGGGTGCTACCACTGCATCACCAGCGCTCTTCTAAAAAAAAGTTCACTAAAATAATAAAACTAAAACTTTCTATATAAATCAAGTGTGTATTATAATTTTTAATTTAGTTTTTTTTTTAATTTGAGAGCTCTGGTGGTGTAGTGGTAGCACCCTTGCCTCACGGTCCGAAGGTCGTGGGTTCAAACCTGGTCGTGCACCAATGAATTTTTCCATTTGAGAAAATTATGTGCGCAATGCCTGTGTTCTTAAACGGTGAAGGAAAACATCGTGAGGAAACCGGCATACCCTAGAACCAAAAATTCGAAGGTTTGTTTTATATGTTAGTATTCTTATAAGCGGCGATATCGAGTCAAATATCAAGTTTGGACGTGCCTCTGAGTGTGAGTACCCTCTTTAAATATCCTCAAAGATCTAAGAAACTAGAGATCTGAGGAGATATCTACCGAGCCTGGGGATTACAGTCGTGACCATGTATGTATATATAAATACCCGTGCGAAGCCGGGGCGGACTGCTAGTTAAATAAAGAGAGGAAAGTTTTGTATTTTTATATTTTTGTATATTGTTTGTAACGAATAAACTCAAAAACTACTGGACCGATTTCAAAAATTCTTTCACCATTAGAATGCTAGAACATCTCTGAGTAATACAGGCTATATTTTATATTAAAAATAGAAATACATTTTTTCTCCCGTTGAGTCACACTGTAACTCGTTGCAACTTTTTTATAGTAGAGTTCCTAACGTGTTACAATTGTGTAACTGTGTAACCGATGGGAAAAAACCCCCATACGAGTCAGTGTTACCGGATCTGGTGTGACTAGTTGGGAAACCATCCTTTCACCACACTAGTTCGAGAGAATTAGTGATTGAAGATTGCTGTACCACGTAGATTAATTGTGTTTGTTTTTTCAGACGTCTCCAATAACTCCGGTGATGATCAACACCGGTCACTCCATGTTGAACAAGGGTAAGTTTTCTAATAAGTTTATTATACATAGTTAATTCAATTATAGCTGAGCTATAATTATTGGAGCGCTGGTGGTGTAGTGGTAGCACCCCTGCCTCACGATCCGTAGGTCGTGGGTTCAAACCTGGTCGTGCACCAATGAGTTTTTCCATTCGAAAAATGTATGTGCGCAATGCCAGTGCTCTTAAACGGTGAAGGAAAACATCGTGAGGAAACCGGCATACCCTAGAACCAAAAATTCGAAGGTATGTGTCATAGGTTAGTATTCTTATAAGCGGCGATGGGCTTGCAACCTATGACGTACAGAATACTAATCACTGTGCAAAATATGGTCATGTGCCAAATATGAAGATTGGACGTGCCTCTGACTACTCCCCTTTATCCTGAAAAGATTTAAGTAACTAGAAATCTGAGAAGATATCTACCGAGCCTGGGGATTACAGTCGTGAGCATGTTGTTTTTTTATAAATAATATTACTTTGATACTGCCCAAAGAGTTTGTAGTAAGGCCCCAGCCACACGAATAAAGTCACATCTAAATGTATATAATTCAAAGGTGACTGACTGACTGACTGACATAGTGATCTATCAACGCACAGCCCAAACCACTGGACGGATCGGGCTGAAATTTGGCATGCAGGTAGATGTTATGACGTAGGCATCCGCTAAGAAAGGATTTTGATTAATTCTATCCCCAAGGGGATAAAATAGGGGATGAAAGTTTGTATGAAAAGTCGCGATAATCGACATTCACGCGGGCGAAGCTGCGGGCATCAGCTCGTTTTGATATTTAAGCACATGTTTTTTTGAAAATGAAACCTAGCTAGATCGATTTATCGCCTCCAAAACCCTCTGCATACTAAATTTCATGAAAATCGTTGGAGCCGTTTCCAAGATTCAGATTATATTATATATATACATATATATATATACAAGAATTGCTCGTTTAAAGAATAGAATAGAATAGAATAGAATAGATTTTTATTCAGACACGGACACATACAGGAAAATAAAAGTAGATAAAAAAAAAACAAAACAAAGGTAAAACCAAACAAAATTAGAAAAGTAACACAGAAAGTAAAATAAAAAAAAGATATAAATTGTCTTTCCTGCATGCAAGTCGCGTGGCTGAATAGGACCAATCTCAGCTTAATGCTACCACCTAATGTTAAGGAGGTAGCGCTGGTTTTCGGATTGGACCTAACAGAAGTGACATCACTAGCGAAAACACATAGCAAACTTGAAAAAAAACGAAAGAAAAAAAGGTATAAGATACGCTTTTACGCGAATACAGTCACAGACAGAAAGCTAGCATAGCAATGTTATGTAATCCGTGTGAAATGTAAGGCAAAATATCAGAGACAGTTGTACTACATAAACTAAAGCTTACCTACTTCACACAAGTTTACTATTAATAGTGAGGAGCGTGACGTGATAGAAAACGTGGCCACGGCTTAATTTAGCATCTAGCATTAGCACTGTAGACAACGTTTTTGTCTATAGAAGAGAAGACATAGTAAAATTGTGACAACAGCTCTCTAGCATGAACACTAGACAACATTTTTGTCTACGAAAGACAAGACACAGTAACATCAACAGCTACCCCAGTATGAACAGCAGTCTACGAAATAGACATGCTTAGTAACATTGTGGCAACAGCACCCAGCATGGACAGTAGACAACATTTTTGTCTACGAAAGAGAAGACAATAACATTGTGATAACAGCATCCTTAGCATTAGCACTGTAGACAACGTTTTTGTCTATAGAAGAGAAGACATAGTAAAATTGTGACAACAGCTCTCTAGCATGAACACTAGACAACATTTTTGTCTACGAAAGACAAGACACAGTAACATCAACAGCTACCCCAGTATGAACAGCAGTCTACGAAATAGACATGCTTAGTAACATTGTGACAACAGCACCCTGCATGGACAGTAGACAACATTTTTGTCTACGAAAGAGAAGACAATAACATTGTGATAACAGCATCCTTAACATTAGCACTGTAGACAACGTTTTTGTCTATAGAAGAGAAGACATAGTAAAATTGTGACAACAGCTCTCTAGCATGAACACTAGACAACATTTTTGTCTACGAAAGACAAGACACAGTAACATCAACAGCTACCCCAGTATGAACAGCAGTCTACGAAATAGACATGCTTAGTAACATTGTGACAACAGCACCCTGCATGGACAGTAGACAACATTTTTGTCTACGAAAGAGAAGACAATAACATTGTGATAACAGCATCCTTAGCATTAGCACTGTAGACAACGTTTTTGTCTATAGAAGAGAAGACATAGTAAATTTGTGACAACAGCTCTCTAGCATGAACACTAGACAACATTTTTGTCTACGAAAGAGAAGACAATAACATTGTGCTGATAACAGCATCCTTAGCATTAGCACTGTAGACCACGTTTTTGTCTACAAAAGAGAAGACATAATACCTACCTAACATTGTGTTAACAGCACCCAGCATGAACAGTAGACATCATTTTTGTCTAGAATCAAGAATGTTTATTTGATAAATAAGTGTTACATAGTTGGTCCTAAATTTATTATTGCACTGAAAACTTATACGCCCTTGTCGAGCATTGCAAAAAAATATACCTACAATAGGCGACATGGCGCTGGGTGCTTTAAAGTTATCTATACATAAACTTATATATTTTGAAATTACTTATATTCAATTAATCTAGGGCATTTACGAAATAGAATACATAGAACATTTTAACAACAGCCCTCAGCATGAACAGTAGACTGCATTTTTGTCTACGAAATAGAAGACAGTAACATTGCGACAACAGCACCCAGTATGAACAGTAGACAACGTTTTTGTCTACGAAAGAGAAGATATAGTAAAATTGTGACAACAGCACCCAGCGTGAATACTTGACAGCATTTTTGTCTACGAAAGAGAAGACAGTAACATTGTGATAACAGCATCCTTAGCATTAGCATTGTAGACAACGTTTTTGTCTACAAAATATAAGACACAGTAACATTGTGACAACAGCCCTTTATCATTAGCACTGTAGACAGCATTTTTGTCTACAAACGAGAAGACACAGTAACACTAGTGACAATAGCCAGCCAGTATTAACAGTAGACAACGTTTTTGTCTACAGAAGACAACGTAGACAAAACCGCTGTCTAAGGTGCTTATGGTAGATGACAGATATTTAGTTCTATAGATCTTTGAGGATATCTAAATACTACCCAACAGTGGGTGAATGTAGTCCCATTATACGAGTATAAGCATACCTACCAGTCAAAGGCATCAATCGGAGAAGTATTTTTAGTAGGTATCTAAATTATGGTTTAGATCGGTGATGGCTTAAAAAATAAAAAAATAAATATGATCATGACTGTAATCCTCGGGCTCGGTAGATATTTTCCTCAGATCTTTAGTTACTTAGATCTTTGTGGACATCTAAAGAGGGTAGTCAGAGGCACGTCCAAACATGACATTGGTACATGCCCACATTATGCACAGTAGTTAGTATTCCGTACATGACAGGTTGCAAGCCCATCGCCGCTTATAAGAATACTAACCTATGACACACCTTCGAATTTTTGGTTCTATGGTATGCCGGTTTCCTCACGCTGTTTTCCTAATAAATGATGATGAATATACTAGGTAGGTACCTAATTATCATTATTAAATCCTCGTAATTCTTTGAGAAAGCTTGGCCGTGCAGAACTGATGCTAACTGACAGTGACAGTCAAGCAGCGCATGCGTATTAGCTAGACTGGCATACAAATAAAAATAATCTAACCTTTCTGTCAAAACGTTTGTAATTAGCTTAGAAAAAACACTTTTATTTTGACATTATTGAAAGCAATAGCTGATACGTTCTACCTCTCCTCCTCCATCCCCTAAAAGAGGTGGAAAAATACTTCTGGAAAAAATCCATACAGCAAAAATGAGTTGGTTAGATGACAGTTTCTTTTTTTTTTGTCTTTTTTATTTTTATATTTTATTTCGAATGTTATTTCATAATTGAAAGTTCAATAAACGTCAGTTGATACTTTTGTCTATGCTTTTTTTGTTTATTTTATAGATATCATAGAAAAGCCATAGACACTTTTAACTTAATTATCCTATCAGATTACCAAAGATAATTATTATACTTACCTTCTTAATTTTCTTTTCTAGATTCAAGATTTTCGTGAATATATTCATTATTTAAGAAACCGGCCCAACTCAACGTTTCTTCTTCTTCTTCTTTTTTTATGTTATCTTTCTCCTAGAGATCCATTTTGCCAGTGTCAAGTGTATTGTTATAAATTAAGAGTTGTCAATGTCATTGGACATAATCCAATCTCTTCTATTTCTTTATTTTTTATGGCACTGTTTCATAGAGAATATCAGTGTCAAAGTGTATTTTGTATAAAAAGTATTGTCAACGTCACAGAGTCATAAAACGATTTTTTTTAGATACCTGGCAGAGAGTGCATTATCTATTGTCATGTCAAGTGTGTTACGCAGACGTTCGAACTATGTTTAAAAACTCCTTCGTTAAACACGTTTTGAAGTTCCCAGTTTATTACTACGATTGAAGGATTTTCTGCGATGCATTTGACTGACAGCTTTGTCGCTATAGTTTTATATTTTTTCTCGTGTTATTTTGAGTCTATTGCGTAATTTTGGTGGTTATTTTTTCAATAAAGCCCGAGTTCTTGACGCAAGTGTAAAATATGTGAATTAAAGTGAATAGTTCCTTTCTAAATCGTTCGGAGGAAATCCCGAGAATTTTGAACAAAACAGCCATCTTTTGTTTAAAAATGACTTGACAATTTGCCTGACTTTGTGCTACTACTAATTTAAAACTTGACACTGGCAAAATTTATCTCTCAGATGCCATTAAAAGTAGAAGAAGAGTATCAGGGTATTTGAAGTCAGTTTTCAACATTAATAAAAAATATTATTTATATCGATAAACTCCTAATTTCATCTCTGTCCCATCCCTATGGTGATGCAGGTGAACTTTATGTTAACTATCTCCTTAGAACATCACTTAACTCTACCACTGTATTTTATTACCGTTCAAAACTAATCCATAACCCATTTTGATAAGGTCTACAATCCTCTGAGCAACAATGGAATTTTAACCTTTTGATGCTGGGAAAAGTTTATCATTTAGAGTTGAAGATTGCAAACGAATTTTGGCCTTATTTCAATGGGATAGAGCAAAAATTTAGTTGTAGAGTTTTCAGTTTATACAATATTAGATGTTTCTAGAGATTCTATTTAGGTTATATTATTTAAGGTTGATTAAACATAAGAATAAACCCTCAGTATGGGAAAAACAGTGTTTTCCGTCACCGTTTTGAGGAGTAGGAAAGTAGGAATCTTAGTCAGCCGTATGCACAAAAACGTATTTGGCGACTGGCTTTAGACAATCGATATCTAAATAGAAATACCTAGTATTCGTTTTATTTTTCAAAAAGTCCGGGTTCGATTCCCGAGCTGAGTACGAGTTTTTTAAAATGTATTAATGCAGTTTTCTTTGTTACTAAAATCGATGACATGGTTCCTAAGAACATATCTTCGTAGGTCTTATAGTTTCAGACTTTCCCATACTGACCGATCTAAATGTTACACCATTAGAGATAAATAAAGATAAAGAGAGCGCTGGTGGTGTAGTGGTAGCACCCCTGCCTCACGATCTGAAGGACGTGGGTTCAAACCAGGGGCCTTACCACGAATTCATAATACCTACATTACTTACCGAATTAGTATTACATTGTCATTTCGTACCATGACCTATGCAAATTGTATGGAATTAGTGACGTTTCTATAATGGAATCGTTACGGAATCGTTCTGGAAGACTTCGTGGTAAGGCCCTGGTCGTGCACCAATGAGTTTTTCCATTCGAAAAATTTATGTGCGCAATGCCAGTGCTCTTAAACGGTGAAGGAAAACATCGTGAGGAAACCGGCATACCCTAGAACCAAAAATTCGAAGGTATGTGTCATAGGTTAGTATTCTTATAAGCGCCGATGGGCTTGCAACCTGTCACGTACAGAATACTAACTACTGTGCAAAATGTGGGCATGTACCAAATGTCATGTTTGGACTTGCCTCTGACTACCCCCTTTAGATATCCGCAAAGATCTAAGTATCTAAAGATCTGAGGAAATATCTACCGAGCCCGGGGATTACAGTCGTGATCATATACATACATACATATATACACTTGTTAATCTCTTTATAACTGTTGGCCTACAGTTTTTTATTCACTGAAGCCATTTCGTTTTATTTTTAAGAAAGTATTGAATTAGATTTTAATATAACTTTGAGGAGAAAGTGAAAGTAAATATTTAGTTTTAATTATGGAATTTAACTACAAGGTTTTTCAATAAAGTTCTTTGTAACGCTTTTTAATTTTACAAGTTAAAATAAAAATAATACTGAAGATGTTTCTAAGCTTTTACACGAGCGATTGGATTGCTCTATGACTTTTATTTACCCGACTGCGAAGCGAAGAAGGAGGGTAATGTGTTAGGGGTGTATGCATGTATGTATGTTTGTATGTATGCGGGTTTCTTTGGCTGTTGCTATAAACGGGTATTACACTACACGGTATTCAGGGCCCGGTAGTAAGGGAGCCTAACGCCTTACGCCCTGACTCTTATTACACCACTCTTATTTAGGGTAAGGCTCCCTGAATTCAGGGTAATGTAATAAGTGCTTTAACCCAAACGGCTGAACGGATTTTAACAAATGCAGTGTCGTTAGATTCATCGATCACAAAAGTGACAGAGACTTTACGAAATGTCAAAAAACTTAATATTGCGACTGTAAAAATGTATTTTCAGTTAAAATATATCATATACTCGTATTACTCAGGGATAATGTAGCATTCTAATGGAGAAAGAATTTTTGAAATCGGCCCATTAGTTTTTGAGTTTATTCGTTAAAAACAAAAATACAAAATTACAAAACTTTCCTCTATCTATAAATATTATAAAATTAATACTAATAAATATTATAAAGAGGAAAGTTTTGTATTTTTGTTTGTAACGAATTAACTCAAAAACTACTAGACCGATATCAAAAATTCTTTCACCATTAGAATGCTACATTATTCTTGAGTAACATAGGGTACATTTTATGTAAGTACCTAGCGAACAAAGCCGCGAGCGGAAGCTAGTATTAAATATCAGTATAGACGAAAAAAAACGCGCGGATGGAGAGCATTTGTTTGTTCATTTATTCTGTGGATAATCGTACTAATATTATGAACGCGAAAGTTTGTAAGAATGTAATTATGGATATCTGGATGTATGTTTGTACTCTTTCACGTTAAAACGGCTGAACGGATCTGAATGAAATTTGGCACAGATATAGATTATAGTCTGGAATAGTACATAGGCTACTTTTTATCCCGGAAAAATGTACGGTACCCGCTGGATAGATTGTTTTGGTTTTTTAAGGTACCTCGCGGGCTTAGCCGTGGGTGGAAGCTAGTGTTATACTGTTTGGTCACATCCTTAGTGACGTCACTGAACTTAGCAGCTAGATGCAGCTTAGATTATTCCAAGTAATCCTGACTGTGCCACACCGACGCGACACAAAGCCTACAGGAACTAAGATAAGCCTGGAAACGTCACAGCTGCTTGAGACGAATCAGCTCCAACTCTGCTCAGTATCCAGAAGAATAAAGTACCTGGGTGACCGAGGGTTCGCTCGGTTTTTTTTTTTGAGAGCTTTGAGAAGTATGTGTGGTTTAACTTTGAATGACAGAGTGAAGAACAGTGTGATAAAAAGTTGTGGAGTGAAAGAAGACGTAGTGATGAAAATTGAGAAGGGTATGTTATGATGGTTTGGGCATGTAAATAAATAAATAAATTAATAAATAACACTGGACAGTCCACACAGCATCATCTAGCCCCAAAGTAAGCTACTCAAAGCTCGTGTTATGGGTACTAGTTAACTGATATATTAAATACATTATTATAGTTATTTTTTATATATATGTATAAAATCGTAATCTCGGAAACGGCTCCAGCGATTTTCATGAAATTGCAGGGGGTTTTGGGGGCGATAAATCGATCTCGCTAGGTTTCATTTTTAGAAAACGTCGTTTACCCCAAAAAATCGAGCAAAGCTCGGTCACCCATCATCATCATCATCATCAGCCTATAGCAGTCCACTGCTGGACATAGGCCTCCCCTAATGAGCGCCATTGCGCCCTGTCTTCAGCTCGACGCATCCAGCCTCCACCAGCAGCCTTTCGCAGATCGTCACTCCACCTAGCCGGAGGGCGTCCTACACTACGTTTGCCGAGCCACGGTCTCCACTCGAGAACTCGTTTACCCCAACGGTTATCGGTTCTTCGACAGATATGGCCAGCCCACTGCCACTTCAGCTTGCTAATTCTCTGAGCTATGTCGACAACCTTAGTTCTGTGTCGGATAGTCTCATTACGGATTCTATCCTTCAGAGAAACTCCGAGCATAGCTCGTTCCATAGCTCGCTGAGCGACTTTAAACTGGTGAACTAGCCTTACCGTGAGTGTCCACGTTTCGGCTCCGTATGCCATGACAGGTAGGACGCACTGGTTGAAAACTTTCGTTTTCAGACATTGTGGTATGGGTGGCGAGAAGACTCGACGTAACTTTCGAAAAGCTGCCCAACCCAGTTGAATCCTCCTCTTAGCCTCCTTCTCAAAGTTGTCTCTACCTAACTGTAAAATCTGTCCGAGGTATGTGTACTGCGAAACAACTTCAAGAAGGTTGCCATTAACAGCGACAGGTCTCGGGTCAATTCGGTTATTAACCATGACTTTGGTCTTATCCAAATTCATGCCGAGACCCATCATCCGCGAGGCTGATGCTAGGTCGTCCAGCATCTGTTGCAGCTCCTCCAGCGACTCCGCCAGTAAGACTATGTCATCTGCGAATCGTAAGTGTGAGATGTGCTCGCCATTTATGCTTATGCCCATGCCTTTCCAGTCCAAAGTCTTAAACATATCCTCCAGCGCGCTTGTGAACAGTTTCGGAGATATTACATCTCCCTGTCTCACTCCTCTGCGCAGCTGGATGGGCTTAGACTGCTGGTCCTGTACTCGGACACTCATGGTGGCGGCTTCGTACAGACATCTCAACACTTTCTTACGGCACTGTCAACACTGTCTTACGGCATTTTGTTATGGGGGAGTGCTGCAGATATTAATACTATATTTGTGTTGCAGAAGAGGGCTGTTCGTGCAATTTATAACATGGGTCCTAGAGAATCTCTTAGAGATAAGTTTAAAGAAATAAACGTCATGACAATGCCATGTCAGTATATATATGAAAACTTGATGTATGTTCACAAAAACATTAATTTATTTAGGAAAAATAGTGATAATCATAATGTTAATACTAGACTTAAAAATAAACTCGCTGTTCCCACGGTTAGGCTCACTAAAGTAAGTAAATCCTTTAAAGGGCAATGTGTACGCTTCTATAACAAGATCCCAAGTGACATGCTTGATTTATCAATTGGAAAATTCAAAAATGTAATTAAACAGAAACTGTCTAGAAAAGCTTATTATAAAATATCAGAGTATTTAGATGATAAAAAAGCTTGGGATGAATCAGCTCCAACTCTGCTAGGTATTCCTTACAAAATTAGCAAGGATCATACAAAAAAAGCGCTAGGGCCCAGCGAGTTTCTTGCCAGTTCTTCTCGCACTGGGGATAGGACTGGAACTGGCACTTAGACTCACCTAGTATGTAAGACGTTTCAAAGTGATCCCTGTGATTCTATTGAAAATAAACATATTTTGATTTTGATTTTGATTTTGACTTCGATATAACGATAGTCTACTTGGCATCGCTGTAAGGATTCCAAAACAGCCCGGGTTTCGACAGAGTCAAGGCCTTCTCATAGTCCACAAAAGCCAGACACAGGGGCTGATTATACTCTTCTGACTTCTGTATAATCTGCCTCACTGTGTGAATGTGGTCTATGGTGCCATATCCTCCGCGAAACCCGGCCTGCTCCGGTGGCTGGTATTCGTCGAGTCTTCTGGCGAGACGATTCGTGAGAACCCGAGAGAATAGCTTATAAACGTGGCTCAAGAGCGAGATAGGTCTGTAATTTTTAAGAAGAGTCTTATCTCCCTTCTTAAAAAACAAAACCACCAAGCTCTCGTTCCACGCCTTTGGAGTTCTCCCACAGAGAAGGACGGAGTTAAAGAGGTTCTGCAGCTCCTGCACAACAGGAGCTCCTCCTGCCTTCAGAAGCTCTGAGGTCACTCCGTCTTCACCGGGGGCTTTTCCATTTTTAAGCTGACTCAGGGCCAACACGATCTCGTCTTTGCTGATTTCCGGCAGGTCGTCGGTGTAGTGGCGGGTGAGGGTGGCTCTGGAATCGCGGCTGTTACGCTGGGGGCAAGGAGCATGTGCCGCATATAGCCGGCCATAGAAGTCCTCGATCTCTGACAATATCTCCGGCTTTGACAATACGGTTCGGCCATCGCGTGTTGTTAACTTCGTCAGATGGCTCCTGCCAAGCTGCTGAGTGAATACTTTGGACCCTCGGTTTCGCTCTATTGCCTCTTCAATGAGACGTGTGTTGGAGCTCCGAAGGTCGCGCCGTACCATCTTCGCAATTCGCTTGTTCAGGTCTGGCCTCTCTGACGAAGTGGCCTGAGTGGTTTCCCGTCTTTTTGTCATTAGCCGAAGAGTCTCATCCGAAAGTTTGGACTTCTTGCCTTTAGGCTGCATTTGGCAGAATTTGATGCCCTCGTCCCTTAGTGCTCCAACCACGTTTCGTAGGGCCTCATCAACGTCCTCGGTGGGTTCCGCAGCAACGAATCTATCACCAAGAAGCTTTTGAAACTTTTCGGTGCCCGCCATGATCTGGAGCAGATTGGGTCGGAGCGTGGACTTCATCAGACGGTTTCTTTCAAGTTTAAGATTGATATTGAGCCTCTGACAAGTCTGTGATCAGATCCGGTATTAAACCTGTTGATCACGGAGACATCTCTGAATATGTGCCTTTTATCCGTCGTAATGAAGTCAATCTCGTTTTTTGTCACATTGTCGGGGCTTCGCCACGTCCACTTCCTGTGGGGCTTCTTCTCAAAGAACGAGTTCATCAAGAAGAGCCCCTCCTTCTCTAGGAAGTTGACGAGCATTTGCCCCCTGTGATTTCTGCTTCCATATCCATGCGGGCCCACTCTGGATTCGTCACCAACTCGGACTCCCACTTTGTCGGTCACCCAGGTACTCTATATACTTGTACTATGTGAATGGGACAGTTGGAAGAGGAAGATCTCGGCGTACGTACCTCGATCAAATTGAGGACGTTTTAGAGAAAGGCCAGGTCCAGAGTACCCTAAACTGACGCGCATGAAGAATGTAATGAGAGTGAATGAAGCAAGAGGTATGTCAGGATCGTAGCAAGTGGAGATCCGTGGTCTCTGCCTACCCCGTCGGGAAACAGGCGTGATTTTTATAAATATAATTATAATCTGAATCTCGAAAACGGCAACACTAAAGCTACTTGACAATAGATGGCGTTGTTAAGCGAACGTCGTAAGAAAAAAAGTAAAGCTCATAGAATATCCATAGTAATTGCGGAAATGAAACCTTTCGTAATACCGATTCAACGATAGGCACTGAGAGCGATTAGTATGAACATTTTGATTGAATCCGAGTTCCGTAATCGCACTACAGTTCTGTCCAGTTAATTACTATATACAAAATTAAACTAAGAATAACTAAATAAATAAATAATGCTGGACAAGCCACACAGCATCATCTAGCCCCAAAGTAAGCTACTCAAAGCTTGTGTTATGGGTACTAGATAACTGATATATTTAATACATTATATACATAGATACATATTTTTTATTATACATAGAAAACACCCAGACCAACGGAACAAATTTCTGCAGATCGTACACTTTATTCCGCGGCGGGAATCGAACCCGCAACCTTTTGCGTCGCAGGCGGACTCTCGCTCGCTGCTCTACTGAGGTCGTCTAACATAACAATACACACTAATAGGACAGTGGTGGTAATTCGGTTGTTTTGCAGACTAACTTAAAAAATGCTACAATAGGTACGATCTTATTCGGTTTACTATAATGACCAAATTAGCGTAACATTTTTGAATGACAGTTTCAAAAAGATCTAAAATTGACATACCTTCTTCTTCTTCTTCTTCCTGCCCTTTTCCCACGTTATGTGGGGTCGGCACAACATGTGATCTTCTTCCATTTCCCTCTATCATTCGTCATCTCAGTACTCACTACTTTCTTACCCATGTCATCTTTCACACAGTCCATCCATCTTTTCTTCGTCCTACCTCTCCCCCTGTATCCATCCACATTCATATCTAACACTCTCCTCGTCACATGACATTCATCTCTTCTCATAACATGCCCATACCACGTTAACCTATTACTCCTCATCTTTTCTGTCACCGGTGCCACTATTATAATTATAATTATATTAATTGACATACCTAATCATTCTAATTTAATTAATTTTCCACCATTTTCACGTAGCTTTAGTCAACACCAATTTACATGGCTTCTAAAATAAGCTAAAACACGTCAAACATACGTCAGTTTAGTCAAATTTAGAATTGTAATTTAAAATGTTTACGCTATTATAGTATTTGATGTGAACAAAATAAGGTCGCGTTTTTTTCATCATTTTTTTAGTTAGTTTTAGTTAGTCCGCGGTACAACAGAATCACCACCAGTAACTGATTGTTAGGACAAAATAAAAACTTTTATGTACAAAAAATAATAGATGCTGATGTTTATACACCATCCAACATGTTGCACGACTGTCGCCACATCTAAACGCAGCATTAGCGTGGCTTAAGTAACGATCTTACTTATAGCCTAAACGTTATAGACCGAGCTATATTAAAATGAAACAGAACCAGTTGATTTACGTAGACGCCTGAGGCGAGCCGACCAACTTGCGCCCAGAGCATGCCATAAGGGAAATCAAGGTAGGTACAACAGAAGTGTGGTTTGTGTGGTGCTAGGACAAAGGGGAAGCGGATATATGAAATTTACCAACTTCTAAAGCCTTCAAAAGCAGAGAGCGCTGGTGGTGTATTGGTAGCACCCCTGCCTCACGATCCGAACGGGGTTCGAATGATCGTGCACCAATGAGTTTTTCTAGCTGAAAAGTGTATGTGCGCATGCTGTG
This sequence comes from Cosmorhoe ocellata, assembly GCA_963675405.1. Lineage (NCBI taxonomy): Eukaryota > Metazoa > Arthropoda > Insecta > Lepidoptera > Geometridae > Cosmorhoe > Cosmorhoe ocellata. The sequence continues at coordinate 3,015,414 of OY776273.1, forward strand.
CTCTTAAACGGTGAAAGAAAACATCGTGAGGAAACCGACATACCCTAGAACTAAAAATTCAAAGGTGTGTGTCATAAGTTAGTATTCTTATAAGCGGCGATGGGCTTGCTACCTGTCACGTACGGAATATTAACTACTGTGCAAACTACTAGCAAAATGTGGTAAATGTCATGTTTGGACGTGCCTTTTTAGATATCCTCAAAGATCTAAGTCACTAGAGGTCTGAGGAGATATCTACCGAGCCTGGGGATTACAGTCGTGATCATGAATGCTAAAGTCTTTCAATTTACCTGACTGCAAAGCAGGTATTGTAGCAGGACGTATTTTGATTGTTTGTTAAATTATTCGCTCACTTGAGCAGGCTTATAGTCATAGACCTTACTGCCTAGTCTTGCGTAAATTAATTTCTTCCGTTTTCTATAATCTAACTTAATCTAACCTAACCTAACCGTCATTTTCTCCTTGGCAGGAATCTTCGGACGTATTTTGACAAAGAAGGTGTCAAATCTATCTTTTTCTTCTTTTTCTTTCTTCTTTGTTATGGCATTTGTCTCTTTTGAGACCAATTTTGCCAGTGTCAAGTGTTTAAATTAGTAGTATTGTCAATATCACAAAGTCAGTCAAATTGTCAAGTCATTAAACAAAAGATGGCTGATTTGTTCAAATAAGTAGGTACCTAGGTGTAGGCATCTTTAACATCAAGAATACCTAGCCTTCTTAGTCTAGTTATCTAGATTCTAGATCAATCTTCTAGAATTAGATATTGTCAGTTTTATTTCAGCGAGCCAAAGCTTGAATCATTTGAATGACCCGAATTTTCGCTGGTCTTAGATATATTTAGCCTTGAAGTGTCTATACTGATTGATCGTCTGTAAACGTTATAAATAAACACATAGCAGTAGGTAAGTCGCCCCTAGGATTCACGCAAACTGAGATATTATAAACAATTTAAAGAAACTTAAATAAATAAATATAAGTGGACATTTCACACAACGCCATCTAGTCCCAAACTTAGCAAAGTGTAATTTGGGAGCCAGATATCTGTTATGATATATTAACCAGACAGAGAACAAACATCTGCGTTCATCACACAAATGTTAGTCCTGGGCGGGGATCGAACCCACAACCTGCAGCGCAGGAGGCAGAGCTACTACCACTGAGCTGTGTGGACAGTTTAGTTAGATTAAATAGATTACTCGTTGGACATTACACAGAAACAAAAATGACTAGCTCATTGAAGAAAAAGTGAGAGTGAAAGTGAATGAAGCAAAAGAGGTATGTCAGGATCGTAGCAAGTGGAGATTCGTGGTCTCTGCCTACCCCGTCGGGAAACAGGTGTGATTTTATGTACCTATGTATGTATGTATGTATGTATGTAATGTATGACTGTAGTTCAATGGATAGCTTTATCGTTAACAGCGTTTTCTGAGAAGACAAAGTGATTGTGATTTGGCCAAACAAAAACTACACTTTTGTCGTTAAAGTTACAATATCTATCGAAAGATAGTTTTTGAAATCGCTAGTTTCTATAACTTATTCAACTCCCAAAACCACACCCGAACTGGTGGTGGACTACAAAATTCATGACCTACCTACTTACAAGCAGGCCCTACTCCTCTTACCTTATAATTGGAATCTAAGATTACACCCCCAATTAGTTAGGGGTAAGATTTTCGGGGATTGTTTTCTGATAGTGTGTAAAGTTTGTTTATCTATGGCCAGGTTGTTAGCAACACTTACACTTTGTTAAAGTAGCGTAAGATTTTTTTTAAAATTAATAATTGAGAAGAGGTAATTATATAAGTGGACAAATGGTCAGAGGGTCACAAAATGGTATCCTAGAGAAGGCAAAAGAAAAAGAGGAAAACCACAAAATAGGTGGGACAATGACTCAGACAAGTTGCGGGAGTAATGTGGTATAGAGTAGCCCTAGAAAGATTAGAATGGAAGAGGTTGGAAGAGGCCTTTGCCGACTGGCAAACAGATCTACAAAAAGTAAACAAACTTGGAATATTAGACTAATACTAAAATAAAAAATATATTAAAAGTGCTATTATATTGTTAATTTAAATTTTAGTGTGCATTGTGGATCTGAATAAAAAAGGCTTTATTATTATTATTATTAATTATATATGTAAGTTCCAAAATGCCAGAGAGCCAAGAGAAAAAGAGATTACTTAGGTTATATTTTTCAAGCAGAAAAATTTGTTGCACGACTGGATTCAAACCCACGACCTTAACATCGGTAGGTGGAGCTACTACTACTAGATAGCCAGTGCTTTTACTGAAAATTCTGTTCAAATATACAAATCTAGGCGAAGACGCGGGCGGGTCAACTAGTGTATAATATTACCACTAGTTATAATACATGCATCCGGCTTTCCCTGATTCAAGTGGCTTTTGATTAATTAATGCTTACGGAAATAGTTACACGCGTGGAATAACAATATTAATGACTAGCTGTTACCCGCGACTATGTCCAAGAAAATCCACCAACGTAACATTTAATTATTACACCTTGGATTACATGATTGAAGTTTTAGTAGTGATATTTTTTTTCTTGTAATGAATTTTATATAGCCTATGTTACTCAAGGATAAATTAGCTTGGTGAAACAATTTTTGATAATATCCTTCTTTTATGAACTCTATTTAAAAAAACACCCGACTGAAAGCAAAGACTATAAAAACTTATTATTATTATTATTATTTAGCCATCCATTACTGTCCCACTGCAGGGCAAAGGCCTCCCTTCCCATCTTCCACTTATTAGTAATCTTCGTAAGTTAATATTCCGCCTCGTAGCCATATAACTCCGTTCTTGAACAACATGTCCCTGTTAAACATGGATTCACGTCGGCTTCTACACCTGGGAGGACTAGTCTTTGATATTGTAAAGTTTGGAAAGCCTGAGTATCTAAAATCGAAACTTAATTTCGTATCTGATAAAAGGACGTTACGCTCAGTCAGATCTGCACTGTTCTATCACGATCACAAGACCGCAGCTTTCAGAGGAAGTTTTAGATACTCGGCAACGAAGTGCTGGAACAATATTCCTCCCCCAATCCGTAATGTTAAAACTAAGTACACATTTAAAATACATTTTAAAAAGTTTTTGTTACGGAAACAGATTGACGGTATTCCTAAGCGCTTCGTATGCCAAAAATAAAACTACCATCTGTTTGCACTCTGGTTGTGTAGGTATGTCACTACTAAGAATGTAGGAAACGCCTATTTTAGTTCATCATTATGATTACACAAACACAAACATCTAGTAGCTAGGTACACATTACACTTGAAACTCGTTCTGCTCACTCCCAATGGGTTATGGCTGAAAATCAGTGTTTTTGCTTTCTTAGCAAATGTCACGCTGAGCCAGCACCTTTTTGGCTTACTGCAGCACACACAGACATTCTACTTAGATTTTTTATCTAAGTTTCTGTTTCTTTTTGTCCACTGTATTTTATTATTGTTTTTTTTTTACTAGTGTTTGTATAACTGCTGAAGTCTGTATGTGTGTGTCTGAAGTAACCAATAAAGTTTTTATCTATCTATCTATCTATCTAAGTTATTAGTACCTGGATGACCGAGCTTTGCTCGTTTTTTGGGGGTAAACGATGTTTTCTAAAAATGAAACTTGGCTAGATCGATTTATCGCCCCCAAAACCCCCTGTATACTAAATTTCATGAAAATTGTTGGAGCCGTTTCCGAGATTCAGATTATATATATTTATACAAGAATTGCTCGTTTAAAGGTATAAGATTAGTCATTATTATTGGTCTTTGACTGAAAGTAATCAAAATTAGCCTCTAACAGCCGCCATATTGTATTTTTTGATATTTTATTAGTCTATCATTACTCTAGGTGATCTTGACAATTCTAATTACACTTTTTTTGACAAAATACGTCCAATCGTTTGGGATACAGCGATAAGGAACTAATATACATACACCCCAAAACATTACCCTCCTTTGCAGTTGAATAAGAAGAAACTGAGGCGTTTTGACAAAGAGTAATAAACTAGAAACAAAGGATTCCTTTTTTCATTTAGGGGTGCACTTAATTCCCGAAATACAGCCCCTAAGAGGGTACAATTGGAAGATGAAGCTTCTAAGAAAATAAATTTTCTCAAAGTCGCGGACGTCCCAAAAGTAGTTAATTAATAAAGCTTTAAAACAACATAAACCTCTTTTCCAATTCGCTAGATAAAAATTCTTTGTAAAAACTTGCGTTTTATAATAGCAACTGACGTTAGATTAGGCAATAGATAAAATCAACATGTCTCGCTATCTGGGGCCTTACCACGAAGTCTTCCAGAAAAATTTCGTAACGATTCCATTATAGAAACGTCACTACTTCAATACAATTTGTATAGGTTATGGTACGAAAATTACAATGTAATATTAATTCGGTAATGTATTATGAATTCGTGGTTAGGCCAAATTAGTAGTATTTATTGCAAGAGTTGAAAAACCTAAATGATAGAACTAAAAAAGGTTTTAAAAAGGACGGAAATGTCTAGTATTCAGTATTTATAATGGATTTCCGCAAAGTTACGTCTGAATCAATCATTTATCTTAAATTTTTGACATTTTGTATAAACCTGTCACTCTTGCAATCCAGAGGAATCCAGTGACACCTTATTTGTCAAAATCTGTTCAGCCATTTGGCTCTAACGACAGCAAAAAAAAACTCGCATGCATATACCTACACCCAAAAGACACTAACCTAATTCTTCGCTCCGCAGTCGAGTAAAAACAAACAAAGATGATTTATACCGGAATACCGAAGAGCCTTTTTAAATATTGAGACGGATGAACTCTACTTATTTATGATGTTTCCGTATACGTTTTTGACGGTTAACCAGTGAACTCAAATATTTGAAAAGATATCTATAGCTAAAGTCTAAACAGGCTATATTTTACGACAATTTGTGACTGCAATTATTGGCAAACATTGCCCAGCCATCAAACAAACATTTTAGTGCATTTTATGGCTGAGCAATCAATTGCAGGCAACATGTTGCAATATGGCTGCAATAGTATGCCCTTTGATTAAGAACCCTTTAATGAGCCATACAATCCAGCAACAATGGCCGACGAAATGACGCTCATCGCAGCCGCTTACATTGTTTTGGCAGAAAAACGAAAAAAAGGACACGAATGTGGATTCGACCCTACCTAAGCCTAGCCTAAAATATGTGGCTATAATGCCGGGCCATCCTTAAAATATTGCATAGTGTGGCTGGTATTGCTAGCAATGTTGCCGGCCACAGTATTGCAGCCACAAATTGTCGTAAAACATAGCCCGTTTAGACGCCCCTTTACACATCCACAAACATTATTGTGGATGACGTCTTGTCATTTTCTATCTAACTGGCGATTCAGTACTTCTAATGCACCGTACTCACATACGGTTTTGCTCGATCGAGCTATCATGTCGAGCCTACATTTGATGCAGATTACTACTAGACGCGAGCCTTCGAGCCGTGGGTTATGCGGTCCACACGTTAATTTTTACTCGTTTTGGAGTAAAACTATCGAGTAATACCGAATGTGAGTACGGACACTTACACAGCCTTAAACATTATTTGTGGATGTAAGAAGTACTGTACGTCTACCATGAGTTGTCACATTTAGATCGGCTGACGTCACTACAGTAGTAATAGTACGTTACTATGACATCTGTCGAAATTGTTACTCATGGCACCAAATTCTAAGCAAATGAATGAAGCGCAAACAACAGTCGCTGTAGTACGCTGTGACGTAGGATAGTTAACTACATGACGTTTTAGTACCCAACTATCCGCTAGAGGCGCTGTACAAGTTTTCATACATTTTTTTAAGTACAGTCGCTAGCGAGTGTAGATTGTGAAAACTCATGGTAGACCTACTGAATCGCCAGTTAGATAGAAAAGGTCAGCCTAGATAGAAAATACACCTGGGGCCTTACCACGAATTCATAATACATTACCGAATTAGTATTACATTGTTATTTCGTACCATTACCTACGCAAATTGTATGGAAGTAGTGACGTTTCTATAATGGAATCGTTATGGAATCGTTCTGGAAGACTTCGTGGTAAGGCCCCTGACACTGGCAAAATTGATCTTTAATCGTTAATTGATCGTTATGTATGGAGATGTCACCCAGTTGTCACGTTGTAACATGCCCGCATCTCCAGTGACGAAACAATCACGGAGACAAAAGTAACCCGTGCGCTATCTCTAAGAGACAGTAGTTACCATAAGTAAAGAAAATGTAAAATGTTCTTATCAGTTCTTCTCGCACTGGGGATAGGACTGGAATTGGCACCTAGACTCACCTAGTATGTAAGACGATTCAAAATGATCCTTGTGATATTACTGAATAAAGATTATTGACTATTGTAGCTATCACAACGGATTTTCTGCCATGCATTCGACTGTTAATTTTGTCGCTCTAATTTTTATTTTGGTGTAATTTTGGTAGTTATTTTTTAAATAAAGCCAGAGTTCTTGACGCGAGTGTGAAATATGGAATTAAGTGAATAGTTCCTTCCTAAATACATCGCAGAAAATCTCGTGAATTTTGAACAATACAGCCATCTTTTGTTTAAAATTGACTTGACAATTTGACTAATTTTGACAATACACAATACTACTAATTTATACACTTGACACTGGCATTTTGGAATGGCAATTGATCTCAAAAGAGAGACAAATGTGATAAACAAAGAAGTTATCAAGAAAACTTGTTATATTTTACCTGGATGTTACTTGCGATTTCGTCAGCAAAAATCCATCAATAAATAATAATAAATAAATAACTAGATGATGCTGTGTGGACTGCTGGACAGTCCACACAGCATCATCTAGCCCCAAAGTAAACTACTCAAAGCTTGTGTTATAGGTACTAGATAACTGATAATATTTAATACATTATTTATATACATAGATAGATATTTTTTATAATACACAGAAAACACCCAGACTAACGGAACAAATTTCTGCAGATCGTACACAAATTTGTTCCGCGGCGGGAATCAAACCCGCAACCTCTTGCTTCGCAGGCGGACTCTCGCCCGCTGCGCCACTGAGGTCGTCAAATGAAATTTCTATGAAGTGCAAAAAGCGGTCACCCATCCAAAAACTGACACAGCTTTTTCAAATGTTCATTCGTTAATTTAAAATGTGCAAAGTATAATACCTTTTCAGACATCCCTGTTTGCTAAAAGGGTTGAGTATTTCATTTTTACAAAGAAAATCCTTTGATTTCATAATGAAAAATTAAATATAACATGTACCCACTATAAAAACATTTTTGGGTAAATATTTTATACAAAAAACCTTTTAAACCCTGCGTCTGATAACAAAGATGATTTATAAATTAGCAGTTTTTTATATTAAAATATTTGATAGTTATTGTTGAGTTATGTATCTAAACATCGTTGTGTTTATAATAATAATAATAATAATAATCACCCGGTTTATACTTAATATGTTAAGTGTATAGAAGGTGATTCAGACCCTGAAAATGAACAGTGGGGTACAATTCCTAAGAGTTATAATTTCAGATATCCATATAAATGTTTTTAATTTACAACAGAAGGTACAAAGACGGAAACAAAGACAAAGGGTTAAAAAAGTTGATAATGTTTCACGCAAGTTTACATTATTTGTAAAGTAAATTTTGAAGAAAATTTCTTCGCATTCACAAAAGTCGTTATTCGCGTAATTGTCGAGAATCGCCTCCCTTCGTATAGCATGCAAGGTTTAGGACACCCTGTATTAGATAGATAAATAAAAATATGTTATAAAAATGTCATCTTTCATGCTACACACAATTTCAATACGCTCTTTCCACCTGAGACTATAATTAAGTGCTTAAGGTATTCGCGGAGAAGACAGAACGAAGTGAAATTAAATGAATGTAGGTACCGCTAGAAAAACAGATAAATATGTCATGTGCGGAATTGTCATGAATAAGAGAAATAATAACTTGCAACGTGACGTGATCGTACTGAGAAGCGTCAGCAGATAAAATATTTATTAATTACTAGCCTATCCTACTAATATTATAAATGTGAAAGTTTGAAAGAATGTATGGCTGTGTGAATGTATGGATGTATCTTTGTTACTCTTTCACGCTGAAACAGCTGAACGAATCTGGATGAAATTTGGCACAGATATAGATTATGGTCTGGAATAGCACATAGGCTACTTTTTATGGCGGAAAAATGTACGGTTCCCGTGGGATAGATTGTTTGATTGTTGGTGTTTTTTAAAGTGCTTATCACGTGGGCGAAACCATGGGCGGAAGCTAGTTCTAAAAACATAACTAGGGATTAGTGTGAAGAAAAGCACCAGTGACAGAGTAGGTACTCAGGATAAAGTAGGTATAATTAAGTAAGTACCGCCAGAAAAACAGATAGACGAAATTAATTGCGAATAAGGGGACAATAGCTTGGATTGCGGTCCACGAGGGAGCGACAGCAGAAGAAAATATCTCAGATATTTTTTTTCTCAAATATTCAAAGATGAGCTATCTGTGGATCGTTTGTAATGGTCTATAAATAGCTCAAATTTTCTGTTACTCGGCTAACTAGAAAAATGCTGAAATACGTGTAAAACTTATTTTTTTTACTAAAAGACTAAATTAGACTATTACATCAAAATTACAATTTAAAAAAGCTAAAATTGTCATTTTGTAGCTTTAATTTCCAATTGACAATCCTTTAAAATACACGCCAGTTTAGTCAAAATTTAAGAGATGTCATTCAAAATTTCCACGCTAATTTAGTCTTTGGGTTAAATAAAATGATATCATGCGTATTTTGACATTTAACAATTTAACAATTCTATTTATACCACCATTATTAATCATGCGATATATGTATTTCTTCTTCTTTTTCTTCAATCATAGCATCTATCTCTTATAGAACAAATTACATCTGTCTCTTAAACAAAAGATGGCTGATTTGTTCAAATTTCTCGGGATTTCCTCCGATGGATTTAGAAAGGAACTATTCACTTTAACTCACAATTTTACATTCACGTCAAGAACTCGGGCTTTATTAGAAAAATAACCACCAAAGTTACAAAATAAAACTCAAAATAACACGAGAAAAAATTTAAATACTAGTGACAAAGTTGACAGTCAAATGCATTGCAGGAAATCCAAGGTATGTATCTAAGAGTATTGCCTGACTGTTTTTGAAAATTTTTGACATATTTTATCAAAATGTAATTTTTCAGGACATAGGCCCTAAACTGTTTTGCTGCCACTACGTCACGCGCTACGCCGTGACAATCTGTATGTTTGTACATTATTAAATACGTACCATTCTGACTGACGTACTTATATACGTGTGTACTTACGTGTGGCCACAGAACCACCTAATATTATTACTTATAGATTGGCCACTCTACTAATATTATAAACGCGAATGTTTGTATGAAGGCCTTTATTTAGGAGGACTAAAATGTTTACGCTAATTTAGTCTTTAAAGTGAACAAAATAAGATCATATTCTCGGAACAACAGAATTACCGTTTATTAGTAAAAATCGCTGAAAAAGTAAAGAGCGCTGGTGGTGTAGTGGTAACACCCCTGCCTCACGATCCGTAGGTCGTGGGTTCAAACCCGGTCGTGCACCAATGAGTTTTTTCATTCGAAAAATTTATGTGCGCAATGCCAGTGCTCTTAAACGGTGAAGGAAAACATCGTGAGGAAACCGGCATACCCTAGAACCAAACATTCGAAGGTATGTGTCATAGGTTAGTATTCTTATAAACGGCGATGGGCTTGCAACCTGTCACGTACGGAATACTAACTACTGTGCAAAATGTGGGCATGTACCAAATGTCATGTTTGGACTTGCTTCTGACTACCCCCTTTAGATATCCTCAAAGATCTAAGTATCTAAAGATCTGAGGAGATATCTGGGGATTACAGTCGTGATAATATTTTTTTTTTTTTTTTTTTAGTAAAAATTTACCGCTAACGAAAATTTCAGGAAGGCTCGATTTTTTTTTATAAATAATAAATAAATAAATATTGGTGGAAATTTTACACAACGCCATCTAGCCCCAAACTAAACAAAGCTTATATATAATTAAATACCTATAAGTAGGTATATATTTTTCGTAGATACATATGACCAACATTACATAATAACACCTAGCCACAGAACAAACATCTGCGTTCATCACACGAATGTTTGTCTTGGGAATCGAACCTACAACCTGCAGCGCAGAAGGCAGAGCTACTACCGACTGAGCTGTGAGGGCAGTAAATAAATCCTACTAATATTATAAACGCAAAAGTTTGTATGGATGTATGGATGTATGTTTGTTACTCTTTCACGCTAAAACGGCTGAACGGATCTGAATGAAATTTGGCAAGATATAAATTATGGTCTGGAATAACACATAGGCTACATTTTATCCCGAAAAAATGTACTGTTCCCGTGGGATAGCGATGTTTTTGTTTTAAAAGGTATCACGCGGGCGAAGCCGTGGGCGGAAGCTAGAAAATAAATATTGATGGACAGTTTACACGACGCCATCTAACCCCAAACTAAGCAAAGCTTTTATTATGGGAACATAGCTGATAGATTAATTACTTATATCCTATTTTTGTAAATACATACATAGAATACATAACACCCAGACATAGAACAAACATCGGTGTTCATCACACAAATGTTTATCCTGGGTGAGGATCGAACCCACAACCTGCAGCGCAGAAGGCAGAGCTACTACCAACTGAGCTGTGAGGCCAGTAAGAAGTGTTTAGCTTTTATGTTTTAGGGAGTGACATGGCTCAATGCTCAATCTATAAGTGCCTACGTATATCCAGTATAGTATGTACGGAATGTACAATAGGTACGGTATGTACGGTATGTACGAATTCAGTCTCTTTTTTGGTATCTCAAATCGTGACCTTTTGGGCTTCTACCAAGGACTTTAACACGATATTTTTTGTCTTGTACCAAAGCCAGCACTGGTGGTCTAGTGGTAGTGGCTCATATGATCCTAAGGTCTAAGGTTCGAATTATTTAGTTATTCAGACTATAATCTATATCTATGCTAAATTTTATCCAGATCCATTCAGCCGTTTCAGCGTGAAAGAGTAACAAACATACATCCAAACATCCAGACAACCATATATTCTTACAAACTTTCGCGTTTATAATATTCGAAGGATTTTATTTACCATCCACATTTAAATTTGTAACATGGCTTTCCTCCCACCGTATAACATGTCCACACCACGCCAACCTATTACTCTTCAACTTTTCTATCACTGGCGTTATTTTCAAACTTCCTCTAATATGCTCATTCCTTATCTTATCCATCCTCGTCACTCCACACATCAAAAAATAAAATGTCTAAATGACAAACTTATTTAGGTAAAAATGAGTCAATTGACTGACTGTTCCCTTAGGAATTGGTTGATCCCGAAAACTGACTAGAAGTTTGCCACACAAATATAAGCTTTAACCATCATACTGACGTGTCATTTTCCTTTACAACTACAGCTACGAGTCAAATCATTTGACGTAGCACCGCGTAAACCTTTCGTAGCACTTGTTTATATTAAGAAAATCGTATTTAGAGGTTAAAATTTTGTATTTTTATCCAAATGAGATTCTGCAGAGAAATGCCCTTAAGTGATACGTCTGAAAGCATGTCCACACTTGTGACATTCCGCCATGACCGTAACAAAAACGCGTGACAACCAGACGAATATCGGAGCGGAAAAAGCGCAGATTTTGCCATGACATGTCAAAACCCGCGTGACATTGATCTGTAATGTAGATTTGTTTCGACGTAATAGGTACGCCATGGAAGCAAAACGTCTACAGTTGAGAAAATATTGCTTTTACAAAGCAAAATATCATTAAAAACAACCCCAGTTTAAATGGTCTTAAGAGCAAAATGTCCGTAATTAAAGAAATGGTTCTAACTAATGAACTAGCGTTAGATAAGAATACATTATAACACCCAGACAGAACAAACATCTGCGTTCATCACACAAATGTTAGTCCTGGGTGGGGATCGAACCCACAACCTACAGCGCGGAAGGCAGAGCTACTACCAACTTAACTGTGAAATCGGTCATAATTTAACCACTTTATATAATAATCTATTGAAGGTTACGGTATTAGTCTAAGATTATAAAGGTATTATTGAAACCGAAACTTATATTTCGCAATAAAAACATGGAATTATTCGCGTCACAATTAGCAGCCATGTCCATTATATCATGCTTTATTATGTTGCAATCAATGCGTGAGCAAGCGGTGCTCAAAGTTTAGAGACAGGGACCACCAAATAGAAACAGCCGCCTAAGTACCGTAGACACCATTTTTATTTTAGAGAAGACAAAGTGACAATTGTGACAGCAAAAATGACTATTGTTTCCCTAAATCACAAATTAATGTGCGTATGTCACTCATGACATTACGCAGTGACCGTGGTAACGTACCGTAACAAAGACAACGTGACACGTACAACACCGTGTGACATTTGTAGCAAGTATTGGCAAGTTTATACTGTTTAGTCTTCTGTACACAAAATTTCTGTTTACATACTCTAGACTAGATGACTACAAAAACAAATTTGAAGCATTTCACACATCTAATGATTAATAAAAAATAACTAAACACTACCTTTTATTGAAAGTATTCTGGACTAATATCATTTTTGTCTTGTTTGGATGCCCTCTAGTCACTTAGATCTTTGAGGATATCTATAGAGGATAGTCAGAGGCACATCCGAACATGACATTTGTCACATGCCCACATTTTGCACAGTAGTTAGTATTCCGTACGTGACAGGTTGCAAGCCCATCGCCACTTATAAGAATACTAACCTATGATACCTTAGATTTTTTGGTTCTAGAGTATGTCGATTTCTCATGATGTTTTTCTTCACCGTTTAAGAGATCTGGCATTGCGCACATAAATTATTCGAATGGAAAAACTCATTGATGGCATGACCAGGGTTGAACCCACGACCTTCGGATCGTGAGGTAGGGGCGCTACCACTACACACCAACGCGCTCTAAAATAATTATGACGTAAAATTACAATAATTAAAAATATCATATGATCACTAAACTTGAGAGCCACAGACATTTCGTGAAGCCAAATTTCGTTGCTGCTAACGACTGGACAGCCGAGTGAGCGAGACGCTAGATACATGCGCCTGAAAGAGACGTATAGAGGCAGTTAGTTTCGCCTAATCAATGCATACAGCCACCTCGCGAGCCTCTGCAGAATTCAGTGTGTCGCGTGTTCTCGGTAAGGACGGTACTGTCGCTTTTCCCGCTAAAAAAATACCAAAAAAATATACAAAAATCGCTAAAATAAAACCAAATTCAACATTATTTCGCGCCAAATATCAATAAAAATATGGCGGAATGGCTCTCCGATTCGAAATTTGAACGGGGGATTTGAAAATCGAACGCCGCCGAGCGGCTTCAGAACAAAAGAGCGCTGTGGATTTGTGGCCTTTTTGCAAAAAAACATTGAATACTTACTAGTCTTTATCCGGGTTTTTTTCGCCGATTCGAAAGTTTACTATCCTTTTTAAACACGCCTTCGTTAGAGTGCTACCTAATATTTATTACAGTGAAAACGAGTATATTTTCACTAGTGTTTCAGTGTATTTCACGGAAATCCATCATTAATCCACCGAAATATAGTGAAAATTGTTTATATTATCGTTAATTTTAAAAGTTTTCCCGCTTTGGACTTAGTTTTTAGTGGAAATCCGAGAAATGTACGGTCTCTTTGTCCCTTGCAAGGGATACGGCGCAGCGGAAAAAGGTACTATATGCAACAGCCCGCCGTCGTGATCCGCCATTTTGGTTTTGTGCAGTTTTTTTAAAGCTTCTGCATGCGGCGGAGTATTTAAGCTTTTAATGTTACCAGTATTGTTTCAATGCATGCTTATTTTGTATTTCAATTAAACATCCTCATTTAAGATAATTTAGTAAGTAGCGATAATTTTTTATATGATTTTCAGTTTTTTGTATTTTTTTTAATTTCGTCTATATTATTTTTTATTTTGTATTTCAAATAAACATCCTCATTTAAAATGTTTATATTTTAGTATTTTAACATAGTTTAATAAGTAACGATAATTTTTTTATATGATTTTCAGTTTTTTGTATTTTTATAATTTTGTCATTAGTATTGTTTATTTTGTATTTTAATAAAACTGTTTTATTTAAAATGTTTTTTTTAGTTACATAATTTTAAAACACACAAAACAATAATGATAATAAAAAAAATAATAATTTGAATTTTTAATTTGATTTTGTACACAACCGCTTTACTACGAAACCTTTGTCTCGTTCGGCACCGTGAGAGCAAAGGAATTAAATTACTGTCAGAATGACAAGTTTCATGGATTGTCAATTTGACAGTTCGATAGTGTCAATTTTTTTTCAGCCGAACGTGAAATTTTGTCTCGACGTATCTGTAATTGACGCTACGCCTAGAATTATTTCCATATTATCTCTTTGCCTAATTACTTGACTATAGACAATTTAGGAAAGTAATGGTTGTAGAGAGTTAGCCCTAATTAAGTAAACTCAAGACATTTTTAAACTGAAACCTATTTTTGGCCGGCACTTTGACATTTTAGGTCCAAAATGATCTTCTTTGAAAGGTTTTTAAACAAAGGTTATGAATGTGATTGACACAAAAAAAAATCTCTTATACTAAAAAGGACGGAAATATTTAGTACTTTCCCGCTAAACTATTATCTATTGAGCTTAACACAACACAAAACTCAAATAGAAATTCAATTTTTTCAATAATTTTTCAAATAGATATTCAAAACTTTGAATTTCTATTTGATTTTGTGTTGTTAAGCTCATTAGATAATAGTTAAGCGGGAAAGTACTAGATATTTCCGTCCTTTTCTGTATTTGTAATGGATTTCCGATTTCAGCAAAGTCATGCCTGAATCAATCATTTTAAAATAGGCATCTCTTTTGTCGCTTCAAATGTCACTGTCTCTTTAAGTAGAGAGAATCTTTGTCTGCAATGCCTGCCCTGGATCTTAAATTTTTTTAGGCGAGGCAAAAATTGATAAAATGCCGCCCCTTCTTATTCTTCCTGCCTTTTTCCCACGCTATGTGGGGTCGGCACAACACGTTTTTTTCCTCCATTTCCCTTTATCATCCGCCATCTCAGTACTCACTCCTTTCTTACTCATATCATCTTCCACACAGTCCATCCATCTTTTCTTTGGCCTACCTAACATGCTAAGGGCCTCATAAGGGTATGACGTAGACATGGACACCTATAACAGCCAGCTTAGGACTTGAAAATCCGTATAAAAACTTCTCATTAAAATTTTTTTTGTAAACTTTCAGAATATTCCGTAGATGTTTTTATTATTTTTGTTTTCTAATTAAGGCGTTTTGTTGTTTCTTTGAGATTAAAAAACAGTTTAAGTGGTTTTTCGTCACCGAATGATTTTGCTATATTTATGGTTTGTTTTTTTGCTGAAAATATAAATGGTTTCACAATAATCTACAACTGTAATCCTCGAGCTCGGTAGATATTTTCCTCAGATCATTAGTTAAGTACTTTGGGGATATCTAAAGAGGGTAGTCAGAGGCACATCCAAAAATGACATTTGGCACATGCCCACATTTTGCACAGTAGTTAGTCTTCCGCGCGTGACAGGTTGCAAGCCCATCGCCGCTTATAATAATACTAACTTATGACACACACCTTCGAATTTTCAGATCTAGGGTAGGTATGCCAGTTTTCGCACGATGTTACATAGAATAGAAAATCCAATTGGTACACGACCAGGTTTGAACCCACGACTTTCGCATCGCGAGGCAGAGATGCTACCACTACACCACTAGTGTTTTTGACAATAAATCACGGAAGAAATATTGATTACTAAGATACAGGTTGAGAGTTTTGGGAGTAAGTTAGAGGTAGTATCTATACCCTACTTGACCTTTATAAGAAATAGGCTTATATTTTTACCCTCTTTTCTACTCCAATATCTTACACAACCCCTTGACCCAACTCATGTTATCATCAGATCTTCATATTGGCGTTAATTCTGTTGCTTTGCAGACTAACTTTAAAAATATTACAATAGGTACGTATTTGGCTCACAATAAAGACCAAATTTGAGTAACATTTTTGACATTTCATACTAATTTTAATAAATTTTCCACAATTTTCACGTAGCTTTTTCAACACCAATTGACATGGCTACTAAAATAAGCTAAAACACGTCTATCACACGTCAGTTTAGTCAGATTAAGCTAATTTAGTATTTGGTGTGAACAAAATAAGGTCGTGTATATTACAGCATTTTTTTTAGTTAGTCCGCGGAACTACAGAATCACCACCATTGCTATCTATATACACTTACCTATGAAACATCTACTTGACTAGAGGTTTAGTACGAGTTTAGTTAGTTTAGAAAACTATTTCGCTTCTTAAGCTTTGTGACAGGTACTCGTATGTTAGGTAGGAATGTGGATGGATACAGGGGGAGAGGTAGGCCAAAGAAAAGATGGATGGACTGTGTGAAAGATGACATGGATAAGAAAGGAGTGAGTACTGAGATGACGAATGATAGAGGGAAATGTTGTGCCGACCCCACATAGCGTGGGAAAAAGGCAGGAAGAAGAAGAAACTATATAAAACCAGATGATAGATGATAGATAAAAACTTTATTAGTTACTTCAGACACACACATACAGACTTCAGCTGTTATACAAAACACTAGTAAAAAAACAATAATAAAATGCAGTGGACAAAAAGAAACAGAAACTTAGATAAGAAATCGAAGTAGGTATGTACCTATAAAAAAACTGGCTAAGTGCGAGCCAGACTCGCGCATTAAGGGTTCCGCACTTATTAACTTATTTTTATTGATATAGCGGCAAAAAAAATATACATTCTTTGAAAATTTCAACTGTCTATCTATTTCGGATCTTGAGATACAACCTGCTGATAAACAGATGGACGAACAGCGGAGGCTTAGTAATAGGGTCTCGTTCGTTACTTTTCGGGTACCATGGTCTACCATGAGTTGTCACATTTAGATCGGCTGACGTTACTACATTAGTAATAGTAGGTACGTTACTAAGACAACTGTCAAAATTGTTACTCATGGTACCAAATTCTAAGCAAATTAATGAAGCGCAAACTACAGTCGCTGTAGTACGCTGTGACGTAGGATAGTTAGCTACGTGACGTTTTAGTACCCAACTATCCGCTAGAGGCGCTGTACAAGTTTAGTGTTCATACATTTTTATAACTACAGTCGCTAGCGAGTGTAGATTGTGAAAACTCATGGTATACCTACAGAACCCAAAAACGAAAAAAGTTTCGTTTATGAAAACCCGTACTAAGGCCCCTGGTCGGGCGCCAATAAGTTTTTCTGTACAGTTTAAAGACATGTGTTAAGTGCATGAAAAGAGTCACTGAACTGCACTTAACTCCTTTTGCCACACTGGTTCCAAATAACTAGTGACAGGATAAGAAGATAAGACAAGATTTTTGGTTTTTAACCCGACGCAAAACCGACGGGGTGTTATAAATTTGACGTGTCTGTCTGTCTGTCTGTGGCATTGTAGCTCCCGAACGCATAAACCGATTTTGATTTTGTTGTTTTTGTTTGAAAGGTGAATTTGTCGGGAGTGTTCTTAGCTCTGTTTGATGGAAATCGGTCTAAGATGGCCGCCGCCACAAAATGGCGGATTATATTTTTTTTCACAACTCCCTCAATATAGGTAGGTATCAAGGGAAAGGACTTGAGTAGTAGAATACTATACTACTATGACAAATTTCAAACCCAAGATGGCCGCTACCACAAAATGGCAGGCAAAATTTGTGTCGGATTATGTGAACGAATGTCTGTCTACTGTCTATGTTTGTCTATTATTTAAAAGGGCTTCTATACTTACGAGCGGTGTACGTGTGTAAGCCCAAAAGCGCTTTGCGCGTATACAAGGCACCGCACTAATGCATTTCATTGACCCATTTCTGTAATGGATTGTACCGGAGATGTGTTAATCGTGGTTCGTCAACTAGGTTAAGCAACGTTTAGCGCGGTCATGGTGTAACTCAATAAAATGGCGAAGTTTTAAAGAAATTCGCATTTGCTTTTACCCGATTTCGAAGGATGGGTTTGGAGTGTAGGTATGTAAGTGAGTTAGAACGGCTGAATTCATTTTGACAGATGAGGTATTGTTGTATTTATCTAAGTAAGTATATTACAAAAATTACAAAGATTTTACAAAATGTCAAAAAATCCAATATGGCGGCCATTGTCAAATATTTTCAGCTTGGTTTTTTTTAATATTTTGTCATTTTGTTTGAAATATTAACTAATCTACATGTTAAAAAAAATACACAAATGTTTCAAAAAAATCGTTTCATTTAAAAGGAGCTAAAAATAGAAGAGTGACTTAATATTGGTGGATATTTCAAACAACATCAATCATCTATCTCCAAATAAGGATGTTTGCATTATAGGATAGATTAATAAAATTTATATAAGTACTATTTTGTAAATATATACATAGAATACATAATAACACCCAGACACAGAACAAACATCTGCGTTCATCACACAAATGTTTATCCTGGGTGAGGATCGAACCCTCAACCTACAGCGCAGAAGGCAGAGCTACTACCAACTGAGCTGTGAAACAACAAAAAGGCCACCATTTTCAACTAAAACTTTTTTAATATCGAGCTAAACAGTCTCAATACAGATACAGGCTGAATAGAATAAACATGTTAATTTCTTGACAAAATTGCTATTCAAACCTCTTCCGAAGAAACTCATATTACCTAGCCTTCTAAGTTCAAACTTTTGAATTTGGAAAAGTTGTCTCAGCCAAACTCGCGCCATCTGAATTGCTAATTGACAACTTTTATTTTCTGTCTTCAAAATTTGAAACTTGAGGAGGCATTGGGGAGCAAAGTTCAGGGTTTGCTTCCAAGTGACGGAAGTATAAATTTCAGAAAAGCAAAATAAAGCCAGATCTATGTAACAAGTATTTATCACTCTCCTTATATCCTCAAAGATCTAAGTAACTAGAGATCTGAGAAGATATTTACCGTTCCTGTGGTTTACAGTCTAATAAACATTAGAGATACATTTTTTTTTAAATAAAAAAAATCCGCCAGAAAGTTGTTGAAATTTGAATATTTTCAGGACTAATACTTATTCAATATGGCGGTATATGGACTGCAAATAGTAGGTGAACAACAAACATGTCGCTCGCCCGAACGACATGACAGAGATATATTTTAAAATTTCATATTCGGTCTACAGAAACAGCTCAGAATTTTATCACTTACTCATTTTATTAAACAGTATTTTATACAACCTCGGAAGGTCGAGGCCTTACCAAAAGCTCTTCGAGCAATATCAAAGTAATATAACTTTGATATTTTGTACAATAACCTATAAAAATTATATTGAAGTAGTGTCACTTCAAGCTTGAAATTTGACGTTGCTGAAACACAATGGTTTGTAAGTGCATATTACATCGAGTAACACTAAACCCAACCTTCAGTAATGAAAATACCGACTAAAAAAACAATATAAACCCAGGAAAAACTTTCAAATAACAATAAAATCTGGATGTAAGTATACAATTTATCTCGTTGGGAGAGACGTGATCAGAATTCCGCCATCTTGCAAATAGTTGACGTCTGCTGTCAAACGCGTGAAATTCAGCCTCTTTTCTGTTTCGCTGATTGTAAGTACTATAAATCGTGTATTTAACGAGATTATTTAATGGCTTTGGGTTTTTATTATATTCGTTTCTTCTATAGCCAATTTCAGAGGAAATTTAACGAAATGGGATATTATGCTTTTACTCGACTGCGGAAGAAGGTTTGGGTGTAGGTATGTATTTATGTGAGTTACTTTGATTGTCGCTGTAGCCTAAACGACTGGACAGATTTTGATAAATGAGGTGTCGTTGGATTTGTCTACATCAGAAGAGTGACTTAGGATATATAGAATGTCAAAAAAATAATATGGCGACTTTAAAAAGCTACTTTCAATTAATTGCAGTGTGTCTTTGATTTATGAAATAAACACTTGTTTAACACCATGACAAAGAACAAGCATCTATTCATCACTCCACAAAAATCAAAAATTAAGGCACAATAAATAATAATAATTAATAATAATAACTAGCTGATCCGGCAGACTTCGTACGTTTGTATGGGAAATAGAAAAGGGCAATTTTTTGGGTTTTCCCGACAGTTATTCGAATTTTTCTTACCCTTTAAACCTTCCGTTTAGGCGTTCTCGAGTTTTAGCGAGACTAACGAACAGCAATTCATTTTTATATATATAGATAAACTAGCTGTTCCGCTCGCGACTTCGTTCACATAAAATATCTAAGTCTAATATAAAGTTTTAGACCAATCGCACCACCCGTTAAAAAAGTCCCATACAAACATTGACCCCCCATTTGACCCCTTTTTAAGAGTTATATTGAAAAATCCTGAAACAGGTGTCCATTCATTTTGCATTTACAGTACACGAACAAAGTTTCAGACCAATCGCGCCACCCATTAAAAAGTTCCCATACAATCATTGACCCCATATTTGACCCCTTTTTGAAGGTTATTTTGAAAAATCCTGAAACACACTTTCATTTATTTTGCATTTAAAGTACACAAACAATATTTCAGACCAATCACACCACCCGTTAAAAAGTTCCCATACAAACATTGACCCCACATTTGACCCCTTTTTGAATATTATATTGAAAAATCCTGAAACACGTGTGCATGCATTTTGCATTTACGGTGCGCAAACAAAGTATCATGAAAATCGCTCCACGCGTTAAAAAGTTTCATACTAACGTTTTCAT
This sequence comes from Cosmorhoe ocellata, assembly GCA_963675405.1. Classification (NCBI taxonomy): domain Eukaryota; kingdom Metazoa; phylum Arthropoda; class Insecta; order Lepidoptera; family Geometridae; genus Cosmorhoe; species Cosmorhoe ocellata. The sequence continues at coordinate 3,036,302 of OY776273.1, forward strand.
CCTTTTTCACCCCCTTAGAGGTGGAGTTTCCAAAAATCCCGCCTTAGTGGATGGTTTTGTTATAAAAGGAAGCCACCTTCCAAATTTCAGCTTTCTATCTTCAGCGGTTTCGGCTCGGCGATGATCAATCAGTCAGTCAGTCAGGTTAAGCTCTTATATAGATATAGATAACAATAATTGGTAACACAACGCCATCAAGACTCAAGCTAAGCAATGTGCTATGGGAACCAGATAGCTGATAGTTTTTTTTGTTAAATACATACATACATAGAATACATAGTAACACCCAGACACAAACAAACATCTGCGTTCATCACACAAATAAAGTAATTCGCGCGCTGTACGTCGATTCTGTAAAATTTAAACATTAACTCGCATCTCACATCGCTATTCACTCTCACTTCGCTTATGACGCTTATTATTTGACACTTTGAATCGGGTTCAAGTGCGAAGCGAGCGTCGAAGTAACTTGGGAATTACCGTATAGAATGCCACTTTTTGCGTCATCTCATAATACTTTATCTGTCAAAATCTCCCCGTCAATTTAGTTCAACTCGCTGACACGCTCGCGAGAGTGGCGCTAGTGTAAATTCGAACTATCAACCGAGTTTTTAGAATGCCAATCAAGAAACTCACAACGGATTCAGATTCGAAGTTTAAAATGAAGTCTTACAGAATCACACGGCTGGTGGCGCACTATTCACCTGTGCGGCGACAAAATCACGTGGACATACCACTTCTAGTGCATTAATTTAAGCTGCATCGCACTTTAATCAAGATATCACATTGAAATCTTAGTACCTAAGTATAAGAAAAAGCAATAAACAATTTCGTTTCAACATTTTCTCTCCATAAACTATACAACTTGAGCACTGGCCAGCGAATGAAAAACATTTTTCTATATTCGGTCGCCATTTTGTTAGGAAAATTAAGGTCGCATTGGCAAAACGCCATCCGTCTGCCATTGAGTTTCAATAAGCACCAAGCCCCAAGACTACCGAGGCTACATTACCCTCCTCTTTGCAGTCAAGTAAAAATATTTCTTCAGAAAAATCCAGATCAATTACCGATAAATATAACTAATATTAAAAAAAGTTATTTACTAGAGTTTTGACTCCAAAATCTCTGTTTCAAAGTCTCCTATGTGCGACTTAAATCTTTGACAACACTTGTTTCAAAGAGCTAGCTCGAAGGCAGATTTTATAAGTCATAAACAAATCCAGATAAATTTGAGTCAAAATTCTAAAAATAAACACTTTTTTATGCTATTCATATCTGTCGCTAATATATTTGGATTTGTTTTGACTTAGTTACAACCTTTTTACCCAACTGCAAAGAGAAAATCCTACAAATATTATAAACGCGAAAGTTTGTAAGGACGTCTGGATATCTGGATGTATGTTTGTTGCTCGTTCACGCTGAAACGGCTGAACGGATCTGCATGAAACTTGGCACAGATATAGATTATAGTTTAGAATAACACATAGGCTACTTTTTATCCCGGAAAAATGTACGGTTCCCGCGGGATAGATTCGTTTTTGTGTTACCACGCGGGCGAAGCCGTGGGCGGAAGCTAGTTATTGATATAAATTGACTCAAAAATCTCTATATCAAAGACTCTGAGGCGCGACTCAATCATCTCACTTGTTCCAAAGAGCTTGGAGGTAGAATATTAGTCTGCAGGTCGCTCGCCCGAATAACTTGACTGAGAAATATTTTAATTCAATTCAAATATGGTCTACAGAAACTGTTCTGAACACCTGTTTAATATTGGCAATGCGCCAGAGTTGCTAACACCTGAATAATATTTACCGTTCCAGTTACAACTGTCCACAATAATATCTGGGACTTGTTATTGGGGATTATGCAATTGTTATATCCCGAGGGGTAAAGTGAACGTGAATTTGGGAGGGTAAAATCTACCTGTTTTCACCAGACTGCGAGGGAGGTTAATGTGTTTAGTTTTAGGCTTATTATACACCAAGATTTAATAGATAACCGATCTATCCACCTGATAGCATCAAAGATTCTGTGATGTAGCACGTTTTAGCTGTCTAGCGAACAAAGACAAAGACAGAGCTCGTTCAAGCGACATTGAACCTTGACTAGCTCTGAAAAGGGATGGTTATTGCTAACTAAAGACCCAAGCTTCCTCTAAAATTAGCATATTGATGAGTGCAACCTCCAATATCTGTTTTAGCATTGTTAAAACAAAGCTGATTTATTATTGAAAATGATATAAAAATAGTGTAGATAATCTCCTCTGTCCTTTAGTGACTTTGATATTTTGAGGATATCTAAAGAGGGTATTCAGAGGCACGTCCGAACATGACATGGCACAGTAGTTAGTATTCCGCACGTGACAAGTTGCAAGCCCATCGCCTCTTATAAGAATATTCACCTATGACACACACCTTCGAATTTTTCGTTCAAGAATGCCGGTTCCTTCCCGATGTTTTCCTTCACCGTTTAAGAGCACTGGTATTGCGCATATACATTTTTCGAAAGGAAAAACTCATTGGTTCACGACCAGGATTGACCCACGACCTTCGGATCGCGAGGCAGGGGTGCTACCACTACACAACCAGCGCTCTCAGTATTTATTGCAAAAATTAAAAAATAATTGAAAATAGCTTCTTACAGCCGCCATATGGAGAACCAAAAATTCTAAAGTGTGTCTAAGATTAGTATTCTTATAAGCGGCGATGGGCTTGCAACCTGTCACGTACCTACGGAATACTAACCACTGTGCAAAATGTAGGCATGTACCAAATGTCATGTTTGGACGTGCCTCTGACTACCCTCTTTTGATATCCTCAAAGATCAGAGGGAGATATGTATACAGGGTGTAATCGTTAAGTGTGCACAGGCGATTATTCCGTAGAGTACACAGCCTAGAAGAGTTACAGAATCGTGTACGTCGTGCAATTGCTTTAATTACTCCGCAAATGTTAAGGAAAGTTCATTTAGAAACTGTAAATAGAGCTCGTCATTGTATTGCACAAGGAGGACGTCACTTCGAACATATGCTTTGAACACAAAATTTTGTACCTACTAAGAAATAAAATGTATGGGAGTGATTAATGTAATTTTTTTGGATATTTCTCGTTTTATTTTTAAAAAGTTATTAATGTCATTTTACTCATTAGGTAAAGTATTTTCGATATCAGTTTAAAGTTTTTTGATATCTGCAATAGTTACGGAATAATCGCCTGTGCACACTTAACGATTACACCCTGTATACCGAGCTCAGGGATTACAGTCGTGATCATATTTTTTTTACATACATACCCCGCAAACACATAACCCTCTCTCGCAGTCGGATAAAAGTACCTAAAACTAACCTAAATTGAATTCCTAACATTATCTCAGATGATTCGGATTTCTAGTTCAATTTATAGTTCAAACTCTAGAGGAAATTGCGCTATAAATTTACGAGTTTGTGAAGGTTTTTCGGTGACTCTAACTCTAATGTTAGCTGCATGATATGAATAGCAAAAAGCTTTTAGTAAAATATTGAAATACTAGCGGCTTTTCCCAGCTTTGCACGGGCGCACATTTATTTTCTAAACATTTATAACACTCACACGACTGTAATCCCCAGGCTCGGTAGATATCTCCTCAGATCTCTAGTTACTTAGATCTTTCAGGATAACTAAATAGGGTAGTCAGAAGCACGTCCAAATATGATATTAGGCACATGCTAACATTTTGCACAGTGATTAGTATTCCGTACGTGACAGGTTGCAAGCCCATCGCCGCTTCCTACTAATATTATAAACGCGAAAGTTTGTGAGGATGTCTGGAAAATGTTTGTTACTCTTTCACGCTGAAACGGTTGAATGGATCTGGAAGAAATTTGGCACAGATATAGATTATGGTCTAGAATAGCACATGGGCTATCTTTTTATCCCGGAAAACGTGGGTATATATATTATGGTTCCTGTGGGATAGATTTGTTTTTGTTTTTCAAGGTACCACGCGGGCGAAGCCGTGGGCGGGAGCTAGTATAAGAATACTTATCTATGACACACACCTCCGAATTTTTGGTTCTAGGGTACGCCAGTTTCCTCACGATGTTTTCCTTCACCGTTCAAGAGCACTGGCATTGCGCCCATAATTTTTTTTAATGGAAAAACATTGGCGCACGACTAGGTTTGACCCACGACCTTCGGATCGTGAGGCAGGGGTGCTACCACTACACAACCAGCGCTCTCACCTTCAGAAACATAACGGTTTAGAAGAGCTTGTGGTTAGAACTCTGTAAGATATCTCTAGGGGAAAACCAATTGAAGCTGTCACCCTTTCAATTTACATTGTACCAATTCATATTTGGTTACCGTTTCAATTGCCAGGGTAAATTGTTTCAAGATATTCTGTCAATATTATTTTACGTTTTCAACATGTTAGAGATTCATTATCAATGAATATTAAATAACTTATCTATACTAAAATTTTAAAGAGGAAAGTTTTGTATTTTGTTTGTAACGAATAAATTCAAAAACTACTGGACCGATTTCAAACATTATTTCACCATAGAACTATATTATCCCTGAGTAGCATAGATTATTATTTTATTTAAAAAAATTGAGATACTTTTGCTACCCGTCTGAAGCCGTGTTGTTAGTTAGTTAATATACGAAGTTAATTTAAGACTATTATCAGTTCGAGAATTTTATTCTTAGGTCCAATTTCATGAAACTTTTGTTAACAAAACCATCTTTACCATCGGGTATCAAAATTGACAAGAATGTTTAAAATATCATTACCTATTTTATGTCTATTCATTTTACGTCCAAACATGATATTTGTGATTAGACACGCCCTTGAATACCCTCTTTAGATATCTTCAAAGATCTAAGTAATTAAGATCTGAGGAGATATACCGAGCCTGGAGATTACGATCGTGATCATAATTATTTTTATTTTTTCATTTTACGAAATTATAATCCTTTGCCAAGTAAAACACAACACAACTTTAACGTTGGGCGATTTTTTTTGTTAGTTTTTGTAAATTTTTCACTAACTTGAAAATGTTTTAAAAATAAACTTTTCACGACAAAAAAACAAAATGGCTCATTTTAAAATAGATATAGATAGTAAAAAAAACTCTCCCAACTTTCAGTTCACTGACTAAAAACAATATCGTATTTTTAACAACTTTAATCTTCATTTAACCTAAGTTTAATAGCCGTCGGCGCTCCTTTGATCTCGCGGCTTTGTCGGCTTGCTTTGAACTCTTTGAAGTAGCCGACAAAGTTAGTAATCGCACTCGTACTTTAACCTAAAGTTTTAGTTGTAGAATTTCAGTAAGCTTCGACTCATGTGACAATACATTATACCCTGTCCTTGTTACACCCATGGCACAACATATATTTCCATTTCCCTCCATCAGCCGTCATTTCACACCTCTTTTATTCATATCATCTTTCACACAATCCATCTATTTCTTTGGCCTGTTTCTATCACTACAAGGTGTACTGAAACTAGTGTATAAAGCCTAAGGGGTGACGTGAAAATGATCAGTTTTTTTTTTAGATTTCTATACAAATCTTATCTTATACCTTTAAGCGAGCAATTCTTGTATATATGTATATATACCTATATATTTTCTAAATCTCGGAAACGGCTCCAACGATTTTCTTGAAATTTAGTATACAGGGGGTTTCGGGGGCGATAAATCGATCTAGCTAGGTTTCATTTTTAGAAAACATCGTTTACCAATAAAAAAAACCGAGCAAAGCTCGGTCACCCAGGTACTTATATTAATTCAATAAATAATGTCAACAATACTATGTAATTTCCTTTTCCTTTTTCGAATTTACTTTTTCTTCTGTGTTAGGTATAATAATATACCTATGTTTTAAGGTGAAGCCAGGAAAAAATGTAGTTTTGCTGCATATTTTTTGTTACTAAAAAAACCGGCCAAGTGCGAGTCGAACCGCGTATGAAGGGTTTTGCACCATCGTACACACACATCTGGGGAAATTTCAACTGTCTACTTATTACGGATCATGAGATACAGCTCTGACAGACCGACGGATAGCTGAGGTTTTACAAAGGGTTCTCGTTGGATACCCTTCGGGTACGGAACCCTAAAAACATCGCATTTGCAAAAATCGTAGCACATTTTGTTTGTGCAAGGAGTGTCGAGAATCCGTAAGTATTCGGAATATATTTGAATGTGTTATTATGAGCACTGGTGGTGTAGTGGTACCCATGCTTCGCAATCCGAAGGTCGTGGGTTCAAACTTGGTCGTGCACCAATGAGTTTTTCCTTCAAGTGTTTCCAATTGAGTTTTCCAATCGTGAGGAAACCGGCATACCCTAGAACCAAAAATTCAAAGGTGTGTTTTATAACTTAGGATTCCTATAAGCGGCAATAGGTGCAAACCTATTACCTAGTATTCCGATGACAAGTTGCAAAACTTGTCATCGGAATACTAACTATGTACAAAATGTTTACATGTGCTAAATAACATGTTTGGACGTGCCTCTGACACTTTAATTATATTCAAAGATCTAAATGACTATAGAGATCTGAGAAGATATCTACCGAGCCTGGGGATTGCAGTCGTGATCATGACGTTATTACCTTTTTGAAAAAAAAAGTACCTAGCCTATAGATATATTATAAATTATAAATTACTAGCTTCCGCCCACGGCTTCGCCCGCGTGGTACCTTGAAAAACAAAAACAAATCTATCCCACAGGAACCGTAAATTTTTCCGGAATAAAAGTAGCTTATGTGCTATTCCAAACTATAATCTATATCTGTGCCAAATTTTATCCAGATCCGTTCAGCCGTTTCAGCGTGAAAATGTAACAAAAATACATCCGTAATCCATACATTCTTACAAACTTTCGCGTTTTTAATATTAGTAGGATTTGAATAGTGCTAATAGACAAACTGAAAGTCAATAGAAATAATTAAAATCCTCAAACGTACTAACATTAATTCATATTCGGCGTAGTCAACAAAAATAAACTAAACTTGTCAATGAAGAATAAATTTCTCACGCCAATAGAATAAATTTCCCAAAGGAAATTTGAGCCTTATTACTTACACAAATAGGTCAAATTTCAACTGTCGGCTGTTGAAGCTCGGGTTAAGTCCCACATTAGTCAAACGTCAAAGTGACAGTCGGCCATTTTGTTTCCCGGGCGCTCTTCAACAGGTTGGCGGGAATTTCAATAAATTATTTATTTTACTACTAGTTGAATTACCCGTGACTTTGTTTCATATTGTCTACTTAATGTCTGACATTTTTTTTTAACTTACATACTTTCACATTCCATTCTTATAAAGTAGTTTTAAGCACATAGCGCATATAAATTTTTCGAATAGAAAAATCTATTGGTGCACGACCAGATTCGAACCCCGACCTTCGGATCGCAAGGCATACCTACCACTACACCACCAGTACTCTTCAAGATACTACAAGAGTACAATAATCTCGATGTCTCGTTTTAAATTCTCAAATTAGGTACATAATACTAAAGTTAATTAACTATTCATGCCTACCTACATCAAACGGGCTTATATTATGAGCTAGGGGGTGGTCCAAGTCACGCACTCTCGCCTCGTTTAAATCTATAATAAAAATAAATAAATAAATATGATCACGACTGTAATCCCCAAGCTCGGTAGATATCTCCTCAGATCTTTAGTTACTTAGATCTTTGAGGATATCTAAAGGGGGCAGTCAGAGGCAAGTCCAAACATGACATTTGGTACATGCCCACATTTTGCACAGTACTTAATATTCCGTACGTGACAGGTTGCAAGCCCATCGCCGCTTATAAGAATACTAACCTATGACACATACCTTCGAATTTTTGGTTCTAGGGTATGCCGGTTTCCTCACGATGTTTTCCTTCATCGTTTAAGAGCACTGGCATTGCGCACATAAATTTTTCGAATGGAAAAACTCATTGGTGCACGACCAGGTTTGAACCCACGACCTTCGGATCGTGAGGCAGGGGTGCTACCGCTATACCACCAGCGCTCTATCTATTAACATGTTTAATTTAATTATTTAAAAGAAAGTCGTGTTAGTTACACTATTTATAACTCAAGAACGGCTGAACCGATTTGGCTGAAATTGGATGAGGAGGTAGCTTAAAACCAGGAGACGCACATAGGATACTTTTTATACCGTTCGACTGCGTTCCCGTGTGACATGATAAAAACAAAATTTCTTCTTCTTCATCTTTGTTTATGGCATCTGTCTCTTTTGAGATCAATTTTGCCAATGTCAAGTGTTTAAAGTAGTATTGTAAATGTCATTATGTCATAGACAAATTGTCAAATCAATTTTAAACTAAAGATGGCTGTTTTGTTCAAAATTCTCGGGATTTCCTCCGATGGATTTAGAAAAAAACTATTCACTTTAATTCACATATTTTACACTCGCGTCAAGAAATCGGGCTTTATTGGAAAAATAACCAAAATTACACAATAAAACTTAAAATCACACGAGAAAATATATAAAAACTCGAGCGACAAAACCGTCGAATGCAACGCAGTAAATCCCGTAATTATTGTTGCTGAAAACTAAAACGAGTTTATCGAAGAAGTCTAATAGAATATAAATAATAGAATAGAATAGATTATACTACCCGACATTGGGAAAACATAGATTAAAAACACAAAATATTAGATTAACGTAGCGTTTCCGCACAAACACGGCCCGATAGCTATTACCATTTCCGCTTCCGCTCTCGCTACCGCCTACATCTTAAGCTAAGTTTAACCCATCACAGCTGACGACACGGCCGATCCCCGTTTAACGCCACATCATCTTGCTTTGTTCAACAAATCATTTCGGGGCCTGCCAGGCCAAGTTTGACGGACGGTTAAGTTTTCATGTTATTTTTGGTATTTAATGGTATCTTTGGTAAATGGTATGCCTGTAATCCCCAGGCTCGGTAAATATCTCTTCAGATCTCTAGCTACTTAGATATTTGATAGACTTGGTAGATATCTCTTTAGAACTATCAAAATGTGCCACATATCATGTTTGGACATGCTTCTGACTCTAGGTAAAAAAGAGAATAAAGAGAGTCAGAGGCACGTCCAAACATGATATTTAGCACATGCCCACATTTTTCACAGTTGTTAGTGTTCCGTACGTGACAGGTTGCAAGCCCATCGCCGCTTATAAGAATACCTATGACACCCTTTCGAATTATTCGTTCTAGGGTATGCCGGTTTCTTTACAATCTTTTGCTTCACCATTTAACGCAAAACTCATTGGTGCACGACTAGGTTTGAACCCACGATATTCGGCTCGTGAGGCAGGGCTACCACTACACCACCAATGCCAGAGAACAACGTAACTAACCCGACAAAATTCCCTTTGAAGTTTTTCCTTGTGGAGTAGCGCTTCGCATGATATGATAATTTTTCATTTACCCGATGCTCGTAGCGTGTTTACGGGTTTTGTAGCGAAAAATTGTATCGCATACTGTAGTATTCACTACGATTTTGCTTTGACGTAGCACTCTTGACTGGCCCATAGGTATTAAAGCCCTATTACACTACACGGTTGGCAGGGCCCTGTAGCATGGGTGGGCGTGGCCCCTTGCAAGGGAGCAAGGCTTGCCGGGTACTCCCTGACACCCTAGTAAGGGTCCCTTGCTCCCTAACTCTTATTACAATACACTTATTCAGGGTAAGGGTCCCTGGAGAAAGTGTAGTGTAATAAGTGCTTTAGTAGCGTGTCTTACGATTTTGTAGCACTCTTAACTGTCTTGTTCGTGGTATTCGTAGCTTGTCCTACGATTTTGCTACGACGTAGCGCTCTTGACTGACTCTGGTATTCGTAGCTTGTCTTACGATTTTGCTTTGACGTAGCACTCTTGACTGGCCCATAGGTATTAGTAGCGTGTCTTACGATTTTGTAGCACTCTTGACTGGCCTGCGGTATTCGTAGCTTGTCCTACGATTTTGCTTTGACGTAGCACTCTTGACTGGCCCATAGGTATTAGTAGCGTGTCTTACGATTTTGTAGCACTCTTGACTGGCCTGCGGTATTCGTAGCTTGTCCTACGATTTTGCTTTGACGTAGCACTCATGACTGGCTCATAGGTATTAGTAGCGTGTCTTACGATTTTGTAGCACTCTTGACTGGCCTGCGGTATTCGTAGGTTGTCCTACGATTTTGCTTTGACGTAGCACTCTTGACTGGCCCATAGGTATTAGTAGCGTGTCGTACGATTTTGTAGCACTCTTGACTGGCCTGCGGTATTCGTAGGTTGTCCTACGATTTTGCTAAGTACACTTGACTGGCCCGTGGTATAAATAAATAAATAATGCAGGACAATCCACACAGCATCATCTAGCCCCAAAGTAAGCTACTTAAAGCTTGTGTTATGGGTACTAGATAACTGATATATTTAATACATTAATACAATGAGTAACATAATATCCCTATTAACGGCCGGAACGGGAGTATTCTATACGTCATTGCGAACAACGTTTGTTCAACGACTTTTAAAGTTTCAAAGGTTTTCATTCATGAAATGTCTCTTAAACTTTGCTCCAATACGTACCTTGACACCACATGAGGCAACCCTATTAACAGCTGTTTTTTGACATAGATAGGTATTTTTTATTATACATAGAAAACACCCAGACCAACGGAACAACTTTCTGCAGATAATACACAAATTTGTTCCGAGGCGGGAATCGAACCCGCAACCTCTTGCGTCGCAGGTGGACTCTTGCCCGCTGCGCCACAGAGGTCGTCATTCGTCGGTATTCGTAGCAAGTCCTACGATATTGCTACGTCGTAGCAAACCTGACACATAATTATAAGTACCTGGTTGGCCGAGCTTTGCTCGGTTTTTTTTCACGTAAATCTTGTTTTTTGGAAAATGAAACCTAGCTAGATCGATTTATCGCCCCCGAAAGCCTCTGCATACTAAATTTCATGAAAATCGCTGGAGCCTATTATATATATATATATAATTGGAATCTCGGAAACGGCTCTATATATATATACAAGAATTGCTCGTTTAAAGGTATAAGATATAATGCTTTGGTTCTAGAGTAGCCTTTATATATCTAGTTATATAAACGTAAATCGATTAACTAACGACTTAATTCGAATGAAAACTATAATATAAAATAAAAACACACCCATATAAAAAGTTCGACAAGCGTGTGTCGATTAAAAGTTACGGGTTCCGATAAGCGTTATCTATACTAATATTATAAAGAGGAAAACTTTGATTGTTTGATTGTTTGTTTGAAATGAATAGGCTTCGAAACTACTGAACCGATTTGAAAAATTCTTTCACCAATGTGTAGAATGAACTTTCAGGATGAACATAGGCTATATTTTATGTAGGTACTTCGCGGGCGACGCCGCGTGCAGAAGCTAGTCAAGTATATAACGCAATAATTTCAACTCACCTTATTCCGGTGTATTTATGTAATTTTTATTTAATTAGAATGTTTTAATCAAAAATTATTATCGATTTGAATGCAATATTAAAATTTAAATTAAAAAAAAAAACAGAATTATCCATATTTTTTATCGAAATTAAACATAGTTGAATTGCTAATATGACTCTTTAGATACCCTCAAAAATCTAAATAATTAGAGATCTGAGGAGATATCTACCGAGCCTGGGGATTACAGTCGTGATCGTGATATATTGTACTAGCTTCCGCCCGCGGCTTCGCCCGCGTGATACCTTGAATAACAAAAACAAATCTATCCCGCGAGAACCTTATATTTTTCCGGGATAAGTAGCCTATGTGTTCTTCCAGACTATAATCTATATTTGTGCCAAATTTCATCCAGATCCGTTCAGCCGTTTTAGCGTGAAAGAGTAACAAACATACGTCCATCCATCCATACATTCTTACAAACTTTCGCGTTTTTAATATTAGTAGGATTTATAGTTTATGAAACCAACAGTTTATCAATTCATCATATAGAACCCTAAAAACTACGAATGAAAGTTTCGTGACGGCAATGTGTTTGCGTGCCGACATTACACGACGATTAAAGCTGGTGTTACATCGCTAGCGAGGCTATGCTATGCTATAAACTACCACAGTAGACGGGCCTTACCACAAGCTCTAGCAATTTTTTATTGTATATATTCAAAAATGTAACAAAATTTTGTGTGGCACTCATGTTAACCCGGCAGGGCAAAGTGTAATCATAGCGCAGTGAACGGAAAATACATGGAAGCATTCTTTGAGCTAAAAAAATACCCCACAAAAATGTGCTGTGGTAGGCGGTGCTTGTCATATGGGAAAAAAAATTCAAAATTTGCATAAGCTGTCTACACGTTACACGCCTATTTAAACCCAAACGTCTTAGGGATAAAGTCGACATTAATCAATTTTTAGCAAATCCACGAAAAACTTTCGCTGTGTGAAATTTGGTGTTAAGTTTCGCAAATCTGCGAAACTTAACTTTTAAAACCCTTGAAGTAATGCTTCCATGTTTGTTTGCGTTCACTGGTTTAGCGTATCTTACACTGCGTAACATACGTAACCAATAGTATCGCGTGTCCGTTTATCACGCCAACATGCAAAGAACGAAATAATAACAAAATTACGTCGCTCATAGTCGGATAATATGTCTCTTTTAAAACGAGTTGGGAAAAGGTTACTAAACTGTTTTGTATGAAATTTAGGGGAGTATAGGGCTCTTTTTATCGTCACTAGTTCTTTTTAACCAGTTTGGTGAAAAGATTAGAGTGGCTTGACTAATATTTTTGAATTTTTCTAGTTCTACAACATGCCAGTTTCCTCATGATTTTCCTTAACCGTTTAAGAGTACATACATAAAATGTTTGGAACAAAAAAGTCAATCAGTGTTTAAAAAATGCTAAAATTAATATAAATGGCTTCTAAAATAGCTCAAATACGTCGATCGGATGTCAGATTAGTCGAATTAGAACTGTCAATTAAAAGATTTACGCTAATTTATTCTCTGAAGTGATCAAAATATTTTTTAGAAAAGATTTTTTTTTCCCCCTAACCTATTTTGTCCCACCGCTGGGCAAAGGTCTCCCCCAAATCCCTCCAGTCGTTCCTGTTCTTGAAAAAAATTATGTATTTATTATTATATATTATAGAAAAGAATTATTCACTTTAATACATATTTTACATTCGCGTCAACTCGGGCTTTATTGGAAAACTAACCACCAAAATTACACAATGAGAACTCAAAATAACACGAGAAAAAATATAAAATTTAAAGCGACAAAGTTGATAGTTGAATGCATCGCAAAAAAATCCAAATAAACCCTCTTTATATTAAAAATTCAGTGACATTGACAATACTACAAATTTAAACACTTCACATTGGCAAAATTGATCCTAAAAGAGGCAGATGCCATATAGAAAGAAGAAGACGCGGAGCCAGGCCGCGCTAGATTCTCCGCGATGAATTTAACTGATAACGTCGCTCTTGTTTTTATATTTTTTACTCGTGTTATTTTGACTTTTATTGCGTAATTTCGGTGGTTATTTTTCCAATAAAGCCAAACTCTTGACGCGAGTGTAAAATAATTATGTGAATTAAAATGAGTGCCTTTCAAAATCCATCGAAGGAATCCCGAGAATTTTGAACAAAACAGCCATCATTTCTTTAAAATTGACTTGTCAACTTGACTATGACTCTGTTACATTGACAACACTAATAAAATACACTTGACAGTGGCAAAATTGTTCTCTGACAGATGTCAAAATTGAAGAAGAACAGTGAGGCGATTATGGATCTTTGCTTACAATTAATGTGAATACGTTTTTCGTTGTAATCAAGTAATTTGGTATTACATATGAGTGTTTATTCAATCAACTAGCTGACCTGGCAGACTTTGTACTTATTTAGAACGTTGTGACGTTGACAATACTTGTAAATAAATACACTTGACACTGGCAAAATTGTTCTCTAAGAGACAGATGCCATAATTGAAGAAGAAGAAGAACTTTTGTGCATAAAGGCAATGTGTATTATGTCATTTAGCGCACACCGTAAGCTGACCCGTGGGTTAGCTAACTATTTATTGAAGGGTCATCGAGACCCGATATCCCTGTAACGTAAGGTCTCCACTGAGGTCAGGGGGTAACAATTTAATGGTTTTACCGCTTCCAAAAGGTACAGTGTCGCACGGTATTAATCCCTAGTTTAACAAACAAACTGATCACGGGTAGACGTGTTATCTGTTCAGTAAATGTGTAACATAACAGTACTGGTGGTGTAGCGGTAGCACCCCTGCCTAACGATGTGAAGGTCGAGGGTTCAAACCTAACCGTACGCCGATGAGTTTTTCCATTCAAAAAATTATGTGCGCAATGCCAGCTTTTAAACGGCCAAGGAAAACATCGTGAGGAAACCTGCATACCCTAGAACCAAAAAATTCGAAAGTGAGCGTCATAGATAGTATTCTTATAAGTGGCGATGGGCTTGCAACCTATCACGTACGGAATAACCTACTGTGCAAAATGTGGGCATGTACCAAATATCATGTTTGGACGTGCTGACTACCCTCTGTGTCCTCAAAGATCAAATCTAACTAACTTATAAATTGTAAATGCGAAAGTAACAATCACACTGAAACGGCTGAACAGATCTAGATTAAATTAGGCACCAAGATAGATTATAGTCTGGAATAGCATATACTATTTTTATCCCAGAAAAATATACGATTCCCGTGGGATAGATTTGTTTTTGTTTTTCAAGGTGCCACGCGGGCTAGTATAAAATACATGTAAAACGATCTATAGATAGCTCAACTGATCCAGATCTCTGGCAGATGATTGTAACTACTTATAAAGTTTAGTAAGTAGCTTCCCGTAATAATTGCTTTCTTACCCCTTTAGGGCAAAGGGTAATCATGGCGTTTTAGGCACTCATTTGTGAGCGAGCTCAAACTTAAATGACTTTCCAATTTTGATCGCAATATTAATTTTGAATTTGACATTTATTAGGTACACGCAACCGCGCGCGGCTCCGCTCGTGGTACATACCTGGATAAAAAGTAGCCTATATGTTATTTTAGGTCATAAACTACGCGTGTTTCAAGTTTCATCCAGAGGGTCTACCATGAGTTTTCACAATCTACACTCGCTAGCGACTGTAGTTAAAAAAATGTATGAAAACTTGTACAGCGCCTCTAGCGAATAGTTGGGTACTAAAACCTCACGTAGCTAACTATCCTACGTCACAGCGTACTACAGCGACTGTAGTTTGCGCTCATTAATTTGCTTAGAATTTGGTACCATGAATAACAATTTCGACAGATGTCATAGTAACGTACTATTACTACTGTAGTAACGTCAGCTGATCTAAATGTGACAACTCATGGTAGACGTACTGGGCCTTACCACGAAGTCTTCCAGAACGATTCCGTAACGATTCCATTATAGAAACGTGACTTCTTCCATACAATTTACATAGGTCATGGTACGAAATAACAATGTAATACTAATTCTGTAATGTACCATGAGTTTGTGGTGAGGCCAGATCCGTTCATTCGTTTCAGCGTGATTGAGTAACAAACATCCGTACATCCATCCAAAATGTGAAATTTTAAATATATAGAAAAAAAATATAATTTACGAAACAACCAAAATTGTTTGTTGCGAACAATGACAATGAGAACAATGATGAAATCGTTGAGAAGAATCGACCGGCAAAATGTCACAAATGTGAACAGACACATTTTTTGAAATAGATAAGTACCTACTTATTTTATCCTTACGTCTTAAATACTTTTATCGAGATAGAAACTTTTGATACACTTGTGTACGAGTAAGTCCAAAAAACGCCTTATAGTCCCAACTTCCGCCATTTTAGCCTAATCGTACTAAGTTTGGTCGTACCTACTTAAAAATGAAGGCGTTTAGCTTGATGTGTCGAAATTAGCACCTGCTACTCGAACTTAAAGTATATTTTACTTTGAAGGGAGTTTTATTTTTTTGTTTATTCGAACAACTTTTTCTGCCCTAAATAATAGGTAGGTAATACAAAAAAAACGTGGTCCCGACTGTAATCCCCAGGCTCGGTAGATATCTCCTCAGATCTTTAGTTACTTAGATCTTTGAGGATATCTAAAGAGTCAGAGGCACGTCCAAACATGATATTTGGCTTACCTATACCCACATTTTGCACAGTAGTTAGTATTCTGTACGTGACAGGTTTCAAGCCAATCGCCGCTTATAGGAATACTTACTAATCTATGAGGCACACCTTCGAATTTTCAGTTCTAGGGTATGCCGGTTTCCTCGCGATGTTTTTCTTCACCGTTTAAGAGCACTGGTATTACTATGGCCCTTCGTTTTTGCGTCGGGATTAAAAATCACAGGGATCAAAATCAGGGATTTTGAATCGTCTTACATACTAGGTGAGTCTAGGTGCCAATTCCAGTCCTATCTCCAGTCAGAGAACTGACAAGAAACTCGCTAGGCCCTAGCGCTTTTTTTTATGATCCTTGGTCGTTTTGTTAGGGATACCTCACATCTAAACATATGAGGCTACGCTTTTACAGTTAATATTCTGTACATGACAGGTTGCAAGCTAGTTGCCACTTCAAAAGCCGCCAATAATAAGGATTTCAATCAAATTCAATGAATGAAGCTGGCTTTCTGGGCTTGTAATATCAAATACATACATAATAGGTACGCGAATCCGCATACACTCGAACAAAGAGAATTGCAGCGCGCATGCGTGGAGTGAAAGAGAGAAAAAACGGTCGAAGTCAGTTCAATCCTGCATGCGGAAGCGAGGCAGGTGTGGTAATAAATTTGTACTAGCATGACTGAGTAGGTACTGTGTTGCGGTGCTTGGCAAGTTTTTAAACTAAATAAGCGTGTTAGATATCTTTTAGAATTACTTTATATTGTTGTTGAAGCATACATTTTTTATTCAAAACTGCGAGAATCATAAACAAATATTGATAAACTAGCTTTAGCCTGCTACTTTGTCCGCGTATAAATGGTTCTAATAGGATTTAAAATGAGTTTTTAACCCTGTAGGTAAAATTTCAATCAAATACGAAACACGTCTTCTATCAATTCTGTTAAAAAGGTTTTGCAAAATTTTTAAGAAGATTGGACCAAGGAATCACTTTGTCTAATACAAACTTTTCCCCCTTTTTACGCCCTTAGGGGTAGATTTTTGAGTATTTCGATATCAATATAATATTTGTATTGTTTCAAAAATTAAAAAAACACTAAGTACTGAAATTAATTGTTTCTTATAGCCGCCATACCTATTCTTTTTACCTATAACAAAATCTGTCCAACCCTTTTGCACAGTAGTATTCCGCACGTGACAGGGTGCAAACTCATCGCCGTTTATTGGGCATGCAACAAAAATTACAGAATCAAACAAAACCACAGACAAAAGTCTACACGATGAAAAACTCGTTTTTCCCTACGATTATAACATTTTACAAGCGTTGGCGGCAAAAAATGTAACAATTTACCCTACCGCAGGGACACATCAGGGCCATACCTGTTTATAAGTGCCCTAAAAGACATTATTATAGGTAGTTACGGCATTCTAAATCATTATAATCGGATTTTTTTTAGAAACTTCCCTCGTAAGTATTTGTAAGCTATTTTTCGCTGTTTCCTCAATAATTTTATGTAAGAGTTCGAGTGTTTATGTCTATACATCTATATCTATCCATCTATACATCTATCTATCTATATCTGTACATAAAATAATCGTTGAGAAGTCTGTACATTTTATAAACAAAGTCGGGCTTGTAACTCTAGAACGGCTGGACCGATTTTCATAGTTTTTGATTTGTTGTATTTGTCTTCCTCGCAGGCAACAGTTAGTTTTCAAATAAAAAAGTACTGCCTAAAGAAAACACGCTACTTAGCCTAAAACAACCGTTTCCGAAAAATTGTCTTTGTCTGTTTACCTGTGCGTTTGTTTTGGATAATATCTACAACGGCTGAACCAAATCGATTGCAGTTTTTCCAATGTATTGAAATAAGTTTGTATCAAAACTTAAGCTTTTTTTCATCTATGTTCATTCTACACATAAGTGAAAAAAAATTGATATCGCTCCAGTAGTTTCGAAGCCTATTCAATGCAAACAAACACATTTTTTCCTCTTTTATAATATTAGTATTAGATAGACAAACATGATAAAACCATAACCCTTCTTTTACTCGACCGTGGGTAATTGACCGTAAAGGCTTGATCTCTAAGGAAGGGGGAAATCTTAAGACAAGCCAGTTCAAACAAGGGCTTAACTACATAACCGGCCAAGTCCGAGTCGGATGCTATTGTAGGGTTCTTTCGTACCCGACTGCGAAAGAGGGTAATGCTATTTAGGTATATGTATGTCCTTTGGCTGTCGCTGTATCCTGGGTGGCAAATTTTGATAAATAAGGTGTCTTTGGATTTGTCTGATCACAAAAGTGATAAGCGATAATTAAATGTCAAAAATTCAAAATGGCGGCTGAGAAGCTATTTTATTTTTCATTTTTGAAATAAATATTACTAGGTTTCATTTCCGTTCGAAACCGGAGGTTCGTAACCAGTTGCGATTAAATACTTTTTACTGTGTTTATCCTTTCGTAACTGGTGACGAGTAAAGAATTTGTATACCTTGTACGATACTAGTTTCAAACGATGGATTATTTTTCAAACAAGGGATTATTTTTTATTAAAACCTATCCAATGGTTTATTTATTCAAAGCTATAGTTTTTACTGCGTAATTTTGGGTGTTAGATATTTTTCTAATAAAGTCCGAGTTCTTGACGCGAATGTAAAATATATGAATTAAAAGTTCCTTTCTAAATCCATCGGAGGAAATCCCGAGAATTTTGAACAAAGCAGCCATCTTTTGACTTGACAACTGGACTATGCCTTTGTGACATTGACATTACTACTAATTTAGACACTTGACGCTGGCAAAATTTATCTCAAAAGAGACAGATGCCGTAACAAAAAAGAAGAAGAAGAAGATACAGAACTCTAGAGAGTGACTATCAGCTTTACCATTGTCCCTCCTATAAACACAATATTTTACGGTCAAGCCAGACAGGTACCTACTTCATAGCCGCGAGGTGGGAAATCCTTTGAACTTAGATAAAAGCGAAATATATGTGAAAATATATCTGTAAGTACTCTGTTTTATGTATTATTCTTCTTATTAGTAGTACCTGGATGACCGAGCTTTGCTCGTTTTTTTTGGGGTAAACGACGTTTTCTAAAAATGAAACCTAGCTAGATCGATTTATCGCCCCCGAAACCCCCTACATACTAAATTTCACGAAAATCGTTGGAGCCGTTTCCGAGATTCCGATTATATATATATACATTATATACAAGAATTGCTCTTTTAACGGTATAAGATTAGACGGGTATTTATCGCGTTCAAATTACCTTTTATTTTCCCGACGTTTCGATAGCGTGCAAGTTTAAAAGTATGTATTATTCTTACTATGTATTTGTAAAGTTCCGCGACTTAACACATTATTATTTGTATTAAAAGGTTATTTATCGCGTCATCCTGTGACCACGACAGTGTGTAAACCTGTTGAAACGTCGGGAAAAATGGGTAAATAAAACGAGATAAATATTAAAATTGTAATATTTACTCTTATTAGTCTTAGTGCCTGGATGAACGAAATTTGCTCGATTTTTTTTAGTAAATCGTTTTGAAAAGTCGCACGAAATGATCGATTGACACATTTTCTCTGATATAGGTACTCATGCATGTATTTTAAATTGTGTGAACTGTCCACCAATATATATTTAGCTTTGCGAATTTGAAGCTTTTATGTACCGAAATCTTTTTTATATCTCTCTTGTAAAGTTAAATGAAAATACCGTTGCAAGGTCCGGCCATTAAATAAAAAAACCCATGAATAGCTTTTGAAACTTGGAATATCAGGGATTAAATCGGGCCCAATCGGGACTCAGGCCCTTTGTGCCCGGCCATTAAATATTTACGGGCAGAGTTTGTTTGTGTACGAATTCTTGAGTTTGAGTTCGTAGTTTAGGCGCCATTGCTCGGCCGGATTGTAATTGCACCAGCTTGAGCTATTGTTTATTTTATTGTCATTTTAGTGGCAGAAAGTTTAAATGATCAAATATAACTAGTTGTTCGCCCTGAACTGAGATCTCGCGCGCGATGTTCGCAATCCTCATTTGTATTGACGCTCTGAAGGTTTTGGACACACTTTATGTAACGACATAGGTAGGTGATTATGTCTATGTAAGTTGGTCCTAATCAATAACAAATATTGAATTATTCCACCTAAGTAAAAAATTTTATACTCGTGCTACATACATACATACATAAAATCACGCCTGTTTCCCGACGGAGTAGGCAGGAGACCACGGATCTCCACTTGCTACGATCCTGACATACCTCTTTTGCTTCATTCACGCCTGCTAAGTCAATGGTTTTTTTAATTTTACTTCTTTCGTTATTTTTGAAAAACTATCCACTCAATCACACAAATGTTTATTCTGGGTGGAGATCGAACCCACAACCTGCAGCGCAGAAGGCAGAGCTACTACCAACTGAGCTGTGAGACCAGTCAAAAGGTTTTGAAAATGTTTTTAATTTTACTTTTGTTTGTTTCAGATTGCTGTCCATCCTTTCCGAAAGGGATCAAAGAATCAGGTCTCTATCCTCATAGCTATAAGAGTCACTATTCTTCACGGCTTCAAAAAAATCTGTATCACTGTAAATATTACTTCCTGAATTTTCAGTTGATTTAAATAATTATAAATCAGCATTACATAAATTATTTATCTATACAAAATTCTTCTGTGACTGACTGACTGACTGATCAACTCGTAGCACGAACTATACCTAAGTCCCAAAAATCTGATGTCTAGTCTAGAGGTACACAAATAAATTAATTCTTGAAATTAAGTTCCTCTAAAACTTCAGAGTTTGAAATTTGTATTAAAAAAATATCTAATTGAAATTTACAGAAACAGGTGACAGGTTGCAAGCCAATCGCCGCTATTGGAATAAAACTTAAGACACCGAATTTTTGGTTCTAGGGTATGCCAGTTTCCTTATGATGTTTTTCTTAGCTTAACAACACTAACCACAAAATCGATTTAATTTCGAACCCAAATGTCTAACTTCCGATTCTACAAACTAGTCTAATTAGTAACTAGTGCGGGGAAAGTTTTATCGATAGAATCGAAGTTCGAACATCACGTCGTATTCCGTTTGATTTTGTCGCCCTGGTTAACTTTAGATTTATTTTCTAAAAACTACGCCCCGCGATTTCACCCGTGGTTATCCAGTTTTTATCTATGTACATATGTTGTAAATCCATGGTCCATGGTACAATTAAAAGGCCCAGAATACTCGTCACACTATTCCTTATTTAAAAGTTACAAAAAAAGTGACATAGGTCCGTATAGCAACGCGGATCTCCGCGGATTCAGACATAGCACGAAGCGAAATACCCAAGTGACAAGTAAGTAGAGTGCGGCATGATAATATGGCTGCTCTGAATTATATAACGAAAGCGACAATTTTTTTAAAACATAAATATTATGTTCAAGTAAATAGCTTATTTCAAAAAAAGGGCTGGGTTGATTTGTTTCAAATTAACTGATTTACATTCATGTGAAATAGAAATTCAAAATACATTACTGTTCTGGATAAATTAGGGAAATTCTGAATTTTCAGAGGTGTTTTTGACATGATTTTTAACTAAGGTTTTCTAACTAATTCGTGTTTTAGCTCCGGTTGATTTATCACTTATATCCTTGAGTATCGTGTAGTTCTATTTCAATGTAATGTATTAAGCGGTAATAGAATGATTAGGGTTGCAATACTTGCAATTTTCAAAATTCTGGAAAAGCGCTAGGGTTCAGCGAGTTTCTTGTCAGTTCTTCTCGGACTGGGAATTAGCACCTAGTATGTAAGACGATTCGAATAACCCTTGTGATTTTTTGTATTGAATAAAAATATTTTGATTCTAAATTCCATCCCAATCATTAACATTTTCGCTCGCTTCTCTCAATCAAAAATACAGATGGTAACTGGTATATTATGTTCTGGAATATTCTATAGCGGTTACTTTTTTCCAGGAAAATAATTGCCTTGGTTACATCTACCGGAAATTAATTTGATAAAATATTTCCAATTCATAGATATTTCGAAAATATCGTCAATTTCCTCTCCTTATCCTTATACTACTTCCTGATGCCTGCGACTTCACCCGCTTAGATATTAGTTATTGCGATTTAAAAACTTGGCTAATTATATACCTAAACCTTCCTCGAGAACCATTCTATCCATCGGTGAAAACAACGTTAAAATTGATGCAGTAGTTTTTGAGTTTATCGCGAACAGACAGACAGACAGACGTGGCGGAGGACTTTGTTTTAAAATACAATTTCAAAAACTTTTTCACAGTTGGGAAGCTACACTATCCTCGGGCGACATAGTCTTTATTTTATATTAGACTAGCTTTCGCTCGCGGCTTTGCTGGCGGGGTACCTACATAAAATATAGCCTATATTACTCAGAGATAATGTAGCATTCTAATGGTGAAAGAATTTTTGAAATCGGACCAGTAGTTTTTGAGTTTGTTCGTGACAAAAAAAAATACAAAACTTTCCTCTTTATAATATTAGTATAGAAAAAATAGAGATAAGTGCCTACTTTTCCTACCCGTGCGAAGCCGGGACGTGTTACTAGTAATTGATAATTTCCCTTCCTTATACGGTCTACGTTATAATACTAAATTATTGCCATATAATTTTGTCCCAACGAGGGTCGAACGACCAATATTTTGAACAAAATGTCTTCATTCCGTTGCGAATTACAAAGGTCGTGTTAAAACACAGCGTTTGTAAACTTGTGACTAGTCACGGAGTAATATTACGTAGGTATTTACCAAATCCAAAACATACGTGAACGCGTTCACGATGATGACAAGTGTGGACTCACGCTAATGTCACGCGTGACATTAGCGTGAGTCCACACTTGTGATATTCTTCCGTGACTATATCCGAAGTGTGTCCAAATTTTCACGAAATTAAAGCGCAGTTGCTACTCTTCCTACAAATATTAAAAACGCGAAAGTTTTTAAGAATGTATGGATGTAGGATGTATGGATGTATGTTTGTTACTCTTTCACGCCAAAACGGCTGAACGGATCTGGATGAAATTTGGTACAGTTATAGATTATAGTCTGGAATAGTACATAGGCTACTTTTTATCCAGGAAAAATTTACGGTTCCCGCAGGATAGATTTGTATTTCTTTTTCAAGTTACCACGCGGGCGAAGCCGTGGGCGGAAGATATTAATTAATAAAACAAAGTCGGGTCTGTTCGAACACTTTGAAATCTATGACGGCTGGACCGATTTTCATTGTTTTTGATTTGTTGTATTTGCCCTCGTCCTGAATAACAGAATAACTATTAAAATATTTGAAATCAATGCAATCAAAGAATCAATGCGGACGGAGTCGCGAGAAATTGCTAGTAATATTATAAATGCGAAAGTTAGGATGGATGTATGGATGTTTGTTACCCAATCAAGCTGAAAAAGCTAGACGGATCTGAATGAAATTTGACACAGAGATAGATTATAGTCTGGAATAGCACATAGGCTACTTTTTATCCCGGAAAATTTAAAGATACCATGCCAAAGTTTTGTTTTTCAATGAACCACGCGGGCGGAATTTAGGCTAATACAAATGCACATTTTAGGAACACATTTTGGATTACGCAGACAGTCTTCAAATACTTGTTTGTCCATATCCTTAACAAGTCATAAGCTTAATTTGTTGTGTTGTGTTTAAGACATTTATTTCTCATAAAGAATATAACATTCACTTGCATGAGAACAATTTTTACAAGTAATAATTTTAAAATGTAGGTATAGGCGTAACCAAAGTTAAATAATGAAGCTCATTGAGGGTAGACGTGCACTTTACACTGTATGAAGTTCACATTCCACAGAAACGTAGATCTAGCGCTTGATGGAAATGGCATGGTACGTTCATGATCAATGTTTGGTTTTTTAGTTATATGATATATTTTTAATATTTTATTTTCCGTAAAGTAATTATTTGTTTTATTTATTGTTTTTTTTTTTGTATTATTTATAAATTATTTTATTCATATTTTGATAAGGCAAATTTAAAATTATTTAAAATTATATGAAGAGGTTTATTTTGTTATTATTAAGCAAGAAAAATTTTAGAGATTTTTTGAATCGGAAAATAGATTCGGAGTACTTAATATCCTTCGGTAAATTGTTATAGATCTTAGCACCTGCGTACATTATGTTTTGTTTACCGTAACTTGTCCTTGGCGTACGTAGTTTTAAATCACTGGCACGTCTTAGTCTCATATTTGAACAAAGTTTTTTAGAAAAGGTGATCTTGGTATGTATATTTTTATTGATTATTTTTCTTATTAAAAGGCATGTTTGGTATACATAAGTCTGTCCGATGTTCATTAATTTTGTTTCTTTGTATATTTTTTCTGTTGGTGTAAGGCAATCATAGTTAAATAAAATTTTAACAAGCTTATTTTGCGCTCTTTGTAGCGGGATTAAGTTAGTTTTTGCTGCTGACCCCCATATTTCTATTAGGTAGTCAATATGAGGTTTAATAAGAGAGTTGTATATAGTGTAACGAATATATCGGGGGAGACATTTAACAATGCCCTGCACACATCCGGCAAGAGAAATTAGTTTTGATTTTAATTTATTTATGTGTGGTACCCACGTTAAATCGCTATCTAAGATTAAACCAAGGTATTTTTCCTGAATTACATTATTTAAGGGGTTTTTATTAATAGTTAGTGGGGGAAAGTCTGGAATAGGTTTATTTTTTGCTTTAAAAATAATGTAATTAGTTTTAGATATGTTTATTGTCAAAAGATTTTGCTGAAACCACATGTTGAGCTTTTCTAAATCACTTTGAGCGTCTGTTACCAAACTATGTATATCACTACCAAAGTAAAATAAACAGGTGTCGTCCGCGTACAAGGTAAGGTCACCTTTAAGGCCAATTTCTTCGATACTGTTTATGTATAGTAAAAATAATAATGGGCCCAAAATAGATCCTTGTGGGACACCATAGGTTAACGTACTCAGGGGACTTTGATTTTCACCAATTTTAACTACTTGGGTTCGACCGTGCAAGTATGATTTGAATAAATTATGAGCAGTTCCTCTAACTCCCACATAATGTAACTTTTCAAGTAATATTTCGTGGCTAACTGTATCGAAGGCTTTTTTGAGATCGATAAAGATCCCAAGTACTATACATTTACTATCTATATTAAGTTTTATTTTGGTAACTAGATCCATGGTTGCCGCAAGAGTATTTGACTGTGGTCGAAATCCGTATTGTTTCTCGGATATAAAGTTTTTTGATGATAGGTACTTGTTAAGACGATTATGGATAATCTTTTCAAATACTTTTGAGAATACTGGAAGGACTGAAATTGGGCGGTAATTTCCAGGATCTGTTTTATTGCCGGATTTGTAGATGGGAGTGACTTTTGCAGTTTTTAGTTCGGCAGGAAAAGTACCCGATTTTAAGCAATAGTTAATACAGTTTGTTAATTCAGATTTTATAAGGTTTTGTAAACATTTAACCGATTTTGCGCTTAGTCCATCTAGTCCAGAACTAGACTTTGATTTTAAGTTTTTTATTATTTTACTTACTTCGTTTGTAGTAGCTAGTGAGAATTCGTTTAGATCAGATACGTTTGTGCCAGTTCCATCAGCTACTATTTCTTGGGTATGTCGCTGATGTTTCGGGATCTGGTGTGCCAGAGATGATCCAATGTTGGAAAAGAAAGAATTGAAGCGTTCACAAATTTCGTTAATATCTGTAGTAAAGCCGGTATCTGTTTCTAACTTGCTTGGTATGGATGTATCCTTTAACTTGTTACTAGAGAGTTGGTTTATGAGGTTCCACATTTTTTCTGGTTTGGTTTTGCATTCCATAAAAGATTTTTTATAGTAGTTGCTTTTAGTATTCTGTATATATTGCGTTACCATGTTTCTTTTCTTTAAAAATTCTTCTTCTTTTTCTTTATCTCTAGGGTTTTCTTGGTGTTGAATCCAAAGTGAGTTTCTTTCATTTATTTCAGTTATAATATTTTTATTTATCCAATCTTGACGGGGTGGGTTTATTATTTTAGTCTTTATCATTTTACTTTTATTGAGGCACATAATAAGCCTGTCTTCTAGCGTCCTAAATATATGGTTATTATTCTCCACTTTACTTTCTGCTACCAATTTGTATAGTTTTTCGTAGTCTATTGCTGTGTAGTTTCTTTTTTCGAGTAACTTCGGTTGCGTTCTTTTTATTTCAAAATATATGTGTTTGTGGTCAGACAACGATGTGTTTATGATTGCTAAATGGAAATCGTTTTCTTTAAGATTAGTACTTACGTGATCAATTAAAGATCTGGTTAATGTAGTTTGTCTAGTGCAGAATTGTTCGCTAATTTTATTGATTATTTTATATCCATTCCCTTTAACAACGTCTTTATACAGATTTATTGAACGATCTGACTCTAGAAGGTTGAAGTTAAAGTCGCCTAAAACCACTCCTCGCTTCATTTTATGAAGTTGTTCCGAAAAGGCCTCAAGAAAATAATCAATATTCTTTGAATCCGGTGGTCTGTATATAGCACCAATATCAAGAGAAAGGCTTTGCAGGTGGATCCAGAGGAAGTGTGTTGAATCTTTTTGACAAAGTTCATATGTAAATGTATGTTTCTTTAAACATTTATTATTAGCGTATATTGAAACGCCACCTCCTGTAGTAGTACTTCTCAAGTTACAGTAGTGTTTAAATCCGTCTATTTCATACTTTTTTGCTTCTTCTTCCGAGGCTATCCATGTTTCCGTTAGTATTATAGCATGAAATGGCCTAGGAAACGATTTGATGATGCTATTCATTTCATCGAATTTTGTTGAGGTTCTGATGCTCCGCATATTTGCGTATAGAAATCTCACCGATTTGGGACTGACAGAGATATCTTTATAGTTATTAACAATTTCATGGGTTGTGTTTCTATTTTCTTGTTTCAAGCTAGTCAGTTTTGCCTTGTCTATTGCTTGGAGTTTTTTGGCTCTAATGTTTCAAATATCTTCGGGATGCCCTTAACATATTTGATGGCCACATTTTCACCGTTCTCAGTTCGTATTTCTAGTTCTTTCTGTAGTTCTTTTATGTATTGTCGTTGTTGGGGTGTCTGGTCACCATAAATTCTAACACTCGCTGTTTGAATTGACTTTTTGTTGCGTAGGATTTCTTTTGCCACATCTGAGTTTTTAAAAATAGCTTTGATTGGTCGAACTTTGTTAGTGGTGTATTTACCTAAACGGAAAACTCGTTCAGGTTTAATGTTTGTTGCGCCATCGGTAATCTGGTTCACATTATCTAGGTCCATTTTTAATCTTTCTTCGTTGTTTGCTGCCGTTGGTTCTGGTATTCCAGTAAAAATGACGTTGTTGCTTCTAATTTCGCGATCTTTTAGTTCGGCCATTAGTGCCTCCTGGGCTTTGATTGGCAGGGACGATGATTGGGGTACTACCTTCACTACTTCAGATTCTAACATAACAATCTTAGCTTCCATCGTTGTATTTTTTTCTAGAAGATTAGTGATGTCAGATTTCATTATATTTTGTTCCATAGTGAGGTTTTCAGCAGTAGTTTTTATATTGTTTATTTGCTCTTTAATGTCAGCCATGTCATGGGACATTTTTTCCATAAAATCAGTTTGATTTTTGTTTATAATGCCTAGCGCTTCCATCATCTGTGACATTTTTGTGTTTAGATCGGAAATTTCTTCTAAAATAGCCTTGTTGTCATCTGGTTGTTTACGTTTAGGCCGACGCAGAATAACCTTTCCAGTATTTGGCAAGTTTAGGACTCGTTCCGTACTGGCCAGATTTGGAGTTGACTCGCATCTTTTAACACTTGTGCCACTTCCAGTAGGTAGATGTAGTGGATCCATTGATATCCGTGTTTCTGTTCGGTGGTAATGCGCGAAGTAGTAATGACGACACACACAGCGAAGCAGGGCGTGAACAGTTCGAATGATAGGATCTGTCTCTTTTTAAAAGTTGGTGGGGACGGTTACTTCGTCGTGTTGATTGTTAAAACGCAGTAATGTCACGGCACCTATTTTAGCAAATTCAACTTCTATTAGAACTAGTTAAGCACGAGATTCGTATAATTATTGAACTGACTTGCAAGGACAAAAATTGTAGCACGTCTACTCTATTTGACGCCTAGACGCACACTGTTAATTCCGTAATTAGTCAAATTCTTTATTTGTCATATCCTACTCAAGTCAAAAGCTAAATTTATCATTTTCGCGATTCGACAATTTAATTTGGTGTGAAATATTATGTCATTAATGTGACGAAACAGTCACGGCGACAAAAGTATAGTTCGCTTAACGAATCTAGGCATTCGTGAAGTTAGCCGCAAGAGCTGCGCAGTATCGTTTTTCGGGAGCAATTGAAGGTATGAGGAGGGGGGAAGGAACTGTACATGCGCAAACTCGCACCTGTGGCTAACTTCACGAATGCCTAGATCCGTTGGATGACCTATAACTCGTGCGCGCTATCACTTACATAGTATATAGGGAAAAGTTTTGACTGACTGATATATTACCTGTATCTAACGATTTCAAATTACATAGGCATCCATTGCACCATCAATCTAACACCAGTTTAACTATGGTTTAATCAGATTTACGTGTAAACCTATCGTGTATGCGGTGATTGATTGACTGAATAAATTGAATGACGAATATTCAAACATTTCAGGGAGCTTGTTTTGTCTTTTAAATTTCTTCTTGACTGATGAAACTGACGCATGCTTGACTGACTGTGTGAAGGAAGCATTATTTACACCCGTATCCCTCAACTGGGTTGGAGCTAAAAACATTTGAATGCATTCAAAGAGAATGTGTAATGAGATCAGAAAACGACCACTTTTGTATAAGTACCTATACTTTGCACAACGCCATCTATTGACAGTAACTTTCATTTGAGTTTGGTATTTATTTAACAAATAACACATTTTTAACTATTGCGGTCCTTTTAATTTTTGTGTACTAAGAAGAAGATAGCAACTATTTTCGTTACTTTTAATCATATCAGGAACAAAAAAAACATGAAACAAACACTCACACGACTGTAATCCCCAGGCTCGGTAGATATCTCCTCGGACCTCTAGTTACTTAGATCTTTGTGGATATCTAAAGAGGGTAGTCAGAGGTACATCCGAATATGACATTTGGTACATGCACACATTTTGTGTAGTATTCCGTACGTGACTGGTTGCAAGCCCATTGCCGCTTATAAGAATACTAGAAGAATATTATACGTACGACAGACACCTTAAAGTTTTTGGTTCCAGGGTATACCGGTTTCCTCCAAAGATTTAAATCGTAGATATGCCCGGACGCCAAAAACTGTGGCACTGTTTTTACTTGAGTGTGTTAACAAAATGCCGAAGCAAACACACTAATGATTAGTAAAAAATGAACCAAACAGTTATTTCACCATTTATTGTGCAATTATATTGCACGATCTTTCGTAAAAAAATATACTTACTTAATCCTTTTGTACCCTGAAATTAAAAATATTTGGTGCCAAATGAGCGAGCTATCTCATTTCGTGTGGCAACAAAACGGCGTTGTCTCAGTACCGTACGGGCATATCTTCGATTTAAATCTTTGGTTTCCTCACGATGTAGTATACATAGTTACTTTAGTAACTATTACAATTCACTGTATACATAGTACAAGCTTTGCATGTAATATTTATTATTTTAATGTATTTTCCTAAAGTAACTCTTTAAATATCAACGCCATATATAAAACAACATGGCGTACCAATACGACAGTTACTGACGCGTACGTAATTGGCTGCGTTTCGCGTAAAATGACACATAACTCTTCTTCTTCTTCAATGATGGCATCTGTCTCATAGAGAACAATTTTGCCAGTGTCAAGTGTAATTTTATTTAAGTTTTGTCAACGTCACAGAGTCATAGTCAAGTTGTCGAGTCCATTTTAAACAAAAGATGGCTGTTTTGTTCAAAATTCTCGGGATTTCCTCCGATGGATTTTGAAGGAAACTATTCACTCTAATTCACATATTTTACACTAGCGTCAAGAACAACCCGGGCTTTATTGGTAAAATAACCACCAAAATTACGCAATAAAACTCAAAATAACACGAGAAAAAATACAAAAACCAGAGCGACGTAGTTGTCAGACAAATACATCGCAGGAAATCCCACATAACTCTAACTCCACGAGGAAATTAAGTGCCTGTCAAAATCAAAAGCCGTCAAATAGACTTTGGCGGGAATTTTTTTGACGTTTTGAACTGTTTTTTTTTCTAGAGCCTAGTTAGAGCCACTTGGGATTTTCTGCGGTGTATTTGCCTGACAACTACGTCGCTCTGGTTTTTATATGTTTTCTCGTGTTATTTTGAGTTTTATTGCGTAATTTTGGTGGTTATTTTGCCATTAAAGCCCGGGTTCTTGACGCGAGTGTAAAGTATGTGAATTAGAGTGAATAGTTCTCTTGAAATTCCATCGGAGGAAATCCCGAAAATTTTCAACAAAACAGCCATCTTTTGTTTAAAATTGACTTGACTACTTGACTATGACTCTGTGACGTTGACAATACTTATAAATAAATACACTTGACACTGGCAAAATTGTTCTCTAAGAGACAGATGCCATAATTGAAGAAGAAGAAGAAGAAGTAGAGCCACTTGGTTGTTTAAAGCCTTTTAATTATACACATTTTTAAAAAACTACGCTTTAAAATATAATACTTGTAACAGTTATTTTCCGAAAAAATACCGATCATCCCGAAACATCTCCTTTTCGCATTTATAATATTAGTAGAATATTAATACAAAATCACTTTCAAACGTCTTTCCTACGTATCGAATTCGAATAGATTTATAAAGGTCAAAAAAATTGCCTTACCTTCGCACAGCAATATCTAATATAGACTTTATTCGGTTCGTTTTAAGACCTATATTTGAACGTAAACCTTTTCCTTTGTAAGTAAATTGTCATATTTTTTCATTGAAATGAAAATATATAGATTCGACTGAGGGATAAAGTAAAAGAATACTGAATATGGGAATTGAAATGTTGATATATAATAGTATGTAGCAAGACTAGATACCTCACTGGCTCCGCTCGCGTGGTACATACCCGGATAAAAAGTAGTCTATGTGTTATTCCAAGTCTAAAACGTATTCCAAGTTTCAATGAGGATATATGAAGGGTAGTCAGAGGCACGTCCAAACATTATAATTGGCACATTTCAACATTTTTCACAGTAGTTAGTACTAAATTTGTATATAATAGGTATTTAAAGTAAAAACTGGCCTTACAAAATTCATAAAATTCAATTAGGAAAAAATAATTTGCAGTTCGTAGCCGGCAGCTACGGCGTAGCGCTACGCCGTAGCAGGTAGCCGCGCTGGGAATTTCAGGATAATGTAAATCCAGCACCCTTTTAGAGGGGAGATGTACAGTTGGTGAAAACAGCCTTCGAAATAATACCTATATTTTGATGTTATATTCTGAGGTTTTCGGTTTTATGAAGATTTGTTTGAATCGGGACGTGAAATGCCTTCTCAAAGACTTCTTCTTCTTCTTCTTCTTCTTCAATTATGGCATCTGTCTCTTAGAGAACAATTTTGCCAGTGTCAAGTGTATTTATTTATAAGTATTGTCAACGTCACAGAGTCATAGTCAAGTTGTCAAGTCAATTTTAAACAAAAGATGGCTGTTTTGTTGAAAATTTTCGGGATTTCCTCCGATGGAATTTGAAGAGAACTATTCACTCTGATTCACATACTTTACACTCGCGTCAAGAACCCGGGCTTTATTGGCAAAATAACCACCAAAATTACGCAATAAAACTCAAAATAACACGAGAAAACATATAAAAACCAGAGCGACGTAGTTGTCAGGCAAATACACCGCAGAAAATCCCCTTCTCAAAGACAATCAAAAGGATTCCCAAAATGTCACAACAGTGTCAGTCCCAATGGTCTCGGTCATGTCACAACAGTGACAGATCTTTGACTGCCTAAAAGATTTTTTTTAAATAAGTTAAGCAGAGCACTGGTGGTATAGTAGTAGCACCCCTGCCCCACGATCCGAAGGCTGTGGGTTCAAACCTGGTCGTGCACCAATGAGTTTTTCCATTCGAAAAATTTATGTGCGCAATGCCAGTGCTCTTAAACGGTGAAGGAAAACATCGTGAGGAAACCGGTATACCCTAGAACCAAAAATTCGAAGGTGTGGGTCATAGGTTAGTATTCTTTTAAACGGCGATGGGCTTGCAAACTGTCACGTACGGAATACTATCCACTACTGTGCAAAATGATCATATACCGAATGTCATGTTTGGACGTACCTCTGACTACCATCTTTAGATATCCTTAAAGATCTAAGTAACTAGAGATTTGAAGATATATCTACCGAGCCTGGGGATTACAGTCGTGTGAGTGTTATTTTGTTTCTTTGTTTGCATTCAAATCACGTTCCCTCTAGGTACTTATTCATCAACTAGCTTCTGCACGCGGCGTCGCCCGCAAAGTACCTACATAAAATATATCCTATGTTCATCCTGAAAGTTCATTCTACACATTGGTGAAAGAATTTTTCAAATCGGTTCAGTAGTTTCGGAGCCTATTCATTTCAAACAAACAACCAAAGATTTCCTCTTTATAATATTAGTATAGATAAGCATAAGTTGAAGGTATTTTTTGCTAAGATCATTCGCATTATACCGTCACCTTAAAGTCCTGCCGTGTGATTCTGTAAGGGTCAATTTATACTAGCGCAGAGTCGAAGCGCATCGAAGCGTCAAATTCTTTATAACTAAAGCGAAGCCGCACGAATGCGCGCGTATTCGCCAGAATTCGCCGGAATACGCGCCCAATACAATACAATACGAGTCCATCGTGATCAACACATTCAACACCGACGCAGGCCAATTTCCGACTGATGACGCGTAGGTTCGCTAGGGCGCATGGATACGCGAGAATGCGCGCGCGCACCAATCAGCGTTGGTCACGCGCAGACGCGTGAATTCCGATGAATGCGCGTGTCTTTTTCAAATCTCAGAAGTAATGTGAGCGTTACGCTGTGGAGTTAAGGTTGAATTTGTTATGTTCAGTTTTGGATAGACGCTTCGATGCGCTAGTAAAAATTGACCCTAAGACCTCATTTTAAACTTCGAATCTGAATCCGCTGTTTCTTGATTGGCATTCTTAAAACTCGGTTGGTAATTCGAATTTACACTAGCGCCACTCTTGCGAGCGTGTCAGCGAGTTGAACTAAATTGACGGGGAGATTTTGACAGATAAAGTATGAGATGACATAAGAAGTGGCATTCTATACGGTAATTCCCAAGTCACTTCGACGCTCGCTTCGCACTCGAACCCGATTCAAAGTGTCAAATAAAAAGCGTCTTATGCGAAGTGAGAGTGAATAGCGATGTGAGATGCGAGTTGATGTTTGAATTTTACAGAATCGACGTACTTCACTCTTTTACTGAACGGTTAAAAACCGTGATGTTCTGTTGACTGTACCTACTAACTAAACAAACTCTGTCAATACACATTCTTTGGCCGACATTAAACCGTTGGAGCCTTTGGTCCGAGTCTATGGGACATTCTAGAATATTAACAAATATGACAGGCGTGAATTAATGCATGAATTTATTTTATTTTATTTTGTACTTTTAAACTAACGCGATCTGGCCCCTATTCAATATACATTACAAATCTACAAATTTGTAAAAAAGTGACAATATTGTCGAATTTTATGACAAGTGCTGTTTAATAAAACCTACAAATATGTAGAATTGTAAGAAAATTTTACAATTTTGTAAATTTTCCTCCAGTAAATCGTTATTTTTTATTAAACAGAATCTTGTAGAATGGTAGCCACTTACAATTAATTGTATTTTACAATTTGTAATGTTTATTGAATAGGGGCCAGAACACATTATTATTAGTATTTTATTTTATTTTTATTTTATTGTTCATACAAAATCAACAGCCCTTGTGGTATAAACAAATCTAAATTCAAATTCAAATTCAAAGTATTTATTGCATTCATGAGCCATATACAATACACATGTATTGTATACATCTGAAATTGAAATTGAAAAATATTTATTCAGTACAATCACAAGGATCACTTTGAAACGTCTTACATGCTAGGTGAATCTATGTGCCAATTCCAACCTAACCCAAGTACGAGAAGAACAGGCAAGAAACTCGTCTCGGTCCTAGTGCTTTTTTGTATGATCCTTCTTACAAAAAAAATGTAATCAAGATTATCTAATAATAATAACATAAAAACAAAAGAACAAAAGATGGGCCTTCTAATCTAATCTTATTAATGTAACTTATGGCCATAAATGAATGAATTAATAAATGAATGAACTAGTGAGTGACTTCATAAATGAGTAAGCGTATGAATCTTAAGTACTAAAATTATAAACGTGACAGTTTGGGTGGATGTATGGATGTTTGTTACGCTGAAACAGCTGAATGGATTTTTATGTAACTTGGAGCACGTAATTTATGATATTTTTTAATTAGAAAATTTATTACATAACTCAATGTTTCACATGTACTATATAACTAGCTTCCGCCCACGGCTTCGCCCGCGTGGTACCTAGAAAAACAAAAACAAATCTATCCCACGGGAACCGTACATTTTCCAGGATAAAAAGTAGCCTATATGCTATTCCAAACTATAATCTATATCTGTGCCAAATTTTATCTAGATCCGTTCAGCCGTTTCAGCGTGAAAGAGTAACAAACGTACATCCAGACATCCATACATTCTTACAAACTTTCGCGTTTATAATATTAGTAGGATATAGCTTCAAAAATTAGGATAGATATTTGCAGCGATGGGCTTGCAACCTATCACGTACGGAATACTAACCACTGTACTACAATGTAGGCATGTGCCAAATATCATGTCTTGACAGCTTCTGACTACCCTCTTTAGAGATATCCTCAAAAATCTAAGTAACTAGAGATCTGAGGAGATATCTACCGAGCCTGAGGCTTACAGTCGTGTGAGTGTTATTTTTAAACCAATATGATTTATTATTATATAATTCAAAGCTCAAATTACTAATTACAGTTTCTCTGTAAATGAAATGAATGATTCATTGGGAAAAATAAACTACCTTCAGACGTATAGGCTATATGAGGCGGTAAATCTTTAACAATTTAACTACCACGCACTTCATTATGAGGATACTAGCTGATACCCGCGACTTCGTACGCGTTATCACCTACGTAGTGCAACAAAAAGGTCGGCTGTAGGTACTGTTGATACTTTGAGTTTTTATTAGCTACTCTTCTTCTTCTTCAATTATGGCATCTGTCTCTTAGAGAACAATTTTGCCAGTGTCAAGTGTACTCATTTATAAGTATTGTCAACGTCACAGAGTCATAGTCAAGTAGTCAAGTCAATTTTAAACAAAAGATGGCTGTTTTGTTGAAAATTTTCGGGATTTCCTCCGATGGAATTTGACGAGAACTATTCACTCTAATTCACATACTTTACACTCGCGTCAAGAACCCGGGCTTTATTGGCAAAATAACCACCAAAATTACGCAATAAAACTCAAAATAACACGAGAAAACATATAAAAACCAGAGCGACGTAGTTGTCAGGCAAATACACCGCAGAAAATCCACTCAAGACGTCATCCGGTGTCAGTGACGTTTCGCTAGAATGGCCAATATGGCGACTGCGATTTGTCTCTCAGCACCATTATAATTTTACAAAATACTCGACAATCCGAATTTTGCGGATATATGTTGTCGACTCGAAATCTTTATTTTTTTTTTGCTTTATTATTCAGGCAGGGTTTCGATCGCGTCTACCGTACCCCTTGACGAAATTATTAATATAGATGTGTGGGTTCACACTTGTGACATTCTGTCTCGACCTTGTCTCCATACCGTAACAAACAAACGTGACAATTTGACAGATTTTTATAAAGCTTCGTGAAAAAGCACAAACATTTTGCCGTTAACCCTCGTGACAAATGGTGATGGGCTTGCAACCCGTCACGTACGGAATACTAACTACTGTGCAAAATGTGGGCATGTGCCAAATACCACGTTTATACGTGCCTCTGACTACCCTGTTTAGATATCCTCAAAGATCTAAGTAACTAGAGATCTGAGGAAATATCTACCGAGCCTGGGGATTGCAGTCGTGATCATTATTGTATGTTTTTGAAAAAATAACCAAAGTCGTTTATACGTGCCTCTGATTACCCTCTTTTGATATCCTCGAAGATATAAGGAACTATAGAGAACTGAGGAGATATCTACCGAGCTTACAGTCGTGATCATATTTATATGTTTTTAGAAAAATAAACCAAACAAAGTTGCGAGGAGTTACTATACTTAGTTGAATTTAAAATTGCTTCATTGCGTTAAAACTGCCAGTATAATTAATTAACTACCATAAAAAATAATTAAATTCTCCCCAAAATCTCAATCAAAAAGCAAACATGTCTACCGCTAGTTCAAAAACGGTGTAAGTAAGATTTTTGTATTTTCTACGCTACAATAACAGAGTTGGGTCGGCCTCCACCATTCTAGGGTTTGTTTGTTTTTCATTAGGATGGTCGATATCGAATGGTATACTCGAATTTTCAGTTGAAATTGGCTGAAAGTTGTCGGCTGAAAAGACGTTATAGAAATCTAATTATATAAAACTCTTGTCTCTCTGCTAGATTAGTATAGTGTGGACATACTAAAAAAAAATATGATCACGACTGTAATCCCCAGGCTCGGTAGATAATCTACTCAGATCTCTAGTTAAGAGATCTCAGAGGATTTCTAAAAGGGATAGTCAAAGACACGTCCAAGCATGATATTTGGCACATGACCACATTAATTTGCACAGTGATTAGTGTTCCGTAAGTGATGAGGAGAGATGAAAACGATTTTCAAGACTTATGTCAAAAAAGAAAAATGGCCAAAGCCAATGTCCAATAATAAAAATGTACAATATAAAATACCCAAAAATAAAAATGTCCAATTAATTAAAACTATTTGTCATTATTATGGTCGAGTACATTTAAAAAAGACACTTTATACAATTAGCCAGATATTAAGAGATTAATAAGTATATTATATTTAACTAAAAATTTATTTAAAAAAAATAGTGATTTTCATAATGTTAATACCAGACATAAAAATAAACTAGCTGTTCCCACGGTTAGGCTCACTAAAGTAAGCAAATCCTTTATAGGGCAATGTGTACGCTTCTATAACAAGATCCCAAGCGACATGCTTGATGTATCGATTGCGAAATTCAAAAATGTAATTAAACAAAACCTGTCTCGTAAAGCTTATTATAGAATATCAGAGTACTTAGATGACAAAAAAGCTTGGGACGAATCAGCTCCAACTCTGCTAGGTGTCCCTAACAATGTTAACAAGGTTCATAATACAAAAAAAGCGCTAGGGCCCAGCGAGTTTCTTGCCAGTTCTTCTCGTACTGGGGATAGGACTGGAATTGGCACCTAGACTCACCTAGTATGTAAGACGATTCAAAATGATCCTTGTGATATTACTGAATAAAGATTATTGACTATTGACTATTGACTATTGACTAACACTGTTGTCACCAAAAAAGTTATGTGTATGAGTGTATCTGGGTACACAAGTAGAGGAAGGCCGAAGAAAAGTGGTTTGATTGTGTGAAAGATGATATGAATGTAAGAGGAGTAGACGAATAGGAGTGAGTGGAAGAAGAAATCATGTGGTGACTTTAATATACGCGTTTATTTGCTTATGAAAAACAGTTTCGGTTACTGAATGCAAAAGTGGACACTCATACAAAAACTGAAAAATTAAAAGCACAGTTTCAATATTCCGTCGCTTAAAAGCCACTTCAAAAACAGAGTAAACAAGACTATACAAAAAACTATGCGATAAAAATATGCTAAAAATTTTTGTTAAAAAAATATACACTTGCGATTACTTACGATTTTTTTGCATGCAAGTATATTGCATTCAATGGTGAATTCAGAGTATATTGAAAATAGTTTTTAGATATTAGTAAAAACATATTGTTACGAAAATTGGGGTTTCGGATTGGAAGGAAATATTCTCCAAACTTTCACTGTACCTACTATTATTCAAAATAGTTCCCCAAAAAATATATATATACCTTTTTCTTTTGGCTTCTGTGATTTTTCCAAAAAATGTGAAGTACAATATCAAAAAGGATTTTATTAAAAACTAGCTTCCGCCCGCGGCGTTGCCCGCGAAGTACCTACATAAAATACTAGCTGTCCCGCCCGCGACTTCGTTCACTTAAAGTAGGTATCTAACTAAACTGAGTTTCAAACAAATCACACTAATAAAAAAATCCCATAATAACTTTTACACACAATTTTAGGGTTATTTTGAAATATCCAGGAATACGTTTCCATTTATTTTGCGTTTAAAGTATCCAAACCAAAATTAAGATCAATCGCACCACCCTTTAAAAAGTACCCATTGAAACATTGACCCAACATTTGACCCCTTTTTGAAGGTTATATTGAAAAATCCTGAAACACGTGTCCATTCATTTTGTATTTACAGTACACAAAATTTCAGACCAATCGTACCACCCGTTCAAAAAATCCCATACATCCATTGACCCCTTTTTTAGAGTTACCTATATTTAAAAATTCTGAAACAGAAAACAAAGTTTATCGCACCACCCGTTAACAAACATTGACCCCCCATTTGATCCCCTTTTTTAGAGATATATTGAAAAATCCTAAAACACAAAATTAAGTTTCAGACCAACCGCACCACCCATTGAAAAGTTCCCATACAAACATTGACCCCCCATTTGACCCCTTTTTTAAAAGGTTTTATTGAAAAATCCTGAAACACGAAACAAAGTTTCAGACCAATCGCACCAGGTTAAAAAAATCCCATACAAACATTGACCCCACATTTGACCCCTTTTTCAAGGTTATATTGAAATATCCTGAAACACGTGTCCTTTCATTTTGTATTTACAGTACACAAACAAAGTGTCAGACCAATCGCACCACCCGTTCAAAAGTTCACATACAAACATTGACCACACATTTGACCCCTTTTTAAGGTTATTTTGAAAAATTCTGAAACACTTGTCCATTTATTTTGCATTTACAGTACACAAACAAAGTTTCAAGGCAATCGCACCACCCGTTAAAAAGTTCCCATACAAACATTGACCCCACATTTGACCCCTTTTTAAGGTTATATTGAAAAATCCTGAAATACGTTTTCATTTATTTTGCATTTACAGAACACAAACAAAGTTTCAAGCCAATCGCACCACCCGTTAAAAAGTTCCCATACAAAAATTGACCCCACATTTGACCCCTTTTTGAAGGTTATTTTGACAAATCCTGAAACACGTGTCCATTCATTTTGCATTTACAGTACACAAACAAAGTTTCAAGGCAATCGCACCACCCGTAAAAACAGTTCCCATACAAACATTGACCCCACATTTGACCCCTTTTTGAAGGTTATATTGAAAAATCCTGAAACACGTGTCCATTCATTTTGCATCTACAGTGCACACACAAAGTTTCATGTAAATCACTCCACGCGTTAAAAAGTTTCATACTAACGTTTTCACCCTTTTTCACCCCCTTAGAGGTGGAATTTCCAAAAATCCCGCCTTAGTGGGTGGTTTTGTTATAAAAGGAAACCACCTTCCAAATTTCAGCTTTCTAGCTTCAGCGGTTTCGGCTGGGCGATGATAAATCAGTCAGTCAGTCAGTCAGTCAGTCAGGTTAAGCTCTTATATAGATATAGATAGATAACCTATGTTCATCCTGAAAGTTCATTCTACACATTGATGAAAAAATTGTTGAAATACGTCCAGTAGTTTCGGAGTTTATTCAATGCAAACAAACAAACAATCAAATCTTTCCCTTTATAAATTACTAGCTTCCGTTCGCGGCTTTTCTCGAGAGGTACGTACATAAAATATAGCATATGTTCCTAGGGATAACGTAGCATTCTAAAGGTGAAAGAATTTTTGAAATCGAACCAGTAGTTTTTTCGTTACAAACAAAAATACAAAAAAACAAAACTTTCTTCTTTATAATATTAGTATAGATATATTACCTTTTAAGACGATGTTTCAAAAAGAGTACCTTCACCCTTTCAGTACACTAATTGTTTGAAAAGACACCTTAAGAAAAATATAAAATCCCGAATCACTTTATTAAGTATTCACACAGTTATAATTTTCTTTCTAAAAATGAAAATTTGTGGCATACAGCATTTTCCCACTAACATACCGACCGATATATCATAATACTTAGTTCAGTACTACAGAAAGCACTTAGCACCCACTGCCTTAGTAACTATTCGCAGTGCGCGGCCGTTGCAGTGGCACAACTTGGTTCTTCATTTTATTAGTTATAAATAAATAAATATAAATAAATAAATAATGCTGGACAACCCACACAGCATCATCTAGCCCCAAAGTAAGCTACTCAAAGCTTGTGTTATGGGTACTAGATATAAATAGATATTCTTTTATTATACATAGAAAACACCCAGACCAACGGAACAAATTTCTGCAGATCGTACACAAATTTGTTCCGCGGCGGGAATCGAACCTGCAATCTCTTGCGTTGCAGGCGGACTCTCGCCCGCTGCGCCACTGAGGTCGTCGAAATTATGATTAGTTGAAAATAAGAACGCTTAGATCGTTACAAAATAAACAAATATGATCTCGGCTGTAATCCCCAGACTTGGCAGATATCTCCTCCGATCCTTAGTTACTTAGATCTTTGAGGATATCTAAAGAAGGTAGTCAGAGGCACGTTCAAACATGATATTCGGTACATGACCACATTGTTGCACAGCAGTTAGTATTCCGTACGTGACAGGTTGCAAGCCCATCGCTTATACGAATACTAATTTTTGACACACCTTCGAATTTTTAGTTTTAGGAAATGCCGGTTTCCTGACGATGTTTTCCTTCACCGTTTGAGAGAACTGGTACTAACAGTGCATATACATTTTTCGAACGAAAATCCTTTTGTTTAACTGGATTCGAACATGCCTTTACGTTAGATTACCTGGATGACCGAGCTTTGCTCGGTGTTTTTTTGGTAAATCGTGCTTTTTGGAAAATGAAACCTAGCTATCTATTTATCGGTCCGACTGCTGATACATAAAAGTCTCATTAGTTCGGTCAACCGGACTAATAACCGAACTACTGATACTAGGCCAACTCACTGCATACTAAATTTCATGAAAATCGTTGGAGCCGTTTCCGAGATTCAGTTTATAAAAATATTTACAGATACCTATACAAGAGTTTCTCGTTTAAAAGTATAAGATGGAGTTTTATGCCACTTTTACAACTTGTAGATGGAATTAAATCCTATGATCATAAATTTAAATCCCACACGTGCCAAAGCAGCTGCCGCTAACTGTTATTTTGATTAATTTCTGAACTAACTTCCACCCTCGATTCCGTACAGACTATTTATTTATACTTAACAATTTTATGTATTACTAGCTTCCGCCCACGGTTCCGCCCGTACCTTGAATCAAAAACAAATCTATCCCACGGGAACCGTTCATATTTCCGGGATAAAAAGTAGCTATGTGCTACTCCAGACTATAATCTATCTCTGTGCCAAATTTCACCAAAATCCATTGCGTAGTTTTTGCGTGAAAGATTAACAAACATACATCCATAATACATTCTTACAAACTTTCGCGTTTGTAATATTAGTAGGA
This sequence comes from Cosmorhoe ocellata, assembly GCA_963675405.1. Taxonomy (NCBI): domain Eukaryota; kingdom Metazoa; phylum Arthropoda; class Insecta; order Lepidoptera; family Geometridae; genus Cosmorhoe; species Cosmorhoe ocellata. The sequence goes on from OY776273.1 coordinate 3,078,145, forward strand.
TGCTGGCTGAGTATATAACATATATTATGTCGCTCTAGGATGTGGATTTCCCGATATCGGCCTGCCTACCCCTTTCGAGACAAGCCGTGAGTAGTACCTTTGTACATTCAGCCACTAGTGGCTGCGTTCAGTGGCCATTCCTAGCCACTCTTCCTTCAATAATGATCGAGTTAGTACTAAATTTTTGATGATTAATTAACATACAAGAGAACACTGACGGCTTAGTGGCTACGCCTTCTGATTCTAAGGTCGTGGGTTTGATGGATGGTTTTAATGGTTTTTTTCTGCTGAATACACGCGGCATACACTCTTAGTTAGGGTACAACGTAAAAAATAATTATAGCTTAGTAGGTTTTCATTCAAAAACAATAAAAGGCCACAAATCTCTTTATTTTTTGTGTTAAGAATAAATACGCTTAATAAGGCTTAAGTTATAAAATAGTAAAGTTATTTTTTTAATTTCTTTTTTATTCCGGAGCCATTTTCTGCCATCGCGTCGTTCGCTTAAATAGTAATTATTTTGGAAGTTTAGAGAAAATATCTTTAAAAAATTACTAAAAGAATTCTCTATTTCAGTCTTAGTTAACGTGTAGATGTAATTTTATTCAAATAATCCTACTAAATAAGCAATATTAAAACAAGTATGTAAGTAATTTAATTACGAAACAAAAAAAAGTAGTGTGAATACAAAAAAATACATCGACTGCCAAAAAGGAAAGTAACAAAACTAGAAAAATCGCAAAAAGTGGCCGTCGAAAAATGAAGTGCTAATTTCGTGCGGAACTTAAAGTGAAGTGCGAATCAAAATGCTTACCATGTCAACACTTATGATGCCTGCTGCGACCATGACAACAATGACGAATGCCGGCCCGATACCAGTAGCAGCAGCGACTAAGCTTGAGCCAAAACTGCTACAACTGCCGCACCCAGCGCTGATGCAGCAAATACCACAGCAGCATCATCACCAGCACCAACATTTAAATAACAAACTTGGTGAGTCATAGATAATAATGCAACGAATGCAAGATGACGGATGACAGATGACAAGAGTCGATATGAAGACGATTTATGAGAACAATCCAAGATGGCGGACAACTAATGATACTGTTGCTGGGACTGGGGATATCCTTGACTCGTCTTCTTCTTATCTTCTTAACTAGTGTGGTGAGAGTGCGCGTCAGTGATTCTATTCGTGCTCTAGAATCGTGAGAATATCACAAATGAAAGCTTTTGTAGAGAAATAAATATTAAATATGAACGAGTAAGCCTAGCATACCGTCCAATTGAATTACGCTTACGGCCCGTCAGTTTAAGCATCCAACCTAATTATCTTGATGCACTTAAAAATACCCAAAGCTGAAAGTAAATGAATTATAATGTTTAAAATACACTATATTTGTCAAAAATAATGTTAAAACAGGGAAACTTAATTTAAAATCACCTTGATGACTAAAGTATTCAAAAATTCGTAGATAGGAAGAAACAATTTTATTTTATTGATACTCGTAATATAAACTGGAAATAATTATCGATAAACATTTTTTTGAAGTGAAAACTTCTTTAGCATCGTTGTGATTCGAAAGTCGATGAAACTAAAAAGCGACAATAAAAAGAGACAGACACATAAATTCATAAGATTGGTGAAAATGAGATAACGTGGGAGAAAATGAGATAGGAAGCATTTATACAGTGTTTCTTATGTTCGTGGTTCTCTTTAAAGCCAAAATTATTGAAGGTTTCTTTTCTACCACGTGTGAAATTGCACATGTTTTTTTTCTAAATGAGATTTCTATATAGATATAAAGCACTATCGCAAAATTAGCTTTAAAAGTACTAAAACGTAAAATTAAAATATTAGACATCTCGGTTCAAAAAATTGAAAACTTAAGCCAACCTTGAAGTCAGATTAAATAGACTGAGCTTCACAAGAAAGACATTATTACAAATAGTAAGGAACAAATATCAACAAGCTTAAACGTCCATTCACATAAAGAACTTTACGGCGTTTTTATTGCGGAGGTAAATATGAGTGATGGCTTTATGTACCGGCTGTAAACAGACAACATGTTTCCTGTTTTATATGTGTATAATTTACGATAAAGCGGGTTTTTCGATGAAGTTGAGTTATGTTGTTTTGCTTGTAAAGGGTCGTTATGATATGAGTTAGATAAATTAGGTTGTCGTTAAGTTTATAAATATAACTTTCAATTTCTTATTCTTACATTTGGAGCGCTGGTGGTGTAGTGGTGGCACCCTGCCTCACGATCCGAAGGTCGTGTGTTCAAGCCTGGTCGTGCACCAATGAGTTTTTCTAATCGAAAAATGTATTCGCGCAATGCCAGTGCTCTTAAACGGTGAAGGAAAACATCCTGAGGAAACCGGTATACCCTAGAACCATAAATTCGAAGAAGTGTGTCATTGGTTAGTATTCTTATAAGCGGCGATGGGCTTGCAACCTGTCACGTATGGAATACTAACTACTGCGCAAAATGTGGGCATGTACCAAATGTCATGTTCGGACGTGCTTCTGACTAGATATAGTCAAAGATCTAAGTAACTAGAGATCTGAGGAGATAGCTACCGAGCCTGGGGATTACAACCGTGATCATCTCTTGGGCTTTTATTATACAGTATAATAAATAATTTATAAGGGTCATAACCACACATAATTGTTCCTTTCAGGTTATTACGGTGTGTGTTGTAAGATATTAAATATAATGAAGCTATGAATTTTCACTTCCTGTAAATAATGGGATGATATTATTATTATTGTGAAACTGATAGCGTCATCATCATCTTCCTGCCCTTTTCCCACTTTATGTGGGGTCGGCACAACATGTGATCTTCTTCCATTTCCCTCTATCATTCGTCATCTCACTCACTCCTTTCTTACCCATGTCATCTTTCACACAGTCCATACATCTTTTCTTTGGTCTACCTCTACCCTTGTATCCATCCACATTCATATCTAATACTCTCCTCGTCACATGACATTCATCTCTTCTCATAACATGCCCATTCCACGCTAACCTATTACTCCTAATCTTTTCTGTTACCGGTGCCACTTTCAGACTTCCTCTAACATACTCATTCCTTATTTTATCCATCCTTGTCACTCCACACATCCATCTCAACATTCGCATCTCCGCCGCATGCACTCTTTTCTCATCCGTTCCCTTGGTGGCCCAACATTCAGACCCATACAATACGACAGGTCTTATGATCGTTTTGTAGATTTTCCCCTTAATTTTAAGGGGCATTCTCGGATCACACGTAGTTCCTGTGACCTGTCGCCATTTCATCCATCCCGCATTTATTCTATTCCTTACATCCCGATCAATCTCACCATCATTCTGTACTACTGAACCGAGGTACCGAAAATCGGAACAGGCTGGTAGGAATACACCATCTAAGGCAATAGGGGTAAAACTAGAGGGACCACCGAAGTCGTGAACTAGGGAGAACAAGTGCTCGGTTTTTGTTCTGCTGATCTTCAATCCGAAACTGATAGCGTATCATGAGTAATACTTGCACTTGGGGCACTGGTGGTGTAGTGGTAGCATCCCTGCCTCACGATCCGAAGGTGTAGCTTCGAATATGCCTATGTACCAATAAGTTTCAATAACAATTAAAAAGAACAACTTTGATAATAGAAAAAAACATGACAAAACCAGTCATTGCCCACCGTCCACCTCCTGAGTCCACCTGGGTGAACTGTGGAAAGTTTTTTTTTCCCACAGTTCACCTCTGTTCACCTGGGTGAACTGTGGAAAAAAAACTTTCCACAGTTCACCTTGGTATCAAAACTTTTTAGATTTGAAGTGCTTAGAGATTATAATGATTAAGGCCTATTTTAAATGTTTTTTTTCGCGCCCGACTAACCTCCACACTGCTCTGTCCAGTGAATTGTTATACTTACTTAATGGCTTTGTCACACTGGTGTTACGGTCAGAAAATAAGTTTACTAACCACCACACTATTATTCAAGCAGTGTGACAGGCAAGAAAACTGTTTCATGATCTTCACACTAGCGCTGGTGGGAACTGGAAACCAATAACGTCTTTAAAAAAAAACACTCACACGACTGTAATCCCCAGGCTCGGTAGATATCTCCTCAGATCTCTAGTTACTTAGATCTTTGAGGATATCTAAAGGGGGTAGTTAGAGGCACGTCCGAACATGATATTTGGAGCATGCCCACATTTTGCACAGTAGTAAGTATTCCGTACGTGACAGGTTGCAAGCCTACCAATGATACACTAATAACGCAATACTAACTATGACACACACCTTCGAATTTTTAATTCTAGGGTATGTCGCTTTCCTCACGATTTTTTCCTTCACCGTTTAAGAGCACCATTGCGCACATAAATGGAAATACTCATTGGTGCACGACCAGGTTAGAACCCACGACCTTCGAATCGTGAGGCAGGGGTGCTACCACTACACCACCAGCGTTCTAACACTCTTGTCACCTCATTATTCAAAATCCGTGCAGCCGTTTGGTTAAGGCAACAGCTAAACTCGCATACATACACCCCAAACACATTGCCTACCTCCACAGTCGGGTAATAAACAACCCTTAAAGGTAGGGTTGAAAAATCGAAACCACGCGCGGCCGCCATCATAAATTTCACTAATTATAACATGACCCAAATTACGACCCCACCCCACTAAGGATAGTTTGCTAATTAGAAAATATTTCAGGCTTTTTGCAGGCTTTTTAGGGTTCCGTGTAGGAATAACTAGCTATTTTTAGTATTAAACGGGTATTTATCGCGTTTTATTTATAAAAGTACCCAGATGACCAGAGCTTAGTTCGGTTTTGTTTGGTAAATGACGTTTTCCAAAAATGAAACCTAGCTAGATCGATTTAGACCTTTATACTACAAGCTATATCTGACAACAAAATGACAAAGACCAAAAAACTTTACCCACCTAAGACGGACTGGATTAACAAGAACTTGATGGAGTCCATAAACAAAAGAAATACATTATGGCACAACCTAAAACAAACACCTGGAAACCACGAGCTAAGAGAGAAATACATACTACAAAAAAACACAGTGCATAAAGACATCCAAAGTGCTAAGAACCAATATTATTATAAATCCTTCCAGAAATGTGAGTAAGATCCTTTAAAAACGTGGCAGCTTATAAATAACTTAGCTAGTAACAAAATAAAGCAAAAATTCATCCCAAATAAATTAATGACTCCCGCTGGCCCAATAACTGACACTCAGGAAATTTGCGAACATTTTAACTCTTTTTTTTCAAACATTGGAACAGAACTTGCAAAAAACATAAAAAATAATAATCAAAATAACCTAGTACATTTAACAACAAACTACAAATACCCTAAAACTGTAACATTAAAACAACTACAGCCAACCACTATAGATGAAGTGATTAAAATAATCACAAATCTAGACGCAAACACAAGTACCGGTATAGATGGAATAAGCACCAAAGTGGTCAAGCATGTAAAACATATCATAGCTGATAACCTTACCCAATCCATTAACAAGTGTTTAGGCGAAGGTATATTTCCAGGCTCTCTAAAAATTGCCAAAGTTAGTCCTATTTACAAAACTGGTGACAAACTGGATCCTGGAAACTATCGACCTATTTCCGTCTTACCTACTCTGTCCAAAGTCTTTGAACGAATTCTGCATAATCGGCTTAGTAAGTTTTTAACATCCATAAATTTTTTACACGACAAACAGTATGGTTTTCGTCCTAAATCTAACACCGTAGCGGCAACAAATGACTTAGTCACATCAATTAAACTACAAATTGACAGGAAAAAAATTGTACTGGGAGTCTTTATTGACCTGAAAAAAGCTTTCGACACTGTTAGCCACCAAATATTAGTGGAGAAACTAGAGAACCTAGGCATAAAAGGTACAGCACTTAACATATTTCAATCGTATCTTACTAATAGGTTCCAAATTGTAAAGATTGACAGCAACCAAAGTCGACCACAGTTAATAACATACGGCGTTCCTCAAGGATCCATCCTAGGACCATTATTATTCCTCACCTACATCAACGACATATTCGAAATCGGTTTAACAGGAGATGTCACACTCTATGCCGACGACACAAGTCTGTTCTACGCCAGTGATGACATTGTTTCATTAGTTGAACAGGCTCAGAAAGATTTGAATGTTCTGCATGCGTGGCTACAAACGAACCTACTAACAATAAACACATCTAAAACAAATTATATCATCTTCGCTGCAAAAAATAAAATCATTAAGAACTACAATCCACTCACCATTAATGGGGAAAAAATTAACGAAGTGAAGAAAGAAAAATATCTTGGTCTAATACTTGATAGCCAACTATCATGGAAACCGCACTTAGATAAAATCCGATCGAAACTAACATCACTCACAGGTGCACTTCGTGATGTTGTACGATGCCTCCCTAAACAAATTCGATTCATCATATATAACTCCTTAGTCAAGTCCCATCTAGACTACTTAATTGAGGTCTGGGGAAGTGCGGCTAAAACAAACTTAAAACCATTGCAAATCGCCCAAAACAAAATTATCAAAAGATTGTTTAACTACGACTATCTAACACACACAAATATAATTTATAAAGAAACTAAGATAATGAATATAGCACAGATGTATAAATATAATATATGTATACTTATAAGAAAAATATTAACAAGAGACATACATTCTAAAATCATATTTACAAAAAAAATAAACATACGAAAACGACTAACAAGACAAGCCTATAATATAAATCTAATAAAACCAAGAACCAACTACGGGAAAAATAATATAATGTTTGAAGGAGTTCAATTCTACAATAAACTACCAAAAGACCTAAAATCACTAAACTCATTAATCACTTTCAAAAAATTACTAAAAACCTACATTTTAAAGGATCTTTCATTATTAGAATAACTTTCGCTACGACGACACAGTGGCTTCGCCTTAACAAAAAGTTGCACTCACTTCAAACCGCACCGAATGCAGTTACTATGCCGATAACGCGCCGCGCATTGCATTCTACCCACAAGATGCCAAAAATAAAATTAGTAATTCTAAATGCAACATATAATAACTTTAATCTGTGCATGTACTTACATAATAATAAGCTACGCTTAATGGCAATAGCACGTACTTTAAGATAAATTGTATTTTCTCTGTAAGTGAATTTGTGAATTCTTTTGAGAAAATAAATGTTTAAACCTAAACCTATTTATCACCCCCGAAACCCATACTAAATTTCATGAAAATCGTTGGAGCCGTTTCTGAGATTCAGATTATATATAAATACATGCATTATACAAAAGAATTGCTCGTTTAAAGTTATAATATTAGATAATAAATAAAGAATAAAATAACTTTATTTGCTACCCACACATAAAAAAACCAAAAAGTCTAAAAGAAACAAAATGGCGTCTGCCTGAGCATGCATTTACCTATTTTTCCCTACTTTTCAACAGGTTTACACACTGTTATGGTCACAGGATGACTCAAATACGATAAATACCCGTTTAATACTAATAATAATGTGTTCAGATCGCGTAAGTTTAAAAATATAGAAGTTGCCAGCGGCTTCGTTTATATGACTTTTTCTACAAAAAGCTTATCCATACTTATAAAAGGCTTAGTCCTGAATGACTGAGGTATCAACGCACAGCCTAAACCGCTGATCGTAGAGATCTGAAACTTGGAGGGTGTGTTCTTTGTATGAAGTAGGCATCCGATAAGAAAGGATTTTCCGAAATTGTACCTCTAAGGGGGTGAAAAAGGGGAGCAAAGTTTGTATGGGGCAACGTGGTTCCTTGTATTGTAATATAAGCTCTCTCTGTCCTATGAAAACTAAAAGAAAATCAGTTTTGTATGGAGATGCACGCGAACAAGAAACAGACAGATAGAATATATTTCTAAAAATCGCTGGTTTGTGTTAGATTTATTACTCTAGTCACCCCTTTCATTTACCCGACTGCAAAGCGAAGAAGAGAGGTAAGGTGTTTGTAGTTTATTTATGAATGTATGTTATGTATGTATATACCTATGCAAGTTTAATTGATTATTGTTATAGCTGGACGGATTTCGACAAATGAAGTGTCTTTGGATTTGTCTGAATCGCTAGAGTAACATGGGCTAAACAAAATGTCAAAAAATCCAATATAAAAAAAATAAAAAAAAAAATATGATCACGACTGTAAATCCCCAGGCTCGGTAGATATCTCCTCAGATCTTTAGTTACTTAGATCTTTGAGGATATCTAAAGAGGGTAATCAGAGGCAAGTCCAAACGTGACATTTGGTACATGCCCACATTTTGCACAGTAGTTAGTATTCGGTACGTGACAGGTTGCAAGCCCATCGCCGCTTATAAGAATACTAACTATGACACATACCTTCGAATTTTTGGTTCTAGGGTATGCCGGTTTCCTCACGACGTTTTCCTTCACCGTTTAAGAGCACTGGCATTGCGCACATAAATTTTTCGAATGTAAAAACTCATTGGTGCACGACCAGGTTTGAACCCACGACCTTCGGATCGTGAGGCAGGGGTATATATTTTGCCTATATTTTGCAAATATACTAGTGTTATTTGCATTGACAAGGTTCCATCCCATTATAATCGTGCGCAAGGGATACTTAGTATGCCTTATGATGACTAATATGTGTTCTAGGCGTGGTTTACAATATAACAGTTTAATTAATTAACAAATAGATACCTATTTAGGAATGTGAGTCTAAACTAATATAGTAAGGAAGTTAACTTTGTTTGTTTGTTTGTATGTAGGAAGTAATCTCCAAAACTACGCATACGATTAAAAAAATCTTTCATCAATGTGTAGAATGTGTAGTCTGGTAGAGATCGCTTTCCAGCGATAAGACCGCCCATTGTATGACATAGTTTTAAATAATTTATTATTTTTATGGTGTGCAATAAAGTATTTTCTTTTTTCTTTCTTCTAGAATGAACATAAGTTTTATTTTATGTAGATGCCTTGTGGGCAAAGTTGTGGGCGGAAGCTAATACTAAATAAATAAATAAATATTGGTGGATATTTCACACAAGTTAGTCCCATACTAAGCAAAGTTTACTCTACGGCAGCGGTCGGCAACCTTTTGGCAGGCAAGGGCTGCATGGTGGTAAAATATACTAAAGGCGGGCTGGGCAACACTTATGATATTAACCCTAGAAGCTCAATATATACCTACGTATAATTGGTCAATATCATATCCCACACATTCATGAGCCGCACGCAAGTGAGACGTACGCAGGCCGTGTGCGGCCCGCGGGCCGCACGTTGCCGACCGCTGCTCTACGGGAATTAAATAACTGATAGATTAATTACTATTTTCGTACTTTTTGTAAATACATAATAGCACCCAGACACAGAACAAACATCTGCGTTCATCACACAAATGTTAGTCCTGGGTAAGAATCGAACCCACAACCTGCAGCGCAGAAGGCAGAGCTACCAACTGAGCTGTGAAGCCAGTCACTAAACAACAACAGAATATAATCTTATTACGAAAGCACATGGCGGTCTTATCACTAAAGTGTTTCCCAGGCAACCTTCATAATGAGATGAGAAAGCTCAAACGATCCTATCAACTGAAGCTGAAATATCGATCGTGCATAACCTACGTTTCAATGTCGGTTAACTCAGTTCATCGCTCCCGTACATTTGTCTACGTATATACATTTAAACTTGAAAGATATACATTCAAACGGACACTACAATACACACAAATTTAATTTCTAACTGCCTATACATAAAGACGAAATTCCGGTGAAATATGTTTAGGGAAATTAAATTCCTTGCCGCGGGAATATCGGCCTAACTGCTATAGAATAAGGCAGGGTTTGAACTGTTGCGTAATCAAAGGGATATTGTCAAAGGGTTCGCAGCAGTATTGCTGAGGGTATAAGGTCTATTTTTCAATACTTTTTGCACCCTCGTTTGCTGAAAGCGTACACAAGTTGTGAATTTTTTATGCTTGAGCTCAGTATTTGGGCTTACGGTTTGGGCTTAGTTTAAGTTACGGGTCCTGAAATAGCGGTGACAGTCTTCTAACAACCGTTATACACGGTGCACAAAAATTACTTCTCAGAAACCAGTTGTTGCCCACCGTCCACCTCCTGAGTCTCCTTTGTCTGATTTAAAATTAATGGTAAAGCAATGGGAACTGACTCACTATCCAAAAATTAAATCTATATTTATAAAAATGAATTGTTGTTCGTTAGTCTCGCTAAAACTCGAGAACGGCTAAACTGATTTATCTTATCTTGGTCTTGAAATGTTCGTGGAAGTCTAGGGAAGGTTTGGAAGAAAAATTCGAATAACTGCCGGGAAAACCCTAAAAATAGCCCTTTTTTATTTCCCATACAAACATTTTCTAAATAAGTACGAAGTCTGCCGGGTCAGCTAGTAAGAAATAAAACTGCTTTACCATTAAGTTTAAATCAGACATTTGCTTTACCATAATTTGTCGATAGTTAGTTACTATAACAGATCACTGGTCGATAGTATGATGAAGCGATGGAGAGGTATTTCACTGTAGATTCACAAAGAGTCGAAAAATTAAAATTAAATTAAATTAAATTTAACTAACAAGTTTCAACTAACAGTATTTATGGCGGAAAAAAAACTTGAGAGGTGTCAAGGGACACCCGGATGGAACGAAGTTCCTTTCCTTGCTTTCTGTGAGAGAGAGAGAGAGACAGACAGAGAAACACGCGCACGCCGCACGGCTTACAACTATAGCAAAAAGTGTCGTTACAACTTTTGGTCTTAATTTTTTCCGTCTAGCCGCCTTTCGCAACGCGCGATAAGGAACTTCGTTCCAATAAAAAAGAAACGAATAAAAAGACATTGAAAATTTATTCTTACAGCCAACATATTGGATTTTTTGACATTTTCTATAGTCTATGTCCCTCTTGTAATCTAGAAGAGTTCAATAACGGATTTTTTGCGATGCATTCGACTGTCAACTTAGTCGCTCTAGTTTTTATATTTTTTCAAACCAAAGCAAAAGTAAATAGACGTTGCGTTAAATGTAATAAGTTACCCACAAACAAACATTTAAATCTATATCTATTATGTATTTTTACCATTTCTTCACGTGTTAGTACTATAAACTAGTGGAAACTTAATTGGATTAAGCTCTATGTTTAGTTATTTTAGTTATAAGATTTATAGTTCTGTTTGTTTTCCTAATAAATAAAAATAAAAATAAAATAAAAATAAATAAGAGCTTAACCTGACTGACTGACTGACTGATTCATTATCGCCGAGCCGAAACTGCTGAAGGTAGAAAGCTAAAATTGGAAAGATCCTTTTATAACAAAATCACCCATTAATGCGCAATTTTTGGAAATTCCAGGGGGTGAAAATGGGTGAAAACGTTAGTATGAAACTTTTCAACGCCTGGTGTGATTTTCATGAAACCTTTTTTGTGTACTGTAAATGCAAATGAATGGACACGTATTTTAGGATTTTTCAATAACCGTCAAAAAGGGGTCAAATGGGAGGTCAATGTTTGTATGGGAACTTTTTAACGGGTGCGATTGGTCTGAACTTTGGTTTGGATACTTTAAATGCAAAATAAATGGATACGTATTTCTGTATATTTCAATATAACCATCTAGAGAGCGTAAAATGGGGCGTCAAAGTTACTATGGGATTTTTTTATGAGTTGTGTGATTTGTTTGAAACTCGATTTAGATACGTTAAGTGAACGAAGTCGCGAGCGGGCATAGTCTATACCAGTATACTAGTCTATACCTTAATACTTATATTATGGAAAGGAGAGTTTAGTATTTTAGAATTTTTGTTTGTAACAAACAAACTCAAAAACTACTGGACCGATTTCAAAAAATATTTCACTATTAGAATGCTACATTATCCCTGAGTAACATAAACTATATTTGATGAAAAAAATTGAGACACTTTTGCTAACCGTGTGAAGCCGTGTTGCTAGTACGATATAACAAAAGTCTCATAACATTTAAATAAACACTTTTCCGTCTGAATACTATAGAAAAGCCAAGAAATATATCGAAAAAGCTGCATTGCCATCTGGATTTAAGAACACGATTTACCACTTCAGTCGATTTTCTCAATCTGCAATACGTATCCCGGCTATAGAAAGCCCTCAACTTGATTGAACCAACGAGTTATTTCACATAAATAAAATAAATAAAAACGCTCGTAAAATTCTAACAATGGATAAAACGATAACAAAATGGCTGTGTAGAATTTTAAGTTTACGCCAATCACTTAAGGCGACTGTTTGAACGATCTTCAGCAAAAATAAAAAAAATAAATAATGCTGGACAATTCACACAGCATCATCTAGCCCCAAAGTAAGCTACTCAAAGCTTGTGTTATGGGTACTAGATAACTGAAATATTTAATACATTATGTACATAGATAGATATTTTTTATTATACATAGAAAACACCCAGACCAACGAACGGAACAAATTTCTGCAGATTGTACACAAATTTGTTCCGAGACGGGAATTGAACGCGCAACCTCTTGCGTTGCAGGCGGACTCTCGCCCGCTGCGCCACAGAGGTCGTCTAATTACTAACGTGGTTTCTATGGTTATGGTATGGAGATGCGCGCATGTTACGACGTGACACTGGGTGACTATCCATACATAACCTAGAGTGACGAGACTGTCACGGTGACAAAAGTAACTCGTGCGCGCTATTACTTACGGTCGGTTTCTATATTCTATCCACCTATTATATCTGCTGTTTTTGGATTTTGGATAGGTACCTATTTGACATTAATGATTAATGTAATCCTATAGAAGTAATGTCAAATATTTATCCGAAATCCAAAAATCCATCGGTTGACCAATAAAAAATATAATTTTATACTTATTTTACTTATAGGAGTGAGTGGAAGAGGAAAACATGTTGTGCCGATTCCACTTAGCGTGGGATAAGGGCAGGAGAATGATGACTTATTTTACTTATTTTTCGCGCGCGCTGAACGCTACGCGTAAAAGAAATCTAACGCGTACGAAATAGCGGGTAAAAAATAAATAATAAATATGATCACGACGGGGTGTACGGGGTTCCAACATCCACCATCTTCGGTACCCAAGCCAACCTCACCTGCACGTGGTGCACCCTGCTAAATAACAAACGAGGCTCTGGCAGCCGGCTGATGGCGGCATAGCACAGCCTACATCGGCACAGCTAAACACTCTGGCCGTCGACGGGCAGCAGCGTTGGCGGTGCGATAAGCTGTGTCCTGCGATCCCCAACCCGCTTGCCCAGCGTGGGGATTATGGGCATAAACCCCCTTATGATAGACACTAATAGAAAATGGCCCCCAGTTCCCGGCCGTCCCGCTATTCCTAGTCATGGTAGCGGCCATGGTAACGGCGTGACAGGGGGTGCTAAGAATCACCGGGCTACCGAAGGCTACCTCAAACAACTGACCCTGGCAACGTACAATGGACGAACTCTGAGGCTCGACGAACATCTAGCGCAGTTGGAAGTGGAGCTGGAGAACATAAGGTGGCATGTCCTGGGGTTGTGTGAAGTTCGTAGAGAGGGAGAGGACACCATTACCCTAGACTCGGGCCATCTTCTGTACTTCCGCGAGGGTGACCAAAAATCACAGGGTGGCGTTGGGTTTCTCGTCAATAAGGCCCTCTGTAACAACGTTCTACAAATCTCCAGTGTGTCGAACAGGGTAGCGTACCTGATCCTTCGACTATCCAAACGGTATAGTATGAAGATCATTCAGGCATACGCACTGACCTCGGCACATCTGGATGATGAGGTGGAGGATATGTACGAGGACATATCCAAAGCCTTGCATAACACCACGAAGGCTCACTTCAACGTTGTTATGGGGGACTTTAACGGCAAAGTGGGAGTCCGAGTTGGTGACGAATCCAGAGTGGGCCCGCATGGATATGGAAGCAGAAATCACAGGGGGCAAATGCTCGTCAACTTCCTAGAGAAGGAGGGGCTCTTCTTGATGAACTCGTTCTTTGAGAAGAAGCCCCACAGGAAGTGGACGTGGCGAAGCCCCGACAATGTGACAAAAAACGAGATCGACTTCATTACGACGGATAAAAGGCACATATTCAGAGATGTCTCCGTGATCAACAGGTTTAATACCGGATCTGATCACAGACTTGTCCGAGGCTCTCTGAATATCAATCTTAAACTTGAAAGAAACCGTCTGATGAAGTCCACGCTCCGACCCAATCTGCTCCAGATCATGGCGGGCATCGAAAAGTTTCAAAAGCTTCTTGGTGGTAGATTCGTTGCTGCGGAACCCACCGAGGACGTTGATGAGGCCCTACGAAACGTGGTTGGAGCACTAAGGGACGAGGGCATCAAATTCTGCCAAATGCAGCCTAAAGGCAAGAAGTCCAAACTTTCGGATGAGACTCTTCGGCTAATGACAAAAAGACGGGAACCACTCAGGCCACTTCGTCAGAGAGGCCAGACCTGAACAAGCGAATTGCGAAGATGGTACGGCGCGACCTTCGGAGCTCCAACACACGTCTCATTGAAGAGGCAATAGAGCGAAACCGAGGGTCCAAAGTATTCACTCAGCAGCTTGGCAGGAGCCATCTGACGAAGTTAACAACACGCGATGGCCGAACCGTATTGTCAAAGCCGGAGATATTGTCAGAGATCGAGGACTTCTATGGCCGGCTATATGCGGCACATGCTCCTTGCCCCCAGCGTAACAGCCGCGATTCCAGAGCCACCCTCACCCGCCACTACACCGACGACCTGCCGGAAATCAGCAAAGACGAGATCGTGTTGGCCCTGAGACAGCTTAAAAATGGAAAAGCCCCCGGTGAAGACAGAGTGACCTCAGAGCTTCTGAAGGCAGGAGGAGCTCCTGTTGTGCATGAGCTGCAGAACCTCTTTAACTCCGTCCTTCTCTGTGGGAGAACTCCAAAGGCGTGGAATGAGAGCTTGGTGGTTTTGTTTTTTAAGAAGGGAGATAAGACTCTTCTTAAAAATTACAGACCTATCTCGCTCTTGAGCCACGTTTATAAGCTATTCTCTCTGGTTCTCACGAATCATCTCGCCAGAAGACTCGACGAATACCAGCCACCGGAGCAGGCCGGGTTCCGCGGAGGATATGGCACCATAGACCACATTCACACAGTGAGGCAGATTATACAGAAGTCAGAAGAGTATAATCAGCCCCTGTGTCTGGCTTTTGTGGACTATGAGAAGGCCTTTGACTCTGTCGAAACCTGGGCTGTTTTGGAATCCTTACAGCGATGCCAAGTAGACTATCGTTATATCGAAGTGTTGAGATGTCTGTACGAAGCCGCCACCATGAGTGTCCGAGTACAGGACCAGCAGTCTAAGCCCATCCAGCTGCGCAGAGGAGTGAGACAGGGAGATGTAATATCTCCGAAACTGTTCACAAGCGCGCTGGAGGATATGTTTAAGACTTTGGACTGGAAAGGCATGGGCATAAGCATAATTAATTTTTATGACATCCATTTTATTTACCTATAGCTTCTGATTTATTTATAATGTAGTTTTTAAGTGTGTTATATTGTTTTATGGATTAATAATAAGTAATCTGAAATAAATGAATAATAATAATAATAATAAGCATAAATGGCGAGCACATCTCACACTTACGATTCGCAGATGACATAGTCTTACTGGCGGAGTCGCTGGAGGAGCTGCAACAGATGCTGGACGACCTAGCATCAGCCTCGCCGATGATGGGTCTCGGCATGAATTTGGATAAGACCAAAGTCATGGTTAATAACCGAATTGACCCGAGACCTGTCGCTGTTAATGGCAACCTTCTTGAAGTTGTTTCGCAGTACACATACCTCGGACAGATTTTACAGTTAGGTAGAGACAACTTTGAGAAGGAGGCTAAGAGGAGGATTCAACTGGGTTGGGCAGCTTTTGGAAAGTTACGTCGAGTCTTCTCGTCACCCATACCACAATGTCTGAAAACGAAAGTTTTCAACCAGTGCGTCCTACCTGTCATGGCATACGGAGCCGAAACGTGGACACTCACGGTAAGGCTAGCTCACCAGTTTAAAGTCGCTCAGCGAGCTATGGAACGAGCTGTGCTCGGAGTTTCTCTGAAGGATAGAATCCGTAATGAGACTATCCGACACAGAACTAAGGTTGTCGACATAGCTCAGAGAATTAGCAAGCTGAAGTGGCAGTGGGCTGGCCATATCTGTCGAAGAACCGATAACCGTTGGGGTAAACGAGTTCTCGAGTGGAGACCGCGGCTCGGCAAACGTAGTGTAGGACGCCCTCCGGCTAGGTGGAGTGACGATCTGCGAAAGGCTGCTGGTGGAGGCTGGATCGACGCATCCAGCTGAAGACAGGGCGCAATGGCGCTCATTAGGGGAGGCCTATGTCCAGCAGTGGACTGCTATAGGCTGATGATGATGATGATGATGATGATGATCACGACTGTAATCCCCAGGCTCGGTAGATATCTCCTCAGATCTTTAGTTACTTAGATCTTTGAGGATATCTAAAGAGGGTAGTCAAAGGCAAGTCCAAACATGACATTTGGTACATGCCCACATTTTGCACAATAGTTAGTATTCCGTACGTAACAGGTTGCAAGCCCATCGCCGCTTATAAGAATATTAACCTATGACACATACCTTCGAATTTTTGGTTCTAGGGTATGCCGGTTTCCTCACGATGTTTTCCTTCACCGTTTAAGAGCACTGGCATTGCGCACATAAATTTTTCGAATGGAAAAACTCATTGGTGCACGACCAGGTTTGAACCCACGTCCAACGGATCGTGAGGCAGGGGTGCTACCACTACACCACCAGCGCTCTAATAGCGCGAAATAGCGGGTAGCAGTTAATAATTACATAATAATCAGAAATACCACTTCATTTGACTTTTTATATCCGCAGATTTGAATAGAATAATCGCTTCTATTATTTATTCATTGAAGCCATTATTCTTCAGAACGTCGTAGTAATAAAATGTCCCGGAATTTATCTACATGTTGATAAAAATTATAGCCTTTGAATAAATTAAACCAAGAATTAAAACGAAACAAGTATGTATTATTTCATCATTATCATCATCTTCCTGCCCTTTTCCCACGTTATGTGGGGTCGGCACAACATGTGATCTTCTTCCATTTTCCTCTATCATTCGTTACGTATTTATTTAAACAAACAAAAAAACTTGATTGTAAGTACTTATTACAATTAGCTTTAGGACAAAATATTAAGTGCCAAATATTCAATATGGTGGATATTGAATTTTTGGCACTTAATATTTTGTCAATCTAATGATCCACGCGAACCCAAAGACATCTTTTTTGCTTGAAACGATAAACTTTTGTCACCTTAAATTGAAAATGACTTCTTCTTCTTCTTCCTGCCCTTTTCCCACGCTATGTGGGGTCGGCACAACACTTTTTCTTCCTCCATATCTCTATCATCTCAGCACTCACTCCTTTCTTACCCATGTCATCTTTCACACAGTCCATCCATCTTTTCTTCGTCCTACCTCTCCCCCTGTATCCATCCACATTCATACCTAACACTCTCCTCGTCACATGACATTCATCTCTTCTCATAACATGTCCATACCACGCTAACCTACTCCTCATCTTTTTCCGTCATTGGCGCCACTTTCATCGCTTTCTTTCTTACAGCCGCCATTTTGGTTTTTTTGTCATTTTAAAATGGATTAATATGTCACTCTTGTGATCGAGCATCGAGACATTTCTAATCCCATCAAAAACATAAATGTGAAATGAGAGCCAAGTTCAATAAGTAGGTATGCTTTAGTCGTTGACTTCAGCGACAAAAGAAGTGAGATCTAAACGGGTGCCAAGTACAATGGTCAGTCCTAAAACTTATTTATAACAATATTAAATATTTTTAACAACTTTAAAATATCATTTCATCTCATAATTTAGGATATTATATTGAAGCCTAAGGTCTATTATCGGGCTAACCTATCTAGGTTAGCCCGATAATAGTAGGTACTTACCGAGAGTGTACTACTTACCAATCCAAGACACTACTTCCACTCGTTAGTATTTTCACGTCAAGACCCTATTAAAATCCACATAATGACCGACTGTCATCTATTTAGATTGCTATTCTTATATGACAGGCGCTAGTAAGGGTTCCTAGGAGAATCAATTAATTGAAAAAGTACGATAAAAATAAAAAAAATTACAAGTTTCAGATTTTTTCCTTTGTATCCACCCCACTACCTACCTGGATGCCAAATTTGAACGTTCTAGGTCATCTAGAACTGGGTTATAATTAACGTCTATAGATCAGTCAGTGATAAAATTTTCCATAACCAGCCATTTTTGGACGTTAATATCTAAATAACCGTTTGAGGTGTGTTTATGAAATTCGGTGCACATATTTTACTCGCAAGTGGCAATAGATGAGCCAAATTTGACTTGTTTATGTGAAATAGTTTTTGAGTTACGAGGGGGTGAAAAATCACCCAAATGGTTCCTGTAATATTACACTAGGCGCGCATCGCCCGTTCGCTTTGCTTGAACTTGGCTTGACACGCTGCCGCGTGTCTAGACAACACTTTATTTGAAAAAATCCTACATCCAAAAGGGCTCACATGTATGTATATACCCCAAACATACCCATTATAATCTTTCCGCGATTGGTAAAAAAAATTTAGCTAGACCGACAAACAACAGAATCAATAAAAATAAAATAAATATGATCACGACTGTAATCCCCAGGCTCGGTAGACATCTCCTCAGATCTTTAGTTACTTAGATCTTTGAGGATATCTAAAGAGGGTAGTCAGAGGCAAGTCTAAAAATGACATTTGGTACATGCCCACATTTTGCACAGTAGTTAGTATTCCGTACGTGACAGGTTGCAAGCCCATCGCCGCTTATGAGAATACTAACCTATGACACATACCTTCGATTTTTTAGTTCTAGGGTATGCCGGTTTCCTCACGATATTTTCCTTCACCGTTTAAGAGCACTGGCATTGCGCACATAAATTTTTCGAGTGGAAAAACTCATTGGTGCACGACCAGGTTTGAACCCACGACCTTCGGATCGTGAGGCAGGGGTGCTACCACTACACCACCAGCGCTATTACAACAGAATCACCATCAAAATATAGGCTTTGATATTGTTATTAGGAGGTACATAGATAATATTAGACTGTTATGAGAATAATATGCTGTGTTTTGGTAATACGGATATTTGTCTATAAATTACCTAGCTACTATGTTTTGATTATCGTTTATCTCTAGGTAATAATAACAGATTGGATGAAACATAACGTTTTCATCATAAACATAACAAACCTTATTTGAACATACATAGGTTAAATATCACCACACCATAGATAAGAGAGAATAAAGTAATAGTTTTACATAATGTTTCCTTATTTGAATTAGCCAATGAGAGCGTCGCTTTCGCCAAATGCCTTTCTTATTCAGTAAATCGTCTGTGGTCGGTAGTGATGTCGCGCTATCGATAGTTTTAGGCAGTAAGGTCTATGACTATAAGCCTGCTCAAATGAGCGAATAATTTAACAAAAAAAACAAACGAATCAGGCCAAGGAGAAAATGGCGGTTAGGTTAGGTTAGATTAAGTTAGATTATAGAAAACGGAAGAAATTAATTTACGCAAGACTAGGCAGTAAGGTCTATGACTATAAGCCTGCTCAAATGAGCGAATAATTTAACAAACAATCGATAGTTTTATCGATATTTTTTATAAATGTCACAAAGTGACTATTACAAAATTAAATATGGAATGAAACCTAGTTATAATGGTCAATTCTGTTGTAGATTAGAATATTATTTTAGGACTTTCATAAACACTTCTACCATACAAACCATCACAATATTATAAGAACCTGAGTAACTAAAAATGTAAGGGAGAGAGGAGGTTTTTATCATAATAATTTATATATATTTACCCGGCTGCGAAGAAGAAGGGTGTATATATGTATTAGAGTTCCTGTGACTGTCGCTGGCGGCGCCCAAATTTTGAATAAGCATGTATAAAATGTCAAAAAATTCAATATGGCGGCTGTTAGAAGCTGCTTTCAATTACTTTTACTCTCACTTTTTAATTTTCACAATAAATACGAGTTTTATATATTAATGGAAGCTCATACAATAATTGGATTTATATATGACTTAGTTTAATATTCAAACGTCGCAAGTTAAATAGAATCGTTCTGTCTTTAGTTAAATGTTTGCTTAAAACTTTAACTCATTTATTAAATTCAACTGGGATTCGTGACCTTTTGTGAAACTTAACAAAGTTAAGATTTAGTTTTTTTAAATTAATCTCCGCTATAAGACGGATGTAATAATGGCAAAGAGGTAAAATATTTAAAAGTAAGTCGAATTCTAGGAGTGAGTATTATAAATAAATAATTGAATAAAATAAATAAATTATCTACTCAAAATATAAGTCTAAATTCGATATGACATCATCATCATCATCATCAGCCTATAGCAGTCCACTGCTATAGGCTGATGACACTTTATTATATTCTATTTTGCCTACTTTTTATTGGAACTAATATTACCACATTCCCGGAGGTGGGCGTTGCAATCTGCGACACAGTATTTTACTTCTGCAGATCGCATCGCTTCCTACTTTGTTTATGTACCTACCTAGTTTAAGTTCCTAAATAAATATTTTTTTTTTTTTTTTACTGCTGGACATAGGCCTCCCCTAATGAGCGCCATTGCGCCCTATATCATATCTAATCTCAATTTATCGTCAATGTCATGATAGCTCTGAAACAAGTTAAACTAATTCGAAAAAGAGATATTTCACGATATAAGGAACTTAGACAAAGTGACTGTCATGGCCGCCCTGGAAAATAAGTACATAAGTATGTAAAAAGTCATCGCATACTAAAAAAATCTGCAGATTTTGCTTCAAATTACAGTTTGAATACTTTTTCGAAATTCATTATTTTTTACATACACATAGAGACATAACCTATTAATAAACACCTCTTAAATTAAATAGTGTGTGGCATGTGAATGCAAAGAATGTTCGGTTTTTACGAACGCAGCCGATGCTGCTTTGAAAAGCTAAATAATTTGTTATGGAAAATGTGTACCGCCAATGGTAATAACGGCCATTAATTCCACGAAACTAGGACTTAACAAGAGCTTTCCAAAGTTTATAAAAGAAATTCTTTGTAATGTAACTACCTGAAGCACCAAGTTTTGAACAAAGCATTTCCGTAAATAAATCTTATAAAGTTTCCCTTGTTTAATTTCTTGTTGTGTTCGTTCATTTATGTCAACTGTCTCTTTTTTACTCCTCTGCCAAGAAAGAGGTTTTAATAGTGTTTGAAGTGTAGGTACGTCCGAGTTTTTTTGGCTGTTTTTTTGCTAATAGCCCAAACGGCAAGACGGATTTGGAATATAAATGAGGTGCCAAAATATGACAAAATATAAGTTATATTTTATATTTTTATATTCTTTTTTCTGGTTTAAATTTTCATGCTGGATTTTTTATTTTTGTAATAAATATTTGTTTAAGTCTGGGTTATGGCTCTGATCTTTGTAATCGAACGTGGAAAAACTTATTTGAAACCAGATAAAACTTCTAAAGACCAAAATAAATCGTAGAAAAAGCATTAAGTAGGTTACCTTAAGCTACCCCGTTTTAGAAAAATAAAGTTAGTAATGGTAGCGAAAATGGCCACCACTCAGCGTGTGCTCTAGCAAAATAATATTTTGACGCTGGTCTTCTGTGGTTTTCTTCCGTTGTTTTATATCCAGTACCAAGATATAATTAGTTGTCTTACGTGCACAAGTAATCTGCCAACGTCATGCATCTGTCAATGTCAAACTGACGTACTTACACGAGATAAAGCCTGAAAACGACTGCCGCGGTGGAGAGGGACGGGGGAGTGTGAGGGTGTCTGTGTGTAAAAGAAACAAAAACAAGATCAACAAAACTCACAATCCCACCGAAACGTCACACGAAGCTTGTAAGGTTGAACGAGCAAAAGTCTAGTTGGCAATCCAATTACCCAAGTTGTCATAGTGATGTACGTTAATTGACGGAAATTTGACAGTTGTATCTGACTGACCCAATTTCTCTTAACTAGTTTACCGATAAATTTATCGACAATACCCCATCACTAGCTCGTAGAACCGCACTAAAGTAAGGAAAATGTTTTAGTACGGAGACATTGGCGCCACTAAAAAGAGCTTAAAACCTCCGCGAATTGAATATTGAAAGAATTAACCACAGACGAAAAAACTTTTCCAACGTATTTTGTTCAATGTTTCTTTGATCTAATGAGAGTTTAATTCTATTAAGTATACTTACTTACCTACTTACATAACTGGATTTCAAATATTTAGGCACACTATTATTATTTTTTTAAACACTTACAAACTTACAAAACGTACTGTTTGTAAGTTTGTAAGTGTTTTAAAAAAAAACAATCTATGTAATTCCTACCTAAGGCCTTGCCACAAGCTATTCGAGCAATGTCATGATAAAAATTGAATACAGTATTACTTCAAGCTTGAAAGGTGACGTTTCTGAACATGATGGTTTGTAAGAGCTTGTGGTAAAAGTAGGTACGTCTACCATGAGTTGTCACATTTAGATCGGCTGACGTTACTACAGTAGTAATAGTACGTTACTATTACATCTGTCAAAATTGTTACTCATGGTACCGAATTCTAAGCAAATGAATGAAGCGCAAACTACTGTCGCTGTAGTACGCTGTGACGTAGGATAGTTAACTACGTGACATTTTAGTACCCAACTATCCGCTAGAGGCGCTGTACAAGTTTTCATACACTTTTTTAACTACAGTCGCTAGCGAGTGTAGATTGTGAAAACTCATGGTAGGCCTACAGGATAGCAAAACTTTAATCCCAATTGCCAGATAAGTAAGCCTTACCGTTAACTTCAATACTTAAGGCGGGATAAGATTTTTATCTCTGAACTAACTAACTTTTTAAAAGTTTTTCGTTAGGGCAGTAGGTACTACAGCGGTTTATATACAGGGTGTTACATTTAGATCGGTCAGTATGGGAAAGTTTGAAACTTACAAGACATACGAAGATCTGGGGCCTCACCACGAAGTCTTCCAAAACGATTCCGAAACGATTCCATTATAGAAACGTCACTACTTCCATACAATTTGCATAGGTCATGGTACGAAATAACACTGTTATACTAATTCGGTAATGTAATTTGAATTCGTGGTAAGTTCATAGAAAACGTGTCATCGATTTTAGTAACCAAAAAATCTTAATTAACTAGGTACGTTAAAATCTAAAAAATATTATGTAGATATAAAAAAAACAAACTCAGAATAACATAGAAAATTAAAATAGGTTATGGGTAAAATACAGAAAAAAAATCTCACACGACTGTAATCCCCAGGCTCGGTAGATATCTCCTCAGACCTTTAGTAACTTAGATCTTTGAAGATATCTAAAGAGGTTAGTCAGAGTCACGTACGGACATGACATTTGGCACTCATGCCACATTTTGCAGTAGCTAGTATTCCGTACGTGACAGGTTGCAAGCCCATCGCCGCTTATAAGAATACTAACTTAATGACATACGAATTTTTAGTTCTAGGTTATGCCGGTTTCCTCACGATGTTTTCTTTCACCGTTTAAGAGCACTGGCATTGCGCACATAATTTTTCAAATAGATAATCTCAATGGTGCACGACTAGGTTTGATCCCACGACCATCGGATCGTGAGGAAGGGGTACTACCACTACACCACCAGCGCTCTTTTAAAAATGTAGGATGGGTTGAAAGTTTGAAACAAGAGTAGTGTAACTTTTGGACCCTTTTGAACCTAAACAAACTATTTCTTTGGGACTATTGATGTAAGGTTTATAACCATTCGTCTTCCGTTTATCTTGGGGGCAGTTGACCCTATGATCAAGTGCCCCTCAGATAAACGAGGGCAGAAGATTATATATTTCACCAGTCGCTAACAATTTATATAATAGTCCTGGATGACCGAGCTTTGCTCGTTTTTTTTGGGGTAAACGAAGTTTTCTGAAAATGAAACCTAGCTAGATCGATTTAGAGCCCCCGAAAAAAAAATTTATCACGACTGTAATCCTCAGGTTCGGGAGATATCTTCAGGTCTTTAGTTACTTAGATCTTTGAGGATATACGTCCAATTATGATATTTGGTACATGCACACATTTTGCACAATAGTTAGTATTCCGTACGTGACAAGCTGCAAGCCCATCGCCGCTTATAAGAGGCTTATAAGCCCCCAAAACCCACACTAAATTTCATGAAAATCATTGGAGCCGTTCGTTTTCGAGATTCAGATTATATCTATACAAGAATTGCTAGTATAAAGGTATAAGATATCCAATACACCGAGAATATTATAAAAAGAGCGCTTTTTTTAGCGAAAAGTTATTGAAATAACGACAAAAATATAAATTGAGAATAGCCACCACTTTTTTTACCTTATTATCTATGGACAAAGAAAGTTTATTCTAATAATATTACGTAGCACGCATAGCTTTGTGAAAACTAAAACGACATATTGCCATCCCTTTCATTTTGTTGTTTCTTTCATGTCACAAAGAAAACATTGACAACGGCCGCGATGGAGGACTTTAAAAAAACAAAAGACAAACGAAAAAGTTCTAGAGCGTACAACCGTTCGTGTGGTACAAGTCTTGGGAGAGAGCGGTTTTTCATTTTATACCCGCGACGGAACGGAGACGGTATATGCGTTTGGGGTGAGAGGGTGTTTGTGCAAATCCATGTTGCCATTTTTCTTAAGTTTTTTTGTTAAGTTGCTTTCATCCAGATCCTTTTTTATTTAACTATAATGCTTAATAGATTGAATTTAATTGTTAATCTTTTCACACAGACATTGCACACCGTAAAACCGGTAGGAATACATTGACTCACATTATATACATAAAACACCTGTTACTTACATGTATTTCATTCAATAAACGATACTTTACTTTACTTTACTTTACTTTACTTCTCCACTACTAGTCCGATTTTGATGCGGTTTTCAGTTATGGGCTTGGGTTTGATTGGTGCATATTAGTATATAGATGTTACGGTCACAACTCATCAGGGGGCGCTACAGCAAACAAATTTTAAAATCAAAATAAAACAAAACTTTTTAACCGTAGTGGGATTTTGGCAGCTCAGTTGGTAGTAGCTCTGCCTTCTACGCTGTAGGTTGTGGGTTCGATCCCCAGGATAAACATTGATGAACACAGATGTTTGTTTTGTGGGTGTTTATATCTATTCTATGTATGTATTTACTAAAAAAAAGTTTATTATTATTAATATATCAGTCATCTGGTTCCCATAGTACAGGTTTGATTAGTTTGGGGCTAGATGGCGTGTGAAATGTCCACCAATATTTATTTATTTTTATTACATGCTTGTGTCATGGACTAAATGAAGATGTTGCATAAAATTATGATCAATTGACCAAAATTTTGATAACAAAAATGATTTTTTTTTAGTGGTTTTTAGGTTTATTTAGGTAGGTAAATGTTGTCAACGTCACAGAGTCATAGTTAAGTTGTCAAGTAATTTTTTTTAAAACAGTTTTTCAGTATATTGTGAAGACAAAAGAGAATTTACGTAACTAAAGAGGAAATTTTCACTCTAACTCCCATAATTGGCACTGGTAAAGAACTCTGGCTTTGTTAGAAAAATACCAATAAAATAACACAATAAAATTCAAAATAACACGAGAAAATATAAATAATTAGAGTGATACGTGCTCACAATCATAAAACATCAAAAGTCCCAGTAAGATATTGTAAGCTTATGCCTTATCCCAAATCAAAAATAACAGACATTCTTTAGCCAAGAGAAAAATTGTAATTGAAATTATCTCGTATAGAACAAGGAAAAACTCTGTATCTTAATAATATTATTATTTACGTAAAAAAACATTTGTAGAAAGCCGCGGGCATGTTATAATAGAATATTTTGATTAAATGTAATGTCAAAAAAATATTTTTCTTTGTTCTGCTAAAGGAAGCTTATGGTGTAGTGGTAGCACCCCTGCCTCACGATCCGAAGGTCGTGGGTTCAAACCTGGTTGTGCGCCATTGAGTTTTTCCATTCGATTTTTTTTGTGTGCAATGCCAGTGCTCTTAAACGGTGAAGGAAAACATCGTGAGGTAACTGGCATACCATAGAACCAAAAAATTAAAGGTGTGTGAAAGTTAGTTATCTTTGAGGATATCTAAAGGGAGTTAGAGGCACGTCCAAACATGTTTTTAGTACTGCCCACATTTTTCACAGTAAGTATTCCGAAAGTGACAGGTTACAAGCCCATTGCCGCTTATTAGAATACTAACATAGGACACAGACCTTCGAATTTTCCTTCACCGTTTAAAAGCACTGGCATTGCGCACATACATTTTTCGAATATAAAAACTCATTGGTCATCAGATTTGAACCCACAACCTTCGGATCGTGAGGCAAGGTTGCTACCACTACACCACCAGTGCTCTTTCAGTGTTTATTTTAAATTCGCCGGCCCGGCAACAAAAACACTTTTTCCGAAATGGGTCAGTGCTTTGGACGCCTTAATGACCTCATTAGGGCCCGCCCTCTGTAGGGTCCAGTAGGGTCGGCAAGTCAAACGCCATCGCGAAATATACTTCATCATCATCATCAGCACACCTTCACCCACGGCTCTTTAGTCGACCGGCCCCGCTCGGACTGGCCCCTCGAGTCCAGTTGACCTAATGCATGTTTTGAATTGGTCAACTGGCCCCGCTTACAGAATTTATTGTTAGAATAGTCAAGAAGAAAAGTGTTT
Organism: Cosmorhoe ocellata; assembly: GCA_963675405.1. Lineage (NCBI taxonomy): Eukaryota > Metazoa > Arthropoda > Insecta > Lepidoptera > Geometridae > Cosmorhoe > Cosmorhoe ocellata. The sequence continues at coordinate 3,104,972 of OY776273.1, forward strand.
CAACTTTTGTCGATATACTATATTGTTGATTTTGACTAGTTCTAAGCAAAAGAACCCAATAAACACAAGTATCATATTTATAAAAATGGTGTTTCATTTTTTTCTCTGAGTACGTTTTGTACACATCTGTACATAGATTTGAAATAGACAATAGTTTTTTTGTTCAAATTAGTAATGGGCCCAGTCGACTAAAAAAAAGTAATAAATTAAATGCATTAGGTCAACTGGCCCCGTAGGGCCGGTTTTTTCCGGGGCCAGTCGACTAAAGAGCCTGCTGGGTATAGGCCTCTCTTTACATTATTTTAATAAACATTACAAGTCCCTTTTAAATAGACAGTACCTGGTTGACCGAGCTTTGCTCGGTTTTTTTTGGTAAATTTTGTTTTTTTGGAAATTGAAACCTAGCTAGATCGATTTATCGTCCCCGAAACCCCCTGCATACTAAATTTCATGAAAATTGTTGCAGCCGTATATAATATTACAAGTCTACAAATGCGCAATGCTAGTGCTCTTAAACGGTGAAGGAAAAAATCGTGAGGAAACCGGCATACCCTAGAACCAAAAATTCGAAGGTGTGTGTCATAGTATTCTTGTAAGCGGCGATGGGCTTGCAACCTGTCACGTACGGAATACTAACTACTGTGCAAAATGTGGGCACGTATTAAATATTATGTTTGGGCGTGCCTCTGACTACCCTCGTTAGATATCCTCAAAAAGAAAGATATCTACAAAGCCCGGGGATTACAGTCGTGATCATATTTTTATTTACAAGTCTACTTTGTAAAAGAGTGACAACATTGACAAATAATGTAGAATTGTAGGTACAATTTTACAATTTTGTAAATTTTCCACCATTACAAATTTGTAAATCGTATTTTTTTACTGAACATAAAATATAATATTATATAACATAGAATTATTATTTTGTTATGGCAATGTTCATTCGCTTTGTATAAAAAAAAACTAACTTCCGCCCTTCCTGTTCAAGATTCCCTTCTCTTGTGACGTACTACATTTGTAAATAATTCTAAATTAGCAAATTATACTGTTCATTAAATTAAATAAACGCCTTTATTGAACATAGGCGAGCGAAAGTTAAAGCATTGTAGCCGGTTACAATTAATTGTATTTTACAGTCGTAAAAAAAATTAAATCTCTTACTATTTTGTTATAGACCTTACCACAAACTCTTCAAGCAATATCAAAGTAATATAACTTTGATATTTCGACATAAATAAAATTTATTGAAGTAGTGTTACTGGGCGTACGGCCAAATAATATACTTACGTTAATTTTTTTTTATTATTTTGTTATAGGTCTTTGAAAAAGCGTGAAGAAGGCCGTACCACAAGCTTTTCAGCAATATCAAAGTAATATAACTTTGATATTTCGACCTAAAAATTGTATTGAGATCAGGGATCGGAAAACCTATTCATAACGGTAACCGTTTCAAACGGTTACCGATAGAAACGGTAAGCGATTGAAACGATAACCCTTTTACATTGGGTTTTAATCGAAATAATAACTGTTACCGAATAAAACGGTATACCGAAATAATTCGGTTTTTTTAAACTGTATTTTTTGTTGCATTATTAGGGTACAAATACTTTGTAGAAATTGAGTGCGTGCGATATTAGGTATGCGAATGTTTTTCGACTTAGTTGATGACTGGAGGGATACTACTGAGCAAGCGGAAAGTGTTAAATTAATGCAGTGTGAGTGCGACTTTAATATTTTTTAAATTGTGATTTGTGATTTTCTTTTATAATACTTAAAGGCTTTTTTTATTTTCAGAAAGATTAAAAATATATAAGTATACGCACTATGTCATTATAAACAATCTAAAAAACCATATATATAATATATATATATAATAATTGCACAGCATAACGAAATCAATAAATATAATACTTAAATAAATATAATCCAACCAAATTATACTGATAATTACATTATTTTACACCAGAGAACATCGAAACACTAAAAAAAACAAATAAAATAATAAATAAATAGTGGCGGACATTTTTACACAGCACCATCTAGCCCCAAAAAACAAACAGGAATAAAAACTAACAAGTTAAAGCATATATAATTAGTTGAACCTCAAAACCAGGTAAGCGCCCATCTCTCAACACAAATTCAAACAATACGGTTTAACACGACAGAAGATGAGTGAGACATTATTTTCCTTCGCACTCATATTACCTACCGCGCTACTTGCACGCAGTACATGATGAAAATGCGCAAATTTAAACCTTAAGATAAAAACCTTTATTATTTCGGTTAATGTTAACAGAAATGTTTCGGTAACCTATAGTTTCGGTATACCGTAATTGAAAGTGTTAAACAACCGATTCATTACGGTGGTTAACCTTAACCGGAATATCCCTGATTGAGATATTGTTAGGTAGTACTTTAAGCTTGAAATGTAACGTTTCTGAAATATAATGGTTTGTAGACCTTGTGGTAAGACCAGGGATCGGAAAACCTATTCATAACGGTAACCGTTTCAAACGGTTACCGATAGAAACGGTAAGCGATTGAAACGATAACCCTTTTACATTGGGTTTTAACCGAAATAATAACTGTTACCGAATAAAACGGTATACCGAAATAATTCGGTTTTTTTAAACTGTATTTTTTGTTGCATTATTAGGGTACATACTTTGTAGAAATTGAGTGCGTGCGATATTATGCGAATGTTTTTCGACTTAGTTGATGACTGGATGGTTACTACTGAGCAAGCGGAAAGTGTTAAGAGCCGCGTCCCTAAGAAACGCGCGAACATGCACTTACGGTTTTAGAAATAAACATAAGAAATCACTTCATAGAAGGACACAAATTAATAATACGAATTCTTAATAGATGAGTCTACACTAACACCACGTGATTATTCTAAAATAATTCTTAATTTTTGAGAAAAAAAATCGTCAACATTGATTAAAAACATCGAAATCGACCTTTTCTATTATGAGTATTTACGAAATTATCGTTGTTATTTTTATAATATTTTTGGACAAATCGTGAGACAAAATGTTAAACAACACAGTTACCGTGAATTTTTTCTACTAATTCAAACCAAAAAGTATTAATCTGAGCCTAAACATTATTAATTTTTTGAGCAGAAATTGTTCCCCGCCGCCATACATTTTAGTATGGAGCAAGCGCCTGCCAAAATATGCTTTATAATAGAATAGGCGCGTCAAAAATATTCAGTACCGTCTCAGTCTCCAAGGTGATCGCACGTCCGTTTGTAATTCCACGCCGAGCTCTTTTGTCTGTTAGGACTAGGCAAAGGGTGGGTCGCGAGTGTCGGATACTAATTTGTGACTACTGATTTGTATTCATCAAGCAGGTTGACGCACAGAGTTGCGGACGATTCGTACAAAATTTATTGGAACACAGTATCCCAACCCAACTAATACTTTTGTTTTTTTTTTATTGTCGATTCATTATCTTGTATACCTAAGATCTATAATGATCATTTAGGTATTTGATTATAACCTAACCTAACCTACAACAATCACAGTATTTTACACAGCATTTGGCACTATGTTTTATGTAATAAAAAAAAAAATATATATATATGTATGATCACGACTGTAATCCCCGGGCTCGGTAGATATCTCCTCAGATCTTTAGATACTTAGATCTTTGAGGATATCTAAAGGGGTTAGTCAGAGGCAAGTCCAAACATGACATTTGGTACATGCCCACATTTTGCACAGTAGTTAGTATTCCGTACGTGACAGGTTGCAAGCCCATCGCCGCTTATAAGAATACTAACCTATGACACATACCTTCGAATTTTTGGTTCTAGGGTATGCCGGTTTCCTCACGATGTTTTCCTTCACCGTTTAAGAGCACTGGCATTGCGCACATAAATTTTTCGAATGGAAAAACTCATTGATGCACGACCAGGTTTGAACCCACGACCTACGGATCGTGAGGCAGGGGTGCTACCACTACACCACCAGCGCTCTCTACACCACCAGCGCTCTCAGTGTAATAAACACTTTATATTTATATGGACGACCTCAGTGGCATAGCGGGCGATAGTTCGCCTGTGACGCTAGAGGTTGCGGGTTCGATTCCCGCCACGGACAAATTTGTGTACGATCTGCAGAAATTTGTTCCGTTGGTCTGGGTGTTTTCTATGTATAATAAAAATATATCTATCTATGTATACAGGGTGTCCCAAAAAGTAGTGTCAAGCGAAAGTCCAGAGATAGAACACCCTTTGGGGTACCCGAATCACCCCCATGTATGTTCCGCGATTTTCTATAGTTCTTGAGTTATTAATTTTTTCCGAATTTTTGAAAATTTACGACTTGAACAACTTAAAACATTCTTACAAAAAAAGTAGAAAACTTTCTTGAGATTTTTTTTTGCTACTGAATTTTAATGAGTTGTTTTTTTATGCATAAAATAATCAGCTACGTGACTTTGATGAAAACTATGAAAATGTTGGTGTAAAGTCAAATAATTACATTCGGTGAGTTATGTTATGACTTAAATTTTCAACTTTTTATTAAAAATCTTAAAAAGTGATTTCATGGTTTTTAAATAAGTCTAAAAAATTCTCCAGACTCTCAGCTTTCATAATCATTAAAAAAAAGTAGTACTTAATAGGCTACTTTGGCTAAAATTGGCTTTCAAAGACGGTAAGGTGGAAAATTCTTAAAATTAGCTACCTGATTTAAAAATAGATTTTGGCCATTTTATCATTCCTAAGCTTAATTTGTTTGTTAACTAACCAAAAATGACTAAAAAGAATTAGTTTATGCCAAAGAAATCAGCAATATGGCCGAATTAAGAACAAAATTAGGACAGGACGAAGAAAAAAATTAAGGCACTTAAAATAGCTTTCATACGATTAAAGGAAACCTTTTTAAGACGATGTAGGATTTGTATCGACTAAGAAGGTTGTTAACTGTCCAGCATTATTTATTTATTTATAATCAATGAAATTAAAAAAAAAGTTATTTATCTGACTTTACAATGCAGTTATTTTTAATGGTGTCCGAATCGACAGTAACAAATATATGAAAATAAAAACTGTCAATTGGGACGCTGTGTCCTAATAAATTTTGTCCGATTCGTCAGCATTCAGCAACCCGACGAACTAGGTACGTGACTTTTACTACGTATTTTTTTTACGAATTAATTATCAAACACTAACTAGTGTAGGTATTTATTTATATTGTAACATTTTTCTACCTATTTCAGAGAGATAGATAGAAGTTACATTTTTTTAAATTTATTGCAAATAGGTAATGGTAAAGGTAGGTTTGCAATATAATACATAATATCTTTATACTCAACCTTTTCTTTTCTTTGTTAGATAATTATTAGTGGGATGGTAGTTTTCCCCTCAGGATGCTAAAACTTAACTTATTGTATACTTGTACATTACAAAATGGTTTTAATTTTTATTCCAGGATGGATAGTTTTTAAATATACCTACTTAACGAAAATAAAAAAAAACAAGATTTTCTTAGCACGGGCATAAGTACCTACTTAAGTAGGATAATAAAATATTTGTTTGTAATTAGGTTACGTACTCGTAAGCATGGCACCTATGCAGTATGGCAAATATGCACCTATGCCTAGTACATAAAGCGTATCCAAAAACTTCAGGGCGTGAATATACAATGAGGATTGTGGAAATCGCGCGCAAGATCTCAGTTCGGGGCGAACTACTAGTATATATTATAGGGTAATTCATTATTAACTGAAAATATTGAAGGGGTTAATAAGTCACGCTTATATTGCGATTGAAAATGGTTTTACGAAATTTTATGTTTTAAATAACTAAATAAATATTTTTTATTTTCAATCTTTCGGAGTAAAAAGTTAAATTAGTTTTAATCTGTACCTACATATTTTATTCCATGTTTGTACTAAATATTCTTTGATTTTAATTCTTAGTTTTTTCATTTATAAAATCCACATTTCTCATAACACACAGAACATTGGCTTGACAATTATCTTGAATTTTTCCATAAAAAGAAATACATAGTTTAAAATGATATCAAAAAGCATACACTCTGACCCAACCCTTTGCCGCCGCGGTGACGAGCTACCCGCGCGCCGGTAACTCGCCGCGGGCTCGAGCGCTTCACGATGCTACTAATACTTTGCGTATTTTCTATGACATTTATAAACATCCCACAAAGACGAACGCGTATGGGTGCGTAACTTGTACGAAACATCGAAAGTAGATTTATTCGTTTCCAGGGTGTGTATTCAATACTGAGCGATGCATTTGTGTGAGTAGAAATTATCAATGTAGGTGTTGTGTCAGAAGTTCCCACGCTCGCAGACTGCAGCCTTAAATTAAATGCTAAAAAAACTGCAATTAGCACTTTTGTTATAGGTATTCAAAATGTCTGTGAACGGCGTTTGACTGTTTGCGAGGCATTAAAAAAAAACACTAATTTTTTGAAATGGAATAAATAATTTGTAGTATTCAATACAACTCACTAAGGTGCTCACAATAACTGAATAATACATTCGCCACCGCTTTGGCAAGAAAGAATCTGTCTAAAAGCGGGTAGTTATCGTAGGCAGTAACTAGCTAAAAAAAACACGGCGATACCAGCAAACTACATTACCGCAACCCGCAAATACAGGTAACAAACAACACAAATTCAAACAATACGGTTTAACACGACAGAAGATGAGTGAGACATTATTTTCCTTCGCACTCATATTACCTACCGCGCTACTTGCACGCAGTACATGATGAAAATGCGCCAATTTAAACCTTAAGATAAAAACCTTTATTATTTCGGTTAATGTTAACAGAAATGTTTCGGTAACCTATAGTTTCGGTATACCGTAATTGAAAGTGTTAAACAACCGATTCATTACGGTTGTTAACCTTAACCGGAATATCCCTGGGTAAGACCCCTGGTCATAGTTTTTATACGCATCTACCAAAGTACTTTCAAAAACCCATTAAAACTTACAGGTATCTTACATCCCCTGTAATTCCCCAATGGGGCAAGCGAAAAAAAATTCGTAGGCTAAAAACACGCTAAATAAATTGACAATTGGACTGTGAAATTTCCCTTGACGTATAAAAAATTAGAACGAGGCTTTTATTGTTTATTTCTTTATACAGTGTGTTTTATTTTATTCTTTCGTGTTTGCATATCGTTTGAACTGTTTCAGCTTTATTTGTACACAGTCGGGTAAAAGAGGAATGCAATTCAGGTTGTTTGTAAACTTTTTACAGTAGGTATTTAACTTGTGAAGCTTTTCATTTCAGTGAAAATTTGTTTTTATTGATCTACATACAAGCAATTTTCGTGTGTTCAAAAACGTTATAATTTTCATATATATACGAGTATTTAAACTTACGCGATCTGAACACATTATTATTAGTATTAAACGGGTATTTTGCGTTTCATTTACCTATTTTCCCGACGTTTCGACAGGCTTACACACTGTCGTGGTCACGGGATGACTGACCCGTCGACTGAGTCATCCCGTGACCACGACAGAGTATAAACCTGTCAAAACGTCGGGAAAATAGGTAAATAAAACGCGATAAATACGCGTTTAATACTAATAATAATGTTATTTTCATGTTAGTGCATAAATCACACCTAGTCTATACTTCTATACTAGTATACCAATGCTAACTAATACTAATTATACGAAATGAAATGTGAAAATAGTTTCTTACGCCAGCCATTAGTTCAAAAGAAAAAAAAAAAGCAGTCGCCATATTGGTTTTTTGACAGTCTATGTTACTCTAGTGATTTAGACCGATTCACGTATTTCGTTTAAAATCTGGGCACTGCCGTGCTCCAAGCGTCACGTAAGGCCGATTACAGACGTGGCGTATTTCTCGCACGTAAATAAATTCGTATTTGCACGCTCATATCGTAACTGCGCTAGCGACACGTGCGAGCGATAACTTATAAGCTACACATGAGCTAGGAAAAACGCATCACTAAACATCGACGCGAAATTATTTTGAATACATGTATTCACATCTTTAGCTGTCGCTATAGCGCAAACGGCTGGACAGATTTTGACAAATGAGGTGTTGATTGATCTGGATCACAAAAGTGACATAAGCTTTACAAATTAAGAATGTTAATCAAAATCAAAATCAAAATATGTTTATTTTCAATAGAATCACAGGGATCACTTTGAAACGTCTTACATACTAGGTGAGTCTAAGTGCCAGTTCCAGTCCTATCCCCAGTGCGAGAAGAACTGACAAGAAACTCGCTGGGCCCTAGCGCTTTTTTTTGTATGATCCTTGTTAATTTTGTAAGGAATACCTAGCAGAGTTGGAGCTGATTCATCCCAAGCTTTTTTATCATCTAAGTACTCTGATATTTTATAGTAAGCTTTTCTAGACAGTTTCTGTTTAATTACATTTTTGAATTTTCCAATTGATAAATCAAGCATGTCACTTATAGATAAGCCAAATCGCTTGAAAGCTCGTTACAGCACGTTACAGTAAAGTTTGTATGTATACAAAAACACTTGTATTTGCTGTACTCAAAAATACCTATTATTTCTTATTTTACAGGCATTTAAACGGGTTAGGGTAAATTTGTCACCGGGCAAATTTGTCACCGGGTAAATTTGTCATCGCAAAAATCTAGTGTAAATTCGTCACCGCTCAAATAAACTTCGATAAATATCGAGTCCCGCTAACAGTCACGTGACCGCATGTGATTTCAATTTCCTACGCTCCGCTTAGTAGTCGTGTTGTGAGATGACGTCACACCGTCACACGCATCGTACGAGTCCGCATCGCACGTTTACTTCTATAACTCGGAAACTAATTGACGTATTGAAGTAATTCTTTCACTTGTATTTTTTATTTTTGACCGAAAATATGGAGAGCTAATATTCAAAATTAGCTAACATTCTTAATTGTAAAAATTCAATATGGCGGCTGTAACTATTAGTAACAATTTCTGGATACTTTCAGTTGACTTTTTTTATTATATATACAGTAAAAGTATAAAAAATATAAATCTATATATAAAAATGAATTGCTGTTCGTTAGTCTCGCTAAAACTCGAGAACGGCTAAACGGATTTATCTTATCATGGTCTTGAAATGTTCGTGGAGGTCTAGGGAAGGTTTAAAAGGTAAGAAAAATTCAAATAACTGCCGGGAAAACCCTATAAATAGCCCTTTTCTATTTCCCATACAAACGTTTTCTAAATAAGTACGAAGTCTGCCGGGTCAGCTAGTTGATAATAAATACCTAGTAGTTGAAATACTAACTGGACCGAACTTGTGCAAGAAAAAAGTCAATGATAATCACTTTAATCCTTTCACCACACTAGTTTTCATCTAGTGTCACTGACCTAACAGACGTATTATCCCAATATAATACATATTATTGAACGGTGAAGGAAAACATCGTGAAGAAACCATCACACCAGTCCGAAGCACGTCCAAACGTTATTATTTCACGTGTTATTTCTGTAACACCGTATTAATCCTTGTGTAAACACGCCCTACATACACATGTAGGATAATTACCTTTCGTATTCCAATTGTTTTACGTTATTTTGATAATTGTTCATAAATACCTGTATTTTATAATAAAACTAGCTGTCCCGCTCGCGACTTCGTTCACTTAAATTATCTATACTTACTGAGTTTTAAACAAATCACACTAATAAAAAAAATCCATACATAACTTTGACTTTTACCCTTTTTAGAGGGTTATTTTGAAATATCCAGAAATACGGGTCTATTCATTTTGCATTTACAGTACACAAACAAAGTTTCATGAAAATCGCTCCACGCGTTAAAAAGTTTCATACTAACGTTTTCACCCTTTTTCACCCTCTTAGAGGTAGAATTTCCAAAAATCCCGCATTAGTGGGTGGTTTTGTTATAAAAGGAAACCAACTTCCAAATTTCAGCTTTCTAGCTTCAGCGGTTTCGGCTGGGCGATGATCAATCAGTCAGGTCAAGCTCTTATATAGATAAAGATAAAATAAATAAAAGTATACAAGTTTGGCGAGCAACTTTTATTTTTGTAATTTCTCCGTTTGTTCCTAGTGTAAACACACCCTATATACCCATGTAAACAGCCTTTACAGGCACGCGTTTGGGTTACAAGTAACAAATAAATAATTTTTAATTAGCTACATACTTATTAAGCTTGGCTATTTAGCACGCGGTCAAGTGTGAGTTGTTACGCGCCTGTGGGTTCTGTACATGAATTTAGTTTCATTTTATAATTGACCGTTGAATTTCGTTCCGCGTAAGTGACAGCGCGCACGAGTTACTTTTGTCACCGTGACGGTTTCGTCACTCTTAGGTTATGTATGGGATGTCACCCAGTGTCACGTCGTAACATGCGCACATCTCCATACATAGCCACGGATTTGATAAGAGAGACGAAAGAGTCACGGTGACAAAAGTAACCCGTGCGCGCTATCTCTTAGGGCAATATATGAGCAAATTTAGGATTTTAAAATTAATTTATGATTATCAAGTTAATTTTTTTAATAAAAAAGATATTTGTTCCCGACTGTAATCCCCAGGCTCGATAGGTATCTTCTTCAGATCTTTAGTTACTTAGATCTTTGAGAGTATAAAGAGGGTAGTCAGAGGCACGCCCAAACATGATATTTGATACATGCCCACATTTTGCACCGCACGTGACAGGTTACAAGCCCATCGCCACTTATAAGTAACAGTTTTTGTTTCTAGGTGTGGTGGTTTCCTCACGAACTTTTCCTTCACCATTTAAGAGCACTGTCATTTTTTTAAATAAAAAACCTCTGGTGTTCAAACCCATGACTTTTGGATCGCAAGGCAGACGTGCTACCACTACACCACTGCTCTCAATTAAATAAATAACAATGTTATAGCAGAATTATGTGTATGTATTTTTTATAAAAGCTTGTCTATATCGCTTTAACAATAACGTGAGGCTAAAATAATATTATCTATAAAAATACCTTCAAAACCCTTTCTGTATTGTTAACTAGATAAATACTATGACTTTGCTTGCGAGGGATTTCTGCTATGAAAGACTATTTTTGTAACCCGTGACTTCGTACGCGTGAGATTACTTTTACGCATCGACCAGCGCGCGCAAAATAGTAAGTAAAATAGGCATATCTTTTTTATTTGTTAACTAATTTCGATGAAATGGTAGAGGTAGGCCAAAGAAAAGATGGATGGACTGTGTGAAAGATGACATGGGTAAGAAAGGAGTGAGTACTGAGATGACGAATGACAGAGGGAGATGGAAGAAGATCACATGTTGTGCCGACCACATAACGTGGGAAAAGGGCGGGAAGGTGATGATGATGATGAACTAATTTCGATGAAACAAAGACTTGTTTTAATCAAAGCCAAAGTTTTAATCCAAGCTTATTTCAATAAATTAGTGGAAACTGCATTCGAAACCAAATGGTTCAGCTGTTGTGGAGATAAGCGCAAACGAACGCACAGACAAACAGATAAACAGACATTTTTTATAAAAACTATTGTTTTACGTTAATAAATTTTTATTTGAAAATATCAAAACTACATACACGGTTTCTCAACGATTTTAATATATATATAGATAAGCGATTCTGAGAATCTATAAGGACTTTTTCTGATGTTCTATGACAATTGGATCTAACGATCTATTTTTATACTATTTCTCGTGTTATTTTGAGTTGTGTTATGTAATTTTAGTGGTTATTTTTCCAATAAGGCTCGAGTTTTTAGAGAGTTTATTTTATGAAAGTAAAAGTTAATTGTTTTCGTCTAAATCATCCGTAGATTTCCAAAAAATTTTAAACAAACGGCCATGTTTTTTGTTTAAAACTAATTGTCTATTGATTGTTATAACGATTTAAAACACCTTGACACTGACAAAAATGAACTTATCACAGGCATAAATAAAGAAATAAAGAAGCAATTCCAAACAAAATTTATGAAAAAGGGGCCATATTCGGTCCAAACGGCGTTCGGGATTGACGATGTCGTTAATATAAAAAATAGAAATCTGATTGGGTTTCTCGTTCTATAAATCATAGTTATATAATCTACATACATACATACATACATAAAATCACGCCTGTTTCCCGACGGGGTAGGCAGAGATCACGGATCTCCACTTGCTACGATCCTGACACACCTCTTTTGCTTCATTCACTCTCATTACATTCTTCATACATGCTCGTCGGTTTAGGGTACTCTTGACCTGGCCTTTCTCTAAAACGTCCCCAATTTGATCGAGGTACGTACGCCAAGGTCTTTCCCTTCCAACTGTCCCATTCACACTCTCCTTATACTCGTACAACTGTTTCGTCAATCTCCTTTCATCCATCCTTTCTACATGCCCAAACCATCTTAACATACCCTTCTCAATTTTCATCACTACGTCTTCTTTCACTCCACAACGTTCTCTTATTACACTGTTCTTCAATCTGTCATTCAAAGTTAAACCACACATACTCCTTAGAGCTCTCATTTCCACTGCATTATTCTACTTTGATGCTTCTTCTGCCATACCCAACTTTCGCTACCATGCATCAATGTCGGCACTAACACTCCACCGTGCACAGCCAGTCGTGCCTTTTTGGACACGATCCGACTGCTCATAAAAGTGTGAAGTGCCCCATTCACACTATTTCCAGCATTCACTCTCCTTTCAATATCGTCATCATGTTTTCCATCTCTTTTAAACAGCGTACCCAAATTATAAACTCTTTTACGTGTTTTGTTCCACTCTTTTTTCTTCTTTTTTCTATGAAGTGTATTTAAACCAATAGTGTCCATTTATTTTGCAATTCATGTACCTACTTAGCTAATTTGTGTTTCAAACTACTATCACACCTCTCGTCAAAAAGTCCTATAGATATAAACTTTGATACCCATTTTTTTCCATTTGTGAGAGCTATTTTTAAAAACCATTAAATATTGTGTTCATTTATATTGCATTTTAAGTATTAAACCCGAGTTCTCGTCAAAAGAACTTTGACACCCCATTTAACCCTTTTTGAAGGGCTATTTTGAAAAATCCAGAAATATGTGCCCATTTATTTTGCCTATTAAGTATTTAAGCCGAGTTTCAAACAAATCACACCACTCGTTGAAAAAACTTTGACACCCCATTTAACACATTTTGGAGGGTTATTTTGAAAAATCTAGATACACGTTTTAAATGTATTTTGCATTTTAAGTATCCAAACCAAGATTCAGACCGATCGTACCACCCCTTAAAAAGTTCTCATATAAACATTGAGCTCCCATTTTACCCCTTTTTAAAGGTTATATTGAAAAATCTCGAAACACGTATACTTTTATTTTGTATTAACATTACACACACAAAGTTTCATGAAAATCGTACAGCGCGTTAAAAAGTTTCATACAACCGTTTTTAGCCCTTTTCACCCCCTTAAAAGTGGAATTTCCAAAAATCCCGTCTTATTGCTCGCCTACATACCAAGACGAACATACCCTCCAAATTTCAAGTCTGTACGACCGGCGGTTTAGGCTGTGCGTTGTATCTATTCAAATCAGTCAGGACTTATCCTTTTATATAGTAGATAACTAGGAATGTATATTCCATAATTCTTCAATTTATTACGAAGAAAGTTAGTAGTTTGACTGTCGCTGTACTACGGCTAGACGAATTTTTATAAATTAGGTGTCATTGGATTAATCTGAATCACAAAAAAAATCAAAAATTCAATATTATGGCGACTGCAATTTATTTTTTACATATTTTTCAGTGATCAATAATAAAATGGAAATATTGAAAAAGTAGCCACTGAGGCGTTAATACTTTAAACCTTTCACCACACTAGCTTCAAAAAAACCTATGACACGATAATCTAGTCTTTGACAGAAGGCTGAGGAACATTTATCAATGGTTCACTTTTACAAATTTCACACGGAACCCTAATAAAATCTATTAAGTAAACTTCCGTGGTTCCAAGTAATAAGTTAAAATGGTCGCGTGATTTTGTAAAATTTTATAATTAGGCTGACGACCGGAGGGGGGTATGGGTGGGGGAGTAAGAGGGGGTTGTTTCAATGTAGTGTACCGCCGCCACGATCGCGATCGACTTAGTTAAGCGGTGTTCAGTGTGGTCATCGTTTTTAACAGACTTAGATGGGTATTACACTACACTGAATTCTGGGAGAGCGCTGGTGGTGTAGTGGTAGCACCCCTGCCTCACGATCCGTAGGTCGTGGGTTCAAACCTGGTCGTGCACCAATGAGTTTTTCCATTCGAAAAAGTTTATGTGCGCAATGCCAGTGCTCTTAAAACGGTGAAGGAAAACATCGTGAGGAAACCGGCATACCCTAGAACCAAAAATTCGAAGGTATGGTCAGTATTCTTATAAGCGGCGATGGGCTTGCAACCTGTCACGTACGGAATACTAACTACTGTGCAAAATGTGGGCATGTACCAAATGTCATGTTTGGACTTGCCTCTGACTACCCCCTTTAGATATCCTCAAAGATCTAAATAACTAAAAATCTGAGGAGTTATCTACCGAGCCCGGGGATTACAGTCGTGAACATATTTTTTTTTTTTTTTTTTTTTTAATTCTGGGACCCTTACCCTAAATAAGAGTGGTGCAATAAGAGTTAGGGCGTAAGGCGTAGAGGCTAGGAGTTAGGCTCCCTTACTAACGGACCCTGAATACCGTCTAGTGTAATAAGTTCTTTAGATAAATATTAGTGGATATTTCACACAACCTAGCCCCAAACTAAGCAAAGCTTGTACCTACCTACTTAAAAAACCAGTAGCTGATAGAATAATTATATACCTTTTTTTGAAATACATACAAAGAGTACATAATAAGACCCAGACACAGAACAAACATCTGCGTTCATCACACAAATGTTAGTCCTGGGTGGGGATCGAACCCACAACCTACAGCGTAGAAGGCAGAGCTACTACCAATGGATCTGTGAAGCGGTGGGTTCCCATCAAGTCACACCAGATCGGGTCACAGTGTGACTTGTTGGGAGTTTTCCCATCGACTCACACTGTCACTTGACTGTCACTCGTTGATATTGGATTTTTTGACATTTGACATTGGATTATCAAATCAAGACGAGTCCAATGAATTCATTTGTTAAAATCTATCCAGCCGTTTGTGCTTCAGAGAGAGATAAAAAAACTCGGATACCTTTTTTTTTCTAACCTATTTTGTCCCACTGCTGGGCAACACCGTGAAATGTTAATGGTTGTTTTCCCGCGGCAGAACAACTTGCCATAAGGAGTACTTTCGAAACATAGAGTAAAAGTAAACAATAAAGATGTTTTTGTTTTAAAGTAATTTAAAAAATATTCATCAACTCGAAAACGTGAGGAACTATAGTAGCAGACATAACTTGTGGGTACTATTCGAATCGCACGCGCCGCCGGCCGCCTTCGCGTAGGTATCGGGATGAATTAGGTAGGTACTATTGGTTCGTGGTCAAATTAAATTTTCACAATGGTATATCTGTATTTTTTTTTTTCTAATATTTAATTTGTTTATACGACGATTGTATTACCAAGACAAATCCATTTCGCTGCAAAACAACCATTAAAATTTCTCGGTGTATACATAAACCCGCAAACACAATACCCTCCTACGATGCACAGTCGGGTAAAAATATACTAGTTTTGCATTGTGTCATGAAACTTACTGCATACTGCCAACAAAGTCCCTCCCTACCTGACATCCACAGAATGTACAGATACATTATGTATCATCACGCGCGTACAGGGTGACCCACTTGCATAAATTAGCAAATGAGATCAACCTTATACAGGGTGGTCACGAGTTGTCAGTTTCAGCTTTTGATAATAGCTGTTTATTTACATATTCATGTAACTGAAATTATTATATAACTAGTTGTGGTCCGCGACTTTGTTCGCAAAAAACCATCAAACTAACATATTAATTCTAAAATTATTGATAACATTAGCTTCCACCACACATCTTTGCCCGCGCGATGGCATGAAAACAAAAACAAATATCCCGCGGGAACCGTAAATTTTTCCAGGATAAAAAGTAGTATATGCTATTCCAGAGTATAATTCATATATGTGCCAAATTTCATCCAGATCCATTCAGCTATTTCAGCGTCAAGGAGTACATCAATATACAAACATACATCCATACATTTTTACAAACTTTTGCGTTTATAATATTAGTAGGATTGGGAAACTTATACAGAGTAAAAAAAGGCGGGTTATTGGGAAATGTCTATACAGTGCAAAAAGAGGCGGTCACCCATCCAAAAACTGACCACGCTTAGCGTTGCTTAACCATGTGTTCCCTTCCCATACACGCTTTCAACCCCTATTTCAGCCCATTCAAGATTATTTTTAAGACAAAGGATGCCTATGTCCGTCTCCTGTACCCCTAGTATGAGTTTTTGATAGTTTACGAAAACTTTTTTCGAATACTATTCGAAATACCTTTCATACATTTACCTCCATCGGAAATTTAAAGGTACTAAAATAAAGTCGATATCGTGAAAACTTGATTTAAAAATCATTGCTGGGACTGCCGATTACATAATATTTTCGATATTATCGACCTTATTTTAGTTCCTTAACATTTCCGATGGAGGTAAATGTATGAAAGGATAGGTACTATTCGAAAAAAGTTTTCGTAAATCAAAAACTCATACTAGGGGTACAGGACATAATCTTCTTACCAAATTTCTTTACGATCCGTTCAGCCGTTTAGTCGTGAAAAAGTAACAGACAGAGTTGAACCAGAATAGCGGATAGATTAATTATATATCTACTTTTTTTTGTAAATACATACAGAATAGATAATAGCACCCAGACACAGAACAAACATCTGCGTTCATCACATAAATGTTAGTCCTGGGTGGGGATCGAACCCACAACCTGCAGCACAGAAGGCAGAGCTACCAACTGAGCTGTGAGGGCAGTATTATACACGCATTGACCAATCCACTATTGTTATTTCATTCGAATAAGTATTGTTTGAAAACTGTCTTGTCACGTTGATATTTGATAAATAAAGTAATTAGAGCGCTGGTGGTGTAGTGGTAGCACCCCTGCCTCACGATCCGAAGGTCGTGGGTTCAAACCTGGTCGTGCACCAATGAGTTTTTCCATTCGAAAAATGTATGTGCGCAATGCCAGTGCTCTTAAACGGAGAAGGAAAACATCGTGAGGAAACCGGCATACCCTAGAACCAAAAATTCGAAGGTATGTGTCATAGGTTAGTATTCTTATAAGCGGCGATGGGCTTGCAACCTGTCACGTACGGAATACTAACTACTGTGCAAAATGTGGGCATGTACCAAATGTCATGTTTGGACTTGCCTCTGACTACCCCCTTTAGATATCCTCAAAGATCTAAGTAACTAAAAATCTGAGGAGATATCTACCGAGCCTGGGGATTAAAGTCGTGATAATATATATATTTTTTTTTAAAGTAATTTAATAATTTGTTGGATACACCTAATACAAACACCTTTATAAGAATTACTGTAAAAACTAATTAAAAACTGGATTAAAAACATTTAACTAGTATTTATTGCAAAATTTAAAGAAACCCGACTGAACGTGACTGAAAATAGATTCTTACAGCCGCCATTATGTATTTTATATATTATCCAAAAGAAATTTTGGTTACACAAAACTCCAAGTAGATACTTAAGGCGCGGCAGCTAGCTAGTGGCCAGCGGCATACTGCCCGTTGCATGAAAAGTCTTAAGTTTTATCCCTTCGAATTGTAATAATTTGAAATAATAATTTGTGTTAAATTTAAATAATAAAAATGAAACACACATTTTATTTATAAGTAAATTATCTACCTGTTGGTGTAAACTTTAGTCTCAACTTTAGAAGGAGAAGCAGATTTTGTTTATTTTTTGAGGTTTTTTCGAGAATTAATACTAAAGTTAGTACGACGTTTAAACAAAATTTCAAACTCAGACTTTAGAGATAAAATATTGATTATTTTCAGTGACCTTTCAGTTATTTTCCACTACCCTTATTTACCGAGGGTAAAGCATCTGAAAAACAGCAAAACTCCGCGATCAGCTGACCACCGCGCCTTAATTATTATAGGTAGGTACTTACTTTCTTAATAATGTTATCCTTGAAAGATACTCTATTAATAGATAATTTAAAAAAACTTCATACTTACCAATCTCTTTATTTGGTAAAATCTTTACCATTCACAAAAATGTGTAACTCAGCGAAATCATCAGAAAACCGATTTTCTTATAATATCCCACATAACTTACGCCGAATTTGGTATTTCAATATAACATTAAATGTACCTACTTAGATACGAACCCGCAAAATAATTTCTAGGTACTTTCGCTGTCAGATGTGGCTGAACATTCAGGTTCACGTGTGTACATAAACAATTAGAACATTCCTTTTAATTTTTTTTGACAGCGGTATGAGTTGACCGATTCAAAAATGCATTAGGTCAACTTATCCCGCGGGATAAGTAGTTTACACAACCATAATTGAAGTTAAAAATGATGTAGATTAATGTTTCTAGCTTATTACTTTTTTTTTTTTTTTTTTTTTTTTTTTTTTTCTTTAACCTATACCGTCCCACTGCTGGGCAAAGGTCTCCCCCAAATCACGCCAACCATCTCTATCCTTCGAGGTCTCCCACCATCTGCCCTCGAAGGTATCGAGATCATCCCTCCAACGCTTGCGTGGCCGGCCACGACCTCGCTTTCCGTCAGGCTGCCAGGTTGTAATGGCATTCGCCCATCTGTCTGGCGACATTCGGCTGATGTGGCCCGCCCAGTCCCACTTGAGCCGGGCTGTTTTTTTGCCCACGTCGGCAATGCCAGTGGTTGAACGCAACATGCTATTCCGCACTCGGTCAGTGCGTTTAAATCCGAGGATGCTGCGTTCCATTGCCCTTTGACAAATCTTGAGCTTGGACTTCTGTAGCTCGGTCAGTGACCACGTCTGCGCACCGTAGGTTAGGACGGGCAGGATACACATGTCGACGAGTTTGCGCTTCAGCGTCAGAGGAAGGTCTCCCTTCATGTGCGCCTTCATGGACCAGAAGCTCTTCCAGGCGTTATCGATTCGGCGACCGATTTCCTTGTCTTGCCTGTTTTCGAAGCTTGCTAGCTGGCCCAAGTAAATGTACTCATCGACGTATTGTATTACCTGCCCATCTACCTCGACCCTACGTTACGTGCTGTTGGTCATTAACTGTGTCTTCGACCGGTTCATTTGAAGCCCAACCTCAAGACTTGCCGCGCTCAAGTCTTGGAGCATCCCCTGTAGGTCGTGAGCTGTTGGTGCAAAAAGAACTATGTCGTCCGCAAAGCGCAGGTTTGTAAGGCGTTTGCCATCGACGTC
Organism: Cosmorhoe ocellata; assembly: GCA_963675405.1. Lineage (NCBI taxonomy): Eukaryota > Metazoa > Arthropoda > Insecta > Lepidoptera > Geometridae > Cosmorhoe > Cosmorhoe ocellata. Next base: position 3,124,314 of record OY776273.1, read on the forward strand.
AATGCCCTTTGTTGCCCATGCAACAGTCAGCGTTTTAAATACCTCTTGGAGGGTTGCTGTGAACAGTAAGGGAGATAAGGGGTCTCCCTGCTTAACTCCTTTTTGGATAGTGAATGAAGGACCTGTAATATTTAGTTTGATATCGGCTGTGCTATTGTTGTATATGATTTGGAGAAGTTTTATATAAGTCTGGTCTATTAGCTGGTTTTCCAGGGCTTTAAATATTGCAGAATGTGTTACGCTGTCGAAAGCCTTTGTGTAGTCTACAAAGGCTATATAAAGCGGTTTGTGAAATTCTGCATATTTTTCGATAACCTGGTTCAGCGTGTGTAGATGGTCTGATGTGGAGTAGCAGGGACGGAAGCCGGCTTGTTCGGGTGGTTGATGTTGATCGAGAGTGCTTGCAATGCGGTTTTGTATACACTTGATAAGGGTTTTATACAGATGTGACACCAGGCTAATAGGTCTATAATTGCTAACGTTTGTTTTGTCCCCTTTCTTGTGAAGGAGGACAATGTTTGAGTGGCACATCTGTTTTGGGATCCGACCTGAATCTAATATCGAATTGAAAAAGTTAGTGAGGTGAGGGAGGAGTGCATATGAGCCTATCTTTAGTGCTTCAGTAGTTATACCGTCTTCTCCTGGGCTCCTATCATACTTCATGGTTTTCAGCACATCGTGAACCTCTTTCCCAGTAAAGAGCGGTACAGTGTCAGAACGACTGTATTCAACTACATCAACACTTTTGGAAGCATCCAAGTAAAGGGTTTTGTAGTAATCTGTGCAAATACTCAGTACTTTATCGCGACTGTTTTGTTTAATGCCATTTTCGTCTTGAAGGCTGTTAATCCAGTGCTTGCTTCTCGTGAAGCCTTGTTTAGCGGATCTCAGAGAGGTGTGCTTTTCGATAGCTATACGAATTAACAGCGAGTTAAATGTTCTTATGTCCTTCCTGATATTACGTTTTACTTGTCTGTCTAACATTCGGTATTCTGGTGTGCAAATTTCTAGTTTTCCTCTATCTATTATTAGTTTTTTAGTTTCTTGTGAGAGTTTGGCTTTATCTTTTTTAACAACTTTAATTTTTTTATTGCTAGACTCGATTGATTTTATTATTGCATTATACTGGCCTTCAACGTCTTCGATTTCATTTATTTTTAAGATTTCAAACTGACTTGAGAGTTCTATATTGAAACTTTCTGAGTTTTTAAGTAAGGTTAGTTTTGAATGGCGTGTGGACTTGTTACTATATTGCTGGAATCGGTGTATTCTAAAGTTAAATCGTATTTTTGCGCGAACTGGTCTGTGGTCAGAGCTAAATTTAATTTTATTGATGACGCCTATATCTTTTACTATTTGGGGGTCGGAAGAAAGGATATAGTCTATTTCGTTGCGTGTAGTGCCATTGGGCATGACCCAGGTCCATCTTCTATGTGGTTTTTTGCTGAAGAAGCTGTTAGCAACTATCATTCGCTGCCCAAATGTGAATTGCATCATTCTGGTGCCACGCTCATTGCGGTTACTTAAGCCAAATTGACCAATTACAGAGCTAGTGTCAGCTGCCTGCCTGGTTCCTAGTTTTGCATTGAAGTCACCGAGGACCATATTCCAGGTACCTCGGTTTTCTTCGCAGGCTTTGTTGAGGAGATCATAAAAGATTTCAACTTCTTCGTCACAGTATGCAGATGTTGGTGCATACACTTGCACTAGGGTCAAGGTGGTGGTGGGTGTTATGCGGAATCTGAGTATTGCTATGCGTTCTGAGTATGCTTTGAATTCGATGATGTTCTCTTTCCACTTCTTAGCAACCAGGAACCCTACACCGTGGTGTCCACCGGTTTCTCCAAAGTGGTAAAATATATCCTCGGGACGTTCTTCTGTGATTTCGCCCATCCTCCTTACTTCTGCAAGGCCTACGATGTCCCAATTTATGTATGTAAGTGCGTTCTCTAATTCTAATCAACGTTCGTCTTTCATGAGCGTTCTGACGTTATAAGTTAAGATGTTCAGCGTATCAGTGTCCTTTATAACGTGAGCCAGGGTCGTTTGACGGTAGGATCTCGCCCGGAGATTCTTAGCTCCCCTGACCCCAGGGCTGGCATGGCGCCCGTCAACGCCAGCACAGCCGCTGGTGTCGCCGGGCACTTGGGGCCTTGGTTGGTTGTGTCTATTCATGTTTTGGGGGGGTTTGGACCTAGCCCACCACGCTGGTCCAGTGCGGGTTGGTGGGCGGAGCGCCAGAGCCTCGTCTGTTGGTCGGCAGGGTGTACCACGGGCCGGTGAGGTTGGCTTACTTAGAATATAATAAAATTTTAGCTAAAGTCTTATTATTTAGCTAATATGATTTTAAAGTTATTACTTTATAAAACCATTTTACAAGGGCTAATTGAAATAAAGTACATAATATTGTGTTATAATCCTATCAATGAGCTACTATAGAGATAAATGAAAATGAATGTGTAAATATTTGCGATCATCTTGTTTTCTGTTTGCTAAAAGTCTTTTGCAAAAAATGGGGATTATTTTTTCAGCATTAGGTTTAATTTCACAAAACTTTTATTATAAAGAATTACTTAATCGGGCATCAAAATTAAGAACAATGGTAAAGTATCTTTATGTACGAGTATTTTACGGTATTCCATTTTACGAAAGATAATCCTTTGTCAGGACATGGTGAAACGCAAAACCACTTAACAGGCGATTAAAAGGTTAACAAGCTGTTAGTTTAATTAACAGAGCATGGTGAAACTAGCTCCTAGAATTTTGAGACAGCTTAATTAAATTAATGTTCCTTAAAATTGTAATTAACAACTATAAAATTTAATTGCATTTACTGATTTAGCGAAAACTACTGACTTGAACACCCTGTATTGCTATCTCTTTTTTTCATGTGCAAAGTATGCATTTGTCACTTTCCCGCTTATGACATCTCGGGGGGACCTTACACATCAATTTTGAATTTGATGACTAAACTTAAATCGATTTATTTACAAAGTTAAAGTGGAAACTTTCAATTGTCTTTAAATTTTCATGTTTTATTTGTATTTGTTGAAATGTGTAATTTTTCGTAAATTTGTATAAATAATTTAGGTACTTAATATAAATAAGTGAAATGATAAATAGGTAAAGAAAACATAAGTAACAATATTTAGAACAAAAGAATGGCGGATGGCGATGGGCTTGCAAACTGTCACGTATAGAATAAAAACTTCTCTGTAAAATTTTGGAATGTCTGGACGTGCCTCTAAGCACCCTCGTTTAGGTATGCTCAAAGATCTTTTTGGGTCCTCTTGCTTGAAATTGACTTGACAATTTGACCGACTTTGTGACATTGGCAATACTACTACCATGTACATTTGACACTAGCAAAATTAATCTCAAAAAAGACAGTTGCCATAAACAAGAAGAAGAAAATATGATAGTATTTTTGTCGTTACTTATCTTTTGAGGATATCTAAAGAGGGTAGTCAGAGGTCTAGAGATCTGAGGGTCTATCAAGCCTGGGGATTACAAATGATCATGTTTCTTTTTGTTTAATAAGTTACTCAGCTGTTTTTGCTCCAATGACTGTATTTAGGCAAATCCGTGCGATGGTCGGAAAATCATAGGCATATAGAACGAAATTTAATTGGACCTAAAAGCTTGCTCTATAGCTCTCCGCTAGGGTTGCTACTGCGCTTAATGCATCATAACCTACAAATTTAATAAAAACACTCACATGACTGTAATCCCCAGGCTCGGTAGATATCTCCTCAGATCTCTAGTTATTTAGATCTTTGAGGATATTATGTTAAGAGCCAGAGGCACGTCCAAACATGATATTTGACACATGCCCATATTTTGCACAGTAGTTAATACCTATTCCGTACGTGACAGGTTGCGAGCCCATCGCCGCTTATGAGAAACTAACCTATGATACTATGAAATATAAATAATCATCAAAATTAATGATAAATCTCTCAGGTTTTGGCTGAAACTGGCTTTTTTTCAGCCAAAACCGTTTGCCGTGCTGCAGCACACACGAACTTGCCCACGTTCACATATTCTTGCAAACTTACTTTTTAAGGAACTCGTTCAGTGTGTGTTTTTGTTAAAGTTGTATTTATGTTAAATTGTATGTGTGTCTGTGGTACGAAACAAATAAATTCTTTATCATCTATCTATCTATAATAAAACTTAAAATAACACGAGAAAAAATATAAAAACTAGAGCGAAATGCATCGCAAATAATCTCTACCGCAATTCTCAATTTTTAAAAAACCAATTCAAAAGTGACATCCCTACATTGGGTAACTGAATCCATAATGCAATCAATGTCTGCGAACCGAGGAAATTGGACGAGCGATACATAGTGTTGCCGTCTCTCTCTAACACGCGGGAAGTGCCTTTGCTGTTTCACTCGTACAAACTACTGCTAGTGATGTGGTTTTTATCAGCTTGGATCTTTAGACGGATGTTCAACTTTTATTTATACAAAAGTCGGACATTGAAACACTAGAAATATAGAAAATGTGCGTAAAAAGCGTGTCATTGACTTACTCTTTCACGCTGAAACGGCTGAACGGATCTGCATGAAATATGGCACTAAAATAAACAAAATAAAACACATTTTCCCTTGATTTTTCCATACAAAATGTTCATGGGTTTCGTAACTGTCAAACATTTAATATCTAAAGCTTGAGAAAGGACATGGGCTACCATTCATCGCGAAAAAATTCTTGAAGGAGTAAAGAGATATAAAGTTGAGGGATAAAAGTTAGATGCAAAATAAAAATACAAAAAAATTAAAAATACTGCCTAATGTAACTATTCCACGCGGACGAAGTCGCAGGCGAAAGCTAGTTATGGCATGAAATACAAAATTAAATAATTCACGTGTCTTAATGAACATACTGTGCTGCAAAGTGCTACGTCGTATTTTAGTAATTTCAATATTAGCACAGGCCATAGGAGGAATGAAAATAATATTTATTTTGAACTTCCCACCATGACGCGGACCGTCATGGGAAGGACCAGTTGTTTTGTGCTTATTCAAATTTTATACGTCCAATAATGGACATGGAAATCTGTAATTTTATTTATGATTTTGTTACTTTATAAAAACAACGACAATTTTGAACAATAGTTTCAAATAGGTTAGTAAAGAAACAGAAATTCAAAAAGGGTTAGTAAATAATATTACAAACTATTGAAGTAAAACTTCTAAACGCATGCTTGGTTAGTGAATCCGTGACGAGAGCGTTTCGAAAAGTGTGATCGTGCGAGGCGAATGGAAATTGAGAGGGAGATATAAGTTACTGAAGATAGACAGAGAAAGATACGTTTCGTATATTACTGTAGGGGCAAGAGAGAGGTGCGAGCACACATTTTCTTTCTCCCTTTCTCTCATAGCCAGTTACGTTTCGTATATCTAAGACACAGTGCAGGCCTACATAAATATAGATGGAGCTAAAAAAAATTTTACTTAAGTCGTTTTGTTTAGAAATATTATTAAGATAATAATAAGTGTACTTTACCCGGTCAATTTTTGCTGTACATCCCTAAAGGGGTTTTTAATTTTATTTGGAAGGGTTGCCAGGCTCGCTCTGGAGTAAGGTGTTTAGTTTAGGTGTTATTTGTATGATTTGTACAGATTTATTTTGCAATACGTTGTGAATTATTAAGCGGTAGCTTGCAGAGATTTGTTATACTAGCTAGAGATTTTATGCAATTTTAAGTAATGGTGGTGATTCTGTTCTTCCGCGACTAGCCAAAAAAAAGGCTGAAATATACACGCCCTTATTTTGTTCAAATAAAATACTAAATTAGCGTAAACATTTTTAAATTACTATTCTTAATCAGTACCCCTAGTATGAGTTTTTGATAGTTTAAGAAAACTTTTATCGAATAGTATCCTTTCATACATTTACCTCCATCGGAAATGTTAAGGAACTAAAATAAAGTCGATATCGTGAAAACTTGGTTTGAAAATCGTTGCTGAGTCTGCCGATTAGATAATATTTTTGATATTATCGACCTTATTTTAGTTCCTTAACATTTCCGATGGAGGTAAATGTATGAAAGGATACTATTCGAAAAAAGTTTTCGTAAATCAAAAACTCATACTAAGGGTACTGACTAAATGATCGACGTGTTTTAGCTCATTTTAGAAGCCACGTAATTTGGTGTTGACTAAAGCTACGTGAAAATGGTGGAAAATTTAATAAAACTAGAATAATACCTATGTCAATTTCAGCTTATTCAAAACTTTCATTCAAAAATGTTACGCCAATTTGGTCTTTATAGATCAAATAAGATCGTACCTATTGTAGCATTCTTTTAAATAGTCTGTTCCTTTTTTTTTTTTTTTTACAGCGGGATGAGTTGACCGATTCTAAAATTCATTAGGTTAACTCATCCCGCAGGATAAGTTGACAGTGGTCTCATTTGACTAAAAGCCTGCAAAACAACAGAATTACCGCCTTGTATTAATTATTTTTAATTTATTTGTTGCAGAGCATTATCACATTTTCGTCGGGGACCTGAGTCCGGAGATCGAAACGCAAAGCCTTAGAGATGCGTTTGCGCCTTTTGGTGAAATATCGTAAGTATTTCAATTATTTTTCTGCTATGGCTGTAATTAGATCATAACAATTTAAATACAATAATTGTCTACTGTTCATAAATAGGTCAAAATTATAATTTTACATAATTATGTTCCATTCTTGGACAATTTTTGGTCAATTGTTACATTTTTGTGAAGCACAAAATAAGATCGTGCATCATCAACATATATTTTAGTTAGTATGGGGAACAACATGGGGTAGATATTACCTGGGTATCACCTATTATTAAAATTAAAAAAAAGTTTTTTAAAGATCTTAGTTACAATCTTTCGACAAAACTGCAGTTTTGTGTAGTTACCTATTTAATTCTGATCTGCCTTTTCGTAATAGAAGTCACTTTTTACCGTAACCATACTAAGACTCTTTAGTCAACTGAGGCCGCTGTCAACTTATCCCGCGGGATGAGTTGACCTAATGCATTTTTGAATTGGTCAACTCATCCCGCTGTCAAAAAAAAGACAAAAAGGAATGTATTATTTGAAATTTATGTACACACTTTGTTTTGTTAAAATGCTCAAAAATAATGCTTAGAGGGGCTGAAACAAAAAAAGAAAGAGGGCGGAAAAAAACGTTATATTTTTTTTAATATTCTCTGGCTTGAGTAACAGAAGACGCATAACTAAAACGTACGTCAATAATAAAAGAGTTATACTATTTCCTAGAACAAAGCGTCTTGCCAGCATTGAAAAAGATTGCTAGCACATAAAGTATGGGGATTTTTCTATTTGGCTCCATGCCAAGTGGAGTGGTCGGAGTGACAGCGGGTTTTGCACAAAAAAACTCGAACATTGAAAAAAAAAGTATTACTTCCATAGATATTTTATTTCACTTTAGCTGTACCGTGACTTCGTCCGTAAAACGCGCAAATGTTGAGCGATATGTGATGACTTATATCTTAGATCCTATTCTATAGTACAGGCTAGCATTATGTCAAGTTTCATCAAAATCCATCACGTCGTTTTGAGTGCCATTTCAAAAATACATACAGACGGACAAAAATTCTAAAGAGTGCTGTTTTCGTTTCAACAGTCTTACCATAGAACTACAGGGATAAAAAAGTTTTAACAGTTCTATGACGTCATAGTCCTATAGCACAAGGGAGTTACTGGTTTCGGTATCTATCATCTAGTCCCAAATTAAGCAAACTTGTACGAGAACAAGATAGCTAATAGATTGATTATATTTATAATATTATTTAAATACCTTTAAACGAGCAATTCTTGTATATATATAATTAGAATCTCGGAAACGGCTCCAGCGATTTTCATGAAATTTAGTATGCAGGGGCTTTCGGGGGCAATAAATCGATCTAGATAGGTTTCATTTTCCAAAAAACAAGATTTACGAGAAAAAAAACCGAACAAAGCTCGGCCAACCAGGTACTATTATTTAAACTAGACACAGAACAAACATCTGTAATCATCACACCTCCTATTTTATAAAGTCGTTGAAAATTAATAAAAGACAAAGAAAATAGCAATCCGATTCATTGCTAAGTAAAAATAAATTCACAACACGCTCCCGCTCCGCTTATGGTCTCGCTATCACTCCGGCTGAGCCTTTTATTTGTGGGCTACTTCTGTTGGCCAAAAGTCGGTGTGCATTAAAATAATTGAAGTGACAACTTCTTAATCGATGGTTTGGTGGCCTACATCCCGATAGACAGAGAGATTAAGAATTAAGATTATTCCCGTGACGTCGGGTAACATAGCGTCACACGAGATCTAAGTACGTCCATCTATCGGTATCGAACACAGTCATTTCACCATTTATTGTGCAGTTATATTGCACGATCTTTCGTAAAAAAATATAATTATTTCTTTTGTACCCTGAAATTTAAAATATTTGGTGTGCCAAATGAGCGAGCTATCTCATTTGGTGTGGCAACAAAACGGCGCGGTCTCAGTACCTTACGGGCATATCTACGATTTCAATCTTTGATTACGATCCGTTTGTTGCGATGCGTCCGATGCGTCCGATGCGTCTGATGCCGAAAGGTGGACGCTTAGCTCTACTTGTATTTTTAGAGATCAGGTTTATAGATATTGGTGGTAATTCGGTTGTTTTGCAGACTAACTTAAAAAATGCTACAATAGGTACGATCTTATTTGGCTTACTATAATGACCAAATTAGCGCAACATTTTTGAATGACAGTTTTAAAAAGATCTAAAATTGACATAATCATTCTAATTTTCATTAATTTTCCACCATTTTCGCGTAGCTTTAGTCAACACCAATTTACATGGCTTCTAAAATAAGCTAAAACACGTCAATCATACGTCAGTTTAGTCAAATTTAGAATTGTAATTTAATATGTTTACGCTAATTTAGTATTTGACGTGAACAAAATAAGGTTTTGTATATTTCAGCATTATTTAAATTTTTTTAGTTAGTCCGCGTAACAGAATCACCACCATTTATTCTCAAAAAGACAGAAGTAACTTACCTAAATGAGAATAAAGTAATAAAATGTTTAGGAACTGCTGACGCTGTTAATGCATTGGTAAATGACGTTGTTACTAGGTTAAATCAGAAAAAAAAGGTATCTGGTATTTTTCTGGATTTGAGCTCAGCTTTCGATACCGTAGACCACACAATTCTAATTAAAAAACTCGAACACTATGGAATAAGAGGCACATCCTTGAAACTGTTTTCGTCATACCTTTACAATCGAAAAATGTATGTTGAAGTCAAGGATAAGATTAATGACAACCAAGTTAAAGATTTCAAATCGAAAATGACTAATATTTTGACTGGAGTACCTCAAGGTTCCATTTTGGGTCCTAGCTTGTTTATAGTTTTTACAAATGACTTGATAGATTATATGATTAATATTAAACTAGAAAAAGAAATAGAATATTTGAAAAAAGAAAAGAAAAACAATAATATTATAATTTTTGGATTGAAAGAGGGCGATAAATCTACTGCTCAAATATTAGATAAAGTAAAGACGGCTTTTAAAGATGATCTAGGTATCAACATAGAAGACTGCGAAGTAAATAAAATATACCGACTTGGAAATATAAGCAAAGAGGATAAACCCAGGCCAATTCTTTTGTCCTTCGTAAGTGCATGGAAAAAACAAGAAGTCATGAAAAATAAAAAGAGTTTAAAGGACTTGTACGTGAAAGATGATCTTTCAAAAGAAGTTATGGAAAAAAGGAAGGAGCTGCTCCCAAAATTGGAAGAAGAAAGGAAGAAGGGAAACATTGCGTATCTCAAGTACGACAAACTCATTATAAAAGAAAACTTAAGTAATGAAAAAAGAAAGAGGGAATTGTCTTTGTCACCGCAAACAAACATCCAACCAAGAAAACAACTTACGCGTACGTCGAAAGACAACAGGACCAATGCCTTCGATTTAATGAGAGGTAGATCAAATTCTCTATCTATCTATCCAACCAATAAGAAACAATAGCAACTAATAAACGGAAACCGGAAATCTAAACTAAATAATAATATGGAAAACGAAAAAACTGAAAAACAAAACCCTCCCCCAAGCCGACTGGTCCTCGTGGGGGAAAATGACCACGACCCTCTAAGCAGAAAAAACAAAGAAAAATGCAAATCAAAGAACGCAATCACCGAAATACACATAGCGACCCTGAACACGCGATCACTACGAACACCCGAAAGACTAATGGAGCTAGAGCTGGCTACAGATAACATTAAATGGGACATAATTGGAATCAGTGAAATGAGACGGTTGGGTGAAGGAATAGAAGACCATAATGGCAAATACATTCTACATTATATTGGTGAGACACCGGGATTATATGGTGTCGGTTTTCTAATCAAAAGCAACCTAGCAAACAAAATAGAAGAAATTAAAGGAATCAACGAAAGAATAGCACTCCTTAACATCAAACTACCTACACATAAAGGTAAAGAAGAAATGTGGACAATAATTCAAGCATATTCACCAACTGAATCAGATAATAAAGAAGACAATATAAAAACTGACAAATTCTACGAAGATCTACAATCAGTCGTCCAAGGTTCATATAAAAATCTTATTGTCATGGGAGATTTCAATGGTCAAATAGGAGTCTGTCGCAAAGGAGAAGAATACACAATAGGAAAACACGGACATGGCCAAAGAAATAGAAACGGAAAAAGATTAGTCACTTTTGCACTTGAAAACAAACTGAGCATTTTAAATAGCTTCTATAAGAAAAAGAAGTCAAGGAAATGGACATGGACGTCTCCCAACGGCAAGTACAAGAACGAAATTGACTTTATTCTGACCAACAACCGAAAGGTATTTAACGACGTATGTACTGTAAACCAGCTTAACTTCTATACAGACCACAGAATGATAAGAACATCACTATCAGGAAAGCAAGTACAAAAAAGGAGATATATTCATGATAATAAATACAAAACCGCCCTTGTATTTACTGACGATATTGATATACTCCTCGATAACCTAAATACTACATTAAATAGAAATACAAAAATAAACTATAAACCAATTCAGGAACGATACGACAACATATTAAATATACTCAAAACAGAAGTCAGGAAAACAAATAAAGAAACTGAAAATACATTATCCTCTGAAACTAAACAATTGATTAATGAGAGAAAGGAACTTCTACACAGAGATAAAAATAAACAAACACGTAATAAGATTTCCGAACTAAGCAAAAAGATAAACGAGCACATAAGAAAAGACAGGAAAATAAAAAGGCAGAAAACTATAAAAACTTTTATTGAAAAACCCGGAGGAATAAAGAAAGCACTAAAAGCATTAAACCAAAAGAAAATCTGGATGCCAAACTTAAAAACTAAAAATGGTCGTTCTACAAGTAAAAGACAAGAAATACTTGAAATCGCCACAGACTACTATAGAACACTATATCAAAGAAAAACGACAGCACTAGTAGGAAAACAAAAACAAATAACGACAGACTCAGAATCAGTACCAATTATTCTACAGGAAGAAACTATAAGAGCAATCAACACACAGAAACTGGATAAAGCGCCAGGTTCAGATCAAATATCTAACGAGCTATTAAAATATACAATACCGGTAATTGCTCCTAGACTAACAGATCTATTCAACGACATCTTATCAACCGAAAGTATTCCCAACGATTGGACAAAATCAACTATAGTATTGATACACAAAAAAGGGGACAAAGGAGATATGAGCAATTACAGGCCAATAAGTCTAATGTCAAATATATATAAGATATTCTCAAAAATAATACTATCACGAATTGCTATCACGCTTGATGAACACCAACCCAAAGAACAAGCTGGATTTCGAAGTAAGTTTTCAACGATAGACCACATCCACGTATTAAGACAGGTTCTTCAAAAGTATAAGGAATACAACAAAGTCTACTACTTAGGGTTCGTGGATTTTAATAAAGCTTTTGATTCCTTAGACCACGATAGCATCTGGAGAGCACTAGAAAGTCAGGGAGTCGAGCCCAAGTACATTCAAATATTTAAGAACATCTATTCAAAGAGTACGGCCCAAGTCAAGCTTGAAAGAACAGGAAAAGAATTTCCAATCGAAAGAGGTGTCAGACAAGGTGACCCCATCTCACCAAAGCTTTTCTCTGCGGTTCTAGAAATGATATTTAGAAACCTGGAATGGGAAAGAAAAGGACTCAACATTAATGGTGACAAACTGAATCATCTACGTTTTGCAGACGATATTATCCTGTTTTCTGAAAACCCAGATGACTTGGAAGACATGCTGCAACAACTATCAGATGAAAGCGCCAAGGTTGGCCTATCAATGAACATATCGAAAACGAAGGTAATGACAAACTCAACCAACAAAGACATTAAAGTAAATGGTGGTCTAATAGAGTATGTCAATGAGTACTTATATTTGGGTCAACTTATATCAACAGAAAAGACAATGCAAAAAGAAATAGACAGAAGGATAACAAATAGTTGGAAACGGTATTGGTCTCTGAGCGAGGTCATGAAGGATAAAGACATGCCAATCAAAGAGAAAAGGAAAATATATAACACGTGTATCCTTCCATGTCTATCGTATGGATGTCAAACATGGGCACTAACTGAGCAACAACTTAAAAAAATCCAAGTATGTCAAAATGGAATTGAAAGAAGCGTAATTGGAGTTAAAAGAAGAGACAAGGTGAGATTACAAAATATAAAGAGCAAAACTAAATTCAAAAACATACATACGGTCTACAAACATCTGAAATGGAAATGGACAGGTCACATGCTAAGGGAAGGAAAAGAAAAGTGGACGAGATTAGTAACAGAATGGTACCCGCGAGATGGTAAAAGGAACAAAGGTAGACAAACTACACGCTGGGAAGACGACATGAAAAAGGTAGCAGGACCAGAATGGACACGTATTGCAAAGGACAGAATAAAATGGAAAGCATTAGAGGAGGCCTTTGTCGAAGGACAAGCTGTAAAAGACAAACCGGTTGCCGAAAAAGAAAAATTAGTTTAAACTGAATATTATCTGTAGAATTTTATAAGTTAGTATCAATAGTTGTTTTAATATGCATGTTATTTAGCTACAGCAATAAAGGCTTATTTTATTTTATTTTATTTTTATTTTTTATTTATGATTAATATGGTTCCAGACATTGAATTAGTGGTGTATGTAGATGATACGAATGCCATAATTAGTGCTGATGACATGCTGGCACTTAGAATTAAAATGAATGACTCGATGGCGGCCTTAAGTCAATGGTTTTCGGCAAATAATCTGATTATAAACGTAAAAAAGACAAATGTTATGTTATTTAAGACTACTTCAAGAAATAAAGACTGCCTAGATACTATACTGGGTAATGATATTGTTAAAAACGTACAAACAGTTAAATTCTTGGGTATACATATAGATTCGTATCTTAGTTGGAAGAATGAGCTTGCTAGTATTGAAAGCTCCATTGCATCAGCATGCTATGCTTTGAGGACATTACGAGATGAGGCAAGTATTGACCAATTAAAGTTAGTCTACTACGCGCTTATTGAATCAAAACTTAGATATAGCATTCAGTTTTGGGGGAATAGTTACAAATATAATGGAGAAAAAGCCTGTATCTTACAAAAACGTGGTATTCGAACCATTATGCGTATCCCTCAGACCGTTTCTTGCAGGGATTATTTCAAAAGGTTAAGTATTCTTACAGTACCTAGTCTATATGTGCATGTACTTCTTAGTTTCCTTGCTAAATACTTACCGGTTTATGAAACAGAGAAAGAAAAGGAAGTGAGGTTGAGCACTAGAAATAAGAATATTAAAAATACAGTCCATCCCAACCTAAATATCATGAAGCACAGTTCTAACTACCAAGCTGTGGAAATTTTTAATAAGCTACCGACGGAACTAAAAGAAATTATTCATCAGCCTACAATATTTAAAAATAAATTGAGGATCTTTTTACTAGATAAATGTCTATATTCTTTGGACGACCTGTAGTAGACTTGATCGTTTGGTATCGTTTGTCAATCACCTACTTTAGGTACTTATTAGTTTAGAAAAAACGTTTTTTATAAGTTGACATTGAAATGTAGTGAATTACTTACTTTTATTTTTGTTATTTTAATTTTAAATAAGGACTACCTAGTTTTCAGGTTAAGACATTAGACCTGGCCCCTATTCAATAAACATTACAAAATTGTAAAATACAATTAATTGTAAGCGGCTACAATTCTACAAGTTTCTGTTTAATAAATAATACGATTTACTCGAGGAAAATTTACAAATATGTAAAATTTTCTTACAATTCTACATATTTGTAGGTTTTATTAAACAGCACTTGTCATAAAATTCGACAATATTGTCACTTCTTTACAAATTTGTAGACTTGTAATTTTTATTGAATAGGGGCCTGGTTAGTAGCTTAGTGGTAAGTAATAATTTTTGATGAAATAAGACTGACATATTTATATTTTATTTTTTATTGTTAATAACTAGTTTCAATTGATTTTAATAGATTGTTGTAATGCATGTTTTAATTTTATAATACTTATTTTATTTTTAAGCCTTTCCGTACACAATATTTTTGTTTTTGGAAATAAATGAAATGAAATGAAATGGTAATGGTGGTACAATTTTCTGCGATGCATTCAACTGTCAATTTGTCGCTTTAGTTTTTATATTTTTTCTCTTGTTATTTTGAGTTTTATTGTGTAACGTGCTACTTTGTACGCGTATTACTTTCGCGCATAGCGTCTAACGCGCGCGTGAAATAATTAATACTATCATATCTTATACCTTTAAACGAGCAATTCTTGTATATATATATATATATACATACATACATACAATCACGCCTGTTTCCCAACGGGGTAGGCAGAGACCACGGATCTCCACTTGCTACGATCCTGACATACTTCTTTTGCTTCATTCACTCTCATTACATTCTTCATACATGCGCGTCGGTTAAGGGTACTCTGGACCTGGCCTTTCTCTAGTACGTCCCCAATTTGGTCGAGGTACGTACGCCGTGGTCTTCCCCTTCCAACTGTTCCATTCACACTCTCCTTATACAACTGTTTCATCATTCTCCTTTCATCCATCTTTTCTACATGCCCAAACCATCTTAGCATAAACCCTTCTCAATTTTCATCACTACGTCTTCTTTCACTCCACAACGTTCTCTTATCACACTGTTCTTTACTCTATCATTCAAAGTTAAACCACACATACTTCTCAAAGCTCTCATTTCCACTGCATTTATTCTTTTATTTTATTTACTCTGATGCTTCTTCTGCCATACCCAACTTTCGCTACCATACATCAATGTCGGCACTAACACTCCACCGTGCACAGCCAGTCGTGCCTTTTTGGACACGATCCGACTGCTCATAAATGTGTGAAGTGCCCCATTCACACTATTTCCAGCATTCACTCTCCTTTCAATATCGTCATCATGTTTTCCATCTCTTTTAAACAGCGTACCCAAATAAACAAACTCTTTCACTTGTTCCACTCTTTCTCCTCTAATCATTATATTACATTCTGTCCTACATTCTTCCCTTTCAAAAACCATTACTTTCGTCTTACTTACATTTATTTTTATCCCTTTCCTGTCAAAAGCTTCATGCATGCCTGTTACCATCTCCTGTAACTCCTCTGCCGACGATGCAAGTATTACCTGATCGTCAGCATAGAGAAGAAATTTGACGAGTAACTCATTCATTCTTAATCCACAATCACTATCTTTCATATCTTGCAAGCAACTGTCCATAAAAAGATTAAAAAGCCATGGTGACGCTACACATCCTTGTCTAACACCCTTTTGGATGTTAAACCATTCAGTGTATGACCCATGTATCCTAACGCAAGCCCTGGAGTCCTCATAGAGAGATTTCAGGGCTCGCACCAGGTTGCTTTTTACTTCATACATCGACAGTGCCGACCACAGTTCATTCCTCATCACTCTGTCTGTATATATATATAATAAAATAAAATAATAAATAAATATGATCACGACTGTAATCCCCAGGCTCGGTAGATATCTCCTCAGATCTTTAGTTTCTTAGATCTTTGAGGATATCTAAAGAGGGTAGTCAGAGGCAAGTCCAAACATGACATTTGGTACATGCCCACATTTTGCACAATAGTTAGTATTCCGTACGTGACAGGTTGCAAGCCCATCGCCGCTTATAAGAATACTAACCAATGACACATACCTTCGAATTTTTAGTTCTAGGGTATGCCGGTTTCCTCACGATGTTTTCCTTCACCGTTTAAGAGCACTGGCATTGCGCACATAAATTTTTCGAATGGAAAAACTCATTGGTGCACGACCAGGTTTGAACCCACGACCTTCGGATCGTGAGGCAGGGGTGCTACCACTACACCACCAGCGCTTCATATATATATACGTATATATATATATATATATATATATATAATATATATTATATATATATATATATATATATATATATATATATATATATATATATATATATATATATATATAATAATCGGAATCTCGGAAATGGCTCCAGCGATTTTGATGAAATTTAGTATGCAGGGGGTTTCGGGGATGATAAGTCGATCTAGCTAAGTTTCATTGTCCAAAAAACACGATTTACAGAAAAAAAAACCGAGCAAAGCTCGGTCATCCAGGTACTCTTTTTTATTTGTCAACCCATCTCGATGGAACAAAACATTAGTTTTAATCCAAGCTTATCTCAATACATTAGTGAAAACTGCATTCGATTTGGTTCAGCCGTTGCGGAAATTATCGTGCACAAGTACACAGTTAGATAGACAAACAGATTTTTTTTCAGAAACGGTTGTTTTCGGCTAAGTAGCATGTCTTTATAAGTAGCATTAATGTTTATTTTATAATATCAACAGAACCTACATTTTTTTTTTTTTTAATATTGCTGGACAATCCACACAGCATCATCTAGCCCCAAAGTAAGCTACTCAAAGCTTGTGTTATGGGTACTAGATAACTGATATATTTAATACATTATACTTATACATAGATAGATATTTTTTATTATACATAGAAAACACCCAGACCAACGGAACAAATTTCTGCAGATCGTACACAATTTTTTTCCGCAGCGGGAATCGAACCCGCGACCTCTTGCGTCGCAGGCGAACTCTCGCCCGCTGCGCCACTGAGGTTGTCTATATACGGCACTATATACGGCACTATATACGACACTATATACTACATTATATACGGCATCTCATTATACCAGGTATTATTAGTTCTATGGGACTAATGGCACAATTTTCGTTTTAATAGTTCTACCATTGACCTAAAAGGACAAAAAAGTTTTAAAAGTTCTATGGACCAACAGTTCTATAGAACTAATGGAAGTTACTAGGTATTATTACTTCAATAGAACAAATGGGCTAATTTTCGTTTCAACAGTCCTACCATAGTACTACAGTAGGTCTACCATGAGTTTTCACAATCTACACACGCTAGCGACTGTAGTTAAAAAAATGTATGAAAACTTGTACAGCGCCTCTAGCGGATAGTTGGGTACTAAAACCTCACGTAGTTAACTATCCTACGTCACAGCGTACTACAGCGACTGTAGTTTGCGCTCATAAGTTGCTTACAATTTGGTACCATGAGTTACAATTTTGACAAATGTCATAGTAACGTACTATTACTACTGTAGTAACGGCAGCTAATCTAAATGTGACAACTCATGGTAGACCTACAGGGTTAAAAAAGTTTTAACAGTTCAATGACGTCACAGTTCTATAGAACAAATGGGAGTTACTGAACGATTTTATTATTATGTAATACTTAGATTATTTATTTATTGTTTGTTTCAGTGACTGCCGGGTTGTGCGCGACCCACAGACGCTCAAATCCAAAGGATATGGCTTCGTTTCCTTTCTCAAGAAATCTGTAAGTGTCAAATTGATTTAATTCTTCTTCTTTTTATCCTATTCTTATTATCTAACAAAATTAACAAGGATCATACGAAGCGCTAGGGCCCAGCGAGTTTCTTGTCATTTCTTTTTGGACTGGGGATAAGACTGGAATTGGCACCTAGACTCACCTAGTATGTATGATTGAAAATGATCCCGGAGATTTTCTTCTTCTTCTTCAATTATGGCATCTGTCTCTTAGAGGACAATTTTGCCAGTGTCAAGTGTATTTATTTATAAGTATTGTCAACGTCACAGAGTCATAGTCAAGTAGTCAAGTCAATTTTAAACAAAAGATGGCTGTTTTGTTGAAAATTTTCAGGATTTCCTCCGATGGAATTTGAAAAGAACTATTCACTCTAATTCACATACTTTACACTCGCGTCAAGAACCCGGGCTTTATTGGCAAAATAACCACCAAAATTACGCAATAAAACTCAAAATAACACGAGAAAACATATAAAAACCAGAGCGACGTAGTTGTCAGGCAAATACACCGCAGAAAATCCCCCGGTAATTTTAATAATAAACAACATTTTTGACTTTTGACTTTTGACTTTTAGACCTGTCACTAGTTCTGACCAATGTTGAAAGGATTAAAGTACGTCTTTGAGGCTCTTTTCGTGCACCTGACACATCTTAGAATAGTTTCTACGATGTTTTCCTTCACCGTTTTTGGTACCGGCACTGCGCTTTCACAACCCCACTTTCAACTAATATTATAAACGTAAAAACTTGTATTATGTATGGAAGTATGGATGTTAGTTACTCTTTCATGCTGAAACGGCTGATCTGATTTGGATGAAATAGATATAGATATAATTGCACATAGGCTTTTTATAAAGGAAATATGTACGGTTTCCGCGGGATAGACTTGTTTTGGTTTTTCAAGGTACTACGCGGGCGAAGCCGTGGGCGAAAGCTAGTCTATAATATATTAGTGTAGGAAATTATTACTTACGTGGACGATTCTCTAGTAGGTAATTGTATAATGTTAAAAGTCTAAGAAATAAAGAGCTGAAAGCTACAGCATAGAAATGAAGTAAGTATTGATTTTCCACAGTTGTTAAGTTTCTCATAACTCGAACACTATAATTATATTATACAGCATTTATTAGCTTAATTAGCACTTTGTATTCATCGCTGGTCATAGGTTTTAGCCTGGCCGAGCACTCACGGATTTTCCCATTAAAAAAATATATACCCAGTGCCAATACTCTTAAACGGTGAAGGAAAACATCGTCGACACTGAAATTTGGCAGGTAGCTTACTTTTACAACAAAACCACCCACTAAGATGCGGTTTTTTGGAAATTCTATCCTTTAGTTTAGGGGGTGAAAAAGGTAAAAAATATATATTATGGTACCTATAGATATATTTGAAAATATCCAAATGGTAGTCAGAGGAATTTACAGCGTTATCAAGCCACTAAATAAATAAATAAATAAAAAATGGACAATCCACACAGTATCATCTAGCCCCAAAGTAAGCTACTCAAAGCTTGTGTTATGGGTACTAGATAACTGATATATTTAATACATTATATACATAGATAGATATTTTTTTATTATACATAGAAAACACCCAGACCAACGGAACAAATGTCTACAAATCGTATACAAATTTATTCCGCCGCGGGCATCGAACCCGCAACCTCTTGCGTCGCAGGCGGACTCTCGCCCGCTGCGCCACAGAGGTCGTCACTCACTCACACGAGGTTTTTTTATTGGTTCCAGGAGGCAGAGTCAGCTATCACCTCCATGAACGGACAGTGGCTGGGATCCCGCTCCATCCGCACCAACTGGGCCACCAGGAAACCACCAGCGCCGAAGAACGAATGTAAGTCTTCAGAAACATCATCATCTTCCTGCCCTTATCCCACGTTATGTGGGGTCGGCACAACATTGATCTTCTTCCATTTCTCTCTGTCTCGAGTTCTCGAAACGCTTTTGGAGCCTTCGGCCTTCATTTCTGACAAAAATGGTAGCTAAAAAAAACGAATGTGCTATAGCCTTATTAGTTTATGGCCTTTGGCTATAGCCAGTGATCTGTAATAGTTATTAAAGTAACAATTTATCACGATGGCTATGGCCCACACGACTGAAGTTAAATTTCTTTAGCTCCATCTATATGTATGTAGCCTGCACTGTGTCTTAGGTAGATATCATCATCATCTTCCTGCCCTTATCCCACGTTATGTGGGGTCGGCACAACATGTGATCTTCCATTTCCCTCTGTCACTCGTCATCTCATTACTCACTCCTTTCTTACCCATGTCATCTTTCACACAGTCCATCCATATTTTCTTTGGCCTACCTCTACCCCTGTATCCATCCACATTCATAGCTAACACTCTCCTTGTCACATGACATTCATCTCTTCTCATAACAAGTCTTCAGAAACAGTCAACTAATTAAAAAAACAAACACTCACACGACTATATCCCCGGGCTCGGTAGATATCTCCTCAGATCTCTAGTTACTTAGATCTTTGAGGATAATTGCGGTATTTCTGTTTCATACTTAAAAAATGCTATAGGTATACGATCTATTTGGCTCACTATAAAGACAAAGTTAGCGTAACATTTTTGAATGACAGTTTTAGCTAAAATTGATATATTATTTTAATTTTATTCAATTTTCCACCAATTTCACGTAGCTTTAGTGAACACCAATTTACATGGCTTCTAAAATAAGCTAAAACACGTCAATCATACGTCAGTTTAGTCAAATTCAGAATTGTAATTTAAAATGTTTACGCAAATTTCAGCATTTTTTTAGTTAGTCCGCAGAACAACGGAATCACCACCAATATTTAAACGAATAATAATATAATATTATCTAAACGGGGTAGACAGAGGCACATTTTGCAAATAAGTAAGTATTCCATACATGACAGGTGGCAAGCCATTTGTATGCCAAATAAACAAAAACATGATCACGCACGACTGTACTCCCCAGGCTCGGTAGATATCTCCTCAGATCTCTAGTGACTTAGATTTTTGAGGATATCTAAAGAGTCAGAGGCACGTCGAAACATGACATTTGGTACATGCCCACATTTTGCACAGTAGTTAGTATTCCGTACGTGACAGGTTGCAAGCTCATCGCCGCTTATAAGAATACGAGCTGATGACCGCAGCTTCGCCCGCGTGAATGTCGATTATCGCGACTTTTCATACAAACTTTCATCCCCTATTTTATCTCCTTGGGGGTAGAATTAATCAAAATCCTTTCTTAGCGGATGTCTACATCATGACATCTACCTGTATGCCAAATGTCAGCCCGATCCGTCCAGTGGTTTGGGCTGTGCGTTGATAGATCACTATGTCAGTCAATCAGTCACCTCTGAGTTATATATATTTAGATTAACCTATGAAACACACCTTCGAATTTTTGGTTCTAAGATATGCCGGTTGTCTCAAGATGTTTTCTTTCACCGTTTAAAATCACATACATTTTTCGAATAGAACTCATGGTGCACGACCAGATTTGAACCCACGACCTTCAGATCGTGAGGCAGGGATGCTACCACTACACCACCAGTACATCTTTTATACAATGTACCTATACTAAATAGATTATTCTATGGTACGAGTAGAAATCAATATTAAGCCCTGCACACAAGGGTAATACCAGTTAATGTTTCAGAAGTGTTCGTATAAACGCGGCCTTATACGGAAGGTTTTAACGCGAAAGCGGAAATTACTATTCAAAGCGAAATAGGTTTATCTAGAGCTGATGATACCATCCTCTGGGCTTTTGAGACCACTTTATTCCTTTTCCTACAGGGGTTAAAAAAGAGGCACGTCTCAACTTGATATTTGGCACATGCCCACATTTTGCATAGTAGTTAGTATCCCGTACGTGACAGGTTGCAAGCCCATCGCCGCTTATAGAAATACTATCCTATGACACACCATCGAATTTTTGTTCTAGGGTACGCCGGTTTCTTCACAACTTACATAATATTTATCTATTTTAAAAATTATGCGCGAAGAGTTACGCTCGAACGGTGAAGGAAAACATCGTGAGGAAACTGGCTTACCCTAGATCCACTCCGTCACTGTTAATTTCATTTTCACTTACGTTATGATTATATTACGTATCAAATACCATTCTTAGATCCCAAAACTAATTATTTATTCCGTTACCCTAGGGGGGTGTTATCAGCTCTAACTACCCCGGAAAACCTACCCCCAAATTATACTTGACGTCAGAACGTCTCTTTGTCGGTACAGTTTAAATTAGGTTGGTACAGTCACCAAGAAAAGTCAGTTAACACTTTATAATATCTGAACATCTTTAGTCTCTATGATGTACAGCAGTGATTCCCAAAGTGGTCCAGGTGGACCCCCAGGGGTCTACGGGAGACTCGACGGGGATCTACGTTGGACGTGACAAAAAATGGGGGTCCACAATCGTAAGCAGGGGGGGGTGCATGAAAATTAATTTGGTTTCGATAGTGAAGAACTAAAATGTTGGCTTGTTATTTTAAATAATATGATACCTAAATTAAACCTTCTCAATAAGACAATTTATAAATAAATTGAGAAAAAAATGGTAATTTGGAAATGGAAATGTTTTTTTTTTCAAAAAATGTTAATCGTCGTTGAAACTCAGCCACAACGCAAGTTTCCATAGATAGATAGATCTAATCTTCACTTTTTTTTCAAGATTTAGAATTTGGTAGTAATGTAGATGCAGGGAGTCCACTGGATCCAGCGAAATTTTGAAAGTGGTCTATGAAACAAAAGAGTTTGGGAACCACTGATGTACAGCCATTTTTGAGATCAATCTCACACATAAGGTTGTAGCACACATAACAACTCATAAGTGTCCGTACTCACATTCGGTATTACTCGATAGTTTTACTCCAAAACGAGTAAATATTAACGTGGGGACCGCAAAACTCACAACTCGAAGGCTCGCATCCAGTAGTAATCCGCATCAAATGTAGGCTCGACATGATAGCTCGATCGAGCAAACCGTACGTGAGTACGGAGCTTTAACGGAAGTAACCGTATCAACTCTAGCAGTTCAGTATTCTTTGTATGAAACTCCTTACTGCTACGCACACCAATCGGAATCGTAACGTAATCGCCTCGCCTCGGGACAAGCTTACGAACCGCGGAACGGTGCGTGGTCGACTAATAAATAAATAAATAATCCTGGACACTCACAAAGCATCACGTAGCCCCAAACTAAGCAGAGCTTGTATTATGGCAACCACATGACTGATAAACTACATAGATACATTTTTTTTGTAAATACATACATATTATACATAGAAAACACCCAGACCTGAGACAAATATTTGCAAATAATGCAAACATTTGTCCCGCGGCGGGAATCGAACCCGCAACCTTTTGCGCCTCAGGCGGATCTTCGCCCGCTGCGCCACAGCGGCCGTCAAACTGACATGCCGTTCCCATGCCTACGTCTCACCGCACGCTATCTTACGACTCTCCGTAGCCTAGCTTACGTTTCTTCATCTACGCCTGCGCTGCCATGACGAAAGTGCTGTCATTCACAAGGCACCCTGCCTAGCCATCAATAATAAAGTACTCTGTGCTAGCCATCAACGGCCGGCGAGCCGTAAGCGCGGCGTCGCCTAGCCGTAGCCGAGTCGACTCGGAGCTGCCACCCGCTTGGTAACGCTCTTACGTTAGATTGACGCCTACTTGACGGCGAGGCGATATGACACCTTCCAAATTTAAAGTCTCTAGGACCAGCAGTTTAGACTCTACGCTATCTGTCAATAGCCCTTCGTCCACGTTCGTAAACTAAGATTTCATAACTGGTTATGTATGAAAACCAGTTACTTCAAAGTCCTTTATAATTGCAATTGTGATCTACCTACACGCTAAGATCAAAACAATCAACAACCAAACCAATCATTTATCTCCAAATAATAAACAAAACGTAAAAAAGAACATCAAAAACCATCAGCTATATATCAACTGGCACAGTATCCCTTGCGCTGGCGTACAGTAATCTAACTGCATCACAGTACCCCACTCCTCGCCGGGACCCCGTCACCACCACGTAAGGATCTCCTGCCTTGAGCAACCTCTTAGCTTTACAGTAGTCTAAAGCAGCATGGACTCTCGAATCAACTTCAGCGGACCAATTACCCTTCCCTATTTCAAAGTAATGCATAGCGCGAACCCCTCTCCAAAATCTGAGCTGTCTAGCAGTATGACATGCTCTGGTAACCGCGACGATAGGACAATACGGCTTTGAATACGACAGAATCTTAGCTGTTCGTCCAGAATTTGTAAGACAGATTATCACGACAGCGGACGAACGCATGGCGAGCTCAACAGCGCTCACGCATAAAGCTTTTGTTGGATCTTCTAGAGGCACACCAGTTAAGGCTATGTTTCCGTAAACTCTTGGCTGCCAAAGTATCCTTTCAGCATGACGGCATATCACAGCTGCAGCAGCTAAGCAATGCTCAGCCATCTTCAAAGCGTCGTATGTCGGCGCGTACTTTTTTATCGGTGAATCGTAATGCAACTCCAAAGCTAAAACATCCGCTCCGTCTATTACAAGATTAGCTAAATCGGTGACGCATAGCGTGGGTATTTGTTCATTGATAACAGCTTTGCATATGCAAGGCTTGCCCGCTTCGTCGCATTTCGCTAGAATTAACTTCTGCGCTATGAATATCTTCTCGACCGGTAGATCAGTGGATAAAACGCAACGGTCAAGATATACCCCATCAGATTCAGCGATGATTTCGTCAATATTGTCAACAGCTAGAACAGTGTCTATGCAAGCGAAGACCAGTATATGTTTTCCTTTCTCTGCTAGAATATCTTTAACGTGTTTAATATCATGTGCGCTTTGTGTGTTTGGAACTAAAACAGCGTCTATATCTGATGCTACGGCCCACGCTATCTGCTCCTCCATATGTTCAAACGCCTCTTGAGACGAATCACTGCACGATATAGATTGATCGCTATCCCCTCTCCCAGAAGCGTCAAATTCCTTTGGCATCTGTGATATTCGAACGCTCATTTTCGCTCCTATAATTCCACCAGCTGTTATATTACATTCTACCGAGTCATCTCCGATTTCTACAGCGACCAATCTAATGTTACCTGGTGCAAGACTATCTATAAATATAACGTCGCCAGGTTGTAGATCAGTTAGATGATCGTAGCCGACATAGATACAATCTGAAGTGCCACATTCTCTCCAGCTCGCATCAGTGGTCAATCTCACCGTGTCGTGCTCAGTCAGTTCTATAGTAGACTTCGGTCCAGACTTTAGATCTCCCGTCACTATATCAGGTCCTCGGACATCTACGATCAGTGCTAGGGGATAAACGTATTCCAGTTCAGCGCTGTAGTTGTAGACAGCTTGTCTTACGCTTTGGACGAGCTGCGCGCACGCATCTGGCTCCATATCTCTCATGTTCAGCCTTGCTATGGTCAGGCCTGCGGCTATAAGCCTTTGTATTGTCGCTGGCTCGCGGTTACTGGTCCCTATCTCACACATGAGACCTGTCTGCAGTTCCTCGCATGGCATACTGTGAATACAGATGTTGCATAGGTGCTTTAATAGACTCGGTTGTGGTGGCGCGATCTTCTCTCTAAGACTGGGCGCAGCTTCTAAAGGTACATGCCACGGCAGGGACATTATTGATAAACGCTACGAATATAGTGTAAATAGGTAAAAAATATAGCAAAATTCACAATAAAAATTATGAAGTTGTCATTTCGATTTGTTTTGTCATGTGACAAGGATGATAAGGTTGGTAAGAAAAAGTTTGAATGATATAAGAGTAAAAACTCTTGCCATATCTTCACACAATCATTCTATCTATCGGAAAATGTTTACCAAAATATTTTTAACAAAACAGTCATCTTTTGTTTAAAATTGACTTGACAACTTGACTATGACTCTGTGACGTTGACAATACTTATATATAAATACACTTGACATTGGCAAAATTGTTCTCTAAGAGACAGATGCCATAATTGAAGAAGAAGAAGAAAAACGAAGAGACAAAAAGGCACCTACCAAAGAGAATATAATCACTGGCACCTACTATGTAGTCCAGTGTGTCAAAAAACTTCAGGGCGTGAATATAAATGAGGAATGTAGACATCGCTCACGAAATCTCAGTTCGGGGCGAACCACTAATTTACTGGCTTCACAGCTCAGTTGGTAGTAGCTCTGCCTTCTGCGCTGCAGGTTGTGGGTTCGATCCCCACTCAGGTCAAACATTTGAGCGATGAACGCAGATGTTTGTTCTGTGTCTGGGTGTTTTTATTATATTCTATGTAGGTATGTATTTACAAGAAAAATATTTAATTAATCTATCAGCTATCTGATTCCCAAAGTACAAGCTTTGCTTAGTTTTGGGCTAGATAGCTTTGTGTGAACTGTCCGTCAATATTTTTAACCCCCAACAAAAAAGAGGGGTGTTATCTAGACACGCGGCAGCGTGTCAAGCCAAGTTTAAGCGAACGGGCGAGGCGCGCACTGTGTGTAATATTACACGAACCATTTGGAGCCATTTTCACCCCCTCGTAACTCAAAAACTGTTTCACATAAACAAGTCAAATTTGGCTCATCTATTGCCACTTGCGAGTAAAATATATACTCCGAATTTCATAAACACACCTCAAACGGTTATTTAGATATCAACGTCCAAAAATGGTTTGTTATGGAAAATTTTATCACTGACTGACCTATAGACGTTAATTATAACCCAGTTCCAGATGACCTAGAACGTTCAAATTTGGCATCCAGGTAGATAGTGGGGTGGATACAAAGGAAACTTGTAAATTTTTATATTTTTAACGTACTTTTTCAATTAATTGATTCTCCTAGGAACCCTTACTAGCGCCTGTAATATAAGAATAGCAATCTAAATAGATGACAGTCGGTCATTATGTGGATTTTAATAGGGTCTTGACGTGAATATAATAACGAGTGGAAGTAGTGTCTTGGATTGGTAAGTAGTACACTCTTACCTAGGTATACAATGTGCCAATAGTTGAGCCGTCTATGCAGATAGGTAAGTATGACTATAGGTATGTATACCTACAATGTGTCAATAGTTTGAGCAGTCTATGCAGGTAGATAGATATGGCTAGATAACTATTCAGGCCTAGATTATAGTGTGTCTCGGCTTGTCAGATAGGTAGTAGGTAGGTATACTTATTCAGTAAGTACTCAAGTACCTACCTACCTGCTTAGTATGTATACCTACAATGTGCCAATAGTTTGAGCCGTTTATGCAGGTAGATTATATACCTAAGTGTAATAATATAAGAATAAGTACTTACTTACTAATAAGTTCTGTACAAAAAGTAATGATATCCCATCAAAAACATAAATGTGAAATGAGAGCCAAGTTCAATAAGTATGTTTTAGTCGATGACTTCAGCGACAAAAGAAGTGAGATCTAAACGGGTGCCAAGTACAATGGTCAGTCCTGAAACTTATTTATAACAATATGAAATATTTTTAACAACTTTAAAATATCATTTCATCTCATAATTTAGGATATTATATTGAAGCCTAAGGTCTGACTTGGCTAGTTTTCTTAAGAGTACGAATTATATTAGGTATAGCCTTTGCAAGTTCTTATTTTATTTTTCTAAAAATTTGGCTTGCTGGTAGAAACTAGCGATCGGACATAGTAGGTAAGTAGTTAATAATAGGAAGGTAATTCGTATAATGAGAACTACTTATTATTAGTATTAGACGGGTATTTATCGCGTTTAAATTACCTTATATTTTCCCGACGTTTCGACAGGTTTGCACGCTGTCGTGGTCACGGGTAGACTACCCAGTGTCAGTCAGTCTACCCGTGACCACGACAGCGTGCAAACCTGTCGAAACGTCGGGAAAATATAAGGTAATTTAAACGCGATAAATACCCGTCTAATACTAATAATAATGTGTTCAGATCGCGTAAGTTTAAAAGTACATAATGAGAACTAGCCAAGTTAGACCTTAGGCTTCAATATAATATCCTAAGTTATGAGATGAAATGATATTTTAAAGTCGTTAAAAATATTTCTTACTGTTATAAATAAGTTTCAGGACTGACCATTGTACTTGGCACCCGTTTAGATCTCACTTCTTTTGTCGCTGAAGTCAACGACTAAAACATACTTATTGAACTTGGCTCACATTTCACATTTATGTTTTTGATGGGATTAGTTTAACATCGTCATAGATAATTTTACCCCAAGTGTTCTTAGCCATGTTTCATGAAAATCTGTTCAGCCGTTTGAAGATTTATCAGCTCTTTTCTAGTTTATGAGGGGATCTAACTAACTTTTTTATGTCCGATCGATTATAAATTTGGAACCGTATTACTTCAATGATATAGAAAGTAGGTATATGGTAAGGTATCCATGACTTTAAATATGACATGTTAGGGAAGGTCGGGGAATGTCGGACGTTTTTAATTTTTTTTTAATTTTGTATATATTAATTGTTTATGTCTCTAGTGAACTCCAAACCACTGACGTTCGACGAGGTATACAACCAGAGTTCTGCCACCAACTGTACCGTCTACTGCGGCGGGCTGACTGCCGGTCTCACCGAGGACCTGATGCAGAAGACCTTCCAGCCCTTCGGGACTATCCAGGAGATTCGCGTCTTCAAGGATAAGGGATATGCTTTTGTTAGGTAAGAGGCCAGATGTCTACTTTTAAACTTACGCGATCTGAACACATTATTATTAGCATTAAACGGGTATTTATCGCGTTCTAATTACCTATTTATATTCCCGACGTTTCGACAGGTTTACACGTTGTTGTTGTCACGGATAGACTGGAATAAATAGGTACTTAATTAAAAATAATAATAATAATATGATCACGACTGTAATCCCCAGGCTCGGTAGATACCTCCTCAGATTTTTAGTTACTTAGATCTTTGAGGATATCCCAAGAGGGTAGTCAGAGGCACGTCCAAACATGACTTTGGTACATGCCCACATTTTGCACAGTATTTTTTTTTATTTTTTTATTTATTTCAAATTACAATTACATTGTCTTAACAGTAGGGGACACCAAAACAACAATGAAGTAGTTAGTATTCCGTTTCATTCAGGTTGCAAGCCCATTGCCGCTTATAATAATACTAAAATAGGTAA
This sequence comes from Cosmorhoe ocellata, assembly GCA_963675405.1. NCBI lineage: Eukaryota > Metazoa > Arthropoda > Insecta > Lepidoptera > Geometridae > Cosmorhoe > Cosmorhoe ocellata. The sequence continues at coordinate 3,153,427 of OY776273.1, forward strand.
TTAAAACGCGATAAACACCCGTTTAATACTTATAATAATGAGACTAGATGTCATTCTCATACAATAGAAGTTTATAATTTTTCCCGAAATTATTTACCCGACTGCGAAGGAGGGTAAATTTTTTTCGATTTGTCAAGTTTTGAAGTCGCTTTAACCGACATCCACGCGGGCGAAGCCGGCTAGACCGATTTTCATGGTTTTTGATTTTGTTGTATTCGTTCGCCCCGAATAGCAGAATAACTATCAAAACATTTGATAAATTTAAATGCGGACGAAGTCGCTGGCAATAGAGTAATTAAATATATATTTATTTAAATTTGGAAAACCAACAACTAATAATGACATTAAAAAAGAATGTATAGAAATAGCTAGCCAATTAAAAGTCTTCACTAAATAGAAGCAGATTAGAAATTAAATGTGAACACTTACTAAAACTAGTAGTTACACCAAAAACACATCAAGCACCATGCTGCCAATAACAAACTAACTACGTATGGTTCATCCAATGGATCTAGGCATTCGTGAAGTTAGCCACAGGTGCCAGTTTGCGCATGTACAGTTCCTTCCCCCCCTCCTCATACTCCAATGGCTCCTGAAAAACGATACTGCGCAGCTCTTGCGACTAACTTCACGAATGCCTAGATTCGTTGAGCCAACTATACTACGTTAGTAATATTTTCAGGATTAACATTAAATTTTCATGAATTTCAGGTTCTCTACAAAGGAGAGTGCCACTCATGCTATCGTGGCTGTCCACAACACCGACGTGAATGGACAGCCGGTGAAATGTTCTTGGGGGAAGGAGTCTGGAGACCCGAACAATGCGCAAGCACAAGGACAGGTGCGCCAATAGGGCTTCGGGACTCCGCAAAACATCATATCATTAACTTCCTGCCCTTTAACCACGTTATGTGGTCGGTACAACATGTGATCTTCTTCCATTTCCCTCTATCATTCGTCATCTCACTCACTCCTTTCTTACTCATGTCATCTTTCATACAGTCCATCTTTCTTTTCTTTGCCTAACCCTGTATCCATCCACATCTCTCTTGGACACATGACATTCATCTCTTCTCATAACATGCCCATACCACGCTAACCTATTACTCCTCATCTTTTCTATCGCCGGTGCCACTTTCAGACTTCCTCTGATATACTCATTCCTTATTGTATCCATCCTTATCACTCCACACATCCATCTCAACATTCGCATCTCCGCCGCATGCACTCTTTTCTCGTCCGTTCCCTTGGTGGCCCAACATTCAGACCCATACAATACGACAGGTAATAGATTTTTCCCTTAAGTTTAAGAGGCATTCTCGGATCACATGTGGTTCCTGTGACCTGTCACCATTTCATCCATCATTACATCGGGACTCTGCAAAACGACAGCTTTATAATCGAAACGAAATGTTCCTCGAATTCAGTCGAATACACACATTATCATGACTGCAATCCCAGGCTCGGTAGATATCTCCTTTGTTCTCTAGTTACTATCTTTGAGGATATTTAAAGAGTCAGAGGCAATTCCAAGCATATTTGGCACATGCCCACATTTAGAAAACAAGACAAAATGTAATAAAGATGTCCCTCATACATCTCCAAAGTATCTTCCAGCCAGATAATAAGACATTCCTGAATATTTTCATTGAAAATAGATTAAAAGTTAATTTAATCAAAGTACGAATAGCTACCTACCTTAGTAATTTGACTCAAAGGTTCTGTGATAATATTCAGTGGAAAATTTAACAAAAAATCTTTCAAATATTAATGGAGTCGTAATACAGGGTGTCCCAGAACTTGTGTATCTATGTTTTCTCGAGAGAAAACGATTCTCAACACACGCCTACAAAAATGCGTTTATCCATTTTTGTGAATTAATGACTTTCATTGGACAAATTCAGCTAGACAAGTATCTAACATAGCAGAAAACGTGAAATCGCATAATATTTAGGGTCAAATAATGTTTGTCAATATTTTTATGGAAAACAAATCCTACTAATATTATAAAAGCGAACGCTTGGATGTAGGTATGTTTGTTACTATCTGAAAAATTTGAAAATTAGAATCTAAAAAAAAAATAAAATAAAAAAAGCTAGTATAAAATAAACAAACATCTGTTCATTTTCATGGTCTGAATGACCCGCTTTAGGTTTGGATACACCTTGTATAATGAGAATATTTTTTTAAACACCCCTCATTATTCATATTCAATTAAGTAGAAATGTAATATTTATAAAGCCTGCTAAAGTATTACATAAATGTAATCTTATTACTACAGATTACTTATGTAATAGAAACTGGTAAATGAATCAAAAAAGTCCGTAGGGTTTTCCAGATCACATATGAATTATTTCAAAATATAATTAAAATCTGTCCACTCTTTGCATGATCGAGCAAGCAGCAAATTATTATCATAAATAAACATCCAACTTAGATCTAAATAGACCTAATAGAGTAAAGGTTGGTTCACATCTGACCGAAGATACGTCGCGTTTTGTCGGTCGCATAACGCGAAAACAGACAAACTATTAATAAAATATTCAACCTTTCACACTCAACCGATGATACGTGAGACCTCTGATACGATCGACGCATCTTCCGTCAGATGTGAACCGATCCTAAGTACAAAATCCAGTCAAAATAATTATGCCTATTAATATTATTAATAACAATCTTATTTGGCAACATTCATTTTTCAACAATGTTTATGGAATACATAGATGTACGCTTATACACCGTGAAATTTTAATGGTTGTTTTCCCGCGGCAGAACAACTTGCCATAAGGAGTACTTTCGAAACTAGAGTAAAAGTAAAAAATAAAGATGTTTTTGCTTTAAAATAATTTAAAAAATATTCATCAACTCGAAAACGTGGGGAACGATAGTAACATTAGACCTAACTTGTAGGTACTATTCGAATCGCACGCGCCGCCGGCCGCCTTCGCGTAGGTATCGGGATGAATTACTATTGGTTCGTGGTCGTTTTCGAATTAAATTTTCACAATGGTATATCTGTATTTTTTGTTTTTAATATTTAATTTGTTTATACAACGATTGTATTACCAAGACAAAACCATTTCGCTGCGGGAAAACAACCATTAAAATTTCACGGTGTATCGCTGTATATACCTACCAGTACTCCTAAACTTTGTCGTATTACCCTTTATAAAGCTTCTCGCCCACCAGCTCGGCAGCGCGGCGTACAGTCCGTTCGGGGCCGCGTACACTGCCACGTCGGTGCCGGCGTCTTCGTACTGGTACGGCGCGTACCCGCAGCAGTTGGGGGGGGCCGCGCCGCCCTCCGCCGCGCTGCAGGGCTACTCGTACGGACAGTACGCGCATTACCATCACCAGTACATGGGGTAAGTGTGTACAACGTCACTACGTAGACATCACCAATAACTCAACGTCACTACGTAGACATCACCAATAACTCAACGTCACTACGTAGACATCATCACCAATAACTCAACGTCACTACGTAGGCATCATGACCAATAATTCAACGACACTACGTAGACATCATCACCAATAATTCAACGTCACTACGTAGACATCATCACCAATAATTCAACGACACTACGTAGACATCATCACCAATAATTCAACGTCACTACGTATACATCACCAATAATTCAACGTCACTACGTATACATCATCACCAATAACTCAACGTCACTAAGTACACATCACTAATAATTCAACATCACTACGTAGACATCACCAATAATTCAACATCACTACGTAGACATCATCACCAATAACTCAACGTCACTAAGTACACATCACTAATAATTCAACATCACTACGTAGACATCACCAATAATTCAACATCACTACGTAGACATCATCACCAATAACTCAACGTCACTAAGTACACATCACTAATAATTCAACATCACTACGTAGACATCACCAATAATTCAACATCACTACGTAGACATCATCACCAATAACTCAACGTCACTAAGTACACATCACTAATAATTCAACATCACTACGTAGACATCACCAATAATTCAACATCACTACGTAGATATCATCACCAATAACTCAACGTCACTACGTAGACATCACTAATAACTCAACGTCACTACGAAGACATCACAAATTACTCAATGTCACTACGAAGACATCACAAATTACTCAACGTCACTACGTAGATATCATCACCAATAACTCGACGTCACTACGTAGACATCATCACCAATAACTCAACGTCACTACGTACACATCACTAATAACTCAACGTCACTACGTACACATCACTAATAATTCAACGTCACTACGTAGACATCATCAGCAATACGTTACGTCGACACTCACCAAGGGGTGGGTGTTAAAAGTGTTACATTACAAGTACATCACTACGTATACATCATCAACAATACGTCGTTATGTGTGTTATAAATGTTACATTACAACATCACTACGTAGACATCACACCAATACGTTTTTTACGTTTATTTATTTCACTATATTAGGCGAAATTCTAGTCTTGGGAACTATAAGATTCTAGTCTCGTGGACCTTAGGTTTTTATGTAAGCCAAAGTTTCAAAATGTGATATTTTATTTAGAACAGTTTAAAGTTAATTTAATTTGTTTATTTTAATTTGTAAATGCAGCAAAGGCTCGGGGGCTGGATGGCAAAAGGCTGTAAGCCGAATATTAAAAAATATGGATACGACTTTCTGACACAAATTTGAAAAAAAATGTTATGGTGTTTTAATACACACGTAGATATTATCACCATGGGGTGTGTTACCAGTGTTTCATTACAACATCACTACGTAGATATTATCACCAATTACGTCATGGAGTGATAAGTGTTTCATTACAACATCACTACGTAGATATTATCACCAATTACGTCATGGAGTGATAAGTGTTTCATTACAACATCACTACGTAGTCATCAAAGCAACAAAACAAGGCAAAACAAAGAAAAAAAAATGGTTGAAATGGTTACCAACGAAAAAGTCAAAAACCACTGTAATGTAAATAATAATATGCATAAATATGGGATAAATAAGGCCAAGCATTTTGAAAATTGCAAGTATTGCAACCCTAATCATTCTATTACCGCTTAATAGATTACATTGAAATTGAACTACACGATACTCAAGGATATAAGTGATAAATCAACCGGAGCTAAAACACGAATTAGTTAGAAAACCTTGGTTAAAAATCATGTCAAAAACACCTCTGAAAATTCAGAAATTCCCTAATTAATCCAGAACAGTAAGGTATTTTGAACTTCAATTTCACATGAATGTAAATAAGTTAATTTGAAACCAATCAACCCAGCCCTTTTTTGAAATAAACTATTTACTTGAACATATTTATGTTTTTTATAAATTGTCGCTTTCGCTATATGATTCAAAGCAGCCATATTATCATGCCGCACTCTACTTACTTGTCATTTGGGTATTTCGCTTCGTACTATGTCTGATTCCGCGGAGATCCGCGTTGCTATACGGACCTATGTCACTTTTTTTTGTAACTTTTACGTAAGGAATAGTGTGACGAGTATTCTGGGCCTTAAAGGTAGCTCGCTTCGCTTAGTGTAGGTCTACCATGTGTTTTCACAATCTACATTCGCTAGCGACTGTAGTTAAAAAATTGTATGAAAACTTGTACAGCGCCTCTAGCGGATAGTTGGGTACTAAAATGTCACGTAGTTAACTATCCTACGTCACAGCGTACTACAGCGACTGTAGTTTGCGCTTCATTCATTTGCTTAGAATTTGATACCATGAGTAACAATTTGGAACAGATGTCATAGTTACGTACTATTACTACTGTAGTAACGTCAGCCGATCTAAATGTGACAACTCATGGTAGACGTAGGTACTGATACTGCGGTGTTGCAGGATGGGCGGCGTGGGCGGGCTGCCGTGGGCGCTGGGCGGAGGCGCTGCTCTGGGCGGAGGAGTGGGCAGCGTGGCCGCCATGTCCCAGCCCCAAGTGCTGCATTATCCAGTTCAGCATTTCCAAGTGCAGCCAGTAAGTGTTCTTCGACCGAACTAGCATTAAGAGGGCTGTGAAGCTGTAAATAAACGCCTTAAGACAGTTTTAAGTACGCTATTTTCGTCGCAAACTTATGTCATCTATATCTTAATACCTTTAAACGAGCAATTCTTGTATAAATCTTATCTTCTTTTATATATAAAAATGAATTGCTGTTCGTTAGTCTCGCTAAAACTCGAGAACGGCTAAACGGATTTATCTTATCTTGGTCTTGAAATGTTCGTGGAGGTCTAGGGAAGGTTTAAAAGGTAAGAAAAATTTGAATAACTGCCGGGAAAACTCTAAAAATAGCCCTTTTCTTTTTCCCATACAAACGTTTTCTAAATAAGTACGAAGTCTGCCGGGTCAGCTAGTATATAATAGTTTTCTAAATGAGTACGAAGTCTGGCGGGTCAGCTAGTATATAATATTATTAAAAAAAAAAAAAAAAAAAAAAAAAATGCTGGACAATCCACACAGCATCATCTAGCCCCAAAGTAAGCTACTCAAAGCTTGTGTTATGGGTACTAGATAACTGATATATTTAATACATTATATACATAGATAGATATTTTTTTTATTATACATAGAAAACACCCAGACCAACGGAACAAATTTCTGCAGATCGTACACAAATTTGTTCCGCGGCGGGAATCGAACCCGCAACCTCTTGCGTCGCAGGCGGACTCTCGCCCGCTGCGCCACAGAGGTCGTCAAAATTATAATCTGAATCTCGGAAACGGCTCCAACGATTTTCATGAAATTTAGTATGCGGGGGCTTTCGGGGGCGATAAATTGATATAACTAGGTTTCATTTTCCAAAAAACAAGATTTACGATCGCGACTTGGAAACATGTTTAAATATATACTCTCGGGACTTAATCGCGTATTGTGAAACATTCTATTTACCTCGACGTTTCGATGATATTACAATCACCGTGGTCACGAGTAGACATACAACTCTCTTTTTCCGGAGTTTTTCTAGATCTCAGTCTACTCGTGACCACGGTGATTGTAATATCATCGAAACGTCGAGGTAAATAGAATGTTTCACAATATGCGATTAAGTCCCGAGAGTATATATTTAAACATACTTACCACAGGATACCAAGATCGAAAAGTAACCCCCATTTTAACCCCCTTTTCAGATCGGTGAAGACAGAAATGTACCAAGATGGAAAAGTAACCCCCATATTAATTTTAACCCCCTTTTCAGATCGGTGAAGACGAGTGGCTTGCCCCCAGCTTGCTGGTGTGAGGTCAACGTGATCCCCCCTGCTGCGTGCCGAGGTATGGACCCGACGTGACCTGACCTCGGGTCTGACCTTGACCTTTACTAGTAATTTAATTTGGAGCTCAAATTTTTTTAACTTAGTTTTGTGTGTAGGTTTGTTTAGTGAGTTTTAGTCAGTTATTTTTGATTGTGGCCGGATTTGTGTTTAAAATAAACAAAGATAATAAGTAGGTAGGTAGGTATATTTAATATTTTACTTAGAACACTGTAAAAAAAATTGTATCTGGGATTTGATTTTTTATTGGTTTTGTAGGTACATACCTATTTTCTTGCGTTCAAAAAAACAGTGATCTAAATACTTTTCTTTTTTAGTTTTTTATTTTTAGATTTTTGATTTTAGTACCTTACCTACTTTGACTTTTTTTTATTATATTAAGAATATTAGAATACCTACCTACCTACTTTGACGGTTATCGTATAGCACATTTTTCGTGAATTACAATTTTTTGTCCATTAGAACTAGATGTTACGCCAATTATAAGTTTTCGCATATTTTAAGGAAACAGATTTCCAAAAAAATATTATATTTCTGTCAAAGCTGGACAGAGAAGAGGGAAAAATGAAAAATATTTACAAATATTTGTTACTTAGAAACGCAACATTAATATTAGTTCACTTTACCCTTTACTATGTTTACTAAAAATTAGTCTTATTAAGCGTTTTTAAGTAATAAATTCAAATTTTACTAAAATATTACTGTAAAATTGTAAAAATCATAATAATAATGTATTCAGTATGAATCTTAGAGTAATAATAGCTATGGCTATGGAGCGTCTAGCTAACTTTAGCACGTTGAGCCGGAAATGACAGTAAGTTGTATTGTAGCACAAGATAACTTTTATTGTCCTGAGTGCGAGTGATGTAATAAGCGTTCATACGTGCGCACTCTCTTTAAAGGGACACCTGTAGCTTATTATTACTCTAATATTAATTTATTTATTTCACTATATTAGGCGAAATTCTAGTCTTGGGAACTATAAGATTCTAGTCTCGTGGACCTTAGGTTTTTATGTAAGCCAAAGTTTCAAAATGTGATATTTTATTTAGAACAGTTTAAAGTTAATTTAATTTGTTTATTTTAATTTGTAAATGCAGCAAAGGCTCGGGGGCTGGAAGGCAAAAGGCTGTAAGCCGAATATTAAAAAATATGGATACGACTTTCTGACACAAATTTGAAAAAAAATGTGAGTCAAAACGAAAGATTTAGTTTCTAATGCTGCTTATGACCTGCATATTGAATGCGATTAAAGTAATTTTAGATTGTATATTAGTTATAAATGGTAGTTATACTTATTAGTTAAGGACCGTAACTTAAGGTAACTCTAAGATGATAATATCAGTTGACACGCGGGCCAAAAGGTTGCGATGATTTTTCGGGAAAAAAAGACATTTTTTGGAAAATGGTACCAAACATCTGATAGCACAAGGTAGGATAAGATTAGTGGAAAAAAATGTAGTTTTTGGAAAAATGTTTAGTAGGAATGTAGGGGCTAGGTCATCAGAGAGTGAGTTTTTTTAAAACATTTTTTATCAGCCGTGAATAACGTAAGGCGATGAAGAAAATAAAAATAGAAAAAAACGGGGTGAGTATAAAGTTTTCGATCACTTTTAGTGATTTCTCTTCTTTTCTCCGTGAGATACAATGCCAAAAGTCATAGATACACGAAAAAAACATAAATATTTAAAACTACTGTTATAAAAGAAGGTTGTGTCTATATAATAACGGATACACTTAAAGAACTTTGAAGAAAAAAAAATACCGAAAAGTAGTAAAAATTAGATTTATATATTTGAATAGGAAGTTAAGTGAAAAGAAAAATATTTATTGCGATAGATATAAGTAATTAATATAACCATTTACTGTAGTTAGAGGAAATGTGTGTGTTTGTTTGATTTCTCTCAACAAAAACTTGTCGCGTGGTCTTTTCGTTTGTACTTTCGGCTGTTTTCTTTTACAAAAATCTTGTGACTCCTTCGAGGTGAGCTAGTGTTCTTAAAAGTAAAATAAAAAGTAGATCTATGAAGTCATCTTTTTTGAAACTTTTTAATAGGCTCTCGTGTCTACGGTGCCGTATTCGAAATGATATTTTGTAAATGTGTACTTAATACATTATATTTAATGTATAATACTGTTTCAAATTTCATTTTGTTTTTTTCTTGTAGTAGAAACCACTATCCAAATTGCCTTCTATCTTACAATGTTTATTAATCTACTATTTTGGGAAAACAAAAAAGATTTGAAACGGTACAGTGTATAGTTTGACTGTCATAATTTATTAGTTTATTTCTTCTTAGCATTCTTTATTTGGGCATGTAGTTAAACTTGAGAGACATATCGTTAGAGATTACATATAAGATATTTATATTATAAATAGTGAAAGTAATATAATAAAATTGATTTTCCGGTTAGTTTCCGGTTAGAATCGTTGTGTCAATTCGGTCATTCTGTCAATCGAAAATTTGAATAAAAACGCTTAGAATAATCGCAAAAAATACGAATTCTCTATTGATATGTTACAAAATTAAATCTAAAAGACTAACTAGTAAATTTTATGTTCATCTTTTCCTTTTCTGTGTTTATTTTAAGCGTTTCCGAGGTACGACCTCATAATATTTATCAAAAATATGACAAACGATTAGATAGTCAAATTTAGGCTAAAAATTTTAGATTTTAGTGAAAAAAAAACATAATTTATGCCTATAACCGCTTCAAGTAGTGTTAAAACATATATATCCATAGAGAATAAGATGTATCTAAATTATAAGTAACGCCGACCGTCAATTTTAGCAATATGTGAGTTATCACATTTTTCGCGCAGACGGTCGATGCCTTTTCTTATTGCTAAACTTCCTTCGACATAATGATATGTTATAATAAGGATTAGTAATAAGATGCTTCAGTAATTCCATAATATAACGCTAGTATAAGCATAATATAACCCACATTATAAAATGGGGTGTAATTTTAGCTAGGAAATTCAAGATTAAAATAATTATACTATACAAGCGAATATTCTTAGATAGGCTATTAAAATTTTGTGTGTTTATGTTTTATTTATTTAATTTTGATTAATTTTTATTTGGTATATAATCGTAAGTATATATGATTAAGTCCCATATAACACCAATATTTTGTATAGTCCTTGACTTATAAATTAAAATATAATACGCTATATATAATAACTCTTCATCTTGAATGCCTTAAATTGTATCTATAGTATCTTTTAAATGTCACAGCGTTAGAAAGTGTATTATCTTATAAAAATGAATTAAACACCTAATAAGTTGAAGAAAAAATCAAATTATAAAACTGAATTAAAAAATTTGCGTCAAAAACAAGTCGCAACTGAAAAATTAGCAAAATCTAGTTGGAATTAAATTTTGCTATTTTTACAAGAACATACATTTTCAACGCAAAAAGTGCCAAACTAATATCTCATTTTATTTTCTTTTCTATTTATCCGTGTTTTCTCAATTATAACGATAACACCAATATCAGAATAAGTGAATAATCCTTTAAGGGCGATTCTAAGACATCTTAGAACTTTGAACATAATTGATTGAAGTCATATTAATAAAATTAAAAATCATCTACTTCATTTTATAAAAATGATGTTCAAATTTTAAATAATTAAAATCTTAAATATCATTCATTTTATTGTGAAAAATCTGTCGAATAAAAACCAAAGCCGAAAATCATAATATTCAAAGTTTTAAGAACATAGATTAGTCGTGCATAGATTACTGAGTGTTTTTTTCTTTTAGTGAAGCTGTTTTTGAACGAATTCTAAGAGGTAACTCAAATTTATTCTAAGTGCAATATTTAAAACAAACAAAAAAAATAAAAACAGGTAGGTAGTAAAAACTATCAAATTTACTGTCATAACCGAAACTATTGTTTTAAATATTTATAATACTATAGCAATTGGACGAAATAGGTTCAAAAATTACCTACCTCCTTGCAAATATTTGTCATATTAAAAATAGACAAACAAGAACGAAATCGCTTATGACAAGTATTTTTTTTAAAGAGATTTTAGCATTGTTTAAATAATATAGGTATCTAAAATGCAACAAAAATCATTAGCATAATAAACTTTGAAAATAAAATTCCAAAAATTTACATAGCTCAGTTTTCGAAATGATGCCGAAAATATTCACTAACTGGTCGGATACTAATTACTTTAGCCAAAAACTTTTGAAAAACAAAGAATCATGATTTAAAAATTTGTTCAAAAACAGCTTTACCAAAATTGTTTTCCTTTTTAGAACAAGCTAGAAGTTTGTTGTGTTGTAGTTTTTAATAATAATATACCCATGACAAGTCGCATGCTTGAGAAATATTGTTTTTGTACACAAAAACTCTTAAAAGATAATGAAAAATATTTTTTGAAACATGTAAATTGGATTTATCTATCCTCGTCTTTCAACCTTTTATTTTTATTGTTTTTCTAACTCGCGTCAGCAAAAAAAAGTGGTCAATTATCAAAATAAAACAAGTAATCTATCTTTTGAAATCCTCAACACTTTTTTTCGTTGGGTAAACTAAATGTTTAAACACACTGAACAATTGCTGATCCGAGTCAGACAGTAGATTTTTCGATGTTTACCTATAAATGTGTCTAGAAGTTGTTTTGACATTATTAGCAATATCGAATAAATTATGTGTTTGAAATAAAAACTGCAGAGTGAATGAATTTATTTTTTAAAAATAACCATTTTTTGATTTGTAGACACTATTTGGTGTGCGTGAGAGAGCTGTGCGATTGTGTAACTTACGTGAATGGTAATACAGTTTCTATTTCAAACACAAGAATACAGCAATAATAACGCAATAGGTGTGTAGTATTTTTCTTTCTTAAACCGCTAGAACATTTTTACTGTAAATCTTTGTCGTATTTTCAGTCTTATGTAAAGGGTATAAAGGTCACTGATGATAAGTGAAAAATCCCAAGACATTGCCAAGTAATGTCAACATTATTATTTGGCCGTTTGTGTGATTCGATTGTCTGGACTTCGATCATAGATAATTAAAAAAAAAGTTTATTTTGTCTATGCCGTTTTAGGATCTGTCATTATCTTTCATGATTTTATTATCAGTGGTCATCTTAGTTGGAATCACATGCACTTTTAAGTTTCTAGTTTTCGACCGTCCATGGGTGTTGTATTAGAATAGAATATGATATTATTTCATTTTATTTGCTCAATATTATCTTCAGAACGCACACTTTGTCTTTGTTAGAGAATTTTGAGCTTTTATTTCGAAATGAATGTGATTATTCGAACTTAAAGACCAGAAAGAGTTAGTGATTTTTATCTTCCCAATTTTTGTATCTACAAAATCTACCCTTGCGACTTTATATATTTATATCATGGATGTGATTGTATTTAAGGTATATTATGCTATACACTTGTACCCGTTAACTAATGCAGTTGTTTATATTTATTGCTGGAACAACTTGTTGCAAAAAGAACCTTAACGACAGAACTAACTTTAACTTATTGCTGAATATAATTAGTTGGGTTAATATAATCTTATAAAGTTATTTCAAAACTGTATGTTAAATGTCTTCTTCTTCTTCTTCTTCAATTATGGCATCTGTCTCTTAGAGAACAATTTTGCCAGTGTCAAGTGTACTTATTTATAAGTATTGTCAACGTCACAGAGTCATAGTCAAGTTGTCAAGTCAATTTTAAACAAAAGATGGCTGTTTTGTTGAAAATTTTCGGGATTTCCTCCGATGGAATTTGACGAGAACTATTCACTCTAATTCACATACTTTACACTCGCGTCAAGAACCCGGGCTTTACTGGCAAAATAACCACCAAAATTACGCAATAAAACTCAAAATAACACGAGAAAACATATAAAAACCAGAGCGACGTAGTTGTCAGGCAAATACACCGCAGAAAATCCGTTAAATGTCTAAATCCATAAGTTCTACGCGTTATGATAGCTCATGTCGCAATTGACTTGGCATTTGTTTGAATGATTCTATCTTACGCGTTATGACAGTCGCAATGACTTGACATTTGAATAATTCTATCATAAAACACTTATCTTTGATAGGATTGATCCTAACGAAGAATGAAAAATGTTTCAGCTATTTTTTTGACAGATGTCTATATCAAAAATTTAACTTTAAAGGTGATGAAGTCACAAGTAGTTAGTAAAAAGGTTAAAAGGACTACAGATTTTTGTCATAAAAAAAGTAATTTCCATAGATTAACTTACTTAATTTTTAATAAACTTGAGATTGATAAACAACTGTATTAGTTTATTTCATTAGTTTTCTTATACCTACCCTTGTTTGGTTGTTAAATCGCATAATTTTAGTGGAAATTAGATTAAATGAAAATAGAATGTTAAGTATTAAAAGTTAAGTAATATCGCTTGTCTGTTATCGAGACTTAGTTGAATTCTTGTTTTGGAAATAAAATTAAATCTTTTGTTAATCTTTGACGGTTTTGGAAGAAAATAATCATATATTTACACTCAAAGAATAGTTACATGATCATCTTCTTTTCCGCTAAGTGGGGTCGGCAAAACATGTGATCTCCTTCCATCTCTCTCTATCATTCGTCATCTCACTCACTCCTTTCTTACTCATGTCATCTTTCACACAGTCCATCCATCTTTTCTTCGTCCTACCTCTACCCCTGTATCCATCCACATGCATACCTAACACTCTCCTTGTAGGTCCTTGTTGTCCATCATACATATTATAATAAAATCGTTGAAAATTGTCTGTACCTACTTTGACATTTTCTTAGCCTAAAACAACATTTTTTGAAAAAAAATACTATTTCTCTGTGCATTCGTTCGCGCTAATCTCCACAACGGCTGAACCAAATCGAATGCAGTTTTCACTAATATATTGAGGTAAGCTTGGATTACAATTTTGGCTTTGTTTTATGGAAATCAGTTGACAAATAAAAAAGATTACTTATTTTTAGCGTGCGCTACGCGTAAAAGTAATCTAACGCGTACGAAGTCACGCGTAACACAGCTAATCGATAATAAACCGATATATACTTAAATATCCAAGAATACCGACAGATTTTTTTACAGCAACTTTTTATGTATCTACTAATCTTATTCGTGAAAACCCTTTGATAACATTCCGTTTATTTTCCTATTTTTTAATTTTTGTATGTGCTGCTGATTTTCCCTTATATACTAAATAAAAATACATAGGTACATACATACATAAAATCACGCCTGTTTCCCGACGGGGTAGGCAGAGACCACGGATCTCCACTTGACGATCCTGACTCACATACACTCTCATTACATTCTTCATACATGCGCGTCGGTTTAGGGTAGGTACTTACTCTGGACCTGGCCTTTCTCTAAAACGTCCCCAATTTGCTCGAGGTACGTACGCCGAGGTCTTCCCCTTCCAACTGTTCCATTCACACTCGCCTTATGCACCTGTTTCGTCAGGCTCTTTTCATCCATCAAATAAATAAAGAAATAATTATCAATATCACTTTAAAAAACTGTCATGTCACGGTTACAGAGTTTTTGAAAAATGCAATTTTAATTTTGAAACTATTGCAAATATATTGTTATTTTCTTCGAAAACTAGCTAGCTTGTTTACGATGGAAAAGGTTAAAAATGAAATATTAACCAGTTAACATAAAATGTACTCTGTACCTACCTATAGATATAAATAGTATATAAACATACATATGAAATAGATTATAAGATGATGCAAAAACGTATATAATAAAAATAAAAAAAAATTAGTCGTTTCATTTATTATTATCCATACTAATCTTATACCTTTAAACGAGCAATTCTTGTCTGAATCTTGGAAACGGCTCCAACGATTTTCATGAAATTTAGTATGCAGGGGGTTTCGGGGGTGATAAATCGATCTAGCTAGGTTTCATTTATGGAAAACGTTGTTTACGAAAAAAAAACACCGAGCAAAGCTCGGTCACCAGGTACTATTATTAATATGAACTGTCTTTCTAACTGAACCCTTTCACGCTTAAAACGTTGAACAGATTTTGATAAAATTATAATATAGATAGGCTTGAGAAAGGCTACCTTTTATCGCGAGAAAATTCTTGAAGGGAATGAAATAAGGGATAAAAGTGAAAGTGACTTTGTCCGTCTGTTACGCTTTCACGCTTAACCGCTGAACAGATTTTGATCAAATTTGTTACAAAGATAGACTGGAGCTTGAGAAAGGACATAGGCTACCTTTTATCACGAAAAAATCTAGAATAGGTTGAAATAAGGCATGAAAGTTAAGTGAAAATAAGAATGCTAAAAATGTAATATAAGGAAGTACCTACTGCCTAAAGTCATGCCACACGAATGAAGTCGCGGGCAAAAGCTAGTATTCCTATAAAATAGACCTACTTATTTATTCCATGAGATAAAACCGAAAGGCAGGTAGTTAATTTATCTTCTATACTAATATTATTAAGAGGAAAGTTTTGTATTTTTGTAACGAATTAACACTAAAACTACTGGACCGATTTCAAAAATTCTTTCACCATTAGAATGCTACATTATCCCTGAGTAACATGGGCTATGTTTATTACTAGAAAAAAATAAGGATCCCTACCAAAACTTAAATTATGTAACCCAAGGTGTAATAATTAATGGATTTTTGCGAAGTCGCGGGAAATAGGTAGTTGTGAATAAAATAAGTAAATAAATATCGGTGGACAATTCACGGAACGCCATCTAGCTCCAAACTAAGCAAAGCTTTTACTATGGGAACCAGATAGCTGATAGATTAATCATAATACAATTTTTTTTGTTAATACAAACTGTATAGAACTAGCTTCCGCTCGCGGCTTTGCTCGCGAGGTACCTACATAAAATATAACCTATGTTACTCAGGGATAATGTAGCATTCTAACGGTGAAAGAATTTTTGAAATCGGATCAGCAGTTTTTGAGTTTATTTGTTACAAACAAAAATACAAAAATACAAAACTTTCCTCTTTATAATATAAAGTATAGATAGATTATTAAATAAGACTCTTTTCGTGCACTTGGCACCATGTCTTCAAAATCTTCAGGTTTTACAACATGCTGGTTTCCTTACGATGTTTTCCTTCACCGTTTGAGAAATACTCCAAAACATTGTTTAAGGGTGTATTTACAAAAATCAATATTTTTTAGCTGAATTCGAGAACGTCAAAACTCTGATTACGCCCTTAACACTAGGGGATAAAACTGATATTAAAATAAAAGATAATATTTAAATAAAACTCTATATTATTATAATATAATTGTGTCTATGAAACTTGCACGCTCCCCAAACCAACTTTTAGAATGTATTAATACAGGAAAAAAGCTTTTAACTTTATATCTGACGTCACATTCGCGAACACCTTTACATGTAATTATTATTAAAGGTGATCGCGCTAATGGGCTTAGACCTTTACAAATACAAGCCTAAATTATACCCAAAATACAAATCTTTATATTTACTCTAAATGTATCCAGTTGTGTGAAATTATTGCCTCAAAGCACGCTATAGATGGCTTTTTTTAGACATGTCAGTTCCCAAACGATGTTTTCCAACACCGTTTATAATTGCCATTACGTAAAGCTCCTAATTATTTAACGTTATTTCTATTAATCGATGCATAATACGAGATAACGTGGCAACATTGTAAATTTTAAATAGTTTGACGTAGTGTTGCGTATACACTGTCAAGCATCCGTCAGTTTAACATTTGATTGACCGCGAACTTAGCGTGTATTCTTGAAATTAAGTGTCGAAATTTGTGTTTTAATTTCAATAGAATCTGTTAATAAAATTATGTTGTCTAAAATAATTCCGACAGTCATTACAAAATATTTGACTGATGGAATTGACTGACGCCTGCTTGAGCGTGTAGCAGACATTTTATCTCGATCATAAATGGATTATTTTGGTATATATCGTTTTTAGCAATAGGACAGTCTACATCAAATAACTACTTATGTGATGGGTTTTATATTTTTTTACATTTTTTCAATTATATACCTAATCTTCCTCCCTTAGTGCAAATATTAAAAAGCTAATAAAAATCCATTTTTTGATTTCTTTCTATATAAAACATTTAGGTATACTTAACCATAATTTAGTTAAATTAATTAATAAAGGTGTGATTTTGATGCGTACAGTCAAACCCTAAAAATATATAATATACAGAATGATTTTAATGACGTTCCAATGGTGTTCTAGGATTTTACTGGACACATGAAAATAACACCCTGTATAACCGTTTACAAAATTAACTCTTATTTTCAGTACCTTAAGAATTAAATAAGAACTTTGAATACATTATTTACCAAAATCATTTGCTTCGATTTTCCGCATTTTGTATACAAACGAAAAAAGCAAATCTTTCACATAATCTACATACAAACGTGACGATTGAATCAGTGTTTTTCTTCAACAAACATTGTTCAGATAGGCAAAGAGATAGATTAGTCTGGAATAGCACATAGACTATAATTTAACAAGGTACCACGCGGGCAAAGCCGAGGGCGGAAGCTAGTTTGAAATAAATACTTGTTTTCTTGTTGAACGAATATTGTTGAAATACTTATACTTATTTATACTGAAATTAACTTTTTACAGCCGCCATTATTGATTTTTTTGACATTTTGTATAGCCTATGTCACGTTTATGATCCAGACGAATCCAACACCTCATTTATCAAAATCCGTCCAGCCGAAAGGCTACCGCGACAGCCAAAGGAACTCTCATACATAGACCTTTAAAACATTACCTTCCTCAGCTTCGCAGTCGGGTAATAATGATTCAATTTTCATAGTGTATATTAAAAAGGTGAAAGTTAAAATAATTAACTATGGAATTTAGTATTTTTATAACTAGTGAAACTCCCGCGAACTCTTTCGCGTTTTTTTCATACACTTGAACCTCCTTAGTAACCTTTAGAGGTTGAATATATAATGTTATATAATGCACCTCTAGACCCCAGAAAGAAACATATCCTCCTAGCTCTCTCAGTCAGTCGTCAGTCAGTCATTCAGTCAGTCAGTCAGTCAGTCAGTCAGTCAGTCAGTCAGTCAGTCAGTCAGTCAGTCAGTCAGTCAGTCAGTCAGTCAGTCAGTCAGTCAGCCGATAATGAGTTTAATATTGTAACCATCAAAAAGTCTAGACAAAATTAACTCTCATGATTCTTATGTTCGCAACTGTATCTAAATTATTTGGACGTGCCTCAAACAAACCCAAAGATCTTGAGATCAGGGGCCTTACCACAAACGCTTCGGACAATATCAAAGTAATGTCACTTTGATATGTCATACCTATAAAAATTGTGTTGAAGTAGTGTTACTTCGAGCTTGAATAGTGACGTTTCTGAAACATTATTGTTTGTAAGAGATTGTGGTAAGACCCCAGGATATCTACCTAGGGTCTAACGTGAGCGTACTTAATTCCACACGTGACAGGCAGCAAGCACATCGCCGCTTACAAGAATCAGTTTTTTTCTAGGACACAATTTATTTTGTTGCAAACAAAACTACATTAGTATTTATATAATAACATATTAATATCTAAGTATATCTAAACAAAAACTAACAATTAATTAAATTGACTAATCAATAAGTATCTAATTAATAAATTTATTTTACAAAAATAACATCAATCAGATTTAAAGCCCAAACAGAATATTCGAATAAAGCTCATGATAAAGTATCTATACTCAAATATTAAGAAATAAGCCACGGCTACACTGAGATTCCTAGATAGATAGATAGACGCCTAGATAGATTTCGATCATTCTAGTGTTTTGAACTGACAGGGTGACCTACAAAAGGGTTTTAACTTCAAATATATTTTCAAAACCTTTTTCAGATGCCATAACCGGCGGTTTTTTCAAAATCTTTTAAAATCTTCTATCTATGCTCACATCTAGGTTCCTCAGTGAGGTTATGGCCTTACCAAATTTTATAATCTGTAAGTAAACTAGGACAACTAAAGTCGTCTTCTTCTCTAGGTGCTTCTATCTAGGTGCCTATCTATTCTTTCATCTAGATTCTCAGTGTGTTTATGGCCTTACTGTTATTATCTGTCAGTAATCTAAGATAATTGAAGTCGTCTATCTAGGCACCTATCTATTGTCTCATCTAGACTCCTCAGTGAGGTTAGGGCCTTACTGAATTTGACAATCTGTCAGTAATCTAGGATAATTGAAGTTTCTATCTAGGCGCCTATCTATTGTCCCATCTAGATCCCTCAGTGAGGTTAGGGCCTTACTGAATTTGACAATCTGTGAGTAATCTAGGATAATTGAAGTTGTCTATCTAGGCACCTATCTATTGTCTCATCTAGACTCCTCAGTAAGGTTATGGCCTTACTGAGTTTGACAATGTGTCAGTAAACTAACGGCCGGTTTCTATATTCAATCTATCTAAAGTTTTAGATAAGTATTTGACATAACTTCTATATAAATGATTGATTCAGGCGTGACTTTGCGGAAATCCATTACAAATACTGAAAAGGACGGAAATGTCTAGTACTTTCCCGAAAATGTCTACAAATATTATTAAATGTTTATGTTATTGTGTTAAATGTTTTACGGAAATGTCTAGTACGGGAAAGTACTAGACATTTCCGTCCTTTTCAGTATTTATAACTTCTATAGGATTAATGTCAAATATCTATCCAAAATCCAAAAACCGCAGATAGATAGAATATAGAAACCAGCCGTAAGACAACCAAGTCGTCTATCTATCGAAGTTATCTATCTAGGCGCCTATCTATTGTCTCATCTAGATCCCTCAGTGAGGTTAGGGCCTAACTGAATTTGACAATCTGTCGGTAATCTAGGATAATTGAAGTTTCTATCTAGGCGCCTATCTATTGTCTATCTAGATTTCTCAGTGGGGTTAAGGCCTTACCATGTATGAGTCATAGCGTTCTTATCCCAAAAATAAAAAGGTATTTTTAAGGGGAGGTTCGACCAAAGTACTGCGTAGTTTTTAGCGTGATTTACTTTAGTGGTTGAACAAAATGCTATTTTTTTGGCTCTAAGGATATAGAGGACCGAGTGTCGACTGTCAGTCAAACAGTCAGTCTGTCAGTATCAATACAAATAATTATCAACATTATAATCCAGGTATAATATCTCACAAAAGCATTATAAGATGTAGTAGTTTTGTGAAGCTATATAAAAAATAACTAAAATATATACAATCTTATTTTTTTCAACACAAGGACTAAAATAGCGTGACATAATCTGAATAACAGTTTAAAAGAGCTAATATTGTCATTTTATTATATTGAACTGATTTAATTTTTCAGTTTTATTCAACACATACAGGGTTTTACTATATTACTTTCGAAAACTTTAGGGGGGTTAAAGTACCCATCAATATAAACAACTTTTTCTATTAAACCAACACTGTGAGCGCGAAAAAAAACCAGCTGTTCCATACAAAAGTTCAATACCTTTGGCTAAAATACACCGTGATTTTTTTAATGGTTGTTTTCCCGCGGCAGAACAACTTGCCATAAGGAGTACTTTCGAAACATAGAGTAAAAGTAAATAATAATAATAACAATAATAATTCTGGACAATCCACACAGCATCATCTAGCCCCAAAGTAAGCTACTCAAAGCTTGTGTTATGGGTACTAGATAACTGATATATTTAATACATTATATACATAGATAGATATTTTTATTATACATAGAAAACACCCAGACCAACGGAACAAATTTCTGCAGATCATACACAAAATTGTTCCGCGGCGAGAATCGAACCCGCAACCTCTTGCGTCGCAGGCGGACTCTCGCCCGCTGCGCCAAAAATATCTATCTACATATGTACCTATATAATGTATTAAATATATCAGTTATCTAGTACCCATAACACAAGCTTTGAGTAGCTTACTTTGTGGCTAGATGATGCTGTGTGGATTGTCTAGCATTATTTATTTATTTATTTATTTTAAATGTATAAGCTAATTTAGTCTTTGTGATGAACAAAATAAGATCGTAAGTATTTTAGATTATTTTAAATAGCACGTATTGTTTTATTTATACAAAATATATTATGTATCTACATATTTTGTATCTAAAAGCCTTGAAAATATACAATTGTAGTCATATTGCGTAGTTATAAAAAACAAGATTGAATTGACAATATAACGGAAATATATAAACAAATATTTTAATATTCTGCATTATATACAGCTAGGTATGTGACCCAACATAGAAGTCGCATCGGTTAATGCGTGAAGCTAATTATCGCTTCAGATTGATTTGAAATCGCAAAATAAATAATGCAAAAAAAAGTATGTATAAAACTTTGATGACACGATTTTCAGGTAGGAAATTTATTATTATAAGGCTAAGTTATAAATGTTCTGCAATCGATCTTATCGCTCATGGCGATATCTCCCAGATAGCCCAATACTAATTACCAAGGGCTTAGAAAAATAAAATTATATAAAATAAAATAAAATAATTATATGTTATGATATGTCCCAGATAACCCAATACCAAGTTACCTATTATAATTAAAAAAATAAAATAAAAATGTAAGTATATAAATTAAGATAGATCTGTACATTTCTTTAAATAAAGTCTGTAGTTAACCTTCATAATAAAAATAAGAATAACGCAAAACTGCCAGACTGGGGCCTTACCACGAAGTCTTCCAGAACGATTCCGTAACGATTCCATTATAGAAACGTCACTACTTCCAAACAATTTGCATAGGTCATGGTACGAAATAACCATGTAATACTAAGCCCCTGATTATGAATGGTCGATGTGACTTCTATGTTGGGTTGAGTTGTACACAGGGAACCCTAGTGATTATAATTCTTAGGTGCTCATACAAAAATTTGTATATTGTGATTTTTTATACAAATAAAGGTTTGTATAAGTGTATAGAAGATGATATTTGTGATTATTTTTATTCGTCATTTCTTAAAATACGATTTTATATTTGTAAAGGGGTTTTTTATTGCAATATTTCGATTTTATAGGAATTACGTAGTGACTAAAGTGATGAAAATGACATTTTTGTTTGGTCAAAAAATCTTTACACCGTGAAATTTTAATTTGTTTTCCCGCGGCAGAACAACTTGCCATAAGGAGTACTTTCGAAGCATAGAGTAAAAGTAAAAAAATAAAGATGTTTTTGTTTTAAAATAATTTAAAAAATATTCATCAACTCGAAAACGTGAGGAACTATAGTAACATTAGACGTAACTTGTACTATTCGAATCGCGCGCGCCGCCGGCCGCCTTCGCGTAGGTATCGGGATGATTTACTATTGGTTCGTGGTCGCTTTCGAATTAAATTTTCACAATGGTATATCTGTATTTTTTGTTTCTAATATTGAATTTTTGATTGTATTACCAAGACAAAACCTTTTCGCTGCGGGAAAACAACCATTAAAATTTCACGGTGTATAAATTGGGTCAAATTACAAAGATGTTTCACAATGTATGGAAGTTACACCATGTAGGTGTGAAAAACACTCACACGACTGTAATTCCCGGGCTCGGTAGATATCTCCTCAGATCTCTAGTTACTTAGATCTTTGAGGATATCTAAAGAGTCAGAGGCACGTCCAAACATGATATTTGGCACATGCCCACATTTTGCACAGTAGTTAGTGACAGGTTGCAAGCTTTTACTTCTCTTATCTGTAATATATAGTGATTTGGTCAAACAAAAATGTATTTTTTTCATCTCAATAGTCATTTTGTGTTCTCTTTCCTATCTAAGATACTTTAGGGAGTAATAATATTTCCCGATATAATCGCAAATTATAAAACAACTATAAATATACGTACAAATACGGCCGCACCCAGAGTCATCAACTAATTTATTGTTTTACTAGCTTCCGCGAGCGGTTTCGCCCGCATCTTACTTTGAAAACAAAAGCATATCTATCCCACGGGAACCGTACAATTTTTGGGATAAAAGGTAGCATATTTCCTTTCTCAAGGTTTAGTCTGTCTTTGTACCAAATTTCATCAAAATCGGTTCAGTAGTTTAGGCGTAATTGCGTAACACAGAGTTACTATCGCATCATACTTACTAATTATAAACGCGAAATTTTGTAAGAATGTATGGATGTATGTTTGTTGTATTGTATGAATTTTCCATCATTTTGATAACAAAATATTTAGTTTAAGGCACCATTTAATGTCTATTAAGTTTAGCTGAGGACTCTGAGTACGGCCAACTTACCTAAAACGCGTTATTGACATGTCCCTGCCTACCCCTTGACAAAAGGCGTAGAGGTAAGTTTGAATGAGCCAGCGGCCAATAATATAGGCCACCTTAAGGCCTCTATGACGGCCAAACGAAGAAGCAAGCACTCAGATAAAATAGCCGGTCACCCATCCAAGTATGAAACTTTCAGAACGTTGCTGAATCCATTATTAGGAACAATTTTAAATAAGATCCAAAAATGATTTGAAAATATTATGATGGGTGACCGTGGTTAACATCTGAGTGTTTCTGAGGGTTCAAGCGTCGCACGTTCAATGGCCGCCAAAACTATGATGGGTGGCCGCTAGTAGAAAACCTTGTGCTTTTGAAGGCTTCATACGAGGCGTACAAATATCCGAGTTCAAATTCAAAGGCAGCCAAAACTATGATGGGTGGCCGCTAGTAGAAAACCTCTGGGCTCCTCCGTGCTTCTGAGCGTTAAACTTACTACTGATAACAAAACTCAGCACTAAATTAGTTTTATACCATTTGATTGACCACTCTGGGCATGGCCGTTCTTAGTCTAACCTTAAGACAGCCGAGTGCTTCTGATTGGTGTTTCTGAATAGGGCTTGAGGCGTTTGTGAATCAGGGCTTGAGACGTTTGTAGTTGTCTAGATGACTGTTTAAGTGTTGTGCTAGTTGGTCCGCGCGAGCGAAAGACGCCTGTAAAGAGAGAGGAATAGGGATTAAAACTGAATGTTTTTATAAATAAATACAAAATTTAAAATTTAAAAAACCCCCACTTCTAAACCTTACCCTAACATGTCATATTTAAAGTCATGGTTACCTTACCATGTTCTTTCAATATCATTGAAGTAGCACGGTACCAAATTTCAAATCGATCGGACATAAGGAAGTTAGTCAGATCCCCTCGCCAACTATTAAAAAGCAGATCTTCAAACGGCTGAACAAATTTTCATGAAACATGGCTAAGAACACTCGGGGTAAAATTATTTATGACACTAAAAACTAAACTAAAATCGGTCCATCCGTTTGGGAGCTACGATGCCACAGACAGATACACAAATAAATAAGTAAAATAAAATAAATATGATCACGACTGTGATCCCCAGGCTCGGTAGACATCTCAGATCTTTGACGACCTCAGTGGCGCAGCGGGCGAGAGTCCGCCTGCGACGCAAGAGGTTGCGGGTTCGATTCCCGCCGCGGAACAAATTTGTGTACGATCTGCAGAAATTTGTTCCGTTGGTCTGGGTGTTTTCTATGTATAATAAAAAAATATCTATCTATGTATATAATGTAAGTATTAAATATATCAGTTATCTAGTACCCATAACACAAGCTTTGAGTAGCTTACTTTGGGGCTAGATGATGCTGTGTGGATTGTCCAGCATTATTTATTATTTATTTATCTTAAGTCAGAGGTACGTCCAAACATGATATTTGGTACATGCCCACATTTTGCACAGTGGTTAGTATTCCGTGCGTGACAGGTTGCAAGACCATCGACGCTTATAAGAATACTAACCTATGACACCCACCTTAGATTTTTTGTTTCTTGGGTATATCGGTTTCCTTTTATCTAATGGAAAAACTTATTGGTGCACGAACCGGTTTGAACCCACGACTTTTGGATCGAGGCAGGGATGCGACCATTACACCACCAGTGCTTTTTTGAATGTTTTTATGAAATTTAATGATCACGATCGCCATTGTAGTTCCTAGGTTTAGAACTCGGATGTTTAGGTCTTTTGGGATACCTAAAGATAGTCAGAGGCACGTCCGAGAGAAAGTTTGTGAACAGCGCCATCTAGTGAGCACCAGGCTCACCTTGCACACGACGCATCGGTAGAGTTGCTTGGCGTGGTTCTGCAGGTGCCTGGTGAGCGAGTGCACGTGCGTGAACCGCTTGCCGCAGTGCGCGCACGAGTGTGCGCCCGCGCCGCCGGGGGACGCGGCGCGCGGGGGGGAGTGCGCCGACGCCGTGTGCCGCTTCAGCTGCTCCCACGTGTCGAACGTGGCGCTGCATTGCGAGCAACGACCTGTAAAACGGGTATTACACTACACGGTATTCAGGGCCCGGTAGTAAGGGAGCCGAACGCCTAGCCTCTACGCCTTACGCCCTGACTCTTATTACACCACTCTTATTTAGGGTAAGGCTCCCTGAATAAGCTAGTGTAATAAGTACTTAAGTTAACATTCATGAAGCTGCGTACGGATAGCGCGTTCCTGTGTTACGCGTAGTTGGGAAACACTGTCTACGCGTACATTGGATACGCGTACAGCTCCACGGGCCGCCGCGAGCCTGTACGAGCCCCAGTCATTCGCCATGAAACTCGAAGAACACGCGTGTCTATTCATCTTGCCGTCCGAATATAGCGTACACGGTCGTGTGCGTCCTCTTTGACGCGCGACCAAAAACCGACCGACGCCGGCTCGCGCGGTACGCGTTCCCCAAGAGTGTACGCGTAGGTACTACACGTATGGACATGGCGTTCCGGACACGCGTAAACTGAATATGCGTACCAGTGTACGTGCTATCCGTACGCACCTTGACATTACTCCGTAGCCCACGCGTGACAATCACTCGTTAAAAAGCACAGACATTTTGACATGACACGAACAAAGCCATTGTACGTGTTATGGCAAAATGTCTGTGTTAATTATTAACCGTTATGGCAAAATATGGAGTTTTTAGTATATTCTACATTTTGCCATAATGGTTGATAGCTTATCCAATGTTTCCATAAAGAGTTGATGTCTAAGCAAAGGTTTGCCTCAATTGTTTGCCTAAATAACCAACAAAGGTTTGCCTAAATAACCAAAGGTTTGCCTAAACAACCAAAGCTTTGCCTAAATAACCAAAGGTTTGCCTAAATAACCAAATGTTTGCCTACCGGTTGATGGTTTGTTTGTCTTTATTGTTGATGGCTTGTTTGTCAAAATTGTTGATGGCTTGTTTGTCTAAATTGTTGATGGCTTGTTTGCCTAAACGGTTGATGGCTTGTTTGCCTGAAAGATTAATGGATTGTTTGCCTGAACGGTTGACGGCTTGTTTGCCTGAACGGTTAATGGCTTGTTTGTCTAAATTGTTAATGGCTTGTTTGCCTAAACGGTTGATGGCTTGTTTGCCTGAAAGATTAATGGATTGTTTGCCTGAACGGTTGACGGCTTGTTTGCCTGAACGGTTGATGGATTGTTTGCCTAAACGGTTGATGGCTTGTTTGCCTAAACGGTTGATGGCTTGTTTGCCTAAATGATTAATGGGTAGTTTGCCTGAATTGTTGGCGCGTTATTTGCCTCCATGGTTGATGGCTTGTTTGCCTAAACGGTTGATGGCTTGTTTGCCTGAATGGTTTACTAACTGTCACGTTCGTCCTGCGTGTGCTGCTCCTTGTGCGCGGTCAGGTCGTCGTCGTGCTCGAAGCAGCGACTGCAGGTCGGACAGCGGATCGTCATCGCACCCCGATGTGCTTCAGCCCTGTATACATTATATAGATTATAAAAAAAAAAAAAAAAAAATATGATCACGACTATAATCCCCGGGCTCGGTAGATATTTTATCTCCTCAGATCTTTGGTTACTTAAATCTTTTGAGGATATCTAAAGTCAGAGGCAAGTCCAAACATGACATTTGGTACATGCCCACATTTTGCACAGTAGTTAGTATTCCGTACGTGACAGGTTGCAAGCCCATCGCCGCTTATAAGAATACTAACCTATGACGCACACCTTCGAATTATTGGTTCTAGGGTATGCCGGTTTCCTCACGATGTTTTCCTTCACCGTTTAAGAGCACTGGCATTGCGCACATAAATTTTTCGAATGGAAAAACTCATTGGTGCACGACCAGGTTTGACCCCACGACCTTCGGATCGTGAAGCCGGTGTGCTACCACTACACCACCAGCGCTCTAATAGATTATATTATATATATTATATTATAAACGCGAAAGTTTGTAAGAATGTATGGATGGATGGATGAATGTATGTTTGTTACTCTTTCACGCTAAAACGGCTGAACGGATCTGAATGAAATTTGGCACAGATATAGATTATGGTCTGGAATAACACACAGGCTACTTTTTATCCCAAAAAAATGTACGGTTCCCGCGGGATAGCGATGTTTTTGTTTTTTAAGGTATCACGTGGGCGAAGCCGCGGGCGGAAGCTAGTTATATTATATTATAGTACCTGGATGACTGAAAAAAATCTTATACCTTTAAACGAGCAATTCTTGTATATTTGTATATATACAGGGTGTCCCAAAAAGTAGTGTCAAGCGAAAGTCCAGAGAACACCCCTTGGGGTACCCGAATCACCCCCATGTATGTTCCGCGATTTTTTATAGTTTTCGAGTTATGATTTTTTTTCCGAATTTTTGAAAATTTACTTGAACAGTTTAAGACATTCTTAAAAAAAAGTAGAAAACTTTCTTGAGATATTTTTTTTGCTACTGATTTATTATGAGTTGTTCTTTTATGTATAAAATAATCAGCTACGTGACACGGCAGACTGACGCCGTGTAAATGCCAACGTCAGTCTGCCGTGTGTACACCAGAAGAACTGACGAAATACTGACTGCAACACTGACGGCATGTAAACAGTGAGAGTTAGTTCTCGGCGCCAGTACTGACTTCAGCTGTGTGATTCTGTAAGACCTCATTCTAAACTTCGTATCTGAATCCGCTGTGAGTTTCTTGATTGGCATTCTAAAAACTCGGTTGATAATTCGAATTTACACTAGCGCCACTCTTGCGAGCGTGTCAGCGAGTTGAACTAAATTGACGGAGAGATTTTGACAGATAAAGTATGAGATGACATAAGAAGTGGCATTCTATACGGTAATTCCCTAGTTTCTTCGACGCTCGCTTCACACTCGAACCCGATTCAAAGTGTCAAATAAAAAGCGTCTTATGCGAAGTGAGAGTGAATAGCGATGTGAGATGCGAGTTGATGTTTAAATTTTACAGAATCAACGTACTGACTTTACAGTGTGTACACTGAAAGAAATATCCTCGACTACTGACGAAATACTGACTGCCTACTGAATCTGAAACTAACTCGTGTTATTTAGATTCAGTATGCCAACTACATCAGTACAAAGCACTGACGACAGTTACTGACCCTGTATAAAGCTGCCTTTAGTTCTCGGCGCCAGTACTGACTTCAGTTGCGAGTCAGCTACTGACCCTGTGTAAAACTGTCTTAATACTCACTTGTGTGTGTATAACTTCTCTCTCCGCGGAAAGGTCTCGTTACAAATATCACATTCGTAACGGTCGGAGTTCCTCGCGCGAGATCTGGTGGTGCCATTTCCTCGGTTCTGGTGACTCCGTCGGTGGATCCTGAGAATGTGCCAGTATTTTAAAGAGAGTGGTTTAGTGGTACATACATAACATTAATAAATAATAAATAAATAATGCTGGACAGTCCACACAGCATCATCTAGCGCCACAGTAAGCTACTCAAAGCTTGTGTTATGGGTACTAGATATTTATTTATTTATTTATTTATTATTAAGCACACAAAACAGAACACAATCAAAGCATTAAAAATAGAAAGACACAATATTATGATCTAGATTGTATCCCTAAGTATGTGTACATAGCATGATTTATACAGAGCAGATCTGTGTATCCAAATATTGGAGACGAAAATTAAACATGTTTAAAGCACGAGTAAAATTAATGTACGATAATATTTTTACAATAAAAAGAAAAAGTAAGAAAGAGAAAAAAGTAGATAATAACTGATATATTTAATACATTATGAGATATGGAAATAGATACGTGATCAGATTGTCCCACCTATCTAATGATAAGTTAACTAAGATAGCAAATGTATTGTTAATTGTATAAAGACAAGGTCTCACGTAAGATCTAATATATAAGATGTTGTTGGTGAAGAATAAGGATAGAATTGGATTTGGATAGGAATCTGCCAAGATGTAGCTGTGTACTCATTTACGTCCTGCCCCCCCTCTACTACGATATAACAATTATATACATAGATAGATATTTTTTTATTATACATAGAAAACATCCAGACCAACGGAACAAATTTCTGCAGAACATACACAAATTTGTTCCGAGGCGGGAATCGAACCCGCAACCTCTTGCGTCGCAGGTGGACTCTCGCCCGCTGCGCCACTGAGGTCGTCTTACATACATAAAATCACGCCTGTTTCCCGACGGGGTAGGCAGAGACCACGGATCTCCACTTGCTACGATCCTGACATACCTCTTTTGCTTCATTCACTCTCATTACATTCTTCATACATGCGCGTCGGTTTAGGGTACTCTTGACCTGGCCTCAAAGTAAGTAAATCCTTTATAGGGCTTTATATATACGAGTATAATATAAGTTTACTTGATGTTGCTTGACGTTGCTTGACGTGTACATTCACTCACTAGAGCCTGACTTGTGTCATACTTGTGTGATGCATAACAGGTAATTTCGAGTGTACTATATTTTTATTTACCTACTTCATGTTGCTTGACGTTGCTTGACGTGTACATTTACTCATTTGTGTGGTGCATAAAACTTAACTTAGAGAGTACTATATTTTTATCTACGTACTTGACGTTGCTTGACGTTGCTTGACCATTTACTCACTTGAGCGTGACTCGTGTGGAGTACCACTTTTTGCAGATGTGGCACTGGTAGCTTTTATCGGGCGA
Organism: Cosmorhoe ocellata; assembly: GCA_963675405.1. Taxonomy (NCBI): domain Eukaryota; kingdom Metazoa; phylum Arthropoda; class Insecta; order Lepidoptera; family Geometridae; genus Cosmorhoe; species Cosmorhoe ocellata. Next base: position 3,183,609 of record OY776273.1, read on the forward strand.
TTCATTGTCGCTTTCCGAGATCTCGTCGTGACTGGTCGCCGCCGGCTCCGCCAGTCGCTCCGGATCCGGTTCCGAGTCGGAGCCGGACTCGGTGCGGGGGTAGGGCGTCGCTGCCCACGGGGGGGTAGGGTAAGTGCTGGAAAATGATTATAATGATGATAATAGTAGGTGAAGAGTCTGGAGAGTTCTGGTGGTAGCCCCACCTTCCAATCCTAAGGTTTTGTATTTGATTCTGTACGTCTACCATGAGTCATAAATTTTATTATATGCGTTTAATCAGCCAATAAGAATGATAGTGTCACGGGAAAGTAAAATTTCCCTTCACTCTACTAGTAGAGCCAAGCGGTAGTGCCAAAGGGAAGTAGTGAGTTGTTAGTGTTACATTTAGATCAGTAGGTCTACCATGAGTTTTCACAATCTACACTCGCTAGCGACTGTAGTTAAAAAAATTGTATGAAAACTTGTACAGCGCCTCTAGCGGATAGTTGGGTACTAAAACGTCACGTAGTTAACTATCCTACGTCACAGAGTACTACAGCGACTGTAGTTTGCGCTCATTAATTTGCTTAGAATTTGGTACCATGAGTAACAATTTTGACAGATGTCATAGTAATTACTACTGTAGTAACGTCAGCCGATCTAAATGTGACAACTCGGGGTAGACGTACTGACCTGTTCTGCAGGGCGTCAGTCTCGGTGTTCTGCGTCTCGGCGTCTGACTCCGAGTCGGAACTGTCCGAGGAGTCGGAACTGCCTGAAGATGATGATGAAGAGGATCCCGAACTGGAACTGCCTGTTGGAGAAATGCGTATTGAAATTGAGTATTTGAAAATATGAATGTTTTTTTAATGTATTTTAAAATTATTGATATTTAAGGCAAGAAACTTAAAAAAATGAATTTTCAATCTAAATATATATAACTCAAAGTTGACTGACTGACTGACTGACTGACTGACTGACTGACTGACATAGTGATCTATCAACGCACAGCCCAAACCACTGGACGGATCGGGCTGAAATTTGGCATGCAGGTAGATGTTATGACGTAGGCATCCGCTAAGAAAGGATTTTGATTAATTCTACCCCCAAAGGGATAAAATAGGGGATGAAAGTTTGATTTTGTTTTTCAAGGTATCACGCGGGCGAAGCCGTGGGCGGAAGCTAGTTAGTAAAATAAATCACGTGACTATAAACGCGCCATGATTGTTCACCATGGTTGTGACGTCACAATGTTAACGTACTAATATTATAAACGCGAAAGTTGGTAAGAATGCATGGATGTCTGGATGTATGTTTGTTACTCTTTCACGCTAAAACGGCTGAACGGATCTAGATTAAATTTGGCACAGATATAAATTATAGTCTGGAATAACACATAGGCTACTTTTTATTCCGAAAAAATGAACGGTTCCCGCGGTTGTTTTTCAAGGTACCACGCGGGCGAAGCCGTGGGCTTAAGCTAGTATAGAATAAAACAAAGTAGCTTCCTTTGTACGCTTAGATCTTTTAAATTACGCAACGGATTTTAATGCGGTTTTCATCAATACATAGAGTGATTCAAGAGGACGATAGAGGTAGATCAGTCTAAAAATGCACGCCCCTCCAATGTATTTGCTACTCTATTTCCTCTACATACGGTACAAGTACACGTGGAGGGGCGTGCATTTTTAGATTGAAACATTTCTACCACAGTATCTCTACGCACCCTATAATTTGGGCATCTAATAATTTACTTACCGGAACCCGAACTGCTGCTATCAGAGTCAGAGCTATCTTCAAGTTTCTCATATCTGTCTGTCTCTACTCTTCTAGACGATCGAACAGAAGCACCTGTCAAATAATAAAATAAATAAAGCACCTGTCAAATAATAAAATAAATAAATATGATCACGACTGTAATCCCCAGGCTCGGTAGATATCTCCTCAGATCTTTAGTTACTTAGATCTTTGAGGATAATTATCTAGATGTATGGTCAGAAGCAGGGGTTGGTGTCAAAATCCCCTTAGAGTTTTCCCTTTAAGGCCCAGAATACTCGTCACACTATTCCTTACGTAAAAGGGACAAAAAAAAGTGACATAGGTCCGTATAGCAACGCGGATCTCCGCGGAATCAGACATAGCACGAAGCGAAATACCCAAAAGACAAGTAAGTAGAGTGCGGCATGATAATATGGCTGCTCTGAATTACATAACGAAAGCGACAATTTATAAAAAACTTAAATATGTTCAAGAAAATAGCTTATTTCAAAAAAAGGGCTGAGACGATTTGTTTCAAATTAACTGATGTACATTCATGTGAAATAGAAATTCAAAATACCTTACTGTTCTGGATAAATTAGGGAATTTCTGAATTTTCAGAGGTGTTTTTGACATGATTTTTAACCAAGGTTTTCTAACTAATTCGTGTTTTAGCTCCGGTTGATTTATCACTTATATCCTGGAGTATCGTGTGGTAATAGAATGATTAGGGTTGCAATACTTGCAATTTTCAAAATTCTGGCCCTTAAAGGGGATTTATGAGTCTTTTAGTATCAAATCCCTTTTGGAGAAGAAGTATTTAAGTTCAAGGGGATTTTGAAACTCGAATTCCCAAAATTCCCTTTATAGGAAAAAACATGATTTTTTGCACTTACCCACATTTTGCACAGTGGTTAGTATTCTGTATAATATGACAGGTTGCAAGCCCATCGCTTATAAAAATACTAACATTGACAATTTATTATTATTATTAAACGGGTATTTATCGCGTTCTAATTACCTATTTATTTTCCCAACGTTTCGACAGGTTTGCACGCTGTCGTGGTCATGGGTAGACTTAATACTAATAATAATGAGTTCAGATCGCGTAAGTTTAAAAGTAAATATTGACGAATTTGACGCACACCTTCGAATTTTTTGTTCTAGGGTATGAAAGTTTCCACCCTAAGGGTAACGTACTAATGAGACACCCTGTATATAGTAAAGTACACACCGTCAGAGCTTCGGACGGGTATGACGTCATCGTCGATCCGTTGCACGCCATCTGACGACGGCCTTTTGAAGTTAGCCGCGAGCATGTGTGCTTCAAACATATCATCCTGTAAATAAGGAATTAGGATTATCTTCTGATGCATTCGATTGTTAGCTTTGTCGCTCTAGTTTTTATATTTTTTCTCGTGTTATTTTACTGTGTAATTTAGGTGGGTATTTTTCAGTGAATTGTTATAGTTATGGTATTTTTACAATAAAGCCAGAGTTCTTAGTAGTAGAATAGTTCCTTTCTAAATCCATCGGAAGAAATCCCGACAATTTTGAACATAACAGCCACCTTTTTAAAATTGACTTGACAATTTGACTATGACTCTGTGACATTTACAAAAAAAAACTTGAGAGGTGTCAAGGGACACCCGGATGGAACGAAGTTCCTTTCCTTGCTTTCTATGAGAGAGAGAGAGAGAGAGAGAGAGAGAGAGAGAGAGAGAGAGAGGGAGAGAGAGAGAGAGAGAGACAGAGAAACGTCGTTACGACTTTTCGTGAGATTTTTTTCCGTCTAGCCCCCTTTCGCAACGCGAGATAAGGAACTTCGTTCCAAAAGTACTTATTAATCTATCAACTATCTGGTTCCCATAGTACAAGCTTTGCTTAGTTTGGGGCTAGATGGCGTTGTGTGAAATGTACACCAATATTTATTTATTTACTACCAACTGAGATGTAGAATATACAAGTACATACATACCTTATCAATATTCGCGTATTTTTCATGAATGTGTCTCAAGGCGCGTAGATTTTCATCAAGACTAAGGGAGTCGGAGGCACCGCCTGGTGACCCTGGGGATAACGTGGAAGTGAGACACCCTGGAGTGGTGACAGCCCTAGCTTCTTAAAATAGCGAATTCAAACCCCCTAGCATGAGCAGTTGAGCACCAAGGAAGAGAAGTCATAACACACAAAAGTGTCATGTTTTTTGCGATTTCCCCGCCAATTATACATGGGGTTTGTTGGTTGGCCAAATCAGAATTAGGGTGATGGGCTTGCCACTTGTCACGTAAGGAATCTGGATAAAAAAGTCCGGAAATCCCATTCACAGGGGATTTCTGGGTTCTAAAGCTTCACACTCCTTTGCGAACCGGAAGGGGATTTTTGGGTAAAAAGGTTCGGAAATCCCCTTCGCAGGGGATCATCACAGGGGATTTCTGGGATAAGTAATAGTTCATACCCAAATTTGCTTCTTCATCGCTGTCGAGAGAAATAGGCTCATTGTTGGCGGGCATTAGATTACTTCGAACGCGAATTTCTGAAACAACAAAAATATTTATTTCAAAAATAATCCTACTAATACTATAAACGCGAGAGTTTGTAAGAATACATAATATGGATGTATGTTTGTTACTCTTTCACGCTGAAACGGCTGAACGGATCTGGATGAAATTTGGCACAGATATAGATTAAAGACTGGAATAGCACATAGGCTACTTTTTATCCCGGAAAAATTTATGGTTCCCGCGGGATAGATTTGTTTTTGTTTTTCAAGGTACCACGCGGGCGAAGCTAGTAGTTAAATAAATAATAGTTAATGATATTATTGTTTGTAGAAGTACAGCCGTGTGATTCTGTAAGACCTCATTATAAACTTCGAATCTGAATCCGCTGTGAGTTTCTTGATTGGCATTCTAAAAACTCGGTTGATAATTCGAATTTACACTAGCGCCACTCTCGCGAGCGTGTCAGCGAGTTGAACTAAAGTGATGGGGAGATTTTGACAGATAAAGTATGAGATGACGTAAAGAGTGGCATTCTATACGGTAATTCCCAAGTCACTTCGACGCTCGCTTCGCACTCCAACTCGATTCAAAGTGTCAAATAAAAAGCGTCATAAGCGAAGTGAGAGTGAATAGCGATGTGAGTTGCGAGTTGATGTTTGAATTTTACAGAATCGACCTACAGTAAAAAGGGGAGGCATTAGGGGAAAGGGGGGAGGTTAGTCAATAAAAAACTTACGTCCTGCTTGTGGCTGTCTGCTTTGCAATTGGTCCTTTCTCGGTCTGCCTCTCTTGCCTTTCACCTTTTCAGTTTGAGGTGTCTGTGGAAATTAAAATTGAAAAATATTTTATTCAGTACAATCACAAGGATCGCTTTGAAACGTCTTACATGCTAGGTGAATCTATGTATTGTGTCAATTCCAACCTAACCCAAGTACGAGAAGAACAGGCAAGGAACTCGTCTCGGTCCTAGCGCTTTTTTGTATGATCCCTCTACAAAAAAAAATGTGGACATTATCGCAATGATTGGATTTTTGTTAATCACGATATTCTAGTAAACTGTTTATAACATTGCGCACATAAATGTTTCGAATAGAAAAACTCATTGGTGCACAACCAGGTTCGAACCGACGACCTTCGGATCGTGAAGACGTTACCACTACACCACCAGTGCTCATGTTTTTTTATTCTGTAACGGAGCAAGATCTGTACATGAAATTTTTGGTTTATTTTTTGAGGATAGATTAGTAACATACGAACGGCACTTTTTAGAATTTTAGTCTGTCTGAGTCTGTATGTCTTTTTGAAACACCTATTCCACTAAGTTCAACTATAAGTTCAACCGTTGAACTAATTGCACCAAAAAATTCCAGTTCTTTCAACTTTGTTATTTTTTTCTAAAAATTGAACTTTCTGGACAATATTGGTGCTATTAGTTCAACTTTCTGTCACAATGGCCCTCCGATACAGTAGTTCAACTGAGTAGTTCAACTAGTTGTACAAAGTTTTATTCCATGACGGTTTTCAATACTATTTAGTCAGGAAATACAAAAATTCTCAATCTGTATGGAGGTGCAAAAACTTTCGGTCAAATAAGTGTAGTGGAACTGTAACTGTGAGTGAGGTAAGATCAATCCTGAACTCTTATATAATGTACCCTGTATGTACCTATATTTATTTCAAAAATTTGAAGCTATCTACCAGGATATCAGTAATGTTAGAGATCTTTTAAATGCTTTGGAAAAAGCACTTCTGCCTTGTTCATGATGTCCTGGTACCTACCTATTTCACGTTCAACTTAACGAAATTATAAATTAACTACAAATTAGCTATTTTTTCAGAGTCCGTCAAATATACTGAAAAAGAAAATACATTCTTTTGCTTGCTTGCCCAACATAAATGAAAATATTGTTTACAATGTAAATATTTTTTATGTACAATTGGAGCTGCTTAATGGAGAAATCGATGTATCGTTATTTTTAGAAAAGTTGCGTTATTAATATTGAAATAGGCAGGTACCTAGTACCTACTAGGACATCAGAAACAAAGTAGAAGTGTTTTTTCAAAGCAACTATAATCTCTGTAACATTTCTGTTATAAATTTTACAGCTATCATAAAACCTTAACCTCTTATATGAATGTATTCCTGGTAGTTTTGGCTAAAACATTACCTAATTTTTTCTAAATAATATAAGTTATTTTACCTCTTAATGTTTTTTCACTCGTGAAAATTTCGCCACTCCAAATAGTAAACTTAAGTACTTAGCAGAATCCAACATTTTTGGAATTGATAATAAACAGTCAAAATTTCACGAATCCACAATTAAAAGAATTCAAGATTCTAGGAAGGAAAACCCAGGGGATTCGCTTGTATTTTTTGTAGTTGGACTAATGATACAGTGGTGTATTATTTGTACAACTAGTTGAACTACTCAGTTGAACTACTGTATCGGAGGGCCATTGTGACAGAAAGTTGAACTAATAGCACCAATATTGTCCAGAAAGTTCAATTTTTAGAAAAAAATAACAAAGTTGAAAGAACTGGAATTTTTTGGTGCAATTAGTTCAACGGTTGAACTTATAATTGAACTTAGTGGAATAGGTGTTTTGAAATCGCATAGTCGAAACTACGTGATGTATTTTGATGAAACTTAACATAATGCTAGCGTGTGGAGTGATAACATACAATAGGTAAGCCAAAATATTTTTATTGTCATAATCCCCACCAACCACGATAGTAAATGTTGGTAGGGAAAACGCCAAAAAATATTTGCGTTTTGTCATAATCCCCACTGGTGGGGACAGCTTAGTGGGGATTATGGCAATATACCGCCTATACTATAGACCTCTAGAGAGAAGATCTTAGATATGTCATCTCACTCACTATCAATAACATTTGCGCGTTTCGCGAACGAAGTCACAGGTACAGCTAGTTTTGCAATAAATACTACTTTATAGTTTGAATTCGAATGTCTTGATAAATTTAGTGAACGGAAAATACATGGAAGCATTCGTTGACCCCACAAAAAATGTGCTGTGTTAGGCGGGGCTTGTCAAAACATATATCAAAACTCCACACGCACACACTCCACGGCAATTTGCACCCAAACGTCGAGGGAATAAAGTCGACATTAATCAAGTTTTGGCAAATCCACGAAGGAGTTTCGATGTGTGAAGTTTTGCGAATATTTCCCTTGAAGTAATGCTTCCATGTTTTTTTCGTTCACTGTCGTTAATGCGTGGTATGGGCATGTTATGAGGAGAGATGAATATCATGTGACGAGGAGAGTGTTAGGTATGAATGTGGATGGATACAGGGGTAGAGGTAGGACGAAGAAAAGATGGATGAACTGTGTGAAAGATGACATGAGTAAGAAAGGAGTGAGTACTGAGATGACGGATGATAGACAGAAATGGAAGAAGATCACATGTTGTGCCGACCACACATAACGTGGGAAAAGGGCAGGAAGATGATGATGATGATAATAATGTCGTAAAATACTTACGCTGTCATTTTTCTTCGCATTCGGCGTTCGCTTCGTATATTTACGTTTGACGCGGGGCGTTGCTTCTCCTGTGGACGAGGAAGCGCCAGAATCTGAAACGAGTTCCACCAATCAGCGTTGAGACGAAGCTAGCACGCGAATATTCAACCAATCACGATCGCGGATTTCAATGACGAAACGTTTAATTTGTGCAAGTTCGTTTTTTAGTTAGATCACATGCATATGATACTAAATACATATATTGTATATACTTATACATAATTCATTAATATATACTATTATAAAGCTTAAGAGTTTGTTTGAACGCGCTAATCTCAGGAACTAATGGTTCGAGTTGTAATATTATTGATGTGTTGTATAGTCCATTTATCGAGGAAGGCTATAGGCTATATAACATCACGCTACGACTAATAGGAGCGGAGCAACATTGAAAAATGTTGCAAAAACGGGAAAAATATAAGTTGCGCAAGAGTTGACTAGTTTACTATAATAAAACTGTATAGCTGAGCGAAAGTATTGAAAATTTGTATTGGGGTAGACTGGGGTAGCTTAGACTATGTATAAACAGAAACAGTATTTTTTTAATTTGTGTCTGTAGGTCTACCATGAGTTGTCACATTTAGATCGGCTGACGTTACTACAGTAGTAATAGTACGTTACTATGACATCTGTCAAAATTGTTACTCATGGTACCGAATTCTAAGCAAATTAATGAAGCTCAAACTACAGTCGCTGTAGTACGCTGTGACGTAGGATAGTTAGCTACGTGACGTTTTAGTACCCAACTATCCGCTAGAGGCGCTGTACAAGTTTTCATACATTTTTTTAACTACAGTCGCTAGCGAGTGTAGATTGTGAAATCTCATGGTAGACCTACTGTCTGTCTGTCTTTTTGTAATCGCATGACTCCGAAACTACAAGACGGAATTTGTTAAAACTTAATTGATTGAATGCTAGCTATACTATAGAATACATTTTCGTTATGTCAAAATATAATATTTTTTGATTTTGAATAATGTATATTGGCAGTAGGTACCTATATATTATATTGAATATAAAAAACTGCCCACCAATATATAACATATATAATAAGATTTCACATACTAATATAAATACTTATAATTTTTTTTTAAATAGTTCTAGTAGTCTACTTAGATTTTTAGTTTATCTACAAAATACAAGTTGAAAAATTTAAAAGCCGATTTCAACACATTTCTAAATAAATAAATTATAATTATTTTGAATAATTAAAGTAATATTTTAGCTTTCTAGATATTTAATACGTTTTCATCAAACATGCATACAATGATATTTAAAAGTAAAATTTATTGAAAAACCGAATTTGAAAAACATGCTTTACTCTGGCCATTTCTTTCAAAAATATTTCAAAGTTACCTACAATTTTTAAATTTTACCCACACCAATTTTTACCCAAATGTTTCTACCCAACCACAACATAAATTTCTACATACAAAATTCGTCTGTATCCCAACGGATTAGGCGTTATTTCTACATGCATGCACAAACTACGATTACCTTTTCTCCTAACCCGCGCGAGTCTAGCATTTCTTCGCATAAGTAATTTCATATGAGCCTCGCTCATCTTTCTCGGTGCGATTTTACCCGACATTTTACCCGACATTTGGGGTAATATCCGAGCGTTTTTAACTGGCAACATTTTGGAGCCGCGCGGCGATGGCCGGTAGTTCGTGGATTTTACTTTGGTGGCGGTCTTCACTAAAGCGGTGAAATAAAGCGTGTTATATGGTGTTGTTTCAGAGCAAATACCAATGGGAGAGAGAGAGAGAGAATATTATTACAAAAAGAGATATTAAAATAAGAACGACTAAGCTAAATAAAAAGTTGAGTAATACCTACATTATTATTTGTATCTGAGGCAATTAAATGCGTATTTGTCCGTCTACTTGTTATTAAAAAAAAACTGAAGTTCATTGAACTTTGTCACATACGGTTGTGCAACATGTGGGCATGTGCTTTAAAATTATGTATAGACGTGCCTCTAACTACTTCCCTTTTGATATGCTCAAAGATCTAAGTAACTATGAGTTAAAAGAAAAGTGTACCAGTCTGGGGATTACAATGTTGATATTTTTTTATCCTTGTCAATCTAATGTCAATGAAAAAAGATGGCAAATTAAAATTAATTTTAGCTATAAATGGTTATGATAACTTTCCACAATATTATATTGATATTTGCTCCGATTGTTTAGTAGCGGATGTACACATTCAGGTATATTTTAGAATTAAGAGTTGGCAACACTGAAATACTTTTATTTCCTTTTTAATTCTTGTTTTTTGTCTATTTAAAATAAATAATAAATAAATAAATTAAAATCAGTTTATTGCAGGCACAAAAAAGACCCATATCACTCAAAAAATAACAATAAGAATAAAAATTTTAAAAATACAAAAATAATACAGAGTATCTATTTTCTATTTCCATCCATGTGGACAGAAATCCAGTGTCTGTAGATGGGATTTAAGAAGTTCTATTGAAATAGTGCAGTTATTTGATTCGGGCATGGCTCTGTGGACAACTATTACAAAGTTTTTATGCGTGCACCATCCGCCCGTAAAGTCTCAAAATGCCTCAGCAAAACGGGATAGACCAGTCTGTATTCTTTAGTTTTTTGGATGAACTTCGTAACTTAGCAAAGGACAATGGGCAAAAATGTTTGACCGTGGTAATTTATGTCATTAAATAGACATTTTGATGTAGAAAAACGTCTACCATGCGTCCACTTTGTGCTTAGTACTAATTCCTGGGTACATGGTTAGTGGCAAGTGAAAAAAGAGTTACACGAGAATTACAATTATATTATATTCAACCAATGAAACAACTTTACACACGGCTTGGTACAAACAGAAAGGGTTGCCCGCTACTACGAATGATTACCCTAAAATTAAATTTCTGTTGGTGTTTCCAACAGTGTATTCGAAGGTCTTAATGCTTGAAAATATTTCATCCAGAATGTGTACATAATATTAGTAAAAATGTTTTGTTAATCACACAAAAAACATTGCTTAGTAACATTACACAAGAACCTTTTAAGATGGGTCAAAATCCCATACAAACGTAGTTATCATTTATTTCGAAAGTACAATTAAATTTATTTTACTATCCATACTAATACTTCTATACTATTAGTATTTATAGAGGAAATTATTTAGGAAGGTATTTTTGTTTGTAACGACAACTCAAAAAGTACTGGACAGATTTCAAAAATTCTTTCACCATTAGAATGCTACATTATCCCTGAGTAACATAGGCTATATTTTTATATAAAAAATAGATATACTTTTGCTACCCGTGTGAAGCCAATGATTTAAATAATTTCAATGAGAATTGTAATTTCAAAATAAATCAAAAACATCGATCGTATGGAGAGTGATTTTGACTGGGCTTATTTTGAATGGTTATAAAACCCCTGTGATAAGTGAAAAATCCACACCATGTATTTACAAAATATTATGCTGTGACCACACAAAATTTCCAGTATGGTAAAAGGTTCCTTTCGCCACACTGGTCAGAACTGCCATAGTAAAAACCTAAGTATAACAGTGAATGTTAGTGAAGAGAAAGCGCGCACGGGTTACTTTTGTCGCCATAACTGTTTCGTCACTCGACTGGCCTCATAGCTCAGTTGGTAGTAGCTCTGCCTTCTGCGCTGTAGGTTGTGGGTTCGATCCCCACCCAGGATAAACATTTTTGTTATGAACGCAAATCTTTGTTTTGTCTGGGTGTTATTACATATTCTATGTATTTATGTAAAAAAATATATGATTGATCTATATTTGGTTCAGTACAAGCTTGCTTAGTTTGGGGCTAGATGGCGTTGCGTGAAATGTACACTAATATTTATTTATTATTACCAAAACTTCTTAACATTTTTGCTTGGATACCAAAGTTAAGGTGGGATAACAAATTTGGATTGTTACAAAAAGCTAGACAAATCTTTATTTTTTTATTATAGTGAGTTTAAAAATTAATTACACTTACCGGCAGTGCCATGGCGCTTATACTCCTTCTTAGCTTTACGCTCCAACGCTTCTGCAAACAAAGAAAAATATCTAAATTTATATATTGCATATCATTGACTGACTGACTGAAGTACATGTATGAACAGAGCTGTGGAGGGAAAGTTATTTCCTAATTGAATTTTATATTTAAATACAATACTCGAGCAAAGTCACGGGGTGATGCATTAGTAGATACATCGATATTGAAGTCATTAACAATATTTTTATGAAGATTTTTAATACTACCTTAAAACAGTTTCTAGCAATTTTATAATTTTCTGTCTATCTCTTTATGTTTATGTATAATGCAAAATTTACTGGAGCAATTTTGATGGGACTTTCATTGTATTTTACTAAATTTTATTATATTATTATGCTAAAATTAAGTCAAATACTAATTCAAGAGCGCTGGTGGTGTAGTGGCAGCACCCCTGCCTCACGAACCGAAGGTCGTGGGTTCAAACCTGGTCGTGCACCAATGAGTTTTTCCATTCGAAAATGTATGTGCGCAATGCCAGTGCTCTTAAACGGTGAAGGAAAACATCGTGAGGAAACCGGCATACCCTAGAACCAAAAATTCGAAGGTATATGTCATAGATTAGTATTCTAATAAGCGGCGATGAGCTTGCAACCTGTCACGTACGGAATACTAACTACTTTGCAAAATGTGGGCATGTACTAAATGTCATGATTGGACTTGCCTCTGACTACTCTCTTAAGATATCCTCAAAGATCTAAGTAACTAAAAATCTGAGAAGATATCTACCGAGCCTGTGGATTACAGTCGTGATCATATTTTATTAAAATACTAATTTAAAAATTAAAATACTAATTCTAACTGGAATGAATGGGATATATAAAAATCTTACCTGATCCCATACCGTTTTCCATCAGATTTCAGCGTCATCACAACTCTACAAATCTAACTACATTGATCCACTGTTTCTTTAGTTCAACAAGTGAACGCATAATAAACATGAAAGTATTCCTTACAAAATGACCCCACAGACATAGAGCCCTGGTAGGCGTGGCTTGTCAGTTTAGCCAAAGAATTAAATCAAAAATTTACAGAAGCTTATTACAAGTTACATACCATTTTAAGCCCAAACATCGAGGGAATATGTCAAACTAGCTGTCCCGCCCGCGACTTCGTTCACATAAAATATCTAAACTGAGTTTTAAACACATCACACAACTCATAAAAATCCCATACTACTTTGACACCCCATTTTACCCCTTTTTGAAGGTTATATTTAAAAATCCTGAAACATGTGTCCATTCGTTTTGCATTTACTGTACACAAACAAAGTTTCAAACCAATCGCACCACCCGTTAAAAAGTTCCCATACAAACAATGACCTCACATTTGACCCCTTTTTGAAGATTATATTGAAAAATCCTGAAACAGGTGTTCATTCATTTTGTATTTACAGTGCACAAACAAAGTTTCATGGAAATCGCTCCACGCGTTAAAAAGTTTCATACTAACGTTTTCACCCTTTTTCACCCCCTTAGAGGTGGAATTTCCAAAAATCCCGCCTTAGTGGGTGGTTTTGTTATAAAAGGAAGCCACCTTCCAAATTTCAGCTTTCTATCTTCAGCGGTTTCGGCTCGGCGATGATCAATCAGTCAGTCAGTCAGTCAGTCAGTCAGTCAGTCAGTCAGTCAGTCAGGTTAAGCTCTTATATAGGTATAGATTAATAAAATTTTGGCAAATCCACGAAGGAGTTTCAATGTGTGTCATGTTTCGCGGATATTTCCCTTGAAGAAATGCTTCTGTTTATATACGTTCACTGAGTTCAACCCATTATTTGTTATCATTCTGTACTATCAAATAAAAACTACGATTTCTGTTTTCTACCCGACTACTAAGCAAAAGGAGGTATAGTGTTTAGGGTATATGTATGTACTAGCTTCCGCTCACAGCTTCGCCCGCGTGTTACCTTGAATAAAAACAAACCTATCCCACGGGAACCGTTCATTTTCCGGGATAAAATGTAGCCTATGTGTTATTCCAGACCATAATCTATAACTGTGCCAAATTTCATTCAGATCCGTTCAGCCGTTTTAGCGTGAAAGAGTAACAAACATCCAGACATCCAGACATCCTCACAAACTTTCGCGTTTATAATATTAAGTAGGATGTTTGTATGTATGAGAGTTTCTTTTGTCGCTGTAGCCCAAACGGCTGTAGGAATTTTGGTATTGAGGTGTTAGGCGAACGCTACACGCTAGATCCATATTGTGATCCGTCAATATATACTATCAGATTACGATATTTATTGACGTGTAGGGTAGTGTATTGACGGATCACAATATTTATCGCTGGATTTCTGGAAATCCTTGTGATCTGATCCAGATCCTGGATCGTGATATTTATCTTGCGTGTAGTGGCCGCGCCGACCCCCCACAGCGCCTGTGTGCGAAACCTATGAAGCGCCTCTTTTTTTCACGAATCTTCATGTTTCAACTTAGGTACCTATGTGTCGCCTGATACGGCAAAAATTTTAAATTTGGTCTATAAAAGTGGTGTACATTTTTTAGGTTTTGCTTATCGATACTCCACTACAAAGAATATGTTGTTGTATAAGTGTATCAAAAATAATTTCGATGGCGGCGCCTCTATTGTCATGGCGCCTGTGTGCGCCGCACACTTCGCACATAGGGGCGGCTCGGCCCTGGTAGTGTCACGCGTCAATATTTATCGCGTCAGAACACAGCGAGACGGCAGCGATGGAGGACCAAAAAATTAAAAACCAGTTCCAAAAGATTATCAAAACAGACATCAGGCATCCGAAAGTAATTTTCGTAGTCGTCCATTTCATCGTTAAGGCGAATTTCGTCCAATAAATTCAGATGTGTATACTTTTCTCTCTTTCGTAGCCAATTCTTCATCCATCGCTTTATTTTTAACCCGTTTATTTAAAGACAGGGCTACAATTATTGCCACACAAGCTCTAATTTTCCTCCGTCTTGGGTCCATCACGTCTGGCTCGTACAAAGAACGCTTCAGTACTGACGCGATACGTATTGATGGTGTAGGGTGTGCTGTGATCCGGCCCAAGATACATCAGTAAATATCATGATAATTATCACAATATTTATTGACGTGTAGCGTTCGCCAGATTCGTCTGGATCAGTAGAGTGTCATAGGCAATACAAAATGTCAAAAAATCCAATATGGCGGCCAAAAAAGCCATTCAAAGTCACGTTAGGTTATTGATTTCCTAATAATATTACAAACGCGAAAGTTTGTAAGAATGTATGGGTGTGTGGATGTATGCGTGTATGGTTGTCTGGATGTATGTTTGTTACTATTTCACGTTGAAACGGCTGAACGGATCTCGATGAAATTTGGCTTAGATTATAGATTATAATCTGCAATAACCCATAGGTTACTTTTTATCCCAGATAAATGTACGGTTACTGCGGGATAGATTTGTTTTTGTTTTTCAAGGTACCACGCGGGCGAAGCCGTGGGCGAAAGCTAGTCTATATATTAGTGTATAAAAACATTACGTGAACTAATTCGCTGAAAATTTATCTAGTAGGTAATTGTATAAAGTTAAAGTCTAAGAACTAAAGAGTTAATAGCTAGATATCCAAGCGAAATATCCAAATCCATAGACTATACTAAATGTCAAATAATCCAAAATGGCAGCCTTAAAAAGCTCACCACTAGGTTACTAGGTTACTAGGTTTGAAATAAATATCAGTTTAGAAACGTTTTTGATTGTACAGAGAAACAGATCATGGTTTAAACCGATAGTTATAAAAACTTGAGAGGTGTCAAGGGACACCCGGATGGAACGAAGTTCCTTTCCTTGCTTTCTATGAGAGAGAGAGACAGACAGAGAAACACGCGCACGCCGCACAGCTTACAACTATAGCAAAAAGTGTCGTTACAACTTTTCGTGAGATTTTTTTCCGTCTAGCCCCCTTTCACAACGCGTTAAGGAAGAATAGCATTAAGGAACTTCGTTTAAAAAAAAAAACAGTAATTCAAAATGTCGGGCATACCTATATTACATACACTACATACCCATCTCTCTGGCGTGTTTCCTAGCGAGATATTCGGGGCTCGTCTTGTCTATGCGCGGGCGCCCGCGTTTCCGTTTCCCGCCGGGCACGGGCACTTCCGGTGCGCGTTCCGCATTCAACATGGCGGCTGGAGGAATAGCATGCTATAAAAAGCGTGGGATGCTTTGCGAAATAAAAGTAAAAAAACATAAATTTCTAGTCTAAACAGTCTACCATGAGTTTTCACAATCTACACTCGCTAGCGACTGTAGTTGAAAAAATGTATGAAAACTTGTACAGCGCCTCTAGCGGATAGTTGGGTACTAAAACCTCACGTAGTAAACTATCCTACGTCACAGAGTACTACAGCGACTGTAGTTTGCGCTTCATTCATTTGCTTAGAGTTTGGTACCATGAGTAACAATTGACAGATGTCATAGTAACGTACTATTACTACTGTAGTAACGTCAGCCGATCTAAATGTAACAACCCATGGTAGACGTACAGTACGGCAGATTCTACTCAATTTGATATTTTACTGTTATTTTAAAAACCTTAATTTTAGAGCTCGTCTTTCAAGTTGATAGCATGAAGATGGAGCACTAAAAGATTGGTTGATAATAAGTTATTTCACGAAGGTTACATTTAAAATTAACTAATATTTTACGATAACCAAAATTGTTTGTTGCGAACAATGACGATAGTGAGAATAATAACGAAACCATTGAGTAGAATAGTCCTCTTAATAGTACAATAATACTTGACCGATCATCTGACATAAACTAACATTTACAGATTAAAAGCAAAACTAACAATTAATTTTATTAACGGTGTTGCCATTTGACAAATATTTGTGCTTTCATCAATAGAAAATCATTCTTGCGTGGTCAACACAAGAACGATTTTACCAAAAAAATATTTAAAAAATTGCTTTATAACATGTTACCACAAGCTCTTTGGGAAATATCAAAGTAATATAACTTTGATATTCGTACCATGACCTGTAAAAATTGTACTGAAGTAGTTACTTCAAGCTTTAAATGGTTTTCGTTTGACGTTTCTGTAACATTATGGTTTGTAAGAGCTTGTGGTACCCAGTTTCACTACACGAATCTAGAATGGAGACAAAGGCTTGTTTATTTTATATGCAATTATTTGTCATTTTGTAACACCATTTATGCTACTTCTAATATTTAAACAAAAATATATCGCAAGCTAAGATTCTTAACTCATCACTTTACTTATTGGCTCTTTATTATACTATAGAGATCTTTTGTTTCTCTCTAAAGCTGAAATAGAAGCCTCTCGCTTCGCTCGCCAACAAGATGTATGGGATTTTATATTTGTTTTACATACTACACAGTTAAATGTTCTTCAAATAAGTACTTTCAATCATTGAGTATTCAACAATATTGTCGGTGAGCAAAGCGAGCTACTTTTTTACCTACTGTCAAGGCAAAAAAAGCCTCTTTTTTCCTACTGTTAAAGCAAAGCGAGCCTCTTTGTTTTTTACTGTTAAGGCCTAATACCCACCTCATAAAACTGCAAACAAACGAACATACCCATTTCCCTAGCCTGTTTACGGGCCGCGAGGTTAGCCATGTACTCTGGGCTAGTCTTGTCCACGCGTGGGCGACCACGCTTACGTTTCATTGGCGTAGTGGTCTCGCTCGATTCGGCTGAAAAGTTATTTTCAAATCATCTTTGTGCAGATGATTTTACAGTGATTTAAAAAAATCACAGGTATTTGTTTCTCTAACACTTAGAGCACAATTTTGATCAAACTGATCTCGAACCAAATATTTTTCTATCTTTGTGCAGATGATTCTACAGTGATTTAAAAAAAATCACAGGTATTTGTTTCTCTAACACTTAGAGCACAATTTTGATCAAACTGATCTCGAATCAAATATTTTCTATCTTTGTGCAGATGATTCTACAATGATTTAAAGAAAATCACAGGTATTTGTTTCTCTAACACTTAGAGCACAATTTTGATCAAACTGATCTCGAACCAAATATTTTTCTATCTTTGTGCAGATGATTCTACAGTGATTAAAAAAAAATCACAGGTACTTGAATTTAATATGAACTCTCCGCTCTAACACTTAGAGCAGAATTTCGATCAAACTGATCTCGAACCAAATTTCTTACAGCTTAGTCCCTTAGCTTAGCGATATTCAAAAGCTAATACAACAGAAATAAGGTTTAAATTGGCACCTACTTGAGTTGTTTCCTTCTCGGCGGCTGGCAATGCAATATGACACTATAGCGTATAAGAATAAGGTTTAGATTGGCACATACCAGAGCTAACTTGCTCCTGTTTCTGTCTTGCAGCGTATAACTCTACCGCTGGTGGTACAAAATGTGAAACCGGCGAGCGATAATCCACTGTTAAGGGTAGACCTGGTGGTACTAGAAAAAAAATAGAATAAATTTACTCTGAAAGTATGTATAAAAATATATTATATATTATATTTTAATATGTATTAAAATCCAATTATTCTAATATTCCACTGTAAGGCCTGCCGTGAAATTCTGTAAGACCTCATTATAAACTTCGAATCTGAATCCGCTGTGAGTTTCTTGATTGGCATTCTAAAAGCTTGGTTGATAATTTGAATTTACACTAGCGCCACTCTTGCGAGCGTGTCAGCGAGGTGAACTAAATTGATGGGGAGATTTTAACAGATAAAGTATGAGATGACGTAAGAAGTGGCATTCTATACGGTAATTCCCAAGTCACTTCGATGCTCGCTTCGCACTCGAACTCGATTCAAAGTGTCAAATAAAAAGCGTCATAAGCGAAGTTAGAGTGAATAGCGATGTGAGATGCGAGTTGATGTTTGAATTTTATAGAATCGACGTACTGGTGGTACTAGAAAAAAATTAAAAAAATTTACTCTGAAACTGAATTAATGTTCAAAAATTTATAATGAATATAAATTTCTAATTATTCAAATATTCCGCTTTTAAGGCTGGAATGGGTGGTGATGGAAAATAATAATAATAAATATACTCTGAAACTGAATTAAAATTCAAAAATGTATAGAAATCTAAATATATATAATTCAAAGGTGACTGACTGACTGACTGACTGACTGACTGACTGACTGACTGACTGACTGACATAGTGATCTATCAACACACAGACCAAACCACTGGACGGATCGGGCATGTTATGACGTAGGCATCCGCTAAGAAAGGATTTTGATAAATTCTACCCCCAAGGAGATAAAATAGGGAATGAAAGTTTGATTTTGTTTTTCAAGGTACCAAGCGGGCGAAGCCGTGGGCGTAAGCTAGTTTGAATATAAAACAGTTAAAATTTCCAAAATCTGTGGAAAAGATTAGACACTGGCTGTGATACTGGTAAACTCTCTACTTTTAAGAGTAGGGCTGTACTAGAAAAAAAAATCTGATACTTTTACTCAAAATTAATGTTCATATATCAAACTTTTAATATAAAAATTCAATTTATTACAATATTCATTCTTGTAGGTAGACTAGGCAGTACTAGAAAAAAACCTCAAAAAATATACACACTATTAATTTAAACATAAATATTCAAAAATCTATAATAATTTTTATGTAAAAACACTTACAAGGTCTCTCTTGACTAGTGTCATCACTCTCTTCCCGTTTAATCCGGGCCAGGCCCGACTCAAGCTGACTTGACTCACAGACAGCCATCTTGTATTATAAGTTAACTAACTTAATATTCACTGAAACAAAAAAAATATCATGATTCATCATCATCATCCTGCCCTTATCCCACTAGGTGGGGTCGGCACAACAGGTTCTCTTCCTCCACTCTCCCCTATCATCCGTCATCTCAGTAGTCACTCCCTTCTTACACATATCGTCTTTCACACAGTCCGTCCATCTTTTCTTAGGACTACTTCTACTCTTATATCCATCCACATTCAAATCCATAACCCTTCTTGTAAAAAAGACTTTTAAAAAATTATCATGATTATAGGTAACATAATCAATCTACACTTTTGACTGGCCTCATAGCTCAGTTGGTAGTAGCTAACTTATAGGAATTAGTCAAAGACAAATGTTTCATATTTAAAACAAAACATTGTCTATTAGACTCTTAGACATTTTGTTTATATTGTGTTTCAAACATGCTTGTAGACCATGATATGATCACAACTGTAATCCCCAGGCTCGGTAGATTATCTCCTCAGATCTCTAGTTACTTAGATCTTTTTCTTCAGTCAGAAGCATGTCCAAATATGATATTTGGTACATGCCCCCAGTTTACATAGTAGGTAGTTAGTATTCCATGACAGGATTTTAACACAGGGTTAGGATGGTTTGTTTTGATTTGTTGTAGCTGTAATTAATATCTCTTTCATAAATGCGCAGATCATAGACATAGACAATATCATTTGAATAAAGAACACCTCTTAGGTTCGGTTTCACTGATTCTAAACATAGAATCAGTGATTAATTCTTGGAAGTTGCTACTAGAGAAAACAACAGTTTTCTATTAACTAGTAAATAATTATTGCGATACCTATTTGACAATGATAATTATTTGTAAATCCTAGATATCTAATACTAGATTCAAAAATAAATGTTTGAAATGCAGAGGCAAGGATTTTCTTAGACAAATAAAGCCAGAATAGGTAAATGAAAAATTATCTTTGACTTTGGCATGTTAAAAATAGTGCTAAACAGTTGCCCATCAGTAAAAAAATAAAGTCAAGTTCTTTTTTCAAATGTTTCAAGTGCAAAGTGTAGGTAGGTAGGTACTGTATAGTGCAGTACAAATTTATACCTATCCTTGGACTGCTGTATTATGGTTTATCCAATCTTTGGATTGAAGAGTCAAGTTAACAAGAAACCAGCCCCAAAGTATACGAACATTATGAAACTACAATTAATTCTTATCTGCTCCCTCAGAAAGCTGTAAAACAACATTCCAATATCAAAATGTCGTATGAACCAACTTACCTTAGCAAGTAACCATTTTGTCCAAACCACTAAATTTAACTATTGAAAACTTACACAACAACGATTTTAAAGCACAAATAAACAGCATAAACACAAAAGGATAACAATTACGAGATATAACAAAACGCTTCAATATATTCACTTCAACTCAATACGAAATCAATTTGCTGTAGAAGCAAGGTGCGGAATAAAACTATGTACAATACGTAATAGACACGATTTGGTTTAATTATAAATGCACGCACTACATAATTGTGCAAAGGGACAGCTTTTAAAAGTGACTACAAAAGTTTTGAACGCGGATCATCGGAGATATAAACAAAATCCGCGGACTGAAAACTAAATGAGGCGACGTCCATTTCAATAGCATTGGGTAAGCGACTGCCTACGAAATGGTGAAAAGGGGACACGTATTTTTGTAGCGGCAACACTTGGCTATAACCGGGCCGAATGAAGTAGGAACCTTTATTTGGATATCGGTTGTTTTTTGTCATTTTTACATAAAACTACGAGTATAATATCATTTACTGACTCATACTGAAATATAATTATAACATTATATAAATACTGCCCAAAACTAAGCTAGTGGTTTTAAAAATGATGTTCTATCGATATATTAATTATCACGAAAATTACGCATAGGATACAAATGAACATTTTAATTTGGCCGCATTGTTGGATGTTATTCATAAACTTATTTTTTTCATCTTAATTAGTTAATTCGAAGATGTAAATTATTTAAACAATTTAAAGATACGAAAAAATATAAATAAAAAAATTATAAACGTCGGTTAACAATTACATTTTTACGATAATTGAGCAACACTGTTCTGGGTGTGGGACAAGAGTTTAGAGGAAGACAGTGTACCGATGCGATAGTTATAGGTAGGTCGGCCGTTGAGTTGGCAATTCGCATTATTATTACCTACTTAACTTCGTTATCGGCATACGTGCTTGCTATCGCTCGCCCGAGGTTACTCCTTTGTGTGGCTTCACCTTGTATTATATTTGTTTTTCCATCTCGTTTCCACATCTTTCCATAGCTTTAATTCATGAATTACATCAAGTAATTAATTTGTTTGTGGATTATAATTTATAAAGCCATTTTTTTCTACTTTCAGTCATGTTTAATCTACGTAGGTAGCCAATATTGCAGTACAGTGAATCCATAAATAGATGTTCTTACATTTTATTTTACAGTGTCTTTGTTGCTTTAACCTAAATAATTAAGCCTGCTTCTTTGAACAGTGATGTCAATATCCATGGAAAAACCAAATGTGAGCAGCTAATATAAAAAGTAGATATTTGGTAATATTAATATTAAATAACTACTTAACTATTATTGACAGTCTAATATTACTTAAGATTGATAAATAATAAAATTAATTGACAGTCTATTATTACTTAAGATTAATTACCTACCTAATTACCTGTCTAATTCAATGTAGGAAGGTATAATTATATCTATAAAAGTAAGAGTGCTTATGTACCTACTGTGTAGAGGTAGGTAAGTGTAATCCATTAAAATGAGTCAGTCATTTTTATAATATTGGATGAACAAAATTATCAGTCATTGACTTAGAAAATAGATAGTTACTAGCTACCATCAATCAATATTATACCTCGTATTATTAAAACCTGCCAATACCTACTAATGCGTGTAACACAACCATGCAATCTTACTGTTTAAGATATTATATTGAACTCAACAACATAGTTTAATGAATGTGCAAGGCATTAATATAACATTTTTTTTTATGTGATGTGAATACTAAATTAATGTAGGTAAGTACCTACCTATTACCTACTGTCATTTTTTTTCGATTACTTAAGTACCTACATACTTTTGTTAAGTAGGTAGGTACCTACCTATGCTAATTACTTGTAAAGTAAAAAAAACATTCTTATGAATACATTTCAATAGGTATTATAATCATGATAGGTAGATAGGTATAGTCTAACTTAACTTAGTTCATTGCTCCGTATTGCGTCGAGACGTTGGTCGCCGCCGATAGAAGTAAATATAAATAGGTACCTACCTACCTTGTCTACCTACTCACTTGTCTGGTGGGTACAGTGACATTAGAATCGATAAACACTTTCCCGTTTCACAGATTTAAATTGTGTTGTATTAGTATTGGTAAGTGGTCTAGTTTTGGTAGGAGATACCTACTTACAATACTTACATTTAATTTTATTAATATGGTTATCTACTGCATCTCAGTCTTATAAATTATGTTTTTGAAATTGATGATTTTTATTAGGTATTTCATTTTTTTTATTTCAAGTGCCTGGTTTTTCTTAATATCATACATTGGTTAAACAATAAAAATACCTATATTTACCTACAGATAAGTACCTACCTGTCTATCCCGAGAAAAAAGTTCCTAATTATATAGATTGGTACTTATGTACTAGCTCTATTTTCCGTACTCTATGATCTTGTTTGCTGTTTGGTTTAATACATTTTATGCCATTATTTTTTTTTTCACAATTATATATTGTTCTTATGTCTAATATACAATCCTTAAAATTATTAGTTTTTTAATATTAATTTGTATATTATACATTTTAATTTGAAGTACCTACGCTGAGATTTTGATCCTACTGTTTGAGATACTAAGTTTTTTCTTAATAAAAATACCATTATTTTGGGTATTTACCCATAAGTGGCTACACTTTTGAAATCTTGCCTATTTTATCTATTGAAACGTTCTAAAAAATATGTCTTTTAAATAAAATATTACTATTATCTAAAATTAAGATTTTTTAGATTGATGCTCTATTTTATTTGCGATCACAACTGTTTTAAATTGGTTGTTGGCACGCTATACCTCGAAAATAGATTAAAATCTCAATCTTAGATAGCAAAAAATGGATTGTGATTGAATATTAATTTCGGGCGTTAGAGTACCGTGGCGTTAAGTAGGTAACTTAAACAGATCAAAAATTTTACAAAATGAACAAGAGCTAAATTAGGTTGGTTTTGTCAACAAGACAATCTTTTGTGCGGAAATTAGTTTCCGCTTGGTTTCCGCACGAATTTTTTGATGTTTTAGCAAGACAGCTTTCATAAATTTGCTAATGTCAGTGTCAAACTAAAAAGCTTGCCAGCTCCTGAAGTTTACCTTGTACTTAGGGAAAATAGCTCTAATTTAGTAATTAAATAGTGATGATATTGTTATATCAGCCGTTAGTGTGTCCCACTTCTGGGCTGGGCTGCATTGCTGCTGGGCAAAGGCCTTCCCCCATGGATTATTATTACACATTGAATTATTTAGATTTCACATATTTCTATTACACAACTTTAATTGCTCTTGTACTAATTTTTGTAATAATGTTTACCTAATGCAATTATTTACCTTCTAAATAATCAGTGGTACCTTGGTACTAGTATTGTATTTTCTTTGTTTGTGAATACATAGAAACTTGGAAAAAAAGAGAACTGAGAGGAAACACTGGGGAAACATAAATTGTAGTAGAGAAAAAAAACTTACAAAGAAAATAATAAAAAAATAAATATAATTGTTTGTTTTGTTTGTTTGTGTCTTCTTGTCTGTTTACTTCGCTAGGAGTATTAAGGGTTCTGTTTGGGTTCTGTTCTGTCTGTGGTTTACTCTAAGTACAATATCTCGCTTGCGGAGTTGCGGAAAACAAAATAAACAAAACGAAACAGGTTGAATTATTATAAAATAAACGTTGTGTTTTATGTTTACATTTTGTACAGTCTAATTTGGTAGGTAAATGACCAAAAATGAGCCGTTGTGATCTCAAAATAGTGCTTCTAGGCAGCGAACATGTAGGAAAAACAAGTTTAGTTATTAGATTTGTTAATAGCCGCTTCAACCCCGATATCCCATACCAAAACGTAAGTAAATCCTCCATTCAACCTACAGTATAATCTTCAAACCTTTGCTACATAATAGAATTTATCTAACACCACTAACATTGCTTGATAACAAAGCCAAATCATTATCCTTTGTTATGTAGGTAAGCTAAGTAAAGTTGGCTCAACGAATCTAGGCATTCCTGAAGTTAGCCGCAAGAGCTGCGCAGTATCGTTTTTCGGGAGCGATTGGAGGTATGAGGAGGGGGGCAGGAACTGTACATGTGCAAACTCGCACCTGTGGCTAATTTCACGAATGCCTAGATCCGTTGGATGACCTGAACCTACCTATAACATGCAGAAATTAAATAGGCACCTTGCTGTAAAGGATTTACATTCACACAGGTGCCAAGTTAATTTCTGCGTGTTGTTCTTACCTACATTGTCTATACATATAAATATATATCTCTATACCTTTAACAAGCAATTCTTGTTTAAATATAATCTGAATCTCGGAAACGGCTACAAAGATTTTCGTGAAATTTGGGTTTGGGGGGCAATAAATCGATCTAGCTAGGTTTCATTTTTAGAAAACAATGTTTATAAAAAAAAAACAGCAATGCTCGGTTACCCAGCTACTATAATAAAATTTTTGAAAAGCCATATCTGTACTATTGGTTTTTTTAAATAAAAAATAGTTTAGTACTCTTATAAGCGGCAATGGGCTTGCAACCTGTCACGTACGGAATACTAACTATTGTGCAAAATGTGGGCATGTACCAAATGTCATGTTTGGACTTGCCTCTGACTACCCTCTTTAGATATCCTCAAAGATCTAAGTAACTAAAGATCTGAGGAGATATCTACCGAGCCTGGGGATTACAGTCGTGATCACATTTATTTATTTATTTATATATATATTTTTTAAATAGTTTCACATAAAGAAGACGCAACCTACAACAACCATTTTTGAAAAAAATAACAAAAACATGAACTATTTTCCAGACGGTTGGTGCAGCATTTTGCGCAAAGAGAATGCATTCTGATGGCAAAGACTTCAATGTGGGGATATGGGACACAGCAGGAAGTGAAAGGTAAAGAAACAGTTAATGCAAAAGTTATTATCTGAAGAATAATCAATTAAGGCCCAGAATACTCGTCACTATATTCCATACGTAAAAGTTACAAAAAAAGTGACATAGGTCCGTATAGCAACACGGATCTCCGCGGAATCAGACATAGCACGAAGCGAAATACCCAAATGACAAGTAAGTAGAGTGCGGCATGATAATATGGCTGCTCTGAATTACGTTACGAAAGCGACAATTTATAAAAAACATAAATATGTTCAAGTAAATAGCTTATTTCAAAAAAAGGGCTGGGTTGATTTGTTTCAAATTAACTGATTTACATTCATGTGAAATAAAAATTCAAAATACCTTACTGTTCTGGATAAATTAGTGAATTTCTGATTTTTCAGAGGTGTTTTTGACATGATTTTTAACCAAGGTTTTCTAACTAATTCGTGTTTTAGCTCCGATTGATTTATCACTTATATCCTTGAGTATCGTGTAGTTCAATTTCAATGTAATCTATTAAGCGGTAATAGAATGATTAGGGTTGCAATACTTGCAATTTTCAAAATGCTGGGCCTTAATCTGTCCATCACATTAGCATTATTAATATTTTTCTCTATCAGAGTGAAAAAAAATTATATCAACTATCCTACTAATATTATGAATGCGAGAGTTTGTAAGAATGTATGGATGTATGTTTGTTACTCTTTCACGCTGAAACTGCTGAATGGATCTGTATAAAATTTGGCACAGGAATAGATTGAAGTCTGGAATAGCACATAGTCTACTTTTTATTCCGGAAAAATTTACGGTTCCCGTGGGATAAGTTTGTTTTTGTTTTTCAAACATAAACTTTTGCATATTATAAGTAGGATGATTTGACAGGTATGAAGCCATGACAAAGATATACTACAGGGGTGCGCATGCGGCGGTGATATGCTATGAACCATCCTCCAACGAGTCCTGGATGCGACTGAGGCATTGGATGCAGGAACTGAGGGTAGTTGAAGAGGTATGATATAAATTAAAAATGGCTCCAAATGCTTCGTGTAATATTACACACGGTGCGCGGCTCGCCGTTCGCTTGAACTTGGCTAGATATCGGTGGACAGTTCACACTACGCCATTTCGCCCCATTATTAACTAAGCAAAGCTTGTACCTGGGAACCAGATAGTTGATAGATTAATTAAATACTTTTTTTAGTAAATACATTACATAGAATACATAATAAAACCCAGACACAGAAAAAACATCTACATTCACACAATTGTTAGTCCTGGGTGGGGATCGAACCCACAACCTACAACGCAGAAGGCAGAGCTACTACCAACTGAGCTGTGAGGCCAATCAAAGTATTCAAGAATATAGTCAGAGTCATGTTCCAACATTATATTTGACAGATGCCCACAAAGTATTTCGTGACAGGTAGCAAGCTCGTCGACGCTTGGCACCAACAAATGGCATTTTTCTTTCAGGATTGTAAAGTATATCTATGTGGCACCAAAAAGGATCTGTTAGACGGTGGTTTTGTACTAAGACAAGTGCCTGAAGATATTGTAGCTACGTATTCGCAAGGGTTATGTGGACACTTCCTTACTTCTAGTAAAACAGGAGAGAATGTGGGTAAGTAAGTTTAATTTTTTAACCTCCGACGCAAAAAGGTTATGTTTAACGTGTGTGTGTATCGTACGTCTCTACCATAAGTTGTCACATTTAGATCGGCTGACGTTACTACAGTAGTAATAGTACGTTACTATGACATCTGTCAGAATTGTTACTCATGGCACCAAAATTAAAGTGAATAGTACCCTTCAAATTCCATCGGAGGAAATCCCGAGAATTTTGAACAAAACAGCCATCTTTTGTTTAAAATTGACTTGACAACTTGACTATGTCTCTGTGACGTTGACAATACTTATATATAAATACACTTGACACTGGCAAAATTGTTCTTTATGAGACAGATGCCATAATTGAAGAATCTTCTTCTTCAAAAGAAAATTCTAAGCAAATGAATAAAGCGCAAACTACAGTCGCTGTACCTAGTACGCTGTGACGTAGGATAGTTAACTATGTGAATAGTCAATAGTCAATAGTCAATAGTCAATAATCTTTATTCAGTAATATCACAAGGATCATTTTGAATCGTCTTACATACTAGGTGAGTCTAGGTGCCAATTCCAGTCCTATCCCCAGTACGAGAAGAACTGGCAAGAAACTCGCTGGGCCCTAGCGCTTTTTTTGTATTATGAACCTTGTTAATTGTTAGGGACACCTAGCAGAGTTGGAGCTGATTCGTCCCAAGCTTTTTTGTCATCTAAGTACTCTGATATTCTATAATAAGCTTTACGAGACAGGTTTTGTTTAATTACATTTTTGAATTTCGCAATCGATAGATCAAGCATGTCGCTTGGGATCTTGTTATAGAAGCGTACACATTGCCCTATAAAGGATTTGCTTACTTTAGTGAGCCTAACCGTGGGAACAGCTAGTTTATTTTTATGTCTGGTATTAACATTATGAAAATCACTATTTTTTTTAAATAAATTAATGTTTTTATGAACATACATCAAGTTTTCATATATATACTGACATGGCATTGTCATAATGTTAATTTCCTTAAACTTATCTCTAAGAGATTCTCTGGGACCCATGTTATAAATTGCACGAACAGCCCTCTTCTGCAACACAAATATGGTGTTAATATCTGCAGCACTCCCCCACAACAAAATACCGTAAGACATAATGCTATGAAAGTAGCTGAAATATACAAGTCTAGCAGTTTCTACGTCGGTGAAATGACGGATCTTTTTAACTGCATATGCTGCAGAGCTAAGTCTCTTCGACAATTTATCTATGTGCGGGCCCCATTGAAGCTTATTATCTAGAGTTATGCCCAAGAACACTGTGGTGTCCACAAGATCTATATTTTCGTTATTTATTTTTATATTGGTATTTATCTGCTTAACATTTGGTAGTACAAAACGAACGCATTTCGTTTTCTTTTCATTTAGTAATAAGTTGTTTACATTAAACCATTTTACAATTTTAGAGATTGCATTATTCACATCGTCAAAATTAGTCGTACGCCGCTTTTGTTTAAATAAAAGTGACGTGTCATCAGCAAACAGTACAATCTCCTGATCATCCCTAACAAGTTTTGGTAGATCGTTTATATATATTAAAAACAAAAATGGCCCTAATATTGATCCTTGTGGTACACCCATTGTTACCACTGACCCCGGAGAACGTTTCCCATTTACTTCAACTCGCTGTAGTCTATCAGTGAGGTAAGATGTTAAAAGATTAAGTGCAACCCCCCTAACACCATAGTGCTGGAGTTTCATGATTAATGTTTCATGGTGCACACAATCAAATGCTTTAGATAGATCACAAAAAATACCTAAGGCATCGTGAGATTCCTCCCAGGTATCGAAAATATATGATACCAACTCAACACCGGCATCAGTGGTTGAGCGGCCCTTTGTAAATCCGAATTGTTTTTTATCAAGTAAATTATTAATGTTAAAATGTCTTTGTAATTGATTAAGAATAAGTTTTTCAAATATTTTACTAAATGTAGGTAACACTGATATTGGTCGAAAATTACAAGGATCTGAATGACTACCAGATTTGAACAAAGGTGTAATCTTGCTATGTTTCATTAAATTAGGAAAGACACCACTGTCAATACATTTGTTAAATATAAAAGCTAGGTCAGGTGCAATAATTTCAATCAATGGTTTTACAACGCTAACAGAAACGCCCCAGAGGTCAGTGGTCTTTTTAACATTAATCAGTTTAAATGCCTTAATGATGTCGTTATTGTTCACATAATCAAAATGGAATGTTACATTACATTCCGCTAAACTATCTTTTAATATAGATTGCGCGATTACAGGTGAAGAGTTTAAAGATTTTGTAGTAGAGACTGGAATGTCAGTAAAGAATGTTTCAAATGCCTTTGCTACATCATTATCTTGGTTGATTGTTGTATTGTTAATGTTTAAATTGAATACAGTACTATGAGTTTTGACTTTTCCAGTCTCACTATTAATAATTTTCCAAGTAGTTTTGATTTTATCCTGACTGGTTTTAATTTTAGAACTTATATGCTGAGACTTTGCAATTCGACAAACATTCTTAAAAATTTTTGAGTAATTTTTAACTTTAGTTTTAAACTCTTCACTAAAATTATACTGTTTTTCACTGTATAGTTCATACAAAGTGCGCCTGCTTTTATGAATACCTGCTGTTGCCCACTCACAAAATTTAAAACTGCTAGAGACCACAACCGTTTTGGATTTAAAAATTGCATTGAACTTTTGATTAAACTCATTGAAAAAAGTATTATATAAATCATTTGG
Source organism: Cosmorhoe ocellata (assembly GCA_963675405.1). Lineage (NCBI taxonomy): Eukaryota > Metazoa > Arthropoda > Insecta > Lepidoptera > Geometridae > Cosmorhoe > Cosmorhoe ocellata. The sequence continues at coordinate 3,213,652 of OY776273.1, forward strand.
ATTGTCATCATTATAATATACTAAGCGAGGTAAGGTGGTAGCTAGGTTCAATTTCATTTTTTCCAAACGATTAGTGGTTACAGGTGTATAAGTTATTTTTTTTTGAGTATTTATTTTTACTATTGTTTCTATTGTTACTAGTTGACCAAGATGGTCTGATTGAATATTGCTAATTAATTTTTTCATTATTTCTTTTATATTAGTAAAAATATTATCTATGCAATTGGCTGAAGTAGCCGTTATTCTAGTTGGCTCCATAAATAATGGTTCAAGATTAAATGATTTGAACAAACTAATTATTCTGGTACTTAAGGAGTTTTTCTCTAGTAAGACGACGTTTTAGTACCCAACTATCCGCTACAGGCGCTGAACAAGTGTTCATACATTTTTTTAACTACAGTCGCTAGCGAGTGTACATTGTGAAAACTCATGGTAGACCTACTGTGTTCTGTGTATCTGTCTGTGGTATCGTAGATCCCAAACGGATGAACCGATTTTCGTTTAGTTTTTATTGTGTCATAGATAATTTTATCAAGAGTGTTCTTAGCCATGTTTCATGAAAATCTGTTCAGCTTTTTGAAGATCATCGACTCTTTTCTAGTTGATGAGGGGATCTGACTAACTTCCTTATGTCCTATCGATTCGAAATTTGGTACCGTGTTACTTCAATGATATTGAAAGAACATGGTAAGGTAACCATGACTTTAAATATGACATGATAAGGTTTAGATTTCGAGTGATTTTAAAATGTTGTAAGTAGGTATTATAATATACTTACACTTGCATTTGCAATGACTTAATTGCAACACTTTTACATATTTTTTTCTTAAAAATTTTGTGCCTAGATGGCTTTCTTGGAGTTGGCACAGACGCAAAATTTATCAAAGAACCATTTGGTAACACTAGCCAGCGACAACGGGGTTTTTTAATTTTTTAATTTAATTTAACCTTATTTCTTTTCTTTTATTTTTTATTTATCATTTAAAAAGTTTGCAAAAGCTTAAAATAATTGTAACACCAAAAAACCACAAAGGTTTGCTATATAAGATGTTACAGTGGAGTCTACTTTACTACATAATAATAATAAATAAATAAATAATGCAGGACAGACCACACAGCATCATCTAGCCCCAAAGTAAGCTACTCAAAGCTTGTGTTATGGGTACTAGATAACTGATATATTTAATACATTATATACATAGATAGATATATTTTTATTATACATAGCAAACACCCAGACCAACCGGAACAAATTTCTGCAGATCGTACACAAACTTGTTCCGAGGCGGGAATCGAACCCGCAACCTTTAGCGTCGCAGGCGGACTCTCGCCCGCTGCGCCACTGAGGTCGTCATGAACAAAGAGTGCAATCGACAAGGGTACAAAACAAAAAAATTATAATATTTCTCTTCATCCTAAAAAAATTTGTTCTACCTCGTTTCAGATGAGCTATTCCAAAAGATAGTTGACGACTGTGCCGCAGATCTGAGAGTAATGGGCGATGTGCTAGCGCAGAAACTGAAACTACATAAAGAGGAGTCACCACAGAAATCTATGAGAGACTTTTGTCTATGCTGATCAGAATCATAGACAAATTATCATTTGTTGGAGATACAGACTTTTGTCTATGCTGATCAGAATCATAGACAAATAATCTTTTGTCGGAGTCTTGGACTTTTGTTTCTAACTGCTTCCGTGCTTCGGAAGACACGTTCAGCTGTCAATGCTGGCTTTATCAGTAGTTAGGCCACGACAGAGTCCTTCGGGCGGCCTAATATTCCGTCTTAAGGACGCTTATGTGAACAAAGACGTAGGCTAATGCTAGTATGTGCCTATACAATGCTGTAGCTATTACTCATAGTTTTTAATATTGTATTCTTATGTTATTGTGGCAATTAGATTTAAGAATATTTAAGCTTTATTTTTATTAAAATATGCCAAATTATTTACATTAAATTAGTTATGGTGCGGCCACACGGAGGATAATAGATAATGTTAGTATCTAGGTGCCTAGATTGGCAGCTTTAACCTTCAAATATTGATTTTAATAATCCATTTTGATGTTAAAAGACTTTTCAACTAGCTACCCGCCCCGGCTTTGCATGGGTGCAATATAGATGATATGATACTTTATGTGGTGTATAAATCTTCATATTAAATCACTATCTCACTCGTATCTATTGATGAAAACCGCATTAAAATCCGTAGTATAAAAAATCTAAGCGTAAAAAGAGGGACAGACAGCGAAAAGTGTCTTTGTTTTATATGTAGAGAAATTATTATTAGTATTAAACGGTTATTTATCGCGTTCTATTTACCTATTTATTTTCCGTTTAATACTAATAATAATGTGGTCAGATCGCGTAAGTTTAAAAATATATTAGGTAGAGAAATCTCAAATCTAAGCGCCTATCTACTCACCTAAGTGTGGCCATGCCTTTTTAAAATTAAGACAGATTAAGACCTAGTTTCACCATGCTCTGTTAACTAAACTAACAGCTTGTTAGTCTTTTAATCGCCTGTTAAAGTTGTTTTGTGTTCCACTATGTCTACAAAGTATTCCGTAATATGATATGACGTGAAATAATAACGATACTTTAACATTCTTGTTAATTTTAATACCTGATCAGGTTTTGTTAACAAAAGTTTGGTGAAATTCGACCTTAGTTTTTATGTAAATATATTATTATTACGACTGTTTATACTAACAAATATAAAGCAGGAGAAAGTATTAGAGATCTACTTATGATATTTATGGCATCTTGTGCCGCGTTTAGATGGAACGAGAAATCGCTTTTAATCTTGCCTCTGACATGATAGCTGTTAGTTTTAGAGTATTATATTAAAAGATTCTCTTGATATTAATGAATTTTATATTCATTGTAAAATTAATTTGCTAACGGAAAATTGACATGAACAAAGTAGTTGACAGTACGAATAAAACCTCTTTCTAAACTAAACACTAAAAAACTTTTTGGTTTATCATAATCACCGAACTGTCTAAACGAATTTTACCAAAAAAACTTATCATATCAAATTATCTAGCTCTGCCTTGTGTTGTAGATTCGAATCCCAGCCAGGACAGGTGACAGGTGATAGTTGCTTGTACTGGATGTCGAAAGATTTTTGATTGAATAGTCATTATCATCTTTCTACCCTTTTCCCACGTTATTGGTTGGTACAACATGTGATCCTCCATCTCCCTCTATCATCCTTCATCTCAGTACTCTCTCTTTCTTACCCATGTCATCTTTCACACAGTCCATCCATCTTTTCTTCGTCCTACCTCTACCCCTGTATCCATCCACATTCATACCTAACACTCTCCTCGTCACATGATATTCATCTCATATAATTTTGGTTCAATAGTATTAAAAAAAATTAGGCCACCAAGGGAACGGATGAGAAAAGAGTGCATGCGGCGGAGATACGAATGTTGAGATGGATGTGTGGAGTGACAAGGATGGATAAAATAAAGAATGAGTATATCAGAGGAAGTCTGAAAGTGGCACCGGTGACAGAAAAGATGAGGAGTAATAGGTTAGCGTGGTATGGACATGTTATGAGAAGAGATGAATGTCATGTGACGAGGAGAGTGTTAGATATGAATGTGGATGGATACAGGGGGAGAGGTAGGACGAAGAAAAGATGGATGGACTGTGTGAAAGATGACATGGGTAAGAAAGGAGTGTGAGTACTGAGATGACGAATGATAGAGGGAGATGGAAGAAGATCACATGTTGTACCGATCCCACATGACGTGGGAAAAGAGCAGGAAGATGATGATTAAAAAAAATAAGTATTCGCCATGATTCTCATAGTAAAAGTTTGCTTAGTTCGGAGCTAGATGGCGCTGTGTGAAATGTCCACCAATGATTAGATATTAATAGTTAACCCAGTGATATTGTGTCATGAAGAGTTTTTGGTGGCAATTCTGTTTTTCCGTAGACTTTATATTTCCCTTGAAGTAATACTTCCATGTTTTTTTCCGTTCACCGGTCAACACCAATTGACATGGCTAAAACAGATCATACGTCCGTTTTGTCAAATTAAGAACCGTCATTTATGTTTACGCTAATTTAGTCTTTGGTGTGTACAAAATAAGATCGTGACTATTTTATTATTTTTTGAGTGAGTCTTCGGAACAACTTAATTATTACTACATTTTTTTATCAAATAGCAATTAATAAGTGACTGAAAGTTACTGTGATTTTTTATGACCGTTTGTTTATGTGTGAATTAACCTCAAATATACAAAATAATATTAAAAGTTCCTATACATAGTTTCATTTAGACAGAAGACATAAGTATCTTACCTATATACTAGCCGTTACCCGCGACATTGTACGCGTAAGATTACTTGTACGCGTAGCTTCCAGCGCGCGCGAGAAAAGTAAAATTAACATATCTTTTTTATTTGTCAACCGATCTCGGTGAAACCAGCCTAAGTTTTAATCCAAGCGTATCTCAAAACATAAATGAAAACTGCATTCGATTTGGTTCAGCCGTTGCGGAGATTAGCGTGCACAAACGCACAGATACAGACATTTTTTAAAGAACGGTTAATAATAATATTTCAATTCGAACCAGTAGTTTCTAAGATTAGCGTGTTCAAACAAACAAACTTTTCAGCTTAATAATATCCTACAAATATTATAAACGCGAAAGTTTGTAAGGGTGTCTGGATGTATGTTTGTTACTCTTTCACGCTAAAACGGCTGAACGGATCTGGATGAAATTTGGCAGAGATACATAGGTATAGATTATAGTCTGGAATAGCTCATAGGCTACCTTTTTATCCCGGAAAAATGTACGGTTCCCTCAGGATAGATTCGTTTTTGTTTTTCAAGGTACCACGCGGGTGAAGCCGTGGGCGGAAGCTAATTATAGTATAGATTTTTGCAACATAACCTACAAGGCGGATAAGTCTTAACCTACCTTTCTCTTTTTACAACAAAGAAAAAAATCTTACTAAAGAAATTGTTTTTTCCTCTCGATTTAATTGGCGAGACACCCGGAAATAATCTCGGAACAGAGGCGAACTAAGGATCGCAGGGGGGCAAATAAAATCACAAAAATTTCGAATTTTAGTAGTGATGTGCTTAAGTTAGTAAAGACGCAATCAAGGTAATAAGGTTTTAATAATCTTGCGCTTATTTATAACTTCCGCCCGCGGCTTCGCCCGCGTGGAACCTTAAAAATCAAATACAAATTTATCCCACGGGTACAGTACATTAACATACAAATAAACTTTCACGTTTATAATTATAATTAATAAAAAAAAATATTATAAAGCAAAAGTTAATGATGTAAAAAATGAAGGAATTAGGCTCGTGAAGTTAGTCGTTTCGATGCGCGGTAGAAATTTTAGTATGAAATCGGTAAGTATTTATGTTCTTGTTTTTTTAAATGAACACTTACCCACTCATTATGTATATCTTATACCTTTAAACGAGCAATTCTTGTATAATACCTATGTATATATAATATATAATACAATCTGAATCTCGGAAACGGCTCCAACGATTTTTATAAAAATCAGTAGGTATGCAGGGGGTTTCGGGGGCGATAAATCGATCTAGCTAGGTTTCATCTTCATCTTCCTGCCCTTTTCCCACGTTATGTGGGGTCGGCACAACATGTGATCTTCTTCCATTTCCCTCTATCATTCGTCATCTCAGTACTCACTCCTTTCTTACCCATGTCATCTTTCACACAGTCCATCCATCTTTTCTTTGGTCTACCTCTACCCTTGTATCCATCCACATTCATATCTAACACTCTCCTCGTCACATGACATTCATCTCTTCTCATAACATGCCCATACCACGCTAACCTATTACTCCTCATCTTTTCTGTTACCGGTTCCACTTTCAGACTTCCTCTAACATACTCATTCCTTATTTTGTCCATCCTTGTCACTCCACACATCCATCTCAACATTCGCATCTCCGCCGCATGCACTCTTTTCTCATCCGTTCCCTTGGTGGCCCAACATTCAGACCCATACAATACGACAGGTCTTATGATCGTTTTGTAGATTTTCCCCTTAATTTTAAGGGGCATTCTCGGATCACACGTAGTTCCTGTGACCTGTCGCCATTTCATCCATCCCGCATTTATTCTATTCCTTACATCCCGATCAATCTCACCATCATTCTGTACTACTGAACCGAGGTACCGAAAATCGGAACAGGCTGGTAGGAATACACCATCTAAGGCAATAGGTGTAAAACTAGAGGGACCACCGAAGTCGCAGAACAAGTGCTCGGTTTTTGTTCTGCTGATCTTCAATCTGACACTCTCTAGTTTACCTTGCCATTTTCCCAGCCTGTTCTGGACCTCAATTGCGTTTTCTCCGACAAGAACAATGTCGTCGGCGAACAGCATACAGCAGGGTGCCTCCTCCTGTATGTCCGATGTCAGAGCATCCATTACCAGGAGGAACAGATAAGGGCTTAAAGCCGATCCCTGGTGCAAGCCTACAGCCACATTAAACTCATCGGTAACGCCAGCTTCGGACCTAACATGTGTACTAGCTTTACGGTTTCATTTTCAAAAAAACAAGATTTACCTAAAAAAACTAAGCAAAGCTCGGTCATCCAGGTAAGTACCTACTTACTTTAATATTTTAAGTGTAATAATCTAGCAATCGCTATAAAATTAGTAAAATTTACGATAGATTTGGAGTTAGCAGATTCGCAAACCTGATAGTCTGGTTTTAAACTTAACCAAACCCAAACTGACATCTGTAACCTTTGATTATATCTACAGTATTCGTATTCGTTTCTAATATTGCTTTATGTTACATTATAGATCTTATTATTTAGATAATAGGTTACAAATATGAACCCCGCTTTGGTTAGTGCTGATTATCTATGTTAAGAAATCTTTGAAGTTGGTTAATACCTACCTAGATATAAATTATAATGAAATATTATAAATAACAATGATTAATATTTACTAAGTTACAGGGGAAATCCTTCCGTTCTCAAGTACCTCCTCTTAATGTAGCCACCACAAGTCGTAGAATACATTGAAGTGGGTATATGGTAAATGTATATTAATATTTAACTGTTTGGTGCAAGTTATAAATTTAAGGCGTGTGTCATTGTACATGTCATGCTCAGAGAGAGGTATGGAGTGAAAACCATCGTGTGATTAAATTTTTGGCTTACTCCAGAAATCTCCTACGAAGAAAGTGTTTGGACTTTTTGTCCAGAAATCCCCTTCCGGTTCTGTCGTCACAATCGTACACAAATTTGTTCCGAGGCGGGAATCGAACCCGCAACCTTTGCGTCGCAGGCGGACTCTCGCGATGTTTGTTTAAATACTGCTCATCATTGGCAGCTCAAATAATGGTCCACTGTATAAGCCTCCTCCCTCAAACGCCACTTCAATCAGCCCGTGCTGTTCTTATCCAAGTATTTCCCTCTATGATCTCCACATCATCCACCCCCCGGGCTGGTGGTCTACCCCAGCTTCCAGTGCTCTCCCTTAGCCACCACTCGGTCAGTGCCTTACACCACCATCACTAAATCTGGCCAAGTGTCCGGCCCAGCGCCACTTAAGTCTCGTTATACGGTCTCTGTACGTCTACCATGAGTTGTCACATTTAGATCGGCTGACGTTACTACAGTAGTAATAGTACGTTACTATGACATCTGTCAAAATTTTTACTCGTGGTACCAAATTCTAAGCAAATGAATGAAGCGCAAACTACAGTCGCTGTAGTACGCTGTGCTGTGACGTAGGATAGTTAACTACGTGACGTTTTAGTACCCACCCAACTATCCGCTAAAGGCGCTGTACAAGTTTTCATACATTTTTTTAACTACAGTCGCTAGCGAGTGTATGTAGATTGTGAAAACTCACGGTAGACCTTAGTCCTACGTATTTCTGTATAAAGAAAAATACTGTTAACAAGAAATAATAGTTTGGTAGATCTGAGATGTTTTCCAAGCTTGGGTAGTGAGCATACATTAATTCCATAGAATTTTGGATATAAAAACGTGTGGCGAAAATAACCAACTTTAACTCCGCTTACTCACCAGTTTCGTACCACTAATCGCTGACGTATCGGCGCCCGCGCATGCCGCAAACTTGTCATTAATAATGACGCCCAGTTTGTGCAGGGCTGTCCCATTCAAGTTATGTTGTAAACTTACCTTTATTTAGCAATAATGTTGTTTTATAATATTAAATTTGTTCCAATTATTAACAAATGGCGATATTTTTTGTAGTACAAACGTTGAAGTCTGTGATAGTGAAACGTCAACTCATAATATCACTTCACGTCTCGTTAACTTATGCATTATCATTTTTTTTATAAGTATTTTATGCGATTTGTGTTAACATTGTACCTACTTAAATAAAACCTAGTGTAACTAGTAATGATTGTGACAATAAGAAAATGCGTTTTAATACAAAACAATTCAGCTCTCTTATGAGAATCGCAAACATTCCAGCATGTAAATTCATGTTAATGTTACCTACATGATTCATAAATATCCATTGTATTGTGGTTAGATATTTCAAGTATTATATGACTCTGCAATAAGGAATTTAGGTCTTCAAGTCAGGTTCAATGATCACTTGGCATGTCCTTAATTCCTTGAAACTGATTTAAAGTCAGACCAGGGCCCTTACCACAAGCTCTTACAAACCATTATGTTTCAGAACACGTCACAGTTCAAGCTTGAAGTAACACAACTTCAATACAATTTTATAGGTCATGGTATGAAATATCAGAGTTATATTACTTTGATTTTACCTACCCGAAGAGCTTATGATGAGGCCCCTAGGTTGAATGACCGATGCCCAAAAATTGTTAAGAAATGAACTGGTTTGGTGAATGAATTCAGTGAAAATCAAAATTTGTTTAAAAATCCATCTTGTTCGAGTGCATTCTTTTCTCGTATTCGATTTTGGTTCAAAATCTGAAAAGAAATTCGCTGAGACGTTTTCTCATCTATTTTTCCTTTTTTTGTGACTAATCAAGGCAAAATCGAAGATAAGCCTATGCCCAGCTGAGGGATGAATATAAAGGGACAATTAATTAAAAAAAATAGGTTTTATGTTTAAAAATTCATCGAAAACTTCAAACCTTAACTCAAATTGACCTTTAAGTACTTGTAACTTTGGAAAGTGTAACAAAATTGAAGACTTTCCCAAACTTCACCTAGTCTTATTAGGTTCTTTAATTTTCTTTATCTTCTATTCAATTTCTCTTGTAAAACTCTAGTGAGTATTTTTCTTGTCCTGGTTGTCGAATAAGTCAGTACTGTTTACCGGGAATAAATGTGCATCAGAATTACATATTCTAAGTTCGTTGTGGTAAATGGTGGCTTATGTATATCTGATTGGCACTGGCTATGCCTTTATGTATCATCAAAACAAAGTTACTGTGTGTGACAACCATAATAGTCAACATTGCGTGTAGCAAGCTCAGTATAACAGAGTCTCTCGAACGACACAAGTCGAATATTTCCATAGCCAATTAAAAAAATAAACCCGTTTTTAATCGCGATATGTGGTTTTGGGAACCGTGTTGTGTGTATTTTGGATAAAATTCTCCTTGAAGAGCTCAAGCTAACACCTATAGTTACCTTGTCAGGCTAAACCTATTATATAGTTCTCAGCCCCAGAATCTAATGATATCAAATACTACGCGTTACGAAAAACAAGTTTATATCAAAATAATATAAACAATAGTGCGGGGTTTGGTGATTTTCAATGTGAAAAAGGACAAAATAACATTGATGTGGATTTTGTAGAAAAAAAGCTGTTGTTGTTTCAAAGGATCGATCGGTATTTTTTTACGATTCTATCGAAGACAATGGCATATTAATTGTGATTTGATTACCCGTTATTAAGTTTATCTCATCTTGGTAAGTAAGTTTCACGTTTTTTGTTATAATCCACAGTAATCATACGTCATTTTGAACCTTATGCATAGTTTACTCAAGGTTTCCAATCGTTTTCTAATACTTAGTACTTAGGAACTTATTTTTATTCTACAGTGTTGGTATAATGATAACTTATGTTACATAAAAATTCCACGATTTAAGCTACTGTTCTCATAGGATTTATTCAAATCTGTTATGCCTACAAGTGGAGTAGGTAGGTACAACAAAAATATCAAAGCTAGTATTTAATGCAAAAATTTAATAAACCCGATCGAAAGTAATTGAAAGTATCTTCTTGCCGCCATATTGTTTTATATGACATTTTGTATAGCCTATGTGGCTCTTTTAATACAAACCAATCCGAAATCTTATTTGTCAAAAATTTTCCTGCCGTTTGGGCTTCAGCGAGAGCCAAGAACGCACGTAAATACATACATATTCGTAAATACATAGCAAAAAAATTAAGTGATAAAAACCACAAGACAAAAAATCTTGTTATTTTCAATTCAACTCAAAATAATTTTCTTTTCATAGTTATGTTCTTTATTTTGATGACGGATTATAGAGGGAAATGAAGGAAAAAAACATGTTGTGCCGACCCCACAGCGTATGAAAAGGGCAGGAAGAAGAAGAAGAAGAAGTATTTTTCTTTATTTCATTGCTCAGATACCTAGGTACTGAAAATTAAAGAATAATTAAATGTATAGAACTCTCCCTTGACCCATTGATTGTCCTTACTACATGCCTGTTTTAAGCTCAAATCAAAATTCATATACTTAAGTATCTACATTCATTCATTTGTGTAGGTAGGTATGTACTATTGGTGATCATAAACGTCAAAGTTTACTTCAAGTTTTTTTTTTGTTTTCTACATAATCTAAACTAATATTAGAAGAAAGTTTTGTATTTTTGTTTGTAACGAATAAACCAGTGATCTGTAATCTATATCTATATAAGAGCTTAACCTGACTGACTGACTGACTGACTGATTTATCATCGCCCAGCCGAAACCGCTGAAGCTAGAAAGCTGAAATTTGGAAGTTGGTTTCCTTTTATAACAAAACCACCCACTAAGGCAGGATTTTTGGAAATTCCACCTCTAAGGGGGTGAAAAAGGGTGAAAACGTTAGTATGAAACTTTTATACGCGTAGAGCGATTTTCATGAAACTTTGTTTGTGCACTATAAATAAAAAATGAACGAACACGTGTTTCAGGATTTTTCAATATAACCTTCAAAATGGGGTCAAATGTGGGGTCAATTTTTGTATGGGAACTTTTTAACGGGTGGTGCGATTGGTTTGAAACGTTGTTTATGTACTGTAAATGCAAAATGAGTGGACACGTGTTTCAGGATTTTTCAATATAACCTTCAAAAAGGGGTCAAATGTGGGGTCAATGTTTGTATGAGAACTTTTTAACGGGTGGTGCGATTTGTTTGAAATTCGGTTTATATACATACTTTAAGTGAACAAAGTCGCGAGCGGGACAGCTAGTAGTTACTAAAGGAATAAACTCAAAAACTACTGGTGCGATTTCGAAAATTCTTTTATCATTTGTGAGGCTAGAAAGGGGGGGCAGGGGGTTTGGCAAAAATCACCAGGGTGGAGGAGGGTGTAGTAAGATATCAAGTGTTAAAATCTCTATCTCTATCTAAAAAATTTAATCTGCTCTGCCGTTTGAATATCATCAGCTCTTTTCTAGTTGATAATGTCCTATCGATTCGAAATTTGGTACTTTGGTACGTAGATAATACCCCTTCGGCCGCGTACGAAACCGGAGCTTCGTAACCAGTTGCGGTAAAAGAAAAATTCTTCTTTTTACGATAATAGTTTCCAAACAATAGGATTTTTTCCTTACACATACTTCAATGATATTGAAAGAACATATTAAGGTACCTAGCCATGACTTTAAATACTTATGACTGTTAGGGTAAGGTTTAGATGACGGGGGGTTTTTAAAATTTTAATTTTGTATTTGTTTAAACATCATCATCATCATCTTCCTGCCCTTATCCCACGTTAAGTGGGATCGGCACAACATGTGATCTTCCTCCATTTTCCTCGTCACTCGTCATCTCATCACTCACTCCTTTCTTACCCATGTCATCTTTCACACAGTCCATCCATCTTTTCTTTGGCCTACCTCTACTCCTGTATCCATCCACATTCATATCTAACACTCTCCTCGTCACTGACATTCATCTCTTCTCATAACATGCCCATACCACGCTAACCTATTACTCCTCATCTTTAAATTGATTTGTTTTTGTATTTGTATTTGTTTGAACATATCAAAAAAAAATTGTAAGTACTTACAACGTGCATATTACTTGTTATATACCTTGGTGTAAACTTGTTACGAGATAGGCTGAAAACCCATCGTCGCTTTGGGAATTCTAAAAAGACAAATCTTCAAATTTTTGGGTTTGCAGTAGGTAACCATAGCGGTTTTCCCTCTTATTCTGGCACTTTTTCGAATGGAAAAATCCATAAGTGCACGACAGGGGCAACCGCGGTAATTTTACAAAACCCAAAATGCATTCGTTAACGCTACGTTAGGAACATTTTGTATCGTCAAACATTGCAAAAATTTGACGACCTCAGTGGCGAGAGTCCGCCTGCGACGACGCAAGAGGTTGCGGGTTCTATTCCCGCAGTGGAACAAATTTGTGTACCTACGATCTGCAGAAATTTGTTCCGTTGGTCTGGGTGTTTTCTATGTATAAAAAAAATATCTATCTATGTGTATTAAATATATCAGTTATCTAGTACCCATAACACAAGCTTTGAGTAGCTTACTTTGGGGCTAGATGATGCTGTGTGGGTCGTCCAGCATTATTTATTAATAATTTATTTATTTATTGCTCAATGTCTTGAAAAGTTCCTCGGCATTAATTATATCTAAAACTATTGTTTGACATCGAAGCTTTTCGAATGGAACAAATGTTTATATCTATCTAAGTACCTACCTATCTATATCTATATAAGAGCTTAACCTGACTGACTGACTGATTCATCATCGCCCAGCCGAAACCGCTGAAGCTAGAAAGCTGAAATTTGGAAGGTGGTTTCCTTGTATAACAAAACCACCCTGTAGGCGGGATTTTTGGAAATTCCACCTCTAAAAGGGTCAAAAAGGGTGAAAATGTTAGTATGAAACTTTTTAACGCGTGGAGCGATTTTCATGAAACTTTGTTTGTGAACTGTAGGTACATGCAATATGAATGAACACGTGTTTCAGGATTTTTCAATATAACCTTCAAAAAGGGGTCAAAAGTGGGGTCAATGTTTGTATGGGAACTTTTTAACGGGTGGTGCGATTTGTTTGAAACTCGGTTTTTATACTTTAAGTGAACAAAGTCGCGAGCGGGACAGCTAGTCTTATATATAAAAAAAGTTATCACGACTGTAATCCCCTAATAACTGCAAGTATACCTACACAAGATTGTTTGCTACCACTACACCACCAGCGCTCAATATACCAAGTCAATGACCTATGCGAGTGTGATTAGATTGATAGGTATTATACATACGATAATAACTACCTAGATATTTTTTCCTAGACTACCTAGATCTAATAAATATACCTAGTTATGCTAAAGTAATACTATTTTATAAAGGCTGCTGAATTATTAGATTTTGAATCTTATATCAATGGCTCTAAGGTCATCGCACCGGTATTCATGAAATAGATAACATGGTAATCTATCTGTAAAATGTAGTGGGTTTGCTTCCTGCCACTTATCAAATGAGGCAATGTAATGTGCTACAAACACATAATTCTATACTAATACTAGCTGACCCGGCAGACTTCGTACTTATTTAGAAAACGTTTGTATGGGAAATAAAAAAGTGCTATTTTTGGGTTTTCCCGGCAGTTATTCGATTTTTTATTATCTTTTAAACCTTCCCTAGACCTCCACGAACATTTCAAGACCAAGATAAGATAAATCCGTTTAGCCGTTCTCGAGTTTTAGCGAGACTAACGAACAGCAATTCATTTTTATATATAAGAAGAAAAAGAAGATTATAAAGCTGAAGAGTTAGTTTGTTTGAACGCGGTCATCTCTGGAACTACTGGTTCGAATTGAAATGGTATTGTTGTGTTGTATAGTCCATTTATTGAGGAAGGCTATAGGCTATATAACATCACGCTACAACCGATAGGAGCGGAGCATTAATGAAAAATGTTGCAAAAACTAAAAAAAAACGCACAAAGGAGAGTCAGCTAGTAAGTAACTCTTCAGCTTTATAATTTTTATTAGGGACTTCATCCACGTAATATATTTTTTTTTCAAAAAATCACATACCTATAGGTATTTTATCCAATAATTTTATCTACCAAACATTTAATAAACAATACTCTGACTCTAGTAACTTAGACCTTTGAAGATTTCTAAATTCTGATTCATTTTACGTCTATCTGTATTTTGAAAGCGTTAGATAAAACGTAGTTAATGTACCTAACTAAACAAAACAAGATGTTTGTGTATAACAAAATTTAGCTAGTTTTTCCGAAATAGCAGAATAGCCATCGTTGCCAATTTTAATGTATCTTACAACAGTTAAACACAATGTGGATGTCCTTGCTACGACTACTCGCTATCCGGATGTGATATTTAGCATTAAATATTATTTTCTTCTTTAATGACTTCAATATAGGCATCGATATAAATATTACTAAAGTATAGCTCATCCAATGGATCTAGGCATTCGTGAAGTTAGCCACACACAGGTGCGAGTTTGCGCATGTAGGTACCTACAGTTCCTTCCCCCCTCCTCATTATTTATTTATTTATTTATTTATGTATTTCTATGAAATTCCCTCCGTAGTTAGCGACACGAAGCTAGCGACGCATATCATAGAAATACATAGAAACCAGTAGTGTCGTTGCGACACGTCGTCCGCTACTCGTACCTTAAGCCGTGTCGATCCCAGTTACAGGTAGGTACATATCAATCTATAATAATCTGGACGTCGATCAAATTTATTTTCTTATCTCATACATCGATTTAAATATTACTAAAGAAAGATCTTATAAGTACCTAACACTACTTCAATACAAATTTTATAGGTCATGTTATGAAACATCGAAACGAGTAGGTAAGATTATTTTGATATTGCCCGAATAGTTTGTAGTAAGACCCCTGATCTTTCAACCGCTTAAATCCATTTAAAAATAAAAATCACCTATTCAAAGTCGTGGGAAAATTTCGGCCATAACCTACCTACTTGTTCTAGCTAGCCATCTAGCATTTAACCCACAATAACATCAATTTACTTATATACTAACTCACCTATCTGGCTACCTCTATCTATTTTTAAACTTACGCGATCTGAACACATTATTATTAGTATTAAACGGGCATTTATCATCCCGTGACCACGACAGTGTGTGTACCTGTCGAAACGTCGGGAAAATAGGTAAATAAAACGTGATAAATACATGTCTAATACTAATAACAATCACCTATGTATGTACCTCCTTCGTCTGCGCAATTTATTATATACTAGTAATATATTAAGGTACATACTTACCTACCTATTACCTACAAGAACAAGACTTAGATACCTACCTACTTATACGGAAGAGTGCGTATTGCTTTTAATAATTCTTGGATTTTAGTTTTTTTTATAATTCTTTAATAGCTAAACGTGGATATAATTGTTTTGTTATTAAAATGTTGCGTTTTTTATCTTCACCACAGAGTATTGAATAGGTACTCTAGTTAAGGGCATAGACTATAAATAGATACCTATGTGGGTAGTACTTTATTTGACCTTCCACGAACAGTAGGTTCGTTAAGTTGCTTTAAAACATTAAACCGAATTGACCTACCCCGAGCAATAGATTCGATTGGTTGCTATGTAACATTAAACCCAATTGACCTACCCCAAACAGTAGATTCCTTTGTTGCTATGTAGCACTAAACCGAATCGACCTACCCCGAGCAGTAGATTCGATTGGTTGCTATGTAACATTAAACCGAATTTATCTACCCCAAACAGTAGATTCCTTTGTTGCTATGTAACACTAAACCGAATTGACCTACCCCAAACAGTAGATTCCTTTGTTGCAAATGTTGCAATGTAACACTAAACACCTACCCCGAGCAGTAAGGCTAGTTTGGTTGCTATGTAAAAAGTTCCTATCTGAGAAAACTGCAAACCGCAGCTTCGAACGTATTGAGCACGTCTTGTGCATACGGGTGACTAAGCTGTGAGGATATGATGACAGACATTTGAATAAATAAATAAATAATAAAAAAAAACTTGAGAGGAGTCAAGGGACACCCGGATGGAACGAAGTTCTTTTCCTTGCTTTTTATGAGAGAGAGAGAGAGAGAGAGACAGACAGAGAAACACGCGAACGCCGCAAGGCTTATAACAACTATAACAAAAAGGGTCGTGATAACTTTTCGTTAGAATTTTTTCCGTCTAGCCCCCTTTCACAACGCGCGATAAAGAACTTCGTTCCAATAATGCTGGACAGTCCACACAGCATCATCTAGCCCCAAAGTAATATTCAAAGCTTGTGTTATGGGAAACTAGCTGTCCCGCCCGCGACTTCGTTCACTTAAAGTAGGTATCTAACTAAACTGAGTTTCAAACAAATCATAAAAAAATCCCATAATAACTTTTACACCCAATTTTACCCTTTTTTAGAGGGTTATTTTGAAATATCCAGGAATACGTTTCCATTTATTTTGCATTTAAAGTATCCAAACCAAAATTAAGATCAATCGCACCACCCTTTAAAAAGTACCCGTTGAAACATTGACCCAACATTTGACCCCTTTTTGAAGGTTATATTGAAAAATCCTGAAACACGTATCCATTCATTTTGTATTTACAGTACACAAAGTTTCAGACTAATCGCACCACCCGTTAAAAAAATCCCATACAAACATTGACCCCTTTTTTAGAGTTACCTATATTTAAAAATTCTAAAACAGAAAACAAAGTTAAAGGCCAATCGCACCACCCGTTAACAAACATTGACCCCCAATTTGATGCCCTTTTTTAGAGATATATTGAAAAATCCTAAAACACAAAATTAAGTTTCAGACCAATCGCATCACCCATTGAAAAGTTCCCATACAAACATTGACCCCTCATTTGACCCCTTTTTTTAAAGGTTTTATTGAAAAATCCTGAAACACGAAACAAAGTTTCAGACCAATCGCACCAGGTTAAAAAAATCCCATACAAACATTGACCCCACATTTGACCCCTTTTTCAACGTTATATTGAAATATCCTGAAACACGTGTCCATTCATTTTGTATTTACAGTACACAAACAAAGTTTCAGACCAATCGCACCACCCGTTAAAAAGTTCCCATACAAACATTGACCCCACATTTGACCCCTTTTTGATGGTTATATTGAAAAATCCTGAAACACGTGTCCATTCATTTTGCATTTACAGTGCACACACAAAGTTTCATGAAAATCACTCCACGCGTTAAAAAGTTTCATACTAACGTTTTCACCCTTTTTCACCCCCTTAGAGGTGGAATTTTCAAAAATCCCGCCTTAGTGAGTGGTTTTGTTATAAAAGGAAGCCACCTTCCAAATTTCAGCTTTCTAGCTTCAGCGGTTTCGGCTGGGCGATGATAAATCAGTCAGTCAGTCAGTCAGTCAGTCAGTCAGTCAGTCAGGTTAAGCTCTTATATAGATATAGATGAATGCATTATTTTCTATTTTCTATTTCCCAGGGTACCTTTAGCTGTCACAGATGATGCAAACATGTCCAGGCACCTCATTATCAATACGCTGGTCCTGCTGGCCCTGTCAGGGTACGCTAGAGGTCAATTTAACGGTAAGTTTTTAGGTATTTTTGAATCACCCAGCGACACGCGGCCTTATTAGGGCTTATTCCCAACGGGTCCACGACATTTTAAAATTAAAAATATTTCTTTTCCCAAATGTTCCATGGAATTGTTTGGTACAGTTAGCAATAAAAGCTTTGATAAGATAGGACAAATATAAAAAGAAAAGATAACGTAGAGAAGATTCTTTTTTGGATCACAAAAATTATTAAAGAACGTTAAATCTTAATATCAATCGAAATTGAAATTGAAATTGAAAAAATATTTATTCAATACAATCACAAGGATCACTTTGAAACGTCTTACATGCTAGGTGAATCTATGTGCCAATTCCAACCTAACCCAAGTACGAGAAGAACAGGCAAGAAACTCGTCTCGGTCCTAGCGCTTTTTTGTATGATCCTTCTTACAATAAAAAATGTAGTCAAGATTAGATAATCTTGATAATTATTATTAGATAATAATAATAACATAAACAAAAGACAAAACAAAACATAATACAATAATACAATAATGTACATAAAACAAAAGGACAGCGTTCACAATGCAAATTGGTTAGCTGTCGGAGGGCGGAGCGACATCAGGCCATGAGTTCCTATCATCAATATATTCATTTATATTATAATATGCTTTCTTTAAGAGATTATTTTTAATGAAGGCTTTGAATTTTCTAACAGGAAGTTTAGTTGCATTTATAGGAAGTTTATTATAGAAACGTATCATGTTCCCCATAAATGACCCGTTTACTTTTTGTAACCGAAACTTAGGGATTAATAATTTATGTTTGTTCCTAGTATTGATTCCATGTACATCGCAGTTTTTCTGAAATCTATCTCTATTCTTATGAGCGTACAGTAAATTTTCGTATATATATTGAGCCGCTACTGTGAGAATATTAATTTCTTTAAATTTTTCTTTTAAAGAGTCCCTCGGTTTCATTTTGTAAATGGCACGAATTGCCCTTTTTTGTTATACGAATACTGATTGTATATCCGCTGCTTTTCCCCAGAGAATTATACCATATGACATAACACTATGGAAGTAGCTAAAATAAACTAATCTAGCTGTAGCTTCATCCGTAAGCCACCGTATCGTACGAACTGCATATGCAGCGGAACTAAGCCTACCAGAAAGTTTATCGATTTGTGGTCCCCATTGAAGTTTGGCATCAATATTGATACCAAGGAAAACCGTAGAATCAACAAGATTCATTGAGAACAACAAGAACAAACAAGAATCTTATACTAAATAGACTATTTAGTTGTATTATAAGTTGTATTTAGTAAAGTTTGTCAAAACTTTTTATGTGTTGAATGGGGTATCAAGCAAAAGGCTTATAGGTACCTACCTACTTGTAAAAATCAAAATTATTTTTATTTTTATTATAGAATAGGTATATTAAAGTTTTTAAAATTTGTCGAAAAAATAAAAATTAATAAAACCGCTGACGTGTTAGCATTAGCACTGGTATACCTTGGCACACCAGTTACAAGGGTCTAGGTAGGATAATCAAAATAACTGTTTTTTTGTTATTAGGACCAAATTATTACCCGCAAATTATTTGAATTTCTTGCTTGACCAAGACTAAGCGTGCACGAAACAGGCCTCGGCTGTAAACTTTAATCCTTTCCACTTCGAAAGAAATAAAAAATCCTTTCTTCAATTTCAGATTTCTTCCAAAGCTTTAGCACATTCATCCAACCCTACACCACAACCCGACGACCGGATGTAATCGCAAAGCGACCTCACAACCGCGTAACAACCAAACAGCGATACCAAGACGCCATCTTTTTCGAAACGGACGATTTTATAAAACAGAGAGAAAACGGAAGAACTGTCGACCCGTTCACAACTACAAGTAAACCTAGAAGAAAAACTAAAACTACCAGGAAACCTACAACTACCAAAACCACTAGATCTTGGTACCAAGGATCTATTAGAGGGTCCAACGAAAGGACAACGTATAACCAAGCAAATTACGATACGAACCAAATAAATAACGGTAATGATAATAGAAGAGTTGATAACAATAATAATAATATTTATAATTACGATAATACCGAAAGAAATTATAACGGACAGACAACTGAGAGGCAAATACACTTCGGTGTTGCGCAGAAACCGGTCCAGTCAAAACCAATAGCCAATAGGCGTACGACGATAAATCCCTTACTCAATAGACCTGGTGTAAGGCCCGCTGTAGTGGATGACAGTAGACCACCGATCACTAACAGGCCAGTAACTAATATGCCAGTTTACGACTGGCCTGTCACATCGAGACCAGCCAGCTCTGCAGCTGAGCCTATCATTGAAATAGGACTCGATGAAGATGTGATGAGTGATGCGGAAAAGAGAAGGTTTATTGAAATTGCTGAGCAGAGTAAGTATATCTTGACCGGCCTCACAGCTCAGTTGGTAGTAGCTCTGCCTTCTGCGCTGTAGGTTGTGGGTTCGATCTCCACCCAGGACTAACATTTGTGTGATGAACGCAGATGTTTGTTCTGTGTCTGGGTGTTATTATGTATTCTATGTTTGTACAAAAATTTGTATAATTAATCTATCAGCTATCTGGTTCCCAGTACAAGCTTTGCTTAGTTTGAGGCTGAAATGTCCACCTGTATTTATTTATTCTTTTATTATCTCAATGTTGAAGTAAAAACTACCTAGCTTCCGCCCACGGCTTCGCCCGCGTGGTACCTTGAAAAATAAAAACAAATCTATCCCGCGGGAACCGTACCTACATATTTCCGGAATAAAAAGTAGCCTATGTGCTATTCCAGACTATAATCTATATCTGTGCCAAATTTCGTCCAGATCCGTTCAGCCGTTTCAGCGTGAAAGAGTAACAAACATACATCCAGACATCCATACATTCTTACAAACTTTCGCGTTTATAATATTAGTAGGAAAATATATAGTAGCCCTCCTTCGCTTCGCAGTCGCGTAAAAAGTTTTTATTTAGCATTCAGTATCAAAACGTTAATCTTTCAGAATGCGACGAGTACAAAAACATGAACACCAAAAAGGTGGTGGCCCTCCCATTGGGGAGCCACCACACCGCCCAGGGGGTAGAGGTGGAAGTACCATCATGCAGCCCCATCAACATCCCCCTGATAATTGGGGGGAAGGTTGTCAGTATCCAGGAGTTTCCCCATATGAGTCTCGTGGGGTGGAAGAATATTCAGGTACCTACATACTTCTTTTATCAAGTGTGGTGTGAGAGAGCACTGGTGGGTGTAGTGGTAGCACCCCTGCCTCACGATCCGAAGGTCGTGGGTTCAAACCAGGGGCCCTACCACGAATTTATAATACATTACCGAATTAGTATTGCATTGCTATTTCGTACCATGACCTATGTAAATTGTATGGAAGTAGTGCCGTTTTTATAATGGAATCGTTCTGAAAGACTTCGCGGTAAGGCCCCTGGCCCCTATTCAATAAACATTACAAGTCTACAAATTTGTAAAAAAGTGACAATATTGTCGAATTTTATGACAAGTGCTGTTTAATAAAACCTATAAATATGTAAAATTGTAAGAACATTTTACAATTTTGTAAATTTTTCTCCAGTAAATCGTAATTATTTATTAAAACAGAAACTTGTAGAATTGTAACCGCTTACAATTAATTTTATTTTACAATTTGTAATGTTTATTGAATAGGGGCCAGGTCGTGCACCAACGAGTGCACAATGCCAGTGCTCTTAAACGGTGAAGGAAAACATCGTGAGGAAACTGGCATATCCTAGAACCAAAAATTCGAAGGTTTGTTTATAAGTCGGTATTCTTATAAGCGACGTGCTTGCAACCTGTCACGTACGGAATACTGACTACATGTGCGAAATGTGGGCATGTCCCAAATATCATTTTTGGACTTGCCTCTGACTACCCTCTTTAAGATATCCTCAAAGATCTAGAGTTCTGAGGAGATATGTATCTACCGAATCTGTATGAAATGTGAAGATTACAGTCGTGAGTTATGTCAGAGGTTTGTTTTCCGTGCACTTGACTCAAGTCTGTTTCCTCACGATGATGTTTTCCTTCACCGTTTAAGAGCATAGAGCACATAATTTCATCGAACAGAAAAATCCATTGGTTCACGATTATATTCGAACCTACGACCTTAAGATCGAAAGCCTAGACACCCTTTAAGGGTGTAAAAAGGGTATAATCACAGAGCGTTTAGTGCGAAATACGTTTTGGTTTCAGAAAGGGGGGTACTCTTGGAAATGTGGTGGCTCCCTCATCAGCGAACAGTACATTCTAACAGCCGGTCACTGCACATACCATGACAAGGATTACAATGTCGTCAGGTACAATATAGCTTACATCTATGTACCTATTTAAGAGCTTAACCGGACTGACTGACTGATTGACTGACTGAATGATTCATCATCGCCGAGCCGAAACTGCTGAAGCTAGAAAGCTGAAATTTGGAAAGTTTAGAAAAAGCTTTCTTTTATAAAAAAACCCACCCAAAAAACCAGGTTTTTTGGAAACTCCTCCTTTAAAGGGGTGAAAAAGGGTTGAAACGTTGGTATGAAACTTTTTAACGCGTGGAGCGATTTTCATGAAATTTTGTTTGTGTACTGTAAATGCAAAATGAATGGACACGTGTTTCAGGATTTTTCAAATAACCTTCAAAAAAGGTCAAAGGGTCAATGTTTGTATGGGAACTTTTTAATGAGTGGTGCAATTTGTCAGAATTTTGGTTTAGATACTTTAAATGCAAATTAAATGGATACGTATTTCTAGATATTTCAAAATAACTATCCAAAAGGGTAAAATGGAGTGTGTAAAAGTTATTATTGGATTTTTTATGACTTGTGTGATTTGTTTCTTCTCGTACTTGGGTTAGGTTGGAATTGGCACATAGATACACATGTAAGACGTTTCAAAGTGATCCTTGTGATATTATTGAATAAATATATTTTTCTTTCTTTCTGTTTGAAACTTGGTTTAGATATTTTTTATTTTGAATTGAATTGAATTATCGACTTGTTTCACAGCGGGCCGCCAACGGCCGTTCAATTAGGTTCCTCATACATAGACGGCAGGGACTCTCTCGTCGTGACCATATCTTCGCTGATCCGCCATCCGAAGTACAAGGTGCGCCGCTCGTACTACGACGTGGCTCTCATCAAACTGATTACTAAAATATCGTGAGTAATTCTAAACATGATCACGACTGTAATCCCCAGGCTCGGTAGATATCTTCTCAGTAGGTCTACCATGAGTTTTCACAATCTACACTCGCTAGCGACTGTAGTTAAAAAAAATATGAAAACTTGTACAGCGCCTCTAGCGGATAGTTGGGTACTAAAACGTCACGTAGTTAACTATCCTACGTCACAGCGTACTACAGCGACTGCAGTTTGCGCTTCATTCATTTGCTTAGAATTTGGTACCATGAGTAACAATGTTGACAGATGTCATAGTAACGTACTATTACTACTGTAGTAACGTCAGCCGATCTAAATATGACAACTCATGGTAGACGTACTGATTTCTTACTTAGATAGATCTTTGAGGATATCTAAAGAGTCAGAGGCACGTTCAAACATGATTTTTGTCCCACAATTTGCAGTGGTTTGTATTCCATACGTGACAGGTCGTCCTGGGTTGGGATCGAACCCACAACCTACAGCGCAGAAGGCAGAGCTACTACCAACTGAGCTGTGGGGCCAGTCATACGTAGGCTTACACTTACACTCTTTGCACCCTTACTTAGATCTTTGAGGATATCTATATAACATTTTTTTTTTCTTTTTTGTATAGATAGATGATGTAAATTTTTCTTTATTCATCACAGGTTTACAGAGACAATAAAGCCAGCATGCCTGGGGGTCCCGCCGCCTGTTGGTGATCGCATTATCACCACTGGATGGGGCAGAACCGAATTCGGTAATTAAACTTTCGGCTAGAATGATATCTAAATATTATAAAGCTGAAGAGTTTGTAAGGTTGAACGCCTGAAACGTTGAATCTCAGGAACTAATAGTTCGAATTGAAATACTTAGTTATTGTTGTGTTGTATAGTCCATTTATCGAGGAAGGCTATATAACATCACACTACGACCGATAGGAGCGGAGCATCAATAAAAATTTTGCAAAAATGGGAAAAAATATATAACTCTAGTCTAATATTAGGTGTTAGCTCACTTCATCTACACCTAGTCAAAATATATTTATTCAATAAAATTACAAGGATCATTTTGAATCGTCTTACATACTAGGTGAGTCTAGGTGCCAATTCCAGTCCTATCCCCAGTCCGAGGAGAACTGACAAGAATCTCGCAGGGCCCTGACGCTTTTTTTGTATGATCAAAAGTTAGGTGTTGGTGCTGAAAATGCCGACTTTTTCCAGGTGGTGATTCATCGCAGGAGCTACGCAGTGTTTCTGTTCCGATCTGGGATATGGGGGATTGTCGGGAGGTGTGGGGGTCGTCGCGAAAGCTGCCAGACGGCCCGTCACCTGCCTCCCAGCTGTGTGCCGGCGAACCAGCCGGGGGGAAAGACACTTGTCAGGTAACATGATAACCTCAGCGCTGGCAGGTAGCAGCTTCGATCCCCACCCAGGACGAACATAATATACCTACAAACGTTCCAATAAAAACGTACAAGCCTAGTTTTTCGTTGTATCTACAACATTTCCAAAAATTATAAATATTGGACTAAGTTAAAGAGGAGCAAAACGTTCACTTTTTTTATGAAAATGTATAGGTGACCAAGAATTTGGTTTACCACTCTAATCATTTGCACGTACAAAACATCAAGGGCTATTTTCGCTTGACAGATTAATAACTGCTACGTCAGAATCTGTCATTCCTAATACAGTAATCTTAGAGAATAACTATGTTACTGGGAGATGTCATCAAAAGTGGTAAACCAATTTCTTGACAGCTTACAAATAATACACCATAATACCTACTTATTAGACTTACCATTCATGACTCGGTGTAGCGAGCTGTCAAGATCTATAACTATTTCTTTAAAGGGAAGCAAAACGTATCGCTTTTTGTATGAAAATTTACAGCTTCATAACCCTCATAAATATTCTATAGAAGGAAACGAAAATAAATAATAAATATATATTAAGCGGCGATGGGCTTGCAACCTGTCACGTACGGATTACTAACTACTATATTGTGCGCCGACCTGGCTATAAACCGGAATGGGTTGGCTGGTAGCAAATGCCCCCTAGGTATTAAGACCTCCTTTTGTCACACATTTTTTTTTGTAATTTGTGTACAATAAAGTTTAAATAAATAAATAATTGTGGGTAAAGGTTGTCGATGTCGAACTAACATTTCTTCCTATCACCATGGGGTGCGTTAGGAGTATCGATTCCTAATAATGATTGCGTAAAAATCATAAAATTCCCAAATTATGCACTGAGATAAATATTTTATATGTCGGATCCGGTCATGAGTACGGACATAATGTCGACAACGGAGCACCAAACGGCGTAAACAACAAGATGGCGTCCTTTGGCGGAGTCTATATAAATCCGTGCTCGACTTGAATCTGCTCAGTCGTCTTCAGCTCTCAGTCGAGTCAACACGGGTCTCTAGAACCCGTCCCGTGTTCCGTTTGTGATTCAAAGTACCTAGTTATAGTCTAAGTTTAATTATTGCTGTATTTGATTAGTAAAGTGAGTTTATAACCTTCATTACCGTTCGTTCGTTATTTTTATTGCCTGTGCCCATCCATCTCGCCCACAATGTCCGAGAATAGTAAAGATAGGCAATCTTTATCCGATATCAGAAGTGGGATCGAGACAGGCAATGATGATGACGATACGAACAATAGCTTTAAATAACACACGTGCGAGTGGAAGTGCTGATCATCGCTTGGAGCTGCCCGAGTTCAACCCCGACAAGGCCGACGCAGACGCGCGTGCATGGTGCGCAACCGCCGAGTTGTGCGTCGCAGATAACCCACTGCAGGGATCACACCTCGTGCGCATCCTCAGCAAGGCGTTGAAGGGTTCGGCGTCCACGTGGCTGGCTCAAGTCACCTATGTGAACATCACGTGGGAGGAATTCCGTGATTTGTTCATGGTCAGGTTTGCTTGTCTGGAGACAAATGCAGGTACCATTATTAACCTTCTTAATGACCGGCCAAGTGAAAAAGAAACTCTGGCAGCTTATGCTAGTAGACTTATAACTACCCTCACATAACCGTACACGTAGTCCTCGTTAACATCACAGATGTCACATGTCTCGCATATCGAGGCAGTTCTCGTCCAATTAAATAGATCACGATCCCGTTCCCGATGTGTCACATCGTCGAACGCCGTGGCGCACATATAGGGCTCCACGGAGTAGGAGTGGGTTTCAGTCTCATTCTCGAAACGACAACAAGCGTCTTACATACTCCCGAACGATGCGTGACGCTGATCGTTCATATGACGTGATCTATGGCAGTTGTTATCTTGAAGCTAGTTTGCGATATCGCCGCTCTCTTACTCCTAGTCGGGAAAGGTGTCGCGAGCGTATCTGAGAACGGTAATCATCGTGTATGCCCGTTCCGATGAGCCGTGCTGTATTTCGACTACCCTCGAGTCGAAATGACCTTTCTTCTCCCGCTTATATAACGTGTACCTACTGACTTAACTGACTTGACACCAGCTGATTTCGCGTCTAACGAGACAACTCAACACTCTGAAGGCATTGTAAGCCTTACGCACTACTGATGATCAAAGTAAACATGTT
Source organism: Cosmorhoe ocellata (assembly GCA_963675405.1). Taxonomy (NCBI): domain Eukaryota; kingdom Metazoa; phylum Arthropoda; class Insecta; order Lepidoptera; family Geometridae; genus Cosmorhoe; species Cosmorhoe ocellata. Next base: position 3,240,111 of record OY776273.1, read on the forward strand.
GACAATCGTATAACCGTTGTTTGTGAGATTTCAGAGGTATTAGACAAGGTCAGGTGAAGCCGAGCGTTTGAGGAGTGGAGTACGGCAGGCCGATCGCGAGGCGGTCGCTGTCGCTTTGCTGCTTCCGTCGCTCTGCTGTCGCTACTCGTACAGTGTTATCAAGGGTTTGCCAAGTGACCGTTATGAACTTAAACTACTGAGTGGTGCGCGGGGTAAAACTACCCAAGCCGCAGCTCAGTACAGTACTCCTTTGAAAAGAGAATGGTATCCCAAGAGGTTTGCTGCATTTTAAGTGTGTGTTAATCTGAATGTTTTATGTTGCAGTCACTTATTTGGATCACACATATCCTAGCGGTGTGTATGATGGCATACGTGAGGCGTTTCGCTTCGCGTGGTGGGACGAGCATGCGACGCGAACTTTCTACTTACTGCGCGCGATGCTTCCCTTGGACTTCTGGCCCTGCAGACGTGTTTCTGAACGAGTACAGGTGTAATCCAAGCAGACGCATTTCTCAGTGCGTATGAACTCATGTCTGGCAGACCAGTGGCTAGTGTGTAACACTAGAACAGGTAGACGATGTAATCGTCGGTATGTTGGTAAGCTAAGTGTTCCTATTGTTTTTATAAATACCGCCGCGCTGGCGTTATTGGGTAAATTAGATGTGAGACACCGCACAGTGAGCGTGTCTAGTAAGTTTGCTATCGGTGCGTTTGCAGTTAGTCTCATTATTTCGTGTATACTTCATGGTAATTCACTGTTTGGTTTTATTGAGAAACAATGGTTAGCCGTTTCCAAATTAAAGTTAAATTAACAGAGACTAATAACTGGTAGAGTGAACTACAGGTTAGAGGTTACAACTGAAAACTGTAGGCCAAATTGTAAAGCCTTGCGTAAAATATTGAGATGTCGGACTCGACACCTTCTCGAGTAGAACCAAGTCTACCAAGACGAGTATTCCAAACGGAATAGACTGTTTGCACTTGATGTGATGTGATGACTTTGTGTTCGTGCTTAACCTTTTCTGTTCACAGGGAAGTTAGATCTGAGAGTGCGTGGCCCCTACGAGGTGGTCAACGTTCTGTGCGCTTACGCTGCGCTATCGAGCGGTAGCTGTGGGCAAACCCAGCCTGCAGTGCAGTCATTTAATAGGATCACACGTGTCCTAGCGAAGCTGAACTCCAGGATGCGCACTGCGCAGTCCCTGTGAGGTCTTGTGATCGTTGCCGTATCACCGATACGAGCTCGAGCTATTGGCTGTTTGTACGGAAAGAAGACTCTGACTGCCGCAGAACATTATGGTTCAGTGGTGTGGCAAGTCGACCCTGGTGAAGTATGAAATATTTTTCTGTAGTAGTGAGTTATACCAGCAGCCCCGACATCTATTTGATCCGACAATAACTGTTTCCGGGTTAGTATGACTGCTACTGAATTTACCTACTTTGTCGAAAGGTAGGACCGTAAACGCGTGTAAATCGAGTGATGTAAGTAGGTGTACTTACAAATAGTTTTGACTGTATTGACACTGATGTACAATCTGACCGAAAACATGAACTGGTTAAAGTTTTGAAACAATACACTGACTATTTCATAAACAGCTTTTCAACGACTAGGGTGACAACAGGTAGAGCGCGTTATGAGTGTCCTAAAATCAATGTTGACTATAGTCGAAACTAGCGAAAATAAATCTTGGCAAGACTCTAATAGGTGAAGTTCAACTCGCGATTAACTGTACTATGAACCGCGTTACTAATGCATCGCCACATGAATTCTTAATCGTTGGTGATTTCGTGTTGTTAGCGAACGAAGAGCGTAATCAGACAAAGTTAGATCCAAAATACAAAGGTCCGTTCAAAGTGATAGAGGTTTTGGATGGTGATCGTACCACATTAAATGCTTTCAACTTTAGGCGTACTTACAAGTACGCGCACGATAGGTCAAGACCTATGCCGAAGGGACATGTACCAGTCGAAGTAGACAGTAATGATGAGCAAGTTTAATGTTCAGAGTGTAGCGTACTCCATCAGCCGTAGTAAAATCGACCGTACTAGTAGCTATTTCGTAGCCGTAGCCCGGTAGAAATCGGTGTCTCTTGGGGCAACTCAAGTAGTCCGTGGGTGCGCGGTGCGCGAGTAGTGCTGGCGGAGGTCGGGGTCTGTTGAGACCGTAATGTGAGTCTGGAGGATCACATGGCAGCTTAGGCTGGTCGGCCGGTGAGGGCCGTGGTGATGGGAGTACCTATACGCGAGTGTTTTTGTGTTAACTAATTTTGATGTGAAAGCGATGGTACATGGCCCTGGCACAGGCCCTGGCACAAACCCTGACACAGACTCTGGCACAGGCCCTGACACATTGTCCTGACTCATTGTTTCTCAATGATTGTAAATTTGAGATTTTAGTAAAGTTGTACCTACCTACTATAGACTTGATGGCCAATGACAGCAACGACTTAATAGACCTTGACAAGACTAGTAAGACGGTTAACATCAGAGGGAATTGACAAAAATGCGCGTTATGATAGGCAACATTTCGATAGAACTAAGGCGAAACTTGATAAGATATCTGTTGGTGACTTTGTATTGATAGAAAACGAGGAGCGTAACCAAGTTAAGCTGGATCCCAAGTTCAAAGGACCTTTCCAGGTTATGAAAGTGTTAGATGGGGATCGTTACGAGCTTAAGTCGTTAAGTTCAAGGCGTAATTACAAATACGCGCATGATAGAGTAAGACGTATGCCAGAAGGCCAAATACCAATTGAAATCACAGAGAATGACTCTGAATAAACTTTTAGTGCACTGACATTTTTAACTGACACTTAACTTGTAACAGTGACCGCACCAGACTGTCTCTGTAGATGTGGTTCATCTAGCGAGAAGCTCTGGCGGGGGTCGGGTCTTGTGAAGACTGTGTATGTCACATGAACTGTGACGGCGATCCATGGGGTGATCAACTCTTGTTGAAGTTAAAAAGTAGCTATATGGTCAGTTGTGATTGTCAGAAAAGATTATTTCAAAGATTAATAGTAACAGTAAGAATTGGTATTGGACCTTGTTGGTGGTAAAATTATGTTTACATTTTCATTGTATTATCAGAAGATTTAAGTTAAGAAGGTCAGGAATGACCGAACCTAGAATACCTACTGTGCTTTGGTTACTTGTTACAGAGTAACACACGAGGACGTGTGTCATCGCAGAATGGCCGTGTCGGATCCGGTCATGAGTACGGACATAATGTCGACAACGGAGCACCAAACGGCGTAAACAACAAGATGGCGTCCTTTGGCGGAGTCTATATAAATCCGTGCTCGACTTGAATCTGCTCAGTCGTCTTCAGCTCTCAGTCGAGTCAACACGGGTCTCTAGAACCCGTCCCGTGTTCCGTTTGTGATTCAAAGTACCTAGTTATAGTCTAAGTTTAATTATTGCTGTATTTGATTAGTAAAGTGAGTTTATAACCTTCATTACCGTTCGTTCGTTATTTTTATTGCCTGTGCCCATCCATCTCGCCCACAATGTCCGAGAATAGTAAAGATAGGCAATCTTTATCCGATATATATATTATATACTATGTTTAGGCTAAATAAATTCATGACGAGAACTTAAAAAACCTTTCACAACAAAATTTCAAAGTTTTTGCAAAATATTTTGCACCTTGCAGCCGGGTTGTCGGCGTTTCGTACACTCGACCCTAAAAAAAGTTATTTTGATATTCCATACATTGATGGTCAGTTTGTACACTCCTTCTTTAAGGTTGAAATTGGCACAGAAAAATATACAGTTCTTGGCAAAAGTGTTACGTGTTTTTAATACAAACAACAATAATCATCATCATAATTTTCCTTCCCTCATCCCAGTGAGTGGGATCAGCACAAGATTTAAACAGTAAAACTTGTAAGCAAGATACTTAATTATTTATATACAAGGTGAGTTTATGGTCAGTTTAAAGCCGGCGCCCACGCAATCTATATCTCTGTAACCCTACTCAAAAAAAATATGAATAATGAATCAATTTTTTTGTTATAATTAATATCAAGAAACTAAATTCCTGACCATAACACTACTTACACAATTTACAATGTAAACCACTATCCTACACTTGAGTACATATTTCCAAGTACCAGGAATGCATAAACCATGGAGAGGTTTTCGCGACTCGTGATCTTTCGACTCTGTGGATCTACAGTGAAATAACTCTCCATTGTTTCTGCTATCCTGGTACCTATCGACAAATTAAAATTTCTGATTTAAAATTAATGGTAAAGCAATGGGAACTGGCTTACTATCAAAAAATTAAATCTATATAATATAAAAGAAAGTCGTGTTAGTTACACTATTTATAACAGAAGTTGTGTATAATTTGTATTCATTTTGCTATTTACTGTATAGATTGTCGAACGAGTGTTTTTATTGTGTTTCACAAGAGAACTACATAAATTTTAATACTTAGCCCCAAAAAACACATTTGTAATACTTATCGTAATAAATATCCTGTTATTTTTTGTCAATACTAGTTTATTTCGCATAGAAAACACTTTTTACTCCGACTGTCCAGGTAGCCAGTGTACTAACTGCCCCAAAATGTTTGTAATTTGCATAACAAAAGAGTGTACCAACTGCCGACAACCCTTGCAGCCAGTAGCGGCAACACTATGATATTTTTGAACCAACTAGATAATTTATCTAGGTGGCGCCACAAATCATGCCATCAGTGGAAGGCAAAATAGCCCGAACAAATTTAGCCCGAAACCGTGTCCCGAGTTTCTTGCCTGTTCTTCTCGTACTTGGGTTAGGTTGGAATTGGCACATAGATTCACCTAGCATGTAAGACGTTTCAAAGTGATCCATGTAAAAATAAATAGATCCTGTATAAATATTTTTCAATTTCAATTTCAAATTTCCGATTCGATGTAGGAGATGGTCTATCTGTATAGTATTTTTAATCTGGGCTATTACTCATTCCAGGGTGACTCCGGGGGACCAGCACAGGTTCAAGATGGCTGCACGTGGAGAGTGGTCGCCGTCACATCGATAGGAAGGTCATGCGGAGCCGCAGAAACACCAGCTCTCTACGCCAAACTACCTCGCGCCTTCATCTCTTCACAAGTCTTCTCCAACGTGAAACTCAACAATAACCGATATAATAATACCGTTAATAATTGGGGTGACACCGGTTTTAATCAAGGAGTATCGAGTGATAACAGAGATGACATCAAAAGACCTGGTAATCATCAAACAGTCGGTGGTAATTGGGGGGTTAGTAACACTTATAATCAGGGCAATACCCAAAATTCTGGTAATAATCGTGATGTAAGCAGACCTGTTTATCAAACGACTGATAGTAACAGTGCGGCTATAAATAATCAGTTTGTTAATAACCAGAATGGTTACGATGTCAACAGACCAGGTAACCATCAGACTATTGATAATAACAATCGCAGAGATGTCAATGATGGGAATTACTATGGCAGTAACCCGAATTCCGGTAACAACAGAGATAGTAGCATAAGGCCAGGGAATCACCAAACGGTTGATAATAATCGCGGTAACGACGCGGTTAGTAACTACTTTGTTACAAGTCACACTTCTGGTAATAATCGAGATGTTACCAGGCTTGGTAATCATCAAACTGTAGATACTAGTAACCGTGATACTAACACGGGGAATAACTATTTCGTTACCAGTCATACAACCGGAAATAATAAAGCAGGCGTCAGCCGACCTGGAAATCATCAGACAACAAGAAATAATAATAATGACAAAGGAAATAATAATAGATTTAATGATAATCAAAATTCGGAAAGTAATCAAGGTGTTATTTATGATGTTAGATCTGACCGCAATGATGATTATAACATCAATGCAGGTGGTAATATAAGAAATACTAACACACGGGCTAATAATAATCAGTATAATAATGCACAAAGTGGTTATAATAACGGACAAAATGTTTATAATAATGGACAAAATGGTTATAATAATGGACAAAACGGTTATAATAATGGACAAAGTGGTTATAATAATGGACAAACTGTTAGAAACTCGCAGAGCAGTAAAAGTACAACCTATTCTAGTTTTGGCTCTCAAAATTCTGATTACGGTACGACAGAAAGTTTGTCATTTAACAGAAATAATGGATATGCGAATAATAGAGAATTTGTTGTGCCCAATAGGCAATGGTGGAGCAAATAGTTTTTATATAAAAACTTGTATTTCTTGTAAATATTAATTTAAATTTGTAAATAGTAAAATTGTTGTTTTATTTTATTTTTACCCAACTGCGAAGGAGTCATTTGTTTGGGGTATTATGTATGTATTAGCTTCCACGCACGGCTTCGCTCGTGGTACCTACTTGGTATTTGGTGAACGGACTGACCCGGATAAAAAGAAGCCCATGTTATTTTAGGGGCCATACCACAATCTCTTTGGGAAATATCAAAGTATTAAACTTTCTTAATATTTTTTAATATTTCGTACCTACCATCCATGACATATATCTACCTAAATTTTGTATTGAAGTAGTGTTACTGCAAGCTTGAAATGTGACGTTTCTGAAACATGATAGTAGTTATAAGAGCTTGTGGTAAGGGCCCAGGTCAGAAACTACGCGTATTCAAAGTTTCATCCAGGCCACTATTCAATAAACATTACAAATTGTAAAATACAATTAATTGTAAGCGGCTACAATTCTACAAGTTTCTGTTTAATAAAAAAATACGATTTACTGGAGGAAAATTTACAAAATTGTAAAATGTTCTTACAATTCTACATATTTATAGGTTTTATTAAACAGCGGCGATGGGCTTGCAACCTGTCACGTACGGAATACTAACTACTGTGCAAAATGTGGGCATGTACCAAATGTCATGTTTGGATTTGCCTCTGACTACCCTCTTTAGATATCCTCAAAGATCTAAGTAACTAAAGATCTGAGGAGATATCTACCGATCCTGGGGATTACAGTCGTGATCATATATTATTATTATTATTTATTAAACAGCACTTGTCATAAAATTCGACAATTATTGTCACTTTTTTACAAATTTGTAGACTTGTAATGTTTATTGACCGCGGCTCGGCAAACGTAGTGTAGGACGCCCTCCGGCTAGGTGGAGTGACGATCTGCGAAAGGCTGCTGGTGGAGGCTGGATGCGTCGAGCTGAAGACAGGGCGCAATGGCGCTCATTAGGGGAGGCCTATGTCCAGCAGTGGACTGCTATAGGCTGATGATGATGAATGTTTATTGAGTAGGGGCCAGATCCGTTCAACCGTTTCTGCGTGATTGAGTAACAAACACCCATACAGCCATCCAACTTTGGTGTTTATAATAATTAGTAACATGGTAACCTGCGAGTTCCTTTGCCTGTCGCTGGAGTTGTAACGGCTAGATGGATTTTGATAAATGAGGTGTCGTTGAATTCAACCGGATTACAAGAGTGCCGTAGGCTATAAAAAAATAAAAAATGAAATACGGCGGCTGTAAGAACTAGTAATTACTTTCAGCCGGAATTTTCAATTTATATTATAAAAAATAGTTAGTTTGTAAGATAAAAAAATAAATAAAATAAATAAATATGATCACGACTGTAATCCCCGGGCTCGGTAGATATCTTCCTCAGATCTTTAGTTACTTAGATCTTTGAGGATACCTAAAGAGGGTATGTACTTTTAAACTTACGCGATCTGAACACATTATTATTAGTATTAGACGAATGAAATGGGAAAATATAAGGTAATTTAAACGCGATAAATACCCGTCTAATACTAATACTAAAGAGGGTAGTCAGAGGTACGTCCAAACATGACATTTGGTACATGCCCACATTTTGCACAGTAGTTAGTATTCCTTACGTGACAGGTTGCAAGCCCATCGCCGCTTATAAGAATACTAACCTATGACACACACCTTCGAATTTTTGGTTCTAGGGTATGCCGGTTTCCTCACGATGTTTTCCTTCACCGTTTAAGAGCACTGGCATTGCGCACATAAATTTTTCGAATGGAAAAACTTATTGGTGCACGACCAGGTTTGAACCCACGACCTTCGGATCATGAGGCAGGGGTGCTACCACTACACCACCAGCGCTCCGCTAGTTAGTTAGTAAGGTGCTCTCTTATTTTCACACAGCACAAATTAACCGGCATACAAACATACGGCCCACCTCATGGTACAACGCAAATTCGCAATAGGCTATTCTAATACATAAAGTACCTAATAGACTTACCTAGCGATATACTTACACTATACCTACCTGCTACAATTTTATTGGCAGTAAAAAAATAATATTGTTTTGAGTGAGTATTTCTTTACAACATGAAAATTTTGTATTATCTTGCTGTTTCAGGTAAGAAAAGCATTAAAAAATATTTATTTATTTTACCCGACTGCTAAGGATAGGTTTTTTGTGGTGCTTGTATGCGAGTTCGTTTGGCTGGCGCAGTAGATAGCCCAAATGGCTGGCTTAACGAATTTTGATAAATGAGGTTGTGCTGGATTCGTCTTGATCGCAAAAGTGACACAGTACGTCGATTCTGTAAAATTCAAACATCAACTCGCATCTCACGTCGCTATTCACTCTCACTTCGCTTAAGACGCTTTTTATTTGACATTTTAAATCGGGTTCAAGTGCGAAGCGAGCGTCGAAGAGACTAGGGAATTACCGTATAGAATGCCACTTCTTACGTTATCTCATACTTTATCTGTCAAAATCTCCCCGTCAATTTAGTTCAACTCGCTTACACGCTCGCAAGAGTGGCGCTAGTGTAAATTCGAATTATCAACCGAGTTTTTAGAATGCCAATCAAGAAACTCACAGCGGATTCAGATTTGAAGTTTAAAATGAGGTCTTACAGAATCACACGGTAGACTACCTATATAAAATGTCAAAAAAACAATATGGCAGATGTGTTTTTTTATTATAAAATCCTACTTACCTAACTAATAGCCAATTATCTACCTATGCCTGTTTTTCAAATCCTTATGGACTTCAATCTTACTTACCTATATAAGTTTCTGTTGTGAAAACAATAAATGAAAACAGTGGATGCAACATGTAAAATAGGTATATGTTTTATACCGTATAAGGTATAAACGAAGTGTTAGGTATATTATTTACATGATATGATATGATATGTTAAATGATCACGACTGTAATCCCCAGGCTCGGTAGATATCTCCTCAGATCTTTAGTTACTTAGATCTTTGAGGATATCTAAAGGGGGTAGTCAGAGGCAAATCCAAACACAACATTTGGTACATGCCCACATTTTGCATAGTAGTTAGTATTCCGTACGTGACAGGTTGCAAGCCCTTCGCCGCTTATAAGAATACTAACCTATGACACATACCTTTGAATTTTTGGTTCTAGGGTATGCCGGTTTCCTCACGATGTTTTCCTTCACCGTTTAAGAGCGCTGGTGGTGTAGTGGTAGCACCCCTGCCTCACGATCCGAAGGTCATGGGTTCAAACCTGGTCGTGCACCAACTTATTTACATTTCAGTTATAATAGCCACAGCGAGTTCTAGAAAATACGACATTGAAGAGGAAGCTAAGAAATTGTACGGCGAAGATCTTAATGCAGTTTTATTGAGATTTAGGAAATCATCTGATTATATGCACATTTTGGAAGATAAGGTAGGAATTAGGCAATCGAGTAAGTAGGTATAGTTGGCTCAACGAATCAAGGCATTCGTGAAGTTAGCCGCAAGAGCTGCGCAGTATCGTTTTTCGGGAGCAATTGGAGGTATGAGGAGGGGAAGGAACTTTACATGCGCAAACTCGCACCTGTGGCTGACTTCACAAATGCCTAGATCCGTTGGATGACTTGTACTAGGAAGGACGCCGCGCCGTAAGACTTTCAAAAGAGTATTCATAATTTTACAACAATCATAGACAATCAAAGGCAGGCACAAAATTAAAGATTACCAACTAGCTTCCACCCATAACTCAGCCCACGTAGTACCTTGAAAAATAAACGAAAACCGTACCTACCTACATTTTTCCGGGATAAAAGTAGTATGTGCTATTCCAGACTACAATCTATGAAATTTGGTACAATTACATGTATAAATTATAGTTTGGAATAGGACATAGGCTACTTATTATCCTGGAAAAATGTAGGTAGGTACCTACGGTTCCCGTGGGATAGATTTGTTTTTGTTTTTCAAAGCGAACAATGACGAAAGTGAGAACAGTGACGAAACCTTTGAGTAGAAAGGTCCACCTATAAAGTAGGTAGGTAACATTTTGTAAAGACTTTGTGCCGATATATCGGCACAAAGTATATATACGTCCTAAATTGATCATTTTGCAAAGTAGACACTTGATTATTTTGTATATTTCAGACACATGGAATATGGGAGCAGTACGAACTGATATGCACACAGATAATGGAATATTTCACAAAGAGTCTTAAATTAAAAGTAACAAATTCTTTGGGTTACGGAAATGTTTCAATGTAAGAAATCATTTTATTTATTACTGGCTTCCGTTCGCGGCTTTGCTCGCGAGGTACCGACGTAAATTTAGCCTTTGTTACTCAGGGATAACGTAGCATTCTAACGGTGAATGAAGTTGAATTTTGAAATCGGACCAGTAGTTTTTGAGTTTATTCGTTATAAACAAAAATACAAAACTTTCCTTTTTATAATATTAGTATAGAAGTACTTATAGATTTGTATACAAATAAAATTAAATAGGGACATAATATAAAGCTTAAAATTAATGGCATGTAGGTACCTATACAGGCGAGCTTAACCCTAAAAAGAATTCTCCAGCAAACCTTGGGATTATGGAGATTTTTAACTAAGTAGTTGTGGGTAGGTACCTACCTATCATACAAAAATGAGGAAAGAAAGAATTTAAGGAATAATACTAACACGTCTGTGTTTGCATTATATACAAACAAACACAGACGTCAATGTGTGTGTGTGTGTCTACCTGTGGCATCGTAGCTCCCGATGAACCGATTTTGATTTTGTTTGAAAGGTGAAATAGTCGAGTGTTCTTATTTATGTTTGATGAAAATCGGTCATACCTACATATTTTTTCACAACTCCCTCAATATAGGTATCAAATAAAAGGGCTTGAGTAGTAGAATACTATACACTTTCAAATACAAGATGGCCGCCACCAAGAAATGGCGCGCAAAGTTCGAGTCGGGGTTTTTTTTTAATTTAATTTAAAACTTGTTTAGATTTGGTAGAATGGAATCGCGACTACGTCATCACAGATTGAAGCAAGAGAAGATGATGAAGAGGATAAGGAGGAATGATGAAGAGGAATCTCCGATAGAGACCCTGGACCACTACATGTATCTGCATAGAGAATTGCCCACTTCTGCTATAAATCAGTTCAAAAACATGGGGTTCTCTACAGCCGGGTAGGTATGGTATGAACAGATTTTCATTTATTTTATTGATTGAGCGAGCGAAGCGAAATTATTCCACAACATTAGGTATGTTGAATATTATTCATGTAAGTACCTAGTAGGTAGGTACCTACTAGGTATTTTAACAAATCCTTAGTGGTTCTTCACAATTTGTTATTTTTGAAGTTATTTTAAAAACTTTTTTAATCTTGATTTTAGAGCTCGTCTTTCAAGCTGATAGCATGAAGATGAAGCAATAAAAGATTGGTTGACAATAAGTTATTTCACGAAGGGTGGGTAGGTAGGTACCTACATTTAAAATAAACCAATATTTTACGAGATAACAAAAATTGTTTAGGTATTGCGAACAATGACGAATAGTGAGGTCGTAGACCTTATTTATTTTCGATGGAGGTAAAATGTAAATGTATGAATGGATAGATACCTACCTAACTAGGTACCTACTATTCGAAAACAATTTTCGTAAACTATCAAAAACTCATACTAAGGGTCGTAAGTACCAACTAATTAGGTACCTACCACACACGGCACCTATCGCGTGATGCCGTGACCAATGCGAAAATAATATAATAGGAAAATATTTATTCAGCAAATGACTAAGTATTTGGCGGTTTCAGGCAAGCTATTGACACTATTATCCAGCACATAGGTTCGGAAGATGTCTCTCTCAGCTCAACAAGGCTACCCTTCGGAGAAGAAGACACCAAGACCACAACAGATTTTACGCACGACCATCAGGTAATCACAAAACGGTGAAGGAAAACATCGCGAGGAAATCAACAGGGGCCTCATCACGAATTCATAATACATTACCGAATTAGTATTACCTACTTACGTTGTTATTTCGTACCATGACCTATGCAAATTGTATGGAAGTAGTGACGTTTCTACAATGGAATCGTTACGGAATCGTTCTGGAAGAGTTTGTAAGGCCCCTGGTACCAAGAACCAAAAGTTTGAAGGTGTTTCATTATACTTAAAATAAAATAAAAATAATTCATTATACTTAGCAAGTTCTTATTGAAATTGGGCTTGCAAACTGTGATGTACGGAAAACTGAGCAAATGTGGGTATGTGCCAAATAAGTACTACATATAATTTTTGGGACGTGCCTCTGACTACCCTTTAGATATCTTAAACTGAGTAACTGGAGATCTGGGGCCTTAGCACAAGCTCTTAGAAACGATCATGCTCGCTAGCGACTGTAGTTAAAAAAATGTATGAAAACTTGTACAGCGCCTCTAGCGGATAGTTGGGTACTAAAACGTCACGTAGTTAACTATCCTACGTCACAGCGTACTACAGCGACTGTAGTTTGCGCTTCATTCATTTGCTTAAAATTTGGTACCATGAGTAACAATTTTGACAGATGTCATAGTAACGTACTATTACTACTGTAGTAACGTCAGCCGATCTAAATGTGACAACTCATGTTAGACAGATACCTACACCTACATAGTTGGCTCAACGAATCTAGGCATTCGTGAAGTTAGCCGCAAGAGCTGCGCAGTATCGTTTTTCGGGAGGAATTGGAGGTATGAGGAGGAAGGAACAGTACATGCGCAAACTCGCACCTGTGACTAATTTCACGAAGGCCTAGATCCGTTGGATGAACTATACTTTAGTTTTATTCTCAACATAAGTTTGTTCTGATTTCCAGGTAACCGAAGCCCTTGATCCTGAGATCACAACACCCGAGAACCCTATAACTTCAAAAGATGAGACCTTACGACACCCTTATAAGAAAGTCAAGCCATGATTAAATTTTACCTACACATTTTTATGTTTTTTACTACTTTTTATAGCAAACAAAACAGCCATCTTTGTTTAAAATAATTGACTTGTCAATTTGACTGTTTTGATTTTGCGACATTGATTCTATTTTCTTCCTTTTCCCACGCTGTGTGGTCGGCACAACACGTTTTCTTCCATCTCCCTCTATCATCCGTCATCTCAGTCACTCCTTACTGTCATCTTTCACACAGTCCATCCATCTTTCCTTCGTCCTACCTCTACCCCTGTATCCATCCACATTCATACCTAACACTCTCCTCGTCACATGACATTCATCTCTTCTCATAAAATGTCCATGCTACAAGGGCGGATTCAGGGGGGGGGTCATGGGGGTCATGACCCCCCCCTGGGCTGGGTCCAGGACCTAAGTGGACCACTAATTAAAATGATATATAATAAGGATTATAACTTTTTGTGACTTGACCACGGCTATGTGACCCCCCCTGGCACCAAAGCTGGATCCGCCCTTGCCACGCTAACCTATTACTCCTCATCTTTTCCGTCACAGTCACTTTCAGACTTTCTCTGATGTACCTACTCATTCCTTATTTTATCCATCCTTGTCACTCCACACATCCATCTCAACATTCTCATCTCCGCCGCATGCACTCTTTTCTCATCCGTTCCCTTTATGACATTGACAATAAAACTTGACACTGGCAAAATTTATACAGACAGTAACCATAAACAAAGAAGAAGAAGAAGACGAAAAAACAAAGGAACTCACAACATACCTACACCCCAAAAACCTACCCTATTTCAGTCAAATAAAAATATGAAAATAATCATGTAATAATACAAATTTAACTATATTTATTTGTCATTATACAATACTTAATAGATAGGCCTGTTATATAAACTTGATACTATAGAAATCTTAAAGATATTATAACGAAATATGCAACCAATTTTAATAACAATGATTTATACAAACAATTTACCATAGTAACTAGTAAAGCACTAAAGGTCAGTCTATCTTAGTAATATTAACAGATATAGAACACATATCATGATTATTAATGAAAACACTCACACGACTGTAATCCCCAGGCTCGGTAGATATCTCCTCAGATCTCTAGTTACTTAGATCTTTGAAGATATCTAAAGAGTCGGAGGCACGTCAAAACATGATATTTGGCACATGACCACATTTTGCGCAGTAGTTAGTACTTCGTATGTGACAGGTTGCAAGCCCATCGCTGCTTATAAGAATACTAAAAATAGATGATTTATTTTCTACTACTCTTATAAACCCCTTTTTTACCCGACTGCGAACCAAAGAAGCAGGGTAATGTGTATCGGGATGTTGTATAAATATACTTAAAGCAATGGTGGTGTAGTGGTAGCACCCCTGCCTCACAATCCAAAGGCCGTGGGTTCAAACCTGGTCGTGTACCAATGAGTTTTTCTATTTCCGATTTTGCTCTGGTGAGGGAAAACATCGTGAGAAAACTGGCATTATACTCTAGAATCAAAATTCGATGTCATAGTTTAGTATTCTTATCAGCGGCGATTGGCTTGCAACCTGTCACGTACGGAGTACTAACTACTGTTCAAAATGTGGGCATATGACAAATACTATGTTTGGACGTGCCTCTGACTCTCTAGATATCCTCAAAGATCTAAGTAACTAGAGATCTGAGGCGATATCTACCGAGCCCGGGGATTATAGTCGTGATAATTTTTTTCGTTTATAAAATCTTAAAATTATATATTAGTGCTATAAAGTGGAGTTATTAATTAGCGAGTTCGCTTCTTCAACAGCCATTGCTAACCTATCAGCATCTGAAAGACAAAATTATATATTTATTACAAACTAGCTTCCGCTCGCGGCGTCGCCCGCGAAGTACCTACATAAAATATAGCCTATGTTCATCCTGAAAGTTTATTCTACACATTGGTGAAAGAATTTTTCAAATCGGTTCAGTAGTTTCGGAGCCTATTCGTTTCAAAAAAACAAACAAACAATCAAAGTTTTCCTGTTTATAATATTAGTATAGATATAGATTAGCGGACAACCGTTGTCCTGTCTTAACTATGAATATTGTTTTTTTTTTCATAAGAACCTTCTTCCAATCACAAACAACAAAAAAATATTAGCAAAATTAGGAATGTTCGCCCACCAAGGAAACGGACGAGAAAAGAGTGCACGCGGCGGAGATGAGAATGTTAAGATGGATGTGTGGAGTGACAAGAATGGATTAAATAAGGAATGAGTATATAAGAGGAAGTCTGAAAGTGGCACCGGTGACAGAAAAGATGAGGAGTAATAGGTTAGCGTGGTATGGACATGTTATGAGAAGAGATGAATGTCATGTGACGAGGAGAGTGTTAGGTATGAATGTGGATGGATACAGGGGGAGAGGTAGGACGAAGAAAAGATGGATGGACTGTGTGAAAGATGACATGGGTAAGAAAGGAGTGAGTGATGAGATGACGGATGATAGAGGGAGATAGATGGAAGAAATAAATAATAAAATAAATCTAAAAAAATATATATTTATTTCAAATTAGCGGACAAACGTTATCCGGTCTTAACTATGAATATTGTTTTTTTTTTCTTTCTTTTGAACCTTCCTATTTAATATCAACGAAAAAATAATAATAATAATAAATAATAATAATAATAAATAATGCTGGACAATCCACACAGCATCATCTAGCCCCAAAGTAAGCTACTCAAAGCTTGTGTTATGGGTACTAGATAACTGATATATTTAATACATTATATACATAGATAGATATTTTTTTTATTATACATAGAAAACACCCAGACCAACGGAACAAATTTCTGCAGATCGTACACAAATTTGTTCCGCGGCGGGAATCGAACCCGCAACCTCTTGTGTCGCAGGCGGACTCTCGCCCGCTGCGCCACAGAGGTCGTCATAATTAGCAATAGTGATTCATTTATCACCTACTAAACTATAAACGCGAAAGTTTGTAAGAATGTGTGTATGTCTGGATGTATGTTCGTTACTCTTTCACGCTGTAACGGCTGAACGGATCTGGATGAAATTTCGCCCAGATATAGATTATGATCTGGAATAACACATAGGCTACATTTTATCCCGGAAAAATGTACGGTTCCCGTGGCATAGATTTGTGATAGATTTTCATAGCTAATACATCTTATACCTTTAAACGAGCAATTCTTGTATAATACAGGGTTATAGGTATCGAATCAATAACCTCTTAAAGGCGACTTGGGTAAATCAAGACTAACAACTTTTGTTCTATGACTTTTGCCAAAACGTAATACATCTCAAGTTTAATTTTTTTTTGTTTTTGTGAGAATTTCTATCAATTGTTAGCTCTATGTCTTGTAAATACCTACCTATGTTTCATTTATTCGATTCTGACGTGTACGCAGTCATCTGAGTCACGCTGAGTGCTACGACTTTTACGCAATCGCTCGGCCGAGTGTGCTACACACACAGCATGTACCGACTTGTCTTAATCTGTGACCGCCTAGAAAGAGCTAAGAAGATTAGAACTAGAAATTTGCCTATTTATTTTTTTGTATGGGAAAAAAAATAATTGAATTAGAAAAAATCGTAGAACAAAAGTTGTTAGTCTTGATTTACCCAAGTCGCCTTTTCAAGGTTATTGATTAGATACCTATAACCCTGTATACATATATATATTATATAATCTGAATCTCGGAAACGGCTCCAAAGATTTTCATGAAATTTAGTATGCAGAGGGTTTCGGGGGTGATAAATCGATCTAGCTCGGTTTCATTTTTAGAAAACGTCGTTTACCAAAAAAAAAACTGAGCAAAGCTCGGTCACCCAGGTACTAATAATTATACGAGACATTGTCCTGTCTTAAAACCTTCTCCATACAATAACAAACAACAAAAAAGGAATCGAAATTGGTTCAGCCGTTCGCGTGTGATGCCGTGATCGAGGGAAAAAGTGATTCATTTTTATAATAGAGATATGTAGATATTAAAAAATCTGACTGTAAAATTGAAAATGGGGGACAGTCGTGATCGTGTTTGTTTGTACAATAATAAGATTAATGTATTTACTTTAAGTCTAAATTTACCTTGCTCTTCGCTATATTCCATAGAGTTTATAATGTCCTTTGGAATCTCTATCTCAATCATTTCAGGCTCAGTTTGTTCATTTTTCTCTGTTATGGACCCTTTTTGATCTTTGTCCAATATGTTGGACTCCATTTGTTCTATGTCCAATATTTTTGGCTCATTTGGTACTTCGTATAATGTATTGGACCCAGTTTGTTCCTTGTCCAATATGTTGGATCCAGTTTGTTCTTTCTCCAATATATTGATCTCAATTTGTTCCTTGTCCAATATATTGATCTCAATTTGTTCCTTGTCCAACATGTTGGAGTCAATTTGTTCTTTGTCCAATATATTGATCTCAATTTGTTCCTTGTCCAATATGTTGGAGTCAATTTGTTCTTTGTCCGATATGTTATACCCTGTTTGTTCATTATCCATTAATTTCTCATTTTCACTTTGGACCATATCTGTATCAATTATTTTATCTGAAAAGTCGGAAAGTATATTATACAGTTCTATTTTATATTTTAGTTATATTATACAGTTCTTCAAAAAACCAAACAAGAGCAAACCTGTTAGTTGTTAATAAAATTATTACGAAATTCAAATTCGAATTCAAAAATTATTAATTCAATAAAATCACAAGGATCACTTTGAAACGTCTGACATGCGATGAATCTATGTGCCAATTCCAACCTAACCCAAGTACGAGAAGAACAGGCAAGAAACTCGTCCAAACAAAAACAGAAAGTCGTTTACATTGTCGACCTTTGTGGCGCAGCGGGCGAAGGTCCGCCTAAGGCGCAAAAGGTTGCGGGTTCGATTCCCGCAGCGGGACAAATGTTTGCATTATTTGCAGATATTTGTCTCAGGTCTGGGTGTTTTCTATGTATAATATGTATGTATTTATAAAAATAATAACGACCTCGGTGGCGCACCGAGCGAGAGTCCGCCTGTGACGCAAGAGCTTGCGGGTTCGATTCCCGCCTCGGAACAAATTTGTGTATGATCTGCAGAAATTTGTTCCGTTGGTCTGGGTGTTTTCTATGTATAATAAAAAATATCTATCTATGTATATAATGTATTAAATATATCAGTTATCTAGTACCCATAACACAAGCTTTGAGTAGCTTACTTTAGGGCTAGATGATGCTGTGTG
Source organism: Cosmorhoe ocellata (assembly GCA_963675405.1). Lineage (NCBI taxonomy): Eukaryota > Metazoa > Arthropoda > Insecta > Lepidoptera > Geometridae > Cosmorhoe > Cosmorhoe ocellata. The sequence goes on from OY776273.1 coordinate 3,258,482, forward strand.
GATTGTCCAGCATTATTTTGCGTGCGTCATCGGAGCGATGACATGAATACATTTATAGGTTTTTATATATATGTTAGTCTCTAAGGTATTTATAATATGGGTCCTAGTTAAGTTACTTTTTGTACACTTTTCTTGTTACCTGAAATAAAAGTTATTATTATTATTATTATTATTATTTTAAACTTTAAAACAAAACTTACTATATTCATTCTGATCATTCACACTTTCACTGGCTTGGTCTTCTGGGTTCAATGCACTGGAGTCAGACCATGTCATGTCACCAGCTGCTATACTACTTTCTTCTGCAACAATGTAGTAATATTAACATAATGTTAATAGCATTGACCGGCCTCACAGCTCAGTTGGTAGTAGCTCTGCCTTCTGCGCTGCAGGTTGTGGGTTCAATCCCCACCCAGGACTAACATTAGTGAGATGAATGCATATGTTTGTTCTGTGTCTGGGTGTTATTATATATTCTATGTATGTATTTACAAAAAAAAAAGTATCTAATTAATCTATCAGCTATTTGGTTGCCATAGTACAAGCTTTGCTTAGTTTGAGGCTAGATGTTATGTGAATTTCCAACAATATTTGTTTATTTAACATTTAAGTGGACAAGAATTATTTCAAGATCTTATTGTGTTGGACGTGCCTCTGACTACCCTCAGATGTTCTCAAAGATCTAAGTAACTAGAGGTCTGAGGAGATATCTATTGACGTGCCTTTGACTACCCTCCTTAGATATCCTCAAAGATCTAAGTAACTAGAGGTCTGAGCAGATATCTATTGAGCTTGGGGATTACAGTCGTGATATGTTTTTTATTTTTATAAGTTTAATCTATACTAATATTATAAAGAGGAAAGTTTTGTATTTTTGTTTGTAACGAATAAACTCAAAAACTACCGGTTCAATTTCAAAAATTCTTTCACTGTTAGAATGCTACGTTATCCCTGAGTAACATAGGCTATATTTTATGTATAACATAGGCTATATTTTACGCGAGCAAAGCCGCGAACGGAAGCTAGTATAATATATACTAGTACCGAGACGAGTTTCTTGCCTGTTCTTCTCGTACTTGGGTTAGGTTGGAATTGGCACATAGATTCACCTAGCATGTAAGACGTTTCAAAGTGATCCTTGTGATTGTACTGAATAAATATTTTTCAATTTCAATTTCAATAAATGTCGACATACCTAGAGGCTGGTGGGACCCTTTTAACTTCCAAACATGTTGTTTCAACACCACCTTATTGTAAAACTCTTCTCCGCACACACACAAGTGTTTTTTCATCTCATCCTTGAAGAAAATGTGATCTCGTAGAATATGGGTGTTCATCTCAGCCTGGCTCACACATATCTCTCGGCACAGCGTACATACATCAATAAACTTGGGCAGTACGAGACCTTTTATAGTGTTATGCGTGTTATAACGAGACAAACATTTCGTATGCTTCTTAAATACAGAGTTTAAGACTGTATGTGAGACTTTACGTCGCGGTACTTCTCTTAATGTATGCATTCGTAAATGAAGTTCATATTTAAAGTTCATAATACTGTTGTAACCGCACGGTTCACACTTATAATACTTTTGGTGTGTAGCTACATGATCATGCAGCTCAGTACGGTTACGGAAGTTACACAGACAGATATCACAGAGCGAGACGCTTGGAATTTCATGGTTTTGGAGATGGAACCAGATGGTTTTAAGATGGACCTGCTTGAAACACTTTGGGCATGTGAAGTACAGGTTTTTTCTGTTGTTCTTCTTTGTGAGATGGACGTATAGCATATGTGTTATTAATACATTCTTGTTGAAGAATATGTGTGTGCATTCGTCACATATGTAGATCATTTGTTCAACTCGCTGTGCGTTGGGCGAGCTTAGTAGATGCTGTGTTTTTATGTGGCTGATCAGGTCATTATGTGACTCTAGTAGCGTCATACATATCTGTAAAAAGTTTATATTGTTACGATCAACATAGTGCAATTGTTGAATTCTCATGAACGGAAGGTACATTTTTGTTCTTTACACACATTTTTACATGTGTTTCTGGTAGTTTTTTTAATATTTCACGATTTGGTAATCTATCTTGGACCTTCAAGACCAAATTTAGAGTTAAAAATCAAAATTTTATTCCCCCTTCTTGATTTATTAACCCTGTTAGCAACTCTAAACTCCCTTTACACGTATAAAGTAGCGAGACAGTAATCTCGGCCGAGTATTCGGTACTTCTAAACATAGCGCCGTGTGCTCGGCCGAACAGAGCGGCGAGACAGTAGCTTCGGCTTCCGTTCTACGTAGATACCTACTATAGTGTCTACTCTCCCGCACTGTCTCGCTCGCTTACTTGGCAGGTCTGAAAGTGCAGTCTAGCCACTCGGCCACTTTGTACGAATTGATGTCTCAAAGAACTGATTGCTAATTTCAAAACATGTGTGAGCTACTCGCCTACATTACTGTCTCGGCCTAGAAACATTTGACTGTCTCGCCCGTTTACTCGGTACGCGTGATCAAGGCATTAATCAGTAACTTATTGGCAAGTGGTAAAAGAATACTTACAGTGCAAAATCGATTACAATATTTAGACTTGTACTCGTCCATTACACGGCAATGAACCTCCTTTTTATGTATTTCGACATCATTTTCTGTGATCCAACCTCCTTTGTCGCACATATTACAGTTAAAAATCGTAAATGTTGGCTTTTCAGGGTCTTTCGGGGTTCTTACCAAGTCCCGGTATGAACGAAACATGATTGAGTTTGGCCGTGCCCTTTGCGGAAGCTATCACGGTTTCGCGAATCGTTAGTTTTATCAACTTTTAGAAAATTCCATTGATAAATTAGCGCGAAGCGAAGACAAATAATATAATACTCGACTCGAGCAAAAGAAATGAAAGTGCTAGTAAAACTTCTTCTTCTTCTTCAATTATGGCATCTGTCTCATAGAGAACAATTTTGCCAGTGTCAAGTGTATTTATTTATAAGTATTGTCAACGTCACAGAGTCATAGTCAAGTTGTCAAGTCAATTTTAAACAAAAGATGGCTGTTTTGTTGAAAATTCTTGGGATTTTCTCCGATGGAATTTGAAGAGAACTATTCACTCCAATTCACATACTTTACACTCGCGTCAAGAACCCGGGCTTTATTGGCAAAAAAACCACCAAAATTACGCAATAACACTCAAAATAACACGAGAAAACATACAAAAACCAGAGCGACGTAGTTGTCAGGCAAACGCACCGCAGAAAATCCTAGTAAAACTTCTAAATCTAGAGAAAAACTGACACTGACAGTGAGAGCAGACGTCGACTTTGGGTTGACTGTTTGTGACAGTGACACTGACTGATAACTAACATTGACTTATACAGTAAAAGTGGAATGTTGCCAGCCGTAGTCAGATAGCGCCAAAGGTAATTTTAGGTCACATAAAAAAAAACTTCGAAAAAAATTGATTCATTTATATTGTAAAAACCAGTTTTTTATCATGAAAATTTTAATACATCAATAATTTTTAACCCCGAGAAAATGGCGGAGAGCGGTTTGTTCTCACATAGTAGATGCCTTGGGACCTGAAAATAAAAGTGACTATTAGAAATATACCATAAGGACTAATTATTTTATTCTAATTACCTAGATCAACAGACGACCTAGGTAAACCTAAAATATTAAACGAATAACGTCACCTATTTGAATTCCCAACCAAAGGCTTTACGTCTATCTCTATTTCATGATGTTTTATTATATTATATAATGTGATAATCACTTTGTCTATGCATTTAATTAAATTGGAAGCTAATTAAAATCGCTTAGTATTTGATTTATTATAATGTATCATTAGCTGGCTCCCATAGTACCTACAAGCTTTGCTTAGTTTGGAGTCAGATAGCGTTGTGTGAAATGTCCACCAATATTTCATTTATTTTTTTAGTGGCGCCCAACGTGGGGCTCAAATTAATGGCGATGATTTAAAAGTTGTAATATTTAAACTAAAATGCAGTCTATTGTTTTATCTTATTTTATATAGTAGCGCCCAACGCGGGTCTTAAAGTGATGTAAGTTTATGGTTTAAAAACTTTTTTCATAATGCGTTGTATGTTTACCTATTTTTTGGCTCTAATCCTCCCATATTGAGATTTCCTGGCAGCAAACACTCGTTCAGCATGGCTGTTAAATAAGACCCGCAGCGACGCCCCCTGAACCCGCCGGACACCAAGGACTCTGCCATGTAGAAGTAACTCCTGGAAAATAATGGTCTTTGTGAAACTGCCAAGTGTTAAAGTGAGGGTCAAATATTAAAATTGGCAACACCAGCGATATTTTGAACGTGCAACTGTTGGCCAAGGAGAAAATGGCGGTTAGGTTAGGTTAGATTAAGTTAGATTATAGAAAACGGAAGAAATTAATTTACGCAAGACTAGGCAGTAAGGTCTATGACTATAAGCCTGCTCAAATGAGCGAATAATTTAACAACAACGTGCAACTGTTAATAACAGAGAGTCAGGACGGAAAAAAATGGCGGTTAGGCTATGTTAGATTTTATAGAAAACGGAAGAAATTAATAATAGGCGGTATGGTCTATAAACTTTAGCCTGCTCAAATGAGAGAATAATGGCATTTATCTCTCCTCATAACGTGTATGCGTTCACTAGGTATTCTACTTTAATAGAACGCGAGAGACCGTAACGAATAATCCTATACGTACTCATTATAAGTGCTTTTGCTAACATCAAAACGCAAAAATAGCACGTTCTAATTTTTTCTGTGGTGCCATCTTGTTATACAATACAAAAACAGTGAACTAAGCTGAGTGGCATACCTGGCGTGGTCGCACTCTGAGGATAAGCAGCCCGGCATATCGATCCCACCATTGGGATAGAAGTCCACTTGGGCCAGGTCAGGAAGGTAGCCCAACAAGCCTGCGTTGGTATGGATAGCCTCGGTGTACGCTCCGTCGTTTGGACTTAACTTATTATCATTGAGAATCCAGCCAGCGAATGCGGCATCCAGAGCTGTAATATAGATAAAAAAAATTACATCTATATTTTATTATCTAGAGCGCTGGTGGTGTAGTGGTAGCACCCCGGCCTCACGATCCGAAGGTCGTGGGTTCAAACCTGGTCGTGCACCAATGAGTTTTTCCATTCGAAAAATTTATGTGCGCAATGCCAGTGCTCTTAAACGGTGAAGGAAAACATCGTGAGGAAACCGGCACACCCTAGAACCAAAAATTCGAAGGTATGTGTCATGGGTTAGTATTCTTATAAGCGGCGATGGGCTTGCAACCTGTCACGTACGGAATACTAACTACTGTGCAAAATGTGGGCATGTACCAAATGTCATGTTTGGACTTGCCTCTGTCTACCCCCTTTAGATATCCTCAAAGATCTAAGTAACTAAAAGATCTGAGGAGATATCTACCGAGCCCGGGGATTTACAGTCGTGTTCATATTTTATTTTTTTTATTATCTATACTTACTAATATTATAAAGAAGAAAGTTTTGTATTTTTGTTTATAACAAATTACCCAAAAAAGTACTGGACCGATTTAAAAATTCTTTCAGCATTAGAATGCTACATTATCCCTGAGTAACTTTTATATAAAAAAATAGAGATACTTTTGTTACCCGTGTGAAGCCGGGGCGTGTTGCTTGTAAAAAATAAAAGAATAAATATTTTATTGTGTAGCACCAGTCGAAAAATACATGGAAGCGTTCCTTGAGCTAACAAGTTAAATTAAATTTAAAATTTAAAAAGCACGTCACCAACTTTGCCCGCCATTTTGTGGTGGCGGCCATTTTTAATTTTAAATTTGTCATAGTGTATAGTATTCTACTACTCAAGCCCTATTTTGATACCTATATTTATTTATTTAATAGGCAACGCCAACAACACACATAACAAATTATTCAGGGGGTTGTGAAAAAAAAGTTATTTGCCATTTAGTGGCAGCGGCCATCTTGGATTTGAAATTTGTCATAGAGTATTTTACTACTCAAGCCCTTTTATTTGATACCTATATTGAGAAAGTTGTGAAAAAATATGTAATCCGCCATTTTGTGGCGGCAGCCATCTTGGACTGATTTCGATCAAACATAGCTAAAGAACACTCCCGACTAATGTTCCTTCAAATAAAAAAACGAAATCAAAATCGGTTCATGCGTTTGAGAGATACGATGCCACAACACACACACACACACCCTAGTCAAACTTATAGCACACCGTTGTTTTTGTCTCGTGGGTTAAAAATTATATTATCCCATCTCTTTATCTTTCGATGGGACGATGATATCAAGCAGGTTGCAGGCATAACATGGAGTAGAGTAGCCAGAGAGAGATCAGAATGGAGCAGGTTGGAGGAGGCCTTTGCCAACTGGCAAATGGACTTACAGAAGGTAAAGAAGCACCAAATAAACGAATAATGTTAATTGTGTAAAATAAATATAATATAACAGTGCAGTAGTATAAGGAACAGTATTGTAATATCTGTTATTGTCTGAATAAAAAGGCTTTATTATTATCTCTTTATATTTAGACTAGCTGTTCCGCCCGCGACTTCGTTCACATAAAATATCTAAACTGAGTTTTAAACACATCAAGCAACTCATAAAAATCCCATACTACTTTGACACCCCATTTTACCCCTTTTTGAAGGTTATATTGAAAAATCCTGAAACACGTGTCCATTCGTTTTGTATTTACAGTACACAAACAAAGTTTCAGGCCAATAGCACCACCCTTTAATAAGTTCCCATACAAAAACATTGACCTCCTTTTGATGGTTATTTAGAATAATCCTGAAACACGTGTCCATTTATTTTTCATTTACAGTACACAAACAAAGTTTCAAATCAATCTCACCACCCTTTAAAAAATGCTCATACAAACATTGACCCCCCATTTGACCCCTTTTTGAAGGTTATATTGAAAAATACTGAAATACGTGTCTATTCATTTTGCATTTACAATACACAAACAAAGTTTCAAACCAATCGCACCACCCGTTAAAAAGTTCCCATACAAACATTGACCCAACATTTGACCCCTTTTTGAAGATTATATTGAAAAATCCTGAAACAGGTTTCCATTTATTTTTCATTTACAGTACACAAAAAAAGTTTCAAATCAATCTCACCACCTTTTAAAAAGTGCCCATACAAACATTGACCCCCCATTTGACCCCTTTTTGAAAGTTATATTGAAAAATACTGAAATACGTGTCTATTCATTTTGCATTTACAATACACAAACAAAGTTTCAAACCAATCGCACCACCCGTCAAAAAGTTGCCATACAAACATTGACCCAACATTTGACCCCTTTTTGAAGATTATATTGAAAAATCCTGAAACAAGTGTCCATTTATTTTGCATTTACAGTACACAAACAAAGATTCAAACCAATTGCACCACCCGTTAAAAAGTTTCCATACAAACATTGACCCCACATTTGACCCCTTTTTTAAGATTATATTGAAAAATCCTGAAACAGGTGTCCATTTATTTTGCATTTACAGTACACAAACAAAGTTTCAAACCAATTACACCACCCGTTAAAAAAATTCCATACAAACATTGACTCCCCATTTGACCCCTTTTTAAGAGTTATATTGAAAAATCCTGAAACAGGTGTCCATTCATTTTACATTTACAGCACACAAACAAAGTTTCAGACCAATCGCACTACCCGTTAAAAAGTTCCCATACTAACGTTGACACCCCATTTTACCCCTTTTTAAAGGTTATATTGAAAAATCCTGAAATACGTATTCATTTATTTTGCATTTAAAGTACACAAACAAAATTTCAGACCAATCGCACCACCCGTTAAAAAGTTCCCATACAAACATTGACCCCACATTTGACCCCTTTTTGAAGATTATATTGAAAAATCCTGAAAAACGTGTTCATTCATTTTGTATTTACAGTGCACAAACAAAGTTTCATGAAAATCGCTCCACTAAATCATGAAAATTGTTTCATACTAACGTTTTCACCCTTTTTCACCCTCTTAGAGGTGGAATTTCCAAAAATCCCGCCTTAGTGGGTGCTTTTGTTATAAAAGGAAGCCACCTTCCAAATTTCAGCTTTCTATCTTCAGCGGTTTCGGCTCGGCGATGATCAATCAGTCAGTCAGTCAGTCAGTCAGTCAGTCAGGTTAAGCTCTTATATAGATATAGATGATCCTCCAAAAACCTTACCAGTGATGTAAGCTGCTGTTCCATTAAGATTCCTTCCCACTATCCCTGCCATGTGACCTCCCAGGTTGTGTCCCACGATATGGTACCTGCTGGGATCTGATCCAGTCACTTCGTTGAGCCAATTAATAAAACGAGCAACACTCTCGCCTGAAAATTTAAAAGGTTTTATTCGCAATTTTTTTTATTATTGGCTGCGTCAGAACTATCAAGAGGCAGCCCCAACATGACACTAATTTTTAACGTCAATACCAAAGCAAAAAAAAAATCTAACCTAACCTAAATTGTTAGCAGAACTTGTAGGTACCTCTCCAATCCATTCACAAATTCTGCTTTCGTGTGCAATTGCTTTGCTAAGTCTCAAAACGAAATAAAAAATCCCAACTTGCGAAACAATAAGTTATCATTATTATAAAAAAAATCTAACCTAACCTAAATCGCGAAGTGCCGAATGGGCGAAAAATATAGTGCGTGGAGTTCCTCCACGCGGAAGAAGTGAAACTTCTCGTTGCTAGCGCTCGCGCTGGCCTGTAACAGGTATACTACGCGCATGCGTGCGAGTGCCGCGCATTCACTCTCGCTTTGTCTCTTTCATACCCCTCCATGGTAGCGAAATTGCTTTGCTAAGTCTCAGAAAATAAAAAAACTCAACTTGCGAAACATATTAATAAAAATTATTATAAAAAAAACCTAACCTAACCTAAACCGCTAAGTTCCAATGGGCACTGCGAAAAAAAAACGATTTACTTGATGACGAGGAACTTTTTGAAGCTTGTGGTAAGTCCCCAGTACGTCTACCATGAGTTGTCACATTTAGATCGGCTGACGTGGTACTAGTAGTAGTAATAGTACGTTACTATGACATCTGTCAAAATTGTTACTCATGATACCAAATTCTAAGCAAATGAATGAAGCGTAAACTACAGTCGCTGTAGTACTGTGACGTAGGATAGTTAACTACGTGACGTTTCAGTACCCAACTATCCGCTGGAAGCGCTGTACAAGTTTTCATACAATTTTTTAACTACAGTAGATTTTGAAAACTCATGGTAGACCTACTGAGCTATGATACCAAGTGACCTTACCAGTTGAGAGTGTATTGACAACCGCCTCCGCGTAATTCGCAGTACCGGCACCAGTGCCCCAGTCGACTATGATCACATTCATATCCTCAGCTTCGAGAAAGGCGTGTGTTAAGACATTGTTGGAATTCGCGCTCACGTTGGCCAACCAGCCGTGGAGAAGTATGGCGACCCGCTTCTCAGGGTTGAAGTTGGTGAGGCCAATCAGACCTTCATTTCCCATCAGCAAAGGCTGACTGACTGTCGGGTTATCTCTAAACCGAAAACTCTGTTACAACTTTGACTTTGACTGTCCTCACAGCTCAGTTGGTAGTAGCTCTGCCTTTTGCGCCGCAGGTTGTGGGTTCGATCCCCACCCAGGATAAACAATTGTGTGATGAACACAGATGTTTGTTCTGTGTCTGGGTGTTATTATGTATGTAATAATAATAATAATATGATCACGACTGTAATCCCCAGGATCGGTAGATATCTCCTCAGATCTTTAGTTACTTAGATCTTTGAGGATATCTAAAGAGGGTAGTCAGAGGCAAGTCCAAACATGACATTTGGTACATGCCCACATTTTGCACAGTAGTTAGTATTCCGTACGTGACAGGTTGCAAGCCCATCGCCGCTTATAAGAATACTAACCTATGACACATACCTTCGAATTTTTGGTTCTAGGGTATGCCGGTTTCCTCACGATGTTTTCCTTCACCGTTTAAGAGCACTGGCATTGCGCACATAAATTTTTCGAGTGGAAAAACTCATAGGTGCACGACCAGGTTTGAACCCACGACCTTCGGATCGTGAGGCAGGGGTGCTACCACTACACCACCAGCGCTCTTATGTATGTATTTACAAAAAAATAAGAAAAGTATATAATTAATCTATCAGCCATCTTTTCCCATAGTACCTACAAGATTTGCTTAGTTTGGGGCTAGATGGCTTTGTAAACTGTCCACCAATATATGTATATTTATTTAACTAAACAATAGCCATTTTACTCAACAGTTTCGTCTTTTTTTTCGGGGTTTTTGTTCGCAACAAGTTATTTTAGCTAGGTATCACGTCATATTAGTTGATTTCAAAAAACCCTTCGTGAAATAACTTAATAGCAATCTTTTATTGTGCCGTTTTCATACTAAGCTTGAAAGACGATCTCTAAAATCAGGGTTAATTTTTTTTATAATTGTAGAATATCACGACGCGGCGTCGCAATGTGGCACGATGCGTAAGTTCTTACGATGGACGTCGTAAATTTTCACGACGCAACATCTTTCGATTCAACGGTATTCTTATCGTGTTACTAGTTCTTTCGAACCATTGATTTGTTACTGTGATTATCATCAATAATTTAGGTATATTTATTTGCTATTAAACGTGGTAAGAGGTCTTAGGTACGCTACCTGGTGAAGAGATGGAAGATAGTCTGTCTATCAGGGTCATATTTGGCTATCTCTTTCAAGTCACTGGCCTTCAGCCAGAGGTCTACGAGGTGCGGGGTCCCATCCGGACCCAGCACGTATTGGTGACGAGTTTCATCTAACTTCAGTATCACAGGGTCAGTGGGAAGACCTGAAATTTTCAACGCTTTGACGAGAAAGAAAAGATAGACTTTGGCATACAACTATCGCATAGGATTTCATTAATTGTTTCTGTTTTTTTACCCCATTGCGAAGCGAAAAAGGAGGGTAATGTGTTTGGGATGTATGTTTGTTTGTTTGTATGTATGCGAGTTTCTTTGGCTGTCGCTATAGCCTAAACGGCTGGACGGATTTTGACAAATGAGATGTCGTTGAATTCGCCTGGATCACAAAAGTGACATAAGCTAAACAAAATGACAAAAATTGTAATAAGGCGGCTGTAAAAATCTATTTTCAGATACGTTACATTACATACATACGAGTACACCCCAAACACATTACTCTTCTTCGCTTCACAGTCGGATTAAAAGAATCATCAGTATCAATTCATAATTTCAGCTTTGCTTATTTTGGGGCTAGATGGCGTTGTGTGAACTGTCCACCAATATTTATATTTATTTATTATTTATATTTGTAATTGGCCGAAAAATTGCGTTACAAACACAAAAAAACATACAGTCGAATTGAGAAGCTTCTCCTTATTCTAAACAAAATTATCTCGAAGTAAATTAAGAATTATATTGTCCAATCTCCGATAGGATGGAAACACAGAAAAAAGGAAAAGCAGTGGGAAGACCTTAGGATGTTCCGTATATCGGTGGTCATGCACTGATTTCTGATGGTGTAATACTTACCAGCAGTCAGGGTTAGGGCAGAAGCCAAAAGAACCACACACAACTCCATCTTGATCCGCGAAATGTCGCAGAGAATTAAGTGCAATCAATATTTATTTTATCGCCGTGTGGGTCGAAATCTTATCATAATGATTTAAAGATTTGTTTGTTTTGTCATTTGGTTTTTGCGTATGACTTCGTTTGGCTTTGCAGGATATAATAATTAATATCAAAGCTCCACATGCTATATTTACGTTAGCTCACTGCTATTTAACCACTAATGTTTAAGTTTTTACGATAATAAACACTTATCACTCTATTTGTACACATAAAACAGCAATCACACAATGAAATCGATCAAAAAAACTTACTTTCCATCGAAAAATAGTAATGTGGTACTCTGCAAGCCGCTACGTCGCGCGCCGGATAACGCAATACTGTGAAGCACATTCGGACAGGCACGCCGCTCCTCTTTTCCCTTGCAACCAACCCCGTATTCCTTATAGTTTCGCCAATATGACGACTGTCACTACCGTACCCTGGCACAAACGTACCCAGTCTACCCTACTTAGTTTTAGTGTTTTGTCCATTTTCTTTTGCATTGAATAATTTATACAGCGTTAAGTGGAAAAAATCTACTAATAACGGTCAAAAAATACGCACGGCGTCGTCGTGTCGTGAGTTTCTACGATGCACATCGTAAATTTCCACGGTGACGTTGTCGAGTCATACAAATATCGTGTCGTGTGTTGTACTCGTAGGTAGGATGCTGAGTTTCCCGAGAAAAGTAACCAAAGTAAAAAGTAGTTTTTATAACTGTTTTTTTTTAATTAACTTTTTTTTAAAACTGGCAACATTGAATGAAAAACAATAGATAGCAGACACGCAGAGTTCATAAATTACATGTAGATAATTATTACTTAATTAATAATATAAAAAGACGCTTATGTAGATAACTAGATAAGTAGATATGTAATTGCAGGTAAATAATGCGCTGAATTGATATGGATAATGCAGTGATAATGTAGACAGGTATGATGTACCTAAGTATATTTTAATTGATTTTAGAGACTTGTAGGAGGCTTTTTAGAGCATGCCCTCCGAAGCACAGAAGTGCGCAGATGATAATGCTTCTGGTGGTCACCCATCCAAAATATCGTCGCTTATCTTAGTTTTACTTCCACTATCTACTGGGTATCAGAAATTAAGTTTACCAATGTATAACGATAGTAAATATAATACATTTAACTAATAGTAGGTACAAGATGAAGATACCATAAAAACCCAAACCAATTTGCAAATTGTTTGTTGTGTCCCGGGAATCGAACCAACATCTCTCACGGTTCAGTCTATAATATTAAAATCTAATATTTAAATCTAATCTATTCTTTATTATGCGCGCCTGCACAGTATTTCATTTGACCGAAATGTTATGTTATGGAATGAAACTGATTTATTTCCAAAGTGGTGGGCCGCACCTGACTTTGTTCGCTTAATGTTTTTCATACTTCAACCTCTCACTGCACCTCTTAAAGGTTAAATTTCCTCCTCTAGACTGTAAAAGAAACCTACAGATATATTTTAGGCTGTTCCGTAATCTGTCAGTCAGTCAGTAATGGGAGAGTTTTATATATTTAGAAGATAAGAGTTTTAACAGCGTGTAAGTAAATTCAATTCGAACAAAAATGTGATTTGGACCCAATATGAAATTGTGCGTTCTTCTGATTTTAGGTAAGAATATTCCTCGTTTACACTTATTCTTTGAGACGAAAGATAGCCTATGTCCGTATTTAGGTTAATAATCTATCTCTTTGCCAAATTTCATTCCATTCATTCGTTTTGTCGTGAAAAGAAAAGGTACCTATAAAGATATAAACAAACAAACTGAATTACCTACTTTCGCATATAAAATAGTGTGGATTGTGAGTCACAGCATAAAAAAGGACTCAGCAATATGGTAAGCCATTGATATAGGAATTATAGCGTTACAATCATAGCTTCACTAACTTTTGAAGTAAAACTTTACGCACGCTTGGCTTGGGGAGTAAGCTGGCGAATGCGTGACGAGAGCGTTACGAAAAGTGTGATCGGACGAGGCGAACGGAAGTTGAAAGGAATATATACGTTAGTGAAGATAGAAAGACAGAGAGTTACGTTTTGTATGTTACTGTAGGGGCAAAGAGAGGTGCCAGCACACATTTTCTTTGTTGCTTTCTCTCATAGCCAGTTTTCGTATATCTAAGACACAGTGCAGGGCATACATATAGATGGATCTAAAGAAGTTTTACTTCAGTCGTGTGGGCCATAGCCATCGAGATAAATTGTTAATTCATCCAACGGATCTAGGCTTTCGTGAAGTTAGCCACAGGTGCGAGTTTGCGCATGTACAGTTCCCTCCTCATATCTCCAATTGCTCCCGAAAAACGATACTGCGTAGCTCTTGCGGCTAACTTCACGAATGCCTAGATTCGTTGAGCCAACTATACTTTAGTAACTATTACGCATCACTGGTCATAGCTAAATACCTTATACTAATAAGTTCTTTGGCTATAGCACATTCATGTTTTTTTTTTTCAGCTACAATTTTTGACAGAAATGAAGGCCGAAGACTCCAAAAGCGTTCCGAGAACATTCAACACGATAGAATCCTCAAAACGGCCGCTGATTTAGCCAAGTTAATAGACTTGGTCAGAGGGCATACAGTTGACCTGTCCGACTCAGCTGATGAGAAGGCGTCTTCAGATGATAATGTTGAAAATTCTTCGGATTATAAACGTGAGAATGCAATGTTCGGGCCAATTATTGATAGGCGATTCTCTACAGTTTCATATCTCATTAATCGTCATTGTTCGTAACAAACAATTTTGGTTATGTCGTAAAAAAATAGTTAATTTTAAATGTCCATTGGTGGAAGGCTTGAAAGACGCGCTCTGAAATAAATGTTATTTTTTTATAATAACGACAAAAATATAAATTGAGAAGAATCAACTAGGTATTGAATGTAAGGAAGTAAGTAATGTAAAGCTCCGTACTCACATTCAGTATTACTCGATAGTTTTACTCGAAAACGAGTAAAAATTTACGTGTGGACCGCAAAACTCACAGCTCGAAGGCTCGCATCTAGTAGTAATCCGCATCAAATGTAGGCTCCACATGATAGCTCGATCGAGCAAAACCGTATGTGAGTACAGAGCATTATACAGGGTGTCCCAAAAAGTAGTGTCAAGCGAAAGTCCAGAGATAGAACACCCCTTGGGGTACCCGAATCACCCCATGTATGTTCCGCGATTTTCTATAGTTTTCGAGTTATTAATTTTTTTCCGAATTTTTGAAAAAATTACGACTTGAACAACATGTACTTTTAAACTTACGCGATCTAAACATATTATTATTAGTATTAGACGGGTATTTATCGAGCTCATGGAATCCAGTGCTAGCTAAGTGTACTCGTCGTAGACCGGTTATTGAGCGCGTCGCGGATACTGTTAGTGTTGTGTGTCGTCCGAGTAAAACCGAGAATGACTAGTAATGCGAGATAAAAATGACAAGCTAAAAAACTTGTGCCGTGCCTTTGTGTAAAAGTACTACAGTTAAATATCCTGACAAATTGTTTATACACGTTCCTAAATGTCCGAAACTCACATTCATGAAACTCAGCTGAGCAAAAGTTAGGATTACATCCAAATAAATTTGCAACCTTAAATGAATAGATTTTTGGCTGATTTGCACTATCAGCTTTTATATAGCCTGGCTCCATTTTGTGGAACTTCTCACAAACACAAATTAAAATATTTTAGAGTAAATCTTTTCAGCAAACTGCCAACTATAAAACACACGACATTTTACTATTGAGATGCATTTTACTGTGACACTTAGAGAAGTGACGTCACGCGATGGTCAAGCATGGCCGCCCGCGTTTCGGCTTTTGAAATCCACGAAAACTCAAATGAATTTTTCAAAAACGATACATTTACAATTTATTAATGCAAAACACATATTGTATGAGTATTGTGAACCTATAAGCTAATGTATCTAATATATAAAATATGTTATCGTTACTATTGTCAAATAGCCAATTAGTTTATGCCGAAAAAATCAGCAATATGGCCGAATTAGGAACAAAATTAAGCGGGCCGAAGAATAAAATTACGGCACTTAAAATAGCTTTCATACGATTAAAGGAAACCTTTTTAAGCCGATGTAGGATTTGTATTGACTAAGAAGGTTGACATTTTGAAAACTTTTTGTAAAAAATTAATAAATTTTACTAGTTGTTTTATTTCATAAATTTAGCTAAACTAAATAAATAAAACCTTCAAATATTAATGAAATCTTACTTTCCTGCAGTCATTTTTGGTTAGTTATCAAACGAATTAAGCTAAGGAATGATAAAATGGCCAAAATCTATTTTTTAATCAGGTAGCTAATTTTAAGAACTTTCCACCTCACCGTCTTTGAAGGCCGATTTTAGCCAAAGTAGCCCATTAAGTACACCTTTTTTTTAATGATTATGAAAGCTGAGAGTCTGGAAAATTCTTTAGACTTATTTAAGAACCATGAAATCACTTGTTAAGATTTTTGATTTAAAGTTGAAAATTTTAGTCGTAATTCACCGAATGTAATTATTTGACTTTACACTAACATTTTCATAGTTTTCATCAAGGTCACGTAGCTGATTATTTATTGCATAAAAGAACAACTCATTCGAATTCAGTAGCAAAAAAAAAATCTCATGAAAGTTTTCTACTTTTTTTGTTAGAATGTTTTAAGTTGTTCAAGTCGTAAATTTTGAAAAATTCGGAAAAAAATTAATACTAATGAAAACTATGAATGAAAACTATAGAAAATAGCGAAACATACATGGGGGTGATTCGGGTACCCCAAGGGGTGTTCTATCTCTGGACTTTCGCTTGACACTACTTTTTGGGACACCCTGTATGAACAATTTGATATTGCTCAATTCATCATTATCATCATCTTTCTACCCTTTTCCCACATTATGTGGGATCGGCACAGCAGTGGCCTTTTCCATTTCCCGCATTGTCATTTGTCATCTTTTTTTTTTTTCTTTATTTATTGCATGTCTCATTTGTGATCAATTTTGCTAGGTTTAAGTTTATTTTAATTATAGTATTGTCAATGTCACAAAGTCGCTCAAGTCAATTTGAAACAAAATATAGCTGTTTGTTTAAAATTCTCGGGTTTTTTTATGATGGATTTAGAAAGGAACTAACTTTCCCGTGTCAAAAGACTTTATTGGGAAAATAACCACCAAAATTACATAAACTCAAAGTACACGAGAAAATATATAAAAACTAAAGCGACAAAGGTGACAGTCGAATGCATCGTAGAAAACCTTTGAATACTTGTTGATTTCAGCGTTTGATTTAGACTATTACGGCAGGAATGACAAGTCTCTAAAGAAGACAGCAATGGTCCAAAACCATGAAGTATATAAGGATCACGTTGATCCAGCGAGAGTTCGTCTCCATGTCATCAAAAACCCAACTATATTGGAAAAATATCAAAAGAGCATTAAACAACCGACCAAGTACGTAAAGCTATTAAGGTTTAATTACTTGTGCGTATAGATGTCGCTAGTAGTTAGGGTGTTGACAACCTTTCTCGTGCACCACGTAGTTATAATATGTAACGATAGATGGCGCTAAATATAATTTTATTTTTTATTTTATTTATTATATTTATTATTTATAATATAATAATTTCCGTTTGAAGCAAGAACAATACATAAAGTCACAGATAAAATTAGAGATGGTCTCTCTTTGAGAATTTCGGCATACCGTGGGATAGTTAATATTATTTTCGTATCGTTTCACTAGTCTTTTAGTGTTTCCTTGATATTCTTAGCTCATACATATTACATACAATGCAAACTGCTTTAGAAAACAAGCCTCGAAAAATTACATTAATTAGGTACCTACGCATAAATATAAAATATAATAAAATACTTATATGTAATGTATGTAAAATATATTCTGATCTCACTGAAAAGTAGATAGGTATTTTTATTTTTATGTACCTAAGACCTACTTTTCATAGGTACTAGGTAAGTTTGTACATAACCAAATGTAAAGCAAATGTAAATGAGAACAGATATATTTTAAGCTGTTGATTACCAGGCGAGTTCGATCGCAGCTATCGAACTATCTAAACAAGCCATTATTAGTGGCTTTAGATAATATATTTTTGCAGATTACGTCAATCATCTGAAGATACAAATGAAGTCAAATACAATTTCAAAGACATCTTAATGCATCAACGAAGAAATGCTGTATTTCGTCTTGATAGTAAGTTCACTCACACATACACACCCTCACAAACACACTTGCTACTATCACCTGATAATGGTTTAGTGAAATAGTACCAGATCTACAAAATCTCTTTCAACATTTCGTTGAGAAAGATGTTAAAAATACCTAGGTATATTATAATCTCATTATTATTAGTATTAGACGGGTATTTATCGCGTTTAAATTACCTTATATTTTCCCGACGTTTCGACAGGTTTGCACGCTGTCGTGGTCACGGGTAGACTGGAGTACTGGAGCTACCGCCTCCGCGAAGCGGGGGTCGCATTATTTGCAACTACCCTCACTTCGTTCTCGACAATAGGGATGTCCATCTGTACACTCGGACTCCAGTACTACACAGATGTCCAGTACTCCAGTCTACCCGTGACCACGACAGCGTGCAAACCTGTCGAAACGTCGGGAAAATATAAGGTAATTTAAACGCGATAAATACCCGTCTAATACTAATAATAATGTGTTCAGATCGCGTAAGTTTAAAAGTACATATTATAATCTCATCAAATTATCAATTTTACAGCCTCATCGATGGAAAGGGATCAAGAAGAAAGAACGAACCGTGCTATGATGAAAAAAAAAGCACCAAACTCATTAGAGAACGATATTTTCGCCAATTTAAATAAAAAGAAATCACTTGATAATGACGAAAGAGGTTATAACAAAAGAAATGATTACAAAGATAACGATCGTAATACAATTGATATTTATATTGATGAGGACTCACCAGCTATAAGAAAGAAGAGTGTATATAATGATGATATAAAACAAGATAACGCTTGGGATGTTATAACAAAAAAGTACGATTGGAAAGACAAAGAAAGAGATACGTATGATGATACTCCAAAAAACAAAAGACAAAACAAACCCAAGAAAGCAGCCATTGACGATGATTGGAACAAAAAAATAACAAAACAAGATCTTGACAATTGGGATACGAGGTCTAAAATTACATTTAATCAGCAAAATAGGGGCAAAAAAGAGAAACCTAAAAGAGGATGGGATAGTAATGAAAGAAGACCCAAAAAGTCTTTCGACGATCAGCCTTATAGAGAAAAAAAAGAGAAACCGAAAAGAGGATGGGATAGCGGAGAAAGAAAACCGGCTAAATCGTTCGATAGTCGACCTAATAGAGATAAAAAAGAGAAACTTAAAAAAGAATGGAATAGCGGTGAAAGAATACCCGAGAAATCTTTTGACGATCGACCTAATAGAGATAAAAAAGAGAAACCGAAAAGAGAAAGGGATAGAGATAGTGAACGAAGACCCGAGAAATCTTTCAATCTGCTTAAAGATAAAAGCGAGACAACAAGAGGATGGGATAGCGTTGAAACCCCTAAAAAGATAGTAGATTTGGACAAGAGTAAAGAACGACAGAGAAAAAAAAAGAAAGACACAGATTGGGATACTACACCACATATATTCACCACGTTTCGTACAACAAGACAACGGATCAAGGAATCTATTAAAGATGATTGGGACGATATAGCCAAAATACCATCTTACTACAATAACCCTAGACCTAAAAAATCTAGACCTGGATTCGACAACGGTTTCTTCGGAAGAACGCCCATACCATACGTTGGAAGACAGGGAATTTACGTAGAAAAATAGTTCAAAAAACCCCTAAAATAAAATAAACGTTTTGATTTTGTTGGCCTTCATTCAAAATTATTCGCACATTATTGGTTCTTTCGAAAGCTGTAAGTTAATTTAGATGTAAAAAAATGACGCTTAAAATACCTTAACCGATCACACTAACTCCGTGTGTCATCAATATTAAGATCTGAAACTGGGTGCCTACTCTACTAAACGACAACGATATAATCGGAACAAAATTTCGTTAAATGTAGTCAAATTAACAGTTAAAACGAGTATTGCTGTCAAATTCTAACTATCGTCTTCTTATCTTCCGTACGTGGTGATAAGGTACAGATACACATGCTAGAAAGTATCGCACTACTAAGCATGCTTGAAAGCATGCTAATATTGAGTATGCTATCGTAATGTTTAAATATGCTACGTATTGGCATGCTAGTTTTGAGTATACTGTTGTATTAGCATGCTCGAAGCAAACATACTTTTGCTACTTACATACTTTTAACGCAGCCCCCACTACCCCACTCCTTAGGTACTCTGCTAGTAAATCAACTGTTGGTCAATTTACTAGCAAACTACGAGCTAGCATGCTATTTTCAAGCAAGGCCCAATACACACGTGCTACTTGATAGCATTTGCTTAAAAATAGCATGCTTTCGTGCTACTTACAAGCAGTGTATCAGTAGCTTTATAGTTTTACGAGATCAATTGTCAAAAGTTATGTCAAATGATAGAACTTAAAGTAGGTCTTTTTATTGTGCCGAAATTATCGTTGACCGTTTTTCTGAGTAAACAGCCTGATATTCTCAGACTTTTTTTTTGCTACGATTTGCGATCGGGCGTAGCGAAAACTCTACGCAAGAATTGCTACATGGGTAGTGACAGCTCAATCCATTGCTACGCGGGTAATAACACTGCTACAGTATAAGCTACGCGCTTCTAGGAGCAACTTACTACGGTTTGATACGAGTGCAGAAAAAACTCTACGATTGCTACGAAGGTAGTGATATCTTTACGTATTTATACGTAGGTAGTAACAGCTCTATATATTGTTACGCGCGTAGATACAACGCTACGGCTTGCTACGTGCATAGACATTAACACTTTTTTTATCGTGTCACTAGGAGTAGTTCTTTTTAACCAATGTGGTGAAAGGAAAGTGTGCCTTAGAAAAATATGTCACACAACCTCAAAAACGCGACATCAAATTAAGTTTGGAAATTGATTAATAATGATCATTTTAATATTTTCTATTACGTGTTAGTTTTCCATTTATATCTCGAGAACGACTTTTGATTCTTTTAATTTGTTGCTCATCGGTAGATATCTCCTCAGATCTCTAGTGATAGATCTTTGAGGATATCTAAAGAGGGTAGTCGGTAGCACGGCTTAACATGGCATTTGGTACATGCTCACATTTGGCACAGAAGTTAGTATTCCGTACGTGACAGGTTGCAAGCCCATCGCCGCTTATAAGAATACTAACGTATGACACACTCCTTCAAATTTTTGGTTCTAGGGCATGCCGGTTTCCTCACAATGTTCCTTCACCGTTTAAGAGCACTTTCATTGTGCACATAAAATTTTTTAATAGAAGAATTAATTGGTGCGCGACAAGGTTTGAACCCACGACCTTCGGATCATGAGGCAGCGGCAGGGGTGCTACCACTACACCACCAGCGCTCTAATGAATGAAATGCGGAAAGTCGCGAGCAACAGGTAGGTACTTAATATTATAATATCCTATGTTATACACCGTTATTAGTTATTAATCCCACGTGTTAGTCTAATCGTTATAACATTAGCATGATATTTTAATCTGTTACGGATTAACTACAAATCCTTTGATTAATTAATGCTAAATCACATTTTATAAGTAGCTGATCAGTAGTTGTTATTTATTTTGACGACCTCTGTGGCGCAGCGGGCGAGAGTCCGCCTGCGACGCAAGAGGTTGCGGGTTCGATTCCCGCCACGGAACAAATTTGTGTACGATCTGCAGAAATTTGTTCCGTTGGTCTGGGTGTTTTCTATGTATAATAAAAAATTATCTATCTATGTATATAATGTATTCAATATATCAGTTATCTAGTACCCATAACACAAGCTTTGAGTAGCTTACTTTGGGGCTAGATGATGCTGTGTGGATTGTCCAGCATTATTTATTTTTTTATTTTATTTATTTATTTATTTATAGGAAAAATAACAACAAAGAAATTAATGTTATTTCATTTTACGGAAGATAATTCTTTGTCTGGACATGGTGAAAGACAAAACTTTAACAGGCGATTAAAAGACTAACAAGCTGTTAGTTTAATTAACAGAGCATAGTGAAAGTTGCCCTGTACATAACAGTACGAACATAAAATAGTGTCCGAAATATCAATGAAGAAAATATTAATATATGTGCACAATGCCAGTGCTCTTAAACGGTGAAGGAAAACATCGTGAGGAAACCGACATACCTTAGAAGCAAAATTCGAAGGTGTGTGTTCTTAGCGGCGATGGGCTTGCAACCTGTCACGTACGGAATACTAACTGTACTGTGCAAAATGTGGGCATGAGCCAAATGTTATTTTACGACGTGCCTCTGATTACCCTCTTAAGGTATCCTCAAAGATCTAAGTCATTAGAGGTCAGTGGAGATATCTAGCGAGCCTGGGGATTACCTACAGTCGTGTGAGTGTTTTTTTTTCACTTCGGACTGGAAGTCGCTTCGGACAGGAGGTCCTAAAATATTGTGCCCGAAACGTCAGCAATTCCGCAGAACGCATGCGCGAACAACATGGCCGCCTAAAACGTAATAACGGAACTACCACGTCTGGGAGAGAGCGTGATGCGTGACAATACGCGTGGTAGTGTGTCCTGTAGGTCTACGATGAGTTGTCACAATCTACACTCGCTAGCGACTGTAGTTAAAAAAATGTATGAAAACTTGTACAGCACCTCTAGCGGATAGTTGGGTACTAACTACTACTATTTGGGTAACGTCATGTAGTTAACTATCCTACGTCACAGCGTAATACAGCAACTGCAGTTTGCGCTTCATTTATTTGCTTAAAATTTGGTACCATGAGTAACAATTTTGACAGATGTCATAGTAACGTAGGTACTATTAACTTACTGTAGTAACGTCAGCCGATCTAAATGTGACAACTCATGGTAGACGTACTGCGATCCGCTACAGTGTGCTTCAGTATATGATTTTACAAATGTTATACAAAATACCAACTGAAATTACGCATAATTAAAATTACCTACCTGTCACACTCAAAATACGTTGAATGCTGATAAATGAGACGTTTTCATAGATAATTATTTTTACGTCACAAACATCTGGACAAATTTTCTACTTATTTACCCAAAATTATCTGAATCCTACTAATATTATAAACGCGAAAGTTAGTAAGAATGTATGAATGTATGTTTGTTACTCTTTCACGCTGAAACGGTTGAACGGATCTGGATGAAATTTGGCACAGAGATAAACTATAGTTTATAATATAGCTAGAAACTGTAATCGCAGCTATTGTAGCATCTCTATCTCTCTTTAGGTTATAAAGTAAGGTTTAGTCGTCGCTAAAGCGTCGTTAGCTTTTTTTTTTTTTAATAGAATTTTTTAAGTCTGCGAACAGAATTACCACTAATATTTGTTTCATTCATTGTTTCTAGTTATTGTTTGTTTCATTTATGAGTATATCAGAGGAAATCTGAAAGTGGCACCGGTGACGGAAAGATGAGGAGTAATAGGTTAGCGTGGTATGGGCATGTTATGAGAAGAGATGAATGTCATGTGACAAGGAGAGTGTTAGGTATGAATGTGGATGGATACAGGGGCAGAGGTAGGCCAAAGAAAAGATGGATGGACTGTGTGAAAGATGACATGGGTAAGAAAGGAGTGAGTAATGAGATGACGAGTGACAGAGGGAAATGGAAAAAGATCACATGTTGTGCCGACCCCACATAACGTGGGATAAGGGCAGGAAGATGATGATGATGATTTGTTTCATTTATTCTTCTTTGCATGAAGGGTTGGCATTTATTATTACTCGACTGTGGAGAAAGAGGTAATGTGTTTAGCGTGTAGTTGTGTTCCTATGTGATTTCCTTTGGCTGTTACTTTTGCCAAATTGGTTTTGTCTGTAAAAAATGACGATAAAAACAATAAATAAATATATTTTATTGGCTATTTAAACTATTTTCAAATACTTTCAGTCCAATTTTTGTTTTTTGAGATAAATATTGGTTTAGCAATTTTCTAAAAGTTATAATCTTTATTTTGGTCAAGTTATTGTCTTGTATTGTATTGAGATCCGTGGTCTCTGCCTACCCCCCCGTCGGGAAACAGGCGTGATTTTATGTATGTATGTATGTTATTAGTAAGTTATCTATAAGTTCAATTAAAATTAAAAAATGGGATCTCTAAATGGGATTTGTTTTGGATTTTTGTCAAAAACCAAAAGTTTCTCTATAAAAGGTATTTTTACCACGTAGTTTTATATTGTAGATTAGAGGGCCCAACTCTCACTTGGCCTTTTCATGTGATTACTAAAGTATGATAAGAAATGTATTATAATACGAAGCTAGCGATAACAATTGGCAGGCGAAACTCAGACACCACTGATAATGAAGCATATACTATACTTAGTGGCTTTAATAACAGTGGCGGCGGGTAAGCTAAATCTATACTAATTAGGGGACGATTCTGCTCGAACGTTTCGTCATTGTTCTCACCTTCGTCATTGTTCGCAACAATGGAAATAAGTCTGTTGCTCAGGGGCCTGACCACGAATTCATAATACATTACCGAATTAGTATTACATTGTTAATTCGTACCATGACTTATGCAAATTGTATGGAAGTAGTGACGTTTCTATAGTGGAATCGTTACGGAATCGTTCTGGAAGACTTCGTGGTAAGGCCCCAGGACATAATTACGTTTTCAAAAACTAAATTTAGGCGGTGTGGTCGCTCAGCGACAAAGCCTTTTGTTTTGTGTGGTGTTAAATAAAAAAAAAACTAAAAACAAACCGACTTCAATGTTGCACTGGGTACGTAGAAAAAAACCGAACTACTAAACCTAATTTGATGAAATTTCTATGGGACCAATCGGAAAGTAATCGTTTAACATAAAAACTTAAACCGCACTAGTCGCCTCTACGATTTTCGGAAGATCCCTTCGATTTCTCTGGTCTGCCATCAAACCCTGATTTCCTTGGGACCACCTATGAAATATCTTCTTTCCAACAAAAAAAGAATTATCAAAATCGGTTCTTAAACGACGAAGTTATCCGCGAACAAACTTTTTACACAAGTTACGTCTAATGTTACTATCGTTTCTCACGTTTTCGAGTTGATGAATATTATTTTATTATTTTAAAGCAAAAACATCTTTATTTTTTTTACTTATACTCTATGTTTCGTAAGTACTTCTTATGGCAAGTTGTTCTGCCACGGGAAAAGAACCACTAAAATTTCACGGTGTATATATACGGTCGAATTGAGAAACTTCCTTCTTTTTTGAAGTCGTTTAAAAATGGACTGGACCCAAACTCTGTGAAAAATATGGTGATTTTTTTAGCCTTACCCGCTGACCCGGTCATTTTCAAGCTTGATAAAGAGCGATTCCAGTACGTCACAGGTGATGACGGTGTCCCGCACCTGGCTGACCTCTGGGTCAAGGCTAGTGACCTTAGGGCGAGTGAGCGTTTCACCCCTGACACTCAGAACACCTACCATCTATTTACCAGGTCAGTGAAAAGAATCCTATTAATCTATACTAATCCTACTAATATTATAAACGCAAAAGTTTGTAAGAATGTATGGATGGATGGATGGATGTATGTTTGTTACTCTTTGACGCTAAAACGGCTGAACGGATCTGAATGAAATTCGGCAAAGATATAGATTATGGTCTGGAATAACACATAGGCTACATTTTATCCCGAAAAAATGTACGGTTCCCACGGGATAGATTGTTTTTGTTTTTCACGCCGGCAAAGCCGCGGGCAGAAGCTAGTATATTATAAAGAGGAAAGTTTTGTATTTCTGTATTTTTGTTTGTAACGACTGAACTCAGAAAATAGTGGTCCAATTTCAAAAATTATTTTACCATTA
Organism: Cosmorhoe ocellata; assembly: GCA_963675405.1. Classification (NCBI taxonomy): domain Eukaryota; kingdom Metazoa; phylum Arthropoda; class Insecta; order Lepidoptera; family Geometridae; genus Cosmorhoe; species Cosmorhoe ocellata. The sequence continues at coordinate 3,284,044 of OY776273.1, forward strand.
GAATGCTAAATTACCCCTGAGTAACATAGGCTATATTTTATGTAGATACCTCGTGAGCAAAGCCGCGAGCGGAAGCTAGTATTATAAACGTGAAAGTTTGTAAGAATGTGTGGATGTGTGCTTGTTACTCTTTCACGCTGAAACGGCTGAACGGATCTGGATGAAATTTGGTACAGATATACATAGATTATAGCCTTGAATAACACATTGGCTACTTTTTATCCCGGAAAAATGTACAGTTCCCGCGGGATAGATTTGTTTCCGTTTTTCAAGGTACCACGCGGGCGAAGCCGTGGGCGGAAGCTAGTATATTATAAACGCGAAAGTTTGTAAGAATGTATGGATGTGTGAAAGTATGGATGTATGTTTGTTACTCTTTCACGCCAAAACTACCGAATGAATTTTGATGAAATTTGGCACAGAGATAGATTGTAGTCTGGAATAGCATCCCTGTTAGTAGAGGAGACGTGGAAGAGCAACCTTCACCGATCTGATAACCAGATGAGACGTATTATATCAAATATAATTTATTAGCCTATGATAGCTTGCCTATTAAAAAGTGTTCATAGCTCAAGTGTTCATAGGTCGTCCTACAGCGGCTCTTGGACTATGTGGTTTTATTTAATAAAATATTTTTGACGTTTGACTTTTTGACATAACCAGTGCTCTTGAATCTACATAAATTGTCTGGTTGTCAGGAGTAACCCATCGCGGAGTGAAGTGGTTATTTTCAACGATGTGTCGTCCCTGACTGATAGCCACTTCGATGGCAGCAAACGCACCGCCGTCATCATCCACGGCTGGACCAACTCAGCGACCTCACCGATCAACACCATTCTTGTACCAGGTCAGGAAATGTTGTAGACAGATGTAGAAGTATACTTGGAAGTAGACGTGGAAGTAGACGTGGATGTAGACGTAGACGTAGACGTAGACGTAGACGTAGACGTAGAAGTAGACGTATAATATCAAATCTAACATTTTGATTTTTGGGAGACTGTTCTTCAAGTATTCATTCAAAGCCTTCATTAAAAATAATCTCGATTACATTTTTTGTAAGAAGGATTATACAAAGCGCTAGGACCGAGATGAGTTCCTTGCCTGTTCTTCTCGTACTTGGGTTAGGTTGGAATTGGCACATAGATTCACCGCATGTAACACGTTTCAAAGTGATCCTTGTGGTTTTATTGAATAAATTATTTTTAAATTGAATTGAATTGAATTCTTTTCAGCATTCCTCAGTGCTGAAGATATGAACGTTATCGTGGTGGACTGGCATGGTGGCGCTGGCACCAGCAACTATCCAGTAGCTGTCCTCAACACAGTCACCTCTGGTGCGTAGTAAGTTAAGCTATGTTTAAGTCTTTTTCTCATGCTTTCAACTGTATCACTTTAATTTTTATGTAATTTTGGTGGTTATTTTATCAATAAAGCCCGAGTTCTTGACGCTAGTGTAAAATATGTGAATTAAAGTGAAACGTGGAAGTAGACGTAGACGTGGAAGTAGACGTGGACGTGGAAGTAGACGTGGACGTGGAAGTAAACGTAGACGTGGAAGTAGATTCACCTTTCTAAATCCATCGGAGGAAATCCCGAGAATTTCGAACAAAACAGCCATCTTTTGTTTTTACATTATTCGCTTATTTGAGCAGGCTATAGTCATAGACCTTACTGCCTAGTCTTACGTAAATTAATTTCTTCCGTTTTCTATAAAATCTAACTTAAAATCTAACCTAACCTAACCACCATTTTTTTTCCTCCCCATCTTTTGTTTAAAATTGACTTTACAAATTGACTGACTTTGTGACATTGACAATACTACTAATTTAGACACTTGTCAAGGGCAAAGTTAATCTCAAAAAAGGCAGATACCATAAACAAAGAAGAGAAAGAACACTTGAAAAAGTTCAGTGGCTAATGGACTTCAGATTCCCGCCAAGGAGAAAATGGCGGTTAGGTTAGGTTAGATTAAGTTAGATTATAGAAAACGGAAGAAATTAATTTACGCAAGACTAGGCAGTAAGGTCTATGACTATAAGCCTGCTCAAATGAGCGAATAATTTAACAAATCAGTGGCTAATGTCAAGCGTGACATGTAGACGAGCTACAAACTCTTTCGAAAACTCGCAAAGTTCGCGTAACCATGAAGTCTGTTTTCAACTTTTTACAGGTGAGAGTGTGGCTCGCTTCATAACCTGGGTGAACTCGGTGACTGGAGCTAGTCTGTCGTCATACCACATCGTGGGGCATAGCCTCGGCGGTCACCAGGCCGGCATAGTGGGCAGAAACCTTGGAGGACAAGTCGCTTACATCACATGTAAGATCTTGATCTAATCATACTAGTAGGTACTTCCATCGAGGTAAACAATAGAGCCTTTTAAAAGTGTAGGTATAGTTGGCTCAACGAATCTAGGCATTTGTGAAGTTAGCCGCAAGAGCTGCGCAGTATCGTTTTTCAGGAGCAATTGGAGGTATGAAGAGGGGGGGAAGGAACTGTACATGCGCAAACTCGCACCTGTGGCTAACTTCACGAATGCCTAGATCCGTTGGATGAACTATTAGCTGCATTTATGTTTTGATAACGTAGCTTTGAAACTATAGACATTTTGAACCAAACGCACAGCTTATCTCTTTTATTCTTCATTCGATAGAGATAATTATATTGCTTGAAATAAAAAACTAGTTAAATGAACGCAGATGTTTGTCCTGTGTCTGGGTGTTTTTTAAAAATACGTACATATCGTGCATATTTCAGCATTTCTAGCTTGACACAGTCTTTTTTAAACCATGAATCCATTCCTTGCCTTTGTCTTTTTTACCGACTTCAAAAAAGAAAAGGTTCTCAATTCGACTGTATTTTTTTTAATAAATAATTTATCTAAGATCCATCGTTCCATCAGCTCTAGATCCCGCCCTTCCCGGATGGATATCCAATCGCAACAGGTTCACGGAAACTGATGGGATTTATACAGAGGTGATACACACCAACGTTGGCGTTGCGGGGTATATGACAGCTCTGGGACATGTCGACTTTTACCCTAATGGGGGTATTAACATGCCGGGATGCTCTTCGCAGAACTGCGACCACAATAGGTGCCTATTAATGTGTTTAACTTTACTGAAAAGGACGGAAATATCTAGTACTTTCCCGCTAAACTATTATCTACGGTCTACCATGAGTTTTCACAATCTACACTCGCTAGCGACTGTAGTTAAAAAAATGTATGAAAATATTGTACAGCGCCTCTAGCGGATAGTTGAGTACTAAAACGTCACGTAGTTAACTATCCTACGTCACAGCGTACTACAGCTACTGTAGTTTGCGCTCATTAATTGGCTTAGAATTTGGTACCATGAGTAACAATTTCGACAGATGTCATAGTAACGAACTATTACTACTGTATTAACGTCAGCTGATCTAAATGTGACAACTCATGGTAGACGTACAGAGCGGAGCGAGTCAATGGTCCTGAGAATGCTTCGTGGAGAAGCTCACGTGTCGCATTTCTATTTGAGTTTGTGTTGTTAAGCTCATTAGATAATAGTTTAGCGGGAAAGTACTAGATATTTCCGTCCTTTTCAGTATTTGTAACGGATTTCTGCAAAGTCACGCCTGAATCAATCATTTGTTGTTTTATTGTTATTGCACAAATCAAATAACACTACAGCTAATGTTTCTTAACACGATCACGACTAATCCCCAGGCTCATATTATCTCCTCAGATCTGTAGTTACTTAGATATTTAAGGATATTTAAAGGGGGTAGTGCACCAAAATGCACGTCCAAACATGATATTTGGCACATTTTGCACAGTGATAAGTATTCCGTTCGTGACAGTTTGCAAGCCCATAGGCGCTTTTCAGAATTCTAATCTATGACACACACCTTCGAACTTATAGGTTCTATTATAGGTTACTTACTACTGCTACTAGGTTCTACTTATGCCGGTTTCCTCACGATGTTTTCCTTCACGAAAGTTTGAACGATGTTTAGACCCACCACCTTCGGTTCGTGGGCAGTGGCGCTATCACTGCACCACCGAAGGCTTTGAATTTAAGGCTAAGGTGGATAACGGAACTAACTCGTCATTTTGACTTTTTTAGGGCATATTACTACTTCGGTGACTCTCTGACCAGCCGGTTCACTGGGACACGCTGTGGAACGCTCACGGCGGCCTTAGCCGGTAACTGTGACTTGCTTGAAACTCTGGAAATGGGTGGAGTTACCCCTAAAACGGGGTAAGTAAATATACTTTATCTAAGTAGAAATAAATAATGGAAGTTACATTTATATTTACAACAACATAGGTACAATATAAATAAAAAATATAGCGCATAAACACATTATGAAAGCAAGATAATTGTATTGATTGAGAGTCTTGCAACCGACTATATATTCATTGTTACAAAATTGGTGTCTAACTCAGCAATCATCATTCTCCTTATCCCACGCTAAGTGGGGTCGGCACAACATGTTTTCTTCTTCCACTCACTCCTATCATTTGTCAACTCTGAGTCTACTCCTTACATTCATGTCATCTTTCACACAGTCTAACTCAGCGATAAGTAATAATATAATCAGCGTATACCTAAGTGATCGGTGGCCCGCATCTGGATACACTTAAATATGCATTTTTACCCCTAAAACTTTTGTAATCCGTCATTTGGCGGCGGCCATCTTGAACCGATTTCCATCAAACATAGCTAAGAACACTCCGGACAAATTCACCTTTCAAACAAATAAAAACGAAATCAAAATCGGTTCATGCGTTCGGGAGCTACGATGCCACAAACAGACACACACACACAGACAAAACGTCAAACTTATAACACCGTTTAATATCTGAGGTGAGGGTCGCGATATCTAATTGACAATGTAATTTGGATATACTCGGTGTAACTGTAAGGATGGATAATCGGTGGCAGGGCGATGGGTGACCTCAATGCCTATCGATTCAACCCCATGCATGTTCCGCCAATTTTCAGTCGTTCAAAAGTTATTCTGATTTTTATGAAATTTTGTTCTTATTCCGATTTTAGGCTTCATATCCCAAGTGTAGTCAAACTGTTAGGTTTACGACTGTAATTTTTGTTTTAGCTTGTAGCTCAATATAGACCTTTCGTCCTACAATACCGGTTTGAGTCGTTATTTGATTAAATTCCAAATAAAAAATAATCTTTACATAATAAATACCTAACCACAATGGTGTTTTTAAGATTTTTTTTATCGTATAAGATTTTCTAGGGTAGGTAATTTTTACTTAGTGCTTGTTATTAATTACTTACTTACGTTATTTTTTGTTCACAGTAAAACTGGACTGTACCATGTTGCAACGAATGCCGCTCCGCCGTTTTCTCGAGGCTAAGATTTTAATAAATCCGTAATAAATGAAAAACTGTTTTATTACCTACTGATGCCTTCCATGAATGGGGGATAGTTGTAACAGCATCCTGGGGACTGTTTATAATACCTACGTTATGACTTATGCTTACGTAAGATGGTCCTAATCAAAAACATACCCATATACTTACGAGTATACCCGTACGTCAGCGGTTTTCTTAATTTTACTTTTTTTCGTTATAGGTTTTTCAAAAACTATCATCGTAGAATAAAAATAAAACTCATTTTGGAATTCACAAGTAAAGGCCTTTCATTTGATACCCCATTCAAGAAATTATAAAGATTTTTATTCTACTTTTGAACCCAAAATTTACAGCCCCTTCATCGATTATGCTCATATGCTTCCCAGCAAATCTACATAATCAAAATCTCTAGACCTTCCAAGTTTCATGCAGATTGGATTAAGTTATGCTCTAACAAATATATACACAAATCTACAACGCCATATTGCCTTATTTGCCACTGAGATTTCGCTCACTTCGCTCATCAATCAAATATCTATATACATATATTATGTATAATAAAAAAGTAGAATCCGATGTGTCGGTCTGTATATTGCAAGTGATAAAATTAGATGGGTGACTAAAGAAGAACAAATAAAATGCTATTATAAATAAAATCTTTATTCTTGGCTTGTTTTATTTCGGTCTGTATCTGTATGCTTCTGCAGTTGATGGAAAATCAGTGGCGAAGCCTGGATCCGACGATAATATTATCTAAAACAATAAGTAGAAATACCTACATATTATTGATGTGTTGTATAGTCCATTTATCGAGGAAGGCTATGGGCTATATAACATCATGCTACGACCGATAGGAGCGGTCAATAAAAAATGTTGCAAAAACGGGAAGGGAAAGCATATATACCCATTATCTATATCTGTGCCAAATTTCATCCAGAACCGTTCAGCCGTTTCAGCGTGAAAGAGTAACTGTAGGGACACTATTGTAACTCGATACAAATTGTAAGACGCTGTCTACCCCGCACCCCTCACAATCGACAAAAGTAACCCGTGCGCGCTATCTCTTAGAGCCTGTCCAGATGGAGCGTTTCATGCGCGTAAGCACTCGCGCGTAGCAATTTATACACCGTGAAATTTTAATGGTTGTTTTCCCGCAGCGAAATGGTTTGGTCTTGGTAATACAATCGTTGTATAAACAAATTTAATATAAGAAACAAAAAAAAAATTGAAAATTCAATTTGAAAGCGACCACGAACCAATAGTAATTCATCCCGATACCTACGCGAAGGCGGCCGGCGCGGCGCATGCGATTCGAATAGTACCTACAAGTTACGTCGAATGTTACTATTGATCCTCACTATTGATCCTTCGAGTTGATGAATATTTTTTAAATTATTTTAAAACAAAAACATCTTTATTTTTTACTTTTACTCTATGCTTCGAAAGTACTCCTTATGGAAAGTTGTTCTGCCGCGGGAAAACAACCATTAAAATTTCACGGTGTATTTGCGTCCAGATGCCACGTTTCACGAGCGTTCCTACGTTGTGTGTGTACGCGTTGTGTCTGGGAGGGACTCGGGGACAAAAAATTATTTATGTACCTACCTAGATATCATCATCATTCTCCTGCCCTTATCCCACGCTAAGTGGGGTCGGCACAACATGTTTTCTTCTTCCATTCACCCCTATCATTCGTCAACTCTGAATCAACTCCTCTTACATTCATATCATCTTTCACACAATCAAACCATTTCTTCTTCGGTCTTCCTCTACTTGCGCACCCATCCACACTCATACTCATAACTCTTCTGGTGACATGGTTTTCATCCCTCCTCATCACGTGTCCATACCATGCTAATCTAGCACTTCTCATCTTTTCAGTAACAGGCGCCACTTTCAGACTTCCTCTAACATACTCATTCCTAATCCTGTCCAACCGTGTCACCCCACACATCCATCTTAACATCCGCATCTCAGTAGCATGCACTCTTCTTTCATCCGTCTTCTTCATTGCCCAACACTCTGATCCATACATCTAGATAGTAGGTAGTTTTATGTAGTAGGTGCCTGAGAACGCGCGAGTGCCTACGCGCGAGTGCCTACGCGCGAGTGCTTACGCGCGTGAAACGCTCCATCTGTACAAGCTCTTACCTGGTGATCGTGATGATCGGTAGATGGAGTGTCCGTCTTCCCATGATCCTGGTGACCTCCCCCGAATGGTAGCTGGGTTGACTGACCAGGAGAGTCATCATTCTCCATGTTCCTTATGACCGTGTGGATAACATACCTGGATAGAACTAGTATTTATTGCAGCAAATTAAATTATATTAAAAATTTTGAATTTTGCCCGCCATTTTGTGGTGGCGGCCATCTTGGGTTTGAAATTTGTCATAGTGTATAGTATTCTACTACTCGGGCCCTTTTAATTGTTACTTTTATTAAGGGGTTGTGAAAAATATGTAATCCGCCATTTTGTGGCGGCAGCCATCTTGGACCGATTCCCATCAAACATAGCTAAGAACAATCCCGACTTATTAACCTTTAAAACAATAAAAAAACAAAATCAAAATCGGTCCATGCGTTCGGGAGCTACGATGCCACAGACAGACAGACAGACAGACAGACAGACATGCACAGAAACACCCTGTCGTTTTTGCGTCGGGGGTTAAAAACCCGACTGAACGTAACTGAAAATAGATTTTTGCCGCCGCCATATTGGATTTTTCAGGGTTCCGTACCCAAAAGGTAAAACGGGACCCCTACTAAGACTCGACTGTCAGTCTGTCACCAGGCTGCATCTCATGAACCGTATTAGTTAGACAGTTGAAATTTTCACAGATGATTTATTTCTGTTGTCGCTATAACAACGTATTAATGTATAAATGTATGAATGTGGATGGATACAGGGGTAGAGGTAGGCCAAAGAAAAGATGGATGGACTGTGTGAAAGATGACATGGGTAAGAAAGGAGTGAGTAATGAGATGACGAGTGACAGAGGGAAACGGAAGAAGATCACATGTTGTGCCGACCACACATAACGTGGGATAAGGGCAGGAAGATGATGACTATAACAACACAATACTAAATAACATCATCATCATTATCTTATCCCACGCTAAGTGGGGTCGGCACAACCTGTTTTCTTCTTCCACTCACTCCTATCATTCGTCAACTCTGAGTCTAGTCTTACATTCATATCATCTTTCACACAATCAAACCACTTTTTCTTCGGCCTTCCTCTACTTGCGTACGACCCATAACTTTTTTGGTGACATGATTTTCATCTCTTCTCATCACTGCCAAATAAATCTATATCTATACTAATATTATAAAGAGGAAAACTTTGATTGTTTGTTTGTTTGTTTGTTTGTTTGTTTGAAATGAATAGGCTCCAAAACTACTGAACCGATTTGAAAAATTCTTTCACCAATGTGTAGAATGAACTTTCAGGATGAACATAGGCTATATTTTATGTAGGTACTTCGCGGGCGACGCCGCGTGCAGAAGCTAGTATTATATAAAAATGAATTGCTGTTCGTTAGTCTCGCTAAAACTCAAGAACGGCTAAACGGATTTATCATCTTGGTCTTGAAATGTTCGTGGAGGTCTAGGGAAGGTTTAGAAGGTAAGAAAAATTCGAATAACTGCCGGGAAAACCCTAAAAATAGCCCTTTTCTATTTCCCATACAAACTTTTTCTAAATAAAATGTAGAGACAATTTGAACTTTATTATTATTTAATAAAGTTCATATTAAACTATAATCACTCACTGTTGTCTAAGCAATGTAGAAGGCGGTACGAAGTTTGCCGGGACAGCTAGTTTTAAAATAAAAGAACTCTTAATCATAATGTGGCATAACTATAATAGTTAGGCATTCACTTTTTGTATAATAAATAATGATATTGTGTTCTACAAAGTTGTAGTACGTTATTCTATCATCAATAGATTATTCAATCGATTATTCATTCAATCATTCAATCGGTCATTCAATCGATCATTCAATCGTCCATTTAATCGACCATTCAATCGATTATTCAATCGATTATTCAATCGATCATTTAATCGATCATTGACTCGATCATTGAATCGATCATTCAATCGATCATTCAATCGATTATTTAATCGATCATTTAATCGATTATTCATTCAATCATTCAATCGATCATTCAATCTCTTTTTGAATCGATCATTGAATTGATCATTCCATCGATCATTCAATCGATTATTTAATCGATAATTTAATCGATAATTTAATCGATTATTTAATCGATCATTTAATTGATCATTGAATCGAGCATTCAATCGATCATCCAATCGATTATTTAATCGATCATTTAATCGATCATTCGATCAATCGATAATTTAATCGATCATTCAATCGATTATTTAATCGATTATTTAATCGATTACTTAATCGATCTTTGAATCGATCATTCAATCGATTATTTAATCGATTACTTAATCGATCTTTGAATCGATCATTGAATCGATCATCCAATCGATTATTTAATCGATCATTTAATCGATCATTCGATCAATCGATCATTCAATCGATAATTTAATCGATCATTTAATCAATCATTCAATACATCATTGAATCGATCATCCAATCGATCATTGAATCGACCATTTAATAAATCTTTGAATCGATCATTGAATCGATCATTCCATCGATCATTCAATCTATCATTGAATCGATCATTCAATCGATTATTTAATCGATTATTTAATCGATTACTTAATCGATTATTTAATCGATTACTTAATCGATCTTTGAATCGATCATTGAATCGATCATCCAATCGATTATTTAATCGATCATTTAATCGATCATTTAATCGATCATTCGATCAATCGATCATTCAATCGATAATTTAATCGATCATTCAATCGATAATTTAATCGATCATTCAATCAATCATTCAATACACCATTCAATCGATCATCCAATCGATCATTGAATCGACCATTCAATCGATTATTTAATCGATCTTTGAATCGATCATTGAATCGATCATCCAATCGATTATTCAATCGATTATTCAATCTTTCATTCAATCGATTATTCATTCAATCATTCAATCGATCATTCAATCTCTTTTTGAATCGATCATTGAATTGATCATTCCATCGATCATTCAATCGATTATTTAATCGATAATTTAATCGATAATTTAATCGATTATTTAATCGATCATTTAATTGATCATTTAATCGATCATTCAATCGATCAAATAATCGATTATTTAATCGTCCATTTAATCGATTATTTAATTGTCCATTTAATCGATTATTCAACCAATTTAATTGAACATTCAATCGATCATTTAATCAATCATTTAATCGATCATTTAATCGATCATCTATCGATTATTCAATCGATCATGCAATCGATTATTCAATCGATCATTCAATATTCTAAGATACAAATAAAGAGACTTTTTCTAACGGCGGCCTTTCAGTTAACTAACTATAATTTATTAACTAACTAACTAAGACTAACTGTAACTAATAGTCTCGCTAAAACTTGAGAACGGCTAAACGGATTTATCTTATCTTGGTCTTGAAATGTTCGTGGAGGTCTAGACCTCGATTTTTCTTTAATTTTCTGAATATTAATTATTATTAGATATTTTAAAAATTAAAATAACTGCCGAGAAAACCCTAAAAATAGCCCTTCTCTATTTCCCATACAAACTTTTTCTAAATAAAATGTAGAGTCAATTTTAACTTTATTACTATGTAGTAAAGTTCATATTAAATTATAATCACTCACTGTTGTCTAAGCAATGTAGAAGGCGGTACGAAGTTTGCCGGGACAGCTAGTAGTAAATAACAATAAAATAATATTTAAGGGGGCTCCCCAACAGACATGATTTTATAGCGGGTGCTATTTTGTATGATTTCTAAAGATTTCGTAATACACCGTGAAATTTTAATGGTTGTTCCCGCGGCAGAAAAACTTGCCATAAGGAGTACTTTTGAAACGTAGAGTAAAAGTAAAAAAATAAAGATGTTTTTGTTTTAAAATAATTAAAAAAATATTCATCAACTCGAAAATGTGAGGAACGATATTAAATTAGACGTAACTTGTATGTACTATTCGAATCGCACGCGCCGCCGGCCGCCTTCGCGTAGGTATCGGGATGAATTACTACTGGTTCGTGGTCGCTTTCGAATTAAATTGTATTTGTGTATTTTGTATTTGTGTTTATAATATTTAATTTGTTTATACAACGATTGTATTTCCAAGACAAAACCATTTCGCTGCGGGAAAACAACCATTAAAATTTCTCGGTGTATAAAGTGCTATCTTGTACACATACCCTGCATACTCGAAGCCCATTTCCTTGAAGAAATTGATCTTCTCAGTCGGCAAGCCTTGGCGCTCTTTGACGTAGTTATCTAGCAGCATCTTGGCTGGCATCTCATTATCATCATCCTTAATAACCTGACGTAGGGCGCGATGATCACGCATGTACAAGCTAAAAACATAATATTAAAAAATAACTAGACAATATTTCTTTTCAGACACTATGTGGGGTCGTCACAATACGTTTTCTTCTTTTATTTCTTCTATCATCCGTCATCTCAGTACTCACTCCTTTTTTACTCATATCATCTTTCACACAGTCCATCTTTTTTTGGCCTATCTCTACCCCTGTATCCATCCACAATACTTTACAATACTACTAAATAAAAATTAAAAATTGATACTGTCAAAATTGATCACTAAAAGGACATTATGATAAAATAAAGAAGAAGAAAAAAGGAAATTTAAACAGGTGGAAGATTCTCCTCAAGAGATTCATCATTGTTCTCACTATTCGTCATTGTTCGCAACAAACAATTTTGGTTATCTCGTAAAATATTAGTTAATTTTAAATGTAGGTACTCTTTGTGAAATAACTTATTATCAACCAATCTTTTATTGCTTCATCTTCATGCTATCAGCTTGAAAGACGAGCTAAAATCAAGGTAAAACAAGATTTTAAAATAACGAAAAAATAATAAATTAAGAAAAACCATCACGGTACGAAATACAAGTAACATTACTTTGATATTGCTCCAAGAGCTTGTGGTGCCCTGATTATTGTTTACTAGCTTCCGCCCGCGGCTTCGCCCGCGTGATACCTTGAAAAACAAAAAAAAATCTATCCCGCGGGAACCTTTATACTTTTCCGGGATAAAATGTAGCCTATGTGTTATTCCAGACCATAATCGATATCTGTGCCAAATTTCATTCAGATCTGTTTAGCCGTTTTAGCGTGAAAGAGTAACAAACATACCTACATCCATCCATCCATACATTCTTACAAACTTTCGCGTTTATAATATTAGTAGGATTTATTGACCTTGTCAAATCTAAAGTTCCATTAGTATGATGTCCTAAAACTTCAATGGTTTTCGATTCCAAAACTTTTTCATAGTATTTTTGCACGTGAGTACCCATAGTGGAGAGTTGACCTTGTAACTGAAGTACCTGTAAGTTGTAAATACAAAAAAAAACACTCACACGACTGTAATCCCCAGGCTCGGTAGATTATCTCCTCAGATCTCTAGTTACTTAGATCTTTGAGGATATCTATAGTACGTCCAAACATGATATTTGGCACATGACCACATTTTGCAGTGATTAGTATTCTGCACGTGACAGGTTGCAAGCCCATCGCCGCTTATAAGAATACTAATCTATGACACACACCTTCGAATTTTGTTTCTAGGGTATGCCGGTTTCCTCACGCCACAACTGCTTCACATAAAATATTTTTCATATAGTGTGTATATTAAGATAGATCTGTATTTCACTATCACTACATATTATAAAACAAAGTCCTCCGCCGCGTCTGTCTGTCTGTCCGCGATAAACTCAAAATAATTTATGTCAAACTTTTTTTTTTCCACTTAGCGTGGGAAAAGGGCAGGAAGAAGAAGTTTTTGTCAAATTAGTTTATAGTAGTCAAAATAGTTTTTGCAAACCACTAAAATTGATGCATTAGTATGCACCAATTTTAGTATTTGTCACGTTTTTAATTCGCGATAACCGACATCCACGCGGGCGAAGCCGCGGGCATCAGCTAGTAGGTATGCAAATAAAGAAAGATTAAAAAAATATGAGTACTTATACTTATACTTGTAGGTACCTACCTACTTACTTTGTCATTTAAAATGTTCAAGTACTCTGGTGTTTTTCTGAATCTTAATAATATGGCGTTGAGATCTTCGCCATAGAGTTTCATAGCTTCCATTTCTAGATCATACTTTCTACATTGAACAATAGCCAACACTAGAAAAATCAAAAATCTATTAGCGTTTCTCTGTTTCGAGAGACTAGCTAAAAATATAGCTTAAAATTTTTACGCTTTGAATTGAAAAATATAGGTCCTTTTGATTTTTATAGCTAAACCGTGTGGTCTAAAAGAACGCCCGTTTTTTTTTCAATTACTTTCTTGTAAATATTTTACAAAAAATACAAAAGAAGCGCTGTCTTCGGAGCTCGTACTGGGGGTACAAGTTGGGTTTTCTAAAGGTTTGCAATAATTCACATAGAGGCGTCAAAAACTACAAGCTAAATTCAAATTTTGCCCGACATTTTACGATGGTGGCCATCTTGGATTTGAAATTTGTTATATTGTATAGTATTTTATTATTCAAGACCTTTTATTTGATCCCTACATATTGAGGGAGTTGTGAAAAAATATGTTATCGCCATTTTACGGCGGCGGCCATCTTGGGCCAAATCAAACATAGCTAAGAGCACTCCCGACTAATTCACCTTTCAAACTAAAAAAACAAATTCAAAATCGGTTTATGCGTTCGGGAGCTACGATGCCGCAGACAGACACACACACAGTCACTTATAACATTTTTTAACCCCCGTTGTTTTTGCGTCGGGGGTTAAAAATAGTGAACAAAACAGCAGCATTAAAATTGAAATATTTACCAGAAACAAGGCACAATAATATTTCCATCGTAAAATAAAACTTGTTTCGAAAATACTATTTTTATTTTTATATCTTCCTATTATTGAATTTTACTTTAACCTTGCTGTTTCCTTGCACAACTAGGTAAATAAAATATATTTGTTCTACAAATGGAAAAAACTATGTTAACTTAATTTATGATTTTTGTCATTATTTTAAAAACTCTTTTAACCTTGATTTTAGAGCTCATCTTTCAAGCTGGTAGCATGAAGATGGAGCAATAAAAGATTGGTTGATGATAATTTATTTCACGAAGGGTAGGGTACATTTAGTTAATAACTAATATTTTACGAGATAAACAATATTGTTTGTTGCGAACAAAAACGACGTGAGATCAATGTTAATATTGTAGAGGAGTTTCGGTCTTTGCCTTAGTTTTTATATATTTTCACGTGTTATTTTGATTTTTATTTTGTAATTTTGGTGGTTATTTTTCCAATAAAGCCCGAGTTCTTGACGCTATTAGAAATATGTGAACTAAAGTAAATAGTCCCTTTCTAAATCCATCGAAAAAAATCCCGAGAATTTCGAACAAAACAGCCATCTTTTGTTTAAAATTGACTTGACAATTTGACTGACTTTGAGACATTGACAATACTACTAATTAAACACTTGACACTGGCAAAATTAATCTCAAATGAGACAGATGCCATTAACGAAGAAGAAGAAGTCATTAGCCGGAACAAAAAGAAAGATTTTTTTTTTTAAAACTACCTACGCTGCTCACGCTAGAGGGCAGCACTTTTCGAGACAGTAAAACTACCATTCAATTATACCTGAAAATGATGTGTTCCATCGAACCCATAGGTACCTACTTAGTGTAGACATGATGTGGAAATTTATAAAGATAATAACTTATTACTTATTTATTCAGCCATGTTTATATACTTAAATCTGTTTAAATATTTACATTACCGAAACTCACCGTGAACACGAACTACAAGTAATTTTACATTAACTATTATGCAATTTTATAATGCAATTTTATGAAAGTTATAACAAATTTTCCTTGGCGCATTCACGACTTCAAAAAAGGATATTGTGTTATTTTGAGGTTACCTACCACGAACGGCACAAATCAGGCACACCGTTATTCCCATTTATCATAATTATGTTCTGTGGATGTTTGTTTTAATCGTACTTATACATAAAAATTCTAAGTATGAATATTACGAGATCATAAATTTTCCTGTCCTTATCGCTCGCGTGGGGTCGGCCCAACATGTTTTCTTCTTCCACTCACTCCTATCATTCAACTCTGAGTCTACTCCTTTTACATTTATATCATCTTTCACACAATCAAACCACTTTTTCTTCGGCCTTCTACTTGCGTACCCAGATACACTCATACCCATAGACATTTCACACTACTTCATCTAGTCCCACCAAGCTTGTACTATGGAAACCAGATACTAAATAGATTCATTATATGCCTTTTGTAAATACATAAAATACATAATACCACAGAACAAACATCTGCGTTCATCACACATTGTTAATCCTGGGTGAGGATCGAACCCACAACCTGCAGCGCAGAAGGCAGAGCTACTACCAACTGAGCTGTGAGGCTTACTAATACAACATCTGTAATGTTTGTGTTACCATCGTTACTAGCAGCTGTGTCATTCTGCTTGTGCGTCACAGACTAAGTAGGTACCTACTCAATGGTAACTCCGTAGTTCCGCGGACTAACTGAAAAATAACTGAAATGTGCACGATCATATTTTATTCACCCCAAATATTTACTTAGTATGAATATTAAAATATAAATTAATGTTATAAAAAACTTTTTAAAAACAAGCTTTTAGATCAGTGGTTCCCAAACTCTTTTGTTTCATAGACCACTTCAAAATTTTGCTGGATCCAGTGGACCCCCTGCTTTACTACATTACTACCAATTTCTAATACTTGAAAAAGAAAAGTGAACATTAGATCTATTTATCTATTGAAACTTGCGTTGTGGCTGAGTTTGTGGCCAACATTTTAGTTCTTTACTATCGAAACCAAATTAATTTTCATGCACCGCCTTCATGCTTACGATTGTAGACCCCCATTTTTAGTCACGTCCAACGTAGACCCCCGTCGAGCCTCCCGTGGACCCCTGGGGGTCCACCTGGACCACTTTGGGAATCACTGTTTTAGATGGTGCTAGATATTTTGGATTAAATGTGACGTTTTATTAGTTATCGTGGTCTCCTCAGCAATCCATTTCATTTGATACCCGTACTATGGTAGTGCAGAAAAAATATCTAGTCTGCCATCTTGGATGATCCGCCATATTAGAATTAGAATGACGTCACATAGCTAGCATACATTGTCATTCAAAATAAGCGTGTATACCAAATTTCAGCTAAATCGGTTAAAGATAACTGATTTAAAATTCAGTTGCAATATTCCACTCGGACAAAGATACATTGCAAGTTAAATAAAAGCTTGTAAAAAAACACTCACACGACTGTAATCCCCAGGCTCGGTAGATATCTCCTCAGATCTCTAGTTACTTAGATCTTTGAGGATATCTAAAGAGTCAGAGATACGTACAAACGTAGGTAATATTTGGCACATGAACACATTTTGCAGTGTATTAGTATTCCGTCCGAATTTTTGGAATGGAAAAACTCATTGGTGCACGACCAGATTTGAACTAACGACCTTCGAATCTTGAGGCAGGGGCGCTATCACTACACCATCAGTGCTCCACTAAATTAAACAATAAACTATAATAGTATTTATTGCAAAAAAAATACATGAACCTGACTGCTAGTCATTGAAAATAACTTTTTACAGCTGCCATATTGGTTTTTTTGACATTCTGTAGGTATAGCGTATGTCACTCTTGTAATCCAGACAAATTCAATTACACCATTGTTAAAATTTGTCCAGCCGTTTGAAAGTAACTCTATATGTCTGTTACGCTTTCACGCTTAAACCGCTGCTGAACCGATTTTGATGAATTTGGTACAAAGGTAGACTAAAGTTTGTGAAAGAACGTAGGCTACATTTTATCGCGAAAAAATGCTTGAAGGGGTTGAAATAAGGAATGAAAGTTAAGTGCAAAATAAGTTTAAAATTATGCCTAAAGTAAACTATTCCATACGGACGAAAAGTTGCGGGCAAAAGCTAATAATAAATAAACAATTAGGTAAGTACAATGTAACATAATTAGGTATGTATCTTGGTGTAGACATGGTGTCATGAGATGAATGTCATGTGACGAGGAGAGTGTTAGGTATGAATGTGGATGGATACAGGGGGAGAGGTAGGACGAAGAAAAGATGGATGGACTGTGTGAAAGATGACATGGGTAAGGAAGGAGTGAGTACTGAGATGACGAATGATAGAGGGAGATGGAAGATCACTGTTGTGCCAATCACATAACGTGGGAAAAGGTTAGGAAGAAGAAGGTTAGGCATGGTGTAACTACGCAATACAGACAAGCATAACAACAAGTTTAAACATAGATATAAGTAGCAACAAAATATATTGAAAATTGAACATTAACGCGCGCCCACCTGTACAAATTGTCAAATATTTATTGATCAAAAAATTTGCAATTTCGGTATAAATTGATAATTTTTTTCGAATTGCGCCATAATTGGAACCAATTCTGTAGGAACATGGTTTCCTCTAATATTATCCTGTTGGCTGTGCTGGTGAGGAAAAACATCATTATTTTGGAAATCTTATTACTTCCCAATTATTTTAAAATTTCTCATTTTGCGAGTGGAAACTTTTTTATCTATTACTTTTTTTATTTACTTTTATATAGTTTATTTTCACTAAATATGAGTTTAGAACTACTACTTATTGTAGTTTGACTCATTTATTTATTTTTTTTGAATTAAGATACTTTTTTGTTAAATTAAAAATAAAAAAATTATGTAAGTAGGTAATTAGGGGCATAATATTATAAAAAACAAGAATAACAATATTAATATTACGGAAAAAAATACAAACCTAAGATGTTAGGTTAGGTTAGGTTTTTTTTATTTTATCTTCTCGTTCAATTTTTTTTTGTGTATATCGAACTACACTAAATACATTATCTATTTATGTATGTAAATAAGTATTTCAAGTGGATAATAAATATACCAAAAGGTTGTTCTTTTATAATTACAACTAAGCATTTTGACATTTGAGTATTTAAAGCAAAATATGCTGAATACCTGAAAAAAGATGAAAAATTGGGTTAAAATTTAGTCAAAGTAAAAGTAGTCATAGGAGTTAAAAGATTTTTAGTATTTCATAAACTCTAACTCTCGCGATTTTCACACAACTTACAAACATTAGGTCTAGTCTAGGTATATCGCATTTACCTTTATTATTTTCCCGTCGCATACGATATAGATATATACCGAAATGGCACCTTTTTAGAATTTTTGTCTGTCTAAATAAAAAATAATAATAATATGATCACGACTGTAATCCCCGGGCTCGGTAGATATCTCCTCAGATCTTTAGTTACTTAGATCTTTGAGGATATCTAAGGGGGGTAGTCAGAGGCAAGTCCAAACATGACATTTGGTACATGCCCACATTTTGCACAGTAGTTAGTATTCCGTACGTGACAGGTTGCAAGCCCATCTCCGCTTATAAGAATGAAAACCCATGACACATACCTTCGAATTTTTGGTTCTAGGGAATGCCGGTTTCCTCACGATGTTTTCCTTCACCGTTTAAGAGCACTGGCATTGCGCACATAATTTTTTCGAATGGAAAAACTCATTGGTGCACGACCGGGTTTGAACCCACGACCTTCGGATCGTGAGGCCGGGGTGCTACCACTACACCACCAGCGCTCTTCTGTGTCTGTGTGTCATTTTGAAATCGCATTCTGTGAAAACAATGAGATAGATTTTGTTGAAACTTGACATACCTAATGCTAGCATTTATTAAAGCTATACATTCGCGATCTACATTTTGCGCGTTTCGCGAACGAAATCGCGGGAGTTAGCTAGTCTATACTAATATTATAAAGAGGAAAGTTTTGTATTTTTGTATTTTTGTTTGTAACGAATAAACTCAAAAACTACTGGTAGATTTCAAAAATTCTTTCACCTTTAGAATGCTACGTTATCCCTGAGTAACATAGGCTATAAATTATGTAGGTACCTCGCGAGCAAAGCCGCGAGAGGAAGCTAGTGTTCAGTAAAATCGCAAAGACATTTTAACACTACAGAACCGCTATTTTAGCTTCGTACAGGGATTGGAAACCGGAAAAAAATTCAAGCCGTTCTAAACACCTACGTTTTGCTCAATTAACCGGTAAGAACGAAATGATATCGTTCTATAAGGTTTTGAAAGAAGTTGCGCTCCAAACGCTATTATCGAAATACCGTAACCGGTATTTTTCTGGTAAATTATTAACCGGTTCCAAATCTGTTCGTAAGTTTCTAATTGTAATGGTGTTTCCAGGTGGCGACTGTTATAGCTCTGCCCCATCACAAAGTGGGGAAAAGATCACATGTCTCCCATGAAGAAGCTGCAGGCGAAACTGAGCACCATGTGGGGAAATGCCCTCACCACGAATCCAACGGATCCCATGTAAGTACCTACTACCCACTAAAACTTCGTACTCACATACGGTTTTGCTCGATCGAGCTATCGTGTCGAGCCTACATTTGATGCGGATTACTACTAGATGCGAGCTTTCGAGCTGTGAGTTTTGCGGTCCACACGTTAATATTTGCTCATTTTGGAGTAAAACTATCGAGTTATACCGAATGTGATGTGAGTACGGAGCTTTAGATCGGTCAGGGAAAGTCTGATACTGTAAGATAAAAGATCTATTCTTAGGAACCATGTCATCGATTTCAGTAAAAAGAAAAACTGCATTAAAACATTTAAAAAAAAAAGTGTATTGAAAAAAATGGTAGTCATTTCGAATAACTTACTATAATATATTAAAAGATATTTAAACAATGCATTTTATTATTGTGTGTTATACTATCGAAACGTTGGAAAAATAGGTAATTAAAACGAGATAAATATCCGTTTTTCTACACTTATAATATAATAATAATAATAATAATATTATAAAGAGGAAAACTTTGATTGTTTGTTTGTTTGTTTGTTTGAAATGAATAGGCTCCGAAACTACTGAACCGATTTGAAAAATTCTTTCACTGTTGGGAAGCTACATTATCAACGGGTGACATAGGCTATATTATATTTTCAAAAAAATTAGGGATCCTTACTAAAACTTCAATAATGTAACCCAAGGTGTAAAAAAAATATCTAAAATATTCTTTGCATCGCGTGCGCTGCGAAAACTATTGACGATAGAATAAAATAATGTACTACGACTTTGTAGAACTCATCATTATTTACAAAAAGTGTCGCGATAGCATATGTCCAACTATTATAGTTATGCCACAATAAGAGTTCTTTTATTTTAACATTTTAATTGAAGGCTACGCTTAGAAAAACACTCTTTATTTGTATCTTAGTATTAATCCTTATCAAAATAAATCACATCATGTTCTAGACTGCTTCAATACCTTTATACAGCTTTTTGAATTACTCAATTCGGACATTCCATGCGAAAGATACCACGAAATTAAAAATGTAAGTATTAGAATAAAGTTGCGTGAGAGCCTCACCCTGCTCTCGGCTAGCTTTATGCAATGTAGGGGTCACTGGGTGTACCGGAGGGGGAAGTAAAAAAAAAAAAAGCAAAAAAAAAAATATGATCACGACTGTAATCCCCGGGCTCGGTAGATATTGTTGAAATTATTGTAATAAGCTTCTTGTATACTAATAATTATACATTCCAAAATGGTTTTTATTTTTATTTTTGGATGAATAGTTTTTGATAATTTATAATGTAAAAAGTAAAATTCAGAAAACCACTTACATACGTCTTAGCACGGGTATAAGTACCTAACTAGGTAGGATAATCAAAAATATTAGTTTTTGATTTGGACCAAATTACGTAGGCATATGCATACAATGTATACTATTAACACGCTACGCGACCCGATGAATCGGGACGCGTGTCGACTTGAATCAAATGAGACACGTCGGATGTTCATAGTATGATTCTAGTCATAGAAAATAGTACAATTTGATTCGAGTCGACACGCGTCGCGTTTCATCGGGTCGCGTAGCGTGTTAATAGTATGTTTCCGCCGGTGTGTCCAAAATCTTCAGGGCGTGGAATACAAAATTGTGAAAATTGCGCGCGAAATCAGCGTATAAAAAAACCACTGCTCCATCTACAAGATTTCAATCACAACTCTTTTACAAAGTTGACATATAGTATAACTTCTAGGCAATAGATGGCGCTTATATAAATTCTCACAAACATTATTTTTTGTTCTAGCACCCTTGCCAACATAAGGAGGGACACAAAACCGACAGAGTAGGAAAAACCCATCACGGCTCAAAGACTCATCATGAAGGTTCAAAGAAACACGACGGTATAAAGACCCATAAAGGTCCAAAGACCCATAGAGGGGATTCTGAAAACCATGAAAGCTCGACTTCCTACAGTGTAAGTCCTATTTAATCTAAATCTAGACACGCGGAAGCGTGTCAAGCCAAGTTCAAGCGAACGGCGAGCCGCGCACCGTGTGTAATATTACACGAAGCATTTGGAGCCATTTTTCACCCCCTCGTAACTCAAAAACTATTTCATATATATTACTCAAAGTTGACTGACTGACTGACTGACTGACATAGTGATCTATCAACGCACAGCCCAAACCACTGGACGGATTGGGCTGATTTGGAATGCAGGTAGATGTTATGACGTAGGCATCCGCTAAGAAAGGATTTTGATTAATTCTACCCCCAAGGGGATAAAATAGGGGATGAAAGTTTCATTTTGTTTATCAAGGTACCACGCGGGCGAAGTCGTGGGCGGAAGCTAGTTAGCCATAAATAAAACCTCATTCACATAATGTACCTGGGTGGTTTTTCTCTATTTATTATTATTTTCGTTATTTTAAAAACTTTTTTTAACCTTGTTTTAAAGCTTGTTTTTAAAACTGATGGAGCAATAAAAGATTGGTTGATAACAAGTTATTTCACGAAGGGTACATTGCCAACAATGACAAATAGCGAGAACCAGCCATCTGCGCTATAGGTTGTGGGCTCGATTCCCACGTACAACTAATATTAGTTTGATGAACACAGATGTTTTTTCTGTGTCTGGAAATTATTATTTATTTTATGTAAGTTTTACAAAAAATAGTACTTAAGGCCCAGCATTTTGAAAATTGTATGCAACCCTAATCATTCTATTACCGCTTAATAGATTACATTGAAATTGAACTACACGATACTCAAGGATATAAGTGATAAATCAACCGGAGCTAAAATACGAATTAGTTACAAAACCTTGGTTAAAAATCATGTCAAAAACACCTCTGAAAATTCAGAAATTCCCTAATTTATCCAAAACAGTAAGGTATTTTGAATTTCTATTTCACATGAATATAAATCAGTTAATTTGAAACAAATCAACCCAGCCCTTTTTTTGAAATAAGCTATTTACTTGAACATATTTATGTTTTTTATAAATTGTCGCTTTTGTTATATAATTCAGAGCAGCCATATTATCATGCCGCACTCTACTTACTTGTCATTTGGGTATTTCGTTTCGTTCTATGTCTGATTCCGAGGAGATCCGCGTTGCTATACAGACCTGTCACTTTTTTTGGAACTTTTACGTAAGGAATAGTGTGACGAGTATTCTGGGCCTTAAATAAAATCTATCAGCTATCTGGTTCTCATAGTACAAGCTTTGCTTATTTTGGGGCTAGATGGCGTTGTAAGAACTATCCACCACCAATATTTATTTATTTATAGTGATAAGATACTACTTATTTAAATTTGCTCTTAAATTCAGATTCACTTGTCCGGTGTTTTTTTTATAATTGTTATATTTTGTTTCAGGGTTTTTCAGCATTATGTAAGTATTTTTTTTATATACTTAGCATACACCGGTCACGATAAAGCCTATATATTTGAGCCTTTTGGTGTTATGAATCAGTTAGAGGAACAGAAATAGAGGCCCAGTGCCCACCCAGTGCGGTTAAACAAACAATCTCTTTAGCTTCATAATATTAATTAGATTATTATAAATTTATTATAATTTTCAGCTCATTTCGCGAAGGGCATAAGCGACAAAGTACCAAAAAGTAAAGCAGCATTAACCGAATTGGCCGCTAGAATCGGTAAGTAATTAGGTACCTACATATATAATTTAAAGTAATATATAGTTAGTATATTATATACCTGCCTACTAGGCTGTCCCGCTCGCGACTTCGTTCACTTAAAGTATCTAAACCGAGTTTCAAACAAATCACACAACTCATAAAAAATCCCATACTAATTTTGACACCCTATTTTACTTTTTTTAGAGGGTTATTTTGAAATATCCAGAAATACGTATCCTATTTTGCATTTAAAGTATCCAAACCAAAATTCAGACCAATCGTACCACCCGTTAAATAGTTCCAATACAAACATTGACCCCCCCAATTGACCCCTTTTTGAAAGTTATATTCCAGAATTGCCACAACATATAGCTTTAATTAAGTAGTATAAATGTCCGTCCACACTTCTGATTTTTCCGTGACTGTCCGAAGCGCACGCACTTTTTCACGAAGTCCCTTGAAAATCTGTCACGCGTGTTTGTTACGGTATGTAGACAATGTCACGGCAGTTATTCACGAGTGTGGACGCGTTTTAATAGTTACGGGACACCTGTAAATGTAGTCAAGTCAGTTAGAATACACTTTTATTTCATTTCAGAACTAGAAGAAAGAGTTATAGATATTGACAGCTCGCTACACAGTCTCATGAATGGTAAGTCTAGTAATAGTAGAGACGTGGAAGAACAAACTATAGTTGAGATAGTTTTAATTCGCATTATCAAAACAGTGAAGGTGATGAAAGAAAATTTATCTCAATTAATTATATTAACAATAGCTATGAACACTTTTTAACAGAATTCATAATAACAGGTAAGTCTTTATAGGTAACTACACCAATCTGATAACCAATCGAAATTGATGTCATAGGTTAGATATTTTAATTACAAAACTAACAATATAGGCTTGCCTGCAAAAAAAAATAAATAAAAAAAATTAATTATATTAAAAATAGCTATGAACACTTTTTAACAGGCAAGCTATCATAGGCATATTTCTTTATAAATTATATTTGCTAAAAAATACGTCTCGTCTGTACGTCTACCATGAGTTGACACATTTAGATCGGCTGACGTTACTACAGTAGTAGGTAATAGTACGTTACTATGACATTTGTCAAAACTGTTACTCATGATACCAAATTCTAAGCAAATTAATGAGCGCAAACTACAGTCGCTGTAGTACGCTGTGACGTAGGATAGTTAACTACGTGACGTTTTAGTACCCAACTATCCGCTAGAGGCGCTGTACAAGTTTTCATAAATTTTTTTAACTACAGTCGCTAGCGAGTGTAGTTTGTGAAAACTCGTGGTAGACCTACTGGTTATCAAATCGGCGAAGGTCATCCTTCAG
This sequence comes from Cosmorhoe ocellata, assembly GCA_963675405.1. NCBI lineage: Eukaryota > Metazoa > Arthropoda > Insecta > Lepidoptera > Geometridae > Cosmorhoe > Cosmorhoe ocellata. Next base: position 3,308,908 of record OY776273.1, read on the forward strand.
CGGCTCTTAGACTATAAGTATTATGGTATTATTTATTATTATTAGAGGGTTGTGAAGTGCATTTTCACACAAAAAGCGATAACGTTTTGCTCCCTTAAACTTAGTCCTTAGCTTAGTCCAATATTTTCATTTTTTGTAAATGTTGTAGATACAACGAAAAACTAGGCTTGTACGTTTTTATTTTAAAGAAATATTGCTTAGTTCTTTTTTTTTTTATGGAAATCGGTCTAAGATGGCCGCCGCCACAAAATGGCGGATTAGGTACATATTTTTTCACAACTCCCTTAAAAAAGATAAGTATATAAAAGGGATTGAGTAGTAAAATACTATACACTATGACAAATTTCAAATCGAAGATGGCCTTAGAATTTTTTTAACTTAATTTAACTTGTTAATTTAATTGTTTAACTTTGTTTTCAGGAATTTCAGTCGTCAATAATCTCATCAACACCTGGTTTGATGGGGGTGAGTTAAATTATTATACCCCTACCTACCCCTTTAATTATTATACCCCTACCTACCCCTTTAATTATTATACCCCTACCTACCCCTTTAATTATTATACCCCTACCTACCCCTTTAATTATTATACCCCTACCTACCCCTTTAATTATTATACCCCTACCTACCCCTTTAATTATTATACCTCTACCTACCCCTTTAATCGTAATCTTCCTTCACAATCGAGTCAAGACCATTGTGCTAACGAAATAACTAAATATTTACTACATATTAATTTTTCTTTTTCTTTTCAGTTGGTTATCTGTATGGATACAGTAAGTACTTATGTCTTTTCATAAATTATTGAAAAATTAACTTACGAACTTTAATTTAATATACCTACTGTTTCGCAAATCTTTTCCCCAATAACTTTTTACAGTGAAAGTGCATGATATTTGTCTAAAAGATCACTGAAAAGTCACGCTTAAAACTTTTTATTGTACCTTAGCTTAAACCTTCCAGTACCTACCTAGATCAGGGTTGGTCAAACTTTCTTCATCAAGGGCCAAATAAAACCTATGAAATTTTTGAGGGCCAGATTTTTTAAATTGTTTTTACTTGTTACGTTAGATGGAAATTTTAAAAGTAAGAAATGTACCTACCGTACTAAAATAGTATCTACTTAGGTTAAGTACGGATTCACAGCCTAAAAACGCCGATCGCCGATGCTAAAAGTAGCTAGTATCCTCTGGCTCTTATTCAGCGGAACAAAAAAGAATGACCAAAATTGACGTTAATTTTCTTTGTTTCAGTAAATCTCACTTTCCTGAGACTTGCCTTCTGTCACGTAGCTACAACACATCGTGTCGGTGTAGATCTAAAAGGTACGTAGGTATATACCTACAATAGTGTCCGTCCACACTTGTGACATTTTGCTTTGACTGTGACGGTGTCCGTGTCCGAAACACGCCCACTTGTCGCGCGTGTTTGTCACGGTACGGAGACACGGTCATGGCAGTTTGTCATTAGTGTGTGTGCTAAAGTATTTATTTAAAAAAATTTAAAAATGCAACTAAAGTAGTAAAATATATCTTCTTACAGCCGCCATTTTTTCATATTTTGTGTAGTCTTTGTCACTTTTGTCTCAAATCCAGTGACTTATTTGCCAAAATCCGCCCAGCCGCCAACATACCTAAAAGATTAAAGATTAAAGATTAAAGATGTTTATTTGCCAGAATATAGGTATGTTACAATGTAGGTCTTAAAATTATAAATGTCCAGTTATATTCTACCTAACTTAGGCATGCAAATATTGTTTTTCAATTACACAATACATATTCAAATTTCTATTACTAAATTACAAATATTAACAAATGGAAAAATAATTATAAGCTCAATAATGTTATTCAATGTCAAAGAATATATTCAAAGTCCTCTAAGTTACTAAGTCTCTAAGTCCTCCTACATGCCAAACACATAATCCTTCTTCGCAGTCTGGTAAAATCATTATATTTATTATCATCTCTTGTACAGGTTACAATCCACAATTTTGCGACAAGAACTACGGCTCCCAATGGAACTACAGAGAGTACGAGACGAACAAGCACACACCTGCTGAGACCCTCGAGTGGTACTCCATGGTGAATATCATCACCGATTTGGAAAAAAAACTGAAGACGCGCAACAAACCCTTTGAAAGTGGTAAGTCCATAGCACCATAGACACACCATACTCCATTACACTATAATCAGTGTACACCAAATACCATTACACTATAATCAGTGTACACCAAATACCATTACACTATAATCAGTGTACACCAAATACCATTACACTATAATCAGTGTACACCAAATACCATTACACTATAATCAGTGTACACCAAATACCATTACACTATAATCAGTGTACACCAAATACCATTACACTATAATCAGTGTACACCAAACACCATTAAGTACACCATGATGAAAAAAAAAATATGATCACGACTGTAATCCCCAGGCTCGGTAGATATCTCTTCAGATCTTTAGTTACTTAGATCTTTGAGGATATCTAAAGAGGGTAGTCAGAGGCAAGTCCAAACATGACATTTGGCACATGACCACATTTTGCAGTGATTAGTATTCCGCACGTGACAGGTTGCAAGCCCATCGCCGCTTATAAGAACACTAACCTATGACACACACATGGAAAATCGGTGCACGACCAGGTTTGAACCCACGACCTTTGGATCGTGAGGCAGGGGTGCAACCACTACACCACCAGCGCTCTTATACCAGGGGCCTTACCACGAAGTCTTCCAGAACGATTCCGTTTTAGAAACATCACATTTGAAGCTTGAAGTAACACTACTTCAATACAATTTGCATAGGTCATGGTACGAAATAACAAATATTAATTCGTTAATGTAGGTATTATGAATTCGTGGTGAGGCCCCAGTACTTTTATAATTGGCTATTTGACAATAGTAACGATAACATATTTTATATATTAGATACATTAGCTTATAGGTTCACAATACTAATACAATATGTGTTTTGCATTAAAATAAATTGTAAATGTATCGTTTTTGAAAAATTCATTTGAGTTTTTTTGTCCGTGGATTTCAAAAGCCGAAACGCGGGCGGCCATGCTTGACCATCGTGTGACGTCACTTCTCTAAGTGTCACAGTAAAATGCATCTCAATGGTAAAATGTCGTGTGTTTTATCGTTCGCAGTTTGCTGAAAAGATTTACTCTAAAATATTTTAATTTGTGTTTGTGAGAAGTTCCACAAAATGGAGCCAGGCTATATAAAAGCTGATAGTGCAAATAAACCAAAAATCGATTCATTTAAGGTTGCAAATTTATTTGCATGTAATCCTAACTTTTGCTCCGCTGAGTTTCAGAATGTGAGTTTCGGACATTTAGGAACGTGTATAAACAATTTGTCAGGATATTTAACTGTAGTACTTTTACACAAAGGCACGGCACAAGTTTTTTAGCTTGTCATTTTTATAAAATACTACTTAAATATACCCTATGTTCCATCCTGAAAGTTCATTCTACACATTGGTGAAATTTTTTTTGAAAACGTTCCAGTATTTTCAGAGTCTATTCAATGCAAACAAACAAACAAACAATCAAATCTTTCCTCCTTATAACATTAGTATAGATAGTATAGATAATCACACCTCTCGTCAAAAAGTCCATATTAACTTTGACACCGCTTTTTTCCCTTTGTGAGGGTTTTTTTCGAAAACCCTTAAAATGCGTGTACATTTATTTTGCCTATTAAGTATTTCAACGGAGTTTCAAAGAAAACACACCTCTCGTCAAAAAAACTTTGACACCCCGTTTAACCCTTTTTGGAGGATTGTTTTGAAAAATCGATATATACGTTTTAAATTATTTTGCATTTAAAGTATCCAAACCAAGATTCAGACCGATCGTACCACCCCTTAAAAAGTTCCCATATAAACATTGAGCCCCCATTTTACCCCTTTTTAAAGGTTATATTGAAAAATCTTGAAACACGTGTACATTTGTTTTGTATTTACATTACACAAACAAAGTTTCATGAAGATCGCACAACGCGTTAAAAAGTTTCATACAAACGTTTTTAGCCCTTTTCACCCCTTTAAAAGTGGAATTTCCAAAAATCCTGTCTTAGTGGGTGCCTACATACCAAGACAAACATACCCTCCAAATTTCAAGTCTGTACGACCAGCAGTTGTATCTATTGAAATCAGTCAGGACTTATCCTTTTATCCGTCCGAGACCCGTGACGTCACAGTCAGAAATGTCACGTGACCGGCTGTTTTCGCGCGATTTTCAAATCACTGGTGAAAAATATACATTATTTCTGATAAATAACGCTTTTTTTGAGGAAAAGATAATTGTAAGAGGTTTAAAATAAACTTACGTATATTTTTAGGTATCTTTTTGAAAACTGTCAAATAGCCAATTATGTTAATTGCTTTTGCTTAGTAACAAATTGCTAATACGATATACGGGCGATGCTAAGCACGTCTAGATAAAGAGCCGAGGTCGATGACCTTGGCTGCTACGAGTAGTAGTCAGAGGCAAGTCCAAACATGACATTTGGTACATGCCCACATTTTGCACAATAGTTAGTATTACGTACGTGACAGGTTGCAAACCCATCGCCGCTTATAAGAATACTAACCTATGACACATACCTTCGAATTTTTGGTTCTAGGGTATGCCGGTTTCTTCGCGATGTTTTCCGAGCACTGGCATTGCGCACATAAATTTTTCGAATGAAAAAACTCATTGGTGCACGACCAGGTTTGAACCCACGACCTTCGGATCGTGAGGCAGGGGTGCTACCACTACACCACCAGCGCTCTTTAATACCATATGAATGTACACCAAATACCATTACACCATAATGAACGTACACCAATTAATATCATTACACCATAGGAATGTAGCTACACCACAGTTCCCTTACCAATTTAACCCTTAACTCCTTTGAGGGTTAGTTATACTCGTAGATATATAGCAGTTTATTAGCACATAATATTATTTATGTAGTAGCCCAGGGCCGAGCCGCCCCTATGTGCGAAGTGTGCGGCGCACACAGGCGCCAAGACAATAGAGGCGCCGCCATCGAAATTATTTTTGATACACTCAATATATTCTTTGTATTGGAGTATCGATAAGTAAAACCTAAAAGATGTACACCAATTTTATAGACCAAATTTAAAATTTTTGCCGTATCAGGCGACACATAGGTACCTAAGTTGAAACATGAAGATTCGTGAAAAAAAAGGCGCTTCATAGGTGTCGCACACAGGCGCTGTGGGGGGTCGGCGCGGCCCTGTAGTAGCCAGTTATCGAATTTCAATTACATAAACTGGTTTCAATACATTACTATGTAGCCTAGAAATTGTATATTGTGGGATGACCCCATAATAATATATCGTGTGTCAATAGTACGATGATGAAATTTGAATCAATTTTTTTTATTTCAGATATTGAAAAACTTATCTGGAAATTGGTAACTGAGAGCGCTGAAGTTTACAAAAGTAAGTAAAGTAATATATTCTAAGACATTCTTTATGATTCTCATGTTTTTCGGGGGGTAGGCAGTGGCGGATTGCCATTTGCTACGATCCCGACATTGTATAGTCATCTCAAAAATAATTACTCATAAAATCCCTTTTTCTTCTTCTACTTAACGTGTCACCAACGAACCAGTGTGGTGAATGAATCAAAGTTAATCTTAAAGGCTGCTAAGAGAGAAAAAAGAGATTAACCCGTTTTTGAAAATAAAAATCATTACAAAACAGAAAACATAGTAAAATAAAAAAAAAAAAATGTAGATTTTTCTTTTTTTTTTTGCTTAATTTTTCATTGCATGTTTCTCGAAAGAGATTAACCTTTTTTGTATAAAATAGTGCAATAAAAACAGAAAACATCATTAAATAATGAAAATAAAGTTAAGTTTTCTATTTTTTTACTTATTATCTCATCGCATAACATCGTTGGTAGGTAGCCCATTTTTTTGTACTAAAATATTATATGAATAATAATGATAAATATATTTTAATTTATTTACAGAAAAACCAGAAAATTGGTCTAACAAGGACTTGGAAATTATTATATCACGATGTAAGTAATATATAATATGAATGAGGTGATCGCAACTATAAAATTTGAGTAAAGTCAAAGACAAATGTGTGTGTAATTTTTAAATTATACTTTTTTTTCAGTTTTAACGGTTATTGGTAGTCTTGCTACCGCGTACAAGGGTCCTGACTGTAAGTAATAATAATTATTAATTATTAGCTATAATGTTACTAAATATAATTATAAAAAAATATAAAAATAAGCACGCTCATAAATCCGCGAGTGAAACCGCAGAACACCGCTAGTGGCCTATAAAAGTCTGTTGTAACTCTTTCATCGTAAACACTGAAAGGATTTTGATAAAATTCGACAAGAATGCAAATAGCCTATGCTTAAAACGGTTTTGACCAATTCCTCAGAGTCAAATTAAAAAAAAAAGTTTGTAAATCCAGCACAAAGCGGGCAAAACCGCAGGTGGAAGCATGTTCAACAACTGTAGTGCGATTACGGATCTCTAATACAATCAACACTGTCAAAACTGGATCATATTGATTGAATAAACACTCTTATGTCATACCAAATCACTTGATTACAATGAAAACGTATTGACATTGATTGTAAGCAAAGATCCATAATCGCCCCACTGAAACAATATCATAATTACAATAAACGCTCGCTTCGCTCGGCTAATCAAGCAAAGCAAGCAATATCAATTTTAATATTTTTATTAAATATATATTTTTATTCCAGTTGGAGATGCTGTAGTTAACGGTAAGATATTTTTATTAATTGAGTATTAAACTACATAATACATATTTATTTTTCGCGAATATCGATTTGGACCGTGACGTTGCAACTTGTCCGTGTCCGAGACACGCCCATATTCGTCACGCGGCTTTGTAATTGTCACGAAAAAATGTCTGTACGTCGATTCTGTAAAATTCAAACATCAACTCGCAACCCACATCGCTATTCACTCTCACTTCGCATAAGACGCTTTTTATTTGAAACTTTGAATCGGGTTCGAGTGCGAAGCGAGCGTCGAAGTGACTTGGGAATTACCGTATAGAATGCCACTTCTTACGTCATCTCATACTTTATCTGTCAAAATCTCTCGGTCAATTTAGTTCAACTCGCTGACACGCTCGCAAGAGTGGCGCTAGTGTAAATTCGAATTATCATACGATTTTTTAGAATGCCAATCAAGAAACTCACAGCGGATTCAGATACGAAGTTTAAATTGAGGTCTTACAGAATCACACAGCTGTACTTTTTGTCCGTTGAAAATCCGCCTGACTGTCACGCGATTTGGATACGGAGTCACGGTTACACCATAAAGTCATGAGTGTGGACGCGTCGAAGGCGATAATCCACGATCGATCTATACTATCCGTCGATAGTTATGTCAAGATCGTTAGAAGAGATATCGGAAATCGCAACAAAAACTCATACAATCATAGGACATCTAAAGATTTCTAAGTTTGTTTTGTTCTAAAGAGGGTAGGTATCAGAGGAACATCTAACATCCACATTTTGCACAGTAGGTACTTAGTATTCCGTACGTGACAGGTTGCAAGCCCATCGCCGCTTACACTAACATGTGACACACACCTTCGAATTTTTAGTTCTAGGGTATGCCGGTTTCCTCACGATGTTATTCTTCACCTTTAAAAGCACTGGCATTGCGCACATACATTTTGTAATTAGAAAACCCATTGGTGCATGACCAGGTTTGAACCCACAACTGTCGGAGGTGCCAATACACCAGCTGTGTGATTCCGTAAGACCTCAATTTAAACTTCGTATCTGAATCCGCTGTGAGTTTCTTGATTGGCATTCTAAAAACTCGGTTGATAATTCGAATTTACACTAGCGCCACTCTTGCGAGCGTATCAGCGATTTGAACTAAATTGACGGAGAGATTTTGACAGATAAAGTATGAGATGACGTAAGAAGTGGCATTCTATACGGTAATTCCCAAGTCACTTCGACGCTCGCATCGCACTCGAACCCGATTCAAAGTGTCAAATAAAAAGCGTCTTACGCGAAGTGAGAGTGAATAGCGATGTGAGATGCGAGTTGATTTTTTTTTTTTTTTTAGAGAGATATAAATTTTACAGAATCGACGTACAGTACTCTAAACCAGCGGTCGGCAACACGCGGCCCGGGGGCCGCATGCGGCCCGCGGACGTCTTGCTTGCGGCCCATGAATGTTTTTATATAAGTTAAATATCAAAATAAATGCATGAACAAACCACGGTCGACCGTATAGTGTGGACCCAGCTTTAAAACGCGCTTCGCTCTACCCGCGAACGAACAAATGAGCGAAGCGCGAGTTCATTACAATTTTTGGTAGCACTTTTAATTTATGTGAACAAACTTTTTCAATTGCCAATTATAGAAAAAATAATTAATTACGCTTCTCGTCTCATAGATGGGCACTTGAGAGCCATATTTTGAGCTTCTAGGGTTAATATCACAAGTTTGTGCGGCCCGCCTTTACTTTATTTTGCCACCTTGTGGCCCTTGCCTGCCAAAAGGTTGCCGACCCCTGCTCTAAACTAAGATCAGATCTATCAAACTATCGCGTTTCGTTACTCAGTACTTAATACAATGGTTTGCTATAACTCTAATTTTTTATACCACAGAGTTCGCTAGCGAGCTGGGAGGTCTACCGTTTGTCCTCAATTTGAATGTCAAATTCGAGTCTCTCATTGAAGAGTCTAAGAAGGGATACCAGACTTGCCAACGCAACACTCTCAATGGCGCCTACCTGGAACTGCAAGATGATGATGATGATGATGGAACTACTGTCATTTACACCATAAAGAGAACCACTATCACTAAAGAAAAACACAATAAGGTAAACAATATTTTTATTTTTACGCTTAAGCTCGTGAATGACGAGAGCGTTACGAAAAGTGTGATCGGGTGAGGCGAACGGAAGTTGCGAGGGTGATATGTAAAACTTCTTTACGCTTCACTTGTGGAGTAAGCTGGTGAATGTCGAGAGCGTTACGAAAAGTGTGATCGGGCGAGGCGAACCGAAGTTGAGAGGGTGATATAAGTTAGTGATGATAGAAAGAGAAAGAAGCTAAGTTTCTTATATTACTGTAGGGGCAAGAGAGAGGTGCGAGCACACATTTTCTTTATCTTTCTCTCATAGAAATTGAAATTGATTTTTTTTTAAATCTATATCTATATAAGAGCTTAACCTGACTGACTGACTGACTGATTGATCATCGCCGAGCCGAAACCGCTGAAGCTAGAAAGCTGAAATTTGGAAAGTGGTTTCCTTTTATAACAAAACCACCCACTAAGGCGGGGTTTTTGGAAATTCAACCTTTAAGGGGGTGAAAAAGGGTGTAAACGTTTGTATGAAACTTTTTAACGCGTGGAGCGATTTTCATGAAACTTTGATTGTACACTGTAAATGCAAAATGAACGGACACGTGTTTCAAGATTTTTCAATATAACCTTCGAAAAGGGGTCAAATGTGGGGTCAATGTTTGTATGGGAACTTTTTAACGGGTCGTGCGAATGGTCTGAAACTTTTTTTGTGTACTCTAAATGCAAAACAAATGGACACGTGTTTCAGGATTTTTCAATATAACCTTCATAAAGGGGTCAAATGGGGTGTCAAAGTTAGTATGGGATTTTTATGAGTTGTGTAATGTGTTTGAAACTCAGTTTAGATACTTGAACGAAGTCGCTGGCGGGACAGCTAGTTGAAAAATATTTATTCAGTACAATCACAAGGATCACTTTGAAACGTCTTACATGCTAGGTGAATCTATGTGTCAATTCCAACCTAACCCAAGTACGAGAAGAACAGGCAAGAAACTCGTAAAAATAGCCAGTTACGTTTCGTATATCTAAGACTAGCTGTCCCGCCCGCGACTTTGTTCACTTAAAGTAGGTATCTAAACTGAGTCTGAAACAAATCACACTAATAAAAAATCTCATATATAACTTTGACACCCAATTTTACCCATTTTAGAGGGCTATTTTGAAATATCCAGGAATACGTTTCCATTTATTTTGCATTTAAAGTATCCAAACCAAAACTAAGACCAATCGCACCATCCTTTAAAAAGTACCTATAGAAACATTGACCCCAAAGTTTCAGACCAATCGCACCACCTGTTAAAAAATCCCATACAAACATTGACCCCTTTTTTAGTTATATTAAAAATCCTGAAACAGAAAACAAAAATTCAGGTCAATCGCACCACCCGTTAAAAAAATCTTATACAAACATTGACCTTTCCCCCATTTGACCCCCTTTTTTAGAGTTATATTGAAAAATCCTAAAACACGAAATTAAGTTTCAGACCAATCGCATCACCCGTTGAAAAGTTCCCATACAAACATTGACCCCCCATATGACCCCTTTTTTTAAAGGTTTTATTGAAAAATCCTGAAACACGTGTCCATTCATTTTGTATTTACAGTACAAAAACAAAGTTTCAGACCAATCGCACCACCCGTTAAAAAGTTCACATACAAACATTGACCCCTCATTTGACCCTTTTTTTATGGTTATATTGAAAAATCCTGAAACACGTGTTCATTCATTTTGTATTTACAGTACACAAACAAAGTTTCAGATCAATCGCACCACCCGTTAAAAAGTTCACATACAAACATTGACCCCTCATTTGACCCTTTTTTTATGGTTATATTGAAAAATCCTGAAACACGTATTCATTCATTTTGCAATTACAGTATACAAACAAAGTTTCAGGCCAATCGCACCACCCGTTAAAAAGTTTCCATACAAAGATTGACCCCACATTTGACCCCTTTTTTATGGTTATATTGAAAAATCCTGAAACACGTGTCCATTCATTTTGCATTTACAGTGCACAAACAAAGTTTCATGAAAATCGCTCCACGCGTTAAAAAGTTTCATACTAACGTTTTCACCCTTTTTCACCCCCTTAGAGGTGGAATTTCCAAAAATCCCGTCTTAGTGGGTGGTTTTGTTATAAAAGGAAACCACCTTCCAAATTTCAGCTTTCTAGCTTCAGCGGTTTCGGCTGGGCGATGATAAATCAGTCAGTCAGTCAGTCAGTCAGTCAGTCAGTCAGTCAGTCAGTCAGTCAGTCAGTCAGTCAGGTTAAGCTCTTATATAGATATAGATACAGCGCGCTTACATACATACACCGTGAAATTTTAATGGTTGTTTTCCCGCGGCAGAACAACTTGCCATAAGGAGTACTTTCGAAACATAGAGTAAAAGTAAAAAAATAAAGATATTTTTGTTTTAAAATAATTTGAAAAATAATAATAATAATAATAATAATAATAATAATGCTGGACACTATCACACAGCATCATGTAGCCCCAAACTAAGCAGAGCTTGTATTATGGGAACTACATGACTGATAAACTACATAGATATACATTTTTTTTTTTTTTTTGTAAATACATACATATTATACATAGAAAACACCCAGACCTGAGACAAATATCTGCAAATAATGCAAACATTTGTCCCACGGCGGGAATCGAACCCGCAACCTTCTGCGTCTCAGGCGGACCTTCGCCCGCTGCGCCACAGAGGCCGTCAAAATATTCATCAACTCGAAAACGCGAGGAACGATAGTAACATTAGACGTAACTTGTAGGTACTATTCGAATCGCACGCGCCGCCGGCCGCCTTCGCGTAGGTATCGGGATGAATTACTATTGGTTCGTGGTCGCTTTCGAATTAAATTTTCACAATGGTATACCTGTATTTTTTGTTTTTAATATTTAATTTGTTTATATTACCAAGTCAAAACCAACGCTGCGGGAAAACGACCATTAAAATTTCACGGTGTATAGATAATCAATAAAAAGAACAGAACCGGTTTCGGGGAACAATGATGTTTTTCTCCACCGTTTAAAAGCTTTGTCAGATTTTTATTTAACGTGATAACTATTTTTTTTTATTAAATTATGTTTTTTGTTGTTACAGAAGCGTTCCCTGTTGAGTGAGTATATTTTTTTATTTTCCCATTTTTTTGACACCACTATTGTTCTGTCTGTGTGGTTATTAGATATACTACTGGTTTCCGCCCCTTCGCCCACGTGGTACCTTGAAAAAACAAAAACAAATCTATCCCGCGGGAACCGTACCTTTTTCCGGGATAAAAAGTAGCCTATGTGCCATTCCAGACTATAATCTATATCTGTGTCAAACTTCATACAGATCCGTTCAGCCGTTTCAGAGTGAAAGAGTAACAAACATACATCCATACATTCTTACAAACTTTCGCGTTTATAATTTTAAGGTATTTACAAAAAAAGTATAATCCCCAGGCTGGGTAGATAATCTCTTCAGATTCTTTTGAGGATATCTGGGGTTAGACAGAGGCACGTCAAAACATGACATTTGGTACATGCCCACATTTTTCACATTAGTTAGTATTCCGTACGTGACAGGTTGCAAGCCCATCGCCGCTTATAAGAATACTAACCTAACACACACCTTCACTAAAATAATCTTTCAACTATCTGGTTCCCATAGTACAAGCTTTGCTTAGTTTGGCGCTAGATGGCGTTGTGTAAAAAATCACCCATAGTTATTTATTTGTCTTTTTCAGAACACTTGGCTAAGAGGTTACACCAGCAAAAATGCAGTAAAGCTCAAAAACACTTTTTAGCCATCATACAAAAACGTAAGTATCCATATGCATTTTTGAAAAATAAAGGTTGAAACCTTCAAAAATGTTGGCTTCAAGATAATTCTCTCACTCCCACTATACCTTGGTAAACACAAGTGGAGGAGGTACGAAGAAAAAGAACCACGAACTTATGAAACACTATAATACTCCTATCTCATTTTCTCCCACGTTAAATCTTATGAATTTATACGTCTATCTCTTTTTACTGTCGCTTTTTCGTTTCATCGACTTTAAAATCACAACAATGCTAAAGAAGTTGAAATTTTTATCAATAATTACGTTTATAAAACTAAAAAGAAAAAAAAATCAATGTTGCACTACGTCCTGAAATCCAAACTACTGAACAGATTTTCATGAAACTTCTATTCATTGATGAGTAGATACTACTCTAACCCCATGAACTTTTCGGAAGTTGTCTTTTTACACCCCGTGTTTGTAAATAAACAATTACATATTTAAATTACATTTAATTAATTTTTTTATTTCAGGAAAAGCCCAAAAGGAAGTTGATGCTATCACTACTTCAGTTGATAATATTGCTAACAGTAAGTTATATTATACTATGAAATTCACAATTTTTTTCAAGCAAAGTTAACTAAAAGTATGTAAAAGTAATAAAAAAATTATACCTGTCAATATGAAAACAGTACTTTGTGTCGGTTAAATTTCCAATTAAATACCGAAAAAAATATTAAATAAATTTGAGTTATGTTAGATTACTCTATATTTTAAAAAAGTTGTTTTTTGGCGCTCACAGTGCTTTCAAAAAATTTGAAATAAATTTTAAATTTTAATTTCATTTTTTTTGTTTTGTTTTTTAGTTTCTTAGAAAAAGTTGTTTATATTGATGGGTATTTTAACCCCCTGAAGTTTTCGAAAGTGGTCTGGTAACATCCTGTATTTCAAAGGTTTTTTTTGGCCTTTGATGAAAAAAGTTTGGCCAACCCTGTTTTCTTGTACGATAGGCCAAGAAAGTGGTGTACCAGTTTTGATTTAGTTTCCTAATCATAAAAAATTACAACAAGGTTCAGCACATACTAAAAAAATAGAAGTTGTCAGATAGATCTGTAAGCGAAACTAATCTTTATCACCTATGAATCTGCAAGCGGCAGTCAACCTTAGGGTGGTAAACAAATTTTTTGGTCGACCGTACATACGAGAGTACATACTTTTAAACTCAACGACACAAATAAAAGAGTTATTTTAGTGTATCTACGATGACAATTAAAAAATGTTAACTATCTTTTTCAGTGGTCATTGCCTTAGCCAACATTTGCGATACCTGGGTTCCTGGAGGTAATTGTTTTTAAAAATAATAATATTAAATCTAATTATATTATAATACTAGCTTCGGCCCACGGCTTCGCTCGCGTGGTACCTTGAAAAACAAAAACAAATCTATCCCATGGGAACCGTACAATTTTCCAGGATAAAAAGTAGCCTATGTGCTATTCCAGACTAAAATCTTTATCTGTGCCAAATGTCATCCAGACCCGTTAAGCCGTTTCAGTGAAAGAGTAACAAACATACATCCATACATTCTTACAAACTTCGCGTTTATAATAATTATTAGTAGGATGTGAAAAAATATATGTTATTATTATTAGATAATCTTGATTACATTTTTTTGTAAGAAGGATCATACAAAAGAGCGCTAGGACCGAGACGAGTTTCTTGCCTGTTCTTCTCGTACTTGGGTTAGGTTGGAATTGGCACATAGATTCACCTAGCATGTAAGACGTTTCAAAGTGATCCTTGTGATTGTACTGAATAAATATTTTTCAATTTCAATTTCAATTTCAATTATATACCTTAATATTATTAGTATTATGTAGATGCGAATGTATCTAAGTACTTATAAATACAACTGAATAAATGGACTGAATTTTTATTTATTTTCCAGCCGGCGATCAGTACACAAGAAGTAAGTATTTTTGAATAACTAGGTAATACATTTTTAACTATAAATTGAGTACATAATTTAAAAAAAAATCCAAAAAATCTTAGTCAAACGTCGAGAACCTTTTTTTCGAGAATCAGATTTTTTTACTATTTTACTTTTACAAAAGGAGTTAAGTTTTTCAATTATTCTTTATTTTTGTTAATAAAAGAAAAATAAAAACATTTTTGTTTCAAGAGTGCGAGTATTTGACGCTATATTTATTTTCTTAACCAAGTAGTTCAGAAACGACAGACTTTTTTTCTTATTATCCAAAACCTTACCTTAATATACTTTTTTCAGTGCTCATCTCATTCTTCAAAATCACAATGTGCTACGAACCAGCCGCAGCTCGCTTCTCTCCCAACCTACCGCAAGGTAAAGTTACTCGCACACAACCATGAAAGTATATTGCAACTAGTGAATAAAGGATGCTGCTAATTACGATAATCGCGACAGGTTTGCAACAGGCGTAAATCTCGCAATTATCGCTGTCAAACGTCAATTTTGTATTAGCTAACAGGCAACAGCAACCGAACACTATGTCTCCCTCTGCCGGACAATCGGTGAACAATATTTGTTTCCACCAATTGCTGTTCTGTCGCTAGTGTTGAAAGGCAATGTGCATTCAGCAACAACTTAGCGATAGGCGGGTGACTGCCTTCCGTGATACCGTTTATGGTAACAACTTGCTACCGATCGCGTAGCGGTCGCTGTCGCTTTGCTGCTGCTGTCGCTACTGCAAAGTTTAATAAGCCTGCGGATTTAAAGCGAGGGCCATAGATGAGTCACGAGCAAGTGAAGGATTCTAACGACTGAATCACGACCGTAGCATTTGATTCAAGTGTTAGAATCCTGAGCAACGTGAGTGATTCATGGCCCTCAATATTAATCCGTTTTATTCACGAGTTTCATTATACTTTATTTTCACTGTTTTCGGTGAATATATTAAATTTTAGAGGGGAATGGTATAATAGTATATTATGCAATTAGTGAATAAAGGACGGATTTAAAGCGAGGGCCATAGATGAGTCACGAGCAAGTGAAGGATTCTAACGACTGAATCACGACCGTAGCATGTGATCCAAGTGTTAGAATCCTGACAAACGCGTGATTCATGGCCCTCGATATTAATCTGTTTTATTCACGAGTTTCACACTATACTTTATTTTTACTGTTTTCGGTGAATAAAATAAATTTTAGAGGGGGAATGGTATAAAGATAACTCTTCATTTCAGGTGCCAAGAGCAATCTTTGCAGCATAGCTTACGATAGGAAGTGGGGCTGGAAGGAGTGTCCGAGTTACGAGAGTGACTCAGTCATCATCGACACCTATGAAGTCAGGAAGTCTTTGGAGCAGTTCCAACAGCTTCTGAAGAAATATAAAAACGGAGCTGGGTTTAACAAAGGTGTGTATCTACTTATATAAAGCTTAGTACCTGGATGACCGAGCTTAGCTCGGTTTTTTTTTTGCAAATGAAACCTAGCTAGATCGATTTATAGCTCCCCGATACCCTCTGCATACTAAATTTCAAGAAAATCGTTGGAGCTGTTTCCGAGATTCAGATATATATTTGTATAAACAAGAATTGCTCGTTTAAAGATATAAGATATAAAAACTCGCGTCTTCGTCCGCAAAAATCCACCAAACTATACTTTATAGCTTTTAAGGTCATCGTTTTTAGTTAAAGACATCACAACCTTCTTCTTCTTCTTCTTCTTCTTCAATTATGGCATCTGTCTCTTAGAGAACTATTTTGCCAGTGTCAAGTGTATTTATTTATAAGTATTGTCAACGTCACAGAGTCATAGTCAAGTTGTCAAGTCAATTTTAAACAAAAGATGGCTGTTTTGTTGAAAATTCTCGGGATTTCCTCCGATGGAATTTGAAGAGAACTATTCACTCTAATTCACATACTTTACACTCGCGTCAAGAACCCGGTCTTTATTGGCAAAATAACCACCAAAATTACGCAATAAAACTCAAAATAACACGAGAAAACATATAAAAACCAGAGCGACGTAGTTGTCAGGCAAATGCACCGCAGAAAATCTATCACAACCTTCTATAATTATTAGGTTCGAATAACTTGATAAACATTGATGTCTTAAAACGTATTTTTTTTTAAACTAAATCTCCTTTTGGCTACAGTTTTCTAACCATCAAACTTATGTCATAATATAACATAACCTCAGAGTTTTAGTGATGATTTTATTCTTGTTTCTAGGCCCCGAAGAAGAAGCATGGAAGTGCTTGACAGATACAGCAACCATTTACTCCAGTAAGTAACTTATTGACAGTACGAATAAAATTTAAGAAAGGTTCGAGTTTTTTTTACTTGGTTAAATATTTTGCATTGACGATCAATTTTTTCAAAAAAAAAAAAAACGACGTTTTAAAAGACTGACCGTCAATGCAAAATGCGACAAATTTTATTTTACTTGCATAAGTAAATTGAAAAAATACACTTTCGATTAGAGACTTAAAGTCAGATAATTAATATTAATTTATTTTTGCAGAAGACGTCAAACAATGGACCAAAACGGACGTTGAAAATGTAATCAAGAACTGTAAGTAAAAGTTATTTTAGTAGACTGATCATCATCATCATCAGCAGCCTATAGCAGTCCACTGCTGGACATAGGCCTCCGCTAATGAGCGCCATTGCCCCCTGTCTTCGGCTCGACTGATCTAGATCTGACTGATCTCACCTAACTGATCGGCAAATTTAGGGTACAGAGATTTACGGTTAAAACCACTAGCTCAAACGAAACTTAATTTTTTCGTTACACAAAATCTCTTAAAAATAACTTTATAAAGGGCCAATCAGATGGAGAGAGTTTCTCGAATCGAATATACGATTATGGAACGAACATTAAAAAAGTCTACGTGTAAACATTCACGATTGTCGCCCTTGGGCGCCAATTGCCTCGCAATAGAATTTATCTGTCTCCGTGTAAACAGAACTACAAAGCGAGAATTGTATTCCGAGTTTTTGTGCCTAGGTAATCGTAGGCGAGACTTTAGTTCTTGCCTGCATGTAAACATTATGACACGATAATATTGGCAATTATTGCTTGCTATAGTAGCGTACGATTTCTCGCCAAGAAACGATCGAGAAACTCTCTCCATCTAAATGGCCCTTAACCGAGAGCCAACAACAGAAATTAATAATAGTAAATGGGACACAATAATGAAGAGTGTCACTTTTTGTGTCATATTCTTAAGAAATACAACTGATATAAAACGTAGTTATAATATTGTGGACTTAACTTAAAGCTTTTTAAGGCCTTTGCCCGGTAGTAATACACTTAATAAAAAAAAAAAATAAAAAAAAAAAAATATGATCACGACTGTAATTTCCGGGCTCGGGAGATATCTCCTCAGATCTTAAGATACTTAGATCTTTGAGGATATCTAAAGGGGGTAGTCAGAAGCAAGTCCAAACATGACATTTGGTACATGCCCACATTTTGCACAGTAGTTAGTATTCCGTACGTGACAGGTTGCAAGCCCATCGCCGCTTATAAGAATACTAACCTATGACACATACCTTTGAATTTTTGGTTCTAGGGTATGCCGGTTTCCTCACGATGTTTTCCTTCACCGTTTAAGAGCACTGGCATTGCGCACATAAATTTTTCGAATGGAAAAACTCATTGGCGCACGACCGGGTTTGAACCCACGACCTACGGATCGTGAGGCAGGGGTGTTACCACTACACCACCAGCGCTCTTAATACACTTACAGCTGTAATATTATTGAATAAAACAAATAATTATACTTTTTTTTTCAGTGTTCAAACTTCTTGCTACTTTCTCCTCTACATACCGCAACTCACAATGTAAGTATCAAAAAATTCATCACCCTGAACTAATACTATCTATTAGTATAGCTATATGTCTACAGGGATTAACATACTACTTCCGAAAACTTCAGGGGGTTATAGTACATACATACCTACATACATAAAATCACGCCTGTTTCCCGACGGGGTAGGCAGAGATCACGGATCTCCACTTGCTACGATCCTGACATACCTCTTTTGCTCCATTCACTCTCATTACATTCTTCATACATGCGCGTCGGTTTAGGGTATTTATTATTAACTATTATTATATTATTAACAAAAGTTCAATCTACTTGGCTAAAATGTATGAAACAGCTGTTTTTTGCGCGCTCACAGTGTTGGTTTATTAGAAAAAGTTGTTTATATTGATGGGTACTTTAACCCCCTGAAGTTTTTAGAAGTAGTCTGGTATTCGACGACCTCAGTAGCGCAGCGGGCGAGAGTCCGCCTGCGACGCAAGAGGTTGCGGGTTCGATTCCCGCCGCGGAACAAATTTGTGTACGATCTGCAGAAATTTATTCCGTTGGTCTGGGTGTTTTCTATGTATAATAAAAAAAAGCTATCTATGTATATAATGTATTAAATATATCAGTTATCTAGTACCCATAACACAAGCTTTGAGAAGCTTACTTTGGGGCTAGATGATGCTGTGTGGACTGTCCAGCACTATTTATTATTATTTATTTATTATCACCCTGTATACTAGTAGTCTGATATCACCATGTATACTAAGATATCTAGTTTCCTATTCGCAGGTATGTTAGATACTTACTAAATGTTTTAAATTATTTTGAATAATCTTTTATTATTTCTTACAGTGGGAATCGAAGTCAGTATCGGTGAGTATTTTGAAAAATATATTAAGCACTAGCTTTCGCCCACGGCTTCGCCCGCGTGGTACCTTGAAAAACAAAATTTCATCCCCTATTTTATCCCTTTGGGGGTAGAATTAATCAAAATCCTTTCTTAGCGGATGCCTACGTCATAGCATCTACCTGCATGCCAAACTTCAGCCCGATCCGTCCAGTGGTTTGGGCTGTGCGTTGATAGATCACTATGTCAGTCAGTCAGTCAGTCAGTCAGACACCTTTGAGTTATATACACTGTGAAATTTTAATGGTTGTTTTCCCGCGGCAGAACAATTTGCCAATGTATTACCAAGACTAAACCATTTCGCTGCGGGAAAACAACCATTAAAATTTCATGGTGTATATTTAGAAGATTATCATTGTTATAGTAAACTGCGTCCACTTGGAAACGTCTTTATTGGCCCCTAGTTCCGCTGTCCCCATCAACAGGTCACCATCAATGGGGACAACAGGAATCATCCATATTAGAATTATTCTTAACTAGCTTCCGCCCGCGGCTTTGCCCGCGTAATACCTTGAAAAACAAAAACAAACATCCCGCAGGAACTTTACATTTTTTAGAGATAAAATGTATGTGTTATTCCAGACCATAATCTATATCTGTGCCAAATTTCATTCAGATCCGTTCAGCCGTTTCAGCGTGAAAGAGTAACAAACATACATCCATGACATTCTGATGTGTGATTTAGTATTATTCATTCTAAACTTCGAATCTGAATCCGCTGTGAGTTTCTTGATTGGCATTCTAAAAACTCGGTTGATAATTCGAATTTACACTAGCGCCACTCTTGCGAGCGTGTCAGCGAGTTGAACTAAATTGACGGAGAGATTTTGACAGATAAAGTATGAGATGACGTGTGAGATGACGTGTGAGTGTGAGATGAAGTGGCATTCTATACGGTAATTCCCAAGTCACTTCGACGCTCGCTTCGCACTCGAACCCGATTCAAAGTGTCAAATAAAAAGGTCAATGTCAAATGTCATTTTGAACCCTAGGCGAAGTGAGAGTGAATAGCGATGTGAGATGCGAGTTGATGTTTGAATTTTACAGAATCGACGTACTGACATCCATCCATACATTCTTACAAACTTTCGCGTTTATAATATTAGTAGGATCGAATTTAACGATATCAATTATTTTATAATTACAGAATACAAGCAGCATATTATCGAAGTCATTCGCATTTTCGGTATCGAAAAAGAAATTGACACTTACATTACTGAACTGAGCAAAACATTACAATGTTCTTCTTCTAACAAATTTGTAACTGTCTGGGAAAAAACGTCATCCAGTGATAATGATGACTCGGTAGAGGATGACTCGGACGAGTCAGACGAAGATGACGAAGACGATCAGACGCCAGGATCGAATCACAAAGATCAGCCCAAGCCTAAAGATGACAATAAGAAACATGAAGAAGATAAGAAGAAACAAGAGGCAGACAAGAAGAAACAGGAGGATGATAAGAAAAAAGTAGAAGAGACCAAGAAGAAACAGGAAGAAGAGAAGAAGAAACAAGAAGCAGACAAGAAAAAAGTAGAAGAGACTAAAAAGAAACAAGAAGAGGAGAAGAAGAAACAAGAAGCAGACAAGAAAAAAGAAGAAGAGACTAAGAAGAAACAAGAAGAGGAGAAAAAGAAAGTAGAAGAGACCAAAAAGAAACAAGAAGAGGAGAAAAAGAAACAAGAAGCAGACAAGAAAAAAGTAGAAGAGACTAAGAAGAAACAAGAAGAGGAGAAAAAGAAAGTAGAAGAGACTAAGAAGAAACAAGAAGAGGAGAAAAAGAAAGTAGAAGAGACCAAGAAGAAACAAGAAGAGGAGAAAAAGAAAGTAGAAGAGACTAAGAAGAAACAAGAAGAGGAGAAAAAGAAAGTAGAAGAGACCAAGAAGAAACAAGAAGAGGAGAAAAAGAAACAAGAAGCAGACAAGAAAAAAGTAGAAGAGACTAAGAAGAAACAAGAAGAGGAGAAAAAGAAAGTAGAAGAGACTAAGAAGAAACAAGAAGAGGAGAAAAAGAAAGTAGAAGAGACCAAGAAGAAACAAGAAGAGGAGAAAAAGAAACAAGAAGCAGACAAGAAAAAAGTAGAAGAGACTAAGAAGAAACAAGAAGAGGAGAAAAAGAAAGTAGAAGAGACTAAGAAGAAACAAGAAGAGGAGAAAAAGAAAGTAGAAGAGACCAAGAAGAAACAAGAAGAGGAGAAAAAGAAACAAGAAGCAGACAAGAAAAAAGTAGAAGAGACTAAGAAGAAACAAGAAGAGGAGAAAAAGAAAGTAGAAGAGACTAAGAAGAAACAAGAAGAGGAGAAAAAGAAAGTAGAAGAGACCAAGAAGAAACAAGAAGAGGAGAAAAAGAAACAAGAAGCAGACAAGAAAAAAGTAGAAGAGACTAAGAAGAAACAAGAAGAGGAGAAAAAGAAAGTAGAAGAGACTAAGAAGAAACAAGAAGAGGAGAAAAAGAAAGTAGAAGAGACCAAGAAGAAACAAGAAGAGGAGAAAAAGAAACAAGAAGCAGACAAGAAAAAAGTAGAAGAGACTAAGAAGAAACAAGAAGAGGAGAAAAAGAAAGTAGAAGAGACTAAGAAGAAACAAGAAGAGGAGAAAAAGAAAGTAGAAGAGACTAAGAAGAAACAAGAAGAGGAGAAAAAGAAAGTAGAAGAGACCAAGAAGAAACAAGAAGAGGAGAAAAAGAAACAAGAAGCAGAAAAGAAAAAAGTAGAAGAGACTAAGAAGAAACAAGAAGAGGAGAAAAAGAAAGTAGAAGAGACCAAGAAGAAACAAGAAGAGGAGAAAAAGAAACAAGAAGCAGACAAGAAAAAAGTAGAAGAGACTAAGAAGAAACAAGAAGAGGAGAAAAAGAAAGTAGAAGAGACTAAGAAGAAACAAGAAGAGGAGAAAAAGAAAGTAGAAGAGACCAAGAAGAAACAAGAAGAGGAGAAAAAGAAACAAGAAGCAGACAAGAAAAAAGTAGAAGAGACTAAGAAGAAACAAGAAGAGGAGAAAAAGAAAGTAGAAGAGACCAAGAAGAAACAAGAAGAGGAGAAAAAGAGACAAGAAGCAGACAAGAAGAAACAGGAGGATGATAAGAAAAAAGTAGAAGAGACCAAGAAGAAACAAGAAGAGGAGAAAAAGAAACAAGAAGCAGACAAGAATTCACAACATGTCATCAAGGTAAGAGCGTTTTTATGTGACAAATGTGGTAGGGTTTAAAGCAAAGTAACACTTATTTATAGAGGTCGTGGTACGAATATCAAAGTTTTATTGCCCGAAGACCTTATGCTAAGGCAAATTAATATGACTTTGTCTTCTCTTACGTAGAGAGGAATTACTGTCATCGGTTTTCATGGTAAGAGGGCTAGACTTTAATAGATAAATGGGTGTTTATTTAATCTTATATATAAAAATGAATTGCTGTTCGTTAGTCTCGCTAAAACTCGAGAACGGCTAAACGGATTTATCTTATCGTGGTCTTGAAATGTTCGTGGAGGTCTAGGGAAGGTTTAAAAGGTAAGAAAAATTCGAATAACTGCCGGGAAAACCCTAAAAATAGCCCTTTTCTATTTCCCATACAAACGTTTTCTAAATAAAATGTAGTCAATTTGATCTTTATTACTATTTAATAAAGTTCATATTAAATTATAATCACTCACTGTTGTCTAAGCAATGTAGAAGGCGGTACGAAGTTTGTCGGGACAGCTAGTCTAAACTAATATTATAAAGAGGAAGCATTTGATTGTTTGTTTGTTTGTTTGTTTGTTTGTATCGAATAGGCTCCGAAACTACTGAACCGATTTGAATAATTTTTTCACCGTTGGAAAGCTACACTATCAGCGGGTGATATAGGCTATCTTATGTTTTCAAAAAAATTAGGGATCCTTACTAAAACTCCAATAATGTAACTCAAGGTGTAAAAAAATTACCTAAAATATTCTTTAAATCGCGAGCGCTGCGAAAACTATTGATGATAGAATAAAATAATGTACTACGACTTTGTAGAGCACATTATTATTTACAAAAAATCATAGCTATGCATATGTCTATTATAGTTATGCCACAATAAGAGTTCTTTTATTTTAAAATTTTAATTGAAAGGCTAATCTTAGAAAAACGCTCTGAGGAGATATACCGAGCCTAGGAATTACAGTCGTGACCATTTATACCTATATAAATACCCGTGCAAAGCCGGGGCGGACCACTAGTTTTAAATAAATACAAAGATATCTAAGCTTATCGTAATTTTATTTGTTTCAGAAGCGGTCTGTTCTGAGTGAGTATTTTTTTTTGTAATTGACAATTTACGGAAAAGCTCATTAGACTCAAAATTAAAATTCCTCTCTTCATCCTACCTCTACCCCTGTATCCATCCACATTTATATTTAACACTCTTCTCGTCACATGACATTCATCTCTTATTATTCATGTATTATTATTATTAAGAGCACTGGTGGTGTAGTGGTAGCACCCCTCACGATCCGAAGGTCGGGGTTTCAAACCTGGTCGTGCACCAATGAGTTTTTCTATTCGAAAAAATTATGTGCGCAATGCCAGTGCTCTTAAACGGTGAAGGAAAACATCGTGAGGAAACCGGCATACCCTAGAACCAAAAATGCGAAGGTGTGTGTCATAGGTTAGTATTCTTATAAGCGGCGATGGGCTTGCAACCTGTCACGTACGGAATACTAACTATTGTGCAAAATGTGGGCATGTACCAAATGTCATGTTTGGACTTGCCTCTGACTAACCCCTTTAGATATCCTCAAAGATCTAAGTAACTAAAGATCTGAGGAGATATCTACCGAGCCTGGGGATTACAGTCGTGATCATATTTTTTTTTATTATTATTATTATTATCATGTAATCTTATTAATTTGTTTATTTCTTATTGCAGAGCACTTGGCAAATAAATTAAACCTGAAAACTTACAGCACCACCCGAAGATACTTTTTGGCTATCATACAAAAACGTAAGTATCTTAAATGGACCAGCCGACCCGACATCCGTTGTCCTGTCTTGACTATGTTCCTTTCTTTTTCTCTCATAAAAATTTTCTCTTTATAACATAAAAAGAAGTAGCGAAATTGCCAGGTTTACAGGTTTACACACTGTCGTGGTCACGGGATGACACCCGTCATCCCTAGTCATCCCGTGACAGTGTGTACACCTGTCGAAACGTCGGGAAAAATAGGTAAATAAAACGCGATAAATACCCGTATAATACTATTAATAATTTGTTACGCATGTAAAGGAATGGTCTATGATTTTTGAAAAAATCAAAGACTTTGAAGACGGCGGAAAATATTAAAAACTACAAATTTGACAATTAACGAAAGTGAATTATTAGATTGTAAATATTTATTATTGTTTCAGGTGTAATTAAAAATGATGTTGAAGCGATAACAATTTCGGTGGATAACATTGCTAACAGTAAGTGCTTACACTAAATTAAAGTGATATAAATGATAATTAGTATGTAAAGTAAAGTAAAGTAAAGTAAAGTAAAGTATCGTTTATTGCATGAAATACATGTAGGTAACAGGTGTTTTATGTATATAATGTGAGTCAATGTATTCCTACCGGTTTTACGGTGTGCAATGTCTGTGTGAAAAGATTAACAATTAAATTAAATCTATTAAGCATTCTAGTTAAATATAAAAAGGATCTGGATGAAAGCAACTTAACAAAATAATAATAATAATAACGAAATGTCAAGCAAAAAAATCTTTGTCAGTTAAAAATTCATTAATAGCATAATAACATTTATTTGTAAGAATCACTTTTAACTTTCTCTGAAACTCCATATTCGGCAGTAGTCTTATGGATTGTGGTAATTTATTAAATATGATTGTATAAGAAAGTGTGAAAGACGATGAAAGTAAGAAAAGAGTTAGTAATTATAATTATTTTGGTTACCACTTTGTCAGAAAAGCAAGTATATGTTCACTCAAGAAATGGTGGCTGATGCTTTAACGAAAGGCATACCTCTAGCGACCAAAGCATATGAGACGACGAGGATTATAATAAGAAAAAAATTACAGCGAAAACGTCTTTAAAATATTTAGAAGTTAATGAATTTATTTTTATTTTCAGTGGTCATCGCCTTGAGCAACATTTGCGATGGTTGGATTAAAGATGGTAAGCTATCCTTAAATTATACGTCTATGTGGGCAAAAGGACGGATATTTTATAAGTTCCCGCTGTCCCCATAACAGGTAAGCGATGGGGACAACGGGAAAGAATTTATGACTTCTCGTTGTCACCGTAATGGGGACAGCGCCCATACAAATAATAATATGTCAATCATCCCTTTATATTTAAAAAAAAGATTAATTAATTGTCTAGCAACCCTGGGAATTAGTTGTGATCATTAATAATATTGACAGAAATTAATATAAAACTATGATTGTACATTATAATAAACAGAATAATTAACTGATTTTTTCTTTATTTTCAGCTGGTACTCTGTACGTAAAAAGTGAGTATTTTTGACATTCTAAGCCTTATATTAAGCCTACATAGTATAAAAACAAAGTCACCTCTCTCTGTGTAGGTACGCTTAAATCTTTTGAACTACGGAACGACTTTTAATGCGATTCTCATCAATAGATAGAGTGATTCAAGAGGAAGATTTGTATACCACATTAGTATCTACATTGCACACGTACGAAACCGGGGCGAGACGGTAGTTGTTTATAACATGTCTCAATAAATGCCCCAAATGCTAAATTGGGGCCTTTTTTGCAACAAAGTGAACTCGGGAGTGTTTTTAGCTAAGTTTAATGGAAATCAGTTCAAGATGGCCGCCGCTACAAAATGGCGGATTACATATTTTTTTACAACTCTCTCAATATATTCGTAGGTATCAATTAAGGGCTTGAGTAATAGAATACTAAACTATTGACAAATTTCAAATCTAAGATGGCCGCCACAAAATGGCGGGCAAAGTTTGTGTAGGGGTTTTTTTTTTATTTTTTTTAAATTTCAATTGATTTGATTTTGAAAAAATATATATTATCTAATATTGTTTTGAATTTTTCAGCACTCATCGCATTTTTCAAGATCACCATGTGCTACGAACCAGCAGCTACCCGCTTATCTTCCAGCCTACCTCAAGGTGAGTTTACAAGCCTTAACCCATCTTTGAGAGCGCTGGTGGTGTAGTGGTAGCACCCCTGCCTCACGATCCGAAGGTTGTGGGTTCAAACCTGGTCGTGCACTAATGAGTTTTTCCATTCGAAAAATGTGCGCAATGCCAGTGCTCTTAAACGGTGAAGGAAAACATCGTGAGGAAACCGGCATACCCTAGAACCAAAAATTCGAAGGTGTGTGTCATAGGTTAGTATTCTTATATAAGCGGCGATGGGCTTGCAACCTGTCACGTACGGAATACTAACTACTGTGCAAAATGTGGGCATGTACCAAATGTCATGTTTGGACTTGCCTCTGACTACCCTCTTTAGATATCCTCAAAGATCTAAGTAACCAAAGATCTGAGGAGATATCTACCGAGCCCGGGGATTACGTACAGTCGTGATCTTTTTTTTTTACCCATCTTTTAGAAACTATAACAATTCACTGCCTTAACCACGAAAACATTAATGTATAAAATCTAGAATCAAGAATCGCTTCTTAGAGGCGAAAAATACAGGCATTGTCTAACGCCGCGTTCACAAACACCAAGTTTTAAATCACGTATGTTAGATATGCCCGTACGGTACTGAGAACGCACCGTTTTGTTGCCACACGAAATGAGATAGCTCGCTCATTTGGCACTCCAAATATTTTCAATTTCAGGGTACAAAAGGAATAATTATATTTTTTTACGAAAGATCGTGCAATATAATTGCACAATAAATGGAGAAATAACTGTTTGGGTCATTTTTTACTAATCATTAGTGTGCTTGCATCGGCATTTTGTTAACACACACAAGTAAAAACAGTGCCACAGTTTTTGGCGTCCGGGCATATCTACGATTTAAATCTTTGATACCTACTACATTTTTTATCCAACTTCTCCACTCCGCACAAAACTCTATAGGAAAATGACGCCTCTCTCCTCTCCGCTTGATCCATTTCCACCGAAGGAAAGCGGAGAAGAGATGTGGAAATAACGAAATCTGATTGGTTTATTCAAACATACTTTAATCTCTTCTCGTCTTCTCTGATTGGTGGAAACCCGGCCTCAGGATGCCGACCGGATCTTGTTATCTCTTGACAATTTTGAATTCTTGATTTTTTGTTGTTACATTATTCGCTCATTTGAGCAGGCTATAGTCTATAGACCCTACTGCCTAGTTTTACGTAAATTAATTTCTTCCGTTTTCTTTAAAATCTAACCTAACCTAACTGCCATTTTTTCCATCTTTTGAATCTTGATCGAAGGTGCTGTCTTTTGCGAGTACTGGGATTTTTACTCGATGATTGAACGAATGATGAATGAGGCAATTTGGCACAGATAATATTGAATGGTGCCGACCCATAGACATAGACAAAGAAAGAAACTCAGAAAGGAATTAATGGGTTGATTAAGGTGCTAACATAACGTCAGTTTATAGTGTTTTAAACATGTTTTTGGATATAAACGAAACTTAACAGACTAACTCTTGGTTTCAGGTGCCAAGAGCAATCTTTGCAGCACAACTTACGATAGGAAATGGGGCTGGAAGGAGTGTTCGAGCTACGAGAGTGACTCAGTCATCATCGACACCTATGAAGTCAGGAAGTCTTTGGAGCAGTTCCAACAGATTCTGAAGAAACATAAAAACGGACTCAAGAAAGGTGTGTAATATTTTAAAGATGAGCAATCACCGGCCAAAATACTATACTACAAATACTCATCTATTGTGACATTTAATTTTAATCTTCTTTTTCTCTGTTTATGGCATCTAGGTACCTCTTTTGATTACTGTTGTTTCATTATTCGCCCATTTAAGCAGGCTAAAATCTAAAGACCATAGGTAGGTACTGCCTAGTCTTACGTAAAATAATTTCTTCCGTTTTCTATAATAATAATCTAACTTAAAATCTACCTACCTAACCGCCATTTTTCCCCCTCTCTTCTTCTTCTTCAATTATGGCATCTGTCTCTTATAGAACAATTTTGCCAGTGTCAAGTGTATTTATACTTAAGTGTTGTCAATGTCACAGAGTCATAGTCAGTTGTCAAGTCAATTTTAAATAAAAGATGGCTGTTTTGTTTAAAATTCTCGGGATTTCCTCCGATGGATTTTAAAAGGAATTATTTACTTTAATTCGCATATTTTACACTCGCCTCAAGAACTCGGGCTTTATAGGAAAAATAACCACCATAAATTAAACAATAAAAGTTGAAATAACACGAGAAAAAATATAAAAACTAGAACGACAAAGTTGAAAATCGTTTAAAATAAATAATTTTAGTAAGTATGTCATTTTCATTAACTTTTCTTTTTTTTAGGACCCGAAGAGGAAGCATGGAAGTGTTTGACAGATACTGCAACCATCTACACCAGTAAGTAATTTATTAACGCAAATTAATATAATAAAAAAAATATTTTGAATTTCTTATTTAGTTTTTTCGAACAAAAGACAACTCGACAATTATTTTTGTGCCTAATTTAAAAGTATTTGCAGCAAAATTTTTAAAATGATTTCTATATTTGGACTAAACGTTTATTTATTTTTGCAGAAGACGTCAAAACTTGGACCAAAAAGGACGTCGAAAATGTGATCAAGAACTGTGAGTGAACCTTATTTTTATAGATAACTACCCTCAAATCAATTCCACGCATCTGCCCTTTGAATCTCAATAAGATGTTAGCAATTGATATTTTAGTTATGGTTACATTTCTGAATTTATAACCACAATAAACTTCATTTGAATAATATTAGAAGAATTTATGTAACCAAATATCTGTTTATTCTTTCAGTATTGAAGCTGGTCGCCACGTTTACCGCTACATACCGCGATTCTCAATGTAAGTACCTTTTTAAACAATAGGAATTTATTGCAAAATAAAAAAACCTGACTTGAAGTAGTTGAAAATAGCTTCTCACAGCCGCCATATTAGATTATTTGACATTAACAAACCTGTCACTCTTGTAATCGAGACATTGAATGAATGATCCGAAAGAATGAACATGAATGATCGGATTTAGGACGTCATTTTGAAAACAGATAGGAAAAAATGGCGTAAAGCTACATTTGTTAGAAGTGAAATGACTCTACAAAGACAATTTTCTATCTTATAGCTCCATTACATCCAATTCATATCTATATATGAATTGGATGTAATAATTGATTAGTTAGTAGGTAGGTACTATCCTCATTAGGTACCTACTCACTGATTTTTTAATGTATTTTACCTAAACTTTTGTTTGAATATGCCTCTGACTACCCTCTTTGAATATCCTCAAAGATCTAAGCAACTTGAGGTTTGTTGAGATTATCGTCATGATCGTGTTTGTTTTTTGTTTTTATATCTAACCTTTATTATCTGTTCAGCCGTTTAGACGTGAAAAGATAATAATATAGTTACTATCATTATCTATAGTATTATGGTACTTAATCTATAATATTGTTCTAATCATTTACAGATGGAGTCCGCGTCATCACCGGTGAGTATTTTGTAAACCACATCACTAGAAGTAAATCAATCAAAAGATATATAAGTATTAGTTAATATTTCACACAACGCCATCTAGATTGTGATATAGATAATTGTATATCATCTTCTTCTTCAATTATGGCATCTGTCTCTTCGAGAACAATTTTGCCAGTGTCAAGTGTATTTATTTATAAGTATTGTCAACGTCACAGAGTCATAGTCAAGTTGTCAAGTCAATTTTAAACAAAAGATGGCTGTTTTGTTGAAAATTCTCGGGATTTCCTCCGATGGAATTTGAAGAGAACTATTCACTTTAATTCACATATTTTACACTCGCGTCAAGAACCCGGGCTTTATTGGCAAAATAACCACCACATTACGCAATAAAACTCAAAATAACACGAGAAAACATATAAAAACCAGAGCGACGTAGTTGTCATGCAAATGCACCGCAGAAAATCCATAATTGTATATAAATCACAATCATTAATAAGAATTTATTTTTCTTCTTTCTTTATGGCATCTGACATCTGTATTTTTATAGATTTATGCTGTCACAGAGTTAATCAAATTATCAAGATAATTAAAAAAACAGATATCCTCAAAGATCTAAGTAACTAGAGATCTGAGGAGATATCTACCGAGTCTGGAGATTACAGTCGTGATCATGTATTTTTGCTATTCTCAAATTACTATTTGTTATAATTACAGAATACAAGCAGTACATAATTGAAGTTATTCGCGTTTTTGCCATCGAAAAGGAAATTGATATATACATCACTGAACTAAGCAAGACCTTGCAAAGTTCATCTTCAAACAAATTTGTTAGTATCTGGATAAAAACGTCATCCGGTGGTAAAGACGACTCTGAAGAACTAGGTTCGGACGAAGATGACACAGATCTACAGACTGGAAACTCTAACCATGGCAAAGATCAGCCTAAACCTAAAGATGACAATAAGAAACCAGTAGATGACAAGAAGAAACCAGAAGATGACAAAAACAAATCTTCATGTAGCAAAAATAAACCTAAAGATGATAAAAAGAAACCTGTAGATGACAAGAAACCAGTTGATGACAAGAAAAAACCAGTAGATGACAAAAAACCAGTAGACGACAAGAAAAAACCAGTAGATGACAAGAAAAAACCTGTAGATGACAAAAAACCGGATGATGACAAGAAAAAACCAGTAGATGACAAGAAAAAACCTGTAGATGACAAAAAACCAGTAGACGACAAGAAAAAACCAGTAGATGACAAGAAACCAGTAGATGACAAGAAGAAACCAGTAGATGACAAGAAAAAACCAGTAGATGACAAGAAAAAACCTGTAGATGACAAGAAAAAACCTGTAGATGACAAGAAACCAGTAGATGACAAGAAAAAACCTGTAGATGACAAGAAACCAGTAGATGACAAGAAGAAACCAGTAGATGACAAGAAAAAACCTGTAAATGACAAAAAACCAGTAGATGACAAGAAAAAACCAGAAGATGACAAGAAAAAACCTGTAGATGACAAGAAACCAATAGATGACAAGAAGAAACCAGTAGATGACAAAAAACCAGTAGATGACAAGAAGAAACCTGTAGATGACAAGAAAAAACCAGAAGATGACAAGAAAAAACCTGTAGATGACAAAAAACCAGTAGACGACAAGAAAAAACCAGAAGATGACAAGAAAAAACCTGTAGATGACAAAAAACCCGTAGACGACAAGAAAAAACCTGTAGATGACAAGAAAAAACCAGAAGATGACAAGAAGAAACCTGTAGACGACAATAAGAAACCTGTAGATGACAAGCAAAAACCCAACAAAGACAGCGAAGCTAAAGAGGTAATTATAGAAAAAAAAGCATGTCTAGGTATCACGTATTGGATTCGCGTATTTGGATGCGATGCCTCAGTTCTCTAGTTCTCCAGACTCTAGAGAACTGTGAGTGATGTCTCAGTTCTCTAGTTCTCCAGACTCTAGAGAACTGTGAGAGATGTCTCAGTTATCTAGTTCTCCAGACTCTAGAGAACTGTGAGAGATGCCTCAGTTCTCTAGACTCTAGAGAGTGAGACATAACATTTTAACAATAGCATTTTCATTTTTTTTATGGCGTATGACCAATATAACGTAGTACGGCCACTTTGCGCCCCTTGCCCAGTGTTGCCAGATAGATCTACTGTATTTTCACACGATCCACTGTACACTGTAATACTAAAACAAATTACAATGTATGGGAACACTGTAATTTTTCAACGGCCATTTATTGTAATTTTGTATCAAACACTAATTTTGACCTCTTTTGAGCACCAAACACTGTAATATAATTTGTCTCATCTGGCAACACTTGCCTGCCAAAAGGTTGCCGACCGCTCTAGACTCTAAAGCGGTCGGCTCTAGAGTCTAGTCTAGAGCAATTGGTGGTCCATTCAGAAACCCTGCCCTTCGATCCTAAGGTCATGCGTTCGAAATGGTAAAGGAAAACATCGAAACAAAGCCGGCATGTAACGAAAATGAAGGTATAAAAGTTTCTATATTTCAATTTGCTCTAACATGCATTTTATATTTTGTTTCAGGAACATTCTGCATTCGGTAAGTTATTATCTTCCTGTCCTTTTCCCACCTGCGGATTCGGAACAACAATTATTCTTGTATCTCTCTCTATATCTCTTTCTCAGCGTGAATAAAACTAGTTATTTCAAAAAAAAACCCTACTGAAAGAGAATTAAATTACCTTCTAACAGCCGCCTTAGTGCCGCCAAACTCGCATGCATACATACATACATACATCCCAAACATATTACCCTCCTTTGTTTCGCAGTCGGGTAAGTATATTATAAGGTATTCATTTTTCTATTGACCTCGATTTTGTATTGTATACTTAACAGTTTCCTGAAAAAAATATATTATTATTATTTGGAAATGTAGAAAGGATGGATGAGAGGGGAGATTGACGAAACAGGTGCATAAGGAGAGTGTGAATGGGACAGTCGGAAGGGGAAGACCTCGGCGTACGTACCTCGAGCAAATTGGGGACGTTTTAGAGAAAGGCCAGGTCCAGAGTACCCTAAACCGACGCGCATGAAGAATGTAATGAGAGTGAATGGAGCAAGAGATATGTCAGGATCGTAGCAAGTGGAGATCCGTGGTCTCTGCCTACCCCGTCGGGAAACAGGCGTGATTTATGTACGTATGTCTTAAGTAGCATATAATTAACAAAGGATTTTTATTTGCAGAAATCCTCGCAAGGAAAATCAGATCTAAGAGAGCTGCCAAATGGTTATTGGAAATATCACAGAACAGTAAGTATTACTCAAGCAGTAATAACACTCACGCGACCACTCTAAATGTCAAATTGCCGTGACAACAGAGATCACAACGGAATGTCACAAGTACCTACACACATACAGTCTTCTAAGTATATAGATCAAAATAAAAAAATAAATAAATAATGCTGGACAATCCACATATCATCTAGCCCCAAAGTAAGCTACTCAAAACTTGTGTTATGGGTACTAGATAACTGATATATATTTAATACATTATATACATAGATAGGTATTTTTTATTATACATAGAAAACACCCAGACCAACGGAACAAATTTCTGCAGACCGTACACAAATTTGTTCCGCGGCGGGAATCGAACCCGCAACCTCTTGCGTCGCAGGCGGACTCTCGCCCGCTACGCCACAGAGGTCGTCACAGAGGATCCAACCAAAACACGCAAATTGTAATTCAAAATATATCTATCTATCTAAACACAATAAATTCATTAAGAAGATCGAACTTTTGATATTTTCAAAACAAAATTACAACCCGGTCACATTATCTCGAGACCTCGCTGGAATGCGAACCTCCCGCCCCGTTCTCCTTTCACCTCCGTACGGTTAGCGCGCCAGAGTGAGAGAGAGAGCGCCGACGTCATCGACGCCAGGTCTCGAGATAATGTGACCGGGTTGCAGTGTTAAATATGACTACGCGTTGATGAGTTACAGCTAAGTACACATTTAGACTTTCATCCCCTCTCCCAAGAGAACCGTGTTGGATGTAGGGATAACAAGCATCCTATGTCCTACCTCGTAGTATGAACTCAAACCGTGCCAAGTTTCATTTGATTTCATTCAGTAGTTTCGGCGTGATGCTCAGCCCAGATACAGACAGACAGCCAAAAATGAAACTAAGTACAGTTTTTGCTTCAGATGGATTATAAAGAGTCTTCCAAAAAAATTTCAAAATATCTTTAGTGTACAGATTGGACCTTGGTAATAGGGCGTAACATTTAGATCGGTCAGTATGGGAAAGTCTGAAATATCATTAAAATACTTAAAAATGAAAAAAAGAGGCGGTCACCTATCTCAAAACAGACCACGACCAGCGTTGCCATAAAACCATTCAACCTTTAATCCCATTCTGTGTTTTTTTTTTTAAATTAGCCTATCTCCTTTTCTAGTAAGACATACGAAGATATTATGTAAAAAAAACTTGTACTCAGCTCGGGAATCGAACCCGGACGTTTTGAAAAGTAAAACTAACACTATTTCTAAATGTTTGCATTATTTGCAAATATTTGTCTCAGGTTTGGGTGTTTTCTATGTATAATATGTATGTATTTACAAAAAAAAATGTATCTATGTAGTTTACCAGTCATGTCAAAATTCAAAATTTCAAAATTCAAAATATGTTTATTTTCAATAGAATCACAGGGATCACTTTGAAACGTCTTACATACTAGGTGAGTCTAAGTGCCAGTTCCAGTCCTATCCCCAGTGCGAGAAGAACTGACAAGAAACTCGCTGGGCCCTAGCGCTTTTTTTGTATGATCCTTGTTCTTTTTGTTAGGAATACCTAGCAGAGTTGGAGCTGATTCATCCCAAGCTTTTTTATCATCTAAGTACTCTGATATTTTATAGTAAGCTTTTCTAGACAGTTTCTGTTTAATTACATTTTTGAATTTTCCAATTGATAAATCAAGCGTATGTGGTTCCCATAATACAAGCTCTGCTTAGTTTGGGGCTACATGATGCTGTGTGATAGTGTCCAGCATTATTTATTTATTTATTATTCTATTTAAATATCTAGAAAGGTAAATGAACTTAGAAATATTAATTTTTTTTTCAGGAAAGAAAACGAAGACTTTCGAAGATTCAATCACCATTTTCTCCAAAAGTAAGTGTTGAAAAATCATTAGCATGATCGTCAAATTGATCTACAATACTGCCTCCAAGCTACTGATGATCTAAGATAGATGTTTTCAATCTTTTCTCATCTTTGCCACTGCTCAAACTAAAGATTGCTACTTTCAATAATACTATAATAGATTATTTAAATTATTTTGAGCATTAGTAAAAACAAACTAAATTATGAAAATGCCAGTGCTCTTAAACGGTGAAGGAAAACATCGTGAGGAAACCGGCATACCCTAGAACCAAAAATTCGAAGGTATGTGTCATAGGTAAGTATTCTTATAAGCGGCGATGGGCTAGCAACCTGTCACGTACGGAATACTAACTGCTGTGCAAAATGTGGGCATGTACCAAATGTCATGTTTGGACGTGCTGACTACCCTCTTTAGATATTCTCAAAGCTCTAAGTAACTCTGAGGAGATATCTACCGAGCCTGGGGATTACAGTCGTGATATTTTTAAACCAAACTAATTTATGATCAAAACATGTGTAAGACAAGTTATTTACAAGTTTTGTTGATAACTTGCTTCAAACATGTTTATGTAAATGATACTAAAATGATAACTTACTAATTTTTTTTTATTTTCAGGTATCAGCATTTTGACTGAAATTTTTGAATCCTGGATCGAAGGCTGTGAGTATTAAGAGCTAACTTTTACGAAACGACGTCACTTCGTAGCACGTTGCGATGCGATGTCGTGGAAATCTACGATGTGCATCGTGTATCGTGGAAATCTACGATCTGCATCGTAAAAAATTACAACGTGCTGTGCATCGTCGTCTCGTAAAAAGTGACGATGCAATCCTGTTGGATTTCCACGACGTTGCATTGTGACATAACGCCTGAAAGTCCCACGAATAAAATTAGTATTTATTGCAAAAAAAATAGCTCCTTACTGCCGCCATATTAGTTTTTTGACATTTTGTATACATAGACCTCATTTACACCTTAGACACCTATACACATTTATCATAATCCGTCTAGTCGTTGGGCTACCATGACAGCCTAAGGCTGGTTACAGTGCTGCACTGACCGTCGGTGCGTATGTCGGTCGTGCTTGTCATTAATATGAAAATCCATAAAATCGTACAGTGCTGGACCGACCGTACGCACGCGTATATACTACGCACTGCGTACGAGGACCGTCGGTCGAGCGCGTCCGCATGCGTCCGTCGGGCGGCCGACGCGCTATGGAAACGTATGAACGCGTTCAGTGCTGCACCGATCGTTGGACCGACCGTACGGACCTACGACGGATGTCTGTATCAATTTTCATCTGGTCAGTTTGTTGGTAAGGAGAGCACTGAATGATACAAACTGACGGTCGGTCCGTGCGTATCGTCAGGACCGACCGTGCGCACCGACGATCGGTCGAGCACTGTAACCCGCCTAAGGAACTTGCATACATATAAACATACATATAATCAAAACACATTACCCTCCATCGCTTCGCAGTCGAGTAAAAACGCAAATATTCAATGTAGATACGTAGAAATGCAAAATTTACCAATACTTACACTAATTTATTTATTTCCTCCATTTCAGCTGGCGTTATTTTCAGAAGAAGTAAGTTTACAATTTTAATAGTAGGCACTTTGGTATTACTATTTTAAACACATTTTTTTAACGTATTTTTTAACCGAATTCAAAAAAAAGGATTTCTCAATTTGGTTGTAGTTTTTTTATGATTGTTACCTCACAACCCCTTAATTTTTAGACCGATTTGAAAAAATATATTTTTATGCGAAAGGATAAATCCTCCGATTGGTCCTAATGAAATTTCGTCGAAATTAGTTCAGTAGTTTGTTTTTTTTTTGCAATTTAAGTAGATTTTCTTTTTAGTTTTTAAAATGTAATTATTTCTTTGCAGTGATGTTGGCGTGGGTTAGAATAATAATGTGCTACAAGCCAGTGTCCACTCGCTTCGTATCAGACCGCCTCAAAGGTAAAAGTTTTCAAAAGTTTTTTTACAATGAGGTTCCTTAACGTTTTTAGTTGAGTATGCAGATTTATAGAGCTAAGAAATGCTTAACATAAAGTGAAAATTTTAATTTCTACGATTACTACGTTATTATACTAACGTTTTCACCATTTTTCATTTTTCACCCCCTTAAGGGTAGATATTCCAAAAATCCCGCCTTAGTGGTATTTGTTATAAAAGCCACCTTCCAAATTTCAGCTTTCTAGCTTCTTGCCAGTGATTTGATTATACTAACGTTTTCACCTTTTTTCACCCCCTTAAGGTTGGAATTTAGAAAAATCCCGCCTTAGTGGTATTTGTTATAAAAGCCACCTTCCAAATTTCAGCTTTCTAGCTTCTTGTCAGTCATTATACTAACGTTTTCACCATTTTTCACCCCCTTAAGGTTGGAATTTAGAAAAATCCCGCCTCAGTGGGTTTTATCAAAGGAAACCACCTTCCAAATTTCAGCTTTCTAGCGTCAGCGGTTTCGGCTTGGCGATGATAAATCAGTCAGTCAGTCAGGTTAAGCTCTTAAATAGGTATAAATGAGTAGGTAGGTAAGAATACCTAAATCAAATCAAAATATATTTATTCAATTAAATCACAGGGATCATTTTGAATCGTCTTACACACTAGGTGAGTCTAGGTGCCAATTCCAGTCCTATCCCCAGTCCGAGAAGAACTGACAAGAAACTCGTTGGGCCCTAGCGCTTTTTTGTATGATCCTTGTTAATGTTGTTAGGGACACCTAGCAGAGTTGGAGCTGATTCGTCCCTAGCTTTTTTGTCATCTACTCTGATATCCTATAGTTCTATTATGTTAATACGATAACTTATTTAATTTGCAGGAGTGAGTCCAAGTGTATGCGACAAGAGATACGGTGTTAGCGAATATCAATGGAATGAATACACAAGCACCTACGATTCATATGAAGAAATCTACAAATTCTACCAAATTGAGCAGATCTTCACTGAATTTGAGAAGTTGCTGAAGACAAGGGGAGGACTCAAAAACGGTACGTCTAAATATCTAACTAAATATATTGATGGATATTTCACACGCCATCTAGTCCACAACTAAGTAATTATTGTCTAACGGAACCAGGGGCCTCACCACGAATTCATAATACATTACCGAATTAATATTACATTGCTATTTCGCACCATGACCTATGCAAATTGTATTGAAGTAGTGACGTTTCTATAATGGAATCGTTACGGAATCGTTCTGGAAGACTTCGTGGTAAGGCCCCAGATCTTATACTCGTACAATAATTCTATTCGCGGCTTCGCCAGCCTTGAAAATCAATAAAGAATTTAACCCATGGGAACCGTACATTTTTTCAGGATGAATAGCCTATGTGCTGTTCGAGATTATATCTATCTCTGTGCTAAATTTCATCCAGATCCGTTCGGCCGTTTCAGCGTGATTGATTACTTCCATCCATACAAACTTACGCATAAAATAAAAAAAAGAATGAAACATATTATGGGATTTACTTTTTTTTATATTATAAATGGGTAAATTCAATGATATTTACGCAATTTTTTTTACAGATGCTGAAAAACTTATTTGGAGCGCCCTCACATCTTCGTCTGAATGCTATAGAAGTAAGTTTCAGTTCTACACATTAACTGATACTTCAATGTTAAGTCTTCATCTTCTTTGTTAAGGCATCTGTCTTCTTCTTCTTCAATTATGGCATCTGTCTCTTAGAGAACAAATTTTGCCAGTGTCAAGTGTATTTTATTTAATTATTGTCAACGTCACAGAGTCATAGTCAAGTTGTCAAGTCAATTTTAAACAAAAGATGGCTGTTTTGTTCAAAATTCTCGGGATTTCCTCCGATGGATTTGAAAGGAACTATTCACTTTCATTCACATATTGTTATAATCACATCAACTCTGGCTTTATTGGTAAAATAACTCAAATAACACGAGAAAAATATAAAAACTAAAGCAATAAAGTTGACAGTCGAATGCATCGCAGACAAGTTAAATTTAATTAAAATAGGTATTTAAAAATTTCCGACACGAATTTTGTTCGTCATTTTGTGGCGGCCATCTTGGACCGATTTCGATCAAACATAGCCAAGAACACGCCCGGCTAATTCACCTTTCAAACAAAATCAAAATCGCTTCATGCGTTCGGGAGCTACGATGCCACAGACAGACACACACACAGACAGACACGTCAAATTTATAACACCCCGTTGGTCGTTTTTGCATCGGGGGTTAAAAATGATTTCCCCCAATATTTGACACTTTTAATAAGTGTGTATCTATACTAATCTATACCTAGTACCTACTTATATTATAAAGAGGAAAGATTTGTATTTTTGAATTTTTGTTTATAAACTCAAAAACTACTGGTTCGATTTCAAAAATTCTCATACCATTAGAAGGCTAGGTACATTATCCCTGAGCAACATAGGCTATATTTTATGTAGGTACCTCGCAGGCAAAGCCGCGAGCGTAAGCTAGTACTTAATAATTTACTGTCAACATTATTTTTACAGAGGACGTTACAGAGTGGAAGATCACCGACGTACAATTAGTATTCAAGAACAGTAAGTATTTTTAATCGAAATAGTTTAATTTTAATGCGATGGGC
Organism: Cosmorhoe ocellata; assembly: GCA_963675405.1. NCBI lineage: Eukaryota > Metazoa > Arthropoda > Insecta > Lepidoptera > Geometridae > Cosmorhoe > Cosmorhoe ocellata. Next base: position 3,348,599 of record OY776273.1, read on the forward strand.
TTGCAACCTGTCACGTGCGGACTACTAACTACTGTGCAAAATGTGGGCATGTGCCAAATATCATGTTTGGACGTGCCTCTGACTCTTTAGATACTCTCAAAGATCTAAGTAAAGATCTTAGACGACCTCTGTGGCGCAGCGGGCGAGAGTCTGCCTGCGACGCAAGAGGTTGCGGGTTCGATTCCTGCCGTGGAACAAATTTGTGTACGATCTGCAGAAATTTGTTCCGTTGGTCTGGGTGTTTTCTATGTATAATAAAAAAATATCTATCTATGTATAATATAATGTATTAAATATATCAGTTATCTAGTACCCATAACACAAGCTTTGAGTAGCTTACTTTGGGGCTAGATGATGCTGTGTGGATTGTCCAGCATTATTTATTATTTATTATTATTATTGTTTTAATATTCACCTACACATAAAAAAATGACTCGGACCGGAATCAAACTCATGATTCCAAAACTCTCTAAAATCAAGGTTAGATAAGTTTTTAAAATAACGGTCAAATATCAAATTGAGTAGATTCGTTTAAGTACAGAAATTATGATTTTGATAACTGATTATGAGAACACAAAACTTAGGGACCTTAGGTCCTAGAATATTAGTCTAAAAGCGCATTATTAAGGATTTCTCAAAATGCAACCTTTAACAATTGAATAGGTTAAAATTTTAATAAATTATTATTATTTAGATAATTTAATAATGCATTTCTATTTTCAGTTTTCATCATTTTCGGAGGATTCGCCACTGGCTACGAGAACTCAGATTGTAAGTTGCCGTTTTAATTTGAACATTTGTCTTGCCACGGGAATCGAACCCGCACTTCTAGGTGTTTCAGCCGCACTGCCGTAGGTGCCCGATTTTAAGATACTTACCATTAATTGATAATACCTAATTATTGTTTGTTTTTTTCAGTGGGATCAAATATAGTTGAGGGTAAGTTTCATTTATTTTATATATAGCACTAGTGGTGTAGTGGTACCCCTGCCTCACGATCCTAAGGTCGTGGGTTCAAACCTGGTCATGCACCAGTGGATTTTTCTTTTCGAAACATGTATGTGCGCTATACCAGTAGACACTCTCAAACGGTGAAGGAAAACATCGTGAGGAAACCGCCATGTCACAGAACCAAAAAGTTTGAAGACATGTGTCACTTTAATCCTTTCACCACACTGGTTCGAAAGAACTAGTGACATAGAAGAAGAAATCTTACAAAGACTTCAAAACTAGACAGACGGACAATAAAATTATCCTTTTTCGTATTGAACTACTGAACCCTAAAAACGATTGGAATCTAAACTAGTATAAGTAATAAAGAGGTAAAGTTTGTTTGTTTGTATGTAGGAGGTAATCTCCGAAGCTACCCATCCGATTTCAAAAATACTTTCAACTTTCAGGATGAACATAAGCTATATTTTATGTGGGTACAAAGCCGCGGACGAAAGCTAGTCTAATACTAAACTTTTATTACAGAATTCATCGTCGAAATATCTGAAATAATCCGAATTCTGGATATAACCAATGAAATTGAAACGTACAAAACGGAAACAAGCACTAGATTCAAAAGATGCCCTCAATATACCTTCGGGCGCTCCGACGAGTCTTCAAACAACGAACACAAAGCGAAGGGAACCAGACAGGTATCTCAAAGTAATACTAACAGTCAGAGCGCTTCAAACAGCGCTAGCAACAACGCAGATTCATCAGAACACCGCAATAGTGATGGAAGCTTGGAGAAAACCTCATCTAGCAACAGCGACGCACGCGCCCAAAGCCAAAACGCCGAAGCATCTAAAGGACAGAAGCTAGAGACAAAATCTGATGGCTCATCGCGATACACAGCCGTTGATAAAGAGAAGAGCGAATCATCAAAAGTAGATGTTGAAGCTTCACATAAACAGACCGAGGAAATTGACGGCGACCATGTGAAGACAAGCAAATCCTCAGAGACGAGTGAATCTCAAAGCCACCAAGCAGCCGAATCTAACAACTCTAAACAAGAGACGAAAAAGAAAGACAGTTACTCGTCTAACTCGCAATACGATTCGTCTAACTCTGCAAGTGCGTCTGACTCGTCTACCTCTAACGCTGAGAATTCAGAGAAGAACGCAGATGGATCATCAAGTTACTCGTCAGTTGATAAGAGTCAGAGTTCGTCCTCAAACTCAAACAGCGGTTCTTCAGGACAAGAGAGCGAAGAAAGAACTAAAGATCACGTTAAGAAGAGCAAAGTTGATGAGTCACATAACTCGGCTGCGCAACAATCAGCGGGATCTATCGCTTCGAAGCAAGAAGTCAGAAACAAAGATGGTAGCTTCTCGTCTCGATCGGAACAAGATTCGTCTAACTCAGCCAGTTCGTCTGATTCGTCTGCATTTAACGGAGAAAAATCAGAGGTCGACTCTGATGGCTCATCGAGTCACACGTCAGTTGATAAGCATCAGAGTTCGTCTGGACAGTCAAACAGCGGGTCATCGTCTCAGGATATCGAAGAAAGAGATGGCGATAACGTAGTCAAGAGTCAGAAGAAAGAGGATCACCAATCTGAATCGCAAAATGCCGCAGAATCCAGCAATACGAAACAAGAGATTGTAGGCAAAGACGGTTCTTCGTCTACTTCTAGTTCTTCTTCGTTTAGCTCGTCTAGCTCGTCCAGTAATTCTGGCTCTTCGAGCTTTAGCTCATTCCAAACTATAGATGATGAAGCGTTTGATTGGTAGACATAAGCTTTTAATGTCAAATGTGTAGGAAGATACCTACTACTCTGGCTATTTAGTAAATAAGTTAAAATAAATGAGCATTATTAAAACATTTGTTTTATTTTTTGATTAATACACAACTACTAATTAAAGTAATCACTTTGGAATCCACATTAATGCTAGGAAACTTATACATAAATCGAAAACTTTTGATAAGAATAACTATTCTAGGGTTTATTATTACAACTTACATCCTAAACCGCTGGTCGTAGAGGGAGATTCTCCTTAATGTTATTCAAAAACTTGAAGTCTTTCAATAGCATGAAGATGGAGTAATAAAAGTTTGGTTCATAATTAAGTTATTTCACGAAGAGTAGGTACACTTAAAATTAACTAATATTTTACGAGATAACCAAAACTGTTTGTTGCAAACAATAACGAATAGTGAGAACAATGACGAAAAGGTTGAGGAGAATCGCCCAGAGACTTGAAGGCTGTACTTAACACTACAAAAAATATTTCTATAATATCCTACATGTAGGTACATTATAATGTGGAAAAGTTTTATCCCGAAATATGTACAAGGACAGAAACGCACTTATTCCTTTTACCACACTGGTTCAAATAAATAAATAAATATGGTGGACATTTCACACAACGCCATCTAGCCCCAAACTAAGCAAAGCTTGTACTATGGGAACCAGATAGCTGATAGATTAATTGAATACTTTTTTTTGTAAATACATAAGTACGTAGAATACATAATAACACCCAGACACAGAACGAACTTCTGCGTTCATCACACAAATGTTTGTCCTGGGTGGGGATCGAACCCACAACCTGCAGCGCAGAAGGCAGAGCTACTACCAACTGAGCTGTTATAATAGTCAAATTTATAACGAAATTCTATAAAATAAAAGACAGAATCATGGCAAGAAACAATTTAATTAACATTTTTATAATTATTTTATTTACACAATTAAAACTAAGCAAAATTTTTGGTACAATTCCAATACCACAAAGAAAACACAGGTTCTTATAAATAGAGATGCAACTGATATCCGGTTAATATTCGGTATCCGGCCGTTATTTTATTAACCTATATTCGGCCGAATATTCTATCTGGTCGCGTGCCAGATAGCATAAAATTTATGAATTATTGAATTAAGATGTTACGACACAGAGCACTGGTGGTGTAGTGGTAGAACCCCTGCTTGTCATAGGTTAGTATTCTTATAAGCGGCGATGGGCTTGCAACCTGTCACATACGGAATACTAACTACTGTGCAAAATGTGGACATGTGTTAAATATACTGTTTGGGCATGCCTCTGACTCTTTAGATATCCTCAAAGATCTAAGTACTTAACTAGAGATCTGAGGAGATATCTACCGAGCCTGGGGATTACAGTCGTGTGAGTGTTTGTTTTATGTTTTAAAATTATAGGAGTCCACTTTACTTATTGTAAAATGTCGTGTTAATCGGTACTCTTCGCGATCACAAACTCCTCCTCTGGGGAGGGGGGCCCCCTTCTGCAGGTTACAACTAAAAGTGAATTACGCGGGATCACACAATTCCTGCGCCGGATAGCCGGTTGCCGGATAGCCGGCGCTCCGGCCTACAAGCCTACGCCGAATATCCAAAAAACCGGGCTCCGGCCGAAGCACTGTCCGTTACATCTCTACTTATAAATACATAATGTTAAATAAATAAGTGCCCGAAAGGAGCCTCTAAGGTGCACTATGATCCTTTCACCACACTGGTTCGTGAAAACAAGTAACACGATAAAAAAAAATATTTACAAGTTAAATATAGACCATTTTCTAATTATGTACACAAATCTATGACAATTCGTTGCAAAATAACGTTTCAAAATATACTACTCAAAACACAAGTTATGTATATTAAATTAAAAATTAAAAAAACCCAGACACAAACTTTTCCCGCCATTTTGTGGTGGCGGCCATCTTGGATTTGAAATTTCTCATAGTGTATATATTATTCTGCTATTCAAGCTCTTTTATTTGATACCTATATTGAGGGAGGTGTGAAAAAATATGTTGTCCGCTTTGAGGGCTTGAAATAAGGGATGAAAGTTAAGTGCAAAATAAGAATCATAATCTAAAAATACCTAAAATAACTATTCCACGCGGACAAAGTCGCGGGCAAAAGCTAGTACTATATTATATATTATATATTATCACTACACATGGGACTAATCACAGCACCTGTTTATATTAAAACATTGATTGTATACATAATGCATTTTAAGATGTGAGGTATTGGTATGACTAATATAAAACTATGTTTGTATATTGTTAATGGCCAAAACATATATTATACACAATTGCATCGTCAGTTTTCACGACACTATGACAAAGATTTAAATCGTAGATATGCCCGTACGGTACTGAGACCGTGCCGTTTTGTTGCCACACGATATGAGATAGCTCGCTCATTTGGCACACCATTTTTTTAAAATTTCAGGGTACAAAAGGAATAATTATATTTTTTACGAAAGATCGTGCAATATTATTGCACAATAAATGGTGAAATAACCGTTTGGGTCATTTTTTACTAATCATTAGTGTGCGTGCATCGGCATTTTGTTAACACACACAAGTAAAAACAGTGCCACAGTTTTTGGCGTCCGGGCATATCTACGATTTAAATCTTTGCACTATGACATGTTTTAACAACGCACGTCGTAATTTCGCGCCCGACTGCGACATATCGCCTTATAGATAACTAGACTAATAAGCTTGTTATGAATCTTTCAGTATTCAGCTTTTATTATGGTTTGGCCCAAATTGCCAAAGTGAATGAAAAATACTCAGATTGACTTCTCAAACGTGGTCATACTTTTTTTTTGTTGGCCGGCAATTTGGCTATTTCGGCCCAAAATGAGAAACCTCCTTTGTTTTCAACTTCACAAAATCTGTTATTTTGCGAATCTGTTGTATTGTGTTCCTGAGCCATACGAAATAAATAAATATTGATGGACAGTTCACACAACGCCATCTAGCCTCAAACTAAACAAGCTTATACTATAAGAACTAGATAACTGATAATATTAATACATTTTTTTGTAAATACATACATAAAATACATAACACCCAGACAGAAAAAACATCTGCGTTCATCACACAAATGTTAGTTCTGCGTGGGGATCGAACCCACAACCTGCAGCGCAGAAGGCAGAGCTACTACCAACTGAGCTGTGAGGCTGGTCGAAATGAATGCAAATATTTGTCACGCAACAGGATTCAAACTTGCATTTGCAGGAGGTCTACCATGAGTTTTCACAATCTACACTCGCTAGCGACTGTAGTTAAAAAAATGTATGAAAACTTGTACAGCGCCTCTAGCGGATAGTTGGGTACTAAAACGTCACGTAGCTAACTATCCTACGTCACAGCGTACTACAGCGACTGTAGTTTGCGCTTCATTCATTTGCTTAGAATTTGGTGCCATGAATGAGTAACAATTTTGACAGATGTCATAGTAACGTACTATTACTACTGTAGTAACGTCAGCCAATCTAAATGTGACAACTCATGGTAGACGTACAGCTCAGCTGTAGACTCACCAGTCATTACCACCATTACCATAATTACCCAAACAGACAAGATTTAGCATTATTTCTAGTATTATTATCGACATATTTCTGTCTGTTTTCTAAATAAGTGGTGTATCCCCCGCCTAGGATACCTAATAGTATAATTAATCCAATGTAGGAGTTTGATAGAAACTTACTGGCGCAGTCTGAGGGATTATCAATATCGAGAGTGTATATCTGGAAAGAAATATAATAAATTACTATACAAATCCTACTAATATTATTAATGCGAAAGTTTGTAAGAATATATGGATGAATGGATGTATGTTTGTAACTCTTTCACGCTGAAACGGCTGAACGGATCTAGATGAAATGTGGCACAGATGTAGATTATAATCTGGAATAGCATATAGGCTACTTTTTATCCCGGAAAATTGTACGGTTCCCGTAGGATAGATGGTTTTATTTTTAAGCTAGTAACGAATAAACTCAAAAACTGTGATGGATGGACTGTGTGAAAGATGATATGAGTAAGAAAGAAGTGAGTACTGAGATGACGGATGACAGAGGGAAATGGAGGAAGGAAACATGTTGTGCCGACCCCACTTAGCGTGGGAAAAGGGCTGGAAGAAGAAGAAGAATAAACTCAAAAACTACGGGACCAATTTCGAAAATTCTTTCACCATTAGAATGTTACATTATCCTTAAGTAACAAAGGCTATATTTTATACAAAAAAATAGAGTTACTTTTGCTACCCGTATGAAGCCGGGGCGTGTTGCTAGTGATATACATATAAACAAAATTAATGGACATTTCACACAACGCCATCTAGCCGCAAACTAAGCGAAGCTAGTACTATGAGAACCAGATAGCTGATAAATTAATTAAATACACTTTTTTTTTGTAAATATATAAAATACATACCCAGACACAGAACAAATATCTGCGTTCATCACACAAATCAAGTCCTGGGTGGGGATTGAACCCACAACCTACAGCGCAGAAGGCAGAGCTACTACCAACTAATAAACTAATAACACATACATACATAGAATACATAATAACATAAATACATTTATGTATTTTATGTATGTATTTGCAAAAAAAGTATATAATTGACTTATCAGCTGTTTCTCATGATGAATTTTATCTTTTTAAACATACGCGAACTTTAGGTCTACCATGAGTTTTCACAATCTACACTCGCTAGCGACTAGTAAAAAAAATGTATGAAAACTTGTACAGCGCCTCTAGCGGATAGTTGGGTACTAAAACGTCACGTAGTTAACTATCCTACGTCACAGCGTACTACAGCGACTGTAGTTTGCGCTTCATTCATTTGCTTAGAATTTGGTGCCATGAGTAACAATTTTGACAGATGTCATAGTAACGTACTATTACTACTGTAGTAACGTCAGCCGATCTAAATGTGACAACTCATGGTAGACGTACTGAATACATTATTAATAGTATTAAACGGGTATTTATCGCGTTCCGTTTAAGTACCTATTTATTTTCCAGACGTTTCGACAGATTTACACACTTAGTGTGGTATGGGCATGTTATGAGAAGAGATGAATGTCATGTGACGAGGAGAGTGAATGTGGATGGATACAGGGGGAGAGGTAGGACGAAGGAGAGATGGATGGACTGTGTGATAGATGACATGGGTAAGACAGGAGTGAGTGAGATGACTGATGATAAAGGGAGATGGAAGATCACATGTTGTGCTGACCACATAACGTGGGAAAAGGGCAGGAAGAGATGATGTTTCGACAGGTTTACACATTGTCGTGGTCACGGGTATTTAATACTATTAATAATAATAATAATAAATAATAATGCTGGACAATCCACACAGCATCATCTAGCCCCAAAGTAAGCTACTCAAAGCTTGTGTTATGGGTACTAGATAACTGATATATTTAATACATTATATACATAGATAGATATTTTTTACTATACATAGAAAACACCCAGACCAACAACAAGCAATTCTTGTATATATATACATAATATATACAAGAATTGCTCGTTTAAAGGTATAAGATGATGAATTTGTGATATTTTTTACCTGATAGCCTATGCTCGCCACATAGCCAGAAACCGCGAGAGTGTAGAGATGGGACAGCGACGCGGCATGTCCCGAGTACAACAGACACCCGCTGCTTAGCAGTAGAGCAGCCGTGAGTGCGGGTTTGGTTCTCGGCCCGAACGTCAGCGCCGTGGACTTTATACCGATGCGAGCGTCGTCATGCTTGTCCTGGGAAATATAAAAGTAAAATAAAATCTCTCATATATAAAAATGAATTGCTGTTCGTTAGTCTCGCTGAAACTCGAGAACGGCTAAACGGATTTATCTTATCTTGGTCTTGAAATGTTCGTGGAGGTTTAGAAGGTAAGAAAAATTCGAATAACTGCCGGGAAAACCCTAAAAATAGCCCTTTTCTATATCCCATACAAACGTTTTCTAAATAAGTACGAAGTCTGCCGGGTCAGCTAGTAAATAAATAAATATGATCACGACTGTAATCCCCAGGCTCGGTAGATATCTCCTCAGATCTTTGAGGATATCTAAAGTGGGTAGTCAGAGGCAAGTCCAAACATTTGGTACATGCTCACATTTTGCACAGTAGTTAGTATTCCGTACGTGACAGGTTGCAAGCCCATCGCCGCTTATAAGAATACTAACCTATGACACATACATCGAATTTTTGGTTCTAGGGTATGCCTGTTTCCTCACGATGTTTTCCTTCACCGTTTAAGAGCACTGGCATTGCGCACATAACTTTTTCGAATGGAAAAACTCATTGGTGCACGACCAGGTTTGAACCCACGACCTTCGGATCGTGAGGCAGGGGTGCTACCACTACACCACCAGCGCTCTAAAAAATCAATATACTTGTAAGTAATCTAACAAAATGTCTAACTTTATTATCATTCTCCTGCCTTTATCCCACGCGTGGGTTCGGCAGAACATGTTTCCTTCTTCCACTCACTCCTATCATTATCAACTCTACTCCTATTACTCATATGACGACCTCAGTGGCGCAGCGGGTGAGAGTCCGCCTGCGACGCAAGAGGTTGCGGGTTCGATTCCCGCCTCGGAACAAATTTGGGTATGATCTGCGGACATTTGTTCCGTTGGTCTGGGTGTTTTCTATGTATAATAAAAAAAATATCTATCTATGTATATAATGTATTAAATATATCAGTTATCTAGTACCCATAACACAAGCTTTGAGTAGCTTACTTTGGGGCTAGATGATGCTGTGTGGATTGTCCAGCATTATTTATTTATTATTACATTCATATCATCTTTCACACAGTCAAATCACTTTTTCTTCGGCCTTCCTCTACTTGCTTACCCAGATACACTCATACCCTTAACGAGTCCGACTCGCACTTGGCGAGTTTTTTTCAGTAGCAGATGCCACTTTCAGACTATTTTATTACTTCTGAGGGCTTTCGAAATGGGAGGGAAGGGAGAGGGGGGAGGGGGAAGGGGGGTTATGATCAGAGTCAGTTACCTGGTGAGCGTAGATAGTGTCATAGACAACAGTCCAAGCCAACGCGCCAGCATACATGGGCAAGCAGACGTAAGGGTCTATGGAGCCCTGGAATTAACAAAATAAAAATATTAAAAACACATGATCACGACTTTAATCCCCAGCTCGGTAGATATCTCCTCTGTACGTCTACCATGAGTTGTCACATTTAGATCGGCTGACGTTACTACAGTAGTAATAGTACGTTACTATGACATCTGTCAACATTGTTACTCATGGTACCAAATGCTAAGCAAATGAACGAAGCGCAAACTACAGTCGCTGTAGTACGCTGTGACGTAGGATAGTTAACTACGTGACGTTTTAGTACCCAACTATCCGCTAGAGGCGCTGTACAAGTTTACATAAATTTTTGTAACTACAGTCGCTAGCGAGTGTAGATTGTGAAAACTCATGGTAGACCTACAGATCTCATACGTCACAGCGTACTACAGCCACTGTAGTTTGCGCTCATTAATTTGCTTAGAATTTGGTACCATGAGTAACAGTTTGACAGATGTCATAGTAACGTACTATTACTACTGTAGTAACGTCAGCCGATCTAAATGTGACAACTCACGGTAGACGTACTGGCACCCATAGTCAGTGTTGCCAGATACACTGTAATTACAGCAGATCTACTGTATTTTCACACGATCCACTGTACACTGTAATACTAAAAAAAAAATACAGTGTATGGGAACACTGTAATTTTTCAACGGGCATTTATTGTAATTTTATATCAAACACTGTAATTTTGACCACTTTTGAGCCAAACACTGTAATTTTGACCACTTTTGAGCCAAACACTGTAATTTTGACCACTTTTGAGCCAAACACTGTAATTTTGACCTCTTTTGAGCCAAACACTGTAATTTTAACCACTTTGGAGCACCAAACACTGTAATATAATATGTCTCATCCGGCAACACTGCCCATAGTACAAGCTTTGCTTAGTTTGGAGATAGATAATAATAATAATAATAATAAATAAATAATGCTGGACAATCCACACAGCATCATCTAGCCCCAAAGTAAGCTACTTAAAGCTTGTGTTATGGGTACTTACTAGATAACTGATATATTTAATACATTATATAGATAGATTTTTTTTTATTATACATAGAAAACACCCAGACCAACGGAACAAATTTCTGCAAATCTTACACAAATTTGTTCCGCGGCGGGAATCGAACCCGCAACCTCTTGCGTCGCAGGTGGACACTCGCCTGCTGCGCCACTGAGTTCGATAGATTAGTAGGAATTTAAAAAATTAATAACCGTTATAGCGCTATATCCCAACAACGCTCCCCAGTTGAATGTGGCTCCGAGGAAAACTTGAGGGTAGTTTGTGTACCGCTTCGCCAAAGGATATGTTATCACCAAAGCTAAAACAAACAAACAATCAACAAAAAAAAAGAGCGCTGGTGGTGTAGTGGTAGCCCCCTGCCTCACGATCCGAAGGTCGTGGGTTCGAACCTGGTCGTGCACCAATGAGTTTTTCCATTCGGAAAATTTATGTGCGCAATGCCAGTGCTCTTAAACGGCGAAGGAAAACATCGTGAGGAAACCGGCATGCCCTAGAACCAAAAATTCGAAGGTATGTGTCATAGGTTAGTATTCTTATAAGCGGCGATGGGCTTGCAACCTGTCACGTATGAAATACTAACTACTGTGCAAAATGTGGGCATGTACCAAATGTCATGTTTGGACGTGCCTCTGACTACCCTCTTTAGATATCCTCAAAGATCTAAGTAACTAAAGATCTGAGGAGATATCTACCGAGCCTGGGGATTACAGTCGTGATCATATTTACAATCTATTAATAACTAGCTTCCGCTCACTTCTGTCGCATGGTACTTTATTAAATTATAGCCTGTCTATAATCTAACTCGGTGGCAAATTTTATCACTCAAATCATTACTCAAAAATGGGTATCAACTGTTCCAAAACTACATCTCCACTATTATTCAGGGAATGCATGCATACATACGTACATACATACATACATAAAATCACGCCTGTTCCCCGACGGGGTAGGCAGAGACCACGGATCTCCACTTGCTACGATCCTGACATACTTCTTGCTTCATTCACTCTCATTACATTCTTCATACATGCGCGTAGATTTACGGTACTTTGGACCTGGCCTTTCTCTAAGACGTCATTATGCAATGCATGCAGGAAATATTAAATAACGTTAATTAGTATTTTTCTTAGGGATAGGTTTGTTTTTGTTTATCTGTTAGCTTCCGCCCACAGCTTCGCCCATAATAGTTTAGCGGGAAAATATTATATTTTGATATATTGACGACCTCAGTGGTGCAGCGGGCTAGAGTCCGCCTGCGACCCAAGAGGTTGGGGGTTCGATTCCCGCCTCAGAACAAATTTGTGTACGATCTGCAGAAATTTGTTCCGTTAGTCTGGGTGTTTTCTATGTATAATAAAATATATCTATCTATACATATAATGTATTAAATATATCAGTTATCTAGTACCCATAACACAAGCTTTGAGTAGCTTACTTTGGCTAGATGATGCTGTGTGGATTGTCCAGCATTATTTATTTTATTTTTATTTTATTTCAGGCCTTTTTAGTATAATTTGTCTACAGTCTACTCACCCATACTACTAGCTCCAAGCGCTACACTGTAGCAGTTAAGTTGTAACAGCACTGCCAGCGCTGCTGATAGCTGCATGCCAAGCCAGGCTACAGCGCCTTTACTGCTGACTGATCCTGTCACCAGTGGCCGAGTGGCTGTCCGGTCTACCTGCAACACCTTCCAAGCTCATACACAGGTCTACTTAGTCTAATTCAGCTATATCATCTATCAGGTTCCCATATACACCGAGAAATTTTAATGGTTGTTTTCCCGCAGCGAAATGGTTTTGTCTTGGTAATACAATCGTTGTATAAACCAATTCAATATTAGTAACAAAAAATACAGATATACCATTGTGAAAATTTAATTCGAAAGCGACCACGAACCGATAGTAATTCATCTCGATACCTACGCTAAGGCGGCCGGCGGCGCGTGCGATTCGAATAGTACCTACAAGTTGCGTCTAATGTAACTATCGTTCCTCACGTTTTCGAATTGATGAATATTTTTTAAATTATTTAAATCTAGCTTCCGCTCGCGGCGTCGCCCGCGAAGTACCTACTTACATAAAATATAGCCTATGTTCATCCTGAAAGTTCATTCTACACATTGGTGAAAGAATTTTTCAAATCGGTTCAGTAGTTTCGGAGCCTATTCGTTTCAAACAAACAAACAAACAAACAAAGTTTATTATGGTATATTATTATTATTATGGTATAGAAAAACATTTTTTTTTTACTCTGTTTTGAAAGTACTCCTTATGGCAAGTTGTTCTGCCGCGGGAAAATAACCATTAAAATTTCACGGTGTATATGATTGGTATGGGCATGTTATTAGATGTGATGAAAAGAGTAAGTAATTTAGTACATAATCCTACTAATATTATAAACGTGAAAGTTTGTAAGAATGTGTGGATGTAAGGATGTATGGATGTATGTTTGTTACTCTTTCACGCTGAAACGGCTGAACGGATCTGGATGAAATTTTGCACAGATATATATTATAGGCTGGAATAACACATAAGCTACATTTTATCCCGAAAAAATGTACGGTTCCCGTGGGATTTGCGATGTTTTTGTTTTACAAGGTACCACGCGGGCGAAGCCGTGGGCGGAAGGATATAGGAGGATATAGGATTGGATTATTGACTATTGTAGCAAAAGGAATACGATGTAATACTGACCTGTCTATCAATATCTTTATCCCACATATCATTGATGGTACACCCAGCCCCACGCATCAACCCAGCACCCACTAGGAATAGCCCAGCAGTGGACAAAGCTGTGGACAGCTCAACACCACTGGTGACTGTAGCCATTGCAATAGACCAAGAACATGGCCAGAACAGGAGATAGACACCTGGAAAAATACTCAATTTAATATTTTATGGTTATTTTAGAAACTTGAGTACAGTACTACCATGAGTTTTCACAATCTACACTCGCTAGCGACTAGTAAAAAAATGTATGAAAACTTGTACAGCGCCTCTAGCGGATAGTTGGGTTCTAAAACGTCACGTAGCTAACTATCCTACGTCACAGAGTACTACAGCGACTATAGTTTGCGCTTCATTCATTTGCTTAGAATTCGGTACCATGAGTAACAATTTGGACAGATGTCATAGTAACGTACTATTACTACTGTAGTAACGTCAGCCGATCTAAATGTGACAACTCATGGTAGATGTACTGGTGGTGTAGTTGTAGAACCCCTGCCTCACGATCCGAAGGTCGTGGGTTCAATGGTCGTGCACCAATTAGTTTTTCTATTCGAAAAGTTTATGTGCACAATGCCAGTGCTCTTAAACGGTGAAGGAAAACATCGTGATGAAACCGGCATGCCCTAGAACCGAAAATTCGAAAGTGAGTCATAGGTATCCTTATAAGCGGCGATGGGCTTGCAACCTGTCACGTACGGAATACTAACTACTGTGCAAAATGTCATGTTCGGATGTGCCTCTGACTACCCTCTTCAGATATCCTCAAAGATCTAAGTAACTAGAGATCTGAGGAGATATCTACCGAGCCTGGGGATTACAGTCGTGTGAGTGTTTGTTTGTTTGGTTTAACTTTTTTAACCTTGGTTTTAGAGCTTGTCCTTCAAGAAATTGAAATTGAATATTTTACAAGATAACTCAAATTGTTTGTTGCAATGACAAATAGTGAGAACAATGACTAAACCATTGAGTAGAATGGACACCCAACTGTCATATGTGGAGAAAGTATTAAGTGTACCTTGGAGACTCCGTTAGTACTTACCTATAGGCTTATCCCATCTTGCCAACTTTAAATATGGATCAATTTTTTCCCTCCAAAGCTTTTCATCTTTCAACGGCAACACTTTCTCATACCTTAATTTATCTATCACATTTGGAGTACTAGTTTCTATAACCACTTTTTGTCTATGTTGATCACTTTGTGTTGAATGCACCCTTATTTTAATTTCTTTCTTGTAGTATAACCTGTTTAGTTTAAAATATTGGTGACATAGACATGAATACTGTTTCGGTAGTTTTGTTTTTAAAATTAGGTTTTTGGCTTGGAATAGTTTGTTTATGTGTTTGTATGAATGTAGACTGGTGTTCATCATTTTGCCAGATTCAGCTGAAAAAAAAAAGTTCAATTTATCCTTATTATTGGTCAGATCAAGAGTATTAGAAACTGATGAATAATATCTATCTAGTTTGTTTATTAGGTTGAACGCGCTAATCTCAGGAACTACTGGTTCGAATTGAAATATTATTAAGTTGTAAAGTCCATTTATCGAGGAAGGATATATAACATCATGCTGCGACCAATAGGAGCGGAGCATCAATAAAAAAATGGGACAAATATATTACTTAAAAGGCGCAGACAAAGTTGCGCACTAGTGAGATAGTTAAGAATATAATATAAAACCAAGGAGGCGTGTCAGCACCGTAGCATGTAGAAATTTCTGCCTACTTCTTCGGAAAACAGGTGTTATTTTATGTTGTATATTACTGGCACCTACATGATCTCCTTGAATATTAAAATATTCTTTACCTTGTAAAATATTTTACAAAATTACATATCTTTGATATTTAAATTTTAATTTTGTAAGTACATAGTGTTCCCATTCGTCCCAGTTGGCTTAGGTAAATAACGAATTATAGGGAGGTACTTACCTTATTTATAGTAAAATTAAAAATAGATACTAAGTAGTCAGTAGTCAGAGGCAAGATTGTTTTGCTGTGCTTTGTAGGAATAAAAATATTGTATGACATAATCCTAACCTATAGAAACATGCAAATATTAGAGTTTTTTAACTTATTTTTGCTTATACGTTCAACGTAAACACTTACCTTAGCTAATGTAGCAAAAACTCACAGAAAAACAAGTAATAAATGCGTAAATTATGACGATCTGTATCAAAGAGCACGTATTTTTTTCCTTATTACCTACGAAAATCAAGGTTGAATCGAAGAAGGAAGGAATCTTATACAAATTTCATTTGCATGGCACTACAAATAATCCAGAAATTGTCTTTATACAATTATCACAAGTTTGTTTAATTATTAGTATGTATTTAGACTGTTTTTCAAGGGAAAAATACGTCAAAAACTCGTATCCACATTCTGTTGACTCGAATGACCCGCCATTTTATAAACAAACACAAACATAAAACAAGCAAAACAAGCAAGCACTGCAAGCAGCGAGCAAGCATTTTAACCAGAGACAATATCGATGCACAGGATAAGGAGTTTCCAGCTAAAAATATAGGTTTTCCCGTAAATAGGTAGCTCTAAAACACAACTATTGGAAGTTGTTTCTCAGTAACTGGGTCGTAAAAGCTTATGGTCATACACAAAGAGAATTTAATCACTACGTTTAGTGTCATACATACTGAAGTATGTTGAGTCCAGTTTTATATCCACATGAATATTACACCGTAATAATATCACTGAATTTAATACGTTATGTGGTATTACCACCTAAAGCGTTTATTATCAGTGCTAGGGTACACTCACCTTTAGCATAAAACCATAGATTAGAGTTAACACGCGATTATAACTCCAAGAAAGAACGTCTTGAGAGGAGATTTGTTCGGCTTATCCAGGCCCACAGATAAATTAAAAAAAGACAACTCATTCATTCCATTCCGCGTGCGTTCGTTTCGTTTGGTTCTACTTTTTATTTTAGGATATTTGGATTTGGTTGGAGAGATAGAGAACGTACGTAATAGGTTTTGTAATCTT
Organism: Cosmorhoe ocellata; assembly: GCA_963675405.1. Classification (NCBI taxonomy): domain Eukaryota; kingdom Metazoa; phylum Arthropoda; class Insecta; order Lepidoptera; family Geometridae; genus Cosmorhoe; species Cosmorhoe ocellata. The sequence continues at coordinate 3,365,227 of OY776273.1, forward strand.
ATTTTAATTTGAATACCCTTTGCCCTCTAATTAGCCTTAGTATCCTAGTGTTATTTCAACTTCTCTGTAGAAAGGTTCCAATTTGTTGATATTATTGGCTTTCTATCATTGATTTACTAGGTAGGTACTTACTAGGTTCTTCTTATATTTGTTTTGGTGCTAAGAAGTAGGTACGTAATACACGTACGTAATAAATAAACCTACCTCTACATACCGCAAAATAATAACTAGAATAAATAGCCAAGTAGGTAGGTACAAATCTACATAAATAGAGTAAACAAGTATTGTTGCACGAGTGCTAGTAGGTTCAAGTTTTACATGATTTTTCTGCTGAAATATTTTTTATATAGAATTATTTTTAAAGACAGTTTTTCAAAAACAGTTACCTACCACTCTTTTGTTCAATAATTCAATGCAGTAGGTAGACCAATGCAGTAGACCGTAAAATATGTCGCAATTTGGAATATGTTAGTCTTACTCATTGGGAAGCCAATAAATAATTTAGGTAAGTATAGTATTTTGCTCCTAGGCAATGTATTACGAAAATCTAGGTACATAATCGTATTACATTTTCAATAATTAGAACCTAACAAAACATTGCGAATAGCGCCATCTAGCGGTGAAATATATAGAACAACAGTCTATTTTTATCCTATCTAGTAGAACACGTCTCTACTCTAGTGTTCACTTTAGGTACTACATTCTGCATACCTTCTGGTTGTGCTCGTTGCTCACAATATAAAATAACTTCAGGTAGGTAGGTACTTATTAGGAGGTTTCAGTTTTGTATTATTTATATATTTATCACTACGTGCACATACATTTCTTTATTCCATTTTATCTAGGTAAATAAGAAAATCATAGATGGCGTTGCTTACACGCCCCGAATTTCCCCGAATGCACACCTTTCACTGGATTGCATTGCATGGCAATCTATTAAAAAAAAAGTATACTGTATGTTTAAAAAATAAAATGTAAATCGTTTTTTTTTTAATTTGTTGTTGTTCTTGGACTTTTTGGACTGGATAGTGAACATATAATAAATAAATAAAATATATTATTGGTAGGTGATCTACTAATTGCCTACACCTACGACATATCTGCTTAGTTACTCTCTTATTAGGTAAATAACATTATATTCAACGTAACAAACCAGGTATGTAAGAACTTACCTACTCTAAATTTTGTTTTGAATCCTTACGATCTACCATAACTTCGCTTGAAGTAGGTAAATAAGACAAAAAGCATACCTTACATAGGTACTTCTATTATGTACTTACAAACCTATACATACCCACCTGCTTATTATTGTCTAGGTAGGTACAGTAAAACCTATAGGTATACAATCTACTTACGTACATACATAAATAAATAAATAACAAGATAAACCCATACATTTTTCAGATAATGGCTGCCATACTAGACACGAAACCCATAGCAACAAGATTGAGGAAGAAACGCGACCTTGAGACAACAATGAACAACCTGAAACAACTTCTAGAACCTTCTATAACTGTCACAACAAAAAAAGGTTCACGCAAGAAGAACAAACCAAGAAGTCTACCTAAGGTGGTACCATCGAACAAAACAATAAGCCGGAAAGAAATCTGTTCCAAAGCCGACGGAGAATATTATCCTAACAAATTGAAACGGACGGTGAGATCGAAGAAAACTATCCTGAAACCTACACATCAGTTAAAAGTGGTTGTGACCACTAATAAGAGGAAACGATGCACTCCACATAAAGGTGCTTAATATTTGAATAAGCTTTATATAAGTAACTAAGGGAAGACTTAGAGGCAAAGAAATAGTGACTGCACTATAGAGTCTGGCTGCCAATTCTGAGCATCAATAACAGTGTTTTCTACAGACGAGAAGACGTTGATATTAATTTGGAATTTATCCAAAAACACTGGTTAAAAGATCCATAATTAGTTCTTAATATCATTATATCTTTTGAACCGATATGGAGAAAGGATTAAAGCTTAGACAGTCCTGTCACATAATGAATTAAATTAATATTATAGTTTTGAGAAATATGAAAAGAGATGAATGTCATGTGATGAGAGTGTTAGGTATGAATGTGGATGGATACAGGGGTAGAGGTATCCAAAGAAAAGATGGATGGGCTGTGTAAAAGATGAAATGGGTAAGAACGGAGTGAGTACTGAGATGATGAATAACAGAGGGAAATGGAAGATCACATGTTGTGCCGACCACATAACGTGGGAAAAGCTCAGGAAGATAATGAATATCAGTTTTAAATAACAAGCGGTTTAAATTGTAAAAAAGCATGAGTAATTACATAATTAAGAACATTAATTTAATTTAATCCACATATGTTGCCAAACTATTTTATTACTTATAGATCTTAATATTGTTTTATATTTTTCAGGCATAGAACTGCTCCATAAAGAATCACCACCATCCGACATAAACGTACACTCAGCACCAGATAACACAAACATACACTCAGCACCTAATGTTTTTGTACACACAGAACACAGTAATGTAAATGTACACACCGAGCCAAACAAAAATATGGAAACATTCAGTAATATTGTCACTGCAACATTGCACGGTAACAAAGATATACATAATGGTAATGTACAGACAATACCAGATAACTTAAATGTACATACAACTAACTTAGAAATTCACACACCTCCAATATCAGATTGTGGTGTGGTCAAGTATGATCTGGTATCACCACCACACAAGAGTCTGACGCAGCTGACAACGGACGATCTGATCAGGATGGATGAAGACAGTCTCTGTGAGGAGGATCTGATGGAGATACTCACCTGTCCAAGTCCTGTGTGGTGGGAGGACCCTGATGAGAGCAAAGGTATTATCAGTAGACTTTGAAAATAAAAAAAATATATATGATCACGACTGTAATCCCCAGGCTCGGTAGATATCTCCTCAGGTCTTTAGTTACTTAGATCTCTGAGGATATCTAAAGAGGGTAGTCAGAGGCAAGTCCAAACATGGCATTTGGTACATGCCCACATTTTGCACATTCCGTACGTGACAGGTTGCAAGCCCATCGCCGCTTATAAGAATACCAACCTATGACGCATACCTTCGAATTCTTGGTTCTAGGGTAAGCCGGTTTCCTCACGATGTTTTCCTTCACAGTAGACTTTATCTTAGAAGATATAATACACTAGCTTCCGTTCGCGGCTTTGCTCGCGAGGTACCTACATAAAATAACGTAGCGTTCTAACAGTGATAATGTAGCGTTCTAACAGTGAAAGAATTTTTGAAATCGGACCAGTAGTTTTTGAGTTTATTCGTTACAAACAAAAATACAAAACTTTCCTCTTTATAATATTAGTATAGATAGAAGAGCGCTGGTGGTGTAGTGGTAGCACCCCTGCCTCATGATCCGAAGGTCGTGGGTTCAAACGTGGTCGTGCACCAATGAGTGTTCAATTCGAAAACTGTATGTGCGCAATGCCTGTGCTCTTAAACGGTGAAGGAAAACATCGTGAGGAAACTGGCATACCCTTGAACCAAAAGTTCGAAGGTGTGTGTCATAGCTTAGTATTCTTGTAAGCGGCGATGGGTTTGCAACTTGTCACGTACGGAATAACTAACTACTGTGCAATATGTGTCATGTTCGGACGTGCCTCTGACTACCCTCAAAGATCTAAAAGTAAATAGAGATCTGAGGAGATATCTAAACAATCTAGGGATTACAATTGTGACCATGTTTCATTCTTTCTTACATAGTTACATTTCTGATAGACTGGTAGAGTCACATAAATCTTTGAGTAGGTTTATTTAAAGAGGGGTAGTCAGAGGAACATCTAAACATATTAGGCACATGTTCCCGTTTTGCTGTATTCTGTACATGACAGGCTGGAGACTGGTAGAGTCACAGATATCTTTGAGGAGATCTATTTAAAGAGGGGTAGTCAGAGGAACATCTAAACATATAAGGCACATGTTCCCGTTTTGCAGTATTCTGTACATGACAGGCTGGAGACTGGTAGAGTCACAGATATCTTTGAGGAGATCTATTTAAAGAGGGGTAGTCAGAGGAACATCTAAACATATTAGGCACATGTTCCCGTTTTGCAGTATTCTGTACATGACAGGCTGGAGACTGGTAGAGTCACAGATATCTTTGAGGAGATCTATTTAAAGAGGGGTAGTCAGAGGAACATCTAAACATATTAGGCACATGTTCCCGTTTTGCAGTATTCTGTACATGACAGGCTGGAGACTGGTAGAGTCACAGATATCTTTGAGGAGATCTATTTAAAGAGGGGTAGTCAGAGGAACATCTAAACATATTAGGCACATGTTCCCGTTTTGCAGTATTCTGTACATGACAGGCTGGAGACTGGTAGAGTCACATAAATCTTTGAGGAAATCTATTTAAAGAGGGGTAGTCAGAGGAACGTCTAAACATAATATTCCCGTTTCCCACGGTAGTTAGTATTCTGTACGTGACAGGTTGCAAGCCTATCACCACTTATAAGAATAATCTATACACTAAGACACGTCGATATTTTTTATTCTGTTGTATACCGATTTCTTCATTATGTTGAGTGACTACAACAGTAAATATTGAAATCACAGGGATCATTTGAATCGTCTTACATACTAGGTGAGTCTAGGTGCCAATTCCAGTCCTATACCCAGTCCGAGATGAACTGACAAGAAACTCGCTGGGCCCTAGCGCTTTTTTGTACACATTTTTTTTCCATTTAAAAGAATACATGAGAATTGTTTTGTGAAGAATTTCACCATTAGTTTTATAGTTATTATCTGTTTCAGGTTCTCTGTGTCATACCAAAGGATTGGAGATTTCAATAAATAAAAATAAAAGTGGCAAGGAATACACTATGGACTCTAGCAATAAAGGAATAAGGGTGAAAGAGGCACGCACAGTGAGTGTAACAAAATGTAAAGCCAATAAAATAGCTAAGTTAGAAAATATTCTAGGTCACATTAAAAGTCTAGTTCAGAATAATGACAAACTTATAAGTCCTGGAGTACTTAAAAATAATGATAACTTAACTAATGATGGTGATAATGATAATGTAAATAGAACAGTTGATGGTGAAGATATCATAATGAAAGATAACGATGACAAAATAGTAAATGAAACCAGTAACGATGATATATATAAAAGTAGGACGATTAGTTCATCTGGTTCAGATATAAGTGTTAACGATGAGGACTTATTGCGAAATCTAGAATGCATAAACATACCAATACAATGTACAGATGGTAAAGAAAGTGATGTTATTAAGGATATTGATAAAAGTATTGACAATGATATTATTCCAATAGATAATAAGGAGATAGATCGACGATGCGATGAAGCTGAACAGAAATCGCTTAGTAGCTTCATTGAAAAAACTTTAGAAGTAAATAAATGCGATGAAAGAGTCAATATTATGAATAAACAAAAGAAATTAAATACAAACAAATCTGGCCATAGTACAAGATTTAAAGAGAGTAAAAGAAAGAAAAGTATTGTTGATACAAACGAAAAAACGGCTGAATCGAAAACGGAGGAAGAAATGTCTTCTGAATTAAAACATAAGAGTATACTTAAGAAACTTAAACAACAGGATGATATCCTAGACGTAAAACTTATAAAAACACCAACAAACGTCACCAATGAAGTGAAAATCTGGTCCAAATTAGACAATTTCAAAAGGCACAATTTTAAGCCCCAAGACTTTGATTCAGTTAGTGAGGTTATCGATGTCGAAGAAGAGTTACAATTCTCCATTATAGAATCTAGACTTAGTCCGGCAAAAGAACTTGACCCACTAGATATAAAAAACGAAACCATTTTAATAGATGACGATTCAAATGATGGTCTCGATACGAATTCGTCAGTAAATATAATTGAATCAGACGCAATTGAACAGTTAAATGACATAACTATCACTGCAATAACAGGAAACTATGAATCTTCTCATGAAGTTGCTGAACTCAATGTCATAAATGTAGAAGCGAGCGAACAAGTGGATGATGATGATGATGTTATAAAAGAAGATACTATTAGAATAGGTAATGTTCTAGATGTTAGACTCATAGAAACCTCTGACGATGATACGTTGCTAAAATTAAACCGCAAACGAAAATCGGCAGCAGGTTTATCAACCCCTCGAAAACAATACGCAAATAATGCGAAAAAGAATAAAAATACAACAAATATTGAAAATAAATTGCAGAGCTTAAAACAATTTCCAATAAAAACTATAGAATCCTTAGAACAATCTCTCAACCCGAATATTCATCAAAAATATATCGAGCAAATAAATGAAGATAGCAACAATAAAAACAATAGCCTTTTGAATATTATAAACTCAGCAAATGTCACTGATATTTTACGTTTAAACGATTTAGATGTGTCTCTTGTTGCAAGTCCTAGTCCGAAAAAAGATGAAAACAATGATGAAAATAACACTAAGAATGATCTTAGCATAACATTTGTAAATAAAACAGAAGATATAAGCATTGTTACTGCACCAATGGTTTTACCGACACTAATAAAGAATCCTACTAAACTAACGATGGAGTCGCCGAAATCGGTGATAAGCTCAAATTCAGAAAGCACTGTAGAATTGTCCGAAGGTACAATATCTGACACAAATATACAATTTCTGGACGAGTATGAAGATAATAAAAGTGTTTATCAAGAAGAATTAGATAGGAAAAGTGAAAGTGAATTAGAAGAACGTGATACTAAAGATAAAAAGATTGTAGAAGAACACAATAGAAACATAGCAATCGATGCCGATCAAAACGCCGACAGCAATAGTGTAGTTGATATCGAAAGTGAGAATAAAAGTTGCCAAGAAGATATTAAACCTGAAGAACAATATTTAGATACAAACGAAAATAACAAAATAGATGACGAATCAGAACAAAAAGAAATAAGTAACGAAAAATATATTGAAAATTGTGATAAAAATCAAGATAATAAAAGCATAAATTCACAAGACTTTGATGAAGAACAAAATACGGACACAAATAAAGAAGAATTAATAACTATATATAAAATAATAAGCAACACTGATAAAGATGAAAAGGCTACAGATAATAATGATGAAAATATTACTGACAATTTAGATATTGGTTAAGAAACTTCTAAAGCTCAGATATGTACAAATAAATTAGTAAAATATGATGATTAATGCGATCGAGATCCTTAAATTGAAGATACAATGGTTGTATCAATGTATTTTTCAAGTATTCTCTCAAACGGTAATGAATTTAGACTAAGTGCAGTCGATAACCTTAACTAGGATTGATGAATATTAGCTCTCCATATTCTCGATCAATAATAAAAAATAAAAGTGAAAGAATTACTTCGATAGTACCCTTACTTCTTAGTTTCCGATTTATAGAAGTAAACGTGCGATGCGGACTCCTATGATGCGTGTGTCGGTGTCGGAAATGTTAAGGAACTAAAATAAGGTCGATATCGTTAAAACTTGGTTTGAAAATCATTGCTGGGACTTCCGATTACATGGCCATTAATAATTATAATCTCTAAGCACTTCAAATCTAAAAAGTTTTGATACCAAGGTGAACTGTGGAAAGTTTTTTTTTCCACAGTTCACCCAGGTGAACAGAGGTGAACTGTGGAAAAAAAAACTTTCCACAGTTCACCCAGGTGGACTCAGGAGGTGGACGGTGGGCAATAACTGATATTTTCGATATTATCGACCTTATTTTAGTTCCTTATCATTTCCGATGTAGGTAAATGTATGAAAGGATACTATTCGAAAAAAGTTTTCGTAACTATTAAAAACTCATACTAGGGGTACCTACAGTTACATGTTACTGAATTTTATTACCATTAAATAAATTTGTAATTATCATGGGTAAAGATTTCAAACAACGCCATCTAACCGCAAACTAACCAAAACTCGTACTATGGGAACCAGATAGCTGATAGACTAATTAAATACTTTCTTTGTAAATTCATACATAAAAACAAAACAAACATTTGCGTTCATCACACAAATGTTAGTCCTGAGTGGGGATCGAACTCACAACCTGCAGCGCAGAAGGCAGAGCTACTAACAACTGAGCTGAGAGGCCAGCAAGAAATATTACAACAAATTTGTAATTAGCATGTGTGGCCTACATTATTGTAAATGTAGGCACACGTTATAACATGATCCTATGAAAATAAAATATTAATAAATATGCTAATTTTTCCGACTGTAATCTAACCTATTTCCTTAGACTTAGTACCTAAGTTGTAAGCAATATTATTGGTTGTCCTATGTATAATTCTTATGTAGTTACCTTATTTAAAGACTGATATTGTACATAACTAATTTGTACACGTGTACCGCTTATATACTTATAATTGTACCTATGACTGTAATAAAATAAATAAATTCTAAGTCTGTATATTATAGTTTTTTTTACCTGACTGCGAAGAAGATGGGTAATTAATGTGTTTGGGGTATGTATGCGAGTTTCTTTGCCTGTCGCTAGAGCTAAAAAAATATTGATGGTCAATTCACACAACGCCATCTAGCCCCTAACTAAGCAAAGCTTGTACTATGGAAACCAGATATCTGATGGATTAATTAGGCTTTTTTTTTGTGAATACATACATAGAATACATAATAGCACCCAGACACAGAACAAACATCTGCGTTCATCACACAAATGTTAGTTCTGGGTGGGGATCGAACCCACAACCTGCAGCGCAGAAGGCAGAGCTACTACCAACTGAGCTGAGGCCGGTCTGGACAAGCTAGACAGATTTTGACAATTGAGATGTTGGGATTCATCTGGATGAAAGTTTTTTCCAATTTTAGCACAATATTATTTTGAACTTAAACTAACTAAAGGTAGTTATAATGAAAGTAGGTTAATAGGTAGGTATGCTAGTTACTTTTGCTCTTGCCAAATAAAAGAAAACTTAATGAGTTGAAACATTTTAATGAAAAAAAATTGCATTAGTTAGGTACATTGCCTAATATTATAAACTCTTAAGTACTTATAATCTTATAAGTATCAGTTTTAAATCAAAATCATAATTTTACTTACTATTTAACCAACTATAATAACTATAGGAATACTAACTACTGTGCAAAATGTGGGCATGTACCAAATGTCATGTTTGGACTTGCCTCTGACTACCCCCTTTAGATATCCTCAAAGGTCTAAGTAACTAAAGATCTGAGGAGATATCTACCGAGCCTGGGGATTACTGACAGTCGTGATCATATTTTTTTTTTTTTTTTTTTTTAACCAACTCATTTAATACCTCATTTAGAAACATATAATATAGAAAATCAACAATAAAAAAATAACTATTCAACAAATTGCTTTCTTAAAATTAAATAATTACTGTACTTATAGCTTTTATTAATAACTAGCTTCCGACCTCGGCTTTGCTTGCGAGGCCCCTAGGTACATAACATTTAGCTAGCCTATTTTCATCCTGAAAGTTCATTTTACACATTGGTGAAAGAATTTTTCAATTTGGTCCAATAATTTCGGAGCCTATTCCACCAACCAGGATACAAAGTAAGCCAAAATAATTTTTATTGTCATAATCCCCACCAACCACGATACAAAATGTTGGTAGGGAAAACGCAAAAAAATATTTGCGCTTTGTCATAATTCCCACTGGTGGGGACAACTTAGTGGGGATTATGACAATATACCAATGTTAGTAGGTAAAACGCCAAACATATATTTTGAGTTTTGTCGTAATCCCCACTGGTAATCCCCACTGGTGGGGACAGCTTAGTGGGCATGTGCCAATGTCATGGATTAGTTTATTGCAAAATTTTATTTTGGATTTTCTGCGGTGTATTTGCCTGACAACTACGTCGCTCTGGTTTTTATATGTTTTCTCGTGTTATTTTGAGTTTTATTGCGTAATTTTGGTGGTTATTTTGCCAATAAAGCCCGGGTTCTTGACGCGAGTGTAAAGTATGTGAATTAGAGTGAATAGTTCTTTTCAAATTCCATCGGAGGAAATCCCGAAAATTTTCAACAAAACAGCCATCTTTTGTTTAAAATTGACTTGACTACTTGACTATGACTCTGTGACGTTGACAATACTTATAAATAAATACACTTGACACTGGCAAAATTGTTCTCTAAGAGACAGATGCCATAATTGAAGAAGAAGAAGAAGAAGAATTTTTTATTTTTATTTTTAACTACAAACTTAATCCACTGTGGCGTACTTCCCTTTCATCACAGTAGTTCGCAGAGAACCATTGACTCGATAAGTATCTTTTTATTTTATTGCGTTTTGTTATCTATAGTGTCATCATCACCTTCCGAAGCATCTTTATAATAATCCAAATGATTACCAAAATCAATCCTCTTTTCCAAATCTTCAAAATCATTAACATTCTCTCGGTCCATTTTGTTGAAAATCTTCAAAAACTGCCAAAACTCTATATCCTTCCCTCTAATGTTACTTTCAAAAAACTCTTTTAATTCCGCGTCGCATTTATGCTTTCTCGTTATAGGCTTAGGCATAGCAGTTCTATTAGATTTATTAAGCTTAATCTTTTTATCTTCAACCTTTTTATTTTTCTTACTAACTCTAGGTTTAAATGGCTTTGGATTATCTTCGTGTCTTCTTTTATGTAGTTTAAGAGCGCTGAAGCTTTGGCATATTTTGTCACATTTAAAACAAGGAAACATCATTTTAAGACCTTTCCTTTTTACTATATAATTCAACTGACCTAGCCTATCTATATCATTGTCGGTAATTTTACATTCGTATAGCTCTTTGTCGCTTAGCTCTGGTATTTCATCGTATTCTATATCTATAGCTTCTTTTTCAACTATCCAATCGTTCCCTTTCTTAACAAGTTTAGATTTAGCGATACTTTTATCTTTTACATCTCTTCGTATCTTATCGAGTTGGTTGCTAGCGATTTTATTAAGGATTACCACGCTTGGTATAACTTCTATAGAAGTACCGTTTACATCGTAACAATATTTAGATCCATTTTCGTTTTTTCTATCTTTGATTTTGTTGAAAGGTATTTTAACTGTGACGTCGTGTTTGTTTTTCATGTGGTTAGTTATACCTTTATAGCTGACATGGTTGCACATAGGACATTTGGTAAGAGTACGCTCGTTACATATGTCAAAATGTTCTTGACAGTGATCGACTAACGCTTGTTTTGTTGGGTAAAGCTGAAAAAGATTAAAAAAGGTTAAAAATAACGTAAATAACATTAATTTCATTCTCACTGTGCGATAGATAAAAAGGAAGCGAACGATTAAAAACTGTAATCTATTTTTTTATCGTAAAATTTGACTTTTCAAACCTACCTTGAAGCAAATATAGCATTGGAATGTTTTGAAATCTATTTTCCTCGCCTTTCCTGTCACTCCTTCATCACTATCACTATTTTCTTCCTTGTCCTTCTCTTCATACTTGTCATTCTTTCCGTCTCTGTTATTTTGACATCTCTTATTGATAGTCTTTCTTGCAGGTCTAACTCGTCTTTTTAGAAGTGGTTGATCAGAATCTTCGTCATTGGTTATTGTATTAAAATTATCAGCTGTTTTGATGTTTATAATGTCATTATTATCAACTTTTTGTAAGACATCCTGGTGCATATTATCATTATTAATATTATCATTATTAATATAATCGTTATTTGTATTATGTTCTAGTATAACATTCAGATCTTTAATGTTGACATTACTTGTACGATGGTCTAGTATATCACTGTTAGTATTAGTTGTGTGATTATCTTGTTCACTATTATGGTGTACACTATGATCATCAATACTTGTTTCACACTCACGTATCTCTTGATTCTTGTCATTGTTTTCAGTTTTATCACTACTGTCATTCACTAAATTATCTTCTGGATCATTGTTACGGTTATCTGTATCATCTTCAACATTATCATTTATAAGATGACTGTGATCTTTATTAATATCATTACTTATATGATAGTCATGTTCTATATTATCGTTTTCACTATTATCTTCAATGATATTCGTTTCACTATTACAACTTGGTCTATCATCAATGTTATTTGAGTCACTTTTCTCATTTAATACATTTTCATTAAGCACTTCATCACTAGATACATTTTTACCAGGATCTTCACCATCATCATCAGTTAACTTGTTAACAATATGTTCATCATCAGACTCATTACCAAGTGTATCATCAACTAGACTTTCGGCCACATCAATTTCTATGGGATTTGCGTGACTTGTTTTATCATTCGCTTCAGTAGTTTTGTTATCTTCATCCTTCTTTTTGAAGTATTTTATTTTTACTTGTTCTGAAATATATAATAGTTATTATTCGTTGACGTAATTAAATTGCTATAAATAATGTTTCATTAGATCTGCAAAAATATGGCTCTAGGCGAGAATCGAACCTACCTCTTAACTGGCCAAGCTTAACTTTCTCCTTAGCCAATGCGTCTTTCATTCTAGCATTATACATATCTCTGACTCTTCTCAGCTCAATCAACTCTTCTTTCTCCTTCTCCACTCTCAGCTCAGTTTCCTCTTTCTCTCTCTTCCTCTTTTCAATCTCCTCCTTTTTGCGTTTCTCGCGTAACGCCTTTTCTCTTTCGATTTTTTGCGTTTTCATTAATATTTTTTTGATCCGTTTCTTTACATTTTCATTTTGCTCTTCATCAATATCATAGCATTCATCTGAAACAGAACAGGAAAATTAAAATACAGAAATGGGCCGATTCTCCTCTACAGTTTCATCACTGTTCTCACTATTCGTCATTGTTCGCAACGAACAATATTGGTTATCTCGTAAAGTATTAGTTAATTTTAATTGATTCAATAACAAGCTTCTGGGGCCTCACCATGAATTCATAATACATTACCGAATCAGTATTAAATTGTTATTTCGTACCATGACCTATGCAAATTGTATGGAAGTAGTGTTACATTAAAACGGAATCGTTCTGGAAGACTTCGTGGTAAGGCCCCTGACCACGGCTTCGCCCGCGGCACCATGTAAAACAAAAAAAACCATCCCGCGGGAATCGTACTTTTCCGGGATAAAAACTAGCATATCTGCTATTCCAGACTATAATCTATATCTGTGCCATAAGATATAAAAGTAGAGGTAGACCTAAGTAAAGATGGATGGACTGTGTGAAAGAGGATATGTGTAAGAGGGGAGTGAGTACTGAGATGACGGATGATAGGGGAGAGTGGAGGAAGAGAACCTGTTGTGCCGACCCCACCAGTGGGATAAGGGCAGGAAGATAGTATCTATATCTGTGCCAAATTTCATCCAGATCCGTTCAACCGTTTCAGCGTGAGAGAGTAACAAACATACATCCATACATTCTTACAAACTTTCGCGTTTATAAATCTAAATATATATAACTCAAAGGTGACTGACTGACTGACTGACTGACATAGTGATCTATCAACGCACAGCCCAAACCACTGGACGGATCAGGCTGAAATTTGGCATGCAGGTAGATGTTATGACGTAGGCATCCGCTAAGAAAGGGTTTTGATTAATTCCACCCCAAGGGGATAAAATAGGGATGAAAGTTTGTATGAAAAGTCGCGATTTTCGACATTCACGCGGGCGAAGCTGCGGGCATCAGCTAGTTTATAATATTAGTAAAATAAGATAAACGCACTGTTTTCTTCCTTCTCCTGCTTAGTAAATACATTTCTTATGAAGAACTCGTCAAAGTCGACCTCTTTGGAAGGTTCTCTGTTCCGTAACACCGACTCCGCAATGTCCTCTGACAGCACGCGCTTCGAGTAGTCTAGAGACTCATCATTTGCATTGTCTGTAAAAAAAATAGCCTTTAATAGTTCAATAATTTTACATTAGTCTAATTAGCTTCAATCGTTCGAGCAGTCAGATTCAACTCCCTGAGCAGGCGGTTACAACCGCTCAAGCAGTCAGATTCAACAGCTCGAGCATTCAGATTCGACTTTCGACCGCCTGAGTAGTTGGCTTCAATCGTTCGAGCAGTCAGATTTAACCGCTCGAGCAGCCAGTTTCAACCGAATTAACAGTCGGTTACAATAGCTCGAGCAGTCAGATTCAAGCGCCTAAGTAGTTGGCTTCAACCGTTCGAGTAGTCGGTTTCAACCGCTCGAGCAGTCAGTTTCAACCGAATTAACAGTCGGTTACAATAGTTCGAGCAGTCAGATTCAACCGAATTAACAGTCGGTTACAATAGCTCGAGCAGTCAGATTCAACCGAATTAACAGTCGGTTACAATAGCTCGAGCAGTCAGATTCAACTGCCTGAGCAGTCGGCTACAACCGCTCGAGCAATTGTGTATAATTATATGTTATGAATAAGTGTCATATTTTTGATACATTTTACTTAATGTTTTAAGGAAATAGTTTTTTTCTATAATATTATAAAGAGGAAAGTTTTATATTTTTGTATTTTTGTTTGTAACGAATAAACTCAAAAACTACTGGACCGATTTCAAAAATTCTTTTACCGTTAGAATGCTACATTATTCCTGAGTAACATAGGCTATATTTTATGTAGGTACCTCGCGAGCAAAGCCGCGAGAGGAAGCTAGTGTAAAATATAATTATTGTTATTTACCTTCAACTTTATCCATTTCCAATAGTTGTATGTCTTCGTAGGAGTCGGCTTCGATCTGCTCGACTTTTATTTCGACAGCTGGTTTGTCTCTCTCTTCCCTGAAAACATGGTCTTTTAAACGAGTGTGGTGAGAGTTTTGACTGCCCTCACAGCTCAGTTGGTAGTAGCTCTGCCTTCTGCGCTGCAGGTTGTGGGTTCGATCCCCACCCAGGACTAACATTTGTGTGATGAACGCAGATGTTTGTTCTGTGTCTGGGTGTTATGTATTCTATGTATGTATTTACAAAAAAATCCTACTAATATTATAAACACGAAAGTTCGTAAGAATGTAAGGATGTCTGGATGTATGTTTGTTACTCTTTCACGCTGAAACGGCTCAACGGATCTGGATGAAATTTGGCACAGATATAGATTATAGTCTGGAATAATACATAAGCTACTTTATATCCCGGAAAAATGTACGGTTCCCGCGGGATAAATTTGTTTTTGTTTTTTAAGGTATCACGCGGGCGAAGCCGTGGGCGGAAGCTAGTAATGTATAATTAATCTATCAGCTATCTGGTTCCCATAGTACAAGCTTTGCTTAGTTTGGGGCTAGATGGCGTTGTGTGAACTGTCCACCAATATTTATTTACTAGCTTCCTCTCGCGGCTTTGCTCGCGAGGTACCAACATAAAATATAGCCTATGTTACTCAGGGATAACGTAGCATTCTAACGGTGAAAGATTTTTTGAAATCGGACCAGTAGTTTTTGAGTTTATTCGTTACAAACAAAAATACAAAACTTTCCTTTTTATTATATTAGTATAGAAAACGCACCTCAGATGCTCTGCATTTGACACAAATGTCTTCAATTTTTTTATATTCCACATGCCACTTTCCTCACGATGTTTTTCATCACCGTTTGAAGGTGCTGGTAGTATATGGTACTTACTTATACACTCGTGAAGATTTCCTTGTGATCTTGTATTTCACATTATGAGCAGTACGGTAATGCGATTTGAGATAAGCATGGCGTTTGTAGACTGTATTAGTATCACATATCTTACATTCCAAATCCTGTAAAATAATCACAACAAAAACATGTGAATACAAAATTTAAAAAACCCCCCGACATCTAAACCTTACCCTAACATGACATACCTATTTAAAGTCATGGTTACCTTACCATGTCCTTTCAATATCATTGAAGTAACACGGCACCAAATTTAGAATATATAGGACATATGGAAGGTAGTCAGATCCCCTCATCAACTAGTAAAGAGCTGATGATCTTCAAACAGCTGAACAGATTTTCATGAAACATGGCTGAGAGTACTCGAGATAAAATTATCTATGACACAAAAAAAAATTAACCGAAAATAGACACGTTAAACTTATAACACGCCTCTTTTTTGTGGGGGGTTAAAAAACATAATGTGAATACAAAATTTAAAAAACCCCCCGACCTGATCAGGTCATTGTTACCTTACCATACTCTTTCAATATCTTTCTTACTCATGTCATCTTTCACACAGTCCCCTAACATGTATTATTTAAAGTCATGGTTACCTTACCATAATACTATATTTATTTATTTAATTTTATAAACGTGAAAGTTTGTAAGAATGTATGGATGTTTGGATGTATGTTTGTTACTCTTTCACGCTGAAACGGCTGAACGGATCTGGATGCAATTTGGCACAAAAAAAAAAAAAAAAAAAAAAAAAAAAAAGATCACGACTGTAATCCCCGGGCTCGGTAGATATCTCCTCAGATCTTTAGTTACTTAGATCTTTGAGGATATCTAAAGGGGGTAGTCAGAGGCAAGTCCAAACATGACATTTGGTACATGCCCACATTTTGCACAGTAGTTAGTATTCCGTACGTGACAGGTTGCAAGCCCATCGCCGCTTATAAGAATACTAACCTATGAAATTAAGAGCACTGGCATTGCGCACATAAATTTTTCCAATGGAAAAACTCATTGGTGCACGACCAGGTTTGACCACCTTCGGATCGTGAGGCAGGGGTGCTACCACTGCACCACCAGCGCTCTTACTTAATTTATTCTATTTCTTAATTTGGCACAGCTATAAGTTATAGTATGGAATAGCACATAGGCTACTTTTATCCCGGAAAAATGTACGGTTCCCGCGGGATAGATTTGTTTTTGTTTTTCAAGGTACCACGCGGGCGAAGCCGTGGGCGGAAGCTAGTGTATCATGAAGACAAGTTAGCTACAATACTTACATTGTCATTAGAATGCCCATATTTGATATGCATCACTATACTTGGCTTATTGTGTGTCACAAGTCCACATATATCACATATGTATTTAAACTCATGTTTATATACATGTTTGGTTTGTATGTGTTTTACAAGATAATTCTTTGAGTAGAATCTGGAAAAAAAAATAGATCAAACTAAGACCAATAGACTATGAACCATAAGTGTCATGGACCATTAGTGTGTCATGGACCATTAGTGTGTCATGGACCATCAATATAGTAAACCCATTAATGTATCATACCATACACAAGTCAAATTTTGTCTTTTAAAGAGTGAGTGCAATACTGCATACATATTGGGGCCCTACCACAAGTTCTTACAAACCGTAATGTTTCACAAATGTCAAATTTAAAGCTTAAAGTATTATAACTTTATGACGACCTCAGTGGCGCATCGGGAAAGAGTCCGCCTGCAACGCAAGAGGTTGCGGGTTCGATTCCCGCCTCGGAACAAATTTGTGTACGATCTGCAGAACTTTGTTCCGTTGGTCTGGGTGTGTATGTATAATAAAAAAAATATCTATCTATGTACCTATATAATGTATTAAATATATCAGTTATCTAGTACCCATAACACAAGCTTTAAGTAGCTTACTTTGGGGCTAGATGATGCTGTGTGGATTGTCCAGCATTATTTATTTTTTTATATACACTCGAGAGCATAGAAATCGCACACCCCCTACATTTTCATTTTGACTCTTATTATTTTTTAAATTAAAGTTTGGTTGCAATTATAACTTAAATTAAATTAAAGTACACACTGTTAGCTTCCTAAAAACCCATAATGTCTAGCCTTGACCTTCGAAATCATAACAATGGCAACTTAACAACAGAATGGCCTAAATTAGCTCGTTTCAGGTAGCTCAGTTTGTGGGACTTTGAGCAGGTATAAAAAGTTAAAAAAACAATAAATTTGTGAATTTTACGATTTATTGATACAAGGTATTGCCTCCCCTAGCCTTAATAACAGCTTCCATTCGATGTTTCATTGAAGAAATCAATTTTTTTACGAAATCCTGCGGTATGCTGTCCCATTCTTCCTTGATCGCGGTTTGAAGCTCTCTGAGACTCGTAGGCGCTGCGTTTCTGGCTCTTACTCGTTTCTTTAGTTCGTCCTATAAGTGCTCAATGGGATTGAGATCTGGGCTTCGAGCAGGCCACGCCATAACGGTTACTTCAACCTCCTCCAAGTACTGGCGGACTATAGCAGCGGTGTGTGGTCTAGCGTTATCCTGCATAAAAACGAAATTTTCGCCGATAAATCCCGAAAAGGGCACAATATGTTCTTCCAGGATCTCCTCGACGTAACGTTAAGAAGTTAATCCACCCGATCGACAGTCGGTATCGGGCCCTGTGATGAAGACAAGTTCAGTTTTCGCTTCCAGTGAAATGCCTCCCCAGAACATACAGGAACCACCGCCGCATGCGACCCGTTCGGAGATGCAGCATTGAGCGAAACGCTCACCGGATCTTCGGTAGACTCTACCACGTCCGTCGTTACCATGGAGACACATCCTGCACTCGTCAGAGAAGAGGACTGCCTGCCATTGACCTATAGTCCAATTAACGTGATTTCGAGCAAACTGAAGGCGTGCTTGTCTGTGCGCTGGGGTCAATTTGGGGCCAGTTGCTGGTCTGTGCGCTGTCAGGCCTCCTTCGGCTAGTCTTCTTCTGACCGTCCACCGACTGACTTCCACTTCTCTAACTTCCTGGAGCTGCTGTACGAGTTGAACTGCATTCAACCGGCGATTTCGTAGTGATGTATTCACAAGAAAACGGTCATCGCGCTGTGTTGTCGCACGTTTTCGGCCTGTTCCTGGTCTCCTGGTATAGCCACCAGTTTGCTGATATCGCTGGTATACACGTCGAACAGTATATCTGCTCAAATTTAATTGACGAGCCACTTGACTTTGGTTCTGTCCAGCTTCGATTAGTGCAACCACTTGAGACGCTGCTTTCGGTGTGGTATCCATTTTCTTGTTTAGAGTGATGACGTATTCGTTAAAGGACCTTTCTGACTGAGAGTTGGTATGCAAATGATGTCATTTCAATCATCCCTTATCCATTTATACCTGCTCAAAGTCCCACAAACCGAGCTACCTGAAACGAGCTAATTTAGGCCATTCTGTTGTTAAGTTGCCATTGTTATGATTTCGAAGGTCAAGGCTAGACATTACGGGTTTTTAGGAAGCTAACAGTGTGTACTTTAATTTAATTTAAGTTATAATTGCAACCAAACTTTAATTTAAAAAAAAATAAGGGTCAAAATGAAAATGTAGGGGGTGTGCGATTTCTATGCTCTCGAGTGTATTTATTTATAACTTCAATCAATTAGCACTCTGTTGTTACTTAAGCTTTATAGATATTATTGTAGCTAATGGTGTAACGGAATAAATAAAATATATTAAACAGGGGTTTACTTAGAGCCGCAGTAGTGACACTCGACGTTGCGCGTTCTCTCTAGATGCATGATTCGCTCGTGTCGCCTCACGTGCGCCTTACGCGCAAACTTACGTCCGCAGTACTCGCACGGATGGTGTAACTTCGGGTCGTGGAGTACAGAGTGCTTCTTAAGACTGTTCTGAAAAAAAAAACTGGAATTTAAACAACGGGGATCGATTCTCTTCAACAGTCTCGTCATTGTTCGCAACAAACGATTTTGGTTATTTCGTAAAATATTAGTTAACATTAAATATTCGTGAAATAACTTATTATCAAGCAATTTTTTATTGCTCCATCTACATATTTTCCGTTTGTTTATTGCCTGTAGTACCTTTCACAATGTCTGCTGTGCGCTTATACTCTGTATTGTTAAACTGAGTCACAGGCTCCCTCGATACAGGCATTGCCTAGTGAGGGAACCAATAATACGGCTTTGGATTAGATTAAGTTCTCTGCAGAATAAGAGTGTTGTCTATCTCCTAGTATTTTCTATTGTTACTTACATGTTTAGGATACTCTGTTCTTGCTGTAATAAATATTTTTTCATTTTCATTTTTCATATATGCTATCAGCTTGAATGTGTCATCGACCATCAATGTGACGGTCATGAGTCATGAGCTATTTGTGTGTCATTGACCATCAGTGTTATTAATCATTTGTGTGTCATCGGCCATGAGGTATTTGTGTGTCATTACCATTGGCTATATGTGTTATGGCTAATTTATGTGTCATCGGTCATCAGAGTGACGGTCACAGCTATTTGTGTGTCATTGACCATCAAAGTTATTAATCATTTGTGTGTCATCGGCCATCAGTGTGGCGGTCATGAGCTATTTGTGTGTCGTTGAGTATCAGTGCTAGGTCATTTGTGTGTCATCGGCCATCAGTGTGGCGGTCATGAGCTATTTGTGTGTCGTTGAGTATCAGTGCTAGGTCATTTGTGTGTCATCGGCCATCAGTGTAATGGATAATTGGTGTGTCATGGGCCATTAGGGTTGCCTACCTTGTCTTTAAACGCCAGTTTACACCCAGGATGCACGCATCTGAATGGTCTGTCGTCTAGATGCGTACGCATGTGTGCAGCCAAGTTGTGTTTGTTCAAGAGACGGCGTCCACAGATGGGACAGTTGCATATTAGCGCTCGCTTGTGGATTGCGTTCTGTGGAGAGTATACGAATGACTGTCTAAACTAATATCATTATACATATTATTATTATCCTTTATAAACGTTAAAGTTTGTAAGAATGTATGGATGTATGTTTGTTACTCTTTCCCGCTGTAACGGCTGAACGGATCGGGATGAAATTTGGCACAGATATTTATCATAGTCTGGAATATCACATAGGCTTTTAATTTTTTATTCCGGAAAAATGTACGGTTCCGTACAGTAAACGTAAACGTAAGGTTAGGATTCTAAAAAAAATAAAACAAACCATCATTATAACATATTCATTAATACACCTTGGGTTACATTATTGAAGTTTTAGTAGGGATCCCTATTTTTTTCTAGTAATAAACATAACCCATGTTACTCAGGGATAATGTAGCATTCTAATGGTGAAAGAATTTTTGAAATCGGTCCAGTAGTTTTAGAGTTAATTCGTTACAAACAAAAATACAAAACTTTCCTCTTTATAATATAAGTATAGATAAAGAAGTATAGATAAATAAGAGTACCTGGGTTTTTTTTAGGTAAACGACGTTTTAAAAAAAATGAAACCTAGCTAGATCGATTTATCGCCCCCGAAACCCCCTGCATACGAAATTTCATGAAAATTGCTGGAGCCATTTCCGAGATTCCGATTATATATATACAATACTTACAATATGATTATATACTTACAATATGCACATTTCTTTGTGCGTTTGATTTGAATAATTTATCGCAGTCACTACAAGGGAATTTCTTCATATCAATATCCAGATGTGTCTCCGATATGTGAATTTTCAATGCCATTCGGGATTTGCACCTGTTAATAAATAAATAATAAGCACTGGTGGTGTAGTGGTAGCACTGTCTCACATTCGCAAGGTCGTAGGTTCAAACCTGGTCGTGCGCAAATTAGTTTTTCTATTCGAAAAATGTATTTGCGGAATGCCAATGCTCTTAAACGGTGAAGGAAAACACCGTGAGGAAACCTGTCGTAGAACCTAAATAGTCCGGAGACATTAAGCTGAAGGACTAATGTACAACTCCAATCCTAAATATATATAACTCAAAGGTGACTGACTGTCTGACTGACATAGTGATCTATCAAAGCACAGCCCAAACCACTGGACGGATCGGGCTGAAATTTGGCATGCAGGTAGATGTTATGACGTAGGCATCCGCTAAGAAAGGATTTTGATTAATTCTACCCCCAAGGGGATAAAATAGGGGATGAAAGTTTGTATGAAAAGTCGCGATAATCGACATTCACGCGGGCGAAGCTGCAGGCATCAGCTAGTCAACAATACAATCTTAAACAAAACAATACAATCCTAAATCTCCATATCCCAAGGTTTGCTGGAAGAGAACTCTTTTTAGGGTTAAGCTCGCCTGTGTACATGCCACTACTTTTAAGTTTTATAATGTACGAGCTGATGCCCGCAGCTTCGCCCGCGTGAATGTCGATTATCGCGACTTTTCATACAAACTTTCATCCCCTATTTTATCCCCTTGGGGGTAGAATTAATCAAAATCCTTTCTTAGCGGATGCCTACGTCATAACATCTACCTGCATGCCAAATTTTAGCCCGATCCGTCCAGTGGTTTGGGCTGTGCGTTCATAGATCACTATGTCAGTCAGTCAGTCAGTCACCTTTGAGTTTTATATATTTAGATAATCTGTGTACAAAGTATAAATAAATAAACTATTAATGAAACTCTCACTGGGACACGGCCGCGACACAGGCTTAGTTTATAGTATATTATTTACCCTTTGAAATTGTTATTCTTTGTGTTTTTGTGTTACGTTTTATAGAAATAAATGATCTTATATTATCTTATATACTTAAGTTCATCTTTTCTTATTCTTCATCTATAAAATGTAAATCCATTATTGGTCATAAGAAGAAAATCTTTTTAAGTATTAAATAGATTAAGGACTGTGGATTTTGTAACACAAATAAAACAAAAAATTAAAAAAGTTTTTTAAAACCCTTGGATATCTTGTGTTATTCCTGCCATCTGTGTGTGAGTTACAAAAATCTTTATTCTTTATTACATTGTGTGACGAAAGAAATCTCTGGAGCGTAGGTACTCCCTTTACCCACTGGTTAGGCATGAGTTCGATTTAAGAAAACGAATCTGTAACCCGATTTCAGTTAGAAATCGAATCGTATCGATATTCCGATATTTTATTAGGAACAAACTGATTTTAGAAAACTTAAAAACAACACCCACCACGAAAACGCTATCCAAAACCAAACCAAACCAAAAAACAAAACTGTCGAAAATTCCCTTGATCTCTTTCACTCTCAGCAGTTGTTTGGCAGAGTGAAAGTGATAGAACGAAAATTCGCTTGATCTCTTTCACTCTCAGTAGTGTTTTGGCGGAGTGAAGGTGATGGAATGAATTTATGAAAACGTAGGAACCTGAGTTTTCATAAATTCGTTCTGTCACTTTCACTCTGCCAAACCACTGCTGAGAGTGAAAGAGATCGGGCGAGTATTCGACAGTTTTGTATTCCGCTCCACTATCCGCGGAACAAGTTTGCGTACGATCTGCAGAAATTTGTTCCGTTGGTCTGGGTGTTTTCTATGTATAATAAAAAATATCTATCTATGTATTATAATGTATTAAATATATCAGTCATCTAGTACCCATAACACAAGCTTTGAGTAGCTTACTTTGGGGCTAGATGATGCTGTGTGGATTGTCCAGCATTATTTATTTATTTTATTTATCCGCTTCTGAAATCGATTTCCAAAATCGGTTTTTGAGATAGATTTTAAAATTAGAAATCGGCTTTGTACGCCCATGCCTACAACTGGTTCTGAATTTCTAACTTACCCTTTATCACAAATAGTGCATTCGTATATTTTTTCCATTCCCATATGTCTGAATGTGTGTTTGCGCAATGCCGAAGAATCGCGACATGCGTAATCGCAGAACGAACAGTGAAACGGCTTCTCATCTGAAAATATCTCTGGTCATAGAGCCTGGAGGGTGGGTACTGTTGAAATGCTACCGCTGGTCGTAGAGCTTTTACATTTGGAGGGTGGATACTGAACATTGGTTAACATTTCACACGTCATCTAGTCCCAAACTAAGCAAACTAATCCTACTAATATTATAAACGCGAAAGTTTGTAAGGATGTCTGGATGTATGTTTGTTACTCTTTCCCGCTGAAACGGCTGAACGGATCTGGATGAAATTTGAAAAATAGATTATAGTCTGGAATAGCACATAGGATACTTTTGATCCCGGAAAAATGTACGGTTCCCGCGGGATACATTTGTTTTTGTTTTTCAAGGTACTACGCGGGCGAAGCCGTGGGCGGAAGCTAGTACAATGTAAACTAAAGCTTGTATTATGGGAACTTTGTTATGTACAAAATAAAAGAGGGTGTCAACGTTTTTTATGCTCAGTTCCACTATGCCCTACCCCGAGCAGTAGGTTCGTTAGGTTGCTATGTAAAAATATACAAATCCGAATTGCCCTATCCCGAGCAGTAGGTTGGTTAGGTTGATAGATTATTAGACATTATTGTTTTTGTAAATACATACATAGAAAACATAATTACACCCAGACACATTATCAACTAGTACTTATTGCAAAATTAAAAAAAACCCGACTGAATGTAACTGAAACAAGATTTTTACAGCCGCAATATAGATTTATAGATTTTTCGTCATTTTATATAGCCTATGTTACTCTAGTGTTCCAGGCGACAACAACACTTTATTTGTCGAAATCCGTCGAGCCGTTTGAGCGACAGACAAAGGAACTTACATACATACACCCCATGTACATTACCCTCCTTCGCTTCGCAGTCGGGTTATAATGAGAGACGATTGGGTACGTAGTAAAATTGAGTTCATTTTATTTCATTTCTGAAAATACCGTTGGTCGTAGAAAAAAAAAAAAAAATATATAAATAAATATGATCACGACTGTAATCCCCAGGCTCGGTAGATAATCTCTTCAGATCTTTAGTTACTTAGATCTTTGAGGATATCTAAAGAGGGTAGTCAGAGACAAGTCCAAACATGACATTTGGTACATGCCCACATTTTGCACAGTAGTTAGTATTCCGTACGTAACAGGTTGCAAGCCCATCGCCGCTTATAAGAATATTAACCTATGACACATACCTTCGAATTTTTGGTTCTAGGGTATGCCGGTTTCCTCACGATGTTTTCCTTCACCGTTTAAGAGCACTGGCATTGCGCACATACATTTTTCGAATGGAAAAACTCATTGGTGCACGACCAGGTTTGAAACCACGACCTTCGGATCGTGAGGCAGGGGTGCTACCACTACACCACCAGCTCTAGCAGCTCTGGATACATATTATCATACTCTCAGCTTAGTCTGCCGTATCCGCAAAGACATGGTGTTTTTCTTCACCATTTGTGAGTACTGATAGAGTACATATAGCAAACAAAACGATAAAGCAATAGGCAATTTGTACTTCATTAGAGTAATTGCCTTGATTCTGGGTAGCAGTCGCGAAAGCTAATTTTAGATTAGGTCACGTCTCTTTCGTTTTTGTGCAGAGATTTTGCACGATTCTTGAGACGATATATCGATATTTTATTATTAGTATTAGACGGGTATTTATCGCGTTTAAATTACCTTATATTTTCCCGACGTTTCGACAGGTTTGCACGCTTCAGTCTACCCGTGACCACGACAGCGTGCAAACCTGTCGAAACGTCGGGAAAATATAAGTAAGTCTCCCTATATATAAGTTACTCTATGAATATAAGGTAATTTAAACGCGATAAATACCCGTCTAATACTAATAATAATGTGTTCAGATCGCGTAAGTTTAAAAGTACATATATCGATATTTTGCAGAGTAGGCGCCCAGAATATACCTGTAATTGTGTACCGTTTTACGAGCGTCTGTTACACCTAATTACAATCACACCACTAATTATGACGTTTTGTTTTTATTCGAGATTATTCTTAAAATGTTATTGTTGATCATGATTCTAATACAAGCCGGTAAATATGAAAAATCAATTTCAAAAATAATTTATTCAATAAAATCACAAGGATCACTTTGAAACGTCTTACATCGATCTGCAGAAATTTGTTCCGTTGGTCTGGGTGTTTTCTATGTATAATAAAAAAATATCTATCTATGTATTTAATGTATTAAGTAAATATATCAGTTATCTAGTACCCATAACACAAGCTTTGAGTAGCTTACTTTGGGGGTAGATGATGCTGTGTGGATTGTCCAGCATTATTTATTATTTATTTATTTATTTACATGCGATGAATGTAGTGCCAATTCCAACCTAACCCAAGTACGAGAAGAAACTACTAGCTTCCGCTCGCGGCTTTGCCCGCGTGGTGCATTGTTAATAGCCTGTATGCTATTCCAGATTATAATCTATATCTGTGCCAAATTTCATCCAGATCCGTTCAGCCGTTTCAGCGTGATTGAGTAATAAACATTCATACATCCATCCAAAATTTCGTATTTATAATATTTGTAATTTCCGCACGTGGCTCCGCTTGCGTGGTACCGTGGTACTATTCGGATTAAACGTAGCCTACCTATGTTCTATTCCAGACTATAATATATCTCTGTGCCAAATTTCATCCAGATCCGTTCAGCCGTTTCAGCGTGAACAATTAACAAACATACATCCACACATTCTTACAAACTTTCGGGTTTATAATATTAGAAGGATTTAATTGGCTGAGTAATTATTTGACTGTTTGGTGTTTTTAGAAGCTAGAGTCTTTTGTCATGATTCCCACGCCCAACCGTGGGAACCACTAGGGTACGCATGCCCTATAAGCTGTGCTAACGTGATAACTGCGATGAAAAAGTAAGTAAATAAAAAAATTAGGACCCCCCCATCTGGCAGTGATCTGGATCTGATGAGCTATCTATAAATCGTTTGTAACGATCCATAGATAGCTCAACTATTAAATATACATATAGTTATATAATATTCTAGCTGTTATCAGTGTTACTTTGACAGCAAAAATCCATCAATATAGCATATTAATTATGATATTATTGATATTAGTCAATTGGAATATATCTATGAAGTGCAAAAAGAGGCGGTCACCCATCCAAAAACTGACTGTACCTAGCGTTGCGTAACCATGCGTTCCCCATAAAAACTTTGAACCCCTATTTCAGTTGAATATTATTTTTTAAGACAGAAGATAGCGTATGTCCGTCTCCAGGATATAATCTATCTCCTTGCCAATTTTTGATTACGATCCGTTTAGCCGTTTCGTCGTGAAAAGGTAACAAACAGAGATTTGAGCATTTATAATATTAGTATGGATATAATGTGTATATTTGTGAGTCGGACAGCAACGTAAGAATTTTATTATTATACTAACTTCCGCCCCCGGCTTCGCCCGCGTGGTACCTTAAAACCAAAAACAAATCTATCCCACGGGAACCGCACATTCTTGCCGAATCAAAAGTAGCTTGTGCTATTCCAGACTATAATCTATATCTGTGCCAAATTTCATCCAGATCCGTTCAGTCGTTTCAGCGTGAAAGTAACAAACATACATCCATACATTCTTACAAACTTTTGCGTTTATAATCTTATACCTTTAAACGAGCAATTCTTATATATATAATCGGAATGTCGGAAACGGCTCCAGCGATTTTCATGAAATTTAGTATGCAGGGGGTTACAGGGGCGATAAATCGATCTAGCTAGGTTTCATTTTCCAAAAAACACGATTTACCAGAAAAAAACCCGAGCAAAGCTCGGTCATCCAGGTACTATTAGTAAAATACGTTAATATTGAAATTCAGATTCAATTAATTCTATTTCAGATTGAAAACTCAAGACTACGGTGAATTATTATTTAAGTACCAAGTAATGGATAAAACTAATGAAAAATCTCAAAATCACAACGATACGAATAAATACACAAAATATAAAAACATTTCAAACGAAAACCAGGATAAAACTTACGGAAATATGAGAAAAAATATGATATCCAAAGCAGAGATTAAACTATACGAGAGATACTACAAGATATTAAACAATGAGAATGTAGTGAGAGATTTGAAAGCAGAATATAAAGCTGCTATAGCCTCTTTGAAGGAATGTTACGCTCAAAACGAAGTGAAATATACGTTTCTTAAGAAATTTAATAAGATGTGCACAAGACGGTTTAATATCGAATCGGATTTTTTAGATAAATTCACTTCAGTGCTTAATAGATATACAAATACAATACCTTTTACTAAGGAATTAACTGCTGTGAGTATAGAAATATTAAAGACTAGCTTCCGCCCGCGGCTTCGCCCACGTGGTACCTTAAAAACAAAAACATCGCTATCCCACGGGAACCGTACATTTTTTCGGGATAAAATGTAGCCTATGTGTTATTCCAGACCATAATCTATATCTGTGCCAAATTTCATTCAGATCTGGTCAGCCGTTTTAGCGTGAAGGAGTAACAAACATACATCCACCCATCCATCCATACATTCTTACAAACTTTCGCGTTTATAATATTAGTAGGATATAGCAAACCGTATGTATTCGGTATTGAGTAACGGGTACCTACGCCATTTGGAACCGAGTATCGAGTCGTTGATACATCGATACTAAGTAGATCGATTTATCATCGACGGTTTCATTTTTAGAAATCGTCGTTTTATCTGTTTTCAGCAAAAAAAACGATTTACCAAAAAAACACATAATTATAAGTAGGTACCTTCTATAATTTAACAAAGTAATACGCGAGCGAAGCCGCGGGCGGAAGCTAGTATTATAAAATACATATTTTAATTATATTTTGTTTATAACATTTTAATATAAGTTCTCATAAAAGCGGCTAAGCTTGCAATGCAACCTATAACGTACTGTGCAATGTGGGCATGTGCCAAATACCATGTTTGGACGTGCCTCTTTAGTTACCCTCAAAGATCTTAGTAACTAGAGATCTGTAGGTCTACCATGAGTTTTCACAATCTACACTCGCTAGCGACTGCAGTTTAAAAAATGTATGAAAAACTTGTACAGCGCCTCTAGCGTATAGTTGGGTACTAAAACGTCACGTAGCTAACTATCCTACGTCACAGCGTACTACAGCGACTGTAGTTTGCGCTTGATTAATTTGCTTAGAATTTGGTACCACGAGTAACAATTTTGACAAATGTCATAGTAACGTACTATACTACTGTAGTAACGTCAGCCGGGGATTTTCTGCGGTGTATTTGCATGACAACTACGTCGCTCTGGTTTTTATATGTTTTCTCGTGTTATTTAGAGTTTTATTGCGTAATTTTGGTGGTTATTTTGCCAATAAAGCCCGGGTTCTTGACGCGAGTGTAAAGTATGTGAATTAGAGTGAATGGTTCTCTTCTATTTTATTTTATTTATTTATTTAGACGCACAAAACACATTACAACCACAAAATATAATATTGTATCAAACAAAGAAGTTGTGAACTTGATTGTAACATAAAACATGTGCGCACATCTAAGCTAAGGCAAAAACAGAACAGAACTACAAAAACTTATTACTAAATTATATCAACTATTGAACAAAACGGAAGAGAATAATTATACTATAATGAGTGGTAGGTACTAAATATCTACAGTAGGTACGGGAACGTACCTACTAAACCTATGTGTTGAACCACTCAGAACACCTAATTGGTGTCAGAGTGGCTCAAGTTGTAGAAATGGAGGATGCCTTTAATAACTCTGATAAATTGGCTTAACTTTGGAATGAATATGTCGAGTTCTATATTATTAGAAGCTAGTTCGTTATATTGACGAGCCATTCTTGTCATTGGGTTATAAAACGAAATATTATTTTTATAAATCTGTAGAGAAAAGAGATTGATTTTATTTGAGTTGCGAGCTCTAAATTTAATATTGAAAGATATCACCGACAGCAACAAAGGTGAATCAATTACAAAGTGCACTATTTTATAGAGATATAGAAGATCGAAATAATAACGCCGAGTTTCTAACGATTGGATTCCGAATATGGACAACCGCTCCTCGTAACTTAAACAAAGCCGACCAGGTTGCAGACGATAACAAAGAAGCCTGAGACACTTTCTCTGGATTCTTTCGATATTTTGAATGTGAACTTTGTAGTTTGGTGACCATACAGGACTCCCATATTCAAGCACGGTTCTAACAAGTGAGTTGAAAAGATACAATAAAGTACGAGACTTTTTGAAATGTTTAGTAGATCTTAATACGAAACCTAGTAGTTGGTTAGCTCTAGAGATAATATGTTGGTAATGCGCACGAAACGTAAGTTTATCATCAAAGAGAATGCCCAGGTCTTTTGCAATATAAGAACGGTTAAGTACATGATCGTTGATTCTATAGTCGTAAATGATTTTATGACGCTTATTTGTAAACGAGATAATAAAGCACTTATCGATATTCAAATACATATGATTGCTTTCGCACCATTGAGATACAATACATAAGTCATTTTGTAGAGTCTCGCAATCATTAGGATTAGAAATGACATTGAATATCTTTAAATCATCAGCATATAAAAGACAATTACAGGTTAAACGCTTAATGAGGTCATTGATGAAAATCACGAAGAGTAACGGTCCCAAGTGGGATCCTTGTGGAACGCCCGAGGTCACAACCACCGGTGTAGAAGTAAAGCCTTTTAAAGCCACTAGCTGACTTCTCTTGTCCAGATAGGAACAGAGCCAGCGATACAGACTCCCATGAACACCGTATGAAAACAGTTTACGACATAGTAGACGGTGATTTACTTTATCAAAAGCTTTCGAAAAATCCGTATAGATAGAGTCAACTTGACCACGATTAGCAAAAGATTGACAAAGGAAATGTTTATATTCTAACAGATTACTTACAGTTGACCTATGTTTTACAAAGCCATGTTGCTTTTCAGAAATGATTGGTTTGAAATGACCATAAAGATGACTATAGACTAGGGACTCGAACAGTTTAGCAAAGCATGATAATAAGCTGATTGGTCTATAATTTACGCACCGAGATTTGTCACCGCTTTTAAAGATTGGAATAATATGTGCTGTCTTCCAGCGCATCGGAAAAACGCCATACTTAAGTGACTTATTAAATAAAATGCAAAGTGGAACCGATAATTCTTTGCCACATGATTTTATAAACGATGTAGGAAGTAAATCCGGCCCGGGGCCCTTGTTTGTATCTAATTGCTTAATTTTAGACATAATATCAACTACAGTTATTGAGACTCTTGACAATGTATTCAAGAAACAGCCATCAACAGAAACCATACCGTCACCTGTTTCAGTCTCGGGACTGTAATCTTTATCAAAAACGGAACCAAAATACTGCGAAAATAATTCACTTACTCCATAGCCATCAGATGAAAATGTATTTCGGAAAGACATAGTGAGCGGGATTGATACTTGACCTTTTCTATTGTTGATGAACCTCCAGAACGATTTAATATCCTTCTCTATAGAGTCTTCAATAGATAATATATACTTATTGTAACATTCATCAGCGAGTTTTTTACATCTAGAGCGAAGCAAGGAGAAAGTGTCATAGTCACGAGGATTACCAAACTTCTTAAACAACTTGTGATATTTGTTTTTTTCCTCATTACATTTGATAAGCGGTTTACTGTACCAAATAGGAAAAGATGAATGTTTTATAGACATCAAAGGTGTGTGCTTCTTGATTATCTCGAATAGTTTGTCGTAGAAGACATCAATACAAAAATCCACGTCAGAGAAATCCAGAATGTCGTGCCAACTAACAGAGCTCAGCTCAGATCTTATTTCATCAAGGTCGCATTTAGAGAAATTCAGAAGTTTTGACTTGCAACGTTTAAGGCCTTTGGAAGCCTTAAAAAATGGTACATCAATTAAAATGGCGGGATGGTGTTTGTCCAAGCGACTCAAAGAGGGTGTTTCACTAACAGAAATGTTATCGAGATTAGAAAGTACAAGATCCAATAAGCGACTATTAGCGTTGAGAACATTATTATATTGTTTTAAATTACATAGGGAAAGCAGTTCATTCAGAATGCGGCAATCTTTACTAGGTCTTCAAATTCCATCGGAGGAAATCCCGAAAATTTTCAACAAAACAGCCATCTTTTGTTTAAAATTGACTTGACTACTTGACTATGACTCTGTGACGTTGACAATACTTATAAATAAATACACTTGACACTGGCAAAATTGTTCTCTAAGAGACAGATGCCATAATTGAAGAAGAAGAAGAAGAAGAAGAACGTCAGCCGGTCTAAATGTGGCAACTTATGGTAGACGTACTGAGGAGATATCTACCGAGCCTGGGGATCACAGTCATGTTTTTTACTTATAATTTCAGATGGTCCTAGAAAAGATCCTAGGTAAGAACTTAGACCTTCGCCATGGATTATTTGACGTGAATGAAATACTGGTATACCTGAGCACAGCTATAAGATACCACGAGACGACCAGTGAGACCAACAACGGACTTGTGATCCACCTGGGGTCAAAACACTGCATGTACTTAAAAGTTCCCGGCTGCTTTTGTATAGCTGGGTAAGTAAAATAAATAAAATAATAAATAAATATGATCACGACTGTAATCCCCAGGCTCGGTAGATATCTCCTCAGATCTTAAACGGTGAAGGAAAACATCGTGAGGAAACCGGCATACCCTAGAACCAAAAATTCGAAGGTATGTGTCATAAGTTAGTATTCTTATAAGCGGCGATGGGCTTGGAACCTGTCACGTACGGAATACTAACTACTGTGCAAAATGTGGGCATGTACCAAATGACATGTTAGGACTTGCCTCTGACTACCCTCTTTAGATATCATCAAGGATCTAAGTAAGTAATAATAGTAATAAAAAAGGTGTCAAGGAACACCCGGATGGAACGTTCCTTTCCCTGCTTTCTATGAGAGAGAGAGAGAGACAGACAGAGAAACACGCGCACGCCGCACGGCTTACAACTATAGCAAAAAGTGTCGTTACAACTTTTGGTCTTAATTTTTTCCCATCCCTTTCGCAACGCGCGTTAAGGAACTTCGTTCCAATAATAATAATAATTTATTTGGAACATCAATACATGTACAAGTAAAAATGGGAACGTAGAACAATGCATAAGTTTTTATTTAAGTAGTCCCATTAAAAATTCTTAAACGTAAAAAATTACTTAAATAAAATAGTCTAAATTAACTAAGAACTATGAAACAAAGAATACTGTGTCTCACATAAGTAGTCACTAGTTCTTATAAACCAGTACGTCTACCATGGGTTGTCACATTTAGATCGGCTGACGTTATTAGTAGTAATAGTACGGCACTATGACATCTGTCAAAATGTTACTCATGGTACCAAATTCTAAGCAAATGAATGAAGCTCAAACTACAGTCGCTGTAGTACTGTGACGTAGGATAGTTAACTACGTGACGTTTTAGTACCCAACTATCCGCTAGAGGCGCTGTACAAGTTTTCATACATTTTTTTTACTAGTCGCTAGCGAGTGTAGATTGTGAAAACTCATGGTAGACCTACTAATAATATTTTACCAGAAAAAAACCTGGTATTAACCGGTATTTCTATAATAGCGTTCGGCGCGCAATTTAAAATTCGAGCTTAGATTAACCGGTTAAAGTGAGCTTTGTTTGTCGAATATGGAAAAGAACGAAATTATTTCGTTCCAACCGGTTAATTGAGCGATCAAAACTTAAACTCGAACTTAGATTAACCGATTAAAGCGAGCTTCGTTAGTCATCGTAAAAGCCGGCGCGTCGCGGAGGTCACTAATATAGAAATGAATAGCTTTGAATTATGTCAAGTTGGAAATACTACCCGACTGCGAAGCGAAGAAGGAAGGTAATGTCAAATGTGTGTATGTATGAATGCGAGTTCCTTTGGCTATCGCTGTAGCCTAAACGGCTGGACAGATTTTGACAAATGAAGTGTCGTTGGATTTGTCTGGATCACAAGAGTGACTTAAATAACTTAGCTATATTTAAAATTTAAATGGCGGCTGTAAGAATCAATTTTCAATTACTTTCAGTCGGGTTCTCTTTTTTTGCATTTGACTGGCCTCACAGCTCAGTTGGTAGTAGCTCTGCCTTCTGCACTGAAGGTTGTGGGTACGTTCCCTACCCAGGACAAACATATTTTGTGTGATGAACAAAAGTATATATGTATTTACAAAACAAACAGTAAATAATTAATCTATCATCTATCTGGTTCCAATAGTACAAGCTTTGCTTAGTTTGGGGCTAGATGGCGTTGTGTGAAATGTCCAACAATATTTATTTGTTTTAGATTCGTGGAAAAATCCGGCAAATGTGTGAAGCCTTCAGATTGCTTTGAAGGACTCCTAGAAAAAGGGATGTTGAATAGAATTATTATACACTAGCTTACTAGCTGCTTTTCTTACTAGCACAAAATGGCGGATTACGTATTTTTTCACAACTGCCTCAATATAGGCATCTAATAGCTTGAGCAGTAGTACACTACACTATGACAAATTTCAAATCCAAGATGGCCGCCACCACAAAATGGCGGGCAGAATTTGTGTCGGGGTTATTTTTAATTTAATTTAACTTGTATAATATTGGTTGGAAGTAGAATTAGCTGATTTTAACTCACTTGTATGTATAAGCATGTGAGTATTCAGTGAATATGTCACTCTGAATGTTTTGCCGCAAACTTCACAGCGGTGCGGTTTTTCGCCTGAAATAATAAAAAAATAAGATAAGTAATAAATATACAACAAAAGATTTCAAATCAAATCAAAATATATTAACATACGTCTTTACATGATAGGTGAATAAGGGCCTTAATGAGGGCCTTCGGGCAATATCAAAGTAATATAATATTGATATTTTGTAACATGACCTATACAAATCGTAATGAAATAACATTACTTAAAGCTTGAAATGTGACGTTTTGAAACATGATGGTTTTTGTGGCAAGGCATCAGGCAAGAAAATCGTCTCGACGCAAGCGCTTTTTTATGATCTTTCTTACAAAGTTAGAATACTTAGGTACATGTTTTATACTTTGGGGGTAAACATAAAATTAAAACAAGTACAGTTGCCCAACGAGTCGAGGCATTCGTGAAGTTAGCCGCAGGCGCTGCGCAGTATCGTTTTTCGGGAGCAATTGGAGGTATGGAAAGGGGCGGTTGGACTGGACATGCGCAAACTCGCACCTGTGGCTTACTTCACGAATGCCTAGATCCGTTGGAAGAACTGTATGTGTAGGTATGCATACATGTTTGAAAGATCCATCAGTTATGCTGACAAGAGTTAAAAAGGAGTTAAACTCTTATATTAAAAAGATACCTTGGTGTATTGTAAACTAGCTTCCGTCCACGGCTTCGCCTGCGTGTTACCTTGAAAAACAAAAACAACTCTATCCCGCGGGAACCGTAAGTTTTTCCGGGATAAAAAGTAGCCTATGTGTTATTCCAGACCATAATCTATATCTGTGCCAAATTTCATCCAGATCCGTTCGGCCGTTTCAGCGTGAAAGAGTAACAAACATACATCCATCCATACAAACTTTCGCGTTTATAATATTAGTAGGATGTTCAATTAGTCATACCGGAGTGAACCATAGCATGGACCCTCAAATTGCTGGGGTTGAGGAACAGCTTTCCACAGACATCGCACTTGTTCTTTTCCGTTCTTTCCTTGTGCATCTGTCTCGTGTGCCGCGCCAGGTACTTCTTAGTCTTGCCTCTGTACGAGCACAGGGGGCAGGCGTGTGGTGTGTCCGTAGAATGTACATGCATATGACTAACCAACTTGTGGTTGTCATTGAATTTCTGAAAGATAAGATAATTTATTTCTTTAAACATTGTAACACGTAAAGACTAACAATTTCAAAGGGCAAATAATCTAAAATGAACCCCGCACTAGGCTTAATCCTATCGGGTATCGAAGTGAGTTTAATTAATGAATATAACTTAAAATATATAAAAATAAAAAGTTTGGGCTATTGTTAGGTATAATTATAGTTACTAAAAAAATGTATATACATAAAACACAATTATTATTAAACTACTTAATTTTACTACTAACTACTAATTTTATGCGGGGTATCTCGAGTCAGTCTGCCGATAAACTTCCTGAACGCAACACCCTTCCCAACCTACCAGAAAAAAACCGGTATTAACCGGTATTTCGATAATAGCGTTCGGAGCGCAACCTCTTTCAAAACCTTTACTCGATCTTAGATTAACCGGTTAAAGCGAGCTTCGTTTGTCGTTAGTTCGCCCTTAAATGAGATTTCTACTACTGTCTACAATGCTCATTTGTGTTCACGCCCTTAAGTGTTTGGATACACTTTAGTAGGTACTAAGTACATACATAGGTAGGTGACATAGCCTATTTAAGTTGGGCCTAATCAAACACAAATATTTGATTATCCTACCTAGGAAGGTACTTATACTCATGCTAACATGTCAATTTTAATTGTTGGTTATTTTTAATAAACTATGCATCTAAAAGTAAAAATAAAATCCATTTTGGAATATACTCTTAAATAAAGGCCTTTTATTTGGTACCCCACTCAATAAATTTAAAAAGCGTTTTAATTTTTTTACTTTGAAACACAATATCTTTACAGCCCGTTCACCGATTAAGCTCATTGCTTCCCAGCAAATCTACAGCTGAATCTCTAGACCAGTGATTCCCAAAGTGGTCCAGGTGGACCCCCAGGGGTCCACGGGAGACTCGACGGGGGTCTACATTGGACGTGACAAAAAATGGGGGTCTACAATCGTAAGCAGGGGTGCATGAACATTAATTTGGTTTCGATAGTGAAGAACTAAAATGTTGGCCACAAACTCAGCCACAACGCAAGTTTCCATAGATAGATAGATCTAATCTTCACTTTTTTTTTTTTTCAAGATTTAGAAATTGGTATTAATGTAGATGCAGGGGGTCCACCGGATCCAGCAAAATTTTGAAAGTGGTCTTTGAAACAAAAGAGTTTGGGAACCACTGCTCTAGACCTTCCAAGTTTCATGCAGATTGGATGAACAATTCTGAAGTTATGCTCTCACAAACATACAACACCAAAAGATCTCAAACTAAAGATCATATAATGTTTTTAGAATGCCAGATCACCCTACTTCTACACACTGAGATTTTCAATCAATTAAAGAAGAACTGAAACATACCTTGTTGCATAAATCACATTTGAATACTTTAGGCATTTTTTCTGAAAGAAAAAAATATATATTACTGTTTATGTAGACATGCCAATGGTACATAAGCATAGTGATATGTATGTATTTAATGATAGAGGGAAATGGAAGAAGATCATGTTGTACCGACCCGCATTATCATCATCTTCCTGCCTTTTTCCCACCTTACGTGGGGTCGGCACAACATTTTGATATAGTGATATGTATTTGACATTTGATCTTCTTCCATTTCCCTCTATCATTAGAATGTTTATGTGCCAAACCCATATAAGGTGGGAAAAGGGCAGGAAGATGATGACCTATGTATATATCTCTAATTAAGGAGTAGGTACTTTTACTTAGTTAAGTTGCAATAGATCTATAGGTATATTATTGCAACATTCTTTAAAATTTCAGGTGCTACATTATCTGTAGGAGCAGTATATGCCAATTATAAGTCAAACAAAATATTTTTGAAATATAGAAATTTGGAATAATGGCTTCTTATTATTAATCTTTTTTTTTTTTCTCAATTAAAGAACTGTAGAAACCGGCAATCAAAATGCATGGGCCTAAGCCAAGTTATTATTAATCTCTGACATTTGAGTCTCGGATTCCATATTTTGGAATTATTTGTTCTTTTAAAGTTCTAAGAATCACAATGTATCTTTATTACAACTCAATCTTTTATGTACCTACATGAATAATATAACTTTTCATTAAAGACGTTAAGTTTTTTGTATGTTTAAGGTAATTTCCTAAACTTCCCATCCAATTTCAAAAACACTTTCGCCAATATTTAACTTTCAGGATGAACATAGCCTATCCTATAATATTAGTAGATACCTAGCGGGCGATCCCGCGGGCGGAAGCTAGTGTAAGATGTAGCTAAATTAAACATTCTGAAATCATATATTCACTCCTAGGTACCGTAGGATTGAAATTAGGTAGGTAAGTACCTGAAATTAATATTGGTCGCATTTTTATGCAACCATCATGACGTGAGTCAAAATGATGAATGAACAAAAATGGAGCCAGAATATCGCCCAAATCAACCCGAGAGCTATTTAGCAATAATCTAGCAATACAAGCAATGTAGCAGCGTTTCTAAACCTTTGGTAAACTAAAGAATGAAAACCCAAGGAACTGTTCTAATTAAAGTCATTGTAATACAGACATTTTTATATCAATAGAGTCCAAGGCTTCGGCAAAAATTTAACTCGTACGTACCCGTTGTGTCGATCGAATGGAACTCAATATTGTATAAAACTACATCTCATTATCTCTAGATGTAATCAAAAATGTACATAACGCAATCAATTTATTTATTTTTAAATCACGGCAATTCGATCATTAGGAAAATCATTTTTTTCGAAATATGCGGTGGTGTACGAAAAAAGAAAGAACGAGTGAATGTACGAACTACGAAATAACCTTAAGATTAGGAATGAACTGAAATGAATATTTAAAAAACATGAGAAATAAAGTGATGAGAGCTCATGTTTTTACTAACCAATTATATAATAATATTTAATATCGATGAAATAATATGAGATAATCCTGTTTTTTTTCAGTAAACTAACAATAACGTGATAATTCTAAAATCCAAACCAAAAACTGTGGAGAAAAAATTCTGTCACTGTCTTAACTTATATAACTTTAACTGTCAATGTCAGATCTTATCAACGTCATGCCAAATAAATCACACAACGCACGCATAGCCTAACGAAACTTTGTGTTTTCCGTTTTGTTTTGTTTCTTTCGTTTATATTTGTTATTTGTTGTTTTCAATTCTAGTTTAATTTAACGTTATTTTCCTTTAACTATTGTGTTCCTCTCACAATGAAAAGTAATCTAAAGAAAGTGCACCCCTGTAAAATTTGCAATAAAACATTTACATCCACTTACAAGTTAAAATCACATTTGTTCTACCACAAGGCTGTAGCGGCTCGTTTTAAATGCTCTCTCTGCCTAAAGGAGTATTACAGAAAGGATGAGTACACTAAACATGTAGCAGTGCACAAGAATCAACAAAAGCAACATATTTGCGATCATTGTGGTCGGGGTTTTGTTGACAAGCGGAACTTGGTAAAACATTTGTATATACATGACGATCTTCATGTCCCTTCGAAGAGGTATCAATGCATCGCGTGTGACGTCAGCTATTGCGAGGAGAGACTGCTCAAGTACCACATAAGAAAGCATCATATGAACTTAGATGCCAATGCTCCTATTTACATGAGAAAGAATCTAAATGACTCGTGGATCGAGCCTGCTATGGATTCGGAAAGCTGCGTCCAGATTACAAAAGTCACCAATAATATGCTAAGCATCAAGAAATGTAAAATCAAATCAAAAAAAGAACACATAGAATTCAACTCAAAAAGCAGCATTGCGAAACAAGATACGGACAAAATAGATTTCCAGCATTACTTGGCCTCTGTATTCGCATTAAAAGACAATCTTTACTCAAAAGCGATCTGCGATTATTGTAATAAAGAAATGCTAAAGAAAAGCCTAATTGTTCATATACGAGAGCGGCATTCCAAATTAAGACGGTTTCACTGTTTCAAATGCAATAGAAGCTTCAACAGGCATTATCACCTGTCCGACCACAACTGTGGTAGAGTACGGAAGACTAAGAACAACTGAATCTATTAAGAAGTTCTTAACAGCATGATCGTAACTGTAATTTTGAATTATTACACATTTTCTCGGTCTTCACTCACTGGGGAGTATAGGGCTCTGTGTGCCTTTTCCGAAATTCTGTTGCTATGTTAAGTAACTATGTATCTGTTAAGCTTTCACGCTTAAACCGCTGAATGATTTTATTGAAATTTGGTACAAAGATAGATTAAAACTTGAGAAAAAATATAGGCTACATTTTTATGTAGTTACCTTGTGGGTGAAGCCGTGGGCGGAGGCTAGTGGAGGTATAATGTTAATGCATAACTTTATTCTATTTTTATTGTTCTTATTTCATGTTGATTGTTATAAC
Source organism: Cosmorhoe ocellata (assembly GCA_963675405.1). Lineage (NCBI taxonomy): Eukaryota > Metazoa > Arthropoda > Insecta > Lepidoptera > Geometridae > Cosmorhoe > Cosmorhoe ocellata. The sequence continues at coordinate 3,404,812 of OY776273.1, forward strand.
AAATGTTGTTTTAGTACTTACTTTACTTTGTATACTACCACTATGTATACATAGTATACTAATAATATAAATACTTTGTATACTATTGTATTGCACAAACTTTAGTGCATGAAATTTTAAATTACTGACTAAAAATTGCTAAGTGTATATTAAATGTCTTCCAAACATTATAAATCATATTAAGTAGTACCATACTGTTATAATGCACTGCATAAACCACTGGTACTAGAGACTTGAAATTAGGATGTTTTTAACACCTAAGAGGTACAGCAAGGTCCCGGCAAACTACACTTGCGTGCAAAAAAATTGTTTCACCCAAATAGTATTTAATGCCTGCACTGGACCAATTTTTTGGCATGCAAGTATAGTTCTACTGGTTTTTAATAAAATATGGGATTAAGTAGGATTTGATCACTCAAACAAACTTCCATTATGTTATTTATACATATAAGTTGTCTTTTAAATCTATAACCTATGACAAAATTTGTACCTTTTTGATTGTTGGTATAACTATTTAAAAAAATAAGACTGAGCTTTTCAAGGTGCCTTTTCCACTAGTAATATAAGATAGATAAAATTGTTAAAATAGCATGTCCATTTTTACATAAAAAAATAAAACAGATTTTCGGTGTCACATTTAAACGTAATTTATTTACAAAATTGTACATAGTATACATAATATACATTGATGAACTCTGACTTTGTGGGAGTGTCTAGCTAAGACGCTGCAGAAGCGGGTTCGATTCCCGCATTGGCGGAAATGTTTGAATGTTTACGATCACAGCGCCATCTATCTACTGGTGAAGTACTAAAGTATTTACTACCTTACTTTACCTAGTAATAATCATCCATTTCATCTTGGACTAGGGAAAGTTTCAATGCTTTGCAAGTCGGAGATTGAGTTTGCGTGTTTCCAACTTTATTTTTGTAAGAATTAGTTCCTAATCGCTTAAAAGATGGCGCCATGTTATCCTGTCGCCTAGATTTACTGTCCAATAAGATGGAGTTAGGTTTTACTTTATTTACGTAATTTCTGTCTTCTCTTTTGTTTTTACCTAATAAATTTATTCGTAAAGATTTTTCCATTGTTGATATTGTTTTTGAGTACGGATTCATGATGCCACAGTTTTCGATGCACGCATAGTTTTTATTTTGTTTCATGATTCTTGAATATATGACATTGTTTGTCATGTTAACTATTCTGAAGGCAATGTAGTCTGAAGATATCTGAAATATGATCACGACTGTATTCCCCAGGCTCGGTATCTTCCTCAGAACTTTAGTTACTTAGATCTTTGAGGATACCTAAAGAGGGTCAGAGGCACGTTCAAACATGATTTGGTTTCCCACATTTTGCACATTAGTTAGTATTCCGTACGTGACAGGTTGCAAGCCCATCGCCGCTTATAAGAATACTAACCTATGACACACACCTTCGAATTTTTTGGTTCTCGGGTATGCCGGTTTCCTCACGATGTTTTCATTCACCGTTTAAGAGCACAGGCATTGCGCACAAATTTTTCGAATGGAAAAACTCATTGGTGCACGACCAGGTTTGAACCCACGACCTTCGGATCGTGAAGCAGGGGTGTTACCACTGCACCACCAGCTCTCTATCTGAAATACATCACTTAATTTATGTAGGTACCTAGTTACATTGTTTAGGAAGGTAATAATAATTAATGAATAGGTAACAAAAGATAGTGTAGTGTAGGTACCTACCTAATAACGCAAATAATAGACAATTAAGTATACTTTAATTACAGAAATATACAGAACCAACTAAAAGCGAAAGTTTGTAAGAATGTATGTATGTTTGTTACGGCTTAACGGATCTGGATGAAATTTGGCAAAGATATAGATTATAGTCTGGAATAGCACATAGGCTACTCTTTATCCCGGAAAAATGTACTATTCCCGCGGGATAGATTTGTTTTTGCGGGCGAAGCCGTGGGCAGAAGCTAGTGTTTATACCTACACACTATGAATTCTGATTAGGTACCTACTTAAGTTTACAATAGTAGGATAGTTGGTTTGGTATTTTATTGGTAGCTTGGTAGATAGAATACAGATTACTTTCAGGCTTGTTTAGATAAAAGGTAGTAAAAAAATCGGTCGGTACCTCAAACAATAGGTAGTTTACCTATTTTTTTTTTCAAAAACAAAAATGGCAAATGCACAAATAATAACGCAAAGTCAAAAAAAGAAAAATGTAGGCTGTGGCCAGAGTTGCCATTCCTTTAGTTATACCTAGCTGTACATTTCATAAATCTAAAAAATATGTTAGGACTAAAAAATTAATACTCAATGAATTTGGTAGTATCTCTGAAGTCATTAATAATTTACTTTACCTTGTACATAGTTGTAATAGTACAAAATTGGCGCCCTCCGCAAATTATGGTAGGGAAACGTTCGGAAACCATGGCATTGAATCTTTTCTCGATCCGCCATTCCGTTACGACTGGATTATCGCACGTTGAAGTAAGATCGCTCAAATTTACCACTGAACTACAACTATTTTTTGTCTCATAGTATTTATCCAAATGTACTGCACATATTATACCATCTGTAGAAATTGAAAATAATTCATACGGACACGGTGGAGATTTTTCTTCAATTACCTGTGAATAGTTTCAGAACGTTAGTTAGTGATGTGTCCAGTCGAAAATTCGGGAATCGGGATTGTTAGGTTACAAAATCGGATTAGGGGTTGATAGAAAAATCTGTTTTATTTCGAGGGACAATGTTTCTAACTACATACCTCTCATGCCAATATCATTACTTTTATCGCCAACAAACCATTAGTTAGTGATCAATGACTCACCCAGAAACCACTACTGGGATAATTTGTAAAATTCACAGAATTCTCAGCACGATAACTTATAACTTTATTTCCTTTCGGGAACTGCACTAATCGCCACGTGCGCCAAAACGTATCCCTTTTGTATGTGTATCTTAATCCCTTCATAGCGATGAAATTTCGGAATTCCGATTCGATTTCATTCACTTTCTTCGATTCCGGACGGCTCTTTACGATTTCAAAGTGTGCAATTTCATCAACATACACCGTATTGTTTGGTAAATATTTATCGAGGAGTTGAATTCTTTTCGCAGTTTCATCATTACGCTTCCTGTTCTTGATAAAACTCTGTCTTATATCTTTAGGGTGTTGGAAAGCCGGATAACCGTAATCGGGAAAATTATTAGGACTTTCAAATAGAATTTCTCCTGAAATCAGGGCAAAACTGATGAAAAGTACAATAGTATCGGAATACATTATCTGACTGATTTATTGGACTTTAAAGATCCAGGCACGTAGGTACAATGGCAATTATGTTTGTAAACTTTCTCTGCTTATCACGATCGTCGTATTCTTTGGTTTGGTAAAGGTTTATTATTATTATTTTTAAAAGTAGTTAGGTAGGTAAGTTTACTTAGGTAAAGTAGAGGAGAGGATGTAGGTAGTTATGGTTAAAGTACTTACGATGTTATTGATAAAAAAAGTTATAAAAGTACCTACCTAGGTAGGTACTTATTAATTGTGTTCGAGCGCTTCGTCATGTCAACATGAAAGATCAGGGGTTCAATTCCCATATTATATAAGTCGTTTTACGTTTTAAGTCGTATAATAATGAGATATATAATATTAAGAGTATAATGTAAATTCTATGATTTTAGAATTGAATAGATAGAATAGGTTTATTTTAGTAAGTAGCAATTAGCGAATCTGCATACACCTGTGCACAAAGTGGGATACTATACTATTTACTAACGACTGACTCCGGTCGAATAAATCGATAAACTTAAGGCCAACCCTATTTCTAAAATAAATAGAAGATAGAATTAAATTGTTGATTACATTCATATGAATGAACTGTAGAACGAGAACATTATGCTCAGCCCTCATTCATTTCAATGTTTAATTCATTCCATCCCATCCATTCATCAGTGATCATCATTCATTCACTGGGAAACTATGAAAGACAGTGCCTGTCTTAACATTTTTTTATGGAAAAATTACAATTATTTCAGTATTTTATCGCGGAAAGAGACTATAAAAACGTGTGACATGAACTTGTGAGTTCGCAAATGTGTGTTAGTGTGATATTAGTGGAATTATTTGTAGTTTTCTACATTGTTTTTGTTTGTGACAGCTGATTTTAGGTGAGCAATTTCTATTACATTTCTGTATTACGCACGTTATTTATCAATATCCCGCTGTAACTGGAGGCCATAGGGTAATATTCTTCGAGTAAAAACACTTGGTCATGCTTGTTACCACTCGGGTAGAAATTATAATACATTGTTCATTATTTATGTTACATAGTGTACCTACATGTTATAATGTTTCCATTGTTATTCATATTCATTATGTCGACTATACCAAATGGTAGGTATTTATTGCGTAAATACTTAGATAATCTTAACTAATGAGATAACTACCATTTGTGACAAATGATAGGTTTTCTGTGTAAACAGCATTTTATCAAAGTTCATATCTATACTAATATAATAAATGCGAAGGTAACTCTGTCTGTTACGCTTTCACGCCTAAACCGCTGAACTGATTTTGACGAAACTTGGTACAAAGATAGACTAGAGCTTGAGAAAGGACATAGGCTACTTTTTATTGCGAAAAAATTGCTTGGAGAGGGTTGAAATAAGGGATTAATAAATGCAAATTAAGAACCCCAAAAAATTTAAAATACTGCCTAAAGTAACTATTCCACGCAGACGAAGTCGCGGGTCTAAGCTAGTTACCAATAAATAAAATCACAATCAGTTGAAAAAAAATGATCACGATTGTAATCCCCAGCCTCGGTAGATGTCTCCTCAGACCTCTAGTTACTTAGATCTTTGGGGATATCTAAAGAGGGTAGTCAGAGGAGCATTGACAAATAGTGAGGAGAGTGACGAAACTGTTGAGTAGAAAGGCCGAGGCAACATGACTGATTGTGAAACTATTAAAGCAAATAGATACAACCATTGCGGTTTATAAAAGGTCTTCATAACTATGTTATCATAAAACTAACATGAGACATAGATAATGAAAATAAGTGGTTAGGCCTTGTGATAACCTAGTAATTATAAATGCGAAAGTTTGTTTTTATGTTTGTCCCGCTTTATAAATACAGGGTGTCCCAAAAAGTAGTGTCAAGCGAAAGTCCAGAGATAGAACACCCCTTGGGGTACCCGAATCACCCCCATGTATGTTCCGCGATTTTCTATAGTTTTCGAGTTATTAATTTTTTTCCGAATTTTTGAAAAAATTACGACTTCAACAACTTAAAACATTCTTACAAAAAAAGTAGAAAACTTTCTTGAGATTTTTTTTTTGCTACTGAATTTTAATGAGTTGTTCTTTTATGCATAAAATAATCAGCTACGTGACTTTGATGAAAACTATGAAAATGTTGGTGTAAAGTCAAATAATTACATTCGGTGAATTATGACTAAAATTTTCAACTTCAAATTAAAAATCTTAAAAAGTGATTTCATGGTTTCTAAATAAATCTAAAGAATTCTCCAGACTCTCAGCTTTCATAATCATTAAAAAAAAGTAGTACTTAATTGGCTACTTTGGCTAAACTCGGCCTTCAAAGACGGTGAGGTGGAAAATTCTTAAAATTAGCTACCTGATTAAAAAATAGATTTTGGCCATTTTATCATTCCTTAGCTTACTTCGTTTGATAACTAACCAAAAATGACTGCAGGAAAGTAAGATTTCATTAATATTTGAAGGTTTTATTTATTTAGTTTAGCTAAATTTGTGAAATAAAACAACTAGTAAAATTTATTAATTTTTTACAAAAAGTCTTCAAAATGTCAACCTTCTTAGTCAATACAAATCCTACATCGTCTTAAAAAGGTTTCCTTTAATCGTATGAAAGCTATTTTAAGTGGGCTATGTGAACTTGGCAACCGACTTTGGAAAAGTTAAACTTTTTTTGTTTTATTTGATAGATTTAGGTTAGTAGTGGATAGTAGTGAAGTTATTTTCGTTTGTAGTTGCGTCAAAAAAAAGTTATAGTCGAAAAAAAAAAGTCGTCCCCCGACATTGCAAAAATAAACTTTTTCCGGCTGATTCTTATAGAGAATCGTTAGTAGAGGTTTGTAGTGAAAGAATTTTCAAAATAAGTGCATTAGAAGATGATTAAAACCGACTTTAACTAATTAAGATATATATTTTTTTCGATAACTTCCGTTTTAAGGACACTACGACTACTACAAACGCTAAAACTGACAGAGAGACACTAGTAGAGGTTTGTAGTGAAAGAATTTTGAAAAAAAAATCATAATAAGTCGATCGAAACCGACTTTAACTCTTTTTAGAGTGTTTTTTTTCGATAACTTCCGTTTTAAGGACACTACGACTACTACAAACGCTAAAACTGACAGAGGGACACTAGTAGAGGTTTGTAGTGAAAGAATTTTGAAAAAAAAATCATAAATAGTCGATCGAAACCGACTTTAACTCTTTTTAGAGTGTTTTTTTTCGATAACTTCTGTTTTAAGGACACTACGACTACTACAAACGCTAAAACTGACAGAGGGACACTAGTAGAGGTTTGTAGTGAAAGAATTTTCGAAATAAGTGCATTAGAAGTTGATCGAAACCGACTTTAACTCATTTTGGAGTGTTTTTTTTCGATAACTTCCGTTATAAGGACACTACGACTACTACAAACGCTAAAACTGACAGAGGGACACTAGTAGAGGTTTGTAGTGAAAGAATTTTGAAAAAAAAATCATAAATAGTCGATCGAAACCGACTTTAACTCTTTTAAGAGTGTTTTTTTTCGATAACTTCTGTTTTAAGGACACTAAGACTACTACAAACGCTAAAACTGACAGAGGGACACTAGTAGAGGTTTGTAGTGAAAGAATTTTGAAAAAAAAATCATAAATAGTCGATCGAAACCGACTTTAACTCTTTTTAGAGTGTTTTTTTTCGATAACTTCTGTTTTAAGGACACTACGACTACTACAAACGCTAAAACTGACAGAGGGACACTAGTAGAGGTTTGTAGTGAAAGAATTTTCAAAATAAGTGCATTAGAAGTTGTTCAAAACCGACTTTAACTAATTTTGGAGTGTTTTTTTTCGATAACTTCCGTTATAAGGACACTACGACTACTACAAACGCTAAAACTGACAGAGGGACACTAGTAGAGGTTTGTAGTGAAAGAATTTTCGAAATAAGTGCATTAGAAGTTGATCGAAACCGACTTTAACTCATTTTGGAGTGTTTTTTTTCGATAACTTCCGTTATAAGGACACTACGACTACTACAAACGCTAAAACTGACAGAAGGACACTAGTAGAGGTTTGTAGTGAAAGAATTTTGAAAAAAAAATCATAAATAGTCGATCGAAACCGACTTTAACTCTTTTAAGAGTGTTTTTTTTCGATAACTTCAGTTTTAAGGACACTACGACTACTACAAACGCTAAAACTGACAGAGGGGCACTAGTAGAGGTTTGTAGTGAAAGAATTTTCAAAATAAGTGCATTAGAAGTTGTTCAAAACCGACTTTAACTCATTTTGGTGTGTTTTTTCTTGATAACTTCCGTTTTAAGGACACTACGACTACTACAAACACTAAAACTGACAGAGGGACACTAGTAGAGGTTTGTAGTGAAAGAATTTTGAAAAAAAAATCATAATTAGTCGATCGAAACCGACTTTAACTCTTTTTAGTGTGTTTTTTTTCGATAACTTCCGTTATAAGGACACTACGACTACTACAAACGCTAAAACTGACAGAGGGACACTAGTAGAGGTTTGTAGTGAAAGAATTTTGAAAATTAAATCATAAATAGTCGATCGAAACCGACTTTAACTCTTTTTAGAGTGTTTGTTTTCGATAACTTCTGTTTTAAGGACACTACGACTACTACAAACGCTAAAACTGACAGAGAGACACTAGTAGAGGTTTGTAGTGAAAGAATTTTGAAAAAAAAATCATAATTAGTCGATCGAAACCGACTTTAACTCTTTTTAGTGTGTTTTTTTTCGATAACTTCTGTTTTAAGGACACTACGACTACTACAAACGCTAAAACTGACAGAGGGACACTAGTAGAGGTTTGTAGTGAAAGAATTTTCGAAATAAGTGCATTAGAAGTTGATCGAAACCGACTTTAACTCATTTTGGAGTGTTTTTTTTCGATAACTTCCGTTATAAGGACACTACGACTACTACAAACGCTAAAACTGACAGAGGGACACTAGTAGAGGTTTGTAGTGAAAGAATTTTGAAAATTAAATCATAAATAGTCGATCGAAACCGACTTTAACTCTTTTTAGAGTGTTTGTTTTCGATAACTTCTGTTTTAAGGACACTACGACTACTACAAACGCTAAAACTGACAGAGAGACACTAGTAGAGGTTTGTAGTGAAAGAATTTTGAAAAAAAAATCATAATTAGTCGATCGAAACCGACTTTAACTCTTTTTAGTGTGTTTTTTTTCGATAACTTCTGTTTTAAGGACACTACGACTACTACAAACGCTAAAACTGACAGAGGGACACTAGTAGAGGTTTGTAGTGAAAGAATTTTCAAAATAAGTGCATTAGAAGTTGATCGAAACCGACTTTAACTCATTTTGGAGTGTTTTTTCTTGATAACTTCCGTTTTAAGGACACTACGACTACTACAAACACTAAAACTGACAGAGGGACACTAGTAGAGGTTTGTAGTGAAAGAATTTTGAAAAAAAAATCATAATTAGTCGATCGAAACCGACTTTAACTCTTTTTAGTGTGTTTTTTTTCGATAACTTCTGTTTTAAGGACACTACGACTACTACAAACGCTAAAACTGACAGAGGGACACTAGTAGAGGTTTGTAGTGAAAGAATTTTTAAAATAAGTGCATTAGAAGTTGTTCAAAACCGACTTTAACTAATTTTGGAGTGTTTTTTTTCGATAACTTCCGTTATAAGGACACTACGACTACTACAAACGCTAAAACTGACAGAGGGACACTAGTAGAGGTTTGTAGTGAAAGAATTTTGAAAATAAGTGCATTAGAAGTTGATCAAAACACATTTTGTAGTGTTTTTTCTTGATAACTTCCGTTTTAAGGACACTTCGACTACTACAAACGCTAAAACTGACAGAGGGACACTAGTAGAGGTTTGTAGTGAAAGAATTTTGAAAATAAGTGCATTAGAAGTTGATCAAAACACATTTTGTAGTGTTTTTTCTTGATAACTTCCGTTTTAAGGACACTTCGACTACTACAAACGCTAAAACTGACAGAGGGACACTAGTAGAGGTTTGTAGTGAAAGAATTTTGAAAAAAAAATCATAATTAGTCGATCGAAACCGACTTTAACTCTTTTTAGTGTGTTTTTTTTCGATAACTTCCGTTTTAAGGACACTACGACTACTACAAACGCTAAAACTGACAGAGGGGCACTAGTAGAGGTTTGTAGTGAAAGAATTTTCAAAATAAGTGCATTAGAAGTTGTTCAAAACCGACTTTAACTCATTTTGGAGTGTTTTTTCTTGATAACTTCCGTTTTAAGGACACTACGACTACTACAAACACTAAAACTGACAGAGGGACACTAGTAGAGGTTTGTAGTGAAAGAATTTTGAAAAAAAAATCATAATTAGTCGATCGAAACCGACTTTAACTCTTTTTAGTGTGTTTTTTTTCGATAACTTCCGTTATAAGGACACTACGACTACTACAAACGCTAAAACTGACAGAGGGACACTAGTAGAGGTTTGTAGTGAAAGAATTTTGAAAATTAAATCATAAATAGTCGATCGAAACCGACTTTAACTCTTTTTAGAGTGTTTGTTTTCGATAACTTCTGTTTTAAGGACACTACGACTACTACAAACGCTAAAACTGACAGAGAGACACTAGTAGAGGTTTGTAGTGAAAGAATTTTGAAAAAAAATTCATAATTAGTCGATCGAAACCGACTTTAACTCTTTTTAGTGTGTTTTTTTTCGATAACTTCTGTTTTAAGGACACTACGACTACTACAAACGCTAAAACTGACAGAAGGACACTAGTAGAGGTTTGTAGTGAAAGAATTTTCGAAATAAGTGCATTAGAAGTTGATCGAAACCGACTTTAACTCATTTTGGAGTGTTTTTTTTCGATAACTTCCGTTATAAGGACACTACGACTACTACAAACGCTAAAACTGACAGAGGGACACTAGTAGAGGTTTGTAGTGAAAGAATTTTGAAAATTAAATCATAAATAGTCGATCGAAACCGACTTTAACTCTTTTTAGAGTGTTTGTTTTCGATAACTTCTGTTTTAAGGACACTACGACTACTACAAACGCTAAAACTGACAGAGAGACACTAGTAGAGGTTTGTAGTGAAAGAATTTTGAAAAAAAAATCATAATTAGTCGATCGAAACCGACTTTAACTCTTTTTAGTGTGTTTTTTTTCGATAACTTCCGTTATAAGGACACTACGACTACTACAAACGCTAAAACTGACAGAGGGACACTAGTAGAGGTTTGTAGTGAAAGAATTTTGAAAATTAAATCATAAATAGTCGATCGAAACCGACTTTAACTCTTTTTAGAGTGTTTGTTTTCGATAACTTCTGTTTTAAGGACACTACGACTACTACAAACGCTAAAACTGACAGAGAGACACTAGTAGAGGTTTGTAGTGAAAGAATTTTGAAAAAAAAATCATAATTAGTCGATCGAAACCGACTTTAACTCTTTTTAGTGTGTTTTTTTTCGATAACTTCTGTTTTAAGGACACTACGACTACTACAAACGCTAAAACTGACAGAGGGACACTAGTAGAGGTTTGTAGTGAAAGAATTTTCAAAATAAGTGCATTAGAAGTTGATCGAAACCGACTTTAACTCATTTTGGAATGTTTTTTCTTGATAACTTCCGTTTTAAGGACACTACGACTACTACAAACACTAAAACTGACAGAGGGACACTAGTAGAGGTTTGTAGTGAAAGAATTTTGAAAATTAAATCATAAATAGTCGATCGAAACCGACTTTAACTCTTTTTAGAGTGTTTGTTTTCGATAACTTCTGTTTTAAGGACACTACGACTACTACAAACGCTAAAACTGACAGAGAGACACTAGTAGAGGTTTGTAGTGAAAGAATTTTGAAAAAAAAAATCATAATTTGTCGATCGAAACCGACTTTAACTCTTTTTAGTGTGTTTTTTTTCGATAACTTCCGTTTTAAGGACACTACGACTACTACAAACGCTAAAACTGACAGAGGGACACTACAAGAGGTTTGTAGTGAAAGAATTTTGAAAAAAAAATCATAAATAGTCGATCGAAACCGACTTTAACTCTTTTTAGAGTGTTTTTTTTCGATAACTTCTGTTTTAAGGACACTACGACTACTACAAACGCTAAAACTGACAGAGGGACACTAGTAGAGGTTTGTAGTGAAAGAATTTTGAAAATTAAATCATAAATAGTCGATCGAAACCGACTTTAACTCTTTTTAGAGTGTTTGTTTTCGATAACTTCTGTTTTAAGGACACTACGACTACTACAAACGCTAAAACTGACAGAGAGACACTAGTAGAGGTTTGTAGTGAAAGAATTTTGAAAAAAAAATCATAATAAGTCGATCGAAACCGACTTTAACTCTTTTTAGAGTGTTTTTTTTCGATAACTTCCGTTTTAAGGTCACTACGACTACTACAAACGCTAAAACTGACAGAGGGACACTAGTAGAGGTTTGTAGTGAAAGAATTTTCAAAATAAGTGCATTAGAAGTTGTTCAAAACCGACTTTAACTAATTTTGGAGTGTTTTTTTTCGATAACTTCCGTTATAAGGACACTACGACTACTACAAACGCTAAAACTGACAGAGGGACACTAGTAGAGGTTTGTAGTGAAAGAATTTTGAAAAAAAAATCATAAATAGTCGATCGAAACCGACTTTAACTCTTTTTAGAGTGTTTTTTTTCGATAACTTCTGTTTTAAGGACACTACGACTACTACAAACGCTAAAACTGACAGAGGGACACTAGTAGAGGTTTGTAGTGAAAGAATTTTCAAAATAAGTGCATTAGAAGTTGTTCAAAACCGACTTTAACTAATTTTGGAGTGTTTTTTTTCGATAACTTCCGTTATAAGGACACTACGACTACTACAAACGCTAAAACTGACAGAGGGACACTAGTAGAGGTTTGTAGTGAAAGAATTTTGAAAAAAAAATCATAAATAGTCGATCGAAACCGACTTTAACTCTTTTAAGAGTGTTTTTTTTCGATAACTTCTGTTTTAAGGACGCTACGACTACTACAAACGCTAAAACTGACAGAGGGACACTAGTAGAGGTTTGTAGTGAAAGAATTTTCAAAATAAGTGCATTAGAAGTTGTTCAAAACCGACTTTAACTAATTTTGGAGTGTTTTTTTTCGATAACTTCCGTTATAAGGACACTACGACTACTACAAACGCTAAAACTGACAGAGAGACACTAGTAGAGGTTTGTAGTGAAAGAATTTTCAAAATAAGTGCATTAGAAGTTGATCAAAACACATTTTGTAGTGTTTTTTCTTGATAACTTCCGTTTTAAGGACACTTCGACTACTACAAACGCTAAAACTGACAGAAGGACACCACTAGAGGTTTGTAGTGAAAGAATTTTGAAAATGAATGCAATAGAAGTTCATCAAAACCGACTTTAACTAATTTTGGAGTGTTTTTTTTCGATAACTTCCGTTTTAAGGACACTACGACTACTACAAACGCTAAAACTGACAGAGGGACACTAGTAGAGGTTTGAAGTGAAAGAATTTTCAAAATAAGTGCATTAGAAGTTGTTCAAAACCGACTTTAACTAATTTTGGAGTGTTTTTTTTCGATAACTTCCGTTATAAGGACACTACGACTACTACAAACGCTAAAACTGACAGAGGGACACTAGTAGAGGTTTGTAGTGAAAGAATTTTGAAAAAAAAATCATAAATAGTCGATCGAAACCGACTTTAACTCTTTTTAGAGTGTTTTTTTTCGATAACTTCTGTTTTAAGGACACTACGACTACTACAAACGCTAAAACTGACAGAGGGACACTAGTAGAGGTTTGTAGTGAAAGAATTTTGAAAAAAAAATCATAATTAGTCGATCGAAACCGACTTTAACTAATTTTGGAGTGTTTTTTTTCGATAACTTCCGTTATAAGGACACTACGACTACTACAAACGCTAAAACTGACAGAGGGACACTAGTAGAGGTTTGTAGTGAAAGAATTTTCAAAATAAGTGCATTAGAAGTTGTTCAAAACCGACTTTAACTAATTTTGGAGTGTTTTTTTTCGATAACTTCCGTTATAAGGACACTACGACTACTACAAACGCTAAAACTGACAGAGGGACACTAGTAGAGGTTTGTAGTGAAAGAATTTTCAAAATAAGTGCATTAGAAGTTGTTCAAAACCGACTTTAACTAATTTTGGAGTGTTTTTTTTCGATAACTTCCGTTATAAGGACACTACGACTACTACAAACGCTAAAACTGACAGAGGGACACTAGTAGAGGTTTGTAGTGAAAGAATTTTGAAAAAAAAATCATAATAAGTCGATCGGAACCGACTTTAACTCTTTTTAGTGTGTTTTTTTTCGATAACTTCTGTTTTAAGGACACTACGACTACTACAAACACTAAAACTGACAGAGGGACACTAGTAGAGGTTTGTAGTGAAAGAATTTTGAAAAAAAAATCATAAATAGTCGATCGAAACCGACTTTAACTCTTTTTAGTGTGTTTTTTTTCGATAACTTCTGTTTTAAGGACACTACGACTACTACAAACGCTAAAACTGACAGAGAGACACTAGTAAAGGTTTGTAGTGAAAGAATTTTCAAAATAAGTGCATTAGAAGTTGTTCAAAACCGACTTTAACTAATTTTGGAGTGTTTTTTTTCGATAACTTCCGTTATAAGGACACTACGACTACTACAAACGCTAAAACTGACAGAGGGACACTAGTAGAGGTTTGTAGTGAAAGAATTTTGAAAAAAAAATCATAAATAGTCGATCGAAACCGATTTTAACTCTTTTAAGAGTGTTTTTTTTCGATAACTTCCGTTTTAAGGACACTATGACTACTACAAACGCTAAAACTGACAGAGGGACAGTAGTAGAGGTTTGTAGTGAAAGAATTTTGGAAAAAAAATCATAAATAGTCGATCGAAACCGACTTTAACTCTTTTTAGAGTGTTTTTTTTCGATAACTTCCGTTTTAAGAACACTACGACTACTACAAACGCTAAAACTGACAGAGGGACACTAGTAGAGGTTTGTAGTGAAAGAATTTTGAAAAAAAAATCATAAATAGTCGATCGAAACCGACTTTAACTCTTTTAAGAGTGTTTTTTTTCGATAACTTCTGTTTTAAGGACACTACGACTACTACAAACGCTAAAACTGACAGAGGGAAACTAGTAGAGGTTTGTAGTGAAAGAATTTTGAAAAAAAAATCATAAATAGTCGATCGAAACCGACTTTAACTCTTTTAAGAGTGTTTTTTTTCGATAACTTCTGTTTTAAGGACGCTACGACTACTACAAACGCTAAAACTGACAGAGGGACACTAGTAGAGGTTTGTAGTGAAAGAATTTTCAAAATAAGTGCATTAGAAGTTGTTCAAAACCGACTTTAACTAATTTTGGAGTGTTTTTTTTCGATAACTTCCGTTATAAGGACACTACGACTACTACAAACGCTAAAACTGACAGAGGGACACTAGTAGAGGTTTGTAGTGAAAGAATTTTGAAAAAAAAATCATAATAAGTCGATCGGAACCGACTTTAACTCTTTTTAGTGTGTTTTTTTTCGATAACTTCTGTTTTAAGGACACTACGACTACTACAAACACTAAAACTGACAGAGGGACACTAGTAGAGGTTTGTAGTGAAAGAATTTTGAAAAAAAAATCATAAATAGTCGATCGAAACCGACTTTAACTCTTTTTAGAGTGTTTTTTTTCGATAACTTCTGTTTTAAGGACACTACGACTACTACAAACGCTAAAACTGACAGAGGGACACTAGTAGAGGTTTGTAGTGAAAGAATTTTGAAAAAAAAATCATAATTAGTCGATCGAAACCGACTTTAACTAATTTTGGAGTGTTTTTTCTTGATAACTTCCGTTTTAAGGACACTACGACTACTACAAACGCTAAAACTGACAGAGGGACACTAGTAGAGGTTTGTAGTGAAAGAATTTTGAAAATGAATGCAATAGAAGTTGATCAAAACCGACTTTAACTCCTTTTAGAGTGTTTTTTTTCGATAACTTCCGTTATAAGGACACTACGACTACTACAAACGCTAAAACTGACAGAGGGACACTAGTAGAGGTTTGTAGTGAAAGAATTTTGAAAAAAAAATCATAAATAGTCGATCGAAACCGATTTTAACTCTTTTAAGAGTGTTTTTTTTCGATAACTTCCGTTTTAAGGACACTATGACTACTACAAACGCTAAAACTGACAGAGGGACAGTAGTAGAGGTTTGTAGTGAAAAAATTTTGAAAAAAAAATCATAAATAGTCGATCGAAACCGACTTTAACTCTTTTTAGAGTGTTTTTTTTCGATAACTTCCGTTTTAAGGACACTACGACTACTACAAACGCTAAAACTGACAGAGGGACACTAGTAGAGGTTTGTAGTGAAAGAATTTTCAAAATAAGTGCATTAGAAGTTGATCAAAACCGACTTTAACTAATTAAGATATATATTTTTTTCGATAACTTCCGTTTTAAGGACACTACGACTACTACAAACGCTAAAACTGACAGAGAGACACTAGTAGAGGTTTGTAGTGAAAGAATTTTGAAAAAAAAATCATAATAAGTCGATCGAAACCGACTTTAACTCTTTTTAGAGTGTTTTTTTTCGATAACTTCCGTTTTAAGGTCACTACGACTACTACAAACGCTAAAACTGACAGAGGGACACTAGTAGAGGTTTGTAGTGAAAGAATTTTCAAAATAAGTGCATTAGAAGTTGTTCAAAACCGACTTTAACTAATTTTGGAGTGTTTTTTTTCGATAACTTCCGTTATAAGGACACTACGACTACTACAAACGCTAAAACTGACAGAGGGACACTAGTAGAGGTTTGTAGTGAAAGAATTTTGAAAAGAAAATCATAAATAGTCGATCGAAACCGACTTTAACTCTTTTTAGAGTGTTTTTTTTTCGATAACTTCTGTTTTAAGGACACTACGACTACTACAAACGCTAAAACTGACAGAGGGACACTAGTAGAGGTTTGTAGTGAAAGAATTTTCAAAATAAGTGCATTAGAAGTTGTTCAAAACCGACTTTAACTAATTTTGGAGTGTTTTTTTTCGATAACTTCCGTTATAAGGACACTACGACTACTACAAACGCTAAAACTGACAGAGGGACACTAGTAGAGGTTTGTAGTGAAAGAATTTTGAAAAGAAAATCATAAATAGTCGATCGAAACCGACTTTAACTCTTTTTAGTGTGTTTTTTTTCGATAACTTCTGTTTTAAGGACACTACGACTACTACAAACGCTAAAACTGACAGAGGGACACTAGTAGAGGTTTGTAGTGAAAGAATTTTCAAAATAAGTGCATTAGAAGTTGATCAAAACACATTTTGTAGTGTTTTTTCTTGATAACTTCCGTTTTAAGGACACTTCGACTACTACAAACGCTAAAACTGACAGAAGGACACCACTAGAGGTTTGTAGTGAAAGAATTTTGAAAATGAATGCAATAGAAGTTCATCAAAACCGACTTTAACTAATTTTGGAGTGTTTTTTTTCGATAACCTCCGTTTTAAGGACACTACGACTACTACAAACGCTAAAACTGACAGAGGGACACTAGTAGAGGTTTGTAGTGAAAGAATTTTCAAAATAAGTGCATTAGAAGTTGTTCAAAACCGACTTTAACTAATTTTGGAGTGTTTTTTTTCGATAACTTCCGTTATAAGGACACTACGACTACTACAAACGCTAAAACTGACAGAGAGACACTAGTAGAGGTTTGTAGTGAAAGAATTTTGAAAATAAGTGCATTAGAAGTTGATCAAAACACATTTTGTAGTGTTTTTTCTTGATAACTTTCGTTTTAAGGACACTTCGACTACTACAAACGCTAAAACTGACAGAGGGACACCACTAGAGGTTTGTAGTGAAAGAATTTTGAAAATGAATGCAATAGAAGTTCATCAAAACTGACTTTAACTAATTTTGGAGTGTTTTACACTTTACAACATTATTTCCTAACCGTAACACCAGTGTGACAGAGCGGTGTGAAGGTTAGTCGGGCGCGAAAATAACAGTATCTTGTCAGATACCTTGCTTCTAGATAAGAATTTCTGTGATTTATGATTAAGAACATAATAATATCTTATACCTTTAAACGAGCAATTCTTGTATATAATGTATATTATTTAATCTGAATCTCGGAAACGGCTCCAACGATTTTTATGAAATTTCGTATGCAGGGGATTTCGGGGGCAATAAAACGATCTAGCTAGGTTTCAAAAAAACTAAATTTACCAAAAAAAAACCGAGCAAAGCTCGGTCAACCAACTTACTTATATGTACAAACATTGATACATGCTTTTTTTTCGTCAACTGTACTTTACCCTTTTGTAGGTACCTTTTATAATGTGGGGCGAAAGCGGAACGATTTTTGACGTAGGGCGAAAGCGGAATTTTTTGGAATGTGGGACGAACATGTGGGGCGAATGCGGAATAAATCTTTTGAATTTTGAAATTTTTGTTAAATTTGAGAGCACTGGTGGTGTAGTGGTAGCACCCCTGCCTGACGATCCGAAGGTAGTGGGTTCAAACCTGGTCATGCGCCAATGTGTTTTTCTTTTCGAACAATTTATGTGCACAATGCCTGTGTTCTTAAACGGTGAAGGAAAACAGCGTGAGGAAACCGGCATACCCTAGAACCAAAAATTCGAAGGTGTGTGTCATAGGTTAGTATTTTTACAAGCGGCGATGGGCTTGCAACCTGTCATGTACGAGTACTAATACTAACTACTGTGCAAAATGTGGGCATGTGTCAAATATGTTTGGACGTGCCTCTGACTACCCTCTTTATATCCTCGATAACCTCAAAGATCAAAGTAACTAGAGATCTGAGGAGATATCTACCGAGCCTGGGAATTACAGTCGTGACCATGTATAGGTATATAATAAATACCCGTGCGAAGCCGGGGCGGACCACTAGTTATAGAAAATTACGTATTAAAAACTAAAAACAAACCGACTTCAATGTTGCACTAGGTGCGTAGAAAAAAACCGAACTACTGAACCGATTTTGATGAAATTTTCAATGGGACCAATCGGAAAGTTATCGTTTAACATAAAAACTTACAACCGCACTAGTCGCCCCTACGATTTTCGGAAGGTCCCCTCGACTTCTCTGGTCTGCCATCATCAAACCCTGGTTTCCTTATCGTGGGACCACCTTTGAAATATCTTCTTTCCAACAAAAAAAGAATCATCAAAATTGGTTCATAAACGACGAAGTTATCCGCGAACAAACATAAAAAAAGCATTTATATACGGTCGAATTGAGAAACCTCCTTTTTTGAAGTCGGTTAAAAATTAGATTAAGTGTTATTCAAGAATCTAGACCATACATATTCCGAATTTCATAAAAATCGGATAAGTGGTTACGGTACGGAGATACGCCGTACGTAACAAATACCACGCTCTGCAGTCCACACATACATTAAGTTTCGCATTTATAACTAGATGGCGCCACAGGAAAAATTAGAACGCGCTATCGTTGCGTTTTGGTGTTAGCACAAGAACTTTTAGTTATTTTTATAAGTTTTACATTGAGTTTTAGTTGAGCGAATCTAGTCTGACGTAGCAACGTCGAACCAAAGTCTCATTACCACTCAACCATTGCTAATTCGGGAAAAACTGGTTCCGTCCGTTTGTTTACCCCATATTAATAATCGAGAACCCAATTATAATATTCTGAAAATCGACAGACGAACGAAGACTATATTTTAACATTCTAATTATTATTACATTAAGTATTTTATATGACAAAAAAACTTTAATAATAATTGGGGCATCTGATCACTTTCCTCATTTGTGACAATGCGCCAGATTAGATAATTACAACTCCTGTAGCTTATTGGTATAAATCGTAATTAAGAGTTACTGATCTTGAGTCAGATTTCATACTTACATAATATATATCTTGTAGACGATCATTGTAACGTCGTCGCGTCATTTGCTTTTATTATACCTACTTTTACTTTTATTCGTATTTACTTTTAGCCTTAATCTAGGTACCTACTCGTATTTTAGAACTTCGGTTGTATACATAAATATTATCGTTCGCGGTGGGTTTAGTGGCTGAATAGTGGAGTAGCAGCCTACTACCAACCAACTCTTGTCAACCGTCAAAAAGCTTTGAGCAACCGTTTTTGTTGAAATGCCTCGAGCAGCGGCGCAACCGCCACATGATATTTTCGAAGCTTTAAAAGACCTGCGATTTATCGATGACAAAGGCAAGATTTTGCCGTGGAGTGACGATGTTTGGCAAACAGCGGCCCTTGCAATGGACGGTAAGATGTCGAAGGATTACCTTTATCTATACTTATCCCAAAACAGATATGGTATTTTTAATAAAATACATGGGATTGAAACGTTTGATTCGACGAAAAGCGACAGCAATGTTGACGACACGGCCGACGATTCACAACAGGATCCGAATTGGTCTATGGGTAAAACAGATTGTTTTTTGCCTACTTTACGCAAAGCCGTAGATATATCGAGAAGTGAATGGTCTGCTCTCAAGTCGCGTGTTGTTGAGTACAAGGATCGTGAATACGAGGTCCTCGTTATCGGTTGGGCGGACGCTCTCTACGATATTTTATGGACTCACATGAAATTGCCTTGCCCTTTCTCGTTCAAAAACGCAAAAATTAATAGAAATCCAGGGGAGACATTTTTGTCGGTGAAAGGCAGTTGCTCAGAATGTGGATCGAAAATTCACATCTATTGTCAGAGAGAACCAACCGATGACGGGGCGACGTTACACGTTTCTACTTTTGATTCTCGTGGTGTTGCGCACCAGAAGAAACGACAAGTAAGTGGAGACAGACGAATGCGAATCGGCAAAGAGTTACAAGGCAAATCGACTTACGCTTGGCGACGTGATGAAGCGAATAGGTTGATGGAGTTTGAGGATGCTGTTCCGGCTAACATACCTTCGGAAGAAGTTGCCCGTAAGGTAAAGCAAGAAGCTCGTGACAAGGATTTAGGTTTATTTAAAGTAAAATCGGCTCTTGCCTCTGTGTGGGACATGAAGTACGGATTGGAGTTTAACGGGTCTATTCACGAGATTGGTCTCGATAAATTCTATTTAATGTACTGGACTCCTACACAGTTGTACATGTACAACAAATTTACAAAAGAAGACCACGTAGGAAGCATCAGTATCGACGCTACGGGCAGTTTGGTGAAGCAAGTACCAAAACCAGATGGCTCAAAGCGCGTCGTTTACCTCTACCAAGCTGTTTGTGGATATCGTCAAAAGATATTGCCATTGTTCCAATTGATATCCGAGAAGCACGACACAAATACCTTGACATATTGGATTCGAGAGTGGTTGCGTTCTGGTGGATCATGTCCGAAACAAGTTGTCACAGACTACTCACTGGCACTCCTTAACGCTACTTGTCTCGCGTTTAACAACACAGATCTAAAAACATACATCGAAACAAGTATTGTATTTGACGCAAACGGTTCCTCTGTGCGGGTGAACCCGCCACGTTGTAAAATCCGACTCGACATTTCGCACTTTGTAAACATGGTGGCGCGTTGGAGCTGTTTTAATCGTGAGAGTCCCGAAAAAAAGGATTTTTATCTGCGATGTGTGGGTCTTCTGACCACATGTACAGATATAAAAGATTTTATTCGGTTGTGTACCGACGTACTGACTGTTGCTTTTGCGACGCATGAAAATATTGACGACAAGCAGAGTCATTGCTTCGCAGCACAGAATCGAGTTTTAGAACGCTTAAAATCGTATACTCTTTCAGATACCGGTATTGACAAACTCGACGACTGTCGGAACGAAAACGACAGTTTGTTGGAAAAATTTAACGACGTTGATGGAGAGACCGAACTCGATTCGAGTGCTGCAATCGAAGCTATCGTGAAACAAATCGAGTCTGGTAGTAGAAGTCGTCTTAAGCACGGACGATTGAACCCTTACCAGTGCTGCGAGTTCGGTTCTCGACTGCTGAAGCTAGCAAAACAGTTTGTTCTATGGACTGCTGTTATGGTTTCCAATAACCCTAATAGCTCAACTCTCGTAGAGTTATCAGATGACAATGATGTGAGACTTGTGTCCAGTTCAGCTCGCAGTGAAGAGTACTTTCGAGAGTTGAAACATTTGGTCTTCAAAAAAGAAAAGTCTATTAGGATGGACAAGTTCCTTGTTATCCATCTAAGGAACTTAGCTGGCACAACTATTTTATTGAATGCTGACACAAAAATAAACCAACAAAAAAAACGGCTTAAAGTAACACACTCGACCCCTAGAGTAGCTGATCCGGTTGATGAAACTGCGTATGATCGTAAACGAGCATGTGAAGATGACGGTGATGGTAGAAACGAAAGTGATTTAGACCAAAACCTTAGCAACCTTGAAGGCCCTTCTCTAATAAATGACCCATCTTTAGACGATGTTACGACCGAACCTTCTATGACACATACATCTTCTTTGGCTTTTTTAAATGAGATTGAAGATTGGCGTGGCCTCATAAAAAAGACTGAACCGATTCAACCGATTCAACATCGACCAAAAAAACGTGGAAAATACCTAACACCGTGTCCCGACATAGACGTTATACATCAGCGGCCAAAATTCTGTTTATCTTTGCCTTTACTTCTCAATGGCAATAGTTTGGGACCTGTTAAAATCGGAAAACGAATAATTGCTGTGCGGAACACGTGTGCTTTCGACTCCATCATGCAGAGTATGCTAGCCGCTTACCACGACTTCGGTCCGTATAACGAATATATCAAGCACTCGAATATTGTCGTGCATGATTTTATAGAAACGTTATCGAAGTCTGGTGTGTGTTCAAAAATTTATACCATGCGATGTCAAATTTTAAAAAACACTCAAGACATAAAAAATGGTGTGTTGGATTGCGAGACCAACGTCGCTTCTTTGATAGAGACACACATTCTACCCAACAATCCATCACTTGAAATCAAAATTCATTGTAGAGATTGTGAGTTCCAAAAAATAAGCAGCATCCCTGTCCTCGATCTCAATCCCGATCCAATTTTTAGAGAAGCCATGAGGGGCCTACAAGAAGCTGTAGGTCAATCTGCTAAATACTATCTTTCTAAAACTAAAAGCGAGTGTACCCTTTGCAAGGGAACTGATGTAACTAAGACGTTAGCCGGCGGAAGTCACATTTTCCTCAATCTTGAGGCTGCCGAGATTGAGATGATTGCTGCACGGCGTGGTCTAGCCAACTGTAGGAAGAAATTTACACTCTACGAAATTCCTGACAAAATAAACTATTGCGATCGCGAATATAAATTAGTTTCAGCGATCATTTTCGTTGATGGGCATTACTATGCTTGTGTTAAACGAGTGTCAGGTACTTGGGAAGAGCATGATGATCTCTGTTCTTCCCAAAGAGTAATGGCTATAACCAAACGAGAAGCGCTGAAACAACGTCGGACTCCCTTGCTATTCTACGTCCGAATTTAGATTAACAACATCGAAGTAGGCGGAGACGAAAGAATCGCATTCAGTTTTAAAATAGCTTATAACAAAATATTAAAATAGTAAGAAACATTGGGAAAATGCATAACAATTTAAAATGCAAAGCTAGGTCAGAAAAACAAAACAAAAGGGATAAGATATATAAATATATACTTAACATAACAAAAATATAATTTTCTGCCACGTGTTCCCAATAATAACAAAATTAAACAACATAAATTAAAATAAAACAAAGGAATCAAAAACTGAAATTAGCATTCTAGCACGTCCTCGCAATAAAAATCATAAAAAATCTACAATATATAAAAAACATGTAAGTATCAAAAAAATTAAACAATGTGTAACCTGTGGTACCTACCTATTCTAAGAATAACATCATCTTCCAGCCCTTTTCCCACGTAATGTGGGGTCGGCACAACATAATTATGATCACATCTTCTTCCATTTCTCTCTGTCATCCGTCATCTCAGTACTCACTCCTTTTTTACCCATGTCATCTTTCACACAGTCCATCCATCTTTTCTTTGGCCTACCTCTACCCCTGTATCCATCCACATTCATTCCTTCTCATTCATCTCTGCTCATAAAAATAAAAAAAATGTATAATAAATGTAATAACAAATATATTTTAGATATATGAAATCAGGTTTTCACCATGTCCTCGATATATAAATCATAAAAAATAAACTCGATTATTTATAAACAATAACATACTTAATAAAAAATAAAACAAATAAATTAACTAGAAAAGTTAAACTATTTTCCGCCACGTGCTCGCAATATGAATAAGGAGCACTAACTAAAGAATACTTATGTATAGCAAAAATGAAAACAATTTCATGTAAAATAATGACGCCCAGCCTCTTAGGGGCGACGCTTCCATCTGCCAGTGATGGATCAGTTGAGCTATAGATCGTTTTTAAGTCCTAAGAAAGCTCAACTGTTTCACTTTTTAATAAATGTGCATATAGATTTGTCTGTATATTTCTGTAAATAAGGTATGTATATATTGTAAATAATTATAAAATTAAGTATATAAAAATGTGATTATGATGGTACTTAGTTTTCCATTACGTCTTCATAAATTAATAAAAAAGAAACAGTAAAAAAAACCTCAAAAAATATAAAATATAAAAACAAAAAAAAAAACAAAATGAATTGACAAGAAAAGTGAAACCGGTTTCCCGCCACGTCCTCGTCGTCGGTTTTGGGTGATGCTAAGTGCGGAATGAACGCTACGCCATAAAAACAATTAGGAAAAGAAAAAGTTAATACTGGATATCAATGTAATACTAAAAATAAGTATAACAAACACACTCGCTCATAAATCCAGATTAACTTAACTTGATCGGTTTAATTCAACTTCTTTTGAACTATACTTGAACAAGTCAGGAATGAATATAGTTTTTCTAAACTTTGACTCGACTAAATTTTTCTGGCACTTAATTTGAAAATTCTATCTAGTCTCTGTCAGTTTAAGCGTTTGTAACAAACGTGGTGCCCATAAAACTGAAGTTATCGAAAAAAAACACTAAAAAGAGTTAAAGTCAGTTTTAACGTTTGTAGTAGTCGTAGTGTCCTTAAAACAGAAGTTATCGAAAAAAAACACTCTAAAAAGAGTTAAAGTCGGTTTCGATCGACTAATTATGATTTTTTTTTCAAAATTCTTTCACTACAAACCTCTACTACTGTCCCTCTGTCAGTTTTAGCGTTTGTAGTAGTCGTAGTGTCCTTAAAACAGAAGTTATCGAAAAAAAACACTCTAAAAAGAGTTCAAATCGGTTTCGATCGACTATTTATGATTTTTTTTTCAAAATTCTTTCACTACAAACCTCTACTAGTGTCCCTCTGTCAGTTTTAGCGTTTGTAGTAGTCATAGTGTCCTTAAAACGGAAGTTATCGAAAAAAAACACTCTAAAAAGAGTTAAAGTCGGTTTCGATCGACTAATTATGATTTTTTTTTCAAAATTCTTTCACTACAAACCTCTACTAGTGTCCCTCTGTCAGTTTTAGCGTTTGTAGTAGTCGTAGTGTCCTTAAAACAGAAGTTATCGAAAAAAAACACTCTAAAAAGAGTTAAAATCGGTTTCGATCGACTATTTATGATTTTTTTTTCAAAATTCTTTCACTACAAACCTCTACTAGTGTCTCTCTGTCAGTTTTAGCGTTTGTTGTAGTCGTAGTGTCCTTAAAACAGAAGTTATCGAAAAAAAACACACAAAAAAGAGTTAAAGTCGGTTTCGATCGACTAATTATGATTTTTTTTTCAAAATTCTTTCACTACAAACCTCTACTAGTGTCCCTCTGTCAGTTTTAGTGTTTGTAGTAGTCGTAGTGTCCTTAAAACAGAAGTTATCGAAAAAAAACACACTAAAAAGAGTTAAAGTCGGTTCCGATCGACTTATTATGATTTTTTTTTCAAAATTCTTTCACTACAAACCTCTACTAGTGTCCCTCTGTCAGTTTTAGCGTTTGTAGTAGTCGTAGTGTCCTTATAACGGAAGTTATCGAAAAAAAACACTCCAAAATTAGTTAAAGTCGGTTTTGAACTACTTCTAATGCACTTATTTTGAAAATTCTTTCACCACAAACCTCTACTAGTGTCCCTCTGTCAGTTTTAGCGTTTGTAGTAGTCGTAGTGTCCTTAAAACGGAAGTTATCGAAAAAAAACACTCCAAAATTAGTTAAAGTCGGTTTCGATCGACTAATTATGATTTTTTTTTCAAAATTCTTTCACTACAAACCTCTACTAGTGTCCCTCTGTCAGTTTTAGCGTTTGTAGTAGTCGTAGTGTCCTTATAACGGAAGTTATCGAAAAAAAACACTCCAAAATTAGTTAAAGTCGGTTTTGAACAACTTCTAATGCACTTATTTTGAAAATTCTTTCACTACAAACCTCTACTAGTGTCCCTCTGTCAGTTTTAGCGTTTGTAGTAGTCGTAGTGTCCTTAAAACGGAAGTTATCGAAAAAAAACACTCCAAAATTAGTTAAAGTCGGTTTCGATCGACTAATTATAATTTTTTTTCAAAATTCTTTCACTACAAACCTCTACTAGTGTCCCTCTGTCAGTTTTAGCGTTTGTAGTAGTCGTAGTGTCCTTAAAACAGAAGTTATCGAAAAAAAACACACAAAAAAGAGTTAAAGTCGGTTTCGATCGACTAATTATGATTTTTTTTTCAAAATTCTTTCACTACAAACCTCTACTAGTGTCCCTCTGTCAGTTTTAGTGTTTGTAGTAGTCGTAGTGTCCTTAAAACAGAAGTTATCGAAAAAAAACACTCTAAAAAGAGTTAAAGTCGGTTTCGATCGACTATTTATGATTTTTTTTTCAAAATTCTTTCACTACAAACCTCTACTAGTGTCCCTCTGTCAGTTTTAGCGTTTGTAGTAGTCGTAGTGTCCTTAAAACAGAAGTTATCGAAAAAAAACACTCTAAAAAGAGTTAAAATCGGTTTCAATCGACTATTTATGATTTTTTTTTCAAAATTCTTTCACTACAAACCTCTACTAGTGTCTCTCTGTCAGTTTTAGCGTTTGTTGTAGTCGTAGTTTCCTTAAAACAGAAGTTATCGAAAAAAAACACTCTAAAAAGAGTTAAAGTCGGTTTCGATCGACTAATTATGATTTTTTTTTCAAAATTCTTTCACTACAAACCTCTACTAGTGTCCCTCTGTCAGTTTTAGTGTTTGTAGTAGTCGTAGTGTCCTTAAAACAGAAGTTATCGAAAAAAAACACACTAAAAAGAGTTAAAGTCGGTTCCGATCGACTTATTATGATTTTTTTTTCAAAATTCTTTCACTACAAACCTCTACTAGTGTCCCTCTGTCAGTTTTAGCGTTTGTAGTAGTCGTAGTGTCCTTATAACGGAAGTTATCGAAAAAAAACACTCCAAAATTAGTTAAAGTCGGTTTTGAACAACTTCTAATGCACTTATTTTGAAAATTCTTTCACTACAAACCTCTACTAGTGTCCCTCTGTCAGTTTTAGCGTTTGTAGTAGTCGTAGTGTCCTTAAAACGGAAGTTATCGAAAAAAAACACTCCAAAATTAGTTAAAGTCGGTTTCGATCGACTAATTATGATTTTTTTTTCAAAATTCTTTCACTACAAACCTCTACTAGTGTCCCTCTGTCAGTTTTAGCGTTTGTAGTAGTCGTAGTGTCCTTAAAACAGAAGTTATCGAAAAAAAACACACAAAAAAGAGTTAAAGTCGGTTTCGATCGACTAATTATGATTTTTTTTTCAAAATTCTTTCACTACAAACCTCTACTAGTGTCCCTCTGTCAGTTTTAGCGTTTGTAGTAGTCGTAGTGTCCTTAAAACAGAAGTTATCGAAAAAAAACACTCTAAAAAGAGTTAAAGTCGGTTTCGATCGACTATTTATGATTTTTTTTTCAAAATTCTTTCACTACAAACCTCTACTAGTTTCCCTCTGTCAGTTTTAGCGTTTGTAGTAGTCGTAGTGTCCTTAAAACAGAAGTTATCGAAAAAAAACACTCTAAAATGAGTTAAAGTCGGTTTCGATCGACTATTTATGATTTTTTTTTCAAAATTCTTTCACTACAAACCTCTACTAGTGTCCCTCTGTCAGTTTTAGCGTTTGTAGTAGTCGTAGTGTCCTTAAAACGGAAGTTATCAAGAAAAAACACTCCAAAATGAGTTAAAGTCGGTTTCGATCTACTTCTAATGCACTTATTTTGAAAATTCTTTCACTACAAACCTCTACTAGTGTCCCTCTGTCAGTTTTAGCGTTTGTAGTAGTCGTAGTGTCCTTAAAACGGAAGTTATCAAGAAAAAACACTCCAAAATTAGTTAAAGTCGGTTTCGATCAACTAATTATGATTTTTTTTTCAAAATTCTTTCACTACAAACCTCTACTAGTGTCCCTCTGTCAGTTTTAGCGTTTGTAGTAGTCGTAGTGTCCTTAAAACAGAAGTTATCGAAAAAAAACACACAAAAAAGAGTTAAAGTCGGTTTCGATCGACTAATTATGATTTTTTTTTCAAAATTCTTTCACTACAAACCTCTACTAGTGTCCCTCTGTCAGTTTTAGCGTTTGTAGTAGTCGTAGTGTCCTTAAAACAGAAGTTATCGAAAAAAAACACTCTAAAAAGAGTTAAAGTCGGTTTCGATCGACTATTTATGATTTTTTTTTCAAAATTCTTTCACTACAAACCTCTACTAGTTTCCCTCTGTCAGTTTTAGCGTTTGTAGTAGTCGTAGTGTCCTTAAAACAGAAGTTATCGAAAAAAAACACTAAAAAGAGTTAAAATCGGTTTCGATCGACTATTTATGATTTTTTTTTCAAAATTCTTTCACTACAAACCTCTACTAGTGTCCCTCTGTCAGTTTTAGCGTTTGTAGTAGTCGTAGTGTCCTTAAAACGGAAGTTATCAAGAAAAAACACTCCAAAATTAGTTAAAGTCGGTTTCGATCAACTTCTAATGCACTTATTTTGAAAATTCTTTCACTACAAACCTCTACTAGTGTCCCTCTGTCAGTTTTAGCGTTTGTAGTAGTCGTAGTGTCCTTAAAACAGAAGTTATCGAAAAAAAACACTCAAAGAGTTAAAGTCGGTTTCGATCGACTATTTATGATTTTTTTTTCAAAATTCTTTCACTACAAACCTCTACTAGTGTCCCTCTGTCAGTTTTAGCGTTTGTAGTAGTCGTAGTGTCCTTAAAACGGAAGTTATCAAGAAAAAACACTCCAAAATTAGTTAAAGTCGGTTTCGATCAACTAATTATGATTCTTTTTTCAAAATTCTTTCACTACAAACCTCTACTAGTGTCCCTCTGTCAGTTTTAGCGTTTGTAGTAGTCGTAGTGTCCTTATAACGGAAGTTATCGAAAAAAAACACTCCAAAATTAGTTAAAGTCGGTTTTGAACAACTTCTAATGCACTTATTTTGAAAATTCTTTCACTACAAACCTCTACTAGTGTCCCTCTGTCAGTTTTAGCGTTTGTAGTAGTCGTAGTGTCCTTAAAACGGAAGTTATCAAGAAAAAACACTCCAAAATTAGTTAAAGTCGGTTTCGATCAACTAATTATGATTTTTTTTTCAAAATTCTTTCACTACAAACCTCTACTAGTGTCCCTCTGTCAGTTTTAGCGTTTGTAGTAGTCGTAGTGTCCTTAAAACAGAAGTTATCGAAAAAAAACACTCTAAAAAGAGTTAAAGTCGGTTTCGATCGACTATTTATGATTTTTTTTTCAAAATTCTTTCACTACAAACCTCTACTAGTGTCTCTCTGTCAGTTTTAGCGTTTGTAGTAGTCGTAGTGTCCTTTAAACAGAAGTTATCGAAAAAAAACACTCTAAAATGAGTTAAAGTCGGTTTCGATCGACTATTTATGATTTTTTTTTCAAAATTCTTTCACTACAAACCTCTACTAGTGTCCCTCTGTCAGTTTTAGCGTTTGTAGTAGTCGTAGTGTCCTTAAAACGGAAGTTATCGAAAAAAAACACTCCAAAATTAGTTAAAGTCGGTTTCGATCGACTAATTATAATTTTTTTTCAAAATTCTTTCACTACAAACCTCTACTAGTGTCCCTCTGTCAGTTTTAGCGTTTGTAGTAGTCGTAGTGTCCTTAAAACAGAAGTTATCGAAAAAAAACACACAAAAAAGAGTTAAAGTCGGTTTCGATCGACTAATTATGATTTTTTTTTCAAAATTCTTTCACTACAAACCTCTACTAGTGTCCCTCTGTCAGTTTTAGTGTTTGTAGTAGTCGTAGTGTCCTTAAAACAGAAGTTATCGAAAAAAAACACTCTAAAAAGAGTTAAAGTCGGTTTCGATCGACTATTTATGATTTTTTTTTCAAAATTCTTTCACTACAAACCTCTACTAGTGTCCCTCTGTCAGTTTTAGCGTTTGTAGTAGTCGTAGTGTCCTTAAAACAGAAGTTATCGAAAAAAAACACTCTAAAAAGAGTTAAAATCGGTTTCGATCGACTATTTATGATTTTTTTTTCAAAATTCTTTCACTACAAACCTCTACTAGTGTCTCTCTGTCAGTTTTAGCGTTTGTTGTAGTCGTAGTGTCCTTAAAACAGAAGTTATCGAAAAAAAACACACAAAAAAGAGTTAAAGTCGGTTTCGATCGACTAATTATGATTTTTTTTTCAAAATTCTTTCACTACAAACCTCTACTAGTGTCCCTCTGTCAGTTTTAGTGTTTGTAGTAGTCGTAGTGTCCTTAAAACAGAAGTTATCGAAAAAAAACACTCTAAAAAGAGTTAAAGTCGGTTTCGATCGACTATTTATGATTTTTTTTTCAAAATTCTTTCACTACAAACCTCTACTAGTGTCCCTCTGTCAGTTTTAGCGTTTGTAGTAGTCGTAGTGTCCTTAAAACAGAAGTTATCGAAAAAAAACACTCTAAAAAGAGTTAAAATCGGTTTCGATCGACTATTTATGATTTTTTTTTCAAAATTCTTTCACTACAAACCTCTACTAGTGTCTCTCTGTCAGTTTTAGCGTTTGTTGTAGTCGTAGTGTCCTTAAAACAGAAGTTATCGAAAAAAAACACACAAAAAAGAGTTAAAGTCGGTTTCGATCGACTAATTATGATTTTTTTTTCAAAATTCTTTCACTACAAACCTCTACTAGTGTCCCTCTGTCAGTTTTAGTGTTTGTAGTAGTCGTAGTGTCCTTAAAACAGAAGTTATCGAAAAAAAACACACTAAAAAGAGTTAAAGTCGGTTCCGATCGACTTATTATGATTTTTTTTTCAAAATTCTTTCACTACAAACCTCTACTAGTGTCCCTCTGTCAGTTTTAGCGTTTGTAGTAGTCGTAGTGTCCTTATAACGGAAGTTATCGAAAAAAAACACTCCAAAATTAGTTAAAGTCGGTTTTGAACAACTTCTAATGCACTTATTTTGAAAATTCTTTCACTACAAACCTCTACTAGTGTCCCTCTGTCAGTTTTAGCGTTTGTAGTAGTCGTAGTGTCCTTAAAACGGAAGTTATCAAGAAAAAACACTCCAAAATTAGTTAAAGTCGGTTTTGAACAACTTCTAATGCACTTATTTTGAAAATTCTTTCACTACAAACCTCTTCTAGTGTCCCTCTGTCAGTTTTAGCGTTTGTAGTAGTCGTAGTGTCCTTAAAACGGAAGCTATCGAAAAAAAACACTCCAAAATTAGTTAAAGTCGGTTTTGAACAACTTCTAATGCACTTATTTTGAAAACTCTTTCACTACAAACCTCTACTAGTGTCCCTCTGTCAGTTTTAGCGTTTGTAGTAGTCGTAGTGTCCTTAAAACAGAAGTTATCGAAAAAAACCACTCTAAAAAGAGTTAAAGTCGGTTTCGATCGACTATTTATGATTTTTTTTTCAAAATTCTTTCACTACAAACCTCTAGTAGTGTCCCTCTGTCAGTTTTAGCGTTTGTAGTAGTCGTAGTGTCCTTATAACGGAAGTTATCGAAAAAAAACACTCCAAAATTAGTTAAAGTCGGTTTTGAACAACTTCTAATGCACTTATTTTGAAAATTCTTTCACTACAAACCTCTAGTGGTGTCCTTCTGTCAGTTTTAGCGTTTGTAGTAGTCGCAGTGTCCTTAAAACAGAAGTTATCGAAAAAAAACACACTAAAAAGAGTTAAAGTCGGTTTCGATCGACTAATAATGATTTTTTTTTCAAAATTCTTTCACTACAAACCTCTACTAGTGTCTCTCTGTCAGTTTTAGCGTTTGTAGTAGTCGTAGTGTCCTTAAAACAGAAGTTATCGAAAAAAAACACTCTAAAAAGAGTTAAAGTCGGTTTCGATCGACTAATTATGATTTTTTTTTTCAAAATTCTTTCACTACAAACCTCTACTAGTGTCCCTCTGTCAGTTTTAGCGTTTGTAGTAGTCGTAGTGTCCTTAAAACAGAAGTTATCGAAAAAAAACACTCTAAAAAGAGTTAAAGTCGGTTTCGATCGACTATTTATGATTTTTTTTTCAAAATTCTTTCACTACAAACCTCTACTAGTGTCTCTCTGTCAGTTTTAGCGTTTGTAGTAGTCGTAGTGTCCTTAAAACGGAAGTTATCGAAAAAAATATATATCTTAATTAGTTAAAGTCGGTTTTGATCAACTTCTAATGCACTTATTTTGAAAATTCTTTCACTACAAACCTCTACTAACGATTCTCTATAAGAATCAGCCGGAAAAAGTTTATTTTTGCAATGTCGGGGGACGACTTTTTTTTTTCGACTGTAACTTTTTTTTGACGCAACTACAAACGAAAATAACTTCACTACTATCCACTACTAACCTAAATCTATCAAATAAAACAAAAAAAGTTTAACTTTTCCAAAGTCGGTTGCCAAGTTCACATAGCCTTTTAAGTGCCTTAATTTTTTTTTTCGGCCCGCTTAATTTTGTTCCTAATTCGGCCATATTGCTGATTTTTTCGGCATAAACTAATTCTTTGTAATCATTTTTGGTTAGTTAACAAACAAATTAAGCTTAGGAATGATAAAATTTCAAAAATCTATTTTTTAATCAGGTTGCTAATTTTAAGAATTTTCCACCTCACCGTCTTTGAAGGTCGATTGTAGCAAAAGTAGCCTATTAAGTACTACTTTTTTTTAATGATTATGAAAGCTGAGAGTCTGGAGAATTCTTTAGATTTATTTAAAAACCATGAAATCACTTTTTAAGATTTTTAATTTGAAGTTGAAAATTTTAGTCATAATTCACCGAATGTAATTATTTGACTTTACACCAACATTTTCATAGTTTTCATCAAAGTCACGTAGCTGATTATTTTATGCATAAAAGAACAACTCATTAAAATTCAGTAGCAAAAAAAAAATCTCAAGAAAGTTTTCTACTTTTTTTGTAAGAATGTTTTAAGTTGTTGAAGTCGTAATTTTTTCAAAAATTCGGAAAAAAATTAATAACTCGAAAACTATAGAAAATCGCGGAACATACATGGGGGTGATTCGGGTACCCCAAGGGGCGTTCTATCTCTGGACTTTCGCTTGACACTACTTTTTGGGACACCCTGTATATTAGTAATACTTTATTCTATACTAGCTGTTAATCCATTAATTATTACACGTTGGGTTACATTATCAAAGTTTTAGTAGGGATCCCTAATTTTTTCCAGTAATAAATATAGCCTATGTTACTCGGGGATAATGTAGCATTCTAATGGTGAAAGAATTTTTGAAATCGGTCCAGTAGTTTTTGAGTTTATCCGTTATGAACAAAAATACAAAACTTTCCTCTTTATAATATTAGTATAGACTAGTTGTTGCCAGCAGCCTGTCGGGAAACAGGCGTGATTTTATGTATGTATGTATGTATGTATGTTGCCAGCGACTTTGTCTGCATGATGATAAATTCTATATATTTAAAAAAAAACTAAACCTAAGTATGCTTATTTTGTTTTAAATTATGCTCTGTCCACCTGTTAAAACTACATGAAAATCTGTTCAGTAGTTGCAAAGATGTGTGCGAACAAACAAATAAACAGACACAAAATAATTCCAATAGTTACTGATTTGTATTCTATTACTTGGATATAAGGGTAGAGGTAGACCTAAGAAAAGATGGACGGACTGTGTGAAAGACGATATGTGTAAGAAGGGAGTGACTACTGAGATGACGGATGATAGGGGAGAGTGGAGGAAGAGAATCTGTTGTGCCGATCCCACCAGTGGGATAAGGGCAGGAAGATGATGATGACTCATCTTTGGTTACTCCCTATTCTCTTTTATTACTTTTCTTCAATATACCTCATATAACACTTTTTATAATCTACTAGCTTTCGCCCACGGCCCCGCCCACGGCTCCGCCCGCGTGGTACGTTGAAAAACAAAAACAAATCTATCCCACGGGAATCGTAAATTTTTCCGGGATAAAAGTAGCCTATGTGCTATTCCAGACTAATCTATATCTATGCCCATCCAGATCCATTCAGCCGTTTCAGCGTGACAGAATAACAAACATACCTACATCAATACATCCACTAGGGCCCAGCGAGTTTCTTGTCAGTTCTTCTCGCACTGGGGATAGGACTGGAATTGGCACCTAGACTCACCTAGTATGTAAGACGATTTAAAATGATCCTTGTGATATCACTGAATAAAGATTATTGACTATTGACCACACATTTATACATTCTTACAAACTGTCGCGTTTATAATATTAGTAGAATATGGGTATAAGAATCAGGTTTGATCCCACAACCAGAAGACAGAATTGCTACCGCTACACCAGCAGAGTTAAAGTAGATTCGCCATAAAAGTCTAAAAAAGATTTATTATTGAAGTAGGTGATACCACCATTTATGGCACAGGAAAAAACAAGTAATAGATACTTACTAAATATATAAAACTAGCTGTTGCCCGCGACTTCAAGAATCATGAAAATCGGTCCAGCCGTTCTCGAGATATTATCACAGTATGTAAAAAATAATAAAACGGGATAAATACCCATTCAATACTAATAATAACTTGTACTTATTCATCAAAGGTACTTAAAATTCTCCTTATTTTTTTCATTTGAATGTTCCATCCAACAGTAACAATATCTAGACACGCGGCAGCGTGTCAGCCAAGTTCAAGCGAACGGGCGAAGCGCGCACAGTGTGTAATATTACAGGAACCATTTGGGTCATTTTTCATTAAGTTTACTTAAGTTAATATTAATTTACTAGTAAAAAACAGTTAAAAAAATCCGGCCCTCATATTCATAGGTTTCATTCTCAATTCTCATAGGTTTTATTTGACCCTTGATGGAAAAAGTTTGGCCATCCCTGGTTAGTCAGTCAGTCAGTCAGTAATATATTTTTATATATATACCTATATGTTAATGACCTCTAAATAGTTATGCTAAGATACTTGAGTTACCGGTTCTGCAAATGTCCTTACGAACCAACATACCTACCTATCTATCTATAAGAGCCGTTACGCACTGCGTCCGATCAGAATCTGATCCGAACCCGTAAAAATATGGTCCGGAGTAGTTGTACAACTATTTCTATGGTAGCTTACGCACTACATCCGTTTTCCGTCATCCGATTTCTTTCCGTCATTCGTCATTTCCGTTACGTAAAATGACGTATGCCAAAAGGTGGCTCCTGAATTGCTTGGATTTGTATCAGAGATCGGACTAGTGCGTAAGCAATATCAGAATTCGGTCCGAGTTTTCTAGATGTATATTTTCACGGGTTCGGATCGGATTCGGATCGGACGCAGTGCGTAACCGCTCTAGCAGTTGAAAAAATCTCGTAATGCGTAGGCAGTTTGAGAACTTCCGTCTTATAGGCTGACTAGCTTCCGCCCACGGCTTCGCCCGCGTGGTACCTTGAAAGTAAAAAATAAAACTATCCCACGGGAACCGTACATTTTTGCGGATAGAAGTTTGAAAGTGTTCAGCGACTTTTGTTGGTGACTGTACATTATAAAGGAAATTTCCAAAAAATATTTTTACCAAAATAATGAGAATTATGAAACCTGAATGACATCCTTTGAATATTAGGTAGTAGGTTTTAGGATTCCGTACCCTAAGGGTAAAATGGGACCCTATTACTAAGACTCCGCTGTCCGTTTGTCACCAGGCTGTATCTTATAAACCGTGATAGACAGTTGAATTTTTCTCAGTTGATATTATTTCTGTTGCCGCTGTAACAACAAATATATTAAACAAGATAAAATAATTAATTTAGGGGTGTCCCATACAACAAACGTGATTTGTTTGCCGTTTTTATAGATAACTAGCAGTCCGCCCCGGCTTCGCATGGGTATTTATTACCTATACATGGTCACGACTGTAATACCCAGGCTCGGTCGATATCTCCTCAGATCTCTAGTTACTTAGATCTTTGAGAATATCTAAAGAGGGTACTCAGAGGCACGTCCAAACATGATATTTGACACATGCCCACATTTTGTTTCGCAGCGCACGCGATGTGAAGAATATTTTAGGTAATTTTTTTACACCTTGGGTTACATTATTGAAGTTTTAGTAAGGATCCCTAATTTTTTTTAAAACATAATATAGCCTATGTCACCCGCTGATAGTGTAGCTTCCCAACAGTGAAAGAATTTTTCAAATCGGTTCAGTAGTTTCGGAGCCTATTCATTTCAAACAAACAAACAAACAATCAAAGTTTTCCTCTTTATAATATTAGTTTAGACTAGCTGAGCCGACGTTGTCCTGTCTTAAAACCTTACATTATCAAAAAACAAAAAAAAAAGAATTAGCGAAATTGGTCCAACCGTTCACGCGTGATGCCATGACCAAGGGAAATAGGAATTCATTTTTATATTTATAAGCAATATAAGATGGTACGGAACCCTTCGTGCGCGAGTCCGACTCGCACTTGGCCGGTTTTTATCTTTGTACGAGTTTCACAATAGCATCAGCTTGTTTACAGCAAAATGCAAATAAAATTGGACCATAACGGTTATGAATCATGGTTTAAAATTCACAAGACTGTTTTTGCAAGTTCTTTGTTAAAATGATTATTCTTTGTTATAGTGGAAATAACCGCGATTTTGCGTTTGTCATACAAACCTCGCGCGATCCCCAGGCTCGGTAGATATCTCCTCAGATTAGTTACTTAGATCTTTGAGTATATAAGGAGGGTAGTCAAGAGGCACGTCAAAACATGAGATATTTAGCACATATGTACGTCCAAGTTTTGCACAGTTATTAGTATTCCGTACGTGACAGGTTGCAAGCCCATCGCCAGTTTTAAGAAAACTAAACATATGACACACATCGAGTTTTTGGTTGTATGGCACCTATGTCGGTTTCCTCACGATGTTTTCCTTCACCGTTAGAGCGATGGCATTGCGCACATAATTTTTTCGAATGGAAAATCTCATTGGTGCACAACCAGGTTTGATGGACGTAAGTTTGTTACTTTTTCACGCAAAAACTACTGAATGGATCTGGATGAAATTTGGCACAGATATAAATTATAATCTGGAATAGCACATAGGCTACTTTTTATCCCGAAAAAAAATTCGGTACCCGGGGGATAGTTTTGTGTTTTTCAAGGTACCACGCGAAGCCGTGGGCGAAACCTAGTATGTAATATTTATAACCCGGTATGCAGTATTAAAAAAATGGCGGCCTACTCCAATTATTCTGTCTGTGTCATTCATTTAAGGCGGTACCCCGAGTCAAACTAGCGCCGCCACCTATTTTATCTAATTATTCTGTAAAACAAAGGAATTTTCAAAAAGTGATCGGGTAATTTGTGATACCTATCATAAGCTTTTTTTTAATACCTCTGTAATAATTTTATTTTGTATAGTTTAGGCAGAGAGGCGAAAAAAAGAATTTAGTGTCCACCAAGTGCAACTTCGTATCTCTTGCTAAATTAAACAAAATAAAACTATTACAGAGGTATTAAAAAAAAAAGCTTATGATAGGTATCACAAATTACCCGATCACTTTTTGAAAATTCCTTTGTTTTACAGAATAATTAGATAAAATAGGTGGCGGCGCTAGTTTGACTCGGGGTACCGCCTTAAACAAGACATTCCTTAGCTCGTGTGACCGTAAACATCGGATCGTAAACAAAAAGCCACTCACAATTTAATGTTTCGGCGTGACGTCATGCTAACACTTGAGCTGGCAACTATTAAAGAGAAGAGGGAAAGATATTTAGTCTCTCCATCAGGGCCGGTATCCACCAAAGAGGAGAGGAGAGGAGGAAATATGTTCGAATAAACCAATCAGATTTCGTTCTACATCTCTTCTCCGCTTAGCTTCGGTGGAAATGGATCAAGTGAAAAGGAGAGATCTCATTTTTGAATTGTAACTTCTAATGCGACTTCCAACAAGGTTGCGTTAAACGTTCAACGCTACCATGGCGGGAGTATGAAAGAGACAGAGCGAGAGTGAATGCGTGGCACTCGAACGCATGCGCGTAGTATACCTGTTACAGGCCAGCGCGAGCGCTAGCAACGAGAAGTTTCACTTCTTCCGCGCGGAGGGACTCCTCGCACTATTTTTTGTTTTTTCATTTTAAAAAATTTCCACCCGCGCCCTTTTGTAACCTCGCGCCCCTAGGCATGTGCCTAGTTTGCCTTAGGGATAATCCGCTACTGATCTCTCCGCTTTGGTGGAAATAACCTGCCAGCTTTGCAGCAAATCTTCTCTCGTATCCTCTCCACTCCTCTCTGCTTTAGTGGAAACCGCCCCTAAAGCGAACAGTGAGTGACTGACTGAGCGTGTTTGTCGCTAACTCAATGTCGCCGCCCGATCACGCTCATCGTTCTGCTATATATGGAATTTGTGAATCTTTTCAAATTCGAAGGTGTATCATAAGTAAATATTCTTAGTACCTGGATGACCGAGCTTTGCTCGGTTTTCTTTTGGGGTAAACGATGTTTTCTAAAAACGAAACCTAGCTAGATCGATTCATCACTCCCGAAACCCCCTACATACTAAATTTCATGAAAACCGTTGGAGCCGTTTCCGAGATTCAGATTATATATCAAGAATTGCTCGTTTAAAGGTATAAGATATGCGGCGATGGGTTTGCAACCTGCCACGTACGGAATACTTACTACTGTGCAAAATGTGGGCATGTGCCAAATATCATGTCTACCATCTATATCCTCAAAGATCTAAGTAACTAAAGATCTGAGAAGATATCTACCGAGCCTGGGGATTACAGAAGTGATCATGTGTTTTCTAGGTATGATCATAGCGATTCCAAGAAAAAAGTATATTCCTAGATTCAAGTACTATCCCATTATGATCTGCTGTGCTGCGATTACGTAATTCTGATACTATCATAACATTGTTACTAACAGCTTCTAGCTACTAGAGGTGAATAGTGGAAAGTTTATTGCCATAAAATTATTATACCGTATGTTTATTGGCTTCAGTATATTGTTTGTAAATATCAGAATTACGTAATCACAGCACGTTTGCTGATAGATATTCATTGTAATTGATTGTAACCAGAGTTCCGTAATAGCCACTCTGGTTTTGCCAATTGCTAATTGATAGCCGCTCCTTAATTCTTAGCTCTAATGAGAGTGAGATGACGTCATCTGTTTTTCGCGATATTCGCCTTCAATTCAACGCGCCCAGTTCGTAATTGGCAATTCCAGGAAGTCCATATCCTGGTATCTCCAATTCCAATTATAAATTACCGGTTTTCATCGTTATAGATTAATATAAATTTAAGATAATTTAGGCATGTACGTATACGTATAGTTCATACAACGGATCTAGGCATTCGTGAAGTTAGCCACAGGTGCGAGTTTGCGCA
The DNA here is from genome assembly GCA_963675405.1 of Cosmorhoe ocellata. Classification (NCBI taxonomy): domain Eukaryota; kingdom Metazoa; phylum Arthropoda; class Insecta; order Lepidoptera; family Geometridae; genus Cosmorhoe; species Cosmorhoe ocellata. The sequence goes on from OY776273.1 coordinate 3,443,824, forward strand.
TGTACAGTTCCTTCCCCCCCTCCTCATACCTCCAATTGCTCCCGAAAAACGATACTGCGCAGGTCTTGCGGCTAACTTCACGAATGCCTAGATTCGTTGAGCCAACTGTACATAAACTCTCCGGCACAATTAAACGCCCACTGGTAGTTTGGCTGTTTTGGTAAAAAAAATCATTTTCCGAATACTGATGGTATTTTTTTTGTTTTGGAGGTAGTTTTACACTTAATAAAGACATAATTTTTGAATGATGGAGTGAAGAAAAGTGTGATAAGAGAACGTTGTGGAGTGAAAGAAGACGTAGTGATGGAATGGATGAAAGGAGATTGACGAAACAGGTGCATAAGGAGAGTGTGAATGGGACAGTAGGAAGGGGAAGACCTCGGCGTACGTACCTCGAGCAAATTGGGGACGTTTTAGAGAAAGGCCAGGTCCAGAGTACCTTAAACCGACGCGCATGAAGAATGTAATGAGAGTGAAAGAAGCAAGAGGTATGTCAGGATCGTAGCAAGTGGAGATCCGTGGTCTCTGCCTAACCCGTCGCGAAACAGGCGTGATTTTATGTATATATGTATGTATAACTTTAAATTAATAATAATCTCTTCACATTTTCAGATAAGTACCTAATATTCTGTGAGATGTTGTTTCTTACCAAATTTCATGATGAATATCAACGTTTAAATCAACCCAAAGACACAAAAGTATAAGAAGTACTTACCAACATTCTTTTGCAGTCGTAAAAATATAGAACTACTAGCTGTTTCCCGTGACTACGTCCGCATAAATCCATCTATATTACATACTAGCTTCCGCCCGCAACTTCGCCCGCGCGGTACCTTGATAAACAAAAACGAATGTATCCCGTGGGAACCGTACATTTTTCCGGGATAAAAAGTAGCATAGGTATGTGCTATACCACACTATAATCTTTATCTGTGCCAAATTTCATCAAAATCCGCTTAGCCGTTTCAGCGTAAAAGAGTAACAAACATACATCATAGGTACATCATACATTCTTACAAACTTTCGCGTTAATAATTATATTAGTAGGATTAATTCTGGATTAATATCGGTTAATTAGGAAATTTCTATAGAGTGCAAAAAGACGCGGTCACCCATCCAGAAACTGACTGCGCAGTGTTGCTCATCAATGCGGTCCCTATACCAACTTTCAACTCTTGATTCAGCCTCTTCAAGATTATTTTATGAGACAAAAGATAGTGTATGTCCGTCTTCAAAATATAATCTATCTCCTTGACAAATTTCGTCACGAGCCGTTTAGTCGTGAAACGGTAACAAGCAAACAAACAGTTACTTTCGCATTTATAATAATTAGTATGGATTTGTAATGGCTGGCAGTTATCGCACTAAGTAGTAAGTACCTTACCTACTACTCGTAGCAGCCAAGGTCATCGACCTCGGCTCTTTATCTAGACGTGCTTAGCATCGCCTGTATATCGTATTAGCAATTTGTTACTAAGCAAAAGCAATTAACATAATTATAAAAGTACTGGGGCCTCACCACGAATTCATAATACCTACATTAACGAATTAATATTTGTTATTTCGTACCATGACCTATGCAAATTGTATTGAAGTAGTGTTACTTCAAGCTTCAAATGTGATGTTTCTAAAACGGAATCGTTCTGGAAGACTTCGTGGTAAGGTCCCTGGTATAAGAGCGCTGGTGGTGTAGTGGTTGCACCCCTGCCTCACGATCCAAAGGTCGTGGGTTCAAACCTGGTCGTGCACCGATGAGTTTTTCCATGTGTGTGTCATAGGTTAGTGTTCTTATAAGCGGCGATGGGCTTGCAACCTGTCACGTACCGAATATTAACTACTGTGCAAAATGTGGGCATGTACCTAATGTCATGTTTGGACGTGCCTTTGACTACCCTCTTTAGATATCCTCAAAGATCTAAGTAACTAAAGATCTGAGAACATAATTATCTACCGAGCCCAGGGATTATAGTCGTGATTTTGTAACATTTTTTATTGATGCTCCGCTCCTGTTGCTCGCAGCATGATTCCTCGATAAATGGACTATGCAAAACAACAATAATATTTCAATTCGAAGCAGTAGTTCCTGAGCTTATTCTTGCACAGTTTAAATAAGTATTTATTCTAATAATACGTAGATTGGATACCTAGGAAGTAATGGATAGTTAGGTTATCTTATTATATGCAGGGACAAACTGAATACCTAGGTTTTATACCTTTTGACTTTTGTTTAAGATACCTGTGCTAGGTTAATTTGTTTTGTTTTCAACCATTGCTTTTTTTCTTTTGTTTTTTAGTAAATAGATAAGTTTGTACATTTATGATATTATAATCAAGCACACTCATACTAAAATATAAATTTAAGTAGATACTTATATATAAGTACAAGTTTTGTTTTCTCTTATAAGTGAACTGTATTTATGTTCTTTGAGAAAAATAAAGAATCTTTAAACCGATTAGCGCGTTCAACCAAACAAACTCTTCAGCTTTATAATATAAATATAAATTTTTGTGCCTCATCTACAAATTAAAATCAATATTAATCTATACAATGTAAATCTTATAATAACTTATTAATAGTGATAATATTGATGTTGAAGAGATTAAACTTTATTGAGTAGGTACGTTTAAGTAAAATTGCCGTGGCTAGTACAAATGTCTAGATCGCTAAAGTGATAAAATTAACTCTTCAAAGAGGATTACTTATTTATAAACGCGAAAGTGTATGCATGTATTTTTGTTACTCCTTCACGCTGAAACGGCTGAACGGATCTGGATGAAATTTGGCACAGATATAGATAGTCTGGAATAGCACATAGGCTACTTTTTATCCCAGAAAAATATACGGTTCCCGCGGGATTTATTTGTTTTTTGTTTTTCAAGGTACCACGCAGGCGAAAACGTTGGCGGAAGCTAGTTTTGTCCATAATACCCAAGTTTATAAAGGCAGTATTGTTTGTTTACATTATCGCTCTCTGGTGTAGATAAGGTGAGACGCAACAGGAACCTCTCACTGTGTTGGTACTGTATGTTTGCAAAATGGCGCCAAGGTCGATGTTTTGTGTCAATGATCTGTAGGTCTACCATGAGTTTTCACAATCTACACTCGCTAGCGACTGTAGTTAAAAAATGTATGAAAACTTGTACAGTGCCTCTAGCGGATAGTTGGCACTAAAACGTCACGTAGTTAACTATCCTACGTCACAGCGTACTACAGCGACTGTAGTTTGCGCTTCATTAATTTGCTTAGAATTTAGAAGCATGAGTAACAATTTTGACAGATGTCATAGTAACGTACTATTTCTACCGAGTAACGTCAGCCGATCTAAATGTGACAACTCATGGTAGACGTACTGTTAAAATGTGGGCGTCAACCGCAAATCGATCAACGATGTATCGGCACAATAATCGAGTAAAGCCTACTGTAAGTTAAATAAATAAAAATATCGATAAATAGTGGTGGACGTATCACACAACACTTTCTAGCCCTAAACTAAGCAAAGCTTGTACTATGGGAACCAGATAGCTGATACATACATACATAAAATCACGCCTGTTTCCCGACGGGGTAGGCAGAGACCACGGATCTCCACTTGCTACTATCCTGACATATTTCTCTTGCTTCATTCACTCTAGATAGCTGATAGATTAATTAAATCCTTTTTTTTGGAAAATACATAGTACTTACATACATAGAATACATAATAACACCCAGACACAGAACAAACATTTGCGTTCATCACACAAATGTCTGTTCTGGGTGGGGATCGAACCCACAACCTGCAGCGCAGAAGGCAGAGCTACTACCAACTGAGCTGTGAGGCCAGATTGGTGAATCTTCCCAAAAAAATTACCTAGATTTTAAAGCTCGTCTGTCAAGCTGATAGCATGAAGATGGAGCAATAAAAGATTGGTTGGTAGTAAGTTATTTCACGTAGGGTACATAAATTAACTTATATTTTACGAGATCAACAAAATTGTTGCGAACAAGTACCTACATGCCTATGTTACTCAGCCAGGGATAATGTAGCATTCTAATGGTAAAAGATTTTTTGAAATCGGACCAGTAATTTTTAAGTTTATTCGTTACAAACAAAAATACAAAACTTTCCTCTTTATAATATTAGTATAGATTATGGATTCTAGTATCAACAAAGGCTAATAAGGAAGTGTCTCTTACCCACTAATTACTACAATTTAGTCGCTAAGACAATAGACGAAGCGAATGTCCTTGAATTTAGTTGATAACTGGAACGAAAGACAAAGTGTCAAGTTATTGACTGGCCTCACAGCTCAGTTGGTATTAGCTCTGCCTTCTGCGCTGTAGATTGTGGGTTCGATCCCCACCCAGGACTAACATTTGTGTGATGAACGCGATGTTTGTTCTGTGTCTGGGTGTTATTATTCTATGTATTGGCTAGAAGTTGTTGTGCGATAAGTCCACCAATATTTATTTATTTATTGATGGTCGTGGGTTTTATAGAGCGCTGGTGGTGTAGTGGTAGCACCCCTACCTCACGATGTTCAAACATGGTCGTGCAACGATGAGTTTTTCCATTAGAAAAAAATATGTGCGCAACGCCAGTGCTCTTAAACGGTGAAGGAAAACATCGTGAGGAAACTGGCATACTCTAAAAATAAACAAGCGAAGGTGTGTGTCATGGATTAGTATTCTTATAAGAGGCGATGGGCTTGCAACCTGTCACGTATGGAATACTACTGTGCAAAATGTGGGCATGTGCCAAATATCATGTCTGGACGCGCCTCTGACTACCTACTTTAGATATAGTACTTAAAGATCTATGTAACTAGAGATCTGAGGGGGTATCACACGAAATTTCCAATTTGACACCGAAAGAACTGTTAATTCGACTGAGTTGACGAACATTCGACTCCGACTATGTCGTTATCTTTATGTAGAGTAGACACCAGCATTCGCTCAGCCTCATATTTTATAACCTACTGAACGTATAAGTAATTTAAATAATTATTCATACCAACGAATAGCAGAAGATAAAACCTTTTTACTACCAATAATAACGTTGGAAACACCCCGTTCTTGAATTAGTCACGTCCTGTTTTACCTACTTGGGACTTTTTTAATATTATTATCACCCGACTGCAAAGCGAAGGAGGGTAATGTATCTGAAATGTATGTATGTATGTTTGTGTGCGCGATTCTACTCAATTTTATATTTTGCCGTTATTTTAAAAACTGATTGATAAAATATATTATGACTTGCTTTCGTCCACGGCTTCGCCCGCATGGTACCTTGAAAAACAAAAACATATCTATCCCGCGAGAACTATACCTTTTTCCGGTATAAAAAGTAGCCTATGTGCTATTCTAGACTATAATCTATTGCCAAATTTCATCCAGATCCGTTCAGACGTTTCAGTGTGAAAGAGTAAGAATACTCGTAATCCTTATAGTCAATAGTCAATAATCTTTATTCAGTTATATCACAAGGATCATTTTGAATCGTCTTACATACTAGGTGAGTCTAGTTATATCCACACATCCATACATTCTTACAAACTTTCGCGTTTATAATATTAGTAGGATAAAAATATTGTGATTGAACTTATAGCAATTTTCAGTCCAAGTAGTTAAACTATATTTAACCTATATCTTCTTTGTTTCAGATCAAAGCGAGCCAAAAAATCAAGACTGAACGTAGATATGCAGATTATTTTTTACAAAATAACTTAGCTTACATTCCAAAGACGACGCGAGGCGCGCGCGGTTTCCTGACAAGCGGCATGCGCCATTTTGATTTCGCCATTTCGTGATAAAACAAGATGGCGTCGCCTATCAAATCGGTGGTGGAAGAGGGGGAGGGGGGCGACGAGGCTGCTGAGAAGCTTCTGGAAGTACGGCAAGTGGTGTTGGTACCGCCGCTGAATGATGAAGGATTACTGTCTGCAAAGTCTTCCAAAAAAGGTCAGCATATACATCCTTTTTTTGCTTACTTACAGGTCATCCAACGGATCTAGGCATTCGTGAAATTAGCCACAGGTGCGAGTTTGCGCATGTACAGTTCCTTCCCCCCCTCCTCATACCTCCAATTGCTCCCGAAAAACGATACTGCGCAGCTCTGCGGCTAACTTCACGAATGCCTAGATTCGTTGAGCCAACTATACTTCTGTAACATCTGTAACATGTAGGAAAACATCGTGAGGAAACCGGCATACCCTAGAACCAAAAAATCGAAGGTCATAGGTTAGCATTCTTATAAGCGGCGATGGGCTTGCAACCTGTCACGTACGGAATACTAACTACTGTGCAAAATGCGGGCATGTACCAAATGTCATGTTTGGACTTGCCTCTCACTACCCCCTTTAGATATCCTCAAAGATCTAAGTAACTAAAAAGATCTGAGGAGATATCTACCGAGCCTGGGGATTACAGTCGTGATCATATTTTTTTTTTTACTTCTGTTGAGTGTTCCAATTTGAAGAGAGCGCTGGGGAGTGGGAGCACCCCTGCCTCACGATCCGAAGGTCGCGGGTTCAAACCTGGTTGAGCATCAATGAGTTTTACTATTCGATAAATTTATGTGCGCAATGTCAGTACTCTTAAACGGTGAAGGAAAACAGCGTGAGGAAACCGGCAAACCCTAGAATCAAAAATTTTAAGGTGTGTGTCATTGGTTAGTGTTCTTATAACGGCTGAACAAATCGTTACAAAATTTGGAAAGAAGATAGATTATAACCCTGGAGACTTAATATTAATATGTTAATGAAATATGTGCTATGATAATTAATCCTACTTAATATTATAAACGCGAAAGTTTGTAAGAATGTGTGGATGTATGGATGTATGTTTGTTACTCTTTCACGCTGAAACGGCTGAACGGATCTGGATGAAATTTGGCACAGATATAGATTATAGTCTGGAATAGCACATAGGCTACTTTTTATCTCGGAAAAATGTTTGGTTCCCGCGGGATAGATTTGTTTTTGTTTTTTATGGTACCACGCCGGCGAAGCCGTGGGCGGAAGCTAGTTAAATATAATTATTTATGTATGTACTTCAGCATATTCATTGGCTTGATTATAGGAATCATTCAACTCGTGCATAATGATGTAATCATTATGATTCACGCCTCCGATAAGAAACATTCGATATTTACGCAATATTTCATGACATACTAGCTTCCGCCCACGGCTCCACCCGCGTGGTACCTTGTTTAAATGAAGCCCATGTAGTATTTCAGACTATAATCCATATTTTTGCCCAATTTTGACCAGATCCGTTCAGCCGTTTCAGCGTGGTTGAGTAACAAACATCCATACATTCAAACTTTGGCATTCATAATATTAGTAAGGCAACTTACAACCATTTCGGATCAGGAGGTTTTGGAAGCTAAACGTTCTTGGTTGCACATCGACTGTCATATAAAATGCTCTGACAGCAAAACGTCCTTAATTTAAAATGGTTTGAAAGCTAAATGGTATTTCCAATAGTTAGTTACCTAGTCATAATGTCTTTGAATCAATTTCTCGCTCTAGTTTTTATATATTCTCCTGTTATTTTGAGTTGATGGTTATTTTTCCAATAAAGCCCGAGTTCCTTGCGCGAGTGTATAATATGTGAATTAAAGTAAATAGTTCCTTTCTAATTCAATCGGAAGATATTCCGAGAATTTTGAACAAAACAGCCATCTTTTAAAATTGACTTGACATGACTGACATTGTGACATTGACAATAATAGATTATAATTTTAAAACTTGACACTGGCAAAATTGTTCTCTAAAAGACAGATGCCGAAAATAAAGACGAAATATTAGTTAGATCATTCCGGGGATAAAAAAAACCACCACAGAGTTAGATTGTATGCTTAGCCCACCTCAAAAAAAATAAAACTATTGAGGGTAGTTAGAAAACTTACAAACCTACATCTCTTCAACTATTAAGGGTAGTTGTAGAATTTATCGAACGTGCGTCATCTCTTCTAGAATTTATCAAAGTCACGTTCCGTTGTTGCTAAATTGTTAGTGTTTCATCAAAATGGGCAGGACAGGCTACAAAAAGTTACGCAAACGTAAGTCTATCTTACATTATTTAGTGATTCAAAGTCAAAGTTAAAGTGAAATATATTTATTCAATAAAATCACAAGGATCACTTTGAAACGTCTTACATGCGGTGAATCAAAGTGCCAATTCCAGCCTAACCCAAGTACGAGAAGAATAGGAATTTTCTACAAGAGAAGATCTAATCATAAAAAGAGCCAAACCCATATTAAATTTGCTATTTATTTAACTTTTTAATTTATAACACAGAGTCGGGTTTGTTCGCAGTTCGCACACTAAATACCTATAACTCCAGAACGGCTAGACTGATTTTGATGATTTTTGAGACTGTCTACCCGTGATCACGACAGTGTGTAAACCTGTCGAAACTTCGGGGAAAAATAGGTGTATAATAACGCGATAAATACCCGTTTAATACTAATAATAATGTAAACAGAATTATTCTAAAAACGCAGATTTTTTTGGAATGTACGTTTCTTTTGCTGTTTTTGGAGCTCAAACGGCTGGACAGATTTTAATATATGAGTTGTCGTTGGATTCGTCTGGACAACGAAATTGACATAGCACAGGCTATACAAAATGTAAAAAAAATCATGGCGACTGTGAAAAGCTATTTTCAATAATTTTCAGCTGGGTTTTTTTTATTTTTGCAATAAATAGAAAGAAAGAAAGAAAAATGTTTATTTGCAACACACAGAAAGTTAAAAACATAAAAAATACTAGTTTTTTTATCACTTATTTTCAACGTACAGACACACTGTTTTCATCTGTTTTATTATATGTACATATAGACATGCTATAGTTCGGAATATTTGCAACATCCGCTAAACTTCATTAAAATTAATATTATTAATTTATTACGTGAATAATTTTATAAGTAATCGAAAAATATTAGATTTCTTCAGTATCACGCGATTGGTTTAAAGTGGTGGTAATATAGCACCCCTGCCTCACGATCCGAAGGTCGTGGGATCAAGTCTGGTCGTGCACCAATGGGTTTAATATTCGAAAAATGTATGTTCGCAATGCCAGTGCTCTTGAACGGTGAAGGAAAACATCGTGAGGAAACCGGCATACCCTAGAACTAAAAATTCGAAGGTGTGTGTCATATATTAGTATTCATATAAGCGGCGATGGGCTTGCAACCTGTCACGTAAAATAAATAAATAAAAATAAATAATGCTGGACAATCCACACAGCATCATCTAGCCCCAAAGTAAGCTACTCAAAGCTTGTGTTATGGGTAGGTACTAGATAACTGATATATTTAATACACGATATAGGTACATAGATAGATATTTTTTATTATACATACACACTCAGACCAACGGAACAAATTTCTGCAGATCATACACAAATTTATTCCGAGGCGGGAATCGAACCCGCAACCTCTTGCGTTGCAGGCTTACTCTTGCCCGCTGCGCCACTGAGGTCGTCACGTACGGAATACTAATCACTATGCAAAATGTGGTTATGTGTCAAATGTATTTTGGACGTGCCTCTGACCCCCTTTAAAAATCCTCAAAGATCTAAGTAACTAGAGATCTGTACCCCTAGTATGAGTTTTGGATAGTTTACGAAAACTTTTTTCGAATAGTATCCTTTCATACATTTAACTCCATCGGAAATGTTAGGGAACTAAAATAAGGTCGATAATATCTAATCAGCAGTCCCAGCAATGATTTTCAAACCAAGTTTTCACGATATCAACCTTATTTTAGTTCCTAAACATATCCTATGGAGGTAAATTTATGAAAGGATACTATTCGAAATAAGTTTTCGTAAACCATCAAAAACTCATACTAGGGGTACTGAGGAGATGTCTACCGAGCCTGGGGATTACAGTCGTGTGAGTGTTTCTTTGTTTTCATCTCGTTAATACGCGACTACATCTAAGTGTACCTTCACCGGAAAGGACTTCAGATGAGTTTGTGGTTAGCTACTGGATGGTCATCTTACTATCAGTATCTTAACAAAAGAAACACTCACACGACTGTAATCCCCAGGCTCGGTAGATATCTCCCCAGATCTCTGGTTACTTAGATCTTTGAGGATATCTAAAGTAGTCAGTGGCACGTTTTTATATACGTATATATTTAATACTAGCATCCGCTCACGGCGTCGCCCGCGAAGTACATACATAAATATAGCCTATGTTCATCCTGGAAGTTCATTCTACACATTGGTGAAAGAATTTTAGAAATCGGTCCGGTAGTTTCGGAGCCTATTCAATGCAAACCATTATAAGATGAAGAGGAAAGATATGTTGATTTGTTTGTTTGCATTGAATAGGGTCCGAAACTACTGGACCGATTTCAAAAATTCTTTCACCAATGTGTAGAATGAACTTTAAGGATGAATATAGGCTATATTTTATGTAGGTACTTCGCGGGCGATTCCGTGCGCATCAGCTAGTATTATCTTATACCTTTAAACGAGCAATTCTTGTATCTCGGAAACGGCTCCAGCGATTTTCATGAAATTTAGTATAAGTTTCATTTTTAGAAAACGTTGTTTACCAATAAAAAAAACCGAGCAAAGCTCGGTAACCCAGGTACTATATTTAATATGAAGAATTTCATTACCGAAGTATCGTAGAGAAGTTATGCCAAAACTTCGTAATTATTTGTAATTCTTTAGTTTTTGATGAACGTTGTATGATATCATTGTTGTTTTCTTGTTCTGTTAATTTAGCTGCAATTGTGTTATTAAAAAGCGGAAATTTATATGTATATGGCGGTTTATGTTTATCTTAAGTTTCTAATTTTTAGTCTTATGTATACTGTTTATTTCCCTAAAACAAAACAATGCAAAAAGTCTATACCTACATGATATTTGGCACATGCCCACATTTTGCACAGTAGTTAGTATACCGTACATACATACATACATACATAAAATCACGCCTGTTTCCCAACGGGGTAGGCAGAGACCACGGATCTCCACTTGCTACGATCCTGACATACTTCTTTTGCTTCATTCACTCTCATTACATTCTTCATACATGCGCGTCGGTTAAGGGTACTCTGGACCTGGCCTTTCTCTAGTACGTCCCCAATTTGATCGAGGTACGTACGCCGTGGTCTTACCCTTCCAACTGTTCCATTCACACTCTCCTTATACAACTATTCCGTACATTACAGGAACTAATACCGAATAGTACCCGGATATCCGTTGAACCTTGCGTGAACGAAGTCGCGGGAGTTCCTATAGTCTATACTTCTATATCTATACTATACTAATATTGTAAAGAGGAAAGTTTCGTATTTTTATTTGTAACGAATAAAATCAAAAACTACCGGTCCGTTTTCAAAAATTCTTTCACCGTTAGAATGCTACGTTATCCCTGAGTAACATAGGCTATATTTTATGTAGGTACCTCGCGAGCAAAGCCGCTAGAGTAAGCTAGTAATGAATAAACTCAAAAACTACTAGACCGATTTCAAAAATTCTTTCACCATTAGAATGCTACATTATCCCTAAATCTACTAATATTTTAAACGGGAATGTTTGTAAGAATGTAAGGATGTATGTTTGTTACTCTTTCATGCTGAAACGGCTGAACGGATCTGGATGAAATTTGGCCCAGATATAGATTATAGTCTGGAATAGCACATAAGCTACTTTTTATTCCGGAAAAATTTACTGTTCTCGCAGGATAGATTTGTTTTTACTTTTCGGGCGAAGCCGTGGGCGGAAGCTAATAGGCTATATTTATTACTAGAAAAAGTTAGGGATCCCCACTAAATCTTCAATAATGTAACCCAAGGTGTAATAATTAATGGATTTTTACGGGCGAAGTCGCGGGAAACAGCTAGTCTAGTGTAAGAATGTTTGATCCAAGTCGACCCATTAACCCATGCTTGTATATTTAGTGCTGGCGCCGCGCCAATTATTATTATGGAACTGGAGAAAGTGATGTAGGGACGCGTATTTCTTCGAACATGTTGGACAACATATCCAAACATACATACATACAAAAAATCACGCCTGTTTCCCGACGAGGTAGGCAGAGACCACGCATCTCCACTTGCTACGATCCTGACATACCTCTTGCTTCATTCACTCTCATTACATTCTTCATACATGCGCGTCGGTTTAGGGTACTCTAATTCATAATACATTACCGAATTACTATTACATTGTTATTTCGTACCATGACCTATGCAAATTGTATTGAAGTAGTGACGTTTCTATAATGGAATCGTTCTGGAAGACTTCGTGGTAAGGCCCCTGGCCTTTCTCCCTAGTATTTATTGCAAAAATTTAAAAACCCTAAATATAACTGAAAATACATTTTCACAGCCGCCATGTTAAGTTTTTTAATATTTTTAAGTATAGACTATGTGTCACTATCTCTCGAATTTAACACCTCATTTATCAAAATCCGTCCAGCAGTTTGGGCTACAGCGACAGTTATATGAACTCGCATAATATACCACTAGCTTCCGCCAGCGGCTTCGCCTAAAACAAAAACTAATTCTTCCCTACATTTTTCCAGAGTTAAAAGTAAGCTATGTGGTTTTCCAGACCATAATATATCTTTGTGCCAAATTTCATCCAGATCCGTTCAGCCGTTTCAGTTTGATAGGGTAACAAACATCCATACATACATTCATACATGTACCCCAAACACATAACATCTCTCTTCTTTCTGTTGTCTCTGTCTAACCCGTAGGAACAGGCGTGACTTTATATGTGAAAGTGTGTACACAACTTGCTTGGCACTTTAATCTCCCGTACGTCGCCATTATATTGCAACGTCAATTGAAACTAATGAATATCTCCTTTTTGGTTTGCTTATTGAACAACTACTGGTCTTTTCATGGTATTTTAATTAGCTTTTCTCCATAGAAGATAAGACAAAGTGACATATATGTTTCTTCTTCTTCTTCTTTGTTTACAGCATCTGTCTCTTTTAAGATCAATTTTGCCAAAGTCAAGTGTTTAAATTAGTAGTATTGTCAATGTCACAAAGTCATAGTAAAATTGTAAAGTCAATTTTAAACAAAAGATGGCTGTTTTGTTTAAAGTACCTGGGTGACCGTGCTTTGCTCGTTTTTTTGGGGTAAACGACGTTTTATAAAAATTAAACCTAGCTAGATCGATTTATCACCAACGAAACCCTCTGCATACTAAATTTCACGAAAATCGGTCGAGCCGTTTCCGAGATGCAGATTAATATATATATATATATATATATATATATATATATATATATATATATATATATATACAAGAATTGCTCGTTTAAAGGTATAAGATTTCTCGGTATTTTTTCCGATGGATTTACATAGAAACTATTCACTGTAATTCACATAAAGTGGTTTTTTTTTAAATTACTGGTCTAAGTAATGTTTTGTTATGAAAGCAACCAATAATTTTCAAGGAGACGAGTTTCGAACCTTGAACCTTAAAATCTTCAAACGGAATAATACCATTTAAGATGTCTGGAGGAAAATTTATTTACAGAAATCGCCAAATGAGTTCTGAGTTTTAAGGTTCCGTATCTAAGTAGGAAAACGGAATCCTTGTCCGTCTCTTCGTCAAGATAGTTTTTCTTAATTATACCAATTATTAAAAATTTATCTATCTATTGAGCATGTAAAAAAATGCAATGAGAGTGAATGAAGCAAAAGAGGTATGCCAGTTAGCTGAATCATATACTTTTTTTTTTGTAAATACATACATGTATAATAAAAAAATATCTATCTATGTATATAATGTATTAAATATATCAGTTATCTAGTACCCATAACACAAGCTTTGAGTAGCTTACTTTGGGGCTAGATGATGCTGTGTGGATTGTCCAGCATTATTTATTTATTTATTTTGGGATCGAACCCACAACCTACAGCACAGAAGGCAGAGCTAATACCAACTGAGCTGCGAGGCCGGGACGATGAAGGAAACGAAATCTTTTACCCACGAGTAATTCTTGATAATGTATATTTAGAATCTGAATCTCGGAAACGGCTCCAACGATTTTCATGAAATTTAGTATGCAGCAGGTTTCGGGGGCGATAAATCGATCTAGCTAGGATTCATATTTAGAAAACGTCGTTTACCCCAAAATAAAACGAGCAATGATCGGTCATCCAGGTACTTTTTGTATACTATCAAAATCCTAAATCCCTGAACCATGAAGATGCTTGTCTCGCTTGCACTTGTCCGTTTTTATACATATAACTAGAGTTGTAAATTTCTTGGCGTCTGTCCAGCCTTTTCAACGATACGTTAAGCTCGTGACGCAGCTTGGTTTCTCGATTAACTGGGTCAAGTGAAGCTCAGTACGGTCACCATTCCAAAAAACATGATATGACTGTAATCCCCAAGCTGCCTTAAAATCCAATATGGCGGCTGCATTTATAAATTCAATATGGCGGCAGCATAAAGTCCAATACGGCGGCGGCTGCAATCTAGACACGCGGCAGCGTGTCCAGCCAAGTTCAAGCGAACGGGCCAGGCGCGCACCGTGTGTAATATTACTGGAAGCATTTGGGCTATTTTTCACCCCCTCGTAACTCAAAAACTATTTCACATAAACAAGTCAAATTTGGCTCATCTATTGCCTCTTGCGAGTTAAATATGTGCACCGAATTTCATAAACATACCTCAAACGGTTATTTAGATATTGACGTCCAAAAATGGTAGTTTATGAAATTTTTTATCACTGACTGACCTATAGACGTTAATTATAACCCAGTTCCAGATGACCTGGTAGACCTTAGGCTTCAATATAATATCCTAAATTATAAGATGAATGATATTTTAAAGTTGTTAAAAATATTTCATATTGTTATGAATAAGTTTTAGGACTGACCATTGTACTTGGCACCCGTTTAGATCTCACTTCTTTTGTCGCTGAAGTCAACGACTAAAGCATACTACTTATTGAACTTGGCTCTCATTTCACATTTATGTTTTTGATGGGATTATAAAATACAGTAAAGTGGCTGCAATTGCAAATCCAACATAGCGGCTGCATAATCATAATCATAATCATAATCATTTATTCATAATTCCAGGTCCATACAAAAGATCTTAAAAACTATTTTGCTCAGCCGAAATCTGCCTTTACAGGCGTAGAAATTAATTTAGAAACATTTATATAATTAAAAAAAAAAAGAATAGGCATTAACCATTAGAATAAATTAATTGAAGTTGTAAAATGTCAAATATTAACACACCATAATAAAATAAAATGTCATGCGAATTGTTTAATAATAATAAAATAATACTGAATAATAAGGTAGGTTAACAAGTAGTCATATTTATATTCCGTCAATAATACATATTGAAAATGTATAAATGTATTGAATGTCATAAAATAAGAATGTCATAAAATCCAATATGGTGGCTGCAACAACTAACATTTTGTCGAGTTTTGAAATCCTACTATCTATATTATAAACGCGAAAGTTTGTAAGAATGTATGGATGTCTGGATGTAAGGATGTCTGGATGGGGTTAGGGCTGTACGACTACAGTATGTTTGTTACTCTTTCACGCTTAAGGTCGATTCACACATATCAGTGAAGTCACAGTTCCGACACAGTACCGGCACAGTGCGAAATATTCTTTCATACATTCTCTAGGGGCACTGTGTCGTCACTGACACTGACAAGTGGAGGTGCGTTCATAGAGAATGTATGAAAGAATATTTCGCACTGTGCCGGTACTGTGCCGGTACTGTGTCGGAACTGTGACTTCACTGATATGTGTGAATCGACCTTTAAACGGCGGAACGGATCTGGGGAAATTTGGCACAGAGATAGATTATAGTCTGGAATAACACATAGGCTACTTTTTATCCCGAAAAAATGTACGATTCCCGTGAGATAGCTTTGTTTTTGTTTTTCAAGATGTTTTTGTTTTTCGATTTACTTCATTTACTTCATATTTTAACCTGTGATTTTGTTTGTCCACAGTCAAGTTACCGGAAGAAGAAGGCGTAGCGGTGGGCACTGGCCGCTTCACGATCGGGCCGGCCCCCGAGCGGGACTGGGAGATGGTCCCGCCCGATGGGAGATGGGGCTGGTGCGTGCTCGTAGGTAAAATGAACCCTATACCCTTGTAATAACAATTTTATACCACCTGTGAAATCTACGCGAAAATCCGTTTATTATTATTATTAGTATTAAACGGGTATTTATCGGGTATTTACTTATTTTTCCCGTGACCACGACAGTGTGTAAACTTGTCGAAGCGTCAGGAAAAATAGGTAAGTCAAACGCGGTAAATACCCGTTTGATACTTACAATAATGTGTTCAGATCGCGTTAGTTTAAAAATAAATATATATCCGTTTAGTAGTTTTGGAGAAGCGCGAATAACCAAATAAACACAAAACAGCTCATCATCATTCTCCTGCCCTTATCCCACGCTAAGTGGGGTCGGCACAACATGTTTTCTTCTTCCACTCCTTCCTGTCAGTCGTCAATTCTGAATCTACTCCTCTTACATTCATATCATCCTTCACACAATCAAACCACTTCTTCTTCGGCCTTCCTCTACTTGTGCACCCAGCCACACTCATACTCTTAGCTCTTTTGATGACATGGTTTTCATCCCTCCTCATCACGTGTCCATACCATGCTAACCTAGCACTCCTCATCTTTTCAGTAATAGGCGCTACTTTCAGACTTCCCCTGACATACTCATTCCTAATCCTGTCCAACCGTGTCACCCCACACATCCATCTTAACATCCGCATCTCAGTAGCATGCACTCTTCTTTCATCCGTCTTCTTCATTGCCCAACACTGATCCATACATCGCGACAGGTCTGATAACCGTCTTGTAAATTTTCCCCTTAAGCTTAAGGGGACACAAAACAGGTATTTTTTTCAAATTAATTTCCGGCTGGTTTAAAATAAAAAGATGAAAATATTTTTTTTTAAAATAACTGTTATGTGTTTTATTACTCTTCTTTAGTTACGCCCTTTCTTTTTAGACTAAAAAACAGAATAAAATATATATTAAAGGGGACCCAATACAACAAACGTGATTCTTTTGCCGTTTTTATAGATAATGGTACGGAACCTTTCGTGCGCGAGTCCGACTCGCACTTGGCCGGTTTTATTAGTATTGGTTGATATAGCGGTAACAGAGTAATCTGCCAGTGAAAAAATATGTAATCTGCCATTTTGTGGTTGATTACAAAATTGTTCCAAATTTAATGTGCATTTCCTTCCTTTTTCCTTCATTAAATGTCTATTTTCGCTTAAATCTTTCTTTTTATCGGATTCATGGTATAAAGTATAGTATTTCATACTATACTCTTGAATAAAACGGATTTATATCGAGGGCCATTCACTCGCGTTGCTCAGGATTCTAACACTTGAATCACTTGCTACGCTCGTTATTCAATCATCATGAATCACTCCCTACGGTCGTGATTCAGTCGTTAGAATCCTTCACTTGCTCGTGGCTCATCTATGGCCCTCGCTTAAATCTGTCCTTTATTCACTAGTTGCATAATATACTATTGTTTGATTGTTTCCAGGCGCGACGTTAGTGAATATCCTGATCCCGGGTACCATCAAGTCGTTCGGAGTACTGCTGGTGGAATTCAATGACGTGTTCCATTCGAGTGCGGCGGCCTCTTCCGGCATAGTGGCGCTCTGTTACTTCCTCTACAGTAGCTTGGGTGAGTGTTCATTAAAAAAAAAAATGAAAAAAAATATGATCACGACTGTTATCCCCGGGCTCGGTAGACATTTCAGATCTCTAGTTACTTAAATTTTAGAGGTCATATAAGCGGAGATGGGCTTGCAACTTGTCGCGTACGGAATACTACCGACTGTGCAAAATGTGGGCATGTACCAAATGTTTGGAGGTGCTTCTGACTACCCTCTTTAGATATCCTCAAAGATCTAAGTAACTACAGATCTGAGGATATCTACCGAGCCTGGGGATTACAGTCGTGACGTGGTCATGTTTTGTTTTTCTTTCAATAAGGAGGTTCTCAATTCGTCTTTATGTTTGTTACGCAATTACTCCACCAATTATGAACAAACTAGCTTCCGCCCGCGGCTTCGTTCGCGTGATACCTTGAAAAACAAAAACATATCTATCTCACGGGAACCTTATATTTTTCCGGGATTAAAAGTAGCCTATGTGTTATTCCAGACCATAATCTATATCTGTGCCAAATTTCATTCAGATCCGTTCAGCCGTTTTAGCGTGAAGGAGTAACAAACATACATCCATCCATCCATACATTCTTACAAACTTTCGCGTTTATAATATTAGTAGGATTTTGATGATTCCTTTTTTATTTGTTATGTCAAAATACAAGGAAAATCATTTTTTTTTATCGAAATTGATAAGCCCTTTTGTGTAACAGTATAAGTAAAAATGTATATAACAATTTCAGGTCCGCTATCCTCAATCCTGTCTGTGAAATGGTCGTACAGAACTGTTACCCTAATAGGGGGTAGTTTTGCCGCGTTTGGCATGATCATGAGTAGTTGTGCCTTCTCAATATCCTACCTCTATTTTAGGTAAGTGTGACACGATTTTTATGTACTTACTTAAGATAAAAGATTGACTCAGGCGTGACTTTGCGGAAATCCATTACAAATACTGAAAAGGACGGAAATGTCTAGTACTTTCCCGCTGAAACAATTATCTAATGAGGCTATTATCAATAATCCCAACACAATACCTCAAATAGAAACTCGACACGTGTTTCGCTTCGTGTGAGGAAAGGCAACCGCACTTTCCTCTCGGCGCTCTGTGGAGCAACACCAGTGCGGAGCGAGTCAACGGTCCTGAGGATGCTTCGTGGAGAAGCGAAACACGTGTCGAGTTTCTATTTGAGGTATTGTGTTGGGATTATTGATAATAGCCTCATTAGATAATTGTTTCAGCGGGAAAGTACTAGACATTTCCGTCCTTTTCAGTATATGTACTTACTTGTAATTGACAATACCCTTATTTTAGGGGTAACTTATAGTAATCGACATACAGTCGATAAAAACAACGAAAATTTCCCTTTTTATGTCTGTGAAGTGAAGGAGGGTGTTGTGTTTAGAATAGAATAGAATAGAATAGAAAATAGTTTATTGCCAAAAAAAAAACAACATAAAAAATTTAGACTTAAGTATCTATTTAAAAAAAACAAGTCATTTAAGGCAAAAGGAGTAAATTCAGCATTTTGCTGCTTGCATTGATACGCAAGCAGCGCGCTGTTTTTCAATTTACTCCTCTCGGATAGCTGGTCACCGAGAGATTAAAGAGATTGCGGGATTACAATTAGGGCGTGTAAAAACCGGGTTGTTTAAAAAAACCGGGTTTTCGAGTTTTATTTTTCAATAACCGGTTAAAAACCGGTTATTCGGTTATTTTTCCAGTTTTTTAATACAGGTGTCTCGGGACAAAATAAAACCTTAAATTTTAGTAAAAATGAACTAAGTAATTATTGTAATAAGCAAGCACCAATTAAATTTTAAAATATTTTAATATAATTATGTTTAACTCACTCTTACTCGAATAAAGTAAAAAAATTGAACAACATGATAAGGTCTTATCTAGGTAATGTAATTCACTCTTTTATACGGCAGTATTAAAAACTCTTTCTCTCTTACTCAAATGAAACCATAACAAGTTAAATTAAATTAAAATTTTAATAAACCTCTGACACTAATTTTTAAAACATTTTCTTGTAATATAATTCAGCAAGACTGCGAAAACTACAGGGGCATTAGCCTACTCAGCATCGTCGGTAAGCTGTATGCGAAAGTGTTGATCGAATGAAAGAAACTGATGAGGATATGGGATGCACAAGCAGGATTTCGGAAGGGTATGGGATGTACGGATCAGGTCTATCCTTGCGATGCACAGCCGAGAAATTTTTGTCAAAGGTCTAAAGGTCTATTGCGCTTTCGTGGATCTGGAGAAGGCCTATGACAGAGTGATGAGGAATGAACTGTGGTCGGCTCTGTCGATGTATGGGGTAAAGAGCAACCTGGTGCGAGTTCTGAAATCTCTCTATGAGGGTTCTAGGGCTTGCGTTAGGATACATGGGTCATATAATTAATGGTTTAACATCGAAAAGGGTGTTAGACAGGGATAATGTAGCGTCACCATGGCTTTTTAATCTATTCATGGACAGTTGGCTACAAGATATGAAATAAAGTGATTGTGGATAAAGAATGAATGAGTTACTCGTCAAATGTCTTCTCTATGCTCACGATCAGGTAATACTTGCGTCGTCGGCAGAGGAGTTACAGGAGATGGTAACAGGCATGCATGTAGCATTTGACAGGAAAGGAATGAAAATAAATGTAAGTAAGAAGAAAGTTTTTGAAAGAGATGAATGCATTACAGAATGTGAAATAATGATCAGAGGAGAAAGAGTGGAACAAAAGAAAGAGTTTGTAGGTATATTTGGGTACGCTGTTTAAGAATGATGGGAAACATGATGATGATATTGAAAGGAGAGTGAATGCTGGAAATCGTGTGAATGGGGCACTTCACTGATTTATGAACAGTCGGATCGTTTCTAAAAAGGCACGACTGGCTGTGCATGGTGGAGTGTTAGTGCCGACATTAATGTATGGAAGTGAAAGTTGGGTATGGCAGAAGAAGCATCAAAGTAGAATAAATGCAGTGGAAATGAGAGCTTTAAGAAGTATTGTGTGGTTTAACTTTGAATGATAGAGTGAAGAATAGTATGATAAAAGAATGTTGTGGAGTGAAAGAAGACGTAGTGATGAAAATTGAGAAGGGTATGCTAAGATGGTTTGGGCATGTAGAAAGGATGGATGAAAGGAGATTGACGAAACAGGTGAATAAGGCGAGTGTGAATAGGACAGTTGGAAGGGGAAGACCTCGGCGTACGTACCTCGAGCACATTGGGGACGTTTTAGAGAAAGGCCAGGTCCAGAGTACCCTAAACCGACGCATGTATGAAGAATGTAGTGAGAGTGAATGAAGCAAAAGAGGATCGTAGCAAGTGGAGATCCGTGATCTCTGCCTACCCCGTCGGGAAACAGGCGTGATTTTATGTATGTATGTATGTATGTAATTAGGTGGACAATTATGGCCGTTCCAAATAAAGTCTGCAAGGCGTAGTTTTAAATGAATTTGTCATATATTACTCATTAAAAAAAACTCGAAAAACCGGGTTTTTTGCCAAGAAAAAACCGATTAAAAACCGACGTAAAATCAGTCGGTTAATCGGTTTTTCGGTTAATCGGTTAATCGGTTTACATGCCCTAATTACAATATTATAACATAAATAAACGGCGTTTTAAACAATCACAATACGCATTTACAGAGGCTGGATATTATTATTGTTTGGGATGTATGTATGTTTTTATGTAGTATGCGAGTTTCTTTGGCTGTCGCCATCTAGCCTAAAGGGTTGGACAGGTTTTGACCAATGAGGTGACATTAAATTCTTCTTCTTCTTCTTCAATTATGGCATCTTTCTCTTAGAGAACAATTTTGCCAGTGTCAAGTGTATTTATTTATAAGTATTGTCAACGTCACAGAGTCATAGTCAAGTTGTCAAGTCAATTTTAAACAAAAGATGACTGTTTTGTTCAAAATTCTCGGGATTTTCTCCGATGGAATTTGAAGGGAACTATTTACTTTTATTCACATACTTTACACTCGCGTCAAGAACCCGGGCTTTATTGGCAAAATAACCACCAAAATTACGCTTGACAACTTGACTATGACTCTGTGACTTTGACAATACTTATAAATAAATACACTTGACACTGGCAAAATTGTTCTCTAAGAGACAGATGCCATAATTGAAGAAGAAGAAGAAGAATTTTGCAATAAATACTAGATAAATAAGATTCATCAAGTTACCCCTGATAAGGGTATACTTACCTTCCTATAGACCTATAGCAGACTATACAATAACCATTTTTATAAAGTTTTAATAATATCATGTTTTTATTTTTGTAAGTATTGTAAACAAAACAAACGTTATTGTTAACGGAACAAATTTGTGTACGATCTGCAGAAATTTGTTCCGCTGAAGATATTTTTTTTATTATAAAAAAAATATCTATCTATGTATATCTATATACATATATAAAAATGAAACCCGTTTTCCTTGGTCACGGCATCACGCGTGAATGGCTGGACCGATTTCACTTATTCTTTTTTTGTTGTATTTGTTATTATTAGGAGAAGGTTCTTACGGAAAAAATATTAAGAGTAAGGTCCTTCTCAGGTATAGCGAGACCAGAGAATTATGGATTCATTTTTATATGGAGGATATTATAGATTCCAGTTCAAATTGAATAGGTACTCATACCTAAGATAGGTCAGCTATACAAAATAAAGTAGTGCATCATTGCTACGCTAAGGCGGTACGAAGTTCGCCGGGTCAGCTAGTAATGTATTAAATATATCAGTTATCTAGTACCCATAACACAAGCTTTGAGTAGCTTACTTTGGGGCTAGATGATGCTGTGTGGATTGTCCAGCATTATTTATTTATTTACTTGTTTCTTTCTATACACAAAAATAAGTTAAAATTTTTGTAGTGATAGAATTTTTTTCTACCCCCTTTCAGTTTCGGCGCGATGGTAGGCGCGGGCGCAGGCCTTGCGTTCCCGCCGACGGTGTACATAGTGACGTCATACTTTGTGCGCCTGCGCGGTCTCGCCAACGGTATCTGCATGTCCGGTTCCGCATTCGGTAGTATCATACTGCCGCCAGTACTGAGATACTTACTAGAAACATACGGATACAAGTGAGTAATATTACTTTGTAACCCTAAAGCTAAGCTTCCACCTTTCGGCATCGTACGGATCGCATCAAACGGATCGTAATATCTAAATATATAACTCAAAGGTGACAGACTGACTGACTGACTGACTGACATAGTGATCTATCAAGGCACAGCCCAAACCACTGGACGGATCGGGCTGAAATTTGGCATGCAGGTAGATGTTATGACGTAGGCATCCGCTAAGAAAGGATTTTGATTAATTCTACCCCCAAGGGTATAAAATAGGGGTTGAAAGTTTGTATGAAACTTTTAGTTTTTTTTAGTTCAATTTAGTATAATAATTTGTCAAGTTTTTAAGTCGCGATAATCGATATTCACGCGGGCGAAGCTGCGGGCATCCACTCGTTCTTTGTATAGAAAGTCACACAAGTGCGTCCACCAATCCGCATCGTACGGATCGCTCGAATCTGCTCGTGGAGATGTTGTTGTTTCGAGAGGCGACTTTGCGATGCGTGCCGATGACGTCATTCGGAATGCCGGTCGGTGGACGCACGCGCAGAGTGAAATGGGGTCGGCAATCCGATTGCTGCCAGTTGCGGCGGCAAATGCGATCAAAAATACAAAAATGTGTGTCATAGACATTCCTTAGAGCGGCGATGGGCATGCAACCAATACCGTCTTTACCATAAGGGCACACGGGGCCCGGGCCCAGGGCCCCTCATCCTCAGGGGGCCCCGAAGGACCGATAACTTCTCTCACATTTATTCTCAAAACATTTATGTCGAGCACAGTACCTAAAAGCAGCGCCACCGTCAGAAATCATTATTGACATTGATTATTTGATTACCCATAACAAATAGAAGATCATATTAGAAAAACCAACATTTTTCTAATATGATCTTCTATTTGTATAATTCGCTATAATCTTTACTTTCCGAAAGGGCCCTAAATTCTTGTGTGCTCAAGGGCCCCAGCATAGTTTAAGACGGCCTTGCTTGCAACTTGTCACGTACGGAATACTAACTACTGTGCCAAATGTGGGCATGTGCCAAATATGTTTGGACGCTGACTACGCCATTTAGATTCCCTAAAAGATCTAAAAAAGTAGAGATCTGAGGAGATATATCTACCGAGCTTGGAGATTACAGACGAAAACATTATCATGTTACTTTATTTTACTTCACTATATATTTCAAACAAAAAAAAGAAGGAAGGTGTGTTAGGATAATAGCAAGTGGAAATTTCTGGTCTCTGCCTACCCCGTCGGGAAACAGGCGTGATTTTATGTATGTACTAGCTTCCGCCCGCGGCTTCGCCCGCGTGGTACGTTGAAAAACAAAAACGAATCTATCCCGCGGGAAGCGTACATTTTTCCGGGATAAAAAGTAGCCTATGTGCTATTCCAGACTATAATCTATATCTGTGCCAAATTTCATCCAGATCCGTTTAGCCGTTTCAGCGTGAAAGAGTAACAAACATACATCCAGACATCCATACATTCTTACAAACTTTCGCGTTCATAATATTAGTAGGATGTATATTATAATTTGTAATTACTATATTAGACTGTGTGAAAGATGACATGGGTTAGAAAGGAGTGAGTAAGATGACGGATGATAGAGGGAGATGGAAGATCACATGTTGTGCCGACCACATAACGTGGGTAAAGGGCAGGAAGATGATGATGTATGTACTATATTTCAGAGGGGCAGTTCTGATCTTGGGCGGGATAATGCTGAACGTTTGGGCGGCGGCGCTACTCTTCCAGCCGGTGGAGGAACACATGGTCAGGAAGTACAAGGAGGTAGCCGAAGATGAGGACGGACCTCAGGTGAGGATATACACTTACCGGTTTATTAATCTATAATATCGGACTCTAGATACTGATACCGTTATATCGTTACCGTACCGTTATAGATACCGTTTTTTTATCACAACGTTACGATAGCAATATTAAAAATACCGTTATAAACCGGTTTTTGTAACGGTATTTTTTATTATAACGCATAAATATAACAACATTGCTATCGTAACTTACAAGAAACTGGTATTTCCCTATAGCAATACCGATTGATATAACGAAATACCAGTTTTTTTGAACTTTCAAATTGACGGTGTTGTGTAATTAAAGTTGTGTGTCGGTATACCACGAAATAGATGTTGAAGTGACACAGTAAACTTAATTTATACTCCATAATGAATATATTATTTTCTGTTAAAAGTATGCATCGCATTTAATGGAATGGAAATGTCTCCATCGTTCGCGTTTTAATGTTTGCATATTTTTTTGCGAATCATTATATTTTTTTATTCGACACTACACTATAACATTTACATAATTTATTATAGTGTAAATGGTAAATACGAACAGATATTTTTTTTATCAAAATTATGTCGGAAAAAATTATAAATAACGTTTTACTGAAGTTTATTCCAAAACAATTAGGTTATTTTCGAGTTTGAGTTGAGTTTTTGTATCAAAGTACGATTACTACTCATAGTAATCGTACTTTGATACAAAAACTCACGTTTTCAAACTGTCGACTTATCGCGTGAATTGATATCATATTGTGACGTTTTGTATATTGAGTGTTTATTTTGAAAATGAAACCAGTAATTTCGCAATGCCAAAAACATGTGGGATGTAGCGGTGCCATCGCAACATTACATAAAGTAAAGTAAGCGAAACCATTTATTATTTGTTCAAATAACGTGTTATAAGCCATGGTTTCCATATCACATAACGAAAATAACGATTATAAAATAACGTATTGGTTTTGAACAGTGATAACGATACCGTTATTTTCGGTTTACAGTTATTTTCGACTTATAACACGTTCTTATGTTTTTCTGTACGTATGTTGCTCGTTTTGTGTTTGTACATGTTGTCAGCTTTTGTAGTGTTAACCTTTATTTTGCGCACAAAGATAGTACATTTCAGAATCGGAATTTACACAATCCTACAATGACACTGTATTGCCCTTCATCGACAATTCCTTACGTAAGTTTATTAGTTTATCTTGATATTATAGCCACTTACCTTTAGAACGACAGAAGAGTAAGTGGTTTTAAGTTCATCTGATATTCAATACCTAGATGTTGCTTTTTAACGGCTTAACTCATCCATTTTCTATATTAAAATACGTAAAAGTTGAAAATACCCTTCTATTTAACCTTATAGGGCTGCAAGTGGTTAAAACTAACGGTAAATAACTAAGCTCAAGCTTCTCTCAATAACCCACCACTAACACTCTTAAATTAACACAAAAATAATCACTTTCCTTAAAACACATAACAGCGATAAACAGTTTCATTTTCAAAAGGCACAAAATAACGTAACGTAAAAACCGTTTTTATAGTTATTTATAACGCGATAACGTTAGTTTAGTTAGACATAATGAAAGTGATTATGCATTGCTTAGTATGTGGATAAAACTGCTGTTTAGTATTAGCTAGATGTGTAGATTTTTGTAGATGTTTGATTGAATTTAAGTGTATCTTTTTCTTTAGCTGTGAACGAAAGGACCTTTAGAGCGGTTACGCACTGCGTCCGATCCGAATCCGATCCGAACCCGTGAAAATATGGTCCGGAGTAGTTGTAGAACTATTTCTATGGTAACTTACGCACTAGATCTGATTTCCGACATCCGATTTCTTTCCGTCATTCGTCATTTCCGTCACGTAAAATGACGTATGCCAAAAGGTGGCTCCTGAATTGCTTGGATTTGTATCTGAGATCGGACTAGTGCGTAAGTTTTCTAGATCCACATTTTCACGGGTTCGGATCGGATTCGGATCGGACGTAGTGCGTAACCATTCTTAAGGTGAACTTTTATCCTATTGGAACACTTGTTTAAAGAAATAGTGACACTAAGAAGTTCCGAATCACGAGCGATTCTATTTTAGCAAAAATATGGTAATAATTATCATGGAATTCAATTCAATTAAAGTTGCAAAATATTCTGGATTCTCGTATTTGAAATTGAAGAAAAGATTAGCACGTGTGATGGCAAAAGTGACGTTTTTGATTAAACCACCCAGGACAAACATTTGTGTCAAGTTTGTTCTGTGTCTGGGTGTTATTATGTATTCTATATCTTTACAAAAAAAGTGTATGATTAATCTGTCTGCTATCTAGTTACCATCATTTAAGCTTTGCTTAGTTTGGGGCTGGACCGTGTCGTCCATCAATATTTGTATCTATTTATTTTATTTGATTGGCCAATTCACAAAAAATTATATTTCTTTGTCTTCTCCGTAATATCCGACACTGCCTTTTACTAATTTGGCCAAACGAAATGTCACTTTTGCCGTCATAATGTAACTGCTATTCCGTAGAGATAAAGTCTACATGCTGATGCTTGGTTGGTGTAAGTAGCTAACTAAGTCTATCCAAACAATTCTCTTTTCAGGATGACATACTCTTCGAGGAGGAAGAACCAGACGAAGACACATCTCCAATACCCCGCATCCTGACTAATGAAAAAATCAAGGAAAGTGATAAAACTTTTACCCATATGAACTCTATAACTCCTGTTACATCTCAGAAGGAGCTACGTCAGAATATGTCTAAAAGAAAGTTGTCTTCTACGAGACCTATACCTAAAGTTGCTTACAGCTCCGCGTCTATAGGCTCTGAGGTTAGGAGGCTAGGGTCACAAGAAGCGTTCGGCAGAAGATTGAGCTCAGCAGGACCGAAGCGGAACTATTCTACCTCTAGCTTCGCCTACGTTCCTTCGACACCGTTCCACGGTTCAACCCTATCAGCTTTTGACCAGCCGAACCAATTCGCTTCACAATTCTCTTTGAAATCTATCACTGAAAGCGTTTCTGAGGTCGCCTATTGTTGTTTCTGTTGTAAGAAAAAACCAAAGAAGGATAACAAACCTAACCAGTTTTTCGATCTTAGTTTACTAACTGATCCTACGTATTTAGTTATTCTGATATCGAGCAGTACAGTCGCGATATCTGTTACGAATTTTATTATACTACTACCGTCGCACGCGCAGAATATAGGTTTCGATAAAGCTAGAGGCGCATATTTGCTCAGTACGGTCTCGGCGCTCGACCTGGTCGGACGTATCGGAGGCTCTGCGCTCTGTGATCTCGACATTATTCCCAAAAGTTTCTATTTCGTAGGGGGCTTAGTATTTTCGGGGATAGCGTTAATTATTGTACCGTTTTTGGAGTCGTATTTGGCTATAAGTGTAGTTTGCGCGTTTTTCGGGCTAGCGTCAGGTGTTAACAATAGCGTGACCACTCTGGTGATGGCAGAAGTTTTAGGCGTAGATAGACTTATGTCGACTTATGGTATTAGTTTATTCGTAAACGGTATTCTGCAGTTGGTAGGGCCGCCTATCTGCGGTATATGGTTCGAGAGACAGCGGAACTTCGTCTCTATGTTTGTGACTTTCGGTTTCATTTTCCTTGGCGGCGCTTCGCTGTGGCTTTTTATGCCTTTAATTAATAAGCATAAACGTGAAAAAGCCAAACTTGAGCTAGAAAAAACTAAAGTGTAGCTTTTAGGTTATTTTTTTACGCTATTTTACTTAAAAACTTATTTTTTGGCACTATTTATAAGTTTTACAAGTTTTTGTAACTAGTTTTTAAGTTGAATCATGTTACCAATAAAAATAACCAATAACGTTTTTTGTAACGGTTAGATGCAACTAGTAATTTTGTGATAACGTACGGTTTTTTAGTTATTTAACTAATACATCACTGGTAGGTCAAAAACCAAAAATAATTTTATTTTCACTATTTTTTACAAGTACCTGTAGAAAAGAAAAATCTTTACGCCATCAAATCATTTAACTTAAGTATTAATTTAGTTACAGTGGCCATTCTGGGTAGCAGTTATTAAAGCTAATTTTATAGTAGGTATACGTCTCTTTCATTTCTTTTCAGAGTAAAAGAGAAGCTGTCAAGTTTCCGTTCTACTCCGCGATATTTAAAGGATGATCTGTGGATTTTCTGCGGTGTATTTGCCTGACAACTACGTCGCTTTGGTTTTTATATGTTTTCTCGTGTTATTTTGAGTTTTAATGCGTAATTTTGGTGGTTATTTTGCCAATAAAGCCCGGGTTCTTGACGCGAGTGTAAAGTATGTGAATTAGAGTGAATAGTTCTCTTGAAATTCCATCGGAGGAAATCCTGAAAATTTTCAACAAAACAGCCATCTTTTGTTTAAAATTGGCTTGACTACTTGACTATGACTCTGTGACGTTGACAATACTTATATAAATACACTTGACACTGGCAAAATTGTTCTCTAAGAGACAGATGCCATAATTGAAGAAGAAGAAGGATGATCTGTATACATGATACCAAAAAAGTGACTGAAACAATTACGTTATTTTGACAGCTATAAATTCGACTGTCAACTTTGCCGCTCTAGTTTTTATATATATTTTTTCGTAATATTTTGAATTTTATTGTGTAATTTTGGTGGTTATTTTTCCAATAAAGCCCGGGTTCTTGACGCGAGTGTAAAATATGTGAATTAAAGTGAATAGATCCTTTCCAAATCCATCGGAGGAAATCCCGAGAATTTTGAATAAAACAGCCGTCTTTTATTTTAAATTGACTTGACAATTTGACTGACTTTGCGATATTGACAATACTACTAATTTAAACACTTGACACTGGCAAAAATGATCTCAAAAGAAACAGATGTCATAATTAAAGAAGGAACGAAAGAGACGTGGTATTATGGAACGTTTTTGTTTTAAAATCGTTATTTGTAATATTAACACATTAAAACCATTATTGTGGTATTCTCATGCGTTATTTAGACTCGGATTATGTCCGGTTTTTTTACATTTAAAATTAACTTTAGCTACTGATACACAGAATTGAGACCGCTTTGTGAATTATGTTACTTAAATTGACTATTGTTTGAACTGATCAAAGATTTTAATTTCTAGATTATAAGCGTATTTTTTATATTTGACTGTTCAAAATTTTTTTTTAAGTAGGTTATAATTCTGTCACCAAGGTGCCTTAGGTGTTATTCTTGAACCTTCTCAACAAAGGAGGTTATCTTTGACAGGCCTCACAGCTCAGTTGGTAGTAGCTCTGCCTTCTGCGCTGCAGGTTGTGGGTTCGATCCCCACCCAGGACTAACATTTGTGTGATGAACGCAGATGTTTGTTCTGTGTCTGGTTATTATGTATTCTCTGTATGTAATTACAAAAAAAAGTATATAATTAATGTGTCAAATATCTGGTTCCCATAGTACAAGCTTTGCTTAGTTTGGGGCTAGATGGCGTTGTGTGAATTGTTTACCGATATTTATTTATTTATACATGGTTCCCAAAAAACAAATAATAGGAGCAGATTCGAGCGATCCGTACGGATTGGTGGACGCACTTGTGTGACTTTCTACACAAAGAATATATTATAGTTGGCTCAACGAATCTAGGCATTCGTGAAGTTAGCCGCAAGAGCTGCGCAGTATCGTTTTTCGGGAGCAATTGGAGGTATGAGGAGGGGAGGAAGGAACTGTACATGCGCAAACTCGCACCTGTGGCTAACTTCACGAATGCCTAGATCCGTTGGATGAACTATGCGATCCGTTTGATGCGATGCGTACGATGCCGAAAGGTGGACGCTTAGCTTTAACAGCATAAGAATTGGACAAAAGATGGCGCTTATGCAGTATTTAGAAATATTATATACTTTTTTCTTGTATGTTTTTAATGTAGGTAGGTATAGGCGACCAAGAAATTGGTTTACCACTTTTGATGACATCTCCCAGTAACATAATTTTCGCTAAGGATTACTATGACAGATTCTGACGTAGCAGTTATTAATCTGTCAAGCGAAAATAGCCCTTGATGTTTTGTACGTGCAAATGATATTCAGCCTTAGAGTGGTAAACCAGTTTCTTGGTCGCCTATACTTAAAATACAATTATAACATCAAAAGTTATGTACTTAGCGGAAATTTGCGAAAATGTTTGGATGTGAGATAATCTATTTGTGGTTCGATACTGAAGCAAAAGCAAAAATTTGCGTTAATGTTTCGACGACCTCTGTGGCGCAGCGGGCGAAGGTCCGCCTGAGACGCAGAAGGTTGCGGGTTCGATTCCCGCCGTGGGACAAATGTTTGCATTATTTGCAGATATTTGTCTCAGGTCTGGGTGTTTTCTATGTATAATATGTATGTATTTACGAAAAAAAAGTATATCTATGTAGTTTATCAGTCATGTGGTTCCCATAATACAAGCTCTGCTTAGTTTGGGGCTACATGATGCTGTGTGATAGTGTCCAGCATTAATGTTAGGATGTGGGTAAATTTATTTGTAGTTCGATACTGAAGCCAAAACTATATGTATTTTCATTTTTGTCTGTCTGTATCTGGGCTGAGCATCACGCCGAAACTACTGAATGAAATCAAATGAAACTCGGCACGGTTTGAGTTCATACTACGAGGTAGGACATAGGATACTTTTTATCCCTACATTCAGCACGGTTCCCTTGGGAGAGGGGATGAAAGTCTAAATGTGTACTTAGCTGTAATTCATCAACGCGTAGTCCGACTTTTTTGAAGTGAAACTTGTAATGTGACTTCCAACAAGGTTGAACGCATGCGCGTAGTATAGTTAAGGCGATATCAGACGGTTCACTTTTCTTTTAAACTTACGCGATCTGAACACATTATTATTAGTATTAGACGGGTATTTATCGCGTTTAAATTACCTTATATTTTCCCGACGTTTCGACAGGTTTGCACGCAGTCGTGGTCACGGGTAGACTAAAAAACGTCGGGAAAATATAAGGTAATTTAAACGCGATAAATACCCGTCTAATACTAATAATAATGGTTCACTTTTCGTTCATCTTTGTCTTTCATTCGGCATCTTTCACTCGAAATGATTCGTCTGAACCCCAAATTAAACAAGAGTGCCGAATGAATTCACCTAGAACCGATCTGACGATGTCAGATTTTTTGATTCGGCATCTTTCACTCCCACTCACTGTCTTTTGAAGACTCACTGTCTTTTCTTTCATTCCATGTTCACAGTGTGAATGAAAGAAAAATGAAGCATTCATTCGTGTGAATGTTCTCTCGAGTGACCCGTCTGATATCGCCTTTACAGGCCAGCGCGAGCGTTAGCAACGAGAAGTATCACTTCTTCCGCGCGGAGGGACTCCACGCACTATTTTAAATTCATTTTTGGTTATAAAGGAGCTACTTGGAAAAAGTATTGTCCCGTAAATATATCAAGGTCATAGGTTTTGTAGTTAAATAAATAAATAAATAATGCTGGACAATCCACACAGCATCATCTAGCCCCAAAGTAAGCTATTTGTAGTTAAATAAATAAATAAATAATGCTGGACAATCCACACAGCATCATCTAGCCCCAAAGTAAGCTACTCAAAGCTTGTGTTATGGGAACTAGATAACTGATATATTTAATACATTATATACACAGATAGATATTTTTTATTATACATACATAGAAAACACCCAGACCAACGGAACAAATTTCTGCAGATCGTACACAAATTTGTTCCGCGGCGGGAATCGAACCCGCAACCTCTTGCGTCGCAGGCGGACTCTTGACCGCTGCACCACTGAGGTCGTCAAAAAATTTAAGTTAAAATATTGCATCTTTAAGTATTAGCGGGATCGGAGAGATAGTGAGTAGGGAGGGTTATAAATGGCAATCGCGTTTGAAGTCGCGGGTACAGCTATATTAAATATAAACTTGCGTGCAAAAAAATCGATAATAATACATAATAATATTGCAAAAAGATCGATAATAACCGCATAGTAATTAAAGCCTAAGTGGGCCGATTTTATTGCACGCAAGTATTAATAGATAAAATCACTTTTTTAAATAATTACTGCCCATTTTTCGTATCTTGTGTTTGTCTTATTGCTAGTAAGTTTTGACTTGCCATTTATTATACCATTGTTAAATTTCATTGTGTTATGTGGATCTCTTCTATTTCTCCTTAAGTCTAGATATATCTTTACGACTATGAAGATTTATCTTTAAAACTTTACAAGAAATCTATCAAAAAGTATTTATTTTAAAAATAAAAATAGATTCTTACAACCGCCATATTTGACATTTTGTATAATCACTTTCATGATTCAAACGAACCCATTTGTCAAAATCTGTCCAGCCATTTGAGCTACAGCGATAGCCAAACTAGCTCACAAACAACTTCGCAGGCGGGTAAACACAGTTTCAATGCACAATTTTGTTTCGAGTTTAAGCATAAACAAGAATGTAGCAAAGCATTAGAAAAATCAATCGATAGAAGAGATCCGAAATTAGTGTATAAGAAAATGTTGATGCTATTTTATAATTAAATATTGTATTTTTTTATAACTTCGTTGTTTTATTTTATCCCATTATTATTATAATTGATTAGGTTTTATAAAAATAAACTTAGACATCCTACTAATATTATAAACGCGAAAGTTTGTAAGAATGTATGGATGTATGTTTGTTACTCTTTCACGCTAAAACGGCTGAACGGATCTGAATGAAATTTGGCACAGTTATAGATTTTGGTCTGGAATAACACATAGGCTACATTTTATCCCGAAATTTTTAAAGTTTAACTTTATTATATATTTGATTTATCTATTTTTTTTCTAAAAACTGCACGTTTTGAAAGAATATATCATCGAAATAAATCAAAGCAAGTTTAATTCTTAATAAATTGTTATATTTAGCCCTCTCTTATCGTGTCCTATCAAATCTCTCTCTCAGGGACAGAATTTATTTTTTGTAAAGTTGCGTAACTTTGGTTGCGCAACATTTTTTATTGATGCTCCGCCCCTATTGGTCGTAGCGTGATGTTATGTAGCCTATAGCCTTCCTCGATAAATGGACTATACAACCCAACAATAATATTACAACTCGAACCAATAGTTCCTGAGATTAGCGCGTTCAAACAAACAAACTCTTCAGCTTTATCCTACTAATATTATAAACGCGAAAGTTTGTAAGAATGTATGGATGTATGTTTGTTACTCTTTCACGCTGAAACGGCTGAACGGATTTAAATGAACTTTGGCACAGATATAGATTATAGTCTGTAATAGCACATAGGCTACTTTTTATCCCGGAAAAGTGTACGGTGCCCGTGGGATAGATTTGTTTTTGTTTTTCAATGTACCACTCTGGCGAAGGGTCGTGAGTGGAAGCTAGTTATATTATAGACTAGCTTCCGCCCGCGGCTTCGTCCGCGTGGTACCTTGAAAAACAAAAACATCGCTATCCCTCGGGAACCGTACATTTTTCGGGATAAAATGTAGCCTATGTGTTATTCAGACCATAATCTATATCTGTGCCAAATTTCATTCAGATCCGTTCAGCCGTTTTAGCGTGAAAGAAAACAAACATACATCCAGACATCCAAACAAACTTTCGCCTTTATAATATTAGTAGGATGCATGCTACTCATGCTAGTAATATTAGAGACGACCTCAGTGGCGTAGCGGGCGAGTCCCAAACAAATTTGTGTACGGTCTGCAGAAATTTGTACCGTTGGTCTGGGTGTTTTCTATGTATAATAAAAAATATCTATCTATGTAAATAGTGTATTAAATAATTATCAGTTATCTAGAACCCATAACACAAGCTTTGAGTAGCTTACTTTGGGGCTAGATGATGCTGTGTGATTGTCCAGCATTATTTATTGAAGTGTTATTTATTATTAGATTACAAAACTTACTAAGTATATTTTCCTCTCCAGTTGGAACCCTTCGCAGAGGAGGACATAGGCGACGCTGAAGACACCCCCAACCCCCGCACCGTCTTCACCCCCGAAGACACCCCCGGCGACAAGCAAAACGGCTCCCCGCCCATTTTCAAAAACAAATCCAACGCACAACTAGAAGAACGAATATCGCCGCTAAAGGACTTCGCTCGATCCGCTAGTGCTGCCTCCAATATCGATAGACCGAAGAAAATATCGACACCTGTGAATTCGAAGAACGCGTTGCACAACATCGCGAGTAAAAGCCATCTGCCGAGCAACCCTAGCTTGCTGGAGTCGGTTCCGGAAGGGAAAAGCAGTCGAGCTAACAGCCAAGAAGCGTTTTTGAAGAAGCTACAAGTGCCGAAAACGCCGAAACGTAGCCCGTCGACATCCAGCTTTCAATACATGTCTACACCTTTCCACGGGTCGACGCTATCTGCGTTTGAAAAACCGAGTGAATTCGCATCTCAATTCAGTCTGAAGTCGGTTACAGATAGTTTGGCTCCGATTAGTTACTGTTGCGGCTGTAAAAAACGCCCGAAAGATCCGAACGCGAAGAAAGAGCCGAGCAAATATTTCGATGTGAATCTATTAAAAGATCCTATTTATCTAGTGATTTTAATATCGAATTGCACATCAGCTATATCGTACACGAACTTTATTATCTTAGTGCCGTCTTACGCGAAGGAATGCGGTTTCGATAAATCTTTAGGCGCGTACCTTTTATCGATAATTTCGGCTTTGGATCTTGTCGGCCGAATCGGTGGGTCGGCCCTATCGGACGTTGTGACGACGCCGAAGCGTTACTTCTTCATTTTCGGCCTCCTGCTATCCGGTATCAGTTTATCGTTGATACCTTTAGTGTCGAGTTATTCTGCTATTAGTGCTTTTTGTTCGATTTTCGGGCTCGCGTCGGGTATCAACGTGGGTGTCACAGCACTAGTGATGACTGAAATGTTGGGTACGGAGCGACTTATGTCATCTTACGGTATCAGTTTGTTTGTAAACGGTATTTTGCAGTTGATCGGACCTCCAATTTGTGGTTTCTGGTTTGAGTATACGCATTCTTATAAAGCTCTTTTTATAACATTAGGCTTTATTTTAGTGGGAGGGGCCGCTTTGTGGGGGTTTGTACCGATTATTCATAAAAGGAGAAGATTA
The DNA here is from genome assembly GCA_963675405.1 of Cosmorhoe ocellata. NCBI lineage: Eukaryota > Metazoa > Arthropoda > Insecta > Lepidoptera > Geometridae > Cosmorhoe > Cosmorhoe ocellata. The sequence continues at coordinate 3,479,456 of OY776273.1, forward strand.
GCGGAACAAAATAAGGAAGGTGTTGAGAAGGCGTAGTCAATGATATTGGACACAGTCCGTGTCAAGTGTGGACACAGTCTGTGTCAGGAATATTTGGACACACAGCCGGTGTCAAGAATATGTGGACACACAGTCGGTGTCAAGAATATGTGGACACAGTTGGTGTCAAATGGGAACACGGTCTGTGTCAATAATGTTGTCACAGTCGGTGTCAGGTATATATGTGGTCACACAGTCGGTATCAATTAATATGTGGACACAGTTGGTGTCAAATGGGAACACGGTCTGTGTCAATAATGTTGTCACAGTCGGTGTCAGGTATATGTGGTCACACAGTCGGTTACAATTAATATGTGAACACAGTTGGTGTCAAATGTGAACACAGTCTGTGTCAATAATGTTTTCACAGTCGGTGTCAGGTATATGTGGTCACACAGTCGGTTACAATTAATATGTGAACACAGTTGGTGTCAAATGTGAACACAGTCTGTGTCAATAATGTTTTCACAGTCGGTGTCAGGTATATGTGGTCACACAGTCGGTATCCTTTAATATGTGGACACACTTGGTGTCAAATGTGAACACAGTCTGTGTCAATAATGTTGTCACAGTCGGTGTCAGGTATATGTGGTCACACAGTCGGTAATTAACATGTGGACACAGCCTGTGTCAGTAATATTTTGCCACAGCCGGTGTCAATAATATGTGGACACAGTCGGGTGTGGACACAGTCGGGTGTCATTAATACGTGCACACAGATAATGTGCCATGAATAGTGCACAACACGAGAATCATAAATATGTGCACACGTCAAATAATTAGTATATAAAGTACACTCCATCAAGTATCTATCTCTTTCCATCTTGCGTATTTTAAATCGGAGTGAAAGGGACACAAGTTCTTTAGATGGTGTCTTATCTGAATGAATTTTGACATAAATATTATACAATGCAATATTATGATTAACATTTATCTATAAATGCTATAATATCATTTTATTTTTTTATGCTAATACGAATTTATGCCGATTTTACTTATTTAGACATTACGATAAGTAGCGTACTTATATTTTTAATTTGTAGTATTACGTTTTAAATTGTTACGTAAATATAACTAATATTTTTAAAATTATTGTTTAATATTCTTTTATCACATAATCTAGCCAGTTCATTGTAATTTAAATATTTCAAATCGAATAATAACAAACTACCAATTAACAGTTCCTGTTTTTAATTAATTTAAAATGCGAGGAATTAATTTTTGCATCTAGTGAACACCAAGTTTATAAATGTATAGTATTTTTTTTTTATTCTAACGTAGGATTTATACAAGTGTAGAGATATTTTATTCATAAATCGTATGGAGATAACTACTTATATTATTATCTTTCAATAATAAAATGAAAAATTATGGTATAACTGCATCTATTATGCAGTATTTGGGTTTATTTATAAATAAAATGGTCTGGTGATATTTTTAAGATATTTTTTTAATGATTTAGTAATTTTTCATACAAACTTCACCCTCCCGCTGCTCCTCTTAGAGGTTTAATTTCGGGAATTCCTTTCCTAGTGTACGTCTACGTGCTCTAAGAAATTTACATTTCAAATTTCAAGTCTCTAGGACCAGCGGTTTAGGCTATGCGTAGCTGTCAATAGGTCAGTCACGACAATTTTTTTTGTATGGTAATGTGATTACTTTGATTTAAATTATCATTAACTACGAAATGCTTGGTCAATTAGTTGAAGCTACGCCATTTTGAAAATATATTTAAATGCCTTATTATTGTACTTAAAATTAAACTCAGAAAACACCATATTGAATAGCCATTTAATGGTTTTTGGGTAAATGTGTCATGTGTTTTGATATAGAGCTGCTCGCCTAGCAATAGCACCATAGACAGCGTTATTTCTCTACGTAAAAGAAGGTAAAATATTATTTGTGATATGGACCAACAAGTGTCACTTTTACCATCAGAAATGTCACTTTTACCATCACAAATGTGAATTTTACCATCAAAAATGACACTTTTACCATCGAAAATGACACTTTTACCATCACAATGTCTAATGTCTTCTCTCCCGTAGAGAAACTGTCTGTCTCTGTCTAGAATGTTTATGCTAAGAGAGCTGTAGTGAATCATTAAGTTAATTTGTATTAGGTACATACTTGTGTGTAGTAGATAATTTTTTATTCCGTACTTATAGTATTATATCTATGTAATGTGTCGTTATAAAGCTACTTATTTTATAATTTATTTTCGTTTACATAATGTCACATTTAATTTACATCTATTTGTCATAAAAAATTAGTAATTAACTAAGCGAGCATTTAGCAACATTTTATAATCTTAACACAATTTCAAAAACATCTTAACACAGCCGTGTATACTTACTTTTGCATCGATTCTGAATCTAATCTAAACAAAATAATAAAATCGCTTATCTTTTCGTTTGTGCACGCTAATTTCCGCAACGGCTGTACCAAATCGAATGCAGTTTTCACTAATGTATTGAGATAAGTCTGGATTAAAACTTAGGATTTGTTTCATCGATATATTCTGTTGACTAATTAAAAAGATTTTGATTTATTTTATGAAGAACCTTATCTATTCGTACATCCCCAGTCTAAGAATATTAAAAAGTAATCTAACGCGTATGTAGCCGCGGGTATTTTGTTCTGTACAGATCAATATACCTACTTTTCTTCAGTTTGTTTTTATTTATTTTCTTGTTTAGGTAGATTTGATTCGCGCGCATGTACTTTGGGACCACTCATTGAAATACTTATAACTCATAGTTAGCAATAGATACGCGTTTATTAATAGTAAATTTTAGGAATTAAACCGGTTCTTAGGGCCAATGCACACTGGATGCGTACGCGCACACGTACCACTGCGTTGTAAATGTTAATTGTAACCCATTAAACCGGTTCTTAGGGCTAATGCACAGCACAATGGATGCGTACGCGCACACGTACCACTGCGTTGTAAATGTTAATTGTAACCCATTAAACCGGTTCTTAGGGCTAATGCACAGCACAATGGATGCTTACGCGCACACGTACCACTGCGTTGTAAATGTTAATTGTAACCCATTAAACCGGTTCTTAGGGCCAATGCACACTGGATGCGTACGCGCACACGTACCACTGCGTTGTAAATGTTAATTGTAACCCATTAAACCGGTTCTTAGGGCCAATGCACACTGGATGCGTACGCGCACACGTACCACTGCGTTGTAAATGTTAATTGTAACCCTTACATCCACAAATATGTTTGTAACATGTTAACAACAAAACATCTAAGAGTTCTATACATGTTTTTGTTTGAAACAAAAATATATTTCTAGTCTCTTACCTCTTGTTTACTTCTACAAACATATTTGATACACGCTTAAAACAAAACTTTAAAAAGCAGTCTGTGACAAGTTTTGTGTACTTTTATTTCTCACAACTTGTTTTGTAAACAATAAATGAAAATCAACTTTTTGCAACGGACCGTTGCGTACCGTGCACGACGCACGTATACGTAACCTTTCCTTACCACAAGCTCTTACAAACCATAATGTTTCAGAAACGTCACAATTCAAGCTTAAAGTAACACTACTTCAATAAAAAAATATAGGTCACTTAGCGTCCGCCCGCGGCTTCGCTCGCGTGGTACTTTGTTAAATTGAGTTATTCGTCAACTGGCGAGCGAGTGCGCGCAAGTTGGCACCTTCCGTATAGCCTATGTGTTATTCTGATGTGTACCTTAACTATATTATTGTAAAGTTTCATCAAAATCCATTCAGTAGTTTTTGCGTGAAAGTGTAACAAACATACATACATCTATATATTCTTGCAAACTTTCGCGTTTATATTAGTAGGATGGTATGAAATATTGAAGTTTTATTACATTGATATTGCTCTCAAAGTTTTATTACTTTGATATTGCCGAGTTTGTGGTAAGGCCCATCGTGAGACTAAATTACGCGCGTGTCTACGTACACTTGCATACGCAGGCGGTGTATTCTGGCCTTAAAAACGACTTTATAGACAAATATTATTGGAACGAAGTTCCTTATCGCGCGTTGTGAAAGGGGGCTAGACGGAAAAAATTCTCACGAAAAGTTGTAACGACACTTTTTGCTATAGTTGTAAGCCGTGCGGCGTGCGCGTGTTTCTCTGTCTGTCTCTCTCTCTCTCTCTCTCATAGAAAGCAAGGAAAGGAACTTCGTTCCATCCGGGTGTCCCTTGACACCTCATAAGTTTTCTTATCTTTGTTTCAGTAAGATTGAAAACAAACAATAGTACTGAAGTGGTTTACAAATGAACCAATATTCATTTTAACTTATGTACGAATTATTTAAATGTATATTTACTAACTTTATGTAAGTTACTAATGAAATTTGAAAGTTCTGTCTTTTATTTACGCTGTAGGGTGATTCTTCTCAATATGTTATTTTCTCGTTATTTTGAAAACTCTTCTAACCTTGATTTTAGAGCTCTTCTTTCAAGCTGATAGCATGAAGATGGAGCAGTAAAAGATTGGTTGATAATAAGTTATTACACGAAGGGTACATTTAAAATTAACAAATATTTTACGAGTTAACCAAAATTGTTTGTTGAGAACAATGATGAAACTGTTAAGTGGAATCGGCCTGTTAACGGCTGGATCGATTTTGTTGAAATTTGAAATACGATTAGCTATTGGGTCTAGCATGAACACCGTATCGTTTCTCTCTACAAAAGAGAATTATCTTTTTTAAATCTCTTCTGTAAAGATGTTAATAACGGTTATAAATGTTTGATTAACAATATTTTTGTATACTTAAGATGGTTAGGTTAGCTTGGACGAGAAGTTGAAATAATATTCTTTTTTCACTATGTAGTTAAAAAAGCTAATTATTGTCCGAGCGAAACAAAATAATATTATAGTGTACATGTTATGGGATTTTACTACGAATTTTGAAAGTTTACGAAACTATATTTCGTTTCGTTTCCTTCCATATATCTGCACTGCCGTAAGTGTCCGCTAGAGGCGCTGTAGATAACCATACTTTCTACTAATATTATAAACGTAAAAGTTTGTAAGTATAGCTTCAGCCCGCGTGGTACCATGAAAAACAAAAATGGATCTATCCCACGGGAACCGTAAATTTTTCCGGGATAAATGTAGCCTATGTGTTATTCCAGACCATAATGTATATCTGTGCCAAATTTCATCCAGATCCGTTCAGCCGTTTCAGCGTGAAAGAGTAACAAATATACATCCAGACATTTAGACATTCTTACAAACTAAGAGGATATTATATCCTGGGGAAAGGTAGGTGAGGACCTCATTTATCGAAATCCGTCTAACCGTTTGGGCAACAGCGACCGCCAAAGGCACTCGCATACATCCTACTAATATTACCTATAAACGTGAAAGTTTGTATGTATGATTGTTTCTCTTTCACGCTGAAACGGCTGAACGATTTATGAAATTTGGCATAGAGTTAGATTATAGCCTGGAATAACATATAGGCTACTTTTTTAAATTGGAAAAATGTACGGTTCCTGTGGGATAGATTTGTTCTTGTTTTTCAAGGTAGCACGCAGGCGAAACCGTTAGCGGAAGCTAGTGTAAAATAAACTATTTATTGAAACACATATAGTTAAGTAATCGATATAAAAACAGAACAAGGCCCTTACCACAACCTCTTCTGACAATATCTAAGTAATACCTATAACTAATATTTCGTACCATGACCTATAAAAATTGTATTGAAATAGTTACTTCAAGCTTGAAATGTGAAGTTTCTGAAACAATGGTTTGTAAGAGCTTGTGGTAAGGTCCAGGAAAAAATTAATTTAAGGTACTTACTTAGAAACTATATGAAACGAAACGAAATATAGTTTTGTAAACCATCAAAACTCGTACTACGCCCTCTGTATAAATAATTAGGTACTTTATATCCATTTTTGTAAAGTCCATACGATTTTTAGTCTCAAAGACAATGTACCTTACATTATTGTAAAATAAATATTTTTTAATATGGTAACTAATTTAGTGTTTATTATTTTTCACAAACCCCAAAACGTTTCTTTAGAGAAATAATTAAGGTATGCCAAATATAATATTTGGATGTGCGTCTGACTGACTACTCTCTTCAGATATCCTCAAAGATCAATGTAACTAGAGATCTGAGGAGATTATCCTACTAATCCTATTAATGTTATAATAATAATAATAATAATAATAATACTTTATTTCAGGCAACATTAGTCTAGTACAAGATGGAAATTACTTAGAAACTACGGCCCATATAAATATATACCTTAATCTAACATACATAATATATAAACTTATTTACTAGCACGTAGTGGCGGTGACGTGTGACACGCGAAAGTTTGTAAGAATGTATGGATGTCTGGATGTCTGGATGTTTGTTACTCTTTCACGCTAAAACGGCTGGACGGATTTGAATGAAATTTGGCACAGATATAGATTATGGTCTGGAATAACACATAGGCTACATTTTATCCCGAAAAAATGTACGGTTTCCGTGGGATAGCGATATTTTTGTTTTTCAAGGTACCACGCGGGCGAAGCCGTGGGCTGAAGCTATGTTTTTACCCGACTTCGAAGCGAAAGAGGATAATGTGTTTGGGGGTGTATGTATGTACCCTACCCGATTTCCTTTGACTGTCGTTGTAGCCTAAATGGCTGCACAGATTTTGACAATTGAGGTGTCATTGGATTTGTCTAGCTAGATCACAAGAGTGACATAGGCTATACTTACAAAAACCAATATGGCGGCTGTAAAAAGCTGTTTTCAATTACTATCAGTAGGGTTTTTTAATTGAAAGTACCTGGATGACCGAGCTTTGCTCGGGTTTTTTTTCTGGTTTACGGCCGGTTTCTATATTCAATCTATCTACGGTTTTTGGATTTTGGATAGGTATTTGACATTACTTCTATAGGATTTATGTCAAATACCGATCCAAAACCCAAAAACCGCCGATAGATAGAATATAGAAACCGGCCGTTATCGTGTTTTTTGGAAAATGAAACCTAGCTAGATCGATTTATCGCCGAAATTTCATGAAAATCGTTGGAGCCGTTTCCGAGATTCCGATTATATATATACAGTCGTGGTCAACTAATTAGGGACACTCTTTGGTTAAACCGAATTGTGAATTTATTTTTTATTTTCCAACGAGTCTAAACCATATTCCATATCTCTTACATGTAAGTATAATTAGTCATTTATGTGCCCGATTATACAAACAATAACAACTTCTTAAACATTAAACCTCTTTACAGTATAGCTGATAGATTATCGTAGTGCTATTTGTTCAAATAATGCTGGCTGGCCATTTAATTAGGGACACTGAGATATTGCGTTCTATTTTCAAAATTTGAATCTCAATACTTTTTTACTTCTTCTCTTATTGTTTCGTGGTAGTTTTGGCGGCAATCCCGATATTTATTTTAAGTTTTGAAAAATATTTTGAAGAAAAATGGGTAAAAATAAAAGTTGCGATCCAACACTACGAAAAATTATCATGAAGTTTGTTGTCGAGCATGGTTGGCCATACCGAAGGATAGCAGAACATTTAAATTGTTCAAAAACTATGGTATACAATGCAGTGCAACATGTCAGACGCAATAACACAGATTTAAATGTGCCCAGAACAAAAAGATCGAGAAAAACAACTCCGCAAGAAGATAGAATGATAGCCAGGTTAGCTAAGAAAGATCCGTTTCTAGGCTCTATTTTAATTAAACACGAAGTGTTTGGGACAGACGAAAGAGCTGGTGTCTCAGCTAGGACCGTTCGACGACGTCTGGTAGAAGCAGGGTTGTTCGGAAGAGTGGCTCGCAAAGTACCGTTGTTGAAGAAAGAACATAGAAATGCTCGTTTGGCGTTTGCACGTAAATATGGACATTGGACCTACGCCCAATGGCAACATGTATTATTCTCTGACGAGACCAAGGTTAATTTGATTTCTTCAGATGGAAGGCAATACTTACGGCGTCCAGTAAAAGCGGAAATGAATCCAAGATTCACAAAAAAGCAGGTGAAACATGGCGGTGGAAACATTAAAATGTGGGGTTCATTTTCTGGACGTGGAGTGGGACCTGTGAGGAAAGTTCAGGGTAACTTAGACCAACATCAATACAAGGCAATATTGGAGGAAACGATGCTTCCCTATGCTGAGGAGCATCTCCCTATTATATGGACGTTTCAGCATGATAACGACCCAAAACATACCGCCCGTTCAGTCAAGTCGTTTCTTACCAGTCAGTCAGTATCGGTGCTAGATTGGCCAGCAAATAGCCCGGACCTTAACCCAATCGAGCACCTTTGGCACGAAATCAAGAAAAAAGTAGCCACTTATCGTACCACAACTTTAGATGAACTTAATGAAGCTTTTTGTGAGGCATGGGCAAACATTCCTGTCGAAACATGCCAGAAACTGATAATGTCTATGCCACATCGGTGTCAAGCGGTAATTACTAACAAAGGTTTTGCTACTGGGTACTGATTTTACACGTAATAAAATGGAGCTGTTAAAGATATTATAATACTGCAGATTATTAGTTTTGTTTAACTCTATTTTTCATTATAGTTTACTGTCCTTAATTAAATGTCCAGCTACAGAATTATACCTTAAAATTGAATACATGTTCAACCTTTGATATTAAATACTTTTTTCTATTTATTTATTCTTTTATTTACAGCCATTTAAAGCATAATAATCGGACCAAATTATGCAAATAATAGTTACTGAGAAATCAATAGGGTTTTATATTTGTATGTACATAACCGGTTATTGTTCTTCACTATCTTGCATGTCCCTAATTAGTTGACCACGACTGTATATACAAGAATTGCTCGTTTAAAGGTATAAGAAAAATACTAGTTTAGGAAAGATTGCAGGCATTCAAAACATAATATAAGTTTAAATTATATATATTCATAACAATATTAATACATTGCATGTTTGAATTTAGTATATTTGAGCTTGTAAATCTTGATTTCAATATCTGAAACAAATCAAATAAGCAACTTAGACAAGCAACAAGAGCGCTGGTGGTGTAGTGGTAGCACCCCTGCCTTACGATCCGAAGGTGGTGGGTTAAAACCTGGTCGTGCACCAATGAGTTTTTCTATTCGAAAAAAATATGTGCACAATGCCAGTGCTCTTAAACGGTGAAGGAAAACATCGTGAAGAAACCGGCATACACTATAGCTAAAAATTATGTGTGCGTCATAGGTTAGTATTCTTATCAGCGGCGATTGGCTTGCAACCTATCACGTACGGAATACTAACTACTGTGCAAAATGTGGGCATGTACCAAATATCATATTTGGACGTGGCTCTGACTACCACCTTTAGATATCCTCAAAGATCTAATAACTAGAGATCTGAGGAGATATCTACCGAGCAAGGGGATTACAGTCGTGTTAGTGTTTTTTTTTCGTATAAGTTACAAACAGTTTATATAAAAATATGACTTACTAAAAACTTATGATAGATAAAGACTTGATAATTGTTAAAATGTACCTTACTCCTTTGTAATAAGTGCGCATTCTGCCTTCAGCCAATCATAATCTTCGATTAATCCACGCTCTTTCATTATTGGGCCCAGTGTGTCCAAAACCTTCTGATGGTAGCTATTGATGTATTGCAACTGAAAGTATACAAAATCACCAATTGAACGAGCGAAGCGAGCTACCTGTTTAGGCAAATTGATTTTTTGACGGACTATATAGCTTGACTAGCTGTTGCCAGCGGCTTCGTCTGCATGACGATAACATACTAATAATAACCGCGACTTCGTCCGCAAAAATCCTACTAATATTATAAACGCGAAAGTTTGTAAGAATGTATGTTTGATAGGTACTCTTTCACGCTGAAACGGCTGAACGGATCTAGATGAAATTTGGCACAGATATAGATTATAGTCTGGATTAGCACACAGGCTACTTTTTATCTATATCTGTGCCAAATATCATTCAGATCCGTTCAGCCGTTTCAGCGTGAAAGAGTCACAAGCATACATCCAGACATCCATACATCCATACAAACTTTCGCGTTTATAATATGAGTACCTACCTAGGATAATTCACATTAATTAGGTTAATAAAATATACATACATACATACATAAAATCACGCCTGTTTCCCAACGGGGTAGGCAGAGACCACGGATCTCCACTTGCTACGATCCTGACATACTTCTTTTGCTTCATTCACTCTCATTACATTCTTCATACATGCGCGTCGGTTAAGGGTACTCTGGACCTGGCCTTTCTCTAGTACGTCCCCAATTTGATCGAGGTACGTACGCCGTGGTCTTCCCCTTCCAACTGTTCCATTCACACTCTCCTTATACAACTGTTTCGTCATTCTCCTTTCATCCATCCTTTCTACATGCCCAAACCATCTTAGCATACCCTTCTCAATTTTCATCACTACGTCTTCTTTCACTCCACAACGTTCTCTTATCACACTGTTCTTTACTCTATCATTCAAAGTTAAACCACACATACTTCTCAAAGCTCTCATTTCCACTGCATTTATTCTACTCTGATGCTTCTTCTGCCATACCCAACTTTCGCTACCATACATCAATGTCGGCACTAACACTCCACCGTGCACAGCCAGTCGTGCCTTTTTGGACACGATCCGACTGCTCATAAATGTGTGAAGTGCCCCATTCACACTATTTCCAGCATTCACTCTCCTTTCAATATCGTCATCATGTTTTCCATCTCTTTTAAACATCGTACCCAAATAAACAAACTCTTTCACTTGTTCCACTCTTTCTCCTCTAATCATTATATTACATTCTGTCATGCATTCTTCCCTTTCAAAAACCATTACTTTCGTCTTACTTACATTTATTTTCATCCCTTTCCTGTCAAAAGCTTCATGCATGCCTGTTACCATCTCCTGTAACTCCTCTGCCGACGATGCAAGTATTACCTGATCGTCAGCATAGAGAAGACATTTGACGAGTAACTCATTCATTCTTAATCCACAATCACTATCTTTCATATCTTGCAAGCAACTGTCCATAAAAAGATTAAAAAGCCATGGTGACGCTACACATCCTTGTCTAACACCCTTTTGGATGTTAAACCATTCAGTGTATGACCCATGTATCCTAACGCAAGCCCTGGAGTCCTCATAGAGAGATTTCAGGGCTCGCACCAGGTTGCTTTTTACTCCATACATCGACAGTGCCGACCACAGTTCATTCCTCATCACTCTGTCATAGGCCTTCTCCAGATCTACGAAAGCGCAATAGACCTTTTGACCTTTGGCCAAAAATTTCTCGGCTATGCATCGCAAGGAAAAGACCTGATCCGTACATCCCATACCCTTTCGAAATCCCGCTTGAGCATCCCATATCCTCTCATCAGTTTCTTTCATAACTCTTTCGATCAACACTTTCGCATACAGCTTACCGACGATGCTGAGTAGGCTAATGCCCCTATAATTTTTGCAGTCTTGCTGTGACCCTTTTCCTTTGTAAAGTGGTACTATGACAGCCTTGCACCAATCACTTGGTACTCGGCCGGCACTCCAACATAAATTGAAAAGGCGGTACAGCTGACTCGCAATGACGCCATGTCCAGCCTTCAGCATCTCAACTGTAATCCTATCATACCCTGCAGCCTTCCCTGATTTCATTCTTTTCAATGCACTCACAATTTCATTCATGCTAATATCACTTTCGTCTTCGTATTCATTCTCATTCGTAACCGAGGTAGGCGCTTGTGCCTCCTCTCTTTCAAACAAGCTTTCAAAATATTCCTTCCATCTTTTCAACACACATTCTTCACCTTTCACTAAACTTCCATTCTGGTCTCTGATCGAGTTCAACTCTGAGCTTTGAATTTTCCCTCTGGCTGAACGAATGGATTTCCAGAAAAACTTAATGTTCTTTTGGAAATCCTCAGATAATCTTCTGTCAAACTCATCTTTCTGTTCATCTTTCTTTCTTGCAATCATTTCTTTCACCAACCCTTTTATTCTCTTATACTCGCTTTTAGCATCATTCACATCCTCAATCGTAGCTTTTTGGATTCTTTGACTAGCTCTGATAGCTAGCCAATCCAACCAAGCTTTCTTCTTCTCACTTACTACCTTTTGCACCTCTTTATCCCACCATACATGCTTCCCCATTTTTCCTTTTCTTCTTTTACTCACACCACATTCTTCCGAAGCTACATTCACAACCTCTTCTTTAAACACATTCCACAAATTCTCAATCTCACAAATGTCATCAAGTCCATCAAATCTTTCAATCAATTTACTTTTATACTTCTCTTTCACTTCATCATCTTGCAAATTTTCTACTTTTATTCTCTCTAGAACACTCGTGGTCTCGCTTATTCGATGTCGCCATCCTTTGAAAAGACCACTTATTCTGCTTATTACCAGAAAGTGGTCTGTATGGATGCCGACTCCGCGATATGCCCTTGTGTCTAGCACTTTCTTTCTCACTCTTTCATCTACTATCACAAAATCTATCATACTTTTCGTTACATTCTTCGCCTCTCTTGTATACATGTGGATCCTTTTGTGCTCAAACATAGTGTTTGTCACACAAAGGTCCCGTTCCAAACAAATCTCAAGCAAACTTTTACCATTCTCATTCACTCTTTCGTCACCAAACATTCCTAGTACTCTTTCAAATCCATCACGCTTCACTCCCACCCATCCATTGAAATCACCTAACATTATTAGCCTTTCATTATCCTTACATGACTTTAAGACATCTCTCAGACTCTCCCAAAATTCCTCTCTTTCTTCTTGTCCTTTCTTGGATGAACCCGGTCCTGAGTCTACAGGGGCGTACACCCCTACAACAAAGAGACGGGTTAATCCTACTTTCATTCTAATCCAAATAATTCTTGCACTCACACATTCAAACTCATTCACACAATCAGCCATCCGCGCAGAAAGAAAGACACCGACTCCCTGGCAGGCTCTGGCAGCACTAGGTACTCCGGACCAGTATGCCGTGTAGGGTCCGTGCTTGGTGGTGCCACTTTCTTTCCGCTTCGTTTCATTCACACAAAGAACATCAATTCTTCTTTCATTCATCATCTGACACACCTCGTTCAGTTTCTCTTCCATTCCTCCTGCTACATTCAGCGTAGCAAAACGGCTTTCCGTGAGCCACTTTTCGCCCCCGCGAGAAATGAATAAAAGATGAGAAATAAAATATGTTGTTTCAAATTGAATAACTTAGGTAAGTATTAAGTATATTAAGTATTAAGTAGGTACATATTAAAAATTAAGTACCTAAAAGTAAGTATGGATTAGTATATAGATGGATTGAATACTAACCTCGAAATCGTCCAACATACTAACATCGATACTAATTCTCTGGTTTGGAACTAGAGTGATTGTATTGAAGCCTAGTACTCCGCGACCCTCGTAGTCACCCACCAGATTCTTAGCCTGATAACAAAACACAAGCATAGGTATACCTAATAGTTACAATAATACAAAATTAATAAAATAAGGTATGAGTATATTAGTGGAAGTCTGAAAGTGGCACCGGTGACAGAATAGATGAGGAGTAATAGGTTAGCGTGGTATGGACATGTTATGAGAAGAGATGAATGTCATGTGACGAGGAGAGTGTTAGGTATGAATGTGGATGGATACAGGGGGAGAGGTAGGCCAAAGAAAAGATGGATGGACTGTGTGAAAGATGACATGGGTAGGAAAGGAGTGAGTGAGATGGCGGATGATAGAGGGCAATGGAAGAAGATCACATGTTGTGCCGACCACATAACGTAAGAAAAGGGCAGGAAGATGATGATGATACCTAATAGTTACAATAATACAAAATTAAAAAAAATTCCGACATCTAAACCTTACCCTAACATGTCATATTTAAAGTCATGGTTATCTTACCATGTTCTTTCAATATCATTTCAATATCGTTTGGACATAAGGAAGTTATTCAGATCCCCTCATCAACTAGAAAAGAGCTGATGATCTTCAAACGGCTGAATAGATTTTCATGAAACATGGCTAAGAACACTCGGGATAACATTATCTATGACACAAAAAAAACTAAACGAAAATCGGTTCATCCGTTTGGGAGCTACGATGCCACAGACAGATACACAGATACACTGACCGACACATTAAACTTGTAACACCTCTCTTTTTCGTCGGGGGTTAAAAACAAACACTCACACGACTGTAATCCCCGGGCTCGGTAGATATCTCCTCAGATCTCTAGTTACTTAGATCTTTGAGGATATCTAAAAAATCAGAGGCACGTCCAAACACGATATTTGGTACATGCTCATATATTGCACAGTATTATTCCGTACGTGACAGGTTGCGAGCCCATCGCCAGAATATTAACCTATGACACTTTCGAATTTTTGGTTCTAGGGTATGCCGGTTTCCTCACGATGTTTTCCCTCACACTTTAAGATGTAGAGACTCTTAATGTAGATATATAATCCAATTTCAGACACAATTGTAAATTGTTATTGAATAAATGAAATGAAATGAAATGAAATGAAGAGCTGGCGTTCGGATCTCGCAAAATGTACAATCTTGCTTTGTGTTATTTCTGTAGAGATTAGTTTATCTTCTTTTTCTTTGTTTTGATTAGTTAAATGTTGTAAATATGAACCAATTAGGCGGTGTGGTCGCTCAGCGACAAAGCATTTTCTTTGTGTGGTGTTAAATAAAAAAAACTTGAGAGGTGTCAAGGGACACCCGGATGGAACGAAGTTCCTTTCCTTGCTTTCTATGAGAGAGAGAGAAAGAGAGAGAGAGAGAGAAAGAGACAGACAGACAGAGAAAAACGCGCACGCCGCACGGCTAACAACTCAAACTGAATATAACTTTATTCATTGAAATCACAGGATCATTTTGAAACGTCTTACATACTAGGTGAGTCTAGGTGCCAATTCCAGTCCTATCCCCAGTCCGAGAAGAACTGACAAGAAACTCGCTGGGCCCTAGCGCTTTTTTTGTATGATCCTTGTTAATTGTGTAAGGAATACCTAGCAGAGTTGGAGCTGATTCGTCCCAAGCTTTTTTATCATCTAAGTACTCTGATATTTTATAGTAAGCTTTTTTAGACAGTTTCTGTTTAATTACATTTTTGAATTTTCCAATTGTTAAATCAAGCATATATACAACTATAGCAAAAAGTGTCGTTACAACTTTTGGTCTTAATTTTTTCCGTCTAGCCCCCTTTCACAACGCGCGAAGAGGAACTTCGTTCCAAAAAAAATATCTCTAATCAATAGGGGGTCTCTTGTGGTCTCTTACCCTGGGATGGTGGGAGTCCTTGGTGACTTCAATAGTCTCTACCAGGTCCTCGTGCCGGATGCCGTATTCACCAACTTTGTAATATCCAGGCTCTGAATGAAGAAATTTTAATTATTACTAGCTGTCCCGGCAAACTTCGTACCGCCTTCTACATTGCTTAGACAACAGTGAGTGATTATAATTTAATATGAACTTTATTTAATAGTAATAAAGTTCAAATTGACTCTACATTTTATTTAGAAAACGTTTGTATGGGATATAGAAAAGGGCTATTTTTAGGGTTTTCCCGGCAGTTATTCGAATTTTTCTTACCTTTTAAACCTTCCCTAGACCTCCACGAACATTTCAAGACCAAGATAAGATAAATCCGTTTAGCCGTTCTCGAGTTTTAGCGAGACTAACGAACAGCAATTCATTTTTATATATAAGAGAAGAAGAAGAAGATTTAAATTATAAGTACTACACACACCTATCGGACGAGTCAGTCAGTTGCGACTGACGACGCGGCTGATAGTGTGCAAGGTATGTTCGGACGTTTCTGGCCACACCCATTCCACACATAACTGTGTAGAGTCTACACTGTAGACGAAGATACATGTCAGTAATAAAAGTGAGGACGGTTTCCTCGAATTAGCGAAAGTTAATTGATTATTGCCCGTAGTAAAATTACAGTGTTCTCCATACACTGTATTTATATATATCCATTTCAGTATTGCAGTGTACAGTGGATCGTGTGATAATACAGTAGATTTTAATTACAGTGTATCTGGCAACACTGCCCGTGCATACCGTCTGCGCACGATGCCAGATTGTTGTCGGACGTCCGAAGACTCAAGGTCAGCCCAAGGACACGTCTTACGACTACGTCCGATAGTGAGCAAGGCTCAGTGAAATTTCATTGTCCGCGGCTAACGGACGCGTCCGAGAGTGTTTGGCCCTTTAGTCATACCGTTGCTGAGTATCTGTCGCGGCGCGAGGCCGGGGTCGCGCGGGTAAGGCCGCCAGGACACGCCGCTAGGCCCCTCGTGCACGTTCAGGAAGTGGCCTACCCCGTGGCCCGTGCCGTGCGCGTAGTCCAGCCCCACGTCCCACAGCGCCTTGCGCGCGAAACTGTCCAGGACGTTGCCCTGATGAAGTATATTAATATATGTATGTAATTTATACTACATTATCATGCTACATTATGTACTACATTTTATACTTCATTCATAATTCATAAAGTAGCATATAATGTACTATATTATATTGTAGTGTGTAATGTAGTACATAATGAAGTATGTAATATAGTACATAATAAAGTATAAAGTGTAGTATATAGTGTAGTATATAATGTAGTATATAGTGTAGTATATAATGTAGCATATAATATAGTACATAATGTAGTAAATAGTGTAGTATATAATGTAGTATATAGTGTAGTATATAATGTGGCATATAATGTAGTATATAATGTAGTACAAAATATACTATATAATGTAGTATATAATGTAGTACATAATGTAGTATATAATGTAGCATATAATGTAGTACATAATGTAGTAAATAGTGTCGTACATAATGTAGTATATAATGTAGTATATAGTGTAGTATATAATGTGGCATATAATATACTATATAATGTAGCATATAATTTAGTAAATAATGTAGTACATAATGTAGTACATAGTGTACATTATAGTGTAGTATACATACTACACTATAACGCGAACGGGCGAAGCGCGCGCCGTGTGTAATATTACACGAAGCATTTGGAGCCATTTTCACCCTCTCGTAACTCAAAAACTATTACACATAAATAAGTCAAATTTGGCTCATCTATTGCCATTTGCGAGTAAAATATGTACTCTGAATTTCATAAACACACCTCAAACGGTTATTTAGATATCAACGTCCAAAAATCGTATATTATAAAAAAAAATATCACTGACTGACCTATAGACGTTAATTATAACCCAGTTCCAGATGACCTAGAACGTTCAAATTTGGCATCCAGGTAGGTAGTGGGGTGGATACAAAGGAAAAAATCTGAAACTTGTAAATTTTTATATTTTTATCGTACTTTTTCAATTAATTGATTCTCCTAGGAACCCTTACTAGCGCCTGTAATATAAGAATAGCAATCTAAATAGATGACAGTCGGTCATTATGTGGATTTTAATAGGGTCTTGACGTGAATATAATAACGAGTGGAAGTAGTGTCTTGGATTGGTAAGTAGTACACTCTCGGTAAGTAGGTACTAGGTACCACTTACCTAGGTACACAATGTGCCAATAGTATGAGCCGTCTATGCAGGTAGATATATAAGTGTAATAATATAAGAATAAGTACCTACGTACTTACTAATAAGTTCTGTACAAAAAGTAATGATATCCCATCAAAAACTTAAATGTGAAATGAGGGCCAAGTTCAATAAGTATGTTTTAGTCGTTGACTTCAGCGACAAAAGAAGTGAGATCTAAACGGGTGCCAAGTACAATGGTCAGTCCTGAAACTTATTTATAACAATATGAAATATTTTTAACAACTTTAAAATATCATTTCATCTCATAATTTAGGATATTGTATTGAAGCCTTAGGTCTGACTTGGCTAGTTTTCTTAAGAGTACGAATTATATTAGCTTGCACGTTCTTATTTTATTCTTCTAAAAATTTGGCTTGCTGGTAGAAACTAGCGATCGGACATAGTAGGTAAGTAGTTAATAATAGGAAGGTAATTCGTATAATGATAACTAGCCAAGTTAGACCTTAGGCTTCAATATAATATCCTAAATTATGAGATGAAATGATATTTTAAAGTTGTTAAATATATTTCATATTGTTATAAATAAGTTTCAGGACTGACCATTGTACTTGGCACCCGTTTAGATCTCACTTCTTTTGTCGCTGAAGTCAACGACTAAAGCATACCTACTTACTTATTGAACTTGGCTCTCATTTCACATTTATGTTTTTGATGGGATAGCTCTTTCATTTGGTACACCAAATATTTTCAATATCAGGGTAGAAAAGGAATAAGTATATTTTTTTACTAAAGATCGTGTAATATAATTGCACAATAAATGGTGAAATAACTGTTTGGGTACTTTTTTACTAATCATTAGTGTGCGTGCATCGGCATTTTGTTAACACACACAAGTAAAAACAGTGCCACAGTTTTTGGCGTCCGGGCATATCTACGATTTAAATCTTTGATCCTCACACCACAAGTTCGAACTTCGAACAATAAAAGAACAAGTGTGGGGGGAGGTATTCGGGTACCTTAACGCCTTTAGGGAAGAGGGCACTGCCAAGCATAATTTGACCCTTAAGCACTCGCGTGAAGGCATCTTTTTGCTCGGCACTCGGCGTACTCATATGTCTCGTACGAGTTATATCTGTTGTTCCATCTCTGGAAAGAATAAAATTAAGTTAAAAAAAACTAAACTTAACAAAAATATGATCACGAGTATGAAAAGGTAAGAGTAAGAAAGATGTAAGTACTGAGATGAAGGATGATAGAGGGAGATGGAAAAAAACATGTTGTGCCGACCCCATATAGCGTGGGAAAGGGCAGGAAGAAGAAGAAGAAGATCACGACCGTAATTCTTGTAATTCTTTATTGTACACAGTAAAATATTTACAAGCAAGACAGATATAAAACATATACAAGGCGAGCTTAACCCAACAAGAGTTTTCTGCCAGCAAACCTTAGAGATTATAGGGAGAGGGAAGCTGTAACATAGATGGATAAAGTGTGTACCTAAAATAATCCCCAAGCTCGGTAGATATCTCCTCAGATCTCTAGTTACTTAGATATTTGAGGATATCTAAAGAGTCAGCACGTCCAAACATGATATTTGGCACATGACCACATTTTGCCCAGTAGTTAGTATAACGACAGGGTATTACGTACACAGGCGAGATTAACCCTAATAATAAAATTTTAAAATTTGAAAAGCCCCCCGACATCTAAACTTTATTTTACCCTAACATGTCATATTTAAAGTCATGGTTACCTTACCATGTTCTTTCAATATCATTGAAGTAATACGGTACCAAATTTCGAATCATTAGGACATATGGAAGGTAGCCAGATCCCTCATCAACTAGAAAAGAGCGGATGATCTTCAAACGGCTGAACAGATTTTCATAAAACACGACTAAGAACACTCAGGATAAAATTATTTATGACACAAAAAAATTTAACGAAAATCGGATCATCCGTTTGGGAGCTACGATGCCACGGACAGATACACAGATACACAGACAGACACGTTAAACTTATAACACCCCTCTTTTTGCTTCGTGGGTTAAAACAGAGAAAAAGAGTTCTCTTCCAGCAAACCTTGGGACATTTTTAACCCTTTCACCACTGGTTTGATAGAGCTACTGACTTTATGACTCACCTGTACTGACCGCCAGAGTCCAAGAGAAACATGTCTGAGGTTGTAATGACCCTCTGTTCGCCCTCTCTGTGAGGGCTGTAGTGAATTATAGCTCCGTTCTCGCCTGCGCCTGCGATGGTTTCAAATGACGGTCCCATAAAATCATTTTCTTCTCTAAAATCAAAATGATTATAAGAATCAAAGTCAAGAATCAAAGTCCTGGGAAGCATATGAGTTTAAGCGGTGAACGGGTTGTAAAGATATTGGGTTCAGAAGTTGAAAAAATACTTTAAATTTATTGAGTGTGGCATCAAATGAAAGGACTTTACTTGTATAGGCGACCAAGAAATTGGTTTACCACTCTAAGGCTGAATATCATTTGCACGTACAAAACATCAAGGGCTATTTTCGCTTGACAGATTAATAACTGCTACGTCAGAATCTGTCATAGTAATCCTTAGCGAATAATTATGTTACTGGGAGATGTCATCAAAAGTGGTAAACCAATTTCTTGGTCGCCTATACATTACAAAATGGTTATTATTATTATTCTAGGATAGATAGTTTTTGAAATATAACGAACTAGCTTCCGTTCGCGGCTTTGCTCGCGAGGTACCTACATAAAATATAGCCTATGTTACTCAGGGATGTAGCATTCGACGGTGAAAGAATATTCGAAATCGGACCAGTAGTTTTTGAGTTTATTCGTTACAAACAAATATACAAAACTTTCCTCTTTATAATATTAGTATAGACTAGCTTCTGCACGCGGCGTCGCCCGCGAAGTACCTACATAAAATATAGCCTATGTTCATCCTGAAAGTTCATTCTACACATTGGTGAAAGAATTTTTCAAATCGGTTCAGTAGTTTCGGAGCCTATTCAATTCAAACAAACAAACAAACAATCAAATCTTTCCTCTTTATTATATTAGTATAGATAAAGTAAATTAAAGAAAACCGCTGACGTCTTAACGCTTATGAGCGCGAAAAGAAAACAGCTGTTTCATACATTTTAGCCAAGTAGATTGAACTTTTGTATGAAACACCTGTTTTTTTCGCTCTCACAGTGTTGGTTTCTTAGAAAAAGTTGTTTATATTGATGGGTATGTGGCAGCACAACACTAGTCGCTGCTACACACAACACTAGCGCAAGGCAGCCGCGGGGTGCGGCAAGGCGCGCGGGAGGCGCGCTCGCAAAACCGGTCCTCAGACCGCCGGCGCACGGGCAGTGCGACACTACTACTCTCTGCTAGCGAACCTCGCGTCTAGACATACATACCTATCATATACGTAGCGTCTAAGTTATATGGAAATAAACCTGAGCACAAGTGAAAACTGTTGTTATTTGGAACCACAAGCTCAGCCCCATAGGTACTTTAACCCCCTGAAGTTTTCGGAAGTAGTCTGGTAACACCCTGTATCTTATACCTACCTTTAAACGAGCAATTCTTGTATATAATCTGAATCTCGGAAACGGCTCCAACGATTTTCATGAAATTTAGTATAACAGGGGGTTTCGAGGGCGATAAATCGATCTAGCTAGGTTTCAAAAATAAAAAATATATGATCACGACTGTAATCCCCAGGCTCGGTAGATATCTCCTCAGATCTTTGGTTACTTAGATCTTTGAGGATACCTAAAGGGGGTAGTCAGAGGCAAGTCCAAACATGACATTTGGTACATGCCCACATTTTGCACAGTAGTTAGTATTCCGTACGTGACAGGTTGCAAGCCCATCGCCGCTTATATAAGAATACTAACCTATGACACACACCTTCGAATTTTTGGTTCTAGGGTATGCCGGTTTCCTCACGATGTTTTCCTTCACCGTTTAAGAGCACTGGCATTGCGCACATAAATTTTTCGAATGGAAAAACTCATTGGTGCACGACTAGGTTTGAACCCACGACCTTCGGATCGTGAGGCCGGGGTGCTACCACTGCACCACCAACGCTCTCTAGGTTTCAAATTCCAAAAAAACACGATTTACCAAAAACAAACCTAGCAAAGCTCGGTTATCCAGGTTACTATACATTATTGTTGTAGTGTCAAAGACAGGCTTTTAAGTCTCTGGGCGGTTCTCCTCAACCTTTTCGTCATTGCTCTCACTATTCGTAATGTTTGCAACAAACAGTTTTGCTTATCCTACTAATATTATAAACGCGAAAGTTTGTGAGGATGTCTGGATGTCTGGATGTTTGTTACTCTTTCACGCTAAAACGGCTGAACGGATCTGAATGAATTTTGGCACATGCTCTGGAATAGCACATAGGCTACATCTTATCCCGGAAAAATGTACGGTTCCCGCGGGATAGATTGTTTTTGTTTTTCAAGGTACCACGCGGGCGAAGCCGCGGGCGGAAGCTAGTCTCATATAATATTAAAATTTGAAATGTACCCTTCGTGAAATAACTTATTATCAACCAATCTTTTATTGCTCCATCGTCACGCTATCAGCTTGAAAGACGAGCTCTAAAATCAAGGTTAGAAAAGGTAATCCAGGTACTATGTAGTAAAGGGTGGTCCTTCGAGCCTTACTTGCGGAACTCCAACAGTTTATCGGCAACTTGCACTTCAGTGACCTTAGCACCTGCATCTATCTGTAGGTGTAGCCACCTCAGCAGCCTAACTACGGCGACACCATCACGAATATGGCACTGGCGGAACCCCTAGAATGGAATTACAGATGTGTGAATATGACGATGGACGTTGTATCGTGTGTATACGATGGACGTCGTATTGTGTGTATACGATGGACGTCGTATTCTGTGTATACGACGTCCATCGTCACATTGTAGACGAAACCCCTGAAATGGAGTAGACGTTACAGACGATACGACGTGCGTCGTCACATTGTAATGTCGCGTGTTGGAAATGTTCTTACCGATGCTGTGAATTGCGCTACGAGATCTGTGGTTTTTTACGACGCATGTCGTACATTACCACGACGCGACATCGGTTCGTGATATTAAATGAGAAATAGATCAAGGTCCTTGTATTAATAATCCTTGTAAATATTAAAACTAGCTGCTACCCGCGTTTTCGCCCACATTTAATTCTTTTTTTTTTTTAGACAAAATGTAGTCTATGTCCTTCCCCAGAATACAATCTACCTTTTTGACAAAATTCATTTTAAATCTGTTCACTCTGTTTTTCTTCACCGTTCTGAGCTCACTTACCTCCAGTTCAACGTCGTTTTTGTTCAGCTTAGCGAGCGCGACTGGAGACACTTCTGATATCAGGCACAGGGGTTTTTTCAATACATCGCTCTGAAATCAATTTATATACATACATACATAAAATCACGCCTGTTTCCCGATGGGGTAGGCAGAGACACGGATCTCCACTTGCTACGATCCTGACATACATCTTTTGCTTATTATAATTTATATTTTATATTTTTTTTAATCAATTAATATTTTTCAAACAATATTTTTATATATTTTAAATAGGTATTAATCATCAATAAATAGAATCGGTCAGTTTTAGTTTTTTAACTGTTAAGAATAAAGTTTTATTTTATTCTATTGTAGGTTAGGTTATATTAAATTTAATCTGAAATAAATAAAACAAAATATATTAGAAAACATTTCAGAAAGTGCTGCGGTTTTTTATGACGCACATCGTAGATCTCCGCGACACGACACCACAACATGATACAACGTCGTGTTTTGATTTTTCACGACGCACGTCGAGACACGACGTAAGTAATTACGTTGTTACTTACCCCTGACGCAGCTCTGTGTATCGCCTCGCTCGCCTCACATGACAACCACACTACATGTTTGCCATCACCCGTCTCAGATAATTTCACCTGCAAATAAAGTAATAGCACTGGGGCCTTACCACGAATTCATAATACATTACCGAATTAGTATTACAATGTTATTTCGCACCATGACCTATGCAAATTGTATGGAAGTAGTGACGTTTCTATAATGGAATCGTTACGGAATCTTTCTGGAAGACTTCGTGGTAAGGCCCCAGGTGGTGTAAAAGATGATGTGAAAGATGACATGGGTAAGAAAGGAGTGAGTACTGAGATGACGAATGACAGAGGAAATAAAATAAATAAATAAATAATGCTGGACAGTCTACACAACATCATCTAGCCCCAAAGTAAGCTACTCAAAGCTTGTGTTATGGGTGCTAGATAACTGATATATTTAATACATTATATACATAGATAGATATTTTTTATTATACATAGAAAACACCCAGACCAACAACGGAACAAATTTCTGAGTAGTGTAAGAAGACCACATGTTGTGCCGACCACATAACGTGGGATAAGGGCGGAATATGATGAAGAGCACTGAGTGTAGTGGTAGCACCCCTGCCTCACGATCGATGCACCAATGAGTTTTTCGATTAGAAAACTGTAAGTGCGCGTGCGTATTGCTAGTGCTCTTAAAGGTGAAGGAAAACATCGTGAGTAAACCGGCATACCCTAGAACTAAAAATTCGAAGGATTCTCATAGGTTAGTATTCTTATAAGCGACGATGGGCTTACGACGTACGGAAAACTACTGTGCAAAACGCCCAGCGAGTTTCTTGTCAGTTCTTCTCGGACTGGGGATAGGACTGGAATTGGCACCTAGACTCACCTAGTATGTAAGACGATTCAAAATGATCTTTGTGATATTACTGAATAAAGATTATTGACTATTGTTCAGCTGTCTAGTACCCATAACACAAGCTTTGAGTAGCTTACTTTGGGGCTAGATGATGCTGTGTGGATTGTCCAGCATTATTTATTTATTTGTCGGAGATCAGGCCGCCCCGCATTGATTCGTTCGTGGCTATATCCGGTCTCCAACGCCATCTGTTAGCGAGTTGAGGAGTGTATCGTAGGAAACGTCAAGTAGACAACTGTCATTGTCACAACTGTCAATGTTGTTGTCACTTGGGCACGGTCAAGGCAGAGAGCTAAGGAGGGTAGGTCGGACCGTTGAGGAGGGCAGTCTTCGTACGACTTTCGAGCTGAGCACTAGTCCCATCTGGCCTCTGCCTTGAACTTGCCGCGTTTATACCTAGTAAAGTGATTGTGATTAACCAATAAACACCTGGACAATACGTTGTTACTTTATTTGGACTTCGAGATATGTCTGACGCTCCGGGCGCCAGGCCTCCGGACCTCTCCCCGTCATCAGAAGTGGGATGCAACCCGGATCACCCACGTGAAGGAGATTCTACCGGTGAGCGAAATAACTTACAAACACGTGGTTCGATTATTGACGCGGGCGAAGAAAAATGGCGAGAAATCTTCGAACAACAAAATCGAAATTTTATGGCATTGGTGCAAGCTATAAAACTACCCGCATTTTCGAGCTCGATTCACCTTCCTGATTTTGACCCGGAGAAGAATGACAGCGATGCCCATGCTTGGATTACGACTGCAGACATGTGTGTGTCTGACGAACACCGCCAAGGACCATCGCTGATGATCGCTTTGAGCCACGCACTTAAGGGCGAAGCATCATCGTGGCTGTCTTCAATATCATTTCCTGGTATGACATGGGGCGCTTTTAAGGAACTATTTGTTGCAAGGAGATTGGAAGAAGCAAGATGACCACAAATCTTCAACTTCGGGCAACCAGTCTACAGCGAGACCTGACCGCATCACCTGCTTCAACTGTCGGGAACAAGGCCACTACGCATCCGACTGCCCGCAGCGGAAGACCAAGGAGGGGAGCAACGGCGCTGGTACTGCTGCAGCTGGTTCAGCCAAGGAGAAACGAGTGGACGTCTGCATTGTGAATGCGCCTTCGGGTTCCCTTCGTCACTCTGGTGAGTCGTTTCCTTTTACATACGATTCAGGAGCAGAGTGCTCATTGGTTCAAAATAGTTTAGCCTATGGATTTAGTGGTAAACGATCGCATGATGTAGTGACGATTACTGGTATAGGATCTAGTAAAGTGCACTGAACGGATGTTGACACAAGTGAAGATCAACGATTTCACAATAGAGATCTTATTGCATGTTTTGCCAGACCTGTGCCTGCGTAGCGGTGTTATGATGGGTCGCGAAATCTTGGCGTTAGGATTTTGCGTTAGTATGACTGCAACGCAGTTTTCTATAACAAAGCTACCGTTAACCGATTACGTTGTGAATGAGGTGTTAGTTTCGGATAGAGTTTTTGATGAGATTGATACTGATGTTCTAACAAACGACAAGACTATGCTTTTGGAGGCTTTAAAGCGGTACTCTGATTATTTTACTACGAGTATGCCAGTAACTAGAGTTAAAACGGGTGAACTAGAAATTAGGCTGTTGGACCCGAACAAAACGGTTCAGCGACGACCGTACGGACTTGCTCCTGATGAAGGGTTGGTGATGCGTAGTAGATGTGAAGAGCTTTTGCGTGCTAGCATTGTGAAGCCTAGCTGTTCGCCTTTTGCTGGTCCGGCTTTGCTCGTTGGAAAGCGTGATGGCTCTGATGGGATGTGTGTCGATTGCAGGGAGTTGAATGGTAATACGGTCCCTGATAGGTATCCGCTTCCTCTAATTGCTGATCAGTTAGATAGGCTCAACGGTGCTAATTATTTTACGTTGCACGACTGTGCGAGCGGTTTTCACTTAATTCCTGTGAGTCCTGAATCGATAGAGCGTACGGCTTTTATAACACTAAACCACTTTGGTAAGAGCCTTAAATTCTACTATGATTCTGGCGCTGAATGTTCGTTGATGAAAGAAAGTGTTGCGAGTAGATGTAGGCAAACAGATTCATAGTGTGATTGATATCTTTGATAGGCCGCGAAATTTTGAATAACTGTTTCCGGGTTAGTATGACTGCTACCGAATTTACCTACTTTGTCGAAAGGTAGGACCGTAAACGCGTGTAAATCGAGTGATGTAAGTAGGTGTACTTACAAATAGTTTTGACTGTATTGACACTGATGTACAATCTGACCGAAAACATGAACTGGTTAAAGTTTTGAAACAATACACTGACTATTTCATAAACAGCTTTCCAACGACTAGGGTGACAACAGGTAGAGCGCGTTAGGAGTATCCTAAAATCAATGTTGACTGTAGTCGAAACTAGCGAAAATAAATCTTGGCAAGACTCTAATAGGTGAAGTTCAACTCGCGATTAACTGTACTATGAACCGCGTTACTAATGCATCGCCACATGAATTCTTAATCGTTGGTGATTTCGTGTTGTTAGCGAACGAAGAGCGTAATCAGACAAAGTTAGATCCAAAATACAAAGGTCCGTTCAAAGTGATAGAGGTTTTGGATGGTGATCGTACCACATTAAAAGCTTTCAACTTTAGGCGTACTTACAAGTACGCGCACGATAGGTCAAGACCTATGCCGAAGGGACATGTACCAGTCGAAGTAGACAGTAATGATGAGCAAGTTTAATGTTCAGAGTGTAGCGTACTCCATCAGCCGTAGTAAAATCGACCGTACTAGTAGCTATTTCGTAGCCGTAGCCCGGTAGAAATCGGTGTCTCTTGGGGCAACTCAAGTAGTCCGTGGGTGCGCGGTGCGCGAGTAGTGCTGGCGGAGGTCGGGGTCTGTTGAGACCGTAATGTGAGTCTGGAGGATCACATGGCAGCTTAGGCTGGTCGGCCGGTGAGGGCCGAGGCGATGGGAGTACCTATACGCGAGTGTTTTTGTGTTAACTGATTTTGATGTGAAAGCGATGGTACATGGCCCTGGCACAGGCCCTGGCACAAACCCTGACACAGACCCTGGCACAGGCCCTGACACATTGTCCTGACTCATTGTTTCTCAATGATTGTAAATTTGAGATTTTAGTAAAGTTATACCTACCTACTATAGACTTGATGGCCAATGACAGCAACGACTTAATAGACCTTGACAAGACTAGTAAGACGGTTAACATCAGAGGGAATTGACAAAAATGCGCGTTATGATAAGCAACATTTCGATAGAACTAAGGCGAAGCTTGATAAGATATCTGTTGGTGACTTTGTATTGATAGAAAACGAGGAACGTAACCAAACTAAGCTTGATCCGAAGTTTAGAGGTCCTTTCAGGGTAACAGAGGTACTCGAGGGTAATCGTTATGTCCTTAAAGCCTTAAACTCGAATAGGACTTACAAGTACGCTCACGACAGACTGAGACTAATGCCCACGAACGAGGTTGTTGATGAGAATGACACGTCGGTCTTAGGTAGTGGTGACCGAGATCTGTGCGAAGGTGATGGGGATGGACCATCACGTAGTTTACGGACACTAGATGGAGGTGTCGCAGAGTCACTGGATGGAAGTGACTAGATGATGTGGTAATCGGAAGCTGGATGGAAGCTTCGCAGAGTTGCTAGATGGAGGCAACTAGTGACTATTGACTTGACATGACTGGAACTATTCATTTGATTATGACTCTAGATTATGTGCAGACTTGATTAAAATTTAATTAAGTACCTTGTTTATGATGTTTGTTTAACGTGTTACTTTCGATGTAAATTCATGATCCGTAAGATTTGTTTTCATTAAAGAAATTCTTAACCGATGAAATGAAATTCTCAATGGTCCCTAAGGTCAGGAAAGGCCGAACGAAATGACATGTTTCTTTGCGGAATTCTCTTTCTTTCCAGAAACCCCACGCGAGGACGCGTGAGTGGTCAAGATGGCCGTGTCGGAGATCAGGCCGCCCCGCATTGATTCGTTCGTGGCTATATCCGGTCTCCAACGCCATCTGTTAGCGAGTTGAGGAGTGTATCGTAGGAAACGTCAAGTAGACAACTGTCATTGTCACAACTGTCAATGTTGTTGTCACTTGGGCACGGTCAAGGCAGAGAGCTAAGGAGGGTAGGTCGGACCGTTGAGGAGGGCAGTCTTCGTACGACTTTCGAGCTGAGCACTAGTCCCATCTGGCCTCTGCCTTGAACTTGCCGCGTTTATACCTAGTAAAGTGATTGTGATTAACCAATAAACACCTGGACAATACGTTGTTACTTTATTTGGACTTCGAGATATGTCTGACGCTCCGGGCGCCAGGCCTCCGGACCTCTCCCCGTCATATTTATTTATTATTGACTGATGTGGGCATATACCATAATGTCATTTTCGGACGTGCCTCTGATTCTTTAGATATCCTCCAAAGATCTAAGTAACTAGAGATCTGAGGAGATATCTACCGAGCCTGGGGATTACAGTCGTGTGAGTGTTTTTTGTGCCAAGGGAGATCTGATGAAAAGTCCAGACTTTCCATTGTCGCTTAAGCGAAAATTAATGGACACATGCAGTCTCCCCGTCCTCACATATGGTGCGCAAACTTGGTCATTGACACAACTTCAGAAGGCCAAACTCAAGGTTTGCCAACGAGCGATGGAACGCAGCATTTTGGGTGTCAAGTGTTAGCATAATTACGAATACATGCACATAATCTATATCTATATAAGAGCTTGACCTGACTGACTGACTGATTGATCATCGCCGAGCCGAAACCGGTGAAGACAGAAAGCTGAAATTTGGAAGGTGGTTTCCTTTTATAACAGAACCACCCACTAAGGCGGGATTTTTGGAAATTCCACCTCTAAGAGGGTGAAAAAGGGTGAAAACGTTAGTATGAAACTTTTTAACGGGTGGAGCGATTTTCATGAAACTTTGTTTGTGCACTGTAAATGCAAAATGAATGGACACGTGTTTCAGGATTTTTCAATATAACCATTAAAAAGGGGTCAAATGTGGGGTCAATGTTTGTATGGGAACTTTTTAACGGGTGGTGCGATTGGTGTGAAACTTTGTTTGTGTACTTTATATGCAAAATGAATGGACAAGTATTTCTGGATATTTCAAAATAACCCTCTAAAAAGGGTAAAAGGGGAGGTCAAAGTTATGTATGGAATTTTTTTATTTGTGTGATTTGTTTAAAACTCAGTTTAGATACTTTAAGTGAACAAAGTCGCGAGCGGGACAGCTAGTTAGGTATATTATGTAATTTATGCCAAGTATCTACTCGTAATTATTTATTGTAAGCAGGTAATCGATTCTAGTTGATTTGAGCGTAGAAGAGTAATAAGTGACAGTGACATTTACAAACGGGTCTTAGTGTTGTTGCAATTATTTTAAAAAACTATTGTCTGATTCTCTGATTGGTGATTCGTGATTATTGCTAGATTGAAGGACGCGCTAATAATTTTGTGTGTGATTGTTTTATGATTAAAAATATAGAACTTATTCTGAAGAACTACTGGCTATTGTTATTGAAAGTCCAAACGTTTATACAAGTTAATGGATAGAATCCGTAACACCGAACTGCGCTCCAAAACGCAAATCGCAGATGTCGCTTCGAAGGCCGCCAAGCTGAAGTGGAACTGGGCTGGACATGTCTGCCGCATGCCAAGTGAGCTGTGGGCGAGGATAGCCACCGAGTGGCGCCCCGACCCGGCGAGAAGGCGACGCGGCAGACCGAAACGGAGATGGCGGGACGAACTGGACAAATTTCTAGCTGACTGGGAGAAAATAGCACAGGATCGCGACATCTGGAAAGATTGGGGGGAGGCCTTTGCCCAGCAGTGGGACACAAACGGCTCATAAGGAAAACTTTGATTGTTTGTTTGTTTGTTTGTTTGTTTGTTTGAAATGAATAGGCTCCGAAACTACTGAACCGATTTGAAAAATTCTTTCACTGTTGGGAAGCTACACTATCAGCGGGTGACATAGGCTATATTATATTTTCAAAAAAATTAGGGATCCTTACTAAAACTTCAATAATGTAAGCCAAGGTGTAAAAAAATTACCTAAAATATTCTTTATATCGCGTGCGCTGCGAAAACTATTGACGATAGAATAAAATAATGTACTACGACTTTGTAGAACACATCATTATTTACAAAAAGTGTCGCGATAGCATATGTCCAACTATTATAGAAATGCCACAATAAGAGTTCTTTTATTTTAAAATTTTAATTGAAAGGCTACTCTTAGAAAAATGCTCTTTATTTGTATCTTAGTATTAATCCTTATCAAAATAAATCACATCATATCCTAGACTGCTTCAATACCTTTATATAGTTTTTTGAATTACTCAATTCGGACATTCCATTCAAAAGATACCATTAAATTAAAAATGTAAGCAATAGAAAAAAGTTGCGTGAGAGCCGCGCTAGCTTATGCACTGTAGGCGTCACTGGGGGTACGTACAGGATGTGTACAGGATGGAGTCAATGTGAAAAAATAAATAAAAATATAAACAAAAAAAAACATTATAATAAAAAAAGTTCATTAAAATAATAATACTAAAACTTTCTATACAATTTTCTTTTTTTAGTAACCTGACGCAGGGTATGGTTAGACGTGTGTGTGATTATAAGATTGAATTTTGAAATTTTTGTTAAATTTGAGAGCACTGGTGGTGTAGTGGTAGCACCCCTGCCTCACGATCTGAAGATCATGGGTTCAAACCTGGTCATGCACCAATGTGTTTTTCTATTCGAACAATTTATGTGCGCAATGCCTGTGTTCTTAAACGGTGAAGGAAAACAGCGTGAAGAAACCGGCATACCCTAGAACCAAAAGTTCGAAGGTGTGTGTCATAGGTTAGTATTCTTATAAGCGGCGATGGGCTTGCATCCTGTCATGTACGAGTACCTACTCAAAGATCAAAGTAACTAGAAATCTGGGAGATATCTACCGAGCCTGGGAATTACAGTCGTGACCATTTATAGGTATATATAAATACCCGTGCGAAGCCGGGGCGGACTACTAGTAATAATAATAAGAGTGTTTTTTACTTACCGCTTCCTCTTCCAAGTAGGTGACAACAGCTGTGTATGGCAATACTTTAAGGTCAGTAACGCCTTCCGCTTTCAGATGTGCCAAAACCACTTCCGGTAGTTGACCGTCAAACCAGAATATATTGACGTTCGTCGAAGTAATGACGAGGTAAGAGAAGAACACTGGATTGAACTCTATGTCGCTGCCTCTAAGGTTCAAAGTGTCTGAAACAATAAAATAAAATTTAAACAAAAAAACCCGACCGAATATAATTTATAGTACCTGGATGACCGAGCTTTACTCGTTTTTTTTTAGTAAACGACGTTTTCCGAAAATGAAACCTAGCTAGATCGATTTCTTGCCCCTGAAAACCCCTATGTACTAAATTTCATGAAAATCGTTGGAGCCGTTTTCGAGATTCAGATTATATATATATATGACGACCTTAGTGGCGCAGCGGGCGAGAGTTCGCCTGCAACGCAAGAGGTTGCGGGTTCGATTCCCGCCGCGGAACAAATTTGTGTACGATCTGCAGAAATTTGTTCCGTTGGTCTGGGTGTTTTCTATGTATAATAAAAAATATCTATCTATGTATCTAATGTATTAAATATATCAGTTATCTAGTATCCATAACACAAGCTTTGAGTAGCTTACTTTGGGGCTAGATGATGCTGTGTGGATTGTCCAGCATTATTTATTATTATTTATATATATACAAGAATTGCTCGTTTAAAGGTATAAGATTTAACATTTTGTATAGCCTATGTCATTCTTGTCATTCAGACAAATCCGACACCAATTTGTCAAAAACTGTTCAGCCGTTTGGGCTACAGCGGCAGCCAAAGGAACTCTAATACATACATATACTCCATTACCCTCTTTCTTCGCTTCACAGTCGAGTAAAAACACACGACTGTAATCCCCAGGCTCGGTAGATATCTCCTCAGATCTCTAGTTACTTAGATCTTTGAGGATATCTAAAGAGTATGAAACTGTATGAAACAGCTGTTTTTTTTACGCTCAGTGTTGGTTTCTTAGTAAAAGTTGTTTATATTGATGAGTACTTTAACCCCCTGAAGTTTTCGGAAGTAGTCTGGTAACACCCTGTATAGGGTACTTTAACCCCTTAAAGTTTTCGAAAGTAGTCAGAGGGTCTACCATGAGTTTTCACAATCTACACTCGCTAGCGACTGTAGTTAAAAAAATGTATGAAAACTTGGTACAGCGCCTCTAGCGGATAGTTGGGTACTAAAACCTCACGTAGCTAACTATCCTACGTCACAGCGTACTACAGCGACTGTAGTTTGCGCTTCATTAATTTGCTTAGAATTTGGTACCATGAGTAACAATTTTGACAGATGTCATAGTAACGTACTATTACTACTGTAGTAACGTCAGCCGATCTAAATGTGACAACTCATGGTAGACGTACTGGTAACACCCTGTATAGGGTACTTTAACCCCTTAAAGTTTTCGGAAGTAGTCTGGTAACACCCTGTATAGGGTACTTTAACCCCTTAAAGTTTTCGGAAGTAGTCTGGTAACACCCTGTATAGGGTACTTTAACCCCTTAAAGTTTTCGGAAGTAGTCTGGTAACACCCTGTATAGGGTACTTTAACCCCTTAAAGTTTTCGGAAGCAGTCTGTTAACACCCTGTATAGGGTACTTAAGGTACTTTAACCCCTAAAGTTTTCGGAAGTATTCTGGTAACACCCTGTATAGCGTACTTTAACCCCCTTAAGTTCTCGGAAGTAGTATTGTACCACCCTGTATAGGGTACTTATGTACTTTAAACCCCCTGAAGTTCTCTGAAGTAGTCTGGTAACACCCTGTATAGGGTACTTTCACCCCCTGAAGTATTCGGAAGTAATCTTGTAACACCCTGTATAAAGGTACTTACAGGCTACTTCGTCTAAGGCAGTTATCACTAAACTTGAGGCCTTTTTCTCCGCCATTTTCTTTCTTAGTTCTTCAATTTTGTTTCCTGCTGTCTTTCCTGTAAAAAAAAGTGATTGAGCGAGCGAAGCGAGCGAAAATGTCAGTGGCATGTACGGCGATTTGGCGTTGTATGTTTGTGTACATATATGTTTGTTAGAACATATCTTAAGAACCATAAAGTTTCTTGCCTGTTCCCGTACTTGGGTTAGGTTGGAATTGGCACATAGATTCACCGCATGTCAGACGTTTCAAAGTGATCCTTGTGATTGTATTGAATTAATTATTTGCAATTTCAATTTCAGTTAATCCAATCTGCATGAAACTTGGAAGGTCTAGAGATTCTGCTGACTAGATTTGCTGGGAAGCATTAAGCTTGTTGAAACGTCGGGAAAAATAGGTAAATAAATAATTAATTAATAATATTAATAAATTAATAATTAATAATATTAATTAATATTAATAATAATGTGAATAAAATATTTTTCAATTTCAATTTCAATTGATCCAATCTGCATGAAACTTGGAAGGTCTAGAGATTCTGCTGACTAGATTTGCTGGGAAGCATTAAGCTTGTTGAAACGTCGGGAAAAATAGGTAAATAAAATGCGATAAATACCCATTCAAAACTAATAATAATGTGTTCAGTAGGTCTACCATGAGTTTTCACAATCTACACTCGCTAGCGACTGTAGGTAAAAAAATGTATGAAAACTTGTACAGCGCCTCTAGCGGATAGTTGGGTACTAAAACGTCACGTAGTTAACTATCCTACGTCACAGCGTACTACAGCGACTGTAGTTTGCGCTTCATTCATTTGCTTAGAATTTGGTACCATGAGTAACAATTTTGACAGATGTCATAGTAACGTACTATTACTACTGTAGTAACGTCAGCCGATCTAAATGTGACAGCTCATGGTAGACGTACAGATCGCGTAAGTTTAAATAAATACCTGTGTACTTTACTGAGAGGGGCGTGACGTCACGGTGCGGCCTCCCTTCCGGAGGGTCGTTCAGCTCAGACCTCACTTCATCCACCAGGTTTCTCGTCACAGCTACTATCTTCATGTTAGCCTTCGATAGAGCTGACTGGAACACACGAGTTTCAGCGTTTGACCAATATCTGCCAGGTTAACATACATCCGCGAAAGTATTTTGTCGACGCTGTTACGTATTCTAACTATTTTACATTATTGGTTCGACGGGACCCTTGGTTCGACGGGACCCAATTTATTGTCTGTGGTGGTTAGTACTCAGATATTATGGGAATATCTAAGTCAGAGGTGCGTCCGAACATCACATTTGGCACATGCCCACATTTTGCACAATAGTTAGTATTCCGTACGTGACAGGTTGCAAGCCCATCGCCGCTTATAAGAATACTAACCTATGACACACGCCTTCGAATTTTTAGTTCTAGGATATGCGAAACCGGCATATCCTCACGATGTTTTCCTTCACCGTTTTATAGCACTGGCATCGCGCTCATAAATTTTTCGAACAGAAAACGACGGGATTCAAACCCAAGACCTTGGCATCGGAAGGAGCCACTACCACTAGTGAGACACGACACCATAAGAAGTAGAAAAAGGTGTAAGAACTTTACTTGGATAGGCGTCCATTCCTCCCGCGTCATGGTGTGAGGGTCAACGCCCACTACCGCGCCGTCTGTTAGGTTAGTTGACAGCCACTTCTCAATAGATGGAGTGTCGGGAAGTGCTGGAATCAACAAAAAAAGTCTCACTATCATTCGCGCAGTTTCATTATGGTTCGTAGTGTCTCACTGTGATTCGTTCTGTCTCACTTTGGATCGTGAAATGCCACTATGGTTCATTAAGTCTCATAATGGTTCGTGAAGTTTCACGATGTTAGGCAAAGTGTCACTATGGTTTAAATGCTGTTTTATAATAGTTCGGGAAATGTTATGATGTTTCTCGAAGTCTCACTATAGTTCATAAATCATAATAGTTCATGCAGTGTCACTATTTTACTATGGTTCGTGAAATCTCATAATGGTTTTTGAAGTCTCCTAATAGTTTGTGACGTTTCATGATCGTTCGTAATGTCCCACAATGGTTCGTGAAGTGTAGCGATGGTTCTTGCAGCCTCACTATGGTTCGTGAAATGTTAATATGTTTGGCAAAGTGTCACTATGGTTCATGAAGTCTCATAGCCTCAAGTGCACGAAAGGAGCGTTTGAAAAGCACTTTAACCCTTTCACCACACTGGTTCAAATGAATTATTAGCATGATAAGAAGACTTACACTGTTTCATCAAAGTCCAAAGCGTCATATCAGCTTCCTTTTCGAACTGAGTGTAGTATCTGCGAATACAAGGTATTAGTAATTTATATGTATTATAGTATCGCGTACGTGACGCAACGCAATGGTTTCGACGGAAGATCAGCGTTGTGTTAGCTATAACCTATAGCTATCACAACATATGCTGAGTCGAACGCCATTTTAGCTTTAAGGTAGGCTTTAAGTGGTTTATTCAGTTTATAATGGTGTTGGTAATTTAATTAGTTTAGTCAGGATTTTTTATATTAATGCCTACTTCTTCAGCTACAAATAAAGTATATCTTTATCTTTATCTTTTAGTTTCGTAACAATAACAATTTGATATTTTACCGTTATTTAAAAAAAACCAATTATCTATGGAGAGCGCTGGTGCAGTGGTAGCACCCCTGCCTCACGATCCGAAGGTCGTGGGTTCAAACCTAGTCGTGCAACAATGAGTTTTTCCATTCGAAAAATTTATGTGCGTAATGCTAGTGCTAGACGGGGAGACCTTTGCCCAGCAGTGGGACGATATAGGTTAGAAAAAAAAAAAAAAAAATGCTAGTGCTCTTAAACGGTGAAGGAAAACATCGTGAGGAAACCAGCATACCAATACCCTAGAACCAAAAATTCGAAGGTAAGTATTCTTATAAGCGGCGATGGGCTTGCAACCTGTCACTTACGGAATACTAACTACTGTGCAAAAGTGGGCATGTACCAAATGTCATGTTTGGTTGGACGTTTTTCTGAATCTTTAGATATCGTCAAAGATCCAAGTGACTCGGAGATCTGGTATCAGTGGGCCATTATTTGAGCTGCCAATGATGATGATGATGATGAACTTTACAAACTTTAATCCTTCCACCACACTGGTGACAAGTTGAGTGTTACCTGCCGTCTGTCCAGACTAGCGCGTGCGATGAGGTCACCACCGCGGTGCCAGCAGAACCGGTGAACCCAGACAGCCATTCTCTCCTGGCATCTATCGGTGCTATGTACTCTGACTGAAGACAATAAATACACACACATATACATAAATCCGTCACTCTCGGGACCCAAATTTAATTTGCAGTCTAGACTATCATCATCTTCCTGCCCTTATCCCACGTTACGTGGGGTCGGCACAACATGTGATCTTCCATTTCCCTTTGTCATTCGTCATCTCAGTACTAACTCCTTTCTGGCCCATGTCATCTTTCACATAGTCCATCCATCTTTTCTATGGCCTACCTCTACCCCTGTATCCATCCACATTCATACCTAACACTCTCCTTGTCACATGACATTCATCTCTTCTCATAACATGCCCATACCACGCTAACCTATTACCCCTCATCTTTTGCATGCAGTCTAGTCTATAACTAAATAGTTCACCCCGAACTGAGATTCAGTGATTTAGTGGTTTAGTAGGTAGGTACTTATACCCGTGCTATGATGTGACGCCAGCGATTTACTTAATTTTTGTTTTTTTTTTGTTTTTTTTAAACTATCCATCCTAAAATAAAAATAGATAAATCATTTTTCCTTTCCAAAAGGTCTTTCATTTGATACTCTACTCAATAAATTTGAAAGTTTTTTTTAACGACTTTGGAACCCAATCTTAACAGCCTCTTCACGCTCATATGCTTCCCAGAAATCTACACAGCAGAATCTCTAGACCTTCCAAGTTTCATGCAGATTGGATTAACATTGACGACCTCAGTGGCGCAGCGGGCGATAGTCCGCCTGCGACGCAAGAGGTTGCGGGTTCGATTCGCGCCTCGGATTAAATTTGTGTACGATCTGCAGAAATTTGTCCCGTTGGTCTGGGTGTATTCTATGTATAATAAAAAAAAAATCTATCTATGTACGAGTATATAATGTATTAAATATGTCAGTTATCTAGTACCCATAACACAAGCTTTAAGTAGCTTACTTTGGGGCTAGATGACGCTGTGTGGATTGTCCAGCATTATGTAGGTAGGTACTTATTGTTATGCTCTAACAAACATACAAACTTATAACGCCAAATCGCCCTGAGATTGTCGTTGCTTCGCTCGCTCAATCAATAAAATAAACTTACATTGTGAGCGTCAGCGGTGGGCACGATGTAGGCGGCCAACGCTGTCGGCTGGGTCAGCATCAGCGCACGCAGTGCTGACAGTCGCTGGAGAGTCATGTTGACTTTCTGCACAAAAATTAAGGCCGTGTCCTTAGGGCAGGGGTACCTATACCTACCCAACTTTTTCTTGGGATCACTTTTATATTATTCTTGTTAGCAGGGACCACTAGGTATAATAAAAATAAACTGTAATAATCAAACTGAAACTTTAATTAAAAACTCAATAGGAAATTACATTGAAATAAATAATAATATTTGTAGGATAAACTTCTGCAATTTAGTACTATAATGCAAAGTAGAAAACCCTTGTTTACATAAACAATTTGTTATGAAAAACCATAAAATAGCGCAAGGCGATTTCTCGAAGTTTCGTATAAGACATTACTTTATTACACCAAAACGACTCAAGTGAACTCGATTCAAAAGCATTTTTGCAGTTTCGCGCTCTCTGCTCGGCGACCAACGGCTCACCGCTTAATTTAAAATCATTCGCGGACCACATTTTGACTTCTGCGGACCACTGATTGGGAACCATTGAACCACTTTAGGCGATTAGTACGCCGCTGTTCGCTTCTAGTTTGCCTCCCTATCATTTTTAAATGGAGTGTCTATGATCATCTTCCTGCCTTTTCCACGTTATGTGGGGTCGGCACATGTAAATGGAGTAGGTATGCTGAAACGGCTGAACGGATCTGGATGATATCCTACTAATATTATAAACGCGAAAGTTTGTAAGAATGGATGGATGGATGTATGTTTGTTACTCTTTCACGCTAAAACGGCTGAACGGATCTGAATGAAATTTGGCACAGATATAGATTATCGTCTGGAATAACACATAGGCTACATTTTACCCCGAAAAAATGTACGGTTCCCGCGGGATAGCAATGTTTTTGTTTTTTAAGGTATCACGTGGGCGAAGGCGCGGGCGGAAGCTAGTTTAGAATACGCGCAGTTTAACCTTTAACACAGGCTACTTTTTATCCGAGAAGGTACCACGCGAGCGGAGCCACGCGCGGTTGCTAGTATTTTATAATACTTAGTGAAACCGACCACAAGTGTAACATGTTGGGAACTCTTCTATTAAAAAAAGTTGCAATGAGTAACGATGGGAAAAGAACTCCCAACGAGTCACACTGACTGGTTGGGAACCCACCCCTCGACACTTAAGTAGGAGAACAAGCTAGGTAACGTACAGTGGAAGTTTCATCAAAATTACTTCAGTAGTTTTTGCGTGACACTATAACATAACTCTAGACAGGAATTTAAAACTACCGCATTATTAATTTGGATTAAGCTAACCAACAGCATTAAACACCTAAAATAAGGAAACCAGAACACAAATAATATTGGTAAGTACTTATACAAAAACCTAAGGAAAGTTAAATAGGTACTTACATAACTTTTTACACACCCTTAGACTTTCTTAAATATGTAATAATATCCAGCCTCTGTAAATGCGTATTGTGATTGTTTAAAACGCCGTTTATTTATGTTATAATATTGTAATCCCGCAATCTCTTTAATCTCTCGGTGACCAGCTATCCGAGAGGAGTAAATTGAAAAACAGCGCGCTGCTTGCGTATCAATGCAAGCAGCAAAATGCTGAATTTACTCCTTTTGCCTTAAATGACTTGTTTTTTTTAAATAGGTACTTAAGTCTAAATTTTTTATGTTGTGTTTTTTTTTTGGCAATAAACTATTTTCTATTCTATTCTATTCTAAATAAAAATGCATATTTATCATACATAATTACTTTAGTTTTAATATATTTATAAACAACATTATCTTACAAACTATAATTTAAGTTATTGTACACAAAAACACCTATTTAATTTACTTAACTAATTTGAGGTTATTTTCATACAAAATCTATATTAATTTACTGAAAACTATCTAATTTATAAGGCACAGTTGTGAGATTTTACAGAAATAATGTCACACAATTTGAGGTTCAATTTGTATTTTTGTAATCTAGCTAGACAGTTCAGAGATTAGGGCATCTAGGTATTAAGCTGGTATTACACTACCCAATTTTAAGGGACCCTAAGAGTCCAAAATGCAGGCATGCAAATGGAAGGGGTCCAAAATGCATAATCACATCCCTCAGTCATGAGGTTACGACAAAGAAGAACCCTTAGAGTGGTGTAATAAGAGTTAAAGCGTAAGAATAAAGTAAGGGGCCAAGCCCTCCCTAACTACCAGGCCCTGAATACCGTGTAGTGTAATACCCCCTTTATAATTTGTAGTTTGTCTAGCCACTAACTAGGGATAATTATTTACAGATTACATATTGGTGGACATTTTAAACAACGCCATCTAGTCTCAAACTGAGAAAATGTAGAAAATAATTTAGCATTCAATAAAGTAACTATTGCCCGTGACTTTGTCTATATTGATGTTTAAATTTTGGTGAACTTATGATAGTTTTCCAATAGTCTTAATCCTTTCCCAGGATCCTATAATTATCCAATCTATAGTGGTAGTTCCAGACAACTAACGCCATCAAGTTAATATTTAAACATGATCCAAAGCTTTTGAATGATAGGGACATAAACCGGCATCTGTCTAGAGCCAGCCATCGCACAACCAACTATGCCACCATCCAACTAGACGGCTATTAAGAAAATCTT
The DNA here is from genome assembly GCA_963675405.1 of Cosmorhoe ocellata. NCBI lineage: Eukaryota > Metazoa > Arthropoda > Insecta > Lepidoptera > Geometridae > Cosmorhoe > Cosmorhoe ocellata. The sequence continues at coordinate 3,519,774 of OY776273.1, forward strand.
GAATCTTATGGGTCGATTACACCTAACGAGTACAGTGGTGAGTCAGTAAATAAGCTCTCGGCCGAGAGAGTTGCCGAACCGAGTGGGTGTTTACACGTATTTACACTAGTGGCGAGTCAGTTCAGTTTTGATCACGACGTCTGCAATAAATCGAAAAAAAAAAGAATTTAAACGGGTTTTAAATCGGCTGTTACCAGATATTATTAACGAATTGTGGGATTTATTAGAAGAGGAAGATCAACGAATTTGGACCAGAAAATGGATTTTAAGGCGAAATGCCCTTGGAGCAACAAATAGCCTTTTTAATGAATTGCAGTTAGATCCCAAAGAATTCAAGACACACTGCTTGATGACGAATAACGAACGAGTGGCGAGTGGCCGAGTGACAAGCGAGTGCGTGTTTATACGTGCCGAGCGGGATAGCGAGTCGCTGCGGGGGCAGAAGAATGAAGCGGGGTGGTGGGTACTCGGCCTAGTAAACAAATTGGGATTCTAGTGACTCTCTCGCCTCTCTTCTCGACCGAGTACTCGGCCCAGCACTCGTTAAAGTGTTTATACCAACCGAGCACTCGGCCGAGGACACTGACTCGCCACTGTACTCGTTAGGTGTAATTGACCCATTAGACTATGTCCATCATATTCTTCTCGAGACAGCGCCCTTTAGTTAGCGAGAACAAAAATAACTCATTTTGAGCGGAGTTATGAATTTTTAAAGTCCACAATTCTTACTACCACTTGTTAAGTAGCATTCAATTTAAACATACAAAATATCAGTCATCAAATTACACTACTATATATAATTCTTTGTCATACTTAAAGCATTTAAACACACTCATAGTCATGCTTTCTCCCTCACACTACATATTGATAGAGTGAGATATTGCCCTCATGAAATCTTTGAATTTCATGTCCATTTTACAACCTGAAAAGAAAGAGTGTTATTAGTTAATTATACTGTTTGAAAATCAATTCAGGATCATACAAAAAAGTGCCTTGTTTCGGGACTTGGGTTAGGTTGAAATTGGCACTTTAATTAACAGCATGTAAGATGTTTCAAAGTGATTCTTAGGATTTAATTGAATAAATAAATATATATTGACTTTGACTATGAAAACTGTATAAAAATCAGTTGAGTTGCATTGGAGATTAACATTTTTACCATTATAAAAACAGTTCTTTGACACTTTTAAGTCAATATTTTCATGAAAATGTTGAGGAAAACATTGTGAGGAAATATGGATAAAATTTCCAAGATATGTATTCATTTGATGTTTTAGAGAGAGGCCAAGTCAATAGAACCCTAAACCGAAATATGAATGAAAAATGTAATGAGAATGATCTTAGCTAGTGGAGACCCATTGTCTTTGTCTGCCCTGTCGGGAAACAGGTTTTATTTTCAGGGTTGATTTTAGGTATATCATCATCATCATTCACTGCCTGACTTCACCCACTACTGGGTATAAGTCTCTTTGCAAATGCTTTTGTCCATGGTCTGCTGCTAGCCTCATCCAGATCCGGCCCGCAACGGATATATCTAGATACTATACATAAATTTTCAATAAACTATCCGTCCCGCAACGGATACATCTAGATACTATACATAAATTTTCAATAAACGATCCGTCCCGCAACGGATATATCTAGATACTATACATAAATTTTCAATAAACGATCCGTCCCGCAACGGATATATCTAGATACTATACATAAATTTTCAATAAACGATCCGTCCCGCAACGGATATATCTAGATACTATACATAAATTTTCAATAAACAATAGCAAAATACATACCTCAGCATTCCATAGGAGCTATTGAATTTGAATTGTCTCCGTAACCACTTAAACTGCCATGAAACTCTATCCCGCTGATTTGACTGTCAGCGTTGAAGGCATACGAGTCATTACTCGGGGCATGTGACGACTCCATGACAACCTCTCCTGTGTCCGGAGCGGCTGCATCAGGCTCAGCCCAGTTAATTTTGAACCTGGTAACTCTCGGCTCTGATGCTAGAATATTCCTCACAACTTTGTCAAATTGGGGCTTCGCTGGTGGATTCTCTCTAAGTTCAGGCTCAGTTTCACTATACTCGTTGTTTATGAAGTATCCGACGCGAACGAACTCCTGTCCTCTGTAGGAACACGTTAGTAACACCACAGTGACGCCTAGAGCGTCGTTTTCAGGGATCCGGGTAACGTCTGGAGGGGGTGCTTGGAAGACAAACATGTGCCGGCCTTCGGGTATAGGGCCTACGTAAATTGTATCCAAAATCTGGTCATGCTCTTCCGTCTCAGCTGATCCAACGTAAATCATCTTCCATTCGAGATCCTCCTTCAACTCTTCGATGCATTCGAATGTCAGCTCGAATTGGAACGGATTTAGGAATGGGCTTGGATTGTCGAGAACAACGACATTCGTTATGTGTACTTTTGCCATTTTTTAGCTAGTTTTTCTTGATGTTGGCTCAGAGTTGCGGGTTTCTCGATGTTATTCAATGGTTATGAAACGAAATCACAATGGGAATTCACGATTTTCACGAAAAACTATGTCGGCAAAATGTGACAAATGACAATAATTTTGGCGGTTTTTGATATTAAAAAAAAATTGACTGTGTTGCCACCAGCCGTCTTTCTCGTCTTTGCTGCGCACGTACTAACTGGGGCCCACAGGATGGATGTTTAAATCACGGATTTCAATAACGTGCGGCCAATTAAAAAACTTTGTAAAAGATCTTGTATGGTAATTCATTTAAAAAAAATGATTTTATTTTTAAACAATCTTTCATTTGGAAACTCACAAGTCCTATGGTATGCTAATAAAGATAAGTGATATACCTATCGTGTGTTACATTTTTATAAATTCTCGTTCGTTCGGTCCGCGTCACTCGTTCATCCAACAAGCTGGTAACATTTGGTCATGTCACTAAAAAAACAGCGACAGTGGCGCTAACGTTTCAAAACGTAAATAGAATCTAAATAAATCAAGCAAGATGATTGACACAACGACGAATAGACAGATGAGATGGCGAAAATCCGTAGTTTAATGTAAATTATTGTACAAATACATGATAGCATCATGTTAAAGTTAGCTTTTATAGTGAAAGTTAAATAAAACCTATGTAATTAGAAATAACATTACTTACTATTTCTTTTCTTTTTTGTTGTTTTGACAAAAAGCACTGTGCATCCTATCTTCGTATGTCAACAAAACTATAATCACAGAGTAAAAAGAACGATGAAGCATTGAGTGTTGCCCTTGCCATATTACAAACAGCTGATTTTTTGACAGTTGGCCACAGAGTAATCCTTTGTGTTTGGACTGAGATTTCCGTTCATATTAATTCGTTAGTTCAAATATCACAATGTTATTGATTAGCTGCTTATTTTTAAAAAGAGCCTTTTTGTAGTGTGGAACGCCCACTATCAATTATGGTAACAACACATACTGTTTTTTTTTTCTTTTGAGAAAAATTTCGCAAGTGTCAAGTTTTTTAAAAGTAAGCATTTCAATGCCACAAAGTCAGTCAAATTGTCAAGAAAATTTTTAGTAAGATAAACGTTGGCTCGTGCGCGTGGGCTCTCGAGGAAGGACCAAAGACGTTTTAATGCTGAGGACATGGTGGAATAAATATACCTACATAGGCTTTGTATTATTGACACTGGCAAAATAATCTGAGACAGATGACATAACAAAGAAGAAGAAGAAGAAATCAGGTAGATAATGGCCGTATTTCGTATGGCGTCGTCGGTTGGTGGTTGGTTGGTGCCTTGTTAATTTGTTCCTTCCTTGTTGGATAGTTTGCATCAATTATTTTATTTGTAGTTAAATCAACCGTACATTTCTTTCGCAACTGTATTACAACGACGATGCGCTCTACCTACACTATGAAGGCCAATCGCTAAAAGTGATTTATTAATTTGTTTACGAGTACTTATTTATCTGTACAGGTAATATTTATGTTTATTTTACAAAGAAAATTATGAGTTTACCTTGAAATGCTAGATTTAGCACCTATTATAATGTCTCGATAATGTTTTCTATTGTTTCAAGCAATTATCATTATAATAACTTATTAGTTTTAGCAGAATTTTGCAATGTTTTGATAAACTTTCCATTTTGCAACTTGCGGTCGTCAAACTCTACATGAAAGGATGTATTCACATATTTTGCGATTGAGTCACAGCGTACCCGTTGTCCATGCTAATTAATTCTTGCGTCAATTGTCCTACAATTGATTGCTGTATGATATTAATAACGTCTAAGGTTGGATTCAACCAACTTTTGGTTTAACTCTATTTTAAAACGATAATTTTTGTCTTCGGTTGGTATTTCTGTGTGCAATAAGTAAAAAAAACAAACAATCATGACTGTAATCCCCAGGCTTGGTAGATATCTCCTCAGATCTCTAGTTACATAGATCTTTGAGGATTTCTAAAAGGAGTAGTCATAGGTATATCCAAACATATTTGCCACATACCCACATTGTGCACAGTAGTTAGTATTCTGTATGTGATAGGTTAGAAACCCATCACCACTTAAAAGAACACTAGCTTCCGCCCACGGCTTCACTCGCGTGGTAGAGATGATTCAGTCCACTTGTACTTGTACCGCATGTAGATGTAAATACATTGGAAATACATGAGAGGGGCGTGCATTTTTAGACTGATCTACCTCTACCTAGAAAATAAAAAACAATTCTATCCCATGGGAACCGTGGGATAGAATTGTTTTTGATTCGGAAAAATATAGCCTATGTGCTATTCCAGACCATAATCTATCTCTGTGCCAAATTTCATTTAGATCCGTTCAGCCATTTCAGTGTGAAAGAGTAACAAACATCCACACATCCATACATTCGTACAAACTTTCACGTTTAAAATATTAGTAGGATTTGATATACACCTTCAGATTTTTATTACAGAGTTTAATAAAATGGCCGAGAGAGACTCAAGCCCCGTGTACTACAGGGAAATACAGAAGCATGGGTATCTCAAACGAATACCTGATGATGTCAGCGGGAACAAGCTTAGGCCTTTGGCATTGAAGGTTGGTACATCACAATATCTTGAATAGATTACATAGCTATCATTATATTTCAAAAGAATAAACTCAATAACTATAGATAAACTAGCTTCCGCCCAAGGCATTGCCCGCATGGTACCTTGAAAAAACAAAAAAAATATTTATCCCGCGGGAATCGTACGTTTTTCCGCGAAAAAAGTAGTCTATGTGCTATTCGAGGCTATAATCTATATCTGTGCCAAATTTCATCCAGATTCGTTCAGCCGTTTCAGCATGAAAGAGTGACAAACATACATCCAGACATCCATAAATTCTTACAAACTTTCGCGTTTTTAATATAAGTAGAATAGTGTAATATAAAAAATTTGTAAGTTGTGTGTGGAAATAAAAAATAAATAAAAAAAAGTTAAGTTGCAGTGAATGAACTAATGAGAATTAATTTTTGATGCTTCTTTATATCGCTTTAATATTCTTTGGATAATTTAGATCAACTTTAAATTTTTTTATATTACAATAGACTATTAACTTACTGTTCTAGCGACACGTAGATTGAGTATTGCGCCTTGTGTCAGGCCAAAATGTCCCCTAATGTATCACAGGCTTCACAGAATCATCACTAACAAAATTTGTATTGTTTAACTTGGGACGAATCAGCTCCAACTCTGCTCGGTGTCCCTAACAACATTAACAAGGATCATACAAAAAAAGCGAGCGAGTTTCTTGTCAGTTCTTCTCGCACTGGGGATAGGACTGGAATTGGCACCTAGACTCACCTAGTATGTAAGACGTTTCAAAATGATTCCTGAGATATTACTGAATAAATAATATTATAAACGCGAAAGTTTGTATAGATGTCTGGATGTCTGGATGTATGTTTGTTACTCTTTCACTCTGAAACGGCCACACGGATCTGGATGCAATTTGGCACAGATATAGATTATAGTCTGGAATAACACATAGGCTACATTTTATCCCGGAAAAATTTACAGTTCCCGCGCGACATATTTGTTTTTGTTTTTCAAGGTACCGCGCGGGCGAAGCCGTGGGCGGATGCTAGTTATTGAATAAATGATTATTGACTATTGACTATTGTATTTTCAGAAAGCTCCTCTTAAAGCGATGTGGACCCAACTGTGCGTTCACAACGGCCGGTCCCCATACCTGGAGCAGTATCGCGACCCGGTCACAACCCGGGCACACCGCCCCGTCTGGAGGGCCTCGCTCATGACAGCGAGGCATGTGACAGCGAGTGTCACGGCGCGAGACAACGAATATGATTTCCTTATTGATACAGATCAAGGGCCTGTGAGAATGCTGGCACCCACTTGGTGAGATTAACAATTTACCCGAAAAATATCTTACTCTATACAATCCTACTAATTTTATAAATGTACTAGCTGACCCGGCAGACTTCGTACTTATTTAGAAAACGTTTGTATGGGAAATAGAAAAGGGCTATTTTTAGGGTTTTCCCGGCAGTTATTCGAATTTTTCTTACCTTTTAAACCTTCCCTAGACCTCCACGAACATTTCAAGACCAAGATAAGATAAATCCGTTTAGCCGTTCTCGAGTTTTAGCGAGACTAACGAACAGCAATTCATTTTTATATATATAGATTATTATAATACTAGCTTCTGCCCACGGCTTCGCCCGCGTGGTACCTTGAAAAACAAAAACAAATCTGTCCCATGAGAACCGTACATTTTTCCGGGATATATAGTAGCCTATGTGTTATTCCAGACCATAATCTATATCTATACCAAATTTAATCCAGATCCGTTCAGCTGTTTCAGCGTGAAAGGGTAACAAACATACATCCAGACATCCATACATTCTTACAAAATTTCGCGTTTATAATATTAGTAGGATAGTAGGATAAGGATTATAACTTTTTGTGACTTGACCACGACTATGTGACTCCCGTACCAAAGCTGGATCCGCCCTTGTGTGAGACCAGTCGCCCTACTTACCATTGAGTTCGCTCGCTCATCCATCATCATCATCTTCCTGCCCTTTCCCACGTTATGTGGTCGGCACAACATGTGATCTTCCATCTCCCTCTATCATCCGTCATCTCAGTACGTCTACCATGAGTTGACACATTTAGATCGGCTGACGTTACTACAGTAGTAATAGTACGTTACTATGACATTAGTCAAAACTGTTACTCATGGTACCAAATTCTAAGCAAATTAATGAGCGCAAACTTCAGTCGCTGTAGTACGCTGTGACGTAGGATAGTTAGCTACGTGACGTTTTAGTACCCAACTATTCGCTAGAGGCGCTGTACAAGTTTTCATACCATATTTTAACTACAGTCGCTAGCGAGTGTAGATTGAGACAACTCATGGTAGACCTACAGTATTATTTGGCAGGGAGTGTATGCAGGAGTGGGTGAGCACGCTCCGCAGCAAACTTCACGAGTTGAAGATAGTAGCTCTGTGTGAGAACGTGTACATGTCGCCGCCCGTGGCGCCCCCGCCCCGCGCCGCCGCGCGCGACCCCACCTCCCCGCTGCCGCCCACGCCGCCTCTACCACCAGACAGGTCAGATATAAAAAAATAGACTGATTCATAAACAGAGAACAAAAGAGAGGCCAAGGAGAAAATTGCGGTTAGGTTAGATTAAGTTAGATTATAGAAAACGGAAGAAATTAATTTACGCAAGACTACACCGTAAGGTCTATGACTATAAGCCTGCTCAAATGAGCGAATAATTTAACAAAACAAACAGAGAACAAAAATGTAAACAAAGAAATGCCACTGTCAAAATTGTCAAAATGGCAGCTCAGATGTCAGAAACAGTTTTTGGCAATTTTTTTTTATTTTTATTTTATCATGTACTTATTTATCATCATTATCTTGTAGAAGTCTACTGCAGGACATACTTTTGGACATTTATTTGCTGACATTTTGTGTAGCATATGCCACCAGATCCAGACGAATCCAAAACTCATTGGTGCATGACCAGGTTTGAACCCACGATCCGAACGTGAAGCAGGGATGTTACCACTACCCCACCAGCTCCAACGAAAAGTCCCACCATATATTTAATCTTCTTCTTCTTCTTCTTCAATTATGGCATCTGTCTCTTAGAGAACAATTTTGCCAGTGTCAAGTGTATTTATTTATAAGTATTGTCAACGTCACAGAGTCATAGTCAAGTTGTCAAGTCAATTTTAAACAAAAGATGGCTGTTTTGTTGAAAATTCTTGGGATTTCCTCCGATGGAATTTGAAGAGAACTATTCACTCTAATTCACATACTTTACACTCGCGTCAAGAACCCGGGCTTTATTGGCAAAATAACCACCAAAATTACGCAATAAAACTCAAAATAACACGAGAAAACATATAAAAACCAGAGCGACGTAGTTGTCAGGCAAACGCACCGCAGAAAATCCATATTTAATCTTGTCTCCAGGGTACCAGGAATAGACCTGACATCCGTCATCCGACCGCCGCCGATCCCCGAAGCGCCCCCCGAAGTCCCCCCAGAAACACCCCCCGAGGAGATAGATATCTCTAACTGGGATGACCTATCGCTGCCTAGCACTAGCCAGGCTCCCACCAGCGTGGCGAAGATATGCGGACAAAATATATGTCTAGATGATTCTATATTTAAGAGGGGCGAGAGTGATGAGGATACAGATTGCAGCGAGAGTAGTTATCGCCAGACTGTGGTTGTTGGACATTCAAAGGAGACGGAGGATCTACCAAGGTACATATGAAACATGAAACATAGAAACATGATCAACGGGTATTTATCGCGTTTTATTTACAATACAATATATTCGACGACCTCAGTGGCGCAGCGGGCGAGAGTCCGCCTGCGACGCAAGAGGTTGCGGGTTCGATTCCCGCCGCGGAACAAATTTGTGTACGATCTGCAGAAATTTGCTCCGTTGGTCTTGGTGTTTTCTATGTATAATAAAAAAAATCTATCTATGTATATAATGTATTAAATATATCAGTTATCTAGTACCCATAACACAAGCTTTGAGTAGCTTACTATGGGGCTAGATGATGCTGTGTGGATTGTCCAGCATTATTTATTTATTTATTTATTTATATCTTTATTGTAAAACATAAAACAAAAAATAACAAAGAAAAAAAAATAAGTATAGGCACAGAAAAAAAAATATGAATTACAATGGGAGGCCTTATCGCTAAAAGCGATCTCTATTTTTTTGCGATCTCGATTTACCTATTTTTTCCCGACGTTTCGACAAGTTTACACACTGTACGTCTACCATGAGTGGTCACATTTAGATCGGCTGACGTTACTACAGTAGTAATAGTACGTTACTATGACATCTGTCAAAATTGTTACTCATGGTACAAAATTCTAAGCAAAGGAATGAAGCGCAAACTACAGTCGCTGTAGTACGCTGTGACGTAGGATAGTTAACTACGCGACGTTTTAGTACCCATCTATCCGCTGGAGGCGCTGTACAAGTTTTCATACATTTTTTTTAAATACAGTCGCTAGCGAGTGTAGATTGTGAAAACTCATGGTAGACCTAATTTAGTGGTCACGGGTAGACTCTAGTGCAGTATAGTCTAGGGTAGTCTACCCGTGACCACGACAGTGTGTAAACCTATCGAAACGCCGGGAAAAATAGGTAAATAAAACGCGATAAATACCCGTTTAATACTTATAATAATGTGTTCAGATTGCGTAAGTTTAAAAATATATCACGACTGTAATCCCCAGGCTCGGTAAACATCTCAGATCTCTAGTTGATTAGATATTTGAGGATATCTAAAGAGTTTGAGGCACGTCCAAACATAATATTTGGCACATGCCCACATTTTGCACAGTATTATTCCGTAAGTGACAGGTTGCAAGCCCATCGCCTATAAAAATACTAACCTATGACACACACCTTCGAATTTTTCGCTCTAAGGTATGCCGGTTTCTTCGCGATGTTTTCAGATCTCAGATCTCTAGTTACTTAGATCTATGAGGATATCTAAAGAGGGTAGTCAGAGGCTCGTCCAAGCGTGATATTTGACACATGCCCACATATTGAAAGTACTGGTATAGCGCACATATAGCGCATATTTCGAACAGAACAATTAATGAACAACCCACCACTTTAAGATCGGGAAACACTACCTACTAGACCACCCGTGCTCTTAATATTCATATGCATATTATTGAACATATAATGTTAGATATACATGTGTATACAGCTCATGAATAAATAAAATAAATAAATAAATAAATAATGCTGGACAATCCACACAGCATCATCTAGCCCCAAAGTAAGCTACTCAAAGCTTGTGTTATGGATACTAGATAACTGATATATTTAATACACTATTTACATAGATAGATATTTTTTATTATACATAGAAAACACCCAGACCAACAGAACAAATTTCTGCAGATCGTACACAAATTTGTTCCGCGGCGGGAATCGAACCCGCAACCTCTTGCGTCGCAGGCGGACTCTCGCCCGCTGCGCCACTGAGGTCGTCAAATATTGAATGCAATAAATATTTTTAATTTGAATTTATAATTCTGTTACAGCGATCGCCCTACGAATATAACAGTCATCCAGGTCTCCAACAAGGACGCCCCCCACACAGCCATCCCCGTCATCGGATCTGACACGGACGTTTTCGACTTCAATTTCAAAACACCCCCCAATCACCCCCCGGATTTCATTAACATAGTGCACACAGAAACAGAACTGAGCGAATACGGCACTGTTTTCAGTGAGACTGACTCAGACTATGGACACTTGAGTTTGACAACCACTGTCAGTTTGACAGGAGACGTCAAGAAGGATAATGAGGGGATGTATGAGAGGTTGTGCATGGCTTCCACAAAACCTTCTCCGTTGCCTGTAAGGAGGTTGAGAAACGAAAAAGTACGGAAGTCATCGCTGCCAAATTTAGATGCAAACTCTACGTATGAATATCTATTTCTAAGCCAGAATAATACTACTAATGATAATATTGTGACATCTAGTATACCAATATCCACGGAAAGTACACCAATACCCACGCATACTATACCAATAACCACGCAAAGTATACCAATACCCACGCATAATATACCAATACCTACACAAAGTGTACCAATACCCACGCAAAGTATACCAATAACCACGCATAATATACCAATACCTACACAAAGTATACCAATACCCACGCAAAGTATACCAATACCCACGCAAAGTATACCAATATCCACGCAAAGTATACCAGCATCAATCAGTAGTACAACTTTTACAAACACCTCAAATGTAATAGTGAATTCAAGTACAGAAAGATTATCTCGCCACGTGAACTCTGTGTCAATAAGCAATGTGAACTCTAACGTGGAGAGCTTAAGTTCGAATATAGAAAGGACGCACAGTCAGAATTCATATGATACTTCGCCAAGACGCGAAAGGAGGAACGATGGACCAAAAACTAATGGGAGAGTTGGTGAGTTTGTTTACTGATATTTTTGTATACTTATAGTTAGTTTACCTAAAAGATTGAGTTTGTTTATAAGAATTTTTAGATTCAAAATTATGGAATGGTAGATATCTCTTCACAGTACCTATTACGGAACTCTAGTTACAATCAATTACAATGAATGTCTATCAGTAATAATGCTGTAATTACGTAATTCTGATACAATCCAGTTTTGTTACTATCATAATTATGCAATTCTGATACTTACAAACAAGTTTTGTTAGTATCAAAATTACGTAATCGCAGCCCGGTGGGGCGATTATGTATCTTTGCTTACAATCAATGTCAATACGTTTTCATTGTAATCAAGTGATTTGGTATGACATTAGAGTGTTTATTCAATCAATTTGAGCCAGTTTTGACAAATGTTGATTGTATCCGAGTTCCGTAATCGTACCTCAGATCTCTAGTTATATAAATCTTTGAGTATGGATATTTAGTACGCTTTCACGCGAACAGATCTGAATGAAATTTGGCACAGAGATAGATTATAGTCTGGAACAGCGCATAGGCTAATTTTTATCCCGGAAAATTGTACGGTTCCCGCGGGACAGATTTGTTTTTGTTTTTCACTGTACTACGCGGGCGAAGCTGTGGGCGGAAGCTAGTACAAAAAATAATACAAACATATTTTGGTGATAAAAAACTTGAGAGGTGTCAAGGGACACCCGGATGGAACGAAGTTCCTTTCCTTGCTTTCTATGAGAGAGAGAGACAGACAGAGAAATACGCGCACGCCGCACAGCTTACAACTATAGCAAAAAGTGTCGTTACAACTTTTCGTGAGAATTTTTTCCGTCTCACAACGCGCGATAAGGAACTTCGTTCCAACTTGGGCGCGCCGGCTGCAAAATAACAATAATCTTATATATTTTCAGAAAGAACTGAAGAAAACCACAAGCCTATTTGGAAAAGGGGTTTGACTGAGCTGTCTCTACTCACCAGACTGCGTGGGATAGGCCACGGGAAGAGATCAGACAGTCCTGTCAGAAATGTTGACAGCAATGACAGGTAATCATCTTTTGTTTAATTATTTATGTTGTCATTAAGTATTAGTATTATTATTTTCTTTAGCTGATTTTGTATTTATTATCTTTGAGAGTTACTCATGACGTTTTAAAATACGTACGTTCAATAAATAAGGACAATTAGCTCTCATGACGTTTTACATTGCGAATATTCAATAGTAAAGACTTTGTGCTCTGAAAACTAGCAGTCATTTTAAATTGAGGACGTTTTGCTGTCAGAGCATTTTATATTACAGTCGATGTGCAACCAAGAACGCTTCCAAAACCTCCTGATCCTAAATGTGTCATTTCGGATCAGGAGGTTTTGATCTATAGATCAAAAAAATAATCTATTGTTTCAGAAACGGTCTACCCACTGCTAAAGTGATCCATAGATCGCGTCCCGAAGAAAGAATAGACAGAAGTAGACGTAGGAGCAGTTCGCTTAGCAACGGTAAATACCTTATACAGCCGAGAGGTGCGGGTTTGATTCCCGAAAAATTGCATAAATAACTAGTATATAATATACTAGCTCCCGCTCACGGCTTCGCCCGCGTGGTATATGAAAAACTAAATCAAATCTATCCCGCGGGAACCGTACATTTTCCGGGATAAAAAGTAGCCTATGTGCTATTCCAGAGTATAATCTATATCTGTCCCAAATTTCATCAAAATCCATTTAGTAGTTTTTGCATGAAAGAGTAACAAACATACATCACTACATTCTTACAAACTCGCGTTTGTATTATTAGTAAGATTGCAGAAATTAAAAAACCCAAACGTAACTGAAAACAGCTTTTTACAGCTGCCATATTAGATTTTTTGACATTTTTATAGCCTATGTCAATCTAGTGATCCAGGCGAATCCAACGCCACCTCATTTGTCAAAATCTGTCCAGCCGTTTCGGCTACAGCGGAAGCCAAACATGCACTAATGAGTTTTTCCATTAGAAACATGTATGTGCGCAATGCCAGTGCTCTTAAACGGTGAAGGAAAATATCGTGAGGAAACCGGCATACCCTAGAACCAAAAATTCGAAAGTGTGTTTTGGGTTAGTGTTCTTATAAGCGGCGATGGGCTTGCAACCTGTCACGTACTGAATACTAACTACTGTGCTGAATGTGGGCATGTACGAAATATAATGTTCGGACGTGCTTCTGACTCTTTAGATATCCTCAAAGATCTAAGTAACTAGAGATCTGAGGAGATATCTACCGAGCCCGGGGATTACAGTCGTGTGAGTGTTAGTTTTGTTTCTAGGTCAATCACCTCAGTGTACAGTAACGCCATCTACACTACAGCCGCTGCGGGCACGGCAGGTAAGTCAAAATATCAAGAAACGGGAATCGAACCTGCCCCTAACAAAAGTGTAATGCAAACGTGCACCAATATTTTTTTCTATTTAAAAAAGGTTTGAGATACGCCCAAAACAAAAATGCAAAGGTGTGTGTCATAGGTGGGCTTGCAACCTGACACGTACGGAAAACTAACTACTATGCAAAGTGGGTATATGCCAAAATCATGTTTGGACGTTGCCTCTGACTACTCTTTATACGAGTATAATACTCAAAGATCTATAAAAATCTATATATACAGGGTGTCCCAAAAAGTAGTGTCGAGCGAAAGTCCAGAGATAGAATACCCCTTGGGGTACCCGAATCACCCCCATGTATATTACATACACATTATTACATACACTACTTTTTGGGACACCCTGTATAAAAATGAATTGCTGTTCGTTAGTCTCGCTAAAACTCGAGAACGGCTAAACGGACTTATCTTATCTTGGTCTTGAAATGTTCGTGGAGGTCTAGGGAAGGTTTAAAAGGTAAGAAAAATTCGAATAACTGCCGGGAAAACCCTAAAAATGGCCAGCTAGTAAATAGATAAATAATGGTGGACATTTTACACAACGCTATCGAACCCCAAAATAAGCAAAGCTTGTGTATGCGGACCAGATAGCTGAGAGATTGATTACCTATACACCGTGAAATTTTAATTGTTGTTTTCCCGCGGCAGAACAACTTGCCATAAGGAGTACTTTCGAAACAGAGTAAAAGTAAAAAAATAAAGATGTTTTTTTTTTAATAATTTAAAATATTCATCAACTCGAAAATGTGAGGAACGAAGTAACATTAGACGTAACTTGTAGGTACTATTCGAATATCACGCGCCGCCGGTCGCCTTCGCGTAGGTATCGGGATGAATTACTATTGGTTCGTGATCGCTTTCGAATTAAATTTTCACAATCTGTATTTTTTGTTTCTAATATTTAATTTGTTTATGCAACGATTGTATTACCAAGACAAAACCATTTCGCTGCGGGAAAACAACCATTAAAATTTCACGGTGTATACTTTTTTGTAAATACATACATAGAATACATAATAACTCTCAGTCAGACACAAAAAACATCATCTCACAAATGTCTGTCTTTTTGTGGGGATCGAACCCACAACCTACAGCGCAGAAGGCAGAGCTACTACCAACTGAGCTGTAAAGCCGGTCTAAGTAACTAGAGATCTGAGGAGATATCTACCGAGCCTGGGGATTACAGTCGTGTGAGTGTTTGTTTGTGGCAGGCGGCGGCGCTGGTGGCCGCTCAGCGTCGTGGCGCCGCGATGGTTGCCTGCGTGTCCACGGCCGACCCACCCGTCTTCGCGGACTACAACAAACAAGTGTGGTGAGAAACATGACCTCTGTTGACTCTTTGAGGAATTAGTTGGAACCAGTTAACGGGCAATACATGGAAGGATTCCTTGAGACAACATACATACATACATAAAATCACGCCTGTTTCCCGACGGGGTAGGCAGAGACCACGGATCTCCACTTGCTACGATCCTGACATACTTCTTTTGCTTCATTCACTCTCATTACATAATACTTGAGACAACAAGTTAAATTAAATTGAAAATTTTGTGCCCGCCATTTTGTGGTGGCGGCCATCTTGGATTTGAAATTTGTCATAGTGAATTATACTACTCAAGCCCTTTTGTTTTATACATATATTGAGGGACTTGCGAAAAATATGTTTTCCGCCATTTTGTGGCGGCGGCCATCTTGACCGATTTCCATCAAACATGAGAGCTGAGAACACTCCCGACTAATTCACATTTCAAACAAAAAACCTAAATCAAAATCGGTTCATGCGTTCGGGAGCTACGATGCCACAGACAAACACACAGACACACACACCCTGACACGTCAAACTTAACACTCCGTCGTTTTTGCTTAGCATAACCCACCCATAAATAGAGCCCTGGTAAGAGGGGCTTGTCAATTATGCCAAAGAATTGGCTATTTGACAATAGTAACGATAAAATATTTAATATATTAAATACAGTACCTTATAGGTTCACAATACTCATACAATATGTTTTTTGCATTAAAATAAATTGTAAATATTTTATTTTTGAAAAATAAATTAGAGTTTTTTACATCTATGGATTACAAAAACTGAAACGCGGGAGGCCATGTTTGAGCATCGTGTGACGTGAGTGACGTAACTAGTTACAAAATAAAACGTCAAGTTGGAGCGTACTAGCTTTACTTAGTTTATTGACCCGTGACGTCACAGTTAGAAATGGCACGTGATCGGCTGTTTACGCGCAAATTTAAAATTACTGGAGGAAAAATATTTATTTTTTCTAATAAATAACGCTTATTTGAGGAAAAGATAATTTTAAGAGGTATAAAATAAACTTACGTAAATAATAAAATATCTTTTCGAAAACTGTCAAATAGCCAATTTCCATCACTACGTCTTCTTTCACTCCACAACGTTCTCTTATCAAACTGGTCTTCACT
Organism: Cosmorhoe ocellata; assembly: GCA_963675405.1. Lineage (NCBI taxonomy): Eukaryota > Metazoa > Arthropoda > Insecta > Lepidoptera > Geometridae > Cosmorhoe > Cosmorhoe ocellata. The sequence goes on from OY776273.1 coordinate 3,536,090, forward strand.
TATGGTTCTGGGGAATGATACAGACTACATGTTTGTTTATGTGTGTTACAGGATAGCGTGGTGGGGCTCCTGCCGCGCGGGGGACCGCCTGTGCGGGCTGCGGGCCTGCGCCCCGCGCGACGCCGCGCACGCCCGGCGCCTGCTGCACGCCGCCTGCGCGCCCGCGGTACGGCCCTTCATACCCGGAGCTAAAGTAGCCTATATCTTATACCTTTAAACGAGCTATTCTTGTATACACCGAGAAATTTTAATGGTTGTTTTCCCGCAGCGAAATGGTTTTGTCTTGGTAATACAATCGTTGTATAAACAAATTAAATATTAGAAACAAAAAATAAAGATCATCATCATCATCATCATCCGCAGCCCGACTTCACCCACTGCTGGATATAGGCCTCTCTTTGCATATGCCATTGTCCACAGTCTTTGCATACCATTGTGAAAATTTAATTCGAAAGCGACCACGAACCAATAGTAATTTATCCCGATACCTACGGCCGGCCGAAGGCGGCCGGCGGCGCGTGCGATTCGAATAGAACCTACAAGTTACGTCTAATGTTACTATAGTTCCTCACGTTTTTGAGTTGATGAATATTTTTTGAATGATTTTAAACAAAAAAATACCTTATTTTTTAACTTTTACTCTATGTTTCGAAAGTACTCCTTATGGCAAGTTGTTCTGCCGCGGGAAAACATCCATTATAATTTCACGGTGTAATGTATATACATATAATCGGAATCTCAGAAACGGCTCCAGCGATTTGCATGAAATTTAGTATGCAGGGGGTTTTAGGGGCGATAAATCGATCTAGCTAGGTTTCATTTTTAGAAAACGTCGTTTACAAAAAAAAACCGAGCAAAACTCGGTCACCCAGGTACTTTATTTAACTTGTGGTCCGTTACTCGTAACTGACGTCACCCTGATAGAGTTCAGTAGATCTACCATGAGTTTTCACAATCTACACTTGCTAGCGACTGTAGTTAAAAAATGTATGAAAATGACAGTGCCTCTAGCGGATAGTTCAACAATTTTACTTTTTTCGTTATATTTTAAAAACTGTCCATCTAAATATATGTAACTCAAAGGTGACTGACTGACTGACTGACTGACATAGTGATCTATCAACGCACAGCCCAAACCACTGGACGAATCGGGCTGAAATTTGGCATGCAGGTAGATGTTATGACGTAGGCATCCGCTAAGAAAGGATTTCGATTAATTCTACCCCCAAGGGGATAAAATAGGGGATGAAAGTTTGTATGAAAAGTCGCGATAATCGACATTCACGCGGGCGAAGCTGCGGGCGGAAGCTAGTACTTAAATAAAAATAGAAAGCGTTTTGGATTGTACAAAACTTTGAAACACAATATCTTTACAACCCCTTCACCGATTAAGCTCATTGCTTCCCAGCAAATCTACAGCAGAATCTCTAGACCTTCCAAGTTTCATGCAGATTGTATTAACGGTTCTTAAGGCCCAGCATTTTGAAAATTGCAAGTATTGCAACCCTAATCATTCTATTACCGCTTAATAGATTACATTGAAATTGAACTACACGATACTCAAGGATATAAGTGATAAATCAACCGGAGCTAAAACACGAATTAGAAAACGAATTAGACATGGTTAAAAATCATGTCAAAAACACCTCTGAAAATGCAGAAATTCCCTATTTTATCCAGAACAGTAAGGTATTTTGAATTTCTATTTCACATGGATGTAAATCAGTTACTTTGAAACAAATCAACCCAGCCCTTTTTTTGAAATAAGCTATATACTTGAACATATTTATGTTTTTTTATAAATTGTCGCTTTCGTTATGTAATTCAGAGCAGCCATGTTATTATGTCGCACTCTACTTACTTGTCATTTGGGTATTTCGCTTCGTGCTATGTCTGATTCCGCGGAGATCCGCGTTGCTATACGGACCTATGTCACTTTTTTTGTAACTTTTACGTATGGAATAGATAGAGTGACGAGTGTTCCGGGCCTTAAGTTATGCTCTAACAAACATATATATACAAGATATAAATTTAAGTTCTTTCTGTTTTTCAGGTGGATATATTATTCCATAGAGTGCCTCTTGCTAAGATATTCGTCATCACTAAGAGGGACCAAGAAAATATAGGTAAGTATCTACAAATCATTCTTATTACTTAATATGGCTCGATTTGCGTGAAATTCAAATATTTTGCTTTTCAAAACATTTTTAAAATCTTTATAAAGAGCACTGGTGGTGTAGTGGGAGCACCCCTGCTTCACGATCCGAAGGTCGTGGGTTCAAACCTGGTCGTGCACCAATGAGTTTTTCTATTCGAAAAAAATATGTACGCAATGCCAGTGCTCTTAAACGGTGAAGGAAAACATCGTGAGGAAACCGGCATACCCTAGAACCAAAAATTTTAAGGTGTGTGTCATAGGTTAGTATTCTTATCAGCGGCGATGGGCTTGCAACCTGTCACGTACGGAATACTAATTAATGTGCAAAATGTGATAAATGTCATGTTTGGACGTTCCTCTGACTCTAGATATCCTCAAAGATCTAAGTGACTAGAGATCTGAGGAGATATCTACCGAGCCCGGGGATTTTATATGTTTTTTGTTTTTAAAATTGTTATTATTTCCAGGTATAAAGTTAGACAATGAGTGTAATATAGTGTCTGTGGAGACAGACTCTCCGGCTGCGCGTGCTGGCATCCCACCTGTGGGCAAGTGGGCCGTGACAGAGGTCAACAACCGACCTATCAACCTACTCAAGGTAAATACACTAAATCTAAATATATATAGCTCAAAGGTGACTGACTGACATAGTGATCTATCAACGCACAGCCCAAACCACTGGACGGATCGGGCTGAAATTTGGCATGCAGGTAGATGTTATGACGTAGGCATCCGCTAAGAAAGGATTTTGATTAATTCTACCCCCAAGGGGATAAAATAGGGGATGAAAGTTTGTATGAAAAGTCGCGATAATCGACATTCACGCGGGTGAAGCTGCGGGCATCAGCTCGTTATATAATGAAGCCAAATATAACTTACTAGCTTCCCCTCGCTGCGTCGCCCGTGAATTACCTACATAAAATATAGCCTATGTTCAAACAACCTCAGTGGCGCAGCGGGCGACAGTCCGCCTGCGACGCAAGAGGTTGCGGGTTCGATTCCCGCCTCGGAATAAATTTGTGTACGATCTGCAGAAATTTGTTCCGTTGGTCTGGGTGTTTTCTATGTACCTATAATAAAAAAAATGTATATTTAGTTTTCTAGTACCCATAACACAAGCTTTAAGTAGCTTACTTTGGGGCTAGATGATGCTGTGTGGATTGTCCAGCATTATTTATTTATTTATTAATTATCCTGAAAGTTCATTCTACACATTGGTGAAAGAATTTTCAAATCGGTCCAGTAGTTTCGGAGCCTATTCAATGCAAAAAAACTAACAATCAAATCTTTCCTCTTTATAATATTAGTATAGATTAGTATATTTAATACTAGTATATTCAGTAGCGCTGGTGGTGTAGTGGTAGGTAAAAATAAACTTAAAAAATATGTAAAGATTAATAAATTTATTAGTAAAACAAAAAGACAATTAAAAAAACAAAAACATATTGTATCTCATATTAAGACTAAGAGAGAAAAAATTGATTTAATAGATAAACTAAAAATGTGTACATTACAGTTGGAAAATTCAAAATTAGGACATGATTCTGAAATACAGCAACTTCAATGTGAACTTGCCAGTGTAGAAGAATCATTAAAATCAATCTCAAACCGATATGAAAAGTCCCAGGAAGTGATACGGGAGTACTCATTGGCCATGGATGAACTACTCAGGCTGTCAAATAGCAATCAACAGCGTTTTGACTCCCTTGTGGCTAACCACTCATGCCACTGTCAGCCTCCTGTGAGTCCGGGGCCAGTGAGTGCTGCCTCATCAACTTCTCAGCTGTGTGCCGAGCTGAACAAAAATAAAATTAAAAATAAAACTATAATGTTCTGCGATGAAATTGGAAAAACCATGGGCCAGTTATTAAATACTAGAATGGGACAGCCAATAATAAATAATTGCTTACCTTACTCCGACCTGCATGAAATCATGCAAAATATAAGTAAATATAACTTTGACCAGTGCTCTAATTTAGTGATATGGCTTGGAAATAGGGGTAATGTAAACAAATTTGATCTAATTAAATATGTTGAAACGCTTTTAACTTTACAAGTAAATAGAATTGTAATGTTTACATTCCCCTACAGCAACAGCTTGCCACAAGCAGAAAATGATCTTAGATATAAGTTAAATCAGACTTTGCATACAATGTCATGCAATAATAATTTCCATTTAATAGACATCAATAGTATTATTGATAAAAATTATTATCAGACAAAAGGTAAATACTACCTTCTCAATTATTACAAACGACAGGTAGCTGTGTCGCTATCTTACTATTTTAGTATAACAGCCAAAAATTTGGCTACTAATAATGCTTCTATTGAGCATATTATTGACATGACTCTGGACATTACTCCAAGTCATTTAAATTAAATGCAGAGACAATAGAGGAAATCTCTAGCACCAAATATTCAAAAAAAAGTCAATTAAACAATATGTCATGTAAAAATAAGTTTAAGTTTACTAACTTGGTGCATCAAAATATTCAAGGACTTAGCAAAAAAGAATTAGAGTTAGACTTATACATGAACTCAAACAACATTGACATAGTCTGCCTAACAGAACATTGGCTAAGAAGCCATGAGCTCATGTTTAATTTCCAGAATCACCAAGTTGGTAGTTCTTTCTGCAGAGTAAATTCTATAAGAGGCGGATCATTAATTCTAATAAATAGACAAATTAAGTTCAAAGAACGCAAAGACATTGTAGCCCACTCTGTAGAAAGACACATTGAGATAGCCTGTGTGGAGTTGGAGCAGTTCATTGTTTTAAGCACTTATAGCCCACCAACCGCTTCATTTGATATTTTTGAAAGAAATATGGAGGAAATTTTGAACAATATTATATCAAAATCAAATAAACAAATCATAGTATGCGGTGACTTCAATGTAAACTTACTAGAGAAAAACTCTTTAAGTACCAGAATAATTAGTTTGTTCAAATCATTTAATCTTGAACCATTATTTATGGAGCCAACTAGAATAACGGCTACTTCAGCCAATTGCATAGATAATATTTTTACTAATATAAAAGAAATAATGAAAAAATTAATTAGCAATATTCAATCAGATCATCTTGGTCAACTAGTGACAATAGAAACAATAGTAAAAATAAATACTCAAAAAAGAATAACTTATACACCTGTAACCACTAATCGTTTGGAAAAAATGAAATTGAACCTAGCTACCACTTTACCTCGCTTATTATATTATAATGATGACAATCCAAGTGATTTATATAATACTTTTTTCAATGAGTTTAATCAAAAGTTCAATGCAATTTTTAAATCCAAAACGGTTGTGGCCTCTAGCAGTTCTAAATTTTGTGAGTGGGCAACAGCAGGTATTCATAAAAGCAGGCGCACTTTGTATGAACTATACAGTGAAAAACAGTATAATTTTAGTGAAGAGTTTAAAACTAAAGTTAAAAATTACTCAAAAATTTTTAAGAATGTTTGTCGAATTGCAAAGTCTCAGCATATAAGTTCTAAAATTAAAACCAGTCAGGATAAAATCAAAACTACTTGGAAAATTATTAATAGTGAGACTGGAAAAGTCAAAACTCATAGTACTGTATTCAATTTAAACATTAACAATACAACAATCAACCAAGATAATGATGTAGCAAAGGCATTTGAAACATTCTTTACTGACATTCCAGTCTCTACTACAAAATCTTTAAACTCTTCACCTGTAATCGCGCAATCTATATTAAAAGATAGTTTAGCGGAATGTGATGTAACATTCCATTTTGATTATGTGAACAATAACGACATCATTAAGGCATTTAAACTGATTAATGTTAAAAAGACCACTGACCTCTGGGGCGTTTCTGTTAGCGTTGTAAAACCATTGATTGAAATTATTGCACCTGACCTAGCTTTTATATTTAACAAATGTATTGACAGTGGTGTCTTTCCTAATTTAATGAAACATAGCAAGATTACACCTCTGTTCAAATCTGGTAGTCATTCAGATCCTTGTAATTTTCGACCAATATCAGTGTTACCTACATTTAGTAAAATATTTGAAAAACTTATTCTTAATCAATTACAAAGACATTTTAACATTAATAATTTACTTGATAAAAAACAATTCGGATTTACAAAGGGCCGCTCAACCACTGATGCCGGTGTTGAGTTGGTATCACATATTTTCGATACCTGGGAGGAATCTCACGATGCCTTAGGTATTTTTTGTGATCTATCTAAAGCATTTGATTGTGTGCACCATGAAACATTAATCATGAAACTCCAGCACTATGGTGTTAGGGGGGTTGCACTTAATCTTTTAACATCTTACCTCACTGACAGACTACAGCGAGTTGAAGTAAATGGGAAACGTTCTCCGGGGTCAGTGGTAACAATGGGTGTACCACAAGGATCAATATTAGGGCCATTTTTGTTTTTAATATATATAAACGATCTACCAAAACTTGTTAGGGATGATCAGGAGATTGTACTGTTTGCTGATGACACGTCACTTTTATTTAAACAAAAGCGGCGTACGACTAATTTTGACGATGTGAATAATGCAATCTCTAAAATTGTAAAATGGTTTAATGTAAACAACTTATTACTAAATGAAAAGAAAACGAAATGCGTTCGTTTTGTACTACCAAATGTTAAGCAGATAAACACCAATATAAAAATAAACAACGAAAATATGGATCTTGTGGACACCACAGTGTTCTTGGGCATAACTCTAGATAATAAGCTTCAATGGGGCCCGCACATAGATAAATTGTCGAAGAGACTTAGCTCTGCAGCATATGCAGTTAAAAAGATCCGTCATTTCACCGACGTAGAAACTGCTAGACTTGTATATTTCAGCTACTTTCATAGCATTATGTCTTACGGTATTTTGTTGTGGGGGAGTGCTGCAGATATTAACACCATATTTGTGTTGCAGAAGAGGGCTGTTCGTGCAATTTATAACATGGGTCCCAGAGAATCTCTTAGAGATAAGTTTAAGGAAATTAACATTATGACAATGCCATGTCAGTATATACAGTCGTGGTCAACTAATTAGGGACACTCTTTGGTTAAACCGAATTGTGAATTTATTTTTTATTTTCCAACGAGTCTAAACCATATTCCATATCTCTTACATGTAAGTATAATTAGTCATTTATGTGCCCGATTATACAAACAATAACAACTTCTTAAACATTAAACCTCTTTACAGTATAGCTGATAGATTATCGTAGTGCTATTTGTTCAAATAATGCTGGCTGGCCATTTAATTAGGGACACTGAGATATTTCGTTCTATTTTCAAAATTTGAATCTCAATACTTTTTTACTTCTTCTCTTATTGTTTCGTGGTAGTTTTGGCGGCAATCCCGATATTTATTTTAAGTTTTGAAAAATATTTTGAAGAAAAATGGGTAAAAATAAAAGTTGCGATCCAACACTACGAAAAATTATCATGAAGTTTGTTGTCGAGCATGGTTGGCCATACCGAAGGATAGCAGAACATTTAAATTGTTCAAAAACTATGGTATACAATGCAGTGCAACATGTCAGACGCAATAACACAGATTTAAATGTGCCCAGAACAAAAAGATCGAGAAAAACAACTCCGCAAGAAGATAGAATGATAGCCAGGTTAGCTAAGAAAGATCCGTTTCTAGGCTCTATTTTAATTAAACACGAAGTGTTTGGGACAGACGAAAGAGCTGGTGTCTCAGCTAGGACCGTTCGACGACGTCTGGTAGAAGCAGGGTTGTTCGGAAGAGTGGCTCGCAAAGTACCGTTGTTGAAGAAAGAACATAGAAATGCTCGTTTGGCGTTTGCACGTAAATATGGACATTGGACCTACGCCCAATGGCAACATGTATTATTCTCTGACGAGACCAAGGTTAATTTGATTTCTTCAGATGGAAGGCAATACGTACGGCGTCCAGTAAAAGCGGAAATGAATCCAAGATTCACAAAAAAGCAGGTGAAACATGGCGGTGGAAACATTAAAATGTGGGGTTCATTTTCTGGACGTGGAGTGGGACCTGTGAGGAAAGTTCAGGGTAACTTAGACCAACATCAATACAAGGCAATATTGGAGGAAACGATGCTTCCCTATGCTGAGGAGCATCTCCCTATTATATGGACGTTTCAGCATGATAACGACCCAAAACATACCGCCCGTTCAGTCAAGTCGTTTCTTACCAGTCAGTCAGTATCGGTGCTAGATTGGCCAGCAAATAGCCCGGACCTTAACCCAATCGAGCACCTTTGGCACGAAATCAAGAAAAAAGTAGCCACTTATCGTACCACAACTTTAGATGAACTTAATGAAGCTTTTTGTGAGGCATGGGCAAACATTCCTGTCGAAACATGCCAGAAACTGATAATGTCTATGCCACATCGGTGTCAAGCGGTAATTACTAACAAAGGTTTTGCTACTGGGTACTGATTTTACACGTAATAAAATGGAGCTGTTAAAGATATTATAATACTGCAGATTATTAGTTTTGTTTAACTCTATTTTTCATTATAGTTTACTGTCCTTAATTAAATGTCCAGCTACAGAATTATACCTTAAAATTGAATACATGTTCAACCTTTGATATTAAATACTTTTTTCTATTTATTTATTCTTTTATTTACAGCCATTTAAAGCATAATAATCGGACCAAATTATGCAAATAATAGTTACTGAGAAATCAATAGGGTTTTATATTTGTATGTACATAACCGGTTATTGTTCTTCACTATCTTGCATGTCCCTGATTAGTTGACCACGACTGTATATGAAAACTTGATGTATGTTCATAAAAACATTAATTTATTTAAAAAAAATAGTGATTTTCATAATGTTAATACCAGACATAAAAATAAACTGGCTGTTCCCACGGTTAGGCTCACTAAAGTAAGCAAATCCTTTATAGGGCAATGTGTACGCTTCTATAACAAGATCCCAAGCGACATGCTTGATCTATCGATTGCGAAATTCAAAAATGTAATTAAACAAAACCTGTCTCGTAAAGCTTATTATAGAATATCAGAGTACTTAGATGACAAAAAGCTTGGGACGAATCAGCTCCAACTCTGCTAGGTGTCCCTAACAATGTTAACAAGGTTCATAATACAAAAAAAGCGCTAGGGCCCAGCGAGTTTCTTGCCAGTTCTTCTCGTACTGGGGATAGGACTGGAATTGGCAACTAGACTCACCTAGTATGTAAGACGATTCAAAATGATCCTTGTGATATTACTGAATAAAGATTATTGACTATTGACTATTGACTATTGACTATTGAGTACCCCTGCCTCACGATCCGAAGGTCGTGGGTTCAAACCTGGTCGTGCACCAATGAGTTTCTCCATTCGAAAAAGTTATGTGCGCAATGCCAGTGCTCTTAAACGGTGAAGGAAAACATCGCGAGGAAACCGGCATACCCTAGAACCAAAAATTCGAAGGTATGTGTCATAGGTTAGTATTCTTATAAGCGGCGATGGGCTTGCAACCTGTCACGTACGGAATACTAACTACTGTGCAAAATGTGGGCATGCACCAAATGTCATGTTTGGACTTGCCTCTGACTACCCTCTTTAGATATCCTCAAAGATCCAAGTAACTTAAGATCTGAGGAGATATCTACCGTGCCTGGGGATTACAGTCGTGATCATATTTTTTTTATTATTTTTTTTTATATTCAGTACTAATATATTTAGTACTAGTATATTCAGTACTAGTATATTCAGTACTAGCATATTCAGTACTAATATTGATATATTTTCAGGGTGGAGAAGAAGACATGAACCGTATAAGTTTGAATGGAACTGAAGTTTCAGTACTTATACAACCTTCAGCGTTAGTGAAGAAACTACGGGCGGCGCTCAAAGGAAACAAGACTTTACTGGGATTGAGATAAGAGTTATTATCGTATATCAAATAATGTCTTCATAAAATATAGTGTGAATAAATACGCTGCTCAAAGGAAACTCTATAGAGATTGAAATAAGAGCTATTGTTGTGTATCAATTACATATTTGTCCACTATAAGAAGTATAAAGCAATCAATGTCAAAAGAAACTCTATAGACATTGAAATAAGAGCTATTGTTCTATATCAATTAAATATTTGTCTACACAGTAAGAAAGTAAAGTATATTAAAATGACGCTGCTCAAAGAAAACTCTATAGAGATAGAAATAAGAGCTATTATTGTATATCAATTGCATATTTTTCTCCACTATAAGATAAAGTGTTAAGGAAATATAAGCGGTGTTTAATGGAAACGAGACTCTACTGTGATCGATATAAGATCTATTATTGTAAATCAATTTACTAAATATACTAAAAGAAAATGTATAAAGTAAATACGAGTGTCGCTTAAAAGAGTCTATATTGACGTTGTAATAAGAGCTCTAATTGCATATCAATTTTATATTAAAACTCTCGCTAAATTACTTGAAATTATTGAAGACTAGCTGACCCGGCAGACTTCGTACTTATTTAAAAAACGTTTGTATGGGAAATAGAAAAGGGCTATTTTTAGTGTTTTCCCGGCAGTTATTCGATTTTTTCTTACCTTTTAAACCTTCCCTAGACCTCCACGAACATTTCAAGACCAAGATAAAGATAAATTCGTTTAGCCGTTCTCGAGTTTTAGCGAGACTAACGAACAGCAATTCATTTTTATATATATTGATTGATATTTTTAAAGATCCATTTTGATCGCTGTTTTATAGCTACGTACTTCCTTTCGGTTTTTTTAATATTAAATCATATAAAATCTTCCATATCGTCATTACAACTCTATGGAAAGTTTAAATATTTTAGAAAAAAATATAAATATATTTAGTAAAAATTAGGTAAATTTTTTAAATGATCTTTTACAATGACCAAAATTATGCATAATTATATAAATTTAGAAATTAGTATTTAGATGTAAATTGTGAATTATCAATGTGAATATTTATATAATAGTTAATTTTATTCCAAACTTGTGGTAACATTTCATCATCTTCCTTCCTTTTCCCACGTTATGTGGTCGGCACAACATGTGATCTTCCACCTCCCTCTATCATCAGTCATCTCAGTACTCACTCCTTTCTTACTCATGTCATCTTTCACACAGTCCATCCATCTTTTCTTCGTCCTACCTCTACCCCTGTATCCATTATTTGTGTTAACATTTCCAAAAATGAAATTTTATTTTCATATAAACTAACCCCTCACTTCAAAGTCTTTATCTTATAAGGACTTGAAATTTGAAAAATGTGTTGTTCACAGGGTCTAGAAAAAAATCTCGACAGTTAATTCTTAGGGGTATATTGTCATAATCCCCACCAACCACGATAGAAAATGTTGGTAGGGAAAACGCCAAAAAATATTTGCGTTTTGTCATAATCCCCACTGGTGGGGACAGCTTAGTGGGGATTATGACAATATACCATTCTTAGGTATAGGGTGGGTGGTTATATTTATTTATATGCCCCTTTTAAATTGCACCAATTTTGAAAATAAAACTTAAAAAAAAAAGTTGAGGAGATTTCTTGTAAATGTAAAAGAGTGGGGAGGAGGGGGTATGTTTATTTATATGCCCTTTAACGGCTGCATCAATTTTGAAAATAAAATTTCGCAAAGGAAGTTAAGGACATTTCTTGTACCTAAATGTTAAAGGGTGCGGGGTTACGTTTATTTATATGCCCCATTTAGGATGCACCAATTTTGAAAATAAAATTTCACAAAGGAAGTCGAGGATACATAAAGGATGCTAGATACTAGTTTTTTATATTCATATAATAATAATAAGTTTTAACTTTTGATGGAAACTTTTACATTCTACAATTTTTAATAAGTAGTTTCAATGTACATGCTGAGCACATTTTGATAGAATTTTACTCGTTTATAACTTAATAATAATAACATAATACCTGACTGCACAGGTTGTCGTAACTAAGTCGGATTTAACTCTATAAAATTTGCTTCTAAAAATTACAGCCACTATAATGGTTTTTTTGACACAATATAGCCTTTGTCACTCTTGTGATTCAGAGATATCTAACAACACCTCATTTGTCAAAATCCGTCTAGCCGTTTCGACTACAGCGACAGTCAAAGAACTCGCATACACATACCCTAAAAACATTACCCTCCTTTGCAGTCGGGTAAAAATATGGGCCTATTTAAACGGATGCTATGAATTTTAATATAGTCTGAACAGCTTTTGATATACATCATTTTTGTTTATCTGTTAAGGTTAGTGCAATTACGCGTCCATTTTTATTATAAAATAATGTCTAAAAGAACAATTATTGTACTTCTCATCATAAATGATCACGACTGTAATCCCCATGCTCGGTAAATATCTCCCCAGATATCTAGTTACTTAGATCTTAGGGTCAAAAATGATCGAATCACACATTCGTGATCGAATCACTCGTGTATGGGTTGGGATCGAATCAAAATGATCCAATCAATCATGATTGACACAGGTTTAGAGGTTATCTAAAGAGTCAGAGGCACGTCCAAACATGACACATGCCCACATTTTGCACAGTAGTTAGTATTCCGTATGCGACAGGTTGCAAGCCCATCGCCGCTTATAAGAATACATTATGGCACATCACGCCGTGTTCTTAGGCTCTTAGCCGGACAGGACAGGGGATTACAGTCATGATATTTTTTTTTTGTTTTGTATGAAAGTAATAATTATCTTTCACTCGCATAATGCTGTTCGTTTTGTGATTTATTTAAATAAACACTATCTACTACATACATATCGCAATTTTGTGATAATTGTAATAAATAATTTTTTATAAACATTTTTGACTTATTATTACTGACCCACTCGCGAATTTGTCTGCGCATTTATTAAATACTAGCTGTTTCCCGCGACTTCGCAAAAAATCCATTAAAGCCTGGGATACACTAGGGGGCAAATGAAGAAACATGTTGCGGAACATGTCCCTCAACAACTACGTGAAGTGTCCCGCGACAATTGTCATGGAACATTTTGCCGGCTACACTAGTCATTGTTTATAGAAATGTTGCCCGAGGAGGATGTGGCTATTAGCCCACACTAAAGCCATGTTTAAGAGGCACGTTGCGTACGCGACTACACTTGGTGACAAATGGCGCGACACTGACGCGAGACACGTGCGCTCGCTCTCGAGGCGGGAGCAAGCAACATGCCCCGCGTCACGTACAATGTTGCGGGGCATGTTGCGGGACAATATGCAACGTTGCAGCGTCACGTAAATTATGTGTTGCGCGTCATGTTGCGGGACAAAATGTTCCCTAGTGTATCCCAGGCTTAATTATTAAACCTTGGGTTACCTACATTATTGAAGTTTTAGTAGGGAACCCTAACTTTTTCTAGTAATAAATAAAACTGCATTTTCACGATTATACTCACGCTAACTCAATCTCTGTATGAGTATTGTTACATAATGAAATTCAATAACTAGTTGCGTTGAAACAAAAAAAAAATGTTCTCAAGAAAATGTTAGCTGAGGATAAAGAATGACTAAAGATACCGGCATCAGATCATAATCCCCACCAACCACGATACAAAATGTTGGTAGGGAAAACGCCAAAAAATATTTGCGTTTTGTCATAATCCCAGTGCCGGATTTATATTTTTTATGAGTGTAGGCCACTTTATTTCTGCCGCCCCCCATGTACCTACGTACCTTTCTAAAATAATAATTTACCATTTGTAGTAAAGGGGGCTTCCTTTAGGCTTATTCCACTAATCCCCGTTGACGATCCCCGTTAACGGGGATTTTAATACAAATGGAAAATTATTATTTAAATAAACGAATGAAATCAAGTGACCGTCCTCTGAAATCTGCCGCCCCTAGGACGCTGCCGCCCCTAGGCCGCGGCCTATACGGCCTATTTATAAATCCAGGACTGCATAATCCCCACTAGTGTCCCCACAATAAACCATTCTAATCTATTACATCCAAGCCATCTTTTAGTGATGCGGTAAGGTGTCTATAAACACGTCCTTACTATTGATTACTTTGATAAAACTAAGATTATCCAGTAGTTATCAGTGAGTGATAAAATAACGTCTTTATCACGTTATTATTAGTTTATTAGCAATGGAGTTGCTGTGTCGCTTATTATTATGTATTACGTGAGTATTTACTTAATATAATTATTTATTATACAATACTTACATACCTAATACACAGGGCCGAGCCGCCCCTATGTGCGAAGTGTGCGGCGCACACGGGCACCAAGACAATAGAGGCGCCGCCATCGAAATTATTTTTGATATACTTACACAAAACCTAAAAAATGTACACCACTTTTATAGACCAAATTTAAAACTTTTGCCGTATCAGGCGACACATAGGTACCTAAGTTGAAACATGAAGATTCGTGAAAAAAAGAGGCGCTTCATAGGTGTCGCACACAGGCGCTGTGGGGGGTCGGCGCGGCCCTGTAATATAATTCTCGCTTTGTAGTTCTGTTTACACGAATACAGACAATATTCTATCGCAAGGCAATAGTCGCCAAGGGGCAGGGCGACAATCGTGATTGTTTACACGAAGAGACTTTTTTAATGTTCTCTCGATAATCGTATTTCGATTCGAGAAACTCCATCTAAATGGCCCTTTACTATATCTAGTAATTCGCGCCGAACTGAGATTTCGTTTGGTACTGAAAAGGACGGAAATGTCTAGTACTTTCCCGCTAAAACTATAATAGTTATGAGGTTATTAATTAAGCTTATTAATATTAATGAGCCCCACAAAAGTAGGTACTAGACATTTCCGTCCTTTTCAGTATTTGTAATGGATTTCCGCAAAGTCACGCCTGAATCAATCATTTATTGCGTTTGGTACAAATCCCAAAATGAACTCTCCCAATATGCGACTATCATAGCACTATGGAAAGATAAACATTACTTTTGACAATCCATCTCGTCTAGGGAAGTAGGTACTTACGGACGACACTATATTTGGAATTAGACAACAAAAGAGCTTAATTCAACTGAGTTCGACGGACATTTCGTTCCGTTTTTGTCGTCGTTTTGCAGAGTAGACGCCAGAATGAGCTAAAATCAACAATAGGTATGGTTTAGTCCACAATCCACATAAAACTTTGAATTTGAATTTGAATATGGTTAGAGTAGGTTCCTTTCTGGGTCTAGAGATGCACAAAGTAAGGATACCTGTTTCGTCAGTCGCTTTTCATCCATCCTTTCTACCTACATGCCCAAACCATCTTAACATAACCTTCTCAATTTTCATCACTACGTCTTCTTTCACTCCACAACCTTCTCCTAACACACTGTTCTTCACTCTATCATTCAAATTTAAACCACACATACTTCTCAAAGATTTTTTCACTGCATTTATCCTACTGTGATGCTTCTTCTGCCATACCTACCCACCTTTACTGGATCATTCAGAATTCATTGAAAGGTAAGTCACAGTTAGTGGCTCCGGCTTCCGATGCGTGGGTTCGAATCAGGACGTGCAACAAACGGGGTTTTAAAGAACCCCGTTTGTTTAAGAAGTTAAGTATAAAGAATATATTCTTAGATAGGTGTTACGATGACAAATCATCAGGGGCGCTGCAGCAAACAAATAAAAAATAAAAAATTAACTCACGGGTTTTCAAAATTTTTAATCATGTTACAATCTTATTTCTTCACATTTTATTCACAGTTTCACCTCAAATATGGCCTGGGGGCATATCCCGATGCGGTATTTCAATTCAGCTGAGCCAAATGCACCAATTTACGGTAATTAGAACAGTCAGTTTTTTACAATTTTGTTTATCTCGTACAACATTTCTTAATTTTAAATGTACTTACCTACGCTTCGTGAAATAACTTATTATCAACCAATCTTTTATTGCTCCATCTTCATGCCAGCAGCTTGAAAGTCGAGCTCTAAAATCAAAGTTCAAAAAGGTTTTAATATAACGGTATGTGGGAAGGGTCGAATATATCCTAAACCCTTACCATCTAGAAGTAGGTATCCTAATTATGACTCCAATGAGAAGGTCGATGAGAGTGTGAAGCGATGAGTGATTGAGAAGAATGATAGATAGCACACTTATGAAATGATGAACGATTGTGAACTTGTGAACAAATGATTTAATGAAGGAAGAAAAGATAAATAGCAAATAGAAATCTACACACAGAACACGAAACTTAAAAGCTACGTAACAGCTGATTTACAAAGCCAAGGTAGTAAGCGAGTAACGCGTGCGCAAGCCGAGAGCCGAGAGCCGAGTGTGTGGCGATCGAGACCCGAGCGGCCGCCGGCGGCCGTTCGTTATGTAGTATACAATGGAGCGGTGGCGTGAGGTGTATGGTCCAATTAAACTTTTTAAACTTCCGTGATTTGATGACTGTCTGCCCGCGACCACGAACGCTGTAATGTGTTCGAAACGTCGGGAATAAAAACAAAATAGGTACGTGATAAATACCCGTTATTCAAATATAATTATGTATGGTCCAAGTTATAAAAGATAAGCGAATTCAATATTAAATTTAAGTTTGTGACATACATCTCACGACATCGCTGTGGCGAAGTAGGAATAAGTGAGTTAGGTACGCCACAGGTAAAATATCAAATTGGCTAGAAAGGCCCGCGTGACAATATCACAGTTTTTTAAGGCACTTCGTGACAAAGCACAGACATTTTGCCGTGACACTTACAAACCCGCGTGACAAATGTGGGCGTGTTTCGGACACAGTCACGGCAGAACGTCACAAGTGTGGACTCACGCTTAAGGCACACAAACGTAAACATTTTGTTCCCCAGTCCCTGATCCCACCGTGTCGAAGTTAAGTCGTCAGACTGCGTTAGATAGACTGACTGCCGTGCGCAGAACCATGGCTGCGAGTGGGGTGGATGCATATATTGTACCAACTGCAGATGCTCACAATGTAAGTAGGCACCTGCCTAGTATATATTTACAGTTGGCCCAACGAGTCGAGGCATTCGTGAAGTTAGCCGCAGAGCGCTGCGTAGTATAGTTTTTCGGAAGCAATTGGAGATATGGAGAGGAGCGGTGGGACTGTAGTGAGTGTACATGCGCAAACTCGCACCTGTGGCTAACTTCACGAATGCCTAGATCCGTTGGAAGAACTACATAACTAGTACAAAAATCAAAAAACTTGGCAGTAGTGAAATTAAGCGTAGGTATAGCCGCCATATTGGATTTTCTAACATTTTTATAGTCTATGTCACTTTTGTGTTATTAGCCAATCTAACGACACCTGCAAGGTAGTACACCAAGTCGTCCCTTATTACTTTTTTGTGTTACTTTTTCCAAAATTGATAAAGGTCCGGTGAGCCGTTTCAGCGTGATTTAGTAACAAACATCCATCCAAGTTTTCGCATTTAAAATATTATATAGTTGGAAGTAGTTAATCAGACAAGGAACAAAATATGTTTTAGCATTACATACCTACCTCTGATTCCTCACTTTGTACAATTAAAATTAAAGTTGTACAAAATGTAACTTACCTACAGTATTTTTTGTTTCAAATCAGTCTCAATACATAGCGCCGGCTGACGCGCGCCGCGAGTGGCTCTCGGGGCTCACGGGCTCATCTGGAACAGCCCTGGTGACAGCCGCTAGGGCGCTCCTCTGGACAGATGCGCGCTACTTCACACAGTTCTACCTGCAGGTGGACACCACGCAATGGGACTTGATGAGGCAGGGTATGAGCATCATCGAGTTTGGCGTCGTCCTAGTTGCCAACGATCGTACGATAAAATGATGCGTTTTTATCGCACGACGAGACGGATAAATTACGGATTTAAAGCGGATTCTAACGACAGAATCACGACCATAGAGAGTAATTCAATCCTGAGCAACGCGAGTGATTCATGGCCCTCGATATAAATCCGTTTTATTCAAGAGTTGCATACGATACTTTATGACTCCGAGAAAAAGAAACTAAACTAAACTTCTTGTCGAAAATGTCAACCAATCAAAGCTCGAGGAGTTACTTGAATAAGGAGTTTAGTATAGCATTGATATCAAATATATTGATGTGTTCTAAATTCAAACACCAAAACAGTGCTTTTTATTCACTGTTTTTGAATAAAATAAACTTTTTAGAGGGGGAATGGTATAAAATACACACACATTTCTTAAGAGTGTCTTAACTGAAGCTTGCAAGTCATTGCGCCAGCAAAGGAAACATACATACGATCATTTTAAGAGGATTGTGAAGCTGTAAAGTTTCATACAAAAAGCGATAACGTTTTGCTCCCCTTTACCTTAGTCCAATATTTATAATTTTTGGAAATGTTGTAGAAAATATTGTAGCTTTGATATATTTTGTAGATTGAACAGATATACCTAAGTAGAGGTTTCTTTTAACTAGCTTTTCTTTTAGGAACGGATCTATCAGTCACTCAATGGTTAGTAGATAATGTACCAGCAGGAGGCGTCGTAGGGGTCGACCCCACTACTTACACTAGAAGCAGTTGGACCCCTTTAGATGTGAGTAATCAAAACTGACAGCTGTCATAAATGTTTCTTTGTGTGCCCTTTCGTAGAGAAAAACTAAGATGTTCATGCTAGAGTGCGTTTTTATCAGTTTGTTTCGTCATCAGAATGCTCTGGCGGAAGCAAACATCACTCTACTGACTACACCAAATAATTTAGTGGATATCGCGCGTGTTAACATCAGTGATGGACCACCAAGCAGACCGAGCAACGATCTCCTGCCATTGGCCACTAATTATACCGGTAGGTGTGAACAAATATGACCTTATAACACGTTTGATCTTCCAGCAAATTTGACCTTGAATCCAAAGCGGAAAATACAATTTTGAAGACCTTTAATGTTGTGATCTTCCAACTTAAGTACTTGACATTTCAACAAGTTTCACCCTTTTAGTAAATTTGACCTTGCAACTCATTTGATCTTTCTTCAGATTTGATCTTTCAGCTAATTTGACATCCGGGATTTCATTTTCTATTTCCTTATTTACTTATATGAGAATATTTGGGTGATACACCTATCTCTTTTTCACTTATAGGAAGACCAGCGAGTGAGAAGGTAACAGCGCTCGTGACTCAGATGCAGGATCGTAACGCTAGTGTGCTGATCTTGACAGCTTTGGATGAAGTTGCATGTAAGTTTTTTTTCATCTACAAAGTCTGACAGAATGAAAAGACATGCAGTTCCAGCAATTTTGACCTTCCAACAAACCTGACCAAGCTAAAAAAAAGTTATGTTAAACAAAGAAAAAAATGAGTTTTGTTTGTCCATAACAGAAATATTGAATGTTGAAAATTACGCTATTAGAGTTATAAATATACACATAATAATGTAATAACACATAGGTACCTAGCTTACCTTAATATTAAATTTACAATTTTCTTCCAGACACATTAAATCTACGTGGCTCCGACATTCCCTTCAATCCTGTATTCTTCGCCTATCTCTTGATTAGAACCGATGAAGTGAGTTGAAAAAGATAATTTTAAATTACCACATTGAATGGCAATGCTGATAGGGTGAGCCAAATATGAGCTTGATCTAGTCCCGCGTCGCTTCGACCGTCTGGTCGAATGAATATAATAAATAATTAATCGTAGTTAGGTATATTTTTATTTTATCAAACTACTTTATTTTTGATTTGTATTCTTTTTAAGACTCTCATCCCTAATTGTTTTTCTTTCTTTCTATTATTTCAGAGCGCAAATAGCACCATTGTATTGTTCTGGAATAATGGTCAGTTAGCACCAGAGGTGGTCCAGCATTTAGCAGCAGAGAACCTGCAGGTCCAAACCAGGCTGTACTCGGAGACATTCCAGTATCTAAGGAATTTAACAGTAAGTTTGGTCATCAACATTGAGAGTGTTCGGGTGAGGGGGATTATCAACAATAAGCACGAATATTAACCGCATTTATTCAATCATCACATACAAAAGTGTCATGATGAGGAGTAATAGGTTAGCGTGGTATGGGCATGTTATGAGAAGAGATGAATGGCATGTGACGAGAAGAGTGTTAGATATGAATGTGGATGGATACAGGGGGAGAGGTAGGACGAAGAAAAGATGGATGGACTGTGTGAAAGATGACATGGGTAAGAAAGGAGTGAGTACTGAGATGACGAATGATAGAGGGAAATGGAAGAAGATCACATTTTGTGCCGACCACATAACGTGGGAAAAGGGCAGGAAGATGATACAAAAGTGTCATGTAGGCTATGTAGCGGGCCCTGTATACGACTGACTGTGTTATCATCACCGAGGGGTGCGGGGAGGACAGCCATCTCACAATATAGTAGACTAGCTTCCGTTCGCGGCTTTGCTCGCGAGGGGAAGCTAGTCTACCTACATAAAATATAGCCTATGTTACTCAGGGATAACGTAGAATTTTAACGATGAAACAATTTTTGAAATCGGATCAGTAGTTTTTGAGTTTATTCGTTACAAACAAAAATATTATTCGTTACAAAAAAAAACTTTCCTCTTTATAATATTAGTAATAGATATCTGATTACATTGTGTCCCTACAAGAGCATAAATGGTTCACATGAGCATGTGCTAAAGCGTGGCACTTGTGATATTCTGCCGTGATTGTTACTCTGTCTGTCCGAAACACGCCCACATTTGTCACGCGGGTTCGTAAGTGTCACGGCAAAATGTCTACGCTTTTTCACGGAGTCCCTTGAAAATCTTACAAATTGTCACGCGTGTTTATCACTAGTGTGGACGCGTAGAGATTTTTTTTTAAAAATAATTGACTGTCAAAATTAGCATGTAGTTCACGTGGGCATATGTCAGTCAATTTTCAATTGTAGGTTTTATTACAATAAATTTATGTTATTTTTTTGAAATGAGGGCATACGTGCCAAATATCATATTTGGAAGTCTCTGACTCTTTAGATGTCCTCAAAGATCTTAGTAACTAGAGATCTGAGGAGATATTTACCTATCTATTCGGATGACCTGGAGATTACAGTCGTGAACATGTTTGTAAATAAATAAAATAAATATGATCACGACTGTAATCCCCGGGCTCGGTAGATATCTCCTCAGATCTCTAGTTACTTAAATCTTTTGAGGATATCTAAAGGGGGTAGTCAGAGGCAAGTCCAAACATGACATTTGGTACATGCCCACATTTTGCACAGTAGTTAGTATTCCGTACGTGACAGGTTGCAAGCCCATCGCCGCTTATAAGAATACTAACCTATGACGCACACCTTCGAATTATTGGTTCTAGGGTATGCCGGTTTCCTCACGATGTTTTCCTTCACCGTTTAAGAGCACTGGCATTGCGCACATAAATTTTTCGAATGGAAAAACTCATTGGTGCACGACCAGGTTTGAACCCACGACCTTCAGATCGTGAAGCCGGGGTGCTACCACTACACCACCAGCGCTCTTCATCATGTTTGTTTGTTTTGTTATTTTCAGTTAGAACTACCCCATGGAAGTCGCGTTTGGCTGCCTGAAGATGCGAGCCACGCAGTCTATCTAGCTGTCGAAAACGTAAATATTAAAAAACAATGCTTTAGATATACTTTAGTACTAATGTACCTACATAGGTACTGTGATATCTTGATATCTAACAAAGTCACATAACTATTTACTTACCTACTAAGTTTGTGGTGTGAGCGCTGGTGGTGTAGTGGTAGCACCCCTGCCTCACGATCCGAAGGTTGTGGGTTCAAACCTGGTCGTGCGCCAATGAGTTTTTCCATTCGAAAAATTTATGTGCGCAATGCCAGTGCTCATAAACGGTGAAGGAAAACATCGTGAGGAAACCGGCACACCCTAGAACCAAAAATTCGAAGGTGTGTGTCATAGGTTAGTATTCTTACAAGCGGCGATGGGCTTGCAACCTGTCACGTATGGAATACTAACTACTGTGCAAAATGTGGGCATGTACCAAATGTCATGTTTGGACGTGCCTCTGACTACCCTCTTTAGATATCCTCAAAGATCTAAGTAGCTAGAGATCTGAGGAGATATCTACCGAGCCCGGGGATTACAGTCGTGATCATATTTTTTTTTTTTTTTTTTTACTAAGTATGTATGTAGGTAGGTAGGTAAACCTGGAGCTGGATGAAATTAAGGACAAGATAGTCTGGCTGGAAATGTAGTCATGTGCCAAATATCATGTTCGGACGTGCCTCTGACTCTTTAGATATCCTCAAAGATCTAAGTAACTAGAGATCTGTAGGTCTACCATGAGTTGTCACATTTAGATTGGCTGACGTTACTACAGTAGTAATAGTACGTTACTATGACATCTGTCAAAATTGTTACTCATGGTACCAAATTCTAAGCAAATTAATGAGCGCAAACTACAGTCGCTGTAGTACGCTGCGACGTAGGATAGTTAGCTACGTGAGGTTTTAGTACCCTACTATCCGCTAGAGGCGCTGTACCAAGTTTTCATACATTTTTTTAACTACAGTCGCTAGCAAGTGTAGATTGTGAAAACTCATGGTAGACCCTCTGAGGAGATATCTACCGAGCCTGGGGATTACAGTCGTGTGAGTGTTGTTTTTTAGCATAGGTATAGGCTATAATGTCGCGCGCGGGAGCTAGTACCTACCTACAAAACAATGTTACTAAAGTGAATTTTCATTATTATAAACAAATAATCGTAGATATTATGCCCGAACGCCAAAAACTATGGCATACATGGCACACTAATGATTAGTAACAAATGAACCAAACAGTTATTTCACCATTTATTGTGCAATTATATTGCACGTAAAAAAATATACTTATTTCTTTTGTACTCTGAAATTGAAAATATTTGATGTGCCAAATGAGCGAGCTATCTCATTTCGTGTAGCAACAAAACCGCGCGGTCTCAGTACCGTACGGGCATAGGTATCTACGATTTAAATCTTTGATTATAAATTGAATTTCAGGATGGCGATATTCACGGTCTCAGCATTCTGTCTACCGTGTCACCTGTAGCGCTCATGAAAGTCGTGAAAAATCAAGTGGAGTTGGAGGTAAAATAATATAAAATTATACCTATATAAATATAAATAAATAATGCTGGACAATCCACACAGCATCATCTAGCCCCAAAGTAAGCTACTCAAAGCTTGTGTTATGGGTACTAGATAACTGATATATTTAATACATGATATAGGTACATAGATAGATATTTTTTATTATACATACACACCCAGACCAACGGAACAAATTTCTGCAGATCATACACAAATTTGTTCCGAGGCGGGAATCGAACCCGCAACCTTTTGCGTCGCAGGCGGACTCTTGCCCGCTGCGCCACTGAGGTCGTCATATGTAGGTAATAAGGTATCCATATCCATATTAAAGTAATATGAAAGACAAAATGTGTACCTACATAGGTGTAATTCATCAACGTGTTGTCCGATTTCGTTCATTAGTTTTTTTGCTTTAAAAGAGGTACCTAAGTAAGTACTTCAAAGTTTGTCCCGTAAATATATCAAGGTCATCGGTTTTGTAGTTTAGAAATTACAGTACGTCGATTCTGTAAAATTCAAACATCAACTCACATCTCACATCGCTATTCACTCTCACTCCGCATAAGACACTTTTATTTGAAACTTTGAATCGGGTTCGAGTGCGAAGCGAGCGTCGAAGTGACTTGGGAATTACCGTATATAATGCTATTTCTTACGTCATCTCATACTTTATCTGTCAAAATGAATTTAAAGTACCCCTTTTTCACGCACTAACCTCGGTCTTAACTCTCCCCTAACTAGAATATGTAATGAGTATAGTTTAATTTCGCATAAAATACCCGATTTGGATCCGTTTGGTGACTCGTTACCTATTTTTAGAAATAAATTGCTTGAACATTTTTATAATCTTGAACACAAGTCTCAATAACATGATTAATCCATAATATTTGTATAATAATATAAAATAATATAAATTATGTATGTATACCTATAACATTATACTTATACAGGGGTGTCCCTAAAAGTAGTGTCAAGCGGAAGTCCAGAGATAGAACACCCCTTGGGGTACCCGAATCACCCCCATGTATGTTCCGCGATTTTCTATAGTTTTCGAGTTATTAATTATTTTCCGAATTTTTGAAAATTTACGACTTGAACAACTTAAAACATTCTTACAAAAAAAGTAGAAAACTTTCTTGAGATTTTTTTTTGCTACTGAATTTTAATGAGTTGTTCTTTTATGCATAAAATAATCAGCAACGTGACTTTGATGAAAACTATGAAAATGTTGGTGTAAAGTCAAATAATTACATTCGGTGAATTATGACTTAAATTTTCAACTTTAAATTAAAAATCTTAACAAGTGATTTCATGGTTCTTAAATAAATCTAAAGAATTTTCCAGACTCTCAGCTTGCATAATCATTAAAAAAAAGTAGTACTTAATAGCGGCTACTTTGGCTAAAATCGGCTTTCAAAGACGGTAAGGTGGAAAATTCTTAAAATTAGCTACCTGATTAAAAAATAGATTTTGGCCATTTTATCATTCCCAAGCTTAATTTGTTTGTTGCTGATTATGAAAGCTGAGAGTCTGGAGAATTCTTTAGACTTATTTAAGAACCATGAAATCACTTGTTAAGATTTTTAATTTAAAGTTGAAAATTGAAGTCGTAATTCACCGAATGTAATTATTTGACTTTACACCAACATTTTCATAGTTTTCATCAAAGTCACGTTGCTGATTATTTTTTGCATAAAAGAACTACTCATTAAAATTCAGTAGCAAAAAAAAAATCTCAAGAAAGTTTTCTACTTCTTTTGTAAGAATGTTTTAAGTTGTTCAAGTCGTAAATTTTCAAAACTTCGGAAAAAAATTAATAACTCGAAAACTATAGAAAATCGCGGAACATACATGGGGGTGATTCGGGTACCCCAAGGGGTGTTCTATCTCCTTGACACTACTTTTTGGGACACCCTGTATATATATAGCTACCCGCACTATTGCTTACCAAACCATCTAGACTTAATTCTGTTTTTTTTCTTGCCTTATTTAGCATTCTATTTGATAAAATTTCCTTTATTAATTTTAAGTTTTTGAAGCTGTTGTCTGTTTCCTTAAACATTATGGTAAATGTTGTGCATGCCTGTAATTGGCACACATTTCATAGTATAATTTGTTTTTCATGTTGTTTTTTTTTAATGTTTTGTTGTGTCTGCTGTTGGCGTTGCCTAATAAATAAATAAAATAAAATCCCCCCGTCAATTTAGTTCAACTCGCTGACACGCTCGCAAAAGTGGCGCTAGTGTAAATTCGTATTATCAAGCGAGTTTTTAGAATGCCAATCAAGAAACTCACAGCGGATTCAGATACGAAGTTTAGAATGTGGTCTTACAGAATCACACGGCAGGAGGGGCATATAAATGGCAATCATGAACGATATTACTGCTACAGCTAATTCTGAAAATATTGGGAAATTTCTATATATCCCAAAAAAGCCGTGACCCATCCAAAAACTGACTGCGCCTAACGTTGCCTACAATATTCTTTTCAGGGTTTCCGCAATGCTCACGTCAAAGATGGCGTGGCCGTAGTCAGATCTCTGTACTGGGTTCACCAGCAAGTTAATGCAGGAGTGAACGTCACTGAAGTCCAGTTCTCTGACAAGATGAGAGACTTCAGAGCGTAAGTGGATCATCATGATTCAAATAATTAATTAATTAGGTATAGGCGACCAAGAAATTGGTTTACCACTTTTGATGACATCTCCCAGTAACATAATTATTCGCTAAGGATTACTATGGCAGATTCTGACGTAGCAGTTATTAATCTGTCAAGCGAAAATAGCACTTGATGTTTTGTACGTGCAAATGATATTCAGCCTTAGAGTGGTAAACCAATTTCTTGGTCGCCTATACTTAGATTTATTTATAAATTAAATAAATTATTATTGGTCATTATGCCTCAGAACCCTTGAAAGCAGCACCAAAAAGACTATGTGGGTAGGTATGGATTTATATATTATAACGTCTGGATTCAATAAATAAATTCGATTTTTAGATACTTCTGTCTGCGTTGCAAGTTGTGGGTTTCAAGTATTTATGACACAAAATAATCATATTTATTTAATTTGATTTAATGCAATGATACCTACTTAACTACCTATTGGAGCTGCTTTCAAGGGTTCTGAGGCATAATGACCAATAATTCAGAATTCTCATATTGACCAAACACATAAAACTTCTTCTTCTTCTTCTTCAATTATAGCATCTGTCTCTTAGAGAACAATTTTGCCAGTGTCAAGTGTTATTATTATTATTTATTAATTTTAAACAAAAGATGGCTGTTTTGTTGAAAATTTTCGGGATTTTCTCCGATGGAATTTGAAGAGAACTATTCACTCTAATTCACATACTTTACACTCGCGTCAAGAACCCGGGCTTTATTGGCAAAATAACCACCAAAATTACGCAATAAAACTCAAAATAACACGAGAAAACATATTAAAACCAGAGCGACGTAGTTGTCAGGCAAATACACCGCAGAAAATCCCACATAAAACTTAAAATGTACAATTCTCAGCATGACAGCTCATGACCAATAAGCATAATGACATATTAAGCCAAATGCCAATATACGCAGAAAGACGCATACGCCAAACGACTAAAAGGCTTATACACGCGGACATATTACGCATTTTGACCGTCAATATTGACCAATACTTAGACAAAGGACAATGGGCAAAAATATATGGAACCTGGGACCTCCCTCCAATAGACATAAAATATATGTCGTTGGATAGGTCTAATCAACCGGAACAACTATTGCTTAGACAGCTTTGCAGTCACAGCTGTCCGTTCAAAGATATAAGACTTTTAAGTTTTGATAAAATGTTAAAATAAATAAAATATTATTATCACAATAATGATTTATTATACAGTAACATATAAAAAACACTGTTAAAACTGATAAAAGTGATAAAAGGGGCCCCTTTTTTATGTTACTGTGTAATAAATCATTATTATAATAATAATATCTTATTTATTTTAACATTTTATCAAAACTTATAAGTCTTATATCTTTAAACGGACAGTTGTGACAGCAATAGTTGTTCCAATTGAACAGACCTATCCAACGACATACATTTCATTGCTATTGGAGGGTGGTCCCAATCTGCCCATTGTCCTTTCTGTATAAACTGTTTAAAATTAATGACAGATTTAAAGTGTTGACTTTTGCTGGTGGGTGCAGGGAAGAACAAGACTCTATGGGTCCGTCTTTCGCCACCATTGCTGGCGCCGGCGCCAATGGAGCCATCATTCACTACAGCCCGAGCGAGGAAGGCGAGCAGACGGTCATCACCAGACACGATATGCTGCTGGTAGACTCTGGAGGACAGTACAAGTGAGTAAAGTCAAAAGTCAACAACATTTTATTCAGACAATATACTATAGCTTAAGCGTTAAAAATACGGTCGGACTCGTCCATAAGCCGCGTCCTACGGATGCGGCTTATAGTGTGCAAGGGTGTTCGGACAATTTTGGCCACGCCCATTCCATAGACAACTATTACACTAAACATAGACCAGTGTTGCCAGAAGGTTACTTTTATTACCAAGCAAAAATCGAAAATATTACTAAATTGTTCAAATTTCTGTAAGTTCATCTATCTATCGGCTGGTAGCACTGGTGTAGACGAAGATACATGTCGAGTAGTGAAAGTGTGAGTGTCGGGTAGTATTATTTTAAGTTCCATAGACAATAATTATTCAAGGGTATGAATCCAACACTGCTGGCAACACCGTCCGCGGACGATTCCAGATTGTTGTCGGACGTCTGAACGCTCAAGGTCAGCCAAGGGCACGACTTACGACTTCGTCCGATAGTGTGCAAGGCTCAGTGAAATTTCATTGTCCAGATACCTCTCGGACTCGTAAGCCGCGGCTTATAGTAGGTATGTTTACCGCTTTATGATCGCATCGATATTGTGATGTACACAATATTATAGTGGTTATTGGCGGTGTTGTGGTACCACCGCTGCCTCACGATCCGAAGGTCGTGGGTTCAAACCTGATGCACCAAAATGAGTTTTTCTATTCGACAAATGTATGTGAGCAATGCCAGTGCTCTTAAACGGTGAAGGAAAATATCGTGAGGAAACCGACACCCTAGATCTAAAAATTCGAAGGTGTGTGTCAGAATGTTAGTAGGTAGGTACCTATTCTTATTAGCGGCGATGGGCTTGCAACCTGTCACGTACGGAATACTTTGCAAAATGTGGGCATGTGCCAAATATCATGTTCGGACGTGCCTCTGACTCTTTAGATATCTTCAAAGATCTAAGCAACAGATGTCTAACGAGCCTGGGGATTAGGTACAGTTAGTGATTATATTCTCTTTGGGTACAGTCGTGTGAGTGTTTTGTTTTATTGGCCATAGACAATGGCCAGAGACAATTGGCGGAGAGAGTAGAGAGTAAGTGCGAATCCGCACTCGTAAAGGCGTGTACAAACACAAATTTATCCTCACGCTACACTTGTTAATTGTCCAGGGATGGTACGACAGATATAACTCGCACGAGACACATGAGCGCGTCCCCTACTGCGGCCCAACGGCACGCTTTCACACGCGTTTTAAAGGGACAGATAAATCTCGGCACAGCAGTCTTCCCTAATGGCACGCTAGTAAGTAATTTTGACACCCTCAGTGGCGCAGCGGGCGAAAGTCCGCCTGCGACGCAAGAGGTTGCGGGTTCGATTCCCGCCTCCGAACAAATTTGTGTACGATCTGCAGAAATTTGTTCCGTTGGTCTGGGTGTTTTCTATGTCTGATAAAAATACATCTATCTATGTATGTAATGTATGTATACACCGTGAAATTTTAATGGTTGTTTTCCCGTAGCGAAATGGTTTGGTCTTGGTAATATAAACAAATTAAATATTAAAAACAAAAAAAAAAAAAAAAAAAAAAAAAATGAAAATTTAATTCAAAAGCGATCACGAACCAATAGTAATTGATCCCGATACCTACGCGAAGGCGGCCGGCGGCGCGTGCGATTCGAATAGTACCTACAAGTTAATGTTACTATTGTTCCTCACATTTTCGAGTTTATGAATATTTGTAAATTATTTTAAAACAAAAACATCTTTATTTTTTTACTTTTACTCTATTTTTCGAAAGTACTCCTTATGGCAAGTTGTTCTGCCGCGGGAAAACAACCATTAAAATTTCACGGTGTATAATGTATTAAATATATCAATTATCTAGTACCCATAACACAAGCTTTGAGTAGCTTACTTTGGGACTAGATGATGCTGTGTGGATTGTCCAGCATTATTTATTTATTTTATATATATATTTTTTTATTGAAGTGAAACTTGTAATGCGACTTCCAACAAGGTTGCGTTTAACGCTACCATGGAGGGGGTGTGAAAGAGACAGAGCGAGAGTGAATGCGTGGCACTCGCATGCATGCGCGTAGTACCTAGGTATACCGTTACGCGCGAGCGTTAGCTACGACAAGTTTCACTTCTTCACGCACTACTTTTTTTATTTAATCTTATTTTTACTTTATTTGGCACACAAAACACTTAACAACACAAGAAAAACTTAATTAATAAAATACTGTTCTGTATCTACCTACTGAGTTGTAACATAAACACATGTGTCCACAATTCCAGACTATAATCTATATCTATGCCAAATTTCAAACCGATCCGTTCAGTTGTTTCAGCGTGAAAGAGTACCTACCTAACAAACATCCATACGTACATTATTACAAACTTTCGCGTTTGTTTTATTATAGTAGGATTTTATTATTTTCAGGGTCATGCATGTACCTTATTGAAATTTAGTAGGTTTTGGATTTTATCATTTTCAGGGTCATGTAATTGAAGTATTAGCTCGCAAGGCCCTGTGGGACGTGGGACTTAACTACGGGCATGGTACAGGGCATGGGGTAGGCCACTTCTTAAATGTCCACGAGGGGCCTACTTGGATCCTTAGCGGACCCTCGGTCAATGACCCGGGGATTCGTCCTAACATGATTTATAGTAATGGTAAGTAGAGTGGTGTCAATAAGTCAAGTAAATAGTCAATAAGTAATATTAAAAAATATATAGATGATCACGACTGTAATCCCCGGGCTCGGTAGATATCTTCCTCAGCTCTTTAGTTACTTACATTTTTAAGGATATCTAAAGAGGGTAGTCAGAGGCACGGTTAAACATGACATTTGGTACATGCCGACATTTGGCACAGCAGTTAGTATTTCATCGCCGCCTATAAGAATACTATGACTATGACACACACCTTCGAATTTTTGGTTATAGGGTATGCCGGTTTCCTCACGATGTTTTCTTTCACCGTAGAAGAGCACTGGTATTATTAAGCCATATTTATTCAATAAAATCACAAGGATCATTTTGAATCGTCTTACATACTAGGCGAGTCTAGGTGCCAATTCCAGTCCTATCCCCAGTGCGAGAAGAACTGACAAGAAACTCGCTGGGCCCTAGCGCTTTTTTTGTATGATGTACCTAATTTGTATCCTCAGAGCCTGGTTACTATGAGGTGGGCGAGTACGGCATCCGTCACGAAGACCTGGTGGAGACGATCGCCATCACCAGGGAAGCTGATCATCCAATGGTAGTTTCAGACCTTCGATTATTTACTGATAAACCACTGGTGGGGTACCCGGACGATTCTCTCGTTTTATCATTGTTCTCACTATTCATTATTGTTCTCAATAGACAATTTTGGTTATCTCGTAAATTTTTCGAAAATTCGAAAAAATTGTGAAATAAGTAGAAAGTTCTAAAATGGTTGCATGTTGTAATCGATAAAGCTTCTGGAAAGATCTAGAAAGTGCCGAAGATGTCTTATCATCTAAGATAGAAATCTATAATATCTATCTACTTTAGAAAATGGGTCCTTAAATATTTCTTATACCTACCATTAAACAAGCGATGTATTTTAACCCGAGCAACGCCGGGTTTCCCTGCTAGTTACAATATAAAATTCAAGTAGGTAGGTACAATAAAGTCAAAACATGAATAGCCACAAACTTAAAAATGAAAAATAAAAAAAATACCATGAATACAATAAACATTTCGAATTTGAATTTGTAACTACCTAGATAATTTACCTACTGTCACAGGCTGATGGCATGGTGGCAGATTTCGAAGGGCAAGGAGCGGTGGGTTTCCACACCATTTCCCTAGCGCCGCACCAGACGGCGTGTTTGGATGTAGACCTGATGACTGACTTTGAGGTAACTTGTTAATTAGTCAGATCCCCTCATCAACTAGAAAAGAGCCGATGATCTTCAAACGGATGAACAGATTTTCATGAAGCATGGCTAAGAACACTCGGGGTGAAATTATCTATGACACAAAAAAACTAAACGAAAATTGGTTCATCCGTTTGGGAGCTACGATGCCACAGACAGATACACAGACACACAGACATACAGATACACACCCTACAGATACCCCTCTTTTTTGTCGGGGGTTAAAAAAATACCTAAACAAACTAACAGTACCTACTTATGTAAGTACTTAAACCAGTTTTTGATAGTTAACGAAAACTTTTTTCGAATAGTACCTATCTTTTCATACATTTACCTCCATCGGAAATGTTATGCAACTAAAATAAGGTTCCCAAACACGTTACCCTTCTTCTTCTTTGCAGTCAGGTAAATTTAATGCTTCCGATACTTTACTTTCCCAGATAAAATACTTGAACGACTACCACGCAAGAGTTCTATCTACCCTCGGACCAATACTCCTAGAGCGAGGGTTTATGGACGAGCTCGCTTGGCTGGAAGAAGAATGCGCCCCCATTGGACGAAGCGCCGCCATTTTGTTTACAATGTCACCTATTTTGACAGTTGTCACTGTCATTAAGATTTTTTTGTAATTGACATGTAAAATATAATGTTATTGTATAAAATAGGGTTTATAGGTATCTTTTTTTTAGCTGATATATCCTATACTAGCTTCCGCCCACGGCTTCGCCTGGTACCTTGAAAAGCAAAAACAAATATATCCCACGGGAACCGTCCACTTTCCGAGATAAAATCTAGCCTATGTGCTATTCCAGACTATAATCTATATCCGTGCCAAATTTATTTATTTAAACAGTAAGAAACATACATCCTTTTTCTTACAAACTTTTGCGTTAATAATATTAGTAGGATTCATTTTTAGTTATTTTTTGAGGCATGTCTAAACATCATAATTGGCACATGCCCACAGGAGTAGGGTTAGTTAGTTGGTTTCATAACTCAAAACTTTTTTGGCATTCTCCCCACCGACAGTTTGTATCCTGGTTGGTGGGTTTAGTTAGTGGTTTTTTCCTCTATAATTGTATCAAAAAAAAAATAAAAAAATAAAAAATATGATCACGACTGTAATCCCCAGGCTCGGTAGATATCTTCCTCAGATCTTTAGTTACTTAGATCTTTGAGGATACCTAAAGAGGGTTCTTTGAGGATACCTAAAGAGGGTAGTCAGAGGCAAGTCCAAACATGATACTTGGTACATGCCCACATTTTGCACAGTAGTTAGTATTCCGTACGTGACAGGTTGCAAGCCCATCGCCGCTTATAAGAATACTAACCTATGACACACACCTTCGAATTTTCGGTTCTAGGGTATGCCGGTTTCCTCACGATGTTTTCCTTCACCGTTTAAGAGCACAAGCATTGCGCACATAAATTTTTCGAATGGAAAAACTCATTGGTGCACGACCAGGTTTGAACCCACGAATCATATTTCATTTCGTCAATGAAAAAATAACATGATCTCAACTGTAATCCCCAGGCTTGGTAGATATCTCCTCAGATCTCTATCTTTGAGGATATCTAAAGATATCTCTGCATAACTGACAAGCCCGTCTACCACACCACGTTTTTTGTAGAGTAATTTTTTAGCTCAAAGAATGCTCAACAAAAATGGTAATCAATTAAAAGAAATATTTGATTTAAATTAACACTTTATCCTTAACATAATTCACTACATTGCATTAATACATTTGTTTATTCATCGTGGCGGTAGTTCTTAATGTTGACTAAAACCCAGGCGGGCACGGCTGACCAACCGATCACCATGAATGTTGCAAGTACAAACTGCTCCTGAAATAAGAAACATCACGACTGTAATCCCCAGGCTCGGTAGATATCTCCTCAGATCTCTAGTTACTTAGATCTTTGAGGATTTCTAAAGTCAAAGGCATGTGCATGACATGACATATTTTGGCAAATGCCCACATTTTGCACAGTAGTTAGTATTCCACATGTGACAGGTTGCATGCCCATAGCTGCTTATGAGAATACTAAGCTAGGACATACACCTTTGAGTTTTTAGTTCTAGGGTATGCCAGTTTCCTCACAATGTTTTAGAGATATTTATAGAGGAATATTATGATATACTTAAACATTAGTTAACTAATCAAACTATACAAAACTTTTATGTAACTGGCTGACTGACGATAATATCAACGCAAAGCCTAAGGCATCATTCATACAAACATGAAATTTGGAGAGTATTTTTAACATATTAGTGTAGGGGTGGACTATGAAATGAATTTCCAAAATTTATCTCCATACGAGCATCCAGTAACGGTTTTAGGCAGGTGATTACAGAGAGGAACAGGAGATATGAACAAAAAAAGTGTGAATCTGGTAGTTAGATCAACTATAAGTACCTGGTTGACCGAGCTTTGCTCGATTTTTTTTCTCGTAAATCTTGTTTTTTGGAAAATGAAACCTAGCTAGATCGATTTATCGCCCCCGAAAGCCCCTGCATACTAAATTTCTTGAAAATCATTGCAGCCGTTTCCGAGATTCCGATTATATACAATATACAAGAATTGCTCGTTTAAAGGTATAAGATACGGTAAGTAGGTACCTAACCTTACTTTTATATCAAATTACGTAATGTTTTTATTTTATCTTTCAACCCCCAAATATCATAGTTATTTTGCGATATCATTATTATCCCCATTAGCAGTCTTAGCTTTATATTTTCCCCAAAAAGACTCTGAAAGGACTACAATTGGATAAATAACTGAATGAAACGTACCCCCTTACTAATCTTGTTTCTGGCCGGAGTAGCGATAACACTCATGTTCCTCTGCTGAGCAACATTCTTGAGGATTTGGTTGTTTACTTTGAGGAGGTTCCTGATAGCCAGCATTTTTATATGATTTAGAAATCCACTTGAAAAATTTTGCGAAGAGACGGGCTCTTGTATCGATGATTGATTGAAAATTAAATGAATGAATGAGTTCAATTGACTGAAATGACATACATGACATGACAATGATATAAGAGATATCCTGTCAAAGTCAAAACATTTTTTACCCACTTTCCTGACTTTGACATTAAATAGGAACATAAAACTGTCAATGTCATCGCATTCAGTCAAAACGAAGAAAAAAACAAAACTTTTGTTTTGTGTTGCGAAGCGACGGAAAACACGCTTCGATTTTTCTGGATTTCTATGTGGGACGACTAGTGCTACTCAATTAATAATGGCTGTAAGTAATTTTAAACTATTAAAGTTACAATAATTAATCTGAATTAGCTAATTTCGATCGGGCGCCGGCGCTTGAATTATAACCCTACTTTTCCCGAAACCCATTTCTATAGGATAACTTTTAAACTGAGTCCTTACAGCCTTACAAGATCACTGTATTGAGTGTATTCATCATCTGTCAGTTATGGTAGGCCTGAACACCCATAATTAGCTCAAGAATCAGAATAAGATTGTGTACATATCTAAAGATATTTTATTACCACCACAGTCAATCGCAGCAGCTCAAGTGCAAGAGGTGCGCTCCATAACGCGCATCGAAAGAATCGGTGCTCACTCCCACATCAGAGGGTTAGGGCTCGATGACTCGCTGGAGCCCCGTGCGGTCTCCCAGGGCATGGTCGGCCAGAAGATGGCTAGGAAAGCCGCTGGCGTGATCTTGCAGATGATTAAAGAAGGTTGAATATTTATGAATAAAAAAAAAAAATATATGATCACGACTGTAATCCCCAGGCTCGGTAGATATTTCCTCAGATCTTTAGTCAGAGGCAAGTCCAAACATGACATTTGGTACATGCCCACATTTTTCACAATAGTTAGTATTCCGTACGTGACAGGTTGCAAGCCCATTGCCGTTTATAAGAATACTAACCTATGACACATACCTTCGAATTTTTGGTTCTTGGGCATGCCGGTTTCCTCACGATGTTTTCCTTCACTGTTTAAGAGCACTGGCATTGCGCACATAAATTTTTAGAATGGAAAAACTCATTGGTGCACGACCAGGTTTGAACCCACGACCTTCGGATTGTGAGGCAGGGGTGCTACCACTACACCACCAGCGCTCTCTACTATTTATGCATTTATTAATTTAAAGTTATGAAAGCAAGAGTAGACTCAGAGTTGACGAATGATAGGAGTGAGTGGAAGAAGAAAACATGTCCCAATCCCATTTAGTGTGGGATAAGGGCAGGAGAATGATGGTTCATTTATAGATAGTATTATCAGCATGCTGAAGTGTCTATATCACACAGTGTTAGAATGGTATTTGATTAAGTTTCATTAATTTATTTGAGCACTGAATTACTTAATCGGAGTCTGACAGCCTGTGACACTAGGTTCCGATACTACAAAAGATGCGAGTAACGAGATGCATTCAGGTGTAACAACCGGTTACTCAATACTGAATACATAAGGTTTGCTACAGCTTTACTGTTTAATTTTAGGTAAAATTGCCGGGAGAGCAGTGCTGTTGGCTGGACAGCCGGGGACAGGCAAGACTGCGATTGCCATGGGATTAGCACAGGCTCTGGGGCCCGATACACCATTCACTAGTATGGCTGGTATGTACACCTTAAGGCTGGGACTCCACCAGAGCAGAGATGTGTGCGGCGTGCATCATATCTCTCGTGTCCACTGCGCGTCATCCGCGCACAGCTCACATCTCCGCTTCCATCGCGCCATACAAATATTAAACATCTCCGCACAGCGATCTCCACTGAAGCTGAGTGGAGAGATGTGTCAATAACACAATTCTATTGGTTGTTTAAAAAACATCTCTCCGCTGGTCTTGTCTCCGCTCTACCTGAGTAATAAAAACAAACAAATATGATCACGACTGTAATTCCCAGGCTTGGTAGATAATCTCCTCAGAGGATAGCCAGAGTCACGTCCAAACATAATATTAACATGTCCACATTTTGCATAGCAGTTAGTATTCCGTATATGGCAGGTTGCAAGCCCATTGCCTCATATAAAAAGATGTTTTTAGTTATTTAGTGTAAAAGCAAGTGTTTTAGTATTTTCTGCTTAACACATTTGTGATTAGAAAAGTGTCAATTTTTATTAAATTGTCTCTGGCTTATGGCTTGGCTTGGCTATTCTGCCAACATTTTTTTCATGATATTTCATAAAAGAGATTTTTCTTTTATCAAATTTTGAATATGCAGAAGCTAATGTAGACAGTACCGTAATGCTTAACAATTAATTATATTACAGGTTCTGAAATCTACTCGTTGGAGATGAGCAAGACCGAGGCGTTGACACAAGCCATCAGGAAATCTATAGGCATTAGAATCAAGTAAGTTCCAAATTTTTAATATTATATTCGGCTACCAAATCTATTTCTATACTTCTATACATACTATCTATACTTCTATACTAATATTATAAAGGGGAAAGTTTTGTATTTTTGTTTGTAATGAATAAACTCAAAAACTACTGGACCAATTTAAACATTTCTTTCACCATCAGAATGCTACATTGTCCCTGAGTAACATAGGCTATATTTATTACTAGAAAAAAAATAGGGATCCTACTAAAACTTCAATAATGTAACCCAAGGTGTATTAATGAATATGTTATGTTGGATTTTTACGGACGAAGTCGCGGGAAACAACTAGTATTATATAATTTAATGTTGGGGTCGACGCGGTGCGGTACCCCAGGGGTCTTACCACAATCTCTTGGGGCAATATCAAAGTAATATTTCAAAGCATGACCTATAAAAATTGTATTGAAGTAGTGTTACATGAAACTTGAAACTTTGACGTTTATGAAACACATGATGGTTTGTAAAAGCTTGTGGTGATGCCAGTGTGGGGACGCTTCTATCTGGCAGTGATCTGGATCAGTTAAGCTATCTATGGATCATTTGTAACGGCCCTTAGATAGCTCAACGGTTTCATCTGTCCAAACCAAATATTTGAATATTAAATATAATATTTGGTAAAACAATCTAATTAAACACCATTTTTACTAATATTATAAACGTGAAAGTTTGTAAGGATGTATGTTACTCTTTCACACTGAAATGGCTGAACGGATCTGGATAAAACTTGGTATACGCGTAGTTTATGACCTGGAATAGCACATAAGCTACTTTTTATCCATCATCATTATTCTCCTGCCCTTATCCCACGCTAGGTGGGGTCGGCACAACATGTTTTCCTCTTCCACTCACTCCTATCATTCGTCAACTCTGAATCTACTCCTTTTACATTCATATCATCTTTCACACAATCCAACCACTGCTTCTTCGGCCTACGTCTACTAGCGCACCCAGCTAAAGTCATACTCATAACTTGTATAATCATACTCATAAGTTGTGACACAATCGTTAAACTCTTCAGTCTCTAATGCGTTTACTTTATTAGAATCTAATGTTGCTAAATGTGAACGTGCGTTTAACTTTACATATATAAACGCAGCTAGTATTGTAAAAGCATTCAAATTACTTAATATAAAAAATACGGAAGTTGCTCCTTGTTTAGCTTATATTTTTAATAGGTGCGTTGACGAAGGAGTTTTTCCCGACCTTATGAAACATAGTAAACTCATTCCTTTGTTCAAATCTGGAAGCGAAAGAGATCCCGCTAATTATAGACCAATATCGATATTGCCCGCGCTAAGTAAAATCTTTGAAAAAATAATTCTTAATCAGCTATTATCTCACTTCAACGTTAACGGACTACTTCATAGTAATCAGTACGGATTTACCAAAGGTCGATCAACAACAGATGCAGGTATAGCTTTAATGAAACATATATTTGATGCGTGGGAGAAGTCGCAGGATGCAATCGGTGTATTCTGTAATCTGTCTAAAGCCTTCGACTGCGTGAGTCATGCAAACTTAATTTCAAAGTTAAAGTATTACGGCGTTCAAAACCAGGCCTTAGACCTTATACAGTCGTATCTATCGAATAGAGTCCAAAAAGTAGACGTTGGCGGTGAAAGGTCTTCAGGTTCAACTATTGAGATAGGGGTACCGCAGGGATCGATACTGGGTCCTTTTTTATTTCTAGTGTACGTTAATGATCTCCCATTTGTTGTAAAAGATATTTGTGACATAGTTTTATTTGCTGACGATACTTCATTAGTTTTTAAAGTTGACAGAACCAATTCGAGTTGTGACTACGTAAATGAGTCACTATCATTGGTTCTGAACTGGTTCACTGTAAATAATCTTCTGCTGAATGCTAACAAAACAAAATGTATTAAATTCACTTTGCCCAACGTAGTGCATAGGCCAACTAATATTAAAATTAATGGGGAAGCAATGAATCTTGTTGATTCTACGGTTTTCCTTGGTATCAATATTGATGCCAAACTGCAATGGGGACCACAAATCGACAAACTTTCTGGTAGGCTTAGTTCCGCTGCATATGCAGTTCGTACGATACGGTGGCTTACGGATGAAGCTACAGCTAGATTAGTTTATTTTAGCTACTTCTATAGTGTTATGTCATATGGTATAATTCTCTGGGGAAAAGCAGCGGATATACAATCAGTATTCGTATTACAAAAAAGGGCAATTCGTGCCATTTACAAAATGAAACCGAGGGACTCTTTAAAAGAAAAATTTAAAGAAATTAATATTCTCACAGTAGCGGCACAATATATATACAAAAATTTACTGTACGCTCATAAGAATAGGGATAGACTTCAGAAAAACTGCGATGTACATGGAATCAATACTAGGAACAAACATAAATTATTAATCCCTAAGTTTCGGTTACAAAAAGTGAACGGGTCATTTATGGAGAACGTGATACGTTTCTATAATAAACTTCCTATAAATGCAACTAAACTTCCTGTTAGAAAATTCAAAGCCTTCATTAAAAATAATCTCTTAAAGAAAGCATATTATAATATAAATGAATATATTGATGATAGGAACTCATGGCCCGATGTCGCTCCGCCCTCCGACAGCTAACCAATTTGCAATGTAAACGCTGTCCTTTTGTTTTATGTATTTATGTTCTGTTTTGTCTTTTGTTTTTATGTTATTATTATGAGATAATCTTGATTACATTTTTTTGTAAGAAGGATCATACAAAAAAGCGCTAGGACCGAGACGAGTTTCTTGCCTGTTCTTCTCGTACTTGGGTTAGGTTGGAATTGGCACATAGATTCACCTAGCATGTAAGACGTTTCAAAGTGATCCTTGTGATTGTACTGAATAAATATTTTTCAATTTCAATTTCAATTAACTCTTTTGGTGACATGGTTTTCATCCCTCCTCATCACGTGTCCATACCAAGCTAATCTAGCACTCTTCATCTTTTCAGTAATAGGCGCTACTTTCAGACTTCCCCTGACATACTCATTCCTTATCTTGTCCAACCGTGTCATCCCACACATCCATCTTATCATTCGCATCTCAGTAGCATGCACTCTTCTTTCATCCGTCTTCTTCATTGCCCAACACTCTGATCCATACATCGCGACAATAGCTACTTTTTATCCAAAGAGCTATTTATTTTCCCGACGTTTCGACAGGCACGTCACGTACACGCTGTCGTGGTCACGGGTAGACTAATTATTATTATTTCTTTCCCATCAGAGAAGAATCAGAGATAATAGAAGGAGAGGTGGTGGAAGTTGTGATAGAGAGAGTGAGTGGTGGTGGCGCCAGGGTCGGCAGACTCACTCTGAAGACCAGTGATATGGAAACCAATTACGACATGGGAGCCAAGATGGCCGACGCACTTTTGAAGGAAAAGGTAATTTCATCAATCCTACTGGCTGCGCCTCATCATCTTCCTGCCCTTTTCCCACATTATGTGGGGTCGGCACAACATGTGATCTTCTTCCATTTCCCTCTATCATTCGTCATCTCAGTACTCACTCCTTTCTTACCCATGTCATCTTATCATCCTACTGGCTGCGCCTGTTAAACTTTAATCTAAAACTATAGCGTCCTGTGAATAGCAATAGCCAAATTTTTTTATACCACTCCCCCTCTAAAAAGCTTGTTTTATTCACCGAAAACAGTGAAAATATCACTTTTACTCACTGTTTTGGTGTTTGAATTTAGAAGACCAATATATTTGGACTCCATCTCAATGCTATACAAACTCCTTATTCAAATAACTCCTCGAGCTTTGATTGGTTGACATTTTCGAAAAGGAGTTTATTTTTTTCTTTTTCTTGGAGTCACGGTATAAAGTATCGTATGCAACTCTTGAATAAAACTGATTTATATCTTACTCGTGACTCATCTATGGCCTTCGCTTTAAATCCGTCCTTTATTCACTAGTTGCCTAATATACTATTATTATGCAATTATTACTTACTTATTAAATCATTAAGGCTACGCCTGCTAATGTTGGACTACTTACTTTGAGACAAAAAAAAACATACAAAAAGAATTGAGAACCTCCTTTTGTAATCGTTTAAAAAATGATTTTTTTTCTTTTTTATACTTATGCGATCAGAACACATTATTAGTATTAAACTGATATTTATCGCGTTTTATTTACCTATTTTTCCACAGGTTTCCATTGTTTTAACGTCGGAAAAAATTGGTAAATGAAACGCGATAAATACCCGTTTAAAACTAATAATGTGTTCTGTCTGATCGCATAAGTATAAAAAAGTCTGTCTTTACTTAAGTAAAGAGTAACGCTGTCTTTGTAATAATGTTAGGGGTCAAGGAACTATTGCAAACTTAAGTTCTGTTATAGGTACAAGCAGGTGACGTCATCACCATAGACAAAGCGACTGGTAAGATCCACAAGCTCGGCAGAAGTTTCTCCCGCGCTCGCGATTATGATGCTACAGGTAAATAATAATAATGATTATTTATAATTATATATATTGTGTATATTATTTACTGCGCTCGAAAACACAAATCGCGGATGTCGGACAACAAGCGGGTAGATTAAAATGGGATTGGGCGGGCCACGTCTGCCGCATGTCGGATGCGTTATGGCCTAAAGCCACCACGGAGTGGACGCCTCTGAACGGGAAACGACCTCGCGGCAGACCAAGGCGGAGGTGGAGGGACGAAATTGATGCCTACTTGAAGGACTGGTCCACGGTAGCCCAAAACCGTGATGAGTGAAGAGAAGGAAGGGAGGCCTTTGCCCTGCAGTGGGACACTACAGGCTCTTAATAATAATAATAATAATAATATTATTTACTAGCTTCTGCCCACGGCTTTGCCCGCGTGGTACCTTGAAAAACAAAAACAGACCTATCCCACAGGAACCGTACATTTTTCCGGGATAAAAAGTAGCCTATGTGCTATTCCAGACTATAATCTATATCTGTGCCAAATTTCATTCAGATCCGTTCAGCCGTTTCAGCGTGAAAGAGTAAAATATACATCCATACATTCTTACAAACTTTCGCGTTTAATCCTACTAATATTATAAACGTGAAAGTTTGTAAGAATATATGGATGGATGGATGTATGTTTGTTACTCTTTCACGCTAAAACGGCTGAACGGATCAGAATGAAATTTGGCACAGATATAGATTATGGTCTAGAATAACACATAGGCTACTTTTTATCCCGGAAAAATGAATGGTTCCCGTGGGATATGTGTTTTTGTTTTTCAAGGTATAAAGCGGGCGAAGCCGCGGGCGGAAGCTAGTATTATATAATATTTAGTAGGATATCAGTTATCTAGTACCCATAACACAAGCTTTGAGTAGCTTACTTTGGGGCTAGATGACGCTGTGTGGATTGTCCTGGACTGTGTGAGTGTGGACCATTATTTATTTATTTATTGACTAGCTGACCCGGCAGACTTCGTACTTATTTAGAAAACATTTGTATGGGAAATAGAAAAGGGCTATTTTTAGGGTTTTCCCGGCAGTTATTCGAATTTTTCTTACCTTTTAAACCTTCTCTAGACCTCCACGAACATTTCAAGACCAAGATAAGATAAATCCGTTTTGCCGTTCTCGAGTTTTAGCGAGACTAACGAACAGCAATTCATTTTTATATTATATGAGATGTATAATGTTTTCGACAGGCCAGCAGGCCCGCTTCGTGCAGTGTCCGGAGGGCGAGCTGCAGAAACGGAAGGAAGTGGTCCACACTGTCACGCTGCACGAGGTGGACGTCATAAATTCCAGGAGTCATGGCTTCCTGGCTCTCTTCTCCGGTGAGCACTTCTCTCTCTCTCTCTCTCTTCCTTTCTTCCCGACTATTTCAACCCACATGGTGGTGGGCAGGGTTGATATGATTTAAATCAAGTGGTTTTAAAAAAAAATCATTGATTTCAATAAATTTTTACTGTAACCAAATCAGCCAAAAAGTGTCATGGGGAAATTAATTAATTATTAACAGTGACGTAATTTATGGATGAAGGACAAAGCATTTTATATTTGTTTAATATTTTTGCAGCCAATTCATCATCATCTTCCTGCCCTTTTCCCACGTTATGTGGTCGGCACAACATGTGATCTTCTTCCATCTCCCTCTATCATTCGTCATCTCAGTACTCACTCCTTTCCTACCCATGTCATCTTTCACACAGTCCATCCATCTTTTCTTCGTCCTACC
Organism: Cosmorhoe ocellata; assembly: GCA_963675405.1. Lineage (NCBI taxonomy): Eukaryota > Metazoa > Arthropoda > Insecta > Lepidoptera > Geometridae > Cosmorhoe > Cosmorhoe ocellata. The sequence goes on from OY776273.1 coordinate 3,578,963, forward strand.
TCTCCCCCTGTATCCATCCACATTCATACCTAACACTCTCCTCGTCACATGACATTCATCTCTCCTCATAACATGTCCATACCACGCTAACCTATTACTCCTCATCTTTTCTGTTACCGGTGCCACTTTCAGACTTCCTCTAATAATCTTTGCAGCCAATTAATAAATATAATTTTCAGGTGACACCGGTGAAATTAAATCTGAGATTCGCGAACAGATTAATAGCAAAGTGGCGGAGTGGCGGGAAGAGGGAAAGGCGGAGATGATACCCGGCGTGCTCTTTATTGACGAGGTCATTTATAATTAGTAGACATAGACGTAAAAACATATAGACATAGACATGTAGACATATACATATAGACAAGACATATAGATATAGACGTATAGACATAGACAATAGGCATATACATATAGACAAGATACACTGGGTGTTACCAGACTGCTACTGCAAATTTATCGCGTTTTATTTACCTATTTTTTCCCGTCGTTTCGACAGGTGTCCACACTATCGTGGTCACGGGTAGACGGGTAGTAAAATAGGTAAATAAAACGCGATAAATACACATTTAATACTAATAATAATGTGTTCAAATCGCGTAAGTTTAAAAATATATACTACAGAAAACTTAGGGGGGTTAAAGTACCCATCAATATAAACAACTTTGTCTAAGAAACCAACACTTATTGTACAGCGCCTCTAGCGGATAGTTGGGTAACAAAACGTCACGTAGTTAACTATCCTACGTCACAGCGAACTACAGCGACTGTAATTTGCGCTTCATTCATTTGGTACCGTGAGTAACAATTTTGAAAGATGTCATAGTAACGTACTATTACTACTGTAGTGACGTCAGCCGATCTAAATGTAACAACTCATGGTAGACGTACTGTACAGGCTCTAAGAAGCAGATTGTAATATTATTCTCTCCGCAGGCTCACATGCTCGATATCGAGTGCTTCTCATTCCTGAATCGCGCGCTGGAGTCGGAGACGGCGCCCGTGGTGATGATGGCCACCAACCGCGGCATCACCAGGATCCGCGGCACCAACTACCGCAGCCCGCACGGCATCCCGCTCGACCTACTCGACAGGATGATTATAGTGCCCACAGCGCCATACTCCCACCAGGAGTTGAGGGAGATATTGAATATTAGGTAATCCTATCCTACTAATCTATCCTATCTACTATTTAATTAATCTATCCTACTAGCTGTACTGGCACCAGGAGTTGAAGGAGATATTGAATATTAGGTAATCCTATCCTACTAATCTATCCTACTAGCTGTACTCGCACCAGGAGTTGAGGGAGATATTGAATATTAGGTAATCCTATCCTACTAATCTATCCTACTAGCCGTACTCCCACCAGGAGTTGAGGGAGATATTGAATATTAGGTAATCCTATCCTACTAATCTATCCTACTAGCTGTACTCCCACCAGGAGTTGAGGGAGATATTGAATATTAGGTAATCCTATCCTACTAATCTATCCTATCTACTATTTAATTAATCTATCCTACTAGCCATACTCCCACCAGGAGTTGAGGGAGATATTGAATATTAGGTAATCCTATCCTACTAATCTATCCTATCTACTATTTAATTAATCTATCCTACTAGCTGTACTGGCACCAGGAGTTGAAGGAGATATTGAATATTAGGTAATCCTATCCTACTAATCTATCCTACTAGCTGTACTCGCACCAGGAGTTGAGGGAGATATTGAATATTAGGTAATCCTATCCTACTAATCTATCCTACTAGCCGTACTCCCACCAGGAGTTGAGGGAGATATTGAATATTAGGTAATCCTATCCTACTAATCTATCCTACTAGCTGTACTCCCACCAGGAGTTGAGGGAGATATTGAATATTAGGTAATCCTATCCTACTAATCTATCCTATCTACTATTTAATTAATCTATCCTACTAGCCATACTCCCACCAGGAGTTGAGGGAGATATTGAATATTAGGTAATCCTATCCTACTAATCTATCCTATCTACTATTTAATTAATCTATCCTACTAGCTGTACTGGCACCAGGAGTTGAAGGAGATATTGAATATTAGGTAATCCTATCCTACTAATCTATCCTACTAGCTGTACTCGCACCAGGAGTTGAGGGAGATATTGAATATTAGGTAATCCTATCCTACTAATCTATCCTACTAGCCGTACTCCCACCAGGAGTTGAGGGAGATATTGAATATTAGGTAATCCTATCCTACTAATCTATCCTACTAGCTGTACTCCCACCAGGAGTTGAGGGAGATATTGAATATTAGGTAATCCTATCCTACTAATCTATCCTATCTACTATTTAATTAATCTATCCTACTAGCCATACTCCCACCAGGAGTTGAGGGAGATATTGAATATTAGGTAATCCTATCCTACTAATCTATCCTATCTACTATTTAATTAATCTATCCTACTAGCCGTACTCCCACCAGGAGTTGAGGGAGATATTGAATATTAGGTAATCTAAATACGAGTATATTATACAACTCAAAGATGACTAACTGACTGGCATAGTGATCTATCAACGCACAGCCCAAACCATTGGACGGATCGGGCTGAAATTAGGCATGCAGGTAGATGTTATGACGTAGGCATCCGCTAAGAAAGGATTTTGATTAATTCTACCCCCAAGGAGATAAAATAGGGGATGAAAGTTTGTATGAAAAGTAGCGATAATCGACATTCACGCGGGCGAAGCTGCGGGTATCAGCTCCTTAATTTATAATCATCATAAAAATAATTTCCACCCGAGTTGAGAGATATTAAATATTAGGTAATTGATTTATAGTATGTATATTAACAACTGAAATTGAAATTGAAAAATATTTTATTCAATAAAATCACTAGGATCACTTTGAAATGTCTTACATGCTAGGTGAATCTATGTGCCAATTCCAACCTAACCCAAGTACGAGAAGAACAGGCGAAAAACTCCTCTCGGTCCAAGCGCTTTTTTAAATGATTCTTCTTACAAAAAATGTAATCGAGATACCTAATAATAATAATAACTTGTAACAAAAGACAAAACAAACATTAAAATATAACACATAAATACAAAATTAAAAGTTTAAAATACCTCCCGACATCTAAACCTTACCATAACATGTCGTATTTAAAGTCATGGTTACTTTAACATGTTCTTTCAATATCATTGAAGTAACACGGAACCAAATTTCGAATCGATCGGACATAACGACGATTTGACGACCTCTGTGGCGCAGCGGGCGAGAGTCCGCCTGCGACGCAAGAGGTTGCGGGTTCGATTCCCGCCGCGGAACAAATTTGTGTACGATCTGCAGAAATTTGTTCCGTTGGTCTGGGTGTTTTCTATGTATAATAAAAAATATCTATCTTTGTATATAATGTATTTAATTAAATATATCAGTTATCTAGTACCCATAACACAAGCTTTGAGTAGCTTACTTTGGGGCTAGGTGATGCTGTGTGGATTGTCCAGCATTATTTATTTATTTATTTATTTATTTATAAGTCAGTCAGATCCCCTCATCAACTAGAAAAGAGCTGATGATCTACAAAACAGATTTTCATGAAACATGGCTAAGAACACTCGGGATAAAATTATCTCTCGGGATAGATTATTAAAAAGTAATATAACGCGTACGTAGTCGCTGGTATCAGTTAGTATTGTAATTAATTTTTGTTTAAAGATGCGAGGAAGAAGATTGTCAGATGTCGAACGATGCTTTGACAGTATTAACAAGAGTGGCGACAGAAACCTCCCTGCGGTACGCCATACAACTGATCACTACAGCGTCGCTGGTCGCTAAACGGAGGAAGGCTAGCGAGGTAATATATATTATCCCATCAATAATCTATACTAATATTGAGGAGCGCTGGTGGTGTAGTGGTGGCACCCCTGCCTCACGATCCGAAGGTCGTGGGTTCAAACCTGGTCGTGATCAATGAGTTTTTCCATTCGAAAAATTTATGTGCGCAATGCCAGTGCTCTTAAACGGTGAAGGAAAACATCGTGAGGAAACCGGCATACCCTAGAACCAAACATTTGAAGATGTGTCATAGGTTAGTATTCTTATAAGCGGCGATGGGTTTGCAACCTGTCACCTACGGAATACTATCCGCTGTGCCAAATATGTTTGGACGTGCTGACTCTTTAGATATCCTCAAAGATCTAAGTAACTAGAGATCTGAGGAGATACCTACCGAGCCTGGGGATTACAGTCGTGTGAGTGTTTTTTAACTCCTGAATTGTCTCCAGGTGAACATGGAAGATGTGAAGAAGGTATACTCTCTGTTCCTGGATGAGCATCGGTCAGAACAGTTCCTGAAGGAATACCAGGATGAGTTCATGTTCAATGATGGATCTGGAGGTATGTATAATCAGCTCTGCTTAATAAGAGTTTTGATAATATTTATTATGTCTGATTTATAACTAGCTTCCGCCCACGGCTTCGCCCGCGTGGTACCTAGAAAAACAAATCTATCCCACGGGAACCATACACTTTTCCGGGATAAAGATAATTTATTTATATTAAACATTGAAACACATAAAGACTAACAATTTCAAAATATACAGCGATAATTTCATTAATTAATATACATAACTTAAAATATACAAAAATAAAAATTTTGGGCCATTGTTATATTATAGTTGAAAAAAAAAAATTGTACTTACATAAAACAAAATTATTAATATAATATTAAAAATAAAATAAAAAGTAGCCTATATGCTTTTCCAGGCTATAATCTATATCAGTGCCGAATTTCATCCAGATCCGTTCAGCCGTTTTAGCGTGAAAGAGTAACAACCATACATCCATACGAAATTTTATTCATTTGGTACCTGGATGACCGAGCTTTTTTTTGTAAACGACGTTTACTAAATTGAAACCTAGCTAGATCGATTTATCATCCCCGAAACTATCAGCATACTAAATTTCATGAAAATCGTTGGAGCCGTTTCCGAGATTCAGATTATCTATAAGTATCTATATCTATATAAGAGCTTGACCTGACTGATTGATCATCGCCGAGCCGAAACCGCTGAAGCTAGAAAGCTGAAATTTGGAAGGTGGTTTCCTTTTATAACAAAACCACCCACTAAGGCGGGATTTTTGGAACTTCTACCTCTAAGAGGGTGAAAAAGGGTGAAAACGTTAGTATGAAACTTTTTAACGCGTGGAGCGATTTTCATGAAACTTTGTTTGTGCACTGTAAATGCAAAATGAATGAACACGTGTTTCAGGATTTTTCAATATAATCTTCAAAAAGGGGTCAAATGTGGGGTCAATGTTTGTATGGGAACTTTTTAACGGGTGGTGCGATTGGTCTGAAATTTTGTTTGTGTACTTTAAATGCAAAATGAATGAATACGTGTTTCAGGATTTTTCAATATAACCTTCAAAAAGGGGTCAAATGTGGGGTCAATGTTTGTATGGGAACTTTTTAATGGGTGGTGCGATTGGTGTGAAACTTTGTTTTTTGTACTGTAAATGCAAAATGAATAGACACGTATTTCTGGATATTTCAAAATAACCCTCTAAAAAGGGTAAAAGTCAAAGTTATGTATGGAATTTTTTTATAAGTGTGATTTGTTTAAAACTCAGTAAGTATAGATAATTTAAGTGAACGAAGTCGCGAGCGGGACAGCTAGTTACTTACATATAATACAAGAATTGAAAGAAAGGTATAAGATTTATCCTTTGGGATGTTGAAATTAAAAATAGCTTAAATGATTGATTCAGGCGTGACTTTGCGGAAATCCATTACAGATACTGAAAAGGACGGAAATGTCTAGTACTTTCCCGCTAAACTATTAGCTTAACATCACAAACTCAAATAGAAATTCGCCTCGTGTTTTGCTTCTCCACGAAGCATCCTCAGGACCGTTGACTCGCTCGCACTGGTGTTGCTCCACCGAGCACAGAAACGTCTCTTCTTAACTTTCCAAAAAATTAAAAAACTTCTTAACTTCTCTAACTTTTTATCCCGGAAAACGTACGGTTCCAGTGGGCCTTTTTTTTGTTTTTCAAAGTACCACGCGGGCGACGCCGTGGGTTGAAGCTAGTCTATACTAATATTACAAATCAAATATTATTACAGTTTTAAGATTTATACTTTTAAGTTAACTTAAACTTGAATTGATAGCAAAGTAACCTTTAGTTTTATGAGTAAAAGTATCAATGGTACCTACTTATCTGTCTAATAAAGTATAAAGAGGAATAAACTCAAAAACTACTGGTCCGATTTAAAAACTTCTTTCACCGTTAGAATGCTACGTTATCCCTGAATAACATAGGCTAGATTTTATGTAGGTACCTCGCGAGCAAAGCCGCGAACGGAAGCTAGTTATTTATAAATTTAATTTTGTATTGTTTTTAAGAGCGCTGGTGGTGTAGTGGTAGCACCCCGGCTTCACGATCCAAAGGTCGTGGGTTCAAACCTGGTCGTGCACCAATGAGTTTTTCCATTCGAAAAATTTATGTGCGCAATGCCAGTGCTCTTAAACGGTGAAGGAAAACATCGTGAGGAAACCGGCATACCCTAGAATCAAAAATTCGAAAGTGTGTATTCTTATAAACGGCGATGGGCTTGCAACCTGTCACGTACGGAATACTAACTACTGTGCAAATTGTGGGCATGTACCAAATGTCATGTTTGGACTTGCCTCTGACTACCCCCTTTAGATATCCTCAAAAGATTTAAGTAACCAAAGATCTGAAGAGATATCTACCGAGCCCGGGGATTACAGTCGTGATCATATTTATTTTATTTTATTTTTTTGTTTTTCAGATGCTCCACAAGTGATGGAGGTGTCGTAATGGCGGCGACTTCAATATTGAAACAAACACGGCAATTACACTCACACATTCCGACAGAACTATTGAAATTTGAACTGGACAACGTCTGTCGGATATGCTTTATTCACTTTGTGTGTTTAAACTATATCTTAGTCACTTTTGTGTGTATAAAAACGGATAAGTAAACTGATTTATTCGTACAAAATGTGGGCATGTGCCAAATGTAATGGGTTTACGTGCCTCTGACTACTAATTAATCTTAAAATCTAACTACTAGTATATGTATATTATTATTATCTAGTAGTATAGTGCACGAAAAGAGTGCCTTTCACCACACTGGCTAGAAATAACTTTAACAGAAGTAGTATTCTCATGTGAACTTTATACAGTGAACGCAAAAAACAGGAAGCATTACTTGATAGGAAATATCCGCGAAACTCGACACCAAATTTCACACATGGAAACTCCTTCGTGGATTTGCCCAAAATTGATTAATGTTCACTTTGTTCTCGCTACGTTTGTGAATTTTTGATACTTAAAATTTTTTGGCATTATTGACAAGCCCCGCCTACCAGAGTACATTTTGTGAGGTAATTTTTTAGCTCAAAGAATGCTTGTGTCCATGTATTATCCGTTCACTGACTTTATATCAGTAATTTTTGTTTAGCATATCTAAGAAAGATAAATAGGTTAATAGTGAGTGTATTTTGTCTTCTAGGAAATGCTTTAATTTGGATTAATATGAGAAGATTTTATGTTATATCCAATAATGATAAGATAGTTTAAGTTTTCTTTAATAAAATTACACACGAAAATATGTATTTTATTTACAACTAGCTTCCACCCACGGCTTCGCCCGCGTGGTACCTTGAAAAACAAAAACAAATCTATCCCGCGGGAACCTTATATTTTTCCGGGATAAAATGTAGCCTATGTGTTATCCCAGACCATAATCTATAGCTGTGCCAAATTTCATTCAGATCCGTTCAGCCGTTTTAGCGTGAAAGAGTAACAAACATACATACATCCATCCATCCATCCATACATTCTTACAAACTTTCGCGTTTATAATATTAAGTAGGACTAGCTGATACCCGCGATTTCGTAAGCGTTAGTTTACTTTTAAGAGTAGTACCTACCTACGTAGTTTGAACCTAAGCCCAGGGGCCTGACCACGAATTCATCCAGAATGGTTCCGTTTTAGGTTCGTCTCGTTTCGAGTATGCTGCTACAATACTCATAATCGCACCGCGTAATCTAAAAACGTTACTGTTTTACACCCGCTTAGTGCTGCGAAAGAACGAATGTTTTCATCTATTATCGCGCGCAGATTTTTGGGTATCTGTGAATACTACCAAAAGCAGAGCGAGACAAAGCTAGCATTTCGTATGGCGTTGTCACTTTTGCACTAGCGAGGAAATGCGTTCCGGAACACGCATTTATATTATCAGGTTTATAACTTTTCTTTTCAATAAAATACATTTAATTACGTTAAAAACATATTTAATTAAACTAATCAGATATTAAAATGTTCAAAAGAAATTCCTTAATCTGAACATAATACATTCTGTGATATGTTTTGTAAAAAATGTAATACAATATTTTTTTAAAAGAGTCTTTCGTGACGCTTTCACCATTGCGTATAGCGGAATAGATTTTACGTCAAAAGCCGATGTCAACTTCAGCGCTAAAATATTTAGAAAAAAAAAACAAAAAAAGGCGGTTAGGTTAGGTTAGATTATAGAAAACGGAAGAAATTAATTTACGCAAGACTAGGCAGTAAGATCTATGACTATAAGCCTGCTCAATAAATGAGCGAATAATTTAACAACAAAACAAAAAAGCTAAAATATTTATTTTGTATTTACTAGAAACATTATCTAAAAGATTACTACATAACTAAAAGGGCAGATAGACGTCCTATGGGAGTTTTTAAACTCTCATAAGAGTCCTAGCTACAGCATACAATCGATCTCTTCTGGCAAAAAAAGTAGAAAAATTGCTACCCCCTTGTGCACGGAGCCCATAAAGAATGGCATGATTGTTCTAGTAATAGTATCTACCTAAATAAATACATATGTAGCACACACATATGGCACCTTCTGCGCCTGGAGCGATGCGCTCGGCGCGGCGCCCGCGGCCGGCATCGAGAACCACCTATCGCAGGAGTCTGCACGACGCGCACTCGTGGAGTCACGGATGAGAGCCGAGCCTACCGTAAGGGCTTGCACCGCTCTAGAAAATATCCCTAATACCTACCCTTGAAAGTATTGAAAGGTAGCCCTTTCAAATGGATATACTTAGCACAGAGCGGTTTTGTGCAGAATAAACAAGCCAGTACATGAGTGCATAAATTTTATATAAAAACTTGTTAACATGACATAATATTTAAGTAGCATTTTAATAATTATAAAATATGAAAGATCATTTGTATGTTTTTTTGGTGATTGATCTGACTAATTTCAAATTTAAGGAGTAGGTAGGTAGTTACGCTTGAAGTTACGCTCTTCATGAAGTGTAGATAGGCTGTTTATGGCATAGGTAGGTACTTTGTTGTGTGCAATCTTTGCACCCTAGAACAGACTTCTATAGGTGTATATTAAGTTTGTGGTGAAATCTGAAACAAGTTATTGGAATTTATAATACAATCAACTTACTCTGTTTTTATCCTATTTATTTCTTGATGGTTGGTAAGTAGAGTATATTTTTGCCTCATCCGTGCAGAATTCCAGCATGCAGTTACTTCTTCAATAGCAGATGAGACAGTTTGCTGTGTCACAGCTAAATAAAACGATAAAGCAGTTAGTAGGTACTTTTATATAAATATATATTGTAAGTAAATATAAGAAAATGTGTTTGTATGAAAAATAGAACACACATTATTTCTTTAGGCATTTACTAAAATAAACTTTTGTAGGTATTTACTTACCTAAGTACTATGTTTCTATATTTTGTGGGAGTGTCATGTGTTGCCGTAGTTAATCGCAGATACTGGGAGTCGGTTCCTGCGTAAGTCTGTATCGTTTCAAACTTAAAAAATTATCAAATTAAAAGGATCATTTTCTATTCGTAAAACTAAATGACGCCGCTTTCTAGTGAAGTTTTCTTTGGAGTTATCCGTTTCCAAGAAGTCGAACAATTCGAACTCGTTTGCCATCTACAAGAAAACCATATGAATACCATTTGGGTCAGTACGTAGGTATACATATCTAGTTACTAGGTACTTACAACTTCTTTTCAATATTTTTTTATTTACTCTTTTAGCGTAAAGACTGGCTAGGAAACACAATAGGTGGCAACAAATAATACACGTACCTGTGTAGGTAATGTAAAACACTGGTAAAACCATTAAACCATTCGAAGTCATATAAACATTTTTTTTTTTTTCATATAAACAACTAGGTATTTGAGAAAACGCCCCAGCCGCCTTTTTTGACGTGCGTGCCGCGGGCGATGCATAGGAGACGATAACGGTGTTGTATTGTATCCTCTTGCTGCATTAATTAAATAATCCCAGCCGAAATAATATTGAATCCGCCGAGAAAAAGTAGCTTCTCCGCAGTAATATCACACAGCTAACAGTACTACTGGCTGTCAAAAGATACTTCGTGGTGCGGTTTTCTAAGGGTTTGAATGAACGATTTCATGCCGCCGTCACCAAAACCGCTGGTTTTACCATTACTAATTTGGTCTTATATTTTAGAGATCATGGTACGAAATAACAATGTAGGTAATACTAATTCGGTAATGTATTATGAATTCGCAGTCAGGCCCCTGTACGTCTACCATGAGTTGTCACATTTAGATCGGCTGACGTCACTACAGCAGTAATAGTACGTTACTATGACATCTGTCCAAATTGTTACTCATGGTACCAAATTCTAAGCAAATGATTGAAGCGCAAACTACAGTCGCTGTAGTACGCTGTGACGTAGGATAGTTAACTAGGGCAGATGACCCGTTTGTGGCCATTTTAAGAGTTTTGTCCACCTTGAGGCTTTCTTACCTTATAGCTGTAATAGCAAAATGCATTATTTTTGTAAAAAGTTGTTAAAAATATATTAATGAATCCTAACTTAATCATTTTTTTAGAAAAAGTCGAATAGTTTACTAAATATACAAATAATAACAAAAAAAGTCATTTCGTGCCATTTATGGCCAGATTTACCCCATTTCTGGCCACCATCATGTGCCAGTTTTGGCCATCAAGAATAAAACACAAATAATTGAATTTTAGTTGAGTTTTTATTATGAAATTGGTGGAATGATTTTATGTTAATGTTTTATTAACATATAATCATGTTTCCTTGAACAAAAAGAAAACAAAAAAGTTATTATTACAAATTCAAATTCAAATTCAAAGTATTTATTGCATTCATGAGCCATATACAATACACATGTATTGTATACATCTAACATGGGCCCGGGTGGGGCACGGCAACTAAAATAAAATAATAGAGACAATATTCACAGAAAAACTTAGACAATAGAATATAGAATTTTAACATAAACAGTTTCCTCTTAGTAATATAAAATAATTGTGGCATTTAATGCCTTTACAAAATAACAAAAAAGTAACTATAAGGTAGTATTGTAGGAATGGGAACTTATAGGTAGGTGGTTAATTAAGTCTTAGCAGTAAGTACATTTTAATTGCTATGTGAATAAAGTTTAGGGTAGGTTTAGGTAGTTATTATAAAGTATATAGTATTATATTAAGTATTCTAAGGTAGTATGTAGGAACTTTTATGTAGGTAGGTAGATAAATAAGTATTAGCAGTTGTAATACATTATAATGCTATGTAGGTAAATAAAGTACCTATTAGGTAGGTCTATCTAGGTAATAATTATGCTAGTATTAGTTTTAAGTTAAATAGGTGTTCTCTTTTGTGTTAGTGTAGTTAGGGTAGAATTTATGTTTACTTATTCCTATATTATATTAGGTGCTTAAAATAGCAAGTACTTACCTAAGTATTATATTTATCTGCATACTATTTTATTTACATTTTCGTCAAAAAATTCTTTTACTGTATAAAAACTATTTTGAATTAAATATTTTTTTAAAAGCAGTTTAAACCTATGTAATTTATTTTCATTTTGAATGTATTGAGGTATATTATTGTAGATTTTGATAGACATTGCATATGGGCCAGAGTGTAACATTTGTAGTCTTGAGAATGGAAAAGCTAGTTTATTTTGTGGCCGGAGGTTTATTGGGCGGGAATATATTTGGAACAGATGTATATTCTTTTTAACAAATACACCTACTTCTAATATATAAATAGAGGTTAATGTGAGTATATTTTCTTTTATGAAGTAAGGTTTACAGCTAACTATTGAATCTAAATTATGGATTATACGGAGGCATCTTTTTTGGAGGGTAAATAACTTTATGGAATCTGTACTATTTCCCCAGAGTACAATGCCATATTGAAGCCAGGCATGTGCATAAGCGTAGTATGCACAGGTTGCTGTTTTAATGTCTGTTGATATTTTAAGTTGATATAGGGCATAAGTGAATCTTGCTATTTTGGATGCAATTTTATTGATATGTGTTTTCCAGTTAATATTTGAGTCTATATGTATTCCTAGAAGGGGATAAGTGCTTAAACATTCAAGTGGGGTATTATTGAGTTGATAATTAATTGCTAATGGTGCTTTTTGATAGGGGTAGAACTGCATAAGTTTTGTTTTTTTTAAGTTTAATTGGAGATTATGTTCATCTAACCAAGTTATTATTTTTAAAAATGCTGCATTAAGGAGATTATTTAAGTATAAGTTAGTTGTGCATGGTAAAACTACTGATATGTCATCTGCAAATAATATGCAAGGGTTATCTATGACTTTTGGTAAATCATTTATGTATATAAGAAATAGTATGCATCCAAGGACACTGCCTTGAGGTATTGATTTGGTGATACTAATTTTTTTAGATTTAAATTTGGTTATATTTCCGGTTGTATAATTATGGTGTTCTATTTCGACATATTGCATACGATTTTGAAGATAGGAAACAAACCACTCATAGACCAAACCTCTAATACCAATACCTTTAAGTTTTTTTAATAATATGCTATATAAGACCCTATCATAGGCTTTGCTCATGTCCAACAGGATACCCACAGCATATTTTTTATCGTTTATTATATTTAGAATCTCATTAATGAATTTATATACAGCAAGTGATGTTGATCTATTTTTCCTAAAACCGTTTTGACAATCATTAAATATTTTAAATTTTTCACAAAAAGAGTATAGACGGTTTGACATAGCACTTTCTAATATTTTTGAAAATGTTGGCAATAGTGATATTGGTCGATAGTTATTTGGGTCGAGTTGGTCTTCTTTTTTATGGAGAGGTTTAACAAGTGAAATTTTCATAGAATCTGGGACTATTCCCTCTGCAAAGGATTGATTTATCAATGATGTTAGAGGTAAGATTAATTCTTTTGTACATTTTTTTATAAGCATTGGCATAGTTCATCATGGCCACAACTGTGTTTGTTTTTTAAATTTTGTATTATTTTTGCGATTTCCTGAGGAGTGACTGGTTCTAGGTACATTGAGTTTTTGGTTTAAACGATTACAACTTGGCCCATTGGTTTTTGTATATTGCTGTTTTCGCCCACTGTTGAGAAAAATTTATTAAATGAGCTTGCAATTATTGTTGGATCTTCTATTAGATTGTTATTGATTCTTAGTTTTATATTTTTTTTATTTTTTGAAGGATGTTTGTTTGTTTGTTCTTTTACAATATGCCACATGGTTTTGACAATATTATCAGAGCTTTTGATTTTTTTAATATTTTGCAGTTTTTTTGATATTCTGACCGTTTTCTTTAATATTTTTCCATATTTTTTATATTTAGTTTTCAGGATAGGATCATTACTGTATGTTGTTGTTTACAATAATAATAATACAAATTATACATACTAATTACTTTTAATACATAGTAACACATTTAATATATAGTTAATACAAATTAGGTACACACTGAGATCACTTTTATAGGCAACTTAATATAACCTTTTATATTAAATACTTAATTAAATTTAAATATTCTATAAAAAAATATATTCTTAAAATTATTATTATTTATTATATTATTTATATATATTATATTGTATCATTCTTAAAATTATCAATTCTTATTTCTTAAAATTAAATATTATTTTCACGTGATCTTGTTTCTTCGTAATCGATCCACTTTTTATAGGAGGCATAACAAACACTGCAAATAAACAGAAAATATCAGAACACTTGAATAATAATATTAAAACTACATGGCAAAAGAAGTGGCCAGAAATGGGGTTTCCTTGTACCCACTTTTGGCCACCAACGTGGCCAAATATGGAGAATTTCGTCATTTTTTGTGCCATTTGTGGCCACCTACAAATAACTAACTTCTGAAATACTTAGCAAATAAATTGTTTTAATTCTACCTAAATAATATATTTTTAATATACAATTAACAAAAACATTAACTAAATAAAACAAGATTTCGAAAATAACAATTGATTACTCACCCGCTCGCCTTATTATTTTTGCTAAGAAAACTGCTTATTGCACGACCGGATGGAAAAAAGGCGTGTTATGTCAAAGAGAATTTTGACACATGATTTTTGTCAACGGCAGCAGTGCTGCCATTACTTAATGTTATAGGAACCGTACTCAGCAAAAAAAATAAATGATCTAAGCCTTATTTACAGCGGTTTGAAGTCCTAGATGGCCAGAAAGGGCCCGGTGGCCACAAACGGGTCATCTGCCCTACGTGACGTTTTAGTACCCAACTATCCGCTAGAGGCGCTGTACAAGTTTTCATACATTTTTTTAACTACAGTCGCTAGCGAGTGTAGTTTGAAAACTCGTGGTAGACCTACAGTACTATTTCATATACAGTCGTGGTCAACTAATTAGGGACACTCTTTGGTTAAACCGAATTGTGAATTTATTTTTTATTTTCCAACGAGTCTAAACCATATTCCATATCTCTTACATGTAAGTATAATTAGTCATTTATGTGCCCGATTATACAAACAATAACAACTTCTTAAACATTAAACCTCTTTACAGTATAGCTGATAGATTATCGTAGTGCTATTTGTTCAAATAATGCTGGCTGGCCATTTAATTAGGGACACTGAGATATTGCGTTCTATTTTCAAAATTTGAATCTCAATACTTTTTTACTTCTTCTCTTATTGTTTCGTGGTAGTTTTGGCGGCAATCCCGATATTTATTTTAAGTTTTGAAAAATATTTTGAAGAAAAATGGGTAAAAATAAAAGTTGCGATCCAACACTACGAAAAATTATCATGAAGTTTGTTGTCGAGCATGGTTGGCCATACCGAAGGATAGCAGAACATTTAAATTGTTCAAAAACTATGGTATACAATGCAGTGCAACATGTCAGACGCAATAACACAGATTTAAATGTGCCCAGAACAAAAAGATCGAGAAAAACAACTCCGCAAGAAGATAGAATGATAGCCAGGTTAGCTAAGAAAGATCCGTTTCTAGGCTCTATTTTAATTAAACACGAAGTGTTTGGGACAGACGAAAGAGCTGGTGTCTCAGCTAGGACCGTTCGACGACGTCTGGTAGAAGCAGGGTTGTTCGGAAGAGTGGCTCGCAAAGTACCGTTGTTGAAGAAAGAACATAGAAATGCTCGTTTGGCGTTTGCACGTAAATATGGACATTGGACCTACGCCCAATGGCAACATGTATTATTCTCTGACGAGACCAAGGTTAATTTGATTTCTTCAGATGGAAGGCAATACGTACGGCGTCCAGTAAAAGCGGAAATGAATCCAAGATTCACAAAAAAGCAGGTGAAACATGGCGGTGGAAACATTAAAATGTGGGGTTCATTTTCTGGACGTGGAGTGGGACCTGTGAGGAAAGTTCAGGGTAACTTAGACCAACATCAATACAAGGCAATATTGGAGGAAACGATGCTTCCCTATGCTGAGGAGCATCTCCCTATTATATGGACGTTTCAGCATGATAACGACCCAAAACATACCGCCCGTTCAGTCAAGTCGTTTCTTACCAGTCAGTCAGTATCGGTGCTAGATTGGCCAGCAAATAGCCCGGACCTTAACCCAATCGAGCACCTTTGGCACGAAATCAAGAAAAAAGTAGCCACTTATCGTACCACAACTTTAGATGAACTTAATGAAGCTTTTTGTGAGGCATGGGCAAACATTCCTGTCGAAACATGCCAGAAACTGATAATGTCTATGCCACATCGGTGTCAAGCGGTAATTACTAACAAAGGTTTTGCTACTGGGTACTGATTTTACACGTAATAAAATGGAGCTGTTAAAGATATTATAATACTGCAGATTATTAGTTTTGTTTAACTCTATTTTTCATTATAGTTTACTGTCCTTAATTAAATGTCCAGCTACAGAATTATACCTTAAAATTGAATACATGTTCAACCTTTGATATTAAATACTTTTTTCTATTTATTTATTCTTTTATTTACAGCCATTTAAAGCATAATAATCGGACCAAATTATGCAAATAATAGTTACTGAGAAATCAATAGGGTTTTATATTTGTATGTACATAACCGGTTATTGTTCTTCACTATCTTGCATGTCCCTAATTAGTTGACCACGACTGTATACCTATGTGACTTTTTATTATTTTATATTTTTTATATCTCAACCGATTTCGATGAAACAAAGCCTAGGACGTGTCTAGGACGAAAAGCGACGTGTGATGACTACCCTCTTTAGAGCCTCGGGTTTCTTAAAGATGTTTTCCTTCATAATTGACTACCTCAGTGGCGCAGCGGGCGAGAGTCCGCCTGCGACGCTAGAGGTTGCGGTTTCGATTCCCGCCGCGGAACAAATTTGTGTACGATCTGCAGAAATTTGTTCCGTTGGTCTGAGTGTTTTAAAAACATCTATGTATATAATGTACCTATTAAATATATCAGTTATCTAGTACCCATCCATAACACACACAAGCTTTGAGTAGCTTACTTTGGGGCTAGATGGTGCTGTGGATTGTCCAGCATTATTTATTTATTTATTTTATAATTTGAGATCTACGAATAATTTTTATTGTAGGTATATTATACTTATATATATACTGTATATATACCTTTGGTATATTTTGTGCGTATCAACTCCATTTAATGAACAGTTATTTTACCGGTAGATTTAAATTATACTTATCTATTTTTTTGTATAGCGGTCGAAATGTTATTTTTTTGTAATAGCAGTGGTTTCTTACGATGTTTTCCTTCACCGTTTGAGGTCATTGCGCGCATCAACTCCACATAATGAACTGTCCCGGGTCAAGAGTCTTACAGTCCTGGAGTCAGGATCTAGGTGTCACAGTCAAACTGTGAAAGAGGACATTTTGCAAATTTCCTGAAAAAATATACTTGTAAAACGGAACGTATGTATAAGAAATGATTCTGTATCTGTTGAAAATCAGATTGCGTTTCGTTTTTACGTAAATCCTGACGTAAAAATAACTCTTTATCTCTTGAGAACGGCTCAACCGATTTTCATGATTTTTGATTTGTTGAAATTTCTCTGCCTCGAATAGCAGAATAAGTAGTAAAACATTTGAAAATTAATTAAATGCGGAGTCGGCGGGCAACAGCTAGTAAAATTATATCTCGATTGCATTTTTTGTAAGAAGGATCATACAAAAAAGCGAGATGAGTTTCTCGCCTGTTCTTCTCGTACTTGGGTTAGGTTGGAATTGGCACATAGATTCACCGCATCTATGACGTTTCAAACTGATCCTTGCGATTTTATTGAATACCTTAATTATTTTTCAATTTTAATCTCAAAAAATAAATAACCATTTTGAATTTTGAAGGGAACTTTAACTTTACACATAAACCTGAATTCATACTTCGACTGTAACTCGCTCACTACAGAAGGTAAATGTGGTAGGATCAAGGTGTCCCTACTGCTCCAATTTCGCTGGCACTCACCACACATAACGAGGAGTTACCAATGTAACTAGAACGCGAGACGAGATCGATGTAGATTCTAGTTCAGCGTTCGCATTACAACAACAGATCGGAAAGAAATGTCGAATTCAGAATCAAGAATATTCATGTTACATGGGTTCTTAAATTTAATATTGCTCTTATACTTATTTGTCCTTGTTGAGCATTGCAAAAATATATAAACAGTTGATTTTATTATAAAAGGACAATGGGCAAATATGTATGGAACCTGGGACCACCCTCCAATAGACATAAAATATATGTCGTTGGATAGGTCTAATCAACCGGAACAACTATTGCCTAGACAGCTTTGCAGTCACAGCTGTCCGTTCAAAAATATAAGACTTTTAAGTTTTGATAAAATGTTAAAATAAATAAAATGTTATTAGTACAATAATGATTTATAATGTTTGCACATGTGCCCTCCGTTGCTTTCCTGATAAGCATGTAAATTAATGCTCCATAATGTTGCCTTCATTTGGGTTGTTGTTGAATAGTAACATCAATAATAATATATTCTTTGTCTTACATGACGTGATTGGATACGTCCACGCAAAAGCTACACATTTTCCTGAATTCCGTAATCGGGCAGGTCATCTAACTGTTATTTTCTCTGTTTCAATTAGATATAAGCCGAATGAAGGCAACATTATAGACCACTATTGTACATGCTTATCAGGAAGGCGAACGATAGGCACATGTGCACACTTTATATCAATAATATGGTATTTAGGATATGCAATTCATGAAGGGTTTAATGCACCAGCAATGTTTTTAAGCAATGTCATTATGCATAACCCATAAAATACGTCGTCGGTCGGGACACAAATACTCTAAATACCAGAAAAAAAAAATTTTAAATCTGATATAAGGGGGCCCCTTTTTTATGTTACTGTGTAATAAATCATTATAATAATAATAAATATTTTATTTATTTTAACATTTTATCAAAACTTAAAAGTCTTACATCTTTGAACGGACAGTTGTGACAGCAAAGCTGTCATAGCAATAGTTGTTCCAATTGAAAAGACCTATCCAACGATATATATTTTATTTTTATTGGAGGGTGGTCCCAATCTGCCAATCGTCCTTTTAACTAGTAGGTACCTATTTCGCCCCATTCTACGATTTCGCGTGTGATGTCCACAATCCTCATTTGTATTCACGCCCTGAAGATTTTGGACACACCTTTATGTACCACATACCTACATAGGTAGACCTACCTATGGCATAGGCACCTGTGCCTATGCCTACGTAAGTTGGTCCTGATTACAAACAAATATTTGATTATCCTACCTAGGTATACTTAGGTATATCCGTGCTAACACGTCATCGGTTTTATTTAATTTTACGTTTTTCGTTATATTTCAAAAACTATCTATCCAAGTAGGTACCTAAGTAGGTAAGTATCTATATATGTATTTATTGCATAAATAAAAAACCAGACTGTAAAAATAGATTTTTACAGCTGCCATATTAGATTTTTTGATATTTTATATAGCCTATGTCACTCTTGTGATCCAGAAGAATACAACGACACCTCATTTTTCAAAATCTGTCCAGCCGTTCGGGCTACAGCGGCAGCCATAGGAACTCGCATACATGCATACATAAACATCAAACACATTATCCTCCTTTTTCGCTTCGCAGTCGGGTAATAACAAGTTTTTGTGGTGACGTCATTATTTACATTATTTACTTTATTACGCATTATAGCTAGCCTAAGAAAATATGATACGAAGACGGCGGATATTTAAAATAGGTAAATTTGTTAAATCTAAAGATAGATAGTATCTACCTATCTAGGTCTTAATTTATTTATTGGCATAATCAAACAGTACCTAATTTAATACTGAATTTGTACATATTACAGAAAGCAGAAGATTTCAGGATTTCGTGTTGATATCTACCTACCTAATAGCCAGCGTCATGCCGCTTATAATATTTTGCAATGCTTCATAAGGGCGACTAAGTTCTAAGTGCAATATTAAATTTAAGATCGATCCATGTAACACTTATCTGCAGATGTTTGTTCTGTGTCTAGGTGTTAATTAT
The DNA here is from genome assembly GCA_963675405.1 of Cosmorhoe ocellata. NCBI lineage: Eukaryota > Metazoa > Arthropoda > Insecta > Lepidoptera > Geometridae > Cosmorhoe > Cosmorhoe ocellata. The sequence goes on from OY776273.1 coordinate 3,598,807, forward strand.
CTATTCTATTTATGCATTTACTAAAAAAAAGTATAGGTATAATTAGTCTATGTTATCTGGATCCCATAGTACAAGCTTTGCTTAGTTTGGGGCTAGATGGCGTGTGAATTGTCCACTAATATTTATTTACTATTGTTTATCTAAGCAAATTAAAAGAGCGCTGGGTGGTGTAGCGGTAGCACCCCTGCCTCACGATCCGAAGGTCGTGGGTTCAAACCTGGTCGTGCACCAATGAGTTTTTCCATTCGAAAAATTTATGTGCGCAATGCCAGTGCTCTTAAACGGTGAAGGAAAACATCGTGAGGAAACCGGCATACCCTAGAACCAAAAATTCGAAGGTATGTGTCATAGGTTAATATTCTTATAAGCAGCGATGGGCTTGCAAACTGTCACGTACGGAATACTTACTACTGTGCAAAATGTGGGCATGTGCCAAATGTCATGTTTGGACTTGCCTCTGACTACACCCTTTAGATATCCTCAAGGATCTAAGTAACTAAAGATCTGAAGAGATATCTACCGAGCCTGGGGATTACAGTCGTGCTCATATACCTATACCTATCTAAGCAAATAAACGTTCTTATTCTTGATTCTTGATCAATTAAGACCCCTGCATTTACCATCGTAAAGTCAACTCAGATTTTCTACACATCCTGATAATTAAAAAAACAAGCAAACCTATAGTACCGCCACCAAACAACCCCATAGAAAATTCGAGTTCACTTACCCACCCCTGTAGCAGCTCTCTCCCTCCCTCCTGCAGTACAAATTTCGTCTTTCTCCCTCTCACGGGGTAGAAATCGATTCTCCAGCATTGCCGCCGCGGTTTTGGGACGAACTACGCGGATTTCCAGTAATTTTCCCCGATTCCGATACATGTGTCTATTTTCGTGAATTTTCCGTGAATTTATTGTGATTTTTCTGAATCTTAGGTAAGTTTGTATGATGCCTGTGATTTTTCTGAAAGTGTATCTTACGGTAAGTTTTTAGCTTAATTGTGTATTTTTTATCGATGTCTTTAGATATTTGGGTGAAGATTATCAATGGATGTCCGATCAAGCTAAGTTTTAGTAATATTCTGATATCTTACAGTAAGATTTTAGCTTATTTGTGTATTTTAAGTATGCCTTTAGGTATTTGTGTGGCGATTATCGAAGTAGGTACCTACCGATCAAGCTAATTTTTTGGCAAATTCTGCTAACAATAGGTCGAAATAATGTTGATAAAGACATAAAGATGGACAGTAGAATTTCTTGATAATTAGCTCATTAGATTTAGGTAATCTTAGGTTTCTACAATCACTTACCTACGACCTACGTAGTTAATAGATAATCCCGCGTCTTGAGGACGCTTCTGTCTAGCAATCTGGATTAGTTGAACTATCTGTAGATTGTTTTGACTGTTTCACATGTATTTTATAGAATCTTAGAGGTACTTAGGTTCCTATATTATTATAATAACTACCTAATTACCTAAGTACCTCTATGTAAAGAAGATGTTTGATGTAGGTATCTACAAAATCGTGATGTTTTTTTTATAATTGCTAAATGCCGATTGCCGATGTGCCAAAAGCCAGTCCTCTTAAACGGTGAAGGAAAACATCGTGAGGAAACCTAGAACCAAAAGGTCGATGGTGTGTCATAAGTTAGTATTCTTATGAGCGGCGATGGGCTTGCAACCTGTCACGTGTGGAATTCTAAATACTGTGCAAAATGTGGGCATGTACCAAATGTCATATTTGGACGTGCCTCTGACTACCCTTTTTAGATATTCTCAAAAATCTGAGTAACTAAAGATCTGAGGAAGATATCTACCGAGCCCGGGGATTACAGTCGTAAAATATTACTTATTTATTTTTTTAGCCATCTTTTTTTTATTGACTTGACAATTTGACTGACTATGGACAATACCTACTACTAATTTAAACACTTGACACTGGCCAAAATTATCTCAAAAGAGACAGATTCCATAAACAAAGATGAAGAAGAGAAAATCATTGTCTATAGGCCTTGTAGGGGGCTGGAAGGTAGCCATTTACATGCACCCAACCCACAGTAACTTAGTTAACTTGGGGGGAGGGGGATCCGAGAGTTTAATGAACTTCAAAATTGGCAATTTCCCTACACTGAGAGACCAGGAAATTACATGTCCTACCTACCATCGAGTTTTATCTACCTAGGGGTCATTGCACCCATCAGTCGTCTTGTCTGATATAGGTACCGAACTGAGATTTCGCGCGTGATGTCCACAATCTTCATTTGTATTCACGCCCTGAAGTGTTTGGACACACTTTAGGTATGCCTACTAAGTATACTTACATAGGTAGGCCTATTTATGCCTACGTAAGTTGGTCCTAATCAAACCAAATATTTGATTATCATATTATCTAGGTATAACCGTGCTAAGAGGTCAGCGGTTTTCTTAATTTTACTTTTTTCGTTAGATTTCAAAAACTATCCTTCATAAAATAAAAATAAAAACTATTTTGAATTAAGTAAAAGCCTTTCATTTGATGCCCCTTTTTGTAACCCAATATTTTTACAACCCCTTCACCGATTAAGCTCTTATGTAGGTATATTAGGTATGCTTCCTAGCAAATTCACATTGCAGAATCCCTAGACCCTCAAAGTTTCAATGCAGATTGGATTAACGATTCATATAAGCTATGCTCTAACAAACATACAACGCCAAATCACCCTACTTACCACTAAAATTTTCGCTTGCTTCGCTCGCTCAATCAATAAACCTTACTTTTCGGGAAAAAAGTTATTTACTTAACATTGATACTACGTATTATAATAACTAATCGGAATACTAACTATTGTGCAAAATGTGGGCATGTACCAAATGTCATGTTTGGACTTGCCTCTGACTACCCTCTTTAGATATCCTCAAAGACCTAAGTAACTAAAGATCTGAGGAGATATCTACCGAGCCTGGGGATTACAGTCGTGATCATATTTTTTTTTTTTTTGATACTACGTTTCATGCATGACCTATGTATAATTTTTTTTTAAATGTGACGTTTCTGAAACATGATAGTTTGTAAGAGCTTATGGTACCTTAGAATCAAAAGCCAAGTTACCACTAAACCACCAGTGCTCTATATTGCAGCTTTAACATCCCTAAGCGCAAAGCGTTCACCTGTGTGCACTATAAACATCAAACAAAGGGACGCGGTGTTTAGACTCCTTAAAGCTACAGTAGGTACCCTCCACTTTAATGGGGCATCGGGGAAGCGTGCTAAAACGAAACCAAACAGAAAAATCAGGGTTGCCATAAACTTGACTGTAATCCCCAGGCTCGGTAGACATCGGTATCTAGTTAGGTACTTAGTTCTTTGAGGATAGCTAGAGTCAGAGGCACGTCGAAACGTCATATTTTGCACATTGCCCACATTTTAGCAAAATCAATAAAAATTAAATAAATAAATACCTAAATAAAATCAGGGTTGCCATAAACTTGATCACGACTGTAATCCCCAGGCTCGGTAGACATCTTAGATTTCTAGTTACTTAGATCTTTGAGGAGTAGTTAGTATTCTGCATGTGACAGGATGCAAGCCCATCGCCGCTTATATGACACACACTTTCGAATGTTTGGTTCTAGGGTATGTCAGTTTGGTCACGATGTTTTCCTTCACCCTTTAGAAGACACTCACAAAAATCAATATGTATGAATGCCACAGACGATAACGATTTATTTACGCAAAAGGCATCATTGTTATATTTTGTTCGATGCTAAGGGCGACAGTTTACTAAATCTTATAGATTTCGGACACCGCGCTCGAGATCTCAGTACGTCGATTCTGTAAAATTCAAACATCAACTCGCATCTCACATCGCAATTCACCATCGACATTGACCTTTTTATTTGACATTTTGAATCGGGTTTTAGTGCGAAGCGAGCGTCGAAGTGACTTGGAAATAACCGTATAGAATGCCACTTCTTGCGTCATCTCATACTTTATCTGTCATAATCTCACCGTCAATTTAGTTCAACTCGCTGACACGCTCGCAAGAGTGGCGCTAGTGTAAATTCGAATTTACAACCGAGTTTTTAGAATGCCAATCAAGAAACTCACAGCGGATTCAGATTCGAAGTTTAGAATGAGGTCTTACAGAATCACATAGCAGTTCGGGGCGAACTACTAATTATTTGACGACCTCAGTGGCGCAGCGGGCAAGAGTCCGCCTGCGACGCAAGAGGTTGCGGGTTCGATTCCCGCCTCGGAACAAATTTGTGTACGATCTGCAGAAATTTGTTCCGTTGGTCTGGGTGTGTATGTATAATAAAAAATATCTATCTATGTACCTACATCATGTATTAAATATATCAGTTATCTAGTACCCATAACACAAGCTTTGAGTAGCTTACTTTGGGGCTAGATGATGCTGTGTGGATTGTCCAGCATTATTTTATTTATTGATTTATTTATTTATTAATTATAGTAACAGAACAAACATAACCTACTTACCTACACACTATTTCGCGTTTATTAAGATTTACCTAGTGTTAAAATCTTGTATCAATGATTTATGATTAGGTACAATATTTATTAGGTATATATTCATCAATAAGAGTTGAATTCTTTGCGATAGGCAAAATGGCAACCCTACCGTCCCTAAATGCAAAATTCTACGCGACATAGCACCCCCTTTTCCTGCGCTTTTGAACTTATAATAGCACAGAGTGTTGTTCTCTACGAACAATTAATTCTAAAGCTATAAAAAACCCTTAAAAACCTTTAAAATATCATGTATAATATATACTTTGTAATAGTTTGTGTAATATATGGAATTATTATTCTGAAATATTTATTACTATTAAATTATTATTATTACTATTAATTACTATACGATTTTGTCTATACTTACTAATTAATAATTTAAAGGGGAAAGTTTTGTATTTTTGTTTGTAACGAATTAACTCAAAAACTACTGGACCGATTTTAAAAATTCTTTCGCCATTAAAATGCTGCATTATCCCTGAGTAACATAGGCCATATTCATGTTATAGCTAGTATTATATATTAAGATTTTGTAGTTGTAGCCGCCGGTAAACTGATTGGTTTCCTCCTACGCGCCCACTTACGTTTCGCACTATATCGTGCTGAATATCGTTGATCGCTTTGCAGTGTAGACACACTACGTAGATAAGGATTGAGGATGTTTGCAGGTAGCCACCGGTATGATGCGAAGAGAGTGATGGACGGTATACAGATGGAACCGATCGGCAAGTACAAAGCCGATAGGAACGGATCTGCAAAGGGTAAGTTCTCGTGGTGAACGAATTGGTTCTTTGGTCAACTGAGGCCGTTGTCATCCCGCGGGATGAGTTGACTAATGCATTTTTGAATCGCACAACTCATCCCGCTGTCAAAAAAAAAACAAAAAGGAATTTAAAGTGTATATCTAAGAAGCCCCTTTCTTGGATTTGACATGGTTTATGAATAGAATAGAATTTTATTCAAACACTCGATAGGTGCAGGAAAATATGCTACTGGCGCACGAATGAGTTGGCAAGTAGGTATAAGACACGAAATGATACCCTCTTATTTTATTATATTTATTTCTCGAAATAACAAAAGTTCACTCCAACTTTCAGTTTTTTCCTGATTTTTTCCCGTATTTTCCAATTTTCCGGGCAATAAATAAGAAAATCTTTGCATTAAAATATTATTTAGTCAGATAATTATCTTCAAAAGAGTGTAGGTACGAACTGCCGACAACCCGTTTTTTTTATTCTTCTATTTGTAATACAATGTTGTTAAATTATTCGCTCATTTGAGCAGGCTTATAGTCAGTACCTTACTGTCTAGTGCGTAAATTAATTTCTTCCGTTTTCTATAATCTAACTTAATCTAACCTAACCTAACCGCCCGTTTGTAATGAAACAACATAATTTAGTTTTTTTTAAATGTGGTAACTACAAAACACTATGATACTCCTGTCAGTGGTGACACATTCACAGCACGTCAGATTTATGCACTTATTAATTTCCTACTAAATTAAAACTTTTATTTTCATTAGCAGCAGCTTGGCGAAACATGGTGGATCAGGATCTAGATGACGTAGCCTTCCTCGCTGGTGAGTGGTACCTGATACCTACAACTTAGTATACGATTATATCAGTGTTCAAAAGCCCATAATAAACACCCAGCAGTAACAAGAGTCGATATTGTTGTATGAGACCCTTTAAAGTTGATAAATATCTCATCCCATCCAATTCCATCCCACCCCATCCCATCCCATCCCATCCCATTCCATCCTATCTCATCCCATTTCACCTCACCTAACGTTTTCAGAATGTTATATCTTATCTTGGATTGATCTGTGATTGGCAGCAGAGAAGGAATGGATGTATCTAGGGAAAAAAGTGAAGAATGGAAGAAGCTGGAAGAGGCTTTCACCCAAAGAGGGGTCGTTAGTTCGCAACCAACAAACTAAGAACAAAATAACGATTAGTTGTATTAATGTACGAAATAAGGAAATTTTATGACCATTTCTCGACTGTTGAATTATTCTCAACCTCACCCGCGTCGTTCAAAAAACAGGTGCATGACCTAACTATGTTGAATCTTCAGCATGATTAGGTTATGTACCTGCCTATCTTCTTCTTGTACAAACTCATTATCGCTTTAAGCTGAGTAATTTTATGTATCTAGTCCGAGACTTGCTGTATAATACCTACATACGCTATTATTGTATTGTACTTCTTAGATATAAGCACTACACTACACTTACCTACTTAAATCGTTTGTACTAATGTTTGCCCTTTCAATTTGTTACTTACCTAATTTGTGAATAACGAGGCTGGTTACATTCTTAGAACCTAAGTACTTACTAGTTATACAATCCATAGTTAATATGTGAATGTAATTGTTTGTTGTCCTTAATAAATAAAATAAAATAAAAAAATAAATAAATAAATTTATTAATTTCTTTTACATATTAGCATGGACAAATGATATTAGGTACATTTTTCGTTAGTAAGTTGTCTTCAAATCTATGTTACATTACAAAGAAAACACTAGGTATACATAAAAATTCAAAAAGAAGATTTAATATTAATAACCAAGCCTTATTACTTGATAAGTACCCGAATAAAGACCTTCATTACTGGCAGGTCGTAGCGATCTAGAATGACCTGAATATAACGGCTTTTTAACGTTTAAAATAGGTCGCAGACGTAACTGACATTCATTTTTACTGTTAGCATTTACTGTGAAAAAATGTCTTACACTTTTCATGGTCACCTTACTTTTGTTTGTAGTCATCGCAGTGTGTTTGTGAGACGAAATTGCATGATCAAAATAACGCGTAGGTAATGTAGGTATTATAGAAGTATTAGACCTAGCATTATTGTCTAACTGGCGCCCAACGTGGGGCAGCGCTAAAGCTTTTTATTTATTTATTAGCAGTCCGCCCCGGCTTCGCTCGGGTATTTATATACAACTATACATGGTCACGACTGTAATCCCCAGGCTCAGTAGATATCTCCTCAGATCTCTAGTAATTTAGCTTATTTATTATCTTATCAGATTCAGACAAAGCAAGAGAAGCCAGGGATCTTCGCGAGACCCCTGTCGCCGTGTGTTCCCAACGTCGAGCCCTATGCCTAGCTGCTCTGGTCTTCTCAGCTATATTCGCCAGTGCTCTGATCGTTGTCTACGCAACTCCTCAACCTTGTATGTATATCTTCAAAATAATGCGAACTACACTTGCGTGCATAGTACGAGTTGGCAGCGGGTGACACGAGGCGAACAAATTATAGTGTAGGTACATTTTTAGATCTGAGATTCCGTGGTCGGCCAAATTTTTGGGTACGAGTTGGCAGCGGGTGACACGAGGCGGCGGCGGACGACGTGTCCTAGCGACCCATTTCATAGAAATTCATAGAAACCAGCAGTGTCGCCGCGACACGTCGTCCGCCGCCGCCTCGTGTCACCCGCTGCCAACTCGTACCCAAAAATTTGTCATATTTGTGTATTTAGCGAATTGTTTTTCTACATAACGGGCTTACAAACAAAGACAGTTTTAATTTTTTTGTCAATTTTAGTCATGTTATTGTTTTCGGAATCATAACGTAGGTACAGGATGGGTCAATTTTTTTGCACGCAAGTGTAGTCAGTTTTTGTCATCTGTTTGGACGCCATTGACAGCCAAAGGAACTTGCATACATACACAAATTATGCGAAAAAATAAATTTTTGCTATGGCATATTTGTGTATCAAGGTAAAGGTCGCGGGTTCAAGTCCGACCTGTGTAATTTTTTATTGTTTCAGATTGTCCCTGTTCTTCCGAAGAAACACTCATCCCTGGCCAAGTACCAACCGACCCTATCTCAAACGAAGCAGCTGCTAACAAGTAAAGACCCTTATAAATACTAAAGTCAAACCTTAAAAAATCAACCTGGAACAGTTAGATAGAGAGAGTGAGAGAGAGATAGAGAGAGAGAGAGCACGGGTTACTTTTGTCGCCGTGACTGTTTCGTCACTTTTATCAAGTCCGTGCTTGTGTATGGTATGGAGATGCGCGCATGTTACGACGTGACAACTGAGAAGTTAAAGTGAGTGAGAATATCTCTTATAGAGACAGATAGGGTGGCGGTTTAGCGGTAGCATCCCTGCCTCACGATCCAAAGGTCGTGGGTTCAAACCTGGTTTTGCACCAATGAGTTCTTCCATTAAAAAATATGTGCGCAATGCCAGCGCTCTTAAACGGTGAAAGAAAACATCGTGAGGAAACCGGCATACCCTAGAACCAAAAATCGAAGGTGTGTGATTAGTATTCTTATAAGCGGCGATGGGCTTGCCACCTGTCACGTACGGAATACTTATCACTGCAAAATGTGTTCATGCGCCAAATATCATGTTTGTTCGTGCCGCTGCCTACCTCCTTTAGAAATCCTCAAAGATCTAAGTAACTAGAGATCTGAGTATTATCTACCGAGCCTGGGGATTACAGTCGTGCGAGTGTTTTTTTTATTTAAAAATATTTATTTACCCCTTTCAGGGAACGAATATCCAGCAGTGGGGCAGTGTTTCCCTGGCGTGGGGCTCGCCTGCCGACCTTCGTTATCCCGAAGCACTATGGACTCTGGCTGCATCCCAATTTGACCACTGGAGAACTTAGGGGTGAGAAATATTATGACTTTGTACGCGTATAAAAAAGGGGTAAATTTGTTTAAAATGTACATTTTTTGGCTGAATTCAACTAAACTAGTTTAGGCACTATCCCCAGAATAAATCTCATTTGTGATATTAATTTATTTTTATTACGTCTGATTTATTATGATGTATGTAGTTTAAGTCTGTATTAATGTGTTAGGTATAATGTTTATGGATGAATATAATCTCAAATAAATTAACAATAATATAATAACTACTAAACTCCTATAAGTTTTCTTAACATAATTTACCCATTAAATACTTAACAGAATACTTACCCCCTTTTAATTTTAGGTATAATAGTTATTTAAGTTGCTATGCCCTATCTAGACTCATGTTAAGACCTTAATGTAACATGAATTTATAAACATTTTGAAATAAATAAATATTATTTTCAGGGGAAGTTTCAATAGACTTCAAAGTCGACAGGGACACAAATTTCGTGGTGTTGAACGTACGCGATATGAACGTGACAGAGAGGGCACTGTTCAAATCTGGCGGAGTCGTCGGTCCTAAGGTCGCCAAGGTCTTAGAATACCCTCAAGCAGATCAGACTTATATAGAATTCAAGGTTTGTTAAACTTTTATACTTCGCTGTTTAGGTATATTGTTAATCCATTATTTACCTATATGTATTTTAGCGGCGATGGGCTTGCATCATGTCACGTACGGAATATTAACTACTGTGCAAAATGTGGGCATGTACCAACTGTCATGTTTAGACGTGCCTCTGACTACCCTCTTTAGATATCCTCAAAGATCTAAGTAACTAAAGATCTGAGGAAGATATCTACCGAGCTTGGGGATTATAGTCGTCATCATATTTTTTTTACCACCAGCGCTACACACTCATATAACATTTAAATAAATAATTAACGGTATTCCAGGAGAAACTGCGCCGCAAATTTAACTACACATTGAGTCTCCGGTTCATAACCAAATTGGAACGCAACGATAAACAACGTGGCTTCTTCCTCACCGGGACCCATAGGCAGTAAGTTACACCTCTTTACACCCCCTTCCCTTTCCCCATATTAAAGTGAAGTACCTGGATGACCGAGCTTCGCTCGGTTTTTTTTTTTGGTAAACGACATTTTCTAAAAAATACCTAGCTGGATCGATTTATCGCTCCCGAAACCCGCTGCATACTAAATTTCATTTAAATCGTTAGAGCCGTTTCCGAGATTCAGATTATAGGTATACCTATATAGGTGCATATATACAAGAATTGCTCATTTAAAGGTATAAGATAAGATAGTTCCTTTTATCCATCGGAGGAAATCCCGAGAATTTTGAACAAAACAGCCATCTTTTGTTTAAAATTAACTTTCAAAAGACAGATGCCATAAACAAAGAAGAGAAACTCGCTGTTTACGGTTCTCTGAATTTCAGTTCTTAGTTTGTGCGTTGGTCAGGCAGTTTTATAAACTTCGATTTTTTTTTTAATTCTAACCTGAATTTTATGTATTTTCAGACGTTGTGCCGTTTCAAGGTTTTGGCTGACGCATGCGCGCTCGGCGTTCCCTTGCTTGGACGAACCTCACTTCAGAGCTACGTTCAAACTAACTGTAGTTAGAGACAGGTACAGTTCATCCAACGGATCTAGGCATTCGTGAAGTTAGCCACAGGTGCGAGTTTGCGCATGTACAGTTCCTTCCCCCCCTCCTCATACCTCCAATTGCTCCCGAAAAACGATACTGCACAGCTCTTGCGGCTAACTTCACGAATGCCTAGATTCGTTGAGCCAACTATACTTTATATTTTCTTACTCGCTTCCGCCCACGGCTTCGCCTGCGTACCTTGAAAAACAAAACCAAATCTATCCCACGGGAACCGTAAATTTTTCCGGGATAAAAAGTAGCCTATGTGCTATTCCAGACTATAATCTATATCTGTGCCAGATTTCATCCAGATCCGTTCAGTCGTCAGCGTGAAAGAGTAACAAACATTATTTATACTTACATTTACACATTATATACCTACATACATTCTTGCAAACTTTCGCGTTTATAGTATTTGTAGGTTAACATAACTATATTAAGGATGTGATGAGAAAAGTGCATGAAAAAATTTAATGATATCTAAAAAAAATACAAAGTTTTTTTTTTACAGGTTCCATGTTTCCTTAACAAACATGCCAATAGTAGCTACAGAAGAGGCAGGATTCTATTTGGGACATCGATTGGTAAGTACACATATTTTGAAAATTCAACAGGTACGTACTACACAACTTAGACTTAGACCATAGAAATACCTAGTTGTAGAGCTCTGTGGACTGTGACAAGTGAAAACAAGGGTTACTGAAAATTATACTTATACTCTATATCTATCTATCTGTCTATACGTAGGTACTTAGATCTTTGAGTATATCTAAACGTGAGTAGTCAGAGTCATATCCAAACATACCTACCCACATTATGAAAATTAGTATTTCATAAATGACAGGTTGCAAACCCATCAGCGCTTTTATGAGTACTAACCTGTGACACACACTTTCTAGTGTTTGATTCTGCGTATGCCAGCGGTTACACAATGTTTTCCTTCACCGTGCGCATGACTAGGTTTGAACCCAAGATCTTCGGATATCAAGCCACTACACCACCTACACCACCACTGCAATTATTCCCATTTATTTATAGCTGCAAGATGAATTCGCCACTTCGCCTCCAATGCCGCCCCATATGATGTCTGTCGCCGTCTGCCGGCTGCAACGTCGCGCCGCACCAATCATTGACGTCAGTAATGTGACTGACGTGACTGAAGCGACTGACGTCAGCACCGGCTCGCCAGCAGACGAGGTTCTACCACCACCGGAGATCAGCTTGTATAGTGATATACAAGTTATACTGGATGAGTCTGAGTAAGTTCTATGTTGTGGGAAGGACTGACGTGACTGACGTGACAACTGACGTGTCTGACACGACTGACGTGACTGATGTGACTGATGTGACTGATGTGACTGATGTGACTTATGTGACTGACGTGACTGACGTGACTGACCAGACTGATGTGACTGATGTGACTGATGTGACTGATGTGACTGATGTGACTGAAGTGACTGAAGCGACTGACGTCAGCACCAGCTCGCCGGCAGACGAGGTTCTACCGCCACCGGAGATCAGCTTGTATAGTGATATACAAGTTATACTGGATGAGTCTGAGTAAGTTCTATGTTGTGGGAAGGACTGACGTGACTGACGTGACAACTGACGTGTCTGACTTGACTGACGTGACTAACCAGACTGACGTGACTGAACAGACTGATGTGACTGATGTGACTGATGTGACTGATGTGACTGACGCGACTGACGTGACTGACCAGACTGATGTGACTGATGAGACTGATGTGTCTGATGTGACTGAAGTGACTGAAGCGACTGACCTCAGCACCAGTTCGCCAGACAAAGGTTCTACCACCGCCGGAGATAGCTTGTACCTATTGATATCCAAGTTATACTGGATGAGTCTGAGTAAGTCTAATGTTGTGGGACGAACTGACGTGCTGTCGTGACTGACGTGACTGACCAGACTAATTTATTTATTTATTTATACTTTATTGTACACAATTACAAAAAATGTGTTACAAAAGGAGGGCTTAATGCCTAGGGGCATTTTCTACCAGCCAACCCATTCGGTTTAAAACCAGGTCGGCGCACAATAACAAATGTAAAACTAAAAACTAAGTAGGTAGTAACTTAATTAAATATTCCACAAATAAACAATAAAATATTATAATAGAGACAATAATTATAATAGAGACTAATGTGACTGACGTGTTTGAAGCGACTGATGCGTAATCACCATAAGCATTTTACTAATAATAATAATAATAATAATAATGCTGGACAATCCACACAGCATCATCTAGGCCCAAAGTAAGCTACTCAAAGCTTGTGTTATGGGTACTAGATAACTGATATATTTAATACATGATATAGGTACATAGATAGATATTTTTTACTATACATACACACCCAGACCAACGGAACAAATTTCTGCAGATCGTACACAAATTTGTTCCGAGGCGGGAATCGAACCCGCAACCTCTTGCGTCACAGGCGGACTCTCGCCCGCTGCGCCACTGAGGTCGTCAACTAGATTACCTTTTCTAATAGATTTCCACAAAGTCTGAGAATAAATTCAGACACTGTTTAAATCAAAAATATAGTCTATAAATGAAGTACCGACAAATTATTCGATCAGTAGGTACCTTACCTACTGTATAATATTGTCTAATACACATTTAACATTTGTTTTTCTTGTGGTAAATTTTTTTCAGTAGGTATAATAATTGACCATCTTTTCCAGGCCACTGCTGGATTGGGTACAGAGAACAATTCAGCTGTTCGCTTTTGAACTGAATACTTCTTATCCGCTGCCTAAATTTGGTAAGAATACCGTCTCAGAGATGGCGTCTTTAGCTTGATGCACATTTATTATCTTGGCAGGAGTGTTAAATCGCGAGGATTGAATAAAGGAGGGGAGAGAAATATGAGGAAAAATAAAAAACCCAACTGAAAGTAATTGAAAATAGATTGTTACGATCGCCATATTGGATTTTTTGACATTTCTTAAATCTCTCTTGTTATCTAGACGAATGAATGACGCATAATTTGTCAAAATACGTCTGTTTATGCTACAGAGACAGACGTAAGAACGCGTTTTACACACAAACCCCAAACATTATTAGGTACCCCTCTTTGCAGTTGAGCCACAAATAAAATAAATAAAATCAAATTTAGGTATAGGTACCCTGATATTTATACTGCATATTTAAATTGCTAGTACTTAAATTGTTAGCAAAACCAGTCCACTAGTCCTAGACTTCTGCTTTTGTGTAGGTACTTCAATTGCTTTGCTTAAAATAGGTAGGTATATTAAATTCAAAAGTGAAACATACTAATATTATAAAGAGGACAGTTTTGTATTTTTGTTTGTAACGAATAAACTCAAAACTACTGGTCCGATTACAAAATTCTTTTACCATTAGAATGCTAAATTATCCCTGAGTAACATAGGCTATATTTTATGTAGGTACCTCGCGAGCAAAGCTGCGAACGGAAAAAAAAAAAAAAAACTAACCCCTCATTCATATTCACAAACATATCAAAAACTAATGTCACAAATTCGTATAAACAAATATCTTGTTACACAGATATTGTGGTGGTGGAAAGTGGCAACTCTTACTCGGAAGGTTGGGGTCTCATCACGCTATCGCCATCGACTCTGTCCGACGCCAAGACCATTGCGAGGCTACTCGCTCAGCAGGTATGTGGTAACTGGCTTTATCACCATATTCATTAGAACGTAAATCTACCATGAGTTTTCACAATCTACACTCGCCAGCGACTGCAGCTAAAAATATGTATGAAAACTTGTACAGCGCCTCTAGCGGATAATTGGGTACTAAAACGTCACGTAGTTAACTATCCTACGTCACAGCGTACTACAGCGACTGTAGTTTGCGCTTCGTTCATTTGCTTAGAATTTGGTGCTGAATAACAATTTTGACAGATGTCATAGTAACGTACTATTACTACTATAGTAACGTCAGCCGATCTAAATGTGACAACAACCCATGGTAGACGTAAAGATAGTTAAAGATGAAACTCTAGGATGAAATAAACTGAAAAGAGTTCCGTTGCCGTTACAGTGGTTCTCTGGCCTTGTGTCTCCTCGTTGGTGGTCATCCCAGTGGCTGCTTGAAGCGCTGACGTCAGTCTTGGCTGAACGCGCGCCTCCGCTCTCTGACCCGGCGGAGAGACAGCAAGACGCTTTGTTGCTGGACCACGTGTTACCAGCGCTGAGGTAAGATCACTGACGTGACTGACGTGACTGATGGATGAGACTGACGTGACTGACGAGGCTGACGACGTGACGTCATGTGAATGAAGTATTATTGCTGGAACACGTGTTGCCAGCGCTGAGGTAAGATCACTAACGTGACTGATGTGACTGATGCGACTAAGGAGGCTGACGTGATATGATGTGTATGAAGAATTATTGCTGGACCACGTCTTGCCAGCGCTGAGGTAAGATCACTGACGTGACTGACTTGACTGACGCGACTGACGAGGCTGACGTGACGTGATGTGAATGAAGAACTATTGCTGGACCACGTGCTGCCAGCGTTGAGGTAAGAACACTGACGTGACTAACGTGACTGATGTGACTGACGCGACTGACGAGGCTGACGTGACGTGATGCGAATGAAGAACTATTGCTGGACCACGTGTTGCCAGCGTTGAGGTAAGATCACTAACGTGACTGACGTGAATGACGCGAATCTCGTGTTATTTTGAGTTATATTTTGTAATTTTGTTGGTTATTTTTTCAACATTCCGAGTTATTGACGCAAGTGTAAACTATGTTAATTAAAGTGATTCTAAATTCATCGGAGGAAGTCCCGAGAATTTTTAACAAAACAGCCATCATATATTTTGGCTTAGTGTCCGTAGTACCATTGATGGTACAAGTGACACAACTTTGTATCCTTAGTACCATTAATGGTACTAGTGACAATGATTTAAGATCAGTAGTACCATCATAAATATTAATGTCTTACTAGTTATATTTTTTTTTTATAATGCTGGACAGTCCACACAGCATCATCTAGCCCCAAAGTAAGCTACTCAAAGCTTGTGTTATTGGTACTAGATAACTGATATATTTAATACATTATATACATAGATAGATATATTTTTAGTATACATAGAAAACACCCAGACCAACGGAACAAATTTCTGCAATTATTCAAAATTTCTTCTTCTTCTTCAATTATGGCATCTGTCTCTTAGAGAACAATTTTGCCAGTGTCAAGTGTATTTATTTATAAGTATTGTCAACGTCACAGAGTCATAGTCAAGTAGTCAAGTCAATTTTAAACAAAAGATGGCTGTTTTGTTGAAAGTTTTCGGGATTTCCTCCGATGGAATTTGAAGAGAACCATTCACTCTAATTCACATACTTTACACTCGCGTCAAGAACCCGGGCTTTATTGGCAAAATAACCACCAAAATTACGCAATAAAACTCAAAATAACACGAGAAAACATATAAAAACCAGAGCGACGTAGTTGTCAGGCAAATACACCGCAGAAAATCCTATTCAAAATTTACTTGTTAGGTAATTTGACCATGACTTTGTGACATTGACAATACTACTAATTTAAACACTTGACACTGTCAAAATTGATCTTAAAAATAACAGATGCCATAAACAAAACAGAAGAAGAATTAATTATCTCTCGTAGGTTTTATTTATGTTGAATTATTACTACTATTTTGATTTCAGATTGGATTCAAGCAACTCTGTTAGAGCTGTCGCTTCTCCCAGGCTTGAGAGGGCTGACATAGAGTCGGCTTCAGACGAATTGTCCCTTCACAAGGTGAGTTCTTCTTCTTCTATGGGGTCGGCACTACACGTTTTCTTCTTCCATCTCCCTCTATCATCCGTCATCTTAGTACCCACACCTTTCTTACTCATATCATCTTTCTCCCATCTTTTTTTTGGTCTACCTCTACCCATAAATCCATCCACATCATCATAAATTATCATTTATCATCATCCTTCACAAGGAGTTACGTATTCTTTTTTTTTACCCGACTGCGAAACGAAAGAGGGTAATATGTTCGGGGTGTATGTTTGTATGTACCTATACGAGTTCATTTAGCTGTCTCTATAGCCCAAACGGCTGAAAGGATTTTGACAAATGAATAGTCGTTGGATTCGTCTAGACTCTAGACCACAAGATTAAGGCAAAATGTCAAAAAACTAGTATGACGACTGTAAGGAACTATTTTAAATTATTTTCAGTCGGTTTTTTTAATCTATACTAATAAATTAAAGCTGAAGAGTTTGTTTGTTTTGTTGAACGCGCTAATCTCAGGAACGACTGGTTTTAATTGAAATATTATTGTTGTATTGTATAGTCCATTTATCGAGGAAGGCTATAGGCTATATAACATCTCGCTACGAGCAATAGGAGCGGAGCATCAATGAAAAATATTGCTTAAAAGGGAAAAAATATATTACTTAAAACGCGCACACAAAGTTCCGCGAGAGTCAATTAGTGTTTAAATAAATAAATAGACTGAAGTACATAAAAATAGAAACGGAAGGCTATCAAAAGGTTTTCACGAACTAACCTAATTCATTTTCTTGGGCACTACCGCTTACTCAATTTGATATTTTACCGTTATTTTAAAAACTTTTGTTAACCTTAATTCAGAGCTCGTCTTTCGAGCTGATAGCATGAAGCTTGAGCAAGATTCGTTGATAAGTTATTTCACGAGGGTACATTTTAAATCAACTAATATTTTATGAGTTAAACAAAATTGTTTGTTGCGAACAATAACGTAAGTGAGAACAATGACAAAACCATTGAGTAGAAAGGTAGAGTGAAGTGAAATTTGCTTTCCCGTTCCACTAAGAGCCCGCGCCCACAGGCAGTGGTCAGGAGTTCAGAGTTCCGAGTTCTGCGTTCGGCGTTCATTAGAATATACTGAGTCTATAAGAACAACGCACACAGCGGGCGGTCTGACCGCGGCGGTCAAAGCGGAACGTCGCGTTCCAAGAGTTCTTTTCCCGCCAAGACAGAGAACGCCGGAACGCCGCGATGTCTGATGAGTTTACTATGTATTTTCTTATCCTTAATAAATAAATACATACCTTAATAATATAGCCAGCCTTTCTTTTGAAGAAATACATTTCCTCCAGTTAGTATTTTGTTTTTCGATATCAGGTTTTATGATGTTATACAATTCATTAAAACTAGAACGCGAGAATTTGCACGCCGCTTGTGTGCGTTGGAACTCTTGGGCGGTCAACGGTCACTAGAATGCAGAACTCTGACCGCTCTCTGTGTTCGCGGGCTCTAAGATATCTAATAAATGCCGTCCATGGGCACACTGGGCGAAGCTCGGTGTAAGCTGGTCGCGTAGCTAGGAGTTTTGGGCGCGTCCATTTTCTTCGCGCAGTATAATATCACCAGAAGAGTTAGCACATACACCATCAAGCCTTAAAACAATGAGAAATCAAAGGTATCAGTGAGATCTACGTTTTGTTCGACAGCTGTCAAACTTCGAACAGCAATATCTCGGGAACTAGGCGTCTTACGCTAGTGGTGTCATGGATAAAATTAAAGATATCAATATTGACATCTTTAATTTTTCCCATCATTAGATCTCATGGGATCTACAATTTGTTTGACAGCTGTCAAACTTCAAGTAGGAATATCTCGGAAACTAGAAATACTAGCCCAGTGGTGTTTTGGGAAAAAGTAAAGATATCAATGAGATCTACATTTCGTTTGACAGATGTCAAACTTAACACATTATCTTGGAGACTAGATATCCTAGGCTAGTGGTTTTTTGGAAGAAATTAAAGGTATCAATGAGATCTACATTTTGATTATCAGCTGTCAAACTTCAAACAGCAATATCTCGGGAACAAGGCGTCCTAGGTTTGTGGTGCATTGGGACAAATTAAACAAAAAAAAAAAAAAAAAAATATGATTACGACTGTAATCCCCCGTCCGTTCCACCTAGTTACATTGTAGTTACATTGATGTAACCAACAAGACATTTTTATTCCAAGTAGTTACATTCCACAGGCTCGGTAGATATCTCCTCAGATCTTTAGTTACTTAGATCTTTGAAGATATCTAAAGGGGGTCTTCTATCTATATATCTTCTATCTAGAGGCAAGTCCAAACATGACATTTGGTACATGCCCACATTTTGCAATACTAACCTATGACATACCTTCGAATTTTTGGTTCTAGGGCATGTCGGTTTCCTCACGATGTTTTCCTTCACCGTTTAAGAACACTGGCATTGCGCACATAAATTTTTCGAATGGAAAAACTCATTGGTGCACGACCAAGTTTGAAACCACGACCTTCGGATCGTGAGGCAGGGGTACCACTACACCACCAGGGCTCTTAAACAAAACGAAATAAAATTTCGTAAACTGTCAATTTTATCTCTGATTACTGTCAGTTTTTTTTTAAATTCACACAACGTCATCTAGCCCCAAACTAAGCAAAGCTTGTAGGTACTATGGGAACCAGATAACTGATTGACTAATTATATACTTTTTTTTTTAATACTTACACAGAATAGTTAATAACACTCAGACACAGAACAAACATCTGTGTTCATCACACAATTGTTTGTCCTGGGTGGAAATCGAACTCACAACCTACAGCGCAGAAGGCAGAGCTACTACCAACTGAGCTGTGAGGTCATTACTAGTTTGTTTAGGTACTTACATGCTCTGAGAAGATTCGCATCCAAGTAATATAACGTTTCCACCAGTGGAGGCAGGTATGGTTGTGGTATTTTGTCATCCTTCGTAGACTTATTGAAACTCCCCGATGTTGTAATTTTGAAGTTTAACATTTGCAAATCACAAATTACTAAAAGCGCCAGCAAAACTGTTAAAGAAGTCAACGCACCCATCGCTGCAGCTTTTATGACTGTGGGAAGTTTCTGAAAAAACAATCACAAATGTAATCCCCAGGCTCGGTAGATAATCTACTCAGATCTCTAGTTAGGTATAGTTGGCTCAACGAATCTAGGCATTCGTGAAGTTAGCCGCAAGAGCTGCGCAGTATCGTTTTTCGGGAGCAATTGGAGGTATGAGGAGGGGGGGAAGGAACTGTACATGCGCAAACTCGCACCTGTGGCTAACTTCACGAATGCCTAGATCCGTTGGATGACCTATACTTAGATCTCTTGATGAAAGAGGGTAGTCCGAACATGACATTTGGCACATGACCACATTTTGCACAGTGATTAGTATTCCGTACGTGACAGGTTGCAAGCCCATCGCCGCTTATAAGAATACTAACCTATGACACACTCCTTTGAATTTTTGGTTAAGGTAGGTATGCCGGTTTCCTCACGTAATTCCTTCACGGCATTGCGCACATCGGTACATTTTTCGAATGGAAAAACTCATTGGTGCACGACCAGCTTTGAACTCACGACCTTCGGATCGTGAGGCAAGGGTGCTACCACTACACCACCAGCAGCGCTCTAAATAAAACAAGGAAAAACTATTTGTTTACCTTTAGAGATCCGTATATGATAAGTAAACCAAGTAGCAAATCAATTACACATAATGTTGCAATAATACCGTACAGAACCATTAGATTTAAAGTGGGGCTCAAATCTATTCCAGGGCCGACATTTCTCATGAGTAGTTTTATATCTTTCGTTTGATTATAAAGGTCGTTCATTAAGTTAAGTAAGTTACAATGGTAAATTAGTTGACATATCTTCACAACCTGGAACAAAAGATAAATGATTGATTCAGGCGTGACTTTGCGGAAATCCATTACAAATATTGAAAAGGACGGAAATATCTAGTACTTTCCCGTTAAACTATTATGTGCTATTATCTAATGAGCTTAACAACACAAACTCAAATAGAAATTCGACACGTGTTTCGCTTCTCCACGAAACATCCTCAGGACCATTGACTCGCTCGCACTCGAAAAAGAAGAGCATCTCTATTTCTCTTTCTCTCATCATCATTCATATATTCTCTTTTTCCGATATGATACCGACGGATTGCGAACCTCCTTTTTCAAAGCCGGTTAAAGATAAGTTTTAAACTTACCAAAAATATAATGGTATAGATCGCACTGCCGATCTTTAGATCGTTACGAACTATCTTTGATGTTATTTCCATTATCCCCATTATCCTGGAACAAAATCATTTTTTTTTATCTCATTATCTTATCAGTAGGTACCTACAGACACAAATAACTTAGGTATTTTGAAAAGTTATTTAGTTTATCCGTAAATGTAATTTTTTGTATTTAATAATTAAGTGATCTAGATCAGTTGAGCTATCTATAGATCGTTTGTAACGGTCTTAACTCAACTTATCAGTAGATTTCTGTAAATGAAGTGTAAAATGTAAGTGTAAGTACAAGAATTATTAAAAACTATCTTTCGCCCAACGCTTCGCCCGCGTGGTACCTTCAAAAACAAAAACAAATCTATCCCGCGGGAACCGTACATTTTTCCGGGATAAAAAGTAGCCTATGTGCGATTCTAGTCTATAATATCTGTGGTAAATTTGACCCAGATCCATTCAGCCGTTTCAGCGTGAAAGAGTAGGTAACTAACACACATCCTTACAAAGTTTCTTACAAACTTTCGCGTTTATACGTTAATATTAGTAGGATAAAAAACTTACTTGTTTTTAGATATTGCTGTTTATATACGTAATTCAACTTTATATAACATAAATTATAATATTATGTATCGTGTAGCTGTAGTGAACTATAATCTACGTAATGCAATATTAAGGATAATTAATAAATATTATTTGAACGAGCTATGTAGGTATATAATCAAATATCTAAAATTGTTATCCATACTAGTCCATACTAAGATATAAATGCGAAAGTAACTGTCTGTCTGTTACGGTTTCACATGTAAACCGCTGAACCGATTTGGATGAAATTTAATTTTGAAGGGGTATAAGGGGTTTATAAGGGATGAAAGTTTGTATGGGGCGCCGTCATTTTCTAAGATAAACCTTTAAACTTTGTATTTAGACACTTTATCATCATCATCATCATCATTTCAGCCTATAGAAGTCCACTGCAGAACTTAGGCCTCCCCAAGAACTCAAAAACTACTGCTCCGATTTACATGCTGTTTCCATCAGTGTACCTACTTTTAAACTTACGCGATCTGAACACATTATTATTAGTATTAGACGGGTATTTATCGCGTTCAAATTACCTTATATTTTCCGTTTTTTTATCTACCTGTGACCACGACAGCGTGCAAACCTGTCGAAACGTCGGGAAAATATAAGGTAATTTGAACGCGATAAATACCCGTCTAATACTAATAATAATCCATCAAAGTGGTTCTCGAGGAAGGTTCTAATCTATATCTATACTTACTAGTATTATAAAGAGGAAAGTTTTATATTTTTGTATTTTTGTTTGTAACGAATAAACTCAAAAACTACTGGACCGATTTCAAAAATTCTTTTACCATTAGAATGCTATCCCTGAGTAACATAGTCTATATTTTATGTAGGTAGGTACCTCGCGAGCAAAGCCGCGAGCGGAAGCTAGTACTCGTAAATAATTCGTCAAGGTTGCGCTAGCCGACATCCACGTAGGCGAAGCCGCGGGCATCGGCTAGTTATATATAAATACCAAACATTGTAGTTGAAAATAATAATAATATAATAATATTGGTGGACATTTCACACAACGCCATCTAGCCCCAAACTAAGTAAAGCTTGTACCTACTATGAGAACCAGATGACTGATAGACTACTTACATATATACTTTTTTGTAAATACATACATATGTAGAATACATAACAGCCAGACACAGAACAAACATCTGCGTTCATCACACAAATGTTAGTCCTGGGTGGGGATCGAACCCACAACCTGCAGCGCAGAAGGCAGAGCTACTACCAACTGAGCTGTGAGGTCTGTCAAATGGTTTATTTGCTTGTGTTTTTTCATACAAAAAAAGCGCTAGGCCCACGAGTTTGTTGTCAGTTCTTCTCGGACTGGGGATAGGACTGGAATTGGCACCTAGACTCACCTAGTATGTAAGACGATTCAAAATGATCCCTGTGATTTAATTAACCCCCGACGAAAAAGATGTGTTTTCTAGTTGATGAAGGGATAACTAACTTCCATAATTATGTACTATCGATTCGAAATTCTGTTCCGTGTTACTTCAATGATATTGAAAGAACATGGTAAGGTAACCATGACTTTAAATATGACATGTTAGAGTAAGGTTTAGATGTCGGGGCTTTTTAATTTTTTTTAATTTTGTATTATTTCATAAACATGATTTGATTTGACTCTTATAGGGTGCAGCCATCGTGAGTATGGCTATAGAAGCAGCCGGAGAGGCGGCCGGGCGGGCGGCGCTGGCGAGGCTGCTGCGCGACCATAGGTCTGCAAGTGCTGATGCCAGGTGAGTTTTCAGTATATAATATACTAGCTTCCACACGCGGCGTCGCCCGCGAAGTACCTCCATAAAATATAGCCTATATTCATCCTGAAAATTCATTCTACACATTGATGAAAGAATTTAATTTTTCAAATCGGTCCTGTAGTTTCGGAGCATATTCAATGCAAACAAACAATCAAATCTTTCCTCTTTATAATATTAGTATAGATGTAGCTCATCATCATCCTCTGCTTTGAATACCAGAGTACTTGATGACAAAAAAGCTTGGGACGAATCAGCTCCAACTCTGCTAGGTGTCCCTAACAATGTTAACAAGGATCATACAAAGCGCTAGGGCCCAGCGAGTTTCTTGTCAGTTCTTCTCGGACTGGGGAAAGGACTGGAATTGGCACCTAGACTCACCTAGTATGCAAAACGATTCAAAATGATCCCTGTGATTTCAATGAAATAAATATATTTGACTATTGACTATTGGCTCTTATCCCACGCGTGGGGTTGGCACAACCAAAATCAAAAATAATTTATTATTAACTAAGTTAGAGGTCAAGGTAATCAATATAATGCCGCTACCACTCGTTGGTCGTAGCTCGCCAAGCCATACTGCCGTCCGATCACTAAAAGGCCGTTAAGTGACATTTGGTCAAAAATGACTTTTATATACCACGCGAAAGCCCGCATTTTTCTCTATCGACCAGTCTAGGACACATGTTTCTATCATGTATAGTTACTGAGTTCTGGACACCTCGTACACGGCTATCTACACCTTTTTTGGACATGTCCAATTCTTAAATACGGTTAACTCGTATTAAAACACTACAATACGTTTAAATGCACTTAACAGTACATTTCAACATTAAATTATATTTATGAAACAAGCCTAAAAAACGGTTTAATGATGTTACTATGCTACTTAGCCGTTACCCGACTTTAGATGTGTTTTTGTCATTTATAAATTGTAATCCTCAAAGGGATCTACTACGTCTAAAAGACAGTTTTCCTTCAACTGCTTTATAGAGTACTATAACACCGCTAGACATACTTTGCCGCTTATTTGTTTTTCACCTCACGTGGGTATAAAACTATTACAACTCTAAAATACAGTGACTGTTTTTTAGTCTTGAAAGTTATTACTGAATGCTAATAAATACAATATTAGAAACTAACTAAACAACATTCCAACGCTAAAAAACGTCTATTTGCAGTACCTTCTCGTACGCACCGTACAATCCGCGCACTCGTTATTAGAGATTAGCATGGTATGGACACGTGATGAGGAGGGATGAATACCAAAACAGTATAAGTGTATAAATGTGGCTGGGTGCGCAGGTAGAGGAAAGCCGAAGAAGAAGTGGTTTATTGTGTGAAAGATGATATGAATGAAAGAGGAGTAGATTCAGAGTTGACGAATGATAGGAGTGAGTGGAAGAAGAAAACATGTTGTGCCGACCCCACTTAGCGTGGATGGATATAAGGGCAGAAGAATGATGAATGATTATTTTGATATATTATCAATATTATGTATCGTTTTAAATAGATAGATGGTTATTAAATAGTTGTTGAAGTTGTTCTCTCTCATAGGCTTGAGATGATTGATGATTCATGTTAGGCATAATCCTTACTAATATTATAAATGCGAAAGTAACTCTGTCTGTGTGTGTGTTAGGCAATCACGCCTAAATTACTAAACCGATTTATATAAAATTTAGTACAGAGATAGTCTAGAGCTTGAGAAAGGACATAAGCTACTTTTTACTGCGAAAAAAGTAAGGAGTAAGTGTAAGAAGTTGAAATAGACGATTAAAATTGTGTGAAAATGACGTCATTTTTAAAGCTTGAAGCTTGGAAATTATTTGTTAGGCTTTGATTAGATATAAATAAATACAACATTCAATGTTTGTAAAAAAATTACCCTAAAGCGAGTAAATATAGGAGATGAAAGTATTTATTTGATGACGTTGACTGAAAAACTTACGGCCCAGAAAATAAAAATATTATGGTCTGTTCGCCGCCTACCTCCTATCTGATTTAAAGAATGCGAGTGAATAAAGCAAAAGAGGTGTGTCAGAATCGTAGCAAGTGGAGATCCGTGATCTCTGCCTACCCCGTCGGGAAACAGGCGTGATTATATGTATGCATGATTTAAAGAAGAAATACAGAGAAGTACGGAATCATTACCAAATGTGAACTTAAATGGAAGCAAGTAAGTCTAAAACGATAAAACTTGTTTGGTTAAGTAGGTACTTATTATTTTATTATGTAACTCTTTATTATAAATTAAATATTTAACTTTGAAAGCTTTGAGAAGTATGTGTGGTTTAACTTTGAATTATAGGGAAGAACAGTATGATAAGATAAGAGAACGTTGTGGAGTGAAAGAAGACGTAGTGATGAAAATTGAGAAGCGTATGTATGGTTTGGGCATGTAGAAAGGATGGATGAAAGGAGATTGACGAAACAGGCGCATAAAGAGAGTGTGGATGGGACAGTTGGAAGAGGAAGACCTCGGCGTACGTACCTCGATCAAATTAGGGACGTTTTAGAGAGTACCCTAAACCGACGCGCATGTATGAAGAATGTAATGAGAGTGAATGAAGCAAAAGAGGTATGTCAGGATCGTAGCAAGTGGAGATCCGTGGTCTCCGCCTACCCGGTCGGGAAACAAGCGTGATTTTATGTATGTATCTAAATATTTAACTATTTTCAGACACCGTTGGCGAGTTTTATTAACTTGAACTTATTTATTTACTAAATAATAATTAAGCAGGATACAGATAGGAGTTCAAGGACATCTTTTTATATTCTAAAAATCAAAGTCCTGACTAAAATATTCATTCTAGACGCTGACATTATAGACAACGCACAGTCTAAAACACTGGTCGTAGAGACTTGAAATTTGGAGGATACGACTTTCTTAGTAGTAAAATGTTTCTATAGTGTAGGTGAATATATGAGTTTTAAGTAGGGGATTTTATTATATTTTACCATTTTATTTCGATTGTAATTTTGCTTCTTGATTATTATTTTTATTATTTTTTATTTTTTTTGTTTTTGATTATTTTTTATTTTTGACATAGAATAAATGACCACTTTTAATATTTGCATACCTGCTTGCGGGTTGAATACATTTGACATTACTCTAGTTATAAGACCTGACATGTTACCATTATTAATGTATTTGGCAAATAAATAATTTGATTTGATTTGATTTGATTTACGTGGACGTGCACTAAGAAGATTTTTTTTAAATTCAATCTCTCAAGAGGTAAAAAAGAGGATATGTTTGTAAGAAAAATCGTATTCTATGCATTTGAAACTTGGAAAAAATATTCTTCAAGATAAATAAAAAAAGAATAAATTTATGTATCTTTTCCCAAAGCTACTCTTACGAAGGGGTGGTAGGGGTGTTAAAGTTTATATAGGAATTAAAATTTTAATGTGTGATGCGATTTGTTTAAAACTCAGCAAAAAATACTCTTCAAGACATCAATGTTTATGATTCAATTATTTAAAAAAATATCCTTATAGCGTGGTGTAAACGACATAAGAATTTTATAATATAGTTAGTACATGATACCTATATTATTATTATAATATAGTACTCGTACATCGGGGTGGTAATGATTGACTATGAACTTTTTAACTATTTAAAATAAAACACGCAAATGCCGTTGCGAGCGGGCCAGCTAGTAAGCACATAACATTAAGCTGTGAAGACGTACAATACTTTAAGTAAATTAATAATTGATTTCATTTAGTTCCTTGGAACATATTGATTAGACTTAATTAAGTTACTATAATAGTAAAAAGTTGTGCCATTTTATTTGTAAGAGCTCCTTATAAGTGTAAGGACTTCATCATCGAAAGCTTTTTAACTAACAAGTACTATTTCGTTTTATTTAACAATCATTTTCATAATATAATACCTTGTTAATGTAGGAAAAAGTTACGCTTAGCCGTTCATTTGACAGTACATCATAACATTTCAAATATTATTGCCAACGCTAAAAAACAGTTTTCATTGTGTGTTCATTCTAAAACTGTGTTTAAGTGTAAAAATATAAAAAAATATTAAGTTTGAAAACAGTAAATAAACGGTTTTAGGCTTTTCACCTTGTTTTTAAAAATTATGTTGAATGTAATTAAGTTAAGTTTCAATTCTAGAAGAAGGTTATGTGACTTAACTGTTATATAGTATTGTAATTGTTTAAAACTGTGACTCATTTGGAATGAGTGCTGCAGTTACAATCGTATCCAACTCTATACAACGGTTGTACTTCAGCCAGCCGTTTTTTAGTATTTTAAATGATAGCATTTTAAAAACATATGTCGATGGCTAAAACACAAAAACTTGAATTAAAAATTAAATAAACAAGCTATGCCTTATTGTAACATAAATAATAAAAGCTTATAATAATACAAAAAATTTGGTATAGCAAAAAAAATTGTAAGTCTTCACAATTTCTAGAAACACCATTTTCCCACGTTTTTGCTCATACCCAAAAATTTGGTTTTGTCACTTAGCCGTCTTTTAACAAAAGGACGGCAGCATAGCCAACGTCCAACATGTGGAGAGGTTGTTTGTACAGGCTTGCGTAGGCTTGCCGAGCTTTGTACTGTACGCTGCTAGCGCAGGTTTGTGTTATCTTCCTGTCCTTGTCAGAGTTTGCGTGATTACGCAGACAGTCGTCAAATTATTGATTTGTCAAATTTTATACTCGTCAAATCTTTATTTGTCAAAATACAACACGTCAAATTCTTGATTTATCTGCGTTGGCCATGGCTCGGCGAGCTACCACCAACATGTGGAGCCGGCGTAACAATTGATTAATGGTAATATAATGTATAGCATAATAATATCTTAATAATATCTAATCTAAACTAATATTATAAAGAAGAAAAAGTTTATTGTTTGTTTGTTTGTATCGAATAGGCTCCGAAACTACTGAATTGATTTGAAAAATTCTTTCACTGTTGGATAGTTACACTATCAGCGCGTGACATAGGCTATATTATATTTTTTTTAAATTAGAGATCCTTACTAAAACTCCAATAATGTAACCCAAAGTGTAAAAAAAATACCTAAAATATTCTTTAAATCGCGTGCGCTGCGAAAACTATTGATGATAGAATAAAATATCTTTGTAGAACACATTATTATTTACAAAAAGTGTCGCGATAGCATATGTCTAACTATTATAGTTATGCCACAATGTGAGTTCTTTTATTTTAAAATTTTAATTGAAAGACTACACTTAGAAAAACGCTCTTTATTTGTATCTTAGTATTAATCCTTATCAAAATAAGTCACATCATATTCTAGAATGTTTTAATACCTTTTAAGACGATTTATTTTTCTCAGAGACCTCTGGCGAGCGTTGGAACGGGACGGCGCTGGCGGTGTGGACCCTTCCCACGCCCACGCGTGGGATGGCTGGTGCGAAAAGCCTGGCTACCCATTGTTGTACGCTACTGTCGTGGGCTCCGATGTTGTGCTCAAGCAGGAACGGTAGGAAAAACTCTAAGATGACTCTCTCTCTCATCTAACTTTAAAAGCAAATAAGAATGTTAATAGGTATGCCAAATCGGTTGAAAATTTGTTACAGTAAAGCTTGTATGAATGAAAAGACACTTGTTTTTGCTGTAGTTAAAAACACCTATTAGTTTTGATTTTTGGAGCGCTGGTGGTGCAGTGGTAGCACCCCGGCCTCACGAGGTCGTGGGTTCAAACCTGGTCGCGCACCAATGAGTTTTTCCATTCGAAAAATTTATGTGCGCAATGCCAGTGCTCTGAAACGGTTTCAGAGCCGGTATACCCTAGAACCAAAAATTCGAAGGTGTGTGTCATAGGTTAGTATTGTTATAAGCGGCGATGGGCTTGCAACCTGTCACGTACGGAATACCTACTAACTACTGTGCAAAATGTGGGCATGTACCAAATGTCATGTTTGGACGTGCCTCTGACTACCCTCTAACTAAATATCTGAGGAAGACATCTACCGAGCCCGGGGATTACAGTCGTGATCATATTTATTTGTTTATTATTTTAGTTTAGATTTTACAGGCATTTAAACTTCGATAAATGTCGAGTCCCGCTAACAGTCACGTGACCGCATGTGACGTCAATTTGCAACGCTCCGCTTAGTAGTCGTGTTGTGCGATGACGTCACACCGTCACACGCATCGCACGTTTACTTCTATAAATCGGAAACTAAATGACGTATCGAAGTAATTCTTTCACTTGTATTTTTTATTTTTGACCGAAAATATGGAGAGCTTAATATTAAAAATTAGTTAACATTCTCCATTCTATACATGTATGTATGTATATAATATAATCTGGATCTCTAAAACGGCTACAACAATTTTCATGAACTTTAGTATGCAGGGGGTTTTGGGGATAATAAATCTATCTAGCTAGGTTTCATTTTTAGAAAACGTCGTTTACCAAAAAAATGAGCAAAGCTCGGTCATCCGGTACTTAATATCTAATCTCAGTGAGCACTGGTGGTGTAGTGGTAGCACTCCTCGCGATCATTAAGTCGTGGGTTCAACCTGGTCGTGCACCAATGAATTTTTAGATTCAGTAAATGTATGTGCGCAATGCCAGTGCTCTTAAACGGAAGGAAAAACATCGTGAGGAATCGGCTTAACCTAGAACCAGAAAATCGAAGGTGTGTGTCATAAGTTAGTATTCTAATAAGCGGCGATGGACTTGCAACCTGTCACGCATGGAATACTAACCACTGCGCAAAATGTAGGCATGTGCCAAAATGTCATGTCAACTCTAAATTGTGTAATTTTTGTGTTTATTTTTCAAAATAAAGCCCGATTTCTTGACGCGAGTGTAAAATATGAGGTTTAGAGTGAATATTTCCTTTTAAAATGTATCAGAAAATTTTCCAAGACAAACAAAATAAAAAAAAAATGACGACAATTTCACAGACTTTGTGGCAATACTGTTAATTTTAATACTTGACACACTGGCAAAATTGATCTCAAAAGAGACAGATGCCATAAATAAAGAAGAAGAAGAAGGCTGTGTGACTGATGTGTGTTTGTTTCTGCTCAGTTTCTTGATGTGTTTCTTGAACCCACTTTGAAACATCTTATATCTTTAAACGAGCAATTCTATATATATATATATATATATATATATATATATATATATATATATATATATAATTTGAATCTCGGAAACGGCTCCAGCGATTTACATGAAATTTAGTATGCAGGGGGTTTTGGGGGAGATAAATAGATCTAGCTAGGTTTCATTTTCCAAAAAACAAGATTTACGAAAAAAAAAGCGAGCAATGCTCGGTCAACCAGGTACTTAACAGTAGTACTACTAATAATCCACTTGACACTGCCAAAAATTGATCTTAAAAGGTTTTTGAAAAAGATAGATGCCATAAACAGAGAAGAAGAAGAAGGCTATCTGTGTTTGTTTCTTCTCAGTTTCGTGATGTCGGCGGACCCGCCCGACCCCGAACCTGCGATCGTGAACAACCTGCTGACCTTGGACTTGAGGGCTGACCTGGACGAACTATTCTATGAACCAGGTATACTCGTAATTCACATCTAACCAGTGTTGCCAGATGAGACCATATTACAGTGTTTGGTGCTCAAAAGTGCTCAAAATTACAGTGTTTGACACAAAATTACAATAAAAGTAAAAAAAAATACTGTGAATCGATTTTTGCCCGTTGAAAAATTAGTGTTCCCATACACTGTAATTTTTTTAGTAGTACAGTGTACAGTGGATCGTGTGAAAATACAGTAGATCTGCTGCAATTACAGTATATCTGGCAACACTGTTCGCAACAAACAATTTTGGTTATCTTTTAAAATATCAATTAATTTTAAAAGATGTAAAAATTGAGTAGAATTGTCCAGACACGATATTTAATTTAATTAAAGTTCTATACGTCCCCCTGTTGCCAAGAGGCGGACAAACAGAACGTTTTAGTCCCATCTGTACCTCAAGGGGCAGAGCAGGGGACAAATGGGAATCCAAAAATTTTTGTTTTCAGAAAATTTTACCGAAATATCGGAAGATGATTTCAACGCGACCACCGTACCCCCCACCACGTCGACAACTACCCGCCGCACCACCACTAAGCACAAGCAACCACTGGCTAAGTGGGTGATACCAGTCACCTTCGTAGTAGGACCCATTGTGGAAGATGAAGTGGAGAATATAACTAAAGTATGGAAAAATTCAACTGAAAGTGTCCAGAATGCTACTTGGTAAGTGTTAAGATGTTGATTGAACGAGCGAAGCGAGCAAATATCTGAAAATCAAAATAAAATAATCATAAAATCCTACTAATACCTATTATAAACGCAAAACTTTGAAAGAATGTATGGATGTATGTTTGTTACTCTTTCACGCTGAAACAGTTGAACGGATCTGGATGAAATTTGGCACAGATCTAGATCCTTTTTATCCCGGAAAAATGTACGGTTCCCGCGGGATAGCGATGTTTTAGTTTTTCAAGGTATCACGCGGGCGAAGCGGTGGGCGGAAGCTTTATTAACGCGAAAGTTTGTAGGAATGTATGGATGTCTGGATGTATGTTTGTTACTCTTTCACGCTACAACGGCTGATTGGATCTAGATGAAATTTGGCACAGATCTAGATTATAGTCTGGAGTAGCACATAGGATACTTTTTATCCCGGAAAAATGTTTAAAAAATTCCAGGTATGATGTTGGGAATGAAACAAAAGCAGCCAAGGTTTCCCGTTGGTCTGAAAACGTCACTCATTTGGTTTGGGTGAATGATACTCAAAGTAAGTAACATCCAACGATATACCTGTAAGAGCTTAACTTGACTGACTGACTGACTGACTGACTGACTGACTGACTGACTGACTGACTGACTGACTGACTGACTGACTGACTGACTGACTGACTGGTGAATTCTTTTATAACAAAACCACCCACTAAGGCGGGATTTTTTGAAATTCCACCCTTAAGGGGGTAAAAAAGGGTGAAAACGTTAGTATGAAACTTTTTAACGCGTGGAGCGATTTTTAGGAAACTTTGTTGAATGAATGGACACATGTTTCAGAATTTCACCTTCAAAAAGTAGTCAAATATGGGTTCAATGTTTGTATGGGAACTTTTGAACGTGGTGCTATTGGTCTGAATTTTGGTGTGGATAATTTAAATGCAAAATGAATAGATATTTCTGGATATTTCAAAAAGTAGCTTACTTACATCCGCCATATTAGATTATTTGACATTTTGTTATTGTGATACAGGCGATTTTTTGTTGTTAAATTATTCGCTCATTTGAGCAGGCTTATAGTCATAGACCTTACTGCCTAGTCTTGCGTAAATTAATTTCTTCCGTTTTCTTCTTCTTCTTCTTCTTCAATTATGGCATCTGTCTCTTAGAGAACAATTTTGCCAGTGTCAAGTGTATTTATTTATAAGTATTGTCAACGTCACAGAGTCATAGTCAAGTAGTCAAGTCAATTTTAAACAAAAGATGGCTGTTTTGTTGAAAATTTTCGGGATTTCCTCCGATGGAATTTGAAGAGAACTATTCACTCTAATTCACATACTTTACACTCGCGTCAAGAACCCGGGCTTTATTGGCAAAATAACCACCAAAATTACGCAATAAAACTCAAAATAACACGAGAAAACATATAAAAACCAGAGCGACGTAGTTGTCAGGCAAATACACCGCAGAAAATCCTGATACAGGCGAATCAATGACACTTCATCTTTTGTTTAAAACTGACTTGACAATTCGACTGACTTTGTGACATTGACAATAGTAATTTAAACACTTGAGGCTGGCAAAATTAATCTCAAAAGAGAAAAATGCTATGAAAAAAGAAGAAGAAGACACTTCATTTGTCAAAATCTGACCTGGCTCGAGTGACGGTCAAAGATTTATATCGTAGATATGCCCGCACCCCAAAAACTGTGGCACTATTTTTACTTGTGTGTGTTAACAAAATGCCGATGCACGCACACTAATGATTAGTAAAAAATGAACCAAACAGTTATTTCACCATTTAATGTGCAATTATATTGCACGATCTTCCGTAAAAAACTATACTTATTCCTTTTATGCCCTGAAATTTAAAATATTTGGTGTGCCAAATGAGCGAGCTATCGCATTTCGTGTGGCAACAAAACGGCACGGTCTCAGTACCGTACGGGCATTATCTACGATTTAAATCTTTGGTGACAGGCAAATAAACTCGCCTAAATACTTACATACAGACAGACATCTCAAACACATTAACTCTCTTTCTTCGCTTCGCAGTCGGGTATTAGAACAGCAAACATTTCTGAGGGCTATGTTTGATATAACTTAGCTAAACGTGGGGTAATAATACATGTATAATACCTGTTTTATACCTTGGAACTCCAAATGTTTCTCATTACAGTGACAATACCCGATCTTGGAAAGCACAAGTGGGTGCGATATAATGTTGGAGCGAGAGGGCTATATCGGGTAGCTCCACAGGACATCACATCCGGAGATGTAAGTACCAAATTAGTATACAGGGTGTCACATTTAGATCGGTCAGTATGGGAAAGTCTGAAACTTTAAGACATACGAAGATCTGTTCTTAGGAACCACGTCATCGATTTCAGAAACAACGAAAACTTAATTAATTCTTCATTCTGTATAATCTATATCTTGCCAAATTTCATCCTGATCCGTTCAGCTGTTTCAGCGTGAAAGAGTAACAAACATACATACATACATACATCCAGACATCCATACATCCAATCCATACATCCATACAATCCATACATCCATACATTCTTACAAACTTTTGCGTTTACAATATTAATAGTAGAATAAGGGTACGAGTTGGCAGCGGGTGACATGAGGCGGCGGCGGACGACGTGTCGCGGCGACACTGCTGGTTTCTATTAAGTATTTCTATGAAATGCGTCGCTAGCTTCGCGCCGCTAACTACGGAGGGAATTTCGTAGAAATACATAGAAACCAATAGTGTCGCCGCAACACGTCGTCCGCCGCCGCCTCATGTCACCCGCTGCCAACTCGTACCTTAAGGCTGGTTACAGTGCTTCACTGACCGTCGGTGCGTATGTCGGTCGCGCTTGTCATTAGTATGAAAATCCATAAAATCGTACAGTGCTGGACCGACCGTACGCACGCGTATATTGCTACGCACTGCGTACGAGGACCGTCGGTCGAGCGCGTGCGCATGCGTCCGTCGGGCGGCCGACGCGCTATGGAAACGTATGAACGCGTTCAGTGCTGCACCGATCGTTGGACCGACCGTACGGACCTACGACGGATGTCTGTATCATTTTTCATCTGGTCAGTTTGTTGGTCAGGAGAGCACTGAATGATACAAACAGACGGTCGGTCCGTGTGTATCGTCAGGACTGACCGTGCGCACCGACGGTCAGTGAAGCACTGTAACCCGCCTAAAGCTGGGGATACACACACAATACACACATGCCCGTAGCTTGCACACGAGCATACCAGCTCTTTGCAAGTGCCAGCTACAGTCATGTATTCACTAACTGGCATGCCTGTAACTAGAAGCTAGCTAGTTGCAATTTATTATTAGTATTAAACGGGTATTTGTCGCGTTCTAATTACCTTTTTTTTGCCCGACGTTTCGACAGGTTTGCACGCTGGGTTTTGCACGCGTCGTGGTCACGGGTAGACTGACGGTAGAGTCACGACACGGTCAGACTGTCACAGGTAGAGTCTACCCGTGACCACGACAGCGTGCAAACCTGTCGAAACGTCGGAAAAATCAAGGTAGTTAGAACGCGATAAATACCCGTTTAATACAAAATAATAATGTGTTCAGATCACGTAAGTTTAAAAGTATATATAAAGCTAGTTGCAAGTTAAGTCTATTAATGTTATTGTGTCACAGACAGCTGAAGCCGTGGCAGCGCGCGCCGCGGAGATGTACGATAGCGGAGCCCCGGCCGAGAGGGCGCTGATGTTAGATGATGCCTTCGTCCTCAGCCGAGCTGGCAGACTGCCGGCCAGCAGGGCTATAGCCGCTGCCAGTATGTACACCCACACATTTATTCAGAAACAGTGGACGCATATAAACATAGAAGCATTCTATGTTTATATGTATCTAGTTTATGTTTATCTTTATTATCTAGTACCCATAACACAAGCTTTGAGTAGCTTACTTTGGGGCTAGATGATGCTGTGTGGATTGTCCAGCATTATTTATTTATTTATTTATTTATTCTTTGAGTATACAAATAACCCCAAAATAGAGCTCTTAGTGGGCGCGACTTGTCTATTATGCCTTGAACAACGGTCATCTAATTATAATATAGCTTACATTATACAATTTACGAAATTATTATTATAATTCACTACAATGAACATGATGTTAAGCAAATTGATTGTTTGCGTTGCATCTTACATTGAATCATCCCAGGTAGCGAGTGGGCGTTGAAGAAATTGTCATAATAGTGTAATAATTAATAATATAATAATAAAGGCGGAAACATACTATTAGCACGCTACGCGACCCGATGAAACGCGACGCGTGTCGACTCGAATCAAATGAGACACGTCGGATGTTCATAGTATGATTCTAGTCATAGAAAATAGTACAATTTGATTCGAGTCGACACGCGTCGCGTTTCATCGGGTCGCGTAGCGTGTTAATAGTATGTTTCCGCCTTAATTGTAATATAATTGTCATAAGCTATCAACACATTACATGAAAAATTAAGTCCAAACGTCAAAGGAATAAAGTCGACTTTTAACGTTGCGTCTCAAATATTAATCAATTTTTGGCAAATCCACGAAGGAGTTTCAATGTGTGAAATTTAATGCCAAGTTTCGCGGATATTTCCCTTGAATTACTTCAAGGGTTATATCCGCGAAACTTGTTTCCATGTTTAATGCATTTACAGTTCAGAAAACACAAAAAAAACAAGCGGGTTCGATTCCCGCCGCGGAACAAATTTGTGTACGATCTGCAGAAATTTGTTCTGTTGGTCTGGGTTTTTTATATGTAGGTATAATAAAAAAATATCTGTCTATGTATTTATAATGTATTAAATATATCAGTTATCTAGTACCCATAACACAAGCTTTGAGTAGCTTACTTTAGGGCTAGATGATGCTGTGTGGGTTGTCCATTATTTATTTATTTATTTTATATAAAACAAAGTTCAAGTCACTATGGAAGGTAGTGCTATTTTTGGGCACATGCCCAAAAGATGGCAACATTACCTCGGATAGTCTGTACCTACCTATTTATTACAAGATCAAAAGCTGACGTAGCACTGTGTAGCACTGTGTAGCTGACGTGGGCTTTGTTATTATGCACTACGTAGGTTGGTAGGTACGTACGTAGGTAATCGCAAACTTGGTAGTATAATATCCGTTTTTATTTGTTATGTTAAATTCTAATGGTGCTCAGAGACACATATTGTGTATTATGATGAGGCTCATTTCACCCGAGCGAAGCCGGGTTTTCATCTAGTTTTAATATAATTTCCATATTTAATTTATATTATTATTATTAATATGTAGTAGTTTATGTGTATTAATTTATTTCACAGCTCGTCTCAGCACGGAGCGGCATTGGGCGCCGTGGCGTGTTGTAGTCTCTCAGCTTTCCTGGTGGAAACAACTATTGGCGCTAAGTGCGTCCGGCCCGAGGCTCAACTCGCTCCTGGCATCTTTACATCCCGCTACAGATACAGGACCCGCCTTACCTTCAGACCAGCTGTAAGTTTTATATCTTATACCAGCAATTCTTGTATAATATATATTTACAATCTGAATCTCGGAAACGGCTCCAACGATTTTCATGAAATTTAGTATGCAGGGCATTTCGGGAGCGATAAATCGATCTAGCTAGGTTTCATTTTTAAAAAACGTCGTTTACCAAAAAAAATACTATTTTGCTGTATGTCTATGACATAACGTACATTAATTACATTAATTTTACTTTTATATGCCGTTCATCCCACAAGGGCGTTATGCTAGATTGTCCTTCTGTAGGTCTACCATGAGTTTTGACAATTTACACTCGCTAGCGACTGTAGTTAAAAAATTGTATGAAAACTTGTACAGCGCCTCTAACGGATAGTTGGGTACTAAAACGTCACGTAGTTAACTATCCTACGTCACAGCGTACTACAGCGACTGTAGTTTGCGCTTCGTTCATTTGCTTAGAATTTGGTACCATGAGTAACAATTTTGACAGATGTCATAGTAACGTACTATTACTACTGTAGTAACGTCAGCCGATCTAAATGTGACAACTCGTGGTACTACTGGTACGGACCGTATGAATGGTAAAAAGGCTTTAATGTTTTTTGATTCACTGAAACTTTCAGTTGGCTAAGCGGAGCTCTACTGACGGCGGGAGTGGAATGGGACAATAAGAACGTAACTAAGCAAGCCTTAGACCTGTTCGATGCCTGGTACCATAGGAATGAGACTATACAGGAGATATATCAAGAGGTATGTGATAAACACTATTAGCATCAGCATTTCTCTCTACAGAAGAGATGACAAATTGACTATTGTGACGACAAAAGTGTCAGTTTTATTTGGCCAAACAAAAATGACACTTTTGTCGTCATCAATGTTATGAAGAAGATGTTTTAAAGAGAAGACAAAGTTACAGTTGGGATGACAAAAGTGTCATTTTTGTTTGGCCAAATGAAAATAACACTTTATCGTCACGAATGTTATGAAGAAGATATTATACAAAGAAGACAAAGTGATAGTTGTGACAACAGAAGTGACAGTTTTGTTTGGCCAAACGAAAACGACACTTTTGTCGTCATCAATGTTAAGATGTTATAAAGAGAAGATGAAGAGTGACAGATGTGACGGCAAAGTGTAATTTTTGTTTGGTCAAACGAAAAAGACATTTATGAAGATAGAGAAGATAGAAGGAT
Organism: Cosmorhoe ocellata; assembly: GCA_963675405.1. NCBI lineage: Eukaryota > Metazoa > Arthropoda > Insecta > Lepidoptera > Geometridae > Cosmorhoe > Cosmorhoe ocellata. The sequence goes on from OY776273.1 coordinate 3,636,873, forward strand.
GTAGGAAAAAATTGTGAGAAAACTTTATTATTAGTATTAGACGGGTATTTATCGCGTTTAAATTGAAACGTCGGGAAAATATAAGGTAATTTAAAATACCCGTCTAATACTAATAATAATCAATTTTGTTAAACCTTTTAGCATACGATTTACGACATACGATATACTAAATACGACATAAGATGACATTCGCGATATGAATTATAGCATACGGTATACAGCATACGACATACGATATAATGCATACGAAGTATTCGATATACAACGGTATACGGCATACAACATACTACATACGACGGGTAGACTCACCCGTGACCACGACAGCGTGCAAACCTGTCGAAACGTCGGGAAAATATAAGGTAATTTAAACGCGATAAATACCCGTCTAATACTAATAATAATGTGTTCAGATCGCGTAAGTTTAAAAGTAACAAAATTGAGTAGGTACCTATCTCCTACTAGGTAGGTAGTTAACAAAGAGATCTGAAAGGATCTTTACCGTGCATAGGGATTTTAGTCGTGATGTGACCTTACATTTTAATTACCAATAAATACCAAGGTACCTACCAACTAAACCTTCAAAAAAAATAGAAGTTACTTATTAAGCTACCTCGTTATTAAGTAAGTAGGCTAGGTAGGCACATTATTAATTGGTGTCCGTTCTGTTACCTATTTCATCTAGAGTTCACACCTAAAGGTCAAAAAACAGCTGTAAATAGGGTTGCCTCATGTTGTGTCAAGTCAAGGTACGTATTGGAGCAAAGTTTAAGAGACATTTCATGAATGAAAACCTTTGAAACTTTAAAAGTCGTTGAACAAACGTTGTTCGCAATGACGTATAGAATAGTCCCTTTCCGGCCTTATAGGGATATTTTGTTACACCTTGTATGTCGTATATCTTATGTCGTAAGTCGTATGTCGTATGTCGTATGTCGTATGCATATCGTATGTCGTATATCGTATGCATATCGTATGTCGTATGTCGTATATCGTATGCCGTATACCGTATGCATATCGTATATCGTATGTAGTATACCGTATGTAGCATGTAGTATGTCTGTGTGTGCAGGCTGCGTTCACGGCGGGCGTGCGCGGGCGCGGCGCGCGTGCGTGGCGCGCGTGCTGGGCGGCCCTGCGCGCAGCCAGCGCCGCCCCGCGCCCGCTGCTGACGCCGCGCGCGCTGCTGGCCGCGCTGGCCTCTCCTGCAGACGACTGGCTCTTCTACAAGTAAGTTTTTGAAACGAAGTTCCTTATCGCGCGTTTCGAATATAAGTTAATACTATATTTGTGTTGCAGAAGAGGGCTGTTCGTGCAATTTATAACATGGGTCCCGGAGAATCTCTTAGAGATAAGTTTAAAGAAATAAACATCATGACAATGCCATGTCAGTATATATATGAAAACTTGATGTATGTTCACAAAAACATTAATTTATTTAGGAAAAATAGTGATAATCATAATGTTAATACTAGAATTAAAAATAAACTCGTTGTTCCCACGGTTAGGCTCACTAAAGTAGGTAAATCCTTTATAGGGCAATGTGTACGCTTCTATAACAAGATCCCAAGTGACATGCTTGATTTATCAATTGGAAAATTCAAAAATGTAATTAAACAGAAACTGTCTAGAAAAGCTTACTATAAAATATCAGAGTACTTAGATGATAAAAAAGCTTGGGATGAATCAGCTCCACTCTGCTAGGTATTCCTTACAAAATTAACAAGGATCATACAAAAAAAGCGCTAGGGCCCAGCGAGTTTCTTGTCAGTTCTTCTCGCACTGGGGATAGGACTGGAATTGGCACCTAGACTCACCTAGTATGTAAGACGTTTCAAAGTGATCCCTGTGATTCTATTGAAAATAAACATATTTTGATTTTGATTTTTGATTTTGCGAAAGGGGGCTACACGAAAAAAAAAAAGACCAAAAGTTGTAACGACACTTTTTGCTATAGTTGTAAGCCGTGCGGCGTGCGCGTGTTTCTCTGTCTGTCTCTCTCTCTCAGGAACTTCGTTCCATCCGGGTGTCCCTTGACACCTCTCAAGTTTTTTTAATTTTAGTTTTTGACAGGCCTGGATTTTATGGCCTTTTGGCCTTCACATTACTTTTTTTTCTTTTCTGTAGATTGGTTGATGTCTGTGGTCTACAAGTATCTATGGCGGCTGTAAAAATCTAGTTTCAGTCACATTCAGTCGGGTGTTTTAGTTTTTGCAATGAATAGTAGTTTCTAGTAATAAATTATAGCCTATTATATGAATTGAAATCGGTCCAGTAGTTTATGAGTTTATTCGTTACAAAAATACAAATCTTTTTCATCATCTTCCTGCCGTTTTCCCACGTTATGTGGTCGGCACAACATGTGATCTTCTTCCATCGTCCTCTATCATTCGTCATCTCAGTACTCACTCCTTTCTTACCCATGTCGTCTTTCACACAGTCCATCCATCTCTTCTTTGGCCTACCTCTACCCTTATAGTACTTACCTGTTGATACCCTCGACTACGTACGCATTAGATTACTTTTTAAAATTCTGTGACTGGGACATTACGAATAGATCCGGTTTTTCAATAAATATATCAAACTAGCTTTTGCCCACGGCTTCGCCCGCGTGTTAGGTACCTTAAAAACCAAAACAAATCTATCCCGCGGGAACCGTACCTTTTTCCAGACATCCAGATATCCATATTACATCCACACATCCATACATTCTCACAAACTTTCGCGTTTAGGATTTTAGGATTTCTTATCTTTTTTATTTGTTAACCGATCTCGATGAAACAAAGCCTAAATTTCAATCCAAGTTTCTCAATACATTCTGAAAACAGCATTCGATTTGGTTGCGGAGATTAGCGTGCACAAACGCAATGATAAACGATTTTACTCCTGTTGCTTGGACTCTCATGAGACTAGTGTCCACAGGAGCACCACACTCTTACATACCTACACTTGCTACTCACACACACACACCCTCCTACACACACCCTCACCCTCACACATGTTAACTTTGTAATGTATAAATTATTAGATTAGATTAGATTAGTTATTTTTGTCTTCTAATATCTTTAGATGGAACATAATATTGTCTTTCTAGCGGAGGAGGGCGCTGACTCTGCTACACAGTTTTTTTTAACTTTTGCAGTAGTCAGCCCACAACTGTACCTATTCTACATTGTTTTTCTTTGTTCCTAATAAAGATTTTTGTATTTGTATTTGTATTTGTATTATATGTATGGATTAGTGTATATTTAATATTGTTTATAACTATGTGTCTATTTCTTAGGTTTGCTTTCACAACACTGTCGAGCGAGGCGCAAAGGAATAGAGAATGGAATACTTGGGTTACAATACTGCTGTCTAGCGCATGCAAGTAAGTACTATATTCTACTAGCTGATACCACTTTAGTAACTATAACAGATCACTGCTCCATACATAGCCACGGATAAGAGTGACGATACGGTCACGGCGACAAAAGTAACCTGTACGTCTACCATGAGTTGTCACATTTAGATTAGCCGACGTTACTACAGTAGTAATAGTACGTTACTATGAGATCTGTCAAAACTGTTACTCATGGTACCAAATTGTAAGCAAATTATGAGCGCAAACTACAGTCGCTGTAGTACGCTGTGACGTAGGATAGTTAGCTACGTGACGTTTTAGTACCCAACTATCCGCTAGAGGCGCTGTAGGCAAGTTTTCATACATTTTTTTAACTACAGTCGCTAGCGATTGTTGATTGTGAAAACTCATGGTAGACCCTCCGTGCGCGCTATCTCCTAACTACAGAATACAATCTATCTCGTTGCTAATGTTGCTTTCCGATAGATGGCGCGGCGCCGCGGGTGTTTGGAGGATACTGCGGCCAAAGCCGGTGCTGCCGCCGCCCGCGCTCATGGCAGCCGCCAAATGTCTCCACCAACCCCAGGATTACTACACTGTAAGTATCCTACTAATATAATAAACGCTAAAGTTTGTAAATTGAAATTGAAAATTATCTAAATATATATATAACTCAAAGGTGACTGACTGACTGACTGACATAGTGATCTATCAACGCACAGCCCAAACCACTGGACGGATCGGGCTGAAATTTGGTATGCAGGTAGATGTTATGACGTAGGCATCCGCTAAGAAAGGATTTTGATTAATACTACCCCCAAGGGGATAAAGTAGGGGATGAAAGTTTGTATGAAAAGTCCCGATAATCGACATTCACGCGGGCGAAGCTGCGGGCATCAGCTCGTTTAGTCAATAAAATCACAAGGATCACTTTGAAACATGCGGTGAATCTATGTGCCATTTCCAATCTAACCCAAGTACGAGAAGAACAGGCGAGGAACTCGTTTCGGTGTAAGAATGTATGGATGTCGGGATGTATGTTTGTTACTCTTTCACGCTGAAACGGCTGTACGGATCTGGATGAAATTTGGCACAGATATAGATTAGAGTCTGGAATATCACATGGGCTACTTTTTATCTCGGAAAAATGTACGGTTCGCGTGGGATAGATTCGTTTTTGTTTTACAAGCATGGGCGGAAGCTAGTTATACTATAGTTTAATTGAGTGAGCCACTGTAGAATTACTATTGTGAGAATTATAATTGACTACCGCCCACGGCTTCGCCCGCGTGGTACCTTGAAAAACAAAAACGAGTCTATCCCATGGGAACCGTACATTTTTCCGGGATAAAAGTACGTAGCTTATGTGTTATTCAAATCTCCGTAGTTGCTAAACAGACAAATCTCCCTAGCTGCCACTGAGGTCGCGATCAAATATATAAATAAATAAATAAATAATAAATAATGCTGGACAATCCACACAGCATCATCTAGCCCCAAAGTAAGCTACTCAAAGCTTGTGTTATGGGTACTAGATAACTGATATATTTAATACATTATATACGTAGATAGATATTTTTAATTATACATAGAAAACACCCAGACCAACGGAACAAATTTCTGCAGATCGTACACAAATTTGTTCCGCGGCGGGAATCGAACCCGCAACCTCTTGCGTCGCAGGCGGACTCTCGCCCGCTGCGCCACTGAGGTCGGCAAAATAGTTTGTCTAAGCAACTTACTATTTGTGAAAACCGTTTATTGGCTTTCTGTTAGTATTAAAACTAATGTTACCGTCTGCTATTGATTTTCCCATAAATAAATCTACAGTGGCTCACTCAATTGTTATTGCTGTTGTTTGTGCTAGTTAGTATTTTATTATTAGTATTATTAAGCCTTTTATTTCCATGACAACATAAAAAAAAGAAATACACTATTTAAATATTAAACACACTTAAATTTAGTTGTCAGGTCCCATCTCGGGTATAGGCCTCCTCCATCTGCCTCTATTCGTCTCTTTCTTTTGCCTTTTCCATCCAGTGTCCTCCTGCTGCTCTTACTATTTCTTCTGCCCAACGTTCTTTGGGGCGTCCCCTTGATCTTTTCCCATCAGGACCTACCCATTTCGAGACTATCTTTGTCCACCTTTCGTCCGTGTTACGGGCTATGTGGCCCGCCCATTTCTAGTGCTAGTATAGGGCACATACATTTTTCCAAATTTATTATCAAAATACCCAAAAACTTTAAATAAATATGTTTGTCCACAGTTCAAAGAAATGTTTGGTGAGCTGAAGGGCGCAGCAGGAGCCCTAGACACTATAGCACTCAACGTGGCTTGGGTCTCGCGCGCAGACGCAGACTTGCAAAGGTACTTCGCGGCGATCGACAAACAATGAACCCATATTTAAAGAAACAGTGAACCAGCATTCGAAGAAACAGTGAACCAGTATTTTAAGAAACAATAAACCGGTATTCGAAGAAACAGTGAACCGGTATTCAAAGCAACAATGAACCGGTATTCAAAGATACAGTGAACCGGTATCTGCTACATGAAACTATAAACCGGTATATGTAAAAACTAAGTAGAACAGTGAACAACTATCATAAAAACACATAAATATAGACCCACGTACGTATATGCCAAATATAATGTTTGGACGTACCTCTAACTACTCCCGGTTAAATATCCTCAAAGATCTAAGTCACTAGAGGTTCTGAGGATATCTCCCAAAGGGATTACAATCGTGATCAGGGCTTGGAAACCCGAAAAACTTTTCAAACCGGTATCGCTCTAAATACCCAACCTTTTCTTTTCGGTTACGTTCTACCGTAACCTCTATTAAAACGGTTAGTCAAGAACGATAAATTCAAAAAGGTTTCGCTCAATTAACCGGTTAGAACGAAATTATTTCGTTCTTTTCCATATTAGTTTATAGTGCCGCGGTATTCGAAAGGCGTTCGTTGCGTATGCGCTCGCTTTAACCGGTTAATTAAAGTTTGTAGTTAAGGTTTTGAAAGAGGTTGCGCTCCGAACGCTATTATCGAAATACCGGTTAATACCGTTTTTTTCTGGTAAACTGTTAACCGGTTCCAAGCCCTAATCGTGATCATATTTTTTTTTAATATAACATTAAACTAAGCTGCAAAAATGTACCTGGATTATAATCTTTAGTTACCAGTAAGTATCGCTAGATATCCTTCGTAACTATCAGTTAATTGTCTCCTTCTTCTTTGTTTATGGCATCTGTCTCTTTTGAGATTAATGTTGTCAGTGTCAAGTGTTTAAATTAGTAGTATTGTCAATGTCACAAAGTCAGTCAAATTGTCAAGTCAATTTTGAACAAAAGATGGCTGTTTTGTTCAAAACTCTTGGGATTTCTTCCGATGGAATTATAAAGGAAATATTCACTGCAATTCACATATTTTACACTCGCGTCAAGTACTCGGGCTATAAAGGGAAAATAACCATCAAAATTACAGAATTAAACTCAAAATAACACGAGAAATAATATAAAAACTAGAGCTACAAACTTGACAGTCGAATGCATCACAGAAAATATTAATTCAAATTTCACAGAAACGTACTAAAAACGTTAGGAACTATTGTTTAACTTTTCGTCTTTTGGGATCCAAGTGTAGCCAACTCGTGACATTTTTTACATGACATTTATTACAGAAATTCGTCAAGACATAATTTATGTCTAGATACTGAGTTATCTACATGCAAAAATATAAAGAAAATGTCTTGAAGCGGGAATCAAACCCTTAATTTCAATTTCAATTTCCCATTTTGCATTTAAAATAGTTATAAAGAAATGGTTTCCAATATTTCTGCGGTACTTATTAATTATTAATAATTATTAAAAGGAATGATTTGTTTGTTTGCATTGAATAGGCTCCGAAACTACTGGCCTTTTAAAAAATTCTTTCATCAATGTTTAGAATGAACTTATGAACATAGGCTTTATTTTATTTCACGGGTGACGCCGCGGACAGACGCTAGTTTCATAAAATATTATGAGGAGATGAATATTAGTTTACATACAATAAGGATTAAAATATATTCACAGTTACGTTGCGCACAGAAAACTATTTAATTATGCTTAAGAAATTGTATTTATTCAAGAATTCTGCTATTTAACTGTCTATTTAAATATATAAAAAAAAATAGGTCGATATTTCAAAGATATATTATTTATCAATAGTATGTAAAATTAAGATTTTTTATACATTTATTGCATTATATACCAGTAGTATCCATTTTTAAGTAATATCAAAAAAACTACATCAAATTTAAATATCAGTTGGTATCATATGACATCAAATTCACATAATATGTATTATTTTAACTGGTATAGGTACTAGTTACCAGTTGGTATATATTGATACCAGTGAAATACTAGTTGGTATAATTAATTACCAGAGAAATACCAGTTGGTATATTTCATTACCAGTTAAATACCAATTGGTATAATTAATTACCAGAGAAATACCAGTTGGTATAACTCATTACCAGTGAAATACCAGTTGGTATATTTTATTACCAGCGAAATACCATTTAGTATAATTAATTACCAGTGAAATACCAGTTGGTATAACTCATTACCAGTGAAATACCAGTTGGTATATTTTATTACCAGCGAAATACCATTTAGTATAATTAATTACCAGTGAAATACCAGTTGGTATATTTTATTACCAGCGAAATACCAGTTGGTATATTTCATTACCAGAGAAATACCAGTTGGTATAATTAATTACCAGAGAAATACCAGTTGGTATAATTCACTACCAGTAAAATACCAGTTGGTATAATTCATTACCAGTGAAATACCAGTTGGTATAAATTAAATACCAAGTTAATTCATTGCTAGCAATACTCTGAAATTTCTTAACATACAAACATTTTTAATACGTTTCTCAGATCAAAAAATACTTTCAAGACGTGTGTTCAAGTCAATTATTTATTTTAGTGTTTTTACTACTTTCCTGACATTTTGAATGTGTTAGTACAAATTTTCTTTTATAAATAAAGGTGGACATTTCACACAGCGCCATCTAGCCCCAAAATAAACGAAGCTTGTACTATACCATTCTATGCTTTCGCCGTAGTTTATACATACATAATAGTTGCTGCTGAATTTATGTTGGTTTGTCTTGTTTGAACGCGAAATTGTAATATTTATTGCATATTATTTGATGGAGCGTGCTGGGGGTGTAGTGGTAACACCTCTGTCTCACGATCCGAAGGTCGTGGGTTCAAACCTGGTCGTGCACCAATGAGTTTTTCAATTCGAAAAATGTTTGTGCGCAATGCCAGTGCTCTTAAACGGTGAATGAAAACATCGTGAGGAATCCGGCGTACCCTACAACAAAAAATTCGAAGGTAGATTATGTGTCATAGGTTAGTATTCTTATAAGCGGCGATGGGCTTGCAATCTGTCACGTACGGAATACTAACTACTGTGCAAAATGTGGGCATGTGTCAAATGTCATGTTTGGACGTGCCTCTGACTCTTTAGATATCCTCAAAGATCTAAGTGGCTAAAGATCTGAGAAGATATCTACCGAGCCTGGGGATTATAGTCGAGATCATGTTTTATTTTTAGTATTGCGTGCGTGTAATAAGGCCGAGCGAGACGAACCAACTTAAATGGTATAATATGTATTGTATTCCAACTATTGTTTCAAGTAGGTGTCTAATATATATCTAGCTATAATATTTTAATATTATTGTAGAAAAATGTACCTATGTGTTAGTAATTCTACCATTTAATGTAGTAACAAATAATTGTGAGTACAATGCTATGCACTCTTGTACTAAATAGTATCATCATGATGCCGTCTTGTATAACTTTATAGACCAAAACGTACTAAAATTTTTGGTATATTTTTGTAGAAAATGTAAAACTTTTTAATAACTTTTTCTACTTTAGAAACTCGTTAAATTGATCCGACCAGTAGGGGAGATAGTGTCGACTCGGTTTTGTGTGCCAGTTTTCGGGTGATTTACCCGATAATTGAGGGAATGTTTGCTATCATTCATCAAAGATTTTTAATGTTAGATTTTCATGTCGCTCATTAGATGATAATGTTCAATTGTTTATTATTCCTTATTAAGCTGCGTACGGATAGCGCGTTCCTTTGTTACGCGTAGTTGGGAAACACTGTCTACGCGTACATTGGATACGCGTACAGCTCCTGTACGGACCGCCGCGAACCTGTACGCGAGGTCGATCGATCCAAAGCGCTCCGCGAGCGTCAGTCATTCGCCATGAAACTCGAAGAACACGCTTGTCTATTCATTTTGCCGTCCAAATATAGCGTACACGGCTCGCGCGTTACGCGTTCCCCAAGAGTGTACGCGTACTATACGTATGGACATGGCGTTCCGGACACGCGTAAACTGACTACGCGTACTAGTGTACGCGCTATCCGTACGCACCTTTACTAGGCCGTTTTAGAAGTCTAGATTGTATTTTTTCCTGTTTTTTTGGGTAATATTGACGGGGGTGGCGCGTTGGCTTCTATTGTTCCGCGGACTAAATAAAAAAATACTGAAATGCACGATCTTATTTTGTTCACCCCAAAGACTAAATTAGCGTAAACATTTTAAATGATAGTTCTCAATTTGACTAAGCTGACGTGTGACGTGTTTTACGTGCAGTAGATAGAACATCTTTGGTTTCACGTTATATTAGATGCCATGCCAATTGTTACTAAGCGATAGCGCGCACGGGTTACTTTTGTCACCGTGACTGTTTCGTCACTCGTATCAAGTCCGTGGTTATGTATGGAGATGCGCGCATGTTACGACGTGACAACTGGGTGACATCTCCATACATAGCCATGGACTTGATAAGAGTGACGAAATAGTCACGGTGACTAAAGTAACCCATGCGCGCTAACTTTAAAGCTACGAATATGGCGGAAATCTAATTAAATTTAGAATAAAATTACAGTTTTAGATTTTTAGAAATGATCTGTCATTTAGAAATATTACGCTAGGTCTTTCTAGGGAACCAAATAAGATCGTACAAAGCGATTCTATTCAATTAAATATTTTACCGATATTATAAAAATGTCTTTCAAGCTGATAGCATGAAGATTAGCAGTAAAAGATTGGTTGACAATAAGTTATTTCACGAAAGGTAGAACATTTGAAATTAACTAATATTTTACGAGATAAACAATAACGAATAGTAAGAATAATGACGAAATCGTTGAGTAGAATGGTCGACCTATATTTTTTTTTATTTAGTCTGCAAAACAAATGAATTATAACCATGTCTATTTTACCCAAATATTATTCAGTGGTGCGTGTTAAAATCTAAGTACTTGTATCTACAATTTTTTAACAGCTTTTGTAATAAATTTTCCGAATGTATTTCTTGTTTTATTTCAATGAGGCTTGCAACACCTGGGTGATTCTCCTCAATTTGATATTTTATCGTTATTTAAAAAAAACAACCTTGATTTTAGAGCTCGCCTTTAAAGCATGAAGATGGAGCAAAAAAAAATTGGTTGATATTAAGTTATTTCACGAAGGGTACATTTAATATTAACTGTATTTTACGAGATAACCAAAATTTGTTATGAACACATTATTATTAGTATTAGACGGGTATTTATCGCGTTTAAATTACCTTATATTTTCCCGACGTTTCGACAGGTTTGCACGCTGTCGTGGTCACGGGTAGACTCGTATAATACCCGTCTAATACTAATAATAATGTGTTCAGATCGCGTAAGTTTAAAAGTACATATTGTTATGAACAATAACGAATAGTGAGAACAATGACAAAACCGTTGAATACAATGGCCTTTTAGTGTAGTGTAGTGAGTGTAGTGAGCAATAACTACAAACAATAACAATACTAAATGATTGAAGGCAAATAAAAAACAATAAAAAAACTCATAATTTATATTAAAACATAGTGACTGATAAAAGAATGACGTAGGCTATTAATGAAATGTCAAAAAAAACAAAATGGCATCTTGTTATTAAATTCAATAAACCGGAGTACTTACACTCTAAGCTTATTTTCGCTGACAATAGCACTCGATGCTTGCGCTCGATTAGGTCTGCACTCCTCTATCATGGCCACAAAACTGCAGCGTTTAGAGGTAGTTTCCGATATCTGGCAACGAAGTGTTGGAACAACATACCACCACCAATACGTAATCTCAATACTAAATTCACATTTAAATCACGTCTTAAGCATTTACTGCTACATAAACAAATGGAAGGAATTCCAAAACGCTTCGTTTGCCTATTATAGGAATCTCCAATATCGTTATTTCTTTATTTCAGTAATACAAAGCACATTATGTTTTTTTCTTTTATTTAATTTTAATACGCGACAACGGTCAAACAGCATCTTATTTTAGTATTATAGACACACCGTTCTACTTGTTGGTGTCTCGTTCTTCTGGTTACCTCATTTAGGTGATACTGAAAATCAGTGTTTGCTCTTGAGCAAACTATGCGCTGAGTTATTGCCTTTCTGCTTCGCTGCAGCACACACTGCATTCTTTGTAACCATTTTTTTATTTTTTTATTTTTGTGTTACCTGTTTTCTTAAGCTGTATCATCATCTCACCCACATGTTGCATGATCTACTTCTTTCTTGTCAGCTTGTTATGTTGTTACTTTTGTTACATGCCTATACTTATGTACCTATTGTGTGTTGCAGAAGCAAATAAATGTTTATCTATCTTATCTATCTATCTTTTATAGCCATTTTTAATTTATGATGAATTAAAATGATATCACATTTTAATAGTTTTCAGGAAAAAGTCTTAAATTCGTATGGATCACAAGTGATTATGTTTCACGCATAATTTTTTACAGAGGAGTCCGATTTTGGTAATTAATTTTTTATTGGATAAGATACCTACTTCGAAGTTGGTCCCATATAAATTTGTAAAAAAATCCTACTTTTAAGCCGGAAAAATAGGGGTGATTTACAGATTTTAATGTTGAGTTAGTGATAGCGCGCACGAGTTACTTTTGACGCCGTGACTGTTTCGTCACTCTTAAGTTATGTATGGAGATGTCACCCAGTGTCACGTAACGTGCGCGCATCTCCATACATAACCACGGACTTGTCACGGCGACAAAAGTAACCCGTGCGCGCTATCACTAATGTAGGTATTACATTTTAGATGACCTACTTTCACTGAGGTTTTTAATTTTTGAAATAAATACTTGTTTCTTTAGGGCTTCTGTGGGCCGATTATGGAACTCTGATACAATCAACACTTGTCAAATGTCAATCAAACTGATTGAATAAACACTCTTAAGTAATACCAAATCACTTGATTACAATGAAAACGTATTGACATTGATTGTAAGCAAAGATCCATAATCGCCCCACTGATGTTTGATGTTAAGCTATGAATATTTCCCTTTCGGTCCATCGAACCAGTAATATCCTAAATGGTGAATATCATCATCATCCCAATGAAATCTTTTTGGTAAAAAATGCTGCAGCCTCCTTCGGAAGCTATCGTACAAATTGTTACCTTGAAGATAAGAGTATTTCTCTTTAAATTTCAATGGCTTTATTGTCACTTCTACTGAGCTTGAACTTGAAGTGTCTGTTTCTGGTTTCTTTTCCTCAGATTCTGATGAGAATGATTTAACAGGTTTGCGTTTCGGTTTAAACTCCTCAGATTCTAACGAGTCTTCGTTGAAGACTACTTGGAAACGATTCGGTTTGCGTTGATCTCTTTCTTTCTTATTCTTCCTCTCTCTTTTATTCTTCTTCACTTTTCTCAGTGCATTTCTGTCTGATTCGCTGGAGTCTGAACTTTCTTCTGAAGATGAGCTGTCTTCTGTCCATTTGGTCTCGATATTCCGCCGTTCAGATCTCTGTGGCTTATGAGAAACTCTTAGTTTACGTTTGAAATTATCGTAAAAACTTTGGCAGTTTGAACTGCGGCATCCATTCTCATCTCTGCTCAGATCTCCGACGTCAAGATAATCTTGGGAAAATTCCTGGCGCGTCAGATCTGAAAATGGCTGCTTAGATTTTAAAAAACCACCGTAATAGTTGTATAAAGACAGGACTGTTCGCTTCGGCCTTTGTGTATAATACTCATGATAGTAAAATGGTATTCGTCCAACAGACTTTTCCTTTTGTTCCTTCAAGCATTTTACCTTTTTATCCGGCGTCAATAAAGACACCAGACAGTCTTCGCCTTCGGCAGGATCTTCGCCTCTATAGAGTTTATCTTCTTGGAATTTGGCTGGTTTTTTTATTATATCGATTAGTTCTTGAAGCTTGAAGTTGTTGACCTCGGCGGATTCTGTCAAATCGTTGGTCAGGTCGATGACGTAGACTTTTGGGGCGACGTTTTGGACTGAAAGAAAAATTCTGAGGAAATAATCGCAGCGACAGATAAGGCGCATGCTATTTTAACTACCTATTCAAATTAAGTTAATTTGAGTTTCAAGAGGTTTTTTTAAACAAATGAACCAGCAACAAGTGGGCCCGATGCTGCTATTTTTTAAGAAAACTATTATGTTGCCATTATAGCGTTATACGATTTGGAATGGAATTGGCACTTCAATTCTCCGCATGTAAGACGTTTAAAAGTAGGTAATCCTTGAATCCTTGGGATTTTATTTAATAGTAGTAAAGGCTAGTGCCGACCCCATTTAGCGTGAGAAAAGGGCAGGAAGAAGAAGAAGAAGAAGCGGTAAAAGCTTGGTTAAGGTCAAAGAAGAGATGGACGGACTGTGTGAAAAATATGTGTTAGAAAGATATTACTGAATAACATAATTTAATCTAAGTATTAGCTCGGTAAATGAAAACTAGGTTTTCAATATAACAGTGGATGGATTTCAATTATGGTCTCACAGCTCAGTTGGTAGCACTGCCGACTGCGTTGTAGGTTGTGGGTTCGATCCTCACCCGAGATGTCACCCAGTAGTCACGTCGTAACATGCGCACCACATTATTCCACAGACTTGATAAGAGTGACAAAACAGTCACGGTGACAAAAGTAGCCCGTGCGCGCTTTCTCTTACGAGTATGTGGGGTCGGCACAGTGATCTTCCATTTCCCTCTGTCATTTGTCATCTCAGTACCTACCTACTCAAAATTTCCAGGAATATTATATTTAAATAAAACTTACTGTTGACTAATAAAAATGCTAAACAAATATTCAAAGTATACATTTCGCGCAATCGTTCAACAACACATTGTGATAAATAATTAGGAAATTGGAAAATAAAGAATTGTACTAGGCGACTGTAGATATGTTATTTTTAATGGGAAATTTGTTCAGAAATAATTGGTTTTGCAGTCATAAAATAAGGCAACATTATTAATTGATTCAATCGTGATAGTAAGAAATTCACCTACTCAAATGCCTTTTTGCCATTTATCTCGTCTAAATATCTTAAGGTTTTGCTTCCCAAACGTGACGCGGGCATTAAAATGACAAATAGATCCTTAACACTAATATATTAAAAAGTAAAGTTTGTTTGTTTGTATGCAGAAAAATCTAGTTAATTAGATCTTTGAGGATATCTAAAGAGGTTCACGTCCAAACATTTTTGGCACATGCCCACATTTTGCAGTATTCTGTACGTGACAGGTTGCAAGCCCATCGCCGCTTCCAAGAATAATTATTTAAAATTTTTAGCTCTAGGGTATGCCGGTTTTCTCACGATGTTTTCATTCACCGTTTGAGAGTCTTAGCCAATGACTGATACAAACATATATTACGAAACTTCGATGTAGGTATTACTTACGCATATAAGAAGTAGGTAGGCATTATAAATAATCTGGTTTTGTATCACTTCAATAAAGCATAAAATAAATATGTCGTAAAAATTGAATTACTTTAATCCAATTTTTCAGTGTGAACGAAAATGTGGAAATATTATTTGAAATGTATTTTTATATCGGTATTATTAGAAGCAGTTTTTACAAGACAAGCTCCAAACTTAATAGAACTAGCTTTAGAGCAAAATGGTATGTTAATCTATACTAATATACAAAAATTATAAGGAGGAAAGTTTTGTATTTTTGTTTGTCTATACTAATAATATTACCTATAAAGAAGAAAGTTTTGTATTTTTGTATTTTTGTTTGTAACGAATAAACTCAAAAACTATGGTCCGATTTCAAAAAATCTTTCACCGTTAGAATGCTACGTTATCCCTGAGTAACATAGGCTATATTTTATGTAGGTACCTCGCGAACAAAGCCGCGAGAGTAAGCTAGTAATGAATAAACTCAAAAACTACTAGACCGATTTCAAAAATTCTTACACCATTAGATTGCTACATTATCCCTAAGTAACATATAGGCTATATATATTACTAGAAAAAATTAGGGATCCCTACTAAAACTTCAATAATGTAACCCAAGGTGTAATAATTAATATGTTATATTGATGGATTTTTGCAGACGAAGTCGCTTACATCTAGTATTACATAATTTACTTGGACTTGCCTCTGGTTACCCCCTAATTTGATGTCAAGAGGTCTCCGTTTAAGATTCCCAACTTAGATAGGTATCTAGTTAAAGGGTTAATAGGTCGTCATGCAAGCACTAACGGTAGAATTATGGATTAGATAGTACACTATGAAGGACCTATAATTAACGTAAGGGAACAATGAATGTGAGTGGCCTCACAGCTCAGTTGGTTGTAAACTCTGTCTTCTGCGCTGTAAGTTGTGGGTTCGAACCCACCCAGGACATTTGAGTGAAGAACACAGATATTACAACTCTAGGTCACTAATCAATCACTAAATCTTATGAATCTATAAGATTGGTTAAAATGAATACTTAAATGTATAATTTTGAAAAAAAATATATTAATAAAATGAATAAATCTATATTTGGATAAATCTATGAATTTAGAATAAATCTTTGAGACTATAGCGACAGCGAAAGAAACTCGTATGCATACACCCCAAACACAACCCTCCTTCGCTTCGCAGTCGGATAAAAATAATATAACGCTAATTAATACTGAAATAAATAATGTATTTTTTCCCTAAAGCCATCTCTACAAGCAACTATTTATTTTGGCCGAATGCAACCATCCCATTCTACGTGAATCCAGAACATTTTGGTAAGTATTTAACAGTTATGGTGAAAAAAAATATTGGATCGTGAAATAAAAATACAGACAAAGGCTCTCCAAAAAAATAAAATTAAAATGTCTTCAACGTATAGAATTGAACGCGTTATAATTTTATCATAAGTATAGATAGATCTCTAGTCGATAAAAGAGTGCATGCGGCAGAGATGCGAATGTTGAGATGGATGTGTGGAGTGACGAGGATACAATAAGGAATTAGTATATCAGATGAAGTTTGAAAGTGGCGTCAGTGACGGAAAAGATGAGGAGTAATAGGTTAGCGTGGTATGGACATGTTATGAGAAGAGTTGAATGTCATGGGACGAGTGTTAGATATGATACGAATGTGGATGGATACAGGGGTAGAGGTAGGCCAAAGAAAAGATAGATGGACTGTGTGAAAGACAAAGTAGATAAAATGTCTTTGGTGAAAGATGACATGGGTAAGAAAGGAGTGAGTACTGAGATGACGTATGATAGAGGGAAATGGAAGAAGATCACATGTTGTGCCGACCACATAACGTGGGGAAAGGGCAGGAAGATGATGACGGATCCTCCTTTGCACTCTGGTAAAAAGTACCAGGAGACAAGAAACTAGTAGGAGGTGGCATTGGCCTTATAAGCACCTATGATTAATCTGTGATAAAACGAACGGGCCAATACAAGTTCGGCAGTGAATCACAAGATTCTTGAACAGAACTACTGGGAATTCTTTTCCCATTTGTTCTGTCAACAGAAGAACTCAACAGAACAGGTCGGAATAGACGAATATTTGATAAAGACTTTAAAGATGTTTTTCTTCATCAGATCATGAGCAATCTCTAGCGATCCTGACAGGGCTAGCCATGTTCGCATTCAGAACATGCTTGAAGTTCGCACCGGTGATGGCCCCACCAGCCTCGAACGAGCATGTTCTGGTGTTTGAAAACAGCGGCGGTGTGAGGAGATGTTTGTTCGATACCATAGGGCATTCGGTGTTCGAACCCCATGTAAGTATGAAGAACGTTAACTATATATTATCACTTAATTTTAAATTACCTACAAAAGACGAGTTTTTCGATATTTTTAATTCTTGATTTTATAGTGGCGATGTTTTTGCTACCTGTCACGTAAGGAATAACTAACTCCTGTTTAAAATGTGGGCATGTGCCAAATATCATGTTTGGACGTGCTTCTGACTATATTTTAGATATCCTCAAAGATCTAACTAGAGATCTGAGGAGATGTTTACCGAGCCTGGAGATTACAGTCTCAGTCAGATACTTTTTTCTGCAGCGCGTGATTCTCGGCTACGAATGTCTGAAGAGTCCCCAAATTGACATGGCCATTATGAGAGCACTTGGATTCCCTTTCGAGCACAACCGTATCAACCGGGGCCTTTACATCGATATTCTGGAAGAGAATATAGAGCCAGGTACCAACCCATGTTTTGCAGTAAAAATACGCGTAAAAACAAAAGATTCGATAGTTGTTACATTATTCGCTCATTTGAGCAGGCTATAGTCTTAGACTGTACTACTGCCTAGTCTTACGTAAATTAATATCTTCCGTTTTCTTTAAAATCTAACCTAACCGCCATTTTTTTCCAAAAGATTCGATAGTTGCCGGATAAGAACAATCACGAAAATAGATTGAAAAAAAAAACTTTTCCGATGGATCGCCCCGTGACGATAAAAACACGCTACAAACTTCACGCGGTGTTGTCACACCATAATGTATGTCACGGAAAAATGTGTGTGCTTTTTCATGAGATTCTGTCTAATGTAGATCGGTGCGTGACATTAGGTCGTGGCATTTATCCACAATTAATATCATACCTATATCTTATAATGCATAACCTTAATCTTATATGTTAATATTATGCAATCTTTTAATAAGGTATGTAATTAATTAAATACCTACGCGTGACGACACGAGTTGCCACGCGTATTTAATTGAAAGATTACACAGAACAGGGAATATGGAAAGGGGATTTTAGAATAAGTGTCAAAATCCCCTTCAGTGTGAACTGCAACTCCAAAAGGTGTTATCACACTAAAAGTCTTAAAATCCTCTTTGTAAAGGATGTCAAAATTAGGGGATTTAGACACTAATCCGGTTTTTACGGTCACGGAGCCACGGTATGGCAATATACTACGAATGTGGACGTACTCGTAAATAACGAATGCGAACTAAGTCGTGGGAAGTTCCACTAGTTATAGTTCATCATCATCATCTTCCTGCCCTTTACCCACGTTATGTGGTAAAGGGCACAACATGTGATCTTCTTCCATTTCCCTCTGTCATTCGTCATCTCAGTACTCACTCCATATAGTACTTCTATAGTTATAGTTAAGTAGTAAAAATATTATACATAGAAAATAATATTAAAAACGATAGCATTACCTATCCTAGTAACAACAATACCTACATAAATCAGAAGATAACGTTAAATACTGATAAATTACATGATTGTGTTGCAATCTTACTCAAATATTGTTCAGCATTATCAACTAGTTGTGTTTGGAATATTACTGAAGAGCGTCGCTACTGAAAAAATGATGAAAAATAAATAATTTCAATACTAGAAAGAGCTAATTGTAATATGGAATTTATATATATATATAATATGAAATTAATGCATTGAAAAACATCAAACAAACATTATTTTCAAGAAGTTGTAGAAAAAAGAAAGAAGAAAAGATAAACAAAGATGGGAGACTTCAAGCTTTACGACAATATATTCATAGAAACAAATCTGCAATCAAACGATTATGATGCAGTGATAGTCATCTTGTACCCTGAAGAACTAAACATACCTCTGCCGAGACACATCGGTAGTTTTATTGAAAAGATCGCGAAAGTAGACAAGCATATCCACAAAACAGCTACTGTTTGGAACTGTGACTATGTATCAGGTGGTAGGATGATTCTGTCACCGACGGGCAAGATCAGCCCGTACCATGACGCGAGAGTGGTGAAGGAAGCAGCATACAAAGGAATGATGAGAGCTTTAGATTCTGGAGCTAAAAAACCCTTGATTGTCGTACAGAACGTGGTATCATTCCCTGATGGACAGTTAGTATGCATACTTGGGGCGTTCGAAGCTTTATATGTGCCAATTCAGTTGAAAGAACGAAGCAACCCGAAGAGTTTCCTCAAAATCGGACTCTTTGCTGAAGAGAAAAGGACAGAAGACTTCGAGAAGGTCGTCAGAAATGCGATAGCTGTTGAAAGAGCTAGGGTTTTTACTAGAGATATCGCTGGAGGCGATCCGGAAAGAATGGCTCCAGGCAATATTGTGAATTACGTGATGGAGTCTTTCCGTGGAGACAGCAACATAACAGTCAATGTTATCGATAAAGAGAAGACCATCGCTGAGGAATATCCTCTTTTAGCTGCTGTAGCCAGAGCGTCCACTCACGTAGACCGCCACAAGCCAAGAGTTGTTGAAATTGAGTATACACCTTCTGACATAGCGAGGGTTACGGAAACGCTTCTCCTGATTGGCAAAGGTGTGACATACGATACTGGTGGCGCTGATATCAAGATCTCCGGTAAAATGGCAGGCATGTCCCGTGACAAATGCGGAGCAGCTGCCGTAGCTGGCTTCCTCAAAGCCTGTTCTATCCTCAAACCCCCTCACTTGAAGGTCCTCGGAGTTTTGTGCCTTTGCAGGAACTCTATAGGTTCAAACTCTTACGTAGCGGATGAACTCCTGCTATCTAGAAGCGGTCAGACTGTTAGGGTTGTCAACACGGATGCTGAAGGTAGACTTGCAATGGCCGATGCCCTTTATAAAGCGTCTGAACTAGCTTTAGAAGAGCTCAACCCTCACATTTACACTATAGCAACACTGACCGGTCACGCAAGAGCTTGTTACGGCAATTATACAGCTGCAATGGATAACTACAGTGCTAAAGCAACTAATCACTCCAATAGGCTGCAATTCAGCGCTTCCAGAATAGCTGAAGGTATTGAAGTGTCTGTTATCAGACCTGAAGACTTGGCTGTAAATGTTGGAAAGGCGAAAGGCGATGATTTGGTTCAGTTAGATATGGATGCGAAGGGGAGGAATCATCAACTCGCGGCCGGTTTTCTGATCAAAGTAGGAGGATTGGAAGATAAGAATGTGAAGTATACGCATCTGGATATAGCTGGTGAGGCGGGCTCGCCTCCCGCTGAGCCGACAGCGGTTCCGATTTTGTCTTTGTGTCATTTGCATAAAGTTTTTATGTAACTTTTGGAATTAATTTGAATCATTCAGCTTGGCTTTGACCAAAGCACTATCCTTATAATAAATCGTAGTTAGCGAATTTTCATTTTTCTTGCATTTTACATTACGTTATTCTGAGAATAGTTATTTATACCAGAAAATGGTCAAATCTAACCGTATAGATATAAAAAAAACCTCGTCTCTGACATGCATAAGTTAACAGCTGTCAAAAACGACTTTAATGAACATTTTTTTTTAATTGACTCGCTAATACCTATATCTGAGTTTCTGTGTCGTTAAACAATACTCAATTAAAACATTTGACACTGACAGAATTTATCTTTAAAAACGACAGATGCCATAAATTAAGAAGAAGTAGTATTTGACAGATAATTTCATACCATTAAATATTATTTTCCAAGTGAATGTTTTTATATTTTATTAGATTTTTCAGGTTCTGATTCTTTTTATAATTGATTATTTTCTTTGTGTGTGTCAAATAAACTAATAACATATTTTTTTTCTTTCTTTATTTACTATTTTTTATTTTTTAGCGCTATTGTAGATTATACCTACTTTAACTACTTATGTAGGTATAACCTCATAAAACTAAAATTTTCAATCTGTTTCAATGTAGGCATTTCAGCAAAACGTCACTATTTTCATTAAATTTACAATGACAGAAATATCTAGACCTAAATAATATAAATTAACTACCTACGTCACCGTAGGCTACTGAGCCTTCTACGTAGGTACCTACGTTTGGAGATTTAGTATATATTTTGTTACGGATTTTAATAACATTTCAAATAACCTTGTTATCTAGAATGTAACACTTAGGTATATTAATTTTTATGTAAATACCTGCGGTCAAAGCCGCAGCTAAAAGTTATAGTGTTGTATTGTTATCTTGCATTACAAAATGTGTAATCAAATAAATTAGTGTATCTAATTGCATCCACATACCTACATAATTATCAAATAATTTAGATCCATAGATAAGTTTTAAGCTACAGGCCCAGAATACTCGTCACACTATTCCTTACGTAAAATTTACAAAAAAAGTGACATAGGTCCGTATAGCAACGCGGATCTCCGCGGAATCAGACATAGCACGAAGCGAAATACCCAAATGACAAGTAAGTAGAGTGCAACATGATAATATAGCTGCTCTATTGCTCTATGCTCATTTATGGGGAACGTGATACGTTTCTATAATAAACTTCCTATAAATGCAACTAAACTTCCTGTTAGAAAATTCAAAGCCTTCATTAAAAATAATCTCTTAAAGAAAGCATATTATAATATAAATGAATATATTGATGATAGGAACTCATGGCCCGATGTCGCTCCGCCCTCCGACAGCTAACCAATTTGCAATGTAAACGCTGTCCTTTTGTTTTGTGTATTTATGTTCTGTTTTGTCTTTTGTTTTTATGTTATTATTATTAGATAATCTTGATTACATTTTTTTGTAAGACTTGTGATTGTACTGAATAAATATTTTTCAATTTCAAAAATTTCAATTTCTCTGAATTATATAACGAAAGCGACAATTTATAAAAAACATGAATATGTTAAAGTAAATAGCTTATTTCAAAAAAAGGGCTGGGTTGAATTGTTTCAAATTAACTGATTTATATTCATGTGAAATAGAAATTCAAAATACCTTACTGCTCTGGATAAATTAGGGAATTTATGAATTTTCAGAGGTGTTTTTGACATGATTTTAACCAAGGTTTTCTAACTAATTCGTGTTTTAGCTCCGGTTGATTTATCACTTATATCCTTGAGTATCGTGTAGTTCAATTTCAATATAATCTATTAAGCGGTAATAGAATGATTAGGGTTACAATACTTGCAATTTTCAAAATTCTGGGCCTTAACGATTCTCCTCAATTTGATGTATTACTATACCATTATTTTAAAAACTTTTTTAGCCTTGATTTTAGAGCTCGTCAATACTGTAGGGTAAATGTTCAAAATTACTACAAAATAAACAAATCGGCTTGAACATAAAATTATACTACTTTCGCGTAGTATACTTGCATTACGATACTACATACTACATATCATGAAATTATGGTACAAATAGTATAATTATACTACGAAATCCAACCCTGCTTAGTTATCAAAGAATAAACTGACATTTTACTTCCATTTGACTTATCATTATTCTGAGAATAGTACCTATACTTACCAGAAGTTCGTCAAATCCACCCTCAATAGTGGAATTCCCATGACTTTGTTCGTTTAGGGCGCTCGCCCACGAGCTACTTTTTGTAGCGATGCAGTCGCGATGCTGTCGCACTTAGCATCGATACAGTCGCGAAGTCATAACATTATATAAGCTTTTATCACTTTTTCGCTACAAAAAGTAGCTCGTGGGCGAGCGGCCTTAGAATAAATGGAGATGTTGCAAAATTATATGATCGGTTGACCAGATTTTTTTCCGATGCTTCGACTGTCAACTTAATCGCTCTAGTTTTTATATTATTAACTAGCTTCTGCACGCGGCGTCGCCCGCGAAGTACCTACATAAAATATAGCCTATGTTCATCCTGAAAGTTCATTCTACACATTGGTGAAAGAATTTTTCAAATCGGTTCAGTAGTTTCGGAGCCTATTCATTTCAAACAAACAAACAAACAATCAAAGTTTTCCTCTTTATAATATTAGTATAGAAAAACCCTAAAATAAAACTATTTAGGCAAATACGTAATAAAACTCAATATAAGTACGCAATAAAACTCAAAATAACACGAGAAAAATTATAAAAACTAGAGTGACAAAGTGTCAGTCGGCAATTTCAAAAAAAAAAATCCGGTCAACCGATCATTATTTTTTGGAACATATAAATTTAGGCCGGTTACAGTGCTCAACCGATTGTCGGTGCGCACGGTCGGTCCTGACGATACACACGGACCGACCGTCAGTTTGTATCATTCAGTGCTCTCCTGACCAACAAACTGACCAGATGTAACCGGCCTTAGTCTTCTTCTTCTTCTTCTTCAATTATGGCATCTGTCTCTTAGAGAACAATTTTGCCAGTGTCAAGTGTAATTATTTATAAGTATTGTCAACGTCACAGAGTCATAGTCAAGTTGTCAAGTCAATTTTAAACAAAAGATGGCTGTTTTGTTGAAAATTTTCGGGATTTGCTCCGATGGAATTTGAAGAGAACTAATCACTCTAATTCACATACTTTACACTCGCGTCAAGAACCCGGGCTTTATTGGCAAAATAACCACCAAAATTACGCAATAAAACTCAAAATAACACGAGAAAACATATAAAAACCAGAGCGACGTAGTTGTCAGGCAAATACACCGCAGAAAATCCCGGCCTTAGTCTAAACAAACAATCGAACGTCAGTCGAAAGCATCGCGAAAAATGGGCTAGACATTTTGACTGACTCTGTGACGTTGACAAAACTATACAATAAAAAACTTGATTAATAATCTATAATGACTTTGCCAAGGTTCCATCGACCTGTTCACCAAGGAAGCCACGATGCCAATTGAGTTACGCTCCATCCCTTACGACATTAACAGCGTCATGCACTTCGGACCGAGGGATTTCAGTAAGAACGGACACAGGACCATATTATTCAAGGTATGCCTACCAGTAGGTCTACCATGAGTTTTCACAAATGTACACTCGCTAGCGACTGTAGTTAAAAAATGTATGAAAACTTGTACAGCGCCTCTAGAGGATAGTTGGGTACTAAAACGTCGTTAACGTAGTTAACTATATGTCACAGCGTACTACAGCATTTACTTAGAATTTGGTACCATGAGTAACAATTCTGACAGATGTCATAGTAGCGTACTATTACTACTGTAGTAACGTCAGCCGATCTAAATTTGACAACTCATGGTAGACGTACTGCTTAGTAGAAACTGGTGGTATAGTACCCCTCTCACGAAGGTCGTGGGTTCAAACCTGGTCGTGCACCAATGAGTTTTTCTATCCGAAAAATGTGCGTACGCAATGCCAGTGCTTTTATACGGTGTAGGAAAATATCGCGAGGAAACCGGCCTACCCTAGAACAAAAAAATCTAATCATAGGTATTCTTATAAGTGGCGATGGGCTTACAACCTGTCACGAACAGGATACTACTGTGCAAAATGTAGGCATGTACCAAAATGTCATGTTCGGATGTGCCTTTGACTACTCTCTTTAAATATCCTCAAAGGTCTAAGTAGCTAGAGGTCTGAGGAGATATTTACCGAGCCTGATAATTACAGTCGTGACCATGTTATAAAATAAAATTTAGCTTTCAAGATTTTTTAGGATCACAACATTCAGCAGTACCGTCTAGGACTCACCAAGTTGGATGTGAGAAAGATTGAAACAATTTACGGCCCTGAATGCAGGGCGAGAGATCGAAAAGAGAAGTTAGAACTATGCCAATCGTATCCAGGGGTTGCCAGAAAAAAGAGAGATACTAATCATGCTGACAATCCAAAATCAGACGATCCAAAAGAAGCAAACAGACAAAAAAGAGATATAGAAGTTAGTATAGACATGTCTTCTAAAGGTCCTGATAACGATAGAAATAAAAGAGATGCTGAGGTAGTGACTAAAAGTCTTCGAGTAAACCCTGATATAACACCCCCACCGAGCATTATCAAAGAAACATTAGTTGAGCTTGGTATAGTAGACGCAGTACAAGAAATTGTTGAACAAGTACACAAAGTATCTGCGCTAGCTTTGAAAAACGCAAGAGCCAAGTACTGTAACAATACTAAACCGGGTCTGAGATCAGCTGACGTGAAAGACAGAGAGAACACAGATGTCTTAGGTATTATAGAAGTTATAGCTCACTTTGCTCAAAGCATGGTAGATAACGCTGTAGCGAATTTGACTAAATTCTGCGAAGAATCGGAATCTATAGAGGTGTATCAAAGGGCGAGATGCGGTTGGAATGATGGCAGTGATAGATGTAGACAGACTTATAGATCTACAAAATCAGGAGCTGTGAAATATTCGACCCAACATAGACCAGTATATATTCAATCGACTAACTATAAAATGGTTGGTTACAAAAAGAACATCTATGCCAGATCTGGTAATGATACAGAAGATATTACTACAGAAGCCGTAGTGTCCAGAAGAAAACGAGACGTTGATGAAAAAGCTGAAAAAGCAATAGAAGGTACAGATAAAAACGTCAATTTAAACAGTCATGAGAAGAAGGAACTTGAAACCCCGGTTAAAAGAGACGATGAACCAAGCTTGGATGGTAAAACAGAGAATAGAGATGAAAACAAGAATAATAAAGAAGATAAAACAGTTAATAAAGAAGATAATGTAGAAAATAAAGAATTAAATGCAGAGAATAAAACAGAAAATAAAGAGGAAATTGTGAAAAATGATGGAGAAAAGAATGATGACTTGATATTAAGGTCTGGAACTGCTATTCCAGTGAGAGCTATACGGTACGAGCCAGTGCGACGACAAGGCAGCTATAGGTAAGATTTTTGAAAATATAGTAATAAATCTCCCATAACATAATTTTGTCTTCTTTTATTTATTTTCCTGTTATAATATCGTCTAAATAAGATTAGTGAAACTCCCTGCAACTTCATTAGCGTTATATTAGCCCCCGACGAAAAAGAGGGGTGTTATAAGTTTAACGTGTCTGTCAGTGTATCTGTGTGTCTGTGTATCTGTATATCTGTCTGTGGCATCGTAGCTCCCAAACGGATGAACCGATTTTTATAATTTTAAATTATGTGTTCTTTACAAAGGTGTACCTAAGCGAAAAAGAACTAAAAAAAGACTTCCCGTAATTCAACCCCCTGAAGGGTACTGCGGATTCAGTAAGACTTTAATTCCTAAAGGGTGCTTCCCCCGCAGCACCCTATAAGGGGTTAAATTACGGGAATTACTTTAGTATGCCTAGGCACCTACACATAATTGTAAAGAACATACAGTTAAAAGTCTAGGCGAACAAAGTTTTAAGCTGTGCGTTGTACCATAATCTACTTCTTTTTATATATAACTAGCTGTCCCGCCCGCGACTTCGTTCACTTAAAGTATCTAAACTGAGTTTCAAACAAATCATACTCATAAAAAAATCATAATACTAATTTTGACACCCCATGTTACCCTTTTTAGAGGGTATATCCAGAAATACGCTACCTTTTATTTTGCATTTAAGTATTCAAACCAAAATTCTGACCAATCGCACCACCCTTTAAATAGTACCCATAGAATCATTGACCCCCCATTTAACCATTTTTTGAAGGTTATATTGAAAAATCCTGAAACACGTGTTCATTCATTTTGTATTTACAGTACACAAACAAAATTTCAGATCAATCGCACCGCCCGTTAAAAAGTTACCATACAAACATTGACCCTACATTTGACCCCATTTCAAAGGTTATATTGAAAAATCCTGAAACATGTGTCCATTGATTTTGTATTTACAGTACACAAACAAACTTACAGACTAATTGCGCCACCCGACAAAAAGTTCCCATACAAACATTGACCCCACATTTGACCCCTTTATGAAGGTTATATTGAAAAATCCTTAAATACGTATCCATTCGTTTTGCATTTACAGTACACAAACAAAGTTTTAGACCAATCGCACCACTCGTTAAAAAGTTCCCATACAAAAATTGACACCCCATTTGACCCCTTTTTGAAAGTTATATTGAAAAATCCTGAAATACGTGTCCATTCATTTTCAGTACACAGACAAAGTTTCATGAAAATCGCTCCACGCGTTAAAAAGTTTCATACTAACGTTCTCACCCTTTTTCACCCCCTTAGAGGTGGAATTTCCAAAAATCCCGTCTTAGTGGGTGGTTTTGTTATAAAAGGAAATCACCTTCCAAATTTCAGCTTTCTAGCTTCAGCGGTTTCGGCTCGGCGATGATAAATCAGTCAGTCAGTCAGTCAGTCAGGTTAAGCTCTTATATAGGTATAGACTAGCTGACCCGGCAGACTTCGTACTTATTTAGAAAACGTTTGTATGGGAAATAGAAAAGGGCTATTTTTCGGTTTAAAGATCTTTATTTATACTCAAAAAAAAAGAACAAACTAGTCCACTTAGAATGAGTATACATTGGTATCTAAAGATAAAGTATTACTTAAGCAAAGTTGCGGTAGATCTACGGCGTTAACAGTTAGGTATAGATGAAAGCGGTACCTAAAAAAATAAAAAATAAGTGACCCAACAAAGGTAGGTACATTTTTAGGGTCTTCCCAGTAGTTATTCGAATTTTTCTTACCTTTTAAACCTTCCCTAGACCACGAACATTTCAAGAACAATATAAGACAAATCCGCTGGGCTGATTTAGCTGATTTTGGTTTTAAAATGTTTGTCGTAGTCCAGGAAAGGTTTAGACGGTGAGAAAATATGAAAAAATTGCGAGGATCTATGTAGGTGATAGGAAGTTTAACGGGTCATGTCATAAAATTTTCTTAGTTTGGCAAACAATCGGTACAGATCTTAGACTTTATTAATTAATAGAGAAAATTAATAAATAATACACAAAGAAAGTGAACAAAGAAGGCGCCTATAGTAAATACAATAAAATATATCTCATAAGTAATGTAATCTGTCATTGATAGTCGTAATGCTATCAGTAAGAAGGTATAGATTTCCAATCCTATCCTACTTCCTATCCCATCCTATCCTATTTCCTTATCAATAATATTAATAAGGGGAAAGTTTTATTCCTTTGTTTGTTGTCTTTTCACGACTAAACCTTGAAGGCGTTCTAATGAAGGTTGGATATCATTTGTATCCTGGGAAGGGACATCGACTATAACTCTAGAATGGCTGGACCGTTTTTCATGATTTATTAGATTTGTCTCCGCTATAAATAGCACGGCGAACAACAGCCAGTTGTAAAATAACTTTAACAATAACATAACTAGTAATTCTTCCCGGAGTATAATTTTCAGGGCCAGGTACACAAAAGATGAGGAGGACGCAGATCGATCTAGTATTTCCATAGAAACTGAAAGACCAAAGAAAAAACACTATAGAGATCCAGAAGAAAGTGAAAGACAAACTAAGAAAAAACAACATAAAGGACCAGAAGAAAGTGAAAGACAAACTAAGAAGAAGCACCATAGAGAACCAGAAGAAAGTTTAAGACCTACAAAGAAAAAGCATCATATAGAGCCAGAGGATATAGAAGTTACGAAATATAAAGAAGAAAATTCAAAAGAGGAAAACGAAAATGAGGATAACTGGAATACTGCGAAAAATAAAAAGCGTAAGATTAAAGAAAATACGGAAGAAGATAACTGGAATACAAAACAGAATAAATGGAGAGGTAATGTAGGTGATAGAAAGAAAAAACATGGAGAAAATGACGATAGGCGGAAACCTAAGCATATGAAGAGAAAAGAGATTGAGAGTGGAAAAAATTACAGAGAAAAAGACGAAGAAGCAGAATACGATATTGAAAGGTAAAATAGTAATAGATACGTCATCCCAAACTACGTAGATAGGTAACTTTTTATTGCTACACTAAATTAAGAATTAAATACAAAAACAAAGAAATTTAGTGACACCATTTATTACTCAAAAATACCTGGATCGATTTTCACGATATTTGATTTATTGAATTGGTCTCCGCTCCGAAATGAAAAGATGGATGGACTGTGTGAAAGATGACATGGGTAAGAAAGGAGTGAGTGCTGAGATGTCGAATGATAGAGGGAGATGGAAGATCACATGTTGTGTTGACCATAACGTGGGAAAAGGGCAGGAAGATGATAATAATTTCTCGGCTAAGAAATGCGTACGAAGTTGGTCAAAAGAAGGTTGTTTGTTATTACATTATTCGCTCATTTGAGCAGGCTAAAGTCTACAGACCATACAGCCTTGCGTAGGTAAATTAATTTCTTCCGTTTTTTACAAAATCTAACCTAACCTAGGTTAGATTATATTATCGCGCGTTGCAAAAGCGAGACGGAAAAAATTAAGACCAAAAGTTGTAACGACACTAGTTGTAAGCCGTGCGGCGTGCGCGTGTTTCTCTGTCTGTCTCTCTCTCTCTCTCATAGAAAGCAAGGAAAGGAACTTCGTTCCATCCGGGTGTCCCTTGACACCTCTCAAGTTTTTTTTTCCTTTTCTCTTAAAAGAAGGTCTTCTTCTTCAATTATGGCATCTGTCTCTTAGAGAACAATTTTGCCAGTGTCAAGTGTATTTATTTATAAGTATTGTCAACGTCACAGAGTCATAGTCAAGTCAATTATAAACAAAAGATGGCTGTTTTGTTGAAAATTTTCGGGATTTCCTCCGATGGAATTTGAAGAGAACTAATCACTCTAATTCACATACTTTACACTCGCGTCAAGAACCCGGGCTTTATTGGCAAAATAACCACCAAAATTACGCAATAAAACTCAAAATAACACGAGAAAACATATAAAAACCAGAGCGACGTAGTTGTCAGGCAAATACACCGCAGAAAATCTAAAAGAAGGTCAACAGCTACATAGTATTTTTAAAACTTATTAAACTGACAGGTTAACTTAACAATATTTAACTTGTAGGCAAAAGAAGAGGCCTCAAGAAGAATACCAAAATGGCGGCATGCTTCCGCAGACCGTGCAACTATCTAAGGCCAACGAAGAGTTTTATAATGACAGGAAATGGCCGGGCGGAATCTTAAGATACGTCATCCAACAAGACTCCACTTGTAAGCTTAGCTTTTAAGCAATTCGTCAAACTCGGGCGCATAATTAAACTCATTTATTGCAAAAATAAAAAAAGACCGACTGAACCTAACTGAAATTAGACTTTTACAGCCGCCATACATTATCTATGTCACTTTTGCTATCCAGACAAATACAATGACAACTCATTTGCCAAAATTCGTCCAGCCCTTTGTGCTACAGACAGCCAAAGAAACTCGCATACATACATAAAGAATATAGAATAATAAAGAATAAAATAACTTTATTTGTTCGATTAGACCCACACATAAAAACATACACACCAAACACATTACCCTTATTCTTCGCTTCGCAGTCGGGTAATACATTTTAAGGTTCCTGAAACGGCTGAACAGATAATAATAAAATATATAAAAATCTGGATGAAACTTGGAATGCGCATGTACTTTATGATCCGGAATAACAACACAAAGGCTTATCATCATCATCATCATCAGCCTATAGCAGTCCACTGCTGGACATAGGCCTCCCCTAATGAGCGCCATTGCGCCCTGTCTTCAGCTCGACGCATCCAGCCTCCACCAGCAGACACAAGGCTACTTTTTAAATAATAATATTCGCCCAAACCACCATAATCATTTTTTTTTTCAGATGACATAGACGACCTTCGTAGTCGGCTGAAAGAGGTGGCTGATATCCTCAAACGGAAGACTTGCGTGAGGATGAAAGAGATGACGGAAGACCAGGCCACAAACCACCAGGACTACATAGTAATTAACGCCAACCCGGACTACGTGACAGGACGGGTGGGAGGGAGACAGGTAACGTGACATCCTGCTAATATTATAAACGCGAAAGTTTGTAAAAATGTATTGGATGTCTGGATGTATGGATGTATGTTTGTTACTCTTTCACGCTGAAACAGCAGAACGGATGGATGAAATTTGGCACAGATATAGATTATAGTCTGGAATAGCACATAGGCTACTTTTTATCCCGGAAAAATGTAGGGTCCCATGGGATAGATTTGTTTTTGTTTTTCAAGGTACCACGCGGGCGAAGCCGTGGATGGAAGCTAGTATATTTATCAAACAAAAACCCGACTGGACATTTGAAAATACCTTTTCACAGCCGCCATATTGAATTTTTTGACGTTTAATATAGCCTAAATTATGTCACTCGTGATTCAGACGAATCCAACACCTAATTTCTCAAAATCCGTCAAGCCGTTTAGACTACAGGGACAACGGAAGGAACTCACATACCAACCTACTTACATACACCCTAAACACCATCATTTGAGTAAAAAAATAAAAACATTATTTGATACAAAATTTTATTAAAAACAAAAACTTTAAAATGTATTATAAAACTGTTGCACTCTAATCAAGCGTAACACCAAACACACAACAACAACATGGACACAAAGTTCGAAAGAGGCTGACTACCCACAACACAGGTTCTCCTAGGGTGGGAGTCAGCGCACTTGCAAATATTATATCTACCCACAACATACTATCCTTACTTTCGTGTTAAGTACATTATGTTATGTTATCATACCTACTTAGGTATGTAGGTAAATAATAAACAAATACCTACCTAAGTAATTGTTAAAAAAAAATCATCAGACCAACTACATCATATGAGCGTAAATAATATATCGGAAGAAGAATCAAAAAAACGGAACCCGGGAACGACACCCCAATTATAAATACATCGCAGGTAGGTAGTATAATATGGGTAGTACAATACAAATCAACATTGTTAACGTAATAACACTGTGTGAGCGAGATGGACAGATTCTGATATACGTAGTAAGTGGGTGAAGGACGGAGATAGCAATTGATTTCTCATGAATGAAGGTTCGTTGCCCTAAATATGTTGCCATATTTCTAAAAACTCCCGAAATTTCACTATAATAATGTTGATGAAGTTTGAAAAAATTACTGGGTGATCTCCAAATTAATAATAAAATACTCCACCACATATTTTTATCTATAATTAAGTTAGCTTTTTTTAAAACACGAAATATTTTTGATTAAGAATTAAATCGGTCTTTGCCCTGCAGTGTGTCGATAATGGCTGAATAATAATAATTAAGAAATAACTTAAATATTCAAGTGCGAGGATTTCACACCGCCAAAAATTTTACCCATAAAATTGTGGGCAATTTTTGATTTCTGGTACTGGTAACCCATTTCTCGAAACTTCTTCCCTGGCCGACTTCTGATTGGCCAGAACTTTCTACACTCTAGAAATTTCTGGACACTGATTGGGCACTGGTATAAAAGGGACGCACGCGGGAACCGGTTTCAGTTTGAATTTCGAAGCGCGATGGACGAAATAGTGTAATTTTTTTAAAAATGGTGGCAATCGGCATCGATTTGGGGACTACGCATTGTTGTGTTGCCGCTTGGAGAAATGGAAAAGTGGAAGTGATAGTGAACGAGCAAGGTAATCGAAGTACGCCTTCGTATATTTCATTCACGAAAACCGAGCGTCTCATCGGAGAATCCGCACAGAATCAAGCAACTATAAATCCCGTGAACACGATTTTTGGTGTAAAAAGGCTTATCGGAAGGAGTTTTGATGACTTCAACCTCCAAAGAGATCTATGTCAGTGGCCGTTTAAAGTTTTAAATCAAAATGGTAAGCCAATGGTATTCGTTGACTACAAAGGTGGGAAAAAGAAATTCGCACCGGAAGAAATAAGCAGCATGTTAATTTTCAGGATGAAGGAGA
The DNA here is from genome assembly GCA_963675405.1 of Cosmorhoe ocellata. NCBI lineage: Eukaryota > Metazoa > Arthropoda > Insecta > Lepidoptera > Geometridae > Cosmorhoe > Cosmorhoe ocellata. The sequence continues at coordinate 3,669,918 of OY776273.1, forward strand.
TAGCTGAGGCGCATTTAGGCACGTCAATAGACCAGGCGGTCATAACAGTGCCTTATTATTTCAACGATTCTCAGCGCCAAGCTACCAGGGCGGCAGCAAACATTGCTGGTCTTAAAGTGTTAAGGGTCACAAACGAACCCACCGCCGCCGCTGTAGCTTATGGTTTAGATAAACGATTGAAAGACGACAACGTGTTAGTTTACGATTTAGGGGGCGGGACTTTTGATGTTACAGTGCTGAAAATTAGTAACTCTGTTTACAGAGTCAAGGCTTCTGCTGGAAACACTCGATTAGGAGGGGAGGATTTCGATAATAGAATAGTTGCATACTTCGTTGAAGACTTACGGAAGCGCTTCAGTGTAGACGTCATAGGAAACGCAAGATCTATAAGACGCTTGAAAGTAGCCGCTGAAAAAGCTAAAAAATCACTCACTTCAGCGAATGAAGTAATGGTAAATGTGGAGTCTTTGTTCAACGAAATCGATTATTCTGGAAAGATTTCCAGAGATCTTTTCGAAGACCTATGTTCTGATTTGTTTCAAGATACATTAAAGCCAATACAGAAGGTGCTGTTAGATGCTCGCTTGCATAAATCAGATATTAGCTGCGTCGTTCTAATCGGAGGCAGTACTAGGATACCAAAAGTGCAAAGTCTAGTTAAAGAATTCTTTAAAGGCGTGCCGATAACAGCATCTGTGAACCATGAAGAGGCTGTAGCTTGTGGTGCAGCTATACAAGCAGCTGTTCTTAGTGGAGATAAACATCACGAAATCAATAACCTACTTCTCATAGACGTGGTACCGCTATCCTTAGGCGTAGAAACCTCTAGAGGTGTAATGTTTAAAGTTGTTGAACGAAACACTGCCATACCTTGCTCAACTACCAAAGATTTGACTACTTTAGAAGACTATCAAAGCAGCATGACCATTGAAATCTTCGAAGGAGAACGAAGTTTGACCATAGACAATAATCTGTTAGGTTCTTTTGATTTAAACGGTTTACCACCAGCCCCTAGAGGTGTTGTCAAAGTTGACGTAACATTTGAAGTAGATTTTAACGGAATTTTGAGTGTCACTGCTAAAGACAGGATCACTGGTAACTCTGAAAGTCTTATTATCAGAAATGAACATAGACTGAAACCGAACGTTATCGAGAAAATGCTTCAAGACGCTGAAGTATTTAGGAATGAGGATAAAGAGAACAAGCGACGGTTAGAAGCCAGAAATCAGTTGGAAACTTATGTTTATAATATTAAACATATTGTTAATATTCAAGGGGACATTCTCAGTCCAAATGAGAAGATATACATGCAGGAGCAATGTGTATTAGCGGTGGATTGGCTAGAAGACCACGGAGATAGCCCACAAGAGGACTTTGATAAGAAAACAACGGAGCTAAAGCGACTATGGGCCGCCATCTTGAGTAAGCTAAATAACCCAATAAAACCTCAAGTTAAGAGAAGAAAAAATGAAAGGCAAGAAGATAAAGAGGCTTTTGAGAATTTTTTTCGCATTGATGATATTGACTGAAACATTTTGAAGCTAGATTTGTTATAAGTAAGTACTTTTAGACATACGTTAATTATTTTAAGGCTTGTGTTTTGTAGTTTTTAGATAATATTTAATAATATTGCCATTTTATGTGTAATTTCTTTTAGATATTGTATTCCAAAGTGTTGTTTGATGTTATTTTTTTTGAGAAGTTAATTAAATTGTGATTATTAAATACCTACCTAAATAAATGTAAGTTGAATAAAAAATTGTTTAATTTCAAACTATACCCAACTGTCATCCATTTTCTTAGGAGTGATTGTATCATTCATTGTTTAGTGATGTATTGATTGATGACATTATTGATCATACTTTTAATTATACCTCACATTATAGTATATTGACTAGCTATTTTACGTTCATGTGATGTTGCCACTTTGGAAGAAACTATTTTTTATATTATGAAACGGGATTCTCGAAATAATGTCCTCAATCAATCATTCTGTGACATCTGTTTTTGTTTTTATATGCGGCAACATTGCACTTATTTTTTAAACTGGATTCTGCGTTCTTTTGTCTTTCACATAACTTTTTTTTCTCGCATTTTAATAACATGCTTTTCTGCGTCCTTTTAGCCTTCACGTAACTTTTTAAAGTTTCTGTGGAAACTTTTCGCATTGCGAGACAAGTGTTGCCATAAATTATTCGTCGCATGATAGACAGAAACAACACAAACTCTCACCGTTTTTTAGTATAACTGGATTCTGTTTTTTTTATACAACTTTTGCTGTACTTCGCCGGTGTGGCCATTTGGTAGGAAGGAAAGATTTTGCCATTTTTATGTAGGTACCTACATACTAATAGAGCATTCTGGATTTTTCTCAAACCCATCACAGCAAATCTATGAATCTCCGGCGCACATGCACAATTTAACGTATAAATATTGACAAAAAGCGGTTTTATATTGAATCTATTTAAAATATCACAATCAAAACTTGAATCAACCAAGATTTTTTAGTTAGCACTTTTTAATCTACAAATTGACACTAAAAAAAAATTTACCTTAAATAACTTACATAATTGTCGTTTACTTACAGGGGGTCTACTCCGCAAAACGACAACGATACTATCGGAGTCGAATGTTCGTCGAATTCAGTCGAATTAACAGTTGTTTCGTTGTCAAATTGGAAATTGGTTTACGAGATCGGTTTTCAAAAGTAATGTCGGTCGTTCCATTGTTCAAATAATAGCATAGACAATGTTACTAAGAGTAAGTTTTGCACGATTATTATGCCGATATATCGTTGATCGTTTTTCGGAGTAGACGCCTTGGTTATTTGTATTTTTTTAATATAAGGATCTTTCGTAGCATCAAGAAAGTTTGTTTTACAAAAAAAGGTTTTATTTTCCAGTCTTTCAGAGCTGTTATTGTTGTTAAATTATTCGCTCATTTGAGCAGGCCATTAGACCTTAGGCGGGTTACAGTGCTCGACCGATCGTCGGTGCGCACGATCGGTCCTGACGATACGCACGGACCGACCGTCAGTTTGTATCATTCAGTGCTCTCCTGACCAACAAACTGACCAGATGAAAATTGATACAGACATCCGTCGTAGGTCCGTACGATCGGTGCAGCACTGAACGCGTACATGCGTTTCCATAGCGCGTCGGCCGACCGACGGACGCATGCGGACGCGCTCGACCGACGGTCCTCGTACGCAGTGCGTAGCAATATACGCGTGCGTACGGTCGGTCCAGCACTGTACGATTTTATGGATTTTCATATTAATGACAAGCGCGACCGACATACGGACCGACGGTCAGTGAAGCACTGTAACCAGCCTTACTGCCCAGTCTTACGCAAAATAATTTCTTCCGTTTTCCCCAAAATCTAACTTAAAATCTAACCTAACCGCCATTTTTTTTCTCTATCTTCTTATAGCTGTAGTGAGAAAATGTTATTTCACTAAAAAGGTTTTATTTTACAGTCTTTCAGAGCTGTATTAAGTAGCATTAACAAAAAGTTTTTTCACAAAAAAGGTTTTCTTTTCCAGTCGTTCGGCAGCATAGAGTTGTTCCGCGGCGGCCAGCACCGGCAGCATGCGGCTATGATGGTCATGGCAATGCTTGGCTTCTATTTCGAGGTTTCTCGCCATGATCGGGATAAATACGTGCGCGTCCATATGCGCCATGTCAGACCCGGTAATCTCTTCGTCCACATATCGCACCGTGAGAATAGAAGTGACTCAATTAAGAAAACATGATTTTTGGGAAATGCGATTTAAAGATTTTATGATTGTGTGTTTTTTACTAAATTGTGCTATGACATAACCAAATTATGACTTATCTTCATTTTTTTACAAATTATGGGATACTTTAGGGTTTTATCTAAATTTTAAACTTATTACTGATTCAAAATAAATTTAATTAATTACTCTATTTACCATTTCAAAGAAACCTTCCGACATTTAAGTCGGTTTTGTACTATAGCAATAATTTATTAGTATTTACTAATGACTTAAACCTTAAACGGTCATTAAAATAAGCCTTAATATAGTAATAAACTGATTTAACTCGATTTAAGTCACAATAATTTACTCAACTTAATGCAATAAAATGACACAAAACAAACATCGGTCATTTTATTACTCTAAATTTCAACAAAATTTTACCTAATATTTGCATACAAAACTGTAATATTGAGGTTTAGGTCACATTAATACTAAACACGTGACGTCTCACGGCAATCCTGGCTGACGCAATACTGAATATAATCACTTTTTCACGGGGTGACGGACGAGGGATCGCCGAAATGAAAGAGACTCACCTATTATGTTTTGTCGCATTCTAACCAAAAAGCGGCAGTTTTTTAATCACTAGGCGATGCAGTTTTTTTTTCTGAGTCTTTCTACATATTTAACTCATTTTACCTGTTTTTTGAGATGAGTCACTTCTATTCTCATGGTGCGATATAGGTCATCCAACGGATCTAGGCATTCGTGAAGTTAGCCACAGGCGCGAGTTTGCGTATGTACAATACCTTCCCCTCCTCCTCATACCTCCAATTGCTCCCGAAAAATGATACTGCGTAGATCTCTTGCGGCTAACTTCACGAATGCCTAGATTCGTTGAGCCAACTATACAATAATCTCCCCATTTTACCACATTTTGAAGGTTATTTTGAAAAATACTAAAACACGTCCATTTATTTTGCATTTACAATATCTAGACAAAGTTTCATGAAAATTACACGTTAAAAAACTCCATTCAAACGTTTTCACCCTTCCCTTTTGAAAAATTCTAAAATTAAGAGGTAACATTTTGAAAAATTCCGCCTCAGTTTTGCTATACTAGTAAAAGGAACTATTTTCCTAATTTTAGCTTTCTAGCTTGAGCGGTTTTGACTCGACGATGATGACACAGTCAGTCTGTCAGTCAGTCAGTCAGGTTAAGTTGTATAGAGATAAAAAATATATTTTCTTTGTTTAAGACAAACTTCATCACTTTGAGAAAATACGCAGAGATGCCACCCTGCCGTTGCCGTACGATTATAAAAGCGCAACACAACCCGCCTGGCAATACTGGCGCCAATTGGGTAGAACAGGCATATCGACTGTTGCCACTTACAAACAACAGGCAAGTAATTTAAAACGATTTTTTTTTTGGCATTTCGACTAAATAATTGCATGTAACATATACATTTAGGAAACAGCCATGTAAAAAAATTGATTTTTTCGAAAACTAACTCCTAGTTCTTTTAGTTTTGGGGATAGATGGCGTGTGTAATGACTACCAATCTTTTTTTTTCAAAAACATAATTAATTATAAATAAATTTTAGGTTTAATCTTCATAAAATTACAAATGTATAAATAATGCGAAGTAAAAAAAGCTGCATTTTAATTTTCTAAAAAAAAGAAATAATCGAAATATACATTTTTTTTTTAAATTCTCTATGTTGTCTGGATGAATAATTTTCTAGTATGTATCCTAAAAGAAAATTAAAGTGTAATAAGTACCTATTTTTCCTTGCAATAAGGTGTTCTCTGCCACACTAAATTCCTAATACAAAAGATTTCAACGCGCGATATTTATACTAAGTAAGAAAGAAAGAATTAAAGAAAAACCTTTTATTTAAAACTGCTCCGATCGTAGCAATTATAAAGAAGGTAGATATCTGTTATCTACCAAAAAATAGGTTAGATATTGGGCATTTTTTTCGTCAGGGGGCAAATATAGCGAAATTTTATAGCGAATCTTAGTTAAATTTTAAAAAAATCTACTAGAAACTTCTTAGATGTTAATAATAAAAAAATATCTTTGTATTCACAGGATCCTGATGGCTCTGTAATGAAATCAATGGGACAAAACTCTCAACTACTTTCCGATATCGATATTGTGAAGATAAACAGCGTCTACGGCGATAAATGCCTCCGCCATTCAAGATCCAAGTTAAAAGCAAACAAAGCTGAACATAAGGACAAACTCAATAGTGACGGGCAGAATGAAGAAATTACTGTAGACAAATTAGAAAAAAAATAAAGTTATCATAGGTCTCGATATTGACGGGCAGAATGAAGAAATGGCTGTAGACATAAAGAAAAAAAATAAAGTTAACATGGGGAGAACTCAATATTGACGGGCAGAATGAAGAAATGACTGTAGCTAAAGTAGAAAAAAAATAAAGTTATTCCACCTCTTTTCACGTGTTTTTTATATAGGTTTTTCATAGTGCACATTATCTTAACCCAACCAGTCACAATTTTTCAGCTATTTTTAAGCCTTTTTTTATTTTTACTGTATATTTTCCCATAAATATTGGTAGGTACCTAGTTTTTTTCTGAACCTCGGGAATTCAAAAGTCAAATTAAATAATTTACGCATTTTAATAAGTAAAAAGACTTACATACATCCAGTTAATTAATTAAATAAAGATTCGTAGTTCCTTTTTGTCAAGCTAATATCGCTCTTACTGATAATGTCGTAAATGTATATATTCCCTGCATAGGTTCGTTTTCTTACAACGCACTTCTCCGTGTATATCATAACGCTAATAGCTGAAATACAAATTAAATAATTACGTTTTATAAACTAAAAATATACCCAACGTCAATGCTGTCCTACCTAGAATATTACAAGCGATGAGGTTTTTTTAAACTTTACAGGAAAAGTATCAATCTCCCAGTAATCAAATCAATATGGGACCACCTCAGGAGTAGTATAGGCTATCGAATAAAAAAAAAATTAAAAATCGGTCAACAATCAGCTTCACTAATTAATTGTTGACCGATTTTTAAAATTCTTCTTTCTTTTTAAACGTTGAACTTACAAAAAAATACATCAGTCTAACAGAACCAACATTCCATTTTTTTAAAGTCGGTTAAGAATACAAAGTTTTCATTCACACGTTCGTTGCCGAATAGCGAAATGAATGGGTTACCCTAAGGGCTTAATATTAAGCTATGCGTTTAAAACCTTATACGGGTACCTTCCTACTTACCTAAACACTTTGCCACAGATTACCTACCCCGTAACTGGAACCTACGACTTTCAAAATAATCAATAAATGGAAAAGAAACGGATATAACTTACTAGGTCTTTCAACAATGGCTATAGTCATTCTTTCGATATTGTGCTCTTCTTGCCAATGAAAAAACATTTTCTTTATAATGGCCATTACTAAAGCAATCAGGAATATGCTTAGTCCGAAAAGTATTGTGTAGAGTGCCATTTATACGAAGAAATTGGTTAGCAAACATGATAATAATATTTCATGAAGAAAATTCACGTACAAATAATGTAAACATTATGGGCTTAGTAGAAAGCGTCATGCTGTGACACCAAAGAGGTTAGGTTCTGTCAAAAAAAAATTGTCCAAGGAGATTGCATCTGTCTAGCACAACAGAAAAGATAATAGTAAGTAGGTAGGTACCTACTTTTATGATTCAACAGTACACCATAAAGAACCTCCTTAGAGTTTGGCGCGTAGCGCGGAAAAATCGTATTTCAAATTATTTAGAATTTGTTGCTTTTGCATTATTAAATAAATTACCAGAATTACCGATTATGGAATTTATGTAACAGTGATTTGGGAATAGAAATGAGTTCCGAAGACTACGGTGAGTTTTTTTTGGTTTATTTTGGCCAGAGCTGAGTAGATTATTGATGCAATGAAAACAAATGAAAAACTTAGCAACCACGTGTCAAGTAGGTATTTGTTTTTATTAAGATCTTATTTTAAGCGCCGTTATCAATCTTTTAATTACTTACATGGAAACCCTTCCTAGTCTAAACTCATACTTTTTTGGTAATGCATAAGTACCTACCTACATAAAATACATAATAAAACCCAGAAACAGAACAAACACCTGCGTTTATCACACAAATGTTAATCCTGGGTGGGGATCGAACCAACAACCTGCAGCGCAGAAGACAGAGCTACTACCAACTGAGCTGTGAGATCACTCAACAAGTGATACTATGTAGGTAAATATGTATAATACGGTAATTGTTTCAGATCGGCATATAGCGCAAAAATATCGTTTAGCCATTTCAATAGCAATACTTAACACAAAGCCTAATAACTTAAGTATCGTCGAATACCTAGAACAGCTTAAAAACATCGCCAATGAAAAAAATATGGACAATGATGATGATGCTCTAGATATCAGTGCGTGTAGTGATGATTTTAAAATTGACAATGTGGAAGATATTGATGACCGTAATGATTTGAATCAGCACATGTCACATGATAAAGAATCACTCAATAGTAATGGAGATATTGGCAATAATGATAGAATAGCACTTGGTGATATTCACATTAATGATAAGAATCCTCAAAGTAATGATAATGGGACTTTTAATGATAGGGAAGCTGAAACTGATGGTATTAGAACAATACATTATAAAACAAAAAATAATAATGACGTTAAAGTTAGTAACAGAGACAATAGAAAAGATCCTGAAACAATTATCTATAATGGAACTTTATATATCGATAAAACTAAAGGTAATGCTAATAAAACTCAAGGTAATGATGATACAATTCAAGGTAATGATAAAAAAATTCAAGGCAATGATCATGAAACGCAAATCAATGCTGATGCAAAAGATCTCAACACTAGTATAACTATATTGCACAATTTTGAAGAAGTTAAAGAGACAATTGATATGAATAAAGATAGAAGAGATAAGTTTAGAGAAGTGATACGAGTTTTAAAAGGTGTTGACGTTGTGCCGATAGAAATGGTAACTAACATTGTCAGCTACTTAGTATTTAATCAAAATATAAACAGAAAATGGCTGATTCTAGCAGCCATATTGGATAATTTTGACATTTTATACAGCCTTTGTATTTATTATGATTTAGACGAATCTAAAGACACCTCATTTGTCAAAATAGTCCAGCCGTTTGGGCTAAAAGACGTCACATACATACATCATCATCATTACTCTCCTGCCCTTATCCCACGCTAAGTGAGGTCGGCACATGTTTTCTTCTTCCACTCACTCCTATCATTCTTATACTTCTCTCATGATCACGACTGTAATCCCCAGGCTCGGTAGATATCTCCTCAGATCTTTAGTTACTTAGATCTTAGAGGATATCTAAAGAGGGTAGTCAGAGGCAAGTCCAAACATGACATTTGGTACATGCCCACATTTTGCACAGTAGTTAGTATTCCGTACGTGACAGGTTGCAAGCCCATCGCCGCTTATAAGAATACTAACCTATGGATACCTTCGAATTTTTGGTTCTAGGGTATGCCGGTTTCCTCACGATGTTTTCCTTCACCGTTGAAGAGCACTGGCATTGCGCACATAAATTTTTCGAATGGAAAAACTCTTCGGTGCACGACCAGGTTTGAACCCACGACCTTCGGATCGTGAGGCAGGGGTGCCACCACTACACCACCAGCGCTCTAATATATACGAGATTCAATTGATATGTTCACGATGGTTTGAAAGAACAAAGTAGTAATAAATTTGTTATTATTAATCAGTGTCTAGTTATAAGATTACTTTATTGTATTTAATATAATGTATTTCAGGTTGTGAACGAATCTCAGAAAATATTCTATACCAACGTACAAAATAAACCATTTGATCCTAATGATATGGATCTAACGCAATATTATGATGAACGTAATACTTTAAATGAAAGCATCTCTATGATAGTAGACTTACATAAAAGATCTCATGAACAAAGTCATACACAACACAATTTTAATATTAAGAAAAGAGATTTAGGGACAGTGGCTACAAAAATCAATAATGATACTAATACAAGCGAAAGAAACACAACAAACATGGAAATAAGTCAAGATAATGCAAAGGATATTAAGAAAATCATTAAGAAAAGAATGAATAACAAAAAAATTAGTGTTTCGAAACCGAAAATAGCAAAACAAATTTATGAAAGTAATAAAAATAACGCTGAAAAATCTACCGAAGTATATAACATTATAACGACTGATGATAATGTTAACTCAATCAATAATAGACTTCAAGATATGAGCAATAGAGACAAATATCAAATGGCAAGCATCAGAGACAATGTAGCTATAGATACGGAAAAAATGGTGTATACATCAAGCAATAATAGTCTTCAAACAGTGAGAGATAAAGACAAAAGTCATATAGCAAGAGTCAACAAAATAACTATAGATACACAAGAAAATGTTTTAACTATACCAGACTACACACAATTTAATACACACTACAGTCAAAGTCAGATAAACGAAGTAGTTATAGATAACAAATTAATATATGGCAAGAAAAATTATATAGATACAAAACTCGATTCAGTATTGAAGTCTCAACATGTATATAAAATAAACACAAATAAAAACAACACAGAAAACGATACCACTTTTCTATTAGACACAACAAATATGAACAGAGTATCACTAGCAGAGAACGTTATCGAAAACGATGCAGCATTTCCTACAGACATGCAAAATGCAGATGCAAATAAAGATCAAGCAACTGAATTCACAGAAAGTGATACAAAAATCGACAACGGCTGTGTTGTATTTGATAAAACTGATATCGAGAATACTGACTTGAATCTAGACACAGATGTAGAAAAGGTACCTTTTAAAATAATTGAAGATATGAATATAATGAAGACGTATTTAAAAAGGAAAGAATTCAAAGAATACTTAAGTTATAAAACTTCGCAGTCCAAATGCTCTTTTGGGAGTGAGTATTTCGTTTTATTATTAGTGAACTTAGATAGTGTAGTGGTAACATTATTGCCTTCCGATCCAAGGTCGTGGGTTCAAAAAATTCAAAAAATTTGAATTAAAAAATTGTTATTCCTGTATTTTTCATTATGATTTTGTTCTAATTATAGACTAATATTTTAAAGTAGCTTATGCCTGCCATTTCGTACGATAGATCTGTATCTATTCCAAATTTCATCGAAATCCGTCCAGCCGTAAACGAAATTGAATTACAAACATCCAAACTTTCGTAATGCGATTCACAAACGGCATTGAACTTGCAACCTGTCATGTGGGCTGCAACTTTCCAAACTATTACGAACTTAGGTTTGGACGTGTCTTTGACTACCCCCTTAAAAATTCTCATAGAGTAAATTTTTTTAGGTACTCAATCCCAGAATGTTTGTATAAGCGAATCAGCGAATAGTGTTTTTAACTATTTATCAAATTGCTCGCTTGTTACCACTACGCAAGAGCTGACCGAACAATTGTCTGAGGTAAGACCGTACGTCGTGCCATTGTACAGTCAACATCAACTTTGATGGAACATGTGCGCTGCCAGTGCTCTTAAACGGTGAAGGAAAACATCGTGAGGAAACCGACATACCCTTGAACTAAAAATTTTGTGTGTCATAGGTTAGTATTCTTATAAGCGGCGATGAGCTTGCAACCTGTCACGTACGGAATAGTAACTACTGAAAAATGTGGGCATGTACCAAATGTCATGTTTGGACGTGTTTCTGACTACCCTCTCTAGATATCCTTAAAGATTAAAGTAACAAAAAAAAGATCTGAGGAGATATCTACCGAGCCCGGGGATTACAGTACGTGATCATAATATATATGTATATATATATATATATATATATATTATTTATTATTTATTCATCTTTTTCAGGTTTTAGGTAAACTAATAGATAGATTACATGAAGAAGAAATGTATCCGCATTTTTTGGAAAAACTACTTTATGACATCAGTGAGTTACTAAAACTGATTTACGAAGAAGATAATTACGACTCCGATGTGGTAAGACTTAAACCTACCAGTTCTGTTTTGGTCAAATTAAAAAACGGTGAAGAAAAACATTGTATATCATCATCATCATCATCTTTCTGCCCTTTTCCCACGTTATGTGGGGTCGGCACAACATGTGATCTTCTTCCATTTCCCTCTATCATCCGTCATCTCAGTACTCACTCCTTTCTTACCCATGTCATCTTTCACACAGTCCATCCATCTTTTCTTTGGTCTACCTCATCATCTTTTTTTTTGTATATATCCACTTAAAATTATTTTTTAGGGTTTGTTGATTCTCTCTTGATGTTTTCCTTCACCATTAAAGAGCGCTGACTGAGAAGTTGAGAACATTGCAAAATGATGTTCTCCTTCACCATAATCGCTGAATGACGACATTGCTAAAATCCATCCGTGGTCAGAAGTTAGCTATGTAATTTGTAAAGGGTATATGCGTTTTCTGATGATGTTTTCCTTCACCATAATCGCTGACTGCGAAACGAAATATGATCACGACTGTAATCCCCAGGCTCAGTAGATATCTCCTCAGATCTTTAGTTACTTCGATCTTTGAGGATATCTAAAGGAGGTAGTCAGAGGCAAGTCCAAACATGACATTTGGTACATGCCCACATTTTGCACAGTAGTTAGTATTCCGTACGTGACAGGTTGCAAGCCCATCGCCGCTTATAAGAATATTAACCTATTGATACCTTCGAATTTTTGGTTCTAGGGTATGCCGGTTTCCTCACGATGTTTTCCTTCACCGTTTAAGAGCACTGGCATTGCGCACATAAATTTTTCAAATGGAAAAACTCATTGGTGCACGACCAGGTTTGAACCCACGACCTTCGGATCGTGAGGCAGGGGTGCTTCCACTACACCACCAGCGCTCTTTGCTGACTGCGGACATTGCTAAAATCCGTTCATGACCAGATCCGAACTCACGACCTTAGGATCAGTAGTCAGGACTTACCACTACACCTAAAGTGATGTTAATAATTTTCCACATTCACAGCTACTGAAAAAAGACGAACAAATCCAAAGGGTAATATTACTAAATAAATCGACACACATACAGAAATACACAATTGAAAAAATCAATTTCATTCTACAAAAGTTGCTTGACGACATATCGGCCGACAATCCAACACACGAGATACAAAACATCAACGAAATAGAAAACTTGTGTTATATATTCCATATATTAAATATAATATTACCAAAATATTACATAAACAGTCAAAATAATACCCAAAACTCACAGGACGAGAAAGTTCTCAAAAAAACTGATATTTGCGATCTGTGGAGGAAAAAATGGATATCGAATGAAAATAAAAATCCAAATGAGGGTAGTTTGACGAATAAATGTGTATTAACAGATTGTAGGGCGATTCTAAACAAAATTATAGTTAATTTTATAGACGAATATAGTTTAATAGCGTTTTCTGCGCTAAAGTGTTTTAATATTATACAGTCATGAAATTTTTGGACCTATTAACAAAATAAATAATAAATAAATAAATATTGGTGGATATTTCACACATCTATCCCCAAACTAAGCAAAGCTTGTACTATAGGAACCAGATAGCTGATAGATTAATTATATACGTTTTTTGTAAATACATAATAACACCTAGACACAGAACAAACTTGTGTTCATCACACAAATGTTAGTCCTGGGTGGGGATCGAACCCACAACCTACCAACTACCAACTGAGTTGTGAGGGCAGTCAGAAGTACCTATCACAAATCTATGAATGTAACAACTTAATATCAAATTTGAATAAAATAGTGAAAATTGTGTGGTCCTTTTATTCAATAACTAGCTTCTGCACGCGGCGTCGCCCGCGAAGTACCTACATAAATTATAGCCTATGTTCATCCTGAAAGTTCATTCTACACATTGGTGAAAGAATTTTTCAAATCGGTTCAGTAGTTTCGGAGCCTATTCATTTCAAACAAACAAACAAACAATCAAAGTTTTCCTCTTTATAATATTATAGTATAGATAGCTAAGAATGTTTGGATGTATGTTTGTTACTCTTTCACGCTGAAACGGCTGAACGTATCTGGACAAAATTTGGTACATATATAGATTACGAGCTGATGCCCGCAGCTTCGCCCGCGTGAATGTCGATTATCGCGACTTTTCATACAAACTTTCATCCCGTATTTTATCCCCTTGGGGGTAGAATTAATCAAAATCCTTGCGGATGCCTACGTCATAACATCTACCTGCATGCCAAATTTCAGCCCGATCCGTCCAGTGGTTTGGGCTGTGCCTTGATAGATCACTATGTCAGTCAGTCAGTCAGTCAGTCACCTTTGAGTTATATAATATTAAGATAATCTGGCTAGCACATAGGCTACTTTTTATCCCGGAAAACTGTACGTTGTCCGTGGAATAGATTTGATTTTGTTTACTAAGGTACCACGCGGGCGAAGCCGTGGGCTGTACTTTATAAATATAAAAGTATATGATCACGACTGTAATCCCCGGGCTCTGTAGATATCTCCTCAGATCTTTGGTTACTTAAATCTTTTGAGGATATCTAAAGGGGGTAGTCAGAGGCAAGTCCAAACATGACATTTGGTACATGCCCACATTTTGCACAGTAGTTAGTATTCCGTACGTGACAGGTTGCAAGCCTATCGCCGCTCATAAGAATACTAACCTATGACGCACACCTTCGAATTATTGGTTCTAGGGTATGCCGGTTTCCTCACGATGTTTTCCTTCACCGTTTAAGAGCACTGGCATTGCGCACATAAATTTTTCGAATGGAAAAACTCATTGGTGCACGACCAGGTTTGAACCCACGACCTTCGGATCGTGAAGCCGGGGTGCTACCACTACACCACCAGCGCTCTTTACTTTATAAATATATTGTGTAATATTATACTCAAATTCTAATTGATTTAATAAATTTTATTGTTCGTAGTAATTAGATGATTCTTCTTCAAATTTTTCTTTCTCGCAAACGTTCTTAAGATGCCTTTTCAATATGCTCGAACTCTGTAACAAGATAATGTTCGTTATAACAACGATCAATTCACCTTTAAAGCATCATCATTCATCATTCTCCTGCCCTTATCCCACGCGTGCGGTCGGCACAACATGTTTCCTTCCTCCACTCACTCCTATCATTCAACTCTGAGTCTACTCCTCTTAAGGGGGTGATAGACACGCGAGTAAGTTCGCGTACTTATGGCTCGACGACCTTTTTCGCTCGTGTGTCGCATACTTACGGTACCGTAAGTACGCATACTTACGGTGACACACGAGCGAAAAAGGTCGTCGAGCCATAAGTACGCGAACTTACTCGCGTGTCTATCACCCCCTTTACATTCATATCATCTTTCACACGGTCAAACCACTTCTTCTTCGGCCTTCCTCTACTAGCGCACCCAGCCACACTCATACTCATAACTCTTTTGGTGACATGGTTTTCATCCCTCCTCATCACGTGTCCATACCATGCTAATGTAGCACTCACCTTTCAAGTAAAAAATAAATAAAATCAAAATCGGTTCATGCGTTCGGGAGCTACGATACCACAGACAAACACACGTAAACGTACTACACGTATACACACGTACACGTACTACACGTACACACGTAAACGTACTACACGTATACACACGTAAACGTACTACACGTATACAAAAGCTTGGGATGAATCAGCTCCAACTCTGCTAGGTATTCCTTACAAAATTAACAAGGATCATACAAAAAAAGCGCTAGGGCCCAGCGAGTTTCTTGTCAGTTCTTCTCGCACTGGGGATAGGACTGGAACTGGCACTTAGACTCACCTAGTATGTAAGACGTTTCAAAGTGATCCCTGTGATTCTATTGAAAATAAACATATTTTGAATTTTGAATTTTGACACGTTAACGTACTACACGTATACACACGTAAACGTACTACACGTATACACACGTACACGTACTACACGTACACACGTAAACGTACTACACGTATACACACGTAAACGTCCTGCGCGTACACACGTGAACATACATACACCCTCAAACAAACACTCCCTTACGACAGACAAGTCAAACTCATAACAAGTGAAGGGTTAAAAAGAGTAAGTAGATAGAGGTATACCTTAAAAGTCTGACCGCAGGCATGACATAGAGGCAAAGGTCTCAGTCCAGAGCTGTTGTGAACTTTCATATGCCTCACTAGGCCCTGCAATCAAATAAATCACAGATCAAGACAAATCTTATACCTTTAAATGAGCAATTCTTGTATATATAATATACTAGCTTCCGTTCGCGGCTTTGCTCGCGAGTTACCTACATAAAATATAGCCTATGTTCATCCTGAAAGTTCATTCTACACATTGGTGAAAGAATTTTTCAATTCGGTTCAGTAGTTTCGGAGCCTATTCATTTCAAACAAACAAACAAACAAACAAACAATCAAAGTTTTCCTCTTTATAATATTAGTATAGACTAGCTTCCGTTCGCGGCTTTGCTCGCGAGTTACCTACATAAAATATAGCCTATGTTACTTAGGAATAACGTAGCATTCTAACGGTGAAAGTAGTTAGTAAGTAGTAGACAGTAGTTTTCGAGTTTATTCGTTACAAACAAAAATGCAAAAATACAAAACTTTCCTTTTTATAATATTAGTATAGATAATCTGAATCTCGGAAACGGCTCTAACGATTTTCATGAAATTTAGTATGCAGGGGGTTTCGGGGGCGATAAATAAATATTGGTGGACAATTCACACAACGCCATCTAGCCCCAAACTAAGCAAAGCTTGTACTATGGTAACAGATGGCTGATAGATTAATGAAATAATTCTCTTTTTTTTTGTAAATACATACATATAATACATAATAACACCCAGACACAGAACAAACATCTGTGTTCATCACACAAATGTTTATGCTGGGTGGGGATCGAACCCACAACCTGCAGCGCAGAAGGCAGAAGCTTACCACTCTTGTGATCCAGGCGATTCCAATGACAACTCATTAGTCAAAACTTTGGATGATAATCCTTGGTCAGGATATGGTGGAATACAAAAAAAACTTTAACAGCCGATTCAAAGGCTTACAAGCTGTTAGTTTTTTGGAATTTTTTCCGTTGGTTTGGGTGTTTTCTATGTATATTAAAAATATATCTATCTATGTAATATAATGTATTAAATATATCAGTTGTCTAGTACCCATAACACAAGCTTTGAGTAGCTTACTTTCGGGCTAGATGATGCTGTGTGGACTGTCCAGCATTATTTATTTAGTTTAAGCAGAGCATGGTGAAACTAGCCATTAAGATAAGAATAACTTAAATTCACCTTTCTCGTTGCATATCTGGCGGGACACAGTGCACAGAATAGATCTTTGGTCCGCGCGTGGACTGATGTGGTGTGGTTGTGTAGTGATCTCAGCGTGGGGCAGGTCTTATCGCATACCGGGCATTTATACCTAAAACATAGGTGTATTAAGTCACAAATCACCGAGGTCAAACTTTGACCCAGGGTCAAGGTCAAGGTTAAGGTCAAAGTAGAGGTCAAAAAGGTCAAAGTTAATGGATTACAGACGGATCGAAACTGCTAAGGCCATCTATGACTTATTTTTTTCATAAGGATATATTTTGTCAGTTGTCAAGTGTTTTTAAAGTTACAGAGTCTCAAACAAGCGGTAAATTTCAAGGACTCCATGGTGACAGTTTTCTTAAATATCTTTAGTTTTTTTCAACTATGTATTTGCCTGTATATCTGTGATTAAAGCATCTAGACGAGGTCGGGGTCAAGGTCAAGGTCAAGGTTGAATTTAAAACTAGTTTTTATTTGAAATGCCCACTATTTTTGTAATAAATGAATTATTATGAATTACATACTAATTCTACTTACACTCTTTCCTTATGCACCAATGCGTTTCTTAAGTGCGCTAGTAAACTTTTTCTACTACGGTATCCAATATTACACGCCATGCAGTAATGCAACTGTGCAGACGTCACTTCGTGCTTTTTCTTGTGCTGCTTCAATGTGTATGGACTGCTGAATGTTGACGAGCAAACCTCACAAGTGAACTTTCTGTTTATATGTGTACTGGAAAGAGGAAATAATATAATACAATAATAATAGATCTAGAGAAAGAGTAAAGCTAGGGGCCACGAATTCATAATACATTACAGAACTAATATTAGATTGTTATTTCGTACCATGACCTATGCAAATTGTATTGAAGTATTGTTGCGCCAAGCTTCAAAAGTGACGTTTCTAAAACGGAATCGTTCTGGAAGACTTCGTGGTAAGGCCCCAGGTCAAGAGTATCCTAAACTGTATGAAGAATGTAATGAGAGTGAATGAAGCAAGAGGTATGTCAGGATCGTAGCAAGTGGAGATCCGTGATCTCTGCATACCCCATCGGGAAACATGCGTGATTTTATGTAAAATAAAAAATAATAAATAAATATGATCACGACTGTAATCCCCGGGCTCGGTAGATATCTCCTCAGATCTTTGGTTACTTAAATCAGAGTATGTACTTAAATAGAGATGGGTAGTCAGAGGCAAGTCCAAACATGACATTTGGTACATGCCCACATTTTGTACACAGTAGTTAGTATTCCGTACGTGACAGGTTGCAAGCCCATCGCCGCTTATAAGAATACTAACCTATGACGCACACCTTCGAATTTTTGGTTCTAGGGTATGCCGGTTTCCTCACGATGTTTTCCTTCACCGTTTAAGAGCACTGGCATTGCGCACATAAATTTTTCGAATGGAAAAACTCATTGGTGCACGACCAGGTTTGAACCCACGACCTTCGGATCGTGAAGCCGGGGTGCTACCACTACACCACTAGCGCTCACTTTGATTTTATGTATACTAACCATATCAGTAATTTACCTGCCTATCAACGAAAATTTCTGGTGGTTCTGTGTTATGGCTGTGTTTTCTTTCTTTCTAACACACATAATAATGTTTTGCATACAATTGTAAGAGAATTTTTTTATTATTATTATGGAAACGGAATATCACTACTGGACCACATACCCAATGTCGAAATCCGACGTCGCACAAAGGTTGTGGATGTGGGTATGCGAATCGCCAGATTGAAGTGGAAATGGGCAGGACACTTGGCAAGAAGGGATGACGGGAGATGGACAAAGGCGATAACGGAGTGGTGGCCGAGGAGTGCTCAAAGGCCAAGAGGCAGACCACCCGCCCGATGGTCCACCGACATCGTCAGCGTAGTCGGCAACCACTGGACGAGATTTGCTGGGGACCGGAAAGAGTGGCGTAATAAAGAGGAGGCCTATACTCAACAGTGGGTGCAACCGGGCTGAATGATGATGATGATTATAGAAACACATAAGGGTAGTACATAAAAGTAATACAATATTAACTGAATGAATAGACATAGAGCAGTGGCAAAATGTTTTTTTAACGCGATTTTTACTGATATTCTGCTCTAAGCGGGTCCCGGCCTCTTATTTCTATTTCTATTATATTCGCATCATGAGTCGTGCAATAGTTTGAAATAAAAAAAACAAGCTATTATAAATAAACCAAACTAAAAAATAGAAAATAAATAATAGTTTAAAAAAACTAAACAACACGCTTTTTATTGAAACCGAACTAAAAAATAGAAAATAAATAATTTAAAAAAATATATTTTAAAAACAGCGTGGGGTGCTTTTTAAGATATTATCGAAATGATAATCACTCTACTCATATCTGTCAATAAAATATTTATAACTATTGACACCATGCACCCCACACTCTTTTTAAAATATTTTTTTTTAAATTTATTTTCTATTTTTTAGTTCGGTTTCTATAAAAAGCGTGTTTTTTAGTTTTTTTAAACCATTATTTATTTTTATTTAGCATTTTGTCTAACAATGTAACGTATCCAACCGCTTACAGAATATACCAAGCTTTGCGTTGCGTTTGGTTAAATTGAATATGATTTATTAAGACGTAACTTACATCATATGCGTTCTGACAGCTGCCTGGTTGTCGTAACATTGCCCGCAAACGTTGCACAGGTAGGTGCGGCCGCTCCTCTCGCGATGAGCTCTTTTCAAATGTTGCTGGTAGTTATTGGGTCCTCTGTAATGTAATGTAAAAATAAGTAAAAAAAATAAAAATATATGATCACGACTGTAATCCCCAGGCTCAGGAGATATCTCCTCAGATCTCTAGTTATTTAGATCTTTGAGGATATCTAAAGAGGGTAGTCAGAGGCACGTCCAAACATGACATTTGGTACATGCCCACATTTTGCACAGTAGTTAGTATTCCGTACGTGACAGGTTGCAAGCCCATCGCCGCTTATAAGAATACTAACCTATGACACATACCTTCGAATTTTTGGTTCTAGGGTATGCCGGTTTCCTCACGATGTTTTCCTTCACCGTTTAAGAGCACTGGCATTGCGCACATAAATTTTTCGAATGGAAAAACTCATTGGTGCACGACCAGGTTTGAACCCACGACCTTCGGATCGTGAGGCAGGGGTGCTACCACTACACCACCAGCGCTCTCTAATGTAATGTAATCATAGCTTATTTTTGTACTTGGGTTTAGCTTGGAAATAACCCTTTAATTCACCTGTCCATATTGTTTTAATGACCTTGACATTGATCTTACAATTGTCTGGCTTGATAATATGAATGATCATATTGTTAGATTACTCATACGAGAGCTACTTACCTTATTGAAATGTAAAAAAAGCATGATCACGACTGTAATCTCCGGGCTTGTCCCGGGCTAATCTGTTTAGCTCGGGAATAACTCTTAAATTCACTTTTCATGCAATTTTACTGAATTAAATGACATTGACCTTGACCTTAAATTAGCCTGACTTGGCAATATGAATTACTATATTGTTAGATTACTCATACGAGAGCTACTTAATTTATTGGAATGTAAGTAATGGCGTAGTTTTGGACAGTTATTAGTCATTTATGTTATTAAAAAAGTCAGACAATATACAAAACTTCATCGAAATCGAACCAGCCGTTCAGTAATCGGTGTACATACATAAAACAAACTCGCAAAATGAAAATTTTGATTTTGTGTGTACTTTATGTCAGTTAATAAATAGTAGAACTTACGGAAATATTCTGCCACATAGATGGCATGTCACTCTGACTATTGTCTGTCCTCTGCAGACATGGCTTTGTCTGTGTCTGCGTTTGACTATTTGTTGGCATCGTTTGCACTCGTATCTGTGGAACGAAATCCTTATATTATTCTTAACATGAGCCATGTTCAATAGTTAAAAGTTGTGCACCTATAAAAATAAATATTACATGTATGTAGTTTATAAAGAGCTTTGGCTGACCTGTTGACAGACAACGCAGAGCCTAAACCACTGGTCCTAGAGACTTGGAACTTAGACTCGTACTGAGGAGTCTCTACAAGCCTGGTCATAAGCTTTGATCCTAAGACGTTAAATCGACTTTGACCTTGACATCTTTTATCACGAGTCACTGAACGAATTTGACATTGACATTGGCTAATATTGAAAAGTAAATTTTTCTGTGATCCTGTACCATGAGTTTAACAATCTACACTCGCTAGCGACTGCAGTTAAAAAATTGTATGAAAACTTGTACACTGTACAGCGCCTCTAGCGGATAGTTGGGTACTAAAACGTCACGTAGTTAACTATCCTACGTCACAGCGTACTACAGCGACTGTAGTTTGCGCTTCATTCATTTGCTTAAAATTTGGTACCATGAGTTACAATTTTGAAAGATGTCATAGTAACGTACTATTACTACTGTAGTAACGTCAGCCGATCTAAATGTGACAACTCATGGTCGACGTACTGGAGTAACCCTAAATTGACCATAACCTTGACCTTGACCTTTGGCGTTTTTGACCTACATACCTTACCGCGTGGTTGGCACAATGTGCACGAAGCAGCCGGGCACTAGCGAAGCGCAGAGTACAGACAGAGCAGCTATGCTCACCATTAGACTGCAAGAAAGAGATAGAAGATTCTTAATGAATGGAAGAGTCTATCTGTTTTTATGTTTATTTATCACTAGCTACCCGTCCCAGTTTCGCACGAGTGCAATGCTGATAATAAATACACTAAAATGGCTTATTTAAGACATCTCATTAGAAAAATCTCTAAAATTATCAGTGTTCCTCTACTATCATGGATGTATTATACATAAAAACTTTCCTCTTGAATCACTCTATCTATTTAAAAAAACAGCTTCAAAATCCGTTGCGTAGTTTTAAAGATTTAAGCATACATAGGGATATAGGGACAGAGAAAGCAACTTTGTTTTATACTATGTAGTGATAATGATAGTTATGATGACGTCATAGATAGGGCGAAGTGGAGGAGTGTTAGGAAGGCGCCCCACCAACATGTGGGATGAATAGTCGGGAAGAGAGAGATCTCTAAAAAATACTGAAACAATTTGTGCGGGAAAACATCGTGAGGAATCCGGCATATTCTAGAACTATTGAAGGTGTGTGTCTTAGGTTAGTATTCTTATAAGCGGTCATGGGCTTGTAACCGGTCATGTACGGAATACTAACCACTGTGCAAAATATGGGCATATGTATGCCAAATGTCATGTCACAACCCTCTTTAGATATCCTCACAGATCTGAGTATCTAGAGATCAAAAATGTTGATATAATGTGTCTTGGACGAATCGTCGAAGTAATTGATGGATACTCTTTGAACTTTGTTCATAGAATGTAAGCAAAGTATACGAAGTCGGGGGTATAAGCTAGTAAATGGACAACTTACCTCTTCATGTCTCATCATATGAGCCTGGTAAGAATCTTTATATAGAAATCCAATTGCGCAGTTATAGCATTTGAATTCAGCTTCTATATATTTCTTGTCTTTTCTGTTAGTTTCTAGATCTACCTTCTGTTCTTTCAGTGTGAGTGTTATTTTATTATAGATACTTCTAGATTTCTTTTTAGATCTATTTTTAGATTTTTTTCTATCATTTTTATTTATATCTGTGTCGTTTTTGTCAGTTTTTTCTGTTTCTATAACTTTTTCGGATTGATTGGATGCAGAATCGCTTATATTATCGCCATTAAAATTATCATCAGAATCATTATCATTGAGGGATTCAATTCTATCTTTGGTATCATCAATTTCATTAATATCATTTAGATTTTCAACATTTTCACTATAAGCATCTGGTGATTCAACAAAATCACTATCCCTTACAACAAATTCTTGTGATTTTTCAACAAAACCGATATTCCTAACAAGTTCTGGTGATTTTTCAAGAACATTATCTCTCAATACACCTTCATGTTTTTCAACAAACCCATCAGCTTGTGTTTTTTCAACAAAATTGTTATTCTGCATACAATATTCTTGAGCTTTATTAGTATAATCATTATTCCTTATACATTCTTGTGATTTTTCAACATAACTATTATTCCTAACACTGCAGTCTTGTCTCCCAACAAAATCATTCCTGAAATATGTTTTTTCAACAATATCATTATGTTCCTGCAGCTTTTCAAAGTTCCTCACATTCAAATCAGTTAGTGTTATATTAACTTCAGAGATTTCATCTAAATTGGTAAGTTCTATTTTATTTATATTTTCTAACGGTGATTCTATACTATCATTCCCAAATATAAACTCGTCTATATCTCTCCGGGTGTTAACTTCACTATTCTCTTTACTAATACTGACCAGAAATTCTTCATTATTGAAATGGTCATCACCCGCATCAGATTTAAGTAGATTAAAATGGTCAAATATATCGTCTGTTTGTACTTCAACATTGTTCGGTAGCATACTGAATTTCATTTCTTCGTGGAGTTGCACATAACTATTTTCTTCAACATCTGGTAAGGAGTTTTCATTGTTATTATAGAAATGGTATCTGGAGTTAAGGTGCTGGAGACATATGTCTTCAGAGCAGAGGATTCCCACCTGGGTATCGCTTCTTTGAAGATTTATTGTGCCTTTTTCACTGAAAAGTACAAAAGTGACAGGTTTTCTTTATTTATACTACAAATTGGTATATTTATTTATGTACCGACTGACTAATAATAAACTTATGTGTAATCCCCAGGCTTGGTATATATTATCTTCTCAGATCTCTAGTTACTTGGATCTTTAAGGATATCTAAAGGGGGTAGTCAGAGACACATTAAAACATTTGGCACATGACCGAGTGATTAGTAAATCTCGGTGCAAAATGTGGTCATGTGCAAAAAGAAATACCTTAAGTATGTGACAGGTTGGAAGCCCATCGCCGCTTATAAGAATACTAATCTATGACACACACCTTCGAATTTATAGTTTTAGGGTATGCCGGTTTCTTCACAATGTTTTCCTTCACATTTAAGAGCACTGGCATTGTGTACATAAATTTTTCAAATAGAAAAACTCATTGGTGTTACCACTAGATAGTATGTTTCCGACTTTTATTTGCTTGACCACTTTTCCACCATCTAATCGTTACCTAAATAGTACTGGATATTCTAGACTCCGTTTCAGGCAAATTGATTTAAAAAGCCACATTTTATTCAGGAAATGGCAACAAATGAAGCAGAGATGGGAGTCCGGGCACAACTGTAAAGAAATTATGAGTATTACATTGTGTGTTAAAAGGAGTAGGTAATAGATTAGCGTGGTATGTTTTTGGGAGGGATGAATGTCATGTGATGAGGAGATGATAAGGTACTGGCTTCGCCCGCATCGTCCCTTTAAAAACAAAATCAAACTTTCATCCCCTATTTTATCCCTTTGGGGGTAGAATTATTCAAAATCCTTTCTTAGCGGATGCCTACGTCATAACATCTACCTGCATGCCAAATTTCAGCCCGATCCGTCCAGTGGTTTGGGGTGTGCGTTGATAGATCACTATGTCAGTCAGTCAGTCACCTTTGAGTTACATATATTTAGATGAATGCGTATGGATACATGGGTAGAGGTAGGCCAAAGAAAAGATGATAGACTGTGTTAAAGATGATATGAGCAAGAAAGGAGTGAGTACTGAGATGACAAATGATAGAGGGACATGGTAGATCACATGTTATGCTGACCCCACATAATGTGGAAAAAAGGCAGGAAGATTAAGATATTGTGTGTTATAAATATTTAAATAAGTATACAATTTTTATGTACCTAGGTATTATTTAAATTACGTATAAAACTAGCTGTCCCCTAGAGGTCTGAGATTACATATTTTTTTACAAGGTTTAGCATGAAAGAAGCCTCTCTGAGACACACTATAGTTCTGTAACACAATAAGACCTTAAACTAGGATTACGATGTTGAGAAGATCAAAAATGTAGAATCGAATTAAAAAATTTTAGAATCATGCAAGCATTTACTCTACACTTCTAGAGCACCCTTGCGGGTCTGAAATAACACAGTAGGCTTAATTTTTAATATTTATGTAGGTACTGGTACTACTTACATTCATACCAATAACTTCTCGATATTTATCCCGAGTATCCTCATTAGTATCAGCATTAACTGTGCTGTGGCATACAAAACATAGAAAAGACGACATGCCTACTCATAAAAAACTACGATAAATAACGATTAATTATTAAATTTCAATTGAACGAAAGAAAACCAAATAAGAATTGATTTCAAATTTCAATCGATAGGTACAAACTATGTAAACAAACATAGTTAGGACTGACTGAGACTGACACTGACTGATGTCTAACTGGCAGTGGCAGTGGCACTGACATAACAAGAAAATTGGCAGTGCTAGCTGCTGAAAATTGCAAAAAGATTGTATTCAATATCGAAGGAGAAAATGGCGGTTAGTTTAGGTTAGATTAAGTTAGATTATAGAAAACGGAAGAAATTATTTTACGCAAGACTAGGCAGTAAGGTCTATGACTATAAGCCTGCTCAAATGAGCGAATAATTTAACAAAAAATGTATTCAATATCCACAAAATCCACTATTTCATACAGACATCACGTTCAATGCTGCCCCGTTGGCCATAAGGTTACATGTTGTAATAATTTAAGCTTCTTTTTCAAATCGTATGATGATGATCGTCTTTACGTCTGTTAAGGATTTCGTCACGGATGACTTGAGCACGCCAGCAGCAGAGCAGCACTTTTTCAACATAATTAATGGCAACACCGGTCACGTCACGTCAAAATCAGGAAAAGGACAATTTTCGTGCCTTGAAGCATTCAATTTCAATTAAAACATGTTTCAAAACCCACATTCACACAAACCGAATTACTTCATCAATTAGAGCAATAGACTGTGCGCATTCTTCAATCCAGAAAACTTTTCCGTGCCTGTGTGGTTATTGGTAAACATAATTTGGTTAGGACTTTGTTATGCGGCGGCAGGCATAGAGTGGACTTTTAATTAGCTGTTTGCGTATTCCGTTGCGTTGTTTTCACTACAATCGCCGGATTTCACGCTGTGTTAATTCTACAATGGCCTGCAGAGAGGTGTGATGGCTGCAAACTGTTTTAGCGACGAATTACATCAAAGAATATTTTCATGAGTGACAATACTACCCAGAGCTGTAAGTTTAAATCAATTTATTTTAACCCATACGGGATTCTTATAAGAATTTTTGCTTTAAATAATCAGCAAATATATCGCTCCGTACGTAATTACTATATTACCTACTGTTTATATAATACTTTCTATGATTTTTTCCATAAAAGAATTAAGTCTAAAATTCAATAAAAAATATGTTTTATACATAAATTCAACTCACTATACCTGCCTACCTAGGTACTTTGGATAAAAATACTTGTCCGGATACAGTTAGGTCACTGCATTTGTATTTTTCTTGTAGGTAACTAATTAAATTAGCATAGAATCACACTTCATTCCCACCTCACAATAGGTATTAAGACCAGCTCCACAGCTCAGTTGGTAGTAGCTCTGTCTACGCTGTAGGTTCGATTCCCGCTCAGGACAAAAAAAATTAGATAAACATTAATTTTCTTGTATCTGGGGTTTATATTATATCAAATTATGCAAACAATTGTATTGTATACTGGTCACCCATCCAAAGACTGACTATATAGAACATTGCTTAATTTTGTTGATGTTTTACTAGACTATTAAAACTTTATCTTTACTAATTTTATAAAGAGGAAAGTTTTGTATTTTTGTTTGTAACGAATAAACTCAAAAACTACTGGCCCGATTTCAAAAACTCTTTCACCGTTAGAATGCTACATTATCCCTGAGTAACATAGGCTATATTTTATATAGGTACCTCGCGAGCAAAGCCGTGAGAGGAAGCTAGTTATTTATATTATAATAAGCAATTTGTGTCCCACTGCTGGACAAAGGCCTCCCCCATTGTTGTGAGGCAGGAGTGCCGCTACTACACCACCAGTGCTTTCATACATTTTATAAAAAAATATTTAAAAATTCATTTGAAGGCATTATTGCAGTGACTTGGCCCTAATAAAAAATACCAGACTGACTCCCCAACCATTGTTAAACCTTTTTTTTGTTGGCCGGGCTTTTGGCCTAGAATGAATGACCTCCTATTCCTATACAATATTACATTGTAGTCCTAATGTTTACGCTTCCAAAATAATCTAGGTCTATAAAACAGTGTGTAAACAAAGTGCTAAACCGTGTTATGTACAAACAAACACTCTTTGATTTTTTTTAACAACATTTTTAATGCAGTAAACAGTATTTCTTTCTGAAGCTGATAAACTGCTGTCATAATACTGTTTATGTAACTAACTAAAAATATACATACATACATACATAAAATTACGCAGAGTACGTAGGCAAAGACCACAGATCTCCACTTGCTATGATCCTGACATAAACTTTGAATATTTTTACTAAAAATATTTCCTATGTTAAAAGTTTCGTAAGTTAAATGGGGCATTGATAGCATGCGCGCAATGCCAGTGCTCTTAAATGGTGAAAAAACATCATGTGTCATGTAAGTATTCTTTTAAATGTCGATGGGCTTGCAACCTGTCACGTATGGAATACTAACTACGCTGCAAAATGTGGGCATTTGCCTAATATCATGTTTGGACTACCCCCCTTTAAATATCATCAAAGAATTAAGTAACTAGAGAACTGAGGAGATATCTACCGAGCCTGGGCATTACAGTCGAGATCATTAATATTTAACAATTGGTTAAAGAAACAGCTTCTGCTTCAATAAAGACCTTGTCTGAAGTCTTCCATCTTTCTCTGTCCTACACTTTTCTAATCCATCACTATTATTAAAGGAGACGTGGAAGAGCGACCTTCACCGATCTGATAACCAGATGAGACATATTTTTTATCAAATATCTATATCTATCTATACTAATATTATAAAGAGGAAAGTTTTGTATTTTTATTTGTAACGAATAAACTCAAAAACTACTGGTGCGATTTTAAAAATTCTTTCACCATTAGAATGCTACATTATCCCTAAGTAACATAGGCTATATTTTATGTAGGTGCCTCGCAAGCAAAGCCGCGAACGGAAGCTAGTAATTTATAAACAAATATGCCTATGATAGCTTGCCTATTAAAAAGTGTTCATAGCTATTTTTAATTTAATTAATTTTGATCAATTTTCTTTCATCACCTTGGTTCACTGTTTCGATAACCGAATAAATTATATTTGGTAAAAAATACGTCTCATCTGGTTATCAGACCGGTGAAGGGCGCTCTTCAGCGGCTCTTAGACTATATAAATCATTGTAAAAATCACATAAATTATATTTGGTAAAAAATACGTCTCATCTGGTTATCAGATCGGTGAAGGTCGCTCTTCAGCGGCTCTTAGACTATATAAATCATTTTAAAAATCTCTTAGACTATATAAATCGCAAAAATCACAACCAAATTTAAACTAAAAGTTGAAATACTCAAGGATAAACTTTGATTGATATATTTCTTTTTTTATGGCCCCGTTTGCTTCTTGCTATTATTCTACCAGTGTCATTAAGGAGTGTCGTAAATTACCGAAATAATAATATGATTGATGTAACGAAGAAGAATAAAAAAAAAAATTGCATCAACAAAATGATTAACCTAAGTTTATCCTAACTTTAGATAACTAAATCTAATTTGACTATAGCTGACAGCTGCTATCAAAAACACTCACACGACTGTAATCCCCAGGCTCGGTAGATATCTGCTCAGATCTCTAGTTGCTTTATCTTTGAGGATATCCATAGTCAGAAGTATATTCAAACATGATTTAGCATGTGGTTAGTATTCCGTACGTGACAGGTTGCAAGCCCATCGCCTCTTATATGAATAGTAACATGACACACATATTTTATGTTTCCTCACGATGTTTTCCTTCACTTTTTAAGAGCACTGGCATTGCGCACATACATTTTTCGAATGGAAAAACTCATTGGTGCACCAGGTTTGAACCCACGACCTTCAGATCGTGAGGCAGAAGCGCTACCACTACACCACCAGTGCCCTAATACGAGTAGTATAGTTATCACAAAAAAATGTCATTGACATAAGATCTAATATACAATGATTCATACATGTACACTTAGTTGATAAAATTGGGCAACATATCAGGTCACACGGTCAAGGAAACTGGTTCCGTAAACACAATGATGATAATGTGATAATTGTGTTTAGAAGTGCTAATTTTGATAAATGGTATTTGTAGCACTGAGGGTCTACCATGAGTTTTCACAATCTACACTCGCTAGCGACTATAGTTAAAAAAATGTATGAAAAATTTGTACTGCGCCTCTATCGGATAGTTGGGTACTAAAATCTCACGTAGCTAACTATCCTACGTCACAGCGTACTACAGCGACTGTAGTTTGCGCTTATAAGGACTTCGTACTAACATAAAAATAAAGAAACAGTCTCAAAAGCCAAATTGTAATCTTTATTATTGAATACCCTTCTTAGGACGACTATTTATGATTAAAACTAGGTTATATAAGGACTTCGTACTAACATAAAAATAAAGAAACAGTCTCAAAAGCCAAATTGTAATCTTTATTATTGAATACCCTTCTTAGGACGACTATTTATGATTAAAACTATGTAGGTTTATATATTTAGCAGACCATTACATTTTAATCTAGGATAGCAAAATAACACGTTAAAATAACACACACAAAATAAAGAACATTTTAAACGTAGCGAACAGCAATGTAGAACACAGGAATTATATTACTTATCTGTTTTAAAATGGTATACTGGATGGACTGGTGGGTACTCAGAGCCGGATCTACCGACAGGGTGCAGAGTGAGTGTCTCGGTACTGCTTCTCTGGCGTCTTCCAACTCAAAAGGGTCCCCTCATGACCGTTGGAACCGCTTTTATACCATTCTCGCTCGCACCACCTCTGACTACCAATAACAATTTATTTATTACAAATAAATTGTTATTATTAGAGAATTTATAATATAATACTTTAAAAATTATATTACGAATTAAGGTACGTGATACATACAAGTGATACATTTTAAACAATTAATTAAAATAATTTAATTAATTAAAGTACTTTAACAAAAGTTATCAAAATAAATATTTTAATAGTTGAATAATCTTTAAAAATCACATTTTGAATTATCAATAGGTATACTACATACGATTTTAAATAACTATTTAAAGACTCCTACATAGGATAACTTAAGGTTTTAATAATGATTGAACAATTAGTTACATACAACTTCCGATTTGCCTATCAAACATTTTCATATTTAAATCTGAAATATTGATAAAATAAATATAACACAGTCACAATGGTATCAACAAAAATGTAAATTGATTTATCTACTTATTTATAAGCTTCTTATATACTAATAATCACATAAGATCTCACACGCTGATTAATTTGCTTATAATTTGGTACCATGAGTAACAGTTTTGACAGATGTCATAGTAACGTACTATTACTACTGTAGTAACGTCAGCCAATCTAAATGTGACAACTCATGGTAGACGTGCTGATCAGAATTAGGCAATACAATGGGCGTTGCAATGGCTACCATTGCATGAACTAGTATTAGGGCCGTTCTACTCAATTTGATATATTACCGTTATATAAAAAAAATAACCTTGATTTCAGAGCTCGTTTTTCAAGCTAATAGCATGAAGATGGAGCAATAAAAGATTGGTTGATAATCAGTTATTTCACGAAGGGCACATTTAAAATTATAATATTTTACGAGATAAACAAAATTGTTTTATGTGAACAATGACTAAAGTGAGAGCAATGACGAAAACGTTGAGTAGAAAAGCCCAAAAAAACCCTAGTGAACGTAACTAAAATTTAAAAGTCCATAAATAAAAATAAGGGGCATAAATTAAATTAAAAAAAAACTAATAAGGGGGTTGATTCTTTGTTTCACTGATACCAATAAAGATATGGTTTGAATATAGCTTTTAACAACAAAAATTATCTCATTATGCCTCTAGCAGATATTTAGCCAGTTCAGCTAGACATCATCTCGTAGTAAAAAGTATACATAAATTTATCTCTGCAGTCAGTGCCAAAAAGACATAATCGAAGTATTTACCCCTAAAAGAGGGTATAGCGGGGTAAAATTCTCCATTACGTTTTACGAATTTATCGTACGAACGTGTTGAAATAATTGATGCATGACTCACATACGACTTTATTGGATACTAGCTTCCGTTCGCGGCTTTGCTCGTGAGGTACCTACATAAAATATAGCCATGTTACTCAGGGATAACGTAGCATTCTAACGGTGAAAGAATTTTTGAAATCGGACCAGTACTTTTTGAGTTTATTCGTTACAAACAAAAATACAAAACTTTCCTCTTTATAATTTTAGTATAGATATCATCTTCCTGTCCTTATCCCACGTTATGTGGGGTCGGCACAACATGTGATCTTCTTCCATTTCCCTCTGTCATTCGTCATCTCAGTACTCACTCCTTTCTTACCCATGTCATCTTTCACACAGTCCATCCATCTTTTCTTTGGCCTACCTCTACCCCTGTATCCATCTACATTCATACCTAACACTCTTCTTGTCACATGGCATTCATCTCTTCTCATAACATGTCCATACCACGCTAACCTATTACTCCTCATCTTTTCTGTCACCGGTGCCACTTTCAGACTTCCTCTGATATACTCATTCCTTATTTTATCCATCTTTGTCACTCCACACATCCATCTCAACATTCGCATCTCCGCCGCATGCACTCTTTTCTCGTCCGTTAATATAGTATATTATATAGAATATTAGTATAGATATACGAGTAGAAAAGAAAAGATAGCTAAGCTACCCCTACTCCATCGGTACTCACAAAAGTGCTAAGGTAATGCCTAGTTTATGAGATGTAAAAGTAACAAAAAAACTGTACCCGTATGTATTCGTTACTATAAAAAATAGTACTCGTTTTCTAATACCTCATAACATGTTATAAATCTTATACCTTTAAACGAGCAATTCTTGTATTATATGTATATAATTATATATAGTACCTGGTTGACCGAGCTTTGCTCGTTTTTTTGGGGTAAACGACGTTTTCTAAAAATGAAACCTAGCTAGATCGATTTATCGCCCCCGAAACCCCCTGCATACAAAATTTCATGAAAATCGCTGGAGCCGTTTCCGAGATTCCAATTATATATTCTTGTATATATATATATATATACAAGAATTGCTCGTTTAAAGGTATAAGATAATCGGAATCTCGGAAACGGCTCCAAAGATTTTCGTGAAATTTAGTATGCAGGGGGTTTCGGGGGCGAGAAGTCGATCTAGCTAGGTTTCATTTTTAGAAAACGTCGTTTATCCCAAAAAAAACGAGCAAAGCTCGGTCACCCAGGTACCCCAAAGTAAGCTACTCAAAGCTTGTGTTATGGGTACTAGATAATTGATATATTTAATACATTATACACATAGATATTTTTTATTATACATAGAAAACACCCAGACCAACGGAACAAATTTCTGCAGATCGTACACAAATTTGTTCCGCGGTGGGAATCGAACCCGCAACCTCTTGCGTCGCACGCGGACTCTCGCCCGCTGCGCCACAGAGGTCGTCAAGTCGTCAAACGTCGGCTATGCTATGTTAGAGCAACGAATGAAGTCTTACTGCGTACACGTACAGTATGACAAAATGCGAGTAACGAGATGCATTCATGTAACGTTTTGTTACTCGGTACTAGATGACACACTCGTTACTCAGTACTGAACATACAGTTTGCAACAGCTCTACTAGTTTACTTCCAAACTATGACCGCGCTGAGCATTGCTTAGTTGGTCTAACTCTAACACAATGAAACGCTTCATGAGTTGTCTGCTTATTCAGTTTAATAATAATTACAATTAATTTTATAAAACTTACAGAAATAACACAACAATTTTTATTTACCTTAAATTAAAATTCATATTATAATTCCATAATGAATAAATTTTGTTATATCTCACTTTTCTTTTTCCCACGCTAAAAACTAAGCTTTTAAGGCGGTACCCCGAGTCAAACTAGCGCCGCCACCTATTTTATCTAATTATTCTGTAAAACAAAGGAATTTTCAAAAAGTGATCGGGTAATTTATGATACCTATCATAAGCTTTTTTTTAATACCTCTGTAATAATTTTATTTTGTATAGTTTAGGCAGAGAGGCGAAAAAAAGAATTTAGTGTCCACCAAGTGCAACTTCGTATCTCTTGCTAAATTAAACAAAATAAAACTATTACAGAGGTATTAAAAAAAAGCTTATGATAGGTATCACAAATTACCCGATCACTTTTTGAAAATTCCTTTGTTTTACAGAATAATTAGATAAAATAGGTGGCGGCGCTAGTTTGACTCGGGGTACCGCCTTAACAGGAATACAGATATAAGGGGCCAACGGGACGTGAAATTTTGACTTCCCGTGGTCCTCGTCCCCGAATTTATGTTACGGGGACAACAGGAAAGAAATTTTATCTCGTCCCGCTGTCCCCGTGAAGGGGACGGGTACAACGGGCATACACGCAAATAACGATAAGGTTTTAGTGATTTTGGCTCGGTGTTTAATATTTCCTCTCCACCCAAATACAATAATACCGCGCCGAACCGGGTCAAGGACGGTGAAGTAGGCCGTGGATCTAGAGCTGATATTTGAGTGAAAAGGGGCAAAAGGGGGTCATCATCTTCCTGCTCTTTTCCCACGTTATTTGGAGTCGGCACAAATTGTGATCTTCTTCCATTTCCCTCTATCATTCTTAGTACCTGGACGACCGAGCTAAGCTCGGTTTTTTGCCCTTCTTCTTCTTTCGAGTCAACGGCTAAGTTTATATCTTTTTTTCCCAATATTCGGCGACTCTTACGCCTCTCTCCGTAGCCTGGTTCCTGCCCTTTTCCCACGTTATGATGTCGGTACAATGATATTTGAGTGAAAAGGGGCAAAAGGGGGTCACAACATGTAATCTTCTTCGATTTCCTTCTGTCATTCTTAGTACCTGGTTGACCGAGCTAAGCTCAGTTTTTTTTGGTAAACGACGTCTTCTAAAAATGAAACCTAGCTAGATCGATTTATCGCCCCCGAAACCCCCTGCCTACTAAATTTCATGAAAATCGTTAAGCCGTTTCGGATTATATATATATTTACATACATATATACAAGAATTGCTCGTATAAAAGATACATATATAAAGCGAGCCTCCTTTTATACATTTGTCAATATATTATGTGCTCTCAAATATTAAGTTATCAAACCTTGCTACGTCTCTGTGCGGTCGAATCTAGATTGTCTATGGCCTTGACACTCAGTGTTAGCCTAAATGCCTATATTATACGATATACGGAAAATCTAGATTCGTCGACAATCTGTCAGTTGTAGGTATACTTAGTATATTGGTTATTTTAGAGCGCTGGTGTTGTAGTGGTAGCACCCCGGCTTCACGATCCGAAGGTCGTGGGTTCAAACCTGGTCGTGCCCCAATGAATTTTTCCATTCGAAAAATTTATGTGCGCAATGCCAGTGCTCTTAAACGGTGAAGGAAAACATCGTGAGGAAACCGGCATACCCTAGAACCAAAAATTCGAAGGTGTGCGTCATAGGTTAGTATTCTTATAAGCGGCGATGGGCTTGCAACCTGTCACGTACGGAATACTAACTACTTGCAAAATATGGGCATGTACCTAATGTCATGTTTGGACTTGCCTCTGACTACCCCCTTTAGATATCCTCAAAAGATTTAAGTAACCAAAGATCTGAGGAGATATCTACCGAGCCCGGGGATTACAGTCGTGATCATATTTATTTTTTATTTATTGGTTATTTTGTAGGCATAAACCAAGCACCAGCGATATACGAGCATAATCGAGAGATATTTTCTACTAGATCAGAGGCCACAAGCTTTTACAAAGTATTATGTTTCAGAAACGTCAAATTTCAAGCTTGAAGTAGTCAATTCAATTTTTATAGGTCATGGTACGAAATATCAAAGTTACATTACTTTGATATTGCTCGAGAAGCTTGTGGTAAGGCCTTACTTAAAATAGCTAAACAACACGCCCAAAAAGGGGTAAAATACTCAAAAAGGGGTAAAATAGAATGTTAAAGTCTGTAGGGAACTGTTGAGCTGTAACTAAAAATTACATTTTAAAATACCTATATTAATTACTAGCTTCTGCACGCGGCGTCGCCCGCGAAGTACCTACATAAAATATAGCCTATGTTCATCCTGAAAGTTCATTCTACACATTGGTGAAAGAATTTTTCAAATCGGTTCAGTAGTTTCGGAGCCTATTCATTTCAAACAAACAAACAAACAAACAAACAAACAAATAAACAAACAATCAAAGTTTTCCTCTTTATAATATTAGTATAGACAAGCAATACAAATAAATAAATAAATAAATAATGCTGGACAATCCACACAGCATCATCCAGCCCCAAAGTAAGCTAATCAAAGCTTGTATTATGGGTACTAGATAACTGATATATTTAATATTTAATACATTATATACATAGATAGATATTTTTCACTATACATAGAAAACACCCATTTCTGCAGGTCGTACACAAATTTGTTACGCGGCGGGAATCGAACCCGCAACCTCTTGCGTCGCAGGCGGACTCTCGCCCGCTGCGCCACTAAGGTCGTCCGTACACGTACCGTTTTGTGTATAATTATCTTTAAGACTCAGCTTAAAATGCGAGATACCAACATAAAAATAATGTACATATATCCTATGTTCATCCTGAAAGTTCATTCCACTTGGTAAAAGATTTTTTAAATCTGATGGGTAGTTTCGGAAATTACCTCCTACATACAAAACAAACAAAATTTCCATCATTATTATATCTGTTTACATTGGGAAGAACCGGAACCTACAACTTTTGGATTGCCATCAGTAGTATCAGTGCACCACTACACCACAAATACTTATCAAACGAATCAATAATACAAATGAGAATACAGCATTTGACGCATATTGATAAGATTCAAGTGATTGATAAAAAAATATATACTTGTATCTTTTATATATAAAAATCGTTTTTGTCTTGTCTGGTAGATAATCAACTCATATGTCAATGAGCACTGGTGGTGTAGTGGTAGCACCCCTGCCTCATGATCCGAAGGTCGTGGGTCGTGGTCGTACACCAATGAGTTTTTCTATTAGAAGAAATTATGCGCGCACTGTGAAAACATGTTAGTATTCTTATAAGATGCGATGGGCTTGCAACCTGTCACGTACAGAATACTAATCAGTTATACAGTTTGGACGTATCTCTGACTACCCTCTTTTGATATCCTCAAAGATCTAAGTAACTAGAGATCTGAGGATATATCTACCGAGCCTGGGGATTACAGTCGTCAGCATATTTTTTTTGGTAGTTCTTACCTATGTCAATAGTTCTTTCGAACTCACATACATAAATACAACTTAAACCTACTAGCCTACTTCTAAGCAGTCGGGTAAAAAGTAGTTTCACTCCAACCAAGTTTGTACATAATATAAAAAATACTGAGATAGTATTTGGGGTGATAATGATATCAATAATGTCCTGATAAGAGCGGCTACGTAGGAATGTGATAAGGTTTTTTTAAAGTTCCGTATATAAAATAGAATATCTATACACATTTATTATGTGCAGCAGTTAACTTGGTGTCTGTATTGAGGAAAACTAATAATAATTACGTTTTAAAAGCGAATACTATAATTTTTACAAAAAGTTGAAAACGACTTCAAACACTGACAATCTCCGTACTTATTGAATGGTATTAAATAGAAAATAAAAACAAATTATGATCACGACTGTAATCCCCAGGCTTGGTAGACATCTCCCTCCTCATATATCTAATTACTTAGATCTTTGAGGATATCTAAAGAGTCAGAGGCACGCCAAACATCTTATACCTTTAAACGAGCAATTCTTGTATATATATATATATATATAATTGGAATCTCGGAAACGGCTCCAGCGATTTTCATGAAATTTAGTATGCAGGGGCTTTCGGGGGCGATAAATCGATCTAGCTAGGTATCATTTTCCAAAAAACAAGATTTACGAGAAAAAAAACCGAGCAAAGCTCGGCCAACCAGGTACTGATATTTAATTTAACACATGCTCACATTTTGCACAGTAGATTGTATTCCATACGTGAGATTGCAAGCCCATCGTCGCTTATAAGAAATCCTTACGTATTTTTTTATACTTTACATAGTCTGCCTAACAGAACATTGGCTAAGAAGCCATGAGCTCATGTTTAATTTCCAGAATCACCAAGTTGGTAGTTCTTTCTGCAGAGTAAATTCTATAAGAGGCGGATCATTAATTCTAATAAATAGACAAATTAAGTTCAAAGAACGCAAAGACATTGTAGCCCACTCTGTAGAAAGACACATTGAGATAGCCTGTGTGGAGTTGGAGCAGTTCATTGTTATAAGCACTTATAGCCCACCAACCGCTTCATTTGATATTTTTGAAAGAAATATGGAGGAAATTTTGAACAATATTATATCAAAATCAAATAAACAAATTATAGTATGCGGTGATTTCAATGTAAACTTACCAGAGAAAAACTCTTTAAGTACCAGAATAATTAGTTTGTTCAAATCATTTAATCTTGAACCATTATTTATGGAGCCAACTAGAATAACGGCTACTTCAGCCAATTGCATAGATAATATTTTTACTAATATAAAAGAAATAATGAAAAAATTAATTAGCAATATTCAATCAGACCATCTTGGTCAACTAGTGACAATAGGAACAATAGTAAAAATAAATACTCAAAAAAAAATAACTTATACACCTGTAACCACTAATCGTTTGGAAAAAATGAAATTGAACCTAGCTACCACCTTACCTCGCACTTCTCTCTTACCCCTACAGTAATATACGAAACGTAACTCTCTCTTCTATCGTCACTAACATATATCTCCCTCTGAACTTGCGTTCGCCTCGCCCGATCCCACTTTTCGTAACGCTCTCGTCACGCATTCACCAGCTTACTCCCGAAGTCAAGCGTGCGTAAAGAAGTTTTGCAGTGTAAAGAAGTGTTGAACACACGTCCACAAAATGGTTATATTGTATTATATTTCTATTTATACATATATAAGTAATAATAATAATTATTATGATCACGACTGTAATCCCCGGGCTCGGTAGATATCTTCCTCAGATCTTTAGTTACTTAGATCTTTGAGGATATCTAAAGTGAGTAGTCAGAGGCACATCCAAATATAACATTTGGTACATGCCCACATTTTGCACAGTAGTTAGTATACCGTACGTGACAGGTAGCAAGCCCATCGCTGCTTATAAGAACACTAACCTATGACACATACCTTCGAATTTTTGGTTCTAGAGTATGCCGGTTTCTTCACGATGTTATCTTTCACCGTTTAAGAGCACTGGCATTGTGCACATACATTTTTCGAATTGAAAAACTCATTGGTGCACGACTAGGAACCCACGACCTTCGGATCGTGAGGCAGGGGTGCTACCGCTACACCACCAGCGCTCTTTAAAGTCATGATACTAAAATAAAGTGTTACGTTTTCAGGAAAATTCCCCACAATTCCTTTCCTTATGCCACCCTACTTCCAACACCATTCCATTATACCTAATGTTCTGTATATAATGTTGTTATATGATAAATAGCTATATATTTACTTACATTCCATTTTAATGACACATTTTTCCTATTTAATCCCGAAGTGTCGGTAATCTAATCTAATCGAGCAATACTGTTAAACTGACAAAGAATATAAATATATTTTTTATGATATAAATGTAATATAATTCAATTTATAAACGCAATTGCACTTTCATTAATAAGTGCAATTTAATAAAATAAATACTAGATAACACGTTAATTGCATTGTTATTAATAAATAAAATTCAAGCAATAAACAGCCTTATTGTTAACTTATTCGAACTAGTGTGGTGAAAAGTGCACTTCAGAGACTCTAAGCTAAGATACAACCAAAAGTTTGACACTAAACTAAGATTCAACCGAGAGTTTGACACTAAACTAAGATTCAACCGAGAGTTTGACACTAAACTAAAATTCAACCGAAAGTTTGCAACTAAACTAACATTCAACCGAGAGTTTGACACTAAACTAAAATTCAACCGAAAGTTTGCAACTAAACTAACATTCAACCGAGAGTTTGACACTAAACTAAGATTCAACCGAGAGTTTGACACTAAACTAAGATTCAACCGAGAGTTTGACACTAAACTAAGGTTCAACTTAGAATTTGACACTAAACTAAGATTCAACCAGGAGTGACATTCAATTGTCAAGCTGTCATCACCAGCTAGCTTCACTGAGACCTGCTTCCCGTTCCCCCCGGTGTCGCCATGTGGTGACACTGACGTCATTATGAGTTCCTCCCCAGCTCTGGAACCCTCATCCCCCTCCACTACCCCCTCTTCGCCGGCGCTGAGAGCTGACTGCGTGCAGTTTCACACCTCGACCCCCAACTTCATTGGACGGGTGAGTTTTATATACAGGGTAAAAAGACGACTACCGAAAACTTCAGGGGGTTAAAGTTTTAATCAGTATAAACAACTTTTTCTAAGAAACCAATACTGTGAGCGCGAAAGACAACAGCTGTTTCATTTTGGCCAAGTAGGTATTGAACTTTTGTATGTGCAAAAGTTGTTTATACTGATGGGTAGTTTAACCCCCTGAAGTTTTCGGTAGTCGTCTTTTTATACCCCGTATAAAGCCTTTTTCTTCTTTTTATCGTGTCTCTAGTTCTTTCAAACGAGTGTGGTGAAAGGCTTTAAGTGTGCCTTAGAAGCTGCTTTTGTGCACTTGACATGTGTGCCTTTATATAAAGTAAAAGTATTTATTACAAAAATCTAAAAACTCGACTGAATGTAGTTGAAAATAGCTTTTTGAAGCCGCCATATTAGATCTTTTGACATATCATCACCTTTGTCACTCTTGTGATTCAGATAAATCCAACTAAGCTCATTTGTCTAAATTCGACCAGCCGTTTGGTCAATAGCGATAGCCAAAGAAACTTACATACGGTATATAATCCTTTTTACAGTCTGGTATAAAAAACGTTAAAGCTTTATAAATTTGGTATTACAGAAAACCCAGCCACCACTAAACGTCATCTTACCAGCCACTGCGCCGGCCACTCCGCCAAATTACAACTCAAGTGAGTATTCAACCAGGGTTGTATACTGGGTCATTGTAAACAAACAAAGTATTCAACCAATTTTGTATATGGAGTCATTGTAAACAAACAAGGTATACAACCTTTGTTGTATATTGGGTCACTGTAAACAGACAGGGTATTCAACCAGGGTTGTCTATTGGGTCATTGTAAACAGATAGGGTATTGAACCAGGGTTGTATTGTATATTGGGTCATTGTAAACAAACAGGGTGTTGAACCAAGGTTGTATTGTATATTGGGTCATTGTGAACAGACAGGGTATTGAACCAAAGTTGTATTGTACATTGGGTCATTGTAAATAGACAGGGTATTCAAACAGGGTTGTCTATTGGGTAATTGTAAACAGACAGGGTATTGAACCAAGGTTGTATTGTTTATTGATTCATCATTGTAAACAAACAAGGAATACAACCTTTGTTGTATATTGGGTCATTGCAAACAGATAGGGTATTGAACCAAGTTTGTATTGTATATTAGGTCATTGTAAACAGACTGGGTATTCAACCAGGGTTGTGGTCATTGTAAACAGGCATGGTATTCAACCAGAATTGTCTATTAGTTCATTGTACTCAGACAAGGTATTCAACTAGGATTGTATATTGGTTGTATAAACAAAAGTTACAGATTCAGATGTCAACTATTTTATCCGTAACCGTCAACCCCGAACGCCGTTTGTACCGAACTTGGCCTTTATTGACATTTATGTTTTTATGTACTTTTAAACTTACGCGATCTGAACACATTATTATTAGTA
Source organism: Cosmorhoe ocellata (assembly GCA_963675405.1). Classification (NCBI taxonomy): domain Eukaryota; kingdom Metazoa; phylum Arthropoda; class Insecta; order Lepidoptera; family Geometridae; genus Cosmorhoe; species Cosmorhoe ocellata. The sequence continues at coordinate 3,710,980 of OY776273.1, forward strand.
TTAGACGGGTATTTATCGCGTTCAAATTACCTTTTATACACGTGTAGATAGAGTCTACCCGTGACCACGACAGCGTGCAAACCTGTCGAAACGTCGGGAAAATAAAAGGTAATTTGAACGCGATAAATACCCGTCTAATACTAATAATAATTTGTTTTTGTTTGAATATTTTACTGTATGTAAAGTGATCGTCACGATTAAGGGGACGTTCGGTATGTTGCAGACGACGCTACAACACCTCCGCCGCGCTCCCCTGGCGCAGCGGTTGTGACTCCGGCATCGGGCGACGCCCGTTCACACCCGCCCGACGGGACCTCTTCCGATAAAGTAAGCAAAGCCGGGCTTCGGGTTATTTTCAATCATTTTATATCTAACTAGCCTCCGCGCGCGGCTTTGCTCGCGAGGTACCTACATTTTGACGACCTCAGTGGCGCAGCGGGCGAGTGTCCACCTGCGACGCAAGAGGTTGCGGGTTCGATTCCCGCCGCGGAACAAATTTGTGTACGATCTGCAGAAATTTGTTCCGTTGGTCTGGGTGTTTTCTATGTATAATAAAAAATATCTATCCATGTATAAGTACCTATAATGTATTAAATATATCAGTTATCTAGTACCCATAACACAAGCTTTGAGTAGCTTACTTTAGTAGATGATGCTGTGTGGACTGTCCAGCATTATTTATTTATTTACATAAAATATAGCCTATGTTACTCAGGGATAATTAACACACACCTTCGAATTTTGGTTCTAGGGTATGCCGGTTTCCTCACGATGTTTTCCTTCGCCGTTTAAGAGCACTGGCATTGCGCACATATTTTTTTCGATTGGAATAACTCATTGGTGCACGACCAGGTTCGGATCGTGAGGCAGGGGTTCTACCACTACACCACCAGCGTTCTTGATACAATAATTTATAATTCATAATACTTTGTAATGGATTTCCGCAAAGTCACGCCTGGATCAATCTTTCTTAGATTTTTGAGGATATCTAAAGTAGTTATAGTAGTAGTAGTATTCCGTACGTAACAGTTCGCAAGTCCATCGCCCATTTTTAGTTCTATGCGGTTTCCTCGCGATGTTTAAAGTTTAACTATATAAATTAACTATGTATAAAGTTTAACTACAAATAAATGTGTTTGCAGTCATCAGAAACAGCGGTGGGCAACATCTCCCGACCACAGAGCACAGCTCTATCCCGCAAGGAGAGCTACAAAGCCCAACGCCAGCATTACAGTCGAGAGAAAAAACGGGCCGCCACAGCACTCCTCCACTCGATAGAGGATCCGTCTGTGGTTGTACTGCATGATTGGCTCAAGGTACTTGATCATGTCACTCCGAAACACCTATTTAAGACACCTTGTTTAGGACACCTTGTTTAAGACACTTTGTTTAAGACAGTTTGTTTAAAACACTTTGTTTTAGAAACCTTGTTTAAGACTCTTTGTTTAAGATAAGTACCTTGTTTAAGTGACTTTATTTAAAACACTTTGCTTAAGACACTTTGTCCAAGATACATATCTTAAGACATTTTGTTTATGTTGTCACACGTTGTTTTATGATATTTCATGGCTAACTCAAGGTTAAATAACTTGATAAATTTCCATCCCCAAAAAGTAATTTATTTAAAACTTCTCGTTTAATTCTGCTCACTAAAGACACTGTTTAAAACACTTCGTTTGGCACAGTTTTTGTTTTAGACAATTTTTTAAAGACACTTACTGTAAGGCCCTGTCTATTCAAACTAGCTATTTAAGACATCCCGTTTAAAACATTTCATTTAAGACACTTTAATTAACACACTTCATTTAAGACAGTTTCTTTAAAACCAAAGACCCTTGCTGTTTAGACTTTTATTAAAGACAGTCCACTAAATCTTTTCCAGGTTCGAGGATCTCTCAAGTCATGGACAAAACTATGGTGTGTTTTGAAACCCGGTCTACTGTTACTGTACAAGACTCCTAAGGCTAAGGTAATTTGAACTTTATTGCATTGGGAATATCCGTTTCCTTGGTGGGCCAACATTCTGACCCATACAATACGACAGGCCTTATGATCGTTTTGTAGATTTTCCCCTTAAGTTTAAGGGGCATTCTCGGATCACAAGTGGTTCCTGTGACCAAAGATTTAAATCGTAGATATGCCCGTACGGTGCTGAGACCGCGCCGTTTTGTTGCCACACGAAATGAGATAGGTCGCTCATTTGGCAAACCAAATATTTTAAATTTCAGGGTACAAAAGGAATAAGTATATTTTTTTACGAAAGGTCGTGCAATATAATTGCACAATTAATGGTGAAATAACTGTTTGCTTCATTTTTGACTAATCATTAGTGTGCGTGCATCGGCATTTTGTTAACACACACAAGTAAAAACAGTGCCACAGTTTTTGGCGTCCGGGCATATCTACGATTTAAATCTTTGCCTGTGACCTGTCGCCATTTCATCCATCCCGCATTTATTCTATTTCTTACATCCCGATCAATCTCACCATCATTCTGTACTACTGAACTAATATTAATATTGATTATATAATTTACAGAGTAGCCATTGGGTAGGTACTGTGCTGTTAACTTCGTGTCAAGTGATAGAGCGGCCATCGAAGAAGGACGGCTTCTGCTTTAAGATCTACCATCCCTTGGAGCAGAGTATCTGGGCGCCCAGGGGACCCCATAACGAATCTATCGGTAAGCTGGGGTCTACTCTGCAAAACGACTGTTGCATACAATGCAAAGAATGTATAATTGTATTTAGATTTGTACATCTTCTAGATTGGCCCACTGCGGGCAAGGATAGTACCTAATTATTTCAAAAAAAAAACCGTCTGAATCTTATACCTTTAAACGAGCAATTCTTATAAATAAATAAAAAAAATATATATGATCACGACTGTAATCCCCAGGCTCGGTAGATATCTCCTCAGATCTTTAGTTTCTTAGATCTTTGAGGATATCTAAAGAGGGTAGTTAGAGGCAAGTCCAAACATTACATTTGGTACATGCCCACATTTTGCACAATAGTTAGTATTCCGTACGTGACAGGTTGCAAGCCCATCGCCGCTTATAAGAATACTAACCAATGACACATACCTTCGATTTTTTTTAGTTCTAGGGTATGCCGGTTTCCTCACGATGTTTTCCTTCACCGTTTAAGAGCACTGGCATTGCGCACATAAATTTTTCGAATGGAAAAACTCATTGGTGCACGACCAGGTTTGAACCCACGACCTTCGGATCGTGAGGCAGGGGTGCTACCACTACACCACCAGCGCTCTTCTTGTATATATATATATACTGAATCTCGGAAACGGCTCCAACGATTTTCATATTATTGAGTTTTGAGGGTTTTCGGGAGCGATATATCGATCTAGCTAGGTTTCATTTTTAGAAAACGGAGTTTACTAAAAAAAATCGAGCAAAGCTCGGTTACCCAGGTACTGTAACTGAGAATAGATATTTACAGGCGCCATATTAGTTTTGTTTCCGTGCTTCTATTTTGTAACTGATGATGTATTTAATTTTCATATTTGTTCATTTATATTGTGTGTATTGTGGTGGCGAATAAATGATATGTCTATGTCTATGTCTAAGTCTATATTAGATTTATTGACATTTTGTATAGTCTATGTCACTCTTGTGATCCAGACGAATCCAATGACACTTCATTTGCCAAAATCCGTCGTGCAGTTTCACAAAAGTGACATAAACTATACAAAATATCAAAAAATCTAATATGTCGGCTGTAAAAATCTATCTTCAGTTACGTTCAGGGTTATTTAAATGTGTGTAATAAACACTAGCATTGTGATTTGTTTCACAGGTGCTGTGGTGCAGCCATTGCCGACTGCGCATCTCATATTTAGGGCTCCGTCGCAGGCGGCGGGGCACTGCTGGCTCGACGGACTAGAACTTGCCTTAACATGCAGCAATGCTATGCTCAGGTTTGTACATACATACAAACAACCTCACAAGCACATAAGCAACCAACCTAACAAGCATACAAGCTAACAAGCATACAAGCTCACAAGCCGTCAACCTCATAAGCTAACAAGCATACAAGCTTACAACTCCACAAGCCGACATCTTCACAGGCTAGCAAGCATACAAGCTCACAAGCCGACAACCTCACAAGCTAACAAGCTAACAAGCATACAAGCTCACAAGCCGACATCTTCACAGGCTAACAAGCTCACAAGCCGACAACCTCACAAGCTAACAAGCAAACAAGCTAACAAGCATACAAGCTCACAAGCCGACATCTTCACAGGCTAACAAGCTAACAAGCATACAAGCTCACAAGCCGACATCTTCACAGGCTAACAAGCATACAAGCTCACAAGCCGACAACCTCACAAGCTAACAAGCAAACAAGCTAACAAGCATACAAGCTCACAAGCCGACATCTTCACAGGCTAACAAGCATACAAGCTCACATACCGACAACCTCACAAGCTAACAAGCAAACAAGCTAACAAGCATACAAGCTCACAAACGATCAACCCCACAAGCCGACATGCTCATAAGCTAACAAACATACAAGATCACAAACAGTCAACCCCGCAAGCCAACAAGCATACAAGCTCACAAGCCGACAACCTCACAAGCAATCAACCCGACAAGCCGATAAGCTAACTAGCGTACATGCTCACAAGCAATCAACCCGACAAGCCGATAAGCTAACTAGCGTACATGCTCACAAGCAATCAACCCGACAAGCCGATAAGCTAACTAGCGTACATGCTCACAAGCAATCAACCCGACAAGCCGATAAGCTAACTAGCGTACATGCTCACAAGCAATCAACCCGACAAAACCGATAAGCTAACAAGCGTACATGCTCACAAGCAATCAACCCGACAAGCCGATAAGCTAACTAGCGTACATGCTCACAAGCAATCAACCCGAGAAGCCGATAAGCTAACTAGCGTACATGCTCACAAGCAATCAACCCGACAAGCCGATAAGCTAACAAGCGTACATGCTCACAAGCAATCAACCCGACAAGCCGATAAGCTAACTAGCGTACATGCTCACAAGCAATCAACCCGACAAGCCGATAAGCTAACTAGCGTACATGCTCACAAGCAATCAACCCGACAAGCCGATAAGCTAACTAGCGTACATGCTCACAAGCAATCAACCCGACAAAACCGATAAGCTAACAAGCGTACATGCTCACAAGCAATCAACCCGACAAGCCGATAAGCTAACTAGCGTACATGCTCACAAGCAATCAACCCGAGAAGCCGATAAGCTAACTAGCGTACATGCTCACAAGCAATCAACCCGACAAGCCGATAAGCTAACAAGCGTACATGCTCACAAGCAATCAACCCGACAAGCCGATAAGCTAACTAGCGTACATGCTCACAAGCAATCAACCCGAGAAGCCGATAAGCTAACTAGCGTACATGCTCACAAGCAATCAACCCGAGAAGCCGATAAGCTAACTAGCGTACATGCTCACAAGCAATCAACCCGACAAGCCGATAAGCTAACTAGCGTACATGCTCACAAGCAATCAACCCGACAAGCCGATAAGCTAACTAGCGTACATGCTCACAAGCAATCAACCCGACAAGCCGATAAGCTAACTAGCGTACATGCTCACAAGCAATCAACCCGAGAAGCCGATAAGCTAACTAGCGTACATGCTCACAAGCAATCAACCCGACAAGCCGATAAGCTAACTAGCGTACATGCTCACAAGCAATCAACCCGACAAGCCGATAAGCTAACAAGCGTACATGCTCACAAGCAATCAACCCGACAAGCCGATAAGCTAACAAGCGTACATGCTCACAAGCAATCAACCCGACAAGCCGATAAGCTAACAAGCGTACATGCTCACAAGCAATCAACCCGACAAGCCGATAAGCTAACAAGCACACAACCCCACAATCTCACAAACCCACAAGCAGACAAGCTACCAAGCATACAAGCCACTCTTTAAAAATAAAGCTACCTAATTTCTCAGAAAAATATTTTTCTTAATAAATACGTAAGCAAACTAAGTCTTATTAGTATTGAAATAAGGCTCACATCCTCAGATGTTCCCGCTCCCGGCCGAAGCAAATGGTCGCGGCAGAAGCTCCAATCACTCAAACGAATATATCCCACGAGGAGTTGGAGAAACACTTTAATGAGCACGGTAAGTACATACATACATACATACATACATACAACCCGGTCACATTATCTCGAGACCTGGCGTCGATGACGTCACGTCGCGTCGGCGCTCTGATCTCTCTCTCTCTGCAACGAAAGTGCGAGCGCGGGGAAGTGAAAAGAGAACGGGGCGGGAGGTTCGCATTCCAGCGAGGTCTCGAGATAATGTGACCGGGTTGTACATACAAACAAACATGCATACATATATACATATACTACACAAAACAAAATAAGGGCCAGCCGAGTATTTACGTTTTCATAAAAGTTGAAAACCAAAAACATCCTAAGATTAATTATTTTTTTGTCTCATTGTATTAAAATTCATTAAATTAATTGAAATATTGTTATATTTGGCGACCTCAGTGGCGCAGCGGGCAAGAGTCCGCCTGCGACGCAAGAGGCTGCGGGTTCGATTCCCGCCTCGGAACAAATTTGTGTACGATCTGCAGAAATTTGTTCCGTTGGTCTGGGTGTATATGTATAATAAAAAATATCTATCTATGTACCTACATCATGTATTAAATATATCAGTTATCTAGTACCCATAACACAAGCTATGAGTAGCTTACTTTGGGGCTAGATGATGCTGTGTGGATTGTCCAGCATTATTTATTTATTTATTTATTTATTAATCTAACTAAAGCAATCGAAGCATAAAATACTGACCATTAAAAAAATCGGAAAAATTTGATGTGACCCTTATTTTCTTTTGAGTAGTTTAGATACATACATTACATAAAACCATACATGACATACATAATATTAGTTAGTGATCTGCTCTTTATTTTTTAACTTTGATTAGTATTTATTTCAAAAATCAAATAAATTCGCGAAAATAATTGGAAATAACTTCTTACAGTCGCCATAATTGGATTTTTTGTTATTTTGTATATCACCGAATTAATATTACATTGTTGTTTCGTACCATGACTTATGCAAATTGTATTGAAGTAGTGTTACTTCAAGCTTCAAATGTGACGTTTCTATAACGGAATCGTTCTGGAAGGCTTCGTGGTAAGGCACCAATGAGTTTTTCTATTCAAAATTAGCTTATTATCACTCTTGTAATCCAAAGACACATTGTCAAAATCCGTCGAGCCATTTGGGCTACAGAGCCAAAGGAAAACCATTCTTTTTTGCAATCGAGTTAAAATATGTATTATATATATTAATATATATTTTCTATGTATAATATGTATGTAATTACAAAAAAAATGTATCTGTGTAGTTTATCAGTCATGTGGTTAGCATAATACAAGCTCTGCTTAGTTTGGGGCTACATGATGCTGTGTGATAGTGTCCAGCATTATTTATTATTTATTTATTTTATTTAAAATGGGTTTTAATAGGTAAATACATATTTAGCAAATGTATCATGTTATTTTGATTTATGTTAGTAATTAATCTACACACACACTCACACCCTTACATCATATACTCTCATGTACCTACACATTATATTATTTGACTATAAGATAGATTAAAATGTCCTATTATTAAATCAGATAAATGATGAAAATGAAGTGAATTTAAAACAAACTTTATACAAATTGTGAATTTTTTAGTGATTTTAAGTGTTCAATAAGGTATTTAATTAATATTTTATTTATATCAACCATTGCACAATTATGCTATGTGTGTTTTTGAAAATCATGCACAACACCCATTGGCCGTTCATATCGCATCACATCAACAAAAACATTATCAAAATCAGTAACGCCCAACATATCCGAATCGTGTTCTCCAAAACCGAAAAACAAAACATCAAAATGGAATAAATTTGTCGAGTCTATAGAAATGATGTCCAAAGATCACACATCTTCGGATTCCAACTCGGAAACTGAGAAAAAAGATGGTTTTTTGGATATATTTTGGAAAAGGAACTACTTAAACCGTCACGCGGTCTCAACTTCATCGATGAGGGGAGTCGGGCGACCGAAAACTGACAAGTTTTTGAGCAAAAGCGTCGCTTCTAGCCCTAGATTGGATATAGCGAAGCGTGTGCCTTTAACCCGATGCTTCGAGCTTCCGAAGCCTTCGGAGAAAAAACTCAAAATGCCCATCGAACATTTCAAAAAGCGTCGTAGCTCCACCCCTTCTTCGAAAACCTTATCCCAAAAACGTATAAGCGAGCTCAGAGAATCGGGGGCTAAGACAGATTCGGAGAACGATGATGTGTTCTTGAAAAAGCTACCTAAACGACGATGCGTAGAGTCTAAAGTGATTTGCAGTACGCCGGATAATATCATTATTACTGAAACAGCGCCATCTATTGAGCGTTTTCGGAAGTACAGCTCTTCTTCTGATAATGTTTTTGATATGGAATACAGGTAATTTTTTATTTTAATTAAATTACAAAATATTAATATCTGTATTGGAAATTAACTCAATTTCGAATACGAACAGATAATAATAATTCTAGATTATAGTACTTAAGCACACATTACATATAAAATACATGTGAAACAGTTGAGCCATTTGGATCATTGGAGCCGATCTATAGATCGCTTAACTGATCCAGATCAGCATTTCCAAAACGCTGGTGGCATTTTCTAATTATTTTTTTTGATCAAAGTTTGTTGCAATTGAATACGATACCCTTTGAAGGAATATTTTTGTTTTGTATTTACTAAAATAATTGGTTGGCTGGCAGAAAATGTCCCTTGGCATTAAGTCCTTCTTGCATAGTCACATGCTCGTGTACAATGAAGTATAATGTACTTATATTTTTTGTATTTATTATATTTCTATATTATACTTACGTCCAAAAAAATCGGCCCACTCTAGACTTTAATTACTATGCGGGGTGAGTCTATGTTTTTGCACGCAAGTGTATTATATTTCTATTAAATCTAGGAAAATTCTAGGAAATCTCCAACATTCCCCCAATTGCATTCTCCGGAAAAGTACTCTTTAATAGACTATGGTAATCTTCCGTCTCGGTCATTCGAGGCGGATAGGACAGAGAGAAAAGACGAAAGAGTCAGCTTACAGAACGTTTATGTTGCTGGCAAGATTGTGCGAACAGGTGAGTGGTGGAAAAGGGGGTGTAGCGGGCTCAGTGCGCTGGTGGGACACATTTTCAAAATCACATATTTATTTTATACCGAGTCTATTCTATACCGATACACCGTGTGAAATTTTAATGGTTGTTTTCCCGCAGCGAAATGGTTTTGTCTTGGTAATACAATCGTTTTATAAACAAATTAAATATTAGAAACAAAAAATACAGATATACCATTGTGAAAATTTAATTCGAAAGTAACCACGATAGTAATTCATCCCGATACATACGCGAAGGCGGCCGGCGGCGCGTTCGATTCGAATAGTACCTACAAGTTACGTCTAATGTTACTATCGTTCCTCACGTTTTCGAGTCGATGAATATTATTTAAATTATTTTAAAACAAAAACATCTTTATTTTTTTTCTTTTACTCTATGCTTCGAAAGTACTTCTTATGGCAAGTTGTTCTGCCGCGCCGCGGGAAAACAACCATTAAAATTTCACGGTGTATAAAAGCTTAAAACGACTGACTGACTGATTCATCATTTCCGAGCCGAAAGCGCTGAAGCTAGAAATTTTATATACTCACGTCCGCCCGCGGCTTTGCCCGCAAAGTACCTGTTAAAAATATAGCCTATGTTCATCCTCGAGTTCTCGAGTGGAGACCGCGGCTCGGCAAACGTAGTGTAGGACGCCCTCCGGCTAGGTGGAGTGACGATCTGCGAAAGGCTGCTGGCGGAGGCTGGATGCGTCGAGCTGAAGACAGGGCGCAATGGCGCTCATTAGGGGAGGCCTATGTCCAGCAGTGGACTGCTATAGGCTGATGATGATATGTTCATCCTGAAAGTTCATACTACACATTAGTGAAAGAAATTTTGAAATCAGATGTATAGTTTAGGAGATCACCTGCATTATATTTTATACTAGCTTCTGCACGCGGCGTCGCCCGCGAAGTACCTACATAAAATATAGCCTATGTTCATCCTGAAAGTTCATTCTACACATTGGTGAAAGAATTTTTCAAATCGGTTCAGTAGTTTCGGAGCCTATTCATTTCAAACAAACAAACAAACAATCAAACAAACAATCAAAGTTTTCCTCTTTATAATATTAGTATAGATAGATTATACAGGGTGTCCCAAAAAGTAGTGTCAAGCGAAAGTCCAGAGATAGAACACCCCTTGGGGTATCCGAATCACCCCCATGTATGTTCCGCGATTTTTTATAGTTTTCGAGTTATGATTTTTTTTCCGAATTTTTGAAAATTTACGACTTGAACAACTTAAAACATTCTTTAAAAAAAAGTATAAAACTTTCTTGAGATTTTTTTTTTGCTTCTGAATTGTTATGAGTTGTTCTTTTATGCATAAAATAATCAGCTACGTGACTTTGATAAAAACTATGAAAATGTTGGTGTAAAGTCAAATAATTACATTCGGTGAATTATGACAAAAATTTTCAACTTTAAATTAAAAATCTTAACAAGTGATTTCATGGTTCCTAAATAAATCTAAAGAATTTTCCAAACTCTCAGCTTTCATAATCATTAAAAAAAAGTAGTACTTAATAGGCTACTTTGGCTAAAATCGGCCTTCAAAGACGGTGAGGTGGAAAATTCTTAAAATTAGCTAACTGATTAAAAAATTAATTTTGGCCATTTTATCATTCCTAAGCTTAATTTGTTTGTTGACTAACCAAAAATGACTACAAAGAATTAGTTTATGCCACAGAAATCAGCAATATGAGGCCGAAGAAAAAATTAAGGCACTTAAAATAGCTTTATACGATTAAAGGAAACCTTTTTAAGACGATGTAGGATTTGTATCGACCTAGAAGGTTGACATTTTGAAATCTTTTTGTAAAAAATTAATAAATTTTACTTGTTATTTTATTTCATAAATTTAGCTGATTTAGCTAATTTAGCTTTAATTATTAATGAAATCTTACTTTCCTGCAGTCATTTTTGGTTAGTTAACAAACGAATTAAACTTAGGAATGATAAAATGGCCAAAATCAATTTTTTAATCAGGTAGCTAATTTTAAGAATTTTCCACCTCACCGTCTTTGAAGGCCGATTTTAGCCAAAGTAGCCTATTAAGTACTACTTTTTTTTAATGATTATGAAAGCTGAAAGTCTGGAAAATTCTTTAGATTTATTTAGGAACCATGAAATCACTTGTTAAGATTTTTAATTTAAAGTTGAAAATTTTTGTCATAATTCACCGAATGTAATTATTTGACTTTACACCAACATTTTCATAGTTTTTATCAAAGTCACGTAGCTGATTATTTTATGCATAAAAGAACAACTCATAACAATTCAGAAGCAAAAAAAAAATCTCAAGAAAGTTTTATACTTTTTTTTAAAGAATGTTTTAAGTTGTTCAAGTCGTAAATTTTCAAAAATTCGGAAAAAAAATCATAACTCGAAAACTATAAAAAATCGCGGAACATACATGGGGGTGATTCGGGTACCCCAAGGGGTGTTCTATCTCTGGACTTTCGCTTGACACTACTTTTTGGGACACCCTGTATATGTATATTAATATATATATTGTTTGTATGTATTATATATGTATAACCTGCTTACATACAAACAAACTTTACCTCTGTATTATATTAGATTAGATAAAAATCCGTGAACAACAGAATCAACCCATTATAACCTTAACCTTGGGTTAACATAACCATTAGTGCAAGTGAGGTGAAACATCACCTAACACAGTACAAAGAACAAACAAAAACCAAACAATTTTAAAGTAAATAAAACCCACACAATCAAATAACAACCTTATTTCTATTGATTTAAAGCGCAACTTGTTTTCTGATGACTTAGCGAATAAACACGCTTCAATTGATAAAAGACCTTACCCTCTCAGTTATAAAGCTCAGATTTGTATAAGTATAATGTAAAGCTGGAAGTCCACGAAACTGAACAGATCTGCGAAATATTACTTTGTTATCTAGAAATAAGTGATAACGTTAGGGTTAAACCACACTACATGTATGCTTCAGCAACAAAATAAACAATAATGCAAAAAAGGAAGCCTCTATCTGAGTCCGGGTAAATGTACACTTATACCATTTATGTAATACTAGCTTCCGCCCACGGCTTCGCCCGCGTGGTACCTTGAAAAACAAAAACAATTCTATCCCACGCGAACTGTACATTTTTCTGGGATAGTAGCCTATGTGCTATTCCAGACTATAATCTTTATCTATGCCAAATTTCATCCAGATCCGTTCAGCCGTTTCAGCGTGAAAGAGTAACAAAGATACATCCAGACATCCACACATTCTTACAAACTACCGACCCGTACATTTTTGTGGGATAAAAAGTAGCCTATGTGCTATTCTAGGCTATAATCTTTATCTATGCCAAATTTCATCCAGATCCGTTCAGCCGTTTCAGCGTGAAAGAGTAACAAAGATACATCCAGACATCCACACATTCTTACAAACTACCGACCCGTACATTTTTCTGGGATAAAAAGTAGCCTATGTGCTATTCTAGGCTATAATCTTTATCTATGCTAAATTTCATCCATATACGTTCAGCCGTTTCAGCGTGAAAGAGTAACAAACATACATCCAAACATCCACACATTCTTACAAACTTTCACGTTTCGCGACCCGTACATTTTTCTGGGATAAAAAGTAGCCTATGTGCTATTTCACACTATAATCTATATCTGTGCCAAATTTCATCCAGATCCGTTCAGTCGTTTCAGTATGAAAGAGTAACAAACATACATCCAGACATTCACACATCCATACAGTCTTACAAACTTTCGCGTTTATAATATTAGTAGGATTCACGCGGACAGCTTTTACCTTTCATTTTGTATACGTCCTTGTTTTTTTCTGCGTCAATGAGCGACATAAATAAAGCGAAATTTCGGACTTAGCTGTGTAGAGTAGGCCTTGTATATTGTGGAACACAGTCCTAAGATTCGCTACATTATTTAGTTGTAAATAGCTCGCGCTCGCAACTAGACATGCTGATCGAAAACAGTGTCGATCTGAGATAAGCGATGTTTAGTTTCATGTGTACTGTAATTGATGCCGAAATGTGTTCAAATACACGTGAATAAATGTGAATACATGTGAATAAATGTTGCGTTAATAATTGCTGAATTATTATGCGAATACACGTGAATAAATGTGAATATGTGTTACAATGTGTCGCCATAATAATCAGGAAAATATTTCAAGGAAAATAGATCTGTTTGCAAAAGTATTCCTTACTATAATATGCATAATACTTGAGGACAAGTATTTAGAAGGATTTGGACCTGAGGAAAAAAGGCAGGAAAAGGGTGAGGGGGGTTAGACCTGAGATCACAAAATAAATCATGAAAAAAGCCATAGAGATTGCTAAAATACGTTTTTTTTTTAAACTTTCAAAATTGTCGGTGAATATTATGATCGACTTTCTGAATGTATTTTTCTGTTAAAATCTTTACACACTGTAATACTCTTAAACGGTGAAGGATATCATCACGAGGCAACCGGCTAAGATCACAAAATTAAAACATGATCACTTCTGTAATCCCCAAGGCTTGGTAGATATCTCCTCAGACCTCTAGTGACTTAGATCTTATGAGATATCTAAAGAGGGTAGGGAGAGGCACGTCTGAACAAGTTTCAAAGACATCCACGAAACATCTAATCCTTTCACCACACTGGAACTGATAAGAAGAAGACTGCTTAAATTATGGCTTAGAGCAGGTATGGGCAACCTTTGGACAGTTGCGGGCCAAACTTTAGGTTTTTAACGAAGTTGCGGGCCGGGCCGTTAGGTTCCAGTTGTGAAAAAAACGGTTTAGCTTATACATTTATCAAGTTAATGCAAAACTTACATGATTCAGATTTAAAAAAAATCCAAGTTATCATCAGGTACTTTTCTATAGTGATAAAGTTGTGACTTTCACAGCTGTACATCGCACGCACACTGCAATCTTATGCGTAAAAATGCAAATTAATCAATCATGATTAAGTTATCAGTTTAATCGCTTTGATTTACCTAGTTATTGTTGCAGCGTGTAACGGAAATATTAAATTCTTACACATACATACACAAATTCAATTTACAAAAATAACTTTTCGCTTTAACCTATGAAATATAAGCTAATACTAAGAAAATCTAGAATCAATTATAGTCAACAAAGTATAATGTACAAGGTTTTACAACTATTTAACAATCTCTCTGATAATATAAAACCTATATAAACTTTTGCATCGCTGCCTATATTTTAAATTAAACTTAAAATAAATATATTAATATGGTAAGATCTTTTAATGTATCCGCCGCCAGATCTCTGGAATAAAATCTAATTGAACAAAATTATTGAACCCTGTTAAGAGCCAATGAACATCTCTCTAAACTGAAATGTTCCGCTGGCCGGATTGAAAGCCGAAGCGGGCCGGGGGTTGCCCATCTATGGTTTAGAGACAAAAGTGGATTGTAGTTTGAAAATAATGCTGATAAGACGTAGTTAGTATTATGTGCAGGAGATTGTAGTAATCACTATAATCTTACCTGAGGTCAGAGGGTCTACCATGAGTTCTCACAATCTACACTCGCTAGCGACTGTAGTTAAAAAAATGTATGAAAACTTGGTACAGCGCCTCTAGCGGATAGTTGGGTACTAAAACCTCACGTAGCTAACTATCCTACGTCACAGCGTACTCCAGCGACTGTAGTTTGCGCTCATTAATTTGCTTAGAATTTGGTACCATGAGTAACAATTTTGACAGATGACATAGTAACGTACTATTACTACTGCAGTAACGTCAGCCAATCTAAATGTGACAACTCATGGTAGACCTACAGAACAAGTAGGCATATAGAAGGGGAGCCCACGATGCTAAATGAGGCTTTGCTCGAGAAATATAATATATTTCAAGCTCATTCAATAATCGTACGATTTGGATGTGACGCAATGACTAATTTAATCAAGAATCAAATACTAGTTTGTTATTAGGACCAACTTACGTAGGCATAGGCACCTACCTATAGAATAGAATAGAATAGAATATTTATTTCAGACCTCTTAATAAAAACAATTCGAAGTAACAACAAGGTAATGTGGTACAAGATTTACAAACTAATGTACTTCGTAGGCAAATCTGCCTATTACAAGCTATTATCGACTATCGTTTAGTGCTAGCGCAAATATGTAAACTATACTATGATAACATAATGTACCTAACACGAAAGTAAGGATAGTATGTTGTGGGTAGATATAATATTTGCAAGTGCGCTGACTCCCACCCTAGGAGAACCTAAAACATTCTAAGCAGTTTGTCTACGCAAATTTGCGGTATGTTAGGTTTTTTAAGCATACAAGTTAAAGAGAAAGAGAGTTTAGAGAAAGACCAGGTCAAGAGTACCCTAAACCGACGCGCATGTATGAAGAATGTAATGAGAGTGAATGAAGCAAAAGAGGTGTGTCAGGATCGTAGCAAGTGGAGATCCGTGATCTCTGCCTACCCCGTCGGGAAACAGGCGTGATTTTATGTATGTATGTATGTATGTAAGTTAAAGAGTCTACCACCCGCGCTAGTGTAACACTGTGTTACGGCATGTATGTATGTAGTACATAAAGTGAGTCCAAAAACTTCAGGGCGTGAATACAATCATCAACAGACATCGCGCGCGAGATCTAAGTTCGGGGTAAATTACTAGTATTAGTACGGATTAGTAAGATCATCATCATCATCATCAGCCTATAGCAGTCCACTGCTGGACATAGGCCTCCCCTAATGAGCGCCATTGCGCCCTATCTTCAGCTCGATAGTAATTAGTAAGATAGTCCTACTAATATTATAAACGCGAAAGTTTGTAAGAATGTATGGATGTATGTTTGTTACTCTTTCACGCTGAAACAGCTGAACGGATCTGGATGAAAGTTGACATAGATATAAATTATAGTCTGGAATAGCTCATAGGCTACTTTTTATCCCGGAAAAATGTACGGTTGCCGTTTTTGTTTTTCTAGGTACCACGCGGACAAACCCGCGGGTGGAAGCTAGTAAGATATATTTTACTTTGACTTTGAACTTTGAGAATATCTACAGGGTAGTCAGAATCACGTCCTAACATTATATTATGCCCACATTTAGCTCACAAAGTCGTCCGAACGCGCCAAATATCTGATAAAAAAATAAGCTAAACAAATTTATTGCGTCATACTTACTTCACTATACAAAGAGCACTGTTAGCTCCGTGTTACAGTCAAAGTTGTATTTAGTACTAGCGTCCGCTCACGGTTTCGCCCGCGTGGTGCCTTGAAAAACAAAAACAAATCTATCCCGCGGGAACCGTGTTTTTCCGGGTTAAAAATGTGCTATGTGCTATTCCAGACTATAATCTATATCTGTGCCTAATTTCATGGAGATCCGTTGAGCCGTTTCAGTGTGAAAGAGTAACAAACATACATCCATAAATTCCTACAAACTTTCGCGTTTATAACATTAGTAGGATATACACCAAAATTACACAATATTAATTCAATTCAATTCTTGGTTTATGGCTACTGTGACTTGAGGTTGTCACAATTCTGCCAGTGTCCGTTTCATGCTAGTTTCATAAACCTTGCTGGAGATATACACAATATTAATGCGCATCTTAAAGATATGACATTGACAATACAATTTGGCAATATTGCAAAATGTCTAGTTCCAAATGCGACTGTAACGCCATCTTTTGTAACCTTACTGTTACTAAGCTAGCCCACTGTTTACACTTTGTTGTAAGCCAAACTTTGTTGTGGTTTAACTTTCAATGAGTGAAGATTAGTGTGATAAGAGAACGTTGTGGAGTGAAAGAAGACGTTGACGATGAAAGTTGAGAAGGGTATGTTAAGATGGTTTGGGCATGTTAGAGAGAGAGGATGGATGAAAGGAGATCTAAACAGGTGCATAAGGAGAGTGTGAATGGGACAGTTAGAAGGGGAAGAACTCGGCATACGTACCTTGATCAAATTGGGGACGTTTTAGAGAACGGCCAGGTCCAGAGTACCCTAAACCGACGCGGATGAAGAATGTAATGAGAGTGAATGAAGCAAGAGGTATGTCAGGATCGTAGCAAGTGGAGATCCGTGATCTCTGCCTACCCCGTCGGGAAACAAGCGTGATTTTATGTATGTATTTATCTTTACACTTTGATTAGTACGAGTGCTTAGTGATTAGTATTAAACACATTTGGACCATGAGTTGGCGGCGGGAATCAAACCCATTCTCAACGAAGTTATCCTACGTACCTAATTTTTTTAGATCTTTGACTAGTAATTCGCCCCGAACAGAGATTTCACGTGCGATGTCCACAATCCTCATTTGTATTCACGCCCTGAAGTTTTTGGACACACTTTATGTACCACATACATAGGTAGGTGCCTATGTCCTATGTCCTTGTCCTAATCAAAATAAATATTTGATTATCCTACCTAGGCAGGTACTTATACCCGTGCTAAGACGTTAGCGGTTTCCTTAAATTTACTTATTTCGTTATAATATATCAAAAACTATCCATCCTACTAATATTATAAACGCGAAAGTTTGTAAGCATGTATGGATGGATGGATGGATGGATGGATGTATGTTTGTTACTCTTTCACGCTAAAACTGCTGAACAGATCTGAATGTAATTTGGCACAGATATAGATTATGGTCTGGAATAACACATAGGCTACATTTATCCCGAAAAAATGTACGGTTCCCGTGGGATAGCGATGTTTTTGTTTTTTAAGGTATCACGTGGGTGAAGCCGCGGGCGGAAGCTAGTTCTAGAATAAAAATAAAACCTATTTTGGAATGTACAAGTCCCTTTCATTTTATACCCTACTCAATATAAACCCAATATCTTTACAACACCACCGATTAAGCTCATATGATTCCCAGCAAACCTACATAACAGAATCTCTAGACCTTCCAAGTTTCATGCAAATTGGATAAACTGTTCTTAAGTTATGATCTAACAAACATTATATACAAACATGCAACGCCAAATCGCCCTACTGGACACTAAGATTTTCGGCCGCTTCGCTCGCTCAATCAATTAGTATAAAATGGTATATTTACCGTGTAAACGCGTGTGAAAATCGACGGCGATTATCTCCACATGTAATCGCTCCCTTATCAAAATGACCACAAACAGATAATGTATTAGTCAGTTTTAACGTTGTATTCAATTGACCTAGTTCACATAACACTATTAATATCTAGTACCGGTTCTTTAGACCTAGATTAAGACCTAGAGTGGTCTTAAACCTAGGTCATAGAGTTCCTACACATAAATCGGTCATTCTACAATGGTTTCGCAATTGTTCGCAACAAACAATTTTGGTTATCTCGTAAAATATTAGATAATTTTAAATGTACCCTTTTGTGATGGCGGCCATCTTATATTTGAAATTTGTCATAGTTTGTAGTATTCTACTACTCAAGACCTTTTATTTGATACCTATTTTGAGGGAGTTGTGAAAAAATATGTAGTTAGTCACTTCTTTCTTTCTCATAATCATCTTTCACACAGTCCATCCATCTATACTAATATTATAAAGAGGAAACGTTTCTATTTTTGTTGGTAATGAATAAACTCAAAAACTACTGGTCCGATTTCAAAAATTCTTTTACCATTCTGCCGTGCTAAGGGTGACAGCCGTAATTGCATGTCTACTAGTTTCGAGAAAAAGGCGCTTAAAGTTTTCAAAATGTTTTTGTCAATTGCGTCTACAGAATTAACTTTTTTTTAAATCTGAAAAAAATGTTTTATAAAGAAAATAATGTAGTTTTTATACGTTGGAAAATTAAACTCCGATTACAATTATTACTATATTAAAACATCAAAATACTCGTTATGCTATAGAAGCCTGCTTTATTTTATAGACGAATACTTACAATGAGCGTCGCAAGCAACACACATACCGCGCTTTAGGTAAGGGACACTCTTTAAAGCGCTTTTGATAGAGAAACATAGTGATTGAAATCTTTTATTAAAAGCATAATCGCCGTAACTGCACAACTTACGGCTGTCATGTCAAGGAATCAAAAGGGCTAAAGGCTGTGATTGTTACTTAATTTACCGCCGTAATGTATAGTTACCACGCTTAACGTAAGAAAAATACTTAAAGATTGAAATTCGCATTCTTAGTGTAATGCATCTATGTATTTAATGCGATTAATGTAAGCACTCTATGAGTTTTATCCACCAGTTCGGTGGTTTTATCTATAGAAGTTTAGGGCAGGATAGTGATAATGTTCGTTTACGGCTGTAATTTTAAGAAATCCAAAAAATAAATTGTAGCTACGGCGCTTAGCACAACTGAAAAAAGCCTTTAGAGACTTTATTTTAAAAAACTGTCAAAGAGAAAGTTATAGATCTCGACACGAGGATTCCGAATATGGTACTAACTCAATTTCAGAAAAAATGTTGCTTACGGCTGTCCCCCTTAGCACGGCAGCATTAGAATGCTACATTATCCCTGAGTAACATAGCCTATATTTTATATAGGTACCTCGCGAGCAAAGCCGCGAACGGAAGCTAGTCTTTTATGTAGTAGTAAATACAAAGCTTTAAATCCCTTGGCATTATTAACGTCATCCTGTACTAAGCAGATATCTGCGGATGATGGAACTAACGAACCGTGATGTAATGCTACCTACACGGGGGTACATTATACCCGATCGGATTATTACTGTAGGTCTACCATGAGTTGTCGCATTTAGATCCGCTGACGTTACTACAGTAGTAATAGTACGTTACTATGACATCTGTCAAATTTGTTACTCATGGTACCAAATTCTAAGCAAATTAATGAGCGCAAACTACAGTCGCTGTAGTACGCTGTGACGTAGGATAGTTAGCTACGTGAGGTTTTAGTACCCAACTATCCGCTAGAGGCGCTGTACCAAATTTTCATACATTTTTTTAACTACAGTCGCTAGCGAGTGTAGATTGTGAAAAGTCATGGTAGACCCTCTGTACTAGCCTCCGCCCACTTCGCACGCGTAATACGGTAGGCCAAGGAAATGGTGTACCAGTTTTGATTTAGTTTCCTAGTCATCGAAAATTACAACAAGGTTCAGTTCGTGCTAAAAAAATAGAAGTTGTCAGATAGATCTGCAAGCGAAACTAACCTTATCACATACTAGCTTCCGCACACGGCTTCGCCCGCGTGCTACCTTTAAAAACAAAAACAAATCTATCTCACGGGAACCATACATTTTTCCGGGATAAAATGTAGCCTATGTATTATGTTACACTAGCTTCCGCCCACGGCTTCGCCCGCGTGGTACCTTTAAAAACAAAAACAAATCTATCCCACGGGAACCATACACTTTTCCGGGATAAAATGTAGCCTATGTGTTCTTCCAGACTATAATCTATATCTGTGCCAAATTTCATCCAGATCCGTTCAACCGTTTCAGCGTGAAAGAGTAACAAACATACATCCATCCATCCATCCATCCATACATTCTTACAAACTTTCGCATTTATAATATTAGTAGAATGAATCTGCAAGCGGCATTCAACCTTAGGGTAGTAAACCAATTTTTTTGGTCGACCGTACCTTGAAAAACAGAAACTGAATCTATCTTACGGGAACCGTACATTTATCCGGGATTAAAAGTAGCCTATGTGCTATTCCAGACTGTAATTTGTATTTGTGTAAAATTTCATCCAGATCCGTTAAGCCGTTTCAGCGTGAAAGATTAACAAACTTATATACATATATCCACACATTCTTACAAACATTCGCGTTTATAATATTAGTAGGATATAGCTAAATGGTGGGTTTGAAAGTGGCGCTTGAAACTGAGAAGACGAGGTACTAAAAAACATAGTAAAATAAATATTTAAGGGGGCTCCCATAGAACAAACGTGATATTTTTGCCGATTTTATAGATAACGAGCTGATGCCCGCAGCTTCGCACGCGTGTATGTCGATTATCGCGACTTTATATACTAAATTGACAACGTTTCTTACAAAATTTTATCCCCTTGGGGGTAGAATTAATCAAAATTCATTCTTAGCGGATGCCTACGTCATAACATCTACCTGCATGCCAAATTTCAGCCCGATCCGTCCAGTGGTTTGGGCTGTGCGTTGATAGATCACTATGTCAGTCAGTCAGTCACCTTTGAGTTATATATATTTAGATGGTACGGAACCCTTTGTGTGCGCGTCCGACTCACACTTGGCCGGTTTTTATTGAATTTTCGTTCGATATACTCGTATCAACGTAAACTGTACATTAATATTTTTGTCATTGAAAACTGCATTATTTTCTTGTTAGTATTCAGACAATCTGATCAAAGCTAAAATGATATTGCACATCTCAAATCGTGACGACACAATTACACACAATTCACTTGCTCAATGGCATCAATTATCGCAGACAAGCTAGAATGATTGTCGCCAAACAGGTCGTGTGACCTTTAGAGCTAATGAAACATTCGTGTGAAGTAAGGTGAACTTACATGATTCTAAATAAACATTAAACACAGAAGAAAACTGTAAAAATAGTGGAAATAAACAGCCTAGCCTAGCATAGAATATAGCCTAAAAATATGCTGAAGAAGTTATAAAAGAAAGAGGTTATATTGCAAGTGAAGTTTTACTATAAAATTTCAAATTATTTAATTAATATAATATAATACCAAATTGACTATGGTGTTCAATATGTCATTGATTATAAATAAGACACTGTGAAATACCTAAAATGTGATGAAAATATTAATTAGATATACTAACATTATGAAAAAAAAAACGCACGTGTGAAGTAAAATAAGTTATAGCAGAGTTGTAAGGAAACATAATAGAAAGATAAAATAAATAGAATCATGACGCTTCCTAGATATCACTCGACATGATAGAGATTATAAAGATACTGATAATCAAGTGACTCAGATCCTTGATGTTTAAAGATCCTTTAGAGTCAAGCATTGAAGTAATGATGATAGAACCGTGAGACCCAATAAAGATGGAACACGATTCAATTCTAATGTTTGCCGCAAAAGCAAAGGAGAAACCGGAAAGACGTCGTTCAAGCATATTCTCCTTGCTGAAACGACAGAAGAAACTCACAAGACAATTTTCTGAACCTGCTCCCTTCTCAACTCTGGCGTTAAATAGAAAATTCTCGGTAGACTCCGCTATACTATCGGAGTTTACTAAAGTTGAGAACGGTGGATACAAAGTGATCTTAGATAGCTGTTGTAAGAATCAAGTGTTTTCTAGCGATGCAGGTTAGTATTGTATATGTACACGGCGTTCTTAAGTGATACAATTAATCTTTAATCTTCAAGGATACCCAATAGATTTTGTATTCTATGAACAGACCTTGAAAAGACAAAGGTATAATAATCAATACAACCAATTTTCAAACAAAAGCGCGCGACACATTGCTTAGGTTAAACTATTCGTCAAGACTGAAATAGTGGTCAATTCTTGATAGATGCCTTCATAGCTCTTTCAGCAAGGCTGGCCTGACCACTAGCTTTTAAACTTACCAATATAACCATTATTAAATAAAATAAAAATATATTAAAAATCTTAATCATCATGTGTATAAAGATCATAATTATTATTATTCACCACATTTCATTTTCATCACTAATCTCTGCTTGTATATCTGTGCTACGAACATTCATGTCAATTTGGTCATCGACACGGTTCGCTAGAAACTTTCAGGGGTGACCCATAGACCTAAGCTATGACCACTTTATTAAATATGTTAATGAATAACAAAGTAATATAATGAGATTGATAGATTATAAAGCTAGAGGTCCTAGACTAATGCTGCACTACATGCTTACAGAGTTGGCCGGAAAGGCTTTCGACACTGTTTACTGATTGCTAGTTGGAAATTTTCAAGGTCACACAAGTACCGTAGCTAGGGCAACTACTCTTCATTGTGTTCACCAATTAAAAAGTTGCCCCGAATCGGTCTGCTAGAGTTGCTAGTTATAAACTTTCATGGGTCCCTCAAGGACCGTTACTGGGACAATTACTCTTCATTATGTACAGTATTGAAAAAGTAGCCGCTAACTTAATTTTGAATAATAGATAGTATAGCTAGAGGTATTTGGCTAATGTTGCACTACACACAGAGTTGGCCGGTGCGGCCTCGGACTCGGATAGTGAGGCGTCGCGCGGCGGGATGACGCCGCGTCGCGGGCCTGGCAAGCACGACGTGCTGGCGAGGATTGAAGCTAACTACACCGAGGATCCTGATCGGGACGTTGGTGCGGTGAGTTTACAGATGATTAGTCACAGCAGATAATTGAGGGAGAAAAGCGAGCTCAGATCTCAGTGGGATCTTTGGTGATTTGGGCGTTCGTGTTTAAGTTTGTTAGAGCATAACTTTCGAACCGTTAATCCAAATCAAATAGCATTAAACGAGCAGTTCTTGTATAATGTCTGATCATTAATCTCGGAAACGGCTAAAACATTTTCTTTCTCTCCTCCTCTCATAGCCAGTTAAGTTTCGTATATTCCAAGACACAGTGCAGGCTACATACGTACAGATAGAGCTAAAGAAGTTTTACTTCAGTCGTGTGCTCTTAACTAAAGCACACTCGTTTTTTTTAAAGAGGTTTTCAAGGTTTTTGATAGTTTACGAAAGTTTATTAAATTTAAACTCAAACTCAAATCATATTTATTCAGTAAAATCACAGAGATCATTTTAAATCTTCTTACATACTAGGTGAGAGGTGCCAATTCCAGTCCTATCCCCAATGCGAGAAGAACTGACAAGAAACATTTTATCCTTCTTTACATTTATCGGCTGTATTTATCGAAAAGTTTTCATGATTTATTCAACCCACGATAAACATTATCTTCTCCTCAGGCCGGGGAGCTGGTGGAGGAAGTGGCTGAGGAGAACAAGTCCTTGCTGTGGTTCCTGTTGAAGCAGGTCCGCCCTGGCATGGACCTCAGTAAAGTGGTGCTGCCAACCTTCATCCTGGAGCCACGCTCGTTCCTGGACAAGCTGGCGGATAGCTACTACCATGCAGATATCTTGTCACTGTAAGTAGTCTTGGAGATATCTTGTCACTGTAAGTAGTCTTGGAGATATCTTGTCACTGTAAGTCGTCTTGGAGATGTCTTGTCACTGTAAGCAGTCTTAGAGATATCTTGTCACTGTAAGTAGTCTTGGAGATATCTTGTCACTGTAAGTAGTCTTGGAGATATCTTGTCACTGTAAGTAGTCTTGGAATAACACCCAACAGTTGCGATCTTGACATGAAGAAGACGGATGAAAGAAGAGTGCATGCTACTGAGATGCGGATGTTAAGATGGATGTATGGGTTGACACGGTTGGACAAGTTAAGGAATGAGTATGGTAGGGGAAGTTTGAAAGTGTCGCCTGTTATTAAAAAGATGAGGAGTGCTAGATTAGCATGGAAACACGTGATGAGGAGAGATGAAAATCATGTCATCAAAAGAGTTATGAGTATGAGTGTATCTGTACGCAAGTAGAGGAAGGCCGAAGAAGTGGTTTGACTGTGTGAAAGATGATATGAATGTAAGAGGAGTAGACTCAGAGATGACTGATAGGAGTGAGTGGAAGAAGAGAACATGTTGTGCCGACCCCACGCGTGGGATAAGGGCAGGAGAATGATGATGATTAAACCGTTGGTAAAGACATCGTTATTGTAACTATTTTAATCTTACAAACATGATGACGACTGCAATCCCCAGGCTCGGTAGATATCTCCTCAGATCTCTAATTACTTAGGTCTTTGAGGATATCTAAAGAGTCAAAAGCACGTCCAAACATGATATTTGGCACATGCCCACATTTCGCATAATATTTCGGACATGGCATGTTGCAAGCCCATCGCTGTTTATAAGAATACTAACATATGACACATTCGAATATTTGGTTCTAGGGTATGCCGGTTTTCTCACGTATTCCTTCACCGTTTAAGAGCACTGGCATAGCGCACTTACATTTTTAGAGGAAAAACTCATTGGTGCATGACCAGCTTTGAACACACGACCTTCGGATCATGAGGCAGGGGTGCTACCACTACACGACCAGCGCTCTCTAATCTTCTTATTCTTTCCAGGGCACAAAACCTAGATGACCCTTACTCCAGGTTTAAATGCGTACTGAAGTGGTATCTATCAGGTCTGTACCGAAAGCCTAAGGGTCTGAAAAAGCCCTACAACCCAGTCCTGGGGGAAACCTTCAGATGCTGTTGGAAGCATGGCAGCCCGGAGACGTATACCTACTACATAGCTGAACAGGTGAGAATCACCAGAGGCCTTACCACGAATTCATAATACATTACCGTATTAATATTACATTGTTATTTCGTAGCATGACCTATGCAAATTGTATTGACTTCAAGCTTCAAATTTTTCAAACTATTTAACAAAAAAATTAATTGATAATATAATATGAAACTACAATATTTTTATGTTACCTATAAATTTGTACGGAAGCCTCGGTGAGCGAGTCCGACTCGCACTTGTCTGGTTTTAATTTCTACGTAGTGCTACTTTAAAGTCGGTTTTCATTTTAGTTTTAAAACGTAATTACGGACTAAGTGTTTAGCTACTATTGGACAATTTGTTCAGCTAATTATGGACAAAGTATTCAGCTAGTTATGGACAAAGTATTCAGCTAGTTATGGACAAAGTATTTAGCTAGTTTTGTAAAAAGTATTTAGCTACTATTGGACAATTTGTTCAGCGAGTTATGGACAAAGTATTCAGCTAGTTATGGACAAAGTATTCAGCTAGTTATGGACAAAGTATTTAGCTAGTTTTGTAAAAAGTATTTAGCTACTATTGGACAATTTGTTCAGCGAGTTATGGACAAAGTATTCAGCTAGTTATGGACAAAGTATTCAGCTAGTTATGGACAAAGTATTTATTTAGTTTTGTAAAAAGTATTTAGCTACTATTGGACAATTTGTTCAGCGAGTTATGGACAAAGTATTCAGCTAGTTATGGACAAAGTATTCAGCTAGTTATGGACAAAGTATTCAGCTAGTTATGGACAAAGTATTTAGCTAGTTTTGTAAAAAGTATTTAGCTACTATTGGACAATTTGTTCAGCGAGTTATGGACAAAGTATTCAGCTAGTTATGGACAAAGCATTCAGCTAGTTATGGACAAAGTATTTAGCTAGTTTTGTAAAAAGTATTTAGCTACTATTGGACAATTTGTTCAGCGAGTTATGGACAAAGTATTCAGCTAGTTATGGACAAAGTATTCAGCTAGTTATGGACAAAGTATTTAGCTAGTTTTGTAAAAAGTATTTAGCTACTATTGGACAATTTGTTCAGCGAGTTATGGACAAAGTATTCAGCTAGTTATGGACAAAGTATTCAGCTAGTTATGGACAAAGTATTCAGCTAGTTTTGTAAAAAGTATTTAGCTACTATTGGACAATTTGTTCAGCGAGTTATGGACAAAGTATTCAGCTAGTTATGGACAAAGTATTTAGCTAGTTTTGTAAAAAGTATTTAGCTACTATTGGACAATTTGTTCAGCTATTTATGGTTACAGGTCTCTCATCATCCACCAGTTTCTGCCTTCTACGTGTCAAACAGAAAAGATGGTTATATTATTGAAGGAAGTCTTCTAGCAAGGTCTAAGTTTTATGGTAAGTAGCTATTTTTTCTGTATCACTATTTTTACCCGACTGCGAAGTGAAGAAGGAGGGTAATGTGTAGCTACCCCAACACTTAAGGCGGCTTAAGACTTCTTTCAAGTAACATGCATACAGTAAAGACTTTGTATCCCTTTGTTTTAAACTTTGAATTTATATCCCTTTCAGTTTTTTTTTTCTGTATTACTATTTTTACACGACTGCGAAGCGAAGGAGGGTAATGTGTTTTGGGTGTATGTATACGAGTTCCTTTGGCTGTCGCTGTAGCCCAAGCGAATGATCCAGGCGAATCCATTGTCCATTTGTCAAAATTAGTCCAGCCGTTTAGGCTACTGCGACAGCCAAAGGAACTTGCATTCATACAAACATACATACATACATACACCACACACACTTAACACATAACCATCCTCCTTGGCTTCGCAGTCGGGTAAAAAAGTAAAAGATTACAATTATAAATAAGTAAAACTTTAAAAGAAGTGAAAGAGTAAGTAAGAGACATGGGCAAAAGAAAATGTAAAAAATCCAAAATGGCGGCTATAAAAGCTATTATCAATTTCTGTCGCATTTTTTGCAAATAACACTACTTTGCTAAGAGCGCTGGTGGTGTAGTGGTAGCACCCCTGCCTCACGATCCGAAGGTCGTGGGTTCAAACCTGGTCGTGCACCTATGAGTTTTTCCACTCGAAAAATTTATGTGCGCAATGCCAGTGCTCTTAAAAAAAACGGTGAAGGAAAACATCGTGAGGAAACCGGCATACCCTAGAACCAAAAATTCGAAGGTATGTGTCATAGGTTAGTATTCTTATAAGCGGCGATGGGCTTGCAACCTGTCACGTACGGAATACTAACTACTGTGCAAAATGTGGGCATGTACCAAATGTCATGTTTGGGCTTGCCTCTGACTACCCCCTTTAGATATCTTCAAAGATCTAAGTAACTAAAAATCTGAGGAGAGTTATCTACCGAGCCCGGGGATTACAGTCGTGATCATATTTATTTTATTTTAACACTACTTTGAATTACTTTCAGCGATGGGCTTGCAACCTGTCACGTACTAATTATCACTGTAAAATGTGGCCATGTGCCAAATATCATGTTTGGACATTCCTCTGACTACCCCCTTTAGATATCCTCAAGGGTCTGAGTGGCTAGAGATCTGAGGAGATATCTACCGAGCCTGGGGATTACAATCGTGAATGTTTTTTTTCTTTCAGGTAATTCAACATCTGCGATACTAGAGGGCTGTGCCCGGGTTCACCTGCTGACTTGGGGCGAGACGTATATAACCACAGCGCCGTATGCGCATTGCAAAGGAATCGTTATTGGTACACTCAGCATGGAGTTAGGAGGCAAGGTTAGTCTAACACAGTGGTTCCCAAACTATTTTCTTTCACAGACCACTTTCAATTTTTTGCTGGATCCGGTGGACCCCCTGCATCTACATTACTACCAATATCTAAATCTTGAAAAAGTAGTGAAGATTAGATCTATCTATTTATGGAAACTTGCGTTGTGGCTGAGTTTTAACGACGATTAACAGATTTCGAAAAAAAATCTTTTCCATTTCCAAATTACCATTTTCTTCTCTATTTATTTATAAATTTTACAACAGTTTAAATCTTCACTATGAAACCAAATTAATTTTGATGCACCCCTGCTTACGATTGTAGACCCCCATTTTTTGTCACGTCCAACGTAGACCCCCGTCGAGTCTCCCGTGGACCCCTGGGGGTCCACCTGGACCACTTTCGGAATCACTGGTCTAACATCTAGCTATACTAAAGCTGTAGCAAACCGTATGCATTCGGTATTGAGTAACGAACGGGTATTAACCGAGTATTGATTGAGTGGTTACACCCGATTGCATTTCGTGCGAGTATCTTTTGTATTATCGGAACCTAGTCTCACAGGTTGTCAGACAAAGCATTTGTCCAGTACGATAAAAAAAGGTTCAAAATATAAAAAAAAAAAAAAAAAAAAAAAAACGACTGTAATCCCCGGGCTCGGTAGATATCTCCTCAGATCTCTAGTTACTTAGATCTTTGAGGATATCTAAAGAGTCAGAGGCACGTCCAAACATGATATTTGGCACATGACCACATTTTGCACATTAGTTAGTATTGCGTACGTGACAGGTTGCAAGCCCATCGCGGTTTATAAGAATACTAACATTGATACATACACCTTCGAATTTTTAGTTCTTGTATATGCCGGTTTCCTCATGATGTTTTCCATCGCCGTTTAAGAAAAATGTATAATAAAAATAATGCTGGACAATCCACACAGCATCATCTAGCCAAAGTAAGCTACTCAAAGCTAGTGTTATGGGTACTAGATAAATGATATATTTAATACATGATAAAGGTACATAGATAAATATTTTTTATTATACATACACACCCAGACCAACGGAACAAATTTCTGCAGATCGTACACAAATTTGTTCCGCGGCGGGAATCGAACCCGCAACCTCTTGCTTCGCAGACGGACTCTTGCCCGCTACGCCACTGAGGTCGTCAAATATAATGCTTCTGACTCTTTAGATATCCTCAAAGATCTTAGTAACTAGAGATCTGAGGAGATATCTACCGAGCCTGGGGATTACAGTCGTGTGAGTGTTTGTTTATTTTATATTGTGCTGGCGGCGCCTAGTTGCAGGACCAACCTACTTAAGTTTGCCCCCATGTCACTCGCTATCTATCTGCTTAATACCTTATCATCGAACAGCGTGGATATTTTCTTTAATGACCTGCCGAAACTTCTACAAATCGCTCAGGTGGTAATTGAAACTAAATGTCTACCTTAGTTTAATATTATGTTTAGTCTTATATTGTTTTACCTACTTACATGTAACATCGACTTAGGCTTACCTGTTATGATGTTATATTGTCTTCTAAATAAATAAATAAATAAATATTTCAGGTACATGTGATGTGTGAATCTACCGGTTACCACGCGGATATAGAGTTCAAACTAAGATCGTTTCTGAGCAGCGCGGATCAGACCAACGCCATCTCTGGGCGGATCAAGAAAGGCAAAGACACCATCGCCACGATAGACGGCTATTGGGACGGGAAGATAGAAATAAAGGATAAAAAAACTTTCGTATGTATTATCCTACTAATATTATAATGCAGATGTATGGATGTTTGTTACTCAATCACACTTAAACGGCTTTACGGATCTGGATGAAACTTGGAATATAGGTGTATTATGTAGGTAAGGTACCACCCGAGATGTGGTGTGAGTACTGAGGTGACGGATGATAGAGGGAAATGGCAGAAGAAGACGTGTTGTGCCGACCCCACGTAGCGTGGGAAAAGGGCAGGAAGAAGAAGAAGACTAGGGTAAAATGGGGAGTCAAAGTTATTATTAGTATTAAACGGGGATTTATCGCGTTCTAATTACCTATTTATTTTCCCGACGTTTCGACATTAGAACCCGATAAATACCCGTTTAATACTAAGTACCTGGGTGACCGAGCTTTGCTCGGTTTTTTTATTGGTAAACGAAGTTTTCTAAAAATGAAACCTAGCTAAATCGATTTATCGCCCCCGAAACCCCCTGCATACTAAATTTCATGAAAATCGCTGGAGCCGTTTCCGAGATTCCAATTATATATATATATACAAGAATTGCTCGTTTAAAGGTATAAGAGTACCTGGATGACCGAGCTTTGCTCGGGTTTTTTTCTGGTAAATCGTGTTTTTTGGAAAATGAAACCTAGCTAGATCGATTTATCGCCCCCGAAACCCCCTGCATACTAAATTTCATGAAAATCGCTGGAGCCGTTTCCGAGATTCCGATTATATATATATATATGACGACCTCTGTGGCGCAGCGGGCGAGAGTCCGCCTGCGACACAAGAGGTTGCGGGTTCGATTCCCGCCGCGGAACAAATTTGTGTACGATCTGCAGAAATTTGTTCCGTTGGTCTGGGTGTTTTCTATGTATAATAAAAAAATATCTATCTATGTATATAATGTATTAAATATATCAGTTATCTAGTACCCATAACACAAGCTTTGAGTAGCTTACTTTGGGGCTAGATGATGCTGTGTGGATTGTCCAGCATTATTTATTTATTATTATTTATTATTATTTATATACATATATATATATACAATAATTGCTCGTTTAAAGATATAAGATAATAATGTGTTCAGATCGCGTAAGTTTAAATGTATATATTGGGTCAAAGTTAGTATTGGACCTTTTTGAGTTGTGTTATTTGTCTGAAGCTAGGTTTAGATTCCTACTTTAAGTGAACGAAGTCGCGAGCGGGACAGCTAGTTAAAACTATTAAAACTAGGTACAGGTTTTTCGGAAGCAATTGGAGGTATGGAGAGGGGTGGGACTGTACATGCGCAAACTCGCACCTGTGGCTAGCTTCACGAATACCTAGATCCGTTGGAAGAACTGTACCACTGAGATGTTGTCTTTTCCAGGAAGAGACTAATTTACTGGACGTGGCGCAACTCAAAGAGCAGAGGCTACCCAGGTACCTTGTGAAGTTGGATAACCAGAACGAGTTCGAATCCCAGCGTCTTTGGGTGAAGGTTTCTGAAGCCATTGGAAATGACGATCAGGTATTTATTTATTTATTTAAATTCTTTATTGCACACAAAATACAAAATATGCACAATTGGCGAGCATAATGCCGAAGGCATTTTCTACCTGCTGACCAAAGTAAAGTAGGAAAAATACAGAAGGCGTGCTAACAACAAAAATAACCTTAATAATCTAACATTAAACCTAAAATTTAACATGATTGAAAATTTAAAACAGCAATACAAACCATTATGTAAATAAATAAATAAATAAATAAATAAAAAAATAAATAATGCTGGACAATCCACACAGCATCATCTAGCCCCAAAGTAAGCTACTCAAAGCTTGTGTTATGGGTACTAGATAACTGATATATTTAATACATGATGTAGGTACATAGATAGATATTTTTTTATTATACATACACACCCAGACCAACGGAACAAATTTCTGCAGATCGTACACAAATTTGTTCCGAGGCGGGAATCGAACCCGCAACCTCTTGCGTCGCAGGCGGACTCTTGCCCGCTGCGCCACTGAGGTCGTCATGTAATTAAATATTAAAATTTAGCAAGAGGATGATGGAGACGATTCAAGAAATAACTCCCGAGTCCGTCTTTTGAAACGTTCTCTGGAATCAATCTTCCTAACGTCGTCAGGAAGATCATTCCAAAGTCTAGGTATGACATTATATTGCCGTTGCAATTCAATAGATGGCGCTGTTGACAAACATCACTCTTGCTTACTATCTCTTTCTAACCAATATA
The DNA here is from genome assembly GCA_963675405.1 of Cosmorhoe ocellata. NCBI lineage: Eukaryota > Metazoa > Arthropoda > Insecta > Lepidoptera > Geometridae > Cosmorhoe > Cosmorhoe ocellata. Next base: position 3,743,107 of record OY776273.1, read on the forward strand.
TCCTACTAATATTATAACGGCGAAAGTTTGTAAGAATGTATGGATGGATGGATGTATGTTTGTTACTCTTTGACGCTAAAACGGCTAAACGGATCTGAATGAAATTTGGCACAGCTATAGATTATGGTCTGGAATAACCCATAGGCTACATTTTATCCCGGAAAAATATAAGGTTCCCGCGGGATAGATTTGTTTTTGTTTTTCAAGGTACCACGCGGGCGAAGCCGTGGGCGGAAGCTAGTATTATATATTTTATTTGTATTCAAACTTCGCTTTTTAATGTGAAGCGATTGAAACGGCATAGATCGAAAAAGAAATCGGCATACATTTTTCGAATAGAAAAACTCATTGTTGCACGACCAGGTTTGAACCCACGTCCTACGGATCGTGAGGCAGGGGTGCTACCACACCACCAGCGCTCTCTTCTAATTTACAATGTAATATTAATTCTGTAATGTATTATGAAGAGAGCGCTGGTGGTGTAGTGGTAGCACCCCTGCCTCACGATCCGTAGGACGTGGGTTCAAACCTGGTCGTGCACCAATGAGTTTTTCCATTCGAATAATTTATGTGCACAATGCCAGTGCTCTTAAACGGTGAAGGAAAACATCGTGAGGAAACCGGCATACCCTAAAAATTCGAAGGTATGTGTCATAAGTTAGTATTCTTATAAGCGGCGATGGGCTTGCAACCGGTCACGTACGGAATACTAACGAATGTTCAAAATGTGGGCATGTACCAAATGTCATGTTTGACGTGCCTCTGACTACCCTCTTTAGATGTCCTCAAAGATCTAAGTAACTAAAGATCTGAAGAGATATCTACCGAGCCTGGGGATTACAGTCGTGTTCATTTTTATTTTACTTTATTTTATTATGAAGAGATATCTACCGAGCCTGGGGATCATTCGTGATGTAATTCCAGATCGCAGCGACGGAACAGAAGACAATAATTGAGGAAGCGCAGCGGGCGAGGGCCAAGAACCTGGTGGCGGCGTGGGTACCGAGGTTCTTCCACCGCGACGGGCAGGCCAAGCCTCCTGAGGGTACGTTCATCACACCAACTCATTAAATAATACAACCTCGGAACAAATTTGTGTATGATATGCAGAAATTTGTTCCGTTGGTCTGGGTGTTTTCTATGTATAATAAAAAATATCTATCTATGTATATAATGTATTAAATATATCAGTTATCTAGTACCCATAACACAAGCTTTGAGTAGCTTACTTTGGGGCTAGATGATGCTGTGTGGATTGTCCAGCATTATTTATTATTATTATTATTAATAATACAGGGTGTTACAAGACTACTTCCGAAAACTTCAGGGGGTTAAATTAACCATCAATATAAACAACTTTTTCTAAGAAACTAACTCTGAACGCGATAAAAAAACGAAGAAAAAGAAGTTTTACTTTATCTTCTGCAACTCGCATCTACGTGCGTAAATACTAATCCTACTAATATTATAAACGCGAAAGTTTGTAATAATGTCTAGATGTATGTTTGTTACTGTGGCACTTAGACTCACCTAGTATGTAAGACGTTTCAAAGTGATCCCTGTGATTCTATTGAAAATAAACATATTTTGACTTTGACTTGACTTGACTCTTTCACGCTGAAACGGCTGAACGGATCTGGATGAAATTTGACACAGATATAGATTATAGTCTGGAATAGCACATAGGCTACTTTTTATCCCGGAAATGTATGGCTCTTGTCGGATAGATTTGTTTTTGTTTTTCAAGGTACCACGCGGGTGAAGTCGCGAGCAAAACCTAGTAATATGTTATTTTTTCAGGTATCATTGACCAAGGGTGGAAATACAATCATACAAACACAAGGTAACTACGAATTTATATATGTATGTAATTACAATAAAACTAATGAAAGTAGTCAGAGGCACGTCCAAACATGACAATTGGTACATGCCCACATTTTACACAGTAGTAAAGTATTCCGTACGTGACAGGTTGCAAGCCCATCGCCGCTTATAAGAGTACTAACCTATGTAACATACCTTCGAATTTTCTTTTCTAGGGTATGCCGGTTTCCTCACGATGTTTTCCTTCACCGTTTAAGAGCACCGGCATTTTAAAAGTATCTCTTATATATAAAAATGAATTGCTGTTCGTTAGTCTCGCTAAAACTCGAGAACGGCTAAACGGATTTATCTTATCTTGGTCTTGAAATGTTCGTGGAGGTCTAGGGAAGGTTTAAAAGGTAAGAAAAATTCGAATAACTGCCGGGAAAACCCTAAAAATAGCTCTTTTCTATTTCCCATACAAACGTTTTCTAAATAAGTACGAAGTCTGCCGGGTCAGCTAGTATATTTATATATCTGTTTATTTCCCCCAAGTCCATGGGCCGCTGATGAAGTGATAGAATATGAAGAGGACTTCGTGGTGCAGAGTTTGCGCGAAGGAGGGGGTTCCTTGTCGCTGCCGCTGCCCCTGGCGCTGCCGGCGGGCGCGGCCCGGGCCGCCTCGGAGCCCCGGTTGAGGGAGTCGCTGCGGAGGGCCTCCGACTCGGACACTCATGATGAACTGGCACCCAGAGCTAAGGTTTCTACGTGAGTATAATCCAAATGTTTCGTGTAATATTACACACGGTGCGCGGTTCGCCGTTCGCTAGTATAGGCGACCAAGAAATTAGTTTTAAATGAATATGAAAAAACTGTCTTTTTAAACCACTTTGGATGACATCTCCCAGTAACATAATTATTCGCTAAGGATTACTATGACAGATTCTGACGTAGCAGTTATTAATCTGTCAAGCGAAAATAGCCCTTGATGTTTTGTACGTGCAAATGATATTCAGCTTTAGAGTGGAAAACCAATTTCTTGGTCGCCTATACTTGGCTTGACACGCTAGCGCGCGTCTAGATTTTATTGGAAGTTTTCTAATTTAAAAACTGAGTTTTGTAAAGTCGCTATAGAGCAAAGTTTTTCATAGTCATTTAAAAAGTCAGTTTATCATAGTCACATAATAACTCAGCTTTTTGTATTCATTTAAAACTAAGTTTTTCAAAGCCATTTAAAAAGACAGTTTTTTCATATTCATTTAAAACTAAGTTTTTTTCATAGTCATTTAAAAAGTAATTTTTCATAATCTATTATTTAGACTCAGTTTTCATTCATTTAAAACTCAGTTTTTCATAATCATTATAAACCTCAGTTTTTCATAGTTTCTTTGTACCTATGCCACTTAAAAACTGAGTTTCTTAGCTTAAAATTCAATCATCTATTCAAGATTAATATTATCTGTTTTAGCAACCAATTAAAATAAACTTATATTCATATTATTACATGTTTAAAGTCACTTTAATCTCTCATTTAAAATCCTTTATAACTCAGTCACTTAAAAACTCATAGTCATAGTTGAATAGTCACTTAAAAACTCAGTTCTACATATTTTCTACTTAAAAACTACGTTTTTTTTACTATCTGTTAACTAAACTGAATATTTTCAGCCGCACTTTAAAGCAAACTCTGCTTTCAATCGAGACGGCTCTCCGCGACCAGACAATAGCGATCGAGCGATTGAACAAGAACGTTGAGTCGCTCAGCGACGGGCCCCGAGCGGCCGGCAACGTTCGCCCCTACAACATAGGACGGGTGCCCTACACCACCCATACGTGGGATCTATTCGGGGGGTTCGTGCTAGCTATTGTATTACAAGCTGTACTAAATTGGCTGTTCTATCATAAAGACTGATGCTTGTTTGACTGTTGCTTATTTACGGGGCTCATAACGCGTGGTAATTATCAATGATAATTTTTGATAATGACAGTTATCAATAATGATAATGACAGTTATCGATAATGATAATTACAGTTATGTAAAATAATAGTTGTCGAGAATGATAATTATCGATAATGATAATGACAGTTATCGATAATGATAATGGCAGTTATCGATGATGATAATTATCGAAATAATAGTAGTTTGGTAATTATGGTATCAAAAAATAATAATTATGAATAAATATTCTATATTATATATAAAAAATACAGTATAAATGGTATGTAATCAAATAATGACAATATTGTTTTAGCAAAATGTTTAATTGTCCGTGACAATGAATCTGTTATAAATGATTATTATTTATTAATTGAAAATAACAAGGCATGGTAGTTTTTTTAATAATATAATATCCAATTTATTTACGATATTTGATAATTATCAGTCATTATCATAATTTTCTTGATAATTTCGGACCCTAAAAGTTGGTAGGTTTATAAAAATGCCATCTAGCGGGGGTTCGATTAATTTGATTTGCCTATGCGTTGAGCGTCCCGTGAGCGATGGGTGACCTGTGATGCCTCGGTGGAAATGAGCATTTAAGTCCAATGTTGGTTTTCAACTATTTTTGGCTCCTGAAAGTTTTTGTTAACTACTGTGCAAAATTTGGGTACCAAATGTCATGTTCTGACGTGCCTCTGACTACTTTAGATATCCTTTAAGATCTATAGATCAGATATCTACCGAGCCCGGGGATTACAGTCGTATATATTTTTAAACTTACGCGATCTGAACACATTATTATTAGTATTAAACGGGTATTTATCGCGTTTTATTTGCCTATTTTTCCCGACGTTTCGGGATGACTTCATCCCGTGACCACGACAGTGTGTAAACCTGTCCAAAACATCGGGTAGGTATATTTACGGGTATTTATCGCGTTTTATTAAACGCGATAAATACCCGTCTAATACTAATAATAATGATTGCAGTTGTTATCATATTTTCTTTAAATTGAATGTTTTATTTCCTCGACTCAAAATTACCAGAAAATCTTTCAGAATTTTCCAAAAATAGTTTTAAGCCGCGCATTGCAAATGGCAAAATTATTGATAAATCAAATATTTAAAAAAATCTTATGAACGTATTATCTAAGCTGTGGTGGCAATTCTGTTGTTTCGACTTGCGAAAATGCTATAATAGTAAGATCTTATGTCGTTTACTAGAAGGTCTAAATTAGCGTAACATTTGCAAATTACAGTTTTAAAAAGAGCTAAAATTGACTTAATATTCCACCATATAGCTTTAGCCAACACCAGTGAACGGAAAACTCCTTCGTGGATTTGCCAAAAATGGACGAATGTTGACTTTATTCCCTCGACGTTTGGGTTTATATTGCCGTGTAACGTGTTATAAGCTTCAGTAAATTTTTTATATAATTCTTTGGTATATTGACAAGCCACGCCAACCAGGGCTCTATTTTTGTGGAACATTTTTAGCTCAAGGAATGCTTCGGCTTCCATATATTGTCATTCACTGGTCAACACCAATTAACAAGAGCACTGGTGGTGTAGTGGTAGCACCCCTGCCTCACGATCCGAAGGTCGTGGGTTCAAACCTGGTCGTGCACCTATGAGTTTTTCCATTCGAAAAATTTATGTGCGCAATGCCAGTGCTCTTAAACGGTGAAGGAAAACATCGTGAGGAAACCGGCATACCCTAGAACCAAAAATTCGAAGGTATGTGTCATAGGTTAGTATTCTTATAAGCGGCGATGGGCTTGCAACCTGTCACGTACGGAATACTACTGTGCAAAATGTGGGCATGTACCAAATGTCATGTTTGGACGTGCCTCTGACTACCCTCTTTAGATATCCTCAAAGATCTAAGTAACTAAAGACCTGAGAAGGTATCTACCGAGCCCGGGGATTACAGTCGTGATCATATTTTAAAGAATTGTAGTTTAAAATGTTTACGCTAATTTAGTCTTAATGGTGAACAAAATAAGATCGTGCATCATTTTTAGTTAAGCCGCGGAACAACAGATCTGCCATCAGTGTGTTGTGATATAGTTTAGAAATATACAAATAGAAAAGTACAATCATTAAGTGTGGCGACACACGATGGGTCGACGAGTTTTGATTAGCTATCTGCCTTTGTCGCTCGTGTGAATGCTTCCTTATCGTGTCAGTTCTAAAGACAACGTATTAAGTATCTAACTACCTATCTATCTATCTACCTATCTATTTATCTACCTATTTATCTATCTACCTATCTATCCACCTACCTACCTATCTATCTATCTATCAGTAAGTAGATAGAAAGCGTCTGTCGTGTCAGTCAGAAGCTTATAAATATGTATGTGTAGTAGGTAATCGCAAAAGTTTGAGAATAGATTTTCAGTCAAATTTCGAAACGCTGGCGTCGGGAAAAATAGGTAAATAAACGCGATAAATATCCGTTTATATATTGCACGAAATGCGTATTTTATTATTTCACCACACTAGTATAAAAAAACTAATGGCACGATAAAAAAGATCAGTTTGTCGCCACAGAAATGATGTGATAAGTGTGATAAAATTGTTGATAAGTATTTCTAAATAATATCACAGCATACCAAACTTTTAGAAACAGAATTGAGGTATTTGACCATTTAAATTTGAACGTCACGCCAAAAACGCCATTCCATTAATATTATCCATGAATATTCTATTTTAAGACATGTAGAAGACACAGGAAATTATATTTTTTTCATAGTCGTTGGCGCTTAGGCCTTACCACAACCTCTTACAAACCATAATGTTTTAAAAACGTTACATTTCATTTGAAGTAACGCAGTTCAATACAATTTGTTTATGTCATGATACGAAATATTAGGTCTTTACTCTTTACCTATGAAATTGCCGTTTTTCATGAAATAAGTAAATGTGTTTGGACGCGAATAGGCCATACATTCTATTACTTTGATAATGCCCGAAAACCTTGTGGTCGCTGGCGTTGTGTTTGACGTGATTGGCGTTCAAACATTAAATGGTTAAATATCTAAATTTACTGTTCTATTTAAAAAAGTGTCTTTCATGAAACTGATATACCTGTTGAAATAATTAAGTAAAAAAAAGATCAACATTCAAAATTGTATTTTCGAAAAATTAAAAATCTAAAATGTGTCTTAAGTCTTTGGATGTCAGTTTCATTTTAAGGTTCTTGTTAAGGTAACTCGTCTAGTACGGGCGCGAAATTATAATAATTTGACGTTTTTTTATATTTCGCGTTTTTTCAAGTAATATAAATGAAGATGTAATTTTGGGGCAATCGTAATACATTCTCTATGATTACTGTTTATCATGGTTTATGAATGAAGCATTGATATATTTAAATTCTGTGATAATCGATCGAAATTACCAAATTGACCAACCAAAGTTTGTAAAATCAAAGTACGTAGAAAATGGCTTACGATTGTCCCAAAATACTTATATCCGTTAGCTCGTTACTTGCAGTAGGTCTACCATGTGTTGTCACATTTAGATCGGCTGACGTCACTACAGTAGTAATAGTACGTTACTATGACATCTGTCAACATTGTTACTCATAGCACCAAATTCTAAGCAAATGAACGAAGCGCAAACTACAGTCGCTGTAGTACGCTGTGACGTAGGATAGTTAACTACGTGACGTTTTAGTACCCAACTATCCGCTAGAGGCGCTGTACAAGTTTTTCATACATTTTTTTAACTACAGTCGCTAGCGAGTGTAGATTGTGAAAACTCATGGTAGACCTACTGAACGCAGGATATATTAAAAACAGCAAAATATTCGTACTTCGCGCCCGACTGAGACGAACCACTATACGCTATACGAGAAGCTTGAATATCTATAATATTTTTCAAAATAAAACTTTAATGATTGTAAAGAATAAATTAAATGTAATAATGTTGTCAAAGACGGTTGACGAATTTTCATAAATAAAACGCAAATACCAACTTTTTTGTTTATTTGAAAAAAATGTTTATTTGAAATTCGAATGGACGGTGTTGCCATTACTTTTAAATAATTTAGTACACAAGGTACATACATCGACCAAAATTAGTTTTTAAAGATGGGATTCATTAATCATTCGAACAAGTTAAAGAAGACCAAAAATAATATGTAAAGACCACTTATCATGTTTTTCAAAATGAATGATAGTTTGAAAAATATTTCAGTGTCAAAAAAACATTTTTTTTTCTTGATGTAATGAATCCCAAAAGTTATAAAGACATTAAAATATTATAGTTTTAATAGTTTTTGAATTAAAATTGTGTGTTATAATTGAATCGTATTGTGATGGCGTAAGATTTGGAACTACTAACACCAAATAATCAAAAAATATTGGCCGAAACGTGGCCTCTTAGAAACTACTGAACCAATGTTGATAGGGTTTTTATATGCTGTAGGTACGAGTAGAATTGATTGCATCAGTACCCCTTTTGAAAAAAAAAGGGAGTAAAATTGATGATGATATAAAAATCTTACGCCAAAATAGTATTTGCCTATACTTTCCATTGTTAATTAATTAAGATAACTAACTATTTTTAGATAAATAAATGAATAATTTAATTATTATTATTTTGAAAATCACATTGTTTTGTTACTTTTCTGTTTTCACAGATTTTTTCAACTAGAAACTATTAGATTCAAGAAAAAAATGCCAAAATATTTCCAGTATTTGCCGTTTTTTCCTATTTCATGATCTTTTTAGTAGATTTTTCTATATGCTGGTGGCATTCGCGTGTTTTGAATATTTCAAATAACTTATTTGAAAAACTATATATTTTTAATTTTTAGTTTAAGTGATTTGGGAAAAATATAGGTAGTAGTGTAAAACTTCGCGAGTCTCGGAAAGTATTTTTGTAAAACTTAACGTTGGAACTCCAGGTTTTTCGATTGTTAAACATTATTTGTAAGTTTACGCTTGAAAATGCACGCAAAAAAATAAACTATTTTGTACGAAATGCATGTGTTGCCAGTGTAAAAAATTAAGGTCTGGGTTGCCATTCTATAAGTATTATTCCCATTAAAATAGGTAATTTTAAATTAAATACGTGATTATATTAAAATTTGTCCTAATAATTGCTAAATTTTGAATATAATTTTTGAATAATATGGATTATTGTCTCGTAGGAATATAGACTGTTGATATTTTGTTGTTTTATCCAGTGAATTATATATTATTTTGAAAATTAAATTTGGTTTTTATTTTTACTACATAATGTACATCATATCACACCTGTTTCCCGACAGGGTAGGCAGAGATCACGAATCTCTACTGGTTACCATAGATAACGAATCTCAAGGTCTATTTAATTTTACTCATGGTTTTTTAACTATTGGTTTTTCTGTGTAAGTGTTGAATGCTAAAAATAATTCCTATGATAAACCTCTCAGGGTTATAATAAGGTTTGTTATCATCTATGTTAATGGTACATATGTTTGTTGTATGTAGTACCAAATAAATTATTTATCTATCTAGCTACAAAAAAGAAGATATTTATGACCAAAAAAAACAGACAAGGCATTCTAAAATCTATATTTTACAAAAAACTATGCAACAACTTTATCTGGCAACCCCAGCAGCTTTCGCACAGATATATTGTAATTCTTCAATGTTTCCGCACTCTCTCCATTATTGAAGATACTGCTCACAGAGTTTTTAAATTCCTCTGCATTTGGTATCTCTTTTATATCATACAGTTTGTACTCTTCATCTGTTAACGTCTTAATATTGTCCGTACATTTTAAATACCAGTTAATAACAGATTTCTTTGATTTATTGTTATCCCAATCGTAATATTCCATATCATCTTCCGTTTTCGTCTTCTCCCACTCCTCAACGTTCCACGCTTCGTGATAACAAGCGGTCAGTAAGTAGTTAACGTAATCCTGATTCTGTTTTCTGATGGGGCAGCGATCAGCTGTGATTGTGACCAGGTCTGTCGCAGCATCATAGCGATTACCAACCAATCGCAGAAACTTATCTTGGGCATGTTTATCCAGATTCAACGTAGCTAGTTTGACTCTCAGCGTAACTATTCTAGCAAGTGGATTACGAACAGATGGGCTACCATGGCAGTAGTCCGAAGTGATAATTTCAATTGGGTAGTGTTTTTCGATAGCTTCTTCAGAGTTTAGGAGCTTTGGCCACTCTGTACAGAATTGTTTCAGAGCTTCACACTGGCTCTGTACTACAGGAGGAGTTAAATGCAAGAAGTTAGGTATTTTCATCAGTTCTGCATTGGCTTTCTTGCCGGGAGGTGCTTGCCCTTTAGGTACATAGCCTTGACGGATCGGCAAAGGCACAGATGATGGGTGAAAGGTCTTTGGACCTGGCCAGACGTTGCCCCATTTCTAAAAATTAATTAAATGATTATATAACTTTGATGTATCCTATTGTATGAAAAATCTTATTATTAAAACAAAAATTAAGTTTGTTTTATTTATACATTTTATTCCTAGTGCTTGGATCTTGTATTTGTTAAAAATGAGGCTGTGTAAATTGTCTCTCCCACATATGCCATAGTAGCCATAAACAAAAATGTTCAATCATTGCCATTTTGATAAACCTTATGCCTAGTACCTATATCCTATTAATATTATAAACGGGGAAGTTTGTAAGAATGTGTGGATGTCTGAATGTATGTTTGTTACTCTTTCACACCAAAACGGCTGAACGGATCTGGATGAAATTTGGCACAGATATAGATTATAGTCTGGAATAGCACATAGGCTACTTTTTATCCCGGAAAAAGGTAAATACGGGTTTAATACCTGGTCAGTGGCCATTCTGTCAGCTCTGTCCGGTTGTATGTCAGCCCTGCGCACCACTCTGCGCTGTTGTCTTGTCCTGGTTTTCTTGATATCAAGAACCCTAAACTCTTCTTCCTCGTCGCCTTGTTTGAGCGCTGTGTCGGCGGTGGTGGAATTGAAACGCCATAATTTAACGTTTGAGAATGCAGCGAGGCCCACTGGCCGGCAATGTTTGATGAATATGCTCATTTTTTAATGTTATTTTCTTTGATTTTAGATAATTTTCATAACAAGTAGCGCTCCATTTTTAGGGTTAGATTAGATCGTCCGTCCGTCCGCTCGCTGTCATATCATACTAGGTAAGGCAGGCAAAGGCAGTGACATACATGACAGAGTGACAGTGGCAATATACATGCATTTATCATCACATTAATCTGAGCACTAATCAAACAGACATTAAAAGTCATTTACTGTAAAATTTGGGATAAAATATAACATTTATTAAGTAACAATTAAAGAACATAAATCATTTTCTATTCTATTCATGCAAAAAACCAAATGACTCTTTATGTTCGTGGTCATAAAAACTCTTCAAAGAAATTTGTGAAATTTGCAGTCTGTGCAATGATTGTTTTTAGAATACAGTCAGTCACTGAACGCCTGTGGGTTTTTTTTTAGTCCAATGAAATTGTACCTAGTCCTTATCTTGCTACATTATTATCTAAAAGAATCCTGAAACGAGACAGGCTGGATCAGGCTGGATATAGCCAGTGCGGTATGCTCACGTTTATTTATATTCAACCTTGAGAAAGATTGATAGGTTTCAGAACGCCTGTCAAATGTCAACGGACAAGACGCGCGCGCTCCGCGCCCCTTCAGCCTACCTCCGCCCGACGCGGGTGTGGTATAATTCGACCAAATGAATATACCCCTACTCTCCTAGCTAGACAGAGAACACAACAACAGTTCTATAGAAAACTCTATACGTCAGAAAGAAAGATACGATTAGTCACTGTTTGTGACAACCTATTCAATTTGCGTTGACATTCACGAGATTCGTTCGTTAGTGTTTTTCATTCAGAAATCCCCACGCTTGCTTGTGATAAAAGATTTGCTATTTACCTCCAAATAGATAAGTTTACTTCGTGATGCTATAACTGTGTTATAAAATGTCGGAAGGGAGAAAAAGGAGCAGGAAATCAAAATTGGAGGTTCGCCATGACGATTGCGATTATGAGGTTGTGAGCGAGAAGAATGACGAAACACCGCCTTTGCAGAATCTGCAGGTAGGTATCCATTTTGTATCAGTCAAGTATTCAGCTCGTGATAACACGAATGTTTATGTTAATTTTGCGAAATATCTACCTCATCGTTTGTAGTTGTGGAAGTGATATTGAGTCTAAATTAGCAGTAAAAATAGTTTAAAACTGATGTGAGTACGTTTGCTTGACTTTAACTCTGTGCTGCGCACGCATTATTTACATACTGCCTGCACATAGCAAGTATTTTAATTTCGTGGGTAGGAAACTACTGAAAAGTAAGGGTAGATGAAAAATACTGTCTAAACTGTTTATCTTTAATCAATTTACCGCAGACAGCGTATAAACAGTCAAACAGGTTATCCATTACATCCGTAATTTGTGTTATCAAAAAGATAACATGTAGAATATAGCGTACTTACATTTTTTTAATCGTAAATTTTTACGTAATTTTATTCAATTGTTTTCTCTGAATAACTTAGTAATAATACATCAATATAATCATATAAGCTTGGCGTACCATGCCTATTTTTTTTATCTTAGAGAAATTGAAAGATCTATCAATTTATTACTAGGTATACCTATATAAGTTGAGGTAGCTGTTACAAACAATCTATAAATAGAACCAGATTACTGCCAGAAGGATGCATACTGATTTTTTATTTTAATGATTTATACAGATTCTTATGGAAAATATTATTAGACATCACATAATTTCCAAATTGTATTCAATTTACTATCATAGAGTTGTAGCTAAAAGGAGGTTACCTACTTAATTTTCATACATGAAGGTTGTAAAGTAGACTTTGTGCTAGAAAAATATTCAGACTGTGTTCACAAACATTACTTTTCTTTTCTTGGCACTTTGGTATTAGGGCCCAAAATGAAAAACCTCCTTTAAATTTTAGATTGAATAAAATCTAGACTCTTTGAGATTTATTAATTATACTTATTGAGGTAGGTAAGTTATTTATACCTACATATTTAGAATGTAAAGTTGATATGTTTATTGTTTATTACATTCTTAATATATTTATTTAAAGAATCTTTTTGTATGTAGGTATTTAACTAAAATCAACGATGATCACAACTGTAATCCCCAGGTTTAATAGAGATCTTTTAGGATATCTAGGTACTGTGGCATGACCATACCTATCTAGCCTATTTTTAGCAAATTTCTTAATGTTTATAAATCTAATAAAAAATACCTCTTTCCAGAAAATACCAAAACTTAAGTTCATACCTCCCGTTTATCCATTGTTCGATCATGATTATTGTAAGCAAGGCTACCAAGGATATGCATCACCATTCTACCCTTCAGAAACCAGTAAATCCATACGTAACAGTACCATCATAGCGTTACAGCAAACAAAAGGTCCATCCGGTTCACTAAAACACGCTGTCCAAGTAAAAGTTGAAAAGTTTGACGATAAAGGCCAAGTGATGTCGCTGTACCCGGAAACCCGGAAGTTATTATTGAATGAGACAAAAAAAATGAAACGTAAACCATCTGACGGAAAGAACAAAGCTATTAAGATGTGCAAGTATGATCCCGAGGTCCTTTATAAAGTCTCCGGGCAGATTGCATCGACATCTGTCAACCCGGTGGATAGAATATTGGATATTGAAATGAGGAATTTGTGGGGAAGTGTTTTGAACATTCCTGAAAGGGTGGATGACCATGAGGCAGCCATACAAGGAGTCTTGGAATCCTGGCAAGGGTGGCTTCATCATTCGAGACAGTTCCGAGAATGCCCGTTGTTCTACCAATGTCACGTCTGCGAGCTCGCTTGGTGGAGACTTGAGCCATTCCGGAATCACATAAAAAGGCACGATATTGAAACCTTACAACTATCATTCAAAGAAAACGTTCATGAATGTATGATAATAGCGAGCAATAATTATGTCAGCAATATGATGTTTTTCTACATCGAAGAGGATTGCTGGAAGTGTGGCAAGGATTTAGAATTTCACAAGAACTCTTCTCGATACATGTGCAGGCGTTGTAACAAATATCTTTACACATGTACTGCATTTAGTGAACACGAGTCAACATGCCTATATTCGAACATAGGGAACTTCAATGTAGATGAAGACAGACAGTGTAAGATCTGCAAAAAATTCATGGACTCTCTACAGCATTTGGAGAGGCACATGGTCACAGCACACTCTGTCCGCTCCGACATACCAGTTCCTGTATCATTCAAGATTTGCACCAACTGCAAATGCAAATACTTTGTTTACAGTACGCACAATTGTTGCCGGAGCCCTAAGAATTCTGCCTGTGATTATTGTTGTAGGAAATTTGCAACAAAATCACTTTGTACGTCTCATATGTTATCTAGTTATAACAAACCAGTGGAATGCCAAGTGTGTGATGAGCCACTCCGTGCTAAATGTCAGGAGATGGAGCATCTGTTGAATCATTCGAGTAATTATGAGTTGGCGTACAAGTGTACGATATGTTCTAATCAGTATTTGTTGTTTATCGATGAAGTATCGGTGGGAATGCATCGGAAACTCTGGCATCGTCAGAAAAAATCTGACAGACGTAGAGGTTTTTATGAAAAGGTGGGTTTTAATACCTTTACTTATAATTATTTATTTTTAGATTACTCATCTTGAAAAAAAAAGAACAGTTACTTATCGATCTTATTAGTATTAAACGGGTATTTATCGCGTTTTATTTACCTATTCATCATCATAGTCATCCCGTAAGCACGACAGTGTGTAAAACCTGTCGAAACGTCGGGAAAAATAGGCTAATTAAACGCGGTAAATACCCGGTTAATACTAATAATAACGTGTTCAGATCGCGTAAGTTTAAAAATTTATACTTGTCGATCTGTCTATCTGTTTGTCTGTCTGTCAAGCAAGACTCAATAAATCAAAACCATATAGGGTATGTATTATGTATGTAGTGTTAGGATATTCAGTGCCTCGAATGCAAAGGAGGCCATGCAGGAGGCCTTTGGGCGGCCTAAACTCCGTCATCAGGGTAGGCCGCTGACTCACACGACCTGACATTTACAGATGCTGGTACCGAAACACTGCCTGGTGGAAGGAAGTATCGAAGAAGCATACCCTGGTAAGTTAGTAGTCCTATAGATATCATTCCTTATCATCATTGCCTGTTTCAATCAATGCCAAGGGCGACATGATCTCGACTGTAGTCCCCAGGCTCGGTAGATATCTCCTAAGACCTCTAGTGACTTAGATCTTTGAGGATATCTAAAGTTGGTAGTCAGAGGCACGTCCGAACATGACATTTGGCACATGCCCACTGAAATATAGAAATTTGGCACAGTAGTTAGTAAATGATTGATTCAGGTGTGACTTTGCGGAAATCCATTACAAATACTGAAAAGGACATAAATATCCAGTACTTTCCCGCTAAACTATTATCTACTATTTGTAGTGCTAGATATTTCCGTCCTTTTCAGTATCAGTAGTTAGTATTCCGTGCGAGACAGGTTGCAAGCCCATCGCCGCTTATAAGAATACTAACCTATGACACACACCTTCGAATTTTTGGTTTTAGGGTTACCGGGTTTCCTCACGATGTTTTCCTTCACAGTTTAAGAGCACTGGCATTGCGCACATATATTTTTCGAATAGAACACTCAACACTCATTGGTGCACGACCAGGTTTGAACGCACGACCTTCGGATCGTGAGGCAGGGGTGCTACCACTACACCACAGCTCTCTAAAATTTATAACTTTCAGATAAAGACGACTTTTGCATCCAAAATACTCTCGAGCTACCACAGCTCAGTGTCCTCACGGCAGACGTAGATGTGACAGTAGACGAAATAGACATCAAGAAAGAACCGATAGAATACAGTGAGAACGGAGATATTAATTACGAATTAATGCTTAATAAAATGTTCAATGAAAGCGACGAATTAACAAAGAAAACTCCTACTAAAGAACCTAAGACTCCTACTAGAGATCTTAAGACTCCCACTAGAGATCTTAAGACTCCTACTGAAGATCCTAAGACTCCTACGGTAGAAACAGAGTTTGACTTCAAGAATGTTAAAATCAAAAGTGAACCTCTAGATGATATTGATATTGTAGAGAATCCTGTTGAGACGGTTAAAATCAAAACGGAGCCTGTCGATGATTCTAGTGAATATAGAGAATATCAAAGTCAGAATATAATGTATATGGAGCTTAAGAATGATAGTGAGAAACAAAATCAAGATCAAGACAAGGATCAGAATCAAGAACTAGAAAATAATAAGAATCAAGAACTAAAAAAGAGTCAAAATCAAGAACAAGAAATAAGCCAAGTTCCAAAACAAGAAAATATTACTAAGAATCAAAAGCGTAGTCAGAAGAAGCGACCGAAATCTAAAATTAATAAAAACAAAAAACGCGCAGCGAAAATTCGGAATCAAAGACTTAAAATGAAGAATCAAAATCAAAAACAAGATTTAATAGAAACGTTAACTGTTAAAGTTGAACCAGATATCAATATGGATGATATATTAACTGAGAATATTGTAATTAAAAATGAATTGGATGAAGATCAAAATCGCGATGATATTATATCCACTGACTCGTTACCTTTCGACCAGTTAATATGTGACCTTAGCATGTCACAAGAAGATTTGAATCCAGATGAAATGACTTTTGACGTGATTAACCCGAGCGGACTTTATAGAAAGAAAAAAGTATATGCATGTCATAAGTGCGGTTACACGGCCCAACATAAGCAATACAGACTACATACAACAACAAATTGCTCCGTCTCACCAGGAATCAATTCCAGCTATCCATGCTCCAAGTGTGGCTTGACCTTTGTGATGTTTCGGAACTATGTGCTGCATTTTGATACTCACGGCTACGAGATAATGGCGTGCCCTAAGTGTGGTTTAGTGTTTGAGACGCTTTTAAAGTTGCTGTCACATGTACAAAAGCATATTAAGAACAATTTTGTCGGATTGCATTTGTTGAATAAGGGCGGTGAAGAATCTTCTAAGTCGAAGAAAGAAGTCAAGTAAGTAAACAGCATTAGATAATACAAAATCAAAAATTTTAGAAACCCCCCCACGTCTCAACCTTACCCTTATATAACATGTCATATTTTAAAGTCATGGTTACCTTACCATGTTCTTTCAATATCATTGAAGTAATACGGTACCAAATTTCGAATCAATCAGACGTATGGAAGGTAGTCAGATCCCCTCATCAACAAGAAAAGAGCTGTTGATCTTCAAACGGCTGAACAGATTTTCATGAAACATGGCTAAAACACTTAGGATAAAATTATCTATGACACAAATAAAACTAAACGAAAATCGGTTCATCCGTTTGGGAGCTACGATACCACAAACACGTTGAACTTATAACACCCCTCTTTTTTCGTCGGGTGTTAAAAAACACTCACACGTCTGTAATCCCCAGGCTCGGTAGATATCTCCTCAGATATCTAGTTACTTAGATCTTTGAGGATATCTATAGAGAGTCAGAGGCACGTCCAAATGTACTATTGGAACCAGATAGCTGATAGATTAATTAAATACTTTTTTTGTAAATACATAGAATGGATTAAATATGACACCCAGACACAAAACAAACATCTGTGTTCATCACACAAATTTTAGTCCTGGGGGATTGAACCGACAACCAACAGCGCAGAAGGCAGAGCTACTACCAACTGAGCTGTGAGGGCCGGTCAAATATACATAAATACTGAAAAGGACGGAAATGTCTAGTACTTTCCCGCTAAAACTATTATCTAATGAGGTTATTAATTAAGCTTATTAATATTAATGAGCCCCACAAAATGCCTTATAGAAATATTATTAATATTAATAATCCCAACACCATACCTCAAACAGAAACTCGCCTCGTGTTTCGCTTCTCCACGAAGCATCCTCAGGACCGTTGACTCGCTCCGCACTGGTGTTGCTCCACCGAGCGCACAGAGGAAATCTTTCCTAAGCTTAATTAATAACCTCAATAGATAATAGTTTAGCGGGAAAGTACTGGACATTTCCGCCCTTTTCAGTATTTGTAATGGATTTCCGCAAAGTCACGCCTGAATCAATCATTTTTTTTGACGACCTCAGTGGCGCAGCGGGCGAGAGTCCGCCTGCGACGCAAGAGGTTGCGGGTTCGATGCCCGCCGCGGAACAAATTTGTGTACGATCTGCAGAAATTTGTTCCGTTGGTCTGGGTGTTTTCTACGAGTATGTATAATAAAAAAATATCTATCTATGTATTTAATGTATGTATATCAGTTATCTAGTATCCATAACACAAGCTTTTTGTACTTTGGGGCTAGATGATGCTGTGTGGACTGTCCAGCAATATTTATTTATTTATTTATTTATTTATTTATTTATCGGTCAAATATAGTTCTTTGTTTCTAGATGTCAGGAGTGTCGTGAAGTGGTACTTCAAGATGATTCCTTCACTCATTGGGAGCAGCATTTATCGCTCGTGGTGACGCCACCCAGAACTGTTCCGGTAAGTAAATCTAAAAACGACTAATTCCCAAGCTCGGTAGATATCTCCTGAGTAAATCTACCGTGAGTTTTCACAATCTACACTCGCTAGCGACTGTAGTTAAAAATTGTATGAAAACTTGTACAGCGCCTCTAGCGGATAGTTGGGTACTAAAACGTCACGTAGTTAACTATCCTACGTCACAGCGTACTACAGCTACTGTAGTTTGCGCTTCATTCATTTGTTTAGCATTTGGTACCATGAGTAACAATGTTGACAGATGTCATAGTAACGTACTATTACTACTGTAGTGACGTCAGCCGATCTAAATGTGACAACTCATGGTAGACGTACTGATCTCTAGTTACTTAGATCTTTGAGGATATCTAAAGATTCAGAGGCACGTCCAAACATTATTTTTGGCACATGACCACATTTTGCAGTGATTGATTAGTATTCTTCGCCGTTTAAGAGCACTGGCATTGCGCATTTTTTTTCGAACAGAAAAACTCATTGAGATGAGATACATCTTCACAGATGATTGTATTTCTGTTGCCGCTATAACAACAAATATTAAAAAAACAATAAAATAAATATATAAAAACAATGATATCTCACGAGAACCGTACGTTTTTCCGGGATAAAAAGTACAGATATAGATTATAGTCTGGAATAGCACATAGGCTATGTGCTATTCCAGTCTGTGCCAAATTTCATCCAGATCCGTTTAGCCGTTTCAGCGTGAAAGAGTAACAAACTTTGGCATTTATAATATTAGTATATTAATGATGTGGAACCCTTCGTACGCGAGTCCGACTCGCTTCTGGCCGGTTTTTTTAAGCAAGTCCCACTTAGTAATATAAAAATATATTTCAGATACCAATAGTAGAGGCAAAGGAAGAGACCCCGGAATTAACAGTCGACTGTGAACGTGTTACTATGAACAATAAAAAGTTAGAACCGGCAACATTGAGGCAAGCTATAGGTAAGTTAACTAAATTACTACTATTAGTTCTAGGTATACAGGGTGTCCCAAAAAGTAGTGTCAAGCGAAAGTCCAGAGATAGAACACCCCTTGGAGTACCCGAATCACCCCCATGTATGTTCCGCGATTTTTTATAGTAATTTTTCAAAATTTACGACTTGAACAACTCAAAAAGTTCTCTAAAAAAAGTAGAAAACTTTTTCTTGAGCTCATAGTGTTAGTTTCTTAGAAAAAGTTGTTTATATTGATGGGTACTTTAACCCCCTGAAGTTTTCGGAAGTATTCTGATAACACCCTGTATTTAGTTATAACTATGACTACGTAATGTTTAAATATATATATTATCGGGACTTAATCGCGTATTGTGAAACATTCTATTTACCTCGACGTTTTGATGATATTACAATCACCTGGTCACGAGTAGAATGGAACTCCCGATAATATATATTGAAACACGTTTTCAAGTCGCGATAGTTTAAAAAGTGTTATGGCTACGTAAGTTGGTCATAAAACAAATATTTGGTTAACCTACCTAGGTACTAATAGGTATAGGCGACCAAGAAATTGGTTTACCACTCCAAGGCTGAATATCATTTGCACGTACAAAACATCAAGGGCTATTTTCGCTTGACAGATTAATAACTGCTACGTCAGAATCTGTCATAGTAATCCTTAGCGAATAATTATGTTACTGGGAGATGTCATCAAAAGTGGTAAACCAATTTCTTGGTCGCCTATACTTGTTCTGTTTTCAGAGCATTTGCAGTCAGAATCATTGGTTGAGAAAGAATGCGTCGTCTGCTACCGCGCTTTTGGAAGGAGATACGACTTGAAGAGACATATCGTTGAACATCTACTGATGGACGCGCATATCAACAAATTTCAGAATAAGTAAGTCATCAAAGACTACAAAGGACCCACCGAACTAAAAGTATAGAAGGGCCATGACCTTGAAAAACGTGGCAAAAATATGATTACTCGCACTCACTCATCGATATTCTAACTTTCAATATAGCCCACCGTAACATGATCTCTGGCTTAACGTGTACTGAGTACAGCGGCGGGTCAAGATTCACTAGTTATGGTCGCGCGTTACAAGAGCATACATGTTGTCTCTTTTACTCCCAAGACATTCGTTCTCTTTCAATCAAAATGGCACGATATTGTTTGAATGGGATAAAATAATCACGAAAAAACAAATTATGTTAAAAAATCGAGTAATTACCTATGAAATGTTACACCATTAGCTTTGTTGGTGTTCCTTGAGTTATTGGTACACTTTTTGAATGCACAGGATGGCGTTTTATGACTTTTTTTTTGAAATTCTTTCGATGTAGTACCGTCCGCGTCTGCCAGTCGCCTGATTCGAATGGTGTGAGCTCACTCCGTTCAACGTGAACGCAATTTAGAGGGAACCGAGTATTGTAAGGCCTTTCTATACTTTTAGTTCGGTGAAAGGACCTAACACAAGCTCTTACAAACTATGATATTTCACAAACGTCACATATCAATATCAAGCTTGAAGTAACACTACTTCAATATAATTTTTAAACGACCTCAGTGGCGCAGCAGGTGAGGGTGTCCGCCTGACGCAAGAGGTTGCGGCTTCGATTCACGCCTCGGAACAAATTTGTGTACGATCTGCAGAAATTTGTTCCGTTGGTCTGGGTGTTTTCTATGAATAATAAAAAAATAATATCCATCTACTTATGTATATAAATAAGTATTAAATATATCAGTTATCTAGTACCCATAACACAAGCTTTGAGTAGCTTACTTTGGGGCTAGATGATGCTGTGTGGATTGTCCAGCATTATTTATTTATTTATATAGGTCATGGTACTAAACATCAAAGTCATAATTACTTTGATATTTCGGAGCTCTTTTTCCTGTCCTTTTATAATTATTGTATAGTTTTTGTTGTTGAATTCCAGGGGCTTCCGCTGTCAGATCTGCGTGGAGGTGTTCGAGCACCAGGAGAAGTACAAGTTCCACATGAGGGAGCACGGCTGCATGCCCATATTCAAATGTGAACTGTGCAATAAGACATTCAGGTGAGGATATACATATTATTACACTAGCTTTAGCCCACGGCTGAGCCCGCGTGGTACCTTGAAAAACAAAATCAAATATATCCCACGGGAACCGTACATTTTTCCGGGATAAAAAAAGCCTATGTGCTATTAAAGACTATAATCTATATCTGTGCCAAATTTCAAACAGATCCGTTTTGTCGTTTCAACGTGAAAGAGTAACAAACATACATCCAGACATTCTTACAAACTTTCGCGTTTATTATATGATAGTAGGATTCCAACTAAGTGCATTTATCGAAGAAGGCTATAGATAAACTTATAACATAATGCTACAACCAATTCTGGGATAAAAAGTATCTTATCTTATCTATAATCTGTAACTTGTATCTATTTAGGTATTATATTTATTACAATTTAGCTTTATTTATAGTTCATAATATCCGAGTAAGTTTGTTTTTCTTTTGTGTATGCCACCGTCCTCTACAACTATTGTTTTTTCCTATCCATCCAAAGGTTACCTGGAAGAGATCGCTTTTAGCGATAAGTTCGCCCATTGTTACATTAATTTTAAGTTTGTTTCTCTTTTGTATTCCTTTTTAAGGTGTACAATAAAGTGATATTCTATTCTATTCTATTCTTCTTATGTTATGTCCTACCTCATAGTATGATGAATTCAAACCGTACCAAGTTTCTTTGATTTCATTCAGTAGTTGCGGCATGATGCTCACACCAGATACAGACAGACAAAAATGAAAATAAATACAGATTTGGCTTGAGTATCGAACGATCTAAAAAAAAATTTTAAAATATCAGTCAAATATCAATGTACAGAATTTGACCTACTACAGTTTTATTATATTACAGTATTACATAAAATATAGCCTATGTTCATCCTGAAAGTTCATTCTAAACATTAGTGAAAGACTTTTTCAAATCGGTCCGGTAGTTTCGGAGCCTATTCAATTCATACAAACAAATCTTTCCTCTTTATTATATGACTAGCTGTCCCGCCCGCGACTTCGTTCACTTAAAGTAGGTATCTAAACTGAGTTTCAAACAAATTACACTAATTAAAAAATCCCATAAATAACTTTGACACCCAATTTTACCCATTTTAGAGGGCTATTTTGAAATATCCAGGAATACGTTTCCATTTATTTTGCATTTAAAGTATCCAAACCAAAACTAAGACCAATCACACCACCCTTTAAAAAGTAATTACCCATAAAAACATTGACCCCACATTTGACCCCTTTTTGAAGGTCATATTGAAAAATCCTGAAACACTTGTTCATTCATTTTGTATTTACAGTACACAAAGTTTCAGACCAATCGCACCACCCGTCAAAAAAAATCCCATACAAACATTGACCCCTTTTTTAGAGTTATATTGAAAAATCCTGAAACACGAAATTAAGTTTCAGACCAATCGCACCACCCGTCAAAAAAATCCCAGACAAACATTGACCCCCTTTTTTAGAGTTATATTGAAAAATCCTTTAACACGAAATTAAGTTTCAGACCAATCGCACCACCCGTTGAAAAGTTCCCATACAAACATTGACCCCCCCCATTTGACCCCCTTTTTTAAGGTTTTATTGAAAAATCTTGAAACACGAAACAAAGTTTCCGACCAATCGCACCAGGTTAAAAAGATCCCATACAAACATTGACCCCACATTTGACCCCTTTTTGAAGGTTATATTGAAATATCCTAAAACACGTGTCCGTTCATTTTGTATTTACAGTACATAAACAAAGTTTCAGACCAATCGCACCACCCGTTAAAAAGTTCACATACAAACATTGACCCACATTTGACCCTTTTTTGAAGGTTATTTTGAAAAATCCTGAAACACGTGCCCATTCATTTTGTATTTACAGTACACAAACAAAGTTTCAGGCTAATCGCATTACCCGTTAAAAAGTTCCCATACAAAAATTGACCCCACATTTGACCCCTTTTTGATGGTTATATTGAAAAATCCTGAAATACGTGTCCATTCATTTTGCATTTACAGTGCACAAACAAAGTTTCATGAAAATCGCTCCACGCGTTAAAAAGTTTCATACTAACGTTTTCACCCTTTTTCACCCCCTTAGAGGTGGAATTTCGAAAAATCCCGTCTTAGTGGGTAGTTTTGTTATAAAAGAAACCCACCTTTCAAATTTCAGCTTTCTAGCTTCAGCGGTTTCGGCTGGGCGATGATAAATCAGTCAGTCAGTCAGTCAGTCAGTCAGTCAGTCAGTCAGGTTAAGCTCTTATATAGATATAGATTGTGTAGATTAGTATAGATTATAGACATGAATTATGATGTAAAGAGCGCTGGTGGTGTAGTGGTAGCACCCCTGCCTCACGATCCGAAGGTCGTGGGTTCAAACCTGGTCGTGCACCAATGAGTTTTTCCATTCGAAAAATTTATGTGCGCAATGCCAGTGCTCTTAAACGGTGAAGGAAAACATCGTGAGGAAACCGGCATACCCTAGAACCAAAAATTCGAAGGTATGTGTCATAGGTTAGTATTCTTATAAGCGGCGATGGGCTTGCAACCTGTCACGTACGGAATACTAACTACTGTGCAAAATGTGGGCATGTACCAAATGTCATGTTTGGACGTGCCTCTGACTACCCTCTTTAGATATCCTCAAAGATCTAAATAACTAGAGATCTGAGGAGATATCTCCTGAGCCTGGGGATTACAGTCGTGATCATATATATATATATTATGATAATCAATATTCTTTATACATTCTACAGTGACTCTAGCAACTTCGCGAAGCACAAGAAGACACACAACGTGCGAGTGCTGGTCTGCGATCTGTGCAACAAGAAGTTCCACTCGCGAAGCGCTCTGGAGAAGCACATAGCGGTGAGCGAGCCATACACTTGCTGCGGTATGCTTGCTTCACACTTCTAACGACCGGGCTAGAAATACCATATTCATACCTAACACTCTCCTCGTCACTAGACATTAAAATCTCCTCATAACGTGCCCAGTAATCTAGTAGTAAAAAGTGTTTTAATATAAAAATGAATCCCTATTTCCCTTGGTCACGGCATCGGACTGTTCTACTCAACGCTTTCGTCATTGTTCGAAATTTTAAAAACTCTTCTAACATTGATTTTAGAGCTCGTCTTTCAAGCTGATAGCATGAATAGCAAAAAAAAGATTAATAATAAGTTATTTCACGAAGGGTACCTACATTTAAAATTAACTAATATTTACGAGATAAACAAAAGTGTTTGTTGCGAACAATGACGAGAGTGAGAACAATGATACAACAGTGCGTCTACCATGAGTTGTCACATTTAGATCGGCTGACGTTACTACAGTAGTAATAGTACGTTACTATGACATCTGTCAAAATTGTTACTCATGGCAAAATTGTTACTCATAGTAGACCTCATGAAGTAGACCTCATAGTAAAGTCATGGTAGACCTCGGTCTATAATGCTGATAGTGTCCAGCATTATAGACCGAGGTCTACCATGAGTTTTCACAATCTACACTCGCTAGCGACTGCAGTTAAAAAAATTTATGAACTTGTACAGCGCCTCTAGCGGATAGTTGGGTACTAAAACCTCACGTAGCTAACTATCCTACGTCACAGCGTACTACAGCGACTGTAGTTTGCGCTCATTAATTTGCTTAGAATTTGGTACCATGAGTAACAATTTTGACAGATGTCATAGTAACGTACTATTACTACTGTAGTAACGTCAGCCGATCTAAATGTGATATCACATGGTAGACGTACTGTGGAGGTGAAACCACTCACTACAGCTGTGTTTGCTTAATTTTCTGATTACTAACTATTCTGCAAAATGTGAGCATGTGCTAATATAATGCTCGGACGTGCCTCTGACTCTTTAGATATCCTCAAAGATCTAAGTAACTAGAGATCTGAGGAGATATCTACCGAGCCTGGAGATTACAGTCGTGTGAGTGTTTGTTTTGTTTTTCTTTGTAACTCCCATGCACTGAGAGACAGTATGCCAATAATAGTGCTTGCTTCATTGTGGTTAAACTCTCACCTATTTGTCAATTTTGCTTGCTTCAATTCACACGGATCTCTAGAATACAGAACGCATTGTATTCTACTAATATTGTATGTATGGATGTTTGTTAGAGTTTTATGCATATCGTCAAAACTGCTTTTCGTCATTTATACTTTCACTAGCGACCCGTCCCAGCTTCGCACGAGTGCAATGCTGATAATAAATACACTAAAATGTGCTAATTTACGACATCATATTAGAAAAACCTCTAAAATTATCAGTGTTCCTCTACTATCATGGATGTATTATACATAAAAACCTTCCTCTTGAATCACTATCTATTTAAAAAAACCGCATCAAAATCCGTTGCGTAGTTTTAAAGATTTAAACATACATAGGGATATAGAGACAGAGAAAGCGACTTTGTTATACATATATACTATGTAGTGATGCAAAAACTACTGAATGGATTTTGATGAGATTTAGTACAGAGATAGATATGTAATAATTAATTTAATGATTTCAGGACCACAGGAACCTACCTAAAATGAAGTGTGCATATTGCGAGAAGACATTCATAAGCAAGCAGTGTTACAAAAAACACAAATATCAGATGCACGTGAAGAATAAATACAAATGTGTGCTGTGTGATATTAGTTTTAAGAGTCTACAAAATAAATGGGATCACAATTGGGAGGTAAATCCTACTATTATCATTTATTTCAGGCAACATTAGTCTGCGCTGGTGGTGTAGTGGTAGCACCCCTGCCTCACGTTCCGAAGGTCGTGGGTTCAAACCTGGTCATGCACCAATGAGTTTTTCTATTGAGATAATTTATGTGCGCAATGATAGTGTTCTTAAACGGTGATGGAAAACATCGTGCGGAAACCAGCATAGCCTAGAAATAAATATTCGAAGGTGTGTGATAGATTAGTATTCTTATAAGCGGCGATGGGCTTGCAACCTGTCACGTACGTAGTACTCACTGCAAAATGTGGGCATGTAGCAAATGTCATATTTGGAAGTACCTTTGTTTATCTTCTTGAGATATCCTCAAAAGATATTACTTTGTTAAGAAAAACAATAATTATTAGATGACAAAAAAGCTTGGGACGAATCAGCTCCAACTCTGCTAGGCGTCCCTAACAAAATTAACAAGGATCATACAAAAAAAGCGCTAGGGCCCAACGAGTTTCTTGTCAGTTCTTCTCGGACTGGGGATAGGACTGGAATTGGCAATTAGACTCACCTAGCATGTAAGATTCAAAATGATCCCTGTGATTTTATTGAATAAATATATTTTGACTAGCTTCCGCCCACGGCTTCGCCCGCTTGGTACCTTAAAAATCAAAAACAAATCTATCCCGCAGGAACCGTATATTTTTCCGGGATAAAATGTAGCCTGTGTGTTCTTCCAGACTATAATCTATATCTGTGCCAAATTTCATTCAGATCCGTTCAGCCGTTTCAGCGTGAAAGAGTAACAAACATACATCCAGACATCCAAACAAACTTCGCGTTTCAAATCAAATAAGTTTTATTTGTTTCACAAATACAGAACATAAGAGAAACTTAATATTAAATATAATATTAACTATAATAATACGCATGATACGCAACAATACTGAGCGCTGGTGGTGCAGTGGTAGCACCCCGGCCTCACGATCCGAAGGTCGTGGGTTCAAACCTGGTCGTGCACCAATGAGTTTTTCCATTCGAAAAATTTATGTGCGCAATGCCAGTGCTCTTAAACGGTGAAGGAAAACATCGTGAGGAAACCGGCATACCCTAGAACCAAAAATTCAAAGGTGTGTGTCATAGGTTTAGTATTCTTATAAGCGGCGATGGGCTTGCAACCTGTCACGTACGGAATACTAACTACTGTGCAAAATGTGGGCATGTACCAAATGTCATGTTTGGACGTGCCTCTGACTACCCCCTTTAGATATCCTCAAAGATCTAAGTAACTAAAGATCTGGAGGAAGATATCTACCGAGCCCGGGGATTACAGTCGTGATCATATTTTTTTTTTTTTTTTTTTCTATAATAATACGTTTATAATATTAAGTAGGATAGTAGGATTTTTATTGGTATTGTTTTTATTCACAGGTGCACAAAGAGAGAAAGCAGAACGCCGACTGCCCGATATGCCTCAAGTCTTTCCGGAAGTTCCAAGATGTTAGGATACACGCGCGCGCGGAACATCGCGCGGAAGTTCACCCGATGAGGAAAGGCCGCGACGATGACCTACAATACTATAAGATCAAGGATATAAGAACGAAAAAGTGTGAAAAGCCGAATTTGCTAAAGAAAAAGGGTGCGCTAGTGAATAGTGGGGGTGGGTTAGTGAATAGTGGGGGTGGGTTAGTGAATAGTGGGGGTGCGCTAGTGAATAGTGCGGGTGGCACTAGCCCACCCGCACTATTCAGTGGACTATATAGTGGAGGTGGGCTTGTGAAGAGTGAGAGCTGTGAGAAGTAGATTGATCCAAGTAGCCACTCGTGCGCTCTTGAATAGTGAGGGTACAGTTGGCTCAACGAAGCTTCACGAATGCCTAGATCCGTTGGATGAACTATACGCTAGTGCAGAGTGAGGGTGGGCTGTGAGAAATAGAGATTGAGCGATGAAGCCACTTGTGGCATAGATCACTCTTTCCTAACTGAGCAACGGATGAACTGTCCAGCTTTAAGTAACTGCAATGATTTCAAGATAAATGATTGATTCAGGCGTGACTTGCGGAAATCATTACAAATACTGAAATATCTAGTACTTTCCCGCTAAACTATTATCTAATGAGCTTAACAACACAAACTCAAATATATCAATTCGACACGTGTTTCGCTTCTCCACGAAGCATCCTCAGGACCGTTGACTCGCTCCGCACTGGTGTTGCTCCACCGAGCGCCGAAAGCGGGAAAGTACTAGATATTTCCGTCCTTTTCAGTATTTGCAATTATTTTATCTGACCGCTTCCATGCTTCAGGTACGTTAAGATGTTAGTCTTGGCTTTGACAGTTATTAAATGGCCTCTTAACTCTCAACCAGATTTTCTGCGTTGCATTCGACTGTCAACTTTGTCGCTCTAGTTTTTATATTTTTTTCTAGTGTTATTTTGAGTTTTATTGTGTAAGTTTTGTGGTTATTTTTCCACTAAAGGCCGAGTTCCTGACGAGAATGCAAAATATGTGAATGAAAGTGAATA
Source organism: Cosmorhoe ocellata (assembly GCA_963675405.1). Classification (NCBI taxonomy): domain Eukaryota; kingdom Metazoa; phylum Arthropoda; class Insecta; order Lepidoptera; family Geometridae; genus Cosmorhoe; species Cosmorhoe ocellata. The sequence continues at coordinate 3,771,575 of OY776273.1, forward strand.
GTTCCTTTCTAAATCAATTGGAGGAAATCCAAAGATTTTTAAACAAAACAGCATCTTTTGTTAAAATTAACTTGACAATTTATCTGACTTTGTGACAATTCTATGAATATAAACACTTGACACTGGCAAAATCTTTATCTCAAAAGAGATTAAAATTAAGGATTTTTCTGCGGTGTATTTGCCTGACAACTACGTCGCTCTGGTTTTTATATGTTTTCTCTTGTTATTTTGAGTTTTATTGCGTAATTTTGGTGGTTATTTTGCCAATAAAGCCCGGGTTCTTAATGCGAGTGTAAAGTATGTGAATTAGAGTGAATAGTTCTCTTGAAATTCCATCGGAGGAAATCCCGAAAATTTACAACAAAACAGCCATCTTTTGTTTAAAATTGACTTGACTACTTGACTATGACTCTGTGACGTTGACAATACTTATAAATAAATACACTTGACACTGGCAAAATTGTTCTCTAAGAGACATGCCATAATTGAAGAAGATTAAAATTAACTAATATTTTACGAGATACCCAATATTGTTTGTTGCGAACAATGACGAAATCGTTGAGTAGAATGGCCAAGAATGTCATTTATTTTGTTCAACAACAAATCCTTATCAAACAAGACTGGTAAATGTGACAGGTTGCAAGCCAAGGAATACTTTTAGGATGCCTTTTTTTATTAATGTTGCCACCACCAGGATACAAAATGTTGGTGGGGAAAACGCCAAAAAAATTTAGTTTTGTCATAATCCCCTCTGGTGGGGACAGCTTAGTGGGAACTATGATAATAAACCTTCAATACCAGTTGCTCCTTTTGTGCATGAGTTAAGTTATCAATTAATTAATCCACCTTTTAAGTTTAATATTAAACATAATAATGAATTATTATAACATTTGTTTTTGTATTATTTCTTAGATGTACATATTGCTGACAGAATAAGTTTTAATATTAATTAAATTTACATATTAATTATGTACTTCTTGTTTTTCATTAGGTATAACTGTTATTTAATTAAAATTAAGGCATTGATATTGTTTTAAGAACTGGAAAATAGGTATATTTTTGATACAATTAGGCATACTTTTTGTAATAAGGGTCAAACGAAAATACTAGGATCAAGTTGTCTTGTTCATTACCTTGGATATTTTCTGAACAACTTTGTCATACTCATTCATTAATTATGATGAGTTTGATATATTTTATCTTAAATCTATTAATACTTATTGTTAAAAGTTGTATTAATGATCTGTTTATGAAAGTTATTATAAGTAATGTATGTTTTTAAAAGCCCAATTATACAAGTGAGTCCGATTTTCCGTTTCATTTCTATAACTGCCTCTTTTTAGGGTTCCTTACCCGAAGGGTAACCAGGACTATTAAATACTAAGCCTCCCCTGTCCGTCCGTCTGTCAGCAGGCTGCAGTCTACCAGGTCATTATGTGGTCATTATGCAGGTCATGAGAGACCTGCAATAGGTAGACTTCTTTCACAGAACGTGTATTTCAGTTGCCGCTATCCTACTAATATTGTAGACGTGAACGTTTGCATGTATGTTTGTTTCGCGCTGAAACGGCTGAACGGATCTGGATTAAATCTGGCACAGATGTCTGAAACAGCACATAGGCTACTTTTTATCCCGGAAAAATGTATGGTTCCCGAGGGATAGGTTCAAACTGGCGAAAACGTGGGCGGTAGCTATTAACAAATAATAAAAAGTAGGTAGGTAGGTACCTACCTACATAGTACTTTGTACGAAATCAGCGACCTGCTAGCCTTCCTGGAGGACATCAGATGGACGGAACAGTAATCACCTCCCCCCGACACGAATGGGCCCACCTGCGTCCTAATTGCGGAAACCAGCCATTCACCAATTACCAAGTACACCTTGTACGATGGTGTGGAACCCTTCATGCACGAGTCAGACTAGTAAGTACTTGGCTGGTTTTTTAGCGGTTCAAAGACGCGGTATTCAGGGAGGCAAGGGCATCGTTCTTTCAATGTAGGTAGGTACTGAATATTATCATCACACTGGTTTTTATAAGAATGTGACTTTATTGACTTATCAAATAATAGGTACTTACATTTAAATACAAAATTCTGCCTGGTAGGTAGGTAGGTACCTACATACTTATGAGTTATCTACATTGTGAGTTCCCATATGACTTCTCAAACTAATTAATTGAGCAAAGGTCTTATCACACTGGCTACAAGAATATGGCTTTTCGCCAGTATGAGTTCTCATATGTTTCCTCAAATGAGATTTTTCATAAAACATTTTATCACAACATATGCATGAATGGGGCCTCACTTCTGTGTGAGTTCGCATATGACTTCTCATTTGACATTGTTGCGTGAAAGCCCTATTACATATACTGCATTTATATGGCTTCTCTCCGGTGTGAATTCTCATATGATTTTTCAAACTGCCATGTTCTGAAAAGCTCTTATCACATATGTTACAATTATATGGCTTTTTTCCAGTGTGTATCCGCACATGCCTCACCAAATCGAGTTTACGATAAAATGCTTTATCACAACTGTCACAGGAATATGGTTTCAGCCCGGAATGAATTGGCAAGTGTATTCTTAAACTGCTTTGTGCATGAAAAGATTTGCCGCACCGATCACAAGAATATGGCCGCTCCCCAGAATGAATCAGCATGTGCGTTTTCAAACTAATCTTCGCATTGAATGCCATATCACATATGTTGCAGGCATATGGCTTTTGTCCAGTGTGAACTAACATGTGTGATGTCAAATTACATTTATAATTAAACACCTTATAACATATATCACAAGAATATGGCTTTTGTTCACTATGAGTTTGCATGTGTCGTGTCAAATTAGATTCACAATAATATGCTTTATTACATATATTACAAGAATATGGCTTTTGTCCGGTATGTGTTAGCATATGACTTGTAAAATTAAGTTTCTTAAGAAATGCTTTATTACATATGTTACAAGTAAATGGCTTTTCTTCAGTGTGAGTTTGCATGTGTCTTGTCAAATTAGATTTACAATAATATGCTTTATTACATTTGTTACAAATATATGACTTTTTTCCAGAATGAATCAGCATGTGATTTGTAAAACTAAGTTTCTTAATAAAAGCTTTATTACATATGTTACAAGAATATGGCTTTTGTCCACTGTGAATTTTTATATGTGCTGACAAACTAAGTTTATTGCTAAATGTCTTGCCACAAGCGTTGCACGAATATATGGGTTTTACATCAGCATGTACTAACATATGAGTGGTCAAATGACATTTATATCTAAATGCCTTTTTACATTTTACACAGAAATATGACTTTCCTTCTGTGTGAGTTCGGGTGTGTCTAGTCAAATTATATTCAGAATAATATGCCTTATCACATATGTTACATGGAAATGGCTTTTGTCCAGTGTGAGTTAGCATGTGATGTGTATAGTTAAGTTTCCTACCAAAAGTCTTATTACATATGTTACAAGAATATGACTTTTGCCCAGTGTGTATGCTTAAATGTGTTGTTAAACTAAGTTTATTGTTATATGTTTTATTACATGTATTGCATGAATATTGCTGTTCTTCTTTGTTTTCAAAGTTATTGTGATCATTGTGAATATTTTCATTCTCAGTTTTGAATTCTTCTTTGACAATTTCTTCAACTTTAATGGTTACAGGAACAGTTTCAGTGTCATCCTCGTTATATGAGAAGCACTCTGTAGATCTCATTGATATTCTTGGGATTATTTCAATAGATTTCATTGAAAGTTCGTTGTATATGACCTGAAAATATACAAATAAAGTTCAATATCATCAAAAATATGTTTACTAGCTGTACCTGCAACTTTAGATACCCATGTAAAACCCTATAGGATTATTGAACAAAGCATTTCAGAAGTTTAGCAGTCATTTAAACAGTATATAGCCAATCCTCAGTTCTAGTTTGCTTTTTTGTTTTTTGTCTGTAATAGTTTGAGTTTGTAGTTAAGGAAAGAAATAAAAATAATGTTTACATACCTCTTGACCCTCACGTAAAAGATCTTGAAGAATTCTATTAGACTTGCGAGCCATATCAGAGAATCTACAACATTTCTGTAGTTGCCAGTGACAAATATAGCATACAGTGTTTGGTATTCCGTTCTGCGGTTCTGTGTTTAGCTGAAACAAATTATATTTACTAGCTTTGTCTGCATATTACCTAAATACCAAAACATATCTATCCCGCGGGAACCGTACATTTTTTCAGGATAAAAGGTAGCCTATGTCTTTTCTTGAGCTCTAGTCTAAATTTAATCAAATCTGTTTAGTAGTTTATGTGTGATTGCATAACACACAAATAGTTACTTTCCGATTTGCAAAGATACGGCAGTATGGAGATTAAAGTGAATGTTTATTTAATTAGCACATATCTACACACACACAACAAAAGTGGAGTGTTAGTGGGATATAAGATAAGCTTAGATAATGATAAGCAAGTTCTTAGCTAGGTATCTATATACTAAAAAGATGTAAGTAAGTATATTGTAGATAATTTACATTAAGAGTTAGTATTTATAGTCTCCAAGAGTCTTTCAGGCACTGAGCTGGACAACATAGGTATAGGCTTATGCCCAGCAATGTGATACAAAAGGCTGCAAAATACATGGGTTTACGAAAATATAGGTTGAAGCAATCTTAATACATTTTCATCTTAGGTATTTTTGGCAGATGAAAAAGGTAACCTACTTTGGTATTTGTAAGTTTTTCGTATAATTCTAAGAGTTGGATGTTATCAATGTTTATCATCCTGACATCGCTGCGTAAACAAACTCTGCACACAGCAGTTTCCATTGCCTGGTTGAAAATACGGAGAAACTTAGATACACTCGACACAGTGCATTTGAAGACTTGTATTTTATTTAATCTAAGACAAGAGGTCACAAAAACACTCACTACATGAAGGAAAACAAAGATACAAGATCAATCAACCAAATATAACTTTAAAAATAAATACATTTAGAATTAATTCAATTTCGCAGTATCACGCGCGACAATACAACAAAGAAATTGAAGCAAAAGGTTTCCGTCTTCTTTTTATGACAGCTGTTTTGTCAATGTCAAAACTAATGTTGCCAGTATCAATTGCTTTTCTATCAAATATCTGACCAACAATTTAATTCAAATTAAATTTCTCGGTTCGCGACAAAGGAAGAATAGTGTTTTTGATTCGAAACACCCAAGACGTAGCTCATACAGTGAATCTAGCCATTCGTGAAGTTAGCCACAGGTGCGAGTTTGCGCGTGTACAGTTCCTTCCCCCCCCCACCTCATACCTCCAATTGCTCCCGAAAAACGATACTGCGCAGCTCTTGCGGCTAACTTCACGAATGCCTTTGCCTAGATAGATTCGTCGAGCGAATACCTATGTATTTGTTCACTAAAATGTTTTGGTTATACATACATAACCTGTCTTTGACAGATAGTTGAGGAATTATTTGTGATAAGTTCTCACCTCTTGCTAATTTTATATTGCTAGGTTGTTATGTAGTACGTTAGAGGTTTGTTATACTGGGTCTTGAGAGAACAAGAATAACTTTTAATCTTGCATGCTAATCACGGAACAAGAAACTTTAAAAAAACAAACGCATAGGTTTATAAAATTTTATTCGCCACATCACTTCTTAGTCGGCTTTGCGACTTTCGCGACTTTCGCACCTTTCGCTACTTTAGCGACTTTCTTTTTGGGTGGTGGAGGAGTTTTCTTGGCGGCGGGCTTTTTCGGCTTCTTCGCGAGCGCGGCCTTGATAGCCTTGCCGCGCTTTTCGCGTAGCGCTTGCGCACGCGCAGCGGGGTCCGTCGGAGCCAACTTGATCTGTCAAAGTGAACTTAGCGTTACATAATGCTCGGATGATGAGATGTTATTATGAAGAGATGTTGGAATCAGTTATTGTCAACGTGTAAGTAATCATGGTGGTCATAACCCAATGCTCTGATAGAGAATATCATCATATAAAAAAAACATCACGACTAATCCCCAGGCTCGGTAGATATCTCCTCAGATCTCTAGTTACTTAGATCTTTGAGGATATCTAAAGAGTTAGAGGCACGTACAAACATTACATTTGAAACAACACATTTTGCAAAGTACTTAGTATTCAGTACGTGACAGGTTGCAAGCCCATCGCCGCTTATAAGAATACTAATGACACATACATATGAATCTTTAGTTCTAGGGTATGCCGGTTTCCTCACGATGTTTTCCTTCACCATTAAAGAGCACAGTTATAACTTTTTAAAATGGAAATACTCTTTGATGCTCAACCAGGTTTGAACCCACCTACAGATCCTGAGGCAGGGGTGTTACCACTACACCACCAGCGCTCTGGTAAAAACTAAATAGTTCTTTCAACTTAACTTCAGCTAAGAACAGATAGGATATCTTAGATAGCCTTTTCTTAGATAGCCTAGATAGCCTAGATTCTCATTTTATCTGTCATTGGCTCATCAGTCATCAGCAACTTTTTTCGAATAATATACTTTCATACATTTACCTCTATTGGAAATCCTAAGGAACTAAAATAAGGTCGATATCGTGAAAACTTGGTTTGAAAATCATTGCTGGGACTGCCGATTAGATATTTTCTATAGACGTTATTTTAGTTAACATTTCCGATGGAGGTAAGTGTATGCAGGGATACTATTTAAACTATCAAAAACTCATACTAGAGGGGTACAGTAGTTGGTAACTTCTTTGACTGTTGGCATTTCGAGAGAAAACTTACTCCTTGCTTCTCAGCGAGAGCCAGGGCTTTGACATTGTTAGTCCTGGCCTGGTCCAACAAGGCCTTTCTCCTCAGAACAGCTGAGAACGGGTTCAGTCTCAGCATTGCCTTGCTGTTGGTCAGCGGGTTCAGTTTCCGGGAAGCACGGACTACACGCTTGCTGTGGACAAAGTTAGTTTTAAATTTTTTATTCTGCGCTGATTTAGGTTTGGTACGTTGAGTTATTTGGTGGAATCAGGATAAGTCAACGTGTAAGTAATCATGGTATTCATAACCCAATGCTCTGTAAAGATGTATCATCATATGGTTTATTTATTCTATGAAAGAAAGCAAAATATTCTACTAATATTATAAACGCGAAAGTTTGTAAGAATGTATTGGAAGTGTGGATAGATGATTAAGTAATCATGGTATTCATAACCCAATGCTCTGTAAAGAAATATCATCACATCACTTGGTTTATTTATTTTATGAAAGAAAGCCAAAAATAAGATAAATTATTCGTCATCGTCAAAGACAGGAAGATTTAAAATCTTATTAAATAAAAATTCAATAAATATTGAAAACGCGAAAGTTTGTAAGAATGTACAGACGTGTGTGGATGTATGTTTTTTTCAGTTTACAAGAAATTACTAAGTTCGAATTTCTAGGTAAGATCTTTGAAGAATAAAGGGGTAGTCAGAGGGATATCCAGACATTATATACATGCCCATATTCTGCTATAATAATATCAGAGATAGTATTATGTACACACCCTTCTGCTATAATAATATCAGAGATAGTAGACAATGACACCCCTTCGAAATTTCGATTCTAGTGCGCTGGTTTCCTCACGATGTTTTCCTTCACCATTTAGATAACAAAACCAATGTTGTACGTACTTGGGGGCGCGGAGAACCTTACGGATCTCGTCAGACTTGAGCAGACGGCTGAGGTCAGTGTTGGCCATCTTTGGCTGAGGCAAATTGAAGTTTTTCTTCTCCTTGGATGGAGTCTTCCATGAGCCGAATAGGGCATCTGTATCATAAAAAACAATTTTAAATTTACATTTACTATGTATGACGCTTTTGGCAATGATCTGAACAGGTGAGCTATCTACAGATCTTTATTAACGAAAGCTTAACGCTGTGAGCGCTGGTGGTGTAGTGGTAGCACCCCTGCCTCACGATCCGAAGGTCGTGGGTTCAAACCTGGTCGTGCACCAATGAGTTTTCCATTCGAAAAATTTATGTGCGCAATGCCAGTGCTCTTAAACGGTGAAGGAAAACATCGTGAGGAAACCGGCATACCCTAGAACCAAAAATTCGAAGGTATGTGTCATAGGTTAGTATTCTTATAAGCGGCGATGGGCTTGCAACCTGTCACGTACGGAATACTAACTAACTGTGCAAAATGTGGGCATGTATCAAATGTCATGTTTGGACTTGCCTCTGACTACCCCCTTTAGATATCCTCAAAGATCTAAGTAACTAAAGATCTGAGGAGATATCTACCGAGCCTGGGGATTACAGTCGTGATCATAACACTGTGAGCGCGAAACAAAAACAGCTGTTCCATGCTAAAGTTCACTACATACTTGGCTAAAATGTGTGAAACAGCTGTTATTTTCCTTGCTCAGTGTTGGTTTCTTAGAAATAGTTGTTTATATTGATGGGTACTTTAACCCCCTGAAGTTTTCGGAAGAAGTCTGGTAAGACCCTGTTTAATGTCTGTGTTTTGGCTTTGGTAAATAAGTTAAATTACCGCAACTCCTGGTATGAAACTCACCTATGAATATGGATGGATACAAGGGTAGAGGTAGACCAAAGAAAAGATGGATGGACTGTGTGAAAGATGACATGGGTAAGAAAGGATTGAGTACTGAGATGACGAATGACAGAGGGAGATGGAAGATCACATGTTGTGCCGACCACATAACGTGGGAAAAGGGCAGGAAGTGATTTTATAAATAAAACTTACCAAGCCTGTCGAAGGCAGATTGGGTCCAGATGATGAACCGTCCGACGTGGCCGCCTGGCGCCAACTTCAGAAGGTTTAGCTTGTTGACATTCAGCATCTCAACTCCGGGGATGTTGCGGAAGGCGCGTGTCAGACCCTGGATAAGAAAGGCACTTCTTTCATCTACTATACTAATCTATATACATAAAAATGAATTGCTGTTCGTTAGTCTCGCTAAAACTCGAGAACGGCTAAACGGATTTATCTTATCTTGGTCTTGAAATGTTCGTGGAGGTCTAGGGAAGGTTTAAAAGGTAAGAAAAATTCGAATAACTGCCAACATTTTCTAAATAAAATGTAGAGTCAATTTGATCTTTATTACTATTTAATAAAGTTCATATTAAATTATAATCACTCACTGTTGTCTAAGCAATGTAGAAGGCGGTACGAAGTTTGCCGGGACAGCTAGTATTAGATATAATATTATAAACGCGATAGTTTGTAAAAATGACTGGATGTATGTTTGTTACTCTTTCATGCTGAAACGGCTGAATGGGTCTGGATGAAATTTTGCACAGATATAGATTACAGTCTGGAATAACACATAGGCAACTTTTTATCATCATTTTCATATTTTGCAGTCGTTAGTATTCCGTACGTGACAGGTTGCAAGCCCATCGCCGCTTATGAGAATACTAACGTTTAAGAGCACTAGCATTGCACATATTTTTTTCGAATAGAAAAACTCATTGGTGCACGACCAGGTTTGAACCCACGAACTTCGGATCGTGAGGCGGGGGTGCTACCACAGTACCACATTTAGACCCATGTTAAAAAAGTAAATATGTACAAAATGTCATCAACAAGTCGACACACCGGCGGTCTGGATAGAACTGCCGATGTTTGCTATGGGAGGTGGTGTGCTGTACCCTCGCGTTCGTAGCTCAAGACATATACTTATGTAATGAGTAAGGCTGTTGAGGGATTGGCTATCGTATTTTCAGCTGACTGAAATAAGGTGTGTTTCGTTGTGCGGTCCTATATCTTTACAACCCCTTCACCGATTAAGCTCATATGCTTCCCAGTAAATTTACAACAGAATCTCTAGACCTTCCAAGTTTCATGCAGATTGGATTAACGATTCTTAAGTTATGCTCTAACATATACACAAACATACAACGCCAAATCTTGCCACTGAGAGTTTCTCTCGCTCAATCTATTAGTATTGACTAGCTTGCGCCCACGGCTTCGCCCGCGTGGTACCTTGATAAGCAAAAACAAATCTATCCCACGGGAACCGTACATTTTTCCGGGAAAGTAGCCTATGCGCTATTCCAGACTATAATCTATATCTGTGCCAAATTTTCAGCCGTTTCAGCGAGAACAAGTAACAAATATACATCCATACATTCTTACTAACTTTCGCATATATAATACTAGCTTCCGCCCGCGGCTTCGCCCGCTTTATACCTTGAAAAATAAAAACACATATCCCACGGGAACCATTCATTTTTCCGGGATAAAAAGTAGCCTATGTGTTATTCCAGACCATAATCTACATTATATCTGCGCCAAATTTCATTCAGATCCGTTCAGCCGTTTTAGCGTGAAAGAGTAACAAACATACATCCATCCATACATTCTTACAAACTTCCACGTTTATAATATTAGTAGGATCAGTAGGATGTGTTCACCTGGTCCTTGTTGTAGATGACGAGAGGTCCCTTGCGTTGCACGCGACGGCGATTACGCATCTTTCCTTTGCCAGCGCGGAGACGCTGGGATTTGTATACCTGCAGTACATATAATAAAAAGCACATAATGATCGTTACAATCACATTGATATATTTAACTCCAAACTAAACTGTTTTTGTCATTTGTTAAAAAAGTAGATACCTCTAAACTAGGTGATAGTTAAAATTCTATGTTAGCTATTTCACTTTGTCATTAATGCTTATTTAAAACATTGTCATTTTGTAAATTGAATGTTTTTCAGCCTTCACTATGTTATTACACATCATTAGAAACTATTTTGGCTATATTTAAGATTTAACTAGTAACCTACACATTTGTAATATTTAAGCTGTTTGTTTCTTTTGCCAATAAATAAATAAATAAATAAATAATAGCATCAATTACTAGTTTTTAAAACTACCTGTAATCGGACCATTTTACTCAACGGTCTCACTATAATTCGCAACAAACAATTTTGGTTATCTCGTAAAAGTTAATTTTAAATGTACCCTTCGTGAAATAACTTATCAACCAATCTTTTATTGCTCCATCTTCATGCTATCAGCTTGAAAGACGATCTCTAAAATCAAGGTTGTTTTTAAAATAACGGTAAAATATCAAATTGAGTAGAATGGTCCAATCCTCAGGCTCGATAGAATGTATCTCCTCTGATCTCTAGTTACTAAGACCTTCGAGGATATCTAGAGAGTAGTCAGAGGCACGTCCAAACTATATATTCGGCACGCTGAATCGCGCCTAAAATCTTTGCCAAAGTAATGCTCGTTTGATTTCTTTATTTGTTTTCCAAAGTCTAAATCGAGCTAGAATAAATCTAACGCGATTGTTGTCCAAGGAATATTGTTCTAGTCCCGAATGGAATGTTTACAAGTTAATGATAATACTGTAATACTAGAATTCAGGACGGAAAATAGGGAATTTTTTTTCAAAATCTGTCAAATGTATGGATCTGACTGTTGGATGAGATAATACAAAATAAAAAAAATTAAAAACCGCCCGACATCTAAACCTTACCCTAACATCTCTTATATTAATGTCATGGTTACCTTACCATGTTCTTTCAATATCATCTACTGTACCAAACGAATCAATAGAACATAAGGAAGTTAGTCAGATACCCTCATCAACTAGAAAAGAGCTGTAGGTCTACCATGAGTAGTCACATTTAGATTAGCTGACGTTACTACAGTAGTAATAGTACGTTACTATGACATTTGTAAAAACTGTTACTCATGGTACCAAGTTGTAAGCATATTAGGAGCGCAAACTACAGTCGCTGTAGTACGCTGTGACGTAGGATAGTTAGCTACGTGACGTTTTAGTACCCAACTATCCGCTAGAGGCGCTGTAGGCAAGTTTTCATACAATTTTTTAACTACAGTCGATTGCGTGTGTAGATTGTTGAAAACTCATGGTAGACCTACTGATGATCTTCAAACATCTGAACAAATTTTAATGAAACATGGCTAAGAACACTTGGGATAAAATTATCTATGACACAAAAAAAGTAAACAAAAATCGGTTCATCCGTTTGAGATCTACGATACCACAGACAGATACACAGATACACAGACCCTGACAAATTAAACTTAACACCCCACTTTGTTCGTCGGGAGTTAAAAAGATGCAGTGAAGATGAGAATGTTGAGATGGGTGTGCGGAGTGATGAGAATGAATAAAGTATGGTAGGAGTATAGAGTGGGAATTTCACAATGGTCGTACCTTGAGGACATCAGACCACGCCTTGACCCTCCTCAGGAAGATGACAGCCTGCTTGGTCTTGTTGATCTCCTGAACCTTGTCGGAGACCACGAGGGGCAGTTCCGGGACCTTGTCGATCACGTGACCTGAACAAAAACAGTCAAGGTTGCGGTATATGTATAGGAGAACGATTTTGACCAAAAATTACTACTTTCAAAATTTTATATTATGTAAAATTGACATAAGAGCGCTGGTGGTGTAGTGGTAGCACCCCGGCCTCACGATCCGAAGGTCGTGGGTTCAAACCAGGTCGTGCACCAATGAGTTTTTCCATTCGAAAAATTTATGTGCGCAATGGCAGTGCTCTTAAACGGTGAAGGAAAACATCGTGAGGAAACCGGCATACCCTAGAACCAAAAAATTCGAAGGTATGTGTCATAGGTTTCTATTCTTATAAGCGGCGATGGGCTTGCAACCTGTCACGTACGGAATACTAACTACTGTGCAAAATGTGGGCATGTACCAAATGACATGTTTGGACTTGCCTCTGACTACCTCTGACTTGCCTCTGACTCTTTAGATATCCTCAAAGATCTGAGGAGATATCTACCGAGCCTGGGAATTACAGTCGTGATCATTTTTTTTTTTTTTTTTTTTTTTTTTTAAATTGTAGAACTATTTTAAGCGGATGTAGTGCGTAAGCTACGCACTACATCCGCTTTCCGTTATTCGTCATTTCCGTCGCGTAAAATGACGTATGGCAAAAAGTGGCTCCTGTACCCCTAGTATGAGTTTTTGATAGTTTACGAAAACTTTTTTTGAATATCCTTTCATACATTTACCAGCGCCCATAACGGAAATAACATTCCACATTATAACTACACATACTTAAAAGGTTAAAAAAAAACAAGCGAACAAAGTCAGCGGAGTTTCACTAGCAATAAAAAGTTGTTTTGAGTGTAGTGTGTAGTTCCAACCTTGCACCCGTCCATGCTATGAGAGCGAGTACGGAACGCCATGTCAGAACACTTATCTAGCACTTAGTTTGCAGTAGCACCCAGCGGCATAGTGGCGCACTGGGCGTGGACATGTAGTGCATAATTATTAGTACCTGGATGCTTTGTTCAGATTTTTTTTTGAATACGACGTTTTCTAAAAATGAAACCTAGCTAGATCGATTTATCGCCCCGGAAACCTCCTGTAGGTATACTAAATTTCATGAAAATCGTTGGAGCCGTTTCAGATATTCAGATTATATCGTTACAAATATTATAAATGCGAAAGTAACTCAATCACAAACAACTAGTGAACCGATTTTGATAAAATTCGGTACAAAGATTGAATCGAGCTTGAGAAAGGACATAGGCTATATTTAATTTTAAGATATAAACTTAGTTGTTGACTCGAAAGAAGAAGAAGAAGGGCCCCTTAGCTGCGAGGTACATTATAATGGTTTTACCTCTAGCTTGCACGAGGGCCGGGACGCCGGTGGCGGCGACGGCGGCGGCGACGGCGGCGCGGCGCTGGCGCAGGTTGACGCGGCGGTGCCAGCGCCGCCACGGCTTCGTCGGCGCGAACATGCGACCTCCACGGCACATGTTACCGAACGCGCCCTGACCCGATCTGTTGAGTAACAGTTTATGTTAATTACAATGCATATATAATAATATAATATATGATCACGACTATAATCCCCGGGCTCGGTAGATATCTCCTCAGATCTTTAGATACTTAGATCTTTGAGGATATCTAAAGGGGGTAGTCAAAGGCAAGTCCAAACATGACATTTGGTACATGCCCACATTCTGCACAGTAATAAGTATTCCCTACGTGACAGGTTGCAAGCCCATCGCCGCTTATAAGAATACTAACCTATGACACATACCTTCGAATTTTTGGTTCTAGGGTATGCCGGTTTCCTCACGATGTTTTGCTTCACCGTATAAGAGCACTGGCATTGCGCACATAAATTTTTCGAATGGAAAAACTCATTGGTGCACGACCAGGTTTGAACCCACGACCTACGGATCGTGAGGCAGGGGTGCTATCACTACACCACCAGCGCTCAAATTACAATACATACATACATAAAATCACGCCTGTTTCCCGACGGGGTAGACAGAGACAACGGATCTCCACTTACTACAATCCTGACATACCTCTTGCTTCATTCACTCTCATTACATGCTTCGTACATGCGCGTCGGTTTAGGGTACTCTTAACTTATGAGATATGTATGCCGAGGTCTTCCCCTTCCAACTGTCCCATTCACACTCGCCTTATACAACTGTTTCGTCAATCTCCTTTCATCCATCCTTTCTACATGCCCAAACCATCTTAACATACCCTTCTCAATTCTCATCACTATATCTTCTTCACGTATCATTCAACTTTCACACTGTTCTTCACGTATCATTCAAAGTTAAACCACACATACTTCTCAAAGCTCTCATTTCCACTGCGTTTATTCTACTCTGATGCTTCTTCTGCCATACCCAACTTTTGCTACCCATCAATGTCGGCGCTAACACTCCACAGTGCACAATTACAATATCATGTAAATTTCTAGTATTTCTACTAACACTGATGGTGTAGTGGTAGCACCAGTAAATTGTTCACGACGTACCTGTGGGTACCACCACCACGGACACGGGGGATACGTGCTACGGCACGCCCCGTACCCCATGACTCGGCACTGGTTTGATGACCTGCAAAGATACATACCATCAGCATATTCTCAAACTTTCAATGGACCAAAATTTTTGAGTGCATCAAAATTGAATCAAAAGTTAATGTGTCTAAAATATATCTACACTATTATATTGAAGAAAGATTTGTATTGTATGTTTGTAACAATTACACTCAAAAAATACTGGATTTCAGAAATTCTTCACCATTAGAATGCTGCATTATCCCTGAGTAACATAGGCTATATTTTTATTAAAAAATAGTAGAGAAAATGTTCTACCCAGGTCGCTAGTTAAACATAATACTTGTATTATCTTAATAAAAAGATATGACAGCAAGTGGATCATCCATCACTCAGCTGTAGAATTTAGTTAGAAAGTTCAGCTTTAACTCTGGTCTTCTGTGACATAATCAAATTGGGGAGTTTTAGAAAAAGACCAGGTGAAGAGTACCCTAAGCTAACACACATGAAGAAAATAGAATAGAAATAATTTATTTTACATCACATTACAGATTTTACTCAGGTTTAATTATAAATCGTTGCTAAGGTGACAATAAAACAATATTATGAGAGAATGAAGCAAAAGATATGTCAGGATTGTAGCAAATCGCAATCTGTGGTTTCTGCATACCCCATCAAAAACAGGCATGATTTGTAAATAAACAATTTCAGATCTCAATTATCTTAAGTCTTTTATGATATCTCATCATCATCATTGGCCTGTTTACATCTAATAAAGATGATTTCGTGATGTCAGGTTACAGAACAATTTGAAGTACTCAAACATTCCAGATTTTCAAGATATCTCAAGCTACTAGTTAACAATAGTGTTTAAATTATGTGTAGTGACAACCTTGCACCCGTCCATGCTATGGGAGCGAGTACGGAACGCCATGTCGGCACACTTATCTAGCACTTAAGTTTGCAGTAACACCCAGCGGCATAGTGGCGCACTGGGCGTGGACATTCAGTGCACTATCACTTAACTTCCCTTGATTCATACATATACAAAATCACGCTTCCCCACAGGGAAGGCAGAGACCACAGTGGGGCGATTATATGTATCTTTGCTTACAATCAATGTCAATACATTTTCATTGTAATCAAGTGATTTAGTATGACATAAGTGTGTTTATTCAATCAATTTGAGCCAGTTTTGACAAGTGTTGATGGTATCAGAGTTCCATAATCACACTACTGATCTCCACTTGCTACAATCCCGACATACCTCCTTTGCTTCATTCACTCTTATTACATTTTTCACACATGCGCATTGGTTTAGGGTACTCTTGATCTGGCCTTTCTCTAAAATGTCCCCAATTTGGTCGAGGTACATATGCATTTATTATAATATCTTACTAATTATTTATATTAATCTTTATAATTATAAAAATTAATACAAATAATTAGTAAGATTGAGACAAGTTTCTTGCCTGTTTTTCTCTGATTTAAATACACCTTGCACATAAGACATTTCAGAAATATATCATGAATTTGAACTAAAAATGGCATAATAATACAAAATAAAACAAACCGGCTTCCTTGCTAACACAGTATGGCTGCCTAGCATTCTTGGACATGGAGACATGAACACTGTTCACGAGGTCAGGCCGGATGGGGGCCTTGAATACAAATGGGAGGGGCAACGAGGCATCCTTGATAGCCTCATTCTTCTCCGAGTAAACCGACACAAGTGGTCGGGCAATTGATAAACTCTGGAATAGTAAATAATTATAATTTAATTTACATGTAACATCGACTTAGTCTTACCTGTTATCTTTTATTATATAATTATTCTACGATAATAATTATCAACTTGTGTTATGACTTCGAATGTTTGCTTGGTTTCAACTCTTGCTTTCAGATTTGATTCTTATATTTTATTATTAGGATTTCATTATAGAATGTCAATAAACAGAGTCTGCTAACTTAAATTCGGTTTGGAATACTAATAGAGCATAATTATTATTCTAATTTTCTCCCATCGAGTGTTTTATTTGATGAGTAATCGCCATTATTTCTGATTTCGAGAAAACATAACCTCAAATCAACGATGCAGTTTATTATTGCACATTGCCGTTGAAATTCAGTAAACCTGTAAATATGAATCCAAATAAGTACTGAAAATACTGAAATTCAGCGATATTATCCGAAGTAAACACAAAATATAAGCGGTCACCAACGCGGAAAATCACGCCATAGAACCTCGAAACGATTTGTGGTTCTGCTATTGTAATGTTTTAGCGTATGATACAACACTGCACTGCACTTTTTAACCACCGAAAGATGATTAAAACTCACGGAAACATTACAGATTCACAAATTTATCCATTGTTACTGAAAAACACGTGTCTCCAAATCAGACATACTTTCTATCGGGATAGCCACTTGTAGTTTATACAAATACAGCACTTTGTCGTATTATTGGTGTTATACACATTGTGGACGACTAAAACTTACCATTTCGCTTTGATAGCGAAGATATTTCTCCTAAAAAACACTAAAGGCGGCGGTAAAGACCATCCGCCATGCCACGAAGGAGTGAAAAGACCGGAAATCAACATTTTTTTTTGACAGTAAAATCGAACTATTGCCAGACTGAAAAAAACAAAAGACGGAAGTAACTGTCACAACAACAGAACTTTATAAATTCCTAAAAGCTAAATTTTTAATGAAATTTAACTAAATTATTGAAGTAAAATCACTTAAATTACAAGATCCAGATTTTAACCACTTTCTTGAATTATTTATAAAGCGTTAGGGGATCCCCAAATACATAGTTGTATGACTCTGCATACCTTGAACGCATAGACAATTAATGTTTCATAGCCACCAAAGAGAATATATAGCCACTATAAAATTAAATTCAGAAACCAATAATTTAATTCACATCTACCCACCAATGACCAAACCCAGCACACAGAAACGACCAAACTATTTTAGTTATCAGCGTAACGTGTCGTCTGGTCTAACAAGAAAACAAACAACAAGCAAGAATTATAAAATCCCTACATGAAACCGTTATTCCTAACATTAATATTCCTGACCTATTGGAACCAAAGAGAAACATAATCACTACGTTATTGGAACTTCAATCAAAACGTAGTGATTATATTCTCTTTGCTTCAATCCAAAGAGTTTGACATTTGCATCAAAACAATCAACAATGGCTTTTTTTAAATAAAAATTGAATATAAAAGGTTTTTACCAACTTTATTCAATTAAAAACGCTGACAACAGTAAAAATACTTCTTACATATTCTCAAAACGTTCTCAAAATTGACGCAGAATACCCATCGCATTTAATGAGCGAAGGCAGAACACATGGATCAAAATAATGAGCCGAACAGCAGCAATAATGGAGGTTCGCCGCAAGAGAACGAAGATCCTAATACACCTTCACACACATCTAATGTAATACATACTCCAATATCCTTCAATCTAGCCACTGCCGCCGTTTCTCGTGAATCAGCTGAGTCTAAGTTGTTCAGTCCAAGCCCATTAGTAATGCGACCCTCATATCAAAGCCCAGTGTCATTCCCGCCCCGCAGTAACCTACCATCCCCTATTTCTTTAGCATCCAGTCAGCCCCCGACTTTATTTATTCAAGCTCTATCTAAACTAAACGAAAGTTCATTGAGTTTAGCAGTGTTAAACAGGCTAAAATCAACGCCATTGCAAACTGGTCAGATGAATTCTGGAGATATAACGCCACCTGATTCGTTGGCGAGTGCGCCGCCATCTTATTCTTTTGTGTTACGGCAAATGGCGGCGCGTCGGCGGCCTAGACTGATGGGTACGTTTATACCATCACCATCGTTTGTACAACACACTCCACCTCCGAACTACGCTACGGCATTTGATATTTATGTAGATAATGCAGTTCCTCCACCACCTGCCAGAGTGTATAACTTTGGTTTCGCTTCTATGCCCGCTGTTTGCCCTCAATGTGGATTCACCGGAATGACGGTAGTAACAACAAAAATAACTTTATGCACGCATATGTGCGCATTTTTACTTTGCATATTCTGTTGCTGGATTTGTGTGCCGTTACCGTATATATTAAGGTCTTGTAAAGATGTTTATCACCACTGTAGAGGCTGTAGAAACTTTTTAGGTATGTATTGTCCTACGAATCCTGATAACACGTCGTATCAATGATAAAATTGTGTTTCATTTGAATAAAATGTATAGCTAATGGGTGGGCAGGTCATACAGACAAGGTTTTTGGTTGGTGAACACGAATATAATAAATAGATTATGTTTTCCTGAAATAAATAATAATAATAATAATAAACTAATTTCAAATAATTTCACAGAATCGAACTCCGACCTCTCGTGTCTCAGCCGAGCCAAATATTCGCCAAACGGTGCGTTCATCCGTTCCATAGACAATGACACATTCTTTATCACATGAGTAAACATTATTATGTGTTGTCTGTGCTTTGTGTCGGCATAAAATATTTGGTTCGATTTTATACAAAAATGAGGAAGTATACCTACATAATAATTATCATACTTCTAAATAATTACCTAGAATATATTTTTTTTTATTTTAGATAAATTTTCACATGTTGCGAAAATGCAAACGTAAGTTGAAAAGCAATGTGATTTCAATAATAATGCGTTCATAAAACAGTTACGTCAGTTTAGACTTCGAATGGAGCTTTTATTTTAGTACTATGAATCTGAAAAATTTGGGACCGAGATTATTTGTATTTTGTTTCCACGTTTATGTTATTACACTTAAAGTTATTTAAATTTTTATTTAATTTTTTGTGTTTTATTTATCTGTTGCTATAAACTTGAACGCATTATCTGACGATTGGTTTTAACGCCATCTAGTGATGAAATGTCGCCCATGTAAATTTAGAAGTCGGCCTTCTGCAAGTTCCGTGTGTGTTGCGGAAAAATCCCTTTTTGGGCGTCCGACCACATGTGTGATTGTGAACAAAATATAGTTCTAAAGTGATTTTCTGCTCCGGATAGCGATTTTCAGTGTTATTGGAACAGAATATCGATAGATACAGTGTACTTGGATCGTTCAGTGTGCTGTAAAAGTTGAAACGAGACGTCGGAAGTGCATTTTTTCAATGTAAATACGGTCCATCCAGGGTCAGTCCGGTGTGCCTCAAAAGTTCGTGAATATTTCTACTGGTTGCACCATCTGCGCTAGTGTTTCGACTTAGTATTAAGTTTAGGAATTCGACCTTCAGTGCGGTTCGATCGGTCGAGTCAATCGGGAAAGTTCTGCGATTTGTGGGTTAACCCCGCGACCATGCAGTCGTGTTGAGAGGCATGGAGGCGCGCTCGTGATCGTCTGTTGGCGCGGAGCGCGCGCCCGGTCTTACATAACAAGGACGGCGGCGGCGGCATGGCCGCGCGCGTGTCCGCCGAGGCCGCAGGGCCCTCATACGCATCAGTGTTGAACTTTCGAGGAGGTGATAGTAATAAGGAGAACATAGAGGCGCCGCCGGTGGAAGTGGTGGACGCCCCTCCTGTCAAACAGCAGCAGGTTATAGTGGAAGATGGTGAAGAGGAGGAGGGGTTTGTGCCTGTGATATCTCACGCGAGGAAACCGGGGAAAGGAAAGCGGGAGAAAGACCGGAGAGGGGCGCCCCCTAGGCCCCACAAAGCGGCATCTTCTCATATGGAGCCGCAGCAGACAGCGGAGCAGCAACATCAATCTTCGGAGGCGCAGCCAAAGAAGTTTGTTGAAGCGCCCATTCCTAAAGTCAACCCTTGGCAGGTGAGTGCTGTATACTTGTAAACAAACATAAAGTAGTATGTAAACAAATAATTTCATCTCTTGTTTATGATAAATCAAATCTACTCTATTTATTGCACCATACCTGCAAATTAGGTTAATTTATATAATTTAACAATATTATGTAATATGAAAACAAAATTGACAAAAACTTTACATAACCATTTGAAATATTTAAAACTAATATAAACATTATAACCTCATTAAGTAAATAACTGGAATACTGCATTCAAGCTCAGGTCATCACTTACGGCCGAAAACTTACTTCAAAAACTGCAGATAGATATAGAAACCAACCGTTGACATATGTAACTGAATATAAGTATCTTCACACTTATCTTTTTGAATAGTAGGGTTTATAAATACCATATCAAAAATAGAAAAGCTAATACACAAATGCACTATTTCTGATTATAAAAAATACACGTAAACACACTTGGACAAATGAAATTCAATTACTTCTAATAAATTATGAATGGTTTCCCTTAACAATCAATTATATGTTCAATAGAACTATTGATATACCTATATAGCTAAATTATAATGACTATACACAAGGGCCTAAAATGTAGTACATATTAATGTGGGGACCAAATCCATTACCAATCTCACTAAACTACAACTGTCCTCACAGCTCAGTTGGTAGTAGCTCTGCCTTCTGCGCTGTAGGTTGTGGGTTCAATCCCCATCCAGGATAAACACTTATGTGATGAACGCAGATGTTTGTTCTGTATGTGGATGTTATTATCTGGTTCCCATAGCCCAAGCTTTGTTTAGTTTGGGGCTAGTTAGCGTTGTGTGTAATGTCCACCAATATTACTAACTTAATTTTGTTATCTGTCAGTTCTTCTCGGACTGGGGATAGGACTGGAATTGGCACCTAGATTCATCTAGCATGAAATACTTTTCAAAATTACCATTGATACTAGCTAGTATCTACATTTTGAATAGTTTAAATTAAATCTATTACCAGTTTTAATTATGCTTTAACCACAAACTTATAATTTTACATAGTTCTTCTTATCGGGTCAGTAGTCTTTCAACCAGTGTAGTGAAAGGCTTAAAGTGTGCTTCCGAGACTCATCATGACACACATTTTACGGAATGGAAAGTACTAAGTATAGTAGATTATAATAGAGATGTAGGGTACTATAAACCATGTGAGTAATTAACTGATATTGATTCCTTTTAATAAAACGAAAAGAGTGTATTCTGCTCCCAATTACGCTCTTTCCACATGTAAAACTTAAAGGAAAAACTGTTCAGTAATTTCAGAGAAGTGAGGGAACAACCTAAATAACTAAATAGAAAGAAAATAATTTAAAAAACCACTGTTTTTGTTCTATTACTCTATAACCAGCACTTTTTTCTAATAACTTTTCTTCCATCAAGTTTCTTCAAATCAAGTTGTAATGTTTTATTAATGTACTAGCTTCTGCACGCGGCGTCGCCCGCGAAGTACCTACATAAAATATAGCCTATGTTCATCCTGAAAGTTCATTCTACACATTGGTGAAAGAATTTTTCAAATCGGTTCAGTAGTTTCGGAGCCTATTCATTTCAAACAAACAAACAAACAATCAAAGTTTTCCTCTTTATAATATTAGTATAGATAGAAGAGATTAAAAAGCCTGTGTTGTAGATAAAGACCTCCCTAAAATCCTCCCATCCTTACCTCTCTGTTACCAACTACTTGGGATAACTTTTTGAGGTATGCATAGAGTTTGGCTCTCAATATCCTGGGCCTTCCACACCGTCCAATCAGAATTAATTTTGTGATGGCTCTTTTCATAGTTAAAATCTACGATAATATTATAAAGAGAAAAGACTTTTATTTATGTAACAATTTCAAAAATTCTTTCACCATTACAATGCTACATTATCCCTGTGTAATATAGGCTATATTAATTACTCGAATAAATTAGGGATCCCTACTATATCTTCGATAATGTAACCCAAGGTGTTATAATTAATATGTTATATTGACGGATTCTGGACGAATTCGCAGTTGAACTATCTCAGGATTATTACAAACGATCTATAGGTAGCTCAACCGATCTAGATTACTGCTAGAGGGAAGCATTCTCAAAACGCTGACGGCGTGGTAACGCTGATTCGTGGAGACAGGTGCCAGATCTTGGGTTTTGCATTGCTATAATATAATTTAATAAATTTGATATTTCATATTATTATCTTTTTTATATCATCTGTATTAGACTCCTGTGTAGAGTCTTTCTCCATTTTTATCCGGCTACAGCAAAGCTAAAAGGAAGGGTAATGATTTTAGCAGTCTTTTAAGTGTAAATGTGTAGGTAGGTACTTAGTTCCACCCCTTAAATTACTCGTCTGATTTTTATGAATGAGGAGTTATTCAAAGATTAGGGTATGACTTACATATTGAAATTATGAGCATTTTGGGAAAGGATCAGGAAGAAGAAGAAAAGCACCATGGTACCACGACACTCAGACCTATTTGCAGAACATACTAAATCCCGCTCCGAAAAACGAACCCGCACCTCTCTCGTCTCATATCGACCCGCCCATATGCCATCACGCTATGAGAGACCCGCCTCAGAATTGCCTTACCTAAGAAAATCGTAAAACATGTGACTTTTTGAGGTTATGTCAATTAACATTCAATTTTCAACCATATGTCATTATGATAAGGTCGCTCAGACGCAACAGCTGTCGGAGATAGCGTGCTTATCAAGCGTATGCCTTATGATAAGGTGATAAGAGTCAAATTTGTGGTTACGTGTTGATATTGACTCGGTTATGAGATTCGTGGTCTATGTGATAACTGATAAGATAGTTAGGTATGATAATATAAAATTAAATTTATATAGGTAAAGTAATAAAATATATAAAAAAACAACTTCTAAAATAGAAGGTTATCAATTTGGCTGCATGTTATTTACTTATTCTACTTTATCTTTAAATTTTTCGGTAAGGATAATGAAACATTACCCGTTTCATATCCTAATATGAGGTATGAGGATTACGAAACGAGCTTCTGAAGCTCACTATAATCCTTTCAACTGGTCCGAAGTAACTAGTGACATGATGATAATATGTACTTTTAAACTTATGCGATCTGAACACATTATTATATAAAAGGTAATTTAAGAGCGCTGGTATTCATAAATAAAAAAAAAAAAAAAAAGAGCGCTGGTGGTGTAGTGGTAGCACCCCTGCCTCACGATCCGAAGGTCGTGGGTTCAAACCTGGTCGTGCACCAATGAGTTTTTCCATTTGAAAAATTTATGTGCGCAATACCAGTGCTCTTAAACGGTGAAGGAAAACATCGTGAGGAAACCGGCATACCCTAGAACCAAAAATTCGAAGGTATGTGTCATAGGTTAGTATTCTTATAAGCGGCGATGGGCTTGCAACCTGTCACGTACGGAATACTAACTACTGTGCAAAAATGTGGGCATGTACCAAATGTCATGTTTGGACTTGCCTCTGACTACGCCCTAGATATCCTCAAAGATCTAAGTAACTAAAGATCTGAAGAGATATCTACCGAGCCCGGGGATTACAGTCGTGATCATATATTTATTTTTATTTTAGGTAATTTGAACGCGATAAATACCCGTATAATAATAGTGACTTGATAAGGTTGTTATGGGTGATGGATGGGTTAGGTTGGAATTGGCACATAGATTCACCTAGCATGTAAGACGTTTCAAAGTGATCCTTGTGATTGTATTGAATAAATATTTTTTCAATTTCAATTTCAATAAGTTGAAGAAATGAAAAGGTGTCCAATTGCGAAGTAATCGCGTTCACGGAAGCTCATACTAATGTTTGAGTATGTCAAAATAATCAGATAAGATTATGAAAATGCATTATGTACGATAGGAAATATAATTAGCTAATTGGCCTTGACTTATACACGTAACTTTAAAAAAAACATGATTACGAGTTTAATCCCCAGGCTCGGTAGATATCTCCTCAGATCTCTAATTACTTAGATCTTTGAGGATATCTAAAGAGAGTCAGCCACGTCCAAACATGATATTTGGCATATGCCCACATTTTGCTGTAGTTAGTATTCCGTACGTGACAGGTTGCAAGCCCATCGCCGCTTATAAGAATACTAACCTATAACACACACCTTCAATAGTATTTATTGTAAAAACTAGCTGCCGCTCGTGGCTTCACGCGCGTTATACCTATGGTTGAAGTAGCCTATGGTGTTATTCCACGTCTTAAACTACGCGTATTCCAAGTTTCTTTCAGATCCGTTCAGCTGTTTCAGCGTGATTGAGTAACAAACATCCATACATCCTTATTAGTATAAAACGGGTATTATCATCATCATCATCACCATCTTCCTGCCCTTATCCCACTAGGTGGGGTCGGCACAACAGGTTCTCTTCCTCCACTCTCCCCTATCATCCGTCATCTCAGTAGTCACTCCCTTCCTACACATATCGTCTTTCACACAGTCCATCCATCTTTTCTTAGCTCTACCTCTACTCTTATATCTTATAATATGAAACGGGTATATCGCGTTTAATTTTTTATTTTTCCCGACTTTTCGACAGGTTTACACACTGTCGTGGTCACGGGGTGAGAAAAAAATGTCCATACACATCCGTCCGTCCATCCAGTAGAAAAGGTTAAAAAATCCGACGTGCAAGTAATGAAAATCGCTTATTATTGCCGCCATATTGGATTTTTTGACATTTTGTGTAGCCTATGTCACTCTTGTGATTCAGACGAATGGAACAAGACCTCATTTGTCAAAACCTCATTACAACAAGACCTCATTTTCCAGTCCAGCCGTTTGGGCTACATCGGCAGCTAAAAGAGCTCGCATAAATACATCTATCCTCAACACAATGGGTACGCGGTCTACTGTTCTCATGGGGAGTCATTCTTCTGTTGGGTGCAAAGCCGGGAAGAAAATATCTAGATAATATGATGATGCAATCCCTAACGGCGTTGCAGATACTATGTTTGGCGGAATGCCCAATGATATAACAAATTACCTGAATAGGGGATTCATGAAAGGATTTTTGAAACTACTTGTAATAGAACTTTTAATTCATGGAAGGATTTTTAAAACTGATGGAACTTTTAGGTGGTGTAGTGGTTTCATTACCTTCTTCATACATGCATGTTGATTTAGGCTACTCTTGACCAGGGGCCTTACCACGAAGTCTTCCAGAACGATTCCGTAACGATTTCGTTCTAGAAACGTCATGAAGTAATACTACTTAACTACAATCTGCATAGGTCATGGTACCATAACAATGTAATACTAATTCGGTAATGTATTATGAATTCGTGGTGAGGCCCCTGGCCTTTAAAACGTACCCATATTGTTCGATTTAAATAGTTCTTCTTCCAACTGTCCCATTCACACTCGCCTTATGCACCTATTTCTTCCATCTCCTTCCATCCTTTCTCCATGCCCAAACCCATCTTCACATATCTGTAGCACCACAAAACAAGCAGATCCACCAGACAGAAATAGACAACTGTGACCATCGGACCTTCAAAACGTCAGGGAGGCGTTGACATTACGTGACGTAGAATATTGGAGTACCGCCAATACGCATAATTCTGGTTTATGTGATAAATCAACTGGAATAATTCAGAGTCATTTGAACGCAACACTTTTGGGCGTATGACATGTTTATTTGCGATATTCGTTTGATACAATTTTGATGTTATTACGCTGCTATGATGTAAATGCTAGCCTTGTCCTGTCATTGAAATAATTCAAGGTCATTAAGACTCTTCTATGTGGGACTTGATACTTGGTGAATGGACTGGTTTTCGCAATCAGGTGGTTGCTATTGCATCCATTCGATGTCCTCCAGGAAGGCTAGCAGGTTGCTGATGTTAGTGCAAGCCTCTCTGGGTGTTGGTGTCTCATGATGAGCTCGTTGAGTTGCCATGGGTTACTAGCATAAAGGTTCTATCGTTACATCTTCTGTGCTTGTTAATTGTTTTCTTCATTATTAATGTCATCCAGTGTTCAATGTTTTTTTTATTGAGAAAGAACGTTGAAGAAAAGCGTTTAAGCGAAGAGCGCTGGTTGGTGTAGTGGTAGCACTCCTGCCTCACGATCCGAAGGTCGTGGGTGCAAACCTGGTCGTGCACCAATGAGTTTTTCCTTTCGAAAAATGTATGTGCGCAATGCCAGTGCTCTTAAACGGTGAAAGAAAACATCGTGAGGAAACCGGCATACCCTAGAACCAAAATTTCGAAGGTGTGTGTCATGGGTAACTATTCTTATAAGCGGCGATGGGCTTGCAACCTGTCACGTATTGCAACTAACCACTGTGCAAAATATGAGCATGTACCAAAAGTCATATTTGGACGGTGCCTCTGACTACCCTCTTTAGATATCCTCTAAGATCTAAGTAACTAAAGATCTGAGGAAGATATCTACCGAGCCCGGGGATTACAGTCGTGATCATATACTTATACGAACGTCACAGAGCCAGATCAAATTAATAAACAAAAGATGGGCGTGCATTTTTTCTCAGGAAATAATCGTACTAGCAATGCTGTTCATCCACAAAACGGTCAAAGAAGTCTCTGGGAGATCTTATGTATCACGCACGTCAATAAGCCATAAGTTACTAAAACAGAACCTGCGTCAAAGGTAAACAAAAAGCAAAAAAACCCGTCAAATCAAGTACAAGCATCAAAAAGGTGTTTTGCTTAAATACAACAATTACAAAAACTAAACAAATTAAAACTTTGAAATTAGCTTTTCTTTTTATCCAACTTTCCTTTATAGCAAACCCTTTGTAAAATAAGTACTTCGTAGCGTAAGACGCAAAACGAAATCCTGACATACCATCTGAATTATCATCACTAATTTTTGACGACCTCTGTGGCGCAGCGGGCGAGAGTCCGCCTGCGACGCTAGAGGTTGCGGGTTCGATTCCCGCCTCGGAACAAATTTGTGTACGATCTGCAGAAATTTGTTCCGTTGGTCTGGGTGTTTTCTATGTATAATAAAAATATATCTATCTATGAACCTATATAATGTATTAAATATATCAGTTATCTAGTACCCATAACTCAAGCTTTGAGTAGCTTACTTTGGGGCTAGATGATGCTGTGTGGACTGTCCAGCATTATTTATTTATTTATTTAATTTAGGTTCCTCTGCCATCTCGCTGCAGTTTTATTTTATTTTATCTTCTATCGTCTTTAAATCTTAGCATCGATCGCGGTTCGTCTCCCAAACGGTCTCCACACCACGTAACACGACAAACTAACACTAATTGTGCGAGATAGTTATCGCCCGTGACTTGGCTTGTGGTACCTGAACCAAGTCTATCGTGTCTGATTCTTTCGTGCGTTTCTTTCTTCGAATTTAGGTTCTACGACCTATCGGATTTTTCTTCCTCTTCTTAATACTTATATTCTTTCTAACTGGCCTTTCAGCTCAGTTGGTAGTAACTCTGCCTTCTGCGCTGTAGGTTGTAGGTTCGATCCCCACCCAGCACTAAGATTTGTGTGATGAACACAGATGTTTGTTCTGTATCTGGGTGTTATTATGTATTATATGTATGTATTTACAAAAAAAGAGTAAGTATTTAATTAATCTATCTTGTTTCCATAGTACAAGCTTTGCTTAGTTTGGGGTTAGTTGGCGTTGTGTGAAATGTCCACCAATATTTATTTATTTTTTATATATGGCATCTGTCTCTTTTGAAATAAATTTTGCCAGTGTCAAGTTTTTTAATTTAATTGTATTGTTAACGTCACAGAGTCACAGTCAAGTTGTGAAGTCAATTTTAAACAAAAGTTGGCTGCTTTGTTCCAAATTCTCGAGATTTTTTCCAAATTCTCGAGATTTTTTCCGCTGGATTTCGAAAGGAACCATTCACAAGTCGGTTTTCTCTCGAGCTTTCGCGTGACAGGTTGCAAGCTCATCGTCAGCCCCGTCAAATACATGATAAAATAGTGACAGTGATTGCCGGACTGGACAGACGTACGTACAGATAATTTTTAGGTGATTCCTTCTGTTTGTTTCATAAATTTTCGGTTGTTTTACAAAACATGTACAGACAGACTTTATTTTTTTATATTAAGACACACCGCCGTGGTAAATTGTTTGGATTATGGCCAAATGTATTTTTAAACGCTCATTTATATGCAATGTTAAGTTTTCATCTAGTTGTGCGATTGTTTAGGATTG
The DNA here is from genome assembly GCA_963675405.1 of Cosmorhoe ocellata. Taxonomy (NCBI): domain Eukaryota; kingdom Metazoa; phylum Arthropoda; class Insecta; order Lepidoptera; family Geometridae; genus Cosmorhoe; species Cosmorhoe ocellata. The sequence goes on from OY776273.1 coordinate 3,800,348, forward strand.
ATATGATGGTTCTGTTGTTGTTGTGCTGTTATGGATGACTACCAACCGCGCGCAGCTCCACTCGCGTACCTTATGTGATATTCCAGGTCATAAACTACGCGTATTCCAACTCATCCAGATCCATTCAGCCGTTTCTGCGTTAAAGAGTAACATCCATAAATCCTTACAAATTTGCACGTTTATAATATTATTAGGATATAATATGATCGCTTGAATGATAGAGGGAAATGGAAGAAGATCACATGTTGTGCCGACCCCACATAACATGGGAAAAGGGCAGGAAGATGATGATATGATCGCTTGTTCGATCCAGACCAAAGCGTCCGATCTGCGATCGGTTCATCATATCGCGTCTTTAGAACCAGTGTAGTGAATGGGTTAAAGTGCGCCTCATTTAGTGCACTTACACAATATGACACATAATGCTTATGCTAAGGAGACTGAAGGCAAAAGTTTAGCGTACTCCGAAGTCGTTATAGCTAAGATACTCATACAAGGGATGACCGCACTGAAAGGCTTAACTCAATTGCCCTGTTAACGCCTAATCAAGTCACTCCGAGCGCAACTGTTTAATAAACCAACAGATTAAGTAATAAGTATGTTATTAAACAATCCACAGCTAATCGCCTGTGGAAATGAGATGGAAAAAACTTTACGGAACAGCGATCGTGATAAGAGCAAGGGAGACAGGTTATTAATAAAACTGGTCAGTTTTTTGCGCAAGAGTCTGATAAGTTTCATAAAAAGGTGGTGGGCTTACTTAGCGCTTGGTTTTTTGTGATAACGTTCGGGCTATGAAAGCAGAGCAAATATATATTACTGGTACTCTTAGTTCGCCCTGAAATGAGATTTCGTGCGCGATGTACACAATCCTCATTTGTATTCACGCCCTGAAGTTATTGGACACACTTTATGAACTACATAATACATACGTAAGTTGGTCCTAATCAATAACAAATATTAGATTATCCTACCTAGGTAAGCACTTATACCTAAGACGTCAACGGTTTTCTTAAAAACCATTTTGGAAGGCCTTTCATTTGATACCCCACTCAATAAAATTAAATACATTTACTTTATTTTTTTTAACTTCGGAACTCGATAGGTATCTTTACAACCCCTTCACCTACTCATATGCTTCCCAGCAAATCTACATAGCTGAATCTCTAGACCTTCCAAGTTTCATGCAGATTGGATAAACGGTTCTTAAGTTATGCTCTAACATTACACAAACATACAACGCCAAATCGCCCTACTTGCGACTGAGATTTTGGCTCGCTTCGCTCGCTGAATCAATGAATAATGCCCGCCTTCCACTGCGAGCGGAGCGGGCTCCGTACGGACTCCGCTTAACTCGCAAAGGCTTTCTTCATAGGAGTGCTTCCACTGTGAATGATCGCAGATTTCAATACAATTTCAATCCGCTCAGATCATTAGCTCAGTTTCCGCTCATTACCCTTTTTTAGTGGAAGGCTGGCCTAAGATGTAAACTTACCTAAGTAGGTACAAAACACATTTGTTAGATTAAAATACAAGATAATCTAAAGTGTCCAAGGCCCTGCGCTTATCGGTTGATGACAGTTCCATGGCCCAACACAGATAAAGATTCAATCGAGCAAAAACAAAATGGCCGACCATTTTTTTTGCAATTTTATTTTTTACCAGTGTAACTCCGCGCAGCTACGGGTGTACAAATCTATACCTGTATATTAGCTGTCGCGCTAGCGACTTTCACTCAAAAAAACCCATAATAACTTTTACACCCTATTTTACACTTTTTAGAGGGTTATTTTGAAATATTCAGAAATACATATCCATTAATTTTGCATTTAAAGTATCCAGACCAATCGCACCCGTTAAAAAGTTCCCATACAAACATTGACCCCCCATTTGACCCCTTTTTGAAGGTTATATTGAAAAATCCTGAAACACGTGTCCATTCATTTAGCATTTACAGTACACAAACAAAGTTTCATGAAAATCGCTCCACGCGTTAAAAGTTTCATACTACCGTTTTCACCCTTTTGGATTTTTTTGAGTTGTGTGATTTGATTGAAACTCGGTTTAGATACCTTAAGTGAACGTAGTCGCGAGCGGGATAGCTAGTTATTATAAAACCATATTGCTTTCTTTTTTATCAACTGTTTTATAACCATCGATGTAAACTTCGATAATAACTGATTCACAAACGCTATCCTATCGAAGACGAAGTAGCTTCAGAGCAAGCGTCCTTACATCCAAATGGCGTGACTGCCAGGTTTGTTTGTGCTGCTTTTAGCGCATTCTATGGCTTTTTATTTGCAGGCGGGTGGTGCATAAGTTTGCATTGTTTATTTATTTTTATTTATTTTTTATATCCTCATTATTTTCAATATTTTGTACCTAATGGATTTCCTCCAAGTCACGCCTGAAATTACTGCTAAGGTTTTTAATTTTTCATGCCAACGTCTGTTCGTGGCCGTCTTTGTGTATATTTGTGTGTCATACATCGCCATGCTAAATTAAAAGCAAAATCGATTTATCGTCTGAGATCGATTTAAAATAGTAACTTTCTTATTTCGAGGACTTTTTTTGAAACTTTCCAATATTTGACAAATACTGAAAGGGACGGAAATATCTAGTACTTTCCCGCTAAAATATTATCTAATGAGCTTAACAACACAAATTCAAATATAAATTGGACACGTGTTTCGCTTCTCCACGAAGCATTCTCAGGACCATTGACTCCGCACTGATGTTGCTCCACCGAGCGCCGAAAGATAAGACTTCTCTTTCGGCTCTCTCTTTTGCTTCGTGGAGAAGAGAAAACACGTGTCGTGTCAAATAGAATTCTATTTGAGTTTGTGTTAAGCTCATTAGATAATAGTTTAGCGGGAAAGTACTAGATATTTCCGTCCTTTTCAGTAACGAAACAACTGTTAATTTGATATAATTCGATGAACATTCGTTTCCGATGATATCGTTTTCTTTTTGCGGAGTTAACATCTGGATGAGAGAGGTCTAAGATCTAATATCCAAACATCGATAGTATCGTTAGTTGCCAGCTGTAACTCCACTTAACTCCAGTTACGATGTCTGATAACATTGAACTACCAATGTAATAACAACACGATCGATATGACGATACCTATTAACAGTTTAATCACTTTATAATTACCTATAAACCTCACTGATAAGATACTGATAAACTATTGGAAAGTATCTGCCCCTTTCAGAGCACTGGTGGTGTAGTGGTAGCACCCCTGCCTACCGATCCGTCGGGTTCAAACCTGGGGAATACCACGAATTTATAATACATTACCGAATTAGTATTACATTGTTATTTCGTAACATGACCTATGCAAATTGTATGGAAGTAGTGACGTTTCTATGATGGAATCGTTCTGGAAGACTTCGTGGTAAGGCCCCTGGTCGTACACCAATGAGTTTATCCATTATTGCTCTTAAACGGTGAAGGAAAACATCGTGCTCGGCGTACCCTAGAATGAAAATATTAGGTGTGTGTTCTTATAAGCGGCGATGGGCTAGCAATCTGTCGCGAACGGAGTACTAACCACTATGCAAAATGTGGGCATGTAAGAATAAGAATAAGAATAAGAATTTATTTGGCCAAATAACGCACACAGGGATAACAGATAAGAAATACAAAATCAGCTAAAGAAAATAATAGTACTAATATCTAATGACATCTACTATATAAAAGGATAAGTCCTGACTGATTTGAATAGATACAACGCACAGCCCAAACCGCCGGTCGTACAGACTTGAGATTTGGACGGTATGTTCGTCTTGGTATGTAGGCGAGCAATAAGACGGGATTTTGGAAATTCCACTTATAAGAGGGTGAAAAGGGCTAAAAACGGTTGTATGAAACTTTTTAACGCGCTGTACGATTTTCATGAAACTTTGTGCGTGTAATGTAAATACAAAACAAATCGCACGCTTAGTAATATACAGACCGAATACGAAATTTGTGAAAATTGAGCTCGATGAACTCACGGGCTCCTCGTAGCGCCATCTATGACTTAGGCACTAAATTACATCCAATTTGAATAGCTTTACCGACAATATTATACATCTGTCTCTTTCACACTGTCAGCTTTTTGCATTGGTGTTCAACATGACAGTGACGCATAGCATTTTACGTCAAACGCCGACGGGTAAACATGTGCGGATTTCATAAAAAAAAAGACCGATTAATATTTGAGTTTGTGTAACAGCAAAATCTGAGGTAAGTGGCATCATTTTTTTTTATAGAATGTTGACTGATTGATACATAAGTCGGTTTTTTACAAATTTTGACTAATAATTTAAGTTATTTTTAAATCTTAAGTCAGTTTACTTTTAAATCTCAGTGATTATTCTGTGTTTATTAATAGTTAGGTCTGTTTCTTATTCAGAACTATTAATATTTTTGAGGGTACTTTTGTGTCATTAAGAATTAAGTCGATATTTTACAAAAGTGTTTGTCGAATTTGCAGACAAGTTTTGATATCAGTCTGTATCATTTAAAAAAGTTTGTTTTTAGTAGATTTTGAGTCACAATATAACTGAATGTTCCTAAAGGAAAAAAATAACAGAATCTCATTATTTTGTATTATTTTAGAATGTCTTCGAGATCCAGGATGATATTGGACTTAGTCCAATCTCAAACTCATAAATCAGACCTTGAAGCTCCAATCGCCGCGGTAGAAGCTCATTCAGTCAACACTGAAAAAGATGATTGTGACAAATCTAACGACATAAATGATAATGATCGAGTGTCAACCGATGTTGTTGTAAGTTATTGAAGTTTTGCATTACCTACTGTTAATTTTTTTTCAGATTCTAATATTTTAAGTTTCATGTAAGTATTTGATTGCAGGTATTAGCAGATGTGACCAACAAACCAGAAAATCAGCGTTACGCGAATGCCGCAGATTTTTTCAATCAAATTGCAACTGCTTCTTACAAAAACATTGACAATCAGAAACATAATATCAGCCAGGAAAGGGATAGTGACGATAGCAGCTTTGAAGAAAGTGACGTGGACTTGAGTGACCAAGATCCAACTTACGAGCGACAAAAAAAAACTAAGAAAATGGCACCGGTTTATACACGGTCACGTAGCTCGTCATCAAGTTCAAACAGCTCTTCATCTTCTTCGTCATCATCATCTTCAGACAGTTCTGATTCTAGCAGAGAACTTGAACCAACAGAAAGACCAGAAACAGTTGCAATAGCAGAAGTGGATTTAGAAGCTCCTCAATCAACAGAAAGACCTGAGATAATATCAATGGAAAGAGACGAAACAAATGAAGAAGAAATTGAAATTAGCAAGAAAGGAAGAAAGCGCTCCAAGAACCCAGACAATTGGAAACAAAATAAAGCTAAAAAATTGCGGAATACTGGAAATGCATATGAAACTAAAAAAAAATCAACGACCGAAGCCCGTCAAATAAAGCCTCCATGTACTGAAAAATGCAGACTTAAATGCTTTGAAAAAATTACTCCTATTCAAAGAAAAAGTATTTTCGAGGCTTTTTGGAAACTCGGAAAAATTGATCCTCAGCGATCTTTCATAGCGTCATGTATGACCAACATTACGCCTAAATACCGCTACACAAATGCCATGCGTCCAAGACAATTTAACAAGGCTTTCCATTTTGTACTAGAGGGCAAATCGATCCGGGTCTGCAAAACGTTTTTTATGCGAACGTTAGATATAACTGATCGTGTAATACGTACTGTAAAAGACAAGACAGATCATAATGGTTTTCTGGCAAATGACTTAAGAGGGAAGCACACCAATCATAAAAAAACTGATGAAGCAATATTATTGGATATTAGAAAGTTTATAAACACCATACCAAGGATCGAATCCCACTATACGCGGCAAACTTCATCTCGCGAGTATATAGATGGCGGAAAAAGTATTGTGGACTTATACAAGGACTTCAAAGATGAACGAGAAAAAAACAATAAGCCTGTTATAAAATATTGCACATTTTATAAGGTGTTTACAGAACAATTTAACATAGCATTTTTCTGCCCTCGAAAAGACCAATGTGACTTTTGTCTACAGTTTCAAAATTCAACCTCTGAACAGAAAAGTGTTATTCAAGAAAAATTTGATGCCCATTTGGAAGAGAAGAGTCGGAGCCGCCAAGAAAAATATAATGACCGCTGTAACATAGATTCTAACAACAAGGTTCTCGTGTTTGATCTTCAAGCTGTTTTGCAATCACCAAAAGGCGATACATCAGCCTTCTATTATAAATCAAAACTGAATAGCTACAACTTCACGATCACGCTTCTCAACAAGAAAGATGACGGTCAAACAAAAAATGCATACAGTGATGTACATTGTTTCTTCTGGAATGAAACAGATGCAAAACGCGGGGCCAATGAAATTGGTTCTTGCTTACTAAAGTGTTTCGAAAAACTATCTTCAGAATCAAGTGACGATGATGGCTTGAACCTAATTTTGTACTCAGATAACTGCTGCGGGCAAAATAAGAATAAATTCATGGTAGCGCTTTACCTATATGCAGTGACTCACCTAAATATCAAATCAATAACACACAAATTTCTAATAAAAGGACACACTCAAAACGAAGGCGATAATGTGCATAGCCTAATTGAGAAGGAAATTAAAAAAAATCTTAAATCAGGACCCATTTACTGCCCTCATCAATATGTAACCATCATAAAAAATGCTAAGAAAGCCGGAAAGAAGTTTCATGTACACGAACTTACATTCGAATCGTTTTTTGACTTGAAAAAGCTGCAAGAAGATTGGGGGTACAACTTTAACAAAACTGTGAATGGCAATAATGTGATATGGAATGACATAAAAATGATCAAAGTCCTGAAAAATACACCCTTCTCATTTTTTGTTAAGAACTCTTACATGGAAGAACAATTCACAGAAGTTTGTGTACGAAACAAACGCAAAAAAATGTTGCTTTTGTCAGAGATATTATTAGGGAACGCATATACTGGGAAACAGAATTTAAATGAAAATAAAAAAAAAGATCTAAAAGAGTTGATTGATAAAAATTTGATACCAAATTTCTACGCAGATTTTTATAATCCGATGCTGTAGTAAGAGTAAGATGTCTGTAGTTTGATTTTGAAACTAAATGGAAAGTAAAACTTAATAAGATTAGCCAATAACCTAGCAATCATATAATTGTGTAATCTTCTAATGGTGTAAGAAGAATAAATATGGTATAAGTTGATTATTTAGAAACTGTCAATTTGAGGCTGATTAGTTAATTAATAATTATAGAGTTGTAGAGAAGATGACTTTAATAATTTGATTGATCTCATTCTTATTGTAAGGATTGAAATAGTGATTTAACGAATTAATAGATCTTAAGTTTAAGTATAGTTATGATTATGTAATCATGCCATCGTGATATTTGTAACCTTATAAGGTTTTTATAACTGTTTAGATACTTTTATGCCGATTTCAAACATTTTTGAATCGTACAATTTCCTGAATAAAACGCACTTTCAATTTAAAAACAATAAAGTTTTTATTCCTACAATGTCCGAAAGCATAATAAGGCTAATAAGTTTGGTTTAAAATTAATATAATACAGACCTAATATAAATTGGGTCACAAACGGTTTTAGTTTATATAATTACTTTTTGTAATAGTCTGACCTATTTCATTACAATATTTTGAAATATAAAAACTAAATATTAAATATTCATAAAAATTATAACAATAATAATAACTTGACTAAGCAGTTCATCCAATATAATAATATTAAAATTTCATTTCGTGTTGTTAATTATTTCGAGAGATATTAGCAAATAACTAAGCCAAGGCATATTTTTGAAACGTTTTTTGCCATTTCCCAAAAAACTACTTTTTTGAGTTTAGTCAGTATCATACTAAGCGTGCGAAATGTATACGTGTTTCGAGATTTTTCAATATAATCTTTAAAAAGGGGTAAAATGGGGGCTCGATGTTTATATGGGAACTTTTTAAGGGGTGCTACGATCGGTCTGAATCTTGGTTAGGATACTTTAGATGCAAAATGATGTAAAACGTATATCTTGATTTTACAAAATAACCCTCCCAAAAGGGTTAAATGGGGTGTCAAAGTTTTTTCGACGAGTGGTGTGATTTGTTTGAAATACTGTTTGTTTTAGTATGTAGGCGCCCACTAAGACGGGATTTTTGGAAATTCCACTTTGAAGGGGGTGAAACGGGCTAAAAATGTTTGTATGAAACTTTTTAACGCGCTGTACGATTTTCATGAAACTCTGTTTGTGTAATGTAAATACAAAACAAATGTATATGTGTTTCGAGATTTTTCAATATAACCTTTAAAAAAGGGTAAAATGGGGGCTCAATGTTTATATGGGAACTTTTTAAGGGGTGATACGATCAGTCTGAATCTTGGTTAGGATACTTTGAATACGAAATAATTTAAAACGTATATCTGGATTTTTCAAAATAACCTTCCAAAAAGGGTTAAATGGGGTGTTAAAGTTTTTTCGATGAGTCGTGTGATTTGTTTGAAACTCGGTTGAAATACTTAATAGGCAAAATAAATCGACACACATTTAAGGGTTTTCGAAAATAACTCTCACAAAGGGAAAAAAGGGGTATCAAAGTTAATACCCATAGGACTTTTTGACGAGAGGTGTGATAGTAGTTTGAAACACAAATTAGATAAATACATGAATTGCAAAATAAATGGACACTATTGGTTTAAATACACTACATAGGAAATAGAAGAAAAAAGAGGGGAGTAAGTGAAAGAGTTTTTATATTTGGGTACGCTGTTTAAAAGAGATGAAAAACATGATGACGATATTGAAAGGAGAGTGAATGCTGGAAATAGTGTGAATGGGGCACTTTACACATTTATGAGCAGTCGGGTCGTGTCCAAAAAGGCAGGTCTGGCTGTGCACGGTGGAGTGTTAGCACCGATATTGATGTATGGTAGCGAAAGTTGGGTATGGCAGAAGAAGCATCAGAGTAGAATAAACGCAGTGGAAATGAGAGCTCTAAGAAGTATGTAAAATAAATAAATAAATAAATAAATAAATAATGCTGGACAATCCACACAGCATCATCTAGCCCCAAAGTAAGCTACTCAAAGCTTGTGTTATGGGTACTAGATAACGGATATATTTAATACATTATATACATAGATAGATATATTTTTTTTATTATACATAGAAAACACCCAGACCAACGGAACAAATTTCTGCAAATCTTACACAAATTTGTTCCGCGGCGGGAATCGAACCCGTAACCTCTTGCGTCGCAGACGGACTCTCGCCCGCTGCGCCACTGAGGTCGTCTATGTGTGGTTTAACTTTGAATGATAGAGTGAAGAATAGTGTGATAAAAGAATGTTGTGGAGTGGAAGAAGACGTAGTGATGAAAATTGAGAAGGGTATGCTAAGACGATTTGGGCATGTAGAAAGGATAGACGAAAGGAGATTGACGAAACAGTTGTAAAAGGAGAGTGTGATTGGGACAGTTCGAAGGGGAAGACCTCGGCGTACGTAGGTACCTCAATCAAATTGGGGACGTTTTAGAGAATGGCCAGGTCCAGAGTACCCTAAACCGACGCGCATGTATTAAGAATTTAATGAGAGTGAATGAAGCAAAAGAAGTATGTCAGGATCGTAGCAAGTGGAGATCCGTGGTCTCTGCCTACCCCGTCGGGAAACAGGCGTGATTTTATGTATGTATGTATATAGAAAAAGACGGGTTGGTTAGAACACTTATAACTCCAGAACGGTTTTTGTGGTTTTTGATTTGTTTTATACAAAACATGAAACGCGGACGAAGTCGCGGGCGACCACCTAGTCTTAAATAATTAAATAAAAAAATTAGGAAGACTTACATATAAGTAAGTACTAACATGCAAATAAAAATTAAAATAATGGCATGTGCCAAGTATCATGTTTGAACGTGCCTCTGACTGCCCTCTTTAGATATCCTCAAAAAGATCTAAGTAACTAGAGATCTGAGAAGATATCTACCGAGCCTGGGGATTACAGTCAGCGAGTGTGTGCGTTGGATATACTACAAAATAGATCTATTTTGTAGTGTATACAGTACTAAAGGTTGTTGTCATAGCCACTGTTAAAAACTTATGGAAAATGCCATAACTACCAAATCGATTGGTCACACTTTGACCTGTTAAGTTCTAATAACTGTGTAATTTGGTTTAACGAAACATTACTGCAGGTTCGATAAGAAATTAGTACATGGACTACCTGTTTTTTTACCACTACACCACCAGTGCTACATCCAAATCTATATATATAAAAATGAATTGCTGTTCGTTAGTCTCGCTAAAACTCGAGAACGGCTAAACGGATTTATCTTATCTTGGTCTTGAAATGTTCGTGGAGGTCTAGGGAAGGTTTAAAAGGTAAGAAAACGTATATTACTTACTTAAAACGCACAGACGAAGTCGCGCGCGGGTCAGCTAGTTTATAAATATAATAAAGTAATAGAACCGGTATGTCTGTACATCGAATAATATCAAAGTAATGTAAGTTTGATATTTCGTACAATGATCTATGCAAATTGTATTGAAGTGTTACTTCAAGGTTGATACATGATGGTTTGTAAGACCCCTTGTGGTAAGGCCCCACGCCACACTAGTCAGTGTTTATGTTACGCAAAATGTTACGGAACTTGTTTTGGGACACTTTGCAACGTTGTCTCAATACGTAGATAGAAAGAAAGTCAACATTTTTTGATTCAGTAAAATCACAGGGATAATTTTTAATCGTCTTACACACTAGGTGAGTCTTGGTGCCTAGGTGCCAATTCCAGTCCTATCCCTAGTCAGAGAAGAACTGACAAAAACTCGCTGGGCCCTAGCGCTTTTTTTGTTGCGCGTTATGTTTCGCAACAAAATGTCCCCTAGCGTATCTGAGGCTTAAGCCATGGTATTCCAGCAGAGGCCGCGATTTAATGAATTTTAAAATCATCTGAGACATGGAAAATAGCGTTAAACATTCTGAAAAATATATATATATATTACTTCCTTAAGGCCAGAATACTAGTCACACTATTCCTTACGTAAAAGTTACAAAAAAAGTGACATAGGTCCGTATAGCAACGCGGATCTCCGCGGAATCAGACATAGCACGAAGCGAAATACCCAAATGACAAGTACGTAGAGTGCGACATGATAATATATGGCTGCTCTGAATTACGTAACAAAAGCGACAATTTATAAAAAACATAAATATGTTCAAGTAAATAGCTTATTTCAAAAAAAGGGCTGGGTTGATTTGTTTCAAATTAACTGATTTTCATTCATGTGAAATAGAAATTCAAAATACCTTACTGCTCTGGATAAATTAGGGAATTTCTGAATTTTCAGAGGTGTTTTTGACATGATTTTTAACCAAGGTTTTCTAACTAATTCGTGTTTTAGCTCCGGTTGATTTATCACTTATATCCTTGAGTATCGTGTAGTTCAATTTCAATGTAATCTATTAAGCGGTAATAGAATGATTAGGGTTGCAATACTTGCAATTTTCAAAATGCTGCGCCTTAATTATCATACCACCTTATATATATCACCTTATTTTAGATCTAATCTAGTCAAAGTCGCAATCAGTTACAAAATCTAATAAACTTCACTCGCTAAAAAAAAGTCCCAAATTTACCCCCTTTTTGTATTTGTTTTTTCAATATTACTAATAACATAACTAAACTACTGACATTTTACATATTTTTTTTTTGTAGTAAACTAAAGAATAGAACTATTTCTTAACGAATTCGCAGAGTTCATAGATTAGTTACATAGGAATTTTGTAAAGTCGGCACTCCGCTAATACTTACATTGAATATTGCAAAAGTTGGCAAAGTACGAAAGTCGGCACTCGGCGCCAACATCGTTTAACTTGATAAAATTATTTTCATAATTACTATGATTAAATAACTACAAAATATATAAGCGTGGAGGCTTGGTGGCACGGGACAGCGCCTAATGTCTACTGCTGCTGGCATACCTGGCCTTAAGACTCATCGACCCGGGTAAAGTGAGTCAAGGTCGTAACCCACAGGGTAACAAAGATTCGCCAGCGAAAGATCTACGTAGCCGTTACTCAGATAAAACTACAGTTACTTCATGACCTTCTGCGACCTTGGAGGTCACTACGCCCCGCAGGGGTTCACATAAACGAAGCGCAAACATTATTAAAACGCCCTCATTTGAGAACCTCATTTAGAAATAGGCAAGATCGGACCTTTTTTTAAATTAAATTAACGAAGTAATTTATACACCAATCAGCTCATAGCAGGTTTTTTAACTTAAGAGAAGAACATCTAACCCTTGTTTAAAATATTTTACTTGTAACCTAATTTTAGAAGTCGTTTAAAAAGTATTTATTATAAACATTATAATAATATAAGTTGACCAGGTTGAACCCACGACCGACCTTCGGATCGTGAAGCAGGGTTGCTACCACTACACCACCAGCTTCTCTTACTACCCATATGATATATTCGAAGGTGGTATCTAGAGATCTGAGGAGTTGTCTACCAAACCTGGGGATTACAGTCGTGATCATGATTCAACCCACACGTGTTTCAGATATATGATTCAATGGATTTCCATTGATATATTCTCATGTGGTTATGTTGTGAGCTGATGATTCCATTGTCTTCCACAGGTCCGGGGAGGCAGCACAGGAGTTCCACCACCATCGGCTCCCGTTATAGAGGAGAAACGGTCACCCTTGCAGCCACAGCAGCAGGGCAGGGCTCAGCCACCGCCTCCAGGTATTCACCAGACTTCTTTCTCGTTGAAGATTGGGGGACTTTGATATTCAAATATTGTCTAGTAATAAGAGACAAAGGCCAGGGGCCTCACCACGAATTCATAATACATTACCGAATTAGTATTACATTGTTATTTCGTACCATCGCCAATGAAAATTTTATTTAAGTAGTGTTGCTTCAAGCTTCATATGTCACGTTTCATTTCATCAAACGGAATCATTCTGGATGACTTCGTGGTAAGGCCCCTGGTCAAGAGTACCCTATACCGACGCGTATGAAATGATAGAATGTAATGAGAGTGAATGAAGCAAGAGGTATGTCAGGATCGTAGCAAGTGGAGATCGGTGGTCTCTGCCTACCCCGTCGGGAAACAGGCAGGGTTTTATGTATGTATGTATGTTTGTTATGTCTAGTAATACACTTCACTCAAATTGATATTTTACCGTTATTTTAAAAACGTTTTTAACCTTGATTTTAGAGCTCGTCTTTCAAGCTGATAGCATGAAGATGGTGCAATAAAAGATTGGTTGATAATAAGTTATTTCACGAAGGGTACATTTAAAGTTAACTAATATTTTATGAATGAACTAGCCGTACCCGCGACTTCGTCCGCGATAGCTCGCGCGATCTCTACCCCTACCTTTTCATGGCATAGTAAAAACTACGTGGCACTATGTTTATCATTAAAATACTTAAAAATGAAAAAAAAGGCGGTCACCCATCTGATAACAGACAACGACCAGCGTTGCCATACAAACTTTCAACCTTTAATTGTGACCTTTCAACCTTCAATACCATCTATGATTATTTTTCAAAAAAAAGTAGCCTGTGTCCTTTCCTAATGCAAAGTGCGTACGCCAGCTTAAGATGAGCTGTACGTTCAAAGGTTCCTGTTCCTTCCGAGGTTCAAGTTATTTGGACCTAATATTGAAAGTTGTGATGTCTGTATTTTCTAAACTATAAAACCGATGACCTTGACATTTTTACGGAACAATCCTTAAAGTACCTGCTTTCGAACAAAAAAAGAATGAATGAAATCGAACTACGCGTTGATGAATCACAGCTAAGTACGCATTTTGACTTTCATCCCCTCTCCCAAGGGAACCGTGCTGAATTTCAGGATAAAAAGTATCCTATGTCCTACCTCGTAGTATGAACTCAAACCGTGCCAAGTTTCATTTAATTCCATTCAGTAGTTTCGGCGTGATGCTCAGCCAAGAAACAGACAGACAGATAGACAGACAGACAGACAGACAGACAGACAGGCAGACAGACAGACAAAAATGAAAAAAACTACAGTTTTGGTTTCAGTATCGATAATAGAGTGCCCTCCAAAAAAAATTTTCAAAATATCTTCGATGTACAGAATTTGACCTGTTACAGTTTTATTATAAGTATAGATATAGATGATATATAATGATATAATATGATGCGAATGTTGAGATGGATGTGTGAAGTGACAAGGATGGATAAAATAAGGAATGAGTATATTAGAGGAAGTCTGAAAGTGGCACCGGTGACGGAAAAGATGAGGAGTAATAGATTAGCGTGGTATGGGCATGTTATGAGAGGTGAATGTCATGAGGAGAGTGTTAGGTATGAATGTGGATGGATACACGGGGTAGAGGTAGGCCAAAGAAAATATGGATGTAGTGTGTGAAAGATGACATGGATAAGAAAGGAGTGAGTACTGAGATGACGAATGACAGAGGGAAATAGAAAAAGATCACATGTTGTGCCGACCACTCATAACTTGGGGAAAGGGCAGGAAGAAAAGAAGATTGTTGAACAAGATTTGTTGCGAACAATGACGAAAGTGTGAACAATGAGGATCATGACTCCTGGCTGATACAAACTGTTTTGTACAGAACCTGTGGTGTTGGAGCGACCACCGCCTCCGAAGCCAGCCATCGTGAGGGCGCCAAAACAAGCCAGAGTCAACGTGAAGGTAAAAATTCAGCGTTCGTACAATAGTCAATAATTATTTTTTCAGTAATATCATAGGGATCATTTTGAATCGTCTTACATACTAGGTGAGTCTTGGTGCCAATTCCAGTCCTATCCCCAGTCCGAGAACTGACAAGAAACTCGCTGGGCCCTAGCGCTTTGTATGATCCTTGTTAATTTTGTTAGGGACACCTAGCAGAGTTGAAGCTGATTCTTCCCACATAATGTATACTCAACGTGACCATTTATTTTTTTACTCAAAACGGGACATCGGTTTATTTACTATCAGTTTTCGTTTCCTTTCAGTTGGTTATCAATGCTAACAAAAAAATACATTTAATGATCTTCAATCAGAAAATTACGTCCATCTACTTATAATTATATTTCTTAGAGGTACAAATTTGTTTCTGGTGGTGTAGTGGTAGCACCCCTGCCTCACGATCCGAAGGTTGTGGGTTCAAACCTGGTCGTGCACCAATGAGTTTTTCAATTTGAAAAATTTATGTGCCCAATGCCAGTGCTCTTAAACGGTGAAGGAAAACATCGTGAGGAAACCGGCATACCCTAGAACCAAAAATTCGAAGGTATGTGCCATAGGTTAGTATTCTTATAAGCGGCGATGGGCTTGCAACCTGTCACGTACGGAATACTAACTACTGTGCAAAATGTGGGCATGTACCAAATGTCATATTTGGACGTGCCTCTGACTACCCTCTTTAGATATCCTCAAAGATCTAAGTAACTAAAGACCTGAGAAGGTATCTACCGAGCCCGGGGATTACAGTCGTGATTACAGTCGTGATCATATTATATTACAAATTTGTTTCAATAAACCTGGTGATGCCTTTAAATAAGAACAATATCCTTGGCACGTTTTTTTTATGTTCACCTTAGTTATCAACATGGCCTTCAGAACTTTTTCGCGCGATTTCGGAAAACGGGACTATTTTGCTTCCCGGAGCTTTGTTTGGGTCAACGGGACAAACAATCAAAAAAGGGGATAGTCCCGTTCAAAACGGGACGTATGGTCACGTTATGAACTAGGCGACTCTCGCGCAACTTCGTCTGCGCGTTTTAAGTAATATATATTTTTTTCCTGTTTTTGCAACATTTTTTATCGATGCTCCGTTTCTATCGGTCGTAGCGCAGCGTGATGTTATATGCCTTCCATAATTTTATTTTAATTATAATTAATTCTCTCGACGACGACTTCTGTGGCGCAGTGGGCGAAAGTCCGCCTGCGACGTAAGAGGTTGCGGGTTTGATTCCCGCCGCGGCACAAATTTGTGTACGATCTGCAGAAATTTGTTCCGTTGGTCTGGGTGTTTTCTATGTATAATAAAAATATATCTATCTATGTATTGTATATAACGTATTAAATAATATCAGTTATCTAGTACCCATAACACAAGCTTTGAGTAGCTTACTTTGGGGCTAGATGATGCTGTATGGATTGTCCAGCAATATTTTTTTTTTTTTTTTTTTTTCGATAAATGTTCTATACAACACCACAATAATATTTCAATTCGAACCAGTAGTTCCTGAGATTAGCGCGTTCAACCAAACAAACTTTCAGCTTTGTCTTATCAGTATAGATTAGAGATGCAACGGATATTCGGTTACTATTCGGTGTCCGGCCTGACCGGTCGTTCCTTTGCTACTCGGTATCCGGTTAATAACCATACGATGTTTTCCATCACTTTTTAATAAATAAAACAAAGCGCACATAGTATTTTCGAATGGAAATACATAATTCGAACCCACGATCTTGGATTGAAAGGAAAGGGAGCTGCCACTACACCACCAGTGCTGTCGCGCTAAGGTAAGACTAGCTTATATTTTATTATTATCACGCGGTTATTAATCATTGAATTTAAACCGTTGTTTACCGGTTATGCAATGATTAATAAATAAATAAATACGAATAAATAGTTTTTTACCGGCTACGTAAAGATCAACAAATAAAAAACGATAAAAATTGTTTTTTACCGGCTACGTAAAGATCAACAAATAAAAAACGATAAAAATTGTTTTTTACCTGCTATGCAATGTTCAACATAAAAAAATAAAAACCAATAAACGAATAAATATAAATAAAACCTTTAAAAAACTTAAGCCGGTTACGTAAGAAATGTTGATAAATAAAAAGCGTTTACCGAAGTTATGCAACAGGTACCAGCTATAGTAGGTGCCTATTTGTGTTTAATTTTTGTAATTTTCTGCCTACATAGAGATATAAAAACTCGCGGCTTGCTATTGGATAATAGCCGTTGTACCGGTGTGATAAGGTTCGTTTTTGATGTGAGTTGAAAACGTAGACTTACTGCTCGCAATGACGTGTCGGCGGTATAATCGAGCTTACTGTGGCCAAGGTTTAAGAAAATGTGAGATTTTTTATTTATATATTTTTATCCCAATGCTCTTAAACGGTGAAGGAAAACATCGCGAGGAAACCGGCATACCCTACAACTGAAAATTTGAAGGTGTGTGTCATAGGTTAGTATTCCTGTATGCGGCGATGGGCTTGCAACCTGTCACGTACGGAATACTAACTAATGTGCAAATGTGGGCATGTGCCAAGTATTATGTTTGGACGTGCCTCTGATTACCCTATTTAGATATCCTCAAAGATTTAGTAGTAGAGATCTGAGGAGATATCTACCGAGCTTGGGGATTTCAGTTGTGATCATGACGTTTACTAATAATACTAACTTTTGACACACACCTTCGAGTTTTTAGTTCTAGGAAGTATGCCGTTAGAGGAAGTCTGAAAGTGGCGCCTGTTACTGAAAAGATGAGGAGTGCTAGGTTAGCATGGTATGGACACGTGGTGAGGAGGGATGAAAACCATGTCACCAAAAGAGTTATGAGTATGAGTATGAGTGTGGATGGGTGCGCAAGTAGAGGAAGAAGTGGTTTGATTGTGTGAAAGATGATATGAATGTAAGAAGAGTTGATTCAGAGTTGACGAATGATAGGAGTGAGTGGAAGGAGAAAACATGTTGTGCCGACCCCACTTAGCGTGGGATAAGGGCAGGAGAATGATGAATAAAATTAAAACTTTTTAGATATTACTAGTTCCGTTTTTTTATAGACCACTAAAATGTGGAATTTATATAAAAGATACCGCTGATAATTTATATAAAGAGTGGAGACCGCGGCTCGGCAAACGTAGTGTAGGACGCCCTCCGGCTAGGTGGAGTGACGATCTGCGAAAGGCTGCTGGCGGAGGCTGGATGCGTCGAGCTGAAGACAGGGCGCAATGGCGCTCATTAGGGGAGGCCTATGTCCAGCAGTGGACTGCTATAGGCTGATGATGATGATGATGATATAAAAGATAATCACAACAGCCGCATAACAACATGTTTACCTCGTTATCCATGAATCAGTCGCCGCTAATGCGTATTGAAATAGTCCAACCTATTATCCCATTCTGTCTCGACTTTGTCCCTGAGTTTTCCGGAACAATGGTCATCGTGCTCGCCGGCCGCTGCGCAAAAACACGTTTCCATACGAATAATACGTGTCGAGTTTATTATTGTTTTATGAATAGTGATGTTCTATATCGATTATTTTGCGATCGATAATACTGTGGCCGTGACCTCGGGAGATTAGATGGCTGAATGTCAATCAATTTTGTGGCTATTTTTATCATATCTGCCTGTTTTCACCCGACTGAAGCAAAGCTGTAGCTCAATCGGCTGGACAGATTTTGACAAATTAGGTGTCATTGGATTCGTCTGGATTACAAGAGTGATATAGGCTATAAAAATGACAAAAAATCTTATATATGGCAGCTGTAAAATTCTATTTTCAGTTACATTCAGTAGGGCTTTTTATTTTTTTGCAATAAGCACTAGTTATAAAGAGTGAATGTATTTATATTGAACGAGTATTTAATCTGTTACTAAGCTATTATTAATTTAATGGTAAAAGAATGTCGGAAGAATTCTAGTCTTCTAATGACGTTTACGTAGGTAATTTGTTTTTTTTTCATAAGAATTGAATTTTATAACTTTTGTAACATTTTAAATTAGAAGTCTTGGTAAATGCAATTGGAATGCAGTAATTAATCACGAAGTAGTATGATGGCGTCGTCCCAATTTAGTCTTGACCTAACGCACTGATTTTATTTTATTTCGCTCTAATTACAATTTAAGAATGAGAATTGAATATTTCGTTTACTAAAATAGCCACGCCAATATAAACGTGAGTGGACATTAGATTCATTTCAGAATGCGTGTCTTGTTAGTTACTCGTTCTGAATTTAAACTTCATTCAAACGTATTAGAAACCTAAAACGTTGTCTACGACGTGATGTGCGCGATCAAATAATCGACTCGTTCCAACTCATTAATCGTTTAATCCGATTCAAATCACGTAACCGTGTCACATCACTACGTCAGTGCTCCGACCAGTCGTGCCGCGGACGGTCGCGCGTTTCTCGCACGAATTTAAATTTGGAATTCATTATTTTTTTTTAATTTATTCTCATTATTTCGGCTACCTGTGCTCTATTTTCGATAAAAGTGTCAGTTTCGTGAACACTGAACGATTGGATTGACGTTTCGTTAGTGCTTATCAACCGGTGTTTTATGTATGCTGTGTGTATGATTTCTGATTTGTTCTGGTGACAAATATTGTGCATATTTCTCGCAGTGTTTATAAGCGCATTTTTTGTGTTTTATCAAGATTATTCGTGCGTTACGTCTTGTTATCAATTGTTTTTCGTTCAACTGTTACAATATGCGATTAGCGTTATAATATTGGCTACAGATAAGGCTATGTAGCACAATTCATTGCAATAGCCGGAGAATACCTGATTTTATCATTACACTCGACATTTTAACGAACATTTTTACGACTTTATTTATATTTTTTATTATTCTAGACATTCCTTTCTGCAGTCGCAGTATGCGGCTGTTATAAATAAAAAAATATATATGAGAAGGCGTTTCGAATGCGTTCGCGTCCTTATGTCAACTTTTAGCTTAAAAAATTGAATACTATTATTCCGGCTTTATCTCCGGTCATGACATTGGCCGGGCAGCTGAATCGCCACTAGACTTGACCAGCCATACATTCTTACAAACTTTCGCGTTTATAATATTAGTAGGATGGTACGAAATATTAAAGTTACATTACTTTGATGTTGCCCGAAAAGTTAGTGGTAAGGCCAATGGTCTCCACTGACTACAATCTTGTTATTACAGTTGTTGTTACCCTTCAGTAGTAAACAATCGGATGTAAATAACATTAGAGTTATTATTATCACAAGGTTCTAATAACGTTCGATATTATATTAGTCGAGCTATGCCAATTATTGCGTGCAAGGTTTATTGGAAGCATTTAATCATCCTACTAATATTATAAACGCGAAAGTTTGTAAGAATGTATGGATGTATGTTACTCTTTCACGCTGAATCGGCTAAATGAAATTTGGCACAGAGATAAATTATAGTCTGGAAGAACACATAGGCTACATTTTATCCCGGAAAAATGTACGGTTCCCGTGGGATAGGTTTGTTTTTGTTTTTCAAGGTACCACGCGGGCGAAGCCGTGGGCAGAAGATAGTTAAGTATAATACTAGTAGTTCGCCCCGAACTGAGATTTCGCGCGCGATGTATACAATCCCCATTTGTATTCACGCCCTGAAGTTTTAGACACACTTTATGTACTACTTACATACATACATGGTGCCTATGCCTATGTAAGTAGGTCCTAATCACAAACAAATATTTGATTATCCTACCTAGGTAGGTACTTATACCCGTGCTAAGACGTCAGTGGTTTTCTTAATTTAACTTTTTTCGTTATATTTCAAAAACTATCCATCCTACAATAAAAATAAAAACCATTTTGGACTGTAAAAATAAAGCCCTTTCTTTTGATACCCCACTGAATAAAATTAGTTAAAAGTTAAAAGTTTTTTTCTACTTTGGAACCTTATATTTTTACAACTCCATCACCGATTAAGCTCCTAATAATGCTTCCTAGCAAATCTACAGAGCAGAATCTTTAGACCTGCCAAGTCACGCGCAGATTGGATTAACGGTTCTTAAGTTATGTTCTAACAAACATACAACGCCAAATCGCCCTACTTGCCACTGAGAATTTCGCTCGGTTCGCTCAATCAACTATCAAAACCCGTAAGTATCTTGATCCTTTGATCACGCTGTATAAAAGAACCAGTGACAAATAAAACAGTGTGGAGTACTATCTTAAGTGAGCATTACTGTTCGTGGGAGTGGCTTTGTTTATTAAACGACATGATTCATCACAATCCTTGTCCCGACACTCAAATTGCCATGTCGGATGACATTTCAATAACGCAGGATGACTTTTGGGTTTTTGGATGCACAAACACACCATAGGCAAAACCGCATGGTTGTTTTTAACAAAGTTGTCAATAAGCGGCCGACTCCAAGAGTTAAAATTAGAAGCTGGCATCTAACCAAATAGTTTAAACCATAATATAGATTACAAGCTTCCTCCAGCGGCTTCGTTCGCAAGGTAACTACATAAGATATAGCCTATGATCATCTTGAAAGTGCATTCTCAACATTGGTGAAGGAATTTTCAAAATAGTTATGGAGATCACTTCCTACATACAAACAAACAAACTTTAGGTACCTTTTTATAGTATTAGTGTAGATTGTCACATTGTCTCGTCTGAGCATCAGCGTTCTACTCTAGGAAGAGAAGACAAACTAACATTAGTGAAGATAAAAGTGTAGTTGTATTTGGCCAAATCTCACATTAACGCCAAAGATTACGGATGTGAAGACGTAACATCAATTTGATTTGGACGAACAAACATGACATTTGTCGTTACAATATATCATTTTGTCTTCTCTTATGTAGTGAAAACGTTGTCTACTTGGAAAAGAGGGGTGGGGGGGAGATTACCAATAATCGCTCCTTAACATAATATTTAGCATTTCCATTTGAGCGCTTCCTTCAGAAGACACGTTAAGCTGTCAGTACCAGCTTTAAGTTTTTAGACCAAGATTGGAGGCCTTACTTTTATGACCGCACTGAATGTTGCTTAGCTCGTTTTATATAAAACCATGAGCGATCACGTGTCACGTGACAATTCTATTCTAATCTCATGTTTTCGTTTAGTTTCTATCTCAAGGTCCACTAATTTCGGAACGGGCGGTGGAAACTGAACCGTATTTTGTAGGTAATTGAGTTGCAAGTGAAACATAGTTTGTGCACGCGTTGGAATTTGTAATTGTTATTGTTGAAATCTAAATTAAATAACTCATTAGACGATAGACGAGACAATCAAACACAATAGTTAGTATTTTTTCCAAAATTAATTACCCTATTAAACCCTGATTAAAAGCTCTTCAGACAATATCAAAGTTATCGTACCATGTACTATAAAAATTGTATTGAAGTATTGTTACTTCAAGCTTGAAACATGATGGTTTGTAAGAGATAAATGATTGATTCAGGCGTGACTTTGAAATCCATTACAAATAGTGAAAAGGACGGAAGTAAAGTTAAGTTGACTTCTCTTTCGGCGCTCAGTGGAGCAACACCAGTGCGAGCGAGTCAACGGTCCTGAGGATGCTTCGTGGAGAAGCGAAACACGTGGCGAATTTCTATATGAGTTTGTGTTGAAGCTCATTAGATAATAGTTTAGCGGGAAAGTACTAGATATTTCCGTCCTTTTCAGTATTTGGTTTGTAAGAGCTTGTGGTAAGCCCCTACTCATTGTAACATATCAAAATTCATAATTTCATCAACGCCGATTTATTATGGCCAGATAACATTTTCGCAAGCGTCCATTCATTTCGTAACTTTATTTCGTTTAAACTTATTACATGGTTACACAAGTTTAGAATCGACTGTTGACCTTTTGGGATTGACATTACAATTTTGTACCATGCGAACTAAATTTTAAAGCGTTCAACCAAAACAAAAAAATAAACTCTTCAGCTTATAATCTACTAGCTTCCGCTCGCAGCTTTGCTCGCGAAGTACCTACATAAAATATAGGCTATGTTACTCAGGGATATTGTAGCATTCTAATGGTAAAAGAATTTTTGAAATTGAACCAGCAGTTTTTGAGTTTATTCGTTACTGCTTCGGACTGCTAGTATTAAAGTATAGATATTGAACCCTAAAAACAAACGGTTTCTCTATGCAAGTTCAAGAAAGTTCACCTTATAACCGTCAATAACCGTGTCACGCCATCTGGTTGTACGTATGCAAGTTGTTATCATAAATTCTCACAAATTGCAACACTATGCCAGTCGGCCATTCCACAGACCAATACACTCATGAATATGGTAACATTTTGTTAAAACTTTTGGATTTCCTCGCAGTTTCGTTTACTTAAACGTCCACCACTGTCCGTCCATCTGACGGTTTGTCTATCTGTCTGTCTGTATATCTCTCTGTCTGTCTGCCTGTCTGTCTGCCGTCTGTCTTCTGTCTGTCTGTCTGTCTGTGTGTCTGTTTGTCTGTTTGTCTATCTGTCTGAATATTTCTCTGTCTGTCTGCCTGTCTGTCTGACGTCTGTCTTCTGTCTTCTGTCTGTCTGTTTGTCTGTCTGTCTGCCGTCTGACTGTCGGTATGTAAGTCAGTCAGTCAGTCAGTTACATTATATATTTAGAATCTTATTTACCGTGCGGATGTGGTCTGGCGAAAGTGACTTAGAATAAGTTATGTAAACTAACTCGGAGTTTATTTGGGATGTTTAGTTTTGGACCTGAACAAGTTGAAAGCCCAGATAAGGTAAATAAATAAATAATGTTGGTGGACATATCGCCATCTAGCCTCAATTAAGCAAAGTTTGTTCTATGAGACCCAGATAGCTGACAGATTAATCATCGAGGAAGGCTTTAGGCTTTATAACATCACGCTGCGACCAATAGGAGCGAAGCATCAATGAAAAATGTTGCAAAAACGCGATAAATTATGTCACTTAAAACCCGCAGACAAAGTTGGCGAGAGCTTCCGCTCACGACTCGCCCGCGTGGTACCTTGAAAAAAAAAACAAAACAAATCTATTCCACGGGAACCGTACATTTTTCCGGGATAAAAAATAGCCTATGCGCTATTCCAGACTATAATTTATATCTGTGCCAAATTTCATCCAGATTCGTTGAACCGTTTCAGCGTGAAAAAGTAACAAACATATGTACATCCATACATCCGTACATTCCTACAAACTTTCGCGTTTTTAATATTAGTAGTAATAGTACTAAAGTAGTAAGTCTTGTTTCTTAAATGCGTGCGCAGATTTCATATTACCATATTTAGGAAGGTCCTAAAACATATTAACTAGAAACCTAGATCGCGGTGACCACACCTGCGTGTTGCATATTAATTTTCCATTGGCTTTAGGGTTCCCAGGTATTACAAGAAACCTTTAAAGTTTCGCCTTGTCCATAAATAAATAAAAATCGGTGGACTTTTCACACGCCATCTAGCCCCAAACTGAGCAATCTTGTGGAACCAAAGGGCTGATAGATTAATTATATACTCAAAGGGTTAAACTGGACTCTATTACTAAAACGCACAGCGTCCGATCAACATCCGATCCGAACCCGTGAAAATATGGATCTAGAAAACTCTGACCGAATTCGGATATTGCTATGTAGTACGTAAGTTACCATAGAAATAGTTCTACAACTATTTCGGACAATATTTTCACGGGTTCGGATCAGATTCGGATCGGACGCTGTGCGTAACCGCTCTAAGACTCCGCTGTCCGTCCGTCGTCCGTCAGTCTGTCAGTCTGTCACAGCCTGGTGACAGACTGACAGACTGACTATGCTACTTGAACCGTAATAGTTAGACAGATGAAATTTTCACTCATGTATTTCTGTTGCCGCTATAACTAATACTAAAAAACAGAATAAATAAAATATTTAAGGTCTCATACAACCGACATGATTTTTTGCCGTTTTTATAGAACGGTACAGAACCCTTCGTACGCGAGTCCGACTCGCTCTTTGCCCGTTTAATTTATAAATAGAGAGTGAATGAAGCAAAAGAGGTATGTCAGGATCGTAGCAAGTGGAGATCCGTGGTCTCTGCCTACCCCGTCGGGAAACAGGCGTGATTATAAGTATGTATGTATGTTATAAATAAATTACATCAGGATACACAAATGCGTTCATCACACAAATGTTAGTCCTGGTGGGGATCGCACAACCTGCAGCGCAGAAGGCAGAGCTACTACCAACTGAGTTGTGAGAACGGTCGAAAGGTATGCTGAATTTGCTGGTTCGGTTAGATCAAAAAAGTTATTGCGACAAAATGTTTGACCCCAACCCACTGTAATGGTGTAGGATTGGTAAAAAGAATATTTACTTTCGCTTTGTGAAAGGGTGTAGCGAGGTCTTTTTGCGGTCGCTTTAATTTTGAGTACTAAGCGTCAGTAATTGACCAGTCTGTCAATTAGTGGACCACAAACTCTTCGGGCAATCTTCTTCTCTTTCTCTTAATTATATTAAAATAGATATAGATGAATTGCTGTTCGTTAGTCTCGCTAAAACTCGAGAACGGCTAAACGGATTTATCTTATCTTGGTCTTGAAATGTTCGTGGCGGTCTAGGGAAGGTTTAAAAGGTAAGAAAAATTCGAATAACAGCCGGGAAAACCCTAAAAATAGCGCTTTTCTATTTCCCATACAAACGTTTTCTAAATAAGTACGAAGTCTGCCGGATCAGCTAGTAAATAAATAATTAAATAAATATTAGTGGACATTATCACCTATCCCCAAAATAAGCAAAGCTTGCAATATGGGATCCAGAGGCCTTACCACGAAGTCTTCCAGTACGATTCCGTTTTAGAAACGTCACATTTGAAGCTTGAAGTCAATACAATTTGCGTAGGTCAAGGTACGAAATAACAATGTAATATTAATTCGGTAACGTATTATGAATTCGTGGTGAGGCCCCAGATAGCTGATAGATTAATTACTCGTAAATACTATATTTTTTGTAAAGTAAATACATAAGTACATACATTTATCTATTTATATAAAAATTAATCCCTAATTCCCTCGGTCACGGTATCACGCGTGAAAGGAATTTTTTTGTAGTGTTTATTGTAAGGAGAAGGTTTTTATGAAAGAAAAACCACAATATTCATAGTTAAGACAGCACAAATTCGGTAGGGTCAGCTAGTTATAATAATCTATACTAATATTAAAAAGAGGAAAGTTTTGTATTTTTGTTTGTAACTAATAAACTCAAAAACTAATGGTCCGATTTCAAAAATTCTTTCACCATTAGAATGCTACATTATCCCTGAGTAACATAGGCTATATTTCATGTAGGTACCTCGCGAGCAAAGCCACGAGCGGAAGCTAGTATTAAATAATAACACCCAGACACAGAACAAACATCTGCGTTCATCACACAATTATTTATCCTGGGTGGGGATCCCACAACCTGCAGCGCAGAAGGCAGAGCTACTACCAACTGAGCTGTGAGGCCGGTCAAGTCTTCTAAGTTTAGTTGTACGAATAATAGCTATTGTAGAGTGACGGCCCGTTCACACATGGGAGTCCGTTTTACTGGTACGTTTTTAACGGATACGTCATAAATTTATGCTCTGTTCACACATAGGCACCGTATAACGTTCAACGGATCCGTCATTACTGGATGCGATGTGTATGTAAACAGAAAACTTGCAGTATACCGCCGCTATTCTACAAGGATGGATCTACAGTATCTATCCGTTAAAATTCTACGTATCCGTATATATTTACTGTTCCGTCGTCCAGTATTCGATGACAAAACGGAATGTAATTTTTTTACGGAACGATATTTTATACTGTATACAGAATACTGTGCCATGTGTGAAGTCGCTCATACAACTACATACGCCATCGACGAAAAAAAAACGTACACGATAAAACGGAACAGTAAAACGGAGACATGTGTGAACGGGCCGTGAGGCGACCGCCCGGGCAAATACTCCACATTGTTATATCAACACTGTCTTACAATGTTCCATTCAAGGTGGGTAAACATGAGTGATTCACGGCGAGTGGCAAGCTTGTACTACATTTTGTTCAAATTAAGGGGATTTATGGGTGAAGACTACCACTGAGTGGAGCACCATCGAAAGACGACACGTGGCAGACCCAGGAAGAGATAGCGAGACCATCTTGGCTTGCATCAGCGTTAATAACGAGGAGTGGAAGGAAGGGAGGCCTTTGCCCTGCAGTGGGACAATGATGGCTGAAAAATAAATAATAAGGGGATTTGAATACCCTCACAACTCTGGCGG
Source organism: Cosmorhoe ocellata (assembly GCA_963675405.1). NCBI lineage: Eukaryota > Metazoa > Arthropoda > Insecta > Lepidoptera > Geometridae > Cosmorhoe > Cosmorhoe ocellata. Next base: position 3,827,329 of record OY776273.1, read on the forward strand.
CCTTCACAAGCTCTTCGGGCGATATCAAAGTAATATAACTTTGGTATTAAAAATTTGTGCGCGCGAGTTGACGACAGAAAAAATAAGTGAAATCGGAAGATTTTCTATTGCACCGATTTACATGCTGTTTTCACCAATGGATAGAGTGGTTCTCGAGGAAGATTTTAGTATATAATTACAATTAGGAACAAATTTGTGTACGATCTGCAGAAATTTGTTTCGTTGGTCTGGGTGTTCTATGTATAATAAAAAATATCTATCTATGTACCTATATCATGTATTAAATATATCAGTTATCTAGTACCCATAACACAAGCTTTGAGTAGCTTACTTTGGGGCTAGATCTATGTACCTATATCATGTATTAAATATATCAGTTATCTAGTACCCATAACACAAGCTTTGAGTAGCTTACTTTGGGGCTAGATGATGCTGTGTGGATTGTCCGGCATTATTTATTATTATTTATTTATTATAATTTGTCATGTTTTTGTATACATTGGCTAAAATACAAATACACACACAGACACGCCAAACTTATAATACCCCGTCGTTTTTGCGTCGGGGGTTAAAAATAGTCAACTTCGTAGACTCTACTATGACATTTTATTAGACAGACGAAAACGCTCGCACGAAAGGTCAAGGTCGACTTTTACGTTTTTTGAGACAGTTTTGTGTGGTTGTAATGTGTAGTAATAATAAAGGTATTTTGAGGTGTCTGTCTTTATTCAATCAAAATTCAAACATTTTGCTATTTTTGATATTTTCCTACGTTCCCTGAGTAATAATGCTTAATTTACGCAGAAATTTTAAGAATGAGTGAAATCAGACTACGGAATCGGACTTTCATAAGAACCTTTTCAAACATAACAAAAAAAGAATAAGCGAAATTGGTCCAGCCGTTCACGCCTGATGCCGTGTCCAAGGGAAAATAGGGATTCATTTTTATATTGTATAGACTAGCTTCCGCCCACGGCTTCGCCCGCGTGGTACCTTTAAAAACAAAAATAAATCTATCCCACGGGAACCGTACATTTTTTCGGGATAAAATGTAGCCTATGTGCTCTTCCAGGCTTATAATCTATATCTTTGCCAAATTTCATCCAGATCCGTTCACCCGTTTCATCGTGAAAGAGTAACAAACATACATCCATGACATCCTGACATCCATCCATCCATCCATACATTCTTACAAAGCGTTTATAATATTAGTAATATAGACTAGCTTCCGCCCACGGCTTCGCCCGCGTGGTACCTTGAAAAACAAAAACAAATATATCCCACGGGAACCTTACATTTTTCCGGGATAAAAAGCCCATGTTAATAGCCTAAGTGCTATTCCAGACTATAATCTATCTCTGTGCCACATTTCATCAAAATCCGTGAAAGAGTAACAAACATACATACATCCATACACTCTTAAAAACTTTCGCGTTTATAATATTAAGTAGGATATAGATTAAATATTTGCTTACACGTATTGAAATGCCAAACACTCATATAGTTTAAAATATCGATGAAAATGTAAGTGTTATATTGTATGACATGCTCAATTTACATAAAATTATAAGCTGTCCACTAATATTTAACACTGTGTTGCGTAATACCCGACCTTGGTGTCTAGATAATGTTTGTGCGGTATTTATTCATAGTTTTCATTAAAATAGAGTGTATCTTAAAACCACTAGTCAGCAGAGGGTAGGTAAAGTAATTTATTTTTTTTAATAAAAACGTTCAAGCCTAGTTTTTCGTAGTATCTACAACATTTCCAAAAATTATAAATATTAGACTAAGTTTAAGGGGAAAAAGTTAAGTTTAAGACGAAGTTTAAGAAAAGATGAGGAGTAATAAGTTAGCGTGGTATGGGCATGTTATGAGAAGAGATGAATGGAATGTCATGTGACAAGGAGAGTGTTAGGTATGAATGTGGATGGATACAGGGGTAGAGGTAGGCCAAAGAAAAGATGGATGGACTGTGTGAAAGATGACATGGGTAAGAAAGGAGTGAGTAATGAGATGACGAATGACAGAGGGAAATGGAAGAAGATCACATTTTGTGCCGACCCGACATAACGTGGGATAAGGGCAGGAAGATGATGATGATGGACTAATTTTAAGGGGAGCAAGATGTTATCGCTTTTTGTATGAAAATGTACAGCTTCACAATCCTCTTAAGGCCGTGGGTTCGAATTAAGTCGTGCACCAATAGATTTTTCTCTTCAAAATATTTATTTGCGCTATTACAGGGCCTTACCACAAGCTCTTACAAAACATGTTTCAAGCTTGAAGTAACATTTAATCTCAATTTGTATAGGTCATGGTACGAATGCATTCTTCACTTTTCCGTATTTTGAACGTTTTTCTTCGGACTGGACAAATGCTTTGTCTGACAACTTGTGATTCTAGGTTCTGATACTACAAAAGATGCGAGTAACGAGATGCATTCGTGTTTAAAGTCTCGTTACTCGGTACTAAATGACATACTCGTTACTCAGTACCGAATACCGTTTGCTACAGCTTTAATGCAAAGGAATTAAAGACGATGACAAAGTGAAAATATACACTCCCGGTTTCAAAATGCTTAGAGCGGTTACGCACTGCGTCCGATCCGCATCCGATCCGAACCCGTGAAAATATGGTCCGGAGTAGTTAGTTGTACAACTATTTCTATGGTAACTTACGCGCTACATCCAAATTCCTTCATCCGATTTTTTCCTGTCATTTAAAATGACGTTTGCCAAAAAGTGGCTCCTGGGTGTCTACTCCGAAAAACGAAAACGATATAATCGGAATCGAATGTTCGTTAAATTCAGTTGAATTCACAGCTGTTTCGTTGTGAAATTGAAAATTTTGTCGTCCATAAGTAATGCTCTAGAAGGTTTACGAGATCGATTATCAAAAGTAATGTCGGTCGTTCTATCGTTCAAATAATTAGTTGATACGATGTAACATAAAGTAGGTTTTGCACGATTATTGTGCCGATATGTCGTTGATCGTTTTGCGGAGTAGGCCCCCTGAATTGCTTGGATTTGTATCAGAGATCGGACTAGTGCGTAAGCAATATCCGAATACGGTCAGAGTTTTCTAGATCCATATTTTCGACAACCTCAGTGGCACAGCGGGCGAGAGTCCGCCTGCGACGCAAGAGGTTGCGGGTTCGATTCCCGCTGCGTAACAAATTTGTGTACGATCTGCAGAAATTTGTTCCGTTGGTCTGGGTGTTTTCTATGTATAATAAAAAATATCTATCTATGTATAAGTATAATGTATTAAATATATCAGTTATCTAGTACCCATAACACAAGCTTTGAGTAGCTTACTTTGGGGCTAGATGATGCTGTGTGGATTGTCCAGCATTATTTATTTATTATTTATATATTCACGGGTTCGGATCGGATTCGGATCGGACGCAGTGCGTAACCGCTCTTATAAAGCATCCAAAATAACCTGTAATTCAGGTTGAAGCGTGATTCGTTCGTAAAACACTTGCAGTAGTGTCAGTGACTTTATATTGACGTTTATTCGTGAAGCAAGATCGATGTAACATCAGGGGTTCTTCTGCGCGAACCGTACGGCGATTCTCAAATAAATCCGGCCCATTATTTATTAATATCTACTTACCTACTCCAATATTATGTCTTACACGGTGAAGGAAAACATCGTGAGGAAACCGGCATACCCTAGAAAAAAAATTCGAAGGTGTGTGTTGGTATTCTTACAAGCGGCGATGGGCAAACCTGTCACGTACGGAACATTAACTACTGTGCAAAATGTGGGCATGTACCAAATATCATATTCTGACGTGCCTCTGACTACCCTCTTTAGATATCCTCAAAAATCTGTCCCTAGAGTTCTGAGGAGATATCTACCGAGCCTGAGGATTAGTCGTGTCGTGAACATGTTTTTTTTTAAATAAATAATTTCAATCCAAATATCCGGCATACTTTTTAATGTAAGTTCGATAAACCGGATTTTTCAAATCTTTACATAATTATAATTCGCCCATCAATACTGCCAATATCAATTCCAGCAAATAGACCGGTCGAGAACCGAGACTTTTATTTTCACCTTTGCCGATTCATTATCATAAAATATTACATTGTAAGGCGATAGAGGCGATACCGACTGGCCTTGGCTGGTGAACGGTAGATGCAGAGCGGGACGGCGAATGTTTACGTCGCGCGCGAGCGAGACGGAGACACCGGCGCAAGCGCAACGTGGTTGCCACGCGGTGTGCTCGATAATTCATTTTAGGTTATATCATATGACGGATAGGGTTGTGCAATATGGTTTAATTTGAATTATTACATATTTATTGTATGTGATTTTTATCAGTTTGTCATACTTAAGAAGGGCCACATTAAACCGATATATACATATTAAACAAAGTTCTTGATTTATTTTGAAATTACAAGACTAACGTTATTGAAACTTTGAAAAAAAACTGTCCAATTTAGATGATATTTTTCAAAAATGAATACCTAAGTACTTAGATAAAATATACCCAACGTACATAAAGTATAAATAACGTATTTTACTTTTTCAAAAATTAATAAAATTTGCGAAGAGTGGAAGAAGGGAAGGGAGGCCTTTGCCCTGCAGTGGGACGATAACGGCTAAACAAAAAATAAAAAAATAAAAATTGTAAGTACTTAGGTACTTACTTACTTTTCAAAACAATCATATTTAAAAAAAGTTAAATATGGCAATCTACATTAATCGTGTAAGTAAGTATATTTTATCCGAATAAACTTTTAAAAATTTAATTTAACTTATTATTGTAATTTCGAAAAAACTATCTTGGCAACCTTATTTCGTAACAATTTACGAAAAATATAAGGATAAGAATATAATTATCTTTCTTGTTGCCATGCGGTTAAATAGGTTGTAATTTGAGGCAAAAACCTGATTTTGTCTTAAAAATGTATAACAGCGTACCAATGATAAGGGTGTCTACTCTGAAAAACTATCAACGATATATCGGCGGGCCGACATAATAATCGTGCTCTAGTCTATCTTTGTACCAAATTTCATCGAAATCGGTTCAGCGGTTTAAGCGTGAAAGCGTAGCAGACGGGCAGAATTACTTTCGCATATGATATTAGTATGGATTTGGACTGTTGCGAATGTAAAAAGCCTAATTTTCCAAAGTCCATAATTTTTAAGTTATACGCTTACCAACGATTTTATTTATCCTACTTCCTACTAATCTATACCTATATAAGAGCTTAACCTGACTGACTGACTGACTGATTTATCATCGCCCAGCCGAAACCGCTGAAGCTAGAAAGCTGAAATTTGGAAGGTGGTTTCCTTTTATAACAAAACCACCCACTAAGGCGGGATTTTTGGAAATTCCACCTCTAAGGGGTTGAAAAAGGGTGAGAACGTTAGTATGAAACTTTTAAACGCGTGGAGAGATTTTCATGAAACTTTGTTTGTGTACTGTATATGCAAAATAAATGAACACGTGTTTCAGGATTTTTCAATATAACCTTCAAAAAGGGGTCAAATGTGGGGTCAATGTTTGTATGGGAACTTTTTAACGGGTGGTGCGATTGGCCTGAAAATTTGTTTGTGTACTGTATATGCAAAATAAATGAACACGTGTTTCAGGATTTTTCAATATAACTTTCAAAAAGGGGTCAAATGTGGGGTCAATGTTTGTTTGCGAACTTTTTAACGGGTGGTGCGATTGCCTTGAAACTTTGTTGGTGTACTGTAAATGCAAAATGAATGGACACATTTTTCAGGATTTTTCAAAATAACCTTCAAAAAGGGGTCAAATGTGTGGTCAATGTTTGTATGTGAACTTTTGAACGGGTGGTGCGTTGGTCTGAAACTTTGTTTGTGTACTTTAAATACAAAATGAACGGACACGTGTTTCAGGATATTTCAATATAACCTTGAAAAAGGGGTCAAATGTGGGGTCAATGTTTGTATGGGATCTTTTTAACCTGGTGCGATTGGACTGAAACTTTGTTTCGTGTTTCAGGATTTTTCAATAAAACCTTTAAGAAAGGGGTCAAATGGGGGGTCAATGTTTGTATGGGAACTTTTCAACGGGTGGTGCGATTTGTCTGAAACTTAATTTCGTGTTTTAGGATTTTTCAATATAACTCTAAAAAAGGGGATCAAATGGGGGGGTCAATGTTTGTTAACGGGTGATGCGATTGGTCTGAAACTTTGTGTACTGTAAATACAAAATGAATGGACACGTGTTTCAGGATTTTTCAATATAACCTTCAAAAAGGGGTCAAATGTGGGGTCAATGATTCTATGGGTACTTTTTAAAGGGTGGTGCGATTGGTCTTAATTTTGGTTTGGATACTTTAAAAGCAAAATAAATGGAAACGTATTCCTGGATATTTCAAAATAACCCTCTAAAAAGGGTAAAATTGGGTGTCAAAGTTATTATGGGATTTTTTTATTAGTGTGATTTGTTTGAAACTCAGTTTAGTTAGATACCTACTTTAAGTGAACGAAGTCGCGGGCGGGACAGCTAGTAACTTATATATGCTAAAGCAGTGATTCCCAAAGTGGTCCAGGAAATAAAATGTTGGCCACAAACTCAGCCACTACGCAAGTTTCCATAGATAGATAGATCTAATCTTCACTTTTTTTTTTTTTCAAGATTTAGAAATTGGTAGTAATGTAGATGCAGGGGGTCCACCGGATCCAGCAAAATTTTGAAAGTGGTCTATGAAACAAAAGAGTTTGGGAACCACTGTGCTAAAGTTTAGATGAATGGATGTTTAGATGTTTGTTACTCAACCACGCTGAAACGGCTGAACGGATCTTGATAAATAAGTACGCGTAGTTTATGACCTGGAATAGCATATAGGCTATTTTTTATCCTGGTACCACGTAAGCGAAGCCGTGCGCTGTTGCTAGTTTTATAGATACATGTAAGTATGTAAAATGTTTAAAATGTCAAAAAATGTCAATCAATACAGGTTCCCATTTATAAATGGCTTCCTCATTTGTGTAAATGTCACAGATTTTATATATTTATATAATTTTCTGTACAGGTTTTAATTTAAAGGTTTTTTAAACAACTTGCGACCGCCTGCGCCTTTTCTTTATTTATGGCATCTGTCAAAAAAAAACGATCACGAATGTTATTTTTGGAAGTACCTCTGACTACCCCCTTAAGATATCCTGAAAGATCTCAGTCACTAGAGGTCTGAGGAGATATCTACCGAGCCTGGGGATTACAGTCGTGTGAGTGTTTGTATGTAATTAATGTACTAGCTTCCGCCCACGGCCTCGTCCGCGTGGTACCTTGAAAAACAAAAACAAATCTATCCCACGGGAACCGTACATTTTTCCTGGATAAAAAGTAGCCTATGTGCTATTCCAGACTATAATCTATACTTGTGCCCGATTTCATCCAGATCCGTTAGGCCGTTTCAGCGTGAAAGAGTAACAAACTAACATCCATACGTTCTTACAAACCTTCGCGTTTATAATTTTAGTAGGATAATCTATATCTGTGGAATTGGCACATAGATTCACCGCATGTAAGAGACGTTTCAAAGTGATCCTTGTGATTTTATTGAATAAATTATTTTTCTTTCTTTCCTGTGCCAAATTTCATCCAGAACCGTTCAGCCGTTGCAGCGCGAAAGAGTAACAAACATACATCCATACGTTCTTACAAACTTTCGCGTTTATAATATTACTAGGATATGCGTAATAGCTCATTTGAATATTGCGACACTCTGGCTAATTAGTCAAATTCATTTGGCAATCATCGGTATACCAAGAATTTGATGACCCTCTACGCAACGGATTACGTGTTAAATATATTATACGGAACTAAAGATGCCTTTGCATGTTTTAGGGCTAGTTTCACCATGCTCTATTAATTATAGTAACAGCTTGGTAAAAAAACACACGACTGTAATTCCCAAGCTCGGTATAGATGATCTCCTCAGATCTTTGAGGATATCTAAAGGTAGTTAGAGACATGTCCAAACATGATATTTGGCTAATGACCACATTGCACATTGATAAATACTGCCAAAGCCATTGATAAATACTGTTAGCCTTTAAAGAATATTAAAAAATAATCCCCACTGTAATCCCCAGACTCGGTAGATACCTCCTCAGATCTCTAGTCACTTAGATCATTGAGAATATCTAATGAGGGTAGTCAGAGCCACCATACATAATATTTGTCACACGCCCACATTTTGCACAACTTATTTTTTCTAAATAGATACTTAGAATACATTATTATTAGTATTAAACGGGTATTTATCGCGTTCTAATTACCTATTTATTTTCCCGACGTTTCGACAGGTTTGCACGCTGTCGTGGTCACGGGTATACCCGAAACGGTGCAAACCTGTCGAAACGTCGGGAAAATAAATAGGTAATTAGAACGCGATAAATACCCGTTTAATACTAATAATAATGTATTCAGATCGCGTAAGTTTAAAAGTATACATAGAATACATAATAACACCCAAACTCAGAACAAACACCTGTGTTAAATGCACTAATATACAAGTGTGGTCAAACAAAGTGCTAAGGATCAGTCAAGATGTCAGTTTGAGTGCTAGTGACTGTCAGTTTTGCCCATGCTTGATAGCATGACGGCCGGTGTTACTGTGAAGAGGAAGTCGCGATCCAGGAGAAGCTGGGCGAAGGTCGAGGCTGAAGGACAGGTAACATGTGGTTTAAGAAGTTCCAACGTGAATTATGACATCAGCTCAGTAGGTCTACCATGAGTTTTCACAATCTACACTCGCTAGCGACTGTAGTTAAAGAAATGTATGAAAACTTGTACAGTGCCTCTAGCGGATAGTTGGGTACTAAAACGTCACGTAGTTAACTATCCTACGTCACAGTGTAATACAGCGACTGTAGTTTGCGCTTCATTCATTTGCTTATAATTTGGTACCATGATGAGTAACAATTTTGACAGATGTCATAGTAACGTACTATTACTACTGTAGTGACGTCAGCCGATCTAAATGTGACAACTCGTGGTAGACGTACAGTTACCATCAGGGTTTTCAACGTTTAAAAAGCTCGTGGGATAGCTTACTCAGGATCTGTTTAGACCTACGCCAGGGTTGGGCTAATTTTTTTCATCAAGGGCCAAATAAAACCTATGAAATGTACTGGGAGCCAGATTTTTTAACTGGTTTTTACCTGGTACGTTGAATGGAACATAAAAAATACGTTAAGTTTCTTTGATAAATAAGTAATTAACTACCGTACTAAATAGTACCGTTGGCTCAACGAATCTAGGTATTCGTGAAGTTAGCCGCAAGAGCTGCGCAGTATCGTTTTTCGGGAGCAATAGGAGGGAAAGGAACTGTACATGCGCAAACTCGCACCTTCACGAATGCCTAGATCCGTTGGATGACCTATACCTTACCTTATACCTATAACTTAGGTTTAAAAGTGCGGGTTGAGTACGGATATTGGCGTGGCGGGCCGGATTAAAACGGGTCGCGGGCCGTAGTTTGCCCATCTTTGACCTTATTAGCATATTATTAGATCCATAATATGAATATTTAGATCCATAACTTTTATGTTAAGCAATATTTCTTTAAAATAAATACGTAGAGTACAAGCGTAGTTTTTCGTTGTACATACATACATACATAAAATCACGCCTGTTTCCCATATTTTTTATACATTTTTCGTTGTATCTACAACATTTCCAAAAATTATAAATATTGGACTAAGTTAAAGGGGAGCAAAACGTTATCGCTTTTTGTATGAAAATGTACAGCTTCACAATCATCTTAAAGTCGTTAATTAATTAAAAAAAACCGTGATATATATCAGTAAAATAATCAGCAAAATATGAAGTTATACGGTTTTAAAAATGCCCATTATCGATAATCAGTGCACAACTATTTTCCTTATTGCCCTTATGGATATTTATGCGTTTGGGAATTTCCATTTTAATATTACATTTCTACTTAGCTACTAAACGATACACCTTATCTTAAAGGGTTTGATCTATGTAAACATGGCTGGGGAGAGTTCCACTAGTTATTAAAATTATAAAGTTAACTAGGTGGTTGCCCGTGACTTCGTCCACGTATAATTCATTTTTAAATGGTTTTGTTTAATAAACATACATCAAATCAAAAACTATGAAAATCAGTCCAGCCGTTCTGGCGTTATAAGTATTCGAACAAACCCGTCTTTTTGTCCCTATGTTTGTAAAGTAAAGTTTTTAAGTATTTTTTTTGTGAAGTACTTTATGTCTTTTTATCCAATATCGATTTTACAACTAATCACACCATTCGTCAAAAAGATCATACAAACTTTGACACCCTTTTTTCCTTTCGTGAGGGTTATTTTCGAAAACGCTGAAATACTGGTAAGTGTCCATTTATTTTGCCTTCTAAGTTTTAAACAGAGTTCTCGCCAAAAGAACTTTAACATCCCATTTAACCCTTTTTGGTGGATTCTTTTCCACCAAAAAGGGAAATCCAGATATACGTGTCTATTTATTTTGTCTATTAAGTATTTAAACCAAGTTTCAAACAAATCACACTACTCGTCGAAAAAACTTTAACAACAACGTATACATTTGTTTTGTATTTACATTACACATACAAAGTTTCATGAAAATCGTACAGCGCGTTAAAAAGTTTCATACAACCGTTTTTAGCCCTTTTCACCCCCTTAAAAGTGGAATTTCCAAAAATCCCGTCTTATTGCTCGCCTACATACCAAGACGAACTTACCCTCCAAATCTCAAGTCTGTACGACCGGCGGTTTGGGCTGTGCGTTGTATCTATTCAAACCAGTCAGGACTTATCCTTTTATATAGTAGAAAATATTGTGTAAATAATATAAATAATAAGTGATTTGGGGGACCTTTGTTGAGCAGTGGGACGATATAGGTTACAAAATATATTTTTAAACTTACGCGATCTGAACATATTATTATTAGTATTAACCGGGTAGGTATTTATCGCGTTTCATTTACCTATTTTTCCCAAACTTTCAACAGGTTTACACACTAGACCACGACCGTGTGTAAACCTGTTGAAACGTCGGGAAAAATAGGTAAATAAATACCCGTTCAATATTAATAATAATTTGTTCAGCTCGCGTAAGTTTAGAAATATATAATCTTTACAATGACCTTGATAAAGGTTTCGTGAAATGTAACAAATTACTTATCAATTCCTTTGTCCCCAGGCATCAGACTTTACGGATATCGGTGACTGGCCGTCCCTCGGCAGAGGTCCGGGGGGCGTCAGATGTCACTCCACCCCTCCCCCCCACGATGGAGACTCCTCACATCATAATGGCAATGCTGTAAGTTTGGATCCCCCATGACATTTTCCTCACCGAACCGAAAGAAATCAAAACTGAAATTGAAAATAGCTTCATACAGCTTATGCAGTGAACGACAATACATGGAAGCATGAAGCTTGAAACAACACTACATCAATACTATTTTTATTGATCATGGTACGAAAAAATAGAGTTATTACTTTGATATTGCCCGAAGACCTTGTGGTAAGGCCCATGTTCAAATATGTTTTTTCTCTACTGAAACCTACGGCCCGCGATTTCGTTTACAACCAAAAGTTTGCCCGCAACTTTTTAAACGTTTGCCCGTTCCTGGTCTACATCAACCAAGCGCCTGGTATAACATGAAAGGACTGGTATTTCCAGGATCAGGAGAGGCTGCCGCCCGAGGAGCCGCAACCCCACCACTTGCCAAAGCCCCTGGAGACGCACAATCACCACCAGAACTTGGAGTACACACGGCATCCTGACAGGCAGGAGAAGGCCAAGCCAGCTGGTAAGGAAACAGGTACTGTTCGAGTTATTGTTCTGGAAAAAATGGATGTCTTGTGACGAGGAAGGCGTTTTAATAATAATAAATAATAAATAATGCTGGACAATCCACACAGCATCATCTAGCCCCAAAGTAAGCTACTCAAAGCTTGTGTTATGGGTACTAGATAACTGATATATTTAATACATTATATTACATAGATAGATATATTTTTATTATATATAGAAAACACCCAGACCAACGGAACAAATTTCTGCAGATCATACACAAATTTGTTCCGAGGCGGGAATCGAACCCGCAACCTCTTGCGTCGCAGGTGGACTCTCGCCCGCTGCGCCACAGAGGTTGTTTATACGAGTACTCGATTTGATATTTTACCGTGATTTTAAAAACTTTTTTAACCTTGATTTTTGGGCTCGTCTTTCAATATGGAGCTATAAAAGATTGGTTGATAATAAGTTATTTCACGAAAGGTACATCTAAAATTAACTAATATTTTACGAGATAACTATTTTTTATACATGTAAACATTATGTTTAGCCGTTTCGTATTACGAGTACGTTCAATTCGTCATTTCTTGAAAAGCGTGGAATGGTGATTGAAAAATATCAAATTATTTGTAAACGCTACATATTTTGTGCTAAATCGGTGTTTTATTCATATTTCAGGTCAATTGACATTCCAAAAAGGTATTTAATTTTATTCTAGGATGTAGTTTTTGAAATATAATGAAAAACACCTTAGCACGACGATTCTCAGTTTTCGTCATTTTTCGCAACAAATTTGGTTACCTCGTAAAATATCAGTTAATTTTAAGTGTACCTTTCGTGAAATAACTTATTATCAAGCAATCTTTTATTGCTCCATGTTCATGCTATCAGCTTGAAGACGAGCTCTGAAGTCAAATTTAAAAAAGTTTTTTAAATAACAACAATAGAGACGAATCATCCGGGTATTAATACATACCTAGGCAGGATAATCAAATATTTGTTTTTGATTAGGACCAACTTACGTAGACAGGCACCTACCTATGTATGTAGTACATATAGTGTGTCCAAAAACTTCAGGGCGTGAATACAAATGAGGATATTATATTATCGTGCGCAAAATCTCAGTTCGGGGCGTACTAATAAAAATAATAAGAATAAAAATTATTTTGTTGTTCAAACTGTGTGATGTAGTACAGATGATATTGGTCCCGGAAAATTTCAACAGTTTTGCCCATTTCGGGCGTACAATGTGGTAGTTTAATTTAAGCAAGAAGAAGACGCATTGTCTACTTCACGACCATTTACTGTGACACATTACAGGTACCGGTAAAGGGGGTAACAAATCCGTCAAGCACAAGTGGGTGCCTCTCGATATCGACGTGAAAGCGAACCGCCCTAGCAAGCATGGACCCCCGCATTCGATGCGGCAAGAAAGTGGTGTGTATACATTTTGACCAGACATTTTTTGCCTTACCACCAGGGCTTGGAACCGGTTAATAATTTACCAGAAAACCGGTATTAACCGGTATTTTGATAACAGCGTTCGAAGCGCAACCTCTTTCCAAACCTTATTTTGAGCTTAGATTAACCGGTTAGAAAAACTCATTAGTGCACGACCAGGATTGAACCCACGACCTTCGGATTGTGATGGAAATCGATTTTTCACAACTCCCTCCTCATACATATTGTATCAAATAAAAGGGCTTGAGTAGTAGAATACTATACTAAGACCAAAGATTTAAATCGTAGATATGCCCGTACGGTACTGAGACCGCGCCGTTTTGTTGCCACACGAAATGAGATAGCTCGTTCATTTGGCACACCAAATATTTTCAATTTCAAGGTAAAAAAGGAATATATTTTGTACGTGCAATATAATTGCACAATAAATGGTGAAATAACTGTTTGGTTCATTGGCAAATCCACAAGTTATTTACTAATCATTAGTGTGCGTGCATCGGCATTTTGTTAACACACACAAGTGAAAACAGTGCCACAATTTTTAGCAACCGGGCATATTATGATTTAATTAAATCTTTGATTATGACAAATTTTAAATCCAAAATGGCCGCCACCACAAAATGGCGGGCAAAGTTTTTTTATTTTTTTTTAATCTTGTTTATTGTTAAGGACTTTTACTTTACAAAGTATGTCAGTCCTATTATAACCTAAACTTATTATTATCATACAAAAGAAAAAAAAACAATAATAAAACTAAACTAATTAGTCAACAATTTGTAGGTTAATATTCCAAGGGAGTCACTGATTCATAAATATTTTAAAGAGTGAAATAGCTGCTGATGAATTTGGTTCCGCTAATATGTTAATAAATGTTCCTAAATCTAATCTATTTAAGTTAAGTTCAGTGATCAGTGCCTCCCTTCGATCTTTGAACTTGGTGCAGTCCATCATGGCGGGCAAAGTTGAGCCGGTGTTTTTTAAATTTTAATTTAACTTGTTAATTGTCTATTGAACTTCCAGACACATTGTCTCTGAACGGCGAGGACGCTCGTCGAGGCACGTCTCGGCTGCGAGGCACGGCTCGAGGGCGAGGCGGCGCGAGGCGAAACACGCCTCGGCCTGCCTCGGCTATGCCCTCCCTCAACGCGCCTCACCACCCCATGTATAGGGTGGCTGAGTTTGTGCAACACCCTGACCTACAGCAGGTATGTTAGGCCGCAAAAAACATTAATCCAAGGGAAATATCCGCGAAAATTGACAGCAAATTTCACGCATCGAAACTCCTTCGTGGATTTGCCAAAAATTGATTAATGTCGTCTTTATTCCTTTGACTTTTGGGTTCAAATTGCCGTGTAACGTGTACATATCTTATGTGCTGCTTATGTATATTTTATATTTTGGCCTAATTTGACAAGCCCCGCTTACACAGTAAACGGAAAATACTTGGAGGCATTCTTTGAGCTAACTTTGGGGCTTGTCAATTATGCCAAAAAATTACATCAAAAATTCACATAAGCTATCTACACGTTACACTGCAATTTAAACCCAAATGTCGAGGAAATAAGTCAACATTAATTTTTGGCAAATCCGCGAAGGTATTTCGATGTTTGAAATTTGATGTCAAGTTTCGCGGATATTTCCTTTGAAGTAATGCTTCCATGTTTTTTTCCGTTCATTGTCGCTAATGTTATTTGTCATTATGATAATGCTCATTACATCAGGTTGGAACATTTTAATCATTATAATGTTATATATTATGATTTTACTGCATTTTATTTGAGCTTTTAATCATTTAACCGTAACTAATCTTGTATGTTACGGCTTATTATATCAGCTATAGGGCTAGTTTCACCATGCTCTGTTAATTAAACTAACAGCTTGTTAGCTTTTAATCGCTTGTTACATATTTTTTGTTATTCACCATGTCCTGACAGGATTACATTCCGTAAAACGAAGTGGTGTAAAAAGATAACGATACTTTAACATTCTTGTTAATTTTGATGCTCGATCAAGCGATTCTTTGTTAACAAAAGCTTGGTGAAATTGGACCAATGGACCATAAATTTAAAATATATAGTACTACTAACTTCCGCTATTTTGCAAGCAGCAAGGCCCAGTCAACCCAACCCCATTACAGGCGAGTAAAAATATTAAATCTAAAATCTTTTAAAATCTATTTCTGTTTTTTTTTGCATTATTAATAACTAGCTGTCCCGCCCGCGACTTCGTTCACTTATAGTATCGAAACTAAGTTACAAACAACCCCCCATTTGACCCCTTTTTGAAGGTTATATTGAAAAATCCTGAAACACGTGTCTATTTATTTTGCATTTGCAGTACACAAAAAAAGTTTCAGGCCAATCGCACCACCCGTTAAAAAGTTCCCATACAAAAATTGACCCCACATTTGACCCCTTTTTGATGCTTATATTGAAAAATCCTGAAACACGTGTCCATTCATTTTGCATTTATAGTGCACAAACAAAGTTTCATGAAAATCGCTCTACGCGTTAAAAAGTTTCATCCAAACGTTTTCACCCTTTTTCACCCTCTTAGAGGTGGAATTTCCAAAAATTCCGCCTTAGTGGGTGGTTTTGTAATAAAAGGAAACCACCTTCCAAATTTCAGCTTTCTCTCTTCAGCGGTTTCGGCTCGGCGATGATCAATCAGTCAGTCAGTCAGGTTAAGCTCTTATATAGGTATAGATTAAACAATACCATTATCTAAATGTAGTGGATTTATCACAATTATAACTATAATTTATAAAGTTAATGACACAATAATAAACTATATTATTATGTTCACATAATATGCGTTGTTATATTAAAAGCAGGATCTGTATTATACGGTGCTTATTATATTCATGTGCATTTTTACATATTTTGATATTATTATAGTTATCTCAGTGGTTATTATAATCATAAACATTATTAATTATTATAATTTGTTTTGTTATCTCCATGGTATTATTATTATCACCATTATCATTATCACGGTGCTGGTATTCATAAGAGAAATATAATTATTATAATATTTATTATTATCGCCTTAGTCATTATCACGATGACTTAACGGGTGCTTTTTGGAGCTATATAATCATTATTATTATCATTGACGACCTCAGTGGCGCAGTGGGTGAAAGTCCGCCTCCGACGCAAGAGGTTGCGGGTTCGTTTCCCGCCACGGAACAAATTTGTGTACGATCTGCAGAAATTTGTTCCGTTGGTCTGGGTGTTTTCTATGTATAATAAAAAAAATCCATCTATGTATATAATGTATTAAATATATCGGTTATCTAGTACCCATAACACAAGCTTCGAGTAGCTTACTTTGGGGCTAGATGGTGCTGTGTGGACTGTCCAGCATTATTTATTTATATTTATTATTATTGTTATCTGCATTGTCATCATCACGGTGATTATTATAATCATTATTATTATTATCATCAGCATTATCATTATCACGGTGCTCATTATCCCCCTCCCCCTGCAGCTGCGCGTAGCTCAACCGGCGCTCCCGCAGGTGATGGTGCCCTACAACCAACTATCGCAGTTGCCGCTCGCGCCGCCGCTTGCGCAGGCCTTCTACTACGGCGCGGCGACCGCCACGGCGGCGCCCTACGGGATAGGACTCGACCCTGTCACGCTGAAGGACTGTATCAAGAAGCAGATGTAAGTACTAGATTTGTATTAAATTCTTGTCTATGGCTTTTGTGGCTTGTTGCGGGGCTTGGAAACCGGAAAAAATTTTCAAACCGGTATCGCTCTATACGTACAACCTTTTCTTTTCGTTTACGTTCTACCTTAACCTCTATTAAAACGGTTAGTCAAGAACGATAAATCCAAAAGGGTGTCGCTCAATAAATAAAATAAATAAATAATGCTGGACACTATCACTCAGCATCATGTAGCCCCAAACTAAGCGGAGCTTGTATTATGGGAACCACATGACTGATAAACTACATAGATATACTTTTTTTTTTTTGTAAATACCATACATATTATACATAGAAAACACCCAGACCTGAGACAAATATCTGCAAATAATGCAAACATTTGTCCCACGGCGGGAATCGAACCCGCAACCTTCTGCGTCTCAGGCGGACCTTCGCCCGCTGCGCCACAGAGGCCGTCTAAGCCTAATAAACCGATTAGAACGAAATTATTTTGTTCTTTTCCATATTAGTCACATCCGCGACGCGCTCGTTCTTACGACGACTAACGAAGTTCGCTTTAACCGGTTAATCTTGTTCGAGTTAAGGTTTTGAAAGAGGTTACGCTCCGAACGCTATTATCGAAATACCGGTTAATACCGGTTTTATTCTGGTAAATTATTAACCGGTTCCAAGCCCCGGCTTGTTGTATTAATATCTTTATTTTAAATAGTTTGAAGTTATCTGTCAAGTGCACGAAGGTGGCTTTGAATGTAGCGAAAAAAACTTTTTAAATTCATTGAGGGGGGTTTCCAATGAAAGGCGTTTAATTGTACATTTCGAAATGTTTTATATTTTTTATTCTAGAATAGATAGTTTTTGAAATAAAACGAAATAAGTAAAATTAAGAAAATCGCCGACGTCTTAACACGGGTATAAGTACCTACCTAGGTATCAATATTAGTTCATGATTAGGACCAACTTCCGTAGGCATAGGCACCTACCAATGTATGTGTACATAAAGTGTGTCCAAAAACTTCAGGGCGTGAATACAAATGAGGATTGTATACATCGCGCGAGAAATCTCAGTTCGGGGCGAACTACTAATTTATTCGAACAGAAAACGCACGACTGGAATTGAACCCACTTTCGGAAGACGTGGTTACCACTTAGCCACCAATGCTCTAGTCCAGCGGTCGGCAACACGCGGCCCGCGGACATCTTGCTGGCGGCCCGTGAATGTTTTTTATATAAGTTAAATATCAAGATAAATGCATGAACGAACAACGATCGACTGTATAGTGTGGACCCAGACTTAAAACGCCCTTCGCTCTGCCCACGAACGAACAAATGAGCGAAGCGCGAGTTCATTACAATTTTTGGCAGCACTTATAATTTTTGCGAACAAACTTTTTCAATTGTCAATTATAGAAAAAATAAATATGTTTCTTGTCTCGGAGATGGGCATTTGAGAGCCATATTTTGAGCTTCTAGGGTTAATATCATAAGAGCGGCCCGGCCCGCCTTTAGTTTATTTTGCCACCTTGCGGCCCTTGCCTGCCAAAAGGTTGCCCACCCCTGCTCTAGTCGGGTTTAATTGTGACCTTTATATCCTCAGCGAATACTACTTCAGTCCTGATAACCTGGCGCGTGACTTCTTCCTCCGCCGCAAGATGGAGCCCGACGGTACCATACCGGTGACCCTTATAGCATCGTTCCATCGCGTGCGCGCGCTCACAGCCGACGTGCAACTGGTGCTCGATTCCATCAAGGACTCTGATAAGTTGCAGCTCATTGCCGGATTCAAGGTTAGTGCTATACAAACCGAGAGTTTTAATTCCAAAAATCTTGAGAGGTGTCAAGGGACACCCGGATGGAACGAAGTTCCTTTCCTTGCTTTCTATGAGAGAGAGAGAGACAGAGAAACACGCGCACGCCGCACGGCTTACAACTATAGCAAAAAGTGTCGTTACAAGTATTCGTGAGAATTTTTTCCGTCTAGCCCCCTTTCATAACGCGCGATAAAGAACTTGTTTCCAAAAAAAAAAAACAAACACTCACACGACTGTATTATCGGTAGATATCTCCTCAGATCTTTAGTTAGAGGTAGATCAGTCTAAAAATGCACGCCCCTCCTATGTATTTACCAGTGTATTGTGTGTACGAGTATTTATCAGTGGAGGGGCGTGCATTTCTAGACTGATCTCTAATTAGATCTTTGAGGATATCTAAAGGGTCAGAGGCACGTTCAAACATGACATTTGGCACATGCCCACATTTTGCACAGTAGTTAGTATTCCGTACGTGACAGATTTCGTGATTTTGTGACGTTTCTAAAACGGAATCGTACTGGAAGACTTCGTGGTAAGGCCGCAGGTTTGAAACCACGTTTGTGAGGCAAGGGTGCTACCAATACACTAGGCATAGAAATGAATGCTATTTTTAAATAATTATCATTTGATGATATGATTGAATTTTGTCACTACTATTTCACCTGTTATTTTTCACAGGCAATGATTTTTCATTTGACAGCCTAAATGTCACTTGGTGAATTGCGATAGGGATTTTCTGCGGTGTATTTGCCTGACAACTACGTCACTCTGGTTTTTATATGTTTTCTCGTGTTTTTTTGAGTTTTATTGCGTAATTTTGGTGGTTATTTTGCCAATAAAACCCGGGTTCTTGACGCGAGTGTAAAGTATGTGAATTAGAGTGAATAGTTCTCTTCAAATTCCATCGGAGGAAATCCCGAGAATTTTGAACAAAACAGCCATCTTTTGTTTAAAATTGACTTGACTACTTGACTATGACTCTGTGACGTTGACAATACTTATAAATAAATACACTTGACACTGGCAAAATTGTTCTCTAAGAGACAGATGCCATAATTGAAGAAGAAGAAGAATTGCGATAGCTACTTGCTACTATGATTAGCATTCACAATCAAATCACAGTCAGAGCGAAATGATCCGTAAAACGATGATTTCGTAAAACGAATATGTATAAGTGAACTTTATGTGCATGCTATTAGAGTTTATAATTAACCAGTACCTGGATGACCGAGCTTTGCTCGGCTTTTTTGTTGGTAAATTGTGTTTTTTGGAAAATGAAACCTAGCTGGATCGATTTATCGCCCCCAAAACCCACTGCATACTAAATTTCATGAAAATCGCTGGAGCCGTTTCCGAGATTCCAATTATATATATATATGTATATATATATATATATACAAGAATTGCTCGTTTAAAGGTATATAATTAGCTGGTCAAAATAATTCGCTCTTTCTCGTAATAGGCATTTAACGTGTCTCGCTCTCACGGCGGTTTTACCGACCGATGCTATTCGACCGTTTATTTATTTCATTTGCTGTGATAAATAGCAGACTCTGTGAAGGAAAGTATCAGGTGTGACGTATGAAAATATAATTCATATGATTTTTCACTGCTACTTATGATTTGTCCCATGCCTACACTACACCACCAGCTCTCTTAAAATGAATGCATAATCGAAAACCCCATCACGTTTACAGGTGCGAACAGCGTTCGAGCCGACGAAATGGCCGATACTAGACTTGCCAGACGACTTCCCAACCCCCACTTCGCACAGACCAACCGAGGAACCCTCAAGGCAGAGAGAGAGGTCCGAGGCAGTTACCGAGAAGGAAGCTAAAGGTAATATAATATACACTAATATTATAAAGAGGAAAGTTTTGTATTTTCTTCCTTCACCGTATAATAGCACTGGCATTACGCGTATAAATTTTTTCGAATTGTAAAACTCATTGGTTCACGATTAGGTTTGAACCCACGACCTACGGATCGTAAGGCAGGATTGCTACCACTGCGCCACCAGTGCACGAATTTCTAGTAGGGTTAAATTATTAATAAAGAACTATAAAAACGGAAAGTTTTGTATTTCTGTTTATAACGAATAAACTCAAAAACGACTGGTTTGATTTAAAAAATTCTTTCACCACTAGAATGCTACATTATCCCTGAGTAACGCTATATTTTATACTAACTTCCGCTTGCGAAGTACCTATATAATATATCCTGAAAGTTCATTCGACACATTGTTGAAGGAATTTTTGAAATCGGTCCAGTAGTTTCGGAGCCTTTACAATGCGAACAAACAAACAAACCATCAAACTTTCCTCTTTATAATATTAGTATAGATACAAAAAATAGAGATACTTTTTCTACCCGTGTGAAGTCGGGCGTGTTGCGAAAGTTTGTAAGAATGTATGGATGTGTGGATATATGGATGTATGTTTGTTACTCTTTCACTCTCAAACGGCGGAATGGATCTGGTTGAAATTCAGCATAGATATAGATTACAGTCTGGAATAACACATAGGCTACTTTTTATCCCGGAAAAAATTACGGTTAGATGATAGATTTGTTTTCAAGGTACCACGAGGGCGAAGCCGTGAATGGAAGCTAGTACTTGTATAAATAGTGTTCTGCTCGACCGAATTTGACCGAATCCTTTCAACAGATGCTGATACAACCGAGAAGGCGACAGAGCAGAAGACAAAAGACGAAGCGCCCAGTATAGAGCCTGCTTCTGAGAAGCAAGAAGTCAAACCGGTCGAAGCGAAGTCTGTAGAAGCAGAAGCAGAAGCTATTGAGTCAGAAGCTGTAGAGTTAAAGAACAGTGACACAAAGGTTGCTGAGATTGAGACTGTTGAGGCAAAACCAGTAGAGACTGTCTCGAATAGTGAGACCATCTCGAATGAAACTGCGATTACTGCTGATTGTAATGAGGTTAGTAGTTTCATGGTTAACTAGTGGTGGTCGCGCCTTCCGATCCTTAGGTCGTGAGTTCGAATCCGGTCGTGCATCAACATATTATTATTGATGTGCGCTATACCAGTACCCTTAAACGATGATGAAATAAATAAATAAATAATAAATAAATAAATAATGCTGGACAATCCACACAGCATCATCTAGCCCCAAACTAAGCTACTCAAAGCGTGTGTTATGGGTACTAGATAACTGATATATTTAATACATTATATACATAGATAGATATTTATTATTATACATAGAAAACACCCAGACCAACGGAACAAATTTCTGCAGATCGTACACAAATTTGTTCCGCGGCGGGAATCGAACCCGCAACCTCTTGCGTCGCAGGCGGACTCTCGCCCGCTGCGCCACTGAGGTTGTCAATAAAAATAAAATAAATAAGTCAGAGGCAAGTCCAAACATAACATTTGGTACATGCCCACATTTTGAAAAGCAGTTAGTATTCCGTACGTGACAGGTTGCAAGCCCATCGCCGCTTATAAGAATACTAACCTATGACACATACCTTCGAATTGTTGGTTCTAGGGTATGCCGGTTTCCTCACGATGTTTTCCTTCACCGTTTAAGAGCACTGGCATTGCGCACATAAATGTTTCTAATGGAAAAACTCATTGGTGCACGACCAGGTTTGAACCCACGACCTTCGGATCGTGAGGCAGGGGTGCTACCACTACACCACCAGTACCCTTAAACGATGATGAAAACATGATCATCATCATTATCCTTCCCTTTTCCTACGTTATGTGGGGTCGGCACAACACGTTATCTTCTTCCATCTCCATTTATCATCAGTCTTAAACGAAATGTCCCAAAATCCAATATTGTGCCTCTAAAAATCTATTTTCAGTTACTTTCTAATTTTAGCAACAAATAATATGGTATGGAAGTGGTTTGATTGTATGAAAGATGATATGAATGTAACAGGAGTAGACTCAGAGTTGACGAATGATAGGAGCGAGTGGGAGTAGAGAACAAGTTGCGCTGACCCCACGCTTGGGATAAGGGCAGGAGAATGATGAGTATTTCAAACTTTAATCTTTGTTTACAGCAGAAAGAGACGGAGACACAAGCTCAGTCTGATGATAAGGAAGAGAAGAGAACCGACTCCAACAACGAAGACCCGCCTCTCCACGACGGCTCTGATGAGAAACCTGGAGAGAAACGGTAAGAACGACGGAAAGTCTACTTGCCCAGTTGTAGAAGGACAATGAAGAATGTTAATAATTTAAATGTTACTAATTTTGAATACTATCTCTCCGAGAGCGCTGGTGGTGTAGTGGTAGCACCCCTGCCTCACGATCCGAAGGTCGTGGGTTCAAACCTGGTTGTGCACCAATGAGTTTTTCCATTAGAAACATTTATGTGCGCAATGCCAGTGCTCTTAAACGGTGAAGGAAAACATCGTGAGGAAACCGGCATACCCTAAAACCAAAAATTTGAAGGTATGTGTCATAGGTTAGTATTCTTATAAGCGGCGATGGGCTTGCAACCTGTCACGTACGGAATACTAACTACTGTGCAAAATGTGGGCATGTACCAAATGTTGTGTTTGGATTTGCCTCTGACTACCCCCTTTAGATATCCTCAAAGATCTTAGTTACTAAAGATCTGAGGAGATATCTACCGAGCCTGGGGATTACAGTCGTGATCATATTTATTTTATTTTTTATTTTTTATCTCCAAACTCTCGGTCAAAAATAAAAAATTCAAGTGAAAGAATTACTTCGATACGTCAATTAGTTTCCGATTTATAGAAGTAAACGTGCGATGCGTGTGAGGGTGTGACGTCATCGCACAACACAACTACTAAGCGGAGCGTTGTAAATTGACGTCACATGCGGTCACGTGACTATTGGCGGGACTCGATATTTATCGCAGTTTAAATGCCTGTAAAATCAAAACTAATAGGTATTTTTGACTACAACAAAAACTAGTGTATTTGTATACATACAAGCTTTAGGTTCTGTAACTCTACTGTTTCAACCGATTTGGCATATCTATTAACATTCTCAACGGCTTCATCATTGTTCTTCGACGAGTTTCTTGCCTGTTCTTCTCGTACTTGGGTTAGGTTGGAATTGGCTCATAGATTCACCTAGCATGTAAGACGTTTCAAAGTGATCCTTGTGATTGTACTGAATAAATATTTTTCAATTTCAATTTCTCACTATTCGTCATTGTTCGCAACAAACAATTTAAGTTATCTCGTAAAATATTAGTTAATTTTAAATGTACCCTTCGTGAAATAACTTATTATCAATCTTTTATTGCTCCATCTTCATGCTATCAGCTTGAGACGAACTCTATAATCAAGGTTAAAATTTTAAAATAACGACAAAAATATAAATTGAGAAGAACTACCCAGAATTAATTAAGGGAACCAATCTAAGGCAAAAATTCCTAAAATTAAATTAAATAGGCGATATTTGGGTAGTTTTAATCAGTAAGCAAAATCTATGCTACTAAGGACTAGTTAAACCATGCTCTGTTAATTAAAGTAACAGCTTGTTAGCCTTTTAATTGCTTGTTAAAGTTGTGTCTATGTTACACATCTTATCCAGTGAAAGAAAAATACATGGAAGCATTCCTTGAGCTAAAATATGACCCCACAAAAAATGTTTTGAGCTTGTCAATTATGCCAAAAAATTATGACAAATATTCACATAAGGACGTTACACGGCAATTAAAACCCAAACAACGAGGGAATAAAGTTGACATTAATTAATTTTTGGCAAATCCATGGAGTTTCGTGTGAAATTTGGTGTCTAGTTTCGCAGATAAAGTAATGCTTCCCATGTTTTCGTTCACTGATCTTATCTTTTTCACTATAAAGGCTAAATTAGCATAACATTTCTAGATAACCCATTGTATATTTTCCCTTCAAGGTCAGGTTACCTAATGTAAATTTCGCGTAATGCGTAAACGCTTCCATAGCGAGGACGTTCCCCGGCCGTCTTACGCCACGCTACCGCGAGTTCGAATCTCTACGAACAATAGATTTTGTATGTTTCTAAGATTCAAGTGTATGAGTGTGACTGAAAGAGAAGTTTGGAGACTTATACGTATGAAAGAGACGGACTTATTACGAGTATAATCCTTACGAATGACAATGACTAGGGAAGGAAAGAGACGACTACATTGCCCGATTCATTATTGTATATACAGGTAAATTTACTGTATGTGATTTTATCGGGCGCATATTAAAAGCGATTGAACCGAACCTCTTTAGATAGTTCTATTGAGGATCATAGATGTCGCGATACTCTAATATCAAAATAACACACGGGGGTCTCACCACGAAGTCTTCCAGAACGATTCCGTTTTAGAAACGTCACATTTGAAGCTTAAAGCAACAGTACTTCAATACGATTTGCATAGGTCATGGTGCGAAATAACAATGTAATATTCATTCGGTAATGTATTATGAATTCGTGGTGAGGACCTACTGGCACAAAAAGACTGAAATAAGAAACATCAATTTCACCAAAACGAGAATTGTATCACTACTAATATTATTAAATTCTACGTTATTTACCTCATGATATTTTCTTTCACTGTTTGATAGTTACTAGCAGAAGAGCTGTACTAAACTTGATGTGATTTTGCCCACAGACGTAAGAAGCAGATGGTGGGGATTTTCCCCCTGGCCACGATGGGGGGTCCCCTAGTGGCCCCCGTCTCGAGTTTACTCAGAGCGGTACCACCGCCGCCTTTACCTAGGTACGTGCACAAAAAAAAGGAATTAATTGGTTGTAAATAAGTTAACTTTAATTTGTAAATAACTGTCTAGAATTTTGTTTTTAATATCATTTAAGTAGGTGTAAATAATAATAGTAGTTTAAAATAATAAAAATAATCATTAAAAAAAAAAAAATTAGTTACTTATTAGTTACGTGCACAAGTATTTTTTTTAATGTTTATTACCCGACTGCAGAGCGAAAAAAAGGTTAATGTTTTTGGGGTATACCTATCTAAATATATATAACTCAAAGGTAAGGACTGTAAAAAGCTATTTTCAATTAATTTCAGTCAGGTTTTTTTATATTTTTTATTTTCTATTCGAAGGTATGTGTCATAGGTTAGTATTCTTATAAGCGGCGATGGGCTTGCAACCTGTCACGTACGGAATACTAACTACTGTGCAAAATGTGGGCATGTACCAAATGTCATGCTTGGACTTGCCTCTGACTAACCCCTTTAGATATCCTCAAAGATCTAAGTAACTAAAGATCTGAGGAGATATCTACCGAGCCCGGGGATTACAGTCGTGATCATAATATTTTTTTTTTTTTTTTATAATAATAATAATAATTACAGTTTCTGAAAGTGGCACCGGTGACAGAAAAGATGAGGAGTAATAGGTTAGCGTGGTATGGACATGTTATGAGAAGAGATGAATGTCATGTGACGAGGAGAGTGTTAGGTATGAATGTGGATGGATACAGGGGGAGAGGTAGGACGAAGAAAAGATGGATGGACTGTGTGAAAGATGACATGGGTAAGAAAGGAGTGAGTGATGAGATGACAAGTGACAGAGGGAAGTGGAAGAAGATCACATGTTGTGCCGACCCCACATAACGTGGGATAAGGGCAGGAAGATGATGAATAATTACAGTTTCTTCGAACCTGCTAGAAAGTAATTCCCGTCAATTGTAAAGAGGTGATGATGATAAATAATTTGTTCCAGAATGTTCCGCACGGGGCGCGCGGGCGCGGGCACCCCGCACCACGACTTGCTGAACCCCGACGTGCCGGAGTTCGTGCCGCAAGCGCGCAGGACAGGTACACTATACGAGAGACCGCATGCGCGCGCGCAGCATGCGCTGACGCCCGCACTACTCGATGCTATGTATTGCATTAATTAAAAAGCCCAATTGAAAGTAATCGACATTGGCATAGCCGCCATATTGGATTTTTAAACACTATAAACTATGTGTATATAACTACTGTGCAAAATGTGGGCATGTACCAGATGTCATGTTTGGACGTGCCTCTGACTACCCTCTTTAAATATCCTCAAAGATCTAATTCTTATTTTAATTCTTATACTGCCGTCCTAAAGCTAGAATGCCGTTAGATACAAAATCCACTTTTTGAATTATGAGGAAAAAACCATTTATATTTTACGATTAATATATAACTGCAAATAACTGTAGTTAAAGTCACTTTGCCGCAATCAAGCCTAGTATTATTGAAGTTATTAATAGTTAAGTTACTATTTTTGTTTACAAAAAAATAAATTTAAAAGCCATTAGCCACTTTTAAGCTTAGCAATACACTTAACAACATTTAAGCATTGAAGTGATGTAAATTTTTATTCTGGTAACGGCATTTTTTACTTTTCATAACTCGAAAACTATAAAAGCTATTTGAGTTCTGGTAAGATTGGTCGATAGAGCTTTTTTTCCTGATTACGATGGCATAAAAAAGTCGAATTTGACCGAATGTTGGATAACGGCATTTTAGCTTAAGGACGGCAGTATATTACATTTATTTTGGACCAGTGGTGAAAGGATTATAGAGCGCCTCATGACACTGTCTTCAATCTTTTGAGGACATGCCAGTTTCCTCATGATGTTTTCCTTCACCGTTTGAGGAAACTGCTCTGTGAAACTAGCAGGATAAAAAGATCAGTATTCTCAATTAATGCGATAGTTTGGATAAATGTTTGTTAATCAATCACGCGATGTTTTCCTTCACCGGTTGAGAATACTGCTTTGTGAGACTAGTGACTGGTTAAACAGACCAGCGATCTTAATTAATGCGAAAGTTTGGATGGGTGTTTGTTATTTAATCACGTTGAAATGGCTGGACGGATCTGGATGAAACTTAGAACTCGCGTAGTTTACGACTGAATAATACATAGGTTACTGAAGCCGCGTGCGGTTGCTAGTAATAAATAAATAATGGTGGACATTTCTCACAGCGCCATCTAGCCTCAAACTAAGCAAGCTTGTAAAAACTTTTGTTTTTTAATACATACATAGAATACCTAGTAACACCCAGACACAGAACAAACATCTGCGTTCATCACACAAATGTTAGTCCTCGGTGGGGATCGAACCCACAGCCTACAGCGCAGAAGTCAGAACTACTACCGACTGAGCTGTGAGTCAGTAGACTACATACTAACACCCAGACCCAGTACAAACATCTGCCATCTTGTTAGTCCTCGGTGGGGATCGAACTCACAGCCTACAGCGCAGAAGGCAGAGCTACTACCAACTGAGCTGTGAGGTCTTGATAAATTCTCGTTTTCAGAAGATACACACAATGAGAACTCTACCGAAGTCAACGAAAATCAATTGCCGATTGCACCTCAAACGCCAGGCGCCTGGACAGAGGTGAGTGATACCTACTACTACCTACCACCCCATACGACTCAACCACAACCGCATGAGAACTAGTAAAATCAATAAATCTATACTCTATACTAATATTATAATGAGGATTTTTAATATAATTATTTATCGAATTTTTTTGTAACGAATAAACTCAAAAACTAATGGCCCGATTTGAAAAAAAAAAATACCGTTAGAATGCTACATTATCCCTGAGTAACAGAGGCTCTATCTTTATTACTAAAAAAATAGGGTTCCTTACTAACATTTTCAATAATGTAACACAAGGTGTAATTTATTTTGCCATAAAATGCACTGCGGAAACTATTGATTATAGGACAAAAAAAAATGTACACCCGTGTGAAGCCGGGACGACCTGATAGTCAAAAATATATTTATTAAATAAAATCACAAGGATCACTTTGAAACGTCTCACATGCGGTGAATCTATGTGCCAATTCCAACCTAACACAAGTACGAGAAGAACAGGCAAGAAACTCGTCTCGGTCCTAGCGCTTTGTATGATCCTTCTCACAAAAAATGTGATCGAGATAATAATAACATAGAACAAATGGACAGCGTTTACATTGCAAATTGGTTAGCTGTAGGATTAATAAAAAAGAATCATCAAAATCGGTTCACTCAGTCGAAAGTTCAATTATAATCAAAAGTACAGTCGAATTGTGAACCTCATCCATTTTTGAAGTCAGTTAAAATCTCAAAGATAATCTTTCATTTCAATTATCTAGTATCTGACATATTGTCTGCTTTGAATGTACATCTAATTCGTGTGTCAAATAAAGTAAAATAATACAAAATTAAAAAAAATAAAAACCCCCGGCACCTAAACCTTACCCTAACATGTCATATTTAAAGTCATGGTTACCTTACCATGTTCTTTCAATATCATTGAAGTAACTCGGTACTTAATTTCCAATAGATAGAACATAAGGAAGTTAGTCAGATCCCCTCATCAACCAGAAAAGAGCTGATGATCTTCAAATGGCTGAAAAGATTTTCATGAAACATGGCTAAGAACACTCGGGATAAAATTATCTATGACACAAAAAAACTAAACGAAAATCGGTTCATCCGTTTGGAGCTACGATGCCACAGACAGATACACAGACACACAGATACACTGACAGACACGTTCAATTTATATCACCCCTCTTTTTTGTCGAGGGTTAATAAAATAAAGATAGAAGTATGTTTTGCCATAGAGCCAGTAAGCTGGAACCCGCTTCGCAAAAGTTCCTACGCACTCTACGGCTAGAGGAAACGGTATATCGTTAATGTTGTACCCTTTATCACGGAACGCTAAACGATATGAGTGAGCGGAAGAAAACATGTTGACCTCACGCGTGGGACAAGGACAGGAGATTGATGATGGTTCGTTCCAGGTGAAGCGGCGCAACAAGGCG
This sequence comes from Cosmorhoe ocellata, assembly GCA_963675405.1. NCBI lineage: Eukaryota > Metazoa > Arthropoda > Insecta > Lepidoptera > Geometridae > Cosmorhoe > Cosmorhoe ocellata. Next base: position 3,856,808 of record OY776273.1, read on the forward strand.
GGGTCGCGCGAGCGCGTGCCGCCCGCCGCGCCCGCCGAGGAGTCGCGTGAGGAGCTCCACTTCCAACTGGACGAGGAGTTGGACCTGCCGCCGCCCCGCCACAACACCTTCACCGACGCATGGTCAGTGTCTCGGCTCTGCCTTCTGCGCTTCAGGCTGTGGGTTCGATCCCCACCGAGGACTAACATATTTGTGATGATGATGAACGCAGATGTTTGTTCTGTATGAACATTAGTAACTATTACATATCACTGTGTTTGAGTCTTAAGTCTGCCTTCTGCGCTGTAGGTTGTGAGTTTGATCCCCACCGAGGACTAACAAGATGGCAGATGTTTGGGCTGGGTCTGGGTGTTATTGTGTATTCTGCTGACTCACAGCTCAGTTGGTAGTAGCTCTGCCTTTAGCGCTGCAGGCTGTGGGTTCGATCCCCACCGAGGACTAACATTTGTGTGATGAATACAGATGTTTGTTCTGTGTCTGGGTGTTATTATGTAGTCTACTGACTCACAGCTCAGTTGGTAGTAGCTCTGCCTTTAGCGCTGCAGGCTGTGGGTTCGATCCCCACCGAGGACTAACATTTGTGTGATGAATACAGATGTTTGTTCTGTGTCTGGGTGTTATTATGTAGTGTACTGACTCACAGCTCAGGAACTCAATATCTTTACAACCACTTCACCGATTTAGCTCATATGCTTCCCAGCAAATCTACACAGCAGAATCTTTAGACCTTCCAAGTTTCATGCAGATTGTATTAACGGTTCTTAAGTTATGCTCTAACAAACATTATACACAAACCATAACATAATACAAGCTTTGAGTAGCTTACTTTGGGGCTAGATGATGCTGTGTGGATTGTCCAGCATTATTTATTTAATATTTATTTATTTAAACATACAACGCTATTCCGCTCACTTCGCTCGCTCAATCAGTGATGTCCTCGCTCAGGTCGGACGGCGAGGAGTCGGACCTGGAGTTCACGGACCGCGACGTGGGCCGCCTGCTGATCGTGACGCAGGCCGGCGCGCGCGCAGCCCGCCACGACGGGCACGACCGCCAGGGGGACTTCACCACGCGCACCAAGATCTCGCAGGACCTCGAGCAGGTGACCGCGCTCATCACGAACTAGAGTGGAGGAAGGCTGCCTCTTCCACTGCTATCACTCTTCTACTCTTACTTTTCTATCTTCTTTATCTGTGACACTTGTCTATTCTTGTCTTTTATGTTTAAAATTACGCTATCTGAACTCATTATTATTAGTATGAAACGGGTATTTATCGCTTTTTTTTACCTATTTTTCCCTACGTTTCGACAGGTTTACACACAAAAATCAATTCCAAAATAAGTTAATAAAACGCGATAAATACCCGTTTAATACTAATACTCGTAATATCTTCTTTGTCTTTTTTATTTATGACATCTGTCTCTTCGTCTTCTTCATCCATGAAATCTGTCTCTTTTATATCTTCTTTATTTATTACATCTGTTTCTTCTATATTCATGACATTCATCTATTCTTTGTCTTCTTTGACATCTGTCCGTTCTTCGTCTTTATTTATGGCATTTGTTTCTTCGAGATCAGTTTTGCCAGTGTCAAGCGTATTCTAATATTAATGTTGTCAATGTCACAGAGTCACAGTCCGCCCATCTTTAAATGAGTCTAAATCAGTTGAACGGAAAAAATATGGAACCATTACTTCAAGGGAAATATCCGCGAAACTTGACTCTAAATTTCACACTTCGTAGATTTTGCAACGCACCTTTAAAAATCGACTTTATTCTCTCGACGTTTGGGTTTAAGTTGACCTGTAACGTGTAGATAGTTTGTCAGTTTTTGATATAATATTTTGTCATAATTGACAAGCCCTGCCTATAACAGCAAATTTTTTGTGGTGTCATTTTTAGCTCAAGGAATGCTTCCATGTATTTTCCGTTCATTGGCCAACTTCCACCCCTGTATCCAGTAAATACTAACATATTATACACCGTCAAATATTAATGGTTGTTTTCCCGCGGCAGAACAACTTGCCATAAGGAGTACTTTCGAAACATAGAGTAAAAGTAAAAAAATAAAGATGTTTTGTTTTAAAATAATTTAAAAAAATATTCATCTAGGTACTCGAAAACGTGAAAAACGATAGTAACATTAGACGTAACTTGTAGATAGGACGTAACTATTCGAATCGCACGCGCCGCCGGCCACCTTCGCGTAGGTATCTGGATGAATTACTATTGGTTCGTGGTCGCTTTCGAGTTAAATTTTTCACAATGGTATATCTGTATTTTTGTTTCTAATATTTAATTTGTTTATACAACGATTGTATTACCAAGACTAAACCATTTCGCTGCGGGAAAACAACCATTAAAATTTCACGGTGTATTAAATAGTGTGAATAATAGATAGATCTGTAAATTATAATTACTTTTTCAGGTCATCACTGATGGTCTCAGGCGTTATGAAGAAGACCTGTGGAGTGATGACTACCCATCGGTAAGTTATATTCACAACATGGTCACGACTGTAATCCCCAGGCTCTGTCAAAATCTATTTTCAGTTATGTTCAGTTTGTTGTTGTTTGTTACATTATTCGCTCATTCGAGCAGGCCAGAAACTATAGACCAGCGGTCGGCAACGTGCGGCCCGCGGGCCGCACACGGCCTGCGTACGTCTCACTTGCGTGCGGCTCATGAATGTGTGGGATATGATATTGACCAATTATACGTATTATTATTAGTATTAATAATAATAATAATAATAATAACTTTATTTCAGGCAACATTAGTCTAAGTGTACAAGATGGAAAATACTTAAAAACTACGGCCCATATAAAATGTATACCTTACAGTCTTATTAGACGGGTATTTATCGCGTTTAAATTACCTTATATTTTCCCGACGTTTCGACAGGTTTGCACGCTGTCGTGGTCACGGGTAGTCTACCCGTGACCACGACAGCTTGCAAACCTTACGGTAATTTAAACGCGATAAATACCCGTCTAATACTAATAATAATGTGTTCAGATCGCGTAAGTTTAAAAGTACAATTATACGTAGGTATATATTGAGCTTCTAGGGTTAATATCATAAGTGTTGCCCAGCCCGCCTTTAGTATATTTTACCACCATGCAGCCCTTGCCTGCTAAAAGGTTGCCGACCGCTGCTATAGACCATACTGCCTAGTCTTACGTAAATTAATTTCTTCCGTTTTCTTTATAATCTAACTTAAAATCTAACCTAACCGCCATTTATTTTCCCTCTTTTAAGAAAAAACAAACTGAATGGAAAATAAATTTATTTTCCATTCAGTTTGTTTTTTCTTGAATTTTTGCAATTAATACCAAGAATAAGAAGTGAGAATAAAATTTTATTTGTCAAAATGCTCACAGGGAAAGAGAAAAATACAAAATCAGCTAAAAAGAATAATTACTAAGAGCGCTGGTGGTGCAGTGGTAGCACCCCTGCCGCACGATCCGAAGGTCATGGGTTCAAACCTGGTCGTGCACCAATGAGTTTTTCCATTCGAAAAAATTATGTGAGCAATAGAAACTATAAAAGAAAACATCGTTAGGGAACCGGCATAACCTAGAACTAAAAATTCGAAGGTGTGTGTCATTCTTATAAGCGGCGATGTGTTTGCAACCTGTCACGTACAGAATACTAACTACTTTGCAAAATGTGGGCATGTGCCAAAATATATCATGTTTGGACATGCGTCTCACTCTTTAGATATCCTCAAAGATCTAAGTAACTAGAGATCTGAGAAGATATCTACCGAGCCTGGGGATTACAGTCGTGATCATATTTATCATATTTTTAGTTACTAATAATAACATCTACTAGACTCTATCCATATTACTAGCTTCCGCTCGCGGCGTCGCCCGCGAAGTACCTACATAAAATATAGCCTATGTTCATCCTGAAAGTTCATTCTACACATTAGTGAAGAATTTTTCAAATCGGTCCAGTAGTTTCGGAGCCTATTCAATGCAAACAAACAAACAAACAATCAAATCTTTCCTCTTTATAATATTAGGTCATCATCATCTCATCATCATCTTCCTGCCCTTTTCCCACGTTATGTGGCTCGGCACAACATGTGATCCTCCTCCATTTCCCTCTATCATTCGTCATCTCAGTACTCACTCCTTTCCTACCCATGTCATCTCTTACACAGTCCATCCATCTTTTCTTTGGTCTACCTCTACTTGTATCCATCCACATTCATATCTAACACTCTCCTCGTCACGTGACATTCATCTCTTCTCATAACATGCCCATACCACGCTAACCTATTACTCCTCATCTTTTCTGTTACAGGTGCCACTTTCAGGCTTCCTCTAATAATAATAATAATACTCTAATACTTCTTTGGTGTTTACAATAAAATAAAATAATTGTTTTCTACAGTCGTACGGGAGTCAAAGCCACAATTACAAGACGGTGTCTCTGATTACGAGGGAGCAGTTTGAAGCTACTATACCGAACGAGAGACATTCCAATCCGACCGAGCCGCCGCCGCCGCCGCCTAGAGTGAGTAGGACAGATGTATACATCTCAGCTTCCTACCTTCTCTAGATCATTAGCATCATTCTCCTGCCCTTATCCCACGCGTGGGGTCGGCACAACATTTCTTCTTCCACTCACTCCTATCATTCTATATGTATTCTATATGTATCATTGTATATTCTATGTATGTAATTACAAAAAAAAGTATACAATTAACTAGCTTCCGCCCACGGCTTCGCCCGCGTGGCACCTTGAAAAACAAAAACAAATTATCCCACGGGAACCGTAGATTTTTCCGGGATAAAATGTAGCCTATGTGTTAGTCCATAATCTATATCTGTGCCAAATTTCATTCAGTAGGTCTACCATGAGTTTTCACAATCTACACTCGCTAGCGACTGTAGTTAAAAAATTGTATGAAAACTTGTACAGCGCCTCCAGCGGATAGTTGGGTACTAAAACGTCACGTAGTTAACTATCCTACGTCACAGCGTACTACAGCGACTGTAGTTTGCGCTTCATTCATTTGCTTACAATTTGGTACCATGAGTAACAATTTTGACAGATGTCATAGTAACGTACTATTACTACTGTAGTAACGTCAGCCGATCTAAACGTGACAACTCATGGTAGACTAACTGATCCATACATCGCGACAGGTCTTGTCTTCCCTCAAGCTTAAGGAGCTACCCTCTTTAGATATCCTCAAAGATCTAAGTAACTAGAGATCGGAGGAGATATCTACCGAGTCTGGGGATTACAGTCGTGATCATGGTGTTTCAGTTGGACCAGGTGAACGACCAGGGCAGCAAAGCGAAGCGGCCGCGCCGCACCGCGCGCTTCTACGCCGCCAACAAGGACCCCCACGCCACAGACGTCATGTGAGTTCACATTGCACACCATATCTTATACCTTTAAGGCCCAGAATACTCGTCACACTATTCCTTACGTAAAAATTACAAAAAAAAGTGACATAGGTCCGTATAGCAACGCGGATCTCCGCGGAATCAGACATAGCACGAAGCGAAATACCCAAATGACAAGTAAGTAGAGTGCGGCAGGATAATATGGCTCTGAATTACATAACGAAAGCGACAAAATATAAAAAAACAATTATGTTCAAGTAAATAGCTTATTTCAAAAAACGGGCTGGGTTGATTTGTTTCAAATTAACTGATTTACATTCATTGTGAAATAGAAATTCAAAATACCTTACTGTTCTGGATAAATTAGCGAATTTCTGAACTTTCAGAGGTGTTTTTGACATGATTTTTAACCATGGCTTTCTAACTAATTCGTGTTTTAGCTCCGGTTGATTTATATCCTTGAGTATCGTGTAGTTAAATTTCAATGTAATCTATTTAGCGGTAATAGAATGATTAGGGTTGCAATACTTGCAATTTTCAAAATTCTGGGCCATTATTGTATACAGGGTGTCATTAGACTACTTCCGAAAACTTCAGGGGGTTAAAGTACCCAACAAAGTGTATGAAACAGCTCAAACTCGAAATCATGTTTATTCATTAAAATCACAGGGATCATTTAAAATCGTCTTACATGCTAGGTGAGTGTAGGACCTAGGTGCCAATTCCAGTCCTATCTCCAGTCTGAAAAGAACCGACAAGAAACTCGCTGGGTCCTTATTTTTTGCCCTGATTTACTTACTATAGTCAGCCTAACAGAGTTTATTTTTTGCCCTGATTTACTTACTATAGTCAGCCTAACAGAGTTTATTTTTTGCCCTGATTAACTTACTTTAGTCAGCCTAACAGAGTTTATTTTTTGCCCTGATTTACTTACTTTAGTCAGCCTAACAGAGTTTATTTTTTGCCCTGATTTACTTACTTTAGTCAGCCTAACAGAGTTTATTTTTTGCCCTGATTTACTTACTTTAGTCAGCCTAACAGAGTTTATTTTTTGCCCTGATTTACTTACTATAGTCAGCCTAACAGAGTTTATTTTTTGCCCTGATTTACTTACTTTAGTCAGCCTAACAGAGTTTATTTTTTGCCCTGATTTACTTACTATAGTCAGCCTAACAGAGTTTATTTTTTGCCCTGATTAACTTACTTTAGTCAGCCTAACAGAGTTTATTTTTTGCCCTGATTTACTTACTTTAGTCAGCCTAACAGAGTTTATTTTTTGCCCTAATTTACTTACTTTAGTCAGCCTAACAGAGTTTATTTTTTGCCCTGATTTACTTACTATAGTCAGCCTAACAGAGTTTATTTTTTGCCCTGATTTACTTACTATAGTCAGCCTAACAGAGTTTATTTTTTGCCCTGATTAACTTACTTTAGTCAGCCTAACAGAGTTTATTTTTTGCCCTGATTTACTTACTTTAGTCAGCCTAACAGAGTTTATTTTTTGCCCTGATTTACTTACTTTAGTCAGCCTAACAGAGTTTATTTTTTGCCCTGATTTACTTACTTTAGTCAGCCTAACAGAGTTTATTTTTTGCCCTAATTAACTTACTGTAGTCAGCCTAACAGAGTTTATTTTTTGCCCTGATTTACTTACTTTAGTCAGCCTAACAGAGTTTATTTTTTGCCCTGATTAACTTACTGTAGTCAGCCTAACAGAGTTTATTTTTTGCCCTGATTTACTTACTATAGTCAGCCTAACAGAGTTTATTTTTTGCCCTGATTAACTTACTTTAGTCAGCCTAACAGAGTTTATTTTTTGCCCTGATTTACTTACTATAGTCAGCCTAACAGAGTTTATTTTTTGCCCTGATTTACTTACTTTAGTCAGCCTAACAGAGTTTATTTTTTGCCCTGATTTACTTACTTTAGTCAGCCTAACAGAGTTTATTTTTTGCCCTGATTTACTTACTTTAGTCAGCCTAACAGAGTTTATTTTTTGCCCTGATTTACTTACTTTAGTCAGCCTAACAGAGTTTATTTTTTGCCCTGATTAACTTACTGTAGTCAGCCTAACAGAGTTTATTTTTTGCCCTGATTTACTTACTTTAGTCAGCCTAACAGAGTTTATTTTTTGCCCTGATTTACTTACTATAGTCAGCCTAACAGAGTTTATTTTTTGCCCTGATTTACTTACTATAGTCAGCCTAACAGAGTTTATTTTTTGCCCTGATTTACTTACTTTAGTCAGCCTAACAGAGTTTATTTTTTGCCCTGATTAACTTACTTTAGTCAGCCTAACAGAGTTTATTTTTTGCCCTGATTTACTTACTTTAGTCAGCCTAACAGAGTTTATTTTTTGCCCTGATTTACTTACTTTAGTCAGCCTAACAGAGTTTATTTTTTGCCCTGATTTACTTACTTTAGTCAGCCTAACAGAGTTTATTTTTTGCCCTGATTTACTTACTATAGTCAGCCTAACAGAGTTTATTTTTTGCCCTGATTTACTTACTTTAGTCAGCCTAACAGAGTTTATTTTTTGCCCTGATTTACTTACTATAGTCAGCCTAACAGAGTTTATTTTTTGCCCTGATTAACTTACTTTAGTCAGCCTAACAGAGTTTATTTTTTGCCCTGATTTACTTACTTTAGTCAGCCTAACAGAGTTTATTTTTTGCCCTAATTTACTTACTTTAGTCAGCCTAACAGAGTTTATTTTTTGCCCTGATTTACTTACTATAGTCAGCCTAACAGAGTTTATTTTTTGCCCTGATTTACTTACTATAGTCAGCCTAACAGAGTTTATTTTTTGCCCTGATTAACTTACTTTAGTCAGCCTAACAGAGTTTATTTTTTGCCCTGATTTACTTACTTTAGTCAGCCTAACAGAGTTTATTTTTTGCCCTGATTTACTTACTTTAGTCAGCCTAACAGAGTTTATTTTTTGCCCTGATTTACTTACTTTAGTCAGCCTAACAGAGTTTATTTTTTGCCCTGATTTACTTACTTTAGTCAGCCTAACAGAGTTTATTTTTTGCCCTGATTTACTTACTATAGTCAGCCTAACAGAGTTTATTTTTTGCCCTGATTTACTTACTATAGTCAGCCTAACAGAGTTTATTTTTTGCCCTGATTTACTTACTTTAGTCAGCCTAACAGAGTTTATTTTTTGCCCTGATTAACTTACTTTAGTCAGCCTAACAGAGTTTATTTTTTGCCCTGATTAACTTACTTTAGTCAGCCTAACAGAGTTTATTTTTTGCCCTGATTAACTTACTTTAGTCGGCCTAACAGAGTTTATTTTTTGCCCTGATTTACTTACTTTAGTCAGCCTAACAGAGTTTATTTTTTGCCCTGATTTACTTACTTTAGTCGCGCTCAAGTGTTGGTTTCTTATAAAAAATTGTTTTTATTGATGGGTACTTTACTTTAACCCCTTGAAGTTTTCGGAAGTAGTCTGGTATTCCATTATATAAATTTACTTTCACTTTGAATATTTGTATTGAAGCGTTCAAGCTTGAAATTTGACGTTTCTAAAACATGATAAAATAAAATCAAATCATGTTTATTCAGTAATTCACATGGTCATTTTGAATCGTCTTAGACGCTAGGTGAGTCTAGGTGCCAATTCCAGTCCTATCATTGTCATCAGTCAATCCATTGGTGGAGGTACTTAACCGGGTACAAGCCATCCCCTTAGGTAACTTAATCTGCCGTGCTTTAGTAAATCCCGAAATCCCCTCTTAGGCCCCCTACTATAAGCTACTGTATGTATGTGATAATGTTGTATTTTGTTTCGCAGTGTGAGCAGAAAGCACAAGACCCGTCACAGCCTCAACCCGCCCGTGGAGCACCACATTGGATGGATTATGGACGTGCGCGAGCACCGGCCCCGGACACACAGCACCGGGTAACTAAAATCCTACTAATATTATAAACACGAAAGTTTGTAAGAATGTATGGATGTATGGATGGATGTCAGAATGTCATGGATGTACGTTTGTTACTCTTTCACGCTGAAACGGGTGAACGGATCTGGATGAAATTTGGCACAGATATAGATTATAGTCTGGAAGAACACATAGGCTACATTTTATCCCGGAAAAATGTACGGTTTCCGTGGGATAGATTTGTTTTTGTTTTTCAAGATTCCACGCGGGCAAAGCCGTAGGCGGAAGCTAGTAAATAAATAATAATAATAATTATTAGTATTAAACGGATATTTATCGTGAAGTTTGACAAGAGAACGTTGTGGAGTGAAAGAAGGCGTAGTGATGAAAATTGAGAAGGGTATGCTAAGATAGTTTGGGCATGTAGAAAGGATGGATGAAAGGAGATTGACGAAACAGTTGTATAAGGAGAGTGTGAATGGGACAGTTGGAAGGGGAAGACCACGGCGTACGTACCTCGAGCACATTGGGGACGTTTTAGAGAAAGGCCAGGTCCAGAGTACCCTAAACCTACGCGCATGAAGAATGTAATGAGAGTGAATGAAGCAAAAGAATTATGTCAGGATCGTAGCAAGTGGAGATCCGTGGTCTCTGCCTACCCCGTCGGGAAACAGGCGTGATTTTATGTATGTTTGTATGTAATTATCGCGTTATAATTACCTATTTTTTCCGACGTTTTAATAGATTTACACACTGTCGTGGTCACGGGAATAAATACCCGTTCACCGACTTTGCTACACAGTTTTTTAACTTTTGCAGTAGTCAGCCCACAATTTTACTTATTTTACATTGTTATTTTTGTTACTAATAAAGATTTTGTATTTAATAAAAAAAACTTATAATAATGTGTTCAGATCGCGTAAGTTTTATTATATATATCGTGTATATTTATATCTATACTAATATTATTAAGAGGAAAGTTTTGTATTTTTGTATTTTTGTATTTTTGTTTGTAACGAATAAACTCAAAAACTACTGGTCCGATTTTAAAAATTCTTTCACCACTAGAATGCTACATTATCCCTGAGTAACATAGGCTATATTTTATGTAGGTACCTCGCGAGCAAAGCCGCGAACGGAAGCTAGTAATAAAATTGTGTCGTCAGGTCGTCCATGGGCACGAGTCCGCTGGGCTCGTCGTGCGGCTCCGTGCCGCAGTCGCTGCCCACCTTCCACCACCCGAGCCACGGGCTGCTGCGCGAGAACCACTTCACGCAGCAGGCCTACCACAAGTACCACTCGCGCTGCCTCAAAGGTAACCCCTATTACTTTGCCTTGAAGGTAAGGTAACTTAATTATAATGTTGCCTTGAAAGTAACCTCTATAACTTTGCCTTGAAGGTAACATAGCTTAATTATAATGTTGCCTTGAAGGTAACCTATCATATCTATAATGTTTCCTTGAAAGTATCCCCTATTTTATATGGCCCGTAGTTTTTAAGTATTTTCCATCACACTTAGACTAATGTTGCCTGAAATAAAGCTATTATTATTGTTATAACATTGCGTTGAAGGTAACTCTCCTAACGTTGCCTTGAAGGAAACTTAACTGAAATATAATGCTACCTTGAAGGTAACTCCTATAACGTTGCCTTGTAGGTAACCTATCTTAATGGTAACCTAACTAAATTTATATTACAGAAATATATATTAATCTAACTTTGATTTATCTAATCATTATATTTGTTAACAGAACGCAAAAAACTAGGCGCCGGCCAGTCCCAGGAGATGAACACGCTGTTCCGCTTCTGGTCCTTCTTCCTGCGGGACCACTTCAACCGGACCATGTACTCGGAGTTCCGCGCGCTCGCCAACGAGGACGCCGCCGCCGGCTTCCGGTACGGGCTCGAGTGCCTCTTCCGGTTCTACTCGTACGGCCTCGAGCGGAAGTTCCGGCCGGAGCTGTACCAGCATTTCCAGCAGGAGACCATCCAGGATTATGAGAAAGGTACAACGTTTGACGTTTACATTAACCTGTCAACGCACGGAGCGAAAAGTTACAATAAAATTTCAAAATTTTCAAATTCCTACTTCAAATAAATACTTATAAGAATACAACTAGATCGCTTAGCATGTTTCTGTAAAAAGTAATATAATCTTGGATATATTTTCTGAGTTTTACGCACAAAAACAAAGGCCTATATACTTACATACATACATACAACCTAATTGGATTTACATATATACATCCACACCTCCTTGGTCCTACTTGACATAAATACTTCTGCCGTCCTAAAGCTAGAATGCCGTTAAATACAAAATCCACTTTTTGAATTATGAGGTAAACACCATTTATATTTTAGCACGATTAATATATAACTGCAATTAACTGTAGTTAAAGTCACTTTGCCGCAATCAAGCCTAGTATTATTGAAGTAATTAATAGTTAAGTTACTATTTTTGTTTACATAAAAATAATGTTAAAAGCCATTAGCCACTTTTAAGCTTAGCATAACACTTAACAACATTTAAGCATTGAAATGATGTAAATTTTGATTCTGGTAACGGCATTTTTTACTTTTCATAACTCGAAAACTATAAGAGCTATTTGAGTTCTGGTAAGATTGATAGAGCTTTTTTTCCTGATTACGATGGCATAAAAAAGTCGAATTTGACCGAATGTTGGATAACGGCATTTTAGCTTAAGGACGGCAGACTTATAAAAGCAAATGCTCATTCGTAGCATGTGTATTGAAACATTGCTAATAAGAAGCATGCTCAAAAAACAATAATAAACATGATTTATTTAATTAATTTGAGTCTTCTGACCTCATAAGGTAACTCGTTTGACACAAACACTAAGCTACAACTACAGTTACATGCTTTTATTGAACAAATGCTCGTTAGTAGAAAGTTTTTTTTAATACGTATTTCCTACAGCAGAGAGTGTTAGATATGAATGTGGATGGATACAAAGGTAGAGGTAGACCAAAGAAAAGATGGTTGGACTGTGTGAAAGATGACATGAGTAAGAAAGGAGTGAGTACGGAGATGACAAATGACAGAGGGAAATGGAAGAAGATCACATGTTGTGCCGATCCCACGTAACGTGGGAAAAGGGCAGGAAGATGATGATGATAATGAATTCCTACAGCAGGTCAGCTGTACGGCCTGGAGAAGTTCTGGGCGTTCCTCAAGTACTACAAGCACGCGGCCGCGCTGCAGGTGGAGCCGGCTCTCCAGCAGCACCTTGCCAAGTTCAAGAGCATCGAGGACTTCCGCGTGCTGGAGGTAGGTCCACCAGGACTCTTGGTAAACCCTTGTCTTGAGGGCCCTACCTCGGGACGTAAACCCTAGGTTTGATAAACAAAGGGTCCAGTTGAAAAGTTGATAAAATTTTTTGAAAGATTGATAAAAAAAACAAAAAACTTTAAATTTTACTGAATTCGTTTATTTTTTTAATATTGATTGTATTCCGATTGTAGCTCTGTCATTTTGTGACTTTTGTTAGTTATAGCCCACATTCTATGAAAACATTATTAGTTAAAGACCAAATTCTATCAAGTAGCTCACATTTTATGAAATACTAGCTGATGCCCGCAGCTTCGCCCGCGTATTATCGCTACTTTTCATACAAACTTTCATCCCTTATTTTATCCCCTTGGGGGTAGAATTAATCAAAATCCTTCTTAGCGGATGCCTACGTTCATAGTTCATAGTTCATAGTTCATTTATTCATAACAATTATGTTACAGGTCACAAAATATAAGTTACATAAAATGTAAAGGTACATCACAATGGACTTATTAAATATCATTACATAACACTCATTCATATCATAAAATTACAATCAAATACAATACAATCAATAATCTTTCAATTATCAACACTAAATTACATTTTAATACCATAAAAATTAATGGTTAGGTACATTTTAAATTCATAAATTCATTAATGTCATATATAGATAGACTTATCAACCACTTCTTCAGGTTAAATTTAAAGGATGATATGGACTGTGCGCTGGTGATAGAAGTCGGAATACGGTTATAGTCAGCCGTCCCCATAACGTGCAGCAACTTCGACGTCCTCGCTAGTCGTCGTGGGAGCGCTCTCAGCCGGTTCGAGTGCCTCGTGTTGTACCTGTGACCGTCCCCAAACCTTGCATATTCGTCTAAGTTGTCACGCACATACAGCGCGGACTGGTACACGACAAGGGCGGGCACGGTCAAGATCCCCAAGGACTCGAAATGCGGCCGCGCGGACTCGCCCCGAGGAATTCGCACAATCGCCCTTATAGCTCTCTTTTGGAGTCTGAAGGCCCGCTCCCAATCGGATGCACGCCCCCAAAGCTCCACACCATACGTCATAACATCTACCTGCATGCCAAATTTCAGCCCGATCCGTCCAGTGGTTTGGGCTGTGCGTTGATAGATCACTATGTCAGTCAGTCAGTCAGTCAGTCACCTTTGAATTATATATATTTAGATTTGTTAGCTACAGCTCACATTCTTTTTAATCTTTGATAGTCCTATCCCACATTCTATAAAACATTTGTTAGTTAGCCTACATTCTGTTAAACATTTGTTAGATATAGCCCAAATTATTTGTAACCTTTGTTATAGCTCACATACTATTACCTTTGTTAGTTATAGCCCACATTCTGTTGATTATATGAAACCTTTGTTAGTTACAGCCCACATTGTATGAAACCTTTGTAATAGCCCACATACCATGTGGCCAATGTAATAATAATGGTGTTGTGGTCCCCAGCCGCAGTTGAACGAGCTGCTAGCGTCGCAGGGCCCGAGCGCGCCGGGCCGCGGGCCGCACGCGCGCCCCTACGACCGGCACCGCTCCGTGTCCGAGAGCGACCGCACGCACCACGCCAAGGGCGCCAACAAATTCAGGTTGTTATCTTCTTCTTCAATTAATAAATAAATAAATAAATAATGCTGGACAATCCACACAGCATCATCTAGCCCCAAAGTAAGCTACTCAAAGCTTGTGTTATGGGTACTAGATAACTGATATATTTAATACATTATATACCTACATAGATAGATATATTTTATTATTCATAGGTACACACCCAGACCAACGGAACAAATTTCTGCAGATCGTACACAAATTTGTTCCGAGGCGGGAATCGAACCCGCAACCTCTTGCGTCGCAGGCGGACTCTCGCCCGCTGCGCTACTGAGGTCTTAATTATGGCATCTGTCTCTTAGAGAACAATTTTGCCAGTGTCAAGTGTATTTAAATATAAGTATTGTCAACGTCACAGAGTCATAGTCAAGTTGTCAAGTCAATTTTAAACAAAAGATGGCTGTTTTGTTCAAAATTCTCGGGATTTCCTCCGATGGAATTTGAAGGGAACTATTCACTTTAATTCACATACTTTACACACGCGTCAAGAACCCGGGCTTTATTGGCAAAATAACCACCAAAATTTACGGAATAAAACTCAAAATAACACGAGAAAAAAATATATAAACCAGAGCGACGTAGTTGTGAGTCAAATGCACCGCAGAAAATCCAGGTTGTTGTCACAAACAGGTTGTTAGTACTTAGATCAGGGGTCGGCAACCTTTTGGCAGGCAAGGGCCACAAGGTGGCAATATAAACTAAAGGCACTTGTGGAACAAATTTGTGTACGATCTGCAGAAATTTGTTCCGTTGGTCTGGGTGTTTTCTATGTATAATAAAAAATATCTATCTATATCTATATAAGAGCTTGACCTGACTGATTGATCATCGCCGAGCCGAAACCGCTGAAGCTAGAAAGCTGAAATTTGGAAGGTGGTTTCTTTTTATAACAAAACCACCCTCTAAGGCGGGATTTTTGGAAATTCCACCTCTAAGGGGGTGAAAAAGGGTGAAAACGTTAGTATGAAACTTTTTAACGCGTGGAGCGATTTTCATGAAACTTTGTTTGTGCACTGTAAATGCAAAATAAATGGACACGTGTTTCAGGATTTTTCAATACAATCTTCAAAAAGGGGTCAAATGTGAGGTCAATGTTTGTATGGGAACTTTTTGACGGGTGGTGCGATTGGTGTGAAACTTTGTTTGTGTACTGTAAATGCAAAATAAATGGATACGTGTTTCAGGATTTTTCAATATAACCTTCAAAAAGGGGTCAAATGTGAGGTCAATGTTTGTATGGGAACTTTTTGACGGGTGGTGCGATTGGTGTGAAACTTTGTTTGTGTACTGTAAATGCAAAATAAATGGATACGTGTTTCAGGATTTTTCAATATAACCTTCAAAAAGGGGTTAAATGTGAGGTCAATGTTTGTATGGGAACTTTTTGACGGGTGGTGCGATTGGTGTGAAACTTTGTTTGTGTACTGTAAATGCAAAATGAATGGACACGTATTTCTGGATATTCCAAAATAACCCTCTAAAAAGGGTGAAAGGGGGTTCAAAGTTATTTATGAATTTTTTTTATTAGTTTGATTTGTTTAAAACTCAGTTTAGATACTTTAAGTGAACGAAGTCGCGAGCGGGACAGCTAGTCTATGTATATATGACTCTCACCTGAGCACCTGGCCTGTCACTGCGTTGAGTTGCGAAGAGTGGAAGAAAGGAAGGGAGGCCTTTGCCCTGCAGTGGGACAGTAATGGCTTAATAATAATATGTATCTAATGTATTAAATATATCAGTTATCTAGTACCCATAACACAAGCTTTGAGTAGCTTACTTTGGGGCTAGATGATGCTGTGTGGATTGTCCAGCATTATTTATTTATTTAAAAAAATAAATATGATCACGACTGTAATCCCCAGGCTCGGTAGATATCTCGTCAAATCTTCAGTTACTTAGATCTTTTGAGATTATCTAAAGAGGGTAGTCAGAGGCAAGTCCAAACATGACATTTGGTACATGCCCACATTTTGCACAGTAGTTAGTATTCCGTACGTGACAGGTTGCAAGCCCATCGCCACTTATAAGAATACTAACCTATGACACATACCTTCGAATTTTTTGGTTCTAGGGTATGCCGGTTTTCTGACGATGTTTTCCTTCACCGTTTAAGAGCACAGTGGAAAAACTCATTGGTGCACGACTAGGTTTGAACCCACGACCTTCGGATCGTGAGGCAGGGGTGCTACCACTACACCACCAGAACGGAAACTAGTATCTAAATATATGTATATAATTCAAAGGTGACTGACTGACTGACTGACATAGTGATCTATCAAGGCACAGCCCAAACCACTGGACGGATCGGGCTGAAATTTGGCATGCAGGTAGATGTTATGACGTAGGCATACGCTAAGAAAGGATTTTGATTAATTCTACCCCCAAGGGGATAAAATAGGGGATGAAAGTTTGTATGAAAAGTCGCGATAATCGACATTCACGCGGGTGAAGCTGCGGACATCATAGCAGCTAGCTGCGGGCTAGCGGGCAGCTAGTCTATACTATAATATTATAAAGAGGAAAACTTTGATTGTTTGTTTGTTTGTTTGAAATGAATAGGCTCCGAAACTACTGAACCGATTTGAAAAATTCTTTCACCAATGTGTAGAATGAACTTTCAGGATGAACATAAGCTATATTTTATGTAGGTACTTCGCGGGCGACGCCGCGTGTAGAAGCTAGTATGTAATATAATTGTGTTGTAATATAATTGTTTTTTTCCCAGTCGGCCGGCGGCGCCCGCGAGCGGCGGCACCATCCGCGGGCGCGCGGGCTCCTGCGGCACGCAGAGCGTCGTGGCCGGCGCCACTCCCCGCGGTACGGAAACGAGACGCCAAAACTGACATGTTGCTCGATCATGACATTAACTGGCTTCACAGCTCAGTCGGTAGTAGCTCTGCCTTCTGCGCTGCAGGCTGTGGGTTCGATCCCCCAGGACTGACATTTGTGTGATGAACTAACACAACAAAAAAAGAATTAGCGAAATCGGTCAAAAATAGAGATTCATTTTTATATTATAAAAATAAAAAAAAATAAAAATATGATCACGACTGTAATCCCCGGGCTCGGTAGATATCTCCTCAGATCTCTAGTTACTTAGATCTTTGAGGATATCTAAAGAGGGTAGTCAGAGGCACGTCCAAACATGACATTTGGTACATGCCCACATTTTGCACAGTAGTTAGTATTCCATACGTGACAGGTTGCAAGCCCATCGCCGCTTGTAAGAATACTAACCTATGACACACACCTTCGAATTTTTGGTTCTAGGGTGTGCCGGTTTCCTCACGATGTTTTCCTTCACCGTTTATGAGCACTGGCATTGCGCACATAAATTTTTTCGAATGGAAAAACTCATTCGTGCACGACCAGGTTTGAACCCACGACCTTCGGATCGTGAGGCAGGGGTGCTACCACTACACTACCAGCGCTGCAATATTTTATATTATAGAAGATAATTATCGTGATATCATCATCCTCCTACACTTATACAACGCTAAAGCACTTATTACACTACCCTAATTCATGGACCCTTACCCTAAATAAGAGTGGTGTAATAAGAGTCAGGGCATAATGCGTAGAGGCTAGGCGTTAGGGTCCCTTACTACCGGGCCCTGAATAAAGTGTGTGTAATACCCGTTTAAGTGGGGTCAGCACAATATATTATTATTTTTATCATTATCATGATAATTATCAGGATCGAGTCGTTTCTTTATAATTTGTAGAAAACATACTTATATATCAAATACCAAACTGCTTAAGATGCATTTTTTTAACTTTAACGTATTTTGAACCGAACTTGTGTTTAATTTATTCTAAATTTAATTTGATTTAATAACTGAAACAGTGTACCGATACGAAAAATGCGAGTAACGAGATGCATTCGTGTGTAACGTTTCGTTACGCAGTACCGAGGGTCTACCATGAGTTTTCACAATCTACACTCGCTAGCGACTATAGTTAAAAAAATGTATGAAAAATTTGTACAGCGCCTCTAGCGGATAGTTGGGTACTAAAATCTCACGTAGCTAACTATCCTACGTCACAGCGTACTACAGCGACTGTAGTTTGCGCTCATTAATTTGCTTAGGATTTGGTACCATGAGTAACAATTTTGACAGATGTCATAGTAACGTACTATTACTACTGTAGTGACGTCAGCCGATCTAATTGTGACAACTCATGGTAGGCGTGCAGAATACGTTCGGGTTGATACAGCTCTATATTTCTTCCACAGGGAATAAGAAATCGAAACAAGAGGCCGCCCAGTCCGACGCTAAAGCCGCCATCGCCAAAACACAATAAACAAATAACACCAAACACAAGTGTGGACTAATAATGTGACTATACAGAGTGTAGAATATAATGCATTTTTTTACAATAATATAATTACAAGTGCTGTTCTAAAGTGTTGTGTTAATGTGACGGGACACAGTATAGCCAAGTAGGCTTCACACTTACGGGGCCTAGGTATGTATTCTATTTATTATTACAATAATAATATCATAATAATCCCAATACCCTACCCTAGAACCAAAAATTCGAAGGTATGTGTCATTGGTTAGTATTCTTATAAGCGGCGATGGGCTTGCAACCTGTCACGTACGGAATACTAACTACTGTGCAAAATGTGGGCATGTACCATATGTCATGTTTGGACTTGCCTCTGACTACCCCCTTTAGATATCCTCAAATATCTGAGGAGATATCTACCGAGCCCGGGGATTACAGTTGTGATCATATTATTATTATTTTTTATTTATAATCCCAATAGTCTTGTCTTCTACAGGAGTAATTCCCAAACAATTGTTTCAATCCCTTGACCGGTTAAAGATCCCAACACACACATATGCTCTTCTCCAAAAATCAGTAGTACTGAACACCTGCAGGATCGTGAGGAAATTCTTACAGGCTGAAGACCTTCAACCTTCAACCTGAACTAGGTACCTATTAGACACTGATATGCACTTGGCTTAGGCCCATGCATCTTAGTCGACCCCCAGTTTTGTTTAGAAACTGAGTAACGAAAAGTTAAATAAAATAATAATAATAATGCTGGACACTGTGACACCGAATCATGTAGCCCCAAACTAAGCAGAGCTTGTATTATGGGAATATACAATAGAATAGAAGAATAAAATAGTAGGCCAAGGAAAAGATGGATGGACTGTGTGAAAGATGATAATATGAGTAAGAAAGAAGTGAGTACTGAGATGATGGATGATAGAGGGAGATGGAGGAAGAAAACATGTGCCGACCCCACTTAGCGTGGGAAAAGGGCAGGAAGAAGAAGAAGAATGGAATATAATTTGTTGATGGACATACTATGAAAAATAACATCTTTGTAACATGTATTTCTTGCAATAAATTCTACTTTACTTTACTTTACTTTACTTTACTTTGATGACATATGGACAGAAAAAAAACAATAAACTAGTAACATAATATAGCTTTTAACAGCCTCTTCTTATTTCCTTTGGTGGTCGCTGTAGCCCAAATGGCTGGATAGATTTTGACAATTGACAAAAAAATTTAGATGTGGTATCGTTCGATTTTTCTGGATGACAAGAAACTGTTTTCAATTACTTTTGGTTGGGTTTTTTGATTTTGAAGTAAATACTAGTTTTGATGTAAAGTGTATTTATTTAATACATATTAAAAGCCCAGTGCTTTAGTGGGTGCAGTGGTGTAGTGGTAGCACCTCTCACGGTCCGAAGGTCGTGGGTTCAAACCTGGTCGTGCCAATGAGTTTTTCCATTCGAAAAGTTTAGGTGCGCAATGCCAGTGCTCTTAAACGGTGAAGGGAAACATCGTGTGGAAACCGGCATACCCTAGAAAAATTCTAAGGTCTATGTCATAGGTTAGAATTCTTATAAGCGGCGATGGGCTTGCAACCTGTCACGTACGGAATACTAACTACTGTGCAAAATGTGGGCATGTGTCAAATGTCATGTTCGGACGTGCCTCTGACTCTTTAGATATCCTCAAAGATCTAAGTAACTAGAGATCTGAGGAGATATCTACCGAGCCCGGGGATTACAGTTGTGATTTGTGTATTCATATATTTTCTCTATTGTTTCAGCTAACCTGCATCGACAATAAGCAAGCTATCGCTACACTTGCGACGCATATTATCGACATTATAGTTTTATGTATTAACGTTATGTATAATTGATATTACTTTCTATGTATTTCATGACTGGTTTTATTCAATGTGCAGTTAGAGTTGTTTCAACAATTCCAAAATTCAATTCAATTTTTACATATATATACACTCACGCGACTGTAATCCCCAGGCTCGGTAGATATCTCCTCAGATCTCTAGTTACTTAGATCTTTGAGGATATCTAAAGAGGGTTAGTCGGAGGTACGTCCAAATATGTTATTTGGCACATGCCTACATTTTGCAAAGTAATTGGTATTCCGTAGTTATTTTATTTTGAAAATAAACAGTTAAATATTTCACTATGATTGGTAAATTAGGGAGGACAAAATTACACTTGGAATATTAATAGTAAACTTAAAAACGGCGAAGGGTCATGTTCGGAATACTTGCAGAATGTGATCATGTGCCACAAATGTTTGGACATGGACGTGTCTCTGACTACCCTGTTTAGATATCCTCAAAGATATAAGTAACTCTAAGGAAATGTCTACCAATTCGAGGACAGTCGTGATCATTTTGCTTTTATTGTTTTTATAGCCTGAAAATTAGTTTTCAGGCTATAAAAATTAGTAATAATAATTATATAAATTAGTATTAGAAATTTATGAATTTAGGTAATTGAGACTTAAGTTTGTAATAGTTTTTGTTAGTACAGTTGACTGAGCTGATAAGATTGTATAGGTGCTAAAGCCTACTCTCAACATCTCACTGTAACTACAACATGCTATGAGTGATTAATTTCGCTTGCATCTGTATTATTCTTTTAAGACACATGCCTAAATGGTATATTTATTATACCTGAAAAACCAGTCCTAATATAATTACTTTATCCGTCTTTCTGTATGTTGAAACTACTCTAACTACGCATTTCTGTAACTTAAACGCAGTCAAATATTCAATATAGTTTTAAGATGGGAATACAATGTTCATCCTTAGTATAGTGGTAGCTTGGTAGTCATATTGAGGTCGAACGATGTCATTAGGGGTGCTTTCACATTGCTGAATTTGGAAAAACTATCGGATCTCCAGTTTTCTTGTACAGATAATATTAAAACGGTATAATCGGACAGTGACAGTGACAAGTAGAATAGCCGTCACGGCGTATGCCATGTCAAGTTGATGTCGAAAAAGGGAATAATTAGTCTCAATAAGACTGCATTCAAAATTTTAGGAATGATGTGTAATATGCAAGTAATATGTATTTAGTACATTCATAATTCAAGAGAAGTTTATCTTTTTATATATTTTTGTAAATAATTTGACAGATAAAATGTAAATT
Source organism: Cosmorhoe ocellata (assembly GCA_963675405.1). NCBI lineage: Eukaryota > Metazoa > Arthropoda > Insecta > Lepidoptera > Geometridae > Cosmorhoe > Cosmorhoe ocellata. The sequence goes on from OY776273.1 coordinate 3,878,437, forward strand.
GGTGTAATGACATTGTGTGAACTGGTAATTGGTAATTGGGAGCTAAGTAATTTAAAAATTCGAAAATATTTATTTTACCTGTCAGTTATTTACTTAAAAACTTGAGATAAATTTTTGGGTTAATTTACATAAATATCGGTTTTGATTTTGTTCATTTTAAGTGTAGAACTAGTTACTAATATCAAGCTATGTAATACATAAGTAAGTTACTTTATGCCGTTTGTACATAACTGGGTCGTAAAATTAGAAATTAGATTTCTTTGACATAATCTGGTGCGCGATTGACACTGACAATGTCAAAGTCAGTTTGACATTTCTATTTTGACATTGTCGACTAGTCAACGACAAGTTCCACGTAAGCATTAAGTGTAGTGACCGCGAATTCACATAGATTTGTTGCGCTTAGAAGTGGTCAAAAAATAGCTGCAAAGTACATACTTATATATATTCTGTGGCTGCGTTTCAGTGGGAGTTTGTGTCAACTTTTTGTCTTTCTTTAAAAATATTCGACAACGTTTACTTATCTATAATTTTAACGCTATGCACACAACGAAATGTTGACAGATAGTAAGCGCGAACGGGATGTGTCACTTATGTCAAATGTCGCTTTGACATTGTCATGACAGCGATTTTTATTTATAGGTTAATCTTATGAATTTTTTTTCAGGTCTGCTTTTAAATACTGCCACATACAAACATACAAACCGTGCACACTATTAATATTTTATATTTAACCGCGTGAATGTCTATGTAATCATTTCTTATAATGTGTTATCACTATAACCTCAACAGCTATTAATAATAACGCAAATTAATATACAAAAATTCCATCTGTTCCAAGGCCTTATTTATTCTGGATGATGGAATTATAGCCTTACGGTATTGGTATTTTTAAGCTGTCAAAATACTTTGACACCTGTCAGTTAAATACAAAAAAAAACGTGAATATGTGTCTTTTCATGTAATATAACAAAAACAGTTAACCCTTGCTCAAAATGTTTTTCTTTCATTAAGTGTGATTGTTTCTATATGACTAAGCGTTTTTAGTTACTTATCTGAATCGATATACGATCGAACTTAAATGTATCGAGTTATTGAATGTTAAGCTATTAAGTATGTCAAATTCGTCAGTTCTACAGTTAAAAGTGCGGCAGCGCAAGAATTTCATTGTCACAAATGTCAAATGTCAAATTCCTCAGTTTTACAGTAAAAAATGCTTCCGCACAATAATTGTCAAATTTTAAAATTTGTTCATCGGATAAAATTACAAGGAGCATTCTTAATTACAGTTAACAATAAATATTATTATCGTTCTCACATTTTTACACAGCTATATTCTTTTCAACATTAATTGAATTGATATATTTTGTCTACCAAAGTTTTTTTTACATTTAACATTGAGATAAAATAGCAAAAAACTTTCGTATAAACTTGGTCGTACTTTTATAAACTACGGTATATTTAGTGTGAACCTTAGATTAGCTTCAAAGTGTGAAAAAAAGAGTAAAGATTTTTAAAAAATTTTTTTGATTCAGATAATTAACGCAAAACTGTTTTTTCTGTAAGTTTTTATTTAAAGGAATGTAAAATGAAAAATGCAGAAGTTCGATGTATTTGATTAATAAGACGAACGAAGCTACAGCCGAGTAGCATAATTCATTGACTTACATTATTGAGTTATTACATTTTTTTTATAATAATAAGTGTGCTTTTTTTCGCGTAGGTATTTTGGTCTGTGGTGATTATAGATTTTTGCAAATTAACTTTTTTATGGACCAAAATTATGTTTAATACCCGACTACGGAGGGTAAATTGGGTATCTATGCTAGTTTCGCTGTAGCCTTAACGGCTGGACAGATTTTGACAAATGCGGTCTCGTTGGATGTACAAGTTACCACGCTATTTGAAATGTCAAAATTTTCAATATGGCGTCTGCAAAAAGCAGTTTTCAATTACTTTCGGTCGGGTTTTCTATATTTTTTAAATATTATTTTATTAGCTAGTTGAAATGTTAGGTATGTTGTTTGACTGCTGAGCGGTTATTAAAAATAGCTAAATTTTGAGTTTTTTTGTATGATTCTCTTGTTAAAAGTAAGTAAAAAATAGGGGTTTCTTTTAACAAATTGATTTTTCTATACAAAATACATGTATTTCAAATTATATACCCTAAAACTTTTCCTCATTTACAGTTGATTGCACAAAATTAGATCGAAAAACATTAAAAAAATATAGTATAAGTAAATAAAATAATATTCATATAATCACCACAGCTGAACTATAATATAAACGTACTTCTTAACTATTAGGGTAAACATAAAATTAAATAAAAAAAATATACTTGCGTCTAAGATGTAGCTACAGATCGCTTCGTCGTACACTTAAAAGTAGTTCCTATATTTTAAACAAATTTCGTCGTTTACAAAGGGACCTGACACGGAATTTTTAATAAAAAAACCTATTTCTTGTGTGACCGGTTGGAACTAGTGTGATGAAAGGGTTAAAGTTCACTTAGGCTCGTTTCGTAGTTGGACGATTCAACGGTTTTTTCATTGTTCTCACTATTCGTCATTGTTCGCAACAAACGATTTCGGTTATCTAGTAAAATATTAGTTATTATTAAATATACTCTATAAAATAACTCATTACCATTATTATTAGTATTAAATGGGTATATATCGCGTTGTATCTACCTATTTTTCCTGACGTCTACCCGTGACCACGAAAGTGTGTAAACCTGTCGAAATATCGGGAAAAATAGGTAAATAAAACGCGATAAATACCCGTTTAATATTAATAATAATGTTTTCAGATTGTGTACGTTTAAAAACTTACTACCAACTTATTTTCATGCTATCAGCTTGAAAGACGAGCTCTAAAATCAAGGTTAAAAAAGTTTTAAAAAAAAATAACGGTATAATATCAAATTGAGTAGAAACGCCTTACCCATTTATTTCTTTAAATATCTAAAGATCTGAAGAGATGTCTTCCAATCCATGATTTTTATTAGGACACCTTTAATTAAAACCTAAAAAGTAATATATATTCATTCATCTCCCCAAACAAGCTTTGCTTAGTTTGAGAACAGATGGCGCTGTATTCAATAATATTTCAATTCGAACCAGCTCCTGAGATTAGCGCGTTCAACCAAACAAACTCTTCAGCTTTATAATATTAGTATAGATTATCGTGTTACTAGTACTTTGAGCTAGTGTGGTGAAAGGGAGGGCTACAAACAGATGGTTCCGTGTCGAAATAATTTTTAAACTATTATCACCGCGTCCCTAAGTTGAGATGCATTTGCAAAGTCAATCGTAATAGTTGAATATTAGGGTTTGTTTTTGAAGCGGTCGTTAGCTCGCCGTGTGACGTCACACTTACGCGTTTTTGACGTGCCTTGATAGTGCATGTGTGGACGTGCCTCTGACCATCCCCTTAGATAGGCATGGGGTTGATGGTGTGTCTATCATGCTTGTACAGTAGAGAGCTTATTTCTTCTCTTTCGTAACACAATCATTCTATAAAAATCTTGTCGTAATTAGTTCAGTCAAACTGAATTAACTGAGCTTATTTAAGTTTTAAAAACAAATCCCAAATATTATTAGTAAAAACTCAAGTCTAGCTCAATTGTACATTTTCTGTCAAATTTTAACTACTAAGTGTGTCGTCACACGACGTCTTGTGACGTATTATTGTTAAGTTATTTTTAGTTTGTCAATATTAATTGTTGCAATTTTTTTTCTATTCGTAAGTAAGCCAAAGCAGAAAATATTGTGCTAGATGGTAGATTACAATACAAATAACGAAAAATATACAAAAAAAGTTTGCTAAAGTAGTTCTAAGATGTAAACATAAGCCGTTTATTTTCTAACTGTAACCAGTGCTCTGCGGTTTCTTTGTTTATAATTTTACGTAGTTATAATTTTCGAAAATTAAAACAAATTGGTTGTTGTATAATAAAAATGCGTAGGTTATAGAATACCGTACTTTGATTAAACAAAAATTAAGAAATTGTTTTTTAAGAGATGCTTCCCGCGCGACGGCTGTTGAACTTAAAATGGTGTATTTTTCAATTAAAAGGCTTTTAATCGATTTGTTATGAAATATCGGCAGTCGACGCCGCCGTGGGCACCTTTACGGCTGTAAGTAAACATTATTATAACTATACATATTATTATATTGATAATTAAATTAATAATAAAGCCGTGTGATGTTTTAATTTATTACCCCTTGACCATTCTATTCGTTTCGTCATTCTCACTATTCGTCATTGTTCGCAACAAACAATTTTTTATCTCGTAGAATATTAGTTAATTTTAAATTTACTCGTGAAATAACTTATTATCAACGAAATATCTTATACTGCTTCATCTTTTAGCTTAAAAGACGAGGTCTAAAATCAAGGTTAAAAGTTTTAAAACAATGGTTAAATATTATATGAAGGAGAATCATTCCCTCTAATTCTTACGACTACCAGTAGTCACGGGAAAGTAAAATTTTCCTTCACTCTACTAGTAGAGCCAAGCGGTAGTGCCAAAGAAAAGTAGTGGATCTATCTAGTCACTAGATGAATTTTAGTAATCCTTTCAACACAATTCTAGTGTGTTGAAAGGATTACTAAAATTCATTTAACTCGTAAGACGTTACAAAGTGATCCTTGTTCTTTTTGTTCATGGCATCTGTCTATTTTGAAATAAATTTTGCCATTGTCATTTTTCCAAGGATGCCCGAGCTTTACTCCCATCGGAGGAAATCCCGAAAATTTTCAACAAAACAGCCATCTTTTGTTTAAAATTGACTTGACTACTTGACTATGACTCTGTGACGTTGACAATACTTATAAATAAATACACTTGACACTGGCAAAATTGTTCTCTAAGAGACAGATGCCATAATTGAAGAAGAAGAAGAAGAAGAGCTTTACTCGGTTTTTTTTTTTGGTAAACGACGTTTTCTAAAAATGAAACTAGCTAGATCGATTTATTGATCCCGAAACCCCCTGTAGACTAAATTTCATGAAAATCGGAGCAGTTTCCGAGATTCAGATTCGATAGATGAATTTTTTAAATGTCTCACTCAGCGTTGCATCTCTCAGTCAAGTTTTATAAAATACTAGCTTCTGCACGCGGCGTCGCCCGCGAAGTACCTACATAAAATATAGCCTATGTTCATCCTGAAAGTTCATTCTACACATTGGTGAAAGAATTTTTCAAATCGGTTCAGTAGTTTCGGAGCCTATTCATTTCAAACAAACAAACAATCAAAGTTTTCCTCTTTATAATATTAGTATAGAAAAGAATTATTTGTAATAATAATTATTTATTTAGGTCTTATAGGTATTATAATCTAGGTCTTTAGGTATTACATCTAGGTCATCTAGTAATCAGCCGCTGTATTAGCCAAATAATCTCTGCGTCCGATATTCGAGGCTTGCTTGTTCTGCACTGCTTCCAATTTTGGACATTCTGAAACAAGATTGAAAAGAAGAATTTATTAACAGAAATATAGAGATTATTTTTCGTCAAACGCACGATTCCATGTATCCATGGGAGGGAGGGTTAAAAATACTAAAAGAACATCACGTGATTAATGGACGGTGCCCAGTTTATAATATTAGTAGGATAAGTACTGCAACATTTGTTGGGTCTGCTCGTGTATTAGTATAATCAACATTAAATAAATAAGTAAATATTGGTGGACATTTCACACAACGCCATCTAGCCCCAAACTAGGCAAAGCTTGTATATAGGAACCAGATAGCTGATAGAGTCATTATATACTTTTTTTTAGTAAATACATACATATAATACATAATAACAGCCAGACACAGAACAAACATCTGCGTTCATCACACAAATGTTTATCCTGGGTGGGGCTCGAACCCACAACCTGCAGCGTAGAAGGCAGAGCTACTACCAACTGAGCTGTGAGGCCGGTCAAATTATCACACGAGACGTATGTACCTGTGATCCTGTGGCCGAGTCCGCCGCAGTAGGAGCACCCCTGTCCGTCCGCGACCGGCGTCTCGGGCTCCCCCAGCATCTCCAGGAGGAAACCGGGCACCTGTACACAGTTATCTTATACCTTTAAACGAGCAATTCTTGTATATATATATATATATAATCGGAATCTCGGAAACGGCTCCAGCGATTTTCATGAAATTTAGTATGCAGGGGGTTTCGGGGGCGATAAATCGATCTAGCTAGGTTTCATTTTCCAAAAAACAAGATTTACCAAAAAAAAACCGAGCGAAGCTCGGTCAACCAGGTACTATATAATTAAATAAAGTACCTGGGTGACCGAGCTTTGCTCATTTTTTTGGGGTAAATGACGTTTATATATTCCTGCCCTTATCCCACGTTATGTGGGGTCGGCACAACATGTGATCTTCTTCCATTTCCCTCTGTCACTCGTCATCTCAGTACTCACTCCTTTCGTACCCATGTCATCTTTCACACAGTCCATCCATCTTTTCTTTGGCCTACCTCTACCCCTGTATCCATCCACATATCCGAGATTCAGATTATATATATATAATCTGAATCTATATAATCTAAATCTCGGAAACGGCTCCAACGATTTTCCTGAAATTTAGTATGCAGAGGGTTTCGGGGGTGATAAATCGATCTAGCTAGGTTTCATTTTAGAAAACGTCGTTTACCCCAAAAAAACGAGCAAAGCTCGGTCACCCAGGTACTTATTATAAATGTATTGTCAACGTCACAGAGTCATAGTCAAATTGTCAAGTCAATTTTAAACGATGGCCGTGTTGTTCGAAATAGTCGAACCTGCACCTTCTGCCCGGCCTCGCGCAGCAGGTGCGCCAGGTCGCGCAGCACGCTGTCGTCCTGCGCGCGCGCCAGCAGCGTGGTGGCCACGCCCTCGCCCCCCGCGCGCCCCGTGCGCCCGATGCGGTGCACGTAGTTCTCGATGTCCTCCGGCATGTCGTAGTTGATCACGTGCTGGATGTTCGCGAAATCCAACCCTGGGGGTAGATAAATCTATATATGTAAAAATGAATTGCTGTTCGTTAGTCTCGCTAAAACTCGAGAACGGCTAAACGGATTTATCTTATCTTGGTCTTGAAATGTTCGTGGAGGTCTAGGGAAGGTTTAAAAGGTAAGATAAATTCGAATAACTGCCGGGAAAACCCTAAAAATAGCCCTTTTCTATTTCCGATCCAAACGTTTTCTAAATAAAATGTAGAGTCAATTTGAACTTTATTACTATTTAATAAAGTTCATATTAAATTATAATCACTCACTGTTGTCTAAGCAATGTAGAAGGCGGTACGAAGTTTGCCGGGACAGCTAGTGAATCAATAAATATTGGTGGACATTTCACACAACGCCATCTAGCCGCAAACTAAGCAAAGCTTGTACTGTGGAAACGAAAACTTCAAGGGCTTAAAGTACCCATCAATATAAACAACTTTTATACCATTCCCCCTCTAAAAAGCTTATTTTATTCACCGAAAACAGTGAATAAAAAACACCTGGTTGCGCTGATTTGATTTGCGAATACTTAATTTCTGCATAAAACGGAACGTCTTGGCGTTTACACATTCCCTTACCCATCCCTCTCCCGCACATAACCTTTTGCTGAAGTGAGAGCGAAACCGCTGCACGCATGCGCGCATCAAGCCGACGCGTGCGCCCTCAGGACACTCCTCGAAAAATAGCTACGCGCGCGACCGCTACTTGGCGCAACCCCGCTTTCAAATAATTTGAATTGTGAACATTGTGCTGTGAATTTACTGTGATTTTCGCTCAAGGACACTGCCTACACTCTCCGCCACCGGATAAAGGTATTGTGCACCCTCCTAACGAAAGAACTGCTTCATTCTCCTGTCTGTTTCTCCAACGCAGTTTTTTCAATCCTCCATCTTCGTAACAGCCAAGACCAGCATTTTTCACAATCAATTTAAATAGCATTTACCCGCGTAAACAACACCTTGCGCAAAAAATACTCGATACAAACCCAGTGGTGGATTTATCACCAGGCTGAGTAGGCTGGAGCCTAGGGCGGCAAATTTTAGGGGGCGGCAAATTTGGCCTATTATTACCTTACACAAAATAATAAATAAAAATTATAATATACACGGAGAAAAAATTTAACAAAATTGCAATATTTTAATACTATACACCTATACCAAATAATCCAACGATTTTACATGATAAATTACTAAACGCTAAATTTAATAGCCTACTGGCGGCAAATGTGTAAATCCGCCACTGTACAAACCCTATATGCAAAGAGTATTCGACATACAAACTCCTTTTTCAAATAACTCGCGTCGCTCAAGATTCTAATGGCTATGGCTATCTATGGCCCTCGCTTCAAATCGCATCCTTTATTCACTAGTTGCATAATATACTATTTCTAAGAAACCAACACTGAGCGCAAAAAAAAACAGCTTTTTAAAAAAAAAAAAATAAAAAAAATAAATATGATCACGACTGTAATCCCCAGGCTCAGTAGATATCTCCTCAGATCTTTAGTTACTTCGATCTTTGAGGATATCTAAAGGGGGTAGTCAGAGGCAAGTCCAAACATGACATTTGGTACATGCCCACATTTTGCACAGTAGTTAGTATTCCGTACGTGACAGGTTGCAAGCCCATCGCCGCTTATAAGAATACTAACCTATGACACATACCTTCGAATTTTTGGTTCTAGGGTATGCCGGTTTCCTCACGATGTTTTCCTTCACCGTTTTAAGAGCACTGGCATTGCGCACATAAATTTTTCGAATGGAAAAACTCATTGGTGCACGACCAGGTTTGAACCCACGACCTTCGGATCGTGAGGCAGGGGTGCTACCACTACACCACCAGCGCTCTTTCTACACCACCAGCGCTCTTTAAAACAGCTTTTTAAATAACACAAATAAAGTGATTAATTAACTATGAGAAACCACACAAGACTAGTGTATTACCTTTGCTTGCAACGTCAGTGGCTACGAGTACATCTTTCTCCCCCTTTCTGAAGGCCTCGACCGCCCGGGTCCTCTCCTCCTGGTCTTTCCCCCCGTGGATGGCCACTGCCTCCACACCTGTGCGAAATAATATTTTATACTTATAGCGCGACTACCTACCTCATTTGAATTATGTACTTTTAAACTTACGCGATCTGAACACATTATTATTAGTATTGAACGGGTATTTATCGCGTTCAAATTACCTTTTATTTTCCAGACGTTTCGACAGGTTTGCACGCTGTCTACCCGTGACCACGACAGCGACAGCGTGCAAACCTGTCGAAGCGTCGGGAAAATAAAAGGTAATTTGAACGCGATAAATACCCGTTCAATACTAATAATAATGTGTTCAGATCGCGTAAGTTTAAAAGTATATAAAAGGTATTTTTGACTACAACAAAAACTAATGTATTTGTATACATACAAGCTTTACTGTGACAAACTTTCAACCGATTTGGCATACCTACAACCCGGTTACATTACCTCGAGACCTCGCTGGAATGCGAACCTCCCGCCCCGTTCTCCTTTCACCTCCCCACGCTCGCCACAGTGCGTCAGTACGGTTAGCACTTTGCACACTACGGGAGCGCCGACGCGACGTGGCGTCATCGACGCCAGGTCTCGAGATAATGTGACCGGGTTGTAGTAACATTTTTCATTCCACTAACCCTTGAGGAGTAGGTACTCGTGTATAGCGTCCACATGCTGCTTCCTCTCCGCGAAGATGAGCACCGGCGGCGGCGTCTTCTGCAGACAGCTGAGCAGGTGCACCGTGCGCGCCTCGCCCTGCACCGGCTCGAGGTCCTGGCGCACGTTGAGGCACGCCGCGCCCGCGCGCCCCACGTTCACCAGCACCGGCTTCACTAGCGCCGACCTGGGGATATGGAGACATGGAGACATGGACACGTGGAGACAAAGAGATATGGACACCAAAGTTCACCAGCGCTGACCTATGGAGACATGGATACATGGACACCAAATTTCACCAGCGCCGACCTGTGGATACATGGATACATGGACACCAAATTTCACCAGCGCCGACCTGTGGAGACATGGATACATGGACACCAAATTTCACCAGCGCCGACCTGTGGGGACATGGAGACATGGAGACCAAAGTTCACCAGCGCCGACCTGTGGGGACATGGAGACATGGACACCAAAGTTCATCAGCGCCGACCAGTGGAGACATGAAAACATGGAGACCAAAAGTTAACCATCGCCAACCTGTGGACACATGGAGACATGGACACTTAAGTTCACCAGTACCGGCTTTTTCTTTTCACAGCGCGGAAGGCAGAGCTACTACCAACTGAGTTGTGAGACCAAATTTGGTATCGATACCTCGCGAAGTTCTGTATCTTCCGTGGCATAGTGGCGCTGAAGAGAAGCGTCTGCCGCTGCCCCCCGAAGTAAGAGAAGATAGTTCGGACATCTTCCTCGAAGCCCATGTCAATCATTCGGTCAGCTTCATCCATGCAGAGATAGCGACACACGTTCAGACGAACCTGGATGAAATAATTATTTTATTGCACTGAGATATGAAAATAGATACGTGATGATCTACACGCCTGTGTAGATAGATACGTCATACATACATTTATAAAATACCCTGTTTTCCGACGGGGTTGGCAGTAGACCTGTGATCATTTCGTACGACCCGGGTCGATCATGACTCATCGGTTATGTGATCGGGTTACAAAGATTCGATCAATCGACCCATGTGGGTCATCTAGCAAGCAGATGTATTTGTTGTAACCATAGGTCCCTTGACACGCAAACGCACACACTTATAGTTAGGATGATCAATAATCGATTGGGTCGCGCGCGAGTCTTGCAAGCTAGCCCAAACAAACGGATTTTTACAGGCTTTGATCTATTAGAAAGAGACTTACGACCGTGCCTGACTGCATGCGAAAGAAGGAGATAAAAAATTGTAGTTGGTTGTGCAGTCAGTGTATGTGAGTATGAAATGAATTATCTCTAAGAGTATGAAGATTAGGTCCAATTTACTTTTGAGTAATCTTTACGTTACATCAATATTTACGGATCGCACCGGCGTGGCATCACGACACACCAAACTCGGCAGCAAGGCGGGTCAAAAATTATCAAATCACGTATAGATTCGCGATCGAATCACTCACGGGTTGCGGTCGAATCAAAATGATCCAATCAATCGTGATCGACACAGGTGTAGTAGGCCCCGGATGGATCTCCACTTGCTAAGATCCTGACACATCTCTTGAAAGGCAGTCCATGCTATGATTTCAAATATACGTCTTTTGTTTTATGAACAGAGGTACAGGTTTTTAAAGTTTACTAAAAGTGTATTTAATACACCTAGGTGAATTAAGTTTACGAAGCCTGCTGTTCTGGTGACGTGTTATTCTTACCATCTTCTTGTCTAACATGTCCATAAGTCTGCCAGGAGTGGCCACCATTATGTGGACGCCACGTTGTACCACCTCCATACATTCTGACACCGCCACACCTGAACATCGAAACATGTTAATCCCGCGGCTTCGCTCGCAGTAAATTTTGCTACAGTACACTAGGTCGCCTACTTATTATTTTTTTATTTAATGTTTATTACTTTTTCAATGTATTGTTCCGTATATAAGTAACTGATGATGTATTTAATTTTCTTAATTGTTCATTTATATTTTGTGTGTTGTGGTGTTAAATAAATGATAATATGTCTATGTCTGTGTCAGTACATAAAAGCCTATGTTTATCCTGAAAGTTTTTTCTAAACATTGGTGAAAGAATTTTTGAAATCGGACTGGTAGTTTCAGATATTATCTCCTACTCAACGGTTCGTCATTGTTATCACTATTCGTCATTGTTCACAACAAACAATTTTGGTTATCTCGTAAAATATTAGTTATATTAAATGTACCCTTCGTGAAATGACTTATTATCAACCAATCTTTTATTGCTCCATCTTCATGCTATCAGCTTGAAAGACGATCTCTAAAATCAAGGTTAAAATTTTTTTTTAAATAACGGTAAAATATCAAATTGCGGAGAATTCAAACAAAGATTATAATATTAGTGCAGAAGTTTAGATTTAAGTAACATCAATTTTCTGTTCGAAAAATATAGGTACTAGTACTCTCAAACGGTGATGAAAAACATCGTAAGGGAAACGGCCTAAAACCTAAGAAAAAAGTTTGAAGACATGTGTCAAGATAAATGATTGATTCAGGCGTGACTTTGCGGAAGTCCATTACAAATAAAAGGACGGAAATATCTAGTACTTTCCCGCTAAACTATTATCTAATGAGCTTAACAACACAAACTCAAATAGTAATTCGCCACGTGTTCCGCTTCTCCACGAAGCATCCTCAGGACAGTTGACTCGCTTGCACTGGTGTTGCTCCACCGAGCGCCGAAAGAAAACTCTCAACACTTCTTCTTCAAGAAGAAGGCCACAGTGGTGATAGGCATACCTCCGATAGCTAGACAGCTTCTAATCTCAGGGCACCCGGCTGCTTTCAGATGCTTCGCGAAGTGTTGGATGATGTCATGTGTCTGCTTCGCCAACTCACGGGACGGACAGATGATGAGGCCGTACGGTCCTTCGTTCCTGGAAAGAACACAAATATATCACTATCACTACATAGTATAAAACAAAAAGAGTAGAGGTAGAATAGAATAGAATAGAATAGAATATCACTTTATTGTACACCTTAAAAAGAAATACAAAAGAGAAACAAACTTAAAATTAATGTAACAATGGGCGACCTTATCGCTAAAAGCGATCTCTTCCAGGTAACCTTTGGATGGATAGGAAAAAACAATAGTTGTAGAGGACGGTGGCATACACAAATGAAAAACAAACTTACTCGGATATTATAAATAGAGCTAAATTGTAATAAATATTATACCTAAATAGATAAAAATTACAAAAAAAAAAAAAAAAATTATGTATACACCTACATATCAAGTACAATAAACACACCTACATACATACAGTCGTGGTCAACTAATTAGGGACATGCAAGATAGTGAAGAACAATAACCGGTTATGTACATACAAATATAAAACCCTATTGATTTCTCAGTAACTATTATTTGCATAATTTGGTCCGATTATTATGCTTTAAATGGCTGTAAATAAAAGAATAAATAAATAGAAAAAAGTATTTAATATCAAAGGTTGAACATGTATTCAATTTTAAGGTATAATTCTGTAGCTGGACATTTAATTAAGGACAGTAAACTATAATGAAAAATAGAGTTAAACAAAACTAATAATCTGCAGTATTATAATATCTTTAACAGCTCCATTTTATTACGTGTAAAATCAGTACCCAGTAGCAAAACCTTTGTTAGTAATTACCGCTTGACACCGATGTGGCATAGACATTATCAGTTTCTGGCATGTTTCGACAGGAATGTTTGCCCATGCCTCACAAAAAGCTTCATTAAGTTCATCTAAAGTTGTGGTACGATAAGTGGCTACTTTTTTCTTGATTTCGTGCCAAAGGTGCTCGATTGGGTTAAGGTCCGGGCTATTTGCTGGCCAATCTAGCACCGATACTGACTGACTGGTAAGAAACGACTTGACTGAACGGGCGGTATGTTTTGGGTCGTTATCATGCTGAAACGTCCATATAATAGGGAGATGCTCCTCAGCATAGGGAAGCATCGTTTCCTCCAATATTGCCTTGTATTGATGTTGGTCTAAGTTACCCTGAACTTTCCTCACAGGTCCCACTCCACGTCCAGAAAATGAACCCCACATTTTAATGTTTCCACCGCCATGTTTCACCTGCTTTTTTGTGAATCTTGGATTCATTTCCGCTTTTACTGGACGCCGTACGTATTGCCTTCCATCTGAAGAAATCAAATTAACCTTGGTCTCGTCAGAGAATAATACATGTTGCCATTGGGCGTAGGTCCAATGTCCATATTTACGTGCAAACGCCAAACGAGCATTTCTATGTTCTTTCTTCAACAACGGTACTTTGCGAGCCACTCTTCCGAACAACCCTGCTTCTACCAGACGTCGTCGAACGGTCCTAGCTGAGACACCAGCTCTTTCGTCTGTCCCAAACACTTCGTGTTTAATTAAAATAGAGCCTAGAAACGGATCTTTCTTAGCTAACCTGGCTATCATTCTATCTTCTTGCGGAGTTGTTTTTCTCGATCTTTTTGTTCTGGGCACATTTAAATCTGTGTTATTGCGTCTGACATGTTGCACTGCATTGTATACCATAGTTTTTGAACAATTTAAATGTTCTGCTATCCTTCGGTATGGCCAACCATGCTCGACAACAAACTTCATGATAATTTTTCGTAGTGTTGGATCGCAACTTTTATTTTTACCCATTTTTCTTCAAAATATTTTTCAAAACTTAAAATAAATATCGGGATTGCCGCCAAAACTACCACGAAACAATAAGAGAAGAAGTAAAAAAGTATTGAGATTCAAATTTTGAAAATAGAACGCAATATCTCAGTGTCCCTAATTAAATGGCCAGCCAGCATTATTTGAACAAATAGCACTACGATAATCTATCAGCTATACTGTAAAGAGGTTTAATGTTTAAGAAGTTGTTATTGTTTGTATAATCGGGCACATAAATGACTAATTATACTTACATGTAAGAGATATGGAATATGGTTTAGACTCGTTGGAAAATAAAAAATAAATTCACAATTCGGTTTAACCAAAGAGTGTCCCTAATTAGTTGACCACGACTGTATATAAATAGGCCAAAGAAAAGATAAAAATTCAAGTCAAAAAGTCAAAATATATTTATTTTCAATGAAATCACAGGGATCATTTTGAAACGTCTTACATACTAGGTGAGTCTAGGTGCCAATTCCAGTCCTATCCCCAGTCCGAGAAGAACTGACAAGAAACTGGGCCCTAGCGCTTTTTTTGTATGATCCTTGTTAATTTCGTAAGGGATACCTAGCAGAGTTGGATGGATGGACTGTGTGAAAAATGACATGGGTAAGAAAGGTGTGAGTAAAATTTATTCAAAAAAAATAAATAAATAAATAAATAAATATGATCACGACTGTAATCCCCAGGCTCAGGAGATATCTCCTCAGATCTCTAGTTATTTAGATCTTTGAGGATATCTAAAGAGGGTAGTCAGAGGCACGTCCAAACATGACATTTGGTACATGCCCACATTTTGCACAGTAGTTAGTATTCCGTACGTGACAGGTTGCAAGCCCATCGCCGCTTATAAGAATACTAACCTATGACACATACCTTCGAATTTTTGGTTCTAGGGTATGGTTCTAGGGATTTCCTCACGATGTTTTCCTTCACCGTTTAAGAGCACTGGCATTGCGCGCATAAATTTTTCGAATGGAAAAACTCATTGGTGCACGACCAGGTTTGAACCCACGACCTTCGGATCGTGAGGTAGGGGTGCTACCGCTACACCACCGGCGCTCTTCTAAATTTATTCAAAATATGAGTTAATAGACGATAGGGACATAAGTGCACTAAACTAATCAACATTGCTAAGTATAATAAAAAAATTAAAAAAAAATCTTGTTTATTCATCAAAGGGAGCAAGAAGGTCAAAGACATGACACGAGTGTTATATAATCGCATTTGGTAGTTTAAGGTGGTTAATAGTGTGTTAGTTAATAGTTAGAGTAATTTAATGTAATTCATAATTTGTGTGTGTGAATAGATTGTCCGTAATGCCAACAAAAAGAAAAAGGGCTCTGACGGAAGACCAGCGTTGGCTGCTAGCTCGCTAGCAACCAACCCATGCTGAGGCAGACGCCATTTTGTTTCTTTAGACTTTTTATGTTGTTTTTATAAGTTTTTTTTGTTTTCGTATATTAGTCTAATCGAACAAATAATGTTATTTTATTCTTATTCTTATTCTTGATCTTAATAATTTTGCCTGAACTGTAATCCTGTGGTAATGATCCTTGGTAAACAAATAAATATTGGTGGACATATCACAACGCCATCTAGCCCCAAACTAAGCAAAGCTTGTACTATGAGAAACAGATAACTGATAGATTAATTATAGTACCTGGATGACCGAGCATCAGTCGGATTTTTATTGGTAAACGACGATTTAGCCCTTTCGACCTAGCTAAATCGATTTATCGCCCCCTAAACCGCCTGTATACTAAATTTCATGAAAATCGTTGGAGCCGTTTCCGAGATTCAATTTGTATAGTATACATATAAACAAGAATTGCTCGTTTAAATGTATAAGATACATATTTTTTTGTAAATACATATTTAGAATATATAATAACACCCAGAGAGCACTGGTGGTGTAGTGGTAGCACCCCCGCCTCACGATCCGTAGGTCGTGGGTTCAAACCTGGTCGTGCACCAATGAGTTATTTCATTCGAAAAATTTATGTGCGCAATGCCAGTGCTCTTAAACGGTGAAGGAAAACATCGTGAGGAAACCGGCATACCCTAGAACCAAAAATTCGAAGGTATGTGTCATAGGTTAGTATTCTTATAAGCGGCGATGGGCTTGCAACCTGTCACGTACGGAATACTAACTACTGTGCAAGATGTGGGCATGTACCAAATGTCATGTTTGGACTTGCCTCTGACTACCCCCTTTAGATATCCTCAAAGATCTAAGTAACTAAAAATCTGAGGAGTTATCTACCGAGCCAGGGGATTACAGTCGATCATATTTTTTTTTTTATTAATAACACCCAGACCCAGAACAAACATCTGTGTTCATCACACAGATGTTTATCCTGGGTGGGGATCGAACCCACAACCTGTACACAGAAGGTAAAGCTACTACCGACTGAGCTGTAAAGCCAGTCAAATTGGGAATTTATAAGATCTGTTTCATTAATAATTAATGAGGATGTCACAAAAAGTTATCGTCCGGACAAAGTCTCTGGCAACCATTATTAAACGGGTATTTATCGCGTTTTATTTACCTACTAGCTTCTGCACGCGGCGTCGCCCGCGAAGTACCTACATAAAATATAGCCTATGTTCATCCTGAAAGTTCATTCTACACATTGGTGAAAGAATTTTTCAAATCGGTCTAGTAGTTTCGGAGCCTATTCAATTCAAACAAACAAACAAACAATCAAATCTTTCCTCTTTATAATATTAGTATAGATTTTCCCGACATATCAACAGGCTTACACACTGTCGTGGTCACGAGATGATGGGAGAGTCATAAAATAAGTGTTCATAAGTGGAAAAATAGGTAAATAAAACGCGATAATTACCCGTTTAATATTATAATAACCGCTAGTCACCTGATAAATGGCATCTGCACCTCCTGATGCAGGCACAGCATGATGATAGGTAGGGTGAAAACCAGGGTCTTCCCGGAGCCAGTGAAAGCGATCCCTATCATGTCCCGCCCGCTCAGCACGGCCGGGATACCCTGGACTTGAATCGGAGTGGGTTTCTTGATGCCCTTCTCCTCCAGCCCCCGGAGGATTCCTGCATAGAATAAATAAATAAATAAATAATGCTGGACAGTCTACACAGCATCATCTAAACCCAAAGTAAGCTACTCAAAGCTTGTGTTATGGGTACTAGATAACTGATATATTTAATACATGATATAGGTACATAGATAGATATATTTTTATTATTATACATACACACCCAGACCAACGGAACAAATTTCTGCAGATCGTACACAAATTTGTTCCAAGGCGGGAATCGAACCCGAAACCTCTTGCGTCGCAGGCAGACTCTCGCCCGCTGCGCCACTGAGGTCGTCTTATTAGAATAGATATAATAGAATACACCGTGAAATTTTAATGTTGATTAAAAACGTTTATAATTAACGAGCTGAAGCCCGCAGCTTCGCCCGCGTGAATGTCGATTATCGCGACTTTTCATACAAACTTTCATCCCCTATTTTATCCCCTTGGGGGTAGAATTAATCAAAATCCTTTCTTAGCGGATGCCTACGTCATAACATCTACCTGCATGCAAATTTCAGCCCGATCCGTCCAGTGGTTTGGGCTGTGCGTTGATAGATTCATTATGTCAGTCAGACAGTCAGTCAGTCACCTTTGAGTTATATATTATTTAGATTAGTTACGTCTAATATTACTATTGTTCCTCACGTTTTCGAGTTGATGAATATTTTTTAAATTATTTTAAAACAAAAACATCTTTATTTTTTTACTTTTACTCTATGTTTCGAAAGTACTCCTAATGGCAAGTTGTTCTGCCGCGGGAAAACAACCATTAAAATTTCACGGTGTAGAATCACACTAGATACACAATAGAAACACACACAACAGAATAGAATAGAACAGTAGGTCTACCATGAGTTTTCACAATCTACACTCGCTAGCGACTGTAGTTAAAAAAATGTATTAAAACTTGCTTACAGCGCCTCTAGCGGATAGTTGGGTACTAAAACGTCACGTAGTTAACTATCCTACGTCACAGTACTACAGCGACTGTAGTTTGCGCTCGTTATTTGCTTAAAATTTGGTGCCATGAGTAACAATTTTGACAAATGTCATAGTAACGTACTATTACTACTGTAGTGACGTCAGCCGATCTAAATGTGACAACTCATGGTAGACCTACAGAAATCATTTATTTTACGTCACGTTACAAATAACTTAGGTTTAATTATAAGAGCGCTGGTGGTGTAGTGGTAGCACCCCTGCCTCACGATCCGAAGGTCGTGGGTTCAAACCTGGTCGTGCACCAATGAGTTTTTCCATTCGAAAAATTTATGTGCGCAATGCCAGTGCTCATTAACGGTGAAGGAAAACATCGTGAGGAAACCGGCATACCCTAGAACCATAAATTCGAAGGTGTGTGTCATAGGTTAGTATTCTTACAAGCGGCGATGGGCTTGCAACCTGTCACGTATGGAATACTAACTACTGTGCAAAATGTGGGCATGTACCAAATGTCATGTTTGGACGTGCCTCTGACTACCCTCTTTAGATATCCTCAAAGATCTAAGTAACTAGAGATCTGAGGAGATATCTACCGAGCCCGGGGATTACAGTCGTGATCATATTTTTTTTTTTTTTTTTTTTAATTATAAAGCGTTGCTAAGGTGACAATAATATGGGCAACCATTCAGCATGAGCTGCAGCAGCACAAATGGCGGCTGGTGCAGCCTGATTGTAGATGGCGCCTCAGTAAATAGTACTTTTTATCTTGTCACTTGCTGTGTTGAATGGGTGTGGTGATAGGGTTGAGTGAAGGAAAATATCTGTATATATAAAAATGAATTGCTGTTCGTTAGTCTCGCTAAAACTCGAGAACGGCTAAACGGATTTATCTTATCTTGGTCTTGAAATGTTCGTGGAGGTCTACGGAAGGTTTAAAAGGTAAGAAAAATTCGAATAACTGCCGGGAAAACCCTAAAAATAGCCCTTTTCTATTTCCCATACAAACGTTTTCTAAATAAAATGTAGAGTCAATTTGAACTTTATTACTATTTAATAAAGTAGTAAATATTAAATTATAATCACTCACTGTTGTCTTAGCAATGTAGAAGGCGGTACGAAGTTTGCCGGGATAGCTAGTTAGAAATATATAATATATTGGTGACTAGCTCCCGCTCGCGGCTTTGCTCGCGAGGTACCTACATAAAATATAGCCTATGTTACTCGGGGATAATGTAGCATTCTAATGGTGAAAGAATTTTTTTTTGGTAAACGTTTACTATAAATGCAACCTAGCTAGATCGATTTATCGCCCCCGAAAGCCCCTGCACACTACATGGAAATCGTGAAAATCTTTCGATGCGGAGTGTACCTTTGGGGAACTTCATGTGGTGGAAGGTGGTGATGGGCGGCGGCACGTCCTCGCCGTCCACCAGGATGCGCAGGCGCCGCCGCACGCGCTCGTGCCGCTCCGCGGGCAGTGCGCGCACGCAGCGCGGCGCGCGCCACGACGTCTTGATAGGCTCCTCGTATTGAATACCTGGAGGATATCAGGCAAAGTTTAAATCTTTTTTAACCCCTGACGCAAAAAAAGTGGATTTTATAAGTTTAATTAACGTGTCAGTCTGTGTATCTGTCTGTGGCATCGTAGCCCCCAAACGGATAAACCAATTTTCGTTTAGTTTTTTTTGTGTCATAGATAATTTTATCCCGAGTGTTTTTAGCCATGTTTCATGAAAATCTGTTCAGCCGTTTGAAGATCATCAGCTCTTTTCTAGTTGATGAGGGGATTTGACTACCTTCCATTGCCCGATCGATTCGAAATTTGGTACCGTGTTACTTCAATGATATTGAAAGAACATGGTAAGGTAACCATGACTTTAAATATGACATGTTAGGGTAAGGTTTAGATGTCGGGGGGTTTTTAAAATTTACATTTTGTGTTATATTTATATAATAAAAAATATACATGATCACAACTGTAATCCCCAGGCTCGGTAGATATCTCAACAGATCTTTAGTTACTTAGATCTTTGAGGATATCTAAAGAGGGTAGTCAGAGGCAAGTCCAAACATGACATTTGGTACATGCCCACATTTTGCACAGTAGTTAGTATTCCGTACGTGACAGGTTGCAAGCCCATCGCCGCTTATAAGAATACTAACCTATGACACATACCTTAAAATTTTTGGTTCTAGGGTATGCCGGTTTCCTCACGATGTTTTCCTTCACCGTTTATTTATGTCATAGATAATTTTATCCCAAGTTCTTAGCCGTGTTTCATGAAAATCTGTTCAGCCGTTTGAAGATCATCAGCTCTTTTCTAGTTGATGAGGGGATCTGATTAACTTCCTTAGTATACCTTTAGCTAGCTCGGCCACACCCATTAGCGCCTTGCTCTGCGCTACAGACTCCAGAATATGCTGTTCCTCCCTTGCTTGCCTCTCCGCTGCGGACAGGGCTCGGGCCTCGGCGAGCCGCTTCAACTCGCTGTGTTGGTCCAGGAGTGACACATTGTATTTCCTGCCCCATCCTTCTTCGGAATCTGTAAATAGTTTATTTCAGGGACTGAATAACCGAAAAATTAAGATATCTTTATTTATCGGTATGACGTCATACCGATATATTCCGGTTACCCAAATATTTCACTACCTAAAACAATAGCGGTACCGAAATTTCCGGTATTGAAATACTAATCGGTACAAAAAGGTAGCGGTACCTAAACCCTTAGGCTGGCCGCACACGGGCGACACGCGACAGCCACAAACGCCGTCACCTGAATCTAGAACGTGTATCGTGTGGCGGCCACCGGCGACAACCGTGTGCGGCGACACCATTAAATGTATGAAAACTACGGGAAATATGCCGGTAGCGGCGTTTTGTGGTTGTGGCCGGTGGCCCGTGTGCGGGAGCCCTTATGTTAAAGGTTTTCTTTGATATCACCGCGCTCTCTGCCATCCTTAGCTAGTTTCAGTTTACATTCGTGATTTCGTCATTTCGTCGTAGACGAGCTCAGCGGCGCAGCGGGCGAGAGTCCATCTGCGACGCAAGAGGTTGCGGGTTCGATTCCCGCCTCGGAACAAATTTGTGTACGATCTGCAGAAATTTGTTCCGTTGGCCTGGATGTTTTCGATATATAATAAAAAATATATATCTATGTACCTATCATCATCATCATCTTCCTGCCCTTTTCCCACGTTATGTGGGGTCGGCATAACATGTGATCTTCTTCCATTTCCTTCTATCATTCGTCATCTCAGTACTCACTCCTTTCCTACCCATGTCATCTTTCACACAGTCCATCCATCTTTTCTTTGGTCTACCTCTACCCTTGTATCCTTCCACATTCATAATTCTAACACTCTTTTCGTCACATGACATTCATCTCTTCTCATAACATGTCCATACCACGCTAACCTATTACTCCTCATCTTTTCTGTTACCGGTGCCATTTTCAGACTCCCTCTGATATACTCATTCCTTATTTTATCCATCCTCGTCACTCCACACATCCATCTCAACATTCGCATTTCCGCCGCATGCACTCTTTTCTCATCCGTTCCCTTGGTGGCCCAACATTCAGACCCATACAATACGACAGGTCTTATGATCGTTTTGTAGATTTTCCCCTTAAGTTTAAGGGGCATTCTCGGATCACACGTGGTTCCTGTGACCTGTCGCCATTTCATCCATCTTGCATTTATTCTATTCCTTACATCCCGATCAATCTCACCATCATTCTGTACTACTGAACCGAGGTACCGAAAATCGGAACAGAACAAAATCTATCTATGTACCTTTATCATATATTAAATTATCAGTTATCTAGTACCCATAACACAAGCTTTGTGTCGCTTACTTTGGGGCTAGATGATACTTTGTGGATTGTCCAGCATTATTTATTTTTTTGTATATTATTTTCCTGGGTGACAAGAAATCTAACGATATCTAGCCCCAAACTAAGCAAAGCTTGTACTATGGGAACCAGATGGTTTATAGATAACTTATAAACTAATTTTTTCAAAATACATTTTGACACGCAGACACAGAACAAACATTTGCGTTCATCACACAAATGTTTATCCTGGGTGAGGATTGAACCCACAACCTACATATGTACATTACGCGATCTGAACACATTATTATTAGTATTAGACGGGTATTTATCGCGTTTAAATTACCTTATATTTCAGTCTACCCGTGACCACGACAGCGTGCAAACCTGTCGAAACGTCGGGAAAATATAAGGTAATTTAAACGCGATAAATACCCGTCTAATACCCACAACCTACAGCCTACAGTATAATTTTTGTCAAACTCACTCTCGTCGTCAGGATCATTATCACTGGAACTCTTCTGTTCTGCGGCAGACTCTGCAGCTAGCTGACCTATCCTGCCGAGTTTCAGCAGTTGCTGTTTCTTACGCTCCTTCACGGGCACATAGGGCTCGTAGTTATCAAGATCCTCTTCGGAATCTGATGACTTCTCTTCGCGCCTGTAGCGCTTTAGTGGGGGCTGTGGCTCGTTAGCTGTGTCCGACATGGCTTTATGGATGGCAAGACTTGCTGTCTTTGCAAAGTTTTCATGTGAAACATAAAATTTGATTCACTTCTTGTAGTAAAGTTCAGTATCTTTTTGTATTCAGTATCTTTTTGTAAAGTTTCACATAAATAACATAATATTTGATTCACTTTTCAGTATTCAAAATCAGAGATAGATATTAGTTTGTTTGTTTCGTATTATTCTTGAATTATTTACAAGCAAAACAACACAAAAACAAACAATAATCTATTCAAGAGCAAGACAAGAGGCTAGGGATATTCGATATACATCGATGCATCGAATTCACTCGATGTTTACATTACGATACATCGAATCGATCCGATGTTTTGAAAAGCTGTTGATTTCTTCGATGTATCGATATATTTCATGAAACATCGAATAAATCGTAACTAACTAGCTACTAGCTAACTTGCATTTTAATGATTCAATTGCTTTATTTTAGACGACAAAAAAACATATTGGTGGCGCTAGTTAGCGGTTGGCGGAATCGAGAAATTGACATTGGTAACACTGCGTCAGTGCACTACGTGACAGCTGACATTGAATAAAAAAAGTTTGTTAGTTGACCGTTGTTGTTGTTTGTTTGGACAATCTGATTATAATATTATGTGAAAACATTTAATTATATTTGTATTTATTTGTGTCGTAAATTATCAATTTGCATACCTTGCAGATCAAAAGAGGATTTTTAGATATAATAACTGCTCATTATCTATTGATTGGACAAGTAAGTAATGTAATAAAGTAAGGTTAGGTTACATTATTATATTTTTTATTCGTTAAACTAGAATTAAGTAAATTCGTTAATGAATAGAATAAAAATCTAATTATGTTGATATTATTAATATATACCTATTGATATGATATTTAATCCATGAATGTAAACTTTTGTACCTACTTATATTGCACAATTTGTTAGTAATCAGTGGTTTACGTGGTTGTTGATGTATATAATTTTCTACGTTTTATTAATTGTTTAACTAAATAATTCCAGTGTATTCATGTTTTAAAATATAAAATAAATAAATACTGAGTTAATGTTGAGATATGTATGAAAAAGATAATGTATTCATATCTTTTAGACGTGATTGTACTTTTTGTTATAAAAATAAAGAATATTTTCACTCTTTACCTTTGGTATTTTTTTAAAATACCTTATGTTAGAAAATGTACTCGATGTTAGGAAAACATCGATGTTTTGAACCGATGGCGATGTATCGAAAAGCATCGATGCATACTCGCGATGTATTGCATCGAAAAAAACATCGATGTATTTTCTAAATGGACACCCCTACAAGAGGCTAAATTCTTCTTCTTCTTCAATTATGGCATCTGTCTCTTAGAGAACAATTTTGCCAGTGTCAAGTGTATTTATTTATAAGTATTGTCAACGTCACAGAGTCTTATTCAAGTAGAATAGTCAAGTCAATTTTCAACAAAAGATGGCTGTTTTGTTGAAAATTTTCGGGATTTCCTCCGATGGAATTTGAAGAGAACTATTCACTCTAATTCACATACTTTACACTCGCGTCAAGAACCTGGGTTTTATTGGCAAAATAACCACCAAAATTACGCAATAAAACTCAAAATAACACGAGAAAACATATAAAAACCAGAGCGACGTAGTTGTCAGGCAAATACACCGCAGAAAATCCACTACATGCACTCACTACACTACACTGCACTGAGTCTGAGACTGACATTGACATAATTTATTTTTTTTGATTGATTCTAATTATGATACTGGCATGACATACAATATGACACTGACAGTTTGGCAAGAGATTTGTACACCATCTATTGGCTAGTAGCAGAACTACATTTTGGTACAATTTTTATTTTCGAAATGCGCGTACACGGCGCGTACGCATCGCATCGTATCATCTGGGGTATCATCAATCAGGCAGTACCTACTACCTACCAAACTCCCTCGGATTTTGGTTAACCCTCAGAGTAAAGATTGTATAACCTCACTAATTCGTCATTGTTCGCAACCACTTTTGGTTATTTATCTCGTAAAATATTAGTTAATACTTTTAAATGCACCCTTCGTGAAATTCACCTAGCATGTAAGACGTTTCAAAGTGATCCTTGTGATTTTAAAGAATAAATATTTTTCAATTTCAAATAACTTATTATCAACCAATCTTTTAATTCTCCATCTTCATGCTATCAGCAAGACGAGCTCTAAAATTAATTAATTTTGGTTAATATTAAGTTTCAGTTATATTTTATTATGTTCTGTATTTGTGACACAAAATAAACTTTTTAGATTTGATTTGATTTAAAATCAAGAATCAAGGTTAAAAGACTATAGTATAAAATATCGATGAAAAAGACGGTAAAATATCAAATTGAGTAGAATGGACACTTGTCATGCCAGGAAAAGACAGAACACGCCACTTCGTTGAAGGATATAAGATTTACAAATGGATTTTCTGCGGTGTATTTGCCTGACAACTACGTCGCTCTGGTTTTTATATGTTTTCTCGTGTTATTTTGAGTTTTATTGCGTAATTTTGGTGGTTATTTTGCCAATAAAGCCCGGGTTCTTGACGCGAGTGTAAAGTATGTGAATTAGAGTGAATAGTTCTCTTCAAATTCCATCGGAGGAAATCCCGAAAATTTTCAACAAAACAGCCATCTTGGTTAAACTAAGGTTGTCGACATAGCTCAGAGAATTAGCAAGCTGAAGTGGCAGTGGGCTGGCCATATCTGTCGAAGAACCGATAACCGTTGGGGTAAACGAGTTCTCGAGTGGAGACCGCGGCTCGGCAAACGTAGTGTAGGACGCCCTCCGGCTAGGTGGAGTGACGATCTGCGAAAGGCTGCTGGCGGAGGCTGGATGCGTCGAGCTGAAGACAGGGCGCAATGGCACTCATTAGGGGAGGCCTATGTCCAGCAGTGGACTGCTATAGGCTGATGATGATGATGATGATGATGAGCCATCTTTTGTTTAAAATTGACTTGACAACTTGACTATGACTCTGTGACGTTGACAATACTTATAAATAAATACACTTGACACTGGCAAAATTGTTCTCTAAGAGACAGATGCCATAATTGAAGAAGAAGATTTACAAATAAAAGAGCAGTCTCCAATAGTTGAATAAACTTATATTATACAGAATAATACAACCGGATGATTTATTATTAAAACAAAACATTACATCAATGTATGTGACTCCCCATCACACTATGAAAATTCAACTTTCAATACATTTTGTTAATTTTTTATGGCTACTGTTTACATTGGTAGTTGTCTAAAAATATATAATGTCAGTCAAATGTCATAACCAATTTTGACTGGAAACATCAGTCTAAACCAGTGGTTCCCAAACTCTTTTGTTTCATAGACCACTTTCAAAATTTTGCTGGATCCGGTGGACCCCTGCATCTACATTACTACCAATTTCTAAACCTAGAAAAAAAAAGTGAAGATTAGATCTATCTATGGAATCTTGCGTTGTGTGTGGCTGAGTTTGTGGCCAACATTTTAGTTCTTCACTATCGAAACCAAATTAATTTTCATGCACCCCCTGCTTACGATTGTAGGCCCCCATTTTTTGTCACGTCCAACGTAGACCCCCGTCGAGTCTCCCGTGGACCCCTGGGGGTCCACCTGGACCACTTTGGGAATCACTGGTCTAAACTAATTTTGACACTAAATTAATCTAAATTAGCCTTGACTGAAATTGGGTCTATAAATTTTGTATATAATATGGTAAGTATCTCATTATCTATAACATATTCTGTGAAATATTGACAACTTAATACCAGGAATTCATAGATCATAAAGGCGAGTGTCCATCAAAGCTGAGAAAAGTCAAAATGGCATCTTAGAGCAATTTTGGCAAGCTAAAGGTGATTTAACACAAATCGTTTCTTCGCTTATCACATTGCTTTAGTGGACACTTGGCTTAAAATTAAGTTTCAGTACTTCATGTACCCTTTAGTGAAAATTAAAAACAGCGCCATCTAGCCCCAAAATAAGCAAACCTTGTAGGAACCAGACAACATATTATATTTTATTATTACATACCTATAGTATTATACACTATTTATACACAATAATCTTTAGACACAGAACAATCATCTATGTTCACATTAATGTTTGTCCTGGGTAGCAGGGCCGCGCCGACCCCCCACAGCGCCTGTGTGCGGAACCTACGAAGCGCCTCTTTTTTTCACGAATCTTCATGTTTCAACTTAGGTACCTATGTGTCGCCTGATACGGCAATTTTTTTAAATTTGGTCTATAAAAGTGGTGTAAGTACATTTCTTAGGTTTTACTTATCGATACTCATGTGTATCAAAAATAATTTCGATGGCGGCGCCTCTATTGTCTTGGCATGGCGCCTGTGTGCGCCGCACACTTCGCACATAGGGGCGGCTCGGCCCTGCTGGGTAGGACTTGAACCCACAACCTGAGCTGTGAGGCCAGTCTGTATACAGCCAGTTAATATTTCCATAATGTGGTGCGGTAATTTGATAGTAATTTATCCTAAATGATTTATACCTCATTATATCTAAGCAACTATTGCATTTCCAACCAAGTCTGTGAGAGGGAGATAGACAGCCGTGTGACGGAACATTTGACATCATCATAGACCGTCTATCAGTAGTGAACGGAAAAAAACATGAAGTAGTACTTAAGTAATCCGCGAAACTAGACACCTAATTTCACACATAAATGTCGACCTTATTCACTCAACGTTTGGGTTTAAATTGCCGTGTAACGTATAGCTTAAGTGATTTTTTATGTAATTGGTTGGCATGATTGACAAGCCCCGCCTACCACAGCGTTTTTTTTGTGGGGTCATTTTTTAGCTCAAGGAATGCTTCTATGTATTTTCCGTTCACTGTCTATCAACCTTTTATAGACTTGATGAGAAAGGCTTGTTATAGTATTTTTTTTATTTTAAAACAAAGCAAAAATCTAATATTGCAAAATATAATGGTTGTTGAGTTTTTTTGGCTCCAAGCGTGATTTAACGCTTCCATTTGTCAAAATTTATTATATTTTGAGATATGGAAACATAAATTTCCGTTTAGTTTATGTCATGTTCTCCGCTTCAGTGGCTACTCGCCTTTAAATTGCATTGCGAAATAGTAAGCGGTCAGTAAGTCTACCATGAGTTTTCACAATCTACACTCGCTAGCGACTGCAGTTAAAAAAAATTATGAAAACTTGTACAGCGCCTCTAGCGGATAGTTGGGTACTAAAACGTCACGTAGTTAACTATCCTACGTCACAGCGTACTACAGCGACTGTAGTTTGCGCTTCATTAATTTGCTTAGAATTTGGTACCATGAGTAACAATTTTGACAGATGTCATAGTAACGTACTATTACTACTGTAGTAACGTCAGCCGATCTAAATGTGACAACTCGTGGTAGACGTACAGGGGGAGTAGCCAGAGGCACGTATGTACCTACAAACATTTTTGATGTTGTCATGTTGTGAACAAGACGTCAAAACTAAAATGTTTATATTATTTTTTTATAAAAAATATATATTTTTATTCACAATTGAACTATTAACATTGCATTTGGCGTAGCGAGTCTAGGATTACTACTTATTAGTCATGTTTTATCATTTATAAGTGTGGGTTCAAAGCCATCTACAGATTTTTGATAATGATTATACCTTCATCATTATCAATATAGTTATCTGATAATTATACATAAAAGGACCCTTATTTTAAATAGCACTAGTCAAAGATAATTTTATATTAAAACTTACACATGTCTCATTTGTTTACTTAAAAAAGAAAAGAGAGGATATTGTTAGTCAAATTTATAGCTGTCAAAATAACATCTCCTTAACTGTCACTTTTTAAGTGTCAAAGGATCAAAAATAACTAATTTGACAGCTCTTACGACTAAAATACAATCTGCTATCTCTCATTCTCTAAAATAAACGAAAGAGACCTGTATAATTTGCGATTAGCTTTAGTTACTGTTTTACAGAGGGTCTACCATGATTTTTCACAATCTACACTCGCTAGCGACTGTAGTTAAAAAAATGTATGAAAACTTGGTACAGCGCCTCTAGCGGATAGTTGGGTACTAAAACGTCACGTAGTTAACTATCCTAAGTCACAGCGTACTACAGCGACTGTAGTTTGCGCTCATTAATTTGCTTACAATTTGGTACCATGAGTAACAATTTAGACAGATGTCATAGTAACGTACTATTACTACTGTAGTAACGTCAGCCGATCTAAATGTGACAATTCATGGTAGACCTACTGGATCCCAGAATAAGGGCCAATAATATTGTAAAATGAACTATAAATACTGTGTAAATTTAAAATGATATCTAGCATCAATACAATAGCTAGTATTGCTTAATGACATTTATACAGTATATTTATTTATATGGTCAAATTATTTTGACTTCTTGGTGGAAGAATTTTTCAAATCGGTCCTCCAGTAGTTTCGGAGCCTATTCAATGCAAGCAAACAAACAAACAATCAAATATTTCTCTTTATAATACTACTAGGATAGGTTATTATTATTATTAATTATATACAATAATGATTAGATAATCCTACTAATATTATTAACATGAAAAATTTTGTGTATGGATTTTTGTTACCCTTTTATGTTGAAACAGCTGAACGCATCTGGATGTAATTTGGCACTGAGATAGTTTATAGTCTGGATCACATAGCCTATTTTTAATTCCGGAAAAAATTACGGTTCCCATAGGATAGATTCCATAATAATCAGTTAATCATAAATCCTTCCTATTTTATGTTGATCTGTGCGTGATATGCAAATTAAGGTTTGTATATATTAAGATTATAAACATGATCAGAATCATAGCAACTGGAAATCCGTGTTCTCTGCCTACCCCGTCGTGAAATAGGCGTGATTTTGTATGCAGATAATCAACAACATAATTTAGATAATAATCGAAGCCTAGCGACTCGCTACGCTCCCGGTTGCGTGCATAACCGGCGCTTACATTAAAAATAGCGCTACGCTCTAGAACCAGCCAAAAACCCAACAACCGAAACAGAATCAAATTACGTGACGAAATCATAGCCTAAATACTTTTTATTTTTTCTTCTCACACGCGCCGCCGCCTTCTTATCATCGTAATCGTCGCTCTCATCGTACACTAGACTGCCGTCAATCGCCCAGTCTTCTTCAGTTTCATCAGTCAACGGCATATCCTTAGGCTCTTCCTTCACCACTTGGGGCTTCCTGCGTTTCTTCTTCTCCGGGTCTGCCTTGCCGCGTTTCTTGGGGCGGCGCTCGTCTAGCACGAGATGCTCGTACTCCTGCACTATGTAGTTCTCTGGCTCGTAGCTAGTGCTAATTTCCACACTGCTAGACGGGTCTACGTCGGGGAGAATGTAGTAGTTTTCGAAGTCCCCTTGGAGCGTGATCTCGTTCATGTCGGCTGTGAAGTGTCTCTTCTTCTTCCCTGAGCTGCAGTGCTTGATGTACGCGTATTTCGGTTTGGTATCGTCTGCGTGAATGTTGACCATCCATTCATGGTTTTCTGTCACCGGGATTTCTTTGACCTGGAATTATAAGTTTGTATGAATCAACTTTTTTCATTAATTTAGAGTGAGGTCAAACGAGCGTAATTTTGTGAGCCGTGAGTCGCAGAAATTCTTTTCGTCGAAAAAACTTCGTCGGCAGACAACTCATTTTGCTTCGCCGTGTGAATGGATTAGGACTTCTGTATGAAACCGAATGCAGCAGAAATTACGCGACCGAAATTCTGAGACTCACGACTCACAAAATTACGCTCGTTTGGCCTCACCCTTAATTATCATTATCAGCCCTTCTCATCCCACTGCTGGGCATAGACCTCTCTTCGCTTTTGCCTCTATCTTGCTCTAACCTCGCCCATGTACGACCGGCGGATCAGACTATGTAGTCGACCCATCTTGTCTGCGGACAGCCGACACTCCTTTCCCTCACTCTTCACTCACAAGGAGTGTAAGTATAATACAAAATTTAAAACCCTCGACATCTAAACCTTACCCTAACATGTCATAATATAGTCATAGTTACCTTACCATGTTCCTTCATCATTGAAGTAACACGGTACCTAATTTCGAATCGATAGGACATAGGTAGTCAGATCCCCTCATCAACTATTAAAGAGCTGATTATCGTCAAACAGAACAGATTTTCATGAAACATGGCTAATAACACTCGGGATAAAATTATCTAAGACACAAAAAATACTAAACGAAAATCGGTTCATCCGTTTGGGAGCTACGATGCCACAGACAGATACACAGACAGACACATTAAACTTATAACACCCTTCTTTTTTCGTCGGGGGTTCAAAATAATACCTCATCCATGCTGATTTCCTGTTCTTCAGCAATCTCGTATATAAAGTTGTCGGGTATATGACTGTCGTCTAGCAAGGCCAACTCCTGGGACCCCTCGGCCGAGCCGCCCGCGCCAGACGGTATTATCTGCAATATATAAATATGAGCGCTGGTGGTGTAGAAGAGCGCTGGTGGTGTAGTGGTAGCAGCCCTGCCTCACGATCCGAAGGTCGTGGGTTCAAACCTGGTCGTGCACCAAAGAGTTTTTCCATTCGAAAAATTTATGTGCGCAATGCCAGTGCTCTTAAACGGTGAAGGAAAACATCGTGAGGATACCGGCATACCCTAGAACCAAAAAAATTCGAAGGTATGTGTCTTAGGTTAGTATTCTTATAAGCGGCGATGGGCTTGCAACCTGTCACGTACGGAATACTAACTACTGTGCAAAATGTGGGCATGTACCAAATGTCATGTTTGGACTTGCCTCTGACTACCCCCTTTAGATATCCTCAAAGATCTAAGTAACTAAAGATCTGAGGAGATATCTGCCGAGCCTGGGGATTACAGTCGTGATCATATTTTTTATTTTATAAATATATGGTATTATCTGCAACACATAAATCTTTATAAATAACAAAATAACATGATCACGACTGTACTCCCCAGGCTCGGTAGATATCTCCTCAGATCTCTAGTTACTTAGATCTTTGAGGATATCTAAAGAGTCAGAGGCACGTCCAAACATGACATTTGGTATATTTTGCACAGTAATTAGAATTCCGTACGTGACAGGTTGCAAGCCCATCGCCGCTTATAAGAATACTAAAATATAACACTAGAGGAACTACCCGTGACTTCGTCATAAAACTTCAATTTCAATTTCTTGCCAGTTCTTCTCGTACTGGGGATAGGACTGGAATTGGCACCTAGACTCACCTAGTGTGTAAGACGATTCAAAATGATCCTTGTGATATTACTGAATAAAGATTATTGACTATTGACTAATGTTTTTCATAAAACTTAACCTCCCGCTGCACCTCGGAATTTTGAAAAATATAGAGGGACTATAAACTATGACAAACGTACCATCCAAAATTTTTTTAAACGGTAAAATCTATTGGTGCAAAACTAGATTCAAACCCACATTCTTAGGGTATTACCTCAGTGGCGACCTCAGTGGCGCAGCGGGCAAGAGTCCGCCTGCGACGCAAGAGGTTGCGGGTTCGATTCCCGCCTCGGAACAAATTTGTGTACGATCTGCAGAAATTTGTTCCGTTGCTCTGGGTGTGTATGTATAATAAAAAATATCTATCTATGTACCAAATATCATGTATTAAATATATCAGTTATCTAGTACCCATAACACAAGCTTTGAGTAGCTTACTTTGGGGCTAGATGATGCTGTGTGGATTGTCCAGCATTATTTATTATTTTATTATTATTATTATTACCACAACACCAGCGGTGCTTTTGGTAGATTGATCATGGCAGCACTTACCTCTATAATCTGCCTCGGGTCTGGCATCTTGGTGATGACCTGCTCCGACTGGGTGATGGAAGCTTCCACCTTCTCCGTCTCAACCTTCACCACCCACAGTTGTTTGCGCTGCATGTTTTTGAGAGATCTGTAAATATAATGAAGCATTAGACAGACACACACACACATGTCCATATTTATACATATTTATACAAACACCAGCCTGTGACTTCGTTCACAATTAATTAGTACCGTTATTAAACGACGTTTTCTAAAAATGAAACCTAGCTAGATCGATTTATCGCCCCCGAAACCCCCTGCATACCAAATTTCATAAAAATCGCTGGAGCCGTTTCCGAGATTCCGATTATATATATATACACATATAGAGCGCTGGTGGTGTAGTGGTAGGACCCCTGTCTCAGATCCGAAGGTCGTGGGTTCAAACCTGGTCGTGAACCAATGAGTTTTTCTATTCGAAAAATTTCGGTGAAGGAAAACATCGTAAGGAAACCGGCATACCCTAGAACCAAAAATCCAACGGTCTGTGTCATAGGTTAGTATTCTTATAAGCGGCGACGGGCTTGCAACCTGTCATGTACGGAATACTAAGTAACTACTGTGCCAAATTTGGGCATTATGCACTAAAGATCATGTTTGGACGTGCCTCTGGCTATTCTCTTTAGATATCCTCAAAGATCCAAGTCACTCGAGGTCTGAGGAGATATCTACCGAGCCTGGAGATTGCAGTCGTGATCATGTTTTTTTTATACAAGAATTGCTCGTTTAAACGTGTCATATTTCGGCAGTTCTGTGGAAGGCTTGGTGACACCCCCCTCTTCCAGCTTCCAATAATTCGTTTATTTTATGTATAACTAGCTGTCCCGCCCGCGACTTCGTTCACTTAAAGTAGGTATCTAACTAAACTGACTTTTTGAAGGTTATATTGAAAAATCCTGAAACACGTGTCCATTCATTTTGTATTTACAGTACACAAAGTTTCAGACCAATCGCACCACCCGTTAAAAAAATCCCATACAAACATTGACCCCATTTTTAGAGTTACCTACCTATATTGAAAAATTTTGAAACAGAAAACAAAGTTTAAGGCCAATCGCACCACCCGTTAACAAACATTGACCCCCCATTCGATCCCCTTTTTTAGAGTTACATTGAAAAATCCTAAAACACGAAATTAAGTTTCAGACCAATCGCACCACCCGTTGAAAAGTTCCCATACAAACATTGACCCCCCATTTGACCCTTTTTTTTAAAGGTTTTATTGAAATTTCCTGATGCACGAAACAAAGTTTCAGACCAATCGCACCAGGTTAAAAAGATCCCATACAAACATTGACCCCACATTTGACCCCTTTTTCAAGGTTATATTGAAATATCCTGAAACACGTGTCCGTTCATTTTGTATTTACAGTACACAAACAAAGTTTCAGACCAACGCACCACCCGTTCAAAAGTTCACGTACAAACATTGACCACACATTTGTCCCCTTTTTGAAGGTTATTTTGAAAAATCCTGAAATACGTGTCCATTCATTTTGCATTTACATTACACAAACCAAGTTTCAAGGCAATCGCACAACCCGTTAAAAAGTTCCCATACAAACATTGACCCCACATTTGACCCCTTATTGAAAGTTATATTGAAAAATCCTGAAACACATGTCCATTCATTTTGCATTTACAGTACATAAACAAAGTTTCAAGGCAATCGCACCACCCGTTAAAAAGTTCCCATACAAACATTGACCCCTTATTGAAAGTTATATTGAAAAATCCTGAAACACATGTCCATTCATTTTGCATTTACAGTACATAAACAAAGTTTCAAGGCAATCGCACCACCCGTTAAAAAGTTCCCATACAAACATTGACCCCACATTTGACCCCTTTTTGAAGGTTATATTGAAAAATCCTGAAACACGTGTTCATTTATTTTGCATATACAGTACACAAACAAATTTTCAAGCTAATCGCACCACCCGTTAAAAAGTTCCCATACAAAAATTGACCCCACATTTGACCCCTTTTTGATGGTTATATTGAAAAATCCTGAAACACGTGTCCATTCATTTTGCATTTACAATGCACAAACAAAGTTTCATGAAAATCTCTCCACGCGTTAAAAAGTTTCATACTAACGTTTTCACCCTTTTTCAACCCCTTAGAGGTGGAATTTCCAAAAATCCCGCCTTAGTGGGTGGTTTTGTTATAAAAGGAAACCGCCTTCCAAATTTCAGCTTTCTAGCTTCAGCGGTTTCGGCTGGGCGATGATAAATCAGTCAGTCAGTCAGTCAGTCAGTCAGGTTAAGCTCTTATATAGATATAGATATATTTGGTCATGACGTGGTCATTGACCAAGCTACAGAAGTCCAAGCTCAAGATTTGTCAAAGGGCAATGGAACGCAGCATCCTCGGATTTAAACGCACTGACCGAGTGCGGAATAGTATGTTGCGTTCAAGCACTGGCATTGCCGACGTGGGCAAAAAAACAGCCCGGCTCAATGGGACTGGGCGGGCCACATCAGCCGGATGTCGCCAGACAGATGGGCGAATGCCATTACAACCTGGCAGCCCGACGGAAAGCGAGGTCGTGGCCGGTCACGCAAGCGTTGGAGGGATGATCTCGATACCTTCGAGGGCAGATGGTGGGAGACCTCGAAGGATAGAGATGGTTGGTAAGGTATATATTTTATATGGGCCGTAGTTTTTAAGTATTTTCCATCTTGTACACTTACGACTAATGTTGCCTGAAATAAAGTTATTATTATTATTATTAAAGGTATTAGATGGGACTCACAAGTATCCCAGGGTATCCACCAGCTGCCTGACGTTCAGCCGGGATATGGTCTCCGGCGCTTCTTGCTTCGGTGCTTCTGCGCTGTAGTTATGCTCCATCTTGATTATATCCGCCACTGTGGACAATATTATTGAATTATACGACTTGTATTCAAAATTTCCTTCTTACATCCGCCATATTGGATTATATGTCATTTTGTATAGCCTTAATTGCAGTGATCTGTAGGTTTACCATGAGTTTTCACAATCTACACACGCTAGCGACTGTAGTTAAAAAATGTATGAAAACTTGCCTACAGCGCCTCTAGCGGATAGTTGGGTACTAAAACCTCACGTAGCTAACTATCCTACGTCACAGTACTACAGCGACTGTAGTTTGCGCTCATAATTTGCTTACAATTTGGTACCATGAGTAACAATTTTGATAGATGTCATAGTAACGTACTATTACTACTGTAGTAACGTCAGCTAATCTAAACTTGACAACTCATGGTAGACCTACTGTAATAGTTACTAGTCTTAACCGCTTTTCTTACTGAAAGGAGACTAACAGATGCATAAGGCGAGTGTGAATGGGACATTTGGAAGGGGAAGACCTCGGCGTACGCACCTCGAGTAAATTGGGGACGTTTTAGAGAAAGGCCAAGTCCAGAGTACCCTAAACCGACGCGCATGTATGAAGAATGTAATGAGAGTGAATGAAGCAAGAGGTGTCAGAATCGTAGCAAGTGGAGATCCGTGGTCTCTGCCTACCCCGTAGGGAAACAGGAGTGATTTTATGTATGTATATACTAGTTGATGCCCGTGGCTTCACCCGCGTGAATGACGGTTATCGCGACTTAAAAACTTGACAAATTATATACTAAAACCTTTCTCGAGACCCACTCTATCCATTGGTGAAAACAGTATGAAAATCGGTGCAAACGTTTTTGATTTTTGCGGCGGAGGACTTTGTTAACCCTCGACGCAAAAACGAAGGGGTGTTATAAGTTTGGAGTGATGAAAATCGGTCCAAGATGGCTGCCACCACAATATGGCGGATTACATATTTTTTCACAACTCCCTCAAAATAGGTATCAAATAAAAGGGCTTGAGTAGCATCATCATCTTCCTGCCCTTTTCCCACTTTATGTGGGGT
The DNA here is from genome assembly GCA_963675405.1 of Cosmorhoe ocellata. NCBI lineage: Eukaryota > Metazoa > Arthropoda > Insecta > Lepidoptera > Geometridae > Cosmorhoe > Cosmorhoe ocellata. The sequence goes on from OY776273.1 coordinate 3,915,083, forward strand.
CGGCACAACATGTGATCTTCTTCCATTAGTAGTAGAATAATACAATATCACAAATTTCAAATCCAAGATGTCATTGAAATTTGTTCAGGGGTTTTTTGAATTTTAAATTTAATTTAACTTATTTTATATATGTAGTGATGTACAATGTATGTACATATGACGGCCTCTGTGGCGCAGCGGGCGAAGGTCCGCCTGAGACGCAGAAGGTTGCGCGTTCGATTCCCGCCGCGGGACAAATGTTTGCATTATTTTCAGATATTTGTCTCAGGTCTGGGTGTTTTCTATGTATAATATGTATGTATTTACAAAAAAAAATGTATCTATGTAGTTTATCAGTCATGTGGTTACCATAATACAAGCTCTGCTGAGTTTGAGGCTACATAATGCTGTGTGAAAGTGTCCAGCATTACTTATTTATTTATGTATTAAATATGTTTGTGGGTTTAACGCGGGGGCTATGGGAGCATGAGTATAGCTACGATATTAGATGGTCGATTCGTACCTTTTGGGGTGCCGGCAATGAACTTTTCGTATAGTGATTGGTAGTTGCCGACACCGCCTGCAACACAGGGAGACGAGTCAACATCTCACTATGGTACCTTTAACCTCTCGTGTGTTTAAGCACGGATCCTGGTTACTACCGTCGTCTGCTTAGACACGGATCCGCGACAAATGACGCCTGTTGGTTTTTACTGAATATTAAACTGTATAACTACGTTTTAGGGTTTCTTTTTATTTTGGCACATCTTACTGAACGAATGGACAATATACAATGATTTCTCAATAAATCCATTCGAAAAAATCACTTCTAGACAGATTTGAAGTTTCGATTTCAAAAAGCCGGGCAGACGTGGGGGCTACTTTCGCTGCTTAAAACACATCAGAGGTTAAGGCCGAAGCCAGGGTTCGACCTTCCGAAGGAGGGTACCTTTTCACATGATCACGACGTCAGGGCTTGGCCGGTTAATAATTTACCAGAAAAAAACCGGTATTTCGATTAGTGTTCGGAGCGCAACCTCTTTCAAAACCTTAACTCGAACTTAGATTAACCGGTTAAAGCGACCTTCGTTTGTCGTCGTAAGAGCGGGCGCGTCTAGGTCTAGGTAATACGGAAAAGAACGAAATCATTTCGTTCTAATCGGTTAATTGAAACTTTTTTGGATTTATCGTTCTTCACTAACCGTTATGATAGAGGTTACGGTAGAACGTAAACGAAAAGACAAGGTTGTAGGTATTTAGAGTGATACTGGTTTGAATTTTTTTCCGGCTTCCAAGCCCTGTACGACTTTAATCGTCAAAGACTCGGTAGAAATCTCCTCAGATCTCTAGTTACTTAGATCTTTGAGGATAAGAGTATTGGTGATGTAGTGATATTAAAATTCCTTTAGACTTAATCTTAAGGCGCTGCGCGTCCCTAAAATCGTGGCAGACACGACTAACACCGGTATTCATAAACAATACTTGCCTCAGTAAACTAGCAGTACTATGCGAAGTAAGGCATTTCTCGATTCTCATTGGCCGATCGCCACTGTACAACAAGTATTATCTAGCCAATGACCCGCTAACAGTCACGTGACCGCATGTGACGTCAATTTGCAACGCTCCGCTTAATAGTTGTGTTGTGAGATGACGTCACACCGTCACACGCATCGTACGAGTCCGCATCGCACGTTTACTTCTATAAATCGGAAACTAATGGATGTATCGAAGTAATTCTTTCACTTGTATTTTTTATTTTTGACCGAGAATCTGGAGAGCTAATATTCAAAATTAGTTAACATTCTTCATTGTGAACATACAGCGCCGTAATACCAGTAAATATGTGTCTCTATAAGTTATGAATGTAAAGTGATCAGTGATTTCTGGCAGTACTAACATTTCTTATCTTCTGCACTCTGCTTCAGCTGAGCCTTCTTGTCCTGAATAGTGAGTAAATCTGGTAACATCGGTGAGTCAATCCATAATCCTTGCTGGTCCAGCTCAAAGTGGTATCTACAAGTAAATATATAATAAGTACTGGTGGACATTTCACACAACGTCATCTAAAAAGTATGATCATGACTGTAATCCCCGGGCTCGGTAGATATCTTCCTCAGATCTTTGAGGATATCTAAAGAGGGTTAGCGGCATGTCCAAACATGACATTTGGTACATGCCCACATTATGCACAGTAGTTAGTATTCCGTACGTGAAAGGTTGCAAGCTAATCGCCGCTTATAAGAATACTAACCTACGACACACACCTGGTAAGCTGGTTTCCACAAATGGGCCCTGTTTGCATGTTGGGTATATGTGGTTGGTACTTTGTGAATGGACTGGTTTCCAGAATTAGGCGGCAGGAGAGCTAATTTTGTGTGTCGGGTGGAAGTGGTTGCTACTCCATATCCAATATCCTCTAGAAAGGCTAGCAGGTAAGACACTCACCCACACAGCTGGAGACTGACATGTCTCCAGAGCAGCTCGCTCTCCTCGTGCATTGCACCGTCTATCCATTCTTGTCGTTTCACATCTTCCTCTGCCGTTGTGTTGGCACTGAAACAGTGAATTTGACATTTCTAGAGTGCCAATGTCAGTTGTTTGACAGTGACAGCAAATTTTAAAATTGGGCTATTTTTGTGCATTTGTTTTTGCATTTAGATAATGGTAATAAAACCAAGATTGTAGGTTGTTCTACTAGTTGGGGGACATTTGAGACAGCACCGTCTAGCTCCAACTGGGCCAAGCTTGTACTTTGGGAGCCAGATAGCTTAGTTAATTGTACTTATTTTTTTTCAATAATATCCAGACTAAAACGAGCATGTTCATATGAAACAAATAAATGTTTTTATAAGTTTTATTTTGGTTAACAATGTGTATATGCTAAGTTTTTTTTATATCTAATAGGAACATTCTGAAATGAATCCTTGACTTTTTGGACCCCCTACAGAGTGTTTTGTTTTAATGGCATGGACATAGCTACAAGGGATACTGGTTATAAGTCTCCAATACCATCAGTAAAGACATTGAGGTGTGTAACATGTCAGTAAAAACTATGATTATAAAATGATGAATAATAATAAGAATTAGGTCACCTGGACAGGATATAGGAATTTAATATGGATTTTATGTATTAACTCTATAATTTGCTAAACATGTATAGGGTCTGAGCGGGTAAAGTGAGGCGTAGTAAGCAAAAATAAGGAACAAAAATACCTATTAGAAAATATAGTACTCGTTGTTTACTGATGGATTTAGCCTTATTGTGAGCAACTATTTCGAGGTCACAGGGCGTACGCCATAGCCAAAGGAGCCAAGCATACGCAACTCGGCCAAATAAGCTATAAAATCATGTGGAAAGGATGAAAACAAACTCACTTGTAAAATGAGAAGCTGCAGGTAACATCATACTCCATATCGCAACCTTCGACTACACACTTTAGGTCACTCATAGCGACGGTAGGGGCTTCTAACCAAAATTGGACAATACACTCTCACATCCTAATATAAGGCGGGATTTATACCCAAATCACATTTAGCGCGTAAACTAGCTTTCAAACAAACTAATTTTGATGGGTCCCTTGCAAAATTATCAATCAAATGTCGAAATTGACGTGCTGTCACGAAAAGTCGAAAAATTAACAAATGCGTCAAACGAACGCGTGCCAACACGGAATGGAGGAATGGTGATGTAATTTTTAGGCGGCAAAAGTTCTGGCAACATGGACGAAATCTCTCGATGGAATATCGATTATATGGGTATCGATTTTTTTTATTAAAAAAAATAATCTTAATCGGTTTAGTTCAAATATATAAACTACGAGTAGTATGTATTTTTTACTTACGGATTTTGATGTCTAATGGTGCTAAATATAACAATAGTGAATTTAGTAAAATACTCTTCATTACAAAATACACTCGTCAGAACCTTTTACTGGTCTTCCGATTTCATTTTTATTTTGGGTAAGTTTTTTTGTATGTGCTGCTAATTGTCCCGTAAGCAAATATTATAGACTTGATTATATTATTTTTCGGTTATGTACTCGTATAACCTTACAAGGGTAATTGAAAATAGATAATAACCAAAACTTACTAAGTAAATAAATAGCTTCGCTGAATAATAGATGGGTAAGATAATGTACCTATGCGACCACGAGATGGAATATCTGATGGGTGGATTTGAATGACTTCTCAAGTACTGAAAGGTCAAAAGAAATAAGCAGTCGGGTATATGAAGTATCTAGGTACTTGCATAACCTGTAACTAGGTTTTTTTCATAAAAAATGATCTTTATAACGCATTGTACGAAACAAGGCTTTTGTCATATTCATTATATTATTTATGGCTAAATATTTTTACATCTTTTACATACTTTGTTGGTATTTTAATATTAATTATTAAGACGGTATTTAAAACACTCAAACTAATAAAACACACGTACGTTTTTCCAGTAAAACACATCGAATACAGAAAAAGCAGCAAACATCCCATCTGAAACTTATAATTAAACTTTAAAACCTTAGCGATTAGCGATGTATCGATTTTTAAAATCGACACTAGTAATGTGGCCAGTAAGAAAATATACCATAAATACTTTGACATGGATGGCGGTGGCGGACATTTTGTGGCAAGCGACTTTCAAATAATAAAAAATGCATATGTCATGTCATCGTCATAGGATCGATTTGAAGATTCGGTGACGTATTTGAATTTAAAAACTTGGCGGGTTTTGGAAAGGAGTATTTAAGTTGTAGAAAATATTATATTTTATTACAATTGGCTTCCAACGCTGCAGCAGATCATGAAAATAATATTGCTACCTAGTAGATCTATCCTACTTTTAATGCACTGATGTTACTAGCCAGTGAGATTCTTTGTACTTACTATTTAAATTGGATAGACTATCTCACATTTTTTTTCTTATTTTTGCTTTGCTTTGCCTTTTTGGATCTTGTAAGTTAATTTATGTTTAATTTAACTAGATTTCAAATTTAGCTTCATAAACTAAGTATTGGTAGGTAAGTACTTATCATGTGCTAATATTATTTTACACGCAGTGTATACGTTTTTGCTACTTGCCAATAGATGTCGTTGTTAACTAAAAGTTAACTAGAAAGTTACTATCTACTCCTCAATAGACTGCGCTGTTAGCTAAAATATTTTATTTTGCAATTGTATTCTTGTCAGTTTAGTTTGACAATTCGTGTCTTTTCTTTATTTACCGAGTTGTCAATAATATCATGCTTGGTCAAATGGTAGGTCACGTCAAAATTGTCAAAATATGCAAGTGACACGTTACTTTGTTTAATTCAATTACCTATTTTTGAGCTGCAAATGCGTGAATTTGTTAAAATTTTGTAATGTGCCGGTAATTAATAAGTTGACGAATATGTCTGACAAAAGTTTCGGCGATCACGTCAACAGGAACGTTGTGAAAAACTCTCTTCTTTCGAGTTCTGTTATTGGTCTCTCCTTGGAGGATTTGACACACAAAGCTGTTTTGCTGCCCGCTTCGCCGAGCCAGGGCCAAGTCGCGCGATCAGGTGAGTACTCTAATGTATTTTTATCCTACAATCGCGGATATAACGCTATTTATATGACGTTATCGAGTTTTACAAGACAAATTAGTGTATAGAGCAAATCGCGGTGCAACTGTCAAAACTGTGCTATTTTTGTGTTATTTCTCATAATTACTTACGAATACTACGTTCAAAGTGCTTTATCTACTTCTTGAAAGACAAATACAACGTTAGATATATAGTTTGTGACTCTCTTATTGGACAAAAGTGCTAAAAAATAGTGTTCAATAATGGCTTCATATTTATACAAATCATACAGAAACGCTCCATTTGAGAACGGTTTTACTCCCGATTTAGCTTTATCACTCAAGACTGTGTATAGAAAGGTGATAATGATCATCAAAATAGTTTTCGTGAGTGCTTACTGTATAGATAATAAATTATCAGACAATGTTTTTAATGGCGCAAATGTCGTTCTGAGGGTCGATTATGGATCTTTTCTTACAATCAATGTCAATACGTTTTCATTGTAATCAAGTGATTTGGTATGATTTGATGATAAGAGTGTTTATTCAATAAATTTGAGCCAGTTTTGACAAGTGTCGATTGTATCAGAGTTCCGTAATCCCACTACAGGTTTTTATTTTAGTGTGAAGTGATTTTTGTCACTTCTCTATAATAAAAATCGGACAGACTGCCATAGGATGGACCTTGAACTCGATGAACCAATTACATTAGTGGTAACAGAAAGTTGGTGGATGGGAAAGGCTCATGATTAGTCGCCATGGTGCTCTAGGAGGCCTATGTCCAGCAGTGGACATCTATTGGTTGATAGATAATAAAATCAATGTATCTAAAGTTACGGGCAAGATCTAGTAGTAATATTATGTTTGAATATGCACCTGTCCGTCACATCTTTAAAAGATCTAAATAAAAATAAATATGATCACGACTGTAATCCCCAGGCTCGGTAGATATCTCCTCAGATATTTAGTTACTTAGATCTTTGAGGATATCTAAAGAGGGTAGTCAGAGGCAAGTCCAAACATGACATTTGGTACATGCCCACATTTTGCACAGTAGTTAGTATTCCGTATGTGACAGGTTGCAAGCCCATCGCCGCTTATAAGAATACTAACCTATGACACATACTTTCGAATTTTTGGTTCTAGGGTATACCGGTTTCCTCACGATGTTTTCCTTCACCGTGGCACTGGCATTGCGCACATAAATTTTTCAAGTGGAAAAACTCATTGGTGCACGACCAGGTTTGAACCCACGATCTTCGAATCGTGAGGCAGGGGTGCTACCACTACACCACCAGCGCTCTAAAAAAGATCTATGCATCTTAATATATGATATGTCTTGTCTACCATAACTGCGGATTACAGTCATGGCCATGGTGTTATATTATGCAATACATGTTATCGCTTATTAACGTCTATAACAAGTATACATATTTTAAACTAGTATTTATTGGGAAAATTAAAAAACTTGACTGAACATAACTGATTTCTATAGCCACCATCTTGGAATTTTTGACATTTTGTATAGCTTATGTCACTCTTGTGATCCAGTAGGTCTACCATGAGTTTTCACAATATACACTCGCTAGCGACTGTAGTTAAAAAAATGTATGAAAACTTGTACAGCGCCTCTAGCGGATAGTTGGGTACTAAAACCTCACGTAGCTAACTATCCTACGTCACTGTGTACTAGAGCGACTGTAGTTTGCGCTCATTAATTTGCTTAGAATTTGGTACCATGAGTAACAATTTTGACAGATGTCATAGTAACGTACTATTACTACTGTAGTAACGTCAGCCGATCTAAATGTGACAACTCATGGTAGACGTACTGATGAATCCAACTACGTCTTTTTTGTAAAAATTAGTTCAGTTGTTTGAGCTACAGTGACAGCCAAAGGAACTCCTATGTACATACATACATACATACACCCCAAACATATTACATTCTTTCTTCGCTTCACAGTCAAAGTATATATTTAAAAAACATAAAAACCTGACTGAAAGTATAGAAAAGTATAGAATAGAAAGTAGTATAATGAATTATTTTATATTTTTTATAGCAACACTGTTGTTGGGCCATAGGTACATTTTTATTCCCAATGGATCAATCAGTCGTGTCTCAAAAGCACCTCACGGCACAACCAGGGATTCGAATTTTCATCGTTTTGTAAACAGGTATATTTTTTTCCCGATGAACCAATTAGTTGGGTAGAAGGGCACAAGTAGTGTAGCATAGCAGTTGTACTGTGGGTCCGGAAAGATCTAGAATTGTAGACGAATCTAATAACAGTATATTTTCGAAATTCTGTTCAAGCATTTGGGCTTCAATGACAGCCAACAGAACTCACATAGGTATTATATACATACATACCCCAGACACATTACCCTCCTTCTTCCCAGATGAGCAATAAAACAAAGACTTCAAAAATTAATTTATTCATAAACATTACATACTTTAACTTGACAAATAAAATGGCTCCTCATTTTTGACTTAAATTAATGCTACCCGTATTAGTAAAATTAACTGTTAAACAATATTGTGGACTTGGGTCTGCCTAGCCTATCAAGGTCTTCAGATGACCTTGGAAAGCCTTCAATGCCAGGGGATATTGAAAAGGCAGTTTAAATAATTCAAAATGGAGTCTATGATTCATACGTCAAAGCTGAAGACAAAATAGTTTCTGAATTATTCAATAGGTTTTTATTCAATTTTATTTCAAAGTTTTATCAAAGAAACTTTTGTATCAAGAGTTTAGGCAAATTAAAAAAAAAATAAAATTATTTTGTCATGAATGCCTAGAATATAATATTAATTTGCAATAACATATTTCTTCTGAGGTTCTGGCTTTTCAAAAGCTTTTAGGCAATAACGGACGCTTTTTGGCGCATATTAACTTTCAAACTTACCTATAAACATACTTTCAAACTTATATACTTAAGGTAACTAGGTACATAGTTATTAACATAAATAAGTACATACCGTAACAATCACATTTTTATATTAAACAACCTTAATAATTTATATTACTGTCAAAAATAACCCCTCTTAAGACGCGGTAGTCAGCTGATCGCGGAGTTTTTCTGTTTTTCAGATGCTTTACCCTCGGTAAATAAGGGTAGTAGAAAATAACTGAAAGGTCACTAAAAAAATTCAATATTTTACCTTTAAAGTCTGTGCTTTAAATTTTGTTTAAACATCGTATTTACTTTAGTATTAATTCACGAAAAAACCTGCTTCTCCTTCTAAAGTAAAAGGTCATTTTCATAATGTTTTTGCACCAACGGGTAGATAATTTATTTATAAATAAAATGTGAATTTCATTTTAACAAAAAATATAACTTTAACATAAATTATTGCAATTCGAAAGTTAAAACGTAGACTTTTCATACTCTCTTTATTATTTTTTGACATTTTGTCTGGCCTATGTCACTCTTGTGATCCGCGAAATGTATAATTAATTCATTTTTCCCAATAAATATCAATGTTTACATTCTTAAGAGGGGTCTATCTCGTTGTCATCTTAAAACAAGGTTATTGTCAGCTTAACTTATATTCCTAGAAGATGTACTGTATGGCAGTTCGCGCGATTCTTTCCGCCGTCTTACGCACCAGAAGATAAGATATGCTATTAAGATGATCAGAGCTATAGCCAGCAGCACTCCTAATACTATCGCTGCTATAGCCGCGGGTGTATAGTAGCCTGTAAAAAAAAATACATGTCAATCTTACAGTCCTTTCCGAAAGTCTGGTAGACATCGCTTTAAAGCGATAGGATTATATTGTAGAACAGTTTTAACATCATTATCTTCCTTCTTTTTCCCACGTTATGTGGTCGGCACAACATGTGATCTTCCATTTCCCTCTATTATTCGTCATCTCAGTAGTCCCTTCCCACATATCGTCTTTCATACAGTTCATCCATCGTTTCTGAGGTCTACCTCTACCCTTACATTCATCCAAGTTCAAATCCATCACTCTTCTTCATTCTGACTTTCTTCCCGCATAAGACGCCCATACCACGCCAACTTACTCTTCAACTTTTCTTTCACTGGCGCTACTTTCAAAATTTTTAAGTAGGTATTCACATGTATCTGAATCTCGGAAATGGCTTCAACGATTTTCATTAAATTTAGTATGCAGAAGGTTTCGGGGGCGATACATGGATCTCTAGCTAGTTTCATATTTAGAAAACGTCGTTTACCAAAACAAAAAACCGAGCAAAGCTCGGTCATCCAGGTACTAACATATAATAATAGCTTGCTATCTTCCGCCCACGGCTTCGCCCGCGTGGTAACTTGAAAAAAACACAAATCTATCCCATGACAACCGTACATTTATCCGAATACTTACTGGAAATATCAACGATATAGCTATTGACGTTCCCGAAAGAGTCGACTGCGGTGATCAGGACTCTGGGCGCGCAGCACGTAGCGCGGTAGGTGGCTGCCATCTCCTCACGAGACCCTGCTATGAAGTCGCTGTCGTACACCAGCCCGATTGGTGATGATGTTAGCCGGAGAAGACCTGGGTATTAAAACAGTATTTATAAAAACGAGAGTCGGACTCGCGCACGAAGCGTTCCGAACCATCTATACTAATATAATATTATAAAGAGGAAAGTTTTGTATTTTTGTTTGTAACGAATAAACTCAAAAACTACTGGACCGATTTCAAAAATTCTTTTACCGTTAGAATTCTACATTATCCCTGAGTAACATATATATTATATTTTATGTAAGTAGGCTATATTTTATGTAAGTACCTTGCGAGCAAAGCCGCGAGCGAAAGCTAGTTATCTATAAAAATGGCAAAAAATCATGTCTGTTGTGTGGGAGCCCCCTTAAATATTTATTTTATTCTGTTTTCTAGTACTTATGGCTTGGTATTCAAGCAGAGGCCGCGCTTTTATGAATTTTAAAATTTGAGACTTGGAAAATAGCGTTTAGAATTCTGAAAAAAAAAATATTATACTCGTATTACTTAGGGATCTAATCTCGTCAAAGTCGCAGTCAGTTACAAAATCTACTGACCTTCACTTGCTAAAAAAAAGTCACAAAGTTATGTACCCCTTTTTGTATTAGTTTTTTTTTAATATTACTAGCTGACCCGCGCGCGACTTCGTCTTAAGTAAGTAATATACGTTTTCTTACTTTTTAAACTTTCCCTAGACCTCCACGAACATTTCAAGACTAAGATAAGATAAATCCGTTTAGCCGTTCTCGAGTTTTAGTGAGACTACCGAACAGCATTTCATTTTTATATATATAGACTGAACTACTGACTTTTTTTTTTACTAAACTAAAAAATAGAACTAATTCAAAACGAATTCGCAGATTGGCTTGGCGGCCCGGGACAGCGCCCAATGTCCTAAATGAATATCTGAGGGTCTACCATGAGTTTTCACAATCTACACTCGCTAGCGACTAGTTAAAAAAATGTACGAAAACTTGGTACAGCGCCTCTAGCGGATAGTTGGGTACTAAAACCTCACGTAGCTAACTATCCTACGTCACAGCGTACTACAGCGACTGTAGTTTGCGCTCATTAATTTGCTTAGAATTTGGTACCATGAGTAACAATTTTGACAGATGTCATAGTAACGTACTATTACTACTGTAGTAACGTCAGCCAATCTAAATGTGACAACTCATGGTAGATCTACTGGCCTTAATTGTTGTTATAGCGGCAACTGAAATACAACATCTGTGAAAATTTCAACTGTCTAACTATCACGGTTCACTATTACTTCAACTATACTTCGCAGTTTGGCTTGATTCTAGCAAAATTGATGTTTATGAATTTTAAACCATATTTTAGCATATTATTGTAATTTATGCGCATATAGCGTCTTGTGAGTGAGTTAACAAATCACACTTGTCTCTGTGAACTGACGCGATGTCCACAATCCTGATTAGCCGCGTACTGACCAAGCGAGCGGCTTCGCGAGGCAGCCTCGGACATTTGCCGCAGTACGCATGCCGCGCGAGGCGGCCTCGGTCTTTAAGTTTTTTAGGAGGATTTGCCTTGCGAGGCAGCCTCGCGAGGCTGCTATATGTATGTATATATATATGTGTATATATAATTGGAATCTCGGAAACGGCTCCAGCGATTTTCATGAAATTTAGTATGCAGGGGGTTTCGGGGGCGATAAATCGATCTAGCTAGGTTTCATTTTTAGAAAACGTCGTTTACCCCAAAAAAACGAGCAAAGCACGGTCACCCAGGTACTAGAATTAAAATAAAAACCATTTTGGAATGTACTCGTACAAGTAAAGCCCCTTCATTTGATACTCATACAATTTTTAAAAGTTTTTTTTCAACTTTAGAACCCAATATCTTTACAACCCCTTCACCGATTAAGCTCATATGCTTCTCAGCTCGATATCCGGATCTCTAGACCTTTCAAGTTTCATGCAGATTGGACTAACTGTTCTTAATATGTACTTTTAAACTTACGCGATCTGAACACATTATTATTAGTATTAGACGGGTATTTATCGCGTTTAAATTACCTTATATTTTCCCGACGTTTCGACAGGTTTGCACGCTGTCGTGGTCACGGGTAGACTGGAGAACTGGAGCTACCGCCTCCGCGAAGCGGGGGTCGCATTATTTGCAACTACCCTCACTTCGTTCTCGACAATAGGGATGTCCATCTGTACACTCGGACTAGCACTGGATTCCATGAGGCAGAGACGGTTTCAGACTCTCTGCCTCATGGAATCCAGTGCTAGCTAAGTGTACTCGTCGTAGACCGGTTATTCAGCGCGTCGCGGATACTGTTAGTGTTGTGTGTCGTCCGAGTGTACAGATGGACATCCCTATTGTCGAGAACGAAGTGAGGGTAGTTGCAAATAATGCGACCCCCGCTTCGCGGAGGCGGTAGCTCCAGTTCTCCAGTCTACCCGTGACCACGACAGCGTGCAAACCTGTCGAAACGTCGGGAAAATATAAGGTAATTTAAACGCGATAAATACCCGTCTAATACTAATAATAACTGTTCTTAAGTTATGCTCTAACAACGCCAAATCGCCCTACTTGCTACTCATATTTTCGCTCGTTTCGCTCCCTCAATTATCCTATTTGTGTTTGGTTTTTCCTGGCACTTACCCCCCGGAGTGTCCTTAGCTATGACCCTGGCTGACCAGGTGTGCTGGGCGCAGTCGGTACCCTGCCTCCCGATGCAGCTTCCTTGGAAGTTATGCCTGACTTCAGGAGACCACGCATCAGCTCTGTTCTCCAGAGGGTTGACTACGTAGATGTAGGCTGATATAGATACCTGTTCCAAACCTGTAATTGAATAATGGTTTTCTATATTAATATTATAAAGAGGAAAGTTTTGTATTTTTGTTTGTAACGAATAAACTCAAAAACTACTGGACCGATTTCAAAAATTCTTTTACTATTAGCATGCTACATTATCCCTGAGTAAAATAGGCTATATTTTATGTAGGTATCTCGCGAGCAAAGCCGCGAGCGGAAGCTAGTTTATAATAATTACGTTGTAAAAACTAAACGAAAACCGACTTCAAAGTAGCACTACGCAAATTTAAGACTTGTATGGTTTTCTCATGGATGCCATTGTCAGAAGTGGACCAAAAATCATCAAAATCGGTTCACCCAGTCTAAAGTTCTGAGGTAAAAAAATACATTCGAAAGAATCTCCCACTTTTTTTGAAAAATAAATAAATATGATCACGACTGTAATCCCCGAGCTCGGTAGATATCTCCTCAGATCTCTAGTTACTTAGATCTTTGAGGATATCTAAAGGGAGTCTGAGGCACGTCCAAACATGGCATTTGGCACATATGCCCACATTTTAAACAGTAGTTAGTATTCCGTACGTGGCAAGTTGCAAGCCCATCGCCGCTTACAAGAATACTAACGTATGACACACGTTCGAATGGTTCTAAGGTATGCCGGTTTCCTCCCGATGTTTAAATGTCCTCGAAAATGTAAGTACTAAGAGTTCTGAGAAGTCTACCGAGCCTGGAGATTAGTCGTGATCATAAACTCACCGTAAGCTGTGAAGGTGACTAGATCTCTTACTCCTGGCTGAGCTGATGATGGAATGGAAGCACTAACGATTACATTCACAGTCTGCCCAGACGCTATGGTTTGTCTGTAAGAAACAAATATATAAGGTTAGCTGTTGAGACATTTCTACTCAATTTAACCGTTATTTTAAAAACTTTTTTAACCTTGATTTTAGAGCTCGTCTTTCAAGCTGATAGCATGAAGATGGAGCAACAAAAGATTGGTTGATAATCTATCTATCTATATAAATAAAAATGAATTGCTGTTCGTTAGTCTCGCTAAAACTCGAGAACGGCCAAACGGATTTATCTTATCTTGGTCTTGAAATGTTCGTGGAGGTCTAGGGAAGGTTTAAAAGGTAAGAAAAATTCGAATAACTGCCGGGAAAACCCTAAAAATAGCCCTTTTCTCTAAGCAATGTAGAAGGTGGTACGAAGTTTGCCGGGACAGCTAGTAAGTTATATTTTAAGAGATAAACAAAATTCTTTGTTGCGAACAATGATGAAAGTGAGAAAAATTACGAGACCGTTGATTAAGGCCCTGTTACCCCCTAACTTCTTATGCAAAAATATGGGTTAATTGGAAAATTTGGGCCAAAAAGAGGTGGTCATCCATTCAAAAACTGATTGCGGTGCTTAATCGTGTGTTCCCCACAAAAAAATTCAACCCCTTTAAGATTATATTTTGAGTCAAGAGATAAGCTATTATAATCTATCTCCTTGCCTCATTACTATCCGTTCAGCCGTCGTGAAAAGGTAACAGAGTTAATTTCGCATTTATAATATTATAGTAAGGATAGATAGGTTGAATTTTAGATTTTTCATTATCCTTTGACCGTCATAGTCTCATTGAATACAAGCGTTAGTGAACTGTTTGCGCCAATGACATCTAAAGGTGACCAAATCACGCCTCAATAAAATATTAAATATGATTTAGGTAGGTACTGGTATTTTTAGACAAAATTTGTTAAGTATTTAACATAGAACATTCAAGGAATTGTAATATTGGTGTGGCGGTCAAGGGTATACTCTTATTTAAATGCACTGATTGGACCACCCTGTATTAAGAAGCGCCTTTACCTTGAACTTTGTCTTTGACCTTGACCTTGTACTTTGACCCTTGACCTTGAATTTTGCACCCTGTATAAAGATTTGCCTTGACCTTGTACTTTGACATTTGTCCTTAACCTTGTACTCACCTTGTACTTCTCTTGACCTTGCTTTTTGACCTTTGCTTTCGTTTTCTTTCCACAATAATAATATATCTAAAACACTTACGTAACAGGGTTGATGTCAGTCAAAAACCTCAACTCCCCAACTGCTCCGAATCTAAATCTGACAGATTGTTCCCTGTAGTTTGTCACTTCAAAATGTAACTGAAATTTAATTAAAAAAATAAATATAAAGACAGAAAAAAGAAAAATATTTAAGTATTTTGTTTACAAAATGGAAAAATGAAAATTTAAAAAAAAACACTAGTAATCCCCGGGCTCGGGGAAATAAAATTCTATAAATCAAAATAAATATTCAATTAATAAAAATAAAAAAACTTAAAATTTAAAGGTCCTGTCCTGCTATAGCTACACTACATACTAATAATATCCACACACAGAACAAACATTTGCGTTCATCACACAATATGTTTATCCTGGGTGGGGATCGAACCCACAACCTGGAAACTGTAGAGAAGAATGACTGACCTGCAAGTTATCTCCTGGAGAGCCATAGAGCCTTGTGCTCAGTCCTATTTGAACAGCGGTTTGCATGAAGCCAAATTGGTTGATCACCTGTTGAAGATTTTCATGAAAAACTGTTATTATTCCAAGTTAGTTTTAACCAAATCCATCCAGCCTACGCAGGCCCATGCATCCAGACATAGGCTATGAAATGTCAAATAAAAGTTAATATATAAAGAATGGATAAAATACGGAATGAGTATGAGAAAAGCCTGAAAGTGGCGCCGGCGCGGTGACGCAAAAGATGAGGAAAGTATAGGTTGGCGTGGTATGGACATGTTATGAAAAGATGAATGTCAGACGAGGAGAGTGTTAGGTATGAATGTGGATGGATACAGGGGTAGAGCTAGGCCAAAGAAAACATGGATGGACTGTGTGAAAGAAGATATGAGTAAGAAAGGTGTGAGTATTGAGATGGCGGATGATAGAGGGAGATGGAGGAAGAAAACGTGTTGTGTCGAGCGAAAAGGGCAGGAAGAAAAAGTAGAAAATTCAAAGTAGTTTACCAATATCATTTCCTGTTATAGCCATAAAAAATCGCTATTGAAATTTCAAATTAAAAACACTATCGTAACGTCCTGAGCGGTTGGTTTTTAATTAAGCTAAATGTGCGATAGCAAACTAATTTCAATAATTAAAATTACGTTTTAAAGACCTTAATGAAAACCGACTTCAGTGTTACACTACTAGATTATTAGTGAGGATGAGATATTTTAAGTTTTATGGAAAAGTTATTAATCCTTCAAGAATTGATTGAGCGAGCGAAGCGAACAAAAGTCAAAGTGGCAAGTAGGGCGATTTTGCGTTGTATGTTTGTGTATATTATGTTTTTTTGAGCATAACTTAAGAACCGCTAATCCAATCTGCATGAAACTTGGAAGGTCTAGAGATTCTGCTGTGTAAATTTGCTGGGAAGCAGAGCTTAATCGATGAAGAGGTTGTAAAGAAACCGAGTTGGGCATCAAATGAAAGGCCCTTACTTGCACATTCCAAAATAGTTTTTATTTTTATTCTAGGATGGATAGTTTTTAAATATAACAAAAAAAGTAAAATTAAGAAAAAATGTCTTAGCACGTGTATAGGTGCTACCTAGGCATGATAGTCAAATATTTGTTTTTTTAGGACCAACTTACGTAGGCATAAGTATCTACCTATGTACATAAAGTCTGTCCAAAAATTCAGGACGTGAATATAAATGAGGATCTCAGTTTGGGGGCGAACTACTTACTAGTAATATTAGTGTTGGAAGTAGAAAGTAGGATTGTAATTACCGCACCTGAGATACGGATCTTCCAAAAGGCAGTAGACTGCTGTCGTTGGCTCGCAGTCTGCCGTACGCTAGAGCGTTCTCCTCCTCGATCGTCTCCAGGTCGCTGGTGTCCGGGAACACGACTGACGTGGACCTCCCGAGACGCACCTCGGGCTGATGCAGGGGCCCGGACAGGCGTACGAAAGGCTCTCCTGAAAGATGAACATAATTCAGAGTTACCGTCAGATGGTCGGTCACTTCTCGTATTTAACCCGACGTTTAAGACTTTGTGGTATGGCCCCTGGCCTTTCGATAAAACGTCCACAATTTGATCGAGGTACGTACGCTGAGGTCTTCCCCTTCCAACTGTCCCATTCACACTCGCCTTATGCACCTGTTGCGTCAATCTCCTTTCATCCATCTTTTCTACATGCCCAAACCATCTTATATAGCATATCCTTCTCAATTTTCATCACTACGTCTTCTTTCACTACACAACGATCCTATCATAATACAAAATTAAAAATTTTAAAACCCCCCTACATCTAACCCTTACCCTAACATATTATTATTATATTTAAAGTCATGGTTACCTTACCATGTTCTTTCAATATTATTGAAGCAATACGCTACTAAATTTCGAATCAATAGGACATAATATGGAAGTTAGCCAGGTTCCCTCATCAACTAGAAAAGAGCTGATGATCTTCAAATGGCTGAACAGATTTTCATGAAACATAGCTAAGAACACTCGGGTGAAAATTATCTATGAAACAAAAAATCTAAACGAAAATCGGTTCATCCGTTTGGGAGCTACGGTGCCACAGACACACAGATACACTGACAGACACGTTAAACTTATAACACCCCTCTTTTTTGTCGGGGGTTAAAAACTGTTGAATACCTTTAACATCTCTGCCGACGATCTTAACATAAACTTTGGAGCCCTTGAACGCTGGTACTGCGACGTCGGCCACCAGCTCCGTGACAGTGTCCACTTGAGCCTCCTGACCTTCACCTGTGATTGGCTGATAGCTGGAATTAAACAAATCAGGATTAGGAGATTGTTATTGTTATTGAGGCTAGCAGCAGACCGTGGACAATGGCATATGTAAAGAGAGGCCTAGAACCAGTAGTGGGTGAAATCGGGCTGCGGATGATGATGATATTGAGCGTCATTAAAACGTGATCACGACTAATGTAGGCTTAATAGACATTTCTGATCTCTAGTTACTTCGATCTTTGAGGATATCTAAACGGGGTTGTTCAGAGGCACGTAACATTATTGACACATGCCAATTGCCAGTTTGAAAAAATACTTGGATTACACTTGGCACATGCCAATTAGAAAGAATACCTGGGTTATACATGACACATGCCAATTTGAAAGAATACCTGGGTTATACTTGACACAATCCAATGTGAAAGAAAGAATATTTGGGCTATACTTGACACATGCCAATTTGAAAGAATGCGTGGGTTAGACTTGGCATATTCCAATTTGAAAGAATACCTGGGCTATACTTGACACATGCCAATTTGAAAGAATGCGTGGGTTAGACTTGGCATATTCCAATTTGAAAGAATACCTGGGTTATACTTGGCGCATGCTAATTTGAAAAGTACCTGAAAGACAGCTTGGCCAGTTCAGTTCCGTATTCGTCTATTAGTAGTGACTCCCTCACACTTGCAACCGGCCCTGTCACTCTGATCCTCAGTGTGTCTGTAACGAAAGAGATAGAACATAAATAGACAGAGATCGATTAAATAATATAAATACTTATCTAAACTAATATTATAAAGAGGAAAACTTTGATTGTTTGTTTGTTTGTTTGTTTGTTTGTTTGTTTGAAATGAATAGGCTCCGAAACCACTGAACCGATTTAAAAAATTCTTTCACTGTTGGGAAGCTACACTATCAGCGAGTGACATAGGCTATATTATGTTTTCAAAAAAATTAGGGATCCTTACTAAAACTTCAATAATGTAACCCAAGGTGTAAAAAAATTACCTAAAATATTCATTACATCGCGTACGCTGCGAAAATTTTGAAGATAGAATAAATTAATGTACTACGACTTTGTAGAACACATCATTATTTCCAAAAAGTGTCGCGACAGCATATGTCTAACTATTATGGTTTTGCCACAATAAGAGTTCTTTTATTTTAAAATTGTAATTAAAAGGCCGCTGTTAAAAAACGCTCTTAATTTGTGTCTTAGTATTAATCCTTATCAAAATAAATCACATCATAATCCTAGACTGTTTCAATACCTATAAATAACTTTTTGAATTACTCAATTTGGACATTCCATTCGAAAGAAATCACGAAATTAAGAATGTATGTAGGTATTAGAAAAAAGTTGCGTGGTAGCCGCTCACCCTGCTCGGCTAGCTAGACAGCACCATAGTGTACGTACGTACGTACGGGACGGGAGGGGAGTAAATTTCAAATAATAACAAAAAAATCTTTTAAATAAAAATAAAATTATAAATATAATAATACCTATTCAAACTTTCTTTATAATTTTCTTCTTTTAGTAATCTGACGCAAATAGAAGGGTTGGTTATGTGTGTGTGTATTATAATTTTGAATTTTGAAATTTTTGTTAAATTTGAGAGCATTGGTGGTGTAGTGGTAGTACCCCTGCCTCACGATCTGAAGGTCGTGGGTTCAAACCTGGTCGTGCACCAATGAATTTTTGCATTTGAGAAAATTGTGTGCGCAATGCCTGTGTTCTTAAACGGTGAAGGAAAACATCTTGAAGAAACCGGCATACATTAGAACTAAAAATTCGAAGGTGTGTGTCATAGGTTAGTATTCTTAATAAGCGGCGATGGGCTCGCAACCTGTCACGTACGAATACTAAGTCCTGTGCAAAATGTGGGCATGCGTCAAATATCATGTTTGGACGTGCCTCTGAGTACCCTCTTTAGATATCCTCAAAGATCTAAGTAACTAGAGATCTGAGGAGATATCTACCGAGCCTGGGTATTACAGTCGTGACCATGTATAGGTAATAAATACCCGTGCGAAGCCGGGGCGGACTGCTAGTTTAAAATAATAAAAAATTATGATTGCTCTTAAACGGCGAAAGAAAATTGACGTGATGAAACGGCATAGGCTAGAAAAAAAATTGGTGTAGCATTTGTTATATAGCAGCATAAGTGGCGATGGGTTTGCAACCTGTCACGTATGGAATATTAAAACTACTGGGCAAAACGGTTATGTGTTTGATCCCCAACCCAGGACTAACATTTGTGTGATGAACACAGATGTTTGTTCTGTGTCTGTGTGTTATTATGTATTTACAAAAAAAATTATATGGTTAGTCTATCAGCTTTCCGTTTCCTATAGTATTAGCTTTGCTTAGTTTGGAGCTAGATGGCGTTGTGTGAACTGTCCACTAATATTATTTATTTATTTATGTTTTTTTTATTGTAGCAATGTGCAGTCTTATCAAATAGTGTCTTCAAGACAACCTTCCATGACGTTATTACGATCTGAATGATATTAGCTTATGTATTATCATATGTTTTTAGATAACCTTTGAATGAGGGGACGAACTATTGTACCCTTTGTACATTAGATGAATAGTTGTACGACTATTAAAGTTACCGGGTTTACCCGCTGGTGATAGCATGAAAATGGAACATTAAAAGATTGGTGTATAATAAGTTATTTCACGAAGGGTACATTTAAAATTAACTAATATTTTCCAAGTTAACCAAAGTTGTTTGTTGCAAACAATGACGAAAGTGAGAACAATGATGAAACCATTGAGTAGAAAGGCCACGTGACAGGTTGCAAGCACATAGCCGCTTATGGGAATACCAACTAGTGACAAACATTATATTTTAAAGTATCGGTGTTCTCAATTTTTTACCCGATTGCGAAGAATGTTTGTATTATATGACTACCGCTATAGCCCAATCGGATGGACAGATTTTGACATTTGAGTTGTCGATGGATTCGTAGATCACAAGAGTTTCATTGCTTTTAAATATGGCGGCTGTAAAAAGCTATTTTCAATTACTTTCAGTAGGGTTTTTATTATTTTTGATATTATGTATTAGCAAAGTGTGGGCATGTGCCAAATATCATGTTTGGTCATGCCTATTTCCCTTTAGATTGAAGAAGAAGATTAGAAGGATTTATGAAAGGAGATTGACGAAACAGGTGCATAAGGCGAGTGTGAATGGGACAGTTGGAAGAGGAAGACCTCGGCGTACGTACCTCGAGCAAATTGGGGACGTCTTAGAGAAAGGCCAGGTCCAGAGTACCCTAAACCGACGCGCATGTATGAAGAATGTAATGAGAGTGAATGAAGCAAAAGAGGTGTGTCAGGATCGTAGCAAGTGGAGATCCGTGATCTCTGCCTACCCCGTCGGGAAACAGGCGTGATTTTATGTATGTGTGTATGTATGTTTCCCTTTAGATTTCCTCAAAGATCTAAGTAACTAGAGATCCGAGGAGATATCTACCGAGCCTGGGGATTACAGTCGTGTGAGTGTTTTTTTCGTTGTCATTTCCAATGATATAATAATACCAACTTATTAAAGAAATAGTGAGTTTAGATTATTATAATCTAATCTTTGAACATAATGAAAACTTATCAATTGTGCCCCGCGTGTCAACAAACAAACGTACAATGACTATGTGTCATAGTATTAATATTTCCAGTGGAACGCCGCGCGACTTCTATTAGTTTTTACTAGACTGCGAAGCGAAAAAAGAGTGTGCAAAAATGTGTTTGGGGTGTACATGTATGCGAGTTCCTTTGGCTCTCGCTGTAGCCCAAACGGCTAGACGGATTTTGACAAATTAAGTGTCGTTGGATTCGTCTTGATTACAAGAGTGATAAGCTATACAAAATGTTAAAAAATCCAATATGGCGAATGTAAATCTATTGCTGGTTACCTTCAGGCGGGATTTTTAACTTGTACTTACTAGCAAAATGTCGCTATGTGCCAAATACATAGCCTCTTGTTGTTACATTATTCGCTCATTTGAGCAGGCTATAGTCATAGACCTTATTGCCTAGTCTTACGTAAATTAATTTCTTCCGTTTTCTCTAAAATCTAACTTATAATCTAGCCTAACCTAACCGCCATTTTTTTCCCCTCCTTATTCATACATAACCTCTTTAGATATCCTCAAAGATATAATAAGATACTTTCAGGCGGGTTTTTTTTTGAATTTTTGAAAAATTAACCCTTGTGAGGTTAGACTTTTGATATTCTTGAAAACCTATCCTCGAAAATTCAGCTCTCTATGAATTAGGTTGTGCGTTGATAAGTCAGTCAGTGAGTAACGTAAGAGTTTTATATGTATGTATATAGATAAATAGTACAAATCAGTAGTTACTGGTTCGCCGTTAGATTGACTCAACGTCGAAATTGGCTCATTATTTTTACGGAAAAGTTCATTAAAATATAATATTTGTTGTTATAAATAATTTGTGGTGCTAGTGTTGGGAAAGTTTTTAGTGTCTTACGGTGATTTTTGAAATATTGTGCATTTTTTCGGAAATATCGAACGATTTCGGCACTTTGAAATATCTAACGATTTCGGCATTCAGTAATATCTAAGGAATTCGGCACTCCGAAATATCTAAGGACTTCGGCACTTCCAAATATCTAACGATTGCGACGCTCCGAAATATCAAACGATTTCGGCATTTAGAAATTTTACGAAATGAAAAAAAGTCACCAATGTACAGTGTCTTTTTAAATTGTGACCAAATTTAAATGGTTAAAATTGTTTTCATGCAAATGCAGCAAATAGTTGATACCTACATGATTTCTTAATATTAAGACGTCCAAGCGATGAAAAGAAAACGTAAAAAAGGTTAAAATACGACCCTCATTTTTAAACTCGTGTGTCTCAGTCTCGCGATTATGTATCAAACAAAGTAATAATAATAATAAAAGTTTATTTCAGCTTCATAAAAATGTACATGTTCACATTTAACCCATAGATTATATATATATTTATAGTAATGCATTCATAAATAAAGTTAATCATAAAATGGCTACGATTTAATTGGATAAATAAAATTAGGCGACCAATATTGATAGTGATCGAGCGACAGGTCCAACCAGTTTTTTACCGAAGTTCTTTTATCAAAACGGTAACAGCCCATTACGTTTTTGTTACAGCAGTATTTTTAAATTAATGATATACTGATTATATATATTATTTATGTAGGATGTTATATAATGTAGGACTTTTAAAAGTCCGAAGTACGTATCGACAAAAAAGTTGCGATAATTCTTTAAGTACTGACTGACATAACAAAAAAAAACTCTGAATCTGTTCTAGATGATTCATTCAAAGTCAAATGTAACTTTTTATGTAATAAGTTTAAGGACGATGTAGGGTATTTTCTGTGATGCATTCGACTGTTAAGTTTGTCGCTCTAATTTTTGTATTTTTTCGTGTTGTTTTGAGGTTTATTCTGTAATTTTGGTAGTTATTTTTCCGATAAAGCCCGAGTTCTTGACGTGAGTGTGAATAAAAATGAATAGTTTCCTAAGTCCATCAGACGAAATCCCGAGAATTTTGATCAAAACAGCCTTCTTTTGTTTAAAATTGACTGACTTTTTGACATCGACAATACTACAAAATTGATCTCAAAAGATACAGATGCCATAAACAAAGAAGAGGGACGATGTAGTGCTTAGAACCTTTTTTTATACGAGATTAGCTTGTAATATCACAATCATGAATTTAAGTAATCTTAAGTAAATATAATCGGTAATCTCGGATTAAGTAACGAAATAATATTAGTCCTGATAATAACTACGTTTTAAAAAACTAGATCTAAAACCGACGTCAATGTTGCACTACGTAGGAAATTGCAAGCAAGGATGAGGTTTTCTATGTTTTACGGAAAAGAAAAAATCCCTCAGGGATGAAATTTACATGGGACCACCTCTGAAGTATGAGTTACCGAACGAAAAATGAACATTCATAATTGGCGGATTAATCGCGTAACAAACAAACAAAAAAAATAAACAGTCGAACTCAGAATCTCCTATTATGTTAGAAGATTTAAAAAAATAACACTAAGTGCGTCTCAACAAGTCATATTCAAAAACCGGCTGTCAGTGTCAAGTGACATTTGAGTTCTTGCAACATTGCCCTTGGCCTGGAAGAAGCGTTTTGGGAAGCTGTCAACTTGACGTTTAGAGGTTAGTACATTTTTTTATATTGTGTACTAACATTTTTATCGATTTTCTGCGGTGTATTTGCCTGACAACTACGTCGCTCTGGTTTTTATATGTTTTCTCGTGTTATTTTGAGTTTTATTGCGTAATTTTGGTGGTTATTTTGCCAATAAAGCCCGGGTTCTTGACGCGAGTGTAAAGTATGTGAATTTGAGTGAATAGTTCTCTTCAAATTCCATCGGAGGAAATCCCGAAAATTTTCAACAAAACAGCCATCTTTTGTTTAAAATTGACTTGACAACTTGACTATGACTCTGTGACGTTGACAATACTTATAAATAAATACACGTGACACTGGCAAAATTGTTCTCTAAGAGACAGATGCCATAATTGAAGAAGAAGAAGAAGAAGAACATTTTTATCTATTGTCAATTTGTCACTAGATTTAAAGAAGTTTTTGCTCGAATTAACGATGTTTCTTAACCATTCGAAATATAAATATTTTTACAACGACTCAAAAGTTCAATCGTTTATTTTTTAAATCTAACGGGAGAAATCATATGCATTTTCATTATAATATCATTGGCGCTTTCTGCAACAAGAAGATTTTATTTTAATATTCATAATATAGGTACAGGAAGCGATATCTTGAGGTCACAATGAAGTATTTACTTACTACATTATGTATAAGTTATACATAAACTCCGAGGCTACGTTTTATCTATTGACAGTTATTTATAATGTATTAGGTATTGTAATGATTTATTGATCAGATAATAGAGTTTGTATCACGTTTCTAACAGAAGACAGATTTATCTATACTAATATTATAAAGAGGAAAGATTTTATTGAATGTTTGTTTGCATTTAATAGGCTCCGAAACTAATGGACCGATTTCAAAAATTCTTTCAACAACGTGTAGAATAAACTTTCAGGATGAACATAGGCTAATTATATGTAGGTACTTCGCGGGCGAGGCCGCGTGCGGAAGCTAGGTAATTATATAGAATAGAATAGAATAGAATAGAATAGAATAGATTTTTATTCAGACACGGACACATACAGGAAAATAAAAGTAGATAAAAAAAAAACAAAACAAAGGTAAAACCAAACAAAATTAGAAAAGTAACACAGAAAGTAAAATAAAAAAAAAAAGATATAAATTGTCTTTCCTGCATGCAAGTCGCGTGGCTGAATAGGACCAATCTCAGCTTAATGCTACCACCTAATGTTAAGGAGGTAGCGCTGGTTTTCGGATTGGACCTAACAGAAGTGACATCACTAGCGAAAACACACAGCAAACTTGAAAAAAAACGATATATAATACTACTGCAAACATAGCTCTAAATAGGTAGTTATTAACGGGAAATAACAGAATATAATACCATTACATACAATAGGATAGCGCAAAATACATAAAATAGGTACATAATATACAAAAAAAAAAAAATATGAAAAATGAAAATATCAGTGCTTACTGCATATAAAAATAACACAATTAAAATACTTATATATAAACTGGCAAGCTTACAGGCCGGCCAACCACCCACTCTACCGTCAATGTCACTGTCAAGTCAATTGACAATTGTCAGTCAAGCAACCGCCCGAACTCCGAAGTGTAGAATATCTAGAAATGTGGGTGGTTGTCGATCTGTTTGGCAAAAAATGACACCATGCAAACGTGGCATCTTTGGAAACATACCTATATGAGTGAATATTACAATAGAAGAAGAAAATTGGTGTGATGAGTAAAATGATGCATCGAACGAGTGACAACCGAACCAGGAGGACCGAAACTGGAGCCGTCCAGCCTGCCGGGCGCAAAAACAAGGTAAGCTAGGGCAGACGTCTATCAACGTCTACCCACACACCCACTCCCAACCTACGTGGACTTTTGAAATTGTAAAAGATGTTGCTTGTAATAAAATTTAAAAGAGTGTAATATATTCATAAATAAATAAATCAATAATCCATGCTAAAATAAACACAGTCTTAGCAGTATTGAGCATGATCCAATTATTTTTTCGACGAACAGGTGATGTTTTCGGAACCATAACTTACGTGTTTTGGGATAAATATGCAGCTTACTTATGTGTTCCGGTATAAAAATGTACCTTACCTAAACAAATCTGGATTCAATATAGATAAACCCCTTTGCGACGGAGATGCGAATGTTGAGATGGATGTGCGGAGTGACGAGAAAAGTTGAGAAATAATTGATTAGCGTGCTATGGGCATGTTATGAGGAGGGATGAATATGAAATATGAATATGGATATGAAAGTAGAGGTAGATCCAAAAAAAGATGGATGGACTGTGTGAAAGAAGATATGATTAAGAAAGGTGTAAGTAAGATGATAGCTGATAGAGGGAGATGGAATGTAGATAAGCCACTTACTGGTGCTCTCCGTTTCCACGTCCAGGTGTATGAGGGACCTGGCGGCTACAGCGAGGCGGTAGTCGCACGTGTCGCATCTGACGCTGAAGTGCCACGCGCCCACTAGCGCCGCCTGCGCATCCGTGATGGACGGATTTGCCGGTAGCACTGATAACCTGCAAGGGAATTTGGCAGATATAGGATCGGTTTTAGAAGCTGTGGCTTTAAAACAGATTTTTGTTTTTTGTCCAAAAGCAGTTATCCCAACGGCGGACAATTCTCAACACGCATGAGATCAATAATGTAGAACGACTTTGGTAAAATAGATTTTTATTGAAGAATAGACCAGTAAAATTGACTTAAAATAGAATTTACGACAAGTTGCTAAATCCCTAAAATCAAGTGTTATTTGAGCTCTGAGTTTGACTTTAATATGAAGGATTGTTTGAGTTCAAGGAGGAACAACAGAAATATAAAAGTTGCCTATATTGTGATACCTATCATCTATAACTATATCTATGTAGGTATCTCCTGTCTTACATCATCATCATTCTCCTGCTTCTAGCCCACGCTAAGTGAGGTCGGCACAACATGTTTTCTCCTTCCACTCACTTCTTTCATTAGTCAACTCTGAATCTACTCCTCTTACATTCATATCATCTTTCACACAATCAAACCCCTTCTTCGGCCTTCCTCTACTTGCTTACCCAGCTACACTCATACTCTTTTGGTGACACGGTTTTCATCTTTTTACTTACATATCATCATCAAATTCCGCACCAGGGAAGACAAGGTATACATCTCTAGGGTTCAGAGTCTCCGTTCTAGAAGCTGGCGAGAAGCTTCCCACTGACGATGTGTTGTATAGGTCTATTTGAGGCGCTGAAGAAGAAAACAACGTGGGTTACAACATTTAACAATACGGTAAATTGGCTTTTGACCGACCGATACGGTAAATATTGAGTACGCCTTTTGACCGTCATAGTGCCTCTGAGCTCTGTGCGCCAACGACACCTTATTAGGCCACCTAATTGGTGGCAAAACAACGCGCCCCACCAAAATATTTAATAAAGATTACTGGTATTTTATCCAAAAAATTCTTAAAATATAATATTTACGGATATATGGAATTGCGTTTTTGGCGAGGCGGTCAAAACACCTACAAACTTATCAAGTTATTCAAGCTAAACCTACGGCTGATTCTAAAATACTTACATTTTACACAGTACGTTTGTTCACTGAGAGTTTACCAATATAGCTTACTAAAATTTTACCAGAAAAATTTGCTTACCATCGTTCGGAGGGTAAATTACCGCGTGTTCCACAGCGCCCTCTATGAATATCTTAAGTGCTGTTATTCCACCCTCGATTGGAAGTCCTAGGGAGATGGTTTCCGCACCCCCTCTTCTGACTAGAAGAGTCTGAAAATTTTGATTAAGTATATCAATCAAGTTAAATATCGGAATAGTGTTGGACGTTTGGATTGGACATATGCAAATTTTTACAAAAAAAAAGTATTTAACTAATCTATCAGCTATCTGGTTCCCATAGAGTAAAGCTTTGCTTAGTTTGAGGCTAGATGGCATTGTGTGAACTGTCTACCAATATAAAAAAAAATTCTTTGCACCGCGTGCATTCTATCACGCGTCACACAAGCGTAGGCCTTGTCATAGATATATCCGGAAGCTCCGGAAGGAAGTCAAAAAAGCAGGTCGAAACCAGACGGATGAAAACCCTTGTATTAAACGGGTAATGACTCCGATGATGATGAGAGTCATCCCGTGACCACGACAGTGTGTAAGCCTGTTGAAACGTCGGGAAAAATAGGTAAATGTAACGCGATTACCCGTTTAATACTAACTAGTTGTCGCGGCGAACTTCGTACCGCTTTAGATAGTGACTTGAACGCTGTTAAACGGGATAAAAAGTATCCTTGTTCGTCTCCTGGTTCTAAGCTATCACCCCACCAATTTTCTGCCAAATCGGTTCAGCCGTTCTTGAGTTATAAATAGTGTAACTAACACACTTTCTTCCTACTAATATTATAAACGCGAAAGTTTGTAAGAATGTATGGACGGATGGATGGATGTCAACTTCAAGATGTCTGGATGTATGTTTGTTACTCTTTCACGCTGAAACGGCTGAACGGATCTGAATGAAATTTGCACAGCTATAGATTATGGTCTGGAATAACACATAGGCTACATTTTATCCCGGAAAAAAGTTTATATATAAAGATAGATAATAACGGAAACCCTAGGTATTGAAAAGTACTACTAAAACACCTACGTCGAATCTCTCAAGCACACGTTCAGAGCTGATCCGCCCTCGTCTCGACTGCTTCAACTCCAGCGGCGTCCAGTTCTGCAGTTCCACTTCCGAAGCCAAGTTGCTGGGGTTGTCCACATCCTGGAAGATAGGTCTCCTTTAGGATATACATATAAGTAGGTAGACTTTTATGATATACAGATACAGGGTATTATCAGACGGGGTTAAAGTACCCATCAATATAAACAACTTTTTATAAGAAACCAACCAACACTGTGAGCGTGAAAAAAAAACATCTTTTACACAATCAAACCTTTACTTCGGCCTTCCTCTACTTGCGTACCCAGATACACTCATACCCACAACTTTTATGGTGACATGGTTTGTCTTCTCTTCTGTAAACGCCATCTAAGCTCATGTTAAAGAGGCAGTAGTTGGCCAAGAACACTTACCACGACTTCAAGGGAATAAGGCAGCACATCTCCTTCAGTGTGTCTGGAGATGTTTCTAAGTTCTTGAAGTGCTGCTTCTGATGCTGTTGATAATTCATTGGGATCCGTCCAAATCGTGTACACCTGGAGAATAGATAGCGTTGGAGTTGGTGGTTGTACATAAAACTCTTACGTTACTTACTGACTGACACGTCAATGTACAGCCTAAACCTAGAGAATTTGGAAGTTCCTTTTGAGATCTAACTTCTAAGCGCTATTCTTCTTCTTATCGTATTACTAGTTCAATTATGCGCGTCTCAGACGCTTCGTGCACATTTATAAGAGGTTCAACAAAGTCACGCCTGAATCAACCTAGCTCATATGTACACCCTTTCTTTCAATAGTTTCAATTTCTTTTCAACCAGAGCCTGTAGCCTGTGCCAGACCAGTGGGAGGTCATACAGGCTAACTTATAATTTCTTCTTAACCAGGGCCTATAAGGCCAACGGGAGGACATAGTCTTACTTTCAATCTCTTCTCAACCAGGGCCCGTAAGGCCAGTGGGAGCCTCTGAGGATCACCAGCTCCTTGATCGGTGATCACGAACAGTGCGCTGTCGTAAGGCACCAGCTTAGCTGCCGTGGTCAGAGCTCGCATCGTTCCATCGATCGATAGATCGGCGTTGACGCCCTGCGAATAATAAACAAAAAAAGCGTTAGGGCCCAGCGAGTTTCTTGTCAGTTCTTCTCGGACTGGGAATTGGACTGGAATTGGCACCTAGACTCACCTAGTATGTAAGACGATTCAAAATGATTCCGGTGATTTTAATGAATATTTTGACTTTTGTCTTTTGATATATTGGTGG
Source organism: Cosmorhoe ocellata (assembly GCA_963675405.1). Classification (NCBI taxonomy): domain Eukaryota; kingdom Metazoa; phylum Arthropoda; class Insecta; order Lepidoptera; family Geometridae; genus Cosmorhoe; species Cosmorhoe ocellata. Next base: position 3,944,743 of record OY776273.1, read on the forward strand.
ACATTTTTCACGTATAGCCCCAAGCTAAGCTTGTACTATAGGAACCAGATAGTTGATAGATAAATTTTGTTAATTTTTGTAAATACATAACATCCAGATCAAAGATCTGCGTTCATCACACAAAGTTGATGTTCAAAGATTGAACCCACAAACTATAGCGCATAGCTACGCATAGTTACGCAAATTTGGTATTTCTAGAGAACAAAGATCGTACCTCTTTTAGCATTTTTTAAGTTTGCGTTTAATGATACGTCATGTGTCAGAGCGGTTTCGCACTGCGTCCGATCCGAACCCGATCCGAACCCGTGAGAATATGGATTTAGAAAACTCGGACCGAATTCGGATATTGCTTACGCACTAGTCCGATCTCTGAAGCTCCGTACTCACATACGGTTTTGCTCGATCGAGCTATCATGTCGAGCCTTCATTTGATGCGGATTACTACTGGATGCGAGCCTTCGAGCTGTGAGTTTTGCGGTCCACACGTTAATATTTACTCGTTTTGGAGTAAAACTATCGAGTAATACCGAATGTGAGTCATCATCTTCCTGCCCTTATCCCACGCTATGTGGGGTCGGCACTTCTACCGAATGTGAGTACGGAGCCTAATACAAATCCAAGCAATTCAGGAGCCACCTTTTGGCACACGTCATTTTACGTGACGGAAATGTCGAATGAGGGAAAGAAATCGGATGTAGTGCGTAAGTTACCATAGAAATAGTTCTACAACTACTCTGGACCATATTTTCACGGGTTCAGATCGGATTCGGATCGGACGTAGTGCGTAACCGCTCGTACACAATGCTGAGTTAATATCAACTGTCACGGGTAATTGTACTCTTCCTAATATACAAAACAAAGATAAAACTTTTATTCGCTTGCAATTCGTTCTTCACGCCATATTTATTTATATTTCCAGCCGGTGGTTTTACTTGCCTCTCGCCACCATGGTCTAGTCATGGCTAGGATACCAGGGGTCTTACCACTAGCTCTTCGGGCAGTATCAAAGTAATAAAACTTTTATACTTCGTATTATGACCTATTAAAATAACCCCCAGTTTTGTTTAGAAATTGAGTAAAGAAAAGTTAAAAAAAAAAGAGAGAGGTGTCAAGGGACACCCGGATGGAACGAAATTCCTTTCCTTGCTTTTTATGAGAGAGAGAGAGACAGACAGAGAAACACGCGCACGCCGCACGGCTTACAACTATAGCAAAAAGTGTCGTGACAACTTTTCATGAGAATTTTTTCGTCTAGCCCCCTTTCACAACGCGCGATAAAGAACTTCGTTCTAATAATAATATTGGTGGACAGTTCACACAATTGTATCGAAGTAGTGTTACTTCAAGCTTGCAATCTGACGTTGTTTGAAACAATATGATGGTTTGTAAAGGCCCCTGACTTTCAATACCAGGTTTTTTGGACACCATAGAAACAACTTCTGAAATCGATTAACCCGTCATGATTTATCGAACAAACAAACCTTTTTTTTATTACAATAACAGGTCTAATGTACCTACTACTCTGTAAAATTTGTATAACCATTGATGGTTCATTGATCTCGCTTAGTGACGAAACACGTGTATAGGTTAAGTTAATTGCAAAATTCATAACGAGTTAAGGTGTGTCCATTGGTTTGGCTACTTGTCTAATGCTTAATTGGTTGAGCGAGCGAAGCGAGCATTTTCAAAGCGGTTAATTGATGGTGTGGACGTAGCATCCGTGCTTTTCGATTCGAAGAGTTTCGCATAATTACTGTAGGGACAAGAGAGAGAAGTGCGAGCACACATTTTCTTCTTCTCTTTCTCTCATAGCCTCATAGCCATACACATAGACGGCAACAATATAGACGGAGCTAAAGAAATTTTACTTCAGTCGTGTGCTTCTAAAGCACACTCATTTTTTCGGTAGGCGATGTAGAGAGAGGTGTGAGCACACATTTTCTTTCTCTCTTTCTCTCATAGCCAGTTATGTTTCGTATATCTAAGACACAGTGCAGGCCTGCATACATATAGATGGAAGTTTTATTTCAGTTAAAGCACACTCGTTTCGGTAGGCGAGGTCACCACAAGTCTACCAGTGATCTCTTACCTGATACTTAAGGAGTAGCTTTGACAGGGCATCTGACACGTCCCTCTCCCGTCCACCACTGCTGCTAGGGTGGAGGTTGTGGCGGGATCTCCAGTTCACTCCTGGAAGATGGAACGTTATTCATATCTTGGCAATCATCATAATACTATACTAATCTATACTTATAATAAAACTGTAACGGGTCAAATTCTGTACCATCCTACTTCCTACTAATATTATAAACGCGAAAGTTTGTAAGGATGTATGGATGTCTGGATGCATGTTTGTTACTTTTTCACGCTGAAACGGATCTGGATGAAATTTGGCACAGATATAAATTATAGTCTGGAATAACACATAGGCTACTTTTTATTCCGGAAAAAAATACGGTTCCCGTAGGATAGATTTGTTTTTGTTTTTCAAGGTACGCGGGCGAAGCTGTGGGTGGCAACTAGAAGATATTTTGAAAAAAAAATTTGAACTCTCTTTTACGACCTTAAGATCGGAAGGCGGCGCCGCTACCACTACACTATTAGTGTTCCCAATCACTGGTCTTAAGAAATCTTTGTAATTTTTCTATTTTGATACACAAATGGAGCGTGACGTGTATCTTACATAACCTACGCTCACCAGCCAAGGTCATTGTACTTGGGACATTTCATTAGGTTAGCCTTTGACCAACTTGTGAAATAGTTAGGGTATAATTTTAGTAACGCGAACCGTTCGCTAGCAAACTGTAAATCTCTACACCGTTTAAGGGTTAAATTTTGAAAATTTTAAAATAATAATTCGCCTAATGATGTTAACTAGCTGTTGCCAGCTTTTAAGCAAATCGCACTAAGCGTTAAAAGTTCCATACAACCTTTTACACCCTCTTTCACGGGTTGAATTTAGAAAAATCCCGACTTATTGGGATGGGGGGGAGGGCTTTGCTATAAATGAAGGTATCTTTGTTTGTCTGTTTGTTAGAGCATAACTGAAGCACCGCTGATCCCATGTGCATGAAACTTGGAAGATCTAGAGATTCTGCTGTAGATTTGCTGGGAAGTATATGAGCTTAATCGGTGAAGGGGTTTTAAAGATAGAGATTCAAAGTCGAAAAAAATATTAAATGAAGGCCTTTACTTGTACATTTTTTTTTCTAGGATGGATAGTTTAAATATAACGATAAAAGTAAAATTAAGAAAACCGCTGACGTCTTAGCACGGGTTTATGTACCTACCTATGTATGTAGTACATAAAGTGTGTCCAAAAACATCAGGGCGTGAATACAAATGAGGATTGTGGACATCGCGCGCGAAATCTCAGTTCGGGGCGTACTACTAGATATTGTATACATAGATATCGATAGATAGATAGTATTTAGACCAATAAAGAATTAGTACCTGGTTGACCGAGCTTTGCTCGGTTTTTTTTGGTAAATTTAGTTTTTTGGAAAATGAAACCTAGCTAGATCGATTTATCGTTCCCGAAACCCCCTGCATACTAAATTTTATGAAAATCGTTGGAGCCGTTTCCGAGATTCCGAAGAATTGCTCGTTTAAAGGTATAAGATAGATAGATAGATAGATAGTATTTAGACCAATAAAGAATTATATTGTCAAGAGCTGATGTTTTCGTCGTTCTGTAGACTACCTTAACTATATTTTTGAATGTTAATAAGCCGTAACACTAAGTTTTTAACAATTATAATGAATGACAACTTTGGTAAATTCGGCTCGCTTTGTGAAATTTCAATGCATAACGTCGTGATCATGTTTGTTGTTTTTTTTTGAAAAACCTTATGACAATCGAGCTAATTTCTTACACTATGTTATTGTTCTGATTATATATATCTTTTGTTTCAGGTAAGTTGTGACGTTTTCAGCGAGAAAAACATCAAGGTACAGACAGCTTCACTAACTGGTAACCCCTTTATAGTTTAATAGCTGTTCCGTGCTTACTATATTCACATGAGCAAAACCCCTTTATCTTCTTAGGCGCTTCTGCTGGCAACGGTGTAGTGTCACTGGAAATGTACTTTTACCCATAGCACTACCATTAGTAGCACGGGAAAATAAAATTTCCCTTCACTCTACTAGTAGTGCTAAGCGGTAGTGCCTAAGAAAATAAAGGGTGAAATCTGATACCAACCAATTTAAAACTTACTCGTAGCTGGGTAATCGAACCAGCATACATTCACGCAAGTATTCGCTGCTATCTATGGTTTTTTATAACCTATTCCGTCTTAATGCTAGGCAAAGGCATATATGTGTGAAGTGGTTCGCTTTCCGAACTTAAAATCGTGGGTTCGAATCAGTTGGTGCAATAAATTTTCACTTATAATAAAATTGAACTTGTAACACAATAAAAGGATTTTAACATAACCGGAAAGATCTTCAAATTGCTAAGCATATGGGTAATCCCCTCAAGGCAAAGTGACGTGGTATTATTGAAAACAATACCAACCACAGACTGTATCTCATCTATATTCCAGACAGTGTCTATCAATGGTACAGACAGCGTCACTAATGTACGAAACACACGAGGTTAGTTCTTCCAGGCTTGAGAAACTAGTCGCGTTTGTCCTCTGCAATACGATCAATATATCTGCACAATAATCGTGCAAAAACTACTCTTCTTCTTCTTTATTTAAGTTAATGTCTCTTTTCAGATAAATATGTCAGTGTCAAGTTTTTTAATTTTATGGTATTGTCAATGTCGCAGTCACAGTAAAATTTTCAATTCAATTTTAAACAAAAGATGCTATTTTTGTTTTAAAATTCTTATAAGAGAACATAATATGTATTCTTATATAATAACTTTAAACAATACCGGGAGACCTTTGCTCAGCTGTGTGTGGGACGATTTAGGGTAAAAAATAAAGGAATAAAAACATAAAACTTATGACACACATTCGAAACCTTTTTTAAAACAAGTTTTTTCAACCAAGTTTTTTTGTTATTCTTTCACGATCTTTTTGCTTTGAAGATCAATTCGATAACCTAGTGTAGTTACTGGTATCTCAACGCGATATTTTATACCGACTGTCGTAAAATCCACTCGTGCGCACCATGCTTGGTACAGTCATAATTTTGTATTACTTGAAGAAGCGTCGTGTCAGCACAGTCGGCAATTTGTGCGCTGTCAGATCAAAAATCCAAAATGGCGGTTGCAATATTTTTTTTACCGGTCTGCAAAGTTATGTTTGTGAGTTTCTTTGGCTTCTGCTATAGCACAAACGGCTGGACAGATTTTGACAAATGAAATGTCATTGGATTCGTCTGGTTAAAGAGTGACACAGCCTATACATATAAATATAGAGAAATATCGAATATGACGTTAGTAAGAAGTTAATTTCAATTTTGATTATTAAGATTTTGATTATTGAAATGAATACTAGTTTAAATAAATCATATTTAGTCCTTAAAAACCACTTAAAAACTTAACCAGCTATCAGTAGAATAACGCTAAAGCGGCCGACAGAATGTCATTTTAAATACTCTATGACAGATTATTATTAGTATTAAACGGGTATTTATCGTGTTTTATTTACCTATTTTTCCCGTCGTTTCATCAAGTTTAAACACTCTCCCTGTCATCCCGTGAACACGACAGTGTGTTTAATCTTTCGAAGCGTCGGGAAAAATAGGTAAAAAACCGGGATAAATACCCGTTTGTTTAATACTAATAATAATGTGTTCAAATCGCGTAAGTTTAAAAATATGTACTCTATGACAGATGTTAAAATAAATTCTTGTCTATGACAGATATTAGATTTTTAATAATTTTTTGTTTATTCTATTTCGTTTTGTAGTTGACTGTACTTATACGGTATTGCTGTTAAATTTTGGCAAGTCGAATTGCATTTATAAAGTTTATTGATGGTAAAATTTTCTGAACGGTTGTTAAGGTTGTAAATCATAGTTTTTAACCGTCTTCGAAGCGAAGGAGGGTGTTTGGTGATGTATGTATGCGAATCTTGGCTGTCGCTGGAGCCCAAAAAGCTGAACACATTTTAACAATTGAGGTGTCATTTCATCGTAACTATAATATATCGATATATGTCATTGTATTCGTCTAGATTGCAAGAGGCTATCAAAAAATCCAATGTGGCGGTTGTACAAACATACATTTACGTATGTTTAAACATATATTTACGTATAACATACATACGTGAAATTTTAATGGTTGTTTTCCCGCAGCGAAATGGTTTTGTCTTGGTAATACAATCGTTGTATAAACAAATTAAATATTAGAAACAAAAAATACAGATATATTGTGAAAATTTCATTCGAAAGCGACCACGAACCAATAGTAATTCATCCCGATACCTACGCGAAGGCGGCCGGCGGCGCGTGCGATTCAAATAGTACCTACAAGTTACGTCTAATGTTACTATCGTTCCTCACGTTTTCGAGTTGATGAATATTTTTAAATTATTTTAAAACAAAAAAATCTTTATTTTTTTACTTTTATTCTATGTTTCGAAAGTACTCCTTATGGCAAGTTGTTCTGCCGCGGGAAAACAACCATTAAAATTTCACGGTGTATAAGTAGGTACTCAATTACTTTCAGTCGGGTTTTTTTTTATTTTTTTACAATAAATATTAGTTAAAACGTAATCATAACTAATAACAATGACCATTCAGAATCGTGACAGTAACCACTTAACTAAATCGATAGTAATAGGAAACAAAGGTACTAGAATACATCCGTGTACCTACAGCATTGCATAGTTTTTGCATCAATTTGAGACGATCGCGTGAGTTACTACTATTAGGCGATAAGTATATTAACTGTAACGGGAAAAGCGTGATAAATAATCTATCTATCTTACGAGTATACCTTTAAACGAGGATTTCTTATGTAGGTATATATAATTTGAATCTCAGAAACGGCTCCAACGATTTTAATGAAATTTAGTATGCAGGGGGTTTCGGGGGTGATAAATTGTAAAAGCGAGGTTTCATATTTAGAAAACGTCGTCCAAAAAAATCCAGGTAAGTACTAAATAAATAAATAAATTTTGGTGGACATTTCATACAAAGCCAGCAAACTAAGCAAAGCTTCTAATATGGGAACCAGATGGTTGATAGATTAATTACGAGTATATACACTTTTTCTGTAAATACATACTTACATAGAATACACAATTATACCCAGACTCAGATCAAACATCTGTTCATCACACAAAAGTTTATCCTGGGTGGGGATCGAACCCACAACCTACAGAGCAGAAGGTAGAGCTACTACCAACTGAGCTGTGAGGTCAGTCTGATAACATGATAAAATTGACTTACCATTAGAATCGTAGCCAACTATGACAATATCTGACACATTCAGCCCTTCCCCCATCAGATCGTTCCAAACCCCCAGGGCTCGGTTCAGGGCCATGGGCCGCAGCGGCACCAGGATGCCGGCAGGTGGCCGCAGCCAGGTATCCTCCAGCCAGGATTTGAGGGTGGAACTGCGACTGGCTGCCGGTACCGGCCGAGGCTTGGTGTCGTAGCTACGGATCTCAGGGTGCTGTGGCTCTGGTGGACAAATAAAAACATAATCAGTACGTCTAGCATGAGTTGCTCAGTACGTTACTATGACATCTGTCAAAATTGTTACTCATGGTACCAAATTCTAAGCAAATGCTGTACGCTGTGACGTAGGAATAATGACATGGGTAAGAAAGGAGTGAGTACTGAGATGCCGAATGATAGAGGGAAATGGAAGAAGATCACATGTTGTACTGACCCCACATAACGTGGGAAAAGGGCAGGAAGATGATGACGAATCACGACTGTAATTCCCAGGCTCGGTAGACATCTCCACAGACCTCTAGCGACTTAGATCTTTTGAGGATATCTAAAGAGTCAGAGACCCGTCCAAACATGACAATTTGGTACATGCCCACATTTTGCACAGTAGTAAGTATTTTTAAATACTTGGCACTGGAAAAATTGATCCCAAACGAGACAGATTCCATAAATGAAGAAGAATAATTGGAAGCAAACACTTCATTGCGAATAGAGTGATAGGATAATAATAATAATGATAGGAGTGAGTGGGAGAAAACATGTTGTGCCGACCCCACTTAGCGTGGGATAAGAGCAGGAATGAATGATGATGGCACTTCATTGCGATTATATTGTTTTGCGAAGGAGACGCCCTGATTCGTCTTCGTCGATTCGAATGTCCTAGATGTCCCTCGCTTCGCTCGCTCGATCAATTATGGATTAAGCTAAACTTACTGTTATCATACTTGGGGTTCCTTGACCCTGGCACTTCCAGGTCATCCAACTCCTGCGACTTCTCTACCCCGACCTCTGTTGACCTCATGCTGGGTTTCAAAGTGGTTTCAGCCTGCGAAATATTTTTTGGAAATTTTGATTATTAAATTCAATGTTTTTGTTTACTCAAATTTCGTAAAATACAGGGTGTTACCTATTTCCGAAAACTTCAGGGGGTTAAAGGACCCATCAATGTAAATAACTTTTTCTAAGAAACCTACACCGAGAGCGCGAAAAAAAAAACAAGTATTGGTACAAAGAGTTTTTCCATTCGAAAAATGTATGTGCGTAATGCCAGTGTTCTTAAACGGTGAAGGAAAACATCGTGAGGAAACCGGCACACCCTAGAATTAAAAATTGAAAGGTATCATATAGTATTCTTATAAAAGCGATGATGGGCTTGCAACCTGCCACGTACGGAATACTAACTACTGTGCAAAATGTGGACATGCACCAAATGTCATGTTTGGACGTGCCTCTGACCACTCTCAAAGATCTAAGTAACTAAGATCTGGGGAAGATATCTACCGAGCCCGGGGATTACAGTCGTGACGTGTCCATATTTTTTTTATGTTAGTGATTAAAGTTTGCCTTAACCTGTGGTATGCGGGATTCCAGACACAATAGAAAATCTGTCTCGTGTGGATCTGCGTTCCGGCATGTCACAGGTTAAAGGCTGCTTTCGTACTCTTGAACCCATGTCCTCGAACTTGTTTAGTTCTACGAGATGCCGGTTTACTCGCGATGTTTTCTTTCACCGTTTGATCTGTACTGCGTAAATTTTCCATCACATTGTATTGGAACCCACGATCTTAAGATACAATTCAATTCAAAATATTTTTTATTAATTAAAATCACAAGGATCACTTTGAAACGTCTTACATGCGGTGAATCTATGTACCAATTCCAACCTAACCCAAGTACGAGAAGAACAGGCAAGAAACTCGTCTCGGTCCTAGCGCTTTTTGTAAAATCCTTCTTACAAAAAATCTAATCGAGATAATAACAAAACAAATGGACAGCGTTTACATTGCAAATTGGTTAGTTCTCGGAGGACGAAGCGATATCGGGCCATGAGTTCCTATCATCAATATATACAAGAGTGTAATCACTACACCAGTGCTCTCATTATAAATTAGATCAGCTATTATCATAACTCAACGTACCTTCTCTTCATTGTTGCTTGAGTAAATATCCCCATCTACGCCATCTCTTGGTTTATAAACATATTCTGTCATAGACAATGTATAATCATCTGTCACAGTCTCTTCCGTTGTGGTTTCATTATCATCATTCATATATTCCGGTTCAGCCGTTGTTGTGAATAATTCTGTTGCATCTTCAACGTTCTTTTCTAAGTTCTCATCTTTATCGTAATTCTGGAGATTTGTATCTTCAATTATATCGCCATTGTCTTTTAATACTTGTTCGGTTTTGGAATCGTCTAAGGGGTAGTCAGCGTCGGTGTCGCTTTCACATTTTGCACAGTAAATATTCACTATTATTAATAGTAGGGTTGTCCGTTTGTTGAATACCGCCATGGTTTATTTATGTGAGCATTTTTCGATGACAATCTGTAAAAGAATAAATATCTCAAATGAGCTAATTCAGGTTTCACACATTGTTGGGCCCAAAATGTCAAAGTGCCGACAAAAAAAGGCACTCTGACTTCCCAAACGTGGTCATACTTTTTTTTTGCTGGCACTTTGGCGCTTTGAGCCCAAATTTAAATGTTAAAAAATTTTTGAACCGAAATTTTGGAATTTCGTCTTTATCTAGAGCTGGCCAACGCAATTGAACGAAAATGTCTCTTACGAAACACTTGTCTTTATTAAACTCTAGACATGACAAGGATTATTTTTAAATCTCTACCTTAAGGTTTATGTATACCTATACCACACATGAAAATTTTCCATAGACTTACTAGTTCAGACAAGTTATGTTAACTATGGTAGTAAGTCGGCAGTAAGTGCTTACAATATTGCAAGACTGGTGCAAAATAAATAAATCTTAGCTAATAGTGAGCTCTGGGTGTCTATTCCGCAAAACGATCAACTTAAGAACTGCTATTTTTTTATTTTTACGCTAAAGTCTTTGGAGTGATCGAAATAAGATCCTGTGTAGTTGAATATTTGGGTCTTTAGTAAACTGGGGCCGCTGTTAACTTATCCCGCGGGATGAGTTGACATAATGCATTTTTAATCGGTCAACTGATCCCGCTGTAAAAAGGAATGTTTTATTTGTAAATGTAAACACGTGAACAAAAATGTTTGGGGAAAAAGAGACAGCATTGATAGTGACGTCAGGTAGTGCGATTTGGCGTTGTATGTTTGTTAAAGCATAACTTAAGAACCGTTAATCCAATCTGCATGAAACTATGTAGATGGTCTAGAGATTCTGCTGTAGATTTGCTGGGAAGCATAATGAGCTTAATCGGTGAAAGGGTTGTAAAGATATAAGGTTCTGAAGTCAAAAAAAAAAACTTGAGAGGTGTCAAGGGACACCCGGATGGAACGAAGTTCCTTTCGATTAATTTGTGAGAGAGAGAGACACACAGAGAAACATGCGCACGCCGCACGGCTGACAACTATAGCAAAAAGTGTCGTTACAACTTTTCGTGAGATTTTTTTCCGTCTAGCCCCCTTTCACAAGGCACGATAAGGAACTTCGTTCCAAAACTTATATGTTTAACTGTTTAAACAGGGTGTTACCAGACTACTTCCGAAACTTCAGGGGGTTAAAGTACCCATCAATATTAACAACTTTTTCTAAGAAACCAACACTTTGAGCGCGAAAAAATAACAGCTGTTCCATGCAAAAGTTCAATCTACTTGGCTAAAATGTATGATTATGACACTTTTGTGATCCAAACGAATCAAACGACACTTTATTAATCAAAATCTGTCTAGCTGTTTCCCCCTTCAACGACACTTCATTTATCATAATCCGTCTAGCTGTTTCCGCTACAGCGACAACCAAAGGAACTCGCATACATATACATACTTACATACATAAATAAAATAATACCCTTCTTATTCGCAGTCGGGTATGCTTACGTACAAAATTTAAACTAGCTACCAGCATGTTCAAATACAAAGAATGCTCCAAAAACAATGCATGTCCCGAAAAACAAAGAGTTTTAACAAAAAAAAAAACAAGATTTTGACAAAAAACAAGGAATTTCATTGAAAAAACCGGACAAGTGCGAGTTTATTCGCGATGCTAGTGTTCTGCATAAAAGAATCACAATCTGCCGTCCTAAAGCTAGAATGCAGTTAAATACAAAATCCACTTTTTGAATTATGAGGTAAAAACCATTTATATTTTAGCACGATTAATATATAACTGCAATTAACTGTAGTTAAAGTCACTTTGCCGCAATCAAGCCTAGTATTATTGAAGTAATTAATAGTTAAGTTACTATTTTTGTTTACATAAAAATAATGTTAAAAGCCATTAGCCACTTTTAAGCTTAGCATAACACTTAACAACATTTAAGCATTGAAGTGATGTAAATTTTGATTCTGGTAACGGCATTTTTTACTTTTCATAACTCGAAAACTATAAGAGCTATTTGAGTTCTGGTAACATTGGTCGATAGAGCTTTTTTTCCCGATTACGATGGCATAAAAAAGTCAAATTTGACCGAATGTTGGATAACGGCATTTTAGCTTAAGGACGGCAGCAATACCATAATATGTATAAATGTTGTGCCGACCCCACTTAGCGTGGGATAAGGGCAGAAGAATGATGATGACCATAATATGTATAAAATGCTATGTCGTGAACGTGACTGACTTAAGGAAAGTGAGAAGGAAGGAATGGTTGTAGAGACCAATGGTCATACTATACTAATACTATTCCTTTTTTTGTTGAACGGTATTTTGGGCCCAATATGAATGGCCTCCTTTCAAGATTCTGATGAAGAACCTTAGAGGTGTCGATGGCAAACAAAAAATAAACAAATATGATCATGACTGTAATCCCCAGGCTTAGTAGATATATCTTCAGATCCTTAGTTACTTTGATCTTTCAGGATTTATAATAAGGAACTATTCGATATTAATTTCAACTTTCACCTTCACGCCATGCTATCAATTTGATATTTTACCGTTATTTTAAAAACTTTTTTAACCTTTATGTTGGAGCTCGTCTTTCCAACTGATAAGCAATAAAAGATTGGTTGGTATTAAGTTATTTCACGAAGGGTGCATTCTTCTTCTTTCGAGTCAACGGCTAAGCTTATATCTTACTTTCCCAATATTCTGCAACTCTTACGCCCCCTCTGTTGCCTGGTTAAGGTCCTCTCGTGTGCAGGTGGTCGGGCAGAGAGGATTAAATTAATTTACATAATTTTACGAGATAACAGTTTAATAATCATTTATTCTCAAAAAGATATAAATATCGCTTACATGAGAATCATAGAATATTTACAAAAATTTATAAGTAGCCGTTCAAATTAAGGTAGGTACCTACTCAGTTAACGCAGATATATCGCAATTTTTAGAGGTAAGTAGGTAGGTAATAAATTAATAGACACTATTTGTCATAAACTGTCATAATATACTTAGCAAGTTTTGTTTTGAATGCGTTAAATGAGTTTGCATCTTTTACATTTGCGGGTAGTTTATTATAAAGCTGTGCGCCTTCGTAAGCTATTGTTTTTTTGCCATAGTTCGTCCGACATTTAGGTAAAACAATGAAGGTAGCGCGGCGCGTACTACGCTTTGTCAGTTCATTTATTTTCGTGAACGTAAGGTTAGTATGGATCGACCTTTTAAGGATTTTTCGGACGAGTATGCATGTATTGTAAATAAATAATTGTTTAATGGTCGTAAGTTTAGTTTCTTTGTAGATTTTAGTAGTAGATGTTAGATATGGATAAACAAAATTGTTTATTGCGACAATGACGAAAGTGAGAACAATAACGAAACTTTTGAGTAGAAAAAAAGGGTGGTGACAGACACACAGACAGATGGACAACGAAGTGATCCTACAAGGGTTGCTTTTTTCCTATTACGGTACGGAACCCTGATAACAAGGAATTTTATAAAAAAAAAAGGAATTTAGCGTCATCACGACCCGCACGTGGTCAATTAATATTTCGGATCCTGAATCACTACGGGTTCATTGTTATGGAAGCTATGGTTCCGTATGTATTATCATACATCCTACTAATATTATAAAAGCGAAAGTTTGTAAGAATGTATGAAAGTGTGGATGTATGGATGTATGTTTTATGTACTCTTTCACGCTGAAACGGCTAAAGCGCTTATTCAGTGGCGGATTTACACATTTGCCGCCAGTAGGCTATTAAATTTAGCGTTTGGTAATTTATCATGTAAAATCGTTGGATTATTTGGTAAAGGTGTATAGTATTAAAATATTGCAATTTTGTTAAATTTTTTCTCCGTGTATATTATAATTTTTATTTATTATTTTGTGTAAGGTAATAAGCCAAATTTGCCGCCCCCTAAAATTTGCCGCCCTAGGCTCCAGCCTACTCAGCCTGGTGATAAATCCACCACTGCGCTTATTACATTACCCTGAATTCCGGGACCCTTACCCTAAATAAGAGTGGTCTAATAAGAGTTAGGGCGTAAGGCGTATAGGCTAGGCGTTAAGGCTCCCTTACTACCGGGCCCTGAATACCGTGTAGTGTAATACCCGTTTAAACGGTAAACGGAAAAGGTTACCAACAAAAACAAAACTAACCAACGAGCACCGTTAATTTTTCCGGGACAAAAAGTATGTGCTATTCCTAACTGTAATATATCTCTGAGCCAAATGTCATCCTGATCCGTTCAACGAGCACCGTAAATTTTTCCGGGATAAAAAGTATGTGCTATTCCTAACTGTAATATATCTCTGAGCCAAATGTCATCCTGATCCGTTCAACGAGCACCGTAAATTTTTCCGGGACAAAAAGTATGTGCTATTCCTAACTGTAATATATCTCTGAGCCAAATGTCATCCTGATCCGTTCAACGAGCACCGTTAATTTTTCCGGGACAAAAAGTATGTGCTATTCCTAACTGTAATATATCTCTGAGCCAAATGTCATCCTGATCCGTTCAGCCGTTTCAGTGTGGAAGAGTAACTAACATCCGTACATACACACAAACTTTCGTGTTTATAATATTAGAAGGATATTTATCAAAAAAACTTATTTTGCTTTAAAGATTTCTCTCAACTTATTAGAACGGGTTCCTAAATACCTTTTTAAAAGAGTGGTCTATTTTTTTGGTGATTGCGTGCGTCAGACCTCAAACTTAATTATAATGCTACTACACAAGTATTTTTACTAACCGCATACTCCTTGGAGTTTTTGATTTTGAGGTTTTTTCACTTTGCTCACAATGTTTTCCTTCACCGGAAAGCACAAACATTTTTTTAATGGAAAATATCTCGTCTATGTCTATCTATATCTATACTTATAATAAAATCGCTGAGAAGCCATGTCTGTTAGTACCTACTTTTGTATTACTCGTATATTCTACTAATATTATAAACGCGAAAGTTTGTAAGAATGTGTGGATGTATGGTGGATGTATGTATGTCTGTTATTTTTATTCGCTGAAATGACTGATCGGATCTGGGTAAAATTTGGCATGGATATAGATTATAGTCTGGTATAGCACAAGACTACTTTTTATCCCGGAAAAATGTACGGTTCCCGTGGGATAAATTGGTTTTTGTTTTTCAAGGTACCAGAGCGAAGCCGTGGGCGGAAGCTAGTATAAAATAAATACCCTTGAAAAATAATCAAGAATCAATCACACAATGTACAAGTAATTTATAATCAACAAACAATAATGACAAGCCAAAAGATTTTGGTTCTATCCAAAAAAATATGGGATGCTAATTATAAAAATAAAATTATTAGTGATCCTAAATTGAAAAAGGTTTTCGTCGTTTATTTGTGCTTGCGCATTGTAATAAAGATGACTGAATATTTGTTTTGTAATTTGAGCATTTTAATATGCGTTCATGATTTGATTTTGGGTTCCGTAATGACAATTTTAACGAACGGAACTTTAGTTAGCTCTGTGAAGTCAGTCCATTAGATGTTCAATGAATGTGTTAAAAGATAGATAAATCATCATCATCATCATCATAATCCTATAGTAGTCCACTGCTGGACATAGGCCAAATATTGGTGGACATTTCACACAACGCCATCTAGCCCCAAACTAAGCAAAGCTTGTACTATGAGAACCAGATAGCTGATAGATTTATTATATACTTTTTTTTGTAAATACGTATAAACATCATCATCTTCCTGCCCTTTTCCCTCGTTATGTGGTCGGCACAACATTGTGATCTTCTTTCATTTCACTCTATCATCCGTCATCTCATAAATACATACATATCTTTATACTTTATTTATTATTTATATTTTTAGATACATAGAATACATAATAACATCTAGACACAGAACAAACATCTGTGTTCATCACACATATGTTTATCCTGGGTGGGGATCGAACCCACAACCTGCAGCGCAGAAGGCAGAGCTACTACCAACTGAGCTGTGAGGCCAGTCAATTGTTTGATTGATTTATTATAAACTTTTTTTGTAAATACATTCATCATCATCTTCCTGCCCTTTTCCCACGTTATGTGGGTCGGCACAACATATTGTGATCTTCTTCCATTTCCCTCTATCATTCGATTACTGGGTGTTTTCTATGTATAATAAAAAATATCTATCTATGTAATAATGTATTAAATATAATATCAGTTATCTAGTACCCATAACACAAGCTTTGAGTAGCTTACTTTGGGGCTAGATGATGCTGTGTGGATTGTCCAGAATTATTTATTATTTATTTATTTATTTTTATTTATAATAACATCTAGACACGGAACAAACATATGCATTCATCCATCACACAATGTTAGTCCTGGGGGATCGAACCCACAAACTGCAGCGCAGAAGGCAGAGCTACTTCCAACTGAGCTGTGAGGCCAGTCTATTAGTTTGTTGACTTTGAATGCTGTTCCGTGAGAGTCAAGGACGAAATCTCGTATGCAACTGGCGCTTTTTCCGGGAGCGATACACTTGCGGACAACAAGCGTTGAAAAACAACACATGCCCACATTTTGCACTGTAGTTAGTATTCCGTACGTGACAGGTTGCAAGCTCATCGCTGTTTATCAGATTACTAACCTTTGAGACACACCTTCAAATGTTTGGTTCTAGGGTATGCCGGTTTCCCCCTATCATCCGTCATCTCAGTACTCACTCCTTTCTTACCCATGTCATCCTTCACACAGTCCATCCATCTTTTCTTCGTCCTACCTCTCCCCCTGTATCCATCCACATTCATATCTAACACTCTCCTCGTCACATGACATTCATCTCTCCTCATAACATGCCCTTACAACGCTAACTCCTCATCTTTTCCGTCACCGGCGCCACTTTCAAGCTTCCTCTAATATACTCATTCCGTATTTTTACGACCACTGGCATTGCGCACTTAAATTTTTCGAATGGAAAAACTACCGAGCCTGGGGATTATAGTCGTGGTCATGTTTATTGTTTTTATATACTCGCTAGCAGGTAGGCAATGTAGGCTTTCTGAAGACCAAAGCGCACTTATCCTTTCACCACACTGGTGGCACCACGCTCCGAAGGGATCCTGAACACATACCGAGGCAAGCCCTAGACTGGAATCCCCAAGGAAAGCGTAAACGTGGTCGCCCCAAGCAGACCTGGCGCCGGACGATCATTGCAGAAGCGAAGCAACTAGGGAAGACCTGGAGCGAAATGAAACGAGAAGCTCAAAACCGTTCGGAATGGCGGCGCACTGTGGACGCCCTCTGCCCCATCTAGGGGACACAGGAACTTAAGTCAAAGTCAAGACACTGGTGGCACAATAAGAAGCCTATAATTTATAATGGATGGGGAAATATCCTCGATAAATGTAAAGATGGAGCTCTAAAAAATCATTACTGTGAATACTAAGTATATAGGAATACTAGCTGCCACGCTCGCGACTTCGTTCACTAACGGCCGGTTTCTATATTCTATTTATCTGCGGATCTTGGATTGGTATTTGATATTACTTCAATAGGATTAATGTCAAATATCTATCCAAAATCCAAAAACCGCAGATAGCTATAGCATATAGAAACCAGCCGTTAAAGTATCTTAACCTATTTTCAAACAGATCTCATACTTTGACACCACATTTTACCCTTTTTAGATGGTTATTTTTAAATATCCAGAAATACGTGTACTTACTTACTATTTATTTTTCGTTTAAAGTAGCCAAACCCAAAATTCAGACCAAACGCACCACCCATTGAAAAGTTCCCATACAAATATTGACCCCCATTTGACCCCTTTTTGTTATATTGAAAAATCCTGAAACACGTGTCCATTCATTTTGCATTTACAGTACACAAAGTTGAATGAAAACAGCTCCACGCGTTAAAAAGTTTCATACTAAGGTTATCACCCATTTTCACCCTTTTTAGGATGGTTTTGTTATAAAAGCCTTCCAAATTTCAGCTTTCTAGCTTCAGCGGTTTCGGCTCGGCGATGATGAATCAGTCAGTCAGGTTAAAGTCAGGTTTTTCAGGTACCTTGAAAAACCAAAAATAAACTTATTCCACGGGAACCGTAAATTTTTCCGGGATAAAAAGTAGCCTATCTAAATTTCATCTAGATCCGTTCAGCCATTTCAGCGTGATTCAGTAACAAACATCCATTCATACACAGACACATTGGCACAGAAATAGATTATAGTCTGGAATAACATGTAAGCTATAATTTGACAAGGTACCACGTAGGCGAAGCCGCTGGCGGAAGTTTGTATAGAATAAAACATCGTATTTCCCAATGGAATCACACCAACTTACGTAATCCAAGTACTTGTCGGCTCTTATCGAAAGGCGTTGCAAAAATTGAGAACTTTCCCTTTTAAAAAAAATGATAATAAACCTTCTTGCCTTTTATGTCGGTTAAATTACTGCGATTGGTTGTTTGTTGCGCATGTCAGCCGCGACAAAATTTTGTCGACGTATTTGTCTCATCATCATCATCATCATCTTCCTGCCCTTTTCCCAAGTTATGTGGGGTCGGCACAACATGTGATCTTCTTCCATTTCCCTCTATCATTCGTCATCTCAGTACTCACTCCTTTCTTACCCATGTCATCTTTCACACAGTCCATCCATCTTTTCTTTGGTCTACCTCTACCCCTGTATCCATCCACATTCATACCTAACACTCTCCTCGTCACATGACATTCATCTCTCCTCATAACATGCCCATACCACGCTAACCTATTACTCCTCATCTTTTCTGTTACCGGTGCCACTTTCAGACTTCCTCTAATATACTCATTCCTTATATTTCATTATACGTTTTTGTCTCATATTCGCACGAGAAAAAGTGAGACAAAATATACTTTTCACAAAAAGTTGAAAACGATTTCACACACTGTCAATCTCAATCGTAATAATTGTATTGTAACTACTGTGGTAACCTGCCGTCGGAGCCGCTGGCTAGAGGTGTAAAAGTAACGACAAAAAGCTAACCCGTATGTACTCGGTAGGTAGGTACTATAATAATGAGTACTCGTTACTATCGTAGGGTCCTAACCACTACACCAGTGGTTCCCAAACTCTTTTGTTTCATAGACCTATCTACCCATGGCAACTTGTGTTGTGGCTGAGTTTCAACGACGATTAACGGATTTCGAAAAAAAAAAATCTTTTCCATTTCCAAATTACCATTTTTTTCTTAATTTACTTATAAATTGTCTCATTGAGAAGCTTTAATTTAGGTATCATAAATAACAAGCCAACATTTTAGTTCTTCACTATCGAAACCAAATTAATTTTCATGCACCCCCTGCTTACGATTGTAGACCCCCATTTTTTGTCACGTCCAACGTAGACCCCCGTCGAGTCTCCCGTGGACCCCTGGGGGTCCACCTGGACCACTTTGGGAATCACTGCACTAGACGATCACGCTATCGAATCGAACACGTTAGTCGTTACTTCTGTCTGATACTATATCGATATAATCGAGTCGTATTTCGTACGCGCACAGTATGACATCTCGCGGCGTTGCAACATTCATAATTTGTAGAAAACATACCAAACTGCGTAAGGTGCAATTTGTAAGTTTTCCGTATTTTGATCCTTTTTTCTCGAACTGGACAAATGCTTTGTCTGACAACCTCACTAGGTTCCGATACTACAAAAGATGCGAGTAACGAGATTCATTCGGGTGTAACGACTCGATACTTGGTTCGAAATGGCCTACCCGTTACTCAATACCGAATACACACGGTTTGCTACAGCATTACCGCTGGCGGAAGCTAGTACTTTATAATATTAGTGTAGATAAAGTAAGTAAATAAATAAAACATCTACCTATTAAAACCTTCATTGAACATCTAAAGGTCTTAACAGAACCTTGCTATTATTTGAGGAGTCGGGGTCTGATCTGTTCTATTGACTTCGAATTATACTAAGCTCATTACCATGGTACAAATAAATCCACTACGTGACAGGTGTTAATAGCGGCTCGGATAAAGCTGCGTCTCCACTGACGCGGAGAGAAGCCGAGCGGAGTAACGATGTCCAGAAATCCACCAATCACACTAAGAGGGTTGTTGAAGCTGTAAATTTTCATACAAAAAGCGATAACGTTTTGCTCCCCTTAAACTTAGTCCAATATTTACAATTTTTGGAAATCTACTACAGATACAACGAAAAAGTAGACTTGTACAGGTCATCCAAAGGATCTAGGCATTCGTGAAGTTAGCCACAGGTGCGAGTTTGCGCATGTACAGTTCCTTCCCCCCCTCCTCATACTTCCAATTGCTCCCGAAAAACAATACTGCGCAGCTCTTGCGGCTAACTTCACGAATGCCTAGATTCGTTGAGCGAGCGTTTTTGGAACGAAGTTCCTTACGGCAGGCTTGGAGGGGATAGGGATTTTGCTGCGCGACCGAACTGAAAAAAATGTGATAGTAAAACCGTAAGAAAAAGTGCGTGGAATAAAACCGTTAAATGAGACGTGCGCAGGCGCGACAGTCGCATTTTTTTTTCAATTTGTGTCGATTCTACATTAGCCGAAGGAACTTCGTTCCTACCTGGTGTCCCACGACACCACATAATTTTATATTTTATGTTTAAAAGGTGAATTAGTGTTCTTAGCTATGTTTGATTCGAATCGGTCAAAATGACGTACCTACTTATTACATATTTTTCACAACTCCCTCAATATAGGTATCAAATAAAAGTGCTTGAGTAGTAGAATACAAACACTGACAAATTTCAAATCCAAGATGGCCGCCACCACAAAATGGCGGGCAAAATTTGTGTCAGGGGTTTTTTAAATTCTAATTTAATTTAACTTGTCTTAACTCCGTTCCGCGCATCACCGTTCATCTCCTCTCATCTCCGCGTCAGTGCAAACGTGCCTTATATATTTGTAGCAGCGAAAAAAGCGTGTTGTAGATTGTGTTACGAATTACGAATACAATATCGAGTTCAAGGTCAGGCTTTTAAGGCCCAGAATACTCGTCACACTATTCCTTACGTAAAAGTTACAAAAAAAGTGACATAGGTCCGTATAGCAGCGCGGATCTCCGCGGAATCAGACATAGCACGAAGCGAAATACCCAAATGACAAGTAAGTGGAGTGCGGCATGTTATATGGCTACTCTGAATTATTTAACGAAAGCGATAATTTATAAAAAACATAAATATGTTCAAGTAAATAGCTTATTTCAAAAAAAGGGCTGGGTTTATTTTTTTTCAAATTAACTGATTTATATTCATGTGTAATAGAAATTCAAAATACCTTAGTGTTCTGGATAAATTAGGGAATTTCTGAATTTTCAGAGGTGTTTTTGACATGATTTTTAACCAAGGTTTTCTAACTAATTCGTGTTTTAGCTCCTGTTGATTTATCACTTATATCCTTGAGTATCGTGTAGTTCAATTTCAATGTAATCTATTAAGCGGTAATAGAATGATTAGGGTTGCAATACTTGCAATTTTCAAAATGCTGGGCCTTAAGTATCATATTATTATTATTAAACCCGTATATAAAGCACTGGTGATTACACCAAATAAACTTTTGTGTAAGTACTAGCAACACCTATCTAAGTTACTATTCAAATAAGACAAAAATGATACTTGCCTTAGTCCAAATTGCTTCAAATAATGGGTAGGTAATATTATGGGGTTCTATTTTTAATTTTAGGTGTAAAGTGTTTTTAATTTAATCCAGACGAATCCAACCTCATTTGTCAAAATCCGTTTAATTTAATCCAGGCGAATGAAAATCCAACCTCATTTGTCAAAATCCGTTTAATTTAATCCAGGCGAATGAAAATCCAACCTCATTTGTCAAAATCCGTTAATTTAATCCAGACAAATGACCAACCTCATTTGTCAAAATCTGCCGAGCCGTTGCTCCAACAACAGCCAAAGGTACTCACATTATAGTTGTCTCAACGAATCTAGGCATTCGTGAAGTTAGCCGCAAGAGCTGCGCAGTATCGTTTTTTGGGAGCAATTAGAGGTATGAGGAGGGGGGAAGGAACTGTACACGCGCAAACTCGCACCTGTGGCTAACTTCACGAATGCCTAGATCCGTTGGATGAACTGTACATGCTCAAACTCGCACCTGTGGCTAACTTCACGAATGCCTACATCCGTTGGATGAATTGTACATGCGCAAACTCGCACCTGTGGCTAACTTCACGAATGCCTAGATCCGTTGGATGACCTGTACATGCGCAAACTCGCACCTGTGGCTAACTTCACGAATGCCTAGATCCGTTGGATGACCTATACATTTATACACCCGAACACGTTACCCTCCTTCGCAGTCGGTTAAAAATATACATTAACTAACAGCATTTGTTTTGTATATAATTTGTTAGTAAACAAACTATAGCATGACAAGGGTGATGTCATCACATTCGTTTTGCATTTGCAAAACGGAACGTTGGATGACAAAGTGTCTAGAAGGATTTCGATGACAAAGTGTCTAGAAGGATTTCGATGACAAAGTGTCTAGAAGGATTTCGATGACAAAATGTCTAGAAGGATTTCGATGACAAAGTGTCTAGAAGGATTTCTCCTGATGCTTCGACTGTGAACTTCATCGCTCTAGATATCATATTTTTCAACCGTCGAAAAAACAGAGGAGGTACTTAGGTCGTGTATATTATAATTCACGTATTTTTACGGAGTGATCCGATTTTTTCTCGTGTTATTTTCAGTTTAACTGTGTAAACTTGGTGGTAATTTTTCCAATAAAACTTGAGTTCTTTTCACTGTAATATGTGAATTAAAGTGAATAGTTCCCTTCTAAATCCATCTGAAAAAATCCCGAGAATTTTAAACAATACAGTCATGTTTAAAATTGACATAAACTTTTCGAATGGCAAAACTCATTGGTTGGACCAGGTTTGTACCTACGACCCTCAGATCGTGAGGCAGGGGTGCTACCACTACACCACCAGTGCTCTTAACTAACTGCTAATACTGCTCTTTTTAATGTTGGTTATTTATTTAAATACATTGACATTGACACAGTCATTTACATATTTTAGATGCCACACCTCCTGCGGCCTTACCACAAGCTTTTCGGGCGATATCAATGTAATATAACTTTGATATTTCGTACCATGACCTATAAAATTTTAATTAAATAAATATTGGTGGACAGTTCACACGATCTAGCCCCAAACTAAGCAAAGCTTGTATAGGAAACAGATAGCTGATAGATTATTTACTTTTTTTTTGTAAATACATACATAGAATACATAATAACACCCAGACACAGAACAAACATCTGCGTTCATCACACAAATATGCCCTGGGAGGAGATCGAACCCACAACCTACAGCATAGAACGCAGAGCTACTACCAACAGAGCTGTGCGGCCAGTCAAAAAAATAAAGGAGAAAAAAAAAATTTTTTTATGAAAAGTTTTATTAATATTGAACCCACAATCTACACAGCAATAACGTAGAGTTACTACTGGGGCCTTACCACGAATTCATAATACATTACCGAATTAGTATTACATTGTTATTTCGTACCATGACCTATGCAAATTGTATGGAAGTAGTGACGTTTCTATAATGGAATCGTTCTGAAAGACTTCGTGGTAAGGCCCCTGAGCTGTGAGGCCAGTCAATTGAAGATTTGTTACTTCAAGCTTGAAATTTAATGTTTCGAAAACATGATAGTTTGTAAGAGTTTGTGGTGTGGTTTATGTGCCCTGCCCTGACACTTGCACTACGGAAGACAACAACCGATGCAATTGGTGTGGTCTACTTTCATTAAAAAAAATAAGTAGTAAAAGTAAGAAGAGTAGATTCAGAGTTGATGAATGATAGGAGTGAGTGGAAGAAGAAAACATGGTGTGCCGACCCCACTTTGCTATAAAAATGATGATACGAAAGATGAAAAAGCTTATTTTTTCTTTGATTTTTCGAGCTAAGTCTATATTGTAAGTTTTAGCCTGAGAACATACATGAAACAAGTTATAGATTGAAATATGTTTATTTAATAACACATTGATATTGTTATGATATTGACACGTGAGAAGGGATGAAAACCATGTCACCAAAAAAGTTATGGGTATGAGTGTATCTGGGTACGCAAGTAGAGGAAGGCCGAAGAAAAAGTGGTTTGATTGTGTGAAAGATGATGAATTTAAGAGGAGTAGACTCAGAGTTGAATGATAGGAGTGAGTGGAAGAAGAAAACACGTGCCGACCCCACGCGTGGGATAAGGGCAGGAGAATGATGACATTGATATTGTTTACGAAAAAATGGTTTAAGCTTTTAAAAAACATGTTAAACCTTTCATATCTTCGTAAAGTTATTGCAAACACGATTAAAATACAGATTTGTAGTTTAATAACTTACATTTAATTATGTATTTTCATTAACACAAATTAACACCAATTTTGATGATTTTTACTAAACACAACACTCGCACCGACACATAAAAAGTTAAGATATAAAAATAAAATCGAACTCGTATTTAATTATTGAACGGAACACGTCTCGCTCGCGGCTTGGTCGATCGCGGACTGGAGGCAGCGCGTACGCAGGTGTCTTTATGTCATAGATCAATCTTGGATGGTGTCATGCAACATGCAATCATTTCACATTATTCGCTTTAGTTTTTCCGTTCTATTTAGCTTTATCTGTTTGTTTTAAGATACAATGGACAATTTCTTGGAAAATTTGGAAAACTAAGGGTAGGGTGATGATAATTTGAGGATAGGCTCCAAGATAATGGTTATGGAATGTGTGTCATAGGTTTAAGCAACATCCGGACAGCTCATAGAAGCTTCTACAACTCGTGTAAATATTACACTCACTCAAACCAATAAAGGCTTGCTCGAGTACTGTTGGTGTAGTGGTAGCACTTTTGCGTCATGATCCGAAGATCGTGGGTTCAAATATGGTACACTGATGTTTTTCTTTCGAAAAATGTATGCCAGCGGCATTGCGCACACAAGTTTTCTCACGATGTTTTCCTTCGCCGTTTGAGAGTAGCGAAGATATTTTTTCAAACAGAAAATTCCAATGGTGCACGTCTGGATTGGACCCTACGTCTTTAGGATCGGAAGGCAGGACCCTACCACTAAACTACTGGTGCTCTGGCAAGACATATTTTTGCGGTTTTAGTAAGATAATAAGGGAGATAAGCCAAAAATAATTATAAATAAATATAAATATTGATGGACACTTAACACAACGCCATCTAACCCCAAACTAAGCCAAGCTTGTACTATGGAAACCAGGTAGCAGATAAATTAATTATATATTTTTTTTGTAAATATCTACATAGAATACATAATAACACCAAGACACAGAACAAACATCTGCGTTCATCACACATATGTTTATCCTGGGTGGGAATCGAACCCACAATCTACAGTGCAGAAGGCAGAGCTACTACCAACTGAGCTGTGAGGCCAGTCAAAAATAATTGTAAGAAATATATTTTTCACTATTTAATGTCACCTGTCACCACACCGGTCATGCTAGAATATGATAGATAGTATTGATGTATGAACAGGTGTCAATAATAATTATGTCTATGATGCATGTCAAGAATATCTATAACTTATTTAAATATCAGTTTCAAGTAAGGTAACATGTTTACCTAGTTTCATACAAATAACTTACCATAGATAAACATTATGAAAAATTTTGAAAATATTTTTATTGAGATTTCTTATTATTATTAAGAGCCTGTAGTGTCCCACTGCAGGGCAAAGGCCTCCCTTCCTTCTCTCCAATCATCACGTGTTTGGGCTACCGTGGACCAGTCCTTCAAGTGGCATGTACTCGTATTTACAAAAAAAAGTATATAATTAGTGTATCAGCTATCTGGTTCCCAGCTTTGCTTAGTTTGGGGCTAGATGGGGTTGTGTGAATTGTCCACCAATATTTATTTATTACTAGCTGTCCCGGCGAACGTACCGCCTTAATAGTGACTTGTATTCTCTTTGACGTTTTATGCCACGTCACACGGGTACGCAGTCAAATGGGATAAAAAGTCAAAAAATCCTATGTCCGTCTCCTGGTTCTAAGCTACCTCTCCACCAATTTTCAGCCAAATCGGTTCAGCCGTTCTTGAGATATCTTATACCTTTAAACGAGCAATTCTTGTATATATATATACAAGAATTATATTATAATTGTATATATATATATATACACAAGAATTGCTCGTTTAAAGGTATAAGATATCTCAAGAACGGCTGAACCGATTTGGCTGAAAATTGGTGGAGAGGTAGCTTAGAACCAGGAGACGGACATAGGATTTTTTGACTTTTTATCCCATTTGACTGCGTACCCGTATTTGGAATCTAGGAAACGGCTCCAGCGATTTTCATGAAAATTAGTATGCAGAGGGTTTCGGGGGCGATAAATCGATCTAGCTAGGTTTCATTTTTAAAAAACGTCGTTTACCAATAAAAAAACCGAGCAAAGCGCGGTCACCCAGGTACTAAATAGTGTAACTATCACGACTTTCTTTTATAATAATATATTATGTAGGTATATAAAAATAGACTGTGAGACGCACTTTCATCCTTTCACCACACTGGTAAAGGCTGGTGATACGATAATAAGACTGCGCAATACACATTGCTCTTAACAAGTTGCTTTGATCACGTACTTAGATCGAGATAATTTGATTCTTCTAGCTATATCTTATCGGACACGAATTATAAATGGCATTTCGAAAATGTATTATTTCTAAGAATCATTATCATCTTTCTGCCCTTATCCCACTTGATGGGGTCGACACTACAGGTTCTCTTCATTCACCCTCCCCTATCATCAATCATCTCAGTAGTCACTCCCTTCTTTTCTTACACATATCGTCTTTCACACCAGTCCATCCATCATCTTTTCTTAGGTCTACCTTTACATAAACCACAGCCTACAGCGCAGAAAACAGAGTTACTACCAACTGAGCTAAGGGCAGTCAAACTATACCAACTAAATTTTTCCGAGATAAAAAGTAGGCCATGTGCTATTCCAGAATATAATCTATATCTGTGCCGAATTTCATCCAGATCTGTTCAGTCGTTTGAGCGTGAAAGAGTAACAAACATACATCCATACATTCTCACAAACTTTCGTGTTTATAATATTAGTAGTAATAATAAAATCGTTGAGAAACCGTGTCAGTACTTATGATATTTTCAAATAAATATGAGTGCTACCTAAAGAAGACACACTAAAACAACCGTTTTAGAAAAAAAAAATCTGTTTGTCTTTTATCTGTTCGTTCGTGCACTCTAATCTCCACAACGGCTGAACCGAATCGAATGCATTATTCACTGATGTATTGTAAGCTTGGATTAAAAACAGCTAATAACTTATGTAACTCTTTTTTTATCTTGCCTCACCCCCGCATAACACAATCCATGCGTACTACGAGTTCACCTGACTCACTCGCACAGCATCCCGTCTCTGTCTTGTAAACAATTTGTTTACCTTTTTGTTCGCGAATTAGTAGAATCTAGTTGTTCCGGTTTTGACTGTATTTATTTGGGGACACCTTTTGCTTAACATGCTCTGTTAAAACAAGATAATAAAAAACATGATCACGACTGCAATCCCCAGGCTCGGTCGTGGATTCTAACCTGGTCGTGCACCAATGTATTTTCCATACGAAAATTGTTTTTGCGCAATGCCAGTGCTCTTTAACGGTGAAGGAAAACATCGTGAGGAAACCGGTTAACCGGCATACTTTAGAACCAAAAGTTCGAAGGTGTGTGTCATAGGTTAGTATTCTTATAAGCGGTGATGAGCTTGCAACGTGTGACGTACGGAATACGAACTACTGTGCAAAATGTGGGCATGTGCCAAATATCATGTTCGGACGTGCCTCTGAAAACCTTCTTTAGATGTAATCAAAAAGATCTAAGTAATCAGAGATCTGAGGAGATGTCTACCGAGCCTGTGGCTTGCAGTCATGATCACCTCAAACGTTTTTCTTCAAGGAAGAGAAGTCAAACTGACAAGATGTCTTCTTGTGCAGAAGGCCAAACCAAAATTACACTTTTGCCGTTACGAATGTCACTTAGTTTTCGCGAAAAAACACGGTCTACGGTGCTCATACAAGGAAGACTTGAACTTGACTATTTGTTTACCACGCGAAGTTGACCTTTATTGCCACTCACGGTCACCCAACTAAATGTTCGCTTTGAACGTAGCTATCGACATGTCGAACAGTGGCCTAATTGAAATACTTGTATGACCCAAGCCAAGTTGAGCTAGCTGATTGGTCAATGCTGCTTGCCAATGAGTTTAATAACCACTGGACTCAATATTTTTGCGAAAATAAACGCCAATCATTTTTTTGTTTCCAATTGGTTCCATGACTAGGTTATAAAATGGTATGTCGCTGAAGAGAATATCATAATTCTTCAAAGTGAATTTGCAGCTCTAAAAGAGATTAAAAGGGTACGAGTTGGCAGCAGGCGACATGAGGCGACGGCGGACGACGTGTCGCGGCGACACTGCTGGTTTCTATGAATTTCTAAATGCGTCGCTAGCTTCGTGTCGCTTACTACGGAGGGAATTTCATAGAAATACATAAACCAGTAGTGTCGCCGCGACACGTCGTCCGCCGCTGCCTCACGTCGCCCGCTGCCAACTCTTACCTTAAGACTGAAAGTCTCAAAATCTCAAAAGGGTATACTCATAGGGGATTTTGACACTAACCCTTCATATTCGTATATTTTCTGATTCATGCTGTAGTTCCTGAGATTAGCGCGTTCAAACAAACAAACTCTTCAGCTTTATAATATTAGTATAGATTTTTGATTTGCATTTGGACAAATCCAAGCTTATTGAGTAAAAAGTTTAACTTAACGCTGTTTAAATCTTCATGAAAAGTGACAAACGCTTGTTTACTCATACATCATTATTAGTGATTTTGATTTTTGAGTCCATGTGTTGTTATGTTACTCAACGGCTGTTACCCGTGACCGATGTCGCGAAACTCAGTAGCTTAATGCTTAGACAATATTTACTCTGGCTAAAGCGAGGTTGGTTTTTACACAACATTATATTGTGGTATAATGTCGCGATGTAAGGATCAGAGTGTTGGGCAATGAAGAAGACGGATGAAAGGAGAGTGCATGCTACTGAGATGCGGATGTGTGGGGTGACACGGTTGGATAAGATAGGGAATGAGTATTTCAGGGGAAGTTTGAAAGTAGCGCGTGTTACTGAAAAGATGAGGAGTGATAGATTAGCATGGTATGGACACGTGATGACTTGAGGGATGATAACCATGCTACAATAAGTTATGGGTATGAGTGTAGGTTTACACACTGTTGAAACGTCGGGAAAAATAGTTAGATAAAACGCGATAAAAACCCGTTTAATACTAATAATATTGTGTTCAGATCGTGTAAGTTTAAAAATATTTAAAGGATTAGTATAGATTAGTCTAAATATATACGAGTATAACTCAAAGGTGACTGACTGACTGACTGACATAGTGAGTGATCTATCAACGCACAGCCCAAACCACTGGACGGATCGGGCTGAAATTTGGCATGCAAGTAGATGTTGGGACGTAGGCATCCGCTAAAAAAGGATTTTGATTAATTCTACCCCCAAGGGGATAAAATAGGGGATGAAAGTTTGATTTTGTTTTTCAAGGTACCACGCGGGCGAAGCCGTGGGCGGAAGATAGTTAGATATAAACTTCACTATCTGTAGGTAAACATGGGCAAGGTATTGTAGAAATATCCACACGCCCTAGGCGACATGGACGTTGGAATGTCGTATTGCACTTGCAAAATTGAGAGCACTCGTGATCTAGTGGTGGTCGCCTTCCGATCTTACGACCCTGGGTTCGAATCTGGGTGTATACTCTGCAAAACAAACAACGATATATCGGCACAATAATCGTGCAAAACCTACTCTAATTTACATCGTTTTCGAGTTTTATTTGACAACAAAACATTTATTATTTCGACTGAATTTGACGAACATTTGTTCAAATTATATATTTTTTAAACGATAACGATACAATTGGAACGAAATGTTCGTCGAAATCGGTCAAATTTAATAAATAAATAAATAAATAAATAATGCTGGACAATCCACACAGCATCATCTAGCCCCAAAGTAAGCTACTCAAAGCTTGTGTTATGGGTACTAGATAACTGATATATTTAATACATGATATAGGTACATAGATAGATATTTTTTATTATACATACACACCCAGACCAACGGAACAAATTTCTGCAGATCGTACACAAATTTGTTCCGAGGCGGGAATCGAACCCGCAACCTCTTGCGTCGCAGGCGGACTCTTGCCCGCTGCGCCACTGAGGTCGTCCAGTTTCCAATTTACAGTTATTTTGTTGATAAAATTCTCGTATCATCTGTAAGTTACGAGAACAATTGTCAAAAGTATTGTCGGTTCTTCCATCGCTCGAATGACGGACGAATCGGTGTAACTTAGACTAGGTTTTGCACGATTAGTGTGCCGTTATATCGTAAGACCCAGAATACTCGTCACACTATTCCTTACGTAAAAGTTACAAAAAAAAGTGACATAGGTCCGTATAGCAACGCGGATCTCCGCGGAATCAGACATAGGACGAAGCGAAATACCCAAATGACCAGTTTTAGATAAATTAGGGAATTTCTGAATTTTCAGAAAACATGACGAAACCTTTTTTGGGGATCTTTTTAATATGTTAGTATTCCTATCAGCGGCGATGGTCTTGCAACCTGTCACGTACGGAATACTAACTACCGTGCAAAATGTGGCATGTGCCAATATCATGTTTGGATGTGACCTCTGACTCAAAAATCTAAGTAACTGGAGATCTGAAGAGATATTTACCAAGCATAGGGTTTACAGTCGTAATCATATTAGCACTTAGTACCTGGTTGGCCGAGCTTTGCTGGGTTTTTTCTCGTAAATCTTGTTTTTTGGAAAATGAAACCTGGCTAGATCGATTTATCGCCCCCGAAAGCCCCAGCATACTAAATTTCATGAAAATCGCTGGAGCCGTTTCCGAGATTCCAATTATATATATATATATATACAAGAATTGCTCGTTTAAAGGTATAAGATGAATCCTCTGATAGGATCAAAAGGCTACTACTGCTAGACCAGTAGTGCTGTAAGCGAAGTAGAGGGCGGAAGCTAATACCAGCTCTAATGACTAACAGCGCCGCCCCATAGAAAGTAGTCTAGAAGTATCTGTATCTACCTACGGTAGTACTTAGCGACACATTATAAAGTTTCACTTTTACGATTGGGATGTTTAAGCTCGTATTTCTTCTTTGTTTATGGCATCTGTCTGTTTTGAGATCTATGTTGTCAGTGTCAGGTGTTTAAATTAGTATTGTCAATGTCACAAAGTCAGTCAAATTTTCGAGTCAATTTAAAACAAAAGATGGCTGTTTTGATCAAAATTGTCGGGATTTCCTCGTTTAGAAAGTAACTATTCACTGTAATTCACATGTTTTACACTCGCTTCAAGAATTCGGGCTTTATTAAAAAAAAATTAACCAGCAAAATAACGCAATAAAAGTCAAAATAACATGAAAAAAAAGCAAGAGCGACAAAGTTGACAGTCGAATGCATCGCAGAAAATCCGCTCGTCGTATTTTTAAAATTGCATAAGGGCGTCTTGGGTCATACCACAAGCTCTTACAAACCATGATGTTTCAGAAACGTCACATTTCATGCTTGATGTAGCGCTATTTCAATTCAATTTTTATAGGTCATGGTACGAAATATCAAAGTTATAATACTTTTGTATTGTTAGGAATAGGGACACCTAGCAGAGATGGAGCTGATTTGTCCCAAGCTTTTTTGTCATCTAAGTACTCTGATATTCTATAACAAGCTTGTTTTTTAGCTATGTTTAGTGTGATACGTTTAGTATTGCACGCGCCCATTAGTTTAGCAATCATTGACCACCAGGTGGGCCGGACACAGACCTCAATATCTTTATTCGTAACTTTAACAATATGGGCATAACATGTTTCCTTATCGGGTATACAGATGAATCTAAGTATTACGAGGTTGACTTCGTATGTATATTTAGTTAATTATCGTACATTTACTAAATCCATTCTTCCATACTAATATCCTAATAATATTTTAAACGCGAAAGTTTGTAAGAATGTGTGGATGTATGTTTGTTAATCTTTCACGCTGAAACGGTTGTACGGATCTGGATGAAAGACACAAGTAGATTATAGTCTGAAATAGCACATAGGCTACATTTTATCCCGAAGAATGTTTGAAGGGGTTGAAATAAGGGGTGAAAGTTAAGTGCAAAATAATTACAGCCTAAAGTAACCATTCCAAGCGCACGAAGTTGCGGGCAAAAGCTAGTCTCACATAATTTAAGGTGTTGCCGTGGATAAAACATGTTTACCTAGATGACGTAATTACGTTTTTTTTACCTCTTATAGTAATACTCGTAAGTCAGTATGGTCACTGGGTATAGTAATTGTTAGAAAATAATTAAATAATAGTAAAAGAAAATACAAAACATATCAAGTTAAATAATAATGTCTCAGAATTGTAGTTCATTATTTTGAAAATCTTGTTTCCTTTGTTACAGATCAACAACACGGGTCCCAACCGCGTATCCTGACACACGCTGGCCACGACAAACAAAGCCTCCCATCTGGCGACGCGTTTTCAAACGTTTCCTTAACAAGCACACCTTTAAACACACTTTCAAACAAATTAGATAGCTCAAATAATGAAAATATTATTCCTCCCACCACGGTCACCCAGTCAAAAGCCTCAGTAAAGTCTGACGATGACTTTGACGTGAACGAGTACATAGCTAGGTTGCAAGGAACGAGATATGTTAGCGCTCCGTTGCATAGCCACTTGAAAGAAGATCAGAAAACTGACTTAGAAACAGAGGAAAGTTTGGAAGAGATCAATTTGAACGAATCTGTGGCGGAACCGGTACAGCAAAGCTTGACTGCTGATATAGCTCAGAATTTCTCGCAGCTGCCAACAGTCCTGCCTCACGTAGCCAGCGCTGTCTTCAACTCGTTCACAAATATGCTGATGAAGAGTAGGGAACAGACGCCTGATGATGCGAAGAGTGGGTACCAGGAGGTGCAGTTCGAGGGGGCTGATGCTGGAGTACCTCTGATGGGAGTAGACGAGGCTCCGAAAGACTTTGGTCTACCGCCAAAGGAACCTCCTGTGACTGGTGAGTGTATTTGCATATTTTTTACTAGCTTCCGCCCACCTTGAAAAACAAAAACAAAACTATCCCGTAGGATTCGTAAGTTTTTTCGGGATATAAAGTACGTGCTATTCCAGACTATAATCTATATCTGTTCCAAACTTCTTTCCAACTAGTAGGATTAATGTGAACAAAAAATTTGAAGGTGTGTCATAGGTTGGTTAGTATTTTTATAAGCGGCGATGGGCTTGCAATCAGTCACGTGCGGAATACTAACCACTGTGCAAAACGCTTGTGCCAAGTTTGGACGTGCCTCTGACTACCTCTTTTAGATATCCTCAAAAGATCTAACAGCGCTGGTATTGCGCACATACATTTTTTGTCAGGAAAAACTCATTTGTGCACGATTAGGTTTGAACTCACGACCTTCAGATCTTTAGACAGGGGTGCTACCACTACACCACCAGGCTAATAACATAATTATGTAATTTACCAATAGTAACATTCCCACGGTAGGACCACAGATAAGCAATAGTACCTAACCTTTATACACCATTATAAGGTCAAAGGAAAATTATAGCTATCATAGCATGTAATAATGATTATTGGACGGCCTCTCTAGCGTGGTGGGTCACTGGCCGGCTGACGCGAAA
Organism: Cosmorhoe ocellata; assembly: GCA_963675405.1. Taxonomy (NCBI): domain Eukaryota; kingdom Metazoa; phylum Arthropoda; class Insecta; order Lepidoptera; family Geometridae; genus Cosmorhoe; species Cosmorhoe ocellata. The sequence goes on from OY776273.1 coordinate 3,978,460, forward strand.
GATGCCCGTTCGATTCTCAAGGACAACGCTTCAATGTCTTTGATTAACGTTGTACATTTTTGTTTCGTTTCAATTTGTATAGTGATATTTTAAGATCATTCAATAGAAAACAATCACTATAACACGACTGAATGTAACTGAAAATAGATTTTTCGAATTTTAGATAATTTGGATAATTTAATAATGTGGATGGATACAGGGGTAGAGGTAGGCAAAAAAAAAGATAGATGGACTGTGTGTAAGATGATAGTAGTAAGAGAGGAGTGTGTACTGAGATGGCGGATGATAAAAGGAAATTGAAGAAGAAAACGTGTTGTTCGACCCCACGTAGCGTGGGAAAAGGACAGGAAGAAAAAGATAATTTAGTATGTAAAAATCTTTTCGGATTCTGTATTTTTGAACCCACGTCATTTAAAAAGGCTTTTGGACTAACCATAAATATCAGTCAGTTAAACCCTGACTCATAATATACACTTCCTCTTAATTTTCCGATTTTCAAACACAATGAATGCGACAGTGATTGAAACAAATTGGATAATGACGAAATTATAATAATTTGTGTGTTTGTTTACTTAGACTGGTCAACGGAATACTAGCTACTGTGCAGAAATGTGGACACGTGCCAAAAATAATAATATGATTTGCTCTAACTCATCATCCTCATCATCTTCCCGCTCTTATCCCTCTTATTATGTTGGCACTACAGGTTCTCTTCCTCCACTCTCCCCTATCATCCCTTATCTCAGTAGTCACTCCCTTCTTACACTATCGTTTTTCACACAGTCCGTTCATGTTTGGAACGAAGTTCCTTATCGCGCGTTGCGAAAGGGGGCTAGACGGAAAAAAATCTCACGAAAAGTTGTAACGACACTTTTTGCTATAGTAAGCCGTGTGGCGTGCGCGTGTTATTCTGTCTGTCTCTCTCTCTCTCATAGAAAGCAAGGAAAGAAACTTCGTTCCATCCGGGTGTCCCTCGACACCTCTCAAGTTTTTTTTCTTTTATGACATGCTCTAACTACCCCACCATTTTATTATTCTTGCCCTACACCGATGCCAGTGCTCTTAAACGGTGAAGGCAAACATCGTGAGGAAACCGATATACCCTAGAACCAAAAATTCGATGGTGTGTGTCAAAAGTTAGTGTTCTTATAAGCGGCAATGGGCTTGCAACCTGTTACCTAACTACTGTGCAAAAGTGTGGGCGTGTCTTCTATAATCACTTTTAAAGTGTAATTTTATTGTTTCAGGTATTGGCAGCTATCGTATCACTTCAAAGAAGAAATACGCCCAAATTCCGGGACTTACCGGGGGAGTGGCACCAAATATGTACAATCCAAATATGCAACTCACGCCGGCCAGCCAATTACCACCTCTAATGACCCCTGAAACAGGGTTGGTTATTAACAAAGAAACCGAAACGATTGCTGGTAATGCCCGTTTCAGTTCTGCTGATACAAAAAATGTGTTAAAAGTTGATGATTGTACAGCTAATGTGAATTTAGATACAACTGTATTCAATCCGATAGCTGGAGAAACTAGAATTACAGAAAGTACTGCTGCTGGTGTTATAAATATTGAAAGTTTCAATAATAAAGAAATAACAGGTGCGATTGAATTCCCTAATGAAAGTCAACCAGTGAACGTTGTAAAGGAAAGTCAACAAATCTTCTTCACGCCGATAGACCATAAAGATATTATAACTCCAAGGATACCTGTAATACCGCCACCTCCAATGTTCTCAAACGTCACAAGGAGTAATCAAGCAGTAGGAAAATCAGTCTTACCGCCTTCAGTTGCAAGGCGTATATCCGCAAATCAGCCGTTGATTAAACAGCCAATGCCGCCTCCAACGTTCTCAGAAAATATTTTCGTCCCGGAAACATTAGACCCTTCACAGCCAACATCTTTACCACCCAGTATTACCCCAGACATGACCGTGAAACCAGGGGCGCAGTCTCAATTTAATGTACCAAGCGCATCAATGATACCTCAAAATACTTCAGTTCCATTATTCACGCCTACAGATATACCGTCATCTTCTATTGGAGCACCATTCTTTACACCATCTTCAGCAGAAACAATGCCATCTACAATCGGAACACAATTCTCAACGCGAATTAAGGAAAAATCGGAGCTGTCCGCATTTGAAACTCAGACCACTACGTTAAACGCTGAAGCTTTTCAAGCCTTTGGGGTGACTGGACCTAACGTGCCGTTGTCAACACCTGCAACTAATCCACCTTTCTTAACACCGACTTCTAATTTTGAACCTGGACCTTCTTCTTCACTATCAAGCGTACCATTACCACACTTTCCAGAGTCGTCAGCGTCTGCTCCGTTGTCTTCTACACAGCCGTTTGTACCGATGTTCCCACCGGCATCTCAGATGACTCCTCCAGCATTCTTCAATCCTTCGCTTCCTCCGCAAGATACGTCACATCCGATAAATCGGATACCGCCTGGTGTAACTTCAGAACCAGCTAAGCCTATAATCGAGCCTCCTAAAACGACTAGTAATGTAAACTTCAGAATGAATAAGAAGCGCCCGCAGTACTACTCTGGGCCTATAGAAGGAGTAGGAGATATCAGTAATAATGTCAAACCAATTATAGCTGATGTGATATCGCCAGCTGTGGATGGAAATGCTTATCAAGGGTCGGTTTTCACTCCGCCTCAGCAACCACAGAGTGTAGAACCGTATATAGCTACAAGCGAACAAGCTACAGTACCGGTAGGCATAAGGAAGTCAGTTAAACCTGCTCCGTACGCCTCTATTGAGGAAAAACCAAAATCATACATACCATTCGATATTAATACGGTCCAACAGCAGTCCACATACACCCAAGATTACAGCACCGCTTTTGATCTCAGCCGACAAACAACAGAAAAATTCGAACCGCCCAAAAGAGAGCCTAAAAAAGTCGGAATAATAGGTTCATTGAAATCTAAACTAAGCTCTATTGGTATTAACAAAATACAAAACACTGTTACAACATTCTTCGATCCTGCGTATAATGACGCTAAAGGAGAGCCTGCATTGGAAACTGCCCCTTATTCACAGCAAAAATACGGACAGTATTCGCAAAATCAAAGTAGTTTTGAAATAATGGTACCTAGTGTTGAACAGAAGCAGTACGATCAATTCGGATGCGCACAAGGGTATAGCAGTTATGATCAAAATCAGTATTATCTAGCTCAAAGTTCGAGTTACGCTCAAGACGACGGACAGAATGCCTCTAGCTATTTCCCTGAACCAGGTTGTTCCACTGAACCAGGTTGTTCCACACATCAAGTGGAAGTACACCATGCTATGCACGCTAAGGAATATTCTAATCCTTCTCAAATGTATGCTCGAGAAAACATTCCACAAAACATAGAAAATATAAGTAGTCAAAATATAGAGCATGAAAAAGAAGTCAATTTATATGATCCTGGAACGATCCAAAAACCTAAAATTGAAAACGTTCCAAAACATCCAAAAGAAATGTTTGAGAAATGTAATAAAAAGAACACAAGCTATATACCGTTTGTGAGTCCAAACGTCGGATCACACGGGGCTATTGGGGATGTTGCCATAAAAACAAGTATAGAACAAGAGTACAAGCCGGTACCTCCAGTCAAAACAACTAATTTCTTTGATAGACTTCTGTGCACTGACGAAGCTACGAGTATACAGCCGTATGATGATACTGCTATTGATTCAACTAGTGAAGTTGAACTTGACTTTGTACAGGGCAAAGTACATTTCAGTGCACCATTGCCACCAGCAATGAGCTTTTTCGATAACCCTGTTTCAGTTGCTCAAGAACCTAAAATGAAGACCGATGATTTAGTAGACGAAATGGCAAAACTTGCTATGGCAGAAGAGATCGCTATAGCAAATTCTCCGTTTCAAGCTATAGATCTACAATTAAGTGCGAATTCTGAGTCTAAAGTAATTGACACCAGCATTGCATTAAAAGCAGTAGGTCATTCAGCTATTACAACTATAGCGCTTGATAAAAACGTTCATAACTACCCTATTAATAAAGGAGCGGACCTTGGCACTGATAAAAAAGCATTAAGTTTGATGGAATCACTGTCTAAAGATACTACACCAGTTGTAGCAGTATCAAATGTACCTTTATTTGGCCTGTCTGCTATAATTACTGATAAAACACAAGAAACTTCAGATCTTAAAAAGGATTTACAAAATGTCTGTTTAATTGATTCTGCTAAAGAAATTAAGCCGCTTTTGGAGAAACAACCTTTTAGTTTCTTTGAAAATATCGCGGTTGAGAACAAGCTTCGTGAAGAACCAACCAAACTTACTGCTGGTCTGAGCATTACGGATCTTAAAAACGTGTTACTAATTGAGCCACCACAAGAAGATTTAGGATCCATTCTTCAACGGAAAGCCAGTTCGAGTATGCTAAAAGATTTGCCTGAAGAAAAAGTCAAAAGTGGTCAAAATCTTAGTGAAGATAGAGATAGCTCTTGGAATTTGGATGCAGCTATGGTTACATCCAAAGACAACGTCAATGTTTTTTTCGATAGAAAGGCAAGTGGGTTTTTCGATCATGCAGCGTCATCAGAAAAACCTGTCGACAGAACATGTTTGAAAAAAAATACAGACGCTACTGAGCATGTCTCTGATTTCAATATCTGTGAAACCTGTAGAGAAGTTAACACACCAGGTAAAGAATCTGATAATGTTACCAACCAACTAATAGAAAACATGAATTCTTCTATAAAACTTTCGAACCCCGTTGAAGAAGTTCTTACTGAGAGTAATCCAATAGCTGATCGTGCATTTGAGGACACGGAGTTTAGTGAAATAGATCGAATTACTAAAGATACTATTGAAACAATTCAAGGACAATCCTCAAATGAACAATCTGACAGTATTGGCGCATCTAGCAATAATAGTTATGGCTGGAATACAGAACATCTAGCGTATGCATCTTTAGCTGCTATAGACCAGGACTTTGTGACCAATACAACAGATCTTTCTGGTTTCAACTTCAAAACTGACGACAGTAACAAAATTGGTACTGATCCTGAATATGTATTTAAAGTAGACCCTAGTACTATAGGGTTCTTCGGTGATAACTCTCTATTTTTTGATAATGTACCGAAGAACGCGAGCGATGAATTAAAAGCTGAATTCAAGACACACGACGATGTTGTACCCTCAGCGCCTCTGGCAGAAGAGGATTCAAAATCTGATGAAACTGGTGGTCTGGATGTGCTTTTAATAGAGCAAGACGCTAAAGAAGATTTTCCTCTTGAAGAAGAATTTATAATAGAGCCTTCTGAAACAGATGATGATAAAATAGAATTCAGAGAACGCAAACGAAGCTCAGAAGATTCGCTACATGATACGTTTGCGGGCCGGATTGAAAAATTCAAAACTAAAACTGAAGTTGATGTTTTGATAAATGATGACAGTCAAAAACCTGATGAGATGGTCCCGCCGAAATCTATGGCTTCTTATTTCGACACCGGAAACTATGCTGTTGAAGCACATTATAAAAACTCATTGAATTCTCCCGCTCTTAACGCATTCCATCAACAGATACTGACAAAATCTGCTTTCAATGAAAATAAACCAACCCTTGAGGAAGCAATGAAAAGATTGGCGTCAGACGAGACTTTCCGACTACCACCAGGATTCGAAGACGAAATCAGAAGGCAGTTTAGAGAACAACAAATCAAATCTGGTGAAAACAAAGAAGTATTTATACCTGAAACTTCGACCCAAACAAGTATAACCACAACAACTACATTTCAAGTTGCTGGCACACACGAACATTATGCTTTTGCTGGATTGAAGGCGGATACTAAAACCATTACACACTATGAAGAAATTAAAGATAAAAATGAAACGAAGGAACAGTTTGAAAAAAGTATTGCTATAAATCCTACTGCAGATGAAACAAAACATACTAGAAAAGACAGTGATGAAACACCGACGCTGGCAAAAGCTTTTGACTCCACCAATTTATTGATCAAAGATCACACGCAAATATTTAGTACACAGATTGAAAAAGCTATAGAACCTGATATAAAAGAGAGTGTTCCACTGCCAGATCCAATGAATTTCTTCTCTGCTAACACTGAAGAACCAAAAGTGGTCACCACTGACCCTGCTGAGAGCTTCAGCAGACTTGCTAGTTATTTCTCAACGCCACCGGCACAACCTGAGCATTCGAAGTCTTTTTTTGAGTTAAGCCAGAGTCAAAATCATTACAGACATGTTAATACCGAACCAAACATTAACGATAAACTAAGTCAAGAGCAAGTAGATGGCGAAACGCAGGCAAAAATACAGAACTTAATGCACGATTTGACATCAACACAAAATATAAACTTCAAAGAAGATACTGTTAGAATAGTGAATTACTTCTCGGTCGAATACGATACAGAAACTGGCACATCTAAAATTGAAACTGTTAATCTAAAAACTGATAAAAATGACGTAAAATATAAAGAATATAATTCCAATACCTTAAATTTAGGCGACGAAGACGATATAGCTAGTACAATTACTAATACTAATTTAAATGATGACAAAATTGAAAATTTTAAACAAAACTCGGATATTAATACGATAAAAACTTGCAAATACTGCTGTAACACAAACTTAGTAGATATTAAAAATTATAAAGTCAAGTCTACGGCTGATTCTGACACTAGGAAGGAAAGCGAAAGCACAATGACTGATAAGGCAAAAACCGATCAAAAGCAATCAGTGTCCGTTGATCTCGGAAACTTTGGAATGGATAAAGAGACACAAGATGGCGTTACTGTTGTTCCCGAGGTATACACTCTTCTATTTATTAATCTTATTTACAAGCTTATTATGTATATTAATCTTACTAGCGATGAAAAAAGCTTATCTATTGATTTAAAAACACCGCATTAAAATCCGTTTCGTAGTTTTAATCTTATTTACAAGCTTATTAGTATATAATCATACTATACTAGAATGATAGAGTGAAGAACAGTGTGATAAGAGAACGTTGTGGAGTGAAAGAAGACGTAGTGATGAAAATTGAGAAGGGTATGCTAAGATGGTTTGGGCATGTAGAAAGGATGGATGAAAGGAGATTGACGAAACAGTTGTATAAGGAGAGTGTGAATGGGACAGTTGGAAGGGGAAGACCTCGGCGTACGTACCTCGATCAAATTGGGGACGTTTTAGAGAAAGGCCAGGTCCAGAGTACCCTAAACCGACGCGCATGTATGAAGAATGTAATGAGAGTAAATGAAGCAAAAGAAGTATGTCAGGATCGTAGCAAGTGGAGATCCGTGGTCTCTGCCTACCCCGTCGGGAAACAGGCGTGATTTTATGTATGTATGTATGTATGTATGTATGTATGTAATCATACTAGCGATGAAAAAAGCTTATCTATTGATTAACACCGCATTAAAAGCTGTTACATAGTTTCAAAGATCTAAGCGCACATACATAACGGAAGCGATAATATTTTTTATACTATGTAGAGATTTACTACTTCATTGCACGAAGGAAGGGGAAGGGGGGGTGGTGGCACAAACAACAACTTTGTGCTCCAGCTAGTCTCGCCTGCACGTGGTCCCCCTGCTGATCAACAGAAGAGCTAGCATCAGAGAAGGAAAACTTGAAAGAAACCCGGCTCGGTGCCAGCCGTTATGCACCTGCAACTGAACCGACACCGCATGTATTGACTTGTCCTTCCTGTGGGGTTCGTCGGTAAGGTCGTGAGGGTAGCGTAGGTTCCTGGGAAGGCCTGCGCTACCAAAAAGAGTCCCAGGCAGAGTGGCGTCAGTGGAGAGGGCACTTCACCTGCCTCAGTTTTCTGGGGTGGAAAACAACACGGGGAGTGGCAGTGACCGGTTATAAGTCCGCGCAGATAGACGTAAGCGCGGACGCCAGGGGTCACTCTCGTCAGTGGGAAGGTCCATCGTAGGCCCATCGACTAGTTAACGCCCGCTTCAAGCCGGGCAGCCCCCGGCCAGTAAGTTACTAGTCCGTCTCGGTGCTGTCTTGTTCCCCTTGGGTGAAGGGAACACTAGGATAATAACTAGATGGATGGTGTCGTTATTTGTCTCACCTGCGACCAAGAAAAAGATAAACAAAAATAATTTTAAAATGTCAACTACCATGCGTTTAGCGACATGGAATGTCCGGACTATGAGGACAGGCTTCCCGGACACCAGTGGAAGTTCAAATTGCGACGCACATCTTCGCAAAACCGCTGTCATAGACACGGAGTTATTCAAACTGAACATCATGGTTGCCGCTTTGCAGGAAACTAGGCTAGCAGATGAGGGTTCCCTTCGTGAACATAATTTCACGTTTTTCTGGAAGGGGAAAAGTTCTACTGAACACCGGGAGCACGGAGTTGGATTCGCGATTCGCAACGAGTTACTTAGCTCTATTGAAGGACCACAAGGCATCTCTGAACGCATCATGGTGTTACGAATGCTGACAACGGGGGGTTTTGTGACCATCATCTCTCTTTACGCACCCACACTTACGTCATCAGTAGAATCCAAAGATCTTTTCTACGACCAACTTAACGAAACACTAAAATCGGTGCGTACTAGTGATCGCCTTATCATTCTAGGTGACCTCAACTCACGTGTAGGGCAGGACGCGGTGGCCTGGCCAGATTGCCTAGGTAACCACGGTATAGGAAAACTAAATGAGAACGGCCAACGTCTCTTGGAGTTTTGTTCCCAGAACCAGCTGTGTGTTACCAACACTTACTTTAAAGGAAAGGAAATACGGAAAGTTTCTTGGAAACATCCTCGGTCAGGTCACTGGCACCAACTTGATCTTGTCCTTACAAAAAAGGAAGACCTAAAAGATATCCGTCACACCAGATCTTTTCATAGTGCCGACTGTGACACGGATCATTCTCTCGTTGTGACTAGTGTTTGTCTGAAACCAAAGAAAATTCAATCTTCTCGTCCTGCTGGTTTCAAAAAGATTGACCTTACCAAAACTAAACACGAAGACCTGATCGATAAATTCAGAACACTTGTGTTTGACAAAATGGATACCTGGGATCCAAATGCAATATCTGTCAGTGAAGAATGGTCAAACGTTAAAAAACTGTTAACTGAGACTGCAGCTCAAGTGTTCGGATACAAGAAATCAGTAAGTAAAGATTGGTTCCATGAAAACTATGATTCCTTAAAACCACTGCTGGATTCTAAACGTGAAGCTGCATTAAAACACCGCCTTAATCCATCTAGCCAAACACGAATTGACCTCACCATGGCTAAAGCGGCACTGCAACGCAATTCCCGATATTTTGCCAATTTATACTGGGAAGATCTCTGCCGGAGTATACAAGACTGCGCGGCTACTGGACACTTTAGTGGCATGTATCAGGGAATAAAGAGGGCACTTGGCCCAGTTCCAAAAAAAACAGCGCTTCTCAAGGAGACTGATGGTACCTTAATTTCTGACGGTGACCGTCAGATGTGCCGTTGGGTGGAACACTACACCGAGCTGTATTCCCAGCCGATAGATATTCATTCAGAAGCGGTGGACAAGATCCCCGTACTAGTGGAGTGGGAAGAACTGGATCAAGAACCCTCCATAGAAGAGCTACATCTTGCTGTCAAACAATTAAAATGTGGCAAGAGTCCTGGCCAAGATGGTATCGAAGCAGAACTAATTAAGATGCGGTGCGTTCTACCTTTACTGCACAATCTGTTTGTGAAGTGTTGGCGCGAAGGATGTGTACCCCAGGATATGCGTGACGCAAATATTATTACCTTGTACAAGGGGAAGGGAGACCGGGGTGACTGCAACTATTATCGCGGTATCTCTCTATTGAGTATTGTGGGTAAACTGTTTGCTCGGCTCATCTTGAGCAAACTACAAAAACTCGCAAACCGCATATATCCTGAGTCACAATGTGGATTTCGTGCTGAGCGCTCTACGACAGACATGATTTTTACTCTTCGACAGATACAGGAAAAGTGTAGGGAACAAAAAACACCCTTGTTCATAGCATTTGTTGACCTCAATAAAGCCTTCGACACCGTGAGCAGAGAAGGTCTTTACGCGGCCTTAAACAAAATAGGATGTCCTCCTAAATTACTTACTCTGATTAAATCATTCCACGATGATATGAAAGGCAAAGTTGTATTCAATGGTAAAACATCCAAGCCATTTGAAATGAGACGGGGAGTGCGTCAGGGATGTGTACTAGCACCCACTCTATTTGGAATATTCTTTGCACTACTCTTGAAGGCTGCATTCGGTGATACACATCAAGGTATCCACTTGCATACGAGATCTGATGGCAAACTATATAACATATCTCTGCTCAAGTCCAAACATCATCGCAAGGACTTATTTGTTGACAGTCTCTTGTTTGCTGATGACGCAGCATTTGTGGCCACTACTTCTCAAGAGCTTCAAACCATTACCGACAAATTCGCAGATGCATGCAGACTGTTTTCTATGTCCATTAATGCGAAAAAGACAGTTGTAATGGCGCAAGGTGTCACCGAAAAGCCTGTCATCCTGCTTAACGGTGCACCTTTAGAAGTTGTAGAAAGCTTTTGTTATCTTGGTTCTACAGTACAATCTCTCGATCGATGGAGAGATCAATACTCGCATCGGCAAGGCCTCTACAATGTTTGGGAAGCTTAGTACAAGAGTATGGGATAATAAATATCTATCCAACCGCACGAAGATGTTGGTTTACCAGACGTGCATCTTGAGTATACTTTTGTACGGAGCTGAGACCTGGACATCGTATGCCAAACAAGAACAAAGACTCAATAACTTCCACATGCGCTGCCTTCGCAAGATATTGGGTATCTCATGGCAAGATAAAATTACAAACGAGAAAGTACTAGACACTGCAAAACTACCCAGCATCATGGCCATGCTTAAGCAAAAACGTTTGCGGTGGCTGGGGCATGTCCATCGCATGGACTCTTCTCGTTTGCCAAGACAAACTCTTCTGGCAGAAATAGCCGACGTCAAAAGACCTGTCGGCCGGCCGTTGTTGCGTTTTAAGGACAGCGTGAAACGTGACATGGCTACTTTTAAAATTGACCCTTCTAAATGGGAGAGCGAGGCTGAAGATCGTGATGCCTGGAGTAAAACTGTCGCCGACGGTGTTGCTGCACACGATAACGCCTGGCTCGACCTTTTAGCACACAAACGGGCTAAACGTCATCAACGCGCCGCAGACCCGGTAACATCTTCAGGGTCTTATATTTGTAAAAATTGCGGCCGCGGCTGTCACTCCCGCATAGGCCTTTATAGCCACGAACAGAAATGTTCGAGCACTTCGTATTGTTCTTTAGCCTGACGCCACATTAAATCATCTTTATTAGATGTTAACAGGCCAATGATGATGATGATGATGCACGAAGGAAACATTTGAGACGATTTAGCCAAACAAAAACTTCACTTTTACTAGCCCAGACGGCTAAATTTTAACAAATAACTTCGTTGGATTTATCTGGATTAAAAGAGTGGCATAGTCTATACTAAATGTCAAAAAACCAAAATGGCGACTGTAAGAAGCTATTTTGCAATAACTTTCGGTCAGGTTTTTTTATATTTGCAATAGGTATAGATCATACAACAGATCTAGGCATTCGTGAAGTTAGCAACAGGTGCGAGTTTGAGCATGTACAGTTCCTTCCCCCCCCCCCTCATACCTCCAATTGCTCTCGAAAAACGATACTGCGCAGCTCTTGCGGCTAACTTCACGAATGCCTAGTTTCGTTGAGCGAACTATACTAGTTTGCGTAAAGTACTTCTAATTGTTATAACTTTCAGAGCCGCTGCTCTTCAGCCGAGTATTCGCCAGTAAGGCATCACTGGTTCTACCGAGTGGACGTAGATGACAAGTCTGTGTGGCGAGGTTTCTCTATGACTGACTCCACCGCGCTAGAGCACGCTTACCTTAGTCGTGAGTATCCAAAGAGGTTAAAAAAACTTAAGAGGTGTCAAGGGACACCCGGATGGAACGAAGTTCCTTTCCTTGCTTTCTATGAGAGAGAGAGAGACAGACAGAGAAACACGCGCACGCCGCACGACTTACGACTATAGCAAAAAATGTCGTTACAACCTTTTCGTGAGAATTTTTTCCGTCTAGCCCCCTTTCACAACGCGCGATAAGGAACTTCGTTCCAAAAATATTTATTGGTTCCTTATAGCGCGTTGCGAAACGGGGCTACACGGAAAAAATTAAGACCAAAAGTTGTAACGACACTTTTTGCTATAGTTGTAAGCCGTGCGGCGTGCGCGTGTTTCTCTGTCTGTCTCTCTCTCTCATAGAAAGCAAGGAAAGGAACTTCGTTCCATCCGGGTGTCCCTTGACACCTCTCTAGTTTTTTTCTATCTTACTTTCGTTTGGTCGCTTTGTCTTAAATTGTTGTCTTAAGCACTTTTGGTGCAACTTTATGTGCAGCCTCCTAGCATCAAACCGTAAACAGCGTTTTTCTACAAAGAGAAGACAAAGTGACATTTGTGACGACAGAAGTGTCATTTTTGTTTTTCCAAATCACCAATGTCAGAAATTACGAAAGAGAAGACCAAGTATCGCTAATTGTGATTTGGCCAAAACTGACACTTGTCACTATGTCTTCTCTTTCTTGTCGTCACAAATATCACTATGTCTTCTCTTCCGTAGAGAAAATAGCTGTTTACAACAGTAACTCTCATTTTTTCTGTAGGACTGTGACGTCATAGAGCTGTAAACTTTTTTGTCTCGGTTTTTCAATGGTAGAACTATTGAAACGAAAACTGGCCTATTTGTTCTATAAAACTAATAATACCTCGTTACTTCCATTAGTTCTATAGAACTGTTGGTCCAATGTTCATGCTAGAAAGGCACGTTAAGTTTGTCTGTCAGTTGTTTGTTATTTAAATTATTCTTTACAGAAGAGCTCACTGAAGAAACTCTCATCCCCACCGATGGAGGAAGATTTGACGTCAACATTATCGGTAGACTGAGACTCGCTGTCTACTGGAAAGAGAAACCCACTAATGTGAGAAGGTATGTTATCATCAGATACATATTTATCGTTGCTCCCCTAGCAGAGCATCGCAGACAGCGTTTTTTCTACGAAAGAGAAGACAAAATGTCATTTGTGATGACAATAGTGTGATTTTTTGCTAAATCGCAAATCAATGTTATTTAGTCTTCTCTTGCGTAGTTTCCAACATCGATTTTGGTTTGACAATACATGAAAAATTACACTATTGTCGTCACAAATGTTACTTTGTCTTCTCTTCCGTAATTTCCAACTTCGATTTTAATTTACATACATACATACATAAAATCACGCCTGTTTCCCGACGGGGTAGGCAGAGATCACGGATCTCCACTTGCTACGATCCTGACACACCCACAATTCGCCGTCCCCAGCGAATAATATCATAATCGAAAAATTAAAATTTTACAGGAAAAATAAAAAACCGTTTTTTCTTAATAAGTCTTAAACTATTTTACTTATCGGGTTCATTTTTAAACCAAAGGATTAGCAATTTTTTATTAATTTATGTAATATAATTTAAAATATTACTACGCTTACGAATGTAATTTTGTGAATAAAAATATGTTTTACCAGAATTATAAACATAACTTTACACCGTAAAGCAACATTACGGTTTTATTCGCGGAAATTTCTGATAATGGCATATACACTAATAGGTAATCGCGATCTTATTGAACTCAAAGTAGTGATGTTGGTTGTATCGGTAATGCAATGTTACTATTTTGTTCGGTACTAAATTAAGCCTTAATGAATAACTTAAGATTGAATTACGTTTATATTCTATGGAGAGTAGAATAAGTAAATTGATTGTAAAAGTAGGTTACTGTAATTATTCTCTTTGCATTTTGTGAATCGGTATTGGAAGAAAATCTAAGAAAAAACAAAAAAATAACCCTATTAGTATAGATTTTGAAAGATCTTTATTAATATTAGACATACATTTATCTTCCTGAGTACAACTAAGCAATAAAACAACTATATTTTTAATGTAAGCACTTGGTTAAACTCCTCTGGATCATCTTCATCTGGTAATTCATGCTCGTGTGGGTTTTCGTTCCCACAGCTTGACAGCGACGCGATCTATGATAATGTTTTGGTATAGCTTCGCTAGCACACAATCCAAGTAAATCATCATACCACAGATTTTATCATGCAGAGGTTTACTTAGGGCAATGGGTTGATGGTAAATCTGCCTTAAACTCTCCACAACTTTACTTGGTTCCACAGTTGTTCTCGTGAGTCGTCCGCGCCTGGGTCTGCCAAGACCTTCTTCTGTATCTTATTCCAAATATTCGTCTCCAAAATCGTATTTGAATTTCAAGATGTGAGGTTTTGTTTGGGAAGCTTTTAATTTTCCTGCCTTGGGTATCCTTTAGCCAATTTACTAGAAATTAGACTCTCTAAGTCATAAAAGTCACATTGTTGCATCTCTTCAATGTTATATTTCTCTCCTCTTACTTTGGAATTAAATATGACCACAGGGTCATACAGATATACGAGTACAAGTAGGTATAAGTATACAGATACTTGGTCAGGAGTAAATAGTATCTATGTACATACTTCGTGTTGTATAAACTGTATTTCACTTACTCTTTCCTTGCGCTGCAAATGTTTCCTATAATTTTCCTCTAAAGAAGCTTTTCTTGTAACGTCAGCTTGTTCGTACAGAGAGCAAATTGCATAGAAATCTTTTTTGGTTTGAAAAATGAGTAGGTAGTTATATTCTGTATTAATTAGGTTTCATAGTGCCGCTTCGAAGCCAGATATTCTGTTAAATAATCTTGATGCGCAAACCAGGATTTATACAATCGATTTTGGAAATGTTAAGCTGCTCTGACAAAGTATTGACGCGTTGAGTCCTTCCTGACATAGTGAGATTCTACCGCAGGGAATAGATTCATATGCGCTACGATGTTTTCTTTTGTAGCGACATGCATCCTGTGAGGACTGTTTATATGAGTTCCTCTCCCGTCAGTCAAACTCATGTCTTTTTTTATTTTTTCCAATGCTGTGTAAACTACTTACTCAGATATACTCAGTGTGTTCAAGAAAAAAATCTTGCATACTGGAACTTTACATCTCTCTAATGGGAAGTTATATTTGAACGTCTGAGTCCTATTGTTCTTTCTCTACAAAGTTATCCATTTCACAGGGTTGGCTATAATATGTCTAGCAATGTATTGCCTCCGTAGTTCATGACTTTTAAGTCCATAATTAGCTTTAAATATTATCTTCTCGTCTTGCTCAGAAGAAAACATTTCGCTTCATTTCTTTTTACATGAACAAACCGGACCAATTATCTTCATAGTATAGCTTCTCTTAGAACAAACTCCTTCATAAGCTTCTCCAGTCTTTTAATATTTTATTTTTATGGTCCCTCCAATTGTTTTTGTTACATTTCCGTTTTCTACTTAGTGTAATCTGATTTTCTGAAGTTGAGGATTCAAAATGTTCAACTTCTGCTTGAATATCATCATTTATTATAGAGAATGATTTCTTTTGGGTTTCGTTTAATCTTTCAGTAACGATTTCTTGTTCATGTATGCTCTCTTCATCTGGTTTATCATTACTGCTACTTATCAAACACACTGTTTCATCCAGATTATTAGCACAAGCATTTATGCCACCCTTATCGATATTTTCATTTATTGGACTGAGTTCACTAGCAGTTGTCGAATAAATTACTGCTTCATTTGGCTTTATAGTTACTACTCGTAATCTGTCATGACTTGTGTAAATCAAAGCGCGGTCTATATCGCTACATAGATTCCGATTGTTTTATTTATCTGTAAAATACCATTATCCGATGTAACGATTCCAGATTTTTTATTTAATATATTGAAATAAACTTTACTGAAATAAAAGACTTGAATTATAACCGGAATATTAGCGTTTTCTTCATTACATAAAATAAGTTTTATCTATTTTACCTGAATAAAATCGTAATCGTATCTTACAAGAAAGAGTGAGACATCGAAGAGGGAGCAGTAACCTGTTACGATGTTGCTCGTGTCAAATTGTTTTTTTTATTTTTCGATTAATAGTCCAGTAAAATCCATTGCAAAAAGCCTAACTCGAGAACTACTCGTACGATTTACCTGAAAAAAATTCACAAGGTGTAATCACACCTCAGGAACAATTATTTCAAATAAAAACACTTGTATCGTTATGGTCGGTTACCATTTTATTCGGTTGGAGCGGCGAATTAATGTAAAATTACACTTTTGATGTTACTTTGTCTTCTCCATCGTAATTTCCGTTTATGTGATTTTTCCAAACTAAAATGTCACTTTTCTCATCACAAATGTCAGTTTCCCTTCTCTTCCTTAAAGAGAAACGCTGTCTACGATGCTCGTGCTATAATTTTTTTTAGTAAATACAGACAATTAATATTTTAAATTCCTGATTTCAGATGTAGCTGGTTTTACAAAGGAACTACAGATGCTAGATATGTGCCATATACGGAAGCTGTGGCCGATAAACTGGAGGTATGTTGACATTTAAATGACAGGAAAATATAGTGTTTGGTTTTCTTCTTTATTTATGGCATCTGTCAAAGATTTATTTTGCCAATGTCAAGTGTAAGCCTTAAACGTAAGAAACTTTTAGGGATTTTATTCTGATGCTTTTGCCTGTGAACATAATCGCTCTGTTTTTATATTTTTTCTCGTGTTATTATTAGTTTTATTGTGTTTCTGTATCGCTCTGGTTTTTATCCTTATAAAAACTTTGTCTCATTCAATCTGTTCCGCTTATTGTGTAGAATACGTCGTCCCACCGTGGGACGTGGAACACTTCGACATATGAACCCACCGTGGGACGACGTAGGGTCCCACCGTGGGACGACGTAGGGTCCCACCGTGGGACAACGTAGGGTCCCATCGTGGGACGACTTTTGATCCTACCGTGGGACGACGTATGGTTCCACCGTGGAACGATGTATGCTCCTATCGTGAGACGACGTATGGTCCCACCGTGGGACGACGTATGATCCCACCGTAAGACGTGGAACACGGTGGGACGACATATGGGTCCCGCCGTGAGACTTGAAACACGGTGTGACGTAAGATGCCACTGTGCGATGTGGAACAACGTGGATCGACGTCTGGTCCCATCGTGGGACGACGTATGCCCCGCGACGTCGTCCAGACAGTACGCACTATCATAACCCAGTTTGTCTATAGGAGGAATACCGTCACGGTATGACAACTGGCGAATGGCATCGGCGACTGGTGCTGCCCAACAACGAGCTGGTAGTTATGCACGGACCCGCTGTGATGGTGCATTTCCTTCATGGGGGCTGTTCCGACTCCTTCAGCTCACCGCCGGTGAGTCATGGCGAAATTAAAAATAAATAAAATAAATAATGCTGGACAGTCCACACAGCATCATCTAGCCCCAAAGTAAGCTACTCAAAGCTTGTGTTATGGGTACTAGATAACTGATATCTATACTCTATTCTATACTAATATTATAAAGAGGAAAGTTTTGTATTTTTGTATTTTTGTTTGTAACGAATAAACTCAAAAACTACTGGTCAAAAATTCTTTCACCGTTAGAATGCTACGTTATCCCTGAGTAACATAGGCTATATTTTATGTAGGTACTTCGCGAGCAAAGCCGCAAACAGAAGCTAGTATTTAATACATTAGATAGATATATTTTTATTATACATAGAAAACACCCAGACCAACGGAACAAATTTCTGCAGATCGTACACAAATACAAATTTGTTCCGAAATAGAATGGGGTTGCCAACCGTAAAAAAACATCCCTCGTACATACGCAGCTAAAAATCTCGTATTTTGACTTTCAAACCTCGTACATATTTTAATTAAAAAAACATGATCACGCCTGTAATCCTCAGGCTCGGTAGATAATCTCCTCAGATCTCTAGTTACTCAGATCTTTGAGGGTAAAGGGGGTAGTCAGAGGCACGTCCGAACATGGTATTTGGCACATGACCACATTTTGCAGTGATTGGTATTCCGTACGTGACAGGTTGCAAGCCCATCGCCGCATAAAGAATACTGACCTATGACACACACCTTCGAATTTTTGGTTCTAGGGTATGCCGGTTTCCTCGGTTAGTTTCGCTATGCTCGATTCCCGTTATGCACGGATCCTAAAATACCTAACAAAAAGTGCCGCTATGCTCGGAATCAGATTCTTGGACTGTCGAAAAGAAAACACTTACTTATGTTTAAATATCACATGAGGGGCTGAAAATGGCTCCAAATGGTTCGTGTAATATTACACACGGTGCGCGCCTCGCCCGTTCGCTTGAACTTGGCTTGACACGCTGCCGCGTGTCTAGATTTTGTTGGATTATTTTAATACATTACTTGAGTTCTTAATTGCAATTTTTAAATTTAAATTAGATTTTTATTTACCAAACCTCTTTCCTGAAACCATGTAGGCCCACGCTAGCTTTAAGAGTAAGTAAGTATAGGTAGAGTGTCTAAGAGAGAAACATGTAGAAGTACCAGGAATGCATAAACCATAAGAGGTTTTCGTGACCCGTTATCTTTTGTCTCTTTGTGAATCTACAGTGAACTACCTCTCCATAGTTTCTGCTAACCTGGTATCCAGTATGGATTTCTGGAATGAGCTTACTACTACTACTATTAATAAAACAACGTACTCAAATCATGTAGACCCAGGCTAGCTTTAAGAGAAGTATAATTTAGAAACACTTTTCTCTCGAACTGTACTTTCCATTGTTTATGGTAGGACTGAAAAATTCGTAGCATAGTGGCACTTTTTGTTAGGTATTTTAGGATCCGTGCATAGCGGGAATCGAGCATAGCGAAACTAACCGGGTTTCCTCACGATGATTTCCTTCACCGTTTAGGAGCACTAGCATTGCGCATTTAAATTTTCGAATGGAAAAACTCATTGGTGCACGGCCAGGTTTGAACCCACGACCTTCGGATCGTAAGGCAGGAGTGCTACCACTACACCACCACAAAACATGTTCGCTTGTGTAAACTAGAGGTGGTAATTTCGCTTATAGGCTCGTAACATTGCATCCTCACCACTCCTATCCCTTTCCCCCTCCCTTAGTTCCTCCTCGGAAAGACGGTTTATCGGAACCCCCCCAAAATCCGGGTGGCGAAGGATCTCCGTCCCAATGTAGACCATCTGATACTGGTCGTGCATGGTGCTGGGGAGTATAAGAAGAGTAATATGCCCGAAGATGTTAGTACTAAGTTAAAAGAATATCTTTATTTGTAGCAAAAATAACTAAAAAAAATATGCTCACGACTCTAATCCCCGGGTTCGGTAGATATCTTCCTCAGTTCTTTAGTTAGTTAGATCTTTGAGGATATCAAAAGAGGGTAGTCAGAGGCACGTCCAAACATGACATTTGACACATGCCCACGTTTTGCAGAGTAATATTATAAACGCGAAAGTTTGTAAGAATGTATGGATGTATGTTTGTTACTCTTTCACGCAAAAACTACTGAACGGGTCTGAAAGAAACTTTGTTCAGAGATAGGTTATAGTCTGGAATAGCATGTAGGCTACTTTTTATCCCGGAAAAATGTACGGTTCCCATGGGATAGATTTGTTTTTGTTTTTCAAGGTACCACGCGGGCGAAGCCATGGCCGGAAGCTAGTTTTTTAATAAAATTAACCTGATAGATACATTAAAACTTACGCGATCTGAAAAAAAATATATTATTAGTATTAAACGGGTATTTATCGCGTTCTAATTACCTATTTATTTTCCCGAGTCTACCCGTGACCACGACAGCGTGTAAACCTGTCGAAACGTCGGGAAAATAAATAGTAATTAGAACGCGATAAATACCCGTTTAATACTAATAATAACCTGATAGAGTCAACCGGAATAATAAAAAAGCATCCTTAAATAGGGGTACTTTTTACTTTGAATACATAGCCGCAAAGACTAATCTACTCCTGTATTATCAGCAGTCCACGTCACGCCCACGCGTGGTCCGCCGTGGGCACGAGGAGTCTGAAATCGAAGACCCGGAGCCATCCAGCATCGATCACCTCCTCTTGCTGTGCCATGGGGTCGGATCCGCTTGTGATATGAGGTTCAGATCTGTTGAGGAAGTTGGTAAGGCCTTTTCATGACCTTTATTATTTTAGAATTTATTAAAGTTACCCCCTTTTTTTTCTAACCTATTTTGTCCTATTTGTTACCCCTTATTTAGGGTAATTTACTATACAATTAGAATATAACACCGGAATACTAAAACGCCACGTATCTATTTGAAATCTTTTCAATTATTTGAGACCCCCTTTTAACCTTTAAAATCGTTTACTGATGTATACGATGTAAACAGGCCTCAGATAAGTAGCGTTTCAATATTCAGACATTAATATTCTAGGCAAAGATTTAAATCGTAGATATGCCCGAACGCCAAAAACTGTGGCACTGTTTTTACTTGTGTGTGTTAACAAAATGCCGATGCACGCACACTAATGATTAGTAAAAAATGAACCAAATAGTTATTTCGCCATTTATTGTGCAATTATATTGCACGATCTTTCGTAAAAAAATATAATTATTCCATTTGTACCGTGAAATTGAAAATATTTGGTGTGCCAAATGAGCGAGTTATCTCATTTCGTGTGGCAACAAAACGGCGCGGTCTCAGTACCGTACGGGCACATCTACGATTTGAATAATTGATTCTAGGTAATGTTTATGTACAGCGTCAAGTGAAACTTTCATTTTATTAAAGTTACCCCTTAAAAAGATTAGGAGTGCTAGATTAGCATGGTATGGACACGTGATGAGGAGGGATGAAAACCATGTCACCAAAAAAGTTATGGGTATGAGTGTATCTGGGTACGCAAGTAGAGGAAGGCCAAAGAAAAAGTGGTTTGATTGTGTGAAAGATGATATGAATGTAAGAGTAGACTCAGAGTTGACGAATGATAGAAGTGAGTGGAGGAAGAAAACATGTTGTGCCGACCCCACGCGTGGGATAAGGACATGAAAATGATGACCCCTTATTAAGGGTAGTTTTACAAATAATCTTGTTCTATTTAATATTTTTTTATATTTTTCAGTGGAGGACTTCAGAGCTACCAGCCTGCAACTCCTGCAGTCTCATTACAGGAACTCTTTCGACAATGGAATCGTCAGCAGAGTTGAGGTATGTAGAATTGGCTACACTAAAGGGGTAAGTTCTATAATTATAGGGGTAAATGGGAAATACTTAAAAAATATACATCTTCAATAATATTCATACCTATTGGCTGTTATACCTAATATTGCACGCTGGCTGATGTATTTTTTTAATATAACATGCCATTTTTGTTACCCATTATAATCACAATAAATGACTTGTAAATGTTTCAAAAAATGTACCCTTTAATATAAATTGTTGTTTAAAATGGTACCCTTTTTACAAAATGAGCCTTTATGATCCTGTATCTATGAGTGGAAGAAGAAAACATGTTGTGCTGATCCCACTTAGCGTGGAATAAGGGTAGGAATGATGACAAAATGAACCTATATAAAAAAATGTCCAAAATATTATTTTCCTGGAATATTTAATTTAAATTATAGAGACACCGGTATTTCACGCCTATATACCACGAAAATGATAAAATAAATCTTACCCCTTTTTTAAGCACTTATTACACTACACTTTCTCCAGGGACCCTTACCCTGAATAAGAGTTAGGGAGCAAGGGACCCTTACTAGGGTGTCAGGGAGGACCCGGCAAGCCTTGCTCCCTTGCAAGGGGCCACGCCCACCCTTGCTACAGGGCCCTGCCAACCGTGTAGTGTAATAGGGCTTTATCCCCTTGCAATATAAGTCTTGTTTCCAGGTGCTCCCCATATCGTGGCACGCGCAGTTGCATGTGGGCGAGGGCGGAGTGGACAAGCGACTGAACAAAGTCACGTTAGAAAGCATACCGCGACTCAGAGCGTTTACGAATCACACGGTTTTAGACGCACTGTTCTATACGAGCCCTGTTTATCATCAGGTAAGGGGTAAAATAGAATTTTCAGAACATAGAAAGAGGTATTATAAAAAACATTGTTTTAGTAGCACTTCTATACTAGCCATGTGTATGATCAGGTAATTAATTTTCATTAAAAAAACATAGAAAGGAGGTAATATAAAAAAACATTCTATTTTAGTAGCACTCTTTTATACTAGCTAGGTATGTATATCATCAGCTAAGGGGTAAAATTGTTAATTGTTTTTGTTTATTAAAAAAACATGGAAAGGGGTAAAAAACTACATTTTATAATACTTTATTTTAGCTAACACCGTGGTAATAGATCGGGGCGTTATGTAAGCTAATTAATTGAAAAAAGATTCCTTATAATATTTTTTGGGGTAAAATAGATTATTTATAAAAAAATGGAAAGGGGGTAAAAAAAACAACATAGCATAATGCTTGCTAATTAATTAAAAAAAAAGTTACTATAAAATAATTTCCTTATATTTGTCCACAGACAATAATAGATACAGTGTGTTTCGAACTGAATCGTATCTACAGCCTGTTCAAAGAACGCAACCCCAACTTTAAGGGGGGCGTGTCTTTGGGGGGGCATTCGCTGGGCAGCGTTATATTGTACGACTTGCTCTGCCATCAGAAACCTGAGGTAAGAACAATTGGGGGTAGAAGTTAAACTTATATTTGCATCCATTAGATGATTTATACTCGAAAGAAATCTATAATCGAAAGACGCGATTGTGTCCAACGCCAATTCATTAACCACTTAACACACCACATTTTCTGCAGTGCCATTTTCTACCAAATCTTATCTCTTGTAAACTCTGAAATGAAAATTCCTATCATGTATACCTCCCTAACTTTCCGCACGTTTTTGAGCGACTCGAAAGCAATACTTTTACCCCACGTTATTGCTTTTTTATTATATTTATTATTTTAGTCCATTAATCACGTGATGTTTTTGATTTTAGCATTTTTTAAGTACGTTTACAACTGTGTGTTTATTTCCTTTAGAGACCCATAAATACGAAGTCTTCAGCAAACAAAACCTACTTGCCAAGCACGAAGCAGCCATTGGCTAAGTACCCACAGCTCAAGTTTCCGCCCTCAGCACTTTACGCCCTGGGAAGCCCTATCGGTGAGTCAACTTCAGTTTTACCCCTTAAAGGGGTAAAAAACTAAAAAATAATTGTTCGCTATATAAACATAAAAAAGACTTCCGTTTTAGCCCTAAAAAGGGGTGAAAAACGTTTTTTTAAGTTGTGTAAACAAAAGAGACTTCATTATTAGCCCTAAAAGGGGTGAAAAACGATTTTTTAAGCTATGTAAACATAAGAGATTTCATTATTAGCCCTAAAAAGGGTGAAAAAAGAAAAAAAGTTTTCAGCTATATAAACAAAAGATTCATTATTAGCCCTAAAAAGGGGTAAAAAACGAGAAATGGTAAAAAAATGTAAGGTGGCGTAGGCTATAATATTTTATATTAAAAAAATCAGTATTCCATTGGTTCAAGTGACATAATTCTATTAGTTCAATGTGACACTATTCCATATAGAAATTATGGAAGTTGTAAGTGTTTATAACTTTTGTTGATAACTGTACCTAAAATAGAGATACTTTTTCTACCCGTGTGAATCCGGGGCGTGTTGCTAGCAGGGCTTGGAACCGGTTAACAATTTACCAGAAAAAAAACGGTATTAACCGGTATTTCGATAATAGCGTTCGGAGCGCAACCTCTTTCAAAACATTAACTACGAACTTTAATTAACCGGTTAAAGCGAGCACACACGCAACGAACGCATTTCGAATACTGCGGCGCTGTAAACTAATATGGAAAAGAACGAAATTTCGTTCTAACCGGTTAATTGAGCGAAACCCTTTTGAATAAAAAAATATCGATCTATGTATCATCATCATCATCTTCCTGTCAATTTTCATCCCTTCCATCATCCTTATCCCTTATCTATCTATGTATATAATTTATTAAATTTATCAGTTATCTAGTACCCATAACACAAGCTTTGAGTAGCTTACTTTGGGGCTAGATGATGCTGTGTGGATTGTCCAGCATTATTTATTTATTTATTTATCGTTCTTGACTAACCGTTTAAAGAAAAGGTTGTAGGTATTTAGAGCGATACCGGTTTGAAAATTTTTCGGGTTTCCAAGCTCTAGTTACTAGTGTCCAATATATTTGGTTTCAGCTATCTTCGAGTGTATCCGCGGAGTGGAAGCTTTGGGGATAGACTTCGCCTTACCAACGTGCAAGAATTTCTTTAATATATTTCACCCGTACGACCCCATCGCTTATAGGTAAGAACACTGGTCGATTAGTGGTAGTGGCCCGTCCTATATGGTCTGGGTTCGAATCTAGACGTGCAATAAAAGTTTTTTTATATAGTACAACAATAATTATCATATTATTATATCAGCCGTTAGTGTCCCACTGCTGGGCAAAGGCCTCCCCCCAATCTTTCCAGACCTCGCGATCTTGAGCGATTTTGTTCCAATCTGCAAGGAACTTGTCCAGTTCGTCCCGCCATCTCCGTTTCGGTCTGCCGCGTCGCCTTCTAGCTGGGTCGGGGCGCCACTCGGTGGCCACCTTCGCCCACAGCTCACTAGGCATGCGGCAGACATGTCCAGCCCAATCCCACTTCAGCTTAGCGGCCTTAGAAGCTACGTCGACGATTTGGGTTTTTGAGCGTAGATCGGTGTTTCGGATCCTGTCCGTTCGTTTTACACCCAAGATGCTACGCTCCATTGCGCGTTGACAGACTTTGAGCTTGGATTTGAGAATGTTAGTTAGGGACCATGTTTGCGCACCATATGTCAGAACGGGGAGGATGCATACGTCCATTAGCTTTCGCTTAAGGGATATAGGAAGCTCTCCAACAATAATAGTATCTAATAATATAGTACATTTATTATTAGTACGGGTAGACTCACCGTCTACCACGACTGTGTGTAAACCTGTCGAAACCTCGGGAAAAATAGGTTAATATTAACGCGATAAATACCCGTTTAATACTATTTTATTAATGTGTTCAGATCGCGTCAGTTTAAAAACATAATATAGTACCTACTATGTTGTGCAGAACCAACTTAGCGTGGGAAAAGGGTAAGAAGAAGAAGAAGAAGAAGAGTTTACCTTAGTATCATTTTGCACTATGTTGGGCCGATACTTAAGTATTTGGCTCAACTTAATGCTACTAGGGACATAATTAATACTTAATATAGTACATGATATAGAACATATTATAATACATACATAGTCCAGGTCAAGAGTACCCTAAACCGACGCGCACGAAGAATGTAATGAGAGTGAATGAAGCAAGAGGTATGTCAGGGTCGTAGCAAGTGGAGATCCGTGGTCTCTGCCTACCCCGTCGGGAAACAGGCGGGGTTTTATGTACCTATCTATTATGTAATCCTGAAATATTACTCCATTTAATTATGGTCGAAACCAATTTTCAAACTAATCACACCACCTTAATTTTTTTTTAAATATTACAGAATCGAGCCCCTGATAAACCCGCTACTGCAAGATGCGAAGCCTTACTTGATACCACACCACAAAGGAAGAAAAAGAATGCACCTAGGTACGTCGCAAAACGTGACTTAACTCGTTGGTATAAGATACAAAATCATAAATCATGATGACTTAGATACACTTAGCATCATTTTTAACATGTGGAATACTTGTTTTTAACCTCTGACACAAAAACAACGGGGTGTTATAAGTTTGACGTGTCTGTCTGTCTGTCTATGTGTCTGTCTGTCTGTGGCATCGTAGCTCCCGAACTCATGAACCGATTTTGATTTTGTTTGTTTTGTTTGAAAGGTGAATTAGTCGGGAGTGTTCTTAGCTATGTTTGATCGAAATCGGTCCAAGATGGCCGCAACAAAATGGCGGACAAGATTCAATGACTTTTTCTACTCGAAAAATTTTGTGCGCAATGCCAGTGCTCTTAAACGGTGAAGGAAAACTTCGTGAGGAAACCGGCATACTCTGTAACTAAAAATTCGAATGTGTCATAGGTTAGTATTCTTGTAAGCGGTGATGGGCTTGCAACAATCACTGCAAAATATGGCCAAATGGATGTTTGGAAGTGCCTCTGATTACCCTCTTCAGATATCCTCAAAGATTTAAGTAACTAAAGATCTAAGGAGACAGCTACCGAGCCCGGGGATTACAGTCGTGATCATATTTTATATTATTATTATTTGTTTTTGTTCTTAGTTATGTTTGATCGAAATCGGGTCAAGATGGCCGCCACAAAATGGCGGACAAAATTTGTGGGGGTTTTTTACGTATGGTACCTTCTATTATTTTCAGAATCAAAATCCTGACTGAAAACGCACAGCCTAAACTGATGGTTGTAGAAACTTGCAGGGTTTTTTTGTTTGCAATTCAAACAAAATCCCTTTTTGTGACGCTTTTTTATGGTTATAGAATTTTATTCTCAACTAGCTTCTGCACGCGGCGTCGCCCGCGAAGTACCTACATAAAATATAGCCTATGTTCATCCTGAAAGTTCATTCTACACATTGGTGAAAGAATTTTTCAAATCGGTTCAGTAGTTTCGGAGCCTATTCATTTCAAACAAACAAACAAACAAACAAACAAACAATCAAAGTTTTCCTCTTTATAATATTAGTATAGAAAAGACAATTTACATTATCACTTACATGAGAACAGAACTGTGAAATAAATAAGCTAATTGTAGGTCGTCGTCTTAACTTAGGTAGTTAAGGTATATAAATTAAGTAAATTTGGTAGGTAGACATGATTCAAGGTAGATAGTTAGAATAATTAGGTATACCTACTCGCTCCATCATTCAGCCTAGAGTTCATTAAATAAAGTTTTCAAATACCTAAACTTTTTCCCTAATTTAACTTGTATACGTTGGTGTTATCTTCCAGAGTTAAAGGATACGATGGTCCGCGTCGGAGCTGACCTGAAGCAGAAGCTGGTGGAATCTCTCCGCACCACCTGGAACAAGTGGAAGGCCACCCCCCCTCCCGATGGACAGCTGGAGAAGGTATCTTGGACACATCAGACACGTACAAAGTCCCGGGACACCCTGGAAACTAGCGTCTAAACGAATGATTGAATGAACGAACGAACGAATGGTTTCATTGATGAATTAATTAATGAACGAAAATATAGTTTAATTAATTAACGAACCAACGGACGAACAAACGAACCAACGGTTTAATGAGTGAGTGTATGAACGAACGAATGAATGAATGAAATTTTCGTATTATATTTGGAGAAACACAATAAAAAGACCAAATCAACGAAACAATAATATAATATTAAAATATTTTATTAGGTAATATGTTATTGTATTATTATAAGCACAGTAACTTCCGCCCACGGCTTCGCCCGCGTGGTAACTTGAAAAACAAATCTATCCCACGGGAACCGTACATTTTCCGGAATAAAAAGTAGCCTATGTGCTATTCCAGACTATAATCTATATCTGTTCCAAATTTCATCCAGATCCGATCATTTCAGCGTGAACGAGTAACAAACATACATCCATACATACATTCTTACAAACTTTCGCGTTTATAATATAATAATAATATAATATATGATCACGACTGTAATCCCCAGGATCGGTAGATATCTCCTCAGATCTTTAGTTACTTAGATCTTTGAGGATATCTAAAGAGGGTAGTCAGAGGCAAGTCCAAACATGACATTTGGTACATGCCCACATTTTGCACAGTAGTTAGTATTCCGTACGTGACAGGTTGCAAGCCCATCGCCGCTTATAAGAATACTAACCTATGACACATACCTTCGAATTTTTGGTTCTAGGGTATGCCGGTTTCCTCACGATGTTTTCCTTCACCGTTTAAGAGCACTGGCATTGCGCACATAAATTTTTCGAGTGGAAAAACTCATTGGTGCACGACCAGGTTTGAACCCACGACCTTCGGATCGTGAGGCAGGGGTGCTACCACTACACCACCAGCGCTCTTAATATTAGTAGGATTATTATGGATCAGTGAACATCAGAATCACGCGTCTTTCCTTGCAGGTTGTGGAGGAGGAAATGGAGAAGGAACAACTATGTAGCGACGCTAAGGAGGAGCAGATCAATGCTGAATTGGTAAGTCACTCCCACGATGTTTTCCTTCACCATTTTAAGTCTGTTCAGGGTATCTACACCACAAATTAACAACGATATAAATATATTTTGATCTATCTTCCGTCTGCGGCTTCGTCTGCTAGGTACCTACATAAAATATAGCCTACTAGCTTCCGCCCGCGGCTTCGCCCGCTTTATACCTTGAAAAACAAAAACTTATATCCCACGGAAACCATTCATTTTTCCGGGATAAAAAGTAGCCTATGTGTTATTCCAGACCATAATCTATATCTGTGCCAAATTTCATTCGGATCCGTTCAGCCGTTTTAGCGTGAAAGAGTAACAAACATACATCCATCCATCCATCCATACATACATTCTTACAAACTTTCACGTTTATAATATTAGTAGGATATTCATCCTGAAAGTTCATTCTAGACATTGGTGAAAGAATTTTTCAAATCGGCCCAGTAGTTTTAGAGGTATCCTACAAACAAAAAAAACAAATAAATGAACAAACTATCTATTTTTTATATTAGTTTAGAATTTTAGATCAGTGGTTCTTAACCTTTTAATGATGAGGGACTGTTTGTCAAAATTTCGGTCTTTCCATGGACCACCAACAGTTTAAGAAGTAATGGTTTGACGACCTCTGTGGCGCAGCGGGCGAGAGTCCGCCTGCGACGCTAGAGGTTGCGGGTTCGATTCCCGCCTCGGAACAAATTTGTGTACGATCTGCAGAAATTTGTTCCGTTGGTCTGGGTGTTTTCTATGTATAATAAAAATATATCTATCTATGTATATAATGTATTAAATATATATCCCATCAAAATATCAGTTATCTGTACCCATAACACAAGCTTTGAGTAGCTTACTTTGGGGCTAGATGATGCTGTGTGGATTGTCCAGCATTATTTATTTTATTTTTATTTTAATGGTGGTGATTTGACGCTATAAGAAGAAACGGTCGCCCATCATAGTTCACGTTGCAGACAACACCAGAGATGCTGGGTAAGCTGAACGACGGGCGGCGGATCGACTACGTATTGCAAGAGGCGCCGCTGGAAATGATCAATGAATATCTCTTCGCTATGAGCAGCCATGTTGGATACTGGTAAATAGAATATCTCTTTGCTATGAGCCATGTTGGATACGGGTAAATAGAATATCTGTTAGATATGAGCCATGTTGGGTACTGGTAAATAGAACATCTCTTTGCTATGAGCCATGTTGGTCACTGGTTAATAAAACATCTGTTAGATATGGGCCATGTTGGACACTGCAGTATGAGCAGCCATGTTGGATACTGGTTAATGGAATATCTCTTTGCTATGAGCCATGTTGGGTCCTGGTAAATAAAATATCTCTTTGCTATGAGCCATGTTGGATACTGGTGAATAGAATATCTCTTTGCTATTAGCTATGTTGGGTACTGGTAAATAGAATATCTCTTTGCTATGAGCCATCTTGGGTACTAGTATTGGTAATAGAACTGAGCTATGTTGAACATTGGTAAATTAAATATGTCTTTGCTATGAGCCATGTTGGATACTGCTGATAAAATATATCTTTGTTATGAGCCATGTTGGGTACTGGTAAATATAAAATCTCTTTTCTATGAGCCATGTTGGGTACTGGTAAATAGAATATCTCTTCGCTATGAGCAGTATGTTGGATACTGGTAAATAGAATATATTATCTCTTTGCTATGAGCCATGTTGGATACTAGTGAATAGAATATCTTTTAACTTTAAGCCATGTTGGGCACTGGTCAATAAAACATCTGTTAGCTATGAGCCACATTAAATACTGCGCTATTAGCAACCATGTTGGGTCATCATCATCATCATCTTCTTGCCCTTATCCCACTAGGTGGGGTCGGCACAACAGGTTCTCTTCCTCCACTCTCCCCTATCATCCGTCATCTCAGTACTCACTCCCTTCTTACACATATCGTCTTTCACACAGTCCATCCATCTTTTCTTAGCTCTATTCTTGTATCCATCCACATTCAAATCCATCACCCTTCTTGTGACATGATGATGATGATTAGCTTTGTATGTTATCCAGGGAATCTGAGGATACGATGCTGCTAATGCTGCGTGAGATCTACTCCTCACTGGGAGTCCAGCCCGACTGCACGGTGCCCCAGCAGAGCATGACGATCACCAAGACGAAACTGGTAAATAATATATCACGACTGTTATCCCCAGGCTCGGTAGATATCTCCTCAGATCTTTAGTTACTTAGATCTTTGAGGATATCTAAAGGGGGTAGTCAAAGGCACGTCCAAACATGACATTTGGTAC
Source organism: Cosmorhoe ocellata (assembly GCA_963675405.1). Lineage (NCBI taxonomy): Eukaryota > Metazoa > Arthropoda > Insecta > Lepidoptera > Geometridae > Cosmorhoe > Cosmorhoe ocellata. Next base: position 4,008,842 of record OY776273.1, read on the forward strand.
ATGCCCACATTTTGCACAGTAGTTAGTATTCCGTACGTGACAGGTTGCAAGCCCATCGCCGCTTATAAGAATACTAACCTATGACACATACCTTCGAATTTTAGGTTCTAGGGTATGCCGGTTTCCTCACGATGTTTTCCTTCACCGTTTAAGAGCACTGGCATTGCGCACATAAATTTTTCGAATGGAAAAACTCATTGCACGACCAGGTTTGAACCCACGACCTTCGGATCGTGAGGCAGGGGTGCTACCACTACACCACCAGCGCTCTTAAACTGGTAAACACAGACATTTATTTATTTATTTAACACTAATTTGACATAGATGAATGGACGAAGAAATATCAGTACGTCTACCATGAGTTGTCACATTTAGATCGGCTGACGTTACTACAGTAGTAATAGTACGTTACTATGACATCTGTCAAAATTGTTACTCATGGTACCAAATTCTAAGCAAATTAATGAGCGCAAACTACAGTCGCTGTAGTACGCTGTGACGTAGGATAGTTAACTACATGACGTTTTAGTACCCAACTATCGATTTAAATAGTGTAATATATTAGTATGTTGCTTTTCAGCTAGTTCAAATCAATACAATATTGAAACAAGGTTTATTATAAATTTGAAGTGGTAAGATAATTAATCTACACGTGTATCTACTTGAAATTCATTAATACCTTCATATCGTACATAATTATAAAATGACAAGGGTAAAATGAGTAGGTACTATTCCACTTAAAATAAGGAAACTAAAACCTTTCTACTATCTCATACTAAATGTATGGGAGTGATTAATGTATTTTTTTTGGATATTTCTCGTTTTATTTTTAAAAAGTTATTAATGTCATTTTACTCATTAGGTAAAGTACTTTCGATATCAGTTTAAAGTTTTTTGATATCTGCAATAGTTACGGAATAATCGCCTGTGCACACTTAACGATTACACCCTGTATAGTGTAGGTAGATTGTGAAAACTCATGTAGGTCTACCATGAGTTTTCACAATCTACACTCGCTAGCGACTGTAGTTATAAAAATGTATGAAAACTTGGTACAGCGCCTCTAGCGGATAGTTGGGTACTAAAACCTCACGTAGTTAACTATCCTACGTCACAGCGTACTACAGCGACTGTAGTTTGCGCTTCATTCATTTGCTTAGAATTTGGTACCATGAGTAACAATTTTGACAGATGTCATAGTAACGTACTATTACTACTGTAGTAACGTCAGCCGATCTAAATGTGACAACTCATGGTAGACGTACTGTAGGTCTACCATGAGTTGTCACATTTAGATTAGCTGACGTTACTACAGTAGTAATAGTACGTTACTATGACATTTGTCAAAACTGTTACTCATGGTACCAAATTGTAAGCAAATTATGAGCGCAAACTACAGTCGCTGTAGTACGCTGTGACGTAGGATAGTTAACTACGTGAGGTTTTAGTACCCAACTATCCGCTAGAGGCGCTGTAGGCAAGTTTTCATACATTTTTTTAACTACAGTCGCTAGCGAGTGTAGATTGTGAAAACTCATGGTAGACCTACTGAACCTTAAAAAAACCTATAAAATTTTAGCCCTTTCAGCCTTTTTAATATCCTTTAATTTATTTTATTTATTTAGGTGTTCGAAATGACTACCTTAAAGATTTAAGTAACTAGATATAGGTGGTAATTCGGTTGTTTTGCAGACTAACTTAAAAAATGCTACCATAGGTACGATCTTATTTGGCTTACTATAAAGACTAAAATAGCGTAACATTTTTGAATGACAGTTTTAAAAAGATCTAAAATTGACATAATCATTCTAATTAATTTAATTTTCCACCATTTTCACGTAGCTTTAGTCAACACCAATTTACATGGCTTCTAAAATAAGCTGAAACACGTCAATCATACGTCAGTTTAGTCAAATTTAGAATTGTAATTTAAAATGTTTACGCTAATTTAGTATTTGATGTGAACAAAATAAGGTCGCGTTTATTTCAGCATTTTTTTTAGTTAGTTTTAGTTAGTCCGCGGTACAAAGGAATCACCACCATTTTGACTCCTTTCTTAATAATAATACATGATAAGTTTTAACTATAATCCTTTTTTACAGGACGAAGCGACGATAGTCAACGAAAAAGGTAAATATTATTAATTATTTCTTCTTCTTTTGGTCGATTCATTATGTAAGCTGTGCCACGAGTGCGGCTAGTCAGCTATTTACATATGTATTTGTATATTATGTCGAATAGTAGAAAAAATATTACTAATTATTATCTATGGTTCAAATTATTAGTAGTACTACTTAGTAGTAGGCGACCTCAGTGGCGTGGCGGGCAAGAGTCCGCCTGCGACGCAAGAGGTTGCGGGTTCGATTCCCAGCGCGGGACAAATGTTTGCATTATTTTCAGATATTTGTCTCGGGTCTGGGTGTTTTCTATGTATAATACGTATGTATTTACAAAAAAAAGTATATCTATGTAGTTTATCAGTCATGTGGTTACCATAATACAAGCTCTGCTTAGTTTGGGGCTACATGATGCTGTGTGATAGTGTCCAGCATTATTTATTTATTATTAATAATAATAATAATATATGATCACGACTGTAATCCCCAGGATCGGTAGATATCTCGTCAGATCTTTAGTTAATTAGATCTTTGAGGATATCTAAAGAGGGTAGTCAGAGGCAAGTCCAAACATGACATTTGGTACATGCCCACATTTTGCACAGTAGTTAGTTTTTATTTATTATTTATATAGATATTTCTTTTACAGAGAATCCATCGACGAGCCGTGGTGGCACATGAATATTATGTATTTAATGTAAAATAATAATAAATAGGATATTTATTTATAAAAAATAGTTTTCAATGTAAAATTTTGATAGAAATCATTCGTCGTCCCAACTTACAAAAACAAACCCTCACACGACTGTAATCCCCAGGCTCGGTAGATATCTCCTCAGATCTTTGAGGATATCTAAAAGAGTCAGAGGCACGTCCGAACATGATATTTATGACACATGCCCACATTTTGCACAGTAGTTAGTATTCCGTACGTGACAGATTGCAAGCCCATCGCCTTTACTTTTATACATACAGACAAATATACATACATTCATACATAAAATCCCGCCTGTTTCCCGACGGGGTAGGCAGAGACCACGGATCTCCACTTGCTAAGATCCTGACACCTCTTGCTTCATTCACTCTTATTTCACATTACATTCTCCATACATGCGCGTCGGTTTAGGGTACTTTTGACCTGGGGCCTCACCACGAATTAATAATACATTACCGAATTAATATTACATTGTTATTTCGTACCATGACCTTTGCAAATTGTATTGAAGTAGTGTCACTTCAAGCTTCAAACGTGACGTTTCTAAAACGGAATCGTTCTGGAAGACTTCGTGGTAAGGCCCCTGGCCTTTCTACATTAATACATAATAACCTAATTCATAACTAGCTTCTGTCCACGGCTTCGCCCGCGTGGTACCTTGAAAAACAAAACAAATCTATCCCACGGGAACCGTACATTTTTCCGGGATAAAAAGTAGCCTATTTGCTATTCCAGATTATAATCTATAGCTGTGCAAAATTTATCCAGATCCGTTCAACCTTTTCAGCGTGAAAGAGTAACAAACATACATCCAAACATACTTAGAATCTTTCGCATTTATAATATTTGTAGGATAACTCTGTGTATAATTTTCACTGCAAATAAATATATTTATCTTTATACATATTACCGAGTGATTTCTATCAACATCTATATTTATATACATACAATAGTTGTAAATGGGTGTATTTTCATACAAACGTGTGATACAGTTGATCTTGGTGAGAGTAAGGTAAAGAATTCAAAGAATTGCTTTTGCGGACGAGCGGGTGGTGCACGCGACTCCATTTGTTTAGAATTTAGATAATCACACATTAAATAAAAAAATCTAAAACTGAAAGTAATTGAAAAAAGCTTTTTACAGACGCCAAATTGGATTTTTTGACATTTTATATAGCCTATGTCAGTCTTGTGATATAGACGAACCCAACAACACATCATTTGTCAAAATCCGTTCAGCCGCTTGGGCTACAGCGACAGCCAAAGGAACACACAGACATACACAAACACATTATACACCGTGAAATTTTAATGGTTGTTTTCCCGCAGCGAAAAGGTTTTGTCTTGGTAATACATTCGTTGTATAAACTTTAATTCGAAAGCGACCACGAACCAATAGTAATTCATCCCGATACCTACGCGAAGGCGGCCGGCGGCGCGTGCGATTCGAATAGTACCTACAAGTTACGTCTAATGTTACTATCGTTCCTCACGTTTTTGAGTTGATGAATATTTTTTAAATTATTTTAAAGCAAAAATATCTTTATTTTTTTACTTTTACTCTATGTTTCGAAAGTTCTCCTTATGGCAAGTTGTTCTGCCGCGGGAAAACAACAGTTAAAATTTCACGATGTATATACCTGTACCTTCCTTCGAAATCGTGTCTAAAATAGTTTCTAACAACCGCCTTTTTTGGATTTTTTGTCATTTTGTGTACAACTGAGAATGGTGACTTTTAAATCGTTGTAGATCCTAAAAGGTCATTAAAAATGAAAAACTATTAAAGAAACCTTAAAATGATTTTTCAATACCTATTCAATGATACCCCACTTAACATAGTTCGCGAATTTTCATTATTTTCTTTCTCACATTATGGCGCCTGATTTTTTTAATCTTTATTAACTAACTTGCCTATTCGCTACAAGATTAAGGGGCTAATATAAAAAAATACAATACAAAAATAACTACTCATCATCTTCCTGCCCTTTTCCCACGTTATGTGGTCGGCACAACATGTGATCTTCCATCTCTCTCTATCATTCGTCATCTCAATACTCACTCCATTCTTACTCATATCATCTTTCACACAGTCCATCCATCTTTCCTTTCGCCTGCCTCTACCCCTATATCCATCCACATTCATTATCTAGAATCACTTCACGTATTAAAAAAAATAATATTGCCCAACTGTGGGACGAAAAAGGTAAAAAAAATTACATACCTTATATTGGGCGTCTGGTTAAAATATCTTTATTGACTATTCGCTATATGCGGCTTATTTAAAAATAATGCAATTTATATAAAACAAAAAACAAATTAAAATCAATTACATCTTAAAAACTAAAAAATAAAGAAACCTACCTACCTAATAGTAGCGTCTGGTTATTTTCATTGAATTGAATTTTGATTACCATCATGCAGTGAACGGATAAAAAACATGGAAGCATACTTGTAAATATCCGCGAAACTTGACACAAAATTTCACACATCGAAACTTCTTTGTGGATTTACCAAAAGTTGATGAAATGTCGACTTTACTCCCTCGGTGTTTGGGTTTAAACTGCCGTGTAACGTGTTTTACATAGAATACATAGGTTATTCTACATAGAATACTTGTTTTATACCTCAGTGTAAACGTGGGATTAACGCCATTAATTGCTTCAGATTGAGCAGCTGTTGCGCAACAAATTACCTTTAAACAAACCTACAGATATATATCACTCGTTTGTATTGAAATAGTGGTGATGAGAGATTGAGAATATTTTACACCGTTATTTTTCACTCCTAAGATAGAATTTACAAACTGGGGTCTTACCACGAGATCTTAAAAACCATAATGTTTCAAAAACGTCTCATTTCTAGCTTGAAGTAACACTACTTCAATATAATTTATTGGTCATGGTACGAAATATCAAAGTTATATTACTTTGATATTGCACGAAGAGTTTGTGGAAAGGCCTCGGTACGTCTACCATGAGTTGTCACATTTAGATTGGCTGACGTTACTACAGTAGTAATAGTACGTTACTATGACATCTGTCAAAATACTTATTTACTCATGGTACCAAATTCTAAGTAAATTAATGAGCGCAAACTACAGTCGCTGTAGTACTGTGACGTAGAATAGTTAACTACGTGACGTTTTAGTACCCAACTATCCGCTAGAGGCGCTGTACAAGTTTTCATACAATTTTTAACTACAGTCGCTAGCGAGTGTAGATTGTGAAAACTCACGGTAGACCTACAGGTCCACTTAAAGCTGTAAATGATCTAGAATAAATATACCAAGGCCTGTTTATTAACAGTTATCAGTAGGAAGACCAGCAAAAAACAAATAGTTGATCATATTATTTTCTCAGTTACTTATGAAAATCTAGATTAGGTGCAAAAGCTTGTTTACGTGTATTCCCGTTGGCCCCTGCGGGCTCTGTATCCCCGTCTAAAAAGGACAGCGGTACCTTAATTAAATATTTAAAATTACTTCCCGTTGTCCCCGTTAATACAATTCAATTATATATGTAAAAAATATTTCCCGCTGTCCCCGTTTTTCCGTGTATACCCGGTGTCCCCGGACTCTGTGTCCCCGTCTAAGAAGCAGGAAGACCAGCAAAAAACAAGTAGTTGATAGTATTGTTTAGTTTGACTGTTTTTGAAAATGTTGTTTCTTTCAGGTTAGTACCTAAATACTATCATTTTTTTTGTAAACTTGTGTAAATAGCAATTATTTTTAACTCCCCAATAAATTGTTGTTTATTTCTATTTTTTGTTGTATTTAAGACGTTCGTTATAGTAACACAGTGTCTATTTGCCACATTTACTTCACAATGGGTCAAGTGCTTCTGTTCCCAATTGCCCCGTGACCCCTAACAGTGGTGCGATTTTCCTCAATTTGATAATTTACCGTTATTTTAAAAACATTTTATTTTGATTTTAGAGCTCATCTTTCAAGCTGATAGCATGACGATGAAGCAATAAAAGATTGGTTGATAATAAGTTATTTCACGAAGGATACATTTAAGTTAACCAATATTTTACGAGATAAACAAAATTGTTTGTTGCGAGCAATGACGAATAGTGAGAACAATGACGAAATCGTTGAGGAGAATCGCCTGGTGCATACGGGAAAATCATACATAATTTCAATATAAACAAAACAGTTGATATAAAATGTATAATATTAACTAACGGTTGTAAAGGAATTAAAGTTTATATTTTAATACTTTCCATATGTTTTATTTTATAGAGTTACCTACAGCTTCTTATTACACCTTGGGTTATATTATTGAAGTTTTAGTAGGGATCCCTAATTTTTCTAGTACGAGTAATAAATATAGCCTTACTCAGGGATAATGCATGCGACTGGCCTCATAGCTCAGTTGGTAGTAGCTCTGCCTGCTGCGCTGCAGGTTGTGGGTTCGATCCCCAAACATTTGTGTGATGAACACAGATGTTTGTTCTGTGTCTGGGTGTTATTATGTATTCTATGTATGTATTTACAAAAAAAAGAAAATTATTTAATTAATCTATCAACCATCTGTTCATAGTACAAGCTTTGCTTAGTTTGGGGCTAGATGGCGTTGTGTGAACTGTCCACCAATATTTATTTATTATTAATTTATTTATTTATAATGTTTAAATTCAAAGTAGTGTCTGAGATTAGCGCGTTCAAACAAACAAACAAACTCTTCAGATTTTTATTATTTGTATAGATTTAAAACTAATACTCACAAGTCTGTAATCCCCAGGCTCGGTAGATATCTCCTCAGATCTTAGATCTTTGAGGATATCTAAAGACAGTAGTCAGAAGTACGTCCAAAGATATTTGGCACATGGCTACATTTATTCAAAAATGTAATTAAACAGAAAATGTCTCGTAAAGCTTATTATAGAATATCAGAGTACTTAGATGACAAAAAAGCTTGGGACGAATCAGCTCCAACTCTGCTAGGTGTCCCTAACAATGTTAACAAGGATCATACAAAGCGCTAGGCCCAGCGAGTTTCTTGTCAGTTCTCCTCGGACTGGGGATAGGACTGGAATTGGCACCTAGACTCACCTAGTATGTAAGACGATTTAAAATGATCCCTGTGTTTTAATTGAATAAATAATTATGATTTGATTTGATTTATTACTTTTAAATTTTAATATTCATCGTATCGTCTTGATATTTTCATGGGCGTCAAAAATGAAAACACACAATATAGGAACAGTGCAAATAAAAGCGTCACGCACAAGCTCACACTTAGTTTCACAATTATTTCATGACAAAAACACAGAACCTCCGGTTTATCATATTTAACGAGCTTTTCAACATTTTTAGGGGCCATTGTATTCTGTCTCACTTTCGCCCTCATAATTCTTCGTTTCGGTTTGATTATATCCTTATTTTTTGTTATAAAAGCTCCATCCATATCAATTTTATACCAAGATTTGTGCTTGTCGAAATCTGTGTGCGAATTTCGTGTGTTTGATTCAATATGGCTACAATCCATCTATTGTGGAAAAGTGGGAATTAACTTAGTTCACTGAAAATTTTGTTGTTGTTTGACTCAGAGTTTGGACATTAGCATTGATAGAAGATTATTTGACAGAAGTTTTAAGACTAGAAAAAGGTTTTGTTTTGTACCTACCTACTAGAAATAGGTTAGATATTATAAGTATAGATTTTACATAGGTAGAAACAAAAAAAAACACAAAACTTGATCACGACTTTAATCTCCAGGCATTATCATTATTATTTGGCATATGCCTAAATTTTGCACATTAGTTATGAATAGGCAATGAAAACAGAATTCAATGTAGCATTACAGTGAAATAAAAACAAACTATTGAACCGATATTGATGAAATTTCCTTGAGACTAACCAGAAAGTGTACTCTTTTACAGAAAAAAAATATCCTCAAAGACCTAAAAGTAACTAGAGAAACTTATCTCAGGAGATGTCTACCGAGCCTGGGGATTACAGGTGTGATGAAGTTTGTTTGTTTATTAATGCCGTCTGAAAATTATTTCGAAATAAAACAATGTTTTAGTAAGTATATTTTAATGAAAATTCCATAAGAAACAAAATAAATGCTAATTTGAGACCGAAAGCTTGCCGATACATTTCAACTCCAAGATTACAAACCAATATTTTTTTCTACAATAATTTATGTTAGGTACACACCCTGAACTTTAAATTTCACTCAAAAGGGTTACATTTTTTAAACTTAACTAATCTTATTACTTTAAAAGTTAAAACAATGGTGGTATTTCTGTTCTTCCACAGACTAACATGAAATAATGTTAAAAGAGGTACGACCTTATTTTGTTCAATAGAAATACCAAATTAGCGTAACATTTCTAAATTACAGTTTTTTATGAGCTTTAATTGACATTTTGGTCTAAATTTAATGTATTTTCCAATTTGCTGTAGCTTTAGTCAACATTTCATATACCTAAAAATTGTATTGATGTAGTGTTACTTCAAGGAAACTACAAGCTCTTACAAACCATCGTGTTTCAGAAACGTCACATTTCAAGCTTGAAGTAACACTACTTCCATACAATTTGTATACGTCACGATATGAAATATCTAAGTAATATTACTTTGATATTGTCCGAAGAGCTTATGATAAGGCCTTTAAAATGTTTACGCTAATGTAGTCTTTGAGGCGAACAAAATAAGATCGTGTGTCGGGAACAAGAAAATTATCACCAATCATCTCTTTATTACTATTTGATCCAACATATGTAGAAGTAAAATTTACACTTTTAATTATTCGGTTTTCATGTAGCCCATGTAATTTCTATTTTGGATCAATTTGTAAGTCTTAACTTCAAAATATCGATATTAATAACAAAATAACTAGAAACTATATTATAGTACTTATAATGTATGAAATAAAAAAACTCAAAATAATTCAACCTTATAACTAAATCTCCAGATATTCCAATACATGCCTCTGACTACCCCTAGTTTCATAAGAGTCGACTAACTTTAGCAACTGAGTTTTAGGCCGCCCTGAGGCCCCCTTTCATGGCCTAGCGACTTTTGAAAGCCGCAACAACCGAAGCACGGAAGCTGCCACTGGCGGTCACCCACCCTAGTACAGACCTCGCATAACGTGGCTCACAAGGTTAGCCCAAGATCTGATTCCTATCTGGCTCAACGTGTTAATGCAGCCAGCGTCTTGGGGAGACTTCCCTCTGGCTATCTATAGATAATGTGAAACGATCCTTAGATATCTCAAGTGATCCAGATCACTGTCAGATGGAAGCGTTCTCAAGACGTTGTAGGCATTATAACATTGAATGGCAATGTTGATATATTAAGCCAAATAGTATTCATGTATTTCATATAATATACATAATAACGAATAAAATATACATTATAGCTCAGTATAACCCCAGATCATAATATGTATTAATATATAACTAAGATATCTAAGGACCGTTGCAAGCGATCTTTAGATAGCTATTTGACTCAACATAATCAGCATAATATGTATATTAAGATTGATTTATTTATACTGTGTTGTGCACATATTACAAAAATGACAAAAGGGTGGGGGGGGGGGGGTTTAATGCCTAGGGGGCATTTTCTACCAGCCAACCCTGCCTAGATCTGTAGTTATTAAGAGAAGTATGTATAAGTAACTTTTCTTTTACAAGGAAAACCTATTATTGCACAAATTTAAGTACAATATAAGTATACATACAACTTATACTCGTATAACTAAAGCTGCGACCAAACTGACTACTAAGTCACTCGCGCTTGTTTGTATATAGCTTTATTGAATACACATATATATTTTATATTTTCTTATATAGCAGAAAATATAACACAAACAAGAGTAAATATAATTCTTATGGTATCACTATTTCGCCGAACCAGTGTCGTAAGAGGGTGACAGTACATATCGGTTTCCTCACGATGTTTTTCAACACCGTTTGAGAGTACCTACACAGGTCATAGATTTTATAAATAAAAAAAATGTATGGGTTTCAACCCACGACTTTAGAAAAGTAAGTCCTCAGCATGTAGACAGCGTCTCTCTGCGGAAGAGTAGACAAAGTGACATTTGTGACGGCAAAGGTGACATCTTTGTTTGGATTCATCAAAGGGCTTAATCTCTAATGAATGACACTTTGTCTTCTCTTTTGTAATTTCCGATCTTTGTCGTCGCAAATTTCACTTTGTCTTCTCTTCCATAGTTTCCGACTTATGTCGTCACAAAAGAAACTTTGTCGTCTCTCCTGTAATTTCCAACTTTTGATGACAAAAATCACTTTGTCTCCTCTCCTATAATTTCCAACTTTTGTTGTGACAAAAGCCACTTTGTCTTCTATGGTTTCCGACTTTTATTGTCACAAATGACACTGTCTTCTTTCCTGTAGTTTCCGACTTTGTCGTCACAAAATATATCTATTTGTCCTCTCTCCTGTAATTTCCAACTTTTTTAATGACAAATATCACTTTGTCTTCTCTTCTGTATAGAGATTTAGAGAAACGCTGTCTATTATTCTCATGCTACACCCAAAGTGAAAGAAATACTGACACGATAAGTAGGTATATTAAAAAATATTATTATTTTGTTCTTTATTAAGTGAAATTACTTTATAACATCGAATTTAACATTTCGGATCAGGAGGTTTTGGAAGCTAAACGTTCTTGGTTGCACATCGACTGCAATATAAAATGCTCGGACAGCAAAACGTCCTCAATTTAAAATGGTTTGAAAGCTAAATGGTATTTCCAATAGTTAGTTACCTAGTCATAATGTCTTTGAATCAATTTGACCATTACGGAAAAACAACCAAGGAGCAGGTCGTCCTGATTTCAGAAAGTATTTAGTACAGCTGGCCTTCAAATCAAAATAAATTTATCGCATTTGAAAGCTTCATAATAAAACCTCTTTAGAATAATTATCTTGAGTATTACGATTAAGTATGATTGTTATTGTTATTTATTATTATTATTATTTTCCGTATTACCCGTATTTACTGGTAAAAAGTATTTATTTATTTTTTTATACCTTCAGTATCACGTATTCTCGAAAGAGGATTTAGGCAGACCGGATTTAAACATGTCTGGCATAGGTACATTTCAAATTGCGGACATTTGAGAGTTACTCCTGACGTTTTAAAATACATACGTTCAGTAAATAAGGACAATTTACTCTCATGACGTTTTACATTGCGAATATTCAATAATAAAGACTTTGTGCTCTGAGAACTAGCAGTCATTTTAAATTGAGGACGTTTTGCTGTCAGAGCATTTTATAGTACAGTCGATGTGCACCCAAGAACGTTTAGCTTCCAAAACCTCCTGATCCGAAATGGAATTTAAATGGGATTTTTTCTCGTAAATCCTATTGAAAGACGATAAGGTCGGGACTACACCAAAGCAAAGATGTGTGCGGTGTGCTGTGCGTTTCACACATTTCTACTGGTTGTTTAAAAAACACAACCCAACACAACACAATACTATTGGTTGTTTAAAAAACATCTCTCCGCTCGTATCGTCTCCGCTTTGGTGGAGTCTCGGCCTTACAACCCGGTCACATTATCTCGAGACATGGCGTCGATAACGTCACGTCGCTCTCTCACACTCTGGCGCGCTAGCCGTACGGAGGTGAAAGGAGAACGGGGCGGGAGGTTCGCATTCCAGCGAGGTCTCGAGATAATGTGACCGGGTTGTAGAAGCATGCATAACGTTTCATTCGAAGCACAGCGAAGCGCTCGCGTACGACACGGACGAGTCTTGCATCGTCATACACTGAGAGGACTGCGCGTACTTCAGAAACTTAAGAGACATCTTTGGGGCAGTCGACTGCGTTTGGAGTTTAGCTATGGCCTGGAAAAACAATCATAATAAAGATATACTGACTTCATTTATAGCTGCAAGTAGTTGGTGTGCATAAATATTAAGGCCCAGCATTTTGAAAATTGCAAGTATTGCAACCCTAATCATTCTATTACCGCTTAAAAGATTACATTGAAACTGAACTACACGATACTCAAGGATATAATTGATAAATCAACCGGAGCTAAAACACGAATTAGTTAGAAAACCTTGGTTAAAAATCATGTCAAAAACACCTCTGAAAATTCTGAAATTCCCTAATTTATCCAGAACAGTAAAGTATTTTGAATTTCTATTTCACATGAATATTAATCAGTTCATTTGAAACAAATCAACCCAGCCCTTTTTTTGAAATAAGGTATTTACTTGAACATATTTGTGTTTTTTATAAATTGTCGCTTTCGTTAAAATAATTCAGAGCAGCCATATTATCATGTCGCACTCTACTTACTTGTCATTTGGGTATTTCGCTTCGTGCTATGTCTGATTCCGCGGAGATCCGCGTTGCTATACGGACCTATGTCACTTTTTTTTGTAACTTTTACGTAAGGAATAGTGTGACGAGTATTCTGGGCCTTAACATTAATATGTAGTTTACTAAACTAATGAAATTACCAACGCCATTATAACTAACCCACTTACAAAACACTTCAAAGCTAGCATTATGTTGTGATAGCTAATAGGTTATAGCTAATAAATGACAATAAAGTGATGGATGAGTTATTCCATTCGAAAAATGTATGTGCGCAATGCCAGTGCTCTTAAACGGCGAAGGAAAACATCGTGAGGAAACCGGCATACCCTAGAACCAAAAATTTTAAAGTGTTATATTAGTATTCGTATAAGCGGCGATGGGCTTGCAACCTGTCACGTACGGAATACTAACTACAGTAGGTCTACCATGAGTTTTGACAATCTACACTCGCTAGCGACTGTAGTTAAAAAATTGTATGAAAACTTGTACAGCGCCTCTAGCGGATAGTTGGGTACTAAAACGTCACGTAGTTAACTATCCTACGTCACAGTACTACAGCGACTGTAGTTTGCGCTTCATTCATTTCCTTAGATTTGGCACCATGAGTAACAATTTTGACAGATGTCACAGTAACGTACTATTACTACTGTAGTAACGTCAGCCGATCTAAATGTGACAACTCATGGTAGACGTACTGTTCAAAACGTGGGCGTGTGCCAAATACCATGTTTGGACGTGCTGACTCTTTAGATATCCTCAAAGATCTAAGTAACTAGAGATCTGAGGAGATGTCTACCGAGCCTGGGGAGTACAGTCGTGTTTGTATTACTTACTTGTAATAACACCCCGATCGGGTGTCTGCCACATATCGTGTTCCCGTACTTGTTCAGATAATCCGTGAAAGGTTTAGGATCTAACTTCTCAATAATATTCATACCCTGAAATATAAACAACAGTTGTAACAATTTGAGTCTACCCGTGACCACGACAGCGTGTAAACCTGTCGAAACGTCTCTGGAAAATAAAGGTAATTAGAACGCGATAAATACCCGTTTAATACTAATAATAATGTGTTCAGATCGCGTAAGTTTAAAAGCATATAATTGTAACAACTTTTCAAGCCACCATATTGGATTATCACATTTTATACACTATCTGACCAGAGCGCGAGTTTGTCTGCGGATTTTAAGTTATATAATTTTTCCCGTTTTGCAACATTTTTCATTGATGCTTCGCTCCTATTAGTAGCGTGATGTTATAAAGACTAAAACCTTCCTCGATAAAAGAACTATCCAACACAATAAAAAGAGTCATGTGACGAGGAGTGTTAGGTATGAATGTAGATGGATACAGGGGTAGAGGTAGGCCAAAGAATAGATGGATGGACTGTGTGAAAGATGACATGGGTAAGAAAGGAGTACTGAGATGACGAATGACAGAGGAAGATGGAAGATCACATGTCGCCGACCACAAACGGGCAGGAAGATGATGATTTGAAGTGTTTTTAATTTGTTTTAGTAGTATTTTTTATATTAGCCATTCTCATAACGAATAGGCTAGTTAATAAAGATTTAAATAAACGCCAGACGCCATTTTTTAGTTATCATGCCCCTCCCGGGCTCATGTTCGGTACATACTAGCTACTCAAATGTATCCTACTAATATTATAAACGCAAAAGTTTGTAAGAATGTGTGGATGTCTGGATGTATGTTTGTTACTCTTTCACGCTGAAACGGCTTAACGGATCTGGATGAAATTTGGCACACATATATATTATAGTCTGGAATAACACATAAGCAACTTTATATCCCGGAAAAATGTTCGGTTCCCGCGGGATAGATTTGTTTTTGTTTTTCAAGGTACCACGCGGGCGAAGCCGTGGGCAGAAGCTAGTATTTGCTAAAGTACCTAACATGAATGCAATAAACATTTTTAAGGTTACTATTATGAGAAAGAAAGCAAGAAAAATAATTTATTCAATAAAATCACAAGGATCATTTTGAAACGTCTCACATGTGGTGAATCTATGTGCCAATTCCCACCTTACCCAAGTACGAGAAGAACAGGCAAGAAACTCGTCTCGGTCCTAGCCTATGACGAACCATTGAGGGAAATGGAAGATCACATGTTGTGTCCACCTTATAGCGTGGGAAAAGGGCAGGAAGAAGAAGAAGGTCTAGATTCTAACCTGTTTGTCCAGCCACTCGATGCTCTGGTGGATCGGCGACGCCTTGTCCCTCCATGTGTAGCGGAAGCGAGACCCCCAATGGCAGAAATCCGATGAGATCACGAACAGGTTCTGAGGGTCGGCTAGGTATGGAGCCAGTATGGATCCGTATCTGTAGATAATACAATCATATAGCTGTGAAACTTTCACCATACTGGTTCACTACTCAAATTCAAATTCAAAATATACAGGCTGTTACTAGACTAATACCGAAAACTTCAGGGGGTTCAAAGTACCAATCAATATAATGACGACCTCAGTGGCGCAGCGGGCGAGAGTCCGCCTGCGACGTAAGGGTTCGATTCCCGCCTCGGAACAAATTTGTGTACGATCTGCAGAAATTTGTTCGTTGGTCTGGGTGTGTATGTATAATAAAAAATATCTATCTATGTACCTATATGATGTATTAAATATATCAGTTATCTAGTTAGTACCAATAACACAAGGTTTGAGTAGCTTACTTTGGGGCTAGATGATGCTGTGTGGACTGTCCAGCATTATTATTTATCCTACTAATATTATAAACGCGAAAGTTTGTAAGAATGTATGGATGGATGTATGTTTGTTACTCTTTCACGCTAAAACGGCTGAACAGATCTGAATGAAATTTGGCACAGATATAGATTATGGTCTGGAATAACACATAGGCTACATTTTATCCCGAAAAAATGTACGGTTCCCGTGGGATAGCGATGTTTTTGTTTTTTAAGGTATCACGTGGGCGAAGCCGCGGGCGGAAGCTAGTTTATATATATAAACAACTTTTGCTAAGAAACCAACACTGAGCGTGAAAAAGAAACAGCTGTTTCATGCAAAAGTTCAATACCTACTAAAATGTATGAAACAGTTTTTTTTCGCGCTCACAGTGTTGGTTTCTTATAGTCAATAATAGTCAATAGTCAATAATCTTTATTCAGTAATATCACAAGGATCATTTTGAATCGTCTTACATACTAGGTGAGTCTAGGTGCCAATTCCAGTCCTATCCCCAGTACGAGAAGAACTGGCAAGAAACTCGCTGGGCCCTAGCGCTTTTTTTGTATTATGATCCTTGTTAACATTGTTAGGGACACCTAGCAGAGTTGGAGCTGATTCGTCCCAAGCTTTTTTGTCATCTAAGTACTCTGATATTCTAAGAAAAAGTTTTAGAAAAAGTTGTTTTTATTGATGGGTACTTTAACCCCCTGAAGTTTTCGGAAGTAGTCTGGTAACACCCTGTATTTATACAATACTCAAGTACCTAAGTAAGGAGCACTGGTGGTGTAGTGGTAGCACACCTGCCTCACGATCTAAAGGTCGTGGGTTCGAACCTGCTCGTGCACCAATGAGTTTTCCCATTCGAAAAAATGTATGTGCGCAATGTTCTTAAACGGTGAATGAAAACATCGTGAAGAAAGCGGCATACCTCTGAACCAAAAATTCGAAGGTGTGTTTCATGTTAGTATTCTTATAAGCGGCGACGGGCTTGCAACCTGTCACGTACGGAATAGGTACTAATCACTGTGCCAAATAAAAATTCGTTAATTCGTGCCTCTGACTACCCCTTTAGATATTCTCAAAGATCTAAGTGACTAGAGGAGATATCTACCGAGCCTGGGGATTACAGTCGTGTGTTTTTTTTCATCCGCCTTATTAGATTTTTTGATATTTTATAACCTATGTCACTCTTGTGATCTAGACGAATCCAACGACACTATCAAAATTAGTCCAGCCGTTCGGGCTATAGCGACAGCCAAGGGAACTCCTATACATACATACAAACATACATTCACCCCAAACACATAACCTCCCTTCTTCGCTTTGCAGTCGGGTAATTTTTTTTTTTAATTTACGAACTACTTAATGTACTTACTTTGCTTCTTTCTCTGAAGATATAGATCCTACCAGAATAGGTATTATGGTGAATCCTGATTGATATCTGAAATAATATATTTATAAATAAGTTTTAATTTACCAAAAACAATGGTTATAATTCTGTTGTTCCGAAAATAGTTAATTTTAAAAAATGCTTAAATACCTTATTCTGTTCCCTATGACTTTTTAAAATAAGCTAAAATTGGAGGATTTTAAACAAAATAGCCATCTTTTGTTTAAAATTGACTTGACAATTATTGATATTTTATATAATACTAGCTTCCGCTCGCGGCGTCGCCCGCGAAGTACCTACATAAAATATAGCCTATGTTCATCCTGAAAGTTCATTCTACACATTGGTGAAAGAATTTTTCAAATCGGTTCAGTAGTTTCGGAGCCTATTCATTTCAAACAAACAAACGAACAATCAAAGTTTTCCTCTTTATTATATTAGTATAGATTTGATATTATTTGACTATGACAATGTTAAACAATAAATTATTTGACTATGACAATACTTTACGATAAAAAACTTGACACTGGCACAATGATCTCAAGAGAGAGAGAGAGATAAAGAAAAAGAGGTAGCAAAAATTGGCAATTTGATCTAAATTTAATTTATTTTCCACCATTTTTCCGTAGTATCATTCAGGTGGGGGGAGGGGGGGGGGGGGTATAGTACTCACTCCTCCATAACTTTAGCTATATAAGGTAGATGCATCTCTATAGAATGCTCGTCTTCGTCCGTCTGTGTGTCCATCCACTCAAACTGACGAGTCGCCTCCAACTCCGCGTATACTGAAATAACAAATAACGACGTGACGACACATTTTGAAATCCCCTTTTATAAAAAACTAGCTTCCGCTCGCGGCTTTGCTCGCGAGGTACTTACATAAAATATAGCCTATGTTACTCAGGGATAACGTAGCATTCTAACGGTGAAAGATATTTTGAAATCGGACCAGTAGTTTTTGAGTTTATTCGTTACAAACAAAAATACAAAACTTTCCTCTTTATAATATTAGTATAGAAAAAACAAATATGATCACGACTGTAATCCCCGGGCTCGGTAGATATCTCCTCAGATCTCTAGCTACTTAGATCTTTGAGGATATCTAAAGAGTCAGAGGCACGTCCGAACATGATATTTGGCACATGCACACATTTTGCACAGTGGTTAGTATTCTGTATGTGACAGGTTGTAAGCCTATCGCCGCTTATAGGAATACTATGACACACACGTTAGGGTATGCCGGTTTCCTCACGATGTTTTCCTTCACCGTTTAAGAGCACCACTGGCCTTACGCACATAAATTTTTCGAATGGAAAAACTCATTGCACGACCAGGTTTGAACTCACGATCTTCGGATAGCTGTTCGAACTAGCTGTTACTCGCGACTTCGTCTGCAAAATTCCATTAATTATTACACCTTGGGTAGATATTGAAGTTTTAGTAGGGATCCCTATTTTTTTCTAGTGATAAATATAGCCTATGTTACTCAGGGATAATGTAGCATTCTGATCGTGAAAGAATTTTGAAATCGGACCATTAGTTTTTGAATTCATTCGTTACAAACAAAAATACAAAACTTTCCTCATTATAATATTAGTATCAAGATATATTTTGACTTTGACTATGGTCGTTTGAAACGTACTTTGCTTGTCGATAGTCAGGTCATAGAGTGGCGTTTGGTACTTGTCCATAGACGACAGGGCACAGCCGTTCAGTCTGACGTGATGGGACGGACCCAGGATGAAGATCCGCTTCCTGGAATCACACACAAAAATATAAAAAACTGGCCAAGTGCGAGTCGGACTCGTGCACGAAGGGTTCCGTATCATTATCTATAAAAACGGTTACTTAGATGTCTCAAGGGTTTTCTAAAGAGTCAGAGGCACGTCCAAACATGACATTTGGCGCACAGTAGTATTCCGTACATCATTTTTATATTAGACTAGCTGACCCGACAGCAGGGCTTGGAACCGGTTAACAATTTACCAGAAAAAAACGGTATTAACCGGTATTTCGATAATAGCGTTCGGAGCGCAACCTCTTTCAAAACATTAACTACGAACTTTAATTAACCGGTTAAAGCGAGCGCACACGCAACGAACGCATTTCGAATACCGCGGCGCTGTAAACTAATATGGAAAAGAACGAAATAATTTCGTTCTAACCGGTTAATTCAGCGAAACCCTTTTGGATTTATCGTTCTTGACTAACCGTTTTAATAGAGGTAACGCTAGATCGTAACCGAAAGGAAAAGGTTGTAGGTATTTAGAGCGATACCGGTTTGAAAATTTTCGGGTTTCCAAGCTCTGCTAGCGAGACAAACGAACAGCAATTCATTTTTATAGTATAGAAGATTTACTAGTTTAGATAAAATTGCGCTGGTGGTGTAGTGGTAGCACCCCGGCTTCACGATCCGAAGGTCGTGGGTTCAAACCTGGTCGTGCACCAATGAGTTTTTCCATTCGAAAAATTTATGTGCGCAATGCCAGTGCTCTTAAACGGTGAAGGAAAACATCGTGAGGAAACCGGCATACCCTAGAACCAAAAATTCGAAGGTGTGCGTCATAGGTTAGTATTCTTATAAGCGGCGATGGGCTTGCAACCTGTCACGTACGGAATACTAACTACTGTGCAAAATGTGGGCATGTGCCAAATGTCATGTTTGGACTTGCCTCTGACTACCCCCTTTAGATATCCTCAAAAGATTTAAGTAACCAAAGATCTGAGGAGATATCTACCGAGCCCGGGGATTACAGTCGTGATCATATTTATTTATTTTATTTAGATAAAATTGCAAAAATACGCGTGTCTGTAGGTACATTTACTAAAAATGTTGAGAAGACGAATAAAATTTAGAAACAGAAAACAAAAACAGATTTTTAAAATTTCTGTCTGTTCAACGAAACTACTGAACGGATTTTCATGCGGTTTTCACAGATATATTATGAGTTTGCAACTAGATATATGCTTGGTTTACTCACACAACCACAGGGCTGACTTGTCTGTATGCGAAAGCTGCGCAAGCGCCGCAATACGAGTAACCGGCATGCCTGAAAACAAAATTATATTCACAGAAATGTAATAACTATTAACCTTCAGATAATTCAATTTTACATGAAATATATTTGGGTAGGTATGTGATACAGTTGAGCTATCTAAGAACCAATACAAACAATCTATAGATAGCTCAATTGATCCGATCACTACCTATCTATACTATATTTTACTTAATGTTAAATTACATTTCTTATTCAATTTGGTATTCACAATAGACTTAGTTTAGTCTAGCTAGACTTACCTAGTCTATACTCAGTCTCTCAGTGCTATACATTTGGAAAATATTCTACGCAGTCCCAGAATTATAAAACACATCGAAACTACATACTTATTTTGAAAAAGATTTGAGCCGATTTTTATAAGATTTCGTATACGACAGAAATCTGTTTTGGATGCATTAGAATACAGTACGCCTAGTATGAGTTTTTGATAGTTTACGAAAACTTTTTTCGAATAGTACCTACCTATCCTTTCATACATTTACTTCCATCGGAAATGTTAAGGAACTAAAATAAGGTCGATAATCAATCTCAATGTCGATAATATCGAAAATATCTAATCGCAGTCCCAGCAATGATTTTCAAACCAAGTTTTCACGATATCGACCTTATTTTAGTTCCTTAACATTTCCGATGGAGGTCGATCTATGAAGGATACTATTCGAAAAAAGTTTTCGTAAACTGTCAAAAACTCATACTAAGCGTACTGGTATTTGAGTATTATGAATCTAATATGAATTAAAATTGTGAGGTAAATTAACGCGACCTGAACACATTATTATTAGTATTAGACGGGTATTTGTCGCGTTTAAATTACCTTATATTTTCCCGACGTTTCGACAGGTTTGCACGCTGTCGTGGTCACGGGTAGACCGTTGTCTAACCGTTGCAAACCTGTCGAAACGTCGGGAAAATATAAGGTAATTTAAACGCGACAAATACCCGTCTAATACTAATAATAATGAGGTAAATTAAAATTTCCGTTTCCACACTATCAGTTTGTTATGCATGTGTGTTGGTACGTACGGAGCGATGATGGCTCGCGCAGGCCCGTGCGTCAGGTCTGCCTTCGCCAGCCACATGTCCAGCTGACGAGATAACTCGTTCCCTGCGAATCACACGCACATCATCACGACGGGTAGGTCCCATTTGTTCTATGGAACATGACGTAATAGAACAATTTGAAAAAATATTGTCCCTACTTGTACTATAGAACAGTTTTTATAGGCGACCAAGAAATTGGTTTAATTACCACTTTTGATGACATCTCCCAGTAACACTTTTTAAACTATCGCGACTTGGAAACATGTTTAAATATATACTCTCGGGACTAAACCACTGGATAGAACTGCACAAACCATTAGTCCTTTCCAATGATCGCCATTATTATAGCCGAATTGTGCGTGAGGCGGTTGAAATAAAGAAACATAAAAATTTTAACCGGGAAAATGGTTACAAACTGTCTTCAACGTGGGATCCAGTCATCAAAATGTGTTCGCATCGTAAAAAATCGTCTAACATATCGCCGGACATTGTTAGTGTGGTGTGTCGCGACCCTAGTAGTTTGTGATGACTGATTGAGAGTAGTCTCGTCAGTTGAAGATGCGAGCGGACGCCGGCCCTCAGTCTACTCGTGACCACAGTGATTGTAATATCATCGAAACGTCGAGGTAAATAGAATGTTTCACAATACGCGATTAAGTCCCGAGAGTATATATTTAAACATCTCCCAGTAACATAATTATTCGCTAAGGATTACTATGACAGATTCTGACGTAGCAGTTATTGATCTGTCAAGTGAAAATAGCCCTTGATGTTTTGTACGTGCAAATGATATTCACCCTTAGTGGTAACCCAATTTCTTGGTCGCCTAGACTTTCTGTCTCAAATTGTTCCATAGAACCAATGATCTGTTATAGCATAGAACAAACTAAGTACATCTATACTAAGAGTAATATGATAAAAAGGAATGTTTTGTATTTTTGTTTGTAACGAATAACTCAAAAACAACTGGTCCGATTTCAAATATTCTTTCACCGTTAGAATGCTACGTTATCCCTGAGTAACATAGGCTATATTTTATGTAGGTACCTCACGAGCAAAGCCGCGAACGGAAGCTAGTCTATACTAATATTATAAAGAGGAAAACTTTGATTGTTTGTTTGTTTGAAATGAATAGGCTCCGAAACTACTGAACCGATTTGAAAAATTCTTTCATCAATGTGTAGAATGAACTTTCAGGATGAACATAGGCTATATTTTATGTAGGTACTTCGCGGGCGACGCCGCGTGCAGAAGCTAGTATTATATAAACTTGTTGAAGTTGGTATGTAATCTGGCCACTCGAGAATGATTTGCTACGCTATCTTAGTGACATTGATGATTAGATCATGGAAGAATTTGGGAAAAGCTATTCCCATTTAGTTCTGTGCATTCACAGACAAATAAAAACAGGAGCAAAAGCTAGTATGTAGTTCTATAGTACAACTAGGGACAATATTTTCTCAAATTGTTCTATTTCGTCATGTTCCATAGAACAAATGGGACTTTAATCCCCAGGCTCAGTAGATATCTCCTCAGAAGCCTTACCACGAAGTCTTCCAGAACGATTCCGTTTTAGAAACGTCACGTTTGAATGTTGTAGTAACGCTACTTTAATGCAATTTGCATAGGTCATAGTACGAAATAACAATGTTATATTAATTCAGTGATGTATTATGTATTGGCAAGAAGGGCCCCAGATCTCTAGTTATTATTAACCCTCGACGCAAAAGCGACGGGGTGTTATAAGTTTGACGTGTCTGTCTGTCTGTGGCATCGTAGCTCCCGAACGCATGCACCGATTTTGATGTTCTTTTTTTGTTTGATAGGCGAATTAGCCGGGATTGTTCTAAACTATGTTTAATTGAAAACGGTTCTAGATGGCCGCCACAAAATGGCGTGCAAAATTTGCATCCGGGGTTTTTTTAATTTAATTAAACCTATTAATTTGTAAAACAGATTAAATATAATGGGTAAATGAAACAATTATGATATGTACAAACATTTATTAGAATATAAATACAATTTTAATATTTCAACACATTAAATTGCCTACTTAAATGCAGTTTACACAAATAAAACCTACAAAAACATAAAAAAATATACTATCAATACCTATTTCTCTCTATCAAAGAACCTCTATATGGGATGTAAATAGACTACTTCCAAAAACTCCAGGGGGTTAAAGTACCCATCAATATAAACAACTTCTTTTAAGAAACAAACACCGTGAACGCGAAAAAAAACAGCTGTTCCATACATAAGTTTAATACCTAATTGGCTAAAATGTATGAAACAACTGTTTTTTTTCGCGCTCTCAGTGTTGGTTTCTTGGAAAAAGTTGTTTATATTGATGGATACTTTAACCCCCTGAAGTTTCCGGTAGTCGTCTTTTTACAGCCTGTATAATTGTCTATTTATAAGAGCGCTGGTGGTGTAGTGGTAGCACCCCTGCCTTACGATCCGAAGGTCGTGGGTTCAAACCTGGTCGTGCACCAATGAGTTTTTCCATTCGAAAAATTTTATGTGCACAATGCCAGTGCTCTTAAACGGTGAAGGAAAACATCGTGAGGAAACCGGCACATACCCTAGAACCAAAAATTCGAAGGTATGTGTCATTGGTTAGTATTCTTGTAAGCGGCGATGGGCTTGCAACCTGTCACGTACGGAATACTAACTACTGTGCAAAATGTGGGCATGTACCAAATGTCATGTTTGGACTTGCCTCTGACTACCCTCTTTAGATATCCTCAAAGATCTAAGTAACTAAAGATCTGAGGAGATATCTTCTACCGAGCCCGGGGATTACAGTCGTGATCATATTTATTTTTATTTTTTATAATTGTCTATTTAACAAAACACCTTATTACGTCACTAGCTCTTTGGAACTGGTGAAAGTAAGAGTGCCTTAGGACACTCCTTACATACAAAAACACTAACACGGAACATGACAATGGACTTCCAGTATACAAGAAATCATCATCTTCCTGCCCTTTTCCCACGTTATGTGGGGTCGGCACAACATGTGATCTTCTTCCATTTCCCTCTATCATTCGCCATCTCAGTACTCACTTCTTTCTTACCCATGTCATCTTTCACAGTCCATCCATCTTTTCTTTGGTCTACCTCTACCCCTGTATCCATCTACATTCATACCTAACACTCTCCTTGTCACATGGCATTCATCTCTTCTCATAACATGTCCATACCACGCTAACCTATTACTCCTCATCTTTTCTGTTACCGGTGCCACTTTCAGACTTCCTCTAACATACTCATTCCTTATTTTATCCATCCTTGTCACTCCACACATCCATCTCAACATTCGCATCTCCGCCGCATGCACTCTTTTCTCATCCAGTATACAAGAAATATGAATTGAAAAAACAAACAAACAGAACCACGACAGTAATCCCCAGGCTCGGTAGATATCTCCTCAGAACTCAAGTGACTTAGATCTTTGAGGATATCTAAAGAGGGTAGTCAAAGGGACGTCCAACCATGACGTTTGCCACATGCCTACATTTTGCACAGTAGTTAATATTCTGTACGTGACAGGTTGCAAGTCCATCACCGCTTCTAAGAACCTATGACACGCATCTTCGAATTTTTGGTTCTAGCTATGCCGGTTTCCTCACGATGTTTTCCTTTACCGTCGCAAAACATTGGTGCACAACCAGGTTTGAACCCAGGACCTTCAGATCGTGAGGCATGAGTGCTACTACTACCTCTACGAATTGAATGTAATACATTTAGCTTGAAGAATTTATATTCATTTTATTTGACTCATCTGATGCAGAAATATCAGATACACAAACATACAAACTACCAATTATATTAATAAGATCAATTATCTTTTTGCTCAGTTTTGAAGCTCAAACTGTCAATCATCATCAAGCTCAATCATTCTAGCAATCTTCTCCGATGCCTCCTTTATCAATTTCTCCGTGAACTCGGGATAGGTGCCTTCAAAATCTGCCTCCAGACTTTCCAAATTCAACCTTTCTTTATCTAACTTATCAAGTTCATCGTGAGACTTTTCATATTCTTTGAACTTATGCATATCCAGGTTTGAATGTTTTTTAATCTGCTCCAAGCCATCTATGGCATCGTTCACAGCGTCAAGTAGTTGTTTGTGTCCACTATTTTTGTTGTAGCCGAAATCAACATTCTTAGTTTCGAGTTTGTCAAGGCACGCTTGCTCGGTGTTTGATAAGTCTTGTAGTATGTCCTGAGCGTTTGAGGTGTCCGTTGTCTCGTAGAATTGTGAACAGTCTTGGTTCTTCATGTCCAAAAGTCTGGAATGGAGATAATATACGAATAAGAATATGAATATCTAGCTTCCGCCCATGGTATCGCCTCATGGTATCTTGAAAAGCAAAAACAAATGTATCCCATGGGAACCATACATTCTTCCAGGATAAGTAGCCTATGTGCTATTCTAGAGTATAATTTGTCTCTGTGTGAAAATTCATTAAGTTCTGTTCAGACATTACAACGTGAAAGAATATCCATACATCCTCACAAACTTACATGTTTATAATATTAGTTGAATTTTATTGTTAAAAACTTTTAATGGTGTAATTAGGTCTCAATGGCTAGCCAGCGATAAAAAATGAAGCTGTATCAGTTGAAAATAAGCTAAAAGAAACTAAGCTGAGAGATTGAAGTTTGTGTGACTAGCCTCACAGCTCAGTTGGTAGTAGCTCTGCCTTCTGCACTGCAGGTTGTGGGTTCGATCCCCACCCAGGACTAACATTTGTGTGATGAACGCAGATGTTTGGTCTGTGTCTAGATATTACCATGTATTCTATGTATGTATTTAGAAAAAAAAGTATATAATTAGTCTATCAGTTATCTGGTTCCCATAGTGCTTTGCTTAGTTTGGGGCTAAAAGGCGTTGTGTGAAATGTCCAACAATATTAATATATATTTATTTTTCATAAAAAATAACCATTAGGTATCACAAAGTTGTATCAGTCAATAAGTTTTTAAGGCTTTAGTCCAATGCTCCCAAAACCCTTTGTTGATACTTGGTGACCTGCCAATTTTGTCAGTAAAACTGTTGTCAAGGAGCTAACAATAAAATAATATTACAAAGACTTAGTTTCAACAATTTCAAGGGCTAAAGTTGACTCACTCACCTCTTCTGTTCCACCACAAAGGAGACGTCTTTCAACCTTCGATTGGTTTTATCCAACATGTCCATAGTTTTCTGGAATCTTTCAGCCAGCTGTACCATTTGTATGTCCATTTGATTCTCTTCTCTCTCAATTTTCTCGTCGACCAAGCATTCCTCTAACATGGCCCGGAGGAAATTGCCGTAAGCTACTTGACGGTGTTCCGCATCGAAATCTGGCATGGTTTCTTGTTTCATGATCGTCATATCGGCATCTCCGGCTATGGTGGTGTTTTTATTGAGTTTTACACGTGATGGAATTTTTTCTTTGATGGTAGAAGACGCGACGGTTTTAGGGCGAGATGAAGAAGCGACAGTAACAGTCGAAGGTCGCTTAGTTTTAGATACTTTTGAAGCGGGAGCAGCGAAGTTCTTCGTTTTATCAGACATTTTTCTATTCAAAATATTCGCAAAATCAAATTAAAAATATACCCGTTTACGTTTTTGATTTTGATTGTTTTTTTTGACATTGACATTAGAATCAAACTTATTTCTTCCGCTGTCATGGCAACCGTTTCGTTCGGTATCAGACGGTCAGTAAAATATCTTTATCATAGACATAACACTAATAATAATAATAACTTAATGATTTAAATGAGTGGATAATTTTAATGTTTTTTTAGTAAATGTAAAGATAAAATTATAAAACTCACTATATCTAAATTCCAATAAACCTTTGTTTAATTATTTATAGGACATGAAGGTACATTAATTTCTGAACGAATATCCTTTGCTTTTTTAAGGTTCAGTAGATTTTATTTAGATTAGATCCCCCTACCTCGACCCATATAATTATTAATTAAAAACATAAAGAAACTGAGAGTTATTTTAACTGTGATTCTATGTTTAAGAAAACTTAGACAAACAAACGTTCATGAATTTCCTGTTATTTTTTTGTAGCTAAACTAAACATACGGAACACTAAACTATTGACACGACTCGACACATATTTGGTAAGATGATACAAAGCAAAGGGGTCAAACACCTTTATTTTTTTTTCAGGTTGAATATTATTTTCATTGTCAGCTGATGGCATAGGCAAAATTTTCATTCTCTATTATTGTACAAAAAATTATTATACCTACAGTAATTAATATCAATTATTTGATTAGCTACCAAATAAACAAAGACAATTTACCATTCTCAGTGTACCAGCTCCCGGCATGCGATGCATTACGACAGGTCATTTTACAATAAGAAAAAGTTAAAAAAATCGGTCTAATATTACGAAATCCAGATAAACAAAACTTGCAGAATCACAACCACACACACGACCAACCCCCACGTATCACAATTTCCTTTGATTTGAACACACACCCCAATAAAATAAACACATACAAAGACAAAGATTATAAAAGTATAGCCAACAAAGTAGAATCAACTTGTCTTTGTATAAAAGAGTGAACTCTTCATGGCATCGAGCAGTTGACCTAGCATGTTGTGTTATTTGCAGAACAGAAATATTTATTTTGTTTTAGAATAATGGTAAGTTAGTTCGATTTTTTCATCGTAATACATGTAATTTTGATAATCATTAAAAATGAAGTCCATCTCATGGCTTTTATAATCACAAGCCATTATAATCTGTGATTAATTTTCACTCTTCTTTCTTTTATTCATTCAGTGATTGACAGTCGTGGTTATAGCCTCTATGACAGACTTACAATTTTTCTAGCTAGCTAGTTTCGTTTGTATAATTTTGTCGGTCGGTTTGAGTATTAGATAATTTATTTGATTTATGCAACAATCGGCATTTAATTTATCAACACCTCTTTGTACTTCTGTGTTAAATAGTCATTTAATACATCTCCAAAAATGATGTCTACAATAGGTATGTTAATTCATAGATATTTTATTAATTACAGAAAAGACTAAGTATTTGGTTATATTTATGCATAACACAGACGATGAAGACTGTAACCCCGACCTAGGAATCGGGAAGTAGGGTTTGTATTGTACCTACCTCACAAATACATCATGTGTACATTCTGTACCTGTCAGTATTTAGATTAGGTTATGCTATAATATTAATATTACCATTTTGTAAGGATCATACAAAAATCACTAGGACCGAGACGAGTTTTTTTGCCTGTTCATGGACTATGCTAGAATTGGCACATATATAATTACCTAGCCTGTAAGATGTTTCAAAATAATCTCAGGGGTTTTATTAAATAAATATTTTGCAGGTCGAATTAACTACTTGTTGGCAGGGGCAGCATATTCCACTGCGGTCAAGCCCAAGACAGCTATAGTTATGCTGAATATGGGCGGCCCTCAGACCTTAGATCAGGTAAGTAATTGAAAAACCTTCGTGTCCCTATCTATACTAATGCTAGCTTCCGCCCGCATGGTACCTTAAAAAACAAATCCATCCCGCGGGAACCATACATTTTTCCGGAGAAAAAAGTAGCCTATGTGCTATTCCAGACTTTAATCTATATCTGTGCCAAATTTTGTCCAGATCTGTTCAGCCATTTCTGCGTGAAAGAGTAACAAACATACATCCATAAATTCTTATAAACTTTCACGTTTATAATATTTGTAGTATATTATATTATTATAAAGAGATTAGATTAGAAGGATTATTAAGAGGAGAGTTTTGTATATTTGTTTGCAACGAATAAACTCAAAAGCTACTGGACCAAAACAGAATTTCAAAAATTCTTTCACCATTAGAATGCTACATTATCCCTGAGTAACAGGCTATATTAATTACTAGAAAAAATTAGGGATCCCTACTAAAACTTCAATGATGTAACCCAAAGTGTAATAATGAATATATATTATCGCGGGTAACTGTTTATGTTGTGCTTTAATATCAGTCAGTTTCTGTATGGTAATGTTTGTACAAGTGTTTAAATTTAATAGTGACATCACTCACTAGATGTATGATGTACCTACTAAGTTTCGCCAGCGGCTTCACCCATGAGGTACCTACATAAAATATAGACTAAGTACTAGCTTTTACCTGTGACTTTATCTGCAAAAATCCATCAAACTTGTTAGTTTAATGGATTTTTTTGGACAATTTGGTATCTCGATTACATTTTTTGTAAGAAGGATCATACAAAAAAGCGCTAGGACCGAGACGAGTTCCTCGCCTGTTCTTCTCGTACTTGGGTTAGGTTGGAATTGGCACATAGATTCACGGCATGTAAGACGTTTCAAAGTGATCCTTGTGATTTTAATGAATAAAATATTTTTCAATTTCATTATCTATAATTTTAGAATTAATGTCCATTATTAATTATAAAGTTGGGCGAGAGTCTACTAGTAATTAATAGACACACTATTATATATGTATATAAAATACGTAATGGGTACGCAAGTAGAGGAAGGCCAAAGAAAAAGTGGTTTGATTGTGTGAAAGATGATATGAATGTGAGATGAGTAGACTCAGACAAATGATAGGAGTGAGTGGAAGAAGAAAACATAAGGGCAGGAGAATGATGACGTATATACAAAACTAGTTTCCGCTCGCAGCTTTGCTCGCGAGGTACCTACGTAAATTGTAGCCTATGTGACTCAGGGATAATTTAGCATTTTAATGGTAAAAGAATTTTTGAAATTAGACCAGTAGTTTTTGAGTTTATTAGTTACAAACAAAAATACAAATATACAAAACTTTTCTCTTTATAATATTAGTATAAATACCCGTGAAACAGTTGAGCTATCTAAGGATAGTTTCAAACGATCTGTAGATAGCTAAACTGATGAAGTGTTTCAGGTTGGGCAATATCTCCACCGTATCATGACAGATAGAGATATGATCCAGTTGCCGGTTCAAAGTAAGCTCGGACCATGGATAGCGAGCAGACGGACCGAGGAAGTTCAGAAAAAGTATAAGGAAATCGGAGGGGGCTCCCCTATCTTAAAATGGACTAATTTGCAAGGTATGTAAATAAATAAATAAATAAATAAATAAATAAATAATCCTGGACAATCCACACAGCATCATCTAGCCCCAAAGTAACTACTCAAAGCTTGTGTTATGGGTACTAGATAACTGATATATTTAATACATTATATTATACATAGATAGATATTTTTTTATTATACATAGAAAACACCCAGACCAACGGAACAAATTTCTGCAGATCGTACACAAATTTGTTCCGAGGCGGGAATCGAACCCGCAACCTCTAGCGTCGCAGGCGGACTCTCGCCCGCTGCGCCACTGAGGTCGTCGAATCAACAGGTAGGCGGTGTGCTTGTTTACTGGCTCAGTTTTGTACCAATCTTTCTATCGTACTGTTATATTATATTAGATCAGCCGACAGCTTAGCCCGTGTGGTTGGACCTTGAAAAACAAAATTAAATCTATCCCACGGTAACCATACATTTTTCGGGATAAAAAGTAGCCTATGTGTTATTCCAGACTATAATCGATATCTGTGCCAAATTTCATCCAGATCCGTTCAGCCGTTTCAGCGTGAAAGAGTAACAAGTAAAGAGTAAAAAGAGTTGGGAAAAGGTGATAGCGAGACGAATGCGAGAAGAGAGTGAGATATCACAGAGCCAGTTCGGGTTTATGCCAGGGCGAGGGACAACGGACGCCATATTTGCACTTCGCCAGCTGTGCGAAAAACACAGACGTGCACACACAAACTTACATATGGTGTTCGTTGACCTGGAAAAGGCATACGACCGAGTACCCCGGGAGGTTCTGTGGTGGGCTTTGAAAGAGAAAGGAGTGCCAGGGAAGTACCTGCAGCTTATCCGGGCCATGTACAGTAAAGCTAGTACACATGTTAGGTCCGAAGCTGGCGTTACCGATGAGTTCAATGTGGCTGTAGGCTTGCACCAGGGATCGGCTCTAAGCCCTTATCTGTTCCTCCTGGTAATGGATGCTCTGACATCGGACATACAGGAGGAGGCACCCTGGTGTATGCTGTTCGCCGACGACATTGTTCTTGATCATTAGGCCTGTCGTATTGTATGGGTCTGAATGTTGGGCCACCAAGGGAACGGACGAGAAAAGAGTGCATGCGGCGGAGATGCGAATGTTGAGATAGATGTGTGGAGTGACGAGGATGGATAAAATAAGGAATGAGTATATCAGAGGAAGTCTGAAAGTAGCACCGGTGACAGAAAAGATGAGGAGTAATAGGTTAGCGTGGTATGGACATGTTATGAGAAGAGATGAATGTCATGTGACAAGGAGAGTGTTAGGTATGAATGTGGATGGATACAGGGGTAGAGGTAGGCCAAAGAAAAGATGGATGGACTGTGTGAAAGAAGACATGGGTAAGAAAGGAGTGAGTAATGAGATGACGAGTGACAGAGGGAAATGGAAGAAGATCACATGTTGTGCCGACCCCACATAACGTGGGATAAGGGCAGGAAGATGATGACAGATTATGGTCTGGAAAAACACATAGGCTACTTTTTATCCCGGAAAAATGAATGGTTCCCGTGGGATATGTGTTTTCGTTTTTCAAGGTATAAAGCGGGCGAAGCCGCGGGCGGAAGCTAGTAATATTATAAGCGCGTTAGTTTGTAATGAATGGTTGCTTAGTTTGGGGCTAGATGGCGTTGTATGAAATGTCCACCAATATTGGAACGAAGTTCCTTATCGCGCGTTGTGAAAGGGGGCTAGACGGAAAAAATTCTCACGAAAAGTTGTAACGACACTTTTTGCTATAGTAAGTAAGCTATTGTAAGCTGTGCGGCGTGCGCGTGTGTCTCTGTCTCTCTCTCTCTCATAGAAAGCAAGGAAAGGAACTTCATTCCATCCGGGTGTCCCTTGACACCTCAAGTTTTTTTTTATTTTATTTATTTATTTATGGTGTTTCAGGAGAGTTGTTAACTAAGGAACTGGATCAGATGTTGCCCGGGTCAGCACCGCACAAGCATTATGTGGCTTTCAGATATGTGCCCCCGTTCACCGACCACACATTTGCACAACTCGAGGAGTAAGTCTGGTCAATTATTTATTTATTCACTTACTTACTACTTACTTACTTAAACACTTACTCACTCACTCACTCACTCACTCACTTACTCAGTCACTAACTCACTCACACACTCACTCACCCTGTCACTAACTCACTCACACACTCACCCTCACACTCACTGACTCACCCTCTCACTTACTCACTCACTCACTCACTCACTCACTTACTCAGTCACTAACTCACTCACACACTCACTCACCCTGTCACTAACTCACTCACACACTCACCCTCACACTCACTGACTCACCCTCTCACTTACTCACTCACTCACTCACTCACACACTCACCCTCACACTCACTGACTCACCCTCTCACTTACTCACTCACTCACTCACTCACTTATTTATTTATTTACTTATTAGTTTATTTAAGAGCGCTGGTGGTGTGGTAGCACCCCTGCCTCACGACTCGAAGGTCGTGGGTTCAAACCTGGTCGTGCACCAATGAGTTTTAAAATTCCAAAAATTCATGTGCGCAATGCCAGTGCTCTTAAACGGTGAAGGAAAACATCCTGAGGAAACCAGCATGTCATAGAACTAAAATTCGAAGGTGTGTGTCATGTTAGTAGACGATGGGCTTGCAACCCGTCACGTACGGAATACTTGCATAATATCATGTTTAAATATTAGTGGACTGTTCATACAACGCCATCTAGCCCCAAACGAATCAAAGCTTGTACTATGGGAGCCAGATAGCTGATAGATTCATTAAACAATTTTTTTGTTAATAAATAGAATACATAATATCACCCAGACACAGAACAAACATCTGCGTTCATCACACAAATGTCAGTCCTGGGGGATCGAACCCACAACCTGCAGCGCAGAAGGCAGAGCTACTACCCACTGAGCTGTGAGACCGGAGGGCGTCCTACACTACGTTTGCCGAGCCGCGGTCTCCACTCGAGAACTCGTTTACCCCAACGGTTATCGGTTCTTCGACAGATATGGCCAGCCCACTGCCACTTCAGCTTGCTAATTCTCTGAGCTATGTCGACAACCTTAGTTCTGTGTCGGATAGTCTCATTACGGATTCTATCCTTCAGAGAAACTCCGAGCATAGCTCGTTCCATAGCTCGCTGAGCGACTTTAAACTGGTGGACTAGCCGTACCGTGAGTGTCCACGTTTCGGCTCCGTATGTCATGACAGGTAGGACGCACTGGTTGAAAACTTTCGTTTTCAGACATTGTGGTATGGGTGACGAGAAGACTCGACGTAACTTTCCAAAAGCTGCCCGTTTTCCGCTAATATAGCTCACAATAATTAATTTAATTTGAAGTTATAGTGGTTTTTAACTAGGTGGAAAAATGGGGGCGCTAAAAATAATTTAATTTCAAAGTGGGTAGTAGACAAAATAAGTTTGGGAACCCCTGTTTTATACAATAGTTATGTACTGTAATAATTAGTTTTTTCGCTTTCAGAGATGGTGTCGAGAGAGCTATAATATTCTCACAGTACCCTCAGTACAGCTGTGCAACTACAGGGTCCAGTTTAAACGCCATCGCGGACTTTTATAAGACAAGGTAATGGAAATTGAGCGATGGTGGTGTAGTGGTAGCACCCCTGCTTCACGATCCGAAGGTCTGGTTCAAACCTGGTCGTGCACCAATGAGTTTTTCGATTCGAAAAAAGTATGTGCGCCAGTGCTCTTAAACGGTGAACGAAAACATCGTGAGGAAACCGGCATACCTAAGAACCAAAAATTCGAAGGTATGTGTCATAGGTTAGTATTCTTATAAGCGGCGATGGGCTTGCAACCTGTCACGTACGGAATACTAACTACTGTGCAAAAAGTGGGCATGTACCAAATGCCATGTTTGGACATGCCTCTGACTACCCTCTTTAGATATCCTCAAATATCTAAGTAACTAATGACCTGAGGAGATATCTACCGAGCCCGGGGATTACAGTCGTGATCATATTTTTTTTTTAATATTTTTTTATTTATTTATTTCATTGTCTTTCAGATCGGCACCAAGTAATATTAAGTTTAGCTTGATAGAGAGATGGGCGACTTCCAAATTACTGGCGAAAGTGTTCGCGCTAAGGATTAAGGAGAAACTCGCGGAGTTTCCGCAGGTGTTAAGGAAAGATGTACTCATACTGTTCACTGCGCACAGTCTACCTTTAAAGGTAAGTATTTTCTACTAGCTTTCGCTCTCGGCTTTCGCTCGCGAGGTACCTACATAAAATATAGCCTATCTTACTCAGGGATAATGTAGCATTCTAATGGTGAAAGAATTTTTGAAATCGGTCCAGTAGTTTTTGAGTTTATTCGTTACAAACAAAAAATACAAAACTTTCCTCTTATAATATTACTAGCTTCCGTTCGCGGCTTTGCTCGCGAGGTGCCTACATAAAATATA
The DNA here is from genome assembly GCA_963675405.1 of Cosmorhoe ocellata. NCBI lineage: Eukaryota > Metazoa > Arthropoda > Insecta > Lepidoptera > Geometridae > Cosmorhoe > Cosmorhoe ocellata. Next base: position 4,043,693 of record OY776273.1, read on the forward strand.
GCCTATGTTACTCAGGGATAATGTAGCATTCTAATGGTGAAAGAATTTTTGAAATCGGTCCAGTAGTTTTTGAGTTTATTCGTTACAAACAAAAAATACAAAACTTTCCTCTTATAATATTACTAGCTTCCGTTCGCGGCTTTGCTCGCGAGGTGCCTACATAAAATATAGCCTATGTTACTCAGGGATAATGTAGCATTCTAATGGTGAAAGAATTTTTGAAATCGGTCCAGTAGTTTTTGAGTTTATTCGTTACAAACAAAAATACAAAAATACAAGCTTTCCTCTTTATAATATTATATATTTTCTATAACACTACTAACTATCCCGGCGAACTTTGTACCGCCTTAGATATAATAAAAACTTGGTTTAATTTTCAAATCCTTCTAATATTATAAACGCGAAAGTTTGTAAGAGTGTGTGATGTATGTTTGTTACTCTTTCACGCTGAAATTTGGCACAGATATAGATTATAGTCTGGAATAGCACACATGCTATTTTTTATCCCGGAAAAATGTACGGTTCCCGCGGGATAGATTTTTTTTTGTTTTTCAATGTACCACGCGGGCGAAGCTGGGCGGAAGCTAGTTTATTATATATTTTTTAAAACCTATTTTCAGTAACGTTCAGACGGGTTTATCACATTTTTGCAATTAACCTGTGGTATGCCGGGATTCCAGACACAATAGAAAATCTATTATGTCTCGCTTGGATCTGTGTTCCAGCATGTCACAGGTTCATCATCATCATCATCATCATCATCATCTTCCTGCCCTTTTCCCACGTTATATCGTCGGCACAACATGTGATCTTCTTCCATCTCCCTCTATCATTCGTCATCTCATTACTCACTCCTTTCTTACTCATGTCATCTTTCACACAGTCATCCATCTTTTCTTCGTCCTACCTCTACCCCTGTATCCATCCACATTCATATCTAACACTCTCCTCGTCACATGACATTCATCTCTTCTCATAACATGCCCATACCACGCTAACCTATTACTCCTCATTTTTTCTGCTACCGGTGCCACTTTCAGACTTCCTCTAACATACTCATTCCTTATTTTGTCCATCCTTGTCACTCCACACATCCATTAATTATTTATTAATTATGAATTATTAGGTTATTACTAGTTATACTTACTCTTAAACGGTGAAGGAAAACATCGTGAAGAAACCGGCATACCCTAGAACCAAAAATTCGAAGGTATGTGTCATAGGTTAGTATTCTTATAAGCGGCGATGGGCTTGCAACCTGTCACGTACGGAATACTAACTACTGTGCAAAATGTGGGCATGTACCAAATGTCATGTTTGGACTTGCCTCTGACTACCCCCTTTAGATATCCTCAAAGATCTAAGTAACTAAAGATCTGAGGAGATATCTACCGAGCCTGGGGATTACAGTCGTGATCATATTTATTTATTTATTTTACTAGTTAAATATAATTACAGGCCGTGTCAAGAGGCGACACGTACCCTATTGAGGTGGCTGCGACAGTTTCCCAGACCATGTCGGAGCTAGACGTGTCGAACCCGCACCGCCTCGTGTGGCAGTCCAAGGTGGGGCCACTACCCTGGCTGCAGCCCTACACTGACGACGCTATCAAGGTTAGACCAACTGACGTAATTGTGTTAGACCAACTGACGTAATTTGTTGGATCAACTCAGGTAACTGTTAAATCAACTGACGCAAGTGTGTTAATTCAACTGACTCAACTGTGTTACATGAACTGACATAGCTGTTAATTCTACTGACTCAACTGTGTTAACATCAAATGACGCAAGTGTGTTAGTTCAACTGACGCAACTGTGTTACATCGACTGATGTAACTGTGTTAATTAACTGACGTAACTGTCTTAAATCAACGGATGTAACTGTGTTGGATAGACTGACACAATTGTGTTGTGTGTTAAACAATTTGTTTGATCAACTGGCGCAACTGTGGTAGACCAACTAACGCACTTGTGTTAGATTAACTGACACAATTGTGTGAGACTAACTAACGCAACGGTGTTAGATCAACTGACATGATAATTGTGTTAGATCAACTGTATGTTAATTCAACTGACGTAGCTGTGTTACATCAACTGACATCATAACTATGTTAGGTCAACTGATTCAACTATGTTAGATCAACCGACACAGTTGTGTTAAATTAACTAACTCAACCACATCTGTTGAACCAAACCAGTCTAATTGTGTTAAAACAACTGATAATGTGTTAGGCAAACTAAACTGTGTTAAAGAAACTGACCCTGGTGTATAAGATAAAGTAATTCAATTGTGTTCTAACATACTAGTCTAATTGTGTTAAAAACTGACAATGTGTTAGGCACACTAGTCTGTGTTATAGCAACTGACCTGACTATTTATTACACCAATTTAACCCGTTTTTGGTTGTGGTAAAAAACTAGTATTTAATATTTATTTTGGTTACAGGCTTACGCTAAAAAAGGACAAAAGAACATGATTCTGGTGCCAATAGCATTTGTTAATGAACATATCGAAACATTACACGAATTGGACATTGAATACTGCCAAGATGTCGCTAAAGAGGTAATATTTTTTATTAATAAGCTCACGGCGAGCTTAAACGGTGAAGGAAAACATCATGAGGAAACCGGCGTACCCTAAACCAAAAATTCGAAGGTGAGTGTCATAAGTTAGTTTTCTTATAAGCGGCGATGGGCTTGCAATCTGTCACATGCGGAATACTAAATGTGGGCATGTTCCAAATTGCATGTTTGGACATGCCTCTGACTACCCTCTTTAGATATCCTCAAAGATCTAAGTCACTAAAAGTCTGAGGTGGTTTGAACCCGCGACCTTCGGTTCGTGAGGCAGGGGTGCTACCACTACACCACCAGCGCTCTCTACCACTTTATATTTATTTTAAAATAGTATATTATGCAACTAGTGAATACAGGACGGATCTAAAGCGATAGATGAGTCACGAGCAAGTGAAGGATTCTAACGACTGAATCACAACCCTAGGGAGTGATTCATAAGTATTGAATCACTCGCTACGCTCGTGATTCAAGTGTTAGAATCCTGAGCAATGCGAGCGATTCATGGCCCTCGATATAAATCCGTTTTATTCAAGAGTTGCATACGATACTTTATACCATGACTCCGAGAAAAAGAAATTAAACTAAACTCCTTGTCGAAAATGTCAACCAATTAAAGCTCGAGGAGTTATTTGAATAAGGAGTTTGTATAGCATTTTGATTTATACAAACTATATATGTGTTCTAAATTCAAACACCAAAACAGTGAGTAAAAGTGTTTTTTATTCACTGTTTTCGGTGAATAAAATAAGCTTTTTAAAGGGGGAATAGGATAAAGCATTTTTTTGTTCCTAGGCCGGCGTTACACAGATCGAGAGAGCGGCGACACCTAACGACCATCCGATCTTCATATCAGCGTTGGCCGAAGTGGTCGCCTCACACATCAAATCAGGACCCAGAGTGTCCAAACAATTTCTGACCAGGCGAGTCATAAATCTATATCCAATACCGTCTTTACCATAAGGACACATGAGGCCCGTGCCTAGGCCCCCCATCCTCAAGAGGCCACGAAAGACCGACAATTTTTCCCACATTTATTCTCAAAATATCAGTGCTTAACAGCGTCACCGCCAAAAATAGTATATTATGCAACTAGTGAATAAAGGACAGATTTAAAGCGAGGGCCATAGATAAGTCACCAACAAGTGAAGGATTCTAACGACTGAATCACGGCTGTAGGGAGTGATTCATGATTATTGAATCACTAGCGTAGCGAGTGATTCAAGTGTTAGAATCCTAAGCAACTTGAGTGATTCATGGCCCTCGTTATAAATCCGTTTTATTCAAGAGTTTCATACTAATGATTCAAGTGCTTGATTCAATATATATAACTCAAAGGTGACTGACTGACTGACTGACTGACTGACATAGTGATCTATCAACGCACAGCCCAAACCACTGGACGGATCGGGCTGAAATTTGGCATGCAGGTAGATGTATAGATCCGCTAAGAAAGGATTTTGATTAATTCTACCCCCAAGGGGATAAAATAGGGGATGAAAGTTTGTATGAAAAGTCACTATAATCGAAATTCACGCGGGCGAAGCTGCGGGCATCAGTTAGTTTATCATATATTTCTAATCATTTATCTTTGTATTCTATTTAAGATGTCCTCACTGCGTAAGCCCTAGATGTCAGTCCTCCAAAGAGTTCTTCAGACAGCTGTGTGATGATATAGAGATAGTACCAGAGAAGACTAGCAGTTAATTAGTTATCTCGCAACCTGTGAAATGTGAATTTGGACGTGCCTCTGACTACCCTTTACATATCCTCAAAGATCTAAGTAACTGGTGGTCTGAGATGTCTACCGAGCCAGGATTAAGTCGTGATCATTTTTTTTAGATTAGTCAATATCATTCTGTAGCTTTGATTTCTGTAGGTTGAGGGTTCGTTTCCCATCCAGGACAAACATTTGTGTGTTTAACATAGACATTTGCTATGTCTTGCTCATATGTATGTATGTGTTTTCAAAATAGTATATAATATAAGTTTATTATTCTGGCCATAGCTCTAGCTTTGCTTTCTGTAGGTCGTGGGTTCGATTCCCATCCAGGACAAACATTTGTGTGTTTAACATAGACATTTGCTATGTCCCGCTCATATGTAGGTATGTATTTTCAAAATAGTATATAATATAAGTTTATAATTCTGGCCATAGCTCTGTAGCTTTGCTTTCTGTAGGTTGTGGGTTCGATTCCCATCCAGGACAAACATATATGTGTGTTTAACATGAACAATTGTTGTCTCAATGTATTTTGAAAAAAATATAAGTATCAAAGTATTCTATCAGTTATCTGGTTCTTTACAATCTTTGCTTATTTTGAAACTAGATGGCGTTGTGTGAATTGTCCATTATTTATATTTACAACTATAAAACTGAAACTGTAAAAGCTTTGAGTATATTAAAAGTATGTAAAACTATTATACATGTAATAATATATAATGCAGTTATATCGCTCGGAGCGATCTCTTCCAGGCAACCTGTTAATATCCTATTTTTGTAATTTAAATTTTATAACAAATTACCTCAATGCATTTAAATAACTTTAATGTCATTTTAAACAAACCTGTATAAGAGTGACCTCACAGCTCAGTTGGTAGTAGGTCTGCCTTCTGCGCTGCAGGTTGTGAGTTCAATCCCCCAGGACTAACATTTGTGTGATGAACGCAGATGTTGGTTCTGTGTCTGGGTGTTATCATGTATTCTATGTATGTATTTACGAAAAAAAGTATAATGAATCTATCAGCTATCTAGTTCCCATAGTACAAGCTTTGCTTAGTTTGGGGCTAGATGGCGTTGTGTGAAATGTCTAAACATATTTATTATTTCTCAAAGTAAGTTTCTTTTGAGAGGACGTGTAGGTCCTTATTACAAGCTACAAGCTATTTGGGCAATATCAAAGTAATATAACTTTAATATTTCATACCATGACCTATAAAAATTGTATTGAAGTAATGTTACTTCGAGCTTGAAACGCGACGTTTGTGAAACACGATGGTTTAAGAGCTTGTGGTAAGGCATTGGCATCATTGGCTTAATTGGAAAAATAGCCACCAAAATTACACAATAAAACTCAAAATAACACGAGAAATAATATAAAAACCAGAGCGACGTAGTTGTCAGACAAATGCACCGCAGGAGATCCCGATAAAGTTTTCAGTCGAATGCATCAGGAAAATACCCAAAATTGTCTTGATAATTTGACTGTGACATTGACAACACTTAAAATACACTTAACACTGGCATAACTGATATTTATGACACAGATGCCATTAATAAAGAAGAATTTATGTGCGCAATGCCAGTGCTCTTAAACGGTGAAGGAAAACATCGTGAGAAAACCGGCATACCCTAGAACTTAGAAATATTATTAAAAGGGTAGTGTTACAATGTTATTTTAAGTAAGTTATATTAATAGATATAAATTTTAATCGGGTGATTGTTGTTTGAAATAAATTATAATTTATTAAAATATTTTGTAGTTTTGATAAACTTAAAATTCGAAGGTATGTGTCATAGGTTAGTATTCTTATAAGCGGCGATGGGCTTGCAACCTGTCACGTACGGAATACTAACTATTGTGCAAAATGTGGGCATGTACCAAATGTCATGTTTGGACTTGCCTCTGACTACCCACTTTAGATATCCTCAAAGATCTAAGTAACTAGAGATCTGATGAGATATCTACCGAGCCTGGGGATTACAGTCGTGATCATATTTTTTTATTTTTTTTTATTTGATAAACTTGGGCAGAAGAAGAAGAAAAGTAATAAAGTAGTATTTATTGTAAATAAAATAAAAAAAACTCGACTGAAAGTAATTGAAAATAGCTTCATACAGCCGCCATATGAAATTTTTTGACATTTTGTATAGCTTATGTCACTCTAGACGAATCGAACGACATCTCATTTGTCAAAATCTGTCCAGCCTTTTCGGCTCCAGCGACCGTCAAAGGAACTCTCATACATAAACCCAAAAACAATACCCTTCTTCACTTCGCAGTCGAGTATAAAGAAAGAAAGTTATTAAAGAAAAGTACTAAAAGACAAATCGGCGATTTTCAAAGTTCTTTTGGTTTATTTATTTGGCACATCCGAAACGACTGAACGGATATTCATACAGTTTTCACAGGTGGTCAGTACGTCTACCATGAGTTGTCACATTTAGATTGGCTGACCGTCACTACAGTAGTAATAGTACGTTACTATGACATCTGTCAAAATTGTTACTCATGGTACCAAATTCTAAGCAAATGAATGAGCGCAAACTACAGTCGCTGTAGTACGCTGTGACGTAGGATAGTTAACTACGTGAGGTTTTAGTACCCAACTATCCGCTAGAGGCGCTGTACCAAGTTTTCATACATTTTTTTAACTACAGTCGCTAGAGAGTGTAGATTGTGAAAACTCATGGTAGACCCTCAGAGCATTTGGATGTCGGAAAGTTTCGTTATGCGGACGAATCCGCTGGCAACAGCCAATATCCTAATAATATTAATAACAAGTAGGTACCTACTGGTTTATATAGTTACTTTTATAGCTACGAATGAAGATATTTGTAGGTAGGTATCCTAGTGAGGACTAATAATTACAAAAGTAAAAGTTTGGGTGGATGGATAGATAATAATTTAATAATAATTAATCATTTTTAATTAATAATTATTTGTGAGTTTTAATTGTATGTTTAAAGCCAAGTTTCAAAAGGGTATGTATGTTTGTTACTCTTTCACGCTGAAGCGGCTGAACGGATCTGGATGAAATTTAGCACAGATATAGATTATAGTCTGGACTAGACCCGGAAAAAAGTACCACGCGGGCGAAGCCGCGCGCAGAAGCTAGTAATAAATAATTACTTGTCTGGGTAATAAATTTTACATTTTGCGATAGTGTGATTACAATTTTTCAATAGGTTCACAAATACCTACCTACCTAAACTATTTATTAACATCACCTTACATAAGTTTATAGTACCTTCACTGTTTTAAGATTACAAAATGATTATTTTTCTATTAGGTAAGTATTCCTACTAATATTAAAACGCGATAGTTTGTAAAAATGTGTGATTTATGACGACCTCAGTGGCGCAGCGGGCGAGAGTGCCTGCGAAGCAAGAGTTCGGTTCCCGCCGCGGAACAAATTTGTGTACGATCTGCAGAAATTTGTTTCGTTGGTCTGGGTGTTTTCTATGTATAAACAAATATATATCTATGTATCTAATGTATTAAATATATCTGTCATCTAGTACCCACGCAAGCTTTGAGTAGCTTATGATGCTGTGTAGATTGTCCAGCATTATTTATTTATTTATTTATTTATATGCATATTTGTTACTCTTTGACGCTGATTTCATTTCTATTTTAGGAATTTCCGTTATTATTAATCTCTCAGACGCCTACGTACTTTTGCAAGTGCGAAAACAGGATGGCAACACTTCGAATGTCGACGCTCTCATTCACACGGTGGTGCCATCGGGAAACTTTGAAAAAATCGCCAAAAAAATAGCCAGAAAACAATTTTCCACCAAAAATACGGAAATTGAAGAAAAATTATACGAATCAGAAAATGATGATAAAATGACAAAAAATGCAGAAGTTTCGTTGTCTATGGATGAAAATACTGATCCGGATTTGGTGAAACTCGTTGATTTGGCTATAAAACATTTTACGAAACCAAAAGAACATGTTTTTAGAGCCAATAATCAAAATACCAGTAAGTTTGTGGTATAGTGGTAGAAACGCCATCCGATCTTCACTATCACTACATATTATCATAAAAAAAAGTCTTCCGCCGCGTCTGTCTGTCTGTTCGCGATAAACTCAAAAACTACTGCACCGATTTGCATGTCTTCACCAATGGATAGAGTAGTTCTCGAGTAAGGTTCTCGTAATTTATCAAGTTTTTAAGTAGGCGAGTGTCCAGTTTAGACGAGAGAGGTGCGGGTTCGACTACCGCGGCGGGAGAAATGTTGGCATGTTTTGCAAATATTTCTTCCGTGTCTCGGTGACCTAGTGTGGGTTCAAATTTTGTGACAATTGTGTGATTATTTATTTGTTTGCAGAGCCAAAAACAGTGAAATTCCGTTCAGGCGAATCATCAGTTCTCTACGAAATCAACTCGCAAAGTCTGATCAGTGCGTTAGAAGAGTTGCTATCTTCGAAGATCGTTCTAAGCTATCTGGATAAGCTGACGCGGAAAGCGGCCTTCGTGTACCGATCTATGCAAGATGCTAAGCAATAAACTACTTTTGGGATTTTGAAATTTATTATTGACTAGCTTCCTACGGCTTCGCCTGCGTTGTACCTTGGAAAACAAAAACTAATCTATCCCACGGGAACCGTACATTTTTCCGGGATAAAAAGTAGCCAATGTGCTATTCCAGACTATAATCTATATCTGTGTCAAATATCATCCAGATCCATTTAGCCGTTTCAGCGTGAAAGAGTAACAAACATACATCCATATATTCTAACAAACTTTCGCGTTTATAATATATTAAATTTTAGGTGTAACCCTTCGTAAAATAACTTATTATAAACCAATCTTTTATTGCTCCATCTTCACGCTATCAGCTTGAAAGACGAGCTCTAAAAACAAGATTAATTTTTTTTTAAATAACGATAAAGTATCAAATTTTGTGAAATCCACCTACACTTTTTTTTTTTTTTTTTTTTTTTAATAAATAATGCTGGACAGTCCACACAGCATCTACTAGCCCCAAAGTAAGCTACTCAAAGCTGGTGTTATGGGTACTAGATAACTGATAAATTTAATACATGATATAGGTACATAGATAGATATTTTTTATTATACATACACACCCAGACCAACGGAACAAATTTCTGCAGATCGTACACAAATTTGTTCCGAGGCGGGAATCGAACCCGCAACCTCTTGCGTTGCAAGCGGACTCTTTCCCGATGCGCCACTGAGGTCGTCGAAACACATTACACCTCTTGCAGTCGGGTAAAAATAAATAAAATACATGAGTTATTTTAAAAATATCAATATCTTTATTCATACAGTCATATAATTACAACATATTATGTTCATTCATTAATCATTTTCTTATAATATATTATGTACAGAGTGTTTATATTTGCTGAGAAATAAAGAACAATAGTCTTTATGGAACTATAAAGGGTGTCCTTTTAATCATTCAGTAGGTCTACCATGAGTTTTCACAATCTACACTCGCTAGCGACTGTATTTAAAAAAGTGTATGAAAACTTGTACAGCGCCTCTAGCGGATAGTTGGGTACTAAAACGTCACGTAGTTAACTATCCTACGTCACAGCGTACTACAGCGACTGTAGTTTGCGCTTCATTCATTTGCTTAGAATTTGGTACCATGAGTAACAATTTTGACAGATGTCATAGTAACGTACTATTACTACTGTAGTGACGGTCAGCCGATCTAAATGTGACAACTCATGGTAGACGTACTCGTGCAGTGGTAGTGGTATTATTATTTACCTACTAGTTGTTGTCTTCGACTTCGTCCACATTTAATTCTTTATCAAAAGTTTGTTTTTAATTTTTTTCCTTTATTTCCTATTTTCGTCAATTTTCCAATGTTATTCGGGACGATACAACAAATCCAAAAACCATGAAAATCGGTCCTGCCGTTCTAGAGTAATAAGTGTTCGAACAAACCCGGCTTTATTTTATATATTAAGATTTATGTAATTATTCACAAAATAAGCACCAACAGGCATTCGCTACAGATATTTACATTAAGAAAATAAATATTATGGCATGTAAGAGTATAGTTAGTACTAATTTACACTTAAATACGTAAAAAAATTGCGAGAACCTCCAATTTACATACATAAAATCACGCCTGTTTCCTGACGGGGTAGGCAGAGACCACGGATCTCCACTTGCTACGATCCTGACATACCTCTTGCTTCATTCACTCTCATTACATTCCTCATGCGAGTCGGTTTAGGGTACCTACTCTTGACCTGGCCTTACCACGATGTCTTCCAGAACGATTTCATTATAGAAACGTCACTACTTCCATACAATTTGCATAGGTCATACGAAATAACAATTTAATACTAATTCGGTAATGTATTATGAATTCGTGGTGAGGCCTCAGGCCTTTCTCTAAAACGTCCCTAATTTGGACAAAAATGCTTTCCGTGAGCCACTTTTCGCCCCCGCGAGAAACGAGACGTGACGGGTGGCGGACCACGTCGCCGCCATACTGACGATTTGAAGTTTTTCAGGAAAGATTGACTAATTTATATTTAAGTTTAAGTAATTTAAGTAAGAATTATTTACAGTTTGGTCCAGGTTTATAATAATGCAAGGATTAATTAAGTTTTACTTAAAAAATAAATAAATTTAAAAAAACATCAATCGCTCAAACTCTCATCAGCTTTTAAACAAAAACTAAATCAAAATCGGTTCATCCTTTTGGGAGCTACGATGCCACATACACACGCGTTAAACTTATAACCCTTTATTAGGGTTTATTCAAAGGGTATATTTATCTAAATTTAAAATTGTAAATAAAAAAACATAAGTAAGTACAATTTCTATAAAAATAAATAAAAAAATACTAAGTACATGATCTTTTTAGTTAAGTAGGTACTAACATTTGATATATTACAATCGATCCAACAAACTCACAAACATTCACTTACATAAATATAGTATTAGGTACTTCGGAAAAAACATTGTAATTAATTTAATGATTCACATAATATAAAGGAGATGTTTCACAATGCATGGAACTTAGGCCAAGTAGGTGTTCGCTCATATCAAAATATCTAAATACAAAAAAACTTTAACCAATGGTCGTAATTCGGTTGTTTTGCAGACTAACTTAAAAAATGCTACCATAGGTACGATCTTATTTGGCTTACTATAATGACCAAATTAGCGTAACATTTTTGAATGACAGTTTTAAAAAGATCTAAAATTGACATAATCATTCTAATTTAATTAATTTTCCACCATTTTCACGTAGCTTTACTCAACACCAATTTACATGGCTTCTAAAATAAGCTAAAACACGTCAATCATACGTCAGTTAAGTCAAATTTAGAATTGTAATTTAAAATGTTTACGCTAATTTAGTATTTGATGTGAACAAGATAAGGTCGCGTTTATTTCAGCATTTTTTTAGTTAGTTTTAGTTAGTCCGCGGAACAAGAGAAGCACCACCATTTTCATTTTTTATTTCTTTACTTTGTAATACCTACATGTTTTTGAAATACTACTTTGCAAAATGTGGGCATGTGCCAAATATCGCTTTCCGACGCGCCTCTGACTACCCTCTTTAGGTATCCTCAAAGATCTAACTAAAGCAGCTACGAACTATTTTACTGTCATGGCCGCCCAGGAAAATAAGTTATTAATGTTAGAAGTCTTCGCATTTTCATAATTTTGCTTCAACTTATAGTTGGAGTATTTTTTACAAAATTTAGGTACTGATATTTTCTCTATTTTTCTCTATGGTACCATAGACAGCCCATAGTGAAACAACTCCTTTATTTTATTTTATTCCCGATAGACTAAGAGTTAAATATTTTCGTGGGGGCTGATTTGAACGGTGGCATAGTGGTGCGTTGGCTGGATTCCGGTTAAAGACGCGAGTTTGAGTCCCGCCCGTTCGAATTTTTTTGCGACACATTTCTTGATAAAACTAATGCGGTTAGAAAAAAATTATATAACAGATGGTTGATAATTTCTTTATATACAATATACCTAAGTAAATAAGTAGGTTATAATCACATGAACATCAGTAGGTAGGTACCCCTAGTATGAGTTTTTGATAGTTTACGAAAACTTTTTTCGAATTGTATCTTCATGCATTTATCTCCATCGGAAATGTTAAGAAAGTAAAAAAAGGTCAAAAATTTTGGTTTGAAAATCATTGCTGGGACTGCCGATTAGATATTATCGATATTATCGACCTTATTTTAGTTCCTTAACATTTCCGATGGGGGTAAATGTATGAAAGGATACTATTCGAAAAAAGTTTTTGTAAATTATCTAAAATTCATACTAGGGGTACAGTTCAGTCACTTAAATTGGTAACATTCAATATCAAAATGTCGAAGTCATTTCGGTATCATTAGTCGTCACTCATTCTTACCTTAACATCTGTAAAAGAGTTTAACTGACAAAAATCTTTAGAGTACCTAAAATGTAATTTTTTACATATTTTGAAGTAAAACTTCTTTAGGCACGCTTGACTTGGGGATTAAGCTGGTGAATGCGTAACGAGGGCGTTACGAAAAATGTGATCGGGTGAGGCGAACGGAAGTTGAGAGTGAGATATAAGTTAGTGAAGATAGAAAGAGAGAGAGTTTCGTATATTACTGCAGGGAGAGAGAGGTTCGAGCACACATTTTCTTTCTCTCTCTCTCATAGCCAGTTACGTTTCGTATATCTAGGACACAGTGCAGGCTACATACTATAGATGGAGCTGAAGAAGTTTTACACTAGATTTTTTGAAGTCTTTTGACGCACGACTGGATTTGAACCCACGGCCGATCAGAAAGCAGGGACATTTACCACTAAACAACTCATGTTGTCAGGATGAGGAACGACTAAAGATACACCCAAACTTTATTATTAGTATTAAACGGGTATTTATCGCGTTTAATTTACCTATTTTTCCCGACGTTTCGATAGGTTTACACTTATCGTGGTCACGGGATGACCGTTTAATACTAATAATTATATGTTCAGATCGCGTAAGTTTAAATATATAATATACACCCAAAACATCAATATTCTATATCAAGTCTTAATTCCACTGTTTAATTAGTTAGAGCAGTCAGCCACAAGATGGCGCTAGTAAACAAGATGGCGGCGGGAGAAAGCGCAATGGCGCCACATTTTAAAATGTCGTTTGAATATAAATTAGGCGGTAACGGCTCTTCGCCCGGCTTGCAATATTCTTTTCTTGCCTGAAATAAAATAAATAATATTTATTGTAATACTAGATGACTCGGTGTACTTCATATCACCTATCCCATATATTGCGGCTATAAATTATGATGTAAGCTATCCTATCTTTCAAGTTGGATCAAACTGCACATGTTGTGCAAATTTAATTTAAAATCGGTTAAGTAGTTTAGGAGTCCATCGCGGACAAACAACGTGACACGTGATTTATATATATTAAGATAACACACGAATAAATAGAATAAAATACTTTTTATTTAACACAGAAAAAAATGATGAAGGTGACCTACATAATCGAATAATAAGAACCTTGTCCTTACAATAACAAACACAACAAAATAATAGAAAGTGTGACGACGTTTGTGTTAAAGTGTAACGTGGTGTGTGTTAAAGTTAAAGTTGGGTGTGATTTGTGTTGAAGTTGGACGTGATTTGTTAAGGGTCTTAAGTGTAACTTGCATTGTTACTTGCGTGAGTGTCCAATTTGCGTTAAAGTGTGACGTGGTCTAAGTTCAATTGTGACTTGGTGTATTAAAGTGTATTTTGATGTGATAACGTGTTTTGTGATATGTTAAAGTGTAACTTGACACGTTAAAGTGTATTTTGATGTATTAACATATAACGTGATATATTAGCACGTAACTTGATGTGATAAAGTGTATTTTGATGTGTTTACGTGTAACGTGATATGTTAAAGCGTAATTTGATGTGTTAAAGTGTACTATGATGTATTAACATGATATGTTAAAGTGTAACGTGATATGTTAAAGTGTAACTTGATGTGTTAAAGTGTAACTTACATCAAATTCCTCCTTGCACATTTCCCTGCAAGGCGGGCAGACGACCCCGCCTCTATGCAGCCAACCTTTCTTGACTATTCGTATTTGCAGCACTTGCCCGGCGTGGAAACACGTGTAAGTATAGTTTCCGACCTGGAAGCAAATAACATAATATGATCACGACTGTAGAGCGCTGGTGGTGTAGTGGTAGCACCCCTGGGCCTTTATACTCAACGATTTCGTCATTGTTCGTAACAAATTATGGTTAACTCGTAAAGTATTAGTTTTAAATGTAAAAAACATGATCACGACTGAAGAGCGCTGGTGGTGTAGTGGTAGCACCCTTTGACCTTTCTATTCAATGGTTTTGTCATTGTTCTCACTTTCGCCATTGTTCGCCAAATTTCGCAAAATTTTGGTTATCCAAAATTTTTTGAAATATATTAGTTAATTTTAAATGTAAAAAATATGATCACGATTGTAATCCCCGAGCTTGGTAGATAGATATCTCCTCAGACCTATAGTGACTTAGATCTTTGAGGATATCTAAAGTGGGTAGTCAGAGGCACGATCTGAGGAGATATCTACTGAGCCTGGGGAGTCGTGATCAAGTTTGTTTTATTAGTAGGTCTACTCACGACAATATGCAGCCGCCCACTCTCGCATTTGAATTTGTAGCAGCCTGAGCCCCAGTGTTGCCACTCTCGTATCTAAAATAACACATTATTTGGTTAAACAAGTGAAGCGAGCGATAAGTTAAATTAACTATTTAGATAAATAAATGTACCTATGTGGATGGATATACCAAGTGGTAGAGGTAGGCCGAAGAAAAGATGGATGGACTGTGTGAAAAATGATTATGAGTAAGGAGTGAGTAGTGAGAAGTGTCAGGTAGGGCGAAATAAAAAATAAAATGGCGGATGACATATTTTTTCACAATTCCCTCAAAATACGCATCAAATAAACGGGTTTGAGTAGTAGAATACTATGACAAATTTCAAATCCAAGATGGCCACCACCCTAAAATGGCGGGCAAACTTTGGGGGTTTTTTAATTTTTATTTTAATTTAATTCATTAGCATACCTGTCTGCAAGATTTCTGTTCCCACACTCGATTACTGTGCTCAAAACATTTTGAATGTTGCCCATAGTTCTCCAGAGCGAAGTTAACATCGCCTTCTGAAACAATAAATTAATATTGCTGTAAACCTGCCCCCTAACATGAATGAAGATAAGTACCTAACAACAATTTATGATATGACCAAACAAAAATGACAAATGTTAGGACTTTTGTCGACACAAATGTCATTTTTATCGACACATAATGTCACTTTGTCTTCTCTTCCGTGGAGAAAACTGTCTACTGCTTATGCTAGGGATACTGAAATCAACTAGCTTTACCAAGTAAGCAAAACTGCGGAAAGAGAACTAATAACTAGACAAAGAGAACTTAGAACTAAGCAAAGATAATTTAGAAATAAGCAAAAAACAAGGAAATAAAACTTAGAAAAGAAAACTTGGAACTGTGCATAGTTAGCTTAGATCCGAGCAAGATAACTTAGAACTAAGCAAAAATAGCGTAGAACTGTGCAAAAAACGTAATGTAGCGAACACACGTTGGCCCTGGCCTGCCGGGCGAGGCCCAATCATGGCCAACGCCCAGCGTGTAGTGAGGTGGTTCGCCTAGGGTCGCCGACGCCTGTACAGGCCTGTACAGGCTGGCCGCCGATCCCGTCGAGTGTTGGTTTTTGGGCCAAGATCAAAGAGAGTTGGCCGCGCGGCCCGCCTGCCGTCTACACGTTGGCTTGCTATTCAGTCTCTTGCAAACTAGCGCACGGGACGGACGTGCGTGTCTACTCGCCGAATGCACTATGATACGTGTCGCAAAATGAGCGACAGGTTCAATGAACGTAATTGATGTTTGTTGAGCTACTTTTTTATTTATTTATTTAGGTATGATCAATAAATGTAAGTAACTAGGTAGGTTCCATAGGTACAGCGCTGGTTTCCATAACATCGCATAATGTAGGTAGTAATCATTTTTACCAATCTACCTACTTTACCTACTGTTAGGTATGTACCTACCTAAGTGTACCTGTAAATGTGTGATATAAGATGGTAATAAAATAAGTAGGTACTTAGACTTATTTTATACATAAATAATGCATTCAGGAATAGGTATGTACGTACCTACTGTAAGTATGTGATATGATGGTAATAAAATAAGTACCTAGACTTATTTTATTTTATGTAATGCATTCAGGAATAGGTATATAGGCTGCATAATTCATTCCATCCACGACCTCATTTTTTTTTTTTAAATATCGATCGTAATTCGTCGGCGCGCCGAGTCAAAATCGACGTGCGCCTTGCCTGCCTGATCGGAGCGCACTGAGGCGAGGGCCAACGTGTGGATGGCACGCCGGGCGTGGCCCGGTGTTATCGCCATCCTTGTCTAAATTTTTTGTCCTTGTCACACTGACCAATCATCGCCAACATGTGGAAGCCCTATAAAGTTGAGCAACAAGAACTTAGAACTAGACAGAGAGAACTTAAAACTGAGCAAAGAGAACTCACTCGGCGTGTTCTCTTCATACTGGCAGGTGCTGCCGCGCACCAACGTGTTCTTGTGCCGCCATGTGAACTCTTGGAGATAAGGACAGTAGTCGGCGAGCGAGACGGAACCACCGTAGTGAGCTTCCTCGCCCGGCGCCACTCCGGCTAATATGTCGAAATGCTGGAAAGAGATAGATGTAGTCAATGTTTAAGGGACGACCTCAGTGGTGCAGCGGGCAAGAATCCGCCTGCGACGCAAGAGGTTGCGGGTTCGATTCCCGCCTCGGAACAAATTTGTGTACGATCTGCAGAAATTTGTTCCGTTGGTCTGGGTGTTTTCTATGTATAGTAAAAAATATCTATATCTATATAATGTATTAAATATATCAGTTATCTAGTACCCATAACACAAGCTTTGAGTAGCTTACTTTGGGGCTAGAAGCTAGATGATGCTGTGTGTATTTAAAATTGTTACATTGTTATTATACCTAAGCCTCTGGTTTTCCTCGAAATAAATATAAATATTATTATTTATTTATTAAGGGATCACCTGTGAAGGATTTTTGACATGAGTTTTGCATTATTATTTCGTCGGGTTCGATGTCCCTATGCGAAAGTGCTTGGTGAGAGGGTGAGTGATAGTGAGAGTTTGCGTATGTGTGAGGGTGATTGTTAGAGAGAGAGTGAATGTTAGTGAGAGTGTGAGTGTGGTTATGTTTGTAAGAGTGTGAGTATTAGTAAGAGAGAAGTGTTAGTGAGAGTGGACGTATCTATATCTATACTAATATTATAAAGAGGAAAGTTTTGTATTTTTGTATTTTCGTATTTTTGTTTGTAACGAATAAACTCAAAAACTGCTTGACCGATTTCAAAAATTCTTTTACCATTAGAATGCTACATTACCCCTGAGTAACATAGGCTATATTTTATGTAGGTACCTCGCGAGCAAAGCCGCGAGCGGAAGCTAGTGTGTAATAAAATAATGTTAGTGAGAGGGTTTGTGTTAATGAGAGTGTGAGTGTTAGTGAGAGTGAGTGTGTTTGTTTTAAGTACCATCCGAGGACATGCGTATGAATACACAAGGCACGACCGAGGACCTTTTCAAAGCGAGGACATTTTCGAGGGTCCTCGGTTTGACTTGACCGAAGATTCGTATTCTGCGAACGATTTTGAGTCATTCTGTATACGTAATCCGAAAAAGTTGCCCTAACCTCGGTTTGATCAAAAATATTCATAATCTTACATTTACACTTTTTATTCACTTTTGGCGCCACTATCGCTTTATACACAGCTTCTTTACATTCATATCACGTTTGTTGTATTATCCGAGGACCTATGTGTTAGATTTTAACACAAAGGTCCTCGGATGGCTAGCTTTTCTAAACAATGTGTATGTAAGACCTCGGTATGCTATATTTTCCAGTGTGTAAAAGTTAAGTCCTCACTTTGACGGTTTTTCTTGTGTATTGTTCTATCAATTACAATAAAATTATATATGAAAAGATCGAAGGTGGACTGAATCCTCAAAAAATCTTTAGTAGCTACTAGGTGCAAGATGAGAAAGTGCTACTTCTGCAGTGATAAGTACTAAGTGATTATTGGTGCAAATCTTTTGTTTCGTATTTAAATGGGTAGTTTTCAATGTCTGTATCGATACTTTAATCGTTTGGATACTCGGAATGCAAAACTAAAGAAACAAGACTAGTGTTTCAGGGTTTCTCAAAGTAACTTAATTGGAGGGATTTAAATTTGTGTGGAAACTGTGGTGCGATATATGAAGTAACGTTATCATCAAAACAAAAAATTACAGTGTCTAAAGCAAGTTTAAGGTCAAATGTTCCTGTGTAAATATTACCACCCCTGAAGTCTACACCCCGCTTAAGGGTAGCTTTGAAATAATTTAATCATAGATTTTTATCTATCTATATCTATATAAGAGCTTAACCTGACTGACTGACTGATTGATCATCGCCGAGCCAAAGTGGTTTCCTTTTATAACAAAACCACCCACTATGGCGGGATTTTTGGAAATTCCACCTCTAAGGGAGTGAAAAAGGGTGAAAACGTTAGTATGAAACTTTTTAACGCGTGTAGCGATTTTCATGAAACTTTGTTTGTGCACTATAAATGCAAAATGAATGGACACTTGTTTCAGGATTTTTCAATATAAGCATCAAAAAGGGGTCAAATGTGGGGTCAATTTTTATTTGTATGGGAACTTTACAACGGGTGGTGCGATTGGTCTGAAACTTTGTTCCGTGTTTCAGGATTTTTCAATATAACTCAAAAAAAGGGGGTCAAATGGGGGGGGGGATCAATGTTTGTATGGGAATTTTTTAACGGGTGGTGCGATTGGCCTGAAACTTTGTTTCCTGTTTCAGGATTTTTCAATATAACTTTAAAAAAGGGGTCAATGTTTGTATGGGATTTTTTTAACGGGAGGTGCGATTGGTCTGAAACTTTATGTACTGTAAATAAAAAATGAATGGACACGTGTTTCAGGATTTTTCAATATAATCTTCAAAATGGGGGGTCAATGTTTCTATGGGTACTTACTTTTTAAAGGATGGTGCAATTGGTCCGAATTTTGATTCAGATACTTTAAATGCAAAATAAATGGAAACGTAAACCTGAATATTTCAAAATAGCCCTCTAAAATGGGTAAAATTGGGTGTCAATGTTATTTATGGGATTTTTTTATTAGTGTGATTTGTTTGAAACTCAGTTTAGATACTTTGAGTGAACGAAGTCGCGGGCGGGACAGCTAGTATACTATAGAGCACTGGCGGTGTAGTGGTAGCACCCCTGCCCCACGATCCAAAAGTCTTGGGTTCAACGCAAAATGAGAGCATGTGCCAAATAATCATGTATGGACTTGCCTCTGACTACCGGTTTTAGATCTAAGTACGCTATATCTGAGAAGATATAATATTCCAAGCTTGGGGATTAGAATCGTGATCATGTTTGTTTTGTTTTGAAGTATATTTATCACAAGTTTCAAGCAAATAGAATCTTGAATGAAAAATCTAATAATGTTTCCATACAAAATTTAACATCACAATGCACCAAGTTTTAAGGGTAGTTTGTGGGAATATAAATTCAGTCTTTAATTATTGTTTTAAAAGTACTTTTCCTAAGTTTCAAGATTGTTTAGATTTTTTTGATTCGATTTCGTTGACAATATTTTATTTATATATTGGTTGAATTTCAAACAAAAAAATATTATAAGATTCTACAACTATCATCAGTTTAGGCTGTGCGTTTTGAATATCTCGATGAGAACTTTGATTCTTAAAGTAATAGAAGGTATCATATACGTAACATGATTGATGGTGATTAACATGATGATGAACACGACTGTAATCCCAGGCTCTGTAGAGAATCGCCTTAGATCTCTAGTTGCTTACATCTTTTGTGCGTATCTAAAGAGGGTATTCTAAGGCACGTCCGAACATGACATTTGCCACAGAACTATATTTTGCACAGTAGTTAGTGTTCCGTACGTGACTGACCTTCGAATTTTTGTTCTAGGGTATACCGGTTTTCTTACAATGTTTTCCTTCACCATTTGAAAGCATTGCGCTCATAATTTTTCGAATGGAAAAAATCATTGGTGCACGACCAGGTTTGAACTCACGACCTTCGTGAAGCAGGGGTGCTACGACTACACCACCAAATGTTCTCGTATAAAAACTAAATACCGATGGTGGACCATAATTTTTTATCTTTTGTTTACGTCAAAAACAACTGAGAGAACTATATAAATACGTTTTATGACTAATATATAAAGTAGTTACTTTCAAAACTTTGACAATCATTATAGAGCACTGACAAGTGCTGACAACGTGAAGACACCGTCTTGTCCTCGCTTGGTACTTCATTTTTGAAAATGTGTGTAAAAAACAAATCGAAACAAATTAAATTATTACATTATTCTACACGTAAAATGGTTTAGGTAAATTTTCCATGTCCTCGCTTTGTACAAGTCCTACTAGTAAAACTGTCCTCGGTTTGGTTAAGCAAAGTCTAACACAGCGTCCTCACTTTGTATAAAACATAAGAGATATTGTGTATAAATACGTCCTCGGAAGGGTGTCGCAGAGCTCACGTAAGAGGTCCTCGGTTGGCTTTACACAAAGTCCTCGTATGTGCATCGCTGGTCACGTTTGGCTGTGTATTTCGCGTCCTCAGTATGAAAGCGGCAATTCACATGAAAAAATGTTGAGATAGCACTATCTCGATAAGCTCATCACTCTAGATTTGCTCTCCTGTCTCTTTCTATCTTATTCTCAAAGGTCAACGACGTCATTAAACATGTTTTTCGGAGGGTCCTCGGTTTGGTCCAACATTTACAAGGTCCTCGTAAGGGTGTCTGTACAAACAAGGATGTAGTGAGAGTGCGCGTGTGTTACCTGATACTGTCGAGGCAGGATGGTGTTATGCCGCACCAGATTGCAGAGCACGACGGCGTTGCGCCGCGGCGAGCACTCGGTGCGCAGTGGACTGCCCTTTATGCGCGAGCAGAATGGCGCTGGCGCCTTTCTTCTGAAATAATTGCGTTTTTAACCGGTTTTATTCTGGAAACCGGTTTTTGTATTACCGAGTTGAAAAACAATTATTGGCCTACTTGCTTGTTAGTAGGTATATATGGACGTATTGTGGTTTTATTCTGATAACCGGTTTTTGTATTACCGAGTTGGGAAACAAGCATTGGCATACTTGCTAGTACTGTCGTAGGAAGGTATATGAACGTATTGGGGTTATTCTTAGGTTTTATTCTGGTAATCGGTTTTTATATTACCGAGTTGGGAAACAAGCATTGGCCTACTAGCTTGTACTTAAGTGGTAGGTATATGGACTTATAGGGGTTTTTCATATGTTTTTTTTTCAGAAAACCGGCTTTTTGTACATAATTGAGATTTTGTACATGCTAGTAAGTGATAGGTATGTAACTTATGGATGCTTGCATTTAATTAGAAAGGTACCTATCACAACTTTGTGTTTTTTTTTGTTAAAAGAGTGTTTTTATATCAAACGAATAACGCATGTAAAAAAAATACATTTGACGTTGGCAATATTGATCTTTAGGAAGGTGGATGCTGTAAAATTGTAAATGAAGGAATCTAAGCGGTACTTACATAATATCATAAGGCGCATCAGATTCGTTGCTTGTAAACATAATTTAAAGGTTAGACAAATAATTGTCTCTTTACCAAATTGCCTTTCTAGCATTTAAACGCACTGCGCCTGCGTCTCTCTACGGTACAGAAGACAAAGTGACAGTTATGACGACAAAAGTGTCATTTTTGACGACAAAAGTGACTTTGTGACGAGAAGTGACATTCGTGACGGCAAAAGTGACATTTGTGACGGCAAAAGTGACATTTGTGACGGCAAAAGTGACATTTGAGACGACAAAAGTGACGTGACACTTTTGTTTGGCCAAATAACAAGTTTTACTGTCTTCTCTTCCGTAGCGAGAAGCGCTAAGGTGCTCATGCTACGATATTATATCTACTCGGTCTTATTTTAAGAATACTTACTCATGTGGTTGATTATCCTCCGTATTATTGCTTGAAACAAGAAATGTCAATGTCATATTTCTGCCGTCCATAAGCTAAAATGCCGTTATCCAACATTCGGTCAAAATTGACTTTTTTATGCCATCGTAATCAGGAAAAAAAGCTCTATCGACCAATCCTACCAGAACTCAAATAGCTCTTATAGTTTTCGAGTTATGAAAAGTTAAAAATGCCGTTACCAGAATCAAAGTTTACATCACTTCAATGCTTAAATGTTGTTAAGTGTTATGCTAAGCTTAAAAGTGGCTAATGGCTTTTAACTTTATTTTTATGTAAACAAAAATAGTAACTTAACTATTAATAACTTCAATAATACTAGGCTTGATTGCGGCAAAGTGACTTTAACTACAGTTATTTGCAGTTTTATATTAATCGTGCTAAAATATAAATGGTTTTTCCCTCTTATTTCAAAAAGTGGATTTTGTATTTAACGGCATTCTAGCTTTAGGACGGCAGATTTAGATAATCGGGCTTGATTCCAAATGGGGAATTTATATTTCATTAAATCCCCAATAAAATGGAGAGTTTATTACAAAATTAGTGGGAGTTCCACTAATTTTGTTTCCACGATTTCGCTCGCGTAAGTTTGCTCAGTCAAGCTGTCAGCGCCAGCCGGCATCTTTTATAGTGGCTATGCTAGTATCCATGGCTATATAGTATCCAGCTAGTATCTATCTGAACGTATTCCGGTTCAGCCAAGCAGTGGCTGACTGCTTGGATGAAGTGGGCGCGGTATCGGTTAATGTATTTAATAGTGACTAAGTGATATCCAGCTAAAATCTACCTGAGTGTATATATGTGTTGTGGTCCCCACGCCAGGTGAGCCAGCATGATATCAGCCGGTGTCTTCTATAGTGACTAAATGATATCCAGCTTGTATCTACCTGAGTGTTCCGGTTCAGCCACTGCTTGCACTGATCGCGAACTGACATCCGCGGTCCTTGCTTTAGTGGAACCTACACGATATCGGCCAGCGTCTTCCATAACGACTATGCGATATCCAACTAGTATTTACATGAGTGTATATACCTGCCTAGTCTCTGCCTTAGTCAAGCCATCACGAAACTAGCAAGCATTTTCCATAACGACAATGCGATATCCAGCTAGTATCTACCTGAGTGTGTTCCAGTTTAACCACTGCTTGCACGAGGTGGTCGCGAACTGACAGCCACAGTGGAGCCTACGCGATATCGGCCGTCGTCTTCCATAACGACTATGCGATATCCAGGTAGTATTTACATGAGTGTATATACCTGCCTCAATCCTTGCCCTAGTCGAGCCAGCACGATACCAGCTAGCGTCTTCCATAACGACCATGCGATATCCAGCTAGTATTTAAATGAGTGTATATATCTGCCCCAGTTTCTGCTCTTGTCAAGCCATAACGAAACTACCAAGCATTTTCCATAGTGACAATGCGATATCCAGCTAGTATCTACCTGAGTGTGTTCCGGTTTAACCACTGCTTGCACGAGGTGGTCGCGAACTGACAGCCACAGTGGAGCATACGCGATATCGGCCGTCGTCTTCCATAACGACTATGCGATATCCAGGTAGTATTTACATGAGTGTATATACCTGCCTCAATCCTTGCCCTAGTCGAGCCAGCACGATACCAGCTAGCGTCTTCCATAACGACTATGCGATATCCAGCTAGTATTTAAATGAGTGTATATATCTGCCCCAGTTTCTGCTCTTGTCAAGCCATAACGAAACTACCAAGCATTTTCCATAGTGACAATGCGGTATCCAGCTAGTATCTACCTGAGTGTGTTCCGGTTCAACCACTGCTTGCACGAGGTGGTTGCGAAGTGACAGCCACAGTGGAGCCTACGCGATATCGCCCGTCGTCTTCCATAACGACTATGCGATATCCAACTAGTATTTACATGAGTGTACATACCTGCCTCAGTCCCTGCCCTAGTCGAGCCAGCACGATACTAACTAGCGTCTTTTATAACGACAATGCAATATCCAGCTAGTATCTACCTGAGTGTGTTCCGGTTCAGCCACTGCTTGCACGAGGTGGTCGCGAACTGACACCCGCGGTCCTTGCCCCAGTCGAGCGGCGTCGCATGGCTGTAGTCAGCGCGATACCAGCCTGTGTCTTCCATCATGGCAAGCGATATCCGACTGAACACCGAGTTTTGAGTGTGCGTACCTGTCATAGCTTCGTTCTGGAATATTTATAATAATAATAAATGAATTCTTGAGCGCTCTTAAACAGTGAAGGAAAATATCGTGAGGAAACCGGCATAAACTAGAACAAAAAAAATTAAGGTGTGTGTGTCATAGGTATTCTTATAAGTAGCGATAGGATTGCAATCTGTCACGTACGGGATATTAGCTACTGTGCAAAATGTAGGCATGTACCAAATATCTTGTTTAGACGTGCCTCCTTTAGATATCCTTAAAGTAACTAGAAATCTGAGGAGATATCTACCGAGCCTTTGGTTGTTGTTTGTTAAATTATTCGCTCATTTGAGCAGGCTTATAGTCATAGACCTTACTGCCTAGTCTTGCGTAAATTAATTTCTTTCTATAATCTAACTTAATCTAACCTAACCTAACCGCCATTTTCTCCTCGTCGTCCGTCTAAAAATCCCGAGCCTTTGGATTACCAGTCGTGATCATGTTTTTTTACCTCAAAGACTCTTTTTTCCCAATGAGTTAGAGCGGTGCCTTCGCCTCCTTGATCTTCCAATTCAGCGCCCTCTAGTGTCGAGCAGTTGAAGTGATTTCTAACCTAAAATATTAAAAAATATTTTTCATAATTAACTAACTCTTATATTTAGAACTAGCTTCCGCTCGCGGCGTCGCCTGCGAAGTACACTACCTACATAAAATATAGCCTATGTTCATCCTGAAAGTTCATTCTACACATCGGTGAAAGAATTTTTCAAATTGGTCCTGTAATTTCGGAGTCATTTCAATGCAAACAAACAATCAAATCTTTCCTCTTTATAATATTAGTATAGATAAACGAGACGGAGAAAAATGCATAATTTAAGAAGAATATATTACGAGAAGACAGAAAAGCGTTTTGACAGTTTGATTGCCCTGTCTCTTTTCTGTGGGAATAAACGAAAGAGACGGAGTTATATGAATAATAATATAATGAATGAAGAATATTACAAGAAAACAGAAAAGCGTTTTGGCAGTTTCATTGTTTCATGTTTTTTTGGTAATAAACAAAAGAGACGGAGAAAAATGCATAATTTAAGAATATTATCTACAAGACAGAAAAGTATTTAGGAAGTTAGATTGTCCTATCTCTTTTTTTTGGGAATAAACGAAAGAGACGAAAGAAAATGCATAATAATGAAGAATATTGCAAGAAGACAGAAAAGTGTTTTGGAAGTTAGATTGTCCTGTCTCTTTCCCTTGGGAATAAACGAAAGAGACGAAAGAAAATGCATAATAATGAAGAATATTGCAAGAAGACAGAAAAGTGTTTCGGAAGTTTGATTGTCCTGTCTCTTTTCTTTGGGAATAAATGAAAGAGACGGGAAGAATGCATAATTTAAGATTACCTCCTGGACCACTCTTGGGGTCACCATCATTTCGAAGGTCCTGGTGATGTAGCCTCCTCGCACCATCCAGTCGGTTCGGGTGACGTTACGAACCACGCGGCTTGACCATTTGTGGATTTGCAGTCTGGAACATTCGAAAGATCGTTCTAGAAAGTTCTCGAAGCGTCTTTTCCGTCAAAGAAGTTTCCAGGGCACTGGTTATTTATTACGTAGTTCTGATACTAACAAAACTTTGTGGATTTGCAGTTCGGAATATTCGAAAGATCGTTCTAGAAAGTTCTTGAAAGTTCTCGAAGTGTCTTTTCCGTCAGAGAAATTTCCACAGAGCACTGGACTGTTACGTAGTTCTGATACTAACAAAACTTTGTGGATTTGCAGTTTGGAACATTCGAAAGATCATTCTAGAAAGTTCTCGAAGCGTCTTTTCCGTCAAAAAAGTTTCCAGAGCAGTGGCTATTACGTAATTCTGATAGCATTTAAGATTCAAAATGATCCCTGAGATTTTTTAATGAATAACTAAGGCCTGTTTTTAAAGGACATTTTTTAATCTGCATATCTTGTTTTTATATTTCTTTTGTGTGCACAAAATAGCCATATTCTATTCTACTTTGATACTAACTCCTCGTCCAGTGGCGGAGTGCCCGTGTCCGGTCTTCTCGGTGTGAGTGGTTCGCCGTCTTCGTCTCTGGAAATAAAATTATCACTACATAGTATAAAACAAAGTTGCTTTCTCTGTCCCTATATCCCTATGTATGCTTAAATCTTTAAAACTACGCAACGGATTTAGATCCGGTTTTTTTTAATAGATAGAGTGATTCAAGAGGAATGTTTTAATACATGCATATATTAGAGAAACACTGATAATTTTAAAGGTTTCTTATGTAATGTCGTAAATAAACATATTTTAATATATTTATTATAGCATTGCACCCGTGTGAAGCCGGGGCGGGTCGCTAGTTATTAATAAACAACAATAACGAGTAAATAAGTAGATAGTAAATAACGAGAACAAATCAGAAAATTTGTGGGTACTACAGTACCCATCAACGCACAGCCCAAACCACTGAACGGATCGGGCTGAAATTTGTCATGCAGGTAGATGTTATGACGTAGGCATCCGCTAAGAAAGGATTTTGATTAATTCTACCCCCAAGGGGATAAAAAAGGGGATGAAAGTCGCGAGATAATCGACATTCACGCGGGCGAAGCTGCGGGCGGAAGCTAGTTTGCTTATAATTTGCTTAGAATTTGGTACCATGAGTAACAATTTTGGTAACATACTATTACTTACTACTTTATTAACGTCAGCCGATCTATTATGTGACAGCTCATGGTATATATAGTTCGCTCAACGAATCTAGGCATTCATGAAGTTAGCCGCAAGAGCTGCGCAGTATCGTTTCCGGGAGCAATTGCAGGTATGAGGAGGGGGGGAAGGAACTGTACATGCGCAAACTCGCACCTGTGGCTAATTTCACGAATGCCTAGATCCGTTGGATGACCTAATACCAGGGCAACATAAGTGAATAAGAGGTTACCTATAAAATGCGAAGAGCGAGATGCTGAACCCCAGCGCGTGAAGCATCTCGTGTTTGACAGTGGAGAGCACGGACGGCATGTCCTGGTACTTGGTGGAGAGCTCGCCCGGGCAGAAGTTGGCGTGCCCTGCTATCGGTCTGGAAGTAGAAAAATAATGATTAAATAAATAAATAAATAATGCTGGACAGTCCACACAGCATCATCAGTTTTCAGTTTTCAGTAGCTTACTTTGGGGCTAAAGTAAGCTACTGAAAACTTGTGTTATGGGTACTAGATAACTGATATATCTAATACATTATATACATAGATAGATATTTTTTTATTATACGTAGAAAACTCCCAGACCAACGGAACAAATTTCTGCAGATCATACACAAATTTGTTCCGAGGCGGGAATCGTACCCATTACAAAAAAAATGCAACAAAACCCACTATGTCTCTATCGTTAAAAGAAAATAGCTTCATAAAGCCGACATATTGGATTTTCTGTCATTTTTAATGCTTAAGTGATCTGGACGATAACTGACGTGTTTAAGCTTATTTTATAAGCAATGTAGAGTGCAGAATAAGACTGCTTTTGTTGTTGTTAAATTATTCGCTCATTTGAGCAGGCTTATAGTCATAGACCTTACTGCCTAGTCTTGCGTAAATTAATTTCTTCCGTTTTCTATAATCTAACTTAATCTAACCTAACCTAACCGCCATTTTCTCCTTGGCGGGAATCGAAAAAGACTGCGGAAAAATAAACAAAATTTAATAGTGACCTCTTTTTAATAAAATGTCATCATTGAAAAGCAAACATTACAATTAATTTCACACATCGAAACTACTTCGTAGATTTGCCAAAAATTGATTATGTTTACTTTATTCCTTCGACGATTGGGTTAAAATTGCCGTGTAACGTGTAATAAGCATAAGTAAATTGTTCTTTGGCATAATTGACTAGCCCCGTCTGCCAGAGCTCTATTTTTGTGGGGTCATTTTTTAGCTCAATGAATGTTCAAAATTCAAAAACGTTTACATACTAGGTAATATGTGCCAACATAGAGATAAATTGTATGTGCCAATCCCAACCTAACTTAATGTTTCCATGTATTGTCCGTCTTGTGTATTATGGGTCATTATGGGTCCGTATTGTGGGTCAAATATCTCTGACCAATAATCAAATATCTAATATACATCGACGACCTCAGTGGCGCAGCGGGCGAGAGTCCGCCTGCGACGCAAGAGGTTGCGGGTTCGATTCCCGCCGCGGAACAAATTTGTGTACGATCTGCAGAAATTTGTTCCGTTGATCTGGGTGTTTTCTATGTATAATAAAAAATATCTATCTATGTACCTATTTATTTTATTTTATTTTATTTATTTATTAGGCAACGCCAACAGCACACACAACAAAACATTTTAAAAAAAAAACAACATGAAAACAAATTATTCTATGAAATGTGTGCCAATTACAGGCATGCACAACATTTACCATAATGTTTAAAGAAACAGACAACAGCTTCAAAAACTTAAAATTAATAAAGAAAATTTTATCAAATAGAATGCTAAATAAGGCAAGAAAAAAAACAGAATTAAGTCTAGATGGTTTGGTAAGCAATAGTGCGGGTAGCTAAATATATATAAGTATAATGTTATATACATACATAATTTATAATATTTTATATTATTATACAAATATTATGGATTAATCATGTTATTGAGACTTGTGCTCAAGTTTATAAAAATGTTCAAGCAATTTATTTCTAAAAATAGGTAACGAGTCACCAAACGGATCCAAATCGGGTATTTTATGCGAAATTAAACTATACTCATTCATTACATATTCTAGTTAGGGGAGAGTTAAGACCGAGGTTAGTGCGTGAAAAAGGGGTACTGAAAATGTTAGCAATGGGCTTCCTGGGATAGTTGTGGGGAACTGTGAGAGGGATTCGATACATCAAACTACTGTATCCAGTTTGGCCTTTGACGATTTTGTGTAAGAAATTGAGGTCATGAAATGTGCGACGGTTTTTAAGTGATATCGTATTAAAATAATTTAACCGTTCTGTGTAAGGAGTTCTGTGAAAGATTCCTGATGAGATGTATGCAAGATGTCTCGTAAATTGCGTTGAATGTTTTCAAATCTTTGAGAGTGAACTGCGTAAAATGGATTCCAGACGACAGATGCAAATTCAAGATGACTGCGCACAAGCGCGTTATAAAGGACAATTTTGGTTCTATGTTTAAAGTCTTTAGCATTACGTCTGATGAAACCAGTCATTTGAGCAGATTTTTTTATTACATGATCAAAATGAGCACTAAAATTTAAATTATTATCTATTATCACACAGGTCACGGATCTGGTGCACTGTTTCTAAATTAGAGCCAAACAATGTGTAAGTCGTTCCACATCCATTTTTCGAAATAACGTACTCCAAGTATTGACTTGGAGTACGTTTTTTCGAAAAATGGATGTGGAAGCATTTATGAACAGAAAGTTCCATGAAATTATTAATACACCAGTTTTGAATAGCGACTAAATCACTCTGTAAGATATTAACATCTTCACTAGACTCACTTCACTCTATATAACTTTAAATCATCAGCAAACATTAGTGAATTACTTTTAAGAGTGTGTGTTAAATCGTTAATAAATAAATTAAACAAAATTGTACCCAAATGCGAACCCTGAGGAACACCAGATTTTGTATAATAAGTATGAAATTCGTATCCATTCACAACTACAACTTGAGATCGCATGTGTAAGTATGATGCAAACCAGCTTAACATAGAGCCATGAACACCATTATATTCAAGTTTTTGCAACAGAAGTGAATGCTTGACTTTATCAAAGGCACTTTTAAAATCAGTGTATATCGCATCTACTTCACATCTATCATCCAGCGCTTGAGAAATATCAGAAATATAATTCACTAGATTTGTCTGTACGGAGCAGCCTAACCTAAATCCGTGTTGAGAATCAGATATGACTAGATTAAGATGTCTTGAAATTATAGGATAAACAAGAGACTCAAAAAGCTTGGAGAAACAAGACAAAATAGAAATAGGTCGATAGTTAGTGACGTCTGTGGGGTCACCTTTTTTAAAAATAGGAGTTATTTTGGATTTTTTCCAAATCTCTGGAAAGACACCGATTGATAAAGATTTGTTGTACAGAATAGACAAAGGATATGCTAACATTTTTCCACAACGTTTAACAAAAAATCAATTTACCTATATCATGTATTAAATATATCAGTTGTCTAGTACCCATAACACAAGCTTTGAGTAGCTTACTTTGGGGCTAGATGATGCTGTGTGGATTGTCCAGCATTATTATTATTATTATTACATAATATAATAGCGCTGACCTGTCTAGCGCAGACTCCTGCTGGCAATGGGACGCGTACGCAACTGTCTGTCCGCGGCGACAGCGCTCCGTCTCGACCGCGCTGACGTACAGCACGAAGTCTGTGTCTACCACGCCTTCCGGTTCCTCATCCAGTTCTTCAGGGACTGAAAAAGATAAATTGAGAGGTGTCAAGGGACACCCGGATGGAACGAAGTTCCTTTCCTTGCTTTCTATGAGAGAGAGAGAGACATACAGAGAAACACGCGCGATAAAGAACTTCGTTCCAAAAAAACTTGAGTGGTGTCAAGGGACACCCGGATGGAACGCAGTTCCTTTCGATTAATTTGTGAGAGAGAGAGAGAGAGAGACAGAGAAACACGCGCACGCCGCACGGCTTACAACTATAGCAAAAAGTGTCGTTACAACTTTTGGTCTTAATTTTTCCCTTTAACCCCCTATCGCAGCGCGCGATAAGGAACTTCGTTCCAATAATTATTTTTTTTTGGTTTGCCTAACAACTATCTTTTGATAAGTAGCTTTAGTTGCTATGTCGGCAAAACAGTAAAAAAAAATAAGATTATGGTCCAATTTCACCAAATTGATGCCATGTACAAAAAGAAGAAGAAGATTATTGACTATTGACTATTGAAGACATTGTTGTGTCAAAACATGCTGAGGCTGATGTTTGTTATTTATAATTTTTTTATTAATTCTTCTTCTTCTTCAATTATGGCATCTGTCTCTTAGAGAACAATTTTGCCAGTGTCAAGTGTATTTATTTATAAGTATTGTCAACGTCACAGAGTCATAGTCATGTTGTCAAGTCAATTTTAAACAAAAGATGGCTGTTTTGTTCAAAATTCTCGGGATTTCCTCCGATGGAATTTGAAGAGAACTTTTCACTCTAATTCACATATTTTACACTCGCGTCAAGAACCCGGGCTTTATTGGCAAAATAACCACCAAAATTACGCAATAAAACTCAAAATAACACGAGAAAAAATATAAAACCCAGAGCGACGTAGTTGTCAGGCAAATACACCGCAGAAAATCCTAGTAAGATTGTCAAAAATAAAATATAAAATGTCATCAATTTGTGACATGTACAAAAATAAGAAGAAGACAATGTTGTGTCAAAACATGCTGAGGCTGATGTTTGTTATTTATAAAGTTTTTATTAAATTTTGTGGGAAAAACCTTTGTTGTCATTGTCAAAATTTTTACTGACTTTGTGACATTGACAATACTACTAATCTAACCACTTGACACTAACATAATTGATCTCAAAAAAGACAAATGCCATAAACAACGAAGAAAACATTATTGTGTCAACATAATGCTGACGTTTGTTAAATAATATTTATCTTTTTATTACTTTTGTGCGTAGGTATCTACTTAAAAAAATCCTTAAAAATTAAAAAAATGGTGTCTATATTTTGACTATGACTTTGTGACATTGACAATACTATAGTTTAAATTAAACACTTGGCAAAATTTATCCTAAAAGAGTCAGCTGCCGAGAATTTTGAACAAACAGCCATCTTTTGTATAAAATTGACTTGACAACTTGACTATGACTCTGTGACGTTGACAAAACTTAAATAAAATACGCTTGACACTGGCATAATATAGCATATTGCTGACAACATACAGCATATTGATCACAAAAGAGACAGATGCCATAAACAAAGAAGTTTAGTGTACTCACAGGTCTTTTCAGAGTTGTCTTTCAGCGAGTTGCCGTGAAACTCTTCGGTGTCTTCCAGAGATGCCCTCCGACGTGGAAGTGCATGGCAGTTGTGCCCCGTGCTATTACATACGTAGCATGGCTGAAAACAAATAATAGTAGTCATAATACAAGCGAAAAGAGCGAAAATCTTAGCGGCAAGTAGGGCAATTTGGCGTTGTATGTTTGTGATGTTTGTTATGCCCCCTCTACACGAAGAGAGATGCATCTGCAGATGTCATCGGCGGACGCGTCCGCCGACGTGTAGACGGGGTGATTTGCTCGTCTGTGGTAGGTATTTGACGTCGGCGCACGTCGCCAGATGCGTCCGGCACTAATCCGTTAGTTGTCGGTTTTGGTAGCACGGATCAAAGGATTTCAGAGCGAGCGCTCGGCGCGCGCGAGCCGTTTGTCCACACGTTTGACGACGGATCAGTGTTAAAAAAAATGGTAATAAGTATAAAGTGATTAAGAATTTTTTCCACATACTTTGTTCGGTAATATAATAACACTACTGCGATAGACACTTAAATAATTCTCAAAGCAATTAAATAAATTAATAGCTGCGGCAGCTACGGTCTCAATATTCATTTTGCGTGCGTACGTGTTGCGTCTGTCGAGAACCGACACAGAGTGATCGACCAACAGATGTGTGGAGATGTGTGGACGGCTTGTGGAGATCTATCTGCGGATGCATCTGCCGACGTCTGCGGACGCATCTGCTGACGTGTAGAGGAGACATTAGTAATAGCGCGCACGAGTTACTTTTGTCGCCGTGACTGTTTCGTCACTCTTATCAAGTCCGTAGTTATGGAGATGTGCGCATGTTACGACTTGACATTGGGTGACATATCCATACATAACCTAAGAGAGAAATATGGGATTTTCTGCGGTGTATTTGCCTGACAACTACGTCGCTCTGGTTTTTATATGTTTTCTCGTGTTATTTTGAGTTTTATTGCGTAATTTTGGTGGTTATTTTGCCAATAAAGCCCGGGTTCTTGACGCGAATGTAAAGTATGTGAATTAGAGTGAATAGTTCTCTTCAAATTCCATCGGAGGAAATCCCGAAAATTTTCAACAAAACAGCCATCTTTTGTTTAAAATTGACTTGACAACTTGACTATGACTCTGTGACGTTGACAGTACTTATAAATAAATACAATTGACACTGGCAAAATTGTTCTCTAAGAGACAGATGCCATAATTGAAGAAGAAGAAGAAGAGAGAAATAAAAACAAAATAAAAATTTTAAAAAACCCCCCGACATCTAAACCCTACCCTAACATGTCATATTTAAAGTCATGGTTACCTTACCATGTTCTTTCAATATCATTGAAGTAATACGGTACCAAATTTCGAATCAATCAGGCATAAGGAAATTAGTCAGATCCCCTCATCAACTAGAAAAGAGCTGATGATCTTCAAACGGCTGAACAGATTTTCATGAAACATGGCTAAGAACACTTGGGATAAAATTATCTAAGACACAAAAAAACTAAACGAAATCGGTTCATCCGTTTGGGAGCTACGATACCACAGACAGATACACAGACACACAGATACACTGAGAGACACGTAAAACTTTTAACACCCCTCTTTTTCGTCGGGGGTTAAAAATACAAACGAAAGAGCGAAAATTTTAGCGGCAAGTAGGGCGATTTGGCGTTGTACCTTTGTAATGTTTGTTAGAGCATAATTATAGAACCGTTAATTTAATCAACATGTCACGTACGGAATACTAACAATTGTGCAAAATGTGGGCATGTACCAAATGTCATGTTTGGACTTGCCTCTGACTACCTCCTTTAGATATCCTCAAAGATCTAAGTAACTAAAAGATCTGAGGAGATATCTACCAAGCCTGGGGATTACAGTCGTGATCATTTTTTTTTTATTTATTTTTTTTAATTTAATCCAATCTGCATGAAACTTGGCAGGTCTAGAGATTCTGCTGTAGATTTGCTGGGAAGCATATGAGCTTAATCGTTGAGGGGGTTGTAAAATATTGGGTCAATAATATTTTACAACCCCTAATACTTATTGGGTCGTGAATCCTACTAATATTATAAACGCGAAAGTTTGTAAAAATGTATGGATGGATGTATGTATGTTTGTTACTCTTTCACGCTAAAACGGCTGAACAGAACTGAATGAAATTTGGCACAGATATAGATTATGGTCTGGAATAACACATAGGCTACATTTTATCCCGAAAAAATGAACGGTTCCCGTGGGATAGCGATGTTTTTGTTTTTCAAGGTATTACGCGCGCGAAGCCGCGGGCGGAAGCTAGTGTTAAAATAGAATCTTCTCATTTTTTGCTTTTTACTAAGATCGATGACATGGTTTCTGAGAACAGATCTTCGTACCTATGTCTTAAGTCCAAACAGACTGCAAACATAGTTTGAGACATTCCCATACTAACCGGTCTAAATGTTACACCCTGTACCTACCTACTTATCGTGTACAATTATTAAGATAGATACCTAATGGTGGTGCTTCTGTTAT
Source organism: Cosmorhoe ocellata (assembly GCA_963675405.1). Lineage (NCBI taxonomy): Eukaryota > Metazoa > Arthropoda > Insecta > Lepidoptera > Geometridae > Cosmorhoe > Cosmorhoe ocellata. The sequence continues at coordinate 4,078,756 of OY776273.1, forward strand.
ATGTACTTTTAAACTTACGCGATCTGAACACATTATTATTAGTATTAGACGGGTATTTATCGCGTTTAAATTACCTTATATTTTCCCGACGTTTCGACAGGTTTGCACGCTGTCGTGGTCACGGGTAGACATTGTCATCAGTCTACCCGTGACCACGACAGCGTGCAAACCTGTCGAAACGTCGGGAAAATATAAGGTAATTTAAACGCGATAAATACCCGTCTAATACTAATAATAATGGTGCTTCTCTTGTTCCGCGGACTAACTAAAAGTAACTAAAACAAGCTGAAATAAACGCGACCTTATTTTGTTCACATCAAATACTAAATTAGCGTAAACATTTTAAATTACCTACAATTCTAAATTTGACTAAATTGACGTATGATTGACGTGTTTAGCTTATTTTAGAAGCCATGTAAATTGGTGTTGGTTGACTAAAGCTACGTGAAAATGGTGGAAAATTAATTAAATTAGAATGATTATGTCAATTTTAGATCTTTTTAAAATTGTTACGCTAATTTGGTCTTTATAGTAAGCCAAATAAGATCGTACCTATGGTAGCATTTTTTAAGTTAGTCTGCAAAACAACCGAATTACCACCATTGTACATAATTATTATACATAGGTAATTGTATATTTCTGTAAATAAATATAGTTTTTATTCATCCATCCTTCCTACGTATATTCTTGAACGGTTTAATAACTAGTACCTACGTGAAATCAATTTACAAAAACAATAAACGGTTTGAAACCGTAAAAATATCGTAACAATGTAATATTGCAAACCGTATCTTGTATTTCGACATGGCGTCGAATAGGTTATATATTATTGGTTAGTATCTCGAATTTATTTATACTATTTTAGTTATTTTTAACCGACTTCAAAATGGAGTGTTCAAATTGTGACGTGAAGTAATTAATTTTTTAATTTGAAAAATTTATGTTGTCAATGTCAGTGCTCGAAAAGGAAAACATCGTGAGGAAACCGGCGTACCCTAGAACCAAAAATTCGAAGGTGTTTGTCGTAGGTTAGTATTCTTATAAGCGGCGATGGGCTTGCCACCTGTCACATAACGACACGTAACGACAATGTTGCCAGCTTTTTGGGTACATTGTCAGCGAATTGAACTCTGTTTTCTTTAGGTAAATGATTTACATACATACAATACATACATACATACATAAAATCACGCCTGTTTCCCGACGGGGTAGGCAGAGACCACGGATCTCCACTTGCTACGATCCTGACATACCTCTTGCTTCATTCACTCTCATTACATTGTTCATACATGCGCGTCGGTTTAAGGTACTCTGGACCTGGCTTTTCTCTAAAAAGTCCCCAATCAATCATTTTTAAAATTCAAACGTCAAATAATTACTGTTGATGTACCAATTATTAATTATCTATATGAAGGTCGTGGGTTCAAACCTGGTCGTGCACCAATGAATTTTTGCATTTGAGAAAATTATGTGCGCAATGCCTGTGTTCTTAAACGGTGAAGGAAAACATCTTGAAGAAACCGGCATACATTAGAACCAAAAATTCGAAGGTGTGTGTCATAGGTACGTACTTGGTACGTACCTGTCACGTACGAATACTAAGTACTGTGCAAAATGTGGGCATGTGTCAAATATCATGTTTGGACGTGCCTCTGAGTACCCTCTTTAGATATCCTCAAAGATCTAAGTAACTAGAGATCTGAGGATATCTACCGAGCCTGGGTATTACAGTCGTGACCATGTATAGGTAATAAATACCCGTGCGAAGCCGGGGCGGACTGCTAGTTATCTATATTATGCTTATTTATTAAATTTCAGGTTTTCAGCTACTATTTCTATCACAAGTAGCGCATTCCTTCATTCTACTAACAGCTAATATGGAGGACGTAAAAAAAATTGCACGCAAATTCGTATCTGACTCCCTAGCTGAGAAGATAGCTGAATTCGTCGCGAAAGCCACCGAGCAAATGGTTAAAAACGTGTCTGAAGAAAATGATAAAAATGCTGATCAATTCCAAAACCTATCACAGGAGAACGACAAAATACTGAATATCGGACGACAGCGTTACGAAAAAGCGACAAGAAATACCAAAGATGACGTGAATGATCAAGGACGTACAAAGAAACACGTTGCATATGATAAAGAAATCACAACACCTAGCAATAGAGTTGCTAAAGATAGTAATCCAGGACAAATTATAGATTGGGAGAAAGAAAACAATGAAATAGCTTACGAGAAACCATATTCGAAAGAAGCAGAAACACAAGAAAAATCTAAGCATGATTATGAACAGTTCAATGTTGACTATGAAAAGCCTAGACATCATAATGAACGGGTGAAACATAATATGGAGCCAAAAGAAACTTCAGATTCTCCAAATCATGATTATGAACAGAAACTAGACTACGAACTGCCGACACCCAACTACGAACTGCTGAAACCGGACTACGAACTGCCGAAACCGGACTACGAACTGCCGAAACCCGATTATGAACTGCCGAAACCTGACTACGAACTACCGAAACCCGATTACGAACTGCGGAAACCCGACTACGAACTGCCGAAACCCGATTACGAATTACCGAAACGTGATTACGAACATACAAAGCATGATATACAACCAAAAATCAATTATGAACACCCAAAAATCAAACGCCCAAAACTACATCACGAGTGGAAGAAGCTTAATGATCCACGAGAGCATCCCCATCAGCAACTCCTGGATGATGAAGAGCAAAGGTTAGAAGAACAACCGGATGAAGAACCAGTTTACGAGAAGAAACCGGTTTATGAGAAACCAAAAACGGCTTACGTCCAACCAAAACCGACAAGGAAACCTAAAAATCATGTTCATCAACGACAAAAAGTTAATCTTAAGGAACAATGGCCGCCTTCGCATGTTAAGCCTGAATCTGACCATAAAACGTCAAAACTACCCACACCTACAGTGCATTCTACCATTTTATACAAAGCATTAAGAGCTGGTAACACAGAACATAAGAAAATACACCGCGGTCATAAACTAGCTGGCTTAGATTCCCAAGAATTCGGTAATACTCATGAGACGGCAACAGCGACTTTACAAGCTTTTAATATTCCAGTATCGTTGACTACAGAGAGAGAGCGGTTGGAGTTTGACCAGTATGATAACCCTAATAATCTAAAAGAAGAATTTATAGCTACAAGTGGGCCAGTAGCCCTGCCTAAAGTGCCTATGATTAAGCCGTGGTGGGAGAAAGAGATGGCGCTAATGAGAAAATAAAGAGATAACTGATTTTAAGTTATACTATAATTATTATGTTAGCAATTACAAAATAACAATAAAGTCGTCCGCAAAAATATTCGATAGGGATCTTCTTCTGTCACTAATTCTTTTAAACCAGTGCGGTGAAAGGATTAAAGTACGCCTCAGGTTTCCAATAAGGTTTCCTCACGTCACGATGTTCTTCTATTTAGGTACTTTTTAATTTCTGTGAAAATTTAAACTGTCTACCTATTACGGATCATGAGATACAGCCCGCTGACTGACAGACAGACGGAAGGACGACAGACGGACAGACAGACGGACGGACAGACAGACGGATGGGCGGACGGACGTCAGACAGACAGACGGACAGACGGACAGACGACAGTCGGACGGACAGACGACAGACGGACGGACGGACGGACGGACGACAGACGGGCAGTGGAGGCTTAGTAATAGGGTTAATATTTCGTAAAATAAAATAACTTACATTTAAATGTTCTTCTGGCACCACAACTTCGCCACATATTGTATCCGGGTTACAGGTTTCGATGCAATGCGACCTGCCTCCGCGCAAAAATACTGTTCGGTCCGGACATTTCCTGAAAACAGACGAAATAATTCTGTTTTATTTTTTCTAGCGAGCGAAGCGAGCGAAGATCTCAGTGGCAGCTATGCAATTTGGCGTTGTATGTTTGCGTGTATGTTTGTTAGAGCATAACTTAAGAACCGTACATCCAATCTGCATGAAACTTGGAGGGTTTAGAGATATTGCTAATCAAATTTACTGGGAAGCATATGAGCTTAATCGGTGTAGTATTACTATTTATTTCTATTTATAAATAAAAACTTATTATAATAAAACCTTTTTACTGTTATATCAAACTAAAAAGCAAATGAAAAAACGTCATATTTGAAGGAATGAGTAGATAAAGTATAATATTTACATCGATGGAAAAATGGAAGATAAACATATAAAAAATCGGACGCTGGTCTGATCTCAAGGTCTGAGTGAAGAAACCATCCTACGAGGAATCGCTGGAAAATGTCTTCCGAGGATTTCTTTATCTCAACAACTCAAGTCCTGGAAAATATTTTAAAACCTTGACCAGTCCAGTGCTAACCCCGTTATACTATACTATAAAGCAATATATTATATTACCTACTGTAATACTATAAAGCATAACTAATCCTGGAATCAATATCTTGAACAAAGCCTGGTGAGGCCCTGAGCACGAAGCTTGGAAAGCTTGAGGAACGAACCACAGTAAATTGGGTTAGTTTCTACCAGCGCGACCAACAGAGTCATACAGAATCTTAAGGGACTCTCGCGAGTGAAATTATCTGCCCGGAGGTTCTTCTGGAGACAGATAAAGTCCACTCCGCTCATATTCTGTGGTCCAGTGTGACCTTGAAGCAACAGCTATCCTAGATGCTCCTGCTAGACAGTCCTGGACTCTGAATAACATTTAAAACAGAATACTACCTAAATATTGTCCTCAATCGTTTATCTGTATTTTATATCTAAACTCTTTAAATTTCTATTAGCCTCAGTTTCATTTTTATTAATTCACTGTAAATATGTAGTAGGTATAGGTAGGGACTAATTTGTAATATACATACATAATATATCTTTATACTCAACATTTTCTTTTCTTTGTTAGATAAATAGCAGTCATATCATATCATATTTCATTTATTCAATAACAATTTACAATTGTGTCTGAAATTGCATTATATATCTACATAAAACTACTTAAATAATAATTCAAATTAACAATAAAAATAAAATTAAATACTTAAAATAGGAAATACATGTGTCAGACAGAATGGGATTTTACTATATTAAATACAATAACGAAAGTCAAATTAATATGGAAAAAAAAAGGCAAATTAGAACAATAATGATGATCATTTAAAATCTATGGGTCAGAAAATCCTCAATTGTGTAGAAACATTCTTTCAGCAAAATTCTCCTTAAGTCCAATTTAAATTTAGTTAGATTCCTTGTCTCTTTCAAATGTAGGGAAGATAGTTTTCCTTTCTTAGGTAGTGTCTTGTATTGAAAAGACTCTTCTTTGTAAATGATTGTATTCGAAGTTAGTTACATTTATAACAATATACAACAATTAAATTTGGTTTTATGAACTTGTGTAAAAAGCGTGTAGAAGGCGCGACATGTTTGGCTGTGGTTTCTTGAGAGACTCCTCGGCGCGGGCGCGGTCGCCGCGCAGGGCGATCGTGTGCGGCGTGCGGGGGCAGGGCAGGACCTCCCTCCCCGCGTCCCGCGTTGACGCTCTGTGCATACAGGCGTCAACATCCTCCGGGGCGTTGGACGCTTGCGTCCAAGTAGGGTTTGTAGTGTAGGGTTTATCTAGGGTTCTTGAATCAGAAGCTCTCGTATGCTTGTCATCCTTGTTTGTCAGGTTCAGGTTCCGACAAGGGTATAAGACACATCCGGTTGACAGCTCTCTTTATGGTACCTCTGGTAGTATAGACGTCAGCGACTCGGCAGATTTTGTCCTTGCCTTCGTATAATTTGCTGACACGTCCCATTTTCCAGTGAAGTGGTGCTAGATTGTCTTCCTTCAGTAAAACAAGATCTCCGACTTGAATTGGGGTTTGGTCCTTTCTCCATTTGCTGCGATTTTGTAACTCAGCCATGAACTCGCGACGCCATCTATGCCAGAATAGTTGCCGGACGTGCTCGATGCGTTGGTATCGGTTGGGCCTCGCTGTGTTGACAGGCAGTGACGGTACGGACTTCAGCGGTCGGCCGATCAAGAAGTGTCCGGGAGTCAAGGGATTGAGATCATTCGGGTCGGATGATAAGGGAGAAAGAGGACGGGAATTGAGAATTGCTTCTATTTGTGTGAAAAGCGTAGCCAACTCTTCAAAGGTTAAAGAGGCGTTGCCAGCTACGCGTTTTAAGTGATATTTGGCTGATTTGACACCCGCCTCCCATATACCACCGAAGTGTGGTGAGTAGGCAGGGGAAAACATGAACTTAATTCCCTCGTTAGCGGCGTAATCTGAGACTGGTAGGCGACTGGACCGTATAACCTTGCCTAACTCATTGTTTGCACCAACAAAATTCTTGCCGTTATCGCAGTAAATCACATAAGGCTTGCCTCTACGAGAAACGAACCTACGTAGGCATGCTAGGAAGGCCTCAGTACTAAGATCACTGACTACTTCTAAATGCAACGCCTTAGTGGCAAGACATACGAAAACGCATAAGTAAGCCTTTGTTATACGGTTTCCCCGTCCCTTTTTAGAAGAAATCATAAAAGGTCCAGCAAAATCTATTCCGCATGAATTGAAAGGAAAATTTGGATTGATTCTCACATTAGGCAAGTCCCCCATCATAGGCTGTATTGTCTGACCTCGCATACGTGCACAGATAACACACTTTCTGCTTATAGCGCGAGCTAAATTTCTACCTCCAAGTGGCCAAAATTGCTCACGAATAGACGACAGAAGCAACTGAGGGCCTGCGTGGAACAAGCGTAAATGTTCGTGTTTCATTATAAGTTTGGTTAAGTGATGCTTCGCATCGAGTAGAATAGGATGCTTTTTATCATATTGACAATCAGACTGGGCTAATCTACCTCCTACCCTCACTAGACCGTTAGTATCCAAGAATGGATTAAGAGGTAACAATTTGCTTTTATAATGTAACTCGCCACCGCTATGTATTTGTTTTAAATCTTTTGAGAACGATTCGATCTGACTACGTTTTAACAGCATAGTTGAAGCACGCTCGAGTTCCTCAACCTGCAAAGGACCGGCGAGTTTAATTTTATTAATTTTACAATTGTTTATGAAGCGTAAAACATAAGCGTACGTTCTTTTTAATTTAACATAGCTAGAATAATTCTTAAATACAATAGACTCATTAGAATTATCATCGTTACACATTAACGATTTGGTTTCGGGCAGATTATTTGACGTAATGTGAGGTTGGATAGGCCAACTTACATGACCCTCCTTCAGGAATGAAGGTCCCTCCCACCACAAAGAAGAAGCTTGCAGATGCTGTGGGTCAATGCCCCTAGAAGCTAGGTCTGCAGGGTTCGAATCGGTTGGAACATGTTTCCATTGACTGCCTTGAGTAAGTTCGTTTATTTTGTTGACTCTGTTACGAACATACACATTTAAAGTTTGTTTTTGAGACTTAAGCCATCCGAGTACCACTGTGGAATCTGACCACATATACTTTTGATCTATTTTGCACGGTATTGACTGTAGAACCTTATCTGATAATTGAGATCCTAACAAAGCCGCAGTTAACTCTAGCCGTGGAATGGTAAGAGTTTTAATAGGCGCGACCCTAGTTTTTGCGCAAAGTAATCTTACGGTAACCTGCTGATTTTTAATGTGCGAGCGCATGTACACACACGCTCCGTAGGCCTGTTGAGACGCATCAACGAAACAATGCAGTTCAACTGATTGGACTTGGCTGTCACCTGTTATGAAAACACAACGAGGTATGACAATGTCCGATAAATGACTGAGGTTTTGAATAAAGGTGAGCCATCTTTTTGCGAACTGTTCTGATACTGGGTCATCCCAACCTAACTTGGCACTCCATAAATGTTGGAGTAAAATTTTAGGTTTTATAATACAACAGCTGACTAATCCCAAAGGATCGAAAAGCTTACAAGTAGTAGAAATAATTTTTCTTTTAGTAATATTGGACGTGGTTTCTAAGCCACTTGGAAAATGTATTTCATCTGACTTGGGTGACCATTTTAAACCCAAGACAGTAGCGTCTTCATGAAAATCAAGACAATTTGAAGATCCTAATTGATCATCTAGTATTTGAGGGCAATTTGTGCGGAATTTTCTAAGCGGAAAACAAGCTGAATCCAGCACTTGAATGACCTTTAAATAAATATTTTTTAACTCATCTTCACTTGAAGAACCGGTATTTAAATCGTCGATGTAGAAATCGTTTTTAATTATGTTAGCAATAATTGGATCAGTGCATTCATCAGCCAATTGAACCAGAGACCTAGTACTCAAGAAAGGAGCAGAGGCCATACCATAAGTTAAAGTTCTAAGTTGGAAAATTTTAATGGGCTGATCGACATGATCCCTCCAAAGCACGAGCTGTAAATTACGTTGTGACTCATCAAGGGCCAATTGCCTATAGAATTTATTGATGTCTGCTGTCAAGATGAATTTATGTACTCGAAAACGAAGGAGGATAGACATCAAGTCACTTTGCACCACGGGACCCAGCGCTTGTAAGTCATTGAGTGAGTTCCCTGAGCTTGACTTGGCCGAGGCGTCGAATACTACCCTCAGCTTGGTAGTTTCTCGCTGTTCACGAATAACACAATGATGGGGTAAGTAATATCCAAACTCAGGTTTATTAATTTCATTTAAATGTCCTAGATCACCATATTCCTTTATAAATTCACTATATTGTTTCTTTAAATTTTCATTTTTATTTAATTTTTTTTCTAGATTTATGAAACGTCTCATTGCAATAGGGAATGAGTTGCCCAGTGCCTGTTCAGGATCCTGCTTCAGAGGCATCATGACAGAAAATCGACCGTCAGGTAAGCGACGAGTATTTTTTATATAATGAGATTCACAAAACTGATCATCTGAAGGGCAAGTATTTATATCAGAGGGCAATTCTTCGACCTCCCAGAATTTTTTAATAGAATCATGGATATCTTGAAGTGACGTCCTAGATTCATTTTGCACAAGGTTGCATTGGATATTATTATTAGGTTTATTGTAAAATTCCCCCGTATGACCGGCTACCAACCATCCTAACAAGCTTTCTTGTAGAATAGGTTTATTGGAGCCCAGTTTTATTTGATTAAGTTTAATGACGTCAAAGAAAATATCTGCCCCCAATAGAATATCTATCTCGGAAGGTTCATGGAACAAAGGGTCGGCTAAGACAATGTTTTTAGGCAGCCGCAGTTTCTGGGTGTCAACTTGATTATTAGGTACGCTACCCGTTATCTTAGGTATGATTAAACAATTAACTTCCACACTGTATGAACTGACCCTAGACTTTATTGTGATATCACATCTTTCAGATACCTTACATACAACGTTGCTTATACCACATACATTAAATGCATTTATTTTTTCTGTATGTAAACCTATTTTTTGTTTTAGATCGGTGGTAATGAAAGAAGCTTGACTACCAGTATCTAGCAAAGCACGCGCGAGAAAAGTACGATTAGTTTGTTTATTGATGACTTCCACCTGCGCCGTACAAAGCAAAACTTGACCTGGAGAAACAGCTGATAAAGTCACCGGAACATTGCGAGTTACTGAGTCGGTAACCTCAGTAGCTACATTATTGACCGTATTACCTTTGTGTACCACTGTATTATGTTTTTCTCGGCAGATGCGGCACAACCCTTTCAATGAACAGTCAACATTGCTGTGACCACTCCGCAGACAATTGGCACATAACTTATGTTTAGAAACTTCAGCGAGTCTGTCGTCTACGCTCATGGCCTTAAACTTGTGACATTGATGCACATAATGATGCATTTTATTGCAAATTGGACACGCCTTTTTGTGAGAACCCTCCAACGTAGTAAATGTTTTAACATTATTATGAGTTTTGTTATTATTATTATGTGTTTTATTTTCAGAATTATTATTAGTATTACGACTGTGATTGGCCGTTTCTAAAACATTAGCTCGACACTCAAGAAACTCCTTAAATTCTGTTAGTGTAGGTAAGTGCTCTAAGCGCCCTTTGTGTTCCTCCCACTTGCTGCAAGTTTTGTAATCCAGCTTGGCTGAGACCAAAAAGATAACTAACGGGTCCCAACCAGTCGTAGGAACATCCAGGGCATTGAGCGCGTTTAGATTTTTATGAACTTGATCACTCAAATACCTCAATGCTTTAAATGATTCTTTCTGAATAGGGTTGAGGCTCACCAACGCGTTCAAATGATTATTTATCAAAATGGTTTTATTATTATACCTATCACATAAAGCCTTCCACGCAAATTCGTAATTCCTCGCAGCAAACTCTATGGACCTTATGACAATTCCAGCACTACCTACTAAAGAATTTCTCAAATAATGAAACTTATTAATCGGCGCGATTGAGTCGTTGTCATTAATTAATGATTCAAAAGTGTCTCGAAATTCCAACCATTTAATATAGTTGCCATCAAAAGTGGGCAAATTAATCGTAGGTAGTTTTACTGAACTATTTACTGCATGACAACAACCTGACCTCGCAGATCCCTGATCCGAACCTTTATCTTTAGCCGAAAATGAGTCAATGATATCTTGTGCTAACGCAATTTGTGAATAAAACTCGCTTTCGGTAAATTCACGCTCCGCAAACTGTTCATCTACATTTTGAGAAAGTTCTTCTATTTCTGTTTGCACAAGATCAAAACTAGACATTAATTCTTGAAGTTTTGCTAATCTTAAAGATATTTCTCTTATCTCTAAACTTGATAGATCTGCAGATTTGCTTTGCCGGTAATTTTGAATGAATTTGTTAAATATCGTTAATCTACTTCGTATACCAGCACGCTTTCGTGCCAAACCTTTTAAATGATCATCAGATTTATTCAAAGAATCAACGCTTAAATATGGAATAGGGCTCTTTGACCTAGATTTAGACTCACTTTCAGCCATTATGTTGAGTTTATTTAAGTTGTACGGATCACGATACACTAAATTAATATCAACTAAACTAATACGTAATTCAATTGAGCAAACAATGAGTTAGTCAGCTATGTACCTACCTATTTAAATCTTAATAACTGTGCATTCTAACCGGTACAGTCGTCATCCAGCCACAAACCACAGCCGCTGCCGCTGAGCCCGCCAACAGCACGAGCAGCGCCCGCTCGCTCTGCACTGCCACGGAACTCGCCAAGAACGTTGGTTGCGCCCGCGCACACGGAACACAGCGCAACGCGGCAAAGCGCGAGGTATTGCAATAGGGAGCTGGAAAAACGGTTATGCTAATTTTAAAAATCGAATGATGTAGGTAGACAGGTAGGCACGTAAAATTTATATTTTTTAAATATCCTTTTTATAATTATAATTAAAGTAGGACTATAGCTGGACTAGTTGGGTATTATAATAGGTATGTTCGTTGTAATATGTAGATTACAACGAACAATAGAAGTATCGAATAGGCAAATATAAGCTTATATAGCTTAGAAATTGAGTTAGGCAAGGTAAGCCTGTGAATCGATGTAGGTAATTATGACCTGCAATAATAGCACGATACCTATGAAAGTGCTTGCGAAAGCAATTAAATATTATTAAATAGAATTAGCCGTGTTGATAAATGGTGGAACGGAACATTTGTGCAATTAGAGAAAGGCAAGGATGGTAGGTACGCATAAAGCAAGATACCTCTCCAACAGCTTTGCAGTAACTAGGCAATCACACAGTAAATAGAAATTGGGAGTTAGTGGATGAAGTGGGAATGGAAAGCAAAGGAAGACTTACTTTCATTGTTCGGCCAACGACGCGTTATCGTCACAGTACGTACACAGATCCACCAACGGGTTTTTGGTTCCAAAGTCCAGGTTCAACGGCTCGGCTTCGATTTGTTGTCCAGTTTCGAGTCCTGTCACGGTCGCCAATATGTCTTGTATTGAAAAGACTCTTCTTTGTAAATGATTGTATTCGAAGTTAGTTACATTTATAACAATATACAACAATTAAATTTGGTTTTATGAACTTGTGTAAAAAGCGTGTAGAAGGCGCGACATGTTTGGCTGTGGTTTCTTGAGAGACTCCTCGGCGCGGGCGCGGTCGCCGCGCAGGGCGATCGTGTGCGGCGTGCGGGGGCAGGGCAGGACCTCCCTCCCCGCGTCCCGCGTTGACGCTCTGTGCATACAGGCGTCAACAGGTAGGATAATCAAATATTTGTTTGTGATTAGGTTACGTGGCATAGTACATAAAGCGTATCCAAAAACTTTAGGGCATGAATACAAATAAGGATTGTGGACATCGCGCGCGAGATCTCAGTTCGGGGCGAACTACTAGTAAATACTAGTTTACACGTCACATTTCAAGCTTGAAGCCACACTGCTTCAATACAATTTGTATAGGTCATGGTACGAAATATCAAAGTTTTATTACTTTACCCAGTAGGTATGCCAATTTATATTTATTTATTTATATTTATATTTATTTCGAGGAAAACCAGAGGCTTATAATAACAACTTAATGTAACAATTTTAAATACTAGAAAGCTTATCGTTAAATAAAAGTTGCGTAAAGTGACAAGCAGTAAAGTGACCAACATTTATGGACAAGTTTAGTTCGAATTAAATAACTAAAGTGGTAGGCAAGCGATTTTTTATACGTGCAATGCGAGCAAGTGCAAGCGCGGTATGAGGACCGGTAGCTTGCCTGCGCTAGGAAAAAATTGTGGGTGGAGAACAATAGCGAGCGGTCAGCCACGGCAGAGACAGAGGTTACAAACAATTTTATGGCGATGATTACTAATATGCGTAAATGATGAGGAATTATAATTAAAGCTAAAGCTAGTGTGGGGCTACAATTATAAGCAATGGAATTATTTATAAGAAGGCTGTGCGAAAATTTACGCGAAGGAATAAGGAAATAAATTGCGTAGCGGCATATTAAACTAACTTGTTTAAATCATTTTCCTCGCTAACTATGAATACTCTCGAAGTGTCATTCTTCCGGATGTGCACTTTACCAAATTTCACCCACACATACTTGAAGCCCTTGTCCTTCGCGAAGATCTTCGCTTTATTCAGCAATGCCTTGGACTCCGCGTTGAGGTGATCGTTCACAAAGATGCGGCGTACAGAGTCCCGGAACCCGATGTCAGGAGCCGCCAGGGTCTTGCGTGCGCGCGCTGCAGCCACAAAGTCTTCCTTCACGTAGCGGTTTGTGAAGCTCACGATTATTGATTTATCGTTTGAGCCGTGAATAGGAACCCTGTATAGGTAGTTAATTTGGAAAGACAAAATCGACTTCTTTACAAATACTTTCCACAATGGAGAAGAGATTCTCATCCTTTCGCAACGGGACACCTTTGATCTCAACGTTGTTGAGACGCGACCTTTGGTCGGCAGTGGACAGTTGTGCCTTCAACGTAGCAACGTCCTTCTCCAGGACATCAATGGTATTCTGCATGCCGTCAATTTTAGCGACCTTCGTCTCCACTTCCACAATCTTCGTAGCAAAGTCATCCAGTCGGGCCCCCATGAAGTCGCAACTCACTTTAAGATCTGTCAATTCAACCTTGATAGATTTTATATCTTCAAAGAGCGTTGGAAGACCGACAAGTTGGCGTTTGATGTCACGGATCTCCTTCATGATTGCGTCTAACGAAGATGGCTCGGGTGAGGCCTCTGGAACCGGAGAGCTAGCTGGTCTAGGAGAGAGACTTCTGCAGGTACAGCACTTCCAGGCGCTCCTTCTATCGCTTCCCAGTTTCCGCCATCCCGTTTCGGATATTTGAGCACAGCCAAAATCGAGGTGTCTGAGACAGACACTGCACTGAACTCCGTCGTTGAAATTTGACCCACACGCTGCACATTTCATTTTGTACCAAATGTTCACGATCATTGATAACTGAGTAAAAAAGACGATACGTGTGTACCGGACGAATGCTCATAGTTGACTGATTTTGTCTAAGTGCGCTTTTACGCGGATCCGCGGACTTTTTGCAATCCCCTGTGTGCTTTTGTGGTTTGGTGTGGCGAACACATTATCATAATAATAATAAATAATACTAAGTAATAATATAAATTATGATCACTACTGCTGTAATTCCCGGGCTCGGTAGATATCACCTCAGATCTCTAGTCAAATCTTTGAGGATATCTAAAGAGTCAGAGGCACGTCCATACATGCCCACATTTTGCACAGTAAGCCAAGCAAGCCTATCGCCGCTTATAAGAATACTAACCTATGACACGTTTCCTCACGTTGTTTTCCTTCACCTCAAAAGCTCATTGGTGCACGACCAGGTTTGAACCCACGACCTTCGGATCGTGAGGCAGGGGTACCACTACACCACCGGCGCTCTAAAACGCATTAGCAGTACCTACCTAAGTATTTAAGTTACCTAGAAAACATACGCATTAACCCTATCTTATCAATACTTATCGTATATAACCTAAGTAAGTAACACATCACTCAGTTCCAAATCTCTGATAACCACACAAAATATTACACTCGTAATCACAAAAAACTATTTTATTAATGTTTTATTTTGAGTTTTTTTGACCATTCAAGTTCAATTAATTTGGATTGCAGTGATTTTAGTGCGAAAATCTATTGGAATAAGAAAAGTGTGTGATAGTTGTAAAGGTAAGTCATTAGTACTGATAAAATATCATAATATAGGTACAACCACTATTCTGTACAACGGTTTCGTCTTGGTGTCCCTACAAAATTAACAAGGTTCATACAAAGCGCTAGGGCCAGCGAGTTTCTTGTCAGTTCTCCTCGCACTGGGGATAGGACTGGAATTGGCACCTAGAATCACCTAGGGTGTAAGACGATTCAAAATGATCCCTGTGCTATTACAGACTATAATCTATATCTGTGCCAAATTTCATACAGATCCGTTCAGCCGTTTCATGGTATTTAGTATGCACGCCCCCGATACCCCCATCGGGGGCGATAAATCGATCTAGCTAGGTTTCATTTTTAGAAAACGTCGTTTACCAAAAAAAAAACGGGCAAAGCTCGGTCACCCAGGTAACTTATTATAATGCTAGGTGATTTTTATGAGAATTAGCAACCTGAAGTGGCAGTGAACTGGCCATATCTGTCGAAGAACCGTTAACCGTTGGGGTAAACGAGTTCTCGAGTGGAGACCGCGGGCGTCCTACACTACGCAAACGTAGTGTAGGACGCCCTCCGGCCAGGTGGAGAGACGATCTGCGAAAGGCTGCTGGTGGAGGATGCGTCGAGCTGAGGACAGGGCGCAATGCCGCTCAGGGGAGGCCTATGTCCAGCAGTGGACTGTTATAGGCTGATGATGATGATTTTTATGACGCTTCCAGCCTAACCCAACGGAGAAGAATGTCAAACTCACGCCCATACCAGGGCTACCCATACGTGAACCCGCCCGTGGTAGACGTGGCTTCCATCAGCTCTGATGACGCGATCAGGCGGCATCATCTACCGAGGACTCAAGTGGATCCTCTCCAGAAAGAAGCTGTCTCAGAAGTACTCGTAAGCACCTTATCGTCAATCTGTACCCCTAGTATGAGTTTTCTCTTCCCCACTCTCCCCTAGCATCCGTCCTACACGTCAGCAGATGCGTCCGCAGACGTCGGCAGATGCATCCGTAGATAGATCCCCACAAGCTGTCCTCACATCTCCGCACATCTGTTGGTCGATCACTCTGTGTCGGTTCTCGACAGACGCAACACGTACGCATGCAAAATGAATACCTATTGAGACCGTAGCTGCCGCATTTAGTATTAATTTAATTAGTTGCTTTGAGAATTATTTAAGTGTCTATCGCAGTAGTGTTATTACCGAACAAAGTATGTGGAAAAAAAATTTAATCACTAAACTTATTACCATTTTTTTTAAATACTGATCCGTCGTCAGACGTGTGGACAGACCGCTCGCGCGCGCCGAGCGTTCGCTCTGAAATCCTTT
Source organism: Cosmorhoe ocellata (assembly GCA_963675405.1). Lineage (NCBI taxonomy): Eukaryota > Metazoa > Arthropoda > Insecta > Lepidoptera > Geometridae > Cosmorhoe > Cosmorhoe ocellata. The sequence continues at coordinate 4,094,631 of OY776273.1, forward strand.
GATCCGTGCTACGAAAACCGACAACTAACGGATTAGTGCCAGACGCATTCTGGCGACGTGCGCCGACGTCAAATACCTACCACAGACGAGCAAATCACCCCGTCTACACGTCGGCGGACGCGTCCGCCGATGAGATCTGCAGATGCATCTCTCTACGTCTAGATGCATTACACATAGGTATCGTCTTTCACACAGTCCATCCATCTTTTCTTAGGTCTACCTCTACCCTTATATCCACCCACATTCAAATCCATCACCTTTCTTGTAACATGGCATTCCTCTCGCCGCATAACATGCCCATACCACGCCAACCTATTACTCTTCAACCTTTCAAAATTACAACCAATAGCCTAAAGAGCCTATATCCAGCAGTTGCCCTAGTAAGAGTTTTTGATAGTTTACGCAAACTTTGTTTGAATAATATCCTTTCATACATTCACCTCCATCGGAAATGTTAAGGAACTAAAATTGAAAATAACACATTAAAGATTTTTTTTGTTTTATGTGATACGCTGTGGCACGCAACTTCATCCGCATTTGATTAATGAACAAATGTTAAATTACTTATTCTGCTATTCGGGGCGGAGACAAATCCAACAAAACAAAAATCATTAAAATCGGTCCAGCCCTTCTAGAGTTATAAAGTGTTCGAACAAACCCGACTTTGTTTTATATATTAAAAAACTTATTCTCGAGGTAGTTTCATGGAAATTTGATTTCTAAGAGATTGATACTTTTTAGTGATGAAAATTGAAAAGGGTATGCTAAGATGGTTTGGGCATGTAGAAAGGATGGATGAAAGGAGAATGACGAAACAGTTGTATAAGGAGAGTGTGAATGGGACAGTTGGAAGGGGAAGACCTCGGCGTACGTACCTCGATCAAATTGGGGACGTACTAGAGAAGAGAGCATAACATAGATAATTAATAATTGGTACATCAACAGTAATGATTTGACGTTTGAATTTTAAAAATGATTGATTGGGGACTTTTTAGAGAAAAGCCAGGTCCAGAGTACCCTAAACCGACGCGTATGTATGAAGAATGTAATGAGAGTGAATGAAGCAAAAGAAGTATGTCAGGATCGTAGCAAGTTGAGATCCGTGGTCTCTGCCTACCCCGTCGGGAAACAGGCGTGATTTTATGTATGTTTGTATGTATGTATGATACTTTTTTCCATGAAGTTGGTTTTAGTTTTTAAAGAAATTATGTTGAATCAGGATAACGAAACCAAGAGGCGAAGTAACCCAGTTCCGACGGTGTACATAGACCTGCCTGAAGCAAGTGGTAGCAGTGTGGCTGACAGACAGTCTCCAGAAAACGAGGAATTGGAGGTAGGTTCTTTCATCACTTGTACCCATGATCACCGGAAATGGTGTTTTCTCCCATGCAAGACATTAATGTGCTCAATGCCAGTGCCCTTAAACGGCGAAGGAAAAGTATTAAAATGTAACATGCAAAGATTCATTACAGTAACGAAAAAAACATGGTCACGACTGTAATCCCCAGGCTCGGTAGATATCTCTTCAGACCTCTAGAGACTTAGACCTTTGAGAATATTTAAAAGGGTAGTCAGAGGCACATCCGAACATGACATTTGGCACATGCCCACATTTTGCACAGTTAGTATTCCGTACTTCAAAGGGTGCAAGCCCATCGCCGCTTATAAGAATACTAACTTATGACACACATTCCAATTTTTGGTATTAGGATATGCCGATTTATTCACGATGTTTTCCTTCACCGTTTAAGAGCAAAACCGTCGAGAGAATAAAGTCAACCTTAATAAATTTTTCAAATTCACGAAGGAGTATCGATGTGTGTTTGGTGTTATGCTTTGCGAATATTTCCCTTGAAGAATGTATTTTTCGTTCACTGACTGTAAATACATTGTTGTATTTCCAGGTGTTAGAGTCATCCAGCACAAACAAGCAAGACCTGGACGCTCCAGTACTGTACATGGACTTGCCAGATGCTGGTGGCAGCGATGTAGCCAGGAGCCTGGAGATAACTTCTCATGAGGAACCGACTTTTGTTCAGGTAATATCTTAAAACCCAAGACAGTCAACTTCTGGTAGACCTGTGTCAATCGATCATTTCGTGCGACCCGGGTCGATCGTGACCCATCGGCTATGTGATCGGGTTCCAAAGATTCGATCAATCGACCCATGCGGGTAATCTAGGAAGTCAAGTCAAGTCAAAGATGTTTTATTCAGTAAAATCACAGGGAAAATTTTGAATCGTCTTACATGCTAGGTGAGTCTAGGTGCCAATTCCAGTCCTATCCCCAGTCCGCGAAGAACTGACAAGAAACTCGCTGGGCCCTAAACTGTGAGCGCGAAAAAAAACAGCTGTTCAATTCAAAAGTTGAACACCTACTTGGCTAAAATATATGAAACAGGCTGTTTGCGCTCACAGTGTTGGTATAGAAGAAGTTGTTTAAATTGATGGGTACTTTTACCCGCTAAAGTTTTCGGAAGTAGTCTGGTAACCCTGTATTACGAGAAATCATTATTTTCATCAGGACACGATATTCTACAATCCCTTTGAAAATCGTCGCATTGATTGCGCTAAGAATGAATCTGATAGTGACTCCGAAGGCAGCAGCCACATTGCGAGGACACCATATAGACCTAACCACCTGGATTTAAGTGGTGCTGGACCGTCTGCAGGTGAGTAAAAAAACACTAACAAGATCATATAATATTTAGTATTAAACTTCTCTACTCCAGCCATCCCGTGACCACGACAGTGTGTGAACCTATCGAAACGTCGGGAAAAATAGGTAGATAAAACGCGATAAATACCCGTATATTACTAACTAGCGGTCCGCCCCGGCTTCGCACGGGTATTTATATGTCTGTACATGATCACGACTGTAATCCCCAGGCTCGGTAGATATCTCCTCAGACCTCTAGTGACTTAGATCTTTGATGATATCTAAAGAGTCTAACGTCCGAACATGACATTTGGTATATGCCCACATTTTGCACAGAAGTTAGTATTCTGTACGTGACAGATTGAAAGCCCATCGCCGCTTTTATAAGAATACTAACATAGGTTGACACACACCTTCGAATTTTTAGTTCTAGGGTATGCCGGTTTCCTCACGATGTTTTCCTTCACTGTTTAAGAGCCAGGAATGCCAGCAATGCCAGTGGCATTGCGCACATAATTTTTTCGAATAGAAATACTTATTGGTACACGACTAGGTTTGGACCCATGTCCTTCGGATCGTGAGGCAGGGGTGCATTATGAGTTCGCATCAGAGTCAACGGGGAATAGTGAACAAAAAGTTCAGTAATCCCGTTAACGGGGATTGTCAACGTGGATTAGTGGAATAAGCCTTTTCTTTAGCCTACCTCTACCCCTGTATTAATAATTGACATTATTGAATTAAAATTTCCAGGATCACGCCCATATTTGAGCACATCTGGTGCGTCCTTCTTAATGTCCAAGGAATCAGAAATCTACGGGAGTTCTGGAAACAATGGTTACCAAGCTTCATCCATACCAGCCTCCCAATTTCCAGAACCCCCACCAGCGTATACTGAGACTGCAGTATCGAGTCCCGTGCTGGTGACTGAACAGCCCAGTTCTCCTAGTCCACCGAAGACTGAGGTGATAGTACCTCGAGGTAAGATCAGCTCTTTGCATAAGCACCATGGATAGAGTTACTCTCTACAGAAGAGAGGGCATAGTTACATTTGTGAAGGCAAAAGTGTCATTTATGTATGTTGGTTAAATCACAAATGAATCTCGGAAGTTACGAAAGAGAAGACATAGTAAATTAGTAACATTTGTAACGAGAAAAGAGACATTTTTGTTGGTCAAATTACAAATTAGTGTCGGAAATTACGGAAGAGAAGACATATTGTGTCGTATTTTGTAACGAGAAAAAGAGTCATTTTTGTTTGGTCAAATTATATATTAATGTTGGATTGTATTACTTATTACGAAAGACAATACAAAGTTTTTGTCGAGAAAACAGACATTTTTGTTCGACCAAATTACTTAGATTACGAAAAAGAAGACAAATTAACATTTGAACACGGACAATTTGAGATTCGCCCGAACAAAATGATACTTTTACCGTCACAAAATGTTACTTTGTCTTGTCTTCCCTTCCGTATATTTACCGACACTAATTTTTTATTTGACCAACAAAAATGCATTAGTAATTATATAGATGCAAAAATGTCTCTTTTCTCGTCACATTACGTTATTTTGTCTTCTCTCCCGAAGGGAAACGAAGACTACCGTATCAATTTTTGGAACGAAGTTCCTTATTGCGCGTTGTGAAAGGGGGCTAGACGGAAAAAATTCTCACGAAAAGTTGTCACGACACTTTTTGCTATAATTGTAAGCCGTGCGGCGTGCGCGTGTTTCTCTGTCTGTCTTTCTCTCTCTCATAGAAAGCAAGGAAAGGAACTTCGTTCCATCCGGATGTCCCTTGACACCTCTCAAGTTTTTTTTTTTAGAAAATAACCTTGTAACTCCTGGCGTGTCACACTCTGGCCGGAAGTACCTAGAGTGTCAGCATTGCGGCGTGCGCTCACAGTCAATATTGATCAAAGAGAACGGGTTAATTGCGCACGCGTCGGCTATCTCTTGCTTTATTATATGGTGAGTATATTCATCTGTCATTGGTTCTTTATCCTACTAATATTATAAACGCGAAAGTTTGTAAGAATCTGGATGTCTGGATTTATGTTTCTTACTCTTTCACGCTGAAACGGCTGAACGGATCTGGATGAAATTTAGCACAGATATAGATCATGGTCTGGAATAACACATAGGCTACATTTTATCCCGGAAAAGTGTACTAGTATTAGTATATACTAGCTTCCGCCCACGGCTTAGCCCGCGTGGTGCCTTGATAAACAAAAACAAATCTATCCCACGGGAACCGTACATTTTTCCGGGATAAAAAGTAGCCTATGTGTTATTCCAGGCTATAATCCTTATCTGTGCTAGATTTCATCCAGATCCGTTCAGCCGTTTCAGCGTGAATGAGTAACAAACATACATCCAGACATCCAGACATCCATACATTCTTACAAACTTTCGCGTTTATAATATTAGTAGGATTATAGTTATACAGATTTATAGGGCATTTTCTACCAGTCAACCCAGTATGGCTTAAAGCTAGGTTCTTTCGTATAATATATATATTTTATTTATTTATCAGTGTATTTTTTTTCAGCTGTTATCCGATCATCTGTCTAATATACTGCACAGATATTCTCAAGAAAAAAAACCATTACTGTCCCAATTGCAACCAAATCATTGGAGTCGAACAACCATTCAGCAACGACAAAATTGTTTATCTACCTAAAAAAATGTTAATCTAATAATAATTACAAATAGTAGAATATTAGAACTATTTAATAAACCTTACAAGTCGACAAATTTAATAAAAAAGTGTCAATTTTGCCGAATTTTATGACAAATGCTGTTTAGTAAAACCTATACTATAAATATGTCAAAATCTACAAGTATATTTCTTACAATAATTGTAATCCCTAAAAGTTCGTTCATTATTATAGACCTACCTACGTAATTGGACGAATCAGCTCCAACTCTGCTAGGTGTCCCTAACAATGTTAACAAGGTTCATAATACAAAAAAAGCGCTAGGGCCCAGCGAGTTTCTTGTCAGTTCTTCTCGGACTGGGGATAGGACTGGAATTGGCACCTCTCATCTAGTATGTAAGACGATTCAAAATGATCCTTGTGATATTACTGAATAAAGATTATTGACTATTGACTATTGACTATTGATTGTAAAAAACGCCTGTAGGTATTGCTGAGAATATTGTAATCTACGTCGCTATTATCTACTCGTAGGTACATTAGTTTTTCGTTTTTCTGTAAAGGTTCTGCCTCACAGCTGTTTACAAACATTTTCTAACACTAATAGGTACATTTATTTACTAACAAATGTGAGGATTTATTGCGTTCTGTTAGGAATTGTTAAATGTTTTAAGTGTTCCTACACTGATGGAAAATGTTTAAAAACATTTATAACATTTGAACAATCGGCTCGCTCGCAATTTAGATTTACGTTCCGAGGCATCTACACGAAAATGGAAGAAGATTTGCTCATTGGATTATTGTTTTTTTTTAAAAAAAAAAAGAAAAAAAAAAGTTGTAACCATTTGTTAACTAGTTTAGAAATGTTACATGAAAACATTTTCTAACATTATGATCGTATATTTCTTAACAAATGTTTACTAACGTTTGTAAACATTTTTAAACAGCAGTGTGGCAGCACCTTAATATTTTTTTTAACGTTTTTTGCTATATGTGCTGTCAGCGTTGTCTTAGTAAATAAAATTAATGTAAAGTTCACTCTTCTTTCACCATTCACTCACCTGTTAAGTTTAATCGGTCCTCCGGTCTTCCGCACTTTGAGCGCTTGCTCCCAAAACTTCACAGCTTCAGGTAATATTGTGTTCTGAAAGAGAAGTATATGTAATTATTACTAGATGGCGCCACAAGTAAAATTAGAACGCGCTATCGTTGCGTTTTGGTGTTGGCATAAGAACTTTGTCTTCGAATTACATTTTAAGTTAAACATGAAACATGGTCCTTCGAACCGGAAATTAGGTATTACTCGTAATAATAATATACTTACTTAGATCTGAGGCCTTACCACGAAGTCTTCCAAAACGATTCTGTTTTATATACATCACATTTGAAGCTTGAAGTAATACTAGTTCAATACAATTTGCATAGGTCATGGTACGAAATAACAATGTAATATTGATTCGGTAATGTATTATGAATTCGTGGTGAGGCCCCAGATTAGGTATTCTTAAAAAATGAGTTTTTTATCAAAACTTGAATATATACTTACATTTATCATGATGAATTTTTCTTGCTCTAACCTGAAAAGAAAATTTTAAACATTCAAATATTTTGTGAACAAAACGCAGATAGAAACAGAAATAAAGATTGAATCGGGTATAACCGGGTGATTCTCCCAATTTATATATTTGTCGTTATTTTTTAACTTTTTGAACCTTGATTTTAGAGCTCGTCTTTCAAGCTGATAGCATGAATATGGAGCAATAAAAGATTGGTTGATAATAAGTTATTTCACGAAGGGTACATTTAAAATTAACTAATATTTTACGAGATAACCAAAGTTGTTTGTTGCGAACAATGACGAAACTGTTGGAGAGAGTAACAAAGAGGGAGACAGATAGAACTTTTTAATCACATCTGTCATATTAAGGGGACAAATAGGAAGATTTTTGTTCACGTGTGTACATTTTCAAATAATACATTCCATTTTGTTTTTTTTTGTTGACAGCGGGATGAGTTGACCGATTCAAAAATGTATTAGGTCAACTCATATCGCGGGATAAGTTGACAGCGACCTCAGTTGACTAAAGACCCATAGGAATAATCCAATCCACTCACCTATAAACTGAGCTGTCGTAAAATATGCTAATCCTCAAAGGTTGGTCTATACTCCTCTTTTTGACTATGTGAGTTGGCTCTATATGCACCCCCGTCACAACCTGGAAAGGAAGATAATTGATTGAGCGAGCGAAAATCTTAGTGGCAAGTAGGGCGATTTGGCTTTGTGTAGGTAGGTATATGTTTGCTATAGCATAACTGAAGAACCGTTAATCCAATCTGTATGAAAGTAGGAAGTCAATTTTAAACAAAAGTATTTTCAAAATTCTCAGGTTTTCCTCCGATGAATTTAGAAAGGAACACTTTAATTCAGATTATTTTATACTCGCGTCATGTCATGATAATGTAGCATTCTAATGGTGAAAAATAATTATATGTATTAAATTGGTATTTATCGTGTTTTAATTACCTATTTTTCCCGACGTAGTAGACGGTAGTAGACTACCCGAACTTCTACTTCTACTACGTAGAAAATAGGTAGATTAAAACGATAAATGCCCGTTTAATACTAATAATTATGTGTTCAGATCGCGTAAGTTTAAAAATATACATGGTGAAAGAATTTTTGAAATGAATCCAGTAGTTTTTGAGTTTTACAAACATACAAAAATACAAATCTTTCCTCTTTATAATATTAGTGTAAGTAGATGTTTCTTTGATCATTATTCTCGTCGTGTACGATTATAAAGTGGTTTCTCAAGAAGCGTGACTGTCTTCAAAATTATCGTTCATTGAATAGATAATAGGTAACTCGTAATACTAACCTAATTGGTATTCTAAGAATCAGAAGTCTGGTTTCTAGACCTTGGGGATTATACAATTTGCTAATACAAGATGAATAATGAAAATAATGTAAGATAATTAGTGTTTGTTTCAATTAATAGGTAGTCTTTTTTGTTTCAATTAATTTTCTGATAGTCTTTTTGTTTCAATTAATTTTCTGTTAGTCTTTTTGTTTCAACTAACTTTCTGATAGTATTTTGTTTCAATTAATTTTATGATAGTCTTTTTTGTTTCAATTAATTTTATGTGATGCATTCGTCTGTCAACTTTGTCGCTCTAGTTTTTATATTATTTCTCGTTTTATTTCTCGTTTTATTGTGTAATTTTGGTGGTTATTTTCCCAATAAAGCCCGAGTTATTGAACTTTTAAATCCATCGGTGGAAATCCCGAGAATTTTGAACAAAACAGCCATCTTTTGTTAAAAATTGACTTGACAACTTGGCTGACTTTGTGACATTGACAATACTACTAATTTAAACACTTGACACTGGCAAAGTTGATCTCAAAAGAGACAGATGCCATAAACAAAGAAGAAGAAGAGAAACGTTGTCGACCGTAAACTACTTAGCAAGATTTATTTTTATAACGTGTCACTAATTCTTTTGAACCAATCAATGTGGTGAAAAGATTAAAGTGCGGCTCAGAGACTACTTTCGGTCATCCAGTTATTCAGTCATTCATTCAGTCAGTCAGTCAGTCACTCAGTCAGTCAGTCAGTCAGTCAGTCAGTCAGTCAGTCAGTCAGTCAGTCAGTCAGTCAGTCAGTCAGTCAGTCAGTAGTACAATCACGTAAAAGTATGAATTTATAAATGCATGATATTGTACAAGTTTTAAGACTACAACAATTTTTTCCTATTCATTTTAAGTGAGAATATTTCCCACGCAACTTTCTAAGTCAAATTAATCACTGAATCTCATTAAAAAAAATAAAATAAGCCATGTGTGAATGAAGCACGTTGGTATATGGTTCCATATTATAATCAGAATTTTTTTAACTGTCAAAGAATCCTACTAAAATTATAAAGTGAGTTTGTATGCATTTTTGGATGTTTGTTACTCTTTTACGCTGAAACGGCTGAACAAATCTAGATGACATTTGGAGCAAAGATATAGGTAAGTACCTACACAATAATAATATAATAGCACATAGGTGCTATTCCAAACTATAATCTATCTCTGTGCCAAATTTCATTCAGATCCGTTATTTTTTATCCCGGAAAAAAGTACAGTGCCCGTAGGATAGATTCGATTTTGATTTTCAAGGTACCACGCGGGCGAAGCCGAGGGCGGAAGCTAGTGATGTTATAATTTTGAAAATAGTGACTAAGGCGCTGCTGCTAAGACAGGCTGAACGTTCTTCTCAAGGTTTTCTATCAGTTTACGGACCCCTATAAACGCTCTGATTTGAAAATCACGATTATTTATTGGTTTAATAAAATTGCCGCCATAATGCCACCTGTCAAACCAATACCTGACAGCTTTTACTTTTTATTTAGTGGCAAATGTCAGGTGATTTATTCATCCTTTCAATATTTCACTCGATTTCACGCAGCTTTGATGCGTTCTTTGACATAGATATGGAGTTAAGGTATTATTGACGTATACCTTACTTTTACAGATATGAGCGTTGCAAAAAACAAATGTTATTTTATTATCAAATATTTTTTTATTGCTGATTCGTTGCAATGTTTTATTTGTTTTCCGGATTGCGAGCGGCCATATTGTTTTGTAAGTGATTTTATAATTTATTTTTGACTAGCCTAGTCGACAGATGTTGTCTGTTCAAAAAACGGTTTATTCCCATTTGTCCCCTTGCTCTGTCCCCTTGGGATGACATATGGGACTAAAACGTTTAATTTGTCCCCCTCTTGGCAATAGGGGACAGTTATAACTTTTATTATTTTAAAAAGTCCCACCTGTCCCCCTCTTATTATAAGTAATATTACATTGATATTGAAGAGCTTGAGGTAAGGTCTACTTTTCGGTAACATTTACATATTTTTTCGTATTTCTAAATAGATACACAAAAAATACGTAAATGTTACATGTAAGGTATTACTTATAATTAGAGGGGGACAAGTGGGACTTTTTATAATAATAAAAGTAAAACTGTCCCCCTATTTCCAAGAGGAGAACAAATGGATCGTCATAGTCCCATCTGTCATCCCAAGGGGACAGAGCAGGGGGACAAAGTAAACTTCTTTAGATGCTGTCATTTGTTTTTGCATCTATCTCTTCTTTCGCATAAAAACAGTTTTTCAAATAGTCCGACACTAAACTAAAAACATCAGAAAAATTGCCGAAATCGATTCAGCCGTAAAACAAGCGCTTACCAAATAACAGCACTTAATATTTATTTATATGTATATATTTGTTACGGTATGCAACTGTATTCACGTTTCCGTATCTGGGTTTCGGTCTTAAATGGAATTTTAAATTATGTTAAATAGGAAGTATTTACATACGTACATACATTGCACGAAATCATGTAACCATTTCCTAAAAAAAATGCTACCTAAGTCAAATTCAAATTCATTTTATTAAACACACAATAAAATAATATCCAATGCGCTAGAGAGAAATAGAAAAAATCAATGCCGTCAAAAAAGTCATTGCTGGTTTTAAAATTAAAAATCAAAATAATTCACAATTCAGTTGTTGCGCAGACTAACTTAAAAATTGTTAAATGGTGCGATCTTATATTTTGTTCTAAAGAAGACTGAATTAGCGTAACATTTCTAAATTACAGTTTTAAAAAAGCTAAAATTGTCATTTTATCCTAAATTGAATTAATTTTCCACCACAATATTATATCCGTAGCTTTAATCATGTTACTTTAAAATGTCATGTGACGAGGAGAGTGTTAGGTATGAATGTGGATGGATACAAGGGTAGAGGGTAGGCCAAAGAAAAGATGGATGGACTGTGTGAAAGATGACATGGGTAAGAAAGGAGTGAGTACTGAGATGACGAATGACAGAGGGAAACGGAAGAAGATCACATGTTGTGCCGACCACATAACGTGGGAAGAGGGCAGGAAGATGATGATGACATCCGAGCTTTAGTCAACCAATTTACATGGCTGCTAAAATAAGCTGAAACACTTCGATCACACGTCAGTGTAGCCAAATTAAGAACTGTCATTCAGAATATTTATAGTTCATCCAACGGATCTAGGCATTCGTGAAGTTAGCCACAGGTGCGAGTTTGAGCATGTACAGTTCCTTCCCCCCCTCCTCATATCTCCAATTGCTCCCGAAAAACGATACTGCGCAGCTCTTGCGGCTAACTTCACGAATGCCTAGATTCGTTGAGCGAACTATACTTTAATGTCGTCTTTGGGGTAAACAAAATAAGAGGGTATGTAGTTAGACCTTTTTTAGGTTAATCCGCGGTACAAGAGAATTACCACCAATACTGATAGGTAATATAAACAATACAAATAGCCGTATGAATAAAACCATAATGGATTTGACGTGTGCTGTCCATATTATTACGTCAATACATCTCAGTTCTAGCCGAAATATCAAGGTCAGCTATTACGGTAACAAAAACACTTGGATATTCACAATACTTGTGATTTAATCTGCTATTTTGTCTATCATTTCGTTTAGAGAAATGTCAAATATTTCGATTATTTTGAAAACTTTATTGACTAGCTTATTCGTCATGAAAATATGTATAATAATATATGATCACGACTGTAATCCCCAGGCTCGGTAGATATCTTCTCAGATTTTTAGTTACTTAGATCTTTTAGGATATCTAAAGAGGGTAGTCAGAGGCACGTCCAAAAATAACATTTGAAGTTGCTCGACGCACCGAAAACGCCTGGAAGAGATATTGGTCGATGAAAGAACTTATGAAAGGCGAACTTCCACTCTGCCTCAAACGCAAACTCATGGACATGTGCGTTCTCCCCATCCTCACATACGGTGCCCAAACTTGGTCTTTGACGGCTCAGCAAAAGTCCAAACTCGAGGTTTGCCAACGGGCTATGGAACGCAGCATACTAGGTGTTCGGTTAACAGACCGAATACGGAACACAGTACTGCGTTCCCAGACAAAGATTTGCGACGTCAGCAAAAAATCTGCCCAGCTCAAATGGGATTGGGCCGGCCATGTCTGTCGCATGTCGGACGACTTGTGGGCAAAGACCACAACCGAATGGGTGCCCAACGCGAGACGACCGCGCGGTAGACCACCGCGGAGATGGCGGGACGAGCTAGATGTGCATCTTCCAGACTGGCCCACTGCAGCCAAGGATAGAGAAAGCTGGAAAAAAGAGAGGGAGGCCTTTGCCCTGCAGTGGGACAACATAGGCTAAAATAATAATAATAATAATAATAATAATAATACATGCCCACATTTTGCAAAGTAGTTAGTATTTCGTACGTGACAGGTTGCAAGCCCATCGCCGCTTATTAGAATACTAACCTATGACACATACCTTCGAATTTTTGGTTCTAGGGTATGCCGGTTTCCTCACGATGTTTTCTTCACCGTTTAAGAGCACTGGCATTGCGCACATAAATTTTTCGAATGGAAAAACTCATTGGTGCACGACCAGGTTTGAACCCACGACCTTCGGATCGTGAGGCAGGGGTGTTACCACTACACCACCAGCGCTCTTTTTAATGAAAATATAATGGGAATTAATATAAAAAATATGCGACAAAAATAAGAAGCGAAACACTTGACGAATTTCTATTTGAGTTTCTGTTAAGCTCATTAGATAGTAGTATAACGGGAAAGTACGAGATATTTCCGTCCTTTTCAGTATATGTAATGGATTTCTGCAATCACGCCTGAATCAATCATTTATTTTGCAAATATTGTACAATAGCAAGTAAGATAAGTACTAAAAATTGTCTTCAATTAAACAACTTTTCAGCGAATACTGAAAAGGACGGAAATGTCTAGTACTTTCCCGCTGAAACAATTATCTAATGAGAATATCATCAATAATCCCAACACAATACCTCAAATAGAAACTCGACACGTGTTTCTTTCTGAGACTTTCGTCTCGGCGCTCGGTGGAGCAACACCAGTGCGGAGCGAGTAAACGGTCCTGAGGATGCTTCGTGAAGAAGCGAAACACGTGTCAAGTTTCTATTTGAGGTATTGTGTTGGGATTATTGATAATAGCCTCATTAGATAATTGTTTCAGCGGGAAAGTACTAGACATTTCCGTCCTTTTCAGTATTTGTAATGGATTTCCGCAAAGTCACGCCTGAGTCAATCATTTAACTTTTCAGCGACCTGCGTTACGACTTTATGTAGACAAACACACAAGTCGATGATGATAAACAATTGGAACAGAACAATGGCGATATGGAATGCGACAGAAGACGACCCAGCAACAAAGTCTTCAAGGGAAGAAAACAAAATTAAGTAAATAAACATCTGGATATAGATTATTCCCATTTGTCCCCCTGCTCTGTTCTTTTGGAGTGACAGATGGGACAAGAACGTTCTATTTGTATTCTATTATTCGTTCTTATGTTCTATCTGTTCCCCTCTTGCCAAGTGCAACAGGGGAACAGATAGAACTTTCTTTAATTGAAAAAGTTTTATTTTTCCCCCTCTTTGTTAGGTATAGGAGGACATATAGAATTTAAAAAAAACATGATCACGATTGTAATCCCCAGGCTCGGGAGATATCTCCTCAGATCTCTAGTTACTTAAATCTTTGAGGATATCTAGAGAAAGTTTTTTTGAAAGTCAACGTTTTGTGCAGTAGTTAGTATTCCGTACGTGACAGGTTGCACGCCCATCGTCGCTTATAAGAATACTAACATAAGACACACACTTTTGAATCTTTAGTTCTAGGGTATGTCGGTTTCTTCACGATGTTTTCCTTCACCGTAGCATTGCGTACATTCATTTTAATACAAAACCCCATTGGTGCACGACCAGGTTTGAACCAACGACCATTGAATCGAGAAGAACACTTAATTATTTAAATAAATTACGGGTGTTTCGTTTCAGATTGAAAAAATATCCAACTTTAGTACAAAATCGAATCAACATTAATGACTTACGTTCAAGATTACAAAAAAATCCAATATCTTTTACAGAAAAACTCTCTAACATTCGTTCTAAATTAAAAAAATATCCAACATTTAAACATCGCGTATTAAACAATACAGATATTAGATTCAAATTGCAAAAATATCCGAGTTTAATGAAAAGTCGATTCAATAATGAAAAACTACAGTCCAGATTACCAAAATATCCGAAAACTTTCATTAAAAGTCTCAGCATTAAAGCTACTCGTTCAAAGCAAAAATATTTAACTAACGACCATAATTTCTACAATCGATACATTTTACAAAAATATCCAATTTCCGGATACAGCACGGCCATTAGTTTAACATTTCCAAAATATTCCACTGTCAAACAAACCCGCTTAAACAATTCCTTTCAAAAATATCTGACATTTGCAAATAAATTTAAAAAATTTGATATACGTCCTAAATTGCTAAAACATTTGAATTTTACTAAAACAAAACTCAAAAATAAAAACATTATTTTCAGATGGCAAAACTATACCCCGTCTGTCTTTCACCAACTCATCAAAGACAACAGGAACAAACTAAAAAACTTATCTATGGCCAGACCAAACACCATTCCATTTTCAAATTACAAATCCCTTCCAAATTCAACAGTTAATAGAAAAGCAAATTCATTTGAAAGTTACAAACATTTAAACGATTTTGTTGAAGACAAACAAATATCTGACATTATGAATAAACAAACGATTTTAATGGAAAAACTCGCGAAGGTTTTGGAAATGGAAAGCCAAGCGTTGAGGTCGAAACACGATTTCGACAGACTGCTATCTGATATGAAATCAGCAAAAATTCAAAACATAACAGAGAAAGAGATAACAAGTACTACAAGGCGAGTGAGAAAGAAACAGTCGACTATAAAGACTATAGTGGACGAAACGGAAGTAAGAGATGCTTTGAAAAGAGATCCGTTAGTAAAAAGGATCATTCAAATGGCAAATTTTAAAAGAATGCAGTATATGAACGCAGCAAAAAAATATTTCAACGCCTGAATACCTACACTTTTTAATTTTAGATTATAGAAGATAGACCTTAAATAAGTTAAGTTAATAAATAAGGAGTTCAATAGGTATTGTAAACTCATATAAGGAGTTTTTATGTTTAAAATGTGAATTTGGTTTTGCTGTATATTTGCCTATTTAGTCCCATATTTACTCGGCGAAGAGATTAATAAAAATCTTAAAAAAAAACAGTTGACACTGACTTTGTTAATGTTAATAAGACAGTTGCCATAATTAAAAAAGAAAATAAAGTTCTATAAGATTAGAAAATCGATTTGAAATCATAAATAATAAGAGAGGAAAAAAATGGCGGTTAGGTTAGGTTACATTGATAGAAAACGGAAGAAATTAATTTACGTAAGACTAGGCAGTATGGTCTATAGCAGTGGTTCCCAAACTCTTTTGTTTCATAGACCACTTTTAAAATTTTGCTGGATCCGGTGGACCCCTGCATCTACATTATTACCAATGTCTAAATCTTGAAAAAAAAAAAAGTGAAGATTAGATCTATCTATCTATGGAAACTTGCGTTGTGGCTGAGTTTGTGGCCAACATTTTAGTTCTTCACTATCGAAACCAAATTAATTTTCATGCACCCCCTGCTTACGATTGTAGACCCCCATTTTTTGTCACGTCCAACGTAGACCCCCACCGAGTCTCCCGTGGACCCCTGGGGGTCCACCTGGACCACTTTGGGAATCACTGGTCTATAGACTTTAGCCTGCTCAAATGAGCGAATAACGTAGGTACCTAACAACAAAAGCATAGATTACTAAACGAAGAACGAACTATTAGTCCTTCTCCAATCAACCATATTATTATAGTGTACTGAGCTATTTGTTCTACAAAATCTTAGGTTACAACTCGCAACAATAACAATAATTATAGTTCCCTTGATCATGTAATTTATAAAAACATTGAGGTTATGTGTGAATTGACATCAATAAAACAAGAATGCACTTTGAATTGCAATGTTGTATAATGGCGGCCATTCTGATGTCCCAGAGACTGAGTTAAAAAATTGACCTTATTTTGTTCACTAGAAAGACCAAATTATCACATCTGCCCACGGCTTAGCCCGCGTGGTACCTTAAAAACAAAAACAATTCTATCCCACGGGAACCGTACATTTTTCCGGGACGAAAAGTAGCCTTGTGCTATTCCAGACTAAAATCTATTTCTATGCCAAATTTCATCTAGATCCGTAAAGCTGTTTCAGCGAGAAAAAGTACCGACATCAATACTTACAAACTTTACCTACGGATTTTAAATGAACTTACGTGGAGGCACTATGTAGTAGTAAGTAATACATAAAGTGTGTCCAAAAAATTCAGAGCGTGAATATAAATGAAGATTAACCTGTGACATGCCGGAACGCGGATCCACGCGAGACATAATAGATTTTCTATTATGTCTGGAATCCCGGCATACCACAGGTTAAATAATAATAAATAATCAATATTGGTGGACTATACACACAACGCCATCTAGCCTCAAACTAAGCAAAGCTTGTATTATGGGAACCAAATAACGGATAGATTAATTAAATACTTACCTACTTTTTTTTGTACATACATACATACATAGAATACATAATAACACCCAGACACAGAACAAACATCTGCGTTCACACAAATGTCAGTCCTGGGGGATCGAACCCACAACCTGCAGCGCAGAAGGCAGAGCTACTACCAACTGAGCTGTGAGGCCTGTCTTTGTGGACATCGCGCGCGAAATCTCAGTTCGGGGCGACTTACTAGGTCATTTTAGTTCGTCGAAACAACAGAATAAGCACCATTAAGGTACCTACTGGTCGTTACGTAGTAATAAAGTTATATAATGTACCATCTTCACAAGGTTTTGTAGTGTTGCTATGGATTGGATATTATGTACTGGGTAATTACGACGACATACGTAATAGTTGATAATAACTTTTTTAATTAATGATAAAAGATGTAAACGTCACGGATCCTATTCAAATTTGCGAACATTTTAACACGTTCTTTTCCACAATAGGTGCTAAATTAGCTAAAGATATCCCGACTACTTATTTAAATAACGACTATTACACACTCACCTACCGACAAAACAACTCGCCCGACGAAATGCATTTCCTACGACCTTGTACCGAAGACGAGATTTATAAAATAATACACAACCTAGACTCGTCGACCAGCACTGGGCTAGACGGAATAAGCACGAAAGCTATCAAATGTATTTCCCACACAATTGTACCAGCATTAACTAACTGTATTAACAAGTGCCTCCTAGACGGGTTATTCCCGGATAGTTTAAAAATTGCCAAAGTAACTCCCATCTTCAAATCGGGCAATAAAACCGATCCTGGTAATTATAGACCCGTATCGGTTTTACCTGCAATCTCCAAGATCTTTGAGAAAGTTATGTACAATCGGCTCAACCAAAAATACTACTTATACGAACATCAGTACGGGTTTAGACAGAAGTCGAACACTTTGTCGGCAACTATTCCTCTATACACGATATCCTTTTAAAAAAACTTAGCGACTTAGGAATTAGAAATACGGCACTACAGCTATTTACATCATACCTAGCGGATAGGTACCAAGTCGTAAAGATAGGAAATAATGAAAGTAGTCATCAAAAAATAGTCTGCGGAATCCCCCAAGGATCCATTGTCGGAACTTTAATTTTTCTGATTTATATTAATAATATAAGCAAAATAGGACTAATGGGACACGTTACTTTATACGCCGACGATACCTGCCTATTCTACTTTGGCCCGAACCTCGGCCAACTGGTTAAAGACGCACAGGCGGACCTATTTAAATTTAACATCTGGTGTCAGAGCAACCTAATGACAGTCAACGCAAAAAAAACGTCGTTTATGATTTTCGCAGCTAAGAATAAAAAAGTCCCGCAATTCCCGCCACTTACTATAGGTGGTTCGATAATACATCGCTCACGCCAAGAGAGGTACCTAGGTCTCATACTCGACGACCGCCTAAATTGGCAACCTCATATCGAACATGTAAGAACTAAACTAGTCTCTCTAACGGGTGCACTACGTAGATCCGTGGGTTGCCTGCCACGTAAAGTTCGAATGACTATTTACAACTCCCTAGCTAAATCTCATGTACAGTATCTACTGGAAGTATGGGGAACTGCAGCAGTATCAAATCTAAAATCACTACAAATATCTCAAAATAAATTGATCAAAGTTTTATACAATTATGACTACCTAACTAGCACACAAACTATTTACAGAGAAACAAAAATTTTTAATATCAATCAACTATATACTTACCTTACCTGTATCCTTGTTAGGAAAATAGTAACTAATGAAATACATACACAAATCACACTAACAAAGAAAACTTACACCTACAATCTAAGAAATAAAAATAAGTTAAAACTAAGAAATCCCCGGACCAACTATGGAAAACGGAACATCATGTATGAAGGTGCACAGATTTATAATAACTTACCTGATAACATTAAAAACTGCTTATCAATGCACACATTTAAAAAAAGATTAAAACAATATATTTATGACAAAATTTGTTAAACAAACGGCACCAAACATCACTGTCAACTTAAACTTAAACTACTACCAGCTAACTAAAGTTATTACAACTATAGCATATAATTATAAGTTAAGATAGCTTAAGAATATTGTATATACATTCTCATTTAAGTGAACTTTGTTCTTTTGAGAAATAAATTCTTCTTAAACCTTAAATGTTCCGATGTACGAGTAGGTACTAAGAGCGTGGTGGTGTAGTGGTAGCACCCGTGCCTCACGATCCGAAGGTCGTAGGTTCAAATCTGGTCGTGCACCGATGAGTTTTTCCATTCGATAAATGTATGTGCCCAATGCCAGTGTTCTCTACGTAAGTACCTACTTAATTAAAATATGATTAAAATATATCAAAAAATATGATCACGACTGTAATCCCCAGGCTCGGTAGATATCTCCTTAGATCTTTAGTTACTTACATCTTTGAGGATATCTAAAGAGGGAAGTCAGAGGCAAGTCCAAACATGACATTTGGTACATGCCCACATTTTGCACATAGTTAGTGTTATATTATAGTGTATAAGAATACTAACCTATGACACATACCTTCGAATTCAAAAAAATATTGTCTCGTTTTAATTATAAACAAACTCGGGAGTAATTAAGCATAGAGAATAGTAATTGTAACTTAAGTGTCGCCGCACACGGGCCACGATCTGTAGCTTTTTCTTCTTTATAACGTGTCACTAATTCCTTCGAACGCGTTATTATGGAACAGAATATAATTTTGTTTCTTTACTGGGTATAGGTAAATGTAGAGTAAATTCAGAGTTGACGAATGATAGGAGTGAATGAAAGAAGAAAACATGTTGTGCAAGACCCCACGCGTGGGATAAGGGCAGGAGAATGATGAGTGGCTATAAATGTGGATGGAGCTTTAACTTTTTTTTAGATAGTACGAAGTATGGGGTGAACTGGAACAATTTAACTTTACACACGTTTATACAAGTGTCTTGTTATTCTTAAATTTGATTATCTGGTGTACCGTCCGGGACACTTTTTCTAGACCCCTTTTCACACTTTGCTGTCGCGTGTATGCGGCGAGCCTAAAGATAAAAGACAAAGCTATTATTTAGATGTGATCAGATAATTATTTTTTACATCAAACCACTTTCATTTGTGTAATACCGAAACGCGATAAATATTAAATACGCGTAAAATTAATAACACCGACCATAATGTTTATCCTACTGATATTATAAACGCGAAAGTTTGTAAGAATGTATGGATGTATGTTTGTTACTCTTTCACGCTGTAACGGCTGAACGGATCTGAATGAAATTTGGCACAGAGATAGATTATAGTCTGGAATAACACATAGGATACTTTTGATCCCGGAAAATGTACCTACCTACGGTTTCCGAGGGATAGATTTGTTTTTGTTTTTCAATGTAGGTACCACGCGGGCGAAACCGCGCGAAATATTCCTTTAATTTAAATGCAAATTAACTCTATCTGTTTGTTACGCTTTCACGCTAAAACCGCTGAACCGATTTTGATGAAATTTGGTACAAAGATTGACTAAAGCTTGAGAAAGGATAGGTTATATTTATGCAGGTACCTTGTGGGCGAAACCGCGGTTGGAAGCTAGTCATACTAATATTATAAAGAGGAAAGTTTTGTATTTTTGTTTGTAACGAATAAACTCAAACTACTGGTCCGATTTCAAAAATTCCTTTACCATTAGAATGCTACATTATCCCTGAGGAGGATCCCATATCCTAACCTTACCAAAAATGAAAAATATCCTCAAGGATTTAGAGATCTGAGGAGATATCTACCGAGCCTGGGGAGTACAGTCGTGTTGAGGTATTTTTATGTTTACTGTAGGTCTACCATGAGTATTGGCATTTAGATTTAGATCGGCTGACGTTACTACAGTAGTAATAGTACGTTACTATGACACTTTGTCAAAATTGTTACTCATGATACCAAATTCTAAGCAAATTAATGAGCGCAAACTACAGTCGCTGTAGTACGCTGTGACGTAGGATAGTTAGCTACGTGAGGTTTTAGTACCCAACTATACGCTAGAGGCGCTGTACAAGTTTTTCATGCATTTTATTAACTACAGCCGCTAGCGAGTGTAGATTGTGAAAACTCATGGTAGACCTACTGTCCACAAACCGGTACAAAAAACGTAGTCCCGTTACGAAAACATTACAGTACCCCTAGTATGAGTTTTTGATTTACGAAAACTTTTTTCGAATAGTATCCTTTCATACATTTACCTCCATCGGAAATGTTAAAGAACTAAAATAAGGTCGATAATATCGAAAATATTATCTAATCGGCAGTCCCAGCAATGATTTTCAAACAGAGTTTTCACGATATCGACCTTATTTTAGTTCCGTAACATTTCCGATGGAGGTAAATGTACGAAAGGATACTATTCGAAAAAAGTTTTCGTAAACTATCAAAAACTCATACTAGGGGTACAGAAACGGGTATTATCTCATACGGCACCGTTATCCGTTATTGCATAACTAAATACAAGTACCTACTTGACCAGTTTTTTTATAACTTTCTATCTAAGCCAGTGAAAGCATATATTTTAATTTGTCAGGCCGAACTGACCTTTGGCTTGTTTAATTTGCAGATACTATGGCTGAGTTTGTTTATATTGACTTACTTTATAGTATACTAGCTTCCCGCAGCTTTGCTCGCGAGGTACCTACATAAAATATAGCCTATGTTACTCAGGGATAACGTAGCATTCTAATGGTGAAAGAATTTTTGAAATCGGACCAGTAGTTTTTGAGTTTATTCGTTTCAAATAAAATACAAAACTTTCCTCTTTATAATACATATTATAGTACTTATATGTAGATATAGATTCAAATAACCCAAACACATTCGGATAAAAAAACGAATTATCCAAATAATTAATTTCCAACAAAATCTAATCTCAAGTTCAATAACGTGAAAAAATGCATGAAATTTTACATTAGCTAATTTCACAAATTTCTATCAATTTTCAATCGGGGAAAGCATAGTGGTACACCTAGCAACTAAAATTTATAAAATCATTTAGGTCGTGGGTTCAAACCTGGTTATGCACCAATGACTTTTTCTGTTCGAAAAATGTATGTGCGCAATACCAGGGCTCTTAAACGGTGAAGGAAAACATCGTAAAGAAACCGACATACCCTAGAACCTTAAAAAATTAGGTGTGTGTCATAGGTTAGTATTCTTATAAGCGGCGATGGGCTTGCAACCTGTCACGTACGGAATACTAACTACTATGCAAAATGTGGGCATATTGTGCCAAATATCATGTTCGTGCCTCTGACTACCTTCTTAAGATATCCTTAAAAGATCTAAGTCAGTAGAGATCTGAGGAGATATCTACCGAGCCTGGGGATTACAGTCGTGTGAGTGTTTTCTTTTTTATGTAAAACCATTACATAGAATGTTTACATAATAACACAAAATAAACATCTGCGTTTATCACACAAATAATATATAAAGTTATTTTATTCTTTATTCTATATTACAAACTAGCTGACCCAGACTTCGTACTTATTTAGAAAACGTTTGTATGGGAAATAGAAAAGGGCTATTTTTAGGGTTTTCCCGGCAGTTATTCGAATTTTTCTTACTTTTTAAACCTTACTAGACCTCCACGAACATTTCAAGACCAAGATAAAATAAATCCGTTTAGCCGTTCTCGAGTTTTAGCGAGATTAACGAACAGCAATTCATTTTTATATATAAGAAGATGTTAGTCCTGGGTGGGGATCGAACCCACAACCTGCAGCGCAGAAGGCAGAGCTACTACCAACTGAGTCTGTAGCCCAACAGGCTGGACAGATTTTGACAAATAAGGTGTCTTTGGATTCGTCTACATAAAAAGTTATGGGTATGAGTGTATCTGGGTACGCAAGTAGAGGAAGGCCGAAGAAAAAGTGGTTTGATTGTGTGAAAGATGATATGAATGTAAGAGGAGTAGAGATATGACGAATGATAGAGTGAGTGGAAGAAAACATTGTGCCGATGGTAGATTCGTCTGTAGGTCTACCATGAGTTTTCACAATCTACACTCGCTAGCGACTGTAGTTAAAAAAATGTATGAAATCTTGCTTACAGCGCCTCTAGCGGATAGTTGGGTACTAAAACGTCACGTAGTTAACTATCCTACGTCACAGCGTACTACAGCGACTGTAGTTTGCGCTCATTAATTTGCTTAGAATTTGGTACCACGAGTAACAATTTTGACAGATGTCATAGTAACGTACTATTACTACTGTAGTAACGTCAGCCAATATAAATGTGACAACTCATGGTTGACGTACTGGATACTACGTACGCCCCAAACACATAACCCTCCTTCTATGCAGTCGGGTACATAAGCGAACAAAGTCGCGGCCAGCTCCATTAGCCAATAATTTCCATGCACTCATTGAAAGGAGGTTTAATAATTCTTGGAAATCATCCAATCTACAATTTTCCGGTCTGTTTGTGTGTTTAATTTGTCTGCGCTTCATTGAATATGTACACAGGGCATGGTAAGAAGTATTATGACAAACAAGGTCTTACCTAATACTATGTACCTACTAGCTGTGTAGCTACTGTGTAATACTAGCAACTGCGCGTCGCTATGCTCGCGTGAACCTACCTCTCCGGATAAAAATGTGTTAACTACATTAATACTATAGTATACACTAGCTGTCACGCTCGCGACTTCGTTCACATAAAGTATTTAAACCGAGTTTCAAACAAATCACACAACTAACTTTGACACCCCGTTTTACCCTCTTTAAAGGGTTATTTTGAAATACCCAGAAATACGTATCCATTTATTTTACATTTGAAGAATCCAACCAAAATTCAGACCAATCGCACCATCCGTTAAAATGTTCCAATACAAACATTGACCCCCCCATTTGACCCCCTTTTCAAGATCATATTGAAAAATCCTAAAACACGTGTCCATTCATTTTGCATTTACAGTACACAAACAAAGTTTCATGAAAATCGCTCCACGCGTTAAAAAGTTTCATACTAACGTTTTCACCCTTTTTCACCCCCTAAAAGGTGGAATTTTCAAAAATCCTGCCTTAGTGGGTGGTTTTGTTATAAAAGGAAGCCACCTTCTAAATTTCAGCTTTCTAGCTTCAGCGGTTTCGGCTTGACGTTTGAATCAGTCAGTCAGTCAGGTTAAGCTTCTAAATAGGTATACTAGATGGCGCCACAGGAAAAATTAGAACGCGCTATCGATGCGTTTTGAGATTTACGTTGGACCGAATTCATTTAATCACTTCAATTTAACGGATGGATGAAACAGGCATATATTAATGTTTGTTTGTTACTCTTATTTTTTATATCGCATACAGTCTGAAGACTGAGCGTTGTGGTTGTGAAATAAATTAATTGTTTACACAAAAAAAATGTGTGACGAAAGGAGGGCATTTTCAACCAGCCAACCCATTCCGGAATAAGGCCAGGTCGGCGCACAACAACAAATTTAAAGACTAAAAACTAATTAAAGATTCCACAAAAAAAATATATATTTTATAAATAGCTAAAATAGAGATAATTGCATGCTATACTTAGGTACATACATACGAGCATAATCATATTATAAAAATATAGTTATATTATTAACACTTAGATAGATAGATAGAAACTAGCAGGTCCAAATTCACATAACCTCTGAATTACTCCATCCTTCCATCACACTGGTTCAAAATAACTGATAACACGACTAGAAAGAACTATGCCACCGAACGCCTCTGGCCTCTATGCCTCTAAAAAGGCTTGACCGATTTTGATATAAGAGAAATTCCAGCCATTAGGATTTAGGTTCATAAAAAAACCACTACCAGGCCCCTATTCAATAAACATTACAAATTGTAAAATACAATTAATTGTAAGCAGCTACAATTCTACAAGTTTCTGTATAATAAAAAAATACGATTCACTGGAGGAAAATTTACAAAATTGTAAAATTTTCTAACATATCTACATATTTGTAGGTTTTTTTAAACAGCACTTGTCATAAAAATCGACAATATTGTCACTTTTTTACAAATTTGTAGATTTGTAATGTTTATTGAATAGGGGCCTGGTATTCTCCTCAACAGTTCTGTCATTCTCACTCTCACAATAAACAATTTTGATTATCTCGTAAAATACTACCTAGTTAATTTTAAACGTAGGTAGGTAGGTATCCTTCGTGAAATAACTTATTATCAACCAATCTTTTATTGCTCCATCTTCATGCTATCAGCTTGAGAGACGAGCTCTAAAATAAAGGTTAAAAAGTCTTTAAAATAACGATGAAATATCAAATTGAGTGGAAATGTCTGTTAAAACAATTATTTTTCAACAATTTGAAGCCGAAGAGATGATGCTATATCATGTAGATTAATATACTTATATTTTGTTCTGAAGTTCTATCTTTAGATTTCGGAGAAAAAGGTTTTAAAAAAGGTCAATTCATATCACCGCCTTAAAAAAGTTTTTAAAATAACGGTGAAATATCAAATTGAGTATATTGAGTTATAGAATCGCTCACCTGTTAAGATCGAGCGGAACGATGTCATTGACCTTTACAACTTGTTCGTTTCCGAGATAATGCAAGACCACAGATTGAATGGTAGTTAATATCGCGGAACGTGGGTACAGGTGAACGCAACACTTCGAAATTTAAAAACTATATACGTACCTACTGTGCTCAAATTTACAAAAATACAAATCAATCTAAATCTTTCTTATCTACCGGTAGAATTCCATATAAATACAAAATAAGTGCTTACAACCGCCTACGCGCGATACTTGTGGTGAGATTTCTGTTGAACCAGCCGCTATTCGAGATATTCAAGCTATCCAAGTAAGTTTCTCGTTCTCCTATCAATTCCTATATCTCTACCATAAGTTCTTTAATTTACTTGGCTTATTCCTAAAGGTCTATGGTTCTATTATTTTTTATCAAATTAAATCTATACCTACTATATAATATTATAAAGAGGAAAGATTTGATTGTTTGTTTGTTTGAATTGAATAGGCTCCGAAACTACTGAACCGATTTGAAAAATTCTTTCACCAATGTGTAGAATGAACTTTCAGGATGAACATAGGCTATATTTTATGTAGGTACTTCGCGGGCGACGCCGCGTGCAGAAGCTAGTAATATTATAAAGAGGAAAGATTTGATTGTTTGTTTGTTTGAATTGAATAGGCTCCGAAACTACTGAACCGATTTGAAAAATTCTTTCACCAATGTGTAGAATGAACTTTCAGGATGAACATAGGCTATATTTTATGTAGGTACTTCGCGGGCGACGCCGCGTGCAGAAGCTAGTAATAAATAAATAAATAATGCTGGACACTATCACACAGCATCATGTAGCCCCAAACTAAGCAGAGCTTGTATTATGGTAACCACATGACTGATAAACTACAGAGATACATTTTTTTTTGTAAATACATACATATTATACAAAGAAAACACCCAGACCTGAGACAAATATCTGCAAATAATGCAAACATTTGTCCCGCGGCGGGAATCGAACCCGCAACCTTCTGCGTCTCAGGCGGACCTTCACCCGCTGCGCCACAGAGGCCGTCAAATATCTATGAAAAGTATTTAAAGAATTTAAAATATTCTGAAGCTATAAATTTTCATACAAAAAGCGATAGCGTTTTGCTCCTCTATAGCCTTTTATGTTTTTTTAGTCTGTCTATCTTTGTACCAAATTTCATCAAAATCGGTTCGGCGAAAAAGCGTAACAAACAGTTACTTTCGCATTTATAGTATACAAGCTTCCTCTTGCGGCTTTGCTCGCGAGGTACCTATGTAAACTATAGCCTATGTTCATTGTTCAGGGATAATGTAAGCATTCTAACGGTGAAAGAATTTTTAAAATCGGACCCGTAGTTTTTGAGTTTATTCGTTACAAACAAAAATACAAAACTTTCCTCTTTATAATTAGTATAGATAGTATAATATTATAGTCTGGATTATGGTTCTATCTAATTATGGTATTTATTTATATCACGTATTTCCGTAATCAAAGGCCAATTCAGATAACATTTTGCACTTGTTCACTCAACTGTACATAGTGTAGGATACAACGTGACAAGGGCGAGCCGGTTATGTGCTTCAATGTACCTTTAGAGCGGTTACGCACTGCGTCCGAACCGAATCCGATCCGAACCCGAGAAAATATGGTCCGAAGTAGTTGTACAACTATTTCTATGGTATGACGAATCACGGAAAACGGATGTAGTGCGTAAGCTACGCACTACATCCGTTTTCCTTCATTCGTCATTTCCGTCACGTAAAACGACGTATGCCAAAAGGTGGCTCCTGTAGGTCTACCATGAGTTTTCACAATCTACACTCGCTAGCGACTGTAGTTAAAAAAATGTATGAAAACTTGTACAGCGCCTCTAGCGGATAGTTGGGTACTAAAACGTCACGTAGTTAACTATCCTACGTCACAGCGTACTACAGCGACTGTAGTTTGCGCTTCATTCATTTGCTTAGAATTTGGTACCATGAGTAACAATTTTGACAGATGTCATAGTAACGTACTATTACTACTGTAGTAACGTCAGCCGATCTAAATGTGACAGCTAATAGACGTACTGAATTGCTTGGATTTGTATCAGAGATCAGACTAGTGCGTAAGCAATATCTGAATTCGGTCCGAGTTTTCTAGATCCATATTTTCACGGGTTCGGATCGGATTCGGATCGGACGCAGTGCGTAACCGCTCTTACTGTGATCTGTGACAGTACAGTCTGACCTCGAGTTTAACTTAGTATAAACATTTCAATATAAGTAGGTATAATAAGTCTATATAGATCTTGAAAACTCATCTACCTACTAGGCAAAGGGTTAAAACAAAGATTGAAATCGTAGAAATGCCCGGACGCCAAAAACTGTGGCACTGTTTTTACTTGTGTGTGTTAACAAAATGCCGATGCACGCACACTAATGATTAGTAAAAAATGAACCAAACAATTATTGTACCATTTATTGTGCAATTATATTGCACGATCTTTCGTAAAAAAAATATACTTATTCCTTTTGTGTCCTGAAATTGAAAATATTTGGTGTGCCAAATGAGCGAGCTATCTCATTTCGTGTGGCAACAAAACGGCGCGGTTTCAGTACCGTACGGGCATATCTACGATTTTTTAAATCTTTGGGTTAAAAAACTTATTTTAATTTATTGAAAGAAGTATCAAATGAAAGGGTTTTAATTGTACATTCCGAAATGGTTTTTATTTTTAATCTATGATGGATAGTTTTTGAAATATAACAAAGAAAGTAAAATTAAGAAAACCGCTAACATCTTAGCACGGGCATACGGGCACCTACCTAGGTAGGATAATTAGATATTAGTTTGTGTTTAAGATTAACTTACGTAGACAGCACCTAGAGAATATAATTCAGTTCAAAAATTCACGCCCCTCCACTTGTACTTGTACCGCAGGTAGAGGAAATACATTGGAAATACCTACATTGGAGGGGCGTGCAATTTTAGACTGATCTACCTCTACCTACCTATGTATGTAGTACATACAGTGTGTCCAAACACTTCAGAATTCAGTACGTCTACCATGAGTTGTCACATTTAGATCGGCTGACGTTACTACAGTAGTAATAGTACGTTACTATGACATCTGTCAAAATTGTTACTCATGGTACCAAATTCTAAGCAAATGAATGAAGCGCAAACTACAGTCGCTGTAGTACGCTGTGAAGTAGGAAAGTTAGCTACGTGAGGTTTTAGTACCCAACTATCCGCTAGAGGCGCTGTAGGCAAGTTTTCATACATTTTTTTAACTACAGTCGCTAGCGAGTGTAGATTGTGAAAACTCATGGTAGACCTACTGCATGCCAAATTTCAGTCAAAATGCCCGATCCGTCTAGTGGTTTGGGCTGTGCGTTGATAGATCACTATGTCAGTCAGCCAGTCACCTTTGAGTTATATTATATTTAGAAGATATACTTTATCACAATTTTCAGCGAATTTCTTTGTCATTCCCTATTCCCTAAGGATTTCGCTTGACGGATTACGAATTGGTCAACATACGCTTGATACGAGATTAAATGAAATAACTGGATGAGGTACTTACTATAATAATGTAAGAACGAAATCTCTTTTGAAAATACTCGCAGTAAGTACCTACCTAAGCCTTTTCGATAACCATTGATTGGCGAGCGAAGCGAGCGAAGATCTCTGTACAAAAAAAAGTAGGTAAGTACCTAGGTAAGTATACGAGTAGGTATGTATAAAAAAAAGTATATAATTTGGTTATCTATCAATCAACTATCTGGTTCCCATAGTACAAGATTTGCTCGCTTAAAGGAATAAGATAGAACAATAGACTTCTAGGAATAAGCCAAATAAATTATTGATGTTCAAATTGACTCAATTATTTTTGGACATTTGATTACCAGACGATTCCAATGACATCATTTGTCAAAATCCGTCCATCAAGCTACAGCGAAGCCAAAGTCACGTAGGTACATTTACCCGAAACACATTACCTTCCTCCTTCGCAGTCGGGTAAATATGCAAAGTAGCGAGACAATCTTTCAGTATAGTAACAAAGAAATCACGTCTGTTGTCCGTTTAATATTCAAAAATCTTTGAAAAATATCTTAAAAGATACAATTAAACAATGCGACACGCTCCGCTCATTGTCACGGCTGTCAGTCACAGATTCTTCTTATAGAACATTGGTGGTGTAGTGGTAGCCCTGCCTACCGAACCGAAGGTCGTGGGTTCAAACCTGGAGCCTTACCACGAAGTCTTCCAGAACGATTCCGTATTAACGTCACGAAGTAACACTACTTTAATACAATTTGCATAGGTCATAATACGAAATAACAATGTAATATTAATTCGGTAATCCTACTTATATTATAAACACGAAAGTTTGTGAGGATGTAGGTATGTTTGTGACTCTTTCACGCTAAAACGGCTGAACGGATCTGAATGAAATTTGGCACAGATATAGATTATAGTCGGGAATAACACATAGGCTAATTTTTATCCCGGAAAAATGTAAGGTTCCCGCGGGATAGATTTGTTTTTGTTTTTCAAGGTACCACGCGGGCGAAGCCGTGGGCGAAAGCTAGTGATCTATAAAAATAGTATCAAAATAATGTTACTTCAAGCTTGAAATGTGACGTTTCTGAATTATGATGGTTTGTAAGAGATTGTTGTAAGGCCCCGGGAAAAAAAGGAACGAAATATTAAATTTATATTACTTATTAGACATTGTTAGATGAGCTTGTGGTAGGAAAGGTGTTGTAGGTTAGTGTAAATAGCTATAATATAAGTGACGCTCGTGTGCGACACGCGTTACTAAATAAATGGCGCGAAATCGCAATGTAACACGTTACTACACGCGCGAATAAATAGCAGGAATTTTGTGAGCGGCGTTCGTAAAAGAACTCGTCTCAAGATGAAATAATTGAGATAAAACTCAAAAGAAATTTGTTAGACAATTTAGATTGCGTTTGATGTAAGCTTTCTTTCGTAAATGTCACTGTCATTGTCAGAAATAAGTCAAGTGTGAGATCTTTTGTTTAAAATTGACTTGACAACTTGACTATGACTCTGTGACGTTGACAATACTTATATATAAATACACTTGACACTGGCAAAATTGTTCTCTAAGAGACAGATGCCATAAATGAAGAAGAAGAAGACCATTCTACTCAACGGTTTCGCCATTGATCTCACTTTCGTCATTGTTAGCAACAATTTTGTTTATCTCGTAAATTATTAGTTAATTTTAAATGTACCCTTCGTGAAATAACTTATTATCAACCAATCTTTTATTGCTCGATCTTCATGCTATCAGCTTGCAATACTATTTATAACTAAACGGTTGAATGGAATTTGGCAAGGTAAACATTTTATCCTGGGGAAAGATGCCTCATTTGTCGAAATCTGTCCAGCCAAAGGAACTCGCATACTCCTAATAATATTATAAACATGAAAGTTTGTGCGTATGGATGGATGTTTGTTACTCTTTCACGCTAAAACGGCTGAACGGTCTGAATGAGATTTGGTACAGAGACAGAGGCTACGACATTGGCTACTTTTTATCCCGGAAAAATATACGGTTCCCGTGGGATAGATTTGTCTTTGTTCAAGGTGCCATGCGGGAGAAACAGTGGGCGGAAGCTAGCACATACATTATAATCCCAAACACATTAGGGACCCTATTTTCTTCTTAGTCTTTCTAGCAAACAACTTATGATCGGTTTTACCATGAGTTTTCACAATCTACACTCGCTATTGACTGTAGTTAAAAGAATGTATGAAAACTTGTACAGCGCCTCTAGCGGATAGTTGGGTACTAAAACATCAAGTAGTTAACTATCCTACGTCACAGCGTACTACAGCGACTGTAGTTTGCGCTTTATTTGCTTAGAATTTGGTACCATGAGTAACAATTTTGACAGATGTCATAGTAACGTACTATTACTACTGTAGTAACGTCAGCCGATCTAAATGTGACAACTCATGGTAGACGTGCGGACCTATTACGAGTATAGCATTTTGTAAGTTAGTCAAGTAGAATAGATAAAAACAAAAAATAAAATAAATATGACCACGACTGTAATCCCCGGGCTCGGTAGATATCTTCCTCAGATCTTTAGTTACTTTGAGGATATCTAAAGAGGGTAGTCAGAGGCACGTCCAAATATAACATTTGGTACATGCCCACGTTTTGCACAGTAGTAAGTATTTCAAACGTGACAGGTTGCAAGCCCATCGCCGCTTATAAGAATACTAACCTATGACACACACCATCGAATTTTTAGTTCTAGCCTAGGGTAGGCCGGTTTCCTCACGATGTTTTCCTTCACCGTTTAAGAGCACTGGCATTGCGCACATAAATTTTTCGAATGGAAAAACTCATTGGTGCACTACCAGGTTTGAACCAACGACCTTCGGATCGTGAGGCAGGGGTGCTACCACTACACCACCAGCGCTCCAAGTAGAATAGAATTACCGCCAATGTCGACCTTGTAACTCGGCATGGTATTTCGGAACTGAGAAGTTTGCTGTAAAACGGTGAACGACATATTATGTTCGTATAAGTCAGTATCCAAGGAGTATGTTATAACTAGTAAAGTGCAAAAATAAAAAATCTTACTGAACGTAACTGAAAATAGATTTTTACAGCAGCAATATTGGATTTTTTGGAACTTTGTATAGCCATGTCACTTTTGTGATCCAGGCGAATCCAAAACCTCATTTTCCAAAATCGGTCCAGCCGTTTGGGCCACAGCAAAGGCCAAAGGAACTCGCATACACACAGACATAATAAGAAAATAACTCAGTCTGTTATTTACCTTTTCACGAATAATCGGGTGAACGAATCTAAATGAAATTTGGCAACGAAATACTTAGATAACATTTTGTAAATATGTGTAGGTAGTTATTTTATTTAATTATGTTTATTAAATGTGGGATGTTTGTTAGGTACACAATCACGCTGAAACAGCTGAACGGATAAGGATGAAATTCGGCACAGAGATAGGTTATAATTATATAGTCTGTAATAGCACACGATAGCGACAAAGTGACGTTACGACCGAAAATGTTTTGAGCGATTCGGCCGAATGACACTTTCACCACCGTTTTTTACAAAAAAAATAAAAAATAAAAATAAAATTTTACAGTCAGCCAAAAAACTGCCAAACAAAACTAATCTTTAACACATAGCTAAATTTATCAAGGTACCACGCGGACGAAGACACGGGCGGAAACTAGTTATAAATTAAGGGACCTAGTAGAATAACGGCCGTAATATGACGGACTCTTGATTTCCCAGCAACCATTGGTATCATTTTCATTGTTACAGTTTACTTAAGTAAGTACAAACCAAGTTTTCTAGCCATTTTGAAACTTAACCTTCGCACGGCTATAATAATGAGAGGTTTGCGGGGTTTCTATGGATCTAAAAGACCCAGATATTTGTTCTCATACTTTGATATTTCTAATAAGTAGGTAGGTAGGTAGACCTGCCTTGTAGGACATACCTGTACGGATTACGCAGACAGTCGTCAAATACCTACTTGTTTTTCCAAACCCTTAACAAGTCATAAGCTTAATTTGTTAGTTCCGTAATTCGTCAAATTCTTTATTTGTTACCTATATCATAATCAAGTCAAAAGCTAAATTTATCATTTTTGCGATTCGACAATTCAATTATTCGTCAAAACGTCATACACGTAAAATACGTAATTTATCTAGTCCTTGTGAGATCGAACGCTAGTAGGTACTACAAGGTCCCCAAAAATATGCCAAATCGGTTCAGCCGTTCTCATCATCACATAATTTAATAGTAGGTACCTACCTGGATGACCGAGCTTTGCTCTGCTCGTATTTTTTTGGTAAATCGTGTTTTTGGAAAATGAAACCTAGCTAGATCGATTTATTGCCCGCGAAACCCGCTGCATACTAAATTTCATTAAAATCGCTGGAGCCGTTTCCGAGATTCAGATCATATACACTAGTATATATTATATAGTATATTAGATAGACTAGATATAACATATACTATATATTATATATTATATAGTATATGTTATATCTAGTATATATTATACATATCACATGTATAATATATACTAGATTCCGCCCACGGCTTCGCCTGCGTGATACCTTGAAAAACAAAAACAAATCCATCCCGAGGGAACCGTAAATTTTTTCCGGGATAAAAAGTAGCCTATGTTCTATTCCAGACTATAATCAGGTAAGTAATCTGTAATAGTTAAAATCTCCATATCCCAAGGTTTGCTGGAAGAGAACTCTTTTTAGGGTTAAGCTCGCCTGTGTACATGCCACTAGTTTTAAGTTTTAAAATTTATTAATCTGTGTACAATCTTATTAAATTGTGTACAAAATATAAATAAAATAAATAAATAAATAAATCTGTACTTATTTGTGCCAAACTTCATCTAGATCCGTTCAGCCGTTTTAGCGTGAAAGAGTAACAAACATACATCCACACATTTACCACATCCATACATTCTTACAAACTTTCGCGTTTATAATATTAGTAGGATACAAGAATTGCTCGCTCGCAGGTATAAGATAAGCCAGGCATGTGCGTGACATATTTATGACATCTGTCAAATGCCAGTCATTGTCAAAAGTTTACGCAAACTGCGTGATATTCTGTCAAATACAATGTCAAATGGAACTGAGTTGATAGAAAAATTTCACCACAATAATTAACCGTGTGAACGGCATGATAGATCAAATATTTACTTTATCAACTTATTCGTAAAGTGTGGTAATATAACGAGCGCTGGTGGTGTAGGGGTAACACCCCTGCCTCACGATCCGAAGGTCGTGGGTTTAAACCTTGGGCCTTACCACGAAATCTTCCAGAACGATTCCGTAACGATTCCATTATAGAAACGTCACCACTTCCATACAATTTGCATAGTTCATGGTACGAGATAACAATGTAATACTAATTCGGTAATGTACCTATTATGAATTCGTGGTAAGGCCCCTGGTCGTGCACCAATGAGTTTTTCTATTAGAAAAAATTATATGCGCAATGCCAGTGTCCATATATTTTTTCTAATAGAAAATTTCAGGAAAGTTGTGAGGAAACCGGCATACCCTAGAATCAAAAATTCGAAGGTGTGTGTCATAGGTTAGTATTGTCATAAGCGGCAATGGGCTTGCCAACCTGTCACGTACGGAATACTGACTACTGTTCAAAATATAGGTATGTGCCAATGTCATGTTTGAACGTGCTTCTGACTCTTTAGATATCCTCAAAAATCTGAGGAGATATCTACCGAGCCTGGGGATTACGGTCCTGATCTGTAGGTCTACCACGAGTTTTCACAATGTACACTCGCTAGCGACTGTAGTTAAGAAATTGTATGAAAACTTGTACAGCGCCTCTAGCGGATAGTTGGGTACTAAAACATCAAGTAGTTAACTATCCTACGTCACAGCGTACTACAGCGACTGTAGTTTGCGCTTTATTTGCTTAGAATTTGGTACCATGAGTAACAATTTTGACAGATGTCATAGTAACGTACTATTACTACTGTAATGACGTCAGCCGATCTAAATGTGACAACTCATGGTAGACGAACTGTTCATCGTGCCCAAGGTCATGGTAGACTTATTTCACCATCCGCACTGGCTTATTTCACCGTGATTGTCATGTCACCGGCTTTGGCTTTTATACATTCAAAACGGCCTATGAAATATCGTGCGAACCGAATTCTTAACGTGTGAAATCTTAATTATAGTATAGGATACCGCTTTAACTTTTTAACTACTAAAAAAAATGAGTGTGCTACACCACACTGATAAAACTTCTAATATCGAATTAACTCAAAAACTACTGGTCCGATTTAAAAAATTCTTTCACCATTAGAATGCTACATTATCCCTGAGTAACTGAAGGTATATTTATTACTAGAAAAAATAGGGATCCCTACTAAAACTTCAATAATGTAACCCAAGGTGTAATAATTAATGGAATTTTGCAGACGAAGTTGCGGGTAACAGTTAGTCCTACCTATTAATCTTATAAACGCGAAAGTTTGTAAGAATGTATGGTTGTCTGGATGTAGGTATGTTTGTTACTCTTTCACGCTGAAATGGCTGAACGGAGCTGGATGAAATTTGGCACAGATAATATAGCCTGGAATAACAGGCTACTTTTTATCCCGGAAAATGTACGGTTCCCGTGGGATAGGATTGTTTTTGTTTTTCAAGGTGCCACGCGGGCCAAGCCGTGGGCGGAAGCTAGTTACTAAATAAATCGAGTACTACAGTGTCATCGATTAAAAAATCGATATTTCACCTTACGCAACGCAACAACTTAGAAAGTTATCACGACTCGACTGTGTCTCGACCGACACTCGTCACTTTAGGTTCGTTCGACGATTCTCCTATACCTAGTTTCGTCATTGTTCTCACTATTCGTCATTGCTCGCAACAATTTTGTTTATCTCGTAAAATATTAGTTAATTTTAAATGTACCCTTCGTGAAATAACTTATTAGCAACCAATCTTTTGTTACTCCATCTTATGCTATCAGTTTGAAAGACGAGCTCTAACATTAAGATTAAAAAAGTAGGTAATGGTAAAGTATCAAGAGAATATGAAGAGAATCATCCTCTGCCCTCTTTAGCTCTGTGCGTTAAACTATCAGTCAGTCAGTCAGTCAGTCAGTCAGTCAGTCATATAATGAATCAGTCTATCAGTCAATAACATACATTATTTAGAAAAATATCTGTATTGACAGGTTATAAAAATATGTAAGTACATTAAGTAATTTAAATGTAGGTAGTAGTTAGGTACATAAGCTTATTTATTTATGGAATACCTTTTAGATAGGTACATGATACAGTGCTGCCGAATAAATATTAAATTGGCATTACTCACGAAATGGCTGTAATTCTCCGAAATGTTATATTGGCTTACAATTTCTTAAGATAAAAGTTACAAGATCTCAAGTTAAAAGATCTTTGATTATGTCTATCGAGACGAGAGTTTAATTTATACGAAATTTAGATTTTTACAAAGTTAAGAACCTATCTTGATCTATTATAATATTGAATATCTACATTAGGTATCGATCTACGTAGACGACCTACGACCTACTTGTAATA
This sequence comes from Cosmorhoe ocellata, assembly GCA_963675405.1. Taxonomy (NCBI): domain Eukaryota; kingdom Metazoa; phylum Arthropoda; class Insecta; order Lepidoptera; family Geometridae; genus Cosmorhoe; species Cosmorhoe ocellata. The sequence goes on from OY776273.1 coordinate 4,131,122, forward strand.
TTTTATGAAAATACTTATAAAAATTACACTAGGGGGGGTAGGCCAAAGAAAAGATGGATGGACTGTGTGAAAGATGACATGAGTAAGAAAGGAGTGTGTACTGAGATGACGAATGATAGAGGGAGATGGAGGAAGATCACATGTGCCGACCCCACGTAACGTGGGAAAAGGACAGAGAGATGATGAGTTATAAAAATAACAATAATAACAAAAATTCATTATGGCGGTTGTAAGCCGAAAGGAGCCAAGATAAGATAAAGAAGAATTTACGACAAACCAAAAAAGTATCAAAAACCAATCAATTAATTCAACGCAGGCGAGTTTTCTGTATTTTTAAAAAACCTTCGCGCCATTTTTGTTTTATTTTTGCTTAAAAAGGTCTTGTTCGGGCGCGTAAATAAAATAAATACAGTTAGGTAAGTAGGTATATATTTTCTCAGGTTATTTTTTTAATTGTGCCTAATTTTGGTGATTATTTTTCCAATAAAATCCAAGTTTTTGACACGGCTGTGGAATATGTGAATTAAAGTGAGTTTCTCTATAAATCTATCCGGAAAACCCCAAAAATTTTAAACGAAACAGCTTCTATTGTAATTGCCTTGTAAATTGACATTGACAATACTATTAATTAAAAATAACTTGACACTGACAGATGCCATAAATAAAGAAGAAAAAGATATTTACATTTTGACAACAAACAACTTTTAGAACGAATTTGATGAAAAGAACGACCAACATTTCGATCGAATTATATTGTTTACGAAGTAAACGCTCCGTTAACTTTACTCTGAGGTTAGGTCCATGACCCCTCTACGGTTAGATTCATTCAACACTTGCGGCGAAACTCAACCAGAGATAATTAGTTTTTTTTTTAAAAGCCCGTTGGCAAAGGCAACCGCAGATAATTAACTTAATTTCTACGTTTGCGTGCTCGTAATTGGTCGGAAGTTATTGACTTCCCTAACTTGTGTAAAATGAGTTACCTTAACAGGTTATAAAGCTTCTATTACACGCTCATTCAATTCCATCAGTCATGTCATGAATCAATGCGGAATACGAATGACTGTCGAAATGTCTGTCGATGGTTTCTATGTCGTACTGACGCATTACCAGTCAGGCACTCAGTCAGTGAGTTTTTATATATTTAGGAGAGAAGAAAATAGATACCTAGTGAAAATTTTCCTATAGGAATTAAATAACAAAAGAAAAAAACCATGATCGCGACTGTAATCCCCAGGCTTGGTAGAGCTCAGATCTCTAGTTACTTAGATCTTTGAGGATTTTTAAAGGGGGTAGTGAGAGGCACGTCCGAAAATGATATTTGTGGCCCATGACCACAAATTGCACAGTGATATAATAAAACTAAAAGAAACGTCACTATTTCTTAATCTGCCAACGGATGGAGGTAAAACCGTTACAAAAAAATTCAAAAAGTTTCAATATCCCACTTCATAAAAATACTTATAAAAATAAAACTAGATCACTTAGCTTGTTTCTGTAAAAAGTAATATAATCTTGGATATATTTACTGTGTTTTACACACAAAAACAAGGTCTATAAATTTACAAACATAAAGTCTTATTGGAATTACGTAAATACATCCTGCAGGATATACACCTCCTTGGTCCTACTTGACATAAATACTTATAAAAAGAAAACTAGACCACGTAGCTTGTTTCTGTAAAAAGTAATGTCATTTGGGGTATTTTGTCTATGCTTTAGGACACTAAAACAACCGAGAATGGCAACAATTTATTTTTATGAGTGAACTGCCGACGATTGTTTCGCTAGTCTATGACGTCATCCATGACTCACACTTATACATATTACCAAAGACGCAAGGAGATATTTTAACGGCTTCTACAGACCGGAAATTTATCCCGCTTGCTAATAACATAAACTTGTTCAAACAAAAGTAAACTCTATCATACCGAAATTTGAGTTTCAAGTGGCTCGGCTGCGCTGTCGCCCCGGGGCGATTCCGCCTGTTGACGGGTAATTAAAACTTGACGTTTAAAGTGTTCAATAAAAACACACGATACTGACAAAATATAATCTTTAGAAGACTGATGCTTAAAGAAGAATTGATTAGCAGTATCGGGAGTTTGATTGAGCGTGTAACGGATGCTTTAAGTCGTGGAGTCGTGAAATAACTGTGATGCAATAATTTAGCATTTTTTTTAAGATTCAAGAATAAATAATTAAGTGGTATAGACTGGTTTTTAAATTAACGCAGTTGTGTGGGAATTGATGATCTTCTGAATTTCCATTTTGTAGGTACTAACTAGCCTCAGAGCTCAGTTGGTAGTAGCTCTGCCTTCTGCGCTGTAGGTTGTGGGTTCGATCCCCACCCAGGACTAACATTTGAGTGAACACAGATGTTTGTTCTGTGTCTGGCTGTTATTCATATTCTATTTTATGTAAGTACCTAGCTATGTATTTACAAAAAGGAAATTGTATGTAATTAGTCTCAGTTATCTGGTTCCCATAGTACAATCTTTGCTTAGTTTGGGGCTAGATGGCGTTGTGTGAACTGTCCACCAATATTTATTTACAGGCACCTTCCTACTAATATAATTTGGTTTCCATTTTTTATTTAGATTTTTAGTCTTAGTTTACATAAAGGTGATAAATAACTCATAACGAAATGAACATTAGTAATATTACTATAGATCTATCGGAAAAAACAAAACAGCCATTTTTTGTTAAAAATTGACTGGAGAATTTGAATGACCTTGTGACATTGACTTATTAATTGACAATACAATAATAATTAAAATAAAAAATTTGACACTGGCAGAATTGATCTCAAAAAAGACAGATGCCATAAGCCTTGCCATAAACAAACAAGAAGAAGAAAAAGTATAGAATAAAAAGTAGAAAAACGCTGTCTGTATACCTGGCTTATGCTAGAACTTATAAGCCTCTAAAATTCACTTTAATCCTCTCACCACACTGGTTAAAAGATGCTACTTTTGATAGGCTGTTAGTAAGCTCAAATCTCGGTATGATCTAATCTAATTTTGTATTCCAAGTTCATTTCCCAGCGCTCTAGTAAATAGTGTTATGTACATCGCAAAAACTAACCATTCTTTAGTTATTGCGTAATTTAATTTCACTTTTCTCTTTCGCTGTACGTTAGCTATTGTAATTGCAATGATACTGCCGTCCTTAAGCTAAAATGCCGTTATCCAACATTCGGTCAAATTCGACTTTTTTATGCCATCGTAATCGGGAAAAAAAGCTCTATCGACCAATGTTACCAGAACTCAAATAGCTCTTATAGTTTTCGAGTTATGAAAAGTAAAAAATTCCCGTTACCAGAATCAAAATTTACATCACTTCAATGCTTAAAATGTTGTTAAGTGTATTGCTAAGCTTAAAAGCTAATGGCTAATGGCTTTTAACTTTACTTTTATGTAAACAAAAATAGTAACTTAACTATTAATAACTTCAATAATACTAGGCTTGATTGCGGCAAAGTGACTTTAACTACAGTTATTTGCAGTTATATATTAATCGTGCTAAAATATAAATGGTTTTTCCCTCTTAATTCAAAAAGTGGATTTTGTATTTAATGGCATTCTAGCTTTAGGACGGCAGGATAGGTAAACTATCTTACGAGGAATATGTAGTATGAAATTGCAATCATCTTTAAATCCAGATTTTCAGCCATGCATTCGACTGTTAACTTTGTCGCTCTAGTTTTTATATATTTTCTCGTGTTATTTTGAATTTTATTTCGTAATTTTGGTTGTTATTTTTCCAATAAAGAACAAGTTCTTGACGCGAGTGTAAAATATGTGAATTTAATAGTTAACATAAGTTTATAGAATTAAATAGTTTGTTTCTAAATCCATCGGAGGAAATCCCGAAATTTTCAAAAACAAAACAGCATCTTTTTCAAATTGACGGCAATTTGACTGAATTTGTGACATTGACAATACTAATTAAGACACTTTGACATTGGCAAAATTGATCTCGAAATATACATATGCCATAAATAAACAAAGAAGAAGAAATAATTATCTATGATTGGTAGACGAGACCAAAGATTAAAGTATGATCAAACGCCATGCCTCCTGTGTAATAATTTTTTTCAATGCTTAAAGGCAAATAAGTTTTAGGTAAAGCAATATTAATTAGCAAATACCTAAACCTTCTTGATTCTTGATTTATAGCAAGGGCGGATCCAGGGGGGAGGGGGGGTCATGGGAGTCAAGACCCCCCCCCCCCCTGTATATACTTTTAAATTTTAGACCACGCACGACAGCATGCAAACCTGTCGAAACGTCGGGAAAATAAAGGTAATTTATACGCGATAAATACCCGTTTAATACTAATAATAACCCCCCCCCCCTGGCCTAGGTCCAGGACCTCGATGGACCACTAATTAAAATTGTTAATCATAATGTCACAATATAGATTTTATGTAAAAACCTACTTTTTACTGACATAAAAGATTATAAAAATTAAATTATAACTTCTTGTGACTTGACCACGACTATGTGACCCCCCCCCCCCCCCTTAGTACCAAAGCTACTATGACATCTGTCACAATTGTTACTCATGGTACCGAATTCTAAGAATGAAGCGCAAACTACAGTCGCTGTAGTACGCTGTTAGCTGACGCAGGATAGTTAGCTACGTGACGTTTTAGTACCCAACTATCCGCTAGAGGCGCTGTACAAGTTTTCATACAATTTTTAACTACAGTCGCTAGCGAGTTTGGATTATGAAAACTCATGGTAGACCTACAGTATACATACCTATAGATAGCTATCCAAAGAGGTAACTAACGTTGTCTGGCATTTTGGGTAGGTAGGTAGGTACATTAGGTAGGTACTTGCGGTTCGGCGGTCGTAGCTTAAACTTATATTTAATACCTTCGAACATTATTAAGTTTCGTATTAAGTTTCAGATAATGTACCTATTATGTATGTAATTTTATTTAATTATGCAAGTAAATTTATAATTACTGTACATTACACTACCAAAGTGTACGCCCGAAATGGGCAAAACTGTTGAAACTTTCCGCCAGGACTATTATTAACACCTGTACCTACTGACTTAACGCAGTTTAACAATAAAATGATTCTTATTCTTATTCTATAGTATGTTTAATTTCTGTCTTTGTGACACAAAACTTCTTTGATTTGATTTTGATTATTTAGGTACCAACAGGCTATAGACCAAGTAGGTATTTTACGAAATTTTAATGAATTAGTTTTAACTAAGTAAATAAAAAATAAATAAATAAATAATGCTGGACAGTCCACACAGCATCATCTAGCCCCAAAGTAAGCTACTCAAGGCTTGTGTTATGGGTACCTACTAGATAACTGATAATTATACAGGGTGTCCCAAAAAGTAGTGTCAAGCGAAAGTCCAGAGATAGAACACCCCTTGGGGTACCCGAATCACCCCTATGTATGTTCCGCGATTTTCTATAGTTTTCGAGTTATTAATTTTTTTCCGAATTTTTGAAAATTTACGACTTGAACAACTTAAAACATTCTTACAAAAAAAGTAGAAAACTTTCTTGAGATTTTTTTTTTGCTACTGAATTGTTATGAGTTGTTCTTTTATGCATAAAATAATCAGCTTTGGACTTTGATGAAAACTATGGAAATGTTGGTGTAAAGTCAAATAATTACATTCGGTGAATTATGACTAAAATTTTCAACTTCAAATTAAAAATCTTAACAAGTGATTGCATGGTTCCTAAATAAGTCTAAAAAATTCTCCAGACTCTCAGCTTTCATAATCATTAAAAAAAAGTAGTATTTAATAGGCTACTTTTGCTAAAATCGACCTTCAAAGACGGTGAGGTGGAAAATTCTTAAAATTAGCTACCTGATTAAAAAATAGATTTTGGCCATTTTATCATTCCTAAGCTTAATTAGTTTGTTAACTAACCAAAAAGGACTGCAGGAAAGTAAGATTTCATTAATATTTGAAGGTTTTATTTATTTAGTTTAGCTTAATTTATGAAATAAAACAACAAGTAAAATTTATTAATTTTTTACAAAAAGTTTTCAAAATGTCAACCTTCTAGGTCGATACAAATCCTACATCGTCTTAAAAAGGTTTCCTTAAATCGTATGAAAGCTATTTTAAGTTCCTTATTTTTTTCTTCGGCCTGTCTCAATTTTGTTCTTAATTCGGCCATATTGCTGATTTCTTTTGCATAAACTAATTCTTTGTAGTCGTTTTTGGTTAGTTAACAAACAAATTAAGCTTAGGAATGATAAAATGGCCAAAATCTATTTTTTAATCAGGTTGCTAATTTTAAGAATTTTCCACCTCACCGTCTTTATAGGTCGATTTTAGCAAAAGTAGCCTATTAAGTACTACTTTTTTTTAATGATTATGAAAGCAGAGAGTCTGGAAATTTTTTTAGACTTATTTAGGAACCATGAAATCACTTTTTAAGATTTTTAATTTGAAGTTGAAAATTTTAGTCATAATTCACCGAATGTAATTATTTGACTTTACACCAACATTTTCATAGTTTTCATCAAAGTCACGTAGCTGATTATTTTATCCATAAATGAACAACTCATAACAATTCAGTAGCAAAAAAAAAATCTCAAGAAAGTTTTCTACTTTTTTTGTAAGAATGTTTTAAGTTGTTCAAGTCGTAAATTTTCAAAAATTCGGAAAAAAATTAATAACTCGAAAACTATAGAAAATCGCGGAACATACATGGGGGTGATTCGGGTACCCCAAGGGGTGTTCTATCTCTGGACTTTCGCTTGACACTACTTTTTGGGACACCCTGTATTTAATACATGATAATATTATACATAGATAGATATTTTTTTATTAAACATAGAAAACACCCAGACCAACGGAACAAATTTCTGCAGATCGTACACAAATTTGTTCCGCGGCGGGAATCGAACCCGCAACCTCCAGCGTCGCAGGCGGACTCTCGCCCGCTGCGCCACTGAGGTCGTAAAAATAAATAATTTATAATAATAGTAATTTTATTTAAAAATAAAATCACTTCCATTGTACCTACCTACATATTTACCTATATCGTAATGAAATAACTTAAACCTAGGTAGGTAAGTATCATTAGTTAAGTACCTACCTACTTACGTGGAAGGTTTTTTAAATTCTTTGTGACGGATTATTGCCATAATTAGATGAATACCTTAACAAGCATTAACCTATCATTCCATCGCAATTTGCAATGGATATTTCATCATCATCATCATCATTGGCAGCTCAAATAATGGCCCACTGCTGGGTATAAGCCTCCTCCCTCAAACGCCACTTCAATCGACCCTGTGCTGTTCTTGTCCAGGTATTTCCCTCTATGGCCTCTATATCATCCACCCACCGGGCTGGTGGTCTGCCCTAGCTTCTAGTGCTCTCCCTTGGCCACCACTCTGTCAGCGCTTTACACCACCTGCCATCACTAAATCTGGCCAAGTGCCCGGCCCAGTCTCCTGGATTCAATGGATACTTAGGTAGGTTTATTTAATTATGTTCCTACCTAGTAGGTACCTACTACCTAAGTACTAAAAGTAGGTAGATAGGTAGGTAGATACCTAATTTAAAACTAATTAATGGCTCTTTGAACGGACCACACAGATAGATCGATACCTACCTACCTACCTACCTACTTTTATATTAACTGCTACAAAAGTTGGTTCTAATAAAAAACAAATGTAAGTAAGTAGGTACCAACCTACCTACTTATTTAAAGATTTTTTTCCAATTATATCCTGTTATGTGGTTCCATGACAAATTTAATAAATAAGTACGAAATGACGTAAAATATTTATAAATTAAATAATACGTAGGTATGTATTAATTACGTTTAGATTTGAATTTCAATTAAGTAAAGTACTAGTACCTATTTAATATTTTGTAGTCTATATTTTTTCACTGGCATAACAATAAAGTTAGGTCAGTTATCAAACCTCCTTCGTGTCACATTGTAACCTCATCCTTAAACTACACTAATTAAAAAAAAAACAATAGGCATGGGGTAATCAATAAAATTACTCACTTGATCTGCCTTAGGGTGTTGGTGAGAACAATGCACCAGGCTATGTGTGTGTTCGATGGACAGTTCACAAATTATATCATTCACATGCACTGTCAGAAACAAAAACACAACAAATGAAGCATTTTTCACTTTTGTTTTCGACATTTTGACGGCAGAATGCGATGTTTCACTCAAATAAAATGATTTGTTGTTTACATTATATTGCTGGTTTGTTGACACTGGCGCGTGTGGCTCGCTGTAATTTCGCGATACAACTGCTTTCTATAGATAACATATCTTTAGTCGATAGTAAAGGGAACCGCTCTCGCTTGAACCGCTCATACGCGCGTGGGTGAGCTGAGATTAAGCGAGTCGATTCAAAATAAAGACTGCGTTGAAATTATAGTAAATTATGAAATGCTTCTTTAATGAAAGACCATAAAAATACTTTTCATTGCCACATACCATGTGCTTAAGTTCCGAATCATTACATTATCAATACCAGGAATTAATCTATGGAACAGAAATGATCCTTGGCTATTTAATTTATTGGTATGTATACAGAAGGTACCTTTTTATATTGGTATTTAAATAGGCAAAAAAATAAGTAATAAGTTCCCATCGGTGGGTAAACACGGTCCGAAAAAGACATCTTAAGAACAGTGGCAGCATTGATTCATACAACTATTTCTAACTCTTTCCTTTTCCACTCCATTTAAGTGGATACCTATTGGCTGGTCACAGGCCAAAGTGGATTTTAACTCCCTTTGCAATAACAGTCATCTATATAATTTTCGAACGAATAAAATAGTAACAGTAAAATATCATTTGAAGTGAATGATAAAGTTCTTATTGAGTGACTCAGTGAGTCAGTTCGCATAAAAAAGATTGTGATCTTTCACGCGAACGCCCATCCCTAGTGTTAATCTGAGTTGAATGAAACACCACTGAAGTTGCATGCAAGCGACATCAGCTGATTTCAATGCCATGGCACAGAGTACTAATAAGGAATTTACTGTTTCCTATATTTATCTCTGTCTGACATTAGCAAATCTCATTGTAGAAAGAGACAAGACAAGATAGTTGTATTTTTCATCGATTATCTGGTGTTAAATGCAAGCAACTAATTCAGAGCCAACAAATACCTTGGTATTTGCATAATCGTGTTTGCGTAGAATCTGTTCCAGGAAAGAAATTTCGACGCTTGCGCCCAACAACGGCATATATTTTTGATGTTACGGTACATCAAAAATATTAAGTATTAATTATGTACTTTTTTTTTTATTTATTATCAGATTCACATAACATGAAGTATTTTTCTACAATATTCAAAATTGCAAGCTCGTTTTTTTAACTACCTTTATTTTGTTTAATACGCTCATTTCTGCGACTCTTTTCGTGAAAAGGACTCGACTTAACCTTGCGTGACAGCCAAGCTTTTATGACATGACATGACTGTCAAACTATTCAATGCAATCTCCATTTTGTGCTAGAAAATAACATCCATCAATCCAACCAAACAACTCACAACTCACTCCTCCTTACTCATTCATTCATTTCATTCATAACCGAGATACGAATGAGCGCGGTGGTCACGATCTGTTTATTTATTTACAATATTTCTAATAAGAAATGAGAGCATCTTTCAATGGCGATATTCCCGAAATACCTGGAATTGCCGTCGATAACTTTGAGGATACCGGTAAAAGAGCATACTTCTTGAGCCACTGCCATGGAGACCACACCACGGGACTACAGAATTTGTTTTATCGTATCGGCTCAAGATTGGTTTTTATCTACATGTCTCAGCCTTCGGCGGCAATAGTGGAGACTCACATTGATAAAAACCTTAAGAAGTGTATCCGACCTTTGGAATTAGGTAAGTAGATACTTACCTAAGTTTATTCCTGTGTTCCTGACGCAATAACATGACTTTCGTCATAACGATTTTGGTTATCTCGTAAAATATTAGTTAATTTTAGTACCCTTCGTGAAATAACTTATAATCAACCAATCTTCTATTGCTCCATCTTCATTCTATCAGCAAAAAAGACGAGGTAGCACTAAAATCAAGGCCATATAACAAAAAAATGAAAAACGTAAAATGTCTAATTTAAAATCACCAACTATCTATGTACACTTACAAAAAACAAGTAGGTACGAAAAAAAACAGCTGTTTCATACATTTTAGCCCAGTAGGTAACTTTTGTATGGAACAGCTGGTTGTTTTGCGCTCACAGTGTTAGTTTCTTAGAAAGAGTTGTTTATATTGAGAGGTACTTCAACCCCCTGAAGTTTTCGGAAGTGGTATGGTAACACCCTGTATAATACCTAAATGAGAAATGCAAAAGTTAATAGTAATACCACGTAATACACAAAAAGCAGTATATTACTCGCATCCTAAATTTGTGTTATTCAAATATGCATCAGAAAAAAAATATAGAAAGTAATCCACGAGAGGAGACTCTTAAGCGCACTTTAATCATATCAACACACTAGTTCTTACTGACACCTTAAGATTGAAAGTAATTGTTTCAGGCACAACAACGATAACTCTGCCGGCCGATGAAGAGAATGATATTCAAGAATCTTACATTGGTGTTACGTTGATTCCTGCCAGCCATTGCTTCGGTTCTGTTATGTTCTTGTTCGAGACGCCTCTCAAAAAGGTTCTATATACAGGAGATTTTCGTATCAGTGAGAATAGGTTGGTATAAGTAATCTATTATAATCCTACTAATATTATAATAGCTAAAGTTTGTAAGAGTGTATGGATGTATGGGTGTTTTGGTGTATGGATGTGTGAATGTATGGATGTATACTTGTTACTCCTTCACACTGAAATGGCTGAACAGATCCGGATGTAATTTGACACAGATATAGATTATGATCTGCATAATGTATGAATAACACATAGGATACTTTTTATCCCAGAAAAAGGTAAGGTTCTCATAGATTTGGTAGCAAGCCCATCGCCACATAAGAATACTAGCTTCCGCTCACGGCTTCGCCCGCGTGGTACCATGAAACACAAAAAATATACCCCAAGGGAACGGTACATTTTTCCGGTTTAAAAAGTAGCCTATGTGCTAATTCAGACTATAATCTAAACCTGTGCCAAATGTCATCCAGATCCGTTTAGCCGTTTCAGCGTGAAAGAGTAACAAACATACATCCAGACATCCAGACATCCTTAACTTTCGGGTTTATAATATTAGTAGGATGTTAAATTTTTTCTTTATATCATGTAAGCTTTGCAACCCATTATGTCTCTATATTACTCGATTAAATCCCCATTTAGCATTGTGGGCTACTATATGGAGAGCTAATATTCAAAATTAGTTAACATTTTAAGAGGAACAACATTACAAGAGATTGCGGGTTCGATTCCCGCCGCGGAACAAATTTGTGTACGATCTGCAGAAATTTATTTCGTTGGTCTGGGTGTTTTCTATGTATAATAAAAAATATCTATCTTTGTATATAATGTATTTAATTAAATATATCAGTTATCTAGTACCCATAACACAAGCTTTGAGTAGCTTATTTTGGGGCTAGATGATGCTGTGTGGATTGTCCAGCATTATTTATTTATTTAATGTTATTCTTCACTAGCTGACCCGGCAGACTTCGTACCTATTTAGAAAACGTTTGTATGGGAAATAGAAAAGGGCTATTTTTAGGGTTGTCCCGGCAGTTATTCGAATTTTTCTTACCTTTTAAACCTTCCCTAGACCTCCACGAACATTTCAAGACCAAGATAAGATAAATCCGTTTAGCCGTTCTCGAGTTTTAGACTAACGAACAGCAATTAATTTTTATAATATAGATTACATATCATCCTTTCCAGTGTCAGCAAAATTGCAAAACTCCACGATGAGAACAATAAACCTATAAAACTGGATGTGCTATACGTAGACACTACGTTCCAAGACCTTGAATATGAGACCTTTCCGAAGAGATCAGAGATCATTGACGGTGTTGTCCGGGAGATAGAGAGCTGGTTGGAACGTGGTGAAGAGTATAGAGTTGCATTGGTACCATCAGCGAGATATGGTTATGAATATATCTTCAATGAAATACACAAGCGAATGAATATCAAAGTGTATGTTGAATCTAACTGGACGTTATACAGGTAATATTGAGCATAATAAAAAAATAATAATATGATCACGACTGTAATCCCTGGGCTCGGTAGATATCTCCTCAGATCTTTGGTTACTTAAATCTTTTGAGGATATCTAAAGGGGGTAGTCAGAGGCAAGTCCAAACATGACATTTGGTACATGCCCACATTTTGCACAGTAGTTAGTATTCCGTACGTGACAGGTTGCAAGCCCATCGCCGCTTATAAGAATACTAACCTATGACGCACACCTTCGAATTATTGGTTCTAGGGTATGCCGGTTTCCTCACGATGTTTTCCTTCACCGTTTAAGAGCACTGGCATTGCGCACATAAATTTTTCGAATGGAAAAACTCATTGGTGCACGACCAGGTTTGAACCCACGACCTTCGGATCGTGAAGCCGGGGTGCTACCACTACACCACCAGCGCTCTTAGAGCATAATATAGCATGTAAAAATAAAAAATATGATTATGACTGTAATCCCCGGGCTCGGTAGATACCATCTCAGATCTTTAGTTACTTAGATCTTTGAGGATATCTAGTTTTTCCATTCGAAAAATTTATGTGCGCAATGCCAGTGCTCTTAAACGGTGAAGGAAAACATCGTGAGGAAACCGGCATACCCTAGAACCAAAAATTCGTAGGTACGTGTCATAGGTCAGTATTCTTATAAGCGGCGATGAGCTTGCAACTTGTCACATACGCAATACTAACTGTGCAAAATGTGGCCATGTACCAAATGTCATGTTTGGACGTGCCTCTACCCTTTTTAGATATCATCAAAGATCTAAGTAACTAAAGATCTGATAAGGTATCTACCGAGCCCGGGGATTACAGTCGTGATCATATTTATTATTTTTTTTTGTTTGTCTGGGTGTTACTATTTATTCTATGTATCATTATGTATGCATATACAAAAAAAAAGAATGTACACATAATTAATCTATCAACTATTTGGTACCCATAATACAAGCTTTGCTTAGTTTGGGGCTAGATTTTGACTAAAAAAAATGACTGAATGCATTTGCACGAAAAGCACACAGATACTCTATAGTAAAGTAATTATACAACCCGGTCACATTATCTCGAGACATCCCTGGAATGCGAACCTCCCGCCCCGTTCTCCTTTCACCTCCCCGCGCTCGCCACGGCGCTTCAGTACGGTAGTACGGTAGAGCGCCGACGCGACGTGACGTCATCGACGCCAGGTCTCGAGATAATGTGACCGGGTTGTACTAGATATTTCCGTCCTTTTCAGTATCTGCGTTCATACACAAATTATTTTTGTCCTGGGTGGCGATCGAACCCACAACCTACATTATGTAGGTTATACCCAAAGATTTAAATCGTAGATATGCCCGGACGCCAAAAACTGTGGCACTGTTTTTACTTGTGTGTCTTAACAAAATGCCGATGCACGCACACTAATGATTAGTAACAAATGAACCAAACAGTTATTTCACCATTTATTGTGCAGTTATATTGCACGATCTTTCGTAAAAAATTAGAATTGTTCCTTTTGTACCCTGAAATTGAAAATATTTGGTGTGCCAAATGAGCGAGCCTTCTCATAGTTCTCATTTCGTGTGGCAACAAAACGGCGCGGTCTCAGTACCGTACGGGCATATCTGCGATTTAAATCTTTGGTTATACCCATATTGCAATGCAAACTTTAATTATTTTCAGCAAATTTCTTGGTAAGCAGCTAACCGGAGTCACAAACGGTGAGACCACAACAAAAATCCACTTATGCTCTAAAAGTAGAAGATTCTGTAATACCTGCTTCACAGACAGAGACCATAAATACCTGTACATAAACTTCTCAGCGATGAAATGGAATAATTTCAAACCTGAAGACTTGGCCGTGCACTCTCAACCCGATAGCAATATAGTAAATGTGTGTTTTGCCACACATTGTAGTCGAAGTGAGCTGATATACTTTGTTGAGTATCTAGCTCCGAAGAATGTGGTTGGTTTCTCGAAGCCCTATAGGCCTGTGAGGGAACCTTGTTTGGTGACTCCGAGCAAGAGGAAGAGCCCTATGCAAATATCTAACAATACTGAGCATAGACCGAAGAAAGTACCAAAGCATATACTTAAGCAGATTTTTGCTTAAATTTGTTAATGCACTTTAATCTTTTCCCACACTGGTTTTAGAGAACTGTGAGACAGCAGTGGACGGAAAATACATGGAAGCATTGTTTGAGGTAAAAAATTACCCCACTAGAATGTGCTCTGGTAGACGGGGCTTGTCAATTATGGCAAAAAATTATATCAAAAATTCACCCAAGCACATAAGTTTCTACACGTTACACGGCAACTTAAACCCAACGTCGAGGGAATAAAGTTGACATTAATAAATTTTTGGCAAATCCACGAAGGAGTTTCGATGAAATTTGGTGTCATAATATCACGTGGATATTTCACTTGAAGTAATGCTTCCATGATTTTGCGTTCACTGTGAGATTATTATAAATTCGAATAGAATATGAATTATTTTAATGAAAGTTACAAAAATTAATGATTTAAATTTATTATGGATGACACAATTTTAATTAAATGATTTGTTTTACCCGACTGCAAAACTAAGGAGTGTTTGCATGCATGTATGTACAGTTCATCCAACGGATCTAGGCATTCGTGAAGTTAGCCACAGGTGCGAGTTTGCGCATGTACAGTTCCTCCCCCCCTCATACCTCCAATTGCTCCCGAAACACGATACTGCGCAGCTCTTGCGGCTAACTTCACGAATGCCTAGATCCGTTGAGCCAACTATATGTATGAGACCTCCTTTGGTTGACGCTGTAGCCTAAATGGCTGGATGGATTTTGACAAATGAAATATCCTTGGATTCAATTCAATTCAATTCTTGGTTTATGGCTACTGTGACTTGAGGTTGTCACAATTCTGCCAGTGTCCGTTTCATGCTAGTTTCATAAACCTTGCTGGAGATAGTGAAGAATATGGCCGGTATTTTTAATAGAGGGTCCAAGATGATTTTCTACAACAACACAACATATAACACATATAGTTAGTAGGTTAATCTAATCTACAATGAGTATTTATAGCTAGTTTTAGTAAGTATGGTTATGTACATATAAATACACTATTTACAGCTTAATATTATTTATAGTAATAACTTTACATAGAATATAGTTAATTTGGGGGGAAAAGGTTAGAGATAATATATATTTAAGGGAAGTGGGGCGGGGAATATCAGGGGGGAGGATATCATAAAGGGAACGTCGTAGTTTTGGGCAGTTGAAGAATATGTGGTCCACGTTTCCTTCGTCCAGGCCACATTCGCACAGCGAATGATCCCTGATTCTAATTTTGGCCAAAAAGGTAGGAGTGCATGAGTGGCCTAGCCTGAGTCTGCAAATTGTAGATGTAATAGTTTTTTTTGCTTTTTTAAATTTAAAGAACCAAGGAGTAGGCGGAATATCTGGTTGAATATCGGCATAGTATTTACCTTTTATGGTCTTAGAGATATTCCACATACTTGTCCAAGATTTTCCAAGTTCTGACTTCGGTAGAAGGCATAAGTCATGGGAATAAGATTTAAAATGTTCTAGGGAACCTGTATCAGCTGCGGATTTTGCGTGAAAGTCAGCCAGTTCATTGCCGGGGATTCCAGAGTGTCCTGGAATCCAGGCTAAAATGACTTCAATACCCATGAGGTGACATTCATATAGAAGTTCTTTAATTTTGAGGATAATAGGAAAACGAGATATAGACCGAAAAGGATTAGAGAGGATAGATTGAAGACAACTTTTGGAGTCTGAGAAGATGATAGATTTAGATAATCGATGGGATTTTACAAACAGAATAGCTTCAAGTAGACCAACAGCTTCACCAGAAAAAACTGATGATGAAGATGGGCACTTAAAGCTGAGGCTAATGGATGTGAATGGGATCCACACAGCTGCACCAACAGTACTGTCGTTTGATAGTTTGGAAGCGTCGGTGAAGATGGTATTCCAACCAATGTATTTGGAGTTTACTTGCTCAAAGAAAATTCGACAGGCGTCAGGAGATTTTTTATCTATACCAAAGTATAAAAGTACATTTGGTTTATATATTAAGGCTTCATATGAAGTTAGATAAAGAGGATGAGAGGGGTACTGAATGACAGGGTTTGGAAGTTTTGAGTAATTTATGAAACTATGCAGAATACACGGAAATTTATCAGGATTGCTGGGATCAAACAGATCACGCAGCCTGTTAAGTTTTGGAAGTAAAGGGTGATTTGAATTTTGAATTAATTTGAAAAGGAATCTATTTGAAAGAAATTGTCTGCGTAAACTTAGAGGTGGATCGTTACACTCGACTTGCATGGCATTTATGGGCGAGGACTTCATTGCTCCAAGGATTATTCGTAGACACTTAGCTTGTATTTTATCTAATTTGTTTAGGGCACATTTGTTAGAGAGGTTTAGAAGAAAGCTCCCGTAATCAAAGTGACTTCTAATTATGGCGTTATACAGGAGTTTTTGCGAGTAGGGATGAGATCCCCACCAGACGCCGGACAATGATCGGAGAATGTTAATATTTTTTTCGCATTTACGTACAACAGCGTCAAAATGGGGGACTCCAGTCATCTTAGAGTCGAGAATGACTCCAAGGAATTTTACACTATTAACCTGTGGTATTATGTCATGATTTATAAACAAATTAATAGTTGGAGAAATTCTTTTCTTTGTAAATAATAAAACTGAACTTTTGGGAGCTGATAAAGATAAGCCATGGTTAAGCAACCAATCTTCAAGATATGAAAGTGCGGAGTTCAGGCGGTTACTAGCCTCATCAATAGATATAGATGATATGTACAAGGCAAGATCGTCAGCGTATTGTAAAACTTCGCAGAATGAATTTACTGTTTGTTCAAGGTCATAGGTGTAGAGACTGAATAGCAATGGGCTCAAGACAGAGCCCTGGGGTAGACCTTTCCAGACTGTCTTAGGGGAAAGTAGACCTTGTTGCGACTTAATAACAACTGATCTCTCCATCAACATGTTGCATATAAAACGAACCATCTTCTCGGGAATTCTCAGCTGAATAAGTTTATTCCTGAGAACCGGAAGAAGGACGTTGTCATAAGCTGACGCAATGTCAAGAAAGACTCCTACTAAGATTTTTCTCTCTTTAAGTGATATGAAAATATCCGTTGTCAAGAGACTGAGGCTGTCAATTGTTCCCATACCCTTCCTAAAGCCATATTGGGATTTAGCAAGGATAGATTCATTTTCTACAAACCATTCAAGACGATGTTTAATTAAGTGCTCCATTATCTTAGCCATAACAGATGATAACGCTATCGGTCTTCGACTGTTAGGGTCTGAAGGGTCTTTACCAGGTTTTAAAATCGGGATAATAACTTGCGTTTTCCATTCATCTGGGACAATACCACTCTCAAAGAAGTTATTAATAATTTTCAAAAAAATTTCCTTAGTTTTATCCGATGACTTTGTGATAAAAGAGTATGGTATTCCATCAATGCCAGGGGATGAGTCAGTCAGTCCGTCAAGTGCGAGAGTCAATTCGTCAAACAAAAAAGGTCTATCTAATAAATTCTGAGAAGGAAGAGCAGATGGAGGGGAAGGAAAAGAGTATAAAGAGGGAACTGACGGAGGGGCAAGCTTGTCTGAGAATGCTTCTAACCACGATGAAGGGTCATTAACTGAAACATTTTCAGTGTTAGATGCTACTCTAAATCTCTTAATTTGATTCCAGACAAGTGAAGGAGGGGTACTAGGTGATAAGTTTTCGCAAAAATTAACCCAGCTAGTCTTTTTCTTTTTGGAAACCAGTCTTCTAAACTTGGCTGAAGCCTTTTGATAGTTGATGAAGTTTTCCTCTGTCATAGTACTATTAAATGTTTTTTCAGCTTCTCTCCGAACCGAAACAGCTGTAGTACATTCGGAGTCCCACCAAGGTGTAGAGATTTTGTGATCTCTAGTTGGTTTTTTAATAGGGATGTGAAGATCAGCGGATGATATTATGCTATCTACAAATGTCTTATAAGAGGGGAAGGGATTGTTGTTTATTAGGGGTGAAGAATCTAATTTAGTTTCAAGTGCAGAGGAATAAGATGTCCAATCAGCGCCAGACAGCCTATACTTAATAGAGGGACTAGGATTACAAAAAGGAGAAACAGAATTTGTTAAATGTAGAGACATAAGGATAGGGAAGTGATCACTGCCGTACGAAAGCGGGAGAATTTTCCAAGATATAAGAGAAGAGAGAGACGGAGAACAAAGAGAGAGATCCACAGCGCTTTTAGGGTTTTGAGATGGTCGAACTCTGCGTGTGGGGGAGCCATCATTTAGTAGGCATATGTTAGCATCATCAAAAATATCTAATAAGGAGAGGCCAAAAAGATCCGAGAAGTTATGACCCCAAACAGTGTTATGTCCATTGAAATCACCCATGACCACCATGGGTGGAGGAATGGAAGAAAGGAGGAGAAGTATATCAGCAATCAAAGATGAGTTAGGGTGGGGGATGTAGATAGATATAAAAGAAACATTCATGGATCTGATACCAACTACGTTGATATCAGGGGGAAGGGAGGGGAGGGAAATTTGGGAGAAGGGGAGTGAGCGCCTTATAAATAAGGCGCTACCTGCATACCCGTCAGCCCTGTCGTCTCGAAGACAAGAGTAACTTGAAACCCGAAACCGGGTTCCAGGCCTCAACCAAGTCTCCGAGACGGCAATGACTGACGGGTGGAATTTAGAAATTAAGTGAGAAAGTTCATGTTTTTTTGCGCGAACGCTCTGACTGTTCCACTGGAGAAGGATCACTGGATCCATTGTAGCCAGTAAGGGAGACTATTTGTGTTAGTTTGGAGGCAACGTTGGACGGTATGGGATGAGGATTTGTTAGGATCATGTTAATGATCAGAGACAACAGAGTCTCTAGCATAATTGCGTTTTGGGGATTTGTTTCCAGGGGATTACCTAGAGCGCCACCATTAGGCATAGAAGTAGCTGGGTCTGACACTATTTCTTGGTGGGCTGCCCTATTGTAAGACTTGCCCAATGGAGCTCTAGCACGGGAGGTGGCGTAGACATTTTTGATGTAGGATCGAGTGTGGGGATGTGGTTGAGACGGGCCTGTTGAGGGCTTGTACTGCGAACCTTGGAAGGAAGTAGGGGGGGAGAACATTTCTTTTGTAACCTCTGAATAAGAGCGGGTAGCTTGAGGGAACTGAGAAGCAGCTTCCTCATATGAGATGCACTGTTGGGCCATAACTGATTTTATTGATCTTTGTCTCTCGAGTTCGGGACAGCGATTACTTGTAGCAAAGTGTTTACCTGAGCAATGGAGGCAACAGGCTTTTTCTTCAGGAAGATTGCATTCGTCTCCTGAGTGCTCTTTTGAACAACGGTAGCATCTGGGTTTAGATCTGCACTGTGCTTTGGTATGGCCATACCTGCAACAGGTGTGGCACTGGATGGTAGGGTATTTATAAAGTTCTACAGGGAGGGATGTGTAGTAGAGGAAAACTTTGGAGGGAAGGGTTTGCCCTTGGAAGGTTACAACGACAGACTGGGTAGACAACCATGTCGCTTTACCTTCTTCGACAGTTTTTCTATTTAGTCGTCGAGCTTTTAGAACAATTCCGCATCCTACAGGGAGAACCAGGTCCTTAGCTAGTTCTTCCATGGATAAGTCTGTGGGAACCTGTCTCACCAGACCCATCCTGGTCACATTGAATGATGGTATTGTTGCGACATATTTACACATTTGTAAAATAGGAGACAATATAAATTTATTAGCATCCTCAGCAGAGGTAAACTCGACCGATATTTTGTTGCGGCCTACCCGCTTTACACCGTCTGCGATTATGTTCGTGAATTTATGATTCGTCAAGAATTGACCAAATTTGATTGGCCTGATTGATGTTCCAGCCGCAGGTTCTGGCTCAGAACGGGAAACGTGGACCACATACGGTCCCTTGTCCTTGGCTGTATAGGCTTGGATAGATCCAACAACAATTGATGGATGAGTGTAAACATGTTGGATTGAGTCTACGTCTGACTCACCAGACTTATTATTTTTCTTATTCGGAGTCGTTGGAGTTGTTTCGGACTCCATACGTCGTTTCGATCCCAATGTAGGTACAGTAGGATCAGAGTTAGGATCCGGGGGGGCCGGGGGTACCGGCGATTCTACGTCCATGTTTGAGGAATGTTAACCTCAAACACGGACGCAGATAAGCTAACGAAAATACGGTTAGTTCTTACCAATTCCACACTAACTAGGACAACACAATACTTAGATCAATCAAAATGGATTAATAATTTAGAAAAACAGCCTATGGAATTTAAAATAACACAAAATCTCTCCACTCGGTTTACTCGCTATCACTTCCGAACGCCGACCATCCTTGGATTCGTCTAGATCACAAGAGTGACATAGGCTATACAAAATGTCGAAAATGTTATATGGTGACTGTAAAAATCTATTTTTAGTTATGTTCAGTCGGTTTTTCTAGTTTTTGCTCTATAGTTTTTGGTCTGGGTGTTTTCTATGTATACTAAAAAAAAAAATATCTATCTATGTATATAATGTATTAAATTTATCAGTTATCTAGTACCCATAACACAAGCTTTGAGTAGCTTACTTTGGGGCTAGATGATGCTGTGTGGATTGTCCAGCATTATTTATTTATTTATTTTATTTATACAGGGTTATAGGTAGGTATCTAATCAATAACCTTGAAAACGCGACTTGGGTAAATCAAGACTAACAACTTTTGTTCTCCGATTTTTTCTAATTCTATGATTTTTTTTTCAAATACAAAACAAATACATAGGCAAATTTCCAGTTCTAATCTTCTTAGCTCGGCCCTAATCGCTGTGTGTGTAGCACACTCGGCCGAGCGATTGCGTAAGGCCGCTCGCCCACGAGCTACTTTTTGTAGCAATGCAGTCGCGATGCTGTCGCTCTTAGCATCGATACAGTCGCGAAGTCATAACATTATAACACGCATTATAAGCGTACAAAAAGTAGCTCGTGGGCGAGCGGCCTAAAAGTCGTAGCACTCAGCGTGCCTCAGCTGACTGCGCATAAGTCAGACAGAATCGAATAAATGAAACAAAGGTAGGTATTTACGAGACGTAGAGCTAACAATTGATAGAAATGCTCACAAAAACTAAAAAAAAATAAAACTTGAGATGTATTACGTTTTGGCAAAAGTCATAGAACAAAAGTTGTTAGTCTTGATTTACCCAAGTCGCCTTTTCAAGGTTATTGATTGGATACCTATAACCTTGTATACTAGTTATTAAGTTTTAGATTATTTTATTTTTAAAGTCAAGATAAAATGACAACTTTGGAAATTGAAAGACTTAAGAGTGAATTAAGACTATTTACTATTGGCTGTTATATTTTTCTAAATTTTACAAGAATTTATTTATTATTTTTGGGCGCTGGTGGTGTAGTGGTAGCACCCCGGCTTCACGATCCGAAGGTCGTGGGTTCAAACCTGGTCGTGCACCAATGAGTTTTTCCATTCGAAAAATTTATGTGCGCAATGCCAGTGCTCTTAAACGGTGAAGGAAAACATCGTGAGGAAACCGGCATACCCTAGAACCAAAAATTCGAAGGTGTGCGTCATAGGTAAGTATTCTTATAAGCGGCGATGGGCTTGCAACCTGTCACGTACGGAATACTAACTACTGTGCAAAATGTGGGCATGTACCAAATGTCATGTTTGGACTTGCCTCTGACTACCCCCTTTAGATATCCTCAAAAGATTTAAGTAACCAAAGATCTGAGGAGATATCTACCGAGCCCGGGGATTACAGTCGTGATCATATTTATTTTATTTTTTTTATTATTTATTTTTGAACTCAAATTGGTAAAAATTATGATTTGAATATTGAAAGATAAGTGAATTAAGATTTTTTTTGTTACTTTTGGCTAATATATTTTTTAAATATTAGACCTTTTTTTTAAACTCAAATAAAATATGAGCTTTGAAAATTTAAAGACTTCCAAAGTGTATTGAGATTTTTTTTGTTACCTTTGGCCGTTATATATTCTAATGAATTTATTCTTGGACTATTTAGGCTAGTGCATGGAAGGAGCTTTTAAGAGTTCCTAAGAAGCTAGCGACAGGATAATATTATGATAGATTAAGCTGTAGGTCTACCATGAGTTGTCACATTTAGATCGGCTGACGTTACTACAGCAGTAATAGTACGTTACTATGACATCTGTCAAAATTGTTACTCATGGTACCAAATTCTAAGCAAATGAATGAAGCGCAAACTACAGTCGCTGTAGTACGCTGTGACGTAGGATAGTTAACTACGTGACGTTTTAGTACCCAACTATCCGCTAGAGGCTCTGTACCAAGTGTAGATTGTGAAAACTCATGGTAGACCCTCTGTAGGGTATATCTAGATAGACCAAATGTTATGTATACCTGGACTATTCTGCTCATCGGTTTCGTCATTGTTCTCACCATTCGTTATTCGCAACAATTTTCTTAAAATATTATGTAATTTTAAATGTATCCTTCGTGAATTATTATCAATCTTTTATTGCTCTATTAGTGCTATCAGTACCCCTAGTATGAGTTTTAAATTTACGAAAACTTTTTTCGAATAGTATCCTTTCATACATTTACATACATCGGAAATGTTAAGGAACTAAAATAAAGTCGATAATATCGAAAATATTATGTAATCGGCAGTCCCAGCAATGATTTTCAAACCAAGTTTTCACGATATCGACTTTATTTTAGTTCCTTAACATTTCCGATGGAGGTAAATGTATGAAAGGATACTATTCGAAAAAAGTTTTCGTAAACTTTCAAAAACTCATACTAGGGGTACTGCTTGAAAGACGCTCTAAAATCAAGGTTAAAGTTTTTAAAATAACGATAAAATATCAAATTGAGTAGAAACGTCCACCTACGTAGATTATTAAGTATTTTTATACTGTTTATGTAATAAACGAATTTATATTAATTCTTATTTATTTCCATTTCACCCTTAGATTCTCCGCGTCTATATCGTAAGATAGTCCATCGTACTTTCCATTGCCCATTCTTAGAAAAGCATCATCATCCGCCAACACAGGTAACTCTTCAGAATCTGAATCTGGCTTCGGCTCTTTAGATTTATTTCTTAACTCTTGATCCTCCAACGCTTTCTTTTTCGACTCTTTTGATTTTTTTCTCTTGTGGCTCGAGTTATTTTTGGGTTTGCTGTCAGGGTTTATGATTGGTAAGATGTTAGAAGTTTTGCCATCGTGTGTTACAATTTCAGGATGTCTACGTGTCGAGCTTATTGCTATATTTATGATAAAAACTGAAAATATGTCAGACAAAATCAGGTTTAATACAAATTCAAATTATTTATTGCATGTATCTTCATTGACTTACTAGCAAAAGCGAAGAAGTAAAACACCCGGCGCATTTTGAAAATGTGTCTATATTTTATGGGACACAAAAAAATATGATTCTTTTTTGTAATATCTAATGCCTACCTGCAAAATAAGCATAGATAATTAATTAACAGGGTGTGAAATTAGCCGAGACACAGTACCTGGTGTTTCTACTCAGCGGTTTCTATATTGTTCTCACTATTCGTCATTGTTCGCAACAAATAACTTTGGTAAAAAATTTGATTTGAAAAATGTTATATTTAAACGTACTCTTCGTGAAATAACTTATTATCAACCAATCTTTTGTTGCTCCATACAACAACATTAAAAAAAAACATAAAATCAACAGTTTGTAAAATGCAAATAAATAAATTGAGAAGAACCACCGGCTACAGAAAAATAAGTTGAATTGTCCGAGTAACAATAATGGCGCTAATAAATACAAAAAAAGCGCTAGGGCCAGCGAGTATGTTGTCAGTTCTTCTCGGACTGGGGATAGGACTGGATTTGGCACCTAGACTCACCTAAGTAGTATGTAAGACGATTCAAAATGATCCCTGTGATTTCATTGAAATTAAATATATTTTGACTTTGAAAAAGATCGCTCCGAGTAATAACTAGATGGCGCTAGTTAAAAGATTGCTCCGAGTAACAACAAGATGGCGTTAGTAAAAAGATTGCTCCGAGTAACAACTAGATGGCGCTAGTAAAAAGATCGCTCCGAGTAACAACTAGATGGCGCTAGTAAAAAGATCGCTCCGAGTAATAACTAGATGGCGCTAGTAAAAAGTTTAGAAAGCAAGAACGCGCTATCGAAGTGTTTTGAGTTGATAATTAATGACCGTCCTGTGAGTGCCTTCACCATCATGACGTTTGAATGCGCCCAATACTTAAAAAAAATTTGAGACCTGTTAAAGGAACAGGTTTATAAATGTTTTAATTAGATGGTTTATAGGTAGGTACCTAGGTACTAATACATTAACTAAAGGGCCATTTAGATGGAGAAAGTTTCTCGAACGTTTCTTGGCGAGAAATCGTACGCTACTACGAGTATAATCGCCAAGATTATAGTGTCATAATGTTTAGGTACATACAGGCAAGAACTAATTTATTAAATAATAATTAAATTCTCGCCTTCGATTATGTCATACGAGATTCGTAAGCACTCTTTATTAGCGGCTGGCACAAAAACTCGAAATACAATTAATTCTCGCTTTGTAGTTCTGTTTACACGGCGCTGTGTTTTTAACTACAATCGCTAGCGGGTGTAGATTGTGAAATCTCATGGTAGACCTACTGGCGATTAATTACCTTAAAGACGCGAAAACTGCCTAGTCGTATTAAGTAGCTCTGCGAGATTAGGTTTAGCTTTTATTTTGGCAAAAGTGAAGAGCTTTTAGCTGTTACAGTTGTAATGAGGTTAATTTTAATGCTTACTAGTTATTTTCCAATGTCGGCCATATTTTTTCAGTGAAATTAAAAAAAAAACACAGTTTACCTACCTACATCTTTACTCTGAGCTACCTACTGGAATATACGTGGAAATAACCTCTTCACCACTTACTAGCAGTGTTTCCACTGAGGATTTATGTTTTGCCCTAAATACTTTGGAAATTATCCCTAAAAATCCTTATTTTTTTTTGAAATGCCCTAATTTAGGGAGCATGAATAATAATTAAAAAAAAACCTTTTTGCACATTTTAATCCGAAAAAAAAATTTACAAAACTTTACAAAGCAGGCTTTTGCTGACTTCTCTCCTTTATCTTGAGATGAAGAGGGTTACTAGCTCACTATTACCACTCGTGTCTTCCATCACTTAATAGGTTCAGCTATTGGCATAGAATAAAAAGGTTTACCACCTCAAGTAATCTTTACTCTAAAATTACCTAAATCCCTGTCGCAATAAAAATAGCCCTAAGTCGTACCTACATGAACTAAGTAGTTTCGCCCTAAAAAAGGGCGAAATCCCTAAAAGTGGAAACACTGCTTATTAGTTAGATGGTCTACACAAATTATACAATTTTCAACCTTATGTCTTCTGTTTAGGATCTATTGTACCAAGGTTCGAAATTCAAAGTTCTCTATTCAAAAAGGTTGTCACATTTCAAAACATGTTTATTTTTTTATCACGCGATTTTGAACTCTATTATTTTGGGTTAAGGTTGAGTTGTTTTTTCGTGATAGCTAGATGTCTTCTAAGCATTCAAAGTCCATTTCGCTTAGCACCTGTGATTGGCCCCATTTCCTAGATGCGCGCGCAATTTGATGACCCGAGTAAATATAGCCGTGTGAAGAATACATTGCGGCTTTTTAGGATAAGAATAATTTAATTATCCTACCTGTATTATTTTATGTACCTATAGATATTGGTCCCGCAAAGTTTCAACAGTTTTACCCATTTCGGGCGTACAATGTGGTAGTTTGATGTTAAATAAATCCCATCAAAAACATAAATGTGAAATGAGAGCCAAGTTCAATAAGTAAGTAGGTAGGTATGCTTTAGTCGTTGACTTCAGCGACAAAAAAAGTGAGATCTAAACGGGTGCCAAGTACAATGGTCAGTCCTAAAACTTATTTATAACAATATGAAATATTTTTAACAACTTTAAAATATCATTTCATCTCATAATTTAGGATATTATATTGAAGCCTAAGGTCTAACTTGGCTAGTTATCATTCTACGAATTACCTTCCTATTATTAACTACTTACCTACTATGTCCGATCGCTAGTTTCTACCAGCAAGGCAAATTTTTAGAAGAATAAAATAAGAACGTGCAAGCTATACCTAATATAATTCGTACTCTTAAGAAAACTAGCCAAGTTAGACCTAAGGCTTCAATATAATATCCTAAATTATGAGATGAAATGATATTTTAAAGTTGTTAAAAAATATTTAATATTGTTATAAATAAGTTTTAGGACTGACCATTGTACTTGGCACCCGTTTAGATCTCACTTTTTTTGTCGCTGAAGTCAACGACTAAAGCATACCTACCTACTTACTTATTGAACTTGGCTCTCATTTCACATTTATGTTTTTGATGGGATATCATTACTTTTAGTACAGAACTTATTAGTAAGTAAGTACTTGTTCTTATATTATTACACTTATATAATCCTGCATAAACGGCTCAAACTATTGGCACATTGTAGGTATAGGTACATACTAAGCAGGTAGGTAGGTACTTGAGTACTTACTCGACGACCTCTGTGGCGCAGCGGGCAAGAGTCCGCCTGCGACGCAAGAGGTTGCGGGTTCGATTCCCGCCTCGGAACAAATTTGTGTAGGTACGATCTGCAGAAATTTGTTCCGTTGGTCTGGGTATGTATGTATAATAAAAAATATCTATCTATGTACCTATATCATGTATTAAATATATCAGTTATCTAGTACCCATAACACAAGCTTTGAGTAGCTTACTTTGGGGCTAGATGATGCTGTGTGGATTGTCCAGCATTATTTATTTATTTATTTATTTATTTACTGAATAAGTATACCTACCTACTACCTATCCGACAAGCCGAGACACACTATAATCTAGGCCTGAATAGTTATCTAGCCATATCTATCTACCTGCATAGACTGCTCAAACTATTGGCACATTGTAGGTATACATACCTATAGTCATACTTACCTATCTGCATAGACGGCTCAACTATTGGCACATTGTATACCTAAGTAAGAGTGTACTACTTACCAATCCAAGACACTACTTCCACTCGTTATTATATTCACGTCAAGACCCTATTAAAATCCACATAATGACCGACTGTCATCTATTTAGATTGCTATTCTTATATTACAGGCGCTAGTAAGGGTTCCTAGGAGAATCAATTAATTGCAAAAGTACGTTAAAAATATAAAAATTTGCAAGTTTCAGATTTTTTCCTTTGTATCCACCCCACTACCTACCTGGATGCCAAATTTGAACGTTCTAGGTCATCTGGAACTGGGTTATAATTAACGTCTATAGGTCAGTCAGTGATAAAATTTTCCATAACCAGGCATTTTGGGACGTTAATATCTAAATAACCGTTTGAGGTGTGTTTATGAAATTCGATGCACATATTTTACTCGCAAGTGGCAATAGATGAGCCAAATTTGACTTGTTTATGTGAAATAGTTTTTGAGTTACGAGGGGGTGAAAAATCACCCAAATGGTTCCTGTAATATTACACTAGGCGCGCATCGCCCGTTCGCTTCGCTTGAACTTGGCTTGACACGCTGCCGCGTGTCTAGATTAATCACTACTTACATAATTATGAAACATTGTTCTCCGCTGCGTCTGTCTGTCTGTTCGCGATCAACTCAAAAAATACTGTGTGCTGAGTGGTGCTCGAGGAAGGTTTTCTATACTAATATTATAAAGAGGAAAAATTTGTTTGTTTGTTTGAATTGAATAGGCTCCGAGACTACTGAACCGATTTGAAAAATTCTTTCACCAATGTGTAGAATGAACTTTCAGGATGAACATAGCTATATTTTATGTAGGTACTTCGCGGGCGACGCCGCGTGCAGAAGCTAGTAGTATATAATTTGTCAAGTTTTTAAGTCGCGATAACCGATATCCACGCGGGTGAAGCCGTGGGCATCAGCTGGTTAAGCTACATAAGGCGGCGGACTTTGTTTTATAAATGTAGCAACACTCGGAAATGGTTCCAACGATATTCATGATATTTAGTATGCAGGGGATTTGGGGGCGATAAATCGATCTAGCAAGGTTTCATTTTTAGAAAACATCATTTACAAAAAAAACGAGTAATGCTCGATCACCCAGGTACTTTTGACGACCTCAGTGGCGCAGCGGGCAAGAGTCCGCCTGCGCCGCAAGAGGTTGCGGGTTCGATTCCCGCCTCGGAACAAATTTGTGTACGATCTGTAGAAATTTGTTCCGTTGGTCTGGGTGTGTATGCATAATAAAAAATATCTATCTATGTACCTATATCATGTATTAAATATATCAGTTATCTAGTACCCATAACACAAGCTTTGAGTAGCTTACTTTGGGGCTAGATGATGCTGTGTGGATTGTCCAGCATTATTTATTTATTTATTTACTTACTGACACCTTAATATGTGCCTTATTCACATGTATTTGATGCAATACAATATTACCTTACCTACTTTACTTTACTTACCTGATTTTACCGCGCAGTATTTAGCCAGCAATGTACACGGCACAAGGGAAAACTAACGAACCTCAAACCAACCCTTTAAGTCATAAAATCTAGCCTATCCAGTCTGAATCGGGCGGTTGCTTTGAACTTTCTCGTGATTTTGAAAAGTGAATAAAAAATAGTGTGCGTTTAGATAACTTAGTGCCAAGCAGAACATTCCATAAATATTATCAAAAATACATGTACCTAGGTACCATTAAATAATTTGTGCTGTAATTGGCAAATGAACAATAAGTATGATGTTGACCAAAAAAAAAATATTCGCATAAACAAACGTATTTTTTTTAATACCTAAGCGAGCGTCAACTTGAAAAATATAGGTAATATAGGTATATAAAATATATCAACTTGAATAATATAGGTAAATAAAGGTAATCTGTATATAAATTAATGGATTTAAGGTAAATACCTAAGTACGTGGATACAATAATATAACAAGTTTTATCTAAGTATATCTATATAAGAGCTTAACCTGACTGACTGACTGACTGACTGACTGACTGACTGACTGACTGACTGACTGACTGACTGACTGACTGACTGATTTATCATCGCCCAGCCGAAACCGCTGAAGCTAGAAAGCTGAAATTTGAAAGGTGGGTTCCTTTTATAACAAAACCACCCACTAAGACGGGATTTTTTGAAATTCCACCTCTAAGGGGGTGAAAAAGGGTGAAAACGTTAGTATGAAACTTTTTAACGCGTGGAGCGATTTTCATGAAACTTTGTTTGTGCACTGTAAATGCAAAATGAATGGACACGTGTTTCAGGATTTTTCAATATAACCATCAAGAAGGGGTCAAATGTGGGGTCAATTTTTGTATGGGAACTTTTTAACGGGCAATGCGATTAGCCTGAAACTTTGTTTGTGTACTGTAAATGCAAAATAAATGAAGACGTGTTTCAGGATTTTTCAATATAACCTTCAAAAAGGGGTCAAATGTGGGGTCAATGTTTGTATGTGAACTTTTTAACGGGTGGTGCGATTGGTCTGAAACTTTGTTTATGTACTGTAAATACAAAATGAACGGACACGTGTTTTAGGATATTTCAATATAACCTTCAAAAAGGGGTCAAATGTGGGGTCAATGTTTGTATGGGATCTTTTTAACCTGGTGCGATTGGTCGGAAACTTTGTTTCGTGTTTCAGGATTTTTCAATAAAACCTTAAAAAAGGGGGTCAAATGGGGGGGTCAATGTTTGTATGGGAACTTTTCAACGGGTGGTGCGATTGGTCTGAAACTTAATTTCGTGTTAAAGGATTTTTCAATATAACTCTAAAAAAGGGGGTCAATGTTTGTATGGGATTTTTTTAACGGGTGGTGCGATTGGCCTGAAACTTTGTTTTCTGTTTCAGGATTTTTCAATATAACTCTAAAAAAGGGGTCAATGTTTGTATGGGATTTTTTTTGACGGATGGTGCGATTGGTCTGAAACTTTGTGTACTGTAAATACAAAATGAATGAACAAGTGTTTCAGGATTTTTCAATATGACCTTCAAAAAGGGGTCAAATGTGGGGTCAATGTTTTTATGGGTAATTACTTTTTAAAGGGTGGTGTGATTGGTCTTAGTTTTGGTTTGGATACTTTAAATGCAAAGTAAATGGAAACGTATTCCTGGGTATTTCAAAATAGCCCTCTAAAATGGGTAAAATTGGGTGTCAAAGTTATTTTTATTAGTGTAATTTGTTTGAAACTCAGTTTAGATACCTACTTTAAGTGAACGAAGTCGCGGGCGGGACAGCTAGTCCTATATAGGTAACAAAGATGACTTGATACTTAGTTATTGAATAAAAAAAATCAAAAAAATATATATAATAAAAGCATCAAGACTCGGTATTATTTACCGAGCCTGGAGATTACAGTCGGGATATTTTTTGTTTTTATATGTAATACCCGATTCTTACAAATCTTCCAAAATTGAAATCAATCAAAGAAAATATATAGGTATGGGTAAACATTTCACACAACGCCATCTAGCCCCAAACTAAGCAAAGCTTGTACTATGGGAAGGATAGTTGATAGATTAATTTAATACTTTTTTTTGTAAATATCTTTTAGAACCCAGACACAGAAGTAACATCTGCGTTCATCACACAAATGTTAGTCCTGGGTAGGGATCGAACCCACAACCTGCAGCGCAGAAGGCAGAGCTACTACCAACTGAGCTGTGAGGTCAAAAAGGATTCCAGTGGGCTTATAAAAAGGCCTTGTTATCCGGTCCTCACAGCTCAGTGGTAGCTCTGCCTTCTGCGCTGCAGGTTGTGGGTTCGATCCCCACACAGGACTAACATTTGTGTAATGAACACATATTTGTTCTGTATCTAGGAGTGATTATCTATTCTGTGTACCAACCTACCTACCAATAATATTTAAAAAAAATGTAGGTACTTATATAATTAATCTATCAGCTATCTGGTTCCCATAGTACAAGCTTTACTTAGTTTGGGGCTAGATGGCGTTGTGTGAATTGTCCACCAATATTTATTTATATATTCTTATTTTATTTTAAAATACACCTAAAACTCTATAAAAAAAATTATGGGTAATCTAGATAAACTCTTTTATAAACCTAAACCTAGGTACAGTCACCAACAATAGTCAATGAACACTTTAAACCTCCATGAGTCATACACCTTCTATAGAAGCATGTATGAAGAATGTAATGAGAGTGAATGAAGCAAGAGATATTATGTCAGGATTGTAGCAAGTGGAGATCCGTGGCCTCTGCCTACCCCGTTGGGGAACAGGCGGGATTTTATGTATATACGTATCTTAGACCTTTAAACGAACAATTCTTGTATAATGTGTAGGTAGGTACCTATACTCGTATATTAATCTGAATCTCGGAAACGGCTTCAACGATTTTATGAAATTTAGTCCGCTGTGCCTGTGTGCATAGCTATTTTATAAGCGTGTCTGTAATTTATTTAAGAGAACTCTAGTGTATAGTTAAACCTAATTTAGGATATATGACGCTAACCACCATTTAATGTCATGTTTTTAACAATAAATGCTATCTATCTATCTATCTATCTATCTAGTAGGTATGCATGGGGTTTCGGGGGCGATAAATCGATCTGGCTAGGTTTCATTGAAAACATCATTTTATCAGTGTTTTCAGGCAATGATAAAATTTTAAAATATTAATATGACATTTAGTGGCGAGTAGGTAGTACCTACCTACCTAATACAATTTCTTTTTAAACTATGGCAACTAGGGCCGTCATAGGGACCTGTGTCAATCGATCATTTCGTGCGAACTTTTTAAACTCGATTTACCAAAAAAAAAAATCCAGATACTATTTAACATGATACAGGATACAGGGGTAGAGGTAGGCCAAAGAAAAGATGGATGGACTGTGTGAAAGATGACATGGGTAAGAAAGGATTGAGTACTGAGATGACGAATGACAGAGGGAGGTGGAAGATCACGTGTTGTGCCGACCACATAACGTGGGAAAAGGGCAGGAAGATGATGATTTATTTATTTATTTATTTATTAATACTTTTTTGTACACAAATCACAAAAAAAATGTGTGACAAAAGGAGGGCTTAATGCCTAGGGGGCATTTTCTACCATCCAACCCATTCTGATTTAAATAAATAATAAATAAATAAATAATGCTGGACAGTCCACACAGCATCATTTAGCCCCAAAGTAAGCTACTCAAAGCTTGTGTTATGGGTACTAGATAACTGATATATTTAATACATTATATACATAGATAGATATATATATTTTTTTTATTATACATAGAAAAAACCCAGACCAACGGAACAAATTTCTGCAGATCGTACACAAATTTGTTCCGCGGCGGGAATCGAACCCGCAACCTCTTGCGTCGCAGACGGACTCTCACCCGCTGCGCCACTGAGGTCGTCAAAAAAAAAATTTAAAACCTGATGATGATGATAAATGATGATGTACACCTATTTATGAAACAAAATCCACCACCATTAACATTATTGAGTTTGTTGGTGACTGTACCTACCTATTGCACCCTCTATACAAATTCACCCTAAATGACGTCAGAGGCAATCTGACAAAGGGTGGGTACCTAATCAGGGCTCGGCCAATTCATTTGTAGACATGGCGTGATTTGAAAGTTTGGTACCAATTATGGATATATTTATTTTATCTTTACTAGCTGTCCCGCTCGCGACTTCGTTCACTTAAATTATCTAAACGTCTTTCTAACAAATCACACAACTCATAACAAAATCTCACACTAACCTTGACACCCTTTTTAGAGGGTTATTTTGAAATATCCAGTAATAAGTACCTACCTATACATTTATTTAGCGTTTAAAGTATCCAAACCGAAATTCAGAACAATCGCACCACTCGCTAAAACGTTCCCACACAAACATTGACCCACCATTTGACCCCTTTTTGAAAATTATATTGAAAAATTCTGAAACATGTGTCTATTAATTTTGCATTTACCTACAATACACAAACAAAGTTTCATGAAAATCGCTCCCTTTTCACCAGCTCAAGGGAGGAATTTCCAAAAATCCCGCCTTAATAGGTGGTTTTGTTATAAAAGGAAGCCACCTTCCAAATTTCAGCTTTCTAGCTTCAGCGGTTTCGGCTCGGCGATGATGAATCAGTCAGTCAGTCAGTCAGTCGACTGACTGAGGTTAAACTCTTATAGAGGTATAGATAGATAGATTATACACAAACTTATATCTTAAGCGTGAAAGTTTTAATTTAAATGTTCACGTCTAAAATAGTTTCTTCTTTGCCTATTAGGTATAGCTGAGAAGTGAATTATGAAATGTGTAAATACAAAACAAGTTATTTGTGTCCCAAGTTTTAATAAGTATTTAATAAGTTGTGCTCTGAAAGTGTAGACAATGGCGAATGT
This sequence comes from Cosmorhoe ocellata, assembly GCA_963675405.1. NCBI lineage: Eukaryota > Metazoa > Arthropoda > Insecta > Lepidoptera > Geometridae > Cosmorhoe > Cosmorhoe ocellata. Next base: position 4,164,717 of record OY776273.1, read on the forward strand.
TGGCAAAGTGTTGGCTACAATCAAGGCAGTGATCACTCGATTGGTGTTCGCGTGTCATGGCATCATTGCCATCTGGCAGGTAAGTGTCAAAAAGTTTGAAAGAATCTAATTAAAGTCATCATCATATTCTGCCGTTTTCCCACGTTATGCGGTCGGCACAACATGTGATCTTCCATCTCCCTCTGTCATCCGTCATCTACTCACTCCTTTCTTACTCATAAATCATCTTTCACACAGTCCATCCATCTTTTCTTCGTCCTAACTCTACCCCTGTATCCATCCACATTTCATACCTAGGTAAGACTCTCCTCGTCACATGATATTCATCCCTCCTCATAACATGTCCATACCACGCTAACCTATTACTCCTCATCTTTTCCGTCACCGGTGCCACTTTCAGACTTCCTCTAATATAGTCATTCCGTATTTTATCCATCCTCGTCACTCCACACATCCATCTCAACATTCGCATCTCCGCCGCATGCACTCTTTTCTCGTTCGTTCTTGCAATTGAAAAAAGCTTCTGATAGCCGCCAAATTGAATATTTTGACATTCTATATAGCATGTCACTCACAATACACCCCAAACATATTTACCTACCTATCATTTTCGCTACTATGTCTTATCTAAAATTTGAAGGTGTATGTGTCATAGTAAGTATTCCTATAAGCGGCGATGGGCTTGCAACCTATCACGTACGGAATACTAACCGTGCCAAATATAATGTTTGGGCGTGCCTCTGACTCTTTAGATATCCTCAAAGATCTAAGTAACTAGAGATCTGAGGAGATCTACCGAGCCTGGGGATTCAGTCGTGATCATGTCTACAGGTGACATTGTTCAAGGACATCGAATACTGGTACCTGGCGTCTCCGATACTGCTGCTGATCTTCGAAGGTGTCTTCACACTCACCATCAAGGAGAATCAGGAGTGGAAATGGTGAGAATACCCGACAGAATACTTACTTCTTTCTGAGTCACTAGTTCTTTTAGCCTCAATCTAATCAAAGCTTGTAGGAATTATGAGAACCAGATAATTCATTGACTAATTGTATTTTTTTTTGGTAAATACATAACTTCATCTACTTATAGGTACATAGATAATGGTAAAACTGTAACAGGTCAAATTCTGTAGGTATCTAGGTACTTACATTTAAGAAATTTAGAATTATTTTTTTTGGATGGCACTCTCAATCGATATTAAAGCCAACTGTACTGTAGGTATTTATTTTCATTTTTGTCTGTCTGTATTTGGGCTGAGTATCTCGCCGAAACTACTGAATGAAATCAAATGAAACTCGACACGGTTTGAGTTCATACTCTGAGAGTAGGGATAAAAAGTATCCCATGTCCTATATATACATGGGATACTTTTTATCCCTACATTCAGCACGGTTCCCCTGGGAGAGGGGATGGAAGTCAAAATGTGTAGGTACTGTAATTCATCAACTCGTAGTCCGATTTAATTAATATTTTTTTTGTTTGAAAGGAGTTAAGTAGGTACTTTATGGATTGCCTCGTAAATATTTCAAGGTCATCGGTTTTTCAGTTTAAAAATTACAGACATCACAACCCCTCAGCGTTAGCGGGACAGGAGAGAAGGTAGGGAGGGGTATAAATAGCAATCGCGGACAAAGTCGCGCATACAGCTTGTACTTAAAATACATAATAACCAAACAAAACAAACATCTGCGTTCATCACACAAATGTTTATCCTGGGGGATCGAACCCACAACCTACAGCGCAGAAGGCAGAGCTACCACTGAGCTGTGAGGCCAACCTAATAAATGTGTCCAGGAAAGGCCAATAAATCGTTCTGTGATTTTAATTAAACAACCGGGGGGTGCCGGGGTGTGGTGCTGGTGACTGACGGCCGGAAAAGCCATTACAAGGCTATTACGTCTTGGAAGCCATTAGCGAGATGATACGCACAAACAACCCAAGTAGATACTTCTGAAGGCATTATTATCTTATACCTTTACCCGGTTGACCGAGATTTGCTCGGTTTTTTTTTGTAAATCTTGTATTTTGGAAAATTGAACCTAGCTAATTATCGCCCCCGAAACCCCCTGCATATTAAATTTCATGAAAATCTTTGGAGCCGTTTCCGAGATTCAGCGCAAAACTGCGAGTGGAAGCTAGTTCTACTCTAAATAAATAAATAAATATGATCACGCCTGTAATCCCCAGGCTCGGTAGATATCTTCTTAAGATCTTTAGTTACTTAGATCTTTGAGGATATCTAAAGAAGTTAGTCAGAGGCACATCCAAACATGACATTTGGTACATGCCCATTTTGCACAGCAGTTAGTATTCCGTAGATAGGTACGTGCCGTATTCTAAACTAAATATACATATACTTACATTCCTAAGTCCATTTTGTCTATAGCTAGATAAATAACTTTGCACACCTAGTCCGCCCTTCAAAATGATTGTCTATCTATGGCCACCCCTTTGGCATTGACCCCTGAACGAGGGTATGACATTAACTTGTTTTGTGAAGGGGTAGTCGACTGAGACTGACTACACATACCTATACATGCCTACACCTTAGTATGAGTATCGTAGATAGGGCTTTTATTAACAGGTTTTAACTTTTAAACGACACCTGATTTGTCAAAATCCGTCCAGCCGGTGCTATATGTTAGGTGGGATGTGTATTTTTATGTATGCTAGTTCCGCTGTCGCTGTAGCCGAAACGGCTGAGCGGATTTTGACAAATAAGGTGTCGTAGGATTCGTCAAGATCACAAGAGCGACTTACGGCAGATTTCTATATTCTATCTATGTTTTTGGATTTTGGATAGGTATTTGATATTACGATCCGAAGGTCGTGGGTTCAAACCTGGTCGTGCACCAATGAGTTTTTCCATTCGAAAAATGTATGTGCGCAATGCCAGCGCTCTTAAACGGTGAAGGAAAACATCGTGAGGAAATCGGCATACCCTAGAACCAAAAATTCGAAGATGTGTGTCATAGGTTAGTATTCTTATGAGCGACGATCGGCTTGCAACCTGTCACGTACGGAATACTAACTACTGTGCAAAAATGTGGGCATGTACCAAATGTCATGTTTGGACTTGCCTCTGACTACCCTCTTTAGATATCTTCAAAGATCTAAGTAACTAAAGATCTGAGGAGATATCTACCGAGCCTGGGGATTACAGTCGTGACCATATTTTTTTTATTTGATATTACTTCTATAGGATTAATGTCAAATACCTATCCCTAATCCAAAAACCGCAGATAGATAGAATATCAAAATGTCAAAAAATCTAATATGTCGGCTGTAAAAATCTAGATTAAGTTACGTCCAGTCGGGTTTTTTAAGTTTTGCAACAAACACTAATTTTAGGTAGGTACTCATTGAAACCATGCTGTCACCAAAAAGTTATGGATAATGAGTGTATCTGGGAACGCAAGTAGAGGAAGGACGAAGAAAAAGTGGTTTGATTGTGTAAAAGATGATGAATGTAAGAGGAGTAGACTCAGAGTTGAATGATAGAAGTAAGTGGAAGGAGAAAACATGTGTCAACCCCACGCGTGGGATAAGGGCAGGAGAATGATGATGAATAATTTTACTCATTGGTTTCCTTATCTCCAGGTTCTGCCCATCAGTGTTCATCTATCTTGGCCTGGTGGTGCCAGCCATCTGGCTCCTAGAACTGCACAAGGTAGACCTGCGACTCCAGAAGCAGCTGACCAACACCACTATTGTGGAGGTAAATCTAAGAATTAGACAAAGATAAAAAAAAAAAAAAAAAATAGTAATTCATCCCGATACCTACGCGAAGACGGCCGGCGGCGCGTGCGATTCGAATAGTACCTACAAGTTACGTCTGATGTTACTATTGTTCCTCACGTTTTCGAGTTGATGAATATTTTTAAAATTATTTTGTGGTTTGAGATATTTATTTTCTCTTAAAATTAAATTAAATTAAATTAAATTCGTTTATTGATTCAAACAACAAAAAGATCCATAGATTATAAGTAATAAATTTAAATGTCACACAGTTTCAAAAAGTCATACACACAGAATCAATTTAAGTAATAAATATGTTTTGCATAGGGGTTAATCAGGCTTGACGTCCAGTGTCTTTGCAGATTACTGCAATGTCTTCCAGCCAGAACCCCTATGAGGCAGTTAGTGCTGCCCAGTATCCTGCGTTTTATTGATGTTATTTTATTGCGAATCATAGCGTCAAAATCCTTAACATGTGCGTCCGTCCGCAAACATGCCGGACGCACTGCAGTACCTGGGCAGCCCCACCATTAAGAATTACAAATTCACTTATAGAGAAACTATAACTAAGTAATGTAAGCAGGCCTTTCAGCTTTCTAAATATAGGTACATTTTAAAACAAATACTTACTTACCTTTTTATTTTTTTACTTTTAATCTCATGTTTCAAAAGTACTCCTTATGGCAAGTTGTTCTGCCGCGGGAAAACAACCATTAAAATTTTACGGTGTAGGTATACTATATATATGTTTGTTTCCATATCCTGAACAGACGGAGATCCCCCTGCCTGGCGCCGCCTCCAAGATTCCCACGGATATGTGGGTGACGCTGATCGAGCAGTTCCTCATGCTGACCCTCATCGTCGGCCGCTGGCTCCTGCCCAAGGGAGACCTCACCAGGGACCAGCTCAGCCAACTCCTACTCGTGTATATTGGTGAGATTATGGTGAAAAAGCTGGCCAAGTGCGAGCCGGACTCGCACGAAGGGTTCCGTACCAATAACTGTAATGTCCGCCTTCCACTGCGAGCGGAGCGGGCTCCGTAAGGACTCCGTTCAACTCGCAACGGCTTTCATCATAGAAGTAGAGGTAGATCAGTCTAAAAATGCACGCCCCTCCAATGTATTTCCAATGTATTTACCTCTACATGCGGTACACGTACAAGTGGAGGGGCGTGCATTTTTAGACTGAATCATCTCTACCTACTTCCACTGTGAATGAGCGGACGGAGCGGATCAAAAGAGTAGGTACAAAGAGTTACAAAAGTGGTCAAAGGAAGGAAAATGGAAGGCAAAGTCTAAAACTCTTTCCAACTATTTTTACTCCGGTCCATTCAGATCATTAGGTCAATTTCCGCTCATTACCCTTTTTTAGTGGAAGGCGGGCATAAAAAAGGCAAAAAAATCATGTCTGTTGTATGGGAGCCCCCTCTTAAATATTGATTTTATTCTGTTTTCTAGTATTTTTTGTTATAGCGGCAACCGAAATACATCATAGGTACCATATTAATTATTTCTATGGAGTGCTAAATGAGGCGGTCACCCATCCAAAAGCTGACTGCGCCCAGCGTTGCTGAACCATGCGTTTCCCATACAAACTTTCAACCCCAATTAATACGATAATTTTTTGAGACAAAAGCGGCATTTTATTATTATCATTTAGTTTTTTTTTTCTCCCACAGGCACAGCAGCAGACATCATAGAGTTCTTCGACTCTTTCAAAGATGAGAAGGTGGCGACAGAGAAGGTAATTAATACTTATTATAAACATTTACACTCACGATAGATACTTATATTTCTCTAAAACATGCAGCATTCAGGGGTAAATTCACCTATCTAGATCTAAAAATCTATCTATCTTCCAAATCCAGAGATTAAAATTTATGGTCATAATTTCTACATAGCGCCATCTAGTCTCAAAATCTAGTACTAAGTGAACTAATAACCAATCGAATAGGATATTTTCACGGACAAATTAAACTTCCAGTGTTATTTACCCGAATACGATACGTTCGACATAATAATTAACCAATCTTGATCCTTTATTATTTTCTAGGTCCTTGTGCTCTTAACCCTGGCCATCTGGTCGTGGTCGCTCATGCAGTTCACAGTCGTATTGACAGCGACCAAGAGTCGCAAATCCCGTGGCACGGCAAATAGGTCTGACATGTACGTAACGCACTGCTAACACGCGCTACGCTACGCCCGACGCCCACTCAGTACTGCTATGGGCATTTTGACGGAGAGCTAGCGAGCCGCTGAGCTTTGTGTGAGATAAGCGAACACGTTAGAATCTCAGCTTTTTGTGAGATAAGCGACTGCGTGAGATTCTCAGCTTTATCTAAGCGAGCGCGTGAGATTCTCAGCTTCGTGTGACATAAACTAGTGTTCGAATCTCAGCTTTGTGTGAGATAAGCAAACGCGTTAGAATCTGAGGTTCATTTGAGATACCTTTAGAATCTCAGTTTTGTGTGAGATAAGCGAACGCGTTAGGTTCCAGCTTCATGGTCTGTCAATTGCCTGTTTGCGTGCTATGAATGACCTAATGCTTAGTGTTGCATCGCTTAGCTGAAATCACTATAACTTAGCTCGCTTAGCTCTCCTAATAATCACTTGTTGGTAAGCTTCGCTTCGCTCTCGCACCGCTTGGCTACCTCGCTTATCGGTTTGAGGCCGGCCTTAGCATGAGTTGGAGAGTTGTTATCTGCATCAAAATTGATATCTGAATCTTTGGAATAAGTCGAATAATACCAAGATCTACCTAATAGGCACCATTTTTTAACTCCGGTCACTCGCTTACACCGCGCTTAGCTTTTTTAAGTCCACTTTTTTAACCCCCGACGCATAACTACCAACTGAGCTATGAGGCCAGTTGGTCTGCAGTTAGCACTTTTTTTCAAAATTCACTTTTTGTTTGACGTGTCAGGGTGTGTCTGTGTGTGTGTCTGTCTGTGACATCGTAGCTCCCGAACGCATGAACCGATTTTGATTTTGTTTTTTTGTTTGGAAGGCAGTGAATTGTAATAGTTACGAAGGTGAATTAGTCGGGAGTGTTTTTATCTATGTTTGATGGAAATCGGTCCAAGATGGCTGCCGCCACAAAATGACGGATTACATCTATAAAAATTAATTGCTGTTCGTTAGTCTCGCTAAAACTCGAGAACAACGGCTAAACGGATTTGTCTTATCTTGGTCTTGAAATGTTCGTAGAAGTCTAGGGAAGGTTTAAAAGGTAAGGAAAATTCGAATAACTGCCGGGAAAACCCTAAAAATAGCACTTTTCTATTTCCCATGCAAACGTTTTCTAAATAAGTACGAAGTCTGCCGGGGCAGCTAGTAGGTAATATATTTTTTCACAACTCCCTCATTATAGGTAGAAATATGGGCATAGTTGACAAATTTCAAATCCGCAAAATCAAAGATGGCCGCACCACAAAATGGCGGGCAAAGTTTGTGTCGGGGGTTTTTTAATATAATTTGTTTCAGATAAAATGCTATATATTTTAAAATGTTACGGTTTTTTCGATTTCAACTAGTTTCGGTTTTCGGAAACCACCAAAGTTTTATTCAACAAAGGATCGTATTCACGATGTTTGACAGGAACAATCGCGCCTGTTGCTGCTCGATTGAGGTCTGCGCTATCATGATGAACATAGCGCTCCAAGACGCCCCATTCCTGGCTTTCAGACTCCTCATCATCTGCCATTACAAGATCATCAACTACATGAATATCTTTTTCACTTGCAAGAATACCTTGGTAAGTGGTTTGAGATCTGTTTGATCTTACCAAAGGTCACTTTGGAGATGTCAAGTTGAAAAAGTCAAATTGGTTGGCTTATCATGTTGTTTGAAAGGTCAAACTGGTTGGAAGGTTAATTGAAAAAGTATTATGTTTCACTTTTGAATTACTAATTAACTATTTATTTATTTGAAGGAAAACCAGCAGCACATTAAAATTAGGAAAATAGAAAGATTGAAGTGGAATTTAAGATGAGGTCAATTTGGTTGGAAAGCAGCACATACAGAAAAATTAAAATTAGGAAAATAGAAAGATTGAAGAGGAATTTAAGATGAGGTCAATTTGGTTGGAAAGTTTGTGAGAAAGGTTACATTAGTTTACAATTAGTGCGTCAGTTTGTTAGTAAGGTAAGAGTTTTATATGTTAAGACAACTGTTTTTTTTTGTCCTTGTTAAAAGATGGCAAATTTTCTTTAGGTGATCCTTCTGCAAATATACCGTCTCTACGTCTTACACCTGGAGACTGTGGATGACGGGACCGGGGGATCAGTTTACAGGAAAAACAACAAACACAAAACTGAGAGAACCGAGAGGAAGCGAGACAAAGACAAGCATTCGTGAGTGTTTCCAGGTTGCGGAGATGTATATCTTTTGAATCAATTGTGGTTTATCGTGGTAAAATGATAAAAGACCAAGGCGGAGGTGGAGAGACGAAATTGATGCTTACTTAAAGGACTGGTACACGGTAGCTCAAAGCCGTGATGATTGGAGAAGGAAGGGAGGCCTTTGCCCTGCAGTGGGACACTACAGGCTCAATAAAAATGATTAAAGTGTACCTTAGACGCTCCTTTTGTGTATTGGACACTGTCTTCGAACTTTTTAGTGTGACATTCTGGTTTCCATACGAAGTTTTCCTTTACCACTTAAAAGCACTGACTTTGTGCATTTACATATTTTTATAGTTTTGTACAAAACTATTTATTCTACTTTGTTTATGGCCTTGTTTCCAGAAAACACAAGCATAGAAAACACAAGAAAGAGAGGAAACATGAAACCCGCGAAACATCGATATCAGTGATTAGCGACCCTCGGAGGCACGACAGAGACGGTGGAAGGATAAGGTGGGTAAACTTTATATTAGTTAGCTCCCACAGCAGTCAAAAGTGACCTTGTCTGACAAAGGTGACCTCTGCACGGAAGATGAGACAAAATTGACTTTTAAGTTCGAAGTTTGTTACCCTCTTTAAGCACAATTTTTATTTATTTCCAGAGCAATAATTTTGACAAATTCGGACGAAATAAAGGAATTAGAATTGTCAAAGTTATTCAAAGATCAGCTAACTACAGAGAATGAAAGGAAAAAGGGGTAAGTCTAATGACCGAGTTTGCTTTGCTCGCGAGATTTGTGGCATAAAGCTTCTATAAGTCAGATCGTAAGAACGTGATTCGCTGGTTCATAAATCTTATTTGACTGTCTCTTTCGCACTTGTTGATAACCAATAATTATGTGCATTGGCATCGACTATCAAGTAGGTAATATCGATAAATTGTAACGTAAGAGTTAAATCTAAACAAAACCTAAGTATTCTAAATAAAGAAATCTTAAACTCAACGACCGAGATAAAAACGGGTACCTATTTATTTATTATTTTGAAGTTACATTACAACTTTCCGACTTTATTTTTTTAATCTTTCCAGAAGGAAGAAGAAGCAGAAGTCCGAGTCATCTCTAGAATCGTTGAATAACATTCAACACACGACGGACGATTCGGGCATCTGACATCACCGCGTGGGCCGCGAGAGCTCTCCCGCCCCCCGCGACCGACGTAAGGACAAGAAGGCCAGAAAACGGCGCGAAACCAGCAGCAGTGACAGTTCGAGTTGAATGTCAGTGTCAACGTCACTGTCAGTGCAGGTTGTCTATTTGCGTGCGGCAGAATAGGTCGCAATTCGTATGCCATGTTTTGGTGCTATGGGTGCCTTATCTGTGGCTTCCTGATGGAATTTTGGAATCGTTTAGATTTCTGAGGCTTGATTGTAATGCGGAGTTTTTTGTAATTGTTAAATGTATTTAGACGATTTTAATACTAATAAGTAGATTGAAAAGTAGTTTAGCGTGAGACATTTTTGTAACAAACACTAGAACTAATAAGGTTAATTAGTACCCAAACTATTAAAATTTATTTTAAATACCTATATTTTATTTTTATCGATAAAATATTGATATTGGTAATTTGGTAAAGCTTAGATAACGGTAAAATGTTTTAAATTCAATGACAGTATTTTTTTTTAATATCGAACTACCCTTCGAATATTATAATGCAATTTTCTTAACTACATTGAGGTAGGTAGACCTTCTCAAGGAGTGGAAGAGAATCTGTCAATTCTGATGAAGCCTTTCCAAGACTAGAAACATCAATTTTCGCCATTAAATTCAAATTTAATAATTCAATTTCTTTCTAAAGCCATTTTTAATAAGTTTTTTGGGGTATAGGTCATTTTCGGGACAATTTTGTATAGAGTGCATAAAGTTATAATTATAATGTTCATAGGGCCCGTATTCCGCTCACTGTATTATAATGTTACTACATATATTTTTGTCAGTTTGCCTGTATTTATCTACTACATAATTTTATGGAGTCATCAACATAAACTATTGCTTAAAATTCAATTAACTTTTTTGGCGTCTTTATCATAATTTATGTTACAATTCTTCATTTGTCAATTTGTCACTAGTTCTTACGAACTAGTGTGGTGAAAGGATAAGGGCGCCTCGGATACTTATTTCGTGCAAAAGCAAAAATTTTTATTTTCTGCGGCATGTCCTTTTTCTCACGATGTTTTCTTTCTCCATTTGAGGGTAGGTACTTTTGAATAAATCAAATATTGATTGAATTTCTAATTCTGGACAGTTATTCAGTAAATATAATTTATAACAATAAGTAATAAAAATTTTAGAACGTTTAAAAGCTTTTATTTATAAACAAACATTATATTCTTTACCCACCTAGGCAGGTACTTTCTATCTATAAAGATAGTACATAGGTACATAATAATTATCTCAGAGTGTGATTATTTTAAATGTAGGTATTCCAATTTAAATGTGTTTTTTTCATACATATATAATTATAGGTACCTAACTATACCACTCTAAACAAAATAAGGTCCACTCGAATATTTTTGTTTCTTTAAAGGTGATAAAAACCAAAACCATCCGAATATTAAGTATTTTCTTGTAATTCAAACAACATTCATTTATTAAATTTAAAACAATCGAAAATTAGCGGTGGCCCTTACTTGGTTTCGTGTTTATAATACTGATTTGATTTTTATTCCAATTTAAATGGGTTTTTCCCAGTGTGAATTCTCATATGTTTAGTCAAACTACTTCTCTCTGTGAATGTTTTATCGCACCTGTTGCAAGCAAATGGCCTCTCTCCCGTATGTATCCTCAAATGTGATTTTAAATCACTCGACCCAGTAAACGCCTTGCTGCATCTATCACAAGAATATGGCCTCTCCCCAGTATGAATCCGTATGTGCCTAGTCAGATTTTGTTTAACAGCAAATGTCTTATCACATATATTGCAAGTATATGGCTTTTCGCCGGTGTGAACTCTCATATGTGACCTTAAATCGCCTAAACTAGCTAGAGTTTTACTACACCGATCACATGAATATGGTTTTTCGCCGGTGTGTACCCTTGTGTGTCTGTTTAAATGTTGTTTCATACTGAAAGTTTTGCTGCAAATACTACAGCTATATGGCTTTTCGCCTGTATGAATTCTCATGTGGGTTTTTAAATCGCTTAGTCTTATAAACGCTTTGCTGCATCTATCGCAAGAATATGGCTTTTCGCCCGTATGTATTCTTGTGTGAACAACCAAAGTGCCTTCTTCTGAGAAATTTTTGTTACATCTAGTACAAGAATATGGCTTTTGTCCAGTGTGTGTGCGCATGTGTCTAGTTAAATTGTGTTTCATACTAAAACTTTTGCTACAGCTATTGCAACTATATGGCTTTTCTCCTGTGTGCATTCTGTTATGAGTTTTTAAATCACTTTCTCGGATAAAATTCTTGTTACATCGACTGCACGAGTAAGGTTTAATGCCCGTGTGTATTCTTAAGTGTCTGATTAGGCAGGCTTTGTCGGAGAATGTCTTATTACATTGCTTGCATGTATATGGCTTTTCGATGGGAGGTTCAACAATTTTTTTTGTACTATTTTCATGATTTTTCTTATTATCTCTATCAAAGGTATCTGTTTTTACATGTGATTTAACATGTTTTGTTAAAGAACATTTACAGTTAAATGATTCGCTGCAGTTTTTACATGAAAAAGCCATATTTTCTCCGCTATGTAGTCTCATGTGTATCACCAGCTTATGTTGTGTTGCAAATCTACCCGTGCAAAGATGGCAGTAGTAATCATTAGTATTATCTATCTCGGTGTTGTGATCGGATTCTGGGGATCTTTGAAATATGTCACGAATTTGAACTTCAACAAAACTACTTGCCTCGGCTTCACTTAATTCCTCACCCGTCACGTGCTCTTTTTTGACAGTGACAAGCTCATCTTTGACTTCCTGATAGTCGTCATTGTTTATGTCAAAGTCAAAAACGTCTTCGTTGATAGATGTGGAGTTAACAGTGGTTATAGATAAATTATGTGTCGTGCCAATGTTTGGTGATATGACTATCTTGCTTGCCTGAAAATAACAAAATGCTAAGTGAGTTTGCGGCTATCTACATAAATGTAAATTTTTTGTACCTACACCTGTGTTGTCTACATAACTATTTTTTTTTTCTATGTGGAAACTTATAATTGGCCATCAGCAAACATGTAGGTACCTATACTAAATAGGCACATGTTAATTTAATTATCTATTTGTGTATTTTTTTTTTATTTAGCTTTAAGTTTTCAAATATTAATGAAATAAAGTAAAAATAATTAAAACTCTATTACTGACACTGACTGTCTGTTTGTCATATAAACACACAGCCGAACTAAACCATAAGTATGAGAGCTGAAAGGAGAAAAGGTTCTTTTAATTGTTAATTTTCTGTGAGGCGTGTCAAAGAAACTATATTCTAAAGAAAGGCCTGTACAAAAATATTTGTTGGTGTCTTTTGATTATTAGTATTAGACGGGTATTTATCGCGTTTTATTTACCTATTTTTCCCGACGTTTACACTGTCGTGGTCACAGGATGACTCTCATCACGTGACTACTACAATGTGTAAACGATATATACCCGTTTAATATTTATTTATTTATTTATAGGAAAACCAACAGCTTTTACATTTAAATTAATAACTGCTTAGTGCTAGATAGCCAATGAAAGGTTCTCACGTATAGGTAATAGATACATAAAGCTAATAGTAATGGTTTAAAAATATATAATGTAAGTGTCTTGTCAATAATACTTACTACAATACCATCTTGGTACAGATCTCTTAATATTTTATCTGATCTGCGAGTCATGTCGGAGAACCGACGACATCTCAGCAGTTGGGAGTAACAAATATAACATATGGTCCTCGGCCTACCATCTTCAGAGTTCAGCTAAAAAAATTCACAACATTAATCATTGAATTATGTACCATCTTATAATTGTACATAGCGTCTTTATCTTCTTCCTGCCCTCTTCCCACGCTATGTGGGGTCGGCACAACACATTTTCTTCTTCCATTTCCCTCTATTATCCATCATCTCAGTACTCAAACTTTTCTTACTTATATCATTTTTCACACATCATTGTACATTTCTGTCAATACCAAATTTAAAAATTTGTCCGCCCAAGAAAAATAAAAATTTGTGATTTTGGCCAAACAAAAATGACTCTTATATCAACACAATTACTTTGTCTTTCCTTGGTCTTTTAATGGTACTCATAGGGAGCAGGAGATTGTTTATTAGTGATAGAGTTCTTAGTCAGACAAAAAGTAAAATTAAAAAATATTTTGGACTTACCTTAGTATTGGTCAACTTTTCATATATTTCAAGTAGTTGGACGTTGTCGATCCAATGCATTCTGACGCTGGTGGATAAACACGCTCTGCACCAGTTAGATACATCTAGGGACTCTGTCGTAGACATTGCTAGAATATCCTCAGCTTTTCGCACAGTTTGTGGATGAAAGTAAAGATGTCGTGATCTTGAGTTGGAATTGCTCGGAGCCAGTCAGTTTAATCTTTATGGCGTTTCATGCTGAAGATTATTTGTAAAAGTAGACTTTGCGAGCTATTATCCATTCGATTGTCTACTCAGTAGTCGCTTGCTCACTGAATCACTATAGAGATATAAATTGATTGAATAATTAAGCCTGCTGCTAAAAGTATATAAATAAACAACAGCTTGGTTAAATCCGCAAAAAAAAAAAACGATGATCACCAGTAAGAAAAACTTAATTGAGAAGATTTACAATCAACAAATTTCTTCTTTGTTTATTCAATCAATCCAAGCCAAGACGTCTTTCTCTACGATCAAAGAGGATATAATCAAGTCAGTCTGTCACTGTCAAGCACATCATTTAGACAATGTTATTTTTACGTACAAAATGACGAATTAAGCTCACACTACTATCACGTCCGGTACCGTTGTACTTGATTTCATTCGAAAATAATATGAAATCAGGTAAATTAAAATCATATAAAACACGTGTGAAACAGACGAGCTATCTAAGCACCATTAAAAGCTTAGCTGCCAGATGGAAACGTTCCCAAGAATAATAATAGGTAGACACATCGATACAAAAATATTTTATTCGAAATCTATATTACGTACTCCACTAAGCGTAATACATTTAACAAAGACATAACTTAATGTATATAATACTTACATAAAGTATTTTTAATTTAATCAACTTAATTATGCATTTATATTACTTTGATTTGTTTCAATCACTTCACCACTATTTAATTGTTTTTTCTGCTTTCTTTTCTTCTTTTTCTCCCGTCGTTTCTCCTTTCTACTGTTCATTAACTTCTTAAACATTTTCAGCAGCTGTTTCGCGTCTTTCTTCATTTCCTTAGTCACTACTTCTTTTGTTACGACTTCTGTTTTATCTTCTGTTGTCTCATTCTCTTCAACAGACTTAGTTTCAACATCGACGTATTTAGAACCAGCTGGTAAAGTTTGGTAATGTTCAATAGAACCTTCCTCTAATACCTTTTCTTCAACTGTCTCCTTCACAACTGCTTCTGTCTCTTTCTTCTTAGACTCATCTATTTTTCTCTTCAGTTCCTTATTTTTCTTCCTCAGTGCGTTAAGTATGTTGGAAGCCGTGAGGACTTTCTTTACTTTCTTGCTGTCTAGATATCTGTCTTTCCAAGACATGTGAGTTTCTTGTTCTGATTCGTCCTCTGGGTTCGTGTGTTCGGAATTGTCAGTTTCGGTTGGCGTTTTTTCGATATCTATGTCATCGTTAATAACGATTTCTTCGCTATTAATCATGTCGATTCTATCAGATAGAGCTTGAATTTCTTCAGCTGTTGGCTCTTTAGATAATATCGTTCCTTCAACTTCGTAGCATGACGAATCGTCTGAAAGCTCTAGTATTTCGTATACATCGTCATCTGTAACGTCTATGGTGTTGTCTTTATCTATGGTATTGTCAGCTATTTCAACAGGGTCGGGATGAATTGGCTTCTCTGTCTCTTTATAGAAGTTTTGATCGCCGCTTTCACGAAAATCCTGCTTTGATTTCTTAGATTTTTTCTCTTTTTTCGCTTTTTTATCCTTTTTCTTCTTCTTCTTTTTTTGTTTTTCGTCATCTGATATGCAGACAACTTCAGGCTCCATATCGACCGCTTCTACTCCTGAGCTCTCTCTGTCTGACAGCTCGCCATCTGATAATAACTTTTTCTCATTGCCTTCAGATTCACTTTCCATTTTTTGATCTAAATTATCTTGATTGTCACTTGGCCTTTCTTCATTGTTGGTTTTAGTTATTTTCACGACCTTGTCTATTTCCATCTCATTAAATGAAGGTTCTTCACAAAGTACTTTACTTTCGGAAACTTCTTGTGTTTCAGTTACAGTTACAACCTTTTCATCGATAGATTCCTTAGATATACCATCATCAGTAATTGTTGCTTCGTCTACATTGTCTACAATACCATCAGTTTTTTCATCTGTTTGGGTTTCAGCTTGATTAGTATCTAGCACGTTATTATTATCAGTATCGGTAATTTCTTCATTATTATCGCGATTTTCAATAGTGTTTTCTTCAGTGACTTTTTCAACCTCAATTTCTACATTAGAATTCTGATCTTCTAAATCAGAAGTTTTAATACTATCACTTTTCTCCGCATGCGATTCTGAAATATCAATTGCAGGCAATTCTTGCACAGCATTTTGAACGTTATCCTCTGCTTCGTTCAGTTCAGGTTCATTTGAACCCTTTTCTGATTCATTAACTTCAATCCCGCTTATAACCGAATCCTCAATTTTGGTTTCCACATCAGTTGCCTCAGTATGTTCAGTTTGCGCATGCGTAGTATCTTCTTCTGAATCTGAGCTACTGCTCTCACTGTCAGACGACAACTTATCATAGTTCTTTTCATTCAAATCCTCTAAAAGGTCCATTTTCTCAGAGTCGGACAATTGCAGTGTTATTTCGTCGTGATCACTTCCCTCTTTCTCTAAACGCTTCTTTTTTTTATTCTTCTTCTGTTTCTTCTTCGTTTTGTCTACGTCTTTTAGGGTTTCATCTGATTTTTGAGCAATAGTGACAATACGGTTTTCTACTTGAGCTGTATCAGCAATGTTAGGTACTGTAACAGTTACTTTATTTCTGTTTAGTTTAATCTTTCTCGTTGTTTTGGCTTGTGGTACAGTTATGATCAGATCATTGCTCTTTTTTGTGATGGTTTTAGCTGGAGTTTCTTTATCTACGTTAGTTTTCTCTGGTTCTTTTGGTTGCTGAGTATTTTTAGATTTATCGAGTTCCTTGGAGTTCACGGGCTCTTTTGATTTGGAAATTTCTTTTGGGGTTTGAGGATCTTTATGTTTTGGAAGCTCTTTCGTCTTTTGAGCTGTCAACAAAAGAATCGTTACTTACTTTGGTGTTCATTTGTTTTATTTATTTCTTTATACAGCCTCATCATCATTATACTTCTATCCTTATCCCACACGTGGGGTTTGTACGTATGTTTTCTTCTTCCACTCACTCCTATCATTCGTCAACTCTGAGTCTACTCGTCTGACATTCATATATTGTTGGCACAACATGTGATCTTCTTCCATCTCCCTCTATCATTCGTTATCTCAGTACTCACTCCTTTCTTACCCATATCGTCTTTCACACAGTCCATCCATCTTTTCTTCGTCCTACCTCTACCCCTGTATCCATCCACATTCATACCTAACACTCTCCTTGTCACATGGCATTCATCTCTCATAACATGCCCATACCACGCTAACCTATTACTCTTCATCTTTTCCGTCACCGGCGCCACTTTCAAAGTTACATATACTTTTAAACTTAAGCGATCTGAACACATTATTATTAGTATTAAACGGGTATTTATCGCGTTTTAATTACCTATTTATTTTCCCGATATTTAATACTATTAATAATACTTTCACAGTTGCTCTAATATACTCATTCGTTATTTTATCCATCCTTGCCACTCCACACACCTATATAGTTTTTTTATACATCATCATTCTTTATCTTCCTGCCCTTTTCCCACGTTATGTGGTCGGCACAACATGTGATCTTCCATTTCCCTCTATCCTTCGTCATCTCAGTACTCACTCCTTTCTTACCCATGTCATCTTTCACACAGTCCATCCATCTTTTCTTTGGTCTACCTCTACCCTTGTATCCATCATATTATTATTAGTTTCTTTATACATATTGAAATATATTACCCTCGAGCTGCAATACTGTGATATCCGGTTTCTCATCTCCACTGCTGATCTCCACCACTTCTGGAGCTTCCTCCTTGATCTCCACTTCATCATCATCGGTGTGGCTGTTCGCCTCCACTGACACCTCCGACTGCTCTGATAAATAATAATAATGATAATAAATAAATATTGCTGGACAGTCCACACAGCATCATCTAGCCCCAAAGTAAGCTACTCAAAGCTTGTGTTATGGGTACTAGATAACTGGGTGAATCAACTTTTAAGACACTCTTTTGACACCATAATGAAAAGTTAAAAATAAAAAAAAACTTTTGAAATATATTGTAAAAATATAGTGTTAACGTTTGCACTATTTATCCTATTTTAAGGTTTTGCAGCGGGGCACGCCATTTAGGCTAGTTTGAGCGAGTTTTTTTACAAAAACTGACAAGTGTGCGTTATAAATGTCCATTGCGTTACTTATTTGTAATTAGTATAACATGGAATAAAACGAACTAATTTTAAAAATCAACTTGAGAAGCATTTATTCATACATAAAATCAATCTTCCTTACTTGTTATTAAAGTTTTTTTATAACTGACCTATGAAATAGAGACCTTTATAAGTCCACTGCGTTACTTTGAAAATTTTCTAATGCTTAACTTTAAGATAAATCTCAATATAAACGAATCAGATTTGCATTTCTTATTTCTACAATAGACATGAGTCTTGGAGCCTTTTAGTTTAACGTTTTTTATACAATAATTAAATTACTATAAGAATTATCTTCAAAAGATATAATAAAAATTGAGGGACATGTGAGTAACGCCTGAGAAAAATAGTAACGCCTGAGAACTTAGAATCATCAAAGATAGACAAAATAGACAACACTTGATCAGCTTAACTAACAATAATGATGAATGAAGTAAGTTGTCGATCAGTAATTATTATAATTGTTAATTTATCTTAGCATAATTACATTTTTTACATTTAATATTTTTGAAACGAAGCTTAAAAGCTAACATTTATAATCAAATAGTGAACTTACAGCTAAACAATAAAATTTACCAACAATATTGGTAAGTCTTGACTTTATGTTAAACACTTGTTTTTTGAACACTGCTAAGTCACTCTCAAATATTTTCAGGAATGTGTCTGTTTCTTCCTTTCTGTCTTCCAGGTAAAAAATTTTTATAGCCTTCTTTTTTTCTCATCTTTTCTATATTTTTCTTCTTTTCTAACCCATTCTGTCCATGTGATTGTGTCC
Organism: Cosmorhoe ocellata; assembly: GCA_963675405.1. Classification (NCBI taxonomy): domain Eukaryota; kingdom Metazoa; phylum Arthropoda; class Insecta; order Lepidoptera; family Geometridae; genus Cosmorhoe; species Cosmorhoe ocellata. The sequence continues at coordinate 4,183,319 of OY776273.1, forward strand.
TTTACGTTTTTCATACAATAATTATTCGTTTTGCAGGCAAATTGATTCCATATACCGTACATGCAATCTTTCGAGTTTGCGTTGTAGACGTAGATTAAATGAACAGTACAGAACAGTAGATTCAATGAAGATGTTAAAGTCATCTGTGTCAGTTACATTTTTTCTTTTCAGTGCCTTTGCCTTACTTATAGCAAAGTTCGTGTGTGTTTTACAAAAACACTTGTCTCTAGCGTCGATAGAAGCACTTTTGACATAAAAAGGCTTGTTTTTCCAAAATAGAAGTAGGAGCAATGTGTTTTTATCTTTTCTTTCTGCAGTTGCGAAAATCTTTTCATCACCTCTTATTCTTTTCTAGATTTTGTTTTTTAAATGTTTTCTTTATGGCAGCGCTCAAGACTTTGTACCTCAGATGTTAATTTTTTCAGTTTTTTTAGTTTTGTTGTAAATTTGTCTTTGATACCTTTTCTTAAATTTTTCATATTTTCGTCTCAAATTCTCATTATCTTGCTTATGTTTTGTGTTTTCTCTATACACCCGTGATCTGTTGGTTTTAACTTTCTTCCGGCCTACTTTTGTTAAAGATAAGTGAAGTGGAGTTGCTGGTGCTCTTGAAGGCGTAGCTAGTGCTCGTGGTGGCGGCGTTTTTGTTACACGTGGTGATAGGTCTCCGTATTGTTGTGGTTGGTCTCCCGATCGTGGTAGTTGGTCTTTTAATCTTGGTGCTAGATCTCTGGATCGTGGCATTAGGTCTCTTGATCATGGCGTTAGGACTCTAGATCGCAGTGGTGGGTCTCGTACTAGTGGTGATATATCCCTAGCTGATAGTGGTTCTCTCTGCCACGCGGAGGCGTATCTGGTGGATAAGTAGCACGTGGAGGCGTTGGTGGTGGAGTACCATGGAATTCATCATAATATCCTAATCTGGAGTCGGTTCTAGGTGAATCAGGGGGTGTTTGCTGTAGCAATCTCTTAACAGCCTGTTTACGCTCTTTTTACTGTCGTTTTCGTAGTTTCCATATAATACGTTGGCATTAAATATTTCTTTTAGCGTTAAATCTTTGACAAATCTTTTAGTTTTATGGTATCGAGCTCTGTGTTTTTTCTTCGCTTCTTCGTGCTTTTTTCTATTATTTTTTATTCTTTCTTTATAGAGATTCTGTTTTTCTGTTGCAGTAAGTGGCATTTCTGATTATGTTGCACAAGCCTTGAACAAAATAAACTATATTGATATCTTAAAAACCTAAGTTTGACACAGAATAACATCCACACCATCCATTAATGCCAACTCACAATGTCATTTTTCTATACATTCTCTGGCGTTACCGGTAACTCTAGATAAAATTTATCCTGTGTTACCGGTAACTCTAGAGAAAATTTCAGTTAAAAAAATCATAATTCATTCCGTGACTAAAAATCAACAAGTATTTGGTTCTGACCTTGAAATGAGACATCACAGGCAACATACTGACCTAATAAAATTCAAATATTTTAAAAACTTACCAAGATTCCAGCCGTAACACTGTAGAGCGGCAATAAACCTACGCGCGCCCGTTGAGAACTTACCGTAGACTGAAGGGCGGGTAAAGCGAGGGAGGCCTTGTCGGACCATACGAACGAAATATTAGACAATAATCGCCTTAGATGACACCAAGTTAGACGCCGTCTTTTGATAAAGTTCATGAACTTTTATCGGTAACTCTGTATAGCTGATGTTTTAATCGAAGTTTGGGACAAAAGTTTAGGTGCATGAAAAATATATAATTTAAATCAAACTTTTATGAACGTTAACTTGAAACATAAATTTATCATTTTCTTAATCATAATATTATGTGAAAATGCTGGACATTCATACATTTTTTTTTGAGAAACTCATACATTGTTTTGTCACCTATGCCTGGGGACACGTGAATTTTATATGGAGGTTGCTTAAGTTCTGCTGAGTTACCGTAAGAAAATTAAAAAAATAGCTTTAAACTATAAAAACTATGAAACTACCATGTTAGCAAAGGATCTAACTTTACGATAACGTCAAAATCACCATAATTTTAAACTGAAATAATAAGTTAATTTCTAATTCCATATCAGGGACACAAAAGGAGTGCCTTAAAAGTTGATTCACCCAACTATGGATAACTGATAACTGATCTGATGAACATAGACAAACATCACGACTGTAACATGGCTGGGTTAATATCTCATCTCTTGTTACCAGGATAGGAGTGCTGGTGGTGTAGTGGTAGCACCCCTGCCTCACGATCCGAAGGTCGTGGGTTCAAACCTGGTCGTGCACCAATGAGTTTTTCCATTCGAAAAAGTTATGTGCGCAATGCCATGCTCTTAAACGGTGAAGAAAAACATCGTGAGGAAACCGGCATAACCTAGAACAAAAAATTCAAAGGTGTGAAGGTGTGTCATAGGTTAGTATTCTCATAAGCGGCGATGGGCTTGCAACCTGTCACGTACGGAATAGTAACTACTCTGCAAAATTTGGGCATGTACCAATGTCATGTTTGGACGTGCCTCTGACTACCCTCTTTAGATATCCTCAAAGATCTAAGTAACTAAAGATCTGAGAAGGTATCTACCGAGCCCGGGGATTACAGTCGTGATCATATATTATATATATTTTTTTTAGGTTACCAGTGTTTCCACTTTTAGGGATTTCGCCCTTTTTTAGGGCGAAACTACTTAGTTCATGTACCACTTAGGGCTATTTTTATTGTGACAGGGATTTAGGGAATTTTAGGGTAAAGATTACTTGAGATGGTAAACCTTTTTATTAGGTGATGGAAGACACGAGTGATAATAGTGAGCTAGTAACTTTCATCTCAAGATAAAGGAGAGTAGTCAGCGAAAGCCTGCAAAAGTAATGCTTCTCTCCTGAGTCTTAGAATGAATTAGTTTTTTTCATTTTTTTTGCTTATACATATATATAAATAGTTGTAGTAGTGGGTAGTTTCAAATAATGCTGTCGCCGCTTCGTTTAATACTAATATTATAAAGAGGAAAGTTTTGTATTTTTGTTTGTAACGAATAAACTCAAAAACTACTGGTCCGATTTCAAAAATTATTTCAATGTTAGAATGCTACATTATCCCTGAGTAACATAGGCTATCGGACCAGTAGTTTTTGAGTTTATTCGTTACAAACAAAAATACAAAACTTTCCTCTTTATAATATTAGTATAGAAGTATAGATAAATTTACATATCCTGAGATACTTACTTTTGCGCTGTTCGTTCTGGAGCTGCGCCCTGATCGCGCGCGCCCTGGCCTGCAGCTCTAATAGCTCGAGCACGGTGAGGCCGGCTCGAGTGGCCGTCGTCGCCTCCGGAGCCTCTGGCTTTGACTTCTCACGTTTCTTCTTCGACTTTGAATTTCTTTTGTGTTTATGCTTGAAACATAAATAAATCCTTACTACTCAAAAAATAGAGTTACTGTAGTAAAGAGCGCTGGTGGTGTAGTGGAAGCACCCCGGCCTCACGATCCGAAGGTCGTGGGTTCAAACCTGGTTGCACCAATGACTGTTTCGATTCGAAAAATTTATGTGCGCAATGCCAGTGCTCTTAAACGGTGAAGGATAACATCGTGAGGAAACCGGCATACCCTAGAACCAAAAATTCGAAGGTATGTGGCATAGGTTAGTATTCTTATAAGCGGCGATGGGCTTGCAACCTGTCACGCACGGAATACTTACTACTGTGCAAACTGTGGGCATGTACCAAATGTCATATTTGGACGTGCCTCTGACTAATCTCTTTAGATATCCTCAATGATCGGAATTACCTTCTTCTTCTTACTACTCTGACTGAGTATTTCCTCATCAGAAGATATGCTGTCCAGTGATATGGTTTCCATGGGGTCGGGGGAGGGAGATCTGCTAGAGGACTCTGTGTCTGAAGGGGGCTCGGCTCCATCCAGGGTTGCTAATAGCCGTTTAGAGCTGATACCCAAGAGCTGGAAGTTATTAGAGAAAACCTACCTTTAATCTTGTTATATTACAATTAGAACGGAAAGAAAAAAAACATGTTGCAAAAGATTGTTGCAAACTTGCAACTCTCAGTAATGAAGTACTGACCTAAAGAGAGTGAGATAATATTTCTAAAGAACTCTTTCACTTTGTTTTTAAAGGTATATATCTTTAAAATGTCTGTATTTAAAGCTTCTTCCCATCCAGACCATGTAGCACAGTAAAATAACTTCCATTTTTCATGTTTCACTACCGATTACATTAAAAAATATTTTATATTTCTAAAGAACCCTTTCACTTTGTTTTTAAAGGTCTATACTATATCTTTAAATTGTCTGTATTTAAAGCTTCTTCCCATCCAGACCATGTAGCACAGTAAAATAATTTCACTACCGATTGCATTGATTAAAAAATAATTTTAATCTACAGACTGGTAGTCTATACTCAAATCCTACGTGAAGGAAATGTTGATCAAACTTACCTCTTCAGTACAAAGCTCCTGGAGATCTCCAACAGCAAGATTCCTCACGCATTCTGGCGCCATTGCCTTTATTTCTTTGTATTTGAGGACAGAGAAAACCTGATGCATCAATTCAACTCGGTCGTGTATGTAATACGCCAAGTCGTGCTCGTCATGATCGCGCGAGTACGACGAGCTTTCTGGATGCTCCGTTTTTATTTTATGACGATTTGTTCGTCTCATATTGTAATTTTATCCAATAACTTTGCGGTCCGCACTTTTTCAATAAATATTTTGCTTATTTCATTTCATTTTAATTCATACTGTTTGGTGGGTGTTGTGTTGGTGGTTGGTTGTTTGGTCTGGCTGGTGTTATTTGCACGGACAGTTCAAATGTTAGTTGTATGTGGTAGAACTGTCAACACTATCAGCTGATTTCAGCTGCGTTCAGTGAAAGTATAATTCTATATTCCATAGTCTGTACCATCTAACTTTAATACTGTCTGTCTTGGTCTAGCGTAAGTTCTTTTGTTTTGATATAAAATGAAGAAATTAAACTGAGATAAAATCAGTGTCATGTTATAAAAATTATGTGTATAATGTAAAATTGAATTTTTAAATGTAAGGTAAAACAAAAAAACGATAGTATCTTGGGCAAAACAATATGCCATTTGAGGAATTTCTGATTGTATACTTAGATCGAGCTATACAGACTGTTATAAATACGCTTATGCTGCAGTTTTGCCCTCGGATATCTACTCTCCTGCCTCTCAATATTATCCAACAGCGCGAAAAATACATAATGCATTAAAAATAAACTTTAAAAATAATATCATTACTTTAGTTAAAATTGAACGCATCCATGCAAAACAATGACCTCGACCAAAATGGGCGTCGAAAAATTGTACGAAAGTGATAATTATTTGGTTGTAAATAAGCCGTGTGATATGTATATCAATTCCGACGACGAAAACGAAAAGGTGAATAATGTAATTTAAATGATAAATGCTCTGTTTTTTATCTAAGTACCTACATTGTGTACCATAATTGGTTACGTACGATTTGTTTGTTTGGTGTGTGCGGTGTTAAATTATTATATTTTCTGCTGTCTCTTTCTTTCGGGTTAATCCGCCCATTAACCGAGCGAGACAGCTCATATTTTCATTGTTCATCGTCCGCGGTGCATTTTGACGTGCGTGAAGTGAGACGCGAGAGTTGTACGTACACAACATTTTATCGATATCGACGAATTCATAACGTACAGCAACAGATTAGGCCGCCACATTCTTTTGAATAAATCATGGTATGGGGATTATATTAATTTCTCGTCTTCGCTTTTAACAAAGCTATAACGTACTTTTAGGACTCATGTACCGAAAGGGTATTGGCATGTTAAGAGAAGAGATGAATATCATGTGACGAGGAGAGTGTTAGGTATGAATGTGGATGGATAGAGGGGTAGAGGCAGATCAAAGAAGAGATGGATGGACTGTGTGAAAGATGACATGAGTAAGAAAGGAGTGAGTACTGAGATGACGGATGCTAGAATAGAGGGAAATAGAAGAAGATCACAAATGTTGTTCCGACCACATAATGAGGGAAAAGGGCAGGAAGATGATGGCGATGTCGATATTGCTGGACATTTTACACAGCGCCATCTAGCCCCAAACTTGTCATCTAATCAAGATTATGACTAATAGAATACATACGTAATTTTTTTTAGAATGCATTACTACGTAGATATCTAATTGCATTAAAAATAATTATAAGTAAGTCATCACCATCAGGAATACCAGTTTAGTTTAGCACACCAATGCTTAAGCATGGAAATAACATAGAAACTTCGTTTACAGAATACAGTAACCTACCACGTAGCCTCTCCCGACTCCCATCTCTCTTCCTCTCTGAATCCGATACACTTCGTGCAGCGACTTGACTACTCAACGAGCGGCGTACTCTGCATAGCGCGCAATAAAACTGCAGCGGCGCGCGCCGGCAAGCTTTTCGAAAATCGCAGTACTAAGAAATATTATTTAGCAGTTGTACGCGGCCATGTGGATTTTGAGATGGGAGACATTGAGTTTGATGTTGGTGAGTCAAATTTTAGAAAATAGAACATAACCATAGTATTATAACAATAGTTGTTATTAGTTATCGTTATACGGTATATCAACTGTTTTTATAATACCGTGTAAAGTTATTAGTTATCGTTATACGGTATTATAACAATAGTTGATATACCGTATAGCGATAACTAATAACATTATACGGTACTATAACAATAGTTGTTAACCGTATAACGATAACGGTGTAAATTAATAACGATATTATTTTATACACATAGATAAGTATAGAATACCATGCCGGGAGATATCCCGTGGTGCTAAACGATGGTCAAGAACTCCAGTTGGAGACTTGATCGTGTATCTGTGATCCACGACCTTGGGAACATGAGGCAGGGGTGCTACCACTACACCACCAGCGCTCTCTGGCGTGTGAATGGATGTTCATGGTCTGAAATAAACAATTTTAATTTTTATTCTCAGGTGTGGATCCTACAACTGAGGACTCCTGCCACCGGATGTCTGCGCTGACGAGCAGTGCCTCTCTGCAGTCGTGCACGCAGTCGCGGCGCGCGCACACGCGCACGCTCGTGCTAGAGACCGGCTACTACGAGAATGATCCGGTCACTGTTGTGCTCTTAAAGCCTATAACAGGTACATAATTATAAATTCAAAGTAGCATGTCTTCAAATCAAATCATAATGCTAACAATTTATAAACCATAATATCTTTATTACGGTCACGGTCGTTGCATTAAAGTTTTTAGTAGGTAGGTACTTAATTTTTAGTTTTAAGTTTGTTTAGATGTGCAACATTAGTTAGATCCTTTTGTCTGTGAATATTTTTGTTATTTTTACTGTAAGTAATGCTTCGTTTTTAATTTTGTTTTATTAGGTAGGTACCTAACAGTATTTTTTACATTATATTATGTTAATTTTTAAATAATTGCTTAATTATGTAGATATGTTAGTTTACCTATATTCATATGTTTTCCGTTTTTCTGGTCCTCTAGACTACCTCTAGCTAGACTACTAGTGTAAATAGTAATTAATGAATAGGTATTGTGAAATTAGTAGGTGTAGTGAAAGATTAGCACGTAAAATCTAAAAGTAAACATACTCTGTGAATTATTGTGATTACAACGTTTTTAATAAATCCAGGTCGTCGCCACCAGCTGCGTGTGCATTGCGAGTGTGTCGGCCACACCGTCCTCGGAGACTACACGTACAGCCGCTCGTCCGACATCGCGCCGCACCGAATGTTTCTGCATGCCTCCAGGTGACTTCACTTTATTTGGCTCAGTTATATCAGAAATAAAACGTAAAAATATAAACGTTACTATAGAGTTATGAGATATGTCAGGATCGTAGCAAGTGGAGATCCGTGATCTCTGCCTACCCCGTCAGGAAACAGAGATTTTATGTATGTAGGTATGTATAAACATCACGACTGTAATCCCCAGGCTTGGTAGGTATATATCTCTTCTGATCTCTACATATTTAGATCTTTGAGGAAAATTATCTAAAGAGGGTAGTTAGAGGCACGTCCATGATATTTGGTCCACATTTTGCACAGCACTTAGTATTAGGTTGAACAAAAATTTATATAATTTTTTTATTGTTTTATTCATACAAATTTAAAAAACACAAAAAATTCTTTATTGTTGTGTGAAATGTCTCAATAATATATTCAAAAAATTTCGTGAAAAAGATGAAAGAACGTAATAACTGTTTGTTTCTTCCAGACTAGTCCTACCAGTGGCACAAGAGCCGTTAGATATTCAGACGCCAGAGCCGTTCTTCTCTGATCCGAAGTTCAGCTCTAAGTGGAAATCGGAAACGTGCTTTTACAAATATCGAAGCAAAGAAGACTTTAGGAACGCGTGTGACATCATCGATAAATCTTACGTAATTGGTGTCAAGTATAAACAATTTAAATTCAGTGCTTAACTAATATTCACGCAAACAGCTTATTAAATTATTTATAAAAAACCTCAACATAATTATAATATTGTGAAACAGATAGCTGTAGGTAAAATGTCACTCTTATTTACTTGCATTATTATTTGTTGATATGGACACGAATTTATGCAAATCAAAATTCATATACAATGAATAAAAGTTTTCGTGAAAACTCTGGTTTTGTTTTAAAAATATCGATACACGTCTTTTGTACAGCACTAGTATTGCGCTGTTAAGCTTGCTGCTAGACCACAGATGTAAACACTAATTGCGTCTTGTAAAACGCAATATTGTAGACTTTGATCTTTATTTATACAAAAATATCTTTATCTCGTTCGTTGAGTATATTTAACCTACGTCATTAAATAGACTGTCTTTGTTTTAACCTTAATTAAAGCAAACAAATTCAGTGCATAATTAAAACTATTGCAAATATTTATACAATGTCACTGTCATTCCAACCGAAAACTATGTTGTCAAAATCGTGTCAAATGTTATGTCAGTAAATTTTGTGAAAAAAAATATTCTCTGTTGCTGGCTGCTTGCTTCGATAGAAAAACTTGTTTTTGTTTTCTCACTTTCTGTTTCTCTGTTTATTATTTGTTTACTGTTTCCCACGTTTTATCTAGTTTCAGTAGGAAAACCTACTAAGTGCAGCATTCGTTAAGTATCTTCGATTGATATCGCATTCTTATATGTAATGCAAAATGACAGAGTCAATCTTATTACACTTTATCGATAGAATTAACTCTAATTATACTGATTATTGCGCTATCTGTCTGCGAACGAGCGAAGAGAGGCGTCTTGAGAAACCTAAACACTTGAATAAGTTTCTGCAGTCGATATACAGGCCTACATTTGATCTAAGTGTGAGTACAGTATACTAGATTAATCTGGATTATCAGTCATCCCGTGTCCACGACAGTGTGTAAACCTGTCGAAACGTCGGGAAAAATAGGTGAATACGCGATATATACCCGTTAAACAATGTTAATAATGTGTTCAGATCACCTAAGTTTAAAAATATAAGTACCTACTCTAGATTAGACTACACAAGTTACTGCCTGGTGACAAGACTAAGGTTGGCAGATACGAGCTTATTAATTCCTGGACATTTATGGTGTTACAAACGGAGTTGGGTTCCAAATGCGACTGCAAATGTTTGCTGTTGACGGGAAATACAAAATATTACAAAATGACTAGCTAGGTACCTACATAACAAAATGCAAATGATTTTAAAAACATATGTAATATATAAAATCTATTAAAAAAAAACTATGATGGTTTGGGCATGTAGAAAGGATGGATGAAAGGAGACTGCCTACCCCGTTGGGAAACTGGCTTGATTTTATGTATGTATGTCAAAAACTACTTTTATACTTTTTAGTGCCAACAAGTATGCTTCGTCTGTGAGAGGCAGGCCGCGGCTGCGTTCCAGTTCGTAATGGCCACAAATCTGGCAGTCACCGCTCGTGATGTGATCCAGTGGCTTAAAGAGTCGAAAAGCATTATACGGGTCAAAAAAACTTTCCAAACCTACAACTTTAAGGTTTGTTGTAATCAATAAAAGTTTTTGCAGAAGAAAGATTGGTCAATACAATAACTTAATACAACATGACATTTATATAGTCTATTATTGTACAGAATTTCATCAAAATCGGTTCAGCGGTTTAAGTGCGAAAGCATAACAGAGTTACCTTCGCATTTATAATATTAGTATGGATTATTTAAAAAAATCTAAGTATTATTTCTAGTAATTTTGAGCTACTAATGTTCCCTAAAGGCTGGCAATGTTAGCTAATAGGATAGCTATACTGATCCGAAGTATACACAAAGAATAATTCAAAATACATACAACATATTATACATACCTAAACCCCAAACATAACCCTACTTCTCAGTCCGATGATAATTTTCCTGGCAATGTACCTCATTGGATAGCTATACTGATCTTCTGTCCAAAGTATACCTACACAAAAAATAAAAAACATACAACATTGTGAATATTGTAGACGACTTCAGTGGCGCAGCGGGCGAGAGTCCGCTTGCGACGCAAGAGGTTGCGGGTTCGATTCCCGACTCGGAACAAATTTGTGTACGATCTGCAAAAATTTGTATAATGAAAAATATCTATCTATGTATATAATGTATTAAATATATCAGTTATCTAGTACCCATAACACAAGCTTTGAGTAGCTTACTTTGGGGCTAGATGATGCTGTGTGGATTGCCCAGCATTATTTTTATTATTTATTTTTGATATATACCTAAACCCCGAACATAACCCTACTTCTCAGTCGGATAATAATTTTTCCAGAAACACTTGATGTTGGACGAACAAAATCAGTCTGGTTTTAGTGCGTTGCACAAAGCTTTGGATTGTGAAGCCAAGCTCAGAGCACAACAGATGCGTAGTCAACTATGTGCTACTGAAATCCTCGTAATCTCCACACCTGTAAGTAACCAAAATAAAAAAAATATGATCACGACTGTAATCCCCAGGCTCGGTAGATATCTCCTCAGATCTTTAGTAACTTAGATCTTTGAGGATATCTAAAGGGGGTAGTCAGAGGCAAGTCCAAACATGACATTTGGTACATGCCCACATTTTGCACTGTAGTTAGTATTCCGTAAGTGACAGGTTGCAAGCCCATCGCCGCTTATAAGAATACTAACCTATGACACATACCTTCGAATTTTTGGTTCTAGGGTATGCCGGTTTCCTCACGATCTTTTCCTTCACCGTTTAAGAGCACTGGCATTGCACACATAAACTTTTCGAATGGAAAAACTCATTGGTGCACGAACAGGTTTGAACCCACGACCTTCGGATCGTGAGGCAGGGGTGCTACCACTACACCACCAGCGCTCCTTATTAACCAAAATATTATGACTAAACTAGCTTCCGCCCGCGGCTTTGCCCGCGTTAAAAAAACAAAAACAAATCTATCCCGTAGGAACCTTAAATTTTTTCGGGATAAAATGTAGCCTATGTGTTATTCCAGACTGTTGAGAGAGGGGTCAACACTATTGATATCTCTCTGGATACTGTATACTGTAGTAAATACCTTTGTCGGGTATAAACTGTAGATACACTAAGATGCGTATTCCTACCTTTGGTTAGGGTTTGTGGTAAATAAAATATATGAAGTCCGAATCACTCTATTATTTATACAAACTTTCTAAATTAGGTTTACAATAATAACTAATCGACCGTATTGGTTCGTACACCAGAAATGACTGGCGAGCGCGACCCGTGTAGCGGGGAACGCTCGCCACACGCTAAAATCCTATGTCAGCATTCTACGAAACCCCACACAGACCATAATCTATATCTGCGCCAAATTTTATTCAGATCCTTTCAGCCATTTTTGAAAGAGTAACAAACATACATCCATGACATTCTGACATCCATCCATACATTTCTTACAAACTTTCGCGTTTATTGTTAGGGTAAGGTTTAGATGTTGGGGAATTTTTAAAGAAGATAGGCGAAAGTGGACCCAATATTTTAAGGAACCGTTCACGGTGAAAAACAAAATATTTGAATACTGAATACTTAAAAACTGGTAATTTTTAAAGCTTTTAAAAATAAATTAATAACAAAATCTGCTGAGAAACGTCTCGTTACACGCACACACTTATTGTGGTTTCTTATTTTTGGTGCAAAACTATCTTTCACATTGTTAAAATTAGATTCATGGTGATCAAGATCAGATTATTAGTCAGTTTTGAGGGTTTTTTTTAATAGCAAGAGAAACAGCAGAAAAAATAAAATAAATGCCAGTAATGGAACTTTCAAACGTCAAAATGTGTCAAATGTCAAAGTCAGACTGACTGCGTGCATTGTGTTTGTACACTTCGATTTCGCTCTCGCGCGTATTTTAAAAGAAGGTCTATGAAGGTAAACTCATTATTTAAGATAACCTAGCTACTCTAGGGTCATATTTGAATGAAAAAATTTAGGAGTCAAGTTCTAGTTACAAAATCATTGTATTTTGATGCTTTTTGTAGGAAATAACAAAAACTCGTCTTAACCTAACCTCATTAATTATTTTTTTATATCTCTATAATCCCAACTTTTAGAGGGTAATTTTTAGTATCATTTTGTCTGCAGTGTTATGTTGTACAAATCTTGGTTGATTTCATCCCTGAACGACGCCTATGATACTTGGGTCTCAACTTTAAACAACTTCGCCAGTCTTCTTATAAATTTGTATTTTTCATTACAGTCATCGCAAGCCATCATTCCTGAAGAACCCAACGCCATTAAAATTTCAGCAACACCTTTTCTGAGAAATGAAATGGTTAGTTACAAAAAAACACTCACACGACTATAATCCCCAGACTCGGTAGATATCTCCTCAGATCTCTAGTTACTTAAATCTTTGAGGATATCTAAAGAGTGTAGTCAGTGGCACATTACATGATGTATTTTTCGTCAGTTTAGGTTTAAAGACATTTATTCTCAAAAAGACAGTAGTCACTTAAATGAGAATACTTAATTAACTTAAGTGATAAAATGCTTAGGTGGTACAAATTTAGTTGATCGCTCGATAATTATGGTTTTAAAGTTAAGAGTAGGTGCAGGTACTCATCTTGCGCATTGTCCAATACACGAATCAATAAAATAATCCGTGTCAATCCGTGTACCTAGGTAAAAAACCTAAGTACACAAACTAACACTAAAAATATATTAGGTTTAAAGCCGGCGCCCACGTAATCTATATCTGTAACCCTAATTAAAAAACAATATAAATAATAAATCGTTTTTTTTTGTTATTAATAATAACACGAAGCTTACTCGATAATATGAGAATCAATAGTAGTTGCTATTCGTTTGTCGGCATGCGAATTCGGCGCGCGGCGCCACGCCGACGGGTCGTAGGGACTAGGGAGTCAATTCCCGCCGCGGAACAAATTTGTGTATGATCTGCAGAAATTTATTCCGTTGGTCTGGGTGTTTTCTATGTATAATAAAAAATATCTGTCTATGTATATAATGTATTAAATATATCAGTTATCTAGTACCCATAACACAAGCTTTGAGTAGTTTATTTGGGGCTAGATGACGCTGTGTGGATTGTCCAGCATTATTTATTATTATTATTCAGTTCCGTAAATACTAATCAAATTCAAAAACTAAACCAACGACACAAATACGATTAAGTAATAAAATAATTGGGCGCCGGCTTTAAACTGACCAAAAATACACCGTGTATCAAAAGTCAAAAATCAAAATATATTTATTTTCAATGAAATCACAGGGATCATTTTGAATCGTCTCACACACTAGGTGAGTCTAGGTGCCAATTCCAGTCCTATCCCCAGTCCGAGGAGAACTGACAAGAAACTCGCTGGGCCTAGCGCTTTTTTTGTATGATCCTTGTTAATTTTGTAAGGAATACCTAGCAGAGTTGGAGCTGATTCATCCCAAGCTCTTTTATCATCTAAGTACTCTCCGATATTTAATAATAAGCTTTTCTAGACAGTTTCTGTTTAATTACATTTTTTAATTTTCCAATCGATAAATCAAGCATGTCACTTGGGGTCTTGTTATAGAAGCGTACACATTGCCCTATAAAGGATTTACTATAATATGGATTCTAGGATCAGTCGCGGCCGCCGCGTCCGGGCGAGTTGCGCGATACGTACGTGGTGCCGGACGATGCGCCGGCGCCGGTCGCAATGGAAAAAGTCGATACATATGATTTGTAAGTAAACACTTGTACATAAAATAGAGTTGCTTCCTTGTGTATGCGTATTAAGAAATACGCAACAGATTTTAATGCAGTTTTCATCTACACTTATTATTATTATTTACATCTATACTATCTATACTAATATTATAAAGAGGAAATATTTGTTTGTTTGTTTGTTTGCATTGAATAGGCTCCGAAATTACTGGACCGATTTGAAAAATTCTTTCACCAATGTGCAGAATGAACTTTCAGGATGAATATAGGCTATACTTTATGTAGGTACTTCGCGACGTCGCAAGCGAAAGCTAGTAATATTATAAAGAGGAAGATTTGGTTGTTTGTTTGCATTGAATAGGCTCCGAAACTACTGGACCGATTTAAAACATTCTTTCACTGTTGGGAAGCTACACTATCAGCGGGTGATATAGGCTATATGCATCTACTATATTTTCAAAAAATTTAAGGATCCTTACTAAAACTCCAATAATGTAACCCAAGGTGTATTATAATATTTAATTTTGAAACTTTTGCTATATACGCGCGCGAAGCCGGTGCGGGCCGCTAGTATATTATAAAGAGGAAAGATTTGTATTTTTGTAATAAATAAACTCAAAAACTACTGGACTGATTCCAAAATTACTTACACCATTTGAGTTACTAGGATATATTTGATTGAGCGAGCGAAGCGAGCGAACGGAACGGAACTCAGATTATATAGTACTGGCTTCCATCCGCGGCTTCGCCTGCGATGTACCTATATGAAATATATGTTTAAAGTTAATTCTAAACATTTGTGAAGTTTTTTGAAATCGGATGTAGGTATAATGTCAGATAAACTAACAAACAAAATTCACCTCTTTATAATATTAGTGTAGAGTTTTAGTTAGAAAAATAAATAGTACCTGTGCTGTGTGGTGCAACGTGAGTCAGTAGTCAGTCAATCAGTCAGTCAGTCAGTCAGTCAGTCAGTCAGTCAGTCAATCCGTCAGTCAGTCATCTAGTCAGCCAGTCATCAATCAGTCATTTAGTCAGTCAGTCCGTCCATCAGTCAATCAGCCAGTAATGCAAGTCTTTTATATTTCCAGAACGGAAGAACCGGAGGTTACAATACCATTAATAACATCAGATCAAAATGACCCCATTGCAACCGGAGATATTAATAAACAGAATAAAGAAATTGCTAAACGAAAACGCTCCCAAAATAATACCAGAGTGGTACCAATAGAGAAACTAATGGATACAAACAATAGTATACCAAATACTCAATGGCAGGATGTCACTCCCCCGCAGAATTTCATCCTCCACCCCGTGGTATTCAATAGTGGCATGTTAACCGTCCCAACACTATCTGCTAATATCATCAACGGTCAACTAATAATAAGATCTACAGAGAATAATGACAATGTTATAAAAGAAACACCAAAAATAGCTATGAAATACGAACAATCTATAGACTTTGTCTCTGACCCCGTTCAAGTTATGAATATATTCAACAAACTCTCACATCAGGATGTGGACAAAGTGCATATATTGACAGCTGCTGATATGGACAACTTAAATAGTTATCCAATGGTTGATTTGGGTAACTTGAATAGTTGTCCAAATGGACAAACCGATAGTTTGAACACGAGTACTGTGAACCAGAGTTATAGTTTCCAAGTCAACAGTCCAACTGTATTCACTACGCGACCGGAACTCAATAATCTTACTCAATTTACTAATAGTGATGTTTTAAAAAGACATGAAAAAATTGTGAATTTGAGTGTATGTAAGGACGCTGCGGGGCAAGGGAGGGAATCTGCGCAAGCGCCGACGTTGCGCTCCGATCGTATCGATTGGGAAGATAAGATACCAATGGACCTTATATCTTTTGTTGTAAGTATTTGAATTACATACATAAATACATAAAATCACGCCTGTTTCCCGACGGGGTAGGCAGAGATCACGGATCTCTACTTGCTACGATCCTGACACACCTCTTTTGCTTCATTACATTCTTCATACATGCGCGTCGGTTTAGGGTACTCTGGACCTGGCCTTTCTCTAACACCTCCCCAATTTGATCGAGGTACGTACGCCGAGGTCTTCCCCTTCCAACTGTCCCATTCACACTCGCCTTATGCACCTGTTTCGTCAATCTCCTTTCATCCATCCTTTCTACATGTCCAAACCATCTTAACATACCCTTCTCAATTTTCATCACTACGTCTTCTTTCACTCCACAACATTCTCTTATCACACTATTTTTCACTCTATCATTCAGTTAAACCACACATACTTCTTAAAGCTCTCATTTCCACTGCATTATTATATTAATATATATGAATTATCTCTGTATTTTTGACTGCGAAGCATAGGAAGCTAATGTGTATGTATCTACATTTATATATTGTAGATGACCTCAGTGGCGCAGCGGGCGAGAGTCCGCCTGCGACGCAAGAGGTTGCGGGTTCGATTCCCGCCGCGGAACAAATTTGTGTACTATCTGCAGAAATTTGTTCCGTTGGTCTGGGTGTTTTCTATGTATAATAAAAAATATCTATCTATGTATATAATGTATTAAATATATCAGTTATCTAGTACCCATAACACAAGCTTTGAGTAGCTTACTTTGGGGCTAGATGATGCTGTGTGGATTGTCCAGCATTATTTATTTATTTATTTGTATTTATGCGAGTTCCTTTTCAGTCGCTGGAGCCTAAAAGGCTGGACAGATTTTGACGAATGAGGTGTTGTTGATATCGTCTATATTAAAAGGGTGTTAGAAGCTTTTTTTTAGATATGGGTTTTTTCTGCAAAAATCCGTCGATATAACATATTATAAACTATTTCTATGGAGTGCAAAAAGAGGTCACCCATCCATTTATTTACAACCCCTTCACCGATTAAGCTCATATGCTTCTCAGCAAATCTATAGCAGAATCTCTAGACCTGCCAAGTTTAATGCATTGAATTAACGGTTCTTAAGTTATGCTCTGACAAACATACACAAACTAGCTTCCGCCCACGGCTTCGCCCGCGTGATACCTTGAGAAACAAAAACAAATCCATCCCACGGGAACCGTACTTTTTTCCGGGATAAAATGTAGCCTATGTGTTCTTCCAGACTATAATCTATAGCTGTGCCAAATTTCACCCAGATCCGTTCACTCGTTTCAGCGTGAAAGAGTAACAAACATACATCCATGACATTCTGACATCCATCCATACATTCTTGCAAACTTTGGCGTCTATAATATTAGTAGGATATACAAACGTACAACGCCGTATAAATTATATATTACTAGCAGTCCGCCCCGGCTTCGCACGGGTATTTATTACCTATACATGGTCACGACTGTAATACCCATGCTCGGTAGATATCCCCTCAGATCTCTAGTTACTTAGATCTTTGAGGATATCTAAAGAGGGTACTCAGAGGCACGTCCAAACATGATATTTGGCACATGCCCACATTTTGCATAGTACTTAGTATTCGTACGTGACAGGTTGCAAGCCCATCGCCGCTTATTAAGAAAACTAACCTATGACACACATCTTCGAATTTTTGGTTCTAATGTATGCCGGTTTCTTCAAGATGTTTTCCTTCACCGTTTTAGAACACAGGCATTGCGCACATAATTTTCTCAAATGCAAAAATTCATTGGTGCACGACCAGGTTTGAACCCACGACCTTCGGATCGTGAGGCAGGGGTACTACCACTACACCACCAATGCTCTCAAATTTAAAAAAAAAACAAAATTATAATACACACACATACCAACCCTTTTATTTGCGTCAGGTTACTAAAAGAAGAAAATTATAAATAAAGTTTGAATAGGTATTATTATATTTATGATTTTATTTTTATTTAAAAGATTTTTTTGTTATTATTTGAAATTTACTCCCCTCCCGTCCCGTACCACTATGGTGCTATCTAGCTAGCCGAGCAGGGTGAGCGGCTACCACGCAACTTTTTTCTAATACTTACATTCTTAATTTCGTGATTTCTTTCGAATGGAATGTCCAAATTGAGTAATTCAAAAAGTCATTTATAGGTATTGAAACAGTCTAGGATATGATGTGATTTATTTTGATAAGGATTAATACTAAGACACAAATTAAGAGCGTTTTTTAACAGCGGCCTTTTAATTACAATTTTAAAATAAAAGAACTCTTATTGTGGCAAAACCATAATAGTTAGACATATGCTGTCGCGACACTTTTTGGAAATAATGATGTGTTCTACAAAGTCGTAGTACATTATTTTATTCTATCGTCAATAGTTTTCGCAGCGCACGCGATGTAAAGAATATTTTAGGTAATTTGTTTACATCTTGGGTTACATTATTGAAGTTTTAGTAAGGATCCCTAATTTTTTTGAAAACATAATATAGCCTATGTCACCCGCTGATAGTGTAGCTTCCCAACAGTGAAAGAATTTTTTAAATCGGTTCAGTAGTTTCGGAGCCTATTCATTTCAAACAAACAAACAAACAAACAAACAATCAAAGTTTTCCTCTTTATAATATTAGTTTAGATAATAATATATTTTACGTATCACATGTTGTGCCGACCCCACATAACGTGGGAAAAGGGCAGGAAGATGATGATGATGATGATACAAACGTACAACGCCAAATCGCCCTACTCGCCACTGACATTTTCGCTCACTTCGCTCGCTCAATCAATAAACTCTTTTCTATTTGTTTCAGGATGCTAATGAAAAATCCTCGAAAAGGGTACGCCGGGATTTGAACCCTGAACCAGTGCTCGGGGTCATATGTAACGTTAAGTCTCTGAGCGAGACGCCTGACGTCATCATAGACTTGTGCTAACACCAAGTCCAGAGAACTCACCACCAGGGGCCTTACCACGAAGTCTTCCAGTACATCTACCATGAGTTGTCACATTTAGATCGGCTGACGTTACTACAGTAGTAATAGTACGTCACTATGATATCTGTCACAATTGTTACTCATGGCACCAAATTCTAAGCAAATGAAGCGCAAACTACAGTCGCTGTAGTACGCTGTGACGTAGGATAGTTAAGGCCCAGAATACTCGTCACACTATTCCTTACGTAAAAGTTACAAAAAAAAGTGACCTAGGTCCGTATAGCAACGCGGATCTCCGCGGAATCAGACAGCACGAAGCGAAATACCCAAATGACAAGTAGAGTGCGGCATGATAATATGGCTGCTCTGAATTATATAACGAAAGCGACAATTTTTAAAAAACGTAAATAGCTTATTTAAAAAAAAGGGCTGGGTTGATTTGTTTCAAATTACCTGATTTACATTCATATGAAATAGAAATTCCAAATACCTTACTGTTCTGGATATATTAGGGAATTTCTGAATTTTCAGAGGTGTTTTTGACATGATTTTTAACCAAGGTTTTTTAACTAATTCGTGTTTTAGCTCCGGTTGATTTATCACTTATATCCTTGAGTATCGTGTATTTCAATTTCAATGTAATCTATTAAGCGGTAATAGAATGATTAGGGTTGCAATATTTGCAATTTTCAAAGTTCTGGGCCTTAACTACGTGACGTTTTAGTACCCAACTATCCGCTAGAGGCGCTGTACAAGTTTTCATATTTTTTTTTAAGTACAGTCGCTAGCGAGTTTAGATTGTGAAAACTCATGGTAGACCTACAGAACGATTCCATTATAAACGTCACTACTTCCATACAATTTGCAAAGGTACGAAATAACAATGTAATACTTTCGGTAATGTATTATGAATTCTTGGTGAGGCCCCTGGGCTTGGGAACCGGTTTTTTTTTTCAAACCGCTCTAAATACCTACCTTTTCTTTTCGGTTACGTTTAACCGTAACTTCTGTTATAACGGTTAGTCAAGAACGATAAATCCAAAAGGGTTTCGTTCAATTAACCGGTTAGAACGAATTTATTTCGTTCTTTTCCTTATTAGTTTTCCATATAATAGCTCCGCAACGCGCCCGCACTTACGACAAACGCAGTTCGCTTTAACCGGTTAATCTAAGTTCGAGTTAAAGTTTGGAAAGAGGTTGCGCTCCGAACGCTATTATCGAAATACCGGTTTATACCGGTTTTTTCTGGTAAATTATTAACCGGTTCCAAGCCCTGCTTACCACAAGCTCTTCAGGCAAAGTTATATTACTTTGTTATCTCGTATTAAGCTCGTTACATCCGACAATTGTCAATTGACAATGGCATGTGTCAATATTGTATCATCAGTGTTGTCAATGTCACAAAGTCAAATCCAAATTGTCAAATTTTTATCAAAAGATGGCAGTTTTGTTCAAATTTCTCGGAATTTCTTCCGATGGATTTAAGGGCCATTTAGATGGAGAGAGTTTCTCGAATCGAAGATACGATTACCGAAAGAACATTAAATAAATAATAGTTTAAAAAAACTAAAAAACACGCTTTTTATAGAAACCGAACTAAAAAATAGAAAATAAATTAAAAAAAAAATTATTTTATTGACAGATATGAGTAGAATGATTATCATTTCGATAATATCTTAAAAAGCAACCCACGCTTTTTTTAAAATATTTTTTTTTTAATTTATTTTCTATTTTTTAGTTCGGTTTCTATAAAAAGCGTGTTTTTTAGTTTTTTTTTAACTATTATTTATTTTATATTTTTAAGTTTGGTTTATTTATAATAGCGTGTTTTTTTTATTTTAAACTATTGCACGACTCATGATGCGAAGCATCAGAGAGTGCTTTACGATCAAAAATTTTTTTTCAAATTGATAAAATGGATTTTTTTTATCAAAATAGTGTATTGTCATCGGTCCTCGATAAATCTACAAAGTTTGAACGAAATCTGGCCGTTTAAAGTGGGTCAAAATCGCGCCCAAAGAAGTCGGTTACAAACAAACATACAAACATACAAACATACAGGTGAAGCTAATATAAAGCGTGTAAAAAGTCTGCCTCGCAATAAAATAATTATCGGTCTCGTATATACACCGTGAAATTTTAATGGTTGTTTTCCCGCAGCAAAATGGTTGTCTTGGTAATACAATCGTTGTATAAACAAATTAAATATTAGATACAAAAAATACAGTAATTATATGTAATATATTTTTCTCTCTCTATCTCGTATGACATAATCTAAGGCGACAATTTAGTTGTTGCCCCTATGTAAACATTATGACACGATAGTCTTGGCGACTATTGCTTGCTTTAGTAGCGTACGATTTCTCGCCAAGAAACGTTCGAGAAACTATCTCCATCTAAATGGCCCTTTAGAATGAAACTATTCACTTTAATTCAGTGTTGCCAGATACACTGTAATAATAACAGAAGATCTAGGTACTGTATTTTCACACGATCCACTGTACACTGTAATACTAAAAAAAATACAGTGTATGGGAACACTGTAATTTTTCAACGGGCAAAAATCATTGTTTTTTTACTTTTATTGTAATTTTGTATCAAACACTGTAATTTTGAGCACTTTTGAGCACCAAACACTGTAAATAATTTGTCTCATCTGGCAACACTGCTTTAATTTAAAGCCAGCGGCGACTGCCCGTTGTACGAAAAGTCTAAGGCTGGTTACAGTGCTTCACTGACCGTCGTTGCGTATGTCGGTCGCGCTTGTCATTAATATAAAAATCCATAAAATCGTACAGTGCTGGACCGACCGTACGCACGCGTATATTGCTACGCACTGCGTACGAGGACCGTCGGTCGAGCGCGTACGCATACGGCCGTCGGTCGGCCGATGCGCTATGGAAACGCATGAACGCGTTCAGTGCTGCACCGATCGTTGGACCGACCGTACGGACCGACGACGGATGTCTGTATCAATTTTCATCTGGTCAGTTTGTTGGTCAGGAGAGCACTGAATGATACAAACTGAGGGTCGGTCCGTGCGTATCGTCAGGACCGACCGTGCGCACCGACAATCGGTCGAGCACTGTAACCCGCCTAAATTTCATCCATTCGCACTGTCATTAATGTGAAAAAATAGTTTGTGTTAAATATAAAGTTAAGTATATAAATATATTTTTTGTTAAAATGAAACACACATTTTATTTATAAATGATCTACCCGTTAGTGTAAAAAATATATAAAAATTAACTCAAATTAAGGAGATGAGGTTTTGTTTATTTTTTGAGGTTTTTTCGAGAATTAATACTAAAGTAAATACGAAGTTTAAACAAAATTTAAAACACAGACTTTAAAGGTAAAATACTGAACATCATTACAACAGAGAGCGCTGGTGGTGTAGTGGTAGCACCCCTGCCTCACGATCCGAAGGTCGTGGGTTCAAACCTGGTCGTGCACCAATGAGTTTTTCCATTCGAAAAATTTATGTGCGCAATGCCAGTACTCTCAAACGGTGAAGGAAAACATCGTGAGGCAACCGGCATGCCCTAGAACCAAAAATTCGAAGGTATGTGTCATAGGTTAGTATTCTTATAAGCGGCAATGGGCTTGCAACCTGTGACGTACGGAATACTAACTATTGTGCAAAATGTGGGCATGTACCAAATGTCATGTTTGGACTTGCCTCTGACTACCCTCTTTAGATATCCTCAAATATCTAAGTAACTAAAGATCTGAGGAGATATCTACCGAGCCTGGGGATTACAGTCGTGATCATATTTTTTTTTTTTTTTTTTTTTTATTACAACATATTCATTATTACACCTTGGTTTACATTATAGAAATTTTAGTTGGGATCCCTATTTTATTCTAGTAATAAATATAGCCTATGTTACTTAGGGATAATTTATCATTTTAATAGTGAAAGAATTTTTTAAATCGGTCCAATAGTTTTTGAGTTTATTCGTTACAAACAAAAATACAAAACTTTCCTCTTTATAATATTAGTATAGAAGTATAGATTGTGGATTATTTAGTTTTAATATTAACAGTTTCGTCTGACAAGCAAGACTGTTAGTGACTGACATGGCACGAAAGTTTGAATCAAGCAAGACGAGTTTGATCATATTATGATCAAACTATCGTAGCGTTCTTAAAAAAAGCGACCAAGTGCGAGTCGGACTCGCCCATGAAGGGTTCCGTAGCAGCAGGTAACATAATATAAAAGTTCTTGTAGGTTTATGTTTATGAAATTAAATGTTTTTTTTTATTTTTATATTTGAGTTGATTGAATGAAAGGCACATTGCGGTTTAAAATTTATGACGTATTAAAAAAAAACGAACTATATCTCGTTCAAACCAATTTTCGGTGGAAGTTTACACGGCAATGTACCTACATCATATTTTTTTTTTAGTTTTATCATTTTCTTATTTTAGAAGTTACACATTTTACCACTTTGGAAGTGCCTCTCGCAGCTATTCAGTTTAGAAAAAAAGGATATTAGAAACCTCAATGTCATTTTTGAAGACCTATCCATAGATACCCCACACGTATGGGTTTGATCAAAACAATTTTTTAGTTTCAGTTCTATGTATGGGGAACCCCCAAAATTTATTGTTTTTTTCTATTTTTGTGTGAAAATCTTAATGCGGTTCACAGAATACATCTACTTACAAGTTTCAACAGCATAGTTCTTATTAGTTTCAGACAAAAGTGGCTGTGACATACGGACAGACAGACAGACATGGTGAATCCATAAGGGTTCCGTCTTTTGCATTTCTCTCAAACCACCAAAGAGAACACACAATAACATAAGTAATACGCGCACGCGCATAATAACTTAAAGCCAGAGGAAAATGGCTCAATTAGCATTACAATAAAATTCTAATTTACTGTGGCGTGTTTAAGTTTAATTAAGTTTTAATAATAACCGTTTCGTCTGCCAAGCAAGACTGTCAGTGACTGACAAATGGCGCGAAAGTTTGAATCAAGCAAGACGAGTTTGATCAATCTATCATAGCATAAAAAAACTAAATTTTAGTGAGCGATTACGGCCTTTGAATGGTGTTTTCAGTTTCTCTCGAACTACCAAAGAGAGAACACAGTAGGTAACAGTAACGCGCATAGTAACTTACTACTAGAAAATGGCCCATTTCAGGCTATCCAGTTTTAATCATAACATGCACAATTGGGGAAACTTCAAAACTCGTATAACACAGTGGTTTATCGCCAACGATATCGATAGTTCGACGAAACGGCGCGCGGTTTTGCTATGCGCTCTAACCGAGTCTACCTATCAACTTGCAACGAACCTGGCGCTCCCAAATGGCCTCGAGGACTTGCCCTATGAAGATATCATCAAGATATTAGATGAGCACTTCACGCCAAGTAAAGGCCGGTTCTTAGCCCGCCATAATTTCTACACGGCTGTTCAGCGTAAGGGAGAGTCAAGTCGACAGTGGGCGGCTAGGCTGCGGAGTTTGGTCGACCGATGTGGCTTCAATAATTTCGAGGTATGCCTATTCAACAAATTACTGCTTTTTGATAATCTTTATGTAACTAGGTACTTTCTTAGAGCCTGTCCACACAACGGTATTTCACTGTGCAGATTTTTTTCGCAATGTGGTAACTTTCAGACTTCCTCTAATATTCTCTTTCCTTATTTTATCCATCCTTGTCACTCCACACATCCATCTCAACATTCGCATTGCCGCGTGCACTCTTTTCTCGTCATAGGTAGGTCTAATAAAGATCATATTATTTAGTAGGTAGGTAGTTTTTTTGCGTGTTTTTTTTAATGTAGGTATTTTTAAATACCTACCTGCGTAGGTAATAGTTCCAATACTTATACCTATCTACTTACCTAACGCTTCGGATAGTTCATTATTATCTGTACTACAGATAATACCTACAGATTCTGTAGGTAAGTAATCATTATGCGTACCTGGACGATTTGATATTTTACCGTTCTTTAAAAACTTTTCTAACCTTGATTTTAGAGCTCGTCTTTCAAGCTGATAGCATGAAGATGGAGCAATAAAAGATTTGTTGAAAATACGTTATTTCACGAAGGGTTAATTCAAATTTAGTTTTATAAATTGTACGATGCGAACAATGACGAATAGTAACACAAATTACGAAACCGTTAGTAGAATGGTCCACCTATCTATAAACTATCTCACTCTATTTATAAGGAGTGACGCTTTCCAATGTTTCGCTCAGATACGAAGAATATAGACAACGGATTGTTTTTTTTAATTAATCTAACTTTATGGTACAACTAGCTTTCGCCCACGGCTTCGCCCGCGTGGTACCTCGAAAAACAAAATCAAACTTTCATCCCCTATTTTATCCCCTTGGGGGTAGAATTAATCAAAATCCTTTCTTAGCGGATGCCTACGTCATAACATCTACTTGCATGCCAAATATTAGCACGATCCGTCCAGTGGTTTGGGCTGTGCGTTGATAGATCACTATGTCAGTCAGTCAGTCAGTCAGTCAGTCAGTCACCTTTGAGTTATATATATTTAGATGTGAATAAACTGAATTCGAATTTTGAAATTTGAGGAAGCGTTGCGGGATCGGTTCGTGATTGGTTCAACTCCGGGACCGGTGAGGGAGCGACTTTACGAGCAGGATGTCGACGAGCTGTCACTGTCAGACGCAATCGCCTTGGCTGAGACTGTCCGCTGCGCGCACGAAGAAAACTCTACCGACAGGAATACGTCTTTATTTAATAAAGGTGTCACTCTTTATTTTGTTTTTGAAAACCAACCTTGAACCTAACTTCTTCTTCTTCTCTCCCTTTTCCCGCGCTAAATGGAGTCGCCACAACACGTTTCCTTCCTCCATTTTCCTCTATCATCCGTCATCTCAGTACTCACTTCTTTCTAACTCAATCATCTTTCACACAGTCCATCCATCTCTTCTTTGGCCTACCTCTCCCTGTATCCATCCACATTCAATATAACATCGCAACCTTGAACCTAACACCAGTGATAGGTATAGGTAGGTAGAGATGATTCAGTCTAAAAATGCACGTTTAGTTACTACATCATTCATAACTAGCTTTTGCCCACGGCTTCGCCCGCGCGGTACCTTGAATAAAAATGTAGCCTAATGTGTTCTTCCAGACTACAATCTATATCTGTGCCCAATTTCGTTCAGATCCGTTCAGCCGTTTCAGCGTGAAAGAGTTACAAACATACATCCATACATCCACACATTCTTACAAACTTTCGCGTGTAGACCTAATATTAGTAGGATATAATTTGAATCTCGGAAACGGCTCCGACGATTATCATGAAATTTAGTATGCAGAGGGTTTCGGGGGCGATAAATCGATCTAGCTAGGTTTC
The DNA here is from genome assembly GCA_963675405.1 of Cosmorhoe ocellata. Taxonomy (NCBI): domain Eukaryota; kingdom Metazoa; phylum Arthropoda; class Insecta; order Lepidoptera; family Geometridae; genus Cosmorhoe; species Cosmorhoe ocellata. The sequence continues at coordinate 4,209,648 of OY776273.1, forward strand.
ATTTTCAAAAAAACAAGAATTACCAAAAAAAACCGAGCTAAGCTCGGTCAACCAGGTAGCTAACTATTAGTACCTAACTATTACAAATCACTGCGTGAGTCAGCTAGTCTATTAAAAAAACCCCAATAAATCATTTTATACATAAACATACCAATTTCATAAATAAGTGTCAAATTATCCTGTGCAAATGCTACTAATAAACCCGAAAAGTGACTAATTTATGATAAGTAAGAACGTATTTGGCCGAGTACCTACTTACAAAGGAAATACTTAAAATTTAGGTATCTACAATACTTGTTTTGTTCCGAGTAGAGATAGATAATTTGACTACATACTGATTCAATTTAATTAAAAATAATTTACTTATTCAATAAAATCACAAGGATCACTTTGAAACGTCTTACATGGGGTGAATTTATGTGACAATTCCAACCTAACAAGTACGAGAAGAACAGGCGAGGAACTCGTCTCGGTCCTAGCGCTTTGTATGATCCTTCTTACAAAAAATGTAATCGAGATAATAATAGCATTAAAACAAAAAGACAGCGTTTACATTGCAAATTGGTTACCTGTCGGAGAGAGGAGCGACATCGGGCCATGAGTTCCTATCATCCATATAAGTATTCATTTTATATTATAACTAGCTGTCCCGCTCGCGACTTCGTTCACTTAAAGTAGGTATCTAAACTGAGTTTCAAACAAATCACACTAATAAAAAAATCCCATAAATAACTTTGACACCCAATTTTACCCATTTTAGAGGGCTATTTTGTAATATCCAGGAATACGTTTCCATTTATTTTGCATTTAAAGTATCCAAACAAAAACTAAGACCAATCGCACCACCCTTTAAAAAGTAAGTAGGTACCCATAGAAACATTGACCCCACATTTGACCCCTTTTTGAAGGTCATATTTTAAAATCAGATTCATTTTGTATTTACAGTACCTACACAAAGTTTCAGACCAATCGCACCACCCGTTAAAATAATCCTATACAAATATTGACCCCCCTCATTTGACCCCCTTTTTTAGAGTTAAATTGAAAAATCCTGAAACAGAAAACAAAGTTCCAGGTCAATCGCACCAAAAAAATTTCATACAAACATTGACCCCCTTTTTTAGAGTTACATTGAAAAATCCTAAAACACGAAACTAAGTTTCAGACCAATCGCACCACCCGTTGAAAAGTTCCCATACAAACATTGACCCCCCCCATTTGAACCCTTTTTTAAGGTTTTATTGAAAAATCCTGAAACATGAAACAAAGTTTCAGATCAATCGCACCAGGTTAAAAAGATCCCATACAAACATTGGCCCCTCATTTGACCCCTTTTTGAAGGATATATAGAAATATCCTGAAATACGTGTCCGTTCATTTTGTATTTACAGTACATAAACAAATTTTCAGACCAATCGCACCACCCGTTAAAAAGTTCACATACAAACATTGACCCCATATTTGACCCCTTTTTAAAGATTATTTTGAAAAATCCTGAAACACGTGTTCATTTATTTTGCATTTACAGTACACAAACAAAGTTTCAGGCCAATCGCATTACCCGTTAAAAAGTTTCTATACAAAAATTGACCCCACATTTGACCCCTTTTTGATGGTTATATTGAAAAATCCTGAAACACGTGTCCATTCATTTTGCGTTTACAGTGCACAAACAAAGTTTCATGAAAATCGCTCCACGCGTTAAAAAGTTTCATACTAACGTTTTTACCCTTTCTCACCCTCTTAGAGGTGGAATTTCCAAAAATCCCGCCTTAGTGGGTGGTTTTGTTATAAAAGGAAGCCACCTTCCAAATTTCAGCTTTCTATCTTCAGCGGTTTCGGCTCGGCAATGATCAATCAGTCAGTCAGTCAGTCAGTCAGTCAGGTTAAGCTCTTATATAGATATAGACTAGCTGTGCCCGCGACTTCGTTCGCGTGAAATAGTGATTTTTGGCAGCATTTTTTGAAAACTTTCATCCCCTATTTTATCCTCTTGGGGGCAGAATTATTCAAAATTCTTTCTTAGCGGATGCCTACGTCATAACATCTACCTGCATGCCAAATTTCAGCCCGATCCGTCCAGTGGTTTGGGCTGTGCGTTGATAGATCACTATGTCAGTCAGTCAGTCAGTCACCGTTGAGTTATATACATATATTATATTATAATATAATACCTACGCTTTTAATAAGAGATTACTTTAACTAGCTTCCGCTCGCGGATTTGCTCGCGAGGTACCTACATAAAATATAGTATATGTTACTCAGTGATAATGTAGCATTCAAATGGTAAATCTGACCAGTAGTTTTTGAATTGATTTATTACAAACAAAAATACCAAAATACAAAACTTTCCTCTTTATAATATTAGTACCTACCTACCTATAGATAAAGGCTTTGAATTTCCTAATAGGAAGTTTAGTTGCGTTTATAGTAAGTTTATTATAGAAACGTAGGTATCATGTTCCCCATAAATGACCCGTTCACTTTTTGTAACCGAAACTTAAGGATTAATAATTTATGTTTTTTCCTAGTATTGATTCCATGTACATCGCAGTTTTTCTGAAATCTATCCCTATTCTTATGAGCGTACAGTCAATTTTCGTATATTTAGTTGTGTAGCTACCGTGAGTAGGTAGGTACTACCTATACCTTTAATATCATTAAATTTTTCTTTTAAAGAGTTCCGCAGTTTCATTTTGTACCTAAATGGCACGAATTGCCCTTTTTTGTAATACGAATAGGTACTGATTGTATATCCGCTGCCTTTCCCCAGAGAATTTTAACATAATATGACAAACACTAATGGAAGTGGATAAAATAAACTAATCTAGCTGTAGCTTCATCCGTAAGCCACCGTATCGTACGAACTGCATATGCAGCGGAACTAACATACCTACCAGGAAGTTTTTCGATATGTGGTCCCCATTGAAGTTTGGCATCAATATTGATACCAATTAAAACCGTAGAATCAACATGATGAATTGCCTCTCCATTAATTTTAATATTAGTTGGCCTATGCACTACGTTGGGCAAAGTGAATTTAATACATTTGGTTTTTTAGCATAAAGCAAAAGATTATTTAGGTACAGTGAACCAGTTCAGAATCAATGATGGTGACTCATTTACGTAGTCACAACTCGAATATCTTTTACAATATATGGGAGATCATTAACGTACACTAGGAATAAAAAAGGACCCAGTATCGATCCCTGCGGTACCCCCATCTCAATAGTTGAACCTGTACCCCTAGTATGAGTTTTTAATAGTTTACGAAAACTTTTTTCGAAAAGTATCCTTTCATACATTTTACCTCCATCGGAAAATAAGGTAGGTAGATATCGTGAAAACTTGGTTTGAAAATCATTGCTGGGACTGCCGATTAGATATTTTCGATATTATCGACCTTATTTTAGTTCCTTAACATTTCTGATGGAGGTAAATGTATGAAGGGATACCTAGGTACCTACTATTCGAAAAAAGTTTTTGTAAACTATTAAAAACTCATAACTAGGTACCTACTAGAGGCACTGAAGACCTTTCACCGCCAACGTCTACTTTTTGGACTCTATTCCATATCGACTGTATGAGGCTTAGAGCAAAGTCATCCAGAACGATTCCATTATAGAAACGTCACTACTTCTATACGAAGGCCAAAGACATGACACGAGTGTTATATAATCGCATTTGGTAGTTTAAGGTGGTTAATAGTGTGTTAGTTAATAGTTAGAGTAATTTAATGTAATTCATAAGTTGTGTGTGTGAATAGATTGTCCGTAATGCCAACAAAAAGAAAAAGGGCTCTGACGGAAGACCAGCGTTGGCTGCTAGCTCGCTAGCAACCAACCCATGCTGAGGCAGACGCCATTTTGTTTCTTTAGATTTTTTATGTTGTTTTTATAAGTTTTTTTTTGTTTTCGTATGTTAGTCTAATTGAACAAATAAAGTTATTTTATTCTTTATTCTTTATATTCTTATTTGCATAGATCATGGTACGAAATAACAATGTAATATGAATTCGTGGTAAGGCCCCTGGTTTTGGACGCCGTAGGTAATATTTTAACTTAGAAATTAAGTTTGCATGACTCACATCCTTATATCCAGAATGGGGCGTATCCATTTATTTTGCATTTAAAGTACCTATCTAAACCAAAATTCAGACCAATCGCAATCACACCACACGTTAAAAAATTCCCATACAAACATTGACCCCCCATTTGACACCTTTTTGAAGATTATATTGAAAAATCCAGTTTCAGTTTTCCAAAAAGTTTCAGTCTAATCACACCACCCGTTAAAATTGTTATATAAAGTGGTTGGTATATTTACTATTTAAAAAAAATAATACACTCGACTGTAATCCCCAGGCTCGGTAGATAATCTCCTCAGATCTATAGTTACTTAGATCTTTTGAGAATATTTAAGGGCTAGTCAGAGGCGTTAAGTCTCGTATAATCACCACTGATGGGGACAGTTTAGTGGGGATTATGACAATAAACCCTAATGCGACACCAGGATTCGGCACTACCAGTGGGTTCGGCGCGACAACGACACCGAGACTCGGCACATCCAGTGGGTTGGGTGCAACATCGACACCGAAACTCGGCACATCCAGTGGGTTCGGTGCGACATCGACACCGAAACGCGGCACATCCAGTGGGTTAGGCGCGACAACGACACCGAAACTCGGCACTTCCAGTGGGTTGGGTGCGACAACAGCACCGAAACTCGGCACATCCAGTGGGTTCGGCGAGATGGCAACACCGACTCCGGCATCTTTGCTGGGTCAATCGGGTCTACGTAAAGTGCTAGTAAGTATTTTGTTAGTCAATTTATTATTCACTAGCATCCGCCCACGGCTTCATCCGCGTGGTACCTTGAAAAACAATAACATCTATCCCGCGGGAACCTTACATTTTACGGGAGAAAAAGTGTGCTATTTCAGAGTATACTCTATATCTGTGCCAAATTTCATCTAGATCCGCTCAGCCGTTTCAGCGTGAAAGATTAAAACATACATCCATTCATCCTTACATCCATACATTCTTACAAACTTTCGCGTTTATAATATTAGTAGGATTAGTAGGACTCTAAAATAGAGTAGGTACCTAAGAATCTACTTAAATTCGTGAAAACAACTTTTGTAAGGCTTTTAGGGTCAATAAGGGTCTACTTATCTATATCTATATAAGAGCTTAACCTGAATGACTGACTGATTGATCATCGCCGAGCCGAAACCGCTGAAGATAGAAAGCTGAAATTTTGAAAGTGGCTTCCTTTTATAACAAAACCACCCACTAAGGTGGGATTTTTGGAAATTCCACCTCTAAGGGGGTGAAAAAGGGTGAAAACGTTAGTATGAAACTTTTAAACGCGTGGAGCGATTTTCATGAAACTTTGTTTGTGCACTGTAAATGCAAAATAAATGGACACGTGTTTCAGGATTTTTCAATATAACCATCAAAAAAGGGTCAAATGTGGGGTCAATGTTTGTATGGGAACTTTTTAAGGGGTGATGCGATTGGTCTGAAACTTTGTTTGTGTACTGTAAATGTAAAATGAATGAGCATGTGTTTCAGGATTTTTCAATATAACCATCAAAAAAGGGTCAAATGTGGGGTCAATGTTTGTATGGGAACTTTTTAAGGGGTGATGCGATTGGTCTGAAACTTTGTTTGTGTACTGTAAATGTAAAATGAATGAGCACGTGTTTCAGGATTTTTCAATATAACCTTCAAAAAAGGGTCAAATGTGGGGTCAATGTTTGTATGGGAACTTTTTAACGGGTGGTGCGATTGGTCTGAAACTTTGTTTGTGTACTGTAAATGCAAAATGAATGAGCACGTGTTTCAGGATTTTTCAATATAACTCTTAAAAAGGTGTCAAATGGGGGGTCAATGATTGCATGGGATTTTTTTAACGGGTGGTGCGATTGGTCTGAAACTTTGTTTGTGTACTGTAAATGCAAAACGAATGGACAAATGTTTCAAGATTTTTCAATATAACCTTCAAAAAGGGGTAAAATGGGGTGTCAAAGTTAGTATGGGATTTTTATGAGTTGTGTGATGTGTTTGAAACTCAGTTAAGATACTTTAAGTGAACGAAGTCGCGGGCGGGACAGCTAGTCAAAATATATACCTTTACTGCCGTCCGATCACTAAAAGGCCGTTAAGTGACATTTGGTCAAAAATGACTTTTATATACCACGCGAAAGCCCGCATTTTTCTCTATCGACCAGTCTTGGACACATGTTTCTATCATTTATAGTTACTGAGTTCTGGACACCTCGTACACGGCTATCTACACCTTTTTTGGACATGTCCAATTCTTAAATACGGTTAACTCGTATTAAAACACTACAATACGTTTAAATGCACTTAACAGTACATTTCAACATTAAATTATATTTATGAAACAAGCCTAAAAAACGGTTTAATGATGTTACTATGCTACTTAGCCGTTACCCGACTTTAGATGTGTTTTTGTCATTTATAAATTGTAATCCTCAAAGGGATCTACTACGTCTAAAAGACAGTTTTCCTTCAACTGCTACTCTATAACACCGCTAGACATACTTTGCCGCTTATTTGTTTTACACCTCACGTGGGTATAAAACTATTACAACTCTAAAATACAGTGACTGTTTTTTAGTCTTGAAAGTTATTACTGAATGCTAATAAATACAATATTAGAAACTAACTAAACAACATTCCAACGCTAAAAAACGTCTATTTGCAGTACCTTCTCGTACGCACCGTACAATCCGCGCACTCGTTATTAGAGATTAGCATGGCATGGACACGTGATGAGGAAGGATGAATACCAAAACAGTATAAGTGTATAAGTGTGGCTGGGTGCGCAGGTAGAGGAAAGCCGAAGAAGAAGTGGTTTATTGTGTGAAAGATGATATGAATAAAAGAGGAGTAGATTCAGAGTTGACGAATGATAGGAGTGAGTGGAAGAAGAAAACATGTTGTGCCGACCCCACTTAGCGTGGATTGATATAAGGGCAGAAGAATGATGAATGATTATTTTGATACATTATCAATATTATGTATCGTTTTAAATAGATAGAAGGTTATTAAATAGTTGTTGAAGTTGTTCTCTCTCATAGGCTTGAGATGATCGATGATTCATGATAGGCATAATCCTTACTTATATTATAAATGCGAAAGTAACTCTGTCTGTGTGTGTGTTAGGCAATCACGCCTAAATTACTAAACCAATTTATATAAAATTTAGTACAGAGATAGTCTAGAGCTTGAGAAAGGACATAAACTGCTTTTTACTGCGAAAAAAGTAAGGAGTAAGTGTAAGAAGTTGAAATAGACGATTAAATTTGTGTAAATTACGTCATTTTTAAAGCTAGAAGCTTGGAAATTATTTGTTAGGCTTTGATTAGATACAAATAAATACAACATTCAAAGTTTGTAAAAAAATTACCCTAAAGCGAGTAAATATAGGAGATGAAAGTATTTATTTGATGACGTTGGCTGAAAAACTTACGGCCCAGAAAATAAAAATATTATGGTCTGTTCGCCGCCTACCTCCTATCTGATTTAAAGAATGAGAGTGAATAAAGCAAAAGAGGTGTGTCAGAATCGTAGCAAGTGGAGATCCGTGATCTCTGCCTACCCCGTCGGGAAACAGGCGTGATTATATGTATGCATGATTTAAAGAAGAAATACAGACAAGTACGGAATCATTACCAAATGTGAACTTAAATGAAAGCAAGTAAGTCTAGAACGATAAAACTTGTTTGGTTAAGTAGGTACTTATTATTTTCTTATGTAACTCTTTATTATAAATTAAATATTTAACTTTGAAAGCTTTGAGAAGTATGTGTGGTTTGACTTTGAATTATAGAGAAGAACAGTATGATAAGATAAGAGAACGTTGTGGAGTGAAAGAAGACGTAGTGATGAAAATTGAGAAGCGTATGTATGGTTTGGGCATGTAGAAAGGATGGATGAAAGGAGATTGACGAAACAGGCGCATAAAGAGAGTGTGGATGGGACAGTTGGAAGAGGAAGACCTCGGCGTACGTACCTCGATCAAATTAGGGACGTTTTAGAGAGTACCCTAAACCGACGCGCATGTATGAAGAATGTAATGAGAGTGAATGAAGCAAAAGAGGTATGTCAGGATCGTAGCAGTGGAGATCCGTGGTCTCCGCCTACCCGGTCGGGAAACAAGCGTGATTTTATGTATGTATCTAAATATTTAACTATTTTCAGACACCGTTGGCGAGTTTTATTAACTTGAACTTATTTATTTACTAAATAATAATTAAGCAGGATACAGATAGGAGTTCAAGGACATCTTTTTATATTCTAAAAATCAAAGTCCTGACTAAAATATTCATTCTAGACGCTGACATTATAGACAACGCACAGTCTAAAACACTTGTCGTAGAGACTTGAAATTTGGAGGATACGACTTTCTTAGTACATGGACGTGCACTAAGAAGATTTTTTTTTAAATTCAATCTCTTAGGAGGTAAAAAAGAGGATATGTTTGTAAGAAAAATCGTATTCTATGCACTTGAAACTTGGAAAAAATATTCTTCAAGATAAATAAAAAAAGAATAAATTTATGTATCTTTTCCCAAAGCTACTCTTACGAAGGGGTGGTAGGGATGTTAAAGTTTATATAGGAACTTTTTAATGTGTGATGCGATTTGTTTAAAACTCAGCAAAAAATACTCTTCAAGACATCAAAGTTTATGATTCAATTATTTAAAAAAATATCCTTAAAGCGTGGTGTAAACGACACAAGAATTTAATAATACAGTTAGTACATGATACCTATATTATTATTATAATATAGTACTCGTACATCGGGGTGGTAATGATTGACTATGAACTTTTTAACTATTTAAAATATAACACGCAAATGCCGTTGCGAGCGGGCCAGCTAGTAAGCACATATCATTAAGCTGTGAATACTTTAAGTAAATTAATAATTTATTTCATTTAGTTCCTTGGAACATATTGATTAGACTTAATTAAGTTACTATAATAGTAAAAAGTTGTGCCATTTTATTTGTAAGAGCTCCTTATAAGTGTAAGGACTTCATCATCGAAAGCTTTTAAACTAACAAGTACTATTTCGTTTTATTTAACAATCATTTTCATAATATAATACCTTTTTAATGTAGGAAAAAGTTACGCTTAGCCGTTCATTTGACAGTACATCATAACATTTCAAATATTATTGCCAACGCTAAAAAACAGTTTTCATTGTGTGTTCATTCTAAAACTGTGTTTAAGTGTAGAAATATAAAAAAAAATTAAGTTTGAAAACAGTAAATAAACGGTTTTAGGCTTTTCACCTTGTTTTTAAAAATTATGTTGAATGTAATTCAGTTAAGTTTCAATTCTAGAAGAAGGTTATGTGACTTAACTGTTATATAGTATTGTAATTGTTTAAAACTGTGACTCATTTGGAATGAGTGCTGCAGTTACAATCGTATCCAACGCTATACAACGGTTGTACTTCAGCCAGCCGTTTTTTAGTATTTTAAATGATAGCATTTTAAAAACATATGTCGATGGCTAAAACACAAAAACTTGAATTAAAAATTAAATAAACAAGCTACGCCTGATTGTAACATAAATAATAAAAGCTTAAAATAATACAAAAAATTTGGTATAGCAAAAAAAATTGTAAGTCTTCACAATTTCTAGAAACACCATTTTCCCACGTTTTTGCTCATACCCAAAAATTTGGTTTTGTCACTTAGCCGTCTTTTAACAAAAGGACGGCAGTTTAAGACAGTGTACCTCGGTACCGTAAAACTAAACTTTGTCTAATTTGTCTAAACTTATTCTAATGGACAGTCCATATAATAATTTGGTCAATTTTTGGAAATAATATTAAGGAAGAGTAGGTCTAACTGAAGGTAATTAAGGCGCGGTGGTCAGCTGATCGCGGAGCTTTGCTGTTTTTCAGACGCTTTACCCTCGGTAAATAAAGGTAGTGGAAAATAACTGAAAGGTCACTGAAAATAATCAATATTTTATCTCTAAAGTCTGAGTTTGAAATTTTGTTTAAACGTCGTACTAACTTTAGTATTATTTCTCGAAAAAACCTCAAAAAATAAACAAAATCTGCTTCTCCTTCTAAAGTTGAGGTCATTTCCATATATTTTTTACACCAACACGGGTAGATAATTTACTTATAAATAAAATGTGTGTTTCATTTTTATTATTTAAATTTAACACAAATTATTATTTCAAATTATTACAATTTGAAGGGATAAAACTTATCATGCAACGGGCAATATGCCGCTGGCCACTAGCTAGCTGCCGCGCCTTAATAGAAGATGGAGCAATAAAAGATTGGTTGTTAATAAGTTATTTAACGAAGGGTGGGTACATTTAAAATTAACTAATGTGTTAAGAGATAACGATTAAGCTCATATGCTTTCCAGCAAATCTACGCAGCAGAATCTCTAGACCTTCCAAGTTTCGTGCAGATTGGATTAACGGTTCTTTATGTTATGCTCTAACAAACATACAAACAAACAAACAACACCATTTTGCCCTACATACCACTGAGATTTTCAACACGGGACTAAAAGCGCGGGTTCGAGTTCCGTCTGATTGAAAAATGTTGAATCCATTTTAAATTTGATACATAAGATTATAACTTTTTTTTTACCTATATCGTCCCATTTCTGGACAAAGCTCTACCCCCAAATCACGCCAACCATCTCTATCCTTCGAAGTCTTTCACTATCTGCCCTCGAAAGTATCGAGATCATCCAACGCTTGCGTGATCGAACTACCTCGCCTTCCGTCGGCCTGCCAGGTTGTAACGGCATTCGCCCATCTGCCTTAGGACATCCGAACATAACTTTATCTTTTTTTATTATTAACAGGAATACGAAGACCTGTCGCTAGAAAAGCTTCGGCTAGAAGGCTATACGGCCGGTCACAAGCCATGCCTCACTGACGAGTTGAGCCTGCAGCAGCAAGAGAACAATCCACCTGCGCCGAGTGGCTTGTTCGGCTCAAACACACCTGCACCGAGTGGCTTGTTCGGCTCAAACACACCTGAGCCGAATGGCTTGAACAACATAACCACACACGAGCCGGATGACTTGAGCAACATAGCCACACCTGAGCCGGATGACTTGAGCAACATAGCCACACCTGAGCCGGATGACTTGTGCAACATAGCCACACCTGAGCCGGATGACTTGAGCAACATAGCCACACCTGAGCCGGATGACTTGTGCAACATAGCCACACCTGAGCCGGATGACTTGAGCAACATAGCCACACCTGAGCCGGATGACTTGAGCAACATAGCCACACCTGAGCCGGGTGACTTGTGCAACATAGCCACACCTGAGCCGGATGACTTGAGCAACATAGCCACACCTGAGCCGGATGACTTGTGCAACATAGCCACACCTGAGCCGGATGACTTTAGCAACATAGCCACACCTGAGCCGGATGACTTGTGCAACATAGCCACACCTGAGCCGGATGACTTGAGCAACATAGCCACACCTGAGCCGGATGACTTGAGCAACATAGCCACACCTGAGCCGGATGACTTGTGCAACATAGCCACACCTGAGCCGGATGACTTGAGCAACATAGCCACACCTGAGCCGGATGACTTGAGCAACAAAGCCACACCTGAGCCGGGTGACTTGTGCAACATAGCCACACCTGAGCCGGATGACTTGAGCAACATAGCCACACCTGAGCCGGATGACTTGAGCAACATAGCCACACCTGAGCCGGATGACTTGTGCAACATAGCCACACCTGAGCTGGATGACTTGAGCAACATAGCCACACCTGAGCCGGATGACTTGTGCAACATAGCCACACCTGAGCCGGATGACTTGAGCAACATAGCCACACCTGAGCCGGATGACTTGAGCAACATAGCCACACCTGAGCCGGGTGACTTGTGCAACATAGCCACACCTGAGCCGGATGACTTGAGCAACATAGCCACACCTGAGCCGGATGACTTGTGCAACATAGCCACACCTGAGCCGGATGACTTTAGCAACATAGCCACACCTGAGCCGGATGACTTGAGCAACATAACAACACCTGCGGCGGATGCCATGAGCAACATAACCATACCTGCGGAGGGTGGTTTGAGCAACACAACCACACCTGCGGCGGGTGGTTTGAGCAACACAACCACACCTGTGGCGGGTGGTTTGAGCAACACAACCACACCTGCGGCGGGTGGTTTGAGCAACACAACCACACATAAGGCGGGTGGTTTGAGCAACACAACCACACCTGCGGCGGGTGGTTTGAGCAACACAACCACACATAAGGCGGGTGGTTTGAGCAACACAACCACACCTGCGGCGGGTGGTTTGAGCAACACAACCACACATAAGGCGGGTGACCTCCGGAAAAAAATTCGTGCCGTTAGGAGACCCATAAAAAGTGAGCATACCTATTTTATTATTATATGAATCGCTGCAAATTCAAAGGTATGTGTATACTAAGCGGCGATGGACTTGCAACTTGTCTCGGAATACTAACTACCTACTGTGCAAAATTTACATACTTTAAACCCCTTTAAAAAACAAATTTCAGTTTGCATTTGATTTCATTCAGTAGTTTCGGCGTGATGCTCAGCCCTGATAGGTACAGACAGACAGACAGACAGACAAAAATGAAAAAAATACAGTTTTGGCATCAGTAGAAATAATAGAGTGCCCTCCAAAAAATGTTTTTAAAATATCTTTAATGTACAGAATTAGACCTGTTTCATTATAAGTATAGATTTTGATAAATATTGCATACGGACCAGAGTGTAACATTTCTGGTCTTGAAAATGGAAAAGCTATTGTATATTATGGCCGGAGGTTTGTCGGGCGGGATATATTTATAGCTAGCTTCCGCTCGCGGCTTACGAGGTACCTACATATAATATAGCCTATGTTACTCAGGGATAATATAGCATTCTAATAGTAAAATAATTTTTGAAATCGGACCAGTAAATAAATAAATAAATAAATAAATAAATAATGCTGGACAGTCCACACAGCATCATCTAGCCCCAAAGTAAACTACTCAAAGCTTGTGTTATGGGTACCTACTAGATAACTGATATATTTAATACATTATATACATAGATAGATATTTTTTATTATACATAGAAAACACCCAGACCAACGGAACAAATTTCTGCAAATCTTACACAAATTTGTTCCGCGGCGGGAATCGAACCCGCAACCTCTTGCGTCGCAGGCAGACTCTCGCCCGCTGCGCCACTGGGGTCGTCAAACCAGTAGTTTTTTAGTTTATCCGTTACAAACAAAAATCCAATACTTTCCTCTTTATAATATTAATATAGAAGTATAGATAAATACCGAGCCTGTGGATTACAGTCGTACGTAATCATGTTTTTTTTATGTTTGCAGGTGGCTTTAGCGGCCAACAACAGCCCACTGGGACTGCGCAAGTCAAGTACAACCCACTTGTGGGCACGGATATCGTCGTCAAAGCTGGTGCGTCACAGAACATCAATATCAAACATCATTGCATCACTTCCATGAAGGTAAGTCTAATATAATCTAATATACAGGGTGTCCCAAAAAGTAGTGTCAAGCGAAAGTCCAGAGATAGAACACCCCTTGGGGTACCCGAATCACCCCCATGTATGTTCCGCGATTTTCTATAGTTTTCGAGTTATTAATTTTTTTCCGAATTTTTGAAAATTTACGACTTGAACAACTTAAAACATTCTTACAAAAAAAGTAGAAAACTTTCTTGAGATTTTTTTTTTGCTACTGAATTGTTATGAGTTGTTTTTTTATGCATAAAACAATCAGCTACGTGACTTTGATGAAAACTATGAAAATGTTGGTGTAAAGTCAAATAATTACATTCGGTGAATTATGACTAAAATTTTCAACTTCAAATTAAAAATCTTAAAAAGTGATTTCATGGTTCCTAAATGAATTTAAAAAATTCTCCAGACTCTCAGCTTTCATAATTATTAAAAAAAAGTAGTACTTAATAGGCTACTTTTGCTAAAATCGACCTTCAAAGACGGTGAGGTGGAAAATTCTTAAAATTAGCAACCGGATTAAAAAATAGATTTTGGCCATTTTATCATTCCTAAGCTTAATTTGTTTGTTAACTAACCAAAAACGACTACAAAGAATTAGTTTATGCAAAAGAAATCAGCAATATGGCCGAATTAAGAACAAAATTGAGACAGGCCGAAGAAAAAAATAAGGAACTTAAAATAGCTTTCATACGATTTAAGGAAACCTTTTTAAGACGATGTAGGATTTGTATCGACCTAGAAGGTTGACATTTTGAAAACTTTTTGTAAAAAATTAATAAATTTTACTTGTTGTTTTATTTCATAAATTAAGCTAAACTAAATAAATAAAACCTTCAAATATTAATAAAATCTTACTTTCCTGCAGTCCTTTTTGGTTAGTTAACAAACTAATTAAGCTTAGGAATGATAAAATGGCCAAAATCTATTGTTTAATCAGGTTGCTAATTTTAAGAATTTTCCACCTTACCGTCTTTGAAGGTCGATTTTAGCAAAAGTAGCCTATTAAGTACTACTTTTTTTTAATGATTATGAAAGCTGAGAGTCTGGTGAATTTTTTAGATTCATTTAGAAACCATGAAATCACTTTTTAAGATTTTTAATTTGAAGTTGAAAATTTTAGTCATAATTCACCGAATGTAATTATTTGACTTTACACCAACATTTTCATAGTTTTCATCAAAGTCACGTAGCTGATTGTTTTAAGCATTAAAGAACAACTCATAACAATTCAGTAGCAAAAAAAAAAATCTCAAGAAAGTTTTCGACTTTTTTTGTAAGAATGTTTTAAGTTGTTCAAGTCGTAAATTTTCAAAAATTCTGAAAAAAATTAATAACTCGAAAACTATAGAAAATCGCGGAACATACATGGGGGTGATTCGGGTACCCCAAGGGGTGTTCTATCTCTGGACTTTCGCTTGACACTACTTTTTGGGACACCCTGTATATAAATCTATAAATATCTATCATTATTATTATTAGCCGACATTGATGTATGGTAACGAATGTTGGGTATGGCAGAAGAAGCATCAGAGTAGAATAAATGCAGTGGAAATGAGAGCTTTGAGAAGTATGTGTGGTTTAACTTTGAATGATAGGGTAAAGAACAGTGTGATAAGAGAACGTTGTGGAGTGAAAGAAGACGTAGTGATGAAAATTGAGAAGGGTATGCTAAGATGGTTTGGGCATGTAGAAAGGATGGATGAAAGGAGAATGACGAAACAGTTGTATAAGGAGAGTGTGAATGGAACAGTTGGAAGGGGAAGACCCCGGCGTACGTACCTTGATCAAATTGGGGACGTACTAGAGAAAGGCCAGGTCCAGATTACCCTTAACCGACGCGCATGTATGAATAATGTAATGAGAGTGAATGAAGCAAAAGAAGTATGTCAGGATCGTAGCAAGTGGAGATCCGTGGTCTCTGCCTACCCCCCGTTGGGAAACAGGCATGATTTTATGTATGTATGTAAATATCTATCTATAAAACTAGAGCAAAAAAGTTGACAGTCGAATGCATCGCAGAAAAACATATAGGTTAGGTAATTCAGGCTAAGGGCGCGGGTTCGAGTTCCGTCTGTTTGAAAAATGTGATACGTAAATGATTATAACTTTATCTTTCTTTATTATTAACAGGAATACGAAGACCTGTCGCTGGAAGAGCTTCGGCTAGAAGGCTATACGGCCGGTCACAAGCCATGCCTCACTGACGAGTTCAGCCTGCAGCAGCAAGAGAACAATCCGCCTGCGCCGAGTGGCTTGTTCGGCTCAAACACACCTGCACCGAGTGGCTTGAGCAACATAGTCACACATGAGACGGATGACTTGATCAACCTCAACACACCTGAGGCGGATGACTTGAGCAACATAACCAAACCTGAGGCGGATGACATGAGCAAGATAACCACACCGGTGGCGGATGACATGAGCAACATAACCAAACCTGAGGCGGATGACATGAGCAACATACCCACACCTGAGGCGGATGACTTGATCAACCTCAACACACCTGAGGCGGATGACTTGAGCAATATAACCAAACCTGAGGCGGATGACATATTTTTATGCAACATAACCACACCTGAGGCGGATGACTTGATCAACCTCAACACACCTGAGGCGGATGACTTGAGCAATATAACCAAACCTGAGGCGGATGACATATTTTTATGCAACATAACCACACCTGAGGCTGGTGGTTTGAGCAAGATAACCACACCTGAGGTGGATGACATGAGCAACATAACCAAACCTGAGGCGGATGACATGAGCAACATACCCACACCTGAGGCGGATGACATGAGCAACATAACCACACCGGTGGCGGATGACATGAGCAACATAACCACACCGGTGGCGGGTGACATGAGCACCATAACCACACCGGTGGCGGGTGACATGAGCAACATAACCACACCGGTGGCGGGTGACATGAGCAACATAACCACTCCGGTGGCGGGTGACATGAGCAACATAACCACACCGGTGGCGGGTGACATGAGCAACATAACCACTCCGGTGGCGGGTGACATGAGCAACATAACCACTCCGGTGGCGAGTGACATGAGCAACATAACCACTCCGGTGGCGGGTGACATGAGCAACATAGTCACACATGAGACGGATGACTTGATCAACCTCAACACACCTGAGGCGGATGACTTGAGCAACATAACCAAACCTGAGGCGGATGACATGAGCAAGATAACCACACCGGTGGCGGATGACATGAGCAACATAACCAAACCTGAGGCGGATGACATGAGCAACATACCCACACCTGAGGCGGATGACTTGATCAACCTCAACACACCTGAGGCGGATGACTTGAGCAATATAACCAAACCTGAGGCGGATGACATATTTTTATGCAACATAACCACACCTGAGGCTGGTGGTTTGAGCAAGATAACCACACCTGAGGTGGATGACATGAGCAACATAACCAAACCTGAGGCGGATGACATGAGCAACATACCCACACCTGAGGCGGATGACATGAGCAACATAACCACACCGGTGGCGGATGACATGAGCAACATAACCACACCGGTGGCGGGTGACATGAGCAACATAACCACACCGGTGGCGGGTGACATGAGCAACATAACCACACCGGTGGCGGGTGACATGAGCAACATAACCACTCCGGTGGCGGGTGACATGAGCAACATAACCACACCTGAGGCGGGTGACTTGAGCAACACAAACACACCTACGCCAGATTGTTTGAGCAACAGTTTTTCTATCTACCCTATTTTAATTTTATTTTGTTGGATTGTTGTTACATCTGCTTTCTTATTTAACCTAAATTATGATAAAAGAACACTTTTATAATAATGAATAAGAATTTCGTTTACCATGCAGAAGTAGGTCTTAGAGGTAATAATATGTACCTAAACTTCAACTTTAATTAATAGTACCTTAGATTCATTGTAACTTGTATAGTTTTATAAGAGAAATAAAGTTTATCTAAATAAAATTACCTACTGTCAATCCTAGGTATTATTATTATAAATGCGAAAGTTTGTAAGAATGTATGTTGTATGGATGTGGGCATTTTTCAAAAAATTACACCCCCCTTTGAAAATCAATGCTTTTTGAAAAGTTTTATTTTTTAAATTGTGTCTGGTCTCTTTATGTTAGAAATTCAATATATTTTTAGAAAAAATAGAATATAACGTGCTTGGAATAGTAATATTGTAAAAAATACTAAAACAAAATGGAAAGTCTCCAAAATTTATATCAGTTGTGTGACTATATTCTGCAATGAAACTCCTTATCACACTTGAATAATATAATTAGACGTTATTAATTAACTATATTTAGACACTTGATATTAATTAACTATACTTAAACACTTGTTCTCTGCTCGACCTCTCGTTAGCACCGTTAACAAAGAACTGCCACGACGGCCATTACCCGTTCCCCACGGCACCTCCCCGCCATTTTTTTCTTTTTTTCCGTTTACCCTCTAATAATTTTTAATAAAGTTGCCATGGCGGCGAAGTGCCGTCCGAAATAACTACTTTTATTTTATTATACTTAACAAAATTACCATTTTAAATACCAAAATCACAACACTCGGTCATCCGACTGCGTGCTATCTCCGAAGCACGCGTAATTCACAACACTCTTCAGTTAATCCTTAATTCACAAATAAACATACAGGAAAGGGAACAAGAGACAGAGAAGAACAAACATACTAATAAATTCTGACAACCCCAATGTTACTCTTACTTAAACTTGTACCAATAGTTAACATTAGCATAAATATAAAATATATAAAAATATTTATTTAGGAACTTAAAATATGCCTTAATACTTTATACTTTTGCATATTACTTTAATTACATATTACAGATCACATAATGTTGAATATTTTATGAACCGTTCTGAATCATGCCATTAACATATCTATCCTTTACCTAATGGTTATACATAATTTCGTAAAACAAAGCAATTTTAATATCTGGTAGTTTTCACCGCTTTAGTATACAATTTTCCACAAGCCCTATTCTGAACCTGAATCAGAGTCCGTTGACTCGGACCCAGATGACCTGTTTACCTGCAGTGCTTGTATACCGATCCAGGGACGCATTCTATCAGATGCTATCACACTATCATATTTTCTCGTGTTAAACCCTGGTACATTAGCCACCCTATAACGATCGTTACCTAGACAACTAGTAACTCTATATGGGCCAATGAACTTAGGTAACAGCTTTTTACTCTTTCCAGTGTTGGAAAAGCTGGTCTTCGTAAGCTTCACCAGATCACCGATCGAGTACAAAACTACTGGAACTCTCTTTGCGTCATACGCTTCCTTCTGCCTTTCTTGACTATGTGCAATGTTGGCCGAAGCCTCTTTCCTAATTTCATCGACCTGCCTACCCGACTCTCCTACGACAGATACAGACTCGTCTGTTCCGTCCGCAAGTGGTGGCGAGATGTTGCCGTGACCCTCATCCAAAATCTCGTTAACTACAGGGGAACGGTGTGGGAACACTTCTTCACCTCCCGTGCCCACCGGTACAGCCGAAGCCGTGTCTTCGCAACTCGTTACGTCGTTATGATCCGTTGTTAATTTATTATCAATGGGACAGTTCGACTTAACCCCAAAAAGTAATTCGGAAGCACTTCTTTTTGTTGTGGCATTAATGGTATTATTGATACCCCATTGTACCTGACCCAGTCGCTTGTCCCAGTCGCGTTCACTACTTTCAAAATTCTGTGTAGACAAGGCAGTGAGGATGGTCTGATTATATCTCTCGGCCTGCCCATTTGCCCTAGGGCAAGCGACTGCGTTAAGCACATGTTTAACACCTTTTCTCACACAGAAGTCTTTGAATTGGGCTGATGTAAATGCAGTCCCGCGGTCCGTTATAATTCTGTGCGGTATCATAAAGTCGTAAAATAAACTATCTAGAGCTTTAACTACGTTTTTCGTTTTAGTATCTTTAACCGGCCTAGCAAAAACGTATTTAGTAAAGCCGTCTACTATAGTCAAAATATAGCTGTTGCCAGCTTTACTTTTGACAAATGGTCCCAAATGGTCCAAGTGCAAAGTGTGGAACGGTTGGGCCACTTTTTCTATCGGGTGTAAGAAGCCACTACTCGTCCTAGTCGCATTGTCTTTATTGTACGCGCAATCTATACAAGCTGCCACGTACTTTTTGACGAAACGTCTTAGCTTGGGGAACCAGTAGCGGCTTTGGATACGTTCCAACGTCTTGGCAAACCCGAAATGCCCAATTTCGTCGTGGTTCGCCCTACAAATCTGCCACCTGGCATCTTTGGGAACTACCAACCGCAACCCATCCTCCAATTTCCTGTGTAGTGCATGATTCTTGACAACAAAGTTGTTCTTAACATCTGTAACCTCACTATCTAAACCCGGTTTCAATATCTTAAAAATTCTTTCTAGCTTTGGGTCAGCCATTTGCAAGGTAAGAATCCAATTATCAGTATTTATGTGTAAAACGCTTGCCGGCAGTGATGGTTCCCTATTCCCCTGAGGATTGCGGCTAAGGGCGTCTACATGACTCATCCGACATCCCGGTCGATATTCGATGTTAAAGGTAAATTCACTTATTGTCAGCCACCAGCGCGCAATCCTCGGTATCAGGTCACGCTTTGTAAGTGTGGTACGTAGCGCATTACAATCCGTGTACACTGTGAAATCAAGTCCCACAAGATAGGGACGAAACTTTTTTAACGAGCCACAGTCTCTAATTCGTACGAGTGGTACTGACGTTCCTCGGGTGTTGTCTGCTGGCTAAAGTATGCAACGGGTTTCAATACCCTAGGACTTATCTGCCACTGTATAAGGATTCCACCCAATCCCAGCGAACTGGCATCCGTGTGCACTTCAGTGTCTAATTCAGGATTATATAATGAAAACAAAGGACGTCTAACCAAACATTCCCTTAACGTTTCGAATGCCTTGATCTCCTCTATGCTCCACTGCCACTGGACATTCTTCTTAAGAAGCGAAGTTAGTGGTCTGGCAATTCCACCGAACCCTTTCACAAAGCGACGAAAATAGCTCGCCAGGCCCAAGAACTGTCGGACTTCATGGACATTACGAGGCTCGGGAAAATCTCGCACCGCCGATATTTTCCTTTCACTTGGTTTGATACCCTCGGCGGATATCTCATACCCCAAATACTCAATGCTTATGTCAAAGAAACTGCACTTTGACAATTTGAGAGTTAACCCAGCATCCTGGAGGAGCTTGAGGACATCCTCTAATCTCTCAAATCCTTCATCGATGGACGCAGCGGGAATGAGAAGGTCGTCCATATAAGCTAAAGCACTCTTGAACCTCCGTGTACCCAGTAGCCCATTCATCATCTTCTGGAACACGGCTGGCGCGTTTGCCAACCCAAAGGGCATGCGCTTGAATTCATAATGCCCGTCTGGGGTGACAAACGCTGTCAGGTGTCGACTGCCTTCTCCCATCGGGATCTGGTAATAGCCAGAGGCTAGATCCAGCGTGATGAAATATTTATTCCCGCTCAGATTTGTCAACTGGTCGTCAATTAAAGGTAGGGGATATTTATCTTTGATTGTTTTATTATTAAGAGCTCTGTAGTCCACACAGAGTCGAGACTCTCCATTCTTTTTCTTGACCAATAATATGGGACTAGCATAATTAGAGTTTGACTCCTGTACAATATCATTTGCTACCAACTCATCGACAATATCCCTTACCTTTTGACGTTCCTGGTGCGACAATCTGTAAGGTCTGTAGACCACCGGCGTATCATCGTGCAAATCTACGTTCATCGTCGTGCCTTTAGCACACCCTAACTCTTCAAGGTTTTTAGCAAAGCATGATCTATACTTTTGGAGAAGCTGGTGTAGTCTTTCGCGGGTTTTCTCGTCGACCTTTTCGCCTACTTTAATTTCTGACTTGTCAACTGGCGTCATCGGCCTTTCACCTTGCTCAGTCTGCACCAGCAGAGTTTTAACTTCTCCCATCGGGTTGACCCTAGCTATCAACATCCCTGCCTTGAAGGTAAGCGGCATCCTAGTCAACGACGTAATAAACACTACCGCCTTATTCTCGGTCACCTCGTAACAACCCTGATGGAGGTGATACTCCTGATTGGGACTCATCCTGGTACCTCCATCTGAATAAACACTACCCGTGTAGGCTTCTTTGGTGCACACTTCCACTAATCCTCCTTTAATTATAGTAACGTCTTTGGAGACATAAAGACCAAGAGTCCGACTTTGGCTCAAGGAGGGATCGGTGGGAGTATGATAAAAGAATAGCCTCTCGTTATCCTTCAATACGGTAACTGACAACATTTCGGTAAAATTTTGTCCTATCAACAACGGAACCTGCAAATACGCGTCGTCAACCGCCAAAACATCCAGGTTAGTATCGATTTCGTCAATTCTAACACCCACAGTAGCCCTGAATTTCGGGATGACCGTAGAATTTCCGAAGCCTCTTATTGTGGGCAATGGCGTGCTTTCACCTTCAGCTAACCCCAAAGCGATTGCATCCGAATGCCGAATTAGGCTGCAGTCACTCCCAAAGTCAATGTAGGCGTTTAGCGTTTTTCCATTAGCGCTAACAGTTTTATGGAACTTATCATTTACCTCATTGGTTGCGCCATTGCACAGTGGAATAACATGGCTAGAGTGACCTTCTGGGATCGCAGGTTTAGTCTGATTTGACTTGGTTTCATCGGCCAATAAATTGTCCGTATCTACTATAACTTTTAACACCTTCTTATCAGCTGCCTGATTGTTCGTGCCGCTGGTTTCACGTGTTTGTTGTTGTGCCGATCTCCTAGTGCAGTTCTCAGTATTATGCCCTACTCTATAGCACCTCCCGCACTTGACAATAGGCTTGGTGCAATTTATATAAAGGTGACCCTGCTCGTTGCAATTAAAACAGGTAGAACCTGCTCCCCTGCTACTTGTGGCACTCCTACCGTTACTGCGAAAGTCGCGTCTCTTTGACGAGTTTGACGATAACGAGCCTCGTGTCGCGTCCCTTGATTGCGTGGATTGTTGCGACGCTAGGTAGTTTAACAGGTCTTCTGGTTCCTCACATTTGAGAGCTTGCGCACCGTTTCTAACTGAACTATCAATAATTCCATAAATTATACAGTCAACTGCTTTTCGACCGACAATCTCGCACCTACTCAATAGCGACAATTTCTCGTAAAAGTAATCTCTAAGGGTTTCGTCCGTGCGAGATTTTCGGTTCAGCATTTCATCTAATAGTTTACCATAATTCACGTCATTCGGGAAAGCTTTCATCAACTTACTTTGCCACACCTCCCACGAGTAATTAAGAGACGGAAGGGACTCGTACCAACTTTTGGCTAAACCGCGTAACTTCTGCAATGCGTAGTGAATTATCTGTTTCTCATCCCAAGAATAGATTTCTGCACACTCATTCACCTTTCTCAGCCAGCGTTCGACATCCTGTGCTTTGTTGTTGGGGTCGAATTCCGGAACTACATTATTGGATGAAGTACTCTTACTTGGTACACCTTGTAGCGCAGACACTATCTTCAGCAATTCATCGGCCGTTAGTCCCGTTCGGCTCCGCTGTGCAGGAGTGTCGTCAGCTTCTTCTGATGCCGAGCGCCGCCTTCTTTTGCGCCTGGGACGTTTCGGCGTGTAACTCGCCTCATCTGTTAAACGCATTTCATGTTCTTCCCTAAGAACCACACGCTTTAACTGACTTTGACTTTGACTTTGACTTTGACTTTGACTTTGACTTTGACTTTGACTTTGACTTTGAAAAGTCGACCTCGACCTCTACCTCGACCTCGACCTCGACCTCGACCTCGACTTCGACTTCGACTTCGACTTCGACTTCGACCTCGACCTCGACCTCGACCTCGACTTCGACTTCGACTTCGACTTCGACTTCGACTTCGACTTCGACTTCGACTTCGACTTCGACTTCGACTTCGACGACTTCGACTTCGACTTCGACCTCGACTTCGACTTCGACCTCGACTTCGACTTCGACTTCGACCTCGACTTCGACTTCGACTTCGACCTCGACTTCGACCTCGACTTCGACTTCGACTTCGACTTCGACTTCGACTTCGACCTCGACCTCGACTTCGACTTCGACCTCGACTTCGACTTCGACCTCGACTTCGACTTCGACCTCGACTTCGACCTCGACTTCGACTTCGACTTCGACTTCGACTTCGACTTCGACCTCGACCTCGACCTCGACCTCGACTTCGACTTCGACTTCGACTTCGACTTCGACCTCGACTTCGACTTCGACCTCGACTTCGACTTCGACTTCGACTTCGACTTCGACTTCGACCTCGACTTCGACTTCGACTTCGACTTCGACTTCGACCTCGACTTCGACCTCGACTTCGACTTCGACTTCGACTTCGACTTCGACTTCGACCTCGACTTCGACCTCGACTTCGACTTCGACTTCGACTTCGACTTCGACGACTTCGACTTCGACCTCGACTTCGACTTCGACCTCGACCTCGACTTCGACTTCGACCTCGACTTCGACTTCGACCTCGACCTCGACTTCGACTTCGACCTCGACTTCGACCTCGACTTCAACTTCGACTTCGACTTCGACTTCGACCTCGACCTCGACCTCGACCTCGACTTCGACTTCGACTTCGACTTCGACTTCGACTTCGACTTCGACCTCGACTTCGACTTCGACTTCGACCTCGACTTCGACTTCGACCTCGACTTCGACTTCGACTTCGACTTCGACTTCGACCTCGACTTCGACTTCGACTTCGACTTCGACTTCGACTTTGACTTTCCTTCGTGGCCACGCTAAACAGCACACCTACGTGCAAGGCTTGGAACCGGTTAACAATTTACCAGAAAAAAAACGATATTAACCGGTATTTCGATAATAGCGTTCGGAGCGCAACTTCTTTCAAAACCTTAACTACGAACTTTAATTATCCGGTTAAAGCGACGAACGAACGCATTTCGAATACGCGGCGCTGTAAACTAATATGGAAAAGAACGAAATAATTTCGTTCTAACCGGTTAATTGAGCGAAACCCTTTTGAATTTATCGTTCTTGACTAACCGTTTGAATTGAGATTACGTTAGAACGTAACCGAAAAGAAAAGGTTGTAGGTATTTAGAGCGATACCGGTTTGATAATTTTTCGGGTTTCCAAGCCCTGCCTACGTGGTCGTTAGCTTACTCTAAACAGCACACCTACGTGGCCGTTAGCTCACTCTAAACAGCACACCTACGTGGCCGTTAGCTCACTCTAAACAGCACACCTACGTGGCCGTTGGCTCACTCTAAACAGCACACCTACGTGGCCGCTAGCTCACTCTAAACAGCACACCTACGTGGCCGTTAGCTAACTATAACAGCACACCTAGGTGGCCGCACTCACGCTAAACAGCACACCTACGTGGCCGCTAGGTCTCTCTTGAAGCAGCACACCTACGCGGCCGCACTCACGCTAGACAGCACACCTTCGTGGCCGTTGGCTCATTTCAAAGGGAACACATGTACATACGTGGCTGCACTATTCTGAACAGCACACCTACATGGCTGTAAGCTCACTGTGCTGCGCACGTTCATACATAGTCGCACATTTTATCTCGTTAATTAGGTACACGTACAACTTCCACAATTCGTTAAGTTACGAGTAGTCATACAGTTGCTTTAATGCTCTAACCAAGCGCAACGTTACCACCTTTTGCGTGTACCTTACTTATGCGATCACTAATATATTGCCATGTAACCGTCTAATAAAAAAAAGATATTCAAGATTACATACTGTTTTCGTCCGACATGGCGCGCGGGCTATCCCACTTCTGAAGTGCAATGAAACTCCTTATCACACTTGAATAATATAATTAGACGTTATTAATTAACTATATTTAGACACTTGATATTAATTAACTATACTTAAACACTTGTTCTCTGCTCGACCTCTCGTTAGCACCGTTAACAAAGAACTGCCACGACGGCCATTACCCGTTCCCCACGGCACCTCCCCGCCATTTTTTTCTTTTTTTCCGTTTACCCTCTAATAATTTTTAATAAAGTTGCCATGGCGGCGAAGTGCCGTCCGAAATAACTACTTTTATTTTATTATACTTAACAAAATTACCATTTTAAATACCAAAATCACAACAATTCATTAGTTGAAAAAACAGTGAAAATTATAAGAATATTCAAATATTGTTTACTTGATCACTTTTAAATGCTTATTCAATTTAAAAAACACTCACAATCCAAAATTGTTGTATCTGAGCTGATCAAAAATTCAATAAACTATTCAGTTATGTGACTTTGGGTACTTTATTTGTTGTAATTATCTTCATTATTAGATTTCTAGACACATTTTTAGAGAAACATATCTATAAAAATTATACAAAAAATAATTTTGCGTTTGAGAGAGTTGTTTAGAAAACCTGAAATGATAAATCTACTTAAATAATCAACATATTCAGCTTCGTAAATACGGGGACAGTCACGCAACCGAAACCTAAAACGGAAAAGACTGGGTTTACATGGCGCGAAAATAGTATGCAAACAGGACAAAAAACAAACTTTTCAAAACAAAACAATTTTTCTCTATATCGTCTAGTTTTTTCGGCCCCAGTAAAAGGCATTTTGATATTCGTTGCTATTCCTAAAACAAAATGCGTTCTTGAACTTGGACAAACATACAAACATAAAACCACACTTACACTCATCTAAATATATAAAACTCTTACGTTACTGACTGACTAACTAATTATATCAACACACAAAACCATAAGTCTTAGAGAGCTGAAATTTAGAGAATAGATTCCTTTCAATGTCTAGAGGTGCGCTAAGAAAGGAATTCTTGAAACTGAACCTCTAAGAGATGCAGCGGGAGGTTTAAGATTTGTATGAAAAAAAAAAACGTTTTGCGAAAAAAGTCGTGGGGAGTAGTACACTAGTACAAACCTACAAACACAAACAAATTTCATATTAACGTACTAACATGGGAAAAAAGCGCCTACTAGTTCACTTATGTAATAGGTAGGTACAATACATTCATATTAACAAACGAATATTATTATCTAATATAATAACATACAAAAAACGACTTCCAAACATAGACATAAGACCAAATACAACTTCAAATAGTCGCAAGTTGTTTTTAATTTTAATATTTTTATAGCTTGAGAAAATCGCCATGTAAATCATACTTTATGTGTTCAGGCTTGTTGTGACTTTCCGTTCAGCGTATATGTGACTGCTCAAATAGTCACACACTGGAAGTCACATTTTATTTTCCTCTAGTAATAAAAACTGTTTAAAAATAGCCACAATATAAAAATTAATCAAAACTTTTGATTAACTTAGATATAATAACATTTTCAAACTAATCAACTAAAAACGACACGATAAATAATAAGATACAAGACAAAATAATGGTCACATAACTGAGATAAAAAATCGTTCACACGGCTTGCAAACATACATGTTCTCCTTCAGAGCAGTTTTTGGGCACTGAAAGGTTTGTATCCTGATTTTTTTGGTAGCATTAGAAATAATGTTTATAATAATGCGAAAATATATTACTACCGTAATATATAATTTGTTAGAAAATCGGTGACAAAACTGATTTTTCCGGAAAGAACATGATTTCAAGTTTACACATATTTTAATTTTTTTCTCATTTTTATTCTTATGGCTCATTATATTTTACTAAATCTCAATAACTGATTGAATTCTTGATTCAATAAAACCTTAAAAGAGGGCATCTTTCTTACAAAAAAGTTATGAAATTTGGTAGTGTATCGTAGGATTTAGCGGGGGACAGCGCAAAATCACCCATTTTTCAATTGTTATTTTTAATTATCACGAAATATGTTCGAGTTTAATGTATTTTTTTTGTATAAACAACAAATATGATATACGTTTATTCACTCTAATAACTAAAACAAATAACTAACATAACTACTTCTTAGATAAATATAATCGAAATCAAGGGACAGTTGTTAAACAGGGGGGTGTAATTTTTTGAAAAATGCCCATGTATGTTTGTTACTCATTCACGCTGTAACGGCTGAACGGATCTGCATTAAATTTGGCACAGAGATAAATAATAGTCTGGACTAGCACATAGGTTAGGTACCTACTTTTTATCCCAGAAAATTTTACAGTTCCCGTGGGATAGATTCGTGTAACTAGTTCTTTTAAACCAGTCAGTGTGTCTCTGAAGCTCATACTTAAATAATATAAAATAATTGATCTAAATTAATCGGTGACGTATGAAAACCATATAATTTTGTTACCACTGGCAACTCCAAGCAACCGCCAAAAATGAACTTGTAAACTGTCAGTGTCAATATATTAGGTTTGCCAACTATAAGAAATTTTCCTAAATTAGTGGTAAAATGTGTGAGCAATATATAAAAATATATTGCTCAATACATGAGGCAACTGATTTTATTGATTGATTTATTTTAATCTAGGATCTTAGCTTTAAAATTCAATATATAAAACGTTACAGTAGAACCAGTTTGAACCCACTCTATATAATGTACAAATTACAAAATTAAAATAATTCGACAAAATCAAGTCTCATAAACGAACGAGTAAATTTCACTTATAAAAGTTGGTAACCCAGCTAGCCAGCCAGACAAACAGAGTTGTATTTTTGTTTTCATTTAATTCTTCAAAACGAAAGTTTTACAATAGATTAGCAATAAGAATGTCACAACAGCTAGAATTGTTGACGGAAAACCCGTCGCAATGGACTGCCGTGGTATACGTAGCACCCGAAATACAGAAGAAGGAAATTAAACCATTTGTTGTTCGTAAGTTTTGATTGATTGTTTTTGAAAAATAGATTGTAGTATCGTAAGGTTGGAAA
Organism: Cosmorhoe ocellata; assembly: GCA_963675405.1. Lineage (NCBI taxonomy): Eukaryota > Metazoa > Arthropoda > Insecta > Lepidoptera > Geometridae > Cosmorhoe > Cosmorhoe ocellata. The sequence goes on from OY776273.1 coordinate 4,238,074, forward strand.
CAACTACATCGTAGGCTACTTTTATGTATTTTAGTCTACTTACTGCCATTAGATCATCGTACTTCATAGTTTTTGCAGAAACTTTCGGACAATTCTGCATTTATTATGGATGACTGCTTATAATATAGATTGATAAAATTTTTCAGTGGCTCTGAAAGAGTTGGAAGGTAACCCCGACAGCAGAACTTCAAGTCTCATGAATGCAGATAAGTTTGCAGCCGTCCGAGCTGTTGTGAGACATTTGGCTCGATTGCGGTCTGCATGTAAAGAGACATGGAAACTTGAAGATGTTAAAACCTTTATTGAAGGTCTAAGGTGGGTAGCTTATACCGGTGAGGCGATTATGGATCTCTACTTACTCAATATCAATCCATTTTGATTGTAATCAAGTGATTTGGTATTACATATGAGTGTTTATTCAATCAATTTGAGCCAGTTATGACAAGTATTGATGGTATCAGAGTTCTGTAATCGCACTATGGTTTGCCAATAATTTAAAATTTGGCAATGTTTTCTTTGTTTTATCCGACTGCGAAGCCAAAAGGAGGGTGTGTGTGGGGTGTAGTATGTATGTGAGTTCCTTTGGCTGTCACTGTAACCTAAACAGTTGGACATATTTTGGCATTTTTCTGGAGATTTCTGCATTTTCTGGATGATTTTTATTATCTTTGAAGTAAAACTTCTTTTTATGCACGCTTGATTTGGGGACTGCTTATTCCCCAAATCAAGTGAAGTGAATGCGTGAGTGTTACGAAAAGTGTGATCGGGCGAAGCGAACGAAAGTTGAGATTGAGATATAAGTTAGCGAAGATAGAAAGAAAGACAGAGCTACGTTTTGTGTGTTACTGTGGGGATAAAGAGAGGTGCAAGCACAAAGATTTAAATGAGCACACATTTTATTTTCTATCTTTCTCTGAAAGCCGGTTACGTTTAAGAAGTTTTACTAGTTGTAATAAATACTAGTTTAATTTTAAAAAGAATAAACAATTGAAGTGAGATAAGCTTAAAGATGACATCACTTTCATTTAGTTGATATAATAAAGTTGTTATATAATAATAATAAATAATAATAATAATAATAAAATTTATTCAAAAAACATAATAAGACAAAGGGTACATAAGGTGCACTAAACGACTAAACATAGCTAAGTAAACTAATTGAGCCTGAACTAGGTAATCCTGTGTTTCAGGCGATAACAGTGCTATATTATAAAATAATCATTTACTATTACTATTAAGGCATATTATACATGTTGTTTAAGTTAGAAACAATTTGTGCATGGTATTAACTTACATTGAGTATAATATCTAGGAAAATCACTATACTAAGGATATTAACTAGGTTACTATTATTTATGAACTTATAAAATATATTTTACTTGATAATATCTAATAGCTTCTCTGTATCATCGTAGGATAGACTTTGTAGTGTGAGTTTAATAGCAGTTTTACAATTATTATAGTTAAGTGCGTAAAAATTAGACATTGAATTTAGTCTGTTGTATAGGAACGGACCAAGAAAAAGATAAAATTTGTTCGTAAAGGCAAATTTTAGGGTTGTTGGTTGAGGGCAAACATTATCATTCCGTCTCTTATTAGTAAACTTAGTGCTGTAGGGAAGGGCTGCGTGCTGTCTTAGCACTGTGTTCATTATAAATAGCTGCCGGACTGTTAACACATCACAGGCCTCGTATAGGAGATTAGTAGGGAAAATGAAAGGGCGAAAGGTAGCCACTTTAAGTATTGCTCTTTGTGCTCTTTCTACTGTTAGTAACACTGTCTTACCCGCTCCACCCCAAGTGGTAATGCAATAAGTTAAAATCGATTGACACAGGGCAAAGTAAACTTGTCTAATTATATTATGATCTGCAATATGGCGTAGCTTTTTAAAGATAAATATTAACTTACGCACTCTACCACATAAGACTTTTATGTGGGGCTTAAATGTAAGATTATCATCTAGTATGATACCTAAGTATTTTATTTGATTAGTACTTTTAATCACGGGACACAAGCATTGGGTGTTGTTAGGGCTATAGCAATGATGTGCGTATAATTTAGTGTTGGTAATTGTTGTCGTCTGTTTGCGCATCGAAAACTTAGTATAATTAGTCTTCTCAGCATTTAATGTTAGTAGGTTGTGCTGCAGCCATTTGTTAACCTCATTGAATCCATTTTGCGCAAACTCGAACACTTCCTCATCGGAATCAGCAGAAAAAAGGAGGGCAGTGTCATCAGCGTATGATATAATTGTGCCGTGGTCTAGTTTTAAGTTACAGAGATCGTTAATGTAGATCAAAAAAAGGGTTGGACCCAGTATACTTCCTTGGGGAACGCCGAAGGATGTATTTTCCTGATAATCGCTCAGGACACTGCCAACTCTCAAACATTGGGTGCGGTGTTCTAGGTAGCTAGTAAAGAGCTTTAACTGAATGTCTCTGATTCCTAAAAGTTCCATCTTGCGCAAAAGAATAGGTATTGAAACTGTGTCAAAAGCTTTAGCAAGGTCGAGGAAAATTCCTACTGTGTGTTTTCCCTTGTCAAGTTCTTGAACGAGATAGTTGGTCAGGTGATGTACAGCATCGGCAGTGGAAATATTAGGTCTGAATCCAAATTGAGTCTTAGACAAAATCAGTTTATCCTCCAGGTAATTCACCAACCTTTGATTAATAATTTTTTCTAATATTTTAGATACAGAAGACAGTAAAGAAATTGGTCTATAATTTGTAAGTTGGTCTTTACTGCCAGATTTGTACACTGGGACAACTATAGCTTTTTTGAGACATGCCGGGAAAACACCAATAGATAAGCATTTGTTGAAGATGTGTGTCAATGGGGGGATTAAAATGTGCCTCAATTGTTTTAGTATTTTAGTTGAGATATTATCCCAACCGACTGCACAGTCGTCCTTTAAACTCATGACTATCCTTTCTACCTCGGTTTCATCAGTCTCTAGCAACACAAAGGATGTCAGAGCATTGTGATCCGAGGGAGCTGCATATTTTTGCGTTTGTAGATGGCCTTGAGCTCGTTCTGCCAAACACTTACCTACATTTACGAAGAAAGAATTTGCAGAGTTAGCTGATTGCAAATTTGATGCATGCAATAAACACGAAGATGACTCATGTGATTTTGACGTGTATGTAACATTTTTAATATGATTCCAGAGTTTTTTACTATTTTTTCCCGCGTTTTCAAGTGCAGTTTTGTCGTAGTTAGTTTTGACTTTACGTAAAAGATCATTACAAAAGTTACGGTAACGTTTATACGATATCTGTAGAACCAAATTATTTGGGTTAGATTTTGCTTTTAAATGCAATTTGTCACGGTGTCTCATACATCGAATGAGACCTGGTGTGATCCAAGGTTTAACGTTATGGTATTTATTAGTCAAGAAAACATTATAGGAATTCCTTAAAATTGCGCGTTGCACATTATCTATTACAAAAGACATGCACAACTGCGGGTCATTGGAACTGTAAACGTGAGCAAAATCTACGTTGCATAAATCATTTTCGAGCTTATTCATGTTTATCTTTGACCTAGTGCGATTAAAGTTTGGTTTAGGCAATTTACAATTTAAAGAAAGTAGGATAGCTTTATGATCGGTAATAGATGAGTTAATGACAAGGGCAAGTGAAGGAAGATCCGATTTAAGCATCATATGATCTAAGCAGGAACCACCCTGGTGCGTTGAGAGTGTGTGCGCAGGAAGTAAACCATGAAAGGAACATAAATTAAGGTAGTGCTGGTTAGTTTCGTCGCTATATTCAGGCATAATATTGATATTAATATCTCCAGCTACAATAATATTCTTCACAGACGATATGCTTTGTAGTGTATCGTTTAAAGAATTAGTAAAGTTGCTGAGATTTCTAAAAGAAGGTGGTCTATATAGAGCTAGTATTGCTGTTTCATCTCCAATTTTAATCAGCAATCTGTTGCAGTCTTGCATAACAGGTTCCTCGACAGAGACATTAAGATGATTCTTTGTATAGACAATTACGCCATCGTTTTGATTATAATTTATGTTAGTATGGAACATAGAATATCCAGGCATTTGCGGTACGTTGTATTGTTTAGTAAGCCAGCATTCTGTTAACACAATAATGTCACAGTCAATATTCAGTCTTTGTTGAAAAGTAGTAAAATTGTCGTAGTTTTTATAGATACTGCGAATGTTTTGTGTTAGCACAGTTAATGGATTGATATAAGATGAAAGATAACGTCTGCAGTCTTCAACTTCACAAAGGCAAGAATCTGATACAGAATAGTTATCTAAATCATTAATTACATTACTTATCATTTTAAATAAAAACTAAGTTTACAAGGACCAGGAAAAATAAATAAATAAGCGGCGCTCTTAGGCGCCTTCATAATCTATAGAGTTGATGTACCTTTTTTCGGCCATTGCCTTAGCTGGACAGTCAGCACAACCCGTTATATGCTTACTTGGCTTTTTGAAGTGAAGGCAAGTGGCACACTTTGGATCCTCTGCTTTTTTGGAGCACTCCTTTACTGTATGGCCTTGAAGTCCACAGTGGCTGCAGATGTGATACGTCTCACGGCAGGACTTGGCAGCGTGTCCGTACTGCTGGCACTTGAAGCACCTGGTTACCAATGTAAAGTCCTTCACAGGGCACGAGGACCAGTTAATAAAAACCCGCCCCTTTGATATTAGAGCCTTACGAATGACTGCAGGAACTTCAATCACAAAGTTGCAGGTCTCAGCGTCCTTCTTGCCGGACTTATGGCTTAGTTTGGTCAATAACAGATATTTTTCAAGTGTTAGTTCCGGTAGTGATTCCGCTATATTTTGTTTGTACAAACAGGTAAACACGTCCTTTTCCTGCATAGATGAGGGCACTCCAATTATTACGACTCTGGGCTTACGTTTTTGCGGCTCATCGACCAGCAGACCAGAATTTGTGAGCTGCGCATACTGTTTCAGCTTCTCTATGTCGCCCCTCGTTTCAGTGCTTATAATGACTCCTCCATTTCTCGTTTTTCTGAGGCCTCTTACTTGTAGCTTCATATCTTCAGGACAAATTATTTTTTGAACTAAATTTTTAGTTTCCTCACTTGACTTGAGGTTGTCTTGCGGATAGATAGCCACAGAGCTAATAGTAGTAGGCTTTATATAGTTGTTACCTCTCTTCACCATATCGGCAAAAGAAGAGTTTCCAGATAGGGGTTTGGATGTCTCGTCAATTTTATTCTGCATATTCTTGATTTGCTCGGATAGGTTAAATTTCTTGATGAGGGCCTGGTTTTCAATGTTCGTGGTCATGGCTCTTGCCTTCATAGATTGATAAAAAATTACCATCTGCGAAGTGCTATGACCAACCCTACGACATAAAGCGCCTATTTTCTGTTTTTGATCCGAGTTCAGTTTTCCTGCCTCGGCGATTGTGCAGATCTCAGATAGGCACTGATCGATGCTTGCTGTCCAATTTAGGAGATCTGACGTAGGTATTGGGTCTTCAGGCGCCCGTGCAGGACGAGAAGAGGGGTGCGGGACATCCGGGGGCCGCTGCGGCACGGCCGAGGGTTGCGGGACGGCCGAGGGTGAGGTGGGCGTTCGAGGCGGGCTGCGGGCTATCCTGCTGCTCCGGCTAAAAGGACTGCTAAAATCCATTTCGATAAGATACAGTGAATTTTGTAGTTTATTTAGTCCATCTTCACCAAACACTATGACACGGAACTGCAACCGCTAACGAGGTCACTAGTCAGCAATTTGCAATTATTTATTATAAATACATCAATGTATAAAGTACCTAAGGCACGTCTGCACTAAACAACGTCAAGAGATTATGATCACGACTGTAATCCCTGGGCTCGGTAGATATCTCCTCAGATCTTTTAGTTACTTAGATCTCTGAGGATATCTAAAGGGGGTAGTCAGAGGCAAGTCCAAACATGACATTTGGTACATGCCCACATTTTGCACAGTAGTTAGTATTCCGTACGTGACAGGTTGCAAGCCCATCGCCGCTATATATAATAAAGTTGTTTTCAGGTTTTCCTCGGACTCCACAGCGGAGCTAACAACTCTGCTATGCACAGAGAAAATTTACGAGAGCATCCCAACCCACTTGAGGGTGAAGCCAGGGCTTCACAGCTTGTCGTGGAAAATAGATCTATCATTAAGGTCAGTCAACTTTCCTCCTCACACTTTTTAGGGGTCAAAAACAATAAAATAAATATTTAAGCTCCCATTCTACAGACGTGATTTTTTTTGCGGTTTTTATAGATAACTAGCTTCTGCCAGCAGCTTCGCCCGCATGTTGAAAAACAAAAACATATCTATTCCACGAGAACATTATATTTTTCGGGATAAAAAGTAACTTATATGTCCGTTTTGAGGTTCTAGAGTATTTGTGTACGAAATTTCATAAAAATCGGTTTAGTAGTTTAGGCGTGTAAGCGTGACAGACAGACACAGTTACTTTCGCATTTATAATATCAGTAAGGATGGTACGGAACCCTTCGCAAGCGCGAGCCCCACTCGCACTTGCGCGGTGTTTCCACCCTCTATACGTACAGATGATAAAGATGCCGGTTAAAGTGACACTAAATTTGAATTACACAAAAATAATTACTTACACTTTTTGACTGGCCTCATAGCTCAGTTGGTAGTAGCTCTGCCTTCTGCGCTGCAGGTTGTGGGTTCAATCCCCACCCAGGACTGACATATGTGTGATGAACGCAGATGTTTGTTCCGTGTCTGGGAGTTATTATGTATTCTATGTACCTATATAATTTACAAAAAATGTAAAAAAAAAATAAAATAATAATAATATGATCACGACTGTAATCCCCAGGCTCGGTAGATATCTTCTCAGATCTTTAGTTACTTAGATCTTTGAGGATATCTAAAGAGGGTAGTCAGAGGCAAGTCCAAACATGACATTTGGTACATGCCCACATTTTGCACAGTAGTTAATATTCCGTACGTGACAGGTTGCAAGCCCATCGCCGCTTATAAGAATACTAACCTATGACACATACCTTCGAATTTTTGGTTCTAGGGTATGCCGGTTTCCTCACGATGTTTTCCTTCACCGTTTAAGAGCACTGGCATTGCGCACATAAATTTTTCGAATGGAAAAACTCATTGGTGCACGACCAGGTTTGAACCCACGACCTTCGGATCGTGAGGCAGGGGTGCTACCACTACACCACCAGCGCTCTCAACAAAAAATGTATGTGTATTAAAATTTATCTATCAGCTATCTAGTTCCCATAGTACAAGCTTTGCTTAGTTTGGGGCTAGATGGCGTTGTGTGAACTGTCCAGCAATATTTATTTATTACTAGCTTCCGCCCGCGGCTTCGCCTGCGTGATACCTTGAAAAACAAAAACAAATGTATCCCGCGGGAACCTTACATTTTTCCGGGATAAAAAGTAGCCTATGTCCTATTCCAGACTATAATCTATATCTGTGCCAAATTTCATTCAGATCCGTTCAGCCGTTTTAGCGTGAAAGAGTAACAAACATACATCAAGACATCCAAACAAACTTTCGCGTTTATAATATTAGTAGGATTATTTATTTTTAATACCTATTTATTTTTTCAGTCAAGCAAACATCCAATCAGAAAACGCCTCGCCACAGCGTTGTAAGGACATCCTACAACGAGACACCCACATAGTTCTGTCCTTGTCACTCACAGACGGACGGACGCTCACATACCGACTGAGTATACAGAAATTCCACGAACTAAGATTTGTGGTGGCCGGAGCATTGAAAAATATGATTGTATTGGAACGGAGAAAATGTATGAAGAAAGACTGACATTGGTCTTATAAAGGGTGATGCTATTATGAGCAATGTAGACAAATTGTTTCTCTATGGATGAGAAAATAAACTACATAAAATCACCCCTATGTCCCCGATGGGGTAGGCAGAGACCACGGATCTCCACTTGCTACGATCCTGACATACCTCTTGCTTCATTTACTCTCATTACATTATTCATGGGTTTAGGGTACTTTTGACAAGGGCCTTACCCTAAGCTCTTATAAACCATGTTTCAGAAACGTCAATTTAAAAAACATGGTCACAATATATTTTAACATGTCTAAAGAGGGTAGTCAGAGGCACGTCCAAACATGATATTTGGTATTAGGCGACCAAGAAATTGGTTTAGCACTTTTGATGACATCCCCCAGTAACATAATTATTCGCTAAGGATTACTATGACAGATTCTGACGTAGCAGTTATTAATCTGTCAAGCGAAAATAGCCCTTGATGTTTTGTACGTGCAAATGATATTCAGCCTTAGAGTGGTAAACCAATTTCTTGGTCGCCTATACATGCCTACATTTTGCACAGTAGTTAAGAATGCTTACCTATGACACATACCTTCGAATTTTTGGTTCTAGCAAAGGTTTTTGGTGCGCAATGCCAGTGCTCTTAAACGGTGAAGGAAAACATCGTGAGGAAACTGGAATACCCTACAACTAAAATTCTAAGGTGTGTCATAGGTTAGTACTCTTATAAGCGGCGATGGGCTTGCAACCTGTCTCGTACGAAATACTAACTACTGTGCAAAATGTGGGCATGTACCAAATGTCATGTTTGGACGTGCCTCTGACTCTTTAGATATCCTCAAAGATGTAAGTAATTAGAGATCTGAGGAGATGTCTACCGAGCCCGGGGATTACAGTCGTGTGAGTGTTGAGTTGTTATAACTTGTGAAATTTAAGCAAGTATGTGAGGAATTGATTAAAATAATTATCATGGACTGATGTACATCGGTGCTAGTTAAATTAAGTACATAATAGTAATATAATGTAATATAAAATATGTACAATTATGTATAGAATAGAAAGGTCAATTGTTCCAACTTTGTTTTAGAAAAACAGTTTTTTTGAAAAAGCACATAATTTATCCATGTTAAAAAAATAAACAAAAAAAAAATGTCATGATATATTTTATTATAGCGGAATATCTGTTACATATTTGTTATTACATAGTTATTTTAGAAATTTATGAATTTGTGTTAAAAACTATTACATTGATAAGAATATAATTACGTCCTGTTAAATAAAAAATAAAAATAAAATATTTATATGCAATGATTTTTTTTATAATAAAATAGCTATAATTACTATTTCTTATACAAAAATTTTTTGTTAAAAATATGTGTTTTATGAGTCGTCAGATTACACATGATAAAAAACTGAGTAACAAAGATCTCGTCTCACGTGTGTCGGTGCGCGTGCAGGCGCCAGGTGTGCGCGCGCAGGGCCGCGGTGGACGGGGCGCGGGGGGAGCTCACGTGTGTCGGTGCGCGTGCAGGCGCCAGGTGTGCGCGCGCAGGGCCGCGGTGGACGGGGCGCGGGGGGAGCTCACGTGTGTCGGTGCGCGTGCAGGCGCCAGGTGTGCGCGCGCAGGGCCGCGGGGGACGGGGCGCGGGGGGAGCTCACGTGTGTCGGTGCGCGTGCAGGCGCCAGGTGTGCGCGCGCAGGGCCGCGGGGGACGGGGCGCGGGGGGAGCTCACGTGTGTCGGTGCGCGTGCAGGCGCCAGGTGTGCGCGCGCAGGGCCGCGGGGGACGGGGCGCGGGGGGAGCTCACGTGTGTCGGTGCGCGTGCAGGCGCCAGGTGTGCGCGCGCAGGGCCGCGGTGGACGGGGCGCGGGGGGAGCTCACGTGTGTCGGTGCGCGTGCAGGCGCCAGGTGTGCGCGCGCAGGGCCGCGGGGGACGGGGCGCGGGGGGAGCTCACGTGTGTCGGTGCGCGTGCAGGCGCCAGGTGTGCGCGCGCAGGGCCGCGGTGGACGGGGCGCGGGGGGAGCTCACGTGTGTCGGTGCGCGTGCAGGCGCCAGGTGTGCGCGCGCAGGGCCGCGGGGGACGGGGCGCGGGGGGAGCTCACGTGTGTCGGTGCGCGTGCAGGCGCCAGGTGTGCGCGCGCAGGGCCGCGGGGGACGGGGCGCGGGGGGAGCTCACGTGTGTCGGTGCGCGTGCAGGCGCCAGGTGTGCGCGCGCAGGGCCGCGGTGGACGGGGCGCGGGGGGAGCTCACGTGTGTCGGTGCGCGTGCAGGCGCCAGGTGTGCGCGCGGGGGACGGGGCGCGGGGGGAGCTCACGTGTGTCGGTGCGCGTGCAGGCGCCAGGTGTGCGCGCGCAGGGCGTCGGCGCTGCAGTAGCGGCGGCGGCAGGCGGGCGCGGGGCAGGCGTGCGCGCGCGCAGCCCCGTGCGCCGCGGCGCCGTGCGCGCGCAGGGCCGCGGGGGACGGGGCGCGGGGGGAGCTCACGTGTGTCGGTGCGCGTGCAGGCGCCAGGTGTGCGCGCGCAGGGCGTCGGCGCTGCAGTAGCGGCGGCGGCAGGCGGGCGCGGGGCAGGCGTGCGCGCGCGCAGCCCCGTGCGCCGCGGCGCCGTGCGCGCGCAGGGCCGCGGGGGACGGGGCGCGGGGGGAGCTCACGTGTGTCGGTGCGCGTGCAGGCGCCAGGTGTGCGCGCGCAGGGCGTCGGCGCTGCAGTAGCGGCGGCGGCAGGCGGGCGCGGGGCAGGCGTGCGCGCGCGCAGCCCCGTGCGCCGCGGCGCCGTGCGCGCGCAGGGCCGCGGGGGACGGGGCGCGGGGGGAGCTCACGTGTGTCGGTGCGCGTGCAGGCGCCAGGTGTGCGCGCGCAGGGCGTCGGCGCTGCAGTAGCGGCGGCGGCAGGCGGGCGCGGGGCAGGCGTGCGCGCGCGCAGCCCCGTGCGCCGCGGCGCCGTGCGCGCGCAGGGCCGCGGGGGACGGGGCGCGGGGGGAGCTCACGTGTGTCGGTGCGCGTGCAGGCGCCAGGTGTGCGCGCGCAGGGCGTCGGCGCTGCAGTAGCGGCGGCGGCAGGCGGGCGCGGGGCAGGCGTGCGCGCGCGCAGCCCCGTGCGCCGCGGCGCCGTGCGCGCGCAGGGCCGCGGGGGACGGGGCGCGGGGGGAGCTCACGTGTGTCGGTGCGCGTGCAGGCGCCAGGTGTGCGCGCGCAGGGCGTCGGCGCTGCAGTAGCGGCGGCGGCAGGCGGGCGCGGGGCAGGCGTGCGCGCGCGCAGCCCCGTGCGCCGCGGCGCCGTGCGCGCGCAGGGCCGCGGGGGACGGGGCGCGGGGGGAGCTCACGTGTGTCGGTGCGCGTGCAGGCGCCAGGTGTGCGCGCGCAGGGCGTCGGCGCTGCAGTAGCGGCGGCGGCAGGCGGGCGCGGGGCAGGCGTGCGCGCGCGCAGCCCCGTGCGCCGCGGCGCCGTGCGCGCGCAGGGCCGCGGGGGACGGGGCGCGGGGGGAGCTCACGTGTGTCGGTGCGCGTGCAGGCGCCAGGTGTGCGCGCGCAGGGCGTCGGCGCTGCAGTAGCGGCGGCGGCAGGCGGGCGCGGGGCAGGCGTGCGCGCGCGCAGCCCCGTGCGCCGCGGCGCCGTGCGCGCGCAGGGCCGCGGGGGACGGGGCGCGGGGGGAGCTCACGTGTGTCGGTGCGCGTGCAGGCGCCAGGTGTGCGCGCGCAGGGCGTCGGCGCTGCAGTAGCGGCGGCGGCAGGCGGGCGCGGGGCAGGCGTGCGCGCGCGCAGCCCCGTGCGCCGCGGCGCCGTGCGCGCGCAGGGCCGCGGGGGACGGGAAGCGCAGCGCGCACGCGCCGCACGGATGTCTGCGGGATACTCATATTATAGAATGCAAAAGCACTCTGTTAGTTACTATTTCACGACTTAAGGGCTGAACGGATCTTAATGAAATTTGTCATGCACGTAGGCCATAATAAGGTACCACGCGGGCGAAACCGCGAGCGAAAGCTAGTTTTTAATAAAGTATTTATAAAATCTTACTTGTATGAAGAGGCGTCGCGATGTTTTTTAGCTTTCTTGAAATGAAGCCTTAGACTCTCCTGAAAATATACAATGTTAAAGATATTATTAAATTAGAAATTTGTTGGAACATAGGAAGATAAAGATATAAGTAGCTGCTTAGGTTTATTGTCATAATCCCCACTGAGCTGTCCCCTTTTTTTGTTTAATTTAGTACCTAGAGATCCATCAGTTATGCCGGCAAGAGATCCATCAGTTATGCCGGCAAGAGATCCATCAGTTATGCCCACAAGAGATCCATCAGTTATGCCGGCAAGAGATCCATCAGTTATGCCGACAAGAGATCCATCAGTTATGCCCACAAGAGATCCATCAGTTATGCCCACAAGAGATCCATCAGTTATGCCGACAAGAGATCCATCAGTTATGCCGGCAAGAGATCCATCAGTTATGCCCACAAGAGATCCATCAGTTATGCCGGCAAGAGATCCATCAGTTATGCCCACAAGAGATCCATCAGTTATGCCCACAAGAGATCCATCAGTTATGCCGACAAGAGATCCATCAGTTATGCCGACAAGAGATCCATCAGTTATGCCGACAAGAGATCCGTCAGTTATGCCCACAAGAGATCCATCAGTTATGCCGGCAAGAGATCCATCAGTTATGCCGACAAGAGATCCATCAGTCATGCCGACAAGAGATCCATCAGTTATGCCGACAAGAGATCCATCAGTTATGCCGACAAGAGATCCATCAGTTATGCCGACAAGAGATCCATCAGTCATGCCGACAAGAGATCCATCAGTTATGCCGACAAGAGTCAAACTCTTAAATTAAGAAGAAGATTCAGTACCTGGACGACCGAGCTTTGCTCGTTTTTTTGGGGTAAACGACGTTTTCTAAAAATTAAACCTAGCTAGATCGATTTATCGCCCCCGAAACCATCTGCATACTAAATTTCATGAAAATCGTTGGAGCCGTTTCCGATATAAGTATATATACACAAGAATTGCTCGTTAGGTATAAGATTAAAGCTCACGTTAGATTTGAACTGCGCGTCGCATTCCACGCAGTAATAGTCGCGCCTCTCGTGCACGCGCGTCATGTGGCGTCGCAACAGCGAGTGGTACACGAAACCGACGTCACATAGCGTGCACCGCAATCTTGAAGACTTGTCATGTCTCCTGAAACACGATCACGACCGTTATTACCACCATGAAAGAAGAAGAGAAGACAATGAAGAATGTTAACTAATTTTGAAACCGGCATACCCTAGAACCAAAAATTCGAAGGTATGTGTCATAGGTTAGTATTCTTATAAGCGGCGATGGGCTTGCAACCTGTCACGTACGGAATATTAGCTACTGTGCAAAATGTGGGCATGTACCAAATGTCATGTTTGGACTTGCCTCTGACTACCCCCTTTAGATATCCTCCAAGATCTAAGTAACTAAAGATATGAGGAGATATCTACCGAGCCTGGGGATTACAGTCGTGATCATATTTATATAATTTTGAATTCTCTATTTTTCTTTTTGTTTGTATTGAATAAACTCAAAACTACTGGTAAAATTTCAAAAAATATTTTACCATGCTACATCATTCCTGAGTAACAAAACTAGATAGATAGATAGATAGATAGCATTTATTGTTAATAAACATGACATTAAATGGTGGTTAGCGTCATATATCCTAAATTAGGTTTAACTAGACACTAGTGTTCTCTTAAGGCGCGGCAGCTAGCTAGTGGCCAGCGGCATACTGCCCGTTGCATGAAAAGCCTAAGTTTTATCCCTTCAAATTGTAATAATTTGAAATAATAATTTGTGTTTAATTTTAATAATAAAAATGAAACACATTTTATTTATAAGTAAACTAGTTGTCCCGCTCGCGACTTCGTTCACTTAAAGTATCTAAACTGAGTTTTAAACAAATCACACTAATAAAAAAATTCCATACATAACTTTGACCCCCCCCCCCCCTTTCACCCTTTTTAGAGGGTTATTTTGGAATATCCAAAAATACGTGTCCATTCATTTTGCATTTACAGTACACAAACAAAGTTTCACACCAATCGCACCACCCGTTAAAAAGTTCCCATACAAACATTGACCCCACATTTGACCCCTTTTTGAAGGTTATATTGAAAAATCCTGAAACACGTGTTCATTTATTTTGCATTTACAGTATACAAATAAAGTTTCAGACTAATCGCAACACCCGTTAAAAAGTTCCCATACAAACATTGACCCCACATTTGACCCCTTTTTGAAGGTTATATTGAAAAATCCTGAAACACGTGTTCATTCATTTTGCATTTACAGTGCACAAACAAAATTTCATGAAAATCGCTCCACGCGTTAAAAAGTTTCATACTAACGTTTTCACCCTTTTTCACCCCCTTAGAGGTGGAATTTCCAAAAATCCCGCCTTAGTGGGTGGTTTTGTTATAAAAGGAAACCACCTTCCAAATTTCAGCTTTCTAGCTTCAGCGGTTTCGGCTGGGCGATGATCAATCAGTCAATCAGTCAGTCAGGTCAAGCTCTTTTATAGATATAGATTATCTACCCGTTGGTGTAAAAAAAATATGGAAATGACCTCAACTTTAGAAGGAGAAGCAGATTTTGTTTATTTTTTGAGGTTTTTTCGAGAATTAATACTAAAGTTAGTACGACATTTAAACAAAATTTCAAACTCAGACTTTAGAGATAAAATATTGATTATTTTCAGTGACCTTTCAGTTATTTTCCACTACCTTTATTTACCGAGGGTAAAGCATCTGAAAAACAGCAAAACTCCGCGATCAGTTGACCACCGCGCCTTAAATAAATTTCAGACACGCTTAAAAAATAGCTATGTATATATTTAATACATAGTATAAAACAAAGTCGCTTCCCGCTGTCTGTCTGTCCCTATGTATGCTTAGATCTTTAAAACTACGCAACGGATTTTGATGGGGTTTTTAATAGATAAACTGATTCAGGAGGAAGGTTTATATGTATAATACATGCATAATATAGTCGAGAAACACTGATATGTTTCTAATGTGATGTAAATAAACACATTTTAGTATATTTAGTATCAGCATTGGACAGCAAGCCGGGGCGGGTCGCTAGTAGGCTATATTTTATGTAGGTACCTCGCGAGCAAAGCCGCGAGCGGAAGCTAGTAGGATATATGCCAGTGTAGAAGGTGTATACAGAATACTTACATAGTGTGTACTCGCAGCGAGTCGATACTCTTAAAAAGCTTGCCGCACTGCTCGCACGCGTGCGGCTCGCACTTCACGTGACTCTTCACGTGACGCTGCATCACCGTCCGCTTACTGCGAGTAATACATCATCCAAATCATCCGAGCAGATACATTATCATCATCTGACGAGATACATCATCCATCATGTACATCATCTGACTAGATATATCATTATGAAAATCATTAAACTAGATACATTATCATCAAAATCATCCGACTAGATACATCAACATCATCTGACGAGATACATCATACGTATTATCATCTGACTAGATACATTATCATTAAAATCATCCAAATAGATATATCATCTAACTAGATATATCATCATCAACATCATCAAACAAGATAATTATATCATCATCAAAATCATCTAACTATACAGGGTTATAGGTATCTAATCAATAACCTCTTAAAGGCGACTTGGGTAAATCAAGACTAACAACTTTTGTTCTCTGACTTTTGCCAAAACGTAATACATCATAGGTAAATACCTACCTATGTTTCATTTATTCGATTCTGACGTATGCGCAGTCAGCTGAGTCACGCTGAGTGCTACGACTTTTACGCAATCGCTCGGCCGAGTGTGCTACACACACAGCATGTACCGACTTGTCTTAATCTGTGACCGCCTAGAAAGAGCTAAGAAGATTAGAACTGGAAATTTGCCTATTTATTTTTTTGTATGGGAAAAAAAATCATTGAATTAGAAAAAATCGTAGAACAAAAGTTGTTAGTCTTGATTTACCCAAGTCGCCTTTTCAAGGTTATTGATTAGATACCTATAACCCTGTATACATTATTGTTATCAAAATCATCCAACTAGATATATCATCTGACTAGCTAGATATTATCATCATATCAATCATCTGACTAGATAAATTATCATCAAAGTCATCCGACTAGATACATAATCATCGAAATCATCTATCGGATACGACATCACAAAAATCATAAGAGTAATTTTAATCATGTCACTAATTCTTTGGAACCAGTGTGGTGAAAGGATAAATGTGCGCCTCAGAGGCTCCTTTAGCACAAACTTTCGCGTTTATAATATTATCTTAGTAGGATAGGATGTCATTAAGTATTTGTATTATTATTTTCTTTAGCTGATTTTGTATTTCTTATCTTTTTTGCCTGTGTGCGTTTTTTGAACAAATAAATTCTTATTCTTATTGTTATTCTTACTTCTTACTTAATTGAGAAGGGTATGTTAAGATGGTTTGGGCATGTAGAAAGGATGGATAAAGGAGATTGACGAAACAGTTGTATAAGGAGAGTGTGAATGGGACAGTTGGAAGGGGAAGACCTCGGCGTACGTAGCTCGAGCAAATTGGGGACATTTTAGAGAAAGGCCAGGTCCAGAGTACCCTACACCGACGCACGAAGAATGTAATGAGAGTGAATGAAGCAAGAGGTATGTCAGGATCGTAGCAAGTGGAGATCCGTGGTCTATGCCTACCCCGTTGGGAAACAGGAGGGATAATAAATAAATAAATAAATAAATAATGCTGGACAATCCACACAGCATCATCTAGCCCCAAAGTAAGCTACTCAAAGCTTGTGTTATGGGTACTAGATAACTGATATATTTAATACATTATATACATAGATAGATATTTTTTATTATACATAGAAAACACCCAGACCAACGGAACAAATTTCTGCATATCATACACAAATTTGTTCCGAGGCGGGAATTGAACCCGCAACCTCTTGCGTCGCAGGTGGACTCTCGCCCGCTGCGCCACAGAGGTCGTCGGATTATAAGTATGTAAGTATGTTATTCTTACTTGGTGTGGAAATGGCAGGAGTCGCAGGTGTAGGTGACCGCTTGCCGCGTGTGCGTGATGGCGTGGTGTTCCAACAGGTGCTGTCGGGAGAGGCGCACCACGCCGCACAACTTGCACTTGTATCTGGAATATATATACTGGCTTACACCCGCGACTTTCTCCGCGAAAATGTATTTTTTTTAACAGTTCACACAACACCCCCTAGCCTTAACTAAGCAAAGCTTGTACGCTGAGAACCAGATAGCTGATAGATTAATTATATACTAGTAAATACGTACATAGAACAAATAATAACATCCAAACACAGAACAAACATCTGCGTTCATCACACAATGCTAGTCCTGGGTGGGGATCGAACCCACAACCTGCAGCGCAGAAGGCAGAGCTACTACCAACTGAGCTGTGAGGCCAGTCTGTCTGTCACTAATAACTAATACTGGCTATCACCCGCGACTTTCTCCGCGATAATACATCAATAGTATCTGGATGACCGAGCTTTGCTGGATTTATTCGGTAAATCGTGTTTTTGTACAAGTTAAATTGAATTTTCAATTTTAAAAACCCCCGACTCAATTTTGCCCGCCAAATTGGACCGATTTCCAAGAAACATAGCTAAGAACACTCCCGACTAGTTCACCTTTCAAACAAAACACAAAACAAAATCAAAATCGGTTCATGCGTTCGGGAGCTACGATGCCACAGACAGACAGACACACAGACAGACAGACACGTCAAACTTATAACAACCCGTCGTATTTGCGTCGGGGGTTAAAAATTAATCCTAGCTAGATCGTTTTATCTAGAGCGCTGGTGGTGTAGTGGTAGCACCCCTGCCTCACGATCCGAAGGTCGTGGGTTCAAACCTGGTCGTGCACCTATGAGTTTTTCCACTCGAAAAATTTATGTGCGCAATGCCAGTGCTCTTAAACGGTGAAGGAAAACATCGTGAGGAAACCGGCATACCCTAGAACCAAAAATTCGAAGGTATGTGTCATAGGTTAGTATTCTTATAAGCGGCGATGGGCTTGCAACCTGTCACGTACGGAATACTAACTACTGTGCAAAATGTGGGCATGTACCAAATGTCATGTTTGGGCTTGCCTCTGACTACCCCCTTTAGATATCCTCAAAGATCTAAGTAACTAAAAATCTGAGGAGAGTTATCTACCGAGCCCGGGGATTACAGTCGTGATCATATTTATTTATTTTTATTTTTTAGATCGTTTTATCGTCCAATTAGTAGTTAGTAGTACCTTGTGGTGTGAGATTTGACGTGACCCCGCAAGGAGACCGCACTCCGACAATATTGAGAACACATCTCACATTGAAACGAGCCAATTTCCTGAAATAAAAAAAAAAGTCATCTATATCTATATAAGAGCTTAACCTGACTGACTGACTGACTGACTGACTGATTGATCATCGCCGAGCCGAAACCGCTGAAGATAGAAAGCTGAAATTTGGAAGGTGGCTTCCTTTTATAACAAAAGCACCCACTAAGGCGGGATTTTTGGAAATTCGTGATTTTCATGAAACTTTGTTTGTGCACTGTAAATGCAAAATAAATGGACACGTGTTTCAGGATTTTTCCATATAACCATTAAAAAGGGGTCAAATGTGGGGTCAATGTTTGTATGGGAACTTTTTAACGGGTGGTGCGATTGGTCTGAAACTTTGTTTGTGTACTGTAAATGCAAAATAAATGGACACGTGTTTCAGGAATTTTCAATATAACCTTCAAAAAGGGGTCACATGTGGGGTCAATGTTTGTATGAGATCTTTTTAATGGGTTGTGCGATTGGTCTGAAACATTGTTTTGCGTTTCAGGATTTTTCAATGTAACTCTATAAAAAGGGTTCAAAACGGGGGTCAATGTTTGTATGGGAACTTTTTAACGGGTGGTGCAATTAGTTTGAAACTTCGGTTGTGTACTGGTAAAATGAATCGACACGTGTTTCACGATTTTTCATTATAACCTTCAAAAAGTTGTCAAATGGGGGTAAATGTTTGTACGGGAAATTTTTGACGGGTGGTGCGATTGGTCTTAGGTATATATAAATACCCGTGCGAAGCCGGGGCGGACTACTAGTATATACATAAAATCACGCCTGTTTCCCGACGGGCTAGGCAGAGACCACGGATCTCCACTTGCTACGATCTTGACATATCTCTTGCTTCATTCACTCTCATCTATACTAATATTATAAAGAGGAAAGATTTGATTGTTTGTTTGTTTGTTTGAATTGAATAGGCTTCGAAACTACTGAACCGATTAGAAAAATTCTTTCACCAATGTGTAGAATAAACTTTCAGGATGAACATAGGCTATATTTTATGTAGGTACTTCGCGGGCGACGCCGCGTGCAGAAGCTAGTTATTTATAAATATTGTTTTTTAGTTTTTAATCTATACTAATATTATAAAGAGGAAAGTTTTGTATTTTTGTTTGTAACGTATAAACTCAAAAACTACTGGACCGATTACAAAAAATTTTGCACCATTAGAGTGCTACGTTATCCCTGAGTACAAAGGACATAGAGTCCCGGAGTAAAAATAGAGATACATTTGGCTATCTCCTAAAATATTACTTAACTAGCTGACCCGGCAGACTTCGTACTTATTTAGAAAACGTTTGTATGGGAAATAAAAAAGGGCTATTTTTAGGGCAGTTATTCGAATTTTTCTTACCTTTTAAACCGTCCCTAGACCTCCACGAACATTTCAAGACCAAGATAAGATAAATCCGTTTAGCCGTTCTCGAGTTTTAGCGAGACTAACGAACAGCAATTCATTTTTATATATATAGAAGAAGATTTTAAATGTACCCTTCGTGAAATAACTTATTAACAACCAATCTTTTATTGCTCCATCGTCATGCTATCAGCTTGAAAGACGAACTCTAAAATCAACGTTAAAAAAGTTTTAAAAGTAACGGTAAAATTTAAAATTGAGTTATGGCCCACACACATAACCCTCCTTCGCTTCGCAGTCGGGTAAAAGCGGTACCTTTGTATGTTTTTCCATGTGAGTTGTTAGAACATCTTGGAAGTTAAAACCTTTAACACATTTCTCACATTTGAACGGAGATTGAATGTACGCTTCTGATTTGGACCTTTCCTCCATTTCTTTTAAGACCTGTAACAAATAAAGGCCCTGTTGTGAACTGAAAGCAGCGATGAGCTTGCAACCCGTCACGTAACAAGTTCGACTTCGTACACATTTAAGTAATTCATTTTCAAATCTATACTAAGATTATAAACGTGAAAGTTTGTACATACATACATACATACATAAAATCACGCCTGTTTCCTGACGGGGTAGGCAGAGATCACGGATCTCCACTTGCTACGATCCTGACATACCTCTTGCTTCATTCACTCTCATTACATTCTTCATACATGCGTCGGTTTAGGGTACTCTGGACCTGGCCTTTCTCTAAAACGTCCCCAATTTGCTCGAGGTACGTACACCGAGGTCTTCCCATTTCAACTGTCCCATTCACACTCGCCTTATGCACCTGTTTCGTCAATCTCCTTTCATCCATCCTTTCTACATGCCCAAACCATCTTAGCATACCCTTCTCAATTTTCATCACTACGTGAAAGTTTGTTTTATACATGACTAGCTTTCGCCCACGACTTCGCTCGCGTGGCACCTTGAAAAACAAAAACAAATCTATCCCACGAGAACCGTACATTTTTCCGGGATATAAAGTAGCCTATGTGTTATTCCAGACCATAATCTATATCTGTGCCAAATTTCATCTAGATCCGTGCAGCCGTTTCAGCGTGAAAGAGTAACAAACATACATCCAGACATCCAAATATCCAGACATCCTAACATTCTTACAAACTATCGCTTTAATAATATTAGTAGGACTAGGTATTCAGTAACTTTAAACAATTTTATTACATTAATTTTTTTTTTTTTCTAAACATTTGTTTCTATTGACGACTTGACTATTTGACGACCTCAGTGGCGCAGCGGGTGAGAGTCCGCCTGCGACGCAAGAGGTTGCGGGTTCGATTCCCGCCTCGAAACAAATTTGTGTACGATCTGCAGAAATTTGTTCCGTTGGTCTGTGTGTTTTCTAGTATAATAAAAATATATCTATCTATGTATCTAATGTATTAAATATATCAGTTATCTATTACCCATAACTAACACAAGCTTTGAGTAGCTTACTTTGGGGCTAGATGATGCTGTGTGGACTGTCCAGTGTTATTAATTTATTTATTGTTTAAAAGGGAACGGACGAAAAAAGAGTGCATGCGGCGGAGATGCGAATGTTGAGATGGATGTGTGGAGTGACAAGGATGGATAAAATAAGGAATGAGTATATCAGAGGAAGTCTGAAAGTGGCACCAGTGACAGAAAAGATGAGGAGTAATAGGTTAGCGTGGTATGGACATGTTATGAGAAGAGATGAATGTCATGTGACAAGGAGAGTGTTAGGTGTGAATGTGGATGGATACAGGGGTAGAGGTAGGACGAAGAAAAGATGGATGGACTGTGTGAAAGATGACATGGGTAAGAAAGGAGTGAGTAATGAAATGACGAATGACAGAGAGAAATGGAAGAGGATCACGTGTTGTGCCGACCCCACATAACGTGGGATAAGGGCAGGAAGATGATGATGATGATTTATTGTTTAAATTTAATCATTAAAGAATACCGAAAGCTCACTGTATTTAGGATAAATGTAAATACTCTGTAGTAAGTATATAATAAGGTTTCTCAGTAAGTGATTTTGTTGTAAATCTTATCTATACTTCTATAATACTAATATTATAAAGAGGAAAGTTTTGTATTTTAGTTAGTAACGAATAAACTCAAAAACTACTGGACCGATTTCAAAAATTCTTTCGCCATTAGAATGCTACATTAGCCCCGAGTAACATAGGCTATATTTTATGTAGGTGCCTCGCGAGCAAAAGCTAGTGAGAAATAAATATAATCTTTAATTGTAAATAGAATAGGAATTTCTTAAATTCAATAAATAAATAAATAAATAATGCACACAGCATCATCTAGCCAATCACACAGCATCATCTAGCCCCAAAGTAAGCTACTCAAAGCTTGTGTTATGGGTACTAGATAACTGATATATTTAATACATTATATACATAGATAGATATTTTTTATTATACATAGAAAACACCCAGACCAACGGAACAAATTTCTGCATATCATACACAAATTTGTTCCGAGGCGGGAATTGAACCCGCAACCTCTTGCGTCGCAGGTGGACTCTCGCCCGCTGCGCCACTGAGGTCATCAATGTCGAAACAAACACCACCATGTTGTTATAATACAAACCTGTTCTTTGTTAAGCTTAATGACAATGTATTCGTCTGTTTCTTGGACCATTCTAGAAGTGAAGCCTTCTTTAAGCTCCTTCTTAGCCTTTTTACTCGATACATCTTGAAATTCAACTTCTGATTTAATTTCTTCGGTTGATGCCTGAAAAAAGAAGACTTTATGGTTTTTTTAAAGGTTTTGTTCCTTGACTGGGTTTCACAGCTCAGTCGGTAGTAGCTCTGCCTTCTGCGCTGCAGGTTGTGGGTTCAATCCCCCAGGACTGACATTTGTGTGATGAACTCAGATGTTTGTTCTGTGTCTGGGTGTTATTATGTATTCTATGTATGTATTTACAAAATAAAAATAAATAAATAAATAAATATGATCACGACTGTAATCCCCAGGCTCAGGAGATATCTCCTCAGATCTCTAGTTATTTAGATCTTTTGAGGATATCTAAAGAGGGTAGTCAGAGGCACGTCCAAACATGACATTTGGTACATGCCCACATTTTGCACAGTAGTTAGTATTCCGTACGTGACAGGTTGCAAGCCCATCGCCGCTTATAAGAATACTAACCTATGACACATACCTTCGAATTTTTGGTTCTAGGGTATACCGGTTTCCTCACGATGTTTTCCTTCACCGTTTAAGAGCACTGGCATTGCGCACATAAATTTTTCGAATGGAAAAACTCATTGGTGCACGACCAGGTTCGAACCCACGACCTTCGGATCGTGAGGCAGGGGTGCTACCACTACACCACCAGCGCTCTATTATTTACAATAAAGTATATAATTAATCTATCAGCTATCTTGGAGCTAGATGGCGTTGTATGAAATGTACACCAATATACTTACTGATAATTATATAAAACATATTTATATATTAGTAAAACTATGGCCTGCAACTTGTCATGTACGGAATAGTACTGTGTAAAATGTGGGCATGTCCCAAATATCATGTTTGGACATGCCTCTGACTACCTATTGATATCCTCAAAGATCTAAGTAACTAAAGATCTGAGGAGATATCTACCGAGACTGGGGATTACAGTCGTGATCATATTTTTTTTTTGTTGTTTTTTTCCGTTAGTTTTCTGATTCCCATAGCTTTGCTTAGTTTGGGGCTAGATGGCGTTGTGTGAAATGTGATATCGTGAGGAAACCAGCACATCCTAGAACCAAATGTTCTGGTTTTCAAAGCACACAAACGAAAATATTCAAAAACCCATAATTCTTTTTCTGTAAATTTTTCCGGTTTTTTGTACAACTATGCCAGCAAACAAGCATACGACCCATCTCATGGTAAGCTAGTTAATCTTTTAAACTTAGTTAATCTCACCATAATCTTTTTTTTCCTCTTCTTGCTCTTTCTTTCATTCTTACTGACAATAATGAGAGGCAGTTCATCATCATTATTGAACTCAGCACTGTCGAATCCATCATCATGCGTCAGTTTCACTTGTGAATCATTCACTAGCGAGTTATTCATTTGTGAGTCATTCACTTGCAAGTTATTCACAAACGAGTTATTCATTATTGAGTCATTCCCGTGCGGATTATTCACAAAAGAGGCATTTTCTTGCAGGTTATTCACTTGTGAGTTATTACTCTGACATTGGGCTTCTTTGATCTGAGTGTCATGGAGTGTATTTTCTGAGAAGTATTGAACGTCTGCTTTCGTTGTTATTAAGTTGTAACAATATGTCAGCTTTTTAATAGTGAAATCTTCGTTTGAGTTCTGTAAAGCAATATATTTCAATGTTTTAGTGGTATAGTATTAGTAATTCTGTTGTACGGAATAACTAAAAATGTTAAAATATGTACAAATTTATATATTTAGAGCCTTTTTAGATATGTTCTCAAAACTAACAACTGTGTAAAATGTGGGCATGTACCAAATGTCATGTTCGGACTTGCCTCTGACTATCCCCTTAGATATCCTTACAGTCGTGATCATATATTTATTTTTTTTATTTCTCAAAACGAATAGTCATCTTTTCAACATTTTTAAATCTAATTTTAATTAATTTTATTCTTTAAATAATTAATTTGATTTGTACTTGTACTGCTTGTAGTGGATACATTGGAGGGGCGTGCATTTTTAGACTGATCTACCTCTAGACAATTAAATGGTCATACCATCTGAACAGCATCCTTCAGCAAAGTCCTGGCTATCTGACATTGGCGCTTGAACTTCAAAAATCTCCGGAACACCCAACAGCATTCTCTGCAGATCATTTCTGCATCATTTTTTACCTGCAACTTCCTTTTAAAAGTACCAGGTATTGCTTGTGACTTTGTATACATTTAATTTATTAAAAAAAAAAATTAAATGTAGACAAAGTAGTGTGTTTTATTATTCAGCTATATTGGTTGATGACTTTGTTTTGAATATATTACTATATTATGTGATATATTATATACTAAATTGTGTTCTATATTATGTATTAAATTATATTAATACAATATTGAAAAATATTTACGCCAAAATTACATATTGCTGAGAAAACATTATGAGGAAGCTGGTATATGTATACCCTAGAATAAATTATTTGAAGGTGTGTGTCTTAGGGTTTGAAACCTGACACATACAGAATACTAATACTGCAAAATATGGGCTTGTGCCAAATATCATGTCTGACTATCTCTAGATATCCTCAAAGAGCTAAGTAACTAGAGATCTGAGGAGATATCTACTGAGCCTGGGGATTACAATCGTGAATGGTGTACTTATATCTGAGAAGTCCAAGCTTAGGTGGTGAAGGAAGTAGGTACTTACCGCAGTATTAGACTACTAGCAAGTTTGGAAAATAGTTTCAAAGCCACCGTTTACTTACCATTTTAAAGTCGGTCTTTTTTACAAACTTTTTATATTCAGTTTTATACTCAGAACTCATTGGATATAGGTCATTGGTGGTTTCTAGGCAAGTTACGCAAATACTTTCATAGTTAACAGGCACATTTATGCCTGTTTCATTCATTTTTATACGTAAAATTAAACGAAATCAATTAGATAGCAAACAGAATCTTAACAAAACAAAACATTCTGGTTTTTTTTTTTGTTCGCTCATCTGAGCAGGCTAATGAGGCTAAAGTCCTAGGACCATACCGCTTCAAAACAGTTTGGGTGGATGCCGGATGGAACTGTTCAGTTCAGTTCATCAGACTTCAGTTTTATTCAAGCACTAGCAAAAGGCGTTCAATCAAATCAATCAAGTTCGCGAGGTTTTTTCTTGTAGTTTTGTCCCTAAATTTTCACCACTATCTTTACTCCGAGTTTTTACCATTTTCACATGCCGTAAAGTACCTACTTTACTTTGTGCATGCTATGGCTTATATTTTGAATCTGTGATGTATCATGTTTATTATTTTGTCATTGTCATTGTCAAACTCAACTGTCTATCATAAATTTAATGGCGGCCGATTGCGCGTCCTTTTTTCACTTAGTTCTTCCCCCCCGCTCGCCGCAGTCCGTGCCTTGCCCGCCTCCATCAGTCGCGAATCGCGAAGCGAGAATTATTTGTACCACGATAAACCAAAATTTTGTAAAATATAAATCTTTCGCTATACGTTTGCGTGTTACAAATTGTGAATAAACAATGGCTGCAGTTCAGGGTCCGCCGGGAAGCAAACCTTGGGCCGGTCGGCCCGGCATCCAACATCAGATCAGCCAAAGCGGGCCGAATCTCACTCTGAATAGGTCAATAAACCTGTACCCGCTCACAAACTACACGTTCGGAACTAAAGAGCCGCTGTTCGAGAAAGATGCTTCGGTCCCGGCCAGGTTTCAGAGGATGAGGGAAGAGTTTACCAAGATTGGAATGAGAAGGTAAGGTTATGGTAACTGGTAAAGTGGGTTGACTTTACCTTGGAGCCACACGAATTTGAGGTTTCTGAGGGTTGGAATATGGTGGCTTTTCCTTACCCCCTGGTACCATATATTCCGCAAAGGATACGCGGAAGTAGTTAATTTTTTGACTGGTTTTCTTTATAAACGCAACGGAACGTATTTCTTAGTAAAATGGCGATACAAACAGTGATTTCTAGTGGAATAGAACTGTCTTAATTTCTCAAAAAGTATAGGTAAAAGGCGAAAACTATACATTTCCTCCATTTGTACCAAGGGTAGCCTTTCACTCCTACCACCCTTCCCACCCCTCAAAAAACCCCTATCAATGTGGCCTGTTTCTAAAGCAACCCATTTGTACTGTACACTTGCATAGTTAGTGCTATCTTTATTTCCTTGTCTATGTTTATGTTGGCCATGGCTCGGAAAGCTACGACCAACATGCAAAGCCGGCATCAGCAGCTGTAGCTAATGAGTAAGAGACGTGTGAGTTAGATAGGGGTTGATAGAGGGAGATGGAAAGAGACTTGTTGTGCCAACCACATGATAGTGTGGTTGGAGATGATTTTATAGACCATGGCTTAGTTATTAGGGTTTCATACCCAAAGGGTAAAACAGGACCCTATTATTAAGACTCTGCTGTCCATCCCTCTGTCACCAGGCTGTACCTCATGAACCGTCATAGTTAGTTGAAATTTTCACAGATGATGTATTTCTGTTGCTGCTATAACTACAAATACTAGAAAACAAAATAAAATAAATATTTAAGGGGCCTCCCATACAACAGACATTTTTTGCTGTTTTTTATAGTACTGAAACCTTTGTGTGCGAGTCCGACTTGCACTTGGCCGGTTTTGTTGATATTATGTGCATCAAGTCACAGTAAGGCATATAACCATTAGGTACTAAGGAGCATAAATAAATAAATAAATATTGGTGGACAGTTCACACAACGCCAACTAGTTCCAAACTAAGCATAGCTTGTACAATGGGAACTAAATAACTGATAGACTAATTATGAACTTTTTTTTTATTAATACATACATAAAATAGCATAGCTAATTTTTTTTTTCATAGCCTGTGTAGCGCTGTCACAGGTTGTCAGACAACCTAACAGCATTTTGTCCAGTCCGAAAAAAAAATAGCTAATTTGTTTTTATTTTGTCTCATTCAGATCGGTGGAAGGAGTACTCCTGGTACATGAGCACGGTCTGCCTCATGTGCTGCTCCTACAGCTTGGAACTGCCTTCTTCAAGCTGCCCGGCGGAGAGCTTAACCCAGGAGAGGTAACAGCTCGTTATCTACTTATTATTTAGTCGGTTTTTATTGATTTTCAAACCTGTGCAAATTTAAGTTTCTACTAATCTATACCAATATCTCTAGATCTGAAGGTCGTGGGTACAAACGTGGTCGCGCACCAATGAGTTTTTCTATTCGAAAAATTTATGTGTGCAATGCTAGTGCTCTTAAGGCCCAGCATTTGGAAAATTGCATGTATTGCAACCCTAATCATTCTATTACCGCTTAATAGATTACATTGAAATTGAACTACACGATACTCAAGGATACATACATACATACATACATAAAATCACGCCTGTTTCCCAACGGGGTAGGCAGAGACCACGGATCTCCACTTGCTACGATCCTGACATACTTCTTTTGCTTCATTCACTCTCATTACATTCTTCATACATGCGCGTCGGTTAAGGGTACTCTGGACCTGGCCTTTCTCTAGTACGTCCCCAATTTGATCGAGGTACGTACGCCGTGGTCTTCCCCTTCCAACTGTTCCATTCACACTCTCCTTATACAACTGTTTCGTCATTCTCCTTTCATCCATCCTTTCTACATGCCCAAACCATCTTAGCATACCCTTCTCAATTTTCATCACTACGTCTTCTTTCACTCCACAACGTTCTCTTATCACACTGTTCTTTACTCTATCATTCAAAGTTAAGCCACACATACTTCTCAAAGCTCTCATTTCCACTGCATTTATTCTACTCTGATGCTTCTTCTGCCATACCCAACTTTCGCTACCATACATCAATGTCGGCACTAACACTCCACCGTGCACAGCCAGTCGTGCCTTTTTGGACACGATCCGACTGCTCATAAATGTGTGAAGTGCCCCTTACTCAAGTACCCCTTAAGTACTCAAGGATATAAGTGATAAATCAACCGTAGCTAAAACATGAATTAGTTAGAAAACCTTGATTAAAAATCTTGTCAAAAACACCTCTGAAAATTCAGAAATTCCCAAATTTATCCAGATCAGTAAGGTATTTTGAATTTCTATTTCACATGAATGTAAATCAGTTAATTTTAAACAAATCAACCCAGCCCTTTTTTTGAAATAAGCTATTTACTTGAACATATTTATGTTTTTTATAAATTGTCGCTTTCGTTATGTAATTCAGAGCAGCCATATTATCATGTCTCACTCTACGTACTTGACATTTGGGTATTTCACTTCGTGCTATGTCTGATTCCGCGGAGATCCGCGTTGCTATACGGACCTATGTCGCTTTTTTTGTAACTTTTACGTAAGGAATAGTGTGACGAGTGTTCTGGGCCTTAAACGGTGAAGGAAAACACCCTAGAACCAAAAGTTCGAAGGTGTGTGTCATAGGTTAGTATTCTTATAAGTGGCGATGGGCTTGTAGCCTGTCACATACAGAATAATAACTTCTGAAAAATGTGTGCATGTACCAATGTCATGTTCGGATGTGCTTCTGACTACCCTCTTTAGATATCCTCAAAGATCGAAGTTTCTAGAGGTCTGAGGAGATATCTAATCTACGGAACCTGGGGATTACACTTGTGGTCATGTTTGTTTTAGAAAATCAACTTGGACCCTCTATTAAAAATACCGGCCATATTCTTCACTATCTCCAGCAAGGTTTATGAAACTAGCCATAAACCAAGAATTGAATTGAATTGTTTTGGGGTAAAATGAGGTTTGCAGATTATAATAATGCCTCACCTCTTGTAGATGAGTTTCCTGTCTCCGCATTAAAACATGCAACTCTTCAATTATACATGTTTTTTTATGAAAATGTGTAATTCCAGGATGAAATTGATGGACTGAAGCGGCTACTGACTGAAACCCTCGGCAGGCAGGACGGAGTCAAGCAAGAATGGCTCATTGAAGACACAATAGGTAATTATAATAATTTTTATTTATTTATCTTATACCTTTAAATGAGTAATTCTTGTATATGTATACATTATGTAATCTGAATCTCGGAAACGGCTCCAACGAATTTTATGAAATTTAGTATGCAGGGGGTTTCGGGGGTGATAAATCGATTTAGCTAGATTTCATTTTTAGAAAACGTCGTTCACGGAAAAAAGTTATCGTTATCTGGTTAATAGCACATAAGCTACTTTTTATCTCGGAAAAATATACGGTTCCCGCGGGATAGATTCGATTTACAAGATACAGTGTACCAAGGAGGCGGGCGAAAGCTAGTTATGTAAACAAAGTAGTGTTAAATACAATAATTCGAGAATGGCTATACCGATTTTCATGGTGTTTGGTTAATTGTTGGATTCGATTTGGATTTTCTGCTTGCAAGAATACTAACCACATAACGATAACTTTTTTTTCAAGGTACCACGCGGGCGAAGCTAGTTTGTAATATTAGGATTACTTTACTATACACCGTGAAATTTTAATGGTTGTTTTCCCGCAGTGAAATGGTTTGGTCTTGGTAATACAATCGTTGTATAAACAAATTAAATATTAGAAACAAAAAAAAAATTTGAAAATTTAATTCGAAAGCGACCACGAACCAATAGTAATTCATCCCGATACCTACGCGAAGGCGGCCGGCGGCGCGTGCGATTCGAATAGTACCTACAAGTTACGTCTAATGTTACTATCGATCCTCACGTTTTCGAGTTGATGAATATTTTTTAAATATTTTAAAACAAAAACATCTTTATTTGTTTACTTACTTTTACTCTATGTTTCGAAAGTACTCCTTATAGCAAGTTGTTCTGCCGCGGGAAAACAACCATTAAAATTTCACGATAGATGAAATAAACACTTATTCTTTTGACGACCTCAGTGGCGCAGCGGGCGAGAGTCCGCCTGCGACGCTAGAGGTTGCGGGTTCGATTCCCGCCGCGGAACAAATTTGTGAACGATCTGCAGAAATTTGTTCCGTTGGTCTGGGTGTTTTCTATGTATAATAAAAATATCTATCTACATATATAATGTAAGTATTAAATATATCAGTTATCTAGTACCCATAACACAAGCTTTGAGTGGCTTACTTTGGGGATGCTGCGTGGATTGTCCAGCATTATTTATTTATTTATTTATTCCAGGTAACTGGTGGAGACCCAACTTTGAGCCCCCGCAGTACCCTTACATTCCACCCCACATCACCAAGCCAAAGGAGCACAAGAGACTCTTCCTGGTCCAACTCCAAGACAGAGCCCTGTTCGCAGTTCCCAAGAATTACAAGCTGGTGGCAGCACCATTGTTCGAACTATATGACAATGCTCAGGGCTACGGTCCGATCATATCTTCACTGTCTCAAAGCCTTTGTAGGTTTCACTTTGTATACATGTAAGGTAAAATGTGTATGCAAGTTTTACTTTGTATACATGTAAGGTAAAATATGTATGCAAGTTTTACTTTGTATACAAGGTAAAATATGTATGCAAGTTTTATTTTGTATACATGTAAGGTAAAACGTGTATTCTAGTTTTACTTTGTATACAAGTAAGGTAAAATATGTATGCAAGTTTTACTTTGTACACAATATGTAGAGAAAAACGTGTGTACAAGTTTTACTTCGTATACAATACCTTAGGTAGAGAAAACATTGTACA
Source organism: Cosmorhoe ocellata (assembly GCA_963675405.1). NCBI lineage: Eukaryota > Metazoa > Arthropoda > Insecta > Lepidoptera > Geometridae > Cosmorhoe > Cosmorhoe ocellata. Next base: position 4,268,892 of record OY776273.1, read on the forward strand.
AGTTTTACTTTGTATACAAGTAAGGTGAAACATGTATACAAGTTTACTTTGAATACAATACTGTAGAGTAAAACATATTATGTACAAGTTTTATTTTGTATACAAGTAAGGTAAAACATGAATACAAGTTTTACTCTGTATACAAAGTGAGGGTGGTACTATAAAATTTTACTTGTTATATCTCATAATAGACAGAGACACCTACACAATAATAAACTTGACCAATATTTTTATAGAATACTTGATTAAATATTTCGTTATGGGAATTGTTTTCCATAACCAATGGTTTTAGTAATTGTTGGTTATGTTGACTTTAGCAAAACACAAATAATATTACTTTAATAATACTAAACAGTCAATAGTTAAAGTGTAGGTTTAGAGTAATTGTGTTCATAGTTGAATATTATTGAAAGTTTAAACTCACACGCATTGTAGACTCTTGACAAAACTAAGCTTAAAGTACAAAAATCTTGTACACATTGACAGACTGTATAACGTCATGAAAATTTGGTACCTTCTCCAACATGAGCACCGTAGACAGCCGTAGACAGCTGTAGACAGCCGTAGACAGCTGTAGACAGTCTTAGACAGCTGTATACAGTCGTAGGCAGCTGTAGACAGCCGTAGATAGCTGTAGACAGTCGTAGACAGCTTTAGACAGCCGTAGACAGTCGTAGACAGCTGTAGACAGTCGTAGACAGCTGTAGACAGCCGTAGGCAGGTCTTCACGGAAGAGAAGACAAAGTGACATTTTCGTTTGGTTAAGTGCTAGTTTCACCATGCTCTTATATAAACTAACAGCTTGTTAGCCTTTAAACGCCTGTTAAGTGGTTTTATGTTACACTATTGACAAATGTTTCGTAAAATGAATTGACGTAAAATATATAACGATACTTTAACATTCTTGTTAATTTTAATGATCAGGTAATGCTTTGTTAACAAAAGCTTGGTGAAATTGGACCTGAATCACAAATTAATGTTACTTTGGTGGTAATTATTTCGACATAATTTTAAATATCGAAATCCATAGTTCGAATTTCAAAACATTGTGTAATGTTGCTAGATCTAAGTATATTGACTAAAGTGTGTGATTGAACCGGCTGTTTCATTTGTACCTGAAGAAAGAAGATTGTTCTAGAATAAGTTTAGTTTTAAATAGAAATTAATATTTGCCTTGTGTATGGCAACACTTTTAACAAGAAAAAAAGTAGGTAATAGTGAAATAGAAATGAATATTTGCCTTTGTATGGCAACACTTTTAACAAGAAAAAAAAGGTTATATTGAAAAAGTAATGAGAATGCCAAAAAGATTGGTATCCAGAATCCAGGCCTAATAAAAAAAAAACTTTAAATTGTTGTTCCAATACAATATTTTAAAGTACCTAGTTAACTATAAAAATGGTAAGTAGGTACCTATTGATTCTGTTGTATATTCAGACTAGTTAAAATTTCGTAAAATAGGTACGAAAGATCTTATTTTGTTCATACCATAGACTGAATTCACGTAACAGAGGGTCTACCATGAGTTTTCACAATGTACACTCGCTAACGACTGTAGTTAAAAAAATGTATGAAAACTTTGTACAGCGCCTCTAGCGGATAGTTGGGTACTAAAACCTCACGTAGTTAACTATCCTACGTCACAGTACTACAGCGACTGTAGTTTGCGCTTCATTCATTTGCTTAGAATTTGGTACCATGAGTAACAATTTTGACAGATGTCATAGTAACGTACTATTACTACTGTAGTAACGTCAGCCGATCTCAATGTGACAACTCATGGTAAACGTACAGATACCTATTTTTTGCAACGTGATCTATCTACTAATGTAAAACAAAGTCGCTCCCCGCTGTCTGTCTGTCCCTATGTATGCTTAGATCTTCAAAACTACGCAGCGGATTTTGATGCGGTTTTATTTAATAGATAGAGTGATTCAGGAGGAAGGTTTATATGTATAATACATGCATAATATAGTAGAGAAACACTGATAATTTTACAGGTTTATAAGTGATGTCGTAAATAAACACATTTTAGTATATGTATCAGCATTGCACCCGTGCAAAGCCGGGGCGGGTCGCTAGTTTCTAAAATAAAACAAAATTAAAATTACCTATATTATATTATCAGTCTATAACAAATATGTACTTACTTATGTACTATTTTATTATCTAAATTAAGTCTAGAGAGAAACTAGAGGCTGACATCGATTAGAGTGTCGTAACCAATTAGCATTAGGGGCTGGTTAAATCCAGAGCTAAATGAGTGATTCTAATAGAATCGAAGAACGTAGCTAGAGATTCAAGTGCCCAATTTAAAATAACACCCATGTTTTGGTAGCAAAATCACTGGAAATTATTACTTTAGAGTGTAGTCACAGACTTGAAAGTGTCGGAAAAATTCCGGCTGAAATGTTCGGATCTTATGACTTGAAAATATTCCGTACTATGATTTGTTTACACCCTAATGATACTTTATTCATGTTATTTTTCTGTAGTAAGTAGGGAGAGGCGGGGTATCATCGTCCTCTGAGCGAGGGCTTCTTCAATGGTTGTAATATCGTGTTCATCACCACTGACGCTGCGTTCACTTTACTGCATCTGTAACGAACAAGCACCAAAATTAATATGAAGGTGTAAAAAACATGGAAAATGTTTATTGATCAAATGTCACAAAAAATGTATATTTCTAATAAGACAATCAAAAGTCTTGATAAATTGTTAGAATTTTTGTCTTAAAATTTATACTTACAGTATTATTTATAAAATGACTGAATAATGTGCTCAATTAATTTTATTATAATTATCTGTGATATAATATAATAATATATTATATAAATATTAAAGAGGGAGATGGAAGAAGATAACATGTTGTGCCGACCCCACATAACGTGGGAAAAAGGGCAGGAAGATGATGATAATATCTGTGATATATCTACTAATTGTTCTATCATGCTTAAAAATTATAGCAAAATGAGTGAATTATTTATCGATTGTATGAAAATTGTACGTAATCACTTTGTCTTATGTCAAAATCAAGTTGAAGCAAGTTTAGTTAATCGATTAATCGAAATTATCAAATATTTGTATTGTTTTTGGATCTATTGATATCCTACATAAACCTTTTAATTGTTAATTTTAGCTAGCTGCTGTAAATGGTCCAACACGTTGAACGAACAATGTTAAATTATCATTGAAACAATTTTACTCTTAATCTTTGTAGTCTTGTATATCAAATCGTTATTAAATAAAATGGTTATTTAATATATCAAATAGATTACGAAAATTAAATCAACGGACAGATGGAACTTACCGAGGGAACATATCGTTACATTTGAGTTCTGTCCACCCCGTCAGTGCCTCGTATAGCATCGTGTCCAGAGCGCGCTCGGCGGATAAGTCCCCACCTAGCATACGCAATGCCATGCTAGAACAATGAACCACAGTCGTAAATTATTGACCTAAAAACTTTTCCGTTATGAATCTACGCTGGTCTAGAGGAGTCTCTCTGACTACCCTCCTTTAATCCCAAAGATCGAAGTAACTTTTAAAGAAAAAACCCTGCTTTAATCTCTAAATTACGGCTCTTCACAGTAATGTTAAGTTCGCTTTGCTCCCCAAGACTGCAATCGGAAATCTTCATAGATTTAAAAGTCGCTTCGCTCGCTGAATATTTGTTTATTCGATATAGCGGTTTCTTGTGTTCATAGTTCCATACCCATTGATCCTCGCCATGGTACCGAACGGTGGGTTCAGCATCGCCGTCGCCGCCAAATTCCGACAGTACAGCAGCCACACGCAGTCTAGCTCCGTGTACGTCCCGTTGACAGTGACAGTTGAACTGTCATCGTGGAATGACGTCTCGAGGTGGTTGAGCGCGTGCGTGTTGTCATCTATACGGCGTGTGATTTGATTTTGAATATTCACTGGTTCGCGGTTCGACAGTTGGGATAGGATGTTTCTGCAAAAATAAAGATATCTAGCTATAATCTTATATATATATATAAAATGAATTGCTGTTCGTTAGTCTCGCTAAAACTCTAGAACGGCTAAACCGATTTATCTTATCTTGGTCTTGAAATGTTCGTGGAGGTCTAGGGAAGGTTTAAAAGGTAAGAAAAATTCGAATAACTGCCGGGAAAACCCTAAAAATAGCCCTTTTCTATTTCCCATACAAACGTTTTCTAAATAAAATAGGCGATACGAAGTTTGCCGGGACAGCTAGTATATATATATATATATGATCACGACTATAATCCCCAGGCTCGGTAGATATCTCCTCAGATCTTTAGTTACTTAGATCTTTGAGGATATCTAAAGAGGGTAGTCAGAGGCAAGTCCAAACATGACATTTGGTACATGCCCACATTTTGCACAGTAGTTAGTATTCCGTACGTGACAGGTTGCAAGCCCATCGCCGCTTATAAGAATACTAACCTATGACACATACCTACCTATAATATAAAAATATAAATAAATTGTTAGTTTCCAAAAATAGAAAGTTACATAATATAGAATCACGCCAGTTTCCCCACGGGGTAGGCAGAGACTACGGATCTCAAGTTTCAAAAAAACTACAGTTTTTGAAAATAGCTTCTTAAAGCCGCCATATTAGATTAGTTGACATTTTGTATAGCCTATGTTACTCTTGTAATCTAGACGAATCAAACGACACTTCATTTATCAAAATCTGTCCAACCGTTTGAGCTACAGCGACAGCCAAATAAAGTCACGTACATACATCCCAAACACTACCCTACCCTACCTTACCCTCTCAGTCAGATGAAAACACTGAGTTCCATTGGCTGTCAGTGTAAACTTAAGAATGTTGATATGACTCAGTGTTACCAGATGAGACAAATTATTTTACAGTGTTTGGTGCTCAAAATTACAGTGTTTGATACAAAATTTCAGTAAAAGTAAAAAAAATACAGTTAGGCAAGAATTGATTTTTGCCCGTTGAAAAATTACAGTGTTCCCATACACTGTAGTTTATTTAGTATTACAGTGTACAGTGGATCGTGTGAAAATACAGTAGATCTGCTGTAATTACAGTGTATCTGGACACACTGATATGACTTGTTACTCTATATTATATACCTTGCATTTTTGTACGCTCGTCCAAGGTGTATGGCGGCGCGGGCGGCGCTCATCCCCACTTCGAGAACGTTCTCGAACAGTTTCTTGCCGAGGTCGTACTCCTCGATGTCTTGGCGGAGTCCCTGTCGCTTCCTAAACGAAATGCAGATTCGTAGGTTCAACTCATCTAAACAGTTTTAAGCTGCGAAGGTTGAACCAGAAAGGTAACAATGTACCTACCTAAATTTTCAATCAAGTGTGCGAAGGCTAAAAACTTTTTTTTAAATAAACTTATTTTAAACTAGCTTCCGTTCGCGGCGTCGCCCGCGAAGTACCTACGTAAAATATAGCCTATGTTCATCCTGAAAGTTCATTCTACACATTGGTGAAAGAATTTTTGAAATCGGTGCAGTAGTTTCGGAGCCTATTCAATGCAAACAAACAAACAATCAAATCTTTCCTCTTTATAATATTAGTATAGATATCCTCAAAAATCTAAGCAATCTGAGGATAGTCGGAGATTCGTTCAAAAATTTTTGGCACGTGCCCATGTTTTGCACAGTAGGTACCTAGTTGTTATTTCGTACGTGATGGGTTACAAGCCCAGCTTTATAATCACTGATTCATTACGTAAAAATGCATATAATTTTAATTCAAACAATACAAAAATGTTAAAAGTTTTAATTAACATTTTGAAGGTGAACCTAGAATAGGTGTATCAATTTTAGTGTAACTACTATTGTCTCTAGTTCACCCTACACAAATTTAAAGTAAAAAATATTATAATATCCCACTTAAGGTCATATAGTCAAAAAAAGTTAGAAAAAATGCGTCACTAGCATTAAAGTAGCCTCTAAGGAGCACGATAGCAGTCTCTAAGGCGCACGAAAAGTCTCTGATACGCACGAAAGGAGCCTATAAGACACACCAAAGCAGTCTCAGGCGCACGAAATCAGCCTCTGAGGCGCACAAAAGCTGCCTCTGAGGCGTACTTTTTATTTTTTATCTTTTCATCATACTAGCGTAAAAGAACTTACGAAATCACGTTGTGCAGAACCTCCTTCTGCTTCGCCTCCACCTTGGCCGGGTCCATGAAGAGAGCGTTGAAGGCAAATAAGAAGCCTTCGGAGCGCACGAAAGCTGTCTCTAAGGCGCACAAAGAAGCCTCTGAGGCGCACGAAAAGAGCCTCTGAGGCACACTAAAGAAGCTTCTGAGGCGTATTTCAATCTTTAACTTACGAAATCACGTTGTGCAGAACCTCCTTCTGCTTCGCCTCCACCTTGGCCGGGTCCATGAAGAGAGCGTTGAAGGCAAATAAGAAGCCTTCGGAGCGCACGAAAGCTGTCTCTAAGGCGCACAAAGAAGCCTCTGAGGCGCACGAAAAGAGCCTCTGAGGCACACTAAAGAAGCTTCTGAGGCGTACTTCAATCTTTAACTTACGAAATCACGTTGTGCAGAACCTCCTTCTGCTTCGCCTCCACCTTGGCCGGGTCCATGAAGAGAGCGTTGAAAGCGAACACGTCTGGGTCTTTCAGCATTTTGGTGCGAGCTGCCTCCTATAGTAATAAATAAATGTTGTGCGGGTAACACATAATTATAGTAATACATAATTAAATTATTCTAAACTAGCTTCCGCCCACGGCTTCTCCCGCGTGTTACCTTAAAAAACATAAACGAATCTATCCCGCGGGAACCGTAGGTAGGTACATTTTTTCGTAATAAATAGTAGGTACGCTATGTGTTATACCAGTAATCTATCTCTGTGCCAGTATTCATCAAAAGCCATTCAGTAGTTTTTGCGTGAAAGAGTAACAAACATACGTAGGTACATTCTTACAAACTTTCGCGTTTATAATTAGTAGGATATTTGGTGGACGGCCCTTTCTACTCAACTGTTACGTCATTGTTCTCACTTTCGTCTTTGTTAATTTTTTCGTGAAATAACTTATTATTAACCAATCTTTCAAACCAATCCGCCAGGACCATTAACATCTGTACTAACATTCACAGTTTAACAATAAAATTATTCTTATTCTTATTCTATTCTTTTATTGCTCCATCTTCATGCTATCAGCTTGAAAGACGGGTTCTAAAATCAGGTAAAAAAGTTTTGGAAATAACGATAAAATATGAAATTAAGTAACCTAAAAGGTCCGAACCATTAATCATCACGATACGACGTCCGTCGTGATATTTTTACGACGCGCGTCGTAGATATTCCAGACGACGCCGCAACGTATCACGATGCGGCGCCGTAGGTATTATGTTATAACCATCGAGATAAATAAAGTAGGTTAGGTACCTACATATAAATCTTTGGTTATAGGTAGGTACAGTCATCGTCAAATTGATAAGAGCGTTAGAGTAGTCAAAATGATCTGAAAAACATAAAAGCAATTTCATATAGGTACCTACGCAGTTCGAATCATCATATTGTTGCAAACACCTAAGGTGTTCAAAATATCTTACTACTCATTGTTTCATATTTATATGAGCAGTCAGGGTGTTCAAAATTATCTTAGTAAACAAAGCTCTCAAATATATATGAATTCTGTTATTATTGTAATTTTTTAAAGGTTCATATTTTATGCACAAATAACTTTAAGAGCTTTGTTTACTAAGATAATTTTGAACACCCTGACTGCTCATATAAATATGAAACAATGAGTACCTAGTAAGATATTTTGAACACCTTAGGTGTTTGCAACAATATGATGATTCGAACTGCGTATATCAAATTGCTTTTATGTTTTTCAGATCATTTTGACTACTCTAGACTAGGCTCATATCTATTTGACGCTGACTGTAAAGCGTTAAACATACGGTCGGACTCGTCCATAAGCCGCGTCCGATGGATGCGGCTTATAGTGTGCAAGGGTGTTCGGACGATTTTGGCCACGCCTATTCCATAGACAACTATTACACTAAACATAGACCAGTGTTGCCAGAAGATTACTTTTATTACCAAGCAAAAATCGAAAATATTACTAAATTATTCATATTTCTGTAAGTTCATCTATCTATCGGCTGGTAGCACTGGTGTAGACGAAGAAACATGTCGAGTAGTGTAAGTGTGAGTGTCGAGTAGTATTATTTTAAGTTCCATAGACAATAATTTTTCAAGGGTCTGAATCCAACACTGCTGGCAACACTGTCCGCGGACGATTCCAGATTGTCGTCGGACGTCTGAACGCTCAAGGTCAGCCAAGGGCACGACTTACGACTTCGTCCGATAGTGTGCAAGGCTCAGTGAAATTTCATTGTCCAGATACCTCTCGGACTCGTCCATAAGTCGCGGCTTATAAGCCGCGACTTATAGTATGTTTACCACTTAAGTATAACGTTACCTGATTTTCCCAAGCCATCAATTGAATATTATGCAGCAACATTATATCTAATGTCAAAATGCCAAACGACAATAAATCTGTGCTGTTAGTCAATATAACTTTTCGACCACTGTTTCCACTGGTGTAGCTATCACCAAAATACATATCCCTTAGTTTATTCATAACAATAGACACATTTCCTTCAAGCAAACTATCATTCAGCGCACGCAATAATTGACTAAACTCAGTTTTGGTGTTAGATTTTGTTGTATTAGCTTTATCGAAATCTGCATCTTTGGTTATCCAATCGTGAAGTTCTTGAACCTTTTCTATAAGATAACTTGTCATAGTGTTACTTTGCATGTAATCATCGTATAGGTTTTCATCGTTGTAATATTCCTCGTAATCCTTATTGTTGAGATTGTTGATGTAAGACTCTGGGAGTTTAATTTCTGTCGCTTGCACTATAGGTTTGAATTCTGGTAATTCTTCTAACATTTTGCTGGCTTTGTTTATGGGAATTGGGGGGAAATCGGTGTATTTTAAGCTATCCGGAGGCTTCGCTTTGTCTTTCTTCTCTATTTTGCGTTCTGTATGATGAATTGGCTCGTGGATTGGATGGATTTGTGGTTTGGCTAGTAGATCTTTGTTCCTATCTCGGTTTGCAACTATGTTTTTGAATAGGGATAGTTTTTCTAGTATCGCTATGTTTGCTATGTCGTTGTCGATTTCTTCTGAAGATGGCTCTTCGATGAAAGGTTCTGGTGGGTCGATTGGCTGTGGTTTTGCGTAAATTGGTTCCTGAAATAAAGGTTTGGTATTCATTAGTACCTATGTTTGATGATTTCTTTCAGTTACGTGCTAATTAAGTATGACGTAATACTAGCTAATGTGTGGGTATTGTGTCAAAAATAATGTTCGGACGTGCCTCTGACTAATCACATTTAATTATCCTCAAAGAGCATGTCCAAACATGGCACAATTGCCCACTTTTTCACAGTGACTTTTGTACAGAGAGAAATATAATATGGGTGTCTTCAAATCAAGGGTCAATAGGTTTCTTCTAGGTAAGCGTTCCATCTTATACCTACCTCACTGATGCTTAACATCATCAAACGCGAACCTATTCAATTTAATATAAAAAAATATATTTTTGCATTCCATACCTGTCTTCGCCGCAAGAATACTGATAAAACACCTTCGAGATGCAAGAAAATAGGTGTTTTATATACTCACGGCTTGTTCAGTGAACAGTTCTCTGGTGGTGTACCGCTCCTCGGCTCCCCACTTGGTGATGGCGACGGTGGCGAGCACCAGAGCGGCACACACCGCGAAACAAGACGCACTCGCTATGATCCACACTTTAAGCGGTACCTGGAAGAAAAAATTACCATACCTAAGGGCACGAGTTGGCAGAGGGCGACACGTCGTCCGCCGCTGCCTAAGTCAAGATACCAATTACAAATTACTTTGAACTATATAGGTTCTACGAGTAAATGGGATTAATTATTACATTAGGTTCTAATTTCTAACGGTCTGTTTCTATAATCTATCTATCTGTGGTTTTTGGATTTTGGACAAGGACTTTCTATCTGCTAGAAAGTCCTTGATTTTGGATAGGTAGGTATTTGATATTCCAAAAACCGTAAATAAATAAAATTTAAAAACCGGCCGTAGGATTTTAATTCCGGTTTCCTCACGATTTTTATCTTCAGTTTGAGAGTATTGGTACAAAGAATCTTTTGGGGCATGATTGGACGCATCTGAAGCTATACCTATAAAATGCTGTTATTTCCAAAATTCTGTTTTAGGGTGCTCTATAAATATACCTAGCTTATTTAATTGCTCCATATACAGGGTGTCCCAAAAAGTAGTGTCAAGCGAAAGTCCAGAGATAGAACACCTCTTGGGGTACCCGAATCACCCCCATGTATGTTCCGCGATTTTCTATAGTTTTCGAGTTATGAATTTTTTTCCGAATTTTTGAAAATTTACGACTTGAACAATTTAAAACATTCTTACAAAAAAAGTAGAAAACTTTCTAGACATTTTTTTTTGCTACTGAATTGTTATGAGTTGTTCTTTTATGCATAAAATAATCAGCTACGTGACTTTGATGAAAACTATGAAAATGTTGGGGTAAAGTCAAATAATTACATTCGGTGAATTATGACTAAAATTTTCAACTTCAAATTAAAAATCTTAAAAAGTGATTTCATGGTTCCTAAATAAGTCTAAAAAATTCTCCAGACTCTCAGCGTTCATAATCATTAAAATAAAGTAGTACTTAATAGGCTACTTTTGCTAAAATCGACCTTCAAAGACGGTGAGGTGGAAATTTTTTAAAATTAGCAACCTGATTAATAAATAGATTTTGGCCATTTTATCATTCCTAAGCTTAATTTGTTTGTTAACTAACCAAAAATGACTGCAGGAAAGTAAGATTTCATTAATATTTGAAGGTTTTATTTATTTAGTTTAGCTAAATTTGTGAAATAAAACAACTAGTAAAATTTTTAATTTTTTACAAAAAGTCTTCAAAATGTCAACCTTCTTAGTCAATACAAATTCTACATCGTCTTAAAAAGGTTTCCTTTAATCGTATGAAAGCTATTTTAAGAGCCTTAATTTTTTTTTTTGGCTCGCTTAATTTTGTTCCTAATTCGGCCATATGGCTGATTTTTTCGGCATAAACTAATTCCTTGTAGTCATTTTTGGTTAGTTAACAAACAAATTAAGCTTAGGAATTATAAAATGGCCAAAATTTATTTTTTAATCAGGTAGCTAATTTTAAGAATTTTGCACCTTACCGTCTTTGAAAGCCGATTTTAGCCAAAGTAGCCTATTAAGTACTACTTTTTTTTAATGATTATAAAAGCTGAAAATCTGGAGAATTCTTTGGATTTATTTAAGAACCATGAAATTACTTGTTAAGATTTTTAATTTTAAGTTGAAAATTTAAGTCGTAATTCACCGAATGTAATTATTTGACTTTACCCCAACATTTTCATAGTTTTCATCAAAGTCACGTAGCTGATTATTTGATGCATAAAAGGACAACTCATTAAAATTCAGTAGCAAAAAAAAAATCTCAAAAAAGTTTTCTACATTTTTTGTAAGAATGTTTTAAGTTGTTCAAGTCGTAATTTTTCAAAAATTGGGAAAAAAAATAATAACTCGAAAACTATAGAAAATCGCGGAACATACATGGGGGTGATTCGGGTACCCCAAGGGGTGTTCTATCTCTGGACTTTCGCTTGACACTACTTTTTGGGACACCCTGTATAAAGCTGACGATGTCTGTCGCAATACGTTGCAACATATTGCTATTGTCGTTAATTGCTTGACGACGCGTCGTCGTCACAATTGACAAGTTTTAGCCAGATTGAGCAATTTCAACTGTCCGTGTATGCGCTTCTTTATTGGCAATAGGTACGTTACCCACCGCACCGCAAAGTGCTGTCAACCGATAACCTACCGCCCCGCCTATTTTCTATACACATAGTGCGGTTATTTTCCGCATCCGCGCGTTGTAGGAGTTGTGCTGTAGTTTCTAGCGAGGCGTCTAATAAAGTCGAAGTTTGACTATGCCAACTTTATATACGTTATACCAACTGGATACTACCAGCAATTTGTGATCGAATTGACACAGATACCTAACCTTAGCTGGAGTTAATCCTCGTAGCCAAACTAGTTAGACGAAATAGTTGGGCCACGAGGAACAAGCCGGTATGATTGTAAGTAGGTACTATGAAGTGCTTCTCAAAAAGTTACCGAGTAATGTTATTGGCCAAAGCTCTAGGACACGAAAAACGCGACAGAATCTATTAGAGAAAACCACATTATCTACTATGTGCAATACCTACTAGATAGCATCAACGAATTCGTATCCGCATCGATCTATGTACCTATGTACCTACCTAGGTCGGTAGTAGGTACGCTTACCCGTAAAAAACAAAATTGTATACTTTATACATGTCAAGTAAGGTAATTTATGCTATGTAGTGCGAGCGGTAAATAAGCGAACGCGGGTAAAAACCGTGGCGTGAATATCCAGCCTTATTGCAGGGACGGTAGTACAGGTTAGCTAGGCACCTAGGTAATTATGACCGTTTCCCTGATCGCGAGCTTGCACAAGCTAATCGTTGGGGTAGGTAGAGGCACTTCCTGGCTGTGATGACATAGAGTTGTTAGCAGATAGGTACCTAGGAATTGTTATTGACACTTTATTATTTATGGTATTTGTCTTCAATTATCCATTTTAGCCGATTTAAGGACTTAATAACATTTTTGGCGCTTTTTAAAATAACGTTATAATATGCAGTGGATTAAGCAATTTTTGCACCTAACTAGACAACATTTTTCAACATAAATTAATTACATAGCGCATCTTGCGATGTTGTAAATACGTATTTATATGAAAATGTTGTATAGGACTGCCCACTTTTTATTAGCTACTTTTAGAAATGAATATATCACCTTTAATTCTATACCATAGTATCTTTAGGTACAGTTGTGATTTGTGGTTCATTAAAATGGAAACGGGAAACCATTGATATTATGTCAATACGCCCTTAAGTTTGATTTTTAGCATAAGTGTATACGATTGAAATAACCTAACCACAATAAATCTTGTTTAACATCGCACCGTGGCACGTTGCGATGTCGCGTACCTTATGTCGTGTTGTGAAAATCCACGATGTGCATCGCAAAATACGTGCCACGATGCGACGTTGCATCGTGTTGTTTATGTCCCTAGAACACTCACAGTAGTTTTAGTAGGCATCCGATCGCATACGATAGGTCTCGGCGGGAGCGGGCGGCGCGCTCGCTCCGCGCTCGGCTGCACTCGGCTCCCGCTCGGGTATGTTCGGGCCCAGTCGGTTGTCATCGTGGCGCGACTGTCACACGAACTGGCAGACGGTGGACGTTTCTCATACTCGTATTGAAACATTTTAGGTATCCTGAAAGTATGGATATTTAATGTATTTGTTTCACATCACATTCACAAAATAAAAATAGAAAAAACAAACATGATCAAGACTGTAATCCCCAGGCTCGGTAGACATCTCCTCAGATCTTTAGTTATTTAGATCATGCCCACATTTTGGAAAGTGGTTAGTATTCCGTACGTGACAGGTTGCAAGCCCATCGCCGCTTATAAGAATATTATCATTATGACGCACACCTTCGAAATTACAAAACATTTTTTTTTTCAGTTACAAAATAAATTAAATAATAATAAAACGGCGATGATCCAAATTCAGTCTACATTATCTACATTCTATGTAGGTACCTACCTGCCTATATATATTTAAATTTCTTTGTAATAGCTACGTAGGAAATCTCATTAAATTGCTTAATCTTCACTTAGTTTTCAGTTGTCGTCTCACTGGTTTCCTTGAGACTCACCAACTTATTTCACGAAATCAGTTTGGTTTCCGCAGTGGTAGGTGCACTGAAGATGCTGTGTCACTACTCACTTCTACAGTGGCTAATCACCTCGATGCTGGCCAGTGCTGTGTGGGGGTTTTCCTGGATCTGGCCAAGGCTTTCGACACTGTTTCTGTTCCCATCCTTTTGTCAAAGTTAGAGTGCTCTGGCGTCAGAGGCATAGCCCTAGACTGGTTCGAAAACTATCTTACGAAACGGAGACAGTGTTTAAAGATTTTGGACATTATAAGTGAGCCAAAAACCATTCAATATGGTGTGCCACAAGGGAGCATTTTAGGTCCTACACTCTTTAACCTCTATATAAATGACATTCATGAGCTTTCTCTCGGAGGCACTGATGTAATTTGTTATGCGGACGACACTGCTCTGGTTTTTCATGGGTCAACATGGAATCTTGCCACTAAGGCTGCGGAAGTGAGTTTGTCGAAGGTCAATATGTGGCGTCAACATAACCTTCTTACATTAAATACAAAGAAGACTATGTACCTATGTCTGTTTTCACAAGACTGCAGCATCTGCCCCTGTTCCAAGTTCAATAGAAATAAAAATTCACCAGGCTCATTGTACCGGTCATGCTTCTTGTAGTTGTGAGTCACTGACTAGGACAAAAGTAATTAAATACTTAGGTATTTTAATTGACGAAAACCTGTCATTTAAACAACACTTAGAGGCATTATCTGCAAAAACTAGAAAAGTTATAAACATCATGTGTAACCTGAGAGACATAGCCTCTAAAGAACTTATCAAGTCTATATATTTTGCCCTATGTCAATCCCTCCTTCTTTACTGTATATCCTGCTGGGGCAGTGCTGCAAAATCACACTTGCTTATGGTGGAAAGAGCACAGCGTTCCGTTTTAAAGGTTATGTTGAGAAAACCATATCGATTTCCAACAGTGGATCTGTATAGAGAGAGTGGTGTCCTGAGCGTTCGCCAACTCTTTATCTTTCAAATAGCCATTACTGTTCTCAAATCTAAACTAGTGTCAATGAACAGTGAATATCGAGGATCCTTAAGATACCTACACCGCTATGTAAAACTTCTTTTGCACAACGTTTCGGCCAATTTATCATGGCCCATGTGTATAACTGTGTAACTAAGTACTGTGACTTGAAGAATAAAAGTGTGTTTAAAGTTAAGCATTTATTGAAAGAATGGTTATCGACACTGTCATACAATGATACCGAAGAAATTTTACGTATAATAACCTAACTCATATATATTTACATTATTATTTATTTACATTATCACCTGTCCAATCGTGTTATAATATATATTTTATTATTATTATTTTTTTTTATATATTAGCCTAAATAAGTACCTATATATTTTTATGTAATTATGATATGCTAACTATTAGCTTATAGATATATCTGTTTTTTCTTCTCCCAAAAGGAGCAAACTTTGTAAATCACTATGAATCCAAGTACGTTTTTGATCGAGGCACCCGTTTTGTTTTGTTAAACTGAAACTATACTGGTCTTCACGATACGGGCTTTGCCTAGTGTGAAGACCGCTGACGACTACATATTCCTGAAATCCTAGAATTAGCAATCAACTTTAATAATAACTATAACAACTATTATCTATGTTTGTATCTAGTTTTAAGTTTTTGGCTAAAATAAATATTTTTTCATTTTTCATTTTCATTTTCATTCTGGTATGCAAGCTACTAAAGAATTTTACTGGCACAGTGTATTCGGGCCCTTCCGCTAGTGTTGGGGACTTATCGATAAATTGATTATCGATAATCGTATTTGTAAATTGATTACTTAATATCTAACTTGTGTATAAAAAAAATACATTTGCAAATAATTACATGCAGATGCATAATACCTACGTCGTGTACCTACTTATATCTGGATACCTAGGTACTTTATGTAGGTTAATTTCCTATTGTGCGTGTAAGGGGCAGAGGTTAAACAAAGAGGTTCGCCAAACTTTACGAGTAAAATAGAGTAGGTAGGTATTTTATAAGACAATTTTTTTTTTAATTTTTCAAACTTTTGTGAAGTTCGATCAATAATTATATGATTCGCTTTATTCGAAGACAATTAGATAAACAAGTAGGTAAGTACTTTAAGTTACTTTGTAGCTTTCGCACGTTTAAGAGATTGAAATCGATTTTTAAATTGATTCACCGACGATTTATAAACCATTCTAATACATTATTTTTGTTGAAAATTGAGGATTTCGTTTCGGGCGCGAAATTCAAATAGTTAGCTCGTAATATATGTACCTAAATAAAAATTAAAAATTTATTCAAGTTTATAAACCAAGCTAGTGTCTATAGGTAGATATTATTATGCCTACCTATTAAATAGTCCTCCATTCTATAACTAAGGTACAATTACACCAAGCTTTGAACAAAGCATTTCCTGATCGGGCATCAAAATGAACAAGAGTGTTAAAGTATATAAAAACGCGCAAAAACCACAAATATTTACCTACTTCAGTAATAATGAACCTTATCATTTGATATAATTCACCTACAATTTTGCATCATTAAGAACAGTAACATCATATTTCACAGTTGTTGACTCCAAATTAAGTTCCGATTAGACCTTCTTGCCTACAATATAGAGGCTAAATTCCATTGTCATAACGGAGTGCCGAGATTCTCACGGTACTGTTAGACTATATTCGAGATTATGTTACCGGTTCTTAGAAAACTGGAGGTTCTTTTGTTTGTTGTTGCACTGGTTTTTTTTATTGTTGTGGGTTGGTGAATGTCCAAGCGCGGTGGCCCTAATTTTTTCTAATTTCGGCGCGTAAAAACTACCATAGCGGTTAAATTTACTGCCGCTAGTGGTGTTTTTTTTATCACGAAGATTTTAATGTAAAACATCTGTCGGTGTCAATTTTTTTTAAATGTATTTTTATATACATAGTAAAACTTTTTTGGGGGACAAATATGTATAAAGTTTTAGTCCCATATGTCCGCTAAAAAGACAGCAGGGGGGACAAATGGGAATAAGCCGAGGGCTGGAGTAAGATGTCTACAAAACCTTCTTCTTCTTCCTCCCTTTCTCCCCGTTCCCACGCTAATTGGTGTCGGCACAAAATGTGTTCTTCCTCCATCTCCCTCTATCATTCGTCATCTCAGTAGGTACTCACTCCTTTCTTACTCATATCATCTTTCACACAGTCCATCCATCTTTTCTTTGTCCTACCTCTACCCCTGTATCCATCCACTTTCATACCTAATACTCTCATAACATTCTCATACCACGCTAACCTATTACTCCTCAAAAGATTAAGACAAACCGTGATTTCAATTAATGTTTGTTTATCAGATAGAAACGCATTAACTATCTATGTCACCATTGCATCCGCATGGCGATAAATTTAATCGGAACTACCTAGTGTTATGTTTCTTTCCAATTGGCAGGACTGAATGCTCTAATAAATAACTGTTCATCTTAGCTATGCACAACATAATATTCTTTATCTAATCGCATCCGGAAACGCATGTGAATGAATGAATGAATGGAACGAAACCGGAGTTTAAACAAGTATATAAAGGAAAATTTTTAAACCGACTGAAAGTAACTGAAAATAGATTTTTATAGCCACCATATTAGATTTTTAGTCATATTGTAGCCTATGTCACTTGTGATCCATTCGAAATCAACATTTCATTTGTCAAAATCCGTATTTTTGATTTTACAAAAAAATTCAAAGCAATCTTTTGGTAATTAAATGTAATATTTGTGGGCATTATGCCAAATAAGTACTTATCATGTTTGGACGTAATACTAATTATCCTCTATAAATATCCTCAAAGGTCTAACTAGAGATCTGAGGAGATATCTACCGATCCTGGGGATTTCAGTCGTGATCATGTTAGGTTTGGGCGTGCCTCTGACTCTTTAGATAATTTAGATATCCTCTCTCAAAGATCTAAGTAACTAGAGATCTGAGAAGATAATATCTACCGAGTCTGGGGATTACAGTCGTGTGAGTGTTTTATAAGAGACACGAAGCTCTGAGGTGCGCTATAATCTTTTCATCACACTGGTTCAAACTGGTGACAGCACCAGTAGTAGCAATACACTCATCTAGGTACCTACTAGTAAAATTAATTATTTAAAGAATCACAGGTCGTATAATAATGAGGCGATGTAATTTGTGATGCAAATTGGCAGTGGTTTCATGCGTAAACTAATGTTTAGGAATACTTACGCGCTTTTGTGTTGAGTCCAGGAATCCAATAATATTTGAGTTTTTGGATTCGTCTGGATCACAAGAGTGACAGGCTATAGAAAATGGCAAAAAATCTAATATGACGGCTGTAAAAATCTATTTTCAGTTACGTTAAAAATTAAAAAACTCGTCTGAAGAGTTTTTTAATTTTTGCAATAAATAAAAACACAAGTATTAGTGGACGATTAAATTTTTTTGTAGGCAGGTACACAATAAATTACGTACCTATATTGCGATTTGCGTTGTTAATATTCAGGAAAGGTAGGTATTGTTTTGAATCATGTTTCGAATTTTTGTTAAAAATCAAAAAAACCTTGTTTAAATGAGTTACCTAAATGAGTAGGTATGACTTTGAACAAATTATTAGGTATATAAAGAATTAACATGTAGGTACTTAGTTATAAATAATTTTACGAAAGTCATATATACGAAAAACATAATTATACCTATATAAGCAAGTAGATACCTACTTAAATGTTAATACCTACATAAAAAACATTGGTTTGAAAGAACGAGTGAAAGAAGAGGAAAAAATACCTACTTTGGAAACTCATGATTACTAACCTACTAAGTACCTACCTATAATATGTGCTAACACATTTCATCAGACATTTAAGTTTTTACAATCTTCTAACTCGATTTACCAATCATGTTAAGATTGCATGATACATTTCTCAACGTAAAAGTTCAATTCTACCTTGTAGCTTACAGAACTTCCTTGTACCCGAAGTCACGCGCGACCCAATAGTTAAAAATTCCAATAAAAATAAAGAAAGTAACTCACCACAGCGAATCAACAAACAAAACACTAAACAGTCGATAAATACATCGATAACTACCGCATCACTAGTAGTTCTCTTTTCAAAATTATATTTTTCACAACGCGAAATTCGGCCAGGACTGTCTAATTGTTTTTTTTAAATTCGAATGTAAACAAACACGTTTCTGTTATTCTGCAAACGTGTGCCAGTTCGCGAGGTATTTGCTTGACTAAAGTAAGGTACAGTTACGTGCGGAGATACGTTTTGGTACTGTCGCTAATGGCGAAAGCTGTGTGCGAGAGTAATTCACTTATATTACTGCCATCGCGTTTGCCAACCTCATTTCTCTTGACCTCTAACTTCGATTTTGTTGTATGTAACAATAAAACAAAGATTTGCATCTTTTTTTAAATTTAAAAATGAGCTGTTTAGTTAAGGACCTATTTACTAGTCAACTCTTTACTAGAGGAGTACCTTCTTACGAATTATGTAGCTTCTTTTAAATAAAAAAAAATAATAACTATGAAGGTTTTTAAACTTTGTTAAGCTGTTTACCTGTTTGTTTATTTACATAACTACCTACATAATAATAGGTAGGTACATAGGTAAGTAGGTATTTCTTTATTTTACGTATGTACCTACGTTCCGGTTGAAATAAATAACTAATAGTGGACAACATTGAATTAATTTAGGTAGGTACTTCCAATGAAATTTACGAACAAAAGATTTAATTCTATCAACGAATCGAGTCCAACTATTGTGAATGAAATACAAATAATATAGCCAGAAAACATTGAATTCATTTAGGTATAGGTAATATCCAACGAAACTTACGAACTCTTTATTTAACAAATCGATCTAATTCTTTTTATATAAATTACGCCAGGTACTCGGGTAGACCTACTTTTGGTGCAAAAAGTTTGGACATAACTTTTTTTTGGTGACGTAATTTTTATGCATTTGCCATTTAAAAAACACAACTTGTTACCGGCTACGTCCGGAAAATTCCGGAGGGATGGCAACACTAGCTACTACTTACGAGGGCAAATAACATTTTAGTGTTTGTCTAACGGGACGGGAAACAGAGAGTGTCTTGTTAGTGCTCGAATACTAAGCGGTTTAATTTTCAAAGTAGGTACAGTCAGCGTCAAATTGATATGAGCGTCTAGAGTAGTCAAAATGATCTGAAAAGGTTTCATATCAGGGTGACACCCTGACTGCTCATATAAATATGAAACAATGAGTAGTAAGATATTTTGAACACCTTAGGTGTTTGCAACAATTGATGATTCGAACTGCGTAGGTATATCAAATTGCTTTTATGTTTTTCAGATCATTTTGACTACTCTAGACGCTCATATCAATTTGACGCTGACTCTACAGGTAGATCAGTCTAAAAATGCACGCCCCTCCAATGTATTTACCTCTACATGCGGTACAAGTACAAGTGGAGGGGCGTGCATTTTTAGACTGAATAATCTCTACCTGGATGACCGAGCTATGCTAGGTTTTTTTTTTGGTAACCGACGTTTTTTAAAAATGAAACCTAGCTAGATCGATTTATCGCCCCCGAAACTCCCTGCATACTAAATTTCATGAAAATCGTTGGAGCCGTTTCCGAGATTCAGATTATAATAAGAGATGATTATAAAGTTGAAAATTTAAGTCATAATTCACCGAATGTAATTTTTTGACTTTACACTAACATTTCCATAGTTTTAATGAAAGTCACGTAGCTAATTATTTTATGCATAAAAGAAAAACTTATTAAAATTCAGTTGCAAAAAAAAAATCTCAAGAAAGTTTTCTACTTTTTTTGTAAGAATGTTCTAAGTTGTTCAAGTCGTAAATTTTCAAAAATTCTGAAAAAAATTCATAACTCGAAAACTATAAAAAATCGCGGAACATACATGGGGGTGATTCGGGTACCCCAAGGTTTGTTCTATCTCTGGACTTTCGCTTGACACTACTTTTTGGGACACCCTGTATTTTACACGCGATGTTTTAGGAAATACTTAAGAACCTATTAATACTAAGTAGGTAGCTATTTTTGACTGGCCTCACAGCTCAGTTGGTAGTAGCTCTGCCTTCTGCGCTACAGGTTGTGGGTTCGATCCCCCAGGACTAACATTTGTGTGATGAACGCAGATGTTTGTTCTGTGTCTGCTATTTGTTTGTTCGTGTGGATACATCTCCGAAACTACTGAATGTATTTTCATGTAGTTTTCACAGACGGACCACTGAAGCTAGTCAAGAATAAAATAGTCTACCTACTCTAAAATTAGTTCGTTAGCAATTCGTTTCTTATCAATTCGTTAGAAGCCATTAAATAATAACTATTTGTGTGAAAAACCTTTAGTTAGTTACACCCTGTTGCTTTAGCGACATGGATTTAGGATTTTGTATATATTTTCTAAATATATTTATTTTAGTTTATTGCGGGTACCCTCCGGTAAGTAATACAATTCAAAATGGCGGCTGTTAAAAGCCATTTTCTAAACGATAAACATCTAACAAAACTGTAGGTACCTTGTCTAAAGTAAATTAATTGAAACAAAAAAGGTTTAATTACATACAATAACAAAACTAACATGGTAAAAGCCCTCCTTAGTCTGAGGCACGTTCTAGCATAATTTGGCCTCGTTTTGCACCTTCAACGAATTTTTATTATGTAGGAGCAAAAACGCTCCAATACCAAGTTGCTTTTGGTTCTCTATTACATTTTTAAACACAGACCTGATATAAAAAGCTCTCTATATCAAAGGAGCAGTAAGTGGCACGTCCAAAAATCTAGCATATGGCCTCGTTTTGTTCCTTCAATTAAAAAGATTTTTGCAAGAAGGATTAATACCAACTGTTGCTTCTTTAAGGGTACGAGTTGGCAGCGGGCGACATGAGGCGGCGGCGGACGACGTTTCGCGGCGACACTGCTGGCTTCTATGAATTTCTATGAAATGCGTCGCTAGCTACGTGTCGCTAACTACGGAGGGAATTTCATAGAATACATAGAAATCAGTAGTGTCGCCGCGACACGTCGTCCGCCGCTGCCTCACGTCGCCCGCTGCCAACTCGTACCTTAATACATTTTTACATGTAGACAGGAGATGAGGTTCAGGTTGGCAGCGTGTTGCTCCCCGCCTCCAGGAGAGGGCGCTACTTAGCTAACATCGTGAGACGACAAGCTGTGGTAAGTAAAATAAATAAATATTGGTGGACAATTCAAACAACGCCATCTAGCCCCAAACTTAGCAAAGCTTGGGAACCAGATAGCTGAAATTTTGTAACTACATATGTACATGGAATACACAATAAGACACAAAACAAACATCTGCGTTCATCACACAAATGTTAGTCCTGGGGGATCGAACCCACAACCTGCAGCGCAGAAGGCAGAGCTACTACCGACTGAGCTGAAAGGACAGTCATAAGTTAGAGTTATGTGTTGTAAAATTAGCTGTAGAACTTTGTACGCGAAACTCGCAAATGTTGATCGTGACGTGAGTGACCGCGATGACGTATATCTAGGTATCTTAGATCCTGTTCTATAGGCTAAAGTATGTTAAGTTTCATCAAAATCCATCTAATTTTGACAGTTAATAATGCGATTTCAAGAGGACATAATTAGGTAGGTCGACCAAAAAATTGGTTTACCATCCTAAGGTTGAATTCCGCTTGCAGATTCATAGGTGATAAAGATTAGTTTCGCTTGCAGATCTATCTGACAACTTCTATTTTTTTAGTATGAACAGTACGTCGATTCTGTAAAATTCAAACATGAACTCGCATCTCACATCGCTATTCACTCTCACTTCGCTTAAGACGCTTTTTATATGACACTTTGAATCGGGTTCAAGTGCGAAGCGAGCGTCGAAGTGACTTGGGAATTACCGTATAGAATGCCACTTCTTACGTCATCTCATACTTTATCTGTCAAAATCCCTCCGTCAACTCGCTGACACGCTCGCAAGAGTGGCGCTAGTGTAAATTCGAATTATCAACCGAGTTTTTAGAATGCCAATCAAGAAACTCACAGCGGATTCAGATTCGAAGTTTAAAATGAGGTCTTACAGAATCACACGGTGAACCTTGTGTTAATTTTCGATGACTATAAAACTAAATCAAAACTGGTACACCACTTACTTGGCCTACCGTACCAGCCAGACAAAAATTCTAACAAGTGCCGTTTCCTTTATATCGTAGGTACCTATGTAGGTACCTATGTTAGGCTATAAAAATATTTCATTTGGGTACAGATTTTGCTCCGTTACAATTTTTATTATAAGTATAGATAACAGATTTAGTTGAGAGTGATGTCTCAAGACAAGAATGATCGAAGTAAGTTTATTCATTTCATTATATTCTACAGGACGGTACTGGGATAAAATTCAACAAAGATGCTGATAGGGTAAGTATTTGAATTTAAATATGAAGGAAGACCAGCTCCTGGCTGATATTAAAAACCACGACGTCAGCTAAGCTGACGCCACAATCTTCACTATCAGACTGATTGCTCACAGTGGCAATAAAAACTCAAGGAGGTGATGCTCAAGCTTATTTATTGGAGGTCCGAACGGTGAAACAACTAGTAGATCTATGTTGATCACGATTGATTGGATCATTTTGATTCGATCGCAACCCATGCGCGAGTGGTTCGATCATTTTTGAGCCGCCTATCCGTTTGTTCGGGCTAGCTTACAAGGCTTGCGCGTGACCCAATCGCGATCTGTTTAGTGTAGGAAATTTTTTTTTCGTATCTGGTTATGAAAAAAGGAGGCTCGTGGACCAAAGGGCTATCTTGGAACTCTCTCGCAAAACTTCCTCTGACAAGTGATTGACGTATGTCGTGCAGATGAACGCGGAAGCGAAGAAGAAGGTGGACGTGCTGTCGGAGGAGCTGCTGCCGTACATCATCGCGGAGCAGGAGCGGCGCGTCACGCTGTACAAGCGCGTCATGACGGCCATCCAGAACGGGGAGAAGGGCGTCACCGTCGCCGAGATCCGGAACAAGCCACCGCTCATCATCCGGAAAGGTGAGGGGGGGGGCTTGACACGAACTAGCCGGTCAACAGGTTTACACACTGCCGTGGTCACGTCATCCGCAAAGGTGGGCTGGGGCTTGACACGAACTAGCCGGTCAACAGGTTTACACACTGCCGTGTGGTCACGTCATCTGCAAAGGTGGGCTGGGGCTTGATACGAACTAGCCGGTCAACAGGTTTACACACTGTCGTGGTCACGTCATCCGCAAAGGTGAGGGGGGCTTAACACGAACTAGCCGGTCAACAGGTTTACATGGTCACGTTATTCACAAAGGGGGGCTGGGGCTTGATACGAACTAGCCGGTCAACAGGTTTACACACTGCCGTGGTCACGTTATCTGCAAAGGTGGGCTGGGGCTTGATACGAACTAGCAGTAGGTCTACCATGACATTTCACAATCTACACTGGCTAGCGACTGTAGTTAAAAAATTGTATGAAAACTTGTACAGCGCCTCTAGCGGATAGTTAGGTACTAAAAAGTCGCGTAATTAACTATCCTACGTCACAGTACTACAGCGACTGCAGTTTGCGCTTCATTTGCTTAGAATTTGGTACCATGAGTTACAATTTTGACAGATGTCATAGTAACGTACCTACTATTAAGTACTACTGTAGTAACGTCAGCTGATCTAAATGTGACAACTCATGGTACGCCCGGCGTCATTGGAAATAGCGTCTTACAGCCGCCATGTTCTTTGACATAATTGTATAGCCTATCTCGCTCTTGTGGTTCCTACCAAGGTATAAAATGGGTATTAGGCCTATTTTTAAACTTACGCGATAACATATCCATCTCAATTTTCATCACTACGTATTCTTTCACAGTTTGATAACACGCTAAAATACCTTATCATTAGTATTAAACGGGTATTTACCGCGTTTCATTTACCCATTTTTCCCGACGTCTCAAGCTTTACGGGAACCCCGTGACCACGACAGTGTAAACCTGTCGAAACGTCGGGAAAAATAGTTAAATAAAACGCGATAAATAAATACCCGTTTAACTCCTAAACGGATGAACGGATTTTCGTTTAGTTTTCTTTGTGTCATAGATAATTTTATCCCGAGTGTTCTTAGCCATGTTTCATGAAAATCTGTTCAGCCGTTTGAAGATCATCAGCTCTTTTCTAGTTGATGAGGGGACCTGACTAAACTCCTTATGTCAGATCGATTCGAAATTTGCTACCGTATTACTTCAATGATATTGAAAGTTCCTACTATATGGTACCATGACTTTAAATATGATTATGTTAGGGTAAGGTAGGTATAGATGCCGGGGGTTTTAAATTTTTAATTTTTTTTATTATCTTCCAAGTAATAATGTTGAAGTGTTGCAACAACAGGGCTCATGTACCGCTGCCCCGCGAACCGCGCGCCGCGCGAGCCCGACGGCTCGGGCCTGGTGCTGTGCGAGGAGGACATCGAGCCCACGCCCGTCATGTACGACTCCTGCCTCTCCGCCGAGGACAAGGAGCTCTACGTCGCCGACGACAAGTACTTCTTCTGCAACAGTGAGCCTCCACTGTGTAGTAGGATTAGATTGTCTAGCTTTGAAATATCTTCTTGTAACTTTGTTAAAGTCAAAGTCAAAAAATTTTTATTCAATAATATCAGAGGGATCATTTTGAATCGTCTTACATACTAGGTGAGTCTAGGTGCCAATTCCAGTCCTAGACAAGAAACTCGCTGGGCCCTATTGCTTTTTTTGTATTATGATCCTTGTTAACATTGTTAGGGACACCTAGCAGAGTTGGAGTTGATTCGTCCCAAGCTTTTTTGTCATCTAAGTAATCTGATTCTATAATAAGCTTTTCTAGACAGTTTTTGTTTAATTATATTTTTGAATTTCCCTATCGATAAATCAAGCATGTCGCTTGGGATTTTGTTATAGAAGCGTACACATTGCCCTATAAAGGATTTGCTTACTTTAGTGAGCCTAACCGTGGGAACAGCGAGTTTATTTTTATGCCTGGTATTAACATTATGAAAATCACTATTTTTCTTAAATAGACTACTGTTTTTATGAAAATACAATCAAGTTTCATATTATACTGACATGGCATTGTCATAATGTTAATTTCCTTAAACTTCTCTCTAAGAGATTCACTGGCACGAACAGCCCTCTTCTGCAACACAAATATGGTGTTAATATCTGCAGCACTCCCCCACAACAAAATACCGTAAGACATAATGCAAAACATCACAAACTGCATGTCCCAGGACACAAAGTGGAAGGGCCCGACCTGCCGCGCAACGGCAGCACGGTGATCGGCTGCGCCCCGCTAGAGAGGACCTCGCTCAACTACACTACCGGGAAGTGCACGCTGGAGGACACGGACGACGTGGTCGTGCACTACCGCTACTACCCCGACCGGGTAACGTACACGATATAGTCTGATCGGCTGCGCGCCGCTGGAGAGGACCTCGCTCAACTACACTACCGGGAAGTGCACGCTGGAGGACACGGACGACGTGGTCGTGCACTACCGCTACTACCCCGACCGGGTAACGTACACGATATAGTCTGATCGGCTGCGCGCCGCTGGAGAGGACCTCGCTCAACTACACTACCGGGAAGTGCACGCTGGAGGACACGGACGACGTGGTCGTGCACTACCGCTACTACCCCGACCGGGTAACGTACACGATATAGTCTGATCGGCTGCGCGCCGCTGGAGAGGACCTCGCTCAACTACACTACCGGGAAGTGCACGCTGGAGGACACGGACGACGTGGTCGTGCACTACCGCTACTACCCCGACCGGGTAACGTACACGATATAGTCTGATCGGCTGCGCGCCGCTGGAGAGGACCTCGCTCAACTACACTACCGGGAAGTGCACGCTGGAGGACACGGACGACGTGGTCGTGCACTACCGCTACTACCCCGACCGGGTAACGTACACGATATAGTCTGATCGGCTGCGCGCCGCTGGAGAGGACCTCGCTCAACTACACTACCGGGAAGTGCACGCTGGAGGACACGGACGACGTGGTCGTGCACTACCGCTACTACCCCGACCGGGTAACGTATCAGATCTGGTCGAAAATATCAATAAACATGCTTTATTTGTAGAGAACTACCGATCGATACTACCCCGACTGGGTACCGTTTAGATAGGTATAATCGAATATATTAATAAATGTGGGTACTTTATTTACAGCAATATACAGTTCCATCATAATAATGCACAATATATTATACAATACATTAAAGTGCATAGTATAAAAAATAATGTATTACACGATACAGTAAATAATATAGTACATAATATAATACATAATATAGTACATAATGGGGGTAGTAATGTGTGGTAAAGTCCATATACTAAATTAGAAATTACTTACATGTGACTTACAATTAAATGTTTTGCGCAAATGGAAAAATTAAGTTTTCTTCTATATACAATCTTTTCACAGACGTATAAGTTCGCGAACGAGTTAGACCCAGACCGGGAAGTGTGCGATCACTGGAACCCGTGCCAGATCGGGTATATCTACAGCCTGCCCTCCCCCGACCAGGCCATGCCGGCCAACGAGCTCTGGCGTAAGTGTACCCTCCCCGTACAGCTTTGATACCGGACGGAGACGGAGGGTATAGCCGTGGGCGGAAGCTATACACCGTGAAATTTTAATGGTTGTTTTCCCGCGGCAGAACAACTTGCCATAAGGAGTACTTTCGAAAAATTGAGTAAAAAAGTAAAACATAAAGATTTAAAAATATTCATAAACTCGAAAATGTGAGGAACAATAGTAACATTAGACGTAACTTGTAGGTACTATTCGAATCGCACGCGCCGCCGGCCGCCTTCGCGTAGGTATCGGGATGAATTACTATTATGTACTTTTAAACTTACGCGATCTGAACACATTATTTTTAGTATTAGACGGGTATTTATCGCGTTTAAATTACCTTATATTTTCCCGGTAGACTCAGTCTACCCGTGACCACGACAGCGTGCAAACCTGTCGAAACGTCGGGAAAATATAAGGTAATTTAAACGCGATAAATACCCGTCTAATACTAATAATAACGAATTACTATTGCTTCGTGGTCGCTTTCAAATTAAATTTTCATTTTTTTTTATATTTAATTTATTTATACAACGATTGTATTACCAAGACCAAACCATTTCGCTGCGAGAAAACAACCATTAAAATTTCACGGTGTATAAAATAAACCTACATTATTATTCTATTGATAAAACAGTCGCTTGCAATTTAATTAAAAAACTAAATATTTGGTTTATTTACAGATGATTATGGTAAGTTGCTAATTTGATAGTTAGCGGAAAATACTGAAACTTTATTTATATTTAGTATTTTGTGAAATAATCGTTAAATAAGACATTAAAAAGTATTTTAAATTTAAAATTTCAGAGGAAAGTAAGTTACTTCTTTAACAGTTTACTAGGAATGGGTCAAAATATTCTACCGAATAATATAAATTAAAATTCCTCTATTAATATTAGGTATACGGAATTAATAAATTATTTGCTTATATAACTATTTAATCGCTATTTTAACTCTGCCAATATGCCAATGGTGCCAGATGCATTATTAAAACTTTTACTTATATCTTTCAGAACCTTCAGGTGAGAAAGATAGTAAAATACATAGTTGATTGAAGTAATACGTCGTTTTTAACATAACTGACTACAGACGATATTATTCGGATGGGTGACCGTTTTCATAAACTCCAACAGTACGTCGATTCTGTAAAATTCAAACATCAACTCGCATCTCACATAGCTATTCACTTTCACTTCGCATACGACGCTTTTTATTTGACACTTTGAATCGGGTTCGAGTGCGAAGCGAGCGTCGAAGTGACTTGGGAATTACCGTAGGTATAGAATGCTATACTGCCGTGCTAAGGGGGACAGCCGTAAGCAACATTTTTTCTGAAATTGAGTTAGTACCATATTCGGAATCCTCGTGTCGAGATCTATAACTTTCTCTTTGACAGTTTTTTAAAATAAAGTCTCTAAAGGCTTTTTTCAGTTGTGCTAAGCGCCGTAGCTACAATTTATTTTTTGGATTTCTTAAAATTACAGCCGTAAACGAACATTATCACTATCCTGCCCTAAACTTCTATAGATAAAACCACCGAACTGGTGGATAAAACTCATAGAGTGCTTACATTAATCGCATTAAAGACATAGATGCATTATACTAAGAATGCGAATTTCAATCTTTAAGTATTTTTCTTACGTTAAGCGTGGTAACTATACATTACGGCGGTAAATTAAGTAACAATCACAGCCTTTAGCCCTTTTTATTCCTTGACATGAGAGCCGTAAGTTGTGCAGTTACGGCGATTATGCTTTTAATAAAAGATTCCAATCACTATGTTTCTCTATCAAAAGCGCTTTAAAGAGTGTTCCTTACCTAAAGCGCGGTATGTGTGTTGCTTACGACGCTCATTGTAAGTATTCGTCTATAAAATAAAGCAGGCTTCTATAGCATAAGGAGTATTTTGATGTTTTAATATAGTAATAATTGTAATCGGAGTTTAATTTTCCAACGTATAAAAACTACATTATTTTCTTTATAAAACATTTTTTTCAGATTTAAAAAAAAGTTAATTCTGTAGACGCAATTGACAAAAACATTTTGAAAACTTTAAGCGCCATTTTCTCGAAACTAGTAGACATGCAATTACGGCTGTCACCCTTAGCACGGCAGTATATCTTACGTCATCTCATACTTTATCTGTCAAAATCTCCCCGTCAATTTAGTTCAACTCGCTGACACACTCGCAAGAGTGGCGCTAGTGAACATTCGAATTATCAACCGAGTTTTTAGAATGCCAATCGAGAAACTCACAGCGGATTCAGATTCGAAGTATAAAATGAGGTCTTACAGAGTCACACAGCAGCCTATTCCGTCATTAAATCAACTAGGTACATAAGTAAATAAGATAAGATAATTTGATTTGTAATATTAACTAATATTATAATTTTATTACCACAGATTATGAAAGTAAGTACTTACCTAGTTATAGCTACTACCTATTTATTTAATTTAATCCACATTACTTTAGTATAAATATTTTAAAAAAATTTAGTAAGTATTCATTTTTTAATTTGATGAAAATAAATAATGATATTATTAATTTTTTTAATTTTATTCATATTTTATTAAAGTTTGTAACATTTTGAACTGAATTTAAACAAAAAAAATGATTGAAATTTATTATTAATATTAAGTTATTTAAATATTTTTGTTAAAACTTTATTTAAACTTTTGTAGAAGACGGTAAGTTTGCATTATTCCTATTACATCGCTTCCCACTATGTCGCTCTTGTCAATTCCACTATATCGCTTTGGTATTACTTACGTCCTACTGTTATTTATTCTGTCTCGCAACGACGCTTTTCATGTGCGTGAATAACAGTGTAAGTGTCTAGACACTGTTACTCGTGTCACCAGTTCGAGCTAGTGTGGAGAGTGGATTAAGATGCGCCTCAAACGCTCCTATCTTGTACTACCCATACATAAGAGTGGATTTAATGTAGTGTATGTAGTGTACTGTAGTGTATCAGAAATGTTCACTGAGGCCCGTGTACACTCTTTTAATGCCATTCAAAGAATGCGTATAGCATCTTTCATGACCAGAGTTGACATTATGTAAAAACTCAATTATAAAAAGTCTATCTGAGCGCCAAATGTTTACCGAAACATATAGGAAATGAGTGAGTATCACCCATTAACTTTATTTATAAATTAATTAGTATTTAATTAAGTATTAAGATTTTATAACTGCAATATTATTATTATAATGTTGTACCTATTC
The DNA here is from genome assembly GCA_963675405.1 of Cosmorhoe ocellata. Classification (NCBI taxonomy): domain Eukaryota; kingdom Metazoa; phylum Arthropoda; class Insecta; order Lepidoptera; family Geometridae; genus Cosmorhoe; species Cosmorhoe ocellata. The sequence continues at coordinate 4,299,555 of OY776273.1, forward strand.
TATTGTATTGTATTATATTGTATACTTATGGACCTCGTCTGCAATAAAGATCTATTATTATTATTATTAATGTAGACGTATAATAATGTAACTGCCTACACCCATCTATTACTCTAGGATGAGGGTAGCAGAGGTAAAACTGATTCCCATGACGTCGAGTTTCATAACGTCGCGAATGGTTATTTTTATGTTACGCTTATTATTTCTACTATGTCCTACCTACAATGTGATGTAAAATTTTGTATTTAATTATTGTATTTAATAGATTGTAATTAATTTCAGAAATAGTACCAGGTAAATAGCATTTTTTTAACCTTATTGTACTCTAACTATATAAAATTACATACATATTATTTACTAGCTTCCGCTCGCGGCGTCGCCCGCGAAGTACCTACATAAAATATAGCCTATGTTCATCCTGAAAGTTTATTCTACACATTGGTGAAAGAATTTTTCAAATCGGTTCAGTAGTTTCGGAGCCTATTCGTTTCAAACAAACAAACAAACAATCAAAGTTTTCCTCTTTATAATATTAGTATAGATTAGTACCTGTAGTACCTATAGTAGTATAAATTAGTAGATTTAATTATATTACATAGTGTTATTTTATTTTAACATGATTAGTAGATATACCATAAAAAAAAGTTTTGATAAAATTAAAAATTACTCATACATATTTCAGGTGTTCCGGGTAAATATTAGTTTTTTGTGCTATTTCAAACTATCTTTGTGCCTAGTTTCATCAAAATTTGTTCAGCCGTTTCAGCGTAATTCATCCACACTGGTAGGCATATGTTTAGTATATACAGTGTGTCCAAAAACTTCAGAGCGTGAATACTAATGAGGATTGTGGACATCGCGCGCGAGATCTTAGTTCAGAGGCCTTACCACGAAGTGTTCCAGAACGATTCCGTAACGATTCCATTATAGAAATGTCACAACTTCCATACAATTTACATAAGTCATGGTACGAAATAACAATGTAATATTAATTCGGAAAAAAAAAAAAAAAAAAATATGATCACGACTGTAATCCCCAGGCTCAGGAGATATCTCCTCAGATCGCCGCTTATAAGAATACTAACCTATGACACATACCTTCGAATTTTTGGTTCCAGGGTATGCCGGTTTCCTCACGATGTTTTCCTTCACCGTTTAAGAGCACTGGCATTAATTCGGTATTGTATTATAAATTCGTGGAGAGACTATAAATCGAAATAAATCTATAATAGGGGTGAACTAACTTAACTAGTCTATATTAAGTATTGTTTTTGTGGTTTAGAGGACACTCCTGAAGAGTTTGTGAAGGTCAACGAGTATTACGACACCAATCTGCGGAAGATAACGATACCCCCCGGGTTCAAGTATCACGGCATCGGGCGTTGGGATCCGCAGACCAACACCAGGGTAAGCCATTTAACTCGCAACGCTTTTTTCATAAAAGCGCTTCCACTGAATGAGCGGATAAAAATAGTACAAAGAGTTACAAAAGTGGTCACACAGTGGCAGTGGAAGGCAAAATCTTAAACTCTTTCTTGAATAGAATAGAATAGAAAATAGTTTTTTGCCAAAAAAAACGGGATGAAAAATTTTGACTTAAGTACCTATTAAAAAAAACAAACAATTTAAGACAAAAGGAGTAAATTCAGCATTTTGCTGCTTGCATTGATAGTGTACAACTATTTTTACTTCGGTCCGCTCAGTAGTTCTACCATGAGTTTTCACAAACTAAACTCGCTAGCGACTAGTTAAAAAATGTATGAAAACTTGTACAGCGCCTCTAGCGGATAGTTGGGTACTAAAACGTCATGTAGTTAACTATCCTACGTCACAGCGTACTACAGCGACTGTAGTTTACGCTTCATTCATTTGCTTAGAATTTGGTACCATGAGTAACAATGTTGACAGATCTAAATGTGACACTTCATGGTAGACGTACATTGTGCCATCAAATAAAAAGTCTACGTTTTTTGTTTTGGAAAAATCTTGTCAGTGGCCAAATTATGTATTGATAAGCTTTGCTTATATTGAGGCTAGATGGCGCTGTGGGAAATTCACCAATGTTGTATAGGTACAGCGTGTTACAAAATACCCCGTAAAAATATAATTAATTATCAAAGCAAAAAATGTTGTCAACCCTAGTAAGCTGTCATATCAGGGAACCAGATTAACATAGATAGTCCATTTAACCTCCTTTCGGCTTTACTGGTATTTTTGTAACACCCTGTATATTCACTAATGGATTATCATTACAGGTTCGTCTGACTGCTGGTCCTAGTGACTACATAGTGGTAAGTCCAACCTTATATTTAAATGAGATAGGTATAAAGTAAGGACTTAGATTTCTAAATTTCTTTCAATAATTGCAAATACTTACGACAAAAATGTTTTAATTTGGTTGCAGGCACCGGGCGCGGTAAGTGATTTGCTAATGTAAGTAGGTACTAGCTCTCACTCCTCAGACAGCGAGTTGTGAGCTAGCTGTCGTCGCGTTGACAGCGAGTTTTGTGTTAGCTGTCGTCGCATCACAATGAATTGTATGCCAGCCGTCACCGCGTTGACAGCGAGTTGTGAGTAAGTCGTCAGGTTGACAGCGAGTTTTGTGTTAGCTGTCGTCGCGTCACAATGAATTGTATGCCAGCCGTCACCGCGTTGACAGCGAGTTGTGAGTTAGTCGTCGCGTGGACAACGAGTTCTGTGTTAGATGTCACCGCGTTGACAGCGAGTTGTGAGTTAGTCGTCGCGTGGACAACGAGTTCTGTGTTAGCTGTCACCGCGTTGACAGCGAGTTCTGTGCTACCATTCACCGCGTTGACAGCGAGTTGTGAGTTAGTCGTCGCGTGGACAACGAGTTCTGTGTTAGCATTCACCGCGTTGACAGCGAGTTCTGTGCTACCATTCACCGCTTTGACAGTTAGTTGTGAGTTAGTCGTCGCGTGGACAACGAGTTCTGTGTTAGCTGTCACCGCGTTAACAGCGAGTTGTGTGCTACCTATCGCTGAAATTACTTAATTTACTAATAAATATTTAAGTATTGAATATTTCCAGAGAAATCTCGAAGTCAAGCATCAAATCGCCGGACACTGGTTGAGCATTTCAATCAAATTCAATCCGTTCAAGAGGAACGACGCAGCCAATTATTACGCGAGATTTGAGCACACAGAGTCGAAACAGTATACCTTTATGGAGAATATTCTTATATTACGTGAGTGCTGCCATCTAGCGTGAGTGCCGTAAGCAGCGTTGTCTTTACGAAAGAGAAGACAGTGATATTTTTGTTTGCTATTACTTACTTATCACAACTTAACGTAAATTAACAAACAAGAGTGGTGGTGGTGTAGTGGTAGCACCCCTGCCTCACGATCCGAAGGTCGTGGGTTCAAACCTGGTCGTGCACCAATGAGTTTTTCCGTTGAATAAATTATGTGCACAATGCCAATACTCTTAAACGGCGAAGGAAAACATCGTGAAGAAACCGGCGATTTGCTTGCAACCTCTCACGCACGGAATACTGACTACTGTACAAAATGTGGGCATGTGCCAAATATGTTTGGACATACCTTTGACTTTCTTTAGATACCTATCCTCAAAGATCTAAGTAACTAGAGGAGATTCAAATTTTCAATATTTAATTTTAAATTTAAATATTGTTCAAATTTAAAATATTAATTGCATTCATGAGCTATAATATGTGCTAGATATCTAACATGGGCCAAAACGAGCTTGGGGATTACACTCGTGATCATGTTTTATTCTCAACAATCCTTAGAGTACGAGTTGGCAGCGGGCGACATGAGGCGGCGGCGGACGACGTGTCGCGGCGACACTACTGGTTTCTATGTATTTCTATGAAATGTGTCGCTAGCTTCGTGTCGCTAACTGCGGAGAGAATTTCATAGAAATACATAGAAACCAGTAGTGTCGCCGCGACACGTCGTCCGCCTGCCTCACGTCGCTCGCTGCCAACTCGTACATTAGACTCATGTTAGTATAGAATCTTGTTATACCTCCACGGTGTATTTTTGGTCAGTTTAAAGCCGGCGCCCACGTAATCTATATCTGTAATCCTACTCAAAAAACAATATAAATAATAAATCTATTTTTTGTTATTAATAATAACACGAATACTCGATAATATGAGAACCGATAGTAGTTGCTATTCGTTTGTCGGCATGCAAATTCTGCGCGCGGCGCGACGGCGGGCCGTAGGGACTAGGGAGTCTGCGAGGTCGTTGACTCTGCGCGCCTTACCATGTGTTTAACACACTTTTGTTAATCTTTTCGACTATTCAGTTCCGTAAATACTTATCAAATTCAATAACTAAACCAACGACACAAATACGATTAAGTAATAAAAGAATTGGGCGCCGGCTTTAAACTGACCAAAAACTCACCTTGTAATAAGTAAATAGTTGATTACATTTTTTGTAAGAAGGATCATACAAAAAAGCGCTAGGACCGAGACGAGTTTCTTGCCTGTTCTTCTCGTACTTGGGTTAGGTTGGAATTGGCACATAGATTCACCTAGCATGTAAGACGTTTCAAAGTGATCCTTGTGATTGTACTGAATAAATATTTTTTCAATTTCAATTTCAATTTCGATAGAATAATTTCTTTTCAAACTCGTTTAGATGAAGCTACAACTCAGATGAAAGCCATGAATGTGGACCAGCTGCCCGGCCAGCCCCTGAACAAGACTGTGGTCCACATGAAGTGCGCGCGCTGCACGCTGCAGAGCGTCATGCTGCGGGCCGTCGACGGCACCGTCTCCAACCTCGACCCCGCCAAGTACAGGATGAAGAGTGACACGGACCAGTGAGTGTTTCTTATGCTGTTGTGTTCAAAGATTAAATCTTAGATATGTCCGGACGCTAAAAACTGTGGCACTGTTTTTACTTGTGTGTGTTAACGAAATGCCGATGCACGCACACTAATGATTAGTAAAAAATGAACCAAACAGTTATTTCACCATTTATTGTGCAACCATATTGCACGAGCTTTATTAAAAAAATATAATTGTTCCTTTTGTACCCTGAAATTTAAAATATTTGATGTGCCAAATGAGCGAGCTATCTCATTTCGTGTGGCAACAAAAGGGCGCGGTCTCAGTACCGTACGTGCATATCTGCGATTTAAATCTCTGGTTGTGTCTTTACTCCACTGAGGTCATCATCATCATCATCATCATCATTTTCCTATCCTTTTCCCACGTTATGTGATCGACACAACATTTTGATCTTCCATTTCCCTCTGTCATTCGTCATCTCAGTACTCACTCCTTTCTTACCCATGTCATCTTTCAGTCCATCCATCTTTTCTTCGTCCTACCTCTACCCCTGTATCCATCCACATTCACACCAACACTCTCGTCACATGACATTCATCTCTCCTCATAACATGCCCTTACCACTCATCTTTTCTGTCACCGAACAATTGTATTAACAACAATTTTTTCAGTGAACGAAGAAAACAAGGAAAAATTTCTTCAAAATATCCGCGAAACTTGACACCAAATTTCACACATTAAACACACATTAAAACTCCTTCGTGGGTTTGCCAAAAAAATTATTAATGTCGACCTTATTCCCTCAACGTTTGGGTTTAAATAATATGCTTCTGTGTATTGTCACTGGTGGTGTAGTGTTGGCACCCTCACGATCGAAAGGTCGTGGGTTCAAACCTGGTCGTGCACCAATGAGTTTTTCTATTCGAAAAATGTATGTGCGCAATGCCAGTGCTTGGAAAACATCGTGAGGAAACCGGCATACCTTAGAACTAAAAATTCGAAGGGGTGTGTGTCATAATGTTAGTAGGTATTCTTATATAGGACGGGCTTGCAACCTGTCACGTACGGAATACTAACTTCTGTGCAAAAAATTTGGGCATGTGTCATGTCATGTTTGGACGTGCCTCTGACCTGTTTAGATATCCTCAAAGATCTAAGTCTAGATATAAATAAATAACTATGTTTTATTTTTCAGTTCTGGAAGAGAGTTTGTATTATTTTATTTTATTTTTTTGGCATAAAAAAATCACAGTTTTGGTGTTAAAATAACTAACCTATGAATATGGATTTGGGGTCCATATAGTTTTTTTTTCGCGCTCTCAGTTTTGGTTTCTTAGAAAAAGTTGTTTATATTGATGGGTACTTTAACCCCCTGAAGTTTTCGGCAGTAGTCTGGTAACACCCTGTATATTTCGAATGATTGATTGATTAATAAAACTTATTTAGCAAATAAAAATTATTGATTCTTTATTCTTGTTGGAACGAAGTTCCTTATCGCGCGTTGTGAAAGGGGGCTAGACGGAAAAAAATCTCACGAAAAGTTGTCACGACACTTTTTGCTAAAGTCGTAAGCCGTGCGGCGAGCGCGTGTTTCTCTGTCTGTCTCTCTCTCTCTCATAGAAAGCAAGGAAAGGAACTTCGTTCCATCCGGGTGTCCCATGACACCTCTCAAGTTTTTTTTTGTATTTCCAGACAAAAGTATATAGAGCTGGAGTTAGAAGAGACGTCGGCCGATGATTTTGGCGATTATTACGCCATTATTCAGAATGAGGACGGAAGCGAGGAGAAAGTCAAATTACTCAGACTCAATGGTGAGCCTTTAGACGACTGTGAGAAACGGTACTCTGGTTGGGGTTTGTGTTGTGCGAGTTCCCTTCTTCTTTATGGCATCGGTCTCTTTTGAGATCAATTTTGCCAATGTCAAGTGTTTAAATTAATAGTACCTACTATTCAAAGATTTAAATCGTAGATATGCCCGGACGCCAAAAACTGTGGCACTGTTTTACTTGTGTGTGTTAACAAAATGCCGATGCACGCACACTAATGATTAGTAACAAATGAACCAAACAGTTATTTCACCATTTATTGTGCAATTATATTGAACGATCTTTCGTAAGAAATATACTTATTCCTTTTGTACCCTGAATTTGAAAATATTTGGTGTGCCAAATGAGCGAGCTATCTCATTTCGTGTGGCAACAAAACGACGCGGTCTCAGTACCGTACGGGCATAATCTACGATTTAAATCTTTGCACCTATTGTCCCACGCGTGGGGCGGCCGGTACAACAATGTGTTACTTCCACTCCTATCAATCGTCAACTCTGAGTCTACTATTATTTAACAAGGATCATACAAAGCGCTAGGGCCCAGCGAGTTTCTTGTCAGTTCTTCTCGCACTGGGGACAGGACTGGAATTGGCACCTAGACTAACCTAGTGTGTAAGACGATTCAAAATGATCCCTGTGATTTTACCGATCAAATAATTATTGACTATTGACTATTATTCATATCAAATTAAATATTTTTATTATATATGTTTAATGTACCTCAATAAATATATTTTTATTTTTAGCTCCGGGTATGTAATATTTTTTACATAGAAAAATAAAAATAAAAACATGGTTATTATATTAGACATGTATATTACATTTGTTCTGTTTTATTTTGTATATAATATCTTTATTTTTTTATTTATAGGTGGCGGTAGTGGAAGTAAGTATCTAATTATTTTTTTTAAATAATGCTGCAAATCCAGTAGGTCGGTATAGGTTTAGAAATAGTTAAAATAAATAATTTAAAGAATTAAATAATAATATAAAGTTTAAAGAATTTGAGATAATATTTTAATATTTTAGCTAAATAGTCTAGAAATACCTAAGCCCAAAAAGTGTAGAAATAACTGAGGGCGCCTCTTTCTTATAAATTAATAAGTGTTGTGCATTTTGTTTAAATAAAATTTTAATTCCGTTTGAAGACTTTTGACAAAGCTTTATCTATCTGTCATGTTTTTCCCGACTGTGTAAGTTTCTTTGGGTGTCGCTGTAATACAAATGGCTGGACGGATTTTGAAAAATAAGTGTCGTTGAATTCGTCTGGATCGAGTGACATAAAGCTATATAAATGTCAAAAAATCCAAAATGGCGGCAGTAAACTAATTTCAATGACTCCATTTTGTTGCTAATACTTAGACTCCTCTTTGTTTGCTAATATAAACCCTTGTTTTCATTTCAGATGTTGCCGGTATTTGATCATTTATTTCATTTAAATAGTATATTTAAAAAAATATCGTTATAAATAAGAGACATACCCGTTGTCGCCTTACGCCGAAGGTATATCCGTTTAACGAGGACAGTGGTAATTCGTTTTTTTAGTTTACTAGCTTCCGCCTGCGGCTTCGCCCGTGAGATATCTACATAAAAATAGCCTATGTTAATCCTGAAAGTTCATTATTAACATTGGTGAAAGAATTTTTGAAATTCGATGGATAATTTTCTGAGATTATCTCCTACATAAAAACAAACAAACTTTACCTCTTTATAATATAAGTGTTGAAAAATACTCCCCTTTATAGTTTGTAAACGGTGAAGAAAAACATCGTGTAGAAATCTTGCCCTAGAACTAAAAATTCGAAGGTGTGTGTCATAGGTTAATATTCATATATTCATGTAGCGATGGGCTTGCAGCCTGTCACTAACCACTGTGTAAAATGTGGGCATGTGCCAAATAGAATGTTAAAAAGTGCCTTTGACTATCTTTGTTTAGTTCCTCAAAGATCTAAGTAACTATACACCGAGAAATTTTAATGATTGTTTTCCCGCAGCGAAATGGTTTTGTCTTGGTAATACAATCGTTGTATAAACAAATTAAATACTAGAAACAAAAAATACAGAATTACCATTGAAAATTTAATTCGAGAGGGACCACGAACCAATAGTAGGTAATTCATCCCGATACCTACGCGAAGGCGGCCGGCGGCGCGAGCGATTCGAATAGTACCTACAAGTTACTTCTAATGTTACTATCGTTCCTCACGTTTTCGAGTTGATGAATATTTTTTAAATTATTTTAAAACAAAAACATCTTTTTTTTTACTTTTACTCTTTGTTTCGAAAGTACTTCTAATGGCAAGTTGTTCTGCCGCGGGAAAACAACCATTAAAATTTCACGGTGTATATCTGAGATGTCTCGTGCTTTTGACTATCTTTAGGTAAGTAACTAGAGATCTGAGGAGATGTCTCGTGTCTATGACTATCCGTATCAAATACCTAAAGATCGAAGTAACTAGAGATCTGAGGAGATGTCTCGTGTCTATGACTATCCGTATCAAATACCTCAAAGATCTAAGTAACTAGAGATCTGAGGAGATGTCTCGTGTCTATGACTATCCGTATCAAATACCTAAAGATCGAAGTAACTAGAGATCTGAGGAGATGTCTCGTGTCTATGACTATCCGTATCAAATACCTAAAGATCTAAGTAACTAGAGATCTGAGGAGATGTCTCGTGTCTATGACTATCCGTATCAAATACCTCAAAGATCTAAGTAACTAGAGATCTGAGGAGATGTCTCGTGTCTATGACTATCCGTATCAAATACCTCAAAGATCTAAGTAACTAGAGATCTGAGGAGATGTCTCGTGTCTATGACTATCCGTATCAAATACCTCAAAGATCTAAGTAACTAGAGATCTGAGGAGATGTCTCGTGTCTATGACTATCCGTATCAAATACCTAAAGATCTAAGTAACTAGAGATCTGAGGAGATGTCTCGTGTCTATGACTATCCGTATCAAATACCTCAAAGATCTAAGTAACTAGAGATCTGAGGAGATGTCTGCCGAGCCTGGGGATTACAGTCGTGATCATTTTTAAGCCCCGACAAAAAAAGAAGGGTATTATAAATTTAACGTGTTTACCTATCTGTATATCTGTGTATCTGGCTGTGGCATCGTAGCTCCCAAACGGATGAACCGATTTTCGTTTACTTTTTTCTTGTTCTAGATTATTTTATCCCGAGTGTTCTCAGCCATGTTTCATAAAAATCTGTTCAGACGTTTGAAAATCATCAGCTCTTTTCTCGTTGATCTGACTACCTTCCATATGTCCTATCGATTCGAAATTTGGTACCGTATTACTTTAATGATATTGAAAGAACATGGTAAGGTAACCATGGCTTTAATATGACATTTTAGGGTAAGGTTTAGGTGTAGGGGGTTTCTAAAATTTTTAATTTTGTATTTATTGTCTTTTAAGGCCTAACAGTCGAACGGTTAGAGGCGTCTGTTGAACCGGGCAACCAGTTCGATGGCGTTGTAAGATACGAATGTGACAGCTGCGAACTGACAGACGTGATGTGCAACGGAAAATCTGTCATGAACAACGGTATGGTCACCAGTGAACCGGCCAAGAAGGAAGTCAACTTTAACTTCCAAAGGTAAACTTTGTACGTCATCACGGCGCAAATACTATCAGATAGATATCAGTGGGGCGATTATGTATCTCAGTAGGTATACCATGAGTTTTCACAATTTACACTCGCTAGCGACTGTAGTTAAAAAAAATTATGAAAACTTGTACAGCGCCTCTAGCGGATAGTTGGGTACTAAAACCTCACGTTGTTAACTATCCTACGTCACAGCGTACTACAGCGACTGTAGTTTACGCTTCATAATTTGCTTAGAATTTGGTACAATGAGTAACAATTTTGACAGATGTCATAGTAACATACTATTACTACTGTAGTGACGTCAGCTGATGTGACAACTCACGGTAGACGTAGGAACTGCTTACAATCAATGTCCGTTTTGATTGTAATCAAGTGATTTGGTATTATGTAAGAGTATTGATTCAATCGAAAATTTGATTAGTCGTCCCACTGAAGTATGAGCTACCAAACAAACATTTTAACCAAGTAGGTATTCAACTTTTGTATGAAACAGCTTTTTTCGCGCTCACAGTGTTGGTTTCTTAGAAAAAGTTGTTTATATTGATGGGTACTTTAATCCCCTGAAGTTTTCGGTAGTCGTCTGGTAACACCCTGTACCTAGGTACGATATATAATAATCAATGGGAAAAATAAAACGTTTTCGTCTTCTTTGTATTTTATACTAGCTTCCGCTCGCGGTTTTACTCGCGTGGCACCTACATAAAAATAGTCTATGTTAATCAGGGATAACTTAGCATTCTAACGGTGAAAGAATTTTTGAAATCGGACCAGTAGTTTTTGAGTTTATTCGTTACAAACAAAAACACAAATATACAAAACTTTCCTCTTTATAATATTACGAGTAGTATAGATTAATATAGATAGACTAGTATATATTTTATTTTATGTCTAAAGACGACAATTATTATTAAATTATGTATTGTTTTTTTAGCTTTGAAGACGACAACGCCTGTGTGTATGTCGGTTTTTTCAAAGAAGGCGATCAAAATACTAAAAAGGAATTGGCTATGTTAGAAAGTGAGTTTATTTTGTTGAATATCCGACTATCGTACGAAAGGTTGGAAAAAAATGCTAATATTTTTATTAATTCATTTCCAGATGGCTGTAAGTAAATAAAAAATAGTATAGAGTTATAATTACCCATTATGAAAAAAGCTCGCTACTATTTTACAAAAAAAATATATAGTCAGAGTTGATTTTTATTATTATTATTATTATTAATCAATTTATTTCAGGAAAACATAATCCCATAATTATTACAAACAACATCATTACAAAATTAAATCATTTTAAAATAAACATATAATTGCATTATGTATAACATTAGAACTTCAATTAAAATTTAAATTATAATCATCAGATTTTACAATCATCAGATTATTTTGTTCGTAGGTGGTCTGCCCCTTTTCGAACTAATGTTATGAGTAACGTTATGAACTAATGAATGATTGAACTAAATCTCAACTTCGTTGCAAATAGCATTTGGTTTGTAAAACATAATCGAATAAAACTCCACGTTTATTTACAACTAGCTTCCGCTCGCGGCGTCGCCTGCGAAGTACCCACATAAAATATCTATGTTCATTCTGAAAGTTCATTCTACACATTGGTAAGAGAATTTTTCAAATCGGTCCAGTAGTTTTGGTGTCTATTCAATTCAAACAAACAATCAAATCTTTCTTCGTTATCATTAGTATAGATAAAAATAAGCTATTTTTTGAGTTAGTGTAGGTATTTATAGTAAATTCAATCTAAAATTTATATTTTTAAACTTTTTTAGCTACGGGTGAGTCAAGCCATATTTTATTATAAGTTTAAATATGTGTATCTGTGTGTTTGTCTGTGGATTCATAGCTCCCAAACGGATGTAAGTTATTGTATTACTTAATATAAGTTATTTAATTTATTAATTAACATAACAATAAACAATATTTTATTTATTTATTTATTTAGCTAGCAACGCTACCTCGTTAGATAACTTACGTTAAATACTGGGGGCCTTACCACAAGCTTTTCGAGCAATAGCAAAGTAATATAACTTTGATATTCCGTATTAAAGTAGGTACATAATGTAACTTCAAGCTTGAAATTTGACGTTTGAAACATGATGGCTTGTAAGAGATTGTGGTAAGGCCCGAGATCCTCACCTCACTACGTCTACCATGAGTTGTCACATTTAGATCGGCTGACGTTACTACAGTAGTAATAGTACCTACGTGACTATGACATCTGTCAAAATTACCATGGTACCAAATTCTAAGCAAATGAATGAAGCTTAAACTACAGTCGCTGTAGTACCTACCTACGCTGTGACGTAGTACCTATAGTTAACTACGTGACGTTTTAGTACCCAACTATCCGCTAGAGGCGCTGTACAAGTTTTCATACAATCTTTTAACTACAGTCGCTAGCGAGTGTAGATTGTGAAAACTCATGGTAGACCTACTGTTCGAGGTAAACCCCAGCCCTTTGATCATTGGTCTATAACCTTAAATTGTTAAACCTTTAGCGGTGAAATTTGCTAATAAGCCCGAGCATGTCCCGCCGCCGAAGGAAGGTGACGAGTTTGAGAAAACCATACCTTATGAATGCGAGGAGGATTGCGATGTTGAACAGGTTTGTACATTGATATTATACAGGGATATTATACCAGACTACTTCCGAAAACTTCAATTGTGTGATTCTTATAGACCTCATTCTAAACTTCGAATCTGAATCCGCTGTGAGCTTCTTGTTTGGCATTCTAAAAACTCGGTTGATAATTCGAATTAACACTAGCGCCACTCTTGCGAGCGTGTCAGCGAGTTGAACTAAATGGACGGGGAGATTTTGACAGATAAAGTATGAGATGACGTAAGAAGGGCATTCTATACGGTAATTCCCAAGTCACATCGACGCTCGCTTCGCACTCGAACCCGATTCAAAGTGTCAAATAAAAAGGTCAATGACAAATGTCATTTTGAACCCTAGGCGAAGTGAGAGTGAATTGCGATGTGAGATGCGAGTTGATGTTTGAATTTTACAGAATCGACGTACAGGGGGTTAAAGTACCCATCATTATAAACAACTTTTTCTAAGAAACCAAAACTGAGAGCACGACCAATCAATACCAACTTAGTTAAAATGTATGAAAAAGCTGTTTTTTTTGCGCTCACGGTGTTGGTTTCTTATCAAAACTTGTTTTAGTTGATGGGTAGGTACTAGCGCATGCAAACCGATAATCGATAATCGATAAATTATCGGTAATCGGCTCATTTTCGTCAGCGATAATTATCGAAAAAATCGATAAAAAATATCGATAAACGATAAATTCATAAATAATTTATTATTCAAATAATTCCCATCACTACACGTCATTCTCGGTACGGGTGTTTAAAATTAAGGTAGAAACAAACTGGTCCCACGTACGCAACGTACGCGATGCATTATGACATCTACTCTATGGAAATATAATGATTAGAAGCACACTAATTGTCATACGCAACGCTGTCTCACGCGTCCCACGCAACGTTCGACGTAAAGACAGACTGGGCCCAACGTATGCGATGCAACGTGGGAGAGCTAGTGTGCACATTTGTCCCACGTATACGACGTATATAGCATCAGACGCTGTTGTCATTTCTCAGGTGTACAACGTCTTAGAGAAAATTAAACAATGTTTTCTGATTCTGAGAATGAGTTTGAGAACGATCTATGTTTCCTAGTTTTAAATGAATATTTCAGTCTTGCCATGCAGTTTTGCTATTTCTTCTCATGCTGCATTGCATAATGCAGTATCACGATATTCAATACATTTAATATTCTTCATCTTCTTCTTCAATTATGGCATCTGTCTCTTAGAGAACCATATAAATAGCTTCATATTGTCTAACTAAATCTATGAGTTGTTCATCTGCCATTTTTCCACAGTGCGTGCTTCCAAAATATGACGTTCTATTCGTGTCTGACGCGATGCGAACGAAAGATGTAGAAACACACTGTTCGTACGCGTGGGCCGCGTGTGAATACGCCCTCCACGTTCCCATGCCGATCTGGCGCGACAGGTCGAACGTTGCATGGGACGCGTCGGACAGCGTTGCGTATGACAGTGTGCTTCTAATCATTATATTTCCATAGAGCAGATGTCATAATGCATCGCGTACGTTGCGTACGTGGGACCAGTTTGTCTCTGCCTTTATTCACTGTGGTCAGTGTCAGTGAGAATTTGTTTGTTTCGTTGAGTGTGATTCGAGCTAAGTTCGATGATCGAAGGATTTATACGTATAATAAAACTATATTATTGAGTATATAGTGAGTTATCATTATCATTTATCAATAACTAAATTTATAATTTAAAATTAGGAAATCTTCATAGCTTAAATCTTCTTCTGGAGTGCAGCAGATTGGACAAATAGAGCAGTTAAATTAGAAACCGAAACATAAAGATATACTTTCGCCAAAACCGATAATTCTCGATATTTATCGAAAAATAAAGCGATTAATATCAGATTATCGATTATCGAAAAGTTTCGATAATTGCATGCCCTAGTAGGTACTTGAAAATTCTGGTAACACTCTGTATATTGCTGGACGATTCTCCTAAAAGGTTAAATCATTGTTCTCACTATTCGTCATTGTTCGCAACAAACAATTTTGGTTATCTCGTAATCTATTTGCGCAAAGCTCTTAAACGGTGAAGGAAAACATCGTGAGGATACCGGAATAATTTAGAACCAAAAATTCATAGGTTAGTATTCTATAAGCAGCGATGGGCTTGCAACCTGTCACGTACGGAATACTAACTGTACAAAATGTGGGCATGTGCCAAATATAACGTTCGGACGTGCCTCTGACTCTAGATATCCTCAAAGATCTAAGTAACTAGAGATCTGAGGAGATATCTACCGAGCCTGGGGAATATAGTCGTGATCATTTTTTCCAACAGATTACAGTTAACGGTATGAAGCTTAAACAGGAGCCAAACACTAGAAGATTCTCTAGCAAGTCCATGTCAGGACGCCGCTGTCCGTTCTTCATGGTAAGTATAGATACTAATAGTTACTTACTACTAGTTTGCCCCGAACTATACGTCTACCATGAGTTGTCACATTTAGATCGGCTGACGTTACTACAGTAGTAATAGTACGTTACTATGACATCTGTCAAAATTGTTACTCATGGCACCAAATTCTAAGCAAATGAATGAGCGCAAACTACAGTCGCTGTAGTACGCTGTGACGTAGGATAGTTAACTACGTGACGTTTTAGTACCCAACTATCCGCTAGAGGCGCTGTACAAGTTTTCATACATTTTTTTAACTACAGTCGCTAGCGAGTGTAGATTGTGAAAACTGATGGTAGACCTACTGAGATCTCGCGCGCGATGTCCACAATCCTCATTAGTATCCACGCCCTGAAGTGTTTGGACACACTGTATGTACTACACACAGGTAGGTGCCTGTCTACGTAAGTTGCTCCTCATCACAAACTAATATCTGATTACCCTACCTAGGTAGGTACTTATACCAGTGTTAAGACGTCAGCGGTTTTCTTAATTTTACTTTTTTCGTTTTTTCAAAAACTATCCATCCTAGAATTATAATAAAAACCATTTTGAAATGTACAAGAAAGGTCTTTTATTTGATACTCCACTGTTTTTTTTCAACTTCGGAATCCAATATCTTCACAACTCCTTCACCGATTAAGCTCATATGCTTCCCAGCAAATCTACAGCAGAATCTCTGGACCTTTCAAGTTTCATGCAGATTGGATTAACGCTTTTTAAGTTATGCTCTAACAAACACACAAATCGCTCAGCTGTCACTGAGATTACTCTCGCTTCGCTCGCTCAATCAAAAATACAATTGACACTAGCCAGTGTCTATGTGGTCAGACCTTCCAAGTTTCATGTATTTAAGAGCCTCTAAAAACATATACACAAACATACAACTCTAAATTGCCCTACGTGCCAATGAAATTTATGGCGACCATTATCATAGTGACATCCTTAAAAATTTGTCCCCTCACTAGTAGAGACACGAGGTCGGCCATTACGGTTTTGGAGATCTATCATTTATCTAACCTAACTGTAGGTAGGTACTCATTTGTATTAATTCAGTAATAAACTATTTTTAGACCAATTAAGACAATTTATACCTTTTTTATTTTACTTTCTGTGTTACTTAATCTAATTTTGTTTGGTTTTACCTTTGTTTTGTTTTTTTTATCTACTTTTATTTTCTGTATGTGTCCGTGTCTGAATAAAAATTTATTCTATTCTATTCTATTAACATTTTACCTTGACCTTAATTTTGAGTCTTACATTACCTACACGTCGATTTAAAAGACAGAAGCGTTGAACACTCCACAGATTTGCGATCGCTTCGCTCGCTCAATCAAATGGTAATTTCAGATTGTTGGCTTCGCTTTGGTCATCAAGTTTACATTCTTCACCACCCTGTACTCCGGGATATTCCTGGCGAGCTTCAACACGCCCAAGGGACGCGTCACCAAGTCGGTGATGGAAATCGAGTGAGAATCATCACCATTTCAATATTCTTCTTCTCAAGGTGGTAGCAAAGACGTGCACCCTTAATATAAGTTTTTGATAGTTTACGAAAACTTTTTTCGAATAGTATCCTTTCATACATTTGACCTCCATCGGAAATGTTAAGAACTAAAATGAGGTCATATCCTCAAAGATCTAAGTAACTAGAGATCTGAGGAGATATCTACCGAGCCTGGGGATGACAGCCTTGTGATTCTGTAAGACCTCATTCTAAACTTCGAATCTGAATCCGCTGTGAGTTTGTTGATTGGCATTCTAAAAACTCGGATGATAATTCGAATTTACACTAGCGCCACTCTTGCGAGCGTGTCAACGAGTCGAACTAAATTGTCGGAGAGATTTTGACAGATAAAGTATGAGATGACGTAAGAAGTGGCATTCTATACGGTATTTCCCAAGTCACTTCGACGCTCGCTTCGGCCTCGAACCCGATTCAAAGTGTCAAATAAAAAGGTCAATGTCAAATGTCATTTTGAACCCTAGGTCCAGATAAAGTATGAGATAAAGTAAGAAGTGGCATTCTATACAGTGATTCCCAAGTCACTTCGACACTCGCTTCGCACTTGAACCCGATTCAAAGTGTCAAATAAAAAGGTCAATGTCAAATGTCATTTTGAACCCTAGGTCCAGATAAAGTAAGAAGTGGCATTCTATACGGTGATTCCCAAGTCACTTCGACACTCGCTTCGCACTCGAACCCGATTCAAAGTGTCAAATAAAAAGCGTCATAAGCGAAGTGAGAGTGAATAGCGATGTGAAATACGAGTTGATGTTTGAATTTTACAGAATCGAATTGCAGTCGTGAGCATGTTTGTTTTTTTTTAAATTGTTTATTGCTAACAATGACGAAAGTGAGAACAATGACGAAAGCGTACTTAGAGTGAAATGGCCGGTGTATGAACTTACAAAATATAAATCTTATGTTACCTACTATTTTTACTTTTTCAGTAGCGGCCCTTCAGATCCAGCAGGTAAGCACGAAGCCACGAGAAAAATGACGATGATAATGTGAGAAAGATGATATGAATTAAGAGGAGAAGACTCAGAGTTGAATGATAGGAGTGAGTGGAAGAAAACATGTGCCGACCCCACGTGTGGGATAAGGACAGAAGAATGATGATATAGATAAGTATAGATGTAACTACAAACACTTGTTTTTTTTTAAATGCTGGTCCAGCTCCTCCAGGCCCTCAAGGTCCACAAGGTAAGTCATTCTCCCTGTCCTTTTCCCACGTTATGAGGTCTGCACAACATCTGATCTTCCATCTCCCTCTATCATCCGTCATCTCAGTACGTCTACCATGAGTTGTCACATTTAGATCAGCTGACGTCACTACTGTAGTAATAGTACGTTACTATGACAACTGTCAAAATTGTTACTCATGGTACCAAATTCTAAGCAAATGAATGAAGTGCAAACTACAGTCGCTGTAGTACGCTGTGACGTAGGATAGTTAACTACGTGACGTTTTAGTACCCAACTATCCGCTAGAGGCGCTGTACAAGTTTTCATACATTTTTTTAACTACAGTCGCTAGCGAGTGTAGATTGTGAAAACTCATGGTAGACCTACAGTACCTACTCACTCTTTTCTTACTCATGTCATCTTCTACATCTCATCTTTAACATTATCATGATCACGACTGTAATCTCCAGGCTCGGTAGATTTTTATTTTATGTATAGACTAGCTTCCGCCCGCGGCTTCGCCCACGTGATACCTTAAAAAACAAAAACATCGCTATCCCACGGGAACCGTACATTTTTTCGGGATAAAATGTAGTCTATGTGTTATTCCAGATCATAATCTATATCTGTGCCAAATTTCATTCAGATCTGTTAAGCCCTTTTAGCGTGAAAGAGTAACAAACAAACACACAAGTACAATATAATATTAGTAGGAAGTAGAATAAATAATGTCATCCACACTTTTTATTTAATTATATTTCTAGGTCCTCCAGGATATCCAGGTCAACCTGAGTATCCAGACCCAGGTTCTCAAGGTATAACCTAGTACTTAAGTAGGAAAAGATGATTCAGTCTAAAAATGCACGCCCTTTTACTTGTACTTGTACCGCATGTAGAGGTAAATACATTGGAGGGGCGTGCATTTTTAGACTGATCTACCTCTACCTACACTTTTTTGTCTGTGGCCTCGTAACTCTCGAACCACTTTTGATTTTGTTTTTTTTATTTGAAAGGTAAATTAGTCGGGAGTGTTCAGGCCGCTCGCCCACGAGCTACTTTTTGTAGCGATGCTTATAAGCGATGATTATGAGCGATGATTATAAGCGTCGCTTATAATGCGTGTTATAATGTTATGACTTCGCGACTGTATCGATGCTAAGTGCGACAGCATCGCGACTGCATCGCTACAAAAAGTAGCTCGTGGGCGAGCGGCCTTAGCTATGTTTGATGGAAATTGTTCCAAGATGGCCGCCGACAAAATGGCGGATTACATATTTTTCACAACTTTCTCTACCTACGTAGATATCAAATAAAAGGGCTTGAGTAGTAGAATACTATACACTATGACAAATTTCAAATCCAAGATGGCTGCCACTACAAATTGGCGAATATTTTTTTTTCATGTCGGGGATTTTTAATTTTTTTATTTAATACTTACCTACCATTAAATATTAAAAGTTTAATTATTTTCATTTGAAGTAGCTATCTACTGTGCAAAACAAGTAATTCCAGTACAAATATGTGGTCGTGTCTCTGACTACCCTCCTAAGACATTAAGGTCAAAACGTGGACATATTCCAGTACAAATGTGTGGTCTTGGCCCCTAACTACCCTCATTAAGGTCTCAAAGTATTACATCTATTTTCAAATGCTTCAGGTGCTCCCGGACTTCCAGGTCATCCAGGGTATCCCGGTCATCCCGGTTATCCCGGTCATCCCGGTCGTCCCGGTCATCCACCTCACGGTTCCGGTACTAAACTATTTGTCTTCTACAGTAACCTATATTATACCTACCCGACTGCGAAGCGAAAAAGGAGGGTAATGTGTTTGGGGTGTATGTAATAGATGGGTAACCTACAGTTAATCTCGTAAACCCAAAAAACTGGGCCATTTTATTCAATGGTTTCGTCATTGTTCTCACTTTCGTCATTGTTAGCAACAAAAAATTTTGGTTATCTCGTAAAAAAAGTAAAAAAAAAAAAAAGTAAAAAAGTATTTATTGTTCTTACAAGTAAAATATTTAAACTAGGGTTGGGAGCTCTTCTGTTAGGTAAGAATACCTGTGTTAGAAAAGTCCCCTCTTTCTAAAGGCCTTAATGGACACTTGTAAGTAGGTAGATAATCATAATCTTAATTAGGTATAGATATGTATGAGCACTAACACTAAAATGTTTGAATTAAGTATTTTTCATGACTTATTGTGTATGTCGTTGTGCTGACCATTGTAAAATAGTACAATGTAGGAAGATGACAATTGTTTTGTTATTATAGATAATATATATAATATACAGGGTGTCCCAAAAAGTAGTGTCAAGCGAAAGTCCAGAGATAGAACACCCCTTGGGGTACCCGAAACACCCCCATGTATGTTCCGCGATTTTTTATAGTTTTCGAGTTATGAATTTTTTTCCGAATTTTTGAAAATTTACGACTTGAACAACTTAAAACATTCTTACAAAAAAAGTAGAAAACATTCTTGAGATTTTTTTTTTGCTACTGCATTGTTATGAGTTGTTCTTTTATGCATAAAATAATCAGTTACGTGACTTTGATGAAAATCATGAAAATGTTGGTGTAAAGTCAAATAATTAAATTCGGTGAATTATGACTAAAATTTTCAACTTCAAATTAAAAATCTTAAAAAGTGATTTCATGGTTCCTAAATAAGTCTAAAGAATTCTCCAGACTCTCAGCTTTCATAATCATTAAAAAAAAGTAGTACTTAATAGGCTACTTTGGCCAAAAATCGGCCTTCAAAGACGGTGAGGGGGAAATTTTTTAAAATTATCTACCTGATTAATAAATAGATTTTGGCCATTTTATCATTCTTAAGTTTAATTTGTTTTGTTAACTAACGAAAAATTACTGCAGGAAAGTAAGATTTCATCAATATTTGAAGGTTTTATTTATTTAGATTAGCTAAATTTATGAAATAAAACAGCAAGTAAAATTTATTAATTTTTTACAAAAAGTTTTCAAAATGTCAACCTTCTAGGTCGATACAAATCCTACATCGTCTTAAAAAGGTTTCCTTTAATCGTATGAAAGCTATTTTAAGTTCCTTAATTTTTTCTTTGGCCCATCTCAATTTTGTTCTTAATTCGGCCATATTGCTGATTTCTTTGGCATAAACTAATTCTTTGTAGTCATTTTTGGATAGTTAACAAAACAAATTAAACTTAAGAATGATAAAATGGCCAAAATCTATTTTTTAATCAGGTTGCTAATTTTAAGAATTTTCCACCTCACCGTCTTTGAAGGCCGATTTTAGCCAAAGTAGCCAATTAAGTACTACTTTTTTTTTAATGATTATAAAAGCTGAGAGTCTGGAGAATTCTTAAGAATTATTTAGGAACCATGAAATCAATTTTTAAGATTTTTAATTTGAAGTTGAAAATTTTAGTCATAATTCACCGAATGTAATTATTTGACTTTACACCAGCATTTTCATAGTTTTCATCAAAGTCACGTAGCTGATTATTTTATGCATAAAAGAACAACTCATAACAATTCAGTAGCAAAAAAAAAATCTCAAGAAAGTTTTCTACTTTTTTTGTAAGAATGTTTTAAGTTATTCAAATCGTAAATTTTAAAAAATTCAGAAAAAAATTAATAGCTCGAAAACTATAGAAAATCGCGGAACATACATGGGGGTGATTCGGGTACCCCAAGGGGTGTTCTATCTCTGGACTTTCGCTTGACACTACTTTTTGGGACACCCTGTATAATATAATATACATAGATAATAGATAGATAGATATATAGTATGTATTAATATTAATATCTCGTAAAATATTAGTTGTCACGGACTTGATAAGAGTGACGAAACAGTCACGGTGACAAAAATTGTCATTAATAGTAGCCATGGCTTCGTGCTTTCCTGCTGAATCTGAAGAGCTACTGAAAAAGTGAAAATAGTAGGTAACTTATCATTTATATTTTGTAAGTTCATCTAACGGCCATTTCACTATCTCGTAAATTGTTAGTTAATTTTAAATGTACCCTTCGTAAAATAACTTATAATAATATTATCTACCAATCTTTTATTGTTCCATCTTCATGCTATCAGCTTGAAAGACGAACTCTAAAATCAAGGTTCAAAATATTTTTATTTAACGGTAAAATATCAAATTGAGTAGAAACGATAATTGAATTTGTCATCAAAACAAACATTTTGTTCCCATTATAACGATGTTTTTCAGAAACGATGCCCAGCCCCTTAAGGTCGTACTTATACTTAAGGGGTTGGGGTTGAAACTAGTATTTATTGCAAACTAGCTAATGCCCGCGGCTTCGCCCGCGTGGCGAAGACGGCTAATTTTTTCCGACACCTCCAACAAAAATCATTATATTTTAGCCAATGTGTACAAAAATTTGACAAATTATACACTAAAACCTTCCTATTGAATCACTCTATCGATTAATAAAACCGCATCAAAATACGTTGCGTAGTTTTAAAGATCTAAGCATACATAGGGCGTTTGTCCACCGCCGCCGTCACTTTCACGTCACCGAGAATGAGATTATTTCGGGCCGAGTTTTATATGGCGGCCAGGATGACGGCGCTCGGGTGACGGATGTACGGTGGACACGCGGCTAAGTAATGTAATGTAAATGTATGCACCGCTACTTCGGCGCCGTCATCTCGTTCTCGGTGACGTGACGGTGACGGCGGCCGTGGACAAACGCCCATAGGGACAGACAGACAGCGGGAAGCGACTTTGTTTTATACTATGTGACAAAAAAACGTAACTAAAAATACATTTTCACTGCAGCCATATTAGATTTTTCGACATTTTGTATATAGACTATATCAATGTTGTGATCCAGACAAATCCAACAACACCTAATTTCCAAAATCTGTCCAGCCGTTTAGGCTACACCCAAAAAAACTCGCATACATACACCCCAAACACTACCCTCTTTTTTCGCTTCGCAGTCGGGTAAAAGTATATATTCATTTCTAGGTCAAAACCCAGATATCCCACCAGGCACCCTGGAATTTTTATTCCCCCAATTCCCCCCCATAAATATGACTGTGACGTTATCACCACGACATCCAGGAACTGATGGGGCTGTACCACCACCACCGGAAGAGGGGGGACCCCCTCCCAACGCGGATGGTAAGATTGAATTACTAGCTTTAGTCCGCGGCTTCGAAGTACCTATACAACGAGAAATTTTAATGGTTGTTTTCCCGCAGCGAAATGGTTTTGTCTTGGTAATACAATCGTTGTATAAACAAATTAAATATTAGAAACAAAAAATACAGATTATACCATTGTGAAAATTTAATTCGAAAGCGACCACGAACCAATAGTAATTCATCCCGATACCTACGCGAAGGCGGCCGGCGGCGCGTGCGATTCGAATAGTACCTACAAGTTACGTCTAATGTTACTATTGTTCTTCACGTTTTCGAGTTGATGAATATTTTTTAAATTGTTTTAAAAACAAAAACATCTTTATTTTTTTACTTTTACTCTGTTTCGAAAGTACTTCATATGGCAAGTTGTTCTGCCGCGGGAAAACAACCATTAAAATTTCACGGTGTATAATAATAGCCTATGTTCATCCTGAAAGTTCGTTCTACATGGTGAAAGAATTTTTTAAATCGGTCCAGTAGTTTCAATTCAAACAAACAAACAATCAAATCTTTCCTCTTTATAATATTAGTATAGACTAGTTGAGCCGACAGACGTTGTCCTGTCTTATAACTTTCTTCTTACAATAACAAACACAACAAAAAAAGAATTAGCGAAATCGGTTCAGCCGTTCACGCGTTATGACGTCACCAAGATAAATGGGGATTCATTTTTATATCAAAGAAGATAGAAAAGGATATAGATAGATGTAAGAGCACTGGTGGTGTAGTGGTAGCGCCCCTGCCTCACGATACAAAGGTCGTGGGTTTAAATCTGGTCGAAAAATGTATGTGCGCAATGCCAGTGCTCTTAAACGGTGAAGGAAAATATCGTGAGGAAACCGGCATACCCTAGAACCAAAAAATCTAAGCTGTGTGTCATAGGTTACTATTATAAACGGCGATAGGCTTGCAACCTTTCACTTACAAAATACTAATTACTGTGCAAAATGTGGACATGTGCCAAATATCAAGTTGACTGATATCCTCAAAGATCTAAGTAACTAGAGATCTGAGGAGATGTCTACCGAGCCTGGGGATAACAGTCGTGATCATGTTTTTTTTATAGCACCAGCTCCAGACAGTCCCGGAGGTCCAGGAGTTCCTCCAGGATCAGGTTCCGTCCACATCGTGAATATAAACGTAGTTAACCATGGAACACCACCTGCTGAATGGGTCGAGGGTTTAACTAAAGCCACACATGACGGGGAATCAGCACCTCTTGTGGAAGCAGTTGAGGGTGAATCAACAACAGCTGGAGAGGGGGTTGAGGGTGAATCAACACCTGGGGAAGGGGCAGAGGGAGAAACAACTACAGCTGGAGAAGGAGCTGAGGGAGAAGCGACTACAGTTGGAGAAGGGGCTGAAGGAGAATCAACAACAGCTGCAGAAGGGGCCGAGGGTGAATCAACAACAGCTGCAGAAGGGGCGGAGGGTGAATCAACGCCTGGTGAAGGGGCAGAGGGAGAAGCTACTACAGCTGGGGAAGGGGCAGAGGGAGAGGCGACTACAGTTGGAGAAGGAGCTGAAGGAGAAACACCAGCTGGAGAAGGAGAAGAGGGAGAAGCTACTACGGCTGGGGAAGGAGCAGAGGGAGAGGCGACTACAGTTGGAGAAGGAGCAGAAGGAGAAACACCAACTGGAGAAGGAGCAGAGGGAGAAGCTACTACAGCTGCAGCAGAGTAGGATTTTAAATTAAAAACGATGCGAAAATTTAACATCTTTAATTGTGTTAGAAATATATAAATCTATCTATCGTACACGTTAATAAAGTAACAAAGGAGCCAGATAGCTGATAGACTAACTATATACTGTTTTTCGTAAATACGTACATAGAATACATAATAACACCCAGACACAGAACAAACATCTGCGTTCATCACACAAATGTTTATCCTGGGGGATCGAACCCACAACCTACAGGCAGACCAACAGATTGAGGTCGGTCATTACATAGGTAGTGATATAAAATGCATAGCGATCTATAGATAGATCAGCGATCCAGATCACTGCCAAAGGGAAGCATTTGTTTAATAATTAAACTTGTCATTCAACCGTGTATCTCGAGTTCAAAGTGCCTTATCATCATCATCATCATCATCATCATCATCATCATCAGCCTATAGCAGTCCACTGCTGGACATAGGCCTCCCCTAATGAGCGCCATTGCGCCCTGTCTTCAGCTCGATATATTATTATTAGTGCCTTATATTATTTAGTAAATACATCATTCGTCAGTCATTTACCAAAGAGTTTCTTGTCACTTCTCGGACTTGAATTGGCACCTAGACTCACCTAGTATGTAAGACGATTCAAAATGATCCCTGTGATTTTATTGAATAAAAATATTTGATTAGTTTTGAGCCGTGTCTTCTGAGAATGTAGAGAGGATGGATGAAAGGAGATTGACGAAACAGGTGCAAAAGGAGAGTGTGAATGGGACAGTTGAAAGTGGAAGACCTCGGCGTACGTACCTCGAGCAAATTGAGGACGTTTTAGAGAAAGGCCAGGTCCAGAGTACCCTAAACCGACGCGCATGAAGAATATAATGAGAGTGAATGGGACAGTTGGAAGGGGAAGACCTCGGCGTACGTACCTCGAGCAAATTGAGGACGTTTTAGAGAAAGGCCAGGTCCAGAGTACCCTAAACCGACGCGCATGAAGAATATAATGAGAGTGAATGAAGCAAGAGGTATGTCAGGATCGTAGCAAGTGGAGATCCGTGGTCTCTGCCTACCCCGGTGGGAAACAGGCAGGATTCTATGTATGTCTTCTAAGACAAGTAGTTTACTTACGTCTCACAGGGTTTTTGATTGAGTCCTTGATGTTTTTGGTCTGCGTTATGCCGGTTCACGATGTTTTTTACCCAAACACTATAATGTGTCTATTGTCTCAATGTATGATGTATTAGCGGCCACATTTTGATAGGCAACCAGGCCCCTATTCAATAAACATTACAAATTGTAAAATACAATTAATTGTAAGCGGCTACAATTCCACAAGTTTCTGTTTAATAAAAAATTACGATTTACTGGAGGAAAATTTACAAAATTGTAAAATGTTATTACAATTCTACATATTTGTAGGTTTTATTAAACAGCACTTGTCATAAAATTCAACAATATTGTCACTTTTTTACAAATTTGTAGACTAGTAATTTTTATTGAATAGGGGCCTGGTAGATATATTTCTCCTGGTCATAAGTATGCATAACAATTTTGATTTTCCGGTTCTCGTACTATATGTATGTGAGTTTCTTTCACTGTCTCTGTAGCCCAAACGGCTGTACTGGTTTTGATAGTTTGAATTGAAGTAAGCAATTCTTCTTCTTCCTGCCCTTTTCCCACGCTAAGTTGGGTAGGCACAGCACGTTTTCTTCTTCCATTTACCTCTATAATCCGTCATCTCAGTACTCACACCTTTCTTACTCATTATCATAAAAATAAAAGTGATTATAGAATTAAAATAAAAAACTTTAATGTTTCACTTAACATTTTATTCACTCCCAGTTCATTCACTCACTATAGTTGATTCACTCTCGACTCCAACTGTGGTTGGTTCATCCTTATCCCCTTCCGTAGTCGTCGATTCACCCTCGGCAGCACCTACAGTTGTTTCAATCCCCTCGACCGTTGCTTCGACCCCCTCAGCCGTTGCTTCAATCCCCTCAGTAGTTATATCATTCGCTATAGTTGTTTCAGTCTCATCAGTTGACATATCAGTAGTCAACCCTTCCGTATGTTCAGTTTTTTCTGCTTCTATAACATATAATTATAATATGTCAAAAACTAAAGGTAAGTTATAAAAAAGATTTATTCTACTAAAAAGGTGATATCATCTTGAGCGGTTACGCACTGCGTCCGATCCGAATCCGATCCGAACCCGTGAAAATATGGTCCGGAGTAGTAGTAGAACTATTTCTATGGTAACTAACGCACTACATCCGATTTCTTTCCGTCATTCGTCATTTCCGTCGCGTAAAATGACGTGTGCCAAAAGGTTGCTCGAATTTGTATCAGAGATCGGACTAGTGCGTTCGAATTCGGTCCGAGTTTTCTAGATCCATATTTTCACGGGTTCGGATCGATTTCTCACGAATCGTGAGAAACCGCTTTAAAATTGGCAGAGTAACTTAAGTATGTTATTAAAATAAATATGTTATGTACCTAAACCTAGTTTAGATATTTATTTTAATTTGTATTATCGAAGAACAATTTAGTAATTGTGTCAAATAAATAAGTAAATAAAATTATTTAGATTGTTGTTACACACCGCCATCTGTAATACAAATAAATGTGGTTTAAAAAAAATATTATAGGATAAAGTTTCAGTAATTAATTATTTAATATATTTACCACCACCTAAAAATAATATTTTAAAATGAAAACAAAGATTTAAGTAGGTAGATTAGGTACCTACTTGTAATTTAGGTACTTAATTGATTTAAAAGTTATTTAAAAAATATACTCTTTCCTATTATAATAATACATAATTTATAATAAAATATAATAATTTTAACGAATAATTGTCAATTATATAATAAAATGTAGATACATAAAGATCGATACATACCCGGTACTGGAAAATAAAAGTGATTTGAAATTAATGAAAATATAACGTAAAACTACGTAATTATTTATTTATATAATTTATATAAGAGCTGGTAACTGAATGATAAACTAGTGGTGTAGTGGTAGCACCTCTGCCTCACGATCTAAAGGTCGTGGGTTCAAACCTAACTGGTAAATTCATAAAATTTCTCGACGGGGTAGGCAGAGACCACGGATCTCCACGTGCCACGATCCTGACACCTACCTCGTGCTCCATTCGTTCTCATTACATTCTTCATACAATATAATTTATGTAGGAATAAAAAAAAATATGATCACGACTGTGATCCCCGGGTTCGGAAGATATCTTACTCAGATCTTAAGTTACTTAGCTCTTTGAGGATAGCTAAAGAGGGTAGTCAGAGGCATGCCCAAACATGACATTTGGTACATGCCCACATTTTTGCACAGTAGTTAAGCACTTATTACACTACCCTGAATTCAGGGACCCTTACTAAGAGTGGTGTAATAAGAGTCAGGGCGTAAGGCGTAGAGGCTAGGCGTTAGGGTCCCTTACTACCGGGCCCTGAATACCGTGTACTGTAATAAGTGCTTTAGTACTTATTCTTTAGGTGACAGGTTGCAAGCCATCGCTGCTTATAAGAACTAACCTATGACATACACCTTCGAATTTTTGGTTCTAGGGTATGCCGGTTTCCTCACGATGTTTTCCTTCACCGTTTAAGAGCACTGGCATTGCGCACATAAATTTATCGAATGGAAAAACTCATTGGTGCACGACCAGGTTTGAACCCGCGACCTTCGGATCGTGAGGCCGGGGTGCTACCACTGCACCACCAGGGGGTCTACTCCGCAAAACGACAACGATACTATCGGAGTCGAATGTTCGTCGAATTCAGTCGAATTAACAGTTGTTTCGTTGTCAAATTAGAAATTGGTTTACGAGATCGGTTATCAAAAGTAATGTCGGTCGTGCCATTGTTCAAATAATAGCATAAACAATGTTACTAAGAGTAAGTTTTCCACGATTATTGTGCCGATATATCGTTGATCGTTTTTCGGAGTAGACGCCCAGAGCTTTTACTACTTAGATTTATGTAGGATTTACAGAAATATACAGATCTACCATAATATTCGACCCAAAAGTTCTGAAACTTACAATTCAAGCTGAGAAGCTTGACTTTCTCCTCGGTTCCATCTACATTTTGGATAATCGCATAGTAATCTCCAAATTGTTCAGCCGTCGGTTCTTCTATGTCGAGCTCAATGTATTTTTCACTGAAAATGCATTTCAGAAGTGTAAAAATACTACAATTTTCAACCAAATTCAACAAAAAAGGTGGTTCACAATTAGGTTGTACTTTTTTTAAGTTGTAGGTATATAGAATTATTAATTATTATACAGAATGAGTTTTTGAAAAAAAATTATCACGACTGTAATCGCTAGGTTTTAATTTTGATTTTGATTTTGATTTTGACACTACATAGGTAGTGTTTTTATTTGAAAGCTAGCTAAAAAAAAAATTGTGAAGAAAATTTTTTCAAAAATTCCAAGAATTCTACAAGTTTTTTTATAATAGGTATCAATCACATTTTTTGTATTCACATTTAAATATATTAAAATGTTATTAATTATTATTATTTAATTTTACTCAGGCGTATTTAGTTATTATCTTAAAGATGCAAAAACTCATTCTGTATAACACACACGCACACACCCTCACGCACGCTCATACAGACACACATACCTACACACACATCCAAATAATCTGTACAGGAATTTTAAACCATTTAAGTTTTATGATTTTATTTCCATGTTGAATTTTATTTGATTTTATTTTCTATTGTCAAAATTAAACAATATCAAAAAAAATCTAGATAATAACTTTGATTAATTTATCAATTTGTTTTTTTTTTGTATTTGTGCTAATTATAATAATAACATTCAAATAATATAAATAAAAATATACAAACTCCTTTCCAAACCTGCGAACAAAAATTAGGAAAAGCATTAAAAATACTTTGTTTAATCCTTCTTCCGATGTATCTTCGTTTCACCGATGGCTGACAATGCCACGGGGTATAAGATACATATCAGATTTTTTCCGATGCATTCGACTGTCAACTTTGTCGCTCTGGTTTTCATATTTTTTCTCGTGTTATTTTGAGTTTTATTTTGTCATTTTGGTGATTATTTTTCCAATAAAGCCAGAGTTCTTGATGAGAGTGTAAAATATGTGAATTTAAGTGAATAGTTCCTTTCTTAATCCATCGGAGGAAATCCCGAGAATTTTGAACAAACCAGCCATCTTTTGTTTAAACTTGGCTTGACAATTTGACTTACCTACATTGACAAATACTACTAATTTAAACATTTGGCACTGGCAAAATTTATCTTCGTCTATATTGATAAATTTTGCCAGTGTCAAGTGTTAATTAGTAGTATTGTCAATGTCACAAAGTCGCTATGTGGGGGGGCGGCACAACACACTCTTCCATTTCCTTCTGTCATCCGTCATATCAGTACTCACTCCTTTCCTACCCATGTCATCTTTCACACCAGTCCATCCATCTTCGTTCTACCTCTACCCCTGTATCCATACCTAACAGTCTCCTCGTCACATGACATTCAACTCTCATAACATGCCCATACCACACTAACCTTACTCCTCATCTTTTCCGTCACCTGCGCCACTTTCAGGCTTCCAAATACTTATACTCATTCCGTAGAAGGTCTTCTTCTTCTTCCTGCCCTCTTCCCACGCTATGTGTGGTCGGCACAACAAATTTTCTTCCTCTATTTCCCTCTATCATCCGTCATCTCAGTACTCACTTCTTTCTTACTCATATCATCATTCACACAGTCCATCCATCTTCTCTTCGTCCTACCTCTACCCCTGTATCCATCCATTCATGCCTAACACTCTCGTCACATGACATTCATCTCTCATGCCCATACCACGCTAACCTATTACTCCTCATCTTTTCCGTCACTTTTTTTGTCATTCCGTAGAAGGTACGAAATATCTAGATACATATACTTACTCGTCTAAAGTGCTATTCATCCTAAATTTAGATGGGTCCATGTTGAGAATGCTGCCGTCAGCCGCTCTCAGCATCACGCTCTTGAGGGTACAATGGGTGCAGCTCATGTGTATAATCATTTTATTCATCGCCTGCCCTGGCGTCTGCTCCACAGTCAAGGCATTCACCTGGGTTTTCGCTTCATCTATAAATTGATCAGTGATCAATGACCAGACGTAATTGAAATTGAAATTAAAAAATATTTTATTCAGTACAGTCACAAGGATCACTTTGAAACGTCTTACATGCTAGGTGAATCTATGTGCCAATTCCAACCTAACCCAAGTACGAGAAGAACAGGCAAGAAACTCGTCTCGTACTGTACGTCTACCATGAGTTGTCACATTTAGATCGGCTGACGTCACTACAGTAGTAATAGTACGTTACTATGACATCTGTCAGAATTGTTAGGTACTCATGGCACCAAATTCTAAGCAAATGAATGAAGCGCAAACTACAGTCGCTGTAGTACTGTGACGTAGGATAGTTAACTACGTGACGTTTTACTCGTAGTACCCAACTATCCGCTAGAGACGCTGTAGGTACAAGTTTTCATACATTTATTTTACTACAGTCGCTGGCCTGTGTAGATTGTGAAAACTCATGGTAGACCTACAGTTAACTATCCTACGTCCGGGCGTACTACAGCGACTGTAGTTTGCGCTTCATTCATTTGCTTAGAATTTGGTACCATGAGTAACAATTTTGACAGATGTCATAATTTTTAACGTACTATTACTACTGTAGTAACGTCAGATCCGATCTAAATGTGACAACTCATGGTAGACGTAATGGTAGACCTTCCGTTCACTGATGGCCATTACTCACGTAAATTCAAAACATTCTCCATAAAGCTGAATTTCTTCTTGCTGGAGGCGCTCTCAAAGCGGACGTAGTAGCTACCCGCGTCCGTCTTCTTAAACGGCTCGAAATCGATAGATATGCTGAGCCACTTGCCGGACTCTTGGTGGGACACTTTGACGTGCTTCTGCAAATTTTAGGTAAAATGAAACAAAATCGACAATATAAATAAATAAATAATGCTGGACAATCCAAACAGCATCATCTAGCCCCAAAGTAAGCTACTCAGAGCTCGTGTTATGGGTACTACGAGTAGATAACTGATAGATTTAATACATTATATACATAGATAGATATTTTTTTTATTATACTTAGGTACCTACATAGAAAACACCCAGACCAACGGAACAAATTTCTGCAGATCATACACCTCTGTGGCGCAGCGGGCGAGAGTCCGCCTGCGACGCAAGAGGTTGCGGGTTCGATTCCCGCCTCGGAACAAATTTGTGTACGATCTGCAGAAATTTGTTCCGTTGGTCTGGGTGTTTTCTATGTATAATAAAAATATCTATCTATGTATTATAATGTACTAAATATATCAGTTATCTAGTACCCATAACACTAGCTTTGAGTAGCTTACTTTGGGGCTAGATGATGTTGTGTGGATTGTCCAGCATTATTATTATTATTATTATTATACACAAATTTGTTCCGAGGCGGGAATCAAACCCGCAACCTCTAGCGTCGCAGACCGACTCTCATCCGCTGCGCCACTGAGGTCGTCAAATATAAATTTTTAAACGCGATCTGAACACGTAATTATTAGTATTAACGAGTATTTATCTCGCTTTATTTACCTATTTTTCCCGACGTAAAATACTCGTTTACCTAATACCTACTAATAATTAAAATCAAAAAAATATATCAAAATATATATAAAAATTCGATGGTGTGTGTCATAGGTTAGTATTCTTATAAGCGGCGATGGGCTTGCAAACCGTCACGTACGGAATACTAACCATTGTGCAAAATGTGAGCATGTGCTAAATATCATGTTTCGACGTGCTTCTGACTACCCTCTTTAGATATCCTCAAAGGTCAATGTAACTAGAGATCTGAGGACACATCTACCGAGTACCTAACTACAAAAGAAACAAATATGATCACGACTGTTATCCCCAATCTTAATAGACGAATCTCAAATCTCTAGTTACTTCTTCTTCTTCTTCTCAAGTCATTAGTTCATTTATAAGCAGTAGGTCTACCATGAGTTTTCACAATCTACACTCGCTAGCGACTGTAGTTAAAAAAATGTATGAAAACTTGTACAGTGCCTCTAGCGGATAGTTGTGTACTAAAACGTCACGTAGTTAACTATCCTACGTCACAGTACTACAGCGACTGTAGTTTGCGCTTCATTCATTTGCTTAGAATTTGGTACCATGAGTAACAATTTTGACAGATGTCATAGTAACGTACTATTACTACTGTAGTGACGTCAGCCGATCTAAATGTGACAACTCATGGTAGACGTACGTACAGTGTGGTGAACAAGGGGTTCGTTTTGTGCGGCTGATACACTTATCCCTACCAAGCTATCCCTACTGGTAGGGATAAGTGCACGTTTGTGTAGATCTATTTCTACCGGTAGGGATGCACTAAGTTATCTAGATAGGTACTAAGATTTTTACCTACAATTTTCTAATACTAAACTCACCGCTCCGGGCGCCTGTAAACATTTTTTTATTATCTTATGGCCTTACATACATACATACATACCTACCGATGTATGTAGGTATGTATGTATGTTAGTTCCTTTGTCTGTCGCAGTATCTCTAAGGCTCGGCGCAAACGGGCCACCGACCACAGCGACGTGTGGCTAGCGACAGCGTCTTTTCATATATTTTGTAGCTGTAGTGAGTGGCTGCCACTGGCTGCACGTCCGCGGCGCGTCAATACAAAATGTATGAAAGAGTGTGTCAAGTCGCTGTCGCTGGCCACCGGTGGCTGTGGTCGGTGGCCCGTTTGCGCCGAATCGTAAGTTATATTTTATTAATATTTTATTATAATTTATATAACTTACCACTACATTATCATCGGGACCCGCAGTCAAGCGAACCTGAGATTGTTGTTATTGTTACTAAATTTAACTTTTTTTTATCAAAATAACATCAAACAATCTAGATTAAACTTTAAATTAACTATTATATTTTTTAATTGAAACAAACTATAGTAATAATCAATAATACAATTATTTAGGCACCTACTTAGGTACGTATATTTTTGTTTCCAATATTTTATTTCATTAATAATTACACTTTCATTTACAGAGAAATCAAAATTAATTAATAATAGATACACTATAATATTAATATAATAATTATTCATATATACTATAATTATATTTTTTATTTATAATTCGGTACCTATACCTATAGTATTAATATAATAATACAATATATATTATAACTGTAATAGGTACGTAAAAGCTCATGCACGGCTCAAACCGAAAATTGAATATACTTATGTAGTGAATCATTAAACTAGAAACACAACTGTCTGAATGTGACTCAGATCTTACCCTGGTGGTTCTCTGGGGGTCCCACCGCCCCACTCCGTGGTATGCGAACCCGGGGGGTATCGCTATCTTCCGCAGGTTGGTGCTGTAATCCTCACCAGGCCGTGCGTACTCCTCGGCTGTGTCCTCTGCATCAAATTAGTATTATGACCTGGGGGGTGTTCCAGGGCCTCTTAGGCTCGGCGCAAACGGGCCACCGACCACAGCCACCGGTGACCAGCGACAGTGACTTAACACACTTTTTCATACATTTTGTATTGACGCGCCGCACACGTGTAGCCAGTAGCGGCCACTCGCTACAGCTACAAAAAATATGAAAAGACGCTGTCGCTAGCCACATGTCGCTGTGGTCGGTGGCCCGTCTGCGAATGCACTTATTGTTATACTATTTCTTTAACTTTCGCGATTATTATCACACATTTTTTATACTAGCTTCCGCCCGCGGCTTCGTCCCCGTACCAAGCTATAGTTATTGACAGGATAATGAGTCACTAGTATTTATCGTTGAATTGCTATCCAAAAATTGCTTATATTTGCTTCCATCAATAAGATATTTGCTTCCTTTATATTTTAGAATCAAATGAACATTTAAAGGTGAGACACCTTTAACCTTTGTGCTATGTCTAGGTTCGGCACATATTTCAATTAAATTAAAATTCTAGATATATAAGATAGAGATAGTTTTTTTCTAGATTAAAGTAGGTACTTATAGTAAGTAATAGTATATAATAAAACTATAATTTACCAGGCACAGCTAAAAAGTAAAGATATTTATTATTATTCATGTAAAAATATGTTCAATCAAATACATTTTCAAAAGTTTATAACCAAAGAAAGTATTTTTTTTATACGGTAAGTATTCATGTCCTTTCGTAAATTTTTAAATAAAAGATAAAAAGTCACCTGGTACAATTTCTGTAAAAACAAAGAGGTACCTATTATTTAAATTTGTAAATACCTATTTTTTAAATAATTCAAAAATATATAACAAAAATATTTTTTTTAATATTATAAATATGTAATGTTAGGTATATAAAAACTTACCGTCTTCTACAAAAATAGATATAAAATGCTTTTAATTATAGTTGATGCGTATTATTAATTATTTTTCTCTGTAAATATAAAGATTGTATTATATGTACCTAGTAGGTAAAAAGTATACCTACACTTAAATACAGGTGGTTTTTAACTGCCCCTGGGGGGAAAGTAAACTAAATACTGTAGAAAGTCAAAACAAACATTCTTTTATTTTCAAAAAGAAGCAAATAAAATCAAAAAATATTTTTCAAATTACGGTTGTCACACCCGGGAATCGAACCGGCTAAATCCGATAAAATAAAAGGTAGGTAGCTTAGGTTAGGTACTTACTCTCATACTCTGTAGCATAAAATGAAAAAAAGCTTTTATTTTAGGTAGGTAGGTACCTACTTATATTTTTTTCTGAAGAATTATTTTTATATAAAATATATTTTCATTTTGAAGAGCGCTGGTGGTGTAGTGGTAGCACCCCTGCCTCACGATCCGAAGGTCGTGGGTTCAAACCTGGTCGTGCACCAATGAGTTTTTCCATTCGATAAATTTATGTGCGCAATGCCAGTGCTCTTAAACGGTGAAGGAAAACATCGTGAGGAAACCGGCATACCCTAGAACCAAAAATTCGAAGGTATGTGTCATAGGTTAGTATTCTTATAAGCGGCGATGGGCTTGCAACCTGTCACGTACGGAATACTAACTACTGTGCAAAATGTGGGCATGTACCAAATGTCATGTTTGGACTTGCCTCTGACTACCCCCTTTAGATATCCTCAAAGATCTAAGTATCTAAAGATCTGAGGAGATATCTACCGAGCGGGGGATTACAGTCGTGATCATATATTTTTATATTTTATATTATTTATATTTTCATTTTTCTTACCGTAAGGCTCTGAAAAAATTAAAAAATAATAACAATAATTAAATAGGTCAGCTTATGAATATATATTTTTAGTTATTTTAATAGTTATGTATAACATTATAACTTACTTTCCTCTGAAAATTAAATTATATAATTTAATAATTTTGTTATTTGTTATGTATTATTAATTAATGAGCTCCCTTTGTCCCCATTGACGCTGCCGCCATTAAGGGGACAGCGGGAAGACATAACAATTCCTTCCCGTTGTCCCCATTGCCTTCCCCGCTATGAAATTTGAAATTGAAATTGAAATTTGAAATCGAAAAATATTTATTCAGTACAATCACAAGGATCACTTTGAAACGTCTTACATGCTAGGTGAATCTATGTGCCAATTCCAACCTAACCCAATGGGTAACGGGAAGTCATGCATGACACATGTTTACGACATGCCGGTTTCCTCACGATGTTTTCCTTCACCATTCGAGAGTACTGGTATAGCGCACTTTTTTTCTAACACAAAAATCCACTGGCTATGGATTTGACCCCGCGACCTTAAGATCAGAAGATAAAACCAGCACTATATACCACCAGTGCTTTTTTTAGTCAGCTTCATAATATTAAAACTTACCATAATCATCTGTAAATTAATAACTTAATATAATGTGTTTTCTATGTATAATATGTATGTATTTACAAAAAAAAATGTATCTACGTAGTTTATCAGTCATGTGGTTAGCATAATACAAGCTCTGCTTAGTTTGGGGCTACATGATGCTGTGTGATAGTGTCCAGCATTATTTATTTATTCTTATCTTGTTACCATAGAACGATAGAAAACAAAAACACGATCACGACTGGAATCGAACGAATGGAACGAAATGTTCGTCGAATTCAGTTGCCCGAACTAACAGTTGTTTTACTGTCAGACAGACAGACACGTCAAACGTAAAACACCCGTCTTTTTTGCGTCGGGGGTTAAAAATCACAAGGGTCACTTTTGAATCGTCTAACATGCGGTGAATCTATGTACCAATTCCTAACCCAAGTAAGAGAAGAGCCGTTTAGGTTACCTACATACAGTGACAGCCAAAGGAACTCGCATTCATAAATATACCCGAAACATAATCATAATATAATCAGTTTAGGTATTGTTATAACCACGATTAAGCTTAAATGATTGATTCAGGCGTGACTTTGCGGAAATCCATCACAAATACTGAAAAGGACGGAAATGTCTAGTACTTTCCCGCTAAAACTATTATCTAATGAGGTTATTAATTAAGCTTATTAATTAAGCTTATTAATATTAATGAACCCCACAAAATGCCTTATATAAATATTATTAATATTAATAATCCCAACACCACACCTCAAATAGAAACTCGACACGTGTTTCGCTTCTCCACGAAGCATCCTCAGGACCGTTGACTCGCTCCGCACTGGTGTTGCTCCACCGAGCGCCGAGAGAAAAGTCTTTCTTCTCTTTTTAACCTCATTAGATAATAGTTTTAGCGGGAAAGTACTAGACATTTCCGTCCTTTTCAGTATTTACGATTAAGCTTGTCATAATCCCCACCAGTGGGTATTATGACAATTTCTAAAAAAAAATTGGCGTTGGCCCCACTAACATGGTTGGTGGGGATTATGACACTAAAAATAATTTATGTTTATTATTACTAGCTTCCGCCCACGGCTATACCCTCCGTCTCCGTCCGGTATCAAAGCTGTAAGGGGAGGGTACACTTACGCCAGAGCTCGTTGGCCGGCATGGCCTGGTCGGGGGAGGGCAGGCTGTAGATATACCCGATCTGACACGGGTTCCAATGGTCGCACACTTCCCGGTCTGGGTCTAACTCCGTCACGAACTTATACGTCTGTGAAAATGCAGATTAAAATATCTCTTTGGTGTTACGAAGTAATCTTTACTACACATTTCTTCAATAAAAAGGTAAATTAAATTAAAAAAAAAAAAAAAAAATTTAAAAATAAAAATCGGTTCATGCGTTCGGGAGCTACGATGCCACATACAGACATACACACACACCCACACACGTGTACGTTACCCGGTCGGGGTAGTAGCGGTAGTGCACGACCACGTCGTCCGTGTCCTCCAGCGTGCACTTCCCGGTAGTGTAGTTGAGCGAGGTCCTCTCCAGCGGCGCGCAGCCGATCAGACTATATCGTGTACGTTACCCGGTCGGGGTAGTAGCGGTAGTGCACGACCACGTCGTCCGTGTCCTCCAGCGTGCACTTCCCGGTAGTGTAGTTGAGCGAGGTCCTCTCCAGCGGCGCACAGCCGATCAGACTATATCGTGTACGTTACCCGGTCGGGGTAGTAGCGGTAGTGCACGACCACGTCGTCCGTGTCCTCCAGCGTGCACTTCCCGGTAGTGTAGTTGAGCGAGGTCCTCTCCAGCGGCGCGCAGCCGATAACTGTGCTGCCGTTGCGCGGCAGGTCGGGCCCTTCCACTTTGTGTCCTGACAGTAATATTAAATTCACTTTTAAGACAATAGTTGGGTATTGCGGGTAGTTGGGTATTGGTACGTCGTAATTAGTCTCGTGGTTTTGTTAGCGCAAACTTATAACACGTCAAACTTATAACACCCCATCGTTTTTGTATATTCCGGGGACTATACTTCACGGGGACAGCAGGACGTGATTAAATTTCTTTCCCGCTATCCCCGTATCGTAGATTCGGAGACGCGGACAATGGGATGCAAACATTTCACGTGTCGGGAGTTAAAGAGACTCGGATGAGTGCTACAAACGCTGTAAGCTGTAAGGCACAGTGGAGGCTCACTGTTGCAGAAGAAGTACTTGTCGTCGGCGACGTAGAGCTCCTTGTCCTCGGCGGAGAGGCAGGAGTCGTACATGACGGGCGTGGGCTCGATGTCCTCCTCGCACAGCACCAGGCCCGAGCCGTCGGGCTCGCGCGGCGCGCGGTTCGCGGGGCAGCGGTACATGAGCCCTGTTGTTGCAACACTTCAACATTATTACTATAGAAAACAGACTTCAAAGTTTATTTTTAAACTTACGCGATTTGAACACATTATTGTTAGTATTAAACGTGTATTTATCGCGTTTTATTTAACTATTTTTCCCGACGTTTCGACAGGTTTACACACTGTCGTGGTCACGGGGTTCCCTCCCGTAAACCCGTTGAAACGTCGGGAAAAATCCTACTAATATTATAAACGCGAAAGTTTGTAAGAATGTATGGATGGATGGATGGATGGATGGATGGATGGATGTATGTTATGTTTGTTACTCTTTCACGCTAAAACGGCTGAACGGATCTAAATGATTTTTGGCACAGATATAGATTATGGTCTGGAATAACACATAGGCTATTTTATCCCGAAAAAATGTACGGTTCCCACGGGAAAGATTGTTTTTGATTTTCACGCGGGCAAAGCCGCGAGCAGTAGCTAGTAGGTAAATAAAAAGCGATAAATAGCCGTTTAATACTAACAATAAGGTATTTGATCGTGTTATCAAACTGTAAAAGAAGACAGTGATGAAAATTGAGATGAATATGTTATCGCGTAAGTTTAAAAATAGGTAAAATACCCATTTTATACCTTGGTAAGTAATACAAAAAGCGCAATCCAGAGAACACTGGCTCAATTTGGAGGAGGCCTTTACCTGCAGAGGGGTTCTTACAGAATAATCGCACTGTAATATTGATGTATCTAAAAAACTTTTCATTAAACTGTAACTACTAACGATCAAATATAAAACTACTTACTAATTCTTTGATACTAACAAAACTAATTAACTTCGTAATCTAGTATTTTTCTGGAAGAAATAAAAGGCTTTTTTATTTTTATTTTATTTTATTTATTAAGTAATCACAAGAGCGAGATAGGCTATACAAACCTCAAAGAATCTAACATGGCGGCTGTGCCGCTATTTCCAATGATGCCGGGCTAGATCCTGCTAGTTCGTGTCAAGCCCCAGCTCACCTTTGCGGATAACGTGACCACGACAGTGTGTAAACCTGTTGACCGGCTAGTTCGTGTCAAGCCCCAGCCCACCTTTGTGAATAACGTGACCATGTAAACCTGTTGACCGGCTAGTTCGTGTTAAGCCCCCCTCACCTTTGCGGATGACGTGACCACGACAGTGTGTAAACCTGTTGACCGGCTAGTTCGTGTCAAGCCCCAGCCCACCTTTGCGGATGACGTGACCACGACAGTGTGTAAACCTGTTGACCGGCTAGTTCGTGTCAAGCCCCAGCCCACCTTTGTGAATAACGTGACCATGTAAACCTGTTGACCGGCTAGTTCGTGTTAAGCCCCCCTCACCTTTGCGGATGACGTGACCACGACAGTGTGTAAACCTGTTGACCGGCTAGTTCGTGTCAAGCCCCAGCCCACCTTTGCGGATGACGTGACCACGACAGTGTGTAAACCTGTTGACCGGCTAGTTCGTGTCAAGCCCCAGCCCACCTTTGCGGATGACGTGACCACGACAGTGTGTAAACCTGTTGACCGGCTAGTTCGTGTCAAGCCCCAGCCCACCTTTGCGGATGACGTGACCACGACAGTGTGTAAACCTGTTGACCGGCTAGTTCGTGTCAAGCCCCAGCCCACCTTTGCGGATGACGTGACCACGGCAGTGTGTAAACCTGTTGACCGGCTAGTTCGTGTCAAGCCCCCCCCTCACCTTTCCGGATGATGAGCGGTGGCTTGTTCCGGATCTCGGCGACGGTGACGCCCTTCTCCCCGTTCTGGATGGCCGTCATGACGCGCTTGTACAGCGTGACGCGCCGCTCCTGCTCCGCGATGATGTACGGCAGCAGCTCCTCCGACAGCACGTCCACCTTCTTCTTCGCTTCCGCGTTCATCTGCACGACATACGTCAATCACTTGTCAGAGGAAGTTTTGCGAGAGAGTACCGAGATGGCGTTTTGTTTGCCGCTGTAGACCTCATTTACCTGGGTTAAAAACTCACTAAAGTGAATAAAGTAAGTACCTAGGTAAGTATAGTACTAAGGCTGGTTACATTGCTCGACCGATCGTCGGTCCGTATGTCGGTCGCGCTTGTCATTAATATGAAAATCCATAATTCGTACAGTGCTGGACCGACCGTACGCACTCGTATATTGCTACGCACTGCGTACGAGGACCGTCGGTCGAGCGCGTCCGCATACGGCCGTCGGTCGACCGACGCGCTATGGAAACGAATGAACGCGTTCAGTGCTGCACCGATCGTTGGACCGACCGTACGGACCGACGACGGATGTCTGTATCAATTTTCATCTGGTCAGTCTGTTGGTCAGGACTCAGGAGAGCACTGAATGATACAAACTGACGGTCGGTCGTGCGTATCGTCAGGACCGACCGTGCGCACCGACGATCGGTCGAGCACTGTAACCAGCCTAAGTATTTACTTTCTTCTTCGCTTCCGCGTTCATCTGCACGACATACGTCAATCACTTGTCAGATGAAGTTTTGCGAGAGAGTACCGAGATGGCGTTTTGTTTGTCGCCGTCGCCGTAGACTACATTCACCTGGGGCCTGTCACGGTTTTTTTTGTGTTTTTTATTCATAAATGGTTTTTACCGCTAAACGCGGGTAGACAGGGACATTCTGCTATCGTCGCCGCTCGACTCCAGGTGGCGTTACGATTTATTAGTTTCCTGTCAGACAAGCTAAAAATATGGAGAACGCTCGCGGCACCTGGCAGCGAGTAGCAGGACTTAAAGGTAAGGTACGCTCTCATAATGGTCACGGCAGGATGAGTTCGGGGCGCGGCTAATAGAGGGCGTGGAGATAAATCGTTGATTAGGTCGATTCCCTAACACAACACAACCACAGCTGGCGCCATCAGACGGACAGTCCCCGAACCACATCTACGAAGGTTCACGCGAACACATTTGGACAATCACTCTATAATAGAGTACCGCTACTCAACGCTAGGGGTCACCTGGTTTCTGGAAATGGCTGGAATTTTCTAGAATTCGGGGTAGTTATTGCTAACTTCCGCCGAGATTTCTTTAAGGACAAAGGTTTACTCGCGCTCATGACAGACCGGGGTTCGACCCAAATACACGTATCTAAGTGCTTAGCACAGTTTTAAAGTTTGAGTGAACCAGTTACGAGACGGGCAACCAGGAGAAGCTCCCGGACGTGGAGGAACTTTACCAGGCGGCATCAGCGACCAGTACAACACCTCGTCAAGTATCCTGAACAGGGCCAGCGTCCAGCACAGCCGGAGATTCGTGGGGGATACACGACGAACATATCCACACCGGCTAGCAGAGCTGAGCAGCGGGACTGGCGTGGTCGCGGACGAGCCGAGCCAACATTTTACCCACGTCGAACGGGAGGAGCGTTATTTCAACGGTGCCCGTCTCGTGCTGGCAAGATCTCATCTCAACCCAGTACATCTCT
Organism: Cosmorhoe ocellata; assembly: GCA_963675405.1. Taxonomy (NCBI): domain Eukaryota; kingdom Metazoa; phylum Arthropoda; class Insecta; order Lepidoptera; family Geometridae; genus Cosmorhoe; species Cosmorhoe ocellata. Next base: position 4,341,995 of record OY776273.1, read on the forward strand.
AAAGGTCAGTTCGTTCCATCTAAAGTGCGGTAGCCAGTTGAAGTCGTCGTGTCGTATGTCGCCGGTCTGTGATCGTCGAACGGATCAGTGTGGTTAATTTGCGTAGTTAGATTTACGATCAGTGGTTTTACTTCGTATTTAGATTTACGATCAGTGGTTTTACTTCGTATTTAGATTTACGTCCAGTGGTTTTAATTTTGAATCTAGCTTATTTTGTATCTAAATTTATGTACAGCATTTACCGTTAGATTTATTTTTTTTCATTTTAAATACGAGATCAAAAGGGGGTAGACTTTATTCCTCGCGGGATCTAGGCAAGGTCGTCGTGGTGGCGTTCTCACCTCTTGTAGAACGCTACGGTTAGCTTTCCTCTTTTAGTTAATCACGATCCAGCCAACCGTTAACAAATTTTGATCTCGAAAAGGTCGGTTGTAATTTTTTTATTTAACGGTAGTTTTGAAACTCAGTTGGTCTTAGGTAATCCTCGGTGCTCAGGTGTTGCGTTAGTGCACCGACAATTTATAAGATTGATTTTAAGCACGGAGGCAAATTATTTGTTTTGCCTCCCTTTTGGTATTTAACTTTAAATCATAATTTAGCTGATAATATCGTTTGTCCTCACTGTTAGAGAGTGCGTGATAACTGTTTACCCACACAATTTATTTTTTTGTTCATCCGAGGTGGGTACCTCGATCAAAGGACCTTGTACGCTTGGTCATTTTGTACGTCCAAGTATTTTCGCCTAATCTGAGGAACCTCCCGCACTCCTAATCGGAACGTTGTGTCGAAGGCTTTACGCCCCGTGTGAATCGGCGGGTTCGACACATTCCGCTTCCGCGGGAAAGGGGAGATTCCCCAAATTGGAGCAGGGGGTGTTGTGTTACCACCTCAGATTAATTTAGATTAATTTAGCTTAAGTGTTTTAATACCTCACAAAAATATTTATATCATGTTATAGGGTGTATTATAATATTGAATAAAACACATTGTTCTTTGTTAAATTAATCATTTCTTTTATTTAGGTGTACCACACACGTATCTAGTATCCTTTCCTTTTAGGATATCTTTCATTTTCTCAAATTAAGTAACCTACTCCACTGAGCTAGCGGGTTCGATTCCCATCGACTCAAGCATAGGAATTTCGCAGGTTACAGGCCTCACCACGAATTCATAATACATTACCGAATTAATATTACATTGTTATTTCGTACCATGACCTAGCAAATTGTATTGACTTCAAGCTTCAAATGTGACGTTTCTAAAACGGAATCGTTCAAGATGGATGCGTGTGTGAACTAGCCGTTAGGTACATAAACAAACTTACCCTGTCGGCATCTTTGTTAAATTGTATTCCTGTACCATCCTGTAAAGTTGATTGAAATTTGAATAAGTAGATACATATAGCTATGCAAATAGGTAGTAAATAATAAGCATGTTTCAATTAAATGCGTAACTATGGCTTTTGAGGAGCATGTTTTGAATCCATCCAATATCTCTTGTGGATGTGGTTCTTCTTCAATTTTGTTTATGGCATCTGTCTCTTTTGAGATTAATTTTGCCAGTGTCAAGTGTTTAAATTAGTAATTGTCAATGTCACAAAGACTTATTGTCAAGTCAATTTTAAACAAAAGATGGCTGTTTTGTACGAAATTCTCGGGATTTCCTCCGATGGACTTAGATATTATTCACTGTAATTAGCTTATCTCACCCCCGTGTTTTATTCGGTTAACTCGGGCTTTATTGGAAAAATAACCACAAAAATAATACAATAAAACTCAAAATAACACGCGAAAAAACATAAAAACTAGAGCGATAAAGTTGACAGTCAAATTCAAATTCAGTTTATTAAACTCAAAATAACATAACGGATAATTATCTAATGCGTTATAGAGGAACAGATTAAATATATCAACAGGTCGAATGCATCCTACAAAATCTCGCTTACAATTTTATGATAAAACTAGCTGTCCCGCCAGCGACTTCGTTCACTTAAAGTATCTAAACTGAGTTTCAAGCACATCACACAACTCATAAAAATCCCATACTAACTTTGACACCCCATTTGACCCCTTTTTGAAGGTTATATTGAAATATCCTGAAACAAGTGTCCATTTGTTTTGCATTTAGAGTACACAAACAAAGTTTCAGACCAATCGCACGACCTGTTAAAAAGTTCCCATACAAACATTGACCCCACATTTGACCCCTTTTTGAAGGTTATATTGAAAAATCTTGAAACACGTGTCCGTTCATTTTGCATTTACAGTGTACAATCAAAGTTTCATGAAAATCGCTCCACGCGTTAAAAAGTTTCATACAAACGTTTTCACCCTTTTTCACCCCCTTAAAGGTGGAATTTCCAAAAAACCCGCCTTAGTGGGTTGTTTTGTTATAAAAGGAAACCACCTTCCAAATTTCAGCTTTCTAGCTTCAGCGGTTTCGGCTGGGCGATGATAAATCAGTCAGTCAGTCAGTCAGTCAGGTTAAGCTCTTATATAGATATAGATAACTATTTACTTACCACAGCTTGTCGTCTCACGATGTTAGCTAAGTAGCGCCCTCTCCTGGAGGCGGGGAGCAGTACGCTGCCATCTTGCACCTCGTCTCCCGTCTGTGGCGAGCCAGAACTTTAACTTGCATAAAAATAAAATAAATGTATTACATTACCTAGGTATAGTTCATCCAACGGATCTAGGCATTCGTGAAGTTAGCCACAGATGCGAGTTTGCGCATGTACAGTTCCTCCCCCCCCTTCTCATACCTCCAATTGCTCCCGAAAAACGATACTGCGCAGCTCTTGCGGCTAACTCCACGAATGCCTAGATTCGTTGAGCCAACTACATAAACCTACATCTATCCTTTCAATTTTTCCATAGTTTCTACCTATTATATATATATTCTACTGTTATAATATATATTCTCTCCTGGTCTCCCAAAATCAGTCCAACCGTTCTAGAGTTTATAGAATCTAACGAAAAGCAAATCATTTTTATCTATGTTTATGAAAAGATTGGATCTAATCTAATATTTTTGATTTTTTTTAATAATTCTCACGAAATTACTGTTGGTATATTCGATCCTGCCTGCTAGGTTGGAAGACCAGCGCTCTGGCAAAGTCTGGCAAGTTTAGGTATTGCCAGAGCGCTGGCAAGTCTATACGACTTGCCAGAGATGCTAAGTACCTACCTAGTGGTAGGTACCTAGCTATTTTTTATTTAGATATTGCTTATTCCATTTTTAAGTTTATTCGAAATATCTATATCATAACTCTGGTGACGAAAAACATTTATTATTGGAACGAAGTTCTTTATCGCGCGTTGTGAAAGGGGGCTAGACGGAAAAAATTCTCACGAAAAGTTGTAACGACACTTTTTGCTATAGTTGTAAGCCGTGCGGCATGCGCGTGTTTCTCTGTCTGTCTCTCTCTCTCTCTCATAGAAAGCAAGGAATGGAACTTCGTTCCATCCGGGTGTCCCTTGACACCTCTCAATTTTTTTATAATTATTATTAGTTTTCTTAGAAGAGATAATTAAAAAAAAGTTTGCCAAGACCAGTTTTTTTATCTTGATACCTACTCACCGGAGGGTACCCGCCATAAACTAAAATGAAGATATTTAGAAAATATATACAAAATCCTAAACCCATGTCGCATAACAGTTAGTTACTAACTGAAGGTTTTAGGTACAATTCGTTAAAATAATTAGGTACCTACCTACCTACGTATGTGTTTTTAGCAAAACTATTAAACTAACCTAACAATCCAATTTTAGTATCACTGACGTTGGTATATGGACGATTCTGCTCAAAAGTTTTATCATTGTTCTCACTATTCGTCATTGTTGTCATCTACTATACGGGGTGTAAAAAGACGACTACCGAAAACTTTAGGGGGTTAAAGTAGCCATCAATAACAACAACTTTTTTGAAGAAACCAACAGTGTGAGCGCGAAAAAAAAACAGCTAATTCATACAAAAGTTCAATACGAAAAAAAAAGTTGTTTCATACTTTTTAGCCAAGTAGGGCTAAAAAGTATGAAACAACTTTTTTTTTCGTGTTCACGGTGTTTGTTTCTTAGGAAAAGTTGTTTATATTGACGGGTTGACCCCCTGAAGTTTTCGGTAGTCGTCTTTTTACACCCTGTATAATATTTTTATCATAATACCTCGATTTTTTTATTATAACACTAAAAATGTATATAAATCTTATTGTATTTACATAAATCTTCAGTGCCTACCTAAACTTGTTCCATGTATAACATATTCCACTTATTTCTCGTTCATATTACTTGTAAGTTTTTTCTTATTTGATAAGAGCACTAATGGCGTAGTGGCCTTTCGGTTCGGTGGTCGGGGGTTTGAAACTTCAAATCACCGCACCACAAGCCCTTACGAATCATCATATTTCAGAAACGTCACATTTCAAGCTTGAAGTAACACTACTTCAATATAATTTTTATAGGTCATGGTACGAAATATTAAAGTTATATTACTTTGATTTCGCACGAGTACCAGGTCCCTGGTTGCCCCTGGTCGAGCGCCAATATATTTTTCCACTAGAAAATGTATGAGTAGTGCTCTTGAACGGTGAAGGAAAAATCGTGAGGATACCGGCATATCTCTGTCATTGGCGCTTGCAACCTGTCACGCTTGAGTCATTTTTTTAGTTATACTTCTATTTCCTGCCCTTTTCCCACACATAAATATTTAGAGGGCTCTCATACAGCAAACGTGAATTTGATCGTTTTTGCTAACGGCAACATGTAAACGCTTGAAATATTTAGGTAGGTACTGAATATTTAGTATTATAACGAATCTACTTTATAACTAAATCATTAAATTAAAATAAAGGGCCCTATACAACTACAGACATGATTTTTTTTGCCGTTTTTATAGACAGTGGTACGGAACCCTACGTCCGCGAGTCCGACTCGCACTTGGCCGCTTTTATTTAGTTGTTGTCGTGTTAATAAGTCTCTGAGCATTAAAAAAACATAATATTATATTGTTGCAGTCTCTTGCCAATGCACTGATGGGGTCCACGTGAAAATCGGCGGAAATATAGACCTGGGACCAGAATGGAGTTTTGAATTTAAACCGGTACGGAAAGACAGAGACGGCACATCGAAACACGAAACAGAACATGTCATCCATATACCGGATGTTGTGTCAAAGATGCTTGAAAACTTCGCCCTTAAAAACCAAAAGAAGGATGAAGAATTATATCACAAGGACAAAGACGTGTCTCCTGAAAAGTTCGTCCTAAAAACAAAAAGAAAGATGAAGAATTATATCTAAAGGACAGAGACCTGTCTCCTAAGGAGTTGACGAAGGCACAAAACAACTTACGTCCTACAAAGGACACTGTAATTTACAAAATAACAGCTTACGACAAAATAACTACAACAGTAAAACCAATGTATGTTGTCGCAACCAAAGTAAAACACGACAATCAAATAGCACAGTTCACAAAACATCTTTATAAACAATCTATGAAGGTTTTCGATTCCATCAAAGAGAAAGCTACAGATGAGGACATGAAAAATGAAATCGAGTTCTTAGCGAGAAGCTACGAGGAGAGATTCGGTGACTTTGTTAGAGAAACGCAAAATCAAAGAATCAAAACGAGATTAGGGCGACAAAAAGTAATAATAAATACTCTAGAAACATCGAATTTAATTCTAAAGAGACTGATAAACTTTTTGTTAGGCACAAATAAGAAACTACTGAGAAGCGAAGTCGATGTAAAAGTCTTCCAAAACGAAATTAAAAAGAAAATGGATATAGAAACAACACACATATGCAAAAAATTCGGCATTTGCAGAAATCTAAATGGTTTCAATAACTTTATGACTGACCTCATAACCATATGCTTAAGTGTAGACAACAATAAATTCAAAAAACTTGTAGATTCATTCACAGAAGTTATGAAATACACAAATTTCACGCGCATTATGGATAAGAAAACGCACAAACGGTTTAAAAAAGGTATTTCTGATATCGAAGTTACAAACACAGCTATCCTGAAATCTTTATTACTCATAATTAAGAACGTAATGGCGAATAGAAATAAACCAATACAAGTCGTAGGCGAAATCGATAAAAGAGTTAACAAAACGGTTGGGGTTTTAGATATAATTGAAGCGTTTGAAATTGCAATACCCCCGAATGAAAAAAACCGTCTCGAATGGGAAGACATGAAACGGAGCATAGCCGAATGGAAGGATGGAAAGAGGACAGATATACTAGAAATAATGCAATCTTTGATTGATCATATAAAGAAAGGTGTTGATAATTTTAGTGATGAATCTGCGGCTGATGTTCGAAGGAGTGTCGATATGTTACTGGGATATATGTATCCGGAAAGGAGTGCCTCAGGATTTACTTATGGTTACGTAGATAGCGATAAAGATTAATACTATAGTTCTCGCCAAAAATATCTGAGTGTCTACTCCGCAAATCGGTCAACGATAAATCGGCACAATAATAGAATAGAATAGAATAGAATAGATTTTTATTCAGACACGGACACATACAGGAAAATAAAAGTAGATAAAAAAAACAAAGGTAAAACCAAACAAAATTAGAAAAGTAACACAGAAAGTAAAATAAAAAAGATATAAATTGTCTTTCCTGCATGCAAGTCGCGTGGCTGAATCATCACGAAAATCGAATTTACATCGCTTACCTATGTCGTTCCATCGTTCAAATGATAGCATTTGAACGTATTGTACATTACTTTTGACAATCTATTTCGTAATCTTCTTTCTTATATATAAATATGAATTGCTGTTCGTTAGTTAAGATGGAGCAATGATGGAAAAAAATGTTAAATTTCATTAGTGAAAACAGCATGAAAATCAGTGCAGTAGTTATTGAGTTTATCGCTAACAGACAAACGCGGCGGAGGACCTTGTTTATAATATATCTATATATATATAAAAATAAATTGCTGTTCGTTAGTCTCGCTAAAACTCGAGAACGGCGAAACGGATTTATCTTATCTTGGTCTTGAAATGTTCGTGGAGGTCTAGGGAAGGTTTAAAAGGTAAGAAAAATTCGAATAACTGCCGGGAAAACCCTAAAAATAGCCCTTTTCTATTTCCCATACAAACGTTTTCTAAATAAGTACGAAGTCTGCCGGGTCAGCTAGTGTAGTGATATAAATAGAATACCTACAGTGAATTGAATAATAAAACAACATGGTTAATAAAAATATGTATTTGTTTTATTCATACTAAAACAATCTTATGTACTACGTATATTATTATGACTTATGTGATATCTCGGTGCTAGTTTTATTCAAAATATTTACAGCCTTACATACTTAATTATGAAAAATTACAACGTTTGACTATTTGACATTCGGAGTTGTGGACATAGCTCTTTTCTAAATCCATCGGAGGAAATCCCGAGAATTTTGAACAAAACAGCCATCTTTTGTTTAAAATTGACATAAAAAAATAGGTATAACATTATATTTTGAAGAAAAAACACCTGTGTTTACATAATATTATGTAACATAACATGATCAAAGAGACTTAACTCGACTTTAGTTTATTAACTATAAAAAAAAGTGTGCTTTTTAAAGCACATTATTGAAGTAAAACTTCTTTTGCTTCATCTATATGACGTACTAGCAACACACCCCCGGCTTCACACGAGTTGAAAAGTACTTATCTCTAATATATAGCCTATGTTACTCAGGGATAATGTAGCATTATAATGGTGAAAGAATTATTCAAATAGGACCAGTAGTTTTTGAGTTTACTCGTTACAAACAAAAATACAAAACTTTCCTCTTTATAATATTAGTATAGATGTATGTAGCCTGCCCTGTGTCTTACTTAGGTAATACGAAACGTAACTGGCTATGAGAGAAAGGGAGAAAGAAAATGTGTGTTCGCACCTTTCTCTTACCCCTACAGTAATATACGAAATGTAACTCGCTATTTTTATCTTGACAACTTATATCCCCCTCTCAACTTCCGTTCGCCTCGCCCGATCACACTTTTCCCACCCGATCTCTCTCTTGCTCCTACAGTAATATACAAAACGTAACTCTCTTTCTATATTCACTAACTTATATCTCCCTCTCAACTTCCGTTCGCCTCGCCCGATCACACTTTTCCCACCCGATCTCTCTCTTGCTCCTACAGTAATATACGAAATGTAACTTTCTATTTCTATCTTCACAACTTATATCTCCCTCTCACCTTCCGTTCGCTTCACCCGATCACACTTTTCGTAACGCTCTCGTCACGAATTCACCAGCTTACTCCCCAAGTCAAGCGTAAAGAAGTTTTACTTCGAAAACAAATAAGGTAAAATATAGTAATTGCCTTGTTCAATGAACTTAAAAAAATACACAAGGTCTTATTGTATTCACCCTAAAGGCTAAATTAGCGTAAACATTTTAGATGAAAGTTCAAATTATACAGTTCTTCAATTAGTGGTTATAACTCGGATGGGTGACCGTTATCCTCAGTTGTCTCAAATAGAGACAGGCTCATAATTAAGTATTTAAACCACAGCGGCATATAAAACACATCACATATCGAAATTAAATTCTTCATCAGATATACTATCCAAGTCTAACGATCTTAAATCAGAATCTTGCTTCCTTAGCAGTTCATTGATCAAATTATCTTTACTTTTCTGATCGTTTTCAACCAACTTCTGATCGTTTTCGAGGAAATTCTGATCATTTTCATTGATTTTTTTATCATTTTCCCCGATTTGAGCGTCTAGTTCCGCCATAAGTTGCCTGTCGTCTTCGCTTAAATCGTTTACATTGAATTTGTCTTCAGTATTCATGCCATTCTCACTCTTAAGACTATTAAGGCTTATAGTATCCACGTTAGAATCGCTTTTATGGTGATTATCATCATTGTTATCAAACTTTTGATGTTTATCTTCATAAGCATCATTTTCTTTTAAAATTTTGTTAGTTATTTCGTTGATTTTTGAAAAGTTTTCATTATTTTCAGGTGATTTATCTAAATTTGTAATGCTATCACCTATACTCGCGACTTTAGTATTATCAATTTTAATATCATCTATTACTTTTTCTGCAGTGCTTGCAATTTGTGTATTATTTACAATTGAATGACTACTGTTATCATTATCATTTTTTAATCTATCGATTTCTGTTTCATTTAAATCTTCTAGTTGTCTATTATCTGTACTGTCATTATTAACCTTACTTTGTTCATTTTCATCATGATTTTGAGTGATTGTATCAACATTTTGATTGCTATTATCTTCATTCAAACTCTTATTATCACTTTCGTTTGCATTATCATGCATTTCCTCATCATTTAAATTTTCATCATTTGAAGCCGCGCCGTTTTCTACAATCAATAATTTATTATTATCCATGTGTTCTATACTTTCTTCACAATTTTCAGCTCCGATACTATTGATAGCTGTTTCAGTATTTGCTGAAATGTTATCCGTTACTAAAACTTCAGGTGTACCATCATCTTTTTCTAGCGTGTCATCTAGTTTGTCTGGTGCTTCATTGCATTTCGCAGGCGTGTCATCTAGTTTTTCTGTTGTTTCATCGCATTTCGCAGGCGTGTCATCTAGTTTTTCTGGTGCTTCATCGCATTTCGCAGGCGTGTCATCTAGTTTTTCTGGTGCTTCATCGCATTTCGCAGGGGTGTCATCTAGTTTTTCTGGTGCTTCATCGCATTTCGCAGGCGTGTCATCTAGTTTTTCTGTTGAATCAACAAACTTTTCGGTTCTAACGTCACTATTCTCAGATGTGTCATCCAGTTCATTAGATATAACAAGTTTATCAGATCCAAGATCACATTTATCAGTTGCATCATCACATTTAACAGATATTTTATCAGTTGTGTCACCTACTTCACTATCCTCAACTTTATCATCGCTTTTATGATTCGTTTTATCAGGAATATTATCAGAATCACTACATGCAGTATTTGAATCACCGAAACTTTGCGATATATATTCACTACCATTCGTTTTAGAACCATCTGTAGCATGATTCACTAATTCGTTAGAATCATTTTTCGAATCAGAACCATCTACAGCATTGCTCTTATCTAGAATACTATCAGAATCACAACTACAATTTGTATGTGCATCCTCTTCATCTAGATTATCTATAATACTATTAATCTTTTTAGCTAAACAAAAATCATCATTACCCGTATCAAAGAGCGATTCACTTTTAATCACACGTTTCCTCTTACGCACTTTACCGAGACATTTCTTTGAGAATATAGTTTTTAGGGATATCGCACTGAGACTGTTAACTTTCTTTTGAACACTTTCACTGTCACTGTCCGAGTCCCAATGCACAAAGGACTGACTGAACTCTTCTTTGATGTCTTCATTGATGGAAACCATATGGTTGAAGGTTTCCAGTGAGGGTTCAGCTTTGACCTGAATGATGGGTGTCAGGTAGGGATAGCGGCATTTGCTGTCCAGACCGTATTCCTGGAAATGACAAAACAATATCAGACCAAAGATTTTAGATATGCCCGTACGGTACTGATACCGCGCCGTTTTGTTGCCACATGAAATGAGATATCTCGCTCATTTGGCACACCAAATACTTTGAAATTCAGGGTACAAAAGGAATAAGTATATTTTTTTACGAAAGATCGTGCAATATAATTGCACAATAAATGGTGAAATAACTGTTTGGTTCATTTTTTACTAATCATTAGTGTGCGTACATCGGCATTTTGTTAACACACACAAGTAAAAACAGTGCCACAGTTTTTAGCGTCCGAGCATTTCTACGATTTCAATCTTTGTATCAGACACTATTCGCACTCTACACCTGCTAATCCTATAATTGACTGGCCACACAGCTCAGTTGGTAGTAGCTCTGCCTTCTGCGCTGCAGGTTGTGGGTTCGATCCTCCAGGACTGACATTTGTGTGATGAACTCAGATGTTTGTTCTGTGTCTGGGTGTTATCATGTTGGCTCAACAAATCTAGGCATTCGTGAAGTTAGCCGCAAGAGTTGCGCAGTGTCGATTTTCGGGAGCAATTGGAGGTATGAGGAGGGGGGCAAGGAACTGTACAACCCGGTCACATTATCTCGAGATCTGGCGTCGATGACGTCACGTCGCGTCGGCGCTCTGATATGGTGCGCAAAAGCGAGAAAGTGCGAGCGCGGGGAGGTGAAAGGAGAACGGGGCGGGAGGTTCGCATTCCAGCGAGGTCTCGTGATAATGTGACCGGGTTGTACATGCGCAAACTCGCACCTGTGGCTAACTTCACGAATGCCTAGATCCGTTGGATGAACTGTACTTACATGTGAGACTTTGGATGTATCCACATGCCCCAGGCCTGTGATGAGCGGGTCGCAGCGCGCTACCCTCACCTGCATGGGCAGGAGACGAGCCTGGACCGCGGGGTCCACTGTCACTTCACCTGGAAAACCAGAACACGATTTTAGCAATGTATTTCTTAAACTTTTACGATTATTCTACTAATATTTCTAGATTCAGAGTTGACGAATGATAGGGGTGAATGGAAGGAATGGAACTGTAATATTGAAGTATCTTAAAAACTTTTCATAAAACTGTAACTACTAACGATCAAAATATAAAACTACTTACTAATTCTTTGATACTAACAAAACTAATTAACTTCGTAATCTAGCATTTTTCTGGTAGAAATAAAAGGCTTTTTTATTTTTATTTTATTTTATAAGGGCAGGAGAATGATGATGATTATTATATATGATTATTCTACTAATCCTACTATTAGGTTAGTATTCTTATAGCGGCGATGGGCTTGCAACCTGTCACGTACGGAATACTAACTACTGTGCAAAATGTGGGCATGTACCAAGCGTCATGTTTGTGCCTCTGACTACCCTCTTTAGATATCCTCAAAGATCTCAGTAACTAAAGATCTGAGGAGATATCTACCGAGCCCGGGGATTACTGTCGTGATCATATTTTTTTTTTATTTTTTAAATTTATACTATTCCTACTATCCTACTAATATTATAAATGCGAGATGGATGGATGGAGAAACGGTCCATTTTGGTCTAACTAAAGTCACGGTCGGAATTTTGGTCTAAATTATATCCTTGCTTTAGTCAACACCAATTGACATGACTTCTAAAACAAGCTAAAAATCGCCTATCACACGTCACTTTAGTCAAATTGAGAACAATCATTTAAAATGTTTACGCTAATTTAGTCTTTGGGGTGAACAACTTTGTCGAACATAGAACCTCTCCTTTTTTGAAGTCGGTTATAACAGGTTGTCGTGAAAATACCTTTCTTTTTATGTGTACAGCTGCTTTCGTGTTTGACAAGGTTCTTCAGCAGAGCGTAACTCCTCTTGCATTTGCTGCATTTACCTGCAAGAAGAACGTTTTATTGCAATAAAAGGCATTTTAATCTATTATAAGCTTATTTTCAGGGTTCCGTACCCAAAGGGTAAAACGAAACGGGACCCTATTACTAAGACTGCGCTGTCTGTTTGTCTGTCACCAGGCTGTATATCCTAAAAATAATAAAATTAAATGTTAAGGGGCTCCCATACAACAAACGTGATTTTTTGCCGTTTTTATAGATAATAGTACGGAACCCTTCGTGCGTGAGTTTGTCTCGCATTTGATCGCTTTATTCATTGAGAGCCGCTTTATTCATTGAGGGCCCAAAGTGCCGGTAACATTATTTTTTGTTGGCTCGACTAGCCTCACAGCTCAGTCGGTAGTAGCTCTGCCTTCTGCGCTGCAGGTTGTATGTTCGATCCCCCAGGACTAACATTTGTGTGATGAATGCAGATGTTTTTTCTGTGTCTGGGTGTTATTATGTATTCTAAGTATATATTAAAAAAAAATGTATATTATAATTAATCTATCAGCTATCTGGTTCCCATAATACAAGCTTTGCTTAGTTTGGGGCTAGATGACCTTGTGTGAATTGTCCACCAATATTTATTTGTTTACCAGCTCCCGTCCGCGGCTTCGCCCGCGTGATACCTTGAAAAACAAAAACAAATCTATCCACCGTTCATTTTTTTGAGATAAAATGTAGCCTATGTGTTATTCCAGACCATAATCCATATCTGTGTCAAATTTCATTCAGATCCGTTTTACAAACATACATCCAGACATCCATACAAACTTTCGCGTTTATAATATTAAGTAGGATGGTACGGAACACTTAGTGCGCAAGTCCGACTCGCACTTGGCATGTTTTTATTGTAGAATCTAATTTTGGGCCCAAATTGCCTTAGTACCGGCTTATTTTGGCTTTATGTAGGCTACTTTGTCATGTCCCTTCGCAGAGTAGACCCCCAACTCACCACCAGGCCTGCCGTCTTCGCCGGCGCACTTGTGCTCCTCCAGCAGCCGGCTGGTGGGAAAGGTCTTCCAACACTCCCAGCACTTGACGTCTGGCACCTCGTACACTGACAGGCAGAGTGCATTGTCAAAGTGCCTGCCAACAAAATAATGAGAAACTTTAATTTATATGCTCCATACTCACATTCGGTTTTGCTCGATCGAGCTATCATGTCGAGTAAAAACCATGGCATGAGCTTTCGTCCACACATTCAGCTGGTGGTGGATTTATCACCAGGCTGAGTAGGCTGGAGCCTAGGGCGGCAAATTTTAGGGGGCGACAAATTTGGCTTATTACCTTACACAAAATAATAAATAAAAATTATAATATACACGGAGAAAAAATTTAACAAAATTGAAATATTTTAATACTATACACCTATACCAAATAATCCAACAATTTTACATGATAAATTACTAAACGCTAAATTTAATAGCCTACTGGCGGCAAATGTGTAAATCCGCCACTGACAGCATTAATCTATCGAGTGAAGCGCACCGTTTATTCACCGAACCGTTCGAGCCAAAACATGTCTGTTCAACAAACACATGGTGGCTACATTTAGCAAGTCTCGATACAAGACTGACGAGTCAAGCTCGACGGCTCGCTTCGTGTAGGTGCGAAGGAAATTACCTTTATTTAATTCCATCGAGCCTTCGTGTCCGTACTCACATATGGAGTACTCACATATATTACTCGATAGTTTAACTCGAAAACGAGTAAAAATTAACGTGTGGACCGCAAAACTCACAGCTCGAAGGCTCGCGTCCAGTAGTAATCCGCATCAAATGTAGACTCGACATGATAGCTCGATCGAGCAAAACCGTATGTGAGTACGGAGCTCGAGTTGTTTTAAGAAACCTTTAGTTTATCATGTTTTTGGATGTGAAAATTTTTACTCACTCTTCATACGCTTGTATTAATTTGAAGTATCCATAGCATCTGGTGCATTTGTATGGAATATTTTGGGTCCGATGATTCTTGTGGTGGTTGTTTGTTTCTTCTACGGTGGTGAACCATAGCTCGCAAGCATTACACGCATGTCTGGAAATATATTAAAAAATACTTAAATATTATATTATGTATTCATGTATTCATTCAAGCGGCGATGGGCTTGCAACCTGTCACGTACGGAATACTAACTACCGTGCAAAATGTGGGCATGTACCAAATGTCATGTTTGGACGTGCCTCTGACCACCCTCTTTAGTTATCCTCAAAGATGTAAGTACCTAAATGATCTGAGAAGATATCTACCGAGCCCGGGGATTACAGTCGAGATCATTTTTTTTTCTTTTTATGTAGGTATTCATGTAATAAAAACACTCACACGACTGTAATCCCCAGGCTCGGTAAATATCTCCTCAGATCTCTAGATACTTAGATCTTTGAGGATATATAAAGAGGGAAAGTGTAATCCCCAGGCTAGGTAGATATCTCTTTAGATACTTAGATATTTGAGGATATCTAAGATGGACTGTGTGAAAGATGACATGGGTAAGAAAGGAGTGAGTACTGAAATGACGAATGACAGAGAGAAATGGAAGAAGATCACATGTTGTGCCGACCACACATAACGTGGGATAAGGGCAGGAAGATGATGATGATATTTGAGGATATCTAAAGAGAGGGTAATCAGGCACGTCCAAATATTTGGTACATGCCCACATTTTGCACAGTAGTTATTACTCCGTACGTGACAGGTTGCAAGCCCATCGCCGCTTATAAGAATAACAACACAAACGTTCGAATTTTTGGTTCTAGGGTATACCGGTGTCCTCACGATGTTTTCCTTCACCGTTTAATAGCACGGGCATTGCGCACATACATTTTTCAAATAGAAAAACCCATTCGTGCACGACCAGGTTTGAACCCTCGAACAATGACATATAGTAAGAACTATAATAAATAAATAAATAATGCTGGACACTAGCACACAGCATCATGTAGCCCCAAACTAAGCAGAGCTTGTATTATGGGAACCACATGACTGATAAACTTACATAGATACATTTTTTTTTGTAAATACATACATATTATACATAGAAAACACCCAGACCTGAGACAAATATCTGCAAATAATGCAAACATTTGTCCCGCGGCGGGAATCGAACCCGCAACCTTCTGCGCCACAGAGGCCGTCAAAACAGTTGAGTAGAATGGCCCACTTAAATTTTGTGATTACTTAAATAAATAAATAAATAATGCTGGACAATCCACACAGCATCATCTAGCCCCAAAGTAAGCTACTCAAATCTTGTGTTATGGGTACTAGATAACTGATATATTTAATACATTATATACATAGATAGATATTTTTTATTATACATAGAAAACACCCAGACCAACGGAACAAATTTCTGCAGATCGTACACAAATTTGTTCCGTGGCGGGAATCGAACCCGCAACCTCTTGCGTCGCAGGCGGACCCTCGCCCGCTGCGCCACAGAGGTCGTCTCTCGTCACTTACTTGGGACTTGTAAAAGTAGGTATGTGCTTTGTATTGTGTTGTGCGAATCCTTGGCTTGTCTTAGTTTGTATTTTGCATATCTGACAGTAAAATGGTTTTGGCACTTTAGGATCCAACGCTTTTGGAGTTAACGCTTTAGAAGCCAACGCTTTTGGAGTTGACGCTTTAGAAGTCAACGCTTTAGGATCCAACGCTTTTGGAGTTAACGCTTTTGAAGTTAACGCTTTAGGATCCAACGCTTTTGGAGTTAACGCTTTAGGATCCAATGCTTTTGGAGTCGACGTTTTAGCGTTTACAGCTTTTGAACTCTTATTAGGAGGTGATTTTCCGTCCTTTTTCGACGCTGGCTTTGCTGGTGTTGGTTTTTGAGGGGGTTTTTGGGGCTCTTTTGGTTCTTTTTCGGTGTTTTTCATCGATTTCGGCCCCGGTTTCGGTAATCTTACAGGTTCCGGTGGCTTGGATGATGTTTTTGATACTTTAACTGGTTCTGGCGCTGTTCTGCAATATAAATGTTATCATTGTAACCTCCCGGCATGGTAGACATCTCAGATTTCTAGTTAATTAGATCTTCGAGGATAACTAAATGGGGGTAGCCAGAAGAAATCCACATAATATATCTCACACCATTGTAAAGAACTCTGAAAAATAGCCACTAATGTATGGATGTATGTTTGGTACTCTTCCACGCTGAAACGGCTGAACAGATCTGGATGAAATTTGGCACAGATATAGACTATAATCTGGAATAGAACATATGTTACTTTTTATCCCGGAAAAATGTACGGTTCCTGTGGGATAGATTTGTTTTTGTTTTTCAAGGTACGCGGGCGAAGCCTTGGGCGGAAGCTAGCTACACAATAAAACTCAAAATAACACGAGAAAACATAAAAACTACAGCAATTATATTGACAGTCGAATGCGCCGCAGAATTCCATAAACAAAGAAGAAGCCGAAAGATTCTTACGATGTTTTCCTTCACCGTTTGCACTGGTAATACTTACTTGACTTTCTTATTTGGTGGTGGTGTGTCCTTGGTTTCTTTCTCCCGTGGTCGTTTTAATTTGGTCCTTTCTCTAAGTAACTCGTCTTCATTCTGGAAAAGATATCTTTATTACTTTTTATTTTATATCAGATTTTTTTTCTTTTTTTCTTGTTTAAGCGACAGTTGGCCCAACGAGTTGAGGCATTCTTGAAGTTAGCCGCAGAGCGCTGAGCAGTATCGTTTTTCGGAGCAATTGGAGGTATGGAGAGGGGCGGTGGGACTGGACATGCGCAAACTCGCACCTGTGGCTAACTTCACGAATGCCTAGATCCGTTGAATGAACTGTACATGCGCAAACTCGCACCTGTGGCTAACTTCACGAATGCCTAGATCCGTTGGATGAACTGTACCTACATTGTGTCTTTGTCAACTAAGTACCTAACTAGAAAACTGAGGAGATATCTACCGAGCCTGGGGATTACAGTCGTGTGAGTGTTTGTTACTTACTATTTTGAAATTAAAATGTGTTTATTTGTATCTGCTCAATGTCTGTAGATGGAAATGAACCCTAAATATACCTTCTTAT
The DNA here is from genome assembly GCA_963675405.1 of Cosmorhoe ocellata. Classification (NCBI taxonomy): domain Eukaryota; kingdom Metazoa; phylum Arthropoda; class Insecta; order Lepidoptera; family Geometridae; genus Cosmorhoe; species Cosmorhoe ocellata. The sequence continues at coordinate 4,359,381 of OY776273.1, forward strand.
ATACCTGAGGTATTATAAATCAATAAATATTGGTGGACAATTCACACAACGCCATCTAGCCCCAAAGTAAGCTACTCAAAGCTTGTGTTATGGGTACTAGATAACTGATATATTTAATACATTATAATTATACATCTAGATATATTTTTATCATACATAGAAAACACCCAGACCAACGGAACAAATTTCTGCAGATTGTACACAAATTTGTTCCGCGGCGGGAATCGAACCCGCAACCTCTTGCGTCGCAGGCGGACTCTAAATTGGTAGACCTACAGTATTAAACCAGTATTACATACCTGGGGTATAAAAACTACATCTGCATTCTGCCTAGTGGCGCGTTTGGGGTGCGGGCTGGGGGCTCGTTTCTTGTAGCGGGATGAATTAGGCCACCGAGGCTCCTCGGAAGATTCACGGGACTCCCGACTCCTGGGATGCTCTGGTTTTGGGGATGGGCGTGCATTCTCCATCTGAAAGTGATATATAATACAAAATCAAAAATTTTAAAAACCCCCCGACATCTAAACCTACCATGTCATATTTAAAGTCATGGTTACCTTACCGTGTTCTTTCACTATCATTGAAGTAACACGGTACCAAATTTCGAATCGATCGGACATTGGAAGGTAACACAGATTTCCTCATCAACTAGAAAAGAGCTGATGATCTTCAAACGGCTGGCTTTCAATTTTCATGGCTAAGAAAACTCGGGATAAAATTATCTATGACACAAAATAAAACTAAACGAAAATCGGTTCATCCGTTTTGGAGCTACGATGCCACAGACAGATACACAGACACACGTTAATCTTATAACACCCCTCTTTTTTGTGGGGGGTTAAAAATAGTCCTTGAAATCCTGAGCACAAGTAGTTTAGTGGTAGAACCATGGTCGTGCACCAATGAGATTTTCCATTCGAAAAACTTATGTGCGCAATGCCTGTGCTCCTAAACGGTGAAGGAAAACATCGTGAGGAAACCGGCATACTTTATATGGCTTATTCCCAAAGTACTCCATTCTTTTGTTCAAAAAAGATAAGAATCTCGAACATTAGTTCCCAATCTACTCCAAAGAATTATTATTAAAAAAAGGTAAAATAAAAATAGTGCGTTTAAGTTTCAAGACTACTCCATTCAAAACATCGAAACAAAATAATGTTAGGAGTACAGTCTGTCACAGTATTTCTGTAATAAAATTAGGTATGCTGGCAAAAGTTTTCTTCAAATTAGGAATTTTGAACGTTTACGTCTGCGGTAAATAAAGTAAATTGTAATATCACTTCAATATCACTTAGGTACATACTTTTAATGCATTATTATTTAGAAAAAAAAGGGTAGCAAAAGAGATAAGTTTTGTTTACACCTAGGTATGTTAATGTTACAAGCAAATACCAAATTACAAATGATTTAATTTCTGATAATAAGAGCGCTGGTGGTGTAGTGGTAGCACCCCTGCCGAAGGTCGTGGGTTCAAACATGGTCGTGCACCAATGAGTTTTTCTATTCGAAAAAATTATGTGCGCAATGCCAGTGCTCTTAAACGGTGAAGGAAAACATCGTGAGGAAACCGGCATACCCTAGAACAAAAAATTCGAAGGTAGGTATATGTCATAGGTTAGTATTCTTATAAGCGGCGATGGGCTTGCAACCTGTCACGTACGGAATACTAACTACTGTGCAAAATGTGGGCATGTACCAAATGTCATGTTTGGACTTGCCTCTGACTACCCCCTTTAGATATCCTCAAAGGTCTAAGTAACTAAAGATCTGAGGAGATATCTACCGAGCCTGGGGATTACAGTCGTGATCATATTTATTTATTTATTTTATTTTTTTATTTCTGAATATATTCTAAGACCTAATATGTCTCGCATTAGCATAATGCATAGCTGAAGAGACTGATTTTTACGGGTAAGTTATAATAACGGGTGTTTTTTAGAGGCGAAGAACTTTAAACTGAAATAAAACAGAGAAAAACGTTATTATGTATAAATTACATCCAGTTGGCTTTATTCATAGCGTTTTTTTTATTTCAATTTAAAGTTTCTAAGCTTTTAAAAAAACACCCTTCTGTTAATACGTCATGGTTTTTTTTCTATCAATATTTATGGTAAACTTCTAAATTTTGGTTTCTCATAATTAAGTAGGTAGGTATATTGTTTTTTTTATTCTACCGTCTATTTTTGAAAATGTGTACTTATGTTGATCTTCTTCTTCTTTTTCTTGATGTTGATTAGATTAATATTTTTTTTTTAAATCAGTTAAGTACTGTATTTTATTTTAAATCTTCATTCATTTAGGTTTAGGTAAGGCATTTTTTGACGTTATAGGCGGTTATCGCTATAATAAGAGAAGAAAAATCTGTTTATTGTACTATTAAAATATGTATTTCTTAAGCTGACTGTACGTCAGTTACCTTGTGGAGTAAAATGCGAAATAAATCAGTATTATTTACATTACTGATGACTAATATAAAATGTTTGGAGGAGTTTGAGAACGAATGTATGAGATAATTATTTTTGGACACCAGTGGGGTGGAGTCGAATTTGACTAAAAAAACAATATTTTGTTTGTGGAGTAGTTTGAGAATATTTCTTGGAGTACTTTGGGAACAAAACGTGGAGTACTTTGGGAATAAGCCCTTTATATAACCAAAAATTCGAAGGTCTTAAGTTAGTATTCTTATAAGCTTAATGACTTCCAACCTGTCACATACGGAATACTAACTACTGTGCAAAATGTGGGCATGTACCGAATGTCATGTTTGGACGCGCCTCTGACTCTGTAGATATCCTCAAACAGATCTAAGTAACTAGAGATCTGAGGAGGTATCTACCGAGCCTGGGGATTACAGTCGTGTTCATGGTTTTTACCTTAATTTTTCCATCGGCCGGCTCCTTTTTAATTTTGGCTTTCTTGTTTTTAGTTTTATTGGACTCCGTCTCGGATTCTATAAAAACTGGTTCAGTCATACCAAGTATGCAATTTTCACTGTCAATCTGTGAAGTCAAACAATTATTGAGTACTATAGGTAATCTTTTTTACGGTGGATTTATAAAATATATAAATATAAACCTTTTTTTTCGCTATTTTTTGGAGATTGTCGTCTTTTTCTTTGTTTTGATTATTTAAATATTGTAAATATGTACCAATTAGGCGTTGTGGTCGCTCAGCGACAAAGCCTTTTGTTTTGTGTGGGGTTAAATAAAAAAAAAACTATCAAAAACTCATACTGGCATTCATCTTACCAAGTCACTAGTCCTGATCTGCAGAGGGAGTCCCAACCGCAGCCTTGTCTTGTTATTATTTCTCTTACACATATTCAAGAACTCGTAGAACTCATTCACTTTGTCCACGCATAGCTCGCATATCAATGGTGGCATCCTGTCGGTGTGATGAACCTGAAATATAAAAACGAAAATCGGTTCATCTCGGAATTTAAAATTAACTAGGTGATATTTACAAAATCGTTAGTAGCGAACAGTGAGAATAATGACGAAACCATAGAGTAGAAAGGCCCTATTACAAATTGTTGTCCTCTGCTTTATATTGCTTTAGAAATCAGTAGAGACTTTAGTAGGTAGCTAAGCTACTAAGTAACGCAGAACTATAGTATCTGTATTTGGGTTAGGTTTGTTTGACAACAATTTTCATCGTGAATTTTGTTATTTTAAACGTTCTGTGGTACGAAAAGGTGTCATAAGGCTTTTTTGTACATGAATATGCTGAAAACTTACGTCAATTTGCACGCATTCCTTGATTTTTTGCCTCAATTCAACCCCATCTCCGTCTAGGTCAATGACGTTCTGAATAATAGGCATTTTGTAGCCGGCGCCAGCTCCACACAGCCGACAGGCGCGGTAAATCTCATAAATAGTCTGCTTCTCATCTCTTGGGTTGAGAACTCTGTCCATTGTGGGTTTATCATTTATTTTTCATAAAAAAACAATCGTGACGACTACATTTGCCGCTTTCCTTTTCTGCGTTTTTTCGTTCGTGCGTGCCATAATGAATGAATGAATGTGAAGTGAACGATTGAATGAGTTTTTTAAACGAGAGGCAAGCAGAAAAGAGTTGTTTTCAACCTTTTCAACGACAAAGTAAAAATTGAAGTGAACTTCTACTCATATCTATGGTTGTAGTAATTAAATTAATTATTAATAGTACCTGGGTGACCGAGCTTTGCCCAGGTTTTTTTTTGTAAACGACTTTTTCTAAGAGTGAAACCTAGCTAGATCGATTTAGCGCCCCCGAAACCCCCTGTATACTAAATTTCATGAAAATTGTTGAAGCCGTTTCCGAGATTCAGATTATATATACCTAATAATTATATATACAAGAATTGTTCGTTTAAAGGTTTAGGTTGGTACATATACGACAAATTTTAAAAATGGTGACTGATTAAAAATTAACGATTATTAATGGCGAGCGCCGAGCCGAGTTATAGTTGCTTTGGTTTCAAAATCAGTAAACTCCAAAATCACGATTTTTTAAACTGGATATGACGTCAGAATCTCTAGAATGAACTCAGTAGATTCACACACTTCAATACAATTAAAATCCACGCTAAGTCGGTGAAAAAGCGAATAGAAATACGGCTTGCGTAACAAACTCAGTAAAATCCAAAGCTCTTGCTTTTTCAAAACTGGATACATCCGCTCAGCCAATCAGCTTCGAGTATTTTGTATGGAAGTGTCGTCCATATTGTTTTCTCTTTATTTCTCGGACATCACGAGAGACGTTGTCATGCCAGTTTTAATAAGATATTAATTAAAATAATGGAAGAAAGTCTAGTGTGTGTGGCAGAAACACTGCCTGAATTATCCAGGAAGAGACCGGAACAGAAATCTAACTGGAATTTCAACAGACAAAAAGTTAACCGGTAAGTAAACTTTTCGAGTCACCTGTGTTTATAACTAAAAACTTTTATAATGCAGAGGTTGTCAACCTCATATTGTGTGGGTGTCGTGGCGTTCCTAGCTGCAACTATTTTTTTGCTGTGGATCCTTTTTGTTGGTGCTAGTGTATACATTTGATCTTTGCTTCGATTTATTTATCTACCTAACCTACGACCAACGTTATAATTTATTTTTTGATGACCAGTTTCTGCTGTTCGCTCACGAGTTTCGTTGATAAAAGCATAATAATCTATTTATATAATTTCATTATTTATAATTAATCTTTCTTACTTTAATTCTTTTTATTAAAAAACCATTTTGAAATTTTTGTGTTTCATTTTATACAGATTTTTTATGCAGACTAAAAACTGTCCATCCACATAAAACCATTGACCACTCCTGACCCTTTAAATGAATCAATAACAAAACTGGCTAAATCCATCAAGTAACTTTCAAAATAAGCAAAATCCATGGTGAGTTAATTTCAAAATCGTCAAAATCCAAGATAACTATCAAAACCAGCAAAATCCATCAGATAATTCATAATTTTCGACTCTTTTCGTATGAGCTGTTTTTTATGTAGAAGTAGTCTTTTACCCCATCTGAATTACCAGCCAAAAATTCGCTTTTACTGTTGGCTGCCATCAACAAGAAATAGTTTTCGTCCATTACTGAAAAAATGTATCAAGTGGACTTTACTGATTTTGAAACCAAACCATTCAGTTATTGCCACACCGCCGCCGGCTGAAAGACACAAACGTTCCACCACAGTCTAAAATCATTTTCGAAATAGACTTTGATTACTTTTGTCAAAATTTAGAATAAATAAAAAAAACTTTATTAATTATATTATCTGTGGTCTTGCTTTCCTAATGTCACTATCCATCAGTCAGTCAATTTTTTGGTCTGTTTTCACTTCAGCTTCAGTCCAGTTCAGTCAGTCAAAGTCAAGTCAAGTCAAGTCAAGTCAGTCAGCAATTCAGAGAACTGAAGAAGCAGTTTTGTTTTGTTTTGTTTTATTTGTATTTTGTTGCCTTTGCAGTTGTTTCTAATCTAATTCAAAAACATGCCGAAAAAGGGAGAAACTTTGCATAGCTCTGTACGAGAAATAATATATAAAGTTATTCAGTTTTGCCAGCGCGAAAAAGAGGAAAAACATAACATAATAGACCTAAATAAAGTCACAGAACGCGTAGCCGCTATGACAGGTACAATTCGCTTTTTCACGGGTGCTTGCTCCTCAGACCTCTAGTGACTTAGATCTTTGAGGATATCTAAAGAGGGTAGTCAGAGGTAACGTCCGAACATGACTCTCTACTTTTTGCTCAGTAGTTAGTATTCCGTATGTGACAGGTTGCAAGCCCATTGCCGGTTATACTATGAGCACTGGCATAGCGCACATCAATATTTCAATAGAAAAACTCATTGGTGTACAACCAGGATTGAACCCACGACCTTCGGATCGTGAGGCAGTGGTGCTACCACTAAGCCACCAGCGCTCTTAACAAATACTTAAATAAATTGAGCCAAATTGTATTTACATTTGACTGCAATCATAATTATCTGTTTCAGGTCTAAGCATAAGTTCAGTGGCAAGAATAAGACAAGAAGGGGCCAAAAATACCGGCGTCTGGTGTCAGAAACGCAAAGGCAGCGGTAGACCAAGGAAAATAATACTTAATGATTCAGATAAATGTGCCATAAAGAACAAAATTCAACAATTCTATTCCATTCGAAAGGAGATACCAACTCTACGAAAGCTACATAGAATATTAAAAGAAGATAATGATATAAACTTCAAAGGTGGCGTCTCTACTCTGCATGTGATTTTAAGAGAATTGGGATTCCAGTATAAAAAATGTCAGACAAAAGACGCACTTATCAAATCATCAATAAGCACACAAACTGAATCGAAAAAACACAAAGAATTTCACACCGAAGATTTGCGAATGCATATTCAATGAGGAATTTATGATCTTTTCACTCGGACGGTAACTAAAGAAACTGCAATGTGTGAAAGTCGCACAACAGGCTCTGGAGTGTACTATGGTAACACTGAAATTCGGAGAAGGACCAACAAAGTCCAAGACATTGGAATATCAAATCATAAATGGTGTTGAGTGGGGCACTTGAAAACACGACGGATGGTGGAGTAGGGTGTTGACAGAATGGTCACCTCAAGAGAGCAAGTAAAGCGCTTGCAGACCACCTGCCAGATGGGTCTACGACATTGAGAAGATAGAGGGAAAATCCTGGATGCAATCCATATCAAGACCTATATGACAAAAGAAGGCCTATTACCCAGCAGTTGTTAGACAGAGACTGAAAATGATGGAATGTCACATGGAGCCATGTGTTGGCTGTAGAATGAGAGTTGATGAATACAAAAGATAAGGTTGACTAGATCTTCAGCTGCCAAAAAGTATTATGCCGGCTACACATGTTGGTGGTAGCTTGCCAAGCCAGGGCAAAGGCGGACATAGACAGAAGATAACATTAAAGCCTCCAAGGGACTCCACCAAAGCGGAGAGGAGATTTTTTTTAAACAACCAATAGAATTGTGTTATTGACACATCTCTCCGCTCAGCTTCAGTGGAGATAGCTGATCGGAGATGTGTAATATTTGTATGGCGCGATGGAAGCGGAGATGTGAGCTGTGCGCGGACGACGCGCAGTGGAGACGAAAGATGTGAGCACACCGCACACATATCCGCTTTGGTGGAGTCCCGGCCTAACCGTGCAGACAATACAAACTTCAGCAAGCCTATGTGAGCATTTTTATGTTATTCGATGCTATGGCTTGGTGAGCTGGTCAAGGTACTCTTTGATTGATTTATATTAGAAATAATGAGGAATTTCTGAAGTCAATGTCATGGGTAAGGATGGAGGAGGGTGAGGAAGGCTGAACCCACCACTATGTGAGTAAATAGTCTGGAAGAGAGAGATAAAAGATGTAGATTAGATCCTAATGTATAAACCTTCCTCTTGAATCACTATCTGTTTATGAAAACAGCATTAAAATCTGTTGCATAATTTAAAAAACCTAAACAGGACAGAGAGACAGACGGTGGGAAACAACTTTTTTTTTATACTACTCTTAAGAGATAGGACAGCTTAGATCTCAAAATATCTTTTAAATAAATAAAAACTCAAGTGGCCGCTTATAAAATTAAATAAAAAACTTTCTTTATTTTATACAAAATTAAATCATATTATATCAAACAAGCATGCATTTTGCATCTACTGGAGATTATTTGAACAGTGTCAAGTATACTTAATTTTTACTCACAGCATGATATACTTACTTACTATCAGTAACATCCATAATTTTCTCTGGTAAATGACAGATATTTTTCTCAAGAAGATATTAGCTCCTCTATTATTATAATAGAGGTATTAATATAGTAGAGATACTAGAGACTTAATAAATACCTATAATATTTATTAAGCAAAATCAAACTAGACAACAGAAACAAATGAACGTGGACGATTAATAGAAGGGTTAAGGGATAAGTGCGGCATTAGGTATTAAACAAAATCAAAATGATTGAACTTTTGCATCTAGCCGCCAGTCCATAGATAGACTTAAGGCGCGGCAGCTAGCTAGTGGCCAGCGCCATACTGCCCGTTGCATGAAAAGTCTAAGTTTTATCCCTTCGAATTGTAATAATTTGAAATAATAATTTGTATTAAATTTAAATAATAAAAATGAAACACACATTTTATTTATAAGTAAATTATCTACTTTTTGGTGTAAAAAAAATATGAAAATGACCTCAACTTTGGAAGGAGAAGCAGATTTTGTTTATTTTTTGAGGTTTTTTCGATTATTAATACTAAAGTTAGTACGACGTTTAAACAAAACTTCAAACTCAGACTTTAGAGATAAAATATTGATTATTTTCAGTGACCTTTCAGTTATTTTCCACTACCTTTATTTACCGAGGGTAAAGCATCTGAAAAACAGCAAAACTCCGCGATCAGCTGACCACCGCGCCTTAATATTACAACAGGTAAATCTCGCCCTCCCGCTCACACGTGAGGCAAATTTGCCATTTTTTGATTTTGCCTAAGTACTAATAGAAGGTTTTAAGCGAGTATTACACTAACCAATTTTAACTACCGGGCCCTGAATACCGTGTAGTGTAATATCCGTTTTAGGATACGGCATTGTACAAAATCAAAATGATTGCACAAACAACTTTTGCGTGTGGGCGAAAGGTGTAGATCTCGCCGTCCCGCTTAGGTAGGTACACGTTTTTCGTCGCCATTTTTTGTCGTCAGTGTTCCTTACATAAACGATCCTCTGACCTGTAAATAAATAGTATTTATCCACTACACCCACTATCATAACATTAGTAAATCACCCCGAACTGAGATTTCGCGCGCTATGTCCATAATCCTCATTTTTATTCACGCCCTGAAGTTTTTGGACACACATTAATACTACCTAGAGGTACATAGGTACTTAAACACGTGCTAAGACGTCAGCGGTTTAATTAATTTTACTTTTTTCATTATATTTCAAAGACTATCCATCCTTGAATAAAAATAAAAACCATTTTGGAATGTACAAGTAAAGGAATTTCGAAGTACCTACTTACCTATTTTGATCAAAGAAATCTTTGATTTTGATCCGATTTGCACGAAATAGGTAGGTACCTACCTACCTACGTAAGGTTTGGCAGATCGATAGTAAGATAGATAAGAACCTACTTCAGAAATTTTTAGAAATTCTACCTACCTACTCAATGGTTTCGTCATTGTTCGCAACATCAATTTTGGTTACATAGCTCGTAAAATATTTTTATTCTATACACAGTTTTCCCGCCGCAGAACAACTTGCCATAAGGAGTAGGTACTTTCGAAACATAGAGTAAAAGTAAAAAATAAAGATGTTTTTGTTTTAACATAATTTAAAAAATATTCATAAACTCGAAAACGTGAGGAACGATAGTAACATTAGACGTAACTTGTAGGTACTATTCGAATCGCACGCGCCGCCGGCCGCCTTCGCGTAGGTGTCGGGATGAATTACTATTGGTTCGTGGTCGCTTTCGAATTAAATTTTCACATTGGTATTTTGTTTCTAATATTTAATTTGTTTATACAACGATTGTATTACCAAGACAAAACCATTTCGCTGCGGGAAAACAACCATAAAAATTTCTCGGTGTATAATCCTTCGTGAAGAACTTATTATCGACCAATCTTTTCTTGCTCCATGCTATCAGCTTGAAAGACAAGCTCTAGAATCAAGGTTAAAAAGGTTTTGAAAATAACGGTAAAATATCAAATTGAGCAGAAAGAAACAATACCTTGTGAGTCGAGTCTCTGTCGCTCGGGAAAACGGGCTAGTGACGTCAGACGCGATCGATTCCTCCGCGGCGCCTGCACACTGGGCTCTTTTGCTTTCGACGCGTTCGCTGTCGCCGTGAAAACTGCGGAAGTTATGGCGCTGACACACTCCAGTTATAATATTAATTAACATCCGTGTAACACAATGTTAATACATTGTACAATATAACTAACTATATCTATACTATATACAAGGTGAGTTTTTTGTAAGTTTAAAGCCGGCGTCTACGTAATCTAAATCTGTAACCCTACTCAAAAACAATATAAATAATAAATCTATTTTTTTGTTATTAATAATAACACGAAACTTCTATGAGAACCGATAGTAGTTGCTATTCGTTTGTCGGCCGGCATGCGACAAACGGCGGTGGCGTCAAAGGTCCTCCACGTGGACTTTAACCAATCACTGTCATCGCAAACACCGCCTACGAGATAATCTTTCCAATCACCATGTAGAGTGAGATAGATTCGTGTGGCGCAGCGGCAGGCCGTAGGTAGTCTGCGAGGTCGTTGACTCTGCGCGCCTTACCATGTGTTTAACTCACTTTTGTTAATCTTTTCGACTATTCAGTTCCGTACGAAATACTCATCAAATTCAATAACTAAACCAAGGACACAAATACGATTAAGGAATAAAAGAATTGGGAGCCGGCTTTAAAATGACCAAAAACTAACCTTGTATTATAAAGAGGAAAGATTTGATTGTTTGTTTGCATTGAATGGTCTCCGAAACTACTGGACCGATTTCAAAAATTCTTTCACCAATGTGTAGAATAAACTTTCAGGATGAACATAGGCTATATCTTATACCTTTAAACGAGCAATTCTTGTATATATATATATATAATCGGAATCTCGGAAACGGCTCCAGCGATTTTCATGAAATTTCGTATGTAGGGGGTTTCGGGGGTGATAAATCGATCTAGCTAGGTTTCATTTTTAGAAAACGTCGTTCACCCCAGAAAAACGAGCAAAGCTCGTTCACCCAGGTACTTTTATTTCATGTACACAGCCAACGTGGTAGCGGTTATAGAGTCAGGGTTTCATAGTTTCAACAGTATTAAAATAGGAGTAGGTAGGTAGGTATCTTTGTTTGTATAAAGTATTTATTCTTTCAATTTATTTATTAGTAGGTAGGTAAAGGTATTTATTTATTTAAAAGATTAGATCTATTATTACCTACAGGTAAAATCTAATATAATATTAAGTACTTAACAAACATTTAAAAATATTATATAATTTCATAAAAAAAACATATCGATATAGTATAATTATTGTGTCTGGGTGTTATTATTTATTCATTCTATGTATGTATTTACAAAAAATGAAGTATAGGTACAAGTACCTAATCTATCAACCATCTGGCACACAGTACAAGCTTTGCTTACTTTGGGGCTAAAAGACGTTGTTGTGTGAAATGTATTACCAATATTTTATTTTATTTGAAACAAGTCCATCACTACTGATACTGAAATTTGTCATTTTTTAAAGGGGTTTAAAGTACATTTTGCACAGTAGGTACTTAGTATTCCGAGACAGGTTTGCAAGTCCATCGCCGCTTAGTATACCCATGACACATGCCTTCGAATATGCAGCGATTCATTTAATAACTAAATATGCTCACTATTTATTGGTCCCTCGGTCTTGGAACCGAAGTAGAACTGGCGAGCTCCTGACGGCGCGTCTGTACCGGAGAAGTCTCTCGACGCAGGTGTGGTTATCTTGCTCAAACCACCCTCCGCAGGTGTGGTTATGTTGCTCAAACCACCCGCCTCAGGTGTGGTTATGTTGCTCAAACCACCCGCCTCAGGTGTGGTTATGTTGCTAAAACCACCCTCCGCAGGTGTGGTTATGTTGCTCAAACCACCCTCCGCAGGTGTGGTTATGTTGCTCAAACCACCCTCCGCAGGTGTGGTTATGTTGCTCAAACCACCCTCCGCAGGTGTGGTAATGTTGCTCAAACCACCCTCCGCAGGTGTGGTTATCTTGCTCAAACCACCCGCCTCAGGTGTGGTTATGTTGCTCAAACCACCCTCCGCAGGTGTGGTTATGTTGCTCAAACCACCCTCCGCAGGTGTGGTCAAACCACCCTCCGCAGGTGTGGTTATGTTGCTCATGGCATCCTCCGCAGGTGTGGTTATGTTGCTCATGGCATCCTCCGCAGGTGTGGTTATCTTGCTTAAACCATCCTCCGCAGGTGTGGTTATGTTGCTCAAATCACCCTCCGCAGGTGTGGTTATGTTGCTCATGGCATCTGCCACAGGTGTGGTTATCTTGCTTAAACCACCCGCCTCAGGTGTTGTTATGTTGCTCAAGCCATCTGGCTCAGTTGTGGTTATGTTGCTCAAGCCATTCGGCAAAGGTGTGTTTGAGCCGGATGAGCCACCCGGCGCAGGTGTGTTTGAGCCGGACAAGCCATCTGGCGCACGTGTATTTGAGCCGAACGCAGGTGTGTTTGAGCCGGACAAGTGACTCGGCGCAGGTGTGTTTGAGCCGAACGCAGGTGTGTTTGAGCCGAACGCAGCTGTGTTTGAGCCGAACAAGCCACTCGGCGCAGGTGTGTTTGAGCCGGATGAGCCACCCAGTGCAGATGTGTTTGAGCCGGACAAGCCACCTGGCGAAGATGTATTTGAGCCTAACAAGCCACTCGGTGCCGGTGTGTTTGAGCCGGATGAGCCACTTGGCGCAGGTGTGTTTGAGCCGAACAAGCCACTCGGCGCAGGTGTGTTTGAGCCGAACAAGCCACTCGGCGCAGGTGTGTTTGAGCCGAACAAGCCACTCGGTGCAGGTGTGTTTGAGCCGAACAAGCCACTCGGCGCAGGTGTATTTGAGCCGAACGCAGGTGTGTTTGAGCCGGACAACCCACTCGGCGCAGGTGTGTTTGAGCCGAACGCAGGTGTGTTTGAGCCGAACAAGCCACCCGGCGCAGATGTGTTTGAGCAGGACAAGCCACCTGGCGCAGGTGTATTTGAGCCGAACAAGCCACTCGGCGCAGGTGTGTTTGAGCCGGATGAGCCACCCAGCGCAGATGTGTTTGAGCCGAACAAGCCACTCGGCGCAGGTGTGTTTGAGCCGGACAAGCCACCTGGCGCAGGTGTATTTGAGCCGAACAAGCCACTCGGCGCAGGTGTGTTTGAGCCGGATGAGCCACCCAGCGCAGATGTGTTTGAGCCGAACAAACCACTCGGCGCAGATGTGTTTGAGCTGGATGAGCCACCCAGTGCAGATGTGTTTGAGCCGGACAAGCCACCTGGCGTAGGTGTATTTGAGCCGAACAAGCCACTCGGTGCCGGTGTGTTTGAGCCGGATGAGCCACTCGGCGCAGGTGTGTTTGAGCCGAACAAGCCACTCGGCGCAGGTGTATTTGAGCCGAACAAGCCACTCGGCGCAGGTGTGTTTGAGCCGAACAAGCCACTCGGTGCAGGTGTGTTTGAGCCGAACAAGCCACACGGCGCAGATGTGTTTGAGCCGGACAAGCCACCTGGCGTAAGTGTATTTGAGCCGAACAAGCCACTCGGTGCCGGTGTGTTTGAGCCGGATGAGCCACTCGGCGCAGGTGTGTTTGAGCCGAACAAGCCACTCGGCGCAGGTGTATTTGAGCCGAACAAGCCACTCGGCGCAGGTGTGTTTGAGCCGAACAAGCCACTCGGTGCAGGTGTGTTTGAGCCGAACAAGCCACACGGCGCAGATGTGTTTGAGCCGGACAAGCCACCTGGCGCAGGTGTATTTGAGCCGAACAGGCCACTCGGCGCAGGTGTGTTTGAGCCGGACAACCCACTCGGCGCAGGTGTGTTTGAGCCGAACGCAGGTGTATTTGAGCCGAACAAGCCACTCGGCGCAGGTGTATTTGAGCCGAACGCAGGTGTGTTTGAGCCGGACAACCCACTCGGCGCAGGTGTGTTTGAGCCGAACGCAGGTGTGTTTGAGCCGAACAAGCCACCCGGCGCAGATGTGTTTGAGCCGGACAAGCCACCTGGCGCAGTTGTATTTGAGCCGAACAAGCCACTCGGCGCAGGTGTGTTTGAGCCGAACAAGCCACCCGGCGCAGATGTGTTTGAGCAAGACAAGCCACCTGGCGCAGGTGTATTTGAGCCGAACAAGCCACTCGGCGCAGGTGTGTTTGAGCCGGATGAGCCACCCAGCGCAGATGTGTTTGAGCCGAACAAGCCGCTCGGCGCAGGTGTGTTTGAGCCGGACAAGCCACTCGGCGCAGGTGTGTTTGAGCCGGACAAGCCACCTGGCGCAGGTGTATTTGAGCCGAACAAGCCACTCGGCGCAGGTGTGTTTGAGCCGGATGAGCCACCCAGCGCAGATGTGTTTGAGCCGAACAAGCCACTCGGCGCAGGTGTGTTTGAGCCGGATGAGCCACCCAGTGCAGATGTGTTTGAGCCGGACAAGCCACCTGGCGCAGGTGTATTTGAGCCGAACAAGCCACTCGGTGCCGGTGTGTTTGAGGCGGATGAGCCACTCGGCGCAGGTGTGTTTGAGCCGAACAAGCCACTCGGCGCAGGTGTGTTTGAGCCGAACAAGCCACTCGGTGCAGGTGTGTTTGAGCCGAACAAGCCACTCGGCGCAGGCGGATTGTTCTCTTGCTGCTGCAGGCTGAACTCGTCAGTGATGCATGGCTTGTGACCGGCCGTATAGCCTTCTAGCCGAAGCTCTTCCAGCGACAGGTCTTCGTATTCCTGTTAATAATAAAGAAAGATAATGTTCGTATGTTTACAGATAGATGGGCGAATGCCGTTAGAACCTGGCAGGCCGACGGAAGGCGAGGTAGTGGTCGATCACGCAAGCGTCGGAGGGATGATCTCAATACCTTCGGGGCAGATGGTAGGAGACCTCGAAGGATAGAGATGGTTGGCGTGATTTGGGAGAGAGCTTGCAGGGGGACGATACAGGTTAAAAAAAGATTTAATCAATTGTGTATCAAATTTAAAATGGATTCAACATTTTCAAACTGACGGAACTCGAACCCGCACCTTTAGCACGACTTCCAGCCCGTGTTGAAAATCTCAGTGACAAGTATCGCAATTTTGCGTTGTATGTTTGTTAGAGCATAATTATAGAAACGTTGATCCAATCTGCATGAAACTTGGAAGGTCTGGAGATTGTGCTGCGTAGATTTGGAAGCATATTATGGGCTTAATCTTATCTCGTAAAACATTAGTTAATTTTAATTGTACCCTTCGTGAAATAACTTATTAGCAACCATTCTTTTATTGCTCCATCTTCTAATACCATGAAAGACGAGCTCTAAAATCAAGGATAAAAAAGTTTATAAAAAAACGGTAAACTATCAAATGGCGAGGATCGGCCAGAGGTGGCTTAATTTTTTTGATGAGAAGTCATAAAAAGTAGTCCGGGGTAAGTTGTTTACTATACCTAAGGAGGGTAGGTTACCTTCAATGTAAAATCAAGGATAAAAAAGTTTCTAAAATAACGGTAAACTATCAAATTGGGGAGAATCGGCCAGGGATGACTTAATTTTTTTGATGAGAAGTCATAAAAAGTAGTCCGGGCTAAGTGGTTTACTATACCTAAGGATATTGACGACCTTTGTGGCGCAGCGGGCGAGAGTCCGCCTGTGACGCAAGAGGTTGCGGGTTCGATTCCCGCCGCGGAACAAATTTGTGTAAGATCTGCAGAAATTTGTTCCGTTGGTTTGGGTGTTTTCTATGTATAATAAAAAATATCTATCTATGTATATAATATATTAAGTTTATCAGTTATAGTTAGTACCCATATCACAAGCTTTGAGTAGCTTACTTTGGGGCTAGATGATGCTGTGTGGATTGTCCAGCATTATTTATTTATTTATATAAAATAAAGGTAGGTTACCTTCAATGTAGTGATGCAGTGATGTTTAAGTAATATTATTCGCCCCATCGAATCTATTTCTGTTTGTAAATATGGAAGACAATGGAGTGTATCTTTCGACTGCTTCTGATTGAAACCTGTAACAAATAATATACAGGTGTTACCAGACTACTTCCGACAACTTCAGGGGGTTAAAGTACCCATCAATATAAACAACTTTTTCTAAGAAACCAACACTGTAGGCGCGAAAAAACTGCTTTTCATTATATTTTAGCCAAGTATTGAACTTTTGCATGAAACAGGTATTTGGGTATGGTGGAGACTGGAGACGTTATAAGTTAGGTGGCATGTAGGTACCTACCTGCCTTAAAAAACTTATAATAAAGGTTATTGACCTATTGAGTCGTTGGAGCCGAACGTAGATGCCGGAGTTGTCGCTGCCATCTCGCCGAGCCCACTAGATGTGCCGAGTCCCGGTGTCGATGTCGCACCGAATCCAGCACTGGTAGTGCCGAATCCTGGTGTTGCTGTCGCACCGAGCCCACTAGCGATGCCGAATTTTGGTGTTGCTGTCGCACCGAACCCACTAGCAGTGCTGCATCCTGGGGTCGCTGACGCACCGAACCCACTAGGGATGCCGAATTTTGGTGTTGCTGTCGCACCGAACCCACTAGCAGTGCTGCATCCTGGGGTCGCTGACGCACCGAACCCACTAGGGATGCCGAATTTTGGTGTTGCTGTCGCACCGAACCCACTAGCAGTGCTGCATCCTGGTGTTGCTGTCGCACCGAACCCACTGGCAGTGCCGAATCCTGCTGTCCCAGTCGCACCGAATCCACTAGCGATGCCGAATTTTGGTGTCGCTGTCGCACCGAACCCACTGGCAGTGCCGAATCCTGCTGTCCCAGTCGCACCGAATCCACTAACGATGCCGAATTTTGGTGTCGCTGTCGCACCGAACCCACTGGCAGTGCCGAATCCTGCTGTCCCAGTCGCACCGAATCCACTAGCGATGCCGAATTTTGGTGTCGCTGTCGCACCGAACCCACTAGCAGTGCTGCATCCTGGTGTTGCTGTCGCACCGAACCCACTGGCAGTGCCGAATCCTGCTGTCCCAGTTGCACCGAATCCACTAGCGATGCCGAATTTTGGTGTTGCTGTCGCACCGAACCCACTGGCAGTGCCGAATCCTGCTGTCCCAGTCGCACCGAATCCACTAGCGATGCCGAATTTTGGTGTCGCTGTCGCACCGAAACCACTGGCAGTGCCGAATCCTGCTGTCCCAGTCGCACCGAATCCACTAGCGATGCCGAATTTTGGTGTCGCTGTCGCACCGAAACCACTGGCAGTGCCGAATCCTGCTGTACCAGTCGCACCGAACCCTGGTGTAGTTCCCGCACCAGTATTGGCTGCTCCAAATACGCCTGCATACGAATGGGAAATACCTTTTATTAATCTAACTTTTATTCAAATACAGTACCTACCTACGTAAAAAAACACGGAAGCATAACCTAAGTAAGTACCTACCTACCTTTTTCAAAGGAAATATCCGCGAAACTTTACACCAAATTTCACACATCGAAACTCCTTCGTGGATTTGCTATAAAACCTGATAGTGATTATAATTAAAAACGCTCCTTCCTACTTATCTTTGCTTTACTCCCTCAGAAGGTCCCCCGAAGAAGAATTCCCGTGGGATAGATTTGTTTTTGTTTTTCAAGGCATCACGCGGGCGAAGCCGTGGGTGGAAGCTAGTTATGAATAATGTAGTAAGTCTAAGTACCTACCTATATAACTGATTTTACATTCAAGGTTGTGATGTTATATTGAATGTGGATGGATTGGATACTAGAGGTAGGCCAAAGAAAGACGGATGGACTGTGTGAAAGATGGTTATGATTAAGAAAGAAGCGAGTAGGTACTGAGATGACGATTGATAGAGGAAAATGGAGGAAGAAAACGTTTTGTGGCGACCCCATTTAGCGCGGGAAAAGGGCAGGAAAAAGAAGAAGTAAGTTCCAGGTTGGTTTTCAAAAATAAATAAAAATTGACACCTTTATTAAAAAAAAAGTTCCGGTCGGTAGAGTTTGCTTCGTGCGCGCAGCGGACAGTCTCAGCCAAGGCGATTGCGTCTGACAGTGACAGCTCGTCGACATCTTGCTCGTAAAGTCGCTCCCTCACCGGTCCCGGAGTTGAACCAATCACGAACCGATCCCGCAACGCTTCCTCAAATTTCAAAATTCGAATTCAGTTTATTATTCACATTGTATAAAGTTAGATAAAAAAAATTCGTTGTCTATAATTTGTTGTTATACTCTTCGTAATTATCGAAATATTGAAAAGCGTCACTCCATAAAAATAGTGAGAGATATATTTTATGTAGATAGGTAGGTGGATGGACCATACCTACTCAAGTCTCAATGGTTTCGTCATTGTTCGTCAATCAATTTTTGTTACCTATCTTGTAACATAATGATAAAAGTAATTATAAATGTAGGTACCCTTCGTGAAATAACGTAACGAAAGGAAACTTTTATTGCTCCATCTTCATGCTATCAGCTAAAAGAAGAGCTCTAAAATCAAGTTAAAATGAGCGGGAAAAACGTAGGTACGAAAGTACCTACCTACCTACATAAAGATTATCAAATTACCCATACCTCGACATTATTGAAGCCACATCGGTCCACCAAACTTCGCAGCCTAGCCGCCCACTGTCGACTCGACTCTCCATTACGCTGAACAGCCGTGTAGAAGTTATGGCGGTCTGAGAACCGGCCTTTACTTGGCGTGAAGTACTCATCTAGCATCTTGATGATATCCTCATAGGGCAATTCCTCGAGGCCATTTGGGAGCGCCAGGTGCGTTGCGAGCTGATAGGTAGGCTCGGTTAGAGCGCATAGCAAAATCGCGCGCCGCTTCGTCGTACTATGGATATCGTTGGCGATAAACCACTGTGTTATCCGAGTTTTGAAGATTCCCCAATTGTGCGTGTTATGATTAAAAATGCATAATCCGAGCTGAGCCATTTTCCTCTGGCTGTAAGTTTCTATGCGCGTACGCGTTTATGACTTATGTTGAGTTTTTTATTTGTTAATTAGTTCGAGAAACTGGTGTAAACAAACACCATTCAAAGGCCGTAGGGCCGCCGTAGGTAATCACACAATCAAAGAGAATCTAATAATCACTACGCACACATTAGTAATCGTTTTTTTTTATGAACTTAAAAGGATAGCTAAGGTATGTATGATCAAACTCTTGCCTGATTTAATGTCAGTTACTGACAGTCTTGCTTGCCAGATGAACTGTCAATATTTAAATTAATTAAAAGTCGTAGCACACATATCAACTCGGAAAGGGATCGCCACACACCGTATCGCCTCGCCACGCGCCCCCGCCGTCAACCTAACGTAAGCGCGTTACCAAGCGATCAGCAGCTCCGAATCGACTCGGCTAGGCGACGCCGCCCTTACGGCTCCTAGGCTAGGCAGGGTGCCTTGTTAATGTCAGCACGTTCAACAGCAGCGCAGAGTCGGAGTACAGAGAGTGGTAAGATAGCGTACGGTGAGACGTAAGCGCGGGAACGGCAAGTCGACCACGCACCGTTCCGCGGTTCGTGAGCTTGCTGCGAGACGACGCGATTACGTTACGATTACGATTAGTGTGCGCTACAGTAGGGAGTTTCATACAGAGAATTACACTGTTAAAGTTGATACGATTACGTTCCGTTTACGAGTTGATATGTGTACTATGACCCTAACACGCCTCAATAAATTGTAGAGACACACACAGTCACAATTTTATTATTGACCTTCACTTCTGCAGCGTTTTATTCATACATTCATTCATTCATTCGTAATATAATGCCACTGCGCCCGCGTTTTTAGTCGCGTTAGATACTGATTAACTATGAATAATGATATTGATAATAAATAATAATGACGTGGACTGATTTTTTGCTAAATAATTACCTACCCACTGAATTATCTTCCATAGATAAATTATGTACCTATATAGGAAATATTTTTTTACGACACGATTACAACACAAGAAACACACACATAGCTACTGAAGTTTTATTATTACTACGAGTTACTACTACGCTTGTGACCTTGGTTATTGGTGTTGTTTCGTCGGACTTTATTTACACCCATCCGTGGTAGAATATTTCCGCGACACTGCCACAATAAAAAAAAACAATTGTAGGTACGACTTTATCTTTACTCTGAGGGTACGACCAGTCCAAACAAAAAGTTTTTATATAAGTCCCTACATTTGTTTTGACAGATTTCCTTCTGACGCTTCGGCTACCGGCTAATTAAAGAAAACCAAAACCCTGTGGTTTCAAACTTCGAGTTGAAAACTAGGTAGATAGGTAGACCCAAAGATTTAAATCGATTTAAATCTTTTGGGTAGATAGACCTACTATCTACCTACCTTCGTAGTGAAATCTTATTAATCATAACCCAACTAAAATAAAAAATGCTCTCGAAGCTACAATGCTTTTATTATACTGACCAACACGAATATTTATAGTTATGTAACACACCTAATTACAGTAGGTAACACACAATATTTTGTGTTTATTATTGGATACGGTAGCGGTATGTAGGCCAAAGAAAAGATGGAATGTGTGGAAAATGAAATGAGGTAGACCGTACTGAGAAGTCGAATGACAGAGGGAGATGGAAGATCACATGTAGTGCCGACCACAACGTGGGGAAAGGGCGGGAAGAAGACAAATCTCTTCACATTTGTTTGAGCTTGTGGACACTGTATAATTTTATCCCATCAAAAACATAAATGTGAAATGAGAGCCAAGTTCAATAAGTAGGTATGCTTTAGTCGTTGATTTCAGCGACAAAAGAAGTGAGATCTAAACGGGTGCCAAGTACTGACCATTGTACTTGGCACCCGTTTAGATCTCACTTCTTTTGTCGCTGAAATCAACGAATAAAGCATACCTACTTATTGAAGTTGGCTCTCATTTCACATTTATGTTTTTGATGGGAGATGTCGCTCATCGCTGAGTACGCGACCGCCGAATGCGGGCAGACGCGGGGCAAACGTCATTGACGGTTGTTAGATAGGTAGGTAGGTACACTCAGCTAGAGCTACCTACGTCAGCTAGGTAGTATGTACGTACTGTACTGGTCATATAATAGAACCATATACTTACGCTAAGTATGTAGGTACATTTTAAAAAAAAACTGCCTTTCCTTTCCTAAGATTATGGTAAAATGGTGAATAATCTCCTGAAAGTGAAACTTTAATAGCTAGACAGTGAGTTATTGTTATTATAAGCTACCTACCTATAAAATAACGTACCTATGTACCTATTGTGTATTTTAGTGTGTCAGATAGGTTGGTACCTACCTACTTATAGTCAGGTAGGTACCTACTTACTTAATTTTACAAGTTCTATATCTAGTATTCTATTGAGCAAGTGTAACTATCTAGGTACACATACTCAGTAAGTATCTATCTACCATTAAGCTACCTACTTACGTAGGTGCTAATAATTTGAACTGTCCAATGTCCATGTTAGTTAGGTTGCTATGTAAATCCTACTAAACGCGACAGTTTGTAAGAATGTATGGATGCGTGGCTGTATGTTTGTTACTCTTTCACGCTGAAACGGCAGAACGGATCTGATTGAAATTGGCACAGATATAGATTATAGTCTGGAATAGCACTAGTAGGTTACTTTTTATCTCGGAAAAATATAAGGTTCTCGCGGCATAGATTTTTTTTTTTTCAAGGTATCACGCGGGCGAAGCCGCGGGCGGAAACTAGTACTGAATAAGTGTACCTACTACCTACTTACCCGACACACTATAATCTTTGCTCTTACTTATATTATAGGCGCTTTGAGAGTTCTTAAGAGAATGAATTAATTGAAAAAGTACAATAAAAATATAAAAATTTACAAGTTTCAGATTTTTTCCTTTGTATCCACCCCACTACCTACCTGGATGCCAAATTTGAACGTTCTAGGTCATCTGGAACTGGGTTATAATTAAAGTCTATATGTCAGTCAGTGATAAAATTTTCCATAACAAACCATTTTTGGATGTTAATATCTAAATAACCGTTTGAGGTGTGTTTATGAAATTCGGTGCACATATTTTACTCGCAAGTGGCAATAGATAAGCCAAATTTGACTTGTTTATGTGAAATAGTTTTTGAGTTACCAGGGGGTGAAAAATGACCAAAATGGTTCCTGTAATATTACACACGGTGCACGCTTCGCCCGTTCACTTGAACTTGGCTGACACGCTGCCGCGTGTCTAGATTCTTGCTCATTCCTGGTTCGGCTAGGTATAATAAAATAATGGTTAGTGGCAAAGTGAAACGAGAATTGCAATTAAGTATACGACTTAGTCCGCATTTGATTTATTTTTAAATATTTTCTAGTTATTCTGCTTTTCGGGACGGAGACAAATATAACAAATCAAAAACCATGAAAATCGGTCTGGCCGTTCTAGAATTATAAGTGTTTGAACCAATCGTAACTATTACAGATCACTGGTTTGTTTGAACAAGTCCGACTTAGTTTTATTAAAATATGATAAAAAAATTACTATGACTAGGTACTTCTCACAGGTTTTGGTGCAAACAGGGTTGCCCGCTTTTACGAATTATTAACTTAAAAGGCGAAAAGGACGGAAATATCTAGTACTTTCCCGCTAAACTATTATCTAATGAGCTTAACAACACAAACTCAAATAGAAACTCGACGCGTGTTTTGCTTCTCCACGAAGCAAAACACGCACTGGTGTTGCTCCACCGAGCGCTGAAAGAGAAGAGTAAGTAAAAAAGTACTAGATATTTCCGTCCTTTTCAGTATTTGTAATGGATTTCCGCAAAGTCACGCCTGAATTATTTAACTTAAAAGGTGTTTCCAACACTTAATCACAGTTGTTGCAGGATTTAGGTTCTTTAAGATGAACTCGCATGATATGATTTACCAGTTGAGCTTCAGCATAAAATTCCTTTTTACACCTTTTGCAATTATATTT
The DNA here is from genome assembly GCA_963675405.1 of Cosmorhoe ocellata. NCBI lineage: Eukaryota > Metazoa > Arthropoda > Insecta > Lepidoptera > Geometridae > Cosmorhoe > Cosmorhoe ocellata. The sequence continues at coordinate 4,382,473 of OY776273.1, forward strand.
ATTTTCCCTAGTGTGTATTCGAATGTGATTTATCAAATTACTTTGATGGGTGAACGCCTTGGCACATACGTTGCAAATATATGGCTTTTGTCCAGTATGAATTCTCATATGTGTTGTCAGCTTACTACGTTGATTGAAAGCCTTGTCACATATGTTGCAAATATATGGCTTTTCGCCAGAGTGGATACGCATATGGATTATAAAATGACTTTCATATGTAAATGACTTTTCACACTCATTGCAAATATATGGCTTTTTGTCAGTGTGAGTTCGCATGTTTTTTGTCATACCTTTGACATTAACCGGCTTGACATAGCTGTTGAGTAGTTTAGAATGACTAGAATGAGTTTGTTTATGTTTTGACAAGCTATTTTTGTCATTATATGACTTTTGACATATTTTACAGGAAAATGGCTTTTCTTCAGGGTGGATTCGAATAATATGTTTTATCAAAGTACATTTAACAGCAAATGACTTATTACACTTTTTGCATACATATGGCTTTTCTTTTGTGTGTACACGCATATGCATCTTCAAATTACTTAGATTGCAAAAACCCTTTGCACAATGGCTACATGTATATGGCTTTATTCCAGTGTGAATTCGCATGTGTACTTTAAAATGGCTTTCATATGAAAAAATCTTATCACATTCATTGCAGATATATGGCTTTTGTGTGTGATCTGTTGAATCACTATTCTTAACAACTGACTTTTCACACCGATTATATGGCTTTTGTCTACTGTGGACTTGCATGTGTTTTGTCAAATTACTTAACACAACAAAAGCTTTAAAACATATGTTGCAGGTGAATTCCTTTTTCTTCGAGTGAACTATAACATTAGTTAAATCACTTCCATCAATAAATACTTTTTCCGGCCAATTGCATCCTTGTGATGAGTTTGATAGTGGTTTGTGAAGCTCTAAATGTTCATCCAATTCATTATTACTGAAATCTTTATTAGATTTGGTATTTGCATCGTTGTTTTCTGATTCCGCATTATTAGTATCATCGTCACTGCCAGCGTCTTCATGTACCAGCACCAATTCTAATGTTTTGCTCTTGATTTCTGTGGCTTTAGTTTCCTCTTTCACAACTACTATTTCTTCCTTGATAGCACCAGCGCTGGCTGACCAGCTGTCAATAGATATAACCTGCGTCTTGCCTTGCATTAAGTTATGCGCTGTTTCCAGAGTCAGCGTTGGTAGTTGGTTTAGTGTGTTCTGAAACAATAAAATAAAAAATAAAAAATAAATAATGCTGGACTATCCACACAGCATCATCTAGCCCCAAAGTAAGCTACTCAAAGCTTGTGTTATGGGTACTAGATAACTGATATATTTAATACATTATATACATAGATAGATATTTTTTATTATACATAGAAAACACCCAGACCAACGGAACAAATTTCTGCAGATCGTACACAAATTTGTTCCGCGGCGGGAATCGAACCCGCAACCTCTTGCGTCGCAGGCGCAACAATGAAATGTTTATTTAGCTTAGTTGGTAGTAGCCCTGCCTTCTGCGCTGTAGTTTGTGGGTTCAATCCCCACACAGGAAAAACGTTTGTGAGATGAAAGCAGATGTTTGTTCAATTCAATTCTTATTTAGTGGCCTTTGTGGAAGGAGCCACAATTTCGACAATGTCACGTTTCAGCGTTTCCTTGGTACGATGGATTAGTCCGGTGTATAATGAAAATCGTTTGTGACCTTTATATTGCATCTATTCAAAACTATACCACATATATAAAACAAAGGAGAAGATAATACGGGGAAAGGAAAAAAAAGCCTTTAAGATCAGAAAAAAAGAGAAAAAGAAAGATGTTTGTTCTGTGTCTTCTTCTTCAATTATGGCATCTGTCTCTTAGAGAACAATTATGCCAGTGTCAAGTTTATTTTTATTTAAGTACGTCTGGGTGCTATTATGTAGGTATTATTAAAAAGTATATCATTAATCTATCAGCTATCTGGTTCCCTTACAAGCTTTGCTTAGTTTGGGGCTAGATGGCGTTGTGTGAATTGTTTACCCATATTTATTTGTACCATGACACAAAGTGTATTGAAGTAGTGTTACTTCAAGCTTGAAATATGATATTTCTGAGACATGATGTGCATGACGCACATCAATTTCAATTTCAATTTCAATTTCCCCTCTTTAAACAGGCGTGATTCTATGAAAAAGACGTACATTCCTGTTATTGTGGAGTAAATTTTGAAGTATCCTGTTGGAACTTTTGGCCATAGATGAGAATTTACTGCACTTGTGAAGCCGGTGGTAGCACACATAGCATATAGAGCTCGGCATTCCATTTGTTGCCTGCAACTGAAATAAGAAGATACCATCAAGATGACTGTAGAGATACTAAGATATCACGACTATAATCCCCAGGCTCGGTAGATATCTCCTCAGATCTATGAGGATATCTGAAGAGTCAGAGGCACGTCCTAACATGATGACATGCGCACAGCATGTCCACATTTTGCAAAGTAGTTAGTATTCCGTACGTGACAGGTTGCAAGCCCATCGGCCCTTATAAGAATACTAACTTAACATTATGACACACACCTTTGAACTTTTTCTTCTAGTTTATGCCAATTTCCTCAAGATGTTTTGGAAGAGCACTGGCATTGCGCATATAAATATTTCAAATGGAAAAACTCATTGGTTCACGACCAGGTTTGAATCCACAACCTGCGGATCGTGAGGCAGGGGTGCTACCACTACACTACCAGTACATACTCTTGTTGTATATTGTATTAGACGTTCGCAAAGCGATTATGATAGTAAATCATCATCATCATCATCATCATCATCCTATGATTATAAGGTAGTAAATCCTACTAATATTATAAACGCGAAAGTTTGTAAGAATGTGTGGATGTATGTTTGTTACTTTTGACGCTGAAACGGCTGAACGGATCTGGATGAAATTCGGCACAGATACAGATTATAGTCTGGATTACCAAATAGGCTACATTTATCCCGGAAAAATGTACGGCTCCCGAGGGATAGATTTGTTTTTGATTTTCAAGGTGCCACGCGGGCGAAGCTAGTAAACTAATAAAAAATAAGTAATCACCTTTGTACTTGTAAGAATCTGGTATACTCCCAGGAGGTGATCCTCAGCTACATTGGCCATCTTCAGATTGCCGACGAGACAAACTCTGCATACATTCAACTCTATGGCCGCCATCGCACCAAATCACCAATTGATATGTTTATCTCCTGTCTTCGCAAAGGAGACTTAGTTTTAGTAGGTAGGTTGGTATTGAATTAGATGGAATCTCACTCTAGACTATTTACAATTACAAATTCTTGCTTATTTTAGCTTTATCGTATTGTACACTGTACAGCAAGCTTATTTTTACGTGTGATGACACACACACACACACACACACGTGAGGTTTTCCAGGTGTGTGTGTATGTTGTTGTATTTTGGTCTGGCTGGCTGAATGGGGCGGGGCCACGGCGGCCACTTTCCGACCGAATTTGTTCAGTTCGCAACTACTCGTCAGAGTATATTATGTTCTGTGGCAACTACACACACTTGACACTGACAAAATTGTTTCAAAAGAGAGAGACAGATGCAGATGACTTGAAAGTAGAAGAAGAAAAATACCTACATTTAGTAATAAAATAAAAAAAAACATTAATCATCAAATAAAGAAAATAGGTTTAAATAAGTTTTTATGAGTTTTGTAAGTGTGTTATGTTAGCATTCTAATTGTGTATTATAAAGTAAAACGTAGTGGTTATTTCTCTGATTTGATGATGTTAAGCATACGCACCGAAGCACGTATAAATCAATAGCTGTGTGACCATTACCAATTTCAACAACACAAGTGATTTTACTGCAGATTTTCTCTGAAGAGTCTGAGTATTGTAATATCTATCTCTAGATTAAAGCTTGACTAAAGACACAACAAATTATTGCAATAGCAATAGCTGATAGCAGCGATGACGACTAAAGATCTGGATATGTGCAGAGTGTGTCTCGTCGGCAATGTTAGGATGATTTACGTTGATAACATCCACCTCCTGCAGATATACGAGTCACTTACAGATACCAAGGTAAGTTGACACATTTATTTGTTTTGAGTTAGATAGAAGTAAAAAAAAAAAGCAGCGATGTGCTTACAACCTGTCACGTAAATACTAAATACCTACTGTGAAAAATGTGGGCATTTGTTAAATATCATATTCTGCCTCTGACTGCCCTCTTTAGATAGGAAATAGGATAAATATATAGGAAAAATTCTAAGGAACTAGAGATCTGAGAAGATACATAATCTACCATGCCTGGGGATTACATTTGTAATGTATGTCATACTAGCTTCCGCCCACGGCTTCGCCCGTGTGGTACCTTGAAAAACAAAAACAAATCTATCCCGCGGGAACCATACATTTTCCGGCATAAAAAGAACCATAGGTGCTATTCCAGACTATAATCTATACCTGTGCCAAATTTCATCCAGATCCTTTCAGCTGTTTTAGCGTGAAAGAGTAACAAACATACATCCAGACATCCATACATTCTTACAAACTTTCGCGTTTATAATATTAGTAGGATAAAGCACCCAAGTCCAACAATTGCATACTTACATAGTTCTGTCTTCACACTAGGACTCGCTATATTTAATGTTGTGAGTATCACTAACTACAGCATGCAACACTTTGTGGTCACCGAGATTGTAGTATCGCTTCAAACCTATGCTTTTTGAATGACTGACAAAGTGATATTAACATAACAACTATAACTCATCTAGAAATCAGATTAATTTTAATTTGATATGCATTAAAGAACTAACAAAAAAATTTAGAAAGTAAGTAAATATTGATAATGTAATTATGTATCTATAAAATGTAAATCCATTATTGGTCATAAGAAGAAAATGTTTTTTTAAGTATTATATAGATTAAGGACTGAGGATTTTGTAACACAAATAAATAAATAAATAAATGTGTTAGGAATTATAGAAATAACGAAAAAAATTTGAAAGTAAATATTAATAATGTAATAATGTACCTAGTTTTTCCAGATGATAGATAGCGGAACCTGGATGCCGAGCTCAATATGTTACGTGTGTCACCGGCTGCTCCAGAAGTGTGGTAGATTCTCCGAAATGGCTCGCAACTCTAATATTACACTTCAAAACCTCATACACAATGTTGAAGAGGTAAGAACCAACAATAAGAAGGTGTGTGTCGTAGATTTTTGATCATTCTTAAGCGGCAGTAGTAAGAATACTAACCTATGTATGACACATACTTTTGAATTTTCGGTTCTAGGGTAAGCCGGTTTCCTCACGAGGTTTTCCTTCACCGTTTTAGAGCACTAGCATTGCGCACATAAATTTTTCGAATGGAAAAACTCATTGGTGCACGACCAGGTTTGAAGTTCAAACCTGGTCGTGGACTAATGAGTTTTTGTGCCTCACGATCCGAAGGTGAGGCAGGGGTGCTACCACTACACCACCAGCGCTCTTACAAAATGTGAGTAGGTATATGCCAAATATTATATTTGATGATACCTAGCAGAGGATAACAGGATAGCCTCTTTAGACATCCTTTAAGATCTAAGTAATAAGAGATCTAAGAAGTTAATATCATCAAATATGATGAAGACTGAATAAACATTTAATTCTTTCAGGAAACACATAACAAACTCTCAACGCTGACTCTGGAAGTAACACATAACTTAACAGTGAGTCCGACAAAACACACATCTTTTGACATCTCCTCAAATACCACCAGTCATGTCACTGTCAAGGAAGAAATAGTAATTGTGAAGGAAGAAATAGAAACGGCTAAAGCTAACGAAATCAAATATGAAACAATACAGTTTGATTTCTTGCAAGAAGCAGGCGATGATTCAAGTAATACAGAAAACAATATTGATGTGAAAACTAAACCTAGCAATGTAATGTGTTTCTATTGTAACGTCTGCAATAGAAAGTTTAAAGAGAAACATAATTTAATAAAACATTTAAAATTTCACGATAAAAAATCATATACTTGCAATATGTGCGATATGGCATTTATTGATAAAAGTCATTTGTTAAAACACAAGAGAATCCACGGTGAACAACAGTATGCCTGCAACGAGTGCAGTAAGATATTTATATATGAAAGTCAGTTTAAAATACATATGAGAATACATACTGGACAAAAGCCATATGCTTGCAAAAAATGCCATAAAGCATTTTCTGTTAAGAGTAGTTTGACAAATCACATGAATAAAATTCACCCTGAAGAGAAGCTTTTTTCCTGCGACAGATGTACTAGGGTATATACTGTTGAAAGTGATTTGACGAAACACATGCGAATACATACTGGACAAAAGCCATATTCTTGTAACCACTGTAAAAAGTCATTTACTCATGAAAGTAAGTTGAAAATCCATATGAGAGTTCACACTAAAGAAAAGCCATATATTTGCAACAGGTGCTACAAAGCTTATAGTCATCACAGTCAGTTGGTGAAACACATGCAATTCCACAGTGCAAAAAAGCCATATACATGCAAACATTGTAACAAAGGATTTATTAACAAAAAATATTTGACGAATCACTCATGTATACACAGTAAAAAAAGTGAATTGACTAAGCAAATGCAAATTCACAATGAAAATAAGCCATATTTCTGTAACATATGTAATAAAGCTTTTACTTATGAAAGTCAATACAAAATGCATAATATGCATGTACATACTGGAATAAAGCCATATACCTGTAACAGGTGTCAGAAGCCATTTACTTTTAAAAGTAATTTGATGAAACATATTAGTAGAATTCATCCTGAAGTGCTATATTCCTGCAACATGTGCGTTAAGACATTTATTGTCGAAAGTGATTTGACAAAACATATGCGAATACACACTGGACAAAAGCCATTTAACTGTGACCAGTGTGATAAGTCATTTACGTATGACAGTCAATTAAAAAAGCATATACAAATTCACAATGGAATTAAGCCATATATATGCAACATATGTGGTAAGGGCTTTATTTATCAAAGTTATTTGAATAGTCATATGAGAATTCACACAGGAGATTCTAAGCCACATACTTGCAAAAGATGTAAGAAAGCATTTTCTGTTGAAAGTCGATTGGTAAATCATATTTTGCGAGTTCATCTTAAAGAAAAGCCGGGTACTTGCAACAAGACATGTGAAAAGCCATGTAATTAATCAAAAGACATTTAATAAATAGCATTGTGGAAATACTAGCTTCCGCCTGTGGCTTCGCCCGCGTGGAACCTTGAAAAACAAAAACAAATCTATCCCACGGGATCCGTACATTTTTCCGGGATAAAAAGTAGCCTATGTGCGAATCCAGACTAATCGATATCTGTGCCAAATTTCATCCAGATCTGTTTAGCCGTTTCAGCGTGAAAGAGTAACAAACATACATCCATACATTCTTACGAACTAATATATCTACTACAGATGTAATATGGCCTTGAAATTATCATAATATTCTGTAATGTATTCAGATCTGTTAATTTTCTGATTTATAATTGAATGTATAATTTATTTAATAAGCAAGATAACTTATTCTATCAATTTAATTTATATAAGTCGTAATAGAGGTCACAAAATAAATATAATTAGGTTTAAATATAAATAGTAGGTACATTATATGCACAACCTTGGTGGTGTAGTGGACGGGTGTCTGGCTGAGATGCGGGAGGTGCGGGTTCGATCCCCGAAGCGCGGGAGAAATGTGTCTGGGTCTTGTGGTACCGACTCGTAGTTTCTGTTAACTTGGATAAGGAGAATCCTAATGGGTTTGGAAATATGTATGTGATTGTTTGGTGTTATATACGAGTATATTACATTAATATGTAGTATGAAGTATGTCAGGATCGTAGCAAGTGGAGATCCGTGGTCTCTGCCTACCCCGTCGGGAAACAGGCGTGATTTTATGTATGTATGTATGTATATTACATTATTATAAGGGTGTTTTATTGTTGAGGCCGTAATGTTGTCTGTTCTATACTCTGGTTGGTCAGCATTTTTGTGAATAAATCACTTTATTCTTTAAGGATTTTTTATTTTTTGTAAGAAAGTAGGTCGTCTCATATATTCCATTCCATCCTAGTCAGAGGGTAAGGTACATGTACCTAGCCAGAGAAATCTTTCTGAGACTCGCTCGCTAGAAGTTTTACAAAAAAAAACGGTAAGTAAAAATGACACTTTGACATTGACATTTAGTGTGAAATAACTAATTATCTACACTTTTAAGTGTGGCCACCGTCTTTCGACATTTTCTGTGCAACCACCATTCACGTGAGCTCACCGTAGCTTTAGAAAAATTAATCATCAAGTACCTACTTTATAATAAACCAAATATTACAGCTACATAATAAGCATACCAAAACAAAAGGTATTTTAAAAACTATGTAACACAATGGGCGGTAGCGCGGTCTTATCACTCTGTGCTAGCTTTCGGCGCAGAGGGGTTTTTTTGGTTGTTTATCATTCATTCGTTCGTTACGTTGTTTGTTCGCGGCGTGTATTTATCCTGAATCTTCAATTCAATTCAATTCAAGGCGAAGTGTGGTAAAAAGTGTTTGTAAAGAAGAGTTTCAGTAATTTCAGTTATAGTTCTGTGAAATTTGCGATTTATTGGATCATTTCCGAAGATATCTGTTTATTTTTCGTAAGTTACCCCCCCATGAAGTTATTATTTAGCACATAATAACCGTATAACACAATAACCGTTCACGGCGCTCTCAAACGTTTAATAATAAACATTTTCAGTTTATACCCTCAATGTTCACGGCCCAAAATGTTTTCACTCCAATATTCATCAAAGTTTCCAGAAAAAGTCTACACAAAAGACTTGAACTGTAAATAGTAAACATAACCTAGGTTGCTTTTTCCCCGAATTTTTTTAATTCGGTCGGGTTATAAGTCACTAACGTAAAATTCAAAATTTGTTGTGAAATTTTCTTCTAATTGCGCGTAATCTTTAGTTCCTTTTAAGTGATCTATAAATACTAAAATTAAAAACATTAACCATAAAAATAGGTTACGTATACTTTAACACCGAGGCGCACAAGCGTCTGTAGTCTTGCAACCTGTCACATACGGAGTACTATACAAGAGGGGTCATGTATCAAATATGATCTTTGGATGTGCCTCTGGCTACCTCTAGTAACACAAAAAGACTAATTTATATAGAGATTTTTAGGTGTCTATTATAGATTGCAGTTGAAATCATGTTTTTTAAGTATTATATTCAGATTTCATTCATCATTCTCCTGTCCTTATCTAACGCTAATGGCCGATTTCTATATTCAATCTATCTGTAGTTTTTGGATTTTGGATAGGTATTTGTCTTAGATCCTATAGAAGTCAATAATCTTTATTCAGTAATATCACAAGGATCATTTTGAATCGTCTTACATACTAGGTGAGTCTAGGTGCCAATTCCTGTCCTATCCCCAGTACGAGAAGAACTGACAAGAAACTCGCTGGGCCCTAGCGCTTTTTTGTATTATGAACCTTGTTAACATTGTTAGGGACACCTAGCAGAGTTGCAGCTGATTTCAAATACTAAAAAGTAAATGTAAAAAAAAGTAATGTCAAATACTTATCCAAAAACCACAGATAGATTGAATATAGAAATTGGCCATTAGTGGAGTCGGCACAACATGTTTACTTCTTCCACTCACTCCTATCATTCAACTCTGAGTCTTACATCCTCTCACATTCATATCATCTTTCACACAATCAAACCACTTTTTCTTCGGCCTTCCTCTACTTGCGCACCCAGCCACACTCATACTCATAACTCTGGAATTTCGTTTCGGAATTTCGAAACGGAATTCCGAGTGTAGTGGTATAAGATTTCAGATTTCACTATGTTGTTTAAAGTATAAAAAAATAAAAATAAATACTCACACGACTGTAATCCCCAGGCTCGGTAGATATCTCCTCAGATCTCTAGTTACTTAGATCTTTGAGGATATCTAAAGGGGGTAGTCAGAGGCAAGTCCAAACATGACTTTTGGTACATGCCCACATTTTGCACAGTAGTTAGTATTCCGTACGTGACAGGTTGCAAGCCCATCGCCGCTTATAAGAATACTAACCTATGACACACACCTTCGAATTTTTGGTTCTAGGGTATGCCGGTTTCCTCACGATGTTTTCCTTCACCGTTTAAGAGCACTGGCATTGCGCACATAATTTTTTCGAATGGAAAAACTCATTAGTGCACGACCAGGTTTGAACCCACGACCTTGATCGTGAGGCAGGGGTGCTACCACTACACCACCAGCGCTCTTGTTAAAAGTACTGTTTTGTTTTAGGTCACACAATGTTGAAGCTTCTTTGACAGTAATCCAGTAACAGAGAAATCTTGCTTAAGATTGCTACGTATATAGATTGAACCTTACAATGTTTCCAAAACCAGCGTTTGGAGCGAACACTTCTGGATTTGGTAAGACAGGGCGAGTCTCCTCAATTTGATATTTCAAAGTTATATAAAAACTTTTACAACCTTCATTTTAGAGTTCATCTTTCAAGCTGGATCAATATGATTGGTTTAAAATAACTTTCACGTAGAGTACATTTAAAATTAACGAATATTTTACGAGATAACCAAAATTGTTTGTTGAGAACAATGACGAATAGTGAGAACAATGACGAAACGGTTGAGGAGAATCGCCGGACAAGTTATTTAGTCCATGGCATTTTAAAAACAATAAAAAAATTATATAAAATGTTTAGGAGAGTGTTAGGTATGAATGTGGATGGACTGTGTGAAAGATGACATGGGTAAGAAAGGTGTGAGTAATGAGATGACGAATGATAGAGGGAGATGGAAGATCACATGTTGTGCCGACCACAACGTGGGAAAAGGACAGGAAGATGATGATGATGTATGTATATTTACAAAAAGAGTGTCTCGCGCGACATGCCGCGTCCAACCGACGACCTGCGGACAAAGAGAATATCAACATATCACAACTATCATGGGTAATATTATGTATTCTATGTAGGTACAGTTCATCTAACGGATCTAGGCATTCGTGAAGTTAGCCACAGGTGCGAGTTTGCGCATGTACAGTCCCACCGTCCCTCTCCATACCTCCAATTGCTCCTGAAAAACGATACTGCGCAGCGCCTGCGGCTAACTTCACGAATGCCTCGACTCGTTGAGCTAAGTATTTACGAGATGACGAATGATAGAGATAAAATAAATCAATAAATAAATAATGCTGGACAGTCCACACAGCACATCTAGGCCCAAAGTAAGCTACTGAAAGCTTGTGTTATGGGTACTAGTTAACTGTGGGGCGATTATGGATCTGGTATGGTGATTTGGTATGACATAAGAGTGTTTATTTGATCAATTTGAGCCAGTACTGATATATTTAATACATTATATACATAGATAGATATAGTTGTATTATACATAGAAAACACCCAGACCAACGGAACAAACTTCTGCAGATCGTACACTAATTTGTTCCGAGGCGGGAATCGAACCCGCAACCTCTAGCGTCGCAGGTGGACACTCGCCCGCTGCGCCACTGAGGTCGTAAAAGAATGGAAGATCACATGTTGTGCCGACCACGTAACGTGGGAAAAGGGCAGGAAGAAGTATTTAAAACTAGCTGACCCGGCAGACTTCGTACTTATTTAGAAAACGTTTGTATGGGAAATAGAAAAGGGCTATTTTTAGGGCTTTCCCGGCAGTTATTCGAATTTTTCTTACCTTTTAAACCTTCCCTAGACCTCCACGAACATTTCAAGACCAAGATAAGATAAATCCGTTAAGCCGTTCTCGAGTTTTAGCGAGACTAACGAACAGCAATTTATTTTTATATATAGAAGATGTCTATGTACAGGTATGCAGTCAACTTTCGGGAGTCCTGCGGCCAGCACCGCATCTCCGTTCGGGGGCTTCAAGCCGGCGGCAGGCGGCGGCGCGTTCGGGGCTCCGCCCGCGTTCGGGGCCAGCACCTCCGCACAGCCCAACACTGGCGGTACTAACTTGAATAGAATAGGATAGAAAAAAACTTGAGAGGTGTCAAGGGACACCCGGATGGAACGAAGTTCCTTTCCTTGCTCTCTATGAGAGAGAGAGACAGACAGAGAAACACGCGCACGCCGCACGGCTTACAACTATAGGAAAAAGCGTCGTGACAACTTTTCGTGAGAATTTTTATCCGTATTTATATTTTTACCTTTTCAAAAATTGTTTATTGCCAAAAAAAAACACAATAAAATTTTTGACTTAAGTAAGTACCTATTTAAATAAAAATAACGCAAAAGGAGTAAATTCAGCACATATTCATAGCGCGCTGTTTGCATGATAATAGCATTTTGACGTTAAAAACTTGTAACAACTACAATACATTTTTGATGGGTTGTGGTACGAAATATCAAAGTTATATAAAACTAGCTGTTACCCGCGACTTCGTCTCGCAAAAATCAATCTATATAACATTCTATCATGGCTGCTAAATTACTTTTATACCATTCCCCCTCTAAAAAGCTTATTTATTTCACTGCAAACAGTGAATAAAAAGCACTTTACTCACTGTTTTTTTTCTAAATCAATGTATTCGAACTCCATCTCAATGCTAAACAACCTCCTTGCGCAAAAAATACTCGATACAAACTCTTTATGCAAAGCATTTTCGACATACGAACTCCTTTTTCAAATAACTTCTCGAGCTTTGATTGGTTGAAATTTTCAACAAGGAGTTTAGCATTTGCATTAAAACTGTTTTGTGTTCTTTGTTGTCATTAGAATGGCGCCATCTTGAATGTACCTACTACTGTATGTTGTACGAACACAAAGTTTAGTGTTACACAATAATCGATTTAAAATGCATTCAAGTCATGAAGAAGATGTGTTAACACCTGAGGTTATGAAAGAGAGGGCGGCCGATATAGTAGAAAAATTGCTACCATAAAAATCACGCTTAAATATTTCTTTTTCTCGGAGTCATGGTATAAAGTATCGTATGAAACTCGTGAATAAAACTGATTTAAAGCGAGGGCCATGAATCACTCGCTTTGCTCAGGATTCAAACACTTGAATCACTCGCTTTGCTCCAGATTCAATAATTATGAATCACTCCCTGCGGTCGTGATTCAGTCATTAGAATCCTTCACTTACTCGTGACTCATGGCCCTCGCTTTAAAACCGTCCTTTATTCACTAGTTGCATAATGTACTATTTTCATCAGGTCTATTCGGTGCTACCAACACGTCAGGGGGTCTATTCGGTGCGACGGCGACGCCGGCCGCGGCGCCGGGCTTCGGTGCCACCACTAGCGGGTTCGGGTTCGGGGGCGCAGCCTCCACCGGGGGCGGAGGCCTGTTCAATAACACCGCTACTGGAGGCCTGTTCCAGCCACAGCAGAACAATGCTGGCTTCGGAGCGAAACCAGCTGGTAAGTTTTATTTATTTACTAGCTTCCGTTCGCGGCTTTGCTCGCGAGGTACCTACATAAAATATAGCCTATGTTACTCAGGGATAATTTAGCATTCTAATGGTAAAAGAATTTTTGAAATCGGACCAGTAGTTTTTGAGTTTATTCGTTACAAACAAAAATACAAAAATGTAAAACTTTCCTCTTTATATTATTAGTATAGACAAGCGACCCGCCCCGGCTTCGCACGGGTGCAATGCTGATACTAAATATACTAAAATGTGTTTACGACATCACATTAGAAACCTCTCAAATTATCAGTGTTTTTCTACTAAATAATGCATGTATTATACGTATAAACCTTCCTCTTGAATCACTCTATCTATTGAAAAAAACCACATCAAAATCCGTTGCGTTTTAAATATCTAAGCATAAAGGACAGACAGACTGCGGGAAGCGACTTTGTTTTGTACTATGTATTGATATATTTATCTTGTTACCAGGTTTCGGGTTCGGTGGTGCGCCCGCGCAGGGCAACACCAGCACTGGCTTGTTCGGCAACACCCAGCCAGCGGGCACGAGCCTGTTCGGCCAGCAGAACACCAGCATGACGGGTGGCGGGCTCTTCGCTAACAACGCAGGTAACCAGCAACATATAATAATAAAATAAGAGCGCTAGTGGTGTAGTGGTAGCACCCCTGCCTCACGATCTAAACGTCCTGGGTTCAAACCACGAATTTGTAATACATTACCGAATTAGTATTACATTGTTATTTCCTACCATGACCTATGTGAATTTTATGGAAGTAATGACGTTTCTATAATGGAATCGTTCTGAAAGACTTCGTGGTAAGGCACCAATGAGTTTTTCCATTCGAAAAATCTATGTGCGCAATGCCAGTGCTCTAAAACGGTGAAGGAAACCATCGTGAGGAAACCGGCATACCCTAGAACTAAAAGTTCGAAGGTGTGTGTTAAGCCGCGTATAAATTAAGCGCGGCAAACCATCGAACATTGGTGCGCGCGGCGGCCGCGCTCTATGTAGACGGGATCGCCGCGCGCGGCGACGCGAACATTGCCGCGCTCGAACGTGCCGCGGGGCGATCCGCTCACTGTCGGTTTTTGAGACCGCATCAAAGGAGCTTCAGCCGTTCGCTCGCGCGCAGTTGGGACGGTTGTAGTTTTAATGATTTGGCTCGCGCGGCGAATACGTAAAAATGGACAACGAAAAGTGCCGTTTACTAATACACTATAGCACTGAAGAATTTTTGTGGAACAGCAAATCCTCCCAATACCACAATAAATCGCTGAGGTATGATGCGTGGGTAGAAATCAGTAAGAAAATCACAAGAGTGAACTTGGGCCTCACCACGAATTCATAATACATTACCGAATTAGTATTACATTGTTATTTCGTACCATGACCTATGCAAATTGTATGGAAATAGTGACGTTTCTATAATGGAATCGTTCTGGAAGACTTCGTGGTAAGGGCCCTGGTCTGACTATCCGCCGCGGTCTGTTCGTAGAGCGATCGCCTGCCGCGCGCGGCTGTCAAGTCCAACTAAATTTGTATCTACATATTGGCTCGCGCGGCAAATGAACGTCAACTCTGGCCGAACATTGGCTCGCGCGGCTGCCGCGCTTAATTTATACGCACCTTTATAAGTTAGTATTCTTACAAGCGGCGATGGGCTTGTAACCTGTCACGGACGGAACACTAACCACTGTCCAAGATATGGGCATGTGCCAAATGTCATGTTCGGACGTGCCTCTGACTCTTTAGATATCCCCAAAGATCTAAGTAACTAGAGATCTGAGGAGATATCTACCGAGAGAGGATTTTATATTTTTATTACGTCCCTCCGACTGGAATCAGAGACTTTTTTTCTTTTTTACGTTTCAAGACAGGGTTTCATTTATTTATTCTCACTTAGGGTTACAATTATCTTAAGACTCATTTGTTTTTGAACTAATATGTCTATTATATACTGTTTAGATATTAAGTTTCTTCATGGATACAGGGGTAGAGGTAGGACGAAGAAAAGATGGATGGACTGTGTGAAAGATGACATGAGTAAGAAAGAAGTGAGTTTTGATGACGAATGATAGAGAGAGATGGAGGACGGAAACATTTTGCTTATGTCTTTTTATATTCTTATCTCTATATTATGAGCCTGGGGATTACAGTCGTGTGAGTGTTTATTAACCCCCGACAAAAAACAGAGGTGTTATAAGTTTAACATGTCTGTCTGTGTATCTGTCTGTGGCATCGTAGCTCCCAAACGGATGAACCGATTTTCGTTTAGTTTTTTTTGTGGCATAGATAATTTTACCCCGAGTGTTCTTAGCCATGTTTCATGAAAATCTGTTCAGCCGTTTGAAGATCATCAGCTCTTTTCTAGTTGATGAGAGGATCTGCCTAACTTCCATGTCCTATCGATTCGAAATTTGGTTCCATGTTACTTCAATGATATTGAAAGAACATGGTAAGGTAACCATGACTTTAAATATGACATGTTAGGGTAAGGTTTAGATGTCGGGGGGGTTTTTAATTTTGTATTTATTTTTATGTTTGCAGGAGGCTTTGGCGGTCAACAACAGCCCACTGGGACTGCGCAGGTCAAGTACAACCCACTAGTGGGCACGGATATCGTGGTCAAAGCTGGCGCGTCACAGAACATCAATATCAAACATCATTGCATCACTTGTATGAAGGTAAGTCTATGTACAGTTCATCCAACGGATCTAGGCACTCGTGAAGTTAGCCACAGGTGCGAGTTTGCGCATGTACAGTTCATCCAACGGATCTAGGCATTCGTGAAGTTAGCCACAGGTGCGAGTTTGCGCATGTACAGTTCTTTCCCCCCCTCCTCATACCTCCAATTGCTCCCGAAAAACGATACTGCGCAGCTCTTGCGGCTAACTTCACGAATGCCTCGACTCTTTGGGCCAAGTGTACATCATGTGATTCTTCTTCTTCTTTGTTTATGGCATCTGTCTCTTAGAGAACAATTATGCCAGTGTCAAGTGTTCAAATAAGTTTCAATGTCACAAAGTCAAAGTCAAATTGTGAAATCAATTTTAAATAAAAGATGGCTTTTTTGTTCAACATTTTCTGGATTTCACCAGTTTAAAGTCGCTCAGCGAGCTATGGAACGAGCTATGCTCGGAGTTTCTCTGAAGGATAGAATCCGCAATGAGACTATCCGACACAGAACTAAGGTTGTCGACATAGCTCAGAGAAATAGCAAGCTGAAGTGGCAGTGGGCTGGCCATATATGCAAAGATTTAAATCGTAGATCCGATTTTAAAAAATATTTTATCATTAGAATGTCACATTATCCCTGAGTAATATAGGCTATATTTATTACTAGAAAAAATTAGGGATCTCTACTAAAACTTCATTAATGTAACCCTGCGCTGCGATTACGTAACTCTGATACTATCAAATAATTATTAGGTACTATCAGCTTCTAGTTACACCGCTAGGTGAATGTATTTTGGAAAGTTTACTGCCATAAAATTATTTTATTATATTTTTTGTTTATTGTCATAAGTATGTATATTGTTTGTAAATATCAGAATTACGTAATCACAGTACAGTTTCTGATAGACATTCATTGTAATTGTAATCAGAGTTCCGTAATAGACACTCAGGTGTAATAATTAATGTATTTTTGCTGACAAAGATGTGGGTAGTCACTAATATTTATTTTATTTATTTATTTATTTAATAACTAGCACGGTTACAGAAGCACCAACTACACTATTTATAAAAGAATAAAATGTCATTGTCAAATATTCGAGTCAAATGTTATACATTATTAAAAAAAAAAATTAGGTATATATTGTAGGTAATTATGTCATATTTCAATTAAGTATTTTAATATGTATTTACCATCCACAGGAGTATGAAGGCAAGTCGTTAGAAGAACTGAGGCTCGAGGACTACACAGCTGGAAACAAGGGGTCTACCAGCGGGGTCTTCGGCTTCCAGCAGCAGGAGAACAAGCCACTCTTCGGAGCCACCAGTAAGAGTTTGAACCCGTGAAAATATGGTCCCGAGTAGTTGTAGAACTATTTCTATGGTAACTTATGCACTACATCCGTGGGACGTTATTATTAGTATTAGACGGGTATTTATCGCGTTTAAATTACCTTATATTTTCCCGCTGTAGCACCCCTGCCTCACGATCCGTAGGTCGTGGGTTCAAACCTGGTCGTGCACCAATGAGTTTTTCCATTCGAAAAATTTATGTGCGCAATGCCAGTGCTCTTAAACGGTGAAGGAAAACATCGTGAGGAAACCGGCATACCCTAGAACCAAAAATTCGAAGGTATGTGTCATAGGTTAGTATTCTTATAAGCGACGATGGGCTTGCAACCTGTCACGTACGGAATACTAACTACTGTGCAAAATGTGGGCATGTACCAAATGTCATGTTTGGACTTGCCTCTGACTACCCTCTTTAGATATCCTCAAAGATCTAAGTAACTAAAAATCTGAGGAGTTATCTACCGAGCCGGGGATTACAGTCGTGATCATATTTTTTTTTTATTTTTTTTTATTTTCCCGACGTTTCGACAGGTTTGCACGCTGTCGTGGACACGGGTAGACTCAGTTATACTAATAATAATGTGTTCAGATCGCGTAAGTTTAAAAGTACATATCCGTGGGACGATTATGGATCTTTGCTTACTATCAATTTCAATACATTTTTATTGTAATCAAGTGATTTTGTATTACAGTTTATTCAATCAATTTGATTGATATTTGACAAGTGTTGATTGTATCAGTGTTCCATAATCGCACTACCGATTTCCGTCATCCGATTTCTTTCCGTCACGTAAAATGACGTATGCCGTAGGTGGCTCCTGAATTGCTTGGATTTGTATCAGTGGGGCGATTATGGATCTTTGCTTACAATCAATTTCAATACGTTTTCATTGTAATCAAGTGATTTGGTATTACATAAGGTTCTTCTTCTTCTTCTTCAATTATGGCATCTGTCTCTTAGAGAACAATTTTGCCAGTGTCAAGTGTATTTATTTATAAGTATTGTCAACGTCACAGAGTCATAGTCAAGTTGTCAAGTCAATCTAAACAAAAGATGGCTGTTTTGTTGAAAATTCTCGGGATTTCCTCCGATGGAATTTGAAGAGAACTATTCACTCTAATTCACATACTTTACACTCGCGTCAAGAACCCGGGCTTTATTGGCAAAATAACCACCAAAACTACGCAATAAAACTCAAAATAACACGAGAAAACATATAAAAACCAGAGCGACGTAGTTGTCAGGCAAATGCACCGCAGAAAATCCTTGCATAAGGTTGTTTATTCAATCAATTTGATTGACATTTGACAAGTGTTGATTGTATCAGAGTTCCGTAATTGCACTACAGAGACCGGACTATATAATATATCTACCTATGTATATAATGTATTAAATATATCAGTTATCGAGTACCCATAACACAAGCTTTGAGTAGCTTACTTTGGGGCTAGATGATGCTGTGTCGATTGTCCAACATTATTTATTTATTATTATTATTATATTTACACGGGTTCGGATCGGATTCGGATCGGACGCAGTGTGAAAAGTAGTTTGTCATAGGTTAGTATTCTTATAAACAGCGATGGGCTTGCAATCTGTCACGTACAGAATACTAACGTTCAAAATATTAGTTCGGACATGCCTCTGACTCTAGATACCCTCAAAGCTCTAAGTAACTAGAGATCTGAGGAGATGTCTACCGAGCCCGGGGATTACAGTCATGTGAGTGTTTGTCACTGCCATCATGCCTATTGGGGACGTTTTAGAGAAAGGCCAGGTCCAGAGTACCCTAAACCGACGCATGAAGAATGTAATGACTAAAATTAAATTTAAATTTGCAAAAACTAGTCTAGAGTGTTTTTAGCTATGTTTGATGGAAATCGTCCAAGATGGCCGCCGCCACAAAATGGTAGATTTCATATTTTTTCACAACATCTCAATATAGGTATCAAATAAAAAAGCTTGAGTAGTAAAATACTATACTCTATTACACATTTCAAATCCACCACAAAATGGCGGGCAAAATTTTGGTAGGTTTTTAAAAATTTTAATTTTATTTAAAGTAAAGTAAAGTAAAGTAAAGTAGAATTTATTGCAAGAAATACATGTTACAAAGATGTTATTTTTCATAGTATGTCCATTGTATTCTGCCATGTTATGGCATGCAATATTTAATTTAATTACATGGATTAATGATAATTACATTATATAAAATAACAAGTCACATTTTAAATTCTAATTAGATTATTATTATTATTATTTATTTATTATTATATAATTTGACTGTAGGAGATTTTATCTTCAAAAAATTCTTTTACTGAGTAATAACATTTAGCTTCTAATATTGATTTCAACTTTCTCTGGAACAGCGAACGTGGTAGCTCTCTTAAATGTTTAGGTAGCTTGTTGTAAATAGAAGGAGCCATGCAGAAGATACTCCTGCGCATCAACTCGGTCTTTGATTTTGTAACACATACTCTACTTTGGTCTCGTCTGTTACGAACGACTACTTCTGACACCTGACAAAACAGCTCAGGGTTATTTTTAACAAACATTGCAGTCTCGAAAATGTACAAGGAAGGGACAGTCATTATTTTATATTCTATAAAGTAGGGTCTACACGAGTCCGTCATTTTACGACGGAACATCGCTCTGATGCAGCGCTTTTGATGCTTAAATATTTTGTCGACATTAGTTGAATTTCCCCAGAATATTATTCCGTAACGAATATTCGATGCAATCAGTCCGTGATAGGCTATGATAATTGTTTCTATGTTAACTACTAGAGATAGTTTGTGCAGTATATAGACCAGACTGTTTATTTTTTTGCCGAGGTGTTCTATGTGTGTTTTCCAGTTAATTTGTTTATCAATATGTAGTCCTAAGAATTTAGTAGAATCAATTTCTTCGATTTTAATATTATTATGTTGAATGTCAAGTTTAACTCTTTTATTGTAGATACATTCGGACAGCCGGCTACCACGAGCGCGCCGAGCGTGTTCGGCGCGGGCGCACTCAACACAGGCGGCTTCGGACAAACCAGTAAGTATTACCGAGCTTATAAATACCAGGTATAATGTATATGTATTGTATTAAATTTTATAGTATTAGCTTTATTGAGTCAAAAAGCTAAGCCTATGTTCATCCCCGTGATGCAATATATCTCATTGCCAAATTTTATTAAGATACATTCAGCCGTTAAGTAGTGAAAAGGTAACAGAGTTTATTTTGCATATATAATAATAAAGTTACGTATTGTTATATTAGTGTGATAGTAGAGCTACGTTTTATTTTATAAGTGTGATAGTTGGATTAAATTGAGTTACTTCTTATTATATTAGTGTGACAGTAGAATTATAATAAATTACTTTTTATAATATTAGAGGTTTAGTGTGATAGTAGGATTATAATTAGTTCCGTTTTCAGGCACTTTTTCGTTCGGTGGCGCCACTCAAGCCAACACAAGCGCACCTGGTCTGTTTGGCGCTCAGAAACCGGCTTTCGGCGCCGCTAACACAACCGGTATGTATTGTACTGTGTGCTCGAAGCGCTCAAAGCGCTCGTAGTCCACAAAGCTGCCGTAGAAGTTACGTTCATGTCACTCGAATCGATCAGAGAGCTGGTAGCGCCCAGAGTTCGTATTCACGTTACTCGAAACGCTCAGAGCGCTAGTAGCGCCCAGAGTTCGTACTGTTCACGTCACTCGAAGCGCTCAGAGCGCTCGTAGCGCCCAGAGTTCGTACTGTTCACGTCACTCGAAGCGCTCAGAGCGCTAGTAGCGCCCAGAGTTCGTACTGTTCGCGCTCTCAGAATGTGTTTCTTAAAAAAAGTTGTTTATATTGATGGGTACTTTAACCCTCTGAAGTTTTCAGAAGTAGTCTGGTAACACCCTGTATATAATGTTTCTCAGGTACTGGTCTTTTTGGAGCGCCCGCGTCTACTCAGGCCTCCACTTTTGGTACCAACACCTCGACATTTGGCTTCGGATCAAACTTACAAAACCAGGTACGAACAAGTAAAACACACATACTCACACGACTGTAATCCCCGGGCTCGGTAGATATCTCCTCAGATCTCTAGTTACTTAGATCTTTGAGGATATCTAAAGAGTCAGAGGCACGTTCGAACATGACATTTGGCACATGCCCATATTTTGGACAGTGGTTAGTTCGTATTCCGTACGTGACAGGTTGCAAGACCTTCGCCGCTTATAAGAAAACTAACTTATGACACACCTTCGAATTTTTGGTTCTAGGGTATGCCGGTTTCTCACGATGTTTTCCTTCACCGTTTAAGAGCACTGGCATTACGCACATACATTTTTCGAATAGAAAAACTCATTGGTGCACGACCAGGTTTGAACCCATGACCTTCGGATCGTGAGGCAGGGGTGCTACCACTACACAGCCAGCACTCAGCAAAATAATTAATGTGTAAATGTGGGCATGCGTCAAATATGTTTGGAGGTGCCTCTGACTCTTTAGATATCCTCAAAGATCTAAGTAACTAGAGATCTGAGGAGATATCTACCGAGCCTGGGGATTACAGCCGTGTGAGTATTTGTTTTGTTTTTAATCCCTGACGAAAAAGAGGGATGTTATAAGTTTAACGTGTCTGTTAGTGTGTCTGTGTGTCTGTCTGTGGCATCGTAGCTCCTAAATGGATGAACCGATATCCGTTTATTTTTGTTTGTGTCATAGATAATTTTATCCCGAGTGTTCTTAGCCATGTTTCATGAAAATCTGCTCAGCCGTTTGAAGATCATCAGCTCTTTTCTAGTTGATGAGAGGATCTGACTACCTTCCTTATGTCCGATCGATTCGAAATTTGGTACCGTATTACTTCAATGATATTGAAAGAACATGGTAAGGCAACCATGACTTTAAATATGACATTTTATTTATTTATTTATACAGTAACTTTCACGGTTTTAAGAAACCAATTACATAAGTTAGTTAAGATTAAGAAATTCGGTTTAAAGAAATTTATTCTCAAAAAGACACAATATGTCACTTACATGAGAAAACATCTGTTAGTATAAAGATTCGGTAGGTCGTTTTCGTATTATCTAACGTAGTGTTAATTATAAACAGGTAAGACAGGCAGGCATGTAGGTATAGGTAGGTACCCATTCGATGCATTTAGAAGTAATTTTCAGAAAAAATGTGAGCCGTCACGGGACGCCTGGCAGAGGTGAAACATCGATCATGCGTCGCCACGCCAGAAATCGCCCCTATTCAATAAACATTACAAGTCTACAAATTTGTAAAAAAAATTTACAAATTTGTAGACTTGTAATGTTTATTGAAGCGTCGCCACGCCAGAAATCGGTTTTACGTGCGGCTATAGATGTTTCACATCAATAAATTGCACTAGTTTTGTTTTAAATGCATTGAATGAGTTTACATTTTTTATGTTAGAGGGTATGTCATTGTAAAGCTGTGCACCTTCAAAGGTATTAATAAATATAAATAAAAAAATAATATTAAAAAAATAATATTAAAAAAATAATATTATAAAAAAATATTATTATTACTATTATATTATTATTATTACAAATAATATTCAAATCATGTTAGGGTAAGGTTTAGATACTGAAAAGGACGGAAATCATTAGTACTTTCCCGCTGGAACAATTATCTAATGAGGCTATTATCAATAATCCCAACACAATACCTC
The DNA here is from genome assembly GCA_963675405.1 of Cosmorhoe ocellata. Lineage (NCBI taxonomy): Eukaryota > Metazoa > Arthropoda > Insecta > Lepidoptera > Geometridae > Cosmorhoe > Cosmorhoe ocellata. The sequence goes on from OY776273.1 coordinate 4,405,619, forward strand.
AAATAGAAACTCGCCACGTGTTTCGCTTCTCCACGAAGCATCCTCAGGACCGTTGACTCGCTCCGCACTGGTGTTGCTCCACCGAGCGCCGAGAGAAAAGTCTTTCTTCTCTTTTTAACCTCATTAGATAATAGTTTTAGCGGGAAAGTACTAGACATTTCCGTCCTTTTCAGTATTTGTAATGGATTTCCGCAAAGTCACGCCTGAGTCAATCTTTTATCTAAGGTTTAGATGTCGGTTTTTTAAAATTTTAATTTTGTAATATTGATAACAATTGATTGGTTGATTAACAGAATACTGGAGGCCTATTCGGCGCTAAGCCTGCGACCACGGGCTTCGGGGCTGCGCCCGCTAGCACTGGCTTCGGCAGTTTCGGAGCGGGCGGAGGCCTATTCGGGGCGAAGCCGCTGCAGACGCAGGCCCCCACCTTCGGAGCGCCACAGCCAGGTACATTACCCGTGACCACGACAGCGTGTAAACCTGTCGAAACGTCGGGAAAAATAGGTAAATAGACAAAAATCCGCTATCTGTTTCCCATAGCACAAGCTTTGCCTAGTTTGGGGCTAGATGGCGTTGTGTGAAATGCTCAACAATATTATTATATTATTTTATTTTATTATTTTTTGGAAAACTTACAGCTAGATAAAACATAGAAATAAATAATTAAATTAACATGTACCTATTTAGTGCAAGTACATGTTTGCTGATGGCCAATTAAAAGTTTCCACTTATAGAAAAAGTATGTTAAAAAAAAGAAGAATAGTAATGTAGACGACACAGAAGTAGGTACAAAAACAGAAAATAAATGTAAGTTTAGACCAAAGCACAAAAATATAAATTTAACCATGTGTATACATGCTAATCATCATCAAAGAACCTATCCCCTAATAATCGCTTCAGCGTATGTTTGTATTATTGTTATCATATCATCTTACAGGTGTGGGTTCAATGGCGGGCGGTTTCGGCACGAACACGTCGGCTTCGGGCGGATTGTTCGGCGGAAACACCTCTTTCGGCAAACCGGCCACCACCCAGCCGAGTTTCGGCTTCGGCGCCACGCAGCCAACACTAGGTAAGCAGTAAATAGACTAGCAGTTGCAAGCGACTATGTCCGCATAGATATTTTTTTCCGACATTCGATTTTAATGAAATGAAGCCAAGAGTAGAGAATAATTTAAGGGTAGAGGTAGGCCAGAGAAAAGATGGACTGTGTGAAAGATGACATGGGTAAGAAAGGAGCGAGTACTGAGATGACGGATGATAGAGGGAGATGGAAGATCATATGTTGTGCCGACCACATAACGTGGGAAAAGGACAGGAAGATGATGATGATGAAGCCATATTTTTTACATTATTAAACTAAGTTCTGCCTTACATGGATACAGGGGTAGAGGTATGCCAAAGAAAATATGGATGGACTGTGTGAAAGATGACATGGGGATGATGAAACTAGCTTCCGGCTGCGGCTTCGTCCGCGTGGTACCTTGAGAAACAAAAACAAATCTGGCCCGCGGGAACTGTACATTTTTCCGGGATAAAATGTAGCCTATGTACTATTCCAGACTATAATCTATATGTGTGCCTAATTTCATCCAGATCCGTTCAGCCGTTTCAGCGTGATTGAGTAAGAAACGTACATCCATACATCCATAAATTCGTACAAACTTTCGCGTTTATAATATTAGTAATATAGTTTGGATAGTAGGATTATAAATTGTTTATGGCTAACAACAGTACCATGAGTTGTCTACATTTAGATCGGCTGACGTTACTACAGTAGTAATAGTACGTTATTATGACATCTGTCAAAATTGTTACTCATGGTACCAAATTCTAAGCAAATGAATGAAGCGCAAACTACAGTCGCTGTAGTACTGTGACGTAGGATAGTTAACTACGTGACGTTTTAGTACCCAACTATCCGCTAGAGGCGCTGTACAAGTTTTCATACATATTTTTAACTACAGTCGCTAGCGAGTGTAGATTGTGAAAACTCATGGTAGACGTACTATAAACTTACAGGGCTCAACTCAGGTCTCGGTGCGTTTGGACAGAATAAGCCCGCAGTCCCGGGCTTTGGGGCTTTGGGAGGGGGCATGTTCGCCCAGCAGCCAGCCAACACATTCAGGACTGGTATGTACATAAAACACCACTTAATCGAGGTCAAGGTCAAGGTCAGGGTCAGGGTCAAGGTGTCAATATCAATTACAATAAAGGATCTGCTGATACGCACTTTATTCCGTTGCTGACACCCACAATGGCTCGAAAGAACAAGTGACATTAAGAATATCAAGGTCAAGGTAAAAAAATAAAGATATAAAATAAATAATGCTGGACAAGATAATGATGATCACGACTATAATCCCCAGGCTCGGTAGATATCTTCCTTAGATCTTTAGTTACTTAGATCTTTGAGGATATCTAAAGAGGTGCAAACATGACATTTGGTACATGCTCACATTTTGCACAGTAGTTAGTATTCCGTACGTGACAGGTTGCAAGCCCATCGCCGCTTATAAGAATACTAACCTATGACACACACCTTCGAATTTTTAGTTCTAGGGTATGCCGGTTTCCTCACGATGTTTTCCTTCACCGTTTAAGAGCACTGGCATTGCGCACATAAATTTTTCGAATGGATAAACTCATTGGTGCACGACCAGATTTGAACCCACGACCTTCGGATCATGAGGCAGGCGTGCTACCACTACACCACCAACGCTCTCTCAATGTGTACCTATCTCTGTAAATTGGCAAATAAATCAATAAATAGTAAATAATTAATGCTGGACAATCCACACAGCATCATCTAGCCCCAAAGTATAGCCTATTCAAAGCTTGTGTTATGGGTACAAGATAACTGATTTATTTAATACATTATATACATAGATAGATATTTTTTGTTATACATAGAAAACACCCAGACCAGCGGAACAAATTCTGCAGATCGCACACAAATTTGTTCCGCGGCGGGAATCGAACCCGCAACCTCTTGCGTCGCAGGCGGACACTCGCTCGCTGCGCCACTGAGGTCGTCATCAAATCATTTTGTATTTTTTTTTGTCTTGCCAGGGTTGGATGGAGGGCTCGGAGGGGGGATGTTCGGGAACAGCTCAGGGTTGGGATCCTCCCTGGGCATGGGACTCAACAACAGCACCATGGCCAAGTAAGGAAACTATTCAATACTAGCTTCCATTCGCGGCTTTGCTCGCGAGGTATCTACTTAAAATATAGCCTATGTTACTCAAGAATAATGTAGCATTCTAATGGTGAAAGAATTTTTGAAATCGGACCAGTAGTTTTTGAGTTTATTCGTTACAAACAAAAATACAAAACTTTCCTCTTTATAATATTAGTACAGATGACAATCCTGATAAAAGAGACAGATGAAAGAAACATGTGCCGACCACATAGCGTGGGATAAGGACAGGAGATAATGATGTTAACTGTGTCTGTGTGAGGGTATATGCATGTGTGCATGTATTTCTGTATGCATGCATGTTTGCTAGTATGTCTGTATGCATGTATGACGGTGTGTGTGTGTGTAAAATACATTATTTTCTTTGTTTGTTTGTTTCTATATTTCAAAAGGCCCGTGGGAAACTGAGGCTTGTCGCAATTTTAAAACTATATCAGGGGCCTTACCAGCTCTTCGGGTAATATCAAAGTAATGTAACATGAATATTTCGTGCCTATACAAATTATATTGAAACGAGCTGATGTCCGCTGCTTCGCCCGCGTGAATGTCGATTATCGCGACTTTTCATACAAACTTTCATGCCCTATTTTATCCCCTTGGGGGTAGAATTAATCAAAATCCTTTCTTAGCGGATGCCTACGTCATAACATCTACCTGCATGCCAAATTTCAGCCTGATCCGTCCAGTGGTGTGAGCTGTGCGTTCATAGATCACTATGTCAGTCAGTCACCTTTGAGTTATATACATATATTTAGATAGTTTTACTTTCAAGCTTGCTGTGTGAAGTTTCTGAAACATACTGGTTTGTAAGAGCTCGTGGTAAGGTCCCAGGATATGGTCTATTTTAATGTTGTTCCAGCAGCGGGTTGGCGGGCGCGTCCGCGGCGGGCAACGTGCACGAGCAGATCCTCGCCCTCGCCGCGCGCCCCTACGGAGACTCCCCCCTCTTCAAAGATCTGCCGGACTCCTGTAAGTAAACAACTAACCGATCAACTGATCAAGAACCAACCAAACAACCAACCAAGAACTAACCAACCGGCCAACCGCCTGACCACGAACCAACCAAACAACCAACCAACCAACTAACTAACCTACCCACCTACCAAGAACGAACCAATCAGCCGACCAAGAACCAACAAGCCAACTAACTAACCAACCAACCAACCATACAACCTACCAACCGCCCAACCAAGAACCAACTAATTAACCGCCCGACCAAGAACCGACCAACCAACCGATCAACCGACCGAGAACAAATCGACTAAGAACCAACCAACGAACAAACCAACTACACAACCAACATTTCTCTCCTTGTCTCTGTTTCGTTAATTGTCTACATGCCCATGAATGTATATTGGAGTTTGTCTGTTCGTCAGCGACGACAGCGGAGGACGCGCTGAAGCCCACCAACCCGAGTGCGCAGGCGGCCGTGCTGGCGCGCGCGCAGGGCGCCTACCGCGTGACCTCTCCGCCCGCCATCCGTCTGGCGCTGCGCCCGCGCGCCGCGCTCCTCGACAAGGTAACAACCCAGGACCTTACCACTAACTCTTACAAAACATCATGTTTCAATGACGTCATTATTTCAAGCTTGAAATAACACTGCTTCCATACAATTTCTATAGTTAAACGAATTAATTAACGAAATATCAAAGTTATATTACTTCTATATTTCGCGTACCATCACACAAAAAACATAGACAAATACTCACACGACTGAATCCCCAGGCTCGGTAGATATCTCCTCAGATCTCTAGTTACCTAGATCTTTAAGGATATCTAAAGAGGGTAGTCAGAGATACATTTTGCACAGTAGTTAGTATTCCATACGTGACAGGCTGCAATACCCTTCGCCGCTTATAAGAATTATAACAATGACACACCTTCGAATGTTTAGTTCTAGGTTATGCCGGTTTCCTCACGATGTTTTGTGCCTTGTGGCATTGTGCTTATACATTTTTCGAATGGAAAACCCCATTGGTGCACGACCACGTTTGAACCCACGACCTTCAGATCGTGAGGCAGGGGTGCTACCATCACACATTGATCTCAAACAATATTGATTTCAGAAATCCCTCTTCGAAGGCCTAGAAGAGGCGGACTCCAGTTTGGAAGACAAGTTGAGTTTGAAGCCAAGCCGGAAGAGATTGGTGCTTCGCCCTAACCAGAAGGCGAATGAATCTCATAACGATAGCATTGAGGGACATACCGGGGTGTCGTTCAGGTGGGTCCCTTCCCATTAGCGACACAGTATCGAATAGAAAGTATTGATACCGAGGGTTTACCATGAGTTTTCACAATCTACACTCGCTAGCGACTCATCATCTTCCTGCCCTTATTCCACGTTATGTGGGGTCGGCACAACATGTGATCTTCTTCCATTTCCCTCTGTCACTCGTTATCTCATGACTCACTCCTTTCTTACCCATGTCATCTTTCACACAGTCCATCCATCTTTTCTTTGGCCTACCTCTACCCCTGTATCCATCCACATTCATGCCTAACACTCTCCTTGTCACATGACATTCATCTCTTCTCATAACATGCCCATACCACGCTAACCTATTACTCCTCATCTTTTCTGTCACCGGTGCCACTTTCAGACTTCCTCTGATATACTCAATCCTTATTTTATCCATCCTTGTCACTCCACACATCCATCTCAACATTCGCATCTCCGCCGCATGCACTCTTTTCTCGTCCGTTCCCTTGGTGGCCCAACATTCAGACCCATACAATACGACAGGTCTTATGATCGTTTTGTAGATTTCTCGGATCACACGTGGTTCCTGTGACCTGTCGCCATTTCGAGTGTAGTTAAAAAATGTATGAAAACTTGGTACAGCGCCTCTAGCGGATAGTTGGATACTAAAACGTCACGTAGTTAACTATCCTACGTCACAGTACTACAGCGACTGTAGTTTGCGCTTCATTCATTTGCTTACAATTTGGCACCATGAGTAACAATTTTGACAGATGTCATAGTAACGTACTATTACTACTGTAGTGACGTCAGCCGATCTATATGTGACAACTCATGGTACTGTTGCTGTACTCGTGCGTAGTATCGAGTAATGCTGAGCAGACAATTTTTTGCACAATAGACACCTTAGCTTGTTTTTTGCATTAACTACACGTGTCGTACCCTCTTTTATAAGTAGTATATACTTACATTTCTGATTTTACCGATTTCTATGCCTAATGTATCTATCACCTATACGTGAGAACCTTTCATTGGCTATCTAGCACTAAGCTGTTATTAATTTTATTGTAAAAGCTGTTGGTTTTCCTACAAATAAATAAATAAACAAAGGTATTGTACTCATAAAAGTATGACATGGGTAAGAAAGGAGTGAGTACTGACATGACGAAGGATAGAGGGAAATGGAAGAAGATCACATGTTGTGTCGACCACATAACGTGGGAAAAGGGCAGGAAGATGATGATGATGATGGGTGTATCCGTGGGCTAAAGCTAGTATTTAATAAATCAAATCAAATCAAATCAAATTATTTATTTGCCAAATATATTAATAATGGTAACATGTCAGGTTTTATAACTAGAGTAATGTCAAATGTATTCAACCCGCAAGCAGGTATGCAAATATTAAAAGTGGTTATATATACAATTATTATAAGTCAAAAATCAAAAATAATCAAAAACAAAAGAAATAAAAATAATAATAATAATCAAGAAGCAAAATTACAATCGAAATAAAATGGTAAAATATAATAAAATCCTCTACTTATAACTCATATATTCACTTACACTATAGAAACATTTTTCTAGTAGCCAATCATTTAATTTTTGTTTAAATAGATCACCATTGAGGTTTTTAATTGGTTCTGGTAACTTAATTATAATTGAAGAACGGGTATTTATCACGTACCTATTTTGTTTTTATTCCCGACGTTTCGAACACATTACAGCGTTCGTGGTCGCGGGCAGACTGATGTGCAGCGAGCTAGTTTTTATTATTGAGAGTAGAATCTGTATCTACCCTCAATTAATTGTTTTAAGAGACGAACACTCGCATTCCTTAGAATTCTGCTCGAATGTTCAATATCAACACGCGGCTTGATATGAACACACCGTGGTAACAAGTCCCAATCACGACATTTTGTTAAGAATGTCAGTGATGTAATAAGTTTCGCACTTTTCTTTCGCAGGAATTCTAGGCGTCGAACTTTGTTTACATATTCCGGCCCGTACCGGCTTGCAATTAAACTTTTTAAACTTCCGTGATTTGATGACATAATTATAATTGAATAACGGGTATTTATCACGTACCTATTCTGGTAACTTATTGAATTAATATAACATGTTTCCGTCACAGATCTCAAGAGGAACCCCAGAGAGAGATGAATGGTAATGCGGCTAGCGACAAGGAGAATGCTATGACGAACCATCCGGACGAGGCTGAGAGAGTGAAACGGACCATCGACTTCCCTAACAACAGTAAGTTGCTCTTCAATTTTTTTTCTTATTATTATTAGTATTAGACGGGTATTTATCGCGTTCTAATTACCTATTTTTCCCGACGTTTCGACAGGTTTGCACGCTGTCGTGGTCACGGGTAGACTGTCTGGTATGTATGGGTAGTCTACCCGTGACCACGACAGCGTGTCAACTTGTCAAAACGTCGGGAAAAATAGGTAAATTGAACGCGATAAATACCCGTTTAATACTAATAATAATGTGTTCAGATCGCGTAAGTTTAAAAGTATATAACAGTAAGTCACTCTTATTATTATATTTTATCATTGAAAAAAACCATGGTCGCGACTATACTCCCCAGGCTCGGTAGATATCTCCTCAGATCTCTAGTTACTTAGATCTTTGAGGATATCTACAGAGTCAGAGGCAAGTCCGAATATTATATTTGGCACATGCCTACATTTTGCACTGTAGTTCGTATTCCGTACGTGACAGGTTGCAAGCCCATTTGAGCGAGCGATAATCTCAGTTGCAGGTTGGGCGATGGCATTGTATGTTTGTATATCAAAAATCAAAATATCTTTATTCAATAAAATCAGAGGGATCATTTTGAATCGTCTTACATACTAGGTGAGTCTAGGTGCCAATTCCAGTCCTATCCCCAGTCCGAGGAGAACTGAAACTAGCTGGCCCTAGCGCTATACTAAAAGTTTGTTTGGATGAATGGATGATTGTTACTCTTTCACACTGAAACGGCTTGACGGATTTAGATGAAATTTAGCACAAATATAGATTATAGTTCGGAATAGCACATAGGCTATTTTTTATCCCGGCTCACAATATAAGACGATTCAAAATGATCCCTGTGATTTATACTAATATTATAAAGAGGAAAGATTTGTTTGTTTGTTTGCATTGAATAGGCTCCGAAACTACTGAACCGATTTCAAAAATTCTTTCACCAATGTGTAGAATGAACTTTCAGGATGAACATAGGCTATATTTTATGTAGGTACTTCGCGGGCGACCGACGCCGCGAGCGGATGCTAGTATTGAATAACCATGATTTGATTTATAGTGCACATAGTGTTAGAATAAAATATCTCTGTTGTCCATAGATCTAGAAATGAGCACGGATAGACAGGTCAGCTGGCTTAGCTCTTCGAAGCTGCCGTGGAGTGATAAAGAGCCGGCTATGGACGAGTCCACACCCCGACTCTATCCCAACTTAGGTTCGTACTTCATATCGTGTCAGTCTCTTCCACTGAAATTGAAATTGAAATTGAAAAATATTTATTCAGTACAATCACAAGGATCACTTTGAAACGTCTTACATGCGGTGAATCTATGTGCCAATTCCAACCTAACCCAAGTACGAGAAGAACAGGCAAGAAACTCGTCTCGGTCCTAGCGCTTTTTTGTATGATCCTTCTTACAAAAAAATGTAATCAAGATTATCTCATAATAATAACATAAAAACAAAAGACAAAACAGAACATAAATACATAAAACAAAAGGACAGCGTTTACATTGCAAATTGGTTAGCTGTCGGAGGGCGGAGCGACATCGGGCTCAATTTGATATTTTACAAAAAAAAACTTTTTTTACCTTGATTTTAGAGCTCGTCTTTCAAGCTGATAGCATGAAGATGGAGCAATAAAAGATTGGTTGATAATAAGTTATTTCACGAAAGGTGCATTTAAAATTGACAAATTTTTTACGAGGTAACCAAAATTGACCAAAATGACGAATAGTGAGAACAATGACCGTTGAGTAGAATGGCCCGATACACACGGCATCATAACAATTTTATTATATGTATAGATATTCTTGATGTATTGTTTCAGATAAAGATTTACAGACTGAAGACTCTGAAAGACGGGCTAGTTGGTATGTAAATAATAATAAAAATATGATCACGACTGTAATCCCCAGGCTCAGGAGATATCTCCTCAGATCTCTAGTTATTTAGATCTTTTGAGGATATCTAAAGAGGGTAGTCAGAGGCACGTCCAAACATGACATTTGGTACATGCCCACATTTTGCACAGTAGTTAGTATTCCGTACGTGACAGGTTGCAAGCCCATCGCCGCTTATGAGAATACTAACCTATGACACATACCTTCGAATTTTTGGTTCTAGGGTATGCCGGTTTCCTCACGATGTTTTCCTTCACCGTTTAAGAGCACTGGCATTGCGCAAATAAATTTTTCGAATAGAAAAACTCATTGGTGCACGACCAGGTTTGAACCCACGACCTTCGGATCGTGAGGCAGGGGTGCTACCACTACACCACCAGCGCTCTTTTTTATTAATATAAATAAATAGATATATTAATAAATTATTGTTGAATGTTGGGCCACCAAGGGAACGGACGAGAAAAGAGTGCATGCGGCGGAGATGCGAATGTTAAGATGGATGTGTGGAGTGACAAGGATGGATAAAATAAGGAATGAGTATATCAGAGGAAGTCTGAAAGTGGCACCGGTGACGGAAAAGATGAGGAGTAATAGGTTAGCGTGGTATGGACATGTTATGAGAAGAGATGAATGTCATGTGACAAGGAGAGTGTTAGGTATGAATGTGGATGGGATTTTCTGCGGTGTATTTGCCTGACAACTACGTCGCTCTGGTTTTTATATGTTTTCTCGTGTTATTTTGAGTTTTATTGCGTAATTTTGGTGGTTATTTTGCCAATAAAGCCCGGGTTCTTGACGCGAGTGTAAAGTATGTGAATTAGAGTGAATAGTTCTCTTGAAATTCCATCGGAGGAAATCCCGAAAATTTTCAACAAAACAGCCATCTTTTGTTTAAAATTGACTTGACTACTTGACTATGACTCTGTGACGTTGACAATACTTATAAATAAATACACTTGACACTGGCAAAATTGTTCTCTAAGAGACAGATGCCATAATTGAAGAAGAAGAAGAAGAAGAATGTGGATGGATACAGGGGTAGAGGTAGGCCAAAGAAAAGAAGGATGGACTGTGTGAAAGATGACATGGGTAAGAAAGGAGTGAGTACTGAGATGACGAATGACAGAGGGAAATGGAAGAAGATCACATGTTGTGCCGACCCCACATAACGTGGGATAAGGGCAGGAAGATGATGATAAATAAATAGATATAAATATTGGAGAACATTTCACACAACGCCATCTAGCCCCAAACTAAGCAAAGGTTATACGAGTACTATGGGAACCAGATAGCTAATAGATTAATTATATACTTTTTTTTGTAAATACATAGAATTAATAACACCCAGACACAGAACAAACATCTGCGTTCATCACACAAATGTCAGTCCTGGGGATCGAACCCACAACCTGCAGCGCAGAAGGCAGAGCTACTACCCACTGAGCTGTGAGACCATCAAATTGAAGAGAAGCCAGTTTTTTTTTAAATTATGTTGCAATTAAATCTAGACACGCGGCAGCGTGTCAAGCCAAGTTCAAGCGAACGGGCGAGGCGCGCGCCGTGTGTAATACTTGTTTCTCCAACAGGTTGACAACTAAAACGCTGCGCAAACCAATAGTAGCGGCACCCGATTCGGCTGAGAACTCGGTCCGGGATCTGTGCGTGCGCTCGCCGCTATCGATCATTGCACAAGACAAGGAGACAGCCAACACATTATCTGGTTAGAAGTTCTTTCAATGTTCTTATTCACTGCTCTAACTTTCAATTCACTCCTCTAACTTTAAATTCACTGCTCTGACTTTAAATTCACTGCTTTAAGTTACAATTTACTGCTCTAACTTTCAATTCACTGCTCTAAGTTACAATACACTGCTCTAACTTTTAGTTCACTTCTCTAACTTTCAATTCACTATTCTAACTTTCAATTCACTCCTCTAACTTTCAATTCACTCCTCTAACTTTCAATTCACTCCTCTAACTTTCAATTCACTGCTCTAACTTTCAATTCAGTGCTCTCACTTGCAATTCACTGCTCTCACTTTCAATCAACTGCTCTAACTTTCAATTCACTGCTGAATGTTCAAATTTTGTTCCAATATTGATCCCATCCACACCTTATATTCACTGCTCTAGATCCCAATTGACCCCGTTGACCCCGTTGACTTGCACTCCATAATCCTATCTACATTGACTCCCTATCCTTATAACTAGGTATAAGGAAGTTGGTGAGTCCGTCGTTCTGTCGTCACCGGTCGGGTGACCACGCGGCATGTTCCACCTGCGAAAAGATCGCTCATCGGATTACCAAGATTTCTGGTTATTTGACATTTTTTTTTACCTGACTGCGAAGCGAAGTAGGGTGTATCGTACTAATATTATAAACGCGAAAGTTTGTAAGAATGTATGGATGTATGTTTGTTACTCTTTCACGCTGAAATTGCTGAACGGATCTGCATGATATTTGGCACAGATATAGATTATAATAGGCTACTTTTTATCCCGGAAAAATGTACGGTTCCCGTGGGATAGATTTGTTTTTGTTTTTCAAGGTACCTCGCGGGCGAAGTCGTGGGCGGAAGCTAGTATTCTATAATAGGATTATTCAGATATGTATAATAAATAAATAAAATAAAATAAATAATGCTGAACAGTCCACACAGCATCATCTACTAGCCCCTAAGTAAGCTACTCAAAGCTTGTGTTATGGATAACTGATATATTTAATACATTATACATAGATAGATATATTTTTGTTTATAATACATTGAAAACACCCAGACCAACGGAACAAATATCTGCAGATCGTACACAAATTTGTTCCGCGGCGGGAATCGAACCCGCAACCTCTTGCGTCGCAGGCGGACTCTCGCCCGCTGCGCCACTGAGGTCGTCAAAAAAAAACTTTTATACATTTATTTTGCATTTAAAGTATCCAAACCAACATTCAGACCAATCGTACCACCCGTTAAAATGTTCCCATACAAACATTGACCCCCCATTTGACCCCTTTTTGAAGGTTATATTGAAAAATCCTGAAATACGTGTCCAATCATTTTGCATTTTCTATGCACAAACAAAGGTTCATGAAAATAACTCCAGGCGTTAAAAAGTTTCATACTAACGTTTTCACCCTTTTTCACCCTCTTAAGGGTGGAATTTCCAAAAATCCCGTCTTAGCGGGTAGTTTTGTTATAAAAGAAAGCCACCTTCCAAATTTCAGCTTTCTAGCGGTTTCGACTCGGCGATGATGAATCAGTCAGTCTCAGATAGGTTAAGCTCTTTATACATTAGATATAGATTATTGAGATATGACCTTAATATAACACCTGAAATGAAGAGTTTGAATGTTTCCGTCCCCAGTGTCAGAGGATGAGAAGGCGGCGCCCCGGGAGACCACGCCCCACCCCGCGGGCGTCAAGTGCACGCGGCCCGGGTACTACACCATACCGACCCTAGACGAGATGACGAGTGAGTTATCTATACAATGTAAGTTTTTGGTCAGTTTAAAGCCGGCGGCGCCCACGTAATCTGTATCTGTAATCCTACTCAAAAAAATAATATAATAAATCTATTTTTTTGTTATTAATAATAACACGACACTTACTCGATAATATGAGAACCGATAGTAGTTGCTATTCGTTTGTCGGCATGCGACAAACGGCGGCGGCGTCAAAGGTCTTAGACTTAGACCAATCACATGTCATCGCGAGCACCGCCCACGAGATAATCTTTCCAATCACATGTTGAGTGAGCGAGATAGACTCTCTATCGTGCTCACTCGGCACGTGTAGCAAATAGGTAGGTAGTCTGGGGGCCGTAGCAGCCGTAGGTAGTCTACGAGGTCGTTGACTCTCCGCGCCTTACCATTGTTTAACACACTTTTATTAATCTTTTCGACTATTCAGTTCCATACGAAATACTTATCAAATTCAATAACTAAGCTAACGACACAAATACGATTAAGTAATAAAAGAATTGGGTGCCGGCTTTAGACCAAAAACTCACCTTGTATACGTGTAACGCTGTTTTCATTCAATAATTTCATTTCTAAATGTAAATTTGCAAAATATGTGACGCCACACTAGGGAGAGGGGGAATCTCACAAATGTGACCAGCTGTGACAAGGACGGGGGGAGGGGCAAAAAAGCATGAAATTCGTGTGCCCCCTAAGGATAAATTATATCCTTACTTAATTACCCATGTGTATGTCTCGGCAGGTTTCATGCGAGCTGACGGCTCGTGCAAGGTGCCGCATCTGACGATAGGCCGCACCAACTACGGCAACGTGTACTTCGACTCGGAGATAGACGTTGCCGGCTTGGACATCGATTCGCTCGGTGAGTTTACAATAGAAGAGAAATCATTTAATTTACTCACGTTACGTTTTGAACTATTAATCCTTGAATCAAATTAAAAACCATTTTGCAACAAGTAAAGTGCCTTTGATACGACACTCAGTATATTAAAAAAATCGTTTTTTTTCTCGACTTTGGAACCCAATCTCTTTACAACCCCTTCACCGATTAAGCTCATATTAGCACTACCAGTAGTGCCACGGGAAAGTAACTTCTCTCAACTAGTGCCAAGCGGTAGTGCCTAAGGAATTACAAGATTTTTTTTTCGACTTTGGAACCCATTATCTTTACAACCCCTTTAGAAATCGAACTCACATGTTTCCCAGCAAATCTCTCCCAGAAACGGTTCTTAAGTTATGCTCTAACAAACCCTAGTCGCCCAACTTGCCTCCAAGATTTTCGCACGCTTCGCTCGCTCAATCAAATATTCCTGTTCCAGTACACTTCCTGAACAAGGAGGTGATCATGTACCCATCATCATCATCATCAGCCTATAGCAGTCCACTGCTGGACATAGGCCTCCCCCAATACACAAACATACAACGCCAAATCTGGCTATCTCGCCCTACTTGCCTCCATCACGCTTCGCTCGCTCAATCACATATCCGTGTTCCAGTACACTTCCTGAACAAGGAGGTGATCATGTACCCATCATCATCATCATCAGCCTATAGCAGTCCACTGCTGGACATAGGCCTCCCCCAATACACAAACATACAACGCCAAATCTGGCTATCTCGCCCTACTTGCCTCCATCACGCTTCGCTCGCTCAATCACATATCCGTGTTCCAGTACACTTCCTGAACAAGGAGGTGATCATGTACCCATCATCATCATCATCAGCCTATAGCAGTCCACTGCTGGACATAGGCCTCCCCCAATACACAAACATACAACGCCAAATCTGGCTATCTCGCCCTACTTGCCTCCATCACGCTTCGCTCGCTCAATCACATATCCGTGTTCCAGTACACTTCCTGAACAAGGAGGTGATCATGTACCCATCATCATCATCATCAGCCTATAGCAGTCCACTGCTGGACATAGGCCTCCCCCAATACACAAACATACAACGCCAAATCTGGCTATCTCGCCCTACTTGCCTCCATCACGCTTCGCTCGCTCTATCACATATCCGTGTTCCAGTACACTTCCTGAACAAGGAGGTGATCGTGTACCCATCATCATCATCATCAGCCTATAGCAGTCCACTGCTGGACATAGGCCTCCCCCAATACACAAACATACAACGCCAAATCTGGCTATCTCGCCCTACTTGCCTCCATCACGCTTCGCTCGCTCAATCACATATCCGTGTTCCAGTACACTTCCTGAACAAGGAGGTGATCGTGTACCCGGAGGACGCGGACAAGCCGGCGGTGGGGGAGGGCCTGAACCGGCGCGCCGTCGTCACCCTCGACCGGATCTGGCCGCGGGACAAGACCGAGAAACGACCCATCGATGACCCGGACAGGTATCACCCTAAATACTAAAAGGACGGAAATATAAAATAAAAAAAAATTATAGTTTAAAAAAACTAAAAAACCACGCTTTTATAGCTAATCGAACTAAAAGCGCTGGTTATGTAGCGGTAGCACCCCTGCCTCACGATCCGATGGTCGTGGGTTCAAACCTGGTCGTGCACCAATGAGTTTTTCCATTCGAAAAATTTATGTGGGCAATGCCAGTGCTCTTAAACGGTGAAGGAAAACATCGTGAGGAAACCGGCATACCCTAGAACCAAAAATTCGAAGGTATGTGTCATAGGTTAGTATTCTTATAAGCGGCGATGGGCTTGCAACCTGTCACGTACGGAATACTAACTACTGTGCAAAATGTGGGCATGTACCAAATGTAATGTTTGGAATTGCCTCTGACTACCCCCTTTAGTTATCCTCAAAGATCTAAGTAACTAAAGATCTGAGGAGATATCTACCGAGTTTGGGGATTACAGTCGTGATCATATTTTTTCGAACTAAAAAGTAGAAAATAAGTTTTAATTACAAAGATATTCAGAGTAAAAAACGTGGGGTGCATTTTACTATATTTTAATAAGTTTTTACTAGATATGTTTCATAACTCTCCGCACACAGATAGTTGCATGTAGAATAACTGTTACATTTAATATATCAAGCACCCCACGCTTTTTAATCTGAATACCTATCTATCGCCGAAAAATATATAATATATAGCTGTTAAACTATGGAATGCTCTGCCTGTAACAATTAAAATTTTAGTTAAACAACATTACCTTTCATTGTCAATGATACGTTGCAATAAAACACGGAGGTTCAGAGCCAACTGGCTGAGGGTAGTTCCTTTATTGCAGTCAAGCACCAAATGTACAACTACCCACACGCAAGTATTGTTCATACATAACACTGTCCCCCCTTAAACTACTATTATAGTTGCTATTTAATTTGTACCTTAAAATGTACCTACTACAGTATCAACTTCTTAAATCGTTAATTACAAAAACTGAATTAGCTTTGGTTCTTTAACTTTTCAACACACCTAAGAGCAGCCCTCCGGCGCGTCCTCGTTTCGGTTGCTGGCGTTGCCACCGGTGCCGACGCCGGTGGCGACGTCGGTGGAGTTGACATTTGCGGGCTTTCAGGACTGTCGGGCGGCGACGACAACGGTGTCGACTTTCGCGGACTGAGTGCAACCGCTTTCGAGTCACTCGACGACCCTTCGTCCCCGCGCGAACCTATACCCTCATCACCGAGCTCACAGTTACTTCCCGGATTCGACAACGATAATCGCGACTTACCTCTCTTATCGGCGAGCAGTTGGTCGACGTGGCGCTTATGTACTCGTCCGTCTGCGGTCCTAACTTTGTACGAAACGGGTCCTGTACGCTCCACTACCACCCCATCTGTCCATTTCTGAGCTCGCGCTGAATAATCACGCGTCATCACTGCGTCGCCGGGCGCGACCACGCGCAGCGGACGGGCGGCCGCCGTGCGCTGCTCCCGTTGCAGCTGCGCGTCGCGCACCGCCTCGCCCGGGTCCGCGCGCAGCAGGTCGAGGCGCCCGCGCAGCCGCCGCCCGAACATAGCCACGGCCGGTTCGCGTCCCGTCGTACTGTGCGCGCTATTCCGGTACATGAACAGGAACTTACCGAGAGCGATATCATCGTCCACGTTCTCGAGGCACGCTTTCTTTAAAACTCTCTTGATCGTCCTCACCGCGTTCTCCGCCGCCCCGTTACTGGCCGGGTGGGACGGCGCAACGGGCGAGTGTCTAATGCCATTTCGTTGTAAATACGTACCGAACTCGACTGACGAAAATGGCGGTCCGTTGTCGGTCACTATTCTCTTCGGTAGACCGAACCGCGCGAATAAGCGTCGAAGAGCACCGATCACGTTGAACGCCGACGTGCTCCCCACTTTTTCCACCTCGATCCATTTCGAGTGTGCGTCGACTATGACGAGATAGTACTTACCGCGAAAGGGGCCCAAAAAATCCATGTTAAGTCTCACCCAAGGCTCGTGCGGCCACGGCCAGGAGTGCAGCGGCGCGGGCGGCGGCGCGGCGCGCTGCGAGCGGCACGCCGCGCACGCCGCACAGGTGCGCTCAATATCCATGTCCAAAGTCTCCCACCATACGTAGTTTCGGGCTATCTGCTTCATTCTTACTATCCCAGGATGACCCTCGTGTATCTCACTTAAAATGGCTTCCTGCAGGACTTTAGGTACCACGATCCGATAGCCCCAAACTAAACAACCTCGGTCCGAATGTAAGGCATCCTTTCTACGAAAGAAAGGCTTCTCCGCTTCCGTTTCGGTCTCCGTCGACGGCCAACCGAACATTACATACCCATTTATTTTGCTCAACAAAGGGTCCTTCTCCATTTCGGCTTTGATCTGATTAAAACTTACCGGCAAATTTTCCTGCACGAAACTCAAGTAGCTGCATTCGGCGTTTTCGCTCCTGGTTCGAGCCCTGGTCACCGTGAGCGGGAGACGTGACAGCGCGTCAGCAACTGGGTTCTGTTCGGATCTCACGAAATCTATGTCGAAATCATATGCCGCTAATTTAACTGCATAGCGCTGTAACCTGCTAGCGGCCGTCACGGGTATCCCTTTATTTTTACCTAAAATATAACTGAGAGCTCGGTGATCGCTTCTAAGTAAAAACTTTCTACCATATAGATACTGGTGATGCTTAGAAACCCCAAACACTATAGCTAGCGCCTCCTTATCCAGTTGCGAGTAGTTGCACTCGGCCGCGTTGAGCGTGCGCGAGGCGCAGCACACGGGCCGCTCGCCGCCGTCCGCGTACCGCTGCGCCAGCACAGCGCCCACGCCGTACTGACTGCTGTCCACCGACAGTATCAATGGCAAACTCGGGTCATAGTGTGCGAGCACCGGAGAACTGCTTAACATTTTTTTTATCTTACTGAACCCATCATCACAATGTTTATCCCAATTCCACTTAGTGTTCTTTTTCAATAAATTATACATAGGTTTTAATACCTCGCTCGTATTTTTACAAAACTTAGAATAAAAGTTCACCATGCCCATAAAACTTCTTAATTGAGTGATGTTCTGTGGGACCGGAGCGGCCACAATGGCATCTACTTTTTTAGTATCTGTATGTAAACCAAATTTATCTATTTTGTACCCCAAATAAGTCACAGAATCTCTAAAAAATTGACACTTTGAAAAGTTTATTCTAAGTCCATTATCTTTTAATCTCTGTAGAACAAGCCTGAGATTATGCATATGTACCGATTTCGTGGAGCCTGTTACACAAATATCGTCAGCGAACACTGCCGTTGACGGCAACCCACTCAAAGTCTCCTCCATTATTTTTTGAAAGTTTTCTGGAATACACTTTATACCAAAAGGTACTCGAGAATAAACAAAAGTACCGACGTGAGTGGTAATCGCCGATAACGGCTGTGATTCCTTTTCCAAAATACATTGTTGAAAAGCATTCGATAGGTCTAACTTTGTATATTGTTCGCCTCCACCTAAAGTCGCAAACAAGTCCTCGATCCGCGGCAACGGGTAATGAAAGTCTTTGAGTCGCGAGTTAATGGTCACTTTGTAGTCACCACAAATGCGAATATCACCGTTAGCTTTAACCACCGGTACGATCGGGGTGCCATAGTCTGACCTTTCAACTTTATAAATGACCCCTTCTCGCTGCAGCCGATCGAGTTCTCGCTCAACGCGCTCGCGCAGCGCCAGCGGCAGCGGCCGCGCCTTCACGAACACCGGCGTCTCGTCACTGAGATGTAGCCGTATGCGCGACTTACAAGTACCTAAGCCTTCCGCGAACACCTCGGGAAATTCATTTCGAAGAGAGCTAGCCATCGTGTCCCCTTCGGTTACATTGTGGATCGTGCTGTTATCGTTTTTAAAAAGGGATAATTTTAAATGTTTTATCCATGAACGTCCCAACAGAGGAGGTCCACCGTTATTTATTACGTATAGCTTTAGATAAGCAGTTTCCGCACCGCACTCCACACGTACAACAATATACCCTATGGTCTCGATGACGTCACCCGTATAAGACCTAAACGTAAGAACCCTGCTTTTGATAGTAATCTTTGAAAAATGTACATCGTAAAATTTCTTTGATATTGCAGATATTTTACTACCAGTATCGATCTCAAATTTACACGGCACACTTTCCACATTCAGTAGAATATAATAGGGCTTATCACCAACACTGCTGATCAAGTTATAAAAGTGGCAATCGTCATCGGAATCGCTGTCATCTAAAAAGTACTGACCTTTTTTCGTGGCCTCGTTATACCGCCGCCTCCGCCGCCGACGCGGTGGAGTCCGTCGTCCGCGGGCGCCCCGGCTCCGCTCGACCCCGCGGCCGAAGCACCCGCCACGTTCGCGTGCCGCTCCGCCGCCTCCAACGCCAAAGCGAGCTCGATGCCTCGCTTGTAATCGATGTTCTTCTCGGCAAACAGCCTGGATCGCATGTCCTCGCTGAATAGTCCCGACACGAACTGGTCGCGCAGATTTATTTCTAGCGAGTTACCGAAGTTACAAGTCTTAGCCAGATGCTTCAGACTTTGTAAGTACGAGCGAATGCTTTCGCCCTGCGCCTGCTTCCTTTGCCTGAAGACGTGTCGCTCTGCAATTTCTGATCGCTCCGGTTCCAAATGATTTCTCACCAATTCTACGAGGTTTTCGAATGTCTTACCTTCCGGCAGATCCGGAGCACATAAATCACACATAAGATCATAACACTGAGAACCGACCAACGTCACCAAAGTAGACACGTGTAACGTTGTCTTGACTTCATTGAGTGCTATAAATTGTTTTACACGACGTACGTATGTGTCCCAATTCTGCTCATTGATATCGAAACTCTCTATTTTACCGAGTGGCATGGTAATTATTAGCCAACGCGCGTTAAAAACAATTAAAATGAATTTATTTCCGTCTCGTCGCCAGTGATACGTTGCAATAAAACACGGAGGTTCAGAGCCAACTGGCTGAGGGTAGTTCCTTTATTGCAGTCAAGCACCAAATGTACAACTACCCACACGCAAGTATTGTTCATACATAACAGTCAACATGAGAATTTTTAACTTCTACTATGAACATCATAATAATTTCTTATTTACTGTTTCCGTTTTTACTTATTTTATTTATGTAGGTATAATATGTATTTTAATGTAGGTGTATTTATGTAATATTTTGTATGTTTATTAATATTTATTGTAAGTAGGTATGTACTTATATTCAGATTAGTAGTCTAACAGATTAGTAGGTGGTTCAATGCATATTTTTCGAATAACTTATTAAATTCTACTGTCCTTATCTTTCAAATATGTCCTGTCCATCCAAAGGTTGCCTGGAAGAGATCGCTTTTAGCGATAAGGCCGCCCATTGTAATTCATTTTTTTTTTTCTGTGCCTATACTTATTTATTTTTCTTTGTTATTGTTTGTTTTATGTTTTACAATAAAGATATATTGTATTGTATTGTATTGTATATATCGCCGAAAGACAAGTCAAACACGTGTCGAATTTCTATTTGAGTTTCAGTTAAGCTCATTAGATAATAGTTAAGCGGGAAAGTACTAGATATTTACAAATTGGGGACGTCTTAGAGAAAGGCCAGGTCCAGAGTACCCTAAACCGACGCGCATGTATGAAGAATGTAATGAGAGTGAATGAAGCAAAAGAAGTATGTCAGGATCGTAGCAAGTGGAGATCCGTGGTCTCTGCCTACCCCGTCGGGAAACAGGCGTGATTTTATGTATGTATGTATTTCCGTCCTTTTCAGTATCTGTAATGGATTTCCGCAAAGTCACGCCTGAATCAATCATTTATCTTAGGTATAATCTTTTCACTACAAGAAGAAGAAGATCGCACGACATTAAATAATGAAAAAATATAATGAAAAATCTATCCCTTCCCTATGGCAGGTTGTTGAAAATGGATTATGAAGGGAAGTTGCGGCGAGTTTGTGAAAAGCACGATACCAAGTTTATAGAATACCGCCCACAGACCGGTAGCTGGGTTTTCCGGGTACGTATAAAATAGGGTATAAAAAGCATACTAACACTGATAACTCCGATGAAGTCGGGTATAAACATCGTGAGGTCACACTAATACATTGTGAGACCTCACCAATTACATTGTGATACTTCACTAAACATCGAACATAGTGAAACCTCACTAATTAATTCTGAGACCTCACCAAACCTCGTGAGACTTCACTAATACATGGTGGGATCTAACCAAACATCGTGAGACCTCACTAATAGATTGTGACACTTTACTTAACATCGTTAGACCTCACCAAACATCGTGAGACCTCACTAATACACGGTGAGATCTAACCAAACATCGTGAGACCTCACTAATACAAAGTTAGACCTTACCAAACCTTGTGAGATCTCACCAAACATCATGAAACTTCACTAATACGTTGTGAGACTTCACCAAACATCGTGAGACCTCACTATTACATTGTGAAACTTTATTGAACATCGTTAGACCTCACCAAACATCGTGAGACTTCACTAATACATGGTGGGATCTAACCAAACATCGTGAGACCTCACTAATAGATTGTGACACTTTACTTAACATCGTTAGACCTCACCAAACATCGTGAGACCTCACTAATACACGGTGAGATCTAACCAAACATCGTGAGACCTCACTAATACAAAGTTAGACCTTACCAAACCTTGTGAGATCTCACCAAACATCATGAAACTTCACTAATACGTTGTGAGACTTCACCAAACATCGTGAGACCTCACTATTACATTGTGAAACTTTATTGAACATCGTTAGACCTCACCAAACATCGTGAGACTTCACTAATACATTGTGAGACTTCACCAAACATCGTTAGACCTCACGAATACAAAGTTCGACCTCACTAACACATCGTGAGACTTCACTAACACATCGTGAGACCTCACCAAACATCGCGAGACGTCATGACCTTACTCCAAATGTCACTGCCATGTTATGCCCCAGGTTGAACACTTCAGTAAGTACGGCCTCACAGACTCTGATGAAGAGGATGACATCACTCCTGACGTGCTGAAGAGACAGTTGGTGAACCAATCTCTTCAGACAGCCGCTCCTACCAGTGAGTACACATCATGGTACTGCTAGGCTTCCTCGACGGTACTCCCCAGGCTCGGTAGATATCTCCTCAGATCTCTAGTTACTTAGATCTTTGAGGATAAAACTCTTAAACGGTAAAACAAACCATCGTGAGGAAACCGGCATACCCTAGAACCAAAACTTCGAAGGTGTGTGTCATAGGTTAGTATTCTTATAAGCGGAGATGGGCTTGCAACCTTGCAATCTTTGACGATATTTAAAGTCAGACACGTCCAAACTTTATATTTGTCACTAACCTATGACACACATCTTCGAAGTTTTGTTTATTCCTTTTATGCTTCGTTTATATTTTTAAAAACTTTTTAAGTTTTTGTACATATCCTATTATTTACCTTGATTTTGACCGGTTTCACAGCTCAGTTGGTAGTAACTCTGCCTTCTGCGCTGCAGGTTGTGGGTTCGATCCCCCAGGACTGACATTTGTGTGATGAACGCAGATGTTTGTTCTGTGTCTGGGTGTTATTATGTATTCTATGTATGTATTTACCTACAATAGTTTATAATGTATCTGGTTCTCTCATAATACAAGCTTTGCTTAGTTTGGGGCTAGATGGCGTTGTGTGAAATGTCCATCTATATTTATTTCTTTGAAAATGTTTTAGGAACTGCGCCGTTGGTGGCGCCTGCGCCGTCGTCCGGTCTCGGCGGCCTAGGGTTGTCTGGAGGAGGCCTCATCTCGTCTGAGGACAGCATATTTGCAATGCAGCAAAGTTCAATTAGCCTGCTCAGCGGTGCTTCTAAAGGTAACTTATTACTAACTATACTTAGACGGGCGAAGCTATGGCTTCCGCCCGCGGCGTCGCCCGCGAAGTACCTACTTAAAATATAGCCTATGGTCACCCTGAAAGTTCATTCTACACATTGGTGAAAGAATTTTTCAAATCGGTCCAGTGGTTTCGGAACCTATTCAATGCAAATAAACAAATATCATAACATTACTAGCAACACGCCCCGACTTCACTCTATTTTTTTTTTAATATAAAATATAGCCTATGTCACCCGGGGATAGTGTAGCTTCTCAACAGTGAAAAAATTGTTGAAATCGGTTCAGTAGTTTCGGAGCCTATTCAATACTAACAAACAAACAATAAAAAATCTTTTCTCTCTATAATATTAGTAGATTAGTATAGACTAATAATTCGCTCCGAACTGAGATCTCGCGCGCGATGTCCACAATCCTCATTAGTATCCACGCCCTGAAGTGTTTGGACACACTGTATGTACTACACACATAGGGGCCTATGTCTACGTAAGTTGCTCCTCATCACAAACTTATATCTGATTATCCTACTTATGTAGGAACTTATACCCGTGCTAAGACGTCAGCGGTTTTCTTAATTTTACTCTTTTCGTTATATTTCAAAAATTATCTAATCTAGAGTAAAAATAGAAACCATTTTGGAATTTGCAAGGAAAGGCCTTTCATTTGAAACCTCTTCAATAATTTTAAATTTTTCTTCGACTATTGTGCCGAATATCTTTACAACCCCTTCACCGATTAAGCTCATAAGCTTCCCAGCAAATCTACAGCAGAATCTCTAGATCTTCCAAGTTTCATGCAGATTGGATCAACATACAACGCCAAATCGCTGTACTTGCCACTAAGATATAGCTCGCTTCGCTCGCTCAATCAAATAATGTTATTTATTCATTAAATATATCTTTCAGCTTTCGAGATGGACACAACAGAGGAAAACATGGAGTCTCACAGTCTGTACCAGGATAACAGAGGTGAGTTCTTCTTCTTCTTCTTGGTTTATGGCATCTGTCTCTTTTGAGATCAATTTTACCAGTACTCGCTCGTGTTGCTCCACCGAGCGCCGAAAGAGAAGATAAGAGAAAGGAAGTGAGTGATTATGTAGACAGTGTACGTACTTTTTGGTAGTTTTACGCATTTAGCCGCATTAGATAGATATCTAAATATATATAACTCAAAGGTGACTGACTGACTGACTGACTGACTGACTGACTGACTGACTGACTGACTGACTGACTGACTGACATAGTGATCTATCAACGCACAGCCCAAACCACTGGACGGATCGGGCTGAAATTTGGCATGCAGGTAGATGTTATGACGTAGGCATCCGCTAAGAAAGGATTTTGATTAATTCTACCCCCAAGAGGATAAAATAGGGGATGAAAGTTTGTGTGAAAAGTCGCGATAATCGACATTCACGCGGGCGAAGCTGCGGGCATCAGTTTAATTAATAAAGTTCTTGACAAATATAATGTGCAAGCCTTGTTTTAAATGCGTTAAAAGAGTTTACATTTTTGATATTTGAGGGCAGTCTATTGTAAAGTATAATGTGTATTATTGATCCAGCGTTCGGCGTGAAGAGTCCCACGAGTGAGCTAGCGCGGCTGGAGAACCGGCAGAGTGCTCACGTACAACTGATGAAGGCGTCTCTCTACGCAGACCAAGGTAATTGAAATTGAAAACTATTGTTCGATAAAGAGCGCTGGTGGTGTAGTGGTAGCACCCCTGCCTCACGATCCGAAGGTCGTGGGTTCAAACCTGGTCGTGCACCAATGAGTTCTTCCATTCGATAAATTTATGTGCGCAATGCCAGTGCTGTTAAACGGTGAAGGAAAACATCGTGAGGAAACCGGCATACCCTAGAACCAAAAATTCGAAGGTATGTGTCATAGGTTAGTATTCTTATAAGCGGCGATGGACTTGCAACCTGTCACGTACGGAATACTAACTACTGTGCAAAATGTGGGCATGTACCAAACGTCATGTTCGGACGTGCCTCTGACTCTTTAGATAACCTCAAAGATCTAAGTAACTAGAGATCTGAGGAGGTATCTACCGAGCCCGGGGATTATTGGTGATCATGTTACTTAGTTTATTAATAAACGATCGTTCCATAGATATAGATGACGACGTGTCTGTGTCGACGGGTGACCAGTTGGTGCCGATGTCCGCGCCGAGCTTAGCGGTCACCGTCCGCGCGCCCGAGCCGACCGTGCACCACGAACCGCACGACATGATGGAAGTCACCCCGCCCCTGCCAATAACAGAAGGTAACCATCATAATCAAAATATCTCTATTCATAATCATCATTCTCCTGCCCTTATCCCACGCTAGGGGTCGGCACAACATGTGATCTTCCGTCTTCCTCTGTCATTAATCTCAGTACTCACTCCTTTCTTACTCATGTCATCTTTCACACAGTCCATCCATCTTTTCTTCGTCCTACCTCT
Organism: Cosmorhoe ocellata; assembly: GCA_963675405.1. Taxonomy (NCBI): domain Eukaryota; kingdom Metazoa; phylum Arthropoda; class Insecta; order Lepidoptera; family Geometridae; genus Cosmorhoe; species Cosmorhoe ocellata. Next base: position 4,431,368 of record OY776273.1, read on the forward strand.
ACCCATGTATCCACATTCATACCTAACACTCTCCTTGCAAAATATCACAAAATATCTCTATTCAATACAAGTTAAATTGGATTCAAAATATCTCTATTCATAATCATCATTCTCCTGCCCTTATTCCAAGGGAGTGGGGGGTTGGCACAACATGTTTTCTTCTTCCACTCACTCGTATCATTCGTTAACTCTGAGTACTCCTCTTACATTCATATCATCTTTCACACAATCAAACCACTTTTTTTCGGCCTTCCTCTACTTGCGCACAGCCACACTCATACCCATAATTTTTGGGGACATGGTTTTCATCCCTTCTCATCACGTGTTTCCATGCTAATCTAGCACTCCTCATCTTTTCAGTAACAGGCGTCGCTTTCAAGCTTCCCCTGACATACTCATTCCTTATCTCGTCCAACCGTGTCACCACACATCCATCTGAACATCCATCTGAACATCCGCATCTCATGCACTCTTCTTTCATAACAAACAACATATCTCTAGTCTTCATTATCATCTTCCTGTCCTTTTCCCACGTTATGTGGTCGGTACAACACGTGATCTTCCGTCTCCCTCTGTCATTAATCTCAGTACTCACTCCTTTCTTACTCATGTCATCTTTCACACAGTCCATCCATCTTTTCTTCGTCCTACTTCTACCCCTGTATCCATCCACAATCATACCTAACACTCTCCTTGCAAAATATCACAAAATATCTCTATTCAATACAAGTTAAATTAAATAAAAAATTTAAAATCCCCGACATGAATTTTGTCCGCCATTTTGTGGCGGTGGCCATCTTGGATTTTAAATTTGTCCTATTGTATAGTATTTTACTACTCAAGCCCTTTTATTTGATACCTACATATGTATATTGAGGAAGTTGTGAAAAAATGTGTGATCCGCCATTTTGTGACGGCGGCCATCTTAAAACGATTTCCATCAAACATAGCTAAGAACACTCCCGACACCTTTCAAAAAAAAGGGCGGGCAATATTGGGTCGTGGGTTTTTTTATTTTTTTAATTTACTTTGACTTGTTTATTGTTTTATTTAAGTTGTTCGCAACTTAACTGACCAGGCTTTACCACAAGCAATATCAAAGCAATATAACTTTCAGCTCAGTTGGTGGCTCTGCCTTCTGCGCTGCAGGTTGTGGGTTCGATCCCCCAGGACTGACATTTGTGTGATGAACGCAGATGTTTGTTCTGTGTCTGGCTGTTATTATAAATTACTAGCTTCCCACCACGGCTTCGCTCGCGTGGTACCTTGAAAAACCAAAACAAATCTATACCGCGGGAACAGTACCTTTTTCCGGAATAAAAAGTAGCCTATGTGCTATTCCACACTATAATCTATATCTGTGCCAAATTTCATCCAGATCCGTTCAGCCGTTTCAGCGTGAAAGAGTAACAAACATACATCCAGACATCCTGACATTCTTACAAACTTTCGCGCTTATTATATTAGTAGGATGATATTTTGTTTTAAATATTCCTTGGGGTAAGATGGCTCTGTTAAGAATACATTTAATTTAATAATATTTCTATAAGGTATTATATAATATTAATATAAGGCATATATAATATTCCATTTTGTGGGGCTCATTAATATTAATAAGCTTAATTAATAACCTCATTAGATAATAGTTTTAGCGGGAAAGTACTAGACATTTCCGTCCTTTTCAGTATTCAGTTTAACTTGTATTTCAGAAGTGCAAATGGCGCCGCTAATAGTCCAGCCCCACACCATCGTCCTGAGATATCACAGAAAAATACCACCATTCAAGAATACTATAGCAGGTAACTCTTTTCGAAACACTCACACGACTGTAATCCCCGGGCTCGGTAGATATCTCCTCAGATCTCTAGTTACTTAGATCTTTGAGGATATCTAAAGAGTCAGAGGCGCGAGACATTATATTTGGCATATGCCCACATTTTGCACAGTAATCAGTATTCCCGTACGTGACAGGTTGCAAACCCATCGCCGCTTATAAGAATACTTACCTATGACACACATTCGATCTTTAAGTTGTAGGGTATGCCGGTTTCCTCAAATTGTGTTCCGAGCACTGGCATTGCGTACATAATTTTTTCGACTAGAAAAACTGCATGACCATGTTTGAACCCACAACCTTCGGAACGTGAGACAGAGGTGCTACCACTGCACCATCAGTGCTCAATCAAGCTTGATACAGCTGCAAGCAAAAGTTCAATACCTAATTGGCTAAAATGTATGAATCAGTTATTTTTTATTTCGCGCTCACAGTGTTGGTTTTGCACAAAAAGTTGTTTATATTGATGGTTACTTTAGTCCTCTGAAGCTTTTGGAAGTAGTCTGGTAAATATAATACACTAGCGATCCGCCCCGGTTTCGCACGGGTATTTAGATATACCTATGTATAGATATACCTATGGTCACGACTGTAATCCCCAGAAATTATTATGCACGCGATGTAAAGAATATTTAGGTATTTTATTTACACCTTGGGTTACATTATTGCAGTTTTTTAGTAAAGATCCTTAATTTTTTTGAAAATATAATGTCGCCTATGTCACCCGCTGATAATGTAGCTTCCCAACAGTGAAAGAATTTTCCAAATCGGTTCAGTAGTTTAGGAGCCTATTCGATGCAAACAAACAAACAATCAAACTTTTCCTCTTTATAATATTAGTATAGATAATATCACCCATGAAAGTTGTGATTTATTTATTTAATAACTAGCACGGTTACAGTAGCACCAATTACACTAATTATAAAAGAATAAAATGTCAATGTCAAATATTCGAGTCAATTGTTATACTGCAGTCCTGGATATAATAGCATTGTTGATTGTGTAATTGAATGTTATTGGGCGCCACATTCGACCAAAGGTGATGATGTTGATATACTCTTCTTCCCCAGGTCGGCTGGACGCGGCATGTATAGCCGACATGTCTATATGCCGGGCGCGACACTCTCGCGTCAGTTTCGGCCCGGGCGGAACTCTCGCCTTTGCCGGTACCTTTGAATCTGTTGCTGAATTGCCTAAGAGTAAGTAGACAAATAGATATAAGCAGACAAAGCATAGAAGGCATAGATGTAGACAGACAAAGATATAGATAGGCAGATAGACAGATATTTATTTATTTATTTATTTCAAATTACAATTACATTGTCTTAACAGTAGGGGACACCAAAACAACAATGAAATTACACGTAACTTACATACTGTACAGTAGCATCTGTGAATTCCGTCAAACTAGTGTTAAATAAATCCATGTTACGATTGACATAGATATAGACAGATAGACAGATAAATAAAATCCGTTCTCAGTTTTTATTTACATCACATACAGTCGTGGTCAACTAATTAGGGACATGCAAGATAGTGAAGAACAATAACCGGTTATGTACATACAAATATAAAACCCTATTGATTTCTCAGTAACTATTATTTGCATAATTTGGTCCGATTATTATGCTTTAAATGGCTGTAAATAAAAGAATAAATAAATAGAAAAAAGTATTTAATATCAAAGGTTGAACATGTATTCAATTTTAAGGTATAATTCTGTAGCTGGACATTTAATTAAGGACAGTAAACTATAATGAAAAATAGAGTTAAACAAAACTAATAATCTGCAGTATTATAATATCTTTAACAGCTCCATTTTATTACGTGTAAAATCAGTACCCAGTAGCAAAACCTTTGTTAGTAATTACCGCTTGACACCGATGTGGCATAGACATTATCAGTTTCTGGCATGTTTCGACAGGAATGTTTGCCCATGCCTCACAAAAAGCTTCATTAAGTTCATCTAAAGTTGTGGTACGATAAGTGGCTACTTTTTTCTTGATTTCGTGCCAAAGGTGCTCGATTGGGTTAAGGTCCGGGCTATTTGCTGGCCAATCTAGCACCGATACTGACTGACTGGTAAGAAACGACTTGACTGAACGGGCGGTATGTTTTGGGTCGTTATCATGCTGAAACGTCCATATAATAGGGAGATGCTCCTCAGCATAGGGAAGCATCGTTTCCTCCAATATTGCCTTGTATTGATGTTGGTCTAAGTTACCCTGAACTTTCCTCACAGGTCCCACTCCACGTCCAGAAAATGAACCCCACATTTTAATGTTTCCACCGCCATGTTTCACCTGCTTTTTTGTGAATCTTGGATTCATTTCCGCTTTTACTGGACGCCGTACGTATTGCCTTCCATCTGAAGAAATCAAATTAACCTTGGTCTCGTCAGAGAATAATACATGTTGCCATTGGGCGTAGGTCCAATGTCCATATTTACGTGCAAACGCCAAACGAGCATTTCTATGTTCTTTCTTCAACAACGGTACTTTGCGAGCCACTCTTCCGAACAACCCTGCTTCTACCAGACGTCGTCGAACGGTCCTAGCTGAGACACCAGCTCTTTCGTCTGTCCCAAACACTTCGTGTTTAATTAAAATAGAGCCTAGAAACGGATCTTTCTTAGCTAACCTGGCTATCATTCTATCTTCTTGCGGAGTTGTTTTTCTCGATCTTTTTGTTCTGGGCACATTTAAATCTGTGTTATTGCGTCTGACATGTTGCACTGCATTGTATACCATAGTTTTTGAACAATTTAAATGTTCTGCTATCCTTCGGTATGGCCAACCATGCTCGACAACAAACTTCATGATAATTTTTCGTAGTGTTGGATCGCAACTTTTATTTTTACCCATTTTTCTTCAAAATATTTTTCAAAACTTAAAATAAATATCGGGATTGCCGCCAAAACTACCACGAAACAATAAGAGAAGAAGTAAAAAAGTATTGAGATTCAAATTTTGAAAATAGAACGCAATATCTCAGTGTCCCTAATTAAATGGCCAGCCAGCATTATTTGAACAAATAGCACTACGATAATCTATCAGCTATACTGTAAAGAGGTTTTATGTTTAAGAAGTTGTTATTGTTTGTATAATCGGGCACATAAATGACTAATTATACTTACATGTAAGAGATATGGAATATGGTTTAGACTCGTTGGAAAATAAAAAATAAATTCACAATTCGGTTTAACCAAAGAGTGTCCCTAATTAGTTGACCACGACTGTATATATTATTATTGATTTATGTTTAATTTCAGACGCGGAACTGTGCGATCTGTCCAAGTACGTGTCGGGCAGGGCGCACGACGACTGGTCCGAGCCGGTGGTCGCGCGACTCGCGCTGTCTCACTCCGACACGCGTTACAACGTGCAGGTATTACATACATACATACATACATAAAATCACGCCTGTTCCCCGCCGGGGTAGGCAGAGACCACGGATCTCCACTTGCTACGATCCTGACATACCTCTTGCTTCATTCACTCTCATTACATTCTTCATACATGCGCGTCGGTTTAGGGTACTCTGGACCTGGCCTTTCTCTAAAACGTCCCCAATTTGATCGAGGTACGTACGCCGAGGTCTTCCCCTTCCAACTGTCCCATTCACACTCGCCTTATGCACCTGTTTCGTCAATCTCCTTTCATCCATCCTTTCTACATGCCCAAACATCTTAACATACCCTTCTCAATTTTCATCACTACGTCTTCTTTCACTCCACAACGTTGTCTTATCATATTATATATCGTATTACATACTTCCTTATAAATACTGAAAAGGACGGAAATATTTCGTACTTCCCGCTAAACTATAATTATGCAAGGGAGAGGGCGCCATACTCTCGTTTCGTTTGACAAACTATAGTTTTATTTACTTTTGTGTATCGTTCACAGGAAGTGCTATCGCAACAGCTGGAAAGTCTGTTTGAGTACTCCACGTTCGAGCCGGCGGAAGACGGACAATGTGCCAGACTACAGTTAGCGGACTCGCCGAGAGAGCGGTACTCTGCACTGCAACAACTGATACGCGAAGCTGAAAAAGCTCAGAGTGACAAACAGCGCGTGAGTTACATTATGAAACTAGATGGCGCCACACGAAAAATTGCGTTTTGGTTTTTAATTTTTTTTTATTTGTTGGCGTAAGAAAATAAAACTGGCCAGGTGCGAGTCGGACTTGGTGGAGTGCCATATCCTTCTAAACTAATATTATAAAGAGGAATGTTTTGTATTTTTGTATATTTGTTTGTAACGAATAGGCTCCGAAACTACTGAACCGATTTGAAAAATTCTTTCACTGTTGGGAAGCTACATTATCAGCGGGTGACATAGGCTATATTATATAAAAAATCCTTACTAAGGCGGGTTACAGTGCTCGACCGATCGTCGGTGCGCACGGTCCGTCCTGACGATACGCACGACCGACCGTCAGTTTGTATCATTCAGTGCTCTCCTGACCAACAAATTGACCAGATGAAAATTGATACAGACATCCGTCGTCGGTCCGTACGGTCGGTCCAACGATCGGTGCAGCACTGAACGCGTTCATTCGTTTCCATAGCGCGTCGGCCGACCGACGGCCGTATGCGGACGCGCTCGACCGACGGTCCTCGTACGCAGTGCGTAGCAATATACGAGTGCGTACGGTCGGTCCAGCACTGTACCAATTATGGATTTTCATATTAATGACAAGCGCGACCGACATACGGACCGACGATCGGTCGAGCACTGTAACCAGCCTAAAACTCCAATAATGTAACCCAAGGTGTAAAAAAAATACCTAAAATATTCTTTAGATCGCGTGCGCCGCGAAAACCATTGATGACTAGCTTCCGCCCACGGCTTCGCCCGCGTGGTACCTTGAAAAACAAAAACAAATCTATCCCGCGGGAACCTTATATTTTTCCGGGATAAAATGTAGCCTATGTGTTATTCCAGACCATAATCTATAGCTGTGCCAAAATTCATTCAGATCCGTTCAGCCGTTTTAGCGTGAAAGAGTAACAAACATACATCCATCCATACATTCTTACAAACTTTCGCGTTTATAATATTAGTAGGATAGAATAAAATAATGTACTACGACTTTGCAGAACACATCATTATTTAAAAAAAGTGTCGCAACAGCATAATATGTAAATAAAAAAATAAAATAAAAAAATAAATATGATCACGACTGTAATCCCCAGGCTCGGTAGATATCTCCTCAGATCTTTAGTTTCTTAGATCTTTGAGGATATCTAAAGAGGGTAGTCAGAGGCAAGTCCAACCATGACATTTGGTACATGCCCACATTTTGCACAATAGTTAGTATTCCGTACGTGACAGGTTGCAAGCCCATCGCCGCTTATAAGAATACTAACCAATGACACATACCTTCGAATTTTTAGTTCTAGGGTATGCCGGTTTCCTCACGATGTTTTCCTTCACCGTTTAAGAGCACTGGCATTGCGCACATAAATTTTTCGAATGGAAAAACTCATTGGTGCACGACCAGGTTTGAACCCACGACCTTCGGATCGTGAGGCAGGGGTGCTACCACTACACCACCAGCGCTCTCACTACACCACCAGCGCTCTCATAATATGTATGTTTAACTATTATAGTTATGCCACAATAAGTGGTCCCGTTTTACTCTTTGGGTACGGAACCCTAAAACAAACATGGTCAGGACTGTAATCCCCAGGCTCGGTGGATATATCCTCAGATCTGGGGCCTCACCACGAATTCATAATCTATTACCGAATTAATATTACATTGTTATTTCGTACCATGCCCTTTGCAAATGTATTGAAGTAGTGACGTTTCTATAATGGAATCGTTCTGGACGACTTCGTGGTAAGGCCCCAGGTTTGTCACGACCTTCGGATCGTGCGGCACTGTGCCACCACTACACCACCGGTGCTCCTTGTGATTTAAAATATACCTATATAATTTGTTCCAGTTTGGCGTAACTGGTGCTTATTGTCTGGAGGTGTGGAAACTATGTGATGCGCTGTGGGGCCTGGACTTAGAGAATGATGGTTTGTTTTACATCTATACTGGACCGTTCTCACAGCTCAGTTGGTAGTAGCTCTGCCTTCTGCGCTGCAGGTTGTGGGTTCGATCCCCACCCAGGACTAACATTTGTGTGATGAACGCAGATGTTTGTTCTGTGTCTGGGTGTTATTAAATATTCTATGTATGCATGTACAAAAAAATTGTATATAATTAATCTATCAGCTATCTGGTTCCCATATTACAAGCTTTGCTTAGTATGGGGCTAGACGGCGTTGTGTGAAATGTCCAACAATTTATTTATTTATTTTATTTATCCGTCTTCATTGCCCAACACTCTGATCCGTACATCTCGACATCCCATTTCCCAAGGGAACCGGGTAAATTCCAGGGTAAAAAGAATCGCGAGGGGTCTGATATATTGTATATTAGTTATACACGAATAATAAAAGTGTATATACACCGTGTATGGTAAGTATATGGGAAAGCTTAAAACAGCAGGGAGTAGAAGAGGTATACATAAAAGTCATCAAAAGCATATATAAAAATAATAAAGGCAAAATCAAGCTAGAAACTCTCGGACCAAGTTTTGCTATAGAAAGAGGCGTAAGGCAGGGCGACCCCTTATCTCCAAAAATATTTATATCCATCCTGGAGGCTATCATCAGTAAGATAGATTGGAGTAAATCAGGCCTGTATATAAATGGCGAATACCTAAGTCACTTAAGATTCGCAGATGACCTAGTGTTGCTATCCGAATCCAGCACCCAGCTACAGCAAATGATGGAAACTTTACATTTAGCTAGTGTCAAAGTGGGTTTGAAAATGAATCTTTCTAAGACAATGGCAATGACAAATAAATGGAGAAGATCAATAACAATAAACGAAGTGCCACTCGAATATACAGATTCATACATCTATCTGGGGAAGCGAATTAGTTTTGATCGGAAAAATAACGAACTAGAAGTGAAAAGAAGAATACAACAAACTTGGAACAAATATTGGAGTCTAAAAGAAATTTTTAAAAGCAACTTTCCCATTGCCATCAAAACGAAAGTGATGAATTCCAGCCTCCTGCCAAGTTTGACGTACGGTTGCCAGACGTGGAAATTCACTTCAAAAATAAAACATCTAATCACTACTTGTCAAAGAGGACTAGAGCGTAGCATGCTTAAAATAAAGAAATTAGACAAAATACGACACACAAAAATAAGGTCGATAACCAAAGCAGCAAATGCATTGAACTACGCACAAAAACTTAAGTGGAAATGGGCTGGTCATGTCGCAAGGCTTAAAGACCAGAGATGGACCATAAAAGTGACTTTTTGGAAAGGCCCCCCAGGAAAAAGGAGCAGAGGAAGACCACTGACACGCTGGGACGAAGAGATCATAAGGACAGCTGGTCCAAACTGGAAACAGATTGCACATGACAGAGACAACTGGGCATCTTTGGAGGAGGCCTTCACCCAGTAATGGGGTTCCTACAATTAAGTTTACCTATCTTTATGCAAATTATTATAGTTAAGCTACTAGTAAATAGGTAAATCAACAAAATAAATATAATCTAGCAAGTAGGTAGGTATTAAGCTCAACCCAAACAAAAAAAAAAACTAGCAAAGTGTTTAAATATATTAAGTTTAGTATAATCCTAGTTAGTTTAGTTTTAAGTATAATCATAAAAACATTGTAAAAATAATTAGTAGGAAATAAAGAGGCTTTTTTATTTTTTATTTTTTTTATTTTATTTTATTTTATTTTATTTTTATTTTATTTATACACCGTGAAATTTTAATGGTTGTTTTCCCGCAGCGAAATGGTTTCGTCTTGGCAATACAATCGTTGTGTAAACAAATTAAATATTAGAAACAAGAAATATAGATATACCATTGTGAAAATTTAATTCAAAAGCGACCACGAACCAATAGTAATTCATCCCGATACCTACGCGAAGGCGGCCGGCGGCGCGTGCGATTCGAATAGTACCTGCAAGTTACGTCTAATGTTACTATCGTTCCTCACGTTTTAGAGTTGATGAATATTTTTAAATTATTTTTAAACAAAAACATCTTTATTTCTTTACTTTTACTCTTTGTTTCGAAAGTATTCCTTATGCCAAGTTGTTCTGCCGCGGGAAAACAACCGTTAAAATTTCACGGTGTATATAATATCGCTGTATTATCGTCTGCAGGTGTACCAGGTACCGACAACCAGGCCATAGTGACCAGACATAAGAGATTCCTGGCGTGGCTCACGGCGGCGGTCGCTGACGTCACTGACCAACACCTCTCCAGGCCGATGCCGGCGGAGAAGGAGGACGGTGAGTAGCAATAGGCATCATACATACATACACACATACATACATGCATGCATACATACATAAATGCATGCATACATACATACATACGGCCTCTGTGGCGCAGCGGGCGAAGGTCCGCCTGAGACGCAGAAGGTTGCGGGTTCGATTCCCGCCGTGGGACAAATGTTTGCATTATTTGCAGATATTTGTCTCAGGTCTGGGTGTTTCCTATGTATAATATGTATGTATTTACAAAAAAAAAATGTATCTATGTAGTTTATCAGTCATGTGGTTCTCATAATACAAGCTCTGCTTAGTTTGGGGCTACATGATGCTGTGTGATAGTGTCCAGCATTATTAATTTATTTATATTTATTTATACATACATGCATGCATACATATATACATACATACATCCTTACATACATACACAGCTTCCGCGCACGGCTTCGCCCGCGTGGTACCTTGAAAAACAAAAAACCTATCCCGCGGGAACCGTACATTTTTCCGGGATAAAAAGTAGCCTATGTGCTATTCCAGACTATAATCTTATCTATTTCATTAAAATCCATTCAGTAGTTTTTGCGTGAAAGAGTAACAAACATACATCCAGAAATCCATATATTCTTACAAACTTTCGCGTTTATAATATGGCCAAAATCGAAGGTAGTACTTCGATTTTGGCCCTCGATTGTCTCCTATTCGGGTTGGCTATCCTCAGGGTGCGCTTCAATAAATGGTTTTATTTGTCCGGTGTAAACGTATAATGTTTATTTTAAACGAATATTACAATAAGTATGTATGTACAAAACAATAATACGTATTCGTCGACGCTGGTTCTTGCAATGCTATGGCGAGCCGCGCCGCGCTGAGGCGAAGACGCGTCACGAGTCACGTGACATTAAGGTGGCGGCTCAAGCCCGCACTTAAGGAGCGGTAACATAATATGACCCTTACATACACCCTTCCATATATACATACATACATAAAATCACGCCTGTTCCCCGACGGGGTAGGCAGAGACCACGGATCTCCACTTGCTACGATCCTGACATACCTCTTGCTTCATTCACTCTCATTACATTCTTCATGCGTCGGTTTAGGGTACTCTGGACCTGGACTTTCTCTAAAACGTCCCCAATAGGTATGATGACAGTGACAAACACTCACACGACTGTAATCCCCAGGCTCAGTAGATATCTCCTCAGATCTCTAGTTACTTAGATCTTTGATTATCAGCACAGAATCAGAGGCGCGTAATATTATTTTGGCTCATGACCAATTTTCACTGGTAGTTAATATTAATCCTACTAAAAAAAAGACATGAACTTTAGCTACCATCCAAAAAAAACACTCACACGACTAATCCCCGGGCTCGGTAGATATCTCCTCAGATCTCTAGTTACTTAGATCTTTGAGGATATCTAAAGAGTCAGAGGCACGTCCGAACTTGACATTTGGTACATGCCCACATTTTGCACAGTGGTTAGTATTCCGTACGTGACAGGTTGCAAGCCCATCGCTTATAAGAATACTAACAATAACATACACCTTAGAATATTTGTTTCTAGGGTATGCCGGTTTCCTCACGATGTTTTCCTTCATTTAAGAGCACTGGCATTGCGCACATAAATTTTTCATTCTCAAACTCATTAGTGCACGACTAGGCTTGAACCCACGACCTTCGGGTCGTGAGGCAGGGGTGCTACCACTACACCAGTGCACCACCAAGATAAATGATTGACTCAGGCGTGACTTTGCGGAAATCCATTACAAATACTGAAAAGGACGGAAATGTCTAGTACTTTCCCGCTGAAACAATTATATATAATATGAATAATTATTAATAGCCTCATTAGATAATTGTTTCAGCGGGAAAGTACTAGACATTTCCGTCCTTTTCAGTATTAGTGCACCACCAGTTTATTTTATTGATTACTGTGGTAATTTGTGGAATGTCATGTGACGAGAGTGTTAGGTATGAATGTGGATGGATAGAGGTACAGGTAGGCCGAAGAAAGATGGAGGGACTGTGTGAAAGATGATATGGGTAAGAAAGGAGTGAGTACTGAGATGACGAATGATAGAGGGAGATGGAAGAAGATCTTATGTTGTGCCGACCACACTTAAGGGTCATCCATAAATTACGTCACACGACTTTCATGATTTTTTTGCCCCTCCCCCGTCCTTGTCACAGCTGGTCACATATTTGAGACTCGCCCCCCCCTCCCCCCTATTTTGACGTCACATAATATCGACACAAAACAATTGGAATCTTATATTTTCACAGATTTATAGTTGTATAATTCTGTTTTTGAGGTTTTCGTAAAGTAATAATATAAAGTTCATGTTAACACTTAGATTATAATAGATTTACTACATCTAATATGAAATAGATTGTAAGTTCCTACTTTGTAAACCCAACTTTGAAAATAAATATTTTTATTATTATTATTAGATTTTGAAATGTCACGTCACGAAATTTAGGACCCCTCCCACCCCAATGTCACACAATGTCACACTTCGTCGACCCCCTCCCACCCCTTAACGTGTGACGTTATTTATGGATGGCCAGTTAGCGTGGAAAAAGGGCAGGAAGAAGAAGATTTCTGTGGTAATAACAATGACTGGTTTCCAGATGAGGATGGCCACAGCGCCAGGATATGGACGCTGCTCCTCGGAGGAAGGATGCTGGAAGCCTGCCGAGTCGCCAGGGAGCACGGAGACTTGAATATGGCAACACTGATCGCGCAGGCTGCTGGTATGTACATCTCTATATACATACTAATACCATAAATGCAAAGTTACTAGGTTTTTTGTTTGTAACCTCTTTTTTCTGTTTCTCTATAACCCAATATCTGATAGTTATTGTGAGTTTAATAAACTGAATTTGAATTTGAATGACTAAACGGGTGAGCGGATTTTAATGAAATTTGCCGAGGAGGTAGATTGAATCCTGGAGAAAGACACAGGAGATGTGATTAAAAAAAACATTGTGGCCGTAATCTCTACACATTAGCTAGTGTATTATAAACCAGCTGTGCTTGGCTTAGTCTGCATTGAAATCACAATTGTTTTTAAAATCCGTTTAGCCGTATCGTGAAAAAGTCACAATCAGCCAGTAACTTTTGCATTTAATCTGGCGCCCAAAGATACAGAATCCCGGGATTCCCGGGATTCCCGGGATTTAAGATTCCCTGTACTCTGTCCTCAAGTGATATAATTTTTTACAGGCGATCCGTCGTTCCGTTCGCTAATAGCACGTCAACTGTCGCTATGGCGGGAGTGCGGCGCGGACAGTCTCATATCTACATACAAGCTCGCAACACTACAGCTGATAGCTGCGTCGCCGCCGCGGGCGCAGCTGTGCGAGGCAGATTGGCGACAAGCTCTATATGCGACGGCCAGGTAATCAAAATAACTAATATTTTTTGCAAAAATTAAAAAACCCGACTGAAAAATGGCTTCTTGCAGTCACCATGTTGGTTTTTCTTTTAATTTTGTATAACCTATGTCATTTTATCATTAGTATTAAATGAGTATTTATCGCGTTTTATTTACCTATTTTTTCGACGTTTCGATAGGTATATAATATCCGTTTAATACTAATAATAATGTGTTTAGATCGCGTAAGTTTAAAAATACCTATGTCACTTGTAATCCAGACGAATCGAACAACACTTCATTTGTCAAAATCTGCCTAGCCGTTTGGACTCCAGTGACAGCTAAAGAAACTCGCATACATAAAAAAATATCTTCGCAGTCGAGTAAAAAATCCGGAATTAAAACCCTGGGAATAAATCATGAAACGCGGGGATTAATCATAAAATCCCGGGAATTAATCATAAAACGCCGAGAATTTATCATAAAATCTCGGGGATTAATAATAAAACAGAGAATAAATCACGGGATTGCGATTAATCATGAAACCCCGGGAGTTAATCTTAAAACCCCGGGAGTTAATCTTAAAACCCCGCAATAAATCATAAAACCCCGGAAATTAATCATAAACCCCGCGAATTAATCATATAATCCCAGGAATTAATCATAAAATCCCGGGAATTAATCATAAAACCACGAAAATTAATCACAGGATTCCGAAAACGAATTCCTAAGATTTTTTCGTTACTTCAACTAACTTAAAAAATGCTGCAATAGGTACGATCTTATTTGGTCTTAATAGTGAGCCAAATTAAAAAAAAACTAAAATTGACAATGAAACTAATTTTATTCAATTTTCCACCATTTTCACGTATCTTTAGTGAACACCAATTTACATGGCTACTAAAATGAGCTAAAACATGTCTATCACAGGTCAGTTTAGTCAGATCCTTATTAATCCCGGGATTACAGAGTTTATTATTATTAGTCATCATCATCTTCCTGCCCTTATCCCACTAAGTGGGGTCGGCACAACAGGTTCTCTTCCTCCACTCTCCCCTATCATCTGTCATCTCAGTAGTCACTCCCTTCCTACACATATCGTCTTTCACACAGTCCATCCATCTTTTCTTAGGTCTACCTCTACTCTTGTATCCATCCACATTCAAATCCATCACCCTTCTTGTAACATGGCTTTCCTCTCGCCGCATAACATGTCCATACCATGCTAACCTATTACTCTTCATCTTTTCTGTCACCGGCGAGGCGCTACTTTCAAACTTCCTCTAATATGCTCATTCCTTATCTTATCCATTCTCGTCACTCCACACATCCATTTCAACATTCGCATCTCCGTCGCATGCACTTTTCTTTCATCCGTCGCCTTAGTTGTCCAACATTCAGATCCATACAATACGACAGGTCTAATGATGGTCTTGTAGATTTTGCCCTTAAGCTTAAGGGGCATCCGCGGATCACACGTAGTGCCTGTGACCTGTCGCCATTTCATCCATCCCGCATTCATTCTGTTTTTCACGTCTCGGTCTACCTCACCGTCGTTCTGGATGAGTGAGCCGAGGTAGCGGAAATCGGAGCAGACTGGTAGGGATACACCGTCTAAGGCAATATGAGAGAAGCTGGAGAGATCGCCGAAATCACAAAACAGGTGTTCTGTTTTGGTCCTGCTTATTTTTAGGCCAACATTCTCCAATCTCTCTCGCCATTTTTCCAGCCTGCTCTGCACCTCGGTTGCATACCCGTCTAATACTAATAATAATGTGTTCAGATCGCGTAAGTTTAAAAGTACATATTACAGAGTTTAATTCGTGATTTGTTGGTTCTAGATATCTATGCCCGCAAGTGCCTTCGTTAGAACAAGTGATCCGTCGCTACGAGGCGCAGTTCGCGCCGGACGCAGAGGACATTGACCTCGCAACACTACCGGAAGAGGAAATGGGCATGCAGCATCCGCTTCCGCCTTACGTCTCAGAGTTTGACGTCACCATCTGTGATGTTAGTATTAATACATCCTAATAATATTATAAACGCGAAAGTTTGTAAGAATGTATGGATGTATGTTTGTTACACTTCCACGCAAAAACTACTGAATGGATTTTGATGAAATTTGGCACAGAGATCGATTATTATAATCTGGTATAGCACATAGGCTACTTTTTATCCCGGAAAAATGTACGGTTCCCGCGGGATAGATTTGTTTTTGTTTACAAAGTACCACTTGGGCGGAAGCTAGTTGAGAATAATTGAGTTAAAATTTTGTGTTGCATCTGTTGTCATCTCTTTCCATTGACGTGAGAATGACAAGGATAGACGATACATGAATAAAAAGTAACACTTAATTTCAATTAATCTATTAATCTATATACAGGATGTCCCAAAAAGTAGTGTCAAGCGAAAGTCCAGAGATAGAACACCCCTTGCGGTACCCGAATCACCCCCATGTATGTATGTTCAGCGATTTTTTATAGTTCTCGAGTTATGAATTTTTGAAAATTTACGACTTGAACAACTTAAAAAGTTCTCTCAAAAAAAGTAGAAAACTTTCTTGAGATTTTTTTTGCTACTGAATTGTTATGAGTTGTTCTTTTATGCATAAAATAATCAGCTACGTGACTTTGATGAAAACTATGAAAATGTTGGTGTAAAGTCAAATAATTACATTCGGTGAATTATGACTAAAATTTTCAGCTTTAAATTAAAAATCTTAAAAAGTGATTTCATGGTTCTTAAATAAGTCTAAAGAATTCTCCAGACTCTCAGCTTTCATAATCATTAAAAAAAAGTAGTACTTAATAGGCTACTTTGGCTAAAATCGGCCTTCAAAGACGGTGAGGTGGAAAATTCGCTACCTGATTAAAAAATAGATTTTGGAATTTTCAAAAATTCGGAAAAAAATTCATAACTCGAAAACTATAAAAAATCGCGGAACATACATGGGGGTGATTCGGGTACCCCAAGGGGTGTTCTATCTCTGGACTTTCGCCTGACACTACTTTTTGGGACACCCTGTATATAAAAATGAATTGCTGTTCGTTAGTCTCGCTAAAACTCGAGAACGGCTAAGCGGATTTATCTTATTTTGGTCTTGAAATGTTCGTGGAGGTCTAGGGAAGGTTTAATAGATAAGAAAAATTCGAATAACTGCCGGGAAAACCCTAAAAATAGCCCTTTTCTATTTCCCATACAAACGTTTTCTAAATAAAATGTAGAGTCAATTTGAACTTTATTACTATTTAATAAAGTTCATATTAAATTATAATCACTCACTGTTGTCTAAGCAATGTAGAAGGCGGTACGAAGTTTGCCGGGACAGCTAGTTACTGAATAAATCATTATTGAAAAACAATAAAAAAATAAATATGATCACGACTTAATCCCCGGGCTCGGTAGATATCTCCTCAGATCTTTAGTTACTTAGATCTTTTGAGGATATCTAAAGAGGGTAGTCAGAGGCAAGTCCAAACATGGCATTTGGTACATGCCCACATTTTGCACAGTAGTTAGAATTCCGTACGTGACAGGTTGTAAGCCCATCGTCGCTTATAAGAATACTAACCTATGACACATACCTTCGAATTTTTTGTTCTAGGGTATGCCGGTTTCCTCACGATGTTTTCCTTCACCGTTTAAGAGCACTGGCATTGCGCACATAAATTTTTCGAATGGAAAAACTCATTGGTGCACGACCAGGTTTGAACCCACGACCTTCGGATCGTGAGGCCGGGGAGCTACCACTACACCACCAGCGCTCTTATTGACTATTGAAATTGACAGAATGGCAAGAAGCGTCGCGTGCTAGATCTCCGCTACGAGTTGATCCGCGCGCGCGCACACAACGCGCGGCCCCGCCTGCGCCCCGCGCAGTACTCGCCCGACCCGCTCGACTACAGTCTGTGGTAAGATCGATGCAACTCTAGTTTTTTGTATCCTACTAATATTATAAACGCGAAAGTTTGTGAGGATGTCTGGATGTTTGTTACTCTTTCACGCTGAAACGGCTGAACGGATCTGGATGAAATTTGGTACAGATATAGATTATGGTCTGGAATAACACATAGGCTACTTTTTATCCCGGAAAAATGAACGGTTCCCGTGGGATAGATTGTTTTTGTTTTTTAAGGTCCCACGCGGGCAAAGCCGCGGGCGGAAGCTAGTATCTAAATAATTTAAGTAACAAAAGATAAAAAAGTAGCCTATGTGTTATTCCAGATTTTAATCTATCTCTGTGCCAAATTTCATCCAGATCCGTTTAGCCGTTTCAGCGTGAAAGAGTAACAAACATACATCCATACATTCATACAAACTTTCGCGTTTATAATATTAATAGGATTGTTATAAATAATTTTAAGGACGGACCATTGTAGGTGCTGTAGGTCTACCATGAGTTTTCACAACTTACACTCGCTAGCGACTGTAGTTAAAAAAAGTATGAAAACTTGTACAGCGCCTCTAGCGGATAGTTGGGTACTAAAACGTCACGTAGTTAACTATCCTATGTTACAGCGTACTACAGCGACTGTAGTTTGCGCTTCATTCATTTGCTTAGAATTTGGTACCATCCTACTAATATTATAAACGCGAAAGTTTGTGAGGATGTCTGGATGTTTGTTACTCTTTCACGATGAAACGGCTGAACGGATCTGGATGAAACTTGGCACAGAGATAGATTATAGTCTAGAATAACACATAGGCTACAATTTATCCCGGAAAAGCCGTTAGCGGAAGCTAGTGAGTAATAATTTTGACAGATGTCATAGTAACGTACTATGACTACTGTAGTAACGTCAGCCGATCTAAATGTGACAACTCATGGAAGACGTACTGTGTTCTATTGCAGCTTCCTGCTCGGGGTGTGGCTCGGGCGGCCGTCGGAGGCCTGCGTGCGCGGCGCGGCGGCGCAGCTGGAGGCGGGCGGCGCCTGGCACCGCGCCGTGCACGCGCTCTGCTACCTGCCCGACGACGCCGCGTACGTACACACACAAACATATTGTAAAAGGGTAGATTTCCTATGGTAGTCACCTACGACCTTTTATCAGAGTGGTAAAGGGGTAGGCTTCTTATGGTAGTCACCTACGACCTTTTATTAGAATGGTATCGTATGGTTGGGTTGGAAGTAAAGTCACTTTGGTTTTAAGAGACTATAATATAAATGGTAAAATGGTAATATTAAACTTATAACAATAACTGGTAAATAATGGTTATGGTCTTAATGGTTTATGGTTAAAATGGTGTTTAAATGGTATATAATTGAGCACGCGAGTGTCTCAATTGGTAAGAGGTCGCGTACTGACGAAATCGTCAGCTTATGTAAAACTTGTGCGCGGAAACTGCATTACGATGCACAAAAGCATAATCGCTGATGTGTTCGATTTACTCCGAACACATATGTACAACCCGGTCACATTATCTCGAGACCTCGCTGGAATGCGAACCTCCCGCCCCGTTCTCCTTTCACCTCCGTACGGTTAGCACTTTCGTTGCCGAGAGAGAGAGAGAGAGAGATCAGGGGCCTCACCACGAATTCGTAATACATTACCGAATTAGTATTACATTGTTATTTCGTACCATGACCTATGCAAATTGTATGGAAGTAGTGACGTTTCTTTAATGGAATCGTTACGGAATCATTCTGGAAGATTTCGTGGTAAGGCCCCAGGGCGTCTACTCCGAAAACGATCAACGATATATCGGCCCAATAATCGTGCAAAACTTACTCTTAGTAACATTGTTTATGCTATTATTTGAACAATGGAACGACCGACATTACTTTTGAAAACCGATCTCGTAAACCAATTTCGTGAGACCAGTACCCCTAGTATGAGTTTTTGATTTACGAAAACTTTTTTCGAATAGTATCTTTTCATACATTTACCTCCATCGGAAATGTTTAGGAACTAAAATAAGGTCGATAATATCGAAAATATTATCTAATTGGCAGTCCCAACAATGATTTTCAAACCAAGTTTTCACGATATCGACTTGATTTTAGTTCCGATGGAGGTAAATGTATGAAAGGATACTATTCGAAAAAAGTTTCCGTAAACTATCAAAAACTCATACTAGGGGTACAGAGCGCCGACGCGACGTGACGTCATCGACGCCAGGTCTCGAGATAAAGTGACCGGGTTGGACATGCATGCCCGCACCCTCACATACATACATAGATGCGATGAACACATGGACAGTAGACTGACCTCCGGTCTTTACAGACGCGGGCAGCTGATCCGCGAAGTGCTGTCGCGGCATGCGCCGGCGCAGGCCTCCTCGCCCGCGCTGGCGGCGCGCCTGCAGCTGCTGCAGCGGCTGCGCGTGCCGGCGCGCTGGCTGCTGGAGGCGCAGGCGCACCGGGCCAAGTACGAGGTAACTAGTGGACGAAAGTCAAGCAAGTCCTGGGACCTGGGGCGTTACTATGAACTTTTTATTTCTAACTAGCTGACCCGGCAAACTACTTATTTAGAAAACGTTTGTATGGGAAATAGAAAAGGGCTATTTTTAGGGTTTTCCCGGCAGTTATTCGAATTTTTCTTACCTTTTAAACCTTCCCTAGACCTTTTCTACGAACATTTCAAGACCAAGATAAGATAAATCCGTTTAGCAGTTCTCGAGTTTTAGCGAGACTAACGAACAGCAATTCATTTTTATATATAAGAGAAGATAGATTATCGGTTTGTCTCCTCAGCGATTGCCGAGCGTCGAGGTGGCGCATCTCGTGGGGGCTGAACAGTGGAACGCAGCTCACAAGGTCCTCATTGAGGAGTTGCTTCCGGAAGCGGTGCTAGCTGGTAAGTACACCGGTGGTGGAAAACACCAACAAGTCAAGAAAACTACTACTTTAAAAAAAATGATTGATTCAGGCGTGACCTTGCGGAAATCCATTACAAATAGTGAAAAGGACGGAAATGTCTAGTAATAAATTATAATATATATAGTAGTAAATTAGCGGGAAAGTACTAGACATTTCCGTCCTTTTCAGTAATCACTACTTAAGCTACCATCATCTCCCTGTCCTTTTCCCACGTCATGTGGTCGGCATATGTGATCTTCTTCCATCTCCCTCTATCATTCATCTCGGTACTCGTTTCTTACTCATATCATCTTTCACACAGTCCATCCATCTTTTCTTCGTCCTACCTCTACCCCTGTATCCATCCACATTCATACCTAACACTCTCCTTAAGCTACCACCCAAAAACACTCACACGACTGTAATCTCCGGGCTCGGTAGATATCTCCTCAGATCTCTAGTTACTTAGATCTTTGAGGATATCTAAAGAGATATATCAAATGATGATATTTGGTACATGCCAACACACGTGGTGTAGTGGTAACTTGCGTGACAATCCGAAGATTTTGGATTCAAACCTGGTCGTGCACTAATGACTTTTTCCATTCGATAAATTTATGTGCGCAATGCCAGTGCTCTTAAACGGTGAAGGAAAACATCGTGAGGAAACCGGCATACCCTAGAACCAAGCATTTGAATGTATTCGTAGGTTAATATTTAAGCTAACCACTGTGCAAAATGTGGGCATGTGCTAAATGTGATGTTCGGACGTGCCTCTGACTCTTTAGATATCCTCAAAGATCTAAGTAACTAGAGATCTGAGGAGATATCTACCGAGCCCGGGGATTACAGTCGTGTGAGTGTTTTTTATTGAGTTCTAAATATTTAGATTAAAGGTGTACAATAAAGAACTTTTATTTATTTACTAGCTGTCCCGCCAGCGACTTCGTTCACTTAAAGTACCTATCAAACACATCACACAACTCATAAAAATCCCATACTAACTTTGACACCCCATTTGACCCCTTTATGAAGGTTATATTAAAATATCCTGAAATACGTGTCTATTTATTTTGCATTTACAGTACACAAACAAAGTTTCAAACCAATCGCACCACGCGTTAAAAAGTTTCATACAAACGTTTCCACCCTTTTTCACCCCCTTAAAGGTGGAATTTCCAAAAACCCCGCCTTAGTGGGTGGTTTTGTTATAAAAGGAAACCACCTTCCAAATTTCAGCTTTCGAGCTTCAGCGGTTTCGGCTCGGCGATGATCAATCAGTCAGTCAGTCAGTCAGTCAGTCAGGTTAAGCTCTTATATAGATATAGATTTATTATATTTATTGGAAGGAATTGGGGGAAACCTTTGTCTAGCAGTGGGTTGTCCCACGACTATAATCCCCAGGCTCGGTAGATATCTCTCCAGTTCTCTGTTTACTTAGATCTTTTCAGAATATCTAAAGGGTAGTCAGAGGCACGTCCAACATGATATTTGGCACATGACCACATTTTGCACAGTAGTTAGTATCCCGTATTGAAAAAAAAAAAAATTATTACAGATGATTTACAAAGAATAGCGCCGTTATTGGAGAAGATGAACGAAGCCGCGCGCCGGCACGAGATCAGCGGGTGGGAGGGCGGCGGCCGGGCCCTGTACCACTACATGCACGTGTGCGAGGAGGTAAGCACGCGGCCCACCTGTGGACACATGCGCGCCCACTATCAGCTTTTGAAAATTGAAATTGAAATAGAATACTTAATAACACCCAGACACAGAACAAACATCTACAACCCGGGCACATTATCTCGAGACCTGGCGTCGATGACGTCACGTCGCGTCGGCGCTCTGATATGGTGCGCAAAACACGCGCCGTGGCGAGCTCGGGGAGGCGAAAGGAGAACGGGGCGGGAGGTTTGCATTCCAGCGAGGTCTCGAGATAATGTGACCGGGTTGTACGTTCATTACACAAATGTTTATCCTGGGGATCGAACCCACTACCTGCAGCGCAGAAGGCAGAGCTGCTACCAACTGAGCTTGTGTTCTTATATTTATAATACCACTTGTCCCGGCGAACTTCGTACCGCCTCAGATAGTGACTTGTATTCTCTTTGACGTGTTATGTGACGTCACACGGGAACGCGGTCGAACGGGATAAAAAGTCCTATGTCCGTCTCCTTGCTCTAAGCTACCTCCCCACCAATTTTCAGCCAAATCGATTCAGCCGTTCTTGAGTTATAAATAGTGTAACTAACACGACTTTCTTTTAAAAATATAGATATAGATTATACCGATATACATAGTTTTATGTTGTGGATGAGTCGCTAAAGTTTAAGAAAATATGTATTGATTCTATTCCCAGATACGCAAGCTTGTGTCCACGTCCGAGAATCAAACCCAGGACCGGTGCGCGGTGAACCAGCGCCTCGAGGCATTGCGGCCGACCGTCGCGGCGGCCTGCAAGGCTCTCGGACAACTCACTCCCAAGTAAGTGACTCTAACTGACTTAAACTTAGCCCCCTAACTGACCTTAAAACTTAACCCCCCAACTGACCTTCTTAAAACTTAACCTAACTGACATTCTTAAAACTTAACCTCCTAGTTGACCTTCTTACAACTTAACCCCTTAACTGACCTAAAACTAAACCTCTCACTGATCTTCTGAACCTTAACCCACTAACTGACCTTCTAAAACTTAACCCCCTAACTGACTTAAAATATATCCCCTATTCGAATAATAATGACACTGAAGGATTTATTTCATTAGGTCTACCATGAGTTGTCACATTTAGATTGGTTGACGTTACTACAGTAGTAATAGTACGTTACTATGACATTTGTCAAAATTGTTACTCGTGGTACCAAATTCTAAGCAAATAATGAGCGCAAACTACAGTCGCTGTAGTACGCTGTGACGTAGGATAGTTAGCTACGTGAGGTTTTAGTACCCAACTATCCGCTAGAGGCGCTGTAGGCAAGTTTTCATACATTTTTGTACAGGAGTGCGGCGCAAGCGGCGGCGCGCGCGGAGATGGGCGCCCGCCTGGTGCAGCTGGCGGTGGCCGGCGGGGAGCCCCCGCACCACCTCGCAGCCCTACTGAGCGCGCTACGCCTGCCGCCCGATACTACTGCGCAGGCGCACCACAAGGTACCACCAACGCAAGGGCGGATCCAGATATGGCGATCTTCAATTGCTCCCGAAAAACGATACTGCGCAGCTCTTGCGGCTAACTTCACGAATAAATTTATATAAATAATAAATTTTCGTAATGGAAAAACTCATCGGTGCACGACCAGGTTTGAACCCGACCTTCAGAACGGAAGGCGGAGCCACTACCACTACCAGTGGTCAAACATTTATCGACTTATTTATTCACAGATAACAATGGACTTAGCAGAGCAAGCGTCGGAATTGTGCATCGAATCTTCGACCGACTCGCCGGTATCATCGCACCACCGCGCCACGGCAGCCAGAGCCATGGCGCTATAGAAGAATATTGTGAAATCAAATTTAGTGACATAGTTAAACTAATTGTATTAATTAATTAAATAGGGTCAGTTGGGGGGTTAATTGAAAAGTTGTCAAATCAAAATGATGTTAAAAATTGTATAAATCACTAGCTTCCACCCACGGCTTCGCTCGCGTGGTACCTGAAAAACAAAAACAAATCTATCCCGCGGGAGCTGTAAATTTTTCCCGGATAGAAAGTAGCCTATGTGCTATTCCAAATTTCATTTAGATCCGTTCAGCCGTTTCAGCTTGAAAGAGTAACAAACATACATCCATACATTCTTACAAATTTTCGCTTTTATATTAGTAGGATTTTTTTTAATACCAAAGTTCTTTATTGGTGGGGTAAGTCAGAGTGTTAATTGGGGGGTCAAGTAACTATTTTGTGCCAATTAAAGTAATATTTCCGGGGTCAACTTGGGCGTTAATGCTCAAAGGTTACCTGTAAGGACCTTACTCAGGAATCATTTGTTGTTGAGTCAATTTTGGGTGTTATATATTTTCGAGTCGGCTTAGGAAGTTTTTTATATATTTGGACTTAGTTTGGCTTAGGGGGTTACTTATTTCGGGGTCAGTTTGGGGGTATTATTTGGCTTAGGGGGCTACTTATTTCGGGGTCAGTTTGGGGGTATTATTTGGCTTAGGGGGCTACTTATTTCGGGGTCAGTTTGGGGGTATTATTTGGCTTAGGGGGCTACTTATTTCGGGGTCAGTTTGCGGGGTATTATTTGGCTTAGGGGGCTACTTATTTCGGGGTCAGTTTGGGGGTATTATTTGGCTTAGGGTGCTACTTATTTCGGGGTCAGTTTGGGGGTATTATTTGGCTTAGGGGGCTACTTATTTCGGGGTCAGTTTGGGGGTATTATTTGGCTTAGGGGGCTACTTATTTCGGGGTCAGTTTGGGGGTATTATTTGGCTTAGGGGGCTACTTATTTCGGGGTCAGTTTGGGGGTATTATTTGGCTTAGGGGGCTACTTATTTCGGGGTCAGTTTGGCGGCTACGATGGAGTCAGCTAGAGAACTCCGTATTTTGGGATCATTATTGGGGGGTCAGTCAGGGGGTTAACGTAAAAATTGTAGAATCCTCATCAATCGCTTAGTGATCACTACTGCAAGCCAAATGTTTGGACATGCCTCTGACTAGATCAAACTAGAGATCAGGGGTCTCTTACCACAAGCTCTTACAAACCATAATGTTTCAGAAACGTCACATTTTAAGCAAGACTACTTCAATATTTTTTTGTATAGGTCATGGTATGAAATATTAGTGTTATATTACTTTGATATGGCCCCAGAGCTTGTGGTAAAGCCCGCAGCGTTTTTATACATACAGATGAAAAGAAAAAGTGACATGTCAAAGGAATTTTGAATTTCTGAAATATTGAAAGGGGTCATTCATAAATTACGTCACACGAATTTCATGATTTTTTGACCCTCCCCCCCTCCTTGTCACAGCCGGTCACTTTTGTGAGACTCCCCCCCCCCCCTCCCTCCCTAGAGTGACGTCACATATCTCGACAGACAAAACAATTGGTATCATATATTTACATAGATATAGTTGTAAGTATGTTTTTGAGGTTTTCGTAAAGTAAAAGTTTAAAGTTCGTATTAGCACTTACATTATAATAGATTTTGAAATGTGACGTCACGAAAAATAGGACCCCTCCCACCCCCTTGTCACACGTGTGACGTAATTTATGGATGGCCCCAAATTAATAATTAATTTCAGAAATTGAATTATTTTTATCACTTAAAACTGTATTTTCTGTTTTATTCTAAGTTATTTTAGTTGTTAGTTGGTGCTGATTATAGTGGCACTAACAAAATCTAACCCAATGTACACACCGAGGTATGAAACAAGTATTCAGAATACAATTTCACTGTGAAATTGAAATTGAAAAATAATTTATTCAATAAAATCACAAGGATCACTTTGAATCGTCTAACATAATATATAAATAAATAATGCTGGACAATCCACACAGCATCATCTAGCCCTAAAGTAAGCGACTCAAAGCTTGTGTTATGGGTACTAGATAACTGATATATTTAATACACGATATAGGTACATAGATAGATATTTTTTATTATACATACACACCCAGACCAACGGAACAAATTTCTGCAGATCGTACACAAATTTGTTCCGAGGCGGGAATCGAACCCGCAACCTCTTGCGTCGCAGGCGGACTCTCGCCCGCTGCGCCACTGAGGTCGTCAACACATTCAAATGTGCTGAATCTATGTGCCAATTACAACCTAACCCAAGTACGAGAAGAACAGGCAAGAAACTCGTCTCGATCCTAGCGCTTTGTATGATCGTTCTTAGAAAAAATGTAATTGATATGATAATAACGTAAAAATAAGTATTCTACATATAAACGGAACACTGGTAGTGTAGTGGTAGCACCCCTGCCTCACGATCCGAAGGTCGTGGGTTCAGACCAGGGGCCTTACCACGAAGTCTTCCAGAACGATACCGTAACGATTCCATTATAGAAACGTCACTACTACCATACAATTTGCTTATGTCATGGTACGAAATAACAATGTAATACTAATTCGGTAATGTATTATGAATTCGTGGTAAGGCCCCTGGTCGTGCACCAATGAATTAAAATTTTATGTGCGCAATGCTCTTCAACAGTGAAGGAAAACATCGTGAGGAAACCGGCATACCCTAGAACCAAAAATTCGAAGGTGTGTCATAGTTTAGTATTCTTATAAGCGGCGATGGGCTTGCAACCTGTCACGTACAGAATACTAACTACTGTGCAAAATGTGAGCATGTACCAAATGCTATGTTTGGACGTGCCTCTGACTCGTTAGAGATCCTCAAAGATCTAAGTAACTAGAGATCTGAGGAGATATCTACCGAGCCCGGGGATTACAGTCGTGATCATGTAATGATAATTTATTTAAAAATAACCTGTTGTGATTACTGTCTCTAAATAAATCTCTCTTCGTCTTCTAAATAAATAATAAATGTTTGTATATTAACAATTTATTTATTTCAAAAACCAACTGACGCATCTGTTTTCTCTTTCACTCACAAAACAAAAGAAAGAGATTTAATTTATTTATATTTAGTGCCACTGTAGTTAACCCAATAATATTAGTTTTCAATGCCTCATGTTAATTGTACATTCACGCTTGTCAGATTGACAGAATTCAATGAAAAACAGTCAATCTGAACTGTAGGTTATTATAGTTAAGGAAATAAAAATACATGCCAATGTTTTGAAATGTAATAAAATTATTTTTGAATTATTTGTTTTTTCTTTAAAAATAGCATGTTTCTGCATTTAGTTGTATGCATAATATCTACATAAAAAGCTGATATTTCAATTTAAGTCTGACATCTGTTCCAAGTTTCACCCAGATTTGTTCAGCCATTTCAGTGTGATTGAGTAACAAACATCCTACCCCTATACCACTAACACTTGCATATAGGTAGGTACCTTGAATAACAAAAACAAATCTATCCTGCGGGAACCGTACGTTTTTCCAGGATAAAAAGTAGCCTATGTGCTATTCCAGACTAATCTATATCTGTGCCAAGTTTCATCCAGATCCGTTCAGCCGTTTCAGCGTGATAGAGTAACAAACATACATCCATACATTCCTACAAACTTTCGCGTTTATAAATATAAGTAGGATAGGTTAATACCTATTGCCTATACCTTTCATAAATAAGTGGGAGGTACCTTCATGTATCAAACTTTCTTTCTATTTAACTTCGGTATCATATATTTTTCTTACATTCCTAGATCATTTAAAAGCATATTTTGATACTTTCATGAAAAAAAACATGACGCGATTGTAATCCCCAGGCTCGGTAGATAAAAAAATAAAATACAACCACTAAAAATAGATAATTTATTAAAATTGTAAAATGATTTTGCCATTTACATAAATGATTCTTTAAAATTCACATTGTAATAACAAATAATGCGACAGTCCGTTATACTCGTCGTTATCAGGCAAACTCAACAGCAGAAACCTGAAAAAGGAAAATAATATTATTTATAGCTAAAAGTTTGCATGTTCTACAGATATTTGTTCCGTATCTGGGCCATTCTCAACCGTTCCGTCATTGTTCTCAGTATTCGTCATTGTCGCAACAATTTTGGTTATTTCTTAAAATAATAGTTAATTTTATGCACCCTTCTTGAAATAACTTATTATCAACTAATCTTTTATTGCTCCATCTTCATGCTAAGCTTGATAAACGAGCTCTAAGGTTCAAAAAGTATTTAAAATAACGGTAAAATATCAAATTGAAGAGAATCGTCCGTTTAGATGTTGTGAATAATAGAAATAAATATATTTTAAATATTGGTGGACCAGTTCACACAACGCCATCTTGTTTTAAACTAAGCAAACTTGTACTATGGGAACCAGATGATTGAACTATTGTAGAAACAGAACACATAATAACACCCAGACACAGAACTAACATCTGCGTTCATCACACAAATGTTGGTCCTGGGGATCGAACCCACGACCTACAGCGCAGAAGGCAGAGCTACTACCAACTAAGTTGGGAAACCAGTCAAAATCAAAGTAAAGAATCGAACAAAGCATCAAAAGAGTAAAACAAAAATTCGAAGGTGTGTGTCATAGTTAGTAATCTTAAAAGCAGCGATGGGCTTGCAACCTGTCACGTTCGGAACACTAACCACTGTGCAAAATGTGGGCATGTACCAAATATAATGTTTGGACGTGCCACTGATTCTTAAGATATCCTCAAAAATTTAACTAGAGATCTGAGGAGATATCTACCGAGTCTGGGGATTACAGTCGTGTGAGTGTTTGTTTTTAGGGTGTTGTAGGATCACTTTGTACGTCCGTCTGTCAATACCCATTATGTATACTTACATTTACTCAATTCCAGAAGCATCCACATTAACATTAACATAAGTGGCCCCCATATTTTCTCGGTGGCGGGACGAGACAACGTGTCTCTTAGCGTTCTCCCCTTCTTCCACATCTGTCTCGCACACGCCACATCTGAGACTCCCAAAGTCGTAGTAAACATATTTATTCCTAGCCAACATAGTTATATTGTGTTTCAATTCTAAGTAAAAACGGAAGACGGACTCAGTGTTAGGTTTAGTTAGGAAATGTTGAGCGTAGACCAAGTGCGTTAGGAGCGAGCGAATGGAGTTGAAGACACATTTGCAAGACACGCAGGTGAAGTGCGCCCCTTCACTATGCAAAATGTAGTTCCCCTTCATATAAACGCTGATGATATCGCCTTTGTTCGCTTGGAACTTCGCTTCAGCGA
The DNA here is from genome assembly GCA_963675405.1 of Cosmorhoe ocellata. Lineage (NCBI taxonomy): Eukaryota > Metazoa > Arthropoda > Insecta > Lepidoptera > Geometridae > Cosmorhoe > Cosmorhoe ocellata. The sequence goes on from OY776273.1 coordinate 4,460,487, forward strand.
CCGCTGTCTGATGCTCCACAGAAGATAGGACATGCTTGACACACAACTTGACATCAGGGAATGTTTCATCACAAAACTCGCACTTAATACTATTGCCGACGACGATTTTGTTAAGAGTTAGCAATTCGTGGTAGCGATCGCCTTCGGGGCAAGAACCAGAGCGGATCATTTCATCCACTTCAGGGTATAGCGCGGAACGGATGAGCTTAGAAATGCTCTCGAAATGGACCTCGCTTTCAAAGTGTTCGACAATCGCAGCGTATGAAGGCAATGCTACATATTCCGGGCACACTGCACACACGTAAAAGTTGCCAAAACTTGCGAAATACTCAGACGGGCGGCAGTGGTTTTTGTAAAGCATAGCTAGCTTCCTCGGAGCTGCGTTGCGAAGATGCTTCTTCTGGCGGATATGGTTGAACAACACCTGTCTTGGCCCTTTCAATGTCATATCACAACATGTGCAGTAGTTGCCGACCTTCCCCGACGGTTTGATAAAGTTCTCCGTGATGATGTGATCGTTCCGATTCTGCGGCTTGCTAGAACTGGCCAGGAATTTGGACCAGTTCAAATCCTTCGGGCCCCAATCCTCGGGAATGCCGTTGTCATTCCTCCTAGCTTTCATGTACAACTCGTCCGATACCTTCGCGAGATGTTTCTCCTCCAAAATATGGAGAATCGTCAGCTCTACGCTCTCGATGCAAGTGTTGCAAAGCTTGCATTGCCAGCCATTCGAAATGGCCACAACCTCGTGTCTTAGAAGAAAGTGCTCGTTCACTTTCTGAATAGTTTCTATAGAAGGGTCCTTTTTAAGCGCGAATGGCACGTGTGGGTCGGATTGCAAGATGCAGGAGAGGTTGTGGATATGCGTATCGCTGAACACGTGGTTTAAGACACTGTCGTAATGGAATCTTAAGGTGTAATACTCGCAAGCGATGCAGAAGAACGCTAGCTTCCCTGTGCGGTCATCAACTAGAGTCAAAAGCTTGTGATCGGCCAACAGCTGAAGTATCAAGTTTTCAATCGGTCCGTAATAACGGTATTTCTTCAATTGCGTCTTCGGCTTTTCCGGTGTTTGTTCGCTTTCATCATTCTCAATGTTCTTATTGGCGTCCGCAGCGAAATTTTGATACACATTATCACGAATGCTCATAATTATCGGAGCTACGGAACTTGTCTGGGTGCTGAAATCTATATTCGAAACATCCTGACTCAAAATACTAACAACTTCTGTGTAAAACTTGATCGCAGCACCGATAGTAGCTTCCGAGTTGTCAGGCAAATGTTTAAGTAATGCCGCATTAAGTTTAGTGTAAGTATTCCTGTCCAATTTCTCAGTCGGCTTGATGAGGTGAGATACGTCGATGCTGTGAGTTTCACCACATGCCATCGACGACAGCCGTCTCGACATATTTGGGAGCAGAATCGGCTCAGAGACATCGATGCTCTCTCGTTTCATCTTAGGTCTCGGCAAATGAATGTCCAGGTTGAAATGTTTCTGGAGCGACTCCATCAGCGGCTCTTCATCGTTCAACTCGATCTCCACATTGCAATCCGTGCAGATATGAACCTGCTTCGCGTCCGCAGCTGTCAGCAATTCAGCTTTTAGTAACTCCGGTACTTCACTGATTTGAAGACTGTTAAATCTCTGTCGTTGCAAGTTGCTTTTCTTAGCGGTCGTAAATATGTATTCAACTTCAACGCTCTCCCGTTTTTGCATGAAAATTTTCTTATGCGTCTCGTCGAGACTCATCAAATACTTAAGTAAAGCCGGTTTGCTTTCAGTCAATGGGTGCGTGATGATGTAGCGAAAGTGCTTCGCCAGTCTCTTGACGTCTTCTAACTTACGAAAAGATAGTACAGTCAAGTCTGCGACTCGTGTAGTGATGTTGTCCACAGATTTGTCTGCCATTTTGATAAATAAAATAAAGATGAATGATAGAGACAGCGTCCTGGATAAGCCAAGATATCTAGTCCTCTCTGTCGCTCTCAAGAGCTTATAGAGTAATGAGTTGGTGCAAAATTTTGTAGCCCGTACGATAATGCCAAAAGTAGTTTTGGTGAAAATGAAAATAAATGCCTCCAAAAGAGAATTTGACAATTTTAGATTAAAAAATAATATGTATGGTGTGGGGAATCACGGCATGTCAAGATCTGAAACAAACGGAAAAATACATTTTTATTTTATTATTTAACATTCACTATAACCACTGGACGACACTTGCTGGGGACCGGAAAGAGTGGCGTAATAAAGAGGAGGCCTATACCCAATAGTGGGTGCAACCGGGCTGAGTGATGATGATGATGATGTGATTTAACATTCACTTTTATAGCTTTTTCTAGCTGACTCGCGCAACTTTGTCTGCGCTATCTACGTAATGTATTTTTTCCCGTTTTTGCAACATTTTTCATTGATGCTCCGCTCCTATCGATCGTAGCGTGATGTTATAGCCTAATAACCTTCCTCGATAAATGGACTATACTATAACACAACAATAATACACTCGAGAGCATAGAAATCGCACACCCCCTACATTTTCATTTTGACCCTTATTATTTTTTAAATGAAAGTTTGGTTGCAATTATAACTTAAATTAAATTAAAGTACACACTGTTAGCTTCCTAAAAACCCATAATGTCTAGCCTTGACCTTCGAAATCATAACAATGGCAACTTAACAACAGAATGGCCTAAATTAGCTCGTTTCAGGTAGCTCGGTTTGTGGGACTTTGAGCAGGTATAAATGGATAAGGGATGATTGAAATGACATCATTTGCATACCAACTCTCAGTCAGAAAGGTCCTTTAACGAATACGTCATCACTCTAAACAAGAAAATGGATACCACACCGGAAGCAGCGTCTCAAGTGGTTGCACTAATCGAAGCTGGACACAACCAAAGTCAAGTGGCTCGTCAATTAAATTTGAGCAGATATGCTGTTCGACGTGTATACCAGCGATATCAGCAAACTGGTGGCTATACCAGGAGACCAAGAACAGGCCGAAAACGTGCGACAACACAGCGCGATGACCGTTTTCTTGTGAATACATCACTACGAAATCGCCGGTTGAATGCAGTTCAACTCGGACAGCAGCTCCAGGAAGTTAGAGAAGTGGAAGTCAGTCGGTGGACGGTCAGAAGAAGACTAGCCGAAGGAGGCCTGACAGCGCACAGACCAGCAACTGGCCCCAAATTGACCCCAGCGCACAGACAAGCACGCCTTCAGTTTGCTCGAAATCACGTTAATTGGACTATGGGTTAATGGCAGGCAGTCCTCTTCTCTGACGAGTGCAGGATGTGTCTCCATGGTAACGACGGACGTGGTAGAGTCTACCGAAGATCCGGTGAGCGTTTCGCTCAATGCTGCATCTCCGAACGGGTCGCATACGGCGGTAGTTCCTGTATGTTCTGGGGAGGCATTTCACGGGAAGCGAAAACTGAACTTGTCTTCATCACAGGGCCCGATACCGACCGTCGATCGAGTGGATTAACTTCTCGACGTTACGCAAGGAGATCCTGAAAGAACATGTTGTGCCCTTTTCGGGATTTATCGGCGAAAATTTCGTTTTTATGCAGGATAATGCTAGACCACACACCGCTGCTATAGTCGGCCAGTACTTGGAGGAGGTTGAAGTAACCGTTATGGCGTGGCCTGCTCGAAGCCCAGATCTCAATCCCATTGAGCACTTATGGGACGAACTAAAGAAACGAATAAGAGCCAGAAAAGCAGCGCCTACGAGTCTCAGAGAGCTCCAAACCGCGATCAAGGAAGAATGGGACAGCATACCGCAGGATTTCGTAAAAAAAATTGATTTCTTCAATGAAACATCGAATGGAAGCTGTTATTAAGGCTAGGGGAGGCAATACCTTGTATCAATAAGTCGTAAAATTCACAAATTTATTGTTTTTTTAACCTTTTATACCTGCTCAAAGTCCCACAAACCGAGCTACCTGAAACGAGCTAATTTAGGCCATTCTGTTGTTAAGTTGCCATTGTTATGATTTCGAAGGTCAAGGCTAGACATTATGGGTTTTTAGGAAGCTAACAGTGTGTACTTTAATTTAATTTAAGTTATAATTGCAACCAAACTTTCATTTAAAAAATAATAAGGGTCAAAATGAAAATGGAGGGGTGTGCGATTTCTATGCTCTCGAGTGTATTTCAGTTCGAGCCAATAGTTCCTGAGATTAGCGCGTTCAACCAAACAAACAAACTCAGCTTTATAATATAAGTAGGAAAGATAAATGCGACCGAAGTAGCAACAAATAGTTCAATAATATATTATGAGGGCGATTATAAAGGAAGTAAGTATAAGATATGAGGAAAACCAATAGCATCATAATATTACATAATCCTACTAATATTATAAACGCGAAAGTTTGTAAGAATGTCTGGATGTGTACGGTTTCACCATACATTTGCAATTTGCGCACGCGGCGGTTTACTTTAAGTAGCACAATCTAGGCTATATTAATTATTACATGCACTTTAACGAGCAGTACGTGACCTACTCGCGCAAGAGACACTACCAAGGAAAGATTAGCCACCTTAACCTTGTCATTTTCCTAACTTGGAATAAACTTACTTTAACTTGTGGTTCTTGTGTTTTACGTAATCATCATCAACTTAACTGGCTAGAACTTTCAAATAACTATTATCAGTGACGATAATATACATCAGTGCTGTACTGTCAGAACAACTACTATCAACAAATTCTACCTGTATGGCCATTAGATATCACACCGGTATCCCGTGGCCCATACATTTTGGTCCTTCGAACCTCTCCCTCATCAAGGATACATCAGGTCCTACGAGGAAATAAGGTATTTATGCTCTTGAACTTCTCGGCGATAGCGAATCGGTTTAATTGGCCTCCCACCAGCGGGAATCACCAGTTAAATTGAGAAGGCGCACATATTGCCAAGTTCAGGAAACTGAATACCTACAGCGACCAGAAGGCCACAGAAACTTTGTCGCCATCTCGTTGTGAATCCACTCTGCTCTCCTCCCTCACCGTCTACTACGTGCTGGAGCTAGAAGCTAACTACTTAACAGTAACGACCAGAAGGCTACAGCAACTTTGTCGCCATCTCGTCGTGAACCCACTCTGCTCTCCCCCCTCACCGTCTACTACGTGCTGGAGCGGGAAGCTAACTACTTTACAGTAACGACCAGAAGGCTACAGCAACTTTGTCGCCATCTCGTCGTGAACCCACTCTGCTCTCCTCCCTCACCGTCTACTACGTGCTGGAGCGGGAAGCTAACTACTTTACAGTAACGACCAGAAGGCTACAGCAACTTTGTCGCCATCTCGTCGTGAACCCACTCTGCTCTCCCCCCTCACCGTCTACTACGTGCTGGAGCGGGAAGCTAACTACTTTACAGTAACGACCAGAAGGCTACAGCAACTTTGTCGCCATCTCGTCGTGAACCCACTCTGCTCTCCCCCCTCACCGTCTACTACGTGCTGGAGCGGGAAGCTAACTACTTTACAGTAACGACCAGAAGGCTACAGCAACTTTGTCGCCATCTCGTCGTGAACCCACTCTGCTCTCCTCCCTCACCGTCTACTACGTGCTGGAGCTAGAAGCTAACTAACACAACAAAAATTAGCTGTGACACCGTCAACTACGTGCCGGAGCTAAAACAAAACTAAACTTGAACTTCATAACTTCAACATGGAAGTACTGAAAATACAAGAAGAGTGCTTTAATAACATAAAGACTCTTTGTTCAAACTATACCAAGGACAGTAAGTCTAGAAAAACGGAAGACTATCTTGGTAAACGTCTCGAGTCCCTCGAAAATCAATGGCGGGACTTTGAGAGACGTCATGTGGCTCTCCTCGAAACTAGCGAAGAGAAGTCGCATAACTACTTTACGGAAGACATTTTCAACAAAACTCGGCAACTATATCTGAAAACTAAGAAGGATATGGAGGCCTTATTGTTTCAACTACAGGAACGAGAACCTATAAAATTTGATCTAAGTGGTACCGTGGCGGAAACTAACGATGAATATCTAAGAACTCTACTTACACGGCAAGAGTGTCACTTCAAGGCTCTTGACCGTGCCATGTCTAAAATAGACTTGAAAGCTGTGACGGAAAAATGGGAGTTAGAAGATCATCTCTCCATTTTGAAGTCAAAGTGGGACGTCATCGACAAACTACACTGGGAGTTGGAGGCTATACTCAAGGGCTCTGACATCACCTACTATAACATGTTTGTGTCGATAGAAGACAGGTACGACGACCTAAAACGAAACATGAATACTAAGTTATGGTCGACGATGCATTACCAACAATCTGCGCCAAAGATTGAAGTTCCTGAATTTTCCGGAAACTACTCAAAGTGGATTTCTTTCAAAGATCTCTTCTTGGAAACTATTCATAACAACCCGATGATTAACAGAGCTCAAAAAATGCAACATCTCAAGACAAGATTGCGAGGAGAAGCTGAGCGATTGGTACAGCATCTCAACGTCAGTGCTGACAACTACAACTCTTGCTGGGACATACTGTCTCAGCGCTACGAAAACCAGCGTCTCCAGTTCACCTCTTTCGTCAACACTATGCTTAATTCGCCTGTTATCAGCCAACCTGATAGTTCAGCCTTGAAGAAACTGCATGATGTCATCACAGAATGTATGAACGGATTGACAAACATCGGATTGAACACATCTACGTGGGATCCACTCATCGTCCATCTAATGTCGCAGAAACTAGACATCACCACATACACCGACTATATGAAAGAACTGCAAGACCATAGAGAACTACCACATTTAGATCAATTCCTTCTTTTCCTAGAAAGCAAATTCATGGCGTACGAGGGCATGAAAATGGCAAGAAAAGAAGTGCCGAAGCCAACAGTTGCTTCGCAAAAATCTTCCGCCAACCAACATTTTTCCTACAAGAAAAATAACTACAAGTGTAAGAAATACACAACAACTTTCCATACTTCATTCGGTCAGTGTCCTCACTGTGAAAGAAGTCACGTGCTGATGAAATGTCCAAAGTTCATCGATATGGATGTAGCACAACGAAACAACCTAGTTTCAAAATTGCACTTATGTAAAAATTGCTTGTACAGCCACGGCGACGCGGAATGCCCGTCAGCAAAAACTTGCAGAGAATGCAAAAACAAGCATCATACTCTGTTACACAACAATAAAGCAACTCCTTCAGCATCAACGTCATCTCAAAAAAGCTCCAATCATCTCGCTAACGATGATTTAGAGATACTTCTTACAACGGTTCAAGTTAAGATAAAAGCTGCTAGCGGAACTTACGTCACACTTCGCGCTCTCCTGGATCAAGGTTCACAAGTAAACTTGATCACTGAACAAGCCGCTCAACTACTTCGATTGCCCAGAAAACGGATGAACGCAACCATATCTGGAATCGGAGCGCTTTCAGGAGAATGCAAAGGACGGCTACAGCTGAACTGCATGTCAATACATTCTGACTACGCGTTTGAAACGCAAGCGCTGATATTAAAGAAACTAACAAACAACTTACCTAACTCATCTTTTGATAAGCCAAACTGGCCACACTTAGAAAACTTAAAACTCGCTGATCCAGACTTCAACAAATCGAGTCCAATCGACCTACTACTGGGAGCCGACATATACTCAAATGTTATCCTTGAAGGAGTCCTGAAAGGAAATCATCAAGCTCCCACTGCACAACAAACACAGTTAGGCTGGATTTTGTGTGGTAAAATGCAAACTTTTAATTGCCATACTATTTTAGTTGACCTCAATAGTATCAGCAAATTCTGGGAGCATGAGGACATTACTCCGGGCAACAAGGACGACATCTCTAAGAACGATCAGTGTGAAGAACACTATTTGAAAACAGTACAGCGAGCCTCAGATGGAAAATACATTGTGAAAATGCCCATGGTTCCAAACTACGAAGAAAAGCTAGGCAATTCTCGATCTGTTGCCATCTCACAGTTTTTACAGCTTGAAAAACGACTGGAAAGAAAGGCGAATCTCGCTCGTATGTACAGAGACTTTATAAAAGAGTACACAGAACTTAAGCAGATGGTACCAGCGCCCTCACTCACAGCAAACCCAGAATTCTACCTACCACATCATGGTGTTCTACGAGAGCAATCAACTACAACAAAACTTAGAGTGGTTTTTAACGCCTCTCAAAAAACAACAAGTGGTCAGAGTCTCAACAACTTACAAGAGAAAGGCCCTAACATGCAGAAAGACATTCAAGCTCTTATTCTTAAATGGCGGTCCCATAGATATGCTTACACGGCAGATATAGAAAAAATGTATCGCTGTATCTGGATCGCAGATGAACAAAAGCAACTGCAAAAAATCATCTGGCAAAACTCGCCCTCTGAGAAACTTAAAGAGTATGTCCTATGTACCGTGACTTATGGCATGAAGAGTGCCCCATGGCTCGCCATGAGAACATTGAAGCAGCTAGCTATAGACGATGGACACAAATATCCTGATGCTGCTCAAACGCTACAAAATGAGTTCTATGTTGATGACTTAATTAGCGGCCGCAATACTATCTCCGAAGCTCAACAACTACAGTCGTCGCTTATTAACTTACTACGGAAATGGTCGTCTAACGATAAGTCATTACTACAAAACTTGAACGAAGATCAAATCTCTCTGGAACAAATATTTGACTTCAAACACGAAGATACAAAAAAGACTCTTGGACTCGGTTGGAATACTACTAATGACACGTTTACATTCTACTGGGACTTAGAAGAAAAACAGCGGCAACAACTAACTAAACGCCATCTTTTATCTGAGATCTCAAAGCTATATGACCCACTGGGATGGTTGGCGCCAATAACTGTGGCAGCCAAACTGCTATTTCAGAAGGTCTGGACAAGTAAACTTGCTTGGGATGAAACTTTACCTACCGAGTTACAACAAGAATGGTTAACATTAAGAAATGAACTTCGTGAAATCAAAACAATCAAACTCAATAGATGGCTGGGATGGACACAAGGCCACATTGAACTACTTTGTTTCTGCGACGCTAGCGAAAAAGCCTACTCGTGCGTCATCTACAGTCGTGTTACTAACGAAGGCTTACCTACGGTAACTCTACTAGCAGCTAAAACTAGGGTTGCTCCGCTAGCGCAGAAAATTACATTACCTCGATTGGAACTCTGCGGTGCCCTTCTACTGTCACAACTAGCACAGAAGGCCATCGAAGCTTTCAAAGGACACAGCATAACTATACAAGCTTGGAGCGATTCCCAAGTTGTAATCGCCTGGCTGCAGGGAGACATCTCAAGATGGGAAAGATACGTTGCCAACAGGGTGAGCAAGATCAAACTGGTCGTCCCAGCTGAAAACTGGCACTACGTGAAATCGGACCTGAACCCTGCAGACTGTGCGTCACGAGGAATGTACGCATCAAAACTATGCAACTTCGACCTCTGGTGGAAAGGACCTGAATTTATACAGACTTTTGAAAACCCAGAGGCCCCGATGTGTCTACATACAACTAACACAGGACTCAAGCCAACGGTGACAGCCCTACAAAAAAACCAAGAGACACATTTTATCGATGAACTTATAAACAAACACAGTTCATTGACGCGCATAACACGTGTAACAGCATGGGTACGACGCTACGGAACTAGGTTGAAATCCGACGCCAACTACCTAACTACTAACGAGCTGGCTGAAGCAAATGAACTAATAACAAAACATACGCAACAAAAAGAGTTCGAACACGAATACAGCAAACTTTTAAAGAAGGAAACGGTGTCATATAAGAGTCCTTTATACAAACTCAATCCGTATTTGGACGAAAAAGGCATCATTCGTGTCGGAGGGCGCCTCAAAAACTCTAACTTACCTTCCGAGATGAAAAATCCTATAATTATGTCAAGAAATGGAAGGCTAACTCAACTAATAATAGATCAAGCTCATGTCAGGGTGCTACATGGAGGCGCCCGACTGACGTTGGCTTACATTAGACAGCGTTATTGGATCATCGGCGGCAACAGAGCAGTTAAAACAAAACTACGCCAATGCGTTACCTGTCACCGTCATAAGCCAACTGAAACTTATCAACTTCTAAGTGATCTACCTAAACAAAGGGCACAACCTTCAAGGCCGTTTACAAATACCGGCGTTGATTTCACAGGTCACGTAGAAGTCAAACTCAACAAAGGAAGAGGTGTGAAAACATCCAAAGGCTACATTGCTATCTTTGTGTGCATGGCAACGAAAGCTGTGCACATTGAACTCGTATCAGACCTAAGCACTGAAACGTTCATAGCGGCATTCCAACGAATGTGTGCGCGACGCGGCACTCCAAAACACGTCTACTCCGACTGCGGTACCAACTTCATCGGTGCGGCCAAGGTGTTACGCAAGGAATTTGAAGAGTTTAGAGAAATTCTATCACCAGAATTCTTCACTGAAATCGGAAAACTGGAAGTTGAATGGCACTTCAACGCTCCTGCTTGGCCAAGTGCAGGTGGGCTCTGGGAAGCTGCTGTAAAGTCCATGAAATATCACCTACGACGTGTATTGGGCGCACAAAAACTTACATACGAAGAGTTTACAACACTGCTCACGAAAATTGAAGCTTGCATGAATTCCCGGCCCTTATGTCCACTTACAGAAGACCCGGAGGAATTCTATAACTATCTGACACCTGGACACTTTCTTACCGGTAGCCCGACACTCACGTTGCCCCTTTCAGACTACAGCAACATCAAAACTATTAACCTTCGTCAAAGATGGCAACTGACTGAGAACATGCTACAACAGTTTTGGAAAACGTGGTCCCACGAATACCTAACTCAACTACAAAGTCGCAGCAAGTGGAACAAACCAGTAAAAAATATTCAACTAGGTGACATCGTGTTGATAAAGGAGGATAACATGCCTCCCGGAAAATGGGCGATGGGTCGAGTTACAGAGCTTCATCCTGGATCCGACGGTCGTGTCCGAGTAACAACAGTTAAAACTCAATCAGGCATACTTAAACGACCCGTCGTGAAGCTTTCGCCACTCCCTATAGAAACGGAGATTCCACTACAACAGAAAGAGGAAAAAGTTAACACGTCATCGACTGAACAGCTTCAAAACGTGTCAAACTCTCGCAAAACAAAAGGAACCGCGAAGAAAACATTTACAACATTATTATTAACATTGTTTACATTGGTAACAGGAGCTCATAGCGCCGGCAGTGGCACGCGCCCAAGCGCTCACATTACAAGCCTTGAGCCCGACCGCCCGGTTTATTATGATGCGCTCGGCAAAATGCAAACAATACATGACGAGTGGATACTACTCATGTACTATAACTTAACGAACTATTGGGATGGTGTACAACGTGTAGAAAACTATCTTCACAACCTAACCGACCTTTGTCACAAAACTGATCCGAGATATTGCGAAACGACACTTGGGCAATTATCTCATGAAATGGATCTCTTACACCACTACAATAACATCTTGTTAACCCCTCATCAACACTTGGGCAATCGCAAGAAAAGAGGACTGATCAACGGCATCGGTTCTGTTGCAAACAGTTTGTTCGGTGTTCTTGATCAAGACTTCGCCGACAAATACCACCAAGACATCAAAAATATTAAAAGCAATCAAAACTACTTGCTTAGTCTCATAAAGAACCAAACGTCCATTGTGGAGTTGGAGAATAAAGTACTAAAGAAAACTGAAGAAAACATTCATAAACAACTCAACATGGTCGACAGCTTCATGAACGAAACTTCCTCTAACTTAGCTACCATTGAGTCAACCATGGAAATCATCATGGCATCGAGCTATTTCAATTCTGCATCATTAGCAGCATATCTACTACTCAAAAACCTGAGAGAGATGCAGGAACTACTGTTCGATACACTAACCAATGTGTACAAAGGGCATATGGATGTACACTTACTGACACCTGTTAACCTGGTGGAACAGTTAAATATTATAACTGGAAGTCTTCCAAAGAGATTGTCATTGCCGTTAGAAAACGTCAAAGAAGACATCAAAGACATCTACAAGATACTGTATGTGAAAGCTCGAGTAACGTCTAACTACTTTTTATTCGAAGTCCACATACCACTAGCAACTGATGAAGATTTTCTGCTATATAAAGTTACTCCTATACCTGTGAGGAACGAGACTGAATTCGCCATCATTCAGCTTCAGTCGCAGTATATTGCGGTAAACTTCAAGAAAAACTCCTACATTTTACCAACGGAAAAGGAGATAAAACTATGCACTGTCATGAAACAAGATCGTTTAGTGTGTACTGAAAACATGCCAATCTACGGCTAAGAGCAAACAAGAACGTTCTATCGAGCCACGAAATGAAGATGTAGAACTTCAACCACAGAAGCAGGAAGCATCTTCTCCAACGGCAAAGAGAGAGCACCCATCATCGCTTACTAAGGAAAAGGACAACATCGCGTTTACTTTCGATGAATGATCTTTCTTTGTAATGTACTGGCTTTTCTTCTCTTGGTAGTCATTTATTTTAAATTCAATACTCCCTGTGACGCTCCCTTTGGGGTTGCCAACATGTACGGTTTCACCATACATTTGCAATTTGCGCACGCGGCGGTTTACTTTAAGTAGCACAATCTAGGCTATATTAATTATTACATGCACTTTAACGAGCAGTACGTGACCTACTCGCGCAAGAGACACTACCAAGGAAAGATTAGCCACCTTAACCTTGTCATTTTCCTAACTTGGAATAAACTTACTTTAACTTGTGGTTCTTGTGTTTTACGTAATCATCATCAACTTAACTGGCTAGAACTTTCAAATAACTATTATCAGTGACGATAATATACATCAGTGCTGTACTGTCAGAACAACTACTATCAACAAATTCTACCTGTATGGCCATTAGATATCACACCGGTATCCCGTGGCCCATACAGGATGTATGTTTGTTACTCTTTCACGCTGAAACGGCTGAACGGATCTGGATGAAATTGGGCACAGGCGTAGATTATAGTTTGGAATAGCACATAGGCTACTTTTTATCCCGGAAAAATGTACCGTTCCCGTGGGATTGATTTGTTTTTGTTTGTAAAGGTACCGCGCGTATATTGCAATATATAGTTAAAATGTATTGAAAAGATGAGGAGTGCTAGATTAGCATGGTATGGACACGTGATAAGGGATGAAAACCAGTCACCAAAGAGTTATGAGTATGAGTGTGGATGGGTGCGCAAGTAGAGGAAGGCCGAAGAAAAAGTGGTTTGTGTGAAAGATGATATGAATGTAAGAGGAGTAGACTCAGGGTTGAATGATAGGAGTGATTGGAAGAAAACATGTGCCGACCCCACGTGTGGGATAAGACAGGAGAATGACGATGACAGTTAGAAATTCGAACTCAGAATAATATTTTTTTGATGTTTAATTAACTGATATATATACTTTCACATGTGTCTCGAGTAATAACACTTTGACATTGACAAAGCACACTTGTATGTCAATGACTCGTTCAATGTCACATGTATGTAAACATATTTTGTAAATTTCACTTCAGCTATTAACCAACTTCAAAAAGGGAGGTTATCAAGTGGATGTATGTAAATTTATCAAGTCATATATATAAATAATAAATCAATATTGGTGGCAAATTCACACATCATTCAGCCCCAAACTGTTATGGTAACCAGAAAGCAGATAAAATAAATACTTCATTTTTTTTGTAAATACATAAGTACATAGAACCTTTAAACGAGCAATTCTTGTATATATATATATATAATTGGAATCTCGGAAACGGCTCCAGCGATTTTCATGAAATTTAGTATGCAGAGGGTTTTGGGGGTGATAAATCGATCTAGCTAGGTTTCATTTTTAAAAAACGTCGTTTACCAATAAAAAAAACCGAGCAAAGCTCGGTCACCCAGGTACTAGATAATAACACCCAGACACAGAACAAACATCTATGTTCATCACACAAATGTTAGTCCTCGGTGGGGATAGAACCCACAACCTGCAGCGCAGAAGGCAGAGCTAATACCAACTGAGCCGTGAGGGCAGTCTATATCATGTATGTTAATTGATATCTCTCCTAGTCCTTAACCAATTTTGATGATTCTTTGACTGTTGTATAGATATTGAAAACATATAAATTTTATTTTTCATTGATTGCTACATTTCCTGTAAATCTTGTTGTAAGACTTGCCAATACATTATCTGTATGTCTACACTTAATATCAATTCATATACAAATTCATCACTCTTGTGCCATTATTTTTTTCTGCATGTGGTGATCATACCAGTACTTTAACCACACTGCTTAGAAGAAACTAGAGACACTATAAAGCACACAACCAGGTTCGAACCCACAACTTTCACATTGTAACACGATGCTACCACTACACCGCCATGCTCAACATCTAAATTTAATTAAAATTATTCTGATAAATAATCTAATCCATTAAAACAAAATTATAATGGACAAAGATACAACATTACTTACATTGTGTAAGTATTGAAGATAAGATTAAAAAAAAATAAAAACTGATAATCATGAAAAGTATGTCAATGTATGATATCAAAATTTATGTATATATATATATATATATAACCGAAGCCAACATGCAACTCAAGGGATTCTCCTGGCTACTTGGCCGCCAGTCCCAACTATCAATCACCAAACAAACTGATAGTCTACAAGGCTACAATAAAGCCAATATGGATGTATGGCATTGAACTCTGGGGAACAGCCAGTAACTCAAACATCGAGATCCTCCAAAGGTTCCAAAACCTAGCTCTAAGAACCATCTCCAAAGCACACTGGTTTGTAAAAAACACTGAAATACACGAATACCTGGAAATACCAACCGTCAAAGAAGAAGTCTGTAAATATGCCAAAAAGTACAAGGAAAGACTAAGAACACACACAAACACACTAGCCCAGAACCTCCTAAATGACGGAGAGAGCGTAAATCGCCTAAAGAGATGGCAGGTGCTAAACCTGGACATGAGAAGCTGACTAAGCCAGTGTGGTGCCACTCAATAGAAGGGCGCCTCAAAACAAGACGCCAAAGAAAGGATCTGATTATGGCTATACAGCCGATTGTAGATATTATGGGAAAGGAAAAAAAATAAAATATATATATATATATATATATATATATATATAAATGTATAGGACCGTTACTTTGTTTGCGATTGCCATTTGTACCCCTCCCATCCCCACCTTCTCCACTGTCCTGCTAATACTGAGGGTTGTGATGTCTGTATTTTCAAACTATCATTTGTAGTTGAATATTTACAGGACAATCTTTAAAGTAACTTTCTAATATAAAAAGAATGAATTAAATTGGACTATGCATTGATGAATTAAAGCTAAGTACACATTTTGACTGTCCCCTCCCCAAGGGAACCTGAATGTAGGGATAACAAGTATCCTATGTCCTACCTTGTAGTATGAACTCAAACCGTGGCAAGTTTCATTTGATTTCATTCAGTAGTTTCGTGATGCTTAACCCAGATACACACAGACAAAAATGAAAATAAATACAGTTTTGGCGTCAGTATAGATAGATTATTGAAAGCCCTTCAAAAAAATTAACAAAATATTGCAATGTGCAGAATTTGACCTGTTAGTTTTAATTTATGTATAGATTCAATTTTGAACAAACTGGACTCAAACCCAATGATTTAAAATCAAATGTAAATCTTAGATCTTTTAAAACTAATATAGAAATGTTACATTAGTGTCTATCTTGTGAACCACATAAAATCAATACTTATTATTGCCCGCATGGTCCTTTGAAACACAAAAACAAATTTATCCCATGGGAACCATACATTTTCCAGGATTAAATGTAGCCTATGTGCTATTCCAGACTATAATCTATCTATGTGCCAATTTCATCCAGATCTGTTTAGCTGTTTCAGCATGAAAGAGTAACAAACATACATCCGTACATACAAACTTTCACATTTATAATATTAGTAGGATTTTTAGAGTTAGTCTACGGAACAAAGAAACTTGCATGTGTACAATATTCATGTACTCTCATTTAGTTAGATCATATTGTATGTAGAAACACAAGAATTCAGACTAATATATTGAAATATTCAGTATAATGTGGGTATAAAGAATTCATAAATAAATAACACATGAGCCTGCATATAATCTTGCCAACCCAAGCAGGTACATCAGAAGGAAAAATAATAATTTACAATTTCATTCGACCTATAAAGACGTTAGTTTTCCTTCTAATACATAATTATACGAAAACAAGTTATTTACCTAAAGTATTGTTTACAATAGCGAAAGTATATAAATAGAGAGTTGGATAGTGATCAGAAAAGGGAAAACATCGTAATTATAGTGTCGAAAGTTTGTGGTTATAATGATGTAGCAAGTAATTTTGTTTATACATAAATGATTTTGGGTATTTTTATAAAGAATATAAATGAAAATAGTTTAGTTAAATACCTGGTAGTCTTGATTTTGTGCATTGCAGCGCTAACCGCTTTGTTTTTTATTTTGTACGGGCATCTAGGGATGGTGACATGACAGACAAAATGATTGACATTTTCTTCAAGTTGGGCGTGATTTTTTGTTGTTACAGGGTAGCCGAAATAAAGATTTTTCCCCAATTTGTGGGACTTCTTTCACCTGGTTGGTCTTTTAAATCCATACCTATTGATATAATTATTATTGTGTTGGGTAGTTCATTTATCGAGGAAAGCTTTAAGCTTAAGGCTTTTTTTAGGCATCACGCAGCGACCAATAAGAGCGAAGCACCAATGAAAAATGTTGCATAAAATGGGAAAATTTATTATAATCAAATCACTTATCACCCGTAGAAAAGTTGCACTGGTCAGTGGTGGTATTAGGCAGGTACTTACACCACGGTCATTGCGTTGTCAGTTCATGAAGGACGCCCTGCTGAGTGCTGAGCTTCTTCTTCTTGCTGCCTCTTTTCCACGCTATGTTGGCACAACATTTTTTTTCTTCCATTTCCTATTATTTACCTAGTTATTAGGAATCGCAAAATTTTATGTAAGAAATAGCAACTGTAACTATTTTATTAAAATCATTAATGTATTGGACATGGCATTTTTTTCAGATCGTAAAACTATTACCAGTGTTGCACACTATTATTAAAATATTACTACCATAACTTTACCCCAATCAAAAAAATTACCCAGCGTTAATAGCGTCACATCCGTCAGGTTGAGACAGTTTTACTTTTCTTGTCGTGAAAAAATTTTTGACAGTGACCAAACGAAATACTTGACATTGACAATGAAGCTAATAATGTTTGTAGGTATGTTGAGTTTTAAATATTTTTATTGAACAAAAAAAATGCTGGAAAAGAAAGACTGTCAGTCAAATAACTTCCATCCATCACTCATGATTTAATGTCATTTTGTCATGCAAGCCTTTTTTCTTTTAAAAACAAATTACAAAATTACCAAGCAACAGGGGGTTCTTTTTCTTGTGTGTTCTCTGGCTTTGGCTCTTTTCATTTATCTTGGCTTGGAAACTTGGGATTCATTGGTGGGATTGGCAAAGTATAAAGTTTTAGAGAAAAAGAAATGAAGAAAAGTAAAAGCTTGAATATTAGTTACTTACGGTAGCTTTAAACAATCGATCTAAAAGTTTCAGAACACATAATCAGTGTTCCAATATGAAGTCTGAAGCGTCGGAAGTGTTGTTAGATATCCCAGACTTTCAAGAAACGCTGGCGGAAACAACATGTCACGTCTGTTACGCCGAGTTCTTAGACGCCGAAGATTTGGACGTCCACATCAAGGGTATGCATAGCTACATGTCAGAACCGAAATACTGCCAGCTATGTCCAGCCACATACACAGATTTGTTAAACTACGCAACACACGTGAGAAATGATCATTTCCTTGATCTAAGATGCTGCCGATATTGTTCAAAAGCTTTTCTAGACAAGGGGAAGTTGAGGATGCATGAAAAAAGACATTACAGCCCGGAGAGTACGTATGCATGCTCCCAGTGTAGCTCAATGTACCCTGACATGGTACACCTGCAGCTACACGAGCGTAAGGTCCACGATAATAACAGCGATGGCTGTTTTCTGAAATGCATGTCGTTCCTATCCGTTATTCTTAACATGAGAGTCGTACCCTTATTACAGTCATTGAGCAAAAAGAAATTTGTATGCGCTTCTTGCAAATTCTCATCGTTTAATTTGCATGTTTACAAGAAACACTTAGAGAAAAATAAATGTGAAGGATATGTGTGCGATAACTGCTCACACTGCTTCAGTACAAAGAAGTATTTAATAAAGCACATCAAAAATACCAAAAAGTGTATCAACATTCACGAGTATGCGGAGGAAATTGTAACATGTGCAGATTGTAAGAAAACAATTCATCCCAAAGCTCTATTAATACACCAAAAGCTTTGTAAGGCTTTGAAATGTGTTGATTGCCATGTTGTATGTGAAACTATTGATGAGCTCTCTGAGCATCAGTTAACGGAGCACCCATTAGACATGACCTTAATACGCTGCTCGTTTTGCTTAAAAGAGTATATTGGAGAAGCTCCGATGAAGAAACACATTGCACGAGCTCACAAACCTTTCTTCCATCTCTATAAGTACAAATGTGTAGACTGCTTGGACATATTTAAACATCCCCAGAAACTGTTTGCCCATTACTTCACCAAACATAAGGAGTTGGAACCGTTTAACTGCAGAATTTGCAATAAAAAGTTTCGCATACGCAAAGCATTTTCACTACACATCAAAGTGGAACATAAGAGTTGCGGGTTCGTTGAATTTGACCAACAATACCATGTATTCTTCACCGCGACCAAATCGGACAATCCGTTTGTCCCGGAATGTGTAATACCCGAGGAAGAAATGAATGAATTTTTAAGTGATAATGAAGATCCAAACAAACCAAAAGCTTTTTCTATCAAAACGCAAAAGTTGTTAGATACAGAGACAGATGCGACTGAAGCTGAAACCGAAGAAGATAAGCCAGTTAAAAGGAAGCTGCCTCCAAAACAGATTAAAACAAAACATCCCAAAAAATCCACAAAAGAACCAGTACTTATTTACTCATCGGATGAAGAACCACTCTTGGAAATCAGGAAACGTGCGCTCAAGAAGAAACTATATGTCAGACGCAATTGGACTTGGAAGAAAAATGCGGGAAGCAAAGGAAAATTTACTTGCGAGGTTTGCAAGAAAAATTGCTTCACATACCAGAATTACTATAACCATTTGAGTCTACACAACAAGAATCAGCAAATAGAATGTGTGAAGTGTTCAAAGAAGTTTAATTCCAAAAACGATCTAACGAAACATATTAAAAAGGAGCATGCTTCATCCCGACTGACAGAAACACTAAAAAACTTATTACAGAAGAAAAAACAAGATGTGCCAAGCTCTAAACCACTTTTAACATCACAGAAACCAGATAAATTCAGAATTAGCATGAAAAAAGTTTTAGTTGAAAAATCTTTAGTACCCGCAACAATTAAACCAGTAGATAATGATTTGTCTGTCAAGAACTTCTTAGAAAACTTCACACCGGATATCAACGACACAACTAAAAAGGTTGAAATAGAATCATCTGTTTCTATCAAACGTATTATTAGACCATACAATCCACAATCTATAATTAAACTCACAAAATTCAAAAATGAAACATTTGACAAGCCGGCAGCACTTAAGATGCCGACAAGATTCAAACAAGATAATTATCAGAAAACTAAAATCACTTTAAAGTTGGTACGTGAACCTAAAATATCGAATGAATCCATTTTGCCCGATTATTCAGACCACAACTACACAGAACATTTCACCGATCATGACAATGACAAATACGATAATATCCCGGAAGTAGCTCAAGAAGTATCACTGGAAGGAACCGAAGAGACGCCGCAGCTACAAGCCCCCACAAAAATACTAATCCCCAAAATGCCGAAAGGCTATACCAAAATTCATATAGCAACATTACAAGAAGAGGCGCCTTATTTCAAAATAATCAAAGTAGATTCGGAGAAACTTCATAATATGGGGAACGAGGATGCCGATGCGAATGGAGAAGCGGCTCCGAGAACTGACGTTATAGACTTGCCTGGGGGTACGAAGCTAGTTACCGCTAATCCATTGGCGCATCTACTAGGTAATAAGTCCGTAGAAAAGATTTTCGAGCCAGTAAAAAACAAACATTACAAACCTGTGATTAAGGACTTTCAAGGCATGTTGGCGCAGGCGATGCAAAAATTAACTGAAGTGCCAGCTCCTAGAAAGAGAAGAACAGCTAAAAGCGTGAAGAATACTAATTAAGTACCTAGTTTTTTTCTCAAAATAGTGTGTTAGAAAATTAGTTTTAAATAAAATTATTATTTAACCTTTAAATATTGTAGGTAAAGATGTACACCCCACCTAGCTATAAACTAAGCAAGCTTGTATTATGGGAACAGTACGTCTACCATGAGTTGTTAAATTTAGATCGGCTGACGTCACTACAGTAGTAATAGTACTTTACTATGATATCTGTAGGTCTACCATGAGTTGTCACATTTAGATTGGCTGACGTTACTACAGTAGTAATAGTACGTAACTATGATATTTGTCAAAATTGTTACTCATGGTACCAAATTCTAAGCAAATTAATGAGCGCAAACTACAGTGGCTGTAGTACGCTGTGAAGTAGGATAGTTAGCTACGTGAGGTTTTAGTACCCAACTATCCGCTAGAGGCGCTGTACAAGTTTTCATACATTTTTTTAACTACAGTCGCTAGCGAGTGTAGATTGTGAAATCTCATGGTAGACCTACTGTCAAAATTGTTACTCATGGTACCAAATTCTAAGCAAATGAATGCAACGCAAACTACAGTCGCTGTAGTACTGTGACGTAGAATAGTTAACTACACGACGTTTTAGTACCCAACTATCCGCTAGAGGCGCTGTACAAGTTTTCATACATTTTTTTAAGTACAGTCGCTAGCGTGTGTAGATTGTGAAAACTCATGGTAGACCTACTGGATTTTATCTCAAACTCTTCGGCCAATATCAGAGTAATATAACTTTCATATTTCGTACTATGACACATAAAAAATAGTGAAGTAGTGTTACTTCAAGCTTGAAAAGTGTAAGAGCTATGATTATGACTATAGATTTTGTTAATATATTACATAGAATCTTTCTTTACATAAATGTGAAAGTGTGTATGGATGTTTGTTACTTAATCGCGCTGAAACGTGTGAACGGCCTCACAGCTCAGTTGGTTGGTAGTAGCTCTGCCTTCTGAGCTGCAGGTTGTGGGTTCGATCCCCAGGATAAACATTTGTGTGATGAACTCAGATGTTTGTTCTGTGTCTGGGTGTTATTGTGTACCTGCAACCGCGCTCGGCTCTGCTCGCGTGGTCCCTACATGGATAATACTTAAGTAGCCTGTGTTATTCCAGGTCATAAACTACGCCTAATCAAAGTTTCATCCAGATCCGTTAAATAAAAAAAAATAAAATAGATATTGGTGGACAGTTCACACAACGCCATCTAGCCCCAAACCTGTGCCCAAACTAAGCAAAGCTTGTAGGTACTTTGGGAACCAGATAGCTGATAGATTAATTATTATATATTTTTGTTTTAGTAAATACATACATAGATTAGATACTAACACCCAGACACAGAGCAAACATCTGCATTTATCACACAATGTTAGTCCTGGGTGGAGATCGAACCTACAACCTACTGTGCAGAAGGCAGAGCTACTACCAACTGAGCTGTGAGGCCGGTCAACCACTGTATAAAACAATTTTCTGCTAGTTTTTAGTTTAATAAAGAATTAAATTAGAAATCTTTTAAAATTAATTGTTTTTTTTTCAAATCCCTTCAAAAATTCCAAGTATAATTAAATATGTAGGTAAATGAATTTGCACTGTGTTGAATAAGTTATTCAACAAAGTGCAAATTGACATAGAGCCGCTGTTAACTCGTCCCGCGGGATGAATCGAATGAATATTTTGAATCGTCAATCGTCAACTGATCCCGGTCTTAAAAAAAGATGAAAAGAATGTATTATTTATAGTCGTCTATTTTATTAAAAAAAAATGTTATCCGCCATTTTGTGGCGGCGGCCATCTTGGACCGAATTCAATCAAACATAGCTAAGAACACTCCCGACCAACCAGGATACAAATCGTTGGTCGAAAACGCCTAAACTTCTTTGAGTTTTGTCATAATCTCCACTGGTGGGGACAGCTTAGTGGGGATTATGACAATAATCCGACTAATTCACCTTTCAAAGAAAAGCCATTTAGCTACATTCACATGTGCGTACGATGAGTTTTTGTAGTAACGAAACGGCCAGGCTACATGTTTTGACTTTTGTGGTCTCATTTTGGTGTAGAATTTGTAAAGATAGGTTTTGTAGAGTTAAGGCGTGTAGAGTTAGAAGTTTGGCTCTACCCGGGATCTGCTTACTTTTTGACATATTTTGACTAAGGTGTAGAGTTTGTAAAGTTAGACCTTGTTGAGATAGAAGCTTGGCTCTACTCGGGATCTGATAACTTTTTGCCAGTGCGAGTCTTATGGTCTCATCTTGGCAACATTTAACATGAAAATGTTTTTGATGGGATAGGAAAGTGTTATCCATTCTGTAGGTACATTATTAATTATCAAAATACAGTCGGGAAAAAATAAAACAAACTTGTAATGTTCGTTGTAAAATAATTATTTATTAAATTTTTATCAATACAAAGTTGATGCCAAATCTTATAACCTAACCTAGCCTAGTCGCTTCGCTCGTTGACATTATAAGGGATCGCTTAGCTCACTTGATGTTTAACGTTCAATACGTGTCTGTTGATTGAGAGTGGCCTTACCACAAACTCTTCGGGCAATATCAAAGTAATATAACTTTAATATTTACTAAGATCGATGAAAACTGTATTAAAGTAGTGTTACTTCAAGCTTGCATTGTGACATTTTTAGAACATGTTGGTTTGTAAGAGTACCTAGTGGTAAGGCCTCCGTTTTTTCTCTTAGTGGCGATTTGGCTTGTCAAATATTATTTACCAATATAGGTAAATGATTATGATAACTTTTTATTATAAAACGTCCGATAAAGTGAAGATCTTATCGCGTAACTATACCTACCTACATGCGTGCAAAAAAATCAGCCCACTCCAGGCTTTAAATACTTAGGTACTATGCGGAGTGAGTCGATTTTTTTGCACGTAAGTGTAGTTCTTTCGAACCAAATGAAAACCTAGAGACCTTACCACAAGATATTACACCACCATCATGTATCAGAAACGTCAAGCTTGAAGTAACACTACTTTAATGCAATTTTTGTAGGTTACGGTACGAAATATCAAAGTTATATTACTTTGATACTGCCCGAAATCCTTGTGGTAAGGCTTTAAAGGCGCATTTCGTGCAAAGTAAAGTTTAAAAAAATAATATACCTACCTACCTAATAATAGGAAATTATGAAGCAATTTTGTTTTCTTAAGAGGATTATGAAAACATTTTCATACAAAGAGCGATAACGTTTTGCTCCCCTTTGACTTCCCTAATCCTAAAGGAAGCAAAAAGTTATCAATTTTTGTATGAAAATGTAAAGCTTCACAATAAAGTGAAAATTAAATGATTTAATACTAGCTTATTAATGCGTCTCTTCTATATAACTATAGCCAGACTCTGACTTATCGCTAGAGTTGGATTCACTCTTAGCTTGGAAGGTTTCTTGAGTTAAATCACCTGCTTCGGACTTTTGGATCTTCGAGGTCTTCTGGAAACTATCACTGGCCTGCTTTTGTTGCTCATTATGTGAGAATTGTTTGCTGACTTTGTTTCCAGCTGTATTAGAAGCGGTTTCACTAAAGCTGCTCTGGCTAGCTGATTTAGCTGAACTACTAAACCTGCTTTCAGAATTGACAGCTGTCAAACTCCTCCCGTTTCCCGTTTGGTCGTGACCTCTTGGGAAACTGGGTGTTTGGCTTTGGCTTATTAGGCTTCTGCTGGAAGCGGCTTGCGATTGTTGACTTGCGAAGTTATTTGATGATGTAGATTTTACTGTTTTTATGTGGTCACAGCTGTTGTGGTCTGGTAATGGGCAAGGTTTGGGTGTTGGATGTTTGCAGTCTTTGTGGTTGGTCTTTTGGCAGACTGGGACGGAAGGATTTGTGTTAGATCCTGATGCTCGATCTCTGGAGTCAACATTCCCGCTATTAAATTTAGTTTTGTCTGGGTTATCATATTTTCCGGTATCTTTGACAATTGTATGTGTCTCGCTCGATGTTTCTTTGCTCTCTCTCTCGGACTTGGCTTTGTATTTGCTTTCACTTGAGTGAACTGTGAGTTTGTCACCGTGTTCTCCCTTCTCCTTACTCAAGTCATAGTTTTCGCTCTTCTCAGAAACTTCACTACTTTCTTTGGCACTTTTAGTTTTGCTTTTTGTGTCAGTTTCAACATATTTTTGATCACCGTGTTTTCCCGTTTCTTTGATAACTTTGTGGGCCTCATCTTCTGTTTCTTGGCTTTCTCTGTCAGTCTTGGCTTTGTATTCGTTGTCACTGGACTGAACTGTGAGTTTGTCACCATATTTACCTGATTCTTTGTTTAAGTAATAGTTGTCGCTCTTTTGAGATACGTCGGTACTCTCTTTGTCACTCTTAGTCTTGCTTTTAGTGTCAACTTCGACGTATTTTTGATCACCGTGTTTTCCCGTTTCTTTGACAACTTTGTGGGCCTCATCTTCTGTTTCCTGGCTTTCTCTGTCAGTCTTGGCTTTGTATTCGCTGTCACTGGACTGAACTGTGAGTTTGTCACCATATTTACCTGATTCTTTGTTTAAGTAATAGTTGTCGCTCTTTTGAGATACGTCGGTACTTTCTTTGTCACTCTTAGTCTTGCTTTTAGTGTCAACTTCGACGTATTTTTGATCACCGTGTTTTCCCGTTTCTTTGACAACTTTATGGGCCTCATCTTCTGTTTCTTGGCTTTCTCTGTCAGTCTTGGCTTTGTATTCGTTGTCACTGGACTGAACTGTGAGTTTGTCACCATATTTACCTGATTCTTTGTTTAAGTAATAGTTGTCGCTCTTTTGAGATACGTCGGTACTTTCTTTGTCACTCTTAGTCTTGCTTTTTTTGTCTGTTTCAACATATTTCTTATCACCGTGTTTTCCCGTTTCTTTGACAACTTTGTGGGCCTCATCTTCTGTTTCCTGGCTCTCTCTGTCAGTCTTGGCTTTGTATTCGTTGTCACTGGACTGAACTGTGAGTTTGTCACCATATTTACCTGATTCTTTGTTTAAGTAATAGTTGTCGCTCTTTTGAGATACGTCGGTACTTTCTTTGTCACTCTTAGTCTTGCTTTTAGTGTCAACTTCGACGTATTTTTGATCACCGTGTTTTCCCGTTTCTTTGACAACTTTGTGGGCCTCATCTTCTGTTTCTTGGCTTTCTCTGTCAGTCTTGGCTTTGTATTCGTTGTCACTGGACTGAACTGTGAGTTTGTCACCATATTTACCTGATTCTTTGTTTAAGTAAAAGTCGTCGTTCTCTTGAGATACGTCGGTACTTTCTTTGTCACTCTTAGTCTTGCTTTTAGTGTCAACTTCGACGTATTTCTTATCACCGTGTTTTCCCGTTTCTTTGACAACTTTGTGGGCCTCATCTTCTGTTTCTTGGCTTTCTCTGTCAGTCTTGGCTTTGTATTCGTTGTCACTGGACTGAACTGTGAGTTTGTCACCATATTTACCTGATTCTTTGTTTAAGTAAAAGTCGTCGTTCTCTTGAGATACGTCGGTACTTTCTTTGTCACTCTTAGTCTTGCTTTTAGTGTCAACTTCGACGTATTTCTTATCACCGTGTTTTCCCGTTTCTTTGACAACTTTGTGGGCCTCATCTTCTGTTTCCTGGCTCTCTCTGTCAGTCTTGGCTTTGTATTCGTTGTCACTTGAGTGCACTGTGAGTTTGTCACCATATTTACCTGATTCTTTGTTTAAGTAAAAGTCGTCGTTCTCTTGAGATACGTCGGTACTTTCTTTGTCACTCTTAGTCTTGCTTTTAGTGTCAACTTCGACGTATTTTTGATCACCGTGTTTTCCCGTTTCTTTGACTACTTTGTGGGCTTCATCTTCTGTTTCCTGGCTTTCTCTGTCAGTCTTGGCTTTGTATTCGCTGTCACTTGAGTGCACTGTGAGTTTGTCACCATATTTACCTGATTCTTTGTTTAAGTAAAAGTCGTCGTTCTCTTGAGATACGTCGGTACTTTCTTTGTCACTCTTAGTCTTGCTTTTAGTGTCAACTTCGACGTATTTTTGATCACCGTGTTTTCCCGTTTCTTTGACAACTTTGTGGGCCTCATCTTCTGTTTCCTGGCTTTCTCTGTCAGTCTTTGCTTTGTATTCGCTGTCACTTAAGTGAACTGTCAGCTTGTCACCATATTTTCCAGTTTCTTTGTTTAAGTAAAAGTCGTCGTTCTCTTGAGATACTTCGGTACTTTCCTTGTCTTTTTTTGTCTTGCTTTTTTTGTCTGTTTCAACATATTTCTTATCACCGTGTTTTCCCGTTTCTTTGACAACTTTGTGGGCCTCATCTTCTGTTTCTTGGCTTTCTCTGTCAGTCTTGGCTTTGTATTCGTTGTCACTGGACTGAACTGTGAGTTTGTCACCATATTTACCTGATTCTTTGTTTAAGTAAAAGTCGTCGTTCTCTTGAGATACGTCGGTACTTTCTTTGTCACTCTTAGTCTTGCTTTTAGTGTCAACTTCGACGTATTTCTTATCACCGTGTTTTCCCGTTTCTTTGACAACTTTGTGGGCCTCATCTTCTGTTTCCTGGCTCTCTCTGTCAGTCTTGGCTTTGTATTCGCTGCCACTTGAGTGCACTGTGAGTTTGTCACCATATTTACCGGATTCTTTGTTTAAGTAAAAGTCGTCGTTCTCTTGAGATACGTCGGTACTTTCTTTGTCACTCTTAGTCTTGCTTTTAGTGTCAACTTCGACGTATTTTTGATCACCGTGTTTTCCCGTTTCTTTGACTACTTTGTGGGCTTCATCTTCTGTTTCCTGGCTTTCTCTGTCAGTCTTGGCTTTGTATTCGCTGTCACTTGAGTGCACTGTGAGTTTGTCACCATATTTACCTGATTCTTTGTTTAAGTAAAAGTCGTCGTTCTCTTGAGATACGTCGGTACTTTCTTTGTCACTCTTAGTCTTGCTTTTAGTGTCAACTTCGACGTATTTTTGATCACCGTGTTTTCCCGTTTCTTTGACAACTTTGTGGGCCTCATCTTCTGTTTCCTGGCTTTCTCTGTCAGTCTTGGCTTTGTATTCGCTGTCACTTAAGTGAACTGTCAGCTTGTCACCATATTTTCCAGTTTCTTTGTTTAAGTAAAAGTCGTCGTTCTCTTGAGATACTTCGGTACTTTCCTTGTCTTTTTTTGTCTTGCTTTTTTTGTCTGTTTCAACATATTTCTTATCACCGTGTTTTCCCGTTTCTTTGACAACTTTGTGGGCCTCATCTTCTGTTTCCTGGCTTTCTCTGTCAGTCTTTGCTTTGTATTCGCTGTCACTTAAGTGAACTGTCAGTTTGTCACCATATTTACCTGATTCTTTGTTTAAGTAAAAGTCGTCGTTCTCTTGAGATACGTCGGTACTTTCTTTGTCACTCTTAGTCTTGCTTTTAGTGTCAACTTCGACGTATTTTTGATCACCGTGTTTTCCCGTTTCTTTGACAACTTTGTGGGCCTCATCTTCTGTTTCCTGGCTTTCTCTGTCAGTCTTGGCTTTGTATTCGCTGTCACTGGACTGAACTGTGAGTTTGTCACCATATTTACCTGATTCTTTGTTTAAGTAATAGTTGTCGCTCTTTTGAGATACGTCGGTACTTTCTTTGTCACTCTTAGTCTTGCTTTTTTTGTCTGTTTCAACATATTTCTTATCACCGTGTTTTCCCGTTTCTTTGACAACTTTGTGAGCCTCATCTTCTGTTTCCTGGCTCTCTCTGTCAGTCTTGGCTTTGTATTCGTTGTCACTGGACTGAACTGTGAGTTTGTCACCATATTTACCTGATTCTTTGTTTAAGTAATAGTTGTCGCTCTTTTGAGATACGTCGGTACTTTCTTTGTCACTCTTAGTCTTGCTTTTAGTGTCAACTTCGACGTATTTTTGATCACCGTGTTTTCCCGTTTCTTTGACAACTTTGTGGGCCTCATCTTCTGTTTCTTGGCTTTCACTGTCAGTCTTGGCTTTGTATTCGTTGTCACTGGACTGAACTGTGAGTTTGTCACCATATTTACCTGATTCTTTGTTTAAGTAATAGTTGTCGCTCTTTTGAGATACGTCGGTACTTTCTTTGTCACTCTTAGTCTTGCTTTTAGTGTCAACTTCGACGTATTTCTTATCACCGTGTATTCCCGTTTCTTTGACAACTTTGTGGGCCTCATCTTCTGTTTCTTGGCTTTCTCTGTCAGTCTTGGCTTTGTATTCGTTTTCACTGGACTGAACTGTGAGTTTGTCACCATATTTACCTGATTCTTTGTTTAAGTAATAGTTGTCGCTCTTTTGAGATACGTCGGTACTTTCTTTGTCACTCTTAGTCTTGCTTTTAGTGTCAACTTCGACGTATTTCTTATCACCGTGTTTTCCCGTTTCTTTGACAACTTTGTGGGCCTCATCTTCTGTTTCTTGGCTTTCTCTGTCAGTCTTGGCTTTGTATTCGTTGTCACTGGACTGAACTGTGAGTTTGTCACCATATTTACCTGATTCTTTGTTTAAGTAATAGTTGTCGCTCTTTTGAGATACGTCGGTACTTTCTTTGTCACTCTTAGTCTTGCTTTTTTTGTCTGTTTCAACATATTTTTGATCACCGTGTTTTCCCGTTTCTTTGACAACTTTGTGGGCCTCATCTTCTGTTTCCTGGCTCTCTCTGTCAGTCTTGGCTTTGTATTCGTTTTCACTGGACTGAACTGTGAGTTTGTCACCATATTTACCTGATTCTTTGTTTAAGTAATAGTTGTCGCTCTTTTGAGATACGTCGGTACTTTCTTTGTCACTCTTAGTCTTGCTTTTAGTGTCAACTTCGACGTATTTCTTATCACCGTGTTTTCCCGTTTCTTTGACAACTTTGTGGGCCTCATCTTCTGTTTCCTGGCTCTCTCTATCAGTCTTGGCTTTGTATTCGCTGTCACTTGAGTGCACTGTGAGTTTGTCACCATATTTACCGGATTCTTTGTTTAAGTAAAAGTCGTCGTTCTCTTGAGATACGTCGGTACTTTCTTTGTCACTCTTAGTCTTGCTTTTAGTGTCAACCTCGACGTATTTTTGATCACCGTGCTTTCCCGTTTCTTTGACAACTTTGTGGGCCTCATCTTCTGTTTCTTGGCTTTCTCTGTCAGTCTTGGCTTTGTATTCGTTGTCACTGGACTGAACTGTGAGTTTGTCACCATATTTACCTGATTCTTTGTTTAAGTAATAGTTGTCGCTCTTTTGAGATACGTCGGTACTTTCTTTGTCACTCTTAGTCTTGCTTTTAGTGTCAACTTCGACGTATTTCTTATCACCGTGTTTTCCCGTTTCTTTGACAACTTTGTGGGCCTCATCTTCTGTTTCCTGGCTCTCTCTGTCAGTCTTGGCTTTGTATTCGTTGTCACTGGACTGAACTGTGAGTTTGTCACCATATTTACCTGATTCTTTGTTTAAGTAATAGTTGTCGCTCTTTTGAGATACGTCGGTACTTTCTTTGTCACTCTTAGTCTTGCTTTTAGTGTCAACTTCGACGTATTTCTTATCACCGTGTTTTCCCGTTTCTTTGACAACTTTGTGGGCCTCATCTTCTGTTTCCTGGCTCTCTCTGTCAGTCTTGGCTTTGTATTCGTTGTCACTGGACTGAACTGTGAGTTTGTCACCATATTTACCTGATTCTTTGTTTAAGTAATAGTTGTCGCTCTTTTGAGATACGTCGGTACTTTCTTTGTCACTCTTAGTCTTGCTTTTAGTGTCAACTTCGACGTATTTCTTATCACCGTGTTTTCCCGTTTCTTTGACAACTTTGTGGGCCTCATCTTCTGTTTCTTGGCTTTCTCTGTCAGTCTTGGCTTTGTATTCGTTTTCACTGGACTGAACTGTGAGTTTGTCACCATATTTACCTGATTCTTTGTTTAAGTAATAGTTGTCGCTCTTTTGAGATACGTCGGTACTTTCTTTGTCACTCTTAGTCTTGCTTTTAGTGTCAACTTCGACGTATTTCTTATCACCGTGTTTTCCCGTTTCTTTGACAACTTTGTGGGCTTCATCTTCTGTTTCCTGGCTTTCTCTGTCAGTCTTGGCTTTGTATTCGCTGTCACTTGAGTGCACTGTGAGTTTGTCACCATATTTACCTGATTCTTTGTTTAAGTAAAAGTCGTCGTTCTCTTGAGATACGTCGGTACTTTCTTTGTCACTCTTAGTCTTGCTTTTAGTGTCAACTTCGACGTATTTTTGATCACCGTGTTTTCCCGTTTCTTTGACAACTTTGTGGGCCTCATCTTCTGTTTCCTGGCTTTCTCTGTCAGTCTTGGCTGCGCTTTTACTCCTAGCGCTGATTTCGGTTCTGTATTTGCCGTTATGGCAACCGCAATTTTGGCATTTTTTTGGTTTGTCTTTGCCTTGCTTATCTCTATCGTCACCGTTGACCCAGTCATTCGTATCAAAGTTTTCATTTTTTGAGTTATCATCGAACTTTTTTTCGTCTTTGTTGTTTCTATCATCGTCGTTCTTATTTTTGTCATGGTGCTTGTCTTTTACATTGTTTACTTTATCATGATGTTTGTCATTATTTTGATCTTTCTCGTGCTGGTCTTTGTTTTTGTTACTTTGGTTATCATGTTTGTTATCATCTTTATCTTTCTTATCATGGCACTTGCCTTTGTTATTTTTGTCATCATCGTTTTTATTACTATCATGGTCCTTGTCTTTGTTTTTTTTGTCATGATGCTTGTCCTTATTTTGATCTTTCTTATCGTGGCACTGGTCTTTGTCTTTGTTTACTTTGTCATGATGTTTGTCTTTATTTCGATCTTTCTCATCGTCGTCATTGTCTTTGTTTTTGTTGTTTTTGTCATGATGCTTGTCTTTTCCTTGATCTTTCTTATCATCGTCCTTGTCATGATCTTTATTCTTTTTGTGATCATATTTTTTGTCATCCTTACACTTGCCGGAGTCCTGCTTGTCTTTATCTTGATCTTTCTTATCATGGCACTTGTCTTTGTTATTTTTGTTATCATCTTTTTTGTGATGGTCTATTTTGTCATCGTTTTTATTTTTGTCATGGTGCTTGTCCTTATCTTGATCTTTCTTATCATCGTTCTTGTCATGATCTTTATCCTTTTTATGATCATCTTTTTTGTCATGCTTGCACTTGCTAGAGTCCTGCTTGTCTTTATCTTGATCTTTCTTATCATGGCACTTGTCTTTGTTATTTTTATCATCATCTTTTTTGTGATGGTCTATTTTGTCATCGTTTTTATTTTTGTCATGGTGCTTGTCCTTATCTTGATCTTTCTTATCTCCGCCCTTGCCTTTTTCTTTGTTCTTGTCATCATCTTTTTTGTCATGCTTGCACTTGCTAGAGTCCTGCTTGTCTTTATCTTGATCTTTCTTATCATGGCACTTGTCTTTGTTATTTTTATCATCATCTTTTTTGTGATGGTCTATTTTGTCATCGTTTTTATTTTTGTCATGATGCTTGTCCTTATCTTGATCTTTCTTATCATCGTTCTTGTCATGATCTTTATCCTTTTTGTGATCATCTTTTTTGTCATGCTTGCACTTGCTGGAGTCCTGCTTGTCTTTATCTTGATCTTTCTTATCATGGCACTTGCCTTTGTTATTTTTGTCATCATCTGTTTTGTGATGGTCTATTTTTTCATCGTTTTTATTTTTGTCATGATGCTTGTCTTTATCTTGATCTTTCTTATCATGGCACTTGTCTTTGTTATTTTTGTCATCATCTTCTTTATGATGGTCTATTTTGTCATCGTTTTTATTTTTGTCATGGTGCTTGTTTTTATCTTGATCTTTCTTATCATCGTTCTTGTCATGATCTTTATCCTTTTTATGATCATCTTTTTTGTCATGCTTGCACTTGCTGGAGTCCTGCTTGTCTTTATCTTGATCTTTCTTATCATGGCACTTGTCTTTGTTATTTTTGTCATCATCTTTTTTATGATGGTCTATTTTGTCATCGTTTTTATTTTTGTCATGGTGCTTGTCCTTATCTTGATCTTTCTTATCATCGTTCTTGTCATGATCTTTATCCTTTTTGTGGTCATCTTTCTTGTCATCATTTTTATTTTTGTCATGCTTGCACTTGCTGGAGTCCTGCTTATCTTTATCTTGATCTTTCTTATCATGACACTTGTCTTTGTTATTTTTGTCATCATCTTTTTTATGATGGTCTATTTTGCCATCGTTTTTATTTTTGTCTTGGTGCTTGTCTTTATCTTGATCTTTCTTATCTCCGCCCTTGCCTTTTTCTTTGTTCTTGTCATCATCTTTTTTGTCATGCTTGCACTTACTGGAGTCCTGTTTGTCTTTATCGTGATCTTTCTTATCTCCGCCCTTGCCTTTGTCTTTGTTCTTGTCATCATCTTTTTTATCATGCTTGCACTTACTGGAGTCTTGTTTGTCTTTATCTTGATCTTTCTTATCTCCGCCCTTGCCTTTGTCTTTGTTCTTGTCATCATCTTTTTTGTCATGCTTGCACTTACTGGAGTCTTGTTTGTCTTTATCTTGATCTTTCTTATCTCCGCCCTTGCCTTTGTCTTTGTTCTTGTCATCATCTTTTTTGTCATGCTTGCACTTACTGGAGTCTTGTTTGTCTTTATCTTGATCTTTCTTATCTCCGCCCTTGCCTTTGTCTTTGTTCTTGTCATCATCTTTTTTGTCATGCTTGCAATTACTGGAGTCTTGTTTGTCTTTATTTTGATCTTTCTTATCTCCGCCCTTGGTTTTGTCTTTGTTCTTGTCATCATCTTTTTTGTCATGCTTACACTTACTGGAGTCCTGTTTGTCTTTATCGTGATCTTTTTGACTGTCGCATTTGCTTTTATCTTTATTCTTTCCTGCATCATCTTTATCTTTGTCATGCTTCATGCATTGACCGTTGTCTTTAGCTGTGCCATCTTTCTTGTGGTCCTTGTTACAATTCTTATCTTCTTTTTTCTTCGCCGATTCGTTTGGCTTTTCTGATTGTACATTGTCTGTACCTTTGTGGTCACATTTGCCAGCGGCGTTCTTACCGCCAGATTGGCTGCCAGTGTTGCCAGTTTTTTTCTTATTTTCCTTGTGACTGCAAGTACTAGGTTGGTCCGGTTTTTCATCTTTTTTTTTATTCCCGTCTTTCGAATGGTCGCAGCCGCCAGCTAGAAATAATGCAAGATTCAGTACTGGTACCTACCTACTTAGGTAATATATCAAATCGTATAACATTATAAAGAGTAAAAAAAACTTACGTCGCGGCATTGCCTGAACGACAACTAGGGCCTGAAAAAAAAGCAATTAATGAATATTAACCGAGCAATTCTTGTAATTATATAATATAAATTATATTATAATCTGAATCTCAGAAACGGCTCCAACGATTTTCACGAAATTTAGTATCCAGGGGGTTTCGGGGGTGATAAATCCAGTTATAGCCCACCGTCCACCTCCTGAGACCACCTGGGTGAACTGTGGAAAGTATTTTTTTCCACAGTTCACCTGTCAAGTTAAACTTGAACGCGCCTAACTTTATATGGGTGACGGTATACCTCAGACGTTTGGTACTGACCGTTATAACCGCGCCTAACTAACCTCCACACTGCTCTGTCACACTGGTGTGATCTTTTATCTAAACACTACTTACATAATTATTATTCGATCTAGCTAGGTTTAATATTTAGAAAACATCGTTTACACGGGAACCGTACATTTTTCCGGGATAAAAAGTAGCCATGTGCTATTCCAGACTATAATCTTTATCTGTGACATCCAGATCCGTTCAACAGTTTCAGCGTGAAAGTGTAGGTAACAAACATAATGTATAGGCGACCAAGAAATTGGTTTACCACTCTAAGGCTGAATATCATTTGCACGTACAAAACTGGGAGATGTCATCAAAAGTGGTAAACCAATTTCTTAGTCGCCTATACATCCATACATTCTTAAAAACTTTGGTTTTTTTAATATTAGTAGGATATGCGATCTCTGAAGTATGACCCCAGTATGAAGTATACCTAAACATCAAAAACTTTTTTTTTGTGGACAATTCACACAACGCCATCTAGCCCCAAACTAAGCAAAGCTTGTACCTACTGTTGGAATCAGATAGCTGATAGATTAAGTATAATTATAATATATTTTTTTTGATAATTTTAAATAACACCCAGACTCATCAGAAAATCTGCGTTCATCACACAAATGTTTGTCCTGGGTGGGGATCGAACTCACAACCCTGCAGCGCAGAAGGCAGAGCTACTACCAACTGAGCTGTGAGCCAATAATCGCGTACATACAGTATCTAAAATTTAGAATATTTTATTTGAAGTCAATTAAAAATAAATAAATAGTTATTTTTCGAAGAAATTCTCCGAAGCGCAACGTAACTAAAGTAGCTTATTAATCCTTGCTTAATATTGTAAATGCTAAATTAACTCTGTGTTCCTCAATCAAGCCGAAACTACTGAACCGATTTAAATGATAATTTGATACAGAGATAGTCTAAAGCTTGAGAAAGGACATAGGCTAATTTTTAATGCGAAAAAAGGGCTGTAAATGGTTGAAATAAGGGATGAAAATTTGTATGGAAATTACGTCATTTTCAAAGCTAGAAGATGATATGAATGTAAGAGGAGTAGACTCAGAGTTGACGAATGATAAGAGTGGAAGAAGAAAACATGTTGTGACGACCCCACGCGTGGGATAAAGGCAGGAGAATGATGATGAAGCTTGAAACTTATTTTTTAGGCTTTTGGTAAGGCCCTACATGCGATGCTACACTACCTATATCTATCTATATCTATACTTCTATCTATACTAATATTAGAGGAAAGTTTTGTATTTTTGTATAATTTACTTGTAACGAGTTAACTCAAAATCTACTGGTCCGATTTCAAAAATTCTTTCACCGTTAGAATTCTACGTTATCCGTGAGTAACATAGGCTATATTTTATGTAGGTACCTCGCGAGCAAAGTTGCGAACGGAAGCTAGTCTATAATATAAAAATGAATCCCTTTTTTCCCTTGCTCACGGCATCACTTTAGTAACTACCTATAACAGATCACTGCTTTTGAACGGGTAGACCAATTTAATTATTTCTTTTTTTATTGTGTTTTTTATTATAAGAAGGTTCTTATAATAGGAAACACTAAAAAATATGTTATATTGATGGATTTCTATCTTCCATTATATAAAAATGAATCCCTATTTCCCTTGGTAACGGCATCACGTTTGAACGACTGGGCTGATTTCGTTATTTCTTTTTTTACTGTGTTTGTTAATGTAAGGAGAATATTTTTATAATAGAAAACTCTAAGAAATATGTTATACTAGCTTCCGCCCGCGGCTTCGCCCGCGTGATACCTTGAAAAACAAAAACATCGCTATCCCACGGGAACCGTTCATTTTTTCGGGATAAAATGTAGCCTATGTGTTATTCCAGACCATAATCTATATCTGCGCCAAATTTCGTTCAGATCTGTTCAGCCGTTTTAGCGTGAAAGAGTAACAAACATACATCCATCCATACATTCTTACAAACTTTCGCGTTTATAATATTAGTAGGAAGTAGGATTCATGGATTTCTATCTTCTGTTATATAAAAATGAATCCCTATTTCCCTTGGTCATGGATATATCATGATATATCACGTTTGAACAGATTTTATTATTTCTTTTTTGTTGTGTTTGTTATAGAAAACACTAAATGTTATATTGATAGTTTATTGCAGACAAAGTCAGTAACAGTAAGTTATTAAAAAAACTATAAAATTTTAGTCACTTACCGCTAAAACTAACAGCAGTATTAATTTCATGGCGTAGGTAGGTACACCAAGTTATTTAATTACTATGAATCCTAGCTAGAATTTTCCATATTTATACTTTCTCTAACAATACAATCACTTTTCTATAAACCCTTAGCAACCTGTACAAATATTTTTAATATTGGCTTGATATTTCAAATTATTTGTTTAATAATTTGTTACAGATTATATTGTTGTTGGTTTATTTAGCTTTTTTATATGTTAATGAGCTAATAAGCTATTCTATTCATACACTAGTGATAGTGCCAACGGGTTACCTATGTCACAAAAGTAACTCGTGCGCGCTATCACTTAGTGGTAGCACCCCTGCCTATAGCGCTAGTGGTGTAGTGGTAGCACCCCTGTCTCACGATCCGAAGGTCGTGGGTTCGAATCGTCGTGCACCAATGAGTTTTTCTATTCGAAAAATGTATGAGCGCGATGCCAAGGAAAACATCGTGAGGAAACCGGCATACCTTAGAACCAAAAATTCTAAGGTGTGTCATAATTAGAATTACATAGGTTAATCTTTTACAGAAAAAGCGCTAGACCCAGCGAGTTTCATCATCATCATCATTTATTTATTTATTTATTTATTTATTTAATTATTAATTAGAACGGCGAAAACACCAATTACACTAATTAATTATTTACATGCAAATAACAAAACTTAGACAACTACATTAAATTGAAATTATATAAAAGTAAATTAAAAAAAAAAAATGTCACAGGAAAATTGTGTGTAATAATATAAAATCTGTGGTAATAGTAAAATAAATAAATAATAATAGTAATAGTAATATTAAATTAATAACATGATAAAATTGCTAATACTATTTGATACCATACAATATGAAAAAGAATAACAATAATAACAATAATAAAACATCATCCATCCCTCTCACAATAGAGCAGACAAATTGACATTAAGTCGCTCCATTCGTCCACAAATATGTCAACGTCTGGGAAAGCCTTAAGTAAGCCGTTGAGGGCATCGAGAGCGCGAGGCAGCGGTGACCGGTGGTGCCCTACAGTGCGGCAAGGTGGTAGAGCGAGGAGCCTGTAGCTTCTACCGCGAATATAATTATCCGGCACATATAGGCGGAGCAACCCGTTGTGTAGTTCGGGACTGTCAATAATATTCCTAAAGATTTTAATAGTGTTCGACAACTGATCATACGCGCGTCGTGTTTTCAAAGAGTTATAGCCCAAGGAACCTTGCAGATATTTCGTGGGATACATAAATGGGTAATATCCTGCTACGCGCTTGTATAGGTATCTTAGAAATGCCTTTTGTACTTTTTCCAAGAGAAGATCGTATTTCTTTTCATGCGGACTCCATACACAGGAACTGGTCTCCAGCTTGCTACGGACCAAAGCGCTGAAAAGGAGTTTTATGACGTAGTAGTTTCCAAAGTCACGTGCGTTTCTAAGTACAAAACCCAGCCTCCTGTATGACTCCCTAGCTACGACAGAGATGTGGTCGTTAAATGTAAGCTTCCGGTCGAATGTGACTCCCAAATCCTTGACCACAGTTGCTCTGGTGATCGGAATACCGTTGATACTGTAGTCATAGGCAATAGGGTGCCACATGCGACCGAAAGTCATGACGGAGCATTTCAACGGATTAAACTCCATTTTATTTTTGGCACTCCATTGATAGACCGCATCAATATCGCGCTGTAGAGCTAAGCAGTCGGAAAGAGTATTGATGGTCGCGTAGAGTTTCAGGTCGTCCGCATATAAAAGACATTTTGAGTGCCGCAGAACATTTGGTAAGTCATTGATCATTATCAAAAACAACAGTGGCCCCAAGACTGATCCCTGACTTACACCGGATCGCGTCTGATAGCGCGAAGATTCGTACATGCCGAGCTTGACATACTGCTGCCGATTTCGTAGGTAGTCAGCAATTAGCCGTAGAAGATTGGGGGCGAAGCCTATGAAACTAAGCTTCGCCAGCAGTGTGTCATTGTTGACCCTGTCAAACGCTTTTCGGAAGTCAAAGTAGAGTACATCCACTTGACGCCCTCTATCTAGTTGCGTAGAGATGTAGTCAACTATACATAGCAAATTAGTATTTACAGACCTCTTTGCCCTGAAGCCATGTTGTGCGTTACATAAGTATTTTTCAACTTGAACGTATATTAACTTATACAGTACGTTTTCAAATATTTTAGCTGGTGACGATAGGATGGCAATTGGTCGATATTCTTCTACTAAAAGCTTGTTCGAAGTCTTAGGTATAGGGCTTACTCTAGATACTTTCCATTGCGCAGGATAAACACCAGTTCTCAGGGCCAAATTAAAAATATGGTTCAGAGGACGAACAAAATATCTTTTCGCGTGTTTGAAAACTACTGGCGGAATACCGTCGGGCCCAATAGAGCTGCTTGGCTTTAATTTCTGAATGCCTTGGATCACATCTTTGGGTGCAAAGTCAATAATATTTATGTAGTTACTATTACACCCAGTGTCATGATTATTAATAGTTTCAACACTGAGGACTGGCGTATCGGGAAGGAATACGCTCGCGAAGAAGTCTGCAAAAGCTTCCGCTGCTGCAACTCCAGAGCATGAATTACCTTTATACGTCACATTAGGTTCAAATCCGCCCTTGGTTCGTAAACTCGATATGTGGCTCCAAAACAAACGGGGATTTATCGCGATGTTGTTCTCAATCTGCCTCATATGTGCGGCATAGGCAGACGCGACGCGGGACTTTAAGGAAGCCCTGAGCTGAGAGAACATCATGTAGTCCTGCACGGATTTGGTGCGCCTCCAGATAGAATGCAGTTTAGCTTTCAATTTAGTGTCACGAATTATGTTGGGATTAAACCAGACAGGATATCTTGGACTAAGAGATTTATTACGGCATTTTTTAGGTATGCAATCATTGAAAATGCCATAGACGGTACAATAGAGTTCATTCATTGCATTCGGGATATCATTACACTGTAATACATTATCCCACGAAACCCCAGCAAATAGGGCAAATAACTGCTCAAAATCACATTTCTTAAAATTCCAATCTTTGTCCGGGTTAACGTTACTGGGTTCCAGACGGTCCAAGCAACGAGATGAGTCAGTCACGAACTCCACATCGAGGGCCGGATGGTGCAAGTCGATCGGCACTAGGCATTCCGTGCTGCTGACGGCTACCTCACGCACCCCATCGTCCTCACGGATCAGAACTACATCTAACATGCGCCCGTAAACATTGGGCACGATGTTTTTATCTACTATCATCAGCCTATAGCAGTCCACTGCTGGACATAGGCCTCCCCTAATGAGCGCCATTGCGCCCTGTCTTCAGCTCGACGCATCCAGCCTCCACCAGCAGCCTTTCGCAGATCGTCACTCCACCTAGCCGGAGGGCGTCCTACACTACGTTTGCCGAGCCGCGGTCTCCACTCGAGAACTCGTTTACCCCAACGGTTATCAGTTCTTCGACAGATATGGCCAGCCCACTTCCA
Source organism: Cosmorhoe ocellata (assembly GCA_963675405.1). NCBI lineage: Eukaryota > Metazoa > Arthropoda > Insecta > Lepidoptera > Geometridae > Cosmorhoe > Cosmorhoe ocellata. The sequence continues at coordinate 4,499,964 of OY776273.1, forward strand.
CTTCAGCTTGCTAATTCTCTGAGCTATGTCGACAACCTTAGTTCTGTGTCGGATAGTCTCATTACGGATTCTATCCTTCAGAGAAACTCCGAGCATAGCTCGTTCCATAGCTCGCTGAGCGACTTTAAACTGGTGAACTAGCCTTACCGTGAGTGTCCACGTTTCGGCTCCGTATGTCATGACAGGTAGGACGCACTGGTTGAAAACTTTCGTTTTCAGACATTGTGGTATGGGTGACGAGAAGACTCGACGTAACTTTCCAAAAGCTGCCCAACCCAGTTGAATCCTCCTCTTAGCCTCCAGCGAGTTTATTCAAATTCAAATTCGAAAATATTTTACTATAGGTAGGTACCTACTAATAATCTATATTATTAATTGATCGAGCGAGCGAAGCGAGCGAAGATCTCAGTGGCAGCTATGCGATTTAGCGTTGTATGTATGCATATAGGTTTGTTAGAGCATAACTTAAGAACCGTACATCCAATCTGCATGAAACTTGGAGGGTTTAGAGATACTGCTAATCAAATTTACTGGGAAGCATATGAGCTTAATCGGCGAAAAAAAAACCTTATTTAAATAATTTATTGAGTGGAGTATCCAATGAAAGGTCTTTACCTGTAAATTACAAAATGGTTTTTATTTTTATTGTAGGATGAATAGTTTTTATATAAAACAAAAAATAAACATTAAGAAAACCGCGGACGTCTAAGCACGGGCAAAAGTACCTACTTAGGTAGGATAATCAAATATTTGTTTGTGATTAGGTTACGTAACATGGCACCTATACATTAGTACATAAAGTGTATCCAAAAACTTCAGGGTGTGAATACAAATGAGTATTGTGGACATCGCGCGCGAGATCTCAGCTCGGGGCGAACTTCTAGTACTATTATAAAGAGGAAAGATTTGATTGTTTGTATGTTTGAATTGAATAGGCTCCGAAACTACTGAACCGATATGAAAAATTCCTTCTCCAATGTGTTGAATGAACTTTCAGGATTAACATAGGCTATATTTTACGTAGGTACCTACTTCGCGAGCGACGCTGCGTGCAGAAGCTAGTAAAATTATAAAGAGAAAAGATTCTGTTTCTTTGTTTGCATTGAATTAGCTCCGAACATTTGAAAAATTATTTCACCAATGTTTAGAATGAACTTTCAGGATGCACCTAGGTGGTTTAAAATTATTCCCTTAAAGCTGTAACTCGAATATTCACTTAAAAAATACTAGAAGGCGCCACTAAGTCAGTAAATCAACCGGGGATCGTTTTAAAACACCTTCCCTTACATAGGCTATATTTTATGTGGGTACTTCGCGGGCGACGCCGCCGACGGAAGCTAGTAAGTATTTCATTAAAATCACAAGGATCACTTTGAAACGTCTCACATGCGGTGAATCTATGTGACAATAAGGCCGGGACTCCACCAAAGCGGAGATGTGTGCGGTGTGCTGTGTGCTGTGCGAGAAGAGATGTTTTTCAGCTCGGGGGACTCCACCAAAGCGGAGATGTGTGCGGTGTGCTGTGTGCTGTGCGAGAAGAGATGTTTTTCAGCTCGGGGGACTCCACCAAAGCGGAGATGTGTGCGGTTCTCTCGTCTCCACTGCGCGTCGTCCGCGCACAGCTCACATCTCCGCTTCCATCGCGCCATACAAATATCACACATCTCCGCACAGCGATCTCCACTGAAGCTGAGCTGAGAGGAGATTTGTCATTAGCACAATTCTATTGGTTGTTTAAAAAACATCTCCTCTTCGCTCGTCTCGTCTCCGCTTTAGTGGAGTCCTGGCCTTACAACCTAACCCAAGTACGAGAAGAACAGGCGAGAAATTCGTCTCGGTCCTAGCGCTTTTTTGAATGATCCTTCTTTTAAAAGTTTATAGTTTTTCTTGGACTGAGGATAGGACTGGAATTGGCTTCTATACCTTCTCTTCTAGCCGTCTATTTCCACTAGTTCAGTTATCCAGTTCAGTTGACTGAAATAATGAGAGCAAGTAGGTATATCAGGTGGAGTAAGGCGTTAACTGAATGGCGTCCAAGAACCGGGTATAGGTGCGTCGGTCGTCCGGTAGCGAGATGGGCTGACGACAGCATCCGTCGCGGCCGGACCTGGATGAGGCTAGCAGCAGACCGTGGACAATGGCATATGCAAAGAGAGGCCTATACTATACCCAGCAGTGGGTGAAGTCGGGCTGCGGATGATGATGATGATGAGGTACCTAAGTCGATTCAAAATGATCCCTGAGATTTTATTAATAGGTACCTACCGCTCGCCCGGGAAAATAAAAGAAATTCTAAATAAAACAACAAATCGAAAATGTAAATGTACATTATATGCACCATTTTATTTGAACATATTATTATTAGTATTAGACGGGTATTTATCGAAACGTCGGGAAAATATAAGGTAATTTAAACGCGATAAATACCCGTCTAATACTAATGATAATGTGTTCAGATCGCGTAAGTTTAAAAGTACATATTATTTGAACATGTTATTTAAAAAAATAATAACTATTACCTACATTTTTTACCAAAAACAGTACTTACGTAAACAAGTAGGTAGGTATAGACTTAATATTGTATTTTGACAGCTGGTTCCAATAACGCCATCTATCGGTTGGCAACCAATCAAGGTTGGAAATAATCTTGTGAAAATATTGTCTATGGAAATTAAAATCTAGAGGTACCTACTTGACTAAAATTATACTACGTTTCTGTTTTCTTCGATTTAATTTTGACCTTATATTTTTCCGGAATAAAATGTAGCCTATGTGTTATTCCAGACCATAATCTATAGCTGTGCCAAATTTCATTTAGATCCGTTCAGCCGTTTTAGCGTGAAAGAGTAACAAACAAACATCCAGACATCTTGACATCCATCCATCCATCAATCTATCCATACATTCTTACAAACTTTCGCGTTTATAATATTAGTAGGATTAATCAAATTCAAAAATCAAAAAAGAAATCGCATGAAAGAATCAGTGAGTTGCCTGCTTGTCTTTGCATGATTTGATGTTGCCATGCGTAGGTACAGAAAATCTCTATACTGTAGGATTATGTTAAAAATGACTAAGTAAATCTATATAATATATAATAAATCTATTCTATATATTATATAGAAATGAATTGCTGTTCGTTAGTCTCGCTAAAACTCGAGAACGGCTAAACGGATTTATCTTATATTGGTCTTGAAATGTTCGTGGAGGTCTAGGGAAGGTTTAAAAGGTAAGAAAAATTCGAATAACTGCCGGGAAAATCCTAAAAATAGCCCTTTTCTATTTCCCATACAAACGTTTTCTAAATAAGTACGAAGTCTGCCGGGTCAGTTAGTACTAAATAAACAAGTCGGCCTGAACATAAAATTATGGTATTTTCGCGTAGTATACTTGCATTACGATACCACATATAAACTACATAATTATCATGAAAATATGGTACCTACGAATAGTAGCTATACCTACCTAAATATACTACGAAATCCAACCCTGATCCAAATTATTAAATTATTAGGTACCTACCTACACTACCGATTAGGTATTATCGGCTGGTACACTTATCCCTACCAAGCTATCCCTAAGGATAAGTGCACCTTTATGTAGATCTATTTCTACCGGTAGGGATAGGCGCACAGAAAATTTCTTATTTCTACTCGGTTATCCCTACTGGTAGGGATAAGTGCACCTTTGTGTAGATCTATTTCTACCGGTAGGGATAGGCGCACAGAAAATTTCTTATTTCTACTCGGTTATCCCTACTGGTAGGGATAAGTGCACCTTTGTGTAGATCTATTTCTACCGGTAGGGATAGGCGCACAGAAAATTTATTATTTCTACTCGGTTATCCCTACTGGTAGGGATAAGTGCACCTTTGTGTAGATCTATTTCTACCGGTAGGGATAGGCGCACAGAAAATTTATTATTTCTACTCGGTTATCCCTACTGGTAGGGATAAGTGCACCTTTGTGTAGATCTATTTCTACCGGTAGGGATAGGCGCACAGAAAATTTATTATTTCTACTCGGTTATCCCTACTGGTAGGGATAAGTGTACATTTGTGTAGATCTATTTCTACCGGTAGGGATAGGCGCACAGAAAATTTATTATTTCTACTCGGTTATCCCTACTGGTAGGGATAAGTGTACATTTGTGTAGATCTATTTCTACCGGTAGGGATAGGCGCACAGAAAATTTCCTCTATTCCCTACTGCTATTTTTTAATTTTGCTATTTTATTTTTTCGTTATTCTATTACTTATTAAAGTACATTAGCACGGAATATTACCAAGAGTAAATAGATTTAATGTGTATCAAAAATTTCTGAGTAGGTATGCGAAAGACAATGTCACAATTTTGAGATTGGCAATTTATATTTTCTATGTTTATTTCAAACCTTCTTTCTAGCAACACTATTCCCACTTTTCCTTAGGCAGCGCCATCTATTAGCAGCAGCGAGAATTTTTTTTAAAGTTGATTTCGTCTATATATCTTCTTCTTCTTCTTCTTATATGTAAAAATGAATTGCTGTTCGTTAGTCTCGCTAAAACTCAAAACGGCTAAACGGATTTATCTTATCTTGGTCTTGAAAGGTTCGTGGAGGTCTAGGGAAGGTTTAAAAGTTAAGAAAAATTCGAATAACTGCCGGGAAAACCCTTAAAATAGCCCTTTTCTATTTCCCATTCAAACGTTTTCTAAATAAAATGTAGAGTCAATTTGAACTTTATTACTATTCAATAATGTTCATATTAAATTATAATCACTCACTGTTGTCTAAGCAATGTAGAAGGCGGTACGAAGTTTGCCGGGACAGCTAGTCTAAACTAATATTATAAAGAGGAAAACTTTGATTGTTTGTTTGTTTGTTTGTTTGTTTGAAATGAATAGGCTCCGAAACTACTGAACCGATTTGAAAAATTCTTTCACTGTTGGGAAGCTACACTATCAGCGGGTGACATAGGCTATAAACTAATATTATAAAGAGGAAAACTTTGATTGTTTGTTTGTTTGTTTGAAATGAATAGGCTCCGAAGCTACTGAACCGATTTGAAAAATTCTTTCACTGTTGGGAAGCTACACTATCAGCGGGTGACATAGGCTATATTATATTTTCAAAAAAATTAGGGATCCTTACTAAAACTTCAATAAAGTAAACCAAGGTGTAAAAATATTACCTAAAATATTCTTTATATCGCGTGCGCTGCGAAAACTATTGACGATAGAATAAAATAATGTACTACGACTTTGTAGAACACATCATTATTTACAAAAAGTGTCGCGATAGCATATGCCCAACTATTATAGTTATGCCACAATAAGAGTTCTTTTATTTTAAAATTTTAATTGAAAGGCTACTCTTAGAAAAATGCTCTTTATTTGTATCTTAGTATTAATCCTTATCAAAATAAATCACATCATATTCTAGACTGCTTCAATACCTTTATATAGTTTTTTGAATTACTCAATTCGGACATTCCATTCAAAAGATACTATTAAATTAAAAATGTAAGCAATAGAAAAAAGTTGCGTGAGAGCCGCGCTAGCTTATGCACTGTAGGCGTCACTGGGTGTACAGGATGTGTACAGGATGGAGTCAATGTGAAAAAATAAATAAAAAATACATTATAATAAATAAAAACTTCATTAAAATAATAATACTAAAACTTTCTATACTTACAATTTTCTTTTTTAGTAACCTGACGCAGGGTATGGTTAGACGTGTGTGTATTATAAATATTGAATTTTGAAATTTTTGTTAAATTTGAGAGCACTGGTGGTGTAGTGGTAGCACCCCTGCCTCACGATCTGAAGGTCATGGGTTCAAACCTGGTCATGCACCAATGTGTTTTTCTATTCGAACAATTTATGTGCGCAATGCCTGTGTTCTTAAACGGTGAAGGAAAACAGCGTGAAGAAACTGGCATACCCTAGAACCAAAAGTTCGAAGGTGTGTGTCATAGGTTAGTATTCTTATAAGCGGCGATGGGCTTGCATCCTGTCATGTACGAGTACCTACTCAAAGATCAAAGTAACTAGAAATCTGGGAGATATCTACCGAGCCTGGGAATTACAGTCGTGACCATTTATAGGTACATATATAAATACCCGTGCGAAGCCGGGGCGGACTACTAGTAGTTTATAATTTTCGGTAGATTATGTACTTTAGTAACTATCTATATAAATCGTTGTATTATGTACATAACGTGACCATACGTCCCGTTTTGAACGGGACCATCCCTTTTCTTGATTGTCTATCCCTTTATCCCCAAACAAAGCTCCGGGAAGCACAATTGTCCCGTTTTCCGAAACCGCGCGAAAAAGTTCTGAAGTTGATGTTGATTTTGGAGTAAAAAAATAAATGGTCTCGTTATGTACCTACCTATACCACAAATAATGGGTAACAGATTATACGACTGGTTTTCTGTTTATTTATTTATTTAAGTTCGAAAAACAAATAGCTAACACACAATGTCCTTAAAAAACATTAATAAATAGCTAGCATTAATATTATAAGTTCTTTTGTCGATTGGTGTTTAGTAGATCATCCAATGTTCTTTCTACGATGAGTTCATTGCCTTCTTCATCCACTTCTGAAATCAGAAAGTAAAAATATCAGGTCTATTAATACAAACTATTATTTAATGAGCTTAACAACACAAACTCAAATAGAAATTCGACACGTGTTTCGCTTCTCCACGAATAGTACCTACAACCCGGTCACATTATCTCGAGACCTCGCTGGAATGCGAACCTCCCGCCCCGTTCTCCTTTCACCTCCCCGCGCTCGCATCGCATCAGTACGGGTACATATCAGAGCGCCGACGCGACGTGACGTCATCGACGTCAGGTCTCGAGATAATGTGACCGGGTTGTAGTAAGATCCGAGCCTACATCGGCCTTTACAGACATTTTTTTATTTTTGACTTTTTTGTTTATATGCAATATGATATTATAAGTTTATTATCTATTCCAAAATAACGTCTGCAACGTTCGGTCCTTTATTATTACACAGTATACTTACCTCGAATCTCTCTGTCACTCAATTCCACACGCGTTGAAATTCAAATCATAAAAATTTGCAAATTTTTTGCAGACAGCCCTTTAACAACGAGTTCACACTAAAATAGGTATTGTTGATAGGTATATATTTTTTTCTATTATCCAATCAAGTGAAAAGCATCGACATACCTGTTTTTAACTGGCAACCCAGTAGTTCGTCCCGGTAAGTAATAGACAACCCAACGTCTGCACATTCTTATGTTTTATACTTTATGTTCAGTATCAAATTTTCTTTTATCTTGATGTTGAAAAATTTAATGAAAAATTCATTTTTTTTATACATATAATAAAAAATATTCTATCCAGAATTTTTTTAGGCAACCCATTTTGAATATATTTTCTAATATCCTAAATCTATACCTACTTAATATTATAAAGAGGAAAGATTTGATTGTTTTTTGTTTGTTTGCATTGAATAGTTTGTATACTCAATACCTACCATGGGTTTTTATAAACTCTGCTTTATAAATCTTTGACAGGAAATGTCAACTTACCAATTGTAGTGATAGATTTGAGGCCGGTTCTACCGTTACGAAGGGCATCAGTCAGAGCTTCTGCAACATCAAAAACCTTTACATCTCTCATATTCGGTAAGTAGGTCCTTATTACCCCCAAATGGGGCCTGTAGGTGACCAATTAGCGCTCTAGGGCAGTGATTCCCAAAGTGGTCCAGGTGGACCCCCAGGGGTCCACGGGAGACTCGACGGGGGTCTACGTTGGACGTGACAAGAATGGGGGTCCACAATCGTAAGCAGGAAATTTAAAATGCATGAAAATTAATTTGGTTTCTATAGTGAAAAACTAAATATTACGTTATAAATAAGTGTTTAATTTTATTACGACTGTTAAAACAATAATAATTATTAGTGTAATAATTTATATATTTTAATCTATATCTATATAAGAGCTTAACCTGACTGACTGACTGACTGACTGACTGATTGATCATCGCCGAGCCGAAACCGCTGAAGATAGAAAGCTGAAATTTGGAAGGTGGCTTCCTTTTATAACAAAACTACCCACTAAGGCGGGATTTTAGGAAATTCCACCTCTAAGAGGATGAAAAAGGGTGAAAACGTTAGTATGAAACTTTGTAACGCGTGGAGCGATTTTCATGAAACTTTGTTTGTGCACTGTAAATACAAAATGAATGAACACGTGTTTCAGGATTTTTGAATATAACCTTTAAAAAGGGGTAAAATGGGGTGTCAAAGTTAGTATAGGAACTTTTTAACGGGTAGTGCGATTGGTCTGAAACTTTGTTTGTGTACTGTAAATGCAAAATGAATGGATACATGTTTCAGGATTTTTCAATATAACTCTTAAAAAGGGGTCAAATGGGGAGTCAATGTTTGTATGGAATTTTTTTAACGGGTGGTGCAATTGGTTTGAAACTTTGTTTGTGTACTGTAAATGCAAAATAAATGGACACCTGTTTCAGGATTTTTCAATATAATCTTCAAAAAGGGGTCAAATGTCGGGTCAATGTTTGTATGGGAACTATTTAACGGGTGGTGCGATTGGTTTGAAACTTTGTTTGTGTACTGTAAATGCAAAATGAATAGACACGTATTTCAGTATTTTTCAATATAACCTTCAAAAAGGGGTCAAATGTGGGGTCAATGTTTGTATGGGAACTTTTTAACGGGTAGTGCGATTGGTCTGAAACTTTGTTTGTGTACTGTAAATGCAAAACGAATGGACACGTGTTTCAGGATTTTTCATTATAACCTTCATAAAGGGGTAAAATGGGGTGTCAAAGTTAGTATGGGATTTTTATGAGTTGTGTGATGTGTTTGAAACTCAGTTTAGATACTTTACGCGAACGAAGTCGCTGGCGGGACAGCTAGTATAATATATATTTACAACACAGGGAAACATACTATATTTCTTTTTACAACTCCGAATGGGACGTTTTCTAAATAAAATTTGTGGGAATTGATTGGTCCTTGTGCTGAGTCATTGTAGATTTCAAAAAAGTAAAGTTAACAACACAATAAATAAATCATAAATAATAAATAAATAATGCTGGACAATCCACACAGCATCATCTAGCCCCAAAGTAAGCTACTCAAAGCTTGTGTTATGGGTACTTGTAGTATATTTAATACATTATATACAGTACCTGGGTGACCGAGCTTTGCTCGGTTTTTTTTGGGTAAACGACGTTTTATAAAAATGAAACCTAGCTAGATCGATTTATCGCCCCCGAAACCCCCTGTTCGATCTTTGCAAGCATAACTGAGGCTAGTTGGAAAATAAACTCCATCAATTTCTTATATTCTACTGCCGTTCAGTTAGTAGTAAGATTTCGCTACCGCACGCTGCGCCGAGTGAACGTTTCGCTCCTACCTGCCGGTGTTCTTGGTGAATCTCTATTAATTGTGTGAAGAACCTTCGGGACCTCTCCTTATTACCAAATTAGGAGTGTTGCAACTTTAAGTGCTGGGACAATAACCACGCAGGCCTGCCGTGCTGCCAAGGACTTCTGCTGCCCTGGACGGTCGTGGATAAAAGGTTGGTGGAGTGTCCATATTCCCTTTAAATGTTTGCAGAGATTGAATATCTGTTCCTCACCTAATTCTTTCACATACCTCATACAGTCCATTGAAAACCTCTCCCCGAGATTGTCTAGATCGCACACCCCCTGCATACTAAATTTCATGTAAATCGCTGGAGCCGTTTCCAAGATTCCGATTATATATATATATATATATACAGTCGTGGTCAACTAATTAGGGACACTCTTTGGTTAAACCGAATTGTGAATTTATTTTTTATTTTCCAACGAGTCTAAACCATATTCCATATCTCTTACATGTAAGTATAATTAGTCATTTATGTGCCCGATTATACAAACAATAACAACTTCTTAAACATTAAACCTCTTTACAGTATAGCTGATAGATTATCGTAGTGCTATTTGTTCAAATAATGCTGGCTGGCCATTTAATTAGGGACACTGAGATATTGCGTTCTATTTTCAAAATTTGAATCTCAATACTTTTTTACTTCTTCTCTTATTGTTTCGTGGTAGTTTTGGCGGCAATCCCGATATTTATTTTAAGTTTTGAAAAATATTTTGAAGAAAAATGGGTAAAAATAAAAGTTGCGATCCAACACTACGAAAAATTATCATGAAGTTTGTTGTCGAGCATGGTTGGCCATACCGAAGGATAGCAGAACATTTAAATTGTTCAAAAACTATGGTATACAATGCAGTGCAACATGTCAGACGCAATAACACAGATTTAAATGTGCCCAGAACAAAAAGATCGAGAAAAACAACTCCGCAAGAAGATAGAATGATAGCCAGGTTAGCTAAGAAAGATCCGTTTCTAGGCTCTATTTTAATTAAACACGAAGTGTTTGGGACAGACGAAAGAGCTGGTGTCTCAGCTAGGACCGTTCGACGACGTCTGGTAGAAGCAGGGTTGTTCGGAAGAGTGGCTCGCAAAGTACCGTTGTTGAAGAAAGAACATAGAAATGCTCGTTTGGCGTTTGCACGTAAATATGGACATTGGACCTACGCCCAATGGCAACATGTATTATTCTCTGACGAGACCAAGGTTAATTTGATTTCTTCAGATGGAAGGCAATACGTACGGCGTCCAGTAAAAGCGGAAATGAATCCAAGATTCACAAAAAAGCAGGTGAAACATGGCGGTGGAAACATTAAAATGTGGGGTTCATTTTCTGGACGTGGAGTGGGACCTGTGAGGAAAGTTCAGGGTAACTTAGACCAACATCAATACAAGGCAATATTGGAGGAAACGATGCTTCCCTATGCTGAGGAGCATCTCCCTATTATATGGACGTTTCAGCATGATAACGACCCAAAACATACCGCCCGTTCAGTCAAGTCGTTTCTTACCAGTCAGTCAGTATCGGTGCTAGATTGGCCAGCAAATAGCCCGGACCTTAACCCAATCGAGCACCTTTGGCACGAAATCAAGAAAAAAGTAGCCACTTATCGTACCACAACTTTAGATGAACTTAATGAAGCTTTTTGTGAGGCATGGGCAAACATTCCTGTCGAAACATGCCAGAAACTGATAATGTCTATGCCACATCGGTGTCAAGCGGTAATTACTAACAAAGGTTTTGCTACTGGGTACTGATTTTACACGTAATAAAATGGAGCTGTTAAAGATATTATAATACTGCAGATTATTAGTTTTGTTTAACTCTATTTTTCATTATAGTTTACTGTCCTTAATTAAATGTCCAGCTACAGAATTATACCTTAAAATTGAATACATGTTCAACCTTTGATATTAAATACTTTTTTCTATTTATTTATTCTTTTATTTACAGCCATTTAAAGCATAATAATCGGACCAAATTATGCAAATAATAGTTACTGAGAAATCAATAGGGTTTTATATTTGTATGTACATAACCGGTTATTGTTCTTCACTATCTTGCATGTCCCTAATTAGTTGACCACGACTGTATATACAAGAATTGCTCGTTTAAAGGTATAAGATGGATAGATATTTTTTTTATTATACATAGAAAACCCAGAGCAACGGAACAAATTTCTGCAGATGAATGACAATGAATTAAAATTTAATTGAAAATTTGTTTAGTCTACCTACTTTAGTATCAAATGATTGAGCTGCCGCGAGCGGAAGCTAATCTATATTTATAAAAGAGCTTAACCTGACTGACTGACTGACTGACTGACTGATTGATCATCGCCGAGCCGAAACCGCTGAAGATAGAAAGCTGAAATTTGGAAAGTGGCTTTCTTTTATAACAAAACCACCCACTAAGGCGGGATTTTTGGAAATTCCACCTCTAAGAGGGTGAAAAAGGGTGAAAACGTTAGTATGAAACTTTGTAACGCGTGGAGCGATTTTCATGAAACTTTGTTAGTGCACTGTAAATACAAAATGAATGAACACGTGTTTCAGGATTTTTAAATATAACCTTTAAAAAGGGGTAAAATGGGGTGTCAAAGTTAGTATAGGAACTTTTTAACGGGTAGTGCGATTGGTCTGAAACTTTGTTTGTGTACTGTAAATGCAAAATAAATGGATACCTGTTTCAGGATTTTTCAATATAACTCTTAAAAAGGGGTCAAATGGGGAGTCAATGTTTGTATGGAATTTTATTAACGGGTGGTGCAATTGGTTTGAAACTTTGTTTGTGTACTGTAAATGCAAAATAAATGGACACCTGTTTCAGGATTTTTCAATATAATCTTCAAAAAGGGGTCAAATGTCGGGTCAATGTTTGTATGGGAACTATTTAACGGGTGGTGCGATTGGTTTGAAACTTTGTTTGTGTACTGTAAATGCAAAATGAATAGACACGTATTTCAGTATTTTTCAATATAACCTTCAAAAAAGGGTCAAATGTGGGGTCAATGTTTGTATGGGAACTTTTTAACGGGTAGTGCAATTGGTCTGAAACTTTGTTTGTGTACTGTAAATGCAAAACGAATGGACACGTATTTCAGGATTTTTTATTATAACCTTCATAAAGGGGTAAAATGGGGTGTCAAAGTTAGTATGGGATTTTTATGAGTTGTGTGATGTGTTTGAAACTCAGTTTAGATACTTTACGCGAACGAAGTCGCTGGCGGGACAGCTAGTATGCTATATGTTGATTGTGCTCAATGTGATACCCAAATGAAAAAAATGTACCTAGTGAATATAGTATACACCGTGAAATTTTAATGGTTGTTTTCCCGCGTCAGAACAACTTGCCATAACGAGTATTTTCGAAATCATAGAGTAAAAGTAAAAAAATAAAGATGTTTTTGTTTTAAAATAATTTAAAAATATTCATAAACTCGAAAATGTGAGGAACATTAGTAACATTAGACGTAACTTGTAGGTACTACCTATTCGAATCGCACGCGCCGCCAGCCGCCTTCGCGTAGGTATCGGGATGAATTACTATTGGTTCGTGGTCGCTTTCGAATTAAATTTTCAAATATTTTTTTTTTGTTTCTAATATTTAATTTGTTTATACAACGATTGTATTACCAAGACCAAACCATTTCGCTGCGGGAAAACAACCATTAAAATTTCACGGTGTATAAAATAAACAATGCTGGACAGTCCACACAGCAGTATCTAGCCCCAAAGTAAGCTACTCAAAGCTTGTGTTATGGGTACTAGATAACTGATATATTTAATACATTATATACATAGATAGATATATTTTTATTATACATAGAAAACACCCAGACCAACGGAACAAATTTCCGCAGATCGTACACAAATTTGTTCCGAGGCGGGACTAGAACCCGCAAAAAGGTCGATAACCCGTCGTCTAAAGGTATATAAATATAAAATAAGGATAGGATAATATTATAGTGGTGGGCCACAAATATTTACTCACATTTTGTAAATATTATTAGCTACCATTAGGTACCTATATTGGTGCTCGGGTTGTGTTAGCTAGCTGGAAATAACAACTTACTATTAGTGAGTCCTTCAATATTATTTTACAACACCAAGTCTCTGGGCTGTTTCTAGAATGTCTCCTACACTAACTTGCAAAACGCATGGTGTGTTGCTTACGACGCTTATTGTAAGTATTCACTTTCCTAATATACTAAACTTGTAGAAAGCATAACTAATTTCTTGCAATAAACGATGTTCTAAGAGAATTATTTTCAAATCTAATCTAATCAGATTGGGTCAAACTGTACATATGTAGAACCAGTTTTTTTCAGTAATTTAATATGACTTGGAAGCATTTGGAGCTAACACTCACAGTTATTTGCCATGATTTGGAGTAGGTAAGAGGCATATTGATCTATGTGGGCTACTTGGCACCTTTGTTTTTTAATTTTTCGCGCAAGCATAAGGAACTATCTGCACATGGGGCCTCATCGTTAGCGGTATTTGGCTCTAAGTGGTACCACTTTTAGGAAAATGTTAAATTATATAAGTATTATCAATTTGTAGCTATAATGATTTGTGAATATACAAAATGTAGCCAGATAATGCAACTGCACAATGGAATTATAACAAATTGTATAATGCTAATATACTCAAAGATATTAAGAGATGTAATTTAAAAACACGTTTTTCGGCTCTCCTGAAAAGTAGCAAAAATCACTTTGACCCTTATGCTTCTTTAGGCACAGGGATTATCATCTTCGAAGGTGAAGCCGCCAGAATCCATAACCATCCAGGCCCGAACTAGGAGCTTCTCCACCAGCACCTACCGGGGATGTAACGGAGTCGGAGTCGGAGTCGGAGTCGGAGTCGGAGTCGGAGTCGGAGTCGGAGTCGGAGTCGGAGTCGGAGTCGGAGTCGGAGTCGGAGTCGGAGTCGGAGTCGGAGTCGGAGTCGGAGTCGGAGTCGGAGTCGGAGTCGGAGTCGGAGTCGGAGTCGGAGTCGGAGTCGGAGTCGGAGTCGGAGTCGGAGTCGGAGTCGGAGTCGGAGTCGGAGTCAGAGTCGGAGTCGGAGGTAATAAACGCCAAAAGCGAAATATTTGTTTCAGCATATTGGATAACGTCGATTGTTTGACTTCGAGCCGGCCATTTGTACTTAGCGGTTTAGTCTCTCACTTTCGTTATTGATCGCAAGTCGCAACAAACAATTTTGGTTATCTTGTAAAATATTAGTTAATTTTAAATGGCGATGGGCTTGCAACCTGTCACGTACGGAATACTAACAACTGTGCAAAATGTGGGCATGTACCAAATGTCATGTTTGGAGTTGCCTCTGACTACCCGAGATATCTACCGAGCCTGGGGATTACAGTCGTGATCATATTTTTTTTTTTTTTTTTTTTTTAAATGTACTACCCTTCGTTAAGTAACTTATTATCAACCAATCTTTTATTGCTCCATCTTCATGCTATCAGCTTGAAAGGCGAGCTTTAATCAAGGTTAAAAAGTTTTTAAAATAACCGTAAATTATCAAATTGAGTAGAATCGTCCAGATATGTGTTGCTTGTGTTCAATGTGATACCGAAATAAAGAACTGGAATAAATTGAGGAACAATGTACCTAAATTTCATCTACAGCAAACTCTAACGAATCAGACTCAAAGAAACACTTCAAATATTAATTATTAATTAACGTCCAATTTTTAGTAATCATAGGAATATTAATGCAGTGAGACCACTTACCAGAGGTTTGCGGCATAGGAGAGGCAAATGCGTGCACTACCAACTGTGGAAAAAGTTCCCATATTTATCGACGGAGCAAGCGAAATGAGCCCAAACCTTACGTGAACTGTAGTGCGATTACGGAACTCTGATACAATTAATACTTGTCAAAACTGGCTCAAACTGATTGTTAAAACACTCTTATGTAATACCAAATCACTTGATTACAATCAAAATGGATTGACATTGATTGTAATTAGAGATCCATAATCGCCCCACTGATCTACCAGACCAATTGTGTGATTCAGTGTCGTCTAAGCATGAGGATGAATCGGTTGGAGTGATGAGTTATTGTGATAACTTGTGTAATTCAGTGACTAGGTACGAGGGTTAATCGGATGGAGTGATGAGTTATAGTGATAACTTGTGTAATTCAGTGACTAGGTATGAGGGTTAATCGGATGGAGTGATGAGTTATAGTGATAACTTGTGTAATTCAGTGACTAGGTATGAGGGTTAATCGGATGGAGTGATGAGTTATAGTGATAACTTGTGTAATTCAGTGACTAGGTATGAGGGTTAATCGGTTGATGAGATGAGTTATAGTGATAACTTGTGTAATTCAGTGACTAGGTACGAGGGTTAATCGGATGGAGTGATGAGTTATAGTGATAACTTGTGTAATTCAGTGACTAGGTACGAGGGTTAATCGGATGGAGTGATGAGTTATAGTGATAACTTGTGTAATTCAGTGACTAGGTATGAGGATTAATCGGATGGAGTGATGAGTTATAGTGATAACTTGTGTAATTCAGTGACTAGGTATGAGGGTTAATCGGATGGAGTGATGAGTTATAGTGATAACTTGTGTAATTCAGTGACTAGGTATGAGGGTTAATCGGATGGAGTGATGAGTTATAGTGATAACTTGTGTAATTCAGTGACTAGGTATGAGGGTTAATCGGATGGAGTGATGAGTTATAGTGATAACTTGTGTAATTCAGTGACTAGGTATGAGGGTTAATCGGTTGATGAGATGAGTTATAGTGATAACTTGTGTAATTCAGTGACTAGGTACGAGGGTTAATCGGATGGAGTGATGAGTTATAGTGATAACTTGTGTAATTCAGTGACTAGGTATGAGGTGATGAGTTAATAGTGGTAACTTTTGTGATTCAATGTTGACTAGGTATTAGGGTGAATCGAATCGTGCGCCCACTGCCCCACTAAAGTCATCGAAATAGGTATATAGATACACAATTATGAAAATTTCGATTATTAAGAATGTTTATAAACTTACGAGTGCGCAGATGGCTACAGTGAATATAGTGATCTTCATTGTGCTTTAGTATTCGGACAGACAGGAACTGATTAGAAGTCGGTACTTCTTACGCTTTTATACTATTTTAACTGCGTGATAGGTAGGTAATTGTAATCCTTTGTTCTGTTTAAATTATTCTGTGTGGTACTTATTCGTAAGAAGGAAGTCACTTGTATTTACAAACAAACACAGCTGCAAAATTCAAAATTTGGAGTCAAATTTACCTATAAGTACACTAAAATAAATAAATTATTATCTATACCTATATAACCTGACTGACTGACTGATTGATCATCGCCGAGCCGAAACCGCTGAAGATAGAAAGCTGAAATTTGGAAGGTGGCTTCCTTTTATAACAAAACCACCCACTTAGGCGGGATTTTTGGAAATTCTACCTCTAAGGGGGTGAAAAAGGGTGAAAACGTGAGTATGAAACTTTTTAACGCGTGGAGCGATTTTCATGAAACTTTGTTTGTGCACTGTAAATACAAAATGAATGAATACGTGTTTCAGGATTTTTCAATATAATTTCCAAAAAGGGGTAAAATGGGGTGCCAAAGTAGTATGGGATTTTTATGAGTTGCGTGAGGTGTTTAAAACTCAGTTTAGATATTTTATGTGAACGAAGTCGCGGGCGAGACAGCTAGTTATTATATATAGGTACTAATATTATAAGTGGGAAAGTTTTGTATATCTGTATTTTTGTTTGTAACAATTAATCTCAAAAACTACTGGACCGATTTGAAAAATTCTCTTACCAATGTGTAGAATGAACTTTCAATTGAAATTGAAATTGAAAAATATTTATTCAGTACAATCACAAGGATCACTTTGAAACGTCTTACATGCCCTAGCATGTAAGACGCATGAATCTATGTGCCAATTCCAACCTAACCCAAGTACGAGAAGAACAGGCAAGAAACTCGTCTCGGTCCTAGCGCTTTTTTGTATGATCCTTCTTACAAAAAAATGTAATCAAGATTATCTCATAATAATAACATAAAAACAAAAGACAAAACAAAACATAAATACATAACCTTTAACTGGTGACGTGGTATTTGTGTAACGTTAGTGGTGACCTTAGGCCTGACAGGCCTCGGATTATCATAAGTTTAATTTGCGATGTACATTAATTAATGACTTAAGCCTACTTATTTGTGTTAATATGAATATTGAGGTATTAAATAAAACGATTTTGTGTACTCTAATTATAATTTTTATTTAAGAACAGACATATCAAAGTTAGCTCTCGTATTATCACAAAAAAACGACATGAGATCAATATTTGGTCATAAAATACAAAAATCAACATTCTTATTAATAATAACATTTTTAAATCTTAGTATAAACTTCAATCTATATCTATATAAGAGCTTAACCTGACTGACTGACTGACTGACTGACTGATTTATCATCGCCCAGCCGAAACCGCTGAAGCTAGAAAGCTGAAATTTGAAAGGTGGGTTCCTTTTATAACAAAACCACCCACTAAGACGGGATTTTTGGAAATTCCACCTCTAAGAGGGGGAAAAAGGGTGAAAACGTTAGTATGAAACTTTTTAACGCGTGGAACGATTTTCATGAAACTTTGTTTGTGCACTGTAAATGCAAAATTAATGAACACGTGTTTCAGGATTTTTCAATATAACTATCAAAAAGGGGTCAAATGTGGTGTCAATTTTTGTATGGGAACTTTTTAACGGGTAATGCGATTGTTCTGAAACTTTGTTTGTGTACTGTAAATGCAAAATAAATGAACACGTGTTTCAGGATTTTTCAATATAACCTTCAAAAAGGGGTCAAATGTGTGGTCAATGTTTGTACGTGAACTTTTTAACGGGTAGTGCGATTGGCTTGAAACTTTGTTTGTGTACTGTAAATGCAAAATGAATGAACATGTGTTTCAGGATTTTTCAAAATAACCTTCAAATGGGGTCAAATGTGGGGTCAATGTTTGTATGTGAACTTTTTAACGGGTGGAGCGATTGGTCTGAAACTTTGTTTATGTACTGTAAATACAAAATGAACGGACACGTGTTTCAGGATATTTCAATATAACCTTCAAAAAGGGGTCAAATGTGGGGTCAATGTTTGTATGGGATCTTTTTAACCTGGTGCGATTGGTCTGAAACTTTGTTTCGTGTTTCAGGATTTTTCAATATAACCTTAAAACAAGGGGGTCAAATGGTCAATGGGGGGTCAATGTTTGTATAGGAACTTTTCAACGGGTGGTGCGATTGGTCTGAAACTTAATTTCGTTATTTAGGATTTTTCAATATAACTCTAAAAAGGGGGTCAAAAGGGGGGGGTCAATGTTTGTATGGGATTTTTTAACGGGTGGTGCGATTGGTCTGAAACTTAATTTCATGTTAAAGGATTTTTCAATATAACTCTAAAAAAGGGGGTCAATGTTTAAAAGGGAATTTTTTAACGGGTGGTGCGATTGGCCTGAAACTTTGTGTTCTGTTTCAGGATTTTTCAATATAACTGTAAAAAAGGGGTCAATGTTTGTATGGGATATTTTTTGACGGGTGGTGCGATTGGTCTGAAACTTTGTGTACTGTAAATACAAAATGAATGAACAAAGTGTTTCAGGATTTTTCAATATGACCTTCAAAAAGGGGTCAAATGTGGGGTCAATGTTTGTATGGGAACTTTTTAACGGGTGGTGCGATTGCCTTGAAACTTTGTTTGTGTACTGTAAATGCAAAATGAATGAACACATTTTTCAGGATTTTTCAAAATAACCTTCAAAATGGGGTCAAATGTGTGGTCAATGTTTGTATGTGAACTTTTGAACAGGTGGTGCGTTGGTCTGAAACTTTATTTGTGTACTGTAAATACAAAATGAACGGACACTTGCTCCTTTATAGTGTTACTAGTTTCCGCCCGCGGCTTCGCCAGCGTGGTAGGTACCTTGAAAAACTAAAACAAAGCTATCCCACGGGAACCATTCATTTTTCCGGGATAAAAAGTAGCCTATGTGCTATTCCAGACTATAATCTATATCTGTGCCAAATTTCATCCCGATACGTTCAGCCGTTTCAGCGTGAAAAACTAGCAAACATACATCCAGACATCCTTACAAACTTTCGCGTTTATAATTATATTAGTAGGATTATAAGGCAGGCAGGCAGGCAGCGCCATCTATTATCAGCAGCGAGAACATTTTTTAAGCTGATTTCGTAGGAATTTTCGGTAGGTTATGTACTTTAGTAACTATCTATTTATATCGATGTATTATGTAGGTATACATAACGTGACCATACGTCCCGTTTTGAACGGGACCATCCCTTTTCTTGATTTTCTATCCCGTAATCCCCAAAAAAAGCTCCGGGAAGCACAATAGTCCCGTTTTCCGAAATAGCGCGAAAAAGTTCAGAAGGTGATGTTGATTTTGGAGTAAAAAAATAAATGGTCTCGTTATGTAGGTACCTACCTACCTATACAACACAAATACCTAATGAGTAACGTTATCAGATTATACGACTGGTTTTGTTTATTTATTTATTTAAGTTCGGAAAACCAATAGCTAACACACAATGTCCTTAAAAATAAAAAAAATATAAAAGGATAAGTCCTGACTGATATGAATAGGTTGTCGACATAGCTCAGAGAATTAGCAAGCTGAAGTGGCAGTGGGCTGGCCATATCTGTCGAAGAACCGATAACCGTTGGGGTAAACGAGTTCTCGAGTGGAGACCGCGGCTCGGCAAACGTAGTGTAGGACGCCCTCCGGCTAGGTGGAGTGACGATCTGCGAAAGGCTGCTGGTGGAGGCTGGATGCGTCGAGCTGAAGACAGGGCGCAATGGCGCTCATTAGGGGAGGCCTATGTCCAGCAGTGGACTGCTATAGGCTGATGATGATGATGATGATGATGATATGAATAGATACAACGCACAGCCCAAACCGCTGGTCGTACAGATGGTACAGACTTGAGATTTGGAGGGTATGTGCGTCTTGGTATGTAGGCGAGCAATAAGACGGGATTTTTGGAAATTCCACTTTTAAGGGGGTGAAAAGAGCTAAAAACGGTTGTATGAAACTTTTTAACGCGCTGTACGATTAGAGGTAAAATTAATGTTTATATGGGAAATTTTTAAGTGGGTGTACGATTGGTCTGATTCTTAGTTTGGATACTTTGAATACGAAATAATTTAAAACGTATATCTTGATTTTTCAAAATAACCCTCCGAGAAGGGTTAAATGGGGTGTAAAAGTTTTTTCGACGAGAGGTGTTTTTTGTTTGAAACTCGGTTGAAATACTAAATAGGCAAAATAAATCGACACAAATTCAAGGGTTTACGAAAATAACCCTCCCCTCACAAAGGGAAAAAAGGGGTGTCAAAGTTAGTTTTTTTGACGAGAGGTGTGTTTTGTTTGAAACTCGGTTGAAATACTTAATAGGCAAAATAAATCGACACAAATTCAAGGGTTTACGAAAATAACCCTCACAAAGGGAAAAAAGAGGTGTCAAAGTTAGTTTTTTTGACGAGAGGTGTGACTATCTAAACTATCTATACTTATAATGTTATAAAGAGGAAAGATTTGATTGTTTGTTTGTTTGCATTGAATAGACTCTGAAACTACTGGATCGAAATCAAAAATGTTTTCACCAATGTGTAGAATGAACTTTCAGGATGAACATAGGTTATATTTTATGTAGGTACTTCGCGGGCGACGCCGCGAGCGGAAGCTAGTAAAAAAATAAATATGATGACGACTGTAATCCCCAGGCTCGGTAGATATCTCCTCAATCTTTAGTTACTTAGATCTTTGAGGATATCTAAAGAGGGTCTGAGCCAAGTCCAAACATGACATTTGGTACATGCCCACATTTTGCACAGTAGTTAGTATTCCGTACGTGACAGGTTGCAAGCCCATCGCCGCTTATAATACCTAATAGGTACTAACCTATGGCACATACCTTCGAATTTTTGGTTCTAGGGTATGCCGGTTTCCTCACGATGTTTACCTTCACCGTTTAAGAGCATTGGCATTGCGCACATACATTTTTCGAGTGGAAAAACTCATTAGTGCCATACTATCGGATGCGGCTGATAAGTCGCGGCTTATGGACGAGTCCGAGAGGTATCTAGACAATGAAATTTCACTGAGCCTTGCACACTTTCGGACGAAGTCGTAAGTCGTGCCCTTGGCTGACCTTGAGCGTTCAGACGTCCGACAACAATCTGGCATCGTCCGCGGACGGTGCTGCCAGCAGTGTTGGATTCAGACCCTTGAAAAATTATTGTCTATGGAACTTAAAATAATACTACTCGACACTCACACTTTCACTACTCGACATGTTTCTTCGTCTACAGCAGTGCTTCCAGCCAATAGATAGATGTTGGTTGGATGAACTTACAGAAATATGAATAATTTAGTAATATTTTCGATTTTTGCTTGGTAATAAAAGTAACCTTCTGGCAACACTGGCCTACATAGTTGTCTATGGAATGAGCGTGGCCAGAATCGTCCGAAGACACCTTGCACACTATCAGCCGCATCCATCAGCCGCGGCTGATGGACGAGTCCGACCGTATGTTTAGCCCTTTAAATTTATTAACGGCCGCCACTTGAGCCCAGTGGACCGTCTAATACGTTGTTTCCCGTATCTTCTACGACTTCACCGACACCATTACCGAGTTCTGAAATGAGAAAGTAAAAATATCAGATCTATTAATACAAACTATTATCTAATGAGCTTAACAACACAAACTCAAATAGAAATTCGACACGTGTTTCGCTTCTCCACGAATACTAGGTATACCAATAGTGATAGGCCACACACAAGTACTTACTCACATTTTGTGAATATTATTAGCTACCGATAGGTATATGATTCTCGGGTTTGTGTTAGCTAGCTGGAAATAACAACTCACTATCAGTGAGGGAGGTTGGTCTATTAGCTCCCACGGGATTGTAGGCTGCGGATGCGGCACTCGCGCTTTGGCTAGAACTTGGTGGGAAGCCGCTGTATTCATAACGACCCGCGCCCGAGCTAGGCGCTTCTCCATCAGCACCTACCGGGGATGTAACGGAGGTGGTTATATAGAGTCGGAGTCGGAGTCGGAGTCGGAGTCGGAGTCGGAGTCGGAGTCGGAGTCGGAGTCGGAGTCGGAGTCGGAGTCGGAGTCGGAGTCGGAGTCGGAGTCGGAGTCGGAGTCGGAGTCGGAGTCGGAGTCGGAGTCGGAGTCGGAGTCGGAGTCGGAGTCGGAGTCGGAGTCGGAGTCGGAGTCGGAGTCGGAGTCGGAGTCGGAGTCGGAGTCGGAGTCGGAGTCGGAGTCGGAGTCGGAGTCGGAGTCGGAGTCGGAGTCGGAGTCGGAGGTGTAATAAACGCCAAAAGTGAAATATTTCTTGTTTATGCATAATGGATAACGTGGATTGTCTGACTTCGAGCCGGCCATTTCTACTTAGCGGTTTAGTCTCTCACTTTCGTTATTGATCGCAAGTCGCAACAAAGAGTTTTGGTTATCTTGTAAAATATTAGTTAATTTTAAATGTACCTACCCTTCGTGAAGTAACTTATTATCAACCAATCTATTATTGCTCCATCTTCATGCTATCAGCTTGAAAGACGAGCTTTAATCAAGGTTAAAAAGTTTTTAAAATAACCGTAAATTATCAAATTGAGTAGATTCGTCCAGATATGTGTTGCTTGTGTTCAATGTGATACCGGAATAAACAAATGGGCCACGCACTAACTGGAATGAATTGAGGAACAATGTAGGTATAGTTGGCTCAACGAATCTAGGCATTCGTGAAGTTAGCCGCAAGAGCTGCGCAGTATCATTTTTCGGCTTATTCCCAAAGTACCTACTCCACGTTTTAGTTTCAAAGTACTCCAAGAAATATTCTCAAACTACTCCACGAATAAAATATTGTTTTTTTAGTTTAATTCGACTCCACCCTACTGGTGTCCAAAAATAATTATCTCATACATTCGTTCTCAAACTACTCCAAACATTTAAGATTAGTCTTTAGCATACTGATTTATTTCGCATTTTACTCCACAAGGTAACTGACGTACAGTCAGCTTAAGAAATACACATTTTATTAGTACAATAAACATATTTTTCTTCTCTTATTATAACGATAACCGCCTTTATCGTCATAAAATGCGTAGTCCCTTGCTTGAGTGACGCTATAGGTACATACTACATAGTTTACATTGTATGCCCTACGTAAACTCAAATTAATGAAGATTTAAAATAAAATACAGTAACTGATTAAAAAATATATATATTAATATAAATCAACATAGGTACACATTTTCAAAAATCAACCTAAAAAAAAGCCTACTTAATTATGAGAAACCAACATTCAGAAGTTTACAATATATTGATAAAAAACTAACAAAACAAAAATCATGACGTGATAACAGAAGGGTGTTTTTTTAGAAGCTTAGAAACTTTAAATTGAAATAAAAAAAAAAACGCTATAAATAAAGCCAACTGGATGTTTATATTAATAACGTTTTTCTCTGTTTTATTTCAGTTTAAAGTTCTTCGCCTCTAAAAAACACCCGTTATGTATTAACTTACTTATTTGTAAAAAATAGTCATATCTAGTTTGGCTACGAGGAATAACATTTCCTCATGGCCGAACTCATGTCAAAATAGGCAAAGTATACTCGCCACCGCAGAGAGAATACTTATTGAAAAAGGACGATTTCGTTTTAAATTGACAACTTTTGCACAATCAAATCAGCATTGAACAGTTCTTGGAAAAGCTCAGATAATTTTTTATACATTACATTTTTTTATTATTTTTCGCCTAATTTGTTTTTTGTTTCGTACATAGTATCTATCTTTTTGGCAATAGCAATTATGCACTATGTGTGAATTGTGATTTGGATTTTTTTAAAAGACCAGGACATCAGAAACGTTGCACAGGTTTTTTTTTACTTGCTTATATCATACTTCTGCGATACTTTTGATGTCCTGGTACTTACTTCAAAACATTTTATCCGTAGTCGTCATGACGGACAAATCATGTTTTCGAAATAATGTTGCAAAAAAGGCTTTGCTAAATTATCTAAAAGACATAATTAATTCATCCTTCATGACAAATGGATAAATAATAATGTTTTAAGTACCAGGACATCATAAGTATTGCAGAGGTATTTTCATTTTGTAGATAACTGTACTTGCTTTTCCTATTTTGACACGAGTTCGGCTATGAAGAAATGTTATTCCTCGTAGCCAAACTAGTAAGGCGAAATAGTTTGGCCACGAGGAACAACCCCTTAAAATATATTCAGAAATTAAATAATTTGTAATTTGGTAATTGCTTGTAACATAAACTTACGTGGGTGCAACAAAACTCATCTCTTTTGCTACCGTTTTTTTCTGAATAATAATGCGTTAAAAGTATGTAAGTGATATTGAAGTGAAGTAGGTACTTACAATTTATTCCATTTGCCGCAGAAGTCAACGTCCTAAATAATTTGAAGAAAACTTTTGCCAGTATAGGTACCTAATTTTGTTACAGAAATACTGTGACAGACTGTACTTCTTCATCTCATGGAGTAGAATGAAACATTATTTTGTTTCGATGTTTTGAATGGAGTAGTCTTAAAACTTAAACGCACTATTTTTATTTTACCTTTTTTTAATAATAATTCCTTGGAGTAGATTGGGAACTAATGTTCGAGATTCTTATCTTTTTTGAACAAAAGAATGGATTACTTTGGGAATAAGCCCATTTTTCGGGAGCAATTGGAGGTATGAGGAGGAGAGGAAGGAACTGTACATGCGCAAACTCGCACCTGTGGCTAACTTCACGAATGCCTAGATCCATTGGATAACCTATACCTACAAATTCATCTACACCAAACTCAAACGACTCCGACTCAAAGGAACACTTAAAATATTTATTAATTAACGTCCACATTATAATAATCATAGGAAGATTAATGCAGTGAGACTACTTACCATAGGTTTGAGGTACAGGAGAAGCCAATGTGTGCACTACCAACTGTTGACAAAAAAATATTCTTATTCTTATTCTGTAATTAGAGATCCATAATCGCCCACTGATCTACGTGACCAATTGTGTGATTCAATGTCGACTAGGTATGACGGTGATACGGATGATGTGGTGAGTAATAGTGATAACTTGTGTGATTCAGTGTCGACTATGTGTTAGGGTGAATCGGTTGATGTGATGAGTAAATAATGGTAACTTTTGTGATTCAATGTTGACTAGGTATTAGGGTGAATCGGATAGTGGGCCCACTACCCCACTTAAATCGTTGAAATAGGTAGGTAGATAGGTACACAATTATCAAACTTACGATTATTAAGAATGTTTATAAACTTACGAGTGCGCAGACGGCTACAGTGAATATAGTGACCTTCATTGTGCTTTAGTATTCGGACAGACAGGAACTGATGTAAAGACGGAACTTCTTACGCTTTTATACTATTTTGACTGTGAGTTAGGTAGGTAATTGTAATCCTTTGTTCTGTTTAAATTATTCTGTGTGGTACTTATACGTAAGAAGGAAGACACTTGTATTTACAAACAAACACAGCTGCAAAATTCAAAATTTGGAGACAAATTTACTTATAAGTACACTAAAATAAATAAATTATTATCTATACCTATATAAGAGCTCAACCTGACTGACTGACTGATTGATCATCGCCGAGCCGAAACCGCTGAAGGTAGAAAGCTGAAATTTGGAAGGTGGCTTTCTTTTATAACAAAACCACCCACTAAGGCGGGATTTTTGGAAATTCTACCTCTAAGGGTGAAAACGTGAGTATGAAACTTTTTAACGCGTGGAGCGATTTTCATGAAACTTTGTTTGTACACTGTAAATACAAAATAAATGAACACGTGTTTCAGGATTTTTCAATATAATCTCCAAAAAGGGATAAAATGGGGTGCCAAATGGATGGACTGTGTGAAAGATGACATGGCTAAGAAAGGAGTGAGTACTGAGATGAATGACAGAGGGAGATGGAAGATCATATGTTGTGCCGACCACATAACGTGGGAAAAGGACAGGAAGATGATGATGATGTTTAGATACACCTGACCTATAAAACTTGGTAGTGTCACCGGCGTCTGCGGACGCGTCTCTTTGACAGTGATCTGGATTAGTTGAGATATCTATAGATCGTTTTCAACGATGCCCTCAAACAGCTCGACAGTGTATTGTTATTTTAGGTATCTTTTTATTTTAACATTTTCGTTGTAAGTACTTCATCATCATCATCATCAGCCTATAGCAGTCCACTGCTGGACATAGGCCTCCCCTAATGAGCGCCATTGCGCCCTGTCTTCAGCTCGACGCATCCAGCCTCCACCAGCAGCCTTTCGCAGATCGTCACTCCACCTAGCCGGAGGGCGTCCTACACTACGTTTGCCGAGCCGCGGTCTCCACTCGAGAACTCGTTTACCCCAACGGTTATCGGTTCTTCGACAGATATGGCCAGCACACTGCCACTTCAGCTTGCTAATTCTCTGAGTAAGTACTTACCTAAAAATAAATAAGTACCTGTTACCAAAATTTTTTTAGCAAAAACAAAAATAGACATAGATAACTCGTAATACACTGCATATTATGTCTGTTTTTACAGCTACATAATACAAATAACGCCATCTATCGTAGTTGTATAATTGTTAGGAACACTGCCGTTATTATACCGAGAGTACCTAATAAATAAATTAAATGTACCTACCTACATATCAAAAATTTCCTAAGATACAAAACCATACAATTTTAAGATTGATAATTGATATTTTCTATGTTTTATTTAAAAGATTCTTTTTCTAATTTTCTTCTGGGAGCGCCATCTATTATCAGAAGCGTGAACATTTTGACAGTTTTGTTTGTAGGTTATGTTTTGGGTAGTAGTAGTAGGTACTTATTACATAATATAATAGTTACTACGTTATCAAATAATACGACTGATTTGCTGTTCATTTATTTATTTATTTATTTAAGTTCAGAATACCTATAGCTAATACACAATGCCCTTAAAAGAACATGAATAGAAATAGCTAGCCAAATTATACATATTATGTCTGTGTTTGCCGTTTGGAGTTTAATTTATTAATGGCCGTCCCTAGCTCAGTATACCGCCCACTAAACCAGTAATGGCCTCTGAAATGAGAAAGTAAGAATATGAGATTCATCTACACAATATTAATTACCTATACATAATAACGAAATTTGGAAGGTGGCTTCCTTTTATAGGTAACAAAACCACCCACTAAGGCGGAATTTTTGGAAATTCCACCCATAACAGGATGAAAAAGGATGAAAACGTTCGTGTAAACATTTAACGCGTGGAGCAATTTCTATGGAACTTTGTTTGTGTACTGTAAATGCAAAATAAATGGACTATATCTTCAAAAAGGGGTCAAATGGGGGGTCAATGTTTATATGAGAACTTTTTAACGGGTGATGCGATTGGTCTGAATTTTGGTTTGAATACTGTAAATGCAAAATATATATACGTTTTCCTGGATATTTCAAAATAACCCTCCAAAAATGGTTATTTAATATGGGGTGTCACAGTTAGTATGGGACTTTTTATGAGTTGTGTGATTTGTTTGAAACTCTGTTTGGATACTATAAGTGAGTCGTTCACTTATAGTATCTAAAATAAAAAGTTACTAAATAATTATTAGTTCCATGGCGTAGGTACGAAGCTAGAATAGGTAGGTAAAAAAATTTTGGTTTTTAGAATTATTTCCTTTTCATGTTTGTTCTAGGTACCACGACATACCATGACATATGTACCCTACTAGTATTCTCACGATATTTTTCTTCACTGGTATAAGACACACACACAACCAGATTCGAACCCGCAATCTTTAGATCGGAATGCAGCTAGTAGTATAAGTATTACGTGGTATTACTGACAGTAATCATAATATGCTTGTGTTGTGTTAGCTGAGTGATTTAGCTGGAAATTACACTTACTGCCTATTAGGGGTAAGATGCCTCTTTGGCCAGTACCCACGCCGGAGCCAGGGGATACACCATCACCCACAATAACTACAGACGAAAAATAAATACAAAAATATCACAAACAAAAACAGAGGTGGAAGCTTATGTTCAATGTGATACAAAAATAACGAAATTAATAGTAGATTAGTAGCTAAGGGCTGTAAGGCATCGATTGCAGCCCGAGATATTTACGAGGCGCACGATCGCAGCGAGGGCGCCTCTAGTTCGAGGGTGGAATTTATGCTTACACCCGAGCTAACTACTCTGCTTTACATCTCGATTGTGAGGTAAGTAGATAAAAACCGGCATTACAAGAATAAACAATATTTATATTAAAAGTTTTCTATTCCCGCCTTTTTTAATTGGCTGTCCCACCCTGTGCGGCAGAGGCTGCGGCTGCGGCTGCTGCCCCAGCACCCGGGCCGCAGTAGCCGGTTACTCCACCACCATTCACGGCATAGTAATTGGCTGTCCTACCCTGTGCGGCAGAGGCTGCGGCTGCGACTGCTGCCCCAGCACCCGGGCCGCAGTAGCCGGTTCCTCCAGCACCATTCACGGCATAGTAGGTAATTGGCTGTCCTACCCTGTGCGGCAGAGGCTGCGGCTGCGACTGCTGCACCAGCACCCAGGCCGCAGTAGCCGGTTCTTCCAGCACCATTCACGGCATAGTAATTGGCTGTCCTACCCTGTGTGGCAGAGGCTGCGGCTGCGGCTGCTGCACCGGCACCCGGGCCGGAGTAGCCGGTTCCTCCAGCACCATTCACGGCATAGTAGGTAATTGGCTGTCCTACCCTGTGCGGCAGAGGCTGCGGCTGCGACTGCTGCACCAGCACCCGGGCCGCAGTAGCCGGTTCCTCCAGCACCATTCACGGCATAGTAATTGGCTGTCCTACCCTGTGTGGCAGAGGCTGCGGCTGCGGCTGCTGCACCAGCACTCCGGCCGTAGTAGCCGGTTCTTCTAGCATCATTCACGGCATAGAAATTGGCTGCGGCTGCTTCACTCAGGGCATAGCTTTGGCTAGAGTTTACTGGATTAGCACTTTTGAAGGTGAGGCCACCAGCTCCATAACCATTCAGTGCCGAGCTAGGAGCTTGTCCACCAGCACCTACCGGGGATGTAACAGAGGAACGGAGGTGGTTATATAAAGTCGGAGTCGGAGGTGTAATAAACGCCAAAAATGAAATATTTCTTGTTTAAGCATATTGGATAAACATCGATTGTCTGACTTCGAGCCGGCCATTTCTACTTAGCGGTATAGTCATTGCTCTCACTTTCGTTACTGATCGCAAGTCGCAACAAACAATTTTGGTTATCCTGTAAAATTTTAGTTAATTTTAAATGTACCTACCCTTCGTGAAGTAACTTATACTACTCAAAACAAAATAAGGGCCACCTGAGTATTTTTGTTTCAAGACTATTTTTTTACCGACGTTCAAATTCAAATTCAGTTTATTAAACTCACAAAAACGTAACATATAAATTATCCAATGCGTTATAGAGGAACAGAAAACATTAACATACCTATCTACACAAGTAATTGTTTAAAAATTAACATAATATTAAAAATAAAAAAACTGCTTGTACTTATTATAAAAAAAAAGAATTCAAAACTTAAGCATTACCTACTGACGAAAAAAATTACAAAAATATCACAAACTAGCTTCTGCACGTGGCGTCGCCCGCGAAGTACCTACATAAAATATAGCCTATGTTCATCCTGAAAGTTCATTCTACACATTGGTGAAAGAATTTTTCAAATCGGTTCAGTAGTTTCGGAGCCTATTCATTTCAAACAAACAAACAAACAAACAAACAAACAAACAATCAAAGTTTTCCTCTTTATAATATTAGTATAGACAAAAACAGAGGTGGAAGCTTATGTTCAATGTGATACAGAAATAACGAAATGGGCCACGCACGAACTGGAATTCACTGAGGAAAAAGTACAAATTCATCTTCAACAAACTCAAACGACTCCCGCTCAAAGAAACACTTAAAATATTTAATTGAGCGAGCGAAGCGAACGACAATTTCAGTGGCAGTTACGGTGATGCGGCGTTGTATGTCCGTACCTATGTTTGTTAGAGCATAACCCAAAAACCGTTAATCCAAGCTGCATGAAAATTGGAAGGTCTAGAAATTCTGCTGTAGATTAGCTGGGAAGCATGAGCTTAATCGTTTAATGGTTTGTAAAGGTATTGGGTTCGAAAGTTGAAAAAAAAAAACATTCCAAAATGGTTTTATTATTATTCTAGGATGGCTAGTTTTTGAAACATAACGAATAGAGTGAAATTAAGAAAACCTATCTTGAAAGTATAGTACCTATCTTGGTAGAATAATCAAGTAGGTAAGTATTATGTAAGTATTTGTTTTTTTACTGGGACCAACTTACGTAGTCATAGGCACCACCTATATGTACCTATGTTGTAAAAAAGTGTGTCCAAAAACTTCAGGGCGTGGATACAAATGAGGATTGTGGACATTGCGCGCGGAATCTCAGCTCTGAGCCAATTGAAATTTGAAAAATTAATCTATACCTACTTATACATAACTATGTATAATAAACTGAATTTTTCAAATTCAGTTTATTAAACTCATTATAACATGTCAGATAATAATTATCCAATGCGCTATAGAGGAACAGATAAATTAATATTAATGCAGTGAGTGTGCTAGAACACTCACCAGAGGTTTGCGGCATAGGAGAGGCAAGTGTGTGCACTGCTAGCTGTGGACAAAGTTTCCATATTTATTGACGGAGTAAGCAAAATGAGCGCAAACCTTGCAGGAACTGATCTACGTGACCAAATGTGTGATTCAGTGTCGACTAAGTATGAGGGTGAATCGGTTGATGTGATGAGTTAGTAATGGTAACTTTTGTGATTCAATGTTGACTAGGTATAAAGTCATCGAAATAGGTATATAGATACACAATTATGAAAATTTCGATTATTAAGAATGTTTATAAACTTACGAATCAAACTTACGATTATTATTAAAGTTTATAACTTACGAGTGCACAGGCGGCTACAGTGAATATAGTGACCTTCATTGTGCTTTAGTATTCGGACAGACAGGAACTGAGACGGTACTTCTTACGCTTTTATACTATTTTGACTGCGAGATAGGTAGGTAATTGTTATCCTTTGTTCTGTTTAAATTATTCTGTGTGGTACTTATACGTAAGAAGGAAGACACTTGTATTTACAAACAAACACAGCTGCAAAATTCAAAATTTGGAGACAAATTTACTTATATAATATAATATTATAAAGGGGAAAGTTTTGTATTTCAGTATTTTTGTTTGTAACGATTAATCTCAAAAACTACTGGACCGATTTGAAAAATTCTCTTACCAATGTGTAGAATGAACTTTCAGGATGAACATAGGCTACAATTTTTAGGTACCTCGCGGGCGAAGCCGCAGGCAGAAGATTGTGCATTATTATTTTCTTGAGCAAGCAAGTACAAACAAGAGCACTGGCGGTGTAGTGGTAGTACTTACCCCTGCCCCACGATCCGAAGGTCGCGGATTCAAACCTAGTGCGCAATGCCAGTGCTCTTAAACAGTGAAGGAAAACAACGTGAGGAAACTGGCATATTATCCTAGAATTCAATAATTTGAAGGTGTGTAGTATTAATATAAGCGGCGATGGGTTTGCAACCTGTCATGTAGGTAGTAAATGTGCAAAATGTGGGCATGTGTTAAAAGTCAATGTTATCATATTTGGAAATAGTATCCAGACAGTACGTCGATTCTGTAAAATTTAAACATCAACTCGCATCTCACATCGCAATTCACTCTCACTTCGCCTAGGGTTCAAAATGACATTTGACATTGACCTTTTTATTTGACACTTTAAATCGGGTTCGAGTGCGAAGCGAGCGTTGAAGTGACTTTGGAATTACCGTATAGAATGCCCTTCTTACGTCATCTCATACTTTATCTGTCAAAATCTCCCCGTCAATTTAGTTCAACTCGCTGACACGCTCGCAAGAGGGGAGCTAGTGTAAATTCGAATTATCAACCGAGTTTTTAAAATGCCAATCAAGAAACTCACAGCGGATTCAGATTCGAAGTTTAGAATGAGGTCTTACAGAATCACACAGCTGATCTTAGTAACTAGATCTGAGGAGATATCCTGGGGATAGCCTGGGGATTACAGTCGTGGTCATGTGTTTTTTTTTTTCATGTTTATGATATAGGTACCTACAAATATTATGTGACGAGGAGAGATATGAATGTTGATGGAAACAAGGGTAGAGGTAGGCCGAAGAAAAGATGGATGGACTGTGTGAAAGATGACATGGCTAAGAAAGGAGTGAGTGCTGAGATGAATGACAGAGGGAGATGGAAGATCATATGTTGTGCCGACCACATGACGCGGGAAAAGGACAGGAAGATGATGATGATGTTTAGCTATACAGACCTATTAAACTTGGTAGTGTCACCGGTGTCTGGGGACGCGTTCCTTTAACAGTGATCTGGATTAGTTGAGATATCTATAGATCGTTTTCAATGGTGCCCTCAAACAGCTCAACAGTGTATGTTATATTAGGCATCTTTTTATTTTAACATGTTCATTGTAAAAATAAATACTTGTTACCAAAATTTGTGAGCGCTGGTGATGTAGTGGTAGCACCCCGGCCTCACGATCCGAAGGTCGTGGTTCGTGTACCAATGAGTTTTTCCATTCGAAAAATTTATGTGCGCAATGCCAGTGCTCTTAAACGGTGAAGGAAAACATCGTGAGGAAACCGGCATACCCTAGAACCAAAAATTCGAAGGTGTGTGTCATAGGTTAGTATTCTTATCAGCGGCGATGGGCTTGCAACCTGTCACGTACGGAATACTAACCACTATGCAAAATATGGGCATGTACCAAATGTCATGTTTGGACGTGCCTCTGACTACCCTCTTTAGATATCCTCAAAAGATCTAAGTAACTAAAAGATCTGAGGAGATATCTACCAAGCCCGGGGATTACAGTCGTGATCATATATTTTTTTTTTTTACCAAATTTTTTTTGCATAAACAAAAATAGACGTAGGTAGGTACCTAGGTACTCGTAATACACTGCATAATAATATGTCTGTTTTTACAGCTTGGTTGACTCTACATAATACAAATAACGCCATCTATCGGAGTTGTACCTATAAGTTGTATATGAAAGTAATTATTATATTATATCAGCCGTTAGTGTCCCACTGCTGGGCAAAGGCCTCCCCCCAATCCTTCCAGACCTCGCGATCTTGAGCGATTTGTTCCAATCTGCAAGAAACTTGTCCAGTTCGTCCCGCCATCTCCGTTTCGGTCTGCCGCGTCGCCTTCTTGCCGGGTCGGGGCGCCACTCGGTGGCTATCCTCGCCCACAGCTCACTTGGCATGCGGCAGACATGTCCAGCCCAATCCCACTTCAGCTTAGCGGCTTTAGAAGCTACGTCGACAATTTGGGTTTTTGAGCGTAGATCGGTGTTTCGGATCCTGTCCGTTCGTTTTACGCCTAAGATGCTACGCTCCATTGCGCGTTGACAAACTTTGAGCTTGGACTTGAGAATGTTAGTTAGGGACCATGTTTGCGCACTATATGTCAGAACGGGGAGGATGCATACGTCCATTAGCTTTCGCTTAAGGGATATAGGAAGCTCTCCCTTCATCATGTCTCCCATAGTCTCCAAAGTAATAAATAAATTAAATATATCTCAAAAAAATCCGAAAATACAAAACCATAGATTGTTAAATGACGTCACAGTTCAATAGAACAAATGCGAGTTACTGATATTTTCCACATTTTTTTCAAAGATTCATTTGTAGCCCAGATTAAAATTTGTAGTAACATTATTGCTATTTCTTCAGGCAGCGCCATCTATTATCAGCAGCGAGAACATTTTTAAACTGACTTTGTAGCTTATATTTTCGGTAGGTTTAATACACATACAAATAGTTACTACGCTATTAAATAATACGACTGATTTGCTGTTCATTTATTTATTTATTAATATAAGTTCGGAATACCAATAGCAATAAATACACAGTGTCCTTAAAAGAACATGAATAGAAATAGCTAGCCAATTATATTGTAC
This sequence comes from Cosmorhoe ocellata, assembly GCA_963675405.1. Lineage (NCBI taxonomy): Eukaryota > Metazoa > Arthropoda > Insecta > Lepidoptera > Geometridae > Cosmorhoe > Cosmorhoe ocellata. Next base: position 4,534,481 of record OY776273.1, read on the forward strand.
ATGACTGTGTTTGTCGTTTGGAGTTACATTTATTAATGGCCGCCTCTAGCCCAGTATAGTGCTCACTAAACCATTAATGGTATCTGAAATAAGAAAGTAAGAATAAGAGATTTATCTATATTAATTATCTAAACATATAACAAAGGTTCCTTTTACAACAAAATCACTCACTAAGGCGGGATTTTTGGAAATTATACTCTTAAGGGAGTGAAAAAGGGTGTAAACGTTAGTATGAAACTTTTTAACACGTGGAGCGACTTCCATGAAACTTTGTGTATTCAAAATGAATGGACAATTGTTTCACGATTTTTCTATAACTTTCTAAAAGGGGTCAATGTGTGTATTGAAAAATTTTAGAATTATATACTCTTCATTTTCGTCCACGGTACCACGACATACCCTGTTAGTATCCTCACAATATTTTCCTTCACTGGTATAAGAAACACCAATATTTGAACCAGAAATGTTTATTGGTGCATAACCAGATTCGAACCCGCGACCTTTAGATCGGAATGCCGGGCTACTACCACTAGACCACCCCAGACTCTCAAATTTAGCAGCTAGTATAAGTATTACTGACATTTGCATAATATGCTTGTGTTGTGTTAGCTGGAAATAACACTTACTGCCTATTTCGGGTAAGATGCCTTGTTTGGGAGTGCCAGTGGATACACCAGCACCCACGCCTTTGTTAGAGGATGCGCCAGCACCCGCGCCTGTGTTAGGGGATGCACCAGCACCCGCGCCTGTGTTAGGGGATGCACCAGCACCCGCGCCTGTGTTAGGGGATGCGCCAGCACCCGCGCCTGTGTTAGGGGATGCGCCAGCACCCGCTCCTGTGTTAGGGGATGCGCCAGCACCCGCGCCTGTGTTAGGGGATGCGCCAGCACCCACGCCTGTGTTAGAGGATGCGCCAGCACCCGAGCCTGTGTTAGGGGATGCGCCAGCACCCGCGCCTGTGTTAGGGGATGCGCCAGCACCCGCGCCTGTGTCAGGGGATGCGCCAGCATCCGCGCCTATGTTAGGGGATGCGCCAGCACCCACGCCTGTGTTAGAGGATGCGCCAGCACCCGCGCCTGTGTTGGAGGATGCGCCAGCACCCGCGCCTGTGTTAGGGGATGCGCCTGCATCCACGCCTACGTTTGCGTCAGCGTTGACATCACCAACGCCTGTTGGACGAAGTGACAAAGTACAATATTTATTCTTTTAAATTATTAAAAAAAATTGTATAATAAAAAATACGATTTACAAATTTGCAATGGTGGAAAATTTACAAAATTGTACAATCGTAGTAAATAGGTCGATAATATCGCAAATATCTAATCGGCAGTCCCAAAAATGATTTTGAAACCAAGTTTTCACGATATCAACCTTATTTTAGTTCCTAAACTTTTCCGATGGAGATATAATGTTGAAAGGATTCGTAAAAAGTTTTCGTATACTATCAAAAGTTCATACTAGGGGTGCTGGACGAACTAGATATAAGAATAAGTTAATGCAGTGAGTGTGCTCGTACACTTACCAGCGATTTGCGGCATAGGAGAGGCAAATGTATGCACTGCCAACTGTGGACAAAGTTCCCAAATTTATTGACGAAGCAAGCGAAATGAGCGCATATTTTAATTTTTTTTTTTACTGCAATTTCTATTTAATTTTTTTATGTTTTATTATTATTCATTTAATATTAATACCTAATCGTAAGACATTGTATAAAAATATTGCACGCAATACCGATAGAAATACATTGATTCTATATTACCATAATGACATCTACATGTGAGTGTATTTGACGCAATAAAATATTACTTTACTTTATTTATATAAACAGGAACCAATTGTGTGATTCAGTGTTGACCAAGTATGAGGGTGAACCGGTTGATGTGATGAGTTTTAGTGATAACTTATGTGGTTCAGTGTTGACTAGGTAATAGGGTGAATCGCATCGTGGGGCCCACGATGCGATTCCCCATTTAAGTCGTCAAAAATAGGTAGGTACACAATAATAAATTATATCACTTTTACCTAATTAACTACCTACCTACTACAAATGTTTTCATTTAAGTTGAACCACAGAAAGGAAGGGATTTCTCTAATACAGGTCTTGGAGACTTAAAAGAGGAGATCCCACAACATAATATATTGTAATACCTACTTGTAATTTTGAATAAATACTTTTACTTTACAATAACGAAAATTACGATTATTAATAAAGTTTAAAACTTACAAGTGCGCAGATGGCTACAGTGAATAAGGTGGTCTTCATTGTGCTTTAGTATTCGGACAGACAGGAACTGATGTAAAGACGGAACTTCTTACACTTTTTATACTATTTTAACTGCGAGATAGGTAATTGTAATCCTTTGTTCTGCTATCAAGTCTAGCCTGAGTTGTACTTACATAAAGACATTTGTGTTTACAAACAAACACAGCTGAAAAATTAAAAATTTGGAGACAAAATGCATTGTTATTTTCTTCTGCATGCAAGTACACACAAGTGGTAACACGTGCATCACGATCCGAAGGTCGTGGCTTCAAACCTGGTGTGCAATATGCCAGTGCTCTTGAACGGCGAAGAAAAACTTCGTGAGGAAACCTGTAGGCACAAGTCCGATATCAAAACGAATCTAAAATCCGATTTCAGTTAGAACTCGTATCGTATCGATATTCCAGTATGGACATTCTGATTTTAGAAAACTTAAAAGCAATACCAACCACGAAACGCAAGCATACCAACATCAAACAAAAACTCTGAAAACTTACGTTTTCATAATATTCATTCTATCACTTTCACTCTGCCAAACAACTGCTGAGAGTAAAAGAGATGAAGCGAATTTTTGACAGTTTTGTGTTGGCGGTTTCTAAAAACTGCAGATTTATCGAAATATAGAACTATACAAGCAAGTCGCAAGTCGATGCAATATAGATGTAATTCAGAATTTTAATTAATTAAGAATAATATCTTGAATTGAATGCCTTCGTTCGTTTACGTTTGTCGTTTAATATGGAATTTCGAACGAAGCTAAGGCATGTAAATCTGCTCCACAACCCGCTTCTAAAATCGATATTAAAAATTCGGTTTTTGACATCGATTTCAAAATAAAAAATCGGTTCAGAAAAAGTTGGCGTAAAAATCCGTAAACGCCCATGCCTATAACTTATCATACGCCCATGTGAATATATCGACTTATTCCCATCTTCCAACCTAGCTTTCCACCCTAGGTTGGAAGATGGGAACTTTGAGTGCCATCTTTCAACCTCTGCCAGGTTGGATGATAGGAATACTTATCTTTACTTTTTTATGTTCCCAACTTCCAAACTGTCAATAATGCGGTACATTCATCAACATAAGTCTGAAAGTGGCACCGGTGACAGAAAAGATGAGGAGTAATAGGTTAGCGTGGAATGGACATGTTATGAGAAGAGATGAATGCCATGTGACAAGGAGAGTGTTAGGTATGAATGTAGATGGATACAGGGGTAGAGGTAGGCCAAAGAAAAGATGGATGGACTGTGTGAAAGATGACATGGGTCAGAAAGGAGTGAGTACTGAGATGACGAATGACAGAGGGAAATGGAAGAAGATCACTTGTTGTGCCGACCCCACATAACGTGGGATAAGGGCAGGAAGATGATGATGATTCATCAACATAAGTCTTTACAAATTAATATTATAGGTATCCTAAAATACCTACATACCTACACAACAATGGCAATTTGGTATTCCGTTTTCCTTTTCGTAGACTCGGAAGGTTTCAATATTATGTAATAAACAAATCAAAACTTCATCATTTGATTCTTCTATACCTACATACATACCTAATTAAAAATAATATTTAGTATTTTTATTACTTATAATTTGTTTTCATAATCAAAAATTGTTTTTTTTTCCTTATTCATTATTTTTGTCATGTAATAGTTCTCTTCTAAATGAATAATACTCATGTAGGTATATTTGTTTATTCCATCCAGTCCTACCAGTAGTTCGATAGTCGAACTGTTTTGCCAGTCACTGTAGGTACCTACATCAATGACAGTTTGGAAGTTGGCAACATAAAAAATAAAGATAAGTATTCCCATTATCCAACCTGGCAGAGGTTAGAAGATGGCACTCAAAGTTCCCATCTTCCAACCTAGGGTGGAAAGCTAGGTTGGAAGATGGGAATAAGTCAATATATCATTTGGTGACGGTGCGGCGGCCATCTTGGACCGATTTCCACCAAACATAGCTAAGAACACTCCCTACTAATTCTCGAGAATCAGCCATTTGCGCTACAGCGACAGCTAAGGGCACTCACATACACACACCCTTACACACCCTTACCTACAATACCCCAAACACATTTATTGAAACGGAATTATTGAATTAATTTTACACCGTTTTAAAAAAAATAATAAAGTTTTATTTGCATCATATTACTTTTATTTTATTTATTTACAGTAAGTTGCATACTATGGATGAATTTAACATTTAAGACGTTTATTTTAATGCACCCTTTATCATCATTTTTTCCCAAACACAACTTTTTATTCTTTATTTTTATAATAATAATCTATAAAGCGTCAACTAGGTGGTGTCAGTTCCACCAGCTTCTGGGTACGCATCCTTTTGGTAGAGATCTGCTGTGTGATTCTGTAAGACCTCATTCTAAACTTCGAATCTGTATCCGCTGTGAGTTTCTTGATTGGCATTCTAAAAACTCGGTTGATAATTCGAATTTACACTAGCGCCACTCTTGCGAGCGTGTCAGCGAGTTGAACTAAATTGACGGGGAGATTTTGACAGATAAAGTATGAGATGACGTAAGAAGGGCATTCTTTAGGGTAACTTCCAAGTCATTTCGACGCTCGCTTCGCACTCGAACCCGATTTAAAGTGTCAAATAAAAAGGTCAATGTCAAATGTAATTTTGAACCCTAGGCGAAGTGAGAGTGAATTGCGATGTGAGATGCGAGATGATGTTTGAAGTTTACAGAATCGACGTACCTACTGGATCAGTTGAGATAGCTATAGATCGTTTGCCCTTAAACAGCTCAACATATATACTGAATACTCGCCTCATAATCAGTTGGTAGTAGCTCTGCCTTCTGCGCTGTAGGTTGTGGCTTCGATCCCCACCCAGGACAGACATTTGTGTGATGAACGCAGATGTTTGTTCTGTGCCTGGGTGTTATTGTGTGTTCTATGACGTATGTCTTTACAAAATATAGTATTTAATTAATCTATATAATCATCTGGTTCCCATAGTAGGCTTTGCTTAGTTTGAGGCTAGATGGCGTTGTGTGAACTGTCTAATATTTATTTATTTTGATAGTGTAATGTCACCAGTTCTTTCAAACCAGTGTGGTGAAAGGATTGGATTAAGTCTCAGAAGCTCATCTTCTTCTTCGTATTCTTCCTGCCTTTTTCCCACGCTTAATAGGGTCGGTACAACACGTTGTCTTCCTCCAATTCCCTCTATCATCCGTCATCTCAGTACCTACTCACTTTTTTCTTACCCATAGGTAAGTACATAATTCTGCCGTCCTTTTGTTAAAAGACGGCTAAGTGACAAAACCAAATTTTTGGGTATGAGCAAAAACGTGGGAAAATGGTGTTTCTAGAAATTGTGAAGACTTACAATTTTTTTTGCTATACCAAATTTTTTGTATTATTATAAGCTTTTATTATTTATGTTACAATCAGGCGTAGCTTGTTTATTTAATTTTTAATTCAAGTTTTTGTGTTTTAGCCATCGACATATGTTTTGAAAATGCTATCATTTAAAATACTAAAAAACGGCTGGCTGAAGTACAACTGTTGTATAGAGTTGGATACGATTGTAACTGCAGCACTCATTCCAAATGAGTCACAGTTTTAAACAATTACAATACTATATAACAGTTAAGTCACATAACCTTCTTCTAGAATTGAAACTTAACTTAATTACATTCAACATAATTTTTAAAAACAAGGTGAAAAGCCTAAAACCGTTTATTTACTGTTTTCAAACTTAATTTTTTTTTATATTTCTACACTTAAACACAGTTTTAGAATGAACACACAATGAAAACTGTTTTTTAGCGTTGGCAATAATATTTGAAATGTTATGATGTACTGTCAAATGAACGGCTAAGCGTAACTTTTTCCTACATTAAAAAGGTATTATATTATGAAAATGATTGTTAAATAAAACGAAATAGTACTTGTTAGTTAAAAAGCTTTTGATGATGAAGTCCTTACACTTAAGGAGCTCCTACAAATAAAATGGCACAACTTTTTACTATTATAGTAACTTAATTAAGTCTAATCAATATGTTCCAAGGAACTAAATGAAATCAATTATAAATTTACTTAAAGTATTCACAGCTTAATGTTATGTGCTTACTAGCTGGCCCGCTCGCAACGGCATTTGCGTGTTTTATTTTAAATAGTTAAAAAGTTCATAGTAAATCATTACCACCCCGATGTACGAGTACTATATTATAATAATAATATAGGTATCATGTACTAACTGTATTATAAAATTCTTGTGTCGTTTACACCACCCTTTAAGGATATTTTTTTAAATAATTGAATCATAAACATTGAGGTCTTGAAGAGTATTTTTTGCTGAGTTTTAAACAAATCGCATCACACATTAAAAAGTTCCTATATAAACTTTAACACCCCTACCACCCCTTCGTAAGAGTAGCTTTGGGAAAAGATACATAAATTTATTCTCTTTTTATTTATCTTGAAGAATATTTTTTCCAAGTTTCAAGTGCATAGAGTACGATTTTTCTTACAAACATATCCTCTTTTTTACCTCCTAAGAGATTGAATTTAAAAAAAATCTTCTTAGTGCACGTCCACGTACTAAGAAAGTCGTATCCTCCAAATTTCAAGTCTCTACGACCAGCGTTTTAGACTGTGCGTTGTCTATAATGTCAGCGTCTAGAATGAATATTTTAGTCAGGACTTTGATTTTTGTCCTTGAACTCCTATCTGTATCCTGCTTAATTATTATTTAGTAAATAAATATGTTCAAGTTAATAAAACTCGCCAACGGTGTCTGAAAATAGTTAAATATTTAGATACATACATAAAATCACGCTTGTTTCCCGACCGGGTAGGCGGGGACCACGGATCTCCACTTGCTACGATCCTGACATACCTCTTTTGCTTCATTCACTCTCATTACATTCTTCATACATGCGCGTCGGTTTAGGGTACTCTCTAAAACGTCCCCAATTTGATCGAGGTACGTACGCCGAGGTCTTCCTCTTCCAACTGTCCCATCCACACTCTCTTTATGCGCCTGTTTCGTCAATCTCCTTTCATCCATCCTTTCTACATGCCCAAACCATACATACGCTTCTCAATTTTCATCACTACGTCTTCTTTCACTCCACAACGTTCTCTTATCTTATCATACTGTTCTTCCCTATAATTCAAAGTTAAACCACACATACTTCTCAAAGCTTTCAAAGTTAAATATTTAATTTATAATAAAGAGTTACATAAGAAAATAATAAGTACCTACTTAACCAAACAAGTTTTATCGTGCTAGACTTACTTGCCTTAATTTAAGTTCACATTTTGTAATGATTCCGTACTTCTCTGTATTTCTTCTTTAAATCATGCATACATAAAATCACGCCTGTTTCCCGACGGGGTAGGCAGAGATCACGGATCTCCACTTGCTACGATTCTGACACACCTCTTTTGCTTTATTCACTCTCATTCTTTAAATCAGATAGGAGGTAAGCGGCGAACAGACCATAATATTTTTATTTTCTGGGCCGTAAGTTTTTATGCCAACGTCATCAAATAAATACTATCATCTCCTATATTTACTCCCCTTAGGGTAATTTTTTTACAAACTTTGAATGTTGTATTTATTTATATCTAGTCCAAGCCTAACAAATAATTTCCAAGCTTCTAGCTTTAAAAATGACGTAATTTTCACACAAATTTAATCGTCTATTTCAACTTCTTACACTTACTCCTTACTTTATTCGCAGTAAAAAGCAGCTTATGTCCTTTCTCAAGCTCTAGACTATCTCTGTACTAAATTTTATATAAATCGGTTTAGTAATTTAGGCGTGATTGCCTAACACACACACAGACAGAGTTACTTTCGCATTTATAATATAAGTAAGGATTATGCCTATCATGAATCATCAATCATCTCAAGCCTATGAGAGAGAACAACTTCAACAACTATTTAATAACCTTCTATCTATTTAAAACGATACATAATATTGATATATCAAAATAATCATTCATCATTCTTCTGCCCTTATATCCATCCACGCTAAGTGGGGTCGGCACAACATGTTTTCTTCTTCCACTCACTCCTATCATTCGTCAACTCTGAATCTACTCCTCTTTCATTCATATCATCTTTCACACAATAAACCACTTCTTCTTCGGCTTTCCTCTACCTGCGCACCCAGCCACACTTATTTTTCGCATTTATAATATTATACTGTTTTGGTATTCATCCCTCCTCATCACGTGTCCATACCATGCTAATCTCTAATAACGAGTGCGCGGATTGTACGGTACGTACGAGAAGGTACTGCAAATAGACGTTTTTTAGCGTTGGAATGTTGTTTAGTTAGTTTCTAATATTGTATTTATTAGCATTCAGTAATAACTTTCAAGACTAAAAAACAGTCACTGTATTTTAGAGTTGTAATAGTTTTATACCCACGTGAGGTGAAAAACAAATAAGCGGCAAAGTATGTCTAGCGGTGTTATAGAGTAGCAGTTGAAGGAAAACTGTCTTTTAGACGTAGTAGATCCCTTTGAGGATTACAATTTATAAATGACAAAAACACATCTAAAGTCGGGTAACGGCTAAGTAGTATAGTAACATAATTAAACCGTTTTTTAGGCTTGTTTCATAAATATAATTTAATGTTGAAATGTACTGTTAAGTGCATTTAAACGTATTGTAGTGTTTTAATACGAGTTAACCGTATTTAAGAATTGGACGTGTCCAAAAAAGGTGTAGATAGCCGTGTACGAGGTGTCCAGAACTCAGTAACTATAAATGTTAGAAACATGTGTCCAAGACTGGTCGATAGAGAAAAATGCGGGCTTTCGCGTGGTATATAAAAGTCATTTTTGACCAAATGTCACTTAACGGCCTTTTAGTGATCGGACGGCAGAATTGTCATCATTCACACGGTCTATCCATCTTTTAGTCGGCCTAACTCTACCCCTGTAGGTATACTTACATCCACATTCATGCCTAACACTCTTTTCGTCACAGAAGCTCCTTTCTTAAAACAATAATGTGTAAATGATCATTATGTTCACCATTTTATTTTACTTACATTTCATCCATCATCACAAATTAGGTAGGTATCATTGGCAGTTTTCTACATAATACAATAATTATTATTAGGTACTTACCTATTATTTATTTTATTTATTTATTAGGCAACGCCAACAGCACACACAACAAAACATTAAAAAAAAACAACATGAAAACAAATTATACTATGAAATGTGTGCCAATTACAGGCATGCACAACATTTACCATAATGTTTAAGGAAACAGACAACAGCTTCAAAAACTTAAAATTAATAAAGAAAATTTTATCAAATAGAATGCTAATTAAGGGTGAAATTACATAAATCAATGGTTTTTAGGTACCATTTCAAGACCCAGGAATCACAACTGTAAAGATGCTATGTCATAAAATTAAAGGTCAAATATTCATCTTTGCGGGTAGCTAATACCTAAATACCTAAATAAATTTAATTTGTATCCAAAATTTCCGAAAATGCAAAACCATACCCACAATTTAAAGATTGATAATTGATATTATCTATACCTATTTTTTTCAAAGATTATTTTCTAGAAACACTATTTTACTTTTCTTCGGGCAGCGCCATCTGTTATCAGCAGCGAGAACATTTTTTAATATGACTTTATTATTATTATTTATACTTTATTGTACACAATTACAAAAAATGTGTTACAAAAGGAGGGCTTAATGCCTAGGGGCATTTTCTACCAGCCAACCCATTCGGTTTAAAACCAGGTCGGCGCACAATAACAAATGTAATGACTTTGTAGGTTATATTTATTTATTTATTTTATTGATTAAGGATAACAAACAATTACATTCGCATATTAACTAGTACTTAGGTTCTAAGAATGTAACCAGCCCCGTTATCCACAAATTAGGTAGGTAGTAAATTGAAGGGGCAAATATTAATGCAAAAAAAAAATGTGAGCCGTCACGGGACGCCTGGCAGATGTGAAACATCGATCATCATAATTATAGCGTGGCGACGCGTCGCCACGGCATGCGTCGCCACGCCAGAAATCGGTTTTACGTGCGGCTATGGATGTTTCACATCAAAATAAATAATAGTTTAAAAAAACTATAAAACACGCTTTTTATAGAAACCGAACTAAAAAATAGAAAATAAATTAAAAAAAAAGCGTGGGTTGATTTTCATTTCGATAATATCTTAAAGAGCACCCCACGCTTTTTTTTTAAATTTATTTTCTATTTTTTAGTTCGGTTTCTATAAAAAGCGTGTTTTTTAGTTTTTTTAAACTATTATTTATTTTCTATTTTTTAGTAATTTTTTATCAAAATAGTGTATTGTCATCGGTCCTCGATAAATCTACAAAGTTTGAACGAAATCTGGCCGTTTAAAGTGGGTTAAAATCGCGCCCAAAGAAGTCGGTTACAAACAAACATACAAACATACAAACATACAAACATACAGGTGAAGCTAATATAAAGCGTGTAAAAACAAATAAACATAATCATGATCACGACTGCAATCGCCAGGCTCGGTAGATAACCCTTAGACCTCTATATTATAGTGACTTGGTTGTTTGAGGATATCCAAAGAGGTTAGTCAGAGGCACGTCCAAATATTATATTTACCCATTTTTCACAGTAGTTAGTATTCCATACCATGCCGGTTTCCTCACGATATTTTTCTTCACCGTTTAAGAGCACTGACATTGCGCAGGTGCATGTCCAGGTTTGAACTCACGACCTTCGGATCGTGAGGCAGGAGTGCTACCACTATACCATCAGCGCTGTTTCCAATCTTCCAAAAATTTCTAGTACTTATATAAAATACCACTTTATTTTACAATAAATAAGATTGACCTTATAGTACGAGTACGTCTAGCTAGTAATAGGTACCTATCTAGTATTTATTACAAGTAGGTAGGTAGGTACATAGTTTTTATTTATTTACATTTAATTTTCTAAAATAAAATACCATCAAAATAAATTTATATTTACGAGTATATTACGTACACTGCACTGCTACCAACTCAACAACTAAATCTTCCCTCATCAATTAAAAATCTAAAAATACTTCCATATTTATTATTATGTAAATTGTAATTTACTGCTAAATGCTAGTGATTACAAAATTGTCTGAAAAAAAACTACAGTTTTTTACAAATATGTAATCATTATTGAACGCACTTTTGGGCATTACAATTGTTAGAAATATACTTGTAGATTTTTACATTATTTGTAGGTTTTATTAAACAGCACTTGTCATAAACTGCGACAATATTGTAAATTTTTTACAAATTTGTAGACTTGTAATGTTTATTGAATAGGGGCGACGCGTCGCCACGCCAGAAATCGGTTTTACGTGCGGCTATAGATGTTTCACATCAATAAGTAGGTAAGGTAAGTGTAGTGTAGGTAATGCTTAATATATCTAAGAAGTACAATACAATAATAGCGTATGTTCGGAGTAAATCGAACACATCAGCGAATATGCTTTTGTGCATCGTAATGCAGTTTCCGTGCACAAGTTTTACATAAGCTGACGATTTCGTCAGTACGCGACTCCTTACCAATTGAGACACTCGCGTTCTCAATTATATACCATTTAAACACCATTTTAACCATAAATCATTAAATTGTAACCATTATTTACCAGTTATTGTTATAAGTTTAATATTACCATTTTACCATTTATATTACAGTCTCTTAAAACCAAAGTGACTTTACTTCCAACCCGACCATACGATACCATTCTAATAAAAGGTCGTAGGTGACTACCATAAGAAGCCTACCCCTTTACCACTCGTGCACTCTGATAAAAGGTCGTAGGTGACTACCATAGGAAATCTACCCTTTTACAGCGTATGTAGGTAATTATACAGCAAGTCTCGGACTCTTTCTATATTTTAAGTTATATTTTCGGTAGTTATATAATAAAATAAGTAAAAATAATAGTTACTACGTTATAAAATAATACGACTGCTTTGCTGTTCATTTATTTATTTATTTAAGTTCGCAATACCAATAGCTAATACACAAAGCCCTTAAAAGAACATGAAATGAAATAGCTAGCCAATTATTTATACCTAGGTACATGATAGTGTTTGTCGTTTAATGGAGTTTAATTTACGATTGGCCCTATGATGAGCCCACTGTACCGCGCCCTGTACTAGTTAGCCGAACCTGAAATGAGAAAGTAAAAATATGAGATTCATTTAGGTACCTATATTAATTACCTACACATAATATAACAAAATAGTACATAAGTTTTGTAACTAACAACACGCCCCGAGCAAGAGTATCTCTACTTTGTTTTATATAAAAGATAGCCTACGTTACTCAGGGATAATGTAGCATTTTAATAGTGAAATAATTTTTGAAATTGGTCGAGTAGTTAATGAACTTATCTTTTTTATTTGTCAACCAATTTCAATGAAACAAAGCCTGTTTTAATCCAAGCACAACTTAATAAATTTAATGAAAACTCATTCATTTCAATTGAGCCGTTGTTGTGAAGATTAGCGTGCACAAACGAACAGATAAACAGACAAACATATTTTTATTAAAAAACGGGTACAAAAAACTGTGCAAAATGTGGGCAGGTGCCAAATATCATGTTTAGACGTGCCTCTGACTACCCCCTTTATATATCCTCCAAGTTCTAAGTAACTAGATATCTGAGGAGATAGGTAAACCGAGCCTGGGGATTACAGTTGTAATCATGTTTTTTTTATTAGCTACCATTATAAGGCCCCCCGCGCATTAGGCAGCCTGGCTGTGCAGCCAGGCTGCGGCAGCCAGTAAAACATATGACGTTGTATAGGAGCCCGCGCACTAGGCAATCACGAATTCCCGGCTGCGGCAGCCAATACAACGCGCTTGTTTGCACGGCAGCCAGAAGTTGTGTAGGCGAATGTTGACGGCCTCTGTGGCGCAGTGGGCGAAGGTCCGCCTGAGACGCAGAAGGTTGCGGGTTCGATTCCCGCCGTGGGACAAATGTTTGCATTATTTGCAGATATTTGTCTCAGGTCTGGGTGTTTTCTATGTATAATATGTATGTATTTACAAAAAAAAAAAAGTATATCTATGTAGTTTATCAGTCATGTGGTTCCCATAATACAAGCTCTGCTTAGTTTGGGGCTAGATGATGCTGTGTGATAGTGTCCAGCATTATTATTATTATATTATTATTATGTACCTATGTGGCTGCGGTCAGTCTCCGCCCACTAGTTGTAGCAGCCAGACGTATTTTGCGTTCCAAACTTTGATAAGATGACTATCACTCCAAAAGCTCGACGGAAGGATCTGGACTAGTCGTTGATTAGCTGTTATAAATGGCTGCGCAAATATTCTGGCTGCCGCAGCCTGGCTACGCAGCCAGGCTGCCTAGTGCGCGGGGGGCCTTAGCTGAGTGATTTAGCTGGAAATGACACTTACTGCTCACGTCGGGTGGGCTGCCAGTGCCCACGGGGGGTCTTTTATGGGCATTTACGCTTCCGCTTGAATTAATATCACTGCCTGTTGACGAAATGCTAAAGTGAAATATTATTTGTTTAAATTAACCCTAATGGATAATGGCGTCGATCGTTTGACTTCAAGCTTGTGTTCAAATTCAAATTCAAATTCAGTTTATTAAACTCACAAAAACATAACATATAAGTCCGAGAGTCCGCCTGCGGCGCAAGAGGTTGCGGGTTCGATTCCCGCCGCGGAACAAATTTGTGTACGATCTGCAGAAATTTGTTCCGTTGGTCTGGGTGTTTTCTATGTATGATAAAAAAATATCTATCTTTGTATATAATGTATCAAATAAATCAGTTATCTAGTACCCATAACACAAGCTTTGAGTAGCTTACTTTGGGGTTAGATGATGCTGTGTGAATTGTCCTGCATTATTTATTTATTTATTTATTTATTTATATAAAATTTATCCAATGTGCTATGGAGGAACAGAAAACATAGCACGGGTATAAGTACCTATCTTGGTAGAATAATAAAGTATTCATGTTTTTTTTATTAGCTACCATGATTTAGCTGGAAATGACACTTACTGCTCACGACGGGGGGGCTGCCAGTGTCCACGCCTGGTCTTTTGTGGGCTAAAGTGAAATATTATTTGTTTAAATTAACACTAATGAATAATGGCGTCGATCGTTTGACTTCAAACTTGTGTTAAAATTCAAATTCAGTTTATTAAACTCACAAAAACATAACATTTAAGTCCGAGAGTCCGCCTGCGACGCAAGAGGTTAAAAAAAAAAAAAAAAAAAGTTTGAGTAGCTTACTTTGGGGTTAGATGATGCTGTGTGGATTGTCCAGCATTATTTATTTATTTATTTATATAAAATTTATCCAATGTGCTATACAGGAACAGAAAACATAGCACGGGTATAAGTATCTATCTAGGTAGAATAATAATGTATTTAATTATAATTGAATAACGGGTATTTATCACGTACCTATTTTGTTTTGTTGAATTCGAAGGTATGTGTCATAGGTTAGTATTCTTATAAGCGGCGATGGGCTTGCAACCTGTCACGTACGGAATACTAACTACTGTGCAAAATGTGGGCATGTACCAAATGTCATGTTTGGACGTGCCTCTGACTACCCTCTTTAGATATCCTCAAAAGATCTAAATAAATAGAGATCTGAGGAGATATCTCCTGAGCCTGGGGATTACAGTCGTGATCATATTTATTTTTTTATTTTTTACTATTTTGTTTTTATTCCCGACGTTTCGAACACATTACAGCGTTCGTGGTCGCGGGCAGACTGATGTGCAGCGAGCTAGTTTTTATTGTTGAGAGTAGAATCTGTATCTACCCTCAATTCGTCGTCAGATTCAGAGATGAATCTGACGACGTCAACGTCGGGAATAAAAACAAAATAGGTACGTGATAAATACCCGTTATTCAATTATAATTATGTCATCAAATCACGGAAGTTTAAAAAGTTTAATAATGTATTTGTTTGATTAAGACCAACTTACGTAGGCATAGGCACCATCTATGTATATAAAGTGTTCTTCAGGGCGTGAATACATATGAGGATTGTGGACATCGCGTGCGAAATGTCAGTTCGGGGCCAACCACTAGTTATGTAAATATGTTCTAGCACACTCACTACATACATATATTATATTGATGTGGTGAGTGTGTTAGAACACATACCAGGTACTTACCTTGCGGCATAGGAGAGGCAAGTGTGTGCACTGCCAGCTGTGGACAAAGTTTCCATATTTATTGACGGAGCAAGCGAAGTGAGCGCAAACCTTGCAGGAACTAATCTACGTGACCAATTGAGTGATTCAGTGTCGACTAAGTATGAGGGTGAATCGGTTGATGTGATCAGTTATAGTGATAACTTGTGTGGTTCAGTGTCAACTATGTATAAGGGTGAATCGGTTGATGTGATCAGAGGGTCTACCATGAGTTTTCACAAACTACAGTCGCTAGCGACTTAGTTAAAAAAATGTATGAAAACTTGTACAGCGCCTCTAGCGGATAGTTGGGTACTAAAACCACACGTAGCTAACTATCCTACGTCACAGCGTACTACAGCGACTGTAGTTTGCGCTCATTAATTTGCTTAGAATTTGGTGCCATGAGTAACAATTTCGACAGATGTCATAGTAACGTACTATTACTACTGTAGTAACGTTAGCTGATCTAAATGTGACAACTCATGGTAGACGTACAGTTATAGTGATAACTTGTGTGGTTCAGTGTTGACTAAGTATGAATCGCATCGTGAGCCCACTGCCCCACATAAGTCGTCAAAATAGGTAACACAATTACGAAAATTACGATTATTAAGAAAGTTTATAATAATTATAACTTACGAGTGCGCAGACGGCTAAAATGAATAGAGTGGTCTTCATTGTGCTTCAGTATTCGGACAGACAGGAACTGATGTAAAGATGGAACTTCTTACGCTTTTTATACTATTTTACCTGCGAGATAGGTAATTGTAATCCTTTGTTCTGCTATCAAGGTCTAAATTGCGTAAAAACACTTGTATTTACAAACAAACACAGCTGAAAAATTAGAAATTTGGAGACAAAATTCATTATTATTTCTTCCAGCGTTGCCAGAATGTTACTTTCGTAACATTTTACGTTACTTTCGACCCTCTCATGTTACACAACTCAATATGTTACTTTTGTAACACAAAAGGTCAATGTAATTAAACTTTAAAAATATTATCCAGCAACCAAAAAATTGTGTGAAACTGAACGTATCCAAGAATGTTTTTGTTTTTGTTCGTCATGTTGGCGCTCTTGATTTTGTGGACTGACTGATGCGACGTCCGCACGAAAATCTGTCACTTCATCGTACCGCATATTCACTCACTCGCATTATATCTCAATCTTACATCTCGCTTAGGCGAGAGATTATTCGATCAACAATTATTACGATTAGTAATAAAGTAATTAATAAAGTGGTGTAGTGGTAGCACCCCTGCCTCACGCTCCGAAGGTCTCGGGTCAAACCTGGTCGAGTACCAATGAATTTATCTATTTGAAAAAATTATGTGCAAAATTCGTAAGGAAACCGGCATACCCTTGAATCAAAAATTCGAAGGTGTGTCATTGGTTAGTATTATTATAAGCGGCGGTGGGCTTGCAACCTGTCATGTACGGAATAATATCTACTGTGTAAAATGTGGACATGTGCCAAATGTAATGTTCCGACGTGCCTCTGGCTACCCTCTTTTGATATCCTCGAAGATCTATATCACTAGAGATCTGAGGCGATACTACCGAGCATGAGGTCGTGTCCTTGTTTTTTTTTTTTTTTGTTTTACTTTTCTCGTGAAAATGTTACTATTTGAGCTGTCTCACGTTATATTTGACTATCTGCCACTGGCAATACCTAGTACAAACAAGTGGTAACACGTGTATCATGATCCGAAGGTCGCAGCTTCAAACCTGGCGCGCAATGCCAGAGCTCTTGAACGGCGAAGAAAAACATCGTGAGGAAAGCAGCATACCTACCCTAGAACTAATAATTTTAGTCATAATTCACCGAATGTAATTATTTGACTTTACACCAACATTTTCATAGTTTTCATCAAAGTCACGTAGCTGATTATTTGATGCATAAAAGAACAACTCATAACAATTCAGTAGCAAAAAAAAATCTCATGAAAGTTTTCTACTTTTTTTAAAGAACTTTTTAAGTTGTTCAAGTCGTAAATTTTCAAAAAATTAGAAAAAAAATCATAACTCGAAAACTATAAAAAATCGCGGAACATACATGGGGGTGATACGGGTACCCCAAGGGGTGTTCTATCTCTAGACTTTCGCTTGACACTACTTTTTGGGACACCCTGTATAAAAGGACTAGCTTTTGCCCGCGACTTCGTCCGCGTAGAAGTCGATAAAAATGAATTTTAATAAAATACGAAACACGTACCTATTCCATCTTAAAAAAGGTTTACTTATGCAAAATTAGAAGTAGATTGAACGAAGGAATCACATTGTTGTTACCATACAAACTTAAAGGGGGGGTCTTAGGAACTTCGCTCGCTTCGCTCGCTCGATCAATTATAATCGCGAAAAAGTATATGTGTAAATGTGAAAATTTGTGTGCGTAAGAATGTATGATTGTTACTCTTTTACGCTAAAAAGGCTGAACGGATCTGGATGAAATTTAGCACAGGGATAGATAGTCTGGAATAGCACATTGGCTACATTTTATCACGGAAAAAGAGCGCTGGTGGTGTAGTGGTAGCGCCCCTGCCTCACGATTCGAAGGTCGTGGATTCAAACCTGATCGTGCACCAAAGGCGTTCTCTTTTCGAATAGTTTATGTGCGCAATGCTAGTGCTCCTAAGCGGTGAAGAAAAACGTCGTGAGAATAAATTAATAATAATAAATTTTTCGAATGGAAAAACTCATTGGTGCACGACCAGGTTTGAACCCACGACCTTCGGATCGTGAGGCAGGGGTGCTACCACTACACCACCAGCGCTCTATCTATACCCCAAAATTCTAAGAAATATTTTCTGAATTTTCTCGAGGCGCTCGATGTGAACCTTATAGAAAGGAGACCAAACTACTGCATCGTAATCCATAATACTGCGAACAAGTGAGTGGTATAGACAGACGAGACTCCGTGGGTCCTTGAAGTCTCTTGTGGACCTAGTGATGAAGCCGAGAAGCCTGGAGCATCTGGCCGAGACATAGTCGTAGTGGGCATGGAAACTAAGTTTTTCATCGAAAATAACTCCGAGATCCCTAATCGCAGATTTCCTTTTGAGAATATGGTCCTCCAGCTTGTAGCTTGCAAAAATGTTTTGTTTCTTCTTTGTAAAAGAACACCATTACACCATGTTACACCATTCATTGATGGCATCCAGATCAGTCTGAAGGACCACAGAGTCAGCAATGCAGGATATGGTAGAGTACTCTTTAAAATCATCGGCGTATAACATGCAGGGGTTCCTGAGTCTATCAACCAGATCATTAATAAAAGTTACGAAAAACAATGGACCAAGGTGGGAACCTTGGGGTACCCCAGATGTTACAAAGACAGGCGACGAAGTAAACCCTTTAATAGCCACAAGTTGGTTTCTTCGGTAGAGGTATGACTCTACCCAACGCAAGAGGTTACCATGGATTCCGTATGAGCAAAGTTTGATGCATAATGCCGAATTATTCACTTTATCAAACGCCTTGGAGAAATCCGTGTAGACAGCATCAACCTGGCCAGTTTTCGCAAATGCACTACACAGGTAATTTTTGTACTCCATAATCCTAAATCCATAAATCCATGTTGACGAGGCGACAATAGTGGCTCTAAGTGATAGTAAAGAGAGAGTCATATACCAGTGATTCAAATAGCTTACCGAAACATGAAAGTATACTGATAGGTCGGTAATTTTCGCAGCAAAATTTATCTGCCGATTTAAAGATCGGAGTAACATGGGCTGCTTTCCTCATGCATGGGAAAACCCCAGCCTGAAGTGATGCATTAAAAATAATGCAGAGAGGAGTGCATAGTGACCTGGCACATCTTTGAATGAAATGAGGGGGGATTCCATCTGGACCAGCACCCTTGTTAGGATCAAGACGAGCTATTTTACGCAGAATCTCTTATTGAGTGATAACTACATCGCATATAACAGCACTACGGTTATTAGACGCACAGGTTAATTTCGTTAATTGTTCGGGGTTTTCATAAACCGAGCTAAAGTAATTTGAGAAAAGTTCACAAACCTGACGATCCGATGATTAAGTTTCCGTATTTGAGTGTGGAAGGGATACTATTTGAAGACTTCTTACCATTAATGAAGCGCCAGAAACTTTTGATATTACCATCCAAGGAAGTTTCTACTGAAGATACAAAATTATTGTAATCGTCAGATATTCGTTTTTTACATCTACGGCGCAACATGGAAAACGTATCGTAGTCCCGAGGGTTTTTGAAAGTTCGAAAACGACGATGAAATCTGGATTTCTCCTGAAGATTACGTTTGAGGGCTGATGAAAACCAATGGGGATACCTATATTTGTGTCATCACTAGTAAGTGGAGTGTGTTTATTTATTATTTTCATGAGCTTGTCGTATAGATTGTTACCATATCGTTTACCGAGGCCATATCCCGACGAACCGATGTCAATATATTATCCCAGTCGACAGCATCAAGATCATTACATGTGTCCGAAAAATTACATTTGCGATAGTTACGGCGACTTCGCTTCACACTTTTAAAAGAGCCAATTTCAGCGGTTTTATGAGACAATATATCAATATTTAATGGTGGATGATGGTTGTTTGTACGACTCATAGGATTGGCCTCACAAACTTGAATAGTGCTGAGGGTGGAGAAGATGAGGTCTAGGTAACGGCCGTTTTGGTTTGGTATGTTGTTAAATTGACAGAAGTTACATAATAACGCGGCATTCATTAGTAACTGCAACTATTAATATATGAATGAAGTGTATTGGGTGAAAGTAGGTATTATTAGTGTATTAAGATCTTAAGCATGTATAATGGATTGATTGTTTAAGTAGTAGAACACGAAAGGTTAAAATTATGTCTGATTATGAACACAATCACAATCTTTGAAATCATTTTCAAGTAGGTTGTATTAGTTCATTTAAATTTAGTAGTTTCTTCTTGCATGTTTTAATTAATTAATTAATAAACTAATATCAACAATATCAATAATTAATAATTAATAATTAATAATTTTGAATCTAAGAGTATTATAGTACATACATCTGCTTTTTTTTAAGGAGAGGCACTAATTGCCAAGACAAGTTTTTTAACTTAGTTTGGTTAGTAGGGCTATATAAAAATGTTATGTACAAAAATGCAATAAACGATTTTTTTTTTAGTAGGTTGGCCTTATGACCATGGGAATGATCGGCAGTCATACTACGGTTGTCTGATGATAGTGACCAATGTATGTCAGGAGTATTAAAGTCACCCAAACACAAAAATTCACCGCTCTGAGAGGAGTTAAGTACAACACTTTGGAGATTTAAGTAAAACTCTTCAAAACAAGCTAGAGGCAGGTCAGGGAGTTGATAGCATAAACAGATATTTAATTTAAAGCTATTAATTGAGTCTGGAAGAACAGTGATCCACAGTAGGTACGGCGATTCTGTAAAATTCAAACATCAACTCGCATCTCATATCGCAATTCACTCTCACTTCGCCTAGGGTTCAAAATGACATTTGACATTGACCTTTTTATTTAACACTTTGAATTGGGTTCGAGTGCGAAGCGAGCGTCGAAGTGACTTGGGAGTTACCGTATAGAATGCCCTTCTTATGTCATCTCATACTTTATCTGTCAAAATCTCCCCGTCAATTTAGTTCAACTCGCTGACACGCTGGCGCTAGTGTAAATTTGAATTATCAACCGAGTTTTTAGAATGCCAATCAAGAAACTCACAACGGATACAGATTCGAAGTTTAGAATGAGGTCTTACAGAATCACACGGCAGGTCTTCCACTTGACAGTCCCATGAGTTCTGACAAATATAGCTGAAGTTTTTTTTTATTGCTATAAGAATACCTCCGCCCTCAGTCTTACCGACACAAGAATTGAGTCGATCTCGCCTTATCACATTTTACATCAAAAATAGTGTCGTTAAGATTTGTCTCAGTAATGCATATGATGTCATAGTCAGAATTAAGTATGCTAAGATAAAATTCATTAATTTTAGTTCTAATGCGATTAACGTTTTGATAAAATATTAACATTTGATAAAATAAAAATATACGATATTTGTTACAATGTACGGAAAACTAGTTAAACAATATTATTATTATAATTTTTGCGTATAAGTCCAATGAAGAAACTACCTACCAACATAGAATTATAGATAGCAAAATTTAAGGCAATTAGCAATTTAAATTAATTATAAAAGTTTGTTGATACACTCTATACTTTTTATAAGGACGCAGTCCGCGTTATCTGCTTTACGCATGTACACACGACCATACCTCACCCACACATATTTATATTTCTTAACTTTGGCTGCGTTCCTTGCGGCTGCATGCAGAGCCTTGCACTCCGGTGAAAGATGTTCGTTAACGTAGATCGGGAGCCGCTTTACAGGAAGATCGATCCTCGTGTTGAGTGGCGCGTCCTTGTGTGCCCGGTTGTAGCGATGACATGCAGAAAGAACTTCGTCTCGCAATCGTGGGTTAATAAGTGAGACAAGATTGTTGCGCGGCCGATTGGAGGCACTATTCATCTTAGCTACTCTATGACACGAGTAGATCTGGTCGTCGCTAATGTTTAAGTTGAGCGTCTTGCATAGGTTGCGAAATAAAGCGGTGGGGTTTTCATTTCTACTCTCAGGAACCGCCTGTATCTCTAAGTTTTTATTACGAGACAGTTTCTCAATGGCAGAAAGACGATTTTTTAGCAAACCTAATTCACTGCAGAGATGCGTGTTTTCAACCTCGAGTGCTTTCAGGGCTTGTGATTTCTTTTCTAGTTCCTGCTTTAAAGTGGTCTGCTCTTCACACATAAAGTTGGTCGTAGTGGTAAAGTCGTCTTTTAGGCTTTTCATTACTGACTCTATTTCGGTGCGAACCATTTTCTTGACGTCGTCTCTTAAGGATTTACGAAAATTTTCGATACAATTAGATATATAAGAGCTAAGTTTTTGATCCAAGGTATTTTCCAATAAGGCACTAATTTTATCCATCGTTACTAGATTGTCTTCGTTTTGAGAGATTAACGGCGAACGGTTAATAATTTCGCAAGACATGTTCATTGAGTTGTCCACGGTAGGTACTTGGCTCTGGCGAATAGGGGTGCTTAGATTGGACTTTGTACGCTTGGTAATATTGTTGCACGCTGGACAAGCCCAACCCCTGCGAAATTCGCTTGTTAGCACAGACAGTTGCTCTTTAGTAATGTTCAGGCACTCGATATGATACGGAGAGCGACACTGGCTACACTCCAAGAAATTGTCCTGCCGGGTAAGTTTTTTGATACAAGCCGAACAATTCATTTTCAAAACGGTCCTGCGTCCTTACGTTAAAAAGAAAATAAAATTACCTACATTGGGGCGCGACCTTGCGCTACCGTCGATCTATTTTGTTGAATGGAACAAAAAGTTGAACCTCACGGAGACTCGAACGCCCGACCCTGTCTGCTGGATCACTTGGTGATCGGCAACGGCACGCCCGCGCCAAAATCGTTATGAATCAGGCGTCGAAAAGGTCTTACAGTGCCAAGAATGTTAGTAGATTTTTAATAGAGTTTAAGGGTGGTTGCAATGAGTTTATTGTCTTGCTTGAGAAACACTCACCACTATTTTCAAACCACCCACAATTAGAAATCTTTGAATGGTAAATCAGTCACTATTTCCTTGATTTATGGCCCAGCATTTTGAAAATTGCTATTAGTATATTAGTATTGCAACCCTAATCATTCTATTACCACTTAATAGATTACATTGAAATTGAACTACACGATACTCAAGGATATAAGTGATAAATCAACCGGAGCTAAAACACGAAATAGTTAGAAAACCTTGGTTAAAAATCATGTCAAAAACACCTCTGAAAACTCAGAAATTCCCTAATTTATCCAGAACAGTAAGGTGTTTTGAATTTCTATTTCACATGAATGTAAATCAGTTATTTTGAAACAAAACAACCCAGCCCTTTTTTTGAAATAATCTATTTACTTGAACATATTTATGTTTTTTATAAATTGTCGCTTTCGTTATATAATTCAGGGCAGCCATATTATCATGCCGCACTCTACTTACTTGTCATTTGGGTATTTCGCTTCGTGCTATGTCTGATTCCGCGGAGATCCGCGTTGCTATACGGACCTATGTCACTTTTTTTGTAACTTTTACGTAAGGAATAGTGTGACGAGTATTCTAGGCCTTATGCCGGTTTAGTGCGTATTAACACTGTACTGTTATTACGTTAGAAAGATCGCAGCTAGGCGCATCTAACGGTGTAAGATTTGTGATGTTAACGGCTCTTTTAACATAATTTAAACAATATTTATTACGGAGCAAAGTTGCTACTTGGTTGACGTAACTTTTATATAATTATCCTCAAAGTTCTGAGTCAATAGAGGTCTGAGGAGATATATACCGAGCCTGGGGATTAAAGTCGTGTGAGTGTTTGAAATGTACGGTTGCCGTGGGATAGATTAGTTTTTGTTTTTCAAAGTACTACGCAGGCGAAGCCGTGGGCGGAAGCTAGTATTATAACCGCGGAAGTTTGTAAGACTGTATGTTTGTTACTTTTTCACGCTTAATCGGCTAGTTTTGCATATATTTTTATTTGTCAACCGATTTCGATGAAACATATACTTAGGTATTAGAGAAAATTGTGAAAATTTTTATTCGAAAGACGGGATTTTTGGAAATTCCACTTTTAAGGTGGTGAAAAGGGCTAAAAACGGTTGTATGAAACTTTTTAACGCGCTGTTCGATTTTCATGAAACTTTGTGTGTGTAATGTAAATACAAAACAAATGAATACGTGTTTCGAGATTTTTCAATATAACCTTTGAAAAGGGGTCAAATGGGGGCTCAATGTTTATATGGGAACTTTTTAAGGGGTGGTACGATCGGTCTGAATCTTGGTTTGGATACTTTAGATGCAAAATGATGTAAAACGTATAATATCATGATTTCACAAAATAACCCTGCCAAAAGGGTTAAATGGAGTGTCAAAGTTTTTTTGACGAGTAGGTGTGTTTTGGTTGAAACTCGGTTGAAATACTTAATAGGCAAAATAAATGGACACACATTTAAGGGTTTTCAAAAATAACCCTCACAAAGGGAAAAAAGAGGTGTCAAAGTTTGTATGGACTTTTTGACGTTGTGATTATCTACACTATCTATACTCTAAACCAGGGGTCGGCAACCTTTTGGCAGGCAAGGGCCACAAAGTGGCAAAATAAACTAAAGGCGGGCCGGGCCGCACTTGTGATATTAACCCTAGAAGCTCAAAATATGGCTTTCAAATGTTATAATGAGGAAAGATTTGATTGTTTGTTTGTTTGCATTGAATAGACTCTGAAACTACTGGATCGATTTCAAAAAAAATTTCACTTTTGTGTAGAATTAACTTTCAGGATGAACATAGATTAACTATATATTTTTATGTAGGTACCTACTTCGCGGGCGACGCTGTGAGCGGAAGCTAGTGTTAAATAAATGTTAATGTGAATGGTAAGTTTATATTTGAAATAAAAAGCGTATTTCAGGTTGGTAGGTAGGTACTTATTAAAAATTAAAAATTCAAAAAACCCCCGTCACAAACTTTGCCCGCCATTTTGTGGTGGCAGCCATCTTGGATTTGAAATTTATCATAGTATGCTACTAATCAAGCCCTTTTATTTAATCGGTACCTATATTGAGGGAGTTGTGAAAAAATATGTAATCCGTCATTTTGTGACGGCGGCCATCTTGGACCGATTTCCATCAAACAAGCTACGAACACTCCCGACTAATTCACCTTTCAAATAAAATTAAACAAAATCAAAATCGGTTCATGCATTCGGGAGCTACGATGCCACAGACAGACACACACACACAGACACACAAATAATATTAGTTATAGAACTCCGCCGTTTTTGCGTCTAAAAAATAAACAAACACTCACATGACTGTAATCCCCAGGCTCGGTAGATATCTTCTCAGATCTCTAGTTACTCAGAGCTTTGAGGAATATTTAATGATGTTAATTTAACAAGTACCTAGGTATTTATTACAAAAAAAAACACGACAGAACAGTTGATCCGCAGGATCAACTTGTCCACCCACGTTTGGATCATTTTTCCCCAAACACAACTTTTTTATCTTTATTTGATAATAATAATCTATAAAGCGTCAACTTGGTAGTGTCACCAGCTTCTGGGGACGCATCCTTCTGGTAGTGATCTGGATCAGTTAAGATATCTATAGATCGTTTTGCAACGGTGTCCTTCTTTTGCGGTGCCTTCTCCGCTGTAGGTTGTGGGTTCAATCCCCACCCAGGACTAACGTTTGAGTGATAAACGCAGATGTTTGTTCTGTGCCTGGGTGAAAATACAAAACCATGATACCTATTTTTTCAAAGATTCTTTTCTAGCAACACTATTCCTACTTTTCATCGGGCAGCGCCATCTGTTATCAGCAGTGAGAACATTTTTAAGCTGACTTTGTAAGTTATATTTTCGGTAGGTAGGTATACAATACAATACAATAGTAGTTACTACAGCTATGTTATCAAATAATACGACTGGTTTGCTGTTCATTTATTTATTTATTTAAGTTCGGAATACCAATAGCTAATACACAATGCCCTTAAAAGAACATGAATTGAAATAGCTAGCAAATTTTTTATACCTAGGTACATGATAGTGTTTGTCGTTTAATGGAGTTAAATTTACGATTGGCCCTATGTTGAACCCAGTACACCGCTGAATACACCAGAAATCAAATCTGAAATGAGAAAATAAAAATATGAGATTCATCTATATTAATTACCTAGGTACACATAATATAACAAAACAGTAGGTAAGTACCTATGTTTTGTAACTAGCAACACGCCCCGGCTTCACACTGGTAGCAAGAGTAGGTATCTCTACTTTATTTTATATAAAATATAGCCTATGTTACTCAGGGATAATGTAGCATTTTAATGGTGAAAGAATTTTTGAAATCGGTCGAGTAGTTTATGAACTTATCTTATTTATTTGTCAACCGATTTCAATTAAACAAACCCTAAGTTTTAATCCAAGCACAACTTAATAGGCACATTAATGAAGACTTATTCATTTCAATTGAGCCGTTGTGAATTAGCGTGCACAAACGAACAGATAAACAGACAAACAGATATTTTTTTAAAAAAACGGGTTCTGTGCCAAATATCATGTTTAGACGTGCCTCTGACTACCCCCTGTATATATCCTCAAAGTTCTAAGTAACTAGATACCTGAGGAGATATACCGAGGCTGGGGATTGCAGTTGCATGTTTGTTTTATTAGCTACCATTATAAGGCCCCCCACGCACTAGGCAGCCTGGCTGCGCAACGCAGCCAGGCTGCGGTAGCCAGTAAAACATATGACGTTGTATAGGAGCCCGCGCACTAGGCAATCACGAATTCCCGGCTGCGGCAGCCAATACAACGCGCTTGTTTGCACGGCAGCCAGAACGTGTGTAGGCGAATGTATGTGGCTTGGCTGCGGTCAGTCTCCGCCTACTAGTTGTAGCAGCCAGACGTATTTTGCGTTCCAAACTTTGATAAGATGACTATCACTCCAAAAGCTCGACGGAAGGATCTGGACTAGTCGTTGATTGGCTGTTATAAATGGCTGCGCAAATATTCTGGCTGCCGCAGCCTGGCTACGAAGCCAGGCTGCCTAGTGCGCGGGGGGCCTTAGCTGAGTGATTTAGTTAGTAGGAAATGACACTTACTGCCCACTTCGGGTAGGATGCCAGAAGATACGCCCGCGTTCACGTTTGTGCCAGGTCGAGGTTGTATTTGTACTTCTCCGCCTGAATTGCTATCACTGCCTGTTGACGAAATGCCAAGGGAAATATTATTTGTTAAAATTTACCCTAATGGATAATGGCGTCGATCGTTTGACTTCAAGCTTGTGTTCAAATTCAAATTCAGTTTATTAAACAGACAAAAACATAACATATAAGTCCGAGAGTCCGCCTGCGACGCAAGAGGTTGCGGGTTCGATTCCCGCCGCGGAACAAATTTGTGTACGATCTGCAGAAATTTGTTCCGTTGGTCTGGGTGTTTTCTATGTATGTAAAAAAAAATATCTATCTATGTATATAATGTATCAAATATATCAGTTATCTAGTACCCATAACACAAGCTTTGAGTAGCTTACTTTGGGGTTAGATGATGCTGTGTGGATTGTCCAGCATTATTTATTTATTTATATAAAATGTATCTATCTAGATAGAATAATAAAGTATTTGTTTGATTAGGACCAACTTACGTAGGCATAGGCACCATCTATGTATATAAAGTGTTCTTCAGGGCGTGAATACATAATATGAGGATTGTGGACATCGCGTGCGAAATGTCAGTTCGGGGCCTACCACTAGTTATGTAAATGTGTTCTAGCACACTCACTACATTCATATATTATATTGATGTGGTGAGTGTGTTAGAACACATACCAAGTACTTACCTTGCGGCATAGGAGAGGCTAGTGTGTGCACTGCCAACTGTGGACAAAGTTCCCATATTTATTGACGGAGCAAGCGAAGTGAGCGCAAACCTTGCAGGAACAGATCTACGTGACCAATTGAGTGACTCAGTGTCGACTATGTATGAGGGTGAATCGGTTGATGTGATGAGTTATAGTAAATGATTGATTCAGGCGTGACTTTGCGGAAATCCATTACAAATACTGAAAAGGAGAGAAGAGAAAAGAGACTTTTCTCGCGGCGCTCGGTGGAGCAACACCAGTGCGGAGCGAGTCAACGATCCTGAGGATGCTTCGTGGAGAAGCGAAACACGTGTCGAGTTTCTATTTGAGGTGTGTTGTTGGGATTATTAATATTAATAATATTTCTATAAGGCATTTTGTGGGGCTCATTAATATTAATAAGCTTAATTAATAACCTCATTAGATAATAGTTTTAGCGGGAAAGTACTAGACATTTCCGTCCTTTTCAGTATGAGTTTATAGTGTTAACTCGAGTGGTTCAGTGTTGACTATGTCTAGCGGTGAATCGCATCGAGAGCCCACTGCCCCACATAAGTCGTCAAAATAGGTAACACAATTACGAAAATTACGATTAATAGGAAAGTTTATAATTATAACTTACGAGTGCGCAGATGGCTACAACGAATAAAGTAGTCTTCATTGTGCTTTAGTATTCGGACAGACAGGAACTGATGTAAAGACGGAACTTCTTACGCTTTTTATACTATTTTAACTATTTTAAAGACACTTGTATTTACTTACAAACACAGCTGAAAAATTAAAAATTTGGAAACAAAATGCATTGTTATTTTCTTCTCTAGCAAGTACACACAAGTGGTAACACGTGCATCACGATCCGAAGGCCGTGGCTTCAAACCTGGCGCGCAATGCCAGAGCTCTTGAACGGCGAAGAAAAACATCGTGAGGAAAGCAGCATACCCTAGAACTAAACGTTCGAAGGTGAGTGTCATAGGTTATCTAAATATGTATATATAACTCAAAGGTGACTGACTGACTGACATAGTGATCTATCAACGCACAGCCCAAACCCAGTGATCTGTTATAGTTACTAAATATTTTCTCTACGCCCAAACCACTGAACGGATCGGGCTGAAATTTGGCATGCAGGTAGATGTTATGACGTAGGCATTTGCTTAGAGATTTTGATTAATCCACCCCCAAGAAGGATTTTGATTAATTCCACCCCCAAGGTGATAAAATAGGGGATGAATTTATAAAAATTCAAATGAAAAGTCGCGATAATGCGAAGTTGCGGGCATCAGCTCGTTATTCTTATAAGCGGCGATGGGCTTGCAACCTGTCACGTATGAAATAGTAATTACTGTTCAAATGTGGCCATATGTTTTAACATATATCATAATGCCATAATATTATGTTCGAATGTGCCTCTACCCCCCTTTAGATATCCTCAAAGATCTAAATAACTAGTGATCTGAGAAAATACCTACCGAGCCTGGGGATACCTAGTCATGTTTTACATTACCTATAATAAGTATATAGGTACTTACATTCTTATCTAAAATTGACTTCATGTTAAATCTATTATACAGGGTGTCCCAAAAAGTGGTGTCAAGCGAAAGTCCAGAGATAGAGGACCCCTTGGGGTACCCGAATCACCCCCATGTATGTTCCGCGATTTTTTATAGTTTTCAAGTTATAATTTTTTTTCCGAATTTTTGAAAATTTACGACTTGAACAACTTAAAAAGTTTTTTTACAAAAAGTAGAAAACTTTCTTGAGATTTTTTTTTTGCTACTGAATTGTTATGAGTTGTTCTTTTATGCATAAAATAATCAGTTACGTGACTTTGATGAAAACTATAAAAAATCGCGAAACATACATGGGGGTGATTCGGGTACCCCAAGGGGTGTTCTATCTCTGGACTTTTGCTTGACACTATATGTGACATTTATGACATATTATGTGACTTTTTAGTATCCTACTAATATTATAATCGCGAAAAAGTGTATGTGTAAATGTGAAAATTTGTGTGTATGGTGTTTGTGTAGATGGCGGTCCCGAGGACACCGGCCTCTAGAGTCCGGGCAACAGGAACTACCAGGGTGCCTGTAAGGGTGTGAGGGTGTGTGTGTGTGTGATTGTTTGTTTGTCACTCCTGTGGGCACCGGTCTCGGGAGGGACCGGGCAACAGGAGTTATCAGTATGTTTGTGTGTGTATATAGTACAGTGTTAATACGCACTAAACCGGCATAAATCAAGGAAATAGTGACTGATTTACCATTCAAAGATTTCTAATTGTGGGTGGTTTGAAAATAGTGGTGAGTGTTTCTCAAGCAAGACAATAAACTCATTGCAACCACCCTTAAACTCTATTAAAAATCTACTAACATTCTTGGCACTGTAAGACCTTTTCGACGCCTGATTCATAACGTCTTTGGCGCGGGCGTGCCGTTGCCGATCACCAAGTGATCCAGCAGATAGGGTCGGGCGTTCGAGTCTCCGTGAGGTTCAACTTTGTGTTCCATTCAACAAAATAGATCGACGGTAGCGCAAGGTCGCGCCCCAATGTAGGTAATTTTATTTTCTTTTTAACGAAAGGTCGCAGGACCGTTTTGAAAATGAATTGTTCGGCTTGTATCAAAAAACTTACCCGGCAGGACAATTTCTTGGAGTGTAGCCAGTGTCGCTCTCCGTATCATATCGAGTGCCTGAACATTACTAAAGAGCAACTGTCTGTGCTAACAAGCGAATTTCGCAGGGGTTGGACTTGTCCAGCGTGCAACAATATTACCAAGCGTACAAAGTCCAATCTAAGCACCCCTATTCGCCAGAGCCAAGTACCTACCGTGGACAACTCAATGAACCCGTTAATCTCTCAAAACGAAGACAATCTAGTAACGATGGATAAGAGTGCCTTATTGGAAAATACCTTGGATCAAAAACTTAGCTCTTATTTATCTAATTTTATCGAAAATTTTCGTAAATCCTTAAGAGACGACGTCAAGAAAATGGTTCGCACCGAAATAGAGTCAGTAATGAAAAGCCTAAAAGACGACTTTACCACTACGACCAACTTTAAGTGTGAAGAGCAGACCACTTTAAAGCAGGAACTAGAAAAGAAATCACAAGCCCTGAAAGCACTCGAGGTTGAAAACACGCATCTCTGCAGTGAATTAGGTTTGCTAAAAATAAATAATAAATAAAATAAATAATGCTGGACAATCCACACAGGTTCCAACAGTTAGATTGGACCAAGGAATCACGTCGTCCCATACAAACTTTGCCCCCCTTTTTCACATTAGTTTTAATACCAGGCCGAGATCTCGACAACCTTTTTAATATACTTTTGCCCTACAGGTCCATACTAATAATACCTCTTATTACAAGCCTATAGTCAGAATGTGTCGTCAGTATAATGATCTTTTAATTAACAATAGTGATAATATTGATATTTTTAATAATAGAATATTTAAATTTAAAAAAGACATTGAAACCATTCTCATTAAGGAGAGTGGTCTCAATTTTTTGTAACTGCTATTATTTACTTTTTTCTCTTTCTTACTTTTTCTTTTTATTGTAAAAATATTATCGTACATTAATTTTACTCGTGCTTTAACCATGTTTAATGTTCGTCTCCAATATTTGGATACACAGATCTGCTCTGTATAAATCATGCTATGTACACACACTTAGGGATACAATCTAGATCACTATTTTTAATGCTTTGATTGTGTTCTGTTTTGTGTGCTTAATAATAAATAAATAAATAAATAAAAGATATCTAGAGAGCGTAGTCAGAGGCACGTCTGAACATGACATGGCTCATGCCCACATTTTGCACAGTAGTTAGTAGGTACTCCGTAAGTTACAGGTTGCAAGCTAATCGCCGCTTATAAGAATACTAATCTATGACCTTCGAGTTCTTAGTTTTAGGGTATGACGGTATTCTCACGACGTTTTTCTTCACCGTTTAGGAGCACTAGCATTGCGCACATAAACTTTTCGAAAAGAGACCACCTTTGGTGCACGATCAGGTTTGAATCCACGACCTTCGAATCGTGGGGCAGAGGCGCTACCACTGCACCACCAGCGCTCTTTTTCCGGGATAAAATGTAGCCAATGTGCTATTCCAGACTATCTATCCCTGTGCTAAATTTCATCCAGATCCGTTCAGCCTTTTTAGCGTAAAAGAGTAACAATCATACATTCTTACGCACAAACTTATAGAACTCCGCCGTTTTTGCGTCTAAAAAATAAACAAACACTCACATGACTGTAATCCCCAGGCTCGGTAGATATCTTCTCAGATCTCTAGTTACTCAGATCTTTGAGGAATATTTAATGATGTTAATTTAACAAGTACCTAGGTATTTATTACAAAAAAAACACGACAGAACAGTTGATCCGCAGGATCAACTTGTCCACCCACGTTTGGATCATTTTTCCCCAAACACAACTTTTTTATCTTTATTTGATAATAATAATCTATAAAGCGTCAACTTGGTAGTGTCGCCAGCTTCTGGGGACGCATCCTTCTGGTAGTGATCTGGATCAGTTAAGATATCTATAGATCGTTTTGCAACGGTGTTCTTAAACAGCACAACAGTTTTACATGTATTTGATGCCTCATCGCTCAGTTGGTAGTAAGTAGCTCTGCCTTCTCCGCTGTAGGTTGTGGGTTCAATCCTCACCCAGGACTAACGTTTGAGTGATAAACGCAGATGTTTGTTCTGTGCCTGGGTGAAAATACAAAACCATGATACCTATTTTTTCAAAGATTCTTTTCTAGCAACACTATTCCTACTTTTCATCGGGCAGCGCCATCTGTTATCAGCAGTGAGAACATTTTTAAGCTGACTTTGTAAGTTATATTTTCGGTAGGTAGGTATACAATACAATACAATAGTAGTTACTACAGCTATGTTATCAAATAATACGACTGGTTTGCTGTTCATTTATTTATTTATTTAAGTTCGGAATACCAATAGCTAATACACAATGCCCTTAAAAGAACATGAATTGAAATAGCTAGCAAATTTTTTATACCTAGGTACATGATTGTGTTTGTCGTTTAATGGAGTTAAATTTACGATTGGCCCTATGTTGAGCCCAGTACACCGCTGAATACACCAGAAATCAAATCTGAAATGAGAAAATAAAAATATGAGATTCATCTATATTAATTACCTAGGTACACATAATATAACAAAACAGTAGGTAAGTACCTATGTTTTGTAACTAGCAACACGCCCCGGCTTCACACTGGTAGCAAGAGTAGGTATCTCTACTTTATTTTATATAAAATATAGCCTATGTTACTCAGGGATAATGTAGCATTTTAATGGTGAAAGGTTGATTAGCTTAAGTTTGACGACGTCAGTGGCGCAGCGGAAGAGAGTCCGCCTGCGACGCAAGAGGTTGCGGGTTCGATTCCCGCCGCGGAACAAATTTGTGTACTATCTGCAGAAATTTGTTCCGTTGGTCTGGGTGTTTTCTATGTATAATAAAAAATATCTATCTATGTACTTATATAATGTATTAAATATATCAGTTATCTAGTACCTATAACACAAGCTTTGAGTAGCTTACTTTGGGGCTAGATGATGCTGTGTGGATTGTCCAGCATCATTTATTTATTAGCTGTTATAATTGGCTGCGCAAATATTCTGGCTGCCGCAGCCTGGCTACGCAGCCAGGCTGCCTAGTGCGCGGGGGGCCTTAGCTGAGTGATTTAGTTGGAAATGACACTTACTGCCCACTTCGGGTAGGATGCCAGAAGATACGCCCGCGTTCACGTTTGTGCCAGGTCGAGGTTGTATTTGTACTTCTCCGCCTGAATTGCTATCACTGCCTGTTGACGAAATGCCAAAGGGAAATATTATTTGTTAAAATTAACCCTAATGGATAATGGCGTCGATCGTTTGACTTCAAGCTTGTGTTCAAATTCAAATTCAGTTTATTAAACAGACAAAAACATAACATATAAGTCCGAGAGTCCGCCTGCGACGCAAGAGGTTGCGGGTTCGATTCCCGCCGCGGAACAAATTTGTGTACGATCTGCAGAAATTTGTTCCGTTGGTCTGGGTGTTTTCTATGTATGTAAAAAAAAATATCTATCTATGTATATAATGTATCAAATATATCAGTTATCTAGTACCCATAACACAAGCTTTGAGTAGCTTACTTTGGGGTTAGATGATGCTGTGTGGATTGTCCAGCATTATTTATTTATTTATATAAAATGTATCTATCTAGATAGAATAATAAAGTATTTGTTTGATTAGGACCAACTTACGTAGGCATAGGCACCATCTATGTACATAAAGTGTTCTTCAGGGCGTGAATACATATGAGGCTTGTGGACATCGCGTGCGAAATGTCAGTTCGGGGCCAACTACTAGTTATGTAAATGTGTTCTAGCACACTCACTACGTACATATATTATATTAATGTGGTGAGTGTGTTAGAACACATACCAGGTACTTACCTTGCGGCATAGGTGAGGCAAGTGTGTGCACTGCCAGCTGTGGACAAAGTTCCCATATTTATTGACGGAGCAAGCGAAGTGAGCGCAAACCTTGCAGGAACAGATCTACGTGACCAATTGAGTGACTCAGTGTCGACTAAGTATGAGGGTGAATCGGTTGATGTGATGAGTTATAGTAAATGATTGATTCAGGCGTGACTTTGCGGAAATCCATTACAAATACTGAAAAGGAGAGAAGAGAAAAGAGACTTTTCTCGCGGCGCTCGGTGGAGCAACACCAGTGCGGAGCGAGTCAACGATCCTGAGGATGCTTCGTGGAGAAGCGAAACACGTGTCGAGTTTCTATTTGAGGTGTGTTGTTGGGATTATTAATATTAATAATATCCCATCAAAAACATAAATGTGAAATGAGAGCCAAGTTCAATAAGTATGTTTTACTTAGTCGTTGACTTCAGCGACAAAAGAAGTGAGATCTAAACGGGTGCCAAGTACAATGGTCAGTCCTGAAACTTATTTATAACAATATGAAATATTTTTAACAACTTTAAAATATCATTTCATCTTAAAACTTAGGATATTATATTGAAGCCTAAGGTCTAACTTGGCTAGTTCTCATATAGGAATTAACTACTTACTTACTATGTCCAATCGCTTGTTTCTACCAGCAATCCAAATTTTTAAAAAGAATAAAATAAAAACTTGCAAAGGCTATACCTAATATAATTTGTACTCTTAAGAAAACTAGCCAAGTAAGACCTTAGGCTTCAATATAATATCCTAAGTTTTAAGATGAAATGATATTTTAAAGTTGTTAAAAATATTTCATATTGTTATAAATAAGTTTCAGGACTGACCATTGTACTTGGCACCCGTTTAGATCTCACTTCTTTTGTCGCTGAAGTCAACGACTAAGTAAAACATACTTATTGAACTTGGCTCTCATTTCACATTTATGTTTTTGATGGGATATCATTACTTTTTGTACAGAACTTATTAGTAAATAAGTACTTATTCTTATATTATTACACTTATATAATCTACCTGCATAAACGGCTCAAACTATTGGCACATTGTAGGTATACATACTAAGCAGGTAGGTAGGTACTTGAGTAGGTACTTACTGAATAAGTATACCTACCTACTACCTATCCGACAAGCCGAGACACACTATAATCTAGGCCTGAATAGTTATCTAGCCATATCTACCTACCTGCATAGACTGCTCAAACTATTGGCACATTGTAGGTATACATACCTATAGTCATACTTACCTATCTGCTTAGACGGCTCAACTATTGGCACATTGTATACCTAGGTACCTAAGTAGATAGGTTAACCCGATAATAGTAGGTACTTACCGAGAGTAGATATTAGTCTAAACCTAAATACTTATCTAGTCATACTTACCTATCTACATAGACGGCTCAACTATTAGCACATTGTATACCTAGGTACCTAAGTAGATAGGTTAGCCCGATAATAATAGGTACTTACCGAGAGTACTTTATTAGTCTAAACCTAAATACTTATCTAGTCATACTTACCTATCTACATAGACGGCTCAACTATTAGCACATTGTATACCTAGGTACCTAAGTAGATAGGTTAGCCCGATAATAATAGGTACTTACCGAGAGTACTTTATTAGTCTAAACCTAAATACTTATCTAGTCATACTTACCTATCTACATAGACGGCTCAACTATTAGCACATTGTATACCTAGGTACCTAAGTAGATAGGTAAGCCCGATAATAGTAGGTACTTACCGAGAGTGTACTACTTACCAATCCAAGACACTACTTCCACTCGTTATTATATTCACGTCAAGACCCTATTAAAATCCACATAATGACCGACTGTCATCTATTTAGATTGCTATTCTTATATTACAGGCGCTAGTAAGGGTTCCTAGGAGAATCAATTAATTGAAAAAGTACGATAAAAATAAAAAAAATTACAAGTTTCAGATTTTTTCCTTTGTATCCACCCCACTACCTACCTGGATGCCAAATTTGAACGTTCTAGGTCATCTAGAACTGGGTTATAATTAACGTCTATAGATCAGTCAGTGATAAAATTTTCCATAACCAGCCATTTTTGGACGTTAATATCTAAATAACCGTTTGAGGTGTGTTTATGAAATTCGGTGCACATATTTTACTCGCAAGTGGCAATAGATGAGCCAAATTTGACTTGTTTATGTGAAATAGTTTTTGAGTTACGAGGGGGTGAAAAATCACCCAAATGGTTCCTGTAATATTAGACTAGGCGCGCATCGCCCGTTCGCTTCGCTTGAACTTGGCTGACACGCTGCCGCGTGTCTAGATTTCTATAAGGCATTTTGTGGGGCTCATTAATATTAATAAGCTTAATTAATAAGCTCATTAGATAATAGTTTTAGCGGGAAAGTACTAGACATTTCCGTCCTTTTCAGTATGAGTTTATAGTGTTAACTCGAGTGGTTCAGTGTTGACTATGTCTAGCGGTGAATCGCATCGAGAGCCCACTGCCCCACATAAGTCGTCAAAATAGGTAACACAATTACGAAAATCACGATTAATAGGAAAGTTTATAATTATAACTTACGAGTGCGCAGATGGCTACAACGAATAAAGTAGTCTTCATTGTGCTTTAGTATTCGGACAGACAGGAACTGATGTAAAGACGGAACTTCTTACGCTTTTTATACTATTTTAACTGCGAGATAGGTAATTTTAATCCTTTGTTCTGCTATCAAGTCTAGACTGAGTTGTACTAATATAAAGACACTTGTATTTACAAACAAACACAGCTGAAAAATTAAAAATTTGGAAACAAAATGCATTGTTATTTTCTTCTCTAGCAAGTACACACAAGTGGTAACACGTGCATCACGATCCGAAGGCCGTGGCTTCAAACCTGGCGCGCAATGCCAGAGCTCTTGAACGGCGAAGAAAAACATCGTGAGGAAAGCAGCATACCCTAGAACTAAACGTTCGAAGGTGAGTGTCATAGGTTATCTAAATATGTATATATAACTCAAAGGTGACTGACTGACTGACATAGTGATCTATCAACGCACAGCCCAAACCCAGTGATCTGTTATAGTTACTAAATATTTTCTCTACGCCCAAACCACTGAACGGATCGGGCTGAAATTTGGCATGCAGGTAGATGTTATGACGTAGGCATTTGCTTAGAGATTTTGATTAATCCACCCCCAAGAAGGATTTTGATTAATTCTACCCCCAAGGTGATAAAATAGGGGATGAATTTATAAAAATTCAAATGAAAAGTCGCGATAATGCGAAGTTGCGGGCATCAGCTCGTTATTCTTATAAGCGGCGATGGGCTTGCAACCTGTCACGTATGAAATAGTAATTACTGTTCAAATGTGGCCATATGTTTTAACATTTATCATAATGCCATAATATTATGTTCGAATGTGCCTCTACCCCCCTTTAGATATCCTCAAAGATCTAAATAACTAGTGATCTGAGAAAATACCTACCGAGCCTGGGGATACCTAGTCATGTTTTACATTACCTATAATAAGTATATAGGTACTTACATTCTTATCTAAAATTGACTTCATGTTAAATCTATTATACAGGGTGTCCCAAAAAGTGGTGTCAAGCGAAAGTCCAGAGATAGAACACCCCTTGGGGTACCCGAATCACCCCCATGTATGTTCCGCGATTTTTTATAGTTTTCAAGTTATAATTTAGAAGTAGATTGGACGAAGGAATCACATTGTAGTTACCATACAAACTTAAAAGGGGGGGCACTTTTTCATCCTCTCTCTAGCTGTACCTACCAGCGACTTCGTTCACGATTGCCACGAAATGTTGATTATTTTAAGTTTGAATCTAAGCCCAGTACAAACTTTTTCATATTATGTGACTTTTTAGTATCCTACTAATATTATAATCGCGAAAAAGTGTATGTGTAAATGTGAAAATTTGTGTGCGTAAGAATGTATGATTGTTACTCTTTTACGCTAAAAAGGATGAACGGATCTGGATGAAATTTAGCACAGGGATAGATAGTCTGGAATAGAACATTGGCGTTTTTTTTTTAAAAAAAAAAAAAAAATTTTTACAATAAAAAGAAAAAGTAAGAAAGAGAAAAAAGTAAATTTTTAAATTTAAATATTCTATTAATAAAAATATCAATATTATCACTATTGTTAATTAAAAGATCATTATACTGACGACACATTCTGACTATAGGCTTGTAATAAGAGGTATTATTAGTATGGACCTGTAGGGCAAAAGTATATTGAAAAGGTTGTCGAGATCTCGGCCTGGTATTAAAACTAATGTGAAAAAGGGGGGCAAAGTTTGTATGGGACATGGTGATTCCTTGGTCCAATCTAACTGTTGGAACCTGTGTGGATTGTCCAGCATTATTTATTTTATTTATTATTTATTTTTAGCAAACCTAATTCACTGCAGAGATGCGTGTTTACAACCTCGAGTGCTTTCAGGGCTTGTGATTTCTTTTCTAGTTCCTGCTTTAAAGTGGTCTGCTCTTCACACATAAAGTTGGTCGTAGTGGTAAAGTCGTCTTTTAGGCTTTTCATTACTGACTCTATTTCGGTGCGAACCATTTTCTTGACGTCGTCTCTTAAGGATTTACGAAAATTTTCGATAAAATTTGATAAATAAGAGCTAAGTTTTTGATCCAAGGTATTTTCCAATAAGGCACTCTTATCCATCGTTACTAGATTGTCTTCGTTTTGAGAGATTAACGGGTTCATTGAGTTGTCCACGGTAGGTACTTGGCTCTGGCGAATAGGGGTGCTTAGATTGGACTTTGTACGCTTGGTAATATTGTTGCACGCTGGACAAGTCCAACCCCTGCGAAATTTGCTTGTTAGCACAGACAGTTGCTCTTTAGTAATGTTCAGGCACTCGATATGATACGAAGAGTGACACTGGCTACACTCCAAGAAATGGTCCTGCCGGGTAAGTTTTTTGATACAAGCCGAATAATTCATTTTCAAAACGGTCCTGCGTCCTTACGTTAAAAAGAAAATAAAATTACCTACATTGGGGCGCGACCTTGCGCTACCGTCGATCTATTTTTGTTGAATGGAACAAAAAGTTGAACCTCACGGAGACTCGAACGCCCGACCCTGTCTGCTGGATCACTTGGTGATCGGCAGCGGCACGCCCGCGCCAAAGACGT
This sequence comes from Cosmorhoe ocellata, assembly GCA_963675405.1. Lineage (NCBI taxonomy): Eukaryota > Metazoa > Arthropoda > Insecta > Lepidoptera > Geometridae > Cosmorhoe > Cosmorhoe ocellata. The sequence goes on from OY776273.1 coordinate 4,574,047, forward strand.
TATGAATCAGGCGTCGAAAAGGTCTTACAGTGCCAAGAATGTTAGTAGATTTTTAATAGAGTTTAAGGGTGGTTGCAATGAGTTTATTGTCTTGCTTGAGAAACACTCACTACTATTTTCAAACCACCCACAATTAGAAACCTTTGAATGGTAAATCAGTCACTATTTCCTTGATTTATGCCGGTTTAGTGCGTATTAACACTGTACTGCTATTACGTTACAAAGATCGCAGCTAGACGCATCTAACGGTGTAAGATTTATGATATTTACGGCACTTTTAACATAATTTAAACAATATTTATTGCGGAGCAAAGTTACACAGATGCTACTTGGTTGACGTAACTTTTATATATCCTCAAAGATCTGAGTCAATTGAGGTCTGAGGAGATATTTACCGAGCCTGGGGATTAAAGTCGTGTGAGTGTTTGAAATGTACGGTTGCCGTGGGATAGATTAGTTTTTGTTTTTCAAAGTACTACGCTGGCGAAGCCGTGGGCGGAAGCTAGTATTATAACCGCGGAAGTTTGTAAGACTGTATGTTTGTTACTTTTTCACGCTTAATCGGCTAGTTTTACATATATTTTTATTTGTCAACCGATTTCGATGAAACATAGCCTATGTTTTAATCCAAGCTTATCTTAATATACTTAGTAGAGAAAATTGTGAATTTTTTTATTTGAAAGACGGGATTTTTGGAAATTCCACTTTTAAGGTGGTGAAAAGGGCTAAAAACGGTTGTATGAAACTTTTTAACGCGCTGTACGATTTTCATAAAACTTTGTGTGTGTAATGTAAATACAAAACAAATGAATACGTGTTTCGAGATTTTTAAATATAACCTTTAAAAAGGGGTCAAATGGGGGCTCAATGTTTATATGGGAACTTTTTAAGGGGTGGTACGATCGGTCTGAATCTTGGTTTGGATACTTTAGATGCAAAATGATGTAAAACGTATATCTTGATTTTACAAAATAACCCTGCCAAAAGGGTTATTTTGTAATGGGGTGTCAACGTTTTTTTTGAAGAGTAGGTGTGTTTTGTTTGAAACTCGGTTGAAATACTTAATAGGCAAAATAAATGGACACACATTTAAGGGTTTTCGAAAATAACCCTCACAAAGGGTAAAAAGAGGTGTCAAAGTTTGTATGGACTTTTTGACGAGAGGTGTAATTAGCTACACTATCTATATCTACCTACTCTATACTAATGTTATAAAGAGGAAAGATTTGTTTGCATTGAATAGACTCTGAAACTAATATAACCTTCAAAAAAGGGTAAAATGGGGTGTCAAAGTTAGTATGGGAACTTTTTAACGGGTAGTACGATTGGTCTGAAACTTTGTTTGTGTACTGTAAATGTAAAATGAATGGACACCTGTTTCAGGATTTTTCAATATAACTCTTAAAAAAGGGTCAAATAGGGGGTCAATGTTTGTATGGGATTTGTTAGACGGGTGGTGCAATTGGTCTGAAACTTTGTTTGTGTACTGTAAATACAAAACGGATGGACTCGTGTTTCAGGATTTTTCAATATAACCTTCAAAAAGGGGTAAAATGGGGTGTCAAAGTAGTATGGGATTTTTATGAGTTGCTTGATGTGTTTAAAACTCAGTTTAGATATTTTATGTGAACGAAGTCGCGGGCGGGACAGCTAGAAATCTATAAAGCGTCAACTTGGTAGTGTCGCCAGCTTCTGGGGACGCATCCTTCTGGTAGTGATCTGGATCAGTTGAGATATCTATAGATCGTTTGCAACAGTGCCCTTAAACAGCACAACAGTTTTACATGTATTTGATACCTCATAGCTCAGTGGGTAGTAGCTCTGCCTTCTGCGCTGTAGGTTGTGGGTTCGATCCCCACCCAGGACTAACGTTTGAGTGATAAACGCAGATGTTTGTTCTGTGCCTGGGTGAAAATACAAAACCATGATACCTATTTTTTCAAAGATTCTTTTCTAGCAACACTATTCCTACTTTTCATCGGGCAGCGCCATCTGTTATCAGCAGTGAGAACATTTTTAAGCTGACTTTGTAAGTTATATTTTCGGTAGGTAGGTATACAATACAATACAATAGTAGTTACTACAGCTATGTTATCAAATAATACGACTGGTTTGCTGTTCATTTATTTATTTATTTAAGTTCGGAATACCAATAGCTAATACACAATGCCCTTAAAAGAACATGAATTGAAATAGCTAGCAAATTTTTTATACCTAAGTACATGATAATGTTTGTCGTTTAATGGAGTTAAATTTACGATTGGCCCTATGTTGAGCCCAGTACACCTCTGAATACACCAGAAATCAAATCTGAAATGAGAAAATAAAAATATGAGATTCATCTATATTAATTACCTAGGTACACATAATATAACAAAACAGTAGGTAAGTACCTATGTTTTGTAACTAGCAACACGCCCCGGCTTCACACTGGTAGCAAGAGTAGGTATCTCTACTTTATTTTATATAAAATATAGCCTATGTTACTCAGGGATAATGTAGCATTTTAATGGTGAAAGGTTGATTAGCTGTTATAATTGGCTGCGCAAATATTCTGGCTGCCGCAGCCTGGCTACGCAGCCAGGCTGCCTAGTGCGCGGGGGGCCTTAGCTGAGTGATTTAGTTGGAAATGACACTTACTGCCCACTTCGGGTAGGATGCCAGAAGATACGCCCGCGTTCACGTTTGTGCCAGGTCGAGGTTGTATTTGTACTTCTCCGCCTGAATTGCTATCACTGCCTGTTGACGAAATGCCAAAGGGAAATATTATTTGTTAAAATTAACCCTAATGGATAATGGCGTCGATCGTTTGACTTCAAGCTTGTGTTCAAATTCAAATTCAAATTCAGTTTATTAAACAGACAAAAACATAACATATAAGTCCGAGAGTCCGCCTGCGACGCAAGAGGTTGCGGGTTCGATTCCCGCCGCGGAACAAATTTGTGTACGATCTGCAGAAATTTGTTCCGTTGGTCTGGGTGTTTTCTATGTATGTAAAAAAAAATATCTATCTATGTATATAATGTATCAAATATATCAGTTATCTAGTACCCATAACACAAGCTTTGAGTAGCTTACTTTGGGGTTAGATGATGCTGTGTGGATTGTCCAGCATTACTTATTTATTTATATAAAATGTATCTATCTAGGTAGAATAATAAAGTATTTGTTTGATTAGGACCAACTTACGTAGGCATAGGCACCATCTATGTACATAAAGTGTTCTTCAGGGCGTGAATACATATGAGGCTTGTGGACATCGCGTGCGAAATGTCAGTTCGGGGCCAACTACTAGTTATGTAAATGTGTTCTAGCACACTCACTACGTACATATATTATATTAATGTGGTGAGTGTGTTAGAACACATACCAGGTACTTACCTTGCGGCATAGGTGAGGCAAGTGTGTGCACTGCCAGCTGTGGACAAAGTTCCCATATTTATTGACGGAGCAAGCGAAGTGAGCGCAAACCTTGCAGGAACAGATCTACGTGACCAATTGAGTGACTCAGTGTCGACTAAGTATGAGGGTGAATCGGTTGATGTGATGAGTTATAGTAAATGATTGATTCAGGCGTGACTTTGCGGAAATCCATTACAAATACTGAAAAGGAGAGAAGAGAAAAGAGACTTTTCTCGCGGCGCTCGGTGGAGCAACACCAGTGCGGAGCGAGTCAACGATCCTGAGGATGCTTCGTGGAGAAGCAAAACACGTGTCGAGTTTCTATTTGAGGTGTGTTGTTGGGATTATTAATATTAATAATATTTCTATAAGGCATTTTGTGGGGCTCATTAATATTAATAAGCTTAATTAATAACCTCATTAGATAATAGTTTTAGCGGGAAAGTACTAGACATTTCCGTCCTTTTCAGTATGAGTTTATAGTGTTAACTCGAGTGGTTCAGTGTTGACTATGTCTAGCGGTGAATCGCATCGAGAGCCCACTGCCCCACATAAGTCGTCAAAATAGGTAACACAATTACGAAAATTACGATTAATAGGAAAGTTTATAATTATAACTTACGAGTGCGCAGATGGCTACAACGAATAAAGTAGTCTTCATTGTGCTTTAGTATTCGGACAGACAGGAACTGATGTAAAGACGGAACTTCTTACGCTTTTTATACTATTTTAACTGCGAGATAGGTAATTGTAATCCTTTGTTCTGCTATCAAGTCTAGACTGCGTTGTACTAATATAAGACACTTGTATTTACAAACAAACACAGCTGAAAAATTAAAAATTTGGAGACAAAATGCATTATTATTTTCTTCTGCATGCAAGTACACACAAGTGTATAACGATCCGAAGGTCGCGGCTTGAATCCAGTGTTTCCACTTTTAGGGATTTCGCTCATTTTTAGGGCGAAACTACCTTATGTGCGACTTAGGGCTATATTTTTTGCGACAGGGATTTAGGGAACTTTAGAGTTAAGATTACTTGATATGGCAAACCTTTTTATTCTATGCACAATTATAGCTCTACCTATTACGGGATGGAAGACACGAGTGATAATAGTGAGCTAGTACAGTTCATCCAACGGATCTAGGCATTCGTGAAATTAGCCACAGGTGCGAGTTTGCGCATGTACAGTTCCTACCCTCCTTCCTCATACCTCCAATTGCTCCCAAAAACGGTACTGCGCAGCTCTTGCGGCTAACTTCACGAATGGCTCGACTGGTTGAGCCAACTATGGTACCTAACCTTTTTCATCTCAAGATAAAGGAGAGTAGTCAGCAAAAGCCTGCAAAAGTAATGCTTCTTCTTCTTTGTTTCTTTATTTTGTTCATTTTTTTCGCATTAAAATGTTCAAAAAGATGTGTTTTTTTTTATTTTCGTTCATTCGCCTTCAAATAGGGAAATATAATGTTTTTTAATTTTTGTTCATACGCCCTCAAACAGGGAATTTAAAAAAAAAATTAGCATATTTAGGGATAATTTCCAAAGAATTTAGGACTAAACCAAAATCCTCATTGGAAACACTGATTCAAACCTGAAGCGCAATACCAGTGCTCTTAAACGGTGAAGGAAAACATCGTGAGGAAACCGGCATAGGTACCCTGGAACCAAAAATTCGAAGGTGTGTGTCCTAGATTAGTATTCTTATAAGCGGCGATGGACTTACAACCTGTTACGTATTGAATACTAGCTTCCGCCCACGGCTTAGCCCACGTGGTACCTTGAAAAACAAAAACAAATCTTTCCCACGGGAACCGTACATTTTTTCGGAATAAAAAGAAGTCTATGTGCTATTTCAGAATATAATCTATGTCTGTGCCAAATTTCATTCAAATCCGTTCAGCCGTTTCAGCGTGAAAGACACAGTACATCCATACATTCTTACAAACTTTCGCGTTCTTATTAAGTATAAATAATAGTTTAAAAAAACTAAAAAACACGCTTTTTATAGAAACCGAACTAAAAAATAGAAAATAAATTAAAAAAAAAGTGTGGGGTGCATGGTGTCAATAGTTATAAATATTTTATTGACAGATATGAGTAGAGTGATTTTCATTTCGATAATATCTTAAAGAGCACCCCACGCTTTTTTTTTAATTTATTTTCTATTTTTTAGTTCGGTTTCTATAAAAAGCGTGTTTTTTAGTTTTTTGAAACTATTATTTATTTTCTATTTTTTAGTTTGGTTTATTTATAATAGCTTGTTTTTTTAATTTTAAACTATTGCACGACTCATGATGCGAAGCATCAGAGAGTGCTATACGATCGAAAATAAATTTTTAAATTGAAAAATGGAATAATTTTATCAAAATAGTGTATTGTCATCGGTCCTCGATAAATCTACAAAGTTTGAACGAAATCTGGCCGTTTAAAGTGGGTCAAAATCGCGCCCAAAGAAGTCGGTTACAAACAAACATACAAACATACAAACATACAGGTGAAGCTAATATAAAGCGTGTAATTACTAGGATAGTAGGACTAACTATTGTGCAAAATGTGGGCATGTGTCAAATTTCTTTTGGGATGTGCCTCTGACTACCCCCATTTAGATATCCTCAAAGATCTAAATAACTAAGTGATCTGAGAAGATATCTACCGAGCATGGGGATTATAATGTTTTTCATTATGTAGGTAAGTAATTTACCTACCTACTTAATATGTAAAACATGTATTTTATTATGTCAAACTAATATTGACTGCATGTTAAAATGCAAAGTAAATAGTAAATTTAAAATGTAAAGTAAATAGCTTATTTTTTATGTAGGTATTGTAACTGAGAATAATAAATGACGTAGAACGTAGGTAACATATATTGATATGTACCTAAGTGTAATAAGTAAGTATAGTTATATATTTATAATATGAATAGTACCTATCTATGTATGTATAGCATGAAATTGTCTCTGTTATAATATTTTATTGTTTTTTTTTGTGTTGTGCGCCGACCTGGATTTAAACAGAATGGGTAGGCTGGTAGAAAATGCCGCCCTCCTTTTGTAACACATTTCTTGTAACTGTGTACAATAAAGTATAAATAAATAAATGTGGTGTTCCATGGTCTCTGCCTACCCCCTCGGGAAAGGCGTGTTTTGTTGCTTAGGTAGGTTGGTACCTCATTTATATTAACAAGTTGAATTAAATTTAAAATTTAAAAAACCCCCGACACAAATTTTGCCCGCCATTTTTTGGCGGCCATCTTGTTTATGAAATTTGTTATAGTGTACTACTACGCAAGCCCTTTCATTCATATAGCAATTCTTGTATATATGTATATATATATTTTCTGAATCTCGGATACGGCTCCAACGGTTTTCATGAAATTTAGTATGTAGGGGGGGTTCGTCGGCGATAAATCGATCTAGGTAGGTTTCATTTTTAGAAAACGTCGTTTACCAATAAAAAAAACCGAGCAAAGCTCGGTCACCAGGTACTTTCTTTTATATTAGTAAAAATGTTATCTATGCAATTGGCTGAAGTAGCCGTTATTCTAGTTGGCTCCATAAATAATGGTTTAAGATTAAATGATTTTAACAAACTAATTATTCTGGTACATAAAGAGTTTTTCGCATACTACTTATGATTTCTTTATTTGATTTTGATATAATATTGTTCAAAATTTCCTCTATATTTCTTTCAAAAATATCAAATGAAGCGGTTGGTGGGCTATAAGTGCTTATAACAATGAACTGCTCCAACTCCACACAGGATATCTCAATGTGTCTTTCTACAGAGTGGGCTAAAATGTCTTTGCGTTCTTTGAACTTAATTTCTATTTATTAGAATTAATGATCCGCCTCTTATAGAATTTACTCTGCAGAAAGAACTACCAACTTGGTGATTCTGGAAATTGAACATGAGCTCATGGCTTCTTAGCCAATGTTCTGTTAGGCAGACTATGCCAATGTTGTTTGAGTTCATGTATAAGTCTAACTCTAATTCTTTTTTGCTAAGTCCTTGAATATTTTGATGCACCAAGTTAGTAAACTTATACTTATTTTTACATGATTTATTGTTTAATTGACTTTTTTTGAATATTTGGTGCTAGAGATTTCCTCTATTGTCTCTGCATGTAATAAATGACTTGGAGTATAATGTCCAGATCATGTAGGTACATACTACTGGACCAAGGTACGAATTTACAAAAAAGTACTTTTTAAAAGTACTACTACTATTTAATTAATCTATCAGCTATCTGGTTCCCGTAGTACAAGCTTTGCTTAGTTTGGGGCTAGATGGCGTTGTGTGAACTGTCCAATATTGATTTATTATAGGATGGGAGGTCTCAGAAGCTCTTTAGCTGTATTCAAAATAAAACATTAATGTGTATATATTTACTATATATACAGGGTGTCCCAAAAAGTAGTGTCAAGCGAAAGTCCAGAGATAGAACACCCCTTGGGGTACCCGAATCACCCCCATATATGTTCCGCGATTTTCTATAGTTTTCGAGTTATTAATTTTTTTCCCAATTTTTGAAAAAATTACTACTTGAACAACTTAAAACATTCTTACAAAAAAAGTAGAAAACTTTCTTGAGATCAGGTAGCTAATTTTAAGAATTTTCCACCTCACTGTCTTTGAAGGCCGATTTTAGCCAAAGTAGCCTATTAAGTACTACTTTTTTTTAATGATTATGAAAGCTGAGAATCTGGAGAATTCTTTGGATTTATTTAAGAACCATGAAATCACTTGTTAAGATTTTTAACTTAAAGTTGAAAATTTAAGTCGTAATTCACCGAATGTAATTATTTGACTTTACACCAACATTTTCATAGTTTTCATCAAAGTCACGTAGCTGATTATTTGATGCATAAAAGAACAACTCATTAAAATTCAGTAGCAAATAAAAATCTCAAGAAAGTTTTCTACTTTTTTTGTAAGAATGTTTTAAGTTGTTCAAGTCGTAATTTTTTCAAAAATTGGGAAAAAATTAATAACTCGAAAACTATAGAAAATCGCGGAACATACATGGGGGTGATTCGGGTACCCCAAGGGGTGTTCTATCTCTGGACTTTCGCTTGACACTACTTTTTGGGACACCCTGTATATTTATACCTTTTTATTATAACATGTTCATTGAATAAAAAAATACTGACTTACCTACATTTATTACCAAAAATTAGGTGTAGGTATCATTGGCAGTTCTACATAATACAAATAACGCCATCTATCGGTTAAGCATTGAAATTGTATAATTATTAGGTACACTGCTGTTATTATACTAAGAGTAATAAATAAATTAAATATTTTCAAAAAAAATCCGAAGATACTAAATATTTTAACCTACAATAATTTTAAGATTGATATTTTCTAAATTTATTAAAGATTCTTTTCTAGCAACACTATTGCTACTTTTCTTCAGGCAGCGCCATTAGTTATCAGCAGCGTGAACATTTTTTAAGCTGACTTTGTAGGTTACATTTTCGGTAGGTAGGTAATACGGTAATACAATACAATAAGGCCGGTTACAGTGCTCAACCGATTGTCGGTGCGCACGGTCGGTCCTGACGACACACACGGACCGACCGTCAGTTTGTATCATTCAGTGCTCTCCTGACCAACAAACTGACCAGATGAAAAATGATACAGACATTCGTCGTAGGTCCGTACGGTCGGTCCAACGATCGGTGCAGCACTGAACGCGTTCATACGTTTCCATAGCGCGTCGGCCGACCGACGGACGCATGCGCACGCGCTCGACCGACGGTCGTCGTACGCAGTGCGTAGCAATATACGCGTGCGTACGGTCGGTCCAGCACTGTACGATTTATGGATTTTCATATTAAATGACAAGCGCGACTGACATACGCACCGACGGTCAGTGAAGCACTGTAACCGGCCTAATAGTTACTACGTTATCAAATAATACGACTTGCTATTCATTTATTAATTTATTTATTTAAGTTCGGAATACCAATAGCTAATACACATTGCCCTTATAATATAATAATAGAAATAGCTAGCCAATATTATACCTAGGTACATGACTGTGTTTGTCTTTTAACGGAGTTAAACTTATTAACGGCCGCTCGGCTGCCTTGAACCCACTGCACCGGTCACTAAATCTTTTAAAAGATCTGAAGTTCCTTGACCGAAATCAGAAACGACTTCTGAAATGAGAAAGTAAAAATATGAGATCCATCTATATTAATTAGGTACATATAAAAAAATAAAAAAAATATGATCACGACTGTAATCCCCAGGCTCGGTAGATATCTTCTCAGATTTTTAGTTACTTAGATCTTTGAGGATATATGTGGGAGTAGTCAGAGGCACGTCTAGACATGATATTTGGAAAATAATGTTTTGTTATTATGTATATCTTATACCTTTAAACGAGCAATTCTTGTATATATATACATATTTATATATTTTTTCTGAATCTCGGTCGTAAGCACGTTTTTTTTTATTGTTAGCTACCATATTATGATGCTTGTGTTGTGTTAGCTGAGTGATTTAGCTGGATACTTACCCCTCGCTTTCGGTATGACGCCTATGCCAGAGGATGTACCACCATAATCTTTGTCTGCGCCAGGAGTTTGTCCACCAGTACCCGCGCCTGTATCTTCTCAGATTTTTAGTTACTTAGATCGACGACCTCTGTGGCGCAGCGGGCAAGAGTCCGCCTGCGACGCAAGAGGTTGCGGGTTCGATTCCCGCCTCGGAACAAATTTGTGTAGGTAAGATCTGCAGAAATTTGTTTCGTTGGTCTGGGTATGTATGTATAATAAAAAATATCTATCTATGTACCTATATCATGTATTAAATATATCAGTTATCTAGTACCCATAACACAAGCTTTGAGTAGCTTACTTTGGGGCTAGATGATGCTGTGTGGATTGTCCAGCATTATTTATTTTTATTTATTTTATTTATCTTTGAGGATATATGTGGGAGTAGTCAGAGGCACGTCTAGACATGATATTTGGAAAATAATGTTTTGTTATTATGTATATCTTATACCTTTAAACGAGCAATTCTTGTATATATATACATATATATATATATTTTCTGAATCTCGGTCGTAAGCACGTTTTTTTTTATTGTTAGCTACCATATTATGATGATTGTGTTGTGTTAGCTGAGTGATTTAGCTGGATACTTACCCCTCGCTTTCGGTATGACGCCTATGCCAGAGGATGTACCACCATAATCTTTGTCTGCGCCAGGAGTTTGTCCACCAGTACCCGCGCCTGCGCCAGGGGTAACATCATTACGGCCGCCCAGTGCACCGCCTAACAAAATTTTTCCCAAATCTTGGTAATTTTGATAGGCATCGGTAATTTCACCTGAAATTAAAAAGTAAAATACGAGATTCAATCATAATTAAATATTCATTACCTATTAGGTAGGTACATATAACAAAACGGTATGTTTATACGTAATACATAGGGGAGACCAGCCCAAAACGGGTAAGCTGAGGTTGAAAGTCAAAATATCCAGGTTTTCTATATTTGTTGAACTTTTAGTCAAACTATAACGGTTCGTTGTCTATATAACTTTTATAAAACAATTTGAAACTTAAAATAAATCATCTTCACAAAAACGACTAAAAACTTAAGTCCTCGAAAAACCCGTTTTGCCCGGAGGGAGTGCCTAAAACGGGTAGGCCTAATGGGCAAAACGGGTAGTGATTAAAATAGTGATAATCAATCAACTTTAACAAGTAGTTTATCATAAAACCTTTAGTTTTGGTTTAATGCTCTGCTGTCAAAACCTTGTTAACAGTATTTTAAATATTATATTTAAAAATCACACCTATTTGTAAAACTAAATTTATTTTTTTCAATTCTCAACACACGTCACAAAATATCTATCTATGTATATAATGTATTAAATATATCAGTTATCTAGTACCCATAACACAAGCTTTGAGTAGCTTACTTTGGGACTAGATGATGCTGTGTGGATTGGATTGTCCAGCATTATTATTATTAGACGTGCCTCTGACTACCCCCTTTAAATATACTCAAAGATAAGTAACTAGACATCTAAGGAAATATCTACCGAGCCTCAGGATTAGTCAAAACCATGTTTTTTTATTATTATTAGCTACCAATTACCATAATAAGATGCTTGTGTTGTGTTAGTGATAGCGCGCATGGGCTACTTTTGTCTCCGTGACTGTTTTGTCACGCTTATCAAGTCCATGGTTATATTAGAGATACGCGCATGTTACGACGTGACACCAAAGATTTAAATCGTAGATATGCGCGTACGGTACTGAGACCGCGCCGTTTTGTTGCCACACGAAATGAGATAGCTCGCTCATTTGGCACACCAAAAATTTTCTATTTCTGGGTACAAAAGGAATAAGTATATTTTTTACGAAAGATCGTGCAATATAATTGCACAATAAATGGTGAAATAACGGCTTGGTTCATTTTTTACTAATCATTAGTGTGCGTGCAACGGCATTTTGTTAACACACACAAGTAAAAACAGTGCCACAGTTTTTGGCGTCCGGGCATTATCTACGATTTAAATCTTTGCGTGACACTGGGTGACATCTCCATATATAACCTAAGAGTGACGAAACAGTCACGGCGACAAAAGTAACTGGTGCGCGCTGACACTTATCTGATTGATTTAGCTGGAAATAACACTTACCGCCCACTTCGGCTAAGATTGAGCCACCATTACCCACGTCTGGGCTAGCTGCGCTTGCGCCGTCGTCAGCTCCGCCATTGACTGGTGGACAAAGCGCCGAAAGTGAAATATTTATTTATTTAAATTTAGCACAATGGATAATGTGTCGTAAGCTGTAGCAAACCGTATGTATTCGGTATTGAGTAACGGGTAAGTACGCCATTTCGAACCGAGTATCGAGTCGTTACACACTCGCATCTTTTGTAGTATCGGACCCACACAGGTTGTCAGACAAAGCATTTTTCCAGTCCGAAAAAAAGGTTCAAAATGCGGAAAAGTGAAGAAATGCACCATACGGAGTTTGGTAACTATGTTTTCTACAAATTACGAATGTTGCAACGCGAGATGTCATACTGTACGCGTACGCAATACGACTCGATTCGGCGTAGAGCACCGATTTCGTATTGCATACTGATACCTCATACATAACAGCATGTTATGTATGAGGCTACGATTTAAATCTTTGGTTCACGAAATGTCATGAAACGGACATTGGCAGAATTGTGACAAGCCACAAAAGCCAAGAATTAAGAAAAGCTAAGAATTGAATTGAATTCACTTCGATTTTGCTCATTAAATCATTATTTTAGATTACCTAGTTACTCTAGGGTCATATTTTAATGGAAAAGTCACAAAATCATTGTATTTTGATGCTTAGGTATTACAGGAAATAACAAAAATTCGTTATAACCTAACCTCATGAATTATTTTATCTTTTATATATATAAACACCATCCTACACACTTAGTTGATCCAGCAGTGAGTCAATGCATAACTGACTCCACCTTTCGGGCGGAATAACTTGGGTCTGGTTTAATATTTTTCCATCGGAGTGGCAACGTCGCTTTTCACTCGGCGACGTTGCCAGATATATCCGTTAAAAAACCGTATATTCCATGTTTTTTTTCATCTGAATTTCCACATAAAATGGATCCGTAACGGTCAAATGTTTTATACTCAACAATACTTATTGGGTCCATATATTCTCTCAAACCGTATAAGTAACAGATACATTATGTGGCTCCACTGTAGGTATATACTTATAGGGTTTTGTGAATGCATACCTACCTTGATCCAACAGATATTATAAGCGTAGGTAAATGTTTCGAGCATTGTGAGATCTAGCATTAAAGACTTTTTGGCTCCTTTGGTATATACTTATTGGGTTATGTGAATGCATACCAACCTTGATCCAACAGATATTATAAGCGTAGGTAAATGTTTCAAGCATTGTGAGATCTAGCATTGAAGACTTTTTGGCTCTTTTGACATCGGAACCTGAACTTATGTGGTTCCATTACGGTTTTAATTTAGATACCTACCGATTGCTAAACACTATGTGGTTCCGAATATACTCTTATTTTATCCGTCTTCTTCATTGCCCAACACTCTGATCCATACATTGCGACAGGTCTGATTACCGTCTTGTATATTTTACCCTTAATCTTAAGGAGCATTCGAGGGTCGCATATCGTACCTGAGACCTGTCGCCACTTCATCCATCCCGCATTCATCCTATTATTAACGTCTCGGTCAATATTGCTGTCGTTTTGGATAAGCGAACCAAGGTACTTAAAATCGGGTAGGCTGGTAGGGTTAGACCATCTAAGGCAATTTGGGAGAAACTAGAGGAGCCACTGAAGTTGCAGAACAGATGTTCTGTTTTAGTGCGGTTGATCTTAAAGCCTATTCTCTCTAGTTTCTCTTGCCATTTTCCCGGTCTGCTCTGCACCTCGCCTGCTTCCTCTCCGCCGAGAACAATGTCATCGGCGAACAGCATGCACCAGGGTGCCTCCTCCTGTATGTCTGATGTCAGAGCATCCATTACCAGAAGGAACAAATAAGGGCTTAAAGCCGATCCCTGGTGCAGGCCTGCAGCCACATTGAACTCGTCAGTGAAGCCGGCTTCGGACCGGACGTTTCTTTCAAAACTTTTTGCACATTCTCATTCCACCACCATGTATCCTTATTAATCTTACCTTTGCCTTTCGTCTCACCCAAAAAAAAACCTTAGCCACACTCCCTAGACATGCAGCGATTTCATTCCAGCAATCATTCACCGTCTTTTCTTTAATTCTATCATCCATCTCAATCATTTTGGTCCACCACTGTCTTTCAAAATTCTTCCGCACAATTTTCATTTCCTAACATATACCACCTAACGTTCGGGGAGGGCTTAGGCTTACATGTGGCTGTTCGCATGTTCATCTTTACTTCTAGTAAGAGCATTCGATGTTGAGACGCAAGTAGTTCACCCGGTATGACTTTACAGTTCTCTACTGCGCAAACGTTACTTCTTTGTGTTATAAAATAATCGATTTGGGTGTTGTGGCTGCCACTTTTGTACGTTATAAGATGTTGGTCTCGTTTTTTGAAGCAAGTGTTAGCGATTGCCAAATCAAAAGCAGTGGTAGCCTGCGGTAATGTCTCGCCTTTCGGGTTCCGGCTCCCAAAGCCCCACCCCCCGTGTACACTCTCATACCCTCCTTTCATTCTCCCTACATGTCCATTAAAATCACCTCCAATATAGATATCCTCCTTCTGTGGGATACCCATCAAAACCGAATCAAAGTCTTCCTAAAACTTCTCTTTCACTACATCCTTACATCCAGCCTGCGGCGCATACACTACACACTCATTATGTTTAAAGTTAAATCATCCATCAATATCTTTACTATCATAATTCGATCATTCACTCTCTTTACAACCGTCACACATTTTTTTAAATCTTAATCTAAAACAACTCCCACTCAGTCACTTCCACAATAAAATAACTTATACCCCATCCCTATTTCCCTAGCTTTCGTACCCTTTCATCTCGTCTCTTGCAAACATGAAACATTTATCCGTCTTCTTTCTAATACATCTACTAACTCCCTTCCTCTTCCATTCATCGTTCCTATATTCCAAGTAGCCATCCTCAATCTTACTTCCCGGACTCAATCTTACGTCGCACCCGTCCCTGATGCGACAACCCTTGTCCACTTCCCACATGCGACGGTTGCTGCGCCTGCGCGTCGCCTGGGGGGTACGCCCTAATATTATCGCGCATTCCGTATTTATTCCTATTCATGTTGTAGACATGGTTGACGTCAGGCATACTTGTCAAAGTAGTAGTCGACGATCCCTGTAGACCCTATCGCCGATTTTCCTCGCCACCGTGGGTGGATTGCCAAAGGCCAAGGTTAATTGCATTGTACGGGGGTCATCCGTCAGGACTTAGTGCCAAAGCAGTTAGTCCCCCCTCACCAGGTTTAGCCCACAAGCCGATGTGGTTACCGGGATGTGGCCGCTGCATGCAGGGCAGCTGCTGGGAGCCACTGGTGAGAGTTTGTGGGTTGTCAACGCATTTAAATCCTATTCCACCTCCTGTCAGACAAGCCGGCTGGTAGAATAGGTCGCATAACATCCCGTGACATCCCAGAGTAATTATAAATTCAAGTTTCAGAGGTCTTTTACCAATTGTTATGGTTTGGTATGGATGGCAAACTAATATTGTCTAGTGATGAAGAAAATTTAGCGAATAGGTAATTCGGGGGTTTTAAAATGTTTGTGAAATTAACTTTTAGATTACAATGATAATAATAATCAACACTCGATACATTTATTAATTTAACATGATGCATACATAAATATTTTCTACTAATCAGTTCGAAACACAACAGTCTATCTCTATTTATGTATAGTATAGCAAAACCTAGCCAATGACAAAGGCCGTCACAAATGGTGCGCTCTCATTGGCTCATTTGAATTGGATCAACTTGTGCTAAAACGCAAAAAAGGTGGATTTGTATAAAAAAGCACCTTAATTATTATTATTACTCATGGTTACACTTTTGGCTCCAATCAGAGTCACATATGTATGGTGAACTACCAATTGGATCAACAAATACTACCCGGATCAACAAGTGAAAACGGATCGACAAAATACTACTTATATGACACGATGGAGCCACTAAGTGCGCTTAGGGATATCTATATCTTATACCTTTAAACGAGTATACCTTTAAACGAGCAATTCTTGTATATATATATATTATTATATATATATAATCTGAATCTCGGAAACGGCTCCAACGATTTTCATGAAATTTAGTATGCAGAGGGTTTTGGGGGTGATAAATCGATCTAGCTAGGTTTCATTTTTAGAAAACGTCGTTTACCCCAAAAAAACGAGCAAAGCTCGGTCACCCAGGTACTTATACTTATCTCTATAATCCCAACTTTTAGAGGGTAAGTTTTAGTGTCATTTTGTTGTAGTACAAATCCTGGTTGATTTTGTTTATGAACGAGGCCTATGATAGTTGCGGCTCAACTTCAAACATCTTCGCCAGTCTTCTTTCGTATCAATAGGACATAGGAAGGTAGTCAGATCATCAACTATTAAAGAGCTGATGATCTTCAAACGGCCAATCAGGTCATGGTTAATACCTTACCATATAGGTACTATATTAATGCAGTGAACATTTACCAGAGGTTTGCGGCATAGGAGAGGCAAGTGTGTGCACTGCCAGCTGTGGACAAAGTTCCCATATTTATCAACAGAGCAAGGAAAATGAGCGCAAACCTTGCAGGAACTGATCTACGAGACCGATTGTGCCGTTGATTGACCGTTGCCGCGCCGCTAAAATTGGCAGTGGCGTCAACGCCGATTGTAGCGGCGCGGTGCCAAATTCTAGCGTTTTGACGTCAAACTTGTTGACAATGATTCAGTTTGTTTTTAGCACTCTTGCAAAAAATACGCGTCAACCCAGACAGAAGCAGTTTTTAAATTAATTTGTCTGACGTTGACTTTAAAACAGAGTAATGTCTTCTTAATAACAAATAAGCAATAAGTTTCTTACGACGAGCCATGGCAGAGACACGTCTATCCACAATCAAAAATCATTCAGTATCACGTATTCTCAAAAGAGGATTTAGGCAGACCGGATTTAAACATGTCTGGCATAGGTACATTTCAAATTGCGGACATTTGAGAGTTACTCATAACGTTTTAAAATACATACGTTCAGTAAATAAGGACAATTATCTCTCATGACGTTTTACATTGCGAATATTCAATAATAAAGACTTTGACTTGATTTATCAATTGGAAAATTCAAAAATGTAATTAAACAGAAACTGTCTAGAAAAGCTTATTATAAAATATCAGAGTACTTAGATGATAAAAAAGCTTGGGATGAATCAGCTCCAACTCTGCTAGGTATTCCTTACAAAATTAACAAGGATCATACAAAAAAAGCGCTAGGGCCCAGCGAGTTTCTTGTCAGTTCTTCTCGGACTGGGGATAGGACTGGAACTGGCACTTAGACTCACCTAGTATGTAAGACGTTTCAAAGTGATCCCTGTGATTCTATTGAAAATAAACATTATTTTGACTTTGACTTTGACTTTGTGCTCTGAAAACTAGCAGTCATTTTAAATTGAGGACGTTTTGCTATCAGAGCATCTAGACACGCGGTAGCGTGTCAAGCCAACTTCAAGCTGGCGAACCGCGCACCGTGTGTAATATTACACGAACCATTTGGAGCCAGTTTTCACCCCCTCATAACTCCAAAACTATTTCACGTAAACATGTCAAATTTGGCTCATCTATTGATGTTTGCGACCTAAGTAAGTACACCAAATTTCATAATCACACATCAAACGGTTATTTAGATATTAACGTCCAAAAATCCTAATTTTTATCACTGACTGACCTATAGACGTTAATTCTAACCCAGTTCCAGATGACCTAGAAAGTTCAAATTTGGCATCAAGGCTTCAATATAATATCCTAAGTTATAAGATGAAATGATATTTTAAAGTTGTTAAACATATTTCATATTGTTATAAATAAGTTTTAGGACTGACCATTGTACTTGGCACCCGTTTAGATCTCACTTCTTTTGTCGCTGAAGTCAACGACTAAAGCATACTTATTGAACTTGGCTCTCATTTCACATTTATGTTTTTGATGGGATTTTATATTACAGTCGATGTACACCCAAGAACGTTTAGCTTCCAAAACCTTCTGATCCGAAATGTCACGAGGAACTGGTTACACTACCATACGAAAATAAAACGCTCTTTTTCGCGGCGCCACAACGCCGCAACGCAAACTGCCAATTTTAGCGGCGCGACGCCGCAACGCGGTTATGTGTTTCGGCCCTATGTATGAGAGTGAATTGGTTGATGTGATGAGTTATAGTGATAACTTGTGTGGTTCAGTGTCGACTAAGTATGAGAGTGAATCGGTTGATGTGATGAATTATAGTGATAACTTGTGTGATTCAGTGTCGACTATGTATGAGGGTGAATCGGTTGGTGGGCCCACTGCCCCATTTAAGTCGTCGAAAATAGGTAGGTAGATACACAATTACGAAAATTACGATTAGGCAGTAAGAATGTTTAGGTATAATTATAACTTACGAGTGCGCAGACGGCAACAGTGAATAAAGTGGTCTTCATAATGCTTTAGTATTCGGACAGACAGGAACTGATGTGAAAACGGAACTTCTTACGCTTTTATATTATTTTAACTGCGAGATAGGTAATTATAATCCTTTGTTCTGCTATCAAGTTTAGTCTGCGTTGTTCTAATACAAAGACACTTGTATTTACTCACAAACACAGCTGAATATAAAAAATTTGGAGACCAAAAGCATTATTCTTTTCTACTTAGAAACAAGTGATTACACGTGTATCACGATTTGAAGGTCGTGGCTTCAAAACTTAATGCGCAATGCAAGTGCTTTTAAACAGTGAAGGAAAACATCGTGACGAAACCAGTATAGGTACCCTAGAACCAAAAATGCGAAGGTGTGTGTCGTTTGTTAGTACTATTATAAGCGATGAGCCTGGGGATTATCATGTTTTTCATTTTGTAAGTATATACCTACTTATTTAATATTACTTATTAGGTACTTACGTAAATCATGTATTTTATTATGTCAACCTAATATTGACTCCATGTTAAAATGCAAAGTAAATAGTAAGTTTAAATTAAAAGTAAATAGCGTATGTTTTTAGGTAAGTACCTATTGTAGCTGAGAATAATAAATGAGGTCGAACGTCGGAAACAAGTGGTGTTCCATTGTTGCCTACCTCCTCGGGAAAGGCGTCCGGTAGGTACCTATAAATGTTTTGTAGCTAAAGCGCTTCACACACAGCAGCTATAATGTATATTAATGTACATTACATCCCGGGATGTAATGTACATTAATATACATTATAGCTTTATTTATTAATGTGTGGTCTCGTGACGATTCCTATGGAAAGATGTAATGAGATGTATCGTGCTATAATGTACATCTTTACATTATAGCTGCTGTGTGTGAAGCCCTTAAGGCATTTACCAGTTATTGCCCACCGTCCACCTCCTGAGTCCACCTGGGTGAACTGTGGAAAGATTTTTTTCCACAGTTCACCTCTGTTCACCTGGGTGAACTGTGGAAAAAAAAAACTTTCTACAGTTCACCTTGGTATCAAAACTTTTTAGATTTGAAGTGCTTAGAGATTATAATGGCATTTACTTATAAGTATAACAAGTTAAATTAAATTTTAAAAAACCCCCGACACAAATATGGCCGCCATTTTGTGGTGGCGGCCATCTTGGATTTTGAATTTATTATTGTGTATGTATAGTATTCCACTACATAAGCCTTTCCATTTGATACCTTTAATGAGGGTGTTGTGAAAAATATGTAGGTAGGTAATTTTTCATTTTGACGGCGGCCATCTTGGACCAATTTCCATCAAACATAGCTACGAACACTCCCGACTAATTCACCTTTCTAATAAAATAAACAAAATCAAAATCGGTTTATGCTTTCGGGAGCTACGTTGCCACAGACAGACACACACACAGACACGTGAAATTTATAACACCCCGTCGTTTTTCGGTCGGGGGTTAAAAAAAAACCGAGCCTGGGGATTACAGTCGTGATCATTATTTTATATTTTTTTTCATAAAAAAAGCTAATGTCATTTTTCCATCATTTTCCAAAAGTTTTTAGGATATTAAAAAAGTTTTT
Organism: Cosmorhoe ocellata; assembly: GCA_963675405.1. Lineage (NCBI taxonomy): Eukaryota > Metazoa > Arthropoda > Insecta > Lepidoptera > Geometridae > Cosmorhoe > Cosmorhoe ocellata. Next base: position 4,594,170 of record OY776273.1, read on the forward strand.
TAAGTAGTTAGGTATTCACCGGAACTAGCTCATGTGATCCAAACCCGAAATAAATTCACCGACTCAGGCTAAAAAAAAAAAAAAAAAAAAAAAAGTTTGGTGTCTTTTCCTAGGTTTTCGGGGTCGCTGAATCGGTCTATTGCATCCGTTTTTTGATAGCTTACACAGATCATGAGATAGCTAACCAATCTAAAGCGCTCCACTTCATTGCTAATCACCTATTCATAAAATTAACCTAAATGTTTCCTAATCACCCAGTGAACACGGTGCGCCATTGTTTGTTAATCACCTCTGACGTCACGGTGCACCATTGTTTGTTAATCACCTCTGACGTCACAATCTCAGACTAATTAGCTTATTAGGATGTTCTAGCAAAACAACATTTTTTGGATCAATCACAAACCTTTATTTCCTCTAAAATAAGTACAGAATAGTTTGTATAAAAATATATCATTATTTATTGTATTGTTACTGAATAATTTAATAAAATCCATCATTGTATTTCCATAAAATTTGTTATAAAGATATGTTACACAATATTCTCCGCAAACTGATGTAAAATCATTTTGTAATCTATACCTATTAAAATCCCACTGCTTTGAATTCCTGATCAAGAAATCTCTATGATATCCTGTAGGCGGTCGTCCATATGAATCGAAATACTGACCAAACCTATTTCTATCTATGTGTATGGCCACCCAATGAGAACCTGGCATGCTGTCGGTGTCCAAATTGCTTATCAGGTACATAGGAACTTTAACATGTAAAGGTAACCTGTTTGCTGCATATACATTTTTTTGTAAAGAAGGATGGATAGTGTTCAAATATTTTTGAATCTCAATTGTGTTCATGTTTAATCAGCCTTTCGCATAAAGCTGTGCTATGCTTAATCTTCAAATCAAGAATGTGGAACTAAATATACTGAACTTCTTTATAAACATTGTGCAAGGACATAAATAAAAAGATTGGAATATGTGCAGATTATTTTTATTAGGTACTAACACTTATATATAGACAATAGTTACCTATTTAACTGCTATAGTCTACGGTTACATTACGGTTCTTATCTATTTCAATAACATTATCAAATTCTATACAAATAAGTACAATATATACATATATAATACAAATTAAAGTATTGGTTCGATCTCAAAAGAGACTACGATATTGATAACTGCAGAAAATTTATAAACTGTTTATCAAGCTTATCTTTTAAGGAGGTTTTTGATGAGAACCTTGCAAACTCAGCATTTGACATTTTCACAGAAACATTCTCTTTATTTTATAAGTTATGCTTTCCTATAGTTAGAATAAAAAGAACTAATAATTCACATAAGAACTCTAGGTGGTTGACAAAGGGTTTGAAAAAAAGTTGCACCATAAAAAGGCATTTGTATCTGAAGTATAGAATTAACAAACACAGTGACAATGTCAAAACCACTTATTTAAACTACGCTAGAGTCTTAAAAAAGTGTTTCATCGTGTCTCAGAGAAATAATAACATGAACTACATTCAAAATGCACCCAATAAGGGTAAGGCAGTCTGGAATATAATAAAAAAATACTCTACTGACTATTCTAAACGCGATGAAATTAATAAAATTATTGTAAATAATACTGAAGTGACTGAACCAATGTGCATTGCTAATTCATTTAATAATTTTTTCATTGACATTGTACATAAAACGACTGATAATAATTGTAATAATTCTGACTTACATTATGTTAAATCAAATCAAAATAGTATGTATGTTACCCCATTAAGTAGTGATGAACTTGAAAAAATTGTATTATCTCTTAGAAATTCAAAATCAGTAGGATATGATGACATTCGCACAGATATTATTAAATTATGTATTCGCTATATTACAGCACCACTTATGCATGCAATTAATCTTTCTTTAGAACAAGGCACATTCCCAGAAACCCTTAAATTGTCAATAGTTAAGCCATTATTCAAAAAGGGAAATACAGACCAAATGAACAATTATAGACCAGTATCTTTGCTACCAATTTTTTCTAAAATATATGAAAAAGTTATGTATAGAAGATTATACAGCTTCGTAGAAAATAATAATGTCATAACCAACGAGCAAAATGGATTTCGTAAAAACAAAAGTACATCACTGGCAGCATTTAATCTGGTAAAGAATATTACTGATGCTCTAGATCGAAAAAATCCAGTATCCGTTATATTCATGGACATGAGCAAGGCATTTGACTTTGTCTGTCATAAAAGGCTTTTGCAGAAGCTGTACATGTATGGTATCCGCGGCCCAGCTTATAGTTGGATACAGACTTACCTAGCTGATAGAACTCAATGTGTGGAGGTCTCAAAATATGATTGTGACACAAAAACAATAGTGCCTTTTAGGTCAAAGCTTCAAAAAAATTTGTTTGGTGTGCCGCAGGGTAGCATTCTCGGGCCACTATTATTTCTTTTATACATAAATGACTTGCCAAATGCTCTCAAACATAAGTGTATATTGTTTGCTGACGATACAACAATTGTAGTTGAAGGTTTTGATAAATTTAGTTATGAAGATGAAATTAACGACGCATTAAACTCTAGCATCATATGGCTTAAACATAACAATTTAAAAGTAAATATTGACAAAACCAAGCTTATATCATTTCGGACAAATAGCAATAATAATCATCAACGTAGACTTAAGATAGTATATAATGGACATAATATTGATGACATTCCTTGCATTAAGTTTTTAGGTATTTATATAGATAGTCTTTGCTCTTGGAAACAGCAGGTTGACAATGTTTGCTCAAGACTAAATAGCTTTGTGTACCCACTTCGGAGAATATCGCAAATAGTATCCAAAGAGGCTGCTATAACAGCCTACTATGGGCATGTTAGTTCTCTACTACGCTACGGGATTCTAATTTGGGGCAGATGTGTTGACATAGAAAAAGTATTTATTATTCAAAAAAGATGCATAAGAGCTATCTTTAGTTTAAAACTGACTGACTCATGTAGGCCATATTTTCGACAACATAAAATATTGACATTAACTTCCATTTATATACTTGATGTAAGTGTATTTGTTTTTCAAAATAAAAGCATATTTCAAGAAGCAAGTACTATGAATAAATATAGTGTCCGACCAAAATATAAAAATAAATTATTCAGACCACTAACAAGATTGACATTAGCTTCTAATAATAGTTTTATAATGGCAATAAAAATCTACAACAAAATTCCTGACGATTTAAAAATTATGACGTTTAATAGATTCAAAACAAATTTGACACGATGGCTTGCTGAAAAATGCTTTTACAGCTTGAATGAATTTTTTGACTACAAAATTTAGTTATTATGTGTATTATTGACGGAATATATGACTACCTACTTGTTAACCTAACTTATTATTCAGTATTATTTTATTATTATTAAACAATTCGCATGACATTTTATTTGATTATGGTGTGTTAATATTTGACATTTTACAACTTGAATTAATTTATTCTAATGTTTAATGCCTATTTTTTATTTTATTTTTTTTAATTATATAAATATTTCTAAATTAATTTCTACGCCTGTAAAGGCAGATTTCGGCTGAGCAAAATAGTTTTTAAGATCTTTTGTATGGACCTGGAATTATGAATAAATAAATGATTATGATTATGATTATGATTATGATTAAGGAATGCTGTTTGAATGTTGCCCTTTAGTCAGTTGTTAAAATATGTACACAACCTAATGATCCTGATAGTTTAGATAACATTATCAAATTCTATACAAATAAGGAATGCTGTTTGAATGTTGCCCTTTAGTCAGTTGTTAAAATATGTACGCAACCTAATGATCCTGATAGTGTAGTTGGTTATATAAGCCATAATTTTTTTCAAACATTCACTGTCGAGTGCTTGTTCATATGAACTATAAGTCTCCAGATTACATTTTGTGAAGTGTGTTTAAAGTGATCTACAGAACAATGGATGTAAGTACTTCTTTAAAACTTTTCTATAATTTGTTATGCATATAGATTCAAAACGTTGATAGTGGTTATTATATTGTTGCAGAACTCTTTCGAAGAAAATACATTCAAACAATATTATTACACTTGTTCAGATGATGAAGATAAGACTCAAGAACCCCTTAACATTTGTGAAGAAAAACCACCTAAAAAACAAATGAAAAGAAACAAATCAACTGAAAGCTTAGATAATTTGTTTGAAGTGAAACAAATAAAGAAGAGAAAGTTATCATCAACAGTTTCTCGTGCCCACCAAGAAGGTGGTAATGTTTTTATAACTACCAATGAAGATGATGGTCATCGATCGAATCATATGATAAAAATAGAAGTTTATAACATGCACAAAATAAATAAAATCACACCTACAGAACAGTGGAAACATGCAAGCTATAGAGTAAAATATTTTACAAATGAATGCAATAACAATTATGAAAGTATAAAAAAAATAATATACTGCATATCAAAAGAAATAGCATCAAACCCAACATGTAAAAAATATCATTTTAATAAGTAGTAGTAGTTTACCAATTTTTATTTATAAGTTTCGATAAAATTTCATTCTTAGTAAATTTACTTATCCCTCATTTACAAATTTTAGTCATTAGAAAAAATATATGAATACAAATACTTACCTCATAATAGAATCTTAGGAAACAATATCTCATCAGTGGGGTTGCTTTAGTAAGTACCTAATTAGACATACCTCATTATGTAAGTATTACTTATAACATGAGATCTTTCTACCTGTTCTTACTATAAATAGTTCTTGTAGACGCTTACATGTAGATACTTCTTGTAGACGCTTACGTGCAGATACTTACTGTGATTCCATCTCCACCAAAAATGGAAAATATGAGTGTAAACTGTGTTAGTGTCTTTTTCAATACAATGGATACCGATTTTAGTGATGAAATTTATCAAAAATTTGAAAACCATATGATGCTAGAAGACGAATACGATAAATACTTATATGATGAATGTGCTCTGGTTGAGGTAAAAACAAATGCAGAATCCAATTTTGAATATGGTGTAATGCTTGAAGACGAATACGATGAATACTTATATGAAGAATGTGCTCTGGTTGAAGAAAAAATAAATGCTGAATCCGAATTCAAACATTGTGTGATGCTTGAAGATGAATACGATGAATACTTATTTGAAGAATGCGCTCTGGTTGAAGGAAAAATAAAGTAAGTGATATCTATATCTTCTCCTTCTAGTACTTTTGTTTATCCTAAACTGAATTCATATCTCAACTCTTTTAATTTATTATTGCAGTCTACAATCGGGGGGATCTCTTAAGAGAGTGAATGACTCTGAAAATGCTGACATTGTTGTGAAACGAGCGCGATATGAAGATGGACCATCTACATCATCAATGGGATCTAACAACACAAACGAAACAACATCTAACAATGGAAATGAACGTGATGATAAGGTAAATTGTGACATTTGTCAAGTTCTTGTTAGTAGAAGGTATTTTGCAAATCATTTAAAGAGTAAACTTCATAAAAGTAAACTTGAAAAAGTACATGACTCACTACAAAATGTTTCTATAATCGAATCAGCTTTTGGCAATAGAATAATTTCTTATAAGATACGTGGAAAGAATGATCAACATTTAAATAACTTTGAAACACCTGAGTTGTATTTGAATTCTATCAAAAATGAAATTATGCTTCTAATTGAAGAGTCTATTCAAAAGCTAACAGTTTTTAAAGTAAACTTTGTTCTGTATGCCGATTTTATTCAACAAACTAAAGAGGATTCATTTCAAACTTTTGATTTCCAAACATATAATTACATAGTATTTCAGGGGGATGATCTAAATTTTCTATATTCATCTTTGTGTGACACTTTGATAAATAAAATCAGTTCTTTTGAGAAAAAAGGCAGTGGTTGGAGTCTTAAGGAAATAAAAGCATTGGATATGAATGTTAATAAATTTAATCCTCTGCGTGGTACTTCACATATTGAGTTGCCAAAGGATATAAGAACTAAAAAAGCTGTAGTTAATGTTAAAAATGCTGACAATTTATGTTTCAAATGGGCATTGCTTTCCGCTTTGTATCCAGTTAACAAAAATGTTGATCGAGTATCATCATACACAGTACATTCAAACAAATTAAAATTTGATGGAGTGGATTTTCCTGTAAAGCTGGTTGATATATCCAAAGTTGAAAAACTAAACAACATTAGCATTAATGTGTTTGGTTTAGAATTTAATAAAGATAAAAAGTGTCATAGCGTTGTTGGTCCATTGTATTTAACCAAAACTCGTAAAGATGTTCACATCAATTTATTATTAATTTCAAACGGAATAAATAAACACTATTGCTATATTAAAAACATGTCGCGTCTCGTTAGTAAACAGATTTCAAATCAAGATCATGCAGTCCATATTTGTGATGGATGTTTGCTACACTTTTCAACAAAAGAAAGGTTGATTGATCATCAACAATATGACTGTGCTCATATTGCAACAGAATTACCAAATGGTGATACAACGTTAAAGGATTGGTTTGGTCAACCAGTATCCAATGATAAATTGAAATTCGAAAAATACAATAAAAAGCTAAAAATACCATTTGTTATATATGCTGATTTCGAAGCTTTTATAAACCCAATCAAATCATGTTTTAACGATCCCTCAAAACCATACACTCGCAATACTCATGAGCACAAACCGTATAGTTTTGGTTATTACATCAAATGTTCATATGATGATAAGTTGTCAAAATATGAGACTTACAGTGGAAAAAATTGTGCACAAGTATTCATGAAACGTTTGCATGAAGATTTAAAAAAAATATGTAGAAAAAATAGCTTTCAAATTTGTCCTAAACCTTTATCAGCTATAGATGAAAATAAAGTTTCAATTGCAACAACATGTCATATCTGTGAGAGTAATTTAAATGGTGAAAACACATTAGATTATGATTGGCAAACTGGTGATTTTCGAGGTGTTGCACATGAAATATGTGTAAAAAAGTTTCGACCACCACATTACATCCCAGTTTTTCTACACAATCTAAGCAATTATGATGCTCATTTCATAGTCCATTCCTTAAATTTTGTTGAAGGAGAAATTGATGTAATTCCTCAAACCAAAGAAAAATACATTTCTTTTTCCAAAACCATGAGTATAAATAATCAAAAAATTTGTTTAAGATTTGTAGATTCCTTTAAATTTTTACCATATAGTCTTGATCAGCTAGCAAAAAATTTAAGCAATGAACAATTTAAAACTTTAAGAAATAGCTTTCCTAATAATGAAGATTTTAATCGTCTAAGAAAAAAAGGTATATACCCATATGAGTTCATATCATCTGAAGACTGTTTGAAAAAAACAACACTTCCTAGTCAAGAAAATTTTTATAGTTCACTAACTAATTCACATGTATCAAATGATGATTACAACCATGCTAAAGATGTTTGGCAGCACTTTCAATGTCGTAATATGTCAGATTATTCAGATCTGTACCTCAAAACTGATGTTTTACTGCTGACGGATGTGTTTGAAAACTTTAGAACTTTGTGTTTAAAAACATATGGTTTGGATCCGGTTCATTACTACACAGCTCCTGGGTTAAGTTGGGACGCTATGTTGAAATACACTCAAATAGAGTTAGAACTTTTAACAGATTACGAAAAAATTGCTTTTATTAGAGCTGGTATACGAGGAGGTGTGTCTCAATGCAGTAATCGCCATGCAAAAGCTAATAATGAGTTCATGGAAGATTATGATAAAGATAAACAAAAATCATTTTTGACTTATTTCGATGCTAATAATCTATATGGTTGGGCTATGTCTCAATTTCTTCCAGTTGGTGGGTTTGAGTGGGTAAACGTTGATACAAATTTTGATGTGCCAGACAATTCAGAATATGGTTTTATTTTAGAAGTTGATTTGGAGTACCCCACTGAACTACATGATTTGCATTCAGATTTACCTCTTTGTCCTGAAAACATAAAAATAGGAAATTCTAAAGAAATCAAGTTAGTCCCAAACTTACACAATAAGATGAAGTATAAAATCCATTATAGGAATTTGAAACAATGCATTGAATTGGGTGTCAAAGTAACGAAGGTTCACAGGATATTAAAATTCAAACAAAGTCCCTGGTTAAAACATTACATCGATTTAAACACAACTTTACGAACATCTGCAAAATCTGATTTCGAAAAAGATTTTTACAAGTTAATGAATAATTCTGTATTTGACAGTGGGAAGACAATGGAAAATATTGAAAAGAGGGTGAATGTCAAACTATTAACACATTGGGAAAATCGAGGTAAAAAGCTTGGTGTACAAGATTTTGTTGCGAAACCAGAATTTAAAAATTCATCCATTTTTGGAGAGAATTTAGTAGCGGTTCAGTTAAGAAAAACTAAATTGTATCATAACAAACCGATATACTTAGGTTTTTGCATTTTGGATATTTCAAAAACTTTAATGTATGATTTTCATTACAACTACATGCTTAAAAAGTTTAACAATAACATAAAATTGCTCTACACTGATACCGATAGTTTGATATATCAAGTTTTTACAAATAACTTTTATGAAAATATTAAACCAGATCTATCTTCTAAGTTTGATACATCCGATTACGCAGATGATAACATATTTGGTTATCCAAAAATAAATAAAAAGAAGTTAGGTTTTTTCAAAGATGAAAATAATGGTAAAATTTTTCGAGAATTCATTGGGTTAAGGTCTAAAATGTATGCATTAGATGTTGATGATAAATTTATTGCGAAAGCTAAAGGTGTAAAGAAATGTGTTACAAAGAATTTGAATATTGAAAATTATAGATCATGTCTTTTAAACAAAAAAATTCTGTATGGCACCATGAATCTATTTAAATCTTTAAAACATAGAATATTTACTCAACAAGTAAACAAAATATGTTTGTCTTATAATGACACCAAACGTTACATTTTACCTAATAATATTGACACATTAGCATGGGGTCATTATAAACTAAGATAATGTTATCATAGTGATAGATTGTAATTTATTTTAAGTTTGTATTGTAAAAACAAAACTATAATGTATCAGCTATTTAACAATACTTTAGTTTCCTATTTAGTTAGTAAATGTAAAGTTATTTTAAATAGGTACGATGAATATGAATTTGTTTTATTTTTAAGTTATAGGTTATTTTATGTTTATACCATTATTGTGTTTTTCATGTTATCTATAAGAATTTTGTTCATACTGATGGTTAATGTTTTAATTTTAAAAATATAAATACATGATGATTAAATAGATTGTTTCATTATTTAAACATACCCCTCACAAACAACACATTAAAATGTACCATTTTAATCATCCTTTTAGTGCAATAGTAGCAGGTCCAAGTGGTTGTGGAAAATCTAACTTTGTAACAAAGTTTATAAAGTATGTAAAAGAAATTTGTAGTGTTGATTTTACCCAAATAACTTGGTGTTTTGATGAAATGCAACCTTTGTATAACCTCAAAAACGTAAATTATTGTCAAGGCATACCAGATCTCAGTATGTTTGATGGAAAGGAAGCACAACTAGTAATCATTGATGATCTCATGAGAGAATCAGATGGACGTGTTGTTGATATATTTACAAAAGGCAGCCATCACAGAAACCTAAGTGTTTTTTATATAACACAAAACTTGTTTCATCAAGGTAAAGGACAGAGAGATATATCTTTGAATTCTAGTTATATTATCTATTTTAAAAATCCTCGAGATAAAACTCAAATCAGATATCTAGCACGTCAAGTGTCACCAGAAAATACAAAGTTTATGGAAGATTCATACAAAGATGCAACAAAAGAAGCTCATGGATATTTGATGATAGATCTAAAACAAGACACTAGTGAAATGTGTCGATTTAAAACAAAAATATTTCCTTCAGATGGATATTGTACAGTTTATATCCCAACAAAATCATTTAAATATGCAAAGAATCAACAAATTCAAATCATTCATCAATAATGCATCGAAGCTTAAAGACGCATAAAGATTTACTAAGTGCTCTACATACACTTAAACCAAAATATCAAAGAGCACTTTTAAAGTCATGTGATGAAGATGAAATCAATTGCATTTGTGAAATCATCCATAACGTTTTAAAAGGTAAAGTACCTCTTGACGAAAAGGCAAAGAAAAAGTTACAAAAATATAAAGAAATACTTCGCAAACTAGTGCGTAAAAGTACAAACAAAATTCGTAAACACATAATTGTTCAAAAAGGAGGATCTTTTTTACCAATTATATTGGGTTCAATTTTGAGTGCATTAGTTGGTTCTATCGTTTGAAATATGGAACACGCTAAAAAAATGTTACTCGTTGATCCAAGTATATTTGAAAAAATAAAACAACAAAATTCTACTGATAGTCCCATATCACGATTAGACATAGAAATGCAAAATATTTTGAATAGTCATATGGAAGATAGAAAGAAGTGTATTTTATACTTACAAATTTTACAAAGATACTTACATTTTACTGAAGAAGGACGTCAACCTCTCGAATTACCATTACTTTCAAATACTAATCTACCAGAAGACGTACCAGATGATAAAAACAAAGACATTGACACTAACGATGCAGTTGCTATAGAGACATCAAACGGAGAAGAGAAACAGGATACAAATATATTTTTGAATAAAAAAAATACATACACACCTCGACATATACTCAGTTTAATACCGAAAACTTATACAAGAAAAGGTGAGTTATTATTAAATTTGGTGGCTTCAAATACAGACAAAATTGATTGGGATGATGTAGGTACAGTTATTATTAACAAAGAAAAAATTGTTGGAAGCAATATTTTAGACTTGGTAAATGATTGTGTAAGACCACTGAAAAATAATGATCCAATAGGGTGGCAACAGTTTGCTACCGCATTAAAAGAAATACAAATACCATTAACTTACATTGGAAACGCAAACAGAAGTGAATTTATAAAACAGCTTCAGATAAAAGATCTTAAACAAACCACACCACAGCAAGAGGAGGTTTTTTCAACACCAAAATCCCGCAACAGGTATAAACACGTTCGAAAAGTCCAACAGAAGATAGATTGGGAGAAATGGACTCCCTATTAGAAATAAATAATATCTACTATAATCCATCGCATCCAGCTGGGTATGCTGGTATCAACAAACTAGTTAAAGCCATGAAGGGTAAAATGAACAGAAAAGATGTAATAAAATGGTTGCAATCACAAGAAACATACACACTTCATAAACCGGTACATAGGAAGTTTCCACGAAACAAATATGTATTATCTAATCTTAATGAACTATGGCAAGCTGACTTAAGTGATTTGAGAACTTATTCAAAATATAATGATGGTTTTAATTACATTCTTTGTGTTATTGATGTCTTTACCAAATATGCATATGCCCGACCAATGAAAAGTAAAAATTCGAGCACCATTAAAACATGTTTAGAAAGCATATTTCATGAGGCTGGTACAACACCAACTCATATACAATCTGACAAAGGAACTGAATTTGTTTCCAAGGATGTTCAGAGATACTTAAAAATTAAAAATGTTAATTACTATACAACAAATAACCCTGATATTAAAGCTAGCATTGTTGAAAGATTTCAAAGGACACTTAAAATGAGGATGTGGCGTTATTTTACCCACAAAAATACATATAGATACATTGACATTTTACAGGATTTATTATATGCTTATAACCATAGCTACCATTCTAGTATTAAGATGTGTCCTTGTGATGTTAATTCAAATAATTTAATGACTGTTTGGAACAACCTGTATGATAGAACAAACTATCGAATAATTACAAAATCCTTACCGAAATTACTCGTTGGAGACTATGTAAGAATAACAAAATACAAACACATTTTTCAAAAGGGTTATGAATCTAATTGGAGTGATGAAATATTTATAATAACTTCAGTTATAGATCGTTCTCCATTGGTTGTGTATACACTAAAAGATTTACAGCAAGAAGATATCATTGGAACTTTTTATGAAAGGGAATTACAGAAAGTGTCATATGATCCCACCTCTAACTATAAGATTGATAAAATAATTGGTTCTCGCTATTCCAATAACAGAAAGCAAGTGTTAGTGAAGTGGAAAGGTTATCCAGATAAATTTAATAGTTGGGTTTTGGTTTCTGAATTAAAAGAATTATGATTAAAGAAAGTTTTTATTTAACATTACTCAGTAACAGTTCTATGGAATATTATCCAAACAACATGACTACAAGATTTTCAACGAAATTACCAAAATCTATCAAGTTGGAGGGAGAATGGTCAGTTGGAGTGGTTGAATTTCAATACCCTTGTACCATGTTTACTGTACAAGATCATGAAAATATTATTTACATAACAAAATGGATATTAATGCCACATGAAGAAAAACCTTCACTGGTTTATTATAAGACCCACATTCCAGCCACGAATTATGATAATATTAATCACATTCTATCAGCGTTGAATAACATAAAGGAAAAAATTCGATTTCGATATGATGATATATCAAAGTTTGTTTCCGCTACGGTAATGGATGAAAATATCAAATCGTTAAAGTTATCACCCAAGCTTGGTATTCAACTTGGTTTTGAACCCGATAGAAATCTTGTAGAAAATGGATTTGGAAAATGTCCTGCAAATTTACATTTGGGGTTACCATCTCAATTATTTGTTTATTGTGATATTATCGAACCTCAGATAGTTGGAGATGTTATGACTCCTCTCTTGAGAATTATACCTTTGGATCCTGCAAAGTATATTTATGGAGCAAATAAAATGCATGTTTTCTCACCACCTCACTACTTACCTGTTATGCGTAGAGAATTCGACACGCTTGAAGTGGATATAAGATCTAATACAGGTCAAAAAATACCATTTCAATTTGGAACGGTGTGTGTTAAACTACATTTCAGAAAATTATAATGCATTCTCGTGATGATATAACTTGTCCATATGAACATTATTATTCACATCAAGCTGGTTCTGGGATCGGAGTAATTTATAAAGGGGCTCCTTATCAACGTGGTCATGGTATTGGTAGCTTCTTAGGAGGATTGTTTAGATCAGTTTTACCATTACTTTCTAGTGGTGCTCGAGTAATAGGCAAGGAAGCCTTAAATGCTGGTGTCGGCCTTCTATCAGATATGATAAGTGCTAGACCAATGGAGGATTCAATTAAATCTCGACTTAAAGAAGCTAGTTCAAATTTGAAAAGAAAAGCAGATAGTAAAATAGATCGATTGAATATGTCTGGCTCTGGATATATAACAAAGAGAAAACGTCTTTCCTCATTCAATCCACTACCGATCGCCAAAGTGAAAGCTACTAAAAAATCAAGAGCTAGACCTAATAATTTAAAAGATATATTTAATTAATAATTAAAGATGTCTTTTTTACATAGTCATTCTTGTGAGTGCATTAAATCAGAGTTAAATTTATTTGCTTTGCCATCCACACAAACTAGTATCGAAAATGGACTATGGATACACTACAAACCCATTTCATCCCTTGCTGACGATGGTCCTATAGAATTTCAAGTACCCGGAACCGGTGATGATTACATAGATTTATCCCACACGTTGATACACATCAAAGCTAAAATACTTAACCAAGACTCAACAAAACTAGCTGAATCAACAACTGTATCACCCATAAATAATTGGCTTCATTCAATCTTCAGTCAACTAGATGTATATTTGAATCAGAAGCTAGTATCACCTCCAAACAATACATATGCATATCGAGCATACATGGAAACTTTATTAAACTATGCTCCTGCAGCTAAAGAATCTCACCTAACTTGTAGTCTATGGTATGAAGATACTGCTGGGAAAATGAACTCAACTGATGAAAAAAATGAAGGATTCGTTAAAAGACAACAGTTAGTAAGTCAAAGTAAGGAAATAGAAATGATTGGACATCTTCATGGTGATATATTTAACCAGGAAAAGTTTTTAATAAATGGTGTTGAAATGAGTGTCAAATTAGTTCGTTCTAGAGAAACGTTTAATCTAATGGCATCTTCATCCGATTTAAAATTTAAAGTATGCATTACAGATGCAACTCTTATTGTTCGTAGAGCTCGAATCAATCCAACTGTATTACTTGCACATCAGAAAGTTTTAGCATCTACTACCGCTAAATATCCTATTACTCGTGCTGAAGTCAAAGTTTTAACCATACCTTCAGGGATTCAGGGCAAGACTCTTGACAATATTTTTCTAGGACAAGTTCCTAAAAGATGTATAGTTGGATTTGTAAACAATGCAGCGTTTAATGGGTGTCTGACTAAAAATCCATTCAATTTTGAAAACTATGATTTAAATACATTTTGTTTATACATTGATGGTCAGCAAATACCTTCAAAAGCTTTGCAACCATCGTTTGAGAGTAATATTTTTACTGCTGCTTATCACACACTATTTTCAGGAACAGGTATACATTTTCTTAATGAAGGTAATGGGATATCTAGGGAAAAATATGCGAAAGGATACTGTTTGTTGGCGTTTGATCTAACGGCCGACCTTAGTTCAAATTCAAATACACATTGGAATCTTATAAAACATGGTAGTGTTAGATTAGAAGTTCGTTTTGAGTCTACTCTTACTCAGACTATAAATTGTATTGTTTATGCAGAATTTGATAATGTTATTGAAATAGATAAGAACCGTAATGTAACCGTAGACTATAGCAGTTAAATAGGTAACTATTGTCTATATATAAGTGTTAGTACCTAATAAAAATAATCTGCACATATTCCAATCTTTTTATTTATGTCCTTGCACAATGTTTATAAAGAAGTTCAGTATATTTAGTTCCACATTCTTGATTTGAAGATTAAGCATAGCACAGCTTTATGCGAAAGGCTGATTAAACATGAACACAATTGAGATTCAAAAATATTTGAACACTATCCATCCTTCTTTACAAAAAAATGTATATGCAGCAAACAGGTTACCTTTACATGTTAAAGTTCCTATGTACCTGATAAGCAATTTGGACACCGACAGCATGCCAGGTTCTCATTGGGTGGCCATACACATAGATAGAAATAGGTTTGGTCAGTATTTCGATTCATATGGACGACCGCCTACAGGATATCATAGAGATTTCTTGATCAGGAATTCAAAGCAGTGGGATTTTAATAGGTATAGATTACAAGATGATTTTACATCAGTTTGCGGAGAATATTGTGTAACATATCTTTATAACAAATTTTATGGAAATACAATGATGGATTTTATTAAATTATTCAGTAACAATACAATAAATAATGATATATTTTTATACAAACTATTCTGTACTTATTTTAGAGGAAATAAAGGTTTGTGATTGATCCAAAAAATGTTGTTTTGCTAGAACATCCTAATAAGCTAATTAGTCTGAGATTGACGTCAGAGGTGATTAACAAACAATGGTGCACCGTGACGTCAGAGGTGATTAACAAACAATGGCGCACCGTGTTCACTGGGTGATTAGGAAACATTTAGGTTAATTTTATGAATAGGTGATTAGCAATGAAGTGGAGCGCTTTAGATTGGTTAGCTATCTCATGATCTGTGTAAGCTATCAAAAAACGGATGCAATAGACCGATTCAGCGACCCCGAAAACCTAGGAAAAGACACCAAACTTTTTTTTTTTTTTTTTTTTTTTTTAGCCTGAGTCGGTGAATTTATTTCGGGTTTGGATCACATGAGCTAGTTCCGGTGAATACCTAACTACTTTTTTATTCATTACTATTAATATTATTTTATTTATTTACAGTTAGGTAGGTACATAATATTTAGTAACTATTACAGATCACTGCATAAATGATGTACTTATATAACATTTTTTTTATTTGATTTAAAACTTTAATTTTAACATTTAAAACCATATAATAAATAATTATAGTCATAAAATAAATAATTAATACCCTAAACTAATTATATATTATTCTAATAGTCAAAAATTACTTAGGTACAGCAATATATGGCAACAATTTTTTGTGATGTTAGGTACTTATTCTTTTGAACCAGTGTGGTAAAAGAATTAAGGTAATTAACTGCATTTGTGTGCTACTTACTGTAGGTACAGTATACTAACCTTCTAAACAACTTACTCGTTAATCTATACTAATATTATAAAGAGGAAAGATTCGATTGTTTGTTTGTTTGCATTGAATAGACACCGAAACTGCTGGACCGATTTGAACAATTCTTTCACTGTTAGGAAGCCACACTATCAGCAAGTGACATAGGCTAGAATATTTTCAAAAAAATTAGGGATCCTTACTAAAACTTCAATAATGTAACCCAAGGTGTAAAAAAATTACCTAAAATATTCTTTACATCGCGTGCGCTGCGAAAACTATTGACGATAGAATAAAATAATGTACTACGACTTTGTAGAACACATCATTATTTACAAAAAGTGTCGCGATAGCATATGTCCAACTATTATATGTCACAATAAGAGTTCTTTTATTTTAAAATTTTAATTGAAAGGCTCCTCTTAGAAAAACGCTCTTTATTTGTATCATAGTATTAATCCTTATCAAAATATATTTTTTTTTTAATTACTCAATTTGGACATTCCATTCGAAAGATTAGGCGTCACTGGGTGTACAGGAGGGTGAGTCAATGTGAAAAAATAAATAAAAAAAAAAACAAAAAAAAAACATTAATATACAAAAAAGTTCATTAAAATAATAATACTAAAACTTTCTATACAATTTTCTTTTTTTAGTAACCTAACGCAGGGTATGGTTAGACGTGTGTGTATTATAATATTGAATTTTAAATATTTTGTTAAATTTGAGAGCACTGGTGGTGTAGTTGTAGCACCCCTGCCTCACGTTCCGAAGGTTATGGGTTCAAACCTGGTCATGCACCAATGTGTTTTTATATTCGAACAATTTATGTCCGCAACGCCTGTGTTCTTAAACGGTAAAGGAAAACAGCGTGAAGAAACCGGCATACCCTAGAACAAAAAATTCGAAGGTGTCTGTCATAGGTTAGTATTCTTATAAGCGGCGACGAGAATAGGAATTACAGTCGTGACCATGTATAGGTATATAATAAGTACCCGTGCGAAGCCGGGGCGGACTACTAGTACATTATAAATACATTAACATTAATTTGTTAACAACAAGTTTACATTATTCAAGTCTTTAGGAAAGTGCTTTAGTTGAAACATCTGAAAACTACTTGCTTTTTTTGTAGATGTAGCTGTCACTTGCCTTAAAATAACAAAACTTAACATGATCACGACTGTAATCCCCAGGCTCGGTAGACATCTCCTCAGATCTCTAGTTACTTACATCTTTGAGGATAAAACTCTCAAACGGTAAAAGAAAACATCGTGAGGAAACCGGCATACCCTAGAACCAAAAATTCGAAGGTGTGTGTCTTAAGTTAGTATTCTTATAAGCGGCGATGGACTTGCAACCTGACACGTACGGAATTAGGAATAGGTAACTACTGTGCAAAATGTGGGGATGTACCAAATGACATGTTCGGACGTGCCTCTGACTCTTTAGATATCATCAAAGATCTAAGTAACTAGAGATCTGAGGACGATATCTACCGAGCCCGGGGATTACAGTCGTGATCATAATATAGGTAAGTACAAAGATTTAAATCGTAGATATGCCCGGACGTCAAAAACTGTGGCACTGTTTTTACTTGTGTGTTAACAAAATGCCGATGCGATGTGTTTTTTTGGTTGGGGGTAGTTTGAGTAACAACACAATATATTTTTCTCTTCTTATTTATTTATATTTTAAAATTATTAAAAGGGGCTTACTTTATGACTACTAGTGGTAGTTGTTGAACTTAGTCCCTCCCACACTCGCCAATATTAAAATCTCCTCTCCACTCACTATATACACTGTTTGAGCAACACTTCAACAATTATGGACCTCTATGCAAAGCTGTCATTGAACATGGAGGAGCTGGCAAGCTCCTTTGACTCCAGGATGCAGGTATATGAGGGTAATCTCAAGACTCTCTCCGCCACTAACACCACTGAGACTCCTCACAGGGACTTAACTGCACTATCTCGTGAGTTCACTGACTTTAAGTCACTAGTTTGGAAAACACTTAGCACCATGAGATTGCAGTTAGAGCTTCTAGTTCAAGGCGTAGATCGTCAAGAGACCGCTTCACGGAGGAAGGTGCTCCTATTTCACGGATTAGCTGAATCCAGCGATACAGCTGTAGCGGATTCAATCATTGAGTTATTACACAGCAAATTTAAGATGTGTGATATCTCCACCGAACATTTTGCTTCCTGTCATCGCTTGGGTCTAAACTCTAGTAAACCTAGGCCTGTGATGGTCAGGTTTGTGAGCTATCGTGTCCGTAGTGAGGTCTGGAACGCCAAGACGGCTTTGAAAAGCTCTGGGATCACTGTCTCGGAATTTTTGACAAAGTCCAGGCATGAAGTTTTTGCTGCAGCGCGTAAACATTTCGGCTTGAGGAAATGCTGGACTTCGGAGGGCAAGATTGTAATCGTCTCGCCAGACAACAAACGCCACAGACTTGAATCTATGTCCGAGTTAAAGCCGCTTCTTTTGGAGTATCCGATGTCGTCTGGGGCTGATTTGTTGGTACCTGGGACTTCCCGAGACAAGGTGAAGTCCTCTGCACTTCCTGCCTCACGATCTGCCAGAGCCGAAACCAAGGCCAAGCGTGCTGCAAAGTGAATCTGATCTACTGTGTTGTGTTTCCTTTAAGTGTACTTCGTAAATTTGCAGTATTGCACTAAAATGTCTTACATTATTTTCTTGCATTGGGTAGACAATTTTTTTTTACACTTCATTTTACTTTGTTTGTTGAATTTCATAACCTACCTTCAATTAATTAATTGTCAATGTCAATCACTCAAACGTCAAAGTCAAAAACAGTAAATTCATAAATGACACTAACATTTCCATGGTACCATAACAGTTCTTTATTTTTTTTTTTTTATTATTTACCTCATTGAAGTTGGTCAATTTTTTTTGCGAGAATTTGAGTACGGTACGAGTGATTGCTTAGTTATAATTACCTATTTACGTGTATGTTACCAAAAACTTTTTTTTTTTTTATTTTAATTTGTAATTTTCTTTCGTTTGTCATATTTTGTTGTTTGTTGTATTTAAAGTACTCACGCTAGATTGTTGGTAATAGTGTTTCTCTTTCAGTGGACTGATTGGCCTAGTGTGAGATTGGTTGACTGAGTTTTGTTTTAGTTTGCACCTATTTATTATTTATTGAATAGTAAGTTTATTTTTTTTATTTTTTATATATATTCATATACCTTAGCATTTATTTATTTATGTCGGTTATATTTGATGATAGTTTTTTCTCATGCTCCTCATCTTGCTCTTCTGAAGACTTTGCTAGTGCTGGTAGCGATGTCTCCCTTCACCTTCGTGACCAACTTGAAATTGCTTTCTCTAGTCACCCTACTAATTTAAATATTGTCCATGTAAATGCTCAAAGCATTCCATCT
The DNA here is from genome assembly GCA_963675405.1 of Cosmorhoe ocellata. NCBI lineage: Eukaryota > Metazoa > Arthropoda > Insecta > Lepidoptera > Geometridae > Cosmorhoe > Cosmorhoe ocellata. The sequence goes on from OY776273.1 coordinate 4,613,648, forward strand.
CACTTTGATGATTTTCACTCTTCTTTTGATTACAAAGTGATTGATGCTATACTTGTTTCAGAGTCATTTTTGAAACCTGCAATGCCATCCACTCAATACCCTCTTCCTGGCTACAAACTTATCAGAAATGACAGAGTTGGTAAGGGTGCGGGGGGGGTGGCCATATACCTTCGCGCTGACATTCCCTCTAAAGTTGTTGATCATTCACCCATGCAGGTGTCCAACTCTGCTGAACACCTTTTTATTGAAATAGTAGTAAACCAAACAAAAATTCTCTTAGGTGTATTTTATCCTCCTTCATGCCGTATTGATTACTTTTCCTCTCTAGAAATAAAACTTGAATCTCTCACTCCTCTCTATGATCATACCCTCCTTCTTGGGGATTTTAATACGTGCCTCATCAAAGGTGACTCACGTGCTAGGAAACTTACTTCTTTATTTTCATCTGTCAACTTGCACATTCTTCCTCTCACTGCTACTCACCACGCTCCCCATTCCTCTCCCTCTCTTCTTGATCTAATTATTGTCTCTGACCCAGACCGAGTGGCCACACATGGGCAATTAGCGGCTTCTTTTTCCTACCATGATCTACTATTCCTGTCATATAAAATCCGTTGTCCTAAACCTAAGCCTAAATTTCTATTACTTCGTAGTTTCAATGATATTGATCTAGATCGTTTGAAAATGGATGCAAGTGAAATTAATTGGTCTCCTGTCATTGATGCGACCAGCATTGATGACAAGGTCTCTGCATTCAACTCAATCGTGCTTAATCTGTACGATATTCACGCCCCACTCAAACGAGTTAAAATCAAGCACCCACCTGCTCCCTGGTTGACGAAACCTATTAAATTGGCTATGTCTAGGCGGGACAAAGCAAAACGACTTTATAAACGGACTCCAACTTTTGAACATTTGGCTTCTTACAAGAAGCTTCGCAACCGTTGTTCCAAGATGTGTAGGGACGCTAAGAGACACCACATACATAACTCCATTCAAAATTGTAGTACCCCGCTTATGTGGAAGTTCCTTAACTCTTTGGGTATTGGAAAGGACTCTTGTGAGGCTTCTATCTCTTTCAACTTAAATTCTATCAACTCTCATTTCTCTTGTTCTCCTATGTCTTTGGATGTTGGAATAAAGCTCTCTACTATCGATTACTTATCTCGCCTTTCTAAACCCAATTGTCCTGCTTTTTGTTTTTCGGAGGTTGCTGAGGGGGAAGTCTTAAAGTTCATTCAATCTATCTCTACTAAAGCTGTCGGTGTGGATGGCATTCATATCCGTATGCTGAAGATTCTGTCTTTGGAGCTCGTATCTGCAATTACTCACATTATCAACTTTTCTCTTGTTATGAGCTCGTTTCCATCCATCTGGAAAAAAGCTTTTGTAATTCCTCTGCCCAAAACTTCTAATCCTTCCTCTGCATCCCAATTTAGACCTATTTCGATTTTACCTATTTTATCAAAAATCCTAGAGCATGTTGTCCACAAGCAGTTTTCTCTTTTCCTTCACAAAAATAACCTCTTAAGTCCTTTCCAATCTGGTTTCCGTCCCGGCCACAGTACAGTCAGTGCTCTGATTAAAGTATCTGATGATATTCGGTGGGCCATGGATAACCAACTTTTAACTGTCTTAGTACTTCTTGATTTTAGCAGTGCATTTAATTCTGTTAATTACGACATTCTTCTTTCCATTCTTTCCTCTCTTAATGTTTCCCCCGAGGCTATCTCTTGGTTCAACTCATATCTTTGTGGCCGCTCGCAGTGTGTACGTTCTGAAGACTCTTTTTCTGATTGGTGTGATATCACAGCGGGCGTGCCTCAAGGTGGTGTTCTCTCCCCTCTTTTATTCTCTGTCTTCATTAATGCTATTACTCATGTAATTTCTTCAAATTATCATCTATATGCTGATGATTTGCAAATTTATAATCATTTTAAGGTGAGCGAGACCTCTGTTGGCATTAACCAGATAAACGCTGACCTGAGTAATATACACTCATGGGCGAAAGCTTTTGGTCTTCTGGTTAACCCAGCCAAGTCTCAGGCTCTCATTTTTGGAAGCCCTTATATGTTGAATTTAATTAATAAATCTCCCCTGCCCTCACTTGTTTATGATAGCTCTACAATTTGTTTCACAACCACCGCTAAGAACCTGGGTGTTATTTTTGACTCACAATTGTCTTGGGTTAATCATATCAATGAAATTAGCAAAAGAGTCCACTTCTCATTCCAATCCCTTAAGCGACTCCAGAAATTCTTGCCCTATGAAACTAAAGTCATTCTTGCTCAATCTCTCTTGTTACCATTAATCGATTACGCTGACTGCTGCTTCATAGATGCCTCTGAAGAGTACCTCAACAAGTTGGAGCGTCTTCAAAACTTGTGTATCCGATTCATTTTTGGCCTGCGCAAGTTTGATCACGTCTCATTATTCAGAGCCCAGTTAAGATGGCTTCCCATTCGTCGGCGACGTGATCTACATACCCTTTCTCTTCTTTATAATATTCTTAACAATCCTCTTTCTCCTTCCTATCTTTATGAGCGCTTTAATTTCCTTGTCCCCCGTGGTGAGCCGAGCAGAACATCTAAATCTCTTCTTCTAAAAATTCCTCTCCATTCCTCTAGTCGCTATGGTGACTCATTTACAGTTAAGTCTGTAAAGTTGTGGAATTCTATCCCTCACGACATTCGCGCCAGTCCATCGCTTGCTATTTTCAAGCGAAAAGTCAAAGAGCACTATCTCTCCTTGTAAGTGTTAAGATATATTTTTTTTTTTTATGTATTACTATTATTTATTTATTTATATTGTATATATATATACATATATATAAGTAGTTCCTATAATATATACATATTTATATGTTAGTACCTATATAAGTATAAGTGTATTTTTAGTTTATTTTAATTAAATAAGATTTTTTATATTTTTTTCTTTCCTCTCATTTTCTTAGTGTTAGTTATTAGAGTTAGTTATTATTTATTTCTTTTTAATTCCCTTTTTTTTTTTGTACGCAATATACCCACCAATTAGTTAAAATCTCCATATCCCAAGGTTTGCTGGAAGAGAACTCTTTTTAGGGTTAAGCTCGCCTGTGTACATGCCACTAGTTTTAAGTTTTATTATGTATAATCTGTGTACAAAGTATAAAATAAATAAATAAATAAATAAATAAATGCGCGCACACTAATGATTAGTAAAAAATGAACCAAACAGTTATTTCACCATTTATTGGGCAATTATATTGCACGATATTTCGAAAAAAAAAATATTGAAATTTAAAATTGAAAGTATTTGGTGTGCCAAATGAGCAAGCTATCTCATTTCGTGTGGCAACAAAACGGCGCGGTCTCAGTACCGTACGGGCATATCTTCGATTTAAATCTTTGGGTACCTAAGCATGTTTTTTTTTATCAAATTGAGTATTGCGACATGGTAGCTATTGCAGGTGCTTCTAGGCCTGTAGATTCTGTTCTGTCTTCAGCTCCAAGGCCCACACGTGCTGAGGCCACCCCGTCCGTCCTTTACCACGTTTTTCAGCTGAATTCTGTAACCAAAGATTACTAATTACTGATACTCATTCAGGCGTGACTGCGGAAATCCATTACAAATACTGAAAAGGGCGGAAATATCTAGTACTTCCCCGCTAAACTATTATTTAATGAGCTTAACAACACGAACTCAAATAGGACGACACGTTTCGCTTCTCCACGAAGCATCCTCAGGACCGTTGACTCGCTCGCACTGGTATTGCTGCACCGAGCGCCGAAAGAGAAGAGAAGTCTCTCTGTCTTCTTGTCTTCTGTGTTAAGCTCATTAGATAATAGTTTAGCGGGAAGGTACTAGATATTTCTGTCATTTTCAATACCAAAGATTAGTTCTGTAGGTATAAAATGAATGAGTAAAATGATATATTTTTTACAAAAAGTCAAGTCAAAAAAATCTTTCAGGGATCATTTTGAATCGTCTTACATACTAGGTGAGTCGAGGTGCCAATTCCAGTCCTATCCCCAGTCCGAGAAGAACTGACAAGAAACTCGCTGGGCCCTAGCGCTTTGTATGATCCTTGTTAGTGTTGTTAGGGACACCTAGCAGAGTTGGAGATGATTCGTTCTAAGCTTTTTTGTCATCTAAGTTACAAACGACTTTATTCATGCACTGACAGTCTCAGTCTGTGTACTTTAATATTTTTAGTTATTGTTGATTTATGCACAGTATTCCGAACGTGACGGATTGCAAGCCCATCGCCGCTTATAATAATACTAACTAGTAGGTATAGTAATTTGTCCAAAATCAGGGAACAAGGCATGTCTCGCCACGTGTGTAGAATCGACAGATAATGTAACATGCGTATTGGGAGTTGAAAAAAATCACAAGTGCCTCACACAACGGTCCCCATTGACTACCGAACTCAAAAAACTTCAGATAATTTCTCAACATTTGCTTTCTGTTACGTCTCGCCTGTTTTTGTAAACAAAAGTGCAGTTTTTAGGGTTCCGTAAAGAGTAAAACCCTATTACTAAGACTCCGTTGTCTGTCCGTCCGTCTGTCACCAGGCTGTACCTATCTCATGAACTGTGATAGTTAGACAGTTGAAATTTTCTAAAATGATGTATTTTTATTACCGCTCTATCAACAAATAATAAAAAACAGAACAAAATAATTATATAAGGGGGCTTCCTTCCATACGTATAACAAACGTGATTTTTTGCCATTTTTATAGATAACTAGCTTCCGCCCACGGCTTCGCCCGCGTGGTGCGTACTTTGAAAATCAAAATCCTTTCTTAGCGAATGCCTACGTCATAACATCTACCTGCATGCCAAGTTTCAGCCCGATCCGTCCAGTGGTTTGGGCTGTGCGTTGATAGATCACTATGTCAGCCACCTTTGAGTTATATACAGCGTGAAATTTTAATGGTTGTTTTCCCGCAGCGAAATGGTTTGGTCTTGGTAATACAATCGTTGTATAAACAAATTAAATATTAGAAACAAAAAATACAGATATACCATTGTGAAAATTTAATTCGAAAGCGACCACGAACCAATAGTAATTCATCCCGATACCTAAGCGAAGGCGGCCAGCAGCGAGTACGATTCGAATAGTACCTACAAGTTACGTCTAATGTAACTATCGTTCCTCGCGTTTTCGAGTTGATGCATATTTTTTAAATTATTTTAAAACAAAAACATCTTTATTTTTTTACTTTTACTCTATTTTTCGAAAGTACTCCTTATGACAAGTTGTTCTGCCGCGGGAAAACAACCATTAAAATTTCACGGTGTATATTTAGAAGATGGTACGGAACCCTTCGTGCGCGAGGCCGACTCGCACTTGGCCGCCTTTTTTACGAATCTACCTTTATCATCTCGCATCTTGTTTTAGTTGTAAGTAAACAATAAAGTAGTAGTTCGTCCCGAACTGAAATTTCGCGCGCGATGTCCACAATCCTCAGTTGTATTCCCGCCCTGAAGTGTTTGGACACACTGTATGTATACACACAGGTAGGTGCCTGCCTACGTAAGTTGCTCCTCATCACAAACTTATATCTGATTATCCTACCTATATAGGTACTTATACCAGTGCTAAGACGTCAGCGGTTTTCTTAATTTTACATTTTTCGTTTCATTTCAAAAACTATCTAACATAGAATAAATATAAAACTATTTTGGAATGTACAAGTAAAGGCCTTTCACTTGATACTCGACTCTATAAAAAAAACTACTTTGGAACCCAATATCTTTTCAAATCAAATCAAATCAACCTCTTCAAAGATTAAGCTCATATATACTTCCCAGCAAATCTACAGCAGAATCTCCAGACCTTTCAAGTTTCATGCAGATTGGATCAACGGTTTTAAGTTATGCTCTAAATACACAAAAATACAAACAAGCATAAAAGTTTACATAGGTAGGTACATCAAATCACGCCTGTTTCCCGACGGGGTAGGCAGAGACCACGGATCTCCACTTGCTACGATCCTGACATACCTCTTGCTTCATTCACTCTCATTATATTCTTCATGCGCGTCGGTTTAGGGTAATCTGGACCTGGCCTTTCTCTAAAACATCCCCAATTGCTCGAGGTACGTACGCCGAGGTCTTCCCTTTCCAACTGTCCCATTCACACTCTCCTTATGCACCTGTTTCGCCAGTCTCCTTTCATCCATCCTTTCTACATGCCCAAACCATCTTAGCATACCCTTCTCAATTTTAGTACCTAAGACGTTTCAAAGTGATCCTTGTGATTTTATTGAACAAATATATTTTTCTTTCTTTCTTTCTTTCTTCACTACCTACCTCTTCTTTCACTCTAAAACGTTTTCTTATAAAAGTTTCCTCGGATTAAATAAAAATTGCCTAAGTGGGTTTATTCAGCTGTGTAGTGCTCAAGTCTGGGTTTCGAACCTACTACAAAAGGTAGAAACCACTAATCACACCTTGTTACAAAACGTGATGAATCAAAGATAAAAATAGCCGAAATTCTGTAAAACGAAGTAAACAGAAACAGGGGAAGTTGTAAAGTTAATGATAAACAGACAGACACGTGCTGTTTTATTATTAATTTTATTGTAAACACGGCAGCCCTGGTTTTGGTAGTGGCCTTTTGATCCTAAGGTAGCGGGTTCGAATATTTATCTATGGAACTTAGCATATCCACCCTTCGCCAATGAAAATATCAATGAAAATTTTGAAAAATTATGTAATTAGATAAATATAACTCTCTATTGTAACACCAAAGTACTAAATAAACAAAATTAAACACATAACATGATAATTTTTTGGCAAAACCACGAAGGTGTTTCGATGTGTGAAGTTTCGTGATAAGATTAAATAAAATAAATAAATAAATAAATAATGCTGGACAATCCACACAGCATCATCTAGCCCCAAAGTAAGCTACTCAAAGCTTGTGTTATGGGTACTAGATAACTGATATATTTATTACATTATATACATAGATAGATATTTTTATTATACATAGAAAACACCCAGGCCAACGGAACAAATTTCTGCAGATCGTACACAAATTTGTTCCGCGGCGGGAATCGAACCCGCAACCTCTAGCGTCGCAAGCGGACTCAAGCCCGCTGCGCCACTGAGGTCGTCAAATTCACCGTTTCGCGGATATGGTTTCATGTTTTTTTCCGTTCACTGGGCTAGGTGCAATGAAAGGTACCATAAAACATCATGGCCGACCTCGTGTCTTTACTAGTGAAGGGACAAATTATTAGGGATGTAATCATAAGTACAAGGTGTTACCAGACTACTTCCGAAAACTTCAGGGGGTTAAAATACGCATCAATATTAACGACTTATTCAAAGAAACCAATACTGTGAGCGCGAAAAAAAAGCTGTTACATACATTTCAGCCTAAGTATTGAACCTAGGTATTGAACTTTTGTATGAAACAGCTGTTTTTTTCGCGCTCACAGTGTGTTACAGTGTTTCTTATAAAAAGTTGTTTATATTGATGGGTACTTTAACCCCCTGAAGTTTTCGGAAGTAGTCTGGTGACACCCTGTATAGTGATGTCACGATAGTCAACATGATCACGACTGTAATCCCCAGCTCGGTAGATATCTCCTTAGATCTTTGAGGATATCTAAAGAGGATAGTCAGAGGCACGTCCAAACATGACATTTGCCCACATTTTGCACAGTAGTTAGTATTCCGTACGTGGCAGGTTGCAAGACCATCGCCGCTTAAAGGAAAACTAACCTATGACACACACCTTCGAATTTTTGGTTCTAGGTTATGCCGGTTTCCTCACGATGTTTTCCTTCACCGTTAAAGAGCACTGGCATTGCGCGCATACATTTTTCGAATGGAAAAACTCATTGGTGCACGACCAGGTTTGAACCCACGACCTTCGGATCGTGAAGCAGGGGTGGGTGCTACCACTACACCACCAGCGCTCTTCGCAGTCGTATTGTATGGGTCTGAATTGGTCTACCAAGGGAACGGACGAAAAAAGAGTGCATGCGGCGGAGATGCGAATGTTGAGATGGATGTGTGAAGTGACAAGGATGGATGAAATAAGGAATGAGTATCATGAAGTTTCAAAGTGGCGCCGGTGACAGAAAAGATTAGGAATAGGTATGGCAACTTTCGCGTTTACAATATTAGTAGGATTTCGAAGGTTGCTGACGATCCGGCAAAATTCATTGGGACACAGTGTCCCAAATGACACTTTTGATTTTAATATTTTAATTACTGTCAATTCGGACAGCAGCCATCTAATTATTGAAGCTGTTGAGTACAGTCAGGTAAAAAAATTTAAGCAAAATATACTTAATCTATTGTGATAAATTGCTTTGAAAACGTGCGGTGTCATAAATTAATGTAAAAAAAAACAAGTCTTATTTATAGCGTATATTTGGTATAAATCAACATCTTGTATCTGTATTATGATCACTTAAAAACATCTCAAAGAAGTGTTTTAATTATAACCTAACCTAACCTACAACAATCACAGTATTTTACACAGCATTTGGCGCAATATTTTTCCTAATAATCACTTTAAAATCAACGAAATAAAATAAAAACTGTTTTTAATCTGACTGTACAGTGTAATACTAACTACTGTGCAAAATGTGGGCATGTACCAAATGTCATGTTTGGACTTGCCTCTGACTACCCCCTTTTGATATCCTCAAAGATCTAAGTAACCAAAGATCTGAGGAGATATCTACCGAGCCCGGGGATTATAGTCGTGATCATTTTTTTTTTTTTTTTTTATTTGTACAGTTTACAATGCAGCTATTTTTAATGATGTCCGAATCGACAGTAACAAAAATATTAAAATCATAAGTGACAATTGGGACACTGTGTCCCAATAATTTTTGTCCGAATCGTCTGCAACCCGATTTCACGATAGTCGCCACACACTTTACTCCTTTCACCACACTAGTTCTGAGAAGTAGATTGAATTAGATCCCCTCTTCTGGCTCCGTTATCGCCAATAAAGCGAACTTTCCAACGTTTCCTAATGATATTAAAGGGGCGTCTGGTTTGTACCACACTGCGGTCCAAGGCACAAGCGATTGTTTCAAATTCAAAATGTTAATCTATACCATCTACTCGTATAATAATAAGTACCTGGGTGACCGAGCTTTGCTCGTTTTTTTGGGGTAAACGACGTTTTCTAAAAATGAAACCTAGCTAAATCGATTTATCACCCCCGAAACCCTCTGCATACTAAATTTCATGAAAATCGTTGGAGCCGTTTCCGAGATTCAGATTACATTATATACAAGAATTGCTCGTTTAAAGGTATAAGATAGGTATACGTTTTCTTACCTTTTGAATCTTCCCTAGACCTCCACGAACATTTCAAGACCAAGATATGATAAATCCGTTTAGCCGTTCTCGAGTTTTAGCGAGACTAACGAACAGCCATTCATTTATATATGTATATACAGTCGTGGTCAACTAATTAGGGACATGCAAGATAGTGAAGAACAATAACCGGTTATGTACATACAAATATAAAACCCTATTGATTTCTCAGTAACTATTATTTGCATAATTTGGTCCGATTATTATGCTTTAAATGGCTGTAAATAAAAGAATAAATAAATAGAAAAAAGTATTTAATATCAAAGGTTGAACATGTATTCAATTTTAAGGTATAATTCTGTAGCTGGACATTTAATTAAGGACAGTAAACTATAATGAAAAATAGAGTTAAACAAAACTAATAATCTGCAGTATTATAATATCTTTAACAGCTCCATTTTATTACGTGTAAAATCAGTACCCAGTAGCAAAACCTTTGTTAGTAATTACCGCTTGACACCGATGTGGCATAGACATTATCAGTTTCTGGCATGTTTCGACAGGAATGTTTGCCCATGCCTCACAAAAAGCTTCATTAAGTTCATCTAAAGTTGTGGTACGATAAGTGGCTACTTTTTTCTTGATTTCGTGCCAAAGGTGCTCGATTGGGTTAAGGTCCGGGCTATTTGCTGGCCAATCTAGCACCGATACTGACTGACTGGTAAGAAACGACTTGACTGAACGGGCGGTATATTTTGGGTCGTTATCATGCTGAAACGTCCATATAATAGGGAGATGCTCCTCAGCATAGGGAAGCATCGTTTCCTCCAATATTGCCTTGTATTGATGTTGGTCTAAGTTACCCTGAACTTTCCTCACAGGTCCCACTCCACGTCCAGAAAATGAACCCCACATTTTAATGTTTCCACCGCCATGTTTCACCTGCTTTTTTGTGAATCTTGGATTCATTTCCGCTTTTACTGGACGCCGTACGTATTGCCTTCCATCTGAAGAAATCAAATTAACCTTGGTCTCGTCAGAGAATAATACATGTTGCCATTGGGCGTAGGTCCAATGTCCATATTTACGTGCAAACGCCAAACGAGCATTTCTATGTTCTTTCTTCAACAACGGTACTTTGCGAGCCACTCTTCCGAACAACCCTGCTTCTACCAGACGTCGTCGAACGGTCCTAGCTGAGACACCAGCTCTTTCGTCTGTCCCAAACACTTCGTGTTTAATTAAAATAGAGCCTAGAAACGGATCTTTCTTACCTAACCTGGCTATCATTCTATCTTCTTGCGGAGTTGTTTTTCTCGATCTTTTTGTTCTGGGCACATTTAAATCTGTGTTATTGCGTCTGACATGTTGCACTGCATTGTATACCATAGTTTTTGAACAATTTAAATGTTCTGCTATCCTTCGGTATGGCCAACCATGCTCGACAACAAACTTCATGATAATTTTTCGTAGTGTTGGATCGCAACTTTTATTTTTACCCATTTTTCTTCAAAATATTTTTCAAAACTTAAAATAAATATCGGGATTGCCGCCAAAACTACCACGAAACAATAAGAGAAGAAGTAAAAAAGTATTGAGATTCAAATTTTGAAAATAGAACGCAATATCTCAGTGTCCCTAATTAAATGGCCAGCCAGCATTATTTGAACAAAGTGCTATTTGTACGATAATCTATCAGCTATACTGTAAAGAGGTTTAATGTTTAAGAAGTTGTTATTGTTTGTATAATCGGGCACATAAATGACTAATTATACTTACATGTAAGAGATATGGAATATGGTTTAGACTCGTTGGAAAATAAAAAATAAATTCACAATTCGGTTTAACCAAAGAGTGTCCCTAATTAGTTGACCACGACTGTATATATAGATTTCGTCAAAGGGTACGGTAGACTCGATCGAAACCTTACCTAAATAATAAAATAAAGATTTCGAGTCGACAACATAATTAGATCCGCAAAATTGGGATTGTCAAGTATTTTGTTAAATTCTAATGGTGGTGAGAGACAATGGCAGTCGCCATATTGGCCTATCTAGCGAAACGTCACTGACAACGGATGACATCTCGAGTAGTTAATAAAAACTCAAAGTAATGAACAGTGCAAACAACCTTTTTGTTCTGTACCCCTAGTAGATATGAGTTTTTGATAGTTTACGAAAACTTTTTTCGAATAGAATCCTTTCATACATTTACCTCCATCGGAAATGTTAAGGGCGTCTACTCTGCAAAACGATGAACGATATATCGGCACAATAATCGTGCAAAAACTACTCTAAGTTATATCTTTTCGACTATTATTTGAAAGATGTTACGACTGACATTACTTTTGACAATCGATCTCGTACCTAAACCTACTATAACATTGCGGGGATTTTCTGCGGTGTATTTGCCTGACAACTACGTCGCTCTGGTTTTTATATGTTTTCTCGTGTTATTTTGAGTTTTATTGCGTAATTTTGGTGGTTATTTTGCCAATAAAGCCCGGGTTCTTGACGTGAGTGTAAAGTAGGTGAATTAGAGTGAATAGTTCTCTTGAAATTCCATCGGAGGAAATCCCGAAAATTTTCAACAAAACAGCCATCTTTTGTTTAAAATTGACTTGACAACTTGACTATGACTCTGTGACGTTGACAATACTTATAAATAAATACACTTGACACTGGCAAAATTGTTCTCTAAGAGACAGATGCCATAATTGAAGAAGAAGAAGAAGAACATTGCGGAACGACACGAGGTCGATAATATCGAAAATATCTAATCGCAATGATACGCCCAGCAATGATTTTCAAACCAAGTTTTCACGATATCGACCTTATTTTAGTTCCCTAACATTTTCGATGGAGGTAAATGTATGAAAGGATACTATTCGAAAAACGTTTTCGTAAACTATCAAAAGCTCATACTAGGGGTGCTGAACACACTATTATTAGTATTAAACGGGTAATTATCGGAAAAACAGGTAAATAAAACGCGATAAGCACCCGTTTACTAATAATAAAATCTTAATTATTTCTTTGAAGAAACTGCGGTCGTTTATGTGGGCGTCACCCGCGCTCGCTGCCGCTTGTAACTTGCATCCGCTAATATAATTATAGCAGCCACATGGCCCCTAACAGATAGTAATATATATATTATCCGTAAAATAATGTTTATTTTAGATTATATTAACTTTCAGGTGTTTATAGATGCTCGTGGCAAAGTCTGCTTCAAATCAACTGAGGCACGATCAATTGGATGGGTGACCGTTAGGAAACTTAAGTAAAAATTATTTTCAAAAAATTCAAAAAATCTATTTTATCCCAGTACCCATAATATGAGTTTTTGATGGTTTACGAAAACTTTTTTCGAATAGTATCCTCTCATACATTATGTATGACCTCCATCGGAAATGTTAAGGAACTACATATTAAAAACAAAGTCCTCCGCGCCGCATCTGTCTGTCTGTTCGCGATAATCTCAAAAACTACTGCACCGATTTTAATGTTGTTTTCACCAATGTATAGAGTGGTTTCCGAGGAAGGTTTTAGTATATAATTTGTCACGTTTTTAAGTCGTTTTTATTTCGGTTCTAGGGTATGCTTGAGGTCGGTTTCCTCACGATGTTTTCGAAGTAAAATTAAGAAAACCGCTGACGTTTTAGCACGGGCATAAGTACCTACCTAGGTAGGATAATCAAATATTAGTTTGTGATGAGAAGCAACTTACGTAGACATAGGCCCCTATGTGTGTAGTACATACAGTGTGTCCAAACACTTCAGGGCGTGGATACTAATGAGGATTGTAAAAAAAAAGCGTGCGACATCTCAGTTCGGAACGAACTATTAGTATTATTAATATGACAGGAGTGTAGAATAGTAAAGAGCGCTGGTGGTGTAGTGGTAGCACCCCTGCCTCACGATCCGAAGATCGTGGTTTCAAACCTGGTCGTGCACCCATGGATTTTTTCCATTCGAAAAATTTATGTGCGCAATGCCAGTGCCTTACCGTGAAGGAAAACATCGTGAGGAAACCGGCATGCCCTACAACCAAAAATTTTAAGGTGTGTGTCATAGTTTAGTATTCTTATAAGCAGCGATGGGCTTGCAACCTGTCACGTACGAAATACTAACTACAGTGCAAAATGTGGGCATGTACCAAATGTCATGAGTACCCTCAGATATCCTCAAAGATGTAAGTAACTACAGATCTGAGGAAGATATCTACCGAGCCCGGGGATTACAGTCGTGATCATATTTTTTTTTGGAGTAAAGAATAATACAATCCAAACACAATACCCTCCTTTACAGTTAGGTAAAAATAGTCTTCAATGAGTTCAGAGATTTAATATCTCAAGTGCAAGCGGCATCGACTGGCGCCTGCAACATTACTCTACATGTGTAGAGATTAGTTCCCTTGTGAAACGAACTCAAGTGCTTTTGATAAACTAATGCATTCATCCACCGAACTGAAAGTTTTACTAAAAGTATTACTTTAAGGCCCAGAATACTCGTCTCACTATTCCTTACGTAAAAGTTACAAAAAAAGTGACATAGGTCCGTATAGCAACGCGGATCTCCGCGGAATCAGACATAGCACGAAGCGAAATGCCCAAATGACAAGTAAGTAGAGTGCGGAATGATAATATGGCTGCTCTGAATTACGTAACGAAAGCGACAATTTATGAAAAACATAAATATGTTCAAGTAAATAGCTTATTTCAAAAAAAGGGCTGGGTTGATTTGTTTCAAAGTAACTGATTTACATTCATGTGAAATAGAAATTCAAAATACCTTACTGTTCTGGATAAATTAGGGAATTTCTGAGTTTTCAGAGGTGTTTTTGACATGATTTTTAACCAAGGTTTTCTAACTATTTCGTGTTTTAGCTCCGGTTGATTTATCACTTATATCCTTGAGTATCGTGTAGTTCAATTTCAATGTAATCTCTTAAGCGGTAATAGAATGATTAGGGTTGCAATACTTGCAATTTTCAAAATGCTGGGCCTTAAGTTTGGTATATTCATCTCTAGTCATTACGACCTGCCTTTTAACCGACTGCGGTGAAGGATGTTGACTTTACTTTATTCTTTGTACACAAATAAATTTACTAACATTTTAATACTGAAATTACGTCATTTTAAAGCTAGAAGCTTGCAAATTATTTTTTAGGATTTTGATTTGTTATTATATGACACTAGGTGGTCGCCCGCGACTTCGTCCGCGTTTCATGTTTTGTATAAAACAAATCAAAAACCATGAAAACCGTTCTGGAGTTATAAGTGTTCAAACCAACCCGTCTTTTTCTATGTACATACATACATACATACATAAAATCACACCTGTTCCCCGACGGGGTAGGCAGAGACCACGGATCTCCACTTGCTACGATCCTGACATACTTCTCTTGCTTCATTCACTCTCATTACATTCTTCATGCGCGTCGGTTTAGGGTACTTTGGACCTGGCCTTTCTCTAGTACTTCCCCAATTTGCTCGAGGTACGTACGCCGAGGTCTTCCCCTTCCAACTGTTCCATTCACACTCTCCCTATACAACTGTTTCGTCATTCTCCTTTCATCCATCCTTTCTACATATAAATAAATTTACTAACATTTTAATGCTGATATTACCTACGTCATTTTTAAAGCTTGCAACTTATTTTTTAGGATTTTGATTAGTTATAAATAAATATGACATTTTCAGTTTGTAAAAATGTTACCCTAAGGATCTGGATGAAATTTGGCACATAATATAGATTATAGTCTGGAATAGCACATAGGCTTCTTTTTATCCCGGAAAAAAGTACGGTTCCCGCGTGATAGATTTTTTTGTTTTTCAAGGTACCACCCGGGTGAAGCCGTGGGCGTAAACTAGTATATATATGATCACGACTGTAATCTCCGGATTCGGTAGAAATATATCTTCCTCAGATGTTTAGTTAAGTACTTAGATCTTAGAGGAGATCTCTAAAGAGGGTAGTCAGAGGCACGTCCAAACATGGCATTTGGTACATGCCCATATTTTGCCCAGTAGTTACTAAATAAAATTACATTTTAATGCTGAAATTATGTCATTTTTAAAGCTAGAGGCTTGCAACTTATTTTTTAGGATTTTGATTAAATATACCTTAACAAATACGGCATTAAAAGTTTGAAAAAATGTTACCCTAAAGGGGGTAAAAATAGGGGATGAAATTTTTTGTGTGTAGGCAAAAAAGCTAATGGTAATGGCAAACTTTCGCGTTTATAATATTAGTAGGATGTGTATCTACGTTTAAAGATAGATATGTATGTTCTGTGAATAAAAACACAAAAACTAATTACTTAGTAATTTTACCAGATTACTGAAAAGGACGGAAATAATGTAGTATCTATACTTCTATACTAATATTATAAAGAGGAAAGTTTTGTATTTTTGTATTTTTGTTTGTAACGAATAAACTCAAAAAATACTGGTTCGATTTCAAAAATTCTCCGTTAGAATGCTACGTTATCCCTGAGTAACATAGGCTATATTTTATCTAGGTGCCTTGCGAGCAAAGCCGCGTACGGAAGCTTGTACTAGATATTTCCGTCCTTTTCAGTATTTGTTGAAACTGTTGAAACTTTCCGCCAGGACTATTATTAACATCTGTACTAACTTAACACAGTTTAACAATAAAATGATTCTTATTCTTATTCTTTGTAATGGATTACCGCAAAGTCACGCCTGAATCTATATTTTTTTACTAGCTGACCCGGCAGACTTTGTACTTATTTAGAAAACGTTTGTATGGGAAATAGAAAAGGGCTATTTTTAGGGTTTTCCCGGCAGTTATTCGAATTTTTCTTACCTTTTAAACCTTCCCTAGACCTCCTCGAATATTTCAAGACCAAGATAAGATAAATCCGTTTAGCCGTTCTCGAGTTTTAGCGAGACTAACGAACAGCAATTCATTTTTATATATATAGATAGATTTTACCTGGTTGTCAACATTTCTCCGGCGGCTCGGGGTGTGATGGAGATCAGCTCGGAAGCCGCCAGCGGGTTCACCATCCGTCTCCAGCACTTTCAAGAGGTACGAGATGTAGGATGTAGCTAGGCGGAGAGTTTTGATCTGCGAGGAAGACTGCTAGGTTACCGACAGTCAATGGAATGTCACAAGTGTGGACGCTAAGTGTAGCCTACAGACTTTGCATATACCAATGAGTTGATTTATAAGATTCAATTATATATTTTTAAATTTACGCCATCTGAGCACATTATTATCGCGTTTTATTGAACTATTTTTCCCGACGTTTCGACAGGTTTACACACTGTCGTGGTCACGGGTAGATTACGTCGGGAAAAATAGATAAATAAAACGCGATAAATACCCGTTTTCAATGTAAAAGCTTAAAAAAATACGTCACACATAGAGCTCTACCAAGGAGTTGTATAAAAAAAGATTATAGTAAGATTATATAAGATTCAATTAATTATAAGTTTGTAAAAGCTTAAAAAAAGACTTCACACATAGAGCTCTACCAAGGAGTTGTATAAAAAAAGATTATAGTAAGATTATATAAGATTCAATTAATTATAAGTTTGTAAAAGCTTAAAAAAAGACTTCACACATAGAGCTCTACCAAGGAGTTGTATAAAAAAAGATTATAGTAAGATTATATAAGATTCAATTAATTATAAGTTTGTAAAAGCTTAAAAAAAGACTTCACACATAGAGCCTTACTAAGGAATTGTATAAAAAGGATATTACATTATAAAAAGACTTGACATAATTATGTATAGAGCCACCAAAGAGTTGTATAAAAGAAGGTTTTATAAAACATTTCTATGAAACTCAATTAGATTGAATTAAATTAAATTAATAATTATATTCTAAATTTTTTTATAAAAGTTTAAAAAAGCCTTCACATATAGAGCCCTACTAAGGAATATTATAAAATGGGTAATATTTCAAAAAAAAAGGTTAAATAAGTTTTTTTTAAGAAATTCAATTAGCAAACTAAAAAGTTTAAAAAAAGACTTCTCATAAATAGGTATAGTCCTACCAAAGAGTTGTATAAAAAACGGTTGTATAAGCTTTTTTCAAGATAACTAATTTGGAATTATATAAGTTTATATAGACCTTAGTCATCTTTGTGTCTGGCAGGACATGTGGGATCTGCCGCCTCAGGGTACTGAACGCTGTGTTGATGTCTTGCGATCTCTTTCGCACCATCTGAGGGGCGGGAAAATTAGAATGAGACGGGTATAGTAAAATCCGTGTAATTAAAATATAATTATAAGTCTTTGTTCTCGATATCAAAAAATCTTAATGTTAATAAATAGGTCTAAGAAAAGTGATGGGTAGAGCTCATTGTGTGAAAGTTATTTATGTATTTATGTTATTTATAGGTTTACCGTAACTTTGACATAAAGTGTCAAAATCACGATAACTACATAATATTCGTTTTTGTGTCGCATTATTGCATTTTGCCATTTACAAAAAAATAGAGAGGTAATTAATAATAAAAACATGCGCGGGATTATGTAGGAACGGGAAAAGGATCAAAAATATACTTAATATTAGTTATTTAAATGGATTTTTTTGTTTTTTTGTCCCACTGCTTTAAGATTATGAAGCACGGATTTAAGATCACCTGTGATAAATGTAGGCGTGTTTCTGTCACAGTCACGGTAGAATGTCACGGATTTAAGATTATCTGTGACAAATGTGTGTGTGTTCCTGTCACAGTCACAGTCACGGTAGAATGTGACTGATTTAAGATCACCTGTCACAAATGTGGGCGTGTTTCTGTCACAGTCACGGTAGAATGTCACATTATCTGTGACAAATGTGTGCGCGTTTCTGTCACAGTCACGGTCACGGTAGAAATCACGGATTTAAGATCACCTTGCTAAGTTTAGTGTCTGGTGGTACGTTCGGAATGCACTCTCTCAGATCTGAGAACGCCGTGTTGATGCTCTGAGTGCGTCGTCTCTCCTTCTTGTTGGCCGTCGTGCGTCGTTTGACGACGCGCACGAACAACGTGCCGGGTAAAATGTCACGGATTTAAGATCATCTGTCACAAATGTGGGCGTGTTTATGTCACAGTCACGGTAGAATGTCACTGATTTAAGATTATCTGTGACAAATGTGTGTGTGTTCCTGTCACAGTCACGGTAGAATGTTACTGATTTAAGATCACCTGTCACAAATGTGGGCGTGTTACTGTCACGGTCACGGTAGAATGTCACGTGTTTAAGATCACCTTGCTAAGTTTAGTGTCTGGTGGTACGTTCGGAATGCACTCCCTCAGATCTGAGAACGCCGTGTTGATGCTCTGAGTGCGTCGCCTCTCCTTCTTGTTGGCCGTCGTGCGACGTTTGACGACGCGCACGAACGACGTGCCGGGGCGATCGTAGCGTAGTGGCAGACTTTGCAGGTCGCAGTCCAGACCTGGACGGGAAACTAGAATTAATTATATATATGACTAGCTGTCCCGGCAAACTTCGTACCGCCTTCTACATTGCTTAGACAACAGTGAGTGATTATAATTTAATATGAACTTTAATAAATAGTAATAAAGTTCAAATTGACTCTACATTTTATTTAGAAAACGTTTGTATGGGAAGAGGGCTATTTTTAGGGTTTTCCCGGCAGTTATTCGAATTTTTCTTACCTTTTAAACCTTCCCTAGACCACCACGAACATTTCAAGACCAAGATAGAATAAATCCGTTTAGCCGTTCTCGAGTTTTAGCGAGACTAACGAACAGCAATTAATTTTTATATATATAGACTAGCTTCCGCCCGCGGCGTCGCCCGCAAAGTACCTACATAAAATATAGCCTATGTTCATCCTGAAAGTTCATTCTACACATTGGTGAAAGAATTTTTCAAATCAGTTCAGTAGTTTCGGAGCCTATTCAATGCAAACAAACAAACAAGTTACTAACAAAAAAGATAGCCTATGTTACTCAAGGATAATGTAGCATTCTAATGGTAATATAATTTTTGAAATCGGACCAGTAGTTTTTGTGTTACCCATGTCAAAGATGACATGAGTAAGAAAGGAGTGGGTACTGAGATGACGGATGATAGAGGGAAGTGGAAGAAGATCACATGTTGAGCCGACCCCACCAGTGGGATAAGGGCAGGAAGATGATTATTATAAGGTAGGTTACTGACCTCCATTGTTCTGTGCGTATGGATGGTGGATGCTGTGATGATATCCATCGTAGGGCTCGTTTCCTGCCGTCTGCAACTCCTCGTATCCTGGTGGAAAACCAGGTTTTAATTTAACCGGCCTAACAGCTCAATTGGTAAGCTCTGCCCTGTAGGTTGTGGGTTCGATCCCCACCCAGGATAGACTTGTGTCGATCACGATTGATTGGATCATTTTGATTCGTACCCATACGTGAGTGATTCGATCATGAATCTGATCAATTCGATCATTTTTGACCCGTTTGTTTAGGCTAGCTTGCAAGGCTCGCGCGTGTTCCCGCGACCTGTTTAGTAATAACCTGTAAGTCAAAGGACCCATGGGTACAACAAATACATCTGTCACCTTGATAACCCTTGGGTCGATTGACCGAATCTTTGTAACCCGATCACATAGCCGATGGGCCACGATCTACACGGGTCGCACGAAATGATGTATTGATACAGGTCTACCACAGACAGACACACACACAGACAGACGCGTCAATGTTATAATAACACTCCGTCGTTTTTGCGTCGGGAGTTAAAAATAAGATGTTGTAAAAAGAAGTTATAGCCATACGATGTCGCTAGATATTCCCGTACGGTACTGAGATCGCGCCGTTTTGTTGCCACACGAAATGAGACAGCTCGCTCATTTGGCACACCAATTATTTTGAATTTCAGGGTACAAAAGGAATAAGTATATTTTTTACGAAAGATCGTGCAAAATAATTGCACACTAAATGGTGAAATAACTGTTCGGTTAATTTTTTACTAATCATTATTGTGCTTGCATCGGTATTTTGTTAACATAGTGTAACCAGTAAAAATAGTGCCACAGTTTTTGGCGTCCGGGCATACATACCATAAGATCTTCCTATATAGTGAGTAGCGTCGTGGTACATCTCTTGGCCTTCGTATTCATGTGTTTCTCCATTCCCCGTAGGCCAGTATACCCCTCCATCCATTGGACTACCTTAACATTAAGGGTGACAAATCAACATCGAGCTATGCTGCGCTGTACTGCGCTGCGCTATGGTCGGTCAACTCGCTCGTCAGTGCATATCTTTTAAAACAGCCTCAACTTGAAGCAAACCGAGGCTGCTCACTCCGAGGCATAGGCTCGAGGCACGTTACGGATCAAGGTGAGGCATGTCGCCTTGATCCGAAACCAGTATAAAGCACTCCATTGCGACCTGAGGCGACACGCCCGACTCGACCAAGTGCACGGCTCGGAGTGAGACTTTTTTGAGCGTGCCAAAAAAACCAACAAAATATTTCTCGGTCCGCGGCAACGAATTTGCCTCATGGCGCGGCGTGCCTCAGGTTGAGGCAGCGTCTCCACTTGTGCGGCCTCGGGTCGAGCGGCTGCCTCGCCCTGAGTCTGCCTCAAATGGATACACAGCTCCATTTAATGAGGATACCAACAAGCCGTGCTGTGCTGCGCTGTGAGGCTACGCTTTGTTTAAAAACGCAGCGGTCTCGAGCGAGGCGCGCTACCCGCCGTGATGAGCCGCGCTGTGCCGAACTGTGCTATGTTTTTGACGAGATAAACGACTAAACGAGCTACTGATTACTTTTAATACTGAGCTAAGCAAAGCTCAGCACAGCTGTGTGATTCTGTAAGACCTCATTCTAAACTTCGAATCTGAATCCGCTGTGAGTTTCTTGATTGGCATTCTAAAAACTCGGTTGATAATTCGAATTTACACTAGCGCCACTCTTGCGAGCGTGTCAGCGAGTTAAACTAAATTGACGCGGAGATTTTGACAGATAAAGTATGAGATGGCGTAAGAAGTGGCATTCCAAAAAGCATCTTAAACGAAGTGAGAGTGAAAAGCGATGTTAGATGCGAGTTGATGTTTGAATTTTACAGAATCGACGTACTGGGCTATGTTTTTGACGAGATAAACGAGTACACGAGCTACTGATTACTTTTAATACTGAGCTAAGCAAAACGCAGCACAGCTTGATGTTGATTGTAAACATAGGTAGCTTAAGAAACACAGCACAGCGCAGCATAGCTCGATGTTGATTTGTCACCCTAGGGGGCATAGTGACAGGTCTAAGATCTTTGTATAGGCGACCAAGAAATTGGTTTACCACTCTAAGGCTGAATATCATTTGCACGTACAAAACATCAAGGGCTATTTTCGCTTGACAGATTAATAACTGCTACGTCAGAATCTGTCATAGTAATCCTTAGCGAATAATTATGTTACTGGGAGATGTCATCAAAAGTGGTAATATACCAATTTCTTGGTCGCCTATACAACTTATGTTTATTGCAAAAAAAAATGAAAGAAACCGGCTGAAAGTAACTAAAAATAGTTTATTTCCGTAATTTACAATTTTCATTTTCCTAAGAAAAGATGGATGGACTGTGTGAAAGACGATATGTGTAGGAAGGGAGTGACTACTGAGATGACGGATGATAGGGGAGAGTGGAGGAAGAGAACCTGTTGTGCCGACCCCACCAGTGGGATAATGGCAGGAAGATGATGATTCTTCTTCTTTTCTTTCTTTTTTTAGGGTTCCGTATCCAAAGGGTAAAACGGGACCTTATTACTAAGACTTCGCTGTCCGTCCGTCTGTCCGTCTATCGCCAGGCTGTATCTCATGCACCGTGATAGTTATTGCATTGGATAATTTACATACATACATACATAAAATCACGCCTGTTTCCCGACGGGGTAGGCAGAGATAAAATTGGATATATAAAAAATATAATTGGATAATTTATCTGTAATAGTAATCATTGTGAGTTTAAATAAACTGAATTTGAATTTGATAGTTAGACAGTTGAAATTTTTACAATATTCACAGATGATGTATTTCTGTTGCCGCTATAACAACAAATACAAAAAAATAGAATAAAATAAATATTTAGGGGTCTCCCATACAGCAAAGGTGATTTTTTTTATAGATAACTAGCTTCCGCCCGCAGCTTCACCCGCGTTTCACCTTGAAAACCAAAAACAAATCTAGCCCACGGGAACCGTACATTTTTCCTGGGTAAAATGTAGCCTATGTGTTAATTCAGACCATAATCTATATCTGTGCCAAATTTCATCCAGATCCGTTCAGCCGTTTCAGCGTGAAAGAGTAACAAACATACATCCATGACATCCTTACATCCATCCATCCATACATTCTTACAAACTTTCGCGTTTATAATATTAGTAGGATGGAACGGAACCCTTCGTGTGCGAGTCCGACTCACACTTGGACGGTTCTCTTTACCTTGGTGGTTCTGCTGGCAGTAGAAAGGAGGATCGTATCTATCGAAACCTTCGTCTGAAGGCGACATACTTCCGTAACTGGACATCTAGGTGTATTCTGAAAAATAAATAATATTAGGTCTTTACCTACGAATGATAGGAGTGATTTTCTGCGGTGCATTTGACTGACAACTACGTCGCTCTGGTTTTTATATTTTTTCTCGTGTTATTTCGAGTTTTATTGCGTAATTTTGGTGGTTATTTTGCCAATAAAGCCCGTGTTCTTGACGCGAGTGTAAAATATGTGAACTAAAGTGAACAGTTCCCTTCAAATTACATCGTAGGAAATCCCGAAAATTTTGAACAAAACAGCCATCTTTTGTTTAAAATTGACTTGACAACTTGACTATGACTCTGTGACGTTGACAATACTTATATATAAATACACTTGACACTGGCAAAATTGTTCTCTAGGAGAGAGATGCCATAATTGAAGAAGAAGAATGATAGGAGTGAGTGGAAGAAGAAAACATCTTGTGCCGACCCCACTGAGCGTGGGATATGGGCAGAAGAATGAATGATGACCTATGAAACTGTCGTCTAAATTAGCAGCAGCTTTCCACGTTAGCATCAAAACAATATTGGTCTATTTGCGTCAAATCGGCAAGGTAGGAAAAAAACACTTTTACTTAATTCATAAAAAACGACAATTTCATAGGTGAAGACCTTCTTCTTTGTTTATGGCATCTGTCTTTTTTGAGATCAATTTTGCCAGTGTCAAGTGTTATAGTTTTGTCAATGTCACAAAATCATTCAAATTGGCAAGTCAATTTTAAACAAAAGATGGCTGTTTTGTTCAAAATTCTAGGGACTTCCTCCGATGGATAAAGGAATTATTCACTTTAATTCATATATTTTACACTCGCGTCAAGAGCTCGGGCTTTATTGGAAAAATTGCCACCAAAATAACATAAAATGAAAATAACTCGAGAAAAAATATAAAAACTAGAGCGACACAGTTGACAGACGAATGCATCGCAAAAAAATACTTAGGTAAGTGGTAAGTAGGTACTATTAGTTCGCCTGAAAATGAGATCTCACGCGTGTCTACAATCGAAAACAAAAAAATTGCATTGTAATATATTATAATAATAATAATAATGTCACTGCGTTGAGTCGCGAAGAGTGGAAGAAGGGAAGGGAGGACTTTGTCCTGCAGTGGGACAGTAATGCAGCTAAATAATAAAATAAAAAAAATAAAATAAATATGATCACGACTGTAATCCCCAGGCTCAGGAGATATCTCCTCAGATCTCTAGTTATTTAGATCTTTGAGGATATCTAAAGAGGGTAGTCAGAGGCACGTCCAAACATGACATTTGGTACATGCCCACATTTTGCACAGTAGTTAGTATTCCGTACGTGACAGGTTGCAAGCCCATCGCCGCTTATAAGAATACTAACCTATGACACATACCTTCGAATTTTTGGTTCTAGGGTATGCCGGTTTCCTCACGATGTTTTCCTTCACCGTTTAAGAGCACTGGCATTGCGCACATAAATTTTTCGAATGGAAAAACTCATTGGTGCACGACCAGGTTTGAACCCACGACCTTCGGATCGTGAGGCAGGGGTGCTACCACTACACCACCAGCGCTCTTTAAATAAATAATAATTAATAATAATTCTAATTATAACTTTGATGTTTTATACCATGACATATAAATTGGTGGATATTTCACACAACGCTATCTAGACCTCTAAAGCTACGGATTATGGTGGAAAATTGATTCAATTTAGACCAAAATGACAATTTTAGCTTATTTTAAAATTATAATTTAGAAATTTTACGCTAATTTGGTCATTCTCATGAACAAAATAAGATTACTACTTCAAATTAATAGACTTACTTCTTTTGACATTTTTGAAGTTAGACTAGAATTACCACCAATCAAATTGAAACGAAAAATTCAATTTAATTTAATTAAAAATTAACGTCATTTAAAATTGGAATTCGGAAGTTCCAAATTTAAAATCATCAAACGACTAAAGTTGTGCCACATTCTGTCGATAATATAAACATTGTATTATATTGTTATCGAAACAGAAATGTGGAGAACACGTGTTGATAGAACAGATTGTGTGGAGTCAAAGTAGTTAGTTATCATGATCAGATTTTGACGTTTTCATCTACATAATCTTATACCTTTAAACGAGCAATTCTTGTATATATATTTATATACAGGGTGTCCCAAAAAGTAGTGTCAAGCGAAAGTCCAGAGATAGAACACCCCTTGGGGTACCCGAATCACCCCCATGTATGTTCCGCGATTTTTTTATAGCTTTCGAGTTATTAATTTTTTTCCGAATTTTTGAAAATTTACGACTTGAACAACTTAAAACATTCTTATAAAAAAAGTAGAAAACTTTCTTGAGTTTTTTTTTTGCTATTGAATTTTAATGAGTTGTTCTTTTATGCATAAAATAATCAGCTACGTGACTTTGATGAAAACTATGAAAATGTTGGTTTAAAGTCAAATAATTACATTCGGTGAATTATGACTAAAATTTTCAACTTTAAATTAAAAATCTTAACAAGATTTCATGTTTCCTAAATAAGTCTTAAAAATTCTCCAGACTTTCAGATTTCATAATCATTAAAAAGTAAAAAATCGGCCTTCAAAGACGGTGAGGTGGAAAATTCTTAAAATTAGCTACCAGACTAAAAAATATTCGGAACGGCTATATATACAGGGTGTCCCAAAAAGTAGTGTCAAGCGAAAGTCCAGAGATAGAACACCCCTTGGGGTACCCGAATCACCCCCATGTATGTTCCGCGATTTTCTATAGTTTTCGAGTTATGAATTTTTTTCCGAATTTTTGAAAATTTACGACTTGAACAACTTAAAACATTCTTACAAAAAAAGTAGAAAACTTTCTTGAGATTTTTTTTTTACTACTGAATTGTTATGAGTTGTTCTTTAATGCATAAAATAATCAGCTACGTGACTTTGATGAAAACTATGAAAATGTTGGTGTAAAGTCAAATAATTACATTCGGTGAATTACGACTAAAATTTTCAACTTTAAATTAAAAATCTAAACAAGTGATTTCATGGTTCTTAAATAAGTCTAAAGAATTTTCCAGACTCTCAGCTTTCATAATCATTAAAAAAAAGTAGTCCTTAATTGGCTACTTTGGCTAAAATCGGCCTTCAAAGATGGTGAGGTGGAAAATTCTTAAAATTAGCTACCTGATTAAATAATAAGATTTTGGCCATTTTATCATTCCCAATCTGAATTAGTTGTTAACTAACCAAAAATGACTACAAAGAATTAGTTTATGCCAAAAAAATTAGTAATATGGCTGAATTAAGAAAAAAATTAAGAAAGGCCGAAAAAAAAATTAAGGCACTTAAAATAGCTTTCATATGATTAAAGGAAACTTTTTTAAGACGATGTAGGATTTTTATCGACATAGAAGGTTGACATTTTGAAAACTTTTTGTAAAAAATTAGTAATTTTTTCTTGTAGTTTTATTTCATAAATTTAGCTAAACTAAATAAAAAAACCTGCAAATATTAATGAAATCTTACTTTCCTGCAGTCAATTTTGGTTAGGTATCAAATGATTTAGCTAAGGAATGATAAAATGGCCAAAATCTATTTTTTAATCAGGTAGCTAATTTTAAGAATTTTCCACCTCACCGTCTTTGAAGGCCGATTTTAGCCAAAGTAGCCAATTAAGGACTACTTTTTTTTAATGATAATGAAAGCTGAGAGTCTGGAAAATTCTTTAGATTTATTTAAGAACCATGAAATCATTTGTTAAGATTTTTAATTTAAAGTTGAAAATTTTAGTCGTAATTCATCGAATGTAATTATTTGACTTTACACCAACATTTTTATAGTTTTAATCAAAGTCACGTAGCTGATTATTTTATGCATAAAAGAACAACTCATAACAATTTAGTAGCA
Source organism: Cosmorhoe ocellata (assembly GCA_963675405.1). Lineage (NCBI taxonomy): Eukaryota > Metazoa > Arthropoda > Insecta > Lepidoptera > Geometridae > Cosmorhoe > Cosmorhoe ocellata. The sequence continues at coordinate 4,640,292 of OY776273.1, forward strand.
AAAAAAAAATCTCAAGAAAGTTTTCTATTTTTTTTATAAGAATGTTTTAAGTTGTTCAAGTCGTAAATTTTCAAAAATTCGGAAAAAATTAATAACTCGAAAACTATAGAAAATCGCGGAACATACATGGGGGTGATTCGGGTACCCCAAGGGGTGTTCTATCTCTGGACTTTCGCTTGACACTACTTTTTGGGACACCCTGTATATACGGAATCTCGGAAACGGCGAAAACGATTTTCATAAAATTTAGTATACAGGGGGTTTCGGGGGTGCTAAATCGATCTTGCTAGGTTCCATTCTTAGAAAACGTCGTTTACCAAAAAAAAAACTCGAGCCAAGCTCGGTCACTCAGGTACTATACTTATTATTTATTAAGTATCTTCCTATGTAAAAATAATAATGTTTATTATGACCTTATCTTGAGAAGTAAATTTATTTTTCTATTAGTTTTAAACACTGTGCAAAATGGGCATGTACTAAATGTCATGTTTAGACGTGCTTCTGACTACCCTCTCCTCTCCGAGGACTCTTTAGATACCCTCAAAGATCTAAGTAACTAAAGATCTGAGGAAGATATCTACCGAGCCCGGGGATTACAGTCGTGATCATAATATATTTTATATTTTTTTTAGTTTTAAACATGAATTAGTAGCTAATATAGATAATTTTCAAACTAACTAGTAAATGGATAAAACTGTTGAAACTTACCGGTATCAATTACCTACCTACCTATATCATCTGTATTTACCTAAATAACAGTTTTGACGATAAAATTATACTTATTCTTATGGAATCAAGAATTAATTATGTTAAAACTGTAAAGCTGTTGAGCGCTGGTGGTGCAGTGGTAGCACCCCTGCCTCACGATCCGAAGGTCGTGGGTTCAAACCTGGTCGTGCACCAATGAGTTTTTCCATTCTAAAAATTTATGTGCGCAATGCCAGTGCTCTTAAACGGTGAAGGAAAACATCGTGAGGAAACCGGCATACCCTAGAACCAAAAATTCGAAGGTATGTGTCATAGGTTAGTATTCTTATAAGCGGCGATGGGCTTGCAACCTGTCACGTACGGAATACTAACTACTGTGCAAAATGTGGGCATGTACCAAATGTCATGTTTGGACTTGCCTCTGACTACCCTCTTTAGATATCCTCAAAGATCTAAGTAACTAAAGATCTGAGGAGATATCTACCGAGCCTGGGGATTACAGAGTCGTGATCATATTTTTTATATTTTTTTTTTTAAACTGTAAAAAAATACCCTATAATAATCTACCTACATAGGTAAGGATCATATTGAAGGATTTTCTACGATGCATTCGACTGTCAACTTTATCACTGTTGTTTTTTTTTCTCGTGTTATTTCGAAATTTATTGCGTTATTTTTCCGGTAAAACGAGTTTTTGACGGTAGTGTAAAATATGTGAATTCAAATTAATTCCGAACTAAGTAGGTATTAATTTTAATTCACATATTTTACACTAATCTATCGGAGAGAGAGAGAAGCTCGAGAATTTTGAACAAAACAGCCATTTTTTGTTTAAAATTGACTCTTGACAATAATACCTACCAACAACAAATACATTATTTATATTAATATTCATTATTAATAATTAGATAAAAATAAAACTAAAAACAAATAACCTTACCTTAATTAAAAGGACGTAAGTAAGTAAATACTTACCTACTTCAGTTAATATATATTTTGTGTTTTTTTTCGCTAAATATTTTCAGAATAATTGTCTGATTGCAGCCTCCCTAGTTTTCAATAGTAGTATTTTTACTTATTTTTTATTTATAAGTAATGTTATAGTAATATTCTTAACTAACCTGAATTTTGATAGGTAGATCTAATTTATACTAAAAATCAGAAACCCATCACAATGATCACAAAATACACTGTTTTAATATATTTCAACACTTTCTGAACACTCGTCTTTTATAAATATTTAGCATTTAGCCATTTTTTTTTTGTAATAATTGAAACAAATAAAAAAAGTACGGAAATGACTCGACGCAATTTTTCGAGTCAACTGACGTATTATCCCGTATTCCCGCCAATTGCAACTAGCTTAGATGACGTACATTTAAAGGCGTGGTCTATGAAGACTGGGGATAAATATAAAAAAATCACCCTCTGGATTCTAATTTCAACTCTATTTTAAGCCAGCTACGATTCAAATTGTTCCATAGCCACACTCGTTCGAAAGAGTTTAAAGAAGATGATGATTTAATATAGGTATTCAGCTCTTAATATTGCTCTATCCACCTATGAAAAAGCTGAAAACTACATGAAAACCCGTTCAGTAGTTTCAGATATGTAGGTAACTAATAAAAAACAGAAAATATTTTTTTTTAATTGCTAATTTTTGTTATATCTTAAATTTTTCTAGTAGTTTTTAGATTCTGTCTGAGTTTTTACGGGAAGTCGTAGTGTGAGAGAGACGGAACAATCGACAAAGCTCCCACTTCAAAGGCGGAGTTACATCTCCAGTCTCCACCTTTCAAAATCATAAACGCACTCAAATTCTAATTCGAAATATATTTATTCAATACTAGCTTCCACCTATGGCTTCGCCCGCGTGGTACCATGAAAAACAAAAACAAATCTATCCCACGGGAGCTGTAAATTTTTCCGGGATAAAAAGTAACCCATGTGCTATTCCAAACTATAATCTATACCTAACTGTGCCAAATTTCATGCAGATCCGTTAAGCCGTTTGAGCGTGAAAGAGTAACAAACATACATCCCTACATTCATAAAAACTTTCGCGTTTATAATATTAGTAGGATAGTAGGAAAATCACAAGTAGATATCATTATGAAATTTCTCTAATACTGTTATTCGATTGTTTCACAAACAAAATAAAAATACGTTACGACCTTATTTTGTTCACCCCAAAGACTAAATTATTGTAATTTGACTTTGTATTGAAAATTTTGAACATACGAGTACCTACATTTTTAAAACAGAAAAATTATTTGGTGCACGACTTGATTCGAAGCCGCGACCTTAGAATCGGAAAATCACTTCTAGACCACTAGTCAATAGTCAATAGTCAATAGTCAATAATCTTTATTCAGTAATATCACAAGGATCATTTTGAATCGTCTTACATACTAGGTGAGTCTAGGTGCCAATTCCAGTCCTATCCCCAGTACGAGAAGAACTGGCAAGAAACTCGCTGGGCCACTATACACTATACTACACTATACTAGAGTAGGTTATATAATGAAGAGAGATTAATGTCATGTGACGAGAGTGTTAGATATGAATGTGGATGGATACATGGGTAGAGGTAGGACGAAGAAAAGATGGATGGACTGTGTGAAAGATGACATGGGTAAGAAAGGAGTGAGTACTGAGATGAATGACAGAGGGAGATGGAAGATCACATGTTGATCCACCACATAATGTGGGAAAAGGACAGGAAGATTGATAATGAAGTCGGTACATTATTATTGCGATAAAATGAAAAATAGGTACAGAAATGATAATAAATAGGTTAAAATTATTTTCTGTAAAAACATTTTTATTTAATTTGGTTATTTTAACAGCCTGTTTTATAGACTACCTATAAATTTAAAAGCCAAAAAATGAAAAGATATTACGCAGATAACCTACATTAAATATTTAACCACTTGCAAATAAGTTACCTACCTATTTGCACTCTTAGGTACAAGTGTACCTACTCGGTTTGTTTGTGTGTCTGTACCTTTTTCACGACTGAACAGATTTTAATGAAACTTAACATAGAGGAAGAGACAGCTCTTGAACGAAATATGTCAAAAAAAGAATTAATAGTAATTATACTCAGCAAAAGTCCAAACTCGAGGTTTGTCAACGGGCTATGGAACGCAGCATACTAGGTGTTCGGTTAACAGACCGAATACGGAACACAGTACTGCGTTCCCAGACAAAGATTTGCGACGTCAGCAAAAAATCTGCCCAGCTCAAATGGGATTGGGCCGGCCATGTCTGTCGCATGTCGGACGACTTGTGGGCAAAGACCACAACCGAATGGGTGCCCAACGCGAGACGACCGCGCGGTAGACCACCGCGGAGATGGCGGGACGAGCTAGATGTGCATCTTCCAGACTGGCCCACTGCAGCCAAGGATAGAGAAAGCTGGAAAAAAGAGAGGGAGGCCTTTGCCCTGCAGTGGGACAACATAGGCTAAAATAATAATAATAATAATAATAATAATAATAATAATAATAATAATAATAATACTTTATCAAAGAGGATAGACAAAGTGAAAAGTAGCATAATAAGGAGGAAAACTAAAGTAGTGGATATACTTTCCCGAATAGACCAACAGAAGTGGAGATGGACAGGCCATATGATCCGAGATCCTCAGGACAAATGGTGCAAGAGTGTCACAGATTGGTACCCCAGGGACGGTAAGCGCACTAGAGGGCGCCAACAAACAAGATGGGAAGACGACCTTAAACTTACAGCTGGTAAACACTGGAGAAGGGTAGCACTCGACAGAAACCAGTGGAAAGGGTTAGAGGAGGCCTATGCCAAGAGGCACACCGAACTTCGGGACATCTTATAATTCAACACACTACCTAAATGCATTTTGTAAACCTAAGTTCGGAATAAATGGCTTATTATTATTATTATAGAATTCAATATCGTTAATACTGACGTTATTGTCATCTCTAACCATTTGTACACCGTAATCGGTAAAACATGTTGATACTTTCTACTTATTTTGTAAAACCTCTCTACACATGTTTTTGCAAATAAATGATCTTTATCTTTATCTTTATCTTTATCTTTATTATACTTTATCATGGACAATTCTCCTCAACGGTTTCCGGTTTCGTCATTGTTCTCATTATTCGTCATTGCTCGCAACAAACAATATTGGTTATCTTGCAAAAAATTAGTTACTTTTTAATGTATGTATACTTTTTATTTACCCTTCGTGAAATAACTTATTATCAACCAATCTTTTATTGCTCGATCTTCATGCTATCAGCTTGAAAGACGAGCTGTAAAATCAAGGTTATTTTTTATAAATCATCATCTTCTTCCTGCCCTTTTTCCACGTTATGTGTTCGGCACATTATATGATCTTCCATCTCCCTCTGTCATCCGTCATCTTAGTACCTACTCACTCCTTTCTTACCCATGTCATCTTTCACACAGTCCATCCATCTTTTCTTCGTCCTACCTCTACCCCTGTATCCATCCACATTCATACCTAACACTCTCCTAGTCACATTTTTTAAATAACGACGAATAACAAATTGAGAAGGACATTAATTAATCACCCGCGGACAAGGTCGCTGGCAAAAGCCAGTAAAAATTGATACAGCTGTGTTTACCCGAATTTTCAATATTTGTCTTAACTGCATATGAAACCTATATAAAGTGGTATCGATAATGTCCTAGCATCAATTTCTCTCCAGCCGAAACACTATGAAGACCTCCATTTTCATTGTAGCCGCCATTGTATGTATATTTTTTTAACTATTTAATTATTATTATTATTATTATATAATTTAATTTACCAGAAAAAAAAACAGTTATAACCGGTATTTCGATAATAGCGTTCGGAGCGCAACCTCTTTCAAAACCTTAACTTGAATTTTCATCCATCTTTTCTTAGGTCTACCTTTACTCTTGTATCCATCCACATTCAAATCCATCACCCTTCTTGTAACATGGCTTTCCTCCCGCCGCATAACATACCCACACCACGCCAACCTATACCTACTCTTCAATTTTTCTGTCACTTCTCATTGTCTTTCTTCTGTCTTTTCTTTTACTTTAAAATTTCCTCAAATATACTCATTTCTTATTTTATCCATTCTCGTCACGCCACACATCCATCTCAACATTCTCATCTCCGGTCTATCATCATCATCTTCCTGCCCTTATCCCACGTTATGCGGGGTCGGCACAACATGTGATCTTCCTCCATTTCCCTCTGTCACTCGTCATCTCATCACTCACTCCTTTCTTACCCATGTCATCTTTCACACAGTCCATCCATCTTTTCTTTGGCCTACCTCTACCCCTGTATCCATTAACATTCATACCTAACACTCTCCTTGTCACATGACATTCATTTCTTCTCATAACATGCCCATACCACGCTAACCTATTACTCCTCATATTTTCAGTCACCGGTGCCACTTTCAGACTTCCTCTGATATACTCATTCCTTATTTTATCCATCCTTGTCACTCCACACATCCATCTCAACATTCGCATTTCCGCCGCATGCACTCTTTTCTCGTCCGTTCTCATCTCCGGTCAATACATAAAGAAATTAATTTAAATTAACATTGTATTTTTAATTGCAGTTGGCAGTACATACTAATGCATCTCCAACACCTGATGTAGGTAAGTGTACCTTATTTGGTAAGAGCTAGTCCAGAAAGGACGAAATTATCGCGATTCTCTCGCGCGTATGACGCGCGGTTCAAATGTAGCGTATTTGTATCTATGTATTCAATTTAATAATTAAGATTTTTCAGCAAATAGGTACTTTTAACACACTTATTTTTTTTTATACGGTCTGTTGGTCTGTTTTTAAATATATACTGTTTTGCAGAACCCCCACGAGGTCATATTCCGCCTGCTGCTGCCGTGTCCAGTGACGTAGTAGGTGAGACCATTAGTTTAATCAAAATCATCATGGTAGCACCCCTGCCTCACGATCCGAAGGTCGTGGGTTCATAAGTCATAAGTATTTTATTGGTAAAAATATTTTAGAGGTCAGAAATATACTTAAACAGTAGGTACATTTTTGTATTTTGTACACTTAAAAATAATTAGCATGTAGACTTATGTACATAGGTACCACATAAATACTCAAAAAATATAATTAATTATACCTACCCGTGACCACGACAGTGTGCAAAACTGTCGAAACGTCGGGAAAAATAGGTAAATAAAACGCGATAAATACCCGTTTAATACTAATAGCAAAAGTCAACATATTGCTATTCAATAAAATCACAGGGATCATTTTGAATCGTCTTACATACTAGGTGAGTCTAGGCGCCAATTCCAGTCCTATCCCCAGTCCGAGAAGAACTGACGACAAACTCGCTGGGTCTAGCGCTTTGTATGATTCTTGTCAATGTGTTAAGGACACCTAGCAGAGTTGGAGCCTTGGAGCTGATTCATCCCAAGCTTTTTTGCCATCTAAGAACACTGTTTTCAAGACAGTTGTTCAAAATGTTACCTATGTAACAAACGGCCCAAATGGCTTGACGGATTTTGACAAATGAAATGTCGTTGGATTCGTCTGGATCACAAGAATGACATAGGCTATAAAATGTCATCAAAATCTACTATAGTGGCTGTAAAAATTGTGTTTTTAACCCCCAAATACTGAAAAGGACGGAAATATCTAGTACTTTCCCGCTAAAACTATTATCTTATGAGGTTATTAATTAAGCTTATTAATATTAATGAGCCCCACAAAATGCCTTATTGAAATATTATTAATATTAATAATCCCAACACCATACCTCAAATAGAAACTCGACACGTGTTTCGCTTCTCCACGAAGCATCCTCAGGACCGTTGACTCGCTCCGCACTGGTGTTGCTCCATCGAGCGCCGAGAGAAAAGTTCTATTTGAGGTATGGTGTTGGGATTATTAATATTAATAATATTTCTAGGCTAATATTTCTGGGCCTAGCGCTTTGTATGATCCTTGTCATTTTGTTAAGGACACCTAGCAGAGTTGGAGCCTTGAAGCTGATTCATCCCAAGCTTTTTTGCCATCTAAGTACACTGTTTTCAAGACAGTTGTTCAAAATGTTACCTATGTTACAAACGGCCCAAACGGCTTGACGGATTTTGACAAATGAGATGTCGTTGAATTCGTCTGGATCACAAGAATGACATAGGCTATAAAATGTCTTAAAAGTCTAATATAGCGGCTGTAAAAATTGTTTTTTTAATCCCCGACGTAATAAGAGGGGTGTTATAAGTTTAACGTGTCTGTGTGTGTATCTGTGTATCCGTCTGTGGCAACGTAGCTCCCAAACGGATGAACCGATTTTCGTTTAGTTTTTTTGTTTCATAGATAATTTTATCCCGAGTGTTCTTAGCCATGTTTCATGAAAATCTGTTCAGCCGTTTGAAGAACATCAGCTCTTTTCTATTTTATGAGGGGATCTGAATATCTTCCTTATGTCCTATCGATCCAAAATTTGGTACCGTGTTACTTCAATGATATTGAAAGAACATGCTAAGGTAACCATGACTTTAAATATGACATGTTAGGGTAAGGTTTAGATGTCGGGGGTTTTTAAAATTGTAATTTTGTATAATAATTATATACTCCTTTGCAGAACCCGATCGAGGTCATATTCCATTTGCTGCTGCCGTGTCCAGTGACGTAGTAGGTGAGACCATTAGTTTAATCAAAATCATCATGGTAGCACCCCTGCCTCACGATCCGAGGGTTCATAAGTCATAAGTATTTTATTGGTAAAAATATTTTAGAGGTCAGAAATATACTTAAACAGTAGGTACATTTTTGTATTTTGTACACTTAAAAATAATTAGCATGTAGACTTATGTACATAGGTACCACATAAATACTCAAAAAATATAATTAATTATACCTACCCGTGACCACGACAGTGTGCAAAACTGTCGAAACGTCGGGAAAAATAGGTAAATAAAACGCGATAAATACCCGTTTAATACTAATAGCAAAAGTCAACATATTGTTATTCAATAAAATCACAGGGATCATTTTGAATCGTCTTACATACTAGGTGAGTCTAGGTGCCAATTCCAGTCCTATCCCAGTTCCGAGAAGAACTGACGACAAACTCGCTGGGCCTAGCGCTTTGTATGATCCTTGTCATTGTGTTAAGGACACCTAGCAGAGTTGGAGCCTTGGAGCTGATTCATCCCAAGCTTTTTTGCCATCTAAGTAACACACTGTTTTCAAGACAGTTGTTTAAAATGTTACCTATGTAACAAACGGCCCAAATGGATTGACGGATTTTGATAAATGAAATGTCGTTGGATTCGTCTGGATCACAAGAATGACATAGGCTATAAAATGTCATCAAAATCTAATATAGCGGCTGTAAAAATTGTGTTTTTAACCCCCAAATACTGAAAAGGACGGAAATGTCTAGTACTTTCCCGCTATAACTATTATCTTATGAGGTTATTAATTAAGCTTATTAATATTAATGAGCCCCACAAAATGCCTTATTGAAATATTATTAATACTAATAATCCCAACACCATACCTCAAATAGAAACTCGACACGTGTTTCGCTTCTCCACGAAGCATCCTCAGGACCGTTGACTCGCTCCGCACTGGTGTTGCTCCATCGAGCGCCGAGAGAAAAGTTCTATTTGAGGTATGGTGTTGGGATTATTAATATTAATAATATTTCTATAAGGTATTTTGTGGGGCTCATTAATATTAATAAGCTTAATTTATAACCTCATTAGATAATAGTTTTAACGGGAAAGTACTAGACATTTCCGTCCTATTCAGTATTTGTAATGGATTTCCGCAAAGTCACGCCTGAATCAATCATTTATTTTTAACCCCCGACGAAATAAGAGGGGTGTTATAAGTTTAACGTGTCTGTGTGTCTGTGTGTGTATCTGTGTATCTGTGTATCCGTCTGTGGCAACGTAGCTCCCAAACGGATGAACCGATTTTCGTTTAGTTTTTTTGTTTCATAGATAATTTTATCCCGAGTGTTCTTAGCCATGTTTCATGAAAATCTGTTCAGCCGTTTGAAGAACATCAGCTCTTTTCTATTTTATGAGGGGATCTGAATATCTTCCTTATGTCCTATCGATCCAAAATTTGGTACCGTGTTACTTCAATGATATTGAAAGAACATGCTAAGGTAACCATGACTTTAAATATGACATGTTAGGGTAAGGTTTAGATGTCGGGGGTTTTTAAAATTGTAATTTTGTATTATAATTATATACTCCTTTGCAGAACCCGATCGAGGTCATATTCCATTTGCTGCTGCCGTGTCCAGTGACGTAGTAGGTGAGACCATTAGTTTAATCAAAATCATCATGGTAGCACCCCTGCCTCACGATCCGAAGGTCGTGGGTTCATAAGTCATAAGTATTTTATTGGTAAAAATATTTTAGAGGTCAGAAATATACTTAAACAGTAGGTACATTTTTATATTTTGTACACTTAAAAATAATTAGCATGTAGACTTATGTACATAGGTACCACATAAATCTCAAAAAATATAATTAATTATACCTACCCGTGACCACGACAGTGTGCAAAACTATCGAAACGTCGGGAAAAATAGGTAAATAAAACGCGATAAATACCCGTTTAATACTAATAGCAAAAGTCAACATATTGTTATTCAATAAAATCACAGGGATCATTTTGAATCGTCTTACATACTAGGTGAGTCTAGGTGCCAATTCCAGTCCTATCCCAGTTCCGAGAAGAACTGACGACAAACTCGCTGGGCCTAGCGCTTTGTATGATCCTTGTCATTGTGTTAAGGACACCTAGCAGAGTTGGAGCCTTGGAGCTGATTCATCCCAAGCTTTTTTGCCATCTAAGTAACACACTGTTTTCAAGACAGTTGTTCAAAATGTTACCTATGTAACAAACGGCCCAAATGGATTGACGGATTTTGATAAATGAAATGTCGTTGGATTCGTCTGGATCACAAGAATGACATAGGCTATAAAATGTCATCAAAATCTAATATAGCGGCTGTAAAAATTGTGTTTTTAACCCCCAAATACTGAAAAGGACGGAAATGTCTAGTACTTTCCCGCTATAACTATTATCTAATGAGGTTATTAATTAAGCTTATTAATATTAATGAGCCCCACAAAATGCCTTATTGAAATATTATTAATACTAATAATTCCAACACCATACCTCAAATAGAAACTCGACACGTGTTTCGCTTCTCCACGAAGCATCCTCAGGACCGTTGACTCGCTCCGCACTGGTGTTGCTCCATCGAGCGCCGAGAGAAAAGTTCTATTTGAGGTATGGTGTTGGGATTATTAATATTAATAATATTTCTAGGCTAATATTTCTGGGCCTAGTGCTTTGTATGATCCTTGTCATATTGTTAAGGACACCTAGCAGAGTTGGAGCCTTGAAGCTGATTCATCCCAAGCTTTTTTGCCATCTAAGTACACTGTTTTCAAGACAGCTGTTCAAAATGTTACCTATGTTACAAACGGCCCAAACGGCTTGACGGATTTTGACAAATGAGATGTCGTTGGATTCGTCTGGATCACAAGAATGACATAGGCTATAAAATGTCATAAAAGTCTAATATAGCGGCTGTAAAAATTGTTTTTTTAATCCCCGATGAAATAAGAGGGGTGTTATAAGTTTAACGTGTCTGTGTGTGTATCTGTGTATCCGTCTGTGGCAACGTAGCTCCCAAACGGATGAACCGATTTTCGTTTAGTTTTTTTGTGTCATAGATAATTTTATCCCGAGTGTTCTTAGCCATGTTTCATGAAAATCTGTTCAGCCGTTTGAAGAACATCAGCTCTTTTCTATTTTATGAGGGGATCTGAATATCTTCCTTTATGTCCTATCGATCCGAAATTTGGTACCGTGTTACTTCAATGATATTGAAAGAACATGCTAAGGTAACCATGACTTTAAATATGACATGTTAGGGTAAGGTTTAGATGTCGGGGGGTTTTCAAAACTGTAACTTTGTATTATAATTATATACTCCTTTGCAGAACCCGATCGAGGTCATATTCCGCCTGCTGCTGCTGTCATGGCCAGTAGCGAATAGGTGAGACCATTAGTTTAATCAAAATCATCATGGTAGCACCCCTGCCTCACGATCCGAAGGTCGTGGGTTCATAAGTCATAAGTATTTATTTGGTAAATATATTTTAGAGGTCAGAAATATACTTAAGTAGGTACATTTTTGTATTTTGTACACTTAAAAATAATTAGCATGCTGACTTATCTATCTATCTTCTATCTATCTATCTATATATATAAAAATGACTTGCTGTTCGTCAGTCTCGCTAAAACTCGAGAACGGCTAAATGGATTTATCTTATCTTAGTCTTGAAATGTTCGTGGAGGTCTAGGGAAGGTTTAAAAGTTAAGAAAAATTCGAATAACTGCCGGGAAAACCCTAAAAATAGCCCTTTTCTATTTCCCATACAAACGTTTTCTAAATAAAATGTAGAGTCAATTTGAACTTTATTACTATTTAATAAAGTTTATATTAAATTATAATCACTCACTGTTGTCTAAGCAATGTAGAAGGCAGTACGAAGTTTGTCGGGACACCTAGTATACATATAATTAAATACTATACTATATTAAATATTATACTTGCTTATGTACATAGGTACCACATAAATACTCAAAAAATATAATTAATTATTAAATCGAATTATTGAGAATTAAAAATTATCCTAAACTAGCTGTCCCGGCAAACTTCGTACCGCCTATTTGAAAACGTTTGTATGGGAAATAGAAAAGGGCTATTTTTAGGGTTTTCCCGGCAGTTATTCGAATTTTTCTTACCTTTTAAACCTTCGCTAGACCTCCACGAACATTTCAAGACCAAGATAAGATAAATCCGTTTAGCCGTTCTCGAGTTTTAGCGGAACTAACGAACATAACGAACAGCAATTCATTTTTATATATATAGATAAATTTATCCTCGTTAAACAATAAGGTTCAAACCTAGCCCCTATATAATAAACATTACAAATTGTAAAATACAATTAATTGTAACCGGCTACGACTATACAAGTTTCTGTTTAGTAAAATACGATTTAAATATTGGTAATGGTGAAAAATTTACAAAATTGTAAAATGGTTCCTACAATTCTACAAAGTATTTTTCTTATGTCATAAAATTCGACAATATTGTCACTTTTTTAGATATTTGTGGACTTGTAGGATTAATTCTCCCCATAAATAGAATTTGTTTATTTAAATTAAATTAGAAAAATTTATGTAGGTACACAATGTCAGTGCTCTTAAACGGTAAAGGAAAACCTCGTGAGGAAACCGGCATACCTACCCTAGAACCAAAAATTCGAAGGTGTGTGTCATACGTTAGGATTCTTATAAGCGACGATGTGCTTGCAACCTGTCACGTACGGAATATTAACTACTGTGCAAAATGTGGGCCTGTACCAAATGTCATGTTTGGACGTGCTGACTCTCTTTAGATATCCTCAAAGATCTAAGTAACTAGAGATCTGAGGAGATATCTACCGAGCCCGGGGATTACAGTCGTGTATTTTTTTCAGCTGGTGCTCAAGCCGGAGAAGTGGTTTAGGTCTAGATACCTTGGCCAGCATTGGTAAATAACCGCTTAATTTTAGCCAACGACCACAAATGACCAATCAAAAATTGATAAACTGACCCTGAATCGTTACTAACCAATCAAAAATGGATATACGGACTCTGAAGCGTTACATCTAGCCAATCGAAAATGGATATACGGACCCTGAATCGCTACATGTATCCAATCAAAATGGATATAACGACCCTGAAAATGTCGTTTCTGGGTCGTTGTATCCATTTTTCCAAGAATTTTCCTTGAATAATTATTAATAAATGAATTATAAATATTTGTGAATTTTATTGACTAATAATCCTACATTTTTATATGGTAGATCAGTGGTGGTGTAGTGGTATGGGCATGTATGAGGAGAGATGCATATCATGTGACGAGGAGAGTGTTAGGTATGAATGTGGATGGATACAGGGGGAGAGGTAGGACGAAGAAAAGATGGATGGACTGTGTGAAAGATGACATGGGTAAGAAAGGAGTGAGTACTGAGATGAATGACAGAGGGAGATGGAAGAAGATGTGCCGACCACACAACGTGGGAAAAGGACAGCAAGATGATGATGAGTGGTGGTGTAGCGGTAGTACTCCTGCCTCACGGTCCGAAAGTCAGGGGTTCAGACCTGTTCGTGTACCAATGAGTTTTTCTATTCGAAAAAATTATGTGCGCAAATGCCAGTGCTCTTTAATGGTGAAGGAAAACATCGTGAAGAAAGCGGCTCACCCTAGAACCAAAAATTCGAAGGTGCGTGTTATGTTGGTAGGTACGGTAGGCCAAAGAAGTGGTGGACCAGTTTTGATTTAGTTTCCTAGTCATCGAAAATTACAAGGTTCAGTTCATGCTAAAAAGATATCACTGAAAGAGATGCAAAATAATGACGTAAACGTATAATATACATACCTACGTTGATAAGTATTCATACTTCATAGGTCACTTATGCATAAATTTTAACCTTTATTATAAATGGATAAGATATTAATTTCTGCAAAGAAAATTTATTTTTTTCTAAACAAAAGTTACATAAAAAAATGATAAAGTAAACATACAATTGACATTTTGTCAAATATATTTTAGTAATTTCTATTATTTCCTTCTTGTTTTCCTCAGAAAAATCGATACTTTCCGTGTTATTTTTTACTCAACTGTTTAACGTTGCCCGACTGGCTATCTCAGGGTTCGGAAGGAAAACACTCACTAACACTTTAGGAGTACCTATTATTTATTAAAGAAAGTACACGATAAAACATATAAATGCAATATGCACACGTTTCAACCACCGAAAAACAATCAAAGTCCGTTAGCCGCGCACGCACAAGTAGGTTCGATGCCGCGCACTTGCGTTCCCGCTCGCTACTCTAGTAAGCGCGCCGGCCGCCTAACTCACGTGCGTGCCGTGAGGTGTCACCGATGCGACATGGTCCGTTCGCGGCGGGCAATTCAAATGAGGTAGGTAGAGAAATAGGTAGTCGCGCTATAACTGCATATAAATATCATCTTCAATGCCTTCAATGCAATACTAGTGCGACACATACTTACTATAAGTGTGTCCGGTTTTGGGTTCGTCGTGAAGGAGCGAAAGCAAGATTGTTAGATCACAGAAGAAGTGGTCGCCGGCCTTCTCTCTCCAATAGCGTTAGAGAATTCATGAAAAGGGAATATGAAATTAGTGGTTTTAAACCGACAAATCATTTTGCGGAGATATGTTCGATGCTAGTGCCCAAACAATAAGGAATCATCTAAGTACCTACATTACATGGGGTGCAAAATATGGATACCTACCTAAATCTATTTTAAGCTTTTCTTTCTGACGATAAAATAAAAACTAATCCTGAACAAACTGTTTTATTGAACGCATTTGTAATTACAAGTTTACATAATTTGTAGGTTTTTTGACAGGTGGACTGGCCTTTTGTCAGAACTTTATAATTTTATGTAACTTGTGATCATTGGTTTCAGTGATCTGTTATAGTTACTATTGGTTTCATCAAGTTCAAACTAAGGCCGGGACTCCACCAAAGCGGAGACGAGACGAGCGGAGAGGAGATGTATTTTAAACAACCAATAGAAATGTGTTATTGATACATCTCCTCTCCGCTCAGCTTCAGAGGAGATCGCTGTGGAGATGTGTAATATTTGTATGGCGCGATGGAAGCGGAGATGTGAGCTGTGCGCGGACGACGCGCAGTGGAGACGAGAGAACCGCACACATCTCCGCTTTGGTGGAATCCACCGAGCTGAAAAACATCTCTTCTCGCACAGTACCTACACCGCACACATCTCTGCTTTGGTGGAGTCCCGGCCTAAGAACGGCTGTCACATAACAAACAATAATCAATCGTTGTCAATCTATCTATCTTCTTCTTCTTCTTCTTCTTCTTCTTATATATAAAAATGAATTGCTTTTCGTTAGTCTCGCTAAAACTCGAGAACGGCTAAACGGATTTATCTTATCTTGGTCTTAAAATGTTCGTGGAGGCCTAGGGAAGGTTTAAAAGGTAAGAAAAATTCGAATAACTGCCGGGAAAACCCTAAAAATAGCCCTTTTCTATTTCCCATACAAACGTTTTCTAAATAAGTACGAAGTCTGCCGGGTCAGCTAGTAATTATTTATTTATTTATTTATTAAGGCACACAAAACAAAATACAACCAAAAATAAGCAGAACAAAGAAATCACAAGATTATAAACTAGATTGTATCTCTAAGCATGTGTACACAGCATGATAACAATAGTAAGGCTAGACAGTTCCGTGTTACAATTATAATACAAGAAGGGGGAAATGGGAAAAAGGGATTTAACAAATTAATGATACTAAATTATATTATATCGTTTAGAGTCCATTCTCTATAGAGAATGGCTAGACAATCGCTCTTAAATCGAATGATTTTTTCGTTAAAAATATCTAAATTTTCACTATTACGTACTAACAATTCATTATATAGGCGACACATTCTGACAATAGGACTATAATAAGACGTATTATTTAAGTATACTTGCAAATAGAATGTATGTTGAAAAGGATACCGTGGCCTAGGCCTGATGTTAATGTTAATGCAAGAGAGAAGGTTGGGGGAGTCAATAATAGAATGCACTATTTTAAAAAGATGGATCAAATCGAGGTACTTACGACGAGTTTCTAGTGACAGAAAACCAAACCTATTCAGTTTCTCGGGGTAAGTGAGGTCGGCACGCCGCCGAATGCCACATCGATAGCACAAAACATTTAAAAATTTCTTCTGAATTTTCTCGATAGTATCTATGTGAACTTTGTAGTATGGAGACCACACAGTTGCATTATACTCCATAATACTGCGAATCAGTGAGTAATACAGGTACACAAGAGTATACGGGTTCTTGAAATCTCTGGTAGATCTTGATATAAATCCAAGAAGCTTAGAGCATCTAGTTGTGATGTAGCTGTAGTGATCACGAAACGTTAGCTTTTCATCAAACATTACTCCAAGATCCTTCACAGTAGATTTCCTATCAAGCAAATGATTGTTAACGCTATAATCATTCAAAATTCGCTGCTTCTTCGTGGTAAACGTAATAACGCAACATTTTTTGGCATTCAAAGACATTAGATTTTCAACACACCAGTCATGCACGGCACTTAAATCCGATTGAAGAGCCATGCAGTCACTTGGACAAGTAATGGTAGAGTATATTTTCAAATCGCATATAATAAGCATGGACTTTTGAGCCTATCAGCAATATCGTTAATAAAAGCAACGAAAAATAACGGGCCCAAATGAGATCCCTGAGGCACCCCAGATGTTACCACGACAGGCGACGAGGTGAAGCCCTTTATAGCCACAAGCTGACTTCGTCTATGCAAATAGGACTCTATCCAACGCAACAAACTACCGTGAATACCACATGAAGCCAATTTATTGCACAGTGCTGAATGATTTACCTTATCAAACGCCTTTGAAAAATCGGTGTATATGGCATCAACCTGGGTAGTCTTGGCAAAGGCACTGCAAAGGTAGTGTTTATACTCTAGGAGATTTGAGGTAGTAGATTTATGTCTTATGAATCCATGTTGACGGGGTGATAATAGCGGTTCGAGATGATAATAAAGCGAGTCATAGACTAGTGACTCAAAGACTTTTCCAAAGCACGAAAGTATGCTGATCGGTCGATAGTTTTCACAACATGATTTATCACCAGATTTAAATATCGGTATAATGTGAGCTGTCTTCCATTCACACGGAAAAATACCAGCCTGAAGAGATGAGTTAAATATAATTCTTAAGGGAATGCTCAGTTCTTTAGCGCACCTTTTTATGAAATAGGGAGGGATACCATCAGGGCCCGCCCCTTTGTTTGGGTCAATACGAGCAATCTTACGAAGTATATCTTTATGAGAGATCTCCACATTACATAATACTCTATTTTGGGCGTAAGATACTGTTGTTGAACCAGGCACAGTTACTGAACTTTCGTAGACTGAGCAGAAATAGTTCGAGAAAAGCTCACATACACCCTTGCGATCGGACGATATTAAATCTCCATACCTTACCGTTTGAGGAATATCATTAGATGATTTTTTGCAATTTATAAATCGCCAAAAGCTTTTAATGTCCTTATCCAGGGAAGTTTCAGTATAGGAAACAAAGGTGTTGTAGTCATCATTGATAAGCTTTTTACATCTTCTGCGAAACATAGAAAAGGTGTCATAATCACGAGGGTTTTTAAATATTTTAAAACGATGATGATATTTAGCCTTATCTTCGAGATTTTTCCTAAGGGCTGTCGAGAACCAATGAGGGTACTTATAGGTATCGTCTTTGGTCAGTGGAGTATGTTTATTAATTATATTTTTGAGCGTAGTATAGAATGATGTAACCATTTTATTGATGTCTGTTGAGAATATGACATTTTGCCACTCGACCGCTTCAAGATCTCTGCACAAGTCAGAAAAATTGCATTTACGAAAGTTATGGCGCTTCTGTTTCTTTTTATGAAAAATGTTATGGTTATGGTTTTTAATTTCAATATCTATCTCCAATGAAGGATGATGTTGGTCCAAGCGAGTCAAAGGGTCGGCACTACAAACCTTAATAGCCTTAGTAGTTGAGAAAATGAGGTCTAGGTAACGATCATTCCTGTTTGGAATATTGTTAAATTGAAACAAATTGCACAGTGACATAGTATCCATGAGAAGAACAGCCTTACCTCCATGGTAATGATCAGGAATCATATTATGAGAGTCCGGAGACGGAGACCAGTGCATAGCTGGCGTGTTGAAATCACCCAAGCAAAGAAATTCACCAGAGTGGCAATAATTAACCAAGTTATTTTGCACGTTTGTATAAAATATTTCAATGTGCTTAAGTGATAGGTCGGGAGGAAGATAACATAAGCAAATATTTAACTTAACTGAACACGTGGAGTTCGGATGAACAGTGATCCATAAGTCCTCCACCTCGCAGTCCCATGAGTTCTGTCGAGTAAAGCTAATATCCTTTTTTAGAGCCATAACAATACCACCACCCTCATTCTTCTCACTACAAGAATCAAATCGATCACGTCTTATTACATTATAACGACTATCAAAAAGTTCGCCATCAAAAATACCTTCATTAAGATTTGTTTCAGTAATACAAATAATATCATAATCACTATTAAGTATGCTTTGGAAAAAAATCTCGAGTTTAGTTCGTATGCGATTCACATTCTGATAAAAAATTAACATAGCGAGGATATAAACAGGAACAATAATATAAATCAGTAAAATATCACAAAATTAACTATTAAGTAGGTACACGACTAAGGGAAAAATATAAATCAGAGAAATAATTACAACATACAAAACGATTAAATTACAAATAATTTGAAATTACATGAACAACTAAGAAAGTTTATTAATACAATCAGTGTTCTTAATAAGGACGCAGTCCGCATTATCCGCTTTACGCATATGTACTCGGCCATATCTGACCCACACATATTTATATTTCTTTACTTTAGCCGCATTCCTAGCCGCTGCATGCAAAGCCTTGCATTCAGGAGACAGGTGCTCATTGACGTATATCGGTCGCCTCTCCAAGGGGAGATTCAGATGAGTCGTATTAAGGGGATGGTCTTTGTGTGTCCGGTTGTATCGATGACACGCGGAGAGGACCTCATCTCGCAGGCGAGGGTTGGCGAGCGATACTAGGATATTCCGGGGACGATTTGACGAGCTGTTCATCTTGGCTACTCTTCGACATGAGAAAATCTGATCGTCAGTGATTTTGAGGTTTAAAGACTTACACAGGTTTTGAAACAAAGTGATGGGGTTTTCGTTTCGGCTCTCTGGAACTGCTTGTATCTCGAGATTATTGGCACGGGATATTCTTTCAATGGAAGCAAGGCGACTATTTAGCAAGCCTAGCTCATTGCTGACCCGTGTGTTTTCAGCTTCCAGTTCCTTGATGAGGAGCGACTTATTCTGAAGCTCTTGTTTCAGGGTTGTCTGTTCTTCACCCATGAAATTAGTCGTAATGGTAAAGTCGTCTTTCAACTGTTGCATCGCTGAACCTATCTCGGCGTGTACCATTTTTTTGACGTCGTCCTTTAAGGCTGCACGAAAATTCTCCATAAAACTAGATAGATAAGCATTAAGCTTTTGGTCCAATTTTTGTTCCAATAGCGCACTGATTTTATCCATCGTAACGAGACTATCTTCGTGTTGGCTAAGTAAAGGCGAGTGGATGATTTCGCAAGACAAGTTTATGGAATCTTCTAAGATCGGCACTTGTGTCTGTCGGACAGGAGTGTTCACATTCGACTTAGCCCGTCTCGTTACGTTAGAGCATGGTGGGCATGTCCATTTGCTGAGGTAATCACTTGGTAGCGCTTTGAATTGTTCTTTACTTATATTCAGGCATTCAATATGATAAGGGCAATGACATTGGCTACACTCTAAAAAACTGTCTTGCCTGCTAAGTTTATTATTGCAAGCTAAACAGATCATCTTTACTGCGGCGCTGCGTCCCTACGTTGACTATACAAAATGCAAAAAGTTTGGCTCAGGGAGATGTGAAGTCACGGCGTCGTGGCGCCGGTACGGAGTAATGTGATGAGTTCGACACTATACCGCCTGCACTAACAGAGCCGTGACGCAACGATTGAAATAGTCCAAGCGATGCTACCGCAATATCTATGACCGAACTGGTTTTGGTATTAGTTTTGACTAGTAGTTGAGTCACTTGGTCAACCGTCACTAGCACTGTTTTTAACTGCCCGCACTTTACAATAATGAACAGCGAAACTCGATCACAGTTTTTAGAATAATGTCGAAATGCAAACGATTTAAGTTCGCACTGAATTAACACTCAATATTACACATCGGAACACGATTGTTGGAGTAAGTTTTGTGAGGGATTAGTCACTTTAAATAATTATTAAACTTAAAAATTTACGGAGCACAGTAACACAGAGACTGCCTCGGCGAAAGCGGGGGTACGGTTAATTAGATAAAGATGTCAATAGAAGTTGACAGATACCTAGATCTGCAAGCGAAACTAATCTTTATCACATACGAATCTGCAAACGGCATTCAACCTTAGAGCGTTTTCACATTATCCGATCCGATGGCGGTGTCGGACGACGATAGCCGACACGATGATGTGCTACTTTCACATAATTTCCGACAAAATCGTTCCGATACGGCCATTTGCTCGATAGCTTAGTGCGGGCAGGTCATCATGGCAGACTATAATAGAAAACTTTATTTGCTGTATCTATTAAATTTGAGACGCAAAAAAAGATCACATCCAAAAAGATCCACAGACAAAAAACAAAATCAAAATGAATATGATCACGACTGTAATCCCCGGGCTCGGTAGATATCTCCTCAGAGCTTTGGTTACTTAGATCTTTGAGGATATCTAAAGGAGGTTGTCAGAGGCAAGTCCAAACATGACATTTGGTACATGCCCACATTTTGCACAGTAGTTAGTATTCCGTACGTTACAGGTTGCAAGCCCATCGCCGCTTATAAGAATACTAACCTATGACACCTTCGAATTATTAGTTCTAGGGTATGCCGGTTTCCTCACGATGTTTTCCTTCACCGTTTAAGAGCACTGGCATTGCGCACATACATTTTTCGAATGGAAAAACTCATTGGTGCACGACCAGGTTCGAACCCACGACCTTCGGATCGTGAGGCCGGGGTGCTACCACTGCACCACCAGCGCTCTAAAAAAGAATAAATAAATAATAATAAATAAAATAATCAAATAAACAAGCTCAAAATGGCCGCCGCGCATCGGGCTCTACGCACACAGAGACAATTCAGATACACGTACCTATAGCACACATACAAACATTATCGCCCGACGGCTCATGGGCGTCCGAAGGTGCCGCCAGCATATCGGTGCCGGACAATATGAGAGACAGGTACATATTTCATACATTTTACTTACCCCGATATCGTATCGGCGTCCGTTACCGATATCGGATCGGATAATGTGAAAACGCTCTTAGGGTAGTAAACCAACTTTTTGGTCGACCGTACCACGCGGGCGTAGCCGATGATGGTGGATGCCAGTAGGTACTTAGGTATTCAATAAAATCACAAAATCATTGTGAAATATTACTAGGTACCTACTATTGTTCATTTGCAAACAAAATAAAAATAGTTCCGACCTTATTTTGTTCACCCTAAAGACTAAATTAGCGTAATTTGACTTTGTATTTTAAATTTTGACTTTGTATTTAAAGTTCTAAAGTTCTTTGTAATCTATTCTAAGATTACAATAGAATAGAATAGAATAAGAAACATTACATATCCTCAAAGATCTAAGTGACTTGAGGAGATATTTGAGGATATCTAAAGAGGGTAGCCAGGGGCACGTCCGAACATGACATTTTATACACGCCCATATTTTGCATAGTGGTTAGTATTCCGTACGTGACAGGTTGCAAGCCCATCGCCGCTGATAAGAACACTAACCTATGACACACACCTTCGAATTTTTGGTTCTAGGGTATGCCGGTTTCCTCACGATGTTTTCCTTCACCGTTTAAGAGCACCAGTAGGTACACATAAATTTTTCAGAAAAATCCATTGGTGCACGACTTGATTCGAAGCTACGATCTTAGGATCGGAAAGCCACTACCACTAGACCACGAGTGCTCTATAATATAAATTTGATAAGTAGATTATGATAGGAGAAGAGATGAATGTCATGTGACGAGGAGAGTGTTAGCTATGAATGTGGATGGATACAGGGGTAGAGGTAGGACGAAGAAGAGATGAATGGACTGTGTGAAAGATGACATGGGTAAGAAAGGAGTGAGTGAGATGACGATGACAGAGGGAGATGGAAGATCACATGTTGTGCCGACCACAACGTGGGGAAAGGGCAGGAATATTATAATGATGATGATGAAGTAGGTAAGCACCTATATTATTGCGATAAAATGAAAAATACTTAGGTACAGAAATGATAATAAATAGGTTAATTATTTTCTAGAGACAATTTTATTTGCTGGTTTTATTTTAACAGCCTGTTTTACAGACTACCTATAATTTAAAAGCCAAAAAATGAATAGGTATTACGTAGATAACCTACTTAAATATTTAACCACTAAGAATTGCAAATCCATAGGTACAAGTAGGTACTCCGTTTGTTTGTTTGTTACCTTTTCATGACTGAACGGATTTTAATGAAACTTAACAAAGAGGAAGAGACAGCTCATGAACTAAATAATGTCGAAAAAATAATAAGTACCTAAGAGAAAAATAATCCATGTAGTTACATTTTTTTGTCAATTAATATTTTTTTATAGAAATAAGTATAGGTACTGATAAATTTGAATAAAAACTAAAATAAATGTGAAACAATTCAGCTATCTAAGGACGACAAACGATCTGCAGATATCTCAAATGATTCAGATCACTGCCAGAGGGAATTGCTAATAATTGTCGCTGTAATTGAAAGATTTGACATTCGGACGTTAGGAAAATATAAAATTGAAAAAATATCACTATTTTTTATTGCTGTCGGTTTATAAAAACTAGCTTCCGTTCGCGGCTTTGCTCGCGAGGTAGGTACCTACATAAAATATAGCCTATGTTACTCAGGGATAACGTAGCATTCTAAAATAAAGGTTTTTTTTTAAAATCATCATCATCTTCCTGCCCTTTTCGGCACAACATGCGATCTTCTTCCATCTCCCTCTGTCATTCGTCATCTCACTCACTCCTTTCTTACCCATGTCATCTTTCACACAGTCCATCCATCTTTTCTTCGTCCTACCTCTACCCCTGTATCCATCCACATTCATACCTAACACTCTCCTCGTCACATTTTTTTTAAATAACGACGAATAACAAACTGAGAAGGACATTAATTAATCACCCGCGGACAAAGTCGCTGGCAAAAGCCAATAAAAATTGATACAGCTGTGTTTACCCGAATTTTCAATATTTGTCTTAACTGCATATGAAACCTATATAAACTGGTATCGATAATGTCCTAGCATCAATTTCTCTCCAACCAAATCACTATGAAGACCTCCATTTTCATTGTAGCCGCCATTGTGCTCGTAAGTATATTTTTTTTACTATTTGATTATTATTATTATTATATAATTTAATTTACCAGAAAAAAACAGTAATAACCGGTATTACGATAATAGCGTTCAGAGCGCAACCTCTTTCAAAACCTTAATTTGAATTTAGATTAACCGTTTAAAGCGAGCTTCGTTTGTCGTAAGAGCGAGCGTGTCGCGGAGCTCACTAATACAAAAAAAACCTTATCCCGTACAGCCTCAGTCACAGAAGATTAAAAAGTAATCTATCGCGTACGTAGTCGCGGGTACCAACTAATCTCATCATCATCTTCCTGCCATTATCCCACTGGTGGGGTCGGCACAACAGGTTCTCTTCCTCCACTCTCCCCTATCATCCGTCATCTCAGTACTCACTCCCTTACACTATCGTCTTTCACACAGTCCATCCATCTTTTCTTAGGTCTACCTTTACTCATATATCCACATTCAAATCCATCACCCTTCTTGTAACATGGCTTTCCTCCCGCCGCATAACATACCCACACCACGCCAACCTATACCTACTCTTCAATTTTTCTGTCACTTCTCATTGTCTTTCTTCTGTCTCTTCTTTTACTTTAAAATTTCCTCATATATACTCATTTCTTATTTTATCCATTCTCGTCACGCCACACATCCATCTCAACATTCTCATCTCCGGTCTATCATCATCATCTTCCTGCCCTTATCCCACGTTATGCGGGGTCGGCACAACATGTGATCTTCCTCCATTTCCCTCTGTCACTCGTCATCTCATCACTCACTCCTTTCTTACCCATGTCATCTTTCACACAGTCCATCCATCTTTTCTTTGGCCTACCTCTACCCCTGTATCCATTAACATTCATACCTAACACTCTCCTTGTCACATGACATTCATTTCTTCTCATAACATGCCCATACCACGCTAACCTATTACTCCTCATCTTTTCTGTCACCGGTGCCACTTTCAGACTTCCTCTGATATACTCATTCCTTATTTTATCCATCCTTGTCACTCCACACATCCATCTCAACATTCGCATTTCCGCCGCATGCACTCTTTTCTCGTCCGTTCTCATCTCCGGTCAATACATAAAGAAATTAATTTAAATTAACATTGTATTTTTAATTGCAGTTGGCAGTACATACTAATGCATCTCCAACACCTGATGTAGGTAAGTGTACCTTATTTGGTAAGAGCTAGTCCAGAAAGGACGAAATTATCGCGATTCTCTCGCGCGTATGACGCGCGGTTCAAATGTAGCGTATTTGTATCTATGTATTCAATTTAATAATTAAGATTTTTCAGCAAATAGGTACTTTTAACACACTTATTTTTTTTTATACGGTCTGTTTGTCTGTTTTTAATTATATACTGTTTTGCAGAACCCCCACGAGGTCATATTCCGCCTGCTGCTGTCATGTCCAGTGGCGTAGTAGCTGGTGAGACCATTAGTTTAATCAAAATCATCAACCCCTGCCTCACGATCCGAAGGTCGTGGGTTCATAAGTCATAAGTATTTTATTGGTAAAAATATTTTAGAGGTCAGAAATATACTTAAACAGTAGGTACATTTTTGTATTTTGTACACTTAAAAATAATTAGCATGTAGACTTATGTACATAGGTACCACATAAATACTCAAAAAATATAATTAATTATACCTACCCGTGACCACGACAGTGTGCAAAACTGTCGAAACGTCGGGAAAAATAGGTAAATAAAACGCGATAAATACCCGTTTAATACTAATAGCAAAAGTCAACATATTGTTATTCAATAAAATCACAGGGATCATTTTGAATCGTCTTACATACTAGGTGAGTCTAGGTGCCAATTCCAGTCCTATCCCCAGTCCGAGAAGAACTGACGACAAACTCGCTGGGCCTAGCGCTTTGTATGATCCTTGTCATTGTGTTAAGGACACCTAGCAGAGTTGGAGCCTTGGAGCTGATTCATCCCAAGCTTTTTTGCCATCTAAGAACACTGTTTTCAAGACAGTTGTTCAAAATGTTACCTATGTAACAAACGGCCCAAATGGCTTGACGGATTTTGACAAATGAAATGTCGTTGGATTCGTCTGGATCACAAGAATGACATAGGCTATAAAATGTCATCAAAATCTAATATAGCGGCTGTAAAAATTGTGTTTTTAACCCCCAAATACTGAAATGGACGGAAATGTCTAGTACTTTCCCGCTAAAATTATTATCTAATGAGGTTATTAATTAAGCTTATTAATATTAATGAGCCCCACAAAATGCCTTATTGAAATATTATTAATATTAATAATCCCAACACCATACCTCAAATAGAAACTCGACACGTGTTTCGCTTCTCCACGAAGCATCCTCAGGACCGTTGACTCGCTCCGCACTGGTTTTGCTCCATCGAGCGCCGAGAGAAAAGTTCTATTTGAGGTATGGTGTTGGGATTATTAATATTAATAATATTTCTATAAGGCATTTTGTGGGGCTCATTAATATTAATAAGCTTAATTAATAACCTCATTAGATAATAGTTTTAGCGGGAAAGTACTAGACATTTCCGTCCTTTTCAGTATTTGTAATGGATTTCCGCAAAGTCACGCCTGAATCAATCATTTATTTTTAACCCCCGACAAAATAAGAGGGGTGTTATAAGTTTAACGTGTCTGTGTGTGTATCTGTGTATCCGTCTGTGGCAACGTAGCTCCCAAACGGATGAACCGATTTTCGTTTAGTTTTTTTGTTTCATAGATAATTTTATCCCGAGTGTTTTAGCCATGTTTCATGAAAATCTGTTCAGCCGTTTGAAGAACATCAGCTCTTTTCTATTTTATGAGGGGATCTGAATATCTTCCTTTTGTCCTATCGATCCGAAATTTGGTACCGTGTTACTTCAATGATATTGAAAGAACATGCTAAGGTAACCATGACTTTAAATATGACATGTTAGGGTAAGGTTTAGATGTCGGGGGTTTTTAAAATTGTAATTTTGTATTATAATTATATACTCCTTTGCAGAACCCGATCGAGGTCATATTCCATTTGCTGCTGCCGTGTCCAGTGACGTAGTAGGTGAGACCATTAGTTTAATCAAAATCATCATGGTAGCACCCCTGCCTCACGATCCGAAGGTCATGGGTTCATAAGTCATAAGTATTTTATTGGTAAAAATATTTTAGAGGTCAGAAATATACTTAAACAGTAGGTACATTTTTGTATTTTGTACACTTAAAAATAATAAGCATGTAGACTTATGTACATAGGTACCACATAAATACTCAAAAAATATAATTAATTATACCTACCCGTGACCACGACAGTGTGCAAAACTGTCGAAACGTCGGGAAAAATAGGTAAATAAAACGCGATAATAAACCCGTTTAATACTAATAGCAAAAGTCAACATATTGTTATTCAATAAAATCACAGGGATCATTTTGAATCGTCTTACATACTAGGTGAGTCTAGGTGCCAATTCCAGTCCTATCCCCAGTCCGAGAAGAACTGACGACAAACTCGCTGGGCCTAGCGCTTTGTATGATCCTTGTCATTGTGTTAAGGACACCTAGCAGAGTTGGAGCCTTGGAGCTGATTCATCCCAAGCTTTTTTGCCATCTAAGAACACTGTTTTCAAGACAGTTGTTCAAAATGTTACCTATGTAACAAACGGCCCAAATGGCTTGACGGATTTTGACAAATGAAATGTCGTTGGATTCGTCTGGATCACAAGAATGACATAGGCTATAAAATGTCATCAAAATCTAATATAGCGGCTGTAAAAATTGTGTTTTTAACCCCCAAATACTGAAAAGGACGGAAATGTCTAGTACTTTCCCGCTAAAACTATTATCTAATGAGGTTATTAATTAAGCTTATTAATATTAATGAGCCCCACAAAATGCCTTATTGAAATATTATTAATATTAATAATCCCAACACCATACCTCAAATAGAAACTCGACACGTGTTTCGCTTCTCCACGAAGCATCCTCAGGACCGTTGACTCGCTCCGCACTGGTGTTGCTCCATCGAGCGCCGAGAGAAAAGTTCTATTTGAGGTATGGTGTTGGGATTATTAATATTAATAATATTTCTATAAGGTATTTTGTGGGGCTCATTAATATTAATAAGCTTAATTAATAACCTCATTAGATAATAGTTTTAACGGGAAAGTACTAGACATTTCCGTCCTATTCAGTATTTGTAATGGATTTCCGCAAAGTCACGCCTGAATCAATCATTTATTTTTAACCCCCGACGAAATAAGAGGGGTGTTATAAGTTTAACGTGTCTGTGTGTATATCTGTGTATCCGTCTGTGGCAACGTAGCTCCCAAACGGATGAACCGATTTTCGTTTAGTTTTTTTGTTTCATAGATAATTTTATCCCGAGTGTTCTTAGCCATGTTTCATGAAAATCTGTTCAGCCGTTTGAAGAACATCAGCTCTTTTCTATTTTATGAGGGGATCTGAATATCTTCCTTATGTCCTATCGATCCGAAATTTGGTACCGTGTTACTTCAATGATATTGAAAGAACATGCTAAGGTAACCATGACTTTAAATATGACATGTTAGGGTAAGGTTTAGATGTCGGGGGTTTTTAAAATTGTAATTTTGTATTATAATTATATACTCCTTTGCAGAACCCGATCGAGGTCATATTCCGTTTGCTGCTGCCGTGTCCAGTGACGTAGTAGGTGAGACCATTAGTTTAATCAAAATCATCATGGTAGCACCCCTGCCTCACGATCCGAAGGTCGTGGGTTCATAAGTCATTAGTATTTTATTGGTAAAAATATTTTAGAGGTCAGAAATATACTTAAACAGTAGGTACATTTTTGTATTTTGTACACTTAAAAATAATTAGTATGTAGACTTATGTACATAGGTACCACATAAATACTCAAAAAATATAATTAATTATACCTACCCGTGACCACGACAGTGTGCAAAACTGTCGAAACGTCGGGAAAAATAGGAAAATAAAACGCGATAAATACCCGTTTAATACTAATAGCAAAAGTCAACATATTGTTATTCAATAAAATCACAGGGATCATTTTGAATCGTCTTACATACTAGGTGAGTCTAGGTGCCAATTCCAGTCCTATCCCCAGTCCGAGAAGAACTGACGACAAACTCGCTGGGCCTAGCGCTTTGTATGATCCTTGTCATTGTGTTAAGGACACCTAGCAGAGTTGGAGCCTTGGAGCTGATTCATCCAAAGCTTTTTTGCCATCTAAGAACACTGTTTTCAAGACAGTTGTTCAAAATGTTACCTATGTAACAAACGGCCCAAATGGCTTGACGGATTTTGACAAATGAAATGTCGTTGGATTCGTCTGGATCACAAGAATGACATAGGCTATAAAATGTCATCAAAATCTAATATAGCGGCTGTAAAAATTGTGTTTTTAACCCCCAAATACTGAAAAGGACGGAAATGTCTAGTACTTTCCCGCTAAAACTATTATCTAATGAGGTTATTAATTAAGCTTATTAATATTAATGAGCCCCACAAAATGCCTTATTGAAATATTTTTAATATTAATAATCCCAACACCATACCTCAAATAGAAACTCCACACGAGTTTCGCTTCTCCACGAAGCATCCTCAGGACCTTTGACTCGCTCCGCACTGGTGTTGCTCCATCGAGTGCCGAGAGAAAAGTTCTGTTTGAGGTATGGTGTTGGGATTATTAATATTAATAATATTTCTAGGCTAATATTTCTGGGCCTAGCGCTTTGTATGATCCTTGTCATTTTGTTAAGGACACCTAGCAGAGTTGGAGCCTTGAAGCTGATTCATCCCAAGCTTTTTTGCCATCTAAGTACACTGTTTTCAAGACAATTGTTCAAAATGTTACCTATGTTACAAACGGCCCAAACGGCTTGACGGATTTTGACAAATGAGATGTCGTTGAATTCGTCTGGATCACAAGAATGACATAGGCTATAAAATGTCTTAAAAGTCTAATATAGCGGCTGTAAAAATTGTTTTTTTAATTCCCGACGAAATAAGAGGGGTGTTATAAGTTTAACGTGTCTGTGTGTGTATCTGTGTATCCGTCTGTGGCAACGTAGCTCCCAAACGGATGAACCGATTTTCGTTTAGTTTTTTTGTTTCATAGATAATTTTATCCCGAGTGTTTTAGCCATGTTTCATGAAAATCTGTTCAGCCGTTTGAAGAACATCAGCTCTTTTCTATTTTATGAGGGGATCTGAATATCTTCCTTTTGTCCTATCGATCCGAAATTTGGTACCGTGTTACTTCAATGATATTGAAAGAACATGCTAAGGTAACCATGACTTTAAATATGACATGTTAGGGTAAGGTTTAGATGTCGGGGGTTTTTAAAATTGTAATTTTGTATTATAATTATATACTCCTTTGCAGAACCCGATCGAGGTCATATTCCGCCTGCTGCTGCTGTCATGGCCAGTAGCGAATAGGTGAGACCATTAGTTTAATCAAAATCATCATGGTAGCACCCCTGCCTCACGATCCGAAGGTCGTGGGTTCATATGTCATAAGTATTTAATTGGTAAATATATGTATTTTAGAGGTCAGAAATATACTTAAGTAGGTACATTTTTGTATTTTGTACACTTAAAAATAATTAGCATGCTGACTTATCTATCTATCTATCTATATATATAAAAATGAATTGCTGTTCGTCAGTCTCGCTAAAACTCGAGAACGGCTAAACGGATTTATCTTATCTTAGTCTTGAAATGTTCGTGGAGGTCTAGGGAAGGTTTAAAAGTTAAGAAAAAATCGAATAACTGCCGGGAAAACCCTAAAAATAGCCCTTTTCTATTTCCCATACAAACGTTTTCTAAATAAAATGTATAGTCAATTTGAACTTTATTACTATTTAATAAAGTTTATATTAAATTATAATCACTCACTGTTGTCTAAGCAATGTAGAAGGCAGTACGAAGTTTGTCGGGACACCTAGTATACATATAATTATATACTATACTATATTAAATATTATACTTACTTATGTACATAGGTACCACATAAATACTCAAAAAATATAATTAATTATTAAATCGAATTATTGAGAACTAAAAATTATCCTAAACTAGCTGTCCCGGCAAACTTCGTACCGCCTATTTGAAAACGTTTGTATGGGAAAAAGAAAGGGCTGTTTTTAGGGTTTTCCCGGCAGTTATTCGAATTTTTCTTACCTTTTAAACCTTCGCTAGACCTCCACGAACATTTCAAGACCAAGATAAGATAAATCCGACTAGCCGTTCTCGAGTTTTAGCGAGACTGACGAACAGCAAATCATTTTTATATATATAGATAAATTTATCCTCGATAAACAATAAGGTTCAAACCTAGCCCCTATATCATAAACATTACAAATTGTAACATACAATTAATTGTAACCGGCTACAACTTTACAAGTTTCTGTTTAGTAAAATACGATTTAAATATTGGTAATGGTGAAAAATTTACAAAATTGTAAAATGGTTCCTACAATTCTACAAAATATTTCTCTTATGTCATAAAATTCGACAATATTGTCACATTTTTAGATATTTGTGAACTTGTAGGATTAATTCTCCCCATAAATAGAATTTGTTTATTTAAATTAAATTAGAAAAATTTATGTAGGTACACAATGTCAGTGCTCTTAAACGGTAAAGGAAAACCTCGTGAGGAAACCGGCATACCTACCCTAGAACCAAAAATTCGAAGGTGTGTGTCATACGTTAGTATTCCTATAAGCGACGATGTGCTTGCAACCTGTCACGTACGGAATATTAACTACTGTGCAAAATGTGGGCCTGTACCAAATGTCATGTTTGGACGTGCTGACTCTCATTAGATATCCTCAAAGATCTAAGTAACTAGAGATCTGAGGAGATATCTACCGAGCCCGGGGATTACACTCGTGTTTTTGTTTCAGCTGGTGCTCAAGCCGGAGAAGTGGTTTAGGTCTAGATACCTTGGCCAGCATTGGTAAATAACCGCTTAATTTTAGCCAACGACCACAAATGACCAATCAAAAATTGATAAACTGACCCTGAATCGTTACTAACCAATCAAAAATGGATATACGGACTCTGAAGCGTTACATCTAGCCAATCGAAAATGGATATACGGACCCTGAATCGCTACATGTATCCAATCAAAATGGATATAACGACCCTGAAAATGTCGTTTCAGGGTCGATGTATCCATTTTTCCAAGAATTTTCCTTGAATAATTATTAATAAATGAATTATATCTATTTGTGAATTTTATTGACTAATAATCCTACATTTTCATATATGGTAGAGCAGTGGTGGTGTAGTGATATGGGCATGTTATGAGGAGAGATTATGAATGTCATGTGACGAGGAGAGTGTTAGGTATGAATGTGGATGGATACAGGGGGAGAGGTAGGACGAAGAAAAGATGGATGGACTGTGTGAAAGATGACATGGGTAAGAAAGGTGTGAGTACTGAGATGACGGATGATAGAGGGAGATGGAAGATCACATGTTGTGCCGACCACATAACGTGGGAAAAGGACAGGAAGATGATGATGAGTGGTGGTTTAGTGGTAGCATTTTGCCTCACGATCCGAAAGTCATGAGTTCAGACCTGGTCGTGCACCAATGAGTTTTTCTATTCGAAAAAAATATGTGCGCAATGCCAGTGCTCTTTAATGGTGAAGGAAAACATCGTGAAGAAACTGGCTCACCCTAGACCCAAAAATTCGAAGGTGCGTGTTATGATAGTATTCTTATAAGCGGCGATGGGCTTGCAAACTGTCACGTACGGAATACTAACCACTGCAAAATGTGGGCATGTGCTAAAGTTAGCTAGTGTTTGGACGTGCCTCTGGCAGCCCTCTATAGATATTCGCAAAGATCTAAGTTACTAGAGATCTGAGGAGATGTCTACCGAGCCCGGGGATTACAGTCGTGTGAGTGTTTGTTTGATAAGGAAAGACTTAGGTAAGTCAAAGGTGCGTCTGTCGTTTCAAGACGAAAAAAAAAAGCAAAAAATGTTTTGTTACTATAAGAATTGCGTAATCGCAGCACAGGTTTGAACCCACGACCTTCAGATCGTGAAGCAGGGGTGCGACCATCACACCACGATGCTCCAACCCCTAACACGTGTCAAAATTCAAAGTTAATTTGATAAACACCCTTTTTCACACACTCACCCTCCATAATTATATTGTTATCTAATAATATCATTATTATTAACACGAAACCGCAATCACTATAATAAGGAATTATTATAATATATTTGGGAAAATATTATGACATTCTCAATATCTTACACCAATAATAAATTAAGAAGATTTTTTGCTTCAAATATTATGTAATTAAAAGATACGTAAAAGAAATTAATTTAATATTAACAAGGAGATTGTAATTATGGGAAGGACATAGGCTATCGTGAAAATTTTAATACATAATGATAAATAAATTTTGTTTTTCCTCACTTTTCTTTTTGAAAATTTTAATACATAATGATAAATAAATTTTGTTTTTCCTCACTTTTCTTTTTGAAAATTTTAATACATAATTATAAATAAATTTTGTTTTTCCTCACTTTTCTTTTTGAAAATTTTAATACATAATTATAAATAAATTTTGTTTTATCTCATTTTTCTTTTTCCCACGCTAAAAACTAAGCTTTTAACAGGAAAACAGATTGAAGGGGACAATGGCACGTCAAATTTTGACTTCCCGTTGTCCCCGACCCCGAATCCACGTTTCGGGGACAACGGGAAAGATTTTTTTTCACGTCCCGCTGTCCCCGAATAGGGGACAGCGGGAATACACGTATATTTTGTCTAAAAAACTTAATTCGGACAAAGTTCGAACAACAGTTACCTATCTATATTATAGGCTTATACTTATTATTATTATCTATACTAATATCATAAAGAGGAAAGTTTTGTATTTTTGTTTGTAACAAAAACTCAAAAACTACTGTACCGATTTCAAGAATTCTTTTACCATTAGAATGCTACTTATTCCTGAGTAACATAGGCTATATTTTATGTAGGTACGCCGCGAGCGGAAGCTGGTAATAAAATAAAATAAAATAAAAATAGCCTTTATTTCCCTAATAATAATTAAGGTAATATTTAAATAGCATGCAAATTATAACAATTTTTTATCATATTATTTCATTTTTGGATTCCAATGTATATATTTATCATTTAATTCCACATCATTCATTAGTTCCATTTTCATTCATTAAATTTTCAGTGTATTTCTTCAATGTACCTATATATATTTATCTATTTATTTCATCTTGAGTTCCTTTATTTTTTCATTCAGTTTATATATTAAATTATTATTCATTAGCATTACTTACTAAATTGTATATGTAATTATTTTTTGCTGGTAATATAATATTATAAAGAGGAAATTTTTTATTGTTAGTTTGTTGGTTTGCATTGGCTCCGAAACTACTGAACCGAATTTAAAAATTCTTTCACCAATGTGTAGAATGAACTTTCAGGATGAACATTATCAGGCTATTATGTAGGTAGGTAGGTACTTCGCGGGCGACGCCGTGGGCGGAAGCTAGTAAGTTATGAGTTAAGAGTAGGTAAGTAATAGCTGGGGTGGTAGTAAAGGTATTTAAAAAAAAATCAAAATAATGCTCAGAAATATTATTTATTTATAAGAAAACCGTTTAGTATAACTTAAAAAAAACTCAAGAAAAGTAATTTCTATAAAAAAAACATTTTATATGTATTTTTTTGTAAAAACGAAATATCAGATTTTATGACAAATTTTTTCAAATTCTGATTTTTTTCGAAAATTTTGAAGGTTAGTTACTAGGTTTTATGGGGTCTAGCTAGATTCAAGAGTCGGTAGCGTTTGAATGAGTGTGGGTTCGATTATCCAAAGAGCATTCCTAGGACTTCCTTAGATTTTTCCTTTATCTCCAATAGTTTAGATCCTAAGTCTGAAAATACAAAAAAATATATATAATTTTTAACAACTTATCATATCTATGTATATCGTAAACATACTAATCTTAGGTACCTACTAATATTATAAACGTGAATGTTTGTGTGGATGTATGTTTGTTACTCTTTCACTTTTACTGAACGGATCTGGATGAAATTTGGGACAGAGATAGATGTCAGGAATAGCACATAGGCTACTTGTTATTCCGGAAAAATGTACGGTTCCCGTAGAAACCGGCATACCCTAGAACCAAAAATTACAAAGTGTCATGGATGGGCTTGCAACCTGTCACGTACGGAATACTAACTATTGTACAAAGTGTGCCTCTGACTACCCTCTTTAGGTATCTTCAAATATCTAAGTAACTAGAGATCTGAGGAGATAGTCTACCGAGCCTGGGGATTACAGTCGTGATCATATATTTAAAACCTACCGTTGCCGCCATTTTCTTTATCATTATCGTCGCCATCTTGTTCTTCGTTCTCTCTTTTGTATACTTTTATCTCTTTCTCATGGGTGCTTGTGGCAGAAGAATCTTTGGAGTCTTGGGTATAATTCGACGCATGATTCGAAGACGCCATATTAACTTTATTACCATCTTTGGTGAGATCTAAACGAATAAAATATAACCTACTTAAGTTACTTTTCACACAACGCCATCTAGCCCCAAACTAAGCAAAGCTTGTACTATGAGAACCAGATAGCTGATAGATTAATTATACACCGTGAAATTTTAATGTTTTTTTTCCCGCGGCAGAACAACTTGCCGTAAGGAGTACTTTCGAAACATAAGTAGAGTAAAAGTAAAAAAATAAAGATGTTTTTGTTTAAAATAATTTAAAAATATTCATCAACACGAGAACGTGAGGAACGATAGTAACATTAGACGTAACTTGTAGGTACTATTCGAATCGCACGCGCCGCCGGCCGCCTTCGCGTAGGTATCGGGATGAATTACTATTGGTTCGTGGTCGCTTTCGAAGTAAATTTTCAATTTTTTTTTTTGTTTCTTATATTTAATTTGTTTATACAACGATTGTATTACCAAGACCAAACCATTTCGCTGCGGGAAAACAACCATTAAAATTTCACGGTGTATACGTTTTTTTGTAAATACATACAATACATAGAATACATAATAACACCCAGACACAGAACAAACATCTGCGTTCATCACACAAATGTCAGTCCTGGGGGATCGAACCCATAACCTGCAGCGCAGAAGGCAGAGCTACTGCCAACTGAGCTGTGAAACCAAAATAAATTTGAACTCAAAATAAATTTATTTTGCAACATTATTGTAACTTTAGCCCAAACGGCTGGACAGATTTTGACAAATAAGGTGTCGTTGAATTCGTCTTCATCACCAGTGTGACATAGGGCTATACAAAATGTCAAAAAATTCAATATGGCGGATGTAAAAAGCTATATTCAATTACTTTCAGTTGGTTTTTAAAATTTTTACAATCCTGCAAATATTATACCTAAACGCGAATGTTTGTAAGAATGTATGGATGTATGTTTGTTACTCTTCCACGCTCTTATTCCGGTAAAATGTACGGTTCCCGTGGGATAGATTTGTTTTTGTGTATTTATTTATTTTTATTTATTGATTTATTTATTTTCGATATGTACTTTGTGATTGATTATGTACAATATGTGTAAGCAGGGGGTGAGTACTGAGATGACGGATGATAGGGGAGAGTGGAGGAAGAGAACCTGTTGTGCCGTCCGCACCGGTGGGATAATGGCAGGAAGATGATATATACTTTTAAACTTACGCGATCTGAACACATTATTATTAGTATTAATTAACCTGTCGAAACATCGGGAAAATAAATAGGTAATTAGAACGCGATAAATACAGCAAGATGATGATGATCTTGATACGCGGTCAGTGGCGGATTTGCCAGTAGGCTGAGTAGGCTGGAGCCTAAGGCGGCAAATTTGGCTCAAAACTTTAGTTTGCCTTACATAAATAAAAAATAAAAATTATAATATATACGAAGAAAATCAGTCTCAAAATTGAACAAAATTAAAATCTTTCAGGAATAAACAGTAGGTAGGTATACCAAAACTCAACATCAGTCTGTACATTAAATATTACTAAACGCTAAAAAATTGAATAGCCTACTGGCGGCAAATGTTTAAATCCGCCACTGTACGCGGTAGAGTGTCAAGCCAAGTTCAAGCGAACAACGGCGAGCGCGCCGTTTGTAATATTACACGTAGCATTTGGAGCAATTTTCACCCCCTCGTAACTCAAAAAAAAAACTTGAGAGGTGTCAAGGGACACCCTTCCATCCGGGTGTCCTTGTCGAAGTTCTTTTCCTTGCTTTCTATTAGAGAGAGAGAGAGAGACAGAGAAACACGCGCACGCCGCACGGCTTACAACTATATCAAAAAGTGTCGTTACAACTTCTCGTGAGATTTTTTTCCGTCTAGCCCCCTTTCAGAACACGCGATAAGGAACTTCGTTCAAACTATAGAAGTTTCTATACCTTTTGTCTGCTCCCAGGTGCTTCCGTCTTCATGTATGGATACGTCACGAGTCTCAGAGGTCCCTCGTTCTTTGGATTTCGACAACAATCCCCCCGGTCCCAACAGAGTCAACCCTTTATTATCATATTCTTCTTTATTTTCTACCATTTGATAGGATTTATTGTATTCGCTACCGAACTCTTCTACATGACCTGCAGTGGCATTACGGTCTGGAATATAAAATATTAGCTCATTGCGGAGTTATTGTTTTTAAATATAAATAATATAATATAATAATAATATAATATAATAATGCTGGACAATCCACACAGCATCATCTAGCCCCAAAGTAAGCTACTCAAAGCTTATGATTTTATCTATACTTCTATACTAATATACAGGGTTATAGGTATCTAATCAATAACCTTGAAAAGGCGACTTGGGTAAATCAAGACTAACAACTTTTGTTCTACAATTTTTTCCAAAACAATGATTTTTTTTCCCATACAAAAAAATAAATAGGCAAATTTCCAGTTCTAAGCTCGGCCCTAATCGCTGTGTGTGTAGCACACTCGGCCGAGCGATTGCGTAAGTCGTAGCACTCAAAGTGACTCAGCTGACTGCGCATACGTCAGAATCGAATATAAAATAGGTAGGTATTTACGAGACATAGAGCTAACAATTGATAGAAATTCTCACAAAAACTAAAAAAAGTTAAAACTTGAGATGTATTACGTTTTGGCAAAAGTCATAGAACAAAAGTTGTTAGTCTTGATTTACCCAAGTCGCCTTTAAGAGGTTATTGATTAGATACCTATAACCCTGTATAAAGACGAATGTTTTGTATTTTTGTTTGTAACGAATAAACTCAAAAGCTACTGGTCTGATTTCAAACATTCTTTCACTGTTAGAATGCTACGTTATCCCTGAGTAACTAACATAGGCTATATTTTATGTAGGTACCTCGCGAGCAAAACCGCGCGAGGAAGCTAGTAATATTATAAACAGGTAAAGTCTATTTTTATAAGCGGCGATGCGCTTGCAACCTGTGCAAAATGTCGTCATGTGCCAAATATAATGTTTGGACGTGCCTCCGACTCTTTAGATAGGTATCCTCAAAGATCTAGGTAACTAGAGATTTGAGGAGATATCTACCGAGCCCGGGGATTACATCCTGTTTGTACCTACCTTTTATTATTGCACTGGACCGCCCACTCTCCTGTTCACTTGCAGTCTTAGACTCAACCTCCTTTTTGTTATTAAAGAGGTTTAAGCCCCCTTTGGACAAAGTGAATCCTGTGTCTTGCGATTTTTGGTTCGTTTCGCGTAATTCTCTTATTTTTTCAGTATTATTTTGTTCTCGGGTGAGCTCAGATGAGTTGTCGTCGCGTTCTGGGAAGAGATTAGCAAACTTCTTGAAATAGAAAAATACTTCTAAATATATACAACTCAAAGGTGACTGACTGACATAGTGATCTATCAACGCACAGCCCAAACCACTGGACGGATCGGGCTGAAATATGGCATGCAGGTAGATGTTATGACGTAGGCATCCGCTAAGAAAGAATTTTGATTAATTCTACCCCCAAGGGGATAAAATAGGGGATGAAAGTTTGTATGAAAAGTCGCGATAATCGACATTCACGCGGGCGAAGCTGCGGGCATCAGCTCATTATTCAGTAAAATCACAAGGATCACTTTGAAACGTCTCACATGCCGTGAATCTATGTGACAATTCCAACCTAACACAAGTAGGTACGAGAAGAACAGGCAAGAAACTCGTGTCGGTCTAGCTACGAGTACCTAGTATCACTATCAATGTACATTTTATAAAACAAAGTCCTTCGCCTTGATTAATAATAATAATAAATAATAAATAATGCTGGACAATCCACACAGCATCATCTAGCCCCAAAGTAAGCTATCCAAAGCTTGTGTTATGGGTACTAGATAACTGTTATATTTAATACATTATATAAATGAATGTCATGTGACGAGGAGAGTGTTAGATATGAATGTGGATGGATACAGGGGTAGAGGAGACGAAGAAAAGATGGATGGACTGTGTGAAAGATGACATGGGTAAGAAAGGAGTGAGTACTGAAATGACGAATGATAGAGGGAAATGGAAGAAGATCACATCTTGTGCCGACCCCACATAACGTGGGAAAAGGGCAGGAAGATGATGATGATGATGATGATATACATAGATATATATTTTTTTATTATACATAGAAAACACCCAAACCAACGGAACAAATTTCTGCAGACCGTACACAAATTTGTTCCGCGGCGGGAATCGAACCCGCAACCTCTTGTGTCGCAGGGAGACTCTCGCCCGCTGCGCCACGGAAGTCGTCGATTAGTTCTTACTATAATGTTCATTGGTCGTGCCATTGTGTTGCTCATCATGATCGAGTTCCTCGGTGTAGCTTTCATGGTGTCTCACGAGCGCCAGTCCATCTTTTGACAGCCCTATATTAAACTTAGTAGACCCATTTTTGTCAATAGTAGGGACCCTAAAAGACAAGGATAATCCTGAAACAACAATTTTCGATATACATCATGTAACATTTAGAACGGTCAGTAGGTCTACCATGAGTTTTC
Source organism: Cosmorhoe ocellata (assembly GCA_963675405.1). NCBI lineage: Eukaryota > Metazoa > Arthropoda > Insecta > Lepidoptera > Geometridae > Cosmorhoe > Cosmorhoe ocellata. Next base: position 4,680,169 of record OY776273.1, read on the forward strand.
ACAATCTACACTCGCTAGCGACTGTAGTAAAAAAATGTATGAAATCTTGTACAGCGCTTCTAGCGGATAGTTGGGTACCTACTAAAACGTCACGTAGTTAACTATCCTACATCACAGTACTACAGCGACTGTAGTTTGCGCTTCATTCATTTGCTTAGAATTTGGTACCATGAGTAACAATTTTGACAGATCAGAATGTCATAGTAACGTACTATTACTACTGTAGTGACTTCAGCCGATCTAAATGTGACAACTCATGGTAGACGTACCTACAGAATGAGAAAGTCTGAAACTATCCTACTTAAATTATAAACGCGAAAGTTTGTGAGAATGTAATATGTTTGTTACTCTTTCACGCTAAAACGGATGAACGGATCTGAATGAAATTTGGCACAGATTTAGATTATGATCTGGAATAACATATAGGCTATATTTTATCCCGGAAAATGTAAGGTTCCCGCGGGATAAATTTGTTTTTGTTTTTCAAGATATCACGCGGGCGAAGCCGCGGGCGGAAGCTAGTAAGACATACGAAGATCTGTTATTAGGAGCCATGTCATCTATTTTAGTGACAAGGAAAACTGCATTAATACCTACATTAAAAAACTCGTACTCAGATCGGGCATCGAACCCGGTTTTTTTGAAAATAAAACTTCTTAAGTATGAAACATAAGTCTAAAATCAATAAAATGCATGTCAGGTAAAAATATAACTTTTGGTGTAGATATCTAATATTATTATATAGCTGAAGAGTTTGGTTGAACGCGCAAATCTTAAGAACTACTGGTTTGAATTGAAATAGGATTGTGGTGGTGTATAGTCCATTTATCGAGGAAGGCTATAGGCTATTTATCATCACGCTACGACCGATAGGAGCGGAGCAACAATGAAAAATGTTGCAAATACGAGAAAATATATATAGCGAAGACAAAGTTGTGCGAGAGTAGATAGTATTAAGATAAAACTTACCCAAAGCGCATTGTGATCCCACCAAAGCCTGAAATATAAATTTACAGATACATTTTTCGAATCGAAAAATTCATTGGTACACGACCAGACTTGAACCCAGGACCTTCTGATCGTGAGGCAGGGGTGCTACCACTACACCACCAGCGCTCTTTCTTTATAATCCTACTAATATTATAAACGCGAAAGTTTGTAAGAATGTATGGATGTAGGTACTTAGGTACCTATGTTGGTTACTCTTTCACGCTGAAACGGCTCAACGGATCTGGATAAAACTTGGCACAGATATAGATTATAGTCTGGAATAGCACATAGGCTACTTTTTACCCCGGAAAATGTACGGTTCCCGTGGGATAGATTTGTTTTTGTTTTCCAAAGTACCACGCGGGCGAAGCCGTGAGCGGAAGCTAGATAAATATAAATGTATAGCAAGGAATAGATAATTACCAAAAACAACACAGCAACGTTCATCTTTCAAAACGACACCAATTATTATGAAATTACCACTTCCTATATTGTTGATATTAAGTATTATTAAATTATAATTAAGTATTACATTTGTTAAAATACCTAGCTGTCTCGCACGCGAGTCCGTTCGCGTTTATAAAAAGAAAATATCTTCATATATATACCTACATAAGTACGTATCTACCTATATAGGTATATTAAACTGTTCGAATAAAACGAAATTTTGGTTCTAGGGTATGCCGGTTTCCTCACGATGTTTTCCTTCACCGTTTAAGAGCACTGGCATTGCGCACTTAAATTTTTCGAATAGAAAAAAATATTGGACCAGGTTTTAAACCACGACCTTCGGATCGTAAGGCTGGGGTGCTACCACTACACCACCAGCGCTCATAGTCGTGATATCAAGGTAATAATTATGCCTAATATAAAAAAAATACAAACTAACAAACAAACTATATATCTATACTTACCTCTTTTGTTATTATCATACTTTTATTTCGACGTACCTACTGTCTGTTAATTTTCAAACAGCTGAACAAATATTACGTAAATTAAATTAATTAAATCGCGAATAATAATGTGAATATACCTTATTTTTTAAGTCATAAGATAATTGCTATGATGGAGGCCTAGGCGCGGCCTAGTTGGCCTCTGAGTTACTCGAACTTAGGTAGGTATGTAGGTCATCTGCTTACTAACCCTATCAAGAAAAACAACAAAAAATGATCACGACTATAATACCCAGGCTCGGTAGATATCTCCTCAGACCTCTAGTTACTTAGATCTTTGAGGATATCTAAGATAGTAAGAGGATAGTAAGAGGCACGTCCGAACATAATTATAAATATGTAAATCTTTATATCCATAACTAAATCACAACTAAATCTTTTTATCCATAAATATATTTATAGAGCGCTGGTTGTGTAGCGGTAGCACCCCTGCCTCACGATCCGATGGTCGTGGGTTCAAACCTGGTCGTGCACCAATGAGTTTTTCCATTCGTAAAATTTATGTGCCCAATACCAGTGCTCTGAAACGGTGAAGGAAAACATCGCGAGGAAACCGGCATACCCTAGAACCAAAAATTCGAAGGTGTGTGTCATAGCTTAGTATTCTTATAAGCGGCGATGGGCTTGCAACCTGTCACGTACGGAATACTAACTACTGTGCAAAATGTGGGCATGTACCAAATGTCATGTTTGGACGTGCCTCTGACTACCCTCTTTAGATATCCTCAAAGATCTAAGTAACTAAAGATCTGAGGAAGAAATCTACCGAGCCCGGGGATTACAGTCGTGATCATATATATATATATATATATACATATATATTAATCTTTTTATCCATAAATATATTTAGTACCTGGGTGAACCGAGCCTAGCTCCGTTTTTTTTTGTAAACGACGTTTTCTAAAAATGAAACCTAGCTAGATCGATTTATCGCCATCGAACCCCCTGCATACTAAATTTCATAAAAATCGTTGGAGCCATTTCCGAGATTCAGATTAATAAAATAAAGGTATAAGATATAATCCAATACTAAAAAAAAAAAAAAAAATATGATCACGACAGTAATCCTCGGGCTCGGTAGATATCTTCCTCAGATCTCTAGTTACTTAGATCTTTGAGGATATCTAAAGAGTCAGAGGCACGTCCAAACATGACATTTGGTACATGCCCACATTTTTGCACAGTAGTTAGTATTCCATACGTGACAGGTTGCAAGCCCATCGCCGCTTATAAGAATACTAACCTATGACACACACCTTCGAATTTTTGGTTCTAGGGTGTGCCCGGTTTCCTCACGATGTTTTCCTTCACCGTTTAAGAGCACTGGCATTGCGCACATAAATTTTTCGAATGGAAAAACTCATTGGTGCACGACCAGGTTTGAACCCACGACCATCGGATCGTGAGGCAGGGGTGCTACCACTACACCACCAGCGCTCTTATTAATAAAATCCATTACTAAACCATAAATAAATGCTTATATCCATACCAAAAAAATTCACATATTTAAAATACTTACCATTATTTTACTTTTTAAACTTTTTGTATGGAATTATGGGAAACTCCACTTCCGCAGAATCAAGTATTGAATGCAAATAACTCGGCTGAAAAACGAAAAATACAGTAAGAGCTAGAATCACATCTACATATGTTTTTGCCCACCATCTTCGCATATTGCAAGTTACCACTACAAAAATATACAAAAATCTTTATTAGGAACAAAAAAACAATGTAGAATAAGTACAATTGTGGGCTGACTACTACAAAAGTTAAAAAACCTATGTAGCAGAGTTGGCCCCCCTCCGCCCCCCTCCGCTAGCATAACAAATGTTATACTTTATACTTTATTTATACTTTATTGTACACAATTACAAAAAATGTATTACAAAAGGAGGGCTTAATGCCTAGGGGCATTTTCTACCAGCCAACCCATTCGGTTTAAAACCAGGTCGGCGCACAATTACAAATGTAAAACTAAAAACTAAGTAGGTAGTAACTTAATTAAATATTCCACAAATAAACAATAAAATATTATAATAGAGACAATTTCATGCTATAAATGTTCTATCTAAGGATATTAGAAGACAAAAATAACTAATCTAATAATGTATTTTACAAGGTTAACCATGTGTGAAGGTGTAGGTATGTATGTATGTATGTATAAATAAATAAATAAATAATAAATAATGCTGGACAGTCCACACAGCATCATCTAGCCCCAAAGTAAGCTAGGTACTCAAAGCTTGTGCTATGGGTACCTAGATAACTGATATATTTAATACATTATTATACATAGATAGATATTTTTTTTCTGATTTTATTATACATAGAAAACACCCAGACCAACGGAACAAATTTCTGCAGATCGTACACAAATTTGTTCCGAGGCGGGAATCGAACCCGCAACCTCTTACGTCGCAGGCGGACTCTCGCCCGCTGCGCCACTGATGTGTATGTATGTATGTATGTATGTATGTATTAATGTATGTATTAATAATTGTAGTATCTATCTATGTATATAATGTATTACATATATCAGTTATCTAGTACCTACCCATAAAACAAGCTTTGAGTAGCTTACTTTGGGGCTAGATAATGCTGTGTGGATTGTCCAGCATTATTATCTTATTATTTATTATCTTATATTATTAATGTATGTTGAAACGTTCTCTTTCGCAGTCGATTAAAGAGGTACACACCGAAATGAACCAATAAGAGTTCTTCATATATCGCATTTTGCTGATCATATCCATCTCGGACTCCGGAGCGATGGCGTGAAGATGCAGGTGTTTGACACTCCGGAACGGAGGCCAGTGGTAGCCGAACCTCGCGTCATCACAAGACAGATTGTTCTTAACCACCATTTCTTTCGCAACTTTCAGCATCTTTGAGACTGAAAGAAGTCAAAAACTCAAGGTGCGTACGGATAGCGCGTACACTGGTACGCGTAGTCAGTTTACGCGTGTCCGGAACGCCATGTCCATACGTGTAGTACCTACGCGTACACTCTTGGGGGACGCGTACCGCGCGAGTTATAGCAGCGCGAGACGCCGTCGGTCGGTTTTTGGTCGCGCGTCAAAGAGACCGCACACGACCGTGTACGCTATATTTCCGTAAGCTGTGTACGGATAGTGCGTTCCTGTGTTACGCGTGGTTGGGAAACACTGTCCACGCATACTGATACGCGTACAGCTCCTGTACGGTAAGCAGTGTACGCGCTATCCGTACGCACCTCTATAAGTTTAATTCATTCGACAGGCCTGGCCTCAGCTTAGTTGGTAGGTTTACCTTCTGCGCTGTAGGTTGTGGGTTCGATCCCCCAGGACTGACATTTGTGTGATGAACGCAGATGTTTGTTCTGAGTCTAGATTTATCTAATGGTTTGGTCGTTGCCGGCATCAATACTTGTTGGGTTGGAATGGTGGAATAGCGACAGAACAGCAATTGGTGGAAACAAATATTGTTCACCGATTGTCCGACAGAGGGAGACATAGTGTTCGGTTGCTGTTGCCTGTTATCTAATACAAAATTGACGGTTGACAGCGATAATTGCGAGATTTACGCCTGTTGCAAACCTGTCGCGAGTATCGTAATCAGCCTGCCGTTCTTCATTAGCCATAGTTTCTTCATTATTTTTTATGGCATCTGTCTCATAAAGACCAATTCTGTCAGTGTCAAGTGTTTTGTTTTCAACGTCAGTTGTCAAATCTATTTGTTCAGTATTCAACATTATTTCACGAAACGTCATGAAACGGACATCGGCAGAATTGTGACATAGACAAGAATTGAATTGAAAATTCTTAGAAAACTTTGTGATGGATTTATAAAGGAACTGTTTTGAGATAAATTTTGTCTATAAAGGTCAATGTCAAGTGTTTTAAACTGTCAACGTCAAGTCAGCCAAACTGCCAATTTCAAAATTCAAACAAAGATGTATTGTCTACGTACCTGGGCTGCGATTACGTAATTTTGATACTAACAAAACATTATTACTAACAGCTTCTAGTTACTAGCGGTGAACTGTATTATGGAAAGTTTTTTCCATAAAGTTATGCTTATTATATTTTTTGTTTATTGCTTTGAGTTTATTGTTTTTAAGTACCAGAATTACGTAATCACAGCACTGTTGCTGATAGACATTCATTGTAATTGATTATTATACGTATAGTTGGCTCAACGAATCTAGGCATCCGTGAAGTTAGCCGCAAGAGCTGCGCATTATCGTTTTTCAGGAGCCATTGGAGTTATGAGGGGGGGGGGGGAAGGAACTCTACATGCGCAAACTGGCACCTGTGGCCAACTTCACGAATGCCTAGATCCGTTGGATGACCGGTACGTCTACCACGAGTTGTCATATTTAGATCGGCTGACGTTACTACAGTATTTTATTTTATTTATTTATTAGGCAACGCCAACAGCACACACAACAAAACATTTAAAAAAAAAACAACATGAAAACAAATTATTCTATGAAATGTGTGCTACATTTATGCTACAGGCATGCACAACATTTACCATAATGTTTAAAGAAACAGACAACAGCTTCAAAAACTTAAAATTAATGAAGAAAATTTTATCAAACAGAATGCTAAATAAGGCAAGAAAAAAAACAGAATTAAGTCTAGATGGTTTGGTAAGCAATAGTGCGGGTAGCTAAATATATATAAGTATAATGTTATATACATACATAATTTATATTATTTTATATTATTATACAAATATTATGGATTAATCATGTTATCGAGACTTGTGCTCAAGTTTATAAAAATGTTCAAGCAATTTATTTCTAAAAATAGGTAACGAGTCACCAAACGGATCCAAATCGGGTATTTTATGCGAAATTAAACTATACTCATTACATATTCTAGTTAGGGGAGAGTTAAGACCGAGGTTAGTGCGTGAAAAAGGGGTACTGAAAATGTTAGCAATGGGCTTCCTGGGATAGTTGTGGGGAACTGTGAGAGGGATTCGACACATCAAACTACTGTATCCAGTTTGGCCTTTGACGATTTTGTGTAAGAAATTGAGGTCATGAAATGTGCGACGGTTTTTAAGTGATATCATATTAAAATAATTTAACCGTTCTGTGTAAGGAGTTCTGTGAAAGATTCCTGATGAGATGTATGCAAGATGTCTCGTAAAATTGCGTTGAATGTTTTCAAATCTTTGAGAGTGAACTGCGTAAAATGGATTCCAGACGACAGATGCAAATTCAAGATGACTGCGCACAAGCGCGTTATAAAGGGCAATTTTGGTTCTATGTTTAAAGTCTTTAGCATTACGTCTGATGAAACCAGTCATTTGAGCAGATTTTTTTATTACATGATCAAAATGAGCATTAAAATTTAAATTATTATCTATTATCACACCTAGGTCACGGATCTGGTGCACTGTTTCTAAATTAGAGCCAAACAATGTGTAAGTCGCAATACTTGGAGTACCTACGTTTTTTCGAAAAATGGATGTGGAAGCATTTATGAACAGAAAGTTCCATGAAATTATTAATACACCAGTTTTGAATAGCGACTAAATCACTCTGTAAGATATTAACATCTTCACTAGACTTAATCACTCTATATAACTTTAAATCATCAGCAAACATTAGTGAATTACTTTTAAGAGTGTGTGTTAAATCGTTAATAAATAAATTAAACAAAATTGGACCCAAATGCGAACCCTGAGGAACACCAGATTTTGTATAATAAGTATGAGATTCGTATCCATTCACAACTACAACTTGAGATCGCATGTGTAAGTATGATGCAAACCAGCTTAACATAGAGCCATGAACACCATTATATTCAAGTTTTTGCAACAGAAGAGAATGCTTGACTTTATCATAGGCAACTTTTTAAACTATCGCGACTTGGAAACATTTTAAATATATACTCTCGGGACTTAATCGCGTATTGTGAAACATTCTATTTACCTCGACGTTTCGATGATATTAGGTACAATCACCGTGGTCACGAGTAGACTGAGGGCCGGCGTCCGCTCGCATCTTCAACTGATGAGACTACCCTCAATCAGTCATCACAAACTACTAAGGTCGCGACACACCACACTAACAATGTCCGGCGATATGTTAGACGATTTTTTACGAAGCGAACACATTTTGATGACTGGATCCCACGTTGAAGACAGTTTGTAACCATTTTCCCGGTTAAAATTTTTATGTTTCTTTATTTCAACCGCCTCACGCACAATTCGGCTATAATAATGGCGATCATTGGAAAGGACTAATGGTTTGTTGCGTATGTTTCACAATACGCGATTAAGTCCCGAGAGTATATATTTAAACATTTATCAAAGGCACTTTTAAAATCAGTGTATATCGCATCTACTTCACATCTATCAGTACCTAGGTAATAGTACGTTACTATGACATTTCGCACGCTTAATAATAAACCGGAGTAACTCAAAAACTCGGTATTTTGAGTTTTTATCATAAACAGCATTATCTCAACCCAATGCGTAGGATAGCTTTGACAGCCAAACCAAAACGAGCAATAGAAAGAAAATAAAAGGTCGGTCATCTCTTTTCCATTAAATGCGAAGCTCAAGTCGATTCTGTTAAAGTGCAATATTCAGTGTTGTGCCCTCAGTCATGGACTAAAATCGTATTTTGTGCGGGAATAAAACTAAATAAATCTGTACAGTATTAAAAACAAGTACTTATTTTGTATATAAATTAATCTTACAATGATACAGTCTGTTTTATTTCTCTTTTTGATTTAAATGATGGCATTATTTGCATCATCACTAAGATTTATTTCCTTTTATTATTAAAAACGAAATTGACTACTAGTAACTTTTTTATTTGTTTCCTTTCATTTTTAAAAGCTTTCATCCATTTGAGAAGTAGTACGATATAGTTCCGTTTTTTAGTAAATCTAGTTCTAGAATCAGGGGCAAAATTAAAATTTAATTCTTCTTACAATTAATTTGTTACTTTAATATTTTAAATTACTTCTATAGAAGGAGTAAAAAGCTTGTTATGCTGGTAAATGTACATGGAGGTAAGTTACCACCTGCATAAATATTAAGATTAGCTTTAATGAATTAGCTTTACTTTTTCCTTTAAATCTTTTTTTTACTTTTTTTTTTGAGTGAAAAAGACTTAGCGATGAAAGTTGTGAAGAGTATGTTAAGATGATTTGGGTATATACCTATAAAGGATGGATGAAAGGGAACCGACAAAACAGACGAAAAACAACGAATAAGGCGAGTGTGAATGGGACAGTTGGAACGGGTAGACCTCGGCGTCCGTACCTCGATAGAATCGGGGACGTTTTAGAGAAAGGCCAGGTCAAGAGTAACCTAAACCGATGCACATAATATCTGAATAATGAAATTATAATGAATGAAGCAAAAGAGGTATGTTAGGATCGTAGTAAGTGGAGATTTTTGGTTTTACAAACATGCAAATTATAGAATTGGAAGATGAGTTTATAGAGAATACTTCTGAATTAATTCTACAAATGAATTTAAGATCAAAACAAAGTGATTTTATAAGCCAAGCTAATAAAACTCTTCCTAATTATGCTGATGTGGCAGACTCTTGCTAAGTGCAGAAAAAAAATCGAATGCTGCTGCTAGACTAAGAAACCTTAATCCTTCAAGTTCAGATTCTTCTGACCATGAACTAGAGACAGAGTAAAAAAGACGCAAGAGAACTCAAGACATGAAGAATTGGTAACAAAGCGAAGCGTTTTAGAAATCTTCGTGAAGAAGTTTCACGTGCTAAGTTTAAGTAGGCACGTACTTCACGTACTTCGTGAAGAAGCGAACCACTCGTGTTGACTCCATTTTTTTTTGAGGTTGCGTGTGAGGATTGTGTGTGAGGCTGACAACCTCACACACAATCCTAAGTCGTAATCAAATAATCAATCATAAGGAATAATCTAATAAATCCTAACCAATAAGTGCTTTGCACGCTTTGCACTTTTTATATCGGGTAGGCGGGTGATGCAGGAGTCTGCATATAATAGTTTAACGGGAAAATACTAGATATTCATCACCTTAATCAATTAAATAAGAATTTGCTAGTGTTTTTAAAAGCATTTTGGACGACTGATAAAATGATACCTATTTAAATAATAAATTAAATAAATCACACCGGAATGACGGTTAATGACAAGCGTGGAAATCATGAGAATAAAAAAATGAGTACTAAATGATAAAAAAACACATTGAATCATCTTGAGACGAGATAATTATATAGACGAAGAAAACAATAATAAGGAACTTTATAACGGTGACTTGTAAGCAAAAACAGATAAAAAACAACAGATCCAACTACATAGCGTATTATAGTTTTATTAACTGTACCATATTTTTTTACGACATCATTATTGTAACAAAGGAATGTATTAAGAAATAAAAGGAAGAAGATGATCAAATATTATAGAAATGGAAATGAAGGTCCAAGAGGTTGATTCCGTACTACTAAGAATTTTTTTATAAATACATTATTTAAGAAAACAGAGATGTTGATCTTTATCTAGTGTATATTGATGCATTGTTTTTTGTAATATCATAAGCCAGTTCAGTACTACCTAATTATTTTTAGATATATGGTAGCGAAAGATGGGTATGACAGAAGCATCAAAGTGGAATAAATGCAGTAGAAATGAGAGCTTCGAGAAGTATGTGTGGTTTAACTTTGAATGATAGAGTGAAGAACAGTGTGGTATGAGAACGTTGTGGACTGAAAGAAGACGTAGTGATGAAAATTGAAAAAGGTATCTTAAGATAGTTTGAGTATGTAGAAAGAATGGATGAAAGGAGATTAACAAAACAGGTGCATAAAGAGAGTGTGAATGGAACATTTAGAAGGGAAAGACTTTGACGTACGTACCTCGATCAAATTGGGGAGGTTTTAGTCAAAAGTAAGATAAACCGACGAGCATGTATGAAGAATGTAATGAGATTGAATGAAGCAAAAGAGGTATGTCAGGATTGTAGCAAGTGGAGATCTTGCCTCTACCTGCTCCGTCGGGAAACAAGTGTGATTTTATGTATGTAATTAAATTACTTTTTAATCATGATTTACTGATAAAGTTCTTAAGAAAATGTTTCCAATTAAAATAGACCAAAGATTTTACTATTCTTTCTTTGTATTTAATTACATTATTCATTTATAATTTATAGTATTTCATTTTATTAGTAAACCATAATTCCAGTGTGATCTACACAGTTCAATGTAAAACTGAAATATTATGACATACAAGAATCTTTCCATTTATTCATTAATTATAAAAGGAAGTATATCGTAGTATTTTTAGAGATTAAAATATAATTTAAAAGAAAACAGCATTATTAATACATACAACTGTAAAGATTTTGAATAAAATTCCAGGTATTAATCGAAAAAAGAAGTAAGTCAGCAATATTTTTTTTAAAGCCTTGTTAATAAAAAACTGTTAATAATATTGATGATTTTCTATAGTGATATTAAAGATTTATCTATTGACCGTGCCATGGTTAATAAAATAATGAAATATCCACACAAATAAAATCAATAATCGTGATTGAATACAAATACTCCAAGTCACAAAACTTTAAACGCGATTTCCCAAAATTTTGGTTTTTTGAGTTACTCCGGTTTATTTTTAAGCGTGCGATTTGTCAAAACTGTTACTCATGGAACGTAGTTATTTTCTCTTTGACTCATGGTACCAAATTCTAAGCAAATGAATGAGCGCAAACGCTGTAGTACTGTGACGTAGGATAGTTAACTACGTGACTTTTTAGTACCCAACTATCCGCTAGAGGCGCTGTACAAGTTTTCATACATTTTTTTAACTACAGTCGCTAGCGAGTGTAGATTGTGAAAACTCATGGTAGACCTACTGTACCTACATGTTCTCTCCGCCAATCTTTAGATTATTAAACGTACCTAGCACTTTATCCTTTGGAGTTAAAGCTTTGATATCTTCAATATGGCGTTTCGGCACCGTGATGACGTGGAAACGACTAGCTGGTTTGAAGTCATAGAACACAGCGACATCCTCATCTTCATACAGCGTCTTTGTATTATCCAATTTATTAACGCTGTTACAATAAATGCACGCACACGGCGATTTTACATTGGATTTGGACAGCCAGGAGAATAAAAAGCTATAGAATGTGAACATTTTTATTAAATTTATACATTTTTAGTTACAAACACATCTTTTTTTTGACATAGCTGTCTCTTTTGAGATTAATTCTTTTTCTATTATGGCATCTGTCTCTTAGAGAACAATTTTGCCAGTGTCAAGTGTATTTATATAATAAGTATCGTCAACGTCATTGAGTCATTAAGTTGTCAATTTTGAGATCAATTTTGGCAGCGTCAAGTTTTTAATTGCATTGTCAATTGTACAAAAATATCTGAGAAAAATATCAATCAATTTTTTTTTATTCGCACATTTGAGCAGGCTAGAGTCATATGACCATACTGCTTATCATCAATCAACGTTTTTGTTTTGTTTGTCTGTAGTTTTTTTTTTAGGCGAAGGGCGAAGGCAAAGGCTGGTATTAATAAAAAGACGAACATAGATAATAAATAAATTTAATTAGGTAAAATGTACAATAATGGTAGTTTATTTACATATTTTTTTAAACTGTTCGAGTACATAACGTATTATTTTATTTATTTTAAATTAAATAGTAGTTTATTAGAATTCTTTTGGCTTTTATAAATATTGCCATATCCAAAAATATTTGATCACAGCATTGATTGCACGTACTCCGGCTGAAAAATAAATTTACATCACTATCCATCCAGTACATCCAAACTTGCGATTGAACTTGCGAAAAAAGTGATTGCTTAGCCAGGGCTTGGAACCGGTTAATAATTAATCAGAAAAAAACCAGTATTTCGAAAATAGCGTTCAGTGGGTCTACCATGAGTTTTCACAATATACACTCGCTAGCGACTGTAGTTAAAAAAATGTATGAAAACTTGTACAGCGCCTCTAGCAGATAGTTGGGTACTAAAACGTCGCGTAGTTAACTATCCTACGTCACAGTACTACAGCGACTGTAGTTTGCGGTCATTAATTTGCTTAGAATTTGGTGCCATGAGTAACAATTTTGACAGATGTCATAGTAACGTACTATTACTACTGTAGTGACGTCAGCCGATCTAAATGTGACAACTCATGGTAGACGTACGGAGCGCAACCTCTTTCAAAACCTTAACTCGAACTTAGATTAACCGGTTAAAGCGAGCTTCGTCTGTCCTCGTAAGAGCGGGCGCAGATCACTATTATGGAAGAGAACATTTCGTTCTAACCGGTTAATTGAGCGAAACCCTTTTGGATTTATCGTTCTTGACTAACCGTTTTAATAGAGGTTACAGTAGAACGTAACCGAAAAGAAAAAAAAAGGTATTTAGAGCGATACCGGTTTGAATTTTTTTCCTTTTCCAAGCCCTGTACCAAAGTGTAGTAGTGAATATTTTATATTATTATTATTATTTAGTGGAGATCGCCCGCGTGGTACGTTGAAAAACAAAAAAATCTATCCCGCGGGAAGCGTACATTTTTCCGTGATAAAAGTAGCCTATATGCTATTCCAGTCTATAATCTATATCTGTGCTAAATTTCATCCGGATCCGTTCAGCTGTTTCAGTGTGAAGAGTAACAAACATACATCCAGACATCCATACATTCTTAAAAACGTTCGCGTTTATAATATTAGTAGGATTACTTGGCCGTTCTCGTCCCTCTGCAGGAAATGGCCTCCCTGATATTCTTCCACTATTTGTGACTTAATGCATTAATATTTGACGAACTCTGTGGCGCAGCGGGCAAGAGTCCGCCTGCGACGCAAGAGGTTGCGGGTTCGATTCCCGCCTCGGAACAAATTTGTGTACGATCTGCGAAAATTTGTTCCGTTGCTCTGGGTGTTTTCTATGTATGATAAAAATATATCTATCTATGTATATAATGTATTAAATATATCAGTTATCTAGTACCCATAACACAAGCTTTGAGTAGCTTACTTTGGGGCTAGATGATGCTGTGTGGATTGTCCAGCATTATTTATTTATTTTATTTATTACTAGCTTCCGCCCGCGGCTTCGCCTACGTGATACCTTAAAAAACAAAAACATCGCTATCCCACGGGAACTGTAAATTTTTTCGGGATAAAATGTAGCCTATGTGTTATTGCAGACCATAATCTATATCTGTGCCAAATTTCATTCAGATTTGTTCAGCCGTTTTAGCGTGAAAGAGTAACAAACATACATCCATCCATCCATCCATACATTCTTACAAACTTTCGCGTTTATAATATTAGTAGGATATAGTAAAAAATGTAATGTACATACCGAAACAAACCAGTATGAATTCTTCATGAATACCATTTTACTGATCATTCCCATCTCGGACTCCGGAGCAATGGCGTGCAGATGCAAGTGCTTGACACTCCGGAACGGAGGCCAGTGGTAGCCGAACCTCGCGTCATCACACGACAGATTGTTCTTAACCACCATTTCTTTTGCTATAGTCAGCATCTTTGAGACTGAAATCAATTACCAAAATCAGGAAATTTAAAAAATAAAATAAATATGATCACATGTATATAGAGTGCTGGTGGTGTAGTGGTAGCACCCCTGCCTCACGGTCCGAAGGTCGTGAGTTCAAACCTGGTCGTGCTCCAATGAGTTTTTCTATTCAAAAGATTTATGTGCGCAATGCTAGTGCTCTTAAACGGTGAAGGAAAACATCGTGAGGAAACCGGCATACCTTAGAATCGAAAATTCGAAGGTGTTTCATAGGTTAGTAATCTAATAAGAGGCGATGGGCTTGCAAATCTGTCACGTACGGAATACTAACTACTGTGCAAAATGTGGGCATGTACCAAATGTCATGTTTGGACGTGCCTCTGACTACCCTCTTTAGGTATCTTCAAAAGATCTAAGTAACTAAAGATCTGAGGAGATATCTACCGAGCCCAGGGATTACAGTCGTAATCATAATAAGTCTAAGAGCACTGGTATTGCACACATAATTTTTTCGGCAAAACTAAAGCTAAAATACTTTTTTTTTGCCGAAACATTAAAATATAAAAGTGTTCCGATTTTTCTTATCAAGAAAACTTGTTGTACCGACCGACCCCACGCGTGGGATATGGGCAGGAGAATGATGATAACTTAGATCTTTTAAAGTAAAATAACTTACCAAGTTCTTTATCTATAGTAGTAATAGCTTTTACGTCTTCTATATGCCTTTTTGGTACTGTGAGTATATGAAACCGACTCGCAGGTTTGATATCCCGAAACACAACGACATCTGGGTCATCGTACAGTATTTCAGTGTTATCTAGTTTGTTTACAATATTGCAGAATATACACGGTGTTGTTTCAGCCACTGCAGTAGTCATTTTCAAAATATTTATGGATAAAATCAATGTTCTTGTTCGTAAATCGTAATTTGACTTTTCTTAGCACCACAGTATTTACCACACCAAACATTTTGTTAGTGTCAAAATAAATGGCTATGTCAGAGTCAGAAGATAAATGTGTCAAAAATGACATCTTCTTTTTCTTCCGCACAGATTAATTTTGCTAGTAGTTCAATTGATCGCAAAAGACAGTAGTACGTACAATAAATTATAGGAGTGCAATGAACAAGAACTATTACGTTATTCCTAGACCTTATCTTAGAATTTTTGAGTTACCTGAATAATTAGGTAGGTTTTAGGTTTTTAGGTTTATCCCTAGTAATTATTCCATAGGCAACGTCAAATAAATAAAATAATACTGAACTATTACGTAAGCGGTGTCATTAGACATCTCCCAACTATCTACATCAAAATTCACTTTACCCAGTAGATAGAATGTCTTTGCTTCACCCAGTTACATAACTGACTGTATTGTGGGGGAGGGATACGTGAATTTAGCTCGTTCTGTTCATTCATACGTAAACTTAACTTGTAAGAATGTAGTTGTTTGTATTGTATATAAATAACCTAAAAATGTCCGATTCCGAATTAGATTCCTCTGAGCTCGGAACTCAAACATACTGGAAGAATGCTTATGTAAAAGAAATAGCCAACTTTGAAGAACATGGTGACACAGGAGATGTTTGGTTCGGTGAAGACAGCGCAGATCGAGTCATCAGTTGGATCTGTGATTGTGGAGTGGATAAAAACTCCGCTGTGATCGATCTTGGTACGTTATTTCACTATAAACCACTTAGGGAAACCTAGCTAACGTTTCTCACGATGATTTCCTTCGCCGTCTATGTATTCAATTATTAAAATGAATACAATAAAAACACGAAACGGACAACCAAAAAAAGAGTACCTACCTACCTACCTAGTAATAACCAACCAGGATACAAAAAGTTGGTCGGGAAAAGGCCAATTTTTTTTTTTAATTGCCATCGATTATACTCACTGGTGACATCTTAGTGGGGATTGTGACAATAAACCAATAATTAATTGATAGACAGTTCACACAACGCCAACTAGTCACAAACTAACAACCTCAGTGGCGCAGCGGCCGAGAGTCCGCCTGCGACGCTAGAGGTTGCGGGTTCGATTCCCGCCGCGGAACAAATTTGTGTACGATCTGCAGAAATTTGTTGCGTTGGTCTGGGTGTTTTCTATTGTATAATAAAAAATATCTATCTATGTATATAATGTATTAAATATATCAGTTATCTAGTACCCATAGCACAAGCTTTGAGTAGCTTACTTTGGGGCTAGATGATGCTGTGTGGACTGTCCAGCATTATTTATTTATCTATCTTGTCATCCCAATGTTAAATACTCCTTTGTTATATTCCAGGATGTGGTAATGGCTACACCCTGACGGAGCTGGCTCGGAATGGTTTCAACAACCTACTCGGTATCGACTACTGCCAGGAGGCTATCACGCTAGCCGAGAAAGTCTCCAGAGAACAATTTCCTAACATAAAGTACCAGGTAACGAGCCATCCATAAATTACGTCACACGTAAAGGGGAGGGAGGGGTCGACGAAGTGTGACATTGTGTGACACGGGGTGGAAGGGGTCCTATATTATGTGACGTCACATTTCTAAATCTATTATAAACAAAACTGATTTCGGAACTGCTGTTTTCATTCAATAATTTCTAAATATAAATTTGCAAATTATGTGACATTACACTAGGGAGGGGGGGAGTCTCACAAATGTTACCAGCTGTGACAAGGAAGGGGGGAGGGACTAAAAATCATAAAATTCGTGTTACGTAATTTATGGATGACCCCTAATATAAAAGCTAGTTTTGAACAAAACAACTTATTTAATATACTTTTCTTATTTCTTAAAATTAGATTTTCCAACAGCTAATGGTATTGCTATTCACATGACTATTATGCTCTTTGATAATTATCCTAATATTATTATTATCATAATTTAAGAGCACTGGTAGTGTAGTGGTAGCTCCTAGCCTCACGATCTGAAGGTCTTGGGTTTGAACCTGGTTGTGCACCAATGAGTTTTTCTATTTCTAAAATTTTTGTGCGCAATGCCAGTGCTCTTAAACAGTGAGGGAAAACATCGTGAGGGAACCGGCATACTCTAGAAGCAAAGTTTGTGTGTGTCATGGATTAGTATTCATGTGGGTTAGATTTGTTTTTGTTTTTCAAGGTACCACGCGGGCGAAGACGTGGGCGGAAGCTGGTTTCACATAATTCAATTTTCTGTCAATACTGAGGTACATTGAAGTTTTTAGTTTGTAATACATTTTTGTTATATTTCAGGTGTTTGATATAACAAAGGATAATGTAGAACAATTGGGCAAGTTTAGAATAGTGCATGATAAAGGCACGTATGATGCGATCAGTCTTAACCCAGAGGATCCTAAAAGTCACCGAGAGAGTTATATTCACCAGGTGACAGCATTACTACACTCAGATGGTAAGTTAATTCAGTAGGTCTACCATGAGTTGTCACAATCTACACTCGCTAGCGACTGTAGGTAGTTAAAAAAATGTATGAAAACTTGTACAGCGCCTCTAGCAGATAGTTGGGTACTAAAACGTCACGTAGTTAACTATCCTACGTCACAGTACTACAGCGACTGTAGTTTGCGCTTCATTAATTTGCTTACAATTTAGTACCATGAGTAACAATTTTGACAGATGTCATAGTAACGTACTATTACTACTGTAGTGACGTCAGCCGATCTAAATGTAGTGTAAAAACAACTCATGGTAGACGTACAGATCTCTAGTTACTTAGATCTTTGAGGATATTTAGAGTCAGAGGCACGTTCATACATGACATTTGGTACAGGCCGACATTTTGCACAGTAGTTAGTATTCCGTACGTGACAGGCTGCAAGCCCATCGCCGCTTATAAGAATACTAACCTATGACACACATATTCGAATTTTTGGTTCTAGGGTATGCCGGTTTCCTCACGATGTTTTCCTTCACCGTTTAAGAACACTGGCATTGTGCACATAATTTTTTCGAATGGAAAAACTCATTGGTGCACGACCAGGTTTGAACCAACGACCTTAGCATCGTGAGGCAGGAGTGCTACCACTACACCACCAGCGCTCTTTACTAATTATATGTTATACTTAAAACTTTTTTTACCTCCGACCTAAATACGACCGGGTATTTTAAGTTTGTCGTGTCTGTCTGTCTGTGTGTTTGTCTGTGGCATCATAACTCCCGAACGCATGAACCGATTTTGATTTTGTTTTCTTTGTTTGAAAGGTGAATTAGTTGGAGTGTTCTTAGCTATGTTTGATGGAAATCGGTCCAAGATGGCCGCCACAAAATGGCGGACAAAACTTGTGTCAGTGGTTTTTTTAATTTAATTTAACTTGTTACAGGTTTGTTTGTAATAACGTCTTGCAACTGGACAGAGGATGAACTAATAAAGCAATTTTCTGAAAAAATGAAGCTGAAATGTGTGATACCGACGCCACAGTTCAAATTTGGCGGGAAAACTGGCAGTGTTGTGTCTTCTGTTGTGTTTGTTATTAACTAATGATCGATCTAATAATATTTTTAACCAACTAAAATAAAGTACTACTGTGCAAAATGTGGTACCAAATGTCATATTTGGACTTGCCTCTGACTACCCTCTTTAGATATCCTCAAAGATCTAAGTTCTTATCTAAAAAAAGATCTGAGGAGATATCTAGCGAGTCCGGGGATTACAGTCGTGATCATATTTTTATATTTTATTTAAAATAAAGTACATAAGAATAAATAAATAAATATTGGTGGATATTTCACACAACGCCATCTAGTCCCAAACTAAGCAAAGCTTGTTTTAGGGGAACCAGATGATTGATAGATAAAATACTTTTTTTTGTAAATACATACATAGAATAGATAATGACACCCAGACACAGAATAAAATATCTGTGTTCATCACACAAATGTTAGTCTTGAGTGGGGATCGAACCCACAACCTCAGAATACAGAAAGAACCAGAAGCCGCGTTCGACTGTAATCGCAAACCGCACGCTGTGTCCAAAAACCAAACAAGCGTCCCGCACCCACCGCACTTCCCACCCGCGTAATGTTGCTAGCTAGACATCGCTTACTCGTTTTTTTGGGTAAGCGTTGAGAGTATTGAAGGTAAGATAATAAATCGACATTGTCCTTTCTTATAAATGTATTCATATTTTATATCTATGTACCTAACTAATAATCTCAAGAAATAAAAGTTTTATAAATAAAGCACGAAACTTAAACTCAAACTCAAAATAACTTTATTCAGCGAAATCAAAATGTAAAAATGTTTTTTAAAGACGTATTCAATAATTTAATATCACTCAAAATAAAATCCCTCAGTACCTACCTACGTAATAAAAAGCAGGGAAAATCAAAACTCTTACATTGGCAACACTAACAAGATGGACGCATCAATCTCTATGACAATTACAAACAAAACAATTTATTCAGTAATTAAATAAAACGACATCTAAATGCACTACTTACACGTGAAATGTGATCCCATCCTGTTTTTTTTGTAGCCCCGCTGTATTTTTACAGGTAGGAACGACTCAAGACGGCATAATTTGTTTAAATTGCACACCGGTAAGTCACGTCACGCGATACGACGTCCACAGAGTGACTGATCGGCTGCGCTTCAAACTACTCATTTTATGAGTAGTATTTGACTTTTCAGTATTAGGCGCGTTCACGGTTTCTGTTCTTTCTGTATTCTGAGCCCACAACCTATACACCATGATTTTATGGCATAGATAATTCTTGATTTTTTCGTCACGTAGATTAAATATTCTGCCTGCATAATAATTATGTGTGTACCTAATATAATTTTGAATATATCGCTGGCTTATCATTTACTTTTACCCCAGATTAAATAATCTTTTACCAAGAACCAATAATAAACACAAATAGACATAGATTAGGTACATGATAAAAGACTTTTAGAAACTAGAATTGTTGAACGAAATTTTGGTTATTTTATTAGACAGCGTTAAATAAAATCAGACCTGTCACCATTGCGAGGGCTCCGATCTAAAGTGGCTTGTGTTCAGCAAGCGAGTTGTACATGCGCGGAGCTAACTAGGTATAAACATCAATGGTTTGGTTTAGGTACGCGCTGAAGTTGCTATTCTTGTAGAATTTCATACTACCTTTTCCGTGAGCCTTTTCCGAACAAGAACAAAGACATTTTATCTACTTGTTTCCGAACGAAGATTGCACAGATTGGATAAATTGGCACAGAGTCTATACTAGTTTTAATTAGTTCAGCAGATTTTTTTCGAACGAGATTTTCGCCCGTTAAGGCAAGCTGAAGTTGAAAGACCATACCGCCTTTATATCGGCTAATTGAGACGCGATTTGTATCTGTAGTGAACAATATCGCTATGAAAATAATACTTACGTCGGTAATTTGAACTTTATTTGTATTGAGACAGAGCTTACTGCGAGCTGTACGTATTCATTTTACACGCATAAGTCTAAATTCCCAACGTAAGTGCAATATTCTTTTAATAAAATTTTACTCTAAATTGAATCTATTAATAAAATAAAATAATCATTTTGTGATGATTAAAATATATTTATTAACATTCGTTACACAATTGACCTTAATAGCAAACCTTGAACCCAACAAGATCACTTTAAAACTACCCTCTAATTACAAAATCAAAACTGATTTGGTACGATATAAACAAAGCGTGCTACCCTTTCTTTTCCTAAGAAAAGAAAAGGGACAGAGAGCTAGACAATCACCTTAACCTATTTAATATGGCATAGTGTTAGACAAATCATACAATAAGTAAATTTTTGTGCATTATTAACAGTCTGGGGCTTAGGGTTTTGATGGTTTACAAAACTATATTTATTTCGTTTCCTTATTTTAAATTTTTGTTAACATTAAAATCCGATGTCCGAGGATAATAAAGTGGATTGCTCTGCCAAAAAAAATTCCGTTGCGAGACAAATACTACTGCGGACTAAATATTTGTAGATATACCATCATACGTCAAAAAATTATGAAACTTAAAAAAAAAATACAAAAACGCAACTTGAAGCTTAGGAAAAAATTTCACAATACGATCTGCTGTACGATTACGGAACTCTGATACAATCAACAATTGTCAAAACTGGCTCAATTTATTGAATAAACAATCTTATGTCATACCAAATCACTTGATTACAATGAAAACGTATTGACATTGATTGTAAGCAAAGATCCATAATCGCCCCCCTGGGGTGTCACCACGAATTCATATTACATTGTTATTCCGTTCCATGACCTATGCAAATTGTATTGAAGTAGAGTTACTTCAAGCTTCAAATGTGACGTTTCTACAACGGAATCGCTCTGGAAGGCTTCGCGGTAAGGCCCCTGAATTTTAAGTAAGTAGGTAGGTAGGTATAGTAACTTAGTAATATTACAGTGTGCATACAAAATCAAAATCTCCGAGAAATACGTTAAATTATCTATCTGATATGGATTTCGACATAAATTCCAAATCTTAAGAAATCATTGATAATTATTGTAATAATGCGATAACTTAAGTTAACGATGATAAGATTATGAGCAGTCTCATACTAATATTATTGCGAAAGTCACTCTGGCTATCATATTAATTGACGTATTATATAATCTTGAACGGGCTGAAATAGGGGTTGAAAGTGATGGGTGACCGTCTCTTTTTGCAGTCCATCGTTTCCCAATTAACCGATATCAATCATTTTATGAATAATTTCTAGTTATTATATCTCACTCTACAGTAGTGCGATTACGGAACTCTGATACAATCGACACTTGTCAAAACTGGCTCAAATTTATTGAATAAACACTCTTATGACATACCAAATCACTTGATTACAATGAAAACGTATTGTCATTGATTGTAAGAAAAGATCCATAATCGCCCCCCAGACCATCCGAAAAATATGTTAGCTACTTATATTTTTATGCTATAAAATATAGCTTGCTTTATAAACGGTTCTAATAGGATTAATTAAGAATGTTACTAGGTATACCAAATCGGTTGAAAGTTTGTTACAGTAAAGCTTGTATGTATACAAATAGCTACACTAGTTTTTGTTGTAGTCAAAATACCTATTAGTTTTGATTTTACAGGCATTTGTACTTCGATAAATATCGAGTCCCGCTAACAGTCACGTGACCCAAGGGCGGATCCAGGGGGGGGGTTCATGGGGGTCATGACCCTGGGCTGGGTCCAGGACCTAGGTGGACCACTAATTAAAATTATATAGGTATTATGAGGATTATAACTTGACCACGACTATGTGACCCCCCCTGGCACCAAAGCTGGATCCGCCCTTGACGTGACCGCATGTGACGTCAATTTACAACGCTCCGCTTAGTAGTTGTGTTGTGCGATGACGTCACACGCACGCATCGCATGTTTACTTCTGTAAATCGGAAAATAATTGACGTATCGAAGTGATTCTTTCACTTGTATTTTTTATTTTGACCGAGAATATTATGGAGAGCTAATATTCAAAATTAGTAAACATTCTCCATTATGTATTGAATTAATTATTATGTACTAACTAGGTAAGAAATTTTCATAGACCTTATTTACAATCAGTAGGTAATATGAAGTGATAACAATTTTAATAAATTAATAATAGTAAATAACAATTATTACTCTAACATATAACATAGTTACATAGGTACATGCTTTATTTAAAATTACCAATAATTTAACATTTATATTCCCTCACCTTTCCATCCAAATTGTAAGTTTAATTTTTTTAGGCCTTGACGGCTCTGGGCGGCCTAGTAACTCCATCACCGCCTCATCAGTAGTGCGATTACGGAACTCTGATACAATCAACACTTGTCAAAACTGGCTCAAATTTATTGAATAAACACTCTTATGTCATACCAAATCACTTGATTACAATGAAAACGTATTGACATTGATTGTAAGCAAAGATCCATAATCGCCCCCAGGCCTCATAGAAATATTAATACTTTTTATTTTTTTATAAGAATATAATAATAGACCAATGCCTTTATCTTCTAATTAAAAAAAAAACAATTCTTTATACTATACTTTAGAGATACAAGTTACAAATTTGAATTCAAACTTGGAATTAATATGTAATACAAAAGGAATGTTCTATAATTTTAAATGCACTTTTTGTGTCTTTGAAAATAATCTAATAAATAACGATTATAAATAACTAATCGAATTCTAGGTTGATTGTTTATATAATATGTAAGGTAATTACATTAGTCATATGTACCTAATGTATGTACTAAATGATTTTTTGTTTCAAGACGTAGGTAGGTATCTATTTGTTAGTCTGACAATTTTGTTTTTGTCTTTGAAAAGAATCTAAAAAAAATATCTAACCACATTTAACGGTGTTCGTATAACATGTTTGGTAAATATTTCATACATGTGTAGGTAATGCTAATGTATACAAGTATCTATTATGTACATAGTGATTTTCGTTATTCTTGCTTCGAGATTTAGGTACCTACCTACCTATTTATTTGTTAGTATGACCACAGTATGACGACATTTATTTATTCAAGATTCAAGGCAAACTATGCGCTTGTTGACAAATTAATTTGAGTAGGTACAATCTTCAATATCAGTATAATTAAGAAACACACAAAAATCAATTTTAATACCCTGTAGATATTCTTTTTGAACTTTGAACCAATCATAATTGAAAGACAAATTCTCTATGAAATGGAAGAGAATTGCTGATGACTTGTTAGGAAAAGACAAATTATGACTTAGAATGGCGACCATTGATGTAGGTATTATCTTTACTAATAGTTTGAACATTTAAGCGTGATTGAGTTACACACAGAGTTAATTTCGCATTCTACTAATATTATAAACGCGAAAGTTTTTAAGAATGTATGCATGAAAAGATTTAAATCGTAGATATGCCCGGACGCCAAAAACTGTGGAAATGTTTTTACTTGTGTGTGTTAACAAAATGCCGATGCAAGCACACTAATGATTAGTAAAAAATGAACCAAACAGTTATTTCACCATTTATTGTGCAATAATAATGCACGATCTTTGGTAAAAAAAATATAATTATTACTTTTGTACTCTGAAATTGAAAATATTTGGTATGCCAAATGAGCGAGCTATCTCATTTCGTGTGCCAACAAAACGGTGCGGTCTCAGTACGGGCATAAATTTACGATTTAAATCTTTGTATGGATGTATGTTTGTTACTCCTTCACGCTGAAACGGCGAAACGGATCTGGATTAAATTTGGTACAGATATAGATTATAGTCTGGAATAGCACATAGGCTTCTTTTTATCCTGGAAAAATGTATGGTTTCCGTGGGGTAAATTTCTTATGTTTTTCAAGGTACCACGCGGGCGACGCCGCGAACGGAAGCTAGTAGTTAATAAATACCTACATCCATGATCGTGACTATATTTTAAACGCGCGCCGCCCGTATAATATACTTACGCGTATATTTTAAACTTAGGAATCTCAATAGAATTACTTAGAAAGTATTTACACAATGCCTTAAAATTACCCATAGCATTTTAATGACTTCAGCAAATATAATAAATATTAAGTTATGGTATAGAAATGTGATGTAGCTACCTATATAATTTAAATTGTTCAATTCACAGTCCATATATTTATATAGTGTAAAAAATATCTTACAAAACATAGTATGTTTGCGAAATATATAAGTTCGACCAATTGTACCGTGAGATAATGTCATGCAATTTGAAAACGAAGTTGATCATCACTTCTCATTTTCACTTTAGTGGAATTTATATGGCAGATAGGTACAAAAAATAATAGTGTGTAGAGTCCCTCCGCGCGGAAGTGAAACTTCTCGTTGCTAAAGGCGATATCAGGCGGTTCACTTTTCGTTCATCTTTGTCTTTCATTCGTTATCTTTCACTCGAAATGATTCGTCTGAACCCCAAATGAAACAAGAGTGCCGAATGAATTCACTAATGAACCGATCCGACGATGTCAGATTTTTTCATTCGGCATCTTTCACTCCCACTCACTGTCTTTTGAAGACTCACTGTCAATAAAAGATAAAAGAAAAAATATCTTAAGAGGTGTCAATGGACACCCGGATGGAACGAAGTTCCTTTCCTTGCTTTCTATGAGAGAGAGACAGACAGACAAACACGCGCACGCCGCACGGCTTACAACTATAGCAAAAAGTGTCGTGACAACTTTTCGTGAGAATTTTTTCCGTTTAGCCCCCTTTCACAACGCACGATAAGGAACTTCGTTCCAAAAATGGAAAGAAAAATGAAGCATTCATTCGTGTGAATGTTCTCTCGAGTGAACCGTCTGATATCGCCTTAATGCTCGCGCTGGATGTAACAGGTATACTTACGCATGCGTGCGAGTGCCACGCATCACTCTCGCTCTGTCTCTTTCACACCCCCTACATAGTAGCGTTAAACGTTTAACGCTACCTTGTTGGAAGTCGCAATGAAAGTTTCACTTCAATAGTATATACATAGCTATCTTATATAGCACACAAGTCTATATAATGTATAATATATTTTTTAAATCAAGTTTTATGTGAAAGTGATAATAATTTTTAATATCTATTATAAAAAGATAAAAGTTTGTAATTGTATTGTATTTTTGTAGCAGGATTATCTTTTTTAAGTCTCAACTGATACCATAGATAGGGATACACAGTAAAATGTATTCAACAAAATATGATTTAGGCTGCAATGTACCATGAAATATACCTATAGATGGTACAATTAGCACTAATTTGCCTACTTTGGTCATCAACTAAAGTCAATGAAACTTAAACCCTCCACTATTACTATACACTTTAAACATCCAAACATTAGCTTTAGCCACAAAACTTACTTTAAGACTGTATGACTGTACCATAATAATACAAGTTCATGCCAGTACAATAATCAGAGTGGCTATTACGGAACTCTGATTACAATCAATTACAATGAATGTCTATCAGCAAATGTACTTTTTTTTTTATCTATTTTAAGCAACCGCACTGTGATGTAATTCTGATATTTACAAACAATAAATGGCAATTGGTAAACAAACACATAGGGTTGTCACAAATTTATCATAAAATAATTTGTTTTAAATTGTATTGGAATTTCAAATATGATGTATTGAACCTTTGCACACGTAAATGTATTCTAGTGCTCGGTCTGAATACACCCCTTTTGTTCTTATAGGGGTATTACGTTACACGCTGTACATAAGTCGGTAAACAAATAGTATAATAATATTATATTATAAAACTATTATATTATAATAGTTTTATGGTAATAAACTTTCCATAATTCAATTCACCGCTAGTAACTAGAAGCTGTTAGTAATAATGATTTGTCAGTATCAGAGTTACGTAATCGCAACAGTTATTGATATTAAAACTTTACTATACAAAATGCAATTTCTGAAATCTATAGTCCAATCCACAGTATACAAAATACATAACAACGTTGACAAAGAGCATGAAAGCGAGATAGCAACACGCAGCTATGTCAACGTCCACAGTGGCTTCTAGAACCACTAGTGTTATGGGCTACATACGCTCACAGTACCCACCGTTCTCACTTGTGTTCTTATAGATCAGGTATCCAAGGAAAACAGCAACTCCGGTCATCAAAAGTGTGAGGAACTGGAATATCTTAAGTTTGTGGACTTGGTTATGAAGTATTTCATAGTTATTTTGAAGGTTGTTCAAAGCGTTAGTGATGTTGTCCGGTTTCTCTTGCACCTTGTCAATAGAGTTGCTATTTGCCAGCTCTTTTTCGGGGAAGTTGCATTTGAGACGGTACTCGTCTACCTTGCTTCCGGTGGAGTTCTGCCAGACGTCGGCGAGCTCTTTCGGTGTCAGATCGGTTTTGGGTATCTGTACTGACATGACGAGGAATCTGTCTTTTGTAACTGTACGGAGTTGGAAACCGGCTTGTACGACTATGAGCACAATTTGTGAAGCCCCAGCAGCTAAGGTGCCGGAGCTGGGACGCACTCTGAACTTCTCCGGTGATGTTGTTCGGATTTTGAATGATATTGCACTCTCGTCCATATTAGTTATAGTAAATTGACCGGAGACCTCGTCATTTTCAGACTTGAATGTTATTATATCGTTCGGGTTTAAATGTAGCATCTCACCGGGAGAGTGTTGGTTGTCACCCTGCTCTGCAAATGTAACTTTCTTTGGTGCTATCTGTTCAGATACATTTCTGTTCTCCGGAACAAACTCGAAGATATAATCATCCTTGCCGCCCCAGCAAGTCAAGGCCTGTTCAGCCGGCACGACATCTTTCAACGTATCTTTGTTCGCAAATTTCATTCTTTCTATCGCTTTCGCTGGTAGCAATGTCTTCACCACTTTGAAAGCAGCATTCAAAACCCACGGCATGTTGAATATTATTATATAGTTCAAGAAATTTGGATAATACAGTTTAAAAAGTGTGATAAGGTACTTTATTAATTCCATATCCATGTTGCTTAGACCAGCGCCGTCCATATCAAAAAACATAGTGATTCTATTTCCATTTTCTTCTCGTTCCAGTCTGTCGAACCAGTAGATAATGACTTTTTTAAGTTCCTCATAATCTTTTTGGCCTTTTACGTGCATTTTTGACTTCAGGACGAGCATTAGACAACCGTCAACGTCTCGGCCTCTCGGAAAGAACACTCCTTCAGTGATATAATCCATACGTATAGTGTTTTCGTTGATTTCGCTGGCACCAACGCTTTTTCTCCATGCTAGAATGTCCCACAACATATCTGACGCCGACTTAGCATCTTTTTCACAGTGTATTAATATTCTTTTCAGGTATTTATCTTCCTTAGACCTTTCAAGGTCCAAAGGGTGAAATAATTCTAATGGGTTCGCTGTTGCGTCTTTTAAGCGACCCTCGAATATCGTACGTACATCAGCTGGAGTCGCCATTGTAGGATGTAAGCACAGGACACAATTTATAACATGAAAACTCACAATCTAGAATTATTCTTTGATGAAAACTCGCGTATAACTTTAGAAAATTACTTTTCTTGACGCGCACGAAAGATTCATTCGGTCAGCCAACGTTCAAGCACAAGCAGACTTAACTCGCATTCTTGGCGACTTTGCGACACTCACGCACGCACGGCACGACTCGATCTTGATTCTATCTTGCTTCGATTCGACTTCCTTCAATCAAATTCAATTTCAATTAAATATTTTTTTCTTTTGGCCTGGCCTTTGTAGGAGGGGCCAAAACAATTTATAACATTTGTCAATCTATTATTGTCAATGTCAGTAATTTGTAAATCGTTCTTCGAACTTAAACTCCTAAATTGGCAAGGACTTCGTCAGTAGATAAAATGTCTTTGTATAATGGTATGCTAGTGGTACGAAATCACATTTTTATTTGTAAATTAAACATTGTGCACATCAACAAACTAATAGAAATTAACAGCTGGTTTGATGTTACGATATTTTTTTTTATTTTGGCTAGTTATTAATCGAAGCATTTGGCTAAATGTTTATGTAGAACGGAACGTAATAAAAATGACGTTTACCTAACAGTGTTGCTAGTAATAAAATATTTTTAAATTTTGGTAGTTATATTGATTGATAATGGGACCTCAAATTTATACTTAAACTTGAGAGGTGTCAAGGGACACCCGGATGGAAGGAAGTTCCTTACCTTGCTTTCTATGAGAGAGAGAGAGAGAGAGAGACAGACAGAGAAACACGCGCGCGCCGCACGGCTTACAACTATAGCAAAAAGTGTCGTTACAACTTTTCGTGAGAATTTTTTCCGTCTAGCCCCCTTTCACAACGCGCGATAAGGAACTTCGTTCCAATAATTGCGATTCAGCAAAAACTGATAACAACTGACTAAACGAGCAATTAAAATATCACTGGATATTCAAATTCAAATTTAGTTTAACTCAAAATAATGTAACAGATTATTATCCAATGCGTTAAACTGGAACCGAAAAATTGCAATACATCATAACACCTTTCATTGCCAAGTATTAGAGAAATGGTAGATTTTACGTTGATCTATAGTAGATATTTGAAAAATTACCTTGCAACATAAATCTGTCATTTTTCCTACCACAACATTGAGGTCGAAAAATAACTCAAACCACATGATCGTACAAAATTACGAATCGAAGTCAATCGATTCATTCGCAATATTTTATTTTATTTGATCGTTTATTTGATCAAACAACGCCATGTGACCGAGTGCACGGCCTAACATACACTCGTTCGATACACAACAAACTACCGCGAAGATTTTTAAAAAAACATTTTTCTATTGATGGTGCTAAAAACTAATCAATATAATTGTATCACCGACCGAAAAGTTTCAAAAGAGTGATGTTTCATTTATAAAATTACATTCTCGAATTGTTATCAAGTGCTTATTTATTAGAAACGAACTATTCATGTGTAAAAGTATCTGATCTCACTGTTACGACATTGGCGTGTTCCACATTAGATTTTGGTAAGTTAGAAAAACAGGTTTTCGGTATACTTACCTACATTATTCTAATATTATACAGTTATGTGTTACGGTATTCATACATTTTTCTTTCGACATCGTTATTTACTTTGATTGCAATGTTATTTACTAAGATCACTTGAGTGTTCTGTTTATTTACACATTACCACTTGCGATAGGTATAATCTATACGATATCATAATGATATGAATGTAAGAGGAGTTGATTCAGAGTTGACGAATGATAGGGGTGAATGGAAGAAGAAAACATGTTGTGCCGACCCCACTTAGCGTGGGATAAGGGCAGGAGAATGAGGAATGATATTCACTTATGTATTTAGTTACCTAGTTAAATACATAAATGTAAGTGCCTACATATTTAGTTAAAATTTTAGCATCTTTCTTTATAAAAATATAAGTACAGACACTTTCTTTAATACAGTAATAAAATATGTAAAACAGTTGAGCTATCTATGGATCATTACAAAAGATCTATAGATAGCTCTACTTATCTAGATCACTGGCAGAGAAGCATCCCATAATGCTGGGGGCATTACCACATTGTGCTTTCATAATGCTACTTTCTATCTAGGTACCTTATGTGGTACCACATAAGTAAACCTGCAGGCAAAAACTAGTATCCCATTAATATTATAAACTAGCTTCTGGCCTCACCCGCATGTTACCTTGAAAAACAAAAGTAAATCTATCCCATGGAAACCATACATTTTCCGGGATAAAAAGTAGCCTATGTGCTATTTCAAACTTTAATCTATATCTGTGCCAAATTTAATTCAGATCCGTTCAGCCGTTTTAGCGTGAAAAAGTAACAAACATCCAGACATCCAAACAAACTTTCGCGTTTATAATATATTGTAAGTAGGATTACTAAGACTAAGGTTAGGACAAATTATAGGCAGAATGCATTTGTCTGTAGAGCTTCTTGCTTGTTTAATACTTTAGTGCATGGTAATAGTGAGGTAGACTTATTCAACACAAGTACAAGTAAGCTTAGGCGCTTACTTAGCGACAATTTTTTCAAGGTATAAGCCAACTACATCAGGTACTTAATTAACTTTGTTCATGTTTTCTTTGTTTTTTCCTTCTCAGTAATGTTTCTTTCACTATGTTTATATAAAGTCGTCAACTTGCTTTTTAGCTTGCTATTTTTAAGTATATCTTTACCTATCTGCGGAAACTTTTAATTGGCCGTCAACAAACATGCACTGGTCTGTCCAGGCATGTTCTTTTATGTTCATCTAAATTTGTAAATCTAGCTGTTAGTTTCTCCAAAATTGTATAAATAAATAAATAAATAAATTAGTAGGATAATGAAATGAACACAAAACAATTACATACTCATATTGAAATTCCCATTCTATTATTCATAAGTCTTACACGGAAAACCAATAATTATAATAAACCACTAACAAATCACTCTCTTTTCCTTATTTTTATAGAAAACAAATCAGCGGTTTGAATAATACTTCTCTGTAATTTCTGTAAGTTATTCTCACACATCTCCGAAGCTACTGCACCAATTTTCATGTTGTTTTCACCAATAGATAGAGTGGTTCTCGAGGAAATTTTTAGTATATAATTTGTCAAGTTTTTGTGTACATTGGCTAACATATAAAGATATTTGTAATTTGTCAAGTTTTTGTGTACATTGGCTAACATATAAAGATATTTGTAATTTGTCAAGTTTTTGTGTACATTGGCTAACATATAAAGATATTTGTTGGATTTGTCTGAAAATAATAAGTGGTGTGAGAGCTTTCAATGAAAACGCTTTATGATTACTTTTGGCGTGATAACCGACATCCACTCGGGCAGAGCCGCGGGCATCAGCTAGAATATTATCAAAGTCCAAATAACCTTATCAGTTTTACTAATTAATTGATATACCATAATAGGTATATGATTAAAAATGTTCAAACAGTAAGTATAATTATTGCTTCAAACTTAATTAAATTCTTATCACAAAGTTATTTACATTAAAATAATAGATAATCTCTATTAATATAAGACTCAAAGCCTCACCACGAATTCGTTATACACTAGCTTCCGCCCCCGGCTTCGCCCGCGTGGTACCTTGGAAAACAAAAACAAATCTATCTCGCAGGAACCGTATATTTTATAAAAAATTAAAAAAGTAGCCTATGCTATTCCAGGCTATAATCTATATCCGTGCCAAATTTCATCCAGATCCGTTCAGCCGTTTCAGCGTGAAAGAGTAACAAACATACATCCAGACAGCCTGACATCCAGACATCCACACATTCTTACAAACTTCGCTTTTATAATATTTGGAGGATTACCGAATTAATATTACATTGTTATTTCGTACCATGAGCTATGCAAATTGTATTGGAGTAGTGTTACTTCAAGCTACAAATGTGACGCTTCTAAAACGGAATCGTTCTGGAAGACTTCGTGGTAAGGCCCCTGACTGACACACTGACATTATAGACAACGCAAAGCCTAAACCGCTGGTCGTAGAGACTTGAAATTTCGAGGGTACGTTTTCTTGGTTCGTGGAGGTGTACTAAGAAGCAATTTTTCAACAACCTCTAACATAGACATAGACATAGACATAGACATATCATTTATTCGCCACCACAATACACCCAATATAAATGAACAAATATGAAAATTAAATACATGATCAGTTACAAAATAGAAGCACTAAACAAAACATTGAAAAAGTAATTAACATGAAATAATAAAATAATAATAATAAGTAGGTGAACTAGTGTGCTGCAGTAGCGAAATGGCCGAGGCTCAGCATAATGCCAACTGTAAAGAAAAGAAGGCTAACCAAGATAATAATATTACCAAGACGTAATTTTGTTTTGTTTGTATGTCTGTTTGTACGAGTAGGTATCATCATCATCTTCCTGCCCTTATCCCACGTTATGTGGGGTTGGCGCAACATGTGATCTTCCATTTCCCTCTGTCATTCGTCATCTCAGTACTCACTCCTTTCTTACCCATGTCATCTTTCACACAGTCCATCCATCTTTTCTTTGGCCTACCTCTACCCCTGTATCCATCCACATTCATACCTAACACTCTCCTTGTCACATGACATTCATCTCTTCTCATAACATGTCCATACCACGCTAACCTATTTCTCCTCATCTTTTCTGTCACCGGTGCCACTTTCAGACTTCCTCTGATATACTCATTATATTGTACGAGTAGGTATGTAGAAGATAATCTAAACAATCCATCCAATTTCAAAAATTCTTTCATCAATGTTAAGAATTAACTTTCAAGATGAATATTATGCTATATTTTATGTAGTTACCTCGCGGGCAGGAGCTTGTTCATTCATAAAAAACAATCACGACTGTAATCCCCGGGCTCGGTAGATATCTCTTCAGATCTCTGATCTTTGGGGATATCTCACTCAACAGGAGTAGTCAGAGGCATGTTACTTCCAAACATTGTTTGGTATAGGCGACCAAGAAATTGGTTTACCACTCCAAGGCTGAATATCATTTGCACGTTCAAAACATCAAGGGCTATTTCCGCTTGACGGATTAATAACTGCTACGTCAGAATCTGTCATAGAAATCCTTAGCGAATAATTATGTTACTGGGAGATGTCATCAAAAGTGGTAAACCAATTTCTTGGTTGCCTATACATGCCAACATTTTGCACAGTTAGTATTCCGTACGTGACAGGTTGCAAGCCCATCGCCGCTTTTAAGAATACCAGCCGTTGATAAATTAGTTTCATTAACATTATTAACAGGATGTTGTAAACCCGTTGGTAATCCACATGTGGGGTGAATTGCGATGCGTCACTGGTTACTTCTTTGTACAATAGACAGTGGACATTACAATAGACATTTGAGGTATAGACCAGGGCTTGGAAACCGGTACGTCTACTCTTAGAGATAAGTTTAAAGAAATAAACATCATGACAATGCCATGTCAGTATATATATGAAAACTTGATGTATGTTCACAAAAACATTAATTTATTTAGGAAAAATAGTGATAATCATAATGTTAATACTAGACTTAAAAATAAACTCGCTGTTCCCACGGTTAGGCTCACTAAAGTAAGTAAATCCTTTAAAGGGCAATGTGTACGCTTCTATAACAAGATCCCAAGTGACATGCTTGATTTATCAATTGGAAAATTCAAAAATGTAATTAAACAAAAACTGTCTAGAAAAGCTTATTATAAAATATCAGAGTACTTAGATGATAAAAAAGCTTGGGATGAATCAGCTCCAACTCTGCTAGGTATTTCTTACAATATTAACAAGGATCATACAAAAAAGCGCTAGGGTCCAGCGAGTTTCTTGTCAGTTCTTCTCGCACTGGGGATAGGACTGGAATTGGCACCTAGACTCACCTAGTATGTAAGACGTTTCAAAGTGATCCCTGTGATTCTATTGAAAATAAACATATTTTGACTTTGTCTACCATGAGTTGTCACATTTAGATCGGCTGACGTCACTACAGTAGTAATAGTACGTTACTATGACATCTGTCAAAATTGTTACTCATGGTACTAAATTCTAAGCAAATGAATGAAGCTCAAACTACAGTCGCTGTAGTACTGTGACGTAGGATAGTTAACTACGTGACGTTTTAGTACCCAACTATCCGCTAGAGGCGCTGTACAAGTTTTCATACATTTTTTTAACTACAGTCGCTAGCGAGTGTAGATTGTGAAAACTCATGGTAGACCTACTGAAAAACATTTAAACCGGTATCGCTCTAAATACCTACAGCCTTTTCTTTTCGGTTACGTTCTACCGTAACCTCTATTAAAACGGTTAGTCAAGAACGATAAATCCAAAAAGGTTTCGCTCAATTAACCGGTTTAAACGTAATTATTTCGCTCTTTTCCATATTAGTGAGCTGCGCGACGCGCCCGCTCTTACGACAAACGAAGCTCGCTTTAACCGGTTAATCTAAGTTCGCGTTAAGGTTTTGTAGGAGGTTGCGCTCCGAACGCTATTATCGAAATACCGGTTAATACCGTTTATTGTTAAATTTTTAACCGGTTCCAAGTCCTGGTACAGACCTTGATTCTGGGTGTCACAGTAGTCTCTAGTAGACTCTAGTAGTGTCAGTAGTAACTCAATTTTAAAATGAAAACTACTGAGTAGTTAGGTATTTAAGGTTTATAGGTTTAACCTGTGACATGCCGGAACGCGGATCCACGCGAGACATAATAGATTTTCTAATGTGTCTGGAATCCCGGCATCCCAGAGGTTAAAGACATTTATTCTCAAAAAGACAGTAGTCACTTAAATGAGAATACTTAATTAACTTAAGTGATAAAATGCCTAGGTGGTACAAATTTAGTTGATCGCTCGATAATTATGGTTTTAAAGTTAAGAGTAGGTGTAGGTACTCATCTTGCGCATTGTCCAATACACGGATCAATAAAATAATCCGTGTCAATCCGTGTACCTAGGTAAAAAACCTAAGTACACAAACTGACTAAAAACATATTAGGTATTTAGTTATTTTCTATGACGAATTTTGCTAGTGCTTTTTTAAATGCGCAAAATGAGCTAACATTTTTTATACTTGCGGGTATATTGTTATAAAGTTGTGCTCCTTCGAAAGTAAACATCTTCTTTCCGTAGTTAGTTCTAACTTTAGTATTTATTTCAAAAATAAAAAAAATCATGTGTATCCTTTTGTCCGATTGATTCGAAATTTGGTACCGTGTTACTTCAATGATATTGAAAGAACATGGTAAGGTAACCATGACTTTAAATATGACATGTTAGGGTAAGGTTTATATGTCGGGGGGGTTTTTAAATTTTTTAATTTTGTATTATTATCATGTAAGCTTTGCAACCCGATAGGTCTCTATATTGCTCGAGCAAATCCCCATTTAGCATCGGGGTAGACATGCGCAATTTCATGTAATACGCATTGCTTTTTCATGTAATGACATATCACATGACACTTCGTACTGAGTAATGTATCTCTGAATCATGTATTTAAACATGTCGCGTCATGGTATGACTTCAAGAGATATAATGAAGTAGGTAATGTAGGCCATTGCTTGCATGGCGCGTATTGGATGAAATGGAATGTTCGTTGGGTCTCATGATGACATTGTGAGATGACATGTCGAGGTATATTGCGATGTGACGATTGGAACGACATATTGCTAAACCATATTTGAACTGTAATATGGTTCAAAATCGAATAAGTGGCAGGGCGTTCTAGTACGGTCGTCGCCCTGTCCCCGCGCCTGGGCTTCGTTACTTCTCGCTCGCACGTATAGATAAAATAAGAGATAGAAGCATTGCGCGAGACGCACGGCTCTCTCGCGACATGTTTAGCGGCATGGTGCAATGGTCGAAACGGTAGAGTAATGTGTAATGTTATGTTTCGCGTTGGGGAATATCTCACGTAATGCATTACATGTTTTCATCGTGGATTCCCCTACTATTGTAAACGCCCATGGGATACGGAAACTACCTATTTACCATTAAAAGGTCCGTACGAATTGTTCCCTTTACGTCGAGTCCCTCTACGTCGAGCGGTGAGAGTCACCACATTTTTATTACCGATCGTCGATTAATGAGTTCTTCCTCGCTTTCATTCCCTTAACGTCGAGTCAAGACAAGTGCCGAAAGTACAGTCACATAGTAAAATGAAAAGCTATAGAAGGGGCAAAGTTTTTACAGATTTGATGTGATGATGTGATTGTATATTGTAGAAATATTTCATAAATAAATAAAGTAAATTTGTTGTTTTTACGATACAATGTCACTTAAACAATATTATACATAAAACCAACGTGATTATCAAATTTAACCCTTTTCATAATTCAGTCAGGTAAATTTTAGAAGTAGTCTCTTTTACACATAAAATATACCTGTCTTCTTACACCTATTGTTCTTATCGCATCGCTGCACTACTTGTTTTCAAATAGGATGACTTTGTTAGTACCTATCAGTTTTGACTTGGAAAGTGTATGTATGTATAAGTGTGTATAACGTTAATGTATTAATTTATAATATCAACATGTGAAATATTATAGAAATTCAATCGGACACTGCGAGAAATGTAAGTAGACTACTGTGTACCTATACATATAAGTGGATGTTTTTTTTATTTTAATAAGACGCTATGGAAAAAGGGTAAGGATGTTGGGTTGACAAAAATTGCCAATGGAAAAAATCACATTGCCATGTGTGCATCTACGGCACATCTTCCCATGGAATATATACCAGAAGCATGGATTTCTTTATTAGAAAATACACCTGCTGGAGAAGAAGCGAGCCTCTTTAATGAGTATGTTACGTCACAGTGGACGAAAAATAACATAAGTTTGTTTTGTTGCTACCACGAACGTCACAGAACTACTAATTCTGTGGAAGGTTGGCACAACAGACTGAACAGGAAACTTTACACATTAATTAGTGTGCTTAAAGAAGAAGCTAAAGAAAGTAGATTCAGGATAGAGCAGGCGGGCACATACGATGAAGACCAAAAACCAAGAAAAAAGTCAAGTCTGGCTATTGACAATCGCATTAATAAAATCGTTGAAAATTTCACTACGAAGAAAATTGAAGTGACAAAATGTTTAAAAAGACTGTCAGTTTGTAAAATTTTAAGAGATACACACATGCTATACAAACTATTCTTATACTTATGCATAATATTGTATATCTACTATTATATAATACAGAGAGTCGTTAAGTATATATTTTTTAGTTAGTATGTAAGTCAGTATTTGATTGTGATTTGATATTTGTGTTTTTTTATATAGGGTATATTTTAAAGAAATAATTATTTACTTGTTGTTATTAGATCTCAAATTAATATGTTAGTTTTTGATTGTGATAATCTATTTTAGATGTTCCTGTCACATTAGTGACTTCTGTGATTTTTTTATATTATGTAACTTTTTTTAACTGTTTTTAATAAAATAATGTGTTACATTATTTTATAGTACCTACCTATTTTATTGTAGACACAATGTCCTTAACTGTGTGCTTGATTATAATATTTTTAGTCTATGTTACCAATGACACCAATACTTATTCTGACATGTTAAACGATTGTGATTTTTATTAAAACTGACTGATTATTATTTTTGTTTCAATTGTACCTTTCCAAAATCGATGTAAAGGGAATAGAAAGCGTAAGCAGTAATATTTTACATAACAATAGTCTCTATGACTCGACGTAACGGGACTCGACGTAAAGGGAACCATTCGTCCGTACGCATGTTGAAATTTACACTTTTCTACATCGAAATTTGCAAAACAACCTTTTGCAATTCCATTACAAAATTTTGTTTTCAAAACAAACAGACAATGAAAAATTGATTGTCACCAAGTAGGTACATTTCAGCTAAATATGTATACTCACATAGGTGGGCGATTCTCCTCTACAGTTGTATCATTGTTCTCACGATTCGTTATTCTTCGCAACAAACAATTTTGGTTGTCTCGTAAAATATTAGTTAATTTTATGTTTACCCTTTAGAATAACTTATTATTAACCAATCTTTTATTGTTCTACCTTCATGCTATCAGCTTTCAAGGTTAAAAACAGTTTTTAAAATGATAGAATAATATCAATGTGTCAGTGCTCTTAAACGGTGAAGGAAAACATTGTGAGAAAACCGGCATACCCTAGAACCAAAAATTCGAAAGGTGTGTGTCATAGGTTAGTATTCTTATAAGCGGCGATGGGCTTGCCACCTGTCTCATATCGAATACTTACTACTGTGCAAGATGTGGGCATGTACCGAACGAATGCGATGTTCGGACGTGCCTCTGACTACCCTCATTAGATATCCTCAGAAAACTAAGTCACTAGAGCTCTGAAGAGATATCTACCGAGCCTGGGGATTACAGTCAAAGGCACGTCCGAACATGACATTTGGTACATGCCCACATTCTGCACAGTAGTTAGTATTCCGTACGTGATAGGTTGCAAGCCAATCGCCGCTTATAAGAATACTAACCTATGACACACACCTTTTAATTTTTGGTTCTAGGGTATGCCGATTTCCTCATGTTTCCATCACCGTTTAAAAGCATTAAAAGCATTGTCATTGCATAAATTTTTCGAACAGAAAAACTCATAGGTGCACGACCAGGGGCCTTACCACGAAGTCTTCCAGAATGATTCCGTAACTATTCCATTATAGAAACGTCACTATTTCCATACAATTTGCATAGGTCATGGTTCGAAATAACAATGTAATACTAATTCGGTAATGTATTATGAATTCGTGGTAAAGCCCCAGGTTTGAACCCACGGCTCTCGGGTCGTGAGGCAGGTGCGCTACCACTATACCACCAGCGCTCTTTATTACGAAGAGAATATGATTATTGTCACCCGTGACTAATAGCTGAACTAATCAAATGATACGTTAGTACTAAAGTTAACGTCTTAAGGTGCGAGTCCACCACAGCACGCTGTGCACAAAGATTTAAATCGTAGATATGCCCGTACGGTACTGAGACCGCGCCGTTTTGTTGCCAAACGAAACGAGATAGCTCGCTCATTGGGTACACCAAATATTTTCAATTTCAGGGTACAATAGGAAGGGTAAAATTAGGTATAATAAATCTATACTAATATTATAAAGAGGAAAGATTTGATTGTTTGTTTGTTTGTTTGAATTGAATAGGCTCCGAAACTACTGAACCGATTTGAAAAATTCTTTCATCAATTTGTAGAATGAACTTTCAGGATGAACATAGGCTATATTTTATGTAGGTACTTCGCGGGCGACGCCGCGTGCCGAAGCTAGTTAGGAAATAAAGGTACAATAGGAATAGAAATTTTTTTACTTATCATTAGTGTGCGTGCATCGGCATTTTTTTAACACACACAAGTAAAGACAGTGCCACAGTTTTAGGCGTCCGGGCATATCTACGCTTTAAATCTTTGCTGTGCACGGGCACGCGGCTTATATTAGCTGCATGTATTACTTTATATGACAA
Organism: Cosmorhoe ocellata; assembly: GCA_963675405.1. Lineage (NCBI taxonomy): Eukaryota > Metazoa > Arthropoda > Insecta > Lepidoptera > Geometridae > Cosmorhoe > Cosmorhoe ocellata. The sequence goes on from OY776273.1 coordinate 4,719,989, forward strand.
CGTGGGTATACGTTTCCACTGCAGTACACGAATATAAACCCACGACTATGTATAGCGTGGCACGCGGAGAGGCTACGCACGTACTGCAATCTACCGACACGGCCTTAAAAAAACGGGAAAAGATACATCGGCTGATTACTACAGTAGTAATAGTACGTTACTATGACATCTGTCAAAATTGTTACTCAGTAGGTCTACCACGAGTTTTCACAATCTACACTCGCTAGCGACTGTAGTTAAAAAAATGTATGAAAACTTGCCTACAGCGCCTCTAGCGGATAGTTGGGTACTAAAACCTCACGTAGCTAACTATCCTACGTCACAGCGTACTACAGCGACTGTAGTTTGCGCTCATAATTTGCTTACAATTTGGTACCATGAGTAACAGTTTTGACAAATGTCATAGTTACGTACTATTACTACTGTAGTAACGTCAGCTAATCTAAATGTGACAACTCATGGTAGACCTACTAGGTACCAAATTCTAAGCAATGAATGAAGCACAAACTACAGTCGCTGTAGTACTGTGACGTAGGATAGGTAACTACGTGACGTTTTAGTACCCGACTATCCGCTAGAGGCGCTGTATGTTCACACCAAATATTAAATTAGCGAATCATTTTAAATGACAAACCTTAATCTGACTAAACTGACGTGTGATAGACGTGTTTTAGCTTATTTTAATAGCCATGTAAATTGTTGACTAAAGCTACGTGAAAATGGTGGAAAATTAAAGAAAATTAGAATAAAATGACAATTTTACATATTTTTAAAACAGGCATTAATTTTTTTTCAAAAATTGGTCTTTATAGTGAGCCAAATAAGATCGTAGAGATGATTCAGTCTAAAAATGCACGCCCCTCCACTTGTACATGTACCGCATGTAGAGGTAAATACATTAGAGGGGCGTGCATTTTTAGACTGATCTACCTCTATCTATTGTAGCATTTTTTAAGTTCGTCTGCAAAACAACGGAATTACTGCCATTTTCTTACAAAGCGAGCTTAATCCGAGCGCCGCGGTGGGCCCGCGCCTTTAGAACAAGTACTTTGTCAATTGCATTTCAACAGTCGAATAACACGGGCGTGATATACTGTAAGCAATATACATAATACGTTTTAACTAATATTCATTTCAAAAATTAAAATCCGACTGACAGTAACTGAATATACCTTCTTACAGACGCCATATTGGTTTTTTTGTCATAAAGCCTTGTCACTGTTATCCAAATGTACCTATCTAACGATATCTCATTTGTCAAAATATGTCCAGCCAGGCTCCAGCAACAGCTAAAGCAACTCACATACATAAAAATAGTATTTTTTGCTTAAAATAACAAAAAACGTCTGAAAGTTATTGAAAATACCTTCTTACAGACGCCATATTGGTTTTTTTGTCATAAAGCCTTGTCACTGTTATCCAAATGTACCTATCTAACGATATCTCATTTGTCAAAATATGTCCAGCCGGGCTCCAGCAACAGCTAAAGCAACTCACATACATACATAAAATCACGCCTGTTTCCCGACGGGGTAGGCAGAGACCACGGATCTCCACTTGCTACGATCCTGACATACTTCTCTTGCTTCATTCACTCTCATTACATTCTTCATGCGCGTCGGTTTAGGGTACTCAGTACCCCTAGTATGAGTTTTTGATTTACGAAAACTTTTTTCGAATTCATACATTTACCTCCATCGGAAATGTTAAGGAACTAAAATAAGGTCGATAATATCGAAAATATTATGTAATCGGCAGTCCCAGCAATGATTTTTAAATCAAGTTTTCACGATATCGACTTTATTTTAGTACCTTAAAATTTCCGATGGAGGTAAATGTATGAAAGGATACTATTCGAAAATAGTTTTCGTAAACTATCAAAAACTCATACTAGGGGTACTGGACCTGTCCTTTCTCTAAAACGTCCCCAATTTGCTCGAGGTACGTACGCCGAGGTCTTCCCCTTCATCACACACCCGAAACACATTACCGTCCATCACTTCGCAGTCGGGTAAAAACAATCAAACACTTTCACGTTCTTCAGTGAAGGTTTAATTAAAACAATAAAATGCCATAATAAGATCTAGCTAAGTTTTATGGCTAGTTACAATCGTAATCTGACGAATAATGGCGGCCATAATGAACTATTTTTAACTCCCGAATTCAGGGCTTGGAATTGCGGTATTTTCAAATAACGGTTCGACGTGGTACCGGTACATCTTTGGTATCGATCGATATAAGTTATACCGGTTTTTTTTTAGAACCGGTATAATTGTACTTAGCGCGGTATCGGTTATTTCATCGGTATCGCTACTAAAATATCGGTATTTTCAATAAGTATCGGTATAATTACCGATATTATGCACGTATAATATCGGTATCAAAAATTCAATTTTGTGGAAGCGAAAGAGAAAACTTATTAGAAAAGTGCGCCACTGCAAAATATGCACAAGTTGGCAAGCACGCGCACCCGCCCCGGGCCCCGCTCAGTACGCTAGGACCGGAGAGCTGGCAACGTCGCGAGAACCGCTTTGAATACCGGTACTTTAGAGCAAAATATCGATACTTCAAAAATATCGATACTCGAACATATCGAAAAGAAAATACCGTTATTACCGCTACAGTACAGGTATTATTGGTACCGGTAGCAAGACCTGCTCCCGATGCAAAAACGACGGGCTGTTATAAGTTTGACGCGTATGTCTGTTTGTGTGTCTGTCTGTGGCATCGTAGCTCGCGAGCGCAGGAACCGATTTTGATTTGTTTTTTTGTTTGAAAGGTGAATTAGTCGGGCGGGAGTGTTCTTAGCAATGTTTGATAGAAATCGGTCCAATATGGCCGCCAGCCCGCCACAGATTACATACTTTTTCACAACTCCCTCAATATAGGTATCAATATTAATTAATAATAATTGAGTTGTAGAATACACCATAACGAATTTCAAATCTAAGATGGCCGCCGCCACAAATGGCGGATTATATATTTTTTCACAACTCCCTCAATATAGGTATCAATATTAATTAATAATAATAATAATAATAATAAAAAGAGGAAAGATTTGATTGTTTGTTTGTTTGTTTGAATAGGCTCCGAAACTACTGAACCGATTTGAAAAATTCTTTCACCAATGTGTAGAATGAACTTTCAGGATGAACATAGGCTATATTTTATGTAGGTACTTCGCGGGCGACGCCGCGAGCGGAAGCTAGTTAATAATAATTGAGTAGTAGAATACTATACACTATAACAAATATCAAATCTAAGATGGCCGCCACCACAAAATAGCGGTCAAAATTTATGTCGGGGGTTTTTAAGAGAATTGTGAATTGTGGAGCTGTAAATTTTCATAGAAAAAGCTATAACATTTTGCTCCCCTTTAACTTAGTCCAATATTTATATTTTTTGGAAATGGTCGAGATACAACGAAAAACTAGGCTTGTACGTGTTTATTTTAAAGAAATATTGCTTAACATTAAAGTTATTAGGTAGAATAGAATAGAATAGAATAGAAAATACTTTATTGCACACCATAAATATTACAACAAGATAATAAATTATTTAAAACTATGTCATACAATGGGCGGTCTTATCGCTGGAAAGCGATCTCTACCAGACAACCTTAGGATGGAAAGGACTGTACGTGTAATAACATGGGGTAACATCAGTGCCAATATGTATCAAAACTGATGAAGCAACGTACACACAATATACATTTAATAATGATAGTTATAAGTAAATAAACTAGAGCCTAAATAAACTAATAAATAATAAACAATAAATAATAATAACAATAGTACTTTATATATACATAGGTAGCATATTATTATATCCACAATATGGATATTTAGATACATAGTCTTCTTATTTACCTAATTTGTTATTATTTTAGAGCTCGTCTTTCGAGCTGATAGTATGAAGATGGAGCAATAAAAGAATAAAAAAAAAAAAAAAAAAAAATATGATCACGACTGTAATCCCCGGGCTCAGTAGATATCTCCTCAGATCTTTGAGGATATCTAAAGGTGGTAGTCAGAGGCAAGTCCAAACATGACATTTGGTACATGCCCACATTTTGCACAGTAGTTAGTATTCCGTACGTGACAGGTTGCAAGCCCATCGCCGCTTATAAGAATACTAACCTATGACAAATACCTTCGAATTTGTTAAATAAAAGATTGGTTGATATTAAGTTATTTCACGAAGGGTACATTTAAAATTAACTATTATTTTACAAGATAAACAAATTGCTTGTTAACTATGACGAAAGTGAGAACTATGACGAAACTGATGAGTAGAAAGGCCCACACACGTAATACTATAGTATAGTACACTTGCCATATTGCATTGTTGCGAATGGTAGTGTTTCTAATTGTACTAATCCAAGGCTACAGCCCAGTAATGTTTGTACTGTTGATGTGCGCTTTGATAGTAAATAATGAAATGCATATACCTACTTCTGCACTAATATCATAAAGAGGAAAGTTTTTTATATATTTATTTTTTAATATCTTATTGAAAGATGACATGGGTAAGAAAGAAGTACTGAGATGACGAATGACAGAGGGAAATGGAAGATCACATGTTGTGCCAACCCCCTGCCCCGGATCTAGGGGGGGGCAAGCCGGGGTCCATGCCCCGGGCGGCAAGTACGGGGGGGCGCCAAATTCACATTTTACTGACGAATGGACAACACATCATTTACTTAACTTTGACTTTTTATTTCTAATCCTATCCTATGCTGTATATAAAATATATATTTTACATGTTTATGTCTATATATCTGTAAATAAAGAGGTTTAACACAGAAAGAACATCGATGGATGCATTATTTCCGGATTGCCTATGTCCAAAAGACAATTTTCAAAATTAGTGGACATTAAAGGTAAAATATAAGGGGGTGGGGGCGGCATTTTTGGAATAAATGGAAATAGTGATAATGTTAGGGCGTACCCCCGAGGCGGCGCGCAGACGCAGCACCCGGCGGCTGTGAGAAATGGACTAGTTGTGTTGCGCCAGGGACGGGTGCAACCTAAGAAGCAAGTCCGGAAGTACGAATGAGGTTTACTAGTTGTAATGCAGGAACGATGACTGGAAGAGGAAGAGAGCTAGCGGATGTTTTAGAAAGGAGATGAAAAAATTGTAGCGTGTTTGCAAGAGACGAAATGGAAGGGGACGAAAGCTAGAGAAGTCGGGGTGGATTGTAAATTGTATTATTGTGGAAGCGATGGTAAGAGAATGATGTGGGAGTTGTCCTAGAGAGGGCTAAAAACATGTGTGACGAATGCTAATAGGATGAATGATAGATTAATAGTTGTAAAGTTCTGCTTAGAAGATTTTGTTTTAAACATTGTGAGTGTGTACGCACCGCAGACTGGATGTGACGATGAAGTGAAAGATAAGTTTTGGAAGGATTTTGATTGAATGATAATGGGTATACCGGAATGTGAGGAAATCTATATTGGGGGAGATTTTAATGATCACATGGGAAGAACGAATAAAGGATATGAAAGAGTGCATGAAGGGTGGCTACGGAAACTTCGGAAGCGGCTTCTACCTTTGACTTGACTATTACCAACACTTTTTTTCAAAAACTGGATCAACATCTAGTAACATAAAAAACTGGCAATCATATGATACAAATCTATTATTTTCTAACAAAAAGAGAGAAAGTTTTGGAGAAACAAAAGGGAAAGGTAAAATAGACAAGGAAACTTGGTAGTGGAATGAAGAAGTACTAAAAGTTTTGAAAGAAAAGAAGAATGCGTTTAAGGAATAGAAAAGGGATGTGAGTGGAGATGACGTTATGAGAGAAGTTACTAAGTGCGGATGGATGCAAATGGCTTTTGTCCTTTAAAAAGTTGTTGCAAGAGGAGGCAATCCTGGACGAATGTTGCAATAGTTCGCTAGTGCCCATATTTAAAAACAAGGGTGATGTACAGGACTGCAACAACTACCGAGGAATAAAGCTCATGTCGCACAGTATGAATGTTTGGGAGAAAGTAATAGTGAGACGAATGAGAGAAGAGAGTCAGATCACAGAGCCAGTTCAGTTTCATGACAGGACGAGGGACAACGGACGCCATATTTGCGCTTCATCAATTGTGCAAAAATACAGACGTGCACACAAAAACTTGCACATGGAGTTCTACGATCTCGAGAAGGCGTACGACACAGTACGCCGTGGGGTTCTGGGTGGTATGAAAGAGAAAGAAGTGCCAGGAAAGTATCTGCTGCTTGTTCGGGCCAAAATTGTTCGGGAGGACAACAGATGAATGTCATGCCACTTGGAGAGTGTTAGGTATGAATTTGGATGGATATAGGGGTAGAGGTAAAGAAAAGATGGATGGACTTTGTGAAAGATGATATGAGTAAGAAAGGTACCTACTGAGATGACGGATGATAGAGGGAAATGGAAGAAGAAAACGTGTTGTGCCGACCCCACATGGTGTGAGAAAAAAGGCGGGAAGAAGAAGAAGAAGGGGCGGCATTTTTCAATTTTTGCCCCGCCTATAAAAATTGAAGATCCGGGGCTGCCAACCCCACATAACGTGCAAAGGGCAGAAAATTTATGATTATACCTATGAACGAAAAAACCCCTAATACCTAAGTTCATGGAAACATGAGTGTCTTTGTTTGTCTATGTGGTTTAAAAAAATACTACAGCTCAGATATTATTAGTTATTTCTCGAACACTTTACCACAACTTAAGTTATAAGGTTCATAATACAAAAAAGCGCTAAGGCCCAGCGAGTTTGTTGTCAGTTCTTCTCGGACTGGGGATAGGACTGGAATTGGCACCTAGACTCACCTAGTATGTAAGACGATTCAAAATGATCCTTGTGATATAACTGAATAAAGATTATTGACTATTGACTATTGACTATTGTTTTCTCTAACAAATATTTTTCTTGTTTTCCAGAATACGTATAAATTCAACAAACCCCAACGTAAGTCTAGTCACTGAAACTATGAAACAGCGCCATCTACCGTACCGCGCGTGAACTACGTACTAAAATGACGCTAACGCCATCTGTGGATTGAAGGATGCCGCGTATAAAATATGGGTCGCTGGCACGGATCATCGTTATACTATGCCTGTTTTGTCTATGGCTTCAAATTATGCTCTCGGCGTCGAGTGGCGGGATCTATAGAGAGGGTAAGTCTATATTTTTTTTTTAAAAGATGAATTATCTATACCTAGCACATTTCAGCACAGGAATCTGACATCTTCGCGAATAGCATGTAATATTCTTCTTCTTACGTTCGCGTCCTTTTCTTTTCTAAGCTTTTTTTTTCTTCTTAGCTTAACCAAAATTTTTGGTACTCAATCTAGTTATTCGTACAAGGTCTTTGCTTCGATGTCCTTCGATTCGACTCGTCTCTGAGCTTTAGTTTGACGTTTTCAGGTGGCACTCCTTGTCCAAAACCTGTCACAGTGTCACCCAAAGTTTCACCGACTAATATTAGACAATCAGGTTTTTGTTATTTTATTAATGTGCCGTTTTTCATATCATTTTTACAAGCACTCCATTTTTGTTGTCTGTCTGTCTTAATCAGTGAACGCAAAAAAATGGAAGCATTTGTCAATATCCGCGAAACTTGACCCCAAATTTCACACATCAAAACTCCTTCGTGGATTTGCCAAAAATTGATTAATGTCGACGTTATTCTCTCGACATTTGGGTTTAAATTTCATTGTAACGTGTAGATAGCTTATGTGAATTTTTGATTTAATTTAGCCCTCCAAAACACATTTTTGTGGGGTAATTTTTAGCTCAATGAATGTTTCCATGTATTTTCCGTTCACTGGTTTTGATATGATCTAATCTAATTTACCAGCAATTTTGTAAAAAAGAGCACTATTTTGAAAAAAGTACCTAGACAAAAGAATACTGAAACGTCACACAACTGGAATTAATTTTATAAAAACAGTATATGATGTTGGTTAGGTAAGTCCCCATACGATTTTGAAGAATTAAATGGTCCCAAATATTAATATGAATCCTATTTACCTACGTCCTATTCATGTGAAAGTTTGTATCTGTGAGTGTGAGAGAGAAAGAGCGTGTTATGTTAACTCGGTAACGGCTAAACTGATTTCGATTTTAGAATTAAATCTTTTTAGGAATAATAATTTAGATAATATTTCACGTATAATCAATATTCAACAAAGTTTAGAATTGAGCATTTTACTAAGTTTTGTTAAATTTTTCCTTACAGATACTTACACAACTAATCAAGTTATCGATTTAAGCATTCCTTATGCAGGTTTAGTTTTTTTTTCTATTTCATGCTGTTGAATGCTTTAAATTGTTACCTCCTTCTGTTTCTGGTTTTTAAGGCCATCACACATCATAATCATGGGTTTATTGCGTTAATAAAGCTTGTTATAGCTTGCTTAGTCTACTAGGGGCCTTACCGCAAGTCAAAGTCAAAGTATTTTTTTTATTTTTTTAACATTTATTTCGTCCCAAAAATGTTTTATTGAATAAATCACAGGGATCATTTTGACTTACATACTAGGTGAGTCTAGGTGCCAATTCCAGTCCTATCCCCAGTCCGAGAAGAACTGACAACAAACTCGCTAGGCCCTAGCGTTTTGTATGATCTTCGGGCAATATCATAGTGATATAACTATGATTATTTCGTACCATGACCGTACTGGCTACTTTTTATGTAGGTACCTCGCGAGCAAAGCTGCAGGCAGAAGCTTGCTAATGTAACTAAACTACTTACGTGCTTGATTAATTTTAACGTAAATTCTACCCCTTTTATTCAAAATATTTTTAGAAAACTTATTAAATTAAAATGTCTTAGCGCAGCGATGGGCTTGCAACCTGTCACGTACGGAATTCTATGCAAAATATGGGCACATCATTTGTCAAAATTCGTCGAGCCGTTTGGGCTACATACATACATACATACACCCTTGTTTGTACAGACACCCTTACGAGGACCTTGTAAATTTTTGACCAAACCGAGGACCCTCCGAAAAACATGTTTAATGACGTCGTTGACCTTTGAGAATAAGATAGAAGGAGACGGGAGAGCAAATCTAGAGTGATGAGCTTATCCAGATAGTGCTATCTCAACATTTTTTCGTGTGAATTACCGCTTTCATACTGAGGACGCGAAATACACAGCCAAACGTGACCAGCGATGCACATACGAGGACTTTGTGTAAAGCCAACCGAGGACCTCTTACGTGAGCCCTGCGACACCCTTCCGAGGACGTATTTATACACAATATCTCTTATGTCTTATACAAAGTGAGGACGCTGTGTTAGACTTTACTTAACCAAACCGAGGACAGTTTTACTAGTAGAACTTGTATAAAGCGAGGACATGGAAAATTTACCTAAACCATTTTACGTGTAGGATAATCTAATAATTACATTTTTTTCGATTTGTTACTAACACACATTTTCAAAAATGAAGTACCAAGCGAGGACAAGTCGGTGTCTTCACGTTTGTCACCACTTGTCAGTGCTCTCAATTATTGTCAAAGATTTGCAAGTAACTACTTTATATAATAGTCATAACACGTATTTATATAGTTCTCTCAGTTGTTTTTGCCGTAAGTAAACAAAAGAGAAAAATATTATGGTCCACCATCGGTATTTAGTTTTTATACGAGAGCATTTGGTGGTGTAGTCGTAGCACCCCTGCTTCACGAAGGTCGTGGGTTCAAACCTGGTCGTGCACCAATGATTGCACGAAAAATTATGAGCGCGATGCTTTCAAATGGTGAAGGAAAACATTGTAAGAAAACCGGTATACCCTAGAACAAAAATTCGAAGGTCAGTTAGTATTCTTATAAGCGGCGATGGGCTTGCAACCTGTAACGTATGGAACACTAACTACTGTGCAAAATATGGTTCTGTGGCAAATGTCATGTTCGGACGTGCCTAAGAATACCCGCTTTAGAAACGCACAAAAGATCTAAGCAACTAGAGATCTAAGGCGATTCTCTACAGGGCGTCTACTCCGAAAAACGATCTACGATATATCGGCACAATAATCGTGCAAAACTTACTCTTAGTAACATTGTTTATGCTAATACGAGTATTTGAACAATGGAACGACCGACATTACTTTTGATAACCGATCTCGTAAACCAATTTCCAATTTGACTACGAAACAACTGTTAATTCTAAATAAATAATAAGAGTAGACCCCCAGAGCCTGGGATTACAGTCGTGTTCATCATCATGTTAATCCCCATTAATCATGTTACGTATGATACCTTCTATTACTTTATGAATCAAAGTTCTCATAGAAAATTCAAAACGCACAGCCTAAACTGATAGTTGTAGAAACTTATAATTTTTTTTTTGTTTGAAATTTGACCAAAAAGGGACGTTTAAATAAAATATCGTCAACAAAATCGAATCAAAAAAATCTAAACAATCTTGAAACTTAGGAAAAGTACTTTTAAAACAATAATTAAAGACTGAATTTATATTCCCACAAACTACCCTTAAAACTTGGTGCATTGTGATGTTAAATTTTGTATGGTAACATAATTAGATTTTTCATTCAAGATTATATTTGCTTGAAACTTGTAATAAATATTCTTCAAAACAAAAACAATCATGATCACGACTCTAATCTCCAAACTTGGAATATTATATCTTCTCAGATATTTAGCGTACTTAGTTCTAAAATGGTAGTCAGAGGCAAGTCCATACATTATTATTTGGCTCATGCTCTCATTTTGCGTTGAACCCAAGACTTTTGGATCGTGGGGCAGGGGTGCTACCACTACACCACCAGTGCTCTATAATATACTAGCTGTCCCGCCCGCGACTTCGTTCACTCAAAGTATCTAAACTGAGTTTCAAACAAATCACACTAATAAAAAAATCACATAAATAACATTAACACCCAATTTTACCCATTTTAGAGGGCTATTTGAAATATTCAGGTTTAAGTTTCCATTTATTTTGCATTTAAAGTATCCAAACCAAAATTCGACAAATTGCACCACCCTTTAAAAAGTACCCATAGAAACATTGACCCCCCATTTGACCCCTTTTTGAAGGTTATATTGAAAAATCCTGAAATACGTGTGTATTAATTTTGCATTTACAGTACACAAACAAAGTTTCAAACCAATCGCACCACCCGTTAAAAAGTTCCCATACAAACATTGACCCCACATTTGACCCCTTTTTGATACTTATATTGAAAAATCCTGAAACACGTGTCCATTTATTTTTTATTTACAGTACATAAAGTTTCAGCCCAATCGCACCAACCGTTAAAAAGTTCCCATACAAACATTGACCCTACATTTGACCCCTTTTTGATACTTATATTGAAAAATCCTGAAACACGTGTCCATTCATTTTGCATTTATAGTGCACAAACAAAGTTTCATGAAAATCGCTCCACGCGTTAAAAAGTTTCATACTAACGTTTTCACCCTTTTTTACCCCCTTAGAGGTGGAATTTTCAAAAATCCCGCCTTAGTGGGTGGTTTTGTTATAAAAGGAAACCACTTTCCAAATTTCAGCTTTCTATCTTCAGCGGTTTCGGCTCGGCGATGATCAATCAGTCAGTCAGTCAGGTTAAGCTCTTATATAGGTATACATAGATAAAAATCTATGATTAAATTATTTCAAAGCTACCCCTAAACGGGGTGTAGACTACAGGGGTGGTAATATTTACACAGGAACATTTGACCTTAAACTTGCTTTAGACACTGTAATTTTTTGTTTTGATGATAACGTTTACTTCATATATCGCACCACAGTTTCCACACAAATTTAAATCCCTCCAATTAAGTTACTTTGAGAAATCCTGAAACACTAGTCTTGTTTATTTAGTTTTGCATTCCGAGTATCCAAACGATTAAAGTATCGATACAGACATTTAAAACTACCCATTTAAATACGAATCAAGAGATTTGAACCAATAATTACTGACCTTAAGCTTAACCTAAGCAAACCTAAGTAGGTACTTATCACTGCAGAAGTAGCACTTTCTCATCTTGCACCTAAAGATTTTTTGAGGATTCAGTCCACCTTCGATCTTTTCATATATAATTTTATTGTAATTGATAGAACAATACACAAGAAAAACCGTCAAAGCGAGGACTTAACTTTTACACACTGGAAAATATATCAAACCGAGGTCTTACATACACATTGTTTAGAAAAGCTACTCATCCGAGGACCTATGTGTTAAAATCTAACACATAGGTCCTCGGATAATACAACAAACGTGATATGAATGTAAGGAAGCTGTGTATAAAGCGATAGTGGCGCCAGAAGTGAATAAAATGTGTAAATGTAAGATTATGAATATTTTTGATCAAACCGAGGTTAGGGCCACTTTTTCGGATTACGTATACAGAATGACTCAAAATCGTTTGCAAAATACGAATCTTCGGTCAAGTCAAACCGAGGACCCTCGAAAATGTCCTCGCTTTGAAAATGTCCTCGGTCGTGCCTTGTGTATTCATACGCATGTCCTCGGATGGTACTTAAAACAAACACATCCTTACATACATACATACACCTCGATCGAACACAATTTACCTTCCTTCGCTCATAGTGTGGGGTCAGAACCATGTGTGTGATTATATTATGTATGTTAAAATGGAGTGTTATGTCTTATGCCATATTATGTAACAGGAATATGTTACTATGTTTCAGGAAAAAGTTTTTATGTCATAAAAAATGTGTATAAAACTGTAATATAGCTTTTAAGTGTATGTTTTTTGTATATTTCCGTTCAAGGGCTATTTGGTAGCAGTTAACTTTACGGGTGTATAGATGGCGCTATAAGCAAAAAACTTTCAATACATAATTATATTGCTTAATAAATTTTGTTTTTTATCTACTCCCTATAATACTTACGTATGTATTTAAAAAAATCAATGAAACAAGTAAAAATAACAAATTCAAAATATTTGAAAATTTTTGCATTTATAAAAAAGAACATGATCACGACTCCCAACAAACATACCCTCAAAATTTCAAGTCTGTACGACCAGCGGTTTAGGCTGTGCGTTGTATCTATTCAAATCAGTCTGGAGTCAGGACTCATCCTTTTAATATTAGATGGATAGATAGATTGAAAATAGCGCCATCTATCGCCTGCCATGTGAAACTGCCCGGAATAATAACTAATTATAATTACTATGTGTTTCAGAAGAGTTGATGAATGCAAATGATACGTCAGAGCAAGTACTGGCGCTAGTGCCGCCAGAGTTACACAAGTACTTGACAGTCCATGCAAAAAACTCAACAAGTAAGTATTAGGGCCTTTCTACTACAACCCCATCACCGATTAAGCTCATATTTTTCCCAACAAATCTACAGCAGAATCTCTAGACCTCTCGAGTTTAATGCAGATTGGATCAACTGTACGTCTACCATGAGTTGTCACATTTAGATCGGCTGACGTCACTACAGTAGTAATAGTACGTTACTATGACATCTGTCAAAATTGTTACTCATGGTACCAAATTCTAAGCAAATGAATGAAGCGCAAACTACAGTCGCTGTAGTACTGTGACGTAGGATTGTTAACGTGCGTTTTAGTACCCAACTATCGGCTAGAGGCGCTGTGCAAGTTTTCATACAATTTTTAAACTACAGTCGCTAGCGAGTGTAGATTGTGAAAATCATGGTAGACGTACGGTTCTTAAGTAATGCTTTAACAAAAAACTACTGGTTCGAATTGAAATATGATTGTGGTGTTGTATAGTCCATTTATCGAGGAAGGCTATAGGCTATATAACATCACGCTACGACCGATAGGAGCGGAGCATCAATGAAAAATGTTGCAAAAACGCAACTTTGTCTGCGCGTTTTAAGTAACATATATTACTTAAAAAGCGCAGACAAAGTTGCGCGAGAGTCGGCTAGTTGACAGATAAATTACTCCATGGTTTTTTATTTTGACTAACTGGTGGTGCAGTGGTAGCACCGCGGCCTCACGATCCGAACGTCGTGGGTTCAAACCTGGTCGTGCACCAATGAGTTTTTCTATTCGAAAAATTTATGTGAGCAATGCCAGCGCTCTTAAACGGTGAAGGAAAACATCGTGGGAAAGGTTAGTATTCTAATAAGCGGCGATGGGCTTGCAAACCTGTCACGTACGGAATACTAACTACTGTGCAAAATGTGGGCATGTACCAAATGACATGTTTGGACGTGCCTCTGACTACCCTCTTTAGGTATCTTCAAAAGATCTAAGTAAGTAACTAAAGATCTGAGGAGATATCTACCGAGCCCGGAGATTACAGTCGTGATCATAATATATATTATATTACTTAAAACGCGTAGACAAAGTTGCGCGAGAGTCGGCTAGTTGATTAATAAATTGCTCCATGTTTTTTTTTATTTTGACTAAAAATCTGAGCTCAAACTGTTTTTCCAGATAACTCTACAGAAAAGGTGATTCCAAAGAATGTAACTGACATTAGACGAGCCATAGACAAATACAACGACGCGCAGACGATCTACAACGAAGATATATTCGGACCTGTTCTGAATGATACTATTATCATAGCTATACAAGTAAGTGCGCTTATTTTTGAAGTCTTCTTCTTCTCCCTGCCCTTATCCCACTGGTGGGGTCGGCACAACAGGTTCTCTTCCTCCACTCTCCCCTATCATCTGTCATCTCAGTAGTCACTCCCTTCTTACACATATCGTCTTTCACACAGTCCATCCATCTTTTCTTAGGTCTACAACAAATCTGTCCCACGGGAATCGTACATTTTTCCGGGATATAAAGTAGCCTATGTGCTAATCCAGACTGTAATCTATATTTGTGCCAAATTTCATCCAGATTCGTTCGGCCGTTTCAGTATGAAAGAGTAACAAACATACATCCAGACATCCAATACATGCTTACAAACTTTCGCGTTTATATTATTAGTAGGACAAATAAATCAAAAGTTACCTTTATTCAAACTATCAAAAAATGTTGCCAGTATCAAAAAATCACAGTAATTTCTTTAAGTGAATACCTCACGGCCAAAGATTTAAATCGTAGATATGCCCGGATGCCAAAAACTGTGGCACTGTTTTTACTTGTGTGTGTTAACAAAATGCCGATGCACTCACACTAATGATTAGTCATAAATGAACCAAACAGTTATTTCACCATTGATTGTGCAATTATATTGCACGATCTTTCGTAAAAAAATATAATTATTCCTTTTGTACCCTGAAATTGAAAATGTTTGGTGTGCCAAATGAGCGAGCTATCTCATTTCGTGTGGCAACAAAACGGCGCGGTCTCAGTACCGTACGGGCGTATCTACGATTTAAATCTTTGCTCACGGCAAATACTTTGGTTTCGGCATCTTCCTTCTGGCTAGTACCAGCGCGTCGCCGGCGAGTCCTTCCGTTGTCACTTTCTTGGGCACCAACCGGGACTCCTTCGAGATTAAGAATTTAACCTCTTTCTTTTCTTTTTTCTAATAAAAAAAAATAATAAAATTAATAAAAAAAGTACGAGAAAAGAGTGCATGCGGCGGAGATGCGAATGCTGAGATGGATGTGTGGAGTGACGAGAATGGATAAGATAAGGAATGAGTATATTAGAGGAAGTCTGAAAGTGGCACCGGTGACAGAAAAGATGAGGAGTAATAGGTTAGCGTGGTATGGGCATGTTATGAGAAGAGATGAATGTCATGTGACGAGGAGAGTGTTAGATATGAATGTGGATGGATACAGGGGTAAAGGTAGACCAAAGAAAAGATGGATGGACTGTGTGAAAGATGACATGGGTAAGAAAGGAGTGAGTACTGAGATGACGAATGATAGAGGGAAATGGAAGAAGATCACATGTTGTGCCGACCCCACATAACGTGGGAAAAGGGCAGGAAGAAGAAGAAGAAGAAGAATAAAAAAAGTTGATCTTTTGCGAAATTCATAATATTACGCACAAATATTGACATCTCTAAGATTTTATTATTAGTATTAAACGGGTAATTATCGCGTGTTATATTACCTATTTTTAAGGTTTATAATTTTATTTGGGATAATAGGTAAATAAAACGCGATAAATATGTTCAGATCGCGTAAGTATACTACTAATATTTTATACGCGAAAATTATATGGATGTCTGGATGTATGTTTGTTACTCTTTCACGCTGACACGGCTAAACGGATCTGGATGAAATTTGGTACATATATAGATTATAGTCTGGAATAGCATATAGGCTATTTTTCATTCCGTGAAAATGTTCGGTTCCCGTGGGATAGATTTGTTTTTGTTTTTCAAGGTACCACGCGGGCGAAGCCGTGGGCGTAAGCTAGTAAATATATACATAATGTAAGTATTTTCGAGTTTATGAACACGTAAAAAAAACCGGCCAAGTGCGAGGCCAAGTTATTATGGTTTTGACGTATAATGACCAACAATTCAGTATTCTCCCGCGGCTTCGCCCGCGTGGTACCTTTAAAAACAAAAACAAATCTATCCCACGGGGACCGAACATTTTCACGGAATGAAAAATAGCCTATATGCTATTCCAGACTATAATCTATATATGTACCAAATTTCATCCAGATCCGTTCAGCCGCTACGGCGTGAAAGAGTAACAAACATACATCCAGACATCCATTCATTCGTACAAACTTTCGCGTTTATAATATTAGTAGGATTATGCGATAGGCCGGGACTCCACCAAAGCGGAGACGAGACGAGCGGATGTTCTTTAAACAACCAATAGAATTGTGTTATTGATACATCTCCTCTCCGCTCAGCTTCAGTGGAGATCGCTGTGCGGAGATGTTTAATATTTGTATGGCGCGATGGAAGCGGAGATGTGAGCTGTGCGCGGACGACGCGCAGTGGAGACGAGAGAACCGCACACATCTCCGCTTTGGTGGAATCCCCCGAGCTGAAAAACATCTCTTCTCGCACAGCACACAGCAAACAGCACACATCTCCGCTTTGGTGGAGTCCCGGCCTTAGAACCTTCATCTTTATTATTGTAATTGAAATTGAAAAATATTTTATTCAGTACAATCACAAGGATCACTTTGAAACGTCTTACATGCTAGGTGAATCTATGAGCCAATTCCAACCTAACCCAAGTACGAGAAGAACAGGCGAGAAACTCGTCTCGGTCCTAGCGCTTTTTTGTATGATCCTTCTTACAAAAAATGTAATCAAGATTATCTAATAATAATAACATAAAAACAAAAGACAAAACAGAACATAAATACATAAAACAAAAGGACAGCGTTCACATTGCAAATTGGTTAGCTGTCGGAGGGCGGAGCGACATCGGGCCATGAGTTCCTATCATCAATATATTCATTTATATTATAATATGCTTTCTTTAGGAGATTATTTTTAATGAAGGCTTTGAATTTCCTAACAGGAAGTTAAGTTGCATTTATAGGAAGTTTATTATAGAAACGTATCATGATCCCCATAATTTATATTATCATATACCTTCAGTATTATTATTTGGCATATGCAAAGAGAGGCCTATACCCAGCAGTGGGTGAAGTCGGGCTGCGGATGATGATTATTATTATTATTTACCTTCTGCTTCTTCTTCTTCTTCTTCTCCTCCTCCAGTTTCTTTGCGCGCACCGACTCCGGCCGGCGTTGCATCCATATCATCTGCGCCTCGTCCGGTATACCAGTTTGAAACTTGAACTTCCTTGGAATCTTGAACAAAAAGAATTCATTGTCAAATCAAATCAAATTATTTATTTGCCAAATACATTAATAATGGTAACATGTCAGGTCTTATAACTAGAGTAATGTCAAATGTATTCAACCCGCAAGCAGGTATGCAAATATTAAAAGTGATCATTTATTCTATGTCAAAAATAAAAAATAATCAAAAAAAAAAAAAAAAAAAATATAGTCAAAATGATAACAAAAAAAAAAATATGATCACGACTGTAATCCTCGGTAGATAGATATCTCTTTAGATCTTTTTAGTTACTTAGATCTTCTGAGAATATCTAATCCATATAATTATGACATTTGGTACATGCCCACATTTTGCACACTAGTTAGTATTTCGTACGTGACAGGTTGCAAGTCCATCACCGCTTATAAGAATGACGCGTGACACACACCTTCGAACTTTTGGTTCTAGGGTATGCCGGTTTCCTTACGATGTTTTCCTTCACCGTTTAAGAGCACTGGCATTACGCACATATTTTTTTAGAATAGAAAAACTCATTGGTGCACGACCCGGTTTGAGCCCACGACCTTCGGATCGTGAGGCAGGGGTGCTACCACTACACCGCCAGTTAATACAAAATTAAAAATTTTAAAACCCCCCCAACATCAAAACCTTACCCTAACATGTCATATTTAAAGTCATGGTTACCTTACCATGTTCTTTCAATATCATTGAAGTAATACGGTACCTAATTTCGAATCGATCGGACATAAGGAAGTTAGTCAGATCCTCTCATCAACTAGAAAAGAGCTTATGATCTTCAAACGGCTGAACAGATTTTCAAGAAACATGGCTAAGAACACTTGGGATAAAATTATCTATGACATAAAAGAACTAAATGAAAATCGGTTCATCCGTTTGAGAGCTACGATGCCACAGACAGATACACAGACACAGATACACTGACAGACACGTTAAACATATAACACAACTCTTTTTCGTCGGGGTCTCTTAAACGGTGAAGGAAAACATCGTGAGGAAACCGGCATACTCTAGAACCAAACACTCGAAGTATGTGTCGTATAAGTATTCTTATAAGCGGCGATTGGCTTGCAACCTATCTCTAGAATAACTACTGTGCAAAATGTGGCATGTGCAAAATGTCATGTTTGGACGTGCCTCTGACTTTATAGATACCTATCCTCAAAGATCTAAGTAACTAGAGATCTGGGGCCTTACCACGAATTCATAATACATTACTGAATTAGTATTACATTGTTATTTCGTACCATGACCTATGCAAATTGTATGGAAGTAGTGTCGAATCTACAATGGAATCGTTCTGGAAGACTTCGTGGTAAGGCCCCTGTCTGTACGTCTACCATGAGTTGTCACATTTAGATCGGCTGACGTCACTACAGTAGTAATAGTACGTTACTATGACATCTGTCGAAATTGTTACTCATGGTACCAAATTCTAAGCAAATGAATGAAGCGCAAACTACAGTCGCTGTACTGTGACGTAGGATAGTTAACGTGCGTTTTAGTACCCAACTATCCGCTAGAGGCGCTGTACAAGTTTTCATACATTTTTTAACTACAGTCGCTAGCGAGTTTAGATAGTGAAAACTCATGGTAAACCTACTGAGGAGATATATATGTCTATTATATTACAGTTGTGATCGTTTATTTGGAGACTATACCTGGTATTCCGTGCATACTTCTTTGGGTTTCTTGTAATGTGGTATGTAAACCTGGGATTTGGGTTTAAGCACCCTCGCGATCTTGACACATGGAAAATCAGGCTTCATATACCTGAAAGCGTTTATGAGATGAAACTGTCTAGTGCAGCGGTCGGCAACCCGCGGCCCGCGGGTCGCATGCGGCCCGCGGACGTCTTACATGAGGCCCGTGAATGTTTTTTACATACATACATACATACATAAAATCACGCCTGTTTCCCGACGGGGTAGGCAGAGACAACGGATCTCCACTTGCTACGATCCTGACATACCTTTTTTGCTTCATTCACTCTCATTACATTCTTCATACATGCGCGTCGGTTTAGGGTACTATAAATAAATATAAATAAATAATGCTGGACACTATCACACAGCATCATGTAGCCCCAAACTAAGCAGAGCTTGTATTATGGGAACCACATGACTGATAAACTACATAGATATACTTTTGTTTTTGTAAATACATACATATTATACATAGAAAACACCCAGACCTGAGACAAATATCTGCAAATAATGCAAACATTTGTCCCACGGTGGGAATCGAACCCGCAACCTTCTGCGTCTCAGGCGGACCTTCGCCCGCTGCGCCACAGAGGCCGTCAAAATGTTTTTTATATAATTTAAGTATCAAGATAAATGCATGAACGAACCATGATCCACCGTATAGTGTGGATCCAGACTTAAAACGCTCTGCCCGCGAACGAACAAATGGCGGAGCGCGAGTTCATTATCCCTGAGTAACATAGGCTATATTTTATGTACCTCGCGAGCAAAGCCGCGAGCGGAAGCTAGTAATTTATATATTTGTCGTTATTTTAAAAAGTTTTTTAACTTTCATTAGAGCTCGTCTTTCAAGTTGATAGCATGAAGAAAGATTGGTTGATAATACTCGTAAGTTATTTCACGAAGGGTACATTCCAAATTAACTAATATTTGACGAGACAACCAAAATTGTTTTGTGAATGACGAATAGTGAGAACAATGATGAAACTTTTGAAGAGAATCAACCACCTCTGAGGTGCACTTTACCCCTCACCACACTGGTTAGACAGAACTAGGAACACAAAGAAGACTAGTTAAAAGTATTACTCACCACACCATATCCCAATGATCTCTGTATACTGGAGTTGGCATTAATATTTTCATCCACCGTAAAATATCCCCTCTGCAAGAAGAAAAATATTTTCGTTATAAATTACTAGCTTCCGCCCACGGCTTCGCCCGCGTTGTCCGCCGTCAGCCGTTTCAGCGTGAAAGAATAACAAACATACATCTATACATCCATACATTCTTACAAACTTTGCGTTTATAATATTACTAGCTGCCGCCCACAGCTTCGCCCGCGTGAATGTCGATTATCGCGACTTTTCATACAAACTTTCATCCCCTATTTTATCCCCTTGGGGCTAGAATTAATCAAAATCCTTTCTTAGCGGATGCCTACGTCATAACATCTACCTGCATGCCAAATTTCAGCCCGATCCGTCCAGTGGTTTGGGCTGTGCGTTGATAGATCACTATGTCAGTCAGTCAGTCAGTCACCTTTGAGTTATATATATTTAGATTAGGATTAGGATAGTATTAAAATTAAAATTAAAGGGAAAAACTACAAAACCGATCATAAAACCTGTCGTATTGTATGGGTCTGAATGTTGGGCCACCAAGGAAACGGACGAGAAAAGAGTGCATGCGGCGGAGATGCGAATGTTGAGATGGATGTGTGGAGTGATAAGGATGGATAAAATAAGCAATGAGTATATTAGAGGAAGTCTGAAAGTGGCGCCGGTAACAGAAAGGATGAGGAGTAATAGGTTAGCGTGGTATGTTATGAGAAGAGATGAATGTGACGAGGGGAGTGTTAGATATGAATGTGGATGGATACAGGTGTAGAGGTAGGCCAAAGAAAAGATGGATGAACTGTGTGAAAGATGACATGGGTAAGAAAGGAGTGAGTACTGAGATGACGAATGACAGAGGGAGATGGAAGAAGATCACATGTTGTGCACCACATAACGAGGGAAAAGGGCAGGAAGATGATGAGGATACTATATTCGCACCTGGTCCAGTTTTTCCTAATGCCCCAGCTAGGTCCTGTCCTGGATTTGAACCACGTACAATGCGGCAGTGGTCTCCGCGGCGGTAGACCAACACTCCTTGTGAACCGGATGAAATCCATTCCGTACTCCTTACGAACTGCCTTGGTTATGATCTGAAAATAACAATAAATATTGGTGGACAGTCCACACAACGCCATCTAGCCTTAAACTAAGCAAAGCTTGTACTATGGGAACAAGATGGCTGATAGAATAATCTATACTAATATTATAAAGAGGAAAGTTTTGTATTTTTGTTTGTAACGAATAAACTCAAAAACTACTGGTCCGATTTCAAAAATTCTTTCACCGTTATAATGCTACGTTATCCCTGAGTAACATAAGCTATATTTTATGTAGGTACCTCGCGAGCAAAGCCGCGAACGGAAGCTAGTTATATATAATTATATACCTTTTTTTTGTAAATACATTTTACACCGAGAAATTTTAATGGTTGTTTTCCCGCAGCGAAATGGTTTTGTCTTGGTAATACAATCGTTATATAAACAAATTAAATATTAGAAACAAAAAAATACAGATATACCATTGTGAAAATTTAATTCGAAAGCGACCACGAACCAAAAGTAAATCATCCCGATACCTACGCGAAGGCGGCCAGTTACGTCTAATGTTACTATCGTTCCTCACGTTTTCGAGTTGATGAATATAATTTTTAAATTATTTTAAAACAAAACAATCTTTATTTTTTTTCTTTAACTCTATGTTTCGAAAGTACTCCTTATGGCAAGTTGTTCTGCCGCGGGAAAACAACCATTAAAATTTCACGGTGTATAGATTACATAATAACACCCAGACACAAAACAAACATCGCATCTCCGCGTGCACTCTTTCCGCGTCCGTTCACATGTTGGCCCAATATTTAGATCCATACAACAAATACTATGTTATGTATCTAAATAAGTATTTATTTTACAAGTACATGCTCACGACTATAATCCCCGGGCTCGGTAGATATCTCCTCAGATCTCTAGTCACTTAGATCTTTAAGGATATCTAAAGAGTCAGAGGCACGTCCGAACATGATATCTATTTGGCATAGATTTTGCACATTAGTATTCCATACGAGACAGGTTGCAAACCCATCGCCGCTTATAGGAATCATCCTATAACCTTCGAATTCTTAGTTCTAGGGTATGCTTGATTTATCAATTGGAAAATTCAAAAATGTAATTAAACAGAAACTGTCTAGAAAAGCTTATCAGAGTACTTAGATGATAAAAAAGCTTGGGATGAATCAGCTCCAACTCTGCTAGGTATTCCTTACAAAATTAACAAGGATCATACAAAAAAAGTGCTAGGGCCCAGCGAGTTTGTTGTCAGTTCTTCTCGGACTGGGGATAGGACTGGAATTGGCACCTAGACTCACCTAGTATGTAAGACGTTTCAAAATGATCCCTTTGATTTCATTGAAAATAAATATATTTTGACTTTGACTTTGACCGGTTTCCTCACGATGTTTCCCTTCACCGTTTAAGAGCACTAGCGTTGCGCACGTACAGTCGTGGTCAACTAATTAGGGACACTCTTTGGTTAAACCGAATTGTGAATTTATTTTTTATTTTCCAACGAGTCTAAACCATATTCCATATCTCTTACATGTAAGTATAATTAGTCATTTATGTGCCCGATTATACAAACAATAACAACTTCTTAAACATTAAACCTCTTTACAGTATAGCTGATAGATTATCGTAGTGCTATTTGTTCAAATAATGCTGGCTGGCCATTTAATTAGGGACACTGAGATATTGCGTTCTATTTTCAAAATTTGAAACTCAATACTTTTTTACTTCTTCTCTTATTGTTTCGTGGTAGTTTTGGCGGCAATCCCGATATTTATTTTAAGTTTTGAAAAATATTTTGAAGAAAAATGGGTAAAAATAAAAGTTGCGATCCAACACTACGAAAAATTATCATGAAGTTTGTTGTCGAGCATGGTTGGCCATACCGAAGGATAGCAGAACATTTAAATTGTTCAAAAACTATGGTATACAATGCAGTGCAACATGTCAGACGCAATAACACAGATTTAAATGTGCCCAGAACAAAAAGATCGAGAAAAACAACTCCGCAAGAAGATAGAATGATAGCCAGGTTAGCTAAGAAAGATCCGTTTCTAGGCTCTATTTTAATTAAACACGAAGTGTTTGGGACAGACGAAAGAGCTGGTGTCTCAGCTAGGACCGTTCGACGACGTCTGGTAGAAGCAGGGTTGTTCGGAAGAGTGGCTCGCAAAGTACCGTTGTTGAAGAAAGAACATAGAAATGCTCGTTTGGCGTTTGCACGTAAATATGGACATTGGACCTACGCCCAATGGCAACATGTATTATTCTCTGACGAGACCAAGGTTAATTTGATTTCTTCAGATGGAAGGCAATACGTACGGCGTCCAGTAAAAGCGGAAATGAATCCAAGATTCACAAAAAAGCAGGTGAAACATGGCGGTGGAAACATTAAAATGTGGGGTTCATTTTCTGGACGTGGAGTGGGACCTGTGAGGAAAGTTCAGGGTAACTTAGACCAACATCAATACAAGGCAATATTGGAGGAAACGATGCTTCCCTATGCTGAGGAGCATCTCCCTATTATATGGACGTTTCAGCATGATAACGACCCAAAACATACCGCCCGTTCAGTCAAGTCGTTTCTTACCAGTCAGTCAGTATCGGTGCTAGATTGGCCAGCAAATAGCCCGGACCTTAACCCAATCGAGCACCTTTGGCACGAAATCAAGAAAAAAGTAGCCACTTATCGTACCACAACTTTAGATGAACTTAATGAAGCTTTTTGTGAGGCATGGGCAAACATTCCTGTCGAAACATGCCAGAAACTGAAAATGTCTATGCCACATCGGTGTCAAGCGCTAATTACTAACAAAGGTTTTGCTACTGGGTACTGATTTTACACGTAATAAAATGGAGCTGTTAAAGATATTATAATACTGCAGATTATTAGTTTTGTTTAACTCTATTTTTCATTATAGTTTACTGTCCTTAATTAAATGTCCAGCTACAGAATTATACCTTAAAATTGAATACATGTTCAACCTTTGATATTAAATACTTTTTTCTATTTATTTATTCTTTTATTTACAGCCATTTAAAGCATAATAATCGGACCAAATTATGCAAATAATAGTTACTGAGAAATCAATAGGGTTTTATATTTCTATGTACATAACCGGTTATTGTTCTTCACTATCTTGCATGTCCCTAATTAGTTGACCACGACTGTACATTTTGCGAATAGAAAAACTCATTGGTGCACGACCAGGTTTGAACCCACTCGCCTGTATGTGATGAAAGTCATGGATGTTGATCTCTGGTAGTTTCGAAGGATCTTCCAGCATCAGGAGTCTCATTCCATCGATGTGATTCTGGAGCATACAATCCTGGGGACATCAGATATACATTACTAGCTTCCGCCCACGGCTTCGCGGCGTGGTCCCTCGAAAAACAAAAGTGAATCCCACGGGAACCGTACATTTTTCCGGGATAAGAGTAGCCTATGTGCTATTCCAAAGTATAATCTACAGGGTGTTACCAGACTTCTTCCAAAAACTTCAGGGGGTTTAAGTATCCGTCAATATAAAAAAATTTCCTAGGAAACCAACACTGTGAGCCCGAAAAAAAATCGTTAAATTTTTGTGCGTAATGCCAGTGCTCTTAAACGGTGAAGGAAAACATCTCGAGGCAACCGGCATACCCTTGAACTAAAAATTCAAAGATGTGTGCACCCCTGCCTCACGATCCGAAAGTCGTGGATTCAAACCTGGTCGTGCACCAATGTGTTTCTGTCATGTTCGTATTTATAAGCGTCGATGCGTTTGCATCCATATCCTCAAAGATCTAGGTAACTAGAGATCTGAGATGTCTACCGAGCCTGGGGATTACAGTCGTGATCACGTATAGTTGCCTCAACGAATCTAGGCATTCGTGAAGTTAGCCGCAAGAGCTGCGCAGTATCGTTTTTCGGGAGCAATTTGAGGTATGAGGAGGGGGGGGAAGGAACTGTACATGCGCAAACTCGCTCCTGTAGCTACTTTTACGAATGCCTAGATCCGTTGGATGACCTGTACCCTGTATTGCGGTAGACTAAGTTTCTCATCACACCATAACGCGACGTCTTCCTCGCTCCAGTGGAAGGCTGGTGGAAAGGTCAGGTCGTCCACTACTTCTGCAGCCAACTCATACAGAGTCAGCGGTGAATGCTGGCATGGATTTAGCTTTCTGAAAGACATAAATAAAATAAATTAAAAAAAATAAAAAAGCCTTTATTCTACTACATACCTACTAATTTTATCACATTAACAAAACTAAAGTTATTCTAATTTTTATATTTTACTTATGAACTATACTTTTTTACAACTTTTAGTTTACTGAAAAGGACGGAAATGTCTAGTACTTTCCCGCTGAAACAATTATCTAATGAGGCTATTATAAATAATCCCAACACAATACCTCAAAAAGAAACTCACACAACAGAGTTTCTTTTTTCAGTATTTGTAATGGATTTCCGCAAAGTCACGCCTGAGTCAATCTTTTAACTTTTAGTTTTCCAGCTCCTCAGCAGTAGTCGCCTCTGTGACGTAGGTCTCCCCTAAATCCCTCCATTCATCTCTTTTTCTCGCCTTTCTCATCCATTCCGGTCCGCATCGCTGTGTAAATAGGTCTCTCCACCTCATCTTTGGTCTGAAAGACATACATACATAAAATCACGCCTGTTTCCCGACGGGGTAGGCAGAGACCACGGTTCTCCACTTGCTACGATCCTGACATACTTCTTTTGTTTCATTCACTCTCATTACATTCTTCATGCGCGTCGGTACTTTAGGGTACTCAAACAAAGAAAGACATGTCATTCTTAAAATCCTACTATATTATAAACGCGAAAGTGATGATGATAAAAGATGATATGGGTAGGAAAAGAGTGAGTACTGAGATGACGAATGATAGAGGGAAATGGAAGAAGATCACATGTTGTGCCGACCACATAACGTGGAAAAAGGGCAGGAAGATGATGATTAAATGATTATAAACGCGAAAGTTTGTAAGAATGTATGGATGCATGTTTGTTACTCTTTCACGCTGAAACGGCTGGACGGATCTGGATGAAATTTGGCATGGATGTAGAGTATAGTCTGGAATAGCACATAGGTTACTTTTTATCCCGAAAAATGTACGGTTCTCACGGGAAAGATTCGTTTTTGTTTTTCAAGGGAACACGCGGGCGAAGCTGTGGGTGGAAGCTAGTTTTATATATAGCTTGTTACTGTTGCTATTCAGACAAATCCAATGACATCTCATTCATCAAAATCCGTCCAGCCGTTTGGGCTACAGAAACAGATACAACTCCTAATAAGAATAAGTACCTGGTTTTTTTTTTGGTAAATCTTGTTTTTTGGAAAATGAAACCTAGCTAGATCGATTTATCGCCCCCGAAACCCCCTGCATACTAAATTTCATGAAAATCGCTGGAGCCGTTTCCGAGATTCCAATTATATATATATATATATATATATACATATGTTCTGAGAAGAGATGAATGCCATGTGACAAGGAGAGTGTTAGGTATGAATGTAGATGGATACAGAGGTAGAGGTAGGCCAAAGAAAATATGGATGGACTGTGTGAAAGATGACATGGGTAAGAAAGGTGTGAGTACTGAGATGACGAGTGACAGAGGGAAATGGAGGAAGATCACTGTTGTGCCGACCCCACATAACGTGGGATAAGGGCAGGAAGATGATGATGATATACAAGAATTGCTCGTTTAAAGGTATAAGATACATTACCTAATATCCATAGGTCATGCAGAAACTAAGCCAAATAACAATATTAAAACTACGTAAAAACAACGAAAATATAAACACACGAAGTTTTAAATGTTATAAAATCACTGTTACGTTTTCAGACAAACCCTAGCCAACTAGATGAAGTTGTAGCAAACCGTATGTATTCGGTATTGAGTAACGGGTATGCCATTTAGAACCTAGTATTGAGTCGTTATACCCGAATGCATCTTATCGTTACTCGCATCTTTTCATCATTCATCATCATTCTCCTGCCCTTATCCCACGCTAAGTGGGGTCGGCACAACATGTTTTCTTCTTCCACTCACTCATATCATTCGTCAACTCTGAATCTACTCCTTTTACAATCTTACTTACTTGTTACTCGCATCTTTTGTAGTATCCGAATTCGGAAGCTTGTGTCACAGGTTGTCAGACAAAGCTAGTTCAGTCCGAAAAAACAGTTCAAAATACGGTAAAAAAATCGGTTGTCTGTAAAGTCGGTTTACTGACGATGGCTGTACGTGACAACGTCATAAGAACGGAACGCCTCAGAGCGATGTAACGCCGCATGCATGAGTCATGTTTTTTCGTGCGTGCAGCCGGCTCCATCGAATTATAAGACGTTGTCACGTCAAAAAATGCACCTTACGCAGATTGGTACGTTTCTTACAAATCACGAATGTTGCAACACCGCGAGACGGCATACTGTACGCGTACTCAATACGACTCGAATCGTACCGTGACGAATATACGAATCGTATTGTGTAGTACGGTTCTTATGTTATGCTATAACAAAGATATACACAAACATACAAACCTACAAACATACAACGACGAATCTTTCTAGCTGCCACTGAGATATTCGCTCGCTTCGTTCGCTCGATCAATACGAATTGTACGAAATTATAATGTAATACTAATTCGGTAATGTACGAGTATTATGAATTCGTGGTGAGGCCCCAGTTGAGTATGAAGATGTGAAATAGTTGTCGTCAAATAGTTTTTTATAAAATAAATGAATATAAATATTTACAAAAATATTTACAATAAATACATAGTCTCGAAAAACATAACCCTCCTGGCGCAATCGGGTAAACAAGGGACCTACTTAGGTTTCTGATACGGTTCCTCTTTGGGATAGCAAGTGCATTCGGCGCATGTGTTCTTATCTGGTGAGGGGTATACTGGCAGTGGCTCCGGGACCACGACTGAGGGTTTGCGTCTTGGGATGATTATCTTCTTCGGTCTCCGACGGGGCGGAGGAGCTTCGGACTTCTTCTTTTTCTAAAAACCAGATATTAACACCCAAAAACAGAACAAACGTCTGCGTTCATCACACAAATGTCAGTCCTGGGGGATCGAACCCACAACCTACAGCGCAGAAGGCAGAGCTACTACCAACTGAGCTGTGAGGCCAGTAAATATAGAATAGAATAGAATAGAATATATTTTTATTCAGACACGGACACATACAGGAAAATAAAAGTAGATAAAAAAAAAAACAAAACAAAGGTAAAACCAAACAAAATTAGAAAAGTAACACAGAAAGTAAAATAAAAAAAAAGATATAAATTGTCTTTCCTGCATGCAAGTCGCGTGGCTGAATAGGACCAATCTCAGCTTAATATAATATAATAATATTAATATAATATAATATAATAATAATATAATATAATGTTTGCACGTGCCTCTGACTCTTTAGATATCCTCAAAGATCTATGTAACTAGAGATCTGAGAAGATATCTACCGAGCCTGGGGATTACATACAGTCGTGTGAGTGTATTACGAGTATTGTATTTGAATTGATTTAAATATAATGTGAGATTGTTACGATATTATGGTATTATTTATTGAACATTTATACTGACCACTTGTATTTCCTCCTCGCTCATTTTCTAAAATAATTATCTAAATAAATTATAGTATACGAAAACACAAAACACGTGTTGATTATTTGACAGATTTCAATTCTTATTCATTATGTGACATCTGTCTTTATAGAGATCAATTTTGCTATTGTCAAGTGTTAGTTATTCAGTAGGTAGCTGTTCGGTAGTTTTTCATCTTTAGTAATCTATCTATATCTTTTTTTAAATAAATCTTTATTAATCATTTCGCTGAGCGAATATGGGATTAGGTAGAAAGATATACACTATATACATCAAAAAACAAATTAAAAAAACACTTCACATCTTAAAACAAAAAAAAACTCCTAATTTTATCTAAAAACCTATTATTCACAGCAATCTATACCTATAAAAGAGCTTACCTGACTGACTGACTGACTGACTGATTCATCATCGCCGAGCCGAAACCGCCGAAGCTAGAAAGCTGAAATTTGGAAGGTGGCTTCTTTTATAACAAAACCACTTTCTAAAGCGGAGTTTTTCGAAATTACATCCACATAAGTTAAAAGCGCTGGTGGTGCAGTGGTAGCACCCCGACCTCACGATCCAAAGGTCGTGGGTTCAAACCTGGTCGTGCACCAATGAGTTTTTCCATTCGAAAAATTTATGTGCGCAATGCCAGTGCTCCTAAACGGTGAAGGAAAACATCGTGAGGAAACCGGCATACCCTAGAACCAAAATTTCGAAGGTGTGTCATAGCTTAGTATTCTTATAAGCGGCGATGGGCTTGCAACCTGTCACGTACGGAATACTAACTACTGTTCAAAATGTGGGCATGTACCAAATATCATGTTTGGACGTGCCTCTGACTACCCTCTTTAGATATCCACAAAAATCTAAGTAACTAAAAAGATCTGAGGGGATATCTACCGAGCTCGGGGATTACAGTCGTGATCATATATTTATTTTTTTTATAATTTAAGGGTGTGAAAAAGAGTGAAAACGTTAGTATGCAACTTTTTAACGCGTGGAGCGTACTGTTAATGAAAAAAGAATGGACACGTGTTTCAGGATCTTTCAATATAACCTTCAAAAAGGGCCAAATGGGGGTCAATGTTTGTATGGGAATTTTTAAACGGGTGGTGGTGCGATTTGTCTGAATTTTGGTTTGTACTTTAAATGCAAAACGGATGCAAATGGATACGTTTTTCTGGATATTTCAAAAAAAGGGTAAAATGGGCTGTTAAAGTTAGTAAGAGATTTTTTTTATGAGCTGTGTGATTTGTTTTAAACTCGGTTTAGATACTTTAAGCGAATGAAGTCAAGAGCGAGACAGCTAGTAATAATAAAGAAGAAGAAGAATATTGATGTATGTTTTCCTTGTCCTCAGGTACACACTCGTCTGACGTATCTCAGACATCTCATTGTCTCGCTCGCACAAGCGCTGGATATAGACAAAACTCTACTAGTTTTCTCTCATGATTATTACGATGAGGAGATCAATAGCCTTGTCAGAAGTATTGATTTTACCAAGGTACGTTTATATTCTGATGGTGATAATAATAATAATATAATATTGCTGGAAAATTCAAAAAAAAAATATGCTGGACAATCCACACAGCATCTAGCCCCAAAGTAAGCTACTCAAAGCTTGTGCTATGGGTACTAGATAACTGATATATTTAATCTATATCTATATAAGAGCTTAACCTGACTGACTGACTGACTGACTGACTGACTGACTGATTTATCATCGCCCAGCCGAAACCGCTGAAGCTAGAAAGCTGAAATTTGGATGGTGGTTTCCTTTTATAACAAAACCACCCACTAAGGCGGGATTTTTGGAAATTCCACCTCTAAGGGGGTGAAAAAGTGTGAAAACGTTAGTATGAAACTTTTTAACGCGTGGAGCGATTTTCATGAAACTTTGTTTGTGCACTGTAAATGCAAAATAAATGGACACGTGTTTCAGGATTTTTCAATATAATCTTCAAAAAGGGGTCAAATGTGGGGTCAATGTTTGTATGGGAACTTTTTAACGGGTGGTGCGATTGGTGTGAAACTTTGTTTGTGTACTGTAAATGCAAAATGAATGGACACGTATTTCAGGATATTCCAAAATAACCCTCTAAAAAGGGTAAAAGGGGGGTCAACGTTATGTATGGAATTTTTTTATTAGTGTGATTTGTTTAAAACTTAGTTTAGATACTTTAAGTGAACAAAGTCGCGAGCGGGACAGCTAGTAATAATATAATATTGCTGGAAAATTCAAAAAAAAAATATGCTGGACAATCCACACAGCATCATCTAGCCCCAAAGTAAGCTACTCAAAGCTTGTGTTATGGGTACTAGATAACTGATATATTTAATACATTATATACATAGATAGATATTTTTTATTATACATAGAAAACACCCAGACCAACGGAACAAATTTCTGCAGATCGTACACAAATTTGTTCCGCGGCGGGAATCGAACCTGCAACCTCTTGCGTCGCAGGCGGACTCTCGCCCGCTGGTCGTCATGAAAGTGTTATTAAACTTTTGAAGATCCCCGACATCGGTTTTTTCACGATGTCTTTCAACACCGTTTGAGAGTGCTGGTAGATAATCATCAACATCATTCTCAGCTTGTGTCTGCCCACTGTTGGGTATAGGCCTCCTCCATTTTGTGCTATATAGGTAACTAGCTTCCGCCCACGGCGTCGCGTGGTACCTTGAAAAACAAAAACAAATCTATCCTGCGGGAACCGTACATTTTTCCGACATAAAAAGTAGCATATGTGCTATTCCA
Source organism: Cosmorhoe ocellata (assembly GCA_963675405.1). Taxonomy (NCBI): domain Eukaryota; kingdom Metazoa; phylum Arthropoda; class Insecta; order Lepidoptera; family Geometridae; genus Cosmorhoe; species Cosmorhoe ocellata. The sequence continues at coordinate 4,751,908 of OY776273.1, forward strand.
GACTATAATCTATACCTATGCTGAATTTCAAAGCGGCGATGAGCTTGCAACCTGTCACGTACGGAATACTAACTAATGTGCAAAATGTGGGCATGTACCAAATGTCATGTTTGGACGTGCCTCTGACTACCCTCTTTAGATGTCCTAAAAGATCTAAGTAACTAAAGATCTGAGGAAGATATCTACCGAGCCCGGGGATTACCAGTCATGATCAATATTATATATATATGAATTTCATCCAGATCCGTTCAGCCGTTTCAGCGTGAAAGAGTACCAAACATACATCCAGACATTCTTACAAACTTTCGCGTTTATAATATTAGTAGGATCTATCAATTATCTGGCCCCTATTCAATAAACATTACAAATTGTAAAATACAATTAATTGTAAGCGGCTACAATTCTACAAGTTTCTGTTTAATAAAAAACTACGATTTACTGGAGGAAAATTTACAAAATTGTAAAGTTTTCTTACAATTCTACATATTTGTAGGTTTTATTAAACAGCACTTGTCATAAAATTCGACAATATTGTCACTTTTTTACAAATTTGTAGACTTGTAATGTTTATTGAATAGGGGCCTGATGCCCATAGTACAAGCTTTGCTTAGTTTGGGGCTAGATGGGATGTGAAATGTGCACCAATACTTATTGTCGGTTCCAGGTTTTGCAGATATTCTTCCCGTATTCCATCCAAACTCATCCCAACGAGTTCCCCGGGATAGATCCAAACGACTGCCCGCGAGACACCAAGTTTGAACAGTGAGTACCGTACTTAGATGACGAAAAAGCTTGGGACGAATCAGCTCCAACTCTGCTAGGTGTCCCTAACAATGTTAACAAGGATCATACAAAGCGCTAGGCCCAGCGAGTTTCTTGTCAGTTCTCCTCGGACTGGGGATAGGACTGGAATTGGCACCTAGACTCACCTAGTGTGTAAGACGATTCAAAATGATCCCTGGGATTCCCATAAGCTTTAGTTTTTTCTTCTTCTTCCTCCCCTTTTCCCACGCTATGTGGGGTCGGCACAACATGTTTTCTTCCTCCATCTCCCTCTATCAAAATGCCTGTGCCCGCTTCTGTTTTGATATCCCCCATAGAAGTCACGTCACCCCGTTTCTAAATGAACATTTCATCTTGAAAATGAAGCACCGCCGCAAACTGCATCTTGCATGTCTTATGTTTGGGGTTATAAAGTATAAGTCGCCATCTTATCTCTACGAGAAGTTGCCATGGTTATCTAGCTCCCGATCTTGTAGCTCTCGCCAGTGCTCAAAGCAGCTTATGACACAGCGGCACAGCTCTGCCTGTTTCAGAGGCAGCTTCCGCTATGCAGCTTCTAAGTGCTGGAATAATATCCCGCCGCCGATTAGAAACTTGCAAAATTTATACGGTTTTAGAAAAATGTTAAAAAAATTCTTGTTTATTCATCAAAGAGAGCAAGAAGGCCAAAGACATGACACGAGTGTTATATAATCGCATTTGGTAGTTTAAGGTGGTTAATAGTGTGTTAGTTAATAGTTAGAGTAATTTAATGTAATTCATAATTTGTGTGTGTGAATAGATTGTCCGTAATGCCAACAAAAAGAAAAAGGGCTCTGACGGAAGACCAGCGTTGGCTGCTAGCTCGCTAGCAACCAACCCATGCTGAGGCAGACGCCATTTTGTTTCTTTAGACTTTTTATGTTGTTTTTATAAGTTTTTTTTGTTTTCGTATGTTAGTCTAATCGAACAAATAAAGTTATTTTATTCTTATTCTTATTCTTATTCTATCATCCGCCATCTCAGTACTCACTTCTTTCTTACTCATATCGTCTTTCACACAGTCTATCCATCTTTTCTTCGTCCTACCTCTTCCCCTGTATCCATCCACATTCATACCTAACACTCTAGTCACATGACATTTATCTCTCATACCATGCCCATACCACGCTAACCTATTAGCTACTCCTCATATTTTCCGTCACCGGCGCCACTTTCAAGCTTTAGTTTGTTTGTTGCTGTTAAACTTACAGTTATTTTACCCCCTTTGGAACCCAATATCTTTACAACTCCTTCACCGATTAAGCTCATATGCTGGTCAGCAAATGTACAGCAGAATCTCTAGACCTTCCAAGTTTCATGCAGATTGGATTAACAGTTCTTAGGTTCAGGTCAGGGGCCTTACCACGAAGTCTTCCAGAACGATTCCGTTTTAGAAACGTCACATTTTAAGCTTGAAGTAACACTACTTCAATACAATTTGCATAGGTAATAAAAATAAATAAAAATAAATATGATCACGACTGTAATCCTCGGGCTCGGTAGATATCTCTGCCGTCCGATCACTAAAAGGCCGTTAAGTGACATTTGGTCAAAAATGACTTTTATATACCACGCGAAAGCCCGCATTTTTCTCTATCGACCAGTCTTGGACACATGTTTCTATCATTTATAGTTACTGAGTTCTGGACACCTCGTACACGGCTATCTACACCTTTTTTGGACATGTCCAATTCTTAAATACGGTTAACTCGTATTAAAACACTACAATACGTTTAAATGCACTTAACAGTACATTTCAACATTAAATTATATTTATGAAACAAGCCTAAAAAACGGTTTAATGATGTTACTATACTACTTAGCCGTTACCCGACTTTAGATGTGTTTTTGTCATTTTTAAATTGTAATCCTCAAAGGGATCTACTACGTCTAAAAGACAGTTTTCCTTCAACTGCGACTCTATAACACCGCTAGACATACTTTGCCGCTTATTTGTTTTTCACCTCACGTGGGTATAAAACTATTACAACTCTAAAATACAGTGACTGTTTTTTAGTCTTGGAAAGTTATTACTGAATGCTAATAAATACAATATTAGAAACTAACTAAATAACATTCCAACGCTAAAAAACGTCTATTTGCAGTACCTTCTCGTACGTACCGTACAATCCGCGCACTCGTTATTAGAGATTAGCATGGTATGGACACGTGATGAGGAGGGATGAATACCAAAACAGTATAAGTGTATAAGTGTGGCTGGGTGCGGAGGTAGAGGAAAGCCGAAGAAGAAGTGGTTTATTGTGTGAAAGATGATATGAATGAAAGAGGAGTAGATTCAGAGTTGACGAATGATAGGAGTGAGTGGAAGAAAACATGTTGTGCCGACCCCACTTAGCGTGGATGGATATAAGGGCAGAAGAATGATGAATGATTATTTTGATATATCAATATTATGTATCGTTTTAAATAGATAGAAGGTTATTAAATAGTTGTTGAAGTTGTTCTCTCTCATAGGCTTGAGGTGATTGATGATTCATGATAGGCATAATCCTTACTTATATTATAAATGCGAAAGTAACTCTGTCTGTGTGTGTGTTATCAATCACGCACAATTTAGGCAATCACGCCTAAATTACTAAACCGATTTATATAAAATTTAGTACAGAGATAGTCTAGAGCTTGAGAAAGGACATAAGCTGCTTTTTACTGCGAATAAAGTAAGGAGTAAGTGTAAGAAGTTGAAATAGACGATTAAATTTGTGTGAAAATTACGTCATTTTTAAAGCTAGAAGCTTGGCAATTATTTGTTAGGCTTTGATTAGATATAAATAAATACAAAATTCAAAGTTTGTACAAAAATTACACTAAAGGGATTAAATATAGGAGATGAAAGTATTTATTTGATGACGTTGGCATAAAAACTTACGGCCCAGAAAATAAAAATATTATGGTCTGTTCGCCGCTTACCTCCTATCTGATTTAAAGAATGAGAGTGAATAAAGCAAAAGAGGTGTGTCAGAATCGTAGCAAGTGGAGATCCGTGATCTCTGCCTACCCCGTCGGGAAACAGGCGTGATTTTATGTATGCATGATTTAAAGAAGAAATACAGAGAAGTACGGAATCATTACAAAATGTGAACTTAAATTAAGGCAAGTAAGTCTAGCACGATAAAACTTGTTTGGTTAAGTAGGTACTTATTATTTTATTATGTAACTCTTTATTATAAATTAAATATTTAACTTTGAAAGCTTTGAGAAGTATGTGTGGTTTAACTTTGAATTATAGGGAAGAACAGTATGATAAGATAAGAGAACGTTGTGGAGTGAAAGAAGACGTAGTGATGAAAATTGAGAAGCGTATGTATGGTTTGGGCATGTAGAAAGGATGTATGAAAGGAGATTGACGAAACAGGCGCATAAAGAGAGTGTGGATGGGACAGTTGGAAGAGGAAGACCTCGGCGTACGTACCTCGATCAAATTGGGGACGTTTTAGAGAGTACCCTAAACCGACGCGCATGTATGAAGAATGTAATGAGAGTGAATGAAGCAAAAGAGGTATGTCAGGATCGTAGCAAGTGGAGATCCGTGGTCTCCGCCTACCCGGTCGGGAAACAAGCGTGATTTTATGTATGTATCTAAATATTTAACTATTTTCAGACACCGTTGGCGAGTTTTATTAACTTGAACTTATTTATTTACTAAATAATAATTAAGCAGGATACAGATAGGAGTTCAAGGACATCTTTTTATATTCTAAAAATCAAAGTCCTGACTAAAATTTTCATTCTAGACGCTGACATTATAGACAACGCACAGTCTAAAACGCTGGTCGTAGAGACTTGAAATTTGGAGAATACGGCTTTCTTAGTACGTGGACGTTTTTTTTTTAAATTCAATCTCTTAGGAGGTAAAAAAGAGGATATGTTTGTAAGAAAAATCGTATTCTATGCACTTGAAACTTGGAAAAAATATTCTTCAAGATAAATAAAAAAAGAATAAATTTATGTATCTTTTCCCAAAGCTACTCTTACGAAGGGGTGGTAGGGGTGTTAAAGTTTATATAGGAACTTTTTAATGTGTGATGCGATTTGTTTAAAACTCAGCAAAAAATACTCTTCAAGACATCAATGTTTATGATTCAATTATTTAAAAAAATATCCTTAAAGCGTAGTGTAAACGACACAAGAATTTTATAATACAGTTAGTACATGATACCTATATTATTATTATAATATAGTACTCGTACATCGGGGTGGTAATGATTGACTATGAACTTTTTAACTATTTAAAATAAAACACGCAAATGCCGTTGCGAGCGGGCCAGCTAGTAAGCACATAACATTAAGCTGTGAATACTTTAAGTAAATTAATAATTGATTTCATTTAGTTCCTTGGAACATATTGATTAGACTTAATTAAGTTACTATAATAGTAAAAAGTTGTGCCATTTTATTTGTAAGAGCTCTTTATAAGTGTAAGGACTTCATCATCGAAAGCTTTTTAACTAACAAGTACTATTTCGTTTTATTTAACAATCATTTTCATAATATAATACCTTGTTAATGTAGGAAAAAGTTACGCTTAGCCGTTCATTTGACAGTACATCATAACATTTCAAATATTATTGTCAACGCTAAAAAACAGTTTTCATTGTGTGTTCATTCTAAAACTGTGTTTAAGTGTAGGAATATAAAAAAAAATTAAGTTTGAAAACAGTAAATAAACGGTTTTAGGCTTTTCACCTTGTTTTTAAAAATTATGTTGAATGTAATTAAGTTAAGTTTCAATTCTAGAAGAAGGTTATGTGACTTAACTGTTATATAGTATTGTAATTGTTTAAAACTGTGACTCATTTGGAATGAGTGCTGCAGTTACAATCGTATCCAACTCTATACAACGGCTGTACTTCAGCCAGCCGTTTTTTAGTATTTTAAATGATAGCATTTTAAAAACATATGTCGATGGCTAAAACACAAAAACTTGAATTAAAAATTAAATAAACAAGCTACGCCTGATTGTAACATAAATAATAAAAGCTTATAATAATACAAAAAATTTGGTATAGCAAAAAAAATTGTAAGTCTTCACAATTTCTAGAAACACCATTTTCCCACGTTTTTGCTCATACCCAAAAATTTGGTTTTGTCACTTAGCCGTCTTTTAACAAAAGGACGGCAGATCTTCTCAGAGCTTTAGTTACTTAGATCTTTGAGGATATCAAAGGAGGGTAGTCATAGGCACGTCCAAACATGACATTTGGTACATGCCCACATTTTGCACAGTGTTAGTATTCCGTACGTGACAGGTTGCAAGCCCATCGCCGCTTATAAGTATACTAACCTATGACACACACCTTCGAATTTTTGGTTCTAGGGTAGCCGGTTTCCTCACGATGTTTTCCTTCACCGTTTAAGAGCACAGGCATTGCGCACATAAATTTTTCGAAATGGAAAAACTCATTGGTGCATGACCAGGTTTGAACCCATGACCTTCAGATCGTGGGGCAGGGGTGCGACCACTACACCACCAGCGCTCTAATTCAATCAATTATTGGTTTATTGCCTCATGTAGTACAACTGATGGTAACAAAATTTCAGTTATAGCCACAAGCTTTTCAGGCAATATTATAATAATATTACTTTGATATTTCGTACCATGACCTATAAAAATTGAAATAATGTTACTTCAAGCTTGAAATATGACGTTACTGAAACACGATGGTTTGTAAAAGCTTGTGGTTAGTCTCAATAAATCTAAATCTATAGGATACTTTCCTTTATCGTAAAATAAACCTTATCCCCAGGGCGGTGAAGCTAAAATGCAACAACGCCCTCCATCCAGATCTACACGGGCACTATAGAGAGGCGAAGTACACACAGACCAAGCATCACTGGTGGTGGAAAGCGAATCGTATCTTCAACCAGCTTAGGTGTACCTCTAGTCATAGTGGTAAGTCTTATAATCACCTACATTTTCTGTAAAGGCAAAGGTTTTCTGGAAGAGATCGTTAATAGCGATAAGGCCGCTCATTGATTTGCCTCATTATGTATAAGTCATTACTATGTGGTGAACAATAAAGAGTTATTTATCTATCCTTCTATGCATCTATCAAGCCATCAACTCATTAAGACATCAATCCATTCAAGCCATCAAGCCATTCATCTATCAATTCACAAAGCCTATCTATCAACCCTCTGTGTCGTGAGCATAACCATCTATAAAGAGTTCACTATCTGTATAGGTGTTTAATTATTTATCTATTTATGCATCTTCCTATCTAATTCACCCATCGATTAATCAAGCCATCTATATATCAACCCATCTATTGACATCCATCTATTTGACGGCCTCTGTGGCGCAGCGGGCGAAGGTCCGCCTGAGACGCAGAAGGTTGCGGGTTCGATTCCCGCCGTGGGACAAATGTTTGCATTATTTGCAGATATTTGTCTCAGGTCTGGGTGTTTTCTATGTATAATATGTATGGTATTTACAAAAAAAAAAGTATATCTATGTAGTTTATCAGTCATGTGGTTCCCATAATACAAGCTCCGCTTAGTTTGGGGCTACATGATGCTGTGTGATAGTGTCCAGCATTATATCTTCAGATCAGAAATCCATTTTTATTTATTTATCTATCTATCTCTCTATTCATCGAGCCATCAACCCATTCATCCATCAATTCACCAAGCCATCAATCCATCCAGCCATCTATCTATCCCTCAAGCCATCAACCCATTCATCCATCAATTCACCAAGCCATCAATCCATCCAGCCATCTATCTATCCCTCAAGCCATCAACCCATTCATCCATCAATTCGCCAAACCATCAATCCATCCAGCCATCTATTTATCCCTCAAGCCATCAACCCATTCATCCATCAATTCGCCAAACCATCAATCCATTCAGCCATCTATCTATCCCTCAAGCCATCAACCCATTCATCCATCAATTCGCCAAACCATCAATCCATCCAGCCATCTATCTATCCCTCAAGCCGTCAACCCATTCATCTATCAATTCGCCAAGCCATCAATCCATCCACCTGTACCTCTTGTTCCAGGAATGGTCCTGTTCCTGGAAGAGGATCATTACGTAGCTGAGGACTTTCTCCACATGCTATCTCTCCTCCGCTCCACCGCAGACCGGAGTTGTGCGAACTGCGAGATATTATCGCTAGGGACGTATCTGAAAACATACCAATACCACGCTAATGGGAACAAGGTATTTACTTATTATTTTAGCTTATCTCAATGTATTAGTGACTAGCTTCCTCTAGCGGCTTTGCTCGCGTGGTACCTACATAAAATATAGCCTATGTTACTCAGGGATAATGTAGCATTCTAACGGTGAAAGAATTTTTGAAATCGGTCCAGTAGTTTTTGAGTTTATTCGTTACAAACAAAAATACAAAACTTTCTTCTTTATAATATTAGTATAGAAAACTGCATTCGATTTGGTTCAGCCGTTGCAGAGATTAGCGTGCTCAAACGCAAAGATAAACGATTTTATTATACGTATAGGTAGATTACAAAAGGAGAACTTATTGCCGAAAGGGTATTTTCCGCCAGCCAACCCAATTGTACTCCTTGGTTAGCGCACATAAAGAAAAAAACTATAAAACTACGTCTGTTTACTTTTCAGTAAACAGATTTTTAGGTTATCTTTAAGTGTGCTTTGCAATCAAATTTGAACCTTATCCCTAACAATATAAAGTCAAAATTTTTCAGTAAACAGATTTTTAGGTTATCTTTAAGTGTGCTTTGCAATCAAATTTGAACCTTGACCTAACAATATAAAGTCACCAACTTTTTAATATTATAGATTTTTAGGTTATATATAAGTGTGCTTTGCAATCGAATTTGAATCTTATCCTGTACGAAACAGAGGCGCAAACAGCTCACCCTGAACTACATACAGCAAGTGAAAGCGGCCAACGAGGAGAGACGGAAACGGGAAATGGACTTCAACTGGAATTTCCAAGTTTTTCCAAACTTGTATACGCGTTCACAAAAGGTTGTATACACGTTCTGAAAAGCTTGTATACGCGTTATGGAAAGGTTGTATACACGTTCTCGGAAGGTTGTATACACGTGTCAAAAGGTTTAATACGCGTTCTATAAATGTTGTATACACGATCTCAAAAGGTTTTATACGCGTTCTCAAAAGGTTGTATACGCGTTCAATAAAGGTTGTATACGCTTTCTCAGAGGGTTGTGTACACGTTGTGAAAAGCTTGTAAATATGTAAATAGAAAAGTGTTTATATTGAGTCAGTTATCATTGTATAAGCAGTCACCCATCCATTTGATAGTTGGAGGATATCTCGCTTTTTTATAAAATATGCATTTTGTGCAGATATGCATGCTAAAGTTTTGGAAAAACTTGACAAATTTTGACAAAAGTTGCCAACGAATTCGTTGCTGATTATTTGAAACTTGTGGTCGTTTTAAAACCGAGGTTGACAGGAGATTGACAGATACTGATCAAAGTTGACACTGGCAGTTCGCTTGTTACTAACTGCTTAGAGTTGAGGGGCAATTGAAACTGAAAATACAACTATAAACTTGGTTTTGGAATGTGTTGACACGTTTAACAAAGTGTGTCAAGTTTTTTACAAAGTTTGACGGACGTTGACTAGGTTTTAACAAAGTTTGTCAGGTTTTTTACAAAATTTGACAGACGTTGACAAGTTTTAACAAAGTTTGACGAACTTTGATAGACTTTGACAAGTTTTGACAAAGTTTGACAGGCGTTGACAAGTTTTAACAAAGTTTGACAGGCGTTGACAAGTTTTAACAAAGTTTGATAGACGTTGACAAGTTTTAACAAAGTTAGACAAGTGTTTTACAAAGTTCGACAGACTTTGATAAGTTTTGACAAGGATTTTCTGCGGTGCGTTTGCCTGACAACTACGTCGCTCTGGTTTTTATATGTTTTCTCGTGTTATTTTGAGTTTTATTGCGTAATTTTGGTGGTTATTTTGCCAATAAAGCCCGGGTTCTTGACGCGAGTGTAAAGTATGTGAATTAGAGTGAATAGTTCTCTTCAAATTCCATCGGAGGAAATCCCAAGAATTTTCAACAAAACAGCCATCTTTTGTTTAAAATTGACTTGACAACTTGACTATGACTCTGTGACGTTGACAATAATTTTATATAAATACACTTGACACTGGCAAAATTGTTCTTTAAGAGACAGATGCCATAATTGAATTAGAAGAAGAAGTTTTGACAAAGTTTGACAGGCGTTGACAACTTTTAACAAAGTTTGTCAGGTTTTTTTACAAAGTTTGACAGACGTTCACAAAGTTTGACAGGTTTTGAAAACTGATCTACGTCTCTGACTCGATACAAATCTGCCGGTAGCATAGAGAATGCTTGGTTACGGAATGCTGTAAATTTAGACTTTAATTTTTGAAGTAAAACTTCTCTACGCACGCGTGACTTGAATTATTCGTCAACAGGCGAGCGTGAATATCGCGAGTGCGCGCGAGTTGGCACCTTCCGATTTTACCTACTTTTTCTGTCGTCAACTCGCGCGCACACCTTTTTAAGTACAGTCATGCTAAAAAACTGATTGAAACCAGTTAAGTACCGACTATCTAGTAAGAAAGAAGAAAAAAATATGTTTATCTCTCATCCTCTCTCTATTAACTAAGTCCTTTGGGGAGTAAGCTGGTGAATGCGTGACGAGAGCGTTAAGAAAAGTGTGATCGGGCGAGGCGAACGGAAGTTAAGGGGGAGATATAAGTTAGTGAAGATGCAAAGAGAGAGTTAAGTTTCGTATATTACTGTAGGGGCAAGAGAGAGCGAGCACACATTTTCTTTCTCTTTCTCTCGTAGCCAGTTACGTGTCGTATATCTAAGACACAGTGTAGGCTACATACATATAGATGGCGCTAAAGAAGTTTTACTTCAGTCGTGTGCTCTAAAAAAGCACACTCGTTTTTTATATTACGCACGGTATTAGGCTGTAGTTTTTATATTACCTACATTTTCCACATTTTTTTCCATTTTAAACATGTTTTGTCACACTCTGTGGCATTGTCTCTTTCTAAATCTCGATGTGTTATATTTATACGGTCTGGTACTGTGATTACTGTAATAAGATGACCGCGCATCTCTCTGAAAGATAAACCAAATGTTTTGGCGAAGTCAATCGTTCGACGTGAATTTATGGAGTTATTCGTCATCTCGCGAGCGTTAATCTGGCGAATGCTCGTGAGTTGGCACCTTCTGATTTTACATACTTTTTGTCGTCAACTCGCGCGTACGTAAAGTACAGTCATATAAACACGGATTGAAACTTGTTAAGTACCTAGACTATCTAGAAAGAAAAGACGAAAATATGATTGTCTCTCATAAACATATTTTCTTCTTCTTTCTTTGTAGATAGTCGGTACTTAACTGGTTTCAATCCGTTTTTTCATTATGATTGTACTTATAATATTGCGCGCGAGTTGACGACAAAAAATATGTAAAATCAGGTACCAATTCGCGCGCAGTCGCGAGTTTTACGCTCGCGAGTTGACGAATAACTCAATTTATGCAAAGATTTTTTTAATTTGGTTTAAATTTTCGATCGATTCAGTGATCAGTCAAGTGCGCGTTCAGCTTGTACGTTACGATTTGGTGTATATTTTGTAAAAATACTTAGATAAATGTAGTTTGAAATGATTAGTTTAGACTTATGTATAGAGCTACACTTGAGAGCAAAACATAAAATAATAGTACAAAGTGCGGGTGTGCGATTTTATTGCTCTCAAGTGTATAATAGTTATGCAAGAAGTGATTATGGAAATGAATACCTACAGTACGTCTACCATGAGTTGTCACATGTAGATCGGCTGACGTCACTACAGTAGTAATAGTACGTTACTATGACATCTGTCACAATTGTTACTCATGGTACTAAATACTGAGCAAATGAATGAAGCGCAAACTACAGTCGCTGTAGTACTGTGACGTAGGATAGTTAACTACGTGACGTTTTAGTACCCAACTATCCGCTAGAGGCGCTGTACAAGTTTTCATACATTTTTTTAACTGCAGTCGCTAGCGAGTGTACATTGTGAAAACTCATGGTAGACCTACGCTATTTTGCACCCCCTTTTCCCCCCTCTCCCCTCTTAGCATGAGCACTTTATACGTTCTCTCGTTCATGCTAAGGGGGCTGATAACATCAAAGTTATATCTCGATTTTCTACCCCTTAATTGATTGACGAGCGTAGCGAGCGCTAATCTCAGTGGCAAGTAGAGAGAGGCGTTGTAAGTTTGTGTTATGTTAGAGCATAACTTAAGAACCGCTAATCCAATCTGCATGAAACTTGGAAGGTCTAGAGATTCTGCTGTAGTTTTGCTGAGAAAGGATTAAGTTAAGGGCTTGGAAACCGGAAAAAAAATCAAACCGGTATCGCTCTAAATACCTACAACCTTTTCTTTTCGGTTACGTTCTACCGTAACCTCTATTAAAACGTTAGTCAAGAACGATAAATCCAAAAGGGTTTCGCTCAATTAACCGGTTAGAACGAAATGAATTTATTCTTATCCATATTAATGAGCTCCGTGACGCGCCCGCTCTTACGACAAACGAAGCTCGCTTTAACCGGTTAATCTAAGTTCGATTTAAGGTTTTGAAAGAGGTTGCGCTCCTAACGCTTATCAAAATACCGGTTAATACCGGTTTTTTTCTAGTAGATTATTAACCGGTTCCAAACCCTGTAGAGGAGTTTTGGTTCACATTTCTCTTCGAACTTGTGAATTAACCCATGCATGTTAATATACAAGGTGTTCCAGAACTAGTATGTTATTCTAAGTAAACTTACGCGAACAATAAATGTTCTACAAATTTTGTGAATTTGATAATTTTAACTGAAAAAATGCGATAAAATAAAAAAATTTTAAAAATAGCAAAGTTTTCTTTCAATATCTCTAAATGTTCACTGGATACAACTTAGGGATTGTTTTACAATTGTTAATTTTCATTCACTTCAGGTTCAATATACTAGTTTTTGGGACACCCTATAGATATACTTTTTTAATTTGAATTGACTTAAAATAATGCATAAAAGTTACATTAATATATTGTGAATGAAACTTAAATTGGCTTTTGAATAAGATCGCTTTGTTAATTTTTATTCAAAGTTGTTTTTTGTAATCTTTTTTAGATGTTTTTTTAGATAAATATAAGTGAGACTAATAAAGTATTGCCACCGCATGACGGCACAGGCCAAATGTTGCCACAATTAACGAATAAAGTGAAAAAAAATCAATATTCAATTTGTTTAATTAATTGTCACTACAAAGTGACAACTAGAAAAAATTTTGACAAATTTAGTCGCAATAAAAAAAATTTACTCTTTAGTCAACTGATTGACTAATAAAATGGTGACACTTCTTTCGAATCTTTGTGGTTAAAGGATTTAAGTGTAACAGAGGTAAAGACTATAAGATAACAATAAAATTTTAAACATCAAAAATTAACAAAAAAAAGAACTCCCAAAAAGTGTTGCCACCAGAAATAAAAATAAACTCCCTAAAAGTGTTGCTACCACAAATTAACTAAAAGAACTCCCAAAATGTGTTGCCACTGTAATCAAAACAAATATCCCGCAACACGTGGACATCATGGCTTTTCCACTACAAATTCACAAAAAAACTCCCAAAAAGTGTTGCCACACTAATAAAATCTCCCGCAACAGGTGGACATCATGGCTTTTCCACTACAAATTAACAAAAAAAACTCCCTCAAAGTGTTGCCACACTAAAACCAAATCTCCCGCAACAGGTGGAAATCACCCCATGGCATTCGAGCATGCATAACATGGGGTTCGCCTTCAACCGCACGGTGTGGAACAACATCATGGAATTAGAAGACCAGTTCTGTGCATACGATGATTACAACTGGGACTACTCCCTACTTCACCTGTCACAGAACAGGCCTGGTCGGGAGAAATTCAAAGTTATCATGTGCAAGGGACCCAGAGTTTTCCATATTGGGGAATGGTGAGTTTTTAAATTATCATTTTCCTGCCTTTGTCCCACTGGTGCGGTCGGCACAACAGGTTCTCTTCCTCCACTCTCCTCTGTCATCCGTCATCTCAGTAGTCACTCTCTTCTTACACATATCGTCTTTCACACAGTCCATCCATCTTTTCTTAGGTCTACCTCTACCCTTATATCCATCCACATTCAAATCCATCACCCTTCTTGAAACATGACTTTCCTCCCGCCGCATAACATTCCCATACCACGCCAACCTATTACTCTTCATTTTTTCTGTCACTGGCGCTACTTCCAAACTTCCTCTAATGTGGTAATGAATGGTAAGTTTTGGTATACAGGGAGTACAAAGACGACTGCCGAAAACTTCAGGGAGTTACCCATTAGTATAAACATCTTTTTCTAAGAAACCAACACTGTGAGCGCGAAAAAAACAGCTGTTTTATACATTTTGGCCAAGTAGGTATTGAACTTTTGTATGAAACAGGTGTTTTTTTTCCGCGCTCACAGTGTTTGTTTCTTAGAAAATGTTGTTTTATAGTGATGGGTACTTTAACCCCCTGAAGTTTTCGGTAGTCGTCTTTTTACACTCTGTGTGTAACTTAAAAAAGAGGAGAAAAAGTAAATCTATACCAATATTATAAACGCGAAAGTTTGTAAGAATGTATGGATGACTGGATGTATGTTTGTTACTCTTTCACGCTGAAACGACCGAACGGATCTGGATTAAATTTGCACAGATGTAGATTATAGTCTGGAATAGCACATAGGTAGGCTACTTTTTATCCTGAAAAAATCCCAGGTACCATGCCGGCGAAGCCGTGGGCTGAAGCTATTCTAATAATAAAGCTAGTACCTATATTAATATAATTATGTGTTCCAGTGGTTTCCATCACAAGAAGTCTAACTGCAATGCGTCTACAGTGATCAGTAAAGTGCAGAAGCTACTGCAAACAGCCAAACCTGAGCTTTATCCCAGCAGGTAAATCAAATCATAATAATATATTTACTCAATAAAATCACAGGGATCATTTTGAATCGTCTTACATACTAGGTGAGTCTAGGTGCCAATTCCAGTCCTATCCCCAGTCCGAGGAGAACTGACAAGAAACTCGCTGGGCCTAGCGCTTTTTATATGATCCTTGTTAGTGATGTTAGGGACACATAGCAAAGTTGGAGCTGATTCGTCCCAAGCTTCTTTGTCATCTAAGTACTCTGTAACTGTCTGGCCGTATAGCTTATTTGATATCTCTGCCATCTGCGCTGCAGGTTGTGGGTTCGATCCCCCAGGACTAACATTTGTGTGATGAACGCAGATGTTTGTTCTGTGTCTAGTTCTATATTAGCCCTTCTCTATCTATGGTGGATAAGTGCCCATCTATAGTAGATAGGTTCCTGTCTATGCTTAATAGGTGCCTAGCTGTGGTAGATAGGTGCCTATTTTTAGTAAATAGTTGCCTTTCTATAGATGGGTGTCTATCTATATAAATAGGTGCCTATCTGTGCTAAATAGGTGCCAATCTATGATGGATAGATGTCTTATGTCTTTGTATAATAAATAGGTGCCTATCTATGGTAGATAAGTTCCTATCTATGTTGAATAGGTGCCTATCTGTAGCAGGCCATCTATAGTAGATAGGTGTGTATCTTTGGTAAATACGTGCCTATCTATGGGAGATAAGTGCCAATCTATGCTAAAAAGATACCTATCTACGGGACATAGGTACTTGTCTTTGATAAATAGGTGACTGCCTATAGAACACGTGTGTTATTTGCAGAGTGACGGCTACCATATCCGCGGGTGGTGCTAAACATAACAAAAAACTTACTAAAGGCAATGGTGGTTGGGGCGACATCAGGTAAAGTCATACATACATACATAAAATCCCGCCTGTTTCCCGACGGGGTAGGCAGAGACCACGGATCTCCACTTGCTAAGAGCACGGCTTAGAAACCGGAAACGCTCTAAATACCTACAACCTTTTCTTTTCGGTTACGTTATACTGTAACTTCTATTAAAACGGTTAGTCAAGAACGATAAATTCAGGGTTTCACCCAATTAAACGGTTAGAACGAAATTATTTCGTTCTTTCCCATATTAGTGAGCTCCGCGACGCGCCCGCTCTTACGACAAACGAAGCTCGCTTTAACCGGTTAATCTAAGTTCCAGTTAAGGTTTTGAAAGAGGTTGCGCCCCGAACGCTATTATCGAAATACCGTTTTTTTCTGGTAAATTATTAACCGGTTCCAAACTCTGTCTACGATCCTGACATACCTCTTGCTTCATTCACTCTCATTACATTCTCAGCTTACAAATTATAGTACTAGATGGCGCCACAGGTGAAATTAAAATGCGCTATCGATACGTTTTGATGTTGAACATCGCGGGTTCAAACCTGGTCGTGCACCAATGAGTTTTTCTATTCGAAATGAGGATCATTTCGTGAGGAAACCGGCATAGACTAGAACCAAAAAATTCAAAGGTGTGTCATAGGTTAGTATTCTTATAAGCGGCGATGGGCTTGCAACCTGTCACGTACGGAATACTAACTGCAAAATGTGGGCATGTACCAAATGTCATGTTAGGACGTGCCTCTGACTCTTTAGATATCCTCAGAGATCTAAGTAACTAGAGATCTGATGAGATATCTACCGAGCCTGGGGATTACAGTCGTGTGAGTGTTTCTTTCTTATAATAATATTGTTTCAGGGATCAAGATCTGTGCACTAATATGACGAGGGTAGGACGCGAGCCGCGAAAATATATGTATTATACATAATATTAAATACATATAATACATAAGTACCTGGATGACTGAGCTTTGCTCGGTTTTTTTCGTAAATCGTGTTTTTTGGAAAATGAAACCTAGCTAGATCGATTTATCGCCCCCGAAACCCTCTGCATACTAAATTTTATGAAAATCGTTGCAGCCGTTTCTGAGATTCAGATTATAATGTATATACACCGAGAAATTTTAATGGTTGTTTTCCCGCAGCGAAATGGTTTTGTCTTGGTAATACAATCGTTGTATAAACAAATTAAATAATAGAAACAAAAAATACAGATATACCATGTGAAAATTTAATTCGAAAGCGACCTCGAACCCATAGTAATTCATCCCGATACCTACGCGAAGGCGGCCGGCGGCGCGTGCGATTCGAATAGTACTACAAGTTACGTCTAATGTTACTATCGTTCCTCACGTTTTCGAGTTTATGAATATTTTTTAAATTATTTTAAAACAAAAAATCTTTATTTTTTTTCTTTTACTCTATGTTTCGAAAGTACTTCTTATGGCAAGTTGTTCTGCCGCGGGACAACAACTATTAAAATTTCACGGTGTATACATACAGGGTGTTACTAGACTACTTACGAAAACTTCAGGGGGTTAAAGTACCCATCAATATAAACAACTTTTTCTAAGAACCCAACACAGAGAGCGCGAAAACAATAATTGTTTCATACATTTTAGCCAAGTAGGTATTGAACTTTTGTATGAAACAGCTGGTTTTTTCTCGCGGTTATCTGAGCGATCAAATTTATTCTATTAGTCTGTTCTGTTAGGCCAAGAAGGTCTTTAGGCGGCCTAATAACAGATTAGGCCGCTTATTTATTAGTAGGTAGCACTAAAAATTTTAATTGAAAAGTTTTCTGTTAGTATTCTTAAAACCGGCGATAGGCTTGCAACCTGTCACGTAAAATACTAACTACTGTACAAAAAGTGGGCCAACAGATTAGGCCGCTTATTTAGTAACACTAAAAATATTAATTGAAAAGTTTTCTGTTAGTATTCTTAAAACCGGCGATAGGCTTGCAACCTGTCACGTAAAATACTAACTACTGTACAAAAAGTGGGCCATTCAACTCAACGATTTCGTCATTATTCTCACTATTCGTCATTCGCAACAATTTTGTTTATCTCGTTTAAATATAAGTTAATTTTAAATGTACCCTTCGTGAAATAGCTTAATATCAACCAATCTTTTATTGCTCCATCATCATGCTATCAGCTTGAAAGACGAGTTCAAAAGTATTTAAAAAACGTTAAAATATCAAATGGGTAGAAGTGTGTCAACAATGTTTAGACATGCCTCTGACTACCCATTAGATTATCAAAGATCTGAGATTATATTAAAAATTATAAATTGCCAAGCGATTATCGCTTTTGGTAGCTTTCTAAAGACTTCTTATAGATTCTAGATTACATGATGCAAATTTATTTATCGTATCTTATATTTCTGTGTAAACAAGGTCATTTTAATTCTTGTTTTATGTTTCTAATATAGTTTGACTCTGACTCTGACTTTGATTTTGACCTTGACTTTGACCATGACTACGTTTTTGACAGATTAAAAAATAATAACCAACTTTAGTCGAATCTCATCTTCAGTCTCTTCTTCTTCTTCTTCTTCAATTATGGCATCTGTCTCTTAGAGAACAATTTTGCCAGTGTCAAGTGTATTTATTTATAAGTATTGTCAACGTCACAGAGTCATAGTCAAGTAGTCAAGTCAATTTTAAACAAAAGATGGCTGTTTTGTTGAAAATTTTCGGGATTTCCTCCGATGGAATTTGAAGAGAACTATTCACTCTAATTCACATACTTTACACTCGCGTCAAGAACCCGGGCTTTATTGGCAAAATAACCACCAAAATTACGCAATAAAACTCAAAATAACACGAGAAAACATATAAAAACCAGAGCGACGTAGTTGTCAGGCAAATACACCGCAGAAAAATCCATTTTAATTCTTGTTTTATGTTTCTAATGTAGTTTGACTCTGACTCTGACTTTGATTTTGACCTTGACTTTGACCATGACTACGTTTTTGACAGATTAAAAAATAATAACCTACTTTAGTCGAATCTCATCTTCAGTCAAAATGTTAGAAAAAAGCGAAGTTAAATTTTGACTTTGACTTTGACAGATTAAAAATAGCCAACGATAACATACGACTGATATCTTTAGTCGTCTGTCATCTTTAGTCAAAGTGATTTTGTTAGCAAAAAGCGAAGTTTTATTTTGACTTTGACTTTGACCATGACCATGACTATGACGGATTAACAAATAATAAACAATATTATCATACGACTGTTATCTTTAGTCGTTTCTCATCTTCATTCAAGATGATTTTGTTAAAAAGCTAAGGTAAAGAAAAGGATGAGTTACGATTAAAGATTCCAATAAACTTCCCAAAGTTATTCAATGTGTAAGTAAAAAAGAAAATGAAAATCTTTACTTTCCTTCTAGTATTACAAATGTACTTACTTATATTAATTTTATTGTTATATTTTTGTATTTTATTATTTTATTAACGCCAAAATATAACACAAAGTTTTTGTAAATAGTTATTTACTAATTAATAACAAATACAGTATATTTAGGCAAATAATATTACAACTAATATGAAAATTCGAATATTTGAGTATTATAAAGGGTTAGAGCTATCTAAAGATTGGCGAACCAACCTTAGATAGCTCTAACTGATGACTGTTTTTATTAAGTTGACAGACTAGGCCTCAGTTATAAAATAAAAAATAAAAATTACTGTATTATAAAACATCAAATTCACTGAGTTTGAGTAATGCTAAGGAACAACTAAAGATACGGGCATAGTCTTGAGCCATATTTTATTTGTATAAACAAAATTAATATTAAAATAATATGGTCGAGTGTCATTTTAAAAGACGAATTATGTTAATTATGCCATTTTGGTACGAATTTTGAAATAAGTTAAAAATGCGTACAATTTTACAAAATATTTCGTTTAACGCACAAATTTATGTACGTAAGTTACAACGGTATATTCACTAGAGCTGAAAGTCTATAACAACTTCTTATATATTTAATAAGCAAATATCGAGTATTCTTTACTTACCCGTGGTACTACCAATGATTTCCCACCATGGCTCGTCACGGGCCGTCATGGGATTAACTACGCCACTAATAGTGCAGTCACAAACTAATATTAATAGACACTTTAAAACCTATCAATGATTTCCCACCATGGCTCGACACGGGCCGTCATGAGACGCCACAGTAGTCACAAAAAGTCAATGAACATTTTAAAACCCCCATAAATTCTATAAATCGTAAACACTGTTTTTTTAGACCTTTTGAGATCAAAATATCTTGAAAATCTTCGTCTTTAATGTATTAAGCATGTTTTTGGTTTCTTTGGAGATTTAAAAAACAATAAGGGCGTATTCACAAATACGAGTATCAATGGTTTCAACGTTGCTACGTCCTTAATTCACTTAATTTGACTTCCTACTATGGCTCGACACGAGCCGTCATGGGAATAACTGAGTGCTACCACGGCTAAGTACAAGTAATATATTTTGCTCCTAGTACGACCGACTATTCAAGACTAATTTTTATTGCCTAGACAGATGCGCTAGTGGGAATAACATAGGTGCTTTATCGGGAAAATCTTTCCGCTTTGGTGAATCTCAAAAGGTTATTTGATTGTTGATTTGTCCTAAGCATAATTAAACTTCATTTTACGTGCCTTTTTACCATTTTTATTCATATTTTTAAATATAATTGTCCAATGCGAGCAAGCTATGGTGTGAAGTATGAACTGAGTATTGGTATGAACTAGGTTGATAATCGTTGAAGCATAATAATGATACAGGAAAACTATAGCTTGCTTGAATTATTTAGTTTACTTTTAAGAAAATATTGTAATATAACCATTTAGTTTACAATAATTTTGTCAAATAACTGGAGTTTCAGAATTTGTTTTAACTTCGAGAGACGCGTTGGCAACACTGTCACAATGAAATAAAAAAACCTACTTCCTACTAATATTATAAATGTGAAAGTTTCTGAGGATTGTTTGTTGAACTCATTCACGCTGAAACAGCAGAACGGATTTGGATGAAACTTGAAATGCGCGTGGTTTATGACTTGGCATAACATAATTCCGATTTTACGCATAGAAAACCACATTTTTTTTGAGGTAGTTTTACCGAAATAAATCAATGGAAAAGGGGATTTCTTTGTGGAACTTTTGTCCAGTAATAAAAAGGGCTTTTTCTAATAATCCCCTGCGAAGAGGATTACTGAACTTTTTTGTCCAGAAATCCGGTTCTCAAAGGATTACTGGACAAAAGTTCCTCAAATCCCCTTTGAGAACCGGAAGGAAATTTCCGGACAAAAAAGTTCAGTAATCCCCTTCGCAGGGGATAATTAGAAAAGCCTCTTGTATCCGGGTAGGTACCACGCGTGGAGCCGCGCGCAGTTGCTAGTATTAACTAAGAACTCGTTACAGTGTTGCCAACCGCTGCTCCAAAGAAATACCAATAAAAAAATAATATAATAAAACTAGTCACAAAATTGCTTAAAAATTTTACTTTTTAAATTTATACTTAGGTAAGTATAACTACACATTCTATTTAATTTTACTAATCTCAGGTAAAATTTGTAAAATCACGTTAATAACTGAACTGATTTCGATGAAATTGTATTTATTTAGATACCTTTATGTACATTGATTATTGAAATCTGTTAGATTCAAGATGTTATAATAAAATGGCCTCACAGCTCAGTCGGTAGTAGCTCTGCCTTCAGCGCTGCAGGTTGTGGGTTCGATCCCCCAGGACTGACATTTGTGTGATGAACGCAGATGTTTGTTCTGTGTCTGGGTGTTACTATGTATTCTATGTATGTATTTACAAAAAATGTAGGTATCTATATATAATTAATCTATCAGCTATCTGGTTCCCATAGTACAAGCTTTGCTTATTTTGAAGCTAGATGGCGTTGTGTGAATGCCAGTATATTTAATTAAACTTGTTTTAAATAGTAATAATATTAAATTCCTTTACCTATAAATGCAGGTAAAATTTTTAAGCAAATAATTATATGTAATAATGAATATCTAGATATGTAAAGTTATAAAATGTTTGTATGACACGAAAAATAAATAATTATAAAAAAAATAGCAATTTTATTTATAACAAACTACCTAATTAGAAGCACTGGAGTAGTGGTGGCACCCCTGCCTCCCGATGTGGTCGCGGGTTCAAACCTGGTCGTGCACCAATGAGTTTTTCTATTCAAAAATGGTATCTAGAAAAACCATCGTGAGGAAACCGGCATACCCTAGAACTAAAAATTCGAAGGTGTGTCATACATAACTCATAAGTTAGTATTCTTAAAAGCGGCGATGGGCTTGCAACCTGTCACGCACAGAATACCAACTACTGTGCAAAATGTGGGCATGTGCCAAATATCATGTTCGGACGTGCCTCTTACTCTAGATATCCCAAAGATCTAAGTAACTAGAGATCTGAGGAGATATCTACCGAGCCCGGGGATTAAAGCCGTGATTATGGTATGTTTTTGTAATTAAAAGGTTTGTTTTAGGGATAAAATAATGATACAAACAGAAACACTTATTAGAACAAAATGATTTAATAGAAAAATTACAACTTTAAGGCGCCCGACCAGACAGAAGAGACGTAAGGTGAGGACGCGATGTAGGCACCTCGCGAGCAAAGCCGCGAGCGTTAGCTAGTCTAAAATATAGCCTATGTTAGGGTGGTATTACATTTATCAAATATCTTGGTCCAATGTACATTTGATCAAAGAAATTGGACGACTTCATCAGATGTATTGTATTGTAAATTTGATCAAATATTGAACATCATATTGGACAAAGATATTTGATAAGTGTAATACCACCCTAACTCAGGGATAATTAGCATTCTAACGGTGAAAGAATTTTCGAAATTGGTCCACTACTTTTTGAGTTTATTCGTTACAAACAAAAATACAAAACTTTCCTCTTTATAATATTAGTATAGATTAGATACTTATGCTACCAGTGTGAAGCCGGGCGTGTTGCTAGTACATGGTAAAGTGATTTAGGGCGCCGCGTCCTCTTATATCTCTTCTGTGTGGCCCGCGCCTAAGACACTTGAAAATATTTTTTACAAAACACCACTGCTTTTTTTAAACATTGGCACTAAGAAGGCAATAGGAAGATGATGAAACTATCAAAACTTATAACCTCAGAACACCTTTCTACCATGATACCACGAGACTTCTTGCTCTTGATTGCTTAATATTTGCATACCTGCTTGCGGGTTGAATACATTTGACATTACTCTAGTTATAAGACCTGACATGTTACCATTATTAATGTATTTGGCAAATAAATAATTTGATTTGATTTGATTTGATTTGATTTGACTTTATATCCAGTAGGTCTACCATGAGTTTTCACAATCTACACTCGCTAGCGACTGTAGTTAAAAAATGTATGAAAACTTGTACAGCACCTCTAGCAGATAGTTGGGTACTAAAACGTCGCGTAGTTAACTATCCTACGTCACAGTACTACAGCGACTGTAGTTTGCGCTTCATTCATTGCTTAGAATTTGGTACCATGAGTAACAATTTTGACAGATGTTATAGTGACATACTATTATACTGTAGTGACGTCAGCCAATCTAAATGTTACAACTCATGGTAGACATACAGTGCAAATGTCTATTCATCTATCTTTTTATGTCCTCGTTTAGTTGACATATCAGCTTCCCAGTTTTTGGAGACAGTGCAGTATAGCTGCATGGCCGCCCGAGCGTCTTCCACAGAGCTGTGCTCACCGTGTTGGATGTCTATGCCGAGAATTTCTTTGGCTAGGCGCTTCAATGAGGGAGTACTGCCTTTTGTTATCTGGAATGATATAAGAATGTGATAATAATTATAGTTTGACAGGCGATTAAAAGGCTGACAAGCTCATATATTAATAAAAAGAGCATGGTGAAACCAGCCTTTAACTTTTTTTTTAAATATCTTTTTAGGTAAGTATACTCCAAACCGTTCATCTCGTAAAATATTACATACATACAAATGTACATAAAGTCACGCCTGTTTCCCCACGGGGTAGGCAGAGATCACAGATCTCCACATGCTACAATCCTGACATACCTCTTGCTTCATTCACTCTCTTTAAATTCTAGACCTTTGGCAGTTAAGGCATCATGCATTTAACACATTTTATATTTTAGGCACAATGGAACTTTAGTCATTTTTTTGTTTAGGTTTTCTGCAAAATAGTAATTTTACATTTTAGGCATTTGAGATATTAGACTCTTTCTGATCAGGAAGGTTTGAATTGGCACAAGATTAATTAAAGATTTTGACATTTCTAAATGTCCAAGTGAAATAGACCGTTTAGATAATAAAAATGTACTAGCAATTAGCGAGTACAACCAACTTTAAAACTTACTTTTCTAAAGGGTTTGTATCTAGAGGTATCTCTTATATTGCGTTTCGCATGAGACAAGTATAGTACACTCAAGTCATTCTTCAGAGAATGTCCGACCAGTATACGGCCTTTGATCAACTCTGCAACCTCTTTTTGAACTGTTGAAAACTCTTCACCATTCAATAAATCCTCTTTTCTGACTCCGCTGACACTGGTTCTGTAGTCTTTGACTTCTTCCCGCGCTTTTACGAATTTATCATAGACACAGTCTCCAAATTTGTTTACAATAGACACCCTAGCTAGCATGTGATCATCGCCATTATACCCGATTCCCACCATTTCGCAATCCATAGCTAGAAATTTTGTAAGTTTACTTTTTTTCTGTTCATTCCTTGCTGAACTACCGGTGTCTTCCTGAGCTAGGTTTAATGTTTTTACGTTTTGAACTGCATTCAAAAGATCGTCGTGGTCTTTTTTTTTTCTCGTGCGTCTAAATGTGCCTGTGTAGTTGTTCTTTTTGTCTTCTTGGGGTTTTTCAGTCTTCTTGTCCATCAACATCGTGTTTGCTAATAGTTTTTGCCAATTCGCATCAATAACACCACGAACGGCAACAGTTAGGTTAGATTTTTCATTTGAATTTCGCTTCCGTTTTTTAGATGTTTCTATCATTTTAACATCAATAACCTGATAAAGTATTAGTTTAAATGTATAAATGATACAAGAACCTGCACTGAATACTATTTTTAAGATGAATTCAACGAAAATCAACAGTAAATAAAGCACGTCTTTGATGAAGCCATTTGACATTTTAAAAAACAAGTCTTATAAATCAAATAGCAGTCAATAATCAATTGTCAGTGTCACATGTATCACATGTATCATACAAACCTTTTTTTCTTTCATTTCGAGGATAAACTGATTCTAATTCTAGTATTAAACAGTTCATGCTCAGCACTTAAAAACGTTCCATAACTACAATCTTATTACTTTTGTATTATAGTGCCGGGTATTTATTATTAAAATTGAGGTTCTTAGAGCTAAATGTCCCAATTTATGGTTTCCAACGTATTAATCTATATAATATATCAATAGTAAATGAATTTATTTGCCACTGGAAATAAACGAGCATTACACAAAACATAGGAGTTCAATTCTTATGTTAGTATCTATCTTATGGTTCGTAGATTCAGAACGTTTGTTTACCACGCGGGAAATTCAAAAATAAAAATATTTTGACGCTTATAAGCTGTACATTGCTCGTTATGTGTCACATTTAAAATTGTGTATCAAAATAATGCAGCAATGTTTATGCCTTTTTCTTATTGGACACTTAACGAGTGACGTGTAACTGGAAATGTAAATAAAAATTGTACACAAACTTAGAAAAATGTCAAAAGCCGGGGCTACGTGTTTTCCAAGGTGTTGGTGGGAGACGTAGTGAAATGTTGACATCGGCTCGCGCTCTAGACTCCAGTATACACTTTCTAATCGCCGCGAACGGTGTTCTGTGTATCTTGTGTCGATAATGTCATACGAGAAAATATTCGATCGCCTCAGCGCTCACGGCCAAGAACACCTTATCAAACACTGGCCGGAAATTAATGATAATGAGCGGGAACAATTGGCGGGAGAGATCGCAAAATTGGATTTAGCGGAAGTGAACGAAATTTTTCGTCGCGCCAACGAAACTACGCAAGTGATTTTGGAAAAGTTGGACGATGATTTGAAGCCTATCCCCCAGACTCATTACGAGACTGTTCCTGGACTGTCTCAGGAGAAGGTAGAGGAGTACGAAGCTATCGGTCTGAGGGAGATAGCTGCGGGTAAAGTTGGTGTTTTGCTATTGGCTGGTGGGCAGGCAACGAGACTGGGCTTTGGACATCCCAAAGGTATGTACGATGTCGGCTTACCGTCAAGAAAAACTTTATTCCAAATTCAAGCGGAAAGAATTATTCGAGTGCAACAAATGGCCGAGGAGAAATTTGGGAAAGACGGTAAAATAACTTGGTACATTATGACTTCCGAGCACACTAAGGGTCCAACGGCTGAATTCTTCAAAAGCCATTCCTTCTTCGGTCTGAACGAGGATGATATTGTCTACTTCGATCAGGGAAGACTCCCATGCTTTGATTTCGAAGGTAAAATTATTCTTGATGAAAAGTACCATTTATCATCAGCTCCGGATGGTAATGGAGGCCTTTACAGGGCTTTGAAAACTCAAGGTGTTCTCCAAGATATTGCTAAGCGAGGTGTGGAGCACCTACATGCCCACTCCGTCGACAATATCTTGATAAAAGTAGCTGATCCAGTCTTTATTGGATATTGCAAAAGTAAAAATGCCGATTGCGCAGCTAAGGTTGTCCAGAAATCTTCACCGAGTGAAGCTGTCGGTGTAGTCTGCAGAGTGAACGGTCACTACAAGGTGGTGGAATACTCCGAGCTGACTGATGAGGCAGCGGAACGTAGGAATCCTGACGGCAGCCTGACCTTCTCAGCCGGAAACATTTGCAACCATTACTTCTCATCAGAGTTCCTTACAAAGATTTGCAACTTTGAATCCAAACTCAAACTCCACGTAGCCAAGAAGAAGATCCCATACGTAGACTCTGAAGGTAATCGTCAAAAGCCGACTGAACCGAACGGCATCAAGATGGAAAAATTTATATTCGATGTATTTGAGTTTGCTGAAAACTTTATATGTCTTGAAGTAGCGAGAGATGTTGAATTCTCCGCATTGAAAAATGCTGATACAGCAAAGAAAGACTGCCCCTCAACTGCCCGGGAAGACTTGCTAAGGCTTCATAGGAAGTATATCCGAGATGCGGGTGGTATTGTAGCTGATGATATTGATGTGGAAATTTCTCCGTTGCTCTCCTATAGCGGGGAGAATCTGACTGAGCTGGTAAGCGGTGAAGACTTCAAAATTTCTCCATTCCATTTGAAAAGTGTCCAAGAATCTTCCACGAACGGTGTTAACGGAAAACATTGAATTATTATATTTACAATTAGTTAACTACCCGCAATTTTGTTTACTTAATGTATATTTTCATACAAATTTGAAACTCGCTGCACGATTTCCTGAGTGCATTTCTAAATCAGTCAGTTTTTAAAAAGTTTCATAAGTTTTTAAGACAAATTTGGTTCTAAATTTATAAATATAGATATAAAAGAGCTATTTAGAAGAAAATAATCATTATTTGATTAAGACTGAATGTAGAAGTTGTGAAATATCTAAAAATTTGCAATAATTAATATATTTTGCTAGTTATTAAAATTATTTTTGAAAAATGACAATCAAATTCCTGGATGAATGTATAACTTTATATCAACAGAAATATACATAATAGATAGGTACTATCTTAATACACACTTAGGTATAGAATACATGTGATACAATTGAGCTATCTAAGGATCGCTACAATCGATCTATAGATAGCCCAACTGATCCGTATCATAATTCCTTGAATAGCACTCTTATATTTTATAATTTGTTCGATTATTGTGAAGATAGATCAAAAGGTACAGTCACCAACAAAAGACAATGAACACTTTAAAACCTCCATTTTTTGTGAGTTGTGCTAATCAGTTGGATACCTTAAGGCGCGGTGGCTAGCTAGTGGCCAGTGGCAGACTGCCCGTTATAAGAAAAGTCTAAGTTTTCTCCTCACGAATTGAAATTTGAAATAATAATTTGTGTTAAATTTAAAGTTATATTTTTTGTAAAAAAGAAACACAGATTTTATTTATATAAATTATCTACCCGTTGGTGTAAAAAAATTATGAAAATGACCTCAACTTTAGAAGGAGAAGCAGGTTTTCGAGAATTAATACTAAAGTAAATACGACGTTTAAACAAAATTTAAAATTAAGTCTTTAAAGATAAATAATTGAATTTTTTAGTGACCTTTCAGTTATTTTTCCACTACCCTTATTTAAAGAGGGTAAAGCATCTGAAAAACAGCAAAAATCCGCGATTAGCTGACCACCGCGCCTTAAAGGTTTAAGGTTTATAGGAAATAACGAGGTTTTAAAGCAGTGGTTCCCAAACTCTTTTGTTTCATAGACCACTTCAAAATTTTGCTGGATCCGGTGGACCCCCTGCATCTACATTACTACTACCAATTTCTAATACTTGAAAAAAAATGAAGATTAGATCTATCTATCTATGGAAACTTGCGTTGTGGCCATTTTAGTTCTTCACTATCGAAACCAAATTAATTTTCATGCACCCCCTGCTTACGATTGTAGACCCCCATTTTTGTCACGTCCAACGTAGACCCCGTCGAGTCTCCCGTGGACCCCTGGGGGTCCACCTGGACCACTTTGGGAATCACTGTTATAAAGTGTTAAGACTTTTGTTGATGCTTATTACCTTATGGTAGTAAATCTATCTTATCTTCAGGTTGTAATATAAAATGCAATAATAAGTATGTAGGTATTAAATCTAGTCTTATCACAAAATATTATTTACACCATTGGGTTTTAGACTTAACTTCCTGCGGCCGTAGCTATGGGTCATTCCTGATCACCCCATTAGCTATCCCCATTAATCCATTATATCCCCATCCATACATTATTACAAAAACTTTCGCGTTTTTAATATTAGTAGGACGCGAAAGTTTGTAAGAATGTATGGATGCATGTTTGTTACTCTTTCACGCTGTAACGGATGAGCGGATCTGGATGAAATTTGGCACAGATGTAGATTATAGTCTGGACATAGGCTACTTTTTATCCCGGAAAAATGTACAACTTCCGTGGGATAAATTTGTTTTTGCTTTTCAAATACCGCGCGGACGAAGCTGTGGGCGGGTTTTTTTTAAGGCCCAGAATACTCGTCACACTATTCCTTACGTAAAAGTTACAAAAAAAGTGACATAGGTCCGTATAGCAACGCGGATCTCCGCGGAATCAGACATAGCACGAAGCGAAATACCCAAATTACCAGTAAATAGAGTGCGGCATGATAATATGGCTGCTCTGAATTATATAACGAAAGCGACAATTTATAAAAAACATAAATATGTTCAAGTAAATAGCTTATTTCAAAAAAAGGGCTGGGTTGTTTTTTTTCAAATTAACTGATTTACATTCATGTGAAATAGAAATTCAAAATACCCTACTGTTTTGGATAAATTAGGGAATTTCTGAATTTTCAGAGGTGTTTTTGACATGATTTTTAACCAAGGTTTTCTAACTAATTCGTGTTTTAGCTCCGGTTGATTTATCACTTATATCCTTGAGTGACGTGTAGTTCAATTTCAATGTAATCTATTATGCGGTAATAGAATGATTAGGGTTGCAATACTTGCAATTTTCAAAATGCTGGGCCTTAAAGATGCGTTTTTTACATAAATGAAGATATCCACAAGTAGAATATTAATTCTGCCAATTGTGTCATTAATTTAGCTTAGAATTATGCAACTATGTCTAAATTATTGATAGTTTATTTTTGATTTTTTACCCGACTGCGAAGGACGATAGATATTGTTCGGGAAGTAGGTATGTAATATGTTAGTTCCTTTGCCTATTACAGTTACTGTAGCCTAAATGGCTGGACGGATTTCGATAATGTTGAATTTGTCTGGATAACAAGAGTGGCCTAGACAAAAAACTTAATCTAAATGTAAAAAGCAGTTGTCAATGATTTCAGTCGGGTTTTTGAATTTTAATAATTAGTTATTTGTTATTATAATAAATATGGGTCAAAAACAACTATTATAAATATAATATTGAGAACCTCTGTGGCGCAGCGGGCGAGAGTCCGCCTGCGACGCAAGAGGTTGCGGGTTCGATTCCCGCTGCGGAACAAATTTGTGTACGATCTGCAGAAATTTGTTCAGTTGGTCTGGGTGTTTTCTATGTATAATAAAAAATATCTATCTATGTATAAGTATAATGTATTAAATATATCAGTTATCTAGTACCCATAACACAAGCTTTGAGTAGCTTACTTTGGGGCTAGATGATGCTGTGTGGATTGTCCAGCATTATTTATTTATTTATTTATAAATGTATTATGAGTAAAATTCTGTTTGCTAAACTCCCTTTCAATGTACCTAAATCTATTAAAGTATTTAATTTTAATTTAGTATTATTATAGTAGGTACATTATACCTACTTAGTTTTTGTCGCTTATAATAATTCCTTTATAATATAATTAAATGCTGTACTTAAATTAGTCGTACCTAAATGAGATTTTATGAATACCTACCTATATTTATACTTTTGTTAAACAATATAAGTACTACTTAGTTATTTTAAATACCCTTTTGTTTTATTTCTAGTTATATATATCTACTTAGTACCAAACTAAAAAAATATATCACGACTGTAATCCCCGGGCTCGGTAGATATCTCCTCAGATCTCTAGTTACTTAGATCTTTGAGGATATCTAAAGAGTCAGAGGCACGTCCAAACATGATATTTGGCACAATGCCCACATTTTGCACAGTAGTTAGTATTCCGTACGTGACAGGATACAAAAGAGCAACGTTGGTGTAGTGGTAGCACCCCTGCCTCACGATCCGAAGGTATTGGTTTCAAACCTGGCCGTGGACCAATGAGTTTTTCTATTCGAAAAATGTATGTGCGCAATGCCAGTGCTCTTAAACAGTGAAGGAAAACATCGTGCGGAAACCGGCATACCCAAGAACTAAAAATTCAAATGTGTTTGTCATAGGTTAGTATTTCAGCGGCGATGGGCTTGCAACCTGTCACGTTAAAATTGACAAGGCCATAGAATTTAGAGTTAATATTCTTTCTTGCATTATTTACTTGGTAAGTATTGCGATAAATGTCGTAACAAGATTCACTTTGGTTTGGTAACAGTGACCACAGAGAACTGGTTTCACGGGTTTTAATAAAAATGGTATTTAAAGTAAATACCTACTCCGTTCGACTGGTTGTTGTGAACTTCTGGGAGTAAAAAAAAACTAGCAAATAAACATAGGTAGGTACTTACATTCTTAATTCTTGAGTTTATTTGGTACCAATACGGGTTATGATAGTTTGTCAGTGTTCCCAACAAACAATTTTGGCTATCTCGTAAAATATTAAATTACTGGCTTCCGCCAGCGGCTTCGCCCGCGTGATACCTTGAAAAACCAAAACAAATCTATCCCGCGGGTACCTTATATTTTTCCGGGATAAAAAGTAGCCTATGTGTTATTCCAGACCATAATCTAAATCTGTGCCAAACTTCATTCAGATCCTTTCAGCCGTTTTAGCGTGAAAGAGTAACAAACATAGGTAAACATCCATACATTCTTACAAACTTTCGCGTTTATAATATTAGTAGGATTAGGTAATTTTAATGTAGGTAGGTACCCTTTGATTGGGCCAGTTCAATTTGACTGGAATTTCAAACGGATATTAACAACGAGAAGATTTGATTTAGTCCTGTTTTTATCCAATTCTCTCAGTTTCATCATTGATATCACTGTTCGTCATTGTTCGCACAATTTTGATTATCGTAATATATTAGGTAGGTACTTAGTTAATTTTAAATGTAGGTACCTACCTACCTTTCGTGAAATAAAATAGTAACAAACAATCTTATAAAGCTCCATCTTCATGCTATCAGCTCGAAAGACGAGCTCTAAAATCAAGCTTAAAAAAGTTTTTAAAATAACGGTCAAATACTTATATCAAAAATTGAGTAGAAAGAATCGGACTACGGGATTACCAAGCAAGTCTTTTGAAGGTGACTGTACTTACTGTACCATCTAACTATTCTAACAGAAGTGAAAGGATTATAATCATTATAATGTCAAAGTTATGCAAGAATTTGCTGTTGACATTTTGAATACAAAAGAAAGAATAGAATTTAATAGATAGGTAAGTAACACTGCGCGTTTACAATCGCCGATTTAAACGCATCTTGATAATTATATCAGACTACAACGTAGGTATTTAGGTACCTACATTCTTTCTTTCGCGTTTATGATACCTACCTACTTTAGTAACTTTAACAAATCACTGCCTACCTATTAACCTACTTACATACTTTAGTTACATTACCTAAAAAGATTCCCACATATAAAAATCTAAAAAAAAAATATTTATTATTATTTAAGTTCATTATAATTATTGGAATAAACTGCTTTTTACAAAAATAAAACAGATACAAATAAAGTGATTGTCAGTTGACCTTGACATTTGCGGAAGCCGCGCCATTGTAGGTATGTGACAATACGAGTCCCGTGAAACTATCGAAAGTGGTTTCTTGGCAGCTTGAAAGCAAAAGTGTCTAACTAAGAAAAATCAAAAAACAGGGAAGTCTAAGGAAACTTATCTTAGGTAACTCGATTACTATAAAGCCGTAGGTAGGTATATAAATTGTACCGATTCGTAAAAATAATGTTGTTGTATAATGGAACATGACTGTAAGCTTTCAGATATATTCAAATAAAAATAATTAGGTACTTCTGTTTAGTATTTACATCCATCTATACTATATTATTATTAGGAGTTATGTACTTTTGTTTGTCTATACTATAATATTATAAAGAGGAAAACTTTGATTGTTTGTTTGTTTGTTTGTTTGTTTGAAACGAATAGGCTCCGAAACTACTGAACCGATTTGAAAAATTCTTTCACCAATGTGTAGAATAAACTTTCAGGATGAACATAGGCTATATTGTATGTAGGTACTTCGCGGGCGACGCCGCGAGCGGAAGCTAGTAACGAATAAACTCAAAAACTACTGAATCGATTTCAAAAATTCTTTCACCATTAGAATAAATAATAAATAAATAAATAATGCTGGACAATCCACACAGCATCATCTAGCCCCAAAGTAAGCTACTCAAAGCTTGTGTTATGGGTACTAGTACCTACCCTGATATATTTAATACATGACATAGATAGATATTTTTTATTATACATACACTACACACCCAGACCAACGGAACAAATTTCTGCAGATCGTACACAAATTTGTTCCGAGGCGGGAATCAAACCCGCAACCTCTTGCGTCGCAGGCGGACTCTTGCCCGCTGCGCCACTGAGGTCGTCACGAATGCTATGTTCCTGAGTAACATACCTATCTAAAAATAGAGATACTTTTCTACCTGTGTGAAGCCGGGGCATGTTGCTAGTCTATTATATTAAAATGAATCCTTACGGCTGGACCGATTTCGCTAATTTTTTTTGTTGTGTATGTTATTTTAACTTGTGTGACTATTTCAACATAGTAGGTAGGAGGTAGGTATCGACGTATCAGACACCTACGTACTTATAATCATTATCAAAGTTATAAAACTTTCCTTGAACTTCGGCGAATATTTTTTTAATGATAACAAAAACACGCTAAACTTGTTAGTGGAATTGCAGTAATTAACAAATTGTGCACATTAATTATAATCACCGATATTATCGATTAAAATTCTACATTTATGAATAAATGTAGGTAGGTCGTTTTGATATTAGCTTGTTAGGTAGGTACATAATGAAGCTAAATGTGGGTTCCTTCCATTTGGATGAAATTTGAAATATAGGTACTTATATCACCTGGAATGAAGTGTAAATCTAAACTAATATTATAAAGAGGAAAACTTTGATTGTTTGTTTGTTTGTTTGTTTGTTTGAAATGAATAGGCTCCGAAACTACTGAACCGATTTAAAAAAATCTTTCACTGTTGGGAAGCTACACTATCAGCGGGTGACATAGGCTATATTATGTTTTCAAAAAAATTAGGGATCCTTACTAAAACTCCAATAATAGAACCCAAGGTGTAAAAAAATTACCTAAAATATTCTTTACATCGCGTGCGCTGCGAAAACTATTGAAGATAGAATAAAATAATGTACTATGACTTTGTTGAACACATCATTATTTCCAAAAAGTGTCGCGACAGCATATGTCTTACTATTATGGTTTTGCCACAATAAGAGTTCTTTTATTTTAAAATTGTAATTAAAAGGCCGCTGTTAAAAAACGCTCTTAATTTGTGTCTTAGTATTAATCCTTATCAAAATAAATCACATCATATCCTTGACTGTTTCAATACCTATAAATAACTTTTAAAATTACTCAATTTGGACATTCCATTCGAAAGATCTCACGAAATTAAGAATGTATGTAGGTATTAGAAAAAAGTTGCGTGGTAGCCGCTCACCTTGCTCGGCTAGCTAGACAGCACCATAGTGTACGTACGTACGTACGGGACGGGAGGAGAGTAAATTTCAAATAATAACAAAAAAATCTTTTAAATAAAAATAAAATCATAAATATAATAATACCTATTCAAACTTTCTTTATAATTTTCTTCTTTTAGTAATCTGACGCAAATAGAAGGGTTGGTTATGTGTGTGTATTATAATTTTGAATTTTGAAATTTTTGTTAAATTTGAGAGCATTGGTGGTGTAGTGGTAGTACCCCTGCCTCACGATCTGAAGGTCGTGGGTTCAAACCTGGTCGTGCACCAATGAATTTTTGCATTTGAGAAAATTATGTGCGCGATGCCTGTGTTCTTAAACGGTGAAGGAAAACATCTTGAAGAAACCGGCATACATTAGAACCAAAAATTCGAAGGTGTGTGTCATAGGTTAGTATTCTTAATAAGCGGCGATGGGCTTGCAACCTGTCACGTACGAATACTAAGTACTGTGCAAAATGTGGGCATGTGTCAAATATCATGTTTGGACGTGCCTCTGAGTACCCTCTTTAGATATCCTCAAAGATCTAAGTAACTAGAGATCTGAGGATATCTACCGAGCCTGGGTATTACAGTCGTGACCATGTATAGGTAATAAATACCCGTGCGAAGCCGGGGCGGACTGCTAGTTTAGTATAATTATATTATTCAGGTAGGTAGTATCTACCAAACGCAGAAGTGAAATTTAAGCGAAAATGTTACCAACTTCTGAAATTTATTTAGGTATTATCTCAAAATAATTTGGATAATGTCAAATGTAAGGTACAAATTTTAAGTTGAGTTGGATCAAACTATCATGTAATTAAGTGCTTGCGTAGGTACAAGTTATTAAACAACAGATTCACCACCAATATCTGTTAAGTTAAGTATAGTAAATTTGGTTTTAAAAAAATTTTTCATGCGCATTACTAGGGTTTATTATTGGGGCTGAGCTGTAAGCTACCAACGGGGTCCACAGGTGGCGGATAGTGGAACAACCATTAGATATGATGGTTCGCTGCGAATATATTGAATAAGTAGTCCCCGACCAGCAGCGGCAGAGCTATCAGGAAGTAGTGGGAAATTTGGTGGGACAGCTTACCTACAAAATCCTACCAAGTTCCGATGACGACCCTGTGACATGGCGATCAAATGCAGCCATTAAATAAGCATTCCCCCCCTGATAAGGGCTCCTGAGGGTCTACCATGAGTTTTCACAATCTACACTCGCTAGCGACTGTAGTTACAAAAATGTATGAAAATATTGTACAGCGCCTCTAGCGGATAGTTGGGTACTAAAACCTCACGTAACTAACTATCCTACGTCACAGCGTACTACAGCGACTGTAGTTTGCGCTCATTAATTTGCTTAGAATTTGGTACCATGAGTAACAATTTCGACAGATGTCATTGTTACGAACTATTACTACTGTAGTAACGTCAGCTGATCTAAATGTGACAAGTTGACAACTCATGGTAGACGTACTGTACCTACACACATCATAGAGTGGTTTACTGGTCTATGAGCTGCGGTGCAGAAATCAAGGGGAAACTACTGCACAAAATCTCCCAACAATATAACTGATGCAATGAACAATAAGTATTAAATGGAGATTCATCAGTTATTATGCCGACAAGAGTCAAACTCTTAAATTAAGAAGAAGATTACTAGGGTAGGTACTAGGTAGATACTAAGTAGGTATTCAATCTAAAATTCTTAAGCCCTCCTTTGGAATGTTGTACACAATGTAAGCAAGCGCATTCAACTTGATCAGAGGTCATTTACTTTCAATTTTCGAGGCCACACCACCCTTTCCTTATTGAAACGTAGCTTTACAAACTTAATTAGGTACATTTACATGAGGTTCATCAGGCAATATGTACTTTTAAACTTACGCGATCTGAACACATTATTATTAGTATTAGACGGGTATTTATCGCGTTCAAATTACCTTATATTTTCCCGACCTTATATTTTTTTTTTATTCTGTCGTGGTCACGGGTAGACTCTACTACTCTACTACGGGTAGTCTACCCGTGACCACGACAGCGTGCAAACCTGTCGAAACGTCGGGAAAATATAAGGTAATTTGAGCGCGATAAATACCCGTCTAATACTAATAATAATGTGTTCATCAGGCATATTTTTACACATAGGTACCTACATAAATAAAGTTCAGTTCCTGAAAAACCTGTAGGTAGTTCGTATGAGTCATACCTAAGCAGGTATGTAATATTTTAAAACTTACGCGATCTGAACCCATTATTATTAGTATTAAACGGGTATTTATCGCGTTTTATTTACCTATTTTCCCCGACGGACGTTTCGACAGGTTTACACGCTGTCGTGGTAACGGGATGACTGAGTCAAAATAAATTTAAATTGCACTTACCTAATTAAATTTTTAAACTTTTTTTATAAGTATTTCATTACTAGCTTCGACCCGCGGCTTCGCCCTCGTGGTACCTTGAAAAACAAAAACTTATTTTTCCCACGGGAACCGTAAATTTTTCCGGGATAAAAATTGTACTTATCTGTGCCAAACTTCATTCAGACCCGTTCAGCCGTTTCAGCGTGAAAGAGTTACAAACATCCATACATACAAACTTTCACATTTATAATATTAACAGGATTATTATTAGGTATAGTGGTCACCCATCCAAGTAAAAGTGACATATGTACTTTTAAACTTACGCGATCTGAACACATTATTATTAGTATTAGACGGGTATTTATCGCGTTTAAATTACCTTATATTTTCCCGACGTTTCGACAGGTTTGCACGCTGTCGTGGTCACGGGTAGACTGGAGTACTGGAGCTACCGCCTCCGCGAAGCGGGGGTCGCATTATTTGCAACTACCCTCACTTCTATAAGAAGGTATAAGGTAATTTAAACGCGATAAATACCCGTCTAATACTAATAATAAAAGTGACATGATTTGTTAGAAAATATAGGATTATACGATTCAAATACAGTCGATAGCTTACCTAGGTACATACTTTGACATGTGGTTTATTTTATTTCATTTGAGAAACAAACAGTTACGTTTAGGTACGTACTACAAAGGTACAATAAATTATAATAACAAGAAAACACATTTATCAGAAAAACAGTTCTTTATTTACAATAATTTTTAATATACCTACACACTTATAAAATACATATTATCATGCGAAACAGTCGAGCTATCTAAGGACAGTTACAAACCATCTATAGATAGCTCCAACTAACCTATTTCAAACTAGCTTCTGCCAGTGGTTTTGCTCACATGTTACCTTGAAAAACAAAAAAATATTAATCCCACGGGAACCGTACATTTTTTCGGGACAAAAGTTAGACTATGTCCTTTCTCGAGCTCTAGTCTATCTTTGTAATAAATGTCATCAAAATCAGTTCAGTAATTTAGGCGTGATTGTGTAACACAGACAGAGTTACTTGAGAAAAGACATTATGTTACCTTTTATCTCGAAAAAATGTGCGCTTCCCGTGGGGTAGGTAGGTATATGTTTTTCGTTTTTCAAGGTAAAATGCGGATGAAGTCACTGGCGGAAGCTAGTATCTAAGCAACAAAATTACACAGTCAAATTTTACAAAACAAGATGAATACCTATTGTTTTTCAGCAATGTTTTTATAAAAATGTAAGTATTTACTTTATTTATCAATACAGAATCTTATCATTTTGGACAATCAATTTCTTATCAATCACGTCCAGCGATTTGCGCATTAAACTAATGTGTGAATCAGATAACATACCGCACTGATTGTAGATTGAACTTGCAAGATGCAATTTTTAATTTATTTTAAATCACAACCTTTTTCTAACGCCTTCACGGGGTACTTTGCGTAAGTATAGGTATACCTACATATTTTTGATATTTCTAATTATTTTTCAAAACTTTGAAGTGATGATGCTTTACCTTTTATCATGTAGATTAATGTTTTTCTGAAGTACCTACTATCGATAAAGATTCCGGATAAAAAAGGCTATAAAAAAGGTTAATTCACATTTTTAAGTAGGTAGATATTAATTAAACCCGACCATTTAACTTTTCCTGTGTTCAATCAATTGCTAAGTATTTAATATTTAGTATCTAGATATGTAGGTACTTATAGGTAGGAATACTATACTCCAGCTGTGTAAGTAATAATACCATCTGCCATCTATTTACTGATACGTGGGCCATTCTACTCAACAGTTTCATCACTGTCCTAACCTTCGTCATTGTACGCAACAAAAAATTTGTTTATCTCGTAAAATATCAGTTGATTTTAAATTTACCCTTCGTGAAATAACTTATTAACAACCAATCTTTTATTGCTCCATCTTCGTGATATTAGCTTGAAAGATGAGCTCTAAAATCAAGGATATTATTTTTTATATCTGATTGAGTAGAATTGTCCACCCGACTATATCATGGTATATTATTCTTACAGAAACAAAACACATTGATATTATTGGTTCGATTATAACCAGTTGCCAATTGAGTTAAATAATGACCTAAGATTAAATATTGGTATAGAGCACATTATTGTATGATTTACACTTAAAAATGCACTTGTTATCATTCTTATCAGTGTAGTAGGTATTCAATTTATCAAATAGTTACAGTGAAGTCCACTTTAGGAAACATTTACTATAGGTACAATTATGTGTGTTAGACCACTTCATAATCAATTGTTGCTCAATCCTTTCGAATAACGAGGTTAGAGGAATATGTATATATAAAAATGAATTGCTGTTCGTTAGTCTCGCTAAAACTCGAGAACGGCTAAACGGATTTATCTTATCTTGGTTTTGAAATGTACGTGGAGGTCTAGGGAAGGTTTAAAAGGTAAGATAAATTCGAATAACTGCCGGGAAAACCCTAAAAATAGCCCTTTTCTATTTCTCATAAATAAGTACGAAGTCTGCCGGGTCAGCTAGTCTTCTTCTTATATATAAAAATGAATTACTGTTCGTTAGTCTCGCTAAAACTCGAGAACGGCTAAACGGATTTATCTTATCTTGGTCTTGAAATGTTCGTGGAGGTCTAGGGAAGGTTTAAAAGGTAAGAAAAATTCGAATAACTGCCGGGAAAACCCTAAAAATAGCCCTTTTCTATTTCCCATACAAACGTTTTCTAAATAAGTACGAAGTCTGCCGGGTCAGCTAGTATGTATATATATTTGTGTAACTACATTGATAAAAACAATTACAAAAGGACTCATTGAAGTCACTTGATTCCAATGTCTAATTGAGAAGGTAAATTTAATAAATGACAGGGTCTAGTCAAGGTAAAATCTTACTCTTACAAACGATGTTTCAGAAACGTCAATATTTCAAGCTTGAAGTAACACTACTTCAATGCATTTTTTTATGGTAAATCCCTACCAGTAGGGATAGCTGAGTAGGGATAAGAATTTTTCTGTGCTCCTATCCCTACTGGCAGAAATAGATCTACACAAACGTGCACTTATCCCTACCAGTAGGGATAGTTTGGTAGGGATAAGTGTACCAGCCGGATACCTATATCAATGAAAAAAAAAGCATGATCACAACTGTAATCCCCAGGCTCTGTAGATATCTCCGTGTTAGTTTTGATTTTATTTTTCGAAAAGTCCGGGTTCGATTTCCGAGCTGAGTAGGTACGAGTTTTTTTAAATGTATTAAGTAATGTGGATTTCCTTGTTACTAAAATCGATGACATGCTTCATAAGATCTTCGTATGTCTTATGGTTTCAGGCTTTCTTATACACCCTGTTTATATACCTAATTTAAATCAGTAATACTAATACCTGCCAATCATATTTAGATTCATCTAGACACTTCAAAATTTATGCACTGTTTCTGGTATGGGCAGGTCAAGGTCGAAAGAGAATGTTCGGTTTTGGTATTGCTAAAAACTGAACAAGGTAAGTAGGTTTTATAACATTCCTCAAAAATATATTAGAATATCATAAATAGTAGGCAAATATAAAACAACTAGCTTCCGCCCGCGACTTCACCCGCGTGGTACCTTGAAAAACAAAAACGAATCTATCCCACGGGAACCGTACATTTTTAAGGGATAAAAAGTCTACCTATCTGTCAAATTTTCATCCAGATCTGATCAGCCGTTTCAGCGTGAATGAGGTACAAATATCCATAGGTACATACAAACTTTCACGTTTAATATCAGTAGGATATTATAATATTAGTCCATTTTTCTTATTAATACTTGGAATTAACCGGCACATACACATGCTTAATTTACTTACAGAGATCTTGTAACGTACATTATCAAATTATTTTATACCGAAAATTTTGAAAATAAGACTTGTACACTTTTATTTCAAAAGGCAGTTTAACTTTTGCTAACTACCAAGTGCTGACATCTATTTAAAGTTTTACGAAACACTTCCAATGTTTATGTTTATTGTTGACAATTATGAAAAAGTTTTATAAAATTGTAAATTTTATAAAAATAACATTATATACATTAAAATATTAACAGTATATAAAAAATAATTATCCCTTATCTAAAAATAGCATACAAAGCGTTCAATAAACTCTCCTACGTTTGAGACATGCGCTATCTGTCAGTCAACCAACTGTGTATGACGGATAATTTCTAAAGACCATTGATTTGTCGCATTCGTTCAAAAACTAGCATTCATTTTAATTTAATCGCATAATAGTTTCATGTTTCTTCTTCTCGTTCTTACAACAAGATCGCCAATTATGCTTTCTCTTTCTGAATAGGTTTTCGAAAACCTAAATGGCGATAAAGTCGTGATGTTTTCGTCCGATCTCTCTAAATGTTATTTTCGAATTGTATTGTTATGTTTTGATGATTTTCAGTGATAAATTTAACTATCTGGTGTAATTATGTGTAGTTTAGCGTAGTAAGAAGTACAGTGAAAAGTGTTTAAAGTGTGAAAAATGCTTTAAGACAACACCTACTCAAGTGGATACAATTTATTTAAAAATCTAACTAAAATCATTGCTAGAATCCTCCAGTACCGCAAACTTCTGGATAAATGCACCTAAAACTTCTCAAAAACTATCTCCCTATCATTTTTATGTGATACATTGAATATCTTCAAATATATTTAGGTATTTTAAGGCAATTATACACCTCAGTTGTAACAACTACCTACCTATTATTTTAGTTACAAAATATGTCTTAAATTTATCCCCAAATAGTGTAAGTTAAGTGTTTACAGTCCCAGACTATGAAAAAAACATTGTGTCGTAAAAAGTGTGTTAAAACCAAAGAGTGAGATTAAATATGGAGTGTTAAAAACTTAATATGCTGTAGCCAAATGAATATTGTTGTGGTATTATTAAGAGTATATAAGAAAATGGTTACAATGAACTCATCAGAGAAGTCACAGAGGGCATGTCAACAAGGGCCTTCTAGGTAATTCTTCATCATTTCATTTACTTATCAAAAATACCCACCGGGCCATGTTTCATTTTCATTTCATTTTATAATGACCATTCATGTTATCCATAAGATGACAATCTTAGTTGACAGGGGATTTGACCGGCCCCCCGTAATGGTCGACTTGCCCTGTAGCTGAGGACTCCCCATGCTACTGTAATCCCCAGGCTCAGTAGATATCTCCTCAGATCTCTAATTACTTATCTTTGA
The DNA here is from genome assembly GCA_963675405.1 of Cosmorhoe ocellata. Taxonomy (NCBI): domain Eukaryota; kingdom Metazoa; phylum Arthropoda; class Insecta; order Lepidoptera; family Geometridae; genus Cosmorhoe; species Cosmorhoe ocellata. The sequence goes on from OY776273.1 coordinate 4,793,661, forward strand.
GGATATCTAAAAAGTCAGAGGCACGTCCAAACATTATATTTGGTACATGCCCACATTTTGCACAGTAGTTAGTATTCCGTACATGACAGGTTGCAAGCCCATCGCCGCTTATAAGAATTCTAACCTATGACACATACCTTTGAATTGTTGGTTCTAGGGTAGGTATGCCGGTTTCTTCACGATTATTTCCTTCACCATTTAAGAGCACTGGCATTGTGCACATACATTTTTCGAATGGAAAAACTCATTGGTGCACAACCAGGTTTGAACACGACCTTCGGATTGTGAGGCAGGGGTCCTACCACTACACCACCAGCGCTCTCATGAATGTACCAATAATTTTTTCTCTCGTTGTAGGGAAAACTCGAAATGCGTGAAAGATGACAAAGACAAGGACAAAGATAAAGACAAGAAGGAAAGCACTAGTTTGCCGCCGAACGTGCAAACCCTAATGTCCACCATACCATCCCCGGAAGAATCTCCTAATTACCTCATTTATAAACGGGTGAGTGGACTCATCATAGAGATACTAACAAGAAAACTCCATACAAAACACCATGTCAAAGATAAATGATTGATTCAGGAATTCCGGACTGACGAACTGAACCGCAGGGTTATGTTAAACTTTGCAGTAGCAACAGCAGAGCGACAGCAGCAGCAAAGCGACAGCGACCGCTAAGCGATCGGTTCAAGGGCGGATCCAGAATTTGTGCCAGGTCACAAAGTCGTGGTCAAGTCACAAAAAGTTATAATCCTTATTGTATATAATTTTAATTAGTGGTCCACCTAGGTCCTGGACCCAGCCCAGGGGGGGTCATGGCCCCCATGACCCCCCCCCTGGATCCGCCCTTGGATCGGTTGCAAGTTGTTACCTTAAAACGGTATCACGAAAGGCAGTTACCCGCCTATCGCTAAGTTGATGAATGCATATATAATTTTAATTAGTGGTCCACTTAGGTCCTGGACCCAGCCCAGGGGGGGTCATGACCCCCATGACCCCCCCCCTGGATCCGCCCTTGGATCAGTTGCAAGTTGTTACCTTAAAACGTTATCACGAAAGGCAGTCACCCGCCTATCGCTAAGTTGATGAATGCACATTGAACACTAGCACCCCTAGCGACAGAACAGCAATTGGTGGAAACAAATATGGTTCACCGCTTGTCCGGCAGAGGGAGACATAGTGTTCGGTTGCTGTTGCCTGTTAGCTAATACAAAATTGACGTTTGACAGCGATAATTGCGAGATTTACGCCTGTTGCAAACCTGTCGCGAGTATCGTAATCACCCTGCCGGACTGAACCGGACTGACTGACGGACTGACCGGAAGGACGGACTTTGCGGAAATCCATTACAAATACTAAAAAGGACGGAAATATCTAGTACTTTCCCGCTAAACTATTATCTAATGAGCTTAACAACACAAACCCAAATATAAATTTGACACGTGTTTCGCTTCTCCACGAAGCATCCTCAGGACCATTGACTCGCTCCGCACTGTACGTCTACCATGAGTTGTCCCATTTAGATCGGCTGACGTTACTACAGTAGTAATAGTACGTTACTATGACATCTGTCAAAATTGTTACTCATGGTACCAAATTCTAAGCAAATGCATGAAGCGCAAACTACAGTCGCTGTAGTACTGTGACGTAGGATAGTTAACTACGTGACGTTTTAGTACCCAACTATCCGCTAGAGGCGCTGTACAAGTTTTCATACATTTTTTTAACTACAGTCGCTAGCGAGTGTAGATTGTGAAAACTCATGGTAGATGTACTGGTGTTGCTCCACCGAGCGCGAAAGAAGTAAGTTCTATTTGAGTTTGTGTTGTTAAGCTCATTAAATAATAGTTTAGCGGGAAAGTACTAGATATTTCCGTCCTTTTTAGTATCCTGTCAGATACCCTGACAATTTATCAGCGAATTAATAAAATTAATCGTTTCCAGATGGAGAATTTGATAGAGAAGATGCAGGATGAATGCACCGGAGTACCGGTGAAGACTGTGAAGAGTTTCATGTCCAAGATCCCTTCGGTGAGTTCCCTTACAGTTCTCACCAGGGCTTGGAAACCGGAAAAAAATTCAAATCGGTATCACAACCTTTTCTTTTCGGCTACGTTCTACCGTAACCCCTATTAAAACGGTTAGTTAAGAACGATAAATCCTAAAGGGTTTCGCTCAATTAACCGGTTAGCTCCGCGACGCCCGCTCTTACGACATACGAAGCTCGCTTTAACCGGTTAATCTCAGTTCGAGTTAAGTTTTTGACAGGTTTTTTTCTGGTAAATTATTAACCGGTTCCAAACCCTGGTTCTCACAGGGTCTTAAGATATCTCTATTCAAGGTGTTACCAGACTACTTCTGAAAACTTCAGGGGATTAAACTACCCATAAACAACTTTTCTATGACACCAATAATGTGAGCGGAAAAAGAACAGCTGTTTCATACATTTTAGCCAAGTAGGTATTGAATTTTTGTATGGAACAGCTATTTTTAATATAATACTAGCTGACCCGGCAGACTTCATACTTATTTAGAAAACGTTTGTATGGGAAATAGAAAAGGGCTATTTTTAGGGTTTTCCCGGCAGATATTCGATTTTTTCTTACCTTTTAAACCTTCCCTAGACCTCCACGAACATTTCAAGACCAAGATAAGATAAATCCGTTTAAGCCGTTCTCGAGATTTAGCGAGACTAACGAACAGCAATTAATTTTTATACTATGATATTAAACTAAGATATTAATAAGATATAACTATGATAATCTGATTCTCGGAAACGGATCCAAATATTTTCATGAAATTTAGTATGCAGGGGGTTTCGGGGGCGATAAATAGATCTAGGTTTCATTTTCAAAAAAACACGTCAATTAGGTACTAGATAATTAAATTAACATGTGCCTATTTAGTATAGGTTCATGTTTGCTAATGGCTGACTAAAAATTGATGATGTTTATGATGATGATGATGTTTTATTTTACTTTCTGTGTTACTTTTCTAATTTTGTTTGGTTTTACCTTTGTTTTGTTTTTTTTTATCTACTTTTATTTTCCTGTATGTGTCCGTGTCTGAATAAAAATCTATTCTATTCTATTCTATTCTATTCTATGTTTTGATATTTCAGGTATTCACCGGTTCGGACCTGGTGGCGTGGCTGAACCGCCACCTGCCTCTCGAGGAGCCGTGGGAGGCGGCCCACCTGGCGCACTTGCTAGCGGCCCACGGGTATCTATTCCCTATCGACGACCACGCGCTCACTGTGAGGAATGACAACACTTACTACAGGCGAGTTTATTGTTTACTAGCTTCCGCCCACGGCTTCGCCCGCGTTTGGGTAGAATTAGTCAAAATCCTTTCTTAGCGGATGCCTACATAACATCTACCTGCATGCCAAATTTCAGCCCGATCCGTCCAGTGGTTTGGGCTGTGCGTTGATAGATCACTATGTCAGTCAGTCAGTCAGTCAGTCAGTCAGTCAGTCAGTCACCTTTGAGTTAAACTTTTTAAACTTCCGTGATTTGATGACATAATTATAATTGAATAACGGGTATTTATCACGTACCTATTTTGTTTTTATTCCCGACGTTTCGAACACATTACAGCGTTCGTGGTCGCGGGCAGACCTTTGAGTTATATATATTTAGATGTTTCGCGGCTTTGGTCGCGAGGTACCTACATAAAATATAGCCTATGTTACTTAGGGATAATGTAGCATTCTGTAGTACGCTGTGACGTAGGATAGTTAACTACGTGATGTTTTAGTACCCAACTATCCGCTAGAGGCGCTGTACAAGTTTTCATACATTTTTTTTTAACTACAGTCGCTAGCGAGTGTAGATTGTGAAAACTCATGGTAGACCAACTAGTTCAGTAGTTTTTGAGTTTATTCGTTACAAACAAAAATACAAAACTCTCCTCTTTATAATTTTATATATAAAAATGAATTGCTGTTCGTTAGTCTCGCTAAAACTCGAGAACGGCTGGACTGATTTGGGTAATTTCGGTTTTGAAATATTCGTGGAGGTCTAGGGAAGGTTTAAAAGGTTAGAAAAATTCGAATAACTGCCGGGAAAACCCTAAAAATAGCGCTTTTCCATTTCCCATACAAACGTTTTCTAAATAAGTACGAAGTCTGCCGGATCAGCTAGTCTTATATATAAAAATGAATTGCTGTTCGTTAGTCTCGCTAAAACTCGAGAACGGCTGGACTGATTTGGGTAATTTAGGTTTTGAAATATTCGTTCGAGTTCAGCGAACGTTTTAATGGTGAGAAAATAAAAAAATTGTGAAGAATAGTAGGTGATACGAAGTTCAACGGGTCAGCTAGTATTAATAATAATAATATAATATATGATCACGACTGTAATCCCCGGGCTCGGTAGATATCTCCTCAGCTCTTTAGATACTTAGATCTTTGAGGATATCTAAAGGGGGTGGTCAAAGGCAAGTCCAAACATGACATTTGGTACATGCCCACATTCTGCACAGTAGTAAGTATACCGTACGTGACAGGTTGCAAGCCCATCGCCGCTTATAAGAATACTAACCTATGACACACACCTTCGAATTTTTGGTTCTAGGGTATGCCGGTTTCCTCACGAATTTTTCCTTCACCGTATAAGAGCACTGGCATTGCGCACATAATTTTTTCGAATGGAAAAACTCATTGGTGCACGACCAGGTTTGAACCCACGACCTACGGATCGTGAGGCAGGGGTGCTATCACTACACCACCAGCGCTCTAGCTAGTATTAATATAGATAATTGTTTGCTTTGTATTTCAGATTCCAAACACCATATTTCTGGCCGTCCAACCAGTGGGAGCCGGAGAATACAGACTATGGTATGTCAAACTATTTTCCATGTATAATATATATATATACACAAAAAAAATTGTATCTATGTAGTTTATCAGTCATGTGGTTACCATAATACAAGCTCTGCTTAGTTTGGGGCTAGATGATATTGTGTGATAGTGTCCACCATTATTTATTTATTTAAACTTTAAAAAGGGGTGTCAAATTGAAATTGAAATTGAAAAATATTTATTCAGTACAATCACAAGGATCACTTTGAAACGTCTTACATGCTAGGTGAATCTATGTGCCAATTCCAACCTAACCCAAGTACGAGAAGAACAGGCGAGGAACTCGTCTCGAATCGAACTCGTGTCAAATTTTTATGATATTTTTAAAGGGTTGTGTGATTGGTTAAGTATTAAATAATAAATAAATATGATCACGACTGTCATCCCCAGGCTCGGTAGATATCTCCTCAGGTCTTTAGTTAGTTAGATCTTTGAGGATATCTAAAGGGGGTAGTCAGAGGCAAGTCCAAACATGACATTTGGTACATGCCCACATATTGCAAAGTAGCACAGTAGTTAGTATTCCGTGTGTGATTGGTTAAGTATTAGAGTACTTAAATTGCAAAATAAATGGACATAATATTTCTCAGGATTTTTAAATAACCCTTATAAAGGGGTAAAATGGGGTGTCAAACTTTTTATGTAAATTTTTTAAGGGTGATGTGATTAGATTGAAACTTGTTTAAATTCAGGACTTCAAAATAACCCTCACAATGGGCTACCTAAACTGGGTTAAAAAGGGGGTTAAGGAAATGACAATGGGGTAAAATGAGTTAATTCAAATACCCTCACAATAGAGGAACGTGGGTTAAAAAGGGGGTTAAGGAAATTACAATGGGGTAAAATGAGTTAATTCAAATACCCTCACAATAGAGGAACGTGGGTTAAAAAGGGGGTTAAAGAAATGACAATGGGGTAAAATGAGTTAATTCAAATACCCTCACAATAGAGGAACGTGGGTTAAAAAGGGGGTTAAAGAAATGACAATAGGGTAAAATGAGTTAATTCAAATACCCTCACAATAGAGGAACGTGTGTTAAAAAGGGGGTTAAAGAAATGACATTGGGGTAAAATTAGTTAATTCAAATACCCTCACAATAGAGGAAAATGGGTTAAAAAGGGGGTTAAAAATGTGTTTGATTCCAGCGGTGTATCTGTGCAAGCGGACAATGCAGAACAAAGCTCGCCTTGAACTGGCCGATTACGAAGCGGAGTCATTAGCGCGACTTCAAAAAATGTTCAGCCGAAAGTGGGAGTTTATATTCATGCAGGCTGAAGCACAGAGCAAGGTAAATGAGACCTCAGCTCCTTGGTAATAGAGTGTATCCCGCATATTTTAGTTGAGAAATTTTAAAGTCAAAAGCAAAAAAGAAATTGGCCCCACGTTGGGCGCCATTTAGATTTATTTATTTTAGATTTATTTTCTAGCCTAATAATGTTAAAAATCTAAAACCAGATCTAACTGAATGAAATCACGAGTGTTTATCATAGTTGGGTTTTTTATTTTTGAATTTGTTTATATCTATATATTTATATAAAAATGAATTGCTGTTCGTTAGTCTCGCTAAAACTCGAGAACGGCTAAACGGATTTATCTTATCTCGGTCTTGAAATGTTCGTGGAGGTCTAGGGAAGGTTTAAAAGGTAAGAAAAATTCGAATAACTGCAGGGAAAACCCTAAAAATAGCCCTTTTCTATTTCCCATACAAACGTTTTCTAAATAAGTACGAAGTCTGCCGGGTCAGCTAGTTTCATATAAAAAGAGGATATGAGTAAGAATAGAGTGAGTACTCAGATGGTGGATGATAGATGGAAGAAGAAAACGTGTTGTGCCGACCCCACGTAGCGTGGGAAAAGGGCAGGAAGAAGAAGAAGAAGTCTATATTTATAATATTTCTTTTATTTCCAGGTGGATAAGAAACGTGATAAACTGGAAAGAAAAGTTCTGGACAGCCAAGAAAGAGCTTTTTGGGATGTGCACAGACCAATGGTACGTAGTGGCGTAGTGGTTAGTTGGCCAGCTGGCCAGTTTGCACTGAAAGGAAGTATATTGGCTGGCCTCACAGCTCAGTCGCAGTAGCGATGAATCAGTCAGTCAGTCAGTCAGTCAGTCAGTCAGTCAGTCAGTCAGTCAGTCAGTCAGTCAGTCAGTCAGTCAGTCAGTCAGTCAGTCAGTAAGTCAGTCAGTCAGTCAGTCAGTCAGTCAGTCAGTCAGTAAGTCAGTAAGTCAGTCAGTCAGTCAGTCAGTCAGTCAGTCAGTCAGTCAGTCAGTCAGTAAGTCAGTAAGTCAGTAAGTCAGTCAGTCAGTCAGTCAGTCAGTCAGTCAGTCAGTCAGGTTAAGCTCTTATATAGGTAAAGATGTCTAAATAATCATTAAACTTTACCTATTTTATTATTTTACGTACCTACATCTTCCGAATATGGTGAGGATAAACACCGTTTCTGTTCCAGCCCGGGTGCGTGAACACCACAGAGCTAGACCCTAAGAAGCTCTCCCGCATCAACGCGCTGAAGGCGAAACGGCTGAAGCAATGCCAAGATATGATCATGCAGCAGAACTTAAAGGTACTTGATTGAACGAGCGAAGCGAAAGAATAAGAATAAGAATTTATTTGTAAAAAATGCAGACAGAAAAAAATAATATATATATATTATATATGATCACGACTGTAATCCCCGGGCTCGGTAGATATCTCCTCAGATCTTTAGTTACTTAGATCTTTGAGGTTATCTAAAGGGGGTAGTCAGAGGCAAGTCCAAACATGACATTTGGTACATGCCCACATTTTGCACAGTAGTTAGTATTCCGTACGTGACAGGTTGCAAGCCCATCGCCGCTTATAAGAATCCCATCAAAAACATAAATGTGAAATGAGAGCCAAGTTCAATAAGTATGTTTTACTTAGTCGTTGACTTCAGCGACAAAAGAAGTGAGATCTAAACGGGTGCCAAGTACAATGGTCAGTCCTGAAACTTATTTATAACAATATGAAATATTTTTAACAACTTTAAAATATCATTTCATCTTAAAACTTAGGATATTATATTGAAGCCTAAGGTCTAACTTGGCTAGTTCTCATATAGGAATTAACTACTTACTTACTATGTCCAATCGCTAGTTTCTACCAGCAATCCAAATTTTTAAAAAGAATAAAATAAAAACTTGCAAAGGCTATACCTAATATAATTTGTACTCTTAAGAAAACTAGCCAAGTAAGACCTTAGGCTTCAATATAATATCCTAAGTTTTAAGATGAAATGATATTTTAAAGTTGTTAAAAATATTTCATATTGTTATAAATAAGTTTCAGGACTGACCATTGTACTTGGCACCCGTTTAGATCTCACTTCTTTTGTCGCTGAAGTCAACGACTAAGTAAAACATACTTATTGAACTTGGCTCTCATTTCACATTTATGTTTTTGATGGGATATCATTACTTTTTGTACAGAACTTATTAGTAAATAAGTACTTATTCTTATATTATTACACTTATATAATCTACCTGCATAAACGGCTCAAACTATTGGCACATTGTAGGTATACATACTAAGCAGGTAGGTAGGTACTTGAGTAGGTACTTACTGAATAAGTATACCTACCTACTACCTATCCGACAAGCCGAGACACACTATAATCTAGGCCTGAATAGTTATCTAGCCATATCTACCTACCTGCATAGACTGCTCAAACTATTGGCACATTGTAGGTATACATACCTATAGTCATACTTACCTATCTGCTTAGACGGCTCAACTATTGGCACATTGTATACCTAGGTACCTAAGTAGATAGGTTAACCCGATAATAGTAGGTACTTACCGAGAGTAGATATTAGTCTAAACCTAAATACTTATCTAGTCATACTTACCTATCTACATAGACGGCTCAACTATTAGCACATTGTATACCTAGGTACCTAAGTAGATAGGTTAGCCCGATAATACTAGGTACTTACCGAGAGTACTTTATTAGTCTAAACCTAAATACTTATCTAGTCATACTTACCTATCTACATAGACGGCTCAACTATTAGCACATTGTATACCTAGGTACCTAAGTAGATAGGTTAGCCCGATAATAATAGGTACTTACCGAGAGTACTTTATTAGTCTAAACCTAAATACTTATCTAGTCATACTTACCTATCTACATAGACGGCTCAACTATTAGCACATTGTATACCTAGGTACCTAAGTAGATAGGTAAGCCCGATAATAGTAGGTACTTACCGAGAGTGTACTACTTACCAATCCAAGACACTACTTCCACTCGTTATTATATTCACGTCAAGACCCTATTAAAATCCGTCATCTATTTAGATTGCTATTCTTATATTACAGGCGCTAGTAAGGGTTCCTAGGAGAATCAATTAATTGAAAAAGTACGATAAAAATAAAAAAAATTACAAGTTTCAGATTTTTTCCTTTGTATCCACCCCACTACCTACCTGGATGCCAAATTTGAACGTTCTAGGTCATCTAGAACTGGGTTATAATTAACGTCTATAGATCAGTCAGTGATAAAATTTTCCATAACCAGCCATTTTTGGACGTTAATATCTAAATAACCGTTTGAGGTGTGTTTATGAAATTCGGTGCATATATTTTACTCGCAAGTGGCAATAGATGAGCCAAATTTGACTTGTTTATGTGAAATAGTTTTTGAGTTACGAGGGGGTGAAAAATCACCCAAATGGTTCCTGTAATATTACACTAGGCGCGCATCGCCCGTTCGCTTCGCTTGAACTTGGCTGACACGCTGCCGCGTGTCTAGATACTAACCTATGACACATACCTTCGAATTTTTGGTTCTAGGGTATGCCGGTTTCCTCGCGATGTTTTCCTTCACCGTTTAAGAGCACTGGCATTGCGCACATAAATTTTTCGAATGGAAAAACTTATTGGTGCACGACCAGGTTTGAACCCACGACCTTCGGATCGTGAGGCAGGGGTGCTACCACTACACCACCAGCGCTCTATGAATGCTATATACAGGGTGTCCCAAAAAGTAGTGTCAAGCGAAAGTCCAGAGGTAGAACACAAACGAATTAAGCTTAGGAATGATAAAATGGCCAAAATCAATTTTTTAATCAGGTAGCTAATTTTAAGAATTTTCCACCTCACCGTCTTTGAAGGCCGATTTTAGCCAAAGTAGCCTATTAAGTACTCCTTTTTTTTAATGATTATGAAAGCTGAGAGTCTGGAAAATTCTTTAGACTTATTTAGGAACCATGAAATCACTTGTTAAGATTTTTATTTTAAAGTTGAAAGTTTTTGTCATAATTCACCGAATGTAATTATTTGACTTTACACCAACATTTTCATAGTTTTTATCAAAGTCACGTAGCTGATTATTTTATGCATAAAAGAACAACTCATAACAATTCAGTAGCAAAAAAAAAATCTCAAGAAAGTTTTCTACTTTTTTTGTAAGAATGTTTTAAGTTGTTCAAGTCGTAAATTTTCAAAAATTCGGAAAAAAATTCATAACTCGAAAAATATAAAAAATCGCGGAACATACATGGGGGTGATTCGGGTACCCCAAGGGGTGTTCTATCTCTGGACTTTCGCTTGACACTACTTTTTGGGACACCCTGTATGTATATAATTAGTCTATCAGTTATCTGGTTCCCATAGTACAAGTTTTGCTTAGTTTGGGGCTAGATGGCGTTGTGTGAAATGTCCCCCAATAATTATTATTGACGTGGTACCTTGAAAAACAAAAACAAATCTATCCCACGGGAACCGTACATTTTTCCGGGATAAAAATTAGCCTATGTGCTATTCCAGACTATAACCTATATCTGTGCCAAATTTCATTCAGATCCGTTCAGCCGTTTCAGCGTGAAAGAGTAACAAACATACATCCATACATTTTTACAAACTTCCGCGTTTATAATATTAGTAGGATTTATCTATAATTATACTAATATTATAAAGAGGAAAGTTTTGTATTTTTGTTTGTAACGAATAAACTCAAAAACTACTGGTCCAATTTCAAAAATTCTTTCACCGTTAGAATGCTACATTATCCCTGAGTAACATAGGCTGTATTTAATGTAGGTACCTCGCGAGCAAAGCCGCGAACGGAAGCTAGTCAACTATATTTTTGTTTTCAGAATAATCCAATAGTTACAATCACAAACCCACAAGAGAGTGAAGATGAAATACTAAAGAAGAATGCAGAAGGAACTATAAAAGAGAACGGAGAATCAAATTTACCAAGTAAGTGTTTTGTCTCGCTCTCGCACGGAATTTACTTCATTCTTCTGATTTATTTATAATGTTGTTTTAAGGCGCGGTGGCTAGCCAGTGGCCAGCGGCATACTGCCCGCTGCATGAAAAGTCTAAATTTTATACCTTCGAATTGTAATAATTTGAAATAAGAATTTGTGTTAAATTTAAATAATAAAAATGTAACACACATTTTATTTATAAATAAATTATCTACCCGTCGGTGTAAAAAAATTATGAAAATGACCTCAACTTTAGAAGGAGAAGCAGGTTTTGTTTGTTTTTTGAGGTTTTTTCGAGAATTAATACTAAAGTTAGTACGACGTTTAAACAAAACTTCAAACTCAGACTTTTAAGATAAAATATTGATTATTTTCAGTGACCTTTCAGTTATTTTCCACTACCCTTATTTACCGAGGGTAAAGCATCTGAAAAACAGCAAAACTCCGCGATCAGCTGACCACCGCCCCTTAAGTGTTTTATATTGTTTTACGGATTAATAATGTAATCTAAAGTAAATAACTAATAATAATAATAATAATTAAAACAAACACTCACACGACTGTACTCCCCAGGCTCGGTAGACATCTCCTCAGACCTCTAGTTACTTACATCTTTGAGGATATCTAAAGAGTCAGCACGTCCAAACATTATATTTGGTACATGCCCACATTTTGCACAGTAGTTAGTATTCCGTACGTGACAGGTTGCAAGCCCATCGCCTATAAGAATACTAATCTATGACACACCTTCGAATTTTTAGTTCTAGGGTATGCCGGTTTCCTCACGATGTTTTCCGTCACCGTTTAAGAGTACTGGCATTGCGCACATTATTAGAAAAAATCATTGGGGCCTTACTATAAAGCTTTTCAGGCAATATCAAAGTAATATAACTTTGATATATCGTACCATCCTACTTTCCACTAATATTATAAACGCGAAAGTTTGTAAGAATGTAGGGATGTATGTTTGTTACTCTTTCACACTGAAACGGCTGAACGGATCTGGATGAAATTTGGCACAGATACAGATTATAGTCTGGAATAAGATATAGGCTGCTTTTTATCCCGGATAAATGTACGTTTCCCGTGGGATAGATTTGTTTTTGCTAGTACCTAGTACTATATAAACTTTGATTTGCCCATTTTCATTTCAGATGAGACATCCCAGCCGGAAATAACGATCGTCTGTCCGATTCTGCCCACATGCGCCCCGCCCATAGAGCAGAATGTAGAGCGGCAGATAGAGGCAGCGAGACGGCAGTTGTCTATGCTCCGAGCGAGGATGGAGCGGAGGAATGTGCGCGTCAGCAAAGTGGCTGATATGTCAGTATTCTGCCCGATTTATTATACACCGTGAAATTTTAATGGTTGTTCTCCCGCGGCAGAACAACTTGCCATAAGGAGTACTTTCGAAAAATAGAGTAAAAGTAAAAAAATAAAGTTGTTTTTGTTTTAAAATAATTTAAAAATATTCATAAACTCGAAAATGTGAGGAACGATAGTAACATTAGACGTAACTTGTAGGTACTATTCGAATCGCACGCGCCGCCGGCCGCCTTCGCGTAGGTATCGAGATGAATTACTATTGGTTCGTGGTCGCTTTCGAATTAAATTTTCAAATTTTTTTTTTTGTTTCTGATATTTAATTTGTTTATACAACGATTGTATTACCAAGACCAAACCATTTCGCTGCGGGAAAACAACCATTAAAATTTCACGGTGTATACTAGCTTCCGCTCGCGGCGTCACCTACAAAAAATATAGCCTATGTTCTTCCTGAAAGTTCATTCTACACATTGGTGAAAGAATTTTTCAAATCGTTCCTGTAGTTACGGAGCTTTTACAATGCAAACAAACAAATCAAATCTTTCGTCTTTATCATATTCGTATAGAAAAGACTCCTAAAAGAGCTCTGGTGGTGTAGCACGATCCGAAGGTCGTAGGTTCAAACCTGGTCGTGCACCAATGAGTTTTTTTATTCGAAAATGTATGTGCGCAAAATGTGCTCTTAAACGGTGAAGGAAAACATTGTGAGGAAACCGGCAAACCCTAGAACCAAAAATTCGAAGGTGTGTGTCATAGGTTACTATTCTTATAAGCGGCGATGAGCTTGCAACCTGTCACGTACGGAATAATAACTACTATGCAAAATGTGGGCATGTACCAAATGTCATGTTTGGACGTGCCTCTGACTACCCCCTTTAGATATCCTCAAAGATCTAAGTAGCTAAAGATCTGAGGAAGATATACATATGAATTACTATTGGTTCGTGATCGCTTTCGAATTAAATTTTCAATTTGTTTTTTTTTTGTTATTAATATTTAATTTGTTAATACAACGATTGTATTACCAAGACCAAACCATTTCGCTGCGGGAAAACAACCATTAAAATTTCACGGTGTATACAGAGCCCGGGGATTACAGTCGTGATCATAATTCTTTTATTTTATATTATTTTATTTTGTATTATTGTTTGTTGCAGGTTTATATCGTACTGCCAGCAGTACGCGGAGTACGACGCCTTCCTCACCCCCCCCGAGTGGCCCAACCCCTGGGCCTCGGAGACCACAGAGATGTGGGACGTCGAGAAGCAATGGTAATAATCCCACGGGAACCTTACATTTTCCGGGATAAAAAGTAGCTTATGTGCTATTCCAGACTATAATCTATATCTGTGCCAAATTTCATCGAGATCCGCTCAGCCGTTTCAGCGTTAAAGAGTAACAAACATACATCCATACATTCTTACAAACTTTCGCTTTTATAATATTAGTAGGATAGTAGGATCTATCTCAGTGGCGCAGCGGGCGAGAGTCCGCCTGCGACGCTAGAGGTTGCGGGTTCGATTCCCGCCTCGGGACAAATTTGTGTACGATCTGCAGAAAGTTCCATTGGTCTGGGTGTTTTCTATGTATAATAAAAAGTATATTTATCTATGTATATAATGTATTAAATATATCAGTTATCTAGTACCCAGAACACAAGCTTTGAGTAGCTTACTTTGGGGCTAGGTGATGCTGTGTGGACTGTCCAGCATTATTTATTTATTATTTCATCATCATCATCTTCCTGTCCTATTCCCACGTTAGTGGTCGGCACAACATGTGATCTTCCATCTCCCTCTGTCACTCGTCATCTCAGTACTCACTCCTTTCTTACCCATGTCATCTTTCATCTTTATTATTTATTTATTTTAATTTCACTTCCAGCAAGGACCCGTTACCGCTACGCCGCGTGCGCCGCTGGTCGTTCAGCCTGCGCGAGCTGCTGCAGGATCCCGCGGGCAAGGAGCACTTCGCCAAGTTCCTCTCCAAGGAGTTCAGTGGGGAGAATCTCAAGTGGGTACCGCGGACATACCGGTTTTCATACCGGTATTTTGTTAACCGGTATTTTGCATACCGGTATTCATACTGTTGTTTCATACCGGTATCCAAACTGATATATTTGATACCGGTATTCAAACTTATGTTTCATACCGGTATTAACACTGATATATTTCATCGAGTATTCATACTGTTATGTTTCATACTGTTTTGTTTCATACCGGCATTCATAGTGATATTTTTCGTACCGGTATTCATACTGTTGTTTCATACCGGTATTCTTACCGGTATTTTGCGTAGGTACGGGTATTTTCTTTAATGGACGAGTAAATGCAAATATTAGTAAGTATTTTAAATACTTATGTATATAACTGAAGCATTTAACTGTTCCTTGAGAAATATGAATTATGTGTCACTACAATATTATATAATGCGTTATTGTTTTGAACAAATACAATTGTTTACATGGCAAAGGATTACCGTTTTATGCAAATACCGGTTTGTTCATGTATTTTAGGTAAGTACCTGAGTCAACTGAAGTAACTAAATAACAGATATTTCCATAATTCCGTTAATAACTGTTTGAATATAATAGTTTCACTGGTGTCTGGTATGCAATCAATACTTACCGGTGTGTACCTATGTACTTCTAACTGGTACTTAATAATTAATACCGGTATTTACAGAAACAGGTAGTATCGACTCGCTATAAACAGATATTATAATAACTAAATTACATATGATTTTTTTTTTAATATAATCTAGTTCGACTGGTTCCCAGTATACAATCAATACTTACCGGTGTGTACCTACTTCTAACTGGTACTTAATAAGCATTACCGGTATTTACAAAAACCGGTATTACCGGTATTTATTATTTTTCTAGGTTCTGGCTAGCTGTGCAAGAGTTGAAAGCATTACCCATCGCACGCGTCGCGATCCGAGCCAAGGAGATATGGAAGGAGTTTCTGGCGAGCGACGCGCCCTCTCCCGTCAATATCGACGCAGCGAGTCGGTAAGTGCCTCGCTACACTCGCTGCGCTCATACTCTATCTATTTGTGGAAACCACATGAAAATCCGTCCAGTAGGTCTACCATGAGTTTTCAAAATCTACACTCGCTAGCGACTGTAGATAAAAAAATGTATGAAAACTTGTACAGCGCCTCTAGCGGATAGTTGGGTACTAAAACGTCACGTAGTTAACTATCCTACGTCACAATACTACAGCGACTGTAGTTTGCGCTTCATTCATTTGCTTACAATTTGGCACCATGAGTAACAATTTTGACAGATGTCATAGTAACGTACTATTACTACTGTAGTGACGTCAGCCGATCTAAATGTGACAACTCATGGTAGACGTAATGGTCCGATTTCAAAAATTCTTTTACCATTAGAATGCTACGTTATCCCTGAGTAACATAGGCTATATTTTATATAGGTACCTCGCGAGCAAAGCCGCGAGCGGAAGCTAGATGTGTATATTAATGTCGATATTTTGTTCCAGCGAACTAACTCGAGTGAAGGTTGACTCCGGGGCGGCCGATAGATATTGCTTCGATCAAGCCCAGGTAACGTATTGAAACACAAAACTGAAAAAGAGCGCTGGTGGTGTAGTGGTAGCAACACTGCCTCGCGATCCGAAGGTCGTGGGTTCAAACCTGGTCGTGCACCAATGAGTTATTCCATTCGAAAAGTTATGAGCACAATGCCACTCGGAAAACATCGTGAGGAAACCGGCATACCCTAGAACCAAAAAGGTGTGTGTTATAGGTTAGTATTCTTATTAGCGACGATGGGCTTGCAACCTGTCACGTACGGAATACTAACTACTGTGCAAAATGTGGGCATGTGCCAAATGTCATGTTCGGACGTGCCTCTGACTCTTTAGATATCCTCAAAGATCTAAGTAACTAGAGATCTGAGGAGATATCTACCGACCCTGGGGATTACAGTTGTGATCATATATTATTATATATAAATATATGGGGCTACATGATGCTGTGTCCAGCATTATTTATTTATTAATATTTATTTAATATATAGTACCTGGGTGACCGAGCTTTGCTCGTTCTTTTGGGGTAAACGACGTTTTCTAAAAATGAAACCTAGCTAGATCGATTTATCACCCTCGAAACCCTCTGCATACTAAATTTCACGAAAATCGTTGGAGCCGTTTCCGAGATTCAGATTATATTATACAAGAATTGCTTGTTTAAAGGTATAAGGTAAATATAATATATTTATATAATTCCAGGCACACGTGTATCACCTTATGAAGTCTGACAGCTACTCCCGGTACCTGCGCTCGGAAATGTATAAGGATTACCTGAATGGCTCCAAGAAAAAGGTACTTATGACATTTATATATTAAAAAGCTGATGGTGTAGTGGTAGCATCCCGGCTTCACGATCCGAAGGTCGTGGGTTCAAACCTGGTCGTGCACCAATGAGTTTTTCCATTCGAAAAATTTATGTGCGCAATGCCAGTGCTCTTAAACGGTGAAGGAAAACATCGTGAGGAAACCGGCATGCCCTAGAACCAAAAATTCGAAGGTGTGCGTCATAGGTTAGTATTCTTATAAGCGGCGATGGGCTTGCAATCTGTCACGTACGGAATACTAACTACTGTGCAAAATGTGGGCATGTACCAAATGTCATGTTTGGACTTGCCTCTGACTACCCCCTTTAGATATCCTCAAAAGATTTAAGTAACCAAAGATCTGAGGAGATATCTACCGAGCCCGGGGATTACAGTCGTGATCATATTTATTTTTATTTTTTATATATTAAAAAAAGGTACACAATATTTATTAAAAAGAGATTATGCAAGTGTTTGTTAAAAAGGTATAACATGTTATATATCGATACCGGAAGTATCAATTAAGGTAAGGGACAAAACCCGGTTTTACAGGAGAGCAGATATAAGATTTTTTTTTGCAAATTTGTTTATATCTTTTTTTCCTGTGGTCATATTTGAATGCTTCCACGACCAAATCGTCTTAGATTTTTGGTATCTTTCGTACTAAAAATTCAAAATTCTGATATATCTTACGGTTTCGTAGATAGCCTGTCCCTTACATTAAAATTTAATGTTAAAGCCGTACCTTACGCTAATTAAAATTTAGTTAAAATAAGTCTGCAGTAATGTAAGGAACAGATGTAAGTATAAAACTGATAAGTAATTCTAACGTAAGGGTGTATGACTAGTATGGTAGATATCTCCTCAGATCTTTAGTTACTTAGATCTTTGAGGATATCAGAGGGTAGTCAAAGGCAAGTCCAAACATGACATTTGATACATGCCCACATTTTGCACAATAGTTAGTATTCCGTACGTGACAGGTTGCAAGCCCATCGCCGCTTATAAGAATACTAACCTATGACACATACCTTCGAATTTTTGGTTCTAGGGTATGCCGGTTTCCCCACGATGTTTTCACCGTTTAAGAGCAGTGGCATTGCGCACATAAATTTTTCGAATGGAAAAACTCATTGGTGCACGACCAGGTTTGAACCCACGACCTTCGGATCGTGAGGCAGGGGTGCTACCACTACACCACCAGCGCTCTATATAAATCTATCAAAATATAATTGCCAAAAAATACGAGTTATCAAAAAAACCAGGTCATCCAGGTACTAATACAATAAAACCGCGTTACATCAGAGCAAGTGATTTTAGTGTAAGGGTCAAAGTATTTAATTATTGAGACATTTACATTAATTGAGATAAAAAACTTCACTTGACAAGTTTGTTACGTTACAATTTTAGATAATTTTCATTTTAGAACTTCTGAAAATTTTTACTGTAAGGGACATTTTTTTGAAGATATCGAAATTTCAAGTATACCAGTCGATAGAGCAGAAAATTTTAGATAGAACTGCATATTCAACTCATTTTCGATAAAATGTCCCTTTAATTGATACTTCCGGTATCGATATATTAAAAAAAGGTAGGTATGCAAGTATTTGTTTAAAAGGTACACAAGTATCATTTAAGAAATAAGGTGTGCAAGTATTTATTAAAAAGAGATATGCAAGTATTTGTTTAAAAGGTACACAAGTATCATTTATGAAATAAAGTGTGCAAGTATTTATGAATAAGGTGTACAAGTATTTATTAAAAAGAGATATGCAAGTATTTGTGAATAAGGTGTGCAAATATTTATTAAAAAGAGATATGCAAGTATTTGTTTAAAAGGTACACAAGTATTTATGAAATAAGGTGTGCAAGTATTTATTAAAAAGAGATATGCAAGTATTTGTTTAAAAGGTACACAAGTATTTGTGAAATAAGGTATGCAAGTGTTTATCAAAAAGAGATATGCAAGTATTTGTTTAAAAGGTACACAAGTATTTATGAAATAAGGTCTGCAAGTATTTATTAAAAAGAGATATGCAAGTATTTGTTTAAAAGGTACACAAGTACCATTTAAGAAATAAGGTGTGCAAGGATTTATTAAAAAGAGATATGCAAGTATTTGTTTAAAAGGTACACAAGTATCATTTATGAAATAAGGTGTGCAAGTATTTATTAAAAAGAGATATGCAAGTATTTGTTTAAAAGGTACACAAGTACCATTTAAGAAATAAGGTGTGCAAGGATTTATTAAAAAGAGATATGCAAGTATTTGTTTAAAAGGTACACAAGTATCATTTATGAAATAAGGTCTGCAAGTATTTATTAAAAAGAGATATGCAAGTATTTGTTTAAAAGGTACACAAGTACCATTTAAGAAATAAGGTGTGCAAGGATTTATTAAAAAGAGATATGCAAGTATTTGTTTAAAAGGTACACAAGTACCATTTAAGAAATAAGGTGTGCAAGGATTTATTAAAAAGAGATATGCAAGTATTTGTTTAAAAGGTACACAAGTATCATTTATGAAATAAGGTGTGCAAGTATTTATTAAAGAAAAGGTACACACATATTTATTAAAAAAAAGGTACGCAAGTATTTTTTTGTTAAAATAAGTACATAATGAACTTAATAAAGCAGCTGTAAGAAGTTCGTTTCAAGTAATTTCTTTCAGGTTACTTGATATTTTTTCATTTTTACTACTTATTTTTTAATATTTTAAATTTGTTTCAGACATCTGTGAAAGGGATTCGCTCTATAGTTTCATTCACTGCGCGCAAGGAAACAGCATCCAACTGAATAAAGCGCTTATTGTCAAGCGGTAAGGTTGAATTTGCTCTCTCAAAGCCTTTGTTGCGGTAAAAAAGGTGCGATAGATGATGGTTCGCGCATTTTAAGAAGATTTTTCCTTATGTCGTTGATATAAGGTTTAAAATGGAATGATTAACGCGTCTCAGCTTTGTAACCAGACTCTACTATCAAAAGATTTATCACTTCGAAAAATGGTGTTTATGTCATCAGATGGACATTACGAGTTTTTGCGTATGCCGTTTGGACGATTTTCAGCACAATTTTATTATAATTGTTCTATTTAAATCAAAAGGATAAAGTTTTTGGAGATTCTGAAACTTAAGGTACTCTTTGTTTTTAGTGCCGGTTCGATTCTCGTTGGTACACAAAGATATTCTGAGACTTTTTGTGGATATAATTTCACTTAAAAAATTCCAGGTCAGATCTCAAAGTGACTAAGAAAGGATCAGTAATTGAATTAAAAGTTGAAAATAGTCAAAAATAAAATAATGCACGGTTTTTTTTATGCGCAATTTTTAGATGCGATTTAATATAAGAAATATGTTGTAAGTCTATAAGCTACCTGATAATTTAATAATTCTAATTTAAAAGTCATTTAAATCCGAATCTCTGTAAAGATCTTTACGTGCCATAATTATGATAAGTGATCTTTTTACACCCTGTATAATAATATGTTATTTTATAAATACACCGTGTTTTTTTCGCTATTTTTCTTTGTTCAAACTATTTGCTACTATTTTATACCATCAAATAAAAAGCGGCGATGAGCTTGCGACCTGTCACGTCTGGAATACTAACCGTCATGTGCCAAATATCGGTTTGGACGTACCTCTGACTACCCTCTTTGAATATCCTCAAAGATCTAAGTAACTAGAGATCTGAGGAGATATCTACCGAGCCCGGGGATTACAGTCGTGAGAGTGTTCAAAAAAATACTTTCAATATGCATGTATTTAATTTATATATAAATATATTATTTATATATATTTCAAAGTGATCTTTGTGATTTTAATTGATAAATATAATTTTAACTTACTTATTCTTACGTCAATTTGTCTTAATCTTGTGAGTGTCGATAAAGGACAGTAATCAAAATGGCGACAACCAGACGCCATATTGTGAAAAAGAAATTAATGAAATTTTATTAACTAAGTTATGTGGAGTATCATTGGATAGGTATTTGAAAATCATAAAATTTCTTTGATCATTTCTAATTTCATAATCAATTCTCACTCGTACACAAATTTAAAAAAATCCAAGATGGCGGTAGTGAGAAGCTATTTTTACCTGTAGGTCTACCATGAGTTTTCACAATCTACACTCGCTAGCGACTAGTAAAAAAAATTTATGAAAACTTGTACAGCGCCTCTAGCAGATAGTTGGGTACTAAAACGTCACGTAGTTAACTATCCTACGTCACAGTACTACAGCGACTGTAGTTTGCGCTTCATTAATTTGCTTAGAATTTGGTACCATGAGTAACAATATTGACAGATGTCATAGTAACGTACTATTACTACTGTAGTAACGTCAGCCGATCTAAATGTGACAACTCATGGTAGACCAACTGACTTCGAAAGAGGGCTTTGGCTATTGTAGCCTAAACGGCTGAACGGACTTTGATAAATAAGGTGTCGTTGGATTTGTCTGAATTACAAAAAAAATATAGACAATACTAAATGTCAAAAAATCCAATATGGCGGCTGTAAAAAGCTATGTTACATTATTTTAGTTGGTTTATTTTTTATTTTTGTAACAAATTGTTGCTTAAGGCGCGGCAGCTAGCTAGTGGCCAGCGGCATACTGCCCGTTGCAAGAAAAGTCTAAGTTTTATCCCTTCGAATTGTAATAATTTGAAATAATAATTTGTGTTAAATTTAAATATTAAAAATAAAACACACATTTTATTTAGAAGTAAATTATCTACCCGTTGGTGTAAAAAAAATATGAAAATGACCTCAACTTTAGAAGGAGAAGCAGATTTTGTTTATTTTATGAGTTTTTTTCGAGAATTAGACTCAGACTTTAGAGATAAAATATTGATTATTTTCAGTGAGCTTTCAGTTATTTTCCACTACCCTTATTTACCGAGGGTAAAGCATCTGAAAAACAGCAAAACTCCGCGATCAGCTGACCACCGCCCCTTAATAACGTATTTGATCGTACAGAGAAGATTTACATAATAGTTTGAACAATTTAATTATTAATAACTCTTCTCTTTTAATGTTATTTATAACTCTTCTAGAAAAATAGCGATAAAAATACACGGTGTATATTAAATGTGATACTTTGTTTGTGACTCAACACGCACGGCTGGACGGATTTGTATGAAATTTTGATTAAATAAACCTTGTGATCTGTAATAGCATATGTACATCAAATTTCATTGAAATAGGTTCAGCCTTAATAGTGTAACAAACAAACATCCGCAAAAACTTTTACATATATAATGACGATTTGCTATCTCTTTCACTCGATAATGCTTGTACATACTTGAAGACAGAATATCTTGGCACTTTTTATGATAGTAGACGTGCCTCTGACTACCCCTTTAAATGTCCACAAAGGTCTTAGTAACTAGAGATCTGAGATGTCAAAACTTGAGATTAGAGCCGTGAACAAGTTTTATTTTCTCTCGTGTCGTCTCCTCCTCTCTTCCCCTTTCCTTTCTCCTTTCCCCTCTCTTCTCCTCTCCGCTCTTTTCTCCTATTATCTCCTCTCTCCTCCGTTTTTCTCGCCGCTTTGGTGGATACTATTTCATATGTCAACTTTGATCAATTGTTTTATGACAAACAAACATACAAAGAATTTAGATCTCTTATTTATTTCTTACTCAAAGACTGTATCAAAGTTTTGAATTTTGAATTTTGACAAAAACTGCCCAAAAATATTTTTTTCAAATTTGTAAATATTTAGTCGTCTCTAAAGCATAGACAATATAAATTGTAAAAATGTAGAGTATGAAAATATTTTATTCTTTATGGTATTAAAAAATGATATATAGAAAGCTATAGGTAGTGCTATTTACTAAATTACATCTTATATATAAAAATGAATTGCTGTTCGTTAGTCTCGCTAAAACTCGAGAACGGCTAAACGGATTTATCTTATCTTGGTCTTGAAATGTTCGTGGAGGTCTAGGGAAGGTTTAAAAGGTAAGAAAAATTCGAATAACTGCCGGGAAAACCCTAAAAATAGCCCATTTCTATTCAAACGTTTTCTAAATAAGTACGAAGTCTACCGGGTCAGGTAGTCTATTATAAAAAGAAAAATCCTTATTTACACTCATTGACATTAGATGATGCACAGCCTAAATCGCTGGTCGTAGAGACTTGAAATTGAATATGATTTTTCATACAAACGTTTTCTCATTATTATTAGTATTAATCGGGTATTTATCGCGTTATATTTACCTATTTTTATATATTTATATACGCCTTCCTCATAAATAGACCATACTCGTAACAAAACAAATAAATAAATAAACTTACAAAGGCAAAAAAAAAAAAAAAAACAAACATAATTAAATTCGAACCAGTACTTTCTGAGATATCTATACCTTTAAAAGCTTAACCTGACTGACTGACTGGCTAACTGATTGACTGACTGACTGACTGACTGACTGACTGGCTGACTGACTGACTGACTGACTGACTGACTGACTGACTGATGACTGACTGACTGACTGGCTGACTTACTGACTGACTGACTGACTGACTGACTGACTGACTGACTGACTGACTGACTGACTGGCTGACTGACTGACTGGCTGACTGACTGACTGACTGACTGACTGACTGACTGACTGACTGACTGACTGACTGACTGACTGACTGACTGACTGATTCATCGTCGCCGAACACTGCAAGATGAAATTGTGTAAAAATCTTTGATTAGCACAACCTATAGCTTTCGAATAATCGAAAAAAAACATTTTGAACTCTCATATTATATGCCATAATACCTTATTATTCAGAACTAGCTTCCGCCCGCGGTTTCGCCTGCTAGGTGCATAAAATATACCTAAGTACCATGAAGTTTTTAAAATAACAGTCAAATATCAAATTGATTAGAAACGTTCACACCTAAAATTATGCTCAATAATGATGGTGATTATCTTGTCCCGCGGACTAACTAAAAAAATCTAAAAAAATGCTGAACTAAACGCGACCTTATTTTGTTCACATCAAATACTAAATTAGCGTAAACATTTTAAATTACAATTTTAAATTTGACTAAACTGACGTATGACTGACGTGTTTTAGCTTATTTTAGAAGTCATGTAAATTGGTGTTGACTAAAGCTACGTGAAAATGGTGGAAAATTAATTAGTTTAGAATGATTATGTCAATTTTAGATCTTTTTAAAACTGTCATTCAAAAATGTTACGCTAATTTGGTCTTTATAGTAAGCCAAATAAGATCGTACCTATGGTAGCATTTTTTAAGTTAGTCTGCAAAACTACCGAATTACCACCATTATCTATAAAATGATCTACACTAATATTAAAAAGAGGTAATAAAGTTTGTCTGTTTGTTTGTAGGAGATAATGGTGGTAATTCGGTTGTTTTGCAGACTAACTTAAAAAATGCTACCATAGGTACGATCTTATTTTGTTTACTATAAAGACCAAATTAGCGTAACATTTTTGAATGTCAGTTTTAAAAAGATCTAAAATTGACATAATAATTCTAATTTAATTAATTTTCCACCATTTTCACGTAGCTTTAGTCAACACCAATTTACATGGTTTCTAAAATAAGCTAAAACACGTCAGTCATACGTCAGTTTAGTCAAATTTAGAATTGTAATTTAAAATGTTTACGCTAATTTAGTATTTGATGTGAACAAAATTAGGTCGCGTTTAGTTCAGCATTTTTTTAGATTTTTTTAGTTAGTCCGCGACCAATATCCAAACTACCCATCCGATTTGAAAAATTCCTTCACCTTTATATAGAATGAACTTTCAGGATGAACATAGGCTATATTTATGTAGGTACCTCGCAGGCAAAGCCGCGGGAAGCTAGTATGAATAATGAGGTGGTAAAAAATAGTTTTTAAACCTGCAATAAATGTAGTCAATATACTAAATATAAGTGAATAACTACACTCGTGAGAAATCTCACTCTTACAAAATGTACCATTTTTTTGAAAATGATTTGAGTAATGGTTTACCAAGAAATTGGTTTACCACTCTGAGGCTGAATATCATTTGCACGTACAAAACATCAAGGGCTATTTTCGCTTGACAGATTAATAACTGCTACGTCAGAATCTGTCATAGTAATCCTTAGCGAATAATTATGTTACTGGGAGATGTCATCAAAAGTGGTAAACCAATTTCTTGGTCGCCTATACCTATATAAAATTTTTTTTTTTTTTCGAAGGTATGTGTCATAGTTTAGTATTCTTATAAGCGGCGATGGACTTGCAACCTGTCACGTACGGAATACTAACTACTGTGCAAAATGTGGGCACGTGCCAAATATCATGTTTGGACATGCCTCTGACTACCCTCTTTAGATATGCTCAAAGATGTAAGTAACTAAAGGTCTGAGGAAGATATCTACCGAGCCCAGTTGTGATCATATTTACTTATATTTTATTTATTTTATATATTTTAAAGCTTCCAAATTGTACCATTATTTTGAAAAACTACCCAGTACTTTTTAATATAACGATTTTTTTAAAAAAGAACTAACAGCATAATAAATAAATAAATAGATAAATAAATAAATAATGCTGGACAATCCACACAGCATCATCTAGCCCCAAAGTAAGCTACTCAAAGCTTGTGTTATGGGTACTAGATAACTGATATATTTAATACATTATATAGATAGATATTTTTATTATACATAGAAAACACCCAGACCAACGGAACAAATTTCTGCAGATCATACACAAATTTGTTCCGAGGCGGGAATCGAACCCGCAACCTCTTGCGTCGCAGGTGGACTCTCGCCCGCTGCGCCACAGAGGTCGTCATAAATGATAGTGGTATTATTTTAAAGCCTAAAAATCAAGCTTTCAAAAAAATATATACAGTCGTGGTCAACTAATTAGGGACACTCTTTGGTTAAACCGAATTGTGAATTTATTTTTTATTTTCCAACGAGTCTAAACCATATTCCATATCTCTTACATGTAAGTATAATTAGTCATTTATGTGCCCGATTATACAAACAATAACAACTTCTTAAACATTAAACCTCTTTACAGTATAGCTGATAGATTATCGTAGTGCTATTTGTTCAAATAATGCTGGCTGGCCATTTAATTAGGGACACTGAGATATTGCGTTCTATTTTCAAAATTTGAATCTCAATACTTTTTTACTTCTTCTCTTATTGTTTCGTGGTAGTTTTGGCGGCAATCCCGATATTTATTTTAAGTTTTGAAAAATATTTTGAAGAAAAATGGGTAAAAATAAAAGTTGCGATCCAACACTACGAAAAATTATCATGAAGTTTGTTGTCGAGCATGGTTGGCCATACCGAAGGATAGCAGAACATTTAAATTGTTCAAAAACTATGGTATACAATGCAGTGCAACATGTCAGACGCAATAACACAGATTTAAATGTGCCCAGAACAAAAAGATCGAGAAAAACAACTCCGCAAGAAGATAGAATGATAGCCAGGTTAGCTAAGAAAGATCCGTTTCTAGGCTCTATTTTAATTAAACACGAAGTGTTTAGGACAGACGAAAGAGCTGGTGTCTCAGCTAGGACCGTTCGACGACGTCTGGTAGAAGCAGGGTTGTTCGGAAGAGTGGCTCGCAAAGTACCGTTGTTGAAGAAAGAACATAGAAATGCTCGTTTGGCGTTTGCACGTAAATATGGACATTGGACCTACGCCCAATGGCAACATGTATTATTCTCTGACGAGACCAAGGTTAATTTGATTTCTTCAGATGGAAGGCAATACGTACGGCGTCCAGTAAAAGCGGAAATGAATCCAAGATTCACAAAAAAGCAGGTGAAACATGGCGGTGGAAACATTAAAATGTGGGGTTCATTTTCTGGACGTGGAGTGGGACCTGTGAGGAAAGTTCAGGGTAACTTAGACCAACATCAATACAAGGCAATATTGGAGGAAACGATGCTTCCCTATGCTGAGGAGCATCTCCCTATTATATGGACGTTTCAGCATGATAACGACCCAAAACATACCGCCCGTTCAGTCAAGTCGTTTCTTACCAGTCAGTCAGTATCGGTGCTAGATTGGCCAGCAAATAGCCCGGACCTTAACCCAATCGAGCACCTTTGGCACGAAATCAAGAAAAAAGTAGCCACTTATCGTACCACAACTTTAGATGAACTTAATGAAGCTTTTTGTGAGGCATGGGCAAACATTCCTGTCGAAACATGCCAGAAACTGATAATGTCTATGCCACATCGGTGTCAAGCGGTAATTACTAACAAAGGTTTTGCTACTGGGTACTGATTTTACACGTAATAAAATGGAGCTGTTGAAGATATTATAATACTGCAGATTATTAGTTTTGTTTAACTCTATTTTTCATTATAGTTTACTGTCCTTAATTAAATGTCCAGCTACAGAATTATACCTTAAAATTGAATACATGTTCAACCTTTGATATTAAATACTTTTTTCTATTTATTTATTCTTTTATTTACAGCCATTTAAAGCATAATAATCGGACCAAATTATGCAAATAATAGTTACTGAGAAATCAATAGGGTTTTATATTTGTATGTACATAACCGGTTATTGTTCTTCACTATCTTGCATGTCCCTAATTAGTTGACCACGACTGTATATTATTTACATTACTAAAGAGAGAAATTTAGAGCGCTGGTGGTGTAGTGGTAGCACCCCGGCCTCACGATCCGAAGGTCGTGGGTTCAAACCTGGTCGTGCACCAATGAGTTTTTCCATTCGAAAAATTTATGTGCGCAATGCCAGTGCTCTTAAACGGTGAAGGAAAACATCGTGAGGAAACCGGCATACCCTAGAACCAAATATTCGAAGGTATGTGTCATGGGTTAGTATTCTTATAAGCGGCGATAGGCTTGCAACCTGTCACGTACGGAATACTAACTACTGTGCAAAATGTGGGCATGTACCAAATGTCATGTTTGGACTTGCCTCTGACTACCCCCTTTAGATATCCTCAAAGATCTAAGTAACTAAAAGATCTGAGGAGATATCTACCGAGCCCGGGGATTACAGTCGTGATCATATTTTTCTTTTTTTTTTTTTTTTCTACATTACTAAAGTCATTTTCGAATAAATGTATCTACTTGGTACATTTTTAGGCAAGAGTCGATTCGGTTACTCACAAGTGTATCTAGTTAAATTATTCTGTAGTAGTTTATGTATTAAAATAACTGTAAATTCGAGATTTTATTACTAGTATAAAACGGGTATTTATCACGTTATTATTATTAGTATTAGACGGGTATTTATCGCGTTTAAATTACCTTATATAGTCTACCCGTGACCACGACAGCGTGCAAACCTGTCGAAACGTCGGGAAAATATAAGGTAATTTATCGCTCATACACACACACACACACACAATAGTAAAGACCATATTTATTTATTTATTTATTTATTTATTTAATAAGCACTTATTAAATATATATTTTTTTTTCTCTTAAATTAAATATCAGATTAGTTAAAACCTATATAAAATAGTATGCATAATTAATTATGATAATCTAGATGGGAGAAGCCACTGGCACCCGAAACACAGTTGTTAACTAGTTCGGGAGCCTATGGATTCAATGATTTATTATGTAAACCTTTTATGCAAATAAATAAATTTATTATTATTATTATTATTTAAACGCGATAAATACCCGTCTAATACTAATAATAATGTGTTCAGATCGCGTAAGTTTAAAAGTACATATTATTTACCTATTTTTTCCCGACGTTTCGACAGGTTTACACACTGTCGTGTTCACGGGTAGATCTACCGAAATTTGTGGAAAAAATAGGTAAAAACGCGATAAAAACATTTAATACTAATAATAATGTGTTCAGATTCGAGATTTCTACCGATCCCGTCGTGATCATGTCCTAGGCTGTAGCCCGAATGGCTGGACGGATTTCGATAAATGAAGATGTCGAATTCGTAAGAGTGAGATAGGCTATAGTAATCAAAAATTAAAAATGGCGATTGTAAAAAGTTATTTGTAGTCGGGTTTTTTTTTGATTTTTGAAATAATTATTTGTTTTTGTATCGGGCACAAATATCTTATTTTAGATGCAAAAATGTTATAAAAACTTGTGTAGTACTTATACTTTGTTTAATTTGTGACTGTCATGGAAGAATTAGACCTGGCAAAGCGTTACGAAGCGTTATTTATATGACGTCAAAATTGTCGACATTTTTTGTCTCGCTCTTTCTCTTGACTTATGAACTGACATGATGTAAATATATTTTTATTTATTGTTTATTACCACTGAGCACTGGTGTAGTGGTAGCACCCCTGCCTCACGATCTGAAGGTCGTGGGCTCAAACCTGGTTGTGCACCAATGAGTTTTTCCATTCGAAAAATTTATGCCAGTGCTCTTATGGTGAAGGAAAACATCGTGAGGAAACCGGCATACCTTAGAACTTAAAATTCGAAGGTGTGTGTCATAGGTTAGCATTCTCATAAGCGGCGATGGGCTTCCAACCTGTCACGTACGGACTCCTAACTACAGTGCAAAGTGTGGTCATGTGTATCATGATCGGACGTGCCTCTGACTGCTACCCCCTAGATGTCCCTCAAAGATTTAAGTCTACTTCACTAGAGATCTGAGGAGATATCTACCGAGCCTGGGGATTACAGTCGTGTGTTTTTTTTACAAATATAATTTTATATTTGCTTGACTTTGAGTAACGTTATATTTAACGCTTCGTCATGTCTGAATTGTTCCTAACTCTACTTTAGCCAAATATTTTAAGACTGTTTTGTATTTAGTTTTATTTGTCCCTTTAAATCTTTTCTTGTTAGACATTTCTATATTTTTGTAAAATATATCTCTACATTTTTGTCACAAAATAGTTATAGAAAATGTGAAAATAGTGAAACTAGTTATTATATTGTTAGTTTGTTATAACACCCTGTATATTATACAGGGGACTTCCCACAAGCTCTTCAAACATTATCAAAGTAATATAACTTTGATATTTCGTACCACGACCTATAAATATTGTATTGAAGTAGTGTTACTTCAAGCTTGAAATGTCTCGCTTCTTAAATATGATGGTTTGTAAGAGATTGTGGTAAGGTCTCTTGTTTTTTTAATATTATACAGGATGTTTCGGAATATTATACAGGGTGTCTCAAAATTGGTAAGTACCTACAGTAGTTTAAAAAAGTTCAAAAGTCTAGATTTTTTTCGAATTAAATATCAGTTTTTTTTAAATCATTCAGTTGAGACGCGTGAAGTGTCGGTTTTAATGACGTAGCAAAGGCTGGATAGATTTGGATAGAATTTAGGAGGGATGTATTCTTTTAAACTTACGCGATCTGAACACATTATTATTAGTATTAACGGGTATTTATCGCGTTCAAATTACCCATTAGCCATTGATTAATTAGCGTTAAGAGTCTACCCGTGACCACGACAGCGTGCAAATCTGTCGAAACGTCGGGAAAATAAAGGTAATTTGAACGCGATAAATACCCGTTAATACTTATAATAATGCGATGTATTCTGTGATTATATACTGGCTACTTTTCTTTGGTAACGCGGGCAAAACCACAGACTTTAGCTAGTTTCTATGTCTGCAATCCGACTAATATTATAAAAGCGAAAGTTTGTAAGAATGTATGGATGTATGTTTGTTACTTTCACGCTGAAACGGCTGATCGGATCTGGATGACCACACAAATATAGATAATAGTCTGGAATAGCATGTAGGCTACTCTTTATCCCGGAAAATGTACGGTTCCCGTGGGATAGGTTTGATTTTGTTTTTCAAGGTGCCACGCGGGCGAAGCCATTAAAAAATCAAAATCAAAATATATTTCTTTTCAATAGAATCACTTTGAAACGTCTTACATACTAGGTGAGTCTAGGTGCCAATTCCAGTCCTATCCCCGGTCCGAGAAGAACTGACAAGAAGCTCGCTGGGCCCTAGCGCTTTGTATGATCCTGTTAATTTTGTAAGGAATACCTAGCAGAGTTGGAGCCGCGGGCGGAAGCTAGTTTTGTATAAGTACACTAGCAATTCTGGGACACCCTTTATAATAAAGCTGAAAACTGTACCAGTGACCATCCTTTCACCACACTGGTAGAAAGAAACTAGTGATACAATAAGATAAAGTGATTGATTTTATTGGATTTCTGTATATCTGTGTAGCTGTAGATTTATCATAATAATGTGATAGTTATAGTAAATCTTATAGTTCAAAAACACTATTACTAAACTCTTTTTTGAAAAAAAAAATCTTAAAAAATTTGCATGTCAGTTTAGAATAATTATTAGGGATGGGCCGAAACTCGGTTCACATTCGGTTCAACCGAATTTCGGCCGAATGCCGAAGTTCGGTTCAAGCTGCCGAACATTCGGCACAAGAAAAATAATACCTACTTGCTTTATTTTGATTTAAATTGCAATAGAATTAGAATAGCATTACTGTAAAATAAAATTGTTTACTCACTCATGGTCATTTCAGTTAGGAAATAGGAACATTGTAAATGTAAACATTAAATTAAATCAGTTCTTCTTACTAGTCTTGAAAATATCTGCCTAATTAATTAGACATACTATTACAAAAATTAAAAAAGCTTTGTATTCTTCTAACAAATATCTGGACAACAATTCGTAAATTCACGTCCTTAAATCACAAAAGCACGTGAAATTGAACCGAAGTTTGGCCGAACTTCGGCCGTACTTTTCATTTTAACCAAATGTTCGGCCGAAGTTCGGATTCGGTTCAAACCACATTCGGCCCATCTCTAATAATTATAGATCTTTTTATTTCTATTAGCCTCCGTAAGATGGCGCTGTCAATAATTTCCGACTAACAAAGGTTTAAACTTCTCGTATGGGTATGACAAGCAAACGTGGGTTCGAATCCCGTTCTAAAATGTTTAATCACATTTAGATATATTTATTGTAAGGGTGTCTACTCTGCAAAACGAATAACGAAATATCGGCACAAATTGTGTAAAACCGACTCAAAATTTCATCGTTTCGACTATCCGGCCTCACAGCTCAGTTGGTAGTAGCTCTGCCTTCTGCGCTGCAGGTTGTGGGTTCGATCCCCCAGAACTGACATATGTGTGATGAACGCAGATGTTTGTTCTGTGTCTGGGTGTTATTAAATATTCTATGTATGTTTTTACAAAAAAAAGGTACTTATATAATTATTCTATCAGCTATCTGGTTCCCATAGTACAAGCTTTGCTTAGTTTGGGGCTAGATGGCGTTGTGTGAAATGTCCCCCAATATTTATTTATCATTTAAACAATGAAAGGATGGACATTTCTTTGACAGTCTCGTAAATCTAACATTTACGAACGAAAAGATGATTTAATTTGACAAAAAAGCTGTTAATATAAACTATATTTACATAAATAGGGCGATAGCACAAGCTCTCCTGTCAATATCAAAGTAATATAACTTTGATATTTCGTACCATTACCTAAACAATTGTATTGGAGTAGTGTTACTTCAAGTCTCTGAAACATGATAGTTTGTAAGAGCTTATGGTAAGGCCCCAAATATATCTTATTATACGCAATAATGTGAAACAATTAAGTACTATCTAATAACAGTTAGCTGTTTCGGTTGAATTGCGTGTATGCCCGTCGTCCCCGTACGCCCTGTCCCTTTCACGGGGACAGCGGGACGTGAGAAATTTCACGTCGACGTAGATTCGGGGACGGGGACAACGGGAAGTCAAATTTCACGTGTCGTCGTCCCCTTATTGAACGAAAATTTCGGTCCGATAATTTCGTTGTCATTGTGCAGAGTAGACGCTTAAATATTCACAATAGTCAAACCAAAGTCTTTAGATGTAAGTATAAACGTATATTGTAACTAAAAATGCACAGTTAAATTTAAACACAGTTAAGTTTATTTTAAGTAGGTAGATTATTTTTTTAGAACCTTTGGTTTAAATACTCAATTAGGTCAATAAAATATCTTTAACCGAATCTTTTTTTTATTTTTTGACTATTATACACATTTTCAGCACTGAGAGCACTGGTGGTGGTACACCCCTTCGCGATCTGATAGTAGCGGGTTCAAACCTTTACCCCTAGTATGAGTTTTTGATAGTTTACGAAAACTTTCGAATAGTATCCTTTCATACGTTTACCTCCATCGGAAATGTTAAGGAACTAAAATAAGGTCGATTGTATCGAAAATATCTAATCGGTGCATAAATGATTTTCAAACCAAGTTTTCACGATATCGACCTTATTCGTATAGTTTCGGGGGCGATAATAGGAAGGTTTCAAAATATAAAATAAATATGATCACGACTGTAATCCCCGGGCTCGGTAGATATCTTCCTCAGATCTTTGAGGACATCTAAAGAGGGTAAGAGGCACGTCCAAACATGACATTTGGTACAGGCCCACATTTTGCACATTAGTTAGTATTCCGTACGTGACAGGTTGCAAGCCCATCGCGGCTTATAATAATACTAAACTATGACACATGCCTTCGAATTTTTGGTTCTAGTGTATGCCGGTTTCCTCACGATGTTTTCCTTCACTGTTTAAGAGCACTCTCATTGCGCACATAATTTTTTCGAATGGAAAAACTCATTGGTGAACGACCAGGTTTGAACCCACGACCTACCTGCTGCAACCTGGGTGCTACCACTACACCACCAGCGCTCTTAGGTTAGGTAGGTTTCATTTTCCAAGAAACTAGATTTACCAAAAAAAAAACCGAGCAAAGCTAAACTAATATTTTACGAGATAAACAAAGTTGCGAGCAATGACGAATAGTGAGAACAATGACGAAACCCTACTGTTATTTTTGGATTGAATTGTTGAGTAGAATTGTCCATAGCGACACGAACAGATAGGTAGTTTCGATTCGACGCGATTCTATTTGACGTCAAACATCAATGACTGAAATAAACCCATGGCCGGATATGTGTATTGTTTTAATATCTAATTACACAAGTGATACTGCGAAATCGTACTTAATACGTAATGTAACTTTACTGTAGGTCTAAGCGACCAAGAAATTGGTTTACCACTCTGAGGCTGAATATCATTTGCACGTACAAAACATCAAGGGCTATTTTCGCTTGACAGATTAATAACTGCTACGTCAGAATCTGTCATAGTAATCCTTAGCGAATAATTATGTTACTGGGAGATGTCATCAAAAGACCAATTTCTTGGTCGCCTATACTTACCTACTTCTCAAAATTCTGTGTCGATATAACTTTTGAAAGTATCATGACTATTTTTCGTATTTTATTGAAATAAAACTTCTAATGCGACTTCCAAGGTTGCGTTAGTCGTTTAACGCTACCATGGAGGGGGTGTGAAAGAGACAGAGCGAGAGTGAATGCGTTGCACTCGAACGCATGCGCGTAGTATACTTATCTTATACCTTTAAACGAGCAATTCTTGTCTATTATGTATATCTACTATATAAAAGGATAAGTCCTGACTGATTTGAATAGATACAACGCACAGCCTAAACCGCCGGTCGTACGAACTTGAAATTTGGAGGGTATGTTCGTCTTGGTATGTGGTCGAGCAATAAGACGGGATTTTTGGAAATTCCACTTTTAAGGGGTGCAAAGGGCTAAAAACGGTTGTATGAAACTTTTTAACGCGCTGTACGATTTTCATGAAACTTTGTGTGTGTAATGTTAATACAAAACAAATGTATACGTGTTTCGAGATTTTTCAATATAACCTTTAAAAAGGGGTAAAATGGGGGCTCAATGTTTATATGGGAACTTTTTAAGGGGTGGTACGATCGGTCTGAATCTTGGTTTGGATACTTTAGATGCAAAATGATGTAAAACGTATATCTTGATTTCACAAAATAACCCTCCCAAAAGGGTTAAATGGGGTGTCCAAAGTTTTTTCGACGATTGGTGTGATTTGTTTGAAACTCGGTTTAAATACTTAATAAGCAAAATAAATGGACACATATATCTGGATTTTTCAAAATAACCCTTCAAAAAGGGTTAAATGGGGTGTCAAAGTTCTTTTGACACCCCAAATTTTTAAAATGCAAAATAAATGAACACATATTTTGAGGGTTTTCAAAAATAGCCCTCACAAATGGAAAAAAAGGGGTATCAAAGTTTATACCTATAGGACTTTTTAACGAGAGGTGTGATAGTAGTTTGAAACACAAATTAGATAAAAGTACATGAATTGCAAAATAAATGGACACTATTGGTTTTAATACACTACGTTAAAACCAATAGTGTCCACAGAAAAAAGAGTGGAACAAGTGAAAGAGTTTAAATATTTGGGTACGCTGTTTAAGAGATGGAAAACACGATGACGATATTGAAAGGAGAGTGAATGCTGGAAATTGTGTGATTAAGGCACTTCACACATTTATGAGCAGTCGGGTCGTGTCCAAAAAGGCAGGTCTGGCTGTGCACGGTGGAGTGTTAGTGCCGACATTGATGTATGGTAGCGAAAGTTGGGTATGGCAGAAGAAGCATCAGAGTAGAATAAATGCAGTGGAAATGAGAGCTCTAAGAAGTATGTGTGGTATAACTTTGAATGATAGAGCGAAGAACAGCGTGATAAGAGAATGTTGTGGAGTGAAAGAAGACGTAGTGATGAAAATTGAGAAGGGTATGTGAATATGGTTTGGGCATGTAGAAAGGATGGATGAAAGGAGATTGACGAAACAGTTGTATAAAGGAGAGTGTGAATGGGACAGTCGGAAGGGGAAGACCTCGGCCTACGTAGGAACCTTGATCAAATTGGGGACGTTTTAGAAAAAGACCAGGTCCAGAGTACCCTAAACCGACGCGCATGTATTTAGAATTTAATGAGAGTGAATGAAGCAAAAGAAGTATGTCAGAATCGTAGCAAGTGGAGATCCGTGGTCTCTGCCTACCCCGTCGGGAAACAGGCGTGATTTTATGTATGTATGTGTACCTACACTGTCTACCTATTACCGTGTTAATAGAACGATTCACTAATAACTGTAAGCTAAATGTTAACATAGTTCTCATAATATAAGTGACACGCATATCTTTTTTTGAGAATAAATGAATTTAAACCTTATGTATGTAGGTACATAGAAAAAGACGGGTTGGTTCGAACACTTATAACTCCAGAACGGTTTTCATGGTTTTTGATTTGTTTTATTTGTTTTATACAAAACATGAAACGCGGACGAAGTCGCGGGCGACCACCTAGTATATATACATATATATATAATCGGAATCTCGGAAACGGCTCCAACGATTTTCGTGAAATTTAGTATGCAGAGGGTTTCGAGGGTGATAAATCGATCTAGCTAGGTTTCATTTTTAGAAAACGTCGTTTACCCCAAAAAAACTAGCAAAGCTACCTGTTACCACCCAGGTACCTACTACCTGTTACAGGCCATGTGGGCATGTACCAAATGTCATATTTGGACCTTCCTCTGACTACCCTCTTTAGATATCCTCAAAGATCTAAGTAACTAAAGATCTGAGGAAGATATCTTATCTTCTTCCCGAGCCCGGGGATTACAGTCGTGATCATATTTTTTTTCAGATAGATTGGTAGATAGAGAAAAACATTTGGTAGGTACCTACTGCAGACACTAGGTACGATGTACGATTAACATAAATATATTATCTAAGTACAATTTTTAACAAAAACACAGTGAACGAATACTTTAAAAAGTAAGTAGGTACATTTATTTGATGTACCTAATTATTGAAACACGCAGTAGCTTTAATAGACTATTTATTATTTTTGAACAATAAAAGCAGGTAGGTACACAACTAAACACAACTAAACTATTACACTAGAGATGGCGCTAGTAGTATTTTAAATACATTATTTTGATATTAATTCTAACAGTAATGAAATGAAAATAAAATATGATCACGACTGTAATCCCCGGGCTCGGTAGATACCTTCTCAGGTCTTTAGTTACTTAGATCTTTGAGGATATCTAAAGAGGGTAGTCAGAGGCACGTCCAAACATGACATTTGGTACATGCCCACATTTTGCACAGTAGTTAGTATTCCGTACGTGACAGGTTGCAAGCCCATCGCCGCTTATAAGAATACTAACCTATGACACATACCTTCGAATTTTTGGTTCTAGGGTATGCCGGTTTCCTCACGATGTTTTCCTTCACCGTTTAAGAGTACTGGCATTGCGCACATAAATTTTTCAAATGGAAAAACTCATTGGTGCACGACCAGGTTTGAACTCACGACCTTCGGATCGTGAGGCAGGGGTGCTACCACTACACCACCAGCGCTCTAAAATTCTTAGAGTATTCTTATAATTCTTATTCTTATTCGCTTCTAACAGTAATAACATTCCAAATTTCATCAAAATTGATTCAATAGTTAGCGATATTATACGTGGTAACAAACATTCATACACCACATACCTACATACCTACACGCCAAACAGATTACCCTCTTTCGTAGTTACTTAAAAATAAAATTGCTTTAAAAACACAAAAGATTTCAGCAGTAGGTACCTAGTTAAGATTTTCGTCATAATTTCCAGCCAATAGCACACAACTGAAAATGCGTACAATCATTAATTTCATGTAATGTCAACACAACTGTTAGTTCAAGTGTTTAATATTGACATATTTTATTATATAAATAGTAATTTGGTGAAATTAATATTTAGTGGAATACAGATACTGTCTGGCCACATAAAGTGCTAGAAACATGCAAGGCTGGTGTATAGTTTTTTTTATCGTGAGTTAATGCATTTTATTTATCTGGAAGAGTTTCTTATTACTTAGAATTTTTAAGACATTTATGCCCGCCTTCCACTGCGAACGAAGCGGGCTCCGTACGGACTCCGTTTAACTCGCAACGGCTTTCTTCATAGAAGTGCTTCCACTGTGAATGAGCGGATTTCAATACAATTTAAATCCGCTCAGATCATTAGCTCAGTTTCCGCTCATTAACCTTTTTTAGTGGAAGGCGGGTTATATGCCCGCCTTCCACTGCGAGCGGAGCGGGCTCCGTACGGACTCCGTTTAACTCGCAACGGCTTTCTTCATACTTAGAAGTGCTTCCACTGTGAATGAGTGGACGGAGCGGATCAAAAGAGTATAGTTGGCTCAACGAATCTAGGCATTCGTGAAGTTAGCCGCAAGAGCTGCGCAGTATCGTTTTTCGGGAGCAATTGGAGGTATGAAGGAACTGTACATGCGCAAGTTCGCACCTGTGGCTAACTTCACAAATGCCTAGATCCGTCGGATGAACTATACAATGAGTTAGCTCCGGAAAGCTCTCTGGCAGTGGAAGGTAAAATCTGAAACTCTTTCTTAGTGGAAGTGTACAACTGTTTTTACTCCGGTCCGCTCAGATCATTAGCTCAGTTTCCGCTCATTGCCCTTTGTGGAAGGCGGGCATTAAGAACAAAGGCATTTAGAAAATCGTTCATTTTGGAATTTGTACCGAGAACGGAAAAACGAGACTAGTAGGTAGGTACTTTATGAATTTCAGTCCAAAATCAGTCCACACAGACAGCAAACCTCTCAGTGGTCACTCCTTTCTTACACATTATTGTCATTCACACAGTCTATCCATCTTTTCTACCCTTATTGAGTTAAATCTATGTATATAAAAATGAATTGGCCGATTACGAAGCGGAGTCATTAGCGCGACTTCAAAAAATGTTCAGCCGGAAGTGGGAGTTTATATTCATGCAGGCTGAAGCACAGAGCAAGGTAAATTAGACCTTAGCTCCTTGGTAATAGAGTGTATCCCGCATATTTTAGTTGAGAAATTTTAAAGTCAAAACCAAAAAGAAATTGGCCCCACGTTGGGCGCCATTTAGATTTATTTATTTTAGATTTATTTTCTAGCCTAATAATGTTAAAAATCTAAAACCAGATATAGTTGGGTTTTTTATTTTTGAATTTGTTTATATCTATATATTTATATAAAAAAGAATTGCTGTTCGTTAGTCTCGCTAAAACTCGAGAACGGCTAAACGGATTTATCTTATCTTGGTCTTGAAATGTTCGTGGAGGTCTAGGAAAGGTTTAAAAGGTAAGAAAACGTATATTACTTACTTAAAACGCGGGGGTCAGCTAGTAATGCATATTAATTAATCTCATCATCTTCCTGCCCTTATCCCACTGGTGGGGTCGGCACAACAGGTTCTCTTCCTCCACTCTCCCCTATCATCCGTCATCTCAGTAGTCACTTTATTAATTTAATAAAATTCTTCGACTTTGGAACGCAATATCTTTACAACTCCTTCACCGATTAAGCTCATATGCCTCCCAGCAAATCTACAGCAGTATCTCTAGACCTTCCAAGTTTCATGCAGATTGGATTAACCGTTCTTAACTTATGCTCAACAAACATAATTATTAAGTACCTTTACAAACATACAACGCCATATCGCCCTAGCTACCACTGAGATTTACGCTCGCTTCGCTCGCTCAATCAATTATAATAGGGCACTGGTGGTGTAGCAGTAGTATCCCTGCCTCACGATCCGAAGGTTGTGGGTTCAAACCTGGTCGTGCACCAATGAGTTTTTCCATTCGAAAAAATTATCTGCGCAATGCCAGTGCTTTAAGGAAAACATCGTGAGGAAACCGGCATACCTTAGAACCAAAAATTCTAAAATGTGTGTTTAGGTTAGTATTCTTATAAGCGGCGATGGGCTTGAAACCTGTCACGTACGGAATACTAACTACTGTGCAAAATGTGGGCATGTAGGTACCATGTCATGTTCGGACGTGCATCTGACTCTTTAGATATCCTCAAAGATGTAACTCGAGATCTGAGGAGATATCTACCGAGCCCGGGGATTACAGTCGTGTGAGTGTTTTTTTTGTTTGAGTGCTGAAAACTATTTTTCAGGTGTTCGTCACGAACATAGCTGCCGAGCCTAAACGTAAGTTTTTTTAAACATTTTTGCTGCAAACTTCAGAATGTTGCAAAACCCAAAGATTTAAATCGTCGATATGCCCGGACGGTACTGAGACTGCGCCGTTTTGTTGCCATACGAAATGATATAGCTCGCTCATTTCGCACACCAAATATTTTCAATTTCAGGGTACAAAAGGAATAAGTATATTTTTTTACGAAAGATCGTGCAATATAATTGCACAATTAATGGCGAAATAACTGTTTAGTTCATTTTTTACTAATCATTAGTGAAACACACAGTGTGTTAACACACACAAGTGAAAACAGTGCCACAGTTTTTGGCGTCCGGGCATATCTACGATTTAAATCTTTGGCAAAACCAGTGAACAGAAAAGCATAGAATACATAAAATATCTATAAAAGCAAAAAAATAATGTTTGTTGAAGGGAGACACAGGGCACATGGTAAATTGTAATCTCTTTTTAGGTCACCATGTAGTGCATTTAACGGAACAATTTAACAGTGACCTTAAACCAGGTTGGTGCTTGAAAATTTTGAAAATATTTTGCAGTTTTGTTCAAATATAATAAATAATTTACGCGTATTAAATTCTGAAATGTGAAATTACTTTTATGACAACCAATTTCGTTTATAGGCCATTGCCATTATTCTCCTTCTTGTTATTCTGTAGCTAAGTTTTCCACAATTTTGACATACCTTTTTAATTGCTGCAAATGTTTTTTACCACATTTTAACAACGCCATCTGTTGTCAAGCTTTAACGTTGCTGTGTCGGTAAAACAGTAAAACAGAAGCAGTTTTTCATTGCCTGAAAACACGAGTAAACGACATTTTCTAAAAGTGAAACCTAGCTAGATCGATTTATCGCCCCCGAAACCCCCTGCATAGGTACTAAATTTCATGAAAATCGTTAAGGCCGTTTCCTAGATTCAGATTATTATATACTAGCTTCCGCCCACGGCTTCGCCCGCGTGGTACCTTGAAAAAAAACAAACCTATCCCACGGGAAACGTACATTTTTCCGGGATAAAAAGTAGCCTATATGTTTTTCCAGACTATAATCTATATCTGTGCCAAATTTCATCAAGATCCGTTCAGCCGTTTCAGCGTGAAAGAGTAACAAACATACATCCAGACATCCTGACATCCATACATTCTTACAAACTTTCGCGTTTATAATATTAGTAGGATTTGTACGTTTACGAGTATACTCGTACAAGAATAGCTCATTGGGTTTTTTAATTTTATTATCTTAACCCAATGGACTTAATGGATCAACATTTTCAAAATAAATTATATTGGAAATAGCTAAACGTTATCTAAGCTAACGTCTATGTTAAATAGATTTTAAGAAAACTCACTAAGTAAAAATTTATAGTCTTTTTTAGTAAATTATAATCATTATTGCTGGACAATCTAGCACCATCTAGCCCCAAAGTAAGCTACTCAAAGCTTGTGTTATGGGTACTAGATAACTGGTATATATTTAATACATTATAATACATAGATAGATATTTTTTATTATACATAGAAAACACCCAGACCAACGGAAAAAAATTCTGCAGATTTTAGTAAATTAAAATTATAATCTGTTTTAGTAATTTATAAACGAAAATAAATATTTATCTCAAGCTGAAAACTTTTTTCTATAAACCAAATTGGTTGGCTGGACGTGAAATTTTCATATTTTAGATTTTATAAAAATATTTTACGTGATTGTTAAAATTATTTTTGGTTCGGATCAGAGTGGAACCCGTACATTACAAGGTGTCTCAGAATAATGTGCCCATTTTATATTTATAATTAATCCTTAAAGATTAGTAACGCAAGTAACTGAGTGGAAAAAAGGAAGGATATAAATATCTTAAGATAGGTGTTGTGTTTTTATTATGGCAACATTTGACAGCCTCTAGCTGTAAAATATGTTATTTACATAAATCTAAATGTGTGAAAAAAAAATTATAAAGTGATTGAAACTTTAATCGTTACAATAAAAATTTCTCACCGCGATAACTTCCGCTCGCGGCTTTGCTCGCGAGGTACCTACATAAAATATAGCCTATGTTACTCAGGAATAATGAAGCATTCTAATGGTAAAAGAATTTTTGAAATCGGGCCAGTATTTCTTGAGTTTATTCGTTACAAACAAAAATATAAAACTTTCCTCTTTATAATATTAGTATAGACAAACAAAAATACAAAACTTACCTCTTTATAATATTAGTATAGATATAGATTCTGAGGCACCATGTATATCTCTGATCTGTACGTTTATTGGCTTGTGTGGAGTTGTGTGATACTGGTGCTTTTATGGTTTGTGCAATGATTGTGCCCTGTTTTTACCCGGCTACATACAGTTCTGGGCTATGTACTTAGCAGGAATACCTACCTGTCCACTCTACCCTTTTATCTTTTCTACCCATGCTACTAACCAATCGGATAACTAGATTTATTGTTTGAAAATTAAAAAAAATCGTAGTACCTACTAATCAGCCCCTTGGCCAAGGAATGATACTAGCTTACGAAATTAATTTCGTAAGACAGTGTCATTCCCATACATTAAAAATTCTATTCGTTTTCTATTCTATAACGTTTATGCCGCTTGTCTTACGGGCAGCCCTTTTAGACAAGCGACATAGACGCCAATGAAATAGAATAGAATTCTTAATGTATGGAGTTGTAATGTATTCTTAATTATGTCATTCCCATACATTAAGAATTCTATCTATTCAGTTCGATTAACGTTTATGCCGCTTGTATAAGCCCTCAGAGCGGTTACGCACTGCGTCCGATCAGAATCCGATCCGAACCCGTGAAAATATGGTCCGGAGTATTTGTAGAACTATTTTTATGGTAACTTACGTACATCCGATTTCTTTCTGTCATTCGTCATTTCTGTCACGTAAAATGACGTATGCCAAAAAGTGGCTCCTGAATTGCTTGGATTTGTATCGCAATTTTCTGCGGTGCATTTGACTGACAACTACGTCGCTCTGGTTTTTATATTTTTTCTCGTATTATTTTGAGTTTTATTGCGTAATTTTGGTGGTTATTTTGCCAATAAAGCCCGGGTTCTTGACGCGAGTGTAAAATATGTGAATTAAAGTGAATAGTTCCCTTCATATTCCATCGGAGGAAATCCCGAGAATTTTGAACAAAACAGCCATCTTTTGTTTAAAATTGACTTGACAACTTGACTATGACTCTGTGACGTTCACAATACTTATTTATAAATACACTTGACACTGGCAAAATTGTTCTCTAAGAGACAGATGCCATAATTGAAGAAGAAGAAGAAGTGGATTTGTATCAGAGATCGGACTAGTGCGTAAGCAATATCCGAATTCAAAACTCGTTTTAAAAACTCGACTCTGGCAAAATTGATCAAGACAATGCCATATAAAGAAGAAAAAGCTGTTTTCAATAACTTTCAGATATAATATTTTTGAAAACGAGAAACTGTTTTATTGTAAAGTTATATTAAATTGTTTTATTGTAAACAAAAAACAAAATGGCGGCTGTAAGTAGCCATTTTGAATTTACGATGGCTCAGTTTACACCGCCGCGGAATGTTTTATGTTTTGTTTTATGTTTATCTAACATACAAACTAAATACGAGCCAAAAAAGAGAGGCGCGTCTTCTGGGAAATTCTCGCGTATTCTCAAATATTTCTCGATGATAAAAATTACGATGATTTTATTGTCATTTTGATTCGATTGGTTAGTAGTATTGGCGGCCATTTTATTTTAAAAACTCGTTGGATGCCTCCTAATTTTCAAAGCAATTATTGCCCGGCGATACTACGGTTGTAGCGATATTTTGTTGCTATCAATTGCTCGATTTGACTGAGCGATCTAGCTTCTGCACATGGCTTCGAGTGAAATTTATTCAATTTTGTCTTTTGACTTGATTGTTGCATGTTTCAATAAGCGATAGCGCGCACGGGTTACTTTTGTCACCGTGACTGTTTCGTCACTCATATCAAATCCGTGGTTATGTGTGGAGATGCGCGCATGTTACGTGACAACTGGATGACATGTTTATACAAAGCTACGGATTTGATATTGGCCAAACTGTCACGGTGACAA
This sequence comes from Cosmorhoe ocellata, assembly GCA_963675405.1. Lineage (NCBI taxonomy): Eukaryota > Metazoa > Arthropoda > Insecta > Lepidoptera > Geometridae > Cosmorhoe > Cosmorhoe ocellata. The sequence continues at coordinate 4,837,377 of OY776273.1, forward strand.
AAGTAACCCGTGCGTGCTATCCCTAGGTACCTACATTTCTGACGGAAAATGCGTCAACGTTTTGCTCCTCCTTAACTTAGGCCAATATTTAAAATCTTTGGAAATGTTGTAGATACAACGAAAAACTAGGCTTGTACATTTTTATTTAAAGAAATATTGCTTCAGGAAACTTCAGGGGGTTAAAGTACCCATCAATATAAACAACTTTTTCTAAGAAACCTAGGTATTGAACTTTTGTATGAAACAGCTGTTTTATTCGCGCTCACAGTGTTGGTTTCTTAGAAAAAGTTGTTTATATTGATGGATACTTTAACCCCCTAAAGTTTCCTGAAGCAATATTACTTTAAATAAAAACGTACTAGCCTAGTTTTTCGTTGTATCTACAACATTTCCAAATATTATAAATATTGGCCTAAGTTATATAAAAGAAATAAATAATGCTGGACAATCCACACAGCATCATCTAGCCCCAAAGTAAGCTACTCAAATCTTATGTTATGGGTACTAGATAACTGATTATATTTAATACATTATGTACATAGATAGATATTTTTTATTATACATAGAAAACACCCAGACCAACGGAACAAATTTCTGCAGATCGTACACAAATTTGTTCCGAGGCGGGAATCGAACCCGTTAAAGAGGAGCAAAACGTTATCGCTTTTTGTATGAAAATTTACAGCTTCACAACCGCCTTAAGTTAAATACATTTTTCAGCTCACGTTAAACGCCATGATCTGCACAACGAACCAAACTTTCAAAAAAGTGAAAGTTACAAGGAAATAAAAATCGACAAATATAGGGAAGAAGTTCAAAGGCAACAATCCCCTCAACAAAATTATAGGCAACAACCACCTCAACAAAATAAGAGGCAACCGATCCCTCAACACGTTAAAAGACAACAATCCCCTCAACACAATAATAAACAGCCAAACCCTCAACAAGATAAAAGGCAATCAACCCCTCATCATGATAAAAGGCAACCAATTCCTCAACATGATAAAAGGCATGAAAAATTCGAACACGTTCAAAACCAAAGAAGACACAATCAACCAGAAAGACAAAAATATGAAAGTCATAGATCTGAAGGAAGTCAAACATTACAAGAAGACCAAAGTCCACAATCATATTCCCAACACAGCGAGCCGCAACATGATAACAAGTTTGAAGATGAAGCAAAACCATTTGTAGTAAATTCAAGCCATAGTCGCTTGCCCAAACATGACATTAAATCCAGCGTGGAAGGCAAAGAAGAGATTATACAAGTAGTTGAAGGTAACTCTCCATTTAAATTCAAATTCAGTATAGTAAACTCAAAATAACTTAGCAGATAATTATCTAATGCGTTATAGAGTGTGTTGTAATAATATCACTCGTTTCCGCCCACCTTTTCGCCGGTATGGTACCTTGAAAAACAAAAGTAAATCTATCCCTCGGGAACCGTACATTTTCCGGGATAAAAAGTAGCCTATGTGCTATTCCAGAGTATAATCTATCTCAGTGCCAAATTTCATCCAGATCCGTTCACCCGTTTCAGCGTGAAAGAGTAACAAACATACATCCATACATTCTTACAAACTATCGCGTTTATAATTATTCTTTCGGATTTTCACGCAGTTTCTTTTAAGTATTTGGTTAATTTCTTTGCAAATCTTGTTTTTCTCTTGTTTAAGGCCCTACAGCTCAAGAAAGACAAAATGACAATGAAGATTTCAGGGTGGATGGGAAAGAAGAGAAAATACAAGTAGTTGAAGGTGACTTAGTAGCATTTTTATATTGGTTTTTATGGTAATTTGATTAATTTGCATGAAAATCTGATTTTAATATCTGTTTTAGGCCCTACAAATCAAGAAAAACCAATAATTTTAGATAATTATCCAAACCATAGTTGGCTACCCAGACGTGACGTTGAAAATTCCAGCGTGGAAGGGAAAGAAGATATAATAAAAGTAGTTCAAGGTAAAATTATTATTCTATAGAACGCTTCTTTTGTTTTATAGCTAGAAAGTATATTGTTTTTTTTTGAAACCTAACTATTTGCATTCTATTTTAGGCCCTTTAATTATTGAAAAACCAATAATTGTTGAACAGTATCCAATTCATAGCTGGCTACCCAAACATGACGGTGGAGATTTCATTGTGGAAGGGAAAAAAGAGATAATAAAAGTGGTTGAAGGTAACGTTTTAATATAAAACATTTGGACAGTGACCCATTGTAGGTTATTTGATAAATATCTATACATAAATATTGTTTTCTATTTTATTCTAGGCCCAACAACTAATGAAAAACCAATAGTTATTGAGTATCCAAGTCATATTTGGCTACCAAAACAAGACGGTGGAGATTCCAATGTGGAAGATAAAAAAGAGAAAATACAAGTGATTGATGGTAACGTTTTAGTATAATAGCATTTTTAAGCTGGTTTTTGTGAATATTTGATTAATTTATTATGAATATCTTGCATTCTAATTTAGATCCTACAACTATTGAAAAGTTAATCGTTATAGAAGAGTATCCAAGTCATAATTGGCAACCAAAACATGACAACGAAGATTCTAGTGTGGAAGGGAAAGAAGAGAAAATACAAGTAGTTGAAGGTATATTATAAGATTTTTTAATTGGCTAATGTAGGGATTTGATCAATTTGTATAAAAATCTGGATTTCCCATATTTTAGGCCCTGTAACACATGAAAAACCAATAGTTGTAGAACATAATCCAAGTCATAGCTGGCAACCCAAACATGACAATGAAGATTCCAGCATGGAAGGGAAAGAAGACAAAATACGAGTGGTTGAAGGTGATAATAATAATTATAATTAAACATGATTTTGCGTGGTTTTCTATTCGAAGGCATTATATATATATATTATAACACTATTTATTTATAGAGTACTGCAAAAAGCGCTTTAATTTCTAAGAAAACATACCTACATTTAATATTATGTGTTTATGTTACAGATAAGAATCTTTCTGAAACAATGTTGTACGTCCTCGGAGAAAAAGGTAATTGATCTATGGCATTTGTTCAAGCATTTTACAGCTGTATCCGAGAATTAGTTAAAAGTTAAGGCCCACCAAACGGTGAAGGAAAACATCGTGAGGAAACCGGCATACCCTAGAACCAATAATTCGAAGGTGTGTGTCATAGGTTACTATTCTTATAAGCGGCGATGGGCTTGCAACCTGTCACGTACGGAATACTAACTACTGTGCAAAATGTGGGCATGTACCAAATGTCATGTTTGGACTTGCCTCTGACTACCCTTTTTAGATATCCTCAAAGATCTAAGTGACCAGAGATCTGAGGAGATCTACCGAGCCCGGGGATTACAAGCCTGGTAGAGATCTCTAGTTACTTAGATCTTTGAGGATATCTAAAGAGTCAGAGGCACGTCCAAACATTATATTTGGCACATGCCCACATTTTGCACAGTAGTTAGTATTCCGTACGTGACAGGTTGCAAGCCCATTGCAACTTATTAGAATTGCCGCTTATTAGAATACGAACATACACACTTTTGAAATTTGAGTTCTAGGATATGCCGGTTTCCACGTGATGTTTTCCTTCACCGTTTAAGAGCACTGGCATTGTGCACACATTGTTTTGAATAGAAAACTCATTGGTGCCCGAGCAGGTTTGAACCCACGAACTCCGGATCGTGAGGCAGGGTGCTACCACTACACCACCAGCGCTCGATTTAAACCTTTGTTTATTTTACAGGGCAGGAGGAAGCGAAAGAAATTCTATTTGAATTGACTGACACACGAAGTGAGTATTTATACTTAACGAGCTGATACCCGCAGCTTCGCCCACGTGAATATCGATTATCGCGTCTTTTCATACCAACTTTCATCCCCTATTTTATCCCCTTGGGGGTAGAATTAATCAAAATCCTTTCTTAGCGGATGCCTACGTCATAACATCTACCGGCATGCCAAATTTCAGCCCGATCCGTCCAGTGGTTTGGGCTGTGCGTTGATAGATCACTATGTCAGTCAGTCAGTCAGTCAGTCAGTCAGTCACCTTTGTGTTTTTATAAATTTAGAAGAATAGCTGACTTTGTCTGCGCGTTTTTAGTAGGTACTTACGTAATATTTTTTTTCCCGGTTTTGCCACATTTTTCATTGACGCACCGTTCCTATCGATCGTAGCGTGCTGTTATATAGCCTATAGCCTTCCTCGATAAATGGACTATACAACACAACAATCATATTTCAATTCGAACCAGTAGTTCCTGAGATTAGCGCGTTCAACCAAACAAACTCTTCAGCTTTATAATTTTGTATAGATTCCCTTAAAATATGAAAAAAATCTATTACAAAATACCAACCTGCTAAAGTATTATTGCTATTGAAAGTAACTGTTTTCAGCCGCCATATTTTGTTTTTTTAATTTTGTATAGCATAAGCCACTCTGGTATAGCGCTACTCTTGTGATCCAGACGATTCCAACACTTAATTTGTCAAAATCTGTCGAGCCGGTTTGGCAATAGTGACTACCAAAGGAACACACACATACTCATATTGGTTGCATTCAAAGCACAAGAAAGACATAGGCTATTATATAAAATGTCGAAAAATCCAACTGACTATTATGGTTTTATTTTGTTTTTTCCTAATGAATACGAGTTAAATGTCAAAAAATCCAAAATGGCCGCTATGAATGTCAGATTTTTTTGTAAAAAAAAAAATTTTTGTTTTTTTTTTTACAAAAAAATCTGACATATTTATTTTCAATAAAATCCCAGGGATCATTTTGAAACGTCTTACATACTAGGTGAGTCTAAGTGCCAATTCCAGTCCTATCCCCAGTGCGAGAAGAACTGACAAGAAACTTGCTGGGCCCTAGCGCTTTTTTTGTATGATCCTTGTTAATATTGTAAGGAATTCCTAGCAGAGTTGGAGCTGATTCGTCCCAAGCTTTTTTATCATCTAAGTACTCTGATATTAGTTATGTTAGTTTGTAACAAATACTAACTAAATGTCAAAAAATTCAATACTCTATACAACTATTTTCAATCACTTTAATTTGGATTTTTAGTTTTTCTGTAGCAAATAGTACCCAAAAGTGAAAAATTTAATATGGCCGCTGTAAAAAGATAATTTCATTGACTTTCAATCGTGTTTTTGTAATAAACTCTAGCCAAATTAGTTCTAAATACCTATTTACTGTAAGAAATTGATAATAAAGCTTCCAAATACGCGGAATACATTGAGCATACACAATAAATTAACAAAAACACACGTTAAATCCATTATTATAACAGCTGCTGTGACCCGATAGCTATTGTGCAGCCAAAGCCAGCTGACTAAACAAGTCACTCAGATACGGTCTTCAAAAAAAACACTCACACGACTGTAATCCCCAGGCTCGGTAGACATCTCCTCAGATCTCTAGTTACTTACATCTTTGAGGATATCTAAAGAGTCAGAGGCACGTCCGAACATGACATGACACATGCCCACATTTTGCACTGTAGTTAGTATTCCGTACGTGAGAGGTTGCAAGCCTATCGCCGCTTATTATACTAACGTATCACACACACCTTCGAATTTTTAGTTCTGGGGTATGCCGGTTTTCTCGCGATGTTTTCCTTCACCGGTTTAGAGCACTGGCATAATTGCGCACATAATTTTTTCGAATAGAAACACTCATTGGTGCGCGACCAGGTTTGAACCCACGACCTTCGGATCGCGAGGCAGCAGTGCTACCACTACACCACCAGCGCTCTCAATCAAGCCAGTGTGGTGAAAGGAATACTGAGCGACTCCTTTCATGCACTTGGCTTCGATTTTTATGTTGTGGGCGATTCTACTCAATTTGATATATTACCGTTATTGTAAAAAGTTCGCGATGTTTTCTTCCACCGTTTGAGAGTATTGACACCTATGTATGTATATATAAACTATTCGAACAGAATTTATAAGTGTACGACCAGATTTGAACCTACGACCTTAGGGTCAGATGACAGGAGTGCTACCACTACACCAGAGCTTTCAGCCTTACTAAGAATGTTTAAAATCGTTAGTTTTAATGTCGTTTGTCTGTTTTAGGTGAAGAAGAAGCGATCAAATATATTCAGAGTTTCACCCATATTGCTGGTAAGTACCTACATTTTTTTAATGAAGAAAATTAAAAGAAAATTCCCAACGAGACACTCTGAACATACCAGACTGTGTCTCGTTGGGAATTTTCTATTAATTTGAAAAATCCCCAACAAGACATTCCCTATGTGATTTATTTTTATTTAATTTTATTTGTCGGTGAATTTAATAGGTATTTTGGATTATTGGATGACATGGAGTTTTGCCGAAAGAATCAAAATTGTATTTATAAGTTACTAATATCTAATAAAATATGAATAACTTATTTAAAATTGTATTTTAAGTTACTTATACAAGGTGAGTTTTTGGTCAGTTTAAAGCCGGCGCCCAATTCTTTTATTACTTAATCGTATTTGTGTCGTTGGTTTAGTTTTTAAATTTGATAAGTATTTACGAAACTGAATAGTTGAAAAGATTAACAAAAGTGTGTTAAACACATGGTAAGGCGCGCAGAGTCAACGACCTCGCAGACTCCCTAGTCCCTACGACCCGCCGTCGCGCCGTGCGCCGAATTCGCATGCCGACAGACGAATTGCTACTACTATCGGTTCTCATATTATCGAGTAAGTTTCGAATTATTATTAATAACAAAAAATAGATTTATAATTTATATTGTTTTTTGAGTAGGGTTACAGATATAGATTACGTGGGCGCTTTAAACTGACCAAAAACTCACCTTGTATAATCTAAATAAATATTAATAATCTAAGTAAGTAATTTAATGTTTCACATCAATCAAAATAATAAAATTATTATTATTTTGTTATTACTATTATTTAATTTATATTCCTTTAATACATCAAATACTTACCTACTGGATATTTATTTATCTAAACTAATATTATAAAGAGAAAAAATCTTCTATGATCTTACTTTTATTTTTAATGGACAAATCCTAAAACAACTTTCTCATCAGATCCTGAAATGGTGTATTCCTTCATGAGGAAGTGCCGAGGGTCACGGAACTATAGATTTGTCATCGAGTTCATTGACACCCTGCAAGGAAGGACCAGTAAGTTCCATCACGACTGTAATCCCCAGGCTCGGTAGATATCTCCTCAGATCTCTAGTTACTTAGATCTTTGAGGATATCTAAAGGGTCAGAGGCATGTCAAAACATTATATCTATTTGGCACATATTTTGCACAGTAGTTAGTATTCCGTACGTGACAGGTTGCAAGCCCATCGCCGCTTATAAGGATACTATAAGGTCACACACCTTCAAATTTTGTTTCTAGGGTAGGTATACCGGTTTCCTCAAGATGTTTTTATCCTTACTTTCTCATGATGTTTTTTTCATTATGTACCTATATACACCGTGAAATTTTAATGGTTGTTTTCCCGCAGCAAAATGGTTTTGTCTTGGTAATACAATCGTTGTATAAACAAATTAAATATTAGAAACAAAAAATACTTATTCCATTGTGAAAATTTAATTCGAAAGCGACCACGAACCAAGAGTAATTCATCCCGATACGTACGCGAAGGCGGCGCGTGCGATTCGAATAGTACCTACAAGTTACGTCTAATGTTACTATCGTTCCTCACGTTTTCGAGTTGAGTATTTTTAAATTATTTTAAAACAAAAATATCTTATTTTTTACTTTTACTCTATGTTTCGAAAGTACTCCTTAAGGCAAGTTGTTCTGCCGCGGGGAAATCACCATTAAAATTTCACGGTGTATTTGAGTACATATTATGTAATTCAATTCAATTATTATTTAGTGGCCTTTGTGGAAAGAGTACATAATTATGTATGTTAGTTCTTTTGGCTATCGTTGTTGCTCAAACGGCTGAACGGATTTTGACGAATGCGGTGTCATTAGATTCGTGTGGGTCACAAAAATGACAGGTTCCTTTCATTAGTGATTTTTTTTAATTTTTGAAATAAATAAATAACTAAATAATTGTGGCCAATCACACAACGCTAGCTCCTAAGCAAAGCTTGCACTATGGGAACCAGATAGCTGTTAGATTAAGTATCTAAATATATTTTTTTGTAAATACATACATTGAATACATAATAACAACAAGACACAGAACAAACATCTGCGTTCATCACACAAATGTCAGTCCTGGGGGATCGAACCCACAACCTGCAGCGCAGAAGGCAAAGCTACTACCAACTGAGCTGTGTTATATACCTACTTGTTACTAAAATATATTTAATTCTCTTACAGATATCATAGAAGTGGTGAATCTATTGCGGGAGCTGACGAATGAACAAGGTATTTTTTTTTAAGTTTTATACTTCAACGGGAGATTATTGAAGTTTTGGTCTCTTTGCCAAATACCTACTTATCATCAGCCCTAGCTTGAACACTGTCGACTTTTCTCTTTGGAAGAGAAGACACTGTGATGACAAAAAGAGAAAAGAGACTGCGAAGGATGTGTATGTATATTTCATTGCTAATCATGTATTCTTATTTCAGCCGTGTTTAAAGCATTCAAAATGCTACAGCCGCTAACGGGTCATGCCGACTTTGACGCCATTTTTGAAATCATGCAAAAGATGTCCGGTGAAAAGTGTGAGTTCTTAATGAGTTCTCTTCTTCACGCTTAAACTTTTTCGACCTTAATTCAAAATGAAGGTTTATATTCTAGGATATGCTGGTTTTCTTATGATGTTTTTCATCATCGTTTGACAATCGTGTAGTGCATTGAACGTAACAAACTGAAATTTTGAAAAAACCATGATTCTTATTAGTATTTTATTTTTAACGTAGGTAATGGATGGGGATTAATGAAATTTTTATTTCACCAATCGCCATAACGAGTTCGCATCAACGTCGACGGGGAATAATGAACAAAAAGTTTACTAATCCCAGTTGACGGGGATTGTCAACGGGGATTAGTAGAATAAGCCAACTTTTGGAATAGAAAAATTGGATCTCTACCATTAGACTAATCATCTTATCACAGTTAATAAAAAGTCATGTTTAATTCTTATTGCAATAAATATTTTTTTCGCAGATACACATGAAATTTGTGATTACTTCAAACATAAGACTTCAAACCCTCTAAATGGTAAGTACCTAAGCACTATTAAGTACCTAAGTATCATACATAATCAAGCTTCGGTTTGCATACAAACTTTGAATCAATTTTTGCTCTTTTGCTACTTTTTTTATAAAACGTTGACTCTCTTTTCCCACTATTGCGACTTTCTATACAAACTTGTGACTCCCTTTCTGCTCCTTTGCAACTTTCTATACAAACTTTGACAACACTTAACTTATTCTTCTTCTTCCTGCCTTTTTCCCACACTAAGTGGGGTCTGCACAACATGTTCCTATTCGTCCTCCATTTCCCTCTATCATCTGTCATCTCAGTACTCACTTCTCTCTTACTCATATCATCTTTCGCACAGTCCATCCATCTTTTCTTTGGCCTACCTTTACCCCTGTATCCTGTATTTATTTGACGACACTAATTATGTTTATAAATGTCACATTGACACTGACAGCTGTGTTTGACATTGACATTGACAGGTGTGGCAGGAGTGCGGCAGGTGGTCCAAGACATGACCGGAGGCCTAGGGCCCGCCGAGTTCCTGAGGGTTCTGCGGGTGTTGCTCCCTGAAGTAGGTGAGTATATCAAGGTCATGACAGTCAGACGTTTACTCTTCTTCTTCTTACTGTTTTTTCCCGCGCTATGTGTGGTCGGAATAACACGTTTTTTTCTTCCACTAAAATTCTTTCACCAATGTGTAGAATGAACTTTCAGGATGAACCTATGCTATATTTTATGCAGGTGCTTCGCGGGCGACGCCGCGGGCGGAAGCTAGTATTATAATAAAACTGTAATGCAGCGAAATCAAAACAGCAACAGCACTTGTCAAAAATGTTGTTTGCCTTTGTCTGTGTGTCTTTGAAATCGCATATTATCGAAACTACATGATGGATTTTGATGAAACTTGCCATAATGCTAGCCTATACTACAGAATAGGATCTAAGATAGTATCATCACGCTCACATACGATCGACAACATTAGTGCGTTTTGCGCACGAAGTCGCGGGTACAGCTAGTATTATTATACATAATACCTATAGTTAACTATATTTAAGTATGCTTTCTATTGCAGATATGACGGGTGGATTTAATCTTCTGATTTTGTGCACGAGAACCGGTAGTAAGTATTATTATGTGAAGAGGCTGTGGAGTGTGAGGGTTTGTGTATTAGTGTTTGATGTAACAGTACAGATTTTGATAAAATTTGTAATGTAGGCAGTTTATGTTCTGAATAACAATGGCTAATCTACTTTTAGAAAATCAATCCCTTACAAAGTAATATTTCTATTATAATTATAAATGCGGCCTCAGTGGCGCAGCGGGCGAGAGTCCGCCTGCGACGCAAGAGGTTGCGGGTTCGATTCCCGCCTCGGAACAAATTTGTGTATGATCTGCAGAAATTTGTTCCGTTGGTCTGGGTGTTTTCTATGTATAATAAAAAAATATCTATTTATGTATAATAATATAATGTATTAAATATATCAGTTATTTAGTACCCATAACACAAGCTTTGAGTAGCTTACTTTGGGGCTAGATGATGCTGTGTGGATTGTCCATCATTATTTATTATTTATAATTATAAATTGTATTCATTTCAATTAATAAATACGTATTAGTCACTCAACATTATCTACACAAATATTATAAAGAGAAAAGTTTTGTATTTTAGTTTGTAATGAATAAACTCAAAAACTACTGGTCCGATTTCAAAAATTCTTTCACCATTATAATGCTACATTATCCCTGAGTAACATAGGCTGTATTTTATATTTAAAAAAAAAGAGATACTTTTGCTACCCGTGTGAAGCCGGGGTTGCTAGTTATAAATATAAAGATAGTACACCCATTTTGGAATATTCGGTTCTAGGGTATGCCGGTTTCCTCACGATGTTTTCCTTCACCGTTTCGAGCACTGGTACAACTCATGTAAATAATTATCTTTGTTTATTCCAGGTCTAGGCGATGCGATCGTTGAGTTCGTGAGAATTATGAGAACTAAGTCATTCTCAACCGCCATTGAACTTATCAAGAAAGTCACTAAACAGACTCGTAAGTTGAATTAGTAGTGAAGTATTTAGCCACCACAAAATGGCGAATAACTGTTTTTTTTCACTACTCCCTTTATATATCTAGGTATCATATAAAAGGGCTTGAGTAGTAGAATACTCATCATCTTCCTGCCCTTTTCCCACTTATGTGGGGTCGGCACAACATGTGATCTTCTTCCATTTCCCTCTATCATTCGTCATTGAGTAGTAGAATACTCTATCATTGAGTAGTAGAATACTATACATGACAATTTTAAAATCCAAGATGGCCGCCACAATGGTGGATTACATATTTTTTCACAACTCCCTCATATATTACCTATACACCGTGAAATTTTAATAGTTGTTTTCCCGCGGCAGAACAACTTGCCATAAGGAGTTTTCATTTCGAAACATAGAGTAACAGTATAAAAATAAAGATGTTTTTGTTTTAAAATAATTTAAAAAATATTCATTAACTCGAAAACGTGAGGAACAATAGTAACATTAGACGTAACTTGTAGATACTATCCCATCAAAAACATAAATGTGAAATGAGAGCCAAGTTCAATAAGTATGTTTTACTTAGTCGTTGACTTCAGCGACAAAAGAAGTGAGATCTAAACGGGTGCCAAGTACAATGGTCAGTCCTGAAACTTATTTATAACAATATGAAATATTTTTAACAACTTTAAAATATCATTTCATCTTAAAACTTAGGATATTATATTGAAGCCTAAGGTCTAACTTGGCTAGTTCTCATATAGGAATTAACTACTTACTTACTATGTCCAATCGCTAGTTTCTACCAGCAATCCAAATTTTTAAAAAGAATAAAATAAAAACTTGCAAAGGCTATACCTAATATAATTTGTACTCTTAAGAAAACTAGCCAAGTAAGACCTTAGGCTTCAATATAATATCCTAAGTTTTAAGATGAAATGATATTTTAAAGTTGTTAAAAATATTTCATATTGTTATAAATAAGTTTCAGGACTGACCATTGTACTTGGCACCCGTTTAGATCTCACTTCTTTTGTCGCTGAAGTCAACGACTAAGTAAAACATACTTATTGAACTTGGCTCTCATTTCACATTTATGTTTTTGATGGGATATCATTACTTTTTGTACAGAACTTATTAGTAAATAAGTACTTATTCTTATATTACTACTTCCACTCGTTATTATATTCACGTCAAGACCCTATTAAAATCCACATAATGACCGACTGTCATCTATTTAGATTGCTATTCTTATATTACAGGCGCTAGTAAGGGTTCCTAGGAGAATCAATTAATTGAAAAAGTACGATAAAAATAAAAAAAATTACAAGTTTCAGATTTTTTCCTTTGTATCCACCCCACTACCTACCTGGATGCCAAATTTGAACGTTCTAGGTCATCTAGAACTGGGTTATAATTAACGTCTATAGATCAGTCAGTGATAAAATTTTCCATAACCAGCCATTTTTGGACGTTAATATCTAAATAACCGTTTGAGGTGTGTTTATGAAATTCGGTGCACATATTTTACTCGCAAGTGGCAATAGATGAGCCAAATTTGACTTGTTTATGTGAAATAGTTTTTGAGTTACGAGGGGGTGAAAAATCACCCAAATGGTTCCTGTAATATTACACTAGGCGCGCATCGCCCGTTCGCTTCGCTTGAACTTGGCTGACACGCTGCCGCGTGTCTAGATTCGAATCGCACGCGCCGCCGGCCGCCTTCGCGTAGGTATCGGGATGAATTACTATTGGTTCGTGTTCGCTTTCGAATTAAATTTTTACAATGGTATATCTGTATTTTTTGTTTCTAATATTTAATTTGTTTATACAACGATTGTGTTACCAAGACAAAACCATTTCGCTGCGGGAAAACAACCATTAAAATTTCACGGTGTATAGGTAATAAATGTAAGGGCTACCTAGAATACTGAGTGTTTTTTTTTGTTTTTTTTCCAGAATTCAAATACGCTCTCGAGGAACTGACTCAAAGCACAAAACGTGGAAGTAAGTTTTATAAATCATGACCATTATTAGGACACTTAGAAGGTTGTAAGCTCAAACCTGGGGCTTCACCACGAATTCGAATACATTACCGAATTAATATTACATTGTTATTTCGCACCATCACCTATGCAAATTGTATTGGCTTCAAGCTACAAATTTTCTAAAACGGAATCGTTCTGGAAGACTTCGTGGTAAGGCTAATCTAATGAGTTTTTCTATACGAAAAATTGATGCCAGAGAAGGTTCATGTCACAAATCTAAAAAGTTTAGATATCCTACTTAGTAACCGATTTTGATAAAGTTTGGAGTAATCTAATTTTAGAAAATTAATCTTAACTTAGCTGCGAAAAGTTATTATTGATAAATTTATACATATTAATTTTGAAATTTTATTCACTCAATAATTTAGTAAAGATATTTTAAATCCTACTTATAATTATAAATGCGAAAGTTTGTGTGTTTAGGTGATAAAACAAAAGACAAAGGGACAAAAGGAAGCATATTTTATGAGATCTTGTTGTACCCATAGCGAGAAAGGATCAATGGGAACAGTGGGATGGAAATTTTATAACTTCCTATTGTCCCCATAATGAGGAACTCGTCAATGGGGTCAACGGGAAGGAAATTTTATGAATTCCTGTTGTCCCCATAGCGGTAAAGGATCAATGAGGACAGTGGGAAGACAACATGACTTCCCGTTGACCCTATAATGGGGACAGCGTCAATGGGGACAACGGGAATACATCTTTATGACACACACTTCCATAAAAAAATTAAGGGCACGATAAAAAGACTAAATAATTGTCTTATATTTCAGGCTTGAAGGAAATTCTTCACAGTTTCTACCATATCACAGGGAAAAACAACATGGCCGACGTCCAGAAGATATTTCACGATGTCTTTGAAAGTGACAGTATGTATTTATTTTCTACTCGGTAGACTTCGTACTTATTTAGAAAACGTTTGTATGGGAAATAGAAAAGGGCTATTTTTAAGGTTTTCCCGGCAGTTAATCGAATTTTTTACCTTACCTTTTAAACCTTATCTAGACCTCCACGAACATTTCAAGACCAAGATAAGATAAATCCGTTTAGCCGTTCTCGAGTTTTAGCGAGACTAACGAACAGCAATTCATTTTCTACTATATAAAGGGATTCTCACACACGCACATATATGTAATAATGTTCCTACATATGTGAGTTCCTCTAACAAAGTGTCATTGGATTCGTCTGAATCGTAAGAGTCACATATGTATATAGGCTAAAATATCAAATGACAAATAATCCCATATGGCGGCTGTAAGATAATTAATAATTCTACACAATTGGGTTTCCTGATATTTTTAAAATAAACTTGTTATTTCTGAGCACTGGTGGTGTTTGAATGTGCCTCTGACTACCCTCTTTAGATATCCTTCTCAAAGATCTTTATGTAACAAAAGATGTCTAGCAAGCCTGGCGATTACAGTCGTGATCGTGTTTGTTTGTTTATAAATACTTGTTACTTTGTTCTATTACAGATATTATAAAAGTGATTCGAAAGATCAACAAAGTAACTAAACAACAAGACGCCTTATATTTCTTGACATCGCTGAAGGACGTCACTCAGACGAAAGTTATCCAGGACACGAAGGCTGTCATCCAGAGCCTCACCATACGCAAATGTAAGTACTATACACCACAAGACTTACTCTAAAATGACAAGATTACAGAATGACTAAAGAACAAGATGACAAAAGAATACCTAAAACAAGACGACAAGAATACAAGATGTCAACTAGGAACACATATTATATTACAAACAAACTAACAAGACTACAAAACAACTTAAGAACAACGTCAAAAGAATACAACAAGATGACATTAATACAAGATGTCGACTCGTAAGACCACACTACAGGACTTACTACAAACTGCCAAGACTACAAAACCGCTTAAAAACAACATGTCAAAAGAATACAAGACGACAAGAATACAAGTTGTAGGAACACGCTACAATACAATAAACTATCAAGGCTACAAAACTATTAAATAATGTAGAAGATGACAAAATAATACAACAAAACGACAATAATACAAGTTATTCACTCATAACACCGTAGTAGTAACACCACAAGACATACGAGTATGTACTTTTAAACTTACGCGATCTGAACACATTATTATATGTATTAGACGGGTATTTTTCGCGTTTAAATTACCTTATATTGAGTTACTTGAGTCTACCCGTGTAAATATAAGGTAATTTAAACGCGATAAATACCCGTCTTATGCCAACAGAATACAACAAGATGACAATAATACAAGATGTCGACTCGTAGGAACACACTACAAGGTATACCTACTCCCATAGATTTAAATCTTTGCCTACTACAAACAAACTGACAAGACTACAAAACCACTAAAAACAAAAGATTCAACAACATGGCAAAAGATAACAAGACGTTATGAAAATGGCTTTAGTCAACTGAGGCCAATGTCAACTTATCCCGCGGGATGAGTTAGTTACACTAGCTTTCGCCCACGGCTTCGCCCGCGTGGCACCTTGAAAATCAAAAACAAGTCTATCCCACGGGATCCGTACATTTTTCCGGAATAAAAAGTAACTTATGTGCTATTCCAGATTATAATCTATATCTGTGCCAAATTTCATCTAGATCCGTTCGTCCGTTTCAGCGTGAAAGAGTAACAAACATACATCCAGACATCCACACATTCTTACAAACTTTCGCGTTTATAATATTAGTAGGATGCATTCTGACTTTGACTTTGACTATTTTCAGTATCGTTCCTGGATATCCTGGAGCAGATCCGCATCAAGTCTGGTCATGAGGATATCCTGGACTTCTTCCGGAAACTCATTCTCTTCACCGGCACCAAATGTAAGTATTCATATTATGTATAATGTAAGTACTCTTTGTATGTGTAATGTAAAGGTCATACAACGGATCTAGGCATTCGTGAAGTTAGTCACAGGTGCAAGTTTGCGCATGTACAGTTCCTTCCCCCCCTCATACCTCCAATTACTCCCGAAAACCGATACTGCGCAGCTCGGCTAACATCACGAATGCCTAGATTCGTTGACCGAACTATATATGTAAGTATTCATATTATGTGTAGTAGAGCTTTAGTCGGTTTTTTTTTAATGAAACCTAGATCGATTTATCTCCCCCGAAACCCCCTGCATACTAAATTTCATGAAAATCGTTGGAGCTGTTTCCGAGATTCTAATTATATATATATTTACATAGGTACATAATATATAGTAGAATTGCTCGCTATTGTGTAATTCGAATAAGAAGTATGTTTATCTGTATAATTAGTGGTCAAATATCTACTGATCAATTTAATATCGTGTATTCCCGCTGTCCCTGTACGCCATGTCCCCTTCACGGGGACAGCGGGACGTGATTAAATTTATTTCCCGCTGTCCCCGTAACGTAGATGGGATGGGGACAACGGGAATTAAAAATTTCACGATATTCCTAGTTAGGTATGTATAAACATATGAAACATTTAATATTTAATGAAGGTATTATTAATTCGAAGGTGTGTGTCATGTTAGTATTCTTATAAGCGACAATGTGCTTGCAACCTGTCACGTACGGAATATTAACTACTGTGCAAAATGTGGGCATGTACCAAATGTCATGTTCGGACACGCCTCTGACTCTTTAGATATCCTCAAAGATCTAAGTAACTACAGATCTGAGGAGATATCCTCAAAGATCTAAGTAACTACAGATCTGAGGAGATATCCTCAAAGATCTAAGTAACTACAGATCTGAGGAGATATCCTCAAAGATCTAAGTAACTACAGATCTGAGGAGATATCCTCAAAGATCTAAGTGACTAGAGATCTGAGGAGATATCTACCGAGCCTGGGGATTACAGTCGTGTGAGTGTTTTTTTTATATTTCCAGCTGTGTCTGAAGCGTGGGATGTTATGAAAAATGTTACATTTATAACAGGTAAGTCTTTACTCGACTGCGAAGCAAGATAGAGATGTGTTGTTTAGGTAGTACAATATCATGAAACTAATCTATAGGTAGTAATTAAGATCCAATTCACTAAGATGAAACAGTAAATAAATAAATACGAAGACAAATTTAAATAAGAATATGAATATAGGTACCTACATAATACAAATATGAATATTATGCCAGGTCAGCTGTTACGAGTAGGGCTTGGAAACCGGAAAAAAAATCAAACCATCGCTCTAAATACTAAAACCTTTTCTTTTCGGTTACTTTCTACCGTAACCTCTATTAAAACGGTTAGTCAAGAACGATAAATCCAAAAGGGTTTCGCTCAATTAACCGGCTAGAACGAAATGATTTCGTTCTCTTCTATATTAGTGAGCTCCGCGACGCGCCTTCTCTTACGACGACAAACGAAGCTCGCTTTAACCGGTTAATCTAAGTTCAAGTTAAGGTTTTCAAATACCGGTTAATACCAATTTTTTCTGGTAAATTATGAACCTACATAATCCCATCCCATTAATTTTACAATGCTAAAGTTTGGATGTATGTTTGGATGTTTGTTACATACTCAATCACGCTAAAACGGCTGAACAGATCTGGTTGAAACTTTGCAGAGAGGTAGATTATAGTCTTAAATAGCACAATAGATTGCTAGTTGGTATATAAAATACATATACTTTCCAGATATATTCTTCTTCTTCGAAACGGTGTCGCGTTTCACGAGAGTGAGTGTCGTGGTGTTCTTAGAGACCATGCTACGAATCACGAACTCCACTAATGTGAGCGTCGCCACCGCTATGCTGTGCAAGATTTCCAATAAACGAAGTAAGTGCTATACTCTATCTATAGTAACTAGAGGTTTGCGACTCGGCGGGAATGAACGAGTATTCGAGTGATTCTCTTTTCGACTTAAGATATTCATCATTCTCCTGCCCTTATACCACGCTAAGTGGGGTCGGCACAACATGTTTTCTTCTTCCATTCACCCCTATCATTCTTAAGATATTACTGTACATAATTAGATGCAGTTTTCTTGTATTTAACTTACATAAAATTTATTTATTTGTTTCAGGTTTCTTTGAAGTAATTGAAATAATAAACGAAGTTTCCAAGATGGGTGAGTTAACATTAAATTGTGAACGATTAGTATTAAACTTTCTTTATTTATCATTTAAATGGGACCACACAGAATCTTCCAAAAAAAAAAGAATCATCAAAATCGGTTCACCCAGTCGAAAGTTCTGAGAAAACAAACATACAAAGAATACAGTCGAATTGAACCTCTTTTTTTAAGTCGGTTTATAAGAAGAAGCAAGAAAAACGGTGAAAGAAAACATCGTGAGAAAACCGGTATTCTTCCCTACAACCAAAAATTCGAAGGTGTGTCATGTTAGTATTCTTATGAACGGCGATGGGCTTGCAACCTGTCACGTACGGAATACTAACCGCTGTGTAAAATGTGGGCATGCACCAAATGTTACGTTTGGACGTGCCTCTGACTCTTTAGATATGCTCAAAGATCTAAGTAACTAGAGATCTGAGGAGATATCTACCGAGCCTGGGGATTACAGTCGTAAGTGATTTCTTTTTTTTTTATAAGAAGAAGATATCACATGAAATCTCTTTTTTTTGTATGAGTATATAATTATCTTTTTACTTTTCAGATGTCGTCAAGTTTTTCGAGTTAATAATCACAATTTCAAAACGGTTTTGTAAGTAACAACCATGTTCACCAATATTATTTTTTTTTATTTTGGATTCGACCATACTACTGTTTGAACACGATCCCCAGAGTAAATCGTAGTTATCCAAGAGTAAACTGACCATTACTTGCATTTGATATTACCTACCTACCTATTATACTGAGAATTATGCCGAAGTTACCACAAAACGCTAAGACATAGGGCCTTACCACGAAGTCTTCCAGAACGATTTCGTTGTATTATATTAATAATATTAATTCGATATGTAATGTAGGTAATTATGAATTCGTGGTGAGGCCCCAGAACCAGTTTCTCGCCTGTTCTTTAAAAATATTTTGATTTTATTTGATTACAGCATGAAAAAATTTTAATTTTCTGTATTTGTTTCAGTGCTTGAAGAAGTTATAATTATTCTAGAAGAATATACCGATGCTACTAGTAAGTATCCAAACTATTACTTGTATATAGTACTAGTATATCCAAACAATGACCTACTGTTTAAATAATATAATTAGAAAAATATAATATACTAGCTTCTGCACGCGGCGTCGCCCGCGAAGTACCTACATAAAATATAGCCTATGTTCATCCTGAAAGTTCATTCTACACATTGGTGAAAGAATTTTTCAAATCGGTTCAGTAGTTTCGGAGCCTATTCATTTCAAACAAACAAACAAACAAACAAACAAACAAACAATCAAAGTTTTCCTCTTTATAATATTAGTTTTCAAACAAACAAACAAACAAACAAACAATCAAAGTTTTCCTCTTTATAATATTAGTATAGATTATCGGGATCTAAAATAAAATATATTATCGGGACTTAATCGCGTATTGTGAAACATTCTATTTACCTCGACGTTTTGATGTTATTACAATCACAGTGGTCACGAGTAGACTCAAAAAATGACCTACTGCTCAACTGCAGCATTGTAGTTGCGCAGAGTGGTTTGAGTTGATCAGAGGGTAACCCACTGCTCAACAATTAATAATTGAGCAATTACCACTTGAGCAGTAGGTAGTACCAACGTCAGGGCTTCGAAACCGGAACAAAGTAAAAACTGGTATCACTCTAAATACCAACAACCTTTTCTTTTTTTTTTTTTTTACCCAGAGCAAATCCTTTATGGATACCAACGGCCCCGGGGGGAGCCAGAAGGTTATGTCAGACTCCTGATACTGACTAAAACCTCTGGGTTGTTCCGCTTTGCGCTTACGGGACGGGATCGCGGGAACGCTGTTGCTTACTTCCGCAATCTCGTCAGCGTTTGTCCTTTCGGGCACATCACTGGAGGAGAGCACCCGCTCCTTTCCTCTCCGCTGAAGGCACCCTGAACACAAAGGGCGCCTTCACGCTCCGAACCTCATTGTGTGGGCGACAAACCCCCCGATCTATCGCCCACAGGTTCTCGTTAGGACCACAGGTTCTCGTTAGGTCGGTTACGTTCTACCGTAACCTCTATTAACGGTTAATCAAGAACGATAAATCCAAAAGGGGTCACTCCATTAACCGGTTAGAACGAAATGATTCCGTTCTTTTCAATATTAGTGAGCTCCGGGACGCGCCTCTTACGACGACAAACGAAGCTCGCTTTAACCGGTTAATCTAAGTTCGAGTTAAGGTTTTGAAAGAGTTTGCGCTCCGAACGCTATTATCTAAATACCGGTTAATACATACTTACAGACAGTTTTTTTTTAATTTCAGATTTAATTGATGCAATGTACGATCTACCACGAGCAACTGGCCAGCGAAGTAAGTATTACTTACTTAGGTTTTACTTAGAAAAGTGTTAGAGATACACTTTTAATAACAAACGTATTACAACCCGGTCACATTATCTCGAGACCTCGCTGGAATGCGAACCTCCCGCCCCGTTCTCCTTTCACCTCCCCGCGCTCGCACTTTCGTTGCCGAGAGAGAGAGAGATCAGAGCGCCGACGCGACGTGACGTCATCGACGCCAGGACTCGAGATAATGTGACCGGGTTGTACTTAAGTTTTCACCTAAGTTTCTTGGAAAAGTGTTAGACACACTTTAAATAACAAACGTATGAAAAAACGAGAAGAAAGAAAATGTGTACATTACATATAACAAAAAACTTATGAGAGCCTGGAGCCTTGTCACATTCTTCGAGCAATATAATCCAACTACATTAGGTACTTAATTAACTTTGTTCATGTTTTCATTAAAAATAATCTCTTAAAGAAAGCATATTATAATATAAATGAATATATTGATGATAGGAGCTCATGGCCCGATGTCGCTCCGCCCTCCGACAGCTAACCAATTTGCAATGTAAACGCTGTCCTTTTGTTTTATGTATTTATGTTCTGTTTTGTCTTTTGTTTTTGTGTTATTATTATTAGATAATCTTGATTACATTTTTTTGTAAGAAGGATCATACAAAAAAGCGCTAGGACCGAGACGAGTTTCTTGCCTGTTCTTCTCGTACTTGGGTTAGGTTGGAATTGGCACATAGATTCACCTAGCATGTAAGACGTTTCAAAGTGATCCTTGTGATTGTACTGAATAAATATTTTTCAATTTCAATTTCAATTTCAATTTCAATTTCAATTTTCTTTATTTTTCCTTCTCAGTAATGTTTCTTTCACTATGTTTATATAAAGTCGTCAACTTGCTTTTTAGCTTGCTATTTTTAAGTATATCTTTACCTATCTGCGGAAACTTTTAATTGGCCGTCAACAAACATGCACTGTACCCCTAGTATGAGTTTTTGATAGTTAACGAAAACTTTTTTCGAATAGTATCCTTTCATACATTTACCTCCATCGGAAATTTTAAGGAACTAAAATAAAGTCGATATCGTGAAAATTTGATTTAAAAATCATCGCTGGGACTGCCGATTACATAATATTTTCGATATTATCGACTTTATTTTAGTTCCTTAACATTTCCGATGGAGGAAAATGTATGAAAGGATACTATTCGAAAAAAGTTTTCGTAAATCAAAAACTCATGCTAGGGGCACTGGTCTGTCCAGGCATGTTCTATTATGTTCATCTAAATTTGTAAATCTAGCTGTTAGTTTCTCCAAAATTGTATAAATAAATAAATATCAAAATAATATAGAAATCAATAATCATACAACACAGTACAACGTCTGTCGAGTCAACTAGTAATCCAATAAAAACATTATCAACCCCACCAGTGGGATAAGGGCAGAGGTCCCACTGGTGGGATTGGAACAACACTCACCCCTATCATCCGTCTTCTCAGTCCAATCTAATAAATTATATTCAAATAATTTCAGATATAATCCATGCCATTAACCATATAAAACAAAAGAAGCCGAGAGTTGAGAGGCCAACAACAACCACACGAAAACCAACAACGACAAAAAAACAAACGACAACGACTACAGAAGAACCAACAACTACAAAGAAACAAACAACAACGACTGAGAAACAAACAACAACGACTGAGAAACAAACAACAACGACAGAGGAACCAACAACGACTACAAAAAAACTAACAACGACTACAGAAGAACCAACAACTACAAAGAAACAAACAACAACGACTGAGAAACAAACAACAACGACAGAGGTACCAACAACGACCACAAAAAAACTAACAACGACTACAGAAGAACCAACAACTACAACAGAAGAACCAATGACAACGACCGAAGAAGAAACACCGTGTGAAGAAGAAGCAACGACAGAAGTACAAAGTACAACAACACAAAAACCAACAAGAACTACAGAAGAATCCACAACAACCGAAAAACTCACAACAACTCAAAAACCAGCAACGACGACGCAAAAACAAGCGACAACAACCAAAGAACCAACAACTACAAAGAAACAAACAACAACGACCAAGGAACCAACAACGACTACAAACAAACTAACAACGACTACAGAAGAACCAACCACTACAACACAAGAACCAATAACAACTCAAAAACAAACGACAACGACTGAAGAACCAACAACAACTACAAAGAAACAAACAACAACAACCAAAGAACCAACAACGACTACAAAAAAACTAACAACGACTACAGAAGAACCAACAACTACAACACAAGAACCAATAACAACTCAAAAACAAACGACAGCGACTGAAGAACCAACAACAACTACAAAGAAACAAACAACAACGACTACAAAAATACTAACAACGACTACAGAAAAACCAACAACTACAACACAAGAACCAATAACAACTCAAAAACTAACGACAACGACTGAAGAACCAACAACAACTACAAAGAAACAAACAACAACGACCAAGGAACCAACAACGACTACAAAAAAACTAACAACGACTACAGAAGAACCAACAACAACTACAAAGAAACAAACAACAACGACCGACGAACCAACAACGACAACAAAAAAACTAACAACGACTACAGAAGAACCAACAACAACTACAAAGAAACAAACAACAACGACCGACGAACCAACAACGACAACAAAAAAACTAACAACGACTACAGAAGAACCAACAACAACTACAAAGAAACAAACAACAACGACCGACGAACCAACAACGACTACAAAAAAACTAACAACGACTACAGAAGAACCAACAACTACAAAGAAACAAACAACAACGACTGAGAAACAAACAACAACGACAGAGGAACCAACAACGACTACAAAAAAACTAACAACGACTACAGAAGAACCAACAACTACAACACAAGAACCAATAACAACTCAAAAACAAACGACAACGACTGAAGAACCAACAACAACTACAAAGAAACAAACAACAACGACCAAGGAACCAACAACGACTACAAAAAAACTAACAACGACTACAGAAGAACCAACAACTACAACACTAGAACCAATAACAACTCAAAAACAAACGACAATGACTGAAGAACCAACAACAACTACAAAGAAACAAACAACAACGACCGAGGAACCAACAACGACTACAAAAAAACAGACAACAACTACAGAAGAACCAACAACTACAACCCAAGAACCAACAACTACAACACTAGAACCAATAACAACTCAAAAACAAACGACAACGACTGAAGAACCAACAACAACTACAAAGAAACAAACAACAACGACCGAGGAACCAATAACGACTACAAAAAAACAGACAACAACTACAGAAGAACCAACAACTACAAAGAAACAAACAACGACTGAGGAACCAACAACGACTACAGAAAAACCAACGACAACGACCGAAGAAGTAAAACCATGTGAAGAAGGAGCAACGACAGAAGTACAAAGTACAACAACACAACAACCAAAAACAACTACAGAAAAATCCACAACAACAACAGAAAAACTCACAACAACTCAAAAACTAGCAACGACGACGCAAAAACAAGCAACAACAACTGAAGAACCATCAACTACACAAGAATCCACAACAATAACCCAAAAACATACGACAACAACCGAAGAACCAACAACGACTACAAAGAAACAAACAACAACGACCAAGGAACCAACGACTACAATAAAACTAACCACGACTACAGAAGAACCAACAACTACAACACAACAACCAATAACAACTCAAAAACAAACGACAACGACTGAAGAACCAACACCATGTGAAGAAGTAACGACAGAAGCACAAACTATTACAACACAAAAACCAACATCAATTACAGAAGAATCAACAACAACAATTAAAACACCAACAACGACGACAACAACCGAAGAACCAGCAACTACACAAAAACATACAACGACTACTCAAGAAGCCACAACAAAAACTCAAAAACAAACAACAACAACAACAACCGAAGAACCAACAACGACTACAAAGAAACAAACAACAACGACCGCTGAACCAACAACGACTACAAGAAAACTGACCACGACTACTGAAGAACCAACCACTACAACACAAGAACCAATAACAACTCAAAAACAAACGACAACGACTGAAGAACCAACAACAACTACAAAGAAACAAACAACAACGACCGAGGAACCAACAACTACAACACAAAAACTTGCAACGACTACAGAAGAACCAACAACTACAACAAAACAACCAATAACAACTCAAAAACAAACGACAACGACTGAAGAACCAACACCATGTGAAGAAGTAACGAAAGAAGCACAAACTACTACAACACAAAAACCAACAACAATTACAGAAGCATCAACAACAACAAATAAAAAACCAACAACGACGACAACAACCGAAGAACCAACAACTACACAAAAACATACGACTACTCAAGAAGCCACAACAATAATACAAAAACATACGACAACAACCGAAGAACCGTCAACAACTACAAAGAAACAAACAACAACGACCGAGGAACCAACAGCGACAACAAAAAAAATTACCACGACTACAGAACAACCAACAACTACAACACAAGAACCAATAACAACTCAAAAACAAACGACAACGACTGAAGAACCAACACCATGTGAAGAAGAAGCAACAACAGAAGTAAAAACAACGGTTACACAAAAACCAATAACAACGACAGAAGAACCAACAACTACTACACAACAACCAACAACACAAAAACCTGCAATTACTACAGAAGAATCGTCAACAACAACTAAGAAACCGACCGCGACAGAAGAACCCTCAACAACGACACTGCAACCAACAACGACTACAGAAAAACTAACGACTACACAACAACCAACAACTACAGAACAATCAACGACTACAAAAAAACTGACTACCACCGAAGAACCAACAACAACAACAACACAAAAACTTGTAACGACTACAGAAGCATCAACAACAACTACAAAGAAAGCGACTACGACAGACGAACCAACGCCATGTGAAGAAGATAAAACAACAGGATTACAAACAACAACAACACAGAAACCAATAATCACAGAAGAACCAACAACAACAACAAAAAAACTTGCAACGACTACAGAAGCATCAACAACGACTACAAAGAAAGCGACTACGACAGACGAACCAACGCCATGTGAAGAAGATAAAACAACAGGATTACAAACAACAACAACAACTCAAAAACCAAGAATTACAGAAGAACCAACAACGACCACAAAAGAAATAATCACGACACAAAAGCCAACAACGACTACACTAAACACTACTACGAAAAAAACAACTACTAGCTCACAGGGTACATCGGAACATACAACAAAACAAGATACAACAAAACAAGCTACAACTGAACATGCTTATACAAAACATAGTACTGAAGCTTATTACCACACCACTGAAACTGACAAAGAGGACACTACCGACCAAAGCGATGAATATTATGACGATAGTGATGAATCTACTGAAAGTACAAGCTCTGACAGATCAACTACAGACTGTAGTGATTCAAAAACGGTGATAGTTGTAACTAAAAATGACGATGGTAGTAATATAGTCACAACAGAAACATACAAAACTGTTACAGATGAAAGTATGAAAGAGACAGTTGTAACGGAAAAATATACTGTATCTGATCAAGAATCTTACGAAACTGATCAAACTACCAAAGTGTTTGAAGTTGACGATACTACTCAGAATTATGATTCTTCAGAATCAACTACAGTCTTAGATTCTGAGAATAATAAAAATGAAGTTACTACTTCTAAATATACTGAGACTACGAAATTAAACGATGGAAGTACTGAAAAGCCAATAAAGGTAACACAAAAGCCAACAACTTCAGATGAAACAGCGACTAAACAAGAACAAACTACAAAGTCGGGATATCAGACAACTAAAAATCCAACAAAGATAACAGAAAAAACAACTGTTTTAGATGAAATGACAACGACGAAGCAAGAACCAACAATTACACAAACACCAACAACAATAAAAACAAACTACCAAACCACTGACACACCAACAAAAACAACGCCATCACAAGAACCGATAACAAAGAAAGAACCAACAACAAAATCAGAATATCAAACTACCGAAAAACCAACTCGAGAATCAACAATTACAGAATCATCAGATGTAACTACTAGCATCACTTCTGAAAGTACTAGTGTTACTGAATCTAGCTATGAATCACATAGCACACAAGTAACTTATGATTCTACTGGTACTGTAGAATCAGGATCACAAGTTATTAATCAAACATCCACAGATACAAACACTGATGTTGAATCAACAACAAATTATGATACAACAGTGAATGGTGCAACTGATAAGGGTGAAAAAACAACTAAATCTGATGAAGATGATTCTGATAGAACTACGCAAACTATTAGTTCTACTAATTTATATTCTACAAGTACTCATAAGCCTACTACCGACCATGATGCTACAGAAAGAACAACCATTAGTACAACAAATAAGGTAGAAGAAACAACTAAATTTAATGAAAATAGTTCTGATAGAACTACCCAAACTATTAGTTCTACTGATTTATATTCTACAAGTACTCATAAACCTACTACCAACCATGATGCTACAGAAAGGACAACAATCTCTGACACCATTAGTACAACAAATAAGGTAGAAGAAACAACTAAATCTAATGAAAATAGTTCTGATAGAACTACCCAAACTATTAGTTCTACTGAGGTATATTCTACATATAAACCTACTACGGACCATGATACAGATAATAAAACCGAAGCTCAAACTGACAGCGGTAAAGAAACCAAAGCATCAACTGTTAAATATGAAAAAGAGGTACACTCATCACCAAATAACGATAGCCATTCATCTGATCATAATACTAATGATGCGGATGTTTCAGAGACGACTGTCACAGAAACTGAGACATTTGGAGAAACAACAACGCCAATTTCAGCTGATTCCACCAAAGGAAACGAAGAGAACGAACAAATTACAGAGACCAAAGAAGATTCTAGTAGTACTGAATCTGGTACTATAACAGATACAGATACAGATACAAACACAGTCACAGAACACACTACTACTAAATCTAATGATGATGATGATGATACGAAGACTACTCAGGGTTCCACAACTGCTAAAGATATTAATACTACTGATAGTACTCAAGTTGATGCTACTACAGATGCAACAGGCGATTGTATCACAGAAAGTTCTACTAATGACACAACAGAATTTGAATCAAATGAAGACTATGATTATAGTTCTGAAAATGATTATGATATTGAGAATATAACAATAACCACTAATGAATATGATCAGAAAACTACAAAACCAACTCCTACTGAACCCGATCAGAAAACTACAAGGCCAACACATGAATCCGATCACAAAACCACTGAATATGATCTAAAAACTACAGAAACAACACCTACTAAACCTGATCAGAAAACTACAGGACCAACACCTACTGAATCTGATCAGAAAACAACAAGACCAACACATGAATCCGATCACAAAACTACTGAATCTACGCCTACTGAATCCGATCAGAAAACTACTGAATCTACGCCTACTGAATCCGATCAGAAAACTACAGAATCAACACCTACTGAGTCCGATCAGAAAACTACAGAATCAACACCTACTGAGTCCGATCAGAAAACTACAGAATCAACACCTACTAAGTCCGATCAGAAAACTACAAAATCAACACCTACTAAACCTGATCAGAAAACTACAGGACCAACACCTACTGAATCCGATCAGAAAACTACAAGGCCAACACATGAATCCGATCACAAAACTACTGAATATGATCAGAAGACTACAGAATCAACACCTACTAAGTCCGATCAGAAGACTACAGAATCAACACCTACTGAATATGATCAGAAAACTACAGAGTCTACGCCTACTGGTAATGATCAAAAAACTACAAAACCAACACCTACTGAATATGATCAGAAAACTACAAAATCAACACCTACTGAATATGATCAGAAAACTACAGAATCAACGCCTACTGAATATGATCAGAAAACTACTGAATCAACACCTACTGAATATGATCAGAAAACTACAAAATCAACACCTACTGAATATGATCAGAAAACTACAGAA
The DNA here is from genome assembly GCA_963675405.1 of Cosmorhoe ocellata. NCBI lineage: Eukaryota > Metazoa > Arthropoda > Insecta > Lepidoptera > Geometridae > Cosmorhoe > Cosmorhoe ocellata. Next base: position 4,866,126 of record OY776273.1, read on the forward strand.
TCTACGCCTACTGGTAATGATCAGAAAACTACAAAACCTACTCATGAATTCGATCACAAAACTACTGAATATGATCTGAAAACTACAAGACCAACACATGAATCCGATCACAAAACTACTGAATCTACGCCTACTGAATCCGATCAGAAAACTACAAAATCAACACCTACTGAATATGATCAGAAAACTACAAAATCAACATCTACTGAATATGATCAGAAAACTACAGAGTCTACGCCTACTGGTAATGATCAGAAAACTACAAAACCTACTCATGAATCCGATCACAAAACTACTGAGTATGATCAGAAAACTACAAAACCAACACCTACTGAATATGATCAGAAAACTACAAAACCAACACCAACAGAATATGATCAGAAAACTACTAAATCAACATCTACTGAATATGATCAGAAAACTACAGAGTCTACGCCTACTGGTAATGATCAGAAAACTACAAAACCTACTCATGAATCCGATCACAAAACTACTGAGTATGATCAGAAAACTACAAAACCAACACCTACTGAATATGATCAGAAAACTACAAAACCAACACCTACTGAATATGATCAGAAAACTACAGAGTCTACGCCTACTGGTAATGATCAAAAAACTACAAAACCAACACCTACTGAATATGATCAGAAAACTACAAAACCAACACCTACTGAATATGATCAAAAAACTACAAAACCAACACCTACTGAATATGATCAGAAAACTACAAAACCAACACCTACTGAATATGATCAAAAAACTACAAAACCAACACCTACTGAATATGATCAGAAAACTACAAAACCAACACCTACTGAATATGATCAGAAAACTACAGAGTCTACGCCTACTGGTAATGATCAAAAAACTACAAAACCAACACCTACTGAATATGATCAGAAAACTACAAAACCAACACCTACTGAATATGATCAAAAAACTACAAAACCAACACCTACTGAATATGATCAGAAAACTACAAAACCAACACCTACTGAATATGATCAGAAAACTACAGAGTCTACGCCTACTGGTAATGATCAAAAAACTACAAAACCAACACCTACTGAATATGATCAGAAAACTACAAAACCAACACCTACTGAATATGATCAAAAAACTACAAAACCAACACCTACTGAATATGATCAAAAAACTACAAAATCAACACCTACTGAATATGATCAGAAAACTACAGAATCTACGCCTACTGGTAATGATCAAAAAACTACAAAACCAGCACCTACTAAACCTGATCAGAAAACTACAGGACCAACACCTACTGAATCTGATCAGAAAACTACAAAACCAACACCTACTGAATATGATCAGAAAACTACAGAGTCTACGCCTACTGGTAATGATCAAAAAACTACAAAACCAACACCTACTAAACCTGATCAGAAAACTACAGGACCAACACCTACTGAATCTGATCAGAAAACTACAGAATCAACACCTACTGAATATGATCAGAAAACTACAAAATCAACACCTACTGAATATGATCAGAAAACTACAGAATCAACACCTACTGAATATGATCAGAAAACTACAAAATCAACACCTACTGAATATGATCAGAAAACTACAAAATCAACACCTACTAAACCTGATCAGAAAACTACAGGACCAACACCTACTGAATCCGATCAGAAAACTACAAGGCCAACACATGAATCCGATCACAAAACTACTGAATATGATCAGAAGACTACAGAATCAACACCTACTAAGTCCGATCAGAAGACTACAGAATCAACACCTACTAAGTCCGATCAGAAGACTACAGAATCAACACCTACTGAATCCGATCAGAAAACTACAGAATCAACACCTACTGAATCCGATCAGAAAACTACAGAATCAACACCTACTGAATCCGATCAGAAAACTACAGAATCAACACCTACTGAATCCGATCAGAAAACTACAGAATCAACACCTACTGAATCCGATCAGAAAACTACAGAATCAACACCTACTGAATCCGATCAGAAAACTACAGAATCAACACCTACTGAATCCGATCAGAAAACTACAGGACCTACACATGAATCCGATCAGAAAACTACAAAACCAACACCAACAGAATCTGACCACACTACTAAACCAGATGATTCTTCTAGTACAGTTAGTTCAACTAGCGAGAGCGCGGTGCAAGTGACGGGTCCACCACTCCCGCCCGGACAAAGGCCGGAGTCCACCACAGCGGCCACTGACGTCACGATGCCAGCAGACTGCAAAAATGGTGGCAAGTTGGCTTTAAATCAGGGCAAACATGGTAAGTTCTTCTTTTTCTTCCTGCCCTTGTCCCACGCATGTGGGGTCGGCACAATACGTTTTCTTCTTCCATCTCCCTCTATCATCCGTCATCTCAGTACCAACTCTTTTCTTACTCTCATCTTTCACACACTCCATCCATCTTTCTTTGGCCTACCTCTACTTAACATGGTAAGACAATCCAATTTTTGTAAAGTTACTGAAATCAAAACGTAACATTAGTGGCTCGAGTTTTGTGAAAGGGTAGTCAGAGACACATCCAAACATGATATTTGGCACATGCCCACATTATGTACAGTAGTTAGTATTCCGTACGTGACAGGTTGCAAGCCTATTGCCACTTATAAGAATACCTACTCACCTAAGTATAAAAACATTTCAATTTTTAGTTCTAGGGTATCCTGGCTTTCTCACGATGTTTTGCTTCACCGTTTAAGCGCACTGGCATTGTGAATATATTTTTTTCGTATGGAAAAAGTTATTGGTGCAAGACCAGGTTTGAACCCACGATTTTTGGATCGTGAGGCAGGGTGCCACTACACCACCAGTGCTCTAGAATGAAAAATCCTTAAAATTACTTTTTTTATTTTATTCGGAAAACAAACAGTATTAACTAGATAAGAATTTTTGAATTTTAAAATTAATAAAATAAATTTCAGATATTATGCAAATCTTGTCTACACTAATATTACAAAGAGGAAAGATTTATTTGTTTGTTTGTTTGCATTGAATAGGATCCGAAACTACTGGACCGATTTGAAAATATCTTTCACCAATGTGTAGAATGAACTTTCAGGATGAACATAGGCTATATTTTATGTATAGGCGACCGAGAAATTGGTTTACCACTCTAAGGCTGAATATCATTTGCACGTACAAAACATCAAGGGCTATTTTCGCTTGACAGATTAATAACTGCTACGTCAGAATCTGTCATAGTAATCCTTAGCGAATAATTATGTTACTGGGAGATGTCATCAAAAGTGGTAAACCAATTTCTTGGTCGCCTATACAATTTAACATGTTAATATGTTATAATAAAATTACTTTTTTCAGATATAATGCACGCTCTAGAAGCTAGTATGAACCTAAAGGTGTTAATACTGCCGAACGGACCCGCTGGCAAAAACTGCTTCTGCACTTGTGAATCCGACAGCGCACCCAAGCTAATACCCATCGAATCGTTGCCCATGGAGCTTACGCAGGAGTAACTCGAGATTCTCACAAGATCCCGCAACTTAATCGCTGTATAACTAGATCCCATATGACTAGACTCGCTGTATAACTAGATCCCATATGACTATACTCGCTGTATAACTAGATCCCATATGACTAGACTCGCTGTATAACTAGATCCGAGTAACTCAAGATTCTCACAAGATCCCACGCAACTAGATACCACACGACTTAATCGCTGTATAAATAGATCCCATATGACTAGACTCGCTGTATAATTAGATCCCACATGACTAGACTAGCTTAACTAGATCCCACATGAATAAACTCGCTGTATAACTAGATCCCATATGACTAGACTCGCTGTATAAATAGATCCCACATGACTAAACTCGCTGTATAACTAGATCCCATATGAAGACTCGCTGTATAACTAGATCCCACATGACTAGTCTCTACGTGATTTAGACCCCACATGACTAGACTCGCTGTATAATTAGATCCCACATGACTTAGTAGCACACAACTGGGTCCCATGCGACTATTGGTCCCATATTATACAACAAATACCCATTTTCACTACAGATCAGTTACTACAAGATTATTATTTAAGAATAAAAGTGTTTAAACATTTTCAATGTTATTTCATTTTTAGATATACCTCTTATCATGTCTTTAAGGTCATTTATGTAGGAACTTCGCAGGCAAAGCCACGGGCAGAAACTAGTCTATACTAATATTAAAAAGAGGAAAGTTTTGTATTTTTGTATTTTTTGTTTGTAACGAACTAACTCAAAAACTACTGGTCCGATTCCAAAAATTCTTTCACCGTTAGTATGCTACGTTATCCCTGAGTAACAAAGGCTATATTTTATGTAGGTACCTCGCGAGCAAAGCCGCGAACGGAATCTAGTATATAATAAAATAAAAATCAGTCAATAAGCTGCTTACAAGATTTATTAATTCATACATTTCTAAGTATTCTCATTGGCCAATAGCGCCGCGAATTTATTGGCCATCGCATGCGTCGCCGGCGCGTCGTCCGAGTCGGTGTCGCTGTCTCTGTCGCTCGCGTCGCTCGGTGTATTTCCCTCTCGCTCTGAGTCGGAAACATCCGAAATAGTTTCAGAATCGCTTGTCAACGCTTGCACCCACTTTATGTATTTGATTTCACTGGAGTTTTCAAACTTTTCTGAAAATATATAAAAATATTATTTAGTATGTTTAAGACTTAGTTTATTTAGTAGTAATTATTTGTAAAATAAATAAAAACTTGCTGAATATTATAAAATATTCATATAGCATATATCAATATTATATTGTTGCACATTTGACACAACGCCATCTAGCCCCAAACTAAGCAAAGCATGTACTATGGGAACAAAGTACTGATAGACTATTTACATTTTTTTTTGTAAATACAAACTTAGAACACCCAGACACAGAACAAACATCTGCGTTCATGTTAGTCCTGGGTGGGGATCGAACCCACAACCTGCAGCGCAGAAGGCAGAGCTACTACCGACTGAGCTGTGAGGCCGGTCAATTCTCATCGCAGAACTTAAAAAGTTTTTAGTGTGTCAAGTACACAAAAGGAGACTCTGATCTTTTCACCACACTGGTGGTACAGGCGACAGGACTGGTGGTACAGGTGACAGGTCTGGTGGTACAGGTGACAGGACTGGTGGTACAGGTGACAGGACTGGTGGTACTGGAGACAGGACTGGTGGTACAGGTGACAGGACTGGTGGTACAGGTGACAGGACTGGTGGTACAGGTGACAGGACTGGTGGTACAGGTGACAGGACTGGTGGTACAGGTGACAGGACTGGTGGTACAGGTGACAGGACTGGTGGTACAGGTGACAGGACTGGTGGTACAGGTGACAGGACTGGTGGTACAGGTGACAGGACTGGTGGTACAGGTGACAGGACTGGTGGTACAGGTGACAGGACTGGTGGTACAGGTGACAGGACTGGTGGTACAGGTGACAGGACTGGTGGTACAGGTAACAGGACTAGTGGTACAGGTGACAGGACTGGTGGTACAGGTGACAGGACTGGTGGTACAGGTGACAGGACTGGTGGTACAGGTGACAGGACTGGTGGTACAGGTGACAGGACTGGTGGTACTGGAGACAGGACTGGTGGTACAGGTGACAGGACTGGTGGTACAGGTGACAGGACTGGTGGTACAGGTGACAGGACTGGTGGTACTGGAGACAGGACTGTGGTACCTCTGTGCTCGGTGAACCCTGGTGGTCGCAGCCACAGGCAGATCTTGCCGTCGAGCGCCATCCGCAGCAGAGAGTTAGCAGCGCGGTACGAATCCAATCTAAAACAAACAAACAAACACTCACACGACTGTAATCCCCGGGCTCGGTAGATATCTCCACAGATCTCTAGTTACTATCATTGAGGACATCTAAAGAGTCAGAGGCACGTCTTCTTCTTCTTCCTGTCCTTTTACCACGCTAAGTGGGATCGGCACAACATGTTTTCTTCCTCCACTCTCCCCTATCATTCGTCATCTCAGTACTCACTCCTTTCTTACCCATGTCATCTTTCACACAGTCCATCCATCTTTTCTTCGTCCTACCTCTCCCCCTGTGTCCATCCACATTCACACCTAACACTCTCGTCACATGACATTCATCTCTCATAACATGTCCATACCACGCTAACTCATTACTCCTCATCTTTTCTGTCACCGGTGCCACTTTCAGACTTCCTCTGATATATTCATTCCTTATTTTATCCATCCTTGTCACTCCACACATCCATCTCAACATTCGCATCTCCGCCGCATGCACTCTTTTCTCGTCCGTTCCCTTGGTGGCCCAACACTCAGATCTATACAATACGACAGATCTTATGAAAAAAATAAAAATAAAATAAATAAATATGATCATGACTGTAATCCCCGGGCTCGGTAGATGTCTTCCTCAGATCTTTAGTTACTTAGATCTTTGAGGATATCTAAAGAGGGTAGTCAGAGGCACGTCCAAACATGACATTTGGTACATGCCCACATTTTGCACAGTAGTTAGTATTCCGTACGTGACAGGTTGCAAGCCTATCGCCGCTTATAAGAATACTAACCTACGACACACACCTTCGAATGTTTGGTTCTAGGGTATGCCGGTTTCCTCACGATGTTTTCCTTCACCGTTTCAGAGCACTGGCATTGCGCACATAAATTTATCGAATGGAAAAACTCATTGGTGCACGACCAGGTTTGAACCCACGACCTTCGGATCGTGAGGCAGGGGTGCTACCACTGCACCACCAGCGCTCTCTTAGATCTTATGATAATTTTGTAAATTTTCCCCTTAATTTTAACGTCTGATGTTAGTATTCCGTACGTAACAGGTTGCAAGCTCATCGCCGCTTTTAAGAATACTAACCTATGACGCACACTTTCGAATTTTTGGTTCTAGGGTATACCGGTTTTCTCATGATGTTTTCCATCACCGTTTCGAGAGTAAAGTGACATACCTGGCGGCTTTAGCGGTGAGATACCCTTGTTTCTTGGCCCAGTCATTAAAAACATCACTCACGATGTTTTCCATCACCATTTCGAGGGTAAAGTGACATACCTGGCGGCTTTAGCGGTGAGATACCCTCGTTTCTTGGCCCAGGCGTCGCAGATGTCGCGCGGAGACCACGTGTCGTCCCCCTCAGGATGCTGGAGACGTAGTAGTGAAGGCAGGTCCAGTCTCTCAGCCATGTACCTGCAAACGCCACGACTGTAATCCCCAGGCTCGGTAGATATCTCCTCAGATCTCTAGTTACTTAGATCTTTGAGGGTATATAAAGGGGGTAGATAGCACGGTCAAACGTGGTAATTGGCATGCCTTTTAACAGTATTTAGTATGTATCTTTACCTATATCAGAGCTTAAACTTACTGACTGACTGACTGACTCACTCACTGCTGTCAGTCAGTGAGTGAGTGAGTCAGTCAGTGAGTGAGTCAGTACTCACTCACTGACTGACTCACTCACTGACTGATTCATCATCGCCGATCAAAACCGCTAAAGCTAGAATGCTGAAATTTGGATAGTGGCTTCTTTTTATAACTACCCACTATGGTAAAATTTTTGGAAATTCCTCCCATAAGGTGAAAAAGGGTGAAAACTTTTTAACGAGAGGAGCGATTTTCATGAAACTTTGTGTACTATAAAATAATCTCTGAGGATATCTAGAGTCAGAGACACGTCCAAACATTATATTGGGCACATGCCCATATTTTGCTGAGGTTAGTACTCCGTACGTGACAGGTTGCAAGCACATCGCCGCTTAAGAGTACTAACCTAAGACACACACTTTCGAATTTCTGGTTCTAGGGTATGCTAGTTTCCTCACGATGTTTTCCTTGACAAGACTAAAATTAATTGGTAGATTCAGGCGTGACTTTGCGGAAATCCATTACAAATACTGAAAAGGACGGAAATATCTAGTACGGTGATTCCCAAAGTGGTCCAGGTGGACCCCCAGGGGTCCACGGGAGACTCGACGGGGGTCTACGTTGGACGTGACAAAAAATGGGGGTCTACAATCGTAAGCAGGGGTGCATGAAAATTAATTTGGTTTCGATAGAGAAGAACTAAAATGTTGGCTTGTTATTTTAAATTATATGATACCTAAATTAAACCTTCTCAATAAGACAATTTATAAATAAATTGAGAAAAAAGTGGTAATTTGGAAAAGGAATTTAATCGTCGTTGAAACTCAGCCACAACCCAAGTTTCCATAGATAGATCTAATCTTCACTTTTTTTTTCAAGATTTAGAAATTGGTAGTAGGTAGGTAATGTAGATGCAGGGGGTCCACCGGATCCAGCAAAATTTTGAAAGTGGTCTATGAAACAAAAGAGTTTGGGAACCACTGATCTAGTACTTTCCCGCTAAACTATTATCTAATGAGCTTAACAACACAAACTCAAATAGACCGACACGTGTTTCGCTTCTCCACGAAGCATCCTCAGGACTAGAATTATTTCTAACTAGCTTCCACCCACGGCTTCGCCCGCGTGCAACCTTGAAAAACAACGGAAACCGTAAATTTTTCCGGGATAAAAAGTAGCCTATGTGCTATTCCAGACTATAATCTTTATCTGTGCCAAATTTCTTCCCGATCCGTTTAGCCGTTTCAGCGTGAAAGAGTAACAAACATACATGCATACATTCTTACAAACTTTCGCGTTTATAATATTAGTAGGATAGTTTAGCGGGAAAGTACTAGATATTTCCGCCATATTCAGTTAAATAATTATGTCAAAAATTGCTATTATTCATATAATCTCACCTGACGGCCGTGTAGGGCTCCCGTAGTTGTGCTATGGGGTACGACCCCATCAGAATCTGCACCGGACGAGGCACGGTGGAGGGAAACACTAGTCCAGGACAATCGCAGAATCTAACCTGGAACCAAGAATGAAGAATCTAGAATCAATTTAACGTTTATTACATACTAGCTTCCGTTCGCGGCTTTGCTCGCAAGGTATCTACATAAAATACAGCCTATGTTACTCAGGGATAAAGTAGCATTCTAACGGTGAAAGAATTTTTGAAATCGGACCAGTAGTTTTTGAGTTTATTCGTTACAAACAAAAATACAAAACTTTCCTCATTATAATATTAGTACAGATAAAGATATATGAATAATAATAATAATTAACTACGCATATTCCAAGTTTCATCCATATCCGTTCAGCCATTTCAAAGATATTGAATAACAAACATCCAAATATTACCTGCGGTGTTGTGTATATGTATAGTTTGAAAGTGTTTCGTGTGTCCTGGGGCCTTACCACGAAGTCTTCCAGAACGATTCCGTAACGATTCCATTATAGAAACGTCACTACTTCCATACAATTCACATAGGTCATGGTACGAAATATCAATGTAATACTAATTCGGTAATGTATTATGAATTCGTGGTGAGGCCCCTGGAGTCTTGGAGACGGATAATCTCTTGCGGCCTAGCACAGCGTTCATAAGTGAAGACTTTTATTAATAAAAAATAATATAACTAATTTCATTCAATAATTACTAAATGTAAATTTGCAAAATTTGTGACGTCACAGTAGGGGGGGGGGTCTCACAAAAGTGACCAGCTGTGACAAGAACGGGGGAGGGGAAATAATCATGAAATTCGAGTGACGTAATTTAAGGATGACCCCTAAGAATTTTCATCCATATCAAATAAATATATTTATATATTTAGTGTTAAATAAATAAATAAATAAAAAAAGAATATTCGTTCAGCCGTTGCAAAGATATTGAATAACAAAAATCCAAATATTACCTGCGGTGTTGTATATATAGTTTGGAAGTGTTTCGTGTGTCCTGGAGTCTTGGAGACGGACAAGCGCTTGCGACCTAACACAGCGTTCATGAGTGAGGACTTGCCAACGTTCGGCTGGCCGCAGCACCCTATAGTTAGGACTCCGTCCTTGTACCGTGAGTGAGCGTAGTAAGATGTATCAGCTTTCTCGATTATTGTTTCGCCTGAAAACAAAAATTACAATTAAAATTCTCAGGCTCGGTAGATATCAAAAATGCAAATGTTGAGATGGATGTGTGGAGTGACAAGGATGGATAAAATAAGGAATGAGTAAATAAATAAATAAATAAATAAATAATGCTGGACAATCCACACAGCATCATCTAGCCCCAAAGTAAGCTACTCAAAGCTTGTGTTATGGGTACTAGATAACTGATATATTTAATACATGATATTGGTACATAGGTAGATATTTTTTATTATACATACATACCCAGACCAACGGAACAAATTTCTGCAGATCGTACCTACACAAATTTGTTCCAAGGCGGGAATCGAACCCGCAACCTCTTGCGTCGCAGGCGGACTCTTGCCCGCTGCGCCACAGAGGTCGTCAAGTATATCAGAGGAAGTCTGAAAGTGGCACCGGTGACAGAAAAGATGAGGAGTAATAGGTTGACGTGGTATGGACATGTTATGAGAGATGAATGTCATGTGACAAGGAGAGTGTTAGATATGAATGTTGATGGATACAGGGGTAGAGGTAGGACGAAGAAAAGATGGATGGACTGTGCGAAAGATGACATGGGTAAGAAAGGAGTGAGTACTGAGATGACGAATGATAGAGGGAGATGGAAGAAGATCACATGTTGTGCCGACCACATATAGCGTGGGATAAGGGCAGGAAGATGATGATGATGAGGCTCGGTAGATATCTCCTCAGAACTGTAGTCTATACTAATATTATAATGAGATAAGTTTAAGGAAATTAACATTATGACAATGCCATGTCAGTATATATATGAAAACTTGATGTATGTTCATAAAAACATTAATTTATTTAAAAAAAATAGTGATTTTCATAATGTTAATACCAGACATAAAAATAAACTAGCTGTTCCCACGGTTAGGCTCACTAAAGTAAGCAAATCCTTCATAGGGCAATGTGTACGCTTCTATAACAAGATCCCAAGCGACATGCTTGATCTATCGATTGCGAAATTAAAAAATGTAATTAAACAAAACCTGTCTCGTAAAGCTTATTATAGAATATCAGAGTACTTAGATGACAAAAAAGCTTGGGACGAATCAGCTCCAACTCTGCTAGGTGTCCCTAACAATGTTAACAAGGTTCATAATACAAAAAAGCGCTAGGGCCCAGCGAGTTTCTTGCCAGTTCTTCTCGTACTGGGGATAGGACTGGAATTGGCACCTAGACTCACCTAGTATGTAAGACGATTCAAAATGATCCTTGTGATATTACTGAATAAAGATTATTGACTATTGACTATTGACTATTGAGGAAAGTTTTGTATTTTTGTTTGTAACAAATAAACTCAAAAACTACTGGTCCGATTTCAAAAATTCTTTCACCATTAGAATGCTACATTATCCCTGAGTAACATAGGCTATATTTTATGTAGTTACCTCGCGAGCAAAGCCGCGAACGGAAGCTAGTTCATTAGATGTTTGGATATTTAGAGGGATTAGATAGAGGCACGTCCACTGTACGACTGTAATCCCCAGGCCCGGTAGATAATCTCTGATCTCTAGTTACTTAGATCTTTGAGGATATCTAAAGAGTCAGAGGCACGTCCGAACATTATATAGCAGAGTAGTTAGTACTCCGTACGTGACAGGTTGCAAGCTCATCACCTATGAGAATACTAACCTATGACACACCTTCGAATTTTTGGTTCTAGGGTATGCCGGTTTCCTCACGATGTTTTCCTTCACCGTTTAGAAATCTAGAGATCCCATGTCTTACTTATCGCTAGAAAGAGATATCTACCAGACAACTTTAGATACTACACATGCTACTACACCACCAGTGCTCTCTGCCGGTTTCCTCACGATGTTTTCCTTCACCGTTTAGAGATCTGAGGAGATATCTCTATTCTGATCAAGTCTTATCGCTAAAAAGAGATATCTACCAGACAACATCACATACCGATCTCAACATCATCATCTTCCCTCTCTATATTCATCTCGTCTTTGATCTTGTTTTCCCACGGCGTCAGGTCCACGGCGTCGCGAACTATTTCCCGGCACGCCGCGAGCAGTTGCGTGGCGCCCTCCACGCACATCCGCTGACGACCCTTACGGCGGCGGACTTGCAAACCTGCAAGTAGATAATAATTATATTATATACTATATACTCGTATATATTTCGTATGTGGCTTCGACCGCGTGGTACCTTGAAAAACAAAAATAATACATTTTTCCGGGATAAAAAGTAGCCTATGTGCTATTCCAGACTATAATTACATCTGTAAATAAATAAATAAATAAATAATGCTGGACAATCCACACAGCATCATCTAGCCCCAAAGTAAGCTACTCAAAGCTTGTGTTATGGGTACTAGATAACTGATATATTTAATACATTATATACATAGATAGATATTTTTTATTATACATAGAAAACACCCGGACCAACGAACAAATTTCTGCAGATCGTACAGAAATTTGTTCCGCGGCGGGAATCGAACCCGCAACCTCTTGCGTCGCAGGCAGACACTCGCCCGCTGCGCCACTGAGGTCGTCAAATTCTGTGACAAATTTCATCCAGATCCGTTCAGTCGTTTCAGCGTGAAAGAGTAACAAACATACATCCATACATTCTTACAAACTTTCGCGTTTATAATATTATAGTAGGATGGATGTATGGATGTATGATTGTTACTCTTTCACGCTGAAACGACTGAACGGATCTGAATGAAATTTGGCACAGATATAGATTATGGTCTGGAATAACACATCTCCTCACATCTCTAGTTACTTAGATCTTTGAGGATATCTAAAGAGTCAGAGGCACGTCCAAACATGACATTTGGCACATACCCTCATTTAGTTCAGTAGTTAGTATTCCGTATGTGACAGGTTGCAAGCCCATCGCAGCTTATAGAATACTAGCCTATGATATACCTTTGAATTTTTTGGTTCTATAGTATGCCGGTTTCCTCAAAATATTTTTTTTACTGAATCTAGAACTTCGAACTCATGACCTTAGAACCGTGAGGCAGGGCACCACTACACCACCCGTGTCCTACCTGCTTTATCGCTGGTAGCTCCCCGCAGGTTGTAGCCGGGGCATGACGTGAAGTAGACCACCTTCAGCCCAGGGTATGTCCTGGAGAAGTACTCCTGCCAGGACAACACCACCGGAGCTGGTACCAGGTCTATCTGAGGATGGAAGATACGATAGAATAAATATATCTTTTCTCTCGGCGCTCGGTGGAGCAACACCAGTGCGGAGCGAGTCAACGGTCCTGAGGATGCTTCGTGGAGAAGCGAAACACGTGTCGAGTTTCTATTTGAGGTGTGGTGTTGGGATTATTAATCTATACTAATATTATAAAGAGGAAAACTTTGATTGTTTGTTTGTTTGTTTGTTTGAAATGAATAGGCTCCGAAACTACTGAACCGATTTGAAAAATTCTTTCACCAATGTGTAGAATGAACTTTCAGGATGAACATAGGCTATATTTTATGTAGGTACTTCGCGGGCGACGCCGCGTGCAGAAGCTAGTATTAATAATATTTCTATAAGGCATTTTAAGAGGGTAGATTTCCTATGGTAGTCACCTACGACCTTTTATCACAATGGTATTGTATAGTCGGGTTGGAAGTAAAGTCACTTTGGTTTTAAGAGACTATAATATAAATGGTAAAATGGTAATATTAAACTTATAACAATAACTGGTAAATAATGGTTATGGTCTTAATGGTTTATGGTTAAAATGGTGTTTAAATGGTATATAATTGAGCACGCGAGTGTCTCAATTGGTAAGAGGTCGCGTACTGACGAAATCGTCAGCTTATGTAAAACTTGTGCGCGGAAACTGCATTACGATGCACAAAAGCATAATCGCTGATGTGTTCGATTTACTCCGAACAGGCATTTTGTGGGGTTCATTAATATTAATAAGCTTAATTAACAACCTCATTAGATAATAGTTTTAGCGGGAAAGTACTAGACATTTCCGTCCTTTTCAGTATTTAGAATAAATATATTTTTGAGCGCTGGTGGTGCAGTGGTAGCACCCCTGCCTCACGATCCGAAGGTCGTGGGTTCAATCCTGGTTCAAGGTCGTGCACCAATGAGTTTTTCCATTCGAAAAATTGATGTGCGCAATGCCAGTGCTCTTAAACGGTGAAGGAAAACATTGTGAGGAAACCGGCATACCCTAGAACCAAACATTCGAAGGTGTGTGTCGTTAGTTAGTATTCTTATAATGACGTGCCTCTGACTACCCTCTTTAGATATACCTAGATAATCAAAGATCTAAGTAACTAGAGGTCTGAGGAGATATCTACCGAGCCTGGGGATTACAGTCGTGTGAGTGTTTTTTTTATATATGAATAACTAGCTGTCCCGCTCGCGACTTCATTCACATAAAGTATCTAAACAGAATTTTAAACAAATCACACTAATAAAAAAATTCCATACATAACTTTGACCCTCCTTTTACCCTTTTTAGAGGGTTATTTTGGAATATCCAGAAATACGTGTCCATTCATTTTGCATTTACAGTACACAAACAAAGTTTTACACCAATCGCACCACCCGTTAAAAAGTTCCCATACAAACATTGACCCCACATTTGACCCCTTTTTAAAGATTATATTGAAAAATCCTGAAACACGTGTCCATTTATTTTTCATTTACAGTGCACAAACAAAGTTTCATGAAAATCGCTTCACGCGTTAAAAAGTTTCATACTAACGTTTTCACCCTTTTTCACCCCCTTAGAGGTGGAATTTCCAAAAATCCCGCCTTAGTGGGTGGTTTTGTTATAAAAGGAAACCACCTTCCAAATTTTAGCTTTCTAGCTTCAGCGGTTTCGGCTCGGCGATGATCAATCAGTCAGGTCAAGCTCTTATATAGATATAGATTATATTGTAGGTATTTATTTACCTTGTTTAAAACTAGTATCATATCTTTGTGATGCTCTTTGACGATGTAGTTGTAGAGGGACGGTGGAAACATCATGCCCTGAAAATAAATATCATCATCATCATTCGACGACCTCGGTGGCGCAACGGGCGAGAGTCCGCCTGCGACGCAAGAGGTTGCGGGTTCGATTCCCGCCTCGGAACAAATTTGTGTACGATCTGCAGAAATTTGTTCCGTTGGTCTGGGTGTTTTCTATGTGTAATAAAAAATATCTATCTATGTATATAATGTATTAAATATATCAGTTATCTAGTACCCATAACACAAGCTTTGAGTAGCTTACTGGGGCTAGATGATGCTGTGTGAATTGTCGAGCATTATTTATATTTATAAAAAAAAATTTGGTGGATAATTCACACAACGCCATCTAGCCCCAAAGTAAGCAAAGCTTGTGCTATGGAAGTTAATATGTATTCTATGTACACCTATGTGTTTATAAAAAAAAAGTATATACTCGTATTAATATATCAACCACTATCCATAAGCTTTGCTTATTTTGGGGCTAGATGGCGCTGTGTCAAATAATAAATAAATAAATAAATAATGCTGGACAATCCACACAGCATCATCTAGCCCCAAAGTAAGCTACTCAAAGCTTGTGTTATGGGTACTAGATAACTGATATATTTAATACATTATAGTACATAGATAGATATATTTTTATTATATAATAGAAAACACCCAGACCTTAGACAAATATCTGCAAATAATGCAAACATTTGTCCCACGGCGGGAATCGAACCCGCAACCTTCTGCGTCTCAGGCAGACCTTCGCCCGCTGCGCCACAGAGGCCGACGAAATGTTTAATTACATCATCAAGTAACTAGAAATCTGGAAGATATCTACCGAGCCCGGGGATTACAGTCGTGATCATATTTATTTATTTATTTTTATAATTTACTTACATCATTTTAATTTTTAGTTTTTAAATTTGTTATTGTGCGCCGACCTGGCTCTAAGAGCTTGTACAAATCTGCGAAGCGAACGTCGCATCGCAAAAATCTGCGATCTAGCCCTATCTTTTGTCACAAGAAATCAAATCGCGTCGCACCGATTCGCAGTTTTGTGTACAAGCCCTAAACCGGAATGGCTTGGCTGGTAGGAAATGTCCCATGCATTAAGCCCTCCTTTTGTCACACATTTCGTTGTAATTTGTGTAAAATAACGTATAAATATATATATATATTAGTAAGATAATATCTCACAGCGTATCTAACGTCGACAATAAGTAGTAATATGTCACACATCTCCATGACACGCCACAACTGACGCCAAGTCTCTAAATTCAGCTCGAAGTACGATATATCGCGCCAGTGTGGCAACGCCTGAAGGCCATCTATGTAATTCTGAAACAAATCATCATCATCATATATACTATGTTTAAAAATATAAAATATAAGAGCGCTGGTGGTGTAGTGGTAGCACCACTGCCTCAAGATCCGAAGGTCGTGGGTTCAAACCTGGTCGTGCACCAATGAGTTTATCCATTCGAAAAATTTATGTGCGCAATGCCAGTGCTCTTAAACGGTGAAGGAAATCATCGTGAGGAAACCGGCATACCCTAGAACCAAAAATTCGAATGTATGTGTCATAGGTTAGTATTCTTATAAGCGGCGATGGGCTTGCAACCTGTCACGTACGGAATACTAACTACTGTGCAAAATGTGGGCATGTACCAAATGTCATGTTTGGACTTGCCTCTGACTACCCTCTTTAGATATCCTCAAAGATCTAAGTCACTAAAGATCTGAGGAGATATCTACCGAGCCTGGGGAATACAGTCGTGATCATATTTATTTTATTTATTAGATACTATGTTTAAAAATAGTTTAAGAAAATTTTTAATTGAAAATGTATATTACAATCTTACTAAATACTTTGAAAAATAACTTTATTTTGTACTTATTAGATTAGGTTATTTATAATTATTTATTATACTATCAAATTGTACGCCCGAAATGGGTAAAACTGTTGAAACTTTCCGCTAGAACCATTAACATCTGTACTAACTTAACACAGTTTAACAATAAAATTATTCTTATTCTATTCTTATTCATAATTTTCCTGTCCTTATCCCACGTTATGTGGAGTCTTTAAATAATTGTAATTGTAAATTAATTATGTTTGATATATAATTTAATTAATGTATTAGGTATGTATTAAAATAATGGTGGTAATTCTGAAACAAACATACTGATTATATACTTCTAATAATGTAAGTATACTCGTATATCCTATTAATATTATAAACGCGAAAGTTTGTAAGAATGTATGAATGTATGTTTGTTATTCTTTCACGCTGAAACGGCTGAACGGATCTAGATGAAATCTGGCGCAGATATACCTAGATTATAGTCTGGAATAGCATATAGATATAGAATATAGTACATTTTTCCGGGATAAAAAGTAGCCTATGTGCTATTCCAGATCATAATCTATATCTGTGACAAATTTTATTCAGATTTATTCAGCCGTTTCAGCGTGAAAGAGTAACAAACATACATCCACACATTCTTACAAACTTTCGCGTTTATAATATTAGTAAGATTTTAGTAGATTCATAGATAGATGTGCCAAATACAATAGTCAATAATCTTTATTCAGTAATATCACAAGGATCATTTTGAATCGTATTACATACTAGGTGAGTCTAGGTGCCTAATGTTTGGACGTGCCTCTGACTACCCTTTTTAGATCTAGATCAAGAGCGCTGGTGGTGTAGTGGTAGCACCCCTGCCTCACGATCCGAAGGTCGTGGGTTCAAACCTGGTCGTGCACCAATGAGTTTTTCCACTCGAAAAAATTTATGTGCGCAATGCCAGTGCTCTTAAACGGTGAAGGAAAACATCGTGAGGAAACCGGCATACCCTAGAACCAAAAATTCGAAGGTATGTGTCATAGGTTAGTATTCTTATAAGCGGCGATGGGCTTGCAACCTGTCACGTACGGAATACTAACTACTGTGCAAAATGTGGGCATGTACCAAATGTCATGTTTGGACTTGCCTCTGACTACCCCCTTTAGATATCCTCAAAGATCTAAGTAACTAAAGATCTGAGGAGATATCTACCGATCCTAGGGATTACAGTCGTGATCATATGTTATATATATTATTATTATTTATAAGATCTAAGTAACTAGAGATCTGAGGAGATATTTACAAGCATTCTGTTGACAATAACTAAATAAATCTATAATCTATAGCTATCACAACATATGCTGAGTCAACGCCATTTTGTAGCTTTAAGGTAGGCTATAAGTGGGTTATTTAGTGTATAATGGTGATAGTAATTTAATTAGTTTAGTAAGTAAAAGCCCTATTACACTACACGGTTGGCAGGGCCCTGTAGCAAGGGTGGGCGTGGCCCCTTGCAAGGGAGCAAGGCTTGCCGGGTTCTCCCTGACACCCTAGTAAGGGTCCCTTGCTCCCTAACCCTTATTACACCACACTTATTCAGGGTAAGGGTCCCTGGAGAAAGTGTAGTGTAATAAGTGCTTTAGGATTTTACTTCAGCTACAAATAAAGTATATCTTTATCTTTATCTTTTACAATGAAAATGTATACCTTAAAGTATTTTTGTTCCTGTGCGTCCAATTGTGCCGGGCTCATGTTGAAATCCCAGGGGGGGCGAACGGGGAACGAGAGCTCGGGGGGGAAGTACTCTGAAGGATCTACCTCCAGCTCTCTCTCCGGTACCGGATTCAACTGTTTACTGCAACAAAGTTTTTTTTTATTTAACACCACACAAAACAAAAGGCTTTGTCGCTGAGCGACCAAACCGCCTAATTGTTACATATCCTACTATCCTACTAATATTATAAACGCGAAAGTTTGTGAGGATGTCTGGATGTTTGTTACTCTTTCACGCTAAAACGGCTGACGGATTTGAATGAAATTTGGCACAGATATAGATTATGGTCTGGAATAACACATAGGCTACATTTTATCCCGACAAAATGTACGGTTCCCGTGGGATAGCGATGTTTTTGTTTATCAAGGTACCACAAGAAAAAAAAAACAAAGAAAAAGATGACAAACTTAAACTAATCTCTACAGAATAAATAAATAAATAATGCTGGACAATCCACACAGCATCATCTAGCCCCAAAGTAAGCTACTCAAAGCTTGTGTTATGGGTACTAGATAACTGATAATATTTAATACATTATATACATAGATAGATATTTTTTATTATACATAGAAAACACCCAGACCGACGGAACAAATTTCCGCAGATCGTACACAAATTTGTTCCGCGGCGGGAATCGAACCCGCAACCTCTTGCGTCGCAGGCAATAATAAAATAAATAACACAAAGTAAGATTGTACATTTTGCGAGCCTCTTTAGACAATGGATTGGACAATATACCATTACACCTGCCGACATCATATAATTTAGCCACTCCAAAAAAAAAGTCATCCATTTGCGTTTCGCACACATTCCATTAGAACACGATGAAAAAAATCTGCAACATACCTAGTTCTTCTTCTTCTTCTTCAATTATGGCATCTGTCTCTTAGAGAACAATTTTGCCAGTGTCAAGTGTATTTATTTATAAGTATTGTCAACGTCACAGAGTCATAGTCAAGTAGTCAAGTCAATTTTAAACAAAAGATGGCTGTTTTGTTGAAAATTTTCGGGATTTCCTCCGATGGAATTTGAAGAGAACTATTCACTCTAATTCACATACTTTACACTCGCGTCAAGAACCCGGGCTTTATTGGCAAAATAACCACCAAAATTACGCAATAAAACTCAAAATAACACGAGAAAACATATAAAAACCAGAGCGACGTAGTTGTCAGGCAAATACACCGCAGAAAATCCAACATACCTAGTTATAATTTAAATAAATGACTAGCTGTCCCGCCCGCGACTTCGTTCACTTAAAGTAGGTATCTAAACTGAGTTCCAAACAAATTACACTAATAAAAAAATCCCATAAATAACTTTGACACCCAATTTTACCCATTTTAGAGGGCTATTTAAAAATATGCAGGAATACGTTTCCATTTATTTTACATTTAAAGTATCCAAACCAAAACTAAGACCAATCACACCACCCTTTAAAAAGTAATTACCCATAAAAATATTGACCCCACATTTGACCCCTTTTTGAAGGTCATATTGAAAAATCCTGAAACACTTGTTCATTCATTTTGTATTTACAGTACCTACACAAAGCTTCAGACCAATCGCACCACCCGTCAAAAAATATCCCATACAAACATTGACCCCCTTTTTAGAGTAATATTGAAAAATCCTTTAAAACGAAATTAAGTTTCAGACCAATCGCACCACCCGTTGAAAAGTTCCCATACAAACATTGACCCCCCCCATTTGACCCCCTTTTTCAAGGTTTTATTGAAAAATCCTGAAACACGTGTCCGTTCATTTTGTATTTACAGTACATAAACAAAGTTTCCGACTAATCGCACCACCCGTTAAAAAGTTCACATACAAACATTGACCCCACATTTGACCCTTTTTTGAAGGTTATTTTGAAAAATCCTGAAACACGTGTCCATTCATTTTGCATTTACAGTACACAAACAAATTTTCAGGCTAATCGCATTACCCGTTAAAAAGTTCCCATACAAAAATTGACCCCACATTTGACCCCTTTTTGATGGTTATATTGAAAAATCCTGAAACACGTGTCTATTTATTTTGCATTTACAGTGCACAAACAAAGTTTCATGAAAATCGCTCTACGCGTTAAAAAGTTTCATACTAACGTTTTCACCCTTTTTCACCCCCTTAGAGGTGGAATTTCCAAAAATCCCGTCTTAGTGGGTGGTTTTGTTATAAAAGGAAACCACCTTCCAAATTTCAGCTTTCTAGCTTCAGCGGTTTCGGCTGGGCGATGATAAATCAGTCAGTCAGTCAGTCAGTCAGTCAGGTTAAGCTCTTATATAGATATAGATAGATAGACTAGCTGTCCCGCCCGCGACTTCGTTCACTTAAAATAGGTATCTAACTAAACTGAGTTTCAATCAAATCATAAAAAAATCCCATAATAACTTTTACACCCAATTTTACCCTTTTTAGAGGTTTTTTTTTCTTTTAGGGTTATTTTGAAATATCCAGGAATACGTTTCCATTTATTTTGCATTTAAAGTATCCAAACCAAAATTAAGATCAATCGCACCACCCTTTAAAAAGTACCCATTGAAACATTATAAAATAAATAAAATAAAATAAATAATGCTGGACAATCCACACAGCATCATCTAGCCCCAAAGTAAGCTACTCAAAGCTTGTGTTATGGGTACTAGATAAATGATATATTTAATACATGATATAGGTACATAGATAGATATTTTTTATTATACATACACACCCAGACCAACGGAACAAATTTCTGCAGATCGTACACAAATTTGTTCCGAGGCGGGAATCGAACCCGCAACCTCTTGCGTCGCAGGCGGACTCTTGCCCTCTGCGCCACTAAGGTCGTCAACCATCATTGACCCAACATTTGACCCCTTTTTGAAGGTTATATTGAAGAATCCTGAAACACGTATCCATTCATTTTGTATTAACAGTACACAAAGTTTCAGACCAATCGCACCACCCGTAAAAAAAATCCCATACAAACATTGACCCCTTTTTTAGAGTTACCTATATTTAAAGTTACCTAAGTTTACCTAAGTTTAAGGCCAATCGCACCACCCGTTAACAAACATTGACCCCCCATTTGATCCCCTTTTTTAGAGATATATTGAAAAATCCTAAAACACAAAATTAAGTTTCAGACCAATCTCATCACCCATTGAAAAGTTCCCATACAAACATTGACCCCCCATTTGACCCCTTTTTTAAAAGGTTTTATTGAAAAATCCTGAAACACGAAACAAAGTTTCAGACCAATCGCACCAGGTTAAAAAAATCCCATACAAACATTGACCCCACATTTGACCCCTTTTTCAAGGTTATATTGAAATATCCTGAAACACGTGTCCATTCATTTTGTATTTACAGTACACAAACAAAGTTTCAGACCAATCGCACCACCCGTTCAAAAGTTCACATACAAACATTGACCACACATTTGACCCCTTTTTGAAGGTTATTTTGAAAAATCCTGAAACATATGTCCATTCATTTTGCATTTACAGTACACAAACAAAGTTTCAAGGCAATCGCATCACCCGTTAAAAAGTTCCCATACAAACATTGACCCCACATTTGACCCCTTTTTGAAGGTTATATTGAAAAATCCTGAAATACGTTTTCATTTATTTTGCATTTACAATACACAAACAAAGTTTCAGACCAATCGCACCACCCGTTAAAAAGTTCCCATACAAAAATTGACCCCACATTTGACCCCTTTTTGAAGGTTATTTTGAAAAATCCTGAAACACGTGTCCATTCATTTTGCATTTACAGTACACAAACAAAGTTTCAGGCCAATAGCACCACCCGTTAAAAAGTTCCCATACAAAAATTGACCCCACATTTGACCCCTTTTTGATGGTTATATTGAAAAATCCTGAAACACGTGTCCATTCATTTTGCATTTACAGTGCACACACAAAGTTTCATGAAAATCACTCCACGCGTTAAAAAGTTTCATACTAACGTTTTCACCCTTTTTCACCCCCTTAGAGGTGGAATTTCCAAAAATCCCGCCTTAGTGGGTGGTTTTGTTATAAAAGGAAGCCACCTTCCAAATTTCAGCTTTCTAGCTTCAGCGGTTTTGGCTGGGCGATGATAAATCAGTCAGTCAGTCAGTCAGTCAGTCAGTCAGTCAGTCAGTCAGTCAGGTTAAGCTCTTATATAGATATAGATAGATTGACTCAGGCGTGACTTTGCGGAAATCCATTACAAATGTCGAGTTTCTATTTGAGGTATTGTGTTTGGATTATTGATAATAGCCTCATTAGATAATTGTTTCAGCGGGAAAGTACTACACATTTCCGTCCTTTTGAGTATTATATATATTTTTTTTTTTTATTAACCTATATTGTCCCACTGATGGGCAAAGGTCTCCCCCAATTCCTTCCAATGTTCCCGGTCACCCGCCACTTCCCACCAGCCCTTCTGAAGCGCATCGAGGTCGTCCCGCCAACGTTTCTTCGGCCTGCCCCGGCTGCGTCGCCCATCAGGCACCCATTGTGTGACGACCCCTGCCCATCTGTCATCATCCATCCGACTGACGTGTCCCGCCCAACTCCACTTTAACTTGGCAGATTATAATTTAAATACTTATTTTCAGTTTTTCTATTTGAAACATTTATCTTACTCTGAACACTTAAAAAGGATTTTCAGAACCTAAACAATAGGTCTATCCTACTAATATTATAAACGCGGAAATTTGTGAGAATGTATGTCTGGATGTATGTTTGTTCCTCTTTCACGCTGAAACGGCTGAACGGATCTGGATGAAATTTGGCACAGATATAGATTATTACTTTTTATCCCGGAAAAATGTATGGTTCCCGCAGGATGAAATAAAAGGAAATATAAAAGGAAGGGTTCTTTCATTATACATTACAGCATTTCTTCTTTTTACTAACAATGGTGATATAATTCGGTTGTTTTGCAGACTAACTTAAAAAATGCTACCATAGGGACGATCTTATTTGGCCTACTATAAAGACCAAATTAGCGTAACATTTTTGAATGACAGTTTTAAAAAGATCTAAAATTGACATAATCATTCTAATTTAATTAATTTTCCACCATTTTCACGTAGCTTTAGTCAACACCAATTTACATGGCTTCTAAAATAAGCTAAAACACGTCAATCATACGTCAGTTTAGCCAAATTTAGAATTGTAATTTAAAATGTTTACGCTAATTTAGTATTTGATGTGAACAAAATAAGGTCGCGTTTAGATCAGCGTTTTTTTAGTTAGTTTTAGTTAGTCCGCGGAACAATAGAATCACCACCAATATGAGTTTTATTAGCATAATTAAATAATTAGCCTAAAAAATTCAAAATGCTGCCAAAAGTCACTATCCCACGGGGACTAAGTCACAGACTCAGCGGCTAGTCTATACTTCTATACTAATATCATCATCATCATCAGCCTATAGCAGTCCACTGCTGGACATAGGCCTCCCCTAATGAGCGCCATTGCGCCCTGTCTTCAGCTCGACGCATCCAGCCTCCACCAGCAGCCTTTCGCAGATCGTCACTCCACCTGGCCGGAGGGCGTCCGACACTACGTTTGCCGAGCCGCGGTCTCCACTCGAGAACTCGTTTACCCCAACGGTTATCGGTTCTTCGACAGATATGGCCATGACTATACTAATATACTAATATTATAAAGAGGAAAGTTTTGTATTTTTGTATTTAACGAATAAACTCAAAAACTACTGGTCCGATTTCAAAAATTCTTTCACCTGCTGAATGCTACGTTATCCCTGAGTAACATAGGCTATATTTTATATTGGTACCTCGCGAGCGAAGCCGCGAACGGAAGCTAGTGATATATAAGCTGATACTCACAGTGCCTCTTCTTTCTTAGCGCTGAGCTCTGCATCATTCTCTCGGTAGAATTTCAGGGCGAACCGATTGGAGCGGCTTTGTGCTGAGGGTTGGTAGTTCATTGACACCACATTCTCATACGCAGTGGCTGAAGTTGATGCTGAAAGTTTAAGCAACATAGGTATAGGAGCGCTGTGTTGGTCTACCATGAGTTTTCAATCTACACTCGCTAGCGACTGTAGTTAAAAAAATGTATGAAAATTTGTACAGCACCTCTAGCGGATAGTTGGGTACTAAAACGTCACGTAGTTAACTATCCTACGTCACAGTACTACAGCGACTGTAGTTTGCGCTTCATTCATTTGCTTAGAATTTGGTACCATGAGTAACAATTGTGACAGATGTCATAGTATATATTGCTACTGTAGTGACGTCAGCCAATCTAAATGTGACAACTCATGGTAGACGTACTGGTGGTGTAGTGGTAGGACCCTGCCTCACGATCCGAAGGTCGTGGGTTCAAACCTGGTCGTGCACCAATGAGTTTTTCCATTCGAAAAATGTATGTGCGCAATGCCAGTGCTCTTAAATGGTGAAGAAACTGGCATACCCTAGAACCAAAAATTCGAAGGTATGTGTCTTAGGTTACTATTCTTCTGAGCGGCGATGAGCTTGCAACCTGTCACGTGTGGAATACTAACTACTGTGCAAAATGTGGGCATGTACCAAATGCCATGTTTGGACGTGTCTCTGACTACCCCCTTTAGATATCCTCAAAGATCTAAGTAACTAAAGATCTGAGGAGTTTTGTGATCACATACTGATTATATATTTCTCATAATATATATAATACTAGCTGAGCCAACAGACATTGTCATGTCTTAAATCCTTCTCCCTAAAATAACAAATATGTTATGAGTTATATCAAAATTATTTAAATGATGACTAGTAACGCCATCTATCCTTAGGTATGTGTACTTAGGTTATAACGTCATTACATTATTTTGTGAATAAAGGTAGTCAGTCTGTTGCGAGCCATACTGTCGTTTCTCTATAGGTTATGGGCTACTTACGTTTTATCAGTTTATTCAGTGTAATAAGATAAAATAGTACAGTTATTTCGCGGAAACATGACTACGAACTATATTGCTAGTGTGCCGAAGCTAAAAGGCAGGGAGAACTATGACGAGTGGTGTTTTGCGGCCGAAAACTTGTTGGTGCTGGAAGGAATGGAAAAGTACATCAATCCAACGGCAGGTTTTGAAGTAAAACCGGCAGACGACGCAAAAACGAAGGCAAAGTTAATATTAACGATAGATCCAAGTTTGTACGTGCACATCAGGAGCACCAAGAGCTCAGCAGAATTATGGACTAAGTTAAAGGCCATGTTTGATGACTCTGGATACTCAAGAAAAATAACGTTGCTTCGTCATTTGATATCGATAAGACTTGAGAGTTGTGATTCGATGACTACCTATGTTACACAAATGACGGAAACGGCTCAAAGATTGAATGGTACGGGCTTTACAATAACCGATGAATGGCTTGGATCGTTACTATTAGCTGGTTTGTCGGAACATTATTCTCCAATGATAATGGCAATTGAACATTCGGGTATTTCGATAACTGCTGATGTCATCAAATCAAAATTACTGGACATGGAAATTAGTAGTGATTTTGAAGGTAGTGGGACAGCGTTTGCAGCAAAAAACAGATATTCTTCTAAGAATGGCAACACTAAGTCAAAGAAAAATAATAGTCCGTCAACGTCAAACCAAAAGACAGTGACACAGACAGATAATTCTAACACAAAAAAAACAATTACTTGTTACAAGTGTAAAGAAGAAGGACATTATCGAAATCAGTGCCCATTATTGAATAAAAATGCGAGTAAATGCGTTTTTAATGTGGTTTTTCTGAATGGAAAGTTTAGTAAAGACGAATGGTACGTCGACTCCGGTGCAAGTGCACATATGACGGCGAATAAAGCTCTGGTGAAAAACATGAAAGTAACATCGTGTTTACCTGAAATTGTTGTGGCCAATGAATCAAAAGTGCCAGTTGTTTGTTCCGGAGATGTAGAAATCGTATCAGATTTGGAATGTCAAATAACAGTTAAAAATGTGCTATGTGTGCCTAGTTTAACAACAAACTTATTATCGGTAAGTGAGCTGATTAAGAATGGAAATAATGTCGTATTTGAGCAAAAGCATTGCTACATTCGAGACAAAAACAATGCTTTAGTTGCGACTGCAGATTTATCGGCGGGTGTTTACAAGCTGAGATTGCAATCACAAAGCTGTTTGTTAACTGCTCAAGATGTTGGTATGTTATGGCACAGAAGACTAGCACACATAAATAGTCAAGATATGCATAAAATGAGAAATGGTGTTGTGAGTGGTTTGTCATATAATGGTAATATTGAAATAACCAAGTCACAATGTACCACTTGCTGTGAAGGAAAACAATCAAGATTACCCTTTTCTCATGTTGGTGAGCGGAGTACAGAAACACTACACAGAATTCATACTGACATCTGTGGACCGATGGAAACAAGTTCTTTGAATAATGCTCGATATTTCCTGTTGTTTATAGATGATTATAGTCGGATGACTTTCATATATTTTCTGAAGAAAAAAAGTGAAGCTTTCAACAGATTTAGAGAGTTTAAATCAGTTGTTGAAAATCAGCAAAGTAAGAAAATAAAGATATTAAGATCAGATAATGGACTTGAGTTCTGCAACAAAGTTTTTCAACGTTTCTTAATGCAGGAGGGTATAGTACATCAAAAATCTAACTACTATACACCAGAACAAAACGGCATATCTGAACGAGCAAATCGAACAATTATTGAGAAAGCGAAATGTTTATTATATGATGCAAAGTTGGATAAAAAGTTTTGGGCAGAGGCGGCCAATACAGCTGTATATATTAAGAACAGGTCTATTGCATCGGGCTTAGATAAAACTCCATATGAATTGTGGTATGGTAGAAAACCTGACTTGAGTCACCTACGTTTGTTTGGCAGCAAAGTAATGGTACATGTCCCTAAACAGAAACGGTTGAAGTGGGATAAGAAAGCCACACAACACATTTTAGTAGGATATGGTGAGGATGTAAAAGGTTATCGTGTCTATAATCCTACCAAGAACAATATATCTATCAGCAGAGATGTTATAGTGATGGAGATGGAGACAGGGGTCGAGAAGACTAGTGCAGAGTCAGCTATCTGGATTCCAGATCTAGAAACATCAGTAGAAGCATCAGCTGACAGCCTGGTAGAGGAGAGTAAAGATTCAGTGGGGGAATCATTTCAGAATACCCTAGAAACTGATGATTG
Organism: Cosmorhoe ocellata; assembly: GCA_963675405.1. Lineage (NCBI taxonomy): Eukaryota > Metazoa > Arthropoda > Insecta > Lepidoptera > Geometridae > Cosmorhoe > Cosmorhoe ocellata. Next base: position 4,893,840 of record OY776273.1, read on the forward strand.
TTTTGACAGCTCTTCAGATTCTTCAGTGTATGTGGATGGCAATGAAACATTAACTGATATTTCAACAGAACAAGTTCCGGTCCAGGCAACAACGCCCGAAGAAGTGACAGATGTAAATAAGCGTCAAAGGAAAAAGCCAGAGCGGTATGGTTATACCAACATGTGTGTTTCCAGTACTGTTCCAGATTACGAGGAGCTAACTTTCTCAGATGCCCTTGAGGGGCCTGAGAGGGAGCAGTGGAAGCGTGCAGTGGCCGACGAGTTACAGTCATTTGAGGACAGTGAAGCGTGGGAACTTGTTGACAATCCAGGTGATGTTACAATAGTGAAGTGCAGGTGGGTGCTTAATAAAAAGATTGACATTGACAATAATGTGAGATTTCGAGCTCGACTAGTGGCAAAAGGTTTCTCTCAAAAACCTGGTGTAGACTATACAGATACTTTTTCACCAGTGGTCCGACATTCTACATTAAGATTATTATTTGCTCTGAGTGTAAAGTTAGGAATGAGTATTACTCATTTAGATGTAACTACTGCTTTTTTAAATGGATTTTTGAAAGAAAATATACATATGTCATTACCTGAAGGTTTTGTAAACAAAAGTGGGGGAAAAGTATTAAAATTGAAAAAGGCTATTTACGGGTTAAAACAGTCTTCCTTAGCATGGTATGAGAGGGTTAAAGAAGTTTTAAGTAAATTGGATTTCAAAAACAGTCAATATGAACCATGTTTGTTTACAAAAATTAATGGTAAAACTAAAATAATAGTGGCATTGTATGTTGATGATTTTTTGATATTTTCAAACAGTGATAATGAAACTATTAAATTAAAAAATGTGTTAGGTTCAGAATTTAAATTAAAAGATCTTGGATCTGTACAACAATATCTAGGCATGAGAATAAATTTAGATAAAAATAAAAATGTTATTACTGTAGATCAACAAAAATATATTGAACAGTTAGTTTCTAAGTTTCAGATGTCTGATTGTAAGTCACAAAGTACTCCAATTGAGTCTAAATTGAATTTAGATAAGTCTTCTGATAAATGTGTACCTGATGTTCCCTATCAAAGATTAATAGGAAGTTTAATGTACCTGGCAGTATTAACAAGGCCAGACATTGCCTTTTCTGTTAGTTATCTGAGTCAATTCAATAACTGTTATAGTCATATACATTGGAACTATGCAAAACGTATATTGAGATACTTGCAATGTACTAAAAATTATTGTTTGAGATTTAGTAGTAATAATATTGACTTGCAAGGATTTGTGGATAGTGATTGGGCGAGTGACGCTCTAGATAGAAAATCTTATACTGGTTTCTGTTTCATGCTGTCAGGATCAGCTATATCTTGGCAAAGTAGAAAACAAACAACAGTCTCATTGTCCAGTACCGAGGCAGAGTATACCGCTTTGTCTGAAGCTTCTAGAGAGGCTGTCTATTTGAGAAATTTAATGCATGAAATTACTGGTTTGTTTTGTATAATTGATTTGTATTGTGATAACCAAAGTGCCTTGAAGTTAGCTATAAATAATCACAGTCATAATAGATCAAAACATATAGATATACGCTATCATTATATACGAGAAGTTGTTAAAAATAAATATGTTAAAGTTAATTATATTCCTAGTGAGGAAATGCCAGCTGATTTACTGACTAAAGGTCTATGTCACCTGAAGCATTACAAGTTCATGAATTTGATTGGCATTGTTCCCATGTAATATTCTATGTAGGTAATTAGTTTATTTTGATAAGTGCGGGTGTTATGAGTTATATCAAAATTATTTAAATGATGACTAGTAACGCCATCTATCCTTAGGTATGTGTACTTAGGTTATAACGTCATTACATTATTTTGTGAATAAAGGTAGTCAGTCTGTTGCGAGCCATACTGTCGTTTCTCTATAAAATATAACATAAAAACAAATTTGTGTACCTACGATCTGCAGAAATTTGTTCCGTTGGTCTGGGTGTTTTCTATGTAGGTATAATAAATTTCATGTTCGTACAAGTCTCTGTACTTGTACTACCCTCTTAAGATATCCTCAAAGATCTATGTAACTAGAGGTCAGAGCAGATAATATCCGAGCCTGGGGATTACAGCAATGATCATCTTTGTTTATTGTTCATAGGTACATCATCATCTTCCTGCCCTTTTCCCACTTATGTGGGGTCGGCACAACATGTGATCTTCTTCCATTTCCCTCTATCATTCGTCATCTCAGTACTCACTCCTTTCTTACCCATGTCATCTTTCACACAGTCCATCCATCTTTTCTTTGGTCTACCTCTACCCCTGTATCCATCCACATTCATATCTAACACTCTCCTCGTCACATGACATTCATCTCTTCTCATAACATGCCCATACCACGCTAACCTATTACTCCTCATCTTTTCTGTTACCGGTGCCACTTTCAGATTGTTCATAGGTACATCTTGAGTAAATAGGCCATTGCTTATTCTATTCTAGACAATTTGTACTGTACCATTGTGTAATTTGGCTCATATAGCAACTGCCATGCTGGTACCTACTCTAATGTAGGATCAAGCTAGGTAGTTAGGACTTTAAAATGTTTTATTTTTCTATAGGTCATATCGGGTTTTGAAAGATTGCGTAGTTACTCACTTGGCATCAAAAAGACCCGGTTTTGCTTCTTTTCTTGTAGTTGCTGTTTCTTCGCCTTGCCGCTAAATGGAGTTTTACGTCGAGCCTGCGGCATCTTCGAATACTAAAATAAATACCTAAATATCACTTGAGCACGTTGCTTTGGGTCATTTTAGTAAAAATAACTATTTCTATTCACTCTTTCACTGCAGGTTTCCTTTACTTACTTTTTACTTACAGGTCAACAGGTCTAACTATTGTACGCAGTAGATTCAAGATAAATAAAAATAAATAATTAATCGACTCCACTCCACTCCACGACTCGTTCACACCGGGAATCGAGATATTTTACCGACCGAACTAGCAAAACAAAATGACTGCACCGGGATTGAAGTTATTATTCCGAACAAAATTACTAATGTTTTACAATAAATACAATTGACACTGACAACAAAGTTTTGATAGACAAAAATGCTAACTAGTGCTTTCATTCTTCGTTTGACGCGTGTTTGACGTTTAGATCGTTCGTTTGCTTCCATCTTCCTTTTGTTTGTTTGTTTCCTATTTTTAGTTTGTATTTTGGCTACGGTTGATGCGTTGCGAAATTGTAATGCATGTTTATTAAACAGTTTGATTAAATTTGTTAACTAAATACTGGTTTAACATCGACCGATCGACCCATGTAGATCAAGCAACTTAACAAATACATTCACTATATCATCAGATCTACAATCCGTTATTCATTCCCTCAGAAAGTGCTTACGTGTGATACATTACAAAAAGCTGAACAGAGGCATGAGAAAGTGATCTATCAACAACCACAGCAGCATAAAATGAGTAAGAAACTGGCTAGAACCGGCCCGCGGGTAAGAATCACACGTCCCGCACGGATAAAAGCAGACGACGGTGACTCAAAATTTATATACACCTGCCAATATTGTCGGTTGAAATTTACGCAAAACAGCCATTTCTTCCGTCACATGACGTCGAATCATGAGGTTGACCAGAAATCCGCGACTTTCGAATGTAACGATTGCCAAATTGTGTTCAACAGAAAAAGTAACTTAGATCTCCATTGTCAGACTCATCATCAAATTAAAAGCAAGTCGAAATGTAATAGTTGCGCCATCACTTTCAAGTCCCGATACTGTCTCCGTCGGCATTTGAAGCTGAAAAAACTGATGCAGGAGAATGCATGTCTGAAATGTCAAAAAAAGTTTACGAGTAAAGATGGACTCGCAAAGCATGTTTTAAATAAGCATACTTTTAAGAACGCGACGTTTCCGTGTGATGTGTGTTTGTTGAAATTCAAGGCTAAAGAGTCTCTGCGGAGTCATCTGAACCGGGTGCATAAGAGGTTATGATGGTTAACACTTGGTTTTGCCGGTTGGAAGTGAGAAACTTGGATTTTATCTTGGAAGTGAGAAACTTGGATTTTTGTCTCGGGAAGTGAGAAACTTGGATTTTTGTCTTGGAAATGAGAAACTTGGATTTTTGTCTTGGAAGTGAGAAACTTGGATTTTTGTCATGGAAGTGAAACACTTGGATTTGTATCTTGGAAGTGATCAAATTTTAGCTCTGTTAATCTAGTGGTAGTGGGTAATTGAAAAATTGATGTTTGCTACACCAGTACACTCAAATGGTGAAGGGAAACATTGCAAGGAAACCAGTATGTCGTAGAACCCAAAAAGTTCGAAGACGTGCCCCAAAGGAAATTCTAAGACGCACTTACACTGGTCCGAAAGAAATTGTGTTAAATAAGAAGAAACAGTAGCCCTGCCCTACCTTCTGGCTTTAATCAATTGCGGTTCACCAATAGATTTTTTTATTCGAAAATGTATATGCAACTATATGCAATGTTCGTCTACCATGAGTTGTCACATTTGTAATAGTACGTTACTATGACATCTGTGGAAATTGTTACTCATGGTACTAAATTCTAAGCAAATTAATGAGTGCAAACTACAGTTGCTGTAGTACGCTGTGACGTAGTATAGTTAGCTACGTGACATTTTAGTACCCAACTATCCGCTGGAGGCGCTATACAAGTTTTCATAAATTTTTTTAACTACAGTCTCTAGTTAGTGTACATTGTGAAAAATCATGGTAGACCCTCTGTACTTTCAAACAAACATGAAAATACTGGCATGTTGTAAACCTAATTATAAATATGAAGACATGTGTCATTAGCAAAATGCCGTTGAGGCTTATATCACTGGCCTCACAGCTCAGTTGGTAGTAGCTCTGCCTTCTGCGCTGTAAGCTGTGGGTTCGATCCTCACCCAGGATATACATTTGTGTGAATGCAGATGTTTTCTCTGTGTCTGAGTGTTATGTATGTATGTATTTACAAAAAAAAGTATACATTAATCTATTATCCATCTGGTTACCATAGTACAAGCTTTGCTTAGTTTGGGGCTAGATGGCATTGTGTGAACTGTCCACCAATATTTATTTTTATTGATATTTATATCCTTTCATCATACTGGTTTAAAAGAATTTTCACTAGACGCAAGTTAAAAATCAAACTGACATCAATTTTTACTGTAAAAACATTATTTTCTACATATTTAAAAATGATTTAAGTGTTCTGTTTAGGAATTAAAATAACTCAGTAGTTATTTTTTAATATCATGGAAAAAGAGTTGTACATTATTGAATATCTTGGATTTTTTTTAAATGTAAAATTATAATAGTTTAACTAAAAAATGTATGTTTATATGTATCTTGTTATCACACTCGAATATTATTGGATCAAGTTTAATTTTATTGTCTACTAGCTTTCGCCCGCGGTTTCGCCCGCAAGGTACCTACATAAAATGTAGCCTATGTTCATGAAAGCTCTATCTAAAAATTAGCGAAAGTATTTTTCAAATCGGTCCAATTTGCAGCCTATTAAATTCAGACAAACAAATCTTTACTCTTAAATATTAGTGTAGATCTACAAATAATATTGCAAATGAAGATAAATATCCAGTATGATTCCACTAATCTACTTTCTAATCTCTGGCAGTGTAGTGGTAACACTGCTTTGTATTGAGAAAGTTGTGGGTTCAAACCTGGTGCATCAATGGGTTTTAGTTGACAAAATTGTAGAATACTAACAGCTGTGCAAAAAGTGAGCATGTGTCAAATATAATGTTTGGACATGCCTTTGACTATCCCCATTTTGATATCCTTAAAGATCTACCATGCCTGGGGATTTCAGTGGTATATTTTTTTATTTTCTTATGAGCAATATACAAAATGTGAATATGTTTTGGCTTGAACCTAGTTGGTATGGTACAATTCTCTCATTATTTTGAGTTATTTTGTCACTCATTTTACGTATTTTTTGTAGCATAATATTATGTTATGGTAATATAATTATGTTGTACACAATTTTTGTACAAATAGCTCATCGCTTTTATGAGATTTTTACACAAATAATGTACTTTTACAATTTATTTAAGTTACACTTAATTTTGTTACTTAGTTACCTTTATGTTTAGAATAATTTATTTTAGGAGAATTTACTCTATAATGCTTTAAGCTCACTGCAATTCTTTAAAAATCAACTATAAGGTTACACAAGTAATTAGACCTACTTTTATAAAAATACTGATAATCGTAGCTTACATTCGATTGAAAAGAAATTGAATCTAAATCGGTTCATCCGTTCGGAGCTACGATGCCACACATAGTTTATTGCGTTATAAGTCACACGACGTATCGGTCAGATGTGAACCGACCCTTAGATTGGAGCATCTTCTGGGTATCACTATTCTCAGAATAATATCATGTCAAATGTATTTAAAATGGCAGTTAACTCTTCGCTAACTGTTTTATTCTGGGGATAGAGCTTAAATTAGTTTGGTGGAGTCTAAACTTAATAATAAGTCAAAGAGATTGTAATAATGTTTAAGTATTTATTTAGGTAGTAAATTTACTGAAATGTTGTAATTTCCTGTTTCATTACGTAAAGCTTCCGCCCGCGGCTTCGCCCGCGATGTACCTACTTAAATATAGCCTACTAGCAACACACCCCGGCTTCACGCGGGTAGCAAGAGTATCTTTATTTTTTATATAAAATATTATAGCCTATGTTACTCAGGGATAATGTAGCATTCTAATGGAGAAAGAATTTTTGAAATCGGTAGTTTTTCAGTTAATTCGTTACATGCAAAAATAAGAAACTCTCCTCTTTATAATATTAGTAGGTACCTACCTATAGATGAACATTGCCATACCAAAAATAAGATTAATTTAGGTAATATAAAATCTATATTTGTGACAAAAAATATATAAAAACCATATGTTTAACAATTTTAATTAGTGGTCTACCTAGGTCCTGACCCGCCCTTGCCAGGTAGTATCACACATTGTTTTCAACAATCCAGGTGGAGTATTGGGACACGCGTGTGTTGACCCCAGGGTATTGAGGATCAGCGCACCGGTGACTCCAGGAGGTGATTCCAATGATAATAGAACCATCGTACACCAGAGGACCGCCATTGTCTCCTTCGCAAGCAGCCTGAAATAATTCGATCATGTTAATATAGGTACAGGGAATACTAACTAATGTGCAAAATGTGGGCATGTACGTGGGTTCAAACCTGGTCGTGCACCAATGAGTTTTTCCATTCGAAAAATGTATGTGCGCAATGCCAGCGATCTTGAACGGTGAAGGAAAACATCGTGAGGAAACCGGCATACCCTAGAACTAAAAATTCGAAGTTGTGTGTCATAGGTTAGTATTCTTATAAAGCGGCGATGGGCTTGTAACCTGTCACGTACGGAATACTAGCTACTGTGCAAAATGTGGGCATGTACCTACCAAATGTCATGTTTGGACGTGCCTCTGACTACCCTCTTTAGATATCCTCAAAGATCTAAGTAACTAAAGATCTGAGGAAATATCTACCGAGCCCGGGGATTACAGTCGTGATCATATATTTTTTTTAATTTAACTTTATTATTAATATTGAACGGGTAGGTATTTATCTCATTTTAGTCATCCCGTGATGACGACAGTGTGTAAACCATGTCTATCATGAGTTTTCACAATCTACACCCGATGGCGACTGTAGTTAAAAATGTATGAAAATTTGTACAGCGCCTCTAGCGGATAGTTGGGTACTAAAACGTCACAGTACTACAGCGACTGTAGTTTGCGCTTCATTCATTTGCTTAGAATTCGGTACCATGAGTAACAATTTAGACAGATATCATAGTAACGTACTATTACTACTGTAGTAACGTCAGCCGATCTAAATGTGACAACTCATGGTAGACGTAGGTACCTACTGAGCACACATTTTCTTTCTTCCTCTCATAGCCATTACGTTACGTAGATCTAAGACAGTGCAGGCCTACATACAATGTACAATGTAGGAATAGAAATAGATGGAACTAAAGAAGTTTTACTTCAGTCGTATGCTCTAAAGCACACTCGTTAATTACCTTGCCGCCTTCATCAAGAATTCCAGCACAGAGCATGCCGTCAGTCACATCAGGCAACTGCGCGTACCCTTGCGTTTTCAAGTGAGCGTAGCGAGCCGCGCATTCCGCTTGATTCACAAGGTTCAACTGCACGTGTCTGAGCTGGTCCGGATACGTGCCTTCGTGCTGTAAATAATTTATATCAAAGTCAGATTTACGACCTCATTTGTGCACGGGACTACGTAAGATGGTCCTATCCTAATCACAAACAAATATTTGATTATCCTACCTAGGTAGGTAGGTACTAAGTACTAAGTACTAATAGGTACTAAGTACAAAGTACTAATAGGTACTAAGTACTAAGTACTAATAGGTACTAAGTAGGTACCAAGGTCCCTACTTATACCCATGCTAAGACGTCAAAGGTTTTCTTAATTTTCTTTTTTTTCGTTATATTTCAAAAAATATCCATCCTAGAATATAAAACAATTTTGGAATGTACAATAATTAAAGGCCTTTCATTTGATACCTGCCCTACTCAATGAATTTAAACGTCTTTTTTTCGACTTTGGGACCCAAAATATTTACAACTATAGATCTACCAAGATTTATGCAAATAGGATCAACAATTCTTATGTTTTGCTCACGGCCTAGTTGGTAGTAGCTCTGCCTTCTGCTTTGTAGGTTGTGGGTTCAATCCCCACCCAAGATAAACGTTTGTGTGATAAACTCATCTGAGTTCATCACACAAACGTTTAACTACATTACAAACATCTGTTTGTTCTGTTTCTTGGTGTTATTCTATGTACTTACTTATGTATTTATAAAAAAAAGTACATGATTAGTCTCTTTTGTGTCTGGATGCGTTTACAAAAAAAAATGCATTATTACCTACCTATAATTAATCAATCAACCATCTGGTTCCCATAATACAAGATGCTTAATTTGGGGCTAGATGGCGTTGTGTGAAATGTCCACCAATATTTATTTAAACATGCAACGCCAAATCGCCCTAACTGACCCTGAGATTCGCTCGCTTCGCTCTCTCAATCAAATTAATAATAAATAATGCTGGCCAATCCACACAGCATCATCTAGCCCCAAAGTAAGCTACTCAAAGCTTGTGTTATGGGTACTAGATAACTGATATATTTATTACATTATATACATAGATAAGATATTTTTTATTATACATAGAAAACACCCAGACCAACGGAACAAATTTCTGCAGATCGTACACAAATTTGTTCCGCGGCGGGAATCAAACCAGCAACCTCTTGCGTCGCAGGCGTACGTAGGTACTCTAGCCCGCTGCGCCACTGAGGTCATCAATAAACTTACATAAAGCGCGCCCCAGCCAACAGCATACACGCCGGTACCATCAGGTAAGATATAATTGGTTCCGGGAATGCGCGCGGCTTGAATCTGCGGCGAGTAGACAGCGGGGTCAGACAAACCGACTAGCGCAATGTCGTTGGCTTGTGCTGGACTGTTGTACTGTTGGTGGATGATGATGCGATTCACGCGGTGGATGGAGCCCCCGCCCGACGCTCGCGTAGAGCCGAGCATGGCCCGCCATTGCGATGTAGAGTCACCGCTGAAATAGTAATCTACCATGAGTTTTCACAATCTACACTCGCTAGCGACTGTAGTTAAAACAATGTATGAAAACTTGTACAGCGCCTCTAGCGGATAGTTGGGTACTAAATCGTCGCGTAGTTAACTATCCTACGTCACAGCGTAGGTACTACAGCGACTGTAGTTTGCGCTTCATTCATTTGCTTAGAATTTGGTGATTTGGTTGTCACATTTAGATCGGCTGACGTTACTGCATAATAGTATCTACGTAGTAGCTATGTCATCTGTCAAAATTGTTCTTCTTCTTCAATTATGGCATCTGTCTCTTAGAGAACAATTTTGCCAGTGTCAAGTGTAGGGGAAGGTGTTCTAAAATGATCCCTGGGGGTAAAACGATCACTGGTTGATTTACCAATTTAGAGGCGTCTTCTAGTATTTTTTAAGTGAACCTCGCGTTCCCAAGGCTGAGCCATGCATTCTCAGTAAGTGTCATAGCGGCAGTGACAGTGGAAAAGTTTTAAGGACAAATTGTTTAAAATTTCTGTGCTCAATGTAACGTAAGCCATTATTTGACTTTACATAGTTTTAGTACACGTACATTTTATGTGGTAGTTGTGTTTTCCTCAGTTTCTATTGTCATTCAGCAATGGAATGAACCGTTTATTATTACGGCATTTAAAACTCATAGGTTGTATTTTGTTGTTTTGCGTAAATAAGGCATTGGGGGTAAAATGATCCCTGGGTGGTGTAGGTAAAATGATCCCGGGATCATTTTACCTACCCCCGGTTTTGGTGTGGATGGGTAAATGATCCTTCGATGTTTTCAATTAACTTTGTACAGGGTGGGGCACGAATCGTGACTTTGAATTATGATGCGTATTAAGCTAGTTATCAGCAACAATATAAAACATTTTGTAAAAGAATTTAACATTTATTTCCTTGGAATTCTTAAGTAAAATTTTGTTTTGTTGTTGATAACTAGCTCAACACGTTTATTAATTTATAGTCGTTATTTGTGACCCATCATTTGTAAAATATTAACCCGCTTATCTTCAAATGAATCGCGGATTATAAAAAGATCCGGGGATCATATTACCCCATTGGGGTAAAATGATCCCGGGATCATTTTGCCCCTATATTTTTCAAAGTGACTTTTTAGTAGACCTCCAAAAAAACCTAAGTAAATAATTTTCTATCAGCTTTATGCTGTAAAATGCGAAACAAAATTTGTAGTTTAATATTATCGGTAACATTTAAACACTTTAAGTCAAACTAAAAGCATTAAACATTCGAGTTACAGCAGTTTTCCCTGAGGGGGATCATTTTAAACCACCTTCCCCTATTTATATATAAGTATTGTCAACGTCACAGAGTCTTACTCATGGTACCAAATTCTAAGCAAATTAATGCAGCGCAAACTACAGTCGCTGTAGTTAACTACGTGACTCATGGCGCGTTTTAGTACCCAACTATCTGCTAGAGGCGCTGTACAAGTTTTCATACATTTTTTAACTCGCTAGCGAGTGTACCTACATTGTGAAAACTCATGGTAGACCTACCACGTGCGGGCGAGTGCCACACATTCACTCTCTCTCTGTCTCTTTCACAACCCCTCCATGGTAGCGAAACGTTTAACGCAACCTTGTTGGAAGTCGCATTACAAGTTTCACTTCAATTATAGTTGGCTCAACGAATCTAGGCATTCGTGAAGTTAGCCGCAAGAGCTGCGCAGTATCGTTTTTCGGGAGCAATTGGAGGTATGAGGAGGGGAGAAGGAACTGTACATGCGCAAACTCGCACCTGTGGCTAATTTCACGAATGCCTAGATCCGTTGGATGAACTGTACCTACCTGTAGCAGTGGGCTGCGGACAATATCAAGGTGGAGGTTAACACAGCCCCTCCACAAGTTGGCATCCACCAGACGTTATACAGATTGAATTGCATGTTGCCCATGAATGGATAGTCTTCTATAGTAGTTTCCTCACCGCCGACAATACGAGTCATCGTTCTTGGGACCGCTGTGATTAATAAGAATAATAATAAATAAATAAATAAATAAATAAATAAATAAATGGTGCTGGACAATCCACACAGCATCATCTAGCCCCAAAGTAAGCTACTCAAAGCTTGTGTTATAGGTACTAGATAACTGACATATTTAATACATTATATAAGTACATAGATAGATATTTTTTATTATACATAGAAAACACCCAGACCAACGGAACAAATTTCTGCAGATAGTACACAAATTTGTTCCGCGGCGGGAATCGAACCCGCAACCTCTTGCGTCGCAGGCGGACTCTCTTCCGCTGCGCCACTGACGTCGTCAAAATAAATATTATAAAAAGGAAAGATTTGGTTGTTTCTTTCTTTGATTGTTTGTTTGTTTGCATTGAATAGGCTCCGAAGCTACAGGACCGATTTTAAAAATTCTTTCACCAATGTGTAGAATGAACTTTCAGGATGAACATAGGCTATATTTTATGTAGGTACCTCGCGGGCGACGCCGCGAGCGGAAGCTAGTAATGAATAAAGAAATATTGATGGACATTTCACACAACCATCTTGCCCCAAACTAAGCAAAACTTGTACTATTGGAACCATGGTTAATAGATTAATTACATACAATTTTTGTAAATGAGCGCTGGTGGTACAGTGGTAGCGCCCCGGCCTTACGATCCGTAGTTCGTGGGTTCAAACCTGGTCGTGCACCAATGAGTTTTTCCATTCGAAAAATTTATGTGCGCAATGCCAGTGCTCTTAAACGGTGAAGGAAAACATCGTGAGGAAACCGGCATACCCTAGAACCAAAAATTCGAAGGTATGTGTCATAGGTTAATATTCTTGCAACCTGTCACGTACGGAATACTAACTACTGTGCAAAATGTGGGCATGTACCAAATGTCATGTTTGGACGTGCCTCTGACTACCCTCTTTAGATATCCTCAAAGATCTAAGTAACTTAAGATCTGAGGAAGATATTTACCGAGCCCGGGGATTACAGTCGTGATCATATGATATACAGGGTGTCCCAAAAAGTAGTGTCAAGCGAAAGTCCAGAGATAGAACACCCCTTGGGGTACCCGAATCACCCCCATGTATGTTCCGCGATTTTCTATAGTTTTCGAGTTATTAATTTTTTTCCCAATTTTTGAAAATTTACGACTTGAACAACTTAAAATATTCTTCCAAAAAAAGTAGAAAATTTTCTTGAGATTTTTTTTTTGTTACTGAATTGTTATGAGTTGTTCTTTTATGCATAAAATAATCAGCTACGTGACTTTGATGAAAACTATGAAAATGTTGGTGTAAAGTCAAATAATTACATTCGGTGAATTATGACTAAAATTATCAACTTCAAATTAAAAATCTTAACAAGTGATTTCATGGTTCCTAAATAAGTCTAAAGAATTTTCCAGACTCTCAGCTTTCATAATCATTAAAAAAAAGTAGTACTTAATAGGCTACTTTGGCTAATATCGGCCTTCAAAGACGGTGAGGTGGAAAATTCTTAAAATTAGCTACCTGATTTAAAAATAGATTTTGTCCATATTATCATTCCTAAGCTTAATTAGTTTGTTAACTAACCAAAAAGGACTGCAGGAAAGTAAGATTTCATTAATATTTGAAGGTTTTATTTATTTAGTTTAGCTTAATTTATGAAATAAAACAACAAGTAAAATTTATTAATTTTTTACAAAAAGTTTTCAAAATGTTAACCTTCTAGGTCGATACAAATCCTACATCGTCTTAAAAAGGTTTCCTTAAATCGAATGAAAGCTATTTTAAGTTCGTTAATTTTTTCTTCGGCCTGTCTCAATTTTGTTCTTAATTCGGCCATATTGCTGATTTCTTTGGCATAAACTAATTCTTTGTAGTCGTTTCTGGTTAGTTAACAAACAAATTAAGCTTAGGAATGATAAAATGGCCAAAATCTATTTTTTTATCAGGTTGCTAATTTTAAGAATTTTCTACCTCGCCGTCTTTGAAGGTCGATTTTAGCAAAAGGAGCTTATTAAGTACTACTTTTTTTTAATGATTATGAAAGCTGAGAGTTTGTAGAATTCTTTGGACTTATTTAGGAACCATGAAATCACTTTTTAAGATTTTTAATTTGAAGTTGAAAATTTTAGTCATAATTCACCGAATGTAATTATTTGACTTTACACCACCATTTTCATAGTTTTCATCAAAGTCACGTAGCTGATTATTTTATGCATAAAAGAACAACTCATAACAATTCAGTAGCAAAAAAAAAATCTCAAGAAAGTTTTCTACTTTTTTTGTAAGAATATTTTAAGTTGTTCAAGACGTAAATTTTCAAAAATTCGGAAAAAAATTAATAACTCGAAAACTATAGAAAATCGCGGAACATACATGGGGGTGATTCGGGTACCCCAAGGGGTGTTCTATCTCTGGACTTTCGCTTGACACTACTTTTTGGGACACCCTGTATATATTTTTTTTTTATAAATAAAGGTATGAACATTTTTTTACGTACTCGTACCTACGCAATACGACTCGATTCGGTGCTGTAACATAACAGCATGTTATGTATGAGGTATCAGAAGTAACGAGTAACGTGTTCGATACGATACTAGTAGTAAGGATAGTCATATAAGTCATAGTTATAGTAACGGGTGCCTACATACGGTAGGTCGACCATGAGTTGTCACATGTAGATTGGCTGACGTTACTACAGTAGTAATAGTACGTTACTATGACATCTGTCAAAATTATTACTCATGGTACCAAATTCTAAGCAAATTAATGAGCGCAAACTACAGTCGCTGTAGTACTGTGACGTGAACTTCACGAATGCCTAGATCCGTTGAGCCAACTATGCTTAGGACTTACCAATCGCGGTGCCCAGTACAGCAAACAGGATCAGATAACGCATTTTGATGAACAGTTTTTGAAACCACGCGCATACTACTGCAAGATTTCGTCAAATTGAAAGGTATTTATAATAATCACCTTTATCAATTTCATATTTTTTACTGTCTCTTTGATTACCTATCATATCGTAAACTTAAATTAGACCTGACTAGTTTAAGTATATCTTCAGAATAAATTGTAGTAATCGAAGATTAAACTGACATTTTACTTATATTTGACATTACATTATTCTAAGAATATGTAGGTATACTAGTAAGTTGGTGAAATCCACCCTTAATATTAGTATTTATTACTTAAGTTAGATATATTGGTTGGTTTAAGTAGTACCTACCTAGTACTTATTCTAAGTGTAGGTATATTAGGTAGGCTTACCTTGGTACTATATAATATCAAGAGGTATAATATAGGTATAATATGAATTATGTATATCTTTTGCCTAATAATAGATTATCTACGTATTTATACCTCCTACTGCTAATCTTAATTGGCATGTTTTCTAGGTGTATGACTTCTGTAGGCGAAAAGTACCTAATAAGAAAGTGAGTTAAGAAAGAAAGGATTTTTGGAAATTCTACCCATAAGAGGGTTGAACGTTTGTATGAAAACACGTATTCCTTGAACGTAAAATTTTAAACTTATTGTGTAGGTAAATATTCTTCAATAATATTTGGTAGACTGATAAAATATTTTTCAAATTAAGTAGGTAGGTACCCCCCGTAAATGGGGCGCAGAGGGTATTAAAGTTTGTATGCATGGCATGGTCCCTGATTTCGCAATAGGTACCTACTTATAGCATGTAGGTTTTTCGGCAGGTAACTCATCCATCATCCTGACTGTAACCATAAAATGTAGGTAGGTAGAGTTGGCTCAACGAATCTTGGCATTCGTGAAGTTAGCCGCAAGAGCTGCGCAGTATCGACCCTCGTTTTTCGGGAGCAATTGGAGGTATGAGGAGGGGGGGAAGGAACTGTACATGCGCAAACTCTCACCTGTGGCTAACTTCACGAATGCCTAGATCCGTTGGATGAAAAGGACAAGAGTAAAAAGTTTTTTTAAAGTTTGAGAACTTCTTATTGGTTTATTACATTGCCTATAGCACTTGCCCATACACTTAGGAACGGATTTTCGGAAATAAGGGGGTAAAAAGTGTAGATAAAGGTCCCCTTCGTCCACGTACGTAACTAAGATTTCATTAACTGTATAATTTTTTTTTTCCATTTCTATAACCAGAACCTCTAAGACAAGTGAGGCGATTATGGATCTTTGCTTACAGTCAATGTCAATACGTTTTCATTGTAATCAAGTGATTTGGTATGACATAAGATCGAGTGTTTATTCAATCAATTTGAGCCAGTTTTGACAATTGTTGATTGTATCAGAGTTCCGTAATCGCACTAATGGTCTCCTGGTACTTTTTTGTAATGAATATTGTGAAATTCTAAGTAATTATTGTAGGTACCTACGTGTTCTTAAAAGTATCTCTAGTAGGTACCTACCTACCTATCATAAACGGTACGTCTACTGTCCAATGGTAGATAAGCAAACTAAAAATACAAACACATCATTAAAGTTTCAAATTCATTTAATATCTCCACAACACTTCTAAAATAATTGATAGGCATCTATTAAACAAACGGGACTACAGCGGACTTAACGCCTCACAAACATTAAATTATCTAGAAAACGAATACAAATCAATTTTAATAAAAAACGCCTCTCGGTCCAGCTTACAGTAGTCACCAAAATCGTGACACATCCGCCAGATTACACATTCGTCAGATCATTTATTTATTCCCCATTCGTCAGTTTTTTTATCTCGGACGAAACGACGATTCCTCATACTCCAGTAGTGCGATTACGGAACTCTGATACAATCAACACTTGTCAAAACTGGCTCAAATTTATTGAATAAACACTCTTATGTCATACCAAATGACTTGATTACAATGAAAACGTATTGACATTGATTGTAAGCAAAGATACATAATCGCCCCACTGATTCCATTATTAATCTATACTTATAAAAGGCTTTGTCCTGAATGACTGAGGTTTCAACGCACAGCCTAAACTGATCGTAGAGACATGAAACTTGTGTGTTCAGGATGACGTAGGCATCCGATAAGAAATATTTTTTTCCGAAATTCTACCCCTAAAGGGGTGAAAATGGGGGACAAAGTTCATATTTGTTCAAAGATGTATGTACAACATTATTAGCAATGTGTTAATAATGGTATCGGACGAACGAGGAATCATCGTTTCGTCCGAGATGAAAAAAAAACTGACGAATATGGAATAAATAAATGATCTGACGAATGTGAAATCTGGCGGATGTGTCCTAAATCAAATTGTGGACTATATAATGTGCTTATTCTAAAAGAAAGCTTAACAAATTAATCTTAATTAGTTATTTGAGGTAATTCTGTTTTCCCGAATTATCAAAAAAACTTTTATACCCTTGACATCCCACGATTGTACCCGTAGGGGTTTTATTAAGAATTGCTAAATTGCTATGCTCCACGGCACCCTCGATCTGTAGTGATCTATTTACCTTCGTCACTACAGGACGGAGTGCCGTGGGGTATAGATTGCCAATGACACAACCGGGGGTACAATTGGGGGTGTCAAGGGGTATAAAAAATACGAACGATCAAATTTTGTTCACTCCTAAGACTATAGTGTAACATTTTTAAATAGCTTAAAGCTAAAATTGTTATTTCGTTGTTGAATAGATTTTGTGTAATTTTTCCGCAGTTTTATTCAGTAGGTATTCATTTTTATGGCTACTTAAATGAACTAAACCACGTCGATCTCACGTCAATTTAGTTAAAATAACTGTCATTTAAACTGTTTCCGCATGTTTAGACTTTGGGGTGAACAAAATAGTTCGTATTTTAGAAAATTTTAGCTAGTCCGAGAACCAACAGAATTGCCACCATTTTCTCACTAAAGCTGTCACCTAGGTATATCACCGGACCCAAAGGGCGTTTTAAACAGTAGCAAAAAAAACATCTTTTAAAACTAATTCATGAAATTTATCAACAAAATTGATTCTAAGTATTCAACAAGAAACAACTGTCTATAAAAATATATAAATCTTTTCAAATTAATTTAAATTATATTAAAACGCCGACCCGGTGTTGCCATTAGCAGCGAGAGCCGGCCATTTAGAAAAATCTATTTCAAAAATAAATTCCATGCACCGCGGCATTGCTCGGAGCGTCCCAAATAAATCTCCCAAAAAGTGAGGAATTTTCAAATCACCAGACAAAACGACGGTGCAAGAATTTTTTTTTTTCCAAACTAAAATATTGTCTAGCAACGTTACAAGTAATTTAGGTACTATTTAATTATACAATATATTCAACTAGGTAGGTAATGAATGCGCTACAGTTCGCTATTTTAAAAATTATTTATAATTTCACTAGTTTCTAGCGCGATCGGCGCGGTGCGCGCGCGCGAAACATTCCCTAACTCCGGCCCGCCACCGAATCGAATGGTAAAAAATGACTATTTTTTTTGCGGTATTTTCATTTTTTTTATTACTAGTAAAAGTTCCAACGATTCACTATGTACATGCAAGTGGAAGGTGCAAAAAAAACCTAATTGATACGACGAGGGGGAAACATCGACTTGGAATTTTATAATAAAACGTTTCAATACACATTAGCTACAATATTTCAAAAAGTACATGTCAAAAAATGTATTTCAAAGATGGATCACACACCGCCACACCCCCCGCCCGTGATGAAACCACGCAGTGATATGCCAAACGACAAAATTACAATCTAAAAAATGAAAAATATTCCTCGCTTCGCATCACCTATCAACAGTAAACAGACAACAAGAGCGCGCCTACAGACGCGCGAAACAGAGCCTACAAACTAACAAACTAAACGATACAAACGTGCCTCGCAGCACACCTCCCAAACTAACTCAAACACTATTCTTCAAACAGCTACAACTCCAAACATTCAAAACCTAATTACTGCGAGACAGAAAAAAGCTTAACAAGAATAACTGACAAAAGGCAAAGACGGGAAAGTTACAACCTCCCGAAATTGAACTAAAATTAAATAGTAAACTTGGTAAAACTCCTCCAATTCTTCGTAACTTGACAGCCATCGGGACAATCCTTGTAGAGTATGAACGTAGCCACTGGGGGGTTACTCTACGAAGGCCGATGGCGACCTAGCTTCCACGTAAGCTCAAGGCAAGGTACTAGTGGACACAAAGCAGAACCACAGCTCGCAGACAAACCACATATCCCAAACACACCTCGGTTTTATAAAAATCTAACACCAATTGAAAACGTTGGCGTTGGCTCGAAACAGACCTTCAAGATTTAATGGCTTTTGAGCCGAATTTAATAATACTGTAGCAGTTTCACTTATGTACTTTTGGTAGTTTAATATTTGAAGCGGGCAACACTTGAAGATCCGTTTGTTAGTAGATATTTTGAACATTGAATATCGGCCAAGCGTTCACAGCTACAAGTTGCGCTCAAAGTAAAAAATCACGTTCCGAATTACACAAATCTTAGTCGTTTTTTATAAAAATACAAAAATACAAAATGGGACAGTGCGACCACACAACATACTAGCTCACTCACGCGTCCCGCCCTGCTCATCAATCTCAACTAGGAGGGTAGGGGGCTATTACTTTTACTAATCAAAAAAATAATTGAGCAATTTCATACAAAAGAACCACCAAATCAAAATCATGCGCACCATTCTAAAGAAAATAGACAACAAACCGCATAATACAATAGATTTTTAAAAAACCATCGGGTACATTTGAAAAATTATGTGTTGCCACTAAATTGAAAAACCTACCAAAGAAAATGCACTCAAAATAAGAGATTAAATTATTGACATTTCAAAAATAAACAGACGACGTCTTAAAATTGATAGTCCAGTGTGCCGAAAGGTGAGAAATTATCGTTCAAGGCGTACGTGAGATTATAACTTTTCTATTCGATTATCAAACTTTAAATTTATTATAGAGAAAACCACGATTGTAGTATCTTGCTATCATGCCGAAACTATTCTAACAGCTATTAACAAACGCACGTGTGCTTATTAAACGCGTTGTAGAAATTTCCATCAAACCTCACATAGGCTACATAAATCTAAATACTAAGAAAATATCGTACCTACTAATTTTAAAATATTTGTCTACAGTTGCATAATACTTGAACATTATTTGTGTAGTTCGAGAAAAGTCCCACAACGTGTTTATTCAGCAAAGATTTGTCTACATAAAATTGTACCTACTTAAAATTTAGATATTTTTTTAATAAACTGGGATATTTAAACCCTTTATTTCGAATAGAAAACCTAATAAAAACGACCATAGGAAAACCCAGTAGTAATATTATCAAGACCAGTTGTCTTAAGACAAGCTCTTACAAACTATTATGAAGAAACGTCAAGTTTCAAGATTGATGCAATTTTTATAGGTCACCGTACGAAATATCAAAGTAATATTAATTGCCCGAAAAGCTTATGGTAAGGCCTCTGTGCTGTTACCGACTTCTATTCAAAGGTTTTTTCGCTACGGCCAAACATTCTTTCCACTCAAAGTATCCAATCGATCAAACCAATTCCGCTGACCAATCATTTCAAATAAGGTCGTCCTATAAAAATTAACTTTCGACGCTTTCGACATCAACTATTACTAGTAATTGTGTGTCAAAAGTGATCATTTGTATGATTCCATTGTAATTTTTCGACTGTTTTTTTAAGGGCCCAGAAAACAGAATGACTTATCGCGTGTTTAGTCAAAGATGATTTTTATGTCAAAATCATGTCGAAGATTACAGGATGTATTATTTTCGTCGTGACAGAGAATAAATTCTTGTCAAGTTCAACTGGGCCCCTAACGACCATCTGACTGCTACTTAATCAATAATGTCAAAAATTTCCCTATGGAACCATTGCAAATCTACGATAATCACTTTTGACTACTTTTGACACATTAAAAATCTTTTGACATTGGAATGACGTTTACATATTTCTTTAAATTGTTCGACCATTGAAAAATTGTTGTTACTCAAATATTCGAAGCTAAAAGCCAATTATTTTTATGAACTTTTTAATTGCAATTTTGAAACGATTGGTCAATCTTTCGACTCAACGAGGACCTTTCAAGGGAGGGGTTACACCATAGTCATACGCCACGACAAGGCACTAACAAGCCGTTACACCACCGTATTAAATTTTCAAAAAAGATATCGAGACAACACGAAAAAACAGCATCGAAACAATCAAAAAAATTATATCAAAAAATCGCGCAAGTCTTTTTACTACAGTCTATTTAAGTCCGTGGTCTTTCGGGATACGAAGTCTTAGGGCCCAATCTAACTAGGGGATTTAGTGAGTCACTATATTCAAGATAACTTGACATAATTTTATGTCAAAAATAAAAAATCGCAAAACTACGTCATAATTTTTCGACATAGTTTTTTTCGACTTCATTTTTTAACAGATTCACCTTTTTTGCTAAAGTTGGAAGTGACTAGTAGTTACATCTCCCCTTTTAGAATTGACCCCAACTGACAAGCGTTGAAAAATGTCACTCATTTTTTTCTAATCTTAAAAAAAATCGATTCGCTTATCGTTTTTCGTTTCAATCACGCCACCATTGGTCCGAACGCAGTCAACAAATAAAAAAATAAAGATACATTTTATAAATAACTGAAAATAAATGTAAAAAAGACATGCTTCATAGTTTCCCTGAAATTAGTAAAACTACGTGTAGCACAAGCCACCCGTGAATCTCCCATTGCCTTTAAACTAATTAAATATTTTTAAATACTAGAAAACGTACTAAACTACTAGCTATTGCACTATCCCGGCGTTTCCAAAAATATTCTCATATACTAATAATAATTTCAATTAATAATAGGGAAAATAACTAGCCAGTTGTTGGTAACTTTACTGTCAAACATTTTGTACTAAAACCCAACCGCCTCCCGAAACATTCAGAAGTCAAACTGCGAGTCGCAATTATAAAAAAATTAGAAATCAAACTGCGAGTCGCAATAATAAAGAAAATCTCCTCGAATCAACTTGCCTTGAAATATCAAAGCTAGAACTAGCAACTGGTATCAAGTGGAGAATAATCTATGGTATTAGGTAATAATGTATGAAATTCATTCTATCTACACAGGTACAGTATTTTTTTTTAAGAAATTAGACATTCCACTTTATGTCTTATTAGTATAATGGTGGCTATTCTGTTACCGTCGAACTAGCTAAAAATGTCAATAAAGATCTTATTTTGTTCACCCCAAAGACTTGCGTAAAAAAATCAATTACCTCTAAAATAAGCTAAAATTTACACATTGCTTTTTATTTCCTTATTGCATTAATTTTTCGGCACCATTTTGCATGTATACCTACTAAAATAAGCTAAAATACATCGATCTCACGTAAATTTAGTTATGTTAAGAACTGTAATTTGAAATGTTTACGCTAGCTTAGACTGAACAAAATAAGAATTAATTTAGAAAAATTTAGTTAGTCCACGATACTACAGAACAGCCGCCAAACAGCGCCTTCCACACGCGAGTGTCGTGGGTACTAGCGTCGCTTTAACCTACTTATCGACAAAACAAACGGATAATTAGCTAAGTATTTTGGGTAAATATTTGCTTAAATCGACACTAGCGCTAAACTTCTCCCAAAAACTACCAATTTTTGCACACTAGCAACACTGTCCTGAGAGAAAACCGCGGCCGAAATTTTAATTTTCTCCCAAAAATAGATTGCAACGGCAACACTATTTCGGGAGAATTAATTAAAAACTATCATCATTGTACTTGGAATCTAATGTTCGCTTAACCATTAACATTGGATTTAAATTTTACTAATTCAATTCGACTTAATTTGCCAAATTTCGACATAATATTATTCGTCTTCGTCCGTTGTAATGTCAAAAGTTTAAATGTAGAAAAATTCCGCTAATTTGTAATTCTCGTCCAACCGAGACACTACCCGGTCTAAGATACTTTTACGAAAGAGGGTAGTGGAAAAATCTTAAAAATAATATTAAATACTCTATGAAAATCTGCAATAACTAGGTACACCGTGGATTGGACAAGGTAATTGCAATACAACATTATAATACTCCGACGTGTGAATTGCTAAAGTTGAAATACCCTCAAAATATTTATAATTTGCGAGAATTGAACTAAGTGTAGTATTTTGAGGTGTATTTCAACTTTTCTGTGACTGCTGCGGCGTGGGAGGGTATCTTTTCACAGCTGGTAACACCGAGTAGTTAGACCATTCCGAGTGGGGTAACGGGGAGTTTCCTTTTTTGTTGGCTTTGTTACTTTTTCAAACCTCTTCAGAGCCTTCGTAAATAATATATTTCGTTTCTTTCCATTTCATTCATCATTTCTTCTGGCTATTTGTCATTACACCGTTCTCGGTCAACCATTACATATTTTCTCCATTCCCCCAAACACTTCCCTTTAAACACTCCACTACCCCTTCTAACCACTACCCAGCTTCTTCACTACTCATCTCACTACCCGCTCAGTGTCAATTCCACTAGCCAAACTTTCAAAAACAAAAAATAAACGTCACAGAAAAAAATATGACACTTGTCATTAACCTTATTAAGTCAAATATCGAAAGTGTCAATGATTTATCTGCGGTGATAAAATAATATTTTTGAGACATTAGTTAGTGTAAATTGCACATCATTTCGCTACACGTCTCACTACAACCTTCCCATTACCATCTACCACCCATCCCTACTACCCATCTCTTCCACTACCCATCTCTTCCACTACCCATCTCTTCCACTACCCAACTCCCCCGCTAACATCTCCCCACTACCCCGGGAACCCCACTCAGAAGACCTCTACCCGTCATCAGCGTGCGTAAGGGCCCTAGCACCAGCGGAAGGGCACGGCGCGCGGCCGGTCGGCCCCTTCCTTGACGAGTGGCTTATGGAACTCACGCCCCGGCCGCGAGTGGATGGTTGCCCAGCAATGCTCGCAGTAGTACTGCAATAAAACATTTAATGCTTATTAAAAAATTCGATTGTTCTTATAATCTAAATATATATAACTCAATGGTGACTGACTGACTGACTGACTGACTGACTGACATAGTGATCTATCAACGCACCGCCCAAACCACTGGACGGATCGGGCTGAAATTTGGCATGCAGGTAGATGTTATGACGTAGGCATCCGCTAAGAAAGGATTTTGATTAATTCTACCCCCAAGGGGATAAAATAGGGGATGAAAGTTTGTATGAAAAGTCGCAATAATCGACATTCACGCGGGCGAAGCTGCAAGCATCAGCTCGTTAAAAAATATAGTTAATTATTTTTCTTTTTTATTTATTTATTTATATACATTATTATGATATCAAAATTTTAGTGACACAGAAAGATGCAGTTTGATTTGGACTTGTGAAAGTGCAATAAAGTCGATTTGGAAAAAAGTGTTAGTTACTTAGTTTTCTAACTACAGCGACGATATTTTATTGTAATCAGATTTTAAAAATGTATGACAAAAGGAGGGCTAGGAAGCAGTTTCGTATTTTATGTGCATTTTATTATCGTGTCTTATTGTGGTAATTATTATAATACATACGAAGTCGTGGGTATTAGCTAGCAAATAATGAAATTACCTAGTTGGTTACATACCTGCAGACAAGTGACGTTTGCGCAGAAGAACGGCGCGAACTTGGAGCCGCAACGTGCGCCAGCGCACTCGTCACACATCTGATCGTCCAGCACGTACGGCTTCACCTGGAATAGAGCAACTTCACGTCAGACACACTAGTATAAGATTGAGTTTTGTAATTTGGGAAAAAGACATCCAAGGCGCTACATAGAGGCAAGCTAGATTAACTTTTTCAATAATCCTACACTGTCAAATCTAAAAAAGATTTTAAAATTTCAAACCACTATTTAATCCACATAAACTTACCAGCCAGCTCTACTAGTGTCCCCACTACCCAGTAGTCCCAATAACAGTAACACCACTACCCAGTTCCAGTTGACCCACCTCCCAGTCACAGTTGACTCACTACCCAGTTCCAGTTAACCCACTACAGTCACAGTTGACTCACTACACAGTCACAGTTGACCCACTATCCAGTCGCCCAGAAAAACATCACTACCCAGTTCCAGTTGTCCCACTACCCATTCTTAATTGACCCATAGTCCAGTAATAAATAAATAAATAAATAAACAACCCCACTACCCAGTTCCAGTTGACGCACTACCCAGTTTCAGTGACAACACAACTACCCAGACCCTGTTGACCAACTACCCAGTAACAGTCAACCCACTACCCCAGTCGACACACTACCCTGTCCACCCACTACCCTAAGAACTATATCACGTCGCGGGGGTAGTAGGTACAAACCTCAACGCGTTTGTCGATGTCGCCGTGCTGCAACTGCACGAACCGCGCTGAGATTGCAGAGATGTACGACTGCTGGTTGGAGAACGCCACGCGGCCCGCACCCTGTCATACACAGAATAATTTTAAGGTTTTTACCCAGAAGGAGAATTGTGTTTGGGCTGTAAGTATGTAAGGCTGTAAGCAGTGATCGGATAATTCATGAAAGCATTCTTTGAGCTAAAAATCGCCCCGCAAAAATAGAGCTCTGGTAGGCGGGGCTTGTCAATTATGCCAAAGAATTATATCAAAAATTTACACAAGTTTTTACACGTACCTACACGGCAATTTCAACCCAAACTTCGAAAGAATAAAGTCGACTTTATTAAATAATTGTATTTGTGATTATGTAATAAATAAACCAAATACGAATATTATATCTGTCATACAACACACATTGTTAAATCAAGTTTTTCAAATTTCATTGGCTGTTGCCCGTTTATTTCTATGAAAACATTGGCATGTTCGTAATTGGCTTTACAATAAACGAACAATATTACCAAACCGTGCTATGGAATGTGTACCAATTACGGACATGCACGGCATTTTCATAAAAATCGATACAAACAGTCAAATAAAGAGATGATCAGCTGATAGATATAAAATATATTGAAAAAAATAATATCACGACTAAGCTGTAATCTATATTTTAGTCTTCTTATCCTCCACATGATCACGACTGTGATCCCCGGGCTCGGTAGATATCTCCTCAGACCTCTAGTTACTTAGATCTTTGAGGATATCTAAAAGGGGTAGTCAGAGGCACGTCCAAACATGATATTTGGCACATGACCACGTTTTGCAGTGATTAGTATCCTGTACGTGACAGGTTGCAAGCCCATCGCCAGTTATATGTATCTAACACGTGTGGTGAAAAGATTAATGTGTGCTCAAAGGCTCCTTTTGTGCACTTGACAAATGCCTTCAACTTTTACTATCTATAACATTCTGTATCGGTCTTATGGGTACTGGACAAAGTGGTACTAAAGGTACCAACAGACGTGCACAGTACTAGCACGAAAGCATGCTTTTATTGAGTAAGTGCTCACCAGTAGTATGTATAACATTATTTTTTTTCTCAATTTGCTCAATAAAAGCATGCTTTCGTGCTAGTATTGAGCACGTCTGTCAGAATCTTTAGAAATAAATAAAATAAATAATGCTGGACAACACAGCATCATCTAGCCCCAAATTAAGCTACTCAAAGCTTGTGTTATGGGTACAGATAACTGATATATCGAATACATTTTAATACATATATAGATATATTTTTTCTTTATTATACATAGAAAACACCCAGACCAACGGAACAAATTTCTGCGGATCGTGCACAGCTTGTTCCGAGGTGGGAATCGAACCCGCAACTTCTTGCGTCGCAGGCGGATTCTCGCTCGCTGCGCCACAGAGGTCGACTACAATATTATTAGCAATGTTTTTTCTCAATTTGCTCAATAAAAGCATGCTTTCGTGCTAGTACTGAGCAGTCTGTCAGTACCTTTATGAAGAAACAGGCTCTCTTACCTTAGGGTACTTGAGTTCGGGGTCTGTGTCAATCCCGGCGTAGCACACGCCGCCGTACAGCCGGTCCATTATCATCGCGAGCTCCACTTGAAACAGAGATCACCAATTCAGATGAAGATGCCAATACCACGGAGCGACCCTGGGGCCGGCCGCGCTTTGTGCACCAATGTACGCTAGGGCTACCAATAATGGACGTGGGTTTGTGTTTGCACGAATAGACTACGGTAGAGTCACCAATAATGGACGTGGGTACGTGTTTTCACGAATAGATTACGGTAGAGTCACCAATAATGGACATTGGTTCGTGTTTGCACGAATAGATTACGGTAGAGTCACCAATAATGGACGTGGGTACGTGTTTTCACGAATAGATTACGGTAGAGTCACCAATAATGGACATTGGTTCGTGTTTGCACGAATAGATTACGGTAGAGTCACCAATAATGGACATTGGTTCGTGTTTGCACGAATAGACTACGGTAGAGTCACCAATAATGGACGTGGGTACGTGTTTTCACGAATAGATTACGGTAGAGTCACCAATAATGGATTTGGGTATATAAGTGGTAATTTTCACGAATTGAGTAACGGTAGGGCTCCCAATAATGGACGTGGGTAAGTGTTTGCACGAATATAGCACGACAGTTACCAATAATGGTTTTTTGGGTATATATGTGGTTGTTTTGCACGAACAAACTGCGCCAATATAATGGACTTGGGTCCGTGTTTGCACGAATAGACTACGGTAGAGTCACCAGAAATAGACGTGGGTACCTATGTGTTTGCACGAATATAGCACGACAAAGTCACCAATAATGGATATTTGGGTATATAAGTGGTTGTTTTGCACGAATAGACTGCGCCAATAATGGACGTGGGTTCGTGTTTGCAAAGAAATATAATGTTGTCGATTTTGTAAATAAATATAAATACTAGTTCAATCTTTCAACATTTCTTGGTATTATTGACAGAATTTTAAATAGATTTTTTTAAATCAAAACCTGTTACTGTTATGAGATGGTTTAACATTGCTGCAATACCTAGAATATTGAGATTTTTATACTATTTGAATCCATTTTAGATCACTTCATTGTCCCTCGACTATATTTCTATCTATCTGTAAGTATGTCTGTCTTTCTGTCTGTCTGCCTGTCTGTGTGTCTTTCTGTATGTCTGTCTGTTTGTCTTTCTATGTGTCTGTCTTTTTGTCTTTCTCTCTTTCTGTCTGTCTGTCTGCCTGTCCGTCTGTCTTTATGTCTTTTCTGTATGTCTGTCTATCTGTCAGTTTAACTGTCTTTCTATCTGTATATCTGTCTATCTTGTAGGTACTTAACTATCTGTATGTCTGTCTATAATAATCCAATAAATCAAAGCCTATAGAGCACTTCCAGTTGATCTAGCCAGAACCACTAGAAAGAACAAAAAAACCAAGTTAAGAAAAAACCAATAAAGTTAAAAAAGTTTTATATCAGGTTGTTGTTTTTAGGCTATATCAGTTTTATATAAATGAATCTGAAAATTGTCGTTTGGTAGTTTTAATTTTTATTTTTTTGTGGAACACGCAGTGCACAAGCCAGACTCGCACTTGTCCTATTTTTGGCAACTAATTTTACTGACGTTCCCGAAATTTAAGATTAGGTTGAACCATCTCACGTAACAAGAGAACAGGAGTCTGGTCAAAAAGTGTCACGTCAAATTACGACCGCTTTTATTATGACCAAATAGAAAAAGCTTTCAAAAAACCAATGAGGTAATAACACCCAACTTACCGCTAGCAAAGCAGATGAAATTTTCTCGTAAACTGCCTAGCCGTTTTCAAATTTGCAGTCCAAATCAAGTTAAAACTCACTTACCGATTAGTAGACCTAGCAAACCAATTTTGTTATCTCGATCAAAGCTCGGATAGCCTGAAAACCGATCTGGATCGAACAGAAACTCATCCAGGTCTGTTGAAGTCAAAAAGACTCTTGAAGACATAAGGAGTTCCACTAGCATTCTTGATATCTTCAGATATAAACAATGCTGTGTGGAAAAGCCCTTAGATTTTGGACCATAAGGTCATAAATTGAAGTCAGGAGCTGAAGTCAGGAACGGCCATAATACAACTTACTTCAGTTCATCGGAGAATCGTCTTACCCGGCGTCTTAGGTGAGCGACGGGATATATAGCGACGCGACGCGATGCCATGCGATATAATGCAAGTTTACATTCGCGTTTCGACACAGACTAGTTAGTACGACAACGTAGGCCATATAAACTAACCCGTTGTCCTAGGTGAACGAGACGATTCGACGCGATGCGAAAATATCAAGTAATCGTACCTATGTTGTGCTAATTAGTCTGCGATGAGACACGAGTACAAACTTGAATTTTATCGCATAGAGTCGCTACAATTACAATATTGTTTGAAATTGTTTTTTATTTAAGAGTTAATTGAAATGTCCAGCCTCATCATGGCATTGTTGACATATTTTCCACCTCGCACCTTTTGGTACAACC
Source organism: Cosmorhoe ocellata (assembly GCA_963675405.1). Lineage (NCBI taxonomy): Eukaryota > Metazoa > Arthropoda > Insecta > Lepidoptera > Geometridae > Cosmorhoe > Cosmorhoe ocellata. The sequence continues at coordinate 4,922,802 of OY776273.1, forward strand.
CAGCGCAACCTATTTTGAGTTTTTCTGAAGATTTTTCTATCCTTGAGCTCATACTGCGCTCATTTTTAGAATAGATCTTCACACATCGTCAAAATAGATGTTTATCTTTCGCTTATTTCTACATCAACATTATCGCGTCGCTCACCTAGAACGGGCAATTGATATCATCGCATCGCGTCGCCGCGTTTGTCGTTCACCTAAGACAAGGGGCTACAAACCTCAACTCTTCGACTTTCCTGTCCTAGTGGATGCTCTAGGTAGACTCACCAGCTTTCAAAGTACGTGGAACTCCTCCAACAAAGACAGTCCTTCTTGGCTTTAGTCCCCGAAAAGCTGGAGAACGAAGGCACTCTATAGCAAAAGTCTACTGCGGATGTCTGATGGTAGGCTCGGAGGTCGCTTACCGGCTTTCAGGGGGCGCGGGACTCCGCCGACGAAGACTGTCTTCCGAGGGTCCAGAGGCATGGAGGCGTCGAGGACGAAGTCCGCGTCTGCGAGGCGCCAGGGTCTGATCTGGACTGGCTTGTCGCGGATGGTGGGGGAGGATACGCAGAGATATAGCTTGTCGTCGTCCGTGATGCAAGCTTCCATCAGCGCGGCCACCGAGCTCTCGTCCTGGAATGGGATGTGATTATTCTACCATGTGATGCGGTGCACACATATAATATTGTTAGATACTCTCCTACCAATGGAAGAGAAGAAAAAATAATAATTTCGCTTGTCTTGACACTTTAATCGTCCTATATTTTACTTCTGTCAGCTTGTCTTCTTTTGTCTCGACACTTTTGGCATCACTAATGTAACTTTATCTTCTTCTGTCTACACACTTTTGACGTCATTAATGTCACTTTGTCTTCTTTTGTCATGACACTTTTGGCGTCACAAATGTAATTGTCTTTTTTACACTTTTGGCGTCACTAATGTTACTTTGTCCGTTTGTCTTCTATTGTCTTGACACTTTTGGCGTCACTTATGTTATTTTCTCTTCTCTTCCCTAAAAATATGTCTACAGTGCTCACGCTAGGGGATCTGGTGGGGTCAGGGAAGGGTATACACTCACTTGGAACAGTAAGAAGGCGTAGCCCTTGGGTGGGAAGTAGCTTTTGCTCTCGGCCTTGTGCGGCCAGTCCACTACCAGCGGGCCGAAGCGACGGAATGAAGAAGTAATTTCATCTGGAAAACAGAAACAGATGGATTATTATTAAACTAGCCTGACTCTCGCGTAACTATGTCTGCGCGTTTTAAGTAATATATTTTTTCCCGTTTTTGCAACATTATTAATTTATGCTCCGCTCCTATTGGTCGTAGCGTGATGTTATAAAGTATAGACTATAACAGACTTCTTCAATATTTCTATTCGAACCAGTAGTTCCTGAGATTAGCGTGTTCAACCAAACAAACAAATTAACTCTTCAGCTTTATAATATTAGTGTAGATTTAAGGCGACGAATTGAGTAAGGTAAGTTGTGTTATGTTTATTTCTTCTTGTATTGTATGTTGCATACATACATACATACATAAAATCACGCCTGTTTCCCGACGGGGTAGGCAGAGACCACGGACCTCCACTTGCACGATCCTGACATACTTCTTTTGCTTCATTCACTCTCATTACATTCTTCATACATGCGCGTCGGTTTAGGGTACTCTGGACCTGGCCTTTCTCTAAGACGTCCCCGATTTGATCGAGGTACGTACGCCGAGGTCTTCCCCTTCCAACTGTCCCATTCACACTCTCCTTATACAACTGTTTCGTCAATCTCCTTTCATCCATCCTTTCTACATGCCCAAACCATCTTAACATACCCTTCTCAATTTTCATCACTACATCTTCTTTCACTCCACAACGTTCTCTTATCACACTGTATTATTATTGTATGTTATCTATACTAATTTACAAAGAGGAAAGATTTGATTGTTTGTTTGCATTGAATAGGCTCCGAAATTACTGGACCGATTTGAAAAATTCTTTCACCAATGTGTAGAATGAACTTTCAGGATGAACATAGGCTGTATTTAATGCAGGTACTTCGCGGGCGACGCCGCGAGCGGAAGCTAGTTATAAATAAATCTATTTTGTTTCTTTCTTTCTTTTCTTATAAGTAAGTAGACACCAAAAAATATTCTGAGTGTCTTTTTCGTAATTTCTTCGTAATTATTGATTATAGCGCACATAAATCTTTCGAACAGAATAATTTATTGGTGCACGACTGGATTCGAACCCACGACCTTTAAACTGAAAAGGACCAACCACTCCAGCAGTCACCAATCAATAACCGTAGATCGGTGACAACGAAATCGATTTTAGTCATTGGTCGCGCGGCAACCGTGAATGCAAACATTATAATGGCTATTATCTATACATATAATAAAATCGTTGAGGTGCCGTGTCTGTACTATTGATATTTACAAATAAATAAAACTTGAGAGGTGTCAAGGGACACCCGGATGGAACGAAGTTCCTTTCCTTGCTTTCTATGAGAGAGAGAGAGACAGACAGAGAAACACGCGCACGCCGCACGGCCTACAACTATAGCAAAAAGTGTCGTTACAACTTTTCGTGCGATAAGGAACTTCGTTCCAAAATTAGTGCTACATAAAGAAGACACGCTACTATAATTGTCCATTCACTGATGTACAGTTCCAAAATGAAAAGGTTGACCAGTTTCCAAATAAATTCATTTACGCGTTGCAAATGTTACCTTTTAGAACTGTGTACTAGACGAGAGTGTTGTACTGAAAATTATGTTTAACTGTTTGACAACAAAGTTTAAATTCACTTACGGCCGGTTTCTATATTCTATCTATCTGTGGCTTTTGGATTTTGGATAGGTATTTGATAATAATCTTAGCACCTGGATGACTGGTTTTTTGGTAAATCGTATTTTTTGGAAAATGAAATCTAGCTAGATCGATTTATCGCCCCCAAAACCCCCTGCATACTAAATTTCATGAAAATTGTTGGAGCTGTTTCCGATATTCAGACTAGAATATAGGTATATAATTCATAATATATATACAAGAATTGCTCTCATAAAATAATAAGATAGAAGTAATGTCAAATACCTATTCAAAATCCAAAAACCACAGATAGTTACAATATAGAAATCGACCGTTAGACAAATGTTTATGACAGAATGTTTATACCTACTTGGTCGATAAAGCAGATAGTTATCAAATGGTTATCAAACAAATACCTACTGAGCAAGGAATAACAGATTTTAAGAAGGTCAACCTTTTCATTCCAACAAAATTAACAAGGATCATAAAAAAGCGCTAGGCCCAGCGAGATTCTTGTCAGTTCTTCTCGGACTGGGGATAGGACTGGAATCGGCACCTAGACTCAACCAGTATGTAAGACGATTCAAAATGATCCCTGTGATTTCATTGAATAAAACATTTTTGATTTTGACTTTCTTAGATTCCGCGCAGTCGGATCGTGTCCAAAAAGGCGCGACTGGCTGTGCACGGTGGAGTGTTAGTGCCGACATTGATGTATGGTAGCGAAAGTTGGGTATGGCAGAAGAACCATCAGAGTAGAATAAATGCAGTGGAAATGAGAGCTTTGAGAAGTATGTGTGGTTTAACTTTGAATGATAGAGTGAAGAACAGTGTGATAAGAGAACGTTGTGAAGTGAAAGAAGACGTAGTGATGAAAATTGAGAAGGGTATGCTAAGATGGTTTGGGCATGTAGAAGCATGAGATTGACGAAACAGTTGTATAAGGAGAGTGTGAATGGGACAGTTGGAAAGGGAAGACCTCGGCGTACGTACCTCGATCAAATTGGGGACGTTTTAGAGAAAGGCCAGGTCCAGAGTACCCTAAACCGACGCGCATGTATGAAGAATGTAATGAGAGTGAATGAAGCAAAAGAAGTATGTCAGGATCGTAGCAAGTGGATATCCGTGGTCTCTGCCTACCCCGTCGGGAAACAGGCGTGATTTTATGTATTATGTATGTATGTATGTAGATTCCGCGAATGTATTACACCACCATGCTCTGACAATATTTAAGGCGCGAGCTCGCGGCGCATTTTAGCTGAATGTATTAATTTGTTTGACAACGTGGCTCTACGTTTCCACTGCAGTACACGAATATAAACCCACAACTATGTATAGCGTGGCACGGCGCACGGAGAGGCTACGCACGTACTGCAATCTACCGACACGGGCTTAAAAAAACGGGAAAACTAAGAAGCGAGCGACATAGTCGTGGGTCATATTCGTGTACTCCAGTGGAAACGTAGACCCACGTCGCCAGCGTTGAGCTATGTAACCGCCTATTCGAGCAAGCCACGCATGTAAAATTTATACATACATACATACATAAAATCACGCCTGTTTCGCGACGGGGTAGTCAGAGATCACGGATCTCCATTTGCTACGATCCTGACACACCTCTTTTGCTTCATTCACTCTCATTACATTCTTCATACATGCTCGTGGGTTTAGGGTACTCTGGACCTGGCCTTTCTCTAAAACGTCCATGTAATGATGACGTCAATTCATGCGTAGCCTCTCCGTGGGTTGCAGTGGACACAAGCACATAAATTTTCTTACAAAACGAAGCTTAATACACGTGCGTACTCTCCGTACGCCGCGATGGGCCCGCGCCTTAATTAGGTGAAATTTCAGTAGCATTATGTCAATTCCCCTGTTCGCTTCGCCGTCCATATCACGCACGCGACAGCAGATCTAATATCAATGGCGTTGTCTCCGTGTCGGATTGCTATTGTCACTAACTGGGTCACGGCGCGATGAGCTGCCCCTCTCCTGCAAGCCGTCGTTCGCAAACTGTCCGATATAGAATCGCATTGTTGTGTGGAAAATACGCGCACTATCCTACTAATATTATAAACGCGAATGTTTGTAAGAATGTATGGATGTAGTTTGTTACTCTTTCACGCTAAAACGGCTGAACGATTTGGATTAAATTTGGCGATGAAAAGTACCTACTTGGTAGGAAAATAAAATATTCGTTTGTGAATAGATTACGTAAGCATGGCACCTATACATTAGTACATAAGTGTAGGTATACAAAAACTTCAGGGCGTGAATACAAAATGAGGATTGTGGACATCGCGCGCGAGATCTTAGTTCGGGGCGAACTATTAGTAAATTAGTATAGAAAAAGTAAAATTAAGAAAACCACTGACGTCTTATCACGGGTATAAATACATAAAATAAATAAAATATATATGATCACGACTGTAATCCCCGGGCTCGGTAGATACCTTCTCAGATCTTTAGTTACTTTGAGGATATCTAAAGATGGTAGAGCATTTGGACATACCTCTGAGCATGTCCAAACATGACATTTGGTACATGCCCACATTTTGCACAGTAGTTAGTATTCAAGTTATTATTAGTATTCGTGACAGGTTGCAAGCCCATTGGCGCTTATTAGAATACTAACCTATGACACATACCTTCGAATTTTTGGTTCTAGGGTATGCCGGTTTCCTCACGATGTTTTCCTTTACCGTTTAAGCACTGGCATTGTGCACATAAATTTTTCGAATGGAAAACTCATTGATGCACGACCAGGTTTGAAGCCACGACCTTCGGATCGTGAGGTAGGGGTGCTACCACTACACCACCAGCGCTCTATAAATATAAATACAAGACTAAGGTAAACGCTCCAAAGCCACACCCAGCACTTACCCTCATCAATGTCTGGAGGCAGTCCACCGACGAAGACCTTACGGCTGAACCGCTCGCCATGCTCCGAGCCCGCGGAGACTGGAGACGAGCGCGCCGGCGAGCCCAGTGCGCTCACGCACATCGGCAGACCTGGAAAGGGGGGCGCTGGATATCAGAATAGACGGGAATCTACAATGACCTGCGAGGGAGGGGGGTCAGTCCGTCGGTCGGTTGCTGTTCTGGTGCAAGCGCAAACAGCAGAAAAGCAAGGTTTTAAAGGAGTGGTTAGGGTTTTGGCAGATCTGTTAGTGCGATTACGAATTAACTAGGATACAATCAAATCTTGTCAAACTGGCTCCAATATTGGAGCCATTATATCAATATGTCAATGACATGTCAATCAAATTGATTGAATAAACACTCTCACATAAAGTTGGCTCAACGAATCTAGGCATTAGTGAAGTTAGCCGCAAGAGCTGCGCAGTATTGTTTTTCGCGAGTAATTGGAGGTATGAGGAGGGGGGGGGAAGGAACTTTACATACGCAAACTCGCACCTGTGGCTAACTTCATGAATGCCTAGATCCGTTGGATGACCTAGGATAACTATAGGAAAACTAGGATACAATCAACACTTGTCAAAACTGGCTCCAATATTGGAGCCATTATGTCAATATGTCAATTAAATTGATTGAATAAACACTCTTACTTATTAGTCCATTGAAATGTTACATTTTTTAGGCCTTACCTTGTGTTTTTTAGAGGACGCAATTTTATTTTTTTGATGTGTAGGGGGGGGGGTCAGTGTAAAGCTAAAAACTTACATCGTTACATCGAAAAATATAATTTTTTTTCTCGAATATCTGAAGATTTTCGCTTATAACTTTTTTATTTTGACACTCCTAAATACCAACACACACACACACCCTCACACATGTTAACTTTGTAATGTATAAATTATTAGATTAGATTAGATTAGATTAGTTATTTTTGTCTTCTAATATCTTTAGATGGAACATAATATTGTCTTTCTAGCGGAGGAGGGCGCTGACTCTGCTACACAGTTTTTTTTAACTTTTGCAGTAGTCAGCCCACAACTGTACCTATTCTACATTGTTTATCTTTGTTCCTAATAAAGATTTTTGTATTTTTTTTTTTTTTTTTATAGTTCTACGACAAAAAGTTACTGAACCAAAGTTGTAGAAAATTTCATTTGCAACAAAAAATGTTAACAATTTTTTTTAATCAAATAAATAGTTTAAGAGATATACCGTAAAAACCATTTCAACCCCTATTTTCAAGATGGCGGCCGTGGGACAAGGGTGGCGACCCCACAAACTTGGTTTTAGCTTTACACTGACCCCCCCTACACATCAAAAAAATAAAATTGCGTCCTCTAAAAAACGCAACCCCAAATGTAACTTTTCAATGGACTATATCTTATACCTTTAAACGAGCAATTCTTGTATATATATATATATACATATATATGTATATAATTGGAATCTCGGAAACGGCTCCAGCGATTTTCATGAAATTTAGTATGCAGAGGGTTTCGGGGGCGATAAATCGATCTAGCTAGGTTTCATTTTTAGAAAACGTCGTTTACCAATAAAAAAAAACCGAGCAAAGCTCGGTCACCCAGGTACTATACGTAATACTATATAACTTGATTACAATCAAAATGAATTGAAATTGATTGTAAGTAGAGATCCATAATCACCCTAATGGGGCCTCACCACGAATTCATAAGTATTACCGAATTAATATTACATTGTTATTGCGTACCATGACTTATGCAAATTGAATCGAAGTAGTGTTACTTCAAGTTTCAAATGCGACGTTTCTGCGGAATTGTTACGGAATCGTTCTGGAAGACTTCGTGGTAAGGCCCCTGGAAGGAGGTGCTGGATATTATAAAAGAGAGTCTACATATACCTGAAGAAGTGCAAGTGAAAATTAAGCAGAAAAGCAGTTTTAAGAAGGTTCTTTGCGTGTGGAGGGTGCTACTTCTTTTAAGAAGGTTCTTTGCGTGTGGGCAGCTAAGAAGAAGGTGGATATCAGATATGGAAGTCTACATAGACCTGTGGTAACCCACGTTTACACATTCAAATATGTTTGATACTTATACGATAACGACAATGTCTTAAGGGCCTTAGGTTTTAATTGAAACAATAAAACATTTTGGACAGTTTTCTACAAGTTTTATAAACATAATGTAACAACTTTTATCATGTGTAAGAAATATACGAAATCAGTTTGATATATGTACAATACATGTCTGTCTAAACGTGGGGTAAGAGGGGTCAGTCAGCCAAGAGTTGTTTTGGTGAAAACAATCACAGCAAGATAAGCAGGCTAAAAGGTTATTTGTAGGTGTGATTAAGTTATAAGCAGATTTGTAAATGTAAGTGCTGGATATTAGAAATCGGAGTCTACAAAGACCTGAAGAGCAAGCTAATTAAAGCAGAGAAAAGACATGCTCACGACTGTGATCCCCGGGCTCGGTAGATAAATAAATAAATAATGCTGGACAGTCCACACAGCATCATCTAGCCCCAAAGTAAGCTACTCAAAGCTTGTGTTATGGGTACCAGATAACTGATATAATAATTATAATAATAATTATATACATAGAAAACACCCAGACCAACGGAACAAATTTCTGCAGATCGTATACACAAATTTGTTCCGCGGCGGGAATCGAACCCGCAACCTCTTGCGTCGCAGGCGGACTTTCGCCCGCTGCGCCACTGAGGTCGTCAGATATCTCCTCAGATCTCTAGTTACTTAGATCTTTGAGGATATCTACGAGTCAGGCACGTCCAAACATGATATTTGACATATGACCATATTTTGCACAGTAGTTAGTATTCCGTTGACAGGATGCAAGCCCATCGCCGCTTATAAGAATACTAACCTATAACACACACCTACAAATTTTTGATTCTAGGGTATGCCGGTTTCCTTCACCGTTTAAGAGCACTGACATTGCGCACATATATTTTTCGAATAGAAAATCTATGCACGACCAGGTTTGAATCTAAGACCTTCCGGTATGCTAACGCTACACCGCCAGTGCTCTTAATAAAGACTATACATTGGTAAGAATAATGTGGAATTTTTAGACTTCCCATAGAAAGTTTTATTGCGTTCAGCACTACACTATCCGCGTCCACATACGATATAGAAAGAAGTTTGTATTGAAATTACATTAGCAGTACTTGACAAGCTAACGTCATTCCATACAACTTGTTTGATCTTCGCTGTCCCCTGGATCCAGATCCCCTGGATTCTAAAGTACGATGGTAGATCCTCACCAGCAGCACTGAGCCTGGAGACCACATCCTGGGCCTGTTCCGGGCCGAGGGGCGAGCCCGCGCCCGCGGCGCCGCCCGCCACGCCAGCGTCCTCCACGCCGGGAAAGAATGGCGACTTGCCTGCGGACAATAGAGAACGAATTGAGAACAGGGGACAAGGTAAAGTACAACTTGAGTACAGGAAACAACGGATAAGGTACAACTTGAGTACAGGGGACAAGGTAAAGTACAACTTGAGAAGAGTTTAAAAATTTCATCAAAATCGGTTCAGTAGTTCGATTTTTTTCTACGTACCTAGTGCAACATTGAAGTCCGTTTTTTTTAGTTTTTAAAACGTAATGTCGTCACGTCAGTTATTTTTTCAAAAGAGTTCTTTCATTTTGGGCCAAAAATTGCAGAGCACCGGCCTACAAATATTTTTGAATAACATGCATAGAAATCATAATATAACCTTAAAAACCCAGTGCTCTTTACAAAGTAGATTATTAGTATTTAGCAATGATGCAACGTCATTGACCTATGACCTGTGGGGTCAAAAAGGGTCAAAATACAGGTCATTACCCGCTAGCCATCCTGTCGTGTCCTCACGGTTTTATAACCTCATCCCGTAGCAGCGTGCGACACACTGGGTACAAACTAGTAAACGCATTTAAGCATTGAAGCATTCCTTGAGTTAAAAAACGACCCCAGAAAATTAGAGACCTGGTAGGCGTGGCTTGTCAATTATGCCAAAGAATTATATCAAAAAACTAGCTGACCCGGCAGACTTCGTACTTATTTAGAAAACGTTTGTATGGGAAATAGAAAAGGGCTATTTTTAGGGTTTTCCCGGCAGTTATTCGAATTTTTCTTACCTTTTAAACCTTCCCTAGACCTCCACGAACATTTCAAGACCAAGATAAGATAAATCCGTTTAGCCGTTCTCGAGTTTTAGCGAGACTAACGAACAGCAATTCATTTTTATATATAAGATTTACAAAAGCTTATTACACGTTACACGGCAATTTAAACCTTAACTTCGAGGGAGTAAAGTCAACATTAATCAATTTTTGGCAAATCCACGAAGGAGTTTCGATGTGTGTTTGGTGGCATGATTCGCGGATATTTCCCGTAAAGAAATGTTTCTGTTTTTTGTTCGAACAATGGGTGCAAACCAACTATCTTTATGCGAATTTTGTCGAAGTAAATTGAAAATGTCAGTTTTCAACCAGTGTCAGAAGGAATTAACAATTACAGACTCCGACGAACCCAGATGATGATTTTAGCAGATTATTATGTGAATGTAGAGCAGTTGTCAGTTCATCATAGCTCTATACACTTCCTCAACATACATATAAACATACATACCTACACACATACATACAGCGTCGGGCCTTGAGACAAGGGTAGCAAGCGGCGAATAGACCAAGAAATTGAGCCCAGTGTACCCCAAGCACAATTCGGAATATCTATATCGTGGTAGCATCTTTTTCTAAAGGTTTCACTAGCAACTCTAGCACTGTCTATATTGCTAACTGCGCGGTTCGTCTCCTACGTTCATCCCCGAATAGCAGTGTGTCTACACCAGTGCGCTTTCTATTCTTACTATAGGTACCTATCTAAATACAAGGTGTATTTAGATCGGTCAGTATGGAAAAGTCTGACACTATTCGACATACGAAGATCTGTTCTTGGGACCTTACCAAAAGCTCTTCGGGCAATATCAAAGTAATATATCTTTGATATTTCGTACCATGACCTAAAAAATAGTATTGAAGTAGTGTTACTTCAAGCTTGAAATGTAACGTTTCTGACACATGATGGTTTGTAAGCTTGTGGTAAGGCCGCTAAACTGCGTCACGATAGTACTTAGCTAGTCTTCGGGCAATATCAAAGTAATATAACTTAGATATTTCGTACCATGACCTATAGTTTTACTTCAAGCTTAAAATGTAAAATTATATTATTCCTTTGACATTGCCCAAAGAGCTTGCGGTAGCCCCTAAAATGCGTCACGACTGTACTTAGCCAAGTAGGTAGGTACTTCAAATTTTTTGTCACATTGACAGTTCCAAATAAATCCAAGGTCATTTACCTATCTTATGACTATAGTTTCAGGTTGGTCACGTTAACTCAACAAGGACAAATCAATGATAAATAAAAACATGACCACGACTGTAAAAGCCTAAACACACGGCGTATTTAATGCGCGCAGACAACGCGTAGAAGACGCGCGTTAACGCGATTCAAACGAGATTCAGTCGCAACCTTGTAACCCAAGAGTCTGTTCAGACAGAGCGATTCACGCGCGTAAGCACTCGCGCGTTCTCAGGCACCTACTACATAAAACTACCTACTACCTAGGTAGGTACATAAATAATTTTTTATCCCTGAGTGCTTCCCAAACACAACGCGCGTAGGAACGCGCGTGAAACGCTCCATCTGGACAGGCTCTAAGCACACGTAAAAAATCAGTGGTGCTGTAAACGCGCGTCGTCTGCGCGTATCTGCTCCTCTCCCGCCCCTACATCACTTTTGTATCGATACAAACGTGCGCGAGAAGCGCGTTCGAAACACGTTTGTATCGCGTTTTACGCGCGTTTGAATCGATACAAACGCAACAATCATCTTTCTGGGCATCCACGGCGCCGTAAACGCGCGTTCGTGAAACGTGCGTCGTCTGCGCGCATTAAGAGCTGGTACACATTATGCGTTTTGAAGCGCGCGTTTTGGTAACGCGCGTTTTGAGAACCAGTAGTTCTTATCTAGGTGTACACCCGCAAGCGCGCGTTTCTGATCAAACGCGGTGCTAAGCGCACTGTATGTACGCTACCAACGCGCGCCTAACGCAACGCCAAGCGCCTAATGTGTACGTGGTCTAAATACGCCGTGTGTTTAGGCTCTAATCTCCACGCTTGATAGATCAGATCTCTAGTTATATAAATCTTTCAGGATATCGGGGTAAGATATACATACGTCAAAACAGTTTTAATGCCTAATACCCAGGTTTTATAGGAGCACTGGTGGTGTAGTCGTAGGACCCCTGCCTTACGATCAGGTCGTGGGTTTAAACCTGGTCGTGCAAGCCAATGCTCTTAAACGGTGAAGGAAAACATGAATACCCTAAAACTAAAAAGTTCGAAGGTGCGTGTCATAGGATAGTATTCTTATAAGCGGCGATCGGCTTGCAACCTGTCACGTACGGAATACCCCTAATACTAACTACCTACTATGCAAAATGTGGACATGTGCCAAATATAATGTTTGGACGTGCCTCCGACTCTTTAGATATCCTCAAAGATCTAAGTAACTAGAGATCTGAGGTGATGTCTACCGAGCCTGGGGATTACAGTCGTGACCAGATTCTACAGTAGTAGGTATTCCTTACGTGACGGATTGCGAGCTCATCGCCGCTTTTAAATAGAAGCACGAATTGTTGAGAAATTAAATAAATAAATATTGGTGGACAGTTCACACGCCACCTAGCCCCAAACTAAGCAAAACTTGTACTTTGGGAACCATTACACATCCTTCTTAGTATTAGACTTTTAAAAGGTAAATTTAGGCTTTGAATGCGATAAATACCCGTCTAATACTAAGAATAATGTGTTCAGATCGCGTAAGTTTAAAAGTACACATTACACATCCATTGATAGATTAATTAAATACTTTTTTGTAAATACATAAGTACATAGAATACATAATAACACCCAGACACAGAACAAAAATCTGAGTTCATCACACAAATGTCAGTCCTGGGGGATCGAACCCACAACCTGCAGCGCAGAAGGCAGAGCTACTACCAACTGAGCTGTGAGTCTAAAATCCTTAGTCCTATTATCCTACTAATATTATAAACGCGAAAGTTTGTTTGGATGTCTGGATGTTTGTTACTCTTTCACGCTAAAACGGCTGTACGGATCTGAATGAAATTTGGCACAGATATAGATTATGGTCTGGAATAACACATTAGGCTACATTTTATCCTGGAAATATGTACGGTTTCCGTGGGACAGCGATGTTTTTGTTTTTCAAGGTATCACGCGGGCGAAACCGAGGGCGGAACCTAGTAAAAACTAATGATGGCCGTGTGACGTTCGACTTGTCAGGGAAATGGCCATCGTACACATTTGACAGAGCTATTTAGAGAATTTATAATTTCAATTTACTATGATGGTAGTAAAATAAATAATAAATAATCTCAAAAGTCTAGTACTGTATAGACTTTTAAGTTCTGTATTAATCGATTGTCCGTAAAATTTATTCAAAAAACACAATCCGTATAAAATTTGAACTTAATTTTCATTGAAATAAAATTATAAGAGCGATAAGAGATCTATTTCTTTCTGATGCTTTTCTGTAATGAAGGTAACTAGATTTTGGCGGGATCTAGCTAGTCTAGATTTTAATTAGTATTTATGTAGGTACTCACTCTTTCTGTACGGGAATCTCGGGCCTCTAATGAAAGGTGTAACCAATGGAATAGTATGTAACGACATAATATATCACACGCGGCGATAGAAAATCACTTTTTCTTGAATTAATATTTCCGGAACGGGCCACGCCAGCTGCGATGGAAAACTCGAATGAAAAAATCGACGATCGATTTCCAAATATGATTTTATTATTTTTTAAATCGAGTATGCCATGCCAGGGTACTGTCAGAAAAAGTAAAAACTTTTTTGAAAATGAAAGGAGGTGTAATTCACAAAGAGTTTTATATTCGATCTTTTTTTTATAAAAATAAGAGTTTTATTGAAAAGATAAATTTTAATCGTTGACTCAAAAGAATAGAACCTTCTGATGTTTTGGACTAAGTCTTTATCGCTCTTGTTTTCATATTTTTTCTCGTATTATTTTGAGTTTTATTGTGAAATTTTGGTGGTTATTTTTCCAATAAGGCCCGAGTTCTTGACGCGAGTGTAAAATATGTGAATTAAAGTGAATAGTTCCTTTCTAAGTCCATCGGAAGAAATCCCGAGAAATTTGAACAAAACAGTCATCTTTTGTTCAAAATTGACATGACAATTTGACTGACTTTGTCACTGGAAAATTGTTCTCCAAGAGACAGATGCCGGATTTTCTGCGGTGCATTTGCCTGACAACTACGTCACTCTGGTTTTTATATGTTTTCTCGTGTTATTTTGAGTTTTATTGCGTAATTTTGGTGGTTATTTTGCCAATAAAGCCCGGGTTCTTGACGCGAGTGTAAAGTATGTGAATTAGAGTGAATAGTTCTCTTCAAATTCCATCGGAGGAAATCCCGAGAATTTTCAACAAAACAGCCATCTTTTGTTTAAAATTGACTTGACAACTTGACTATGACTCTGTGACGTTGACAATACTTATAAATAAATACACTTGACACTGGCAAAATTGTTCTCTAAGAGACAGATGCCATAAATGAAGAAGAAGAAGAGACAGATGCCATAACCAAAGATGAAGAAGAAGAAGAAGAAGAAGACACAAAAAAAGAAGAATTTTAAAATGTCACAGCACAAATTAAACAGTAGGTTAGGTTAGGTTCGCAAAATTAAGCATAATAAAGTTAATCTGCATTCAAAATACTACTTAGTAGGTGTAATAATAGCGACGAGAATATTAATAAAATGAATTCTCATTATGAGATAATTGTATTATAATGAGATAATTACTAAATAGAAGTACGTATCTCTTTATTAACCAATTAATTAATTCTAAATAATTAATTAATACCTACCTTGTATCTTGTAGCTTTAAGTCATAACATACGAATTTACGTTTGAAAAATATATTTGTGTATGTTTGACTTTATCTCTGTAACTGAACGGATTGAGATGAAATTTGGTACGAATATAGATTATACCCTGGGGCCTCACCACGAATTCATAATACATTACCGAATTAATACTACATTGTTACTTCGTGCCATGACCTATGCAAATTGTATGGAAGCAGTGACGTTTCTAAAATCGAATCGTTCTGGAAGTTTTCGTGGTAAGGCCCCTGGATTATGACTTGGCTACTTTTTGTCTCGAAAAAAACCCCAAATGGGTTGAAAAAGGGGTGTCAAAACACAGTGCAGCTAGAGTTTACACAAAAGCTCTAATTATTATTAACTAGCTTCTGCACGCGGCGTCGCCCGCGAAGTACCTACATAAATTATAGCCTATGTTCATCCTGAAAGTTCATTCTACACCTTGGTGAAAGAATTTTTCAGTAGTTTCGGAGCCTATTCAATTCAAACAAACAAACAAACAATCAAATCTTTCCTCTTTATAATATTAGCATAGATGACCGGCCTCACAGCTCAGTTGGTAGTAGCTCTGCCTTCTGCGCTGCAGGTTGTGGGTTCGATCCCCACCCGATACACACTGTTCTGTGTCTGGGTGTTATTATGTATTCTATGTATGTATTTACAAAAAAAAGTAGGTATATAATTAATCTATCAGCTATCTGGTTCCCATAGTACAAGCGTTGCTTAGTTTTGGGGCTAGATGGCGTTGTGTGAACTGTCCACCAATACTTTTTTTATATTTAATTCGTCAATAGTATATAATTATTATCTTATACCTTTAAACGAGCAATTCTTGTATATATATATATATATATATATATATAATTGGAATCTCGGAAACGGCTCCACCGATTTTCATGAAATTTAGTATGCAGAGGGTTTTGGGGGCGATAAATCGATCTAGCTAGGTTTCATTTTTAGAAAACGTCGTTTACCAATAAAAAAACCGAGCAAAGCCACCCAGGTACTGTAATTCAACATAGGTTTAGTCTTTATAATTAGTAAAAGCAAGGTCAAAATAATAAACTTAATTCGTCATACCTAAAAGTATTTAATTACTAAACTCTAAGTAGAATTAGTCAATTTATGTCAAGGAACAACCCCCTAATTATAGAGTGTACCTCTGTACCTTAAAAACTAAAAAAAGCTTAATAAATCCCCTAGATTGTCCATCTCATGAATTCTTCAAAATTCTGAATTCTAATCACAATGAGACAATCGTTAGCCGTGAGAAAACAACTACTATTTGTACATGTTAATTCTCTACATAAAATAGCAACTACGACCTTGACATACGGCTCAGAATGGCTTGTTTACTGAACTTATTAGTAATTGGTGCACCTGCCAATGTCATATTGCGGAATAGAAGCAACGTGCCAGCAGTGGCGCAACGGACAAACAAACAGAACGATTTATTATTATGTAGTTTAAGGTTCGTCTCGCTTGAGCACGAAATTCGAATAGTTTACCTACTGTTTTCAATATATTCTGTGTTCCCTGTGTAGGTACCAGCAGTGATCTGCTATACCTACTCGTATAGCATGCGTTTCAAAATTCTCGCTTCGACTGTTCTGTTACCTGGCCCCTATTCAATAAACATTACAAGTCTACAAATTTGTAAAAAAGTGACAATATTGTCGAAGTTATGACAAGTGCTGTTCAATAAAACCTACAAATATGTAGAATTGTAAGAAAAATTTACAATTTTGTAAATTTTCCTCCAGTAAATCGTATTTTTTTATTAAACAGAAACTTGTATAATTGTAGCCGCTTACAATTAATTGTATTTTACAATTTGTAATGTTTATTGAATAGGGGCCTTTCGTAACCTAAATCATCTTTAGATGTACCTAAACAGGCCAATTATGATGATATTTAGTTATTTATTGAAAAAAAAAAGAATTTACATTAAAAACAATTGGCTTAGTTATAATTATAATTGACTATCTAAACTAATTTTACACTAATTACTTACTAATAAATTAAACATGAAATTATATTGAATACCTACATAATAAATTAGAAATAAAACAGTACCTATAAAAAATATAGACAAAAATATAACAGAGGAAAAACAGAGAAAAAATGCGCGATTTGTTTTTCTGGTTTGTTTGTTTGTTAAATTATTCGCTCATTTGAGCAGGCTTATAGTCATAGACCTTACCTACTGCCTAGTCTTGCGTAAATTAATTTCTTCCGTTTTCTATAATCTAACTTAATCTAACCTAACCGCCATTTTCCTTGTTTTTCTGGTTTATTGGAAAGGGGCGTGGTCAAGTCACAGATTACAAATCATTCAGAGACTAGTAAAATAAAATATTAAAAAACAAACACGTCAGTACCTAGATAAAGTCTTTGAAAACAAATAGCGCATTAAGGTTAAGTCACAGATTACATATCATTCAGAGGGATACCTATACTAGTAAAATAAAATATTAAAAAAGGATACCTATACTAGTAAAAGAAAAACAAATACGTCAGTAGATAAAGTCTTTGAAAACAAATCGCGCATTAAGGTTTACATATCATTCAGAGTGAATGATTAATCAATAATTATCGATGTTGATTTCTATATTCTACCTATCTCTGGTTTTGGATAAGTATTTGACATTACTTTTATAGGAATATTGTCAAATATCTATCTAAAATCCAAAAACGCAGATAGATAGAATATAAAAACTGGCCGAAAAGAATAATATTTATTTCGTTGAATATCTTAATGCATTATTTAATTTCCTACATTACCCTACATGACACAGATAACTCAATTCAAAATTTGGTCCGCCGTTCTTTGCTTATAGACCCTGTTTTTTTAAATGATTTTATCAGTGAATGATTTATCGATACAAGTTCCTATCGATTTAAATACTTTTGATAGCATGATGCTAGCTATTGAATGAAATTAATAGTACCTACTACCAAGTAGGTACTATTAATTTCATTCAATAGCTTCCTACATTTACCTGCAATGCCGTACCGATTAGTTCCTATCAGTTTCCGCTAGGGGTGCTGTAACGAAACGAAATATCATTTTGTAAGCTATCAAAACTCGTACTAAAGCCCCTACTAGTTATTCCCCTTCGGAAGTTTGTACTGAATTGTTTTGAAAAGAGGAAATGGGCGTTTAGTAGCGACCTCGACTATAGAACATCACTGTTTATAGTCTATACCTATATAAGAGCTTAACCTGACTGACTGACTGACTGATTGACTGATTGACTGACTGATTCATCATCGCTGAGCCGAAACACGCTGAATCTAGAAAGCTGAAATTCGGAAAGTGGCTTCCTTTTACAACAAAACCACCCACTAAGGCGGGTTTTTTGGAAATTCCACCCTTTAGGGGATGAAAAAGGGGGAAAATGTTAGTATGAAACTTTTTAACGCGTGGAACGATTTTCATGAAACCTTGTTTGTGAAACCTACTGTAAATGCAAAATAAATAGACTAGTGTTTCAGGATTTTTCAATATAGCTCTCAAAAAGGGGTCAAATAGGGTGCCAAAATTAAATTAGTATGTGATTTTTTTATGAATTGTGTAATTGGTTTGAAACTCGGTTTATACCTACCTACTTTAAGTGAACGAAGTCGCTAGCTATCCCCACTATCACAGGTATTACTAACTTTCCCTAGTATTTGTATATATCTAGTAATTATCTGTGTCACGTGCGAGAGTGACTAGTATCTGTCAACGTCAGGCATCTGTCAATGTCAAACTGACGTTAATTAACCTTTTTACTCAATGTGATTACCGTTATTTTAAAAACTTTTTTAACTTTGATTTTAGAGCTCGTCTTTCAAGCTGATAGCATGATGGAACAATTAAAGATTGGTTGATATTATTTCACGAAGGGTTTATTTAAAATTAAATCATATTTTACAAGATAAACAAAATTGTTTGTTGTGAACAATGGCGATAGTGAGAACAATGGCGAAACCTTTGAGTAGAATGTTTCACACGAGGAAAAGTTCGGGAGAGACTGACAGAGGAGTTTTTCTGATGCTTTCAGTTGTGAGACTTATCACTTTAATGTTTATATTTTTGGTAGTCATTTTTGACACAAGTTTTCAAAATTTTTAGATATCACAACATGCCAGTCCCATCACCGTTTAAGAGCACTGGCATTGCGCACATAAATTTCTCGAATGGAAAAAGCTATGGTGCACAACCAGGTTTGAACCCACGACCTTCGGAGCGTGAGCCAGGGACGCTACCACACACCACCAGCGCTCTCTTCTTTCTAAATAGCTTAATAAAATAAAATAAATAATTATTCAAAAAATAGTTTATTTTTCTTCACAAACGGTTCTCTTACGCCCGATTTCTAATTATTCTATCTTTCTGTGGTTTTTGGATTTTGGATGGTTGAATTATTCGCTCATTTGAGCAGGCTTATAGTGATAAAGACCTTACCGCCTAGTCTTACATAAATTAATTTCTTCCGTTTTCTCTAATCTAACTTAATCTAACCTAAACTAACCACAATTTTATTCGGATTTTGGATCGATATTTGACATTAATCCTATAGAAGTAATGTCAAATGAACAAATGTCAATGAACCTATCAAAAATCCAAAAACCACAAATAGATAGAATATAGAAATGGACCGTTAAGAATATAAAAAAATATGGCCATCTAAACTTTCTTTCTTTAGAATGGCTAAATAAAATAAATAAATATTAAAAAATCATTTATTTTTCTTCAAAAAGTCGGTTGAAAAAGATACAAAAAATAATTAAAAAAATATGTCCATATGCATCGAACCTGTATCATGAAGACTTGTGTTTGTAGGTTTGTTAACTGTAAGTCTACCATGAGTTTTCACAATCTACACTTGCTAGCGACTGTAGTTAAAAAAATGTATGAAAACTTGTACAATAGGGGTACCTATTGTACAAGTTTTCATACATTTTTAAAATCTGTACCATACATTTTTAAAATCTGTACCCCTAGTATGAGTTTTTGATAGTTAACGAAAACTTTTTTCGAATAGTATCCTTTCATACATTTACCTCCATCGGAAATGTTAAAGAAATAAAATAAGGTCGATAATATCGAAAATATCTAATCGCCAGTCCCAGCAATGATTTTCAAACCGTGAAAACTTCACGATATCGACCTTATTTTAGTTCCTTAAGGGTACAGCGCCTCTAGCGGATAGTTGGGTACTAAAACGGCACGTAACTTACTATCCTACGTCACAGTACTACAGCGACTGTAGTTTGCGCTTCATTCATTTGCTTAGAATTTGGTACCATGAGTAACAATTTTGACAGATGTCATAGTAACGTACTATTACTACTGTAGTAACGTCAGCTGATCTAAATGTGACAACTCATGGTAGACGTATAGCTGTGTGATTCTGTAAGACTTCATTCTAAACTTCGAATCTGAATCCGCTGTGAGTTTCTTGATTGGCATTCTAAAAACTCGGTTGAGAATTTGAATTTACACTAGCACCACTCTTGCGAGCGTGTCAGCGAGTTGAACTAAATTGACGGGGAGATTTTGACAGATAAAGTATGAGATGACGTAAGAAGTGGCATTCTATACGGTAACTCGAAAGTCACTTCGACGCTCGCTTCGCACTCGAACCCGATTCGAAGTGTCAAATAAAAAGCGTCTTATGTGAAGTGAGAGTCTATAGCGATGTGAGATGCGAGTTGATGTTTGAATTTTACAGAATCGACGTACTGACATAAAATTAGCCAACAAAACGACACAACATGACCGCACACCGTAAACCCCATAACAATTCACATCACCCGACGAGCTATTGATTTTCCCGGCGCGGCGCGACCTAGAAACAGGGTGGCGGCAGGTCACGTATTACCCACATCGGTAGCTGTTATACAGGACTATTCTTTGACCGGGTCGGGCAGAAATAGGTCAAAATAATATAATTAAAAAAACAAACGACTTCAATGTATCGATTTAGCAGTTATATAGGACTATTCTTTGACCGGGTCGGGCAGAAATAGGTCAAAATAATATAATTTAAAAAAAAACAACTTCGAAATATAGATTTAGCTGTTATATAGGACTATTCTTTGACCGGGTCGGGCAGAAATAGGTTAAAATAATATAATTCAAAAAATAACTGACTTCAATGTATCGATTTAGCAGTTATAAAGGAATAATTTTTGACCGGGTCGGGAAGAAATCAATCAAAATAATAAATATTATAAAAACAACTAACTTCAAAGTATCAGTTTACTTGGTATAGAGAACTAGTTATTAACCGGGTCGAAGAAGAAGAAGGCAGAAATAGGTCAAAATAATATATATTAAAAAAACAAACGACTCAAAGTATCGGTATAGTTATTATAAAGGACTATTTTTTGACCGAGTCGGGTTAGAAATGGGTCAAAATAATATAAACAACTGACTTCAATAAATCTATTCAGCCGTTTGGGCCGCACAGACACCCTTCATCGATACACCCTTCTTCTCCGCAATCGGGAAAATAAAATACTTACCTAAATGTGATACAATTGGGCTATCTAAGGACCGTTAAAAACGATCTACAGATAGCTCAACTTACAAACCTGAGGTTTCAAGAAATGTACCTATTTACATAAAGAAAGTATATAATTTTAAGTAAAAAAGATTATAATACAATTATCAAATTCCCATTCATCTTTGACATTACATAATACCTATCTAAGTACAAGATAATTTATTACATCGCAAAAAAATCAGATATCAGACCATATCCCCGCATTGCGGGTGTGAAAGAGATTTATCATGTCACCAGGGGCCTCACCACGAATTCATAATAGATTAGCGAAGTAATATTACATTGTTATCTCGTTTTCGACCTATGCAAATTGTATTAAAGTAGTGTTACTTCAAGCTTCGAATGTGACGTTTCTAAAAATGAATCGTTTACGTCTGCCATGTCTTGTCACATTTGGATTGGCTGTCGTTACTACAGTAGTAATAGTACGTTACTATGACATCTGTCAAAACTGTTGCTCATGGTACCAAATTCTAAGCAAATGAATGAAGCGCAAACTACAGTCGCTGTAGTACTGTGACGAAGGATAGTTAGCTACGTGAGGCTTTAGTACCCAACTATCCGCTAGAGGCGCTGTACAAGTTTTCATACATTTTTTTTACTACAGTCGCTAGCGAGTGTAGATTGTGAAAACTCATTGTAGACCTACTGAAAGACTTCGTGGTAAGGCCCCAGTTTTTTAACTAGTGTTATGAAAGATTAAAGTGTGACTCGGATACTCTTTTATATCTTCAAACTGGTAAAATATCTCCTCAGATCTCTAGTTACTCAGATCTTTGAGGATATCTACAGAGTCAGAGGCACGTCTGAACATGATATTTGGCACATGAACCTTTCTACTCAACGGTTTCTTTATTATTCTCTCTTTCGTCATTGTTCACAACAAATAATTTTGTTTATCTCGTAAAATATTATTTAATTTTAAATGTACCCTTCGTGAAATAACTTATTATCAACAAATCTTTTATTGCACCATCTTCATGCTATCAGCTTGAAAGACGAGCTCTATCAAAGTTCAAAAATGTTTTGAAATAATGGTAAAATATCAAATTGAGTATAAATGCGCACATGATTTTGCACAGTAGTTAGTATTCTGTAGGTACATGGCAGGTTGTAAGCCCATCGCCGCTTATAAAAATAGTTAACACCAATGAAGTTTTGCTTTTATTGTAGACTAGCTTACTCTCGCGGCTTTGCTCGCGAGGTACTTATATAAAATATAGCCTATGTTACTCAGGGATAATGTAGCATTCTAACGGTGAAAGAATTTTTGAAATCGGACCATTAGTTTTTGAGTTTATTCGTTACAAACAAAAGTACAAAAATACAAAACTTTTCTCTTTATAATATTAGTATTAGTATAGATATGCCAGTTTTCTCGCGATGTTATCCTTCACCGTTTGAGAATACTGGAGTAAAGGTAATATCGCACATACATCTTACACTCAGAAAAAATCTATTGGTGCACGACTGGGATACAAACCCACGACCATAGGATCGCAAGGCAGGGTACTAGAACACCAAGAACTAGGCTGAGAGACTTCATAGATAAACGCTATGGCTGGAATGTGGCCGCAGTCATCGTGATACGCCGGTTCAGTGGGCAGCAGCCTTTAGGCCGGGACTCCACCAAAGCGGAGACGAGACGAGCGGAGAGATGTTTTTTAAACAACCAATAGAATGTGTTATTGACACATCTCTCCGCTCAGCTTCAGTGGAGATCGCTCTGGAAATCCTACTAATATTATAAACGCGAAAGTTTGTAAGAATGTATGGATGGATGTATGGATGTATGGATGGATGGATGGATGTATGTTTGTTACTCTTTCACGCTAAAACGGCTGAACGGATCTGAATGAAATTTGGCACAGCTATATATTATGGTCTGGAATAACACATAGGCTACATTTTATTCCGGAAAAATATAAGGTTCCCGTGGGATAGATTTGTTTTTGTTTTTCAAGGTACCACGCGGGCGAAGCCGTGTGCGGAAGCTAGTGTGTAATATTTGTATGGCGCGATGTAAGCGGAGATGTGAGCTGTGCACGACGCACAGTGGAGACGAGAGAACCGCACACATCTCCGCTTTGGTGGAATCCCCCGAGCTGAAAAACATCTCTTCTCGCACAGCACACATCTTGACACACAATTGAGGCGCCATCGAAAATCAGCGCTGCACCAGCCACCATGTGTGCTGCTGCAGCTCATGCTGAATGGTTGCCTGTTTTATTGTCACCTTAGCAACGCTTTATAATTAAACTTAAGATATCTGTAACGTGACGTAAAATAAATGATTTCTATTTCTATTTCAATTTCTACATCTCTGCTTTGGTGGTGTCCCGGCCTTACGGATGCATCCCATTTGACCTCATTGTCTATGACCTCATGCATCTAACGATCGTGTGCACTGATCAAGAAAATATGCCTCAATTCCGAATAACTAGAGCATAAAATAGAAGGTAATCTATGATATTTTTCTGCTTTATGGCATCTGTCTCTTTAGACATAAATGTCAGTGTCATATGTTTTTTTATTTAATGTAAACGACACAGTTTGTTTCAAATACTTGACAACTTGTCTACGACTCTGTGACGTTGACAAATACTTTATAAAAATACACTTGACACTTGCAAAATTGTTCTATTGATACCAAATTGACACAGATGCCATAATTGAAGAAGAAGAAGAAATACTCGAAATATTTTCACTTTATTTCACATATTACCCCTGTCTCACGACAACCTAATCGTGTACCAATGAGTTTTTCCATTAGAAATATGTGCGCGATACTAGTGCTTTTAAACGGTGAAGGAAAACATCGTGAGGAAACCGAAATTCGAAGGCGTGTGTCATAGATTAGTATACTTATAAGCGGTGCTGGGCTTCCAACCTGTCACGTACGGAATACTAACCACTGTGCAAAATGTGGTCATGTGCCAAATAGGTAGGTGGGTGAATCAACTTTTAAGATACTCTTTTGACACCATAATGAAAAGTTAAAAATAAAAAATAAACTTTTGAAATATAATGAAAATAGAGTGTTAACGTTTGCACTATTTATCCTATTTTTAGGTTTTGCAGTGGGGCACGCCATTTAGGCTAGTTTGAGCGAGTTTTTTTACAAAAACTGACAAGTGTGCGTTATAAATGTCCATTGCGTTACTTATCTGTAATTAGTATTACATGGAATAAAACGAGCTAATTTTAAAAATCAACTTGAGAATCATTTATTCATACATAAAATCAGTCTTCCTTACTTATTTTTAAAGTTTTTTTATAACTGACCTATGAAATAGAGACATTTCTAAGTCCACTGCGTTACTTTGAAAATTTTCGAATGCTTAACTTTAATATAAATCTCAATATAAACGAATCAGATCTGCATTTCTTATTTCTACAATAGACATGAGTCTTGGAGCCTTTTAGTTTAACGTTTTTTATACAATAATTAAATTACTATAAGAATTATCTTCAAAAGATATAATAAAAATTGAGGGACATGTGAGTAACGCCTGAGAAAAATAGTAACGCCTGAGAACTTTTTATAGCCTTCTTTTTTTCTCATCTTTTCTATATTTTTCTTCTTTTCTAACCCATTCTGTCCATGTGATTGTGTCCTTTACGTTTTTCATACAATAATTATTCGTTTTGCAGGCAAATTGATTCCATATACTGTACCTACATGCAATCTTTCGAGTTTGCGTTGTAAACGGTAGATTCAATGAGGATGTTAATGTCATCTGTGTCAGTTACATTTTTTCTTTTCAGTGCCTTTGCCTTACTTATAGCAAAGTTCGTGTGTGTTTTACAAAGACACATGTCTCTAGCGTCGTCGATAAGCACTTTTGACATGAAGAGGCTTGTTTTCTAAAATAGAAGTAGGAGCAATGTGTTTTTATCTGTACAGTCTTTTCTTTCGACTATTTTGTCCATGCCAAAGTCTTCATAAGTATATTTTTCTTCATTCTTGAATCTTTTATTTCTGCAGTTGCGAAAATCTTTTCATCACCTCTCATTCTTTTCTAGATTTTGTTTTTTTAAATGTTTTTTTTATGGCAGCGCTCAAGACTTTGTACCTCAGATGTAAATTTTTCAGTTTTTTTAGGTTTGTTGTAAATTAGTCTTTGATACCTTTTCTTAAATTTTTCATATTTTCGTCTCAAATTCTCATTATCTTGCTTATGTTTTGTGTTTTTTCTATACACCCGTGATCTGTTTGTTTTAACATTCTTCCGGCCTACTTTTGCTAAAGATAAGTGAAGTTGAGTTGCTGGTGCTCTTGAAGGCGTAGCTAGTGCTCGTGGTGGCGTTTTTGTTACACGTGGTGATAGGTCTCCGAATTGTTGTGGTTGGTCTCTCGATCGTGGTTGTTGGTCTTTTAATCTTGGTGCTAGATCTCTGGATCGTGGCGTTAGGACTCTAGATCGCAGTGGTGGGTCTCGTACTAGTGGTGATATATCCCTAGCTGATGGTGGTTCTCTCTGCCACGCGGAGGCGTATCTGGTGGAGAAGTAGCACGTGGAGGCGTTGGTGGTGGAGTACCATAGAATTCATCATAATATCCTAGTCTGGAGTCGGTTCTAGGTGAATCAGGGGGTGTTTGCTGTAGCAATCTCTTAACAGCCTGTTAACCCTCTTTTTACTGTCGTTTTCGTAGTTTCCATATAATACGTTGGCATTAAATATTTCTTTTAGCGTTAAATCTTTTAGTTTTATGGTATCAAGCTCTGTTTTTTCTTCGCTTCTTCGTGCTTTTTTCTATTATTTTTTATTCTTTCTTTATAGAGCTTCTGTTTTTCTGTTGCAGTAAGTGGCATTTCAGATTATGTTGCACAAACCTTGAACAAATTAAACTATATTGATATCTTAAAAACCTCAGTTTGACACAGAATAACATCCACACCATCCATTAATGCCAACTCACAATGTCATTTTTCCATACATTCTCTGGCGTTACCGGTAACTCTAGATAAAATTTATCCTGTGTTACCGGTAACTCTAGAGAAATTTTCAGTTAAAAAAATCATAATTCATTCCGTGACCAAAAATCACCAAGTATTTGGTTCTGACCTTGAAATGAGACATCACAGACAACATACTGACCTAATAAAATTCAAATATTTTAAAAACTTACCAAGATTCCAGCCGTAACACTGTAGAGCGGCAATAAACCTACGCGCGCCCGTTGAGAACTTACCGCAGACTGAAGGGCGGGTAAAGCGAGGGAGGCCTTGTCGGACCATACGAACGAAATATTAGACAATAATCGCCTTAGATGACACCAAGTTAGACGCCGTCTTTTGATAAAGTTCTTGAACTTTTATCGGTAACTCTGTATAGCTGATGTTTTAATCGAAGTTTGGGACAAAAGTTTAGGTGCATGAAAAATATATAATTTAAATCAAACTTTTATGAATGTTAACTTGAAACGTAAATTTATCATTTTCTTAATCATAATATTATGTGAAAATGCTGGACATTCATACATTTTTTTTTGAGAAACTCATACATTGTTTTGTCACCTATGCCTGGGGACACGTGAATTTTATATGGAGGTTGCTTAAGTTCTGCTGAGTTACTATAAGAAAATAAAAAAAATAGCTTTAAACTATAAAAACTATGAAACTACCATGTTAGCAAAGGATCTAACTTTATGGTAACGTCAAAATCACCATAATTTTAAACCGAAATCATAAGTTAATTTCTAATTCCATATCAGGGACACAAAAGGAGTGCCTTAAAAGTTGATTCACCCAGGTACCTATAATGTTCGGACGTTCCTCCGACTACCCTCTATAGATATCCTCGAAGATCAAAGTAACTGAAGATCTGTAAGTCTACCATGAGTTTTCACAATCTACACTAGCGACTGTAGTTAAAAAAATGTATGAAAACTTGAGGTCCTATTAACGTACCTACTACTGTACTAACGTCAGCCGATCTAAATGTGACAACTCATGGTAGACGTACTGGAGATATCTACCGAGCCTGGGGATTACAGTCGTGGTCGTGATTTTGGTTTGAATCCACGACCAGATAGAGGCCGCACCACTAAGCCACCAGAGCTCAGATGATTGATAGGCCATTTTTGGACCAACGGAAAGGTTAGGTCATTGACCCGGCACGTGCTATCCCGATCATGCGCAAATCTCGCGTCCTTGAGAAATGTCTGGATAACTAATTTCATTTTATTTTATTTTACTTTATTTGGCACAAAAAACACATTACAACACAAGCAAAACTTAAATAATAAAAATACACTGTTCTGTACTGAGTTGCAACATAAACTAATGATGAGGTTTGAAGAAGGTAGAATTTATTAATATACCAGCTTCCGCCCACAGCTTCGCTCGCGTGGTACATTGAAAAAAAAAAAAAAAACTATCCCGCGGGAACCGTACATTTTTCCGGGATAAATTGTAGCCTATGTGTTATTCCACACCATAATTTATATGTGAAGGTATGTGTCATGGGTTAGTATTCTTATAAGCGGCGATGGGCTTGCAACCTGTAACGTACGGAATACTAACTAGTGTGAAAAATGTGGGCATGTACCAAATGTCATGTTTGGACTTGCCTCTGACTACCCTCTTTAGATATCCTCAAAGATCTAAGTAACTAAAGATCTGAGGAGATATCTACCGAGCCTGGGGATTACAGTCGCGATCATATTTATTATTATTCTTTTAATTTATATCTGTGCCAATTTCATCCAGATCCGTTCAGCCGTTTCAGCGTGAAGGAGTAACAAACATACATCCTCACAAACTTTCACGTTTATAATTTTAGTAGGATATCTATCCCTTGAAATAAAAAATAAACACACACACGACTGTAATCTCCGGGCTCGGTAGATATCTCAGATCTCTAGTTACTTAGATCTTTGAGGATATCTAAAGAGTCAGAGTCACGTCCAAACATTATATTTGGCACATGCCCATATTTTGCACAGTAGTCAAATCAAATCAAACCAAAATATCTTTATTCAATATCACAGGGATCATTATGAATCGTCTTACATACTAGGTGAGTCTAGATGCCAATTCCAGTCCTATCCCCAGTGCGAGAACTGACAAGAAACTCGCTTAGTATTCCGTACGTGACAGGTTGCGAGCCGATCGCCGCTTATAAGAATAGTATGACACACACCTCTAGGTTATGCCGGTTTCCTCACAATGTTTTCCTTCACCGTTTAAGAGCATTGCGCACACGATTTTTTTTCGAATGCAAAAACTCATTGGACGCAGCGGTGATACCACTACACCACCAGTACTCATATCTATCCCAAGTTAAACAATAAATATTGGAACGAAGTTCCTTATCGCGCGTTGTGAAAGGGGGCTAGACGGAAAAAAATCTCACGAAAAGTTGTAACGACACTTTTTGCTATAGTAAGCCGTGCGGCGTTCGCGTGTTTCTCTGTCTGTCTCTCTCTCTCTCATAGAAAGCAAGGAAAGGAACTTCGTTCCATCCGGGTGTCCCTTGACACCTCTCAAGTTTTTTTTTAATATTGGTAGACACAAAGCCATCTAGCCCCAAACTAAGCAAAGTTTGTACTATGAGAACCAGACAGCTGATAGACTAATTAACACTTTTTTTGAAATACATTCATAGAGTTAATAATAACACTCAGACACAGAACAAACATCTGCGTTCATCCCACAAATGTCAGTCCTGGGGGATCGAACCCACAACCTGCAGCGCAGGAGGCAGAGCTACTACCAACTGAGCTGTTAATGACTTACAAGTTACAAACACTAAATTGGATTGTGTTAGAAATTCTTAGAATAGAAACAAGGCGACGACAAAATGGATTATCTGATTATTATCTTGTCACTAGCCCAGACTACTAGTAAAAGGTTTAAAGTGGACCTCAGAGCATTGAGCACCCTAGGGTTTTAAATTCAAATTCAAATTCAGTTTATTAAACTCAAAATAACATAACAGAAGGGTCTACCATGAGTTTTCACAATCTACACTCGCTAGCGACTGTAGTTAAAAATTGTATGAAAACTTGTACAGCGCCTCTAGCGGATAGTTGGGTACTAAAATGTCACGTAGTTAACTATCCTACGTCACAGTACTACAGCGACTGTAGTTTGCGCTCATTAATTTGCTTAGAATTTGGTACCATGAGTAACAATTTTGACAGATGTCATAGTAACGTACTATTACTACTAGTAAAAAAAAGTAAAAATAAAAAAAAATTGTAAAAAAATAAAGTTATATTGGAGATGCGCGCATGTTACGACGTGACACTGCGTGACATCTCCGTAGGTAACTCGTGCGCACTATCACTTACCTATAATATAGATAGAGGAACAGAAAATCTATGTACCGAGTATAATAAAATCGTTGAAAAATCGTATCTGTACATTTGATATTTTCAAAAAAAAATTAGTGCTACCTAAAGAAGACACGCTACTTAGACTATAATAAGCGTTTTTGAAAAAAATCTCTGTTTGTTTGTTTATCTGTGCGTTTGTGCACGCTAATCTCTACAACGGCTGAACCAAATCGAATGCAGTTTTCACTGATGTATTGTGATAAGCTTATATTAAAAATTGTTTCATCGAAATCGGTTGACAAATAAAAAAGATATGCTTATTTTTCGCGCGCGCTGGACGTAAAAATACTTTAAATTTACTTTTAGTTTTTTTAACTTAGTTTAAGAGCGCTGGTGGTGTAGTGGTAGCACCCCTGCCTCACGATCCGAAGATCGTGGGTTCAAACCTGGTCGCGCACCAATGAGTTTTTCCATTCGAAAAATGTATGTGCGCAATGCCAGTGCTCTTAAACGGTGAAGGAAAATATCGTGAGGAAACCGGCATACCCTAGAACCAAAAATTCGAAGGTATGTGTCATAGGTTAATATTCTTATAAGCGGCGATGGGCTTGCAACCTGTCACGTACGGAATACTAACTACTGTGCAAAATGTGGGCACGTACCAAATGTCATGTTTGGACGTGCCTCTGACTACCCTCTTTAGATATCCTCAAAGATCTAAGTAACTAAAGATCTGAGGTTTAAAGGCTGATTAGGCTGATTTTTAGTTTAAAACTCACCATAATACGCCATGTTGCTCATCAAATGTTCGTTGATCATTTTGTAATTATTTAACACAAAACACTGACTTTCAGTTAAACATTATTAGCACTGAAACAAGCTGAAACTGAAGGTATGGTGAAGAAAAGTGGAAAATAGTACGAATGAATGTCATTTGCGTATTCAAATACAGAATATTTTTGATCACCTAATGATATTAGTTACAAAAATTTTAAGAATTGCGGATTTTGTAATGGAAAAATAAAATAAAATAATGAAAAATAAATAAATTATTTTATTTTGGCATAGTAAAAAAAAACGTAAAAATATTTGATAAAGTTAAGTTTTCCATTTGTTTGATGTTATTTCGATATTGATGTTTATAATATTCATTTATTTCAACGAAAATCTTTTTACTTAAAAATGATCATAGGAATTTTAGCAGTTTAAAAGTGTTAATTTACTTAGTAGCTGACTATTTACTTAGGTATTTAAAAAAAATTAAAAAAACCCTACTGAACGTAATTGATTCTTACAGCCTCCATATTTGTTTTTTTTTGTCATTTCATATGGCCTTTTCAATCTTGTGATCCAGACGAATCTAAGGACGCCTCATTTATCAAAATCCGTCAACCGTTTGGGCTACAACGTCAGCCAAAGGAACTATACATCTCTACTAATATTATAAAGAGGAAAGTTTTGTATTTTTATATTTTTGTTCGTCTAAACTAATATTATAAAGAGGAAAACTTTGATTGTTTGTTTGTTTGAAATGAATAGGCTCCGAAACTACTGAACCGATTTGAAAAATTCTTTCACTGTTGGGAAGCTACACTATCAGCGGGTGACATAGGCTATATTATATTTTCAAAAAATTAGGGATCCTTACTAAAACTTCAATAATGTAAGCCAAGGTGTAAAAAAATTACCTAAAATATTCTTTATATCGCGTGCGCTGCGAAAACTATTGACGATAGAATAAAATAATGTACTACGACTTTGTAGAACACATCATTATTTACAAAAAGTGTCGCGATAGCATAATGTCCAACTATTATAGTTATGCCAAAATAAGAGTTCTTTTATTTTAAAATTTTAATTGAAAGGCTACTCTTAGAAAAACGCTCTTTATTTGTATCTTAGTATTAATCCTTATCAAAATAAATCACATCATATTCTAGACTGCTTCAATACCTTTATATACTTTTTTGAATTATTCAATTCGGACATTCCATTCAAAAGATACCATTAAATTAAAAATGTAAGCAATAGAAAAAAGTTGCGTGAGAGCCGCGCTAGCTTATGCACTGTAGGCGTCACTGGGTGTACCCTCTTTATATCTTCGATATCCTCAAAGATCAAAGTAACTAGAGATCTGGGAGATATCTACCGAGCCTGGGAATTACAGTCGTGACCATTTATAGGTATATATAAATACCCGTGCGAAGCCGGGGCGGACTACTAGTAACGAATAAACTCAAAAACTACTGGAACGATTTTAAAAATTCTCTCATCATTAGAATGCTACATTATCCCTGAGTAACATAGGCAATATTTATAATTGGAAAAAATGAAAGATCCTTACTAAAACTTCAACAATGTAACCCAAGATGTAATTATTAATGAATTTTTGCGAAGTCGCGGGTAACACCTAGTGTATTATATACATACACGCCAAACACATTACCCTCCTTCGCTCCGCAGTCGGGTAACCAGCTGATTCAAACGAGTAATAAAAATACACCGAGCCAACCTTGGCCCGGCTATCGATAACATCGTACATCACTATTGAGCAACTCGCGAAGGCCAATTGTATTCCGACTGCACTATTTGACAGTTTTTGTTTGGCTGCGCAAGAGTGCTTAGCCTTGAAACCTATCAATTAAAAAAAAACTACTTGACAAACGAACAAGTGACACAAACACAGATTTTTTCCAAATTGCTTTAAATAATTAATAATTTTAATAATATTTTTTTTTAATAATGCTGGACAATCCACACAGCATCATCTAGCCCCAAAGTAAGCTACTCAAAGCTTGTGTTATGGGTACTAGATAACTGATATATTTAATACATTCTATACATAGATAGATATTTTTTATTATACATAAAAAACACCCAGGCCAACGGAACAAATTTCTGCAAATCTTACACAAATTTGTTCCGCGGCGGGAATCGAACCCGCAACCTCTTGCGTCGCAGGCGGACTCTCGCCCGCTGCGCCACTGAGGTCGTCAATATATAATAATAGAGGTAATTTTTAGAGTTCCGTACCCAAACGGTGAAACGGGACCCTATTATTAAGACTCCGCTGACTGTCCGTCTGTCACCAGACTGTATCTAATAAATCGTAATATTATGTAGTTAGACAGTTGGAGCGCTGGTGGTGTAGTGGTAGCACCCCTGCCTCACGATCCGTAGGACGTGGGTTCAAACCTGGTCGTGCACCAATGAGTTTTTCCATTCGAAAAATTTATGTGCGCAATGCCAGTGCTCTTAAACGGTGAAGGAAAACATCGTGAGGAAACCGGCATACCCTAGAACCAAAAATTCGAAGGTATGTGTCGTGTCATAGGTTGGTATTCTTATAAGCGGCGATGGGCTTGCAACCTGTCACGTACGGAATACTAACTACTGTGCAAAATGTGGGCATGTACCAAATGTCATGTTTGGACGTGCCTCTGACTACCCCCTTTAGATATCCTCAAAGATCTAAGTATCTAAAGATCTGAGGAGATATCTACCGAGCCCGGGGATACAGTCGTGATCATATTACTTACTTTACTTTATTAAACGCTATAACAACAAATACTAAAAAAAAAAAAAAAAAAAAAAATATGATCACGACTGTAATCCCCGGGCTCGGTAGATATCTCCTCAGATCTTTGGTTACTTAAATCTTTTGAGGATATCTAAAGGGGGTAGTCAGAGGCAAGTCCAAACATGACATTTGGTACATGCCCACATTTTGCACAGTAGTTAGTATTCCGTACGTGACAGGTTGCAAGCCCATCGCCGCTTATAAGAATACTAACCTATGACGCACACCTTCGAATTATTGGTTCTAGGGTATGCCGGTTTCCTCACGATGTTTTCCTTCACCGTTTAAGAGCACTGGCATACTAAAAAACAGAATGAAATAAATATTCAAAGGGGCTCCCATACAACAAACGTGTTCTTTTTTACGTTTTTATAGATGTGGGTATGGAACCCTTCGTGCCCGAGTCCGACTCGCACTTGGCCAGTTTTTATGTTTTTTATTTGTTTTTAAGATTTGGAGTGCTTTTAATCACACTGGTGTAGTGGTAGCCCTGCCTCACGATCCGAAGGTGGGTTCAAACCTGGTCGTGCACTAATGAGTTTTCCATTCGCAAAATGTAATTCTATGTTATCTTATACCTTTGAACGAGCAATTCTTGTATATATGTATATATTGATCTTAATCTCGGTAATGGCTCCAACGATTTTCATGAAATTCAGTATGCAGGGGGTTTCGGGGGCGATAAATCGATCTAGCTAGGTTTCATTTTTAGAAAAAGTCGTTACCACAAAAAAAACCGAGCAAAGCTCAGTCATCCAGGTACTATAATTTAAGTACAAAAAACTGTAAATATTGTATCTATCAGTTATCTGTTTCCCATTACAAGCTTTGCTTACTGGGGGCTAGATGGCGTTGTGTGAAATTTAAATAACTATAATTACTTACCTACCTACTTACAACCAAAACAAATTAAAAAACTTGATCACGACTGTAATCCCCAGACTCGGTAGATATCTCTTCAGATCTCTAGCTACTTAGATCTTTGAGGATATCTAAAGAGTCAGAGGCACGTCCGAACATGACATTTGGTACTTTATTTAAATTGCCCACATTTTGCACAGTGATTCAGTACGTGACAGGTTGCAAGCCCATCTCCGCTTATAATAATACTAACAGAGACACACCTTTGAATTTTAGTTCTAGTGTATAAGCTCGAGATTTTTTGCACTGGCATTGGCATATTTTTCGAATGGAAAACTCATTGGTGTACGTCTAGGTATGAACCCACCACCTTCGGATCGTGAGGCAGGTGTGCTATCACTACACCACCAGTGTTTTCTAGAACTTACATAATTTATGATAGTTTATTTCCACCTATTCTATTTTTACTAAATCTAGTAGAAATAGATAGTAAAAAAAAACATTATTTTCTAAGTGTAGGGATATAAGGAACAGCCGAACACGACCTAAATTTAAATTTTCAGTCACTTAGCACTTAGGTTTAAATAGTTCCTAGTAAACTTTTCAGACTTCATTCAATTTTAACTCTGTCCTGAAAATGACGAAATTTTCCACTTTTCTCTACCTTTCATCAAAGGTCACTGCACTCCAGACACTTTAAAAATAACCCAAACGAATGCCCGTACGAAATTAGATGTTCAAAAAAAACTATTTGTCAAACAACATTCTCGCGTTGCCTATGCGCCCTCACTGAATTCGATTCTCTTTTCGTCTAATCCACCTATTTTAAAACGTCACTGCAACCTCTCGAAGTACTAGTCACAACTCGCCTTCTAAATTCGGCAGCCTAACTCTCTAGTTGTTATACAACCATTTTGAAATAACACCTGTGCGCTTACTCTCTGAAAGGTTTGATGTAAATTAAATTTAGCCGAGTTAGTTTATCTAGTCGTAAGCTACGCCCAATTTGTTTAGGCTCGCGTTTTGGTTAGGGTTTATGGAAGTGACAGGTCAGGTTTAGATGGTTTGTTTTGTATAGGTAGTCACGAGATAATAGTTAGATTTGGTTTATAGTTATTTTTAACTGCATCACGAGCCAAATGTCGAAGAGTTATGGTAGAATGGTTTAGCTTCGCTGTCCTTTGGTAAGTTTCGGAATAACATAGAAAAAACGGCCGTGACAAACACAGACAGATTGACAACGAAGTAGTTCTATAAAGGTTTTTTTGAGGGAACGGAAACCTGAAAATTACAAGTATTTAATTATAAAATCAAAAAACCCGATTAAAAGTAAGTGAAAATAGCTTCATATAACCGCCATTTTGGATATTTTGACATTTTGTACAACCTATGTCTCTTGAGATCCAGATAAAACCAACGACAATTCATTTGTCAAAATATATCCAGCCGTTTGGAAAGGCATTGTGCACATAATACTTTAGAAAAATCTATTGGTGCATGACAAGCTCCGAACCCATGACCTCAGCAAAAATAAAATCGTCCGCCAATGTGTCAACCAGTTGTGAGTGCTATAAATGATGACTATTTTTAAGATTTGCAAAAAAAGTAGCAATCCACTGGAGTCAAATTTATACGGAACTACCGCGAGATCATTTTCTATAGATTCACCTAGCATGTAAGACGTTACAACGTGATCCTTGTGATTTTACTGAATAATATATTTTTCAATTTCAATACAACAGTCAAAAAAACGGTCAAAATCGGTTCAGTATTGCGAGATTTTCCTAACCTATTTCATCACACTGTGCAAATATCTCCCCCAAATCGTTTCTGTTCTTAGCTTTTCCATTTCTTCCTAAACGCTCAAAGGCAATCTAAGGCATAAAAGACTTAGAAACAGCCTTAAGTATTCCAATGCTATGCAAAAGCAAAAATCAGCACAGCGGTAGCTAATTATTTAACAATGCCTTGCCAAGGCCGGATTGCGCAATGCTATTGTGCCGTGCCCCGCGCAACACGCTCAATGGAAGCGCAGAGCTTAGTTTATACTACAGACGAAAACATCGGAGGAGGTTTTAAAACCGACGAATGTAATGGAGGAGTTATTTTAAATAGGTGAAAATAATGGAGGAGTTATTTTAAATAGGTGAAAATAATGGAGGAGGTATTTTAAACCGGCGAAAATAACGGAGGATCTCATAATCAATGAAAACAAAAACTAAAGACGGACTCTAAACCGATAAAAATAATGTAGGATCTCTTGATCGATAAAAAATTAAAGAGGAACTTTTGACAGACGAAAAAAATGGGGTAGGTACCTATAATAAATCAATGGTAAGGAATAAAAGTATTTTTATTGCAAAGATAAAAAGAAACCGACTGAAAGTAATAAAAAACAGCTTTTTACAGCCGCCATTTTGTATTTTTGGACATTTTGTATAGCCTATATCACTCTTGTGATTAATTGTCATTTTTAGACTATTATTCGGCTAGAACGAATCTACGAACTCTACAACAGTGGACTGCAGTAGGCTGATAATGATGATGATTCTAAGAAAGCTCACACTATTATTGTATGTAGCTACCACAAAATCCAGACTAGGAATAATATATCTGCAAAACTTGCAAACATTCCCCCCTGACGGGATCCGAACTCGCACTTCTCGCGTCTCAGCCGGCCACGCGCGCCCTACGCCACCGAGGTCGTATCTAACATGCCGCATCTAGTATCTTTATGCCAAAAAATCTCTCTGCAACGCATATGAATACCGTCCACAAAACAAATTGTGTCAAGTTTAAAACAATTATGCATTTCGTCGTGTTCTGACGGTACTGTGAACTGACAGGCAGACGGACAGACGTACTGTGTACTGACAGACAGACAGACAGACGTACTGTGTACTGACAGACAGACACATACGCTTTGTCCAGCTGAAAATGTAATTCGAGAATTTTCTTATGTGAGCTGATTTATCGCTATAATTATAAATGCGAAAAACTCTGTTTGTTTGTTACCTTTTCACGACTAAACGGCTGAACGGATCGTAATGAAATTAGCAAGAAGGTAGATTATATCCTGGAGACGAACATAGGTTATTTTTTGTCTCAAGAAATAATCTTGAAGGAGCGCTGAATTTCAGGATAAAAAGTATCCTATGTCCTACCTCGTAGTATAAACTCAAACCGTGCTAAATTTCATCTGATTCCATTCAGTAGTTTCGTGATGCTCAGCCCAGATACAGTTTTGGCTGTTACAGTTTTATAATAAGTATATATACTTAGATTAATTTAACTTGGTAGCAATCTAACGAAAAAATAACATATTTTTTCTATTCTGGTGACTACTCTAGTTTTGTTGACTCTACGAGAAGTCGCTAAATAGGAAGTCACCACTGACGTTGTGTTATTAGTAGAGTACCTACCCAGTAGGAATGTAGCGAGTTAGTTGGAACTACTGAAAAAGTGGGGGGTGTATATTGACCATAATTTTGGCTTATAGGAATGTAGCGAGTTAGTTGGAACTACTGAAAAAGTGGGGGGTATTTTGACCATAATTTTGGCTTATAGGAATGTAGCGAGTTAGTTGGAACTACTGAAAAAGTGGGGGGTATATTGACCATCATTTTGGCTTATAGAAATGTTAGCACCTTAATCAATCCATCATTCCTTCCTGAGTTCCTTTCATACTCTGTGTCCATTGGTGAGCTCAATTCAACATTATCTGTGGCTCATTCATCGTTCAATCACTCATCGAGGAAAAATCCCAACTACTCACTCAGCTACTGGACTGCTTACAAAGCACATCATATTTCAAATATCGGTTTGGGTGTTCAAGAAGCCGGCCGGCATTATCATCAAGAACAAAATCACAGTGAGTCCTTCCCACCTATTTACCATAATTAGGGTGCTAAGCAATATCAAATAACATAAACATCAATAACAAAACATTTGGTCCTAAGAGCCGGATTTCGAAATTCGGATCAAGCTGCCTTGTGTAAAGCAGACATCTTTGTTCATTACAGCCACTTGCATTTTGTCGAAAGAAAATACTGTGTGATTACCCTTTTGGTACATTATCCTTACAAAATTCATAATTGCGTCGACTTATTTTGCATATTTTATCATTATTCAACAGTTCCTAGTGCTTACTTACGTAAATATATCGATACTTTGTTAGGTAATATCATAGTATTCTGTGTCGCTCGTAACCGTTTTTTGAATTTATTTTGTAGTATTTTTATGCCAGCTACAGGGATAAGTCGTTTCATAAATTATCAGTAATATTCGCGTAATTTTCTGGGGTGATCACCAACAAAAACTATAAATCGTCTTACGTTATTGTAATGTGCGTCGTTGCAACACGTGTTCAAACTTTTCCGAGTCACTTGTTGAGAACAATTCATACCAACCAGATCAAGATTTCTATCATTACCACGTACAATACTTCATTACTAGACGTTTTACCGAAACATTGATCAATAACAATTTGCAAGAACAATCATTCCACAGCCTAGGTTGGGTAGGCGCCTACTCACCTACTTATTCAACATCAGAACATTTATTCTTACATACAGTCCACTGACCATCTGTGTAGTGAACATAAACATTACACAGGCCATCAATCATTATCAATAGTGTATCTAGAAGCAACATACAACTTCTAGATACAAAAATCAGAACATATATTCTTTCATACAGTCCGCTGACCATCTGTGTAGTGAACATAAACATTACACAGGCTATCAATAATTATAAGTGTGTATTTAGAAGCAACATACAACTTCTAGATACAAAAATCAGAACATATTCTTACATACAGTCCGCTGACCATCTGTGTAGTGAACATAAACATTACATAGGCTATCAATCATTATCAACTGTGTGTATCTAGAGGCAACATACAACTTCTGGATACAAAAATTAGAACATTATAGGGATTTCCTTTCTGTTATGCATAAACAAAAATAAGTAATTACTTATTACATTGTTGGGTTTGTACAACATAATCAAAACAAAATATCATTCATTTTGGTATCAGAATATCATTCAATTAAAAAATTAGTTACCAAGAAGGCTTATTTTTTTTTATATAGGTAGGTAATAGGCTAGGTAATAGGAATTTCATGGTACTTACCTATTCCTGGTTTTATTTGCTTTTACAAAAAGTTTCATTCAGATAAAATATTTGATTGTGATCTAAACATAAACAATAACAATTTAAAATATCTAAGTGTGGTGCAGAAAACATTAATAATAAAATCAAACATAAATAAATAGATAGTGTGGTGTGGGGTGATAAAACAGAATTTTGTGTATGTAGGTGCATGTAGTTATCGCAATAAAAATGACTGAATCAACCATTGCCCACCTCAAAGCAAAAAGAGACCTTGCGCATAAACGCCTTGCTGATGCAGTAAATTGTGCTAGGAGATGCTCTATGGATAATAGCTTGCTGGACCGTTTTCAAACATGGTGTGACCGCTTAGAAATGATCATGGAAGCTTTCAATGATGCT
The DNA here is from genome assembly GCA_963675405.1 of Cosmorhoe ocellata. Classification (NCBI taxonomy): domain Eukaryota; kingdom Metazoa; phylum Arthropoda; class Insecta; order Lepidoptera; family Geometridae; genus Cosmorhoe; species Cosmorhoe ocellata. The sequence goes on from OY776273.1 coordinate 4,962,282, forward strand.
CATGCATGTTTGCTATGTGAACTAACAAAACTTAAAGACGGAGAAAACCAAGTGAGTGAGGCAGTGAAACTCCAAGAAGAAGCAGATGACATGTACTTTTTGGTGATTGAAGCGAAACGCGCTTTATTTCCGGCGCCGCCGTCTAAGCCAACTGGTGAGTCCTCGGCCTCAGTTGCTAAACAGAAAAATAGCAAACTCCCTCCAATAAAGTTACCAAACTTCAACGGACAGCTTAAAGACTTCCCTGGCTTCATTGATTTATTCAATACATTGGTACACAGCAGACCAGATATTAGCAATGTTGAGAAGTTTCAATATTTGATAACTTCTTTGTCCGGGGAACCTATCAATGTAATCAGAGCATACCCTGTCTCCGAAGCAAATTATTCAAATGCATATCAATCATTAGTAGACAGGTATAGTAACAAAAGGTATTTAGCCTTTGTCTGTTGGGAACAAATAGTTAACCTGAAACCAATGAATACAGGTTCAGCTCAAAATTTGCGGCTTTTACTTGACACATATAATGAAAACATATCTATGCTTGGTTCATTAGGGTTACCAACAAGTAACTGGGATTTTGTGATGTTTCACTCTCTTTTAACCAAATTAGACAAAGCATCACGTGAAGCTTTTGAGCTTGACTGTAACACATGTGAGTTCCCAGGTTTTGAAAAGTTAAAATTATTTCTTAAAGAGAGATGCAATGCACTGGAGCGTTCATCTCTCACATCAGGTACCCCCACAACCACACGAAATCAAACAAATAACAATAATCAAACAAAACAAATAAATCAGCAGCCACGTCCTGCACCTACTTTGCTGTTGGCCCAAGGGCCCGGTGGTCAAACTAACAATTTATCATGTGTAATATGCAAAGGTAATCATGCACTATATATGTGTGAGAAGTTCATATCAAAGACACCTAGAGAACGGGTTGAAATTGTGAAACAAAATAAATTGTGCTCTAACTGTTTAAGGAGTAATCATCAAACACAACAATGCAAATCAACATTCAGATGTAAAACTTGTAACAAGTTTCACAATAGCCTGTTACACTATCCATCAAGCAAGTCCAATGACAACAGTGGTAAACAAAGTTTAACCAATCAATCATCATCATCATCAGATAAGTCATCTGAACCAAAAACAGAGGAGAATGTTGTAACTCCAGTGACTTCTTTAGCAAATACATGTCAAGAAACAGCACAAACCTCAACTTTTGTTCTTCTAGCCACTGCAGAGGTTGAGGTTAAAACTGGTTGGGGAACTTTCCAAAGAGTTCGAGCACTTCTGGACCCTGGCAGTCAAAGCCATGTTATCAGCAGCAGCTGCGCTCGCCGGTTAGGCTTAACATGTCACAAAGCTATTCAACCTATGTTAGGTATCGGGGGGATACCTTCCACCCCTGCAGGCAAGGTGTTTATTGAGGTCCGTCCAGTTGGGGAGGCCGAAACAACATTTTCAACAGAAGCACTATGTCTGGATAAAATATGCAGTAACATGCCCACTCAACCAGTGAATACTAAAAATTTTCAACACATTGCTAACTTGAAGTTGGCTGATCAGGACTACCACAAATCAAGACCTGTCGATATTCTTATTGGCGGTGAATTATTCCCACACCTCCTCTTACCAGGTGATAAGATTGAGGGTGGAAACCGAGCAGCAACAGCAATCAATACTATATTTGGATACATACTAATGGGACGGACAGAGTCGACAGGTACAACATCATCATCATCACTTGCTGTGTCCATCAATCATTTATCTGAAGATGCAAGTTTAGATCTTGCAGTGCAGAAGTTTTGGGAAATAGATAGTATACCATCTCAGGAACATAAAGAAAATCAATCTATAGATGAAGTTAGGTGTGAGGAGATATATCAAGCAACACATCAAAGGGACGAAAATGGTCGCTACATAGTCAATCTACCATTTCGTGATGAAGAACCAACATTTGAAGGCTCATATGCCATTGCTCTTCGTCGATTCAAGCATTTAGAACGGCGACTTCTTCAAGATCCGCCATTTTATAAAAATTATAAACAACATATCATGGAGTATTTATCAAACGGTCATATGGAGGAAATCCCCATACCGGACCATCAATCCCCTTCTGCGTACTACATACCTCATCATGCGGTTGTAAAACCTGGTAAGATCCGGGTTGTTTACGACGCGTCGTGCAAGGATAAACAAGGAAAGTCCTTGAATGACTCCCTCCTGACTGGTGAAAAGCTGCAAGCGGACATCTGTGACATTCTACTGCGGTTCAGACTGCATGCCATCGTCTTCACTGCAGACGTTCGCCAGATGTACCTTCAAGTGGCCGTCATCAAAAAACATCAAGATTATCAAAGAATACTTTTTAGGTGTTCACCAGAAGAGCAAGTGCGAGAATTTCGCCTCACAAGAGTTACATTTGGTGTCTCATCGGCACCATTCCTTGCTATAAGAACTATGCATCAATTAGCTCAAGATCACCAAGAAGCATATCCTGCTGCTGTCAATCTCCTACTCCAGGATCGGTACGTGGATGATCTCGTGACCGGTTGCGACACTGCAGAGAGAGCAGTAGAACATCAACAACAACTTATCAATCTTATGTCAGAGGGAGGTTTTGAGCTGAGAAAGTGGGCAAGTAACAATACAGAAGTGCTGCAACATATTCCGGAGAATCATCGAGCTATTCCGGAAATCACTTTCGATAGCGAAAGCCTTTTCATGAAGGTTCTAGGACTGGCCTGGAACTCTGAAGAGGATATCTTTACATATCAAGTAAATCAAATCGACAGAGAATGTACCAAGCGCTCTATGCTCTCAGAACTAGCGCGGATCTATGACCCCATAGGCCTGTTAACAACACTTACATTTCAAGCAAAGCAACTCATCCAACGTTTATGGCTGCTGGGTACATCATGGGACCAACCTGTTCCTGACGAAGTCAAACAACAATGGACCAAACATACACAACAACTGCCCAACTTATCAAAGCTTCAAATACCCAGGCGTATTACTCGAAGCGACGCTATATCATATCAAATTCACGGGTTTTCGGATGCCAGCGAAGCAGGCTATGCAGGTGTTGTGTACCTTCGGTCGACAGATCATCATAACAATCATCATGCGGCACTTATAAGTGCACGCTCTCGCGTCGCACCCACTAAACGCAGGACGCTGCCCAGGCTTGAACTCTGTGGAGCGGTATTGTTGACGGAGTTATTGCAGCATATCCTCCGTTTGTACTCAACTAGCATTCAAATCCAGGGCGTTTATGCATGGTCTGATTCTACTATCACGTTAGCATGGATTAAATCAAACTCAAATGGATATAAAGCATTCGTCGGAAATCGGATATCAAGCATTCAGAGAAAACTCCCTGAAGCGATTTGGGGACACGTTCCCGGAAAACAGAACCCTGCCGACTGTGCAAGCCGTGGTTTGACTCCGAACGAACTCATTGACCATGACCTGTGGTGGACAGGTCCAGAATGGTTGGTCCAGGATCAAAGTCGCTGGCCAAGCGTTCCGATAGCAGAACAACTCATCCCAAAAGCATCAGGCGAAGAACGTAAATGTGTTCTTATCAACTCCACTCCTCCTGAGGAGCACTTTTTAGATAAACTCATCAACAAATATTCATCTTTAAACAAAATTCAACGCATTTTAGCATACTGCAAGCGCTTCATTGATGCTACTCGAAAAAACATACGTTCGGGTCATCTGACAAGTTTGGAACTTCATGGTTCACTCATGTTACTTGTCAAACATGTACAGCACTCACAATTCAGAGATGAAATTTCTCGTATACGCTTAAGCAAACCGTTACCTAAATCATTGAAATCACTTAGCCCCTTTTTAGATTCAAATGCTACACTTCGGGTGGGGGGTAGGCTATCCAGGTCTCAATTGAACTTTGAAGCAAAGCATCCGGCGTTGCTACCACGCAAGCATCGTCTCACTCATCTTATCATTCAAAGCGTACATAACGATAATTTTCATCCAGGGTTGCAAACATTACAGTACTTACTGCTACAAAATTTTTGGGTTTTATCAGCACGACGTGCCATTCGTCAGGTAATATCAAACTGTTATAAGTGCTTTCGAGTAAAACCTCATCATGTACAGCCAGAAATGGCTGATCTACCACGCTCGCGTATCACTCAAATCAAAGCTTTTCAATCAGTAGGATGCGACTATGCTGGTCCATTCAACGTCTCATTTCAACGTTACCGCGGTTCCCGTTCCATGAAAGCATATCTATGCTTGTTTGTATGCTTTGCCACGAAAGCTCTACATTTAGAACTCGCGTCCAGTCTTTCATCAGATTCATTTTTAGCAGCTTTACGTAGATTCATTGCCCGGCGTGGTAGGTGCAATACCATTCATAGTGATTGTGGCACTAATTTTAAGGGTGCACATACCCAGTTATCAGAGCTTATGCGTTCAGCTTGTGAAGTTGAACACATAGAATTCAAATTCAACCCAGCAGGGGCTCCACATTTCGGAGGACTATGGGAAGCAGGTGTAAAATCAGTAAAAACACATCTATACCGCGTTATAGGGGCACAAACTTTAACATATGAAGAACTTAACACTTTATTAGCCCAAGTTGAATCCATTCTGAACTCAAGGCCGTTATGTCCTTTGAGTACAGATCCTAACGATTTATCAGTACTCACACCAGGTCATTTTTTAACCATGGCCCCTCTCACGACGGTACCCACTCCTGATTACACTAACATGAACATTAACAAACTCACGCGTTGGCAAATGTTGCAACGAATGCATCAGGATTTTTGGTCACGTTGGCATACTGAATATCTAACCACTCTATCTCAACGTCTTAAATGGACTAAATCTTCGCGGCCTGTTATGATTGATCAAATAGTCGTCATCAAGGATGAGACGACTCATCCATTGCGCTGGCACTACGGTAAAATCATTGCATTGCATCCAGGTCGTGATGGCGTATGCCGTTCAGCGATGGTGAGAACCGCTCATGGCGTTCTCCATCGCCCTTTAGTAAAACTATGTCCCATCCCCGATGGATCGGACTAATAGTCATTTATTAGTTTAGTTTGTAGTAATTATAGCGCTAATCATACCATGTCATATCTAATTTCAATAATAAGTAAGTAATATAATATTCAGATTTTAATAATTATCAATATCAAGAACTCCTTTACCTTTGTTAATTTAACCTATAGGGCTAGTGGTTGTAATGAACAAAGTGATTTGGAAGGGGTCTTTATCATAATATCATTTGTCTGGCTCATTAAATCGCCAGCGGGGGGGGAATAATGTTAGCACCTTAATCAATCCATCATTCCTTCCTGAGTTCCTTTCATACTCTGTGTCCATTGGTGAGCTCAATTCAACATTATCTGTGGCTCATTCATCGTTCAATCACTCATCGAGGAAAAATCCCAACTACTCACTCAGCTACTGGACTGCTTACAAAGCACATCATATTTCAAATATCGGTTTGGGTGTTCAAGAAGCCGGCCGGCATTATCATCAAGAACAAAATCACAGTGAGTCCTTCCCACCTATTTACCATAATTAGGGTGCTAAGCAATATCAAATAACATAAACATCAATAACAAAACAAGAAATGTAGCGAGTTAGTTGGAACTACTGAAAAAGTGGGGGGTATATTGACCATCATTTTGGCTTATAGGAATGTAGCGAGTTAGTTGGAACTACTGAAAAAGTGGGGGGTACATTGACCATCATTTTGGCTTATAGGAATGTAGCGAGTTAGTTGGAACTACTGAAAGATGTGGAGGTATATGACCATCATTTTGGCTTATAGGAATGTAGCGAGTTAGTTAGACCTACTGAAAGATGTGGAGGTATATGATCATCTTTTTGGCTTTAATCGATTGATTTTAATTACTTTTTACGCGACTACGAAGCGAAAAACAAGAGTGATGTGTTTAGGTGTATGTAGTATATTGTATGCGAGTTCCTTTTGCTGTCGCTAGAGCCCAAACGGCTGGACAGATTTTGACAAATGATTTCGTTGGATTCTTCTAGATTACTTAAGTGACATAGACTATACAAATTGTCCAAAAATCGAATATGATTGCTGTAAAAATCTATTTTCAGTTACGTTTAGTTTTATGATTTCATAAATGAAAAAAGCCACTATTTTGTTTTTGTTGACATAGCAAATATAGGTTAGTATTCCTATAAGCGACGATGGGCTTGCAACCTATCACGTACGGAATATTAGCTACTGTGCAAAATGTGGACATGTACCAAATGTCATGTTAGAACGTGCCTCTGACTCTTTAGATATCCTCAGAGATCTAAGTAACTAGAGATCTGAGGAGATGTCTACCGAGCCTGGGGATTACAGTCGTGGTCATGTAGCCTATATTATTTTTAAACTTTGTAATCTAAACAAATCTGACGACAGCTTATTTTTCAAAAGCCGTACTTACAGCCGTTTAGGCTACAGAGGCTATCTCGTCCAGACAACCTAAGATGATAAATCGTTTAAAGATAGCTCTCAGCGAAAATTATTTTTGAGTTTATTCCCATCGGCCATTTTGTATAGAACAGATCGATAACCAAACTTTACTGTACCTTATGTGTATGAAGATAAAGTCTAAAATCTTTTATGTGCTATATTAGTAGTTTCATGATTATTTTACAATAAGTCGTTATGTTAATGACGTAAGATTCAAAATACAATCATTTATCTGTTACTATCGAACTAATCGTTGGTCAACAAGATATTTTGTACCGTAAACTCATGAATATAAAGTCTAAACTCACTTGTCATGTGTCGTGTTCTATAATGACAATTATGAGAAACATACATCGTAATATCGTAGATTGACAAGGCATTTTGTATTTTAAACTCAGGCATTTAAAGCCTAAACTCACTTGTCATGTGCCTATGACAAATATACGTCTTCATATCGTAAATTGACAAGGCATTTTGCATTTTACCCTCATGAATTTAAAGTCTAAACTCACTGTCATGTGTCCATAATGACAAATATACGTCTCGATATCGTAAATTGACAAGGCATTTTGTATTTTATCCTCATGAATTTAAAGCCTAACCTCACTTGTCATGTGTCCATAAAGACAATTATACGTCTTGTTATCGTAAATTGACAAGCCATTTTGTATTTTATCCTCATTCACCTTAAGTCTAAACTCACTTAGCATGTGTCCATAATGACAAATGTACCTACGTCTTGATATCGTAAATTGACAAGGCATTTTGCATTTTATTCTCATGAATTTAAAGTTTAAACTCACCTTTCATGTGTTCCGAGGTGTCCTGCCTCATGATATCTGTGAGATAATGCTCAAGTGACCGCATGTTGTCCAGACCGCTTCTTTCCTGAAACAAATACAGTAATTTATATATTATTATATATATATATATATTATATATTTATATACTAGCTGTAGTTTCATCTGCCCCGGTGGACAACACCGGGTCCGATGGCACTTACATATTTACCCGGGTCTGACGCATAATTAAAATTTTCCATCTACCGCATCCAGTATTAAATAAGTTATTATAAATGTAAATAATATATAGATATTATATTTATAGTTTCACTGATAGAATTACAGTGAAACAAGGTTTATTACCGATTATATTTTATTTTAGTCTATACTAATATTATAAAGAGGAAAGATTTGTATTTAATATTTTTGTTTGTAACGAATAAACTCAAAAACTACTGGTCCGATTTCAAAAATTCTTTTACCATTAGAAAGCTACATTATCCCTGAGTAACATAGACTATATTTTTTGTAGGTACTTCGCGAGCAAAGCCGCGAGCGGAAGCTAGTTCAACATAAAAAGAGACTAGGTAAACTTAAAGACGAAGACTTTTTCACATGTCATCATCTATGACATAATGATTAGTTTCAAATTAGATACAGCCTGTTTGCTTATAATTTCTAACAGTCTGGGCATAGGTAGGTAGACACATATAAGACGGAACTTATTACCCCGCATCCGACGCATAATGAAATTTTTTCCATCCACCCCATTTCGGTAGATATACGTAAACCGGGTCAAATGACACTTATTTTCCTGTCCCCCCCGGTGCCGGGTCTTATCCACTGATATCGATAGGATCAATCTTAAAAGTATAAATTTAAAAAGTTCGTATTTTTCAATATACGGGCAACTTGCAATTTTTCTATTCCTCAACACTCCAGTTAGGAATCTTAATTCAGTAATTCTTAATGGAATGAAAGTAAAATTATAAATAAATACGGATTATTCCCATTTGTCCCCTGCTTATTATGCATAAGATGGGACTAAAACGTTCCATTTGTCCCCCTCTTGGCAACGGGGGGACAAATGTTACAAATAAAAGAATCTAGTTACAAAATTTAATGAGGTTTATTTTGCAATTTGAAAAATAACAGTAGGTAACTAATAAGTAATTATTTTATTTTCTGATAACTCGCCATTTTTTTGTACATTGCAAAAATATATAAGTACTTACCTACTTAGATTTATTATTTGCTTGCGGGTTACATAACAATTATAATATTTAAACATAAATCGACGAATTCAAATAATAACTATAAAATAATAATGTATAATCTCAACCTAATTTATACAAATGAATATGAATAACTAAAATATGAATATGAATACTACGGAGCGACTAAACCGCGAGTTTTTGTCAATATTTTCTTTCTTTCCAAGATCGGAAAGCGATGGTCAATAGATGGGCCACAACCCCAAGTCTTGTTAAGCGAAAATAGCCCTAAAAACTTCGTACTCCGACCGCATGGCCCATGCGAAGGGGAGCTAGCTACAATGGCCGGGCGACCATAAAAACCTACTGACCTATTTCCCGCCTTACGCAGTGATGACGTCACTACTACAGCATTGCGCCATAACGATCCGACATCTTCAAGCCAAACTCAATCTTATCACCGCGCCGCAAAGCAGACAATCCCAGGCATCGCGTTTACGGGGCTGTTTTAATCGAATATAGGTCTTGGTGCTACAATATAAGAACGAAGTTTGAATGAAGGTATGTTTAGCTTTAAAGTTTTGTGTGGGGCGATTGAAATTGAAACTTTGCTTGTTGGAATAAGGGTGGTTTTTATGTGTAATGGGAAGTTAAAGCCTTCATTTGATAATGTTTGTGGCATATTTTTGTGGAATACTGCATTGGGCCATGAGGTCACTGCATTGCGCCCATTGTGTGCTACTAGAGGAATTTTGGCAAGTTAAAAAAGGCCCTGCCTACCCCGTGTCGGGAAACAAGCGTGATTTTATATATACGTATGTACTTATTTAAATATTTTCCGCACATATTTCGCAGTAAAAAGCTAAAACGCGACTTATTACGCGAAAAAAGCGTGTTACAGCCGCCATGTTGATTTTTTTGACATTTTGTTTATCTTATGTCACTCTTGTGATCCGACGAATACAACGACACCTATTTGTCAAATTGTGTCCAGCCCTTTCGGCTACAATACACTTAACTACAAATTCAAAAAAAATCCTACTAATATTATAAACGCGAAAGTTTGTAAGAATGTATGGATGGATGGATGGATGTATGTTTGTTACTCTTTCACGCTAAAACGGCTGAACGGATCTGAATGAAATTTGGCACAGATATAGATTATGGTCTAGAATAACACATAGGCTACATTTTACCCCGAAAAAATGTACGGTTCCCGCGGGATAGATTTGTTTTTGTTTTTCAAGGTATCACGCGGGCGGAAGCTAGTATTCAATAAAATCACAAGGATCACTTTGAAACATCTCACACGGTGAATCTATGTGCCAATTCCAACCTAACCCAAGTACGAGAAGAACAGGCGAGAAACTCGTCTCGGTCCTAGCGCTTTTTATGATCCCCTAAATACATTACCCTCCTTCTTTACAACCCGGTCAAAATAACAAGCTACGTTTTAAATCACTAAAGTACTTATTTGTATGTAAGAGCGCTAGTGGTGTAGTGGTAGCATCCCTGCCTCACGATCCGAAGGTCGTGGGTTCAAACCTGGTCGTGCACCAATGAGTTTTTCTATTCGAAAAAATTATGTGCGCAATGCCAGTGCTCTTAAACGGTGAAGGAAAACATCGTGAGGAAACCGGCATACCCTAGAACCAAAAATTCGAAGGTAGGTATGTGTCATAGGTTAGTATTCTTATAAGTGGCGATGGGCTTGCAACCTGTCACGTACGGAATACCAACTATTGTGCTAAATATGGGCATGTACCAAATGTCATGTTTGGACTTGGCTCTGACTACCCTCTTTAGATATCCTCAAAGATCTAAGTAACTAAAGATCTGAGGAGATATCTACCGAGCCTGGTGATTACAGTCGTGATCATATTTATTTTATTTTTTTTATAATTTAAGAGTTTGGCTCTTGCCGGCATAACTGATGAATCTCTCTCCACATCTCTGTGGCAAAGTAGGGTGATTTGTCTTTGTGTGTTTGTTTATATGTTAGAGCATAACTTAAGAGCCGTTGATACAATCTGCATGAAACTTGGAAGGTCTAGAGATTCTGCTGAAGATTTGCTGGGATGCATATGAGCTTAATCTGTGAAGGGGTTGTGAAGATATTGGGTTCAAAAGTTGATAAAAAACTTATTTAAATGTATTGAGTGGGGTATCAAATGAAAGAGATTTACTTGTACATTCCAAAATGGTTCTTATTTTTATTCTAGAATGGATAGTTTATGAAAAATAACGAAAAAAGTAAAATTAAGAAAACCGCTGACGACTTAGCACGGGTATAAGTACCTACCTGGGTAGGATAATCAAATATTTGTTTGTGATGAGAAGCAACTTACGTAGACATAGGCACCTACCTGTGTGTAGTACATACAGTCTGTCCAAACACTTCAGTACGTCTACCATGAGTTGTCACATTTAGATCGTCTGACGTCACTACAGTAGTAATAGTACGTTACTATGACATCTGTCAAGATTGTTACTCATGGCACCAAATTCTAAGCAAATGAATGAAGCGCAAACTACAGTCGCTGTAGTACTGTGACGTAGGATAGTTAACTACGTGACGTTTTAGTACCCAACTATCCGCTAGAGGCGCTGTACAAGTTTTCATACATTTTTTTAACTACAGTCTCTAGCGAGTGTAGATTGTGAAAACTCATGGTAGACTGAGCGTGAATACAAATGAGAATTGTGGACAGCGAGATTTCAGGCCGGAGCAAATACTAGCTAACAGCAGTGTGATTCTGTAAGACCTCATTCTAAACTTCAAATCTGAATCCGCTGTGAGTTTTTTGATTGGTATTCTAAAAACTCGGTTGATGATTCGAATTTACACTAACTCCACTCTTGCGAGCGTGTCAGCCGAGTTAAACTAAATTGACGGGGAGATTTTGACAGATAAAGTATGAGATGACGTAAGAAATAGCATTCTATACGGTAATTCCCAAGTCACTTCGACGCTCGCTTCGCACTCGAACCCGATTCAAAGTGTCAAATAAAAAGCGTCTTACTTATGCGAAGTGGGAGTGAATAGCAATGTTTGACGCGAGTTGAAGTTTGAATTTTACAGAATCGACGTACAGCAAATGAGGAAGCATTGGAAATGTCACAGCTATTCTTAGATCTTCACTGGAGTCACAGCTCAGTCGGTAGTAGCTTTGCTTTCTGCGCAGTCGTGAGTTCGATTCCCACGACAAATATTTGCATGATGAATGAATAGTACCTACCGAGATTTGCTCAGTTTTTTCGGTTAACGACGTTTTTTTAAAAAATTACGTTTGTTGTATGGGAGCCCCCTTAAATATTTAGTACCTGGTTGACCGAGCTTTGCTCGGTTTTTTTTTCTGGTAAATATTGTTTTATAGAAAATGAAACCTACCTAGATCGATTTATTATCCCCGAAACCCTCTGCATACTAAATTTCATGAAAATCGTTGGAGCCGTTTCCGAGATTCCAATTATATACCTATATATACAAGAATTGCTCGTTTAATTCCTCACGGGGCCCTAGAGTAGGTATCTAATATCTTGTTCTCATAGTCCAAGCTTTGCTAGTTTGCGGCTAGATGTCGCTACGTGTATTGTCCACCTTTTTTAAGATCTAGTTAGACGCTGAAATGCCTGAAAGCCTTGACCTACTGCAACAAGGTCAGTTTGACTGCAGCACTGAAATGTTGCCAACTCACGAATTGTGCATCTCGACCGCAAGATGCGGCTAAAAAACAGAGGAACTACTAATGTTGATCCCCATAAAGTTATTTCTTTGATAATCATTTTATTTTTAGCACCTGGATGACCGAACTTTGCTCGGGTTTTTTTTAGGTAAAACATGTTTTTTTGGAAAATTAAACAAGTTAAATCGATTTATCGCCCCTGAATACCCCTGCACACTAAATTTCATGTAAATCGTTGGAGCCGTTTCTGAGATTCAGATTATCCTACTAATATTATAAACGCGAAAGTTTGTAAGAACGTATGGATGTGGTGGATGTCTGGATGTATGGATGTATGTTTGTTACTCTCTCACGCTGAAACGGCTGAACGGATCTGGATGAAATTTGGCACAGATTTAGATTATAGTCTGGAATAGCACATAGGCTTACTTATATACTTTTTATCCCGGAAAAATGTACGGTTCCCGTGGGATACATTTTTTTTTTTTTCAAGGTACCACGCGGGCGAAGCCGTGGGCGGAAGCTAGTTGATATATTAACTAGCTATATATATCATCATCATCATCATCTTCCTGCCCTTTTCCCTTTACCCTTGTATCCATCCACATTCATATCTAACACTCTCCTCGTCACGTGACATTCATCTCTTCTCTTAACTAGCTAAGTATATATAATATATCTATCTATATCTATATAAGAGCTTAACCTGACTGACTGACTGATTGATCATCGCCGAGCCGAAACCGCTGAAGGTAGGAAGCTGAAATTTAAAAGGTGGTTTCCTTTTATAACAAAACCACCCACTAAGGCGGGGTTTTTGGAAATTCCACCTTTAAAGGGGTGAAAAAGGGTGAAAACCTTTGTATGAAACTTTTTAACGCGTGGAGCGATTTTCATGAAATTTTGATTGTACACTGTAAATGCAAAATGAACGGACACTTGTTTCAAGATTTTTCAATATAACCTTCAAAAAGGGGTCAAATGTGGGGTCAATGTTTGTATGGGAAATTTTTAACGGGTGGTGCGATTGGTTTGAAACTTTGTTTGTGTACTCTAAATGCAAAAAAAATGGACACATGTTTCAGGATTTTTCAATATAACCTTCATAAAAGGGTCAAATGGGGTGTCAAAGTTAGTATAGGATTTTTATGAGTTGTGTGATGTGTTTGAAACTCAGTTTAGATACTTTAAGTGAACGAAGTCGCTGGCGGGACAGCTAGTACTTAATAAATGTAATAAATAGATTGCGGAACAATAGAATCATCACATCACTATAGTAAAGTATCCTCTATAGTTATCTGTCTTATCAGATAGTGACAAGTGTTTTTGACAGTTTGATAACGTTTCAGAGTTGAATCATTACATTCTGAACCTTATTTCGTCGATATAAGTGTCACCTGTTAACTAGTTGTGAGAGAATATGCCTATTTTAATAAAGTTATGGCAGACATTTAAAAATATGCGAGGTATAAGTACCTTCCTAATGAATATGATAATTATTAATTTGTATTCTTATACAAAAAGTGTCATAAGTAGGTAGAGGTAGATCAGTCTAAAAATGCACGCCCCTCCAATATATTTGCTACTCTATTTCCTTTACATACGGTACAAATACAAGTGGAGGGGCGTGCATTTTTAGATTGAATCATCTCTACCAATATCTATATTATATATAAAAATGAATTGCTGTTCGTTAGTCTCGCTAAAACTCGAGAACGGCTAAACGGATTTATCTTATCTTGGTCTTGAAATGTTCGTGGAGGTCTAGGGAAGGTTTAAAAGGTAAGAAAAATTCGAATAACTGCCGGGAAAACCCTAAAAATAGCCCTTTTCTATTTACCATACAAATGTTTTCTAAATAAGTACGAAGTCTGCCGGGTCAGCTAGTCAACAATAAAATAAAAAAAATGTTGACGTATCAAATTCTTCAAAACAAAGTGAGCAAAGACAGGCGGAGTCTATTAGCAAAACTTGCAAGCGATACAGTTTTAACAATTAGTAGTAAGGCGGATTTTTGGTGAATTGATCATAAATGTAGTATGGGATTGTTGGCTGTTTATAATAAGAAATTAGAAAAACAATAAGAAATTAATAAGAACAACAATAAGAAAATAATAAGAAATTGTATTATAATGTATTAAATATATCAGTTATCTAAGTAGTAGGTACCCATAACACAAGCTTTGAGTAGCTTACTTTGGGGCTAGCTGATGCTGTGTGGACTGTCCAGCATTATTTATTATTATTATTATTATTACCTCCAAAAAACATTGAAAAACTAGTCATACATAAAATAAATGAACTACGTAAATCCCTTTGAAAATCTAGAAAAATCTAAGTAACTAGAGTTCTGAGGAGATATCTACCGAGCCCGGGGATTACAATCATGATCATCTTTTTTTTATAATTAATTCCTTAAAAATGCTCCCTCGCTCACTACATGACCTAGTAAAAAAAAACACTCACACGACTGGTAGTCCCCAGGCTCGGTAGATATCTCCTCAGATCTCTAGTTACTTACCTACATCTTTGAGGATATCTAAAGCAGTGGTTCCCAAACTCTTTTGTTTCATAGACCACTTTCAAAATTTTGCTGGATCCGGTGGACCCCCTGCATCTACATTACTACCAATTTCTAAATCTCGAAAAAAAAAAAGTGAAGATTTGATCTATCTATCTATGGAAACTTGCGTTATGGTCGAGTTTGTGGCCAACATTTTAGTTCTTCACTATCGAAACCAAATTAATTTTCATGCACCCCTGCTTACGACAAAAAATGGGGGTCAACCCCCATTTTTTGTCACGTCAAACGTAGACCCCCGTCGAGTCTCCCGTGGACCCCTGGGGGTCCACCTGGACCACTTTAGGAATCACTGATCTAAAGAGTCAGAGGCACGTTCTAACATTATAAATAAAAATAAATAAATAATGCTGGACAATCCACACAGCATCATCTAGCCCCAAAGTAAGCTATTCAAAGCTTGTGTTATGGGTACTAGATAACTGATATATTTAATACATGATATAGGTACATAGATAGATATTTTTTATTATACATACACACCCAGACCAACGGAACAAATTTCTGCAGATCGTACACAAATTTGTTCCGAGGCGGGAATCGAACCCGCAACCTCTTGCGTCGCAGGCATTATATTTGGTAAATCTGTAGCAAACCGTAGTATTCGGTATTGAGTAACGGGTACGCCATTTTGAACCGAGTCGTTACACCCGAATGCATCATAGTACCTACGCTTTTTGTCGTTACTTTTACACCTTTATTTGGCACATGCCCACATTTTGCATTGTAGTTAGTATTCCGTACGTGACAGGTTGCAAGCTCATCGCCCCCATCTGTTATAAAAATAATTTATTGTTGATGCTATTCAATTTAATTACTTATCTTTTGTTAGTTTTAGAATAAAATATTAAAAGATATTCTTGGTAATAACGAATTTTATATTTTGTAAAATTATACGCTTACTGTAATTGACATGAACAAAGTGAAAAAACTAAAACCTCTTGTTAAATAACTAAGTACCTTTTTGGTTTATCACAATCTGACAGTGACAATTGTCGATTTCGAACATCTTTAAAAAAAAATTATTCATTGGTAAAAATACTCCCTCGCGCCTATATGACCTAGTATATAATATAGGTACATTGCCTAATCTTTGGTATAACGGTACTTATCTTCCATCTCCCTGATTCATCTTGCTATCTGAACATTGATAAGCTGAACAAATTGAGATAAGACTTTGGTAAGTGGGTAGGTACTACTTATATCGTAAACTATCTTTCTGTTATTACTAAATTCACTACAGCGCGAGTTTTGATAGGTATTTCCTTTCTTTACTTCAAAAAATATATGAAAGCATTCTTTGATCTAAAAAATAAATCTATACTAATATTATAAAGAGGAAAACTTTGATTGTTTGTTTGTTTGTTTGAAATGAATAGGCTCCGAAACTACTGAACCGATTTGAAAAATTCTTTCACCAATGTGTAGAATGAACTTTCAGGATGAACATAGGCTATATTTCATGTAGGTACTTCGCGGGCGACGCCGCGTGCAGAAGCTAGTAAATAAATAAAATAAATAATGCTGGACAATCCACACAGCATCATCTAGCCCCAAAGTAAGCTACTCAAAGCTTGTGTTATGGGTACTAGATAACTGATATATTTAATACATTATATACTTACATAGATAGATATATTTTTTTATTATACATAGAAAACACCCAGACAGATCATACACAAATTTGTTCCGAGGCGGGAATCGAACCCGCAACCTCTAGCGTCGCAGGCGGACTCTAGTTCGCTGCGCCACTGAGGTCGTCTAAATTTCAAAATTACCCCACAATGTGCTGTGGTAGGCGGGGCTTGTCAATTATGCCAAAGAATCTAAAAATCACGTAAGCAGCCCATAAGCTACACGTTACACGGCAATTTAAACCCAAAGGTCGAGGGAATAAAGTTGACATTAATAAATTTTTGGAAAATCCACGAAGGAGTTTTGATGTGTGAACTTTGGTATTAAGTTTCGTTGATATTTCCCTTGATATTAATATTCTGTGACTAGGGCTGTATGAATAGATAAGGTTTTTCATCAAATATATCAAATTTTATCTTTTTTTTGACAACCGATTTCGATGAAACAAAGCCTAAGTTTTAATCGAATTTTATCTCAATACATTAGTGAAAACTGCATTCGATTTGGTTCAGCCATTGCGGATATTAGTGTGCACAAACGCACAGACAGACAGACATTTTTTTTCAAAAACGGTTGTTTTGAGCTAAGAAGCGTGTGTTCTTTAGGTAGCACTAATTTTTATTTGAAAATATTAAGATTTTATTATATGATATAGATTAGTATAGATTATATAGAGTACCCTAAACCGATGCGCATGTATGAAGAATGTAATGAGAGTGAATGAAGCAAAAGAGGTGCGTCCAGATCGTAGCAAGTGGAGATCCGTGGTCTCTGCCTACCCCGTCGGGAAACAGGCGTGATTTTATGTATGTATAGATATAGATTAGTATGATTATAACAGTTCTGGGATCGATCTTACTAATCGATTCGTGTCAGAGCGATTGAAAATCGATTTCCGTGCCCTAAGCCTAGTGAAAGAGTAGGTAACAAACATACATCCAGACATCCTTACAAACTTTCGCCTTTATAATATTAGTAGGATGTATGTATAGATATAGATTAGTATGATTATAAAAGTTCTGGGATCGATCTTATTAATCGATTCGTGTCAAAGCGATTGAAAATCGATTTCCGTGCCCTAAGCCTAGTCCGTAACCGTGTTACCGTTTACATTTTTATCGCCAGCAGGGTCATTGAACTATCGATAAGCTTGCTAATTCGGCTTTACTTCGGAAACTACGTTTTGAACGAGGATTTTGGGTCCCACTTCTTTAGCCCACTGGGAAAGAAAGAAAGAAAAAATAAAAAAAAACACACATAGTTCTTCTTTGTTTATGGCATCTGTCACTTTTGATTTGTTTTTGTTATAATAATAGCTCATCAGCAGGAGGATTTTGGGTCCCACTTCTTTAGTCCACTGAGAAAGAAAGAATGATAAAATAAAAAAAACACACACACATAGTCTTCTTTGTTTATGGCATCTGTCACTTTTGATTTGTTGTTGTTTAATAGCTCATTTGAGCAGGCTAGGATTTCCTGCGATGCATTTGACTGACAACTCTCTAATTTTTATATTTTCTCGTGTTATTTTGAGTTTTATTGCGTAACTTTGGTGGTTATTTATCCAATAAAGCCCGGGTTCTTGACGCGAGTGTAAAATATGTGAATTAAAGTGAATAGTTTCCTTCAAAATCCATCGGAGGAAATCCCGAGAATCTTGAACCAAACAGCCATCTTTTCTTTAGAATTATCTTGACAACTTGACTATGACTCTGTGACGTTCACAATACTTAAATAAAAATACACTTGACACTGGCAAAATTGCTCTCTCAGAGACAGATGCCATAATTGAAGAAGAAGAAGAAGAACAGGCTATAGACTATAGACCGTAGGTACCGCCTAGTCTTACGTAAATTAATGTCTTCCGTTTTCTTTAAAATCTAACTTACAATCTAACCTAACCGCCATTTTTCCTGTCACTTTTGAGATCAAATATGCCAATGTCAAGTGCAATGAGATAAAGCCTGGTGACAGACGGACACTTATGACACAGAGGCCAAAAATAAAGAAGTGAAAGTGAAAAGTGACAGACGGACAGCGGAGTCTTGGTAATTGGGTCCCGTTTTACCTTTTGGGTACAGAACCCTAAAAATAATCATCAAAATCCATTCATAATTGGTATCAAATGAGAATAGATTCATCTGCCGCCTGGCCGCCATATTGTTTTCGTCATGACAGGGGAATTGGGTTACTGATAAAACACATAACACAACACTTGACAATAATATGATAAGATATAAACCAGCCAAAAATAAAACCATTCAAAAATCCAGAAAGAATATAATATTATCATCCTATCTATTCATCGTTAGCCTTAGAAAAATCTAATCCAAAAATCTTATACCTTTAAACGAGCAATTCTTGTATATTATGATATTATGTATATAAATAATTTAAAAACTGAATCTCGGAAACGGCTCCAACGATTTTCATGAAATTTTATAAATTTAGGCGATAAATCGATCTAGCTAGGTTTCATTTTTAGAAAAAGTCGTATTATCCATGTTTTCAGGCAATGAAAAACTGCTACTGTTCTGTTTTACCGACATAAACACAAAGCTACTCGACAATAGATGGCGTTAAGCAAACGTCTAAAAAATATATAAGATAAGGGCAGGAGAATGATGAGTGTATAAACACTTTAGAGCGTACCCACAAGCGGTCAACCATCCATTACGTTGCCTAACTTAATCTATCACCAAACAATGACATATTTACAATTATTTATATTATTTTCCGAGTGTTTCTCTTCACTAGTTTACACCTTAGAGCCAGCCCACAAGTGGTCAACCATCCATAACGTTGCCTAAATTAACACATTTAATTATTAGTACTGGACGACCGAGCTTTGCTCGTTTTTTTGGGGTAAACCACGTTTTCTAAAAATGAAACCTAGCTAGATCGATTTATCGCCCCCGAAACCCCCTGCATACTAAATTTCATGAAAATCGTTGGAGCCGTATCCGAGATTCAGATTATATTATATACATAAGTATATATATATATAAGCTTAAGGGGAAAATCTACAAGACGATCATTAGACCTGTCGTATTGTATGGATCTGAATGTTGGACAACTAAGGCGACGGATGAAAGAAAAGTGCATGCGACGGAGATGCGAATGTTGAGATGGATGTGTGGAGATAAGATGATAAGATAAGGAATGAGCATATTAGAGGAAGTTTGAAAGTAGCGCCTGTGACAGAAAAGTTGAAGATAATAGGTTGGCGTGGTGTGAGCATGGTATGCGGCGGGAGGAAAGTCATGTTACAAGAAGGGTTATGGATTTGAATGTGGATGGATATAAGAATAGAGGTAGACCTAAGAAAAGATGGATGGACTGTGTGAAAGACGATATGTGTAGGAAGGGAGTGACTACTGAGATGACGGATGATAGGGGAGAGTGGAGGAAGAGAACCTGTTGTGCCGACCCCACCAGTGGGATAAGGGCAGGAAGATGATGATGATGATGATATACAAGAAGATTTTTTGAGACTTTCCCGTCTTCCATTTTTCTCTTCACAGGTTTAGACAAGCGGTCAACCATCCATAACGTAGCTTAAATTAGACTATCAAGTACCACACTTTCGTTATCAGTTCACCTGTTACAACAAACAAACCATAATACCTACCTATTCTATAGCGTTGGCTGCGCATACGCATGTTATATCAGTAGGTCTACCATGAGTTTTCACAATCTACACTAGCGACTGTAGTTAAAAAATTGTATGAAAACTTGTACAGCGCCTCTAGCGGATAGTTGGGTACTAAAACATCACGTAGTTAACTATCCTACGTCACAGTACTACAGCGACTGTAGTTTGCGCTTCATTCATTTGCTTAGAATTTGGTACCATGAGTAACAATTTTGACAGATGTCATAGTAACGTACTATTACTACTGTAGTGACGTCAGCAGATCTACATGTGACAACTCATGGTAGACGTACAGCATAGAATTTTAAAATGTAGGTATCTAAGATAGCGAGTTTCTATACCTGTTTTCTACTCGCGATGACGTCTTTACCCGACTGTGTTTGGGATGAATGTATGTATGTGTTTTTTGGCTGTCGCTATAGCCCAAACGGCTGAACCGATTTTGATAAATGATCATTCGTCAATCTATAACTCTAGCAATGGGCTAGCAACCTGTCACGTACGGCTTACTAGCTACTGTGCAAAATGTGGGCATGTACCAAATATAATGTTCGGACGTGCCTCTGACTCTTTAGATATCCTCAAAGATAGTGCCTAACTAGAGATCTGAGGAGATATCTACCGAGCCTGGGGATTACAGTCGTGACCAAATTTTTCAACAACTCATAGAAAAATCTTTCTCAATGGCAATCACAAGTACTTACTTAAGTACTACATTCAATGGTGCTAATTCTGTTGCTCCGTTAACTTAAAAAATGCTAAAATCGTACGATCTTATTTTGTTCACTGTAAAGACTAAATTAGCGTAACATTACTAAAATAATAAGTAACTACTGTTCAAAACGTGGGCATGTGTATCTAATATGTTTGGACGTGCCTCTGACTCTTTAGATATCAAAGATCTAAGTAACTAGAGATCTGAGGAGATATCTACCGAACCCGGGGATTACAGTCGTGTACGAGTGTTTTTTATGTTCTAAAATACAGTTTTAAGAAAAGCTAAAACGTCAATCACACGTCAGTTTAGTCAAAATGTTTACGCTAATTTAGTCTTTGCGGTAAACACAATAAGTACGTGTGTATTTTTAACAGATTTCAAAAAAGAAGGAAGTTCTCAATTCGTTTAAATCTTTTTTTTATTTTTAATGTTATGTATCCCCAATTACTCGAAAACACTATAACCTATTTGGAAAATCATTTTTTTATTTATACACACTTACTTTTCAATTGCTCCCATGCCAATTTCATCAAAATCAATTCAGTACCTACGCCTAGTATGAGTTTTTGATAGTTTACGAATTTTTTTTCGAATAGTATCCTTTCATACATTTACCTCCATCGGAAATGTTAAAGAATTAAAATAAGGTACTGTAGTTTCATTTTAATACGTAGTGCAACATTTAAAGCGTAAATAACATTTTTTATGTTAGTCGCGAAACAACAGAATCTTCACCAACACACAATTCAAAACAGTACAAGCCAAGCGCACAGCCGTCTCACTCCCCCGCGTGCAGTCAGAGCGAGACAGATACAGCACGTGCAAACATCGGAAAACCTTGAAAATGCTGATATGAAAACTGCGTTTCTAGTTACCTAGCTATTTACGAAATATTTTACGTTTTCAGCCGGAGATGAGGTGACGTCATAGCTTCTTCGTCGTCACTGGTCTTAAGAACCAGTGAGGTGAGAGGAGTTTTGTGTGCCTTTAACTCTCTTTTCGTCAGTATGAACAACTTAACAAAAGAGCGCTGGTAGTGTAGTGGTAGCACCCCTGCCTCATGATCCGAAGGTCATGGGTTCAACTTTCAAACCTGGTCGTGCACCAATTAATTTTTCAATTTGAAAAATTTATCTTAGGTGTTAAATGTGCTCTTAAACGGTGAAGGAAAACATCGTGAGGAAACCGGCATACCCTAGAACCTAAAATTTAAAGGTTTGTGTCATAGGTTAGTATTCTTATAAGCGGTGATGGGCTTGCAACCTGTCACGTACGGATTACTAATCAAATCACTGTGAAAGATATCATGTTCGGACGTGCCTCTGACTCTCTAGAAATCCTCAAAGATCTAAGTAACTAGAGATCTGAGGAGATGTCTACCGAGTCTGGGGATTACAGTCGTGTGAGTGTTTATGTAAGTATGTACAAAAAAAAGTAAGTATATAGGTATATATTATGTTATCTTGTTCCTATAGTCCAGGTTTTGCTTAGTTTTGGTCTAGATGGCGTTGTGTAAAGGTCCACCACTATTTTAAGTACTATCTATACTAATATTATAGAAAGATTTGATTGTTTGTTTGTTTGCATTCAATAGGGACGGAACTAATGGACCAATTTGAAAAAAAAATTCACTGATGCGTAGATTGAACTTTCAGGATTAACATAGGTTATATTTTATGTTGGTACTTTGCGGGCGACGCCGCGAGCGGAAGCTAGTTTATTAATATAACTATGAAATTTCGTACCTTGACCTATACAAATTGTATTGAAGTAGTGTTGCTTCAAGCTTTAAACTTTGACGTTTCTGAAACATGATAGTTTGTAAAAGCAAAATCAAAATCAAAATCAAAATATGTTTATTTTCAATAGAATCACAGGGATCACTTTGAAACGTCTTACACACTAGGTGAGTCTAAGTGCCAGTTCCAGTCCTATCCCCAGTGCGAGAAGAACTGACAAGAAACTCGCTGGGCCCTAGCGCTTTTTTTGTATGATCCTTGTTAATTTTGTAAGGAATACCTAGCAGCTTGTGGTAAAACCCCTGGACTAAAGCTAATGTTATTTTTGTATTGTGTGAAGCTTAGTTCCATAACAGCTGACTTGACCTATTCTAAATTCGGTTTATAAATAGGCTATGTGCAAAGTTCACGGTGAGAGCGGGCCACCCCAACACTCCCAACGAGCCGCAGCGTGGCGCGTGACCCAGTTTCCCTGCGCAGTGCGACGCCCTGATTGGCCGACAGTGGTGCTGCCAGCTTATTAATTAGCAAAGGGACGTTTTTCGGGAAAAAATATTTATTTACCTACCTACGTTTTTAGTAAGTAACTAAATATCGATTGTAAACTTATTGGTAACTATGTAAAGATTGTATGCTGACCTAGCTCTAAAACTGTAGAAAATAGGCAATAAGCCCACATTTTATTACACATATTTTGTTATCTGTGTACAATAATGTATAAATCAATGAATTGATACTTTTTTTCAGATATTATACAGATCTACCTTAGTATACACATTAGTTAAATCATAATAATACTTACATGTGAAACAGTAGAGCTAAGGATCGTTCAAATGATCTATAATAGTTTATTGGTTTTCTTAGTTTGGGACTAGATGGCGTTACGTAAATTGTTAATTTATTTATTAGAAAACAAGCAGTACCGTCTCAAAATAATTGAAAATAGCTTACAGCCGCCATTTTGAAATTTTTGTTATTTTGTATTTAGCCTATGTTAAGTCAACTACATACACTCCAAACATTACCCTCCTTCGTGATCGTGTAAAACAACGCTTTTTAAATAAATAGTATGAATCACTTCGCTGCGAACGTAATTATTGTCCTTATCAATAAGGTAAATAAACAGTCGGGTTATCTTCAATCACAGTTTTTTATATTTGATAACATTTTTATTATTCACGAATTCCGTTGTGTGATTGAACCGCTGCTAATTACAAAGGAGCCTATCACCGCACCGGTGAAAGAATTATTGACAAAATAAGGAGAATAATAGTTACGCACTGCGTCCGATCCGAATTCGATAAGAACCCGTGATAATACGGTCCGGAGTAGTTATAGAATCAGTAATTCTGTTGTTTTGCAGGCTAACTTAAAAATGCTACATGAGGTAGAGATGATTCAGTCTAAAAATGCACGCCCCTCCACTTGTACTTGTACCGCATGTAGAGGTAAATACATTGGAAATACATTGGAGGGGCGTGCATTTTTAGACAGACCTACCTCGACGATTTTATTTGCCACACTATAAAGACCTAGCGTAATATTTTTGAATGACAGTTTTAAAAAAAAGCGAAATTTGACATTATTATTCTAAGTTTATTAAATTTTCCACAATTTTCACGTGGCTTTACACCAATTTACATGGTTTCCAAAATAAGCTAAAACACGGTCGATCACACGTCAGTTTAGTCAAATTAAGAATTGTAATTTAAAATGTTTACGCTAATTTAGTATTTGGTATGAACAAAGTAAGGTCGTGTATATTTCAATATTTTTTTATTTAGTCCGCAGAAGAACAGAATCACCATGTACTTTTAAACTTACGCGATCTGAACACATTATTATTAGTATTAGTATCAGTCTACCCGTGACCACGACAGCGTGCAAACCTGTCGAAACGTCGGGAAAATATAAGGTAATTTAAACGCGATAAATACCCGTCTAATACTAATAATCACCACCTATTTCTATGGTAAGTTATGCACTAGATCCGATTTCCGTCATTCGTCGTTTCCGTCACGTAAAATGACGTATGCCAAAAGGTGGCTCTTGAATTGCATGGATTTGTATCAGAGATCGGACTAGTGTGTAAGCAATATCCGAATTCGGTCCGAGTTTTCTAGATCCATATTTTCACGGGTTCGGATCGGATTCGGATCGGACGCAGTGCGTAACCGCTCTTACTATCACACAAGATTTTACTAAAGCAAAATATAACAATAATAGTAATAATGCTGGACAATCCACACAGCATCATCTAGCCCCAAAGTAAGCTACTCAAAGCTTGTGTTATGGGTACTAGACAGGGTTGGATTCAGACCCTTGAAAAATTATTCTACATGGAAGTTAAAAATATACTACTTTGACTAAAATTATACTACGTATCTGTTTTCATCGATTTTGTTTTGAATTAAAATAAAAAATAGCATTTGTTAGTGAAATTTTGTTGTATTAATTACTAAACAAATTCACAAAAATTATCAAATTGAGGCAACTGGATGCCTATTTCAGCCAATTCGTCAATCGGAACTTCGTCCTTTGCATTGACACGATGTAAAATTTTCGATCTTACTTTCTTTTACAGCATCGCATGAAAGAATCAGTGAGTCCCCCCCCCTGTTTGTCTTTGCCTGATTTGATATTGCCATACGTACAGAAAATCTCGATACTGTAGGGTAGGGGCAGACCAACGGAACAAATTTCTGCAGATCGTACACAATTTTGTTCCATAATTTGTTTTAAACATGATCACGACTAGGCTCAGTAGATCTCTTCAGATCGGTTAATAATTGGGAAAGATGACCAAAATACAAACAATATAAATATAAGACGAGCGCTGGTGGTGTAGTGGTAGCACCCCGGCCTCACGATCCGAAGGTCGTGGGTTCAAACCTGGTCGTGCACCAATGAGTTTTCCATTCGAAAAATTTATGTGCGCAATGCCAGTGCTCTTAAACTGTGAAGGAAAACATCGTGAGGAAACCGGCATACCCTAGAACCCAAAATTCGAAGGTATGTATCAAAGGTTAGTAGTCTAATAAGCGGCAACCTGTCACGTACGGAATACTAACTACTTTGCAAAATGTGGGCATGTACCAAATGTCATGTTTGGACTTGACTCTGACTATCCTCTTTAGATATCCTCAAAGATCTAAGTAACAAAAAATCTGAGAAGATATCTACCGAGCCTGGGGATTACAGTCGTGATCATATTTATTTTATTTTTTATAAATAAAACTTAGATGCAGCCTTGATAACCTCTTTTTTAAGTCGGTTAAAGACACAGCTGAACTTTGATAACCTCTTTTTTTTGGAGTTGGTTATAAATGGATTTACAATAGAAAGCGTTTCAATCCAACATTTTTAGAATTGGCATTGATATTATATTGCAAACGCCCATATGTTTGTTAGTTATAACAACAGGTGGGCGGTGCCCAGCACGGCGTAGTGGTTGTACACTCTTTTGATTCTTAAGTCATGGGTTCGAACTTGGGTTTTAACTCAAAACTTTTAACCAAATAAATAATAGTACCTGGATGACCGAGCTTTGCTCGGTTTTTTTTTTTTTGGTAAATAGTTTTTTTTGGAAAATGAAACCTAGCTAGATCGATTTATTGCCCCCGAAACCTCCTGCATACTAAGTTTCATAAAAATTGGAGCCGTTTCCGAGATTCAGATTATATATATAGAATTGCTTGTTTAAAGGTTAAGATTCTTAAACGGTAAAGGTAACATCGTGAGGAAACCGGCATACCTACCCTAGAACTAAAAACTCATGTTGGGGATCGAACCCACAACCTGCAGCGCAGAAGGCACAGCTACTACCAACTGAGCTGTGAGGCCAGTCGACTTGTTTTGAAAACATAATCTTGCTACAAGTTCTACAAAGGTCGCTACGGCGTAGACCTCACTACGAAACGCGTAGCAGGACTTACAATATTGGATCTTGTACATGCAAAAACAAACAAATATGACCACGAATATAATCCCCAGGCTCGGTAGATATCTCCTCAGACCTCTAGTTACTAAGATCTTTGAGGATATTAGAATCAGAGGCACGTCCAAACATTATATTTGGTACATGCCCACGTTTTGTACAGTAGTTAGTATTCCGTACGTGACAGGTTGCAAGCCAATCGCCGCTTATAAGAATACCAACCTATGACACACCTTACTTTTTACCCTGGTTTGACGACTGTCTGCGTAATCTGGCGAGATACCTTCTTTATTCTTCTATCCTACTTCCTACTAATATTATAAACGCGAAAGTTTGTAAGAATGTATGGATGTCTGGATGTATGTTTGTTACTCTTTCACGCTGAAACTACTAAATAGGTCAGGATGAAATTTGGCACAGATATAGATTATAGTCTGGAATAGCACATAAGCTACTTTTTATCCCGGGAAAATGCTTCCGCCCGCGGCTTCGCCCGCGTGGTACCTTGAAAAACGAAGACAAATCTATCCCGCGGGAACCGTACATCGTAATCTCTCGCCACAGTTAATTAGATTTCCAAACGTCAAAACCTACAGCGGAAACGTCATATTCGATTTAGAATGGCAGTGTTGCCAGCTGAAAACTCCCACGAAGAATGCATAATTTTTAATGTTGCCATTACACCGTCCGGTGCCGGCGATAACACACTACACAATGTGAATTGTTTGCGCCAAGTACCAAAGTAGGTGTTTTTCAAAATACGTAAGAGGTTTTTTGCTGAGTTCAACTTGACTGCTTTATAATAGGGGTGGTAATAACTTTTTACGGCTAATTAGGGATCTTTAGTGAGGTTTGGTAACGATCTGGTGGTGTAGTGGTGGCAACTGCCTCACGATCTGATCGTAGGTTCAAACCTGGTCGTGCACCAATGAGTTTTTCTATTCGAAAAATATATATGCGTAATGCCAGCGCTCTTAAACGGTGAAAGAAACAAAACGTAAGGAAACTGGCATACCCTAGAACTAAAAATTCGAAGGTGTGTGTCAGTTAGTATTCTTATAAGCGGCGATAGGCTTGCAACCTGTCACTTACGGAATACTAACTACAAAATGTGGGCAATGTCAAATATAATGTTCGGACGTGCTTCTGACTCTTTATATATCCTCAAAGATCTAAGTAACTAGAGATCCGAGTAGATATCTACCGAGTCTGGGGATTACAGTCATGTGAGTGTTTTTTTTTATTAAAATGGTGATGGAAAACATCGTGGGGAAACCGTCGTAAAACGTAAGTTCGAAAACATGTCATCCTGCAATCCTCTCAACACACTGGTTCCAAAAAACTTATGAGAAGATAAAGAACAAATTTAGATTTATAAAACACTAGCTTCTGCACGCGGCGTCGCCCGCGAAGTACCTACATAAAATATAGCCTATGTTCATCCTGAAAGTTCATTCTACACATTGGTGAAAGAATTTTTCAAATCGGTTCAGTAGTTTCGGAGCCTATTCATTTCAAACAAACAAACAATCAAAGTATTCCTCTTTATAATATTAGTATAGATTAAAAATAAGTGCGATTACAACGTATTTTGTTTTTGTTTTTTTATCTTGAGGTCATTAATCCTACTAATATTACTCGTATAAGCGTGAAAGTTTGTAAGAATGTGTGGATGTATGGATGTATGTTTGTTACTCTTTCACGCTAAAACGGCAGAGACAGAATATTGTTGTGGCAGAGAAATGGCCCATAGCTCAGCTTGATGCTCCAGCATGTCTCCATGCTGTAGCGCTGGTATTCTGCTAGGGGCTGCATTTAGGTCACGGACACCTTGATACTACCTATAAACATAGTACTTATTATTAAAATTTTATATTATTAAAAATAACTAAGCTAAACACAACACACTATGTACCTACACCAAAAAAAAAAAAAAAAAAAAAAAAAAACGGCTGAACGGATCTGGATGAAATTTGGCACAGATATATAGTATAGTACCTGGGTGACCGAGCATTGCTCGGTTTTTAATGGTAAACGACGTTTTATAAAATGAAACCTAGCTAGATCGATTTATCGCCCCCGAAACCCCCTGCATACTAAATTTCATGAAAATCGTTGGAGCCGTTTCCGAGATTCAGAGGTATAAGATAGTCTGGAATATAGAATACTCTTATCCCGGAAAAAGTACGGTTCCCGCGGGATAGATTTGTTTTTGTTTTTCAAGGTACCACGCGGCCGAAGCCGTGGGTGGAAGCTAATTTATATTTATTTATATTAACAGTTGTACCCGATGTGTTTGTCTGTATATTGAAGAAAAGTAATAAACAAAAAGGGCGTGGCTAAAGAAGATTAAAATAATATTTTTCTCTGTTCTTGTTTGTTTGCACACATATTATGAGTTGGCTTGTAGAAAATAATTCCTAGGTATTAAGCCCTCCCTTTGTTTGTCACACATTTTTGTAATCTGTGTACAATCAAGTATAAAGATATCTCCGAAACTACTGAACGGATTTTGATGCAGTTTTCACAGGTGGAAAGAGCATAATTAGGAGCAGAAAGACTTTATTTTGTCGGACAAAATAGCTGACAACAGAAAATAAAGTCGGGTTCGTTCGAACACTTATAACTCTAGAAAGGCTGGACCGATTTTTATCGTTTTTTATTTTTTGTATTTGTCTCCGTCCCGAACAGCAGAATAACAATTAACAAAGGAAAATTTACGAAAAAATAAAATAAAGTAAAAAACATTTTCCCTTGATTTTTCCCATACAAAATGTTCATGGGTTAAATAAAATAAATAACTAAAAACAGTCGTTGGCAATAGATGTCACAAAGTTGGTAAAATTATCAAGTCAATTATTAACACAAAAAAGATTTTTGTTCAAAATTCTCGGAATTTCATCCGATGGATTTAGAGAGAAACTATTCACATATCTCTAGTCTTCTTCTTTCTTATATATAAAAATGAATTGCTGTTCGTTAGTCTCGCTAAAACTCGAGAACGGCTAAACGGATTTATCTTATCTTGGTCTTGAAATGTTTGTGGAGGTCTAGGGAAGGTTCAAAAGGTAAGAAAAATTCGAATAACTGCCGGGAAAACCCTAAAAATAGCCCTTTTCTATTTCCCATACAAACGTTTTCTAAATAAGTACGAAGTCTGCCGGGTCAGCTAGTTTTTAATATAAGTTAGTACCTACACAGCGTGGTACTGACTAGTGTATATTCTGTGACTGCGCTCAACTGCTCAGTCTGATTACCTACAATTCTGTCAGCTGAGACAAAGATCAATACAGAGCTCAATGGTACTCGATGGTAACCTACTTTGAGGATATTTACATACGAGTAATTTACTTAAAGGTAAGTCAAAGGTAAGTTAATTATCAGGTAAGGTAAAGGTAAGTTATATGTAAGGTAAGTTAGGCTAAAGGTAAGTTATTTATCAAGTTAAAGGTAAGTTAAAATATCTTCTTCTTCTTCTTCCTGCCCTTTTCCCACGCTATGTGGGATCGACACAACACGTTTTCTTCTTCCATTTCCCTTTATCATCCGTCATCTTAATTATATTTAAGTAAGTGTTACCTACACTTACTTAAATATAATTAATAAACTTAAACCAGATAAAATGGTAACTTCTTTAGGTACATTTACATAATTTACTAATAGGTACCTAAGTCAAGATAATTATATCTAATTACTAGCTCCCGCCCGCGGCTTCGCCCGCGTGATACCTTGAAAAACAAAAACAAATCTATCCCGCTGGAACCGTACATTTTTCCGGGATAAAATGTAGCCTATGTGTTATTCCAGACCATAATCTATATCTGTGCCAAATTTCATTCAAATCCGTTCAGCCGTTAAAGCGTGAAAGAGTAACAAACATACATCCATCCATACATTCTTACAAACTTTCGCGTTTATAATATTAGTAGGATTTGTACGCTTAGACCAGATAAAATGGTAACTTCTTTATGTACATTTTATTTAATTTACTTAAAGGTAAGTCAAGGTAATTATATTTTTAAGTACTTGTACATAATAGTTATGTGAAAATATATATTTGGTACCTATCCAGTATGTTTATGTTGTTTCTTATCCAGTTTATACATACATTTGTTTTCCTAATAAAATAAATAATAATAGCCAGAATATAAAAAAAAAAAAAAAAAAAAAAAAAAAAATGATCACGACTGTAATCCCCAGGCTCGGTAGATATCTCCTCAGATCTCTAGTTACTTAGATCTTAGCCAGAATAGATACACTTAAATAAGTTAATAAAAGGTAAGTCAAGTTGATTATATTTGTATTGACTTATCCAGATGGAACCAAGTGATTGAGTTGTATTTAACTTTAGGGTTAACAAATTTAACTTTACTTCTCCATATAACAGCTTTTTTAGTGTGTTTGTTAACTGTTTTGGTAACCAATCAAAGTAAAATAATGAATATGGTAACCAGAATTACATTTACATATTTTACTAAAAGGTAAGTCTAGTTAATTATATTTTAAGTATTTATGTACCAAATAATCAAGTACTTAAGTACAGTGTACTAAATAATGTACTAAAAGTTAAGTTAGTACTTAGCACTAAAAACAGTTACATATTTACTTAAACTTTGTACTTGAAAGTAAATAATGTAAGTAAGAAAGGAAACTTAAAGAAAAAAGGATATATAAAATATTAGGAAAACATATTTTAAGTGACTTTTTAGTAGATAAATATTTTATATAGATTTTTAAAACGAAACTAAATAGCGTTTAAATACTAATTTAGTAGCATTCATAATTTATAAGTCAATGTTAATAAATAGGTACACTTAAAAAAGAAAATCAAGTAATTTTTAAGTAAATACCTACCTACTTACTATTACCTAGTTAGCATTCAAAACAGCTGTTATACTAAGAATACCTAAAAGTATTTATTAATAAACTTATTTTGACGCATTTAGGTTAAATTAGAAATGTATTCTAAAAACATAAAGCAAGTATTTCAATATTCAAAAAATAATATTTAAAAAAAAAATGAAAATTTCTTTACCTTTCCCCACACTAGTTTTATCCTAATAGAACATGAAAACGTTATACAAGTGTTTTACTGATACGTAGAAACTGCTACAGAACAGTCAGTAGCTAACATTATTGACTTTCAGGCATTTTCAGGCGTTTTCAGACATATCAGCGCACGCCTCCATGAAAACACTCTTGGAAAATCGACACGTCACAACCATCATACTGAAATTCACACATAACTCTAGCGTAACATCGCCACACGTATTGAAAGTTATAAAAATGTGTGAATATACAACTTTAGATGATTCAATTACAGTGAAGATTAAAGTTGCTTACCTGAAAGGGTTCATCAGGTTTGCCAGGGTAAGAGGCGCTTCTCCGATAGTCAGGCGGTCGGGGGGGGGCCGGGGCCCTGCGCCACGGGGCGAAGGCCGACGGCTGCGGGGCCTGCGGCGTCGGCCACCTGTACTGCGGAGCCCTGCGGAAGGGCGCTCGGTATTGCCTCTCGTCGTCCGCGCACGGTGCGCCCGGGTACTGGAGCTCGCCCATTAAGCGTCCGCTGCCGACGGAGTCCGGCTAGCTACTGCCTGCCGATAACGCGTATCGGGTCGATTGCGATGCGCGCGCACCTACCTACCCTTATTCGAGTTTGCCGACTCTTTAGCCTTTTTTAGCCGACTGCGGAGGAGAGTTATGCTTTTGAGGTGTAGCTACGATGTAGGTATCTGGGCGATTCGGTTTCATCATTGTTCGCAACAAGCAATTGGTTATTTCATAAAATATTAGTTAATTTTAAATGTTACTATCCTTCGTGAAATAACTTATTAGCAAATTTCAAAACGTTACAAAATGACGACAAAAATAAAAATTTGAG
Source organism: Cosmorhoe ocellata (assembly GCA_963675405.1). Classification (NCBI taxonomy): domain Eukaryota; kingdom Metazoa; phylum Arthropoda; class Insecta; order Lepidoptera; family Geometridae; genus Cosmorhoe; species Cosmorhoe ocellata. The sequence goes on from OY776273.1 coordinate 4,994,594, forward strand.
AAGAACTAATGTGTAGCTAGAGACTACATACCTACATACCTTCAATTAGAATTTATAGTCGACTGATAAGTCATCAATACTCCTAAGTTGTCTATAGGTACTAATTTATAGAGGAAAGTTTTGTATTTTTAGTAACAATTATACTCAAAAACAATTAGTAATATATAATAATCTGAATCTCGGAAACGGCTCCAACGATTTTCATGAAATTTAGTATGCGGGGCTTCGGGGGCAATAAATCGATCTAGCTAGGTTTCATTTTTAGAAAACGTCGTTTACAAAAAAAAATAACAGTTTACGGTTGAAAAACACTATGCAGGTAACAGCGAAAATCTATCATTCCACCTTTTTCCAAGGCAGTAAGGTTTCAAATGGGCTGTTCACTGAAACAAATGATAAAAGTATATAGGTACTAAAGTAGGTATGGATTGTCACATAATAGCTCTGACGTCAGAGAATTATCCGTGGAATTGATTTCATAGAACTGGCTCGGTGTAAACACAAGATTTTTAGGATTCCGTAGCTCAGAACGAAAAAACAGATTCACAAGAAAAAACAAATAATAATACTGCAATCCCCAGGCTCGGTAGATATATCCTCAGATCTCTAGTTACTATACAGAGCGCGGGTGGTGTAGTGGTAGCACCCCGGCCTCACGATCCGAAGGTCGTGAGTTCAAACCTGGTCGTGTACCAATGAGTTTTTCCATTCGAAAAATTTATGTGCGCAATGCCAGTGCTCTTAAACGGTGAAGGAAAACATCGTGAGGAAACCGGCATACCCTAGAACCAATAATTCGAAGGTGTGTGTCATAGGTTAGTATTCTTATAAGCGGCGATGGGCTTGCAACCTGTCACGTACGGAATACTAGCTACTGTGCAAAATGTGGGCATGTACCAAATGTCATGTTTGGACTTGCCTCTGATTACCCCCTTTAGATATCCTCAATGATCTAAGTAACCAAAGATCTGAGGAGATATCTACCGAGCCCGGGGATTACAGTCGTGATCATATTTATTTATTTATATATTTATATCTAGTTACTTAGATCTTTGAGGGTACCTAACGAGTCAGAGGCACGTCCGAACATGATATTTGGCACAAGCCCACATTTTTGCACAGTAGTTAATATAAAATACTAGCAGTCCGCCCCGGCTTCGCACGGGTATTTATTACCTATACATGGTCACGACTGTAATACCCAGGCTTGGTAGATATCCTCAGATCTCTAGTTACTTAGATCTTTGAGGATATCTAAAGAGGGTACTCAGAGGCACGTCCAAACATGATATTTGACACATGCCCACATTTTGCACAGTACTTAGTATTCGTACGTGACAGGTTGCAAGCCCATCGCCGCTTATAAAGAATACTAACCTATGACACACACCTTCGAATTTTTGGTTCTAATGTATGCCGGTTTCTTCAAGATGTTTTCCTTCACCGTTTAAGAACACAGGCATCGCGCACATAATTTTCTCAAATGCAAAAATTCATTGGTGCACGACCAGGTTTGAACCCACGACCTTCAGATCGTGAGGCAGGGGTACTACCACTACACCACCAATGCTCTCAAATGTTTAAATTTAAGTTTAAAATTAAACAAACAAACAATCAAAGTTTTCCTCTTTATAATAATTAGTTTAGATAACGAATTATTATGTACCTGTGTAAATATATTCTTACCTTATATATAAGTGACTACTTACTGTTTGCGGTCTGTTTGGACTGAAATTCATAAAGTACTAGCTGACCCGGCAGACTTCGTACTTATTTAGATAACGTTTGTATGGGAAATAGAAAAGGGCTGTTTTTAGGGTTTTCCCGGAAGATATTCGAATTTTTCTTACCTTTTAAACCTTCCCTAGACCTCCACGAACATTTCAAGACCAAGATAAGATAAATCCGTTTAGCCGTTCTCGAGTTTTAGCGAGACTAACGAACAGCAATTCATTTTTATATAAGTATAAGAGACGAAGAAGACTAATCTCGTTTGGTACAAATCCCAAAATGAACTTTTCCAAAATGACTGATTTTTGAAATGCCTTTGTTATATCTTACGGCTATATAAAAATGAATGCAATTTTGAACTCTATATCAAAGAATAAGCTGTCGCTACTGTGACCTACCTAAATAGGTCAACCCACGCGAACTCAAATAGAACCTTATTTATGTACATCGTAAGGATTATTTTTAAACGTTTTGTTAACTAGGCGAAAATAGTTTCAGCATGGTTTCAGCATTTAAGAAAGTAATCATTTAGTGCATGGAAACCTAGGCCTACGCATTGCGCCATTGACACACTGACGACCAGACGTTCTAGACATAACATAAATAATATAATACAAAATTAAAATTTAGAAACCCCCCGACATCTAAACCTTACCCTAACATGTTATATTTGAAGTCATGGTTACCTTACCATGTTCTTTCAATATCATTGAAGTAATACTGTACCAAATTTCGAATCGATCGGACATAAGGAAGTTAGTCAGATCCCCTCATCAACTAGAAAAGAGCTGATGATCTTCAAACGACTGAATAGATTTTCATGAAATAGGTCGTACATTAAAAAAAAATTGTTTACAAAATATAAATTATAAAAAGATAAAAAATTTAAACGACTGTAATCCCCAGGCTCGGTAGATATCTTTAGTTACTTAGATCTTTGAGGATATCTAAAGAGGATAGTCAGAGGCAAGTCAAACATGACATTTGGTACATGCCCACATTTTGCACAATAGTTAGTATTCCGTACGTGACAGGTTGCAAGCCCATCGCCGCTTATAAGAATACTAACCTATGACACATACCTTCGATTTTTTGGTTCTAGGGCATGCCGGTTTCCTCACGATGTTTTCCATCACCGTTTAAGAGCACTGGCATTGCGCACATAAATTTTTCGAATGGTGCTCATTGGTGCACGACCAGGTTTGAACCCACGACCTTCGGATCGTGAGGCAGGGGTGCTACCGCTACACCACCAGCGCTCATATAAATTATAAATCCTACTAATATTACATACAAAGTTTGTGGAATGTATGGATGTCTGGATGTAGGTAGGAATGTTAGTTACTCTTTCACGCTGAAACGGCTGAACGGATCTGGATTAAATTTGGCACAGATATAGATTATAGTCTGGAATAGCACATAAGCTACTTTTTATTATTTGATTACTTTAGATGATTTGTTTTTAATTTTCAAGGTACCACGCGGGCGGAAGCTAGTTGTATAATCTCACGTTAGCAGTATTATTTCTCGTTGAATTATTTACTAAATTCAACATTCAAAGACCCACTGGAATCTTTCCCAAGTGCCTATGCAATGCGCAAAAATTTCAGCAAATCTGCATTACGTGAAAATAACCTCTTACTTCTTTTCAGAATAAGAAAATCATCATTATCTTCCTGTCCTTTTCCCACGTTAGTGTTGGCACAACATGTGATCTTCCATCTCCCTCTGTCATTCATCTCAGTACTCTACTCACTCCTTTCTTACCCATGTCATCTTTCACACAGTCCATCCATCTCTTCTTCGTCCTACCTCTACCCATGTATCCATCCACATTCATATCTAACACTCTCGTCACACGACATTTATCTCTCCTCATAACATGCCCATACCACGTCAACCTATAATTCTATCCCTATATCGATTCATTTAGAATAAGAAAATAAGAATAATTTATAATCAAAGCTATGGGTACTTGGGTTAGGTTGGAATTGGCACATAGATTCACCGCATGTAAGACGATTAATCAAAGTAATCAATCTCCAAAACAAAAAAATTACGTGTCCGAGTGAGGAAGTCTACCTTAAAATAATATTTTTGAATAGGAGTTATTTTTGTTGGATAGCTTGGCCTGTAAGCTACCTTGGGCACTCAGAATTATTTCTCTAACATTGTTGTAAGTATATTAAAAAAAATCGGAAACCTCGAAAACTTGATTGCTCTGGGCTGTCCTGACTACAGATTGACTTAAAAAAATCATCGTAGCTTTTTTGTGTTGAAACATTATGACATTTTCTATATTTATCTAACATAAAGGAAAGTTATTATTTATGAAATTCTATTAGATTACAATAATAAATGCATAATTTAGCTTCAATTCGAAAAATAAGTTGTGTCCGCGTGTTTTTGTTTATCGCTCTGGAGCGACACGAATTCGTGCTCACATCTCCAACTGAACGCTTTGGACAATTGGTTTTCGCCGTGCGCGCTGCCTACAGGCTTGCTCTGTCTACCGAGGGGAACGAGCGTGTTCTGCTTTGCCACGGTGCTGAGATAAAAAGGTAAACGTATGACTGCTCTGGCTTTCAATTTGTAAATGTTTGATTGCTATGGTACATTTTTCTCATTTGATTTTCACTTTGTTTATGTTTTAATTTAATAATAAGAACAGTTTTAGGAATATATTTAACCTGTACAAGTGATAGCTTTTTATCTTTTTGCATCTCTGCATTATCATTGAATTAGTAACTTTTTTTGATTAATATGGTATTGATCACTGTGGTCAAAAAGACCAGATCCATCAAAATTTTCATTTTTCTTGCTATAAAGTCATAAAATATTACAAAGTGCACATGCTGCCAGATTCTCTAGGCTGAAAATGTTATATTTAATCATAAACCACTTATATTTTTAGATCCTATTGTTGTAACTTGTTTAATTTTTTTACTAATTGATGCTACAAAAATTACCAACTAAGTGGTTGTACCACCTACATTTTACTTTTTATATAATCCTATTAGAATTAAGATAATATCTGAATAATTTAATAAACAATTTAACTGTTTTATAATCTTTTTTCTAATAAAAATCCTTCTTTTATTGACTGCTCTGGCATTAATATTGATTGCTATGGTCTCGAAATTTTCACACCTAAATATTTCGAAAACTGGTTGAGAAAATTAGGGGCGAATATGAAAATACGCTTATTTAGACACCTCCTTTTCGATATAAAAATACAGAACAGCTGTAATATAAGTATTCAAAAAGCACCAGAGAGGTCAACCGAATACGCTGATTTCGAAGATTGTCCCTTACTACTACTTAATACTTTTTGTAAGATTTAACAGTTTTAAAGTACCAATTTCGGGTGTACAATATAGGCAGTGGTTTGATATACCTACTTAATAAAATTATATTACTAGATAACTTCCTATTTATTGTTTAAAACTAATCCATACTTACTTAAAATATTAGTACCTACTTACCTGGGTGACGTGGGTTTTTTTTTTTTTTGTAAACGACGTTTTCTAATAATGAAACCTAGCTAGATCGATTTATCGCCCCCGAAACCCCCTGCATACTAATTTCATGAAAATCGTTGGAGCCGTTTCCGAGATTCAGATTATATAATATACCTACATACAAGAATTGCTCGCATAAAGGTATAAGATATACATCCTTTTAACAGGAATCCTTAGAGTCTAAGTAACATTTCGACGCATATTGGCCGCTCAATGCGCATTGAAGTACCCAAGTATGCAATGTAGGTCAGTGCAGATACATCGCTTGTACCGGTGTGCAGTGGCTATGTGCCTGCCAATTTTATACCTAGCTAGCAACACGCCCCGGCTTCACACGGGTTGCAAAAGCATATATACCACCCGGGGAAAGTGTAGTTTCCCAACAGTGAAATAATTTTTGAAATCGGTTCAGTAGTTTCGTAGCCTATTCAATGCAAACAAACAATCAAATCTTTCCTCTTTATAATATTATACTAGCAACACGCACCGGCTTCACACGGGTAGTAGATATATCTATTTTTTAATATAAAATACAGACAGCCTATGTTACTCAGGGATAATGTAGCATTCTAATGGTAAAAGAATTTTCGAAATCGGTCCAGTAGTTTTTGAGTTTATTCGTTACAAACAAATATACAAAATTTTCATCTTTGTTATATTAGTCAAATAAAATATATATTAGTTAAATTATATATCAGTTATATTAGATAAATAAAGAAAAAGTACTTATAGACTAGGTTCCGCCCGCGGTTTGGCCACGAGGTACCTACATAGGACTATGTTCATGCTGAAAGTTTATTCTAAACATTTTTTTAAATCGAATGGGTAGTTTCGGACATTATCTACAAACAAACAAACAAAATTTACCTCTTCAGTGTAGATTTTTGACGTTTCTTATCATAGATTTTTAGAATTAAAAACTGTATAATTTATGTACCTAAGTAAATAAAGACAACATAATTTTACAAACACATTAGGTATACATAATTCTATTTAACATTTTTATAATGCAACAGATCACATTCCCTCAATTTCTCCGCGGCCTGCTCCGGCGTGAGATCCCGCATCGGCTGAGCTAGCAGCTCGAAGCCAACCATGAACTTCTTAACGGTGGAAGAACGCAGAAGGGGGGGGAGGTACATCGCGTGGAGGAGCCAGTGGGGGGCATCGGTGGACGATGGACCAGTAGGCGCTCCTGAGGACAATCAAAATTGTCATCGGGCTTGCTTCGCTCGCTGAATTAACTGTGCAACGAGCAAAGCGAGCCTAATTTTAAAAACCCCAGTAGATACGTCTACCATGAGTTGTCAATTTAGATCTGCTGACGCTACTATTGTATTAATAGTACTATGACATCTGTCAAAATTGTTACTCGTGGTACCAAATTCTAAGCAAATGAATGCGCAAACTATAGTCGCTGTAGTACTGTGACGTAGGATAGTTAGCTACGCGACGTTTTAGTACCCAACTATCCGCTAGAGGCGCTGTACAAGTTTTCATACATTTAAATACAGTCGCTAGCGAGTGTAGATTGTGAAAACTCATGGTAGACCTACTGGCATAGATTTTGCCCGCACTCGCACGACTGTAATCCCCAGGCTCGGTAGATATCTCCTCAGATCTCAAGTTACTTAGATCTTTGAGGATATCTAAAGAGTCAGAGGCGCGTCCGAACATGATATTTGGCACATGACCACATTTTGCACAGTTGTTAGTATTCCGTACGTGACAGGTTGCAAGTCCATCGTCGCTCGACACCAACTGTGCAAAATACGCCGAACATTATGTTCTGACTACCCTCTTTAGATATCCTCAAAGATCTAAGTAATTAGAGATCTGAGGAGATATCTATCGAGCCTGGGGATTACAGGTAAAATTTAGTTTGGGGCTAGATAGCCTTGTGTGAACTGTCTACTAATACTTATTTACCATGAAAACCCATGCTATATGGGAAGCTGCATTTAAATAGATTGTCATATTTTGTCGTGAGTTTCTTCATGATGTCAGCGAGACCATTCTTCTGGTCTTCGCTGAGATCTGTGAGGCGTTGAGGCTGACCAGACAGAGGTAGCAACATGGTCTCATACGGCCACATGGCCCAGTACGGTACTAAAGCTACCCATGTACTGTTTTTGATGACTATTCGCTCCTGAAATAATAGAAATATAAATAGAAATAGAAATCATTTATTTTACGTCACGTTACAGATATCTTAAGTTTAATTATAAAGCGTTGCTAAGGTGACAATAAAACAGGCAACCATTCAGCATGAGCTGCAGCAGCACACATGGGGGCTGATGCAGCGCTGATTTTCGATGGCGCCTCAGAGCAGCGCAGCAAACTGCTTATCATGACAGAAGTTACTTAAACAAAATACTTATTATATAAACAAAAAACAGATGCAAGAAAGAGCATAATAAACTATGTACTAAAATAATGATGAAAATCACTGATAACCTGTAATGTTATAAACGCGAAAGTTTGTAAAAGAATAAATGATTGATTCTAATAATGAAGATAATCACTGAAAACCACCACAGGAAAAAAATAATAATAAATATTTAAGGAAACACGTTAACTTATATAAATAAATAAATAAAAAGCCTTTTATTCCATAACCATTTCAATCGTGCATATATAGATAATAGCTTGTCGTAATTTAAAGTTAATGTAATTTCACACGTTAACTTATTTTAGAGAAAATGAAAAATGAAAGTAAAATTAGAATATGCATGCATTAGAATCTCAGAATAAACGGACTAGAATCATTTATTCAAAATTATTCATTTTGACATTCATACATAAATACACGCCTCTTTCCCGACGGGGTAGGCAGAGACCACGGATCTCCACTTATACGATCCTGACATATCTCTTTCACTCTCATTACATTCTGCATTCATTTGTATTCAAGATGATTCTAGTCCATTTGATTAGAATAATTTATTCAAAATGTTTCTAGTCGAAATTCAAAATACCTTCTTTTCCAATTCATTTTGCATATAGTCAACGAGCATATTTTTTCCATATTTATCGTAGTATTCCTTTTGAGTCCTGAAAATTATGAAAAAAATAAAATGTAACCTTACGAGTAATTTTTAAAATAGAAGTGTCAAGATCTCAAACGTCAACGTCAGTTAGACATATAGACACAGAAATAGACGCTTTAGACATAGACGCTTTAGACATTGGCTGCTTTAAACATTGATCGCTTTAGACATTGACTACTTTAGACACTGACCGCTTTATACATTGACCGCTTTAGACATGACATGACCGTTTTAAACATTGATAGCTTTAGACATTGATTGCTTTAAACATTGATAGCTTTAGACATTGACCGCTTTAGACATTGATAGCTTTAGACATTGACCGCTTTAGACATGACATGACCGTTTTAAACATTGATAGCTTTAGACATTGATTGCTTTAGACATTGACCGCTTTAGACATGACATGACCGCTTTAAACATAGATAGCTTTAGACATTGATTGCTTTAGACATGACATGACCGCTTTAAACATTGATAGCTTTAGACATTGATAGCTTTAAACATTGATAGCTTTAGACATTGATTGCTTTAGACATGACATGACCGCTTTAAACATTGATAGCTTTAGACATTGATTGCTTTAGACATTGACCGCTTTAGACATGACATGACCGCTTTAAACATTGATAGCTTTAGACATTGATTGCTTTAGACATGACATGACCGTTTTAAACATTGATAGCTTTAGACATTGATTGCTTTAGACATGACATGACCGTTTTAAACATAGATAGCTTTAGACATTGATAGCTTTAAACATTGATAGCTTTAGACATTGATTGCTTTAGACATGACATGACCGCTTTAAACATTGATAGCTTTAGACATTGATTGCTTTAGACATTGACCGCTTTAGACATGACATGACCGCTTTAAACATAGATAGCTTTAGACATTGATTGCTTTAGACATGACATGACCGCTTTAAACATTGATAGCTTTAGACATTGATTGCTTTAGACATTGACCGCTTTAGACATGACATGACCGCTTTAAACATTGATAGCTTTAGACATTGATAGCTTTAGACATTGATTGCTTTAGACATTGACCGCTTTAGACATGACATGACCGCTTTAAACATTGATAGCTTTAGACATTGATGGATTTTCTGCGGTGTATTTGCCTGACAACTACGTCGCTCTGGTTTTTATATGTTTTCTCGTGTTATTTTGAGTTTTATTGCGTAATTTTGGTGGTTATTTTGCCAATAAAGCCCGGGTTCTTGACGCGAGTGTAAAGTATGTGAATTAGAGTGAATAGTTCTCTTGAAATTCCATCGGAGGAAATCCCGAAAATTTTCAACAAAACAGCCATCTTTTGTTTAAAATTGACTTGACAACTTGACTATGACTCTGTGACGTTGACAATACTTATAGATAAATACACTTGACACTGGCAAAATTGTTCTCTAAGAGACAGATGCCATAATTGAAGAAGAAGAAGAAGAAGAAACATTGACTACCAGATATAGATATTGCCCGCTTTGGACATTTACCACTTTAGACAGGACCGCTATAGACATTGACCGCTTTAGACATATTTGTTTTAGGCTTTAGCTGGTATTATTAGTTAGCCCCTTACCTATCCTTGATTTTGGCCTCGTTGGGCAGGAAGCTGGCTGCCCAGATCTGGCAGTGGGGGTGCGGGTTCGAGCACCCCATGATAGCACCCTTGTTCTCGAAGATCTGCACCCAGGTGTACTTGCGGCTCAGTTCTAGAAACTGGTTTGTCCATCTGGAAACACAGTGTAAGCTAGTATTTATTTACAGCTCAGTTCTAGAAACTGGTTTATCCATCTGGAAAGACCGGGTAAGCTAATATTTATTTACAGCTCAGTTCTAGAAACTGGTTTATCCATCTGTAAGCACAGGGTAAGCTAATATTTATTTACAGCTCAGTTCTAGAATCTGGTTTGTCCATTAGAAACACAGTCTAGGTAAGCTAGTATTTACTTGCAGCTCAGTTCCAGAAACTGGTTTATCCATCTGGAAACACAGTCCGCCATTTTGCATTTTTTGACATTAGTCACTTTTCTAGGGCCATAACAATATGTTCTTACAAACCATCATGTATCAGGAACGTCAAAGTTTCAAGCAGAAGTATTTTTTTACCAATAATTAATTTATTTATATTCTATTCTTACTCGTCAATGACTGCGCGGATCTCATCGAGGGTCATCAGTGGAATTGTCATCGAGGAGTCTGGGTGGAAACACATAACTCTGGAACAGAAAGATACATTTAAAATTAACTAATATTTCATGAAATAACAAATATTTTGGTTGCGAACAATAACGACACTTTCGTCATTGTTCGCAATTTTGGTTATTTCACGAACAGACATTGTTTGTTGCGAACAATGACGAAAGTGAGAACAATGACGAAACCGTTCAGGAGAATCGCCACCTACTAGGTGGTAGCACTAAGACTTATAATAATACCTATTCTATGTATGTATTAACACGTTTCTTGTCAGTTCTTCTCGCACTGGGGATAGGACTGGAATTGGCACCTAGACTCACCTAGTGTGTAAGACGATTCAAAATGATCCTTGTGATATTACTGAATAAAGATTATTGACTACTTTCTATTGACTATTGACAAAAACCTGTCACATACGGAATACTAACTACTGTGCAAAATGTAGGCATGTGCCAAATATCATGTTCGGACGTGCCTCTGACTCTTTAGATATCCTCAAAGGTCTAAGACTTAGATCTTTGAGGATATCTAAAGAGTCAGAAGAATCTAAGTAACCAGAGATTTGAGGAGATGTCTACCGAGCCTGGGGATTACAGTCGTGTGAGTGTTTGTTTTTTAACCTCCGACGCAAAAACGACTGGGTGTTATAAGTTTGACGTGTGTGTCTGTCTGTGGCATCGTAGCTCCCGAACGCATGACTCGATTTTGATTTTGTTTTTTTTCGTTTGAAAGGTGAATAAATAAATAAATAAAATAAATAAAATAAATAAAATAAATAAAATAAATAAAATAAATAAAATAAATAAAATAAATAAAATAAATAAAATAAATAAAATAAATAAAATAAATAAAATATGTTTGATGGAAATCTGTCCAAGATGGCCGCCACAAAATGGCGGGCAAAATCGTGTGAGTGTTTTTATTTATCGATTGGGTATACCTGCAGGTGCCCCTGGCGGGCCCCATTTGGAAAAGGGGGTGCTCGGGCTCCGGGGGCTCCGGTACCCGCTCCAGCAGCGCCGGGAAGTCGTTCGGGAACACGTAAGTTGACGTGTAGTTCGGGTTCCGCTATAAAAAAATTAAAAATTTTAAAACCCCCTGACATCTAAACCTTGCCCTAACATGTCATATTTAAAATCATGGTTACCTTACCATGTTCTTTCAATATCATTGAAGTAACACGGTACCAAATTTCGAATCGATAGGACATATTGAAGGTAGTCAGATCCTCTCATCAACTATTAAAAAGCTGATGATCTTCAAACGGCTGAACAGATTTTCATGAAACATGGCAAAGAACACTCGGGATAAAATTATCTATGACCCAAAAAAAAGCTAAACGAAAATCGGTTCATCCGTTTGGGAGCTACGATGCCACAGACACACAGACAGACACGTTATAAACTTATTAACACCCCTCTTTTTCGTCGGGGGTTAATAAAACAAGCCACACTAAGTAGTACTTTGGCATTTCTACTCAATTTGATATTTTACCGTTATTTTATAAACTTAAAAAACAAATATGATCACGACTGTAATCCCCGGGCTCGGTAGATATCTCCTCAGATCTTCAGTTACTTTTTGAGGTAGGTAAATTATTTGCTTAATAATTTATAATTTAGTAAAATATTATTGTTATTATCATCCAGGTAATAAGCTATTTTTAATAACTTTCAGTCAGTTATTTTGGATGTTTAAAATAAAGTACCTGGGTGACAGAGTTTCACTTGATTGTTTTTTTGGTAAATCGTGTTTTTTGTGAAATGAAACCTAGCTAGATCGATATATGATATGTCGATATGTGGATATGTCGATATGTCGATATGTCGATATGTGCATACACTTTCAGGGTTCCCTCACCTGTCCATTGGACCTGACGGCGCCGGCCCTCAGGGGGTTGTCAGGGTCCGGGGGCTGGTCGTCCGCGGGCTCCGTCTGCCCGGCCCAGGGTCTCCTGCAGCGGTGCGGAGACACCACGATCCACTCGTCCCGGAGCGGATTGTAGCGGACGTGCTGATGGTCTGAATAACATTATTTTAATACTGCCATTCCAATATAGCTCAATTGTTTCACATGTCTATACTAGTGCCTGCGTGACCGAGCTTTGCTCGGGTTTTTTTTCTGGTTTATCGTGTTTTTTTGGAAAATGAAACCTAGCTAGATCGATGAATCGCCCCCGAAACTCCCTACATACGAAATTTCATGAAAATCGTTGGAGCCGTTTCCGAGATTCCGATTATATATATATATATATAGGTACATATATACAAGAATTGCTCGTTTAAAGGTATTTAGATATCTCAAAATATTGTACATAGATAACCATAAAGCCGCCCAGCGCCATGCCTCATGCATGAGAAGTTATAATTTTTTGCAATGCTCGATAATGGGCAAATAAGTTTTTAAGTAAAATAAAACTCATTGGTGCGACTAGGTTTGAACCCACGTCCTTCGGATCGTGAAGGGGTGCTACCACTACACCACCAGTGCATAAAAAATATAAATATTGGTGGAAATTGCAAACAGCGCCATCTAGCTTCCAAACAAGCAAGCTTGTGGGGAACCAGATGGTTTTATATAGATACCTACATATTTACTTTTTTATTAAATAGATACATAACTACTTTACATAGAATAAAAATATACTTATGTATTTATGTACTAAGAACTCGTCAGAAACCTATGCTGAGTGATTTCACTCTCACCTAGTTATGAATTTTAGCTTCAACGATATGCCGGTCTCCAAACGATGTTTTCCTTCACCATTCAAGAGCGCTGGTATAGGGCATATATTTTTCCATTCCTTCTTGATTTTATAACGTAAAAACTCTTACCAACGGGGTCAAACTTCTTCATGATAAACAGACACTCGCAATAATGATCGCGAACTACTAACTTCAGCCTATCAACCACATAGCCCCAGATAAACACGGGACATAGAGTAGCGTTCAGAAGGAACTTTATGCAAACCTACCTACCTACCTACTTACTCTCGTGTGAATGTATTTTCTGTCTCTTTTGTTTATTGGTAATCTCTTTCCCGTTCTGTTTATTGATTTCTATGTGTGAATGTGTCAAAAAAAATATTTTCTTTTCATCAAAAGTAACCATCGTTATGTAGGTACCAAAGTAAACAGATTTTTTACATCTTTTATAATTCCTACTTAATATCGATACATAAGTATACCTATACCTACCTATATTTTGTTTAAAAATACTGATAGAAAATGTAGGTAGGTAGGTAGGTATATATTTATGACTACAGAATTACCTACTTTGGAAATTATAAGTATATTTTTCTCAGCGTAGGTATCTCAAGTAGTTTGCAAAGTTGGATGATTGACTACGGGTGAAGGGGTTCCGAACTCCACTAAGTAGAAGAAGAAATTGAAATTGAAATTGAAAAATATTTATTCAGTACAATCACAAGGATCACTTTGAAACGTCTTACATGCTAGGTGAATCTATGTGCCAATTCCAACCTAACCCAAGTACGAGAAGAACAGGCAAGAAACTCGTCTCGGTCCTAGCGCTTTTTTGTATGATCCTTCTTACAAAAAAATGTAATCAAGATTATCTAATAATAATAACATAAAAACAAAAGACAAAACAGAACATAAATACATAAAACAAAAGGACAGCGTTTACATTGCAAATTGGTTAGCTGTCGGAGGGCGGAGCGACATCGGGCCATGAGTTCCTATCATCAATATATTCATTTATATTATAATATGCTTTCTTTAAGAGATTATTTTTAATGAAGGCTTTGAATTTTCTAACAGGAAGCATTCATATCTGGCACTTCTTAGGCCCTTCTTCCCTTACGTACGACACTTGTAGGATACGATACTCGAGTGGAATACTTACTAGTTAGGTACTGGTTGGATAATAGTTCGCCACTCGACGCTCGCCTATTATGCTACTGAAAAATGACTAAATTCATCATTTTGTGCTAGCTCGTTTTTTGTGGACTGACGTTATGTCAAGCGATTCCAGTGACGAAGAAGTAGGTTTTTCTGTTATTTTTTTATGTTATGTTATTAACATAACATTTCTGTATTGCGTCCCGTCTGTTTGTATGAATTTTCTGTGTCTTGTCCATCATAATATTATGATAAAATTAAACTAAGCTAAGTAACATAATAAATTTAAATAACCGTGTTGATAACGCATTGATCTTGAACTTAATAATCAAATAACAAAAATAATATTACAGGAATTTAACAACATTTGTAGCGCCATCTATTGGTTTGTAGAAGAACTACGTAGTCAAAGCTAACTCATAGTTTGATGTAGTCGTAGACAGATGGCCACCAATCGAACGAAACTATGAGACGACCTTTACGCATTTTCATTTTCAGTACGAGTATTATTTTATTTTAATTATCTACAATACCTCTAAATGTAACGTAGGAAGGTAAGTAGACTAATAAAGTGTAGGTGGGATTTTAATTCAATATCACTGTTTAAGTACAATAAATACACACTAGAATTAACCATATTTTATGCTACCTGTAATTTTCATTACTTTTTTTCTCATTATACGAGTATCTAGAACTTCAACCAAAGCAAGACCTGTAATAATGTTAACTTTGATTTTTATATTTTTGTCTTAGACATAAACCAATTCAATAAAAAACACTTGACACTGGCAATAATGATCTTTAAACTGTCAGATGCCATATGTGAAGAAGAAGATGACAAGTCCTCCTTGTTGACAGATAAAAACAAAATGGTAGAAGAAAGGAATGCAGCTTCCTTTGAGATGTAAAGATTTTTTATTTTTGTAATGGAAAAACAATGAAAGTACTGTAAATTCAATTATTAAAAATGAAGGAAATTAACATAAACATCGAAGGGTACAACGTGAACGGGATATGCGTCGGCTGCTTAAACTACAGCCGTAAAATGTTTTACGACGACGATGTGAAAACATGTTACAAATTCATCGCAAATATCGATGTAAGTGGATTTCCACTGCTGTTCAAAACCACAAACACACCAAAACGACTCTAAACTACACTTTCAAATACATAACTACCATAATTTCAGTCAGTAAATAACGAAAATATATATGTAAACAAGAACAAAAAATCTAAGATCGGCCATTGATTTGTTTTACCCGACCGAAGCGTACAGAAGAATACTCGTTCCAGGTGCCTGATGGTTTGACCGTGCAGGTGTGCTGGGAATGCCTAGCCGCCGTGAAAACAATCACCCGTTTCCAGGCGCAAATCTCGGCAGCCTACGATGTTTTAATTGAGTATTCTAAAGAAGTAAGCATCGTCCTATTGCTGGTTGTAGTGAAAAAAATTATATGATCACGACTGTAATCCCCAGGCACGGTAGATATCTATTCAGATCTTTAGTTACTTAGATCTTTGAGGATATCTAAAGGGGGTAGTCAGAGGCAAGTCCAAACATGACATTTGGTACATGCCCACATTTTGCACAGTAGTTAGTATTCCGTACGTGACAGGTTGCAAGCACCAGCGCTCTGTTGTAGTTCTTCCAAATTATTGTGGTGAAAGGCTTAAGTGCACTTAACTGACGCTAGGGCCCAGCGAGTTTCTTGTCAGTTCTTCTCGCACTGGGGATAGGACTGGAACTGGCACTTAGACTCACCTAGTATGTAAGACGTTTCAAAGTGATCCCTGTGATTCTATTGAAAATAAACATATTTTGATTTTGATTTTTTTTTAGGTAACTTAAGTTAACCTTTATGGGCTATGGGCTTGCAACCTGTCACATACGGAATACTACGGACATTTTGCATAGTAATTAGTATTCCGTACATGACAGGTTGCAAGCCCATCGCAGATTATAGGAATACTAAACCTATGACTATGACACACACCTTCCAATTTTTGGTTCTAGGGTATACCGGTTTTCTCACGATGTTTTCCTTCACCGTTTAAGAGCACTGGCATTGCGCACATAAATTTTTCGAATGGATATACTCATTGGTGCACAACCAGGTTTGAACCCACGACCTTCTGATCGTGAGGCAGGGGTGCTACCACTACACCACCAGCGCTCTTTATTTATTTATACAGAGTACGGGTGACCGATTTTTTTTGTAAATGACGTTTTCTAAAAATAAAACTTAGCCGGATCGATTTATCGCCCCCGAAACCTCCTGCATACTAAATTACATGAAAATTGGTGGAGCCGTTTTCGAGATTCGGATCATCTTATACCTTTAAACGAGCAATTCTTGTATATATATATATATAATTGGAATCTCGGAAACGGCTCCAGCGATTTTCATGAAATTTAGTATGCAGAGGGTTTCGGGGGCGATAAATCGATCTAGCTAGGTTTCATTTTTAGAAAACGTCGTTTACCAATTAAAAAAACCGAGCAAAGCTCCCCGGTCTCCCAGGTACTGTATATATACAAGAACAAGAATTGCTTGTTTAAAGGTATAAGATAAGATGTTATAATTGTTTTTATAGCCATAATTATGTGACAGGTTGCAAGTCACAGCTAATTCACCTAATTCTTCTCCAGCACACATTCCTGAACTCTCCGAAAGACTTCACCAAGCACTCGGTCACTCGACTCACCATTGCTCCGGTCCACATTGAGGATACATGCAAGACAGATGAGATCCAGACTGACACCGGCAATGAGATCAAGGAGGAGAACAAACCAGAGATGGATATTGATGACAGCGTCTTCGAAGATGAGGGTATAAATAAATAAATAAATAAATAATGCTGGACAATCCACACAGCATCATCTAGCCCCAAAGTAAGCTACTCAAAGCTTGTGTTATGGGTACTAGATATCTGATATATTTAATACATTATAATACATAGATAGATATTTTTTTATTATACTTAAAAAACACCCAGACCAACGGAACAAATTTCTGCAGATCGTACACAAAAAAAATGTTCCTCGGCGGGAATCGAACCCGCAACCTCTTGCGTCGCAGGCGGACTCTCGCCCGCTGCGCCACAGAGGTCGTAAATTACTGAGGTCATTGAGGTCACACTGAGGTCAGATAATAGTTTAGGGGAAAAATACTAGATATTTTTCCGTCCTTTTCAGTTTTTTTTTTTTTTTTGATGGACATTTTACATAACGCCATCTAGCCCCAAACTAAGCAAAGCTTGTACTATGGAAACCAGATAGTTGATACATTAATTAAATATTTTTTTTTGTAAATACTAATAAGTAAAAACAATAATAAAAAAAAGAGCGCTGGTGGTGTAGTGGTAGCACCCCTGCCTCACGATCCGAAGGTCGTGGGTTCAAACCTGGTCGTGCACCAATGAGTTTTTCCATTCGAAAAATTTATGTGCGCAATGCCAGTGCTCTTAAACGGTGAAGGAAAACATCGTGAGGAAACCGGCATGCCCTAGAACCAAAAATTCGAAGGTATGTGTCATAGGTTAGTATTCTTATAAGCGGCGATGGGCTTGCAACCTGTCACGTACGGAATACTAACTATTGTGCAAAATGTGGGCATGCACCAAATGTCATGTTTGGACTTACCTCTGACTACCCTCTTTAGATATCCTCAAAGATCTAAGTAACTAAAGATCTGAGGAGATATCTACCGAGCCCGGGGATTACAGTCGTGATCATATTTTTTTTTTTTTTTTTTTGTAAATACATACATAATACATAATAACACTCAGACACAGAACAAACATCTGCGTTCATCACACAAATGTCAGTCCTGGGGGATCGAACCCACAACCTGCAGCGCAGGAGGCAGAGCTACTACCAACTGAGCTGTGAGGCCAGTTTGTAATTGATTACCGCAAACTCACGCCTGAATCTATCATTTCAGGTATAAAGATCGAGGACTCTGAAGACCAGCCCTCAACAGACTTCCCTATGGAGCAAACCCTCTCTTCAGATGAGGACATACAGCTGTCACAGATCAAAGAGAGGAAGGAGAAGAAGGATAAGAAGAAGAAGGATAAAGTATTCTATTGCACTGTTTGTAAATAATTCATTTGGAATATTTAACAAATGAGTTGTGAGGTCCAAATTATCAATTATCCTACTAATATTATAAACGCAAAAGTTTGTAAGAATGTATGGATGTATGTTTGTTACTCTTTCACGCTAAAACGGCTGAACGGATCTGAATGAAATTTGGCACAGATATATAGATTATGGTCTGGAATAGCACATAGGCTACTTTTTATCCTGGAAAAATGTACGGTTCCCGTGGGATAGATTTATTTTTGTTTTTCAAAATACCACGCGGGCGAAGTCGTGGGCGGAAGCTAGTAGACAAATAAACAAATTGAACTAAGTAGGTAGAGATGATTCAGTCTAAAAATGCACGCCCCTCCACTTGTACTTGTACCGCATGTAGAGGTAAATACATTGGAAATACATTGGAGGGGCGTGCATTTTTAGACTGATCTATCTCTACAGCAGTGATTCCCAAAGTGGTCCAGGTGGACCCCCAGGGGTCCACGGGAGACTTGACTACGTTGGACGTGACAAAAAATGGGGGTCTACAATCGTAAGCAGGGGTGCATGAAAATTAATTTGGTTTCTATAGTGAAGAACTTAAATGTTTGCTTGTTATTTTAAATAATATGATACCTACCTAAATTACGGGGTAAAACACGGGTAGACTGCCCGTGACCACGACAGCGTGCAAACCTGTCGAAACGTCGGGAAAATATAAGGTAATTTAAACGCGATAAATACCCGTCTAATACTAATAATAATGTGTTCAGATCGCGTAAGTTTAAAAGTACATACTACCTAAATTAAACCTTCTCAATAAGACAATTTATAAATAAATTGAGAAGAAAATGGAAATTTGGAAATGGAAATGTTTTTTTTTTCCGAAATCACTTAATCGTCGTTGAAACTCAGCCACAACGCAAGTTTCCATAGATAGATAGATCTAATCTTCACTTTTTGTTTCAAGATTTAGAAATTGGTAGTAATGTAGATGCAGGGGGTCCACCGGATCCAGCAAAATTTTGAAAGTGGTCTATGAAACAAAAGAGTTTGGGAACCACTGCTCTACAGTATTACTCCATGCTACCTCACACAGTATTATCACCTTTCGCAGTCAACCAAAAAGCCAACGAGTCGCAAACTGAAGAACCTCCCCGAGGATATAGTGGAGCTGGTGACCCTCTCGGAGGAGGAGATGTGGGCCGTGCGCGCCGAGGACGCGGCCAGCGAAGGGTTTCTGCGCCTGCGCCACGCCTGCGCACTGTGCCTCATCGCATTTAATACGCGCAAGCTGAAAGAGTGCCATGACAACGGAAAACACAAACCGGTTAGTATTAAAACACTTTTTAACTACACTGGATAGAACTGCACAAACCATCAGTCCTTTCCAATGATCGCCATTATTATAGCCGAATTGTGCGTGAGGCGGTTGAAATAAAGAAACATAAAAATTTTAACCGGGAAAATGGTTACAAACTGTCTTCAACGTGGGATCCAGTCATCAAAATGTGTTCGCTTCGTAAAAAATCGTCTAACATATCGCCGGACATTGTTAGTGTGGTGTGTCGCGACCTTATAGTTTGTGATGACTGATTGAGGGTAGTCTCGTCAGTTGAAGATGCGAGCGGACGCCGGCCCTCAGTCTACTCGTGACCACGGTGATTGTAATATCATCGAAACGTCGAGGTAAATAGAATGTTTCACAATACGCGATTAAGTCCCGAGAGTATATATTTAAACGGTTAGTATTAGGCCGGGACTCCACTAAAGCGGAGACGAGACGAGCGGAGAGAAGATGTTTTTTAAACAACCAATAGAATTGGTCCAATGGTAAAATGTGTCTGCCACAGTTGCCGCACACGCTCACCTGCGGCGTCACGGAAGACCAGCGCTATAGCAGCAGTAGACGCTAGCGCTACTATAGCACACAGCTGAGTGACGACCCTTTTTGCTGTCATAAATAATTTTAGTTAGTATTAAGTCTCAGTTAAATTTTATTGTCTTATACCTTTAAACGAGCAATTCTTGTATATATACAGTCGTGGTCAACTAATTAGGGACATGCAAGATAGTGAAGAACAATAACCGGTTATGTACATACAAATATAAAACCCTATTGATTTCTCAGTAACTATTATTTGCATAATTTGGTCCGATTATTATGCTTTAAATGGCTGTAAATAAAAGAATAAATAAATAGAAAAAAGTATTTAATATCAAAGGTTGAACATGTATTCAATTTTAAGGTATAATTCTGTAGCTGGACATTTAATTAAGGACAGTAAACTATAATGAAAAATAGAGTTAAACAAAACTAATAATCTGCAGTATTATAATATCTTTAACAGCTCCATTTTATTACGTGTAAAATCAGTACCCAGTAGCAAAACCTTTGTTAGTAATTACCGCTTGACACCGATGTGGCATAGACATTATCAGTTTCTGGCATGTTTCGACAGGAATGTTTGCCCATGCCTCACAAAAAGCTTCATTAAGTTCATCTAAAGTTGTGGTACGATAAGTGGCTACTTTTTTCTTGATTTCGTGCCAAAGGTGCTCGATTGGGTTAAGGTCCGGGCTATTTGCTGGCCAATCTAGCACCGATACTGACTGACTGGTAAGAAACGACTTGACTGAACGGGCGGTATGTTTTGGGTCGTTATCATGCTGAAACGTCCATATAATAGGGAGATGCTCCTCAGCATAGGGAAGCATCGTTTCCTCCAATATTGCCTTGTATTGATGTTGGTCTAAGTTACCCTGAACTTTCCTCACAGGTCCCACTCCACGTCCAGAAAATGAACCCCACATTTTAATGTTTCCACCGCCATGTTTCACCTGCTTTTTTGTGAATCTTGGATTCATTTCCGCTTTTACTGGACGCCGTACGTATTGCCTTCCATCTGAAGAAATCAAATTAACCTTGGTCTCGTCAGAGAATAATACATGTTGCCATTGGGCGTAGGTCCAATGTCCATATTTACGTGCAAACGCCAAACGAGCATTTCTATGTTCTTTCTTCAACAACGGTACTTTGCGAGCCACTCTTCCGAACAACCCTGCTTCTACCAGACGTCGTCGAACGGTCCTAGCTGAGACACCAGCTCTTTCGTCTGTCCCAAACACTTCGTGTTTAATTAAAATAGAGCCTAGAAACGGATCTTTCTTAGCTAACCTGGCTATCATTCTATCTTCTTGCGGAGTTGTTTTTCTCGATCTTTTTGTTCTGGGCACATTTAAATCTGTGTTATTGCGTCTGACATGTTGCACTGCATTGTATACCATAGTTTTTGAACAATTTAAATGTTCTGCTATCCTTCGGTATGGCCAACCATGCTCGACAACAAACTTCATGATAATTTTTCGTAGTGTTGGATCGCAACTTTTATTTTTACCCATTTTTCTTCAAAATATTTTTCAAAACTTAAAATAAATATCGGGATTGCCGCCAAAACTACCACGAAACAATAAGAGAAGAAGTAAAAAAGTATTGAGATTCAAATTTTGAAAATAGAACGCAATATCTCAGTGTCCCTAATTAAATGGCCAGCCAGCATTATTTGAACAAATAGCACTACGATAATCTATCAGCTATACTGTAAAGAGGTTTAATGTTTAAGAAGTTGTTATTGTTTGTATAATCGGGCACATAAATGACTAATTATACTTACATGTAAGAGATATGGAATATGGTTTAGACTCGTTGGAAAATAAAAAATAAATTCACAATTCGGTTTAACCAAAGAGTGTCCCTAATTAGTTGACCACGACTGTATATATAATCTGAATCTCGGAAACGGCTCCAACGATTTTCATGAAATTTAGCATACCAGGGGGTTTCGGGGGCCCAGGCACTGTTCTTTATTTGTGACACAAAATAAACTTCTTTTGATTTTGAAAATGACATTGTCAACGTAGTCGGCAACCACTGGACGAGACACTGGACCGGGATTTTCTGCGGTGTATTTGCCTGACAACTACGTCGCTCTGGTTTTTATATGTTTAATCGTGTTATTTTGAGTTTTATTGCGTAATTTTGGTGGTTATTTTGCCAATAAAGTCCGGGTTCTTGACGCGAGTGTAAAGTATGTGAATTAGAGTGAATAGTTCTCTTCAAATTCCATCGGAGGAAATCCCGAAAATTTTCAACAAAACAGCCATCTTTTGTTTAAAATTGACTTGACTACTTGACTATGACTCTGTGACGTTGACAATACTTATAAATAAATACACTTGACACTGGCAAAATTGTTCTCTAAGAGAAAGATGCCATAATTGAAGAAGAAGAAGAGACACTGGACCGGAAAGAGTGGCGTAATAAAGAGTAGGCCTATACCCAACAGTAGGTGCAAACGGGCAGAGGGTTGATGATGATAGAATTGTGTTATTGACACATCTCTCCGCTCAGCTTCAGTGGAGATCGCTGTGGAGATGTGTAATAATTGTATGGCGCGATGGAAGCGGAGATACGATCTCCGCTTTGGTGGAATCCCCCGAGCTGAAAAACATCTTCTAGCACAGCACACAGCACATCGCACACATCTCTGCTTTGGTGGAATCCCCCGAGTCTAAAAACATATCTTCTCGCAAAGCACACAGCACATCGCACACATCTCTGCTTTGGTGGAATCCCCCGAGTCTAAAAACATATCTTCTCGCAAAGCACACAGCACATCGCACACATCTCTGCTTTGGTGGAGTCCCGGCCTAAATCCTACTAATACTAGTAGTTCGCCCCAATATCGCGCGCGATGTCCACAATCTTCATTTGTAAAAATATACAGAATAAAAATAAAAACCATTTTCGAATGTACGGTAGGCCAAGAAAGTGGTGTACCAGTTTTGATTTAGTTTCCTAGTCATCGAAAATCACCACAAGGTTCAGTTCATACTAAAAAAATAGAAGTTGTCAAATAGATCTGCAAGCGAAACTAATCTTTATCACCTATAATCTGCAAGCGGCATTCAACCTTAGGGTGGTAAACCAATTTTTTGGTCGACCGTACAAGTCCTTTCTCTTCATCATACCCCACTCAATAAATTTAAAATAGTATATTATACAATTAGTGAATAAAGGAAGGATTTAAAGCGAGGGCCATAGACGAGTCACGAGCAAGTGAAAGATTCTAACGACTGAATCACGACCGTAGAGAGTGATTCAAGTGTTAGAATCCTGAGCAACACGAGTGATTCATCTATGGCCCTCGATATAAATACGTTTTATTCAATAGTTTCATACGATTCTTTATACCATGACTCCGAGAAAAAGAAAGATTTAAACGTGATTTGTAGGGTAGCAAGTTTTCTACTATATCGGCCGCCCTCTCTTTCATAATCTCAGGTGTTAACACATCTTCTTCATCACTTGAATGCATTTTCAATCGATTATTGTGTAGCACTAAACTTTGTGTTCGTACAACATACAGTAGTACATTCAAAATAGCGCCATTCTAATGACAAAGAACACAAAACAGTTTTTATTCAAATGCTAAACTCCTTGTCGAAAATGTCAACCAATCAAAACTCAAAGAGTTATTTGAATAAGGAGTTTGTATGTCGACTACTCTTTGCATAAAATGTTTGTATCGAGTATTTTTTGCGCAAGGAGGTTGTATAGCATTGAGATGGAGTTTGAATATATTGATGTGTTCTAAATTCAAACACGAAAATCGTTTGATTCGTGCTTTTTTTTCACTGTTTTCAGTGAATAAAATAAACTTTTTAGTATAGTATGAAAACTATTGAATAAAACGGATTTATATCGAGGGCCATAAATCACTCGCGTTGCTCAGGAGTCTAACACTTGAATCACCCGCTACGCTCGTGACTCATCTATGTCCCTCGCTATAAAACCGTCCTTTATTCACTAGTTGCATAATATACTATTTTATTCATCACGTGTGCATGCATACCATGTCCGGTTAGGAGGTAATAATGTTAAAGTATAAGTGTAGAAGGAGGGCAAGGCGGACCAGTGCGACGTGTGCCAAGCCTACTTCCTCACGGCCGACAAACTGTCCGCGCACCGCGCGCTGCACAGCGCCGCCGCGTACCGCTGCAGAGGGCCATGAGTCACTCGCGTTGCTCAGGATTCTAACACTTGAATCACCCGCTACGCTCGTGACTCATCTATGACCCTCGCTTTAAAGCGTCCTTTATTCACTAGTTGCATAATATACTATTTTTTTCATCACGTGTCCATACCATGTCCGGTTAGGAGGTAATAATGTTAAAGTATAAGCGCAGACGGGACGGGGACGGGGGACGCCCTAAAGAACGTTGGGCAGACGAAATAGTAAGAGCAGCAGGAGGAAACTGGATGGAAAAGGCAAAAGAAAGAGACGAATGGAGGCAGATGGAGGAGGCCTATACCCGAGATGGGGCCTGACAATTACATTTAATTGTGTTTAATATTTAAATAGTGTATTTCTTTTATGTTGTCATGGAAATAAAAGGCTTAATAATAATAATAATAATAATAATAAGCGCAGAAGGAGGGCAAGGCGCACCAGTGCGACGTATGCCAAGCCTACTTCCTCACGGCCGACAACCTGTCGGCGCACCGCGCGCTGCACCGCGCCGCGTACCGCTGCCGCGCGTGCGGCGCGCGCACCACGCTCAAGCGGCTCATGGCGGAGCATGCGTGCGCGCAGGGCGTCAAGCCCGACGTCTACCCCTGCTCACAATGCAACAAGGTGTTCAGGTGAGCTAAGTACTTCAAAGGAGTTGGGACGAGTTTCTGTAGTGGCATAACTAGCGGTCGCCTTTTTTATGAAAGTGTGTTAATAAAGTGTATGTGTAAGGGTGTGTCTGTCTATGCATACGTCTATGCCTATGCCTATGTCTATAAATCTACGTCTGTTTATATGACTATCTAAGTCTACGTGTATGTGTATGTCTATAACTACGTGTATGGCTATGTCTAAGTCTACGTCTACATATATGTCTAAGTCTATGTCTACGTATATGACTATGTCTAAGTCTACGTCTACATATATGTCTAACTCTACGTCTACGTATATGACTATGTCTGAGTCTACATCTACGTGTATGTGTATGTCTTATCTATATCTACGTTTATGACTACATGTAACTCTATGTCTATGTGTATGTCTATGTCTACATGTATGTGTCTCCAGCTCCAAATCCAAGCTGTCGTACCATCGCGGCGCGGCGTGTCGCGCGGAGCGCCCGCAGTGCGACTGCTGCGGGAAGGTCTTCGCCAACAAGATGACCCTCAAGTACCACCTCAAGTGAGTACACCCAATGTTAAGTACATGACCCTCAAGTGAGTACACCTAATATTAAGTACATGACACTCAAGTACCACCTCAAGTGAGTACAACCAATGTTAAGTACATGTCCTTTAAGTAGTACCATCTCAAGTGAGTACACCCAATGTTAAGTACATGACCTTAAGGAGTTAAGCATTTGAATAAAATTCCTTTTTTTCGGAGTCATGGTTTATAGTACACATAGTGAAAATCTTGAATAAAACGGATTTATATCGAGGGCCATGAATCACTCGCGTTGCTCAGGATTCTAACACTTGAATCACTCGCTACGGTCGTGATTCAATCATCATGAATCCCTGCGGTCGTGATTCAGTCGTTAGAATCCTTCACTGGCTCATCTATGGCCCTCGCTTTAAATCCGTCCTTTATTCACTAATTGCATAATTAACTATTGTTTATTTCAGATTGCTACCATTGAAGAAAGATGACAAACCTAAGGAGAAATTATACATACCCTGTAAAGGATGTGATAAAGTTTTTCAATCCAAGAAAAGCTATCGAGCGCATGTGTGAGTACTTATTGCTATTAAAATAACTAGTAAGTAGATACACTTTTTAAACTATCGCGACTTGGAAACATGTTTAAATATATACTCTCGGGACTTAATCGCGTATTGTGAAACATTCTATTTACCTCGACGTTTCGATGATATTACAATCACAGTCTACTCGTGACCACGGTGATTGTAATATCATCGAAACGTCGAGGTAAATAGAATGTTTCACAATACGCGATTAAGTCCCGAGAGTATAAATTTAAACATAGTAAGTAGATATTTAAAAAAAACGCAACTAATCCCTAATAAAGTCTGAAAGTAGCGCCTATTACTGAAAAGATATGGACACGTGATGAGGAGGGATGAAAACCATGTCACCAAAAGAGCTATGAGTATGACTTTGGCTGGGTGCGCTAGTAGAGGAAGGCCGAAGAAGAAGTGGTTGGATTGTGTGAAAGATGATATGAATGTAAAAGGAGTAGATTCAGAGTTGACGAATGGAAGAGGAAAACATGTTGTGCCGACCCCACCTAGCGTGGGATAAGGGCAGGAGAATGATGAATCCCTAATAAACTAATATCTCCTCAGATCTCTAGTTACTTAGATCTTTGAGGATATCTAAAGAGTCAGAGGCACGTAACATGATATTTGGCACATGCCCACATTTTGCAAAGTAGTTAGTATTCCGTACGTGACAGGTTGCAAGCCCATCGCCGCTTATTAGAATACTAACGTGACACACACCTTCGAATATTTGGTTCTAGGGTATTCCGGTTTTCTCACGATGTTTTCCTTCACTGTTTAAGAGCACTGGCATTGGGCAGATAATTTTTCGAATAGAAAACTGATTGGTGCACGACCAAGTTCGAACCCGCGACCTTCGGATCGTGAGGTAGAGTTGCTACCACTACACCAACAGCGCTCTCACTGAAACATAAAATTAAAATATATAAATATGATCACGACTGTAATCCCCGGGCCCGGTAGATATCTTCCTCAGATTTTTAGTTACTTAGATCTTTGAGGACATCTAAAGAGGGTAGTCTGAGGCACGTCCAAACATGACATTTGGTACATGCCCACATTTTGCACAGTAGTACTGAAACATACTGAAACATTCACAGTGTGATACATGAGGGACACTCATACCCGTGTCCGATCTGCGGCAAGCTATTCCAGTGGAAACGAAACCTGTCGCGGCACACGCGCGCGCACCGCGACAAAGACGCCGGCGCCACGCACCAGGTACGCACCGCTTGCGGCCGAAAACCTGTCTAGGACACGAGAGGATTTGTGAATCGGGTTGTGCACAGTGAACCAGGTGGTGTACAATGAACCAGGTGGTGCACAGTGAACCAGGTGGTGTACATTGAATCAGGTGGTATTCAGTTAACCAGGTGATGCACAGTGAACCAGGTGGTACTTAGTTTTTTTATTAGTAAGAAGTTTTAGTTTGTGTGCTGTCAGATGGTTCATGTCAAATACAGTTTAACATGTAATTTTTCAAAAATATAAAAAGTCATTATTATCAGAACAATCTTCTGCTATTTTATTAGTAATCTAACAGAAGTTATGACTTGTGCTTATTTATGGCAGGGATAATTTTAATAATAGGTTATTTATACTACCTCGTGTCAAGTTATACTAACTTTATTATTAACTCGCAACTTCGGCCGCAATAAAATCCATTAATATAACATAAAATTATAGCCTATGTTACTCAGGGACAATGTAGCGATCTAATGGTGAAAGAATTTTTTAAATCGTTTTGCTAGTTTTTGGATTTCGTTAGAAACATGAGAAAACATTTGTATTTTTGTATACAAATATTTTCTCTTTATAATATTAGTATAGATTCATATCTCAAATACAAGTTCTACATGTTATCGGCAAGTATAGGATGCCAGTAATAATCAATCATGTGGGTAAGTATTTCCTTATCACATAGTACGCAGTGAAGCAGATAACATTTAGCTAGCCAGATGGTATACAGACGCTAAATAAACAGAAATTGATGCATTGTAAACTAGGTGGTGTGGTGTGCAGTGAACCAAGTGGTACACAGTGAACCAATCTGATATGTAACGTTTGTGTGCAGTGTCGCGAGTGCAACAAGACGTTTGCGTCGCGCGACTGCTACAACAACCACATGCGGCTCAGCAAGCGACACGCCAGTGAAGCCACCTACATGTGAGTCTGAGTACCGCACCTACTAGATATAAGACGACATGAAAATGATAATCACGACTGTAATCCCCAGGCTTGGTAGATATATCCGCAGCTCATCCTGCTGCTGTACCGTATAGATACATGACTCTCTCTGTCTTATTTGTTGTACCTTTTTTCTGCTTGTGTGTCCCTAATTGGAAAATTTTTATATACTCTATATTTCAAAATTCTATATTTTTTTTGTCTATTTTCTATATTTTGCCAATATTGAACTATAACTTAGTACTTACTTAACTCGGGACTTGATGTTGTTGTGTAAACAATATACAATAAGAAGACTTAACATAAAAACTTAGCTCTTATTATTAATTTTCTATACTAATATTACGAGTATAAAGAGGAAATCATTTTGTATTTTTGTTTGTAACGAATAAACTCAAAGACTACTGGTCCGATTTTAAAAATTCTTTTACCATTACAATGCTACATTCCCTGAGTAACATAGCTTATTTTATGTAGGTACCTCGCGAGCAAAGCCGCAAGCGGAAGCTAGTATTAAAGAATAGTAATTAAATTATAATAAACTAGCTTCCGTTCGCGGCTTTGCTCGCGAGGTACCTACATAAAATAAGCTATGTTACTCAGGGAATGTAGCATTCTAATGGTGAAAGAATTTTTGAAATCGGACCAGTAGTTTTTGAGTTTATTCGTTACACAAAAATACAAAACTTTCTTCATAATATTAGTATAGATTGATTTGTTTCACAGACACGAATGTAACTACTGTGGTAAGAAATTCCCAACGAAATGGTGCATGATCGACCACATCGACTGGGACCATCTGAAGAGGGTGAAGTACCAATGCAGCGTCTGTTTCAAAGTAAGTTTGATTTACACTTAGGACTAAGTGGTGTACAGTCAACCAAATTAGTTATGATTTCTTTCAGCCGTAAGAACTATGTGGTGTACAGTGAACCAAATGAGTTATGTAGTCTTTCAGCCGTTAGAACCAATTGGTGTACAGTGAACTAAATTAGTTATGTAGTCTTTCAGCCGTTAAAACCAAGTGGTGTACAGTGAACTAAATTAGTTATGTAGTCTTTCAGCTGTTAAAACCAAGTGGTGTACAGTGATCTATCTAAATCTTATACCTTTATGCGAGCAATTCTTGTATATAAATATAATTGGAATCTCGGAAACGGCTCCAGCGATTTTCATGAAATTTAGTATGCAGAGGGTTTCGGGGGCGATAAATCGATCTAGCTAGGTTTCATTTTTAGAAAACGTCGTTTACCAATAAAAAAAACCGAGCAAAGCTCGGTCACCCATTTACTTAGTTATGTAGTATTTCAGCTGTTAGAAACAATTGGTGTACAGTGAACTAAATTAGTTGTAATCTATTAGCCGTTTTTTGTCATGGCGATTAAACTTATTTTCTAAGAAAAATCTTTGTTGTTGTGCCCTGAATGAGTGGTGACATACCCTATTTTTGTGTATATAGTGTGTACTTACCAAATAAACTTTGTGAACCATGGTGCACTGTAAACTAGGTGTTTTACTGTGAACAACATGGTGTGCTTTGAACCAAATGGTAGATCATCCAAATTTTAGTTTTATATATGTTTTTTTTTTTGTTTAAACAGTGAGCAGTGAACCAAATAGTGTGAATTAATTATTTATAATTCGCAGGCGTTTAAAACAGCAAAGATAATGGTAGCTCACGTGAACAACATCCACGCGGGGAGGCGCCGCGAGCCCGACGGGGACCATCTGTGCGACGTCTGCGGGAAGTCTTACAAGGTAAGACCAGTCAACCGTGAACAATTGGTTCACTGTTCCCCACGGAGGTTAACAGTGAACCACTGGACGGATTCGACCAAACTAGTTTCCCTTGCTACGATCCTGACATACCTCTTTTGCTTCATTCACTCATTACATTCTTTAAAGTAACATTTCAAGGCTGGTGAAAAATTATGACCTGAGTAAGAATAGACCAAGAATGTGACCGGCTTTGACAAGGACGGGGGGAGGGGCAAATCATGAAATTCGTGTGACGTAATTTATGGATGACCCCCAATGTACTTGCAGACTGTAAAGCGGCTAAAGGCCCACGTGTGGGCGATGCACACGCAGCGGTCCACCGCTAAGAGCTACAAGTGCTCGCTGTGCGCCGCCTCCTTCACCTGGCAGACCTCCATATACAAGCATATGAAGATGATGCATTCCAACAAACGGACCAAGGTAATGTGGTTCAATAAATGGATCAAGGTAATGACGTGTTTCAACAAACAGACCAAGGTATAGTATTTTAACCGATGTACCAAGGCCATGTGGATTCAACAGACTAAAGTAATGTGGTTTAACAAACGGATCAAGTGGTTCAACAAACATATCAGTGTAATGTGTCTTAAATTTATTGATTAAATTAGTGTTTCTTTTGTCCGACAGACGGCGCGACCTGCGCCCGCGTTGAAACAGGAGTCGTACGATCTGCAATACTACGCGCAAGCTGCGCTTACGCAACCAACTGATCATAGCCTTAACTTGTATAAATAACCGCCTTAAATAATGATCTTACTAGATATCTTCTATATACATAAAAGAAAGTCGTGTTAAACTGTTTATAACTCAAGAACTCAGGTTAGTACTCTTAAGTGGCGATGGCCTTGCAACCTGTCACGTACGGAATACTAATTAGTGTGCAAAATGTGGGCATGTACCAAATGCCATGTTTGGACGTGCCTTTTTAGATATTGATTTAGGGGTTTTTTAATTTTTGCAATGAATCCTAGTTAACCATTCACTATACAAGGGTTTCACCATTTAGTAACTATTTGTTAAGAGCGCTGGTGGTGTAGTGGTAGCACCCCGGCCTCACGATCCGAAGGTCGTGGGTTCAAACCTGGTCGTGCACCAATGAGTTTTTCCATTCGAAAAAATTATGTGCGCAATGCCAGTGCTCTTAAACGGTGAAGGAAAACATCGTGAGGAAACCGGCATACCCTAAAACCAAAAATTCGAAGGTATGTGTCATAGGTTAGTATTCTTATAAGCGGCGATGGGCTTGCAACCTGTCACGTACGGAATACTAACTACTATGCAAAATGTGGGCATGTACTAAATGTCATGTTTGGACTTGCCTCTGACTACCCCCTTTAGATATCCTCAAAGATCTAAGTAACTAAAAGATCTGAGGAGATATCTACCGAGCCTGGGGATTACAGTCGTGATCATTATTTTTTTTTTTTTTTAAAGCTAGGCAATAGGCTTGCCGGCCTGTTGCTATGGACAAGCTATGTCTACCAAGAAAGTTTTGTCTATGTCATCCCATGCTCAGGTAGAAGAGAAAATTGGAAGTGTAGAGAACGTTTTGTCTTTCTTCCGAAGAGTAGACAAAAATCGCCATGCTAAGGGGGCAGGCTGTTAGGCGGGTTACAGTGCTTCACTGACCGTTCGGTGCGCACGGTCGGTCCTGACGATACACACGGACCGACCGTCAGTTTGTATCATTCAGTGCTCTCCTGACCAACAAACTGACCAGATGAAAATTGATACAGACATCCGTCGTCGGTCCGTACGGTCGGTCCAACGATCGGTGCAGCACTGAACGCGTACATACGTTTCCATAGCGCGTCGGTCGACCGACGGCCGTATGCGCACGAGCTCGACCGACGGTCCTCGTACGCAGTGCATAGCAATATACGCGTGCGTACGGTCGGTCCAGCACTGTACGAATTATGGATTTTCATATTAATGACAGGCGCGACTGACATACGCACCGACGGTCAGTGAAGCACTGTAACCAGCCTTAGACATTGCCGTGCCAACTACAAATCTAGTTACTTTAGTAACTATTTATATCAATGGTTTTCACTTTATACCGATGCTATGTATAAATTACTAAAATAGATATAAATGTACTGTTTTACTGACCCACCTATTTTTACATACATAAACTTATTGAGATTATTTCATCAGTTATACATCGCTTTAGTTTTTAATGTAAATCAAATGCCATACTTAAGTATTATTTTTAGCTCTAAGATTTTACACCAACATAGATTAAAGATTTGAAGCAATTATTGTTTTCTTTTAGTAAAGTTTACTTTAAAAATTTAATTCAATGTGGTAATGCCAGTGTATTGGTGACACTCCATCTGGCAGTGATCTAGATCGGATTAGCTATCTTTAGATCATTTGTATTGGTCCTTATGTAGCTCAACTGTTTCACATATGTATATTTTGTACTAGCTGTCGCTAAAAATAAATAAAATAAGCATATATTATTTATTTGTCAACCGATTTCAATGAAACAAAGACTAAGTTTTAATCCAATCTCAATACAATGGTGAAAACTGCATTCGATTTGGTTTAGCTGTTGTGGAGATTAGCGCGAACGAACGCACAGACAGACAATTTTTTCATAAACTGTTTTAGTAAAAGTTGCATGTCCTGTAGAGCGCTGGTGGTGTAGTGGTAGCACCCCGGCCTCACGATCCGAAGGTCGTGGGTTCAAACCTGGTCGTGCACCAATGAGTTTTTCCATTCGAAAAATTTATGTGCGCAATGCCAGTGCTCTTAAACGGTGAAGGAAAACATCGTGAGGAAACCGGCATACCCTAGAACCAATAATTCGAAGGTATGTGTCATAGGTTAGTATTCTTATAAGCGGCGATGGGCTTGCAACCTGTCACGTACGGAATACTAACTACTGTGCAAAATGTGGGCATGTACCATATGTCATGTTTGGACTTGCCTCTGACTACCCCCTTTAGATATCCTCAAATATCTGAGGAGATATCTACCGAGCCCAGGGATTACAGTCGTGATCATATTTATTTATTTTTTATTTTATTTTTGCATGTCCTTTTTAAGTAGAACTAATTTTTATATGAAAATATCAAAGTAAAGAAATGGCTTCTCAACTATTTTATTATTATGATACATGATAGATCTGCATATTTCTGTAATTATAGAGCAAAATGTGTGTTTGTGTATGATTGTCTAAGCCTCCGTATTGGCTGAATGGATTTGGATGAATTAAAATAATTATACTTGTATTATATTATACTATGTAATATATAATATAATGGAGTATAAATTAATATATATTCCCCAAACTTTACATGGCTATATTTATCTTGAAAACACCATTTAGATGTAACCAATGAAAAGAGTTATTGAAATTTAGACTGAAATCTCATATTCTTGTCATCAGTTCATTCAAAAGGGTAAAGTGAGTCCCCTTTTCTGAGATCTCATATTGGGTTGTTGAGTAACACTGTTAGCTACATACCTGCTGTTCCCAATAAAACTACAAAATCCTTAGCCAAGAATTTATTAATACTAATAACCTATATTACTTTTTGTTTTTGTTCTGATTCGGCCGTTGATTCCCGCCGCCTCCGCCTCGGGCTAGCGGCGCGGGTCGCCCGCGGCTTCCGAAGGCCCCACGCCCGCTCCCGCGACCAGACCTCATGTTCTGACCGCCTCTGCCTTTCGACACCTCGTTCCTCCCTCTGGCTTTAACTTGAGTCTCCTCTTTCACCATGTCGATAACTTCATCTGGTATCCGCAGGTATTTGATCGTGCTGCCTCGGATGTAGCATTCCGGCATCCGCCAGAACTTGTCTCCGTCTCGGGACGTGCAGATCACCTCGCGAAGGTTTATATTCATCCAGTTGTCGCAACTGACGAGATGCCCGTTGTATGTCTCGCCGTTCTTCAACTCGACGAGCATTGGATGATTTTGTGCCGTCCTTAACAATGATAGCGGCAGCATTTTTACAGAATACTATTTTAAGTTTAGACTAATGTAATTTACTTTGTGTAATTTTCAATTTAATTGCATCGAGTGATGTGAAACTTGATTGAATGAAAATAAATAAAGTAAAGGCCGTTTTCCTTACAATAATTGGTTGGTGTTAATTTTACGAACAAAATGACAAGATAATAAAAATATTGCTCCTCTGCTGTCCAACTTTATCTCAAAATGACAGCAGTTTTGCATTTTTATTTTACGCTCCGTACGCACGCAACTGCCGTGGAAATAGTAACCGCCTGCATTTGTTTGCGCGTGCATCTTGCTTGTTGTTTTCCATTCCAAATATTTATTATTCCCTCATAGTACGATTATTCCGAATTCCGATACATGCGAATATCTAATAACTTTACGTTTATGTACTATGATATTGTATGTAATTCAGTCGTTTTATCTTTATTTGTCGATATCGCTACAACAGTTTATTTATTTACTCACCTGCGTTTAACCCCGTTTAACCAAAGCCTACGAGTTTCTGTCACAAAATTTAAAATCAATAACTTTCTACTGGCACACCATGTTTAGAATTAGTTTGTTTAGTTATTGAATGAGCCGAATGTAAAGAAAGAAAATCCAAGAGAATGTCATCACCAGTATGCAGAGTGTGTTTGGCCGTCAATCGCCGGATAAAGTACATTGAAAACATTGAACTTTGCGAGATATTCGCAAAACTTAAAGGAGCTGCGGTAAGTACCTACATGAGATTATGGATTGAGACCATTGAATTTGGTAGTCAGGTTTATATTCATACTAGTTTCCGCCCACGGCTTCGCTCGCGTGGGAATTTGAAAATCAAAAACTAATCTATCCCGCGGGAACCGTATATTTTTCCTATAAAAATATATATATAATATAAAATATATATAATATGGATTAAAAGTAGCCTATACGCTATTCTAGACTATATTTATTTATTTATTTTTATACTTTATTGTACACAATTACAAAAAATGTGTTAGGTACAAAAGGAGGGCTTAATGCATAGGGGCATTTTCTACCAGCCTATATCTATATGTATAGTCTATATCTGTGCCAAATTTCATCCAGATCCGTTCAGCCGTTACAGCGTGAAAGAGTAACAAACATACATCCACACATCCTTACAAACTTTCGCATTATATTAATAGGATTCATTTTATTCACTGTTTCGTGTTGGTTTGATTCCGGTCTTACCAATTTTTTTTTTCTGATTGAAAAATTGATGTGCGCTATACATACCCACCAGTACTCCCAACCCAAGCGATGAAGGAAAACATAGTGATGAACCGGCATTTCGTAGAACTAAGAAGTTCAAGACAGCTCATCGCAGAAAACAACTCAATAATATAATGATTGGTATATTCAAAAATGTGTATGTATTTAAACAGTCTCAAAAAGATTATAAAAAAATTATAATTAGCTCTTATGAGACATTTTTTGGTTTAATATATAAGATTAAAAGTAATAAAAACCATAAAAAACAAG
Source organism: Cosmorhoe ocellata (assembly GCA_963675405.1). NCBI lineage: Eukaryota > Metazoa > Arthropoda > Insecta > Lepidoptera > Geometridae > Cosmorhoe > Cosmorhoe ocellata. Next base: position 5,030,296 of record OY776273.1, read on the forward strand.
GGTTTTGGCCTAGCAAGCGTCTTGTCAGTAGGTCTACCATGAGTTTTCACAATCTACACTCGCTAGCGACTGTAGTTTAAAAAAATTATGAAAACTTGTATAGCGTCTCTAGTGGATAGTTGGTTACTGAAACCTCACGTAGCTAACTATCCTACGTCACAGCGTACTACAGCGACTGTAGTTTGCGCTCATTAATTTGCTTATAATTTGGTACCATGAGTAACAATTTTGACAAATGTCATAGTAACATACTATTACTACTGTAGTGACGTCAGCCGATCTAAATGTGACAACTCATGGTAGACGCACAGTTCTTCTCGGACTGGGGATAGGACTGGCATCGACACCTAGACTCACCTAGCATGTAAGACGATTCAAAATAATCCCTGTGATTTTATCAAATATAATTGGAATTTGTTTCAGCTCATCACAGAACAGAGTGGATATGAGGCAGTATGTTACATCTGTTACGTGCAACTACAGAAATGTCAGACATTTTCCGAAATGGCAACCCGGTCCGGCAAAATTATGCAGGATTTGCTCAACAAAGGTCTTCAGGTATTAGACAAATACAGTAATATACAGAAGATACTAGATTGGTGGGCTTAGTACAGGTTTTGATAGTTTACAAAACTTTCATAATCATTTTCTTCCATTTACCTAGCTGCCATCATCATCATCATTCTCCTGCCCTTATCCCACGCGTGGGGTCGGCACAACATGTTTTCTTCCTCCACTCATTCAACTCTGAGTCTACTCCTGTTACATTCATTATCTTTCACACAAAACACTTATTCTTCAGCCTTCCTCTACTTGCGTACCCAGATACACTCTTACCCATAGCTCTTGGTGACATGGTTTTCATCCCTCCTCATCACGTGTCCATACCATGCTAATCTAGCACTCCTCATTTTTCCAGTAACAGGCGCCACTTTCAAACTTCCCCTGACATACTCATTCTTTATTATCATCATCATCAAAATCTCAGAAATCATTTTGAATCGTCTGTATGCTAGGTGAGTCTAGGTGCCTATTCCAGTCCAATAAAAACTGACAAGAATAAGTTTCCACTAGCTGCATTGCAAATGTACTAAGCCCCCAGTATAATAGTGAAGGAAAACATCATTTGATAGAATCATCAATTTCAAGCCAGGTCAAGAGTACCCTAAACGGACGAGCATGTATGAAGAATGTAATGAGAGTGAATGAAGCAAAAGAGGTGTGTCAGGATCGTAGCAAGTGGAGATCCGTGATCTCTGCCTACCCCGTCGGGAAACAGGCGTGATTTTATGTATGTATGTATGTATGTATCAATTTTAGGTGACTCCGGAGACAGCTGTTATAATGAACATAGCAACAATTCCAAACCTATCGCTAACTGCTGTCAAGTTCATGTCAATCTATGAATCAGATATCAACACAGAAGTATGTGTAACAATAAAAAGGGAAACAACAGATGATGAAGAAATCACCAAAACAGAAGGAATAAATACCTTTAATTATATAGAAGCAGAAGAAATTAATTATGCAAAAACTTTAAAAATACTGAGCGTAAACAAAAAGTCTGATTTAAACGAAAGCACTGACCATGTTATAAAAGTCAACAGAACAGAAAATGACAAAATCGATCAAGAAAAACCACATACCTGCCATATATGTCATATACAATTCTCATATAAATATCATTTACAAAAACATATGAGAACTCATAACACTAATAGATATTGCTGCGGGGATTGTAACAAAACATTCACACAGAAGGGCTATTTAAAATTACATGTAAAAAGTCATATGGGACTTGATTTCAAATGTGAAGTGTGCGGAAAAACTTTTTGCAATAAATATGTCTTGCTTAAACATACAAAAACACACACCGGGGATAAACCATTCACATGTGATATTTGTGCTAAAGGATTCACTGAGAACGGCAGCTTAATAAAACACAGAAAAATTCACACCGGCGAGAGGTTCAAATGTGAGTTGTGTGATAAATCATTTTCACAAAAGAACGGGTTAAACTTACACAAGATAACACACACCGGGGAGAAACGGGTGGTTAAGCATCGGTTATACCCTTGTACTAAATGTAACAAGTCGTTTACTCGGCACAACAATCTGAAATTACATATGAATCTCCACACCGGTGCGAAACCATTTGCATGTGATAAATGTGAGAAAACATTTTATCGTAACAGTAAACTGCAAATGCACTTAAAAGAGCATTTAGAAGATAAACAATACACATGCAAAGAATGCCACAAAACGTTCAATCGGAACATCAATTTGAAGAATCATATTAAAACGCATACTAACGAAAAACCACATTTGTGCATTCAATGCGGTAAATCTTTCTCCTTACCAATATATTTACAAAGACACATTCTCACACACTCCGATGTAAAAAAATATGCATGCAACCAATGTGAAAAGACATATACAGTGAAAAACAGCCTTTTAAAACATGTTAAGACACATGAAGGCAAAACTTATACCCATACCTGTGATAGATGTGCTAAAGTATTCACAGATAACAGCAACCTACAAAAGCACATGCTGATTCACACCGGAGAACGACCATTTGTATGTGAACAATGCGATAAGACCTTTGCGAGGAAATTCCAATTGAACGAACACTTAAGAGTTCACACTGGTGAGAGGCCGTACACATGTACCGAGTGCAATAAGTCGTTTACACAAAGTAGCTCGCTTAGCTTACATAAAAGGATACACACCGGTCAACGACCATTTGTATGTGATGTCTGTGAGAAAACGTTCACCGATAAATATACTTTACAGAAACACTTAAGAATACATACTGGAGAACGGCCATATAATTGTGATAGGTGTGCTCAAATGTTTACTTATAACAGTAGTCTGCATGATCATATTAGGAGGTTTCATACGGGGGAAAAGGTGTCATGTGACAGATGCTTTAAGACTTTCAGTAGAACCAGTCATTTGAAACGGCACATGAAAATACATCTTAGAGATAAACAGTCATTTATTAACTTGTAAACCAGACCGTAGACCAAGTAGCTATATTATAATATTATTATATTATAGGAGCATAATATTATTATATTATATTAGTGAAGCGCTGGTGGTGTAGTGGTAGCACCCCCGCCTCACGATCCGAAGGTCGTGGATTCAAACCTGGTCGTGCACCAATGAGTTTTTCCATTCGAAAAATTTATGTGCGCAATGCCAGTGCTCTTAAACGGTGAAGGAAAACATCGTGAGGAAACCGGCATAACCAAAAATTCGAAGGTATGTGTCATAGGTTAGTATTCTTATAAGCGGCGATGGGCTTGCAACCTGTCACGTACGGAATACTAACTATTGTGCAAAATGTGAGCATGTACCAAATGTCATGTTTGGACTTTGCCTTTGACTACCCTCTTTAGATATCCTCAAAGATCTAAGTAACTAAAGATCTGAGGAGATATCTACCGAGCCTGGGGATTACAGTCGTGATCATATTTATTTTTATTTATTTTTATTATTATATTGATGGACATTTCACACAACGCCATCTATCCCATTGAATTTTTTTGCCTTAAATGACTAAAGGATGATAGGCATATTTGTATGGGCGCTGTCTCCACCCACCTACAGTCGTAATATTCGTGAGATTTTCTTTTAATAACCCACGAAAAATGTAATCAAGTATTAACTTAAATATAACTAAAGTTTCTGATAAAAAAATATAATAATTGAGCAAAAACTAAATGATTTTCAAATGTAATAAATAAATTGCTTTCCCTTTGAGCACCGGAAGTCATTTCTGGACAAAAAGTTCCACAAATCCTCTTTTCTATTTATTAGTATGCATGCCTTTTTTAATTTTATATAATTATTTTTGTCCCTATCCTGGCTAAAACTACACTTTGAATCTTGTACCTTCTATGGTGCAGAACCCTTCATGCACGAGTCAAACTGGCACTTGGCCATTTTTATTTTTCACTGACGACATCCTCTTATGCATAGACATATCTAGACAAAAGGTCCAGTAATGCCCTTTGCAGGGCATTATTGGAATATGCCGTATCCTATGAGGCCATTCAAAAGAAATACTAGACATCCACTCTATACATAGGCATTTCTAGACAAAAAGTCCAGTAATGCCCTTTGCAGGGCATTATTGGAATATGCCGTATCCTATGAGGCCAGTCAAAAGAAATACTAGACATCCACTCTATACATAGGCATTTCTAAACAAAAACTCCAGTAATGCCCTTCGTAGGGGATTACTGGAAGATGCCGTATCCTATGAGGCCAGTCAAAATAAATACTAGACAGACATCCACTCTATACATAGGCATTTCTGGATAAAAAGTCCAGAAATGCCCTTCGTAGGGGATTATTGGAATATGCCGTATCCTATGAGGCCAGTCAAAAGAAATACTAGACATCCACTCTATACATAGGCATTTCTAAACAAAAACTCCAGTAATGCCCTTCGTAGGGGATTATTGGAATATGCCGTATCCTATGAGGCCAGTCAAAATAAATACTAGACAGACATCCACTCTATACATAGGCATTTCTGGATAAAAAGTCCAGAAATGCCCTTCGTAGGGGATTATATAATGTCGTTTCTTATGAGGACGGTCAAAATAAATACTAGTTTTGTCTAGAAAGTTTTGTCTAGAATATTAATCTACACTAATATTATAAAGCTGAAGAGTTTGTTTGGTTGAACGCGCTAATCTTAGGAACTACGGGTTCGAATTGAAATATTATTGTCGTGTTGTATAGTCCATTTATCGAGGAAGGCTATAGGCTATATAACAACACGTTACGACCAATAGGAGCGGAGCATCAATAAAAAATGTTGCAAAAACGGGAAAAAAATATATTACTTTATTTCATATGTGACGCGTATCTGTCGTGACACGGCTTATTGTATAGAACCTGCACCATCTCTTTGTCAGCCTCACTGAGCGCCGCGCCGTGCCCCATAGTCAGGGTCCGCTGCCATAAGTGATCCTGGAAAGTGGTCGGTTGACATCAGCATCCATCCATACTTCCACACTAACTAGTAGTTGCCCATTCTACTCAACGGTATTGTCAGTTTCTTCGTTTTAAAGATGTTCAGAAAAGACATATGAAAAGATGTAATATTGAGCCTTCCTCTTGGGAATCCCTCGCTGAAAAGCGACCTGAATGGAGACGTCTCGTTCAGGATAAAGTGTATAAGTTTGAAGACGATAGGCGGCGTGAGCTAGATGACAAACGTGACCAACTTAAAAGTCGACCGCCTGCCAACATCCAATTCAACTACACGAATGGTATCCTAACGTGCATTACCTGTGCTAGAACATTTAGTGCAAAAATAGGCTATATTAGCCATTTAAGGGCAAAACATCCAAGCTCTACCTAATTGATTGAAGTCCTAAAGCCAAGACACTGTAGCCGAAATCGGCTAGGTTGATTATATATGAGGAGCATCGGAACAAAAAACGCTAAATCCACTTACTAAGATTTTTGAGAAATCGCAAAAAACTTTTCTGTTTGGATATCACTTTTCTTTATCTCATATGGGGATTTATCGGTACTTGTTTAGATCATTAAACTTAAAGCGCATTTTTCTTCTGGATTTAACGGTCTAAGAACAGGTTGAATAAGTCTATCATGTAAAATTATACAAAAACTTCGAATTTAAAAAAAAAAAAAAAAAAAAAAAAAAAATCGGTGTGTCGTATATCGGTTTTTGTTCCGACCTTCCTCATATATTGTCATAACATTGTTCTCACTTTCGTCATTGTTCGCAACAAACAATTTTGTTTATCTTCAAAATATTAGTTAATTTCAAATGTACCCTTCGTGAAATAACTTATTATGGACCGATCTTTAATTGCTCTATCTTAATGCTAGCTTGAAAGTCGATCAAAGTTAAATCTTTGGAACCCGATATTTTTACAACCCCTTCACCGATTAAGCTCATAATAGCTCCCCAGCAAATATACAGCAGAATCTCTAGACCTTCCAAGTTTCATGCAGATTGGATCAACGTTATCCTGTAACAAATATACATCGCCAAATTGCCCTACTTGCTACTGAGATTTTCGCTTGCTTCGCTCGCTCAATCAAGCATTTGAGATTTTTGCTTACTTCGCTCGCTCAATCATATATTTGAGATTTTTATTTGCTTCGCTCGCTCAATCATATATTTGAATTAGCGTCCCAGCGCTCACCTGCGCCGGCTCGAAAGTTGTCTCGCCGTGGCTGCAGTCGCGGCACATGTAGTTGGCGGGCGCGTGCGTGACGCTCTCGAAGTCGTACTGGTGTACTGAGTCCAGCAACCATGCAGCCGGAGGCGTCTTCTCCACGAACACCTCCTTGCCTGTCGGATATAAAGGCAGTTAGGAAAAAAAATGGCGGCTAGGTTAGATTTTAAGTTAGTTTTTAAAGAAAACGGAGGAAATGAATTTACTTAAGACTAGGTGGAACGGTCTATAGACTATAGCCTGCTCAAATGAGCGAATAATGTAACAACAAGGCAGTTCAACGTTGCCCCACGTTGGGCGCCAGTTTAACGTTGCCCGACTGGCTATCTCAGGGTTCGGAAGGAAAACACTCACTAACACTTTAGGAGTATATTTAAGTAAGAAAGTACACGATAAAACATAAAATTACAATTTGCACGCGTTAACCGCCGAAAAACAATCAAAGTTCGTTAGCCGCGCACGCACAAGTAGATTCGATGCCGCGCACTTGCGTTCCCGCTCGCTACTCTAGATAGCGCGCCGGCCGCCTAACTTTGCGTGCGTGCCGTTAGGTGGCGCTAGTTGTACGCGTCGGGGACGAGTTGTCGTTGCCGACGCGACATGGTTCGTTGGCGGGTAATTCCAATGAACTAGGTAGAGAAATAGGTAGTCGCGCTATACACTCCCCTTCCAAGTTGGGAACACGTCTCGAGTGTAACTTGGGACTCCCAAAACGATAGCGCGGTCTCCCTCTACGCTTCTTAGGCCTGACAGGGACTGCGGAACTCTCCGAAGAAGTAAACGGGATCAAGTCCGTGCTATGGTACCTACCAATGACATTGAGCGAGAGGTCAGCTAGAATGAAAATAGTAGGACTAGTAACTTCGTGGATCCTATAAGGACCATCGCGCCTTGGCATAAACTTTCGCGTTTCACCTTTAGACGCGTTAAATTACACAAACACCAATATTAAGTTTTTTTTTTTTTTGTGTTCCATGTTCATCTGCGATCAGTCATCAGACTATGAGCAGGTTTGTTGCGAGTAATCAGGCATTTAAGAGTTTCGCTCCAGTGAACGTTATCTTTTCGTTTCTTGCTTCATGGTCCATCCAGTTCCATGATGTGTTGTCTGCGTAATCTTTTGGGGTAGCTGATGGTGGTTAGCTGTGTAGCTAGGTTATTTGGATGAGCGTTCAGACTCTTTTTGTACTTCGTCGAGAATTTCCTTATTTCGTCATTGACTGTGTTGACATCCAGTTCGCTATGCAGCTCATTGTTCATAAGGAACCAGGGAGCATTAGAGAGGTTTCTAATATTAAGTAGATATTATATATAAATAATATTACAATTTAATGTTATTCATGTTAATAATTTGCAAAGAATACATATAATAACTGGGTCAAAGGTAAGGGCCAATAAGACGCGTTACTTAACTTGACAATTTGACTGACTTTGTGACATTGACAATAGGTACTACTAATTTAAACATTTGCCACTGGCAAAATTGATCTCAAAAGTAACAGATGCCATAAATAAAGAAGAAGAAGGCTGTAGAATACTACGCGTTATTCAGCCGGGCTAACATAGCAGCTACAACAATATTTTGTCGACGCTTTTGTCTCGTATGACGAAGAGCGCGACAAAACAGTTGTCATGTTCATGACTATGGGGGTCAAAAGTGGTTGAATATTTTTTTGTTTATGGATTCATTTTTGAGAAGAGTTTCTTGTCTGTTGGGCTTTATTGGAAAAACTAGCTTCCGTTCGCGGCTTTGCTCGCGAGGTACCTACATAAAATATGTATAGCCTATGTTACTCAGGGATAACGTAGCATTCTAACGGTGAAAGAAATTTTGAAATCGGACCAGTAGTTTTGAGTTTATTCGTTACAAACAAAAACACAAATCTTTCCTCTTTATAACATTAGTATAGATAACCCCCAAAATAACAAAAAAAATACAAAATACGAGAAAAAATATTAAAACTAGAGCGACAAAGTTAACAGTGGAATGCATCGCAGTAAATCCATCTCTTACCTTTCTGCACGTTGTCCCAGTTAACTTTGACGTAATAGTCCCTATCGTGGCGGTTGGACTGCATAGGTATGCCGATAGCACGCATCAGCTGATTGAGCGTGTGCGCGGTGTGCCCCGGCGCGCCCACCACCATCGCCGTAAGGGACAGTGTCTATAAATCAAAATCAAATCATCTGTTTACTAATAGTTCGCCCCGAACTGGGATTTCGCGCGCTATGTCCACAATCCTCATTTGTATTCACGCCTGAAGTGTTTGGACACACAGTATTTTCTTTTACAAAAAAAAAAAAATATCTATGTAGTTTATCAATCATGTGGTTACCATAATACAAGCTCTGCTTAGTTTGGGGCTACATGATGCTGTGTGCTAGTGTCCAGCATTATTTATTTACTGTATTATGTACATACTACATAGGTACATAGGTAGATGTCTATACCTACGTAAGTTGGTCTATTAAAAAACCGTTGATTATCCTACCTAGGTAGGTACTTAAACCCGTGCTAAGGCGTCCGCGATTTTCTTAATTTTCCTTTCTGTCGTTTTATTTCAAAAACTATCCATCTCATATTAAAAACCATTTTGGAATTTAGGTATAAGTAAAGTCTTTTCATTTTTCACCACACTCAATAAATTTAAAAAAGATTTATTTTTTCAACTTCGGAACCCAATATCTTTACAACCCCTTCACCGATTAAACTCATAATGCTTCCCAGCAAATCTACATAGCAGAATCTCTATACCGTTAATACTAACTAATATAATTAAACAGAAACTGTCTAGAAAAGCTTATTATAAAATATCAGAGTACATAGATGATAAAAAAGCTTGGAACGAATCAGCTCCAACTCTGCTAGGTATTTCTTACAATATTAACAAGGATCATACAAAAAAAGCGCTAGGGCCCAGCGAGTTTCTTGTCAGTTCTTCTCGAACTGGGGATAGGACTGGAATTGGCACCTAGACTCACCTATTGTGTAAGACGATTCAAAATTATCCCTGGGAATTTATTGAAAATAAATATATTTATATTTTGATTTTGATACAATCTGCCTGAAACTTAATCCAAGTAGTTCTTAAGTTATGTTGTAACAAACATATTATCCCAACATAAAAATACCACGTCAAATCGCTCTACTTGCCACTGAAATTTTCTCGCTTCGCTCGCACAATCAATAGAAGACAGTAGCCTATAGATTAATCATCTTGCCTGAAATTGGCCTTAATTTGGTCGAGCAATTCGAGCATAGTGAGTTTACATGCCTAAAACTTGAAGGCATTATGGTCGGCCCTATTTATGAGTTTTTGATAGTTTACGAAAACTTTTTTAAATAGTTTCTTTCATAAAACTTGAAGGCATTGAGGGAATCGGTTATCAGACCTAGAATCCCTTATTCTACTATTTAATTGATACCTAGTAAATCCGGCTGACACATACACCAATTCTCGTCCTCACCGTGTTGCCGCCACACGTTACCGGGCTCTTTCCCGCGTACCTCCGTTGACGTTGACAGATGCATGACGTTGGCAGACTACTAGTCACTTGTGTACGTGACACAGATAATTATATCTACTAAATAGATACAAACACTACAGACCTGATTCCCCTCCATAAATCCTTGTTGCGGCGACTCCGCCCCTTCAGTCGTGAACCAGAGCAGACTGCGCGCGAGGAGTACTCCATCATTTTCTACCTCCTGGAACACGATGCAAGACGCCAACTCCAGGGTCGTCATTGCGTATTTCAGCTGCTTGTGGGCCTGACTGTTTTCTGGTGAAGGAAAACATCGTGAGGAAACCGGCTTGTTGTAGAATCATATAAATTTTTCGAACAGGATAATCGATTAGTGCATGACTGGATTCGAATGCACGACCTTAGGACCGGAAAGCTACCGCTAGACCAGTGCTCTTCAATGCTCCTAAGTGGGAACAAGCACATAGATTCATCTGGAATAATGTCTGAAAATGTATTTTGACTGATTTGCTAGTCAAATTTAAAAAACTATAGGCGTTGCATTGAGACTCAAACATGGCGTTGTACGACAGTGTTCAGACAACGCGTGTGTGACTAACGCCATCTATGACGCCTCATCATTGTTGTAAGTAGATGTATAGGTACAACCCGGTCACATTATCTCGAGACCTGACGTCGATGACGTCACGTAGCGTCGGCGCTCTGATATGGTGCGCAAAACAAGCATCCGTGGCGCAAGCATAACGCGCCGTGGCGAGCGCGGGGAGGTGAAAGGAGAACGGGACGGGAGGTTCGTATTCCAGCGAGGTCTCGAGATAATGTGACCGGGTTGTAAGTACCCACTTAATTTTAAGTTTTAAGTTTAAGTTTAGATGCAGAGTCCAACTTTTTTGTTGATAATTTTGTTATTTTTACTGTCAGTAGTTTGAGTGATCCAGATAAACTGAATTTGAATCGATGACTTTACTCACGCAAGCGGCGATCAACGCCATACATAACAACACCGAGCGGCCACAGCTTATTCGCATAATACATTTGATTCTCCGGGGATATTCTCACTCCGTCGTATTCGTTGAAATAGGAGTTTGGCGCCACTCCAGCGCGGCGGCCATGTTGGAGCGACAGCGCGCCGCACTCGCTGTGATAGTGAGCGTTTATGAAGTTTCTATCTGCAGGAGAGAGGATTGTACGCCGTGGAGGATCTTCAGTCTGGAATAAATTGATCAAGGTCTAAATAAATTGTCGCCATTCCCCACCCGGTGACCCGGGCTCAGTTAGGTATAACTAGCTACCCAAACATATACAGGGTGTAAAAAGAAGACCACCGAAAACTTCAGGGGGTAATGTACCTACCTACCCATCAAAATAAACAACTTTTTCTAAGAAACCAACACAGCCCAAAAAAACAGCTGTTTCATACATTGTGGCCAAGTAACAAGGTAGGTACTTACCAATAAATTTTACTAGTATGTACTAACGGATAAAAATAGGTATTTACCTGTTCTTGAAATTTCTTGACCAAGTCATAACTATTTACAGGTATAGCTGCAAAGTAAAGAATTAACGTGTTTATGAAATAATTACATTACCTGACAAAAAATACACACCTATTTAATACAGGATGTCCCGGAACGAGTATTATAATATATTAAACTTTTGACAATCATCTCGTAAACCTAGGTAGCACCACTTTTACCGGGCGCGATATTTTGAATTTTTCAACAAAACAAATTCGAACTGAATATTTGAATATATTCAACTGAATTCAACGATATTATTATTATTATTATTAAGAGCCTGTAGTGTCCCACTGCAGGGCAAAGGCCTCCCTTCCTTCTCTCCAATCATCACGGTTTTGGGCTACTGTGGACCAGTCCCTTAAGTAGGCATCAATTTCGTCCCTCCACCTCCGCCTTGGTCTGCCGCGAGGTCGTTTCCCGTTCCGAGGGGTCCACTCCGTTCACAATTCAACGATTCATAGGTATACGAATTCATCGTTCCGATTAGGTATGTATATCGTTGTTTTTCGGATTAGGTAAACGCCTGGCTAACATGGCGACCGCGACAAAATTTAGTCGAGCATGCTGTCTCATATTCGCACAAGAAAGAGCGAGAGAAAACAGCCGACAAAATTATATCACGGCGCTCGTTACCCGGCTGATGTGCGCTTCTACTTGACCTGTAGGTCTACCATGAGTTTTCACAATCTACACTCGCTAGCGACTGTAGTTAAAAAAATGTATGAAAACTTGTACAGCGCCTCTAGCGGATACTTGGGTACTAAAACGTCACGTAGTTAACTATCCTACGTCACAGTACTACAGCGACTGTAGTTTGCGCTTCATTCATTTGCTTAGAATTTGGTACCATTGAGTACCAATTTCGACAGATGTCATAGTAACGTACTATTACCTGTAGTGACGTCAGCCGATCTAAATGTGACAACTCATGGTAGACGTACTGCGTCTGCACTGTTGCTTACCTGCGGATTGTTCAATGCTGGCTCGCAGCATGTCTACAATGATCCTGATCACTTCCTTCACGCTCATGCACTTGTAGCCGATGGCCATGTCCTGCGATAGAAGTTGATAAGTTACAAGTTTTTTTTACTAAGACCAAGCAAAATATTATAACCTAGCTAAGTAGGTACATAAGGAGGACACAGAACTTTTTCAATTAATAAAAGTTCTTTATGTCTCTCCTTTGCAAGAAGAGGGGGCAGATCGCACTTTTTATTCCCATCTGTCTCCCCAGTGGATAGATGGGAATAATTCACAAACAACTGTCTAAAAATTGTAATGGCTTACATTAAATTTTATCATAATCCCTACTGGTGGGGACAGATTTGTGGGGATTATGACAATAAACCATGTAATGTGTTAACATTACATGGTTTATTGCAATTAATTAAGGATACTTAATAACTTAATTTACTTAACTACATTATCTGATATTTTGAATTATGTTTTACTCGTATAACAATAAAAACCCCGACTAAACGTTAACAGAAAATAGATATCTACAACCGCCATAACACATTTTTTTAACGGAGCGGCCATATTCGATTTTTGGACATTTTGTATAGCCTATGTCACTTTTGCGATCTAGACCAGCGGTCGGCAACGCGCGGCCCGCGGACGTCTTGCTTGCGGCCCGTGAATATTTTTTATATAAGTTAAATATCAAGATAAATGCATGAACGAACCACGATCGACCGTATAGTGTGGACCCAGCCTTAAAACGCGCTTCGCTCTGCCCGCGAACTAACAAATGAGCGAAGCGCGAGTTCATCACAATTTTTGGTACCTAGCACTTATAATTTAGGCGAACAAACTTTTTCCATTGTCAATTATAGAAAAAAAATATGCTTCTCGTCTCACACATGGGCATTTGAGAGCCATATTTCGAGCTTCTATGGTTAATATCACAAGGTCGGCCATTACGGTTTTGGGAGATCGGTCATTATCTAACGTATTTGTAGACATTTGTATTAATTAAGTATTAAACTATTTGTGGACCAATTAATAGGTATATCTAGCTTGAACTAAACTTTCAGTCCCTCATTACCTACACGTCAACTTATAAGATAGGAGCGTTGAACACTCCACACATACACTCAAACAAAAAACCCTTCTTCGCTTCTCAGTCTGATAAAAATAAAATGCGTCTCACAACAACACTGCCGGTGAAGTTATAGGTGTCCGGAAGACACGTCTTCCTCCTGTCAGGGTTGGTGATGTACAGGATCTTGTTGTCCACCGTGGCGGAGTAGTTCGGGGGGGTGTCGAAGAATTTTATACATAGCTCTTTCTCAACATCCTGTAGCGCGGACGATATTATATCTTGCGAGTGTAGATCTGGAAAGATATTGTTTTAATTTTTGGGAATTAAATTTAGCTCTGAGTGAAGATCGTGATTCCCAAAGTGGTCCAGGTCGACCCCCAGGGGTCCACGGGAGACTCGACGGGGGTCTACGTTAGACGTGACAAAAAATGGGGGTCCACAATCGTAAGCAGCGGTGCATCAAAATTAATTTGGTTTCGATAGTGAAGAACTAAAATGTTGGCTTGTTATTTTAAATAATATGATACCTAAATTAAACCTTCTCAATAAGACAATTTATAAATAAATTGAGAAAAAAAAGGTAATTTGGAAATGGAAAAGATTTTTTTTTCGAAATTTGTTAATCGTCGATGAAACTCAGCCACAACGCAAGTTTCCGGATATAGATGGATCTAGTCTTCATTTTTTTTCAAGATTTAGATATGTAGATGCAGGGGGTCCACCGGATCCAGCAAAATTTTGAAAGTGGTCTATGAAACAAAAGAGTTTGGGAACCACTGATCTAGAGAGATATTACGTAAATTAAGCCCTCCTTTTGTCACAGTAGTCACACAATATTTTTATGTGTACAATAAAGTATAAATAAACAAATAATAAATGTTTTATTGTTTAGAATTTTCTTGCGAGAGATCTGCAGAGATATCTATTGTTTGAATTTTTAGGAATTAAATTTTCTTGCGAGAGATCTGCAGAGATATTTAACGTTTTAATTTTAAGGAATTTATTAAATTTTCTTGCATCCTGATGGACACTTTAACCCCCTGAAGTTTTCGGAAGTAGTCTGGTAACACCCTGTAGGTACCTACAGATCGCCTAATTTATTTTTAGTAAGATAAGTAATGTATACCTAAATGAATTAATCAAAATTATTCGTTCATTTTGTATTTTAGTACAATTTCAAGATGTTTTCTGTAAGTAGTTAGGTAGGTACCTATTTATTTTTTAGATTTTGTTGTGTAGGTAGGTACAATGTCGTCCTTTGCAAACCATGCCCATCCAAAGCTTGCCTGAAAGATATCGCTTTAGGCGATAAGCCCGTAAATATAATACAAACTTACCATAATCTTTGCTGTTGATCGCATAATGCACGATACCTTTGGTCCACAAACACAAAACATTATCCAAATGAAATACAAAATATACCAAACAATAATACAACATTATTGTTTTCGTATAAAATAGGTAGGAATATGTTATCGGAGGAAATTGCAATTGCGAAATGCAACATAAAAACGGCTAGTTATTTGAAATCAAGATAACCTAGGCACCTTGATTTCAAATACCAATAATATTAGAATAAACAAAAAAAAATGATCACGCACGACTGTAATCCCCAGGCTCGGTAGATATCAGTGTTTCCACTGAGGATTTTGGTTTTGCCCTAAATTCTTTGGAAATTATCCCTAAAAATCCTTAATTTCTTTTTTGAAATCCCCTCATTTATTCCTTAATCTTTTTTGCACATTTTAATACGCAAAAAGTTCAACAAAACTAATTCATTCGAAGACTCGGAAGAAGAAGCATTACTTTTGCAGGCTTTCGCTGACTTCTCTCCTTTATCTTGAGATGAAGAAGGTTACTAGCTCACTATCATTCGTGTCTTCCATCCCTTAGTAGGTACTTAGAGCTATTGAGTATAGAATAAAAAAAAATGTGAGCCGTCACGGGACGCCTGGCAGATGTGAAACATCGACATTATTTTGTAAAAGTAATATGCAGAAAAGAACATATTGTGATAGGAACTAAATATGTCATAATGATAAAATAAAATATTACGATTTTTTTCCAGATAACGATGACTATTTATTGAATAAACATTTATTTTCATTAAATACAAAAATTTACGAATTTATTTCAAATCGTGACTACTTAATTCGATTGCGCATGGCGACGCATCGCCACACCGCACACACTACTGCATATAGACTGTATATATACCATCGTATAGCGTGGCGACGCGTCGCCACGGCATGCGTCGCCACGCCAGAAATCGGTTTTACGTGCGGCTATAGATGTTTCACATCAAAAGGTTTACCTACCATTTTAAGTAATTTTTACCCTAAAATTCCCTAAATCCCTGTCGCAATAAAAATAGCCCTAAGTCGTAGGTACATGAAATAAGTAGTTTCACCCTAAAAAAGGGCGAAATCCCTAAAAGTGGAAACACTGGTAGATATCTCCTCAGATCTCTCTTTACTTAGATCTTTGATGATATCTAATAGGCCGAACACACGTTGGCCCTGGCCTGCCGGGCGAGGCCCAATCATGGCCAACGCCCAGCGTGTAGTGAGGTGGTTGGCGTAGGGTCGCCGACGCCTCCACGGACCTGCTAGGATGTCCTAGTGGGCGGGGAGGTGAACCCCGACGTGGCGCGTCCCCAGGTGGCGGATAGGGGAACGGCCTCCAGATATGGGGGCTACCGGTATACCGGCGCGGACCAAACACCAGGGGGGGGGGCCCAACGCAAGGGGCGTTGTGGTGGTTGCTTCTCTGCGCGTCCTTCTGGTGTAGCAGAAGGCGCAGTAGACGAGGCGGGGACGTGCTCGGTGTGCATTTCCCAGTCGTTAGTTGGCAAAGGACACTCGCCTCGTTCCCGCGCCAGCTTTCGGCCGTTTGGTGCCACATTAGCAGGGTCGGGGAGACCCTCGTGTGGGACCAAATGATCCTGGGGTCCTTGACGAGCAGATTGGCCCACGTCTGTTTCGTCACTGGATCTCGGGAGGGGCGGCGGCCCTTTTGCGAGGGGGGGCCGTCGTATGCATCCAGCAGGCAAGAAGGGATTTTGTCCCTCCTTGCAAAACGTCCGCCCGCTCGGTATTCGCTGGGTCGGGGAGACCGTTGTGGGACCGAGTGGAGGAGGGTATGGGGGCTTCTTCCACGAGTCTCTTCATTGAGGGTGCAGTGGTTGAAGCGGGGACGTGCTTGGTGTGTGTGTGCCCGAAAGGGAAGGTGGATTCCGCGAGTGTAATCCACTGCACGCACCCAAGCAGGCATTAGAGATGGGATCTCAGTGCCGGCGTCTCGCCGCAAGGTATTCGCAGAGTCGGGGAGACTCTTGTGGGACTGAGCGGCGCGCTGGGTTTCGTGGGTAGTCGGAGTGAGGGCTCCCGGCTACCCGTACAACGAACCCAGGGAGGGCGGCAGTTAACATGAGTGACGTGTTCTGCCGTACGCACCGGGAGGGTGCTGGAGTGGCTTGCCACTCCGGGGAAGGGCTGCGGCCTGCAGCACTTTGCGAGAAGGGAACCGGTGCGTTCCGTATGGAGATCCCGGATCCCTTTGACATGCATCGAGGCTGGTCACCGGGGAGGTTTAGTGAGTGCTCCGTCGTTTTTTAGACGGACAACCTCACATATTCCGCTTGCACCCTCAATGCGAGTGGAAATCTGGTTGCAGATTCCTCCTCGTCAAAAAAAAAAAAAAAAAAAAAAAGGGTCGCCGACGCCTGTACAGGCCTGTACAGGCGTACAGGCTGGCCGCCGATCCCGTCGAGTGTCGGTTTTTGGGCCAAGATCAAAGAGAGTTGGCCGCGCGGCCCGCCTGCCGTCTACACGTTGGCTTGCTATTCAGTCTCTTGCAAACTAGCGCACGGGACGGACGTGCGTGTCTACTCGCCGAATGCACTATGATACGTGTCGCAAAATGAGCGACAGGCCCAATGAATGTATTTGATGTTTGTTGAGCTACTTTTTTATTTATTTATTTAGGTATGATCAATAAATGTAAGTAATAATAATAATAATAATAATAAATTTATTTATTTTCTCTCACAAAAGGTTACAGTTACATAGGGTTGAAATTAAATACTAAATACTCAGATAAACCTGTTTTGCGAGAGACTGGTGCCTGAAATAGGTTTAAGAAAAAACCTGTGATACAGGTCACCAGTGCCCCACTCCGCTGGCTAACTTATATTTTAGTGATAGTGATATGCGTATGATTGAAGATATTTACCTAGTGTTTGTGTATGTATGATAATGTGAGTGTGTGATGCATGTGGGTATGTGATTGTGTGAGTGTATGTGTATGTATTTATGTGCTTACTTCTCGTACATATAGGTGAGTAGGGAACTTATTATTTTTATTTTTATTTTGGGGGGGTCAAGATATTTTCAGTTTCATCGTAATTCAGAGTTTTAAGCCATTCACTTACTATGTTTTTGCATTTATACTTGGGAAGGGGGTTGATTGAGAGTAGGTTATTCAGTTTATTGTATATGTACGGCCCTAGAAAGCAGAAAAAATTATGGGAGAGGCTGGTGCGATATGTGGCTGATCGGCAGACTGTGCCTTTCCTACGCTTTCCTTTTATTGCTTCCGGGTCGTAAGTTAACAGTGCGTGTTTGGCAAGTGTGACATTTAGAATAAATGTTTGCCTGACTGTAAGGACGTTCCATTTTTTGTATAAGTCGGCAGTAGGGTATCGATATGGTAGGCCAGCACTCACCTTCAGAATAGATCTTTGAGCTCTCTCTAGATGGATAAGGTGAGTTTTAGCAGCACCGCCCCATGTGGTGATGCAGTAATCTATAATTGAGTACTATGTAAGTAACTAGGTAGGTTCCATAGGTACAGCGCTGGTTTCCATAACATCGCATAATGTAGGTAGTAGTCATTTTTACCAATCTACCTACTTTAACAGTAGGCTGTTAGGTATGTACCTACCTAAGTGTACCTGTAAATGTGTGATATAAGATGGTAATAAAATAAGTAGGTACTTAGACTTATTTTATACATAAATAATGCATTCAGGAATAGGTATGTACGTACCTACTGTAAGTATGTGATATGATGGTAATAAAATAAGTACCTAGACTTATTTTATTTTATGTAATGCATTCAGGAATAGGTATATAGGCTGCATATTTAATTCCATCCATGACCTCATTTTTTTTAAAAAATATCGATCGTAATTCGCCGGTGCGCCTTGCCTGCCTGATCGGAGCGCACTGAGGCGAGGGCCAACGTGTGGATGGCACGCCGGGCGTGGCCCGGTGTTATCGCCATCCTTGTCTAAATTTTTTGTCCTTGACACACTGACCAATCATCGCCAACATGTGTGCCCTATAAAGAAGGTAGTCAGAAGCACGTCCAAACATGATTTGGCACATGACCACATTTTGCACAGTATTTAGTATTCCGTACGCGACAGGTTGCAAGCGTATCGCCGCTTATTTATAACCACTTTTTTAGTTTTAACAATATTTTTACACAAAAATATTTTTTTATTTTGTAATTGATTTATTTTAGCCACCACTCCACACGATATTTTAAAATAAATAGGTAAATAACTAAATATTTACAATAATACATATATTATAGAGTTTTAAAACTATAGATTAACATTACAAAACATATTTACATTAACTCCTGTAGGCAATGTTTTATATTTCTTCTGTAGGTACTTACAATCACAGAAATCTAAGTAATTTAAACCTATATTCTGTTCTATGTAGTGATCTGGATCAGTTGGGCTATCTATAGATCGTTTGTAACATTCTTTAGAGAGCTCAACTATTTCCAGTTACTCAGATCTTTGAGGATATTTAAGAGTCACATGTCCACATTTTGCATAGTAGTTGGTATTCCGTATGTGACAGGTTGCAAGGCCATCGCCACTTATAAGAATACTTACCTAAAAAAAGTATATAATTTGAAATAAATAAACAAAAAAATGACACATGATTAATTAACAAGTCTTAAATTTAATAAAAATCACAATGGTCATTATCTATACTTCTGTACTAATATTATAAAGAGGAAAGTTTTGTATTTTTGTTTGTAACTAATAAACTCAAAAACTACTGGATCAATTTCAAAAATTCTTTCACTATTAGAATGCTACATTATCCCTGAGTCACGCAGCTATATTTTAAATTAAAAAAAATAGAGATAGGTACTTTTATACCCGTGTGAAGCCAGGGCGTGTTGCTAGTAATAAATAAAAAGCACACCAATTAAATTATTTTCAAAAATCTCAAACTTGACTGAAAGTAATCGAAAATAGTATTTTCAGTATTAAAAAAGCGGGTACTTATTAATTTTCAGTCAATATCAACAGGACGTGAAAACTATGTGAACTGTTTAATCTATAATTTTTTAATCTTAACATCAGACTTATTACAAACATGCTTTAAGAATATATAAGACCTTTTAAAAGTCATATCACAGTTATTGCATTTGTGCTTAACATAATCTTTCTGATGCGCTTCCAATATATGCTTCTTAAGATCTCTACTCACAAAGGATCTTTTACATATCTTGCATTCTTTATCGGAGACATTTCTCCGTCCCGTGGGATATACACTGTGTAGGTCTATCTTGTCCGTTTGGCTATAATCACTGATATTTACACTGGGGTTTGGAGTCACCGCTTTCATCACTAGAGTGTTGGGTCCAGTTTTCTGGATTTGAACTAGGTTTTGTGAGTTTAACACTTTCTCGAACCAGACTTGGTTGATCTGGCTGGTCTCGAAGTGAGGAGTGTGGGCCATAAGGTTGAAGTGGGTGCCTCGGATGTGGTATTTCAGTTTCCACATACTATCGTATTTTGCATTACATGCATTACATTCAAAGTTTTTCTGCCTGTGGACTTGATAGCTGTAATCAAAGAGAATATAATCACTATGTTTAGCTGTAATGATAAAATATGTGATTATTAAAAAAAAATTAACCTATTTTATTATTAAGATAGAAAAAGCTGGAAAAAAGAGGAGGCCTTTGCCATGCAGTGGGACAACATAGATTAAAATAATAATAATTAATATTTTGTTCCATTGTTGGGCAAAGGTATCCCCAAATCACTAAATATTAAACTTACACAGTTATAAGTATAAGAATATTTTTGAAATTATGTTAGTCATTGAGGTACCTATACCTACTTAATATATTTGATGATGTTAGGTAGGTTACAAAATGATATTTATAGGTACCTATTTTTGGTAAGTAAGTTGCAAAAGTTTTGGTACCTACATACGTTTTGGAAGTAGGTAACTACCTACAGTGTAGGTAGGTAATTTAATCAAATTATTATTATTATTATTTTTTTTATGATATATTATTGTCACCACTGTAATCCCCGGGCTCGGTAAATATTTCCTCAGATCTTTAGTTACTTAGATCTTTAAGGATGTCTAAAGAGGGTAGTCAGAGGTACGTCCAAACATGATAGGTATTTGGCACAGTAGTTAGTATTCCGCACGAGACAGGTTTTTTAAAACTAAGGTACCTAGACCTAATCTATTAGAAAAAGTATCATCAAAATCAGACAACTCTGTAAAAAGTTAATGCGTAATTTAAAAAAGAAACAAATATAAGTAGGTACAAGTCATCTATTCCGTTTTTTTGCATTCATTGGTTGAAAAAATCACAATGATGACTTTTTATTATGATCTTTTATTCTTTGTTTTTTAGTATTTCTTGTCAGTTCTTCTCGGACTGGGGATGGAATAGCGTCAGTGCCTAGATTTCCGCATTCCCGATTAAATATGATCCCCGCGATTTTGATGAAACTAATTATGTAGGTAGGTACCTTTTTAGAACTTTGTTGGTTTTTGGAGGATTCATTTTCCATCTTATTTTCCTTTTACGTCTCCAATTATTTTGCGTATTACGTATTTGTATTCAATATGATTTTTATTCGCTTCAAAAGAACTGATAAGGAAACATAACATTCTTGCAAGCTTATTGAGAAATCCAAATCAGAAGTGGGATATTTAACTCAGAATGTGGGATGAAATTATTGTTTATAATTAGAATTATTCTTTTCACAACACTTGTAACAACTTGATAAAACAATGGTTGGAAACAATTTTATGGTGAAGATTTTTTTGCTAGACGAAAAACTAGGGTTTCTATACTTTTAGACTTTTAGAGAATAAATAACTGTATTGAATTAAGTAGGTAGTTTAATTTGAAACACAAATACCTATCAATAAGACTTTATTATGACTGATATATTGACTGATAGACTGATAGTGTTGCCAGTAGCAATCTAGGTTCAATCAACATCTAGATTTCTGATTTTCAATTAGAAAACCTTGATAAGTTATTTTCAATTCAATTTTAATAAACAGATTGGATTGGCTGAAATAAAATGCCCTTTTTGCATTAAGCTTCCTTTAGATCACATTTCTTTTAAGACTTTTGTCTATAGATTTCGTATTAAATATATCTTTTGGGAAATCTAAAGAGGGACAGAGTCATATTGAAAACATATATTTGGCACATTCACACTTTTACTTTATAAAGGTAATTTTATTTAGTAAATTACAGGCCTCTTACTACAAGCTCTTACAAACAATCATGTTACAGAAACATTAAATTTTAAGCTAGAAGTGACAATGCTCCAATTGAATTTTTATAATTCATGGTATGAAATATCAAAGTTGTATTACTTTGATATTGCCCGAAGACTTTGTGATAAGGCTCGAATGCTAGCTAAATCCTACTTTAGCATAAAGCTGAGTGATGACTCTTTTTGCTGCCATATCTCATTTTAAGTTTCCCATTTCATTTCTGTCCCTTTTTCGCACGTTAAGTGGGGTCAGCACAATTTGTGATCTTCTTCCATTTCCCTCTATTATTTGGTAAAAATACAGTAAGTATTATGGATTTATGGTAATTTATATTTTAGTATTTAAACTAAACATTATTTGATTTTGATTAGATATTATGAATTTATGTATGGCCTTGAATTAAACAATGAATAAAAATAAATTAAAAATAAATATGATCACGACTGTAATCCCCAGGCTCGGTAGATATCTCCTCCGATCTTTGAGGATATCTAAAGAGGGTAGTCAGAGGCAAGTCCAAACATGACATTTGGTACATGCCCACATTTTGCACAGTAGTTAGTATTCCGTACGTGACAGGTTGCAAGCCCATCGCCGCTTATAAGAATACTAACCTATGACACATACCTTCGAATTTTTGGTTCTAGGGTATGCCGGTTGATGCCGGTAAACAATGAATAATGATGGACAATCAATATGAAGGCAGTCATGCCTCTTATTACAATATCAGTTGTGTATTTATCACTATGGTGATCAGTATAAATGCCGATTTTGCTTATCCTTGGCAATACAAAGAAAAACACTAGCTAGAAATTACTATTGTATAGAAACACTAGAGACCCGACAGACGTCCTGTCTTTAAACCTTCTCCTTACAATAACTAACAACTAAAAAAGAATTAGCGAAATCGGTCCTGCCGTTCACGCGTGATGCCGTGACCAAAGGAAATATGGATTCATTTTTATAAAGAAATATTGATTAGCAAAGACTCACTGACAGTATAGATGCTACTTCTAAAGTAGTGTTATGTTTTTATGTATGTTTATACAGTCGTGGTCAACTAATTAGGGACACTCTTTGGTTAAACCGAATTGTGAATTTATTTTTTATTTTCCAACGAGTCTAAACCATATTCCATATCTCTTACATGTAAGTATAATTAGTCATTTATGTGCCCGATTATACAAACAATAACAACTTCTTAAACATTAAACCTCTTTACAGTATAGCTGATAGATTATCGTAGTGCTATTTGTTCAAATAATGCTGGCTGGCCATTTAATTAGGGACACTGAGATATTGCGTTCTATTTTCAAAATTTGAATCTCAATACTTTTTTACTTCTCTTATTGTTTCGTGGTAGTTTTGGCGGCAATCCCGATATTTATTTTAAGTTTTGAAAAATATTTTGAAGAAAAATGGGTAAAAATAAAAGTTGCGATCCAACACTACGAAAAATTATCATGAAGTTTGTTGTCGAGCATGGTTGGCCATACCGAAGGATAGCAGAACATTTAAATTGTTCAAAAACTATGGTATACAATGCAGTGCAACATGTCAGACGCAATAACACAGATTTAAATGTGCCCAGAACAAAAAGATCGAGAAAAACAACTCCGCAAGAAGATAGAATGATAGCCAGGTTAGCTAAGAAAGATCCGTTTCTAGGCTCTATTTTAATTAAACACGAAGTGTTTGGGACAGACGAAAGAGCTGGTGTCTCAGCTAGGACCGTTCGACGACGTCTGGTAGAAGCAGGGTTGTTCGGAAGAGTGGCTCGCAAAGTACCGTTGTTGAAGAAAGAACATAGAAATGCTCGTTTGGCGTTTGCACGTAAATATGGACATTGGACCTACGCCCAATGGCAACATGTATTATTCTCTGACGAGACCAAGGTTAATTTGATTTCTTCAGATGGAAGGCAATACGTACGGCGTCCAGTAAAAGCGGAAATGAATCCAAGATTCACAAAAAAGCAGGTGAAACATGGCGGTGGAAACATTAAAATGTGGGGTTCATTTTCTGGACATGGAGTGGGACCTGTGAGGAAAGTTCAGGGTAACTTAGACCAACATCAATACAAGGCAATATTGGAGGAAACGATGCTTCCCTATGCTGAGGAGCATCTCCCTATTATATGGACGTTTCAGCATGATAACGACCCAAAACATACCGCCCGTTCAGTCAAGTCGTTTCTTACCTGATCTTTAGATGAACTTAATGAAGCTTTTTGTGAGGCATGGGCAAACATTCCTGTCGAAACATGCCAGAAACTGATAATGTCTATGCCACATCGGTGTCAAGCGGTAATTACTAACAAAGGTTTTGCTACTGGGTACTGATTTTACACGTAATAAAATGGAGCTGTTAAAGATATTATAATACTGCAGATTATTAGTTTTGTTTAACTCTATTTTTCATTATAGTTTACTGTCCTTAATTAAATGTCCAGCTACAGAATTATACCTTAAAATTGAATACATGTTCAACCTTTGATATTAAATACTTTTTTCTATTTATTTATTCTTTTATTTACAGCCATTTAAAGCATAATAATCGGACCAAATTATGCAAATAATAGTTACTGAGAAATCAATAGGGTTTTATATTTGTATGTACATAACCGGTTATTGTTCTTCACTATCTTGCATGTCCCTAATTAGTTGACCACGACTGTATATGTAAAAGCTATGTATCTCACCTGTCATCTCCATGAATGAACTTGGCGTGTTGAACTAAATTTCCACGGCTTTTAAAAGACAGATTACACCAGCGGCAGAAATGGAGTACTGGGATCCCGTCGCACTTGAGCACATGCCTGGCGAGAGCTTCTTTGTTCTCGAATCGTCTACCACATTCGCACAAAACGAATTTGTTTAGGCTGCTTGTGTTGTCGAGTGTAAGACCCTCGATTTTTATACTATTCCGCGGTTTATTTCTCATTTCAGTTTAATTTTGAATGTTCTTATTCATTTGTTTGTACTATTGATGTTCATTTAAATCTAATGCAAGCTAAATTAAAGTAAAAATAATTTTAAAACATGAAAACAATACACAACAAACACTGTAAACAACTTTCAACTACAGGCACAGAGTACTTTATTATATCGGAAAACTACAGGTAAAAAATGATCTGTCAAATTGATATGTGACATTATGTGATTTTGTGACAACCACAAAAGCCATAACCAAAAGTTGGATAATTTTTTTAACTGCTGCATGGAGAGCGAACGGTTTCGGTATGGCTACGTAGTGATTATATTGTCTTTGCTTAGTACTGTGATTGCAAAAACATTTTACGTACTGACGTAGTGTGATTGAAATTGATAGACATTAATTTAATAATGTAGAACATGATTGAGGCAATTATGGTGGTAGTAAAAAACCGGCATGTTCCGAAAAAAATAATTAAAATTTTTAGCAAGATACATCGTACGGAGAAATAACATCATCTGGTCAATCAAAATACAGTTCATTCATTCATTCATTCATTCATTCATTGTAATGTTTGTTTATTTTGATCTCATTTTCATACGATTTTGTTATTTGTTTGTAATTTAGTGGAAACCTCTTGGCTGCTGATACATTTTTGATCATGGTCTAATTTAGCATTTACTTAGTTTAGGTCTAAACAATGGGTAGAAACAAAATGATTGCGAAGAGCTGCCCCAAATGTGAAATGCAGGTAATGATTATACCTCCAGTTTTCAACCACAAAACAGCGATTTTCTGTACGAAAGAGAAGAATAAATAAAAAATGTCGCATTTGTCGTTACAACTTTGTCTTTTCTTCCGTACAGAAATACACCGTCCACGGTGCTAAAACCTACCTAGCACGAATAGGCAAGAATTGGTTTTACAATTTGGTATCATAGAATTTTTTTTTAAACTTGATTTTAGAACTCGTCTTTCAAGGTGATAGTATGAAGATAGCAATAAAAGATTGGTTGATAATAAGATAATTCACGAATACATTTAAAATTAACTTTTGGGAGTGACTACTGAGATGACGGATGATAGGGGAGAGTGGAGGAAGAGAACCTGTTGTGCCGACCCCACCAGTGGGATAAGGGCAGGAAGATGATAAAATAACTAATAAAATATACCTATAACCGAAATTGTTGCAAACAATAGCAAATAGTAAGACTGATGAAACCGTTGTGGAGATAGCTCCATAGCATGTATCAAACATTGTGGGATGTAATGTAATGTTAATGTATTACTACTTACCCTTGACTACGATGCCACTGAAGACCTCTTAAGTATATTAGAGTAAAAAGGTAAAGTCTACTATAGTTGTTTCACTTAAGTTCCGGTCAGTAAGTAAAATAATTCAATCCAAAATCTCCTTTCTTCTCTTCTACTCCTCCCTCCCTTACATTCCCTCACCCTCGAGTCGGTCACACCGCTCGACGCATATGTTAGTACTCAGGTCGTGACTAAAGTTGCAGATTTCGTTCAATGTTGAATTCTCGGTTCACTAATTAATTAGATAATTATCCATATTAAAATAATTCTTTACTCGGTCGCCCAGGATAAGTCACAACTGACCTTACCGTTAAAGTTACCTTCGGAAACAGGCTTCCCGCGATCCAGGCTCGCCTCGGGCGGGGGCCGCTAGGAATGTGGACCTATTCTCTGGTACTTGGCAAATAAATGATTTCGGATTCGTATTCGGATCGATCGCAGGTAGCGGTAGCGTCGAAGTCGTGCAAGTGCGGGCACACGTTCTTCGCGGCGCGGCGCGCGGCGGACGCGGCGCCGGCGCAGGACGGCGCGCGGCGCACGGGCCGCGTGCGGCGCGCGCAGCCGCAGTTCTACGACGCGCAGCACTACCAGAAGCAGATCAAGCGCCGCGTGAGTGCCGGCTCGTCTCGTGACTTGTCACGTTTACATCTCTAGCTCTCCCATGGGTTTTCACGATCTACCCTCGCTAGCGACTGTAGTTAAAAAAACGTTTGAGAACTTGTCCAGCGCCTCTAGCGGATAGTTGGGTACTGAAACGTCACGTAGTTAACTATCGTACGTCACAGTACTACAGCGACTGTAGTTTGCGCTTCATTCGTTTGCTTAGAATTTGGTACCATGAGTTACAATTGTGACAGATGTCATAGTAACGTCCTATTACTGTAGTGATGTCAGCAAGAGCGCTGGTGGGGTAGTGGTAGCACCCCTGCCTCACGATCTGAAGGTCGTCGGTTCAAACCTGGTCGTGCACCGATGAGTTTTTCCATTCGAGAAATTTATGTACGTAATGTCAGTGCTCTTAAACGGTGAAGAAAAACATCGAGAGGAAACCGATATGCCCTAAAACCAAAAATTCGAAGGTATTTGTCATAGGTTAGTATTCTTATAAGCGGCGATGGGCTTGCAACCTGTCACGTACGGAATACCAACTACTGTGCAAAATGTGAGCATCTACCAAAGATAGATATCTACCGAGCTTGAGGATTTCAGTTGTGATCATGTATTTTATATTCTTCCAGTCTCCAAAGAAGCGGGACTCGATAGGAGAAGATGATTTCAAGGGAAAAGATAAAGAAAGTGGTAAGATCCTTGATTATTTGTAATACTACAGTGGTGGATTTATCACCAGGCTGAGTAGGCTGGAGCCTAGGGCGGCAAATTTTAGGGGGCGGCAAATTTGGCTTATTACCTTACACAAAATAATAAATAAAAATTATAATATACACGGAGAAAAAATTTAACAAAATTGCAATATTTTAATACTATACACCTATACCAAATAATCCAACGATTTTACATGATAAATTACTAAACGCTAAATTTAATAGCCTACTGGCGGCAAATGTGTAAATCCGCCACTGGAATTATAGAAGTCAGTCATCTCTGTATCTAAGAGCCTGTCCAGAAGGAGCGTTTCACGCGCGGCAATTTCCATTGCGTCCAGATGCCGCGTTTTACGTGCGTTCCTACGCGCGTTGTGTTTGGGAGGGACATTATTAGGGGAAAATTATTTATGTACCTACCTATGTTTTATGTAGTAAATAGGTACCTACCGGTGTTGTAGGTAAACGAAGGCAAACATAAAAAAAACTAATATTTCTTCCCAATTTCTACGTTGTATTGTATGACTATAATGGAATAATCTGAAGTTTCCATCCTACTAATATTATAAACGCGAAAGTTTGTAAGAATGTATGGATGGATGGATGTATGTTTGTTACTCTCTCACGCTAAAACGGCTGAACGGATCTGAATGAAGTTTGGCACAGATATAGATTATGGTCTGGAATAACACATAGGCTACATTTTATCCCGAAAAAGTGTACGGTTCCCGCGGGATAGATTGTTTTTGTTTTTCACGCGGGCAGAAGCTAGTATACCATAATATGGCTATTCTTTTTTCAACTTCGTCAGTAAATAGTTCCGTATCGAAGTTATCACGCTCCATTTCGCACTGAATACGTCCACACGCCGCAGACTCGCGCGTAGTTCTGGACGCCACAGACGCCAGGGTACGACTCGCGCGTAGTTCTGGACGCTACAGGCGCCAGGGTACGACTCGCGCGTAGTTCTGGACGCCACAGGCGCCAGGGTACGACTCGCGCGCACAACGCTCGAGTCGAGAGTCGGCGCGTTGCACGCGTTTTACGCGCGATTGGGGAAACGCGACGCGGCATCTGGGGCCTTACTACGAATTCATAATACATTACTGAATTATTATTACACTAGCTGTACCCGCGACTTCGTTCGCGAATTTTGACTTTCATCCCCTCTCCCAAGGGACCCGTGCTGAATTTCAGGATAAAAAGTATCCTATGTCCTACCTCGTAGTATGTACTCAAACCGTGCCAAGTTTCATTTGATTCCGCTCAGTAGTTTCGGCGTTATGCTCAGCCAAGATACAGACAGACAGACAGACAAAAATGAAAAAAAAAACACAGTTTTGGCTTCAGTATCGATAATAGAGTGCCCTCCAAAAAAATTTTCAAAATATCTTCAATGTACAGAATTTGACCTCATCCAGTTTTATTATAAGCATAGATTGTTATTTCGTACCACCTATGCAAATCGTACGGAAGTAGTGACGTCTCTATAATGGATCGTTGCGGAATCGTTCCGGAAGACTTCGTGGGAAGGCACCTGGACGCGATGTATGTAGCTCTAGTATCTGGAGAACGCGCGAGTTCTCACGCGCGTGAAACGCTCCATCTGGACTAAGGACCAGCTCTAAGTTCGCGGGTGGGTTGCAGCCGGCGCGCGCGCCCGCCGGCGCCGGGCGCTGCGCCGCGCCGCGCGGCCGCGCGCGCCTTCCCCTGCGAGCGGGCGCGCGCGCGAGGCGGCGCCCGCGCTGCTGCCCGCGCAGCGCGCGCGCTGCGCCCTCGTGCTCGATGAGATCAACCGCAAGATGGCCACCGTCACCTGGCAGCCGCCCGCCTGCTAGCATCGTCTACGCCGCAACATTGTCCCCATTACATCGCAACATTGTCCTCATTACATCGCAACATGTTCTACATTACATCGCAACATTGTCCCCATCACATCGCAACATTGTCCCCAATTACATCGCAACATTGTCCTCATCACATCGCAACATTGTCCCCAATTACATCGCAACATTGTCCTCATCACATCGCAACATTGTCCCCAATTAAATCGCAACATTGTCCCCATCACATCGCAACATTGTCCCCATCACATCGCAACATTGTCCCCATCACATCGCAACATTGTCTCCATTACATTCCACTTTCTTTCCCACTACATCGCAAAACGCTTGCTGATCGTGCTAGTTTCGTACATTTTAGCTAGTAACATGTTCTTTATTGAAATGGGAATCATTTTGTGTTATTGTCATTATTGTACATAAAAATATCTAAATATAAGAAGCTAACTAATGTAAGTTATAAACATTTATTAATAGTTACATTAGGTAGTTACCTAATTTCAAATTTATTTTACCATTATGTAAATTTAGTTAAATATAAACCTACCTATGTAATTACCTATCTCTATTTATTTAAACTATTACCTAAGTACCAAACCATCGTTAACACACAAACATTACCACCTACCAAATTTCGTGGGTTGTACAAGTACAAAACTGGTGTTTTTACAGCGGTTTTTATTGAATTGCAATAAAATATGATCGTGAATTTTCGTGAAAATAACATTTATTTGAAAAGCACTAAAAATCTTATACTCAACGAAAATGTTTAAATCAACGGCGTCCAAATAAATCCGTCCAAATTTTAAAGTATTAACAAATATTATTATGACTTTGATAGTGATTATTGTACTTTGTGAGTTGCATACATACCTACCTACATAATATTTCAATTTTTAACCAACATAGGATTATTGAGGATTAGGACAACATAGGATTATAGAGCGCTGGTGGTGTACTGTGTGAAAGATGACATGGGTAAGAAAGGAGTGAGTACTGAGATGACGAATGACAGAGAGAAATGGAAGAAGATCACATGTTGTGCCGACCACATAACGTGGGAAATGGGCAGGAAGATTATGATTCACTAGTTGCATAATATACTATTTTTTTTGTAGTTACAAAAAAGAGCGCTGGTGGTGTAGTGGTAGCACCCCTGCCTCACGATCCGAAGGTCGTGGGTTCAAATCTGGTCGTGCACCAATGAGTTTTTCTATTCGAAAAATTTATGTGC
This sequence comes from Cosmorhoe ocellata, assembly GCA_963675405.1. Lineage (NCBI taxonomy): Eukaryota > Metazoa > Arthropoda > Insecta > Lepidoptera > Geometridae > Cosmorhoe > Cosmorhoe ocellata. The sequence goes on from OY776273.1 coordinate 5,060,797, forward strand.
GCAATGCCAGTGCTCTTAAACGGTGAAGGAAAACATCGTGAGGAAACCGGGCATACCTTAGAACCGAAAATTCGAAGGTGTGCGTCATAGTTGAGTATTCTTATAAGCGGCGATGGGCTTGCAACCTGTCACGTACGGAATACTAACTACTGTGCAAAATGTGGGCATGTACAAAATGTCATGTTTGGACGTGCCAGGATTATTGCTACCTACTTATCCTACTCCAGCCAAAAAAAGTCCAGAAATCCCCTTCGCAGGGTTTTTCTGGATCTACCGAGCCCAGGGATTACAATCGTGATCATGTTTGTTTTTTTATTTTTAGGCACATTTCTAATAAATAAAATTCAAAATGCTCCATCGCCAAATATGCATTACGAAATCGACGAGTTTATTGAGCAGTTGATGACATCTGAAAAATTCAGCGATCTAGCCGACGTCATCGCTGAAAGAGCGGCAAGGAAGATGAAGACAGCTGAAAATAGCGGTAATTTAACTACCCTGAGGCATAGTTACGCCTCAGATAGATCTAGAAAAGCCAAATCCAATAAAGAAGTACAAACGCACGCTCAAGAAGACCCTGTAGTCAAAGAGAAGAAGAAAGAAGAAGAAACTTCAGTGAAGTTTGGTAAAATTAACACCAAGGCGTTCTTAGAACATGATGATTCATCACAAGAACTGCATTTGAAATATAAACACATCACTAAAAAACTTAATGATGAAGAGAAAAAGAAAGACGGTGCGATAAAGGGGAATAAGAATTCGGAACGTGATGATGATAACAGTGAGCACAGCACAGAACAAAGACATAAGCGCAAAGAGAAAACTGCGAATCGTGAAAGCAAAGAACGTAAACATACTAAAACGAAGAATCGAAATAATGATAGAAAACATTCTTCAACATCAAATGAAAAACATTCAGATAGAGAGAAGGATTTCAATAACCACAAGGCAATTAAGAAAATAAAAGATCATAAATCAAGCCTAGAATTTTCTGACGAGGATAAAACTCGGGAAATATCAAAAGAAGATAGAAAGCCTGATAAAAAATATAAGAAAAACACACATCAAACTACTAAAAAAAATATAGACGACAATTCGTTGGATTGGTCGAATTATGAAAGCAAAAAAGATGGCGTAGATCATTCTGAGCATCCAAAAGAATCACAGGAACACAGGAGTCGCGATTTCAAAAGAACTCAGGAAGCTACAAAAGAAGATGGCGGCCATAAGTCAGACGACCAACCCGAGGAACAGTCCACGCCTCAAACTACAAAAACTACCAATGAAGACACCTCATTCGATTGGTCTGATTTAGAGAAAAAAGATAATACAGATCCCCCTGTGCAAAAGAAAGATATAGTTGAACGTGATAGTCATTATTCATCTAAAGAAGTTGTTGAAATCGGATTGAATCGTGCGATTAATGATGACGCGATGTCGTTAGAACATAAAGAAAAGCATGATAATGTTGATTCTAAAGAAAAACTGGAGACAAAAACACCAATTGCACGAAAACAGATTGTTCGTAGAGAGAATGGAAAGCTTTATACATATTTATCATCATCGGACTACGATGAATATCATGAAAAAATAGCACAACACCAATCTAGAAATAATTTTATAAATACATAGATACAATTAAAAATTTATAGATACTTACATAGATAAAGTTATATTGCAGGAAAACTTCTTACATGATTACTATTCCATCAGTTATCAATACAAATTTATTGTACTTGGGATGGCGTTGTGTGAAATGTCCAATGTTTTTGACTATAGCATATTTTTTAAATGTGATGCCCTATGGCAGCAGGATATGCCATCCTACTACAGGTTGCTCTCTTGCTAACCTAGGCTGTATTTGGACGAGTCTCTGAGAACTCTAGATATCCTCAAAGAGCTAAAGTTACCTACCTAATCGTTCCATTCTAAATACATCGGAAAAAATCTCGAGAATTTAAACAAAAAGCCATCTTTTAATTGATTGAAATTGACTTGACAATTTGACTAAGACAATGTGACGTTGACAATACTAATAAATTAAAACTTGACACTGGCAGAAAAAATCTCAAAAGAGGACAGATGCCACAAACAAAGAAGAAGAAGAATAACTTGTGTTGCGTACCTACAACAAAATATTATTGTAAAAAATAACAAATGAAGAAATAATTCAGTGTTTTGCTTATTTTATTGGGTTGTTTCAGTTTGATCATTCATAATGCAAGACAAGTGGAGTGGCTACCACTATCAAATGCTGTAATTATTTCGTTTATCTGCGCTATACTCGACAAAAAAAACTTAGCATTTCTCTAGAATTATTTAGTATTTAGATTCTCCACTACCACTTAGTAATGAGCTCAACAATGCCGGGTGCTGCGTGCAGAGTGTGTCTGGTCGGCGATGTAAGATTGCGCAGCATCGGAGGAGATATCCAAGAATTATACGAAACACTCATAAGTAGCAAGGTACACGTATGAAACTACAAAATACAACCATAAAATAATGTATTTACTTTGTTTTCGCCTCTGTTTAGACCGTGGGTATTTACTTCTTTTATTTTTTCATAAACAAATAGCCCACCCTTTATTTAGATAGTTACTGACTCTATAGATCTTAATAGGTATTAAGTAGTATTTTCGCTATTATTATTATACCTATATTTTCCCGAGACGTTACGACAGGTTAACACGCTGTCGTGGTCACGGGTAGACTGGAATGGAAACGTCGGGAAAAAATAGGTAAATATTAACGCGATAAATACACGTTTAATACTAATACTTAATAATGTGTTCAGATCGCGTAAGTTTAAAAATATAGACCTCTGTCAATCAGATAGAGATCATTACCCCTAGTATGAGTTTTTGATAGTTAACGAAAACTTTTTTCGAATAGTATCCTTTCATACATTTACCTCCATCGGAAATTTTAAGGAACTAAAATAAAGTCGATATCGTGAAAACTTGATTTAAAAATCATCGCTGGGACTGCCGATTACATAATATTTTCGATATTATCGACCTTATTTTAGTTCCTTAACATTTCCGATGGAGGAAAATGTATGAAAGGATACTATTCGAAAAAAGTTTTCGTAAATCAAAAACTCATACTAGGGGTACATATCAGATCAGTATAAGATCTATATTTATAACACAAATCGTTAATTTATCACAGATTACAGAAGACGGAATACCAAAAGCTGTGTGCTACATTTGTTACTCTCAGCTGCAGAAGTGTAGAAAGTTCTCGGAGACGGCGCTTAGATCAGAGAAAATGCTGAAAAATCAACTGAACTGTGGAATTGAAAATGTATGTTGCATTGTTATTACCTTATTGGTTCTTACTTATTTATTAGTAGCTGTGGATTCAATCCTCATATCTCAGCGCAGAATGTATTTTTACAAAAAAAAATATGAATTACTATCCTTCCATCCGTGTTACATTGAAAAACAAAAGAGAATCTATGCCATGGGAATACTAAATTTTTTCCGGGATTAAAAGTAGGCTATGTGCTACTATTGCAGTATATAATCTAACTTCTGTGCCAAGTTTCATTGAGATCCGTTCAGCTGTTTCAACGTGAAAGAGTAACAAACATCCATATATACAAACTTTCACGTTTATAATATTAGTAGGAAATAGGATATGGTACAAGGCTGCCTAGTTTGGACCTAGGTGCTGTAAAAAAATGGTACAATACTGTGGACAAAAACAAAATGATTACTCCGGAGACAATAGTCCAGCATTGTGGAGTAGACTCACTTCTTCTTCTTCTTCTTATCGGGTCACTAGTTCTATCAAAAACCAGTGTGGTGAAAGGAATAAAGTGCAACCTTAAAAAGAAAAAAACCTTAGAGGCTCCTTTCTTGCACTTAGTACTAACAGTAGACACACTTAGCAGTCCTCATAGCTTTTTTAGCCTCTGTTTTAGCTGTAACCAGATTATTTTTCTTTCAGATGACACATACCAAGTTAATTCCCAGCCCGTTGCTGAATCTACAAGTGGTCGAAAACTTGACTGTAACACTCGCACAGTCAGACTCTAATACATATACAATAGAAGGTAGTCAACAAAACAGGCAGTACAGTAATTATATATGTATTAATGAAGCTACCCCTTTCTCTGTTAAGATAGAAGTGGATGTCAAAAAAGAGAGTTACGATGAAAGTGATGATATGGTGAAATCAGAAGATTACGAAGAGGATTTATTAGAGAATACAGCATCTCTTAAAACTAACAATGTTAATAATAGTGATACAAAATTGCATTATTGTGAAGTGTGCAACAAAAGGTTTTCAACGAAAAGTCAAATGCGAACACATTTAAGAGTACACATGACAAAAAAGTCATTAACCTGCAGCAAGTGTGAGAAATCTTTCTTTAAGATACACAATTTGCGAAAGCATATAAAAATATGCAATTCAACCACAAATTCTACTCACAAATGCACAGTTTGCAATGAAACTTTCAGTAATATAACTAATTTGAAGCGACATTTGAAAACACATTCCGAAGAAAGACCGTTTATATGTGATCGTTGCAGCAATAAATTCAAAACCAGAACCCATTTGAAAGTACATATGAGAATTCACGGTGGAGAAAGGCCTTTCGCTTGTGACATTTGCGGCAAAGCTTTCACACAGATATCCAACCTAAAAACCCATGTCAAAATCCATGATGGAACAAAGCCGTTTGCATGTGAAATTTGTGGAAAATCATTCCTAACAAACGGAACATTAAAGTCACATATGAGATGTCACACCGGAGAAAGACCATTCTCTTGCAACACTTGCGGCATGACTTTCGGTTTCAAATGCAGCTTAAACCAACACATCCGTAGACTGCATACTGAGGTAAAACCTTATCCATGCAGTCAGTGTCACCTGTCATTTAATCAAGAAGTCAGTTTGACAGCTCATATGCGTGCCCATACCGCTGACAGGGCGTATCCCTGTGACAAGTGTAGCAAGGCATTTACATCTGCTCGTAATCTAAAGGGGCATAATATGCAAGTTCATTCCGGTGAGAGACCCCATAGTTGCACTAAATGTGGTAAGGCCTATAAGCGACCTGAGCATTTGAGACAGCATTTAAGGTCTTTTAAATGTAAATCTGTTACGCTACAGACAGCTAAACAGCCTTTATAAGTATCATAGGTGGTTAATAAATAAATATTGGACAGTTCACACAACGCCATCTAGCCCCAAACTAAGCAAAGCTTGTACTATGGGAACCAGATAACTGATAGAATAATTATATCCTTTTTTTTGTAAATACATAGTAACACCCAGACACAAAAAACATCTGCGTTCATCACACAAATATTAGTCCTGAGCACGGGCAATATGAAAGTAATATAACTATGATATACAATTAAACTTTTTAAACTTCCGTGATTTGATGACATAATTATAATTGAATAACGGGTATTTATCACGTACCTATTTTGTTTTTATTCCCGACGTTTCGAACACATTACAGCGTTCGTGGTCGCGGGCAGACGTCGGGAATAAAAACAAAATAGGTACGTGATAAATACCCGTTATTCAATTATAATTATATGATATACAAGACCTATAAAAATTGTATTGAAGTAGTGTTACTTCAAGCTTGAAATGTGACGTTTCTGAAATATGATAGTTTGTAAAAGTTCGTGGTAAGGCCAGGTCCAGAGTACCCTAAACCGACGCATGTATGAAGAATGTAATGAGAATGAATGAAGCAAGAGGTATATCAGGATCGTAGCAAGTGGAGATCCGTGGTCTCTGCCTACCCCGTCGGGAAACAGGCGTGATTTTATGTATGTTAATAAAAATCAGTTTTAAATAAGTTTCACATAATTTTATTATGTATTTCATTGTGGATACTTATATATCTATTTACAGTATATCTATATCTATATAAGAGCTTAACCTGACTGACTGACTGACTGACTGACTGACTGATTTATCATCGCCCAGCCGAAACCGCTGAAGCTAGAAAGCTGAAATTTGAAAGGTGGGTTCCTTTTATAACAAAACCACCCACTAAGACGGGATTTTTGGAAATTCCACCTCTAAGGGGGTGAAAAAGGGTGAAAACGTTAGTATGAAACTTTTTAACGCGTGGAACGATTTTCATGAAACTTTGTTTGTGCACTGTAAATGCAAAATTAATGAACACGTGTTTCAGGATTTTTCAATATAACTATCAAAAAGGGGTCAAATGTGGGGTAAATTTTTGTATGGGAACTTTTTAACGGGTAATGCGATTGTTCTGAAACTTTGTGTACTGTAAATGCAAAATAAATGAACACGTGTTTCAGGATTTTTCAATATAACCTTCAAAAAGGGGTCAAATGTGTGGTCAATGTTTGTACGTGAACTTTTTAACGGGTGGTGCGATTGGTCTGAAACTTAATTTCATGTTAAAGGATTTTTCAATATAACTCTAAAAAAGGGGGTCAATGTTTGTATGGGAATTTTTTAACGGGTGGTGCGATTGGCCTGAAACTTTGTTTTCTGTTTCAGGATTTTTCAATATAACTGTAAAAAAGGGGTCAATGTTTGTATGGGATTTTTTTGACGGGTGGTGCGATTGGTCTGAAACTTTGTGTACTGTAAATACAAAATGAATGAACAAAGTGTTTCAGGATTTTTCAATATGACCTTCAAAAAGGGGTCAAATGTGGGGTCAATGTTTTTATGGGTACTTACTTTTTAAACGGTGGTGTGATTGGTCTTAGTTTTGGTTTGGATACTTTAAATGCAAAATAAATGGAAACGTATTCCTGGATATTTCAAAATAGCCCTCTAAAATGGGTAAAATTGGATGTCAAAGTTATTTATGGGATTTTTTTATTAGTGTGGTTTGTTTGAAACTCAGTTTAGATACCTACTTTAAGTGAACGAAGTCGCGGGCGGGACAGCTAGTAGAATATATATTTGCCTACAAATATAATATTGTTATTTGGCTATTTAATTTGGTTTAGTTTCAATTCCCTATTATATCACTCCATAGTAATTATGTACGTAGTAGGTATAACTAGAGATGTAACGGATAATAGTTCGGTCGGACACCGGATTCCGGCAACCGGATATCCGGCGCAGAAATTGTGAGATCTGCGTGACTCAATTCAAGGTTACCTTCAGAGGTTGGGGGCTTGTAGTCCTGTACGTCTACCATGAGTTGTCACATTTAGATCAGTTGACGTTACTACAGTAGTAATAGTACGTTACTATGACATCTGTCGAAATTTTTACTTATGGTACCAAATTCTAAGCAAATTAATGAGCGCAAACTACAGTCGCTGTAGTACTGTGACGTAGGATAGTTAACTAGGTGAGGTTTTAGTACCCAACTATCCGCTAGAGGCGCTGTACCAAGTTTTCATACATTTTTTTAACTACAGTCGCTAGCGAGTGTAGACTGAAAACTTATGGTAGACCCTCTGTAATCGTGAGGGGAGCGGGGTTTACATAACACTAAAGTCGAGTCTTAGGTTAGTATAATTCTATAGATTTCATGCTATTCAGTATTCAGCCAGATATCATCATAGCCAAAAAATGGCCGGACACCGAATAGTAACTGTTAGAATTGTTTAGTTTGGTTTTGCATCCCTAGATGGCGGGACAATGCAAATTAGAACGCGCTATCGATGCGTTTTAGAAATTCTTTATATGTTATGTCATATTTACTATTATTTGTCTCCTGTCAAAAGCATTACAACTACTCGAACCTAAACTGTGGTTTCATTTGGTAGAGCTTATAAGTGGTGCACCCTAGGATCTGCTACTGGTTCGTTCAGTAACCGGATATTAGTTGCATCTCTAGGTCTACATTCCTATATCAGTAATAGTACTTTTGTTTAATTATATAAGGTACTTTAGTAACTTTTTATTATGACTACTACTAGTTTTTTATTACGTCTATTGACGTCTATAACTAACGGCCGGTTTCTATATTCTATCTATCTCCGATTTTTGGATTTTGGATAGGTATTGGCATTAATCCTATATAAGTAATGTAATACCTGTAGGTCGCCCATTGTTACATTAATTTTAAGTTTGTTTCTCTTTTGTATTTCTTTTTAAGGTGTACAATAAAGTGATATTCTATTCTATTCTACCTATCCAAAACCCAAAAACTACCGCAGGTGTATGTCGAGACGTGTGTATGTGAAGACGACACCGCAGATGCATGTGAAAACTTCAACACATGTGTATGTGAAGACTTCACCGCACGTCTTTGTGGAGACGACACCACAGGTGTATGTCAAGAAGTGTTATGTGAAGACGACACCGCAGGTGTGAGTGACGACGTCAAGACATGACGTATGTGACTTCACTGCACATCTTGGTGAAGACGACACCGCATGTGGATGACTTCAAGACGTGTATGTAAAGACGTCAAGACATATGTATGTAAAGACTTCACAGCACGTCTTTGTGAAAACGTCAAGACGTGAATGTAAAGACGTCAAGATGTGTATGTAAAGACGTCACCGCACGTCTTGGTGAAGACAATGTCTACAGCTTGCTGGGCGTCTGCAGCAGGCGCGCGGCCTCCCGCCGGCCCGTCTCCAGCGCGCCGTGCACCGTGGAGAAGTGCGTGGGGTTGGTCGCCTCGCCCGCGAACAGCACGCGCGGCGCGCCCGCGCCCGGCAGCGGTGCGGCAAGAACCGCCCGCGCACCGGGGTGTTGCGGCGTGAGAATATTGTCGTACGAGTACGCGCCGCGCGTGAACGGATTGCTGAACCACGACGACCTGGAGACAATGTCGCAATTAACAGAATTACTAGTGTTTATAGCAAAAATCAAAAAACTTGAGAGGTGTCAAGGGACACCCGGATGGAACGAAGTTCCTTTCCTTGTTTTCTATGAGAGAGAGAGAGAGACAGACAGAGAAACACGCGCACGCCGCACGGCTTACAACTATAGCAAAAAGTGTCGTTACAACTTTTCGTGAGATTTTTTTCCGTCTAGCCCCCTTTCACAACGCGCGATAAAGAACTTCGTTCCAATATATATGATCGCGACTGTAATCCCGGGCTCGGTAGATATCTTCTTAGATCTTTAGTTACTTAAATCTTTGAGGATATCTAAAGAGGGTAGTCAGAGGCACGTTTAAACATGACATTTGGTACATGCCCACATCTTGCACAGTAGTTAGTATTCCATACGAGACAGGTTGCAAGCCCATCGCCGCTTATAAGAATACTAACCTATGACACATACCTTCGAATTTTTGGTTCTAGGGTATGCCGGTTTCCTCACGATGTTTTCCTTCACCGATTAAGAGCACTGGCATATAAATTTTTCGAATGGAAAAACTCATTGGTGCACAACCAGGTTTGAACCCACGACCTTCGGATCGTGAGGCAGGGGTGCTACCACTATACCACCAGCGCTCATATAGCTTTTTTGACATCTTTTATGTCACTCTAGTAATCCAGACGAATGCAACGACACCTCATTTGTCAAAATACATTCAGCCGTTAGGGCTACAGCGACACCCAAAGGAACTGCATACATAAACCCCAAACACATAACCTTCCTTTTTAGCTTCGCAGTCGGGTAAAACAAACACAAACGACTGTAATCCCCAAACTCGGAAGACATATCCTCAGATCTCTAGTTACTTAGATCTTTGAGGATATCTAAAGAGTCAGAGGCACGTCCGAACATTATATTTGGCTAGGTATAGGTACAATCCTCACCTGATCATCTCGATGGGATCAGGTACACTCGCCCCGAAGAACTGTCTGATAACTCCCATAACTTTGCTCTTCACCACGTCATCGGGGAGAGTTTCCATCTGAAATAGTCATTTTAATTACTTACTGCCCCCAACATAAACCACTTACTGTCTCCAGCATAAACCACTTACTGCCCCCAGCATAAACCACTTACTGCCCCCAACATAAACCACTTACTGCCCCCAGCATAAACCACTTACTACCCCTGACATAAACACTTACTGCCCCGCCCCTATCATAATCATTGTAGACCTCTCTCTACGGCACAATCCTACTAATATTATAGACGTGAAATGTATGTTTGTTACTCTTTCACGCTGAAACGGCTGAACTGTCTGGAATAGCACATAGGCTACTTTTTATCCCGAAAAAGTGTACGGTTCCCGCGGGATAGATTTGTTTTTGTTTTTCAAGGTAACACGCGAGCGAAGCCGGGGGCGGAAGCTAGGAAGGATTTTATGAATTGTATGTGCAATTAATTTTATTCGGGCACTCAAAAGTGGATAGGCCTTTATGCGATTCCATTGCCGACTATTATAATAATAATAAATAAGCGTTAAAATATAGTAATAATCCCAGTAGTTTACCAACTTAGCACCATCCCCACTGGTCCACACAGTGAGCACTTTCCGGTGCCCCAGCGGGTTACTGCACCCAAATATCTGGGTGATCCATTCGTCGCTCTCAGCTACTGCCCTTCTCTCAATATCCCTCCATATAAACCCGTAGAAGTCCGGGTGCCCCGGCCACCAAGGGTCGGAGAATAGCAACTCTATTTTGTTAGTCACCCCTATGGATAGGGTTTCGATGATTTTAACTTTCTCTTGTGGCAATGGCGGTGAGAACATTGAGGCGTGTCTGCGGAGGTTGGGTTAGATGTATGGGCGATTCTATTAAATTTGATATCGTTATTTTAAAAAGCGCACCTTGATTTTAGATTCTTTCAAGCTTATAACATGCAGAGCAATAAAAGATTAAAGAGTTATTTCACGAAAACATTTAAAATTAACTAATATTTTACGAGATAACCAAAATTATTTGTGAGAACAATGACGAAACCGATGAGTAGAATGGACCTGGTACTGTAGATAGTTTTTCCACAGAAGAGGAGTAAAATTTGTGACGAGATAATTTTAATTTTAAAATGACTTCGAAAAATGTAGTTATCAATTCATCGGAATCGTTTTTACCCGACTGCGAAGCGAAATGGTCTTTGGAGTGTATTGTATGTACAGTTCCTTTGGCTGTCGCGGTAGCCTAAACGGATGGACGGATTTTGATAAATGAGGTGTCGTAAGTCGAACAAAAAACGGCAGCTTATAGTTCTTAGGATAAATAAATAAATAAATGTGGTGAGTTTAGTTTTAAGTGTAATTGCGTAGTTACTTAGAAAGGTCTTTGACCCGCGAGCTTATACGAATAGGCGAAAGGGAACGATCAGTGAGAGCCAACGACAACCTTCATGTCATAGATATAAGATACAAAATGCAATGATTCGCATCTTAATTTAATAACATATACCAGCAAATTAGAGCCCGAACAACGAATTAGTAACTTAACAGTAACCCACGTTCAACTGTTTAGTAACTCAGTTGTAACCCGCGTTCAATTGTTTAGTAAACGAGTTGTAACCCGCGTTCAACTGTTTAGTAACTCAGTTGTAACCCACGTTCAATTGTTTAGTAACCGAGTTGTAACCCGCGTTCAACTGTTTAGTAACTCAGTTGTAACCCACGTTCAATTGTTTAGTAACCGAGTTGTAACCCGCGTTCAACTGTTTAGTAACTCAGTTGTAACCCACGTTCAATTGTTTAGTAACCGAGTTGTAACCCGCGTTCAACTGTTTAGTAACTCAGTTGTAACCCACGTTCAATTGTTTAGTAACCGAGTTGTAACCCGCGTTCAACTGTTTAGTAACTCAGTTGTAACCCGCGTTCAACTGTGTAGTAACTCGGTTGTAACCCGAGTTCAACTATTTAGAAACTCATTTATAAGCCCATATACCGACCTACATTTAGCGATCAACATTCTAGCTAGATCAGCTATTTACTTAACAATCATGCAATTTAACATGCTTTTATTATTTCAAACATACTTATGTGTAACCCAAGTATACTTATGTAACCCAAAACATACTTATAAATATTCCAAAACATACTTATAACTAAAAAAAATACTTTTGTGTAACCCAAGCATACTTATGTATAACCCAAGCATACTTTTGTGAAATTTAACATGCTCTTAGTACTCGAAACATAATTTTGTGTAACTGAAACATATGTTTGTGTAACCCAAGCATACTTATGTGTAGCCCGAGCATACTTTGTGTAACCCAAGCATACTTATAACTAACCTAAAACATACTTTTTCTAACCCGAGCATTCTTCTAACTAACCCAAAACATATTTTTGGTAACCCAGCCATTTTATACTAACCAACTTCGCCCTGTCTCCATTAAGCCAGAGTGTACCACAAGTCTTACAGGACATCGGCACAGACACACCCTCACTCATGGTCAGCCATTTGTCTGCCTCCGGCACGGCCGCCGCGTCTCCCGACTTCCATATGAAGAGGCAGGATTCGTACTGACACCATCGGTTAGGGAACCGTAATATGACTTTAGCCACTACGCCGAAGGATACATTTTCGATTGCGCGTACCTTCTCCTCTGGTAGTGGGGGGGAGAAGAGTGTGGCGTGCCTGTGGAGCGGCCGCACGTTACATAACCAGAAAGGTTTAGAGCAGGATTTAGGGCGTAGGATGTAGAATCAAGTATATAAGATTTAACTAACCCAAACCAATCTCACATACTTTAATTATGTAACCCAAACACACGTTTGTGTAACCCACACGTATATGTAATCTTAACATACTTAAGTGTAACCTTAATTTACTTTTATGTAACCTTAACATACTTTAGTGTAACCCAAACACACTTTGTGTAATCTTAACATACTTTAGTGTAACTCAAACACACTTTGTGTAATCTTAACATACTTTAGTGTAACCCAAACACACTTTGTGTAATCTTAACATACTTTAGTGTAACCCAAACACACTTTGTGTAATCTTAACATACTTTAGTGTAACCCAAACACACTTTGTGTAATCTTCACATACTTTAGTGTAACCCAAACACACTTTGTGTAATCTTAACATACTTTAGTGTAACCCAAACACACTTTGTGTAATCTTAACATACTTTAGTGTAACCCAAACACACTTTGTGTAATCTTAACATACTTTAGTGTAACCCAAACACACTTTGTGTAATCTTAACATACTTTAGTGTAACCCAAACACACTTTGTGTAATCTTAACATACTTTAGTGTAACCCAAACACACTTTGTGTAATCTTAACATACCTTAGTGTAACCCAACCACACTTTTATATAACCTTAACAAACTTTTGTGTAACCGAAGCATACTATGTGTAACCCAAAGACACTTTTGTTATCAAAACATATTTTTGTCATCCAATCTCAAAAGAGTTAGTATCCCGTACGTGACAGGTTGCACGCCAATCGCCGCTTAAATAGGAATACTTACTGTTGGACCATTCTACTCAACGGTTTTGTCACTGTTCGTAACAAACAATTTTGTTTATCTCGTAAAATATTAGTTAATTTTAAATGTACCCTTCGTGAAATAACTTATTATCAACCAATCTTGTATTGCTCCATCTTCATGCTATCAGCTTGAAAGACGACCTCTAAAATCAAGGTTCAAAAAGTTGTTTTGTAAATACTTACAAAGAATACTAATTAAACCCAGACACAGAACAAACATCTGCGTTCATCACACAAATGTTAGTCCTGGGTGGGGATCGAACCCACAACCTGCAGCGCAGTAGGCAGAGCTACTACCGACTGAGCTGTGAGGGTAGTCAATTTATTTATTTACCTTTCTTTAAGCACTCCGAGTGATACTGTCACTATAACATTCTGCGCTTTGTATACGGAGCCATCCTGAAATATTAAAATGAACATTTTTGTACAGTACGTCTACCATGAGTTGTCACATTTAGATCGGCTGACGTCACTACAGTAGTAATAGTACGTTACTATGACATCTGTCACAATTGTTACTCATGGTACCAAATTCTAAGCAAATGAATGAAGCGCAAACTACAGTCGCTGTAGTACTGTGACGTAGGATAGTTAACTACGTGACGTTTTAGTACCCAACTATCCGCTAGAGGCGCTGTACCAAGTTTTCATACATTTTTTTAACTACAGTCGCTAGCGAGTGTACATTGTGAAAACTCATGGTAGACCCTCTGATGACTGACCTTGGTGGTGACCTCGACGGGTGCTCCGGACTCCTGGGGCCATTTGATCCCCACCACCTCCGTACTTAGCTTTAGCGTCAGTGTCGGCAGACCGGGCCCGCCCTTGTACTTGTTCTGCAATCAACAAAACAAACTATTGTTGTACAAAAAAGCTTGGGACGAGTCAGCTCCAACTCTGCTAGGTGTCTAAATATATACTCTCGGGACTTAATCGCGTATTGTGAAACATTCTATTTACCTCGACGTTTCGATGATATTACAATCACCGTTACGAATGTTTCACAATACGCGATTAAGTCCCGAGAGTATATATTTAAACATGTTTCCAAGTCGCGATAGTTTAAAAAGTGCTCTGCTAGGTGTCCCTAACAAAATTAACAAGGATGGATAAGATAAGGAATGAGCATTTATAGGAAGTTTGAAAGTAGCGCCTGTGACAGAAAAGATGAAGAGCAATAGGTTGGCGTGGTGTGGGTATGTTATGCGGCGGGAGGAAAGCCATGTTACAAGAAGGGTGATGGATTTGAATGTGGATGGATACAAGAGTAGAGGTAGACCTAAGAAAAGATGGATGGACTGTGTGAAAGACGATATGTGTAGGAAGGGACTACTGAGATGACGGATGATAGGGGAGAGTGGAGGAAGAGAACCTGTTGTGCCGACCCCACCTAGTGGGATAAGGGCAGGAAGATGATGATGATGATAATACAAAAAAAAAGCGCTAGACCCAGTGAGTTTTTTGTCAGTTCTTCTCGGCCTGTGGATAGGACTGGAATTGGCACCTAGACTCACCTAGTATGTAAGACGATTCAAAATGATCTAAAGTTATTTGAGTATTGAGTATTGCACAAAACCATCTAGCCCCAAACTAAGCAAGGCTTGTACTATAGGAACCAGGGGGGCGACTATGGATCTTTTCTTACAATCAATGTCAATACGTTTTCATTGTAATCAAGTGATGTGGTATGACATAAGAGTGTTTATTCAATCAATTTGAGCCAGTTTTGACAAGTGTCGATTGTATCAGAGTTCCGTAATCGCACTACGGATAACTGATAGACTAATTATGTACTTTTTTTTTAAATACATACATAGAATACATAATAACGCCCAGACACAGAACAAACATCTGCGTTCATCACACAAATGTCAGTCCTGGGGGATCGAACCCACAACCTGCAGCGCAGAAGGCAGAGCTACTACCAGCTCAGTAGCATGAAGGCAGAGCTACTAGCTGAGCTACCAGCTAAGCTGAGAGAAGGCAGAGCTTCTACCAGCTGAGCTGCGAGAAGGCAGAGCTACCAGCTGAGCTGCGAGAAGGCAGAGCTACCAGCTGAGCTGCGAGAAGGCAGAGCTACCTACTGAGCTGCGAGAAAGCAGAACTACCAGCAGAGCTGCGAGAAGACAGAGTTACCACCAGCTGAGCTGCGAGAAGATAGAGCCACTAGCTCAGCTGCGAGAAGGCAGCGCTACCACCAGCTGAGCTGCGAGAAGGTAGAGCTACCAGCTGAGCTGCGAGAAGTCAACTACCAGCTGAGCTGCGAGGCCGGACAACTCACCAGTATAATATCAAAGAGGGTCTTGTACCCGTGGGTGTGCCAGCTCATGTGCTGGTTCCCCCCCAACTCCTGGTAGTGGGAGGCGGTGCTGACGTCATTCCAGCTGTTGGAAGACTCGTAGTTGTTTATCACCTGGAACATTTTAAGAGTGTTGGTAGTCCATGCAGGGGGGCGATTATGGATCTCTGCTTACAATCAATGTCAATACGTTTTCATTGTAATCAACTGATGTGGTATGACATAAGAGTGTTTATTCAATAAATTTGAGCCAGTTTTGACAAGTGTTGATTGTAAGATAAATGATTGATTCAGGCGTGACTTTGCGGAAATCCATTACAAATACTGAAAAGGACGGAAATGTCTAGTACTTTCCGGCTAAAACTATTATCTATCCGAGAGAGAAGTCTCTACTTTTCTCTCGGCGCTCGGTGGAGCAACACCAGTGCGGAGCGAGTCAACGGTCCTGAGGATGCTTCGTGGAGAAGCGAAACACGTGTCGAGTTTCTATTTGAGGTGTGGTGTTGGGATTATTAATATTATAAATATTTCAATAAGGCATTTTGTGGGGCTCATTAATATTAATAAGCTTAATTAATAACCTCATTAGATAATAGTTTTAGCGGGAAAGTACTAGAAATTTCCGTCCTTTTCAGTAAGTGTTGATTGTATCATTCATACAAAAAAGCGCTAGGCCCAGCGAGTTTCTTGTCAGTTGTTCTCGCACTGGGGATAGGACTGGAACTGGCACTTAGACTCACCTAGTATGTAAGACGTTTCAAAGTGATCCCTGTGATTCTATTGAAAATAAACATATTTTGACTTTTGACTTTTGACTTATCAAAGTTCCGTAATCGCACTACAGTAGTTGGCTTCAGTGGCTATTACGAAACTCTAGTTGCAAATGACAATAATTTCTATCAGCCAGGGCTTGGAACCGGTTAATCATTTACCAGAAAAACCGGTATTATTATTAGTATTCAACGGGTATTTATCACGTTTTATTTACCTACGAGTAGGTCTAACCGTGACCACGACCGTGTGTAAACCTGTCGAAACGTCGGGAAAAATAGGTAAATAAAACGCGATAAATACCGGTTTAATACTAATAATGTGTTCAGATCGCGTAAGTTTAAAATATATAAACCGGTATTAACCGGTATTTAGATAATAGCGTTCGGAGCGAAACCTCTTTCAAAACCTTAACTGGTAGAGATATAGGAATTGATAGGAGAACGAAAAACTTACTTGGATAGCTTGAATATCTTGAATAGCGGCTGGTTCAACAGAAATCTCACCACAAGTATCGCGCGTAGGCGGGTGTAAGCACTTATTTTGTATTTATATGGAATTCTACCGGTAGATAAGAAAGATTTAGATTGATTTGTATTTTGTAAATTTGAGCACAGTAGGTACGTATATAGTTTTTAAATTTCGATGCGTATTGGCTCGGGTCAGAGGCTGAACTGGACGATCAGAGCGAATGAGTGAGTCTTCAATTATGTTCCTTTGTTCATTCTTGCGTATTCCTGTCTTCTGATTGGTTGCTTGAAGAAGGTTGACAGTTTTTCGTTCAATAAGGAATGAGTGGAAAGGATTGGATGTCACAGATAAATTATAATTTGTGTAGTGTTGACAGATTATACAGATAGCGTTACCATTATTCCCCGGGCTGAAGGGATACCTTCTGAAGAACTACTGAAGTTAATATAAAGTGAGAAGTTAGAATCAAAAAATATTTAAAGTTAAAAGTACAAAGAATTTTAGAAGAATTTTGAAATTAAGATTATTATACTAAATTTAAGGAAAGAGGCGTCAAGAGTTTATTGAAGAGGCAATCTATATAGTTTGACTACTGGTCTGACATAAGAGCCTGTTTTTGTTTTAACTTTAGCAACTCTACTGATTTGGTCTTTACCAGGATAAAGTTCTTCTACGATAGCAATAGGCCAGCTTAACACCGGAGCGTTATCTTCTCTAACTATTACAATTTGTCCCTTTTCGATAGGGTCAGATGGAGTATTCCATTTTTGCCTGATTTGAAGTGAGGTCAAGTATTCTACCCTCCATCTATGCCAGTAAGATTGAACTAACTTAGTAAGCAGCTCGTAACGAGTAAGTCTATTTTCCGGAACGCTGTGAACATCTTGCGCAGGAAGATACTTTAATGGTGTAACATTCAAAAAATGAGATGGTGTTAAAGCCTCTGGTTCATTAGGATCGGAACTCAAAACGCACAGCGGACGGCTGTTTAGAATGCCCTCAATTTGGACTAAGACCGTACTTAATTCTTCATATGTCAATATTTGATTTCCAATCGATCGTTTCAAATGGGTTTTTACTGATTTAATGTTACTTTCATAGATACCTCCAAAGTGAGAGCCCAATGGAGGATTCCTTTTAAATTGAATATGTAAGTCAGTTAAGTTTTGATCTATGTATTTATTGTGCGCGTCAGAAGTTAAAAGCGCGTGCAATTCGTCAAGTTTTCTTTTAGCTCCTACAAAATTTGTTCCCCCATCACTTAGGATCATGGAAACCGGTCCCCTTCTACTAATGAAACGTTTGAACGCAGCTAGAAACATTTCGGTACTTAAATCAGAAACTAATTCCAAGTGTAAAGCCTTCGTTGTTAAACAGACGAAAAGACATAAATAAGCCTTAACACTCTTCACCCCTCGACGGCGATAAGGTGTTACAAGAAAAGGACCTGCGTAGTCAACGCCGGTAAAAACGAAACTTTTGACTTCACTTACCCGAAAGTGGGGTAAATCTCCCATTAGCGGGCAGGTATTTTTTGGTTTTAATTTGAAACAAGAATTGCAATTACGCAAGCGTTTACGTATCATATTTCTAGCAGAGAGAATCCAATAGTTTTGTCTCAGCAAGGCTAGCAGAAGGCTAGGGCCTGAGTGAGCGTTCGCGATATGGGAATGATCGACCAGTAAATGCACGATCGGGTCATTTGCCGGCAAAACGATTGGATGTCTTTGTGTGAAACTTAATTGCGCGTTACTTAAACGTCCGCCAACTCGTAAGAGATTATCTCTATCAACAAAAACATTTAATTTTTGCAAAGGAGGACTATTTATTTCGCGAAAATGTTTTCTTTGAATACTTCGAATGATATACTTATGAGCAGTTTCCAAGTCATTAACAGTTATTACATTACGCGATTTTAATATTTTTGTAAATCGTAAGACGTAAACTACGGCATGTAGGTATTTATTCCATCTCGACATACGATTAGCTAAATCGTAAAGAACATCAGAGTTATCAATTATTTGAACGGCAAAGGTTGATGTTTTTATTTCCGGAAGTTCAACGACCGGCAAAGGATTAGCGTAGGTTTGGATTGGCCATTCGTTGAGCGGAAGAGCGAGCCACGATGGGCCATGAAACCATAGGTTGTTGTCAACTAGCTTGCTGGGCATGACAGGTCGCGAGATGATGTCCGCTGGATTTTCATTACCAGGTATGTGAAACCAGTGTCGGGCCGGCAAGTTCTCGTTTATGGCGGAGATTCGGTTGGCAACAAAGGTCTGAAATCGAAATGGCGGAGCGCGGATCCACGACAACGTTACAGTCGAGTCCGAAAAGGCAATAGTTTCATTTATTTGAATGCGCTCGCTGATGGAGTCGCGTACGGTTACGATTAAGTTTGATAGTAAAAGCGCCGCGCACAATTCGAGGCGCGGTAATGTAACAATATTATTTGAGGAAGCTACTTTTGATTTTGCGCAGAGCAAAGTGACTTGACCTAAGTCACTTTCACTGTGGCTAACCCGTAGGTAGATAGCGGCACCGTAGCATTTTTCGCTCGCGTCGGCGAAACCGATTAGAGAAATATTTTTTGTATTTTGAAAAATACCTACATGGCGCGGAATTTTTATATTTTCTAAGACACTAAGTTCGTTTTGAAATTGAGACCATTGATCAGCAATGTACGCGGGGACATCGTCATCCCAATCCAAGTCGCGTTTCCAACATTCTTGGACAAGTAGTTTGAGTAGCGCGGTGACCGGCCCGAGCAGAGACAGCGGATCGAAGAGCCGAGCGGCCACCGAAAGTATGGTGCGTTTAGTACATTTTGAATTATTATTTGGGTTGACCTTGAAAAGGAAAGCGTCTTCATGGGTTTTCCACTGAAGACCAATGATTTTAATGTTATTATCTTCATCGAACTTAACTACACCTGGAGCCTGACGATCCATCGGAATGCGTTTCATTAATTCAGTGCTATTCGTAACCCATTTGACAAGATTGAACCCCCCGGATTTAAAGAGCTGCGTTAGTTCGTGAAACAGCTGTTCTGCTTCAGAGACTGAGGATACGGAGGAAACATAGTCGTCCATAAAGAAATGGCGCTCAGCCGCCCACGCAGCAGCTGGCCAGCGCGCGCGCTCATCATCAGCGAGCTGTCTTACGACCCGCATTGCCAAGTACGGCGAGCTAGAAACGCCGAAAGCGACGCGGGAAAATTCGTATGTAGCGATTGGATCGTCAGAATCAAAGCGATATAGAATGCGTTGGAAGCTATGTTGAGTTTTATTTAAATTCAATTGAAAAAACATTTTTTCAATATCTGCGGAAATAGCAACCGGAAAAAGTCTAAGGTTAATCAATAAATCGAAGATGTTAGTTTGCAGGTTCGGACCTGTGTATAGAACGTCGTTGAGCGATTTTTTTGAGCTTGTTTTACAACTTGCGTCTAGGACGATTCTTGTTTTAGTGGTTGCCTTGTCCGGGCGATAGATGGCGTGATGCGGAATGTAGTAGCACGGACCGGGCGCGGGTTTATCGATTTTATTGAGATAACCTTTGTCTATGTAATCTTGCAATGTAGCATTATAATCCTTACGTAGTTCGGAATTAGCGTTTAAGCGTTTTTCTAGATTTAGTAAGCGTGTTTTAGCAATATTTTCGGAGCGTCCGAGCTCAGTCGGTTCGTACTTGAACGGAAGCGAGACCGTGTATCGCCCGGTATCGTCGCGAAAGAAAGTGTCTTTGAAAATGCGTTCGCATGCCTCATCGTCCGGACTTAAATGTTTTTTAGTAGGTACACTCTCGAGTTCCCAGAACCGTTGGGTTAAGTCTTCTAAGGTAGGTTCAATGACCGCATGAAATGATTGGTTATTATTACTACGAATAGAGTACGGAATACAATCCGCCCTACCCATCACTACGTAACCCAGTGAAGTCTCGACTCCAACGACGGCGGAGCCTGGAGCGGTTATTTTGCGATTTCCCAACAGGAACGGGAACAACTCGTTGCCGATTAGACAGTCAAAGTCAGCGGGCGAGTGATATTCATCATCTGCCAACGGTATATCTCGTAAATGATTCAGTTCGGACGTGTCTATAAAAGCGTTAGGCATTTTGTCGGTGATCGTATCTATGACTCGAGCATTGATAGTGTAACTACAACGCGCGTCGTAGCGGGAGTGAATCGTGAACTTTGCGTAACCCATAACAGGTTTTACTGAAAGACCTATGCCTTTAACAGTAGCGGGAGCGTGCGTTATATTTAGATTTAAGCGATCACAACAAGATTTTGTGATAAAGTGACACATGGAGCCACTATCTAGAAAGATTCTCATTTTAAAGCGTTCACCTGCGTCGTTGTATACGAAAACGACTGCGCTAGGCAAAAGTACGGTCGTCGTATTTACGTTACGAGTCGAAGTCGTAAAGGCGACACTGTCGTGCGTGACATGCGTGTGCGGCGGAACACAAGGTTCGGTATTGCGCGCGCCCGCTTGCGGAGGCGCGGGCGGCGCGGGCGCGGGCGCGGATCGCGGCGCGTAGCTATCGTTGTCTGCGCAGGCGGCAGCGGCTGCGAGCGGCTGCGAGCGCGCAGTGGCGGGACGGCCGGCACTCGCGCCGGCGCCGGCGGAGGTAGCGGATTCGGACCGGGTTGAATCATTATGTAATTGCGTGTGATGCATTCGATTGCAAACGGTGCATCTATTGTGTGAGCGGCACGAATTTATATTATGAAAACCTAAACAATTAGTGCATAGATTGTTAGATCGCACGAAGTTATATCGCGCTGGAGCGTTTAGTTTGAGGAAGGCTTCACACCTGTACAACGGGTGTACATTGTCATTTTTGCAGAAGGCACATTTTGGGAAGTTATTATTATTACTATTATCATTTTGAGCGACAAACGCTTGCACGGCCGAGGTACGCGAGTTCGAATTGTTCGTTTGCGTTTTATTATTAGAGTAGGTAGTCGCGGATTTAGTAGGTATCCCGGTACCGCGTAACATGTGAATCTTGCTCTGTTCTTTAATGAATTTAGTTAGCGAATCGAAAGTAGGTAGCTTTTCGTCGCGGTGCGCTTGCTCGAATAAGTTGACGGTTTCTTTATCTAGCTTAGATATAGCGATATGCGTGAATATAAAGTCCGAGAGGTCGTGAATACCTAACTGCTTCAGTGCGCACTGAGCGGCACAAAAGCGCTCGATGAACGCGTCTAATAGCCCTTTTACATGTTGGCTATGATTGGTCAGTGTGACAAGGACAAAAAATTTAGACAAGGATGGCGATAACACCGGGCGAGGCCCGGCGTACCATTCACACGTTGGCCCTCGCCTCAGTGCGCTCCGATCAGGCAGGCAAGGTGCACGTCGATTTCGACTCGGCGCGCTGGCGAATTACGATCGATATTTTAAAAAAAAAAATGAGGTCATGGATGGAATGAAATATGCAGCCTATATACCTATTCCTGAATGCATTACATAGAATAAAATAAGTCTAGGTACTTATTTTATTACCATAATATCACATACTTACAGTAGGTACTTACATACCTAGTAGGTAGATAGGTATAAATGACTACCTACTTTTTCTACCTATTCCTGAATGCATTATTTATGTATAAAATAAGTCTAAGTACTTATTTTATTACCATCTTATATCACACATTTATAGGTACACTTAGGTAGGTACATACCTAACAGTAGGTAAAGTAGGTAGATTGGTTAAAATGACTACCACCTACATTATGCGATACATAAAATAAAATAAGTCTAGGTACTTATTTTATTACCATAATATCACATACTTACAGTAGGTACCCATTCCTACAATACTACCTTATAGTTACTTTTTTGTTATTTTGTAAAGGCATTAAATGCCACAATTATTTTTATATTACTAAGAGGAAACTGTTTATGTTAAAATTCTATATTCTATTGTCTAAGTTTTTCTGTGAATATTGTCTCTATTATTTTATTTTAGTTGCCGTGCCCCACCCGGGCCCATGTTAGATGTATACAATACATGTGTATTGTATATGGCTCATGAATGCAATAAATACTTTGAATTTGAATTTGAATTTGAATTTGTACTTACATACCTAGTAGGTAATGTAGGTAGATTAGGTAAAAATGGCTACCTACCTTTTCTACCTATTCCTGAATGCATTATTTATGTATAAAATAAGTCTAAGTACTTATTTTATACTTATTATATTTTATGACTACCACCTACATTATGCGATGTTATGGAAACCAGCGCTGTACCTATGAAACCTACCTAGTTACATACATTTATTGATCATACCTAAATAAATAAATAAAAAAGTAGCTTAATAAACATCAAATACGTTCATTGGACCTGTCGCTCATTTTGCGACACGTATCTTAGTGCATTCGGCGAGTAGACACGCACGTCCGTCCCGTGCGCTAGCTTGCAAGAGACTGAATAGCAAGCCAACGTGTAAACGGCAGGCGGGCCGCGCGGCCAACTCTCTTTGATCTTGGCCCAAAAACCGACACTCGACGGGATCGGCGGCCAGCCTGTACAGGCCTGTACAGGCGTCGGCGACCCTACGCCAACCACCTCATTACACGCTGGGCGATGGCCATGATTGGGCCTCGCCCGGCAGGCCAGGGCCAACGTGTGTTCCCTCCATAATGAGTTACTAGACGGAGATTGGCTACCTTTGAAATTAAGAATTTGTTCTAGGTACATTGTAGCTAGCGTCCTTTTATCTTGGTACTTGTCCTTGAGAGCACTCCACAGAATTTCGTAGTTACTAGCGATCGGAAGAATACCCGCGCAAACGCTGAGCGCTTTGCCGGACAGCCTGCCGATAAGATATTGCACTTTTTCTGCGTCCGATAAACTTGTATTGTTATGTATGAGCGCGGTGAAGTTTTCATAGAACATGACCCATTTATTGGGCGAACCATCAAAGGACACTAACTCCAAAGCAGGCAATTTACGTTTTAGAACATCGAAGTTATTCGAAGTTGGCGTTGGCGGTTTAGATTTACTTGATTGAGTGGCCGTACAGATGAGTTCAGTTTCTACGGCTTTTATGTGACAATAAAGTTCGTCGAAAGCCAGCAACGGCGCGAAATCTATGACAGTTTTTGGATTCAATTCTAACTTTGCCATAATTAGCTCCTCAGTTACACTACTATACTCTTGACGAACCTTTTCCAAGGATTTTATTCGGATAAGAAATGAACTAATCACTTTATCGTCACTGCAACGGGTACTCATGTCATACATATTTTGCACCAATTGGAATAAGCTTTGTTGTTTAGCAGTGAGCATTACGACTTTATTTTCCAAAATGGAAGGTTTTTCTTCCATATTATCATTAGCAGCGGCTTTAGGCATTTTGAAAAATGAATTTTTACGTTCTAATTTTAATAAGTAGACACAGGCAGGTACTTACCCAAGTAAGTAGGTAAATACGCAAAATCGGTGAAAAATACGTATGCACGGGTATGTAACACAAAACACAACAATTGGAAAGGAAATAATATCAGTAAAATGCAAAGTAAAATTATTTAAAATTCTCAACCCGAGAAAATAATGGCGGCGTAGTGTAGGTATAAACAGGTTACAACAGGAAGTATTTGCGTATTGAAAATAAGTGCAAGTTTGGCGTGTGTATGAAATGTAGGTAAGTAAATAGTAAGTTGTATGCGTGTAGCGTAAATATAAATGCGTTTGTAAAGTATTTTAGCGGTGCGGGTGCGTGTCGTAAGTATTTGTGGAATGCGTTATGGCGTAGCGTGTATTGGTAAAATTGTAAGAAAAGCGGTATGTAGCGGTATGTAAGGAAGGCGGGGTTGTATAAATAGGTTTAGAGGATAGAATAAAGGGAATCCGATGACGAAGGACCAGAACTTATGGTAGAGATATAGGAATTGATAGGAGAACGAAAAACTTACTTGGATAGCTTGAATATCTTGAATAGCGGCTGGTTCAACAGAAATCTCACCACAAGTATCGCGCGTAGGCGGGTGTAAGCACTTATTTTGTATTTATATGGAATTCTACCGGTAGATAAGAAAGATTTAGATTGATTTGTATTTTGTAAATTTGAGCACAGTAGGTACGTATATAGTTTTTAAATTTCGATGCGTATTGGCTCGGGTCAGAGGCTGAACTGGACGATCAGAGCGAATGAGTGAGTCTTCAATTATGTTCCTTTGTTCATTCTTGCGTATTCCTGTCTTCTGATTGGTTGCTTGAAGAAGGTTGACAGTTTTTCGTTCAATAAGGAATGAGTGGAAAGGATTGGATGTCACAGATAAATTATAATTTGTGTAGTGTTGACAGATTATACAGATAGCGTTACCATTAACGAACTTAGATTAACCGGTTAAAGCGAGCTTCGTTTGCCGTCGTAACTCACTAATATAGAAAAGAACGAAATCATTTCGTTCTAAAACGGTAAATGAGTATAGAATCGCCCACCTGGTCAGCGAATTTGAGGTAATTCTCCATAAAGTCCTTATCGCTGTAGAGATGTGGATACTTTTCTTCAATGTACGCTGTTACTCTGAAAAATTAAACAAATATGATCACGACTGTAATCCCCGGGCTCGGTAGATATCTCCTCAGATCTCTAGTTACTTAGATCTTTGAGGATACCTATAGTCAGAGGCACGTCCGAACATGACATTTGGTACTTGACCACATTTTGCACAGTTGTTAGTATTTCGTACGTGACAGGTTGCAAGCCCATTATAGTCTGGAATAGCACATAGCGTACTTTAAATCCCAGAAAAATAAACGGTTCCCGTGGGATAGATTTATTTAATTTATCAAGGTACCACGCGGGCATCAGCTAGTCTATATTAATATTATAAAGAGGAAAGTTTTCTATTTTTGTTTGTCTATACTAATATTATAAAGAGGAAAACTTTGATTGTTTGTTTGTTTGTTTGAAATGAATAGGCTCCGAAACTACTGAACCGATTTGAAAAATTCTTTCACCAATGTGTAGAATGAACTTTCAGGATGAACATAGGCTATATTTTATGTAGGTACTTCGCGGGCGACGCCGCGTGCGGAACCTAGTAACAAATAAACACAAAAACTACTGGTCCGATTTCAAAATTTCTTTCACCGTTCTAATGCTACGTTATCCCTCAGTAACATAGGCTGTATTTTATGTACCACGCGAGCAAAGCCGAACGGAAGCTAGTCTATACTAATATTATAAAGAGGAAAACTTTGATTGTTTGTTTGTTTGAAATGAATAGGCTCCGAAACTACTGAACCGATTTGAAAAATTCTTTCACCAATCTGTAGAATGAACTTTCAGGATGAACATAGGCTATATTTTATGTAGGTACTTCGCGGGCGACGCCGCGTGCAGAAGCTAGTGTTATATAAGTTGGCACCGTTAGGGCTGCGCTGACCTCCGCGTGATGAAGTGGCCGACCGACTCGGGCTCCGCTGGCGGCTCCTCCAGCACTCCGAGGGTGGAGGTGAGCAGGTCGTTCATGGTCGCCGAGTCTGTGTCGCTTCCGTCAGACCGCATCACCTGGTACATACAAGTTTATATCAGTCATCATCATCTTCAAGAGCGCTGGTGGTGTAGTGGTAGCACCCCGGCTTCACGATCCGAAGGTCGTGGGTTCAAACCTGGTCGTGCACCAATGAGTTTTTCCATTCGAAAAATTTATGTGCGCAATGTCAGTGCTCTTAAACGGTGAAGGAAAACATCGTGAGGAAACCGGCATACCCTAGAACCAATAATTCGAAGGTGTGCGTCATAGGTTAGTATTCTTATAAGCGGCGATGGGCTTGCAACCTGTCACGTACGGAATACTAACTACTGTGCAAAATGTGGGCATGTACCAAATGTCATGTTTGGACTTGCCTCTGACTACCCCCTTTAGATATCCTCAAAAGATTTAAGTAACCAAAGATTTGAGGAGATATCTACCGAGCCCGGGGATTACAGTCGTGATCATATTTATTTTTTTATTTTTTTATCATCATCTTCCTGCCCTTATCCCACTGGTGGGGTCGGCACAACAGGTTCTCTTCCTCCACTCTCCCCTGTCATCCGTCATCTCAGTACGTCTACCATGAGTTGTCACATTTAGATCGGCTGACGTTACTATAGTAGTAATAGTACGTTACTATGACATCTGTCGCAATTGTTACTCATGGTACCAAATTCTAAGCAAATTAATGAAGCGCAAACTACAGTCGCTGTAGTACTGTGACGTAGGATAGTTAACTACGTGACGTTTTAGTACCCAACTATCCGCTAGAGGCGCTGTACAAGTTTTCATACATTTTTTTAACTAGTCGCTAGCGAGTGTAGATTGTGAAAACTCATGGTAGACCTACAGTACACACTCCTTTCTTACTCATGTCATCTTTCACACAGTCCATCCATCTTTTCTTTGGTACTCTACCCAAGTTCTTTTCAAGTTCAAGTTCTATACAAGTTGACTTACATAATTTACCTAATTCTAAATATCTAGCTTCCGCTCGCGGCTTTGCTCGCGAGGTACCTACATAAAATATAGCCTATGTTACTCAGGGATAACGTAGCATTCTAACGGTGAAAGAATTTTTGAAATCGGTCCATTAGTTTTTGAGTTTATTCGTTACAAACAAAAATACAAAACTTTACTCTTTATAATATTTTGGATAGGTATTTGACATTACTTCTATAGGATTAATGTCAAACTCTATCCAAAATCCAAAAACCGCAGATAGAATATACAAATCGGCCATCAATCTTTCAACATTGCCACTAGGATTTTCGCTCGCTTCCCTCGCTCAATCAATAGGCGTCCTTTAATCTGTTAACCACATTGGCATTGGTTAGAATTAAACTCACTTTTTAAATTTTTAATAATTTTTCCAGGTCAAGAGTACCCTAAACCGACGCGCATGTATGAAAAATGTAATGAGAGTGAATGAAGCAAGAAGTATTTCAGCAAGTAGAGATCCGTGGTCTCTGCCTACCCCGTCGGGAAACAGGCGTGGTTTTATTTTATGTATGTATGTATAAATGGACAAACCACACAACATCATCTAGCCCCAAATTAAGCTACTCAAAGCTTGTGTTATGGGTACTAGATAACTGATATATTTAATACATTATAATACATAGATAGATATTTTTTTCTATACATATAAAACACCCAGACCAACGGAACAAATTTCTGCAGATCGTACACAAATTTGTTCCGCGGCGGGAATCGAACCCGCAACCTCTTGCGTAGCAGGCGGACTCTCGCCCGCTGCGCCACTGAGGTCGTCGATGTATGTAAACTCACTTTAAACTCAAGTCCCTGTGGTATAATGCTGACATTGTTCTGTTGGGCGAGCTCGTACACCGCGCTACTTTCAGTGCCGTGGATCCTGAAACAGATGCAGGGAAACTTGTGAGAACCAGTAGGTCTACCATGAGTTTTCACAATCTACACTCGCTAGCGACTGTAGTTAAAAAATTGTATGAAAACTTGTGCAGCGCCTCTAGCGGATAGTTGGGTACTAAAACGTCACGTTAACTATCCTACGTCACAGTACTACAGCGACTGTAGTTTGCGCTTCATTCATTTGCTTACAATTTGGTACCATGAGTAACAATTTAGACAGATGTCATAGTAACGTACTATTACTACTGTAGTGACGTCAGCCGATCTAAATGTGACAACTCATGGTAGACTGACCACTCAGCTCCCAACTCCACAGTTCCATCCCCGAACGGTGCTGTGTAGACTCGGCCTCCGACTCTGTCCTGGGCCTCCAGTAGCAGCACCCGCTTGCCTGCCTTGGCCAGGGTTGCAGCAGCCATCGTGCCAGCGGGACCGGCCCCCACCACTATAGTGTCATACACAGGGCCTCCGTCCATCACCGGTGATCTGGAGGCAGGAAATACTCTTTATAATAAATAAATAAATAATGCTGGACACTAGCACACAGCATCATGTAGCCCCAAACTAAGCTGAGCTTGTATTATGATAACCACATGACTGATAAAGTGATAAACTACATAAATATATTTTTTTTTTTGTATTTACATACATATTATACATAGAAAACACCCAGACCTGAGATAAATATCTGCAAATAATGCAAACATTTATCCCGCGGCGGGAATCGAACCCGCAACCTTCTGCGTCTCAGGCGGACCTTCGCCCGCTGCGCCACAGAGGCCGTATAATGTGCGGTAATGCATAATCTAATCGTTAGCTAAGAGCGCTGGTGGGGTTCGAAGATGTGTGTCAGCTGTAAGTGTAAATAAAAAAATATATATGATCACGACTGTAATCCCCAGACTCAGTAGATATCTCCTCAGATCTCTAGTTACTTAGATCTTTGAGGATATCTAAAGAGGGAAGTCAGAGGCAAGTCCAAACATGACATTTGGTACATGCCCACATTTTCCACAGTAGTTGGTATTCCGTACGTGACAGCCCATCGCCGCTTATAAGAATACTAACCTATGACAAATACCTTCGAATTTTTGGTTTTAGGGTATGCCAGTTTCCCCACGATGTTTTCCTCACCGTTTAAGAGCACTGGCATTGCGCACATAAATTTTTCAAATGGAAAAACTCATTGGTGCATGACCAGGTTTTAACCCACGACCTTCAGATCGTGAGGCAGGGGTGCTACCACTACACCATCAGCGCTCTTCTTTTTTAAGTGTAGATAGTATAATTTTTTTGTCAATCTTTAGCTCAGTAGGCAGCGGTTGAACAGATTTGGTATGAATATTGATTATAGCCTGGTTTAACACAGGTTACTTTTTATCAAGGAAACTCTCCAGGAGAAGGAAAACAAGAGGGGTATTTTCTATATTATTTTAGTAATGTTAAAACTGTCCTATCAACGAGGCAGATCTAGTAAATCTATACTGTACATACATACATAAATTCACGCCTGTTTCCCGACGGGGTAGGCAGAGACCACGGATCTCCACTTGCTACGATCCTGACATACCTCTTTTGCTTCATTCACTCTCATTACATTCTTCATACATGCGCGTCGGTTTAGGGTACTCTGGACCTGGCCTTTCTCTAGTACGTCCCCAATTTGATCAAGGTACGTCCGCCGAGGTCTTCCCCTTCCAACTGTCCCATTCACACTCTCTATATATATTATAATATTATAATTAGATATTATAATGAGGAAAGAATTGATTGTTTGTTTGTTTGCATTTTAATAGGCTCTGAAACTACTGAACCGATTTCCAAAATTCTTTCACTGTTGGGAAGCTACACTATCCCCGGGTGACAGGCTATCCTACTAATATTATAAGCGCAAGTTTGTAAGAATGTATAGATGTTATGTTATTCTTATTTTGTAACGGATCTGGATGAAATTTGGCACAGATATAGATTATAGTCTGGTAATAGTCTTATTATGGGTAAGAAAGGAGTGAGTACTGAGATGACGAATGATAGAGGGAAATGGAAGATCACATGTTGTGCCGACCCCACATAACGTGGGAAAAGGGCAGGAAGATGATGATGATGATGATAGATTATAGTCTGGTATAGCACTTAAGATACTTTTTATCCCGAAAAAATGTACGGTTCCCGAGGGATAGATTTGTTTTGTTTTCGAGGTACAACGCGGGCGAAGCCGCGGGCGTAAGCTAGTAGATAATAAATGGATAACTTTACCTCTGGGGGCATGACGAGGACGCACAACCACAAGACATTCCTAATTTTTATAACTTTACGTAATTTCTAATCTCAAGACGATGAGATAAACTTTGATTTGTGACCTCAAGAGATTGCCATATCACTCAGTAAGCGAAATGGGACAAATATAATGGTTAATAATAAGTTGTAAATACTTAGTTGCGATCAGAACTAAAAATAAAAACAAAACAAACAAATAAATGCAGACGAACGAAGGTAACGAATAGAATGGAGTGAAAAATTAAAAAAAAAATGAAAAACAAACAGCTGTCATCCTCAAACTCGTGCCGAATAGTGATGGGACAAAAAACCGGTAACATCCGTAAAAAAACCTTGTATACTAAGTCAAAACAAAAGTGCTGCCGAGATATGGAGAAATTAATTTGAACCAACTCGCTCGGGCGCCTAATTCAAATAATTTGTCCTCGTAATTTTACTAAATTGTAAACAATTTTCTAAGATGTGTTTATGAAACTTTTATTTACGTAGGCAATTCGGTATTTGGTTAATTATCACGGAATTAAATTCTAGTTTGAATTAAATATACCTATGTTTTTTTTAGTCACATTAAAGCAATTGAACACAAACATAAAAAATTATACCTAATTATATAGTAATAGATAGGTAGGTACATACCTATAAGTAGCTGTTACTATCAGTTAGTAACTAACGCCGCAGGTCTCTATTCAATGCTAAAAGGTCACTGTGCGATAGTATAACAAAAACAATTAGATTGGAAGCATTTCAGTTGATAAGTTACCAACCTAAATAACAATAGGTTAGCTAAATTTTGAGTAGAATGGGTTTTATTTGCAACACACATTTAAAAAAAATTTACCTACTTTTATTTCGACGACCTCAGTGGCGGTGCGGGCAAGAGTCCGCCTGCGACGCAAGAGGTTGCGGGTTCGATTCCCGCCTCGGAACAAATTTGTGTACGATCTGCAGAAATTTGTTCCGTTGGTCTGGTTGTGTATGTATAATAAAAAAATATCTATCTATGTACCTACATCATGTATTAAATATATCAGTTATCTAGTACCCATAACACAAGCTTTGAGTAGCTTACTTTGGGGCTAGATGATGCTGTGTGGATTGTCCAGCATTATTTATTTATTTATTTATTTATTTTTTTTTATATTTTATAGGTATAGTTGAACTTTGTTGTACCAGCGGATCCCTATTACATAAGCTTCCGCTGTCTGTCCGTCTGTCTGTCAGCGGGCTGTGTCTCATAGGTACTACATTTTATTATTTACATTTTTGTCTGTTTCCTTAAACATTATGGTAAATGTTGTGCATGCCTGTAATTGGCACACATTTCATAGTTTGTTTTCATGTTGTTTTTTTTAAATGTTTTGTTGTGTGTGCTGTTGGCGTTGCCTAATAAATAAATAAATAAAAAAAACTTTACAAAGTTTATAGAATAGTAAGTTCATAATAAGTAGGAAAAAATTTGACAGTGATCTAGATTAGTTGAGCTATCTATCTATATCTATTTACCTATAGATCGTTATAAATGATTGATTCAGGCGTGACTTTGCGGAAATCCATTACAAATACTGAAAAGGACGGAAATGTCTAGTACTTTTTTATAGATCGTTTATAACGGTCCTTATAAATAGCATAACTGTTTCACATGTAGGTATACCATAAATAGTGTAAGTTTATGTAAAAATTAATCTGTTAATATCATTACTTATCTATAAATAAATTTTTATTTAAAAATATTTATAAGAACCTACCTATTCATATAATAAAGTATTTAAGTATAATAATAATAATAATAATAATAATATGTATTTATTTTCAAACTGGTTTTACAAAGTATTTTAAACTTAAGTATAAGTAGGTATTATATTTTATATAATTATTATCATATATGTTGTGCGCGATTATACAAGGTATACGGTATACATATCCTGGTACAAATAAAATACTTTGGTCAAAAAAAAAACTGGGTGCTGTCTATGTTTCGACTTCTCGCTCTAACTAAGTATAGACTTGTGTGTAGACGCGAGAGAAAAGTATTGAGCTTCTAAGTACCTACTTAATTAATTTAATTTTTTATTTATTTATTAAGTAATTTAAACTACGGTTGGCTTACTTAACTCTTCTGTTAGAAAAGTCCATTTATATAAATATATCGTGCAATGAGGTATGTAAATGTGGTCAAAATAAAAAAACCTTACCCAGTGACGGCACTGACCGCGCACAACAGTATTGTAAGCAACATTATAATAACTCAGGGTGGTCTTCGTCCCGCCCGGGTTCTTATATACTAAATACGGTATATAAATATACATAATAGTTAACAAGATTCTACGTTAAGCTGATTAGAATGGACTAGCGATATCACACGGATTCACTCCCACCCAAGGACACCTTATTAACCTGGTTTTAAACCGAATGGGTTGGCTGGTAGAAAATGCCCCTAGGCATTAAGCCCTCCTTTTGTAACACATTTTTTTGTAATTGTGTACAATAATGTATAAATAAATAAATAAATAAATATTATTATTATTATTATTTTTCAGCCATTATTGTCCCACTGCAGGGCAAAGGCCACCTTACTTATATTATTTTTATATAATATTTTATTAAATTATTTCGATTTCTTTAATTTTTATTTATATTGATTTTAGTTTGACTACTAGACAACAGGTGGCGCTTAAAGAGTTCAATATGAATAAGTTCCTATTATTAGTGCTGCATATTTCTACATTTTGTAATATTTTTTTTTGTTTTCTTTTTCTTTGAATGTACCAAAACCTTAGAAATAGAGTTTTAATAATAATAATAATTATTATTATATATAAATATTATAATGTCACGTACGGAATACTAACTACTGTGCAAAATGTGGGCATGTATCAAATGTCGTATTTGGACTTGCCTCTGACTATCCCCTTTAGATATCCTCAAAGATCTAAGTAAGAGGAGATATCTACCGAGCCTGGGGAATACAGTCGTGATCATATTTTTTATTTTTTTATTTATAAATATTATTATTAGTCCAAAGAATGGTAGTTTTTCGTAGTACGTGGTAGTACCCACTAATATTTATTCTACAATAAAAAAAATTACCTTAACCAATTATTATTTCTTCTAGAATAATTGTTGCCTGCACAATAAATGAAACGCTTTACACTTTAAATATTTATTTAATCTAAAAACAAGTAATAAATAATGGCTTAAGTTTAAACAACAAATTATTCTTATATACTAATATTATATTACAGTTAGTTTTCTAAACGAAAATCAATTATCTTATAGAATAAAAACATTTGAGATTCAAGATGTCTTAGGGTTCTCACTTTCCCATATATTGAAAGTAATCTTTGGATGAGAAAATGGAGAGTGTGAATGGAACAGTTGGAAGGGGAAGACCACGGCGTACGTACCTCGATCAAATTGGGGACGTACTAGAGAAAGGCCAGGTCCAGAGTACCCTTAACCGACGCGCATGTATGAAGAATGTAATGAGAGTGAATGAAGCAAAAGAAGTATGTCAGGATCGTAGCAAGTGGAGGTCCGTGGTCTCTGCCTACCCCGTTGGGAAACAGGCGTGATTTTATGTATGTATGTATGTATGTATGTATGTATGGATATTATGTTCAAAGGGTGTCCTTAATGGTAAGGCATTTGACCGGCTTCACAGCTCAGTCGAATACATACAAAGAATATAATAACACTCAGACACGGAACAAACATCTGTGTTCATCACACAAATGTCAGTCCTGGGGACCGAACCCACAACCTGCAGCGCAGAAGGCAGAGCTACTACCAACTGAGCTGTGAGGCCGGCCAAAAGGGTGACTACAGTGCTTAAGGCAGTATAATAATAATTAAATCTAATCATTCTTCTTATTGCCTCCTTTGTTAGCGGCTGAGAGTTTCTCCTTGCACTGCTGGTATACATCGTCCAAGTTAAACGCTGCCTTAATGTTATCCTTTGAAAACAGGAATCTGAAATTATAAAAAAATATTTGTATTTTCACTACATAGTATAAAACAAGTCGCTTTCTCTGTCCCTATGTAGGTATGCTTAAATCTTTAAAACTACGCAACGGATTTTGATGCGGTTTATTTTAATAAGGATTAATACTAAGATACAAATAAAGAGCGTTTTTCTAAGAGTAGCCTTTCAATTAAAATTTTAAAATAAAAGAACTCTTATTGTGGCATAACTATAATAGTTGGACATATGCTATCGCGACACTTTTTGTAAATAATGATGTGTTCTACAAAGTCGTAGTACATTATTTTATTCTATCGTCAATAGTTTTCGCAGCGCACGCGATATAAAGAATATTTTAGGTAATTTTTTTACACCTTGGCTTACATTATAGAAGTTTTAGTAAGGATCCCTAACTTTTTTGAAAATATAATATAGCCTATGTCACCCGCTGATAGTGTAGCTTTCCAACAGTGAAAGAATTTTTCAAATCGGTTCAGTAGTTTCGGAGCCTATTCATTTTAAACAAACAAACAAACAATCAAAGTTTTC
Organism: Cosmorhoe ocellata; assembly: GCA_963675405.1. Lineage (NCBI taxonomy): Eukaryota > Metazoa > Arthropoda > Insecta > Lepidoptera > Geometridae > Cosmorhoe > Cosmorhoe ocellata. Next base: position 5,095,828 of record OY776273.1, read on the forward strand.
CTCTTTATAATATTAGTTTAGATAAAAGTTGTATTTTACCCTACATATTTTAACTCTTGAAAATTATACCTAGTGGGATAAGGGCAGGAAGATGATGATGATGATGATGATGATGATTTAACTCTTGAAATTTAAATAAAGCATAATTTTGTGCACTTTGCCTTTAATTTATTACCTTAATTTTGATTACCTGCCAGTAATTAAGGCTTTTAATCGACTCCAGACTTTCCTTGTAAATTAACATAGATTTTAAGACAAAAAAGCTTGGGACGAATCAGCTCCAACTCTGCTAGGTGTCCCTAACAATGTTAACAAGGATCATACAAAGCGCTAGGCCCAGCGAGTTTCTTGTCAGTTCTCCTCGGACTGGGGATAGGACTGGAATTGGCACCTAGACTCACCTAGTATGTAAGACGATTCAAAATGATCCCTGGGATATTACTGAATAAATAATTATTGACTATAGACTATTGACAACTTATATAGCCTAATTAAATAAATGATTTAATTTAATACCTTTTATGCATATTACTGGTACGCAGTATTTAATGAAAATTTGCGAATTATTTGAACTATGTTCCCGAGCGAGACGTGCTACCTTAAGTGTCTGTCCAATTAGCATTATTAAGTATGCAGTGGCATTGTTTTATATGTCTGCAAAGGAAGGTATGTGTTTGGAGTGTATGTTAACTATGTACAGTCAGCGTCAAATTGATATGAGCGTCTAGAGTAGTCAAAATGATCTGAAAAATATAAAAGTAATTTGATATATGCATTACAGTTCGAATCATCATATTGTTGCAAGCACTTAAGGTGTTCAAAATATCTTACTACTCATTGTTTCATATATAGATGAGCAGTCAGGGTGTTCAAAATTATCTTAGTAAACAAAGCTCTCGAAGTTATCTGTGCATAAACAAAGCTCTCAAAAGACAGATAACTTTGAGAGCTTTGTTTACTAAGATAATTTTGAACACCCTGACTGCTCATATAAATATGAAACAATAAGTAGTAAGATATTTTGAACACCTTAGGTGCTTGCAACAATATGATGATTCGAACTGCATATACTGCTTTTATGTTTTTCAGATCATTTTGACTACTCTAGACGCTCATATCAATTTGACGCTGACTGTACCTTATCTACATACAAATTATTTAATATCCTTAAACAAGCAACTCTTGTGTATTATCAATACTAATATTATAATCTCAGGCATCCAGATACTTTTATGTAATGTTAGTGCATCGTAGTCCAAAGTGTGTCAGTAGGTCTACCATGAGTTTTCACAATGTACACTCGCTAGCGACAGTAGTTAAAAAAAAAATATGAAAACATGTACAGCGCCTCTAGCGGATAGTTGGTATAACGTCACATAGTTAACTATCCTACGTCACAGCATACTACAGCGACTGTAGTTTGCGCTTCATTCATTTGCTTAGAATTTGGTACCATGAGTAACAATTTTGACAGATGTCATAGTAACGTACTATTACTACTGTAGTGACGTCAGCCGATCTAAATGTGACAACTCATGGTAGACGTACAGGGGCCTTACCACGAATTCATAATACATTACCGAATTAATATTACATTGTCATTTCGTACCATGGCCTATGCAAATTGTATGGAAGTAGTGACGTTTCCATAATGGAATCGTTACGGAATCGTTCTGGAAGATTTCGTGGTAATCTATACAAAAATTAAATGATTGGCTACTGGAAAATTGTTTCTACAGTGTAAGTGAATATATGAGTTTTAAGTAGAGGATTTTATTATATTTTACCATTTTATTTCGATTGTAATTTTGCTTCTTGATTATTATTGTTATTTTTTTCGTTTTTGATTATTTTTGATTTTTAACATAGAATAATTGTATAAATAACCACTTTTAATATTTGCATACCTGCTTGCGGGTTGAATACATTTGACATTACTCTAGTTATAAGACCTGACATGTTACCATTATTAATGTATTTGGCAAATAAATAATTTGATTTGATTTGATAAGGCCCCAGGTGTGGGCGCTCACTTGTGCAGTTTCCCGGTGGAGTCGGGCATGGGCCTCCGCGCGGCCTCCGCCCCCGCCGTTAGCAGCAGCAGCGTCGGCAGCTGACGCGACGTGGGCCCGTCCTGCACGCGGAACCGCGCCGCCGTCTCCGGGTACCTACACAAACAAACATCTATATATATAAAAATGAATTGCTGTTCGTTAGTCTCGCTAAAACTCGAGAACGGCTAAACGGATTTATCTTATCTTGGTCTTGAAATGTTTGTGGAGGTCTAAAAGGTAAGAAAAATTCGAATAACTGCCGGGAAAACCCTAAAAATAGCCCTTTTCTATTTCCCATACAAACGTTTTCTAAATAAGTACGAAGTCTGCCGGGTCAGCTAGTACATACATAAATCCACGCCTGTTCCCCGACGGGGTAGGCAGAGACCACGGATCTCCACTTGCTACGATCCTGACATACCTCTTGCTTCATTCACTCTCATTACATTGTTCATACATGCGCGTCGGTTTAGGGTACTCTTGACCTGACCTTACTCTAAAACGTCCCCAATCCGAGGTACATACGCCGAGGTCTTCCCCTTCCAATACCTACACAAACAACCAGGTATTATGTCATCATCATCATCTTCCTGCCCTTTTCCCACGTTATGTGGTCGGCACAACATTGTCATCTTCCATCTCCCTCTATCATCCGTCATCTCAGCACTCACTCCTTTCTTACCCATGTCATCTTCCACACAGTCCATCTATCTCTTATTTGGTCTACCTCTCCCCCTGTATCCATCCACATTCATACTTAACAACACTCTTCTCGTCACATGACATTCATCTCTCCTCATAACATCCTACTAATATTATAAGCGAAAGTTTGTGAGGATGTCTGGATGTTTGTTACTCTTTCACGCTGAAACGGCTGAACGGATCTGGATGAAATTTAGAACAGATATAGATTATGGTCTGGAATAACAGATAGGCCACATTTTATCCCGGAAAAATATACAGTTCCCGTGGGATATTCGTTTTTGTTTTTCAAGGTATAACGCGGGCGAAGCCGCGAGCGGACGCTAGTAAGCCATGTAACCAGAGTAGATAATCCCCAGCTTATATCAGCCAATTATCAGCCAGCTTCGTTACTAGATTTTAATTTTTTCATTTTCTTTATTAAGGTTTTCCAACAGCGGTACAAAAAATATAATGTAAAAAACAGTAAAATAAGGAAAACACAACTAGATTAAATTATGAAAAAAAAAACAAGAATAAAAGTTGTACTTAATATACTATAACATTCGGTGGCGGTGAATATATTAATGGGTGTGTGCGGTGTATGAGTGTGCGTAGTGTAAATGTGTGGGTGTATTATTATTATTATTATTTGTTAATACACTGGCAGCTATTAAGCTGATGCGTGTATATCTTATCAGTGCACTGTTTTATAAGAGTCTGTTTTTGAAAGAGTTCACTGAAGGAGCACTTATCACTGATTCTGGTAGTTTGTTCCAGCAATTTGCCACACGGTTAGGCAAGTTAGTATATGGTATGTGTGTGTAAGTGTGGGCACTCCTGATACTACCAGTCTCTTAAGAGTCTGTATCTCAGGAGTAACCCATGTGTGAGTTGCGAGTAAGTAAGTAGATGCAAGATAATTCCTCACCGTCCCACATCAAGTTTCCCAAACTTCAAGTTATCCAGCGCATAGCTAGCCGACAACTCCGCGAACACCGGTGCAAATGTCACACAGGCCGGGTGCCAGGCCGCATACAGACACACCAGCCACGTGGTCCCCTTGTGCTTGGCTAACTCCTCATCCAAACTCCCCGGGCCCCGGAAGTAGGTGACATGCTCGGGGCCGGAGTATGTTGGTTCCGGGAATAGCAGGCTTATTAGGATGATTAGGGCTCCATAAGGCAGCCCATATCTGAAATAAGTAATTATTTGACATGATCTATTATAAATGTGTAGCTTTATGTATTGTCCTATATCCCTATATCTATATCTTTGTAACAGCAGAATGGATTTATGTGTTTGGTATGAATGAATATAGATTATACCCAATTATAGCAATTTTAACACATAGGTTAGGTACATTTTTCCAGAAAAAATCTCCCTATAGGGTAAAACAGGGGTTAAAGTAGGTAGTTATACTCATACCTGCATAAAACTAGAATATAATCGCAGTACAGAAGGGATCATCATAGCATAGCTGCCTACAATCTGTATAGATAAGACAATTGAATTAAAGCTGACTAAATTTCTATGAGTACTCCAGTAGGAACTATTAAAGAGTTGACAGATTGGGTAAATTTAAATTGATAGGTACAAACACTCACCTAATATCAGCATATAACCACAAAACTAGGTTCGCCAGCTTCGTATAAACGAAAGACGACGACAGGTAGTTGACCATAGTGACACTGCCCGCCTTCTTGGTCCGCAGCATCACGACGATAATTAGGAAAAATAATATTTCCGTTTCGCGGCTGTCCAATTCACAGTCAGACTCGGGGAATATAAATTTGCAAATTACACCGGTGCGCTTGCAAGTTACGTAGCTTAAACTCATTAGGATGTTGACCCAGTAGTAGGGCTTTAGTATTTGCCGCAAATCGGCTTTGAAAGACATGATTTTGAGCGAGTTTTCCGTAGAAATTAGAAAACACACGACACACCTAATCAACTCAATCAATTCCAATTTTCTTCTTCTTCTTCTTCAATTATGGCATCTGTCTCTTAGAGAACAATTTTGCCAGTGTCAAGTGTATTTTATAAGTACTGTCAACGTCACAGAGTCATAGTCAAGTTGTCAAGTCAATTTTAAACAAAAGATGGCTGTTTTGTTGAAAATTCTCGGGAATTCCTCCGATGGAATTTGAAGAGAACTATTCACTTTAATTCAAATATTTTACACTCGCGTCAAGAACCCGGGCTTTATTGGCAAAATAACCACCAAAATTACGCAATAATCTTCTTTCTTCTTCTTCTGTTTGACATGTGTCTAAAAATAAATTTTGTCAGTGTCAAATATAAAATTGTCAACGTCACAGTCAGTCGAACTGTCAAGTCAATTTTAAACAAAGGACGGTCGGCCGCGTCAAGAAAAGTTCCCGGTAAAGTGAACGGCTAATACATGGAAGTATTCCTTGAGCAAAAAATTACCCCACAATAATTGAGCCCTGACAGGCCTAGCTTGTAAATTTTGCCAAAGAATCATGAAAAACAATTTTTGGCAAATCCACGAAGGAATTTCGATGTGTAAGATTTGGTGTCATGTTTTGCGATGTTTCCGTTGAAGAAATGTGTTTTTTTCCGTTCACTGCCCCGGTAGCATGATTTGAATGTCAGATTTTTTTATTATCACTGTGACAGTAAGATAATATCTATTAGTTTTTTTCTTTATCTAGCTCGGTAGTAATAGGTTAGCGTGGTATGGGCGTGTTATGAGAGATGAATGTCATGTGATGAGAGTGTTAGATATGAATGTGGATGGATACAGGGGGAGAGGTAGGACGAAGAAAAGATGGATGGACTGTGTGAAAGATGTTTTGAGTAAGAAAGGAGTGAGTATTGAGATGACGGATGATAGAGGGAGAAGGAAGATCACATGTTGTGCTGACCACATAACGTGGGAAAAGGGCAGGAAGAAGAAGGCTCGGTAGGTTTGTGTATTGCCTCCTTTTTTGTAGTTTTTTCTAAAAAAGTTGCAACAAGTATAAGTGTGAATCGATGGGAAAAAACTCCCAACGAGTACTGTGACTGGATCTGGTGTGACTCGTTGGGAACCCACCTTTCTAACGGGTGAATGGAACTACCTTTAATATTAGTATATATTAAATATATTTGTAGGTACATATAATATGCTAATATTAAAGGTAGTAAAATAAAATATATATTTAGTACATATTTAATCTGGGATATTAGCTACATAAGTATGATGACATCAGTATTTTCTATGAACAATAAGGTTTTGATGTAGGAAGGTAGTTTTTTTTTGCGTCGCATACCATTACCTTTAGTTAGTTCTAATGTATAAAATTTCAAACACTGATTTTTTTATTTAAATTTTATTTATTTTCACACAAAAATGTCTAAACGAGTTTTTAATCAATAAATACCTACTTAATGATTACTACGGAATACACAGTAAGATATTCTTAATATGCTTATAGTTAAAACATTAACATTTTATAGCTAGGTACTCTATAATTAACAAAAAAAACAGATTAGGAACACCCTGAGCAAATGAGTTTAGATTGGAAAGAGTTAAAAAAAGTTTTTTTTTAAATTTATTTATGGCATTTGTCTCTTTTGAGATAATTCTTGCAACTGTCAAATTTTTTTCTGTATAATTTGTCAACGTCACAGAGTCAGTCAAATTGAAAGTAAATTTTTAACAAAAGGCCGTTTTCAAAATTCGCGGGATTTCCTCCGATGGATTCAAAAAGGAATTATTCACTTCAATTCACATATTTTATACTCGCGTCGAGAACTCGGGCTTTATTAGAAGAATAACTTTACTACCAGAATTGTACAATTAAACTCAAAATAACAAGAGAAAAATCTAGAAACTATGATAAACTAACGTCGTATAAAAAAAACTCGGTCATCCAGGTACTAATTCTAAATACAGAGTCATAATGGCAAATATTATGAAAAATACATAATGTAACTACACATAAAATATACAAAGGTACAACACTTAGGTAGCCATAAGTACCTACATATTTTTATTTATTACTTGCCTTTCAAAAAGCTGCGAAAGATGGCACATTTTTTCAAAATGGTCATTTGCTCAGGGTATAACCTAGGTAGGTAGATACCAAGGTATAGAGTACCTAGCTAAACCTAAGCAATAGGTACAGTTAACAACAAAAGCTAATGAACACTTTCAAACCTTAATACATACACCTTAATTCTTCTCAATTTATTATTTTTGTCGTTCTTTTGTCACTTCTATACTAATATTATAAAGAGAAAAGTTTAGTATTTTTGTTTGTAACTAATAAACTCAAAAACTACTGGTCCGAGTTCAAAAATTCTTTCACCATTAGAATGCTACGTTATCCCTGAGTAACATAGGCTATATTTTATGTAGGTACCTCGAGAGCAAAGCCGCGAACGGAAGCTAGTTTTAAATACTTTTTGAACATTTATTTTAGAGCTCGTCTTGCAAGCTGATAGCATGAAGATGGAGCAATATAAGATTGGTTGATAATAAGTTATTTCACGAATACATTTAAAATTAACTAATATTTTACGAGATAAACAAATTTTTTTGTTGCGAACAATGACGAATCTACGAATTCAGTAGATGGCCAACTAAGGTTCGAAAGTGTTCATTGACTTTTGTCGGTGACTGTACCTTAACTTACTAAACTATGCTCTCTAGCAATGCAAATAAAATAATTAAGGTAAAGCGGGGTAATGTTATCCCGTCTGTAAGTAGAAACAGATAATACAACTCATTCTCTTATCAGTTTTTACTTGATTGAAAGAGCGCTGGTGGTTTAGTGGTAGCACCCCTGCCACACGATCCGAAGGTCGTGGGTTCAAACCTGGTTGTGCACCAATGAGTTTTTCCATTCGAAAAATTTAAGTGCACAATGCCAGTGCTCTTAAACGGTGAAGGAAAACATCGTGAGGAAACCGACATACCCTAGAACTAAAATTCGAAGGCGTGTGTCACGTACGGAACCTGTCACGTACGGAATACTAACTAATGTGCAAAATGTGGGCATGTACCAGATGTCATGTTTGGACGTGCCTCTGACTACTCTCTTTAGATATCCTCAAAGGACTAAGTAACTAAATATCTGAGGAGTTATCTGCCGAGCCCGGGGATTACTAGTTACTTAGATCTTTGAGGATATCTAAAGAGTCAGAGGCACGTCCGAAAATGACATTTGGCACATGCCCCCATTTTGCACAGTAGTTAGAATTCCGTACGTGACAGGTTGCAAGCCCACCGCCGCTTATAAGAATACTAACATATGACACACATATTTTTGGTTCTAGGGTATAGGTACATTTTTAATAAATATTGTATTATTTGAAATTTTTGTAAACGATGCGTATTAATTTAACAAAAACATCTGAGTGTGTTATTTTTGGCAAGATTTTTCAGACAGAATGCCCCGCCTGACCTTACATTAACATAAAAGGAAGTATAAATATCATTAAATATTTTAATAACTATAAAAATATAATCAAATATTTTAATAATTATAAGAATATAATCAAATATTTTAATGATTATTATTTAATATATTTGGATATTTTAAATTAAACATACTTACCTAAATTAACGTAGTTATGAAATATGTACTGTCTAATATAAAAATGGTTAACTTATAGGTACATATAACTAGACTTATTTATATTTTATAAGAATATGAAGAGATCCACTTATAAACAAAATATAGAGGGCTTCCAATATACAAAAAATATAATAATAAAAACTCGACATACGCTGTCCTGACCAAAATTCAATAAATCTCACAGAAAAAAGCATTTTTTTCCCATATTCTCAAATTCTACGGGAATTTTTTCCAATTTTCCTAAAAAATCTCTTGGCATTAAGATTAAATTTTGTCACAATTATTTTTGAAATATTTGTGTACATAATTATATAGATAGATAATTAATTAAAGCAAATTAAACTAATAATAAAAGGAAATTAAATCAGTCTAGACATTCTCAAGTGATGTATATGCACAGATATCAATACATAATATAGATATACTAGCTTCCGCCCACGGCTTCCGCGTGGTACCTTGAAAAAACAAAACAAATCTATCCCACGGGAACCGTACTTTTTCGGGATAAAAAGTAGCCTATGTGCTATTCCAGACTATTATCTATATGTGTGCCAAATTTCATCCAGATCCATTCACCCGTTTCAGCGTGAAAGAGTAACAAACATACATCCATACATTCTTACAAACTTTCGCGTTTATAATATTAGTAGGATTATATTCATCTGAATATAACTTCACATACTCTATCGAGCAACGCCATCTAGTTTCAACTTTAAAAACGTGGTTAGAAAAGCCCTCAGCATAACACAGATAAACTTAAATTATAAATATTTTACGTACTAGGTTTTTTAAAAATCATGGCTCATCATAATACAAGAAATTTGTCATCAATCGATATTAAAGCAAAAGTGACAGACCGATAAAAAATCGCTGGTCATAGTCTTGTGATTGTTACAGGGTGTAGCTAACTGATATCTATATAATAATACCATTATCCGAGCAATTCTTGTATATATACTATTCAAAACAAAAAAATCCTAAAATTAAGTATTTTTTTGTGAAATGCATTAAAATTAGTAAAATAAATTCAAAATACATTGCTTTATTAAATTTAACAAAAAAATACTGACCAAAATGATATGGAAAATATGTGATTGTGTTTTGAGTAGTATATAATTTAATTATATATTTATATAATCTGGATCTCGGAAACGGCTCCAAAGATTTTCAACGAAAAAGACAGGAAGAAGAAGAAGGAGACTGTGTAGTCGGCTCCCATCACCGGCCTGCATGATGTATAGTTCATCCAACGGATCTAGGCATTCGTGAAGTTAGCCACAGGTGCGAGTTTGCGCATGTACCTACAGTTCCTTCCCCCCTCCTCATACCTCCAATTGCTCCCGAATACTGCGCAGCTTTTGCGGCTCACTTCACGAATGCCTAGATTCGTTGAGCGAACTATAGCTAACTTCACGAATGCCTAGATTCGTTGAGCGAACTATGGCTAACTTCACGAATGCCTAGATTCGTTGAGCGAACTATGGCTAACTTCACGAATGCCTAGATTCGTTGAGCGAACTTTACTTATTTACTTACAGGTCATCCAACGGATCTTGGCATTCGTGAAGTTAGCCACAGGTGCGAGTTTGCGCATGTACAGTTCCTTCCCCCCTCCTCATACCTCCAATTGCTCCCGAAAAACGATACTGCGCAGCTCTTGCGGCTAACTTCACGAATGCCTAGTCGTTGAGCCAAATAGGTTTTATTGGGCGTACGCGTCATCGATCACCACGTCAGGGTACTCCGTGATCACTTGCACCTCGGGTCTCATCGCACGGAACCGCTCCACGGCCGCCGCCGTGACCGAAGTCCCGGTAACGTTCAGACGACGGAGGTAGGGCGCCGCCGTGGCCAGGTGTTGGAGACTGGAATCCGTGACGTGACGGAATCCGGTAACGGACAGCACGCGGAGACTCGCGCGGTCGGGACGCGCGTGGATGTCCGGTCCCGCGCCTCCGATGTGGATGTAATTAACGTTCTCTCCGATGGCGCGTCCGAAGCGGCGCACGGACGCGTCCGTGACCAGGTCGGCGGTCTGCAGGCGGGGCGGGGGCGCGCCGTCCTCCAGCTCGCGCCAGAGGGGCGCGGCGGGCGCGGGGCGGCGGCGCGCGCGCAGCAGTTGCAAGATCCGCGGCCCGAGCATGTCGGCCGCGGCGTTCGCGGCGAAGCGAGCGATGAAGTTCACCAGTCTCGGGTTGTCAGCGGGTTCCGCGTCGGGCGAGTTCCCGGCTGACGAGTTCCCGGCGGACGGGTTTCCAGCGGACGAGTTCCCGGCGGCGGACGAGTCGCCGTCGGCTGGTGCTTTTCTTATGCCGATGGATATGTAAGCGCTGAATACGTCAAATGCGTCACCGGGGGCGGGTAAGTTGCCAGCGGTGGGTGCGTTGCCAGCGGTGGGTGCGTTGCCAGCTGTGGGTGCGATGCCAGCGGTGGGTGCGTTGCCAGCGGTTGATGCGTTACCAGCGGTGGGTGGCTTGGCAGCGGCGGGAACGTTGCCAGCGGTGGGTACGTTGCCAGCGGCGGGTACGTTGCCAGCGGCGGGTACGTTGCCAGCGGCGGGTACGTTGCCAGCAGCTGGTGCATTGCCAGCGGTGGATGGCTTGGCAGCGGATGGTGTGTCGCCAGGAGCGGTTGCTTTGCCAGCGGCCGGTGCGTCGCCACCGGCGGGTGCGTTGTCATCGGCAATTAAGTGAGCAGCGGCAGAGGAATTGCCAAGATAAATAGGGTTGTTAGCAAATGCTATGTACGTGGCAAATGCGTTGTCAGCGACAGGAGCATTGCCAACGTTAGGAGCGTTGCCAGCGGCGGGAGCGTTGCCAGCAGCAGGAGCGTTGCCAGCGGCGGGAGCGTTGCCAGAAGCCGGTGCGTTGCCAACAGCGGGAGCGTTGCCAGCAGCAGCTGCGTTGCCAACAGCGGGAGCGTTGCCAGCGGCGGGAGCGTTGCCAGAAGCCGGTGCGTTGCCAGCAGCAGGAGCGTTGCCAGCAGCAGCTGCGTTGCCAGCGGCAGGAGCGTCGCCAGCAGCCAGTGCGTCGGCCGGGTTAAAAACGTTATAAGCGGCCAGTAAGTTTTCAGCGACGAACTCGTTAGCGACAGGTGGACTGTTAGCGTTGATCCGCGCAGCGACGCACGCGGACACATTGCGGACCATGTTCGACACGAAGTTGGCTGCGACCGGGTCCGAGTCCGTCACCTTGGTGGCAAGTTTCGAGGCCATCTTCACTATGATGTTTCTGAACTGCGGCGTGTTCACGATGTGACCGGGCGAGAGCGCGTCGGCCGACACTACGAAGGCTGTGGGGCCACGATGGGTGCTCGCGCTAGGGGCCCCCCTGGCGCTACCGTCCCCACCAGCACTAGGGGCCCCCCTGGCGCTACCGTCCCCACTAGCGCCACTGACGCCACCAGCACTAGGGGCCCCCCTGGCGCTACCGTCTCCACTACCGCCACTGACACTACCGGCATTACCACTAGCCTTATTTTTAATCGTACTTTCGACTCTTTGGTGGGCCGGATGAACTAATTCTGGGCACGATCGCTTCGTTGGGGGACCTTCGTCGTCAGACTCGTCCGAGTCGTTTGGGTCTCGCTTCTTTGTCTGACCTTGGGACGGGGAGCCACTGAATCTTTTCGAACCGGACGGGCCAGCTGACCCTGATGGACCAGCGGACCCTGACGGACCACCGGACCCTGATGGACCAGCGGACCTTAAAGGTCCAGCTGACCCTGATGGACCAGCTGACCCCGATGGACCAGCGGACCCTGAAGGACCACCGTACCATGAGGAACCGGCGGACCCCGATGGACCCGCGGACCCTGACGGACCAGCGGAGTTCGATGGGCCAGCGGTCCCTGATAGATCACAAAATCCTGGGCGAGCGGCCGATGACGAGTCAGCGGACATTGATAGACTACGATACCCTGACGGACCAGCGGACCCTGACGGACCAGTGCGTCGCGCCGGGCGAGGGGATCCTGCTGGACGAGGGAACCATGATGGGCTAGCGGATGGGCCAGCGGATGGGCCAGCGGATGGGTCAGCGGATGGGCCAGCGCGCCCTGATGGACCAGCCGAGTTCTTCGAGCCGTCGACTGCAGCAGATTTCTTGTGGGTGGTGTCTTTCTTAGCATTTTTGACGGGTGACATATCTGAAAATGTGCAGTATAATTATAACATCGTAAAAGTTTCAAGTTTCAATGCTCTTCAACATGCAAAGAGACTAAAGTGGAAATGGGCGGGCCACATAGCCCGTAACACGGACGAAAGGTGGACAAAGATAGTCTCGGAATGGGTAGGTCCTGATGGGAAAAGATCAAGGGGACGCCCCAAAGAACGTTGGGCAGACGAAATAGTAAGAGCAGCAGGAGGAAACTGGATGGAAAAGGCAAAAGAAAGAGACGAATGGAGGCAGATGGAGGAGGCCTATACCCGAGATGGGGCCTGACAACTAAATTTAAGTGTGTTTAATATTTAAATAGTGTATTTCTTTTTTATGTTGTCATGGAAATAAAAGGCTTAATAATAATAATAAAATAAAAGTTTCAAGTCACATCAACAGTAAATTGTGGGTATGTACCAAATATCATGTTCGGACGCGCCTCTGACTCTTTATATCCTCAAAGATCTAAGTAACTAGAGATCTGAGGAGATGTCTACGGAGCCCGGGGATTACAGTAAGTAAAGTTTTATAATATTTAGCACAGTTATCGCCTGAAACACAGGATTACCTAGTTCAGGCTACATTATTTTACTTAGCTATGTTTAGTCGTTGAGTGCACCTTGTACCCTTTGTCCTAATGTGCATTTTGATCTCAGTGGCGCAGCGGGCGAGAGTCCGCCTGCGACGCAAGAGGTTGCGATTTCGATTCCCGCCTCGGAACAAATTTGTGTACGATCTGCAGAAATTTGTTCCGCTGGTCTGGGTGTTTTCTATGTATAAAAAAAATCTGTCTACGTATATAACGTATTTAATATATCAGTTATCTAGTACCCATAACACAAGCTTTGAGTAGCTTACTTTGGGGCTAGATGATGCTGTGTGGATTGTCCCGCATTAATCATTTATTTAAGTGTACCTGGCTCCGAGTGCCGGCGTCGCTTCACGGCCCTCGGCGCCGGCGCCGGGGGCGGGGCCGGGGGCGGGGCCTCCCCCCACTCCCCCTGCCGCAGGTGCACCAGGCGCGCGGGGACCTGCCCGGGGGGTAGCACCAGCTCTCGGTAGACCACTCGCACCGGCCTGGAATAATTTAATTATAATACTATAAAAAAACCCTGATCACATTATTGATCGAGCGAGCGAAGCGAGCGAAGATCTCAGTGGCAGCTATGCAATTTGGCGTTGGATGTTTGCGTGTATGTTTGTTAGAGCATAACTTAAGAACCGTACTTCCAATCTGCATGAAACTTGGAGGGTTTAGAGATCCTGCTAATCAAATTTACTAGGAAGCATATGAGCTTAATCGGTGTAGTATTACTATTTATTTCTATTTATAAATAAAAACTTATTATAATAAAACCTTTTTACTGTTATCTCGAACTAAAAAGCAAACGAAAAAACGTCATATTTGAAGGAATGAGCAGAAAAAGTATAATATTTACATCGATGGAAAAAATGGAAGATAAACATATAAAAAATCGGACGCTGGTCTGATCTCAAGGTCTGAGTGAAGAAACCATCCTACGAGGAATCGCTGAAAAATGTCTTCCGAGGATTTCTTTATCTCAACAACTCAAGTCCTGGAAAATATTTTAAAACCTTGACCAGTCCAGTGCTAACCCCGTTAAATTTCAGATACCTACTGTAATACTATAGTATACAGGGTGTCCCAAAAAGTAGTGTCAAGCGAAAGTCCAGAGATAGAACACCCCTTGGGGTACCCGAATCACCCCCATGTATGTTCCGCGATTTTCTATAGTTTTCGAGTTATTAATTTTTTTCCCAATTTTTGAAAAAATTACGACTTGAACAACTTAAAACATTCTTACAAAAAAAGTAGAAAACTTTCTTGATATTTTTTTTTTGCTACTGAATTTTAATGAGTTGTTCTTTTATGCATCAAATAATCAGCTACGTGACTTTGATGAAAACTATGAAAATGTTGGTGTAAAGTCAAATAATTACATTCGGTGAATTACGACTTCAATTTTCAACTTTAAATTAAAAATCTTAACGAGTGATTTCATGGTTCCTAAATAAATCTAAAGAATTTTCCAGACTCTCAGCTTTCATAATCATTAAAAAAAAGTAGTACTTAATTGGCTACTTTGGCTAAAATCGGCCTTCAAAGACAGTGAGGTGGAAAATTCTTAAAATTAGCTACCTGATTAAAACATAGATTTTGGCCATTTTATCATTCATTAGCTTACTTCGTTTGATAAATAACCAAAAATAACTGCAGGAAATTAAGATTTCATTAATATTTGAAGGTTTTATTTATTTAGTTTAGCGAAATTTGTGAAATAAAACAACTAGTAAAATTTATTATTTTTTTACAAAAAGTCTTCAAAATGTCAACCTTCTTAGTCAATACAAATCCTACATCGTCTTAAAAAGGTTTCCTTTAATCGTATTGTAGAGGATAGGGAACGAAAACAACGTATTTGGTCAACGTCAGAAGGCAGTTGGGGGTGCAGGCGGAGTTGTCTTGTGCTGATTCGAAAAACTAGATTTTATGTACGGAGCCGCGTGGTAATCTGTTCATAGGTTCGCGACGACTGCTCGATTCGAAAGAAAAAATAATGGATAAAGTTCGCGTCCACCCTCAACGACCATCTTATTTATTAAAAAAATCATAAAGACATATAGTTCGCCCGCAGATGGCGTTACGTGTATTATTTGAGCACAAACTAATGTTAGATAAGTACTAGAAAGTAGATAGGTAGTAAGTACCTACCTAGGCATGTAAAAATTACAATAAAAAAGAAAAACTTAACTACTATTTGCGTGTGTCGCCTACAATCCACCCTCTTAGTGCTGAAACTGAGCTGGTAGGCTAATTAACATTCAAACAAAGGTCAGTCCAGCACTAACAGTCCGACGGTTCAAGTAGTGCGACACGCGTTACCGGACGGCGCACCAAACCAGTGCGGGTGCGCACATCCACCACCCTCACTCGGCCGTCGTCCCCGGCGTGGGTCGCACTCACCACTCCGTGCCTCCAACATCCACGGTCCACATTAGGTTCTACTATTAAAACATAATCTCCATCTCGCAACGCTCTCCGATCCCTAAACCATTTCTGCCTAGGTATCAAAGTAGGAAGATATTCTTTTAACCACCTAGCCCAGAACATGTCAGTCAGTCTTTGTGCTACGCGCCATTGTTTGCGTAGACATAGGTCATTGTTGTCGTACCTACCGAATACGGGACCGTTCGATGACGTACCTAACAAAAAATGATTAGGAGTTAAGGCTTCAGGGTAGTTGGGGTCGCAAGAAACGTGTGTGATAGGGCGACTATTAACTAAGGCTTCCACTTCAGCGAACAAAGTGAAAAGAGTTTCAGGGTGTGGAGCGCGTTCTTTCAGAACGGCTTTCAAGGCCGTTTTTACCGTGCGAATCATGCGCTCCCAGGCTCCACCTTTCTCAGGGGCCCCGGGGGGTATGAACCTCCACTCGATACCTCTTACGGTACCGTCTTCACGGAGTTTACTCTCATTGAGTTCCAACAGACTCCGTTTCAGCTCGTTGTCTGCTCCGCGCAGGTTCGTCCCGTTATCCGAGTAGATAACGCTGGGTGTCCCACGGCGAGCGATCATGCGTCTGAGCGCCATGATCGTAGAATCGGTACTCAGACTCTCACTTATTTCCAAATGAATGGCACGTACAGTTAAGCACGTAAACATTACGCCGTATCTCTTACATCGTTTCCGGCCGATGGTGACCTCCATCGGTCCGAAAAAGTCCACCCCCGTATAGGTGAAAGGTCGACGATTGTGGTGCAGGCGCGCCGCGGGCAGGTCCGCCATGCGCTGCGGCTGCGGGGCGGCGCGGCGGTGCCGGCAGAACGGGCACCGCGCGGCGACAGCACGTACGGTTGGCCGCATCCTCAAAATCCAGTAGCGTTGCCGTAACTCATTCACGACCAGCTCGTGTGCACCATGCAGAGCCTTTCTATGATGATACTCAACTATTAAACGAGTAATTTGGTGACGACCATCCAGTATAGCAGGTCTTATAGACGAGCGGGTGACACCATCGACCTTGTCGATTCGACCAGCTACACGTAGCACATTAGTGTCGTCTAAGTAGGGCGTCAACGTTATCAAACGACTATTTGACAACAAAGGCTTGTTTTGCATGATAAGATCAATGTCCTGCTCGAAAGAGTCCTGTTGAGATTTCCTTATCAAGAGAAGCTCGGCTTCGTTCATGAGTTCGACATTCATGCAAGCTTCTTTTCGTCGACATCGTCGGGTAAAAATCAAAACTTGAGCAGTGACTCGTAGCAATCGTAACCACGATGAGTACTTGTCTTCGTTAGGTAAGGAGTACTCGGCTTTAGTCGTTACAATATTTATTCTCCTTTCCTCACAGGCAATGTCAGGTAACGGCTTTTTCGTGGATTTACAATCCTTAGGCCATGTCTCTTCAGGTTGCCGTAAGTATTGGGGTCCACGAAACCATATACTTTCATATGTTAGCGGTGGCGATTCGTCTTTAGTAGCTAGGTCAGCCACATTTAATTTAGTAGGTACGTATCGCCATTCTGATACATTCGTCAGCTCATCGATTTCACCGAGGCGGTGAGCTACGTACGGCTTGTAGCTTCTAGGGTCGCTACGAATCCATTGAAGTACAGTCTGTGAATCAGTCCAGAAGTAGCGCTTATCAGCTTTCATGTCTTTGTGTTCTCGCTGGAGCGAGTCCGCAAGACGTGACACTGTGAGCGCGCCTTGCAGTTCCAGGCGGGGAACTGACACGGGGCGGAGTGGAGTCACTCTGCTCTTACTAGCTGCAAAACAAACTAAAACGTTCCCGTCGGCCCGAGTGAAGCGCCAGTAAATAACTGCGGCGTACGCTTTAATAGAAGCGTCACAATATATGTGCAGCTGTTTATTTACTATAGACTCGGCACTACTACCTATACCTAGCACTGTATAATAGCACTGTGTCCAACTATCAGCGTTGTGGTACCACCTAGGTATGCGTAGGGATTCTAAAAGTTTTAATTCATCGAGCCACATCATCCACTTGGCATGATCGCTAGCGTGGATGCGGCATTTCCAATCAACCTTAGATCTGTGTACATCTTGAAAAATAATTTTACTTTTAATAACAAATGGCGATAAAAAACCGTGTATATCGTAAACAGACATAATAATGCTAAGCATTTTTGCTTTCGTAGGTGGTGTAGAACCATCTAATATATCAGTAGGTATTTTACTCAGCGTTATCTGAAACCCAAATGAGTCATCCGCTGGATGCCATATCAAACCTAAAGTGCGCTCACTTGTATTCATGGCTCCATGTTTGAACTGCACAGCTGTGTGCGCGAGTGCGTCTGTCATCTGTGGGAATCGAGTTCAAAACCTGTTTGCTATTACTCGACCAGCCCCTTATCTCGAAACCTCCTTTTGCGTGAATACGTGTTATGTCATTGACTAATTTTATGGCCGTATTTTCGTCACACGTGGAGTAGCAGCAGTCATCCATGTAATGGTTATTAATAATGACATCTACAGCTTCAGGGTTCAAATCTTCGTATTTGAGGGCATTTTTATTTTTTACATACTGAGCAACGAAAGGCGAGCATGTTGCACCGAAAATTAAGCTTTGCATTACATAAACTTTAATCGGGCTATCGGAAGATTCTTGCCACAAGAACCTAAGTACATGCTGATCATCATGGCGAATTTTAATTCTCAGAAACATATCACGAATATCTCCGATTATCACTATTCTATTCTCGCGAAATCGAAGCATGATTCCGTACAGTGAATTGTATAAGTCCGGTCCAGTCAGTAAATAATCATTTAAGCAGACACCATCAACTTTAGCGGCGGCGTCAAAAACTAACCGTAACTTATCAGGTTTATTAGGATTTTGAACCCCAAAATGTGGTAAATACCAAACATGATCAGCCGAGATCTCGTTATCAGTTAGTTCTCGAGCGTAACCATTGTCTAACAACTTCCCTACTTCTTGCTTATACCTATCGGCGTAGTCAGCATTCCTATTGAATTTACGTAACAGAAGCTGCTGACGAGAGTAAGCATTCTTGTACGATTCAGGCATTTTAAAGTTATCTTTTCTAAACGGTAAACCTACTTCCCATTGGTTACCTATCTGACGTGTTGTTTTGTCTAAAATGTCAACAGCTCGAATATGATCTGTATTCTCACGGGATACAGGTGAAATTCCTATCAAATCAAAGTTAAATTAGTTTTTAATTAGGTTATTAAGTTCGCTAATTTCCTGCACATCAGTATCGCGAGAGTGAGCGAGATGGAAGACATTATGATCACTTACCCGGGTGTTCGAGGAGTGAGTGCGCCCACGATGGAATCCGTGGATGGTCCACCCCAACCGACAGCGTGAGGCGTACAGAGAGTCCCTGTCTCCGTGTACAACCTCGAGCGGAGCTATTAGGAAATAATTATCCTCACCAATTAGTAACCGCGGTTTTACACTGGAATCTGTACAAATCAGATTTTTTATATGCGCCAAATGCGCACTATTAACGCTATTCAAAACAGACAAGTTTTGTGAACACAATTTTAACTGAGAACATTTTCGTAACCTACAACTATAACTAACTGTGTCCTGTCCCGTTATTTGTAACTTAACACTAGGCACTTCCGATTGGTATACTGATAAACCGAACGCATCAGTAAACTTTATAGGACGCGCACTGACACACTCTAGACCTAAGCTGTCGGCCAGCTCGGCGTCGATCACTGACACTTCAGCACCATCGTCCAGGAGTGCGTAGGTATTCACTACACCCTTAGGGCCGCGTAATTGAACCGCGATCACTTTCAGCAGCGCGAACTCATCCGAGGTAGTACTCCTGACGTCATCGTCTCGAGCGAAATGCATCATAGACGCATCGGGTGCTGGTACAGGTGCAGGTTCCGGGGTCACGGTCGCCTTATCAGCTGACTGTGACGTCATATCGGGTCTCGTCCAATGTAGCAGGCGGTGATGCGCCCTGCCGCATTTATCGACGTCACACATAGGCGCGGGGCACTCATCTTTATCGTGTCGTTTTAGTAGACAGCAATAACATAGTCCGCGCGTTTTAACAAATCTCCATCTATCTCTGCGCATCGCACGTTTGAATATGCGACACTCCGGTAAGGTATGACTGTCCTTCTGACAGAATCTGCATTTTGTATTATCAGTTGCGTCGGCAGAAGAAGTGCAGACAGTACGATGACGATATTTGTCTTCAGTGCGCTTTGTGGGAGCGTCCGTCGGCTTCTTGTCGCGCGGCTGAGTACATCCGACGACTGATAACATTTCAGCCTCCACCTTCAAAAATGTAGCCAGCAGTTCCAGTCTCGATCTACCTTCGCGCAGGCGGTTGTAGGCAAATTCTGTCCATCTACCAATCAGGGTGCTCGGCAATTTGGATACAATAGCTGCAGCGAGCTCTGGACTGCGTAGATAGTCGTGCTGGTCTAGTGCGCGTATTGTTGCCACGCAATTGTTTACTTTTACGGACAAATTAATTAAATCTTGTTGATAATTAGTAGGTAACGATGGTAGACTCTTCAATTGCATCGTTATGTTGCTAATAATAATATCAGCTCGACCAAACCTGAGTTCTAGTGCTTCCATGACTGCTGACGGTGGAGTGTTGCCGATCAGCAAGTCAGTCACTGCTTCCTTGGCCTCACCTCGTAGAGATTTACGGAGTCTCCACAGGTTCTCACTGTCACTGAATTTACACACACGTGACGAATCATCATAAGCGTTTTTAAAATGTAGCCACTCAATACTGTCACCACTAAAAGTAGGTAGTTCTCGTGGCGTGGCAAGGCGACTTAGTAGCTTATCTTCATGCTTAGATGATAAAGACTGGGTCATAAGATCCTTCAACGTATTGGCTAGTTGTTGGATACTGTTGTCGTGCTGGACGGGTGATGCACAGTTCGTGTCCAGCCACTTCTCCACGTTCTCGTGCACTCGCCTCTGGGTATGGTGGGACGAACAATAGGAGCCAGCAGGATCGTCATTTGGAGCAGCATTAGTGCCGACGTCGTGAGCTTTCTCACTCTCATGGTCGACCTTGGCAAGGTCAGCTTGTAACTTCTTGTCAATTAGCTCCATCTGAATTTTGGCTTTTGCTTCCGCCGCTTCCAGTTCAAGTTGTTTACGACGTGCAACTGAAGACGTAGTGGATTTCTTCGTACGGATCGTGGTTTTCGAGGCACACGTTGAATGCTGCGCAGTGCCATGCGGCGCCATCTTGCCCGGCACTGGCGTCGATACGTATCCTTCTCGCGACGATGTAGCACAATCAGTGTCGCGAGGAAGAATTAATTTCTTGAACTCCTTCTTCATAGGTGCACCTTCCAATTTGCAGCTATCCAATAGTTCCCGACGTTGACGGCGTGTTTGAACTCCGGAGGGCGTTGTCGTGTCCGACATGGCGGCGCGCGGTTCGCTCATTTAGATCGGCTCGTAAGGACCATATTGTAGAGGATAGGGAACGAAAACAACGTATTTGGTCAACGTCAGAAGGCAGTTGGGGGTGCAGGCGGAGTTGTCTTGTGCTGATTCGAAAAACTAGATTTTATGTACGGAGCCGCGTGGTAATCTGTTCATAGGTTCGCGACGACTGCTCGATTCGAAAGAAAAAATAATGGATAAAGTTCGCGTCCACCCTCAACGACCATCTTATTTATTAAAAAAATCATAAAGACATATAGTTCGCCCGCAGATGGCGTTACGTGTATTATTTGAGCACAAACTAATGTTAGATAAGTACTAGAAAGTAGATAGGTAGTAAGTACCTACCTAGGCATGTAAAAATTACAATAAAAAAGAAAAACTTAACTACTATTTGCGTGTGTCGCCTACACGTATGAAAGCTATTTTAAGCGCCTTAATTTTTTTTTCGGCCCGCTTAATTTTGTTCCTAATTCGGCCATATTGCTGATTTTTTCGGCATAAACTAATTCTTTGTAGTCATTTTTGGTTAGTTAACAAACAAATTAAGCTTAGGAATGATAAAATGGCCAAAATTTATTTTTTAATCAGGTACCTAATTTTAAGAATTTTCCACCTCACCGTCTTTGAAAGCCGATTTTAGCCAAAGTAGCCTATTAAGTACTACTTTTTTTTAATGATTATGAAAGCTGAGAATCTGGAGAATTCTTCGGATTTATTTAAGAACCATGAAATCACTTGTTAAGATTTTTAATTTAAAGTTGAATATTTAAGTCGTAATTCACCGAATGTAATTATTTGACTTTACACCAACATTTTCATAGTTTTCATCAAAGTCACGTAGCTGATTATTTGATGCATAAAAGAACAACTCATTAAAATTCAGTAGCAAAAAAAAATCTCAAGAAAGTTTTCTACTCTTTTTGTAAGAATGTTTTAAGTTGTTCAAGTCGTAATTTTTTCAAAAATTGGGAATAAAATTAATAACTCGAAAACTATAGAAAATCGCAGAACATACATGGGGGTGATTCGGGTACCCCAAGGGGTGTTCTATCTCTGGACTTTCGCTTGACACTACTTTTTGGGACACCCTGTATACTATAGTAGTATATATACTTTATAAAGCATAACTAATCCTGGAACCAATATCTTGAACAAAGCCTGGTGAGGCCCTGAGGACGAAGCTTGGAAAGCTTGAGGAACGAACCACAGTAAATTGGGTTAGTTTCTACCAGCGCGACCAACAGAGTCATACAGAATCTTAAGGGACTCTCGCGAGTGAAATTTCCTACCCCGAGGTTCTTCACTCCGCTCATATTCTGTGGTCCAGTGGCGTGAGACCTTGAAGCAACAGCTATCCTAGATGCTCCTGCTAGACACTCCTGGACTCTGAATAACAGCTATACTACAACAGCTATCCTAGATGCTCCTGCTAGACACTCCTGGACTCTGAATAACAGCTATACTACAACAGCTATCCTAGATGCTCCTGCTAGACACTCCTGGACTCTGAATAACAGCTATACTACAACAGCTATCCTAGATGCTCCTGCTAGACACTCCTGGACTCTGAATAACATTTAAAACAGAAGACAACCTAAATATTGTCCTCAATCGTTGATTTGTATTTTATATCTAAACTCTTTAATTTCTATTAGCCTCAGTTTCATTTTTATTAATTCACTGTAAATAGTATAGGTAGGGACTAATTTTTAATATACATACATTGTTTGTTATTGATGTTTATGTTATTTGATATTGCTTAGCACCCTAATTATGGTAAATAGGTGGGAAGGACTCACTGTGATTTTGTTCTTGATGATAATGCCGGCCGGCTTCTTGAACACCCAAACCGATATTTTGAAATATGATGTGCTTTGTAAGCAGTCCAGTAGCTGAGTGAGTAGTTGGGATTTTTCCTCGATGAGTGATTGAACGATGAATGAGCCACAGATAATGTTGAATTGAGCTCACCAATGGACACAGATTATGAAAGGAACTCAGGAAGGAATGATGGATTGATTAAGGTGCTAACATTATTCCCCCCCCGCTGGCGATTTAATGAGCCAGACAAATGATATTATGATAAAGACCCCTTCCAAATCACTTTGTTCATTACAACCACTAGCCCTATAGGTTAAATTAACAAAGGTAAAGGAGTTCTTGATATTGATAATTATTAAAATCTGAATATTATATTATTTACTTATTATTGAAATTAGATATGACATGGTATGATTAGCGCTATAATTACAACAAACTAAACTAATAAATGACTATTAGTCCGATCCATCGGGGATGGGACATAGTTTTACTAAAGGGCGATGGAGAACGCCATGAGCGGTTCTCACCATCGCTGAACGGCATACGCCATCACGACCTGGATGCAATGCAATGATTTTACCGTAGTGCCAGCGCAATGGATGAGTCGTCTCATCCTTGATGACGACTATTTGATCAATCATAACAGGCCGCGAAGATTTAGTCCATTTAAGACGTTGAGATAGAGTGGTTAGATATTCAGTATGCCAACGTGACCAAAAATCCTGATGCATTCGTTGCAACATTTGCCAACGCGTGAGTTTGTTAATGTTCATGTTAGTGTAATCAGGAGTGGGTACCGTCGTGAGAGGGGCCATGGTTAAAAAATGACCTGGTGTGAGTACTGATAAATCGTTA
Source organism: Cosmorhoe ocellata (assembly GCA_963675405.1). Lineage (NCBI taxonomy): Eukaryota > Metazoa > Arthropoda > Insecta > Lepidoptera > Geometridae > Cosmorhoe > Cosmorhoe ocellata. Next base: position 5,119,449 of record OY776273.1, read on the forward strand.
GGATCTGTACTCAAAGGACATAACGGCCTTGAGTTCAGAATGGATTCAACTTGGGCTAATAAAGTGTTAAGTTCTTCATATGTTAAAGTTTGTGCCCCTATAACGCGGTATAGATGTGTTTTTACTGATTTTACACCTGCTTCCCACAGTCCTCCGAAATGTGGAGCCCCTGCTGGGTTGAATTTGAATTCTATGTGTTCAACTTCACAAGCTGAACGCATAAGCTCTGATAACTGGGTATGTGCACCCTTAAAATTAGTGCCACAATCACTATGAATGGTATTGCACCTACCACGCCGGGCAATGAATCTACGTAAAGCTGCTAAAAATGAATCTGATGAAAGACTGGACGCGAGTTCTAAATGTAGAGCTTTCGTGGCAAAGCATACAAACAAGCATAGATATGCTTTCATGGAACGGGAACCGCGGTAACGTTGAAATGAGACGTTGAATGGACCAGCATAGTCGCATCCTACTGATTGAAAAGCTTTGATTTGAGTGATACGCGAGCGTGGTAGATCAGCCATTTCTGGCTGTACATGATGAGGTTTTACTCGAAAGCACTTATAACAGTTTGATATTACCTGACGAATGGCACGTCGTGCTGATAAAACCCAAAAATTTTGTAGCAGTAAGTACTGTAATGTTTGCAACCCTGGATGAAAATTATCGTTATGTACGCTTTGAATGATAAGATGAGTGAGGCGATGCTTGCGTGGTAGCAACGCCGGATGCTTTGCTTCAAAGTTCAATTGAGACCTGGATAGCCTACCCCCCACCCGAAGTGTAGCATTTGAATCTAAAAAGGGGCTAAGTGATTTCAATGATTTAGGTAACGGTTTGCTTAAGCGTATACGAGAAATTTCATCGCTGAATTGTGAGTGCTGTACATGTTTGACAAGTAACATGAGTGAACCATGAAGTTCCAAACTTGTCAGATGACCCGAACGTATGTTTTTTCGAGTAGCATCAATGAAGCGCTTGCAGTATGCTAAAATGCGTTGAATTTTGTTTAAAGATGAATATTTGTTGATGAGTTTATCTAAAATGTGCTCCTCAGGAGGAGTGGAGTTGATAAGAACACATTTACGTTCTTCGCCTGATGCTTCTGGGATGAGTTGTTCTGCTATCGGAACGCTTGGCCAGCGACTTTGATCCTGGACCAACCATTCTGGACCTGTCCACCACAGGTCATGGTCAATGAGTTCGTTCGGAGTCAAACCACGGCTTGCACAGTCGGCAGGGTTCTGTTTTCCGGGAACGTGTCCCCAAATCGCTTCAGGGAGTTTTCTCTGAATGCTTGATATCCGATTTCCGACGAATGCTTTATATCCATTTGAGTTTGATTTAATCCATGCTAACGTGATAGTAGAATCAGACCATGCATAAACGCCCTGGATTTGAATGCTAGTTGAGTACAAACGGAGGATATGCTGCATTAACTCCGTCAACAAAACCGCACCACAGAGTTCAAGCCTGGGCAGCGTCCTGCGTTTAGTGGGTGCGACGCGAGAGCGTGCACTTATAAGTGCAGCATGATGATTGTTATGATGATCTGTCGACCGAAGGTACACAACACCTGCATAGCCTGCTTCGCTGGCATCCGAAAACCCGTGAATTTGATATGATATAGCGTCGCTTCGAGTAATACGCCTGGGTATTTGAAGCTTTGATAAGTTGGGCAGTTGTTGTGTATGTTTGGTCCATTGTTGTTTGACTTCGTCAGGAACAGGTTGGTCCCATGATGTACCCAGCAGCCATAAACGTTGGATGAGTTGCTTTGCTTGAAATGTAAGTGGTGTTAACAGGCCTATGGGGTCATAGATCCGCGCTAGTTCTGAGAGCATAGAGCGCTTGGTACATTCTCTGTCGATTTGATTTACTTGATATGTAAAGATATCCTCTTCAGAATTCCAGGCCAGTCCTAGAACCTTCATGAAAAGGCTTTCGCTATCGAAAGTGATTTCCGGAATAGCTCGATGATTCTCCGGAATATGTTGCAGCACTTCTGTATTGTTACTTGCCCACTTTCTCAGCTCAAAACCTCCCTCTGACATAAGATTGATAAGTTGTTGTTGATGTTCTACTGCTCTCTCTGCAGTGTCGCAACCGGTCACGAGATCATCCACGTACCGATCCTGGAGTAGGAGATTGACAGCAGCAGGATATGCTTCTTGGTGATCTTGAGCTAATTGATGCATAGTCCTTATAGCAAGGAATGGTGCCGATGAGACACCAAATGTAACTCTGGTGAGGCGAAATTCTCGCACTTGCTCTTCTGGTGAACACCTAAAAAGTATTCTTTGATAATCTTGATGTTTTTTGATGACGGCCACTTGAAGGTACATCTGGCGAACGTCTGCAGTGAAGACGATGGCATGCAGTCTGAACCGCAGTAGAATGTCACAGATGTCCGCTTGCAGCTTTTCACCAGTCAGGAGGGAGTCATTCAAGGACTTTCCTTGTTTATCCTTGCACGACGCGTCGTAAACAACCCGGATCTTACCAGGTTTTACAACCGCATGATGAGGTATGTAGTACGCAGAAGGGGATTGATGGTCCGGTATGGGGATTTCCTCCATATGACCGTTTGATAAATACTCCATGATATGTTGTTTATAATTTTTATAAAATGGCGGATCTTGAAGAAGTCGCCGTTCTAAATGCTTGAATCGACGAAGAGCAATGGCATATGAGCCTTCAAATGTTGGTTCTTCATCACGAAATGGTAGATTGACTATGTAGCGACCATTTTCGTCCCTTTGATGTGTTGCTTGATATATCTCCTCACACCTAACTTCATCTATAGATTGATTTTCTTTATGTTCCTGAGATGGTATACTATCTATTTCCCAAAACTTCTGCACTGCAAGATCTAAACTTGCATCTTCAGATAAATGATTGATGGACACAGCAAGTGATGATGATGATGTTGTACCTGTCGACTCTGTCCGTCCCATTAGTATGTATCCAAATATAGTATTGATTGCTGTTGCTGCTCGGTTTCCACCCTCAATCTTATCACCTGGTAAGAGGAGGTGTGGGAATAATTCACCGCCAATAAGAATATCGACAGGTCTTGATTTGTGGTAGTCCTGATCAGCCAACTTCAAGTTAGCAATGTGTTGAAAATTTTTAGTATTCACTGGTTGAGTGGGCATGTTACTGCATATTTTATCCAGACATAGTGCTTCTGTTGAAAATGTTGGTTCGGCCTCCCCAACTGGACGGACCTCAATAAACACCTTGCCTGCAGGGGTGGAAGGTATCCCCCCGATACCTAACATAGGTTGAATAGCTTTGTGACATGTTAATCCTAACCGGCGAGCGCAGCTGCTGCTGATAACATGGCTTTGACTGCCAGGGTCCAGAAGTGCACGAACTCTTTGGAAAGTTCCCCAACCAGTTTTAACCTCAACCTCCGCAGTGGCTAGAAGAACAAAAGTTGAGGTTTGTGCTGTTTCTTGACATGTATTTGCTAAAGAAGTCACTGGAGTTACAACATTCTCCTCTGTTTTTGGTTCAGATGACTTATCTGATGATGATGATGATTGATTGGTTAAACTTTGTTTACCACTGTTGTCATTGGACTTGCTTGATGGATAGTGTAACAGGCTATTGTGAAACTTGTTACAAGTTTTACATCTGAATGTTGATTTGCATTGTTGTGTTTGATGATTACTCCTTAAACAGTTAGAGCACAATTTATTTTGTTTCACAATTTCAACCCGTTCTCTAGGTGTCTTTGATATGAACTTCTCACACATATATAGTGCATGATTACCTTTGCATATTACACATGATAAATTGTTAGTTTGACCACCGGGCCCTTGGGCCAACAGCAAAGTAGGTGCAGGACGTGGCTGCTGATTTATTTGTTTTGTTTGATTATTGTTATTTGTTTGATTTCGTGTGGTTGTGGGGGTACCTGATGTGAGAGATGAACGCTCCAGTGCATTGCATCTCTCTTTAAGAAATGATTTTAACTTTTCAAAACCTGGGAACTCACATGTGTTACAGTCAAGCTCAAAAGCTTCACGTGATGCTTTGTCTAATTTGGTTAAAAGGGAGTGAAACATCACAAAATCCCAGTTACTTGTTGGTAACCCTAATGAACCAAGCATAGATATGTTTTCACTATAGGTGTCAAGTAAAAGCCGCAAATTTTGAGCTGAACCTGTATTCATTGGTTTCAGGTTAACTATTTGTTCCCAACAGACAAAGGCTAAATACCTTTTGTTACTATACCTGTCTACTAATGATTGATATGCATTTGAATAATTTGCTTCGGAGACAGGGTATGCTCTGATTACATTGATAGGTTCCCCGGACAAAGAAGTTATCAAATATTGAAACTTCTCAACATTGCTAATATCTGGTCTGCTGTGTACCAATGTATTGAATAAATCAATGAAGCCAGGGAAGTCTTTAAGCTGTCCGTTGAAGTTTGGTAACTTTATTGGAGGGAGTTTGCTATTTTTCTGTTTAGCAACTGAGGCCGAGGACTCACCAGTTGGCTTAGACGGCGGCGCCGGAAATAAAGCGCGTTTCGCTTCAATCACCAAAAAGTACATGTCATCTGCTTCTTCTTGGAGTTTCACTGCCTCACTCACTTGGTTTTCTCCGTCTTTAAGTTTTGTTAGTTCACATAGCAAACATGCATGAGCATCATTGAAAGCTTCCATGATCATTTCTAAGCGGTCACACCATGTTTGAAAACGGTCCAGCAAGCTATTATCCATAGAGCATCTCCTAGCACAATTGACTGCATCAGCAAGGCGTTTATGCGCAAGGTCTCTTTTTGCTTTGAGGTGGGCAATGGTTGATTCAGTCATTTTTATTGCGATAACTACATGCACCTACATACACAAAATTCTGTTTTATCACCCCACACCACACTATCTATTTATTTATGTTTGATTTTATTATTAATGTTTTCTGCACCACACTTAGATATTTTAAATTGTTATTGTTTATGTTTAGATCACAATCAAATATTTTATCTGAAGGAAACTTTTTGTAAAAGCAAATAAAACCAGGAATAGGTAAGTACCATGAAATTCCTATTACCTAGCCTATTACCTACCTATACAAAAAAAAAATAAGCCTTCTTGGTAACTTATTTTTTAATTGAATGATATTCTGATACCAAAATGAATGATATTTTGTTTTGATTATGTTGTACAAACCCAACAATGTAATAAGTAATTACTTATTTTTGTTTATGCATAACAGAAAGGAAACCCCTATAATGTTCTAATTTTTGTATCTAGAAGTTGTATGTTGCTTCTAAATACACACTTATAATGATTGATAGCCTGTGTAATGTTTATGTTCACTACACAGATGGTCAGCGGACTGTATGAAAGAATATATGTTCTGATTTTTGTATCTAGAAGTTGTATGTTGCTTCTAGATACACTATTGATAATGATTGATGGCCTGTGTAATGTTTATGTTCACTACACAGATGGTCAGTGGACTGTATGTAAGAATAAATGTTCTGATGTTGAATAAGTAGGTGAGTAGGCGCCTACCCAACCTAGGCTGTGGAATGATTGTTCTTGCAAATTGTTATTGATCAATGTTTCGGTAAATCGTCTAGTAATGAAGTATTGTACGTGGTAATGATAGAAATCTTGATCTGGTTGGTATGAATTGTTCTCAACAAGTGACTCGGAAAAGTTTGAACACGTGTTGCAACGACGCACATTACAATAACGTAAGACGATTTATAAAGTTTTTATTGGTGATCACCCCAGAAAATTACGCGAATATTACTGATAATTTATGAAACGACTTATCCCTGTAGCTGGCATAAAAATACTACAAAATAAATTCAAAAAACGGTTACGAGCGACACAGAATACTATGATATTACCTAACAAAGTATCGATATATTTACGTAAGTAAGCACTAGGAACTGTTGAATAATGATAAAATACGCAAAATAAGTCGACGCAATTATGAATTTTGTAAGGATAATGTACCAAAAGGGTAATCACACAGTATTTTCTTTCGACAAAATGCAAGTGGCTGTAATGAACAAAGATGTCTGCTTTACACAAGGCAGCTTGATCCGAATTTCGAAATCCGGCTCTTAGGACCAAATGTTTGTTATTGATGTTTATGTTATTTGATATTGCTTAGCACCCTAATTATGGTAAATAGGTGGGAAGGACTCACTGTGATTTTGTTCTTGATGATAATGCCGGCCGGCTTCTTGAACACCCAAACCGATATTTTGAAATATGATGTGCTTTGTAAGCAGTCCAGTAGCTGAGTGAGTAGTTGGGATTTTTCCTCGATGAGTGATTGAACGATGAATGAGCCACAGATAATGTTGAATTGAGCTCACCAATGGACACAGATTATGAAAGGAACTCAGGAAGGAATGATGGATTGATTAAGGTGCTAACATACATAATATATCTTTATACTTAACATTTTCTTTTCTTTGTTAGATAAATAGCAGTAGGGAGATAGTTTTCTTTTCTTAGGTAGGATCCTACTAATATTATAAACGCGAAAGTTTGTAAGAATGTATGGATGGATGGATGGATGGGCTAGATTTGTTTTTGGTTTTCAAGGTACCACGCGGGCGAAGCTGCGGGCGGAAACTACTAATCAAATATTTGTTTGTGATTAGGTTACGTGGCATAGTACCTACATAAAGCTTACTTATCCAAAAACTTTAGGGCATAAATACAAATAAGGATTGTGGACATCGTGCGCGAGATCTCAGTTCGGGGCGAACTACTAGTTATTAGTATATACCTTGGTATATAATACCTTGGTTGCGTTTTGGTTTCCTCACGATGTTTCCTTATGGTATCGTACAGAGGCGGGGTCGTCACGGACCTGTCGTCGGGGTCGGCGGGGTCGCGCGGCGCGCCCACACCAGTAATTATTCAACACCAGTAGCTATCGGACAGTGATGGTCGGTATCGTACAGAGGCGGGGTCGTCACGGACCTGTCGTCGGGGTCGGCGGGGTCGCGCGGCGCGCCCACACCAGTAATTATCAACTCTAGCAGTTATTCAACACCAGTATCTATCGGACAGTGATGGTCGGTATCGTACAGAGGCGGGGTCGTCACGGACCTGTCGTCGGGGTCGGCGGGGTCGCGCGGCGCGCCCACACCAGTAATTATCAACTCTAGCAGTTATTCAACACCAGTATCTATCGGACAGTGATGGTCGGTATCGTACAGAGGCGGGGTCGTCACGGACCTGTCGTCGGGGTCGGCGGGGTCGCGCGGCGCGCCCACACCAGTAATTATTCAACACCAGTATCTATCGGACAGTGATGGTCGGTATCGTACAGAGGCGGGGTCGTCACGGACCTGTCGTCGGGGTCGGCGGGGTCGCGCGGCGCGCCCACACCAGTAATTATTCAACACCAGTAGCTATCGGACAGTGATGGTCGGTATCGTACAGAGGCGGGGTCGTCACGGACCTGTCGTCGGGGTCGGCGGGGTCGCGCGGCGCGCCCACACCAGTAATTATTCAACACCAGTAGCTATCGGACAGTGATGGTCGGTATCGTACAGAGGCGGGGTCGTCACGGACCTGTCGTCGGGGTCGGCGGGGTCGCGCGGCGCGCCCGCCATGTACTGCTGCACCACGTGCTTGTACTCCGCCTCGTCCACCGGCTCCGCGATCATGCGCTCCAGGATCACGCATCTGGGGGATAGGCTCGGATGTTATACTCGTATATGTGCTGTGTGGGGTGTGTGAGGGAGGGTGAGGGAGGGAGGGTGAGGTAGGGAGGGTGTGTGCAACGGAGGGTGTGTGAGAGGGAGGGTGTGGTAGGGAGGGTGTGTGAGGGAGGGTGTGTGCAACGGAGGGTGTGTGAGAGGGAGGGTGAGGTAGGGAGGGTGAGTCCAACGGAAGGTGTGTGAGGGAGGGAGGGTGTGTGCAACGGAGGGTGTGTGAGGGAGGGTGTGTGTGAGAGAAAGGTTATGTGAGGGTGTGCAAGAATAAATAAAATAATAAACAATTATTGGTGGATATTTAACACAACGCCATCTAGCCCCAATCTGAGCGAAGCTTGTATTATGGGAACCAGATAACTGACAGATTATTTATAAACTTTTTGTTACTACGTGGTCTAGTTTTCTTTTTATAAGTATTTATGTCAAGTAGGACCAAGGAGGTGTATATCCTGCAGGATGTATTTACGTAATTCCAATAAGATTTTATGTTTGTAAATTTATAGACCTTGTTTTTGTGTGTAAAACACAGTAAATATATCCAAGATTATATTACTTTTTACAGAAACAAGCTAAGTGATCTAGTTTTATTTTTATAAGTATTTTTATGAAGTGGGATATTGAAACTTTTTGAATTTTTTTGTAACGGTTTTACCTCCGTCCGTTGGCAGATTAAAGGTATTATTATAGATAGATATTTACTCACATGGGATCTTTGCAGTCTGCGGCGCAGTAGCGGTTTTGGTACTCCACTTCTTCTTCTTCCCGCATCCACTCCGTGTCCTCGGCTGGCGACGGCTTGAAGTAATCTGGCTCCTGGAACACACAATGTTGCATAATGTAAGAAGTCGGTAAAGTACACTTAGTAACACGATAGATAAAACAAATATTTTTCATAAACTTACATTTTCCTCCCATTCTTCAAGCTCGTTGTCAGACGGCTTCGGACCCTGAAACCGTTAATGAAGAACTAATGACACTATAAGTAGAACGGTGAAGGAAAACACCGCGACGAAACCCGCGGCTTAGTCGGCTCCACACCGTATTGAGCATATCTTTGTAAATACAGAGCTACTTTTATAACTACTATATTTTTATAAAAAAAGATATATTTTTATTAATTTTTTATTTAATACTAGTAGTCCGCCCCGGCTTCGCACGGGTATTTATATCTATCTATATCTATATAAGAGCTTAACCTGACTGACTGACTGACTGACTGACTGACTGACTGACTGATTTATCATCGCCCAGCCGAAACCGCTGAAGCTAGAAAGCTGAAATTTGAAAGGTGGGTTCCTTTTATAACAAAACCATCCACTAAGGCGGGATTTTTGGAAATTCCACCTCTAAAGGGGTGAAAAAGGGTGAAAACGTTAGTATGAAACTTTTTAACGCGTGGAGCGATTTTCATGAAACTTTGTTTGTGCACTGTAAATACAAAATTAATGGACACGTGTTTCAGGATTTTTCAATATAACCATCAAAAAGGGGTCAAATGTGGGGTCAACTTTTGTATGGGAACTTTTTAACGGGTGGTGCGATTGGCCTGAAACTTTGTTTGTGTACTGTAAATGCAAAATGAATGGACACGCGTTTCAGGATTTTTCAAAATGACCTTCAAAAAGGGGTCAAATGTGGGGTCAATGTTTGTATGTGAACTTTGTAACGGGTGGTGCGAATGGTCTGAAACTTTGTTTGTGTACTGTAAATACAAAATGAACGGACACGTGTTTCAGGATATTTCGATAAAACCTTGAAAAAGGGGTCAAATGGGGGATCAATGTTTGTATGGGAACTTTTCAACGGGTGGTGCGATTGGTCTGAAACTTAATTTTGTGTATTAGGATTTTTCAATATAACTTTAAAAAAGGGGGTGAAATGGGGGGGTCCATGTTTATATGAAATTTTTTTAACGGGTGGTGCGATTGGCCTTAAACTTTGTTTCCTGTTTCAGAATTTTTCAATTTAACTCTAAAAAAGGGGTCAGTGTTTGTATGGGATTTTTTTAACTGGTGGTGCGATTGGTCTTAATGTTGGTTTGGATAAATGCAAAATAAATGGAAACGTATTCCTGGATATTTCAAAATAGCCCTCTAAAAAGGGTAAAATGGGGTGTCAAAGTTATTATGGGATTTTTTTATTAGTGTGATTTGTTTGAAACTCATTTTAGTTAGATACCTACTTTAAGTGAACGAAGTCGCGGGCGGGACAGCTAGTATTCCTATAAATGGTCACGACTGTAATTCCCAGGCTCGGTAGATATCTCCCAGATTTCTAGTTACTTTGATCTTTGAGGTTATCGAGGATATAAAGAGGGTAGTCAGAGGCACGTCCAAACATGATATATGACACATGCCCACATTTTGCACAATAGTTAGTACTCGTACATGACAGGATGCAAGCCCATCGCCGCTTATAAGAATACTAACCTATGACACACACCTTCGAACTTTTGGTTCTAGGGTATGCCGGTTTCTTCACGCTGTTTTCCTTCACCGTTTAAGAACACAGGCATTGCGCACATAAACTGTTCGAATAGAAAAACACATTGGTGCATGACCAGGTTTGAACCCATGACCTTCAGATCGTGAGGCAGGGGTGCTACCACTACACCACCAGTGCTCTCAAATTTAACAAAAATTTCAAAATTCAATATTATAATACACACACGTCTAACCAATACCCTGCATCAGGTTACTAAAAAAAGAAAATTGTATAGAAAGTTTTAGTATTATTATTTTAATGAACTTTTTTTTAGTATAATGTTTTTTTTTTGGTTATATTTTTTATTTATTTTTTCACATTGACTCCATCCTGTACACATCCTGTACAGTGTTCACCCAGTGACGCCTACAGTGCATAAGCTAGCGCGGCTCTCACGCAACTTTTTTCTATTGCTTACATTTTTAATTTAATGGTATCTTTTGAATGGAATGTCCGAATTGAGTAATTCAAAAAATATAAAGGTATTGAAGCAGTCTAGAATATGATGTGATTTATTTTGATAAGGATTAATACTAAGATACAAATAAAGAGCGTTTTTCTAAGAGTAGCCTTTCAATAAAAAATTTAAAATAAAAGAACTCTTATTGTGGCATAACTGTAATAGTTGGACATATGCTATCGCGACACTCTAAACTCTACACTCTACTACTAAATCTTTAAAATCATCACCTGTAATAGCTCAATCTATATTAAAAGTACCGGAATGTGATGTAACATTTCATTTTGATTATGTGAACAATAACGACATCATTAAAGCATTTAAACAGTGTATGGTTCGATAGCTTTTAAAGTTTGGATTTTTACAAATCGTAATGGCGTGATATACTTTGAAGACTCACCGTAGCAATTCCACAGCCAGAGCAGGTCCCGGGACGTAATAACACTGCTAAAGACTCACAGGCACTAGTATTATCGAATTTAGGTAGTTTGCACAACATTAGACAGAGTTTTGTATTTATTTTCAATAAAAAGTTCGAGAGCTGCGCGCGTTATTTTCTCGAAGTTGCAGGACAGTCGCGCTTACGCCGGATTGACGGCAGCGCCCGGAAACTCCCGACCGTGTATTTATTGGTCGGGCGGTAGGCAAGCTCATTTTGGCGGGAATGTAGCGGTCTTCAAATCAGCCATTCAAATATAAACCCAACATTTCCCCCCACTGAAATCCGCTTCGGATTTCCCAGTTACAATACCAGGACAAGTGGAACTTGAAATAGTTATTTATAAATATACTTTGAGATCTGAAAGTGTATAGTGTAGTTGAAAATTTTGAGTGTGGACTGTATAATAATTGAATATATAGTGTAGTGTACATAGTGGACTGTATAAGTTAAAATAAAATACTAAGATATAATAAAGAAGTTCTATGCATATAATATTTGCATAAAACTGTTGAATTTATTGCTTTATTAAACTATTCTGAGTCCTTATCCAACGGAAGAGGACTTACTTTAGAGACCGGACGAGTAAACTCGTGATTATTAGAATTTCGAACGCTAATTACTCGTACGATGCCATCCGGGCCACTGTGCAATTTGGAAACGCGGCCTAGGGGCCATTTTAACGTGGGTGCGTCTGAATTTATGAGCACAAGATCACCGATATTGAGGTTACGACAGTTGGTAAACCACTTTTGACGTTGTTGTAAAGTGTGCAAGTAATCTTGCTTCCACAGTTTCCAAAATTGTTGTGACATTTGTTGGACGTACTGCCAACGGTTTAATCTAGAAGTGGACAAATCTGTTAAATCGTACTCTGGTACTGACAAGAGTTCCCTACCTATGAGGAAGTGAGAAGGAGTCAGAACTTCAAACTCGTTAGGATCGCTGGATAAAGCACAGAGGGGCCTTGAATTGAGCACAGCTTCAGCTCGCGAAAAGAGCGTAGAAAGTTCCTCAAACGATAAGACTCTAGAACCTGCTGTACGTTTCAGGTGCGCCTTAGCAGACTTGATTACGGACTCATAAATACCACCGAAATTACTTCCAGTCGGCGGATTGTGCCTCCATTTTACTCCACGAAAAACAAATCCGTTAGACAGATTGTCTGAATTTGTATTGAGAAAGTCTGTTATTTCCTTCAGCTGTTTGCCAGCTGAGACAAAATTAGTACCATTATCAGATATAATGGAGTGGCATAAACCCCTTCTTGCCGTGAAACGGTCGAAACATGCGAGAAAACACTCTGTGCTGAGAGCAGACAAGACTTCTAAGTGTACCGCTCGTGTGGCACAACACACAAAGACGCACAAATAAGATTTGGATACGTGAGCGTTTCTACGAGTTGACTCTTTGGTAGAAAAAGGTCCTCCTATATCTACTCCAACGGTGTGGAAAGCATGGACATCTTGCGAGCGAAATTTAGGCAGATCGCCCATTAGGGGTTGTCGATTTGTGGGAGACGCCCTGAAGCAAGATATACATTTGATTGTACGTGATCGAATGGCGCTACGCGCTGATATTATCCAATATTTTTGGATGATTAAACTTTGAAGGGTACGTGGACCCACGTGCAAATAAATTTTGTGAAAATGATCAATCAAGATGTTAGTGAAGTTAGACTTTTTTGGGAGCAGTAGCGGATGTCTTTTGTCATAGGTTAAATCCGATTGGGAAAGTCGACCCCCCACCCTGAGGAAATAGTGCGAATCTATGAAAGGGTTGAGCTTTCTCAAGGATTGACTGCAATTACCGTCCTTAGTTAAGCTCGCAATATCACTTGAGAAGTGATGCCGCTGAACTGATTTTACTAAAATATCATGAGCCTTTCTGATATCAGTGACAGAGAGCAAACTACGATTACGAACAGCCGATCTGCAATGACGAATGAACTGATAGCATCGAGCTACAACGTTGAGTAACTTGGCGAAACTTGAATATTTTTCGGTGAGACTATAGAGTGGCTCAGCCGAGTCGATCTCGGTACAAACGAGGACAGTCTTAGGACACTTGAGTTCTGGAGGCGTGCAATCGCGAAATTCATTCATGGTCTTTATCGGCCACTGTGACTGGTCTAGGTTGAGCCAGTCAGGCCCGTTGAGCCATTCATGAGTCGCTAGTAGTGCGGATGGCAACGCGCCACGAGAGCATACATCAGCTGGATTAGACACTCCACTAACGTGATACCAGCATCTGTTGGACACACTTTCATTGATCTTGGACACTCGTGTGGACACAAATGTCTTAAGCGTGTGGCTCGGCGTATTGAGCCATGCTAGAACGACGGAAGAATCAGTGAACAACAAAGTCTCGTTGACCTCAAGTCGATTATGCAGAATTGATTGGACATATTTCACAAGTTTTGATAGCAAATGTGCAGCCATGAGTTCCAGTCGAGGAATGGTGACAGTCTTTAATGGTGCTACTTTTGATTTAGCAATGACTAGACTGACCTTAGTCTCACCATCCGCGTTCTTTGACCTAAGGTAAACAACCGCGGCGTAACCAAGAGTGGAGGCGTCACAGAAACCTAATATCTGACAATAGGTATGGCGTACTACCTTGACATGCCGATCGTGTTTTATATTTGACAACAAAGGAAGTTCATTGACATATGTCTGCCATTGAGATTCAAGATCTGACGGTAAACGTTGGTCCCAGTCAAGTTGACGAGCCCAAAGTTCTTGCATGAAACACTTGGCATAAAAAACACACGGAGCTACAAAACCCAATGGATCAAACTGTCTACCTATCTGGGACAAGACCGTTCGTTTTGAAACTACTGGGTTGTGCGGTGTGGTAGCAAAAGAAAATGCATCTAAGTTTGGCAACCACTGGAGACCAAGCACCTTGATGGACAAATTTGTTTCATCGTCAAATGCAACCGGTGTTTCGCGATGAGTCTCATCCAAATGCTCGATCACTTGTGGGCAGTTGCTTGACCACTTGCGGAGAATGAAGCCACCAGCCTTCAGCAACTCTATGAGCTCCTTTTGAAGTTCGAGCGCTTCGTCTACAGTAGAAACGGACCACAAAAGATCATCCATAAAGAATGCCGTTTTCAAAATAGGAGCGGCTTTTGGAAATTTGTCCGCTTCGTCGTTCGCTAAAGTGTGCAGCACCTTAATGGCCAAATATGGGCAACTAGCAACGCCGTACGTCAAAGTGTTCAGAGCGTATTTTTGGATCGGTTCATCCGAAGAGTAGCGCCATAGAATATGTTGGAAAGGTCGTTGATCCTGTTCCAAGAGTATCATTCTGAACATTTTGCAAACATCTGCAGAAAGGCATATTTCATGCAGACGAAAGTTGATTAATAGTTTATTAATATCAGCTTGAAGTTTAGGACCCGGTAGTACTAGTGAATTGAGCGACATATTATTCGACGTTTTCCCAGAGGCATCAAATACTACCCTATGAGACGTTGTGGTACTTGATGGTTTGACAATGCAGAAATGCGGGATGATATATTTCGAATCCACGTTCTGGACATCACCAAGACAAGTCATATGACCGAGGTTCTCATATTCACGCATAAACTTATGATATTCAGTTTTTAACTCGGGCTCCCGTTCTAGCTTTGACTCTAAGTTGAGAAGTCGACGAGTTGCCATTTGACTCGAGTCGCCGAGTTCAACGGAGGGTCGACATGGATATTTAACTACATACCTACCCGTGTCATCACGTCGATGATCCTTTGCAAACAAACACTCCGCTAGCTCTTCGTCAGGGCTGAAGCGGAGTACCTCAGACGGTACGTTTTCGACCTCCCAGAAAGAGTGCATTATTTGATCAAGACTCATGGAAAAACCACAAAAAGTACTATCCCTACCAGCGTCAGCAAAGAGTGAGACATCGGCGTGTTGAGATCGATCGAGTTCGGTTTGACCTAGAATGACGTACCCAAATATCGAACTCATCGCAACAGGCAAGCCACGTTCGCGCGGAAGGATTTTTTCACCGTCGTAGATATACGGGAAAAGATCACCTGCTATCAGTAGGTCGATTGGCGCGGGCGTATAGTAGGCCGGGTCGGCCAACACCAGATGTTGGAACTGGACAATAGTCCTATCACATAGAGGCATTGTAGGTAGGTTACCTGCAATGTTGGATACAATTACCGCATCGGTAGATAAAACCGGACTAGCACAGTGTCGCGGCTTAATATTACACGTAGTTAAGCCGAACTCCCGCACTGGATTACCACCTAGACCGATGGGCTCAAAGTTACATTTACGTCGCGACAGCCCTAGACGTTTAGCACAATCTTGAGTAATATAGCTCGACATAGCGCCGCTATCAATTATAGCACGTACGGTTTGGTACTGGCCCCAACAATCTGCGACGTGAATAACCGCGGTACCGAGCAACACTGTCAAATTAGCTGAGCACGTCAATGCCACGGCGGCACTAGAACTCGAATTCGGTACAGAGTCTAAATGCAATGTATGATGATGCTTCTTTTTGCAGATCGTACAAAGTCCCTTGGACGTACAGTCGGCGACAGAATGGTTCCGTAAACAATTTTCGCACAGATTTAATTGTTTGATTTTGTCGCGACGCTGTGCCGGGGTCAGGTCGGTGTAGTCACTGCATCGATAAATAGAATGAGCTTTTTTACAATACAAACACTCCATGGATTTATTAGATTTTACAGGAGGGTCCGCATTGACAACAGCAGACGACAGGGTTGGTCGCTGCGAGTTTGAATTATTTGATTTTGAACCAGTGGTAGGCTGGTTGACCTTTGACTGACCTCGAGTGTTCGGTACACTTTTCGTAGCAGTGGAGTTTGTCGTACACTCTGACATCTCGAGAACGCGCACATGTCTTTCGATAAAAGTTATCAGTTCGTCATAATTAGGTAGCTCATCTTGCCCCAACTCACGCTCTAACTCGCGCCTAGTGACCGGGTCAAGGTTACGCAATGCAACATAGAACAATAAAAATCCCGACAAATCTTTGATACCAAGCAGCTGGAGCGCTTTAATGTTTTCTTGAAATGTCTGTAAGAATCCATTAAGTCCAGAGATAGACTCGTTTGCCAAAGGTTTAAAGTTAAACAGTTTGTCGAGATAGGTAGTCGCTAATGCGCGCTTATTTTCATATCGTTTCACCAAAGCGCTCCAAACTATCTGATAGTTATCCGATGTAACCGGCATAGACTTTACAATGACCAGAGCGGACCCG
Source organism: Cosmorhoe ocellata (assembly GCA_963675405.1). NCBI lineage: Eukaryota > Metazoa > Arthropoda > Insecta > Lepidoptera > Geometridae > Cosmorhoe > Cosmorhoe ocellata. The sequence goes on from OY776273.1 coordinate 5,135,796, forward strand.
CTAACCGCCGATAACAAATAGTAAAACTTCTCGATATTCGCTATTTGTTTGTTATTGTGAATCAGGCTAGAAAACGTATCACGAAAGGTAGGCCAGTTTTCAAGTTTACTGTCAAAAGGAAACAGTTCCAGTTTAGGTAATCTTGGTTTAACACAGTTGCCGTCCGACTTTGTGTCCGTTCTATTTTGTTTCGTGTCTATGTTCAGATTGTTTGAAACATTGCGAATATAATAATAAATTTGGTCAAAACTCTCAATCTCTTTGTATGAAGGTACATACTCAGGATAAAACTTCCTTTTTAATAGTGTGATATTAAGTATACTTTGTTCGAACTTGTCACGCCAACCTTGCAATTCACTCAAACGGACATTGAATTCGCCTAGCAACTCGGGTTTGTCATGAACACCTAGAGAAACTTGGTACAAAGTTTGCAATCTCATAAAACACATCTCTTTTGTGGCAATATGTGGTTGTACCAACTTATCGTACTCCTCAATTTGCTCAGAGTCAAGTTTAGGAGGCATATTGTCACACGGTAAATAACAATATTACGCACACGGCAAATTTCAATGGCGGCCGGACCGCGTCGGCGTAATTTTACGTAAAGGAATAATGAAATTGAGAATTCGAATTGTTGAGTTATGACTTAAAATAAACGTTGGATTAGGACATAGAACATATAAAAATGATTTTAGAAAAGGTTTGAGACTTGTAACTTGTGTAACTACCGAGATATTAGCAAGTTTGTGAGTGAAAATTATGATACGTACCTACCGGTGTGTGAACCTACCGGCTAGCAAAATAGACGAAATACAATAAGAATTATACCAATAAATACTTGTAAATAGCTAGATTTAGTTGTATTGATATCGTAACTGGATAATCCGGCTCGAAGGACCAAAATGTATGGTTCGATAGCTTTTAAAGTTTGGATTTTTACAAATCGTAATGGCGTGATATACTTTGAAGACTCACCGTAGCAATTCCACAGCCAGAGCAGGTCCCGGGACGTAATAACACTGCTGAAGACTCACAGGCACTAGTATTATCGAATTTAGGTAGTTTGCACAACATTAGACAGAGTTTTGTATTTATTTTCAATAAAAAGTTCGAGAGCTGCGCGCGTTATTTTCTCGAAGTTGCAGGACAGTCGCGCTTACGCCGGATTGACGGCAGCGCCCGGAAACTCCCGACCGTGTATTTATTGGTCGGGCGGTAGGCAAGCTCATTTTGGCGGGAATGTAGCGGTCTTCAAATCAGCCATTCAAATATAAACCCAACAAACAGATTAATGTAAAAAAAACCACTGACCTCTGGGGCATTTCTGTTAGCGTTGTAAAATCATTGATTGAAATTATTGCACCTGACTTAGCTTTCATATTTAACAAATGTATTGACAGTGGTGTCTTTCCTAACTTAATGAAACATAGCAAGATTACACCTCTGTTCAAATCTGGTAGTCATTCAGATCCTTGTAATTTTCGACCAATATCAGTGTTACCTACATTTAGTAAAATATTTGAAAAACTTATTCTTCATCAATTACAAAAACACTTTAACAGTAATAATATACTTGATAAAAAACAATTCGGATTTACAAAGGGCCGCTCAACAACTGATGCCGGTGTTGAGTTGGTATCACATATCTTCGATAACTGGGAGGAATCTCTCGATACCTTAGGTATTTTTTGTGATCTGTCTAAAGCATTTGATTGTGTTCACCATGAAACATTAATCATGAAACTCCATCACTATGGTGTAAGGGGAGTTGCACTTAATCTTTTAAAATCTTACCTCAGTGACAGACTTCAACGAGTTGACGTAAATGGGAAACGTTCTCCGGGGTCAGTGGTAACAATGGGTGTACCACAAGGATCAATATTAGGACCATTTTTGTTTTTAATATACATATATAAACGATCTACCCAAACTTGTCAGGGATGATCAGGAGATTGTACTGTTTGCTGATGACACGTCACTTTTATTTAAACAAAAGCGGCGTATGACTAATTTTGACGAAGTGAATAATGCAATCTCTAAAATTGTAAAATGGTTTAATGTAAACAACTTATTACTAAATGAAAAGAAAACGAAATGTGTTCGTTTTGTACTACCAAATGTTCGACATTTAGATACCAATATAAAAATAAATAACGAAAATATATATCTTGTAGACACCACAGTATTCTTGGGCATAACTTTAGATAATAAGCTTCAATGGGGCCCGCACATTGATAAATTGTCGAAGAGACTTAGCTCTGCAGCATATGCAGTTAAAAAGATCCGTCATTTCACCGACGTAGAAACTGCTAGACTTGTATATTTCAGCTACTTTCATAGCATTATGTCTTACGGCATTTTGTTATGGGGGAGTGCTGCAGATATTAATACTATATTTGTGTTGCAGAAGAGGGCTGTTCGTGCAATTTATAACATGGGTCCTAGAGAATCTCTTAGAGATAAGTTTAAAGAAATAAACGTCATGACAATGCCATGTCAGTATATATATGAAAACTTGATGTATGTTCACAAAAACATTAATTTATTTAGGAAAAATAGTGATAATCATAATGTTAATACTAGACTTAAAAATTAACTCGCTGTTCCCACGGTTAGGCTCACTAAAGTAAGTAAATCCTTTAAAGGGCAATGTGTACGCTTCTATAACAAGATCCCAAGTGACATGCTTGATTTATCAATTGGAAAATTCAAAAATGTAATTAAACAGAAACTGTCTAGAAAAGCTTATTATAAAATATCAGAGTATTTAGATGATAAAAAAGCTTGGGATGAATCAGCTCCAACTCTGCTAGGTATTCCTTACAAAATTAACAAGGATCATACAAAAAAAGCGCTAGGGCCCAGCGAGTTTCTTGCCAGTTCTTCTCGCACTGGGGATAGGACTGGAACTGGCACTTAGACTCACCTAGTATGTAAGACGTTTCAAAGTGATCCCTGTGATTCTATTGAAAATAAACATATTTTGATTTTGATTTTGATTTTGATTTTGACTTTTTGTAAATAATGATGTGTTGGGGCAGGCCGTGCGGCCGGGCGCGGGGCGCGCGGGGCGCGGGGCGCGGGTACCTTGGGGCAGGCCGTGCGGCCGGGCGCGGGGCGCGCGGGGCGCGGGGCGCGGGTACCTTGGGGCAGGCCGTGCGGCCGGGCGCGGGGCGCGCGGGGCGCGGGTACCTTGGGGCAGGCCGTGCGGCCGGGCGCGGGGCGCGCGGGGCGCGGGGCGCGGGTACCTTGGGGCAGGCCGTGCGGCCGGGCGCGGGGCGCGCGGGGCGCGGGTACCTTGGGGCAGGCCGTGCGGCCGGGCGCGGGGCGCGCGGGGCGCGGGTACCTTGGGGCAGGCCGTGCGGCCGGGCGCGGGGCGCGCGGGGCGCGGGGCGCGGGTACCTTGGGGCAGGCCGTGCGGCCGGGCGCGGGGCGCGCGGGGCGCGGGGCGCGGGTACCTTGGGGCAGGCCGTGCGGCCGGGCGCGGGGCGCGCGGGGCGCGGGTACCTTGGGGCAGGCCGTGCGGCCGGGCGCGGGGCGCGCGGGGCGCGGGGCGCGGGTACCTTGGGGCAGGCCGTGCGGCCGGGCGCGGGGCGCGCGGGGCGCGGGGCGCGGGTACCTTGGGGCAGGCCGTGCGGCCGGGCGCGGGGCACGCGGGGCGCGGGGCGCGGGTACCTTGGGGCAGGCCGTGCGGCCGGGCGCGGGGCGCGCGGGGCGCGGGGCGCGGGTACCTTGGGGCAGGCCGTGCGGCCGGGCGCGGGGCGCGCGGGGCGCGGGGCGCGGGTACCTTGAGGCAGGCCGTGCGGCCGGGCGCGGGGCGCGGGTACCTTGGGGCAGGCCGTGCGGCCGGGCGCGGGGCGCGCGGGGCGCGGGGCGCGGGTACCTTGGGGCAGGCCGTGCGGCCGGGCGCGGGGCGCGGGTACCTTGGGGCAGGCCGTGCGGCCGGGCGCGGGGCGCGGGTACCTTGGGGCAGGCCGTGCGGCCGGGCGCGGGGCGCGGGTACCTTGGGGCAGGCCGTGCGGCCGGGCGCGGGGCGCGCGGGGCGCGGGGCGCGGGTACCTTGGGGCAGGCCGTGCGGCCGGGCGCGGGGCGCGCGGGGCGCGGGGCGCGGGTACCTTGGGGCAGGCCGTGCGGCCGGGCGCGGGGCGCGCGGGGCGCGGGTACCTTGGGGCAGGCCGTGCGGCCGGGCGCGGGGCGCGCGGGGCGCGGGGCGCGGGTACCTTGGGGCAGGCCGTGCGGCCGGGCGCGGGGCGCGCGGGGCGCGGGGCGCGGGTACCTTGGGGCAGGCCGTGCGGCCGGGCGCGGGGCGCGCGGGGCGCGGGGCGCGGGTACCTTGGGGCAGGCCGTGCGGCCGGGCGCGGGGCGCGCGGGGCGCGGGGCGCGGGTACCTTGGGGCAGGCCGTGCGGCCGGGCGCGGGGCGCGCGGGGCGCGGGGCGCGGGTACCTTGGGGCAGGCCGTGCGGCCGGGCGCGGGGCGCGCGGGGCGCGGGGCGCGGGTACCTTGGGGCAGGCCGTGCGGCCGGGCGCGGGGCGCGCGGGGCGCGGGGCGCGGGTACCTTGGGGCAGGCCGTGCGGCCGGGCGCGCGGGGCGCGGGTACCTTGGGGCAGGCCGTGCGGCCGGGCGCGGGGCGCGGGTACCTTGGGGCAGGCCGTGCGGCCGGGCGCGGGGCGCGCGGGGCGCGGGGCGCGGGTACCTTGGGGCAGGCCGTGCGGCCGGGCGCGGGGCGCGCGGGGCGCGGGGCGCGGGTACCTTGGGGCAGGCCGTGCGGCCGGGCGCGGGGCGCGGGGCGCGGGTACCTTGGGGCAGGCCGTGCGGCCGGGCGCGGGGCGCGCGGGGCGCGGGGCGCGGGTACCTTTGGGCAGGCCGTGCGGCCGGGCGCGGGGCGCGCGGGGCGCGGGTACCTTGGGGCAGGCCGTGCGGCCGGGCGCGGGGCGCGCGGGGCGCGGGGCGCGGGTACCTTGGGGCAGGCCGTGCGGCCGGGCGCGGGGCGCGGGGCGCGGGTACCTTGGGGCAGGCCGTGCGGCCGGGCGCGGGGCGCGCGGGGCGCGGGGCGCGGGTACCTTTGGGCAGGCCGTGCGGCCGGGCGCGGGGCGCGCGGGGCGCGGGTACCTTGGGGCAGGCCGTGCGGCCGGGCGCGGGGCGCGCGGGGCGCGGGGCGCGGGTACCTTGGGGCAGGCCGTGCGGCCGGGCGCGGGGCGCGGGGGGCGCGGCGGCGCGGGCGCCAGCAGCAGCTCCTCCAGGCGCGGCAGCCAGCCTAGCGCCGACACCTCCGAGTCCCCCACCGGCGACTCGCGCAGGTCCAGGAACTGCAACCACACTTGGCAAAGTGGCAAATCTTCACCGATAATATTATAAACTGGCTGTACCCGCGACTTCGCCAAGTCAGCCGGTTGAGTCAGTCAAGTCAGTCAGTCGACTCAGACAGTCGAGACATTCGAGCCAGTCAGTCGAGTCAGTCAGTCAAGTCAGTCGGTCAAATCAGTCAGCCGAGTCAGTCAGTCAAGTCAGTAAGTCGAGTCAGTCAGTCGAGTCAGTCAGCCGAGACATTCGAGTCAGTCGATCGAATCAGTCAAGTCAGTCAGTCGAATCAGTCAGCCGAAACATTCAATTCAGTCGGTCGAATCAGTCAAGTCAGTCAGTCAATCAATCAGTCGAGTCATTCAAGTCAGACGATCGAGTCAGTCAATCGAGTCAGTCAAGTCAGTCAGCCAAGTCAGTCGAGTTAGTTAGCCGAGTCAGTAAAGTCAGTCAGTCGAGAAATTCGAGTCAGTGAAGTCAGTCAATCAGTAGCAGTAGAATACCTTGAGCGCCTTGAAGCCGTATCGGGTGGCGAGCGAGGCGTAGGCGACGAACTCGGCCAGCTTGCAGCAGCGCCGCATGCCTAGCATGCGCAGGCGGCTCAGCTTGCTCAGCGGCAGCAGGCACGCCGGCTCCACCCACGCGCAGCACGACACGTCCAGCTCCTGCGGGCGGGGGGGGGGGATGAGTACTGGTGTCACAACGTGTTCACTCATACTATTGTCACAAAGTGGGTCTCATACTGTTGTCACAACGTGGGCGCTCATACTATTGTCACAACGTGGGTCTCATACTGTTGTCACAACGTGGGCGCTCAGACTGTTGTCACAACGTGGGCGCTCATACTGTTGTCACAACGCGGCTACTCGTACTGGTGTCACAACGTGTCCACTCATACTGTTGTTACAAAGTGGGTCTCATACTGTTGTCACAACGTGGGACTCATACTGTTGTCACAATGTGGGCGCTCATCCTGTTGTCACAACGCGGCTACACGTGTCCACTCATACTGTTGTCACAAAGTGGGACTCATACTGTTGTCACAACGTGGGCGCTCATACTCTTGTCACAATGTGGGACTCATACTGTAGTCACAACGTGGGCGCTCATACTCTTGTCACAACGTAGGTTTCATACTGTTGTCACAACGTGCGTCTCATACTATTGTCATAACGTGGGACTCATACTGTTGTCACAACGTGGGCGCTCAGACTGTTGTCACAACGTGGGCGCTCATACTGTTGTCACAACGCGGCTACTCGTACTGGTGTCACAACGTGTCCACTCATACTGTTGTTACAAAGTGGGTCTCATACTGTTGTCACAACGTGGGACTCATACTGTTGTCACAATGTGGGCGCTCATCCTGTTGTCACAACGCGGCTACACGTGTCCACTCATACTGTTGTCACAAAGTGGGACTCATACTGTTGTCACAACGTGGGCGCTCATACTCTTGTCACAATGTGGGACTCATACTGTAGTCACAACGTGGGCGCTCATACTCTTGTCACAACGTAGGTTTCATACTGTTGTCACAACGTGCGTCTCATACTATTGTCATAACGTGGGACTCATACTGTTGTCACAATGTGGGCGCTCATACTGTTGTCACAACGCGGCTACTCGTACTGGTGTCACAACGTGTCCACTCATACTGTTGTTACAAAGTGGGTCTCATACTGTTGTCACAACGTGGGACTCATACTGTTGTCACAATGTGGGCGCTCATCCTGTTGTCACAACGCGGCTACACGTGTCCACTCATACTGTTGTCACAAAGTGGGACTCATACTGTTGTCACAACGTGGGCGCTCATACTCTTGTCACAATGTGGGACTCATACTGTAGTCACAACGTGGGCGCTCATACTCTTGTCACAACGTAGGTTTCATACTGTTGTCACAACGTGCGTCTCATACTATTGTCATAACGTGGGACTCATACTGTTGTCACAAAGTGGGACTCATACTGTTGTCACAACGTGGGCGCTCATACTCTTGTCACAATGTGGGACTCATACTGTAGTCACAACGTGGGCGCTCATACTCTTGTCACAACGTAGGTTTCATACTGTTGTCACAACGTGCGTCTCATACTATTGTCATAACGTGGGACTCATACTGTTGTAACAACGTGGGTCTCATACTGTTGTCACAACGTGCGTCTCATACTATTGTCATAACGTGGGACTCATACTGTTGTAACAACGTGGGTCTCATACTGTTGTCACAACGTGGGCGCTCATACTCTTGTCACAATGTGGGACTCATACTGTAGTCACAACGTGGGCGCTCATACTCTTGTCACAACGTAGGTTTCATACTGTTGTCACAACGTGCGTCTCATACTATTGTCATAACGTGGGACTCATACTGTTGTAACAACGTGGGTCTCATACTGTTGTCACAACGTGCGTCTCATACTATTGTCATAACGTGGGACTCATATTGTTGTCACAACGTGGGCGCTCATACTGTTGTCACAACGTGAGCACTAACACTATTGCCACAAAATGGTCTTGCAACCTGTCACGTACTGAATACTAACTACTATGCAAAATGTGGGCATGTGCTAAATATCATGTTCGGACGTGCCTCTGACTCTTTAGATATCCTCAAAGATGTAAGTAACTGGAGATCTGAGGAGATATCTACCGAGCCCGGGGATTACAGTCGTATGAGTGTTACCACACTGGTTCAGAAGAAGGATAAGAGCATACCTCCAAGTTGCCGAGGTGCTCCTGTATTTGGAACAGGAATGATTTGGTCTTCAGGTTCTTGCAGACGGTGCCCTTCAGGGAGAGGACCTTTAGGGTCCGCGGGAACATGCTGATGCTGATCTGAAATTAATTAATAATCCTACTAATATTATAAACGCGAGACTTTGTACGAATGTATGGATGGATGTATGTTTGTTACTCTTTCACGCTGAAACGGGTGAACGGATCTGAATGAAATTTGGCACAGATATAGATTATGGTCTGGAATAACACATAGGCTATATTTTATCCAAAAAAAACGTAAGTTTCCCGCGGGATAGATTTGTTTATGTTTTTCAAGGTATCAGCGGGCGAAGCCGCGGGCGGAAGCTAGTAATATAATATACTAGTTGACCCGGCAGACTTCGTACTTATTTAGAAAACGTTTGTATGGGAAATAGAAAAGGGCTATTTTTAGGGTTTCCCCGGCAGTTATTCGGATTTTTCTTACCTTTTAAACCTTCCCTAGACCTCCACGAACGTTTCAAGACTAAGATAAGATAAATTCGTTTAGCCGTTCTCGAGTTTTAGCGAGACTAACGAACAGCAACTCATTTTTATATATAAGAACAAGAAGAAGAAGATATGATCACGACTGTAATCCCCGGGCTCGGTAAATATCTCTTCAGATCTTTAGTTATGTAGACTTTTTGAGCGGTGACCTTTCGATAGGCCTTTTTATAAGCGGTGGGCTTGCAACCCGTCACGTACGGACCAATAATATGATCGGACGTGCCTCTGACTCTTTAGATATCCTCAAAGACCTAAGTAACTAGAGATCTGAGGAGATGTCTACCGAGTCTGGGGATTACAGTCGGGTGAGTTTTCATGTTAGAGGTTGAAAGGCCAAGTGTAGGGTTAATCATGATGGCTGACTCACAGCCTGACAGTTGAGCACGCAGTAGTCGAGCTGCAGCACGGAGAGCAGCGGGCAGCGCACGCGCAGCTCGCGCAGCCCCACGTGCGTGAGCGTGACGCGCCCGCAGCGCCCGCCGCAGCCGTCGAACAGCGGGCATCCGCGCCTGCAGGGGTTTCATACTTTGTAGTTACCTACACCGCTGTCTGTGTTTTTTTACTTATTTGGTTCCTATCCGCTAGAGGCACTGTACAAGTTTTCATACAATTTTTTGACTACAGTCGCTAGCGAGTGTAGATTGTGAAAACTCATGGTAGACGTACCGATCTAAATGTGTACTTGATGTACTTACAGGTCCGGTCGGTCGGCGAACCCGCGCAGGCGCAGGCGCCGCGTGTGTGCGCCCAGCGCCCGCGTCAGCAGCCAGCGCACGCGCCGCCGGCCCAGCGCCGCGCCGCGCGCGCCCGCGTCCACGCGCGCCCACAGCGAGCGCGTGCGCACCAGCGCGCCCAGCCGCGCGCACGTGCTGCGGGGGGGGAGTTCACACGACGTCATCGAAACTATCCCATAGTGAGGGACGAATCTCTAGGGATGTACTTATAAAGTGATGTTACGATAGTCACCACAAATGTATCGATTATAATAAGTGAGTCAATATAGAAACATGATAGACAAAGATCTACTTCTTCTTTAAGCCATTTTCTCACGGTATGTGTGATCGGCATAACACGTTTTCTTCTTCCATTTCCCTCTATCATTCGTCATCTCACTCACTCCTTTCTTACTCATATTCATCTTTCACACAGTCCATCCATCTTTTCTTCAGCCTTAACACAGCCTTTTCTTCGGCTGGTACTGCAGCAAGGTAGCACTCGACAGGAACCAGTGGAAAGGGTTAGAGGAGGCCTATGCCGAGAGGCACACCGAACTGTGGTACATCTTATAATTACACACTACCTAAATTTATTATGTAAACCTATGTTCGAAATAAATAGCTTATTTTTTATTTCTATAGTATGCTTACAATCCAAGGGCCTTCAAGTCCTGTGGTGAAAGGTAACGCAGAATGCAGAGAAGTACATCATCCGACAGTTGAAGCAGCCTGGAGTTGTATTGAAATTCCTCCGCCGCCCGCAACGCTTCTGTGAAGTTCATCTATACATTTACTTGTGGGTACTCCAGTACTCCCTTCACAATTTAGTTGGTAGTACTCTTCTCGGACTTAAACCCGCCATAAGCAAGACATTTCAAGGTGATCCTTGTTTTTATTGAATAATTATATTTTAACTTCTACAATATTTACCTACATGGTTCATTGCATGAAAATAGCCTTGGAAGGGCTTTACAGTTGGACAGTTGTAGGTATATTTGTTAGGGGGTCAGCCGGCTTTAAGCTAATACACGGATTTGTCTCCAAGGTACCGCCCGTTCGAATGTTTTGATCACGTTATTGCACATGCATTAATTTAATATGCACAAAACTTGTTGGAAATAGGGTACAAACCATCCTGAACATATCCACTGTCATCCAATTCCTGTTTTGACTCCTCATCCACTACCACGGGACCCATTTTAGAGAAATATATGCACCGCTCGTAATCCACGCACAATGACTCGCAATTTCTACATCAATACACTATTTAGCATTGAATCGACGCACGGAACAAAGAAACACGCGCGAATAACACTGCGTGAAGCCGGAATAACAAACAATTACGATTTGGATGGCTTCCAAAAGCGTAATTTTCTTTTGAATTCCCAACTTCACCAGACAATTATCGCAAAACAATTTTTTACAATCTGACTGAATCTGTCTGACATGACAGCGCCGATCGATCGATAGATAGACTACACACCGGTCTACTACTGTACTTGTACTGCATAGAACCTAGGCAAATAAAATCGTTTCGGAAGGCATCGGTATTTGGAAACCCTATTATGTTCTTGTTAAATAAGATTAAAAGATCTGTAGAACAATGAATGAATCACGAAAGCTCTCCATTGAACTTGTTATTGTTGACATATACTGATGGATGACAATGACAGCAAAATATCTTTTCTTTTCTATCAACGTGTATGAAAATTACACACGCGCGTTGAATAATATTTTGCTCAAAATAATCATAATTCACAATGGCTAAATCAATTCGTAGCAAATGGAAGCGGAAATGCAGAAACGTGAAGCGAGAACGCTACGCAGTCAAAGAACTGGCCAGGCTGAAGAAAATGCTGGGTGTGAAAGACGAAGACAAGAAAGAAGATGAGGTTATGGATTCGGACCAAGTGATATTCCTGGATGCAGGAGCTTTGAAAAAAGGAAAAAAGAACAAAAAAGGCGCGTCCAAACCTGAGACAGAGGATAAAGAAGAAGAAGACGTAGAAATGAGTTCGGACGATGAAAAGGTGGAAGTTCAAGGAGAGGACGGCAAGAAAAGAATATTTAGCACTAAAACATTAAAAGACCAGAACGGACAGTATCCCGTTTGGCTGCACAAGAGAAAAATCGCGAAAATTAACAAGATTGGCAAGAAGAAGACAAAGAAACGTTCCAAAAAGAGGAAACGCGCATAGTGACCAAGTATTGAGTGATTGTACATTGTAAGATTTTATTTGTAAGTAACACCGTATTTCGCTTGATCTACTTTTGCAAGTACATTGTAAGCTAATGCATATCTACTCTACATGACGCAATGTTTTATTCCTAGAACTACACAGCAGTTTTATTTTTATAGTTGCAAAAAAAATTTTGCAAAATGAAACCTCAACCTATTCTACTGCTATGAATAAAACAATTTAAATTGCAATATTATTTTATTTTCTCTAAACATTATGTAAGTTACAAAAGCCAGCTCTCATATCTACAAAATTATTATTAACAACAAATTGTAAATGACATAAAAAGTGTCCAAAATAAATCTGAAGCTGGAGGAGTGAAATTATTGCATTCGCTCATTGTTATATCTACCTTGGAGTATTTTGCCTTCCTTGACCCATTAGGATACTTAGGTGTTCCCAAGTGCTTAACAAGAGATAAACTTTAAAAGGGATACTTCACTACACATTATCGCTCCCCCTAAAATTATATGCAATATACATTGGCAAGTGCCGACCCCACGTCACGTGGGAAAAGGGCAGGAAGATGATGATACATTGGCAAGTGGAACTTATATAGATGCCCTTGAGACAACACTCCACCAAAGCGTAAAGGTATTGTAACAACACTTTTTTAGCAAGACTTCATTACCCATTATCCCTGCCTTAATAAGCAATATACAGAAGCAAGTGAAAATTAATTAGATGCCCTTGAGACAACACTCCACCAAAGCATAAAGATATTGTACATATCTACACTTTTTTAGCAAGAGATAAACAAAACTTAATTACGCAATATCCCTTTCCTATGCTATATACAGTGGTAAGTGAAATTTATTTAGATTCTCTTGAGTCAAGGCTCCACCAAAGCATAAAGATATTGTATCTACACTTTTTTAGCAAGAGATTAACTAAATTTAATCACGCAATATCCCTTTCCTATGCTATATACAGTGGCAAGTGAAATTTATTTAGATTCTCTTGAGTCAAGGCTCCACCAAAGCATATAGATATCTACACTTTTTTAGCAAGAGATAAACTTAACTTCATTAAACATTACTCCTTTCCTATCTACACTTCTATACTAATATTATAAAGAGGAAAGTTTTGTATTTTTGTTTGTAACGAATAAACTCAAAACTACTGGTCCGATTTCAAAAATTCTTTTACCATTAGAATGCTACATTATCCCCGATTGACATAAGCTATATCTTACGTAGGTACCTCGCGAGCAATGCCGCGAACGGAAGCTAGTGCTATATACAGTGGCAAGTGAAAATTAATTAGATGCTCCTAAGTCAATGCTCCACTAAAGCGTAAAGATGTTTCTACTCTGCCGCGGATGCTTCTTCTTACTCTTGCATCTATTTAAAAGCTGTATAGGTAAGTGCCCGGGTGTCAGCCCTCTCCAACTCCTGGAGATGTACCTCGGAGCAGATGTGTTTCATCAGCTTTGCATTCTCAACGATCACATTGCATATCGTGCAGTAGTTGGTGTCGTCGGCGAGCTGTGAACATTTATCTTCCATTTATTTTAAATTACAATTATTATTAATATTATTATTATTATTATTATTATTATAGCTTCTGATTTATTTATAATGTAGTTTTAAGTGTGTTATATTGTTTTATGGATTAATAATATTGTAATCTGAAATAAATGAATAATAATAATTATTATTATTATTATTTGTGGTGATTCTGTTGTTCCGCAGACTATCTAAAAGAAATGCTGAAATATACACAACCTTATTTTGTTCACACCAAATACTAAAGTAGCGTAAACATTTTTAAATTACAATTCTTAATCTGTCTATTATATCTGTCTATTTTTTATCTCACACGTCTATCACACGTCAGTTTAGTCAGAACTAAACTGACGTGTGATAGACGTGTGGAGACGCTCAGTGGAGAAGAGATGTGTGGAAATAATGAAATCTGATTGGTTTATTCAAACATATCTCTCCTCTATGCTTTGGTGGAAACCGGGCCAAAGATGAGCACCTGATAAAAAAGATACTTAGGAAAAAACAAAAACTAATCTATCCCACAGGGAACCGTACATTTTTCCAGGATAAAAAGTAGCCTAGTGCTACTTACTTGGTACTTGCACTACTTGTAGGTACTACTCGCGATGTTTTCCTTTCACCGTTCAAGAGCACTGGCATTGCGCGCATAAATATCTCAAATAGAAAAACTCATTGGTGCACAACCCGGTTTGAACCCACGACCTTCGGATCGTGAGGCAGGGGTGCTACCACTACACCACCATCAGGTAACTTTATCCGACAATAAATTCCTAAAACAGTTAATTTTTTTCTGCTTACCCTTCTAATAAGATTGTGAGAGAATTCGTCAGCGTGTGGATATTTTTCCAGAGTTTTAGAATGATCTATTGACCGGATATGTATATCTTTGGCATTTTTCTCCGAGTCCAGTAAAGTAGCACAGAACACGCACTTGTAAAAATCTCCCGTTGATAATATTCCGTTGTACGAGTCGGCCGAAACGACCAATTTCCTTTCACCTTTCAGTGTTATTATAACGTAGCTCTTGTCGGGAGGTAAAGATTTCAGTGTTTTCTCGTTGCATAGCATTTTAGGCTGTCTCAGCGCTGGTATAGCCATTTTAGATATTAAAATAAAGATAAATCACTTAAATTTTGTGCACAGTAAATTTTTCCGGCCCGTCTTTGTGTTGTTTTGTTTTGATTGATTGAGGGTAGGTCACGTCACGTCAGTCAGTCAGTCCAGTCAAGCTACGCTACCTACTCGTTATACATTCATCTCACAGCTCAGTCGGTAGTAGCTCTGCCTCTGCCTTCTTCGCTGAAGGTTGTGGGTTCGATTCCTACCCAGGACTAACATTTGTATGATAAACCCAGATGTTTGTTCAGTGTCTATGTTTTGGGTATTATTATTTATTTAATTAGGTATGTTAAGTAGTGAGAAAGTAAAGATTAGATCTTTACTTTCTATCTACACCTACCTACTTATTTAGGACATAGAAACAATAGAGGTACATTTAAAAAAAACATGTAAAATTGTTTTAAGATATTTTAATTTAAATTTTCTTAATATTCATGCAGTCACTTGAAAAGAATGCACACCAAAAGCCTTACATTTAGAGTTAATGTGTAGTTTGAGATGCTCTGGCCGCTTGTAGGCATTCCCACAGGCCGAGCACTTGTGAGGCCTAACTTCAGAGTGCACCTGCATATGACCTTTCAGATACCGGGCCTCGAAGAAAGCTTTATCACAAACGTGGCAAGCATGTGGTCTTTGTAATGTGTGGACTCTCATATGAGAAGTCAGACTAGCCTCCTGAATGAAGGATAAAGAACATTTATTGCAAGCGTAGGGCTTGGCTTCCGTGTGTACTCTACGGAGATGCTGTCTCAATGTGCTTTGGTGAGCAAAGGATTTGCCACATGAGTTGCAACGATATGGCCTTTCCCCTGTATGACAACGCATATGCTCTCTTAGGTTGAACCTTGCAAGGAACGCTTTGCCGCAGATCTGGCATGCATGTGGTTTCTCCCCTGTATGAGTACCGAGGTGTGCTTTAAGATGGTTCCGTAGTGTAAATGTCTTCCCACACACCTCGCAAGCAAAAGGTCTTTCTCCTGTATGGATCCTCATATGTACCTTCAAATGGCTTTTATACCAGAACTTTGTACTGCATCGGTCACAGCAGAATGGTTTATCCTCCGTATGGTCTATGTTCAAATGCTTACATAACTCACTCCTGGAGTTAAATGTCCGTGGACATAGTGAACAGTTCACCGGTTCATTCTCTAAGTAACATATCTTCATGTGTTGTTTCATGTTCGGTTTGGTTGTATAGGATTTGTGGCATTTCTCACAGGTGTAAGGCTTGTCTTTGCAGTGTGTTCTGATGTGATCGCTTAGATCACTTTCCGTTGAGAATGCCCGAGTGCAGTACGAGCAAGGGTATCTTGGAGGGCTAGGTTCCACGTCGGGGCAGATAAGCATATGTTGTTTCATACCTTGCTTCCGGGCGAAGGATTTTTTGCAACCCTCACAGCTGAACGGCTTTTCATTGCTATGTATAACTTTATGTGATCTCAAAAGAGGTTTAGAAGTAAATTTTTTATTACACACTTCACAGTAGAAATATATATTGTCATCGGCATCAGATACTTTACTTTTAAGAAGGTCCTTACAGCAAGTTTTCATGTGTTGTACCATATTGTGCTTTCTAGAGAATAGTTTATTACATTGCTCACAATTATATGGTTTAACTCTGGAGTGACTAATTAAATGTGACTTTAGAAGATGTATTGAGGTGAAATTTTTGCTGCATATATCACAACGGACCGATGTACCATCACTAACTTTGATAGACTGTTTTGCATCATTGCTTTCCTCACTATCTGTGCTTTTCTCATTCTTAACACTCTCATCTTCAGATTTTGTCTCAATTTTTACCTCAGTTTTAAATATTGGAGTTTGGTCGTACATAATATAGCTTTTGACTTGTCTATTCGAACTGGTGCATTTGTTTATGTAATCTTGATTGAATGAAACGGTCTGGGCAGGGGTTGTAGATAATATTTGCATTGTTTGTACATTAAGAGCTTTGATGGTCTCTGGTGTTACCTGGAGAAATTAAATTTAATGTGAAAATCATTATTATCTGAATAAATATTGTGAGGATAGACATTTGACTGGCCCATTCAGTTTGTACTAACTCTGCTATCTGGTCTGTAGGTTGTGGGTTTGATACCCACCCAGGACAATTTGTGTGATGAACATAGATGTTTGTTCTGTGTCTGGTTGTTATTATACTACTCAGTACTATACCGTTTTTTTTGGTCAGTACTTTTTGATCTGATTGTTTTAAATTCAATAAAACAATGTTTTTTGAATTTATTTAATGAATTTTAAATCAATGAGACAAAATACTTGGACGTCTTAGGATGTTTTTGGTTTTTATCAGCTTATGGAAACAAAAATATCAGGTGGCCCTTATTTTGTCTTGAGTAGTTTAAATCTTGTGATTGATTATCGGATTGTTATTTTAAGAATAAATTATACAGACTACAGGGGCCTTACCACGAAGTCTTCCAGAACGATTTCGTAACGATTCCACTTTAATGTAACACTACTTATACAATTTGCATAGGTCATGGTACGAAGTAACAATGTAATAGTGGTAATACTAATTCGGTAATGTATTATGAATTCGTGGTAAGGCCCCAGGTCAAGAGTACCCTAAACCGACGCGCATGTATGAGTGAATGAAGCAAGAGGTATGTCAGGATCGTAGCAAGTGGAGATCCGTGTCTCTGCCTACCCCGTCGGGAAACAGGCGTGATTTTATGTATGTATGTATGTTAACACCCTGAGGCACACATATCCTTTCATCACACTAGTTTCAAAGGACACAATAAGAGCATAGGTAGGTTACATACCTACCTACCTTTTTAATGCCACTGTCTATAAGGAACAATAGGGCTTTTTCTGACTTCACAGCCATCTTGGAAAACTTTTCAAAGCCCTTCAGCCGCCACTGACACATGGTGCATATAGTAATAGGCATTCTTAAATCGGTATTGAACTGAAACAGGAAAAAAACATTATCTTATACCAGTGATTCCCAAAGTGGTCCAAGTGGACCCCCAGGGGTCCACGGGAGACTCGACGGGGGTCTACGTTGGACGTGACAAAAATGGGGGTCTACAATCGTAAGCAGGGGGTGCATGAAAATTAATTTGGTTTCGATAGTGAAGAACTAAAATGTTGGCCACAAACTCAGCCACAACGCAAGTTTCCATAGATAGATAGATCTAATCTTAAATTTTTTTTTCAAGATTTAGAAATGGGTAGTAATGTAGATGCAGGGGGTCCACCGGATCCAGCAAAATTTTGAAAGTGGTCTATGAAAGAAAATAGTTTGGGAACCCCTGTCTTATACCTTTAAACAAGCAATTCTTGTAGATAACCTACTAATATTATAAACGCGAAAGTTTGTAAGAATGTATGGATGTCTGGATGTATGTTTGTTACTCTTTCACGCTGAAACGGCTGAACGGATCTGAATGAAAGTTGGCACAGATATAGATTATAGTCTAGAATAACACATTTTATTCCGGAAAAATGCAAGGATCCCGCGGGATAGGTTTGTTTTTGTTTTTCAAAGTAACACGCGGGAGAAGCCGCGGGCGGAAGCTAGTATTAATATAATCTGAATCTCTGAAACGGCTCCAACGATTTTCATGAAATTTAGTATGCAGGGGGTTTCGGAGGCGATAAATATGTATATCTAGCTAGGTTTCACTTTTAGAAAACATTGTTTACAAAAAAAAAACGAGCTAAGCTCGGTCACCCAGGTACTTAAGGCCCAGAATACTCGTCACTCTATTCCATACGTAAAAGTTACAAAAAAAGTGACATAGGTCCGTATAGCAACGCGGATCTCCGCGGAATCAGACAGCACGAAGTGAAATACCCAAATGACAAGTAAGTAGAGTACGGCATGATAATATGGCTGCTCTGAATTATATAACGGAAGCGACAATTTATAAAAAACACATATAATATGTTCAAGTAGGTAAATAGCTTATTTCAATAAAAGAGCTGGGTTGATTTGTTTCAAATTAACTGATTTACATTCATATGAAATAGAAATACCTTACTGTTCTGGATAAATTAGGGAATTTCTGAATTTTCAGAGGTGTTTTTGACATGATTTTTAACCAAGGTTTTCTAACTAATTCGTGTTTTAGCTCCGGTTGATTTATCACTTATATCCTTGAGTATCATGTAGTTCAATTTCAATGTAATCTATTAAGCGGTAATAGAATGATTAGGGTTGCAATACTTGCAATTTTCAAAATGCTGGGCCTTAATATTAAGAAGAAATATTATGGGTATGAGTGTATCTGGGTAAGTAAGTAGAGGAAGGCTGAAGAAAAAATGGTTTGATTGTGTAAAAGATGATATGAATGTAAGAGGAGTAGACTCAGAGTTGAATGATAGGAGTGAGTGGAGGAAGGAAACATGTTGTGCCGACCCCACGCGTGGGATAAGGGCAGAAGAATGATGATGATGATGAATATTAAGATCTGGGGCTTTATCAGCCATCATGTATCAGATATTACAGAAATGTAGAATTTCAAGCTTGATATTAACATTCTTCAATGCAATTTTTATAGGTCATGGTACGAAATAACTAAGTAATATTACTATTAGTTATTAGTTAGAGTGCTGGTGGTGTAGTGGTAGCACTCTATGTCACGATCCGATGGTCGTGGGTTCAAACCTGGTCTTGCACCAATGGGTTTTTCTATTAGATAGATTTATGTGCACAGTGCCAGTGCTTTTAAATGGTGATGGAAAACATGGTGAAGAAACCGGAATACCCTAGAACCAAAAATTCGAAGATATATGTCTTAGGTTAGCTCTTATAAGCGCCGATGGGCTTGCAACCCGTCACAGAATACTAACTAGTAACTACTGAGCAAAATGTGGGCAATGGGCGTGTGCCAAATGTTTGAACGTGCCTCTGACTCTTTAGATATCTTTATATACAAAGATCTAAGTAACTAGAGATCTGAGGAGATATCTACCGAGCCCGGGGATTACAGTCGTGTGAGTGTTTTATGCACGCCATTGCGACCGCAAGCTTGAAACTATCTATAACTATGTTATCAACTTACCTTGATGTTTGTCAGTTTTTCGTATAGATTTAAGAGTTCGCTGTTTTCAACCCAGTGATTGTTCAGGATAACATCGTCCGCGAGACACACTCGACACACGGACTGCGTTCTTGGCATTCTTTAGAAGTATGTTCTTTGTTTTGTCAAAATATTTATTTTCTTTATCAATTTTCGTGCTTCGTAAAGGGAAGGATAGCAAATCGCAATGAAAGCACTATTTCCGAATGTATCTTTAGCTTTTCGTTCGTCAATTTACATTAATAAGCGACACTTTAGTCAATAATATTTTGCAAAACAATAAACAAAGTGAAAAGATAAAACTCCACACCACAATCTATCTATCACCAAAGAGAATATAATCACTACGTTTTTCTATCATTACGACCGACTCTTTACTCTGAGCGACCGACCGAGACAGACGAAGATAAGATATAATCACTCACTACCACAGACTGTGACTTGTCATGCAGCTTGTTTCTATTTTACTGCTACTCAATAACAGATGGCGAGATAGAATAATTATCCTTCGCTACCATTTTATACGTAAAATTAACACCTGTCAACTTTGCCCTGCCTTGATTTGTTAGCGATTCGTTTGTTTGTTTATTGTTTTTTTTGCGTGCGGGATCGTTTTTACTAATAATTGTGAATTTAATAATTAAGAACAACCAAAACAACCTCAATAGCAACATTACCCCAAAGTCCCAAGCGGAGGAATGTCTGCGGTTGTCTGCCGAGTCTGCCTTATCGGAGGCGACGTGAAGATGCATTACGTTGAAGATAATCAACTCCAAAGAATATACGTAAAGCTCACAAATACCAAGGTACAAATAGGTAAACTATTGTAACTTATTAGAATCTTGTTGTCCGCATTTTGTACATGTACACAACAGTACATTATCTTTATATTTCCATATGTGACAGCTTGCAAGCCAATCGCTACTTGTGGGAAAACTATTTTCCTTCACCATTTGAGACTGCATGCTTTTACCTGCCTACATAATAAAATAAATGTAGAGACCTAGTTATATTGTAATCCCCAGGCTCGGTAGATATCTCTTCAGATCTCTAGTTACTTACATCTTTAAGGATATCTAAAGAGGTTAATCAGAGGTATGTCCAAACATAGCACATGCCCACATTTTGCACAGTGGTTAGTAATCCGTACATGACAGGTTACAAGCCCATCGCTGCCACACACATCTTCGAATTTTTGGTCTAGGGTATGTCGGTTTGATGACGATGTTTTCCTTCACCGTTTAAGAGCACTGGCATTGTGCACATACATTTTTCAAATGGAAAAACTCATTAGTTCACAGCCAGGTTTATACCCACAACCTTGTGCTACCACTACACCACCAGCGCTCTTATTATATGATGTCATTATACTTGTTTCCTTGGTGCAGTTCAAAACAGATGATGGGAGACCGAGCATGCTGTGCTACATCTGTTACTCTCGGCTGCTGAAGTGCCGTACATTCTCGGATGTCGCGCACAGGTCCGACAGGATCCTCAGAGATCTACTGCATGGTGGCACCGAGGTATGGATTCAATTATATACTACTAGCTACGGCATACATACCTTGAGAAACAAAAACATATCTATCCTACGGGACCGTACATTTTTCCGGGATAAAAAGTAGCCTATGTGCTATTCTAGACTATAATCTATATCAGTGCTAAATTTCATACAGATCTGTGGGGCGATTATGGATCTTTGCTTACAATCAATGTCAATACGTTTTCATTGTAATCAAGTGATTTGGTATGACCTAAGAGTGTTTATTCAATAAATTTGAGCCAGTTTTGACAAGTGTTGATTGTATCAGAGTTCCGTAATCGCACTACAGTTCTTCCAATGGATCTAGGCACTCGTGAAGTTAGCCACAGGTGCTAGTTTGCGCATGTACAGTCCTACCGCCGCTCTCCATACCTCCAATTGCTCCCGAAAAACGATACTGCGCAGCGCCTGCGTGCGATTAACTTCACGAAGGCCTCGACTCGTTGGGCTAACTGTAACTCTGATTATAATCAATTACAATGAATGTCAATCAGCAACTATACTGTGATAACGTAATTCTGATATTTACTAACAATATACACAAAGAAATAAGCAAATAATATAATATAATAATTTTATGCCAATAAATTTTCCATAATACAAGTCACCACTAGCAAATAGATGCTATTTGTAATGTTTTGATACTATCAGAATTACGTAATCGCAGCACAGAAGTTGGTAAATCCCACCCATGAATTTGTTAACAGGTAACACACAACACCATTACAACATTAAATCTGGCAATCGCTCCAAGTCTGTGTACAACACCTGTTCATCATGTCTCAATAGACTCTGATGATGCAAGCAATGAACATTGTCAGTCATTGACAACACTAGTAGCAAATTGCTGGTCTTCTGACACTGCTTTCGTATCTGTTAAGGAAGAGAGAGTCACCGTCAAAGAAGAGACAACCAATGAAGGGATATTCATTGAAACGGATGAATGTATAGATGAAGTCAAAACAGATTTAAAGAAAGAGAAATCAAGTAATGAAGATTTGAATGTGAATTGTAACCGATGTAGTAAGAAGTTTAAGAATTCAAGATACTTAAAAGCTCATATGATAACTCACAAAGTACAGAAACCTTTTATATGTGACACATGTAATAAACGGTTTAACCAGTTATCATATTACAATTTACATATGAGAAGTCATGCAGAAGGAAAACTATATGCATGCTCGGTTTGTGCAAAAAAGTTTTACCGCAAAGGTAATTTGACTAAGCATATGCAAAGCCATTCGGAAGAGAAGTCATATATCTGCGACAGGTGTAGCAAGAAATTCAAGCAAAAAAGCCATTTGAAGGTACACATGCGGATACACACCGGTGAGAAATCGTTCGCTTGTGAGATATGTGGCAAAACATTCAATCAGATTGCAAACTTGAACAAACACATGGGTATACATACAGGAATAAAGCCATTCACATGCCAGTTATGCGGGAAGGCTTTCCTCCAAAGAGCTCAAGTTAAAGCCCATATGCGGAGTCACACTGGAGAAAAACCGTATAGATGCACCAGATGTGAAATGGCTTTCAGTCACGCATCTCCACTGAGGAAGCATATGCGCCTCCATGATGAAATGAAGCCTTATCCTTGCATGAAATGCTATGTATCCTTCAATCAAGAATGTAATCTGACAGATCATATGCGGATCCACACAGTTGAACGACCATTTGTTTGTAGTAAATGTAATAAAGCATTTACTGATGCTCGCAGCTTGAAGAGACATGATATGCAAGTACACTCCGAGGAAAGACTGCATGCTTGCAATCGATGCACAAAAACTTTTAAGCGGTCCCAACATTTGAAAAAGCATATCTCTACATGTCGAGTATTAGCTGTATGAACAGTGACTGTGGGGCGCTTATGGATCTTTGCTTACAACCAATTTCAATACTGTAATCATGTAATTTGGTATTACTTAAGAGTGTTAATTCAATCAATTTGATTGACATTTGACAAGTGTGGATTGTATCAGAGTTCCGTGATCGCACTACTGGCAGTTCTCATGATATTAAGTAATATAATAATAAATCCTGCTTTCGTAGCATGAAC
The DNA here is from genome assembly GCA_963675405.1 of Cosmorhoe ocellata. Classification (NCBI taxonomy): domain Eukaryota; kingdom Metazoa; phylum Arthropoda; class Insecta; order Lepidoptera; family Geometridae; genus Cosmorhoe; species Cosmorhoe ocellata. The sequence goes on from OY776273.1 coordinate 5,158,608, forward strand.
ACTGGTGGTCTACTGGTCTTTCGACCTTAAGGTCGTAGGTTCGAATCCAGTCGTGTAACAATGGGTTTTTTCTAAAAATTTTATGTGAGCTATACAAGTACTCTATATTATTATCAAATTTAAAATTGATTCGAAATTTACAATCGGGCAGGAATCAAACCCGCGTCTTTAGTCTGTCATAGTCAATAGTCAATAGTCAATAATCTTTATTCAGTAATATCACAAGGATCATTTTGAATCGTCTTACATACTAGGTGAGTCTAGGTGCCAATTCCAGTCCTATCCCCAGTACGAGAAGAACTGGCAAGAAACTCGCTGGGCCCTAGCGCTTTTTTTGTATTATGAACCTTGTTAACATTGTTAGGGACACCTAGCAGAGTTGGAGCTGATTCGTCCCAAGCTTTTTTGTCATCTAAGTACTCTGATATTCTATAATAAGCTTTACGAGACAGGTTTTGTTTAATTACATTTTTGAATTTCGCAATCGATAGATCAAGCATGTCGCTTGGGATCTTGTTATAGAAGCGTACACATTGCCCTATAAAGGATTTGCTTACTTTAGTGAGCCTAACCGTGGGAACAGCTAGTTTATTTTTATGTCTGGTATTAACATTATGAAAATCACTATTTTTTTTAAATAAATTAATGTTTTTATGAACATACATCAAGTTTTCATATATATACTGACATGGCATTGTCATAATGTTAATTTCCTTAAACTTATCTCTAAGAGATTCTGAAACCGGCCAACGCATTACTAAATGTGCCATCGTTTTAAATGTTGAATCCATTTTAAATTTGAAATTATGTTTTTGTTAATTCTCGTTTAAAATTAGACGAAAATAAATAAAGTGATTTTCCCGATATTATTATGATTTTGGTAAATAGTTATCTTTTATTGCTCCATCTTCATGCTATCACTCTATCAGCTTGAAAGACGAGCTTTAAGATCAAATATAAATAAAGTTTTTAAAATAACGGTAAAATATTAACACATAAGTCGTACATAACATAACAGATGGACTGCCTGAAAGAATAATACTAATGGACATATCAACTCACAGCTCAGTCGGTAGTAGCTCTGCCTTCTGCGCTGTAGGTTGTGGGTTCGATCTCCACCTAGGATAAACATTTGTGTGATATGGTCACGAGTCACGCACGACTGTAATCCCCAGGCGCGGTAGATATCTCCTCAGATCTCTAGTTACTTAGATCTTTGAGGATATCTAAAAAGGGTACTCAAAGGTAGATATTTGACACATGCCCACATTTTATACAGTAGTTAGTACTCCGTACGTGACAAGTTGCAAGCCCATCGCCGCTTATAAGAATACTAGCCTCTGACACACACCTTTGAATTTTTGGTTCTAAGGGTATGCAGTTTTCCTTCACCGTTTAAGAGCACTGGCATTGCGCACATAATTTTTTTTTGATTGGAAAAATTCATTGGTGCACAACCAGTTCAACCAGAAGGTCGTGGGTTCAAACCATCGTTTGAACCCACGACCTTCGGATCGTGAGGCATGGGTGCTACCACTACACCAGCGCTCTTTATTAACTGATATAATAAAACTGAATAATGGCGAGACCAAATGTTATAATAATACAATCACTGGACTAACTCAGTAGGCTTTTTCTTACAATGATCTTTGATATGCCTTATTTTATTGGAATATGTTGTAAATTTAGTCCCGCAGTAGTTACAGGAGTATGCCTTAGTTCCGCTATGGGTTTCCATATGCCGTTGCCAGTGTGACTTGCCTTGGAATATCTTTCCGCAAACCTCACAACAGTGTAACCTTATTCCCTGATGAACAAATCTGACATGTGATCTCATATGTCCGTTTTGCTTAAAAGTTTTGCCGCAGATATGACAGGAATAGGGCTTCGGTAAACGGTGGTTTAACACATGCTTTCCCAGACTGCTGAGCTGTGAGAAGCTCTTATTGCAAAACTTGCAGTAAACTTTCTCTCCGGTGTGAACTCTGATATGTTCTTGTAGGTGGTGTTTGGTGCGGGATGTCTGGCCGCAGTAATCGCATATGAATAATCGTTCCTCGTGGATCCTCATGTGATTGAATAACCGGGATCTGGATCCGGGGAATACTTTATAGCATGTCGGGCAGTAATTTTCTTGTATATCATGTTTTTCACATTGGTGTGTTGCGAGCTCTCCTCGAATCGGATATAGATTTTTGCATTTATCACACTCGTAGAATAAATCTTTTTGGTCTATGTCTACATATTCTTGGAAGTCTGATATATTTTCATCGTAATCAAATTCTTTGCTGAGGAGACCTAGTTTGATATTGTACAGTTCTTCATTAGCTATTTCTTCAGACTCTAATTTTGCAATCAAATCCTGTGTTGAATCTATTTTTTCTTTATTCATTTTAGCCTTTTTTGTTAAGAGTTCTTCCTCATCATCTTGAATTACCCGTTTAGTAATCAATTCATGTTTCATAACTAATTGTTCTTTCTTGGATTTAGTCGTTCTGCTTTTAGAAAGTCCATCCAAAGTCAGAGGTTTTAAAGACATCACTGATAAAGACGGTATCCACCCACTGTTCATTTTACTGTTTACCTGAAATTAATAAGGAAAACTGTAATTTAAAGTTAAATAGAAATATACAGCTTATTAACTATATTAAAGCATTCAGATGAATCTTGGCTCAAGCCAGAATTGCAGATGATGATGATAAGGAAATACTTAAGTAGGTAGGTACCTAACCTAAATGCTGAAAGTGGAAATGTGCCGAGTTTACTACTTGGAGATCTAATAGTTAAAAAAAGCTTAAGATGAATCTGCTCAGTTCATCATAAATATAAAAATCTAGGGCTCGGCGAATTTCCTGTCAATTCTTGAAGGCGATTCAAAATAATCCTTGTGATTTTATTGATTACTACCTGAGCCCACAGATGTTGTCCATTGTTGAAACCTCCTCCATACACAAGCAGACACAACAAAAAAGAATTAGTGAAATTGGTCCAGCCATGTCCAACATGCAATGCCATGACCAAGGGAAATAGTGATTCATTTTTATATGTACTTGGTAGTTGGTGAATGGACTGGTTTCCGCAATTAGGCCGCGTGAGGGCCCATTTTGAGTGTGTATGTATAATAGATTTAGTACCCGGGTGACCGAGCTTTGCTCGGTTTTTTTTATTGGTAAACGACGTTTTCTAAAAATGAAACCTAGCTAGATCGATTTATCGCCCCCGAAACCCTCTGCATACTAAATTTCATGAAAATCGCTGGAGCCGTTTCCGAGATTCCAATTATATATATATATATATACAGTCGTGGTCAACTAATTAGGCACACTCTTTGGTTAAACCGAATTGTGAATTTATTTTTTATTTTCCAACGAGTCTAAACCATATTCCATATCTCTTACATGTAAGTATAATTAGTCATTTATGTGCCCGATTATACAAACAATAACAACTTCTTAAACATTAAACCTCTTTACAGTATAGCTGATAGATTATCGTAGTGCTATTTGTTCAAATAATGCTGGCTGGCCATTTAATTAGGGACACTGAGATATTGCGTTCTATTTTCAAAATTTGAATCTCAATACTTTTTTACTTCTTCTCTTATTGTTTCGTGGTAGTTTTGGCGGCAATCCCGATATTTATTTTAAGTTTTGAAAAATATTTCGAAGAAAAATGGGTAAAAATAAAAGTTGCGATCCAACACTACGAAAAATTATCATGAAGTTTGTTGTCGAGCATGGTTGGCCATACCGAAGGATAGCAGAACATTTAAATTGTTCAAAAACTATGGTATACAATGCAGTGCAACATGTCAGACGCAATAACACAGATTTAAATGTGCCCAGAACAAAAAGATCGAGAAAAACAACTCCGCAAGAAGATAGAATGATAGCCAGGTTAGCTAAGAAAGATCCGTTTCTAGGCTCTATTTTAATTAAACACGAAGTTTTTGGGACAGACGAAAGAGCTGGTGTCTCAGCTAGGACCGTTCGACGACGTCTGGTAGAAGCAGGGTTGTTCGGAAGAGTGGCTCGCAAAGTACCGTTGTTGAAGAAAGAACATAGAAATGCTCGTTTGGCGTTTGCACGTAAATATGGACATTGGACCTACGCCCAATGGCAACATGTATTATTCTCTGACGAGACCAAGGTTAATTTGATTTCTTCAGATGGAAGGCAATACGTACGGCGTCCAGTAAAAGCGGAAATGAATCCAAGATTCACAAAAAAGCAGGTGAAACATGGCGGTGGAAACATTAAAATGTGGGGTTCATTTTCTGGACGTGGAGTGGGACCTGTGAGGAAAGTTCAGGGTAACTTAGACCAACATCAATACAAGGCAATATTGGAGGAAACGATGCTTCCCTATGCTGAGGAGCATCTCCCTATTATATGGACGTTTCAGCATGATAACGACCCAAAACATACCGCCCGTTCAGTCAAGTCGTTTCTTACCAGTCAGTCAGTATCGGTGCTAGATTGGCCAGCAAATAGCCCGGACCTTAACCCAATCGAGCACCTTTGGCACGAAATCAAGAAAAAAGTAGCCACTTATCGTACCACAACTTTAGATGAACTTAATGAAGCTTTTTGTGAGGCATGGGCAAACATTCCTGTCGAAACATGCCAGAAACTGATAATGTCTATGCCACATCGGTGTCAAGCGGTAATTACTAACAAAGGTTTTGCTACTGGGTACTGATTTTACACGTAATAAAATGGAGCTGTTAAAGATATTATAATACTGCAGATTATTAGTTTTGTTTAACTCTATTTTTCATTATAGTTTACTGTCCTTAATTAAATGTCCAGCTACAGAATTATACCTTAAAATTGAATACATGTTCAACCTTTGATATTAAATACTTTTTTCTATTTATTTATTCTTTTATTTACAGCCATTTAAAGCATAATAATCGGACCAAATTATGCAAATAATAGTTACTGAGAAATCAATAGGGTTTTATATTTGTATGTACATAACCGGTTATTGTTCTTCACTATCTTGCATGTCCCTAATTAGTTGACCACGACTGTATATATATACAAGAATTGCTCGTTTAAAGGTATAAGATTATTATAGACTAGCTGTCCCGCCCGCGACTTCGTTCACTTAAAGTAGGTATCTAAACTGAGTTTCAAACAAATTACACTAATAAAAAAATCCCATAAATAACTTTGACACCCAATTTTACCCATTTTAGAGGGCTATTTTGAAATATCCAGGAATACGTTTCCATTTACTTTGCATTTAAAGTATCCAAACCAAAACTAAGACCAATCACACCACCCTTTAAAAAGTAATTACCCATAAAAACATTTAGCCCACATTTGACCCCTTTTTGAAGGTCATATTGAAAAATCCTGAAACACTTGTACATTCATTTTGTATTTACAGTACACAAAGTTTCAGACCACTCGCACCACCCGTCAAAAAAAATCCCATACAAACATTGACCCCTTTTTTAGAGTTATATTGAAAAATCCTGAAACAGAAAACAAAGTTTCAGGCCTATGGCACCACCCGTTAAAAAAATCCCATACAAACATTGACCCCCTATTTAGAGTTATATAGAAAAATCCTTTAACACGAAATTAAGTTTCAGACCAATCGCACCACCCGTTGAAAAGTTCCTATACAAACATTGACCCCCCCCCCCATTTGACCCCCTTTTTTAAGGTTTTATTGAAAAATCCTGAAACACGAAACAAAGTTTCCGACCAATCGCACCAGGTTAAAAAGATCCCATACAAACATTGACCCCACATTTGACCCCTTTTTGAAGGTTATATTGAAATATCCTGAAAAAAGTGTCCGTTCATTTTGTATTTACAGTACATAAACAAAGTTTCAGACCAATCGCACCACCCGTTAAAAAGTTCACATACAAACATTGACCCCACATTTGACCCTTTTTTGAAGGTTTTTTTGAAAAATCCTGAAACACGTGTCCATTCATTTTGCATTTACACTACACAAACAAAGTTTCAAGCCAATCGCACCACCCGTTAAAAAGTTCCCATACAAACATTGACCCCACATTTGACCCCTTTTTGAAGGTTATATTGAAAATTCCTGAAATACGTCTTCATTCATTTTGCATTTACAGTACACAAACAAAGTTTCAGGCTAATCGCATTACCCGTTAAAAAGTTCCCATACAAAAATTGACCCCACATTTGACCCCTTTTTGATGGTTATATTGAAAAATCCTGAAACACGTGTCCATTCATTTTGCATTTACAGTGCACAAACAAAGTTTCATGAAAATCGCTCCACGCGTTAAAAAGTTTCATACTAACGTTTTCACCCTTTTTCACCCCCTTAGAGGTGGAATTTTGAAAAATCCCGTCTTAGTGGGTGGTTTTGTTATAAAAGGAACCCACCTTTCAAATTTCAGCTTTCTAGCTTCAGCGGTTTCGGCTGGGCGATGATAAATCAGTCAGTCAGTCAGTCAGGTTAAGCTCTTATATAGATATAGATATATTTTTCAAATTTGAATGAATATTATGGTAGTCACACACACCTTTGTATTGTTGCGGAACACATCTCTCAAGCATTCCTCAGACCTGCGAGCCATCTCGGAGAACCTGCTGCACTTCCTCAGCTGCGCGTAGCAAAGGTAGCATAGTGTGTTAAGCCTATGTCCAGTGACGAGCTGTAAGCCAAGTACAGTTGGCCCAACGAGTCGAGGCATTCGTGAAGTTAGCCGCAGAGCGCTGCGCAGTATCGTTTTTCGGGAGCAATTGGAGGTATGGAAGGGTGGTGGGACTGGACATGCGCAAACTCGCACCTGTGGCTAACTTCACGAATGCCTAGATCCGTTGGATAACTGAATGGAGACGAGAGAGCTCAGACCAATGCTCGTTCGAGACATGTCTAAGTCCATTAAAATTGCAAACATCAGAATCCCAGTACGCTCGGATATGTTTAAACACGAGTTATCCAATCAAAAACACTCGTATAGTGTACAGCTTTGCAGGATGTGAGTGATGCGATGAACCATATTCCATTTTACCTTGGTGCTGGTGAGTTTTTCGTATATTTCAAAGAGTTGATGTTCGATGACATGTAGCTTTACATCCTCGCCCCCACTGCCGGCGAAACATGCTCGGCATGCAGGAGACATTATTTTGTAATTGTTTATTTATCCAGTCTATCTAGACAACAATATTTGCGATTAAACATTATATTGCAATCCCATGAAGTCAAACCGGCATGCAAAGAGAATATAATCACTACCGGCATGGCTGATGTTAAATTCACGTGCAGATATTATAAAACTAAAATATTACGTCATACTGATCCAACAGTAATTAACAACAATATTTTAAATAATTACTTAATAGTATGTTGAAATAGGTTGAAATGCTAACATTTCAACATATAGGTACTAATACCTATATGTTATATTTTATCTGTTCCTTTATAACGCATTGGATAATTATTATGTTATGTTATTCTGAGTTTAATAAACTGAATTTGAATTTGAATTTGGACAGGTAAAATATATGTTGAGTCAGTTAGTAATTTTGAAGAAAAAAAATACTGGTTAAGTGATCCACACCTTCGTTGGTAAAAAGTCTAGAGTAGGTATATTCTATGAAAACCAAGTCGATTAGGCAAGACAATGTGGTTTACTGTGATAATCTCCACCAGTGTGTAAGACAATTTTCAAATAAAGTGTGGCGTTTTCCCCACTAACCTCTTTAATCCTGGTTGGTGGGGATAATGACACTAAAAATATTTTTCACTTTAAATACAGCAAGTATAAAATAAAAATAAATATGATCACGACTGTAATCCCCGGGCTCGGTAGATATCTTCCTCAGATCTTTAGTTATAGTAAGTATAGGTAAATAAATTTGTAAAAAATATTTTTATCCTAAAATACATACCTAACTACAAACCTAACTACTATAATGGGGTTGGGGTTGACGGTGACGGACGTGACGGTAAAAAAGTAGAGATCTTAATGGGTGTTGAAATAGCAGACTCTCTCAGTCTGAAAAAATAACCAAAAACATGAAGCTTTATTATCTAGGATATTATACATATTGCTAATTTACTTTACTTATATTGGGCTTATATACATAAGAGCACTGGTGGTGGTGTAGTGGTAGCGCCCCTGCTTCACGATCCGAAGGTCGTAGGTTCAAACCTGGTCGTGCACTAATGTGGTTTTCCATTCGAAAAAAATATGAGTGCATTACCAGTAGGTACTCTTTAACAGTGAAGGAAAACATCGTGAAGAAACCGCCATCCTAGACTAATAATTCGAAAGTGTGTGTCATAGGTATTCATATATGCGGCGATGTGCTTGCAACCTGTCACGTGCGGAATACCAGCTACTGTGCATAATGTGAGCATGTGGCAACAAACATAATGTTTGAACGTGCTGACTACCCTATTTAGATATTCTCAAAGATCTAATTAACTATAGATCTAAGGAGATTTCCACCGAGTCTGGGATTAAAGTGATCATGTCATTTTTTTGTTTTAAATAAAATGCCATGTCGTCGTACTAAATGTCGATATGTAATTATGATAAGAACTTTATTACATTCAATCAAAATGGCGATCGCAAAGTTGATTTTAATTTTAGCATATTTGAATTATGCGTCCGCTGCATATTTTATCCATAAAAAACTACCAGATGTAAATGTATCGGGCTCGAATATAAAAACACATTTACAATTAGCTCTTATACAGAAGATTTGTGACAATAGAAATGAAATATGTAAATCAAATCATACGACCGTGTGCGCTGTGAGGAGAATAAATGATGATTACTATCGTAAAGACTTTGAGAATTCGTGTTTCTTGTTTTTGTTTAATATGTGCGAGAGTCCAGGGAAAGGTATGGAATTTCGTGCTTTAATTTTTTTGGTTTTGGGCCATTCTACTCAACGGTTTCGTCAATGTTGTCATTTTCGTTATTGTTCGCAATAAGCGATATTGGTTATCTCGTAAAATATTAGTTAATTTTAAATTTACCCTTCCTAAAATAACTTATTATCAACCAATCCTTTATTGCTCCATCTTCATGCTATCAGCTTGAAAGAGGAGCTCTAAAATTAAGGTTTAAAAGTTTTTAAAATAACGGTAAAATATTAAATTGAATAGAATCGTCCATGGTGGCTTTAAAAAGCTTTTTGCACCTACCTTTCAGTCGGGATTTTTGTTACAGAGTATTCAATAGCTCAGAGCGGGAACTGCTCTGATTATCTGAAAACACGGCGCATGTACGTATACTCAGGAGTGGAAGACATCACAGCCGCGGTGCCAACTACTCCTCGCAACGAAAATTCTACCAAAAATGGTACATCAACTGAGTAAAAGTTTATCTATCTTTAGGTACCTACCTACTTACTTTTAAAGGATTGGCGAGAGAAAATCTCAGTAGGGTGATTTGGAACCAGTTACGACTGCACCATTAATGGGGCAAAATCAATGGTGCTAACGTAACCGCGGGGATTTGGCGTTATATGTTTGTGCATATGTTTGTTAGAGCATAACTTAAGAACCGCTAATCCAATCTGCATGAAACTTGGAAGGTCTAGAGATTCTGCTGTAGATTTGCTGGGAAGAAAATGAGCTTAATCGGTGAAGGAGATGTGAAGATATCGAGTTCCAGTAAATTTATTGAGTGTGGTATCAAATGAAAGGGCTTTACTTGTAAATTCCAGGTTTTTATTTTTATTCTAGGATGGATAGTTTCTGAAATATAACGTTTTAGGTAAAATTAACGAAAGCGCTGATGTCTTAGCACGGGTATAAATACCTACCTAGGTAGGATAGGTAGGTAATCAAATATTAGTTTGATGAAGAGCAACTTACGTAGACATAGACCTATGTATCTTCTATCTTTAAACGAGCAATTCTTGTATATATGTACATACATACATACATACATACATAAAATCACGCCTGTTTCCCGACGGGGTAGGCAGAGACCACGGATCTCCACTTGCTACGATCCTGACATACCTTTTTTGCTTCATTCACTCTCATTACATTGTATATATGTATATTATATATAATCTGAATCTCGGAAACGGCTCCAACGATTTTCGTGAAATTTAGTATGCAGGGGGTTTCGGGGGCGATAAATCGATCTAGCTAGGTTTCATTTTTAGAAAACGTCGTTTACCCCAAAAAAATGAGCAAAGCTCGGTCATCCAGGTACTGTAATTTAATAAGATCTGTATATACTTTACAAATGAAAGCTGTGGATTTTGTTAAATAAATAAATAAATCTCAGTTCGGGTTAATCATTCTAGCGTCGGGAATCCTCAGAGCGGCCACAGAGTTCAGCAGACTGTACTCAGCCGAGGACGCCTTCGACTGGCACCCGTGCCCGCTGAGCTGTCCCGACGTGTACGAGCCCGTCTGTCTGAACGTGAACCGCGGCATCGGCAAGTACTTCAAGCTGTGGACCTTTGTCAACCACTGCGCCGGGGATGTATACTACTGCCAACATCAGGACGGTATAACTAGCCTCTAACTACTATAAACTACAACCCGGTCACATTATCTCGAGACCTCGCTGGAATGCGAACCTCCCGCCCCGTTCTCTTTTCACCTCCCTCAGTACGGTAAGCACTTTCGTGCTAACGTGACGTGACGTCATCGACGCCAGGTCTCGAGATAATGTGACCGGGTTGTACTAAAACTAATTAGGACGGTATAACTAGCCTCTAACTACTAAAAAAAACTACTATAAACTCATCATCCTTCTCCTGCCCTTATCCCACACTAGGTGGCATCGGCACAACATGTTTTCTTCTTCCACTCACTCCTATCATTCGTCAACTCTGAATCAACTCCTCTTACATTCATATCATCTTTCACACAATCAAACCACTTCTTCTTCGGCCTTCCTCTACTTGCGCACCTAGCCACACTCATACTCATAGCTCTTTTGGTGACATGGTTTTCATCCCTCCTCATCACGTGTCCATACCATGCTAATCTAGCACTCCTCTTTCTATCTTTTCAGTAACAGGCGCCACTTTCAGACTTCCTCTAATATACTCATTCCTAATCTTGTCCAACCGTGTCACCCCACACATCCATATTAACTACTAAAACTAATATAAACTAAAAACAGAACACAAAAGACTAATTACGCGCTTTTTTTCTAATATTAATTGTTTCCTTTATTTTTGTTTGTAAATGACAAATACATAAATAATGCGCCGTCAAAAACAAAATTCCAGTAGTGATCAAATTACTTAATTTAAATACTAATTTAATATAAATTTATGTAAGAATAAACTTTGCAGGTATAATTTATAGCCATTATTATAGAAATTTAGGTAGGTATCTTATCTACATTATTATATCTACCTACTTTACCCACCTCAGTAGAATTTTTGGATTATTGTCATAATCCCCACTAAGCTGTCCCCACCAGTGGGGATTATGACAAATCTCATTGAGGTAATTTTAAAAAACTAAAAATAAATATGATTACGACTGTAATCCCCAGGCTCGGTAGATACCTATCTCGGATCTCTTCTGCCCCTTTAGCCAAGCGGCATAAACGTCAATCGAATAGAATAGAATAGAAGTGTCATTCCCATACATTAAGAATTCTATTTTATAACGTTTATGCCGCTTGGCTAAAGGGGCAGATCTCTACTTTTTACGTTACTTAGATCTTTGAGGATATCTATAGAGTCAGAGACACGTCCAAACATGACATTTGGCACATACCCACATTTTACACAGTAGGTATGTAGTTAGTATTCCGTACGTGACAGGTTGCAAGCCCATCACCGCTTATAAGAATACTAACCTATGACACACACTTGTCATAATCCCCTATGTTGGGGACAGCTTAATGGGGATAATGACAATACACTACACCTTCGAATTTTGGGTTCTAGGATATGCCAGTTTCCGCACGATGTTTTCCTTCACCGTTTAAGAGCATTGGTATTGCGCACATAATTTTTTCTAAAGAAAATCTCATTGGTCCACGACCAGGTTTGAACCCACGACGTTCGGATCGTGATGCGCTACCACTAAATCACCAGTGCTCTCCTGTACCTCCCTGCCTACAAAATTACTTTTATTAAATAATTAATAAATATTGGTGGACAGTTCACACAACGCCATCTAGCCCCTAATTAAGCAAAGCTTGTACTATGGGAACCAGATAGCTGATAGATTAATTACTTTATAATTTTTTTAAAAAACAAAAAATAAATAAATAATTGAAACAACTTTAAAGATAAAAACACTTTATTCCTACTTACATTAGTTAAAGTAACTGACATTACGTCTTTATTACAACCTTTACACAATAAAAGCATTTCCGAGTTATGGCCAAAGTTGGAAGGAAATATAGGCCGCCCATAGGCCCTCGCAGTGGCCTAATAACAGCCCGGAGTAACCACACAGATATACCTAATTATAACTTCCCATAGTCATTAAGAAAGTCGTTATAAAATATAATGTTATTAAAAATAGAAATTGTTAGTACCAAAAGTAAAATCAATTTATCACTATTCTTATTATTACTTTACTGTCGTAAGTACCTACAAAATTATGTACCCAAATAGTAAATATTATGTTGTACTTTCATTATGTAAATAAGTCATGCATTTATATTTATTATCACACCACTTTACTTGCTTACATCTATAATTAAAATGAAAATAAAAATGTATTACTTAGGTACAGACATTGATTTATGTATGTAATATTGTAATATTATACTTATTATGTATTAAAAAAATCAACCTTAATAATATTTTGAACGATAACAAAAAACAATATAAATTCCCGAACGCATCTTTTTCACACACAGACTGAGTTGATCTCTATGGCGTTGTTAATAAGGTACAGAATGCTAATCATCGTCTTCTTCGAGCCATTCCTCCCATTCTTCTTCGACGTATTTGTATACTTTCATAGCTGCGCGCGCATCCCTAACGGAGCAATGGGGGCCATTTTGAATGTTCATTCCCGTGTATTCTAGCGCCAAACTTCTTAAAGATGGCGTTCCGCGATCCTGAAAATATTTAACTACCTTTAAAATTATATACTAATATTATAAATAAACTAGCTTCTGCACGCGGCGTCGCCCGCGAAGTACCTACATAAAATATAGCCTATGTACATCCTGAAAGTTCATTCTACACATTGGTGAAAGAATTTTTCAAATCGGTTCAGTAGTTTCGGAGCCTATTCATTTCAAACAAACAAACAAACAAACAAACAAACAAACAAACAAACAAACAATCAAAGTTTTCCTCTTTATAATATTAGTATAGATAATGCTGGAAAATCCACACAGCATCATCTAGCCCCAAAGTAAGCTACTCAAAGCTTGTGTTATGGGTACTAGATAACTGATATATTTAATACATTATATACATAGATAGATATTTTGTATTCTAGGTAAGTACATAGAAAACACCCAAACCAACGGAACAAATTTCTGCAGATCGTACACAAAGTAGTTCCGCGGCGGGAATCGAACCCGCAACCTCTTATAAAGTTAAAGAGTTTGTTTGGTTGAACGCGTCAATCTTGGGAACTACTGGTTTGAATAGAGGTGTAAAAGTAACGACAAAAAGCGTAAGTAGGTACCTGAATGTAGGTACTCGTTACTACAACAATTTTATTTTATTTTATTGTTCAAACTAAATCAGCAGCCATTATGAACAGTTCTATTAATGTAACTTAAGGCCAATAAAAGATTTACATTTTTAAAAGACACTTAAAAAAGGGTTGTCGGCAGTTGGTACACTCTTTTGTTATGCAAATTACAAACATTTTGGGGCAGTTAGTACACTGGCTACCTGGACAGTCGGAGTAAAAAGTGTTTTCTATGCGAAATAAACTAGTATTATAATATTACAAAAAATAACAGGATATTTATTACGATAAGTATTACAAATGTTTTTTTTTTTGGGGCTTAGTATTAAAATTTATGTAGTTCTCTTGTGAAACACAATAAAAACACTCGTTCGACAATCTATACAGTAAATAGCAAAATGAATACAAATTATACACAACTTCTGTTATAAATAGTGTAACTAACACGACTTTCTTTTATATTATAACTAGTTGTCCGCCCCGGCTTCGCACGGGTATTTATATATACCTATAAATGGTCACGACTGTAATTCCCAGGCTCGGTAGATATCTCCCAGATTTCTAGTTACTTTGATCTTTGAGTAGGTACTCGTACATGACAGGATGCAAGCCCATCGCCGATTATAAGAATACTAACCTATGACACACACCTTCGAACTTTTGGTTCTAGGGTATGCCGGTTTCTTCACGCTGTTTTCCTTCACCGTTTAAGAACACAGGCATTGCGCACATAAATTGTTCGAATAGAAAAACACATTGGTGCATGACCAGGTTTGAACCCATGACCTTCAGATCGTGAGGCAGGGGTGCTACCACTACACCACCAGTGCTCTCAAATTTAACAAAAATTTCAAAATTCAATATTTATAATACACATACGTCTAACCATACCCTGCGTCAGGTTACTAAAAAAGAAAATTGTAAGTATAGAAAGTTTTAGTATTATTATTTTAATGAAGTTTTTATTTATTATAATGTATTTTTTTGTTTATATTTTTTATTTATTTTTTCACATTGACTCCATCCTGTACACATCCTGTACACCCAGTGACGCCTACAGTGCATAAGCTAGCGCGGCTCTCACGCAACTTTTTTCTATTGCTTACATTTTTAATTTAATGGTATCTTTTGAATGGAATGTCCGAATTGAGTAATTCAAAAAACTATATAAGGTATTGAAGCAGTCTAGAATATGATGTGATTTATTTTGATAAGGATTAATACTAAGATACAAATAAAAAGCATTTTTCTAAGAGTAGCCTTTCAATTAAAATTTTAAAATAAAAGAATTCTTATTGTAGCATTTCTATAATAGTTGGACATATGCTTTCGCGACACTTTTTGTAAATAATGATGTGTTCTACAAAGTCGTAGTACATTATTTTATTCTATCGTCAATAGTTTTCGCAGCGCACGCGATGTAAAGAATATTTTAGATAATTTTTTTACACCTTGTGTTACATTATTGAAGTTTTAGTAAGGATCCCTAATTTTTTTGAAAATATAATATAGCCTATGTCACCCGCTGATAATGTAGCTTCCCAACAGTGAAAGAATTTTTCAAATCGGTTCAGTAGTTTCGGAGCCTATTCATTTCAAACAAACAAACAAACAAACAATCAAAGTTTTCCTCTTTATAATATTAGTTTAGATAGATTTAATTTTTTGATAGTAAGCCAGTTCCCATTGCTTTACCATTAATTTTAAATCAGACATTTTAATTTGTCGATAGGTACCAGGATAGCAGAAACGATGGAGAGGTATTTCACTGTATATCCACAAAGTAGAAAGATCACGAGTCGCGAAAACCTCTCCGTGGTTTATGCATTCCTGGTACTTGGAAGTATGTACCTACTCAAGTGTAGGATAGTGGTTTACATTGTAAATTGTGTAAGTAGTGTTTATGGTCAGGAATTTAGTTTCGTGATATTAATAATAACAAAAAAATTGATTCATTATTCATATTTTTTTTGAGTAGGGTTACAGAGATATAGATTGCGTGGGCGCCGGCTTTAAACTGACCAAAAGCTCACCTTGTATATAATAATAATAATAATAATAAATAATAATAAATAATGCTGGACAATCCACACAGCATCATCTAGTCCCAAAGTAAGCTACTCAAAGCTTGTGTTATGGGTACTAGATAACTGATATATTTAATACATATTATATACATAGATAGATATTTTTTATTATACATAGAAAACACCCAGACCAACGGAACAAATTTCTGCAGATCGTACACAAATTTGTTCCGCAATAATAGTTTATATAAATAATTAAGTATCTTGCTTACATGTTTTACTGTTTAAATCTTGTGCTGATCCCACTCACTGGGATAAGGGAAGGAAAATTATGATGATGATTATTGTTGTTTGTATTAAAAACACGTAACACTTTTGCCAAGAACTGTATATTCTTCTGTGCCAATTTCAACCTTAAAGAAGGAGTGTACAAACTGACCATCAATGTATGGAATATCAAAATAACTTTTTTTAGGGTCGAGTGCACGAAACGCCGACAACCCTTACAAAATACCGACAGTCTAACTTAAACAAAACACAACTTACAGAAATTACTTATTAGAAAAGTACAGTGAATTACTAAACATTACAGGAGACAAATAATTTAACCTAGAGCTATAAAATAGCCAAATATATATTTTAGTTACCCAGTGCTAGTTTTTAATCAATTTTACTTAAGGCGGTACCCCGAGTCAAACTAGCGCCGCCACCTATTTTATCTAATTATTCTGTAAAACAAAGGAATTTTCAAAAAGTGATTGGGTAATTTGTTAACCTAAACTATACAAAATAAAATTATTACAGAGGTATTAAAAAAAAGCTTATGATAGGTATCACAAATTACCCAATCACTTTTTGAAAATTCCTTTGTTTTACAGAATAATTAGATAAAATAGGTGGCGGCGCTAGTTTGACTCGGGGTACCGCCTTAACTATCTATAATCTATCTTATACATGCTAAAAGAAAAATCATTACTAAACCTATTAATGATGAGTATCGAACATGTTATTCGTTACTTCTGATACCGCATACATAACGTTAGTTAGAGCACTTACTAGTCCTTACTTCCTTACTACTCCTTACTTACTTACTGATACTAGTCCTTACTTCCTTACTAATCCTCTTCCTTGCTAGTCCTTACTTCCTTACTACTCCTTACTTCCTTACTAATCCTCTTCCTTACTAGTCCTTACTTCCTAACTTTTTTTCAAGGTAACAGTTGTGGCGC
Source organism: Cosmorhoe ocellata (assembly GCA_963675405.1). Lineage (NCBI taxonomy): Eukaryota > Metazoa > Arthropoda > Insecta > Lepidoptera > Geometridae > Cosmorhoe > Cosmorhoe ocellata. Next base: position 5,175,478 of record OY776273.1, read on the forward strand.
AAGCTAGTAAAGTATAAATAAATTGATAAATAGGTTTACTGACCGTTTGAAAGCCAGGATAGTATGCAGTGTCCCGGATATTGTACTCCGGATGGCAAAGCCCTAGCCCCCTCAAGTCCTTGTCCACCGAGTGTCCCACCAGGATCCCACCTTTGAGGCGCGAAGCAACTTCCTTCTTGACGGTGGCTAGAGGCCGCGCGTTGGTCAGGTGATGAGGCAGGATGCCACTCACTGGAGTCCTGTAGTCAGTTACCTGGAGACGGTGTTAATACTAGAGTTTACATACTTATTATTTTTCAGAAATGGTTTTAACAATTGTCATGAAATTTTGTATGCAGGTGGTTTCGGGGGCGATAAATCGATCTAGCTAGGTTTCATTTTTAAAAAACGTCATTTACCAAAAAAAAAAAGCTCGGTCACCTAAGTACTTTTTCTGATACTAGCAACTTTGTCTGCAGATTTTAAGTGATATAACTTTTCCTGTTTTTCATTGATGCTTCGCTCCTATTGGTTGCAGCATTATGTTATAAAGCCTAAGCCTGCCTCGATAAATTAACTACTTATACAAAATATTTTTCAATTCAAACCAGAAGTTCTTGACATGTTTCATCAAACAAACAAACAAACATACCTACATTATGTCAGTTTGAAAGTGGCGCCTGTTACTGAAGAGATGGAGAGGTTAGCATGGTATGGATACGTGATGAGGGATGAAAACCATCGAAGATATGGGTATCAAACAAACAAACAAACAAACATACCTACATTATGTCAGTTTGAAAGTGGCGCCTGTTACTGAAGAGATGGAGAGGTTAGCATGGTATGGATATGTGATGAGGGATGAAAACCATCAAAGATATGGGTATGGGTGTATCTGGGTATAGTTGGCTCAACGACTCTAGGCATTCGTGAAGTTAGCCGCAAGAGCTGCGCAGTATCGTTTTCAGGAGCAATTGGAGGTATGAGGGGGGGAAGGAACTGTACATGCGCAAACTCGCACCTGTGGCTAATTTCACGAATGCCTAGATCCGTTGGATGACCTATACGCAAGTAGAGGAAGGCCGAAGATGCGGTTTGAGTGTGTGAAAGATGAATGTAGTAGACGAATGATAGGAGTGGAAGAAGACATGTTGTGCCGACCCCACGCGTGGGACTAGGGCAGGAGAATGATGATTAATTAATAAAACTGTTGTACTTACAGGTCGAGTAGGCAATACGTAGGTATCATAGATACATTGATAGTATTCATTGACAATGGATACTCTAGCTACCATGCTGATGCAGCCCCGGCGTCCAGCGCCCACCATCTCGCAATCCAAAGCTACCGCGTACGTGAGGGCCATTTTAAAACAAAGTTAAAATTCGATGAAAAGATTTTTCTGAGTACAAAGATTCAAGTTCCAGATTTAAAAAATGGTGGAATTAAAAGTTTTATCAATGTTGCCAACTGTAACAGTTAAAAAAAAAAAAAAAAAAAAATTATAAACCGGCAAAGGCAACTAAAAACAGTTGAACTGTTTTTAGTTGCCTTTGCCGGTTTATAATATATTTTTTTTTTTTTTGCCTCGCATTAATTATGCATTTGCCATTTACAGTAATATTACTAGGAAGATGGAGAATTTATTAACCTACTTAAACATTTCAAAGGGGTCTTTATGGACCGCGGGCTAAATTGACTGTAATAATATAAATAATAAATTTTGTTGTGGACATGAGGTGAGTGAGGTGTGGGCAGACAAAGTTGACCAAAGAATCACTGTTTTAAAATCATGACAGCTTAAATATTATTATCCTACAATCAGAATGACTACCACGCAATATAATACAAAAAAACAACAAAAAAGAGCAGGATACCAACCCATGTCATAATATTTTCCATTATAATAATGATGATACTACATAAGATGAACTAGGTAAATAGCAAAGTTTTGTTTTGACACAATGAAACAGAAGGGACTTAATTGTATTCTATTAATATAATTCACATGTTAGTTTAGTACTAGTTTAGTTTAGCAGTAGTTATTAGATCTTAAATTAGTGAGTTTGTTTCCCCAACTACTATACATCCCAAATTGGGGCACTAGGACATTAATTAATCATTCTCTCATTGTAGAATCTAGCTTATCTATCTAGCTAGAAGATAGAGCGAGCTACAAGTAAAGTAGGTAATCTAAACTATTCCTACCATATGATTTATAAATCATTAATATGTAATACTAGCTGTCCCGCCCGCGACTTCGTTCACTTAAAGTAGGTATCTAACTAAACTGAGTTTCAAACAAATCATAAAAAATCCCATAATAACTTTTACACCCAATTTTACCCTTTTTAGAGGGTTATTTTGAAATATCCAGGAATACGTTTCCATTTATTTTGCATTTAAATTATCCAAACCAAAATTAAGATCAATCGCACCACCCTTTAAAAAGTACCCATTGAAACATTGACCCAACATTTGACCCCTTTTTGAAGGCTATATTGAAAAATCCTGAAACACGTATCCATTCATTTTATATTTACAGTACACAAAGTTACAGACCAATCGCACCACCCGTTAAAAAAATCCCATACAAACATTGACCTCTTTTTTAGAGTTACCTATATTTAAAAATTCTGAAACAGAAAACAAAGTTTAAGGCCAATCGCACCACCCGTTAACAAACATTGACCCCCCATTTGATCCCCTTTTTTAGAGATATATTGAAAAATCCTAAAACACAAAATTAAGTTTCAGACCAATCGCATCATCCATTGAAAAGTTCCCATACAAACATTGACCCCCCATTTGACCCCTTTTTTAAAAGGTTTTATTGAAAAATCCTGAAACACGAAACAAAGTTTCAGACCAATCGCACCAGGTTAAAAAAATCCCATACAAACATTGACCCCACATTTGACCCCTTTTTCAAGGTTATATTGAAATATCCTGAAACACGTGTCCATTCATTTTGTATTTACAGTACACAAACAAAGTTTCAGACCAATCGCACCACCCGTTCAAAAGTTCACATACAAACATTGACCACAATTTGACCCCTTTTTGAAGGTTATTTTGAAAAATCCTGAAACACGTGTCCATTCATTTTGCATTTACAGTACACAAACAAAGTTTCAAGGCAATCGCACTACCCGTTAAAAAGTTCCCATACAAACATTGACCTCACATTTGACCCCTTTTTGAAGGTTATATTGAAAAATCCTGAAATACTTTTTCATTTATTTTGCATTTACAGTACACAAACAAAGTTTAAGGCCAATCGCACCACCCGTTAAAAAGTTCCCATACAAAAATTGACCCCACATTTGACCCCTTTTTGAAAGTTATTTTGAAAAATCCTGAAACACGTGTCCATTCATTTTGCATTTACAGTACACAAACAAAGTTTCAAGGCAATCGCACCACCCGTTAAAAAGTTCCCATACAAACATTGACCCCACATTTGACCCCTTTTTGAAGGTTATATTGAAAAATCCTGAAACACGTGTTCATTTATTTTGCATTTACAGTACACAAACAAAGTTTATGGCCAATCGCACCACCCGTTAAAAAGTTCCCATACAAAAATTGACCCCACATTTGACCCCTTTTTGATGGTTATATTGAAAAATCCTGAAACACGTGTCCATTCATTTTGCATTTACAGTGCACACACAAAGTTTCATGAAAATCGCTCCACGCGTTAAAAAGTTTCATACTAACGTTTTCACCCTCTTTCACCCCCTTAGAGGTGGAATTTCCAAAAATCCCGCCTTAGTGGGTGGTTTTGTTATAAAAGGAAACCACTTTCCAAATTTCAGCTTTCTAGCTTCAGCGGTTTCGGCTGGGCGATGATAAATCAGTCAGTCAGTCAGTCAGTCAGTCAGTCAGTCAGTCAGTCAGGTTAAGCTCTTATATAGATATAGATTGTTAAAGCAATATTTTTATTTATTTGATGCGTCTCCAACATCGTGTACACCACCTGATTTAGGTTCAAAATCAATAATAAAAACCTAAATATACAGGGTGTCCCAAAAAGTAGTGTCAAGCGAAAGTCCAGAGATAGAACACCCTTTGGGGTACCCGAATCACCCCCATGTATGTTCCGCGATTTTCTATAGTTTTCGTGTTATTAATTTTTTTCCGAATTTTTGAAAATTTACGACTTGAACAACTTAAAACATTCTTACAAAAAAAGTAGAAAACTTTCTTGAGATTTTTTTTTTGCTACTGAATTATTATGAGCTGTTCTTTTATGCATAAAATAATCAGCTACGTGACTTTGATGAAAACTATGAAAATGTTGGTGTAAAGTCAAATAATTACATTCGGTGAATTATGACTAACATTTTCAACTTCAAATTAAAAATCTTAAAAAGTGATTTCATGGTTCCTAAATAAGTCTAAAGAATTCTCCAGACTCTCAGCTTTCATAATCATTAAAAAAAAGTAGCATTTAATAGGCTACTTTTGCTAAAATCGACCTTCAAAGACGGTGAGGTGGAAAATTCTTAAAATTAGCAACCTGATTAAAAAATAGATTTTGGCCATTTTATCATTCCTAAGCTTAATTTGTTTGTTAACTAACCAAAAACGACTACAAAGAATTAGTTTATGCCAAAGAAATCAGCAATATGGCCGAATTAAGAACAAAATTGAGACAGGCCGAAGAAAAAATTAAGGAACTTAAAATAGCTTTCATACGATTAAGGAAACCTTTTTAAGACGATGTAAGATTTGTATCGACCTAGAAGGTTGACATTTTGAAAACTTTTTGTAAAAAATTAATAAATTTTACTTGCTGTTTTATTTTATAAATTAAGCTTAACTAATAAATAAAACCTTCAAATATTAATGAAATCTTACTTTCATGCAGTCATTTTTGGTGAGTTCACAAACTAATTAAGCTTAGGAATGATAAAATGGCCAAAATCTATTTTTTAATCAGGTAGCTAATTTTAAGAATTTTCCACCTCACCGTCTTTGAAGGCCGATTTTAGGAAAAGTAGCCTATTAAGTACTCCTTTTTTTTAGTGATTATGAAAGCTGAGAGTCTGGAGAATTCTTTAGACCTATTTAGAAACCATGAAATCACTTGTTAAGATTTTTAATTTGAAGTTGAAAATTTTAGTCATAATTCACCGAATGTAATTATTTAACTTTACACCAACATTTTCATAGTTTTCATCAAAGTCACGTGGCTGATTATTTTATGCATAAAAGAACAACTCATAGCAATTCAGTAGCAAAAAAAAATCTCAAGAAAGTTTTCTACTTTTTTTGTAAGAATGTTTTAAGTTGTTCAAGTCGTAAATTTTCAAAAATTCGGAAAAAAATTAATAACTCGAAAACTATAGAAAATCGCGGAACATACATGGGGGTGATTCGGGTACCCCAAGGGGTGTTCTATCTCTGGACTTTCGCTTGACACTACTTTTTGGGACATAGTATACATAGTACCAAATTTTAGCAATACCTAACCAGAAAAAATGCTTGATCTAACAGATAGTAACTTAGTTGGTAGCATTTATATTTAAAAATTCGGATATATTGATTCGGCTTTGATTTGCAGCTTGACAAAATTATTCCTATCATTAAAAAAATTTAGTATTTTCCATTAAAATAATTCAAAACTGTAGATGTGATCCTTAAACTTTATATTCAATGACAAGATTTATCCCTACGCATACAAATACGAATAATTTTCCGTTTCACAATTCTTTTGACATGCGCGTATCCGAACGAGAAAATTAGTTGAAGCGGGAAATAACACTTTGCAATGTTGCTAGGTAGAAAAAAAAACCATAGACAAGAAAGTCTTCTTTTTTTTGACTCTCAGTTTGACTAAGGAGGAAACTATTATCAATTATTAAAAATTAAAAATTCGATAAAAATGAACCCCTATTTCCCTCGGTTACGGCATCACGCGTAACGGCTGGTTGTGGTTGTTATTGTAATGTTCTTAGGAAAGAAAAAAAATCAATATTCATAAATAAGTGTATAGCGAATAGCACGAGCGCGCGCGCGCGCGCGTGTGTGTAACTACCTAACTGCACACCGCGCCATACCTGCAGCTAGAATGTGGTGACACCGCTGTGCCTGTGTGCATAGCTATTTTTTAAGCGTGTCTGTAATTTATTTAAGAGAACTCTAGTGTCTAGTTAAACCTAACTTAGGATTTAAGACGCTAACCACCATTTAATGTCATGTTTTTTATCAATAAATGCTATCTATCTATCTATCTATCTATCAAGTCGTTTTTTTGATCGGTATTTTTTAAGTACTTACCTAATTGTTTTCAATTTAATAAAACAATCTTTTTTTGAATATAATAAATGAATTTTAAGAAAAACGCTTTTATTATATTAAAATCATTTATTTCAGACCCACATTATAGATTCACATGTTAAACGTTTCAAAGTGATTCTTGTGTTAATTGAATAACATAATTTAAATTAAAAAAAAAAAGAGAAATTGAAATACAGAACTTAAATACCTACACAATAAAATCAAAAGCCTTATTATGGCCATTATATTATGGACGTAATTTAATTACAGTTTGGACGTGAAAAATGGCGGTTAGGTTAGGTTAGATTTTAAGTTATATTAGAAAACAGAAGAAATTAATTTACGTAAGACTAGGCAGTAAGGTCTATAGACTATAGCCTGTTCAAATGAGCGACTAATGTAACAAAACAAGAGAGGCGGGAAAAAATGGCGGTTAGGTTAGGTTAGACTAAGTTAGATTATAGAAAACGGAAGAAATTAATTTACGTAAGACTAATAATGCATATAATGCGACCCCCGCTTCGCGGAGGCGGTAGCTCCAGTACTCCAGTCTACCCGTGACCACGACAGCGTGCAAACCTGTCGAAACGTCGGGAAAATATAAGGTAATTTAAACGCGATAAATACCCGTCTAATACTAATAATAATGTGTTCAGATCGCGTAAGTTTAAAAGTACATACTAGGCAGTAAGGTCTAATAGACTATAGCCTGTTCAAATGAGCGACTAATGTAACAAAACAAGAGAGGCGGGAAAAAATGGCGGTTAGGTTCGGTTAGACTAAGTTAGATTATAGAAAACGGAAGAAATCAATTTACGTAAGACTAGGCAGTAAGGTCTATAGACTATAGCCTGTTCAAATGAGCGAATAATGTAACAACAGTAACTAAAAAATAACTAAGCGTATGGTTATTTCTCTTTGCCCTAACCTAGCACTATGGCCACTTTAGCAGATACACTTGAATTCCAGAGTTTGAGCCGCCGGAGGGAGAGGAAGAGAACGTGAAATCCTCTCAGCTGGCGTGGTCCTACTGCGGAGCGCACAGGTCAGTAGGTACCTAACTGTGCCGGGGACGGGGTATAAAGAATAACAATACCTAAGCAGAGATTTAAATCGTAGATACACCCGTACGGTACTGAGACCGCGCCGTTTTGTTGCCACACGAGATGAGATAGCTCGCTCATTTGGCACACCAAATATTTTCAATTTCAGGGTACAAAAGGAATAAGTATATTTTTTTACGAAAGATCGTGCAATATAATTGCACAATAAATGGTGAAATAACTGTTTGGTTCATTTTTTACTAATCATTAGTGCGAGTGATGCACTCCTCGCATTCACTCTCGCATAGGTACACTTAGATTATAATAGACTAGCTTCCGCCCACGGCTTCACCCGCGTGGTACCTTGAAAAACAAAAACATATCTATCCCACGGGAAGCGTACGTTTTCCGGAATATAAAGTAGCCTATGTGCTATTCCAGACTATAATCTATATCTGTGCCAAATTTCATCGAGATCCGTTCAGTCATTTCAGCGTGAAACTGAAAGTGTAACAAATATTTTATATGTAAATACAGACATCCATAATAAATTCTTACAAACTGTCGCGTTTATAATATTAGTAGGATTTATTTATAATATTAGAAGGTTTGTGAGGATGTCTGAATGTTAGTTACTCTTTCACGCTGAAACGGCTGAACGGATCTTGATGAAATTTGGCACAGATATAAATTATGGTCTGGAATAGCACATAGGCTTATTTTATCCCGAAAAAAATGTACGAATCGTGTGGGATAGATATGTTTTTGTTATTAAAGGTACCACGCGGGCGAAGCTAGTTGTTTTATAATGTAGTGAAAAAGCACGTGTCTCGTCAGATATTTGCAGTTCGCGCGTTTCGCAGAGGCGACCTCCGCCATGGGCCACTACGGGTGGCTGCAGGGGGACTACTCTTACTCTCACATCATGGAGCCGCACGAACGGAAGCCCGGCTTTGGATAACACAGCTAAATAAAAAATAAAAATAAAAAAAAAACAAAAAACACGTTCGTGACAGTACCTAATCCCCAGGGTCGGTAGAAAAAATAAACAAAAAAAATATGATCACGACTGTACTTAATCCCCAGGCTCGGTAGAAAAAAAAACACACGACTGTAATCCCCAGGCTCGGTAGACATCTCCTCAGATCTTTAGTTACTTACATCTTTGAGGATATCTAAAGAGTCAGAGGCACGACCAAACATGATATTTGGCACATGCCCACATTTTGCACAATAGTTATCTGTACGTGACAGGTTGCAAGCCCATCGCCGCTTCTATGAATACTAACATAAAACACAAACCTTCGAATTTTTGGTTCTAGGGTATGCCGGTTTCCTCACGATGTTTTCCTTCACCGTTTAAGAGCACTGGCATTAAGCACATAGATATTTAGAATAAAAAAACTCATTGTTGCACGACCAGGTATGAACCCACGACCGAATCGTGAGGCAGGGGTGCCACCACTACACCACCAGCGCTTCTCACATAATTATAAACATGAATTGGTAAATTATTATGTACGCAAATATAAATAGCTTGTAGTTTCAATGATTAAGAAGTGTTGACGCGATAAGATAGATTAAATACTTGTTAATTTTATACTAGCGGTCCGCCCCGGCTTTGCATCAGTCCTGGATTTATAAATAGGCTGTATAGGCCGCGGCCTAGGGGCGGCAGCGTCCTAGGGGCGGCAGATTTCAGAGGACAGTCACTTGATTTCATTCGTTTATTTAAATAATAATTTTCCATTTAAATGATTGATTCAGGCGTGACTTTGCGGAAATCCATTACAAATACTGAAAAGGACGGAAATTTCTAGTACTCGACTTTTCTCTCGGCGCTCGGCGGAGCAACACCAGTGTGGAGCGAGTCAACGGTCCTGAGGATGCTTCGTGGAGAAGCGAAACACGTGTCGAGTTTCTATTTGAGGTGTGGTGTTGGGATTATTAATATTAATAATATTTCTATAATGCATTTTGTGGGGCTCATTAATATTAATAAGCTTAATTAATAACCTCATTAGATAATAGTTTTAGCGGAAAAGTACTAGACATTTCCGTCCTTTTCTGAATTTTCCATTTGTAGTAAGGCCCCTTTACTACAAATGGAAATTATTATTTTAGAAAGGTATGTTCATGGGGCGGCAGAAATAAAGTGGCCTACACTCATAAAAAATATAAATCCGGCACTGTTTTGCATTGGTATTTATATATGCCTATATATGGTCACAATTGTAATCCCCAGGCTCGGTAGATATCTCCTCAGATCTCTAGTTACTTAGATCTTTGAGGATATCTAAAGAGGGTACTCAGAGGCACGTCCAAACATGATATATGACACAAGCTCACATTTTGCACAGTAGTTAGTATTCGTACGTGACAGTTTGCTAGCCCATCGCTGCTTATAATACTAACCCACACCACAATCATTTTTTACACCTTGGGTTACATTATAGGAGTTTTAGTAAGGATCCCTATTTTTTTTTAAATATAATTATATCCTATGTCACCCGCTTATAGTGTAGCTTCCCAACAGTGAAAGAACTTTTTAAATCGGTTCAGTAGTTTCGGATCCTATTTGATGCAAACAAACAAACAATCAAATTTCTCCTCTTTACAATATTAGTATAGAAGTAAAGACTTGCAAGTAGTTACCTTGTACCTAATTGTATATTTTTTTGATAAAGAAACCGATATTTTACAACTAGTTATGATGTAACTCTCGGAGTCACGCCATGCTCTCTCCGGAATATATTTTACTGAGTAAGTCCACATGAACAATACAGGGTGTCCCAGAATTACTATGTGTTTTGTTTCACAAATTAAATAAATAATAAATAAATTATACTGGGGGATATTTCACACAACGCCATCTAGCCCCAAACTAAGCAAAGCTACTAAAGTACTATGGGAACCAGAGATATTTCACACAACGCCATCTAGGCCCAAACTAAGCAAAGATTGTACTATTGGAACCAGATACTTGATAGATTAATTATATACTTTTTTTTTGTAAATACGTACATAGAATACATAATAACACCCAGACACAGAACAAACATTTGTGTTCATCACACAAATGTTTGTCCTGGGTGGGGATCGAACCCACAACCTACAGCCTACAAAAAACCTATGGTAATTGTAACTTGTAGCTACATTATGATGTGGATTTTTTATTTTCAGCGATACTTATAAGTATTATGAATGTCAATATCACCAAAAGCGATTTATTAACAGATGTGTTGAAGACAAACGGACAGTTAGACTTACCAACTCCGAACGTAAATCATAAAGAACTGCCCAAGAACTATACTTGCGAAGACACCGTTATTTTCTACACTTATGATCAAAAAGACAAAGAAAAGAACATCGATAAAGATAGTAAGAATGATAATAGACTTGCTAAGACTATAGTAGACAAAGATAAAGAAATAGTCAAAGATACTAAGCAAGACATCTTTACTTTCAACTTTTACGCCAAAAATGTCAAAGAAAAGAACAATGATAAAGATAGTATGGTTGATAATAGGCATGCTAAGACTATAGTAGACAAAGATAAGGAAATAGTCAAAGATACTAAGCGAGACTCTTTCGATACTCGTGATCAAAATGACAAAGAAAAGAACATCGATAATGATAGTAAAGATGATAATGTCAGAAATGTTAAATCTATAGTAAACAAAGATAATAAAGTAGTTAAAGATACTGAACAAGACACTGTTAATTCCAAAACTTATGACAAATATGACAAAGCAGAGAATATAGTAAAAGATAGTAAAGCTAAGGTCAGACAAGCTAAGACTATTGACGAAGATAAAGTAGTCAGTGATAATCTAACAGTTAGAAAAAAGCGTTCAAACCCTACCTTAATATACTCTAAAATGCTTAAAGCATTATTCGTAAATTCTAATACGAGTGAAGATATATCTAATGAAGTGCAATCACCACATAGTATAATAGATGAGAGACATAGAGATAGAAAGCTATTTGAACTTCTGTTTAAAATGAATGAAACACTTGAGAGAATAGATAAAAAACTATCAGACACGGCAGAATCTAAAAACGATGGTTATATAGCTGTGAATATTCCCCTCATTCCAGAAGATGTTATTCAAGCACACAGGTTGAAAAGAGAGGCTACAGACAAGGACGACACTATTGAAAATGAACAAGATAGCAATATTACAGCTGTATATAAATTGATAAACAATTGGCGTTGGACAAATACTAAGAATTAAAGTAAATTTGAGAAGAATGATTTAAAAGATGATAATAATAATAATATATAATATTATATGATCACGACTGTAATCCCCAGGCTCGATAGATATCTCCTCAGATCTTTAGTTACTTAGATCTTTGAGGATATCTAAAGAGGGTAGTCAGAGGCAAGTCTAAACATGACATGAGAAAATATAAAATATATTCTAAGATCTGTCGTTAGTTAAAATTGAAGAGTCGAAAGATGTTGTTGCAAAGTTAGATGTAATAAAGCTAGCTTGGAAGAAATTAGGTGAAAAAATCACAGGATTCTGAGGAGTTATGAAAAGTATAAAGAAAAAATATTCAGGCGTGACTTTGTGTATTATTTATTGCTTATATTAAAAACCCGACTGAGCGTAATGAAAATAGATTTTTACAGCCGCCTTTGGATTTTTTAGTATAGAAATGAGTGTAGATTAAATTTGTCAACCTTAAGACTACACATTTTAACATTTGGGTAGAATGCCACAACTCCTGAGTACAGTAACGTCTACCATGTCAGGGTCCACCTGCTGCGGGTGGTGGATCAGGTGCAGCAGGATCTTCTGATGCAGGCTCGAGCTCCAGGGGCAGAGTGCGCATTGGAACCTATACATGAAAAAACCGAGTGTGTATTTTTAAACTTACGCGATCTGAACACATTATTTAGTATTAAACGGGTATTTATCGCGTTTTATTTACCTATTTTTCTCGACGTTTTACGCGATCTGGGGCCTCACCACGCATTCATAACACATTACCGAATTAGTATTACTGGTATTACATTGTTATTTCGTACTATGACCTATGCAAATTATATTGAAGTAGTGTAACTTCGTGACGTTTCTATAACATAATCGTTACGGAATCGTTCTGGAAGACATCGTGGTAAGGCCCGTGAACACATTATAAGTATTAAACGGGTATTTATCGCGTTTTATTTACCCATTTTTCCAGTCAGTCATGACAGACCACGATAGTGTGTAAACCTGTCGAAATGTCGGGAAAAATAGGTAAATAAAACGCGATAAATACCCGTTTAATACTAATAATAAACCAAGTGTGCTTTAGACCACACGACTGAAGTAAAACTTCTTTAGCTCCATTTATACAGGGTGTAACCAGACTACTTCCGAAAACTTCAAGGGGTTAAAGTACCCATTAATATAAACAACTTTTTCTAAGAAAACAACACTGTGAGCGCGAAAAAAAACAGCTTTTTCACACATTTGAGCCAAGTAGGTATTGAACTTTTGTATGGAACAGCTTTTTTTTCGCGCTCATGTGTTGGTTTCATAGAAAAAGTTGTTTCATTGTAATGAAAGTACCTGTATTTGTTACTTTGCTCTGGTATCACACTGTGCGCGCGCAGCATGTGAGAGCGAAGCGAGCCGGCGCAGCACTCTAGCGAGCACAGCGAGCACGTCTGTCTGTTGGCGCTGCAAAAAACACGGATTTAATAAACACACGTGTAATAAAACATGGATTTAGTAACACACGTGTGCAAAAAACATAATGTAATGACACACTTATGAAAAAAAATATGGATTTAGTAAACAAACGTGTAAAAAAACATGGATGCAATAGGACACGAGTGAAAAAACATTGATTTAGTGAACACACGTGTAAAAAACATAGATTTAGTGACACACGTGCACAAATAATATGAATTTAGTAAACAGCCGGATAAAAAAAAGGATTTAGTAAAGAAACGTGTAAAAAAACATGGATGCAATAGGACACGAGTGAAAAAACATTGATTTAGTGAACACACGTGTAAAAAACATGGACTTAGTAAACACACGTGTATAAAAACATGGATTTAGTAAACACACGTGTATAAAAACATTGATTTAGTGAACACACGTGTAAAAAACATAGATTTAGTGACACACGTGCACAAATAATATGAATTTAGTAAACAGCCGGTTAAAAAAAAGGATTTAGTAAACACACGTGTAAAAAAAAGAAAAACAGATTTAGAAATAAAATGCAAAAAAACATGGAATCAACGAACACTCACTTGTGCTTCGCAAGTCCTTTGTCGTCCACAAACTCCTTGTTGCAACTGGCGCACGGGAACGACTCCTGCGCAGCGGGGGCGGCGCCCTGCCCGCACTTGGCGACGTGCCGCTTCAGTTCCACCGCGTTTCGGCTGAGGTAGCCGCACGCGCAGCTCTTGTGCTTCTCCTGATGCTTCTTAGCGTATTTCTTTGATACGCTCGAGTAGGGGCATAATTCGCATTTGTAAGGTTTAATACCTGAAAGTTTATTTATGATTATACTAGCTTCCGTCCACGGCTTCGCCCGCGTTGTACCATGAAAAACAAAAACAAATCCATGCCACGGGAACCGTACATTTTTCCGGGTACTTTACAACTTTGTAGAAACTTCGCCAATAGATGTCAGTGTTCTTCAGTTTAGTTAGCAGTAATTTTTATTTGAAAATATCTATAATACAGACACGGCTTCTTAACGATTTTGTAATATGTAAAGATAGGTATAGATGGCTATTTAAGGCCCAGAATACTCGTCACACTATTCCTTACGTAAAAGTTACATAAAAAAGTGACATAGGTCCGTATAGCAACGCGGATCTCCGCGGAATCAGACATAGCACGAAGCGAAATACCCAAATGACAAGTAAGTAGAGTGCGGCATGATAATATGGCTGCTCTGAATTTCATAACGAAAGCGACAATTTATAAAAAACACATTATATGTTCAAGTAAATAGCTTATTCCAAAAAAGGGCTGGGTTGATTTGTTTCAAATTAACTGGTGTACATTCATGTGAAATAGAAATTCAAAATACCTTACTGTTCTGGACAAATTAGGGAATTTCTGAATTTTCAGAGGTGTTTTTAACATGATTTTTAACAAAGGTTTTCTAACTAATTCGTGTTTTAGCTCCGGTTGATTTATCACTTATATCCTTGAGTATCGTGTAGTTCAATTTCAATGTAATCTATTAAGCGGTAATAGAATGATTAGGGTTGCAATACTTGCAATTTTCAAAATTCTGGGCCTTAAATGTAATAAAGTTATTTTTTATTGGATATCTTATAAAATCGCAATCGACTAAGCACTCGCGCTCGCGCCTACAGCGGGCTTTAAATGTGTCTGGCAAGATATAAAAACCATTGTATCTGTCCGGCAATCAATAACATTTTTTTACAATGTCCCCAAGTAACATATAAAATTCAGCTTTTTTACTATTACGAAAGTATAACTATAATTTATCAAAGTTTAGGGGTGTCTGGCTGAGGGTAGCAACCGTTGTTATAAGTGTCCGGCAATTGGATGACGACATTTCTAAAGTTATCCCGAAGAAAATATAAAAAAATGTAGCTTTATATTTTCACGAAAGTAAGGTGCTATTTTGTACACCTACCTATTACCTGCAGAAGTAATTACAACCCAAACTCCATATTCGCTGGTCGTTCTTACCTCTATAGGGGCATTCCCAGGAGAAGCCCCAGCTTTTATAAAATAAGGAAGGTCTGGCAGGCCTAGGCTCTTAGGCTATTAGATTAGACCAAGTTTGTGATTTTGTTTGTTAGCCACTAAGTGATTTTTTGAATTGTTTAACCTGTTTTTTTTAAATAGGTCACGAATAGTTGGCTCAACGAATCTAGGCATTCGTGAAGTTAGCCGCAAGAGCTGCGCAGTATCGTTTTTCGGGAGCAATTGGAGGTATGAAAGGGGGAAGGAACTGTACATGCGCAAACTCGCACCTGTGGCTAACTTCACGAATGCCTAGATCCGTTGGATGACCTGTAGTATGGGTGAGTTTCTATAGAATATTAGTAAGATCTCACCGTTGTGCCTATTGAGATGCTCCTGGAACAGCGACCGGTGGTAAGTCACGTAATGGCACGTGTTACACTTGTAGCGACTCTCGGCACGCTGCTTCTTCGCAGTGCGGACTCCTCTGTGGGCGACAGTCATTGGTGAGCGAGCTAAAACTATGTCAGTGGCCGGTAGGGCGAAAATATTTAGTACTAGCTTCCATTCGCGGCTTTGCTCGCGAGGTACCTACATAAAATATAGCCTATGTTACTCGGGGATAACGTAGCATTCTAACGGTGAAAGAATTTTGGAAATCGGACCAGTAGTTTTTGAGTTTATTCGTTACAAACAAAAATACAAAACTTTCCTCTTTATAATATTAGTTTAGTACTAGCTTCTGCCCACGGCTTCGCCCGCGTGGTACCTTGTAAAACAAAAACAAATCTATCCCACGGTAACCGTACATTTTTCCGGAATAAAAAGTAGCCTACGTGCTATTCCAGACTATAATCTGCCTCTGTGCGAAATTTCATACAGATCTGTTCAGCCGTTTCAGCGTGAATGAGTAACAAACATACATCCAGACATACATTCTTACAAACTTTCGCGTTTATAATATTAGTAGGATATATTTATACAAATATTTAGTGTAGAGAGCTGGTGGTGTAGTGGTAGCACCCCTGCCTCACGATCCGAAGGTCGTGGGTTCAAACCTGGTCGTGCACCGATGAGTTTATCCATTTGAAAAATGTATGTGCGCAATGCCAGTGCTCTTAAACGGTGAAGGGAAACATCGTGAGGAAACCGGCATACCCTAGAACCAAAATTTCGAAGGTGTGTGTCATAGTTTAGTATTCTTATAAGCGGCGATGGGCTTGCAACCTGTCACGTACGGAGTACTAACTACTGTGCAAAATGTGTGCATGTACCAAATGTCATGTTCGGACGTGCCTCTGACTCTTTAGATATCCTCAAAGATGTAAGTAACTAGAGATCTGAGGAGATGTCTACCGAGCCCGGGGATTACAGTCGTGTGACTATTTTACAAACGTATTTTTGATTTATCTAACTATTTAGGTAGGTATAGGTAATTAATTATTTTACTTAGGTAATACCTTAATTCGGGAAATACTTATTTATTAAGCAAAAATGTAAACAACATTTAAATAAATACAAGTTTATTTTACAAAAAAATATTTTCAGATATATTTTTTATATTATAAAATTAACTCATTTAATCTCACTGTTCGACAAAGATCTCTCCTAATTCACCACACCCCTATAACCTTACATATAAAGAGTGTCCCAGAACTACTATCCTTAATATACAGGGTGTAACTGGAACTAGTATGTTATCCCGAGAGGATCGATTCTCGATTGCTTAGTTTGGGACTAGGTAGATGGCGTTGTGTATGTAATATTTACACGAATATTTATTTATTCCCATCTGTCCCCCTTTTAGCAACGGGGGGACAGATAGAACTTTTATTAACGAAATAGTGCTGTTAACATTTAGGGTTGTCAATTTAATTTATTAAAATAAAACAAAAAGATATGTACCTATGCAAATCTAATAATATGCAGTTAAAAATGTACCTACAGTGTGTATTTTTTGTACATTTTCGCGGCTTAATTCACTCCTTCAGTCTTAAAATACTAGTTCCAGAACACCCGTAGGTCTACCATGAGTTTTCACAACGTACACTCGCTAGCGACTGCAGTTAAAAAAATATATGAAAACTTGTACAGCGCCTCTAGCGGATAGTTGGGTACTAAAACGTCACGTAGTTAACTATCCTACGTCACAGTACTACAGCGACTGTAGTTTGCGCTTCATTCATTTGCTTATAATTTGGTACCATGAGTAACAATTTCGACAGATGTCATAGTAACATACTATTACTACTGTAGTGACGTCAGCCGATCTAAATGTGACAACTCATGGTAGGCGTGCTGTATACAACAATTACTACAAATATCTATCTTTTTGATTATTACTCTTTATTGATTCACTTAAAGCCAAAAGTCCCTCGCCCAAAGTCTTCAAAGCGCCCGCCATCATCGCATCACGTTCATTCCGTTCGCTCCGTTCATTCCGTTCACTCAGCCGGTCACCGAGGTTTCTGATCGCTTCTAATATAGTCTGTTCTCTCTGCGCGGACTGCTGCAGTATTATTTTCATGAGTTGTGAGTTTGATTGTTCCATTGAGAGACGTTGCTCTTCCACTTTTAATATCCTTTCAAATTGAGTTTCCGTGTTATTTTGACAGTTCAAATCTGAAACAAAAAAGTAATCCCACTAATAATCGCGTAGTTTTAGTAAGTGTTCACATTTCATTTCTATCCCGTTTCTATTTGTGAAGACCTTTAATTGGCTTGCTGTTTCTATTTTTTCTTTTTTAATGTCATTTTATGTTAGCTGTTGGTTTTCCGAAATTAAATAAATAAATAAATAAAAATAAATATTATTAACGCGAAACTTTGTAAGAATGGATGGATGGATGGATGGATGGATGTATGTTTGTTACTCTATCATGCTGAAACGCCTGAACGGATCTTAATGAAATTTGGCACAGATATAGATTATGGTCTGGAATAACACATAGGCTACATTTTATCCCGAAAAAATGTACGGTTCCCGCGGGATAGATTGTTTTTGTTTTTCACGCGGGCAAAGCCGCGGGCAGAAGCTAGTCTATACTAATATTATAAAGAGGAAAACTTTGATTGTTTGTTTGTTTGAAACGAATAGGCTCCGAAACTACTGAACCGATTTGAAAAATTCTTTCACCAATGTGTAGAATAAACTTTCAGGATGAAAATAGGCTGTATTTTATGTAGGTACTTCGCGGGCGACGCCGCGAGCGGAAGCTAGTTATTAATAAAATGACTTAGTGTAATGTTAATTATTACTTCGGGCGAGGCGGATTCAGAGGTCACAATGTAATAATAATCCTCCTAATAATTTACATTTCAAAATATATAATAAAGACATGGCCACGCCTGTAATCCCCAGGCTCGGTAGATATCTCCTCAGATCTCTAGTTACTTAGATCTTTGAGGATATCTAAGGAGTCAGAGGCACGTCCGAACATGACATTTGGTACATGCTCACATTTTGCACAGTAGTTAGTACTCCGTACGTGACAGGTTGCAAGCCCATCGCCGCTTATAAGAATACTAACCTATGACACACGTTTGAATTTTTAGTTCTAGGGTATGCCGGTTTCCTCACGATGTTTTCCTTCACGGCATTGCGCACATAATTTTTTCGAATAACTCATTGGTGCACGACCAGGTTTGAACCCACGACCTTCGGATCGTGAGGCAGGGCTACCACTACACCACAATCATCTATTATCAATTATTTGTTCACTTACTTGTGCATTTATTGTTGTCGCTTGATGGCGCTTTAATCGGATCGGGAAACTGAAATATAATTTTATATTTATCTAACAAGAAAACAAATAAATTAAACAAACACTCACACGACTGTAATCCCCGGGCTCGGTAGACTCCTCAGATCTCTAGTTACTTAGATCTTTGAGGATATCTAAAGAGTCAGAGGCACGTTCAAACATATTTGGAACATTTTACACAGTAGTATTTAGTACGTGACAGGCAGCGAACCCATCGCCGCCCAATAACATACACACTTTCAAAAGGTGAAGGAAAACATCGTGAGGAAACCGGTATGTCACAGAACCCAAAGTTTGAAGATATGTATCAAGTAACTAAATAAATAAATATTGGTGGATATTTCACACAACGCCATCTAGCCTCAAAATAAGCAGAACCAGATAACGACCTCAGTGGCGCAGCGGGCGAGAGTCCGCCTGCGACGCAAGAGGTTGCGGGTTCGATTCCCGCCGCGGAACAAATTTGTGTACGATCTGCAGAAATTTGTTCCGTTGGTCTGGGTGTTTTCTATGTATAATAAAAAATATCTATCTATGTATATAATGTATTAAACATATCAGTTATCTAGTACCCATAACACAAGCTTTGAGTGGCTTACTTTGGGGCTAGATGATGCTGTGTGGATAGTCCAGCATTATTTATTGATTTATATTTATTTATTTAACTGATAGATTAATTATATACTGTTTTTAAGCCAGTACATAATAACACCCAGACACAGAACAAACATCTGCGTTCACACAAATGTCAGTCCTGGGGATCGAACCCACAACCTGCAGCGCAGAAGGCAGAGCTACTACCAACTGAGCTGTGAGGCCGGTCAAGTGCATGAAAGAAGTATTTTTCACTACACTGTTCTAAGAAAGAGTATGTCCCGCCCGCGACTTCGTTCACTTAAAGTATCTTAACTGAGTATCAAACAAATCACACTAATAAAAAAATTCCATACATAAATTTGCCACCCCATTTTACCCTATGTAGTTTTATACCTATTTCAGTCCTGGGTGGGCATCGAACCCACAACCTGCAGCGCAGAATCACACATTATTATATTTTTATATATGACTAGCTTCCGTTCGCGGCTTTGCTCGCGAAATACCTACATAAAATATAGCCTATGTTACTCAGGGATAACGTAGCATTGTAACGGTGAAAGAATTTTGGAAATCGGACCAGTAGTTCTTGAGTTTATTCGTTACTAACAAAAATACAAAACTTTCCTCTTTATAATATTAGTATAGATATGTGAGAGCGATAGTTAGGTACTAACCGGTGTTAAAACTTTCCTCTTTATAATATTAGTATAATAATAATAAATAAATAAATAAATAAATAATGCTGGACAATCCACACAGCATCATCTAGCCCCAAAGTAAGCTACTCAAAGCTTGTGTTATGGGTACTAGATAACTGATATATTTAATACATTAATATACATAGATAGATATTTTTTATTATACATAGAAAACACCCAGACCAACGGAACAAATTTCTGCAGATAATACACAAATTTGTTCTGAGGCGGGAATCGAACCCGCAACCTCTTGCGTCGCAGGTGGACTCTCGCCCGCTGCGCCACAGAGGTCGTCAAATATAGATATGTGAGAGCGATAGTTAGGTACTAACCGGTGCTATTTTAGGTGTGTCTTGTGAAATTTCATCGTCGAAATCTGTTCTAGACAATTTAATTCTTCTCACAGGCTTCTGAAATTATGACATAATATATTAAATAAATAAAGGTTATTAGGTACTGTTATTCACTGAGTGACTTATCTTAACGCCCAGCATTTTGAAAATTGCAAGTATTGCAACCCTAATCATTCTATTACCGCT
This sequence comes from Cosmorhoe ocellata, assembly GCA_963675405.1. Taxonomy (NCBI): domain Eukaryota; kingdom Metazoa; phylum Arthropoda; class Insecta; order Lepidoptera; family Geometridae; genus Cosmorhoe; species Cosmorhoe ocellata. Next base: position 5,196,072 of record OY776273.1, read on the forward strand.
TAATAGATTACATTGAAATTGAACTACACGATACTCAAGGACATAAGTGATAAATCAACCGGAGCTAAAACACGAATTAGTTAGAAAACCTTGGTTAAAAATCATGTCAAAAACACCTCTGAAAATTCAGAAATTCCCTAATTTATCCAGAACAGTAAGGCAGAACAGTAAGGTATTTTGAATTTCTATTTCACTTGAATGTAAATCAGTTGATTTGAAACAAATCAACCCAGCCCTTTTTTTGAAATAAGCTATTTATTTGAACATATTTATGCTTTTTATAAATTGTCGCTTTCGTTATATAATTCAGAGCAGCCATATTATCATGTGGACTCTACTTACTTGTCCTTTGGGTATTTCGCTTCCTGCTATGTCTGATTCCGCGGAGATCCGCGTTGCTATACGGACCTATGTCACTTTTTTTGTAACTTTTACTTAAGGAATAGTGTGACGAGTATTCTGGGCCTTAATATACAGGGTGTTACCAGACTACTTCCGATAACTTCAGGGGGTTAAAGTACCCATCAATATAAACAACTTTTTATAAGAAACCAACACTGTGAGCGTGTTGATTTCTTAGAAAAAGTTGATAGTTTGTATAAAACAAAGTCGAGTTTGTTCGAACACTTAGAACTCAAGAATGGCTGGACTGATATGAATTTTTATTTGTTAGATTTGTCTCCGTCCCGAATAGCAGAATAACTATAAACACAGAAGAAGAAGAAGACGAGACATATTTCTTAGAGAAGGTAAATTTATTAAAAAGGGGTGTTTTTGGAGGTCTAGTAACAGAGATCTATCTTGCTGACCAAAACAAGTTTTCCATATAATGCCAACAGTGTATTCCCAGCTAAAGAAAGTCATTCCCTGAATTTCAACCTCTTAAGGGATGCAGGAGGTTACCTGATAAGAGCTGCCGCCTCCGAGATAGTATATCTTCTCCTCTAGGTCAGTGAGTTCAGACTCGCCTTGAGCCGCTTTCCTCTTGACAAACATCTTTTTGTCTGTCCAATACTGAAACGAACATGAAATTATGAAACAAACAAACACTCACACGACAGTAATCCCCGCTCGGTAGACATCTCAGATCTCTAGTTACTTAGATCTTTGAGGATATCTAAAGAGAGAAACATGATTATTTGGCACATGCCCACATTTTGCACACTAGTTAGTCCTACTAAGATTATAAACGTGAAAGTATGTTTGTTACTCTTTCACGCTGAAACGGCTAAAAAACAGTTGTTTCATACAAACGTTTAACACCTACTTAACTAAAATGTATGAAACACATGTTTTTCTCGCGCTCACAGTGTTGGTTTCTTAGAAAAAGTTGTTTATATTGATGGGTACTTTAACCCTCTGAAGTTTTCGGAAGTAGTCTACCAGACTACTACACCCTGTATAATAAAACTCAAAATTAAAGTCATTTGACTGCCCTCACAGCTCAGTCGGTAGTAGCTCTGCCTTCTGCGCTGCAGGTTGTGGGTTCGATCCCCCAGGACTGACATTGTGTGAACGCGGATGTTTGTTCTGTGTCTGGGTGTTATTATGTATTCTATGTATGTATAATATGTATATTATACAAAAAAAACTGTATTTAATTAATCTATCAGCTATCTGGTTCCCATAGTAAAAGCTTTCCTTAGTTTGGGGCTAGATGGCGTTGTGTGAACTGTCCACCATTATTTATTTAATAAGTACCTTCATCCATTGATTTGAGGATTTCTTGGTTCCCTCCACGGCGTTCAGTCTCACTCGGATCTGGTCCCAGAACCGGCGCGCCCTCTGCCGGTCGGGCAGAGACCTTTGAACCAGTGTTTCCACTTTTAGAGATTTCCCCACTTTTTAGGGCGAAACTACTGAATTCATGTACGACTTAGGGCTATTATTGCGACAGGGATTTAGGGAATTTTAGGGTAATGATTTGATGTGGTAAACCTTTTTATTCTATGCTTACCCTATTAGGGGATGGAAGACTGCTAATGGAAGTAAGCTAAATATAGGAGAGAAGTCAGCGAAAGCCTGCAAAAGTAATGCTTCTTCTTCTGAGTCTTCCAATGAATTAGTTTTGTTAATTCTTTTTCGCATTAAAATGTGCAAAAAAGATGTGTTTTTTAAATTATTATTCTTGCAACGAATTAGGGAATTTCAAAACAACTTTTTTTAAGAAACCAACAAAAAAGACTGTTCCATACAAAAGTTCAATACCAACTTGTCCAAAATGTATGAAACAGCTGTTTTATTCGCGCTCACAGTGTTGGTTTCTTAGAAAAAGTTGTTTAAAATGATGGGTACTTTAACCCCCTGAAGTTTTCAGTGGTCGTCTTTTTACACCCTGTATTGTTGTTATAATTATAAATCATACCTGAGGGAACCTCGAGCCAAATCAGGGTTCTTTTCCAACCTTTCTACTAAAATCTTCAGCTGAGCTGAGCTTGGGAACCGAGAACGATTAGTTCCATACCTGAAATAGTAGTTAATAATGTATTAAAAAAAACTAATATAAAGACATATAATAAATATATATTGGACATTTCCCACAACGCCATCTAGCCCCAAACTAAACAAATCTTGTACTATGGGAACTAGATAGCTGATAGATTCATTACATACTTTTTTTTGTAAATACATACATAGAATACATAGTAACACCCAGACACAGAACAAACATCTGCGTTCATCACACAATGTCAGTGCTGGGGGATCGAACCCACAACCTGCAGCGCAGAAGGCAGAGCTACTACCAACTGAGCTGTGAGGCCAGTCATAACTTATTCTTTATTATAATTCATAATACATCTAATCCATTAAATTAATGATAATCATAGTTTGTTTGATAAGTTTGATGTATATTATGTATGTAAGTGTACCACTGTAGCCCAAACGGCTGGACAGATTTCGATAAATAATATTATTGGATTTGTCTTTTACGCAATGTCAAGAAAATCCAATATGGCAGCTTTCAAAAATTATTTTAGATTACTGTGTTTTGGTTTTTGAAATAAATACTGGTTTTGGTGAAAAGCAAGGTCAAGAATACCCCAAAAAGACAATTATTATGACTCACCTATATTCACTAATCTTCAAAACAGCTATTTGAATAATATTGCACTTAAATTAATTCACTTCTTTAAAAAATCTTTAAGTATTACATTAATATTATATAGTCGAAGAGTTTGTTTAGTTTAACATACTAATTTCAGGAATTACTGGCACTAAGAGCGGTCTGATTCTTCTTCTTCTAATATGTCACTTACTAAAATTAGCATGTTGATAAAATTGATAGAATTTCCGTTCAAAATAAGTAAGTACTTAATCTTTTAAACTTAAAGCTAGTCTCCTAAAAATGTTTTCATGTTAAGGGTACAACAGTTAAGGTTATCTGAAAAATTCACCCTGTATAACACTTACAAAATAATTTAATATAAAACACTCACACTACTGTAATCCCCAGGCTCGGTAGATATCTCCTCAGATCTCTAGTTACTTAGATCTTTGAGGATATCTAAAGAGTCAGAGGCACGTCCGAATATGACATTTTGGTACATGCCCACATTTCACACAGTGTAGTTATTATTCTGTATGTGACAGGTTGCAAGCCCATCGCCGCTTATAGAAATACTAACCTATGACACATACCTTCGAATTTTTGGTTCTAGGGTATGCCGGTTTCCTCACGATGTTTTCCTGCACCGTTTAAGAGCACTGGCATTGCGCACATAAATTTTTCGAATGGAAAAACTCATTGGTGCACGACCAAGTTTGAACCCACGACCTTCGGATCGTGAGGCAGGGGTGCTACCACTACACTACCAGCGCTCTATATACAATCTTTATACCAAATAATATCTATCATAAACTAGTTGACCCGGCAGACTTCGTACTTATTTAGAAAACGTTTGTATGGGAAATAGAAAAGGGCTATTTTTAGTGTTTTCCCGGCAGTTATTCGAATTTTTCTTACCTTTTACACCTTCCCTAGACCTCCACAAACATTTCAAGACCAAGATAAGATAAATCCGTTCAGCCGTTCTCGAGTTTTAGCGAGACTAACGAACAGCAATTCATTTTTATATTTATAGATGTACACAAGTTTAAAGAACTGATCATAACTCACTCTGATATTTCCTCCTGCTCTTGTTTCACGGCTGGCATGGAAGCGTCTACATCAATGAACAATAGATCACTATCGGCCAGGTCCATTGGCTGAAATACAATTATTCTGTAAAAGAGAAGGTGTCGGCCGGCAATAACACGGTATTTTATTTGTTTATGTAAAGGTGCATTAGTTACTTCGTACTTACATAATGTTTCTTGAGCTTTGACTGTTATTTATTTGTAAATTGGTTTAGATAACGATAACAAAAACAATAAACATAGGAAATCGATAATCGCGCTATCAAATCAACAACAACAAAACAAATTGTGTGCGGGTGCGGGCGGCGTGGGTTAGCCTGTTGTGTCAGCTGTCAATGGCTGACAGTGGCAGTGACATAGCACTGTGTATCGCACTACAGGCACTACAGTCATAGAAGTTATTTTTCCGAAGCCGAAGGCCGCAAAAGTTGATAATGTTGCCAAAACGTAGTGATTATATCTCTGATTATATTTCTGATCCTCTTCGATGTTGCCGTTAATAGGTCGGCAACACACACATGACGCGTACCTACTACCTACATACGTTTATTTCCGTACGGACGGAATAACGAGGATCGATTCTAAATGCACAAGTTACTATGCGGATTTAAAGTTAAAAAAGAATTCAATCGTAAAATTTAATGTTTCATGGCATTTTTTTTATGAATTTCGAGGAATTCTGATTGTTATGGCTGTCGAATAATATTAGTTTAGAACCAAAAATAGGTTGTAATCAGAACATTTACTGTGAGGGTTAATGAAATAAAAAACCAAATCCTCATGATAAAACTTTTTAATTTCCATTCTGAGTCTCATCTTTCGGCTTCCTGTCCGCTTCCGGCTGATCGATCGAACTCCTCGACAACTGACGTAGAATACTTTCAAAAATCCGCGGCGCGCTTTTAGTGTTCGGCAGCGAAATGTCAGTTTGTGTTGTCATCTCGCTCGTTCTAACGGGGGGCGTGCACGTCTCTTTCAAGTTGAGAGTGAGGTTATGTTTTTTGTCGTTAGGGCATGTGGGGACGTTGCGGGTTTCCACCGCGCGGGTTTCCACCGCGCGGGAAAGTACGCTGCCGAGGAGTTGAGCGCAATGGATGACGCGCTGTGCGTCGCGGGGCGAGAGGCGGAGACCTTCGTTGCGAATGATGCTGCTGATGTGTCTGATGCCTTCCGGGGACCGAACCCGCGACCGTTCCGAGTACTCTGCGAAGCGAAAAGCGTTACAGGGTATTACAGGATTTTCAGTGGGGTCGAGGCAGGTCTACCTATTTTAAAAATACTGAGCTATAAAACTGTATATAATTATAGTTTTCAGTGGCGCAAAGGCAGGTCTACCCATTTGGGCATTTAAATTGGGCATGTGATTGAGTAAGTATCATAGACCTTTAATGGAGAAATTCTTGTTTAAATTAAGTATAATTTGAATCTCGGAAACGGCTCCAACGATTTTCATGAAATTTAGTATGCAGGGGGTTTCGGGGACGATAAATCGATCTAGTTAGGTTGAATTTTTAGGAAACGTCGTTTACCAAAAAATAACCGAGCAAAGCTTGGTCACCCAGGTACCTACTATCATTTAATCGGGAAATTTAATTAAACATTGAAGTAGCTGGTAGCGCACCAAAATCTGTGTGGTCCGTGTGCTCGCGGTAAGGGGTGGGGCACTGATCGTAGCTGAGCGGGCGCGAGAGCGGGAGCGGACAGTTGTTGTAGTTTGCCCAGAAGTTAGTCCACTCACCGCCTTCCACCGTGTGCTCGGCCCAACTGTGGGTGCAGCTGGAACAGAATATAATATAATACTTAATAGATAATTAATAAAGATTTTATATTGTAGCACACTGAAAGATGACAAGAGGAAAGTAGCGAAATAACAACACAAGATATCCAATAGTTTAAAACTAAACTAAATCAAAACTACTAAGTATTTGCTGTTTTCTTCTTTGTTTATGGCATCTGTCTCTTTTGAGATTAATGTTGCCAGTGTCAGTGTCAAGTCAGTCAAATTGTCAGTGTCATGTAAAATTGGTCGTTTTGTTCATAGTTCTCGGGATTTCCTCCGATGGATTTAGAAAGGATATTCAGTTGTAATTCTCATATCAAGTCAAAAACTCGGGCTTTGTTGAAAAAATAACCACCAAAATTAAACAATAAAACTGAAAGTAAAACGAGAAAAAACTTAAAAACTAGAGTGACAAAATTAAGAGTCGAATGCATCGTAGAAAATCCAATATTTGCTGTCACAATATTCATTTTGTCTTCTCGTCCTTAGAGTAAAATGATGTTTGCTAGAGGGTAGCCTGATTCAGTATTGTTTTAATAACACAGTGTTACCTGGACAGCTGCGGGCTAGGGCTGGGCTCAGCCCGCGGCGACTGCTCGGCCGAGGACTGCGAGTACTCAGGAGACACGGACGAATAGTCTGTGCCATACCTAATTTAAAAAAAAAGTTTAATACACTACATGCCAAAAGTTAATAACAAAATATTTCGCTACATGCCACAAAAGCCACAAATAAAGTCTAGATCAAAAGACTAAGATGTGTTCTAATATTTCAAAAAACATCCAACATGGCGGCTAAGATCTACTTTTAGATTAAATTCAATCAGTTTTTTTTTATTGAATAGTACTGTATGTGATCTATACTCCTTTGACTGGAAATTCCTTTTATCACACATATTTTATTATCTGTGTACAATAAAGTATAAATAAATGTACCTATACCTACCTACTGTGAAAACTTTATTGTAAGGTTTCTTTATCACGCTTTGTATACGGAACCCTAAGACGGTAACCTACCTGTAAGGACTGGCCGAAGAAGATGTTTTGTACAAGCTATCTCTGCTATATGACAACGTACTGTCTCGGCTCGGCTGAGCGGGCCTCTCCGGCCGGCTGGAGGGCAGGTCCACAGACCGCTGACTCCTGGACTCCACAGACTGCTGGCTTGTGGCCCTTGAAATGCACTATAATTTAGTTTCAATTTAGAAACGATGATATAACTATTATCTGTGGATAAACAATCCAGCACACAGATATTTTCCCGTACGTCATTCAAAATGTCAACGTCAAAATGACATTGACAATACATATGCACACCACTAGACCAGCAAAAAGTATAGAAAGAAATAAGTATAAATACTACACACTAATTATATTTGATACCTAATAATTCAATTTTTATTGAATTTAGTTAAGTACCTTCTCTCCACTCGTTGCTGCATGTGTTGAAGTGACGCGCTGCGTGGCTTCTGTCGCGGGGTCGACTTGAAACCAACCTCACTCGGTGTGGGCGTCGACTTGAAACCAACCTCATTCGGAGTTGGTGTCGACTTGAAACCAACCTCATTCGGAGTTGGTGTCGACTTGAAACCAACCTCATTCGGAGTTAGTGTCGACTTTAAACCAACCTCACTCGGTGTTGGTGTCGACTTGAAACCAACCTCACTAGGTTTTGGTGTTGAAGTCGCGAACGGGAGCTTGCCATGCTTCAAATTACCGTCTTCGAAGTCTGACACCTACATTAATAAACAGACAGTCAGATACCAATTTCATTAGTACAAATAAAAATCAATACTTACCTAAATAATGACTTCAAAAATAGTAGGAGCTTTTATACCGCCTAGGGCAATAGGTAGTGTCTATAGATGAATTCATAACGGTGCTGTTTCGTCGGACTAAAGTAGTTAAAATCTTCCTAAAAGTAAAATACGAAAGATCTTATTTTGTACCTACCAAAGTTTAGATTAACATGAATAGTATAAAATATACGCTTGTTTTTGTAAAAACGGCTGGAATGGTTCATTCAGACAGATTGATAGATAGTCACAGCAAATTCATACAACTGATTTAGAATAAATACATTTTGAATCACGCGCACTAAATTTAAAACTCCCGCCAATCGAAAGTTTCTTTGGTCAATACATGGAGCGCTGGTGTGCTCTCGTGTTGGCATTTTTTTTGTATGAAGTCTTGCTTCTTCTCGTAAAAATATAATTATATGTTCTGTGATTCAGACGAACCTAATCCAGACGGTTATAGTTTCGCTTCGCTTACCTGTGACAGGTCCAGTGACAGGTCATCGTCCGGTGACGGCTCGCGGCTCGCTTGGCTCTCGTCCGGGCGCTCGGAGATCCTCCTCGCACGTGGGAGAGAGACGGCGTTAGACTCGGAGGCCTGGCGCTTGTAGGACGGCAAGGAGTTCGCTCTGTCAGTACTAGAGATACAAAGTTACGTAATTATTTCCGTAGAAGAATAATTGAGAAAAGCGCCCTCTATTAGAGGTTTTATCCTCAAAGTTTAGCTCGACAACCATCAATATTCGTTCAATTTTCTTTACTTTTGTTTGATTTAGTACGCTGATAATCTACCCGCTAGGGGGTAGCGTAGCATAGACAGATTTTTTTGTCTCGAAAGAGAAGACAAATTAACAATTTGTGCAATTGTATCAGTTTTGTGTGGTAAGCAAAGTTAGAAGAGTACCTATCTATTATATTGTCTACAATGCTTATTCTGGAAGGTTGTGGAGATTATAGAAGTTGAAATTCACCTATTTTTATGCACATGCGAATAATTCCCGTAGCATATACACATTCTGCGCCAAAGTTTGTAGACACATTCGGTCATGAGGCAATATACGAAGATAAACACTAGATTTTATCATACACGTAGGTAAAAGTTGACAAAGAGATTAAATAGTTTCCCATTAAACTGATGCGCACTCAATTTTTGAACACTTTGTTGATAACTAGTAACACTTTATTGGATTGTAAATTGGCATAGCAGAAAAACAACGTTCGGCCTGTTACTGTATTCATTGCACCTAGGTATTAATGGTATTTTAAGGACACTATTAAATTAATTAGCAAAGGAATTAAATTAAAATCACCTATCCGCGCATTTTTTAGTTAATTTTGGCAGAAACAATGTCCTTATCAATCTTCTATCAAAATGTCAAATCCGTTACAGAGATTCAAAGAACTTGGTAAGTTGGTATGAAAGAGGTATGATCAAATAATAGACAATACTGATTCTTTGTCTGGCCTCACGGACGATTCTACTTAATTTGATAGGTATTTTAACGTTATTTAAAAAAAATAACCTTGATTTTAGAGCTCGTCTTTCGAGCAATAAAAGATTGGTCGATAAGAAGTTATTTCACGAAGGGTAGGTACATTTAAAATTAACTAGGTAATATAATTGTTATCCAAAATTTTTTGTTGCGAACAATAACGAATAGTGAGAATAATGACGAAACCTTTGAGTAGAATGGAACCTACCTCTACATCTTTAAAAAAAGCACCTACAATGTAAAAATCAAAGACATTTTATCTACTGACAAAATTTGTCAGTAGATAAAATATATAAAATATAATATTTAATATAAAAGCAGCGATGGCTTCCATTACAAACATTGTTTAGTTTGGGGCTAGATGGCGTTGTGTAAAACGTAAATAATTATTATGTTTCTATTTATGTAGCTATGTAGGTACCTACGTATATACCTAGATATTATATAAAATATCTTGCCTTTTCAAAATTTGTTTGCCCGTAACCATAAAGTCCAGGCTCGGGCGTGCAGACCTCTTTGGAGTGGAGTGAGCGGAGTGTGCCAAGGGTGTGTTGAGAGGAGACTTCTTGTCCTTCTCTTTCTTCAGGCTGTTCTGGCGTGGGAGAGAGACGGAACTCCTCCGGGAAGATGTTCGGCTTCTCTGAGACTCTTCTGGCTCATCATTGCGGTCTGATCTTTGCATTGTAAGCTAAAAAAATGTTGAATAAAACTTTTTGCAGATTAAAATTTTATTTTATTATAGCGCCATCTATTGATGTTTAGGAACATACTGCGGACGTTTTGGAATAAGTCTGAATTCAATATTTTTTGCGACATTACTAGCGCCATCTATTGGTAGGTAGCATCTTATGTAAAATTATTTTTCAGGACTGATTCAATAGATGGCGCTGTACTAAAGAAGTAATAAACGTTGAAAATTGAAGGTGTGTTTTGTGTTCCTATAATAAGCGGCGATAGGCTTGTGGCCTGTCACGTACCCAATACTAACGACTGTAAATTTGTAAAGTTTTCATTCAGTTAGCGACTGTGTGTGTAGATATTATTGACGTAGGTACTGGGGTAGTCCTTTTTTTGGATGGGTGACCGACCGGCTCTTTTTGCACTCCGTAGTAATTTCCCAATTAACCGATATCAATTTGATCTCTAAGAGACAGATAACATAAATAAAGAAGAAGATCGAATTTTTTTATTACTAATCCGTAGTACCAGGGCCTCACCACGAATTCATAACATTACCGAAATAATATTACATTGTTATTTCGTACCATGACCTATGCAAATTGTATTGAAGTAGTGTTACTTCAAGCTTCATTGTGACGTTTCTAAAACGGAATCGTTCTGGAAGACTTCGTGGTAAGGCCCAAAGATTTATATCTTAGATATGCCCGGACGCCAAAAACTGTGGCACTGTTTTCACTTGTGTGTGTTAACAAAATGCCGATGCACGCGCACTAATGATTAGTAACAAATGAACCAAACAGTTATTTCACCACTTATTGTGCAATTATTGCACGATCTTTCGTAAAAAAATATACTTATTCCTTTTGTACCCTGAAATTGAAAATATTTGGTGTGCCAAATGAGCGAGCTATCTCATCTCGTGTGGCAACAAAACGGCGCGGTCTCAGTACCGTACGGGCATATCTACGATTTAAATCTTTGTTAAGGCCCCGTTAAAAAACCAAAATGTTTGCAATGATTTTTAAATCTATAATTTCAACTAAAAAAATCAATTTCTTACCTTTTCTCGTTCATAAATCCAGGTATTTGATAAACACAGTTCGGGGTCGGGTCTCAGTGGTGAACTGAGCGTGCTCGTTCTGATCCTGTGACACGCATGGATAGAGCGGATTGCGGGCGTGTTGGCAAGCGTAGCGATAAACTGATCGAGTTGTGGTTGTGGCTTTTATAATTTCAGTTAACTGACTCTCGAGCAACTTTGTCTGCGCGTTTTAAGTAATATTTTTTCACGTTTTTGCAACATTTTTTATTGATGCTCCGCTCAGTGGCGGATTTACACATTTGCCGCCAGTAGGCTATTAAATTTAGCGTTTAGTAATTTATCATGTAAAATCGTTGGATTATTTGGTATAGGTGTATAGTATTAAAATATTATAATTTTGTTAAATTTTTTCTCCGTGTATATTATAATTTTTATTTATTATTTTGTGTAAGGTAATAAGCCAAATTTGCCGCCCCCTAAAATTTGCCGCCCTAGGCTCCAGCCTACTCAGCCTGGTGATAAATCCACCACTGCTCCGCTCCTATCGGTCGTAGCGTGATGTTATACAGCCTATAGCCTTCCTCGATACATGGACTATACAACACAACAATCATATTTCAATTCGAACCAGTAGTTCCTGAGATTAGCGCGTTCAACCAAACAAACAAACTCTTCAGCTTTATAATATTAGTACCTACATTTATAACACTAAAATAAACATAAAACATGATCTCACTGTAATCCCCAGGCTCGGTAAATATGTCCTCAGATCTTTCGTTACTTAGATCTTTGAGGATATCTAAAGAGGGTAGTCAGAGATACCTACGTCCAAACATGATATTTGTCACATGCCCACATTTTGCAAAGTAGTTAGTATTTTTCGTAATATTAGCGATAAGATTACCTATCTACACTAATCTACATACACTAAAATATTAGTTAGAATTTGAAGGGCCCGTTTATGTACTTGTCATAAATCGCTGCCCGCTCATCTCGTGGTGCAGCCCGCGCCTTTATGAAGGGTGGCGGGCTGCGCACCCGCGCATGCAACAAGTTAGAAGGAATGGAGTCGCTAGATTGACATTATTATTTTATACTAGCTCCTATATTGTGCTATTTCAGACTATAATCTGTCTCTGTGCCAAATTTCATCCAGATCCGTACAGCCGTTTCAGCTTGATAGTATACATCTATACATTCTTAAAAACTTTCGCGTTTATTAGTATTATAGGTACCTAAGTATAGGATAAGACACAGATTACAAAAATATTTGACAAAAAGAGGGCTTAATGCTTAGTGGGCATCTTCTACCAGCCAACCCAGTCTAGTTTAGAGCTAGGTTGATGCACAATGAGAAATATAAAAATCTAACATAATCTATACATAATTTCGTTATTTATTTACTCACAACTTTAATCCCCAGGCTCGGTATACATCTCCTCAGACCTCTAGTGACTTAGATCTTTAAGGATATCTATAGAGAGTAGTCAGAGGCACTTCCAAACATGACATTTGGTATATGCCCACATTTTGCACAGTAGTTAGTATTCCGTACGTGACAGGCTGCAAGCCCATCGCCGCTTATAAGAATAAACCTAACCTAACTAACCTTCAAATTTTTAGTTCTAGGGTATGTCTGTTTCCTCACGATGTTTTCCTTCATTGCGCACATACATTTGTCGAATAGAAAAGCTCATCGGTTCACGACCAGGTTTGAGCCCACGACCTTCGGATCGTGAGGCAGGGGTGCTACCACTACACCACCAGCGCTATAAACATTTTTAGCTGTATATTCTCCATGCATTCGTTGTTCCTTCATCCCGTTTCATTGCATATGGCTGGCCAATATATTCCGGGGCGAGGGGCAACGTTAATAAATGTCTAACACTGACCTAATTTGAAGAGGTTATCATATTTGGACTTCTTTGATACCTACATAGCTTTTGAAATAAATAAAAGTACCTGGATGATCTGGTTTTTTTGGTAAATATTGTTTTTAGGAAAATGAAACCTGGCTAGATCGATTTATCGCCCCCGAAACCCTCATGAAAATCGTTGGAGCCGTTTCCGAGATTCAGATTATATATATAACTAGCTGACCCGGCAGACTTCGTACCTACTTATTTATAAACCGTTTGTATGGGAAATAGAAAAGGGCTATTTTTAGGGTTTTCCCGGCAGTTATTCGAATTTTTCTTACCTTTTAAACCTTCCCTAGACCTCCACGAACATTTCAAGACCAAGATAAGATAAATCCGTTTAGCCGTTCTCGAGTTTTAGCGAGACTAACGAACAGCAATTCATTTTTATATATATAAGAAGAAGATGTATATGTACTTAAACAAGAATTGCTCGTTTAAAGGTATAAGATAATAAATAAATATTTGTGGACAGTTCACACAACGCCATCTAGCCCCAAACTAAGCAAAGCTTGTAATAAGGGAACCAGATAGCTGATACATTAATTGTATTTAAAACAAAAATTAAGAAACAACTGAATCTAATTGAACACATCAGCCGCCATATTGGTTTTTTTGACGTTTTGTATAACCTTTTATTGGACGTGTCTCTGGCCACCCCCTTTAGATATCCTCAAAGATCTAAGTAACTAGCTCTGAGAAAATTAACTACCGAGCCTGGGGATTACAGTCGTGATCATATTTTTTTTGTACCTATGACCTATATTACTCTTGTGATCTAGACAAATCAAACAACACCTCATTTTTCAAAATTTGTCCAGCCGTTTGGGATACAGCGAGAACCAAAGAAACTCGAATACATACATACAACTCAAACACATAATTACCTACCCTCTTTCACAGTCGGGTAATATCACTACCTGCGCTAAGCCCTAACTAACTAAGCTATCTTACTCATGAGGTCACCTAGGCCCCCTGTCCGCTCCGGCGGAGGCCTAGGGCTATGAACTGAGGAGCGACGGCGCCGTGAACTTGTTGGACGCACGTCTGCGCGGGCGCATTCCTCGACTTACGACACTGACCGCCGGGTTACGTAACTCGAAAACAAAGTGGGTTGTCTGTCAGTTTGGAAAGAATTGAGACAAACCAATAACTAGTATTTATTGTAAACTAGCTTCCGCCCGCGGCTTCTACTACATTGTAAAACAAATCTATCCTGCGGGAACCATACATTTTATTTTAAACTTACACTCTGAGTCTACCCGTGACCACGACAGCGTGCAAACCTGTCGAAACGTCGGGAAAATAAAGGTAATTTGAACGCGATAAATACCCGTCTAATACTAATAATAATGGGCACCATACATTTGTCCGAGATAAAAAATAGCTTTTGTGCTATTCCAGACTATCATCTATTATCTATATATTTATCTGTGCCCAACACATCAATACAAGTTACAAACTTTCGCGTTTCTAATATTAGTACGGTATAAAAAACCTCACTGAAATTAATTGAAAACAGCTTCTTACATCCGCCATATTTTTTTACCCGACTGCGAAGCAAAGTTGTCCCTATTGAATGTTCAAAATTGTTGAAAATTCAAATTCAAATTCAAAAATATTTGATTAAATAAATATTATAAAGAGGAAAGTTTTGTATTTTTGTTTGTAACGAATAAACTCAAAAACTACTGGTCCGATTTCAAAAATTCTTTCACCATTAGAATGCTACGTTATCCCTGAGTAACATAGGCTATATTTTATGTAGGTACCTCACGACCAAAGCCGCGAGCGGAAGCTAGTATTCAATAAAATCACTTGGATCACTTTGAAACGTCTTACATGCGGTGAATCTATGTGCCAATTCCAACCTAACCCAAGTACGAGAACAGGCGAGGAACTCGTCATCAGTAGATGCTGTCCTGCAGACTCCTCACACATGGCTGCCGCGGTGTTTTCTCGCATACGCCAAGTGAAAGTGTCGACCCGACCGCGCCCTGCGGCCTTGCGGTGAAAGCTACCATGTTGTGCCCAGCTTTTAGTGACCATGTCATCATTTACCTTTATTTCTATTTTATTTTTGACGACCTCAGTGGCGCAGCGGGCGAGAGTCCGCCTGCGACGCAAGAGGTTGCGGGTTCGATTCCCGCCGCGGAACAAATTTGTGCAAGTTCTGCAGAAATTTGTTCCGTTGGTCTGGGTGTTTTCTATGTATAATAAAAAATATCTATCTATGTATATAATGTATTAAGTATATCAGTTATCTAGTACCCATATCACAAGCTTTGAGTAGCTTACTTTGGGGCTAGATGATGCTGTGTGGATTGTCCAGCATTATTTATTTATTTATTTATTTAAAATCTTCAACCCTATCTATACTAATATTATAAAGAGGAAAGATTTGATTGTTTGTTTGTTTGTTTGAATTGAACAGGCCGAAAAAAAAATCCGAAACTACTGAACCGATTTGAAAAATTCTTTCACCAATGTGTAGAATGAACTTTCAGGATGAACATAGGCTATATTTTATGTAGGTACTTCGCGGGCGACGCCGCGTGCAGAAGCTAGTCTTATTATAAACGAGCTGATACCCGTGACTACGTACGCGTAATTACTTTTTAACATTCTGTGACTGGGGCTGTACGAATAAATAAATAAATAAATAAATAAATAAAATAAAATCTCTTTATTTCAAACAACACTAGGTTCTTTCTTATAGGTTAGTAAACAACAAGTAGAATAAGGTTTTACATCAAATTTAACAAATTATTATCTATTTTAACCGATTTCGATAAAACTTTTTATCCAAGCTTGTCTCAAAACATTAGTGAAAACCGCATTTGATTTGGTTCAGCCGTTGCGGAGATTAGCGTGCACAAACGCACAGACAAACAGACCGATTTTTTTTTTATAAAACGGTTGTTTTGGGCTAAGTAGCGTGTCTTCTTTTGGTAGCACTCATTTTTATTTGAAAATATCAATATAGACACGGCTTCTCAACGATTTTATGTATAGATAGATAGATAAAATAACCATTTTACATTTTAGGCATTCACTTCCAAGGCATTTCAGTAATATCACAAGGATCATTTTGAATCGTCTTACATACTAGATGAGTCTAGGTGCCAATTCCAGTCCCAGTGCGAGAAGAACTGACAAGAAACTCGCTGGGCCCTAGCGCTTTTTTTGTATTATGAACCTTGTTAACATTGTTAGGGACACCTAGCAGAGTTGGAGCTGATTCGTCCCCAGCTTTTTTGTCATCTAAGTACTCTGATATTCTGTAATAAGCTTTACGAGACAGGTTTTGTTTAATTACATTTTTTAATTTCCCAATCGATAAATCAAGCATATATGTCACTTGGGATCTTGTTATAGAAGGGCACACATTGCCCTATAAATTGCCCTTACCTACTTTAGCGAGCCTAACCGTGGGAACAGCGAGTTTATTTTTAGGTATGTCTGGTATTAACATTATGTAAATCACTATTTTTCTTAAATAAATTAATGTTTTTATGAAATCGTCGGCTACAATAGACGCGCGAAGTGGCAGATGACCTCAGAGACGTGAGGTGTGCGCACGCGCACCTCACAGTAAGTTCGCCAAAATTGTAGGGCACACGTAATGACATACGTAATGATGACGCAAACTTCTCAGAGATATCAAAGTCAATAATTACGAACGAAGAGAAAACGACAAACAAACCTATTTACCGCTCTTGAAGATAATGGTAAATAAACAATAGATATTTACTTAATAGTTCGCTTAACGAATCTAGGCATTCGTGAAGTTAGCCGCAAGAGTTGCGCAGTATCGTTTTTCGGGAGCAATTGGAATGAGGAGGGGAGGAAGGAACTGTACATGCGCAGACTCGCACCTGTGGCTAACTTCACGAATGCCTAGATCCGTTGGATGACCTATACCTATCTATTGATTAGGTACTAAGATATCTAAAGAGGGTAGTCAGAGGCACGTTCAAACATGACATTTGGTACATGCCCACATTTAGTAGTTAGTGTATAGGATGCAACATTTAGATCGGTCAGTATGGGAAAGTCTGAAACTTTATGACATACCTACCTACGAAGGTATGTCATGACATCGATTTTAGTAACAAGGAAAATTCATCATCATCATCATCCGCAGCCCGACTTCACCCACTGCTGGGTATAGGCCTCTCTTTGCATATGCCATTGTCCACGGTCTGCCGCTAGCCTCATCCAGGTCCGGCCGCGACGGATGCTGTCGTCAGCCCATCTCGCTACCGGATGACCGACGCATCTATCCATCCAAGAACCATCAACCGTCCATCAACTATCAACCAAAAACCGTCAAAAATCATCAAGCATCCAAGAACCGGGTGGTTCTTGGACGCCATTCAGTTAACGCCTTACTCCACCTGTCGTCACCTCGCCTTGCCAGGTGTCCTGCCCAATTCCATTTTAATTCCGTTATGCGGTTCCCAACGTCTTTGACCTTTGTTCGACTTCGAATCTCGACGTTGGGAATACGGTCTATAAGCTTGATGGGTCGCATGGCTCGCTCCATGGCACTCTGTGCAACTCGCATCCGGTACACAGTCTCCTGCGTACATTCTCATGCGTAACAAGGAAAATTGCATTAATACATTAACACACAAGTGATGACCGAGCTTTGCTTGTTTTTTTTTTGGTAAACGACGTTTTCTAAAAATGAAACCTAGCTAGATCGATTTATCGCCCCCGAAACCCTCTGCATACTAAATTTCATGAAAATCGTTGAAGCCGTTTCTGAGATTCAGATACATATACAGATGCTCGTTTAAAGGTATAAGATACATCAAAACTACATACATATAAATAAATAAATGATAATAATAAATAATGCTGGACAATCCACACAGCATCATCTAGCCCCAAAGTAAGCCACTCAAAGCTTGTGTTATGGGTACTAGATAACTGATATATTATACATTATAATACATAGATAGATATTTTTATTATACATAGAAAACACCCAGACCAACGGAACAAATTTCTGCAGATCCTACACAAATTTGTTCCGCGGCGGGAATCGAACCCGCAACCTCTAGCGTCGCAGGCGGACTCTCGCCCGCTGCGCCACTGAGGTCGTCAAATCACTTAATTATGAATAGAACTTTAGTTTTATATACCGAATATTTATTTAAATAGTATTATAAATAGAAAGTGGTAGAATACAAAAGCAATAAGCTTTCTTCGAGTAGAAACCAATATTTGGCGGGATGACATCATGTCGCTGGAATGCGAGTTCGTTTGTCTGTCGCTATAGCACGAACGGCTGGACCGATTTTGACAAATGTGTCGTTGGGTGCATCCGGATCACAAGAGTGACATAGGCTATACCTACAAAAAATATAAAATGGAGGCTGTATAAATCAATTTTCTGTTACGTTTCGTCGGGTTTTTTAATAAGTATTTGTAATAAATAAGTTAAGCGATAAGATTTATAGTAAGTAATAAAATAAGATTTTTTGTTTTAGATTTTTGAATTTGTTGTTGTGCGCCGACGTAGCTCTAAACCAGACTGTGTTGACTGGTAGAAAATGCCCCCTAGGCATTAAGCCCTCCTTTTGTAACACGTCTTTTATAAATACTGAAAAGGACGGAAATGTCTAGTACTTTCCCGCTAAAACTATTATCTATCCGAGAGAGAAGTCTCTACTTTTCTCTCGGCGCTCGGCGGAGCAACACCAGTGCGGAGCGAGTCAACGGTCCTGAGGATGCTTCGTGGAGAAGCGAAACACGTGTCGAGTTTCTATTTGAGGTGTGGTGTTGGGATTATTAATATTAATAATATTTCTATAAGGCATTTTGTGGGGCTCATTAATATTAATAAGCTTAATTAATAACCTCATTAGATAATAGTTTTAGCGGGAAAGTACTAGACATTTCCGTCCTTTTCAGTATTTGTAATGGATTTCCGCAAAGTCACGCCTGAATCAATCACGTCTTTTATAGTTTGTGTTCAATAAAGTATTTAATCTATATAATCTTACGGTCTGTCTCATAAAAAATGCTTAAAGTTGACTCCAAGTGTTGTTTAGTAAAAGCGTACTTTAAGTCGTTAAAGTATGTAAAGTATGTCAAGATAGAGTAAAGATAAAGTACACTTTAGCGCTAAAGTACGTTTATGAAACAACTAAAATTGCTTCCTGACTTTAACAAGACTTGAAGTCTACTCTAAGTTTTTATGAGACAGACCGATAATATATAAAACAAAGTCGGGTTTGTTCGAACACTTATAACTCTTGAACAGCTGAACCGATTTTCATGCTTTATGGTTTTTTGTATTTGTCTCCGTCCCGAATAGCAGAATAATTATTAAAAGCATTGGAAAATTGACGAAAAAAAAAATTAAAAAAAAAAGTTAAGTACCACTCGGGCGAAGCTGTCGGCGGGAAGCTAGTATTTTGAAATGTTCGTGGAGGTCTAGGGAAGGTTTAAAAGGTAAGAAAAAATTGAATAACTGCCGGGAAAACCCTAAAAATAGCCCATTTCTATATCCCATACAAACGTTTTCTAAATAAGTACGAAGTCTGCCGGGTCAGCTAGTAAAGTATAAATAAATAAATAAGAAGAATGTTGTGTTGGGGCTACAAGCAGAACAAGAGAAATCTAAGTTTAAATATGGAACTAGTATCGCACCGGCCAATAACAACGCCCATTCCAAATTCAAAATATCGAAACACGTTTGAAAATCACTTTCGCACGGAATAGTTTGGTTCTATGCAAATATTATCTGAGAGTAATCATGACTGTAATCCCCAGACATCTGATCTTTAGTTACCTACTTAGATTTTTGAGGATATCTAAACGGGGGTAGACAGACGCACGTCCAAACGTTATGTTTGGCACATGCCCACATTTTGCAGAGTAGTTAGTGTTTTTTATGTGTCAGGTTGCAAGCGCAACGCCGAAGTGAATTCTTAAGATGTAAGTAATAAATGTAAGTAGTAGGTATACATACATTGACACAATATTTACTTTACTTTTGATTTATTTTTACAATAGTACGAACGACGTATTCGGTCCTCTAGCGAGTATGAATGAATATAAACTTTATCATAATTATGTTGTTACGCGAACCAGCTAATAAATACAAAGGCACGAACGATCTTATTTTATAATGAAATAAGCATTTTTGTATGACATAAGTCATGCAAGACAGTATTATTATAGGTAATTATATCTTACGAACTTAGCATAATTATAATATTCAAGTACCACGCGAGAAATAAAACTCTACCAATTAAAGTTCATACTCTTAGATGAATAAAATTATCCAAGTTTATACTTTAGTATCTATAGCTAGGTTTTATCGCTCAGTTTTCTGACACGATTTCTTCACTCGTGCCGATAAAAGTTTAAATTAATTTCATACCTCCTTTTTATTTATCGAATACTTATGAATATTTAGAGATAATTTACCTACATTTTAAATGAAAACTTTTTTATTGAATCGAATATTCAACGAAAAAGTTTTGCTCTCGTTATGATGATCTTCTATTTTCTAATAGGTCTAATATTTCTTATAGGTCTGGGTGTTCTCTATGTATAATAAAAAATATCTATCTATGTATACATATAATGTATTAAATATATCAGTTATCTAGTACCCATAACACAAGCTTTGAGTAGCTTACTTTGGGGCTAGATGATGCTGTGTGGATTGTCCAGAATTATTTATTAATTATTATTATTATTATTATTATTAATATTGAAGTTTTTTTTTTTTGGCGACGCAAATGTAGTAATTTTAAAGTTCACTGTCATCGCATACGTGTCTGTATATTGAAGACAAGTACTTAATAAAAAATAAATGGGATGTTTATGAAGAGTAGGTATATACAACGAAAATTAGCGTTTTTGAGATTTTTTTTCTTCTGTTTATTTGTTTGTTCGCGCACATCTCCGAAACTACTGAACGGATTTTCATGTAGTTTTCACAGGTGGAGAGAGCATAATTTGGAGCAGAATATAGGCTTTGTTTTATACAAATCGTATTATCGTATATTTGGTATCTACCTAATATTAGTAAGTATTGTTTTGGGATTTTCTGCGATGCATTCGACTGTTAACTTTATCGTTCTAGTTTTTATATTTTTTCTCGTGTTATTTTGAGTTTTTTTATGTAATTTTGGTGGTTATTTTTCGAATAAAGTCCGAGTTCTTAACGCGAGTGTAAAATATGTGAATTAAATTGAATAGTTCCTTTCTAAATCCATCGGAGGAAATCCCGAGAATTTTGAACAAAACAGCCATCTTTTGTTTAAAATTTACTTGACAACTTGACAATTTGAAACTGACTTTGTGACTTATGGACAATACTACTAATTTAACAGGTTAGCTGTCCGATGAGGCACATGTGCCTCATGGGTGATTGCACTGGTACGTCCATGAGGCATATGTGCCTCATGGCCAATGATGTAGATAATGCAATCGATCTATCGATATATTTTTTTAATAATTATATTATTTGTAGCATTAGTAAATTATACTACAACCAAATTCTACCAATCAATTTATTATTGAACTTAAACAAAAAATAAATTTCACTTAAAAATTAACATTAACCTTATTCAAACACAAAATTATTCTTTCACCGATGTTACTATTATTGTGAGACCCTTTGAACTAGGGTTGCCAACAAAAATTAGGAAACTAGCCTATTATCATCAAAACCGAAATGGCGATTGTAGACCTGCGATTATATTCCCTCATGTATGTTTTTCTTTAAAACATAGCATACAATATGAAATGTTACATATTGTCCACTCAGTTGATACCATTTTAGATATTTTTCAGATGTCTAAAGTGTTACGAACATAAACGTACATTTTATCATTAAACGTAAATAATTAATTTCTTATCATACTCATCTAACATTAGCAATTATCGATATAATTAATTTCAATCACTAGGACACATAAAGTATCATAAAATACTTGAAGAGAATGACGTAACTTAATACGAAACTTCATGAGCGTTAGCTGTCATTATTTACTACGAGGACGTGTACAAAGAAGATCGAAACTTGCTTCGGGACAGCTAACCTGTTAAACACCTGACTCTGGCAAAATTGATCTCAAAAGTCAAATATTATGCCATAGCCAAAGAAGAAGTATTGAATAAGAAAAATTATAAGTATTTTTTTGTTTTTTACTAAGTGAGTCTTATCGGACAAATAAAGTTATTTTATTCTTATTCTTATTCTAAGTATTGATTTTGAAATTTTCTTAAATTTTCCCATTAGCTCAACTCACATCCGGAACACGTTGACATCTCACGAATAAAAGAGAAAATTAACAGACGTAATCCTGTTTATGGTTTACATCTACGGACGGATATCACCTCTATTGCCAGCTCAGAGAGTTGCTAATCCAATGTGCTCTTCTCACACGACTATAAATACCATGAGTTATGAAATTTTGGGATTTCCATTACTTCTTCTTATCGTCTAGTTATGTTGGTAAAAGGATTTAAAACTTATTTCACACACTTTATGTACAATTTCTTCGAACTTTTAAGATTTTACGACATGTCGGTTTCGTTATGATGTTATCCTTCACCGTTTGAGATATTTTGATTTTCGTATCATAGACAAATAATTTAAACTCTATCATAAATTATGTAAGTACCTACTACCTGGGTACTTACTTACGTAGTCTTAGTTAAGCATATCCGTATAATTATGACGATATAGGTAACCACGGGTAGAAAATAGTCTTCTAAAATATACCTAAACCTCTTACAAACTGATTGAAAGATCAACGCACAGCCTAAACAATAAGTCCTAGAGAGCTGAAATTTACAGGGTAGACCCATTTCGAGGTAAAAAAAGGTAAAAACAAATTATTATTAAGAACAATCAAATAAGAACATAATTAACAAACGTACGTTTAAAATACAAAAGTTAACAACTGTGTAGTAAAAGAAGAAAGAATTCCTAAAAACCAACCTATAAGTTTGCAAGAGTTTAAAGTTTGCCTAATAAAACATTACACGAACAAAGTCGTGGGGCGTTACATAACTTTTTTTTAATAAAATCGTCTGTCCATCGTGTTTCGTGACAAACCGTTTCAAATCTAAAGTAATTGCAATCACTGTGACGAGTTGCGTGTGAGTTTGACACGCTAAATATTCATTAAGAGACGAAAATCAATTTGAGCACTGAATAAGAACAGCTAGAATTATGGTTTAGGTACCAAAGCCGATATTAATGCGGGTGGACCCGAGTGGCGCCACTAGTGTTTACTTATGCATAACAAAACTAGCTTCCGCTCATGGCTTCATCCGCGTGGTACCTTGAAAATCAAAAACGAATCTATCCCACGGGGGCCGTACATTTTTCAAGGATAAAATGTAGCCTTAGTGCTATTTCAGACTATAATCTATTTCTGTGCCAGATTTCATCCTGATCCGTTCAGCCGTTTCAGCGTGAAATAGTAACAAACATACATCCATACGTTCTTACAAACTTTCGGGTTTCTAATAGTTAGTAGGATGTTTATCATAAAAATTCATTCTAAATTCATTATTGGTGAAAGAATTTTTGAAATAGGATGGTTAGTTTCGGAATAATACATACAAACAACTTTTACCTGTATATAATATTAGTGTAGATTATGTACCTACATAACCTATAGGTATGTTTTGGTAAAGTACATTACTAATTGGTTAATTTATCCGCAATAATCAACAAAAATATGGTATCCCTAACACCCATAGTGTCAATGAAGACAAACTTTAGACAGAGCCAGGCAAAAGCAACCGTATCACACTGAGAGAAAGTAGATAATCGCGTGCAATAACAAGAGAAGGCTTGTCTCAGCTCAACTACATGCACATATGGGGGACTACACCCCACTTTCTTGCAGCTAAATCTCGCCGCATCAGTATAGTGAAGCCTCTCCAAGGCTTTGGACGCCGAATTAAAAAAAAATGAGCTGTCACATTGACAGTTCCTGAACTTCCCGCGCAGTGACAGTGACAGGTGTTATTTTTTGCTAAAAATAGGTTGGGAGCGTGTTGTGCGTTCGTGATTGGATATTAATCTTTTCGGCGGGATGATGGTGAGTTTTTTTTTTATAAAAACATGATGAATTGGATAAGTACTTAATACATACAATTACATACCTACCTACCTACTAGAAAAAAGCTTATTTTTATTCATTTTTGGGACTTTTGTCGACAATATCATCATCCGTACAAACAATAAAAAAAAAATACATAAGTAGGTAATATATACCTAGCTAGATACAAAAAAAACACAGAAGTGTGTAACGCAGGTACTCGTATGTATCGAATGGACCTACTTACCTGATTGTTCCCTGACCTATTTTTAAAACCTAACTACCTAGTATAAAACAATAAAAAAACCCGACTGAAAGAAATTAAAAAAAATACAGGTAAGTATTAGTAAATTTATCTCTATGGGTAAGTACCTACATTTCAGGGATAGTGGGACCACGAGTAATAGTGGTACAATCCCAGTGGGACCACGAGTCGCGACCCTTACCAACCATATTCAAAGACGATAGATGTCTGCTCTTGATTTAAAAAAATCCAAAGTCATTTTCATTTTTCAAAATCCGTCTAGCTATTAGGACTACAGCGAGCGACATGACAGCCGAAAGAACTCCCGTAAAAGTCAAAGTCATAGTCAAATTAAAATAATATTTATTCTATAAAATCACTAGGATCACTTTGAAACTTGCGGTGAATTTAAGTAAGTAGGTACCTAAGAACTTACCTACATAATATACATCTATAATAAAGTACATTTGAAATTAGGTAGTATCAAAAACATTAGGTAGTAGGTACCTAACATCCTTTACAGTCGGGTAAAAACATCCTAACCCCTGGTTATCTTAACCATCTACACGCTCACGCACTTTGGCCTAAATTCTAAGCTATTTAGGCTTAGCTTAGCATAAACTTAGTACTTAGGTCTTACTTAGTGCCTAGAGTTGAATATCTAATCGTATCTAAGTAGCACAACTTTCAATCATTAAAGGCTTTAGACACTGAATGAATAATTTGATGTTATTGAAAGCGTCTAATGTTAAATTGAAATTTACAAAATGGCTTCCAAATAAAAGCCGCTTTAATAACTAAAATGTTATAATAATCATCTGTAGGTAAGATTGCCGTGTGGTTTGATGTTTGTTTATCAAAATGTGTACAATATTTGCATACGTTATTTCACCTACGGGTGCGGTGGTGTAAGTAACAGTTCTAGAACTAATGGAAGTGACTAGGTATTATTAGTTCTATAGAACAAATGGGCTAATTTTCGTTTCAACAGTCCTACCATTGAACTACAGGGACAAAAAAGTTTTAACAGTTCTATGACGTCTATAGAACAAATGGGAGTTACCGGTATATATTATTATGTATGTAAGTTCATGTAAGCCAAAATGACTAGATTCAAAAGAATTGTCGTATAAGAGTAAAAAATTCAATATGGCGGCTATGAAGACCGAACCGATCGATCATACCATACCTTATTTTCGTATATTTAGGTGTTGATATTTTTTCATATTTGTATGAGATAAACTTTTGGGTAAGTATTTTATTAAATATCCAGATTTTTTCAGGGTAAAAATGTAGATAATAAAAAAAATAATGATTACGTCGGGAAAGATTTACAAAGTCCAAATCCACAGTGCAAGCGACCTGTGTATGCGCCGGCGCAGCTGTTCGCCTATAAGGCTTTTAAATGCGCATACATTTGTGACAGACGGACAGACATCCGCAAGTAATTAGTTCCAAATACCTTAAACTTTCTCCCAGCTTCACCTGTGGCGCGATATTTACATAGATATTAATATTTATAACTGTTATGTAACTAACCACTAAAAGTAGGTAGGTATGTAAAGTAGGTAAGGTTTGCGATGTGTGTAAAATACAAATTTAAACAATTAGGTATCTACTTGTTTATTTGCAAAATAGTAGATATTTATTTCAAAAATAAAAATAAACTTAATAAAAAGGTAATTGAAAATAACTTTTACGGTGTAGTGGTAGCACCCCTGCCTCACGATCCAAAGGTCGTGGGTTCAAACCTGGTCGCGCACCAATGAGTTTTTCTATTCGAAAAATTTATGTGCGCAATTCCACGGTGAAGGAAAACATCGTGAAGAAACCGACATACCTTAGAACCAAAAAATTCGAAGGAGTGTGTCTATTAGTATTCTTATAAGCGGCGACGGGCTTGCAACCTGTCACGTTCGCAATAATAACTACTGTGTAAAATGTGGGCATGTACCAAATGTCATATTCGGACGTGCCTCTGACTACCCTCTTTAGATATCCTCAAAGATCTAAGTCACTAGAGGTCTGAGGAGATATCTACTGGGGATTACAGTCGTCAGATTTCCTGTTTTTATAAGGCGTATGTCACGCTCTTAATACAGACGTATCCAAACACTCCTCATTTGCCAAAATGCGTTCAGCCGGTGTAGGGCTATAGCGACAGTCAATGGAATTCATCATAAAACATTACCTCCTTCTTCGCAGTTAGATAAAAATCAATGTTCTCTATTTTGTCTACTATGTTCTCACTATTCGTCATAATTTGTAACAATTTTGGTTATCTCGTAAAATATTATTTAATTTTAAATGTAGGTAGAGGTAACCTTCGTAAAATTACTTTTACTATGTACTTTTAAACTTACGCGATCTGAACACATTATTATTAGTATTAGACGGGTATTTATCGCGTTTAAATTACCTTATATTTTCTTATTCGAGTCTACCCGTGACCACGACAGCGTGCAAACCTGTCGAAACGTCGGGAAAATATAAGGTAATTTAAACGCGATAAATACCCGTCTAATACTAATAATAATTACTTTTACTAACGACCAATCCTACTTATTTATCTATTTTTTCCGAAGTTTCGATAGGTTTACACACTGTCGTGATCACGGGTAGATTCAAAATAGGTAAAAAAAACGCGATAAATATCCGTTTAACACTAATAATAATGTGTTCAAATCGCGTAAGTTTAAAAACAATCTTATATTGCTCCATCTTCAAGCTATAGCTTGAAAGACGAGCTCTAAAATCAAGGTTCAAAAAGTTTTTGTGCAAAAATATAAATTGATAAATTGGTTCTTTCAAGGCCTCTCTGCTCCCACAATCGTTGAATGTCAAAGAAAAGCCAAAATTCAAAACTAGTTTTTTTACCTACTTGGAGTTGAAAGCTTTCGAAACTTGCGTAAGAGTGACGTCAGTTGTCATCTCATCTGACATTGCGCAAGGGTGTGTCATGTGTTCATGTAATTTAATTTCACCGGATTCACTCCGGAACACGCGGCGTGACGCGTGACGGGACGATAGTTACAAAAACCGGACAAGTGCGAGTCTGACAGGCTGATGAATATTAAGGTCTAATAAAGATTAGTCTTTATACGAAGTAAGCAATTTGCTAAAGAGACTAAGGCTGTCATAGACATAAAGCTAACGTAATATTATTAGTATTAGACGGGTATTTATCGCGTTCAAATTACTGTGACCCGACAGCGTGCAAACCTGTCGAAACGTCGGGAAAATAAAAGGTAATTTGAACGCGATAAATACCCGTCTAATACTAATAATAATGTGTTTCGCGTAAGTTTAAAAGTACATAAAGCTAACGTAATATGACATTTAGTCATAACGCGACTTAGTCCATTTATGCATTAGGTACACCCGTCTTAAACGAATAAATATGAAACAAAGTCGGGTTCAATCACAGATTACTTCGAGGTCAATTGCACCTAAAGGAACCGAAAAATTCTAGAAGACATATACAAAATACTAAACAACCAATCACACTACCAATACCAAGCCATGTTCTAAGAACAGTCCAGGAAAAATATGATACATTAGAAGAAGAAATAAAAGGAACTAATAAAATCATAGAAAAAGACAAACCATTTAAAGATAGAATAGGAACAGAAGCAAGAAGATTAATAAAACAAAGAGCACTTCTATTTAAAAACAGGAAGAACAATAGACAAAACATCATTAAAATAAGTAAAGAAATATACACTGAAATAAGGAAATACAGAAATACACAAAAAACTAAACTAATACAACTCCATATAACAAAATTAGGTGGAATCAAGAGTGCGTGGAAAGAACTTCAAGATCACACAAACTGCATTACTAACGTAACACATCACAAAACGCAAAAGCATAAATCTAAAAGAAACGAAATACTAAATACAGCTACAGATTTCTATCGCGATCTATATCATGAAGAACCAAGTACATCAATTACAAGTAGAGAAACAGTTACAAGTACTGAAGAAGAACCAGTTCCTAATATATTGAAAGATGAAATTATTAAAGCCATCAAATCACAGAAAAGAGGAAAAGCACCCGGCGAAGATAACATCTCTAATGAACTTTTAAAAGGAGTATCAGAGACCATCTTGGAAACACTAACAAACCTTTTTGACGAAATTTTAAGAACTGAATATATACCTCTTCAATGGACCACATCTACAATAATCTTACTTCACAAGAAAGGGAGAACAGATGATATATCGAACTACAGACCCATTTCGCTAATGTCAAATGTATACAAAATTTTCTCCAAGATAATACTGGACCGGATAACAAAGACCATAGACGAGAACCAGCCGAAAGAACAGGCAGGGTTTCGAAGTGGCTTTTCAACCATAGACCACATCCATACTATCAAACAAATGATCCAGAAATGCAATGAATATAGAATAAACTACTACTTAGCATTTATAGACTACAATAAAGCATTTGATTCGCTGAAACATGAGAAAATATGGGAAGCCCTCACCGCACAACGGGTCCACAGTAAATACACTAACATAATAAAAAACATATACATAAATATGACAGCCAAAATACGCACAGAAAAGGTAGGAGAATGCTTCCCCATTAGAAAAGGAGTTAGACAGGGAGATCCCTTATCACCTAAACTGTTTTTGGCAACCCTAGAACATATATTTCGACAAATGGAATGGAAGGAATATGGTATAAATGTTAATGGAGTTTTACTAAACCATCTAAGATTCGCAGATGATCTTATATTAATATGTGGTGATCCAAAAACTCTGCAGGTTATGATTGAACAACTGATAAACGAAAGCGAAAAAGTAGGACTATCAATAAATACCAGTAAAACAAAGTTAATGACAAATTATGTCAAAACTCCCATTAAACCTGAAAATGCCGCTGAACTGGAATATGTAAACGAATATACATACTTAGGCCAAATAATATCTCCAACAGACATCACAACAAAAGAAATTCAAAATAGAATAAACCTAGGATGGAAGAGATACTGGGCTCTAAAAGACATAATGAAAAACTCGGATATACCAATAGGAGGGAAGAGGAAAATATTTAATACATGCATTCTACCAAGCATGACTTACGGATGTCAGACATGGAGTTGCACAAAGAAAAATATTAAATCACTAGAAACTTGTCAACACCTTATGGAAAGAAGCATACTCAACATAAAATCAAAGGACAAAATTAGATTAAAAACAATCAGAAAACAAACAAAGATAATAGATATAAAATACCAAACAAAACAACTAAAATGGAACTGGGCAGGACACCTAAAAAGAAGTAAAACAGAAAAGTGGACGAATGAAGTGACGGAATGGTGCCCTAGATATAAAAAGAGAAATAAAGGCAGTGTTTAATATATATGAGGGAACACAGACACACACTACACTTTATTTATGTATATTAGTTTATTTTCCCTCTTCGCGCCATTGGGATTGTCAGTGGTCGACTTGCGCGGGCGACAAAAACGCGCCTAGCGCCTGCGCCGAAAAGCGGAGATTTTCGGCAACGTCTTGGCTTCAAAATCATTGAAGAGTAATGGCGGACAATAAAATTTAAGTTTGGAAATACTCACCAAAACCCATTATAAACACTGTGCAGTGATACATAATAAAACAGGAGTTGACCAGGGGTGAGTTTAGGATATAAGTATTCTATGCATATCTACAATATTTTTCTGTGTAACACCCTAGCACGCGGACCGGCGGTAGATTCACAACGGCTTCGGAGCCAGAATAATTGCGGTATGTTGGTCGTAAGATCAAACAGGCAGACAGCACCGAAGATGGGAGGATGATATCAAAGAGGCAGCAGGACCATGCTGGATGAGGATAGCAAGAGATAGATCGTTGTGGAAAACACTTGGGGAGGCCTATGCCAAAGAGCAAGACAATCCATAAGCCGGTGTCTAATACAAATAATAAATTTAATTACGTTGCTTTCATAATCAAACATGTTTAATATTTAATTAGTAGTACATAAGTAGTAATAAGATGAAATGTAACTTTTAAGATTGTTAATAAAGGCTTTTATTATTATTATTATTAAATGCGGAGGAAGCCGCAGGTAACCACTACTCACTACATAGTATAAAACAAAGTCGCTTCCCGCTGTCTGTCTGTCCCTATTATATGCTTATAGGGATATACAGGGTGTCCCAAAAAGTAGTGTCAAGCGAAAGTCCAGAGATAGAACACCCCTTGGGGTACCCGAATCACCCCCATGTATGTTCCACGATTTTCTATAGTTTTCGAGTTATTAATTTTTTTCCCAATTTTTGAAAAAATTACGACTTGAACAACTTAAACCATTCTTACAAAAAAAGTAGGAAACTTTATTGAGATTTTTTTTTTGCTACTGAATAGTTATGAGTTGTTCTTTTATGCATAAAATAATCAGCTACGTGACTTTGATGAAAACCATGAAAATGTTGGTGTAAAGTCAAATAATTACATTCGGTGAATTACGACTAAAATTTTCAACTTTAAATTAAATATCTTAACAAGTGATTTCATGGTTCCTAAATAAGTCTAAAGAATTTTCCAGACTCTCAGCTTTCATAATCATTAAAAAAAAGTAGTACTTAATTGGCTACTTTGGCTAAAATCGGCCTTCAAAGACGGTGAGGTGGAAAATTCTTAAAATTAGCTGATCAAAAAATAGATTTTGGCCATTTTATCATTCCTAATCTGAATTAGTTGTTAACTAACCAAAAATGACTACAAAGAATTAGTTTATGCCAAAGAAATCAGCAATATGGCCAAATTAAGAACAAAATTAGGAAAGGTCGAAAAAAAAATTAAGGCACTTAAAATAGCTTTCATATGATTAAAAGAAACCTTTTTAAGACGATGTAGGATTTTTATCGACCTAGAAGGTTGACATTTTTAAAACTTTTTGTAAAAAAATA
Organism: Cosmorhoe ocellata; assembly: GCA_963675405.1. NCBI lineage: Eukaryota > Metazoa > Arthropoda > Insecta > Lepidoptera > Geometridae > Cosmorhoe > Cosmorhoe ocellata. The sequence continues at coordinate 5,227,178 of OY776273.1, forward strand.
ATAAATTTTTCTTGTTGTTTTATTTCATAAATTTAGCTAAACTAAATAAAAAAACCTTCAAATATTAATGAAATCTTACTTTCCTGAAGTCAGTTTTGGTTAGTTAATACACAAATTCAGCTTTTTTTTTTTTTTTTTTTCTTATGTCCCTCTAACTCGAGGTCAGAGTCTTTGTTTATCTTGGTTTACGTTTATTACATATTTAATGGGTTAATGGGGTATGAGGATGGGTTATTTACTGTTTTTCTTATCTTAAACCACATCTCTTACAAATTTTTGTATATTTTATTTCAAATTTTATGTATGAGTTAATCTTTTCTTCTTTTATCTGTTTATCTTGTTGTTCTTTTGTGTGTTTCTCTACAGGTTTTCTGTTTCATCTAAGTTTTCCTTCTGCGCGAGTCGGTTCTTATATATATTTCGCTGTTTATTTATGTTATATTCTAATTTTCTTATCTCTTTTCTTTATCTATGCTGGTGTTATATATGTTCAAATATATAGTCAGCATATTTATTTTGCATCTTTCTATTTTATCTATAAAATTTGTTTGCCTCTTTTATTAACTAGTGTATCTATTATTTGTAGGAATTTTTGGTGTTGGTGTCAAAGTGTACAAATTTTAATATATTTTTATCACGGATCTTTCATGTCTTTTTTATTATTTATCTATTTATTTTCTTTGTGTTGTTTAGTTAATGAATGAATTTAATTTATGCCTTAATTGTATTTATATTTTAACGTAAAATTGTGCCATTTCCACCTCACCGTCTTTGAAGGCCGATTTTTGGTCAAAGTAGCCTATTAATCACTACTTTTTTTAATGATTATGAAAGCTGAGAGTCTGGAGAATTCTTTAGACTTATTTAGGAACCATGAAATCAATTTTTAAGATTTTTAATTTGAAGTTGAAAATTTTAGTCATAATTCACCGAATGTAATTATATGACTTTACACCAACATTTTCATAGTTTTCATCAAAGTCACGTAGCTGATTATTTTATGCACAAAAGAACAACTCATAACTATTCAGTAGCAAAAAAAAAATCTCAAGAAAGTTTTCTACTTTTTTTGGTAAGAATGTTTTAAGTTGTTCAAGTCGTAAATTTTCAAAAATTCGGAAAAAAAATCATAACTCGAAAACTATAGAAAATCGCGGAACATACATGGGGGTGATTCGGGTACCCCAAGGGGTGTTCTATCTCTGGACTTTCGCTTGACACTACTTTTTGGGACACCCTGTATATGCTATATAGATCTTTAAAATTACCCAACGGATTTTGATGCGGTTTTTTTAATAAATAGTGAGATTCAAGAGGAAAGTTTGTACCTACGTATAATACATGCATAATTCATAGTAGAGAAACACTGATAATTTTAAAGGTTTCTAATGTGATGTCGTAAATAAACACATTTTAGTTTATTTAGTACTAGCAACACGCCCCCCGGCTTCACACGGGTAGCAAAAGTATCTTTATTTTTTTAAATATAAAATATAACCTATGTTACTCAGGAATAATATAAATATAGCATTGTAACGGTGAAAGAACCTTTAAAATCGGTCCAGTAGTTTTTGAATTTATTCGTTACAAACAAAAATACAAAAAAACAAAACTTTCCTCTTTATAATATTTGTATAGATATAGATCAGCATTGCATTAGATGCGGAGCCAGGGCGGGTCGCTAGTTTAGAATAAAACATGACTTCTTGCGAGTACAAATCATAATTTCTCAATCCGGCGCAGACGCAGACAATGCAGCGACCTCGTGGGATCCACACACCACAATAGGATCCGCATCCGGTCAAATTACTTACTTTAATTTGGCTGGAAGTTATTTTGTAGACTAGAAAACTGAAATACTAATTATGGAGTAGTACAATGCCACTGTGTAGATCACACTTCACACAATACTTTTTACAACTAATTCACCTTTCAAACAAAAAAAAACAAAGTTAGGCCTAAAAAAAAATCAAAATCGGTTCATATGCGTTCGTGAGCTAGGATGCTAAAGACACACACACACACACACACACACCCTGACACGTCAAACTTATACTTAAAACCCCGTCATTTTTGAATCGGGGTTAAAAAGTTGAAAACTGAGTTCAAATATACCCTGAAATTCAGGATTTGCGATTCAATTATTGTGAATTTATTCGGGGCTTGTAACATGTTCACATTTACAATCATTCCTTTACTTAAATTTAAAAGGTTAAAAACAGATTTCCATACATTTTAGTAAAGTTTAGCTGGCCGGCATTTTGGAATTTTCGGCCCAAAATGAATGACCTCTTTTCACCCATTTTAAACTCTTTACTACCTTAGGCTGTGCGTTGATCAGTCAGTCAATAACGCAAGAGTTTTATGTAGACGATTTCTTAACATTTAATTGCCAGGTATGCGCGCATCTTGTTAAGTTCGTTCGACACGCCCAATCCAAGTTTAACAAATCATACGTATGTATGTGAATGGTATCGAAACATTGGAAATGTTTAGAAAGTTGTAATCGAAAGTATTTTACATAATAAACTGGTTTATACACGAGCGAGGCGGATTCAGAGGTCACAATGTAGGTGCCTCCTAATAGTTTATATTTCAAAATCCTACTAATATTATAAACGCGAAAGTTTGTAAGAATGTATGGATGGATGGATGGATGTATGTATGTTTGTTACTCTTTCACGCTGAAACGACTGAACGGATCTGAATGAAATTTGGCACAGATATAGATTATGGTCTGGAATAACACATAGGCTACATTTTATCTCGAAAAAATGTACGGTTCCCGTGGGGTAGCGATGTTTTTGTTTTTTAAGGTATCACGTGGGCGAAACCGCGGGCGGAAGCTATTAGTAGTTTATATTTCAAAATGTATAATATGAGTATAAACATGGTCACGACTGTAATCCCAAAGCTTGGTAGATATCTGCTCAGATTTCTAGTTACTTATACCCGTCCTAAAACGTCTGTTTTCTTAATTTTATTTTTTCGTTATATTTCGAAAACCATCCACCCTTAAATAAAAATAAAACCATTTTGGAATGTACCTACAAGCAAAGACCATTCATTTGATACCCTGCACAATAAATTTATTGGAACCCAATATCTTTACAACCCCTTCACCGATTAAGCTCCCGATATGCCTCCCAGCAAATCTACAGCAGAATCTCTAGACCTCCCAAGTTTCATGCAGATTGGATCAAAAGCTCTTAAGTTATGCTCTAACAAACATCATCATCTTCCTGCCCTTATCCCACGTTATGTGGGGTCGGCACAACATGTGATCCTCCTCCACTTCCCTCTGTCACTCGTCATCTCATCACTCACTCCTTTCTTACCCATGTCATCTTTCGCACAGTCCATCCATCTTTTCTTTGGCCTACCTCTACCCCTGTATCCATCCATATTCATACCTAACACTCTCCTTGTTGTATATTTGTGTATAATATGCTCTAACAAACATATTATACACAAATATACAACACCAAATCACCCTACCTAACACTGAGATTTCGCTTTCGCTCGTTCAATCAACTAGGTATTAATTGCAACTGCATGCATTGTTAGGTGCGTTTATAGTTAGTTATATTGCGTCGTTAAAAGGAGTGTAAGTTAAAATAACTTAAAACATTTCGAAATGTTTAAATCATGCATTCTGCAAATGGTTCTCATACTTTCATTTATTAAATTGAGCAAAACATCATACACCGCATGCTTTACGAAGTTGCAAGGATGACATTCGGATTGAATAAAGCACCATTCATATTGTAGGATGTTTATCACTGTCAACGATTGGATGGGTGACCTAACTTTGTTACGACTCAGACAGCTCTCTGATTAAATTCCATTTATGTAGCTTAGCCCTTTGGTTTCACTTGCGGTTGGACCATCTACTCAATTTGATATTTTACCGAGATACAAACAGGTACTAAACGTAAACTTTCGCATTTATCAAATTTGCAAAATACACGTCAGTATGACGACCATGCTAACTATGTAGTTTGACCTTAAATTAACAATTTTCTACGCTCTACAAGTTTGGACGCATGTCGTAAATTCGTTTAATTGCTGATTTGATAGCTTTGAAGAAAGCCGTCGGTAGACTGTCTCTTCAACACGAGCATGAATACAGTAGACATCATTTCTTTACGGAAGAGAAGACACAGTGCCATTTGTGACAACAGAAGTGACACTTGTGACGACAGAAGTGACAAAATTACATTTGTAACGACAAAAGTGACAAAATGACATTAGTGACGATAAAAGTGTAATTTTTATTAGGCTAAATCCCAATTAATATTATGTCACAGAGATATTAAATAATTACTGTCACGCCAGCAACTCGCTCGTGTAACTGGGCCATTAGCGCAGCCTTTGTCAAGGTCACTTGTTTAGCATGCTTCCGAAGCGTCACGGTGCCAGCGCAGCATCGTGAACACAACTTAAAGAGCGATGCACGTATTCGTAAGTCGTTATCATTTCGTTTGCGTGCCATCTAATAGGTAATCCTGAGGTAATTGAACTGTGTATTACGGTAAGCGGTTATTCAATCTATAAAAACTAGCTTAGGAAGTTTCTTGTTTCAGGGTAGGTATAGTAGAATTGTGAATAAAAACCTCCTTGTTCTTCTTTCTAGACGTATATTATCAAATCTATCACAATGAAAGCGTGTGTCCGCCTCAGTCCAGTCGCAAGAAAGAGTTGTCCGTCCGAGGAAAAGAAAGACGTTGTTTTGGAATCCGGAGGCGGAAATTTTACATAAACAAAATATTATAATCTATTTGTCATAGACAACTAATACTAACTTATTAAGGGGCGATAAAACGCCACATAGCTATTGCCATTTGATTTAAATGAAACAGTGCCTAAGTATCTGCTCCCAATTATGCTCTGTCCACGTAAAGGATGGATATGATCACGACTGTAATCCCCAGGCTCGGTAGACATCTCCTCTGATCTCTAGTTACTTAGATCTTTGAGGATATTTAAAGAGTCAGAGGCACGTCCGAACATGACATTTGGAACATGCCCATATTTTGCACAGTAGGTAGTTAGTTTTCCGTACGTGACAGGTTGCAAGCCCATCGCCACTTATAAGAACACTAAGCTATCTATGATACTGAATTTTTAGTTCGGGGTATGCCAGTCCACAAATCCACAAGATATTTTCCTTCACCGTTTAAGAGCACTGGCATTGCGCACATAAATTTTTAGAATGGAATAACTCATTGGTGCACGACCAGGTTTGATCCCACGACCTTCGGATCGTGAGGCAGGGGTGCTACCACTAGGTACATGACCAGTGCATACATTTTTCAAACAGAAAAATCTATTGGTGCACGACTGGGTACGAACCCACTATCTTAAGATCAGTAGCTTGCATAGAGCATAATAACAGATAGATTTATAGATATTATTTTGCTAAATATCTAATTACAGATAGCGTGTCTTTCCGGAAGAGAAGACAAAGTGACATTTGTAACGACAGAAGTGACATTTGTGTCAGCAAAAGTGACATTTGTGACAATAAAAGTGTCATTTTTGTTTTGTCAAAACACAAAGTAATGACTTTGTCTTCTCTTGCGTAGACACACTGTCTACAGCGCTCATGCAAGAGCGGAAAAAGTACAATATTACGGATTCATGAGTATTATGGGTCAAGTTCTTTTGTAAAGACAAAACTGACTCTTTAGATATCCTCAAAGATCTAAGTAACTAGAGATCTGAGGAGATATCTACCGAGCCCGGGGATTACAGTGGTGTGCGTTTTTTTTTATATCTTATACCTTTAAACGAGCAATTCTTGTATATACAGGGTGTCCCAAAAAGTAGTGTCAAGCGAAAGTCCAGAGATAGAACACCCCTTGGGGTACCCGAATCACTCCCATGTATGTTCCGCGATTTTCTATAGTTTTCGAGTTATTAATTTTTTTCTGAATTTTTGAAAAAATTACGACTTGAACAACTTAAAACATTCTCACAAAAAAAGTAGAAAACTTTCTTGAGATTTTTTTTTTGCTACTTAATTTTAATGAGTTGTTCTTTTATGCATAAAATAATCAGCTACGTGACTTTGATGAAAACTATGAAAATGTTGGTGTAAAGTCAAATAATTAGATTCGGTGAATACGACTTAAATTTTCAACTTTAAATTAAAAATCTTAACAAGTGATTTCATGGTTCCTAAATAAATCTAAAGAATTTTCCAGACTCTCAGTTTTCATAATCATTAAAAAAAAGTAGTACTTAATTGGCTACTTTGGCTAAAATCGGCCTTCAAAGACGGTGAGGTGGAAAATTCTTAAAATTAGCAACCTGATTAAAAAATAGATTTTGGCCATTTTATCATTCCTAAGCTTAATCTGTTTGTTAACTAACCAAAAATGACTACAAAGAATTAGTTTATGCCGAAAAAATCAGCAATATGGCCGAATTAGGAACAAAATTAAGCGGGCCGAAAAAAAAAATTAAGGCACTTAAAATAGCTTACATACGATTAAAGGAAACCTTTTTAATACGATGTAGGATTTGTATTGACTAAGAAGGTTGACATTTTGAAGACTTTTTGTAAAAAATTAATAAATTTTACTAGTTGTTTTATTTCACAAATTTAGCTAAACTAAATAAATAAAACCTTCAAATATTAATGAAATCTTACTTTCCTGCAGTCATTTTTGGTTAGTTATCAAACGAAGTAAGCTAAGGAATGATAAAATTTCCAAAATCTATTTTTTAATCAGGTAGCTAATTTTAAGAATTTTCCACCTCACCGTCTTTGAAGGCCGATTTTAGCCAAAGTAGCCAATTAAGTACTACTTTTTTTTAATGATTATGAAAGCTGAGAGTCTGGAAAATTCTTTAGATTTATTTAAGAACCATGAAATCACTTGTTAAGATTTTTAATTTAAAGTTGAAAATTGAAGTCGTAATTCACCGAATCTAATTATTTGACTTTACACCAACATTTTCATAGTTTTCATCAAAGTCACGTAGCTGATTATTTTATGCATAAAAGAACAACTCATTAAAATTAAGTAGCAAAAAAAAAATCTCAAGAAAGTTTTCTACTTTTTTTGTGAGAATGTTTTAAGTTGTTCAAGTCGTAATTTTTTCAAAAATTCAGAAAAAAATTAATAACTCGAAAACTATAGAAAATCGCGGAACATACATGGGGGTGATTCGGGTACCCCAAGGGGTGTTCTATCTCTGGACTTTCGCTTGACACTACTTTTTGGGACACCCTGTATATATATATATATATAATCGGAATCTCGGAAACGGCTCCAGCGATTTTCATGAAATGTAGTATGCAGGGGTTTCGGAGGCGATAAATCGATCTATCTAGGTTTCATTTTTAGAAAACGTCGTTTACCCTCAAAAAACGTGCAAAGCTCGGTCACCCAGGTTACTTACGTTTATTCAATAAAATTATAATTATCTTTGAACTCTGTTACGTGCGATATAGTAACTCTCAAAGGGCTGGGGCAAGAGCAAGCCCACTTCTGGGCAAAGACGCAAGTTATTACATAAGTAATTGCAGTCAATGATACATATTACGTGAATAACATTGCCATTGAAAGGCTACCATTCACGAAATAACTGTGAAAGCTGTCGGAGAAAGTCTGAGCAGATGACCCGGCCATAGACAAGTCAGGCGCAGATGAGACGGTGTAGTTTAATCATTTGTTTGACGGCAACTTGTTTCTTGGGTTGTTCCCATGACGGCGAGTGAGCTATGGTGGGAATAAAATAAATATGATCACGTCTGTAATCCCCGGGCTCGGTAGATATCTCCTCAGATCTTTTAGTTACTTAGATCTTTGAGGATGAATCAGCTCCAACTCTGCTAGGTATTCCTTACAAAATTAACAAGGATCATACAAAAAAAGCGCTAGGGCCCAGCGAGTTTCTTGCCAGTTCTTCTCGCACTGGGGATAGGACTGGAACTGGCACTTAGACTCACCTAGTATGTAAGACGTTTCAAAGTGATCCCTGTGATTCTATTGAAAATAAACATATTTTGATTTTGATTTTGATTTTGATATATAAAGGGGGTAGTCAGAGGCAAGTCCAAACATAACATTTGGTACATGTCCACATTTTGTACAGTAGTTAGTATTCCGTACGTGACAGGTTGCAAGCCCATCGCCGCTTATAAGAATACAAACCTATGACACATGCCTTCGAATTATTAATATGGTGGGAATATCAAAATATAAATAGATGATAATATACCCGGTGTAGTTCGTTTAAGGGATAGCGCGCACGGGTTACTTCTGTCGCCGTGACTGTGGTGTTTTATGTTCTGTGGTAGATATTATCAATCTATTGATATTTTGAAATTCCCACCATGACTCACGGGCCGTCATGAGAGCAACTCGAGAAATAAGTTGCTGTCAAATAAGAGATAGCGCGCACGGGTTACTTTTGTCGCCGTGACTGTTTCGTCACTCTTATTACGTCCGTGGTTATGTATAGAGGCCCGAATTTATATTACCGTTATTTTAAAAACGTTTTAACCTTGATTTAAAATTGCTTTGTCTTTCAAGTTGATAGCATGAAGATGGAGCAAAAAAAGATTGGTAATAATAAATAATAAAGTTATTTCACGAACATTTAAAATTAACTAATATTTCTCGAGATAACCAAAATAGTTTGTGCGAACAATGACCAATAGTGAAAACATGACGAACTGTTGATTAGAATGGCCCGCCCTCTGTGAGACTTCCGAGATGAGGCACTTTACCTACAAAAAATTCGCGTCTGTCCGCCTCGTTACTCTATGGCCGGTCACACGAGTCACTTTCATCTTCATCTCGTGAAAGCTAGAAGCTGTGCTGTATCGATTTGAGTATTTGATGGGTTTAACAAACTCAAAATTTGAATTTCAAAATATTTTTATTGAATAAAATCATAAGCTGGCCAGCCTCACAGCTCAGTTGCTAGCAGCTTTGCCTTCTGCGCTGCAGGTTGGGTTCGATCCCCACCCAGGACTAACATTTGTGTGATGAATAATTAATTCCTTATTTCAACCCCTTTAAACATTTTTTCGCCTTAAAAGTAGCCTATTATATCCTTTCTCAAGCTCTATTCTATCTTTGTACCAAATTTCATCAAAATTAGTTCTGCGGTTTAAGCCTGAAAACGTAACAGATAGACAGAGTTATTTTCGCATTTATAATATTAACAAAGTATGAATAACTAGCTTCCGCCCACGGCTTCGCCCGCGCGGTACCTTGAAAAACAAAAATAAATCTATCCCGCGGGAACCGTACATTTTTCCGGGATAAAAAGTAGTCTTTGTGCTATTCCAAACTATAATCTAAATCTGTGCCAAATTTCATCCAGATCCGTCCAGCCGTTTCAGCGTGAAAGAGTAACAAACATACATCCAGACATCCATAGATTCTTTACAACTTTCGCGTTTATATTGTAAGTAAAGTACCTGGATGACCGAGCTTTGCTCGGCTTTTTTTGTTGGTAAATTGTGTTTTTTGGAAAATGAAACCTAGCTAGATCGATTTATCGCCCCCGAAAGCCCCTGCATACTAAATTTCATGTAAATCGCTGGAGCCGTTTCCGAGATTCCGATTATATATATTTATACAAGAATTGCTCGTATTAGTAACTAGGATAGTAGGATGTGTAGTGTAGGATTTAAAATTATCTAATTATTATTTTGAACTAAGACTGTTTATAATGTTAATAATCAACACAATTATGGATGACCACATTAATTAATTAATTATAAATGTTAAAAAGATAGGTAACATAGGTATTTTTAATGTTTTTCAAGTAGAGAGAAAGATCTTTGAAGTCATTGACACACTATTATTACTTACAAGAAGCGCGCGAAACGGAACTTCGTATCGTATCATTGACATTTCCGAGTGGCACCTGTCAGTTCGCTTTCACTAACCGGTTGTGACGTCACAGGGAAACTTGAGTCAAGCCAGCCACTTTACGCAAACATCTATTTTTTGTTTATCGATAGTCATACATTTTTAGTAGGTATAGTTGGCTCAACGAATCTAGGCATTCGTGAAGTTAGCCACAAGAGCTACGCAGTATCGTTTTTCGGGAGCAATTGGAGGTATGAGGAGGGGGGAAGGAACTGTACATGCGCGAACTCGCACCTGTGGCTAACTTCACGAATGCCTAGATCCGTTGGATGACCTATACCTACTTATAATAATAGTAAGTAATATGAAAGAAAACTGATTAAAATGTATAATATCAGTTTTATACGTTGTTGGGAAACTACTTATTTTATTATAAGTACCTGGATGACCGAGCTTTGCTCGTTTTTTTGGGGTAAACGACGTTTTCTAAAAATGAAAACTAGCTAGATCGATTTATCACCCCCAAAATAAGAAAATTCAAGAAAATCGTTGGAGCCATTTCCGAGATTCCGATTATATATCATTTATATATATACAAGAATTGCTCGTTTAAAGGTATAAGATTTATTCAATTACCGTTTTTTTTGTTTCAGTTGCCTCGATGGAGTGTGGTAAGCTTGATTCTGCGACGTTAATTTAACTTGACAAACTGAACGAACATCTTGAAGGCCAAGTTTCACTAAACTTTTGTTAACAAAGCTTCATCAAAGCACAAATTAACAAGAATGTTAAATTAACTGACTACTAACATAGTTTGATAGATCGATTTTTATTGAACAAGTACCAGGCGAGCATGTCTTACCTAAGTACCTATTTACAAAGTGGTTTTCATTTTAGGCGAACCTACCTAATACTTCGTCTTATCATCTGGACAACTCTTGGTTAGTCATGCTCGCCTGGTACTTCAGTCCAATACATCTACTAGGCAATCTCTGGATAAAACTATTTAGGTATTTAGATTGTCTTGTCAGAATCGCTACAGAAGATAAAAGATTTTCATTGCTAAGGAGTGTATCTATGTATGAATCGGATATATATAACCCAGGGCTAGTTTCACCACGCTTGGCCATTTAATCGCCTGTTAAAGTCGTTTTGTGTTCCACCATGTTCAATGGAATATCTTCCGTAAAATGAAATGGCGTGAAATAGAAAACGATAGATAGATACTTTAACATTCTTGTTAATTTTAATGCCAAGTAATGCTTTGCTAACAAAACTTTGGTGAAATTGGACCATATGCATTTTTCACAAATCGCGCATCAAAGTTAACAAATTTATGGCAAAGGCAAAAAAACTAAAAATATCAAAATGATTACAAAAGTTTATAAATTTTATATGAATTTTAAGAACGTAAAACAAGTATGTACAACTAAAAGAAAATCAGTATAATTGTAGGAACGTGTTAAATTAATTATACGTTAGTGAAGACACTCTCAATGGTCCCACGAGCACAATGTCGAGCGCTGAACTAGATCGCTAGTGGTGGGATGAGACCATGAGGAGAACGATGAAATAGTGATAATCATAATGTTAATACCAGACATAAAAATAAGAGCGCTGGTGGTGCAGTGGTAGCACCCCGGCCTCACGATCCGAAGGTCGTGGGTTCTGATCGTGTACCAATGAGTTTTTCCATTCGAAAAATTTATGTGCGCAATGCCAGTGCTCTTAAACGGTGAAGGAAAACATCGTGAGGAAACCGGCATACCCTAGAACCAAAAATTCGAAGGTGTGTGTCATAGGTTAGTATTCTTATAAGCGGCGATAGGCTTGCACCCTGTCACGTACGGAATACTAACTACCGTGCAAAATGTGGGCATGTACAAAATGTCATGTCTGGAAGTGCCTCCGACTACCCTCTTTAGATATCCTCAAAGATCTAAGTAACTAAAGATCTGAGGAAGATATCTACCGAGCCCGGGGATTACAGTCGTGATCATATTTATTTATGCAATTTATTTACAAAAATAAACTCGCTGTTCCCACGGTTAGGCTTACTAAAGTAAGTAAATCCTTTATAGGGCAATGTGTACGCTTCTATAACAAGATCCCAAGTGACATGCTCGATCTATCGATTGGGAAATTCAAAAATGTGAAACAGAAACTGTCTCGCAAAGCTTATTATAGAATATCATAGTACCTATTTAGAGTAGAGATGACAAACAATCTTGGAACGAATCAGCTCCAACTCTGCTAGGTGTCCCAACCCAACAACATTAACAAGGATCATACAAAGCGCTAGACCCAGCGAGTTTCTTGTCAGTTCTCCTCGCACTGGGGTTTGAACTGACTTTTTTTGGATTCAAAATGATTCCTGTGATTTCACTGAATAAAGTTATTTGAGTTTGAGTTTTGAGATTGAATATTTATTCAGCAAAATCACAAGGATCACTTTGAAACGTTTTACATGACGAATCTATGTGCCAAGCCCAATACCAACTTACTAGTACGAGAAGAACAGGCGAGGGACTCGTCTCGGTCCTAGCGCTTTTTAGTTATGATTCGGCTGTGGAATTGCGCCATCAATTACTGTTGACATTAACACGGCTTTCATAAATCCGGTTATTTAATTTGAACCGGCACCTTCATTAATGACGGATGGAAAGCAGACAAGCCGTGACGAGCGCGAGCGCGAGTGGGTCATGGGTTTAAGTGGGTATAGTGGGCGTTTGAGAAATACAAATGGATTTTTTCTGATGTTTCCGAGTGTGAACTTCGCTCTAGATTTTTTCTCGTGTTATTGTGTAATTTTGGTGATTATCTATACTAATATTATAAAGCGTCTTAAACGGTGAAGGAAAACATCGTGAGGAAACCGGCACACCCTAGAAACAAAAATTCGAAGGTGTGTGTCATAGGTTAGTATTCTTATAAGCGGCGATGGGCTTGCAACCTGTCACGTATGGAATACTAACTACTGTGCAAAATGTGAGCATGTACCAAATGTCATGTTTGGACGTGCCTCTGACTACCCTCTTTAGATATCCTCAAAGATCTAAGTAACTAAAGATCTGAGGAAGATATCTACCGAGCCTGGGGATTACAGTCGTGATCATATTTTTTTTTTTTTTTTTTTATATTATAAAGCTGAAGTTTGTTTGGTTGAACGCGCTCAGGAACTTCTGGTTCGAATTTAAATATTATTGTTGTTCTATAGTCCATTTATCGAGGAAGGCTATTAGGTTATATAACATCACGCTACGACCGATAGGAGCGGAGCATCAATTAAACTTCATTAAATTTAAACTTCCTTGATTTGATGACATAATTATAATTGAATAACGGGTATTTATCACGTACGACGACACATCAATAACAAAATGTTGCGAAAACGGGAAAAAAATTACCTATTACTTAAAAAGTGCAGACAAAGTTGCGCGAGAGTAAGCTAGTTTTTCTTGACACGGGTGTGAATGTGAATTAAAGTGAAAGTTCCTTTCTAAATTCATCTGAAAAAGTCCCGAAAAACCAGAGCGATAAAGTTGACAGTTGAAGCATCAGAAGAAATCACTACTTGATGTGCACTCGGTCTGTAATGGCAATGCAATGCGCGCCGGAACACCGCAATCAGACGTTACAATTTATTTAAAAAAGTATCTTAATTGAGCCGGAAAAGGAAACCGATAGAAATACTGACATCCGTCACCCAATTCCTACTTCCATTTTCAAAAGAAAAACTGTGAGAATTTATTATAATGGCGCGCAGTGATTCTATGTCGTAATCATAGTGTATGGATTTTATAAAAAGTTGAACTTAGTGATGGGAAAATATCGATAGAATGATGTCGTTCAACTCAATCGAGTTAATAATGGCGCTATCGGAAAATCTGATACCTACACATTGTTGCTTCTTTGTGTTACAACTCAGTGGATTTAGTGTAATTTAGGAATGAAATAGGCTTTGTCAAATTTCAACTCATATTTATCACTAGTTTCCAACCGCGGCATTCTATACGGTAATTCCCAAGTCACTTCGACGCTCGCTTCACACTTGAACCCGATGCAAAGTGTCAAATAAAAAGCGTCTTATGCGAAGTGAGAGTGAATAGCGAAGTGAGATGCGAGTTGATGTTTGAATTTTACAGAATCGACGTACAGTATTTTGGGAGCCTATTCAATGCAAACAAACAAACAATCAAATCATTATTAGGTGTAGATTAATAGATTTACATTTGGTAGGTACTCGTAATTGACGCGCAATGATCGTGAAAGTAATGATAAATAATATCCTAGCATAAACAGGTGCAAAAGTGTGCAAGTGCCGTTGCTTGTTGGAGTTTTGTAGGCGCCGGAACACAACTAAAGACATTTTATCCACTGAGGGTCTACCACGAGTTTTCACAATCTACACTCGCTAGCGACTGTAGTTAAAAAAATGTATGAATAATTTGTACAGCGCCTCTAGCGGATAGTTGGGTACTTACTAAAAAATAAAAATATACCTACTAAAAATTATAATATTGTTAGCAATATCGTCCGACGAAGTGTAGTAGGCGACAGCGCGCCTATAAAAGCGAGCGCAAAGCGAGCACCAGCCCAGTTGCGCACGAGCCTTCGACGAGTGAACATCTAAGTAGTTACGATTGTCGGTCATTGTGAGCTACCTACCTACTTACCTACCTGGTTAGATTAAGAGTTATTACTCCGAGTTCATGTTAAATTTAACTGTGGTTTGTTGTAAGTTTGATTTGATTCCTTTTGGTTATCTTTATGTCTTATTTTGATTAAATTGTAAAGGATTAAAGTTAATCCGCCGCCCGTCTGTATTTTTTTTATTTGAATCATTACTTGATTCCTAATATCAGAAGTGGGATTGGTCTGTGTCCACATACAGCTTTCTCTTTCTTTTCTCTGTAAAACGTTACCTTTGCACTGATAAACAACCAGACAAAGGCCTATAAACCAGAAAGGAAGCAAAAATACAACTACCCACAGTTAGTCATTTTTGTGTTTTGTTGTTTAAATTGATAAATTGAGAACTCGTGTTAGTTCTAGACATTGTTTACGAGGTAGCTCACATAACCGTACACGAAGTCCTCGTTCACATCTCGAGATGTCACACATTATGTGCACATGTCTCGCATGTCGAGGCAGTTCTCGTTCAAATAGATCACGATCCCGTTCCTGATGTGTCATATCGTCGAACGCCGTGGCGCACATATAGGGCTCCACGTAGGAGTGGGTCTCGCTCGTGTCGCGTCTTGTTTGAAAGACGATGCGAAGGTTTGGATATCTGAATGGGTCACCCGCGACCGTTCATGGTCGAACTTTGAGGAGGTAAACCTCTTTGTCCAGGTAAGTTAGCCTTTGCCAATATTTTGTTCGAAACCATGAAGAAAACATCTGACTCATACACCACATACCCTGAATACGCGTGTCGTATCATACTTCTCTGCGTTTACAAGCGGTATCTGGTCTTAGTGAAGAACTAAGGACACTTATTTCCTTATTTCCTTATATCCGTGGAATAGGTAACCCTTAGATAAGTGCAGGTGCTGTCTCATGTTTTTGTGGTGGACAAAAGGACCATACTCAGATACAATGTCCCAAGAGAGGTGAGTAACTACTGACCTCACACCAAATGTCTGCTCATTTAGTAAGAAGTCTAACCTTAATTTTGTATTAGCTAACAGGCAACAGCAACTGAACACTATGTCTCCCTCTGCTGGACAATCTGTGAACAATATTTGTTTCCACCAATTTCTGTTCTGTCGCTAGTGGCGCTAGTGTTCAAAGGCAACGTGCATTCGGCAACAACTTAGCGATAGGCAGATGACTGCCTTCCGTGATACCGTTTACGGTAACAACTTGCAACCGATCGCGTAAGCGGTCGCTGTTGCTTTGCTGCTGCTGTCGATCTGCTATCACTCTGCTCGCTGCAAGGTTTGACATAGTAACCCTTCTGGTCACGACGACAGTTGACGATTGTTTTTCAAAAGAGCTCATCTACTCATCTGTGAGCTGCTTCATTGCGTATGCCCGTTCCGATGAGCCGTGCCGTGTTTCGACTACCCTCGAGTCGAAATTACCTTTCTTCTCCCGCTAATATAACGTGTACTGACTAACCGACTTGACACCAGCTGATTTCGCGTCTAAACGAGACTACTTGATGCTCTGAGTCGACGATCAACAACAGCTGTGATATTTTACAATGTCACAATAAACAGTCTGCTAGTGTAGTGGTTATCAAGGTAAACATGTTGACAATCGTATAACCGTTGTTTGTGAGATTTCAGATGTATTAGACAAGGTCAGGTGAAGCCGAGCGTTTGAGGAGTGGAGTACGGCAGGCCGATCGCGAGGCGGTCGCTGTCGCTTTGCTGCTTCCGTCGCTCTGCTGTCGCTACTGCGGGGTTTAACATAATAAACCTGCGGGTAAACTCGACTCTGGTATGTGATGCTCGTATAGTGTTATCAAGGTTCTACCAAGTGACCGTTATGAACTTAACTATTGAGTGGTGCGCGGGGTAAAACTACCCAAGCCGCAGCTTAGTACAGTACTCCTTTGAAAAGAGAATGGTACCCCAAGAGGTGTACCGCATTTTAAGTGTGTGTTAATCTGAATGTTTTTATTGCAGTCACTTACTTCGATCACACATCATATCGGTGTGTGTGATGGCATACGTGAGGCGTTTCGCTTCGCGTGGTGGGACGAGCATGCGACGCGAACTTTCTACTTACTGCGCGCGATGCTTCCCTTGGGCTTCTGGCCCTGCAGACGTGTTCTTGAAACGCATATGGACTTTGTAACAGTGTACTTTAACGTGTGGTTTTGTTTTTACCAATCCAGAAGCTGAACTCCAGGATGCGCGGTGCCTATGAGGTCGTGTGATCTTTAACGCATCACCGATACGAGCTCGAGCTGTTGGCTGGTTCGTACGGAAAGAAGACTCTGACTGCCGCAGAACATTATGGTTTAGTGGTGTGGCAAGTCGACCCCGGTGAAGTATGAAACATTTTTCGGTAATACCAGCAGCCCCGACATTGTGGCTATTTACCCTGACAATGTGGCAGCTTGCTATTCGTAGTTTCAACCTTTTTATTTCGATAATAGTTACCCGGTGCTTTTGCCGTTGTTTTGGTAATGATCGAGGTCCGGAACTCCTTCATTGGTGAAACAACTTGCAATCAGCAGCTTATTTAAAGGCGGTTGCTTGAAATTACGCTTTTGCTTTCTGTTTAACAGGGAAATTGGATCTGGGAGTGCGTGGCCTTTACAAGATGGTCAACGTTCTGCCGAGCAGTCGGTGCGAGCTGACGCTGCGCTGTCGAGCGATAGCTGTGGGCAGACCCAGGCTGCAGTGCAGTACATGGTCCCGTGGAAAGGCGAGTGGACTCCCGAGTCGTGCTCCGCTTTCTTTGAGGGTGAAATGTTACCCGTTTGGCCCCTGAGGTATGACGCGATGGCCCCTGAGGTATGACGCGATGGCCCTTGAGGTATGACGCGATGGCCCCTGAGGTATGACGCGTGTGTGGCCCTTGAGGCAGTAGAACCGGTCCATTGGATGGTGTCTACATATGGCCATGGAAGCTGGTCGGCTTTGCAAACCGATCAGTCGCTGTGTGACGTGCGTTCACAGTGTGTTTTATTAAGCATGATGGTTATGGGTTTTACGAGTATGTACTGTTGCATCTGAATGTGTTATACTTTATTATGCGTACTTCGACAATGTATAGGGCGGTGGCCCTCGGTCCCGTTTTAACGGCTGGCAGACCTGTGGCTAGTGTATAGCACTAGAACGGGTAGACGATGCGATGTCGGCAGTAGGGAGGCGCACTGTGTGCGTCACCCTAGTCCTTGTTGTGGACGGCAGACCTGTGGCTAGTGTGTAAGCACTAGAACAGGTAGACGATGTAATCGTCGGTGTGTTGGCACGCGACCTGTATTGCCTTCACGCAAGTGCCTCTGCCATGTGTTTTGTGGGTACACTACCTGTACCTAATTGCTTTCATGCAGACGACAGACTCTTTCTTAGATAGACGCTTGTGCGCGTGTGACGCACGTGCGCTGACCTTCACGACGTGAGGTGATGCAGAGCGGTCTGTGGAAGACCCGATGCTGCGTCGAGACATGATGGAGAAAAGTATCAGGGCCCTATTTTTTATTATTTGAGACGTCTCTGAGGTGAAGCCTGTAAGATTCGAGTTATGAGATGACGATTGATGTGCGATGTATGAATTAAGTGAAAGAGATTATGAACTGAGAGTGAATAATGAAGTGACAGTTTAAAGAAACTGCGCACGTATTTATACATGTTGTTCTTTCACAGAAGGTGAATCTGATGAGACCTAGGATAGCTCATCAGACTCCGCAGCAAGGGTTCAGCGGTCTACGCCCCTGCTAGATGCTGATCCAGTGGCAGTTTTAAGAAACTGCGCACGTATTTATACATGTCGTTCTTTCACAGAAGAAGGTGAATCTGATGAGACCTAGGATAGCTCATCAGACTCCGCAGCAATGGTTCAGCGGTCTACGCCCCTGCTAGATGCTGATCCTGAAGCCGGACCTTCAACAGCTCCGGGCACCAGTCTTGCCTGTTGCTACCATGCTTGCGGGCCGAGGACGACCCGTCGTCAGGAGAGGCCGTGTTAGCAATATCGTCCGACGAAGTGTAGTAGGCGACAGCGCGCCTATAAAAGCGAGCGCAAAGCGAGCACCAGCCCAGTTGCGCACGAGCCTTCGACGAGTGAACATCTAAGTAGTTACGATTGTCGGTCATTGTGAGCTACCTACCTACTTACCTACCTGGTTAGATTAAGAGTTATTACTCCGAGTTCATGTTAAATTTAACTGTGGTTTGTTGTAAGTTTGATTTGATTCCTTTTGGTTATCTTTATGTCTTATTTTGATTAAATTGTAAAGGATTAAAGTTAATCCGCCGCCCGTCTGTATTTTTTTTATTTGAATCATTACTTGATTCCTAATAATATAATCAGAAGAAATAAAATGATATGCGCCATTTGCAACCGCCTTAGTATAAATACAGAGCGCTCGCTCGACTCGCCCTCTTCGTACCTAAGTGGTGCCCTTGCATTCGTACCTAAGTGGTGCCCTTGCATTCGTACCTAAGTGGTGCCCTTGCCTTCGTACCTAAGTGGTGCCCTTGCGCTTGTTGCCAAAAATTTTTATTTTTCTCAGGCGGAGCGCCATCTGCGCTCGCCTATAGCCCGTGTAAAGCTGTCACAGGTTGTCAGACAACCTAACAGCATTCTGTCCAGTCCGAAAAAAAAAAAAAAAAGACTCGCCCTCACTTTTGCTCCAGACTTCGTGCAGACAACAACTCCTTGGTATTGTCGGTATCTTTAATTATAAGCTGTTACTCTGTTCAAATTGTTTTTATATTTAATTTGTATGATTTTTGGATTTCATTAAATTATTTGTTAGATTGTTATTTTTTTTATGAATTATTTATTAAAACCGCTTACTATATTTTATTGTTTTTTTGTGGAATATTTAATTAAGTAGGTACCTACTTAGTTTTTTTATTTGTTATTGTGCACCGACCTGGATTTAAACCGAATGGGTTGGCTGGTAGAAAATGCCTCTAGGCATTAAGCCCGCCTTATGTAACACATTTTGTAATTGTGTACAATAAAGTATAAATAAATAAAACCTCACATAGCTAACTATCCTACGTCACAGTACTACAGCGACTGTAGTTTGCGCTCATTAATTTGCTTAGAATTCGGTGAGTAACATGAGTAACAATTTTGACAGATGTCATAGTAACGTACTATTACTACTGTAGTGACGTCAGCTGATCTTAATGTGACAACTCATGGTAGACGTACTGACAGAAAGTCCTTGAACACAACACATTAGTTTGAAGAATGACAGACTAACCTATGACACATACCTTCGAATTTTTGGTTCTAGGGTATACCGGTTTCCTCACGATGATTTCCTTCACTGTTTAAGACGTCACAAAAGATTCAAAAACTAAACCAACGACACAAATACGATTAAGTAATAAAAGATAAAGCGCTGGTGGTGTAGTGGTAGCACCCCTGCCTCACGATCCAAAGGTCGTGGGTTCAAACCTGGTCGTGCACCAATGAGTTTTTCCATTCGAAAAATTGATGTGCGCAATGCCAGTGCTCTTAAACGGTGAAGGAAAATATCGTGAGGAAACCGGCATACCCTAGAACCAATAATTCGAAGGTATGTGTCATAAGTAGTAATAGTATTCTTATAAGCGGCGATGGGCTTGCAACCTGTCACGTACGGAATACTAACTACTGTGCAAAATGTGGGCATGTACCAAATGTCATGTTTGGACTTGCCTCTGACTACCCTCTTTAGATATCCTCAAAGATCTAAGTAACTAAAGATCTGAGGAAATATCTACCGAGCCCGGGGATTACAGTCGTGATCATATTTTTTTTTATTTTTTTTTATTTTAGATATGGGCGCCGGCTTTAAACTGACCAAAAACTCACCTTGTATAGCTCATGAATGCATTAAATATTTTGAATTTGAATTTGAATTTATTCTGTGTTCTCTCCTCAGCTGGGCCCGTGGCTGCTGGCGCTCCTAGTGCTGACGGCGGCGGACGAGGCGCCCGCAGGTCTGCTCAGCACCGACAGCGACCAGGACTTGCAGGCCGAGGCCTCGCACTCAGGTACACCTTCCGTCGAGACACCCAGCCCACTTGTAATTCTTGTAATTCTTTATTGTTTTTTTCCTAATTTGTTTATACAATAAGTATATTTTTCTAATAAGTATTTTGTTTATGTAACTTTTGTCCTGATAAGTAGTAAGTTAGTGCCTAACCTAGTATTAGTAAATTGGTAACGCGTATCTCAGTCATTGCTGCGCTGTACGTCGATTCTGTAAAATTCAAACATCAACTCGCATGTCACATCGCTATTCACTCTCACTTCGCTTAAGACGCTTTTTATTTAACACTTTGAATCGGATTCGAGTGCGAAGCGAGCGTCGAAGTGACTTGGGATTTACCGTATACGTCATCTCATACTTTATCTGTCAAAATCTCTCCGTCAATTTAGTTCAACTCGCTGACACGCTCGCAAGAGTGGCGCTAGTGTAAAGTCGAATTATCAACCGAGTTTTTAGAATGCCAATCACGAAACTCACAGCGGATTCAGATTCGAAGTTTAGAATGAGGTCTTACAGAATCACACGGCTGCTCTGAGGCGCCATCGACAATCAGCGCTGCACCAGCCACCATGTGTGCTGCTGCAGCTCATGCTGAATGGTTGCCTGTTCTATTGTCACCTTAGCAACGCTTCATAATTAAACCATAATTATCTGTAACGTGACGTAAAATAAATGATTTCTATTCTATTCTATTCTATTGTACACAGTAAAATATTAACAAGCAAGACAGAAATGAAAATACATTACAAAGGCGAGCTTAACCCTACAAGAGTTAAGATAGTAAAGGTAAAGGTTGGCAGCGGACGACATGAGGCAGCAGCGGACGACGTGCCGCAGCGACACTACTGGTTTCTATGTATTTCTATGAAATGCGTCGCTAGCCTAGTGTCGCTAACTACGGAGGGAATTTCATAGAAATACCAACTCCAACCCACGCGTGGGATAAGGGCAGGAGAATGATGATGTTATCTTCAATTTCAGGTGGTCAAGCGCAGAAGAGGGAGGCGGGACTTCTCAACTCGTACGGCGAGCCTCTTCCCTCCGACGCTTACGGTCCTCCGAGCGAGGTGTCTGCCATCAGTCAAGGTAAGGTATAGTTGGCTCAACGAATCTAGGCATTCGTGAAGTTAGCCGCAAGAGCTGCGCAGTATCGTTTTTTGGGAGCAATTGGAGGTATGAGGGGGGGAAGGAACTGTACATGCGCAAACTCGCACCTGTGGCTAACTTCACGAATGCCTAGATCCGTTGGATGAGCTGTAGACTCTGAAGCAGTGTTTCCACTGAGGATTTTGGTTTTGCCCTAAATTCTTTAGAAGTTATCCCTAAAAATCCTTATTTTTTTTGAAATTTTCTAATTTAGCCTAAAATTCTAAAATCCCAGCCGCAATAAAAATAGCCCTAAGTCGAAAACTAAGTAGTTTCAGGGTGAAAGGGTGAAATCCCTAAAAGTGGAAACACTGCTCTGAAGTCACTCCTGCCCCCACGGCAATTTTTGTCTACTCTTCTGAAGAATGACAAAACGTTTTCTTTTCTTCACTTCCTAATTTCTCTCCTACCCGAACGTGAGCCGACATACATACATATCTTTCACACAGTCCATCCATCTTTTAAAAAGTTAGTACTGCGACATGTATTAAGTTAAATCTTAACTTATATAATTATGATATTGGTGGCCATTTCACACAACGTCATCTGGCCCCAAATTAAGTAAAGCTTGTACCACGGGAACCAGATAACTGATAGATGAATTATACTCGTATTATACTTTATTTTTGTAAATACATACATAATAACACCCAGACACAAAACAAACATCTATGTTCATCACACAAATGTTAGGGGGATCGAACCCACAACCTGCAGCGCAGAAGGCAGAGCTACTACCAACTGAGCTGTGAGGCCAGGAAAATAATTGCATGATCTGTACAATCTGCATAGTGTTGTCAAAGCCAACATAAGCCATGAACAGTGTTGCCAGATACACTGTAATTACAGCAGATCTACTGTATTTTCACATTTACACGATCCACTGTAATACTAAAAAAATTACAGTGTATAGGAACACTGTAATTTTTTAACGGGCAAAAATCAATTCACTGTATTTTTTTTACTTTTATTGTAATTTTGTATCAAACACTGTAATTTTGAGCACTTTTGTTTGAGCACCAAACACTGTAATATACTAAAATTTGTCTCATCTAGCAACACTGGCCATGAATGACATGTTCATAACAAGATGTTTTGCCAGTTTCAGACTTTCAGCTGCCAGGACATGCAGTATACGGGCCTCCAGACCTCCAGACAACGTTCCAAGAAACGCCTCCTGGAGCATACGGCCCCCCCGCCCCCGTTGTGTTCCCCAGCCAGAACTACGAAGGCCCTCCGCCACCTGTCCACAAGCCCCGGCCTTCATACGGGCCTCCGAAGTACTACGGACCTCCAAAGCCATCGTACGGACCGCCGAAATTGTCTTACGGCCCGCCGAAGTATTTCGCTCCTAAAAAGACGTATGGACCACCCAAGCAAAGTCCACCGAAACCAACTTACGGCGTTCCATTCAAGCCTCCAAAATATCTGTCTCCAAAACCTGTATATGGAGTTCCGAAGCCCCTATTTTCGGCTCCAAAACCTGTCTACGGACCCCCGAAAATATCTTACGGGGCTCCGATTAGCGTACCGATACAGAACGTGCAGGACTTCTCATCGGTAACCCTGACTCAGAATATTGGAGGCATCACTGGTGGTCACAATTCCTTAGATCTTGGTTTACCAGCTCCTATCTACGGAACACCTCTAGTCTCTCTACCAGTAGACTTAAAGCCTAATTTCCCGATCCCTACAGACACGTATGGACCACCAGGACAGCTCCTAGGCCCTGGATCTGAGCAAGTGGTGGTGCAAGATGTGTCTAACGTACACTACGGACCGCCTCAGCCGGATCCGAACCCACGACCACCACATCCTGGTATACCAGCGCCGCCGACTCCGCCGCATGTGTTATACGACGGATGGAAGCCTATTCCTGGAGTGTCCAACCCGATAGGTCACGTGGAGCATGTTGAGGACCAGTACGGACCGCCTCCCCCACCACCAGTCCAAGAAATCCATATCAACCTTGAACAATCACCACCGAACGAGGAACACCATCAATTCATCAATTTGGGAGATCAATCGTCGCTGAGCATAGACCAGCACCAGTTCTCAGGCCAAAACCAATTCGAGAATCATCAGCAGTTCGAGAATCACAATCAATTTGAAAATCAAAATCAGTTTTCTGGTCAGAACCATCAGTTCCCCGCGCAGATTACATCTGGTTACTCCAGCGTACATCAAGATGCTTTGTCTAGCGTGGACCTGAACTCCATAGTAGGGGGAGACACCAACCAGATAGACCAAGCTAAAGCGGTGTTCGAAGCACACTACACAGAACACGACCCTCAAGGAGACCTAGCTATCATACAATCGGGTATACCATCAGGAAAACCCCACGACACATACGGCGCTCCACCACTAGACTCTCTATCCGGGGGGCATTACCCAGCGTCTATAAGACAGCAAGGCGCCAAAGGCCTGATACCACCTTCAGGGATATACGGAGTACCTCCTGGCAGTCAGTATGGAGCACCTCCAAAACCTCCGCCCTCTCATCTACCTATACCTTACGGCTCTTTCTCTGGAGGAGGGCACTCCATCCACACGGGAGGCCACTCGCCAAAACAGCCCATAAAGTTCCGGGAACCAGTACCGGAAGGCCTGATAGAACATGTCGGGAAGACGACCCATGGGAAAGATCATCATGGTATCGACCATCTCACCCAAGGCCCAACATACCTCCCACCACCTATCAGAGACGTGAAAGACGGAAACTCATTCAGCCATGTCTCCCTCTCGATCGAACCGTCTAGCTTGTTCAGTTTACCTCATGGTGGTAGTCCTTTGAACTTCCTAAACGCGCCGAGCAG
The DNA here is from genome assembly GCA_963675405.1 of Cosmorhoe ocellata. Lineage (NCBI taxonomy): Eukaryota > Metazoa > Arthropoda > Insecta > Lepidoptera > Geometridae > Cosmorhoe > Cosmorhoe ocellata. Next base: position 5,251,663 of record OY776273.1, read on the forward strand.
CTCTTACGGTTCTCCTATCGACTCTTACTCAGCCCCGTTACTGACGGTAGGAGATCACACCGCCTCAGACTCCAACACAAATACAATCACAGCTACTGTAGACGGAGCAACCATCGACGGAGCGTTCTTAGCTAACCTATCGAATCTAGACGCAGCAGCCATTCTCAAACACTGTCCATACCACGAAGCTATACTTAAAGCAGCTCGTTCGGGCGAGAGAATTCCTGCAGATCTTGCTTCGAAGTATGTAGCAAGTTTGAGCTCTTTAGGATCATCTCTTTCCAAGAACCTCATCTCTCAGCAGAACAGCTTTAACGTTCCATCTCCAGGTAGCGCGTCAGTTTCATACAACTCGAAGGATTTGTCCACTGCGTCTCATACACTAGTCCAGTCTATAGTGGCCGGTGACTTCAAGAACGATAAGTACGAAAAACTCAAAGGAAAATCATTAAGAGATTCCAACAAACAGAATTATTACAAAGATGAAAAGCTTCAATACGTATCGGATCAGATTTACAAGACATCCGAGAAGATAAAGAGTTTGAGCGAAGAGGCGAAGAAACTGCAGCAGAAGATAGCGTCAACGAGTCACAATATTCAACCGAACGGTGATATAGCGGTCAAAGGGAAGCAGGGAACTTACTCATTCCAGATTCAGTCATCAAACGGAAAAGACCACCCGACAATACCACACGATCAATTACTCTCCGAGGGTTTGCTCCAGAGCATCCTACAAGCAATCGAGCAACCTGGTACCCAAGGACAGTCTCAAAACAGCCACATCGTCCAAACAGCCCAATCGAATAAACATTCCCAAAACCAAAACGGACATTTTGTTCAAACCCCACAGCAAAATGGACAAAGCTTCTCACAAGGAAACTCGAATACTCAAAGTTTCAACTATCAAAAGCCTCAGATAAATCCAGCTAACTTAGAAGGGCTTGTCCTACCCGCCGGTTACGAGCCTATCGACAGATCGAAAGACAAAGATCTAGAAGTACAGAGTAGTAACAAAGATACTAAGAAAGTTGTTCACAACTATAAACACAGAGGGGACATACCAGATTGTGATTTGAAGAGTGAACATTCAATACAACACTCGGTAGTTGTCGCTCCTCCAAACTTAAACGATGTGAGACCAGTACAAGAGTTAGAAAATGATGTCGCGATATTCTTCGAACAGAAAACAGAGGACAAATCCGAACCTGTTACAGAAATATCTGTTGCCACGAGCATCAGTGAGAATCTTAATGAATACGGGAATAAAGAATTCGGTGAGAAGATCAAGAAGACTTAAAATTGATTGTTCGGTTTATAATCTAGTCGTAATTTAAACCAGTGAGGCATCAGAACGTTAATTTTAAGGTAGATTTTGATGCCGGCGGCAAGCGTTCTTCTTAATTCGTTGTTTTTGTCGTTTATAAAAACTTTTTGAACCTTGATTTTAGAGCTTGTCTATCAAGCTGAAAGCATGAAGTTGGAGCAATAAAAGATTGGTTGATAATAAGTTATTTCACGCAGGGTACATTTAAAATTAACTAATATTTTACGACGTAAACAAAATTGTTGCGAGCAATGACGAATAGTGAGAACAATGATGAAACTTTGAGGGAAATCGACCGGCTACAGATAAAAGCTATATATTATTCACTTTTCGTTATTTAGGGAAAGGGTCTATGAATAATATTATGTACTGAAATAACGAATAACCAACTTATCGTAAGCGACATTACTAGTTCTATACCTTTACAAAGTCATAGAAAAGGTTTGAACTAGTTATGTCGCTTGTCGCTGTAGCCTGTCGCTTCTTGCCAGCATCGGAAGCATACCTTTTTAAAACTCATCAAATACTTTTCTATTGCGGTCCCTTTCATTTTAATGTATTAAGATAAGGACAGCGACTATTCTGGTTTAGGCAAAAGTTTATGCAAATCTACATTATATCTGGGGCCTTACCACAAGTTCATAAAATCATGTTTCAAAAACGTCATTTCAAGCTTGAAGTAACACTACTTCAATACTATTTTTATAGGTTATGCAGTGAACGGAAAAAAAACTGAAAATGGAAGCACTTCATCAAGGGAATTATTTGTCAAACATGACACCAATTTCACACGTTGAAACTCCTTCATGGATTTGCCAAAAATGTATTGTCTACTTTATTCCCTCGACGTTTAGGTTTAATTGCCGTGTAACGTGTAATAAGCCTAAATAAGTTTTTGAAATACATAGTTCTTTGACATAACTAACAAGCCACGCCTACCAGAGCTCTATTTTTGTGGGGTCATTTTTTAAGGAATGGTTCGATGTATTGTACGTTCATTGAGGTCATGGTACGAAATATCAGTTATATTACTTTGATATTGCCCGACGAACTAGTGGTAACTGGTAAGGCATTGTGAAAAAATTTGGATTTCGGAAAAATTGTAGGTTAGAATTTACTCACTGGCGCCATTTTGGGAGTAGGTGTGACGTCATCACAGAATTAATAATTTTAGGGTAGTTCATATAATTTGAAACACATCCACTGTTTTTTGGATAAAAAGTATTTTTGGATGCGTTTCAAGTTGCCTTTTAAGTAACTTATTTAAGTACAATTATTTATGTAATTTAAGTAAAGTTCGGGTGTTTATTTATGACCTTTGAGTGAGTGCATGTGCCTAGGTACAATTTTATAAATTATGTAGTTATCAATAAAATGTACATTTTGAAAATATTATCAAGTGTTTTACTTCACAATAGCAAAGGCCATTATTATACGTATACCTACTTACCTTATTTTTAAAAATAGCTTTTTCTACTTTTTTTACTTGTCATCTTTTGAGATCAATTTTGCAATTGTCTAGTGTATAAATTGGTAGTATTGTCAATGTCACAAAGTCAATCAAATTGTCAAGTCAAAATCCATTCGGCGATCCCGTAGGTATACTGTAGTTAACTAAATAAACAAGTTTTGATTTTGTAGTGTTTAGACAGTCACTGTCATAATCCGCTGTCAGCTTTCAGACAGTTGACATGTTATGTTTTTACTGCATTACATTAAAAAAAAAAGGAAAAAAGACACCTTTCTCGAAACCATGTTGTTTTCTTTCAACAATAATAAAACAGTATACTATTTTAGTTTTGATTTTTTTTGTTAAATTATTCGCTCATTAGAGCAGGCTTATAGTCATAGACCTTACTGCCTAGTCTTGCGTAAATTAATTTCTTCCGTTTTCTATAATCTAACTTAATCTAACCTAACCTAACCGCCATTTTCTCCTTGGCCTGACCTTTTAGTTTTGAATGAAGGACCTGTTGACTGGTGTAAGATGTTATTTCTCCGAACAAAATAGGTATGAACGATCATGTTGACAGTTGACAAAATGTAAACATAGATTTTTAACCGGCTGAGTTTTCGACACTCCTTACTGACACTGCCAGAATCGTTGCGAGAAGCAAGCGGGGCCATAAAAAAGAAGTGAAGTGAAGTAACCGGCTGATATTATTTCACCCAACCAGTTCTTTCTCTTCATCTACCATATTATACGGTGAAATAACGTCAAATTAAATCATATTGGCACCAATAATAAATTTCGTATCGCAAAAACTTAAATTTGTGGTATTTTATGCTATAGCAACTTCATTATAACTGAAATAATTTACTTCCAACTCATTGTTTTGAGATACAAAATACATGTATTTTTCCATTATGCCAAAATTACTGTATCATGACGTCATAGTCCTGTTATACTGTTTATTTATTCTATAATAAATGGGAGTTATACCTACACATAAAACAGGCAGTATTGAAATAGTTAGGTAACCTACCTACTAGGTACATTGGGGGTGGGTTAGTAGCTGTGTTAGTAACCCATTGGTCACCCATCCAATAAAAAAACATAGGTACTTAAACTATAATCCCCAGGCTCGGTAGATTTCTCCTCAGATCTCTAGTTACTTAATCTAAAGAGTCTAAGAGGCACGTCCGAACGTTATATTTGGTACATGCACACATTTTGCACAATAGATAATATTCCGTAGGTAGCAAGCCCATCGCCGCTTATAAGAATACCCTATACACACCATCGAATTTTTGGTTCTAGGGTAGGTATACTGGCGATGGGCTTGCCACCTGTCACGTACTGAATAGGTACTAACTACTATACAAAATATCGGCATGTGCCAAATATCATGTTCGGACGTGCCTCTGACTCTTTAGATATCTTCAAAGATATCTAGGCTAGAGATCTGAGGAGATATCTACCGAGCCTGGGGATTACAGTCATGTGAGTGTATTTTTTTGTATCATGAGGTAGGTACTAGGTACATTGTTAAGTAAAATACCTACCTACATTACGAAAGAAAGACGTATTTGTGTTTGTTTGTAAGCTCATTGTCCTCAAGTACCTACTGGAGGGTCTACCAAGAATACTTTTTTTGGATAACTCTTGAAAGAATATCCGGCGGCTCTTCTACATGGTTGGTCAATGCGCCATTTCGGTAAAGATTGCAACTCAAAGGAAATAACTGGAATTCTGTTGATCCTGTAGAATTCCCACAGGACGAATTCTACAACCAAGACAATTCAATTCAAATTCAAAAATAATTTATTCAATAATTTCCACTCGATTTGATATTTTCTTTTAATAAATATAATGATCACGACTGTAATCCCCGGGCTCGGTAGATATCTTCCTCAGATCTTTAGTTACTTAGATCTTTGAGGATATCTAAAAAGGGTAGTCAGAGGCACGTCTAAACATGACATTTGGTAGGTACAGGCCCACATTTTGCACAGTAGTTAGTATTCCGTACGTGACAGGTTGCAAGCCCATTATAAGAATACAACGCCGCTTATAAGAATACAAACCTATGACACACACCTTCGAATTTTTGGTTCTAGGGTCACTTGCTATTTTAACGTTATTTAAAAAACTTTTTTAAGCAAAGCTTTTAGGTACTATGGGGACCAGATAGCTGATAGATTAATTGTAGGTACTTACTTATATATTTTTTTGTAAATACACACTATAATATCTAGATAACACCCAGACACAGAACAAACATCTGCGTTCATCACACAAGTGTCAGTCCTGGGGGATCGAACCCACAACCTGCAGCACAGAAGGCAGAGCTACTACCGACTGAGCTGTGAGGGCATTCAAAGGTTCGCAAAATTACATCCTTCAACAAATCGACACCAACAGAGCATGACTTGTAAATTTAAACAGTAAATAATCGATATCCGCTCTCCGGGACGAAGTATTTGCTAATTAGTGTTTTCCCTGAACCTAGGCACATCCAGTGGCGGATTTACACATTTGCCGCCAGTAGGCTATTAAATTTAGCGTTTAGTAATTTATCATGTAAAATCGTTGGATTATTTGGTATAGGTGTATAGTATTAAAATATTGCAATTTTGTTAAATTTTTTCTCCGTGTATATTATAATTTTTATTTATTATTTTGCCAAATTTGCCGCCCCCTAAAATTTGCCGCCCTAGGCTCCAGCCTACTCAGCCTGGTGATAAATCCACCACTGGGCACATCCTGGCTTTAGGTTACCTAGGAACGTAAATAACGACTTACCTTAGAATTAGCATCTACATAACAGAATTAGCAAGACACCATAGTTAAGTAGGTAAACAGGGTCTTACCACAAGCTCTTACAAACCATAATGTTTTAGAAACGTCAAAGTTTCAAGCTTGAAGTAACAATACTTTAATACTATAAGTCATGGCTGATAATATCAAAGTTGTAATTACTTTGATATTGCCCTGATGGCCTTTGACATGCCTCACAGCTCAGTTGGTAGTAGCTCTGCCTTCTGTGCTGAAGGTTGTGGGTTCGATCCCCACCCAGGACAAACAATTGTGTATTTACACAGATGTTTGTTCTGTGACTTTGGTTTTATTAGTATTTTATGTATTTATCTACAAACAAAATGTTTAACTAGGTGCTTACAAATGGAGTTTTAAATATAGTTAATTGTAATGAGCAGATCTTTTTAAGATAAAAACCTACATTGTCTAGGTATTATTATGATCAAAGTATTTTATTTACACTATAGGTACCTAGGTCTTTGACGTGAAAATATCTTGCTTAGCGCCTTTTACTAATACTGAGCAAATGATAAAAATTGCCATTATTAAATAGGTAGGTAACCTACTTAGTACAAGTTTCGAAATTTGAATGGTAGCAACGACGTCAACCGCGTAATTTGACGACATATTTTTATAGTCGGTAAACAGGAATGTTAAAAACTACAGACAGACAGACAAAAATTAAAATAATTACCTACAGTTTTGGCTTCAATATTTATATTATTTTATAGAGTGCCCTCCAAAAAAATAACTCCTACTATCCTCAATGGAAACCTTTGAGTTTGACCTGTTACAGTTTTATTACTAAGTAGTTTAGTAACCTAATAAACGTAAGTATCATAAATATCACGTCAATATTTTCGGCCCAGCCCTTTTTTCTCTCCATTGTGCGATACGTGCGGGTGAACTTGAAAAAAAATAAAAAATGGGCAACAAAAGAAATTCACTTGATTTCTGGTTACCCTGATACTAAATGGTTTATCATTGTCAGATGCGAACAATGTTTCGCTGTGGTCTCACGACCCGTGGCTAGTGGGCTTTTATTAAAAATTAATAATAGTAGGTAGGTTGCCTATATTTTTTACAAAAAGCTGAAAAACCGACTTCAAATGGTGTATTTATGTACCTGTACTTACGCAAACTGACTAAGTATAATAGGTCGCGGAAGAGGTTATTGTCACGTACGACACTCTCAACTTCTCAAGTAATGGGTACTGCGGTTGTAGGCATTAGGCCCATTAGGCATACAGTCAGCATGAGGTATGCTATGGGATAGCTAGATAAGTAATACGTCATTTATCTCGTGTCAATGATTTTTATCTCTTTTGTAATCTATACTTTATAGCTAAGTAGCTACCTACTCATATTATATTTATCTCTTTCCTGTTTTGTAAAATGATCACTTTACTAGTGTGTGTGTGTGCGTGTCAATTAAAATATTTTAGTTTTTATCTTCTTCTTCTTTGTTTATGGCCTCTGTCTCCTATAAGATCAATTTTGCCAGTGTCAAGTGTTTAAATTAGTAGTATTGTCAATGTCACAAAGTCAATAAAATGGTCAAGTCAATTTAAAACAAAAGATGGCTGTTTTCATTCAATTCTCAGGATTTCCTCCGATGGATTTAGAGAGGAACTAAGTATTCACTTTAATTCACATTTTTACAGTCGCGTCAAGAACTCGGGCTTTATTGGAAAAATAACCACCAAAATTACACAATAAAACTCAAACTGATAATTGGGCATTTAGCTCCATGGACATTTTGCTAATTAGACTTAGGTTATTTAGACCTACCTGCTCTAGACGTTTCGCGCCTTTAAACATTTAGCTACTTATACCTTCTGATTAGAAGGAATATTTTTGACCACCACGGGATAAAACATCATTAGAATCTCTATTTCAAGAAATATAACTGTTTATAAATAGGTAGGTAGCATGGAAGGTATCAATAATTAAATAAATAAGCCAATCGACATAAATGAATCCAGTTTTGTAGACAGGACCAACCTGTTTTCAAAATACCGGATACCACAAAAATGGCGGTCATTCGCGCCAAAACAGCTGATCGACACGTGAGAATATTTAAATAAACTTACTTAAATCGGACAAAATAGCGTGCACAATGGTGTTTTGTTGAGAAATGGCAGCAAAAATCATTATTTGGGGACGAAACCATTGTTGTAGACAGGTCAAATAGTTGCTTTTAGGTTATCGTTCGCCGGTTTTGGCGCCAATCAGCTGAGTAGCAAAACAAGTCTGTCCGGTGCTTGTACTATGTTGTCTTGCGATTGCTGTTATCGTTTACGCATCGTTAGGACTGCGATCGATGACAAGGCGGTAGGTACTAGTAGCTACTTTACGTATAACTTAGCTTACCTTAGCTAAGCTTAGGTAGGTACCTTAACTAAGCTATAGCTTTAGGACTGTAACCAATGACTAGGTGGTAGAAATACGTAGCTTACCTCCAAATTTACACTTACATAATATTTTTTTTGTGTGAATATTGATTCTAGCTACCTATATCATAACTAGCTGTCCCGCCCGCGACTTCGTTCACATAAAATATCTAAACTGAGTTTTTTAAACACATCACGCAACTCATAAAAATCCCATACTACTTTGACACCCCATTTTACCCCTTTTTGGAGATTATATTGAAAAATCCTGAAACACGTATTCATTTATTTTGCATTTAAAGTACACAAACAAAGTTTCATGGAAATCGCTCCACGCGTTAAAAAGTTTCATACTAACGTTTTCCCCCTTTTTCACCCCCTTAGAGGTAGAATTTCCAAAAATCCCGCCTTAGTGGGTAGTTTTGTTATAAAAGGAAGCCACCTTCCAAATTTCAGCTTTCTATCTTCAGCGGTTTCGGCTCGGCGATGATCAATCAGTCAGTCAGTCAGTCAGTCAGTCAGGTTAAGCTCTTATATAGGTATAGATATGACATAGGTAAGGTAGCTAGAATCAACTGAAAAGGCATGTAACGGGAAATAGGGTTTTCTTAATTGGAGTTAACAGCAGACAGAACACGACCAGTGAAGTATGTCTAAGTATATCGAAATGTTAACGCTTAAATCATTGTTAGGCAAATTAGTCCTATCCCTAATATTATAAACTTGAATGTTTGTATGTATGGATGTTTGTTACTCTTTCGCGCTGAAACGTCTGAACGGATCTGGACGAAATTTGACAGAGTCATAGCGGTACTTTATAGTCTGGTATAGCAATAGCCTACTTTAAAATTTACAGTTCCCGTGGGATAGATTTTCAAGGTACCACGCGCAGCTGCGGGCGGAAGCTAGTTTGTAAATATTCTTGACTTATTTGGATCTGAACATTGCCAGTCGCACGTAGCCGCCCGGAATGCGTCGCTTGGTACGGGGGCGCCTCAATGTGTCTACAATCAGCTGAGCTGGCCGCCATGTTTTTTTCTCGGCGCGCCTTTTTTCGCTTGCACCGACAAAACAGGTTGCATTCCTGCCTCTTATTCTCAGAACGAGAGCTTTTAGGTACCGCTGCCTTTTAGTGTTCCCTAATTCATAATTATACCTACATGCCATGAATAAAACCATCGATGTAATACAGTCACTAAAGGTTTAGATACCTCAATGAATAAAACAGTTATTGTATCCAGTAATATACACACGACAACATATTAAACAAATAAATAGAGGCTCTGTTATAGAGCAATCTTCTTTAGACAAGTTATGTGTTGGTTGTGTCATCCAAGAAACAAATTTAGGTAGGTAAGTAAAGTACAGGTCATCCAACGAATCTAGGCATTCGTGAAGTTAGCCCCAGTGCGAGTTTGCGCATGTACAGTTCCTTCCCCCCCTCCTCATACCTCCAATTGCTCCCGAAAAACGATACTGCGCAGCTCCTGCGGCTAACTTCACGAATGCCTAGATTCGTTGAGCCAACTATACCTACCAGGTGTTAGACTGTCTCAGTAGGTACTCACTACTTTCTTACCCATGTCATCTTTCACACAGTCCATCCATCTTTTCTTCGTCCTACCTCTCCCCCTGTGTCCATCCACATTCATTAAAAAACTCTCGTCAGACATTCATGATTTCTAGTTTTAATCAGGTAAGGTTGGAACCCGCAGATTTGCGCATTGCTCACACTTGGCAGTTTTTTGTTCCGATTCCAAGCAGGTAGTTCCGGGGGCCCGCAGTAGGTTCGGTTCTGGTCAACAGATAGAAAGAGACTATTAGAATGGGCGGGGAAAAAACGACTTTCGAGTATTTCGAGATATTTTATTGGCAAAGTAAATTGTTGTTGCCAAGAACTTCCTCCACATGACGATAACAAGCCAATTGCTCCTAATCATTCTCTATCCACCTGTGACAACTACATGAAAATCCGTTCAGTAGTTTCGGAGATGTACCTACGCGTACGAACAGTTGTAGAGACAGAAAATAATAATAAATCGCGTTTTGTCATTGTTCGCAATCGCAACGAACAATTTTGGTTATCTCGTAATATATTAGTTAATTTTAAATGTACCTCGTGAAATAACTTATTATCAACCAATCTTTTATTGCTCCATCTTCCTGCTATCAGCTTGAAAGACGACATCTAACATCAAGGTTCAAAAAGTTTTTAAAATAACGGTAAAATATCAAATTGAGTAGAATGGTAAGACCATGTTGTGCCACTCTAGAACCATAGAAGATAGAACTAGTGTGGTGAAAAGATAAAAATGCGTAGGTATCCAATGCCTTCTTCTTCTTTTTGCGTTCATATTACAATCCAAAGCACTTTGACACTAGGTACGTCTTTTTTTTGTCGGACTAAATTTGCGCATTTGCCGTCGTTTTTATCAGATTAAAAAATTGGGAAAGATAATATATTAAGTAGGTACCTAAGTATTAAAAACATGCGCATGATTGAGAAATGGTTAAGTACTTACTTATATTATGTACGAGTAAATTCATCAAAATTACAATGTTCTATTATGTACTTGACTTAACCTACTTATTACCTAAGGCGGGTTACAGTGCTCGACCGATCGTCGGTGCGCACGGTCGGTCCTGACGATACGCACGGACCGACCGTCAGTTTGTATCATTCAGTGCTCTCCTGACCAACAAACTGACCAGATGAAAATTGATACAGACATCCGTCGTCGGTCCGTACGGTCGGTCCAACGATCGGTGCAGCACTGAACGCGTTCATTCGTTTCCATAGCGCGTCGGCCGACCGACGGACGCATGCGGACGCGCTCGACCGTCGGTCCTCGTACGCAGTGCGTAGCAATATAGGTACGCGTGCGTACGGTCGGTCCAGCACTGTACGAATTTATAGATTTTCATATTAATGACAAGTGCGACCGACATACGGACCGACGATCGGTCGAGCACTGTAACCAGCCTAGTATATATTTACAGACCATTCATGTCATGCCTCAAACAACGAAATCCATGGTAGGTACTCACTATCCAAGATTTAAATCTTTGCTCACTATTCTTCATTGTTCGCAATAAACAATTTTAGTAGTCTCGAGAAATATTAGTTAGTTTTAAATGGACCTACCTACCTTGCCTTCGTGAAATTAGTTATTATTGCTCCGTCTTAATGCCATCAATTAGCTTGAAAGAAGAGCTTTAGAATCACGGTTCAAAAAGTCTAATAATGACAAAAATAACAATTTTTTTTTTTTTTTTTTTTTTTATTTATTTATTCACAAACTTCAACCCTATCTTTACAGGATAACCTAATTCGATAGAGAGAGTATTTAAAAATAATAATAATAACATAAAAAATAACAAAGAAATTAAATAAAAATAAAAATAAACAAACTATGCTTATCCTAAAAAATATTATGCTGATTCTAAAAAATACATATAAGCTTTTATGAATTCGCTCAAAGAACATTGAAATAAATCAATAGTCTCCACTACTAGATTCAGTGTCTGAATGGAAATGGAGAAGATTTCTAGAGTAAGAATAAGAGACCAATAGAAGAATTCTTTGACGAAATCTACATTTTCAAATAGTTACTCACTTATCCTCAAAGATAACAAACGTTTTCTAAAAACTAAACTCAACGACCATAGAGCACTTAGCAACCTTCGAAGTTCAAACCGCGCCAATGTCAGAATAAAAACAAACTCAAAAAGCACCTTATCCCAATGAGCTAACGATGAAAATTAATTGCAAAGCGAGTTATGACTTTTTTGCCGCATTACAATAATGTCGATCGTGAGAACTTATTCAATACAAATCAATATCAACCTTTAGCGTTACAAAATAAGGTTCAAAATTCAAAGTTAGCAAGAGTAATACCTGTTTCTTGACCGACAATGACCTCATGAAAAAGCGCGGGAAATGGGCTTACTGATAACTGATTATTGATTTGCGAATTTATGTCTTAAAGCTTTCGGTTAAAGTGTTGATTAGTTTGATAATTGGACACGTTATGATGTAATTGTCGACAGATTATACAAGGAATGAGACAGGTTGGCTATGAAAGGTATTAGTTTGTTTCTGCTTTTCTGGTTTCTCTATTCGAGCGGTAAAAAAACATGTTGAAATTGAAATAGTTGCCAATATAGTAGTATGCACTTAAATCTTCTTCTTCTTCTTGCGAACCAGTGTGGTAAAAGGATGAGATGCGCTTAATAACGGTAAGTTATGCTACAAGTAGGTAGTTACCTACGTAGGTAGGTAAGGTATGTTGAGTGCAAAAAGAGGCAGGGTCACCCATCCAAAAACTGACTGCGCCCAGCGTGGCTTAACCATGCGTTCCCCATACAAACTTTCAACCCCTATTTCGGCCCCTGCAAGATTTTTTTTTAAACTAAAGATAGCCTATGCCCTTCTCGAGGTTTTAATCTATCTGCTTGCCAAATTTCATTACGATCCGTTCAGCCGTTTAGTCGTGAAATGTAACAGACATTACTTTCGCATTGTCTATTCTTATCTACATTCGTTATTTTTGCAGGACATTCTATAATTATGAGAAGACAAAACCGTAGAAAATTAACAAAAAATTCACCAATAACTATTTATGAGTCTATAAACATTTGAATGTGTTAGATTTATTGTCCTTAGATCACTAAGATACAGCAATATCCCGGTATTGCAATAATAGCTCTTATCATTTGTGAAATAAGGTTTAAGATTGGTATAGACATAGACATAGCATAATACACCTAGGTATACATAAAGGAACCAGTGTTGTAAAAATCTTTTTACAAATAAGGTTTAAAATGAGTTATTGGTAAATAGTATATTAAAATAGACAAACAATTTGATGTTAAAGAAGCAGTGTTGCATGCAACAATAGCTTCTAAAGCCTTTAAAATTTAGGTTCAAGATAAAGTTACTCATGGTGACATAGACAAAGGCACACACATCGATATAGCTAATCAATCAGTTCCAACTATAAATTCTAAATTCCTTAGAATAAGGCTCAAAATAAAATGCTGGTATAGACAAACTAGTGATGCAAAAAAATTGCATCTTATACCATTGAAATAAGGTTCAAAATAATTGTTGATCTAAAGAGTAGCTGTCGTCTTTGGCGGGAGTCTGTCGGGACGGGAACACATTCCAGATTTGAAAGTTAACGCCCGCGGAACGGTACCGTAACCGACTATGGTTTCGCGCGCTTTTACATCCTGTCTTCGTCAATGCATTATAAAATACACTCTATTTGTATATTTGAAAGGTTGGTTTTGGTTTGGTTGTTTTTTTGGAATTATAATAATACACCCTATTTGTGAAAGATGAAGGTTGGTTTTGGTTTAGAAGCTCTTTATTTACATTTGCAAGATTTTTTTTTCTTTGGAACATGGCATAGAGCTGTTAGGACAATCATAGGTATGTCACTTTATTGCTAACCAGTCTGAATGGATTATACTGCACTTAGCACGTAAATTTTTTTAAGTAGTTACTTGGTAAGTACTTAGTCAGGTAGGTAGGTATCTACTGGTAATTACAAGTAAGTACCTACTTAGGTATTTACAAAGACATTTTATCTACTGACGTAGAACTAGAAAGTCCTTGGGTATATATATTGCCAAAATAAAAGAAGCAAACTGAAAGTAATTGAAAATAGCTATTTACAGCCGCCATTATTGGATTTCACTCTTATAATCTAGCTAGACGAATCTCATTTGTCAAAATCCGTTCAGCCGTTTGGGCTACAGCGACATCCAAAAACTCACATAATATTACTTAGTAGTTAGTATGCCTCGCATAATGCATCGGTACATACATAGTAAGTGCTTACATAAATGTAAGTAGGTACATCCATTAATAGCCAAATACATAAATACATTGCCTACCTTTCTTCGCAGTCAGGTAAAAAGTATTGGGACTACCTATAACATAAAAAAAGTTTTCCCTAATTTTTTTGTAACTGGCAATAATGCATAGAGAATGCGATGCCAAAAAAAAAAAACAAATAAAAAATGAAAAATTTAATAAGTCCAGTGAGCATTGGTGGTCTAGTGGTATAGTAATAACCTTCCCATCCTGAGGTCGTGGCTTCCAAGCCGGTCTTGCACCAATTATCCGTAGGTACTCCCAAACGGCGAAGAAAAACATCGTGAAGAAACCGGCAGGTCGTTAAACCGCAGATCCTTTCACCACACTAGTAAACAAGAATTAGTGACGTGATAAAAAGTTACTAGGTACAAATCCTTGAGACAGACGCGTCCGGAAAGCGAGTAGGTACCAGCCAAAAATGTCTGCCCGTTTCCGGTTTAACGTATTTTTGAAGTATAGAGCCTTTGAGTACCCGTAGGTCTACCATGAGTTTTCACAATCTACACTCGCTAGCGACTGTAGTTACAAAAATGTATGAAAACTTGTACAGCGCCTCTAGCGGACAGTTGGGTACTAAAACCTCACGTAGCTACTATCCTACGTCACAGCGTACTACAGCGACTGTAGTTTGCGCTCATTAATTTGCTTAGAATTTGGTACCATGAGTAACAATTTCGACAGATGTCATAGTTACGAACTATTACTACTGTAGTAACGTCAGCTGATCTAAATGTGACAACTCATGGTAGACGTACCTAATGTAAAAGTGCTGGTGGTGTACTGGTAGCCCTTCCTCACGATTTGAAGGTCGTGGGTTCAAACCTGGTCGTGCATCAATGAGTTTTTGTATTCGAAAAATGTATGTGCGCAATGCCAGTAGATCTACCATGAGTTGTCACAATCTACACTCGCTAGCGACATTAAAATATGTATGAAAGTTAGCTCTTAAAAGAAGGAAAACATCGTGAGGAAACCGGCATACCCTAGAACCAAAAATTCGAAGGTAGTGTCATAGGTTAATTCTTATAAGCGGCGATGGGCTTGCAACCTGTCACGTACGGAATACTAACTAAGTAGGTACTATGCAAAATGTGGGCATGTGCTAAATGTCATGTTCGGACGTGCCTCTGAGTCTTTAGATATCCTCAAAGATGTAAGTAACTAGAGATCTGAGGAGATGTCTACCGAGCCTGGGGATTACAGTCGTGTTCTGAAGTTTTAAATGTAACTTTACGTAAAGTAATGTCAAATTGACATTACTTTACGTAATGTAAAGTAATGTCAAATAGACATTACTTTTAAAATAATTGTGGGTGGCCCACACGTGGGGGTCTAACGTCTAACTTGCACTTGATAAAATCACAATACCGATAAGAGACCGTTAGATTCGTTGAGATATCTAACTCATACATACCGAACTAAGTAATAAAAAAATTAACAATTATACGCAGGTGGATCATTCTCCTCAATGGTTTCGTCATTGTTCGCAACAATTTTAGATTATTTGCGATAAATATATTTTTTTTTAATAAATAGATAAAAAAAAGTTGTCTCGTGAAATATTACTACCTTATATACCTATAACTTATTATCAACCATTTCAACTCATCCCGCGGGATGAGTTGACCTAATGCATATTTTGAATCGGTCAACTCATCCCGCTGTCAAAAAAGACATAAAGGAAAGGCTCAATACTTAATCGGTCGTCTCTGATCGGGGGTAGGGTTAGGATTTTATGCCCATTACGTGAGCTATAAATACATCAACAATTCAGACTACATAATCAATGTAGATTATTTTAATTTTCAAGAGTGATATCATCACTATCCGGTTTGAAAAGTATTATTAAAATTACCATCGACAGTTCTGGTTATTAAATACTAGCAACACTTCTCGGCTTTAGACGGGTAGCAAAAGTACCTATCTCTATTTTTTTATTTAGAATATAGTCTATGTTACTCTGGGATAATGTGACATTGTATAGTGAAAAAAATTTTTGAAATCGGACCATTAGTTTTTGAATTTACATATTCGTTACAAAAATATAAAAATACAAAACTTTCCTCTTTATAATATTAGAATAGAGTATAGATTAGGTATGTCTATGACGTGTAGCTAGAATTTAAAATATATAAATAAATAAATAATGCTGGACAATCCACACAGCATCATCTAGCCCCAAAGTAAGCTACTCAAAGCTTGTGTTATGACTAGATAACTGATATATTAAATACATTATATGCATAGATACATATTTTTTATTATACATAGAAAACCCCCAGACCAACGGAACAAATTTCTGCAGATCGTACACAAATTTGTTCTGCGGCGGGAATCGAACCCGCAACTATTTATACGTTAAAATTATACGCTTAGTAATTGTCCGTCAAAACAAACATGATCGTGACTATAATCCCCGGGCTCGGTAGATATCTCCTCAGATCTCTAGTTACTTACATCTTTGAGGATATCTAAAGAGTCAAAGTCAATTAAATTAAATTCAAATCTGTGGTTTAGGTAAAATGCCCAGACAATGCATCACTATTCATTCCCCTTCTTGACTGAGTCAATTATATCATCGCATATCCTGATGTCCCACGTGTGATAGGTACCTCAAAGTTAACATAACATAGGATAGGTAGCCATTATCAACAGATAAGAAATATCATAACGGCCGAAATGGTAAAAATCACGGGCTGAATGGACTACACTGCAACAAATTACACATAAAAAAAACAGTTTAACTGTTTACATTTTCGTCTCTTAAAAAATAAAAAAAACTAAGTATTTATAGCAAAAAATTCAAAACCCCGACTGAACTTTATCTGTAAATAGATTTTCACAGCCGCCATATTAGATTTTTTGACATTTCTTAAAGCGTCATTCTTTTAATCCAGGCAAATCCAACGACCTCATTTGTCAAAATCCATCTAGCCGTTTGGGCGACATCGACAGCAAAAAGAATTCGCATAAAAAAGTTTAATTTTTTTTTACACCAAACTAAATTAGTGTAACAATTTTTTTTACCCCAAGCTATTATTATATTTCCCTAGTTTTTAGATGACAGTTAGTAAATTTTAATAGAGTCGCGTGTCGACGTGCTTTAAGAAAATTACCTACAACATTGTTAGAGATAATTTATTCAGAAAACCGTTGTCGTTAAAATCAAAGCGTATCATTATTATTCGAGCCTTGCTCACCAAACTTTAAAGCCACTATAGGTAACATAAAAAACAGGTTTATTTTATCTATCCATCTGTAATCCCCAGGCTCGGTAGATATCTCCTCAGATCTCTAGTTACTTAGATATTCGAGGAAACCTAAAGAGGGTAGTTAGAGGCACGTCCAAACATGATATTTGGCACATGCCCACATTTTGCACAGAAGTTCAGTACGTAACAGGTTGCAAGCCCGTCGTCGCATTCCATAGTCATATTCCAAACCACCGGTTATTTATAGTGTTCTTTGTATTTTCAGTTAAAAATATCATTGAATAAAACCAGCTTATATAAATTTTATCATGAATCTGTTTTCTGTGTAAACTGGCGTTTCTTTCCTCGAGTTTATGGTAGCTTCGTATTCAACGAACACTTTAAATAGTAGATACCTACCTCTCAGCTGATAGACATTCGACAGATAAGAATTTTAATAGGTAAGTGGGCATACGATAGCACTAACAGTCGCAACTCACAAAGATTCTTCGGCGAATTTTCTGTTTACTATTATTTAATGTACCTAAGTACTTAGGTAGGTACAGGTAAATTACAGTGTAACTTCTTAAGTATACCTAATTAACCCTTGTTCTAACACAAGATAACAGAATATGTAAACAATAATGATTTTATTATATATTTTATGTAGGTACCTCGCGGGAGGCTAATTATATCAGTACCTATAATCAAACAATGCTGTGCTTTTTTTCCCAAAGATTTTTGTTCGCGTGTGTACATAAATTTCAAATTCCTTTTTGTCTTTTTTTGACAGCGGGATGAGTTGACCGATTCAAAATATGCATTAGGTCAACTCATCCCGCGGGATAAGTTGACATTTGCCTCAGTTGACTACACTAGCTAAGTTTTCATAGATTATAGACGGATTCAATCAAACAAAGTAGGTACTTACCTACCTTTACATAGTTGTTTATCTGTTCGAAGCCAAAAAATCTTTCCTACCATAAAAAGTTCAAAATACTATTTTAGAATTTGTTTCTAGGAATCTAATTCTTGAATTATTAAAGACCGTGACAAAAAAACTTAATAAAATTAAATAAATGGACTCAAAAATGCTAATATAAAAACAAAAAAATATGATCACGACTGTAATCCCCGGGCTCGGTAGTTATCTCCTCAGCTCTTTAGTTACTTAGATCTTTGAGGATATCTAAAGGGGTAAAGGGGTGCTCATATAAATGAACATTCAAATTTATTAATCTGCTTTCCGTAAAAAGCTTTAATTCTCAAATTATACTGTCCTTGATCAACTCGAAAGCTACCAAAGTAGTAACTTTTGAAATCCCGCTATCCAGAAAAGATGGCAACACAGGGGAATAGCGCGCGGAAGTTGAAGTTCTGTCAATCAGTTGCCGGCCAACCGCCGACCGCTGCGGTTCACGTGTCTCGGTACGCTAACAGCATCAGAAATCAGCTGTGATACACTCAACCGGCTGATCCCATAAACATGGACTTGTAAATCGTTATCAAATAGTTATATTTCTCTTGTTTGTGCCAAAATGTGGGGTGAAAACAGCGAGAATTGCGAAAACAACTGTCAGTGTTCTGGGTAAGTTTGCTATTTCATATTTCTTATTGGAACTCTTTGACTCTTTGAAGAAACCTCTTCGTCCCGGTTTGAATTTCGAATTAAAGATTTTTCGTCGTCAAATAAAAAAAAAATCTATATGCTATGGTTTGAATAAGGATATTGCATAAGTTTGAATAGGTACCTATTCAGTGTTCCTAATTTATCTTTGGAACTCTTTGAAGAAACCTCTTCGTTCCGATGTTTGAATTTCGAAATAAGGATATTTCGTCGTAAAATAAAAAAATGTCTATGCTATGATTTGATTAGGGATGTAGGTACATAAGTTTGAATACGTATTCAGTGTTCTTAGTATAACTTGGTGCTTATTGGATAACCTAGGTCCTACACGTGATAGCGTCTATTTAAAACTAGATATTTACGTGTCTAAGTAATAACATTAAAATAAAATAGTTTTATTCAGTAAAATCACTGAGATCATTTTGAAATGGCTTGCTAATAATGGATTTTTCAGTTCTAAAATGTATGTGCGTCCAGTCTCAAATGGTGAAGGAAAACATCGTAAGGAAGCCGATATGTCGAGCACCTAAGTTTACAGACTCCGAATCTAGACGCATCTTAATCCTTTTACCACACTGGTTCGTAAGAACTAGTGACGAACTACCAAACTACCAGGGAAGTTAGAAGAGAAACGAATTTATTTCATCATGGTTAGTATTAAAGATAAAGATAACAAGATAAAAAAAGTATTATTTACCTATTCTAAGTTCATTTTGTACCTACATATATAATATCTAGCACTAGATTTGATAGTTTAAGAAAACTTTAGGTAGGTAGGTATTTTGTTTTCTTCCGTATAGCATGTAGCGCCCCTAGCGGAAACTTTGAAGAACTAAAATGAGCAGTAGGTAGAGACCTACCACAAGCTCATCGGGTAATGTCGAAGTAATATAAATTTGATATTACGTACTATCCTATTATTAGATATTATAAACGTGAAAGTTTGTATGTATGGATGTTTGTTACTCTGTCACGCTTAAACGACTGTACAGATCTGGATGAAATTTGGCACAGAGATAGATTATAATCTGGAATAGCAGCTAGGCTACTTTTATCCTGAAAAAATGTACTAACTGTTCCTGCGGCATAGATTCATTATTTAAAGTAGGTACCACGCGGGCGAAGCCGTGTGAGGAAGTTAGGGATATATAAAATTGTATTGAAGTAGTGTTACGTTTCTGAAACATGATTGTTTGTAAGACCTTGTGGTAAGGCCTCAGGCTAAATCGACACATAGGAACTAAAAGTTAAATTATGTAGCAAAAAAATTTATGCCTCCATTAATGCGTCATCAGCCCGCCAAAAGCATGGCAACCTTGAATTTCGGCTAGTGCTGTGAGGCCGCCGACCTCTGCTTGTCTATGGCAGAGAAAATAGCGCGAAAGTTTTCATTTCGTTCAGTGAAAGGGAATGTGCGGCTATGGTCTAGTAGGTCTGTGGTGCCAGATATAGACTACGTAACATTTTCAGATAAATCGTTAGGACATTTTTTTTTTTGATACAATTTTTTTTTTTTTTAATTTTGATGTACTCTACGTTCTAAAGTAAATAATTTCTGATAAATCAGGATTTTTAATGATAGATCGGTAAGTATAATAAGTTTTATTTGAATTATTTGACTTGTACATGATAGGAGGAAGATAGATTACCTGCCTAGTTAGAGGTACCTAGATATAGATAACGAAACGCAACTATAAAACGAAGGACCACAGTTTTAACCAAAGCTTTCATAGACAACATAACAAACTAATATGACGTTTTAAATCTCAATTGTAAACAAATAATAGTCAAGTAGGTACAATGTTATGTAGAGCACACGCTATCGTTAAAACTGACCAATTAAAATTAATAAAAGAGCCGACAGAATTGGGCCATATTGATAAAGCTTGTCACAACATCGCTGTACTCATTCATGTTTGTGTACAAGAATATTTCGCAATATAAAAGCACTGGTGGTGTAGTGGTAGCACAGTGGTCATGGGGGTCATGACCCCTCCTGGGTCCAGGACCTAGGTGGACCACTAATTAAAGTTAAGTATTATAATAAGGATTATAAGATTTTGTGACTTGACCACGACTAGTAACCCTGGCACCAAAGCTGGATCCGCCCTTGGTAGCACCCTAACTCACGATCCTGGGGCCTTACCACGAAGTCTTCCAGAACGATTCCGTTATAGAACCGTCATGAAGTAACACTACTTCAATACAATTTTCATAGGTACATGGTACGCAATAACAATGTAATACGAATTCGGTAATGTATTATGAATTCGTGGTGAGGCCCATGAGTTTTTCCATTCGAAAAATGTAGTGCAAAATGCCAGTGCTCTTAAACGGTAAAGGAAAATATCGTGAGGAAACCGGCATACCTTTGAACCAAATATTCGAAGGTGTGTGTCATAGGTTTGTATTCTTATAAGCGGGGCGATGGGCTTGAAACCTGTCAAGTAAGGAATACTAACTGTCTACTGTGCAAAGCGTGGGCATTAGGCCAACAACGTTATTAGGACGGATGTCTGACTACCCTGCTTTTGCTGTGGTGTAAATGTTGTTGAATAAATCTATATTTCTATACTAATATTATAAAGAGGAAAGTTTTGTATTTTTGTTTGTAACGAATAAACTCAAAAACTACAGGTCCGATTTCAAAAATTCTTTCACCGTTAGAACGCTACACGTTATCCCTGAGTAACATAGGCTATATTTTATGTAGGTACCTCGCGAGCAAAGCCGCGGACGGAAGCTAGTAAAAAATATTTTTATGTTCACCCCCTGGTTCCCCCTGAAGTAAGAACGTATAGTAGAGATAGGTTATCGCTATCAGCATATCTAGAAGCCATGAGGTCATTTGTATAATTTGACCATCTGGCTGGAATGACCCAAAAATGATACAAACGGCCATTCAAATACAAGTAATGCATAAAAAAAATTATATACTTACATTTTTTTAACACAGCTAAGTAAATTTGATAATATATAAATAACTAGCTTCTGCCCGCGGCTATGCCCGCGTGAAAATCAAAAATAATCTATCCCGTAGGAACCGTACATTTTTTCGGGATATAATGTAGCCTATGTGTTATTCCAAACCATAATCTATATCTGTGCCAAATTTCATTCAGATCCGTTCAGCCGTTTTAGCGTGAAAGAGTAACAAACAGACATCCATCCATCCATACATTCTTACAAACTATCGCGTTTATAATATTAGTAGGATAGATGAAAAATAGGGCTGATTTTTCTGATAATTCAGTGAATACTCTATTCTTTGGAATATAGTTTGAATTAAAACGTTCCAATTTCAAATTATCGAGGTGTAAAATTGGCAATCAATGAGTACGTAGCATCCGGATTTCCGGAACAGAAATATTGATTTATAAAAAATTGGCAAATCAATTGACTCATCGCTTCCGGATTTCCGGAACGAAAAAGAAATGTAATGTTAAAGTAAGAAAAGACGGAAAGGTGAAATGTCAAGTATGCAAGTCTATGAACCGAATAATTGTTAACTGTTTGGTCCAAGTCATAGACATTCGTGAAAATAAACGTTTCTTATTAACACAAAAACAAACAAGTTACGAGCTCTACGTGCAATATCAAAGTAATATCTGCGCTGCAGGTTGTGGGTTCGATTCCCACCCAGGACTAACATTTGTGTGACGAACAAAGATGTTTGTTCTGTCTGAGTGTTATTATGTACCTATATGTAAAAAATCTATCAGTTATCTGGTTCCAATAGTACAAACTTTGCTTAGTTTGGGGATAGATGGCGTTGTGTGAAATGTCTACCAATATGTATTTATTTAAATAGAACATTGATATTTCGTAGCATCATTCTCCTGCCCTTATCCCACGCGTGGGGTCGGCACAACATGTTTTCTTCCTCTACTCACTCCTATCATTCAACTCGAGTCTACTCCTCTTACATTCATAATCATCTTTCACACAATCAAACCACTTTTTCTTTGGCCTTCCTCTACTTCTATTGATATTTCGTAGCATCTTCTTCTTCTTCTTCTTCTTCTTGTTCTTATATATAAAAATGAATTGCTGTTCGTTAGTCTCGCTAAAACTCGAGAACGGCTAAACGGATTTATCTTATCTTGGTCTTTAAATGTTCGTGGAGGTCTAGGGAAGGTTTAAAAGGTAAGAAAAATTCGAATAACTGCCGGGAAAACCCTAAAAATAGCCTTTTTCTATTTTCCGTACAAACGTTTTCTAAATAGGTACGAAGTATGCCGGGTCAGTTAGTTACCTATAAAAATTGTATTGAAATAGTGTTGCTTCAAGCTTTAGGTAAATGTTACTGAAACACGATGGTTTGTAAGAGCTAGTGGTACCCCAGTATAATTGTTCTAGCCGTTACTTCTTGTAAATTATGCCAACATTCAGTAGCAAACCCCTTGTAATAGAAACAACGTAAGCTGAGCGTGACGCGCCGTTAACGTCCGATGGACGGACGACACGTTGCGTTTACGTTACAGTACGTCTACCATGAGTTCTCACAATCTACACTCGCTAGCGACTGTAGTAAAAAAATGTATGAAAACTTGTACAGCGCCTCTAGCAGATAGTTGGGTACTAAAACGTCACGTAGTTAACTATCCTACGTCACAGTACTACAGCGACTGTAGTTTGAGCTTCATTCATTTGCTTAGAATTTGGTGCCATGAGTAACAATTTTGACAGATGTCATAGTAACGTACTATTACTACTGTAGTGACGTCAGCCGATCTAAATGTGACAACTCATGGTAGTCGTACAGGCATGGGCAACCTTTGAAAAGTTGCTGGCCAAACTTAAGGTTATTGACGAAATCGCGAGCCGTAGGTTTTAGGTGAGATTTTTTTTTTTTCAATTTATAAATTTGTCGAGTTAATACGAAAGCTACATTGGATTAAGTTATGCTCTAACAAACATATAACGCCAAATCGCCCTACTTGCCCCTAAGATAAATACTCGCTTCGCTCGCTCAATCAATAATCCTGAGTCAAATTTGATTGAGTCAAGAACATGTACGCAAATTTTTCTATTTTTAACAATATTAGAAATTAGAAAATAATATTGACCTTGGCCTGGCACAGTGCACCAAGTCACCAACATAATAAAGAAAATAACTGTACATACCAACTGTACCCACAAAAAGGAGCATAGACAAAGCGGCTATAGACGAGGGTGTTTAATAGCTGTGGTCTATGGTTCACAATGCGCCCGTATTGAGGCGCCGTGAATACATAATGGTAGCCGCCACTATGCTCTTATTTTAGTTTTTACGTCACTCTTGTATCTAAATATATATAACTCAAAGGTGACTGACTGACTGACTGACTGACATAGTGATCTATCAACGCACAGCCCAAACCACTGGACGGATCGGGCTGAAATTCGGCATGCAGGTAGATGTTATGACGTAGGCATCCGCTAAGAAAGGATTTTGATTAATTCTACCCCCAAGGGGATAAAATAGGGGATGAAAGTTTGTATGAAAAGTCGCGATAATCGACATTCACTCGGGCGAAGCTACGGGCATCAGCTAGTTATATATAGCTAGCTTCCACCCACGGCTTCGCCTGCGTGGTACCTTTAAAAACAAAAGTAAATCTATTCCACGGGAACCGTACATTGTTCCGGGATAAAATTTAGCGTGAAAGAGTAACAAACATACATCCATCCATCCATCCATCCATCCATACATTCTTACAAACTTTCGCGTTTATAATATTAGTAGGATTCCTTTCATATGTCTCGTGTATCATTTCTTCAGGTTATGGGCCCAGAAATAGATGTTAAGGTTTGTCTCACACAACAAATGGCTCACGATACTGCGCACAGATCGATAGAGCCAATACAACCCCGCACCCTCGAGGTCGTTAAACTCAACAGATGCGCACGCGCACCCTCTGGCGGAGGGTAGAGGGTGCGTGCTAACGAAGCCATTCAGTAATTCATTTAATTTACACTTTTATTATCTACCTAGATTAATGAAACTAACGTTACAAACGGATATTATCAACAGCCTAAAGGAAATTTCTTGTGAGCTAAAATTTGGAGGGTAGATTTATTTTTGTGCCTTCAGATGAAATAAGAAAGGTATTCCCGAAATTGGAACGAATAAGTTGTACTTACTAAAATTTCAAAATAAAGTATGCTTATGACTGGAATTTATATAAAACTAGCTTCCACCCACGGCTTCGCCCGCGTGGTACCTTTAATAACAAAATCAAATCTATCCCGCTGTAACCGTACATTTTTTTTTCATCATTATAAAATTAATTAGGTATTGAAAATGCATTTGGTAATCGATGTTTTATCATAATTAATCGCTAAAAAAATTGAATACACCTTCCTCTCTTGACAGTATCTTATTGATTACAATTTGAAGTGGCTTTCGCTATATTTTGGCTATCGTAACAATAAAATATAGCGGACTGCACCCATTATAGGGGTGCCAGAATAAATGGCGAGCTTTTGATTGGGGTTTGATACCACCTGCCCTATAAAACTAGAAAATACCATACAAAACCAATGCTGTCTCTTACGTGATAGAGCTGATAGTCGAATGATAGTTTTTTGTAAGCTATGATATCGATTTTAGCTTCTCGCTCGCAAGAAGCAATGGTTTTATGCAATATACTCGTAAAATACGGCAACAATAATGAATATCGAAAAAGGCTGAATAAGTTTTCAAATTAACCAAAAAATTATAAAAAGAAAAGATCTCAACTCTTTTCGCTATGGACAAAAGCGTAAACGTTCGAAACTTGAATTGACACGCGATGTTTTACGGAAAAATTACTTTTTGTATTGCGGTGAGTTTAGCAACGTAATATTTCTTTGTGATTTTGAATTCAATAAGTTCTTTTTAAGAAAAAAATCGAAATTTTAAAATAAACGGTATGTATGAACGAAATGTTAATACTCAAAAAACTCTTTTCGGTAATAATTTTTAACGATTCATTACGTAGGTAGAATTGATGACAAAATCATGCGTCTTAATTTAATTTCCTAATATTCTTTTGTAATTTTCATATTTGTTAGGCACGAACGACTTACCATAATTTACGTTGTACCAACTACAATTTTAAAAAGAGAAGTCATAAACATTTTGGTGTTAAAATAAATAGTGAAGTCAAATCAGTTACTTTTATTATTTAATGTTCAACCTCTGCTATTCCAGTTATTGCTTTTCCACCATTAGACGGCATGGGAACACGAACTAGAAAAACGCCGTTTTTTACCGTCCACCACTAATGGGAATGGACGAGAGCAAAAGGATAACCATAGACAATCCTTGAGTTGTTTTAAAAAAAGAAGTAATGACATCCCTCGGGTAGTTGATCGGCAAATTACACTTTGCTACTTACGTAATGTGCGTGGCACAGATAATATAACACTTGTGGAGTGTGGACGCACGACTTCGTTCTCGTAATGCTAGTTATTTTCATACCAACTTCAACCTCCCGCGGGATCTCCTTGGAGGGAAAATCAACAGGTGCACCGAAGGATTTTTCTGTACTAAATTTTGCAGTAATTAAGTATTAATATTGAAAGAAAATATCGTCAGGAAATACCGGCATCCGGGCGATTCTCTTCAACGGTTTCATAATTCCTCACTATTCCTCAAAATATTTTGGTTATCTCGTAAAATATTAGTTAATTTGAAATGTACCCTTCGTTAAATAACTTATTATCAAGCAATCTATCATTGCTCCATCTTCATGCTATCAGCTTGAAAGGCGAGCTCTAAAATCAAGGTTCATAAAATTTTTAAAATAACAACAAAAATAACAAATTGAGATTCCACTACTGTGTTCTAACTTCTACGCCTAAAAAAAAGAGGTCATGGTGTCAAGTGCATTAAAGAAGCATTCGAGGTGTACTATAATCCTTTCACGACGCTGGTTAAAAGAACTATTTAGAATAACTACTAGTGATTAATTGAAGATAAAAGTTTGCATATAAGGAAGTTCGCCATTAAGGAAGAAAAGGATGGTCGACGACTTAGCTTAAGACATAAAATGGAGGATTTAGTATTCCGTACATTTTAAGACGCCATATTTAGGCAGTCAAGGCCACCGGAAACTTATAACCGGAAGTCAAATAAAGTATGTCACTGGGTACTGGTTACAATGGAAGGAAGTGATTCGAACTTCATCTAACAAGTGAAAATAGAAGTTCGATTGTGATAGTGAAAGTTATTGCATTGTGTTTCGTGAGATATAATAAACTAGCGGTTCTGACAACGTCTGCATTAATGATGGAAATAAAGATGAATCAAATGTTGCACGCCATTTTTTACTCACTAGATTAAAATAATTATGAGTATGAGTGTGGCTGGGTACGCAAGTAGAGGCCTTAGAAGTGGTTTGATTGTATCAAAGACTAGCTGTCCCGCCCGCGACTTCGTTCACTTAAAGTAGGTATCTAAACTGAGTTTCAAACAAACCACACTAATCCCATACAAACATTGACCTTCCCCTTTTGACCCCCTTTTTAGAGTTATATTGAAAAATCCTAAAACACGAAATTAAGTTTCAGACCAATCGAACCACCCGTTGAAAAGTTCCTATACAAACATTGACCCCCCATTGACCATTTGACCCCCTTGTTTTAAGGTTATATTGAAAAATCCTGAAACACGAAACAAAGTTTCAGACCAATCGCACCAGGTTAAAAAGATCCCATACAAACATTGACCCCACATTTGACCCCTTTTTGAAGGTTATTTTGAAAAATCCTGAAACATGTGTTCATTCATTTTGCATTTACAGTACACAAACAAAGTTTCAAGCCAATCGCACCACCCGTTAAAAAGTTCACGTACAAACATTGACCACACATTTGACCCCTTTTTGAAGGTTATTTTGAAAAATCCTGAAACACGTGTTCATTCATTTTGCATTTACAGTACACAAACAAAGTTTCAAGCCAATCGCACCACCCGTTAAAAAGTTCACGTACAAACATTGACCACACATTTGACCCCTTTTTGAAGGTTATATTGAAAAATCCTCAAACACGTGTTCATTTATTTTGCATTTACAGTACACAAACAAAGTTTCAGAACAATCGCATTACCCTTTAAAAAGTTCCCATACAAAAATTGACCCCACATTTGACCCCTTTTTGATAGTTATATTGAAAAATCCTGAAACACGTGTTCATTCATTTTGCATTTACAGTACACAAACAAAGTTTCAAGCCAATCGCACCACCCGTTAAAAAGTTCACGTACAAACATTGACCACACATTTGACCCCTTTTTGAAGGTTATATTGAAAAATCCTGAAAAACGTATTCATTTATTTTGCATTTACAGTACACAAACAAAGTTTCAGAACAATCGCATTACCCGTTAAAAAGTTCCCATACAAAAATTGACCCCACATTTGACCCCTTTTTGATAGTTATATTGAAAAATCCTGAATCACGTGTTCATTAATTTTGCATTTACAGTGCACAAACAAAGTTTCATGAAAATCGTTCCACGCGTTAAAAAGTTTCATACCAACGTTTTCACCCTTTTTCACCCCCTTAGAGGTGGAATTTCCAAAAATCCCGTCTTAGTGGGTGGTTTTGTTATAAAAGGAACCCACCTTTCAAATTTCAGCTTTCTAGCTTCAGCGGTTTCGGCTGGGCGATGATAAATCAGTCAGTCAGTCAGTCAGTCAGTCAGTCAGTCAGTCAGTCAGTCAGGTTAAGCTCTTATATAGATATAGATGATATTGTAAGAGGAGCAGATTCATAGATGACGAATGATAGGAGTGAGTGGAAGAAGAAAACATGTGCCGACCGCACGCGTGGAATAAGGACAGGAGAATGATGTATTCCAATTTTGAATATTAAATTTTGAGCCGCAATATTATCTCTCCTACACTTCCGGAACATAGCAATTGTTTCCCGCTTGGCGGTAAAATTTGCTTGAAATTTATGTGTTTATTAAAATCAAACCATAGATTAAAGTTTTTTTAATATTTTTGTATAGCATACCTAAGCCACTTTTAAAAAAATTACAATTTATTCTAGTATGTGCTCTATCAAAGAGATTACCAATTTGTTTCAATGTTTTTTCAAACCATAGATAAAAGTTTATTTTAAATATATTTTTTATAGCTTAAAAAAACTTTGAAAAAATTACAATTGTATAGTCTGTGCTCTATCAAAGAGGTCTACCAAATAGTTTTAATGTTATTTTTATGATACCTCGACCCTGTTGTCTCACGTAATGCGTGTCGGAGGAATGTAAGTAACGAGCGATAGAGAGGCACTAGAAAAGGATACAAAATAACGGCCGAATCACGTCCTTTACTTTTTTATCGTCGAGATTTCGTGGACTTTTTATATCAAAACTGGTTGAAAGATAGTCCTTACTAGGCAAGTACAGGCGACCACAGCATTTACAAGTGCATGATCAATGGGAAATATTTTGATTAAATCCTTTTTAATTTGCGTACCTACTCGTACGTCTTAATAAATGTACTTAATACATAGTTATAATTATTATTATATTACTAACCACTGTGCAATATGTGGGCATATTCCAAATATCATGTTCGGACGTGCCTCTGTCTCTTTAGATATCCTCAAAGATGTAAGTAACTAGAGATCTGAGGAGATGTCTACCGAGCCTGGGGATTACAGTCGTGTGAGTTTGTTTTTTACATAAGTTTATGAATTGGTCACGAAGGACCACGAAAAATGATTTTGGCGCCATATTTTTCGTTGGATAAAAGGATACCTATTCATAACGAAGAAAATACCTGATTCAGATTGTTTTTAATAGAAATGCCAACACGACCATAGAGCTTTTTATTGTGACGTCATTTCCTATTGCCTCACCGTAATGGACATTATTTAAATCGATTTTGAGACTTGAATAATAATTAAATCTATCTATTTTATTTTAATACAGATACGACTTACTATAAGTTGTGTATTTGTTTAAGTTTTTTTATTTAATTTTTCACAGCTTAAAAAAATGTTCACTCGTAGGTTAATATAACTATGCTCACGTCAATGGGTACTACGGGAAGAAAATTTTATGTACCTATTCCCATTGTCCCCGTAATGTATTAGTAGGATAGTAGGATACAATGACCACCAAAATGAACTAACCAACCCTTTATTACCTACATTTTAAATTCGAATTTCGAATCGTAACAGTTTGCTTGGATTGGTTGGTCCTCTTGACCCGCTCTGACCACACCCCGAGATCATTGAACGCCTACGCATTCGAAACTCAAAATGCTGACTAGACGAAATCTCATAAAAGTAAACCTGTTTCGAACTGGCCACCTGCATTCCCGAATCGAATATTCAAATTAAGAACTCATCTCTTGTTTGTCTTGTGTTTAGATGTCTACGGTTCGTGTAACGCCGAAAAAGTCTATATTTCGAAAATTCACTATATTTTCTATTAATTTGTTTACACTGTTTGGTGGTGATTCCATTATTTGCATTATTATCATTTATTTATTTGCCAAAACATCACTTTTTAGAATTTTTGTCTGTCTGTATGTCTTTTTGAAATCGCATACTGTCGGTCGACACTACCTACGTGATGGATTTTTATGAAACCCTATCTATAATTTAGAATAAGTAGGATCTAAGATATAAGTCATCTATCACGCTCACTCATGCACGATCAACAAAATTTGAGCGTTTCGCGTACCTACAGCTAGTCTAAAATCCTGGGTGGGACAAAAAGGTTAGGGGAAAAAAATGCGGCTGAAACCGCGGGGCGCAGCTAGTAAGCTAGTAATTGAAGCAAGCGTTCTTACGTTTGAATTTGGAATGGGACACAGATTTGTAATTTGTTAATAGAACCCGCGAACCTAGCGTTCCAACGTTTGAATTTCGAACGGGATAGATTTGTAATTTGTAAATAGAACCCGCGAACCGAGCGTTCCAACGTTTGAATTTCGAACGGGATAGATTTGTAATTTGTAAATAGAACCCGCGAACTAAGCGTTCCAACGTTTGAATTTCGAACGGGATAGATTTGTAATTTGTAAATAGAGCCCGCGAACCGAGCGTTCCAACGTTTGAATTTCGAACGGGATTCGGGATAGATTTGTAATTTGTAAAGAACCCGCGATTTGAGCGTTCCAACGTTTGAATTTCGAACGGGACACAGATTTGTAATTTGTAAATAGAAGGGCCTGTTTACTTTTTTTCAAGTGCGCGTCAACGTGCGCCGTGTCGTAATATTAGTTCAGCTCTAAACTTTGTTTAACTTAACTTTTAGACGGTGTGTGGTAAATATCTTTTATGGAGATTAGCGGTATTTTGGTCGTGTTTACTGCTTATGATTTCGTAATGGAAGTATTGCTTAAAGTGAGAAATAGACCTTTGAGTTATTGACCATGTGACTGACCATAGCTCAGATAGCTCTGCCTTCTGCGCTGCAGGTTGTGGGTTCGATCTCCCAGGCAGGACTGCAGATATTTGTTCTGTCTTCTTTGTTTTTTTTCAAATCGGTTCAGTAGTTTCGGAGCCTATTCATTTCAAACAAACAAACAATCAAAGTTTTCCTCTTTATAATATTAGTGTAGATACCCGTGCGAAGCCGGGGCGGACTGCTAGTTATTTATATAATGGCAAATGCTAAACCCATGTCATCGCCCATTTTAACTCATTCGAAGGCCATGTAACTTGACTTCCTGTTTGGGTTGGGTACCTAGCTACTTACCTACTACCTACTTACTTGTGTGTATTTAATATCAATGTAAGAGCGCTGGTGGTGTAGTGGTGGCCTGCCTCACGATCCGGAGGTCGTGGGTTCAAACCTGGTCGTGCAACAATGAGTTTTTCTATTCGAAAGATCTATGTGCGCAATGCCAGTGCTATAGGATAACATCGTGAGGAAACCGGCATACCCTAGAACTAAAAATTCGATTGTGTCATAGGTTAGTGTTCTTATAAGCGGCGATGGGCTTGCAACCTGTCACGTACGGCATACTAAGTAAGTACTGTGCAAAATGTGGGCTTACGTACTAATTTGATATATTTAAATCTGTTCTATGAAATACTAGCTTCTGCCTACGGTTTCGCCCGCGTGGTACCTTGAAAAACAAAAACAACGCTATCCCACGGGAACCGTACATTTTTTCGGGATAAAATGTAACCTATGTGTTATTCCAGACCATAATCTATATGTGTGCCAAATTTCTTTCAGATCCGTTCAGCCGTTTTAGCATGAAAGAGTAACATACATACATCCAGGCATCCAGACATCCTCACAAACTTTCGCGTTTATAATATTAGTAGGACTATTTTTAATAGGCTGAAATAATTGAATAGGCTCAGAAACTACTGGACCGTTTTGAAAAATTCTTTCACCAATGTGTAGAGTGAACTTTCAGGATGAACATAGGCTATATTTTATGTAGGTACTTAGCGGGAGACGCCGCGGGCGGAAGCTAGTAACAATATGTATAACCTAACCTACATAAGTACGTTAAACCTGGAAAAACGAATAGAATTTCCAGTGGATGAGAAAGAGATAGCTGACAGAGACAGAGACAGAGACAACGGCCGTTAGACCAGTTCCATAGAGCAAGTTTTTTTCTG
Source organism: Cosmorhoe ocellata (assembly GCA_963675405.1). Taxonomy (NCBI): domain Eukaryota; kingdom Metazoa; phylum Arthropoda; class Insecta; order Lepidoptera; family Geometridae; genus Cosmorhoe; species Cosmorhoe ocellata. Next base: position 5,283,918 of record OY776273.1, read on the forward strand.
ATTTCGTTTTCTATTCCTGAGATTGTAGGCGTAGAGAGGCGACGTTGTGTTTTGAATTTCGAATTATGTACAGGCGGGTTGAAATCGTCTGTACTTATTTGTCTTTATATATTTTAAAGTTACGCGATCTAAACACATTATTATTGGTATTAAACGGGTATTTATCGCGATTTATTTACTTACCTATTTTCCCGACGTGATCTGAACACATTATTATTAGTATTAAACGGGTATTTATCGCGTTTTATTTACCTATTTTCCCGACGTTTCGACAGGTCTACACTTTATTAGTCTTTTTATATTGGGATAATCAAGTAGTACATCATACCAAAAAAATCTAATTTTTGTTGTTAAAAAAATAGAGCGCTTGCGGTGTAGTGGTAGCCCTGCCTCACGATTCGTCGTGGGTTCAAACCGGGTCGTGCACCGATGAGATTTTCTACTCGAAAAAAAATTTTTTTTTTGGGCAGCTAACATTTTGTCATTTTTAGCCCAACCATGTAAGAAACCTGAATGACCTCCTTTAAAAAGCTGGTAGGTACAATTTATGATTCTTACTCTTTTTAAAAGACCATTATAATTTATATTAATATTAAAAAAAAAATTTAAATTTAATAAAACAGTAAACAGATCAACTAACAATGGTTTCTCTATGCAAATAACATTGAACCACTGTATCTAGATCTCCGACGTAAGCAAAAAATACGATAGTTCTTTTAAAATGGTATTATCTTATAAATAACTTAAGAGACCAGTGTAAGATGACCCGTCCTTCATTTAAGGGGAAGCAATCCAAGCTTGAATCCGTATCTACCCACATCTTCCGGCGTGCGTACTTACTGTTACTTAGTCTGTGGGTGTAATGATATGAATGAGTTTCGTTCGTTCATTCACGACAGGATATTATGCAAAATATTTGTTATTCTGTGCTAAGGGCCTTTCTACTTAATGTCGTCATTGTTCGCAAGTTTGGTTATCTCGTAAAATATTAGTTAATTTTAAATGTACTTTATGAAATAACTTATTATCAACTAATCTTTTATTGCTCCATCTTCATGCTATCAGCTGAAAGACAAACTCTGAAATCAAGGCTCAAAAAGTTTTTATAATAACGCTAAAATATCAAATTGAGTAGAAATTTCTTAAGCCTAGGTAGATACGTAGGTAGGTAGATAATCCCCAGGCTCGGTAGATATCTCCTCAGATCTCTAGTTACTTAGATCTTGGAGGATATCTTAAGAGGGTAGTCAGAGGCACGTCCAAACATGCCCACATCTTGCACAGTAGATATTATTCCATAATAATCTATTTATCCGATTACTTTATTTATTAAAAATTTTGTTATTTTTTCTCATGCCACAGAGAATCATCTCGTAAAAAAAAACAAGAGCGCCTTGTCTATTACCATAGGCTCTATGGTAATAGACAAGGCGCTCTTTCGCGCCATTTCCACGGCTCGTTCCGCGCATGCGTGAACACTAAATACGAAGACCTCCTGCGCCGCCCTCCCGCGTCGCCCATATGGCTCTGTTTACTCAAATATTATATTCCGTTGAACTAATTATTTTGAGTTGAGTACACTCGGAGTGCTATTTGTGTGGCTTCTCTCCTCTCCCTCTAGCGTGAGCGGAGACAGCGTTTCTCTACAAAAGATAGTTATTTGACTTGGTCTTATTAGACTGGCCTCACAGGTCAGCGCGAGTGTGTTGTAAATTTATTTTCTTTTTCATAAAACTCTGAAGAACTGTAGTGTGTAAACAATTTGTAAAGTCAACCAAGCTACAAAGCCTAGGCCCAGCGAGTTTCTTGTCAGTTCTCGGGCTGGGGCATACATAGTATAAATACATTTACGGAATACTGAGCAAAATGTTGGCATGTGCTATGTATTGTACGAGCCTCTGACTCTTTAGATATCCTCAAGATCTAAGACTGACTAGCCTCTCAGCTCGGTTGGTAGTAGCTCTGCCTTTTGCGCTGCAGGTTGTGGGTTCGATCCCCCAGGACTAACATTTGTGTGATGAACAAAGGTTAAAATTTAATATTAAGTTACCCTTATCTTTAAAATTCCTAAAACGGCTGATTAGAGGGATCAGTAAAATTATGAACCCAAACCCAACTCTCATAAACTAACATAAATCACCGATAATCTCTCGAAAGGCGAAACAAAAAGTGTCAAAAGGCCCGCCATTTTGTTAAATTCAGGATGTGGGACATTTGGATTACATTATTGTGAGATTATAAACCGACGAGCATGTATGAAGAATGTAATGAGAGTGAATGAAGCAAAAGTGTGTCAGGATCGTAGCAAGTGGAGATCCGCGGTCTCTGCCTACGCGCCGTCGGGAAACAGGCGTGATTTTATGTATGTTTTTAATGTATTGTGAGATTTTGTGTTTTTCGGGGACTTGTGGATTTTTATACGTAAAATGTCTGAAATGTTAAGCTAAAGTGGCATAATGTCTGGCATCGTTAGGCTTATTGTAGTGAAGGTTGGTATGGTTGACTACTCGATAAAAACACTTGACATTGGCAAAATTAAATTTATGACACATGCCATAAATAAAGAAGTGATATGGTTAGTTTAAATTCGAACCGAAAACTATAGATTTTAAATTGTAGTTTACTAAGATTAATATACAAGATAATTATTTTTGGACACCAGTAGGGTGGAGTCGAATTAAACTAAAATAACAATATTTTATTCGTGGAGTAGTTTGAGAATATTTCTCGGAGTACTTTGAAACTAAAACGTGGAGTACTTTGGGAATAAGCCAATTGATTTACGATATATTAATTATCATTTAGTGTATAATAAACCATGTTTAAAATTATAATGTATTTCTAAAAAAAAAAAATTAATTTCATGTCGTTCTGTGCGTTTCTCCTCAATTTGATATTTTGCCGTTATTTTAAACACTTTTTGAACCATCATTTTAGAGGTCGTCTTTCAAGCTGATAGCATGAAGATGGAGTAATAAAATATTGGTTGATAATAAGTTATTTCACGCGTACATTTAAAATTAACCAATATTTTACGAGATAACCAAAAATTGTTTGTTGCTAACAATGACGAATAGAGAGAACAATGATGAAACCGTTGAAGAGAATCGACTTAGAAGGCTAATTGTTTATCTTCTTCTTCTAAAATATAAAAATGAATTGCTGTTCGTTAGTCTCGCTAAAACTCGAGAACGGCTAAACGGATTTATCTTATCTTGGTCTTGAAATGTTCGTGGAGGTCTAGGGAAGGTTTGAAAGGTAAGAAAAATTCGAATAACTGCCGGGAAAACCCTAAAAATAGCCCTTTTCTATTTCCCATACAAACGTTTTCTAAATAAGTACGAAGTCTGCCGGGTCAGCTAGTGAATGATAAATATATAAACAATTTTTTTTAAACAATACGAGATTGGTTAGCCCAGTTCAGTGTTGGTGCAAATGGTGTATTAAGGCCAAGGACTCTTATCGCATTGTAACCATACTGTAACGGCCATTTGATTAGATTGCAAAGAGGTCGCTCGCAAAAAGTTCAGTGCGGTTCACAACCTCATTAAACAATTTAAAAAAAAATGGACCCGAAGACGCTTTATGTTTCTTATTACAATATCGACATAATCTAAAAATAAAGGAAAAAAATCACTTTTGAAATCGACAGGAAAGACAATTCATAAGTAATCAGATTTCAGAATTTTTTTTATCTTCAGAAATCTTTTCTTATAGGGCAATCTCAAAGTAATATAACTTGGATATTTCGTACCACGACCTGTACAAATTGTATTGAAGTAGTGTTGCTTCAAGCTTGAAACCTTGACGTTTCTGAAACGATGGTTTGTAAGAGCTTGTGGTAAGGCCCCTAGAAGAAGTAATTTCATTTTAACCGATTTAAAAAAGATTCTATGTTCGACTGTATGTATGTTTTTATGTATATTCACCAATATCTCCGCCAATTGAGAACCGATTTTGAAATTTCATTTTTTGTTTAAAAGTTTTTAAACTCTCGAAGTGTCCCCAAAAACTTGATTCCTGAGGGACTGCTATTTATGCCTAAAAAATTGAAACCACACTTGTAATTTTTTACGTAGTACAATATTTAAGACTTTCGTATTAGTTTTATAACGTAACTAGCTTCTGCACGCGGCGTCGCCCGCGAAGTACCTACATAAAATATAGCCTATGTTCATCCTGAAAGTTCATTCTACACATTGGTGAAAGAATTTTTCAAATCGGTTCAGTAGTTTCGGAGCCTATTCATTTCAAACAAACAATCAAAGTTTTCCTCTTTATAATATTATTAGTATAGATGGGCCGTCGAACTTGGGCCATCATAGGTATAACTCATTGTTAGTTCCTCTCTATATACAATGCTACTAATCAGTTAATCCTCCAGTTAGAAGAATGAATAATAATGACGAAGACGATAGCTTCATGTACTTGGGACGGATCACAAAAAGTCGAGTGCACGTGTTCGAAGTTCGAAGCGCGCATTTGAATTTCGAACGTCCTGTCAACTGTCAAAACATACAGCATCTATGGATACTTGGATAGAACTGTAATACTGATAGACGTCTACTTAATAAGGCATTTGAATTTCGAATGTTCTGTCAACTGCCAAATCTTACAGTATCAATGGATATAATCCTACTAATATTATAAACGCGAAAGTTTGTAAGAATGGGTGAATGTATGGATGTCAGGATGTATTTTTGTTACTCATTCATGCTGAAACAGCTGAACGGATCTTGGTGAAATTTGGCACAGACATAGATTATAGTCTGCGATAACATAATAGGCTACTTTTTATCCCGAAAAATGAAGGGTTCCCGTGGGATTTACCGAAAAAATGTAGGTTTTTTTTTTCAAGGTACCACGCTGCTGAAGCCGTGGGCGGAAGCTAGTAGACTATAAAAATACGAGTATATCTACTTTTAATAAGGCATTTGAATGCGTCTGTGTTTTCGTTCGCTGGTATCTTCAAAACCTTCAGTCCTCGAGAGTACTAAGAAGAAGAAGGGAATAAGTGTGGTAAAATATCAATGCCAAGACATGCACCGTCTTAAAATACCAAAACTTCAAGCTAAGTCCCTCATTTTCCCAATTAGTGCCGTTTAACTGAGAACCATCTGGCTCATGATGCAAGCGCGCGAAAACCGTTACAGATGACGTCAGCTGAAACGATGCCGTTCGAATTTAGAACAGTGGTGGTTTTATGCAGGTTTTATGAATAGAGTTTTGTTGGTTCTTTCACTAAAAAGGCTAAACATCAATTTCTGTCTACTCTGCAAAACGATCGACGATATATTGGCACAATAATCGTGCAAGCTAATGTAACTTAGAATAGCTATAAGTTACAATATTTCGACTATCATTTGACATTTTTTTTCGCAATCGACTCGTAACACTACGAATTGACAACAAAAATAACTACTGAAAAGGACGGAAATGTCTAGTACTTTCCCGCTAAAACTAATGAGGTTATTAATTAAGCTTATTAATATTAATGAGCCCCACAAAATGCCTTATAGAAATATTATTAATATTAATAATCCCAACACCACACCTCAAATAGAAACTCGACACGTGTTTCGCTTCTCCACGAAGCATCCTCAGGACCGTTGACTCGCTCCGCACTGGTGTTGCTCCACCGAGCGCCGAGAGAAAAGTGAACACTTTTCTCTCGGTCTTTTATTCTTTTGTCCTTTTCAGTATTTGTAATGGATTTCCGCAAAGTCACGCCTGAATCAATCATTTAACAAAAATAACTGTTATTTCGACTGAATTCGACGATCATTTCGTTCCGATTACCTATATCGTTTTCGTTTTGTGAAGTAGACCAGGGTGTGAAAATGATAGCACACAAGCCATACCATAGACAATATTATAACTTTTTTAATACTCGATTTAGCTCAAGATGATATGAATCAACTTAATCTAAAGTTTAGATTCTAAACTAATTTCGCGATAATTGTTAACTAATGCAAATATTATATTATAATAATAATATTCGTGACAACGGAATATTTCCCACAGACATTTTGCGAATGCTTTTAGTATAAAATTAATATAATAACATAGAAATATGAAGTCATCTATTGTTACAATTCGGAATATAAAAAAGGCTTGTCTTTAGTATAATCTTTCATGATCTCATAATATTGAGGGAGATTTTCTCGTTTGGCCCTCATGTATTGATAATTAACTAATTTATATTCCTATTTTATTTATATGTAGACGAATTCTTTATGCTACACTTGTGACCCGTGACTATTAGACAGTGTACTTATTTTGAGATTGTAACTTTACGAAATATTAAATTTGAGACGATATAATATTTAATATTATTATTATATATTTTTTTAATATTTTAACTTGATTTATTCAACCGACCTGCTCACTTTGGAATAGTTTCATTGAATAGAGCACTCCTATCCTACTATTCTACTAATATTATAAACGTTAAAGTTTGTGAGGCATACATCCTTAGAAAAACGCTCTTTATTAGTATCTTAGTATTAATCCTACAAGTTCTGATAGATGGTAGGTAATAGTTTTTACTACTTTTTGATAATGATGATGCAAAATGTTCCTGTAACCATATCTATTACCAAAATCTCGTACAATATTGTACGAGGTTGATTGTGTCCTCGTACCTCGTACAGAAGACCACAAATCTCGTATTTGTACGAGGAACCTCGTACGTTTGGCAACCCTGGTATCAATGGATATAATCCTACTAATATTATAAACGCGAAAGTTTGTAAGAATGGGTGGATGAATGGATGTCAGGATGTATGTTTGTAACTCTTTCACGCTGAAACGTCTGAACGGATCTGGATGAAATTTAGTACAGAGATTGACTATAGTCTGGAATAGCACATAGGCTACTTTTTATTTCGGAAAAATGTACGGTTCTCGTGCGATAGATTCGTTTTTGATTTTCAAGATACCACGCCGATGGAATCCGCTGGCCGAAGCTAGTCTAAATATATATAACTCTAAGGTGACTGACTGACTGACTGACATAGTGATCTATCAACACACAACCCAAACCACTGGACGGATCGGGCGGAAATTTGGCATGCAGGTAGATGATATGACGTAGGCATCCGCTAAGAAAGGATTTCGATTAATTCTACCCCCAAGGGGATAAAATAGGGGATGAAAGTTTGTATGAAAAGTCGCGATAATCGACATTCACGCGGGCGAAGCTGCGGGCATCAGCTAGTCTAACATAAAGTAAGTATCTCTTTGTAGGGATAGGAATAGAAAGAAAAAAATGTTAAGCTTTCTATGAGCTGTTACCATTACATCTATAGATAACCCTCTTTTTAGGCAAAGGAAGAAATAGAAACAAAAAAATCTCTAGATAACTAAACTGATAATAAAAAAAACTTGAGAGGTGGAGAGGTCAAGGGACACCCGGATGGAACGAAGTTCCTTTCCTTGCTTTCTATGAGAGAGAGAGAGAGACAGACAGAGAAACACGCGCACGCCGCACGGCTTACAACTATAGCAAAAAGTGTCGTTACAACTTTTCGTGAGAATTTTTCCCCTTTCACAACGCGCGATAAAGAACTTCGTTCCAATATTTATTGAAGAAGCCTCTGAGTCCTACTTGTCCTTTCACTAGACTATTTTCGAACTATTGACACGATAAAAAGAATAATTGAAATTAAAGAGCGTACAAAAACAAAGTACGAATATTGCCACTCTAGGAGTCCACTCTAGTTGTGATGGAGGATAATGCAAATTTCCGTTACATTATCAAATATTGTTGTTAGTGTATTGTATGCACGGCCTTCCTCTTATCGCGTCCGTTACTGTTGAATAACATGAGGATAACGTTTATTAATAAACATGGACAAGTGTCGGTATAACACGAGATCTGAGGGTTCCTAACCGTTGGCCGATTTATCCATGATTGTTGTGATATCTTAATAAAACTCCTTATTTAAATTTATAGTCGTTTATTCTTAGTATGCGAACCGCACCGTAAAACTGGACAATTGAAAGAGAGGGCACGAGTGAAGTGTCACTGGCATATCGATGTTCAATATACCACAATTGTTACCAAAGTCAAAGATGGATGGGTGTAACAGACGATATTGTGAGAAGGGAGTGAGTAGGTACTGAGATGACGGATCATAGGGGAGAGTGGAAGAAACCTGCTGTTGTGCCGACCCCAACAGTGGGATACGGGCAGAAAAATTATGATGATGTTACCAAAATCAACATAAAAATCAAACTTTATGGTGCAAAATTCAGTCCGAAAGGCAATCCCTGAAAAATATATGGTCCGGGCAAAGGATTTTTTGATAATCATTAGATATTCAATAGTAAAATATGTCGATATTGCATTGCTTAGCCTAATCACAAATTAATGTTATTTTGTGTTAAGATCCGTTAGTTCCCACATTAATTTGTGAATTGTGATGTGACCAAACAATTAATACTATCTCTCTTCCGTACCAAAAAGGCTGTATTATTATTGAGAAAAGTAATCAAAGTTGTAGGTTACTAATTCATGAATTTTTGGTCTTTAAAACAAAATCTTTTTTACATAAATAACATGTGCGCAAGTAGGTATATTAAACAAAAAATTTGCAAAAATCACATCACGAATTCATTATTCAAAAACTAATTCGTTCTTCACGACAAAAGGATTTAAATTAAAACAAGTATTTTGCCGCTATTGTGCACGTCCTACTTATGCAAAGGTTTGAATTGAACTACCTGTCTTGCTAAAATGAAATAACAGGGACTTTTGACTATGCCTCTTTCACAGACAATAGATTTGTTTTTCAAAACCATTGTTATAATTTGCAAGTTGGGTTTTATATGACCTGCGCCGCGCCGTTTGATAACGAATTTTAGGGTTCAGTTCTGTAAGAAAAAATGGAACCCTTGTAAGGTCATTTTGTCCTTTTTTATGTGTTTCAAGACCCTTTTTCTTAGTATCGACTGGTGTTATCCAGTTATAATCTAATCCTTGTTTTACGCCATTTTAGACTTTGTTACATACGTTGATGTTGCCTCAACAATTAATTAAAATAAATTGAGCCCATTTAGAATTTTAATAAGCGTACTTACTGTGCTATCCTTAAGTATGTTGGTTGGTTCCTGGTTGGCAGTTTATGTAGTAAGTCTTTTTTTTATTTTTTTTTATTTAACACCACAGTTGAACTTTAAGACTTCTTGGTGTGGCAACAGAATTTATAATCACCATCTGGTTTTTAAAATACCTATTCCGTATTATCAACGTCTATACGTAACGTACATTTTATTAAACGCACAATGAATTATGCGAGGTAAAGGTGACCTGTCAAACATTTCAAATTTCGAACGCCATAGACAATCGCGAATTTTAAATTTCCCACAAGCAACATGCCCATGCCGGGGTCACGACCCCGTGCTTCCCGTGCGAATCTGGATCATCTGTTTGTCTATTGTTATTTTTTTTAATTCTCAAGCTTCCGGATGGCAACGGTACATATCTTATACAGCCGGGTGCAAAAATTAGGGGGTAAATTGTTATAATTTCAGATATTGCGTTCCCATCAACTAACATTGTTAAGGGTTTGAGATGTGGCCGGCGGCAGATGTCCGAAAGTGACCGAGAAATCGATTGATTCTTGTCCACCCAACTGTAGAGGGGTAGATATTGATTACATATCAATACTGTCTCTATATTCATGTAAGAAAATAACTAGTAAATAAATAGCTGTGCCTGTGTGCATAGCTATTTAAGCGTGTCTGTAATTTATTTAGGAGAACTCTAGTGTCTAGTTAAACCTAATTTAGGATTTAAGACGCTAACCACTATTGGCGCAAGCCAAAGTTCAAACACCAGCTCGCTTTGTAACTGTATTTATTCAAAATCACATAGGTATATACTGTTTACAACGTTAAATGTACTTAAATATTACTGGGGCGTATTGCCTGTTTGCTGGTTACCGGTCGACTGCCTCAGCTCGTCCGCGCCATATCGTTGGAAAACGACGGTATGGCGGGAGGGCGAAACGGAAAAAACACCAAGCGACTATTAAAATAATAATAATCGAATTAAAATACTTAGCTTCATTGTAAATAATCAATAAATTAGTCTAAATTTATATTATCCTAAAACTTATTTTATTTTAATTAAATCACTTAAATCAGACATTAGCAAAGATCAACGTTTCGAAGGAAGTCATTATTTGAATTAACAAAATACTATTTAGTTTTATAATTAATTTAAGGCAATAATGTAAATTACCCTAACAGCTCGGCCATCCTACAATGCGCGAGTCCCTTCGCGCCGAGCAAGTTATTACCTATTTAAAAGAACCTTAAATAACAATACATAATTAAATTTTTAGCATAAATTAAGGATGCGGTACACAAGAACGCCTAGTTCATTAATAGTATCTTTAAACCTACATAATTATGTACTTATACAAGTTTACTTTGTCTATAATATAATTGACTATAATTTTTATTTCTTCTAGCTTTATTACTCAGACTAATGTTGCAAGCAAGTAGGTAGGTAGGTACTCAAGAATTTTGATAGCTGTCATTTGGTTCAGTTGCTTCGTCATTGTTTAACTCATTATTAATGTTCTCACTTGCAACATTTGACCGATTAACAGTCTCATCCTCATCATCATTATTATCTTGATTATCACAACTGTCTTCACTATCATTAAAGTTCCGATCAAAGTTCATCCAAGGTTGAATTTTATCCAATGCTACAGTTCCTTCGTACCTACGATTGTTTTTGCGTGATATCGGGGTGTCTTCTACTATGAACCTATCGTTTGGGAGTAATTTTAGTATACGATAAGGGCCCTGATATTTATTGACTAATTTCTGGGATTGGCCATCATGCTGAACCTGTCTTTCAATCCTAACCAAGTCACCCACCTTATACTTTCTGCCTTCTTTACGGTTCTTATTAAAACGTTCAACATCTTTTTGTTGTTGAGCTTCCACGCGCTTATTAGCTTCCTCCCTAACTGTATCTAATTCATTGGGTGACATTACATTGATAGTGTCGTGTATAACTGAGCTTAGTATACCCTGTGCCTTATGAGTAATGTTAAATCCAAATAATAATTCTGACGGGGATTTTTGGGTTGTCTTATGTACAGTCGTGTTAATGCCTATTTGAATGTCTCTTATATGTTCATCCCATTGTTTTTCATCGCGCCCATGATTTGAAGTAGCTAATGCTTCTAATATCGTTCTGTTAAACCTTTCTACCTGGCCATTTGCCCTTGGAGTCGCGACAGCGTTCAGAACGTGTTTAATTCCAAATTCCAAAGTAAACTCTCTAAATGTTTTGCTAGTGAAACTAGAACCTCTGTCAGTAATGAGACGCGTCGGAACTCCAAAAAAACTGATATGATCTTTAAGGACTCTTATTGACGTAGCAGATTTCGTATTTTTCACTGGGGTAATATTAATGAATTTTGTGAAACTGTCAATTATTACCAAGAGATAACAATTTGCAATCTTGCTCCGTACAAAAGGCCCCAGGTGGTCGGCGTGAATAGTGTGGAATGGTACACTAATTTTCTCTATTGGATGCAGTTCTCCCTCACGCCTACCACCCGGAGCCTTGTGGTGAGCGCATTCCAAACAAGCTGAAACATATTTTTTTACAAAACGCCTCATACGTCCAAACCAATAATGTTTTTTTATGCGCTCTAAGGTCTTTTCATATCCGAAATGTCCTACGTCATCGTGGTTCCTTTTGAGGATCTGCCACCGTACACCCTTTGGTACGACCCATTTAATTTCTTCCCCTATTATGCGATATACTCGTCCGTTCTTAAGTTTGTAATTTTTATATACATCGGCTACATGTTCAGTGGTAGGGTCGCTAAGAATAGTCTTTATTCTAATGATTTCGTCATCCGTCGATTGCACGGTGGTGATCCAATCTTGGTCAGATTCGATTGCTAGAATGTCAAGGACATGAGACTCACCCAAATACTCGTCAACTGGATTGCGACTTAACGCATCAACGTGAGACATTCTTGCACCTGATCTGTATTCAATTGTGCAGTCGTACTCCTGCAATTGGATCCACCACCTTGCAATGCGAGGTACTAAGTCTCTTTTCGTCAATGCTGTCCTTATAGCGTTACAATCGGTTTGAATGGTAAAGTGGATGCCTATTAGATAAACTCTGAACCTGTTTAGTGATGCAATTATGGCTAACGTTTCGAGTTCAAATGAATGGTATTTTTGTTCTTCAGTAGTAGTCTTGCGACTAAAATACGACACGGGTTGTAAACCACCATTATGATTTCGTTGGAGGAGAATTCCGGCTAAGCCTTTTTTACTAGCGTCAGTATGGAGGTATGTCTCGGCTGAAGAGTTATACAAGGAGAGAACAGGGCGTTCCGTCAGCAAGTTTTTTATATGTATAAATGATCGTTCTTCAACATCCCGCCATATCCACTCCTTGTCTTTCTTTAGTAGGTCCGTCAATGGGGCTGCTATAAGAGCGTAGTCTTTGACAAACCTTCGAAAGAACCCGGAAAGTCCTAAAAATTGCCGCAGTTCATGTTGGTTTCGCGGACTAGGGAACTTTGATACCGCTTCAGTCTTTTTAGTCCCTGGACGGATGCCACTTGCACTCACCTCGAACCCGAGAAAATCAATATTTTCGTAGAAAAAGTTACATTTACTCATCTTTAAAGTAAGACCCCCCTTTCTTAACAAATCAAGTACTTCTTTTAACCTCATCAAACCCTCATCAATGTCCTTGGATGGTATTAAAATATCATCCATGTAAACTAAAGTATACTTGATTTTAGCCTCAGCAAGGATCTTGTTTATAGTTCTTTGAAAAACGGATGGTGCGTTGACGAGTCCAAATGGCATCCTGTTAAATTCATATTGCCCGTCGGGAGTTACAAAAGCGGTTTTAAGGCGAGAGTCTTCATCAATTGGGATCTGATAGTAACCAGACGCTAAGTCTAATGACGTGAAAAAGTTGTTGCCTGTTAGCAAGTCCAATTGGTCCTCAATACGAGGTAAAGGGTAGTGGTCTTTTTTCGTTTTTCGATTTAACGCACGATAATCTACGCATAATCTTTTTTCCCCAGTTTTCTTCTTTACAAGAACAATTGGACTTGCGTAAGGTGACGACGATTCTCTTACTATCCCGCTTTTAACCATGTCATCCACCATATCCCGCACTAGGGACCTTTCGGAATACGACATGCGATATGGCCTATAAACTACAGGTTCTGCGTCTTCTAAGTCAATAGTCATTTTAGTGGCATTTGTGTACCCTAAATCTGCGAGACTGCTAGAAAAACAGTCTCTATACTCAGTCAGAACATTTTCAAGAGCAGTTATTTGCTCTTTCGATAAGTTTGGATTGTATTTGATCGTATCGTTTGATTCAGTTGTGCTGATCGTTATTTCCGATACATCTGAAGTCACATTGATTTGGGTAGCCCTAGTCAATAGTATGTCTTTATTAATTGTAATATCAGAATCTGAAACGTTTTGAATGAGTAACGCGCAACTATTATCTCTTATACTGTATTCTCCTGGTAGTAAGTAATACTGCTGTCCCTCTTGACCTCTAATGGATCCGTCAACAAAAACTATACCCTTCTCTGGAGATGAGCACTGGACTGGGACAGCCCGTAAAGCATTGATAGGGACAGTAATCTGATTACGTGAAACAAGGTGTACTTTATTATTGAGAGGTATTTTTTTAAAAATGATCTTATCCGGTGTTTTGGTGATGACAATTTGTGGTTTCTCCGTGAAGGAGTGGCCTAATAGAACTGGGTATTTCAACACATAATCTTCAACTACGTATACGTCTGTAAATTCTTTTATGCCTTGTACTTCTACTGTCGCGTTTAGCATACCCAAGGGTCGAATTAGGTTCGCGCCAATACCCCTCAGCATTGGTAACTCTACGTTCATGCTCATAGATATGTTTAACAGTTTCGCGTCACTCTCCCTTATTAATGTGCACTGACTACCCAAGTCCACATGACATTCAAATGGAATATCATTTATGCGTATATTAATGATATACTTGTCGTTTGCTTTGTCTATAACACTGAGTTCAGAAACTTGTTTTTCATTTTTATCAGTATGGTTTTGGCTAGTCGAGTTATTGTTTGCTCTATTCTTAAAGCAGTAAGTCGTTTGATGACCTAACCTATCACAAGTCGAGCATTTGACTGCGGGTTTGTCACATCTAAAACTAGGGTGCCCAGTCTGACTGCAATTGTAACACTTAATATTAGGGTTGCTGGCTCCAGCTTTTACTTGGCTAGGTTTGTTAGTATTGGTGGTATTCCTATCATATCGATTATTGTTCCTTCTTGATGTATCGTTTTCCCTAGCGTTACCTACTTTTACGGATCGAAAGTATTTTAGTACGTGCTCTGGTTCTGGAAACTGTGCGGCCTGAGCCCCTACCCTAACAGCCCGATCGTCTACACCGTGAAGTAAACAATCAACTGCTTGTCTACCCTTAATCTTACAACGGTTTAATAAGTTGATCTTAGCATAGAAATACTCCTCTAAGGATTCGCCATATTTCACCCTTTTCGCTAACATTTCCGTGAGAAGTTCAGCATAATCTTCGCGACATGGAAAAGATTCAATTAACTTCTTTTTCCACTCAGACCAACTGTACAACAATGTTGGCAGACCCTGATACCATGACTTAGCAAGCCCACATAGTTTTGGAAGTGAATAGTGAATAGTTTCCTTTTCGTCCCATCCATATATTTCTGCGCATTCTTCTACTTTAGTGATCCAAGTTAGCATGGTTTGCTCTTTTGTCATGGGATCAAAGTCTGGTACGACATTGTTGTATGTCAACTTAGATTTGTCTGAACTCCTCACGTCTTTGATGATTGTTAGAACTTTATCTAAAATAGAGTTATCATTGTCTCGAGATGGTTTTGTTCGTTTAGATTTTGAATGAACTTTGTCAGACTCACCTGAAGATGATGATTCCCATGAAGAACTAGAATAATATCTACGCCTACGTTTTGATCGTCGCTGCTTAGAACTAAGTCTTCGTTTGCGTCTTGTCCGTCCACACGATCTGTTGTCAGATTCATCCGACTGTTGTCGTCTCCTCCTTCGCGAACTCCGGCTGCCCCTACACCCTCTATCACGGGTACGACCTCGTTCCGGTAGATCCTTACTACGAACGTAGTCTTCATTTTGCTCTCGTACACGAGCATGATCACTACTGCGCCCTCGAACCTGGGCGTCTTTCTCAATACTTTGCCCTCTAACATGGGTATCATTTAAGTTCGGCTCTCGATCCTGAGCATTTGTGTCAGACTCTCTATCATGAGCCTCTTCATCAATACCAAACCCTCGACCATGGGCATCTTCTTCATTCATAGTTCTGTAACTTAGAAACACACTAAGCTTAATGCTTGTCCATTGTTCAACTTTTTCCAAGTGAGAAATAAGTATTAAATCAATTATGGTTTGTTAAACCACCTAAATATTCTTAACGGTACGTAGAATATTTGCTATGCGACACATCACCATCTTAATACAGCCCAGTAATGCAAGAACTTGCAAAATGCAAGAACACAGAAGGAACAAGCAGGAACTATAGAAGTAGAAAGTACCTACTTGATCCGTCATAGGTACTATGGTTGGTATCTTCTCTAATGAACTAACACGTATAATAAGCCTAAAGAGTTATGTAGATAACAATATTACCATTGATATACATAGTCTTGCCGAACCTTAGGCACACTAGGGTTCCCTGTATCGTGGCCATCATGAGTGTCAACACACTACGGCTACATGATACTAATGTGTAGAACTCACAACGCCGGCAAAAATTTGTAAAACATTTAACCACTTATCTCGGAGCGGGGATCGAACCCACTCTTCTTCAGTCTTAACCAGGCTATCGTCAGCCACACCCAAGTAACGTATTATTTTAAGCCTATCTTCACGTTATCTAGTCTAACCCCACTAAACAAATATAATATGTAGCATGGTAGATGTGATAAAGAAGAAAAAACATACATAGTTTTAGATACCGACAGCTATTTAAGGCGTCATTATTAAAGAGATTTGGTATCTAAGAAGAGTTAATGGACAAAGAAGTAAAGAAAAAAAAAACAACATAGGTAAGAATCTTGACGGTACTTACGTTTTTTACTGGCGTATAAGGAAGTTTTATTTATCCTTGTCGATCCCACTTCTGAACTATTGGCGCAAGCCAAAGTTCAAACACCAGCTCGCTTTGTAACTGTATTTATTCAAAATCACATAGGTATATACTGTTTACAACGTTAAATGTACTTAAATATTACTGGGGCGTATTGCCTGTTTGCTGGTTACCGGTCGACTGCCTCAGCTCGTCCGCGCCATATCGTTGGAAAACGACGGTATGGCGGGAGGGCGAAACGGAAAAAACACCAAGCGACTATTAAAATAATAATAATCGAATTAAAATACTTAGCTTCATTGTAAATAATCAATAAATTAGTCTAAATTTATATTATCCTAAAACTTATTTTATTTTAATTAAATCACTTAAATCAGACATTAGCAAAGATCAACGTTTCGAAGGAAGTCATTATTTGAATTAACAAAATACTATTTAGTTTTATAATTAATTTAAGGCAATAATGTAAATTACCCTAACACCACCATTCATAATATCATGTTTTTTAACAATAAATGCTATCTATCTATCCTATTTATATATCGATCTATCTATCTATCTATCTAGTAGTTCGCCCCGAACTGAGATTTCGCGCGCCCATGTCCACAATCCTCATTTGTATCCTGAAGTGTTTGGACACACTGTATGTATAGGTACATACAGGTAGTGTCTATGTCTACGTAAGTTGCTCCTCATCACAAACTAATATCTGATTATCCTACCTAGGTAGGTACTTATACCCGTGCTAGGACGTCAGTGGTTTTCTTAATTTTACTTTAATCTATATCTATATAAGAGCTTAACCTGACTGACTGACTGACTGACTGACTGACTGACTGACTGACTGACTGACTGACTGACTGACTGATTTATCATCGCCCAGCCGAAACCGCTGAAGCTAGAAAGCTGAAATTTGAAAGGTGGGTTCCTTTTATAACAAAACCATCCACTAAGACGGGATTTTTGGAAATTCCACCTCTAAGGGGGTGAAAAAGGGTGAAAACGTTAGTATGAAACTTTTTAACGCGTGGAGCGATTTTCATGAAACTTTGTTTGTGCACTGTAAATGCAAAATTAATGGATACGTGTTTCAGGATTTTTCAATATAACCATCAAAAAGGGGTCAAATGTGGGGTAAATTTTTGTATGGGAACTTTTTAACGGGTAATGCTATTAGCCTGAAACTTTGTTTGTGTACTGTAAATGCAAAATAAATGAAGACGTGTTTCAGGATTTTTCAATATAACCTTCAAAAAGGGGTCAAATGTGGGGTCAATGTTTGTATGGGAACTTTTTAACGGGTGGTGCGATTGGCTTGAAACTTTGTTTTTGTACTGTAAATGCAAAATGAATGGACACGTGTTTCAGGATTTTTCAAAATAACCTTCAAAAAAGGGTCAAATGTGGGGTCAATGTTTGTATGTGAACTTTTTAACGGGTGGTGCGATTGGTCTGAAACTTTGTTTATGTACTGTAAATACAAAATGAACGGACACGTGTTTCAGGATATTTCAATATAACCTTCAAAAAGGGGTCAAATATGGGGTCAATGTTTGTATGGGATCTTTTTAACCTGGTGCGATTGGTCGGAAACTTTGTTTCATGTTTCAGGATTTTTCAATAAAACCTTAAAAAAGAGGGTCAAATGGGGGGGGTCAATGTTTGTATGGGAACATTTCAACGGGTGGTGCGATTGGTCTGAAACTTAATTTCGTATTAAAGGATTTTTCAATATACCTAACTCTAAAAAAGGGGGTCAATGTTTGTATGGGATTTTTTTTGACGGGTGGTGCGATTGGTCTGAAACTTTGTTTACTGTAAATACAAAATGAATGAACAAGTGTTTCAGGATTTTTCAATATGACCTTTAAAAAGGGGTCAAATGTGGGGTCAATGTTTTTATGGCTACTTACTTTATAAAAGGGTGGTGTGATTGGTCTTAGTTTTGGTTTGGATACTTTAAATGCAAAATAAATGGAAACGTATTCCTGGATATTTCAAAATAGCCCTCTAATATGGGTAAAATTGGGTGTCAAAGTTATTTATGGGATTTTTTTATTAGTGTAATTTGTTTGAAACTCAGTTTAGATACCTACTTTAAGTGAACGAAGTCGCGGGCGGGACAGCTAGTTGTTTATATTTCAAAAACTATCCATCCTAGAATAAAAATAAAAACCATTAGAATGTGTAAATGAAGGCCTTTCATTTGATACCCCACTTAATAAATTTAAAAAAGTTTTTCCTTCAACTTCGGAACCCAATATCTCTACAACCCCTTCACCGATTAAGCTCATATGCCAGCAAATCTACAGCAGAATCTGTAGACCTTCCAAGTTTCATACAGATTGGATCAACGTTTCTTAAGTTATGCACTAACAAACATACCGACAAACCTCCTTAGCTGCCATTGAGATCTTCGCTCGCTTCGCTCGCTCTATCAAAAAGGCTGGCAACGTGACCGCGTTAGATAGCTTAGCTAACACGGTCTTGTAACAGTGATATGTTTAGTTAGGCAGTTTTAAAGCATCAGTATACGAGCAGTAAACCTATCTTGAGGACATAAATTACTTCTAACTTAATCCTATCTCGCGAGATGTAATACTTGACGTAATAATGAGACAGGAAGCAAACACAGAACCCT
Organism: Cosmorhoe ocellata; assembly: GCA_963675405.1. Taxonomy (NCBI): domain Eukaryota; kingdom Metazoa; phylum Arthropoda; class Insecta; order Lepidoptera; family Geometridae; genus Cosmorhoe; species Cosmorhoe ocellata. The sequence goes on from OY776273.1 coordinate 5,302,730, forward strand.
TTGTCGCGTGGCGGCGGTGTGCACTCGCGTAAACAAGACATCATTTTAATTTAAGTAAAAGCACCTCAGGTCTAGTGAAGTACCTCTGCCTCACGATCCGAAGATCGTGGATTCAAACCTGGCCTTACCACAAGCTCTTGGGGCAATATCAATGTAATATAACTTCAGTGAACGCAAAAAAAAACATGGAAACAGTACTTCAAGGGAAAAATCCGCGAAACTTCTAAGTTTCACACATCGAAACTCCTTCGTGGATTTGCCAAAAATTTATTAATGTCGACTTATTTCGTCGACTTTTGGATTTAAATTGCCGTCTAACGTGTAGATTAGATAGCTTACGTGCTGCTCGTGTGATTTTTTGATATAATTTTTTGGCATAATTGACAAGCCCCGCCTACCACAGCACAATTTCTGCGGTGCCATTTTTTAGCTCAAAGAATACTTCCATGTATTTTCAGTTCACTGTATAACTGTGATATTTCGTACCACGACACATTACATTTTTGTATTAAAGTACTGTTATTTCAAGCTTGAAATGTAACGTTTCTGAAATATGATGGATTGTAAGCTTCTGTGGTAAGTCTCTTGGTCCTTCGAGCATCGACCTTTCCAGAATAATGAACAGTGGCTATGTAACCGACACCATGTTAACTAAGCTATCGGCAGGATGTGTACAATAATAGTGTGTGTATCATCGGTGAGAACGTTAGGAGACGAGTTGTTCGCTTGTTGTTAAATTATTTTATAGAGCACGTGGTGTAGTGGTAGCCAGGTTTTGGAAACCGGAAAAAAATTAGAGCGATACCGGTTTGAAATTTTTTCCGGCCTCCGTGCCAGGGCTTGGTAACCGGAAAAAATTTCAAACCGGTATTGTTCTAATTACCTAAAACCTTTTCTTTTCGGTTAAGTACGTTCTACCGTAACTTCTATTAAAACGGTTAGTCAAGAACGATAAATCCAAAATGGTTTCGCTCAATTAACCGGTTAGGAAACCATCATGAGGAAACCGGCATACCAAACCAACTTCTTAAGTTCTACGCCATACCGGTTTCCTCACGATGTTTTCCTTCACCGTTTGAGAGTAGGTACTAGTATAGCGCATAATATTATTATTTCTATTATTTATTATTTTTATTTCATATAATTATTTCGAACGGAAAACTCATTGGCGCACGACCTGGGGCCTCACCACGAATTCATAATACATTACCGAATTAATATTACATTGTTATTTCGTACCATGACCTATGCAAATATTGAAATAGTGTTACTTCAAGCTTCAAATGTGACGTTTCTAAAACGGAATCGTTACGGAAGACTTCGCGGTTAGGCCCCAGAACCCACGACCTTAGGATCGGGGGCCACCACTGCACCACTGCACCACCAATGCTCTGACACATCCGTTACGCAAGCTCGCGGAGACAATTACCAATTAGAGTAACTCGTGTTATGAATTACTATGTGTTGCGTCACGGGAAGAAATCACTCGCCCTATTGACATATATCCACTTCCCCTACTTAAAACATACTTTCACACTCCTTCGCTTCGCAGTCGGGTAAAAAATAAATTTGAACAAAACGGCCTTATCGCTTAAAGCGATGTCTTTGCGCCTTTACTAGGCTCTTTACTAGAGATAATATGTAAAAAAACAAACACTCACACGACTGTAACCCCCGGGCTCGGCAACATCTCCTCAGATCTCTAGTTACTTACATCTTTGAGGATATCTAAAGAGAGACGTCCGAACATGACATTTTGCACAGTAGTTAGTATTCCGTGATAGGTTGCAAGCCCATCGCCGCTTATAAGAATAACCTATGATGATATACACCTTCGAATTTTTAATTCTAGGGTATGCCGGTTTCCTCACGATCGATGTTGGCATTGCTTGCATGTTCTTCGTATAGAAAAACTCATTGGTGCACGACCAGGTTTGAACCCACGACCTTTGGATCGTGAGGCGCCGGGATGCTACCACACCACCAGTAGGTCTACCACGAGTTGTCACATTTAGATCGGCTGACGTCACTACAGTAGTAATAGTACGTTACTATGACATCTGTCAAAATTGTTACTCATGGTACCAAATTGTAAGCAAATAATGAGCGCAAACTACAGTCGCTGTAGTACGCTGTGACGTAGGATAGTTAACTACGTGACGTGTTAGTACCCAACTATCCGCTAGAGGCGCTGTACAAGTTTTCATACATTTTTTTAACTACAGTCGCTAGCGAGTGTAGATTGTGAAAACTCATGGTAGACCTACTGCGCTCTTGCGATATCTTTATGATGGTAATTCAAGGATGGTGGAAACTGGAAACAGATGTAAGGCAAGCCATTGTGGTCAGATATCCTTAGGATGCGGTAAGTGGCGTAATCTAGCCACAGTAATATTATGTCGAACGGGTCCCTCAGTGAACGGAAAATACATGGAAGCATTCCTTGTAAAATATCCCCTCAAAAAATGTGCTGTGATAGGCTTGTCAATTATTCCAAAGAATTATAAAAAATTACATACGCTGTCTACATCTTACACGGCAATTTAAACCCAAATGTCGAGGGAATAAAGTTGATATTAATATTTTTTTGGCAAATCCACGAAGGAGTTTCGATGTGTTTTTGGTGTCGTGTTTCGCGGATATTTGAAGGACTGCTTTCATGTTTTTTCCGTTCACTGGGGTCCCTAGTTCCTTCAACTAGTGTGGAGAAAGTGCTTCCAGTCCAAACCATCAAAAAATTCCCTAACATGCCCCGGTTTCCTCACGATGTTTTCCTTCACCGTTAGAGAGTACTTGGTATAGCTCACATATATTTTTCAAACAGAATCCGCGGTGATGTTTATAGATAAACAACAAATGATCTAATCATTAAATCTTTCCCTCCAATCAAAATGATTCAAATGTGGTCAATGCAATTAAGCCGCTTGTAAACAGATGATATCCACCCTCTTTTGTGTGGTATCGATCTGTAACGGTTTGGATGTATGCAGCCGGTGGATCGTTGCCGAAAAAACGATTACGCGGTATTTATGGTGTAAAATAAAACCTCATCACTATCTCCCGGAGAAGAAGGAGAAAATGGCGGTTAGGTTAGGTTAGATTAAGTTAGATTATAGAAAACGGAAGAAATTAATTTACGCAAGACTAGGCAGTAAGGTCTATGACTATAAGCCTGCTCAATAAATAAGCGAATAATTTAACAACATCTCCCGGAGAAATTATTTTACGTAAGAAAAGGCAGTACCTATGGTCTTTAAACTTTAAGCTGCTCAAATGGGCAAATAATTAAAATCATTACTATCTCTGACAAGAGGCGTATAACGTCTTATACACTAGCCTGGCAAAATTTAAAAAAAAACTTAATGGCCCTATTCTGAAATTCACTTCCGCGTTCTATTCGAGTTTAGTTCTTTGTTTTAGACTAATATTTAACTGTAGAGCGTTATATATTATAGTATTTCGATTTAAATTGTTATTTTAATTAGGTAGGTTACAATAATGTCAATTTGGATAAATTTAGATCACGGAAAACTGTCAAAAAATTAACGATAAACCGCAAATATTATTATTATTAGTATTAGACGGGTATTTATCGCGTTTAAATTTCTTATATTATTATTATTATTATAAATACCCGTCTAATACTAATAATAATGTGTCCAGATCGCGTAAGTTTAAAAGTACGCAAATATTATGTTTATTATTTTCGTTTTAACATTACAACAACAGTCAATATTTATCTCCAATTCTATCATTTTGTTTAATTTTAGTGATTGTTTCGACACGAAACTGCAACTGTGAATTTCGTATATTTTATTTTAGAAAATACGACACAATCTAACTTAAAAACAGCAGGTCCAGTCGATAAAAAAAACTTAGTTTTTATCTATACCTACATTTATATCAAAAATTACATAAAGTAACATAAACAAATTGTTTTATGATTTAGTTTTTACTGCATAGGATATGCAAAAGTTTGAGAAGTTAGTATTCTTATAAGCGGCGATGTGCTTGCAGTCTGTCACGTACGGAATACTAACTACTGTGCAAAATGTTGGCATGTCCCAAAATCATGTTTAGACGTGCCTCTGACTCTTTAGATTATCCTTAAAGATCTAAGTAACTAGAGATCTGAGGAGATATCTACCGAGCCCGGGGATTACAGTCGTGTGAGTGTTTTGTTCGGTTTTTTTAAAAATCTGTTCTCACTTTTTATCAGGTTGTATTTACAACTACCCTCGTTGACTACAAGTACCGCAAGCACGCCCACCGGATACGGAAGCGCACGTGCTCAGGCACAGATCAATTATCTTACTTTCATTTCGTTTTATTCATCGCTGTACAATGGAGCATGTGTTTTATTGCACAAAAACTCGCGAAGTGTCTTTTAATGAGCGTCTTGTGAGTTGAGATCAAAATAGAAATTAATCGGGGGCGATCAATCGATCTAGCTTTATCGAATAGGTTTGATTTTTAAAAAAACATTGTTTTAAAAAAAATAAACTCAAAAAAATTCAGTTATTTATGTTTTATTTCTTTAGTTTTATTATTTTTATTTACTTATTATAGTTGTCGATAATAATGGATATTTTATTAGTAATTTATTTATTTTATGTGATCTAATTTCAAAACTTAGCTCATATCGTTTTGTCCCAGCTTTTAGTATTATGAGCTTTGAATATAAATAAATAAAAGAAAGTCATTAATAACGGTTATTAAAAAAGTGGATAAGTTATATTGACTTGTTGATTCATTCAATAAAAAAAGTTATCAAACGAGCTAATTAATTATTGTTTTAACCACGAAAACATTTCAACAATGCATTTTAAATTAAAAAAACTATCGAACCAATAAATTTAAAACCAATTTTATCGTGTTACAAAAACCTAACAAATCATTTCTTAATCTTATCTTCGCCTTAACATCTGCTTCTGAGGTCATTGCAAGAAAAAATTGGCTGAATCTACAAATGAAGGGCTGCGTTCAACTGCTTGTTGTTACAAGTTAGAGGCGTAAAAGTAACGATAAAAAGCGTACCCGTATGAACTCGGTACTATAACAATGAGTACTCGTTACTATCGAATCGAACACGTTACTCTTTACTTCTGATACCTCATACATAACATGCTGTTATGTATGCGTACGCGTACAGTATAACGTCTCGCAGCGTTACAACATTCGTAAAAAAAAATAAAAAAAGAATATGATCATGACTGTAATCCCCAAGCTCGGTAGATATCTCCTCAGATCTTTTTAGTTACTTAGATCTTTGAGGATATCTAAAGGGGGTAGTCAGAGGCAAGTCCAAACATGATATTTGGTACATGCCCACATTTTGCACAGTAGTTAGTATTCCGTACGTGACAGGTTGCAAGCCCATCGCCGCTTATAAGAATACTAACCTATGACACATACCTTCGAATTTTTGGTTCTAGGGTATGCCGGTTTCCTCACGATGTAAATATCTAGATCAATCAAAACCTCAGATCTTTAGTTACTTAGATCTTTGAGGATATCTAAAGAGGGTATTAAGTGGCACGTCTAAATATGACATTTGGTCCATCCCCACATTTTGCACAGTAGTTAGTATTCCGCATGCAACATTCGTAAATTGTAAAAACACTGCATTTTTCACTTTTCCGTATTTTGAACTTTTTTTCTGACTGGACAAATGCTTCTGACAACCTGTGACACTAGGTTCCGATACTACAAAAGATGCGAGTAACGAGATGCATTCGTGTGTAACGACTCGATACTCGGTTCGAAATAGCGTACCCGTTACTCAATACCGAATAAATACGGTTTGTTACAGCTTTACTTCAAGGTGGTGAACGGTACAACCCCGACCCAATTACGTACAGCTGCAAACCAAGACAGCTGCCTAGATTGCACTTGCTGCAATCTTATTGTTGGGGGCAGATGTTGCGCCCGCGCACGCGACTATTACTTTTCTTACCTTTGACCCAAAGTTGTATTGTATTGTTGGTAGAACGGAGAAACTACCGTTACTATAAAAAAAAAGTTTGACAGTTATCTGTCATTTTATTGTTGCGAAACTGACTTATTTTTGAGATTAGTTGTGCTAGTTACTTTGATAAGGTTTTCTATATTGACGACTTGGCTATATCGGGATTGACATAATTGTGGAAAACTCGACCACAGACGACATAACAAAAAGAAGAAAAAGAAGAGTTACGGAAAAATGTAGTTGAAAGGTTTTCACCATTGAAGTTCGTACCGTTGAATGATTACATTTTATCGGCATGGGTTTTAGATTTAATCTTATTGTATAATATCAACATTTAATGGAATAACAAAAAGAAATGACAAAAAATCTTGTAACTTTCGTTACATCAGCATAAAAATAAATAAAGCCTATTTAAAATCGAATAAAATCGATAATCGATTACTGCATTCAACTGATTTAGCTGTGATAATCGAGACAAAAAATTGTAAATAAAAAAAATCATCTTATAAAATAATTAACACATCCGATTCCATTTTCAATTATTGTCAAGTACTCCCCCAACTGTAACGGCACGCGACTATTGATAGATGTGGTGTGGAATTGAACCTTATCAGGCTATAAATAAAGTCTAATATTGGAAATGTTGAGCGTGTGGGTGTTTGACGACGGCGACGGTTACAATGCCGTGTCGCGTGCCATATGCAAGTGTGAATTTAAAAAGTAAACGCTTTTGTATGGTTTCTGTTCATTTACGTTCCGTTTTTAAATTTAGAAAAAATAGTTTTGTTTAAAAAAAATCTTCTATTAAGTATCTGTTTTTATAATTTCAATAAAATTAGTTTTGGTAATAAATAGAAATAAAAAATAATGTGAGAAATAAATGAAATAGAAATATAACAACTTACCACTATACAATGAAACAATACATAATTTATTTGCAAAAAATGCTAATTAAGCTTCTTCTACGTAGTAAAAAATATTGTACCTCATTAATTTAGAATTCTTAATAACTCATGTATATAAAATAGTTACTAATAGTACCTAACAGTTAGTAACGAACATCGATGTCCTTATACCCGGCTGAAGAAAATCCCCGCATTTGCTTCCGGAAAAAAAGAAAACGCCTAGTGCCGCTCCAGCGCCCGCAACGGTTTTCAATCGATAAATACGTTACAACATTAGACGGAACGTTAGGGTAGGTCGTTGCATCGCGACAGGGGTATTTCTGGTTCACTTCCATTCACTTTACAATGATATTGAACCTTGTCACTCTGATTTAGGATTCATTTAGGGTTAAATTCCCGCCGCGGAACCAATTTGTGTACGATCTGCAGAAATTTGTTTCGTTGGGTGTTTTCTATGTATGATAAAAAATCTATCTATGTAAATAATGTATTAAATAATCAGTTATCTAGTACCCATAACACAAGCTTTGAGTAGCTTACTTTGGGGCTAGATGCTGTGTGGATTGTCCAGCATTATTTATTTATTTATTTATTTATTGTGCAAGGGAGTTGTGAAACACACTAGCGATAACCGTCACATTAAAAAAACTTTTTTGATATTTTATTTGATGATTTTTGCCATGCAAGATGAGTAATGATAAAAAAATAAAAAATAAAGTTGGTTTTGCTAAGTAACTAGAAATATGAGAAAAAGTTGAAAATACATAATACGGGGTATTTACAGATGTCGTTATAAGTGTTGAATTTTTTATTATGGCAAGATTTATACATAATGTCAACATTAGTGAAACTTGTACTGTTACTGTTGTATACTCTGTGGCTGGGGTGTGGAATATGAGTTAATGAACGTGTTTTTTGTTGAGATTTAATGATCGTTTGGGCAAATGCAGAGAGAATCTCGAGAGAAAATTATAGATTAGCTTTCATTCGGGTCGGGTGGTTTGATTTAAGAAAAAAAAAATACATTTTTAAATTTTACCCGTATAACTTAAAAGTCTTATATCTTTATTCAGTAAAATCACAGGGATCATTTAGAATCGTCTTACACACTAGGTGAGTCTAGGTGCCAATTCCAGTCCTATCCCCAGTGCGAGAAGAACTGACAAGAAACTCGCTGGGCCTAGCCCCTAGGGCCTAGGCCTTGTATGATCCTTGTTAATGTTGTTGGGACACCTAGCAGAGTTGGAGCTGATTCGTCCCAAGCTTTTTTGTCATCTAAGTACATACTTGATATTCTATAACAAGCTTTGGGAGACAGTCTTTGTAAAAAAAAAAAAAAAATATGATCACGACTGTAATCCCCAGGCTCGGTAGATATCTCCTCAGATCTTTAGTTACTTAGATCTTTGAGGATATCTAAAGTCAGAGGCAAGTCCAAACATGACATTTGATACATGCCCACATTTTGCACAGTCTTTGTTTAATTACATATTTGAATTTCTCAATCGATAAATCAAGCATGTAGCTTGGGATCTTCTTATAGAAGCGTAGGTACACATTATTTCTTATTTTGTATGTGCTACTAACACCTAAGGATCTCAAATAAACGATTTAATAAAAAACGTGTTTCAGCGGGAAAGTACTACACATATCCGTCCTTTTCAAAATAAAAAAAAAATACCTATCTGTATTGGGAATATTGACTTAAAAGATTTATTTTTTGAAAACGTAACGAAAAAAAAGAAGAAGAACAAGAAGACTTAAAATTACCATACAATGCGAGCAAGAATTTTCGTGGTCTCTCCGACACCGACAGGTATTTTAAGTCCTGACACAAAAACAATCCTACTATATGACAGTAAAAATATTTAATAATCTACCAGAAGACCTAAAAAACCTATCTGGAAACTTATTTAATATAAAACTAAAAAAATGGCTTCTAAGTAAATGCTATTATTCCATGAATCAATATTTTAATTACAGGGACTTAGAGGACTTTGATTATATTCTTTGACATTGAATAACATTATTGAGCTTTTTTATTTTTCCATTTGTTAATATTTGTAATTTAGTAATAGAAATTTGAATATGTATTGTGTAATTGAAAAACAATATTTGCATGCCTAAGTTAGGTAGAATATAACTGGACATTTATAATTTTAAGACCTACATTGTAACATACCTATATTCTGGCAAATAAACATCTTTAATCTTTAATCTTTAATCTTAACGACTATGACGTATGAACTCATAACGTCACGGCATCGCCTTGCTAGCTAGGATTACGCCATTATTCATCGCCGTGAGACGTTAGACATTGGAATGTTAACAAAAAATAAACCAATACCACGAAACGCACCACATGAACCGAACAGGATATAAGGTACGGTGCCTGGGCCGATATCCCGAATGTCCTTGCGAGTCGCAGCCCATTTGCAGCCTAAATATAGACGACAGATGTTGTACCGTTTTTCTGGAGACGGCACAGGTTTTGAAAAAGCTGCAATCGTCTGTCATGAATTGATTATGTCATCAAGTGTCAAACGTCATTTATTTATATTGTATTTATTATTGTCCAGCAGTGGGACACTAACGGCTGATATAATAATAATATAATTGTTTGGTACGATAAAAGACCAAACTCTAGCTCAACCTTAACACCCAAACTAATTAAGCAGTGAAGGAAAACATCGTTCAGAAAGAATCATTATTTTCATCAAACATCAGTCTTTTGTAGGTATTTCCTATAAGCGGCTAAGGACTTGCTACCTGTCACTTATACGTAATACTAACTATTGTACAAAAAAGTGGGCGTAGGCCTAATATTGATGTAGTGTTTGAAAAGTCGTGTTTTTAGATTATTATTATACTTAATCAAAAATCGAAATACTCTAGTTATTTCGATTTTTCGTTCATCTGCGATGTCTACCAAACCAAGGCATAACAGTAATGGTCATGTTTATTCTTACTTCCTTACTTTATAATATTATACACGCATAAACTACTGAACCGATTTTGATGAAATTTGGTACAAAGATAGACTAGAGCTTGATAAAGGACATAGACTACATTTTATCCCGAAAAAATGTGCGGTTGCCGTGGAATAGAAATGTTTTGGTTTTTCAAGGTAACGTAGAAAGCCGCTGGCGGAAGCTAGTTATATAATATTTTGTCAGTTCTAAGTAAAATACAACGGAACTTCAATCTTTATGTAGATGTTATTTGAAAAAGGTCTAAATTTACAATTTAAAATTCCCAAAAGACGACAAGGAATAATCAAAATAAACCCCTTCTGAAAAAATCGTTGTAACGTCTTAAACGGTTACAAAACTAGATTTGACAATACTTGCTGCACCTCACTATACAACAATGGCGGTGCACAACGGAAGAATCACTCAGCTAGCAAAAAACAACCCTACCACATTACCTTAAGGTTTAAACTCATTAGGCGAAAGTCTGCGAGATATTGGAATCAATGCAAGAGCCAGTTTAGTACGCTATGCGAGAAACTGTTCGCATGCGAGTTTCGGCTTTATTGTCTCGGTTGGAGATGTTATTTTAGTGCGGCAGTTTAGGTGCTTTATTGAATTGTTGTCAGCCGTTAGTGATAAAAGTCATCGATTTTTACGTAACAGGTAGATTATAATACGTGGAACAGTTTTATTAAACTAAGTATTCAAAACTAGCTTTTGCACGTGGATTGGCCCGGGAGGTACCTATATAAGAAGTAACCTTTACGCTATTCCAGGTCACTGGGTTGAGTAGGTGTAGGTATCTTCCGAATTTGATCCAAATCCATCCAGCCGTTTAGGCGATTGAATTGACATTTGTTTTTCTTTCGGCAGAAAGTTCAAGTGACTAATATTAATTCAGAGAAAAAAAGCTGAAAAAGAGTTCCTTAAGTACTACAAAAAATATTTAATGCATGCATATCTACTAGGTTAGATTCATTCCTTCCTTCCTTCTGAGATCCACCAAATTTTGACACATTTTCACCCCAATACTAGCAAGAAGCCATTTTTCTGTAAACAATATCTGGCTGGACTCACCGTTAAGATGGCGAAAAAAATCACCCTTAGGTAGGGTACTGATAAGCGGCATTGTGCAACGAAGGGTAGGTATTCAATAGGTACGCTCGAGAGCCCCCGAAAGTTTGAGTAGCTGTAACGGCAAACCAGATAATGCACACTGAAAAACAACAGCGAAAATAACGAAAAGAAATGTATTCATACTTACCTTCTTTGCCATTTAAAAGTAAATCTAGAATATAATAGAGGAAGGTGCAAAAAGTTTGTTCAAATATTTATTTTTCTTGCTGTCAACTGGGTCTAGAATTATGACTACCTACATTGTACCTACCTAATCTACCTGCCTATTAACTAAAGCATAGAATAATTTTTGCATACTTTTGTGAGAGAAAATAACTAAGTAAATAAAGTTTTTATTATTATTGTGTAGGTTATCTCAGTGATAAAAAACAACCGAAAACAAACCGACTAAGAAAACCAAAAAAAACATACAATAATTATTTAAGCGTTATCATTTTCATGAATGTTTTAATACGATAGTCACCCACTATCAAAGTGTTAGGCTATTTATAATGCACATAATCGATGTATAGTAGGTATGTTTATTTATCATTCATAATGGAATATTATGCATTATAATCTCCAGAATTTCTGATTTATAAAGTTAAAATAAAAGATTGCTTGGATTTTTATATTAAAAGTACCTACCTATTCACTATTCATAATAGGAACCTAGGTCTTTGGCAATTCTTCCGTTAATTCCGTTTCAAAAGTAGATAACTAATACACTTGTTTAATATACCTCCCAAACTTACCTACCCACTAACTATAGATAGCAAGCAAACCTTAGTAGCTATAATACTCTTTGAACCAAAGCGAGAGTGTTCCAACCATAAATAAAAACCTGAATAGATTTACCCAGATACAAAAAAACTACTGGACCTTACAAAAACTCACATCCGAGACGAAAAAAATCTTTTGTCTCGGCGAAGTCAAGACGATGTAAAGTCGAGACGGGAATCCGCCCCCAGTCAGCTGACAGCAGCGGGCCGTGACACCGCAGTCGCTTGCCATTCGCGAACTTGACAGCTCAACATAACCTAAAATAGCGATTGGCGCGAACCGCCTAATGCCTATACCGTCAGAATGTGTACATTTTAGTCATTTTACCACCATAAATCGTGTGAATTATAAATAAAATAAGTGTAATATACCCTGTGATATCGTGTTTGAATATAGTGGATCGTGATTTTCGGTGATCGCCTGAGAAATTAAAGAGTTATTGAACTTTGAAAAGTTTCTCACACTCTTTTGTCGAATTCTTCGGTCGGGAGAAAGGTCGAAATGTATTCTTCAGGGCCTCAAGAAGGGTGAAAAGGTAGGAAACCAGTTATTCGATTTATTTACGGGAATCGATTGATAATGTCTTCCATGAGGGATGATAAAAGTTTTTGTTGTCAACCCTTCTAGTTCTTAGGGTAGTCCTTTTGTTATTTTATCAATAACTGTAACGATTTAATGCGAATTAGACTTTATTATTCAGTGGAACAGTTAGAAATACCATTTCGATGTTGGGGTGTGATCCAACCCTTTATTAATTAGTGTTTTATGTAAAAACGTTTTAAGTAATATATTTTTTCCCGTTTTTGCAACATTTTTCATCGATACTCCGCTCCTATCGGTCGTAGCGTGATGTTATACAGCCTTCCTCGATAAATGGACTATACAACACAACAATTATATTTCAATTCAAACCAGTACTTCCTGAGATTAGTGCATTCAACCACCCAACAAAACTCTTAGCTTTATAATTATTTGTATAGATTTTTGCTTAGAAATGTTCTGAAATCACATAATGTGTGTTAATTTCATGTCAATGGATAGACAGAGGATGGTGTAAGCCTACAGGCACACATCATCTAATGTTCAGGGTACTACAGCATGCTGTGAGGGATAAGTTTCATCTGCGCTTGGATAAAACATCTAGAACATAATGAAAACTATAAAAAAGGCTTGTATATAAAATATTGATGTTTTTGGTTGCCCTTACAGCTGAGTGGTAGTAGCTCATGCTTTGTCTAGCTGGGCTTGGTTCAGCTTGGTTGTGCCTTCTACGCTGTAGGTTGTGGGTTCGATCCCCACCCAGGACAATAGTTAGTATTCCAAATGTGACAGGTTACAAGCCCATCTCCATGTGTAAGAATACTAAGCTATGACCTATGACACACACATTTGAATTTTTGGTTCTAGGGTATGCCGGTTTCCTCACGATGTTTTCCTTCACCGTGTAAGAGCACTAGCATTTTGCACATAAATGTTTTGAATGGAAAAACTCATTGGTGCATGACCAGGTTTGAACCCACGACCTTCGGATCGTGAGGCAGGGGTGCTACCACTACACCACCAGTGCTCTCTTATTATCTATACTTCTATACTATTATTATTAAGAGGAGGCAGGGGTGCTACCACTACACCACCAGTGCTCTCTTATTAGCTATACTTCTATACTATTATTATTAAGAGGAAAGTTTTGTATTTTTTTTGTTTGTAACAAATAAACACAAAAACTACTTGACCAATTTTAAGAATTCATTTACCATTAGAATGCTACATTATCCCTGAGTAGCATAGGCTATTATTTATTACTAGAAAAAATTAGGGATCCCTACTAAAACTTCAATAATGTAACCCAAGCTGAAATTTAGTTATACTAGCTTCCGCCCACGGCTTCGCCCGCGTGGTACCTTGAAAAACAAAAACAAATCTATCCCACAGGAACCGTACATTTTTCCGGGATAAAAAGTAGCCTATGTGTTATTCCAGACCATAATCTATGTCTGTGCCAAATTTCGTCCAGATCCGTTCAACCGTTTCAGCGTGAAAGAGTAACAAACTCACATCCAGACATCCTTACATCCTTACAAACTTTCGCCTTTATAATATTAGTAGGATTGATGGATTTTTGCGTACAAAATCGCATGTAGCAGCTAGTGCTATCTCTAATTATATTTTGTATTGTTTCAGATTAATCACTGACAACTTCAGAATCAACTCCGGAAACAACGGAACAAAACGCAAACAAGAGACTGCCTTCACAAACAACTACAAACTTAAAATGAACCCGCACTCAATAGATTTCACATCACCCAACTCACCAAAAGCGACACCATCAAAACGACGGGTACTCGGAGAATTACAGAACTTTAATCCGAGCTCAATTGATCGACTTAAAAGTCCCATAAGCCCAGTTAACTCACCATTTAAGTCTCCGTTGAATCTCAATCCGCTGACTATTAAGAGTCCCATGGCAATTTCTCCGTTGACCTCCTTGGCTTCTCCACTGCTTAATTCCCCCATCATTGCCACACATTCACCGCTGACAACAAGACTTAAAAGAACTTCCAAAATATCGAAGATCTTCGAAGAACGGACCAGATTCAAGATGGAAAATAAAGAGAATGAAATCTCAAACAGTTACGAGGGTTTTAGCGAAAATTGCTACGGAAAAGAGAGTCCTAAAGAGAGTAGCCACAGAAAAGAGAGTTTCAAAAAAGAGAGTTATCATGAAGATTATCTGAAGTTCGATCTGGAGGAGACTGCAAGGGACTTCTCTTTCGGAGAGAGATTCCAGGCGGGCAGGGAGAGAGCTGAGAACTGGTCCTCAACAAAGGTAACCGTTTTCTCTCTTCTCTCTTTTGCATGGATCTTTTAGATTTATGCTTGACCAGAGGTAAGTAGAAGTTGTTTACTACTATATTATGTACCATTGTTAGTGGTATTGCCACTAGTGTGGAGAAAGAATTAAAGTGCTTCTAGGAAGTTCCACTTGTGTACATTAGAGGTAGCATTAGTGCACTCATCAGAATCTACATTAGTGTACTCAGAGGTCCTTTCCATACACTACCAAAATCAGAGGCCCCATTAGTGTACTCGGAAGCTATATCCATGCACTTCTCAAAGACTCCATCCATATACTCAGAATCTTTTATATTGTGTACTCCTTGGAAGCCCTATTTGTGCACTCAGTCTTTTATTGTGTACTATTTGGAGGCCCTATTCGTGTATTCAGAGACTTTTATTGTGCACTCGTTGGGAGCCCAATTCGTGTACTCATAGTCTTTTATTGTGTACTTTTATAAAGCCCTATTCGTGTACTCTGAGACTTTTATTATCTACTGTTTGGAAGCACTATTCGTGCGTGCACTCAGAGTCTTTTACTGTGCACTATTTTAAAGCCCTATTCGTGTACTCAGAGACTTTTACTGTGCACTATTTTAAAGCCCTATTCGTGTACTCAAAGTCCTCCCTTTCGTGCACTAAGAAGCCCTATTTATACCCCTATCATTTTTAGTGTTGTGTAAATGTCAGCATATTTAAATATTCATCTTAATATTTCTAGCTCGACTTCACCGATGCGCTGCCAACGAAATCTAACACCGACCTGGTACCAGAACAGACCCAGGACCTGGACGACCTGGAATCTCTCCATGACCTGGAGGTGGAGTTTGAGAATGAAACCTTCGAGCATTGCACGAAGTATGAGATCATCTCCACAGACAGTCCCAACGTCATCTCCCGAGGAAGGTCTACCTCCAGGAAGATATGCTCAAGGAACTTTGAATTTGGTGCTCCGTTGGCTGAAAGTGAAGCTTCTACATCCTTCAACAGACCGGCTACTCGGATGCTTAATTTTGAAGATGAAGACTTTGAATTCACATCACCGGCTGTGAAAAAGACAGTATCCGTGAAGAAATCTTTGAAATTCAATGAAACTCCTACGAAGAATTTGCTAAGGCATGAACGTAGTGACTCCAGTATAGGATCTATGAGCTCTTCACCGAGCAAAATGTCCAGAATCTTCACATCAGAGTCTACCGCGTCCATGGAGAGTGGCTTCATATCTGAAATGGAGGAACAATTCCTTGAAATTGAAGAATCCAACAGCCCAAAAATAGCCAATTTCAATGATCTCCTCTCCGGCCAGATTAAAGAGAATATTTTAACCGATAAAAACTTTATGAAACGGCCAACGTTGGCTCGAAGTTTGAGTTTCCATCCGGAGAGCAAAGCGAGGGTGTCGTTACTGTCTATATTAGAGAGCCCGAGCGAAGAGAAGAGGAAGAGAGAAGCGAGCGAGCAGGGGAACTGCAGTAAACGCCGCCGGTCGAATTGTGATAGCATTGAGAAGGTCCAAAGACCTGTGTTACACCGAGCCTTCTCAGAAAGTAATGCTTGCATCAAATCAGCCCTAGCGAGATGTGAGTATGATTAAATTACTAGTTTCCGCCCATGGCTTAGCCCGCGTGGTACCTTGAACAACAAAAACTAATATATCCCACGGAATTGTACATTTTTCCGGGATAAAGTAGCTTATGTGATATACCAGACTATAATATCTGTGCCAAATTTCATCCAGACATGACCACATTTTGCACATGTAGTTAGTATGTACGTGACAGGTTGCAAGCAAATCGCCGCTTATAAGAATACTAATCTATGAAACACCTTCGAATGGTTCTAGGGTATGCCGGTTTCCTCACGATGTTTTCCTTCACCAAGAAGAAGATAACTTTGATATTTATTTGACGGCCTCTGTGGCGCAGCGGGCGAAGGTCCGCCTGAGACGCAGAAGGTTGCGGGTTCGATTCCCGCCCTGGGACAAATGTTTGCATTATTTGCAGATATATTTTGTCTCAGGTCTGGGTGTTTTCTATGTATAATATGTATGTATTTACAACAAAAAAAAAAAGTATATCTATGTAGCTTATCAGTCATGTGGTTCCCATAATACAAGCTCTGCTTAGTTTGGGGCTACATGATGCTGTGTGATAGTGTCCAGCATTATTATTTACCATGACCTATACAAATATTGAAGTAATGTCACTTCAAGCTTGAATTGTGATGGTAAAATATGATGGTTTGTAAGGTTGTGTACGTAGTATGAGTTTTTGATAGTTTACGAAAACTTTTTTCGAAAAGTATCCTTTCATACATTTACCTCCATCGGAAATGTTAAGGAACTAAAATAAGGTCGATATCGTGAAATATTGGTTTGAAAATCATCGCTGGGAGCCGATTAGATATTTTCGATATGCACTGAAGTAGTGTTACTTCAGGCTTGAATTTTAACGTTTCTGAAACATTATGGTTTGTAAGAGTTGGTGGAAGTCCCAGGTTCTGTGTACAAATATCTGATGAGTGATATTGTTCCAGCGTCAGTGAACTCCGACCTGATCGGAGACTACTCCGGGGGCTACGTGCTGCCGCTGACCGGGGGGGACCATGAGGACCTGAAGAGCATCTCCTGCGAGACCCTGGCGGCCTTACTCCGGGGTCATTACCAGGATACTGTTCCAGACTTCCAGGTAAATCTATCTTCTAACCGTATCTCTAGATTCACACGTCTGTAACCCCCAGGCTCGGTAGACTCCTCAGATCTCTAGTGACTTAGATCTTTGAGGAAATCTGAAGAGTCAGAGGCACGTCCAAACATATTTGACACAATGTTCATATTTTGCACAGTAGTTAGTATCTAACGTGACAGGTTGCAAGCCCATAGCCGCTTATAAGAATACTAACCTATGACACATACCTTCGAAATTTTGGTTCTATGGTATGCCGGTTTCCTCACGATGTTTTCCTTCACACAGGCATTGCGCACATAAATTTTTCGAATAGAAAAACTCATTAATGCACTACCAGGTGAACCCACGACTTTCGGATCGTGAGGCAGGGGTGCTACCACTACACCACCAGTATAGTATGTTTGACTATAGTATTGTGATATTAGTGACTTTATTGAGTTATTTCTCGAATCGTCTCCATCATCCTCCTGCTTTTTAATATTTTACATGGTTTGTATTACTGTAATATATTCCCATTCATGTTAAATTCTAGGTTTAATGTTAGATTATTAAGGTTATTTTTGTTGTTAGCACGCCTTCTGTATTTTTCCTACTTTACTTTGGTCAGCAGGTAGAAAATGCCTTCGGCATTATGCTCGCCATTAATAAAATAAATAAATAATAAATAAATAATGCTGGACAGTCCACACAGCATCATCTAGCCCCAAAGTAAGCTACTCAAAGCTTGTGTTATGGGTACTAGATAACTGATATTTATTTAATACATTATATACATAGATAGATATTTTATTTATTAGCGGCGATGGGCTTGCAACCTGTCACGTACGGAATACTAACTACTATGCAAAATGTGGGCATGTACCAAATGTCATGTTTGGACTTGCCTCTGACTACCCCCTTTAGATATCCTCAAAGATCTGAGGAGATATCTACCGAGCCCGGGGATTACAGTCGTGATCATATTTATTTATTTTTTATTTTATAGATATTTTTTATTATACATAGAAAACACCCAGACCAACGGAACAAATTTCTGCAAATCTTACACAAATTTGTTCCGCGGCGGGAATCGAACCCGCAACCTCTTGCGTCCCAGGCGGACTCTCGCCCGCTGCGCCACTGAGGTCGTCATCTTTATATTTTGTGTGCAATAAAGAATTTAAATTAATAAATTTGCAGGTGATCGACTGCCGGTATCCGTATGAGTTCGACGGCGGGCACATTGAGTCAGCCATCAACCTGTTCACACCGGAACAGGTGCAGGAGCTGGTGCAGACCCCACCCCCCGGGAAAAGGGTGCTGATCTTCCACTGCGAATTCTCCATCGAGCGAGGACCTAAACTGTGAGTATACCATGTTTAAAGCCTGGGATACACTAGGGGGCAAATGAAGAAACATGTTGCGGAACATGTCCCTCAACAACTACGTGAAGTGTCCCGCGACAATGGTCATGGAACATTTTGCCGGCTACACTAGTCAGTGTTTATAGAAATGTCGCCCGAGGAGGTTGTGGCTGTTAGCCATAGCCCACACTAAAGCCATGTTTAAGAGGCACGTTGCGTACGCGACTACACTTTGTGACAAATGGCGCGACACTGACGCGAGGCATGTTGCTTGCTCCCGCCTCGAGAGTACGCGTCACGTACAATGTTGCGGGGCATGTTGCGGGACAATATGCAACGTTGCAGCGTCACGTAAATTCGTCATGTTGCGGGACAAAATGTTCCCTAGTGTATCCCAGGCTTAAGGCTCAGAATACTCGTCACTCTATTCCATACGTAAAAGTTACAAAAAAAGTGACATAGGTCCGTATAGCAACGCGGATCTCCGCGGAATCAGACATAGCACGAAGCGAAATACCCAAATGACAAGTAAGTAGAGTGCGGCATGATAATATGGCTGCTCTGAATTACATAACGAAAGCGACAATTTATAAAAAGCATAAATATGTTCAAATAAATAGCTTATTTCAAAAAAAGGGCTGGGTCGATTTGTTTCAAATTAACTGATTAACATTCATGTGAAATAGAAATTCAAAATATCTTACTGTTCTGGATAAATTAGGGAATTTCTGAATTTTCAAAGGTGTTTTTGACATGATTTTTAAAATAAAATATGATCACGACTGTAATCCCCAGGCTCGGTAGATATCTCCTCAGATCTTTAGTTACTTAGATCTTTGAGGATATCTTAAGGGGGTAGGCAGAGGCAAGTCCAAACATGACATTTAGTACATGCCCACATTATGCACAGTAGTTAGTATTCCGTACGTGACAGGTTGTAAGCCCATCGCCGCTAATAAGAATACTAAATCTATAACACACACCTTCGAATTTTTGGTTCTATGGTATGTTGGTTTCCTCACGATGTTTTCCTTCACCGTTTAAGAGCACTGACATTATTATTATTACTTTAGCCTGTGTCCCACGGCAGGGCAAAGGCCTCCCTTTTTTACTCCCTCCTCTCCTTTTTACTGGCATTGCGCACATAAATTTGAACCCACCACCTTCGGATCGTGAGGCAGGGGTTCTACCACTACACCGCCAGTGCTCTTGTTTATATTGTTTTGGTCAGTGTATTATTAATATTCAATAATAATACTGAACTTTAATTAACTTGGTTTTATTAGTTAGATTAGACAATACAACAAAGATTCACACCGAGCCTCGTGGGCCCTCCATGCACGACAGACCAACCACTTGTCAACTAGTGATGTGACCTCAATACTTATAACTAGTGATGTGACATATGCATAATCTATATCTATATAAGAGCTTGACCTGACTGATTGATCATCGCCGAGCCAAAACCGCTGAAGCTAGAAAGCTGAAATTTGGAAGGTGGTTTCCTTTTACAACAAAACCACCCACTAAGGCGGGATTTTTGGAAATTCCACCTCTAAGGGGGTGAAAAAGGGTGAAAACGTTAGTATGAAACTTTTTAACGCGTGGAGCGATTTTCATGAAACTTTGTGCACTGTAAATGCAAAATAAATGGACATGTGTTTCAGGATTTTTCAATATAATCTTTAAAAAGGGGTCAAATGTGGGGTCAATGTTCGTATGGGAACTTTTTAACGGAAGGTGCGATTGGTGTGAAACTTTGTTTGTGTACTGTTAATGCAAAATGAATGGACACGTATTTCTGGATATTCCAAAATAACCCTCTAAAAAGGGTAAAAGAAGGGTCAAAGTTATGTAGAATTTTTTTATTAGTGTGATTTGCTTAAAACTCAGTTTAGATACTTTAAGTGAACGAAGTCGCGAGCGGGACAGCTAGTATATATCATAATGTATTGTCCCCAGATCCCGCGCTCTGCGATCCTTCGACCGGTCTCACAACTGCGCGCAGTACCCCTCCCTCGCGTACCCCGAGCTTTACCTCCTGCACGGGGGGTACCGCGCCTTCCACCGCGCGCACCCCTCCCTCTGCACCCCCGGGGGGTACACGCCCATGTTGGACCCACAGCACAAGGTAACATTCCTACACTCTTACTGGCCATACTTTAATCTCCAATGTACAACACTGCTTTTAAACTTACCCCTTTTTGACCCCTGATTGATATTTTTTACCCCTTTAGGGGTTTACCGTAATTTTTTTGATCAAAGTTTACACTTTTACCCTCTAAGTTATTTACTCAACTTACATTAATCTCCGATAGGTATAACACTGGTTATATACTTCATATTGGGGGGGGGGGGGGGGGGATTGAGGGCTACATCACTACCCCAAAAGGGATACTATTCAAGGTAAACCAGACTGCCCCAAAGGGGTACTAGCTTCCTGACTAAACACTTTAGGGGTACCTTTGTCACTAAGGGGTACTGAAATTGACCCTCTTAAATTTACATACACCTTGCTCAATGAAACATTTTGTTCTATTCCAGCATTTACTACGCCGACATCGCTCCCTGCAAGGGCGGAACAGACTGTTGCTGTGACACCCCTTTACACCCCCTTCGAGTTAAATAACTACGGATCCTTCACCTGTCATCCGCACATCTGAAGCTTAGCTGTGTGACAGGACTGATTAAGATAACAGTTGACACCCTTTCACACCCCCTTTGCTCCAATATCGTGACATCGGAAACCTGGTAACCCTCTTTTTTGAAAATCCTTTACAAAATCACCCCTATTTCCCGAAACTTTACAACTTTCGACTTTACAAGTCGTTTAGAACTCCATTAAATGTAAATATTCAAATATTTTAATGTAAATAACAAAATGCCATATTAAAATTAAGTATTAAGTACAAAAAGCTATAAAATTAAGTTAAAGTTTTATCTCCCACCTTTAGTTTTAAGTTGTGTTCGTTTGACCTGCAATAATTAGTTTAGTAAGTATGACTTAAGTTTTAGTAACTTTTAAGTGGATATTTCTAAAATTATATTTAAAGGTTATGTAAAGCGTTTAAAGACTAGTTTCGGTTATTAGATCCCACTGGTGGCCTTGATTCCACTATTTTATTGACAGGTAATTATGATTCGTTTTAAAATTATAGAGTAATTATGGCTGAAAATCTGTTTGACCCCCTTTTTGACCCTTACAGGGGGTGTGATGAAATTTACCCGTCATTAAGTTTTAAATATGCAAAGAGTATATTTCAAATAGGACAATAATCTTACTAGCTTCCGCCCGCGGTTTCGCCCGCGAGGTACCTAAATATATTACAGCCGATGTTCAGCAAACCGCATGTATTCGGTACTGAGTAACGGGTCCGCCATATAGTACCGAGTAACGAATCGTTACACACGCATTTCGTCATAGAGTACTACGCGTACGCCATACGATTCGATTCGTTGCTCTAGTATATCATGTTATGAAGTATCACAAGTAACGAATAACGTAACGATACGATAGTAACGAGCAGGGCTTGGAAACCGGAAAAATTTCAAACCGGTATCGCTCTAAATAACTACATCCTTTTCTTTTCGGTTACATTCTACCGGAACCTCTATTAAAACGGTTAGTCAAGAACGGTAAATCCAAGAGTTTCGCTCAATTGACCGGTTAGAACGAAATCATTTCGTTCTTTTTCCATATTAGTGAGTTCCGCGACGCGCCCGCTCTTACGACAAACGAAGTTCGCTTTAACCGGTTAATCTAATCGAGTTAATGTTTTGAAAGAGGTTGCGCTCCGAACGCTATTATCAACATACCGGTTTTTTTTAAATATATTATTAACCGGTTCCAAGCCCTGGTAACGAGTACTAATTGTTATAGTAACGAATACATACGGGTACGCTTTTTATCGTTACTTTTAGACCTCTACGCAGCATGTGTTCTTGCATCTCCCTCTGTCATTCGTCGTCTCTCTCACTCCTTACTCATGTCATCTTTCATACAGTCCATCCATCTTTTATTCAACCTACCTCTACCCCTGTATCCAAAGTTGAATAGAAATTTCACAGCATCGGAAGAAAATCTGAAATTTCACTTGCATTATTCTGAGAATAATTATAGCTTACAGTTAGTCAAATTCATAACAGAATAATCCAAAAGAGATATTATTAAGTTGTACATTAACATTATATTTGTAGATTACATTATGATAATTTTGATCGACTCAAACATTTAAATATTTGAGTTCAATTATTTCTGTAATACTGAATAAGATGCCCACACTATTTTATTGATTTACTTGAGAAGTATAGATCTTTGATGAGGCATGGGCTGTTTGGACGTGCCTCTGACTACCCTGTAGACATCTTCAAAGATTAGAATACTTAAAAAAATAAAAATACTGTAAAGTAACTATTCCACGCGAAGTCGCTGGCAAAAGCTAGTATGTTATATATAAATATGTGTATTAATAGCGAAAGTTAAAGAAATACTATCACGATTATTATCCTAAGATATATTTGAATACTATTAAGTTTTCAAAACTCAAATGCGGATTTTCACTGACAAGTACCTTGAGCATGCACATGGGCGATTCTACTCAAATGTATATTTTACAGATATTTTAAAAACTTATGTCATCTTGATGTTAGAGCTTGTCTTTCAAGCTGATAGCATGAAAATGGAGCAATAAAAGATTGGTTGATAATAAGTTATTTCACGAAAATTTAAAATTAAGGGGGAGTGGGGAGGGAAGGGTCTTGTCGGTGAGGTCGTGCATAATACGCTTATACCAGATTTTAAGTTGTAAATAGATTATAAGTTTAAATATTAAGATGGCGTTGCATTTTTAGATTTTAATAAACTATGTATTTGAGATTTTTGTATGAGCTTTGTATGCCCCTTGAAATGGCCTTGATGTTAATTCGCTTACGTACAGGGTGTTGCCAGACTACTTCCGAAATCTACAGGGGGTTAAAGTACCCATCAATCTATACTAAAATTATAAAGAGGAAAGTTTTGTATTTTTGTTTGTAACGAATTAACTCAAAAATTATTGGACCGATTTCAAAAATTCTTTTACCATTAGAATGCTACATTATCCCTGAGTAACATAGGCTATATTTTATATGTAAAAAAAATAGAGATAAGTACTTTGACGACCTCAGTGGCGCAGCGGGCAAGAGTCCGCCTGCGACGCAAGAGGTTGCGGGTTCGATTCCCGCCTTGGAACAAATTTGTGTACGATCTGCAGAAATTTGTTCCGTTGGCCTGGGTGTTTTCTATGTATAATAAAAAAATATCTATCTATGTACCTATCTTGTATTAAATATATCAGTTATCTAGTACCCATAACACAAGCTTTGAGTAGCTTACATTGGGGCTAGATGATTCTGTGTAGATTGTCCAGCATTATTTATTTATTTATTTATTTTATTTCTACCCGTGTGAAGCCGGCGAGAAACCAACATTGAGCGCGAAAATAGAGCTGTTTCATACATTTTAGCCAAGTAGGTATTAAACTTTTGTATGAAACAGCTGATTTTTTCGCGCTCCCAGTGTAATTTTCTTAGAAAAAGTTGTTTATATTGATGAGTATTAACCCCCTGAAGTTTTCGGAAGTAGTCTGGTGACACCCTGTATAGCGTATTTAGTTAAACCTGTGAACTTACTGGTATAACATTAGCGTCAAAGTTTTTTTTCAAAAATGCGGGTAGTCGTATCTGTAAGCGATGGCGTTCGAAATTCAAAATTTATTTGTTAAATTAAGATTTTATAAAGAAAATATCTCTTATTTCGTTTACGTTCGCGAAATTTCTATTTGGTTTAAGTTTTTGGAAATTAATTAATATATTATGTATAGTTATAGAGTATAGATTGTGGTATTTAGAGTTTTAAGAAATAAATTATGGAAAAATATTTTGGATATTTTTTTACCCGACACAGAAATATCGACGTATTGTGTCATAGGTTAGTATTCTAGACAGCGATGGGCTTGCAACCTGTCACGTTTAGACTTGCCTCGACTCTTTAGATATTTTCAAAGATGTAACTAGAGATCTGAGGAGATTACAGTCGTGTGAGTGTTTGTTTCTACAAAAGAAAATAAAATAGGTACTTGTACTATTTTAATAAAACGAATTATTAGAAAAACCAAATTTATTAATCTTATAATACTTGATTTTAATAATAACTTAAATATAACACAGATTTTCTTATATTGTCAAATGTTTTGTAAAGTGTATAATAGTTTTTCGAGTCAACGTTGTTCTTAGAGGGGGGCGTAGTAGGGCGCGGGGGGCGCAGCGGGGGCGGGGGCGAGGGGTGCGGGCGGCGAGGCGCGGCTCTTCAGTTTCTTGGCCTTCTTAGAGGGGGGCGTAGTGGGGCGCGGGGGCGCAGCGGGGGCGGGGGCGAGGGGCGCGGGCGGCGAGGCGCGGCTCTTCAGTTTCTTGGCCTTCTTAGAGGGGGGCGCGGGGGCGCAGCGGGGGCGGGGGCGAGGGGCGCGGGTGGCGAGGCGCGGCTCTTCAGTTTCTTGGCCTTCTTAGAGGGGGGCGTAGTGGGGCGCGGGGGCGCGGCGGGGGCGAGGGGCGCGGGCGGCGAGGCGCGGCTCTTCAGTTTCTTGGCCTTCTTAGAGGGGGGCGTAGTGGGGCGCGGGGGCGCAGCGGGGGCGGGGGCGAGGGGCGCGGGCGGCGAGGCGCGGCTCTTCAGTTTCTTGGCCTTCTTAGAGGGGGGCGTAGTGGGGCGCGGGGGCGCGGCGGGGGCGAGGGGCGCGGGCGGCGAGGCGCGGCTCTTCAGTTTCTTGGCCTTCTTAGAGGGGGGCGTAGTGGGGCGCGGGGGGCGCAGCGGGGGCGGGGGCGAGGGGCGCGGGCGGCGAGGCGCGGCTCTTCAGTTTCTTGGCCTTCTTAGAGGGGGGCGTAGTGGGGCGCGGGGGGCGCAGCGGGGGCGGGGGCGAGGGGCGCGGGCGGCGAGGCGCGGCTCTTCAGTTTCTTGGCCTTCTTAGCAACTCCTTTCATCTGAAAATTAACAATATAATTTTTCTTTTAAAATCTTATTTCATATTATAAATGCGAAAGTAACTCTATGTTACGCGTTACGCAATCACGCCTAAACTACCAAAACCGATTTTGATGAAATTTGGTACAAAGATAAACTAGAGCTTCAGAAAGGATAATAGGCTACATTTTATCTCGAAAATGTTTGGTTTCCGTGGGTTTTTTTTTTATTTAACACCACACAAAAAAAAAACTTTGTCGCTGAGCGACCACGCCGCCTAATTGGTATTCCGTGGGATAGATAAGGTTTTGTTTTTTCAAGGTAACATGCGGTACACTTTTTGTGGGTCACCCTGTACCTCGTAGTCTACAGTGCCCCCTGTACTGTACCTTGTAGTGCACAGTGCCCCCTGTACTGTACCTTGTAGTGCACAGTGCCCCCTGTACTGTACCTTGTAGTGCACAGTGCCTCCTGTACTGTACCTTGTAGTGCACAGTGCCCCCTGTACTGTACCTTGTAGTGCACAGTGCCCCCTGTACTGTACCTTGTAGTGCACCTCCCGCATGTGCCGGTACAGCGACGAGTACCAGCCGAAGGCGGCCCCGCACGCGGCGCAGCGGTACGGCGTCTCTCCGGAGTGCATCGCAGTTATGTGGTACTTCAACTTGTAGTGCACAGTGCCCCCTGTACTGTACCTTGTAGTGCACAGTGCCCCCTGTACTGTACCTTGTAGTGCACAGTGCCTCCTGTACTGTACCTTGTAGTGCACAGTGCCCCCTGTACTGTACCTTGTAGTGCACAGTGCCCCCTGTACTGTACCTTGTAGTGCACCTCCCGCATGTGCCGGTACAGCGACGAGTACCAGCCGAAGGCGGCCCCGCACGCGGCGCAGCGGTACGGCGTCTCTCCGGAGTGCATCGCAGTTATGTGGTACTTCAACTTGTAGTGCACAGTGCCCCCTGTACTGTACCTTGTAGTGCACAGTGCCCCCTGTACTGTACCTTGTAGTGCACAGTGCCCCCTGTACTGTACCTTGTAGTGCACCTCCCGCATGAGCCGGTACAGCGACGAGTACCAGCCGAAGGCGGCCCCGCACGCGGCGCAGCGGTACGGCGTCTCTCCGGAGTGCATCGCAGTTATGTGGTACTTCAACTTGTAGTGCACAGTGCCCCCTGTACTGTACCTTGTAGTGCACAGTGCCCCCTGTACTGTACCTTGTAGTGCACAGTGCCTCCTGTACTGTACCTTGTAGTGCACAGTGCCCCCTGTACTGTACCTTGTAGTGCACAGTGCCCCCTGTACTGTACCTTGTAGTGCACCTCCCGCATGTGCCGGTACAGCGACGAGTACCAGCCGAAGGCGGCCCCGCACGCGGCGCAGCGGTACGGCGTCTCTCCGGAGTGCATCGCAGTTATGTGGTACTTCAACTTGTAGTGCACAGTGCCCCCTGTACTGTACCTTGTAGTGCACAGTGCCCCCTGTACTGTACCTTGTAGTGCACAGTGCCCCCTGTACTGTACCTTGTAGTGCACCTCCCGCATGTGCCGGTACAGCGACGAGTACCAGCCGAAGGCGGCCCCGCACGCGGCGCAGCGGTACGGCGTCTCTCCGGAGTGCATCGCAGTTATGTGGTACTTCAATTTGGCCGCGTTCTGCAACAATAATCAAATCAAAATCAAAATCAAAATATATTTTTTTTCAATAAAATCCTAAAGATCACTTTGAATCGTCTTACATGCTAGGTGAGTCTAGGTGCCAATTCCAGTCCTATCCCCAGTGCGAGAAGAACTGACAAGAAACTCGCTGGGTCTAGCGCTTTTTTTGTATTATGAACCTTGTTAACATTGTAAGAAATACCTAGATATACATAGAAATAGAAATATTCCTTGAGCTAAAGAAATTTCCAGTAAATTGCTGGACATTGATCTGTTTCTAACGAGTGTCCCCAAGGCAAGGCGGTGCCTGTCCCTTAACTTTTTTAGTGTTTAGGTTATTCATTTAAATTACAACCAGTATGTAGCTAGTTTGTAATTGGCAGCATGGTGCTCGATCTGTTTGTGGTAGAAATACGCGTAGTTTTAGTAAGTGTTCACATTTAATTTCTATCCTTTTTCTATTTGTGAAGACCTTTAATTGGCTTGCTGTTTCTATTCATTCTTTTTTTAATGTCATTGTATGTTATCTGTTGGTTTTTCGAAAATTGAATAAATAAATAAAGACATAGAGCCCTGGTCGGCGTGGCTTGTCGTTTTCGCCAAAGAATTATATAAAAATTTTACAGAAATTAATATCTAAATATACAGGGTGTCCCAAAAAGTAGTGTCAAGCGAAAGTCCAGAGATAGAACACCCCTTGGGGTACCCGAATCACCCCCATGTATGTTCCGCGATTTTCTATAGTTTTCGAGTTATTATTTTTTTTCCGAATTTTTGAAAATTTACGACTTGAACAACTTAAAACATTCTTACAAAAAAAGTAGAAAACTTTCTTCAGATTTGTTTTTTGCTAATGAATTGTTATGAGTTGTTCTTTTATGCATAAAATAATCAGCTACGTGACTTTGATGAAAACTATGAAAATGTTGGTGTGAAGTCAAATAATTACATTCGGTGAATTATGACTAAAATTTTCAACTTCAAATTAAAAACCTTAACAGGTGATTTCATGGTTCCTAAATAAGTCTAAAGAATTCTCCAGACTCTCAGCTTTCATTATCATTAAAAAAAGTAGTACTTAATAGGCTACTTTGGCTAAAATCGGCCTTCAAAGACGGTGAGGTGGAAAATTCTTAAAATTAGCTACCTGATTAAAAAATAGATTTTGGCCATTTTATCATTCCTAAGCTTAATTAGTTTGTTAACTAACCAAAAAGGACTGCAGGAAAGTAAGATTTCATTAATATTTGAAGGTTTTATTTATTTAGTTTAGCTAAATTTATGAAATAAAACAACAAGTAAAATTTATTAATTTTTTACAAAAAGCTTTCAAAATGTCAACCTTCTAGGTCGATACAAATCTTACATCGTCTTAAAAAGGTTTCCTTAAATCGTATGAAAGCTATTTTAAGTTCCTTAATTTTTTCTTCGGCCTGTCTCAATTTTGTTCTCAATTCGGCCATATTGCTGATTTATTTGGCATAAACTAATTCTTTGTAGTCGTTTTTGGTTAGTTAACAAACAAATTAAGCTTAGGAATGATAAAATGACCAAAATCTATTTTTTAATCAGGTAGCTAATTTAAAGAATTTTCCACCTCACCGTCTTTGAAGGCCGATTTTAGCCAAAGTAGCCTATTAAGTACTACTTTTTTTTAATGATTATGAAAGCTGAGAGTCTGGAGAATTTTTTAGACTTATTTAGGAACCATGAAGTCACTTTTTAAGATTTTTAATTTGAAGTTGAAAATTTTAGTCATAATTCACCGAATGTAATTATTTGACTTTACACCAACATTTTCATAGTTTTCATCAAAGTCACGTAGCTGATTATTTTATGCATGAAAGAACAACTCATAATAATTCAGTAGCAAAAAAAAAATCTCAAGAAAGTTTTCTACTTTTTTTGTAAGAATGTTTTAAGTTGTTCAAGTCGTAAATTTTCAAAAATTCGGAAAAAAATTAATAACTCGAAAACTATAGAAAATCGCGGAACATACATGGGGGTGATTCGGGTACCCCAAGGGGTGTTCTATCTCTGGACTTTCGCTTGACACTACTTTTTGGGACACCCTGTATATAACTCAAAGGTGACTGACTGACTGACTGACTGACTGACTGACTGACTGACTGACATAGTGATCTATCAACGCACAGCTCAAACCACTGGACGGATCGGGCTGAAATTCGGCATGCAGGTAGATGTTATGACGTAGGCATCCGCTAAGAAAGGATTTTGATTAATTCTACCCCCAAGGGGATAAAATAGGGGATGAAAGTTGGTATGAAAAGTCGCGATAATCGACATTCACGCGGGCAAAGCTGCGGGCATCAGCTAGTTAAATAATATATTGGTAGACAGTTCACACAACGCCATCTAGCTCAAACTAAGCAAAGCTTGTACTATGGGAACCAGATAGCTGATAGATTAATTGAGTTAAGAAAGATTTGTCGTTGTATGTTTGTGTGTATGTTTGTTAGAGCATAACTTAAGAGCCGTTGGTCCAATCTGCATGAAACTAGGAAGGTCTAGAGATGCTACTGTGTAGATTTGCTGGGAAGCATATGAGTTTAATCGGTGAAGGGGTTGTAAAGATATTGGGTTCCGAAGTTGACAACAAAGTTTTTAATTTTATTGAGTGGAATATAAAACGAAAGGCCTTCACTTGTACATTTCAAAATGGTTTTTATTTTTATTCTAGGACTAGCTTCTGCACGCGGCGTCGCCCGCGAAGTACCTACATAAAATATAGCCTATGTTCATCCTGAAAGTTCATTCTACACATTGGTGAAAGAATTTTTCAAATTGGTTCAGTAGTTTCGGAGCCTATTCATTTCAAACAAACAAACAAACAATCAAAGTTTTCCTCTTTATAATATTAGTATAGATGAATAGTTGTTAAAGTATAACGAAAATAGTAAAATTAAGAAAACCGCTGACGTCTTAGCACTTGATGGTTTCTTAATTTTACTATTTTCGTTATTATTATAATAGTTGATTATCCTACCCAGATAAATAGGATAATCAAATATAAGTTTGTGATGAGGAGCAACTTACGTAGACATAGGCACCTACCTGTATGTATACATACAGTGTGTCCAAACACTTCAGGGCGTGGATACAAATAAGGATTGTAGATATTCCGCTCGACATCTCAGTTCGAGGCGAACTGCTAGTATAGTGTGTATGTTATAATACAAAATGCTAGTGAGGGGGTAGGCACCTGGTAGGACTTGCCGCAGACATGGCACAGGTTGTCCTTGCGCTCCTTGCTGACGTGCACGTTCTGCGTGTGCACGTACAGCGACGTGTGGCACTTGAACGGCTGCAACAGACAGACAGACATACATACATACAAAAAAATACAGTGCGTGTAGTCCCTCCGCGCGGAAGTGACACTTTCGCGCAAATTCTAAGCAAATGAATGAAGCGCAAACTACAGTCGCTGTAGTACTGTGACGTAGGATAGTTAACTACGCGACGTTTTAGTACCCAACTATCCGCTAGAGGCGCTGTACAAGTTTTCATATATTTTTTTTACTACAGTCGCTAGCGAGTGTAGATTGTGAAAACTTATGGTAGACCTACCACGTGCGTACGAGTGCCACGCATTAACTCTGTCTCTATCTCGCAGAAGGCAGAGTTAATATCACTAGAAGTGAGCTAGAAGACATACCTTATCACAGAGCTGGCAGCGAAATTTAATCCGGTTTAGATGATCCCAGTCCACGTGGTCTCTGAGCCGCGTTTTATTCACAAATCGCTTGCCGCAGTCGTCACACGCGAAACTGCAAGCAAACGTAAGTTCAAATATATATCTATCTTATACCTTTAAACTAGCAATTCTTATATAAACCTATTTACTAATGGTTACCTAAAGTCAGTGCTGCCAGTGCTCTGAAACGGTGAAAGAAAACATCGTGAGGAAACCGGCATACCCTAGAACCAAAAATTCGAAGGTATGTGTCATAGGTTAGTATTCTTATAAGCGGCGATGGGCTTGCAACCTGTCACGTACGGAATACTAACTACTGTGCAAAATGTGGGCATGTACCAAATGTCATGTTTGTCGTGCCTCTGACTACCCTCTTTAGATATCCTCAAAGATCTAAGTAACTACCGAGAAGACATCTACCGAGCCCGGGGATTAGAGTCGTGATCATTTATTTTTTTTACCTAAAGTCTTTCTCCAGCACGTGTCGGCGAGATATCCTCAGATGCTGTCGGTACGTCGCAACAGACGCGAAAGACTTGTCGCATAGGGAACAGTGAAGCTCACCGTCATCCACCGCCTGGAAAGTATATCAACGTGAAAGGTATGCGACTAAATGTGAATGGTATGTGACAAATGTGAATTGTATGTGACAAATGTGAATGGTATGTGACAAATGTGAATGGTATGTGACAAATGTGAATTGTATGTGACAAATGTGAATGGTATGTGACAAATGTGAATGGTATGTGACAAATGTGAATTGTATGTGACAAATGTGAATGGTATGTGACAAATGTGAATTGTATGTGACAAATGTGAATGGTATGTGACAAATGTGAATGGTATGTGACAAATGTGAATGGTATGTGACAAATGTGAATTGTATGTAACAAATGTGAATTGTATGTGACTAATGTGACAAATGTGTATGGTATGTGACAAATCTGTGACATCTGACCCGATGGCTGCGCATGTGCCGGCCGAGGTTCGACTTCCACTGGTACACTTTCCCGCAGCGAGGGCACGGGTACTGGTTCTGACCCTTGTGCAGGACACTGCGACACAACACAATATAGTATTAATTATAACGGTGAAGGAAAACATCGTGAGGAAACCGGCTTACCCAATGTTCGAAGGTGTGTCACAGGTTAGAATTTTTATAGTGGCGACCTTCACCGAGAACCACTATCCATTGGTGAAAACTGCATGAAAATCGGTGCAGTAGTTTTTGAGTTTATCGCGAACAGACAGACAGAAGTGTGTCTGTCTGTGGCATCGTAGCTCCCGAACGGATGAACCGATTTTGATTTTGTTTTTTTTGTTTGAAAGGTGAACTAGTCGGGAGTGTTATTAGCTGTGTTTGATGGAAATCGGTCCAAGATGGCCGCCGCAAAATGGCTGTCTACGCGCGGCCTTATCGCCAGCATAACGGCCGAGCGAAGAAGGAGGGGGAGGCGCGGGGCGCGGCGGCAACCAGCCAGCTGTGCGCCCGCGCCAAACATTCTAGAACTGGAGGGGCCGCGAGCCGCGCGCTCAGTGTGCTAATAGTGAGCTCGTTAGATAAAGTCGTGTGCGTGTGCAAATCCTATGTACCTACAATCTTTAAAATAAATTACTGTAAAAAGTAAAAGTTTGTTAATTCCTTAACAATGGCTGATTACATATTTTTTCACAACTCCCTCAATATAGGTATCAAATAAAAGGGCTAGAGTAGTAGAATACTATACACTAGACAAATTTCAAATCCAAGATGGCCGCCGCCACAAAATGGCGGACAAAATTTTGTGTCGGGGGTTTTTTAATTTACATAAACACCACCAGTAGTTTTACCATGAGTATTCCCAATCTACACTCGCTAGCGACTGTGGTTAAAAAATTGTATGAAAACTTGTACAGCGCCTCTAGCGGATAGTTGGGTACTAAAACGTCACGTAGCTAACTATCCTACGTCACAGTACTACAGCGACTGTAGTTTGCGCTTCATTCATTTGCTTAGAATTCGGTACCATGAGTAACAATTTGACAGATGTCATAGTAACGTACTATTACTACTGTAGTGACGTCAGCCGATCTAAATGTGACAACCAGTGATCGGAATTAGGTGAGCTAATAATATACCTAAACTTTAAAGAACAATGACAAAAACGGAGACTGACTATAACTATTTTTTTTCCAGATAATTTTTCCCCGTTTTAGAAATATTACATAATGTGCTTAACTAAAATTTATACGTAAAAGAACTATAGAATTAATTATTATTAGGTTTTTTTATCAAATATATTCACGATTTTTATTGTTTAAAAAAAAACAAAATCTGTATTAATAATTTCTGTATTAATAAAAATTAATATTATATTGTCCCTATGTAATGTCTTCAAATTCGGAAAAAAAATAATAATAATAATAATAAAAAAAAAAATATGATCACGACTGTAATCCCCGGGCTCGGTAGATATCTCCTCAGATCTACAGTTACTTAGATCTTTGAGGATATCTATAACGGGTAGTCAGAGGCAAGTCCAAACATGACATTTGGTACATGCCCACATTTGGCACAGTAGTTAGTATTCCGTACGTGACAGGTTGCAAGCCCATCGCCGCTTATAAGAATACTAATGACACATACCTTCGAATTTTTGGTTCTAGGGTATACCGGTTTCCTCACGATGTTTTCCTTCACCGTTTAAGAGAAAAAATATTCCGCAAAAAAGATTTAGTCGTAAGGAAGTCTCCACTTTTTCTATCTTTCTTAGAACTTTAGGTATATTAGCTCACCCAATCACGTACTGGGCTCTAGTTTAATTTAACTTGTAAATGTGATGGTATACTAACTCACTTCAGATGGTACCGATAAGTCTTCTTCGAGCTGAACACCTTCCCACACTCCTGGCACTGGGGCCTCGCCCCCGGGGGGGCAGGCTCGCGGGGGCGCTTGGGGGGCGCCGGCTCGCGGGTGCGCTTGGGGGTCGTGGCGACCGGAAACTTCACCTGAACCACGATAGACGACTTTACCCTTGTTTAGGGGTACATTGGAAGTAAACCCTATTTTAGGGGTAGCTAATAGGCATTGTGGTATTGATTCACCAGTTCTTATTAGTACATTGTAAGTACTAATACATACATTGTAGTACAAGTACAAGTTTGTACAAGTTCATTGTACATTGTACATTGTCAGTACATTTGAATTAAACCCTATTTTGAGTATTAAATTGCGCCTCGGAGATTCCTTTCGTACGATATTTATTCATTAGTAGTTTACCAACACAAAGTTAAAGTAATGTCATAATATAAATACTAGCTTAAAAATAGAAGCAAAAGAGGTATGTCAGGATCGTAGCAAGTGGAGATCCGTGGTCTCTGCCTACCCCGTCGGGAAACAGGCGTGATTTTATGTATGTATGTATGTATAAATACTAGCTTCCGCCCACGCCCGCGTGGTACCTTCAAAAACAAAAATATCTCACGAGAACGTACATTTTCCGGGATAAAAAGTAGACCATGTGCTATTCCAGACTCTAATCTATCTCTGTGCTAAATTATATCCAGATCCGTTCAGCCGTTCCAGCGTGAAAGAGTAAGAAACATACATCCATACATTCTTACAAGCTTTCGCGTTTATAATATTAGTAGGATAACAAAGCAATAGGGTAAAATAATGTTTACCCCCTTTAGTACACGAAACGAGCCACTGAGGCGCAATTTTATCCTTTTACCACACGGGTTTGAAAAAACTAGTGATAGAATAAGAAGCTTGCCCTTAAAAATTAGGGGTAAAATATTGGTTAGTTTTTGGCATCGTCGCAAGCTCGTTCCTTTGACACACTGGCTAGACAAATCTGAATTACCCTTTTTTAGGGGTAATCACATATCAGTCAGTGGTTATGCCCGGTGACGGAGGTATTAGGCCGCCTTAAGGCCTCGCGGCCTAACTTTTCAAGAGTCAAGAATAAAAGAAAAGCCAACATGGCTTGACTCAGAACATGATAATTACTTACCTTAGGAAGTTCTTTTTCTTTTATCACTTCTTTAACCCCCTTTTCGTCCATTAAACTTTCTTTTAGATTACTCTCTTCAATATTGTCTTCAATGTTATCATCAATATTATTGTCAATATGACTATCATCATCTACATAGTCTGTGTTCTCTTCAGTATTAATACTTTGTTTTATAATTACTGGTAAATTGTTGTCTATGACCTGTTTTTTTCTTTTTTTCTTAACTTTGATTTTGCTTGAGGATTTTAGCTTGATTTTGAGTTCTTTCTTCTTTTGGAGAGGCTGTGGAAGACACAATACTATATTGTACATTAATTCTAATTACCCCTTTTTGCCCCAAACTAGACAGATCTACCCCCTCTCTAAGTTTTTACATTTTCAAAAATCCTAACTAAATAGTTCTCCAAAAACCATCATCATCTTCCTGCCCTTATCCCACGTTATGTGGGGTCGGCACAACATGTGATCCTCTTCCATTTCCCTCTGTCACTCGTCATCTCATTACTCACTCCTTTCTTACCCATGTCATCTTTCACACAGTCCATCCATCTTTTCTTTGGCCTACCTCTACCCCTGTATCCATCCACATTCATACCTAACACTCTCCTTGTCACATGACATTCATCTCTTCTCATAACATGTCCATACCACGCTAACCTATTACTCCTCATCTTTTCTGTCACCGGTGCCACTTTCAGGCTTCCTCTGATATACTCATTCCTTATTTTATCCATCCTTGTCACTCCACAAACAGTTCTCCAAAAACCAATAAATAAAAATACTTTTACTGGGTTTACTAATATAAGTAAACCTACATTCTACAATAGTTTTCTACCCCACTAAACTTTAACTTAACCCTTTTTACTAGACGTTTTTTACCCTTCAATAGTTTAACTAATTATTGTAGCCTATCTAACTCTTATCTAATTGCGCTAGCCCTCCCCCCCAATTTACAGACTTTCCTTACAAACTTCCCTATCATACTCCTCTTCAATTATATTAACCCCTCTTATCTGTCTTGACCCTCAATTCTCTTAACCATCTTACAAACTTCCTAGTCTTTCCTATCTAACATCTTCAAACCCTCTCAACTGTCTTGACCCCCCTATTTTTCTTAAACCCCTATTTAAGTGTAGTTGTGAGTGACAGTTTACATCGTGAAATGTGCCCCTGCGGTCTAATTGCGGATACCAGCCCGTTCACCAAGACAGTTTACCTCTTGACCCCCCCTATTTTTCTTAACCCCCTATTTAATAGTTGTGTGTGACAGTTCACCTCATCACTTTCATCCGGTCCCTCGTCAGATGCGACGGTGAGCGCGCTCGCAAAGGGTTCCGGCTCGCAGTGCTCAGCCGACTCGCACTTGACCACTACCTCGTCACTTTCTTGCTTGACCTCCGGGTATGACAGGATGTACTGCGATTGACTGGCCAGGCTTGACGTGGCTTGAGGCGGAATGTGCTGGAATTAACATAATTCTATTTTTAACCTCAACAAAGAGTGTTGCATGCTACACCAACTTTACTGAACTTTGGGAATTGTTTTCTTAGTGTACCTAGGAATGTTTCAAGTCCTAGAACCTTCAAATCTAAAACTCTTAGGACTTATGGTTAAGGCTGTGCATTCAATCAGTTAGTCAGTCAGCCATAATAATATTTAGATGTATACAATATCAGCATTACGGATGTGAAACAACGTCTTTTACTTAGTTTGTTTGAAATTTAAAGTTCATAAACTATTTATAGTATAATTTATTCGTTTTAGGTAATCGTAAACTCAATGAAAATTTGTGTACTGTGAGTGAGTACTGAGATTGTGGATAGAGAGTAAAAAATATAAAATATAAAGCACTATATTTTAATTTCGACTGGCTACATGGATAGACGTTTTATTACTCAGTAATTACAGACACTGACAATCATCTTGTTTCTTTTCTTTATAACCTACTAGCTGTCCCGCCAGCGACTTCGTTCACTTAAAGTATCTAAACTGAGTTTCAAACACATCACACAACTCATAAAAATCCCATACTAACTTTGACACCCCATTTGACCCCTTTATGAAGGTTATATTGAAAAATTCTGAAATACGTGTCCATTTGTTTTGCATTTAGAGTACACAAACAAAGTTTCAGACCAATCGCACGACCCGTTAAAAAGTTCCCATACAAACATTGACCCCACATATATAGGTACTACTATTATTTACATTGGACCTGTTTATTAACAGATAGAGGGAGATAGAAGAAGACAATGTGTTGTGCCGACCACATATAGCGTGGGAAAAGGGCAGGAAGAAGAGAAGAGAAAAATACAGGAGTTTCTCTGCTTTTTGATGACATTATACCTGCATGAGGTCCGCATAGTTCCGTTTGACCTGCTGCTTGAAGGTCTGCATGCTGCGGAGACGCGCGCGGCACTCCCAGCACACCCGCACACACACCGCAGACAAGTCGTACACCTAGCAAACAATATTGGTTCACAACACAAATATGGGTGTTTTCTATGTATCTATTTAGGTATAATATTTATTCAATTTAGCTTTATTTATAGTTCATAATATTTAAGTAAGTTTGTTTTTCTTTTGTGTATGCCACCATCCTCTACAACTATTGTTTTTTCCTATCCATCCAAAGGTTACCTGGAAGAGATCGCTTTTAGCGATAAGGTCGCCCATTGTTACATTAATTTTAAGTTTGTTTCTTTTTTTGTATTTCTTTTTAAGGTGTACAATAAAGTGATATTCTATTCTATGTTTACAAAATAATGTATCTAGTTTATTAGTCACGTGGTTCCATAATACAAGCTCTGCTTAGTTTAAGTTTACATGATGCTGAGTGATAGTGTCCAGCATTATTATTATTATTATATTACAATACTTAACTTAGTTTTTAATACCTTTAAACGAGCAATTCTTGTATATATGTATATATATAATCTGAATCTCGGAAACGGCTTCAGCGATTTTCATGAAATTTAGTATGCAAAGGGTTTCGGGGATGATATATCGATCTAGGTAGGTTTCATTTTCCAAAAAACAATATTTACCATAAAAAGGTACTATAATAAGGTAGGGCAACCAGGGGCCTTACCACGAAGTCATCCAGAACGATTCCATAACGATTCCATTATAGAAACGTCACTACTTCCATACAATTTGTATAGGTCATGGTACGAAATAACATCATCTTCCTGCCCTTATCCCACTAGGTGGGGTCGGCACAACAGGTTTTCTTCCTCCACTTATGGTACGAAATAACAATGTAATACTAATTCGGTAATGTATTACAAAGTAGTGGTAAGACCCCAGGTACTATAATGTTAGTCTTGTAGGTTACTAGCTTCTGCACGCGGCGTCGCCCGCGAAGTACCTACATAAAATATAGCCTATGTTCATCCTGAAAGTTCATTCTACACATTGGTGAAAGAATTTTTCAAATCG
Organism: Cosmorhoe ocellata; assembly: GCA_963675405.1. Taxonomy (NCBI): domain Eukaryota; kingdom Metazoa; phylum Arthropoda; class Insecta; order Lepidoptera; family Geometridae; genus Cosmorhoe; species Cosmorhoe ocellata. The sequence continues at coordinate 5,341,136 of OY776273.1, forward strand.
GTTCAGTACTTTCGGAGCCTATTCATTTCAAACAAACAAACAAACAAACATACAAACAAACAAACAATCAAAGTTTTCCTCTTTATAATATTAGTAGGTTATTAACTTATTAGGTTGAACAGAACCTTGCTATAGTCTCAAACAAAATTTTGGAGAAAAATTTTGCCGCTTATTTTATTCATGTTTGTCATTGGTTAAGTTCTCTTAAATGGTGAAGGAAAACATTGTGAGGAAGCCGACATGCCCTAGAAACAAAAATTCGAAGGTGTGTGTCATAGGTAATTCTTTGGGCTTGCAACCTGTCACGTACGGAATACTAACTACTGTGCAGAATGTGGGCATGTGCCAAATGTCATGTTCTTACGTGCCTCTGACTACCATCTTTAGATATCCTCAATGCTAAGTCACTAGAGGTCTGAGGAGATATCTACCGAGCCTGAGGATTACAGTCGTGAGAGTGTATGTTTTTTTTTTCACTGGTTCCTTCTTGGTTATTCAACGATTCAGACAATGACTGGAGATATGGTAGACGTGAGGGATTGAGATTGTATAGCAGAGAGTCGCGAAAGATATCGGTGTCAAGTTCAAGTGTGGTGAAAAAGACTTGAGCTATGATATTCCTTTAAAAGCTTCTAAGGTATCATTCAAAAATTCATAATTAAAATAAACGTACCGGTATTTCATTTAGAATTTGCGAGTATAGATGATAAAAGCCAGTTTCCCCAATGAAGAATAGATTTCGGCCGGTTGAGAGGCATCCAGTGCACATGTTTTCCATATTTATATTCATTTCACACTAGCTTTTTCATTATTACATAAACAATTTAACACTCGTTGATTTGATTTCTTTATTTCGAAAACAAATAAACAAACATGGAAAAGTTGAACGAACTCGATAAACTTCGCTTGCCTTGCCACCAACCAAACCAAACAACTACATATAAAGTACTCTGTGAACTACATCTACAAGTCTACAAGCAGCGGGGAAATAATCTTTGTTTGTTTTGGATTCGGCTGATGTTATTTTGCCTTCTAACATGCCATATTGCCCTATGACCACAGCATTTGTAAATCTAGCTTGATAAAACAGAATTTTTTTACTATTATTTACAATAATATTATTTATAATTATTATTTTATCTTTAAAAAAATTACCAAAGAAAGGCTATTTATCATGTTCTAAATTATTTGATGGCAAACTGGCATGGCATTCCTTAATGGATTCTTGATCTGTGTGTTCTATGACTGAAACAAGTAAGATTAAACTGTATCCGCCAATTTGCACGGAGAAATAACAAAATTAAATTTTTTGTGCTAAAATCTCAGCAGGGTAAAATAATAATATCGCCGTTCTTCTTGGACTTCTCTGTTTGTTTACTTCTCCGTTTGTTTATTTATTTTGGTTTCGTCTATGTTGAATGTTTTGATCTTTCAGCTAATTTGTTGACACTGTCTTCCCAATGGATACCACTGAATCCAGTGTTTGCATGGGCTGTTTGAGTGTTGATAGAAAGTTACAGCTAGTAAATGATGAATGTAAACATGCATTTTGTGGATTTCTCGATTTACTTGTAAGTAGTGTATTTATTATTAGTAGCAGCTGGCTTAGCTCGCGCGTTGCTCGTAAAATTTAAAAAAATTATCACAAAAAATTCATCGTTCGAAAGAATTCAGGGTCAAAAACTTTCAATGCTGTCTTCACTAAGATGAGGGACCACTGATCAGAGTTATAAAACTTTAGAGAACACTGCTGGTCTATTGGTAGTGGCGCCTTCCGATCCTAAGGTCGTGGGTTCGAATCTGGTTGTGTAAACAATTTTTTGTTTTCAAAAAATGATACAATGTATGTCTTACCATGAGCTCTTACAAACCATCTTGTTATAAAAGTCATTTCAAGCTTGAAGTAACACTACTTCAGTACAATTTTTGTAGATCATGGTATGTATCTAAGTTATATTTGACGACCTCAGTGGCGCAGCGGGCAAGAGTCCGCCTGCGACGCAAGAGGTTGTGGGTTCGATTCCCGCCTCGGAACAAATTTGTGTAGGTACGATCTGCAGAAATTTGTTCCGTTGGTCTGGGTGTTTTCTATGTATAATAAAAAATATCTATCTATGTATAAGTATAATGTATTAAATATATCAGTTATCTAGTACCCATAACACAAGCTTTGAGTAGCTTACTTTGGGGCTAGATGATGCTGTGCAGACTGTCCAGCATTATTTATTTATTTACTTATTGTATTTCAGGATCTCAATCAACCCGTGACATTATGCTTTGAATGCCTGGCGTTGCTACAGCGAACAATACAGTTTAAGAAACAAGTTAAACATGCCTACACCTACCTGCTTAGCTGTTCGGTAAGCATTCAATTTATGGTCCTTCTCAATTTGTTAATTTTGACATTTCAAAAACTGTTTTTAACATGATTTAATAGCTTATCTTTAAGTTGATAGTGTGAAGATGGAGCAATAAAAGAAAAAAAATATATATATGATCACGACTGTAATCCCCGGGCTCGGCAGACATCTCCTCAGATCTTTAGTTACTTAGATCTTTGAGGATATCTAAAGAGGGTAGTCAGAGGCACGTCCAAACATGACATTTGGTACATGCCCACATTTTGCACAGTAGTTAGTATTCCGTACGTGACAGGTTGCAAGCCCATCGCCGCTTATAAGAATACTAACCTATGACACATACCTTCGAATGCAATAAAAGATTGGTTGATAGTAAGTTATTTCACGAAGGATACATTTAAAATTAATTAATATTTTACGAGATAACCTAGAAAGCTCTGGTGGTGTAGTGGTAGCAACCCTGCCTCACGATCCGAAGGGTTCGAACCTGGTGGTGAACCAAAGAGTTTTCCTATTTGAAAAATTTATGTGCGCAATGCCTGTGCTCTTAAACGGTGAAGGAAAACATCGTGAGGATACCAGCATTAGTACCCTAGAACTTAAAGTTTGAAGGCGTGTGTCATAGATTAGTATTCCTTTAAGCGGCGATGGGCTTGCAACCTGTCAGGTAAAAAATACTAACTTCTATGCAAAATGTGGGCATGTGCCAAATGTCATGTTTGGGTGTGCCTCTGACCTTTTTAAAGACATGTAACAGGTTTGATGCCTGTCTGTTGAAAATTAGATTAGATTATTGTAGGATCTTGCAGAAGTATAATGAAATAAAATACTATATTTCAAGACAACGTGTAATCAAAACTCCATTGGCGGCAATCAACTAACTGTCACTTCGACGTTTTACAAATCATAAATTAACCACAGATAATACATAACACCTTCCCTCTAACTTTTAAACAATTGTTAATTTAGTTTTAACCAAACTTATTTGCCATAAATATCATATTGCATTAGCATTAGAATCTGCAACTTTATTCACAACCAATAATTTCATTCCACTCTTCAGGTGGTGGTATTACAACAACAAAATCTTCATCGTTACTGTTGTGTTCACTAGCATTATCATTTTCAGTGCTTGCTTGTGCATGGGGTGGTCTGGTCTTCAGCAGCTGGTCTACATGCCTACGGTGTCGGCTTCCACCTTCAGCTTCCACCTCATACACTGCTGGCTCTCGTCTGCAAATCACCCTTCCTCTTTGCCATTTCTTATCTGTATTGTACAACCGCATTAAAACATAATCTCCTTCTACAAATGTTTTCTTTTGTTTATCCTGTGCATGCTCTTCCTTCCTTCCCTCTTCTTCTGTCTCAGCAGTATGATCAGCATCTGGATGAACCTGTGTAACCGCTGTCCTAAGTTTGCGCCCATTAAGCAGCTCTGCAGGTGTCTTACCTGTCACCGTGCTTGGAGCAGTTCGCATTTGAAATAGCATTTTCGCTACTCGCTCTGCCCAAGGCATATCAGGAGACTGTTTTTTTAGCTTTGCTTTTATAGTTTGAATTGTTCTCTCTGCTTGTCCATTTGTGGCTGGATGGTAAGGTGCACCTGTTTTCAGTATTATGTGATTTTTTACTGCAAACTCTTTAAATTCATTAGATGTGAACGCTAGGCCATTATCTGATACTATCATATCTGGTAAGCCATTGTCTGCAAATGCGCGTCTTAGTATATCAATCACAGATTTGCTTGACATTGTGGGAACTATTTCTACAATTGGCCATTTGCTAAAGGAATCCACCAGTACTAGAAATGTCTTTCCTAGAAATGGGCCCATGAAATCCACATGTACTCTAGACCATGGTCTTTTGGCTGCTTGCCAGGTGTGTTCAGTTATAGGTGGGTTGTTACGTCCAATCTGACACAAGTCACAGCCATTGATTAGATCTTCTATGTCTTTATCTAACGATGGAAACCATAGGTAACCTCTTGCCATCATTTTAGTTTGCACTATACCATTATGTCCTTCATGTAATAGGTTAAGTATCGGTTTTTGTAATTTTCTAGGAATAACTACTCTGTTAGACCACATGACACACTCTTTGTTAAGTGAAAGAAATTCTCTTCTTCTGTGGTATGGTAGCAAATCTTGGTTTTCTATCTTTTCTGGCCAAGTATTTAATAAGCAAAATTTAACTTTTTTTAATATTTCATCTTTATCAGTTTCTCTAGCAATGACTTTAGAGTTTATAATATTTCTGTCTATTTGTTCAATAAGCATCACATCTTCCCCTGTTTGAACGCAACTTGGTGTTGGCCATCTGCTAAGGCTGTCAGCATCACCCATCTCCTTACCAGGTCGGTATCTTAGATCATAATCATATGTGTTCATAGTCATTGCCCATCTCAACATTCTGGCCGACACTAGTTCTGGAATGGGCTTGCTCCTTCCAAATATCCCTAACAAGGGTTTGTGATCAGTAAATATTACAAACTTACGTCCTAACAAGTACTGTCTAAATTTTCTTAAACCAAACATAATTGCCAAGGCTTCTTTATCAATTTGAGCATATCTTCTTTCATGTTCTTGCAATGTCCTTGACCCCATTATCACAGGTTTTTCTGTGCCATCTTCCATTTTGTGTACCAGTACTGCTCCTACTCCATAATCACTGGCATCACAGATCATATGCAATTCTTTGTCCAGGCTATAGTGTGTAAGAGTAAGGTCTGAAGTCAGCATTTTCTTTGCTGTTTCAAAAGCTAACTGTTGTTCTTGTCCCCATTTCCAATCTATATCATTTCTCAACAATTGATGCAAGGGTTCCAAAGTTACTGCTTTATTTTTCAAAAAACGCTCGTAGAAATTGTATAATCCTAAGAAGGCCTTTAAGGTAGTTTAGTCTTGTTCTTTGGAGGTGGTTTGTTTGCTATTTCTTCCACCTTTTCTTTAGATGGGTGTACCCCCTCTCCATCTATCTCAAAGCCTAAAAATGTTACTTTCTTAGCTGTAAACACACATTTTGTTTTGTTTAGTGTCAATCCTATTTCATCTAACCTTTTTAATACCTTTTCCACTCTATCATTATGTTCTTCTAATGTATATCCACAAACAGCTATATCATCAAGCAGACAAGCTACCCCTTCAATTCCTGCCAGTAAAGAAACCATGAGTCGTTGAAAAATGGCTGGGGCAGCATTTACTCCATACGCTAATCGGTTCATCTTCATCAAGCCTAGTGGTGTGTTCAATGTCAAAAGTTCAGCAGTTTCTTCATCTACTTTTAATTGGATATATGCTTGCTTGAGATCAATTTTTGAAAAGTATTTGCCTCCAGATAAGTCAAAAAATGCTTCATTTGACGTTGGCAATGGATAATTATCAACCAAGCATCCAGCGTTTACTGTACTTCTGTAATCTCCACATAATCGCAATGATCCATCAAGTTTTGGAACTATTCTTAAAGGTGTAGCCCATTGTGAATGTTTAACTGGTGTCAAGATTTCATTGTCGACCATTTTCTTGATCTCTTCATTCACTCTTTCTCTTAAAGAAAAAGGAACTGGCCTAGCAGGCAAAAACACTGGTTGGACCCCTTTCTTGCAATCAATATGTACTAATGGTCCACAGTATTTATCCAATTTCTCATCAAATAATTGTGGAAACTTATTTATAAAATTAGTTCCTTCTTGATCAACGGTGTGGACCCCTTGTATGGTGATGCCGAGGGCATCAAACCATTCCCGACCAAGCAGTGGAGGCCCACTGCCACAACTAACCACCATAGTTAATTTTGCATTTCTATCATGATACTGCACATTCACAGTCTCTTTCCCCACAACTTTCAGCTCGCTATTGGTCCATGTAACCAACTTTTTCTCATATGGCACCAATGGCCCAGGAAATGCTTGCGCATGTTTCATGTACAGGCTATGTGGCAATATAGTGCGCGCTGACCCAGAGTCCACTTCCATAAGCAGTGGTATGCCGTTCACTGTTACTTCCACCATCATGGGCTCCTGATGGTTAACCGCGACAACACCTTCACCTCCAGATACACCATGCACCTTTATCCCGAAGCTGTCTTCACATTCAGAGCTTTCCTGATCTGTACAAGATTGCACCTTGTTTGCACTTTTCACCTTGCAAGCTGCTTTTGTGTGCCCCTTCTTATGGCATTTATAACATGTTGCATTTAGGAACCTACATTTAGCATCCCCATGCCGTTTCGCGCAGTGACTACACTGCGATTTTGAGTTGATTGCATCTACTGTCATTGGCGTTGGTGCACTGTCGGCATTATCTGATGACGACAAACTAGACATGAATCCCTTTTGAATTGCTTCATAATTCAATGCCCGCTGCACTACTGAGTCGTAGGTTACCTCTTCCAATTTCATTTTAAGTAGTTCTCTTCTCAAGCTAGTGTCTCTCGCACCAAGTGTTATTTGTTCAATCATCCGACGCTGAATAGTATCGTCAAAATCACACCGCGAAGCTATGTCATGTAAAGCAGCTATGAAACTAGTGAATGACTCGTTCTCCTTTTGTTTCCGCTTGTAGAACTTATCCACTTCCAAGACCGGGTGAGGTTTTGGGACGAAAAACTTGTTCAACACTTTTATAACCTCTTCGAATGGAACTTCACTAGGTTTTCTAGGTGCTAACAACGAAACAACCAGCGAGTACGCTTCCTTTCCACACTGAGATAGAAATAAGGCTCGTTTCTGCACGTTATCCACTGGACCTGCCGCATCCAAAGCAAAAAACAACTGTTCTCGGTAGTTCACCCAGTTGTCTTTGTAGGGCTCGAATTTTCCGGGCAAAACCAAACTTGCGATGTTGGTGGCAGTACATCCACTTTTTCTCGTCGCCATTGTTATGGTTCTTATTCCTATCACTAGTTGTAGGATCTTGCAGAAGTATAATGAAATAAAATACTATATTTCAAGACAACGTGTAATCAAAACTCCATTGGCGGCAATCAACTAACTGTCACTTCGACGTTTTACAAATCATAAATTAACCACAGATAATACATAACAGTTTTCATTATTATTTTATGAAAAAAAGGTTGTTTAAAGAATTTATTCATTTCAGGTTCATCACGATCAGCCAAAAACACTATCGAAATTGAAATTAAGAAACATTATTAATTTTGGAAATTCAACAGACACCCGACTTAACGATCCAAATAATATTGTTATACATCATTATTATAATGAAATATCAAGTATTTATCCAATTGACTGTGGTATAATCAAATATGAAACGAATTATGATCAACAATTGGACAATTATGATCAACAATTGGACAATAATGATCAACAATTGGACAATTATGATCAACAATTGGACAAAGATGATCAAAAATTTAACATTGATCAAAAATCAAATGAAGAAACAGAACCAATAGCTTTTGTCAAAGTTGATCAAGATAAGGTAAGATTCACCAAGTAACTGCTATACTTAATATAATGAACATGCCTCTGCCTAACCCCTTTCAACATCCTGATAACATCTATCTCAAGCCTGGGGATCCTGGTACTTGGAATTGGTTTCGGGCACTTTTTGTGTGTATTTTAAATCCCATCAAAAACATAAATGTGAAATGAGAGCCAAGTTCAATAAGTATGTTTTACTTAGTCGTTGACTTCAGCGACAAAAGAAGTGAGATCTAAACGGGTGCCAAGTACAATGGTCAGTCCTGAAACTTATTTATAACAATATGAAATATTTTTAACAACTTTAAAATATCATTTCATCTTAAAACTTAGGATATTATATTGAAGCCTAAGGTCTAACTTGGCTAGTTCTCATATAGGAATTAACTACTTACTTACTATGTCCAATCGCTAGTTTCTACCAGCAATCCAAATTTTTAAAAAGAATAAAATAAAAACTTGCAAAGGCTATACCTAATATAATTTGTACTCTTAAGAAAACTAGCCAAGTAAGACCTTAGGCTTCAATATAATATCCTAAGTTTTAAGATGAAATGATATTTTAAAGTTGTTAAAAATATTTCATATTGTTATAAATAAGTTTCAGGACTGACCATTGTACTTGGCACCCGTTTAGATCTCACTTCTTTTGTCGCTGAAGTCAACGACTAAGTAAAACATACTTATTGAACTTGGCTCTCATTTCACATTTATGTTTTTGATGGGATATCATTACTTTTTGTACAGAACTTATTAGTAAATAAGTACTTATTCTTATATTATTATACTTATATAATCTACCTGCATAAACGGCTCAAACTATTGGCACATTGTAGGTATACATACTAAGCAGGTAGGTAGGTACTTGAGTAGGTACTTACTGAATAAGTATACCTACCTACTACCTATCCGACAAGCCGAGACACACTATAATCTAGGCCTGAATAGTTATCTAGCCATATCTACCTACCTGCATAGACTGCTCAAACTATTGGCACATTGTAGGTATACATACCTATAGTCATACTTACCTATCTGCTTAGACGGCTCAACTATTGGCACATTGTATACCTAGGTACCTAAGTAGATAGGTTAACCCGATAATAGTAGGTACTTACCGAGAGTAGATATTAGTCTAAACCTAAATACTTATCCAGTCATACTTACCTATCTACATAGACGGCTCAACTATTAGCACATTGTATACCTAGGTACCTAAGTAGATAGGTTAGCCCGATAATAATAAGTACTTACCGAGAGTACTTTATTAGTCTAAACCTAAATACTTATCTAGTCATACTTACCTATCTACATAGACGGCTCAACTATTAGCACATTGTATACCTAGGTACCTAAGTAGATAGGTAAGCCCGATAATAGTAGGTACTTACCGAGAGTGTACTACTTACCAATGCAAGACACTACTTCCACTCGTTATTATATTCACGTCAAGACCCTATTAAAATCCACATAATGACCGACTGTCATCTATTTAGATTGCTATTCTTATATTACAGGCGCTAGTAAGGGTTCCTAGGAGAATCAATTAATTGAAAAAGTACGATAAAAATATAAAAAATTACAAGTTTCAGATTTTTTCCTTTGTATCCACCCCACTACCTACCTGGATGCCAAATTTGAACGTTCTAGGTCATCTAGAACTGGGTTATAATTAACGTCTATAGATCAGTCAGTGATAAAATTTTCCATAACCAGCCATTTTTGGACGTTAATATCTAAATAACCGTTTGAGGTGTGTTTATGAAATTCGGTGCACATATTTTACTCGCAAGTGGCAATAGATGAGCCAAATTTGACTTGTTTATGTGAAATAGTTTTTGAGTTACGAGGGGGTGAAAAATCACCCAAATGGTTCCTGTAATATTACACTAGGCGCGCATCGCCCGTTCGCTTCGCTTGAACTTGGCTGACACGCTGCCGCGTGTCTAGATGAAAATTCTATGGAGTGCAAAAAGAGGCGGTCACCCATCCGAAAACTGACTGCGCTCAGCATTGCTTAACCATGCGTGGCCATACAAACTTTAAACCCTTATTTCAGCCCCTTCAAGATTATTTATTCAGATAAAGAAAGCCTATGACCATCTCCAGAATATAATCTATCTCCTCGCCAAATTTCATTACAATCCTTTCAGCTGTTTAGTTGTGAAATGGTAACAAATAGAGTTACTTTCGCATTTATATTATTAGTAGTGTTTTTTTACAGAATGATTCTGAAGGCAAGGAAATACTAGAATCAGATGATGAGCCGCTCAATGTAAAGTCAATGAAGAACAAAAATAAGCAGAAACCAAGAAAGAACAAAGGTAACTTCAAGTTATAATAATAATAATAATAATACTTTATTTCAGGCAACATTAGTCTAGTACAAGATGGAAATTACTTAGAAACTACGGCCCATATAAATATATACCTTAATCTAACATACATAATATATAAACCTATTTACTAGCACGTAATGGCGGTGACGTGTGACACGCGGGCTGTGCTGCGGCAATCGTCCGCGAAAACGCCGGAACAGCACATTCTTCGGCCAGAATTCTTCCTTAGTGAAGGTCGAAATATTCTCAGTTGGAATACGCACCACAAATGATTTAAAATCATTGTGACGCGACTCCAACCGCTCGACCCTCACCAAGGCGTTGGTCTTCTTCATGTACTATGTACTTCTTGATGTACTATCCAAGGCCAGATGGGTAGACGAAATTGTAGCGTGCGCGGGTGGAAGTTGGCTGGACAGAGCTAATGACAGAGAATGGTGGCATGCCTTGGGGGAGGCTTTTACCCGAACGAGGTCCATGCATTAAGTATCCAGGTAGTTGATAATTAGACAAATAATAATTAAATAATTACAGAATAGAATTGTAACCAAAAATTTAAATTCATCTAACTATTCATTTTTTATATAGCAATTTGAATATTTTATGTTGATTAAATATTTTATTTTATACTTAGTACTTAATTGAATATTATAGGTTAATTAAGTTATCAAATCGTTAACGTTTATTACGTTTACTATGCATGGAATTAAATAAAGCTTTTATTATTATTATTATTATTATCCATGGTACAAGCTTTGCTTAGTTTGGGGCTAGATGGAATAAGTAAAATTGTCATATCTAGACACGCGGCAGCGTGTCAAGCCAAGTTCAAGCGAAGCGAACGGGCGATGCGCGCCTAGTGTAATATTACAGGAACCATTTGGGTGATTTTTCACCCCCTCGTAACTCAAAAACTATTTCACATAAACAAGTCAAATTTGGCTCATCTATTGCCACTTGCGAGTAAAATATGTGCACCGAATTTTATAAACACACCTCAAACGGTTATTTAGATATTAACGTCAAAAAATGGCTGGTTATGGAAAATTTTATCACTGACTGATCTATAGACGTTAATTATAACCCAGTTCTAGATGACCTAGAACGTTCAAATTTGGCATCCAGGTAGGTAGTGGGGTGGATACAAAGGAAAAAATCTGAAACTTGTAAATTTTTATATTTTTATCGTACTTTTTCAATTAATTGATTCTCCTAGGAACCCTTACTAGCGCCTGTAATATAAGAATAGCAATCTAAATAGATGACAGTCGGTCATTATGTGGATTTTAATAGGGTCTTGACGTGAATATAATAACGAGTGGAAGTAGTGTCTTGGATTGGTAAGTAGTACACTCTCGGTAAGTACCTACTATTATCGGGCTAACCTATCTACTTAGGTACCTAGGTATACAATGTGCTAACAGTTGAGCCGTCTATGCAGGTAGATATATAAGTATAATAAAATAAGAATAAGTACCTACGTACTTACTAATAAGTTCTGTACAAAAAGTAATGATATCCCATCAAAAACATAAATGTGAAATGAGAGCCAAGTTCAATAAGTAGGTATGCTTTAGTCGTTGACTTCAGCGACAAAAGAAGTGAGATCTAAACGGGTGCCAAGTACAATGGTCAGTCCTAAAACTTATTTATAACAATATTAAATATTTTTAACAACTTTAAAATATCATTTCATCTCATAATTTAGGATATTATATTGAAGCCTAAGGTCTGACTTGGCTAGTTTTCTTAAGAGTAAGAATTATATTAGCTAACAATGCAAGTTATTATTTTATTCTTCTAAAAATTTTGCTTGCTGGTAGAAACTAGCGATCGGACATAGTAGGTAAGTAGTTAATAATAGGTAGGTAATTCGTATAATGAGAACTAGCCAAGTTAGACCTTAGGCTTCAATATAATATCCTAAATTATGAGATGAAATGATATTTTAAAGTTGTTAAAAATATTTAATATTGTTATAAATAAGTTTTAGGACTGACCATTGTACTTGGCACCCGTTTAGATCTCACTTCTTTTGTCGCTGAAGTCAACGACTAAAGCATACCTACTTATTGAACTTGGCTCTCATTTCACATTTATGTTTTTGATGGGATCTTTTTTATTTGTAAACCGATCTCGATGAAACAAAGCCTCAGTTTTAATCTAAGCTTATCTCAATACATTAGTGAAAACTGCATTCGATTTGGTTCAGCCGTTGCAGAGATAAGCGTGCACAAACGCAAAGATAAACGATTTTATTATATACTAGCTTCCGCTCGCGGCTTTGCTCGCGAGGTACCTACATAAAATATAGCCTATGTTACTCAGGGATAACGTAGCATTCTAACGGTGAAAGAATTTTTGAAATCGGACCAGTAGTTTTTTAACTTTATTCGTTACAAACAAAAATACAAAACTTTCCTCTTTATAATATTAGTATAGAAGTATACACGGTGTATTTTTGGTCAATTTAAAGCCGGCGCCCACGTAATCTATATCTGTAACTAAAAAAAAAATATAAATAATGAATCTTTTTTTTTGTTATTAATAATAACACGAAACTTACTCGATAATATGAGAACCGATAGTAGTTGCTATTCGTTTGTCGACATGCGAATTCGGCGCGCGGCGCGACGGCGGGCTGTAGGGACTAAGGAGTCTGCGAGGTCGTTGACTCTGCGTGCCTTACTATATTTTAAACCCACTTTTGTTAATCTTTTCGATTATTCAGTTCCGTACGAAATACTTATCAAATTCAATAAATGAACCAACGACACAAATACGATTAAGTAATAAAAGAAAAACTGACCAAAAACTCACCTTGTAGATAGATTATCTCAAAGTTAAGTAACATTTCGTATCGATTATTAAGTAGTTGTGCAGAGTAGGCACCCTACAGCGTCCCGTTGTTGCAGGGCGGAGCCCTAGGGCGCGGCGCCCGGAGCAGGCCTCCGGCGTGGTGCGGGACGCGCGCGTCGCCAAGAAACTGAAGGAACTCAACATAGACAGTGGACAGATCGCACTCGTCATGCTGACGTGGGAAGAGGTATGTACATACTAGCTTCCGCCCACGGCTTCGTCCGCGTGGTACCTTGAAAAACCAAAAAAAAATGAACACAGGCGAGCTTAAACCTAAAAAGAGTTATATTATATTATAGTGGAGATCCGTGGTCTCTGCCTACCCCGTTGGGAAACAGGCGTGATTTTATGTATGTATGCATATTATATTATATTATATTATATTATATTATATTATATTATATTATATTATATTATATTATATTATATTATATTATATTATATTATATTATATTATATTATATTATATTATATTATATTATATTATATTAAAGAATGGTGAAATTTCTTTCAACTCGAGTAAAACTCGGTATACTCTAAGCACCCGCCCCGAGACCCTCAGGGAAAAGGTTGCTCAGACTCCCTCTCATTACTCTCATTTGTTCCCCCCCGATTGATGAATACTGTATCCCCAAGAACTTTACTGATGATTGTGACTGTGTGTATGGCTGCCTGCTTCTGAATGATGTGAATGTTAATGTGTGAATCTAATTTTGTGCAATATCTATGTAGACTTTTAGCTATAACTCCTGTGGCACCGACTACAATAGGTATGACTTCAGTAGGTGTTTTCCAAAGCCTAGTAACTTCCGTTTTCAGCGCGTGATATTTGCTTAATTTCTCAATTTCTTTAGCTCCTATATTGTAGTCGGAAGGTACAGTGATGTCAATTAAATATGTTTTATTTTCTGCTTTGTTTATGTATATGATGTCTGGTCTATTGTGTACTATTGTAACGTCTGTTTGAACTGGTATTTCCCACATGAGTTTTGCTGTGTCATTCTCTTTAACCTGTGGTTGCGTTAAATTCTCCTTCCACCACAAACTAGCCACCTCGAACCCATGTTTTTTCGCTAACGTCCAGTAGACATATTGCACGATGTTGTTATGTCTCCTAATATAGTAGGTGCCAGCCAGCTTTTCACAACCTGAGACAATGTGTTGCGCGGTCTCGTCTTTTGTTAAGCATAGGCGGCATCTACCATCTACTGCTCTCTTTAGGATATCTCTTTCATGCTGCCTAGTGACAACTGCCTGATCCTGGATAGCAAACACTGAGGACTCCAGCCCTGGTGTAATTGGTTGTGCTTTGATCCATTTAAATGAGTATATTTTATCTATATTTTCTTTATCTAGGACTTTTTTATAAAATTGGCCGTGAAGCGGCTTAGCTTTCCAATTGTTTATTTTAGTTTTTAACACTGCGTTTCTTAATTCTTTGTCAGTATAATTATCTTCATTACCTAGTCCTATCTCCGCTAAGTTTGCTTGAGATTCTTTGTAAATTGAGTATTTGTTTTTATTTTTATCATGTTTAACTATAGTTTTTATTAAATCGTCTTGTTCTGAATTTAAATAAGTTTTGTATTTAATTATTTGAGTTTTATAAAGCATCTCTATATTAGTTAGTCCTCTTCCACCCTCTTCTACAGGTAGGTATAGTCTTTCGACTTCTGCTTTTTGCTGATGCGCCTTGTTCATAGCTAATATTTTTCTAGTTTTTACATCTATTTTCTTTAAATCGTTTGTTTTATAATTTATTATTCCGAAAGTATAAAGAAGCACAGGTACGGCGTAAATATTAATTGCTCTAAGTAGATTTCGTGAATTAAGATGAGATTTTACAAGATTTTTGACCCGGCGGAAATATTCTTTTTGTGTTTGTTGCCTAGCTTCAGTGTGATTAATTTTCCCTGTTTCGTGAACGCCTAAATACTTATACTGCTCATCTGCTCTTAAATGTTCAAACTCCTCCCCGCTCAGTAGGACATGGCCTCTTCCTTCATGGTCTTGCCTTCTCCCTTTTGCTAAATGTAAAACGTTACATTTACTTAACCCGAATTTCATCCCGATGTCTTCCGTAAATATTTCTGTGCTGTCAATTCAAACTTTAAGATTGTTTGGTGTATTTGCATATAATTTTAGGTCATCCATGTACAACAAATGATTAATATAGCTATTGTCCTGTAATTTGTATCCCTTTAGCCAATATTTATTTAATATCTGAGAGAGTGGGTTTAGTCCTAGGCAAAACAGGAGAGGTGATAGCGAGTCACCTTGGAAAATTCCCCGTCGGATGTAAATGGGATCGGTGGTAACAAATGCGTTTGCGCCATACGCTGTCATGATAACATTCCAGGTAGGCATGACTGTCTCTAAGAAGCCTTTGATAATAGGTGGACATTTATAAATATCTAAGACTCTGAGTAGCCACTCGTGCGATATACTATCAAAGGCTTTCTGATAGTCAACCCAACCCATACTTAAGTTTTTGTTGCACTGGTGTGCATCTTCCAGTATAGCTTTGTTTACCATGAGATGGTCTTTGCAGCCTCTAGCGCGACGCCTACACCCTCGCTGTTCTGGTGCTAAGATGTCATTTTTGTCTAAGTGTACATAGAGTTCGTTAGCAATAACAGATGTAAGCAATTTGTACATCGTAGGTAGGCAAGCTATAGGGCGCCAGTTTTTAGGGTCCTCGGTGTTTTCATTTTTAGGTATCAGGATTACATTGCCTGTAGTAAACCATGGTTCTACGGGTTCGATTCCTTTTACTATTCTATCATACATCTTTGCTATGTATTTATGTGTGCTTGTTAGGTATTTAATATAGTAGTTTTGTATTTTATCTAATCCAGGTGCTTTCCAATTATGTATCTTTTTAATAGCTATCCTTAAGTTGTCTATGCTTATTTCCCTAAATATGTGTATTTGGTTTATTTCTTCAACCGACTCTTCTACTTCCTCTATCCATCTTGCTCCTGTGTTGTACGGAATGGGCTCTGACAAAATGGATCCCCAGAACGTTTGAATTTCACTTTGAGATGGAATTTGTATAGGAGTTTGCTGAACTCCGTTTAAGCTACGGTAAAACTTGTGTTGATTAACTTCGAACTGTTTGTTATGTGTTTTCCTATCGTTCATATCACTATATCTCTTGACTCTACCTGCTAATGCTTTTACTTTTTGTGTGTGTAATTCTATCCTATAATCTAAGTCTTGTTCATTTCTAATGTTATATTTGTTAAATAAGTTTTCTCTGATTCTATTCATGGTTCTACTATTATTTCCTCTTTTTATTTCAATTAGGCGTGCAAGCTCTTTTCTAAAATCTTCTATTTTGTTTTTCAATCGAATCTTCCACGGTGGATCTCGTTTGGGTTTTCGGGTAGTAGTATTCCGGTAGGGCCTTTGCTTGTTGTTGATTATCAAAGTTTTGGCAGATGCATAGATAATATCATTAATTTCGCGCAGAGATGTGTTTGTCACTAGTAAGTTAGGTAAGAAATCGTTTATTTTGTTTAAGTTACTGATGAATTGTTTGTTAAAGTTTGGTTTTGGTAAAGTTTCTCTACTGTTCACTGACATTTATTTAGTTTCGGCAAGTGTCTCTAAAAGTAGCAGAATTAAAGGGTCTTGGTTTTCGTTTACTTCGATGTCAGGGTTATTTATTGATGTTTCTATTACAGGTATGTTAGATTCTGGTGTTGTGAGTGACTGAGATTGTTGTGTGATTGTATCTGGTGTGTTTGGTCTAGAGTGTTGCACGATGTTTTCATTAGGTGTGTGTGTGTTCCTAGGTGGTGTATGTATCGTGTCCAGTGTGCCCGCAGCAGTCTCATGTGATGTTTGTGTCAGCGATTGTTCTGCTCTATCTTTTATTTGGTCTAGTACTTGGGTGGATAACACTTTGCGGGATATGATGCTTCTAGCTTGGTTTGACAAAGTGTTTCCTGTAAATTTTTGTATTTTAGGATTTTGAGGGTTTCGGTCTTTAAAAAGCTTCTCGAAACGTTTGATGTAGCCTGCACCTTCGGCTCTGGCTTTGAAGAAGCAGAACATAAGTTCGTGAAGTTCTGCTTCTGACCACTTTCTCCTGGCATCATCACTAATTGCAATAGAACTTCCAGTGGTCACTTCTGGTGCACCGGCAGAGCTCGTGGGAGTTACTTCCCTGCTCCGCAAAGTATCACCAGGCATAGGTTGGGTGGTCTCGCTTTGTTCGGGTTCCCCGACGGAGGGCCGACCCCTAAACCCCCCGTCACCGATGGTTCGTATGCTGGAGCGTCCAGCATCGGCTCCAGACGCGCCCCGGCGATCGCCCCCGGGAAGCGACCATATACGTGAATACCAATTACTCATCTCCATAAAGGGTGTTGCCATTTCCTTATTAGCCTGTAAGTTTTAAATTTACAGGTGTCCCCCTCCCACGTGTGACTGGTGTTCGTCTCGGACGTTAAGGTTGGGCTTTGGGAGGGTTATATTATATTATATTATATTATATTATATTATATTATATTATATTATATTATATTATATTATATTATATTATATTATATTATATTATATTATATTATATTATATTATATTATATTATATTCATCATCTTCCTGCCCTTATCCCACGCTATGTGGGGTCGGCACAACATGTGATCTTCTTCCATTTCCCTCTGTCACTCGTCATCTCAGTACTCACTCCTTTACCCATGTCATCTTTCACACAGTCCATCCATCTTTTCTTTGGCCTACCTCTACCCCTGTATCCATCCACATTCATACCTAACTTGTCACATGACATTCATTTCTTCTCATAACATGCCCATACCACGCTAACCTATATTACATATATTATATTATATTAAATTTATATTTATATTCATATTACAAATGGTTAGAGCGCTGGTGGTGTAGTGGTAGAACCCCTGTCTCACGATCCGAAGGTCGTGAGTTCAAACCTGGTCGTGCACCAATGAGTTTTTCCATTCGAAAAATTTATGTGCGCAATGCCAGCGCTCTTAAACGGTGAAGGAAAACATCGTGAGGAAACCGGCATACCCTAGAACCAAAAATTCGAAGGTATGTGTCATAAGTTAGTATTCTTATAAGCGGCGATGGGCTTGCAACCTGTCACGTACGGAATACTAACTACTGTGCAAAATGTGGGCATGTACCAAATGTCATGTTTGGACGTGCCTCTGACTACCCTCTTTAGATATCCTCAAAGATCTAAATAACTAGAGATCTGAGGAGATATCTCCTGAGCCTGGGGATTACAGTCGTGATCATATGTAATGGTTACGCTGTCAGTTGTCACCCCCCCCTCCCCCCCCCAGGTGGAGGAGGAGCGGCGGCTGGCGTCCCGCAGCGAGCCGTACACGCGGCACCAGCACCGCTGCGCCGCCTGCGTGCTGGGCTTCAACCACCTGCTCAAGCTGCAGGAGCACAATAGGAAACACAGCGCGGTAAGTCTCCCACCAGCTTGGGGAGAGGCCGAGGAGACTCCTGTACGTCTACCATGAGATTTAATAATCTACACTCGCTAGCGACTGTAGTTAAAAAATTGTATGAAAACTTGTACAGCGCCTCTAGCGGATAGTTGGGTACTAACACGTCACGTAGCTAACTATCCTACGTCACAGTACTACAGCGACTGTAGTTTGCGCTCATTCATTTGCTTAGAATTTGGTGCCATGAGTAACAATTTTGACAGATGTCAAAGTAACGTACTATTACTACTGTAGTAACGTCAGCCGATCTAAATGTGACAACTCATGGTAGACGTACAGTACGTCTACCATGAGCTGTCACATTTAGATCGGCTGGTGTCACTACAGAGTCTATACTTATAAAAGGCTTTGTCCTGAATGACTGCGGTGTCAACGCACAGCCTAAACTGCTGATCGTAGAGATTTGAAACTTGGAAGGTGTGTTCTTTGTATGACGTAGGCATCCGATAAGAAAGGATTTTCCGAAATTCTACCCCTATGGGGGTGAAAAAAGGGGGGCAAAGTTTGTATGGGACAACGGTCCGATCTGCTTCAAAGTTTGCATAAACCTTTTTTAACGGAATCAGAAAAAGACTTGTTTCGTATTTTAGTGAAATTCATTTAAATTAAAACATGTCAACGAAGTTGCGAGCGGGCCAGCTAGTAATACATAGAACGTAATTGATGATGACATCTGTCAAAATTGTTACTCATGGCACCAAATTCTAAGCAAATGAATGAGCGCAAACTACAGTCGCTGTAGTACTGTGACGTAGGATAGTTAGCTACGTGACGTGTTAGTACCCAACTATCCGCTAGAGGCGCTGTACAAGTTTTCATACATTGTTTTAACTACAGTCGCTAGCGAGTGTACATTGTGAAAACTCATGGTAGACCTATGTCCACTTGACACGTGTCTTTGAACCTTTCATGTCCACATGTTTAGATCAAAGAATTTAAATCGTAGATATGCCCGTACGGTACTGAGTCCGCGCCGTTTTGTTGCCACACGAAATGAGATAGCTCGCTCATTTGGCACACCAAATAAGTATATTTTTTTTACGAAAGATCGTGCAATATCATTGCACAATAAATGGTGAAATAACTGTTTGGTTCATTTTTTAGTGCATCGGCATGTTGTTAACACACACAAGTAAAAACAGTGCCACAGTTTTTGGCGTCCGGGCATATCTACGATTTAAATCTTTGGTTTAGTTATAATATAATAATAATAATAATAATAATAATAATGCTGCACAATCCACACAGCATCATCTAGCCCCAAAGTAAGCTACTCAAAGCTTGTGTTATGGGTACTAGATAACTGATATATTTAATACATTATAATACTTAAATAGATATTTTTTATTATACATAGAAAACACCCAGACCAACGGAACAAATTTCTGCAGATCTTACACAAATTTGTTCCGCGGCGGGAATCGAACCCGCAACCTCTAGCGTCGCAGGCGGACACTCGCCCGCTGCGCCAATGGGTCGTCAGTTAGATAAGTAGGTCTACTCTTTTTCAACGAAAAACGAAGTTTCGATCGAAAGTTCGCGTAATTGCTACTCCAGGTACATTTCGTTACAAAACTTCGTTCGAACGAAAATTTTTTGACATTCTAAATCCTACTAATATTATAAACGCAAAAGTTTGTGAGAATGTGTGGATGTCTGGATGTATGTTTGTTACTTTTGTTATTCACGCTGAAACGGCTGAAAGGATTTGGATGAAATTTGGCACAGATATAGATTATAGTCTGGAAGAGCACATAGGCTACATTTTATCCCGAAAAAATGAACGGTTCCCGTGGGATAGCGATGTTTTTGTTTTTCAAGGTATCACACGGGCGAAGCCGCGGGCGGAAGATAGTCTACTATAGTTACGAATAGAACGAACATTCGAATTTGTTGGATCTTTGTTCGGAGTTTAACCTCAAATCGACGAACCAAAAGTGTTACCTTTTGATTTTCGTTTTCGTGATTTTATAAAGAAAATTGACTGAAATGGCTGGAAGATTACTTTTAATTGAGGCTGGGCGCTTACTCTGCAATACGATCAACGATATATCGGCACAATAATCGTGCAAAGCACATCGTCTCTACTATTTATTAAACGATGGAACGACTGACATTATTTTTGACTAGCTTCCGCTCGCGGCGTCGCCCGCGAACTACCTACATAAAATATAGCCTATGTATCCTGAAAGTTTATTCTACACATTGGTGAAAGAATTTTTCAAATCGGTTCAGTAGTTTCGGAGCCTATTCGTTTCAAAC
The DNA here is from genome assembly GCA_963675405.1 of Cosmorhoe ocellata. Taxonomy (NCBI): domain Eukaryota; kingdom Metazoa; phylum Arthropoda; class Insecta; order Lepidoptera; family Geometridae; genus Cosmorhoe; species Cosmorhoe ocellata. The sequence goes on from OY776273.1 coordinate 5,361,902, forward strand.
AAACAAACAAACAATCAAAGTTTTCCTCTTTATAATATTAGTATAGATAAGCAATTTCGTAAACCTACAGTAACACGGCATGAATATGACCACGAAAAAACTGTGAATTCGACGGACATTCGGTTCGGATTATATCGTATTCGTTTCGCGGAGTAGACACCCAGGTCTTAGTGATGAACGTTTGGAGCGTAGGAACCGTCGCCGCCTGCGCAATCACCTCAATATCTAAGATATATAAATAATATATTAGTATATTATATATAATATAATATTATCAATCAACTTAATATCCAGAGTTTGTAGGGAATTACAGACTGAGTCGGGAATTATTTGAAGAGTTGTGCCAGGAGATAGTACCTACCTCTACTACCTCCAAAGGTGAGACGACATGGAATTGAGCCCACTGTTCGGTTTCAAAGATTCTTTATTTCCTCAAAGAACATAAATACAGTTCACTTATAAGAGAAAAACAAAACTTGTACTTATATACACCGTGAAATTTTAATGGTTGTTTTCCCGCAGCAAAATGGTTTTGTCTTGGTAATACTAATACAATCGTTGTATAAACAAATTAAATATTAAAAACAAAAAATACAGATATACCATTGTGACAATTTAATTCGAAAGCGACCACGAACCAATAGTAATTCATCCCGATACCTACGCGAAGGCGGCCGGCGGCGCGTGCGATTCGAATAGTACCTACGAGTTACGTCTAATGTTACTATCGTTCCTCACGTTTTCGAGTTGATGAATATTTTTTAAATTATTTTAAAACAAAAACATCTTTATTTTTTTACTTTTACTCTATGTTTCGAAAGTACTCCTTATGGCAAGTTGTTCTGCCGCGGGAAAACAACCATTAAAATTTCACGGTGTATAAGTATTTCTACTTAAATTTATATTTTAGTATGAGTGTGCTATAATAACATAAATGTACATATTTATCTATTTACTAAAAGACAAAAGAAAAAAAGCAATGGTTGAAAACAAAACAAATTAATCTAGCACAGGGGCATTACAACGAAGTCTTCCAGGACGATTCCGTAACGATTCCATTATAGAAACGTCACTACTTCCATACAATTTGCATAGGTCATGGTACAAAATAGCAATGTAATACTAATTCGGTAATGTATTATGAATTCGTGGTTAGGCCCCAGGTATGTAAAAAAAGGTACAAAAACCTGTTAATAAATCTATATATTATTATTATATATATATATATTATATATATACTAAAGTCGTTTTTGGTTAGTTAACAAACAAATTAAGCTTAGGAATGATAAAATGGCCAAAATCTATTTTTTAATCAGGTAGCTAATTTTAAGAATTTTCCACCTCACCATCTTTGAAGGCCGATTTTAGCCAAAGTAGCCTATTAAGTACTACTTTTTTTTAATGATTATGAAAGCTGAGAGTCTGGAGAATTCTTTAGACTTATTTAGGAACCATGAAATCACTTTTTAAGATTTTTAATTTGAAGTTGAAAATTTTAGTCATAATTCACCGAATGTAATTATTTGACTTTACACCAACATCTTCATAGTTTGCATCAAAGTCACGTAGCTGATTATTTTATGCATAAAAGAACAACTCATAACAATTCAGTAGCAAAAAAAAAATCTTAAGAAAGTTTTCTACTTTTTTTGTAAGAATGTTTTAAGTTGTTCAAGTCGTAAATTTTCAAAAATTCGGAAAAAAATTAATAACTCGAAAACTATAGAAAATCGCGGAACATACATGTGGGTGATTCGGGTACCCCAAGGGGTGTTCTATCTCTGGACTTTCGCTTGACACTACTTTTTGGGACACCCTGTATACAGGGTGTCCCAAAAAACAAAAATTGATGCAAACTATGAAGATGTTGGTGTAAAGTCAAATAATTACATTCGGTGAATTATGACTAAAATTTTCAACTTCAAATTAAAAATCTTAAAAAGTGATTTCATGGTTCCTAAATAAGTCTAAAGAATTTTCGAGACTCTCAGCTTTTATAATCATTAAAAAAAAGTAGTACTTAATTGGCTACTTTTGCTAAAATCGACCTTCAAAGACGGTAAGGTGGAAAATTCTTAAAATTAGCAACCTGATTAAAAAATAGATTTTGGCCATTTTATCATTCCTAAGCTTAATTTGTTTGTTAACTAACCAAAAACGACTAAACAGAATTAGTTTATGCCAAAGAAATCAGCAATATGGCCGAATTAAGAACAAAATTGAGACAGGCCGAAGAAAAAATTAAGGCACTTAAAATAGCTTTCATACGATTAAAGGAAACCTTTTTAAGACGATGTAGGATTTGTATCGACCTAGAAGGTTGACATTTTGAAAACTTTTTGTAAAAAATTAATAAATTTTACTTGTTGTTTTATTTCATAAATTAAGCTAAACTAAATAAATAAAACCTTCAAATACTAATGAAATCTTACTTTCCTGCAGTCCTTTTTGGTTAGTTAACAAACTAATTAAGCTTAGGAATGATAAAATGGCGAAAATCTATTTTTTAATCAGGTAGCTAATTTTAAGAATTTTCCACCTCACCGTCTTTGAAGGCCGATTTTAGCCAAAGTAGCCTATTAAGTACTACTTTTTTTTAATGATTATGAAAGCTGAGAGTCTGGAGAATTCTTTAGACTTATTTAGGAACCATGAAATCACTTGTTAAGATTTTTAATTTGAAGTTGAAAATTTTAGTCATAATTCACCGAATGTAATTATTTGACTTTACACCAACATTTTCATAATTTTCATCAAAGTCACGTAGCTGATTATTTTATGCATAAAAGAACAACTCATAACAATTCAGTAGCAAAAAAAAAATCTCAAGAAAGTTTTCTACTTTTTTTGTAAGAATGTTTTAAGTTGTTCAAGTCACAAATTTTCAAAAATTCGGAAAAAAATTAATAACTCGAAAACTATAGAAAATCGCGGAACATACATGGGGGTGATTCGGGTACCCCAAGGGGTGTTCTATCTCTGGACTTTCGCTTGACACTACTTTTTGGGACACCCTGTATACAAGAATTGCTCGTTTAAAGGTATAAGATACATGGTCACGACTAATCCCCAGAAATTATTATGTACCCGATGTAAAGAATATTTTAGGTATTTTTATTACACCTTTATGTCACCCGCTGATAATGTAGCTTCCCAACAGTGAAAGAATTTCCAAAATCAGTTCAGTAGTTTCGGAGCCTATTCGATGCAAACAAACAAACAAACAAATTTTTCCTCTTTATAATATTAGTATTAGACTACTTTACTTTACTTTTAACTGTCCAATCCCAGTCCTATCCCCAGTCGCGAAAAGAACTGACAAGAAAACAAATCTATAAAATCTTTCACAATTTTATATAATAATATTGTTCAAATAACGCCATCTAGCCCCAAACTAAACAAAGCTTGTACTACGGGAACCAGATAGCTGATAGATTAATTATATTTTTTTTTTGTAAATACATACATAGAATACATAATAACGCCCAGGCAGAACAGAACAAACATCTGCGTTCACACAAATGTCAGTCCTGGGGGATCGAACCCACAACCTGCAGCAGAAGGCAGAGCTACTACCGACTGAGCTGTGAAGCCGGTCAGTATTATAAATATAGATAAACTAGCTTTCGTTCGCGGCTTTGCTCGCGAGGTACCTACATAAAATATAGCCTATGATACTCAGGGATAACGTAGCATTCTAACGGTGAAAGAATTTTTGAAATCGGACCAGTAGTTTTTGAGTTTATTCGTTACAAACAAAAATACAAAAATATAAAACTTTTCTCTTTATAATATTACTAGCTGTCCCGCCCGCGACTTCGTTCACTTATAGTATCGAAACTAAGTTTCAAACAACCCCCCATTTGACCCCTTTTGAAGGTTATATTGAAAAATCCTGAAACACGTGTCCATTTATTTTGCATTTGCAGTACACAAACAAAGTTTCAGGCCAATCGCACCACCCGTTAAAAAGTTCCCACACAAACATTGACCCCACATTTGACCCCTTTTTGATGCTTATATTGAAAAATCCTGAAACACGTGTCCATTCATTTTGCATTTATAGTGCACAAGCAAAGTTTCATGAAAATCGCTCTACGCGTTAAAAAGTTTCATACAGACGTTTTTACCCTTTTTCACCCTCCTAGAGGTGGAATTTCCAAAAATCCCGCCTTAGTGGGTGGTTTTGTTATAAAAGGAAACAACCTTCCAAATTTCAGCTTTCTATCTTCAGCGGTTTCGGCTCGGCGATGATCAATCAGTCAGTCAGTCAGTCAGTCAGTCAGTCAGGTTAAGCTCTTATATAGGTATAGACTATAGATTAAGCAGTAATAATGTGTGTATTTTGAATTTAAATTTGGTTTTAGGAAGCGGGTGATGAAGTCTGCGACGTATGTACAGTCCGCTGCAAGACAAGAGCGGCGCTCGCCTCGCACAGACGGAGACACAGGGCGAGGTTAGTCTTAACAACGAAAACACACACGATTGTAATCCCCAGGCTCGGTAGACATCTCCTCAGATCTCTAGTTACTTAGTTCTTTGAGGATATCTAAAGAGTCAGAGGCACGTCCGAACATGATATTTGGCATTAAAAAAGCTATTTTCAATTACTTTCAGTCAGGTATTTTATATTTTTGCAATAAATACTTGTTTAAATCGTATCAAAATGGGGACGTTTTAGAGAAAGGCCAGGTCAAGAGTACCCTAAACCGACGCGCATGTATGAATGTAATGAGGGTAAATGAAGCAAAAGAAGGATGTCAGGATCGTAGCAAGTGGAGATCCGCGGTCTCCGCCTACCCCGTCGGGGAACAGGCGTGATTTTATGTACGTGATCGATGGTGTGAGTGGGGCGGAGCGTGGCACTGACCGGCGCGTGCGCAGGTGGGTGTGCCAGCGCTGCGGCGCGCGCTACTCCGTGGCGTGCGTGGCGGCCGACCACTGCGTGCGAGCGCACAGCGCGCCCGCGCCCACGCACCGCTGCGCGCACTGCCCCTCCACGCACTCGTGAGTACACCCTCACGACCACTGCGTGCGAGCGCACAGCGCGCCCGCGCCCACGCACCGCTGCGCGCACTGCCCCTCCACGCACTCGTGAGTACACCCTCACGACCACTGCGTGCGAGCGCACAGCGCGCCCGCGCCCACGCACCGCTGCGCGCACTGCCCCTCCACGCACTCGTGAGTACACCCTCACGACCACTGCGTGCGAGCGCACAGCGCGCCCGCGCCCACGCACCGCTGCGCGCACTGCCCCTCCACGCACTCGTGAGTACACCCTCACGACCACTGCGTGCGAGCGCACAGCGCGCCCGCGCCCACGCACCGCTGCGCGCACTGCCCCTCCACGCACTCGTGAGTACACCCTCACGACCACTGCGTGCGAGCGCACAGCGCGCCCGCGCCCACGCACCGCTGCGCGCACTGCCCCTCCACGCACTCGTGAGTACACCCTCACGACCACTGCGTGCGAGCGCACAGCGCGCCCGCGCCCACGCACCGCTGCGCGCACTGCCCCTCCACGCACTCGTGAGTACACCCTCACGACCACTGCGTGCGAGCGCACAGCGCGCCCGCGCCCACGCACCGCTGCGCGCACTGTCCCTCCACGCACTCGTGAGTACACCCTCACGACCACTGCGTGCGAGCGCACAGCGCGCCCGCGCCCACGCACCGCTGCGCGCACTGCCCCTCCACGCACTCGTGAGTACACCCTCACGACCACTGCGTGCGAGCGCACAGCGCGCCCGCGCCCACGCACCGCTGCGCGCACTGCCCCTCCACGCACTCGTGAGTACACCCTCACGACCACTGCGTGCGAGCGCACAGCGCGCCCGCGCCCACGCACCGCTGCGCGCACTGCCCCTCCACGCACTCGTGAGTACACCCTCACCCTTACACTAAGGCGCCCTGAACACACATTAAGGCGCCCTGAACACACATTAAGGCGCCCTGAACACACACTAAGTCACCCTGAACACACCCCACATCTCGCTGAAACGCCCTGAACACACCCTACATCACAATAAGACACCCTGAACACACCCTACATCACAATAAGACACCCTGAACACACCCTACATCACACTAAGACACCCTGAACACGAATACTGAAAAGGACGGAAATATCTAGTACTTTCCCGCTAAACTATAATCTAATGAGCTTAACAACACTAACAATAGAAATTCGACACGTTTTTCGCTTCTCCACGAAGCATGCTCAGGACCGTTGACTCACTTGCATCGGTGTTGCTGCACCGAGCGCCGAAAGAGAAGTCAACTTCTATTTGAGTTTGTGTTGTTAAGTTCATTAGATATAGTTTAGCGGGAAAGTACTAGATATTTATGTCCTTTTCAGAATTTGTAATGGATTTCCGCAAAGTTACGCCTAAATAAATCATTTACCCTGAACACACACTATATCATACTAAGACGCCCTGAACACACTCTCACAGATACCCTAACACAATCCCCTTTAAGTTTCAATGGGATAGTAAACTACATTGTATGTTTGTTTGTATCTTTGTTGTTGTATAGAATGGTTGTGATACCAGGTCTCTGGGCGCGCTGAGGAGGCACGCCAAAAGTCACCTCACGCGGCCCGAGTGCGCGCTCTGCGGGAAAACCTTCAGAGACAAGAGTTCCCTGCGAACCCACACCTTGTGAGTTACCTACGTACACTAGCACTGAAGAAGCAGCCCGCTTAGCATAAGCACTGTAGACAACAGTTTTGTAGACAATAGAGAAGACAAAAATGACATTTGGGTGAAGACATAGCTACTTGTCTACCGTCTGAAATCAATGAAAAGAGAAGTGTTTCAGGATTTTCTGCGGTGTATTTGCCTGACAACTACGTCGCTCTGGTTTTAATGTGTTTTCTCGTGTTATTTTGAGTTTTATTGCGTAATTTTGGTGGTTATTTTGCCAATAAAGCCCGGGTTCTTGACGCGAGTGTAGAGTATGTGAATTAGAGTGAATAGTTCTCTTCAAATTCCATCGGAGAAAATCCCGAAAATTTTCAACAAAACAGCCATCTTTTGTTTAAAATTGACTTGACTGCTTGACTATGACTCTGTGACGTTGACAATACTTATAAATAAATACACTTGACACTGGCAAAATTGTTCTCTAAGAGACAGATGCCATAATTGAAGAAGAAGAAGAAGAAGAGAAGTGTTTCACTTCTAAGACAAAACTGCAGCGCCGAGCATGGCGGACAGGTTTTCTCTACTTTTGACGTTTAGGGCTAGAGATATGGCTTCATGTTTAGTCTACCTCTATACTATAAAGACAGACAAGAGTTTTTTCCCTTCTCTCTTTCCTGGTGGTGTAGTGGTATTGCCTCACGGTCCGAAGGTCGTGCGTTCAGACCTAAGGCCCTACCACGAAGTCTTCCAGAACGATTCTGTTTTAAAAAGTCACATTTGAAGAAATAACAATTGAATATTAAGGCCCAGAATACTCGTCACACTATTCCTTAAGTAAAAGTTACAAAAAAAAGTGACATAGGTCCGTATAGCAACGCGGATCTCCGCGGAATCAGACATAGCGCGAAGCGAAATACCCAAATGTAAGTAAGTAGAGTGCGGCATGATAATATGGCTGCTCTGAATTACATAACGAAAGTAACAATTTATGAAAAACATAAATATGTTCAAGTAAATAGCTTATTTCAAAAAAAGGCTGGGTCGATTTGTTTCAAATTAACTGATTTACATTCATGTGAAATAGAAATTCAAAATACCTTACTGTTCTGGATAAATTAGGGAATTTCTGAATTTTCAGAGTTGTTTTTGACGTGATTTTTAACCAAGGTTTTCTAACTAATTCGTGTTTTAGCTCCGGTTGATTTATAACTTATATCCTTGAGTATCGTGGTGTTCAATTTCAATGTAATCTAATAAGCGGTAATAGAATGATTAGGGTTGCAATACTTGCAATTTTCGAAATTCTGGGCCTTCATTCAGTAATGTATTATGAATTCGTGGTGAGGCCCCAGGTCCAGAGTACCCTTAACCGCATGTATGAAGAATGTAACGAGAGTGAATGAAGCAAGAGGTATGTCAGGATCGTAGCAAGTGGAGATCCGTGCTCTCTGCCTACCCCGTCGGGAAACAGGCGGGGTATATCATCATCTTCCTGCCCTTTTCCCACGTTATGTGGTCGGCACAACATGTGATCTTCCATTTCCCTCTGTCACTCGTATGTATGTTTTTATGTATTTATTTATTTATTTATTTATTTGTAGGAGAACCAACAGCTTTTACAATAAAAATAATAACTGCTTAGTGCTAGATAGCCAATGAAAGGTTCTCACGTATAGGTACTAGTTACATTAGCCATACAAATCGGTAAAACAGAAATGTAAGTATGGTAGTACTTATAAAAGAGGGTACGACACGTGTAGTACTCGTAAAAAACAAACTAAGGTGTCTATTGTTTAAAAAATTCTCTGCTCAGCATTAGTCGCGCTGAGGAGGCGCTCGTGCAGAACAGGTCGAGATCATAGTCCTTGCTGAGTTTATTGAAGTTGTCACTCGCTCTCCAGAGATATGAGTTTTGTCTGTAGTTAGTAGTTGCCGATGGAATGTGTAACGGTGCGTTAAATCGCATCAACTTACGCGGGGCACTCAGATGGATTTTGTATGTACGTATGAAATCAATAATTGTATTCCAGCATACACAGGGGAGAGAAGGATTACGCGTGCGCCGTGTGCGACAAAAGATTCATGTTCAAGAAGCAGAAGGAGGTTCACGAGATCACGCACAATGAGCACCAGTACCTGTACTGCCATCAGGTAACAGGCAGTGGGCACACTGGTGGCTTTGTGGTCCCTTGCGATTAAATTAAATAAATATATAAACAATGCTGGACAATCCACACAGCATCATCTAGCCCCAAAGTAAGCTACTCAAAGCTCGTGTTATGGGTACTAGATAACTGATTATATTTAATACATTATAGTCGGCTTGGTCCGAAGAGACTAGATGTGATGCGTATTTTATATATACTTGTAGTAACGTTTAGCGATAGCCATTCTTTGCACTTATTTGAGGGTACCCACAATCATTGTCATACACTTCCAATTTTTTTTTTTTTTTTTGCGGGTAGTCCATCTTTCTTGGTCGCTGGCTGACCTACATCCATCATTCGCGTTTAAGTGCTCGGCCATTCCGCACTCGTTAACAAAATAAAAAAAATAAATAAAAAACCGGTTTGAAAAATGCCTAAAAGAAATAACGAAGACTCTAATTACGAACATTTGTGTAAAAAAATAAAAAAGCTTGAAGAAGAAATTAATCGTAGCAGAAAACACAGCCGTGTTAGGGCCGCGAAAAGACGACGTGTACGTGTGCTATCCAGTTCTAGCTCATCATCTGCACATTCGGCGCCGCCGGCGCAGTCTCGGGACCTATCACCAGATCGACTGTCGCAACATAATGGTAAGTCGCTAAATTATTTACCTACCTACCTACGTAACTGCTAATGAAAATTGCATTGGTATTGTGGACAGCTTTTGAGGCTGTCTCGTGCCACCTTACAGTGTTGTGGTTAGCTTTTGAGGCTATCTCTCCACTGTCACACCTTAAACGGTATGACCTTGCGATATTCATTTAGCATAAGAGTTGTGTTGCGGGTAGCTTGAGGGGCTATCTCTTCACTATAATGATCTCTGATAGTTATGATCACTAAAAGTAGGAAGAATAGTGGGTTCCGCTACTTCACTTCGTGATGTAAAACCTACTACGCCTATCCCGATGTGTTAGAAATCACAATAATGAGCTGCGCGTGTCTGTTTTGTGAACTGTAACCTCTTGTTGCAGACAGCATTCCTGATTTTGCTGAATCATGCTCGGACGAAAGGGCGCCTACGTCGGATAACGCAGACGTGATCCGAGCCCCGGCGCCATCTAGCACGCAAGCGATTGATTTCACACAGGATGGACCATCCCATGAGACAGATCCTCCTTCAACTAAGGATATGGCGACCGTTTCCGTACCGGAACTAGATGCTGAAGTGCTTGAAATTCTTGGAGTAGACCCTACGGTAGCTAAGAAATTTGGAAATGACATCCAAAAAGACGTTGCCGTACGTTTGGAACACGTTGCCATCTCTGGACTATCGAGGGATGATCGTAAAGAACTCCTAGACAGGTATTTAGTACCAAACAATTGCAAACTTATTGGTGCGCCGACCTTGAACCCAGAAGTCAAAGCCGCACTATCTGACATGGTTATCAAGGGAAATGGCCGTCGTGGCAGTTCTTTGTTAACGGTGCTAACGAGAGGTCGAGCAGAGAACAAGTGTTTAAGTATAGTTAATTAATATCAAGTGTCTAAATATAGTTAATTAATAACGTCTAATTATATTATTCAAGTGTGATAAGGAGTTTCATTGCACTTCAGAAGTGGGATAGCCCGCGCGCCATGTCGGACGAAAACAGTAAGTAATCTTGAATATCTTTTTTTTATTAGACGGTTACATGGCAATATATTAGTGATCGCATAAGTAAGGTACACGCAAAAGGTGGTAACGTTGCGCTTGGTTAGAGCATTAAAGCAACTGTATGACTACTCGTAACTTAACGAATTGTGCAAGTTGTACGTGTACCTAATTAACGAGATAAAATGTGCGACTATGTATGAACGTGCGCAGCACAGTGAGCTTACAGCCATGTAGGTGTGCTGTTCAGAATAGTGCAGCCACGTATGTACATGTGTTCCCTTTGAAATGAGCCAACGGCCACGAAGGTGTGCTGTCTAGCGTGAGTGCGGCCGCGTAGGTGTGCTGCTTCAAGAGAGACCTAGCGGCCACGTAGGTGTGCTGTTTAGCGTGAGTGCGGCCACCTAGGTGTGCTGTTATAGTTAGCTAACGGCCACGTAGGTGTGCTGTTTAGAGTGAGCTAGCGGCCACGTAGGTGTGCTGTTAAGAGTGAGCTAACGGCCACGTAGGTGTGCTGTTTAGAGTGAGCTAACGGCCACGTAGGTGTGCTGTTTAGAGTGAGCTAACGGCCACGTAGGTGTGCTGTTTAGAGTAAGCTAACGGCCACGTAGGTGTGCTGTTTAGAGTGAGCTAACGGCCACGTAGGTGTGCTGTTTAGAGTGAGCTAACGGCCACGTAGGTGTGCTGTTTAGAGTGAGCTAACGGCCACGTAGGTGTGCTGTTTAGAGTAAGCTAACGGCCACGTAGGCAGGGCTTGGAAACCCGAAAAATTATCAAACCGGTATCGCTCTAAATACCTACAACCTTTTCTTTTCGGTTACGTTCTAACGTAATCTCAATTCAAACGGTTAGTCAAGAACGATAAATTCAAAAGGGTTTCGCTCAATTAACCGGTTAGAACGAAATTATTTCGTTCTTTTCCATATTAGTTTACAGCGCCGCGTATTCGAAATGCGTTCGTTCGTCGCTTTAACCGGATAATTAAAGTTCGTAGTTAAGGTTTTGAAAGAAGTTGCGCTCCGAACGCTATTATCGAAATACCGGTTAATATCGTTTTTTTTCTGGTAAATTGTTAACCGGTTCCAAGCCTTGCACGTAGGTGTGCTGTTTAGCGTGGCCACGAAGGAAAGTCAAAGTCGAAGTCGAAGTCGAAGTCGAAGTCGAAGTCGAAGTCGAAGTCGAGGTCGAAGTCGAGGTCGAAGTCGAAGTCGAGGTCGAAGTCGAAGTCGAAGTCGAAGTCGAGGTCGAGGTCGAAGTCGAAGTCGAAGTCGAAGTCGAGGTCGAAGTCGAAGTCGAGGTCGAAGTCGAAGTCGAAGTCGAGGTCGAGGTCGAAGTCGAAGTCGAAGTCGAAGTCGAAGTCGAAGTCGAAGTCGAGGTCGAAGTCGAAGTCGAAGTCGAGGTCGAAGTCGAAGTCGAGGTCGAAGTCGAAGTCGAAGTCGAAGTCGAAGTCGAGGTCGAGGTCGAGGTCGAAGTCGAAGTCGAAGTCGAAGTCGAGGTCGAAGTCGAAGTCGAGGTCGAAGTCGAAGTCGAAGTCGAGGTCGACGTCGAGGTCGAGGTCGAAGTCGAAGTCGAAGTCGAAGTCGAGGTCGAGGTCGAAGTCGAAGTCGAAGTCGAAGTCGAGGTCGAAGTCGAAGTCGAAGTCGAAGTCGAGGTCGAAGTCGAAGTCGAAGTCGAAGTCGAGGTCGAAGTCGAAGTCGAAGTCGAAGTCAAACTCAAAGTCAAAGTCAAAGTCAAAGTCAAAGTCAGTTAAAGCGTGTGGTTCTTAGGGAAGAACATGAAATGCGTTTAACAATTTCAGATGAGGCGAGTTACACGCCGAAACGTCCCAGGCGCAAAAGAAGGCGGCGCTCGGCATCAGAAGAAGCTGACGACACTCCTGCACAGCGGAGCCGAACGGGACTAACGGCCGATGAATTGCTGAAGATAGTGTCTGCGCTACAAGGTGTACCAAGTAAGAGTACTTCATCCAATAATGTAGTTCCGGAATTCGACCCCAACAACAAAGCACAGGATGTCGAACGCTGGCTGAGAAAGGTGAATGAGTGTGCAGAAATCTATTCTTGGGATGAGAAACAGATAATTCACTACGCATTGCAGAAGTTACGCGGTTTAGCCAAAAGTTGGTACGAGTCCCTTCCGTCTCTTAATTACTCGTGGGAGGTGTGGCGAAGTAAGTTGATGAAAGCTTTCCCGAATGACGTGAATTATGGTAAACTATTAGATGAAATGCTGAACCGAAAATCTCGCACGGACGAAACCCTTAGAGATTACTTTTACGAGAAATTGTCGCTATTGAGTAGGTGCGAGATTGTCGGTTGAAAAGCAGTTGACTGTATAATTTATGGAATTATTGATAGTTCAGTTAGAAACGGTGCGCAAGCTCTCAAATGTGAGGAACCAGAAGACCTGTTAAACTACCTAGCGTCGCAACAATCCACGCAATCAAGGGACGCGGCACGAGGCTCGTTATCGTCAAACTCGTCAAAGAGACGCGACTTTCGCAGTAACGGTAGGAGTGCCACAAGTAGCAGGGGAGCAGGTTCTACCTGTTTTAATTGCAACGAGCAGGGTCACCTTTATATAAATTGCACCAAGCCTATTGTCAAGTGCGGGAGGTGCTATAGAGTAGGGCATAATACTGAGAACTACACTAGGAGATCGGCACAACAACAAACACGTGAAACCAGCGGCACGAACAATCAGGCAGCTGATAAGAAGGTGTTAAAAGTTATAGTAGATACGGACAATTTATTGGCCGATGAAACCAAGTCAAATCAGACTAAACCTGCGATCCCAGAAGGTCACTCTAGCCATGTTATTCCACTGTGCAATGGCGCAACCAATGAGGTAAATGATAAGTTCCATAAAACTGTTAGCGCTAATGGAAAAACGCTAAACGCCTACATTGACTTTGGGAGTGACTGCAGCCTAATTCGGCATTCGAATGCAATCGTTTTGGGGTTAGCTGAAGGTGAAAGCACGCCATTGCCCACAATAAGAGGCTTCGGAAATTCTACGGTCATCCCGAAATTCAGGGCTACTGTGGGTGTTAGAATTGACGAAATCGATACTAACCTGGATGTTTTGGCGGTTGACGACGCGTATTTGCAGGTTCCGTTGTTGATAGGACAAAATTTTACCGAAATGTCGTCAGTTACCGTATTGAAGGATAACGAGAGGCTATTCTTTTATCATACTCCCACCGATCCCTCCTTGAGCCAAAGTCGGACTCTTGGTCTTTATGTCTCCAAAGACGTTACTATAATTAAAGGAGGATTAGTGGAAGTGTGCACCAAAGAAGCCTACACGGGTAGTGTTTATTCAGATGGAGGTACCAGGATGAGTCCCAATCAGGAGTATCACCTCCATCAGGGTTGTTACGAGGTGACCGAGAATAAGGCGGTAGTGTTTATTACGTCGTTGACTAGGATGCCGCTTACCTTCAAGGCAGGGATGTTGATAGCTAGGGTCAACCCGATGGGAGAAGTTAAAACTCTGCTGGTGCAGACTGAGCAAGGTGAAAGGCCGATGACGCCAGTTGACAAGTCAGAAATTAAAGTAGGCGAAAAGGTCGACGAGAAAACCCGCGAAAGACTACACCAGCTTCTCCAAAAGTATAGATCACGCTTTGCTAAAAACCTTGAAGAGTTAGGGTGTGCTAAAGGCACGACGATGAACGTAGATTTGCACGATGATACGCCGGTGGTCTACAGACCTTACAGATTGTCGCACCAGGAACGTCAAAAGGTAAGGGATATTGTCGATGAGTTGGTAGCAAATGATATTGTACAGGAGTCAAACTCTAATTATGCTAGTCCCATATTATTGGTCAAGAAAAAGAATGGAGAGTCTCGACTCTGTGTGGACTACAGAGCTCTTAATAATAAAACAATCAAAGATAAATATCCCCTACCTTTAATTGACGACCAGTTGACAAATCTGAGCGGGAATAAATATTTCATCACGCTGGATCTAGCCTCTGGCTATTACCAGATCCCGATGGGAGAAGGCAGTCGACACCTGACAGCGTTTGTCACCCCAGACGGGCATTATGAATTCAAGCGCATGCCCTTTGGGTTGGCAAACTCGCCAGCCGTGTTCCAGAAGATGATGAATGGGCTACTGGGTACACGGAGGTTCAAGAGTGCTTTAGCTTATATGGACGACCTTCTCATTCCCGCTGCGTCCATCGATGAAGGATTTGAGAGATTAGAGGATGTCCTCAAGCTCCTGCAGGATGCTGGGTTAACTCTCAAATTGTCAAAGTGCAGTTTCTTTGACATAAGCATTGAGTATTTGGGGTATGAGATATCCGCCGAGGGTATCAAACCAAGTGAAAGGAAAATATCGGCGGTGCGAGATTTTCCCGAGCCTCGTAATGTCCATGAAGTCCGACAGTTCTTGGGCCTGGCGAGCTATTTTCGTCGCTTTGTGAAAGGGTTCGGTGGAATTGCCAGACCACTAACTTCGCTTCTTAAGAAGAATGTCCAGTGGCAGTGGAGCATAGAGGAGATCAAGGCATTCGAAACGTTAAGGGAATGTTTGGTTAGACGTCCTTTGTTGGCATTATATAATCCTGAATTAGACACTGAAGTGCACACGGATGCCAGTTCGCTGGGATTGGGTGGAATCCTTATGCAGTGGCAGATAAGTCCTAGGGTATTGAAACCCGTTGCATACTTTAGCCGGCAGACAACACCCGAGGAACGTCAGTACCACTCGTACGAATTAGAGACTTTGGCGGTGGTCTGCTCATTAAAAAAGTTTCGTCCCTATCTTGTGGGACTTGATTTCACAGTGTACACGGATTGTAATGCGCTACGTACCACACTTACAAAGCGTGACCTGATACCGAGGATTGCGCGCTGGTGGCTGACAATAAGTGAATTTACCTTTAACATCGAATATCGACCGGGATGTCGGATGAGTCATGTAGACGCCCTTAGCCGCAATCCTCAGGGGAATAGGGAACCATCACTGCCGGCAAGCGTTTTACACATAAATACTGATAATTGGATTCTTACCTTGCAAATGGCTGACCCAAAGCTAGAAAGAATTTTTAAGATATTGAAACCGGGTTTAGATAGTGAGGTTACAGATGTTAAGAACAACTTTGTTGTCAAGAATCATGCACTACACAGGAAATTGGAGGATGGGTTGCGGTTGGTAGTTCCCAAAGATGCCAGGTGGCAGATTTGTAGGGCGAACCACGACGAAATTGGGCATTTCGGGTTTGCCAAGACGTTGGAACGTATCCAAAGCCGCTACTGGTTCCCCAAACTAAGACGTTTCGTCAAAAAGTACGTGGCAGCTTGTATAGATTGCGCGTACAATAAAGACAATGCGACTAGGACGAGTAGTGGCTTCTTACACCCGATAGAAAAAGTGGCCCAACCGTTCCACACTTTGCACTTGGACCATTTGGGACCATTTGTCAAAAGTAAAGCTGGCAACAGCTATATTTTGACTATAGTAGACGGCTTTACTAAATACGTTTTTGCTAGGCCGGTTAAAGATACTAAAACGAAAAACGTAGTTAAAGCTCTAGATAGTTTATTTTACGACTTTATGATACCGCACAGAATTATAACGGACCGCGGGACTGCATTTACATCAGCCCAATTCAAAGACTTCTGTGTGAGAAAAGGTGTTAAACATGTGCTTAACGCAGTCGCTTGCCCTAGGGCAAGTGGGCAGGCCGAGAGATATAATCAGACCATCCTCACTGCCTTGTCTACACAGAATTTTGAAAGTAGTGAACGCGACTGGGACAAGCGACTGGGTCAGGTACAATGGGGTATCAATAATACCATTAATGCCACAACAAAAAGAAGTGCTTCCGAATTACTTTTTGGGGTTAAGTCGAACTGTCCCATTGATAATAAATTAACAACGGATCATAACGACGTAACGAGTTGCGAAGACACGGCTTCGGCTGTACCGGTGGGCACGGGAGGTGAAGAAGTGTTCCCACACCGTTCCCCTGTAGTTAACGAGATTTTGGATGAGGGTCACGGCAACATCTCGCCACCACTTGCGGACGGAACAGACGAGTCTGTATCTGTCGTAGGAGAGTCGGGTAGGCAGGTCGATGAAATTAGGAAAGAGGCTTCGGCCAACATTGCACATAGTCAAGAAAGGCAGAAGGAAGCGTATGACGCAAAGAGAGTTCCAGCAGTTTTGTACTCGATCGGTGATCTGGTGAAGCTTACGAAGACCAGCTTTTCCAACACTGGAAAGAGTAAAAAGCTGTTACCTAAGTTCATTGGCCCATATAGAGTTACTAGTTGTCTAGGTAACGATCGTTATAGGGTGGCTAATGTACCAGGGTTTAACACGAGAAAATATGATAGTGTGATAGCATCTGATAGAATGCGTCCCTGGATCGGTATACAAGCACTGCAGGTAAACAGGTCATCTGGGTCCGAGTCAACTGACTCTGATTCAGGTTCAGAATAGGGCTTGTGGAAAATTGTATACTAAAGCGGTGAAAACTACCAGATATTAAAATTGCTTTGTTTTACGAAATTATGTATAACCATTAGGTAAAGGATAGATATGTTAATGGCATGATTCAGAACGGTTCATAAAATATTCAACATTATGTGATTGTAATATGTAATTAAAGTAATATGCAAAAGTATAAAGTATTAAGGCATATTTTAAGTTCCTAAATAAATATTTTTATATATTTTATATTTATGCTAATGTTAACTATTGGTACAGGTTTAAGTAAGAGTAACATTGGGGTTGTCAGAATTTATTAGTATGTTTGTTCTTCTCTGTCTCTTGTTCCCTTTCCTGTATGTTTATTTGTGAATTAAGGATTAACTGAAGAGTGTTGTGAATTACGCGTGCTCCGGAGATAGCACGCAGTCGGATGACCGAGTGTTGTGATTTTGGTATTTAAAATGGTAATTTTGTTAAGTATAATAAAATAAAAGTAGTTATTTCGGACGGCACTTCGCCGCCATGGCAACTTTATTAAAAATTATTAGAGGGTAAACGGAAAAAAAGAAAGAAATGGCGGGGAGGTGCCGTGGGGAACGGGAAATGGCCGTCGTGGCAGTTCTTTGTTAACGGTGCTAACGAGAGGTCGAGCAGAGAACAAGTGTTTAAGTATAGTTAATTAATATCAAGTGTCTAAATATAGTTAATTAATAACGTCTAATTATATTATTCAAGTGTGATAAGGAGTTTCATTGCAGAAGTCTGAATTAAGCTGTAGGCAATATTTCACACTTGGGCTCTAAAGGTCTACAAGTATATATAAAATACGCATCACATCTAGTCTCTTCGGACCAAGCCGACTATAATTTGTGATTAAACGAACTTACCTGTAAGTGAAGTTCTATCATAATTATGGTCGGCTTGTCCGAAGAGACTAGAGCAACCCACCCTAATATTATTTTTTGAATTAATAATAAACCCACCCTTACTGTGTAATATTGCCAAATTATGGCTCTAAACTAAATGATGGATGTAGGTCAGCCAGCGACCAAGAAAGATGGACTACCCGCAAAAAAAAAAAAAAAAATTGGAAGTGTATGACAATGATTGTGGGTACCCTCAAATAAGTGCAAAGAATGGCTATCGCTAAACGTTACTACAAGTATATATAAAATACGCATCACATCTAGTCTCTTCGGACAAGCCGACCATAATTATGATAGAACTTCACTTACAGGTAAGTTCGTTTAATCACAAATTATAATACTGTGATGAACTGATGATCGAGCTTTGCTCGTTTTTACTACTTATATAATTTTTAGTTATTAATTCTTAGTTAATTTTTTTTTAGTACTTATATAATCAGCTATAGTACAAGCTTTGCTTAGTTTAGAGCTAGATGGCGTTGTGTGAAATGTACGAGATATCTAAAAAAAAAAAAAAAATCACGACTGTAATCCCCGGGCTCGGTAGATATCTCCTCAGATCTTTTAGTTACTTAGATCTTTTGAGGATATCTAAAGAGGGTAGTCAGAGGCACGTCCAAACATGCCCACATTTTGCACAGTGGTTAGTATTCCGTACGTGACAGGTTGCAAGCCCCTCGCCGCGATATCTACTGTGCAATATGTGGGCATGTGCCAAATGTCATGTTCGGACGTGCCTCGGACTCTAGGTATCTTTAGGATCTGAGGAGATGTCTACCGAGCCTGGGGATTACAGTCGAGTGAGGGTCTTTTTTATTATTTCAGTGTGACGTCAGCTTCAAGAACCAAATATCTTTCTACCAACACATGAAATACAATCTCAAACACATCGACCCGGCCGACATCAAGTGAGTGTCCATATTTTGTTTTATTAGGGAACAAAAAACTTGAGAGGTGTCAAGGGACAAGGATGGAACGAAGTTCCTTTCCTTGCTTTCTATGAGAGAGAGAGAGACAGACAGACGCGCACGCCGCACGGCTTACAACTATAGCAAGAAGTGTCGTTACAACTTTTCAAAAATTCTTTCACCATTAGAATGCTACGTTACCCTGAGTAACATAGGCTATATTTTATGTAGGTACCTCGCGAGTAAAGCCGCGAGCGGAAGCTAGTAAATAATATTTTTACATTTCATCATTCTTATAATTAACTATTTGTTCTTTTAATCGTACCTTTGTCGCACATATATTCTTGTTCTTCTTGTGTTTGTTCTTTCATAAAAATACCTACTTGTACTCGTACTGTTTCTTATGCTTTTATTATGCTATACTATTATTATTGTATGTATGTATGCGAGTTCCTTTGGCTGCCACTATAGCCGGAACGTCTGAACGGATTTTGATAAATGAGGTGCGTTGGATTCGTCTGAATCACAAGAGTGACATAGGCAATACAAAATGTAAAAAAATCCAAAATGCCAGCTGAAGAAACCTATTTTCAGTTACGTTTAATCGTGTTTTTTAATATTTACAATAAATATTAGTTACCTATTTGTTCCTTTAATTGTACCTTTGTCGCACATTTATCCTTGTTCTTTGCTTGTGTTTGTTCCTTCATAAAAATACCAACTTGTTCTCTTTATTATGCCTTTATTTTTCATACCAATTCTTGTTTTTTTTTGTGTTCTTTTGATTATAATTGCAGACACGCGTGCAAGTTGTGCGACAAAAAGTTTGTGAAAGCCAAACGTTTGGAGGAACACAACTTGGCGGTACACCTGAAGCTGGCGCCCATCAAGTGTACCGCGGCCGACTGTACCTTCGTAAGTACAAGTACTGTCGGCTACCGTAAGTGTAGTATGTGTACGTGTAGTACGTGTACGTGTGTTTACGTGTACGTGTAGTATGTTACGCAAGGCTAACGTATGTACAAGTACTGTCGGCTACCGTAAGTGTAGTATGTGTACGTGTAGTACGTGTACGTGTGTTTACGTGTACGTGTAGTATGTTACGCAAGGCTAACGTATGGAGACCGCTGCGCTAAGCTCGACGTACAAGACATCGGCGAGGCACGAGGCGTACCGTCACCTAAACGTGGCCCACCTGAGGCCTTACCACGAAGTCTTCCAGAACGATTCCATTATAGAAACGTCACTACTTTCATACAATTTGCATAGGTCACGGTACGGAATAACAATGTAATACTAATTCGGTAATGAATTATGAATTCGTGGTAAGGCCCCTGACCTCATTTGCATGTTCCACGGAAACAACTTAGAATTATATTCGCATTCTGGTTTCTCACTTCGAACAAGTGTCACTTAAGATAATTAACTTGTAATTTCTTTTAATTGAATTTAGAGTCAAATGAATCGCATTTTTTTAAAGTTACCCTAGGCAGCGGCCTACGTATTAGGTACGTGTACGTCTACGTGTGTACGTGTAGTACGTGTACGTATGTGTGCGTGTGTTGCAGGCGTGCCCGTCGCGCGCAGCGCTGCGCTCGCACGTGCGGCTCGCACACCGCGGGGCGCGCGCGCTGCGCAACCACGTGTGCCACCGCTGCGGGCGCGCCTACCAGGTGAGGGACTGCGGGGAGAGGACCAACACATTAGTGACGACACAAGTGACATTTTGTGATGACACAAGTGACATTT
This sequence comes from Cosmorhoe ocellata, assembly GCA_963675405.1. Lineage (NCBI taxonomy): Eukaryota > Metazoa > Arthropoda > Insecta > Lepidoptera > Geometridae > Cosmorhoe > Cosmorhoe ocellata. Next base: position 5,382,380 of record OY776273.1, read on the forward strand.
GTGATGACACAAGTGACATTTGTGATGACATAAATGACATTTCTGACGACACAAGCGACATGTGTGACAACACTGTTGACATTTGTGACGGACGACACACGTGACATTTGTGACGACACAAGTGTCGTTTTCTACGACATTTGTGACGCTTTTGTAATTGAAATTGAAATTAAAAAATATCAATAAAATCACAAGGATCACTTTGAAACGTCATAAAACGTCTTTTCGGGAATTTGTCTCCTATTCGCCCGAGAAAGAGCGACACGAAACAGAAATGTTTGTAAACATGCAAACATTACTCCTCGGGAATCGAACCCGCATCTCTCGTGTCTCAGCCGGACACTCGTCCACCACGCCAGCGAGGTCGTCATGTGTATATTTTCAGAGTAAGAAGGCCTTGGACTCCCACCTTCGGTCACACAACGCTAACCCCAGCCTACCCCCTGCGCCCGCGCCGCCCACGCAGGTATATAGACTTTTTTATTGAGATATAAGCTTGGATTAAAACTTTTTTTCATCGAGATCGGTTAACAAATAAAAAAGATATGATGATTTTACTTAATTTTCTATGCTATGTGTAAAAGTAATAGAATAGAATAGAATAGAATATCACTTTATTGTAAAATTAACGTGACAATGGGCGACCTTATCGCTAAAAGCGATCTTTTCCAGGTAACCTGATATTTGTTTTTTTTTTACCTAATATTCGATATATTAAATAATCTGATAAAAATAATTATAATTATCTTGTAGACAAGTCGTGTCAAGGCGCCGGCGTGAGTCACGGGCGGGCTTCGAACCTGCTACACACAGAACTTGACATTCCATGGGCTATTTTACTCAATTATTATTTTATACAATTTAAAATATAAGTTAAGAAATAAATGATGAAAATATATATAGAGAGGTTTTAATAATACAACTGTTACCTATGTTACTGATTGACTGACTGACTGACTGACTGACTGACTGACTGACTGACTGACTGTATGACCGACTTAAGTGACTGACTGACTTGTTTTTGATACATATTGTATATTTGATACATTTTGTCTGAACTCACAGCTCAGTCGGTAGTAGCTCTGCCTTCCGCGCTGCAGGTTGTGGGTTCGATCCCCAGGACTGACATTTGTGTGATGAACACAGATGTTTGTTCTGTGTCTGGGTGTTACTATGTATTCTATGTATGTATTTACAAAAAATTTATAATTAATCTATCAGCTATCTGGTTCCCGTAGTACAAGCTTTGCTTAGTTTGGGGCTAGATGGCGTTGTGTGAATTGCCAACCAATATTAAAAATATATTGACCCGGTCCGGGAACAGAAGCCGCAGTTTTAACATGTTTATAATGTAAAGTCCCTTGTTTTCAAATACTTGAGTTAGAGTGTACTCTAGTTTCTGACGCTATTGATAACATATTGTAGGAATCGCTTGAAATACTAGCTAACATTATCCCCTGGTTTCACACGGCACTTGGACTAGCTTCCGCCCACGGATTCGCGTGGTATCTTGAAAAATAAACAAATCTATCCCACGGGAACCGAACATTTTTCCGGGATAAAAAGCTTAAGTGCTATCCCAGACTAATCTATATCTGTGGCAAATTACATCCAGATCCGTTCAGCCAATATCATCTGTAGGTACTTAACATAACAGTTTTGACAAAAAAAATATTCTTTCTCTTATTTTTAGTGCATTATCAAAGGTATCTTTCGAGCAATAAACTAGGTTGGCTGGCAGACAATGCTCCCTAGGCATTAAGCCGTCCTTTTGTCACATATTTTTTATTGTTTTTGTTCATTAAAGTATATTATTATTAGTATTATACGGGTATTTATCGCGTTCTAATTACCTATTTATTTTCCCGACGTTTCGACAGGTTTACGCTGTCGTGGTCTCGGGTAGATAAAAACCCGTTTAATACTAATAATAAAGTTTTCAGATCGCGTAAGTTTAAAAGCATAAAGTATAAATAAATAAAATTTAACTGATTATGATTTTCCAACAAGTATTTAGACAAGTTATCAAAACACAATCAGTAGAGTACCACTTAAAGTGACTAATAAATGTCGTTTATATAGCAGGCTCAGAGCCAAGAGTTGTGTTTGAAGATTCAATCATGATGAAGGTAGTTCTGTTGGTGTGTCTGGTGGCTGCAGCCCGGGGGGCAGCGGATCCTGTCCTGGTCTCCAGCCTGGATCTCTCAGACCCTGCAGGTATACCTAGTCCTAAGTTACGTACGACCATTAGTACACATAGGCGTTTTGAACTTCAAAAGCGTGTGAGTGTTTGTTTTTTTTTGACACATTATCACGACTGTAATCCCCAGACTCGGTAGACATCTCCTCAGACATCTAGTGATTTAGATCTTTGGGGATATCTAAAGAGGGTAGTCAGAGGCACGTCCAAACATATTTGGCACATGTCCGCGTTTTGCACAGTAGTTAGTACTCCGTACGTGAGTTGCAAGCCCGTCGCCGCTTATAAGAATACTTTTTCTATACTAATATTATATAGAGGAAAGTTTTGTATTTTTGTTTGTAACGAATAAACTAAAAACTACTGGTCCGATTTTAAAAATTCTTTCACCGTTAGAATGCTACGTAACATAGGCTATATTTTATGTAGGTACCTCGCGAGCAAAGCCGCGAACGGAAGCTAGTAGTAAATACTTGTTTGTAACATAGGATCTGCAAATATACCCCAAGACTTCCGCTCTGCACCATCACTGCCTTCCAACATACCCCCCGAGACCCTGACCACGTCAGAGCCCCAGTACCACGGGGCGGTGGGTGTGGCTGAAGCCTCCAGGATCAAGGGGGCTGAGGAAGCCTCCCAGGATGCCCCCACGTCACGGATTGTGGGGGGACTCGCGTCTTATGTCGGGGAGCATCCGTTCTTTGTGAGTAAACGTGTCTGATGAAGGATGGCAATGTGTTTGGCGTAGGTATGTACGTATGTTTGTCTGTCCTCAGCTCAGTTGGTAGCTCTGCCTTCTGCGCTGCAGGTTGTGGGTTCGATCCCCACCCAGGACTAAAATTTGTGTGATGAACGTAGATGCTTGTTCTGTGTCAGGGTGTTATTATCTATTCCATGTATGTATTTACTAAAATTTATTAAAAAACGTATTTAAGTACTTTATCAGCTATCTGGTTCCCATAGTACAAGCTTTGCTTAGTTTGGGGCTAGATGGCGTTGTGTGAATTGTCCACCAACTTTTTTTTATTACGCGATTTCCTTTGGCTGATGCTGTAGCCTAAAGGGCTGGACGAATTTTGACAAATGCATGTCGTTGGATACTCGCTGGATCACAATAGTAATACGAAATTTCAAATAAACCATTTTGGCGGCTGTAAAAATCTATTTTTAGTAACGTTCAGTTGGGTTTTTATATTTTGAAATAAATATAAAATAAAATAAATAAAAATAGCCTTTATTCTATTATATTTCGGTGTGCTGACCCCACGCGTGGGATACGGGCACGAGAATGAAGTAAGTAGGTACTGGTTTGGTTATACAACCCGGTCACATTATCTGGAGGTTCGCATTCCAGCGAGGTCTCGAGATAATGTGACCGGGTTGTAATTTGTTCATGCTGTCGTAGGGCGGGTTGATCATCACCCTGATGAGCGGTCAGACCTCTGTCTGCGGGTCCTCGCTTCTGACGGCGAGCCGCGTGGTGACCACCGCGCACTGCTGGCACGACGGTGTGGACACCGCCTACTCCATGCTGGTACGTAGGGGAGACCGGCCCAAAACGGGTACACAGGGTGGATGTAAAAATAACCAGAGGGTCTACCATGAGTTTTCACAATCTACACTCGCTAGCGACTGTAGTTAAAAAAAAATTATCAAAACTTGTACAGCGCCTCTAGCGGATAGTTGGCTACTAAAATGTCACGTAGTTAACTATCCTACGTCATAGTACTACAGCGACTGTAGTTTGCGCTTCATTCATTTGCTTAGAATTTGGTACCATGAGTAACAATTTCGACAGATGTCATAGTAACGTACTATTACTACTGTAGTAACGTCAGCCGATCTAAATGTGACAACTCATGGTAGACTTACAGTAGGTACCTACTACTATAGTATGAGTTTTCGATAGTCGAAAACTTTTTTCGAATAGTATCCTACTAATATTATAAACGCGAAAGTTTGTAAGAATGTATGGATGTCTGAATGTATGTTTATCACTCTTTCACGTTGAAACGGTTGAACGGATCTGGATGAAATTTGGCACAAACCTAGGTTATAGTCTGGAATAGCACATAGCCTACTTTTTATCCCGGAAAAATTTACGTTTTCCGTGGGATAGGTTTGCTTTTGTTTTTCAAGGTCCCACGCGGGCGAAGCCGTGGGCGGAAGCTAGTAAATTATAATTATTAATATCTAACAACGAATAACTAGGCTTGTATAATGTTTATTTTGAAGAAATATTGCTAACATAAAAGTTATGGATCTAAATATCCATATTTTCTTCTTCTATATCTACATATATATATAAAAATGAATTGCTGTTCGTTAGTCTCGCTAAAACTCGAGAACGGCTAAACGGATTTATCTTATCTTGGTTTTGAAATGTTCGTGGAGGTCTAGGGAAGGTTTAAAAGGTAAGAAAAATTCGAATAACTGCCGGGAAAACCCTAAAAATAGCCCTTTTCTATTTCCCATACAAACGTTTTCTAAATAAAATGTAGAGTCAATTTGAACTATATTACTATTTAATAAAGTTCATATTCAATTATAATCACTCACTGTTGTCTAAGCAATGTAGAAGGCGGTACGAAGTTTGTACGGACAGCTAGTTATGGATATAATAAATTCTCTCAACTCTTACAAGCAAGACGTCAGATAGGCGTTGGAATCGCCTCTCACGGCCTAGTGATTAGCAAGTTGTCGCCAGGTGGTGTTGGGGTCAGTGCGCCTGTTCTCGGGGGGTACGCGCGTGTACGCGAGCGCCGTCACCGCGCACGGGCAGTACGTGCCCGGCGTACGCACCAACGACATCGCGCTGCTAACCATACCCGCCGTCGCCTTCTCCTGTACGTATCTTTATTGTGTACCAATGTGTACATGTACGTGTGTGTGTACCAAAGCGTACATGCACGTGTACCGATATGTACATGTGTGCGTAACAATGTGGAAATGCTTACTAAAGTCATCATCAACATCTTCCTGCCCTTATCCCACAAGGTGGGGTCGGCACAACAGGTTCTCTTCCTCCACTCTCCCCTATCATCCGTCATCTCAGTAGTCACTCCCTTCTTCCACATATCGTCTTTCACACAGTCCATCCATCTTTTCTTAGGTCTACCTCTACTCCTGTATCCATCCACATTCAAATCCATCACCCTTCTTATCTTACTAAAGTATACAGTGTGTGTACATACATTTATACCAACGTGTGTATACTAACGTGTACATGTGTGTATACCGGCGGCGTGTACATGTGCGTGTATACCGACGCGGAAATTTGTACTAAAGTGTACAATGTTTATTTACTGTACATGCATTTATACCAAAGTGTCTATATTAACATGTACCTACATATAAATGTACATTTACCGACGTGTACATGTGTGTACCGACGTGTGCATATGTGTGCATTGACGTGGACATGTGTGTACCAACTTGTACATGTGTATATACCAAGGTGTACATGTGTGTATACTGACGTGTGAGAATATCATGTTTGTTACAGCATCCGTAAAGCCCATCGCCATTGCCACGGGCCCCGCCACTTACGAAGGCTTCACAGCTGAAGCTATAGGCTTTGGACGCACCAGTGACAGTGAGTATCTACAGAATATCGTATCCTCTTATGCCCCCTCTACACGTAGAGAGATGCATCTGCAGATGTCATCGGCGGACACGTCCGCCGACGTGTAGACGGGGTGATTTGCTCGTCTGTGGTAGGTATTTGCTCGTCTGTGGTAGGTATTTGACGTCGGCGCACGTCGCCAGATGCGTCCGGCACTAATTCGTTAGTTGTCGGTTTTTGTAGCACGGATCAAAGGATTTCAGAGCGAGCGCTCGGCGCGCGCGAGCGGTCTGTCCACACGTCTGACGACGGATCAGTGTTAAAAAAAATGGTAATTAGTATAAATTTGTGATTAAGAATGTTTTTCACATACTTTGTTCGGTAATAACACTACTGCGATAGACACTTAAATAATTCTCAAAGCAACTAAATAAATGAATAGCTGCGGCAGCTACGATCTCAATATTCATTTTGCGTGCGTACGTGTTGCGTCTGTCGAGAACCGACACAGAGTGATCGAGATGTGTGGACGGCTTGTGGAGATCTACAGTCGTGGTCAACTAATTAGGGACATGCAAGATAGTGAAGAACAATAACCGGTTATGTACATACAAATATAAAACCCTATTGATTTCTCAGTAACTATTATTTGCATAATTTGGTCCGATTATTATGCTTTAAATGGCTGTAAATAAAAGAATAAATAAATAGAAAAAAGTATTTAATATCAAAGGTTGAACATGTATTCAATTTTAAGGTATAATTCTGTAGCTGGACATTTAATTAAGGACAGTAAACTATAATGAAAAATAGAGTTAAACAAAACTAATAATCTGCAGTATTATAATATCTTTAACAGCTCCATTTTATTACGTGTAAAATCAGTACCCAGTAGCAAAACCTTTGTTAGTAATTACCGCTTGACACCGATGTGGCATAGACATTATCAGTTTCTGGCATGTTTCGACAGGAATGTTTGCCCATGCCTCACAAAAAGCTTCATTAAGTTCATCTAAAGTTGTGGTACGATAAGTGGCTACTTTTTTCTTGATTTCGTGCCAAAGGTGCTCGATTGGGTTAAGGTCCGGGCTATTTGCTGGCCAATCTAGCACCGATACTGACTGACTGGTAAGAAACGACTTGACTGAACGGGCGGTATGTTTTGGGTCGTTATCATGCTGAAACGTCCATATAATAGGGAGATGCTCCTCAGCATAGGGAAGCATCGTTTCCTCCAATATTGCCTTGTATTGATGTTGGTCTAAGTTACCCTGAACTTTCCTCACAGGTCCCACTCCACGTCCAGAAAATGAACCCCACATTTTAATGTTTCCACCGCCATGTTTCACCTGCTTTTTTGTGAATCTTGGATTCATTTCCGCTTTTACTGGACGCCGTACGTATTGCCTTCCATCTGAAGAAATCAAATTAACCTTGGTCTCGTCAGAGAATAATACATGTTGCCATTGGGCGTAGGTCCAATGTCCATATTTACGTGCAAACGCCAAACGAGCATTTCTATGTTCTTTCTTCAACAACGGTACTTTGCGAGCCACTCTTCCGAACAACCCTGCTTCTACCAGACGTCGTCGAACGGTCCTAGCTGAGACACCAGCTCTTTCGTCTGTCCCAAACACTTCGTGTTTAATTAAAATAGAGCCTAGAAACGGATCTTTCTTAGCTAACCTGGCTATCATTCTATCTTCTTGCGGAGTTGTTTTTCTCGATCTTTTTGTTCTGGGCACATTTAAATCTGTGTTATTGCGTCTGACATGTTGCACTGCATTGTATACCATAGTTTTTGAACAATTTAAATGTTCTGCTATCCTTCGGTATGGCCAACCTTGCTCGACAACAAACTTCATGATAATTTTTCGTAGTGTTGGATCGCAACTTTTATTTTTACCCATTTTTCTTCAAAATATTTTTCAAAACTTAAAATAAATATCGGGATTGCCGCCAAAACTACCACGAAACAATAAGAGAAGAAGTAAAAAAGTATTGAGATTCAAATTTTGAAAATAGAACGCAATATCTCAGTGTCCCTAATTAAATGGCCAGCCAGCATTATTTGAACAAATAGCACTACGATAATCTATCAGCTATACTGTAAAGAGGTTTAATGTTTAAGAAGTTGTTATTGTTTGTATAATCGGGCACATAAATGACTAATTATACTTACATGTAAGAGATATGGAATATGGTTTAGACTCGTTGGAAAATAAAAAATAAATTCACAATTCGGTTTAACCAAAGAGTGTCCCTAATTAGTTGACCACGACTGTATCTGCGGACGCATCTGCTGACGTGTAGAGGAGACATTAGACAGAGGCCGGCAACCTTTTGGCAGGCAAGGGCCACAAGGTGGTAATATAAACTAAAGGCGCTTGTGATAATTATGAACCCTAGAAGCTCTAAATATGGCTCTCAATTAATGCCCTGTGAGACGAGAATATTAATTTAAAAAATATTTTTTTTCTACAATTGACAATTGAAAAAGTTTTTCTATCATATTTATGCGAGTTCATTACAATTTTTGGTAGCACTTATTTAAGTGCATTTGTGCATTTAACTTATATAAAAACATTCACGGGCCGCGGGTTGCCGACCGCTGCTCTTAGTGATAGCGCGCACGAGTTACTTTTGTAATCACGGTGACAAAAGTAACCTGTTTCGTCACTAAGTGACAGCGCACACGGGTTACTATTGTCACCGTCACTGTTTCGTTCTAAGTGATAGCGCGCACGGGTTACTATATCTACGTAAGGTGCATCACAAAATAATATCTGATTATCCTACCGAGGTAGTACTTATCCCACCAAAAACATAAATGTGAAATGAGAGCCAAGTTCAATAAGTAGGTATGCTTTAGTCGTTGACTTCAGCGACAAAAGAAGTGAGATCTAAACGGGTGCCAAGTACAATGGTCAGTCCTAAAACTTGTTTATAACAATATGAAATATTTTTAACAACTTTAAAATATAATTTCATCTTAAAACTTAGGATATTATATTGAAGCCTAAGGTCTAACTTGGCTAGTTCTCATATACGAATTAACTACTTACTTACTATGTCCAATCGCTAGTTTCTACCAGCAATCCAAATTTTTAGAAGAATAAAATAAAAACTTGCAAAGGCTATACCTAATATAATTTGTACTCTTAAGAAAACTAGCCAAGTCAGACCTGAGGCTTCAATATAATATCCTAAGTTTTAAGATGAAATTATATTTTAAAGTTGTTAAAAATATTTCATATTGTTATAAATAAGTTTTAGGACTGACCATTGTACTTGGCACCCGTTTAGATCTCACTTCTTTTGTCGCTGAAGTCAACGACTAAAGCATACCTACTTATTGAACTTGGCTCTCATTTCACATTTATGTTTTTGATGGGATATCATTACTTTTTGTACAGAACTTATTAGTAAGTAGGTACTTATTCTTATATTATTATACTTATATATCTACCTGCAAGGGCGGCTCAAACTATTGGCACATTGTATAGGTACATGTAGGTATACCTAAGTAGGTAGGTACTTACTGAATAAGTATACCTACTACCTATATCTATCTTTTATGTGTAAGCCATTATCGTCAAAATAGTGCACCATAAATACAATAAAAACTTACAACCGCGTGCGCGATATTATTATGCGGTCCGGCGGCGGGCGAATAAGTCGCCTGCGGGCGTGGTGGGGGAAGATGTCGCTCATCGCTGAGTAGGTACGCGACCGCCGAATGCGGGCAGACGCGGGGCAAACGTCATTGACGGTTGTTAGATAGATAGGTAGGTACACTCAGCTAGAGCTACCTACGTTAGCTAGGTAGTATGTACGTACTGTAGGTACTGGTCATATAATAGAACCTTAAACTTACGCTTAGTATGTAGGTACATTTAAAAAAAAGTCTGCCTTTCCTTTCCTAAGATTATGGTAAAATGGTAAATAATCTCCTGAAAGTGAAACTTTAATAGCTAGACAGTGAGTTATTGTTATTATAAGCTACCTACCTATAAAATAACGTATTGTGTATTTTAGTGTGTCAGATAAGTTGGTACCTACCTACTTATAGTCAGGTAGGTACCTTCTTACTTAATTTTACAAGTTATATATAGTATTCTATTGAGCAAGTGTACCTATCTAAGTACACATACTCAGTAAGTATCTATCTACCATTGAGCTACCTACTTACGTAGGTACCTACGTGCTAATAATTTGAACTGTCCAATGTCCGGATGTTAGTTAGGTTGCTATATAAATCCTACTAAACGCGACAGTTTGTAAGAATGTATGGATGCGTGGATGTATGTTTACTTACTTTACTTACTTTTTATCTCGGAAAAATATAAGGATCTCGCGACATAGATTTGTTTTTTTTTCAAGGTATCACGCGGGCGAAGCCGCGGGCGGAAACTAGTACTGAATAAGTGTACCTACTACCTACTTACCCGACACACTATAATCTTTGCTCTTACTTATATTATAGGCGCTATAAGAGTTCCTAAGAGAATGAATTAATTGAAAAAGTACAATAAAAATATAAAAATTTACAAGTTTCAGATTTTTTCCTTTGTATCCACCCCACTACCTACCTGGATGCCAAATTTGAACGTTCTAGGTCATCTGGAACTGGGTTATAATTAACGTCTATAGGTCAGTCAGTGATACGATTTTCCATAACAAACCATTTTTGGATGTTAATATCTAAATAACCGTTTGAGGTGTGTTTATGAAATTCGGTGCACATATTTTACTCGCAAGTGGCAATAGATGAGCCAAATTTGACTTGTTTATGTGAAATAGTTACGAGGGGGTGAAAAATGACCCAAATGGTTCCTGTAATATTACACACTGTGCGCGCTTCGCCCGTTCGCTTGAACTTGGCTGACACGCTGCCGCGTGTCTAGATACCCGTGCGTGCTAAGGCGTCAGCGGTTGTCTTAATTTTACTTTTATCGATATATTTCAAAATAGATAAATCAAGCATGTCGCTTGGGATCTTGTTATAGAACTGTTAGCTACTTTAGTGAGCCTAAACGTGGGAACAATGAGTTTATTTTTAAGTCTAGTATTAACAGTATTATTATCACTATTTTTCTTAAATAAATCAAGTATTGGAGCAACGGCTCCCAGCAACCTTTACCAGGTTATCGTTCCATCTAGTGGGGGACCGTACCCTGCTGTTCCACGGCTCAGCAGGTCCACCTTCTGTTCCAGGTGCTCCAATAACGGACGCCGCGAGTCTCCGAGATGTGTTCGTAACAGTTCTATCGAACGCCGTCTGCCAGAACTATTACGGCAGTATAGTCACGGGGGGGATCATTTGCACCAGCGGCGCGGGGGGGCGCAACCCTTGCGGGGGGGACTCGGGGGGACCCCTCATTCTGTACTCCAGCGCTGGGAATGACGTGCTGGTATGTGTCTATATCTCTAGCATTAACTAAAAGCAGTAACCCATCCTTAAGAGTAAATAATAGGTATAGGTAATACCTAAAAATTTCGAAGGTGTATTAAGTTAGTATTCTTATAGCGATGGGCTTGCCATCTGTCACGTACGGAATACTAACTACTGTGCAAAATATAGGCTTGTACCAAATGTCATGTTTGGACGTGCCTCTGACTACCCTCTTTAGATATCCTCAAAGATCTAAATAAAGATCTGAGGTGATATCTACCGAGCCTGGGGATTACAGTCGTGATCATATTTATTATATTTTTTGTAATACCTTTTATTAGAAGTTTTATTTTTTACTAGCTTCTGCACGCGGCGTCGCCCGCGAAGTACCTATATAAAATATAGCCTATGTTCATCCTGAAAGTTCATTCTACACATTGGTGAAAGAATTTTTCAAATCGGTTCAGTAGTTTCGGAGCCTATTCAATTCAAACAAACAATCAAAGTTTTCCTCTTTATAATATTAGTGTAGATTTTCAAGTTGTGACTTGTGAAATGTTGTTCTTTTATTTTGTTATTGTACATATTTTATTTGTATATTTAATCCCATATTCGCACAACAAAGATATAACAGTTTTTTTTTTAAAAACGCCTTCGTACATGACGGGTGAAAGAATAAGTGTTTCCAAAGTACCAGGCGCGCATGATCTAACAGGAGATGGTGTTTCAGATCGGCATCATCAACTTCCACGCGTCGTCGGGCTGCGCGTCGGGCGCGCCCGGCGGCTACGTGCGCGTCTCCTACCACGCCAACTGGCTCATCAACAACGTGTGAAACACACACACAACACCCACACTAGACGCACCAAACTGGCTCATCAACAACGTGTGAAACACACACACAACACCCACACTAGACGCACCAAACTGGCTCATCAACAACGTGTGAAACACACACACAACACCCACACTAGACGCACCAAACTGGCTCATCAACAACGTGTGAAACACACACACAACACCCACACTAGACGCACCAAACTGGCTCATCAACAACGTGTGAAACACACACACATCACCCACACCTATACACCAAACTGGCTCAACAAGTCAACAACAACCGCGAGTGAAACACACACATCACCCACACCTATACACCAAACTGGCTCAACAAGTCAACAACAACCGCGAGTGAAACACACACATCACCCACACCTATACACCAAACTGGCTCAACAAGTCAACAACAACCGCGAGTGAAACACACACATCACCCACACCTATACACCAAACTGGCTCAACAAGTCAACAACAACCGCGAGTGAAACACACACATCACCCACACCTATACACCAAACTGGCTCATCAGCAACGTGTGAAAAACAACCACAACACACACGCCGCACTTTCTCACTCTCACACGTGAACTTTCACAACTTTTGTTTTTATTTATGTATGTGTAGAGTTTTTATCTATTATTTTTTGTGCTTACCAACTTAATTTTATTATTCGCTTCGCATGATGTGTAATGTAACGTTGCCGATCTTATTGAGATTTAAATACTTATTTTTGGTATTTAAATCTTAAATCTCAATACTTAGGTACTTATCCCCGCCACAATTTTTTATTATTAATTGTTGATCTGTTGTTTATTATTTTAATTTTTTATTATTATTTGTAAACTGAAAAACTCCCACTCTACACATGAACCTTCACAACCTATGTTTACATTAAATAAATAAATAAATTGTTTGGAAATTGAAATACGTTTGATTTTGTTCAAACACAAACACTCACACAGTTTTATATTTGTGTAAGTGTTGGTCAGATTCTGAGAAATAAAAGCTGGAAATTAACGATATTTACGTGAATCACACTCATTGTTGTAAATATTGACCGTTTACTTTTTGCTATTGAAGCGATTGACATAATTAATCGATCAAGTGCTAGAAACCCTAACAAACCACAGAAATAATTATCATCAACATCATCATCTTCCTGCCCTTATCCCACGTTACGTGTGGTCGGCACAACATGTGATCTTCCATTTCCCTCTATCATTCGTCATCTCGGTACTCGCTCCTTTCTTAACCATGTCATCTTTCAGGGAAATAAATATACAAATACATAATACAGTTTGTACCAATTTATATATTTGTCACTTCGGCACATAAATTACATATTTTTTTGTATTTTTTAAATGCATTTATATAATTTTAGTACGTAGATTGGGGTGAATAGGAACAATTGCGAACTTTACATGCATTTTGTCATGCGTTCTGGTAGGTTTTTCAATATTTTATTATTTGGTATACCGTTCAGCGTGTGATTCTGTAAGACCTCATTCTAAACTTCGAATCTGAATCCGCTGTGAGTTTCTTGATTGGCATTCTAAAAACTCAGTTGATTATTCGAATTAACACTAGCGCCACTCTTGCGAGCGTGTCAGCGATTTAAACTAAATTGACGGGGAGATTTTGACAGATAAAGTATGAGATGACGTAAGAAGGGCATTCTATACGGTAATTCCCAAGTCGGCAATACGGCAATTCACTTCGACGCTCACTTCGCACTCGAACCCGATTCAAAGTGTCAAATAAAAAGGTCAATGTCAAATGTCATTTTGAACCCTAGGCGAAGTGAGAGTGAATTGCGACGTGAGATGCGAGTTGATGTTTGAATTTTACAGAATCGACGTACAGGGTCTTGTGTCTTAAAGACACAATTTAGACGGTATTCAGTAAAAACTATCATCGTATTGTAATTGAAAATATATAAAAAAATTGCGAAAATTATAGGCGTCTCGTTGTTGGGGTCAATAGACACGATAAATGGTTGAAAAGAAAATAATACAAAAAATTCTGTTCCCCTTTGTTGATATTATTTACCCCATTAGGAGCTCTATACCCCTTTCAACGTCACTATTCGCCCCGTACTGGACTTCTATTGACACCGTGATTTCTATACACCCCAACTCTGTAATTACTTTATTTCTTTGAATTGAAACAGTATTCTCGTATCGATGGCAATTCAGTTCCGCAGATCAATTTAAAAAATGTGAAGAGGTACGATTTTATTTTGTTCACTAGCAATACTAAATTAACGTAACTTTTTTAATGACATGTTTTAAATAAGCTAAAATTGACATTAAGGTCTAAATTTAATTAATTTTCCACCATTATATCCGTAGCTTCATGGCTTCTAAAATTCTAAACCATACCGATCACACGTCAGTTTAGTCAAAGTTAAAACTATCTTCTAAATGTCACACTAATTTAATCTTCGGGGTGAATAGAATAAGATCGTGCTAAGAGATAGCGCGCACTGGTTACTTTTGTCGCCGTGACTATTTCGTCACTCTTATCAAGTCCGCGGTTATGTATGGAGATGCGCGCATGTCACGACGTGACAACTGGGCACAGATGGGATAAGAGTGACGTAACCGTCACGGTGACAAAAGTAACCTATGCGCTATATCTAATTAAACATTTTTTAAGTCCGCGGAACAAGAGAATTATCACCAAATGTCCATTATTCAAGCCATGTTTTGTAAGAGATTTAAGTATTACTATCTGTTAAATATAAAGGAAAGTTTATAAGATTTCCTGCGGTTGATATTTTTTCTGTTCAAACGCGACGGCAAAGTGACAATTGTATTTGGTAGCTGTTCGAATCTTCCGTTTGTATCTAAGCTTTTGTATTTCCTGTCTACGTGTGTTAAAATCACTGATTCTTCATCATCATTATGATGTTTATGAGCTGTAGCCGTCAATAAATTATCGTTGCTTTCATCATTTTCATGGTGTTTTTCATCATTATGCGTTGTAGCTCCTCCCTCTGCGTCATTTTCATGAGTGGTATAATGCTCGATAGCCAAAACTGTTTCGTCACTATCAGGTCCTTTAGCATCGTCATTTTGATAATGTTTATTATCAATGACAGCTACCGACTCTTCAGATTCACTATAATCATTATAATTTCCATGGTGGTCATGACCAATAAGATTAATGACAGCTATTGATTCTTCAGATTCACTATGATCATCGGTATTCCGATCATGTTTACGGGCATTATGGTCAATATCAGCTAAATACTCCTTAGATTCGCTATCATCATCATGATTTCTATGATGGTTATGGGCAACATGGTTAATGTCTGCTACGGACTCCTCAGATTCAATAACACGACCATGATTCCCATGGTGTTTATGGTGTGCAGTTACATCTGTATCTTCGTCATCATTTTTATCGTGTTTATAAACATGGTCAGTGTCAACTTCTAATTCGTCATGTGCATCAAACCTGCTAGTATAATCATTTCCATGGTGTTTACTAGTAGAAGTTGTAATAATTATATCTGTGTCATCATTGTCGTGATGTTTATGAGCGTGTTCAATGCCAATATCGGATCCGTCACGTCTGTTAGGTCTGCTGGCACCATTACTAAGATGCTGGTCCTCAAGGTTATAAATATTGGCTACCTTCGGTTCTAGATCATGGCTGTCTTGGTTTTTATGGGGTTTATGCTCACCGGCTATTACTGCTTTTCCACCATTGATTTCGTCAACATCATCATCATTGTAGTGGTTTCTAGCGTTGTGTGTAGCTGCATTTACTTCTTCGCTTTCATCATCAACTGAATTAGATTCACTGGTTTCAGATACTGAATTATATTCAGTTTCGATGTTAGATTCTATATCACTCGACACTGAATTGGAGTCTGAATCGGAATCGGAATTTGATTGAGATTCATTGGATTCAGATACAGAGTGAGATTGTTTTTCTAAGTCGGAATATGAATGTTCATCGGATACGCTATCTGAGTTGGGTTCACTTGAATCTGAAGCAGAATATGAACCTTCGCTTGATTTTGAATCTGAATTACTGTCAGATTCACTTGTCACTGAATCATAACCGGACTCAACCTCTTCTATATAATCTTTATCTAACTTTAACGTTTCAGCAGTGGAATCTGAATCAAAGTTAAGTTGATTAGACTCAAAATCAGTTTCAATCGATGCTGAATTCAAGTCAAAATCAAGTTCTGAGTCTGAATCAAGCTCACTAGCCTGAGAATCTGCATCTAGATAAGATTCAGAGCGAAGACCACTTAATTTTGTTGCGAATTCAAAATTTGAACTAGGCTCAATAGATTCATATTCAGATAAGCTTAAATCAGATATAGATTCATTAGGATCAGGTTCACTACTACGTTCTTGTAGTTTGAACTTGTATACAACGTCGTTGTTCTTATTTACAACTACCTTGTCCGGGATGTGTGCGGTACGGTCGACGTCTGTGTGAGTGGGCGGTCGTGTGTCATGCGGTTTGTGTGAAGGCTGTTTCGTATGTTGTGGTTCGCTATGTGTATGATCAACTGTAGCTAATTCATCCTTTTTTAACTCTTCTGGTATAAATTCTATGATTTCTTCAGATAGATTAGATTCTAATGGAGTTTTCAGTTTGTTACGGTAACCGTTCTTTGCGAGGATAAACGCAAGTGGTTTCACGTTTAGTTTCTTTTTGAGCGGCAATATTTTCACTAATCGCTTGCCTTTGTTTAGTCTCCATTTGTTTATCTCGTCGTAGATCGGTATTAGCTTTTTGAGCTTGGATATCTTCGCTTCTGGAGTTTCAACGCCTTCTAGTATTGGAATCAGCTGCGCAAGAGTCGGGACCTGCGGGATTTTAAGATTTTATAGAATTACTAAAGAAGCTCTGGTGGTGTATTGGTAGTATTGCCCTATGATCCAAAGGTTTAAACCTAATCGTACCTACACCAATAACTTCATTCTTGTAATTCTTTATTGTATACAGTAAAATGTTAACAAGCAAGACAAAAATAAAAATACATGTAGGGCGAGTTTAACCCTACAAGAGTTTTCTACCAGCAAACCTTAGAGACTAGGGAGAAGCTATAGGTTTATCCATTCGAAAAATGTATGTGTGCAATGTCAGTGCTCTTAAACGGTGAAAGAAAACATCGTGATGAAACCGGCATACGCTAGAATAAATAAAATGAAGATGTGTCATATCATAATGTTAGTATTCTTAAAAGTCAAAAATGTTTTTTTACATAAAATCCCAGGGATCATTTTGAATCGTCTTGCATAGGTACTAGATGAGTCTAGGTGCCAATTCCAGTCCTACCCCCAGTCCGAGAAGAACTGACAAGAAACTCGCTGGGCCCTAGCGCTTTTTTACTTACTAGATACTGCGCAAAATGTGGGCATTAGCCGAATGTAATGTTCGGACGTACCTCTGTCTCTTTAGATATCCTCAAAGATGTAAGTAACTAGAGATCTGAGGAGATGTTTACCGAGCCTGGGGATTACAGTCTTGGTGTTTGTTTGTTTACCTTACGTGGGGAGACGAGAGTGACTTCTGAGGAAGCATCGTGCAAGAACGAGACGGAATGTCGCGAGCGACACGAGCGGAGCGACACTTGCGACAGAACTAACACGATAGCTGAAACAATTACAAATATCTATCTACACCGTGAAATTTTAATGGTTGTTTTCCCTCGGCAGAACAACTTGCCTTAGGGAGTACTTTCAAAACATAGAGTAAAAGTAAAAAAATAAAGATGTTTTTGTTTTAAAATTATTTAAAAAATATTCAAAATTTTCATCAACTCGAAAACGTGAGGCACGATAGTAACATTAGACGTAACTTGTAGGTACTATTGGAATCGCACGCGCCGCCGGCCGCCTTCGCGTAGGTATCGGGATGAATTACTATTGGTTCGTGGTCGCTTTCGAATTAAATTTTCACAATGATACATCTGTATCTTTTGGTTCTAATATTTAATTTGTTTATACAACGATTGTTTGTATTACCAAGACAAAACCATTTCGCTGCGGGAAAACAACCATTAAAATTTCTCGGTGTATATCTATTTATCTATCAATGTCAGTGCTCTTAAACGGTGAAAACATCGTGAGGAAACCGGCATACCTTAGAACCAAAAATTCGAAGGTGTGTGTCATACATATAGCACTAGGCCAAATAGAAATTTGCTGCATTATTATAATCACAAAACAGTTAGGTTTCGTGGCAGTTTCAGGTACCAAGCAACCAAGTGCTGGAATAACATTCCTCCACCCCTTAGGTTGTTAAAATCGAAATTCACTTTTAGAAAACGACTAAAATGTGTTATTTTGGATCAACAAAAGTCTGGATTGCCTGATCCCGATGCCCCTTTTAAATGTTAGGTTTTCTGTAATTATTGTCTTTGCTGCTTACCTATATTATTATGTATGATTGTTTCTATAAATAGTAAGTATTAGGTACACATACACTTTAGATTATTATTAAATATTTATTTATTTATTCGAGTTCTTTGTATTATTGTTTATGCACATAATATTTATTTATTTTTTATAAGGCTTTCTATTATAACTGAGCGAGTATTTAATATATTTTCTTCTATTTGATAGTTTGATTAGTTTGTAATCGCAGGGTCCTGTGATTGTTCTAGTCTTGGTCTAGGCAGAATAACAGCGCCTTCTGTTCTTTACAGTTGGCATTATGCTGAGCCTCGCCCATTTCGCTACTGCAGCACACTAGCTCACCTACTTATTATTATTATTTTATTATTTAATGTTAATTACTTTTTCAATGTTTTGTTTAGTGCTTCTATTTTGTAACTGATCATGTATTTAATTTTCATATTTGTTTATTTATATTGTGTGTATTGTGGTAGTGAATAAATGATATGTCTATGTCTATGTCTATGTCTATGTCATACGTTAGTTATTCTTATAAGCGGCGATGGGCTTGCATCCTGTCACGTATCGAATACTAACTACCAGAAGACCTCGAAAGACCTCGGCGTAAGTACCTCGAGCAAATTTTAGAGAAAGGATTAAAGGGGCCTTACCACGTAGTCTTCCAGAACGATTCCCTTTTAGAAACGTCACATTTGAAGTATGAAGTAACACTACTTGAATACAATTTGCATAGGTCATGGTACGGAATAACAATGTCATGTGACAAGGAGAGTGTTAGGTATGAATGTTGATGGATACAGGGGTAGAGGTAGGACGAAGAAAAGATGGATGGACTGTGTGAAAGATGACATGGGTAAGAAAGGAGTGAGTACTGAGATGACGAGTGACAGAGGGAAATGGAAGATCACATGTTGTGCCGACCCCACATAACGTGGGATAAGGGCAGGAAGATGATGATGATGATGGTACGAAATAACAATGTAGTATTAATTCGGTAATGTATTATGAATTCGTGGTGAAGTCCCAGGTCAAGAGTACCCTAAACCGACGCGCATGAAGAATGTAATGAGAGTGAATTAAGCAAGAGGTATGTCAGGATCGTAGCAAGTGGAGAACCGTAGTCTCTGCCTACCCCGTCGGGAAACAGGCGGGATATTATGTATGTATAATAAAAAAATATCTATCTATGTAGGTATAATATCATCATCATCATCATCTTCCTGCCCTTATCCCACGTTATGTGGAGTCGGCACAACATGTGAATATAATATATAATTTATAATAATAATGTATTAAATATATCAGTTATCTAGTACCCATAATACAAGCTTTGAGTAGCTTACTTTGGGGCTAGATGATGCTGTGTGGATTGTCCAGCATTATTTTTTTTTTATGTATGTATGTATGTACTCACCCGTCACTATCTTCATGTTGAATGTCGAGTAAGGCCACACCGCACTACACACCACTGTTTATATATATATATCCAACTTACGTGTTAATTAACATTTGATTAATAAGATCGCTTGGTTCCGAGTAATCGCGTTAGCGGCTAGATTAATGAAGGAGGGCCTTTCTGCTTAGTTTGATATTTCACTGTTATTTTAAAAACTTTTTTATTCTTAATTTTAGAGCTCGTCTTTCAAAAGATGAATAAACGATGGAGCAATAAAAGATTGGTTGATAATAAATAAGTTATACCTATCACGAAATGTACACATATACCCACGTTCCAGGGTGATTCTTCTCAATTTATATTTTTAAAGATAAAGATAAAGATAAAGATATACTTTATTTGTAGCTAAAGTAGTAGGCATTAATATAAAAAATCCTGACTTACTAACCTAATATATTACCAACACCATTATAAACTAAATAACCCTCTTATGCCTACCTTATAGCTACAAAATGGCGTTCGACTCAGCATATGTTGTGATAGCTATAGGTTTGTCTTTTTTGTCTTTAGGTATTTTTAAAAACTGTTTTTATCCATAATTATAGAGCTCGTCTTTCTGATAGCATGAAGATGGAGCAATAAAAGAGTGGTCGATAATAAGTTATTTCACGAAGGGTACGTTTAAACTTAACTAATATTTGACGAGATAAACAACATTGCTTGTTGCGAATGACGAAAGTGAGAACAATGACAAACCCTTGAGCAGAAAGGTCCAGGATAAGAAACATGTGTGACAATAGGTACTTACCAAATGCTAGTCGTGAGACCAGTGTGGTGAAAGGTCATATTACCACAGCCTGGGTGCACTTGACACGTAGGTATCTTCGAACTTATTACCTAGCGTATTAGCTTCCGCTCGCGGCGTCGCCCGCGAAGTACCTACATAAAATATAGCCTATGTTCATCCTGAAAGTTCATTCTACACATTGGTGAAAGATTTTTTCAAATCGGTCCAGTAGTTTCGGAGCCTATTCAATGCAAACAAACAAATCTTTCAAAATTGCAAAGATTGGAAGACGTTTAATCGACGTGATTTTGCCTATGATAACCCATGGGATAAATAAAATTAACTAAGTTAAGTAAATAAATTTTTATTTTATTATGATCAGATAACTTAGCAAAAGTCTGAAAGTGGCACCGGTAACAGAAAAGATGAGGAGTAATAGGTTAGCGTGGTATGGACATGTTATGAGAAGAGATGAATGTCATGTGACGAGGAGAGTGTTAGGTATGAATGTGGATGGATACAGGGGTAGAGGTAGGCCAAAGGAAAGATGGATGGACTATGTGAAAGATGACATGGGTAAGAAAGGAGTGAGTACTGAGATGACGAATGACAAAGGGAAATGGAAGAAGATCACATGTTGTGCCGACCCCACATAACGTGGGAAAAGGGTAGGAAGATGATGATGATGATCAGATAACTTAGCACTGACAAATCAATTTGTGTCAATCAGTCAGTCAACTCGTCAGTTAGAAACATATTTTTATTTTTTACTGGTTGTTAGCCGCGACTTTGTCCGTAAAAATCATCAATATAACATACACATTTCTTAAATCTTTCATTTTTATGAACCTTCTTACAATAATAAACACAACAAAAAAGAATGACCAAAATTGGTTCAGCAGTTCACGCGTGATGCCGTGACCGAGGGAAATAAGGATTAATTTTTATATGTACCGTACCTATATCTTATACCTTTAAACGAGCAAAATTCTTGTATATAAGTATATAAATATATAATCTGAATCTCGGAAACGGCTCCAACGATTTTCATGAAATTTAGTATGCAGAGGGTTTCGGGGGTGATAAAACGATCTAGCTAGGTTTCATATTTAGAAAACGTCATTTACCATAAAAAAAACCCGAGCAAAGCTCGGTCACCCAGGTACTATAGATAAATTTAGCTAAGTGTTGTAAACTAGTGTTTATATTGAGCAAATGGATTAGCGGCGGAGTGGCAGGCAGCGTCCGCGAACGCGCCGAGGTCAGGCCCTTCGATCTCGGCGCATGGCACCAGCTCGTTCCTGTAACAAGTGTAAATATGTGAATTAAACTGAATAGTTCCTTCTAAATAAAGAGTTAGAAGAAGATAATTGTACTTGTACGTCTACCATGAGTTGTCACATTTAGATCGGCTGACGTCACTACAGTAGTAATAGTACGTTACTATGACATCTGTCTAAATTGTTACTCATGGTACCAAATTCTAAGCAAATTAATGAAGCGCAAACTACAGTCGCTGCAGTACTGTGACGTAGGATAGTTAACTACGTGACGTTTTAGTACCCGACTATCCGCTAGAGGCGCTGTACAAGTTTTCATACATTTTTTTAACTACAGTCGCTAGCGAGTGTAGATTGTGAGAACTCATGGTAGAGCTACTGGGCGATTCTCCTCAACAGTTTTGTCATTGTACGCAACAAACAATTATTTATCTCGTGAAATATTAGTTAAACTCTTAAACGGTGAAGGAAAACATCGTGAGGAAACCGGCATACCCTAGAACCAATAATTCGAAGGTGTGCGTCATAGGTTAGTATTCTTATAAGCGGCGATGGGCTTGCAACCTGTCACGTACGGAATACTAACTACTGTGCAAAATGTGGGCATGTACCAAATGTCATGTTTGGACTTGCCTCTGACTACCCCCTTTAGATATCCTCAAAAGATTTAAGTAACCAAAGATCTGAGGAGATATCTACCGAGCCCGGGGATTACAGTCGTGATCATATTTATTTTATTTTATTTTTTTATATTAGTTAATTTCCAATGAACGCTTCGTGAAATAACTCAACCAATCTGTTGTTGCTCCATCTTCGTGCTATCAGCTTGAAAGACGACCTCTACAAATCAAGGTTCAAAAAGGTTTTAAAATGATGGTAAAATAGTATATTGAGTATAATCGTCTGGTCGCAGGTTCTCACCCGGGCCCGGGCAGGCGGTACACGTTCCGTTGCACGCGCGTCACGCCGTCACCATGCCGGCAGAGTAATGTAGCGGTCGTCATCTTACGGATGGAGAGCAGCTGATCTGTGTGACAACGACTTGTAAGCGTGGAATCACTTGTGACATTCCTCTGTGACGCGAAACACGCCCACTTTATAAGTCCTTTGAAAATCTGTCAAAATCTCACGCGTGTTTCATCCCGGAATCTCTCGCGCGATTTATCTACTAAGAGCTCTTATACCTCCTTGAGAACCCTACTTTATATATAACTAGCTTCTGCACGCGGCGTCGCCCGCGAAGTACCTACATAAAATATAGCCTATGTTCATCCTGAAAGTTCATTCTACACATTGGTGAAAGAATTTTTCAAATCGGTTCAGTAGTTTCGGAGCCTATTCATTTCAAACAAACAAACAATCAAAGTTTTCCTCTTTATAATATTAGTATAGATTATAACCCTATGCAAATCAACAAAGCACAATCTCTCGATCCTTCAAGTTTGATACAGAATAAAACTCACGACCTCAGTGGCGGAGCGGGCGAGAGTCCGCCTGCGACGCAAGAGGTTGCGGGTTCGATTCCCGCCGCGGAACAAATTTGTGTACGATCTGCAGAAATTTGTTCCGTTGGTCTGGGTGTTTTCTATGTATAATAAAAAATATCTATCTATGTATATAATGTATTAAATATATCAGTTATCTAGTACCCATAACACAAGCTTTGAGTAGCTTACTTTGGGGCTAGATGATGCTGTGTGGACTGTCCAGCATTATTTATTTATTTATTTAAAAACTGTAGCATTCTGTAGCATTATTTATTCGGTATTGAGTAACGGGTACGCCATTTCGAACCGAGTATCGAGTCGTTACACCCGAACGCATCTCGTTACTCGCATCTTTTGTAGGATCAAAACCTCGTAGGTACCGAAAAATAAGGTTCAAAATACGGAAAAGTAAAAAAACGCACCTTACGCAGTTTGATATGTTTTCTACAAATTACGAATGTTGCGACGCCGCGAGACGTCATACTGTACGTACGCGTAATACTCGGTGCTCTACACCGAATCGAGTCGTATTACGTACGTATCATTAGTAACGGAGTAACGTGTTCGATTCGATGGTAACGAGTACCTACTCATTGTTATAGTACCGAGTGCATCCGGGTTCGCTTTTTGTCGATACTTTTACAATATAATGCAGAAGGAGGCAGCACTGACCCGGCGTGAAGGGCTGCGGCCGGTCGGGGTGCTCGAACCAGAAGCGGTCGGCGCGCCGCCAGCGCCGCATCTGCTCCGCCATGAGGCAGGCCAGCGCGGGCGGCAGCGGAGCCCCGCGCTCCGCCGCCAGCCCGGCCAGCAGGTCCACGTCCTCCACAGACTCGTAGTGACGGGACAGCGCGTCCACTTGCTGAACATTCACATTATACAGGGTGTTACGGCTACTTCTGAAGACTTCAGGGGGTTAAAGTATCCATCGATATACCTAAACAACTTTTACAAAAAAACAAAAAGCTGTTTCATACAAAAGTTCAATACCTACTTGGCTAAAATATGTATGAAACAGCTGTTTCTTTTCGCGCTCACAGTGTTGGTTTCTTAGAAAAAGTTGTTTTATCGATGGATACTTTAACCCCCTGAAGTCTTCGAAAGTAGTCTGGTAACACCCTGTACCTATATACACCGAGAAATTTTAATGGTTGTTTTCCTGCAGCGAAATGGTTTTGTCTTGGTAATACAATCGTTGTATAAACAAATTAAATATAAGAAACAAAAAATACAGACTAATACAAAAAATAAAATTTAATTCGAAAGCGACCACGAACCAATAGTAATTCATCCCGATACCTACGCGAAGGCGGCCGGCGGCGCGTGCGATTCCAATAGTACCTACGAGTTACGTCTAATGTTACTATCGTTCCTCACGTTTTCGAGTTGATGAATATTTTTTAAATTATTTTACAACAAAAACATCTTATTTTTTTACTTTTACTCTATGTTTCGAAAGTACTCCTTATGGCAAGTTGTTCTGCCGCGGGAAAACAACCATTAAAATTTCATGGTGCATATTCTCGCCTACCCGCTCGAAAATTTATTTATTTACTAGCTTCCGACCACGGCTTCGCCCGCGTGGTACTTTGAAAAACAAAAACAAATCTTATGAATCTACCTCTTGGTCCATCCACTGGCTCAGGTCCTGGAAGGTGGTGGCAACCGGAAGCTCGCAGTACTTCCGGTACTGGTTGTAGGGCGGGAGGCCCAGGAGTCTGCCCTTCATGATGTCGGCTGACAGCACGTCGGACGCGAACTGCAGCCGCCCAAGCACGCGTGTGCCCATCTAAACGAATCATAAACCGGTATTTACATTCTAGGGTGATTCCTAATTAATATTTTTGTAGTTAAGTATTTTTAAAAACTTTTTAAGGGTCGGTCCACATCTGACCGAAGATTCGTCGTGTCTTTTCGGTCGCGTAGCGCTAAAACAGACAAATTAACAATAAAACATAAATTCAACCTTTCTCACTCAACCGATGGTGCGTTGGTGAGATCGCGATCGTTGATAAGCTCGACGCATCTTCCGTCAGATGTGAACCGACCCTTAACCTTAATTTTAGAGCTCGTCTTTAAAGCTGATAACAAAAGATGGAGCAATAAAATATTGGTTGATAATAAGTTATTTCACGAAGGGTGCATTTAAAATTAACAAATATTTTACGAGATAAACAAAATTGTTTGTTGTAAACAATGACGAATAATGAGAACAACCGAAACCGTTGAATAGAATGGTCCAAGAAAGGAGTGAGTACTAAATAATAATAATAATACTTTATTTCAGGCAACATTAGTCTAGTACAAGATGGAAATTACTTAGAAACTACGGCCCATATAAATATATACCTTAATCTAACATACATCTAAACTAATATTATAAAGAGGAAAACTTTGATTGTTTGTTTGTTTGTTTGTTTGTTTGAAATGAATAGGCTCCGAAACTACTGAACCGATTTGAAAAATTCTTTCACTGTTGGGAAGCTACACTATCAGCGGGTGACATAGGCTATCTCATATTTTCAAAAAAATTAGGGATCCTTACTAAAGCTTCAATAATGTAAGCCAAGGTGTAAAAAAATTACCTAAAATATTCTTTACATCGCGTGCGCTGCGAAAACTATTGACGATAGAATAAAATAATGTACTACGACTTTGTGGAACACATCATTATTTACAAAAAATGTCGCGATAGCATATGTCCAACTCTTATAGTTATGCCACAATAAGAGTCCTTTTATTTTAAAATTTTAATTTAAAGGCTACTCTTAGTAAAACGCTCTTTATTTGTATCATAGTATTAATCCTTATCAAAATAAATCACATCATATTCTAGACAATTTCAATACCTTTATATAGCTTTTTGAATTACTCAATTCGGACATTCCATTCAAAAGATACCATTAAATTAAAAATGTAAGTAATAGAAAAAAGTTGCGTGAGAGCCGCGCTAGCTTAGGTATGCACTGTAGGCGTCACTGGGTGTACAGGAAGGACAATTCAATGTGAAAAAATACCAGTGAAAGTACCAAAAGGACCAGTCAATGTGAAAAAATAAATAAAAACAAAAAAAACATTAAAATAATAATACTAAAACTTTCTATACAATTTTCTTTTTTTAGTAACCTGACGCAGGGTATGGTTAGACGTGGGTGTATTATAACATTGAATTTTGATTTTTTTTTTAATTTTCGAGCTCTGGTGGTGTAGTTAAGAAAGGAGTGAGTACTGAGATGACGAATGATAGAGGGAAATGGAAGATCACATGTTGTGCCGACCCCACATAACGTGGGAAAAGGGCAGGAAGATGATGATGATGGTGTAGTTGTAGCACCCCTGCATCACGTTCGGAAGGTCATGGGTTTAAACCTGGTCATGCACCAATGTGTTTTTCTATTCGAACAATTTATGTGCGCAATGCCTGTGTTCTTAAACGGTGAAGGAAAACAGCTTGAGGAAACCGGCATACCCTAGAACCAAAAATTCGAAGGTGTGTGTCATAGGTTAGTATTCTTATAAGCGGCGATGGGCTTGCATCCTGTCATGTACGAGTACTAACTACTGTGCAAAATGTGGGCATGTGTCAAATACCTATCATGTTTGGGCGTGCCTCTGACTACCCTCTTTATATCCTCGATAAACTCAAAGATCAAAGTAACTAGAGATCTGAGAAGATATCTACCGAGCCTAGGAATTACAGTCGTGACCATGTATAGATAGGTATATGTATATAAATACCCGTGCGAAGCCGGGGCGGACTACTAGTTAATTATATTTCGGTCTATAATTCATCATCTTACTGCTTATAATTCATCTTCTTGCCCTTAATTCATCTTCCTGCTCTTACTTCATCATCCTCCTGCCATTGAATCATCTTCCTGGCTATTAACCTGTGACATGCCGGAACGCAGATCCACGCGAGACATAATAGAAAGTTTTAGTATTATTATTTTAATGTTTTTTTTGTTTTTATTTATTTTTTCACATTGACTGGTCCTTTTGGTACTTTTACTGGTATTTTTTCACATTGAATTGTCCTTCCTGTACACCCAGTGACGCCTACAGTGCATACCTAAGCTAGCGCGGCTCTCACGCAACTTTTTTCTATTACTTACATTTTTAATTTAATGGTATCTTTTGAATGGAATGTCCGAATTGAGTAATTCAAAAAGCTATATAAAGGTATTGAAATTGTCTAGAATATGATGTGATTTATTTTGATAAGGATTAATACTATGATACAAATAAAGAGCGTTTTACTAAGAGTAGCCTTTAAATTAAAATTTTAAAATAAAAGGACTCTTATTGTGGCATAACTATAAGAGTTGGACATATGCTATCGCGACATTTTTTGTAAATAATGATGTGTTCCACAAAGTCGTAGTACATTATTTTATTCTATCGTCAATAGTTTTCGCAGCGCACGCGATGTAAAGAATATTTTAGGTAATTTTTTTACACCTTGGCTTACATTATTGAAGCTTTAGTAAGGATCCCTAATTTTTTTGAAAATATGAGATAGCCTATGTCACCCGCTGATAGTGTAGCTTCCCAACAGTGAAAGAATTTTTCAAATCGGTTCAGTAGTTTCGGAGCCTATTCATTTCAAACAAACAAACAATCAAAGTTTTCCTCTTTATAATATTAGTTTAGATTAGGGGTAGGAAGATGATGAATTATAGGCAAGTAGATGATGAAAAGATGTTGACTATGTCCTCACGTCAGGGTCTATAATTCCGTCGACGGCGGCGCCGGGCTGGCGGAAGGCGCCCTGCGTCAGCCCCGCCAGGGTGCCGTTCACCGCCAGGGCTCCGGAGCGCAGCGTGAAGTCTACCACCAGCTTCTCGTCGTACAGCACGCCGTCCCCGTTGTATAACCTGCGAAGGTGGGAACTGAGCATCATCTAACTGTCCTTATCTATCCTAATACTAGCTTCCGCCCACGGCTTCGCCCGCTTAATACTTTGAAAAACAAAAACAAATCTATCCCGCGAGAACCGTAATTATTTCCGGGATAGAAAGTAACCTATGTGTTATTCCAGACTATAATCTATATTTGTGCTAAATTTCATTAAAATCCATTCATTAGTTTTTGCGTGAAAGAGTGAAACATACATCCAGACATCCAGACATGCTTACAAACTTTCGCGTTTACAATATTAGTAGGATAAGTTTCTTCTTTACTTACTTCAACCTTCCTTCCTGTATGGTGTGGAACCAGCGGGTACCTGTGGCGTATTCAATGCTGAGACGAGGCTCCAACGTCGGGTCGTAGTCGTCAACGTGCGCAGGAGTGTCGAATATAACCTTATTCTTTATGAGGTAGTCATAACCTAAAATGCAATTCAACTCATTAAGAATGCAAAGACGGAGGAACGAAATACTATAATAATATAACTGAAATTAGGCAACGGAGAAGGGCGTAAGAGTCGCCGAATATTGGGGGAAAAAATATATACCTAAACTAAAACGGGTATTACTACAAGGTATACAGGGCCCGGTCCCTGAATTCAGGGTAATGTAATAAGTGCTTTAGACGTTGACTCGAAAGAAGAAAAAGAAGCAAATACTTATCAATGGTTTGTACCATTTAATGAACCGAATACAAACTGTAAAGATCAACTTTAGTAACTACTAGCTGACCCGCGCGCGACTTTGTCTGCGCGTTTTAAGTAAGTAATATACGTTTTCTTACCTTTTAAACCTTTCCTAGACCTCCACGAACATTTCAAGACCAAGATAAGATAAATCCGTTTAGCCGTTCTCGAGTTTTAGCGAGACTAACGAACAGCAATTCATTTTTATATATATAGATTACAATTCACTGGTTGAGACTGACAAAAATGGTCTCTAAAGAGACAAATGCCATAAACAAAGAAGAAGAGACAAGAGGCAAATGCCACAGTACGTCGATTCTGTAAAATTCAAACATCACATCGCTATTCACGTTCACTTCACACTTTGAATCGGGTTCGAGTGCGAAGCGAGCGTCGAAGTGACTTGGGAAAAACCTTAGAGAATGCCCTTCTTATTTTGACAGATAAAGTATGAGATGACGTAAGCGTCATCTCATACTTTATCTGTCAAAATCTCCCCGTCAATTTAGTTCAACTCGCTGACACGCTAGTGTAAATTCGAATTATCAACCGAGTTTTTAGAATGCCAATCAAGAAACAGCGGATTCAGATTCGAAGTTTAGAATGAGGTCTTACAGAATCACACGGCAGATAAAGAAGTAGTACCCATAATCTCAGGCGCGTACTCGTAGAAGAATATCTGGTTGTAGAACGCTATATTGATCTCCCTGGCGGTGTGGTAGAGGCGGTCGTCGCCCCAGCACGGGTTGAGAGCCTGCAGCCGGCGGGCGATTTCGTTGTGTTGGCGGTAGAACCAGAGGAACAACAGGTTTATGCCAAGGAGGGCGTTGGAGCCGCCCGCAGCTGAATACGGAAATGGAAAATATTAAAATAATCGGACCATCAGAAGTCAATAACACGTAAATGACTAGTGGGACAGTTATATTAAACTCCCACAAATGTATTAAACTCTCACGTATGTCCATTAATTAAAACTCTCGCGTATGTCGTTTTATTAAAACTTTCACGTATATCGTTAGGTATATTAAACTCTGACGTACCTATGTTGGTATATTAAAACGTTACTTTAGTAATATTTATATTGATGATAAAAACCCTCACGTATGTGGTTATATGAATGAAACTCTCACGCATCGCGATACATGAAACTTTCACGTATGTCGTTTATATTAAACTCTCACGTGTGTCGTTATATTAAACTCTCACGTATGTCGTAATATGAAACTCTCACGTATGTCGTTATATTAAAGTCTCACGTATGTCGTTATATTAAAGTCTCACGTATGTCGTAATAAAAAACTCTCACGTATGTCGTTGTATTAAAGTCTCACGTATGTCGTAATATGAAACTCTCACGTATGTCGTTATATTAAAGTCTCACGTATGTCGTTATATGAAACGCTCACGTATGTCGTGGCACCGCGTCTCGCTCGGCGGCTCATTGTTGACGCACAGCGGAGACCCGCTCGGCGGCCATTCCTTGCCGCGCAGCATCTGACGTTCAAATAAAATCACTGTCAACTGTTATAATGCGGTGTGGCGGTGTGAAATAAAAAAACTAGAATGACACTTGACATGACATGATATTAAGACCAAGAAAATGGCGGTTAGGTTAGGTTAGATTAAGTTAGATTATAGAAAACGGAAGAAATTAATTAACGCAAGACTAGGCAGTCAGGTCTATTACTATAAGCCTGCTCAAATGAGCGAATAATTTAACAAAAAAACTGACTTGATATTAATAATTCAAAGTAAAAGTCCCTAAAAATCATATTCAAATCTTTAGTTACTTAGATCTTTCAGGATAGGTATCTAATGAGGGTAGTAAGTCCAAACATGACATTTGGTACATGCCCACATTTTGCACTGTAGTTAGTATTTCTTCAGTATCTAAACCTAAAGCTCATAAAAAAATCCACACTAACTCTGACACCCCATTTTACCCTTTTTAGAGGGTTATTTTGAAATATCCTGTATCCAGGATACCAAAATTCATGCCAATCGCACCACCCGTTAAAAATTTCTCATACAAACATTGACCCCCCATTTGACCCCCTTTTTGAAGGTTACCTATATTGAAAGATCCTGAAAGAGCAAACAAACAAAGAAACTCTTCAGCTTTATAATATTAACTATAAAAGGAGAGTTTTTAGTCAGTTTAAAGCCGGCGCCCACGTAATCTATATCTGTAACTCTACTCAAAAACAATATAAATAATAAATCTATTTTTTTATTAAAAACCAGCTTCCGCCCGCGGCTTCGCCCGCTTTATACCTTGAAAAACAAAAACACATATGCCACGGGAACCATTAATTTTTCCGGGATAAAAAGTAGCCTATGTGTTATTCCAGACCATAACCTATATCTGTGCCAAATTTCATTCACATCCGTTCAGCCTCAGCGTGAAAGAGTAACAAACATACATACATCCATCCATCCATCCATACATTCTTACAAACTTTCACGTTTATAATATTAGTAGGATAATACGAAACTTACTCGATAATGAGAACCGATAGTAGTTGCTATTCGTTTGTCGGCATGCGAATTCGACGCACGGCGCGACGGGTGTCGTAGGGACTAGGGAGTCTGCGAGGTCGTTGACTTTACGCGCCTTACCATGTGTTTAACACACTTTGTAAATCTTTTCGATAAATCAGTTTCGTACGAAATACTTATCAAATTCAATAGCTGAACCAACGACACAAATACGATTAAGTAATAAAAGAATTGGGCGCCGCCTGATCAAAAACTCACCTTGTATTTCCGAGTGTTCTGGAGAAACATACCTCGGCCCGCATTCTTCCACCTTCCCAGAGCCTGCCCTTCGCCGCACCGGAACCCTCATTGCCGTAGACTCCTGACAGCTCCAACATCGGAGCCGCCATGTTGATCTGCAAGAGAGCCATCCACATTTGTACTAGTGTGATGAAAATAATACTGTATAGTTCGCTCAACGAATCTAGGCATTGGTGAAGTTAGCCGCAAGAGCTGCGCAGTATCGTTTTTCGGGAGCAATTGGAGGTATGAGGGGGGGAAGGAACTGTACATGCGCAAACTAGCACCTGTGGCTAACTTCACGAATGCCTAGATCCGTTGGATGAACTATACGTACATTCGAAATTAGACTTTATTAATTTCTACGCCATTAAAAGCGGTTACGCACTGCGTCCGATCCGAATCCGTGAAAATATGGATCTAGAAAACTCGGACCGAATTAGGATATTGCTTACGCACTAGTCGATCTCATACAAAACCAAGAAATTCAGGAGCCACCTTTTGGCATACGTCTTTTGACGGAAATGTCGAATGACGGAAAGAAATCGGATCTAGTGCGTAAATTACCATAGAAATAGTTCTAAAACTACTTCGGACCATATTTTAACGGATACGGATCAAATCCAAGATGGCCGCCACCACAAAATGGCGGGCAAAGTTTGTGTCGGGGTTTTTTTAAATATTTAATTTAATTTAACTTTTTATTATTGTCAAACCACTTATGTCACTAACTCGCTCTAACGGCACATTCGACGACACGCATCCTAAGTCCTGATACGTGATCGGCGTGGTGAGGTTGAGGCAGCGCACGGCACTCGTGCGCAGGTGCAGGTCGTCGTCCGGCACGCTGATTGGCGCACACCATGGGTCGGACCGGCGCTCCGGCGCGCAGCAGTCGCGCGTCACCGCGACGTAGTTCACTGTGTCGTGAACCGATGTGATGTCACCTACGACAAATGACACATTTGTTACCCACCACGAAGCGAAGAAAGAGAGTAAAGTAAATCATACACGCTACGGTCCACCAAAGTGGTTACCTGTAGGTCTACCATGAGTTTTCACAATCTACACTCGCTAGTGACTGTAGTTAAATTGTATGAAAACTTGTACAGCGTCTCTAGCGGATAGTTGGGTACTAAAACATCACGTAGCTAACTATTCTACGTCACAGTACTACAGCGACTGTAGTTTGCGTTCATTAATTTACTTAGAATTTGGTACCATGAGTAACAATTTTGACAAATGTCATAGTAACGTACTATTACTACTGTAGTAACGTCAGCCAATCTAAATGTGACAACTCATGGTAGACGTACTGTACAGTTTTGCCTGTGCAAGTCAACCACACGTCGTTCTTATTGCGATAGTATCAACTGACGACGCAATGACCGTCCGAGATAGTCTAGATATGGGGGTATTACACTACTCGGTATTCAGGGCCCAATAGTTAGGAAGGGCTTGGCCCCTTACTTTAATTTTTACGCTCTTACTCTTATTACATCACTCTTAGTTAGGGTAAGGGTCCCTTAAAATTGGGTAGTGTAATACCCGCTATACTAGAAAACACTGACCGTTATACATGCACACACGCACAGGGTATACCTTCGGTGTCATTCCAATGAATTGATTTTCGATCTTGCGCCGGTCGCAGGTTCAAAAACTGCACAGGTCTATTCCCATACACGTTTCGGTCTACTTGCACAGGAATACCTGTGCAGGTAGACCTCTCCGGCAGACCGTAGAGTGTGTTGCAGCCACTATGTGTTTCGGATGTATGTATGTGATGTATGTATGTATGTATGTATGTATGTATGTATGTATTTATGTAAGTATGCTAGTTTCTTTGGCTGTCGCTGTAGCCCAAACGGCTGGACAGATTTTGACATTGATGTGTCGTTGGATTTGTTTGGATCACAAAAGTGACATTTAAATTGTCCAAAAATCCAATATGGCGGCTTTAGGAAGCTTTTTCAATTACTTCCAATGAGTTTTTTAAAATTTTCGTAAGTAGCTACCATCATCTTCCTGCCCTTTTGACATCTGTCAACTATCTGTCGCCCTGTCACCAAGAGAGGGACAAATGGAATATTTTAGTCCCATCTGTCATCCCAAGGAGACAGAGCAAGGGTACAAATGGGAATAGGTAATCCTGATATATAAGTATATTCTGAAAACTTAATATCGAGCGATGAACTAAATTTGTACCACCTAAGCATTTTATCACTTAGGTTAATTAAGTACCTACAACCCGGTCACATTATCTCGTGACCGCGCTAGAATGCGAACGTCCCGCCCCCTTCTCCTTTCACCTCCCCGCGCTCGCACTTTCGTTGCCGAGAGAGAGGTCAGAGCGCCGATGCGACGTGACCAAGGGCTGATCCAGGGGAGGGTCATGGGGGTCATGACCCCCCCCTGGGCAGTGTCCAGGACCTAGGTGGACCACTAAAATTATAAAATAAGGATTATAACTTTTTGTGACTTGACCACGACTATGTGACCCCCCCCCCTGGCACCAAAGCTGGATCCGCTCTTGGACGTGACGTCATCGCCGCCAGATCTCGAGATAATGTGACCGGGTTGTATTCTCATTTAAGTGACTACTGTCTTTTTGAGAATAGTCTTTAAACCTAAACCTAAATAGCACACACAAACCTGTAACGAAGACGGCGAAGTTGGCGACCATCTGCGTATAGGAGGCGCTAGCTGCGCGTCCGTCAGACATGAGCGCCACGCGCAGCGCACGCGCAGCCGGCAGCGCCCGCCCCGACGCCGACAGCCGGGGCGCGCCTGAAACAACCACATCACAAATACAAATAAATTTATTGATTGAGCGAGTGAAGCGAGCAAATATCTCAGTGTCCGGTAGGGCGATTTAGCGTTGTATATTTGTATTGTGTAAAGGATGATATTGAATGTAAGAGGAGTAGATTCAGAGTTGACGCCTGATAGGAGCGAGTGGAAGACGAAAACATGTTGTGCCGACCCCACGCGTGGGATAAGGGCAGGAGAATGATGATGATGATTTATATTTTTGTGTACCTATTATATTTGTTAGAGCATTACTTAAGGCCCAGCATTTTGAAAATTTCAAGTATTGCAACCCTAATTATTCTATTACCGCTTAAAAGATTACATTGAAATTGAACTACACGATACTCAAGGATATAAGTGATAAATCAACCGGAGCTATAACATGAATTAGTTAGAAAACCTTGGTTAAAAATCATGCCAAAAACACCTCTGAAAATTTAGAAATTCCCTAATTTATCCAGAACAGTAAGGTATTTTGAATTTCTATTTCACATGAATGTAAATCAGTTAATTTGAAACAAATCAACCCAGCTCTTTTTTTGAAATAAGCTATTTACTTGAACATATTTATGTTTTTTATAAATTGTCGTTTTCGTTATGTAATTCAGAGCAGCCATATTATCATGCCGCACTCTACTTGTCATTTGGGTATTTCGCTTCGTGCTATGTCTGATTCCGCGGAGATCCGCGTTGCTATACGGACCTATGTCACTTTTTTTGTAACTTTTACGTATGGAATAGAGTGACGAGTATTCTGGGCCTTAAGAACCGTTGATCCAATCTGCATGAAACTTGGAAGGTCTAGAGTAGAGATTCTGCTGTAGATTTGCTGGGAAGCGTAGGTACTTATGAGATTAAACAGTGAAGGGGTTATAAAGATATTGGGTTTCAATAAATTTATTGAGTGTGGTATCAAATGAAAGGCCTTTACTTGTACATTTTCCTAAATATTTTTTATTTTTATTCTAGTGAATCGTTTTTATAATATAACGAAAAAAGTAAAATTTGAAAACCGTCTTAGCGCGGGTATAAGTAACTACCTGGGTAGGATAATGAAATATTAGTTTGTGATGAGGAGCAACTTACGTAGACATAGACACTACCTGTATGTACACATACAGTGTGTCCAAACACTTCAGGGCGTGGATACAAATAAGGATTGTGGACATCGTGCGACATCTCAGTTCGGGGCGAACTATTGTTTATGTATTTATTGTACATAGATTACATAAGTGGGAAAGGAGGCTTACAAAAGGAGGGCTTAATGCCTATGGGAGTACTTTCTACCAGCCAACCCAGCGCACAATAGCTAGTTATACAGTGGGAATTCTTGATTCTTGATACTTGAAATAAGAAAAGGCAGCGTACCGTTGTTGAAGACCGCGGGTAGTAGGCGGTAGTAGGGGGTAGCGTACGCCCCGCGAGTGGGGTAGTGCAGGTTGTTGCAACTGAGGTCCATGCGCCGGGGCGCCAGGGGGTCACACGGGGCCACCTCCATGGCACACCATCTTCAAAACAATTTTTTTTTTAACCTATGCTGTCCCACTGCTGGGCAAAGGTCTCCACCAGTTCCTTCCAATGCTCCCGGTCACCCGCCATCTCCCACCAGCCTTTCTGAAGCGCATCGAGGTCATCCCGCCAAAAAAAATTTAAAACAAATATTAAACTTAAACAAATATAGGTTTATTCCCTTTGTCTCCGTACGCCCTGGTAATACCCTGTATTTTCTTTTTCCCACGCTAAAAACTAAGCTTTTAACAGGCATGCAGATTAAAGAGGACAGCGACACGTGAAATGTTTACTTCCTGTTGTCCCCGATGTACACTTCACGGGGACAGCGGGACGTGATTAAATTTCTTTCCCTTTGTCCCCGTAACGTAGATTCAGGGGATTAACCTATGTACTTGTTATCCCTACATTCAGCACGGTTCCCTTGGGAGAAGGGTAGAAAGTCAAAATGTGTGTTTATCTGTAATTCATCGCGTAGTCTGGTTTCATTCGTTATTTTTTGTTAGAAAGCGTCCATATTTATTAAGGTAGGCTTAGGTAGTAGGTACTTACGGCACTAAGCTTAAGTTGCGCATCTCCTCATACCGTTTCCTGGGTATCTTCACGCCGGTGAACGTGTCATAGTAATCACCACTCACTACCACCACAAAAAATAACAGCAATCGCCACATCGCTACGTTTCCACCGATAGATGTCACTCTAACATACTTTGAGTATTTTCAAAATAATTGACTGGAACAAATCAAAGATCAAAGTAATCCTTCTTTATTTATTTACTAGCGTCCGCTCGCGGCGTCGCCCGCAAAGTACCTACATAAAACGTAGCCTATGTTCATCCTGAAAGTTCATTCTACACATTGGTGAAAGAATTTTTCAAATCGGTCCATTAGTTTTGGAGCCTATTCAATTCAAACAAACAATCAAATCTTTCCTCTTTATAATATTAGTAAAGAGTATAGATGTCATTTGTCTCTTTTGAGATCAAGTTTGCCAGTGTCAAGAGTCTACATTAGTAGTATTGTCAATGTCACAAAGTCAGTCAAAATGTCAAGTTAATTTTAAACAAAAGATGGTTATTTTGTTCGAAATTCTCGGATTCTCCTCCGATGGAGTTAGAAAGGAACTATTCACTTTACACTCGCGTCAGTATGAATAGAATTATTTATATTTACTATTTAATTATTTATATTTATAATAGAATTATTATATATTACGAAAAGAAATGAATAGACTCTGAAACTACTGGATCGATTTCATATAATATTTTATGTAGGTACTTCGCGGGCGACGCCGCGAACAGAAGCTAGTCAGAAATATAACTACCAAAATTACACAAAAAAACTCAAAATAGCACGAGAATATATATGAAAACTGGAGATATAAGTTCACAGTCGAAAACATTAGAAGGAAATCCTAAACGTCTCTACGGAAGAGAAGACAAAATGGCGTTGAATCGTGATTTGACCAAACAATTTCACTTTCTCTTCTCTCTCTTCCGCAGAAAAATGCTGTCTACTACGCGGCACCCATGCTAGGTTTGTATGGCCTTTCTTATAGTTACGATCTTTAGGGTATTCAGTGGTACGTCCAAACATTAATGGCACATACTCACGATTCGCGTAGTTGTTAGTATTCCGTAGCGTTGGTATACGCACTTTAAATTTATTATAATATTAAATCACGATAACTATTTCGTGTTAGTTTTAATCACTAAAACCGTGTTTATTGCAAAATTAGGTAGTTATGCTCTACACATTACACAAAACATCTACACAATTATTTTTTTATAAGCATTGATTTATATTTTCTTACAAAGATCAAATTAGATATTATCTCGTCATAATTATATGTCAACTAGCTGTCCCGCCCGCGACTTCGTTCGCTTAAAGTATCGAAACTAAGTTTTAAACAAATCACACTTATAAAAAAATCCCCTAAATAACATTGACACCCAATTTTACCCTTTTTAGAGGGCTATTTTGAAATATCCAGGAATACGTTTACATTTATTTTGCATTTAAAGTATCCAAACCAAAATTTTACAAAGTTTCAGGCCAATCGCAAAACCCGTTAAACAGTTCCCATACAAACATTGACCCCACATTTGACCCCTTTTTGATGCTTATATTGAAAAATCCTGAAACACGTGTTCATTCATTTTGCATTTACAGTACACAAACAAAGTTTCATGAAAATCGCTCCACGCGTTAAAAAGTTTCATACTAACGTTTTCACCCTTTTTCACCCCTTTAGAGGTGGAATTTCCAAAAATCCCGCCTTAGTGGGTGGTTTTGTTATAAAAGGAAACATCCTTCCAAATTTCAGCTTTCTATCTTCAGCGGTTTCGGCTCGGCGATGATCAATCAGTCAGTCAGTCAAGTTAAGCTCTTATATAGATATAGATAGATAGATTGAAACCTATTACTTTCTAGTTGCAAAAAACAAGTCGAAATTACACACTTGACACTGGCAAAAAAATTTTCTATAAGAAGAGATGTCTTATTACAAAGAAGAAGAATAAGAAACAAAGAAGAAGTTTCAACTGTCAAGCAATTTAATTTATGTTGGACGTTGTTTCCCAAAAGGATTCAATCATTGTACCTATTGTATTTATAATTAAGTTTAGTGAAGAAATTTCCGAATATAGAAGAAAACGTCTACTATTGAGATAATGTTTAGTGAAAATGTTTTGTGTAGTGTGTAGGCAACACAATACACATTTATGAGACGCGCCATTATTAAACATTGACCTAATATTTTAATTATAAATATCCGATCATTGATTGGCGGAAACAGCTAAGTGGAACTTCCGGTTAGATCGCGGGTTCGGGGCGCGGTACTTTTACCTACTTAAAGAAAAGGAGGTTATCAAGTCAAGTATTTTAACCGACTTCAAAAAACGAGAAGGTTATCCAAATTGTATGTTTTTATCGTGCATGTATGTATATTACTCGAAATCTCTTTCAAATTGTTAACCGACTTTGATGCTTCTTCGACTTTTGCATAGATTTTATACATTTGTTGCAACACGTTAAATTAAACAAATCAATGACAGAAATTACGAAAGAGAAGACAAAGTGACATTTGTGACGACAAAGTGTCATTTTTTGGCCAAATTTTGTATGTCTCTTTTGTGGCATGTAATGTAATTGGGTATGAGAGTTAAAGTCTGTCTGGGATTTTCTGCGATGTATTTGCCTGACAAATACGTCGCTCTGGTTTTTATATGTTTTCTCGTGTTATTTTGAGTTTTATTGCGTAATTTTGGTGGTTATTTTGCCAATAAAGCCCGGGTTCTTGACGCGAGTGTAAAGTATGTGAATTAGAGTGAATAGTTCTCGTCAAATTCCATCGGAGGAAATCCCGAAAATTTTCAACAAAACAGCCATCTTTTCTTTCTTTTCTTTATCTTTGGCCTCTGTGTCATAAGCCACAATTCTGCCAATGTCCGTATTCATGCTAGTGTCATAGTTAAAATGGAGGTGCTGCGTAAAAATAATAATATGATCGGTTGACCAAAATTTTAATATCAGAAATGATTTTTCTAAGTACCCACAAAAAATATAAAAAAAATTATAGGTAAATAGATATGGTGTATAATAAAAATAAATACTTTAGTGGATAGAGATTTATGAGGTAAATGAAAATATTAAGTAGTTATATATACATAATATTACAATTTAATGTTATTCATGTTAATAAATTTGCAAAGAATACATATAATAACTGGGTCAAAGGTAAGGGCCAATAAACTTTTCAATGAAGTAGGACGGGGAATTTCTGATGGAAGAAAATCATAAAGAGAGTGTCTCAGTTTTGGACAGCTAAAGAATATGTGGTTAACGTTTCCTTCATCAAGACCACATTCGCACATTGAGTGGTCCCTGATTCTTAGCTTAGCCAAGAATACAGGTGTACATGCATGTCCCAGTCTAAGCCGGCAAACAGTAGAGGTGGTGCTTTTATTTGCTTTACGGAATTTAAAAAACCAAGGAACGCGGGGAACTTCTGGTTGGATATCAGCATAGTATTTACCAGTAGTGTTCTTGGAAATATTCCAAGCGTTAGTCCAAAATTCTAGGAGGTCTGACTGAGGTAGTAAACATAGGTCATGTGTATAAGATTTCATGTGTTCCGAGGTTCCTATCTGGGCAGCAAGCTTAGCGCAAGAATCAGCAGTCTCATTGCCGGGAATCCCAGAATGACCCGGAATCCAAGCAAGGATGATATTGATGCCAATATTGTGACATTTATATAAAAGTTCTTTAATTTTAAGGATTAAAGGAAAACGAGAAATAGAGCGAAAAGGATTAGACAGGATAGATTGAAGGCAGCTTTTAGAGTCAGAGAAGATGATAAAGTTATTTAAATTATGTGATTTTACAAAATTTATGGCTTCCAGGAGAGCTATAGCTTCACCTGTGAACACTGATGAAGAGGGAGGGCATTTAAAACTTAAGGTAATTTTGGTAAAGGGTATCCACACTGCAGCACCAGTAATACTATCAGGGGATAGTTTAGATGCGTCTGTGAAAATTGAGTGCCATCCGGGAAATTTAGAGTTTAGTTGTTCTAGAAATTTGTGAAAACAGCCATCTTTTGTTTAAAATTGACTTGACAACTTGACTATGACTCTGTGACGTTGACAATACTTATAAATAAGTACACTTGACACTGGCAAAATTGTTCTCTAAGAGACAGATGCCATAATTGAAGAAGAAGAAGAAGAGAGTTAAAGTCTGTCTTATAAAAAAATATTATTTATCTTTCTTTCTTAGGTTTTTGGTTTATATATACAAATTTGTTTATCTAGGTATGTCCAAATACTTTATAGATATTATTCTTTAATATAAATTCCTCGTCGCTGTAACTGGACATGTCACGTAAGCTCCTTCTGGCTTTGTATGTGTTTCTCTCGATAAACTTTCTGTCTCCATGTCTGAACGTGTCTTGAAGTTTATATTTCAATACGCTCTCGTCATCGCTAGAGCTGGAATCTTTGAAAATACGTTCTTTGTTTGTTTTATTAACTTTGTCGTTTGTTTTTTTAGTTTTTTCGTTTATTCTATCCAATTCATCATCATTAGAGCTGAAATCTTCAAAATTAACTTTCCCTTTTATTGCATTATGTATTTCGTTGGTTTTATTTTTTACTTTTTCATTTACTTTGTCTATGTCCTCATCGATAAGGCTTTGAGAGTCTTCGGAAATATGGTATTTGTTTATTTTATTATCTTTTTCATTTGTTTTGTCTATATCGTCGTCAGTAAAAATTGATTCTTTAAAAATACGTTCTTTGCTTATTTTGTTAACTTTATCGTTCTGCTTGTACAAATAGTTAGATAATCCAGTTTTTCTCTTCGTTTTAGCTATCAGATTTCTGTTTATTGACACAGTGTTACTTCTTGTGGTGACTTCGATTCTTTCAACGCTTTCGCTTGGCGTGTTCACGACGCTAAACCTTCTTTGTAGAGGCTTGGGCGATACGTTTACTGACAGTTTACTGACAGTATGTTTTCTTGTTATACCAACAGTATTAACTTCACTGGTATATATGTATTTATTTTTTAGAAGTTTTTCATAGTTGTGCCCTTCATCATATCTATCTGGAAGTTCATTGTTTTGTATTTTCGCCAGTATTTTGGCTTTTTTGTGTTTGTTTCGATAGTTTTCGTATAGTTCGCGATGTTTGTTCTTTAGATGTCTTTTGATTTTCTTTTTTACATGTGTTTTGAAATCAACTATCTTGTGTTTATGTATGAGCTTATTATCTGTATCTGTAAAAAAATCTTGTGTTTTTAACCTTTTTTTTGATAAAAGTTCTTATATTTATTTAACCTATGTACCTAATACGAGTATAAGCAGAAATATGGTCTTAGGGACGTGCCGCTAGTATTCTGAATTAGTTGAGTTATCTATAGGTCTTACATGTATTGTGTTCAATAGGACTGTATTATCTATAGAATTCTGTGAAACAAATCTAAGTAATATAAAATTAACTTACCAGTTTCAATAGTCAATCTTTTACTCTTCAATTTATTTCTGTCTTTCTTTATGTTTCTATAATCTGGGATATCTTTATATTTGTATCGATCATTTCTGCCGACATTACTGTTCGTTAACATTTCAATTTTGTTTCTTTTATCTTGTTTAGGATTTCTTTTAACATCGTTAGTTTCATGTTTTTTTCTATATTTTCTTTTTGTCCGTCTGTTTGTTTCTACATCGCCGTCTAAGCTCCTCCTGTGGGGTATGTAATCTACAATCGCCCTGTTGATCATACCCAGTATGGTATTTAGTTGCTCGGTGCCTCGGAGGCGGAAGAATGGTAGCAGTATGGCAGTGAGTATAGATTTCATCACCTGGAATGAAAGTGAGATTTGGCTTGTTGATAGTATTTACATCTACACTAATAATATCCAACTAATATTATTATAAACGTGAAATTTTGTAAGAATGCATGGATGTATGTTTGTTACTCTTTCAAGCTGAAACGGCTGAACGGATCTGGATGAAATTTGGCGCAGATATATATTATAGTCTGGAATAACACATAGGCTACTTTTTATTCCGAAAAAATGTACGGTTCCCGTGGGATAGATTCGTTTTTGTTTGTCAAGGTACCACGCGGGTCGGGTGAAGTCGTGGGCGGAAGCTAGTATTGTATAATAATTATTATTAGAGGAAATATTTGTTTGTATGAATTGAATAGACTCAAACTACTGGACCGATTTGAAAAATTCTTTCAGCAATGTGTAGAATGAACTTTCAGAATTAATATACTAAATTATTTGTAGAAACCTAGACAGATCTAGTATTAATTTCATCAAAAATTCGACTAAAAGTAATGAAAATAGCTTCTTTATAGCCGCGAAATTGGATTATTTAGTCACTCTTGTGTTTCAGACAAACCCGACACCTCATTTGTCAAAATCCGTCCAGTCTTTAGGCTACAGCAATAGCCAAAGTAATTCACATACATACACAAACACAGGCCTTTCTACTCAACGGTTTCTTCATTGTTCGCAACAAATAATTTTGTTTATGTCGTAAAATATTAATTAATTTCAAATGTACCCTTCGTGAAATAGCTTATTGTTAATCTTTTATTGCTCCATCTTCAAGCTATCAGCTTGAAAGACGAGCTCCAAAATCAAGGTTCAACAAGTTTTTAAAATAACGGTACAATATCAAATTGAGTAGAAAGGCTGTACTTCGCTGACGGGTTAAAGGTTCTTACGTCACGCGAAGTCCGATGGTTCTCTGGATATCCCTTGAGAAGTTCGAGCGAAGCGAACAGCGCCTCGCCCTCCTGCTCCTCGTATACCGTGTCCAGGAGGTCGAGAATGGCGTTCGCATCCGGGTGGACCAGCTGATGCCTGTTCTGCATCATGTCACTCAACGCCTGGACGCCGTCTGGTATCAGGTATAAAGCGGTTAATTGTAATATCTTTCCTTGGTAGTATGGCAAAGGTATTATAAGCACTGTATACAACTTTTGTAGAACAAAAGAGACGCTTTGTCTAAACAAAAATGTCACTTTGTCGTCACAAATGTCACTTTGTCTTCTCTTCCGTAGAGACACGCTGTCTACGCAAGAGAAGATAAAATAACACTATGATTTGTCAAAACAAAATGTCACTTTGTCGTCACAAATGTCACTTTGTCTTTTCTTCCGTGGAGACACGCTGTCTACGCAAGAGAAAATAAAATAACACTATGATTTGTCAAAACAAAATGTCACTCTGTCGTCACAAATGTCACTTTGTTTTCTCTTCCGCAGAGAACTCTGTCACGGTGCTCATATTAGGGTTGATCTGCGCTCACCATAGAGATAATATTACTACTATAACAGATCACTGGCGCTCACTCATCGCGTCTTCGGTGTCCATAGCTGACATCGAGTTTTTCAAGATGGCGCCACGGAAAGCGTCGCCTAGGAAGTGAAGAGTGCCGGTGTCGTCCAACCTGAAAGAGTGCATGGGACATTGTAGCAGTTTTATTATTTTAGTCTTTGAACCTGACAGCAAAAAAAGGCAGGTAATGTATTTGTGGTGTATGTAGGTATGTGAGTTTCTAGTTTGCTGTCACTATAATCCAAACGGCTGGACTGATTTCCTTGATCTATGTATATCTTCTATAATATAAAAATGAATCCCTATTTCCCTTGGTCACGGCATCACGCGTGAACGCCTGGACCAATTACGCTAATTCTTTTTTTGTTGTGTTTGTTATTGTAAGGAGAAGGTTTTAAGACAGGACAACGTCTTTCGTTTGTTGTGTTGGCTCAGCTTGTAAATAAATAATCTAGCCCCAAACTAAGCAAAGCTTGTAAATGGGAACCAGAACTGATAGGTTAATTCGGTATATACTTTTTTTTGTAGATAAATACATAATAACACCCAGACACAGAACAAACATCTGCGTTAATCACACAAATTTTAGTCCTGGGGGATCGAACTCACAACCTAAGGCAGAGCTACTACCAACTTGGTAGTATCAACCTGAACTGTGAGGACAGTCGAAAAGTATATTTACATTTAAACTTACGCGATCTGAACACATTATTATTAGTATTAAACGGGTATTTATCGCGTTCAAATTACCTTTATTTTCCTGACGTTTCGACAGGTTTGCACGCTGTCGTGGTCACAGGTAGACAAAAAAACTAAACATTTATGTCGGGAAAATAACTAGGTAATTTGAACGCGATAAATACCCGTAATACTAAGTACCTGG
Source organism: Cosmorhoe ocellata (assembly GCA_963675405.1). Taxonomy (NCBI): domain Eukaryota; kingdom Metazoa; phylum Arthropoda; class Insecta; order Lepidoptera; family Geometridae; genus Cosmorhoe; species Cosmorhoe ocellata. The sequence goes on from OY776273.1 coordinate 5,427,154, forward strand.
GTGACCGAGCTTTGCTCGTTCTTTTGGGGTAAACGACGTTTTCTAAAAATGAAACCTAGCTAGATCGATTTATCACCCCCGAAACCCTCTGCATACTAAATTTCATGAAAATCGCTGGCGCCGTTTCCGAGATTCAGATTATATATATGTATATATACAAGAGTTGCTTGTTTAAAGGTATAAGATAATCATCATCATTGGCCTGTTAACATCTAATAAAGATGATTTAATGTGGCGTCAGGCTAAAGAACAATACGAAGTGCTCGAACATTTCTGTTCGTGGCTATAAAGGCCTATGCGGGAGTGACAGCCGCGGATAATAATGAAAAGTATATTCATCTAAACATCACCCACTCGTTCATGACCATGTCAGTAGATTTGAAGAGACGCGATGCTTCGTCCTCTTTCTTCCTGGAGACCAGCTCGAAGAGTTTGTCCATGAACACGCTGAGATATCCGCTGTTGTCCTTGATCATCTGGTGGTGGAGCTCCTGGAGTAGGTCAGGGACCCTCGGAGTGGACGGTGTCTGGGCTGGGGGGACACGATCACGACTGTAATCCCCGGGCTCGGTAGACATCTCCTCAGATCTCTAGTTACTTACATCTTTGAGGATATCTAAAGAGTCAGAGGCACGTCCTAACATATTTGGCACATGCCCACAATTCGTACAGTAGTTATTCCGTACGTGACAGGTAGCAAACCCATGGCCGCTTATAAGAATACTAGCAGTCCACCCCGGCTTCGCACGGGTATTTATATACGTATACATGGTTACAACTGTAATCCCCAGGCTCGGTAGACATCTCCTCAGATCTCTAGTTACTTAGATCTTTGAAGATATCTATAGAGAGGTTCGTCCAAACATATTTGGCACATGCCCACAATTCGTACAGCAGTTATTCCGTACGTGACAGGTAGCAAACCCATGGCCGCTTATAAGAATACTAGCGGTCCGCCCCGGCTTCGCACGGGTATTTATATACACCTATACATGGTCACAACTGTAATCCCAGGGCTCGGTAGATATCTCCTCAGATCTCTAGCTACTTACATCTTTGAGGATATCTAAAGAGAGGCACGTCCAAACATATTTGGCACACGACCACATTTTGCACAGTTATTAGTATTCCGTACGTGACAGGTTGCAAGCTCATCGCCGCTTATAAGAATACTAACCTATGACACACACCGTCGATTTTTTGGTTCTAGGGTATGCCGGTTTCCTCACGATGTTTTCCTTCACCGTTGAGCACTGGCTCATGGAAATTGAAATTGTGAGGACTTTTGCTTACCTTCTAAGCCATGCGGAGTCTGCGGTCGAGTCCCCCCCAAATGCAGGTCGCCATAATCTGGCTGGTCCAACACATCGTGATACACCACCCCCTCCGGTATCTTCCACCAGTTGTACTCCCCCCACATCGTGCTCTCAGTCACCAGCGAAAACATTGATGCTATTGTGGTCTTGGTAGACTTGGGGCCTGCCGTGACGTTACCTACCATCATAAAAAGGCTTTGAATTATTTATTTCAATTATCTAAAAACCATTATCCACGGTCTGCTGCTAGCCTCATCCAGGTCCGGCCCGCGACGGATGCTGTCGTCAGCCCATCTTGCTACCGGACGACCGACGCACCTATACCCGGTTCTTGGACGCCATTCAGTTAACGCCTTACTCCACCTGTCGTCACCTTGCCTTGCCAGGTGTCCTGCCCAACTCCATTTTAGTCCCGTTATGCCGTTCCCAACGGACAATGGCATATGCAAAGAGAGGCCTATACCCAGCAGTGGGTGAAATCGGGCTGCGGATGATGATGATGATGATGATGATCTAAAAACCCGGCTGAAAGTTATTGAAAGCACCGTTTGTCAGGAAGAGGAGAGAAACTAGCATTTGTGACGTCTGCAAACAAGTAACACTTTTGTCGTCTCAAATGTATTTTCAGACAAGGTTGTTAGTCTTCTCTTTCGTAGTGAATGCTGCGGTGCCTATGGGAACTGGTTGGTTGACATCTCCTAATTATCATGATCATTACCTATCATTAGCCTGTTTTCTAATAAAGATTATTAAGGTGGAGACAGGTTACCTATAGAAAAATTTGTTCGTGGCTAAAAGGCTTATGTGACAGCCGCGGCCACATTTATTACAAAACATAAAGATATCCTCAGATCTCTAGTTACTCCAGTGAACGGAAAATAGATGGAGCGTTCCATGAGTTAAAAAATGACCCCACAAAAATATGCTGTGGTAGATGGGGCTTGTCAACTATGCCAAAGAATTAACTTTAACTAATCAATGTAACGTGTTTGGAACTAATGCCGTCATGTATTTTACCGTTGACTATGTTACTCTTATTCAAACACTTAACAATTAACAATTCAAACGTACCTATATGAGCTCCTTGGTAAAACGGTCCGTATTGTAATAACGAATAATTCATTTCATTAGCATCTTGGATTCCAGGAAAATATGACGCTTTTTCTATGTCCTCAATATTTACTGTGGTATTTTTTTCCACACCTTGGTACTCGAGACCTGGAGAGGTGTATTCTCCCCCTTCTTGGTACACTAGACCTGTTGTGGTCATGTATTCTACACCTTTTTGATCCTCTGAAGGAGAACTACCGTCTGGAAGAGTGCTCGTAGATCCTGGCAAATCTGGTGGAAGATCTGGTAAAATTTCGGAAGGAATTACTTCATCATACGTCGGAAGGTTACTCCTATCATCAGGACTGGTCGGTGGACCTGGTGGTACTTTTTGTGGTTTTATTGGAATACCCTGAGGTCCTGGTGGGTCATTGGGTGGTGGAGACCCTACTGTTACTAAGTATTCTTCTCTTTCATCATACGTTGGAGGGTGACCCCCCGCCCCATCAAAATAATCAGGACTGGTTGGCGGACCTAGTGGTACTTTTTGTGGTCTTGTTGGAAGACCCTGAGGTCCTGGTGGGTCATTGGGTGGTGGAGACACCACTGTTACAAAGTATTCTTCTCTTTCATCATACGTTGGAGGGTGACCCCCCGCCCCATCAAAATAATCAGGACTGGTTGGCGGACCTAGTGGTACTTTTTGTGGTCTTGTTGGAAGACCCTGAGGTCCTGGTGGGTCATTGGGTGGTGGAGACACCACTGTTACAAAGTATTCTTCTCTTTCATCATACGTTGGAGGGTGACCCCCCGCCCCATCAAAATAATCAGGACTGGTTGGCGGACCTAGTGGTACTTTTTGTGGTCTTGTTGGAAGACCCTGAGGTCCTGGTGGGTCATTGGGTGGTGGAGACACCACTGTTACAAAGTATTCTTCTCTTTCATCATACGTTGGAGGGTGACCCCCCGCCCCATCAAAATAATCAGGACTGGTTGGCGGACCTAGTGGTACTTTTTGTGGTCTTGTTGGAAGACCCTGAGGTCCTGGTGGGTCATTGGGTGGTGGAGACACCACTGTTACAAAGTATTCTTCTCTTTCATCATACGTTGGAGGGTGACCCCCCGCCCCATCAAAATAATCAGGACTGGTTGGCGGACCTAGTGGTACTTTTTGTGGTCTTGTTGGAAGACCCTGAGGTCCTGGTGGGTCATTGGGTGGTGGAGACACCACTGTTACAAAGTATTCTTCTCTTTCATCATACGTTGGAGGGTGACCCCCCGCCCCATCAAAATAATCAGGACTGGTTGGCGGACCTAGTGGTACTTTTTGTGGTCTTGTTGGAAGACCCTGAGGTCCTGGTGGGTCATTGGGTGGTGGAGACACCACTGTTACAAAGTATTCTTCTCTTTCATCATACGTTGGAGGGTGACCCCCCGCCCCATCAAAATAATCAGGACTGGTTGGCGGACCTAGTGGTACTTTTTGTGGTCTTGTTGGAAGACCCTGAGGTCCTGGTGGGTCATTGGGTGGTGGAGACACCACTGTTACAAAGTATTCTTCTCTTTCATCATACGTTGGAGGGTGACCCCCCGCCCCATCAAAATAATCAGGACTGGTTGGCGGACCTAGTGGTACTTTTTGTGGTCTTGTTGGAAGACCCTGAGGTCCTGGTGGGTCATTGGGTGGTGGAGACACCACTGTTACAAAGTATTCTTCTCTTTCATCATACGTTGGAGGGTGACCCCCCGCCCCATCAAAATAATCAGGACTGGTCGGTGGACCTGGTGGTGTTTTTTGTGGTCTTGTTGGAAGACCCTGAGGTCCGGATGGGTCATAGGGAGCTGGTGGAGGCACTACTGCTACGAGGTTTTCTTCACCTTCATCATAAGTTGGAAGGTCATCATCAGGACTGGTCGGTGGGCTTGGTGGTATTTCTTGCTGCTTCGGTGGAATACCCTGAGGTCCAGGTGTCAGATCCTGGGATCCTGGTGTCAGATCCTGGGGTCCTGGTCGGTCAAATGGGCGACCACTTGCAGTATAAGTCACAGCAGTAGTTGCACGTAATACTGAGCTGTAACCTTCGTTATGTCTTGGTCTTTTGCGTTTTCTTAATTCATAATCAGTATAATCGGGTTCTTCTGCAGTCTTTTCAAAATCTTGTGTTCCTTCCTTCAGAAAATTACAATTAATTTAGGATAAAACTATTATTTACGCTTCTAGATAATGTTAGGTTATTTGAATTCAATATATCAGTCCAACTGTATGGTATCAGTCCAAGTGTTCAAGTATCAAGTGTTGTAAACGTCAGTCTTTTGACGAAAAACCACTTGTCAAAATACAATGACAGTGACAAGAGAGCTGTCAGTTGCAACTATAATGACTGATGTATTTCTAATATCCAGCCAACGCCCAACATTAGTCAAGCAATTAAATTCAAATCTATCAATTTTAACGTGCTATGAGAACTTTAAAAGTAGCCATCGTTTGTTTAAAATTGACTTGACAATTTGACTGACTGTGTGACATTGACAATTCTAATCTAAACACTTGACACTGGCAAAATTGATCTCAAAAAAGACAGATGCCATATAAAGGAAAAGAAGCCCAAGGCATTTTTGTAAATTATAATAAGGATTTTCTGCGGTGTATTTGCCTGACAACTACGTGGTTTTTATATGTTTTCTCGTGTTATTTTGAGTTTTATTGCGTAATTTTGGTGGTTATTTTGCCAATAAAGCCCGGGTTCTTGACGCGAGTGTAAAGTATGTGAATTAGAGTGAATAGTTCTCTTCAAATTCCATCGGAGGAAATCCCGAAAATTTTCAACAAAACAGCCATCTTTTGTTTAAAATTGACTTGACAACTTGACTATGACTCTGTGACGTTGACAATACTTATAAATAAATACACTTGACACTGGCAAAATTGTTCTCTAAGAGACAGATGCCATAATTGAAGAAGAAGAAGTAAATTATAATAATTTAAACATTAAATACAGAAATGTATATGTCGGGTTTATTAAATCACAAGGTGTCCTCGAGTGGACTCAAATGATTACTTTAAAGTCTTCGCTTTCTACTTCCATCGCATATCCCTGTAACACGTCGCGTTCCCCCGGTGCGCCGTCGTATGTGGGGCTGGGACTCGCCGTGCCCACAGCTGGGACCACGTTTGTGGGAAGCTCGATGACGCTGCTTGCATTGCTACTACAACATTCAAATTCAAATTCAGTTTATTAAACTCAAAATAACATAACAGATAATTATCCAATACCTACGTTATAGTATAGAGGAACCAGTGTTTTGTTATAGTTACTAAAGGAGAGGAACAGATAAAATATAAACTTAAACTAACATATCAACATACATAATTATCTATTATCTATATTTATATAAAAATGAATTGCTGTTCGTTAGTCTCGCTAAAACTCGAGAACGGCTGAACGGATTTATCTTATCTTGGTCTTGAAATGTTCGTGGAGGTCTAGGGAAGGTTTAAAAGGTAAGTAAAATTCGAATAACTGCCAGTAAAACCCTAAAATTTTTTTTTGTTAATACATTATTATAGAAAACATGATGACGACTGAACCTAATCTCCGGGCTCGGTAGATATCTCCTCAGATCTTTTTAGTGACTTAGATCTTTGAAGATATCTAAAGAGGGTAGTCAGAGGCACGTCCAAACATGACATTTGGTACATGCCCACATTATACATAGTAGTTAGTATCACGTACGTGACAGGTTTTAAGCCCATCGCCGCTCATAAGAATACCAACCTTTGTCACATTTCGAATATTTGCCTAGGGTAGTTTCCTCACGATATTTTCCTTCGCCGTTTAAGAGATGTACCTACACATTTTTCACATGTACTACCTATACATTTTTCGAATAGAAAAACTCATTGGTGCGCGACCAGGTTTGAACCCACGACCTTCGGATCGTGAGGCAGGGGTAGGTACTACCACTACACCACCAGCGCTCATAGAATACCTACATAATTACACCCAGACACAGAACAAACATCTGCGTTCATCACACAAATTTCCAAAAACCAAAAATTCGAAGGTATGTGTCATAGGTTAGTATTCTTATAAGCGGCGATGGGCTTGCAACCTGTCACGTACGGAATACTAACTATTGTGCAAAATGTGGTCATGTATCAAATGTCATGTTTGGACTTGCCTCTGACTACCCTCTTTAGATATCCTCAAAGATCTAAGTAACTAAAGATCTGAGGAAGATATCTACCGAGCCCGGGGATTACAGTCGTGATCATATATATGTATGTCGGAGATTTGGTACTTGTGGCGCCATCTACAATCTGGCGGCTGCATCTCTGACATTACCGATCGAGCTATCAAGAACGCAAGCGTGACGTCACACCGAGTCGTGCTTGGATACGACCGTCGGAGCGGGCGGGCATTCTACTTTGGGAGCTCGCATCGAGCGGACGTATCTGTTCTGATAATCATATCTCGCTAAAGTACCTACCTACCTAATAAATTCACTCTTATCAAAGTCCGTGGTTGTTATTTGCTCGGGGTTTACCTACCATGTCGGAACCTGACGAGGACATGCGCCCACCTAGTCCTACTTTCCTGCCTCCTGCGACATCAGAAGTGGGATCGCCTCGAGCACCAAGAACCGAAGAAGTGCAACCATCACGCGTCAATGAAGATTTATTTCGGAGAATGTTGGAGTTGCAAAGTAGTAGCATGCTGAGCCTAATTGAAGCTATTAAAAATCCGGTGAGTGCTTGCAATATTAAGCTACCCGATTTCGACCCCGATAAGCCTGACGCCGATGCCCGTGCTTGGTGCAATACGGTTAACCTTTGCTTTGGTGAAAAACCGCTAGAAGGAGGACCGCTAATAATAGCTATCAGCGGTGCGCTGAAAGGAAGTGCGTCACAATGGCTATCGCAAATATCGTTCCCTGGAATGCAGTGGCCGCAGTTTCGAGAATTGTTTACTGCCAGATACGATAGTGTCGAAACATCTGCGGCTACCCTCATTAACCTGCAAAATAGCAAACCAAGAGAAAATGAGTGTCTGTCTGTGTATGCTGCTAGGTTAATGACCTCGTTGACCTCTAAATGGCATAAAATGAGCGCTGAAGAGATTGCCATATCTACTGTGCTGGCACATTTAACGAAGTTCGACAACCGCCTGCAACGATTGGCCTTTACTACTGAGATAGTCACGAGAGACAAGCTGCAGCGAGAACTAAAGGCATCTACGTTCATGAAAAGAAAAGTGCCGCAAGTAGTTGAAGAAAACCGCGTAGAAGCGAAACGAACCAAGACGGGGCCGGCACTAAGGTGCTATCACTGCGGCAAACTGGGACATCGAGCACTTGAATGTCGGTCGAAGGAAAGAAGACCAACAGCAGCAGCGGCGGCGGCGACCACGTCATCTACCCCTACAAGTAACCAGACGTCGCGAGTTGTCTGTTTCCGCTGTGGCGGGATGGGCCACTTTGCTTCGAAATGCAACCGAGGACCTGGCGCCAGTGCTGGCGGCAACGGCAGCGCGTCGCAGGGAGTCAACGCGGCGGGATCGTCGGCTACGCACGAGCGCGAACGACAGGTCAACATATGCAGCGTGAGCAGTCCACGTGGTCAGCTGACAAATAACTGTGAGTTGTACTTGTTTTGTTTTGATTCTGGTGCAGAATGTTCCCTTATCAAAGAAAGCGTCGCAAATAAATTTTCTGGCAAGCGAGTTAACAATGTAGTAAAATTAACTGGGATAGGTAGGCATAGCGTTTATAGCACGTTGCAAATTTTATCGCAGATAATGATTGGGGATTTTAACCTGGAGATATTATTTCATGTGGTACCTGATGATTATCTCACTGATGACATCTTGGTTGGTAGGGAAATTCTATCTCAGGGTTTTGAGGTTAGCGTGTCGTCTACTGGGGTTACTCTGTCATGTCGTAAACATATTTTGACGTGTGAAAAATCTGACGAGATGAAATTTGACCGCATTGATACCGATATACCCTCAGAGTTCAAACCTAAATTGATCACTGTGTTAGAAGAGTTTTCGAAGTCCTTTTCTCAGAGTGTAAGTACGTCGCGCGTAAACACAGGCAAGCTAGAGATTCGCTTAATTGACCCTATGAAGACAGTCCAGCGTCGCCCGTATCGTCTTGGTGCTAACGAACGGCAGGTTGTACGCGACAAGGTCAATGAGCTGCTACAAGCGGGGGTAATTAGGCCCAGTTGTTCTCCTTTCTCTAGTCCCATACTGCTGGTGAAGAAGAAGGATGGGTCGGACCGCATGTGCGTGGACTACCGAGAGTTAAATGAGAACACCGTGGCTGATAGATACCCACTTCCCTTAATTGAAGACCAAATTGCTAGGTTAGGTGGAGCTAAATGGTACACCTGTTTGGACGCCGTAAGTGGATATCATCAGATTCCTGTTGACCCTGCGTCGGTAGAGAAGACAGCGTTCGTGACTCCTGATGGACAATGGGAGTACTTGGCCATGCCGTTTGGCCTAAAAAATAGTACGTCAGTTTATCAGCGAGCAGTCATGCAGGCGTTAGGAGAGTTAGGTCACACTTTCGTTGTAGCTTATGTCGATGACCTGTTGATCATAGCATCGGATGTAGAGCAGGGTATAGAGCGTCTTCGTGTGGTCTTAGAAGTTTTGTCAAAAGCTGGATTTTCGTTGAATTTATCCAAGTGTGTGTTCCTGAAACGTCGTATCGAATATCTAGGTTTCGTTATTGAAGACGGCAAGGTTATGCCAAACCCAAAAAAGATAGAGGCTCTAACTTTACTGCCACCGCCAGGTACTGTCACGCAACTTAGACAATTCATAGGCCTCGCTTCCTATTTTAGGCAGTTCATACCGCAATTTTCAAAAATCATGACCCCATTGTTTAGGTTGACGAGCGGCAAAGGCTGCAACATTGATTGGCAACCTGCACATGAGCAAATCAGGCAAAAGATTATCACGTACTTGACTTCGCAACCTGTTCTAAAAATTTTCGATCCAAATCTTCCAATAGAAATTCACACAGACGCGAGTGCAGATGGGTATGGTGCTATGCTAATTCAAAAGGTTGATGATAAAAAACATCCTGTAGCTTACTACAGTCGACGTACGTCCTCCCCTGAGTCTAGGTATCACTCCTATGAGCTCGAGACCTTGGCAGTTGTAAATGCTGTCAAGCACTTTAGACACTTTTTACAAGGTCGAAAGTTCATCGTGGTAACCGACTGTAACTCTGTCAAGGCAACGAAAAATAAGATTGAACTCTCTCCACGAGTTCATAGATGGTGGGCCTACCTCCAGTCGTTTGATTTCGACATCGTTTATAGAGAAGGGTCTAGGATGAAGCACGTTGACTGTCTGTCTCGCAATCCTGTGCCTCCACCTGCATCCAGGGACACGTTTCAGCGGGTAGAACAAAAACACGTCAATATTGCTGAGCTTTCCAGTAATTGGCTTCAAGTTGAACAAGAAAGAGATCCTGAAATCCAGAAAACTATGTCGAGCCTTCAGAATGAGTTGTTGTCAGAGGATGTTAGGAAGACGTACGAGGTTAGGTCAGGTGTTCTTTATCGAAAGGTACAAAGAAATGGCAGAAATCGATGTCTACCTATAGTTCCGCGTACATTCAGGTGGTCAGTGATAAACAATGTCCACGAATCAATAATGCACTTAGGTTGGGAGAAGACTCTTGAGAAGCTTTACGAGCATTATTGGTTCGAGGGCATGTCTAAGTATGTTCGGAGGTTCGTCGAGAATTGCATCACGTGCAAAATCTCAAAGTCAAACTCGGGTCGAGTTCAGGCGGAATTGCATCCGATTCCGAAAATCAGTATTCCTTGGCACACGGTACACATAGACGCATCTGGGAAGCTAAGTGGTAAAAATGATGTTAGGGAATACGTTTTCGTTTTGATAGATGCGTTCACCAAATTCGTTTTGCTCTTTCACTCCTTGAACATCGACACTAAGAGTAGCATTAAAGCTCTACAGTCCAGCGTGTCGTTATTTGGCGCGCCTACTCGAGTGGTAGCTGATCAGGGTAGATGTTTTGCTAGTAGGGAGTTTGCTAACTATTGTGAAACTCAAAACATTCAGCTACACCTCATTGCAACAGGAGGTAGTCGTGCTAATGGGCAGGTAGAGAGAACAATGAGCACTTTAAAGAGTATGCTCACAGCGGTAGAGTCTAGTAAAGATCGTTCGTGGCAAGACGCATTGGGTGAAGTGCAGTTGGCCATAAATTCAACTGTGAATCGGGTCACAAAAGTCAGTCCCTTAGAGTTAATGATTGGAAAGGTAGCGCGACCTTTGGGGCTAATGTCTGTAACTGATGATAATCATGAAGTAGACCTTGACGTGTTACGGGAACATGCTGCACAAAACATCAAACAAGTTGCTCTATATGATAAGGTTAGATTTGATAAGAGTAAAGCCAATGTTAGTCGATTTAGTGTGGGTGACTATGTTCTCATAGAAAATGAGGAAAGGAACCAAACGAAGCTAGACCCTAAGTTCAAGGGTCCATTCAAAATCATAGAGGTTCTGGAAAATGATAGATACCGCCTTAAAGCCTTAAATTCTAAGAGAACATACAAGTACCCACATGATAGAGTAAGAAAGATTCCAAATCATGAGGTTCCAGCGGAGTTGGAATCAGATCTGGAATCCGATGGAAATAACAGTGACCATAGTAATGCCTAGTCTGTTATGAGCGTTGTAGCGCGTGGTAAAGTGATCCTTGTCCGAGTCTGGATAAGATGAGCCGTAGGTGCGGCGGCATGAGTAGTTACCCTCGTTTACGTGGGGGCGTAAACGGGATGAGTCGTTGGTGCGATGACATGCTTTCATGAGTACCCTTGCTCTCGTTGTGGCGAAAGTAAGATGAGCCGTCAATACGATGCGTGTAAATGTTGTCTGTGTGATAGTGATCCGATTGTCTTTAGAACCCAATGTTTAAGGTTAATTGTTTTGATTCTAATAAAGTGTAATGATTCCTTTGAGTTTTGATGTGAAATAACTATTCTAATTGTAGTGTCAGAATAGCCGAACAAGGTACTGGGTAGTTGTTTTGTCCTTACAGATGGTACACACGAGGACGTGTGAGTCATCAGAGATGGCCGTGTCGGAGATTTGGTACTTGTGGCGCCATCTACAATCTGGCGGCTGCATCTCTGACATTACCGATCGAGCTATCAAGAACGCAAGCGTGACGTCACACCGAGTCGTGCTTGGATACGACCGTCGGAGCGGGCGGGCATTCTACTTTGGGAGCTCGCATCGAGCGGACGTATCTGTTCTGATAATCATATCTCGCTAAAGTACCTACCTACCTAATAAATTCACTCTTATCAAAGTCCGTGGTTGTTATTTGCTCGGGGTTTACCTACCATGTCGGAACCTGACGAGGACATGCGCCCACCTAGTCCTACTTTCCTGCCTCCTGCGACATGTATATATATTTTTTTAATCCTAGCTAGATCGATTTATCGCCCCCTAAACCCTCTGCATACCAAATTTCATGAAAATCGTTGGAGCCGTTTCCAAGATTCAGATTATATATCATACTAGCTGTCCCGCCCGCGACTTCGTTCACTTAAAGTAGGTATCTAACTAAACTGAGTTTCAAACAAATCACACTAAAAAAAATCCCATAATAACTTTGACACCCAATTTTACCCTTTTTAGAGGGTTATTTTGAAATATCCAGGAATACGTTTCCATTTATTTTGCATTTAAAGTATCCAAACCAAAATTAAGATCAATCGCACCACCCTTTAAAAAGTACCCATAGAAACATTGACCCCATATTTGACCCCTTTTTGGAGGTTATATTGAAAAATCCTGAAACACGTGTCCATTCATTTTGTATTGACAGTACACAAAGTTTCAGGCCAATCGCACCACCCGTTAACAAACATTGACCCCCATTTGATCCCCTTTTTCAGAGATATATTGAAAAATCCTAAAACACGAAATTAAGTTTCAGACCAATCGCACCACCCGTTGAAAAGTTCCCATACAAACATTGAACCCCCCATTTGACCCCCTTTAAAAGGTTTTATTGAAAAATCCTGAAACACGAAAAAAAGTTTCAGACCAATCGCACCAGGTTAAAAAGATCCCATACAAACATTGATCCCACATTTGACCTCTTTTTCAAGGTTATATTGAAATATCCTGAAACACGTGTCCGTTCATTTTGTATTTACAGTACACAAACAAAGTTTCAAGGCAATCGCACCACCCGTTAAAAAGTTCCCATACAAATATTGACCTCACATTTGACCCCTTTTTGAAGATTATATTGAAAAATCCTGAAACACGTGCTCATTTATTTTGCATGTACAGTACATAAATAAAGTTTCAGTCCAATCGCACCACCCGTTAAAAAGTTCCCATACAAAAATTGACCCCACATTTGACCCCTTTTTGATGGTTATATTGAAAAATCCTGAAACACGTGTCCATTCATTTTGCATTTACAGTGCACAAACAAAGTTTCATGAAAATCACTCCACGCGTTAAGAAGTTTCATACTAACGTTTTCACCCTTTTTCACCCCCTTAGAGGTGGAATTTCCAAAAATCCCGCCTTAGTGGGTGGTTTTGTTATAAAAGGAAACCACCTTCCAAATTTCAGCTTTCTAGCTTCAGCGGTTTCGGCTGGGCGATGATAAATCAGTCAGTCAGTCAGTCAGTCAGTCAGGTTAAGCTCTTATATAGATATAGATATACCTACAACAATTGCTCGTTCAAAGGTATAAGATTACACCCAACACAGAACAAACATCTGCGTTCATCACACAAAGAGAACTAATGAATAAAATAATATGTAGGTAGTTTTAACTTACGCGATCTGAACACATTATTATTAGTATTAGACGGGTATTTATCGCGTTTAAATTACCTTATATTTGAGTCTACCCGTGACCACGACAGCGTGCAAACCTGTCGAAACGTCGGGAAAATATAAGGTAATTTAAACGCGATAAATACCCGTATAATACTAATAATAATTCATTAGTTCCTTTTGTGTGATGAACGCAGATGAATAATTATAAATAAAGAACTAGTGATACGTAAAAACCTTTTTTTCCATAGAGGGAGGCGGCTACTGCTGTCCCACCAGGGGGTAGACGTCCTGTCTTCCAACGCGCTGTAGTCGATGACGAGCGGTTCCATGACGTCAGTGGTCTTCTGGCCCAGCTGCCACTCGTAAGAGTCCAAACTCTTTTGGCGTTTTGAACCTGAATAATATAAGAACTAAAAAATAATCTATATCTTACTAATATTTTAGAGAGGAAAGTTTTGTATTTTTGTTTGTAACGTATAAACTCAAAAACTACTGGTCCGATTTCAAAAAGTCTTTCACCGTTAGAATGCTACATTATCCTTGAGTAACATAGCCTATATTTTATATAGGTACCTCGCAAGCAAAGCCGCGAGAGGTAGCTAGTAATAAATAAATATGATCACGACTGTAATCCCCGGGCTCGGTAAATATCTTCCTCAGATCTTTAGTTACTTAGATCTTTAAGAATATCTAAAGAGGGTAGCCAGAAGCACGTGCTAACATGACATTTGGTACATGCCAACATTTTGCACAGTAGTTAGTATTCCGTACGTGACAGGATGCAAGTCCATTGCCGCTTTGAATACTAACCTATGCCACACACCTTCAAATTTTTGGTTCTAGGGTATGCCGGTTTCCTCACCATGTTTCACTGTTTAAGAGCACTGGCATTGCGCACATACATTTTTCGAATGGAAAAACTCATTGGTTCACGACTAAATTTGAACCCACGACCTTCGGATCGTGAGGCAGGGGTGCTACCACTACACCACCAGCGCTGCTAGGAAATAATACGTACTAGAGGTCTTTTCGGTCGCACGCGCTAGAGTGGTCGCAGTCTCTGTGACAGGTCGCAAGCGCATGTACGGCCATTGAGGAACGCCCGACACTACATCTGTGAGTGTCACAAAATACTTTTGAAACGTAACGAAAAAAGTAAACTTAGGCACGCACGGATCCTGGTTACTACCGTCGTCTGCTTAGACAAGGATCCGCGACAAATGACGTTTGACCTGTTGGTTTTTACTGAATATTAAACTGTATAACTATGTTTTAGGGTTTCTTTTTATTTTGGCACATCTTACTGAACTAATGAACAATATAGGTACAATGATTTCTCAATAAATCCATTCGAAAAAATCACTTCTAGATTTGAAGTTTCGATTTGAAAAAAGAAAGCCGGGCAGACGTGGGGGTCGCTACTTTCGCTGCTTAAAACACATCAGAGGTTAAGAAAACCGCTGACATCTTAGCACGGGTCATAAGTCTACCTTGGTAGGATAATCAAATATTAGTTTGTGATTATAAGCTTATAATTAGTTTTTGGAATGTTTAAGGTTAGACTTTAAATGCGAAAATAAGTCTGTCTTTTTTTAGGTACAATTTGATTGGTTGGTACAAATACTGGACCTTGAGAAAGGATATAGGCTACCTATTATTGCGAAAAAAATCTTGACGGGGTTGAAATAAGGGATGAAAGTTAAATGAAAAACCAGAATCCCATCAAAAACATAAATGTGAAATGAGAGCCAAGTTCAATAAGTAGGTATGCTTTAGTCGTTGACTTCAGCGACAAAAGAAGTGAGATCTAAACGGGTGCCAAGTACAATGGTCAGTCCTAAAACTTATTTATAACAATATGAAATATTTTTAACAACTTTAAATTATAATTTCATCTTAAAACTTAGGATATTATATTGAAGCCTAAGGTCTAACTTGGCTAGTTCTCATATACGAATTAACTACTTACTTACTATGTCCAATCGCTAGTTTCTACCAGCAATCCAAATTTTTAGAAGACTAAAATAAAAACTTACAAATAAAATTAAAAAAAATACCTAATATAATTTGTACTCTTAAGAAAACTAGCCAAGTCAGACCTTAGGCTTCAATATAATATCCTAAGTTTTAAGATGAAATTATATTTTAAAGTTGTTAAAAATATTTCATATTGTTATAAATAAGTTTTAGGACTGACCATTGTACTTGGCACCCGTTTAGATCTCACTTCTTTTGTCGCTGAAGTCAACGACTAAAGCATACCTACTTATTGAACTTGGCTCTCATTTCACATTTATGTTTTTGATGGGATATCATTACTTTTTGTACAGAACTTATTAGTAAGTATTACTTATTCTTATATTATTATACTTATATATCTACCTGCAAGAGCGGCTCAAACTATTGGCACATTGTATAGGTACATGTAGGTATACCTAAGTAGGTAGGTACTTACTGAATAAGTATACCTACTACCTATATCTATCTTTTATGTGTAAGCCATTATCGTCAAAATAGTGAACCATAAATACAATAAAAACTTACAACCGCGTGCGCGATATTATTATGCGGTCCGGCGGCGGGCGAATAAGTCGCCTGCGGGCGGGGTGGGGGAAGATGTCACTCATCGCTGAGTAGGTACGCGACCGCCGAATGCGGGCAGACGCGGGGCAAACGTCATTGACGGTTGTTAGATAGGTAGGTAGGTACACTCAGCTAGAGCTACCTACGTTAGCTAGGTAAGTACCTATGTACGTACTGTAGGTACTGGTCATATAATAGAACCATATACTTACGCTAAGTATGTAGGTACATTAAAAAAAAATCTGCCTTTCCTTTCCTAAGATTATGGTAAAATGGTAAATAATCTCCTGAAAGTGAAACTTTAATAGCTAGACAGTGAGTTATTGTTATTATAGGTAGGTAACCTATAAAATAACGTATTGTGTATTTTAGTGTGTCAGATAGGTTGGTACCTACCTACTTATAGTCAGGTAGGTACCTACTTACTTAATTTTACAAGTTATATATTATTCTATTGAGCAAGTGTACCTATCTAGGTACACATACTCAGTAAGTATCTATCTACCATTGAGCTACCTACTTACGTAGGTACGTGCTAATAATTTGAACTGTCCAATGTCCATGTTAGTTAGGTTCCTATGTAAATCCTACTAAACGCGACAGTTTGTAAGAATGTATGGATGCGTGGATGTATGTTTACTTACTTTTTATCTCGGAAAAATATAAGGTTCTCGCGGCATAGATTTGTTTTTTTTTTCAAGGTATCACGCGGGCGAAGCCGCGGGCGGAAACTAGTACTGAATAAGTGTACCTACTACCTACTTACCCGACACACTATAATCTTTGCTCTTACTTATATTATAGGCGCTATAAGAGTTCCTAAGAGAATGAATTAATTGAAAAAGTACAATAAAAATATAAAAATTTACAAGTTTCAGATTTTTTCCTTTGTATCCACCCCACTACCTACCTGGATGCCAAATTTGAACGTTCTAGGTCATCTGGAACTGGGTTATAATTAACGTCTATAGGTCAGTCAGTGATACGATTTTCCATAACAAACCATTTTTGGATGTTAATATCTAAATAACCGTTTGAGGTGTGTTTATGAAATTTGGTGCACATATTTTACTCGCAAGTGGCAATAGATGAGCCAAATTTGACTTGTTTATGTTTAATAGTTTTTGAGTTACGAGGGGGTGAAAAATGACCCAAATGGTTCCTGTAATATTACACACTGTGCGCGCTTCGCCCGTTCGCTTGAACTTGGCTGACACGCTGCCGCGTGTCTAGATCCCAAAAGATTTTAAATACTGCTTAAAGTAGGTAACTATTCCACGCGAACGAAATCGCGGGAAAAAGCTAGTAAAGTATGTATATAAATACATAAATAAGCCTCTTACTTTGATTATTTGCAAACTCTGCGATCAACAAGAACACAATAAAAAACATTTCAGCAACATTTCTGTAAATATCGCTCGGTTTTATGTAGATTTTTTTATTATTTAGATATTGCAAAGCGTGGCTATAACTTTATAATACGTGTTTATATTCTCATAACTATAAGTCTGGAACCAGGCCCGTATTCAATAAACATTACAAGTCTACAAATTTGTAAAAGTGACAATATTGTCGAATTTTGGTGCTGTTTAATTAAACCTACAAATATGTAGAATTGTAAGAAAACTTTACAATTTTGTAAATTTTCCTCCAGTAAATCGTAGTTTTTTACTAAACAGAAACTTGTAGAATTGTAGCCGCTTACAATTAATTGTAATTTACAATTTGTTATGTTTATTGAATATATAGGACTGTTTTATCCTTAACAAAAGCTTGTAAGAATTATCAAAGTTCTTAGATGACAAAAAAGCTTGGGACGAATCAGCTCCAACTCTGCTAGGTGTCCCTAACAACATTAACAAGGATCATACAAAGCGCTAGACCCAGCGAGTTTCTCGTCAGTTCTTCTCGTACTGGGGATAGGACTGGAATTGGCACCTAGACTCACCTAGTGTGTAAGACGATTCAAAATGATCAGTGTGATTTTACTGAATAAATATTATATTGACTATTGATTTTGATTCTATTCAAAATCTTACCTAAACTAGTACCTATAGATACATAAATTAAAAACCCGACTGAACGTAGTTAACTGATATTTTTACCCTTCGCTTCGCAATCGGGTAAAAAGCATAATAAAATTCATTAGTTTTCTCTTTTATCAAACAAAAAAAAACACAAAAAATATTTTGACAATCTAAGTAGGTACTTACGTCCTTTTGTTTTTTTTCTAGTTTCTTACACTGTCCTAGGGTGTTTTACCAGACAAATCGATCGATCGTCGATCGACGGCATCGATCGATGGTAGAATGGAATAGTCGACGTCGATCGATAGTTTCTACCAGACCAATCGATCGATCGTCGATCGACGGCATCGATCGATAGTAGAATGGAATAGTCGACGTCGATCGATAGTTTCTACCAGTCGATCAACATCGATCGACGTTGATCGATGCCATCGACCGGCAATCGATCGATTGGTTAGTCGAACAGTATCTGTCGATCAATTGAAGTTACTAGACCAGTCGATCAACTTCGATCGATGCCGTCGATCGACAATCGATCGATTGGTCTGGTAACACCCTTACAGCTCAGTTGGTAGTAGCTCTGCCTTCTGCGCTGCAGGTTGTAGGTTCGATCCCCACCCAGGACAAACATTAGTGTGAACGCAGATGTCTGTTATGTGTCTGGGTGTTAATATAAAAATATATAATTAATCTATCAGCAGTCTGGTTCTCATAGTAGGGTAGACTGGGTACGTTAGTGACAGTCGTCATATTGGCGAAACTATAAGGAATACGGGGTTGGGTGCAAGGGAAGAAAGGAGCGGCGTGCCTGTCCGAATGTCCTTCACAGTATTGCGTCATCCGGCGCAAGACGTAGCGGCTTGCAGAGTACCACATTACTATTTTTCGATGGAAAGTAAGTTTTTTTATTCGATTTCATTGTGTGATTGTTGTTTTATGTGAACAGATAGAGTGATAAGTGTTTATTGTCGTAAAAACTTAAACATTAGTGGTTAAATAGCAGTGATTACTTTGAACGTAGATTAGTCGGTATATTCATAGCAATTGTTTTTTTGGGTAAAAAAATTATAAATTGACAAATTTTCTGGGTACGGTTGTGACATAATTAAACAATTTTTTTTGCTTTTAGATGCCGCAACGACATGTAAGGAAGACGGAAAGAGGTCATTGTTACCTGCCAGAATATGAAAACGCTTACCAAGCAGTGAAACTTGTCATGACTGTAAAAAATCCGACTAGATTTCAGTAGGTTAAATTTTTAAAAGTAAGAACTTTCTTAGATTTTGTTGATTTTGTTGTTGCATGTTTAAGCACCTACAAAAATGTTTATTTAAGCTGTTATATACCTGATTAGAATTAATATGAAGACTTTTACCTAATAATTAAAGATGCTAAAGAGCCTTATTATATAAAGTGATACAATGTTACTGTTTTCCATATATGTATTATCATAAATTTATTGTAAAACATTTATAGGTGATTGTATGACATACAATACGTGCAATTAAGTTGGTTTACGACCGTTTATGTGCGTTTTTGAACTTGTCACATTCGACCCCAGGCACTGTCACAACCGTCCTTGGGGTGGGGACGATTGTGACATTTTTTTTTTTTTCAAATGGCTGCTATGGGTTAACCTTTGCCTTTATGGAAAAAATTAAAGTATTTATATGTACACAAATGTCCATTTTACTATAAAATACACCTTTCCTCCAGCTAACTGGAATAGTTATGAAATTATGGACGATCAAATGAAAATTGGCACAACCGTACCCAGTCTACGCTACAAGCTTTGCTTAGTTTGGGGCTAGATGGCGTTGTTTGAAATGTCCACCAATATATATTTATTTATTTATTTACTATACCTACACAATAGTAAGTACAAAATAATCAGAAAAAGCTGCAAGAGAGTTTGTTTGGCCATGCTTCCGTCAAAACTTTATTTCGGTATTTTTTATCAAAGAATCCAAATGGCGGATGTAAAAATAATTTTCAACTACTTTCAGTCCGGTCCTTTGTTTAAGTTTCCTGGCCAACCCACCACTATGCCGCCGGATTATATTCGAAATTCTTGGCTAATGTGTTACCCCAAAATTATCTA
This sequence comes from Cosmorhoe ocellata, assembly GCA_963675405.1. Taxonomy (NCBI): domain Eukaryota; kingdom Metazoa; phylum Arthropoda; class Insecta; order Lepidoptera; family Geometridae; genus Cosmorhoe; species Cosmorhoe ocellata. The sequence goes on from OY776273.1 coordinate 5,447,096, forward strand.
TTATTACTTTCTCCCATGGAACAGTTATAGTAAAATCATTGTTATTCTTATTCTCATTCTTATTATTATTCGTATCGTCGCCATAGTTATTAGGTTTGATTCCGCCAAATAAACTGTGAGGCATCATTATAATCTGAGTACCTCTTCCTATATTCGGGATAGGTGCGGTTCTGCCGGAGTCGCTATAGATACTGAAAACAATAAAAAAATAAAGTGGGCCATTCTCAACGGTTTCGACATTGTTCTCACTATTCGTCATTGTTCGCAACAAACAATTTTGGTTATCTCGTAAAAGATCAGTTAATTTTTAATGTATCTTTCGTGAAATAACTTATTATTAACCAATTTATTGCTCCATCTTCATGCTATCAGCTTGATAGACGAACTCTGAAACGAAGGTTCAAAAATTTTATGTAATAACGGTAAAATATCAAATTGAGTAGAAACGCCAGGTATCTGTGACACTACAATATTACCCGTAGTTAAAAAATATATTCACACTTGACACTGGCAAAACTGATCTCAAAATGCCATAAAGAAAGAAGAAGAAGAAATCAACAACAGCTCATTTACCGAAATCCGTCCAGCCTTGGGCTACGTCAGTGGCTAATTGGCTATATAATCATATACCCCAAACATATGCTTCTTTCGCAGTCTGATAAAAAAAACAATAATTTCTGGTGATGCTGACGTAGTGATACTGCTGTCACAAGGTCGTGGGTTCGAACCTGGACGTGCACCAATGTTTTTTCTAATTGAAAATATTATGTGCGCTGTAGAAAAACGAGTAGATCTTGAGAGATCTACTCGTTTTTCTACAGCGCATATATTTTTTAACTACGGGTAATATTGTAGGCGTCGCAGATACCTGGGCGTTTCTACTCAATTTGATATTTTACCGTTGTTTCATAAAATTTTTAACCTTGATTTGAGAGCTCGTCTTTCAAGCTGATGGCAACATACTAACGGTGAAGGAAAACATCGTAGGGAAATCAGCATTTCACAGAACCTACAATTTCGAAGATATGAAGTACTTTAAAGAAGTCTCTGAAGCGTACAATCACCAAACTGGTTCCAGAAATCCCCTGCGAAGGGGATTTTCGGACTTTTTTTACCCAGAAATCCCCTTCCTGTTCTCGAATTTCTGTATAAAAGTTCCACAAATCCCCTTCTGTATAGTTGCTGACCTTATTAAGTGCCACGTGGGGGTGGTGGTCGGTTGCCACCACGGTGTGGATGTGATGCCTTGGGCCCCGTACTCCATGACACTAGGGTCGGTCCCGGCTGCGATCGTCTTACTGAGGAGCCATTCGTACGAGTAATAACTGTTCTTGCGTTTGATATCTAAACAATAATTTTATTTCTATTTTTGATTACTTTTTATTTTTGATATGTATACCTATAACAGACATTTAATATTTGCATACTTGCTTGCGGGTTGAATAGGTACATTTGACATTACTCTAAGACCACGCCTACCATGAGTTGTCACATTTAGATTGGCTGACGTTACTACAGTAGTAATAGTTTTTACTACTATAAACTAGTGGAAACTTTATTGGATCAAGCTCTATCTTTAGTTATTTAAGTTATAAGATTTATAGTTCTGTTTGTTTTCCTAATACATAAAAATAAAAAAATAAATAAAAAATAGTATCTAGGTACGTTACTATGACATCTGTCAAAATTATTACTCATGGTACCAAATTCTAAGCAAATTAATGAAGCGCAAAATACAGTCTCTGTAGTACACTGTGACGTAGGATAGTTAGCTACTTGAGGCTTTAGTACCCAACTATCCGCTAGAGGCGCTGTACAAGTTTTCATACATTTTTTTAAGTACAGTCGCTAGCGAGTGTAGATTGTGAAAACTCATGGTAGACCCTCTGACATGTTACCTTCATTAATGTACATATTTGGCAAATAAAAATAATTTGATTTGATTTTATTGGTTTAATATGATAATCTTGTCTGACTGACTGACTGATTGACTGACAGACAGAATTACCAGTGAAGCAAGGTACCAACATTTCCATAAAACGTGGTAATGCCGCGTCTTGGGGCGCTTTTCTATGAGATCTGGATCAATTGAGCTATCTATAGATCGTATGTAACGGTCCTTAGATAGCTCAACTGATCACTGTATTTTATAATATTCTTAATGTACATACATATATCAAATAGATCTGTATATATCTGTAAATATTACATAAGAAAAAATCAATTTTAGTTATGTAAATTAAGATTAAATCGATTTATCGTCCCAGAAATCCCCTGCATACTAAATTTCATGAAAATCTTTGGAGTCGTTTCCGAGATTCAGAAACACAAGAATACAATAATTGCTTGTTTAAACCATCATACAATATCAATAAAATCCTTACTAATATTCTATGATAGGTAAAAGGCAGAGGCAGATAGAGGTATTAGATAGATAGGTAAGTACTTATGGGCTCTTCAACTTGCGCCGGCGCAGGAGTCGTCGTCGCGCCTGCAGCCCGTCGCAGGCGGGGCTGTTGTGGAGCGCCAGAGACAGCTGTAATGATAACAGGGCTCTAGAATTTGGTTATAGATCATTTTATTTGTTAAATTGACCTTTATGACTGAATTGAATCCTACTAATAGGTATTATAAGCGCGAAAGTTTGTAAGAATGTATGGATAATAATAATAATAATAATAAAAACTTGAGAGGTGTCAAGGGACACCAGGATGGAACGAAGTTCCTTTCCTTGCTTTCTATGAGAGAGCGAGAGACAGACAGAGAAACACGCGCACGCCGCACGGCTTACAACTATAGCAAAAAGTGTCGTTACAACTTTTCGTGAGAATTTTTACCGTTTAGCCTCCTTTCACAACGCGCGATAAAGAACTTCGTTCCAAAACAAAATATTGGTGGACAGTTCACACAACGCCATCTATCCCCAAACTAAGCAAAGCTTGTACCTAATATGAGAACCAGATGGTTGATTAATTAATTAAATACTTTTTTTGTTTTTTTTTGTACCGTTCACAAAATTACAATTGGATTTCACTTGGGTAAATTCATCCAATTTACAATTTTGTATCACGCCGAACTGAAATATAAGATTAACAAATAAATAAATAAATAAATAAATAAATAATGCTGGACAATCCACACAGCATCATCTAGCCCCAAAGTAAGCTACTCATAGCTTGTGTTATGGGTACTAGATAACTGATATATTTAATACATGATATAGGTACATAGATAGATATTTTTTATTATACATACACACCCAGACCAACGGAACAAATTTCTGCAGATCGTACACAAATTTGTTCCGAGGCGGGAATCGAACCCGCAACCTCATGCGTGGCAGGCGGACTCTTGCCCGCTGCGCCACTGAGGTCGTCAAACACAAAGGTAATCGTTTAGAGTTCACTGCATAATAGGTTAAGTATAATGCAATTAAGCAGATCATTAATGGCTGGATAGGTACCTACTATTTTAATTGTGAGAAATTAAAATAAAATATTTAAATTGAACATTGTTTATTTAAATTTGAGAAAAACCCCTAGTACAAGCGGTAGCCTTACTGGCGCATTTACCCTAGTGAATACAGATAGGTAATGGTAGCCTTACTGGCGCGTTTACCCTAGTGAATACAGATAATGGTAGCTTGACTGGCGCGTTTACCCTAGTGAATACAGGTAATGGTAGCCTTACAACAGAAGACAGCACCTGAAGACAGAGCTACCAACTGAGCTTGGCACAGATATACCTACATAGATTATAGTCTGGAATAGCATATAGAAGGCTACTTTTTATCCCAGAATAATGTACGGTTCCCGCGGGATAGATTTGTTTTTGTTTTTCAAGGTACCTCGCGGGTGAAGTTGTGGGCGGAAGCTAGTATATATTATTTCAATGCTCAGCCTTGGTCAGTACCTCAATACGTTACTAAGTTTAAGTCCAAAGATTTGGATGATCTCAATTAGATTATAGGCATTTGAATATTAAAGTCTCTTACTGTGATGATTTTCAGACTCCGCAATCAATACAAAAACAATATAAAACATTTCAGCAACATTTCCGTAGGTATCGCTAGGTTTTACATTAATATTTTTCGTGACGAGGCTTCGCCATTTTACGACTTAGATTCTGCAATGGCGGTCATAACTTGTAATTGCGTGTTGTTGTCGCACGCACGCCGCAGTACGGGGCATGGCGCTGTTCTATTTGTTGATTCTATTCCAGCTCACAGGTACAACAGCGTTTTACTTAACATTCACTGTGTAATAACGCCGGTGGGCTCTTCAGACGGAGTGGTAGCTCTGCCTTTGGATCCTAGAGTCGTAGGTTCACATTGAACAGTACAGAAGTGTATATTCGTTTGTTCCTTCACTAAACAAAGATGGAGGATGACATTAGCACACAGCTTACACTAAGGGCTAAACAACTGCAGATAATACCTAATGCAATGTTGTCTAGAGGCATTTTAAAATAATTAGTTCTCTTCATTCCAGCTAACATAGAAGCAATCAAACCAAAATCTGTGAACCTGGCTCTAGAGACAGTGCTGGAGTTCAGCAACAAGGACAACGCCGCAGACCTGACGTTCCTCGACAACGTGCAGCAGTTCCTAGACCAGGTGAACTCGGCCGTCCGCCCGGCGCGCCCGGCGCGACGCCGCGCCTCCGCCGACAGCCGCCTCTCCTTCACCGACTTCATCAGGTCCGCTGTCAACATACTGCAGTCGTACGACGACGACGACTTGGAAGACGTATTCGCTGTGTTCGACGACGAAATAAGGAAATACCATTACAGAGGCTGCAAGTTCTACGAGTTGATAGAAGACCAAAACGTGAGGAGATTTGTGGCGAAAAAATTAGATCGTGTCAAAGAGAAGCCGGCCGCGAAGCTCAGAAAGATCTTAGACGCAGCATTGGAAGCTATCGAAAGCGATGCACAGGCCGAGTTCCTTGAGTATGTGGACACGTTATACAGACAAGGTTCCGACGACATACTCAAAACGTTCCTCAGAAATCTGCATGCTTACAGTAAATCTAAGCGAGCCAACCTGAACCTTGTCGAAATAGTGCGAGACGGCATACGGTCGGTCCTATTCGACCATTACTCGGCGCTCAACGCAAACGCTAGAAGAGATTTCAAGATAAAGCTCGAAACGAGCTGGAAGAACTTCAATCAACCGGAAAGAATCGAACACAGAGTTTGGACAGCTCAATATACAAACATGAATAACAAAGTCCATCCAAGCAGAACCTACGGCCATGCTGACGATGTCGACCGAGAGGCCGCTACGCCTGCAGTCACGCCGAGACTCACCGACACAGAGCGAGACGTCAAGAAACATAGAATCGTCAAATACGAAGTGGATATAATGAAAGTTGATAATGATGATGAAATAACTAGAGAGTCAACCGCACGCACTGTCAAGATGAAATCACCAAACACAGAACGAAGTATATCACCTGAGTTATCAAACGCTGAAGGAAACAAACCGGCACCACACAGACACAAACCGAGAAATAAAAAACATAGAGTTATCAAAGAAAAGCTTGTAGAAAAGAAAAAATCTAAACACAAACCACACAAAAAACACAGACATAAGAAACTATCGTCATTCGTAACTCTATATCCAGCAGAAATAACATTAAATACTAGAAAGAGGTATAGTGTAAGGTCTACAACGCACAAACCGAAGCTCTACACACTGTGGGAAGAAAACATTAGATCAAAAAAGAAAAAGAAGGAAAAAAAACATGGAAAAAGAAAATTAGAGAGCAATTTTAGAATTAATTTTGAGAAGTCTAATGTCATCTCGGAGACTGATACAATCATCAATGTAAACAAAGCGACGCTTTCGTCAGAAGATGCTTCCTCACTAAAGAGATCTTACAAAACTCATAGGTAAATTTAATGTGTCAATAGTTCATGCAAACCGCCGCGGTGAAAGGATAATGTACCCTTTTCATGCACTGTCTTCGAGCTTTGTATGTCTACTATTCTATGCATATTTGCCGGTTTCTTTATGATGTTTTCTTTCATCGTTTAGGAGTAGAGTATAGCGAATGACTTCAAAGATTTCTTGAATGTTTCAAAAAAGCCATTGGTGTACGACCAGACTCGAACCCACGACCTTAGAATCGGAGAGCAGGTAAGTAAAATGCTTCAAATGAAAGTAATTATCAGTAATGTTAATGTTGACATATTTAAAAATAGATATAAGGGCAGGAGAATGATGATGATGATATTGTAGAACTAGCCGGATGAAAGAAGAGTGCATGCTACTGAGATGCGGATGTTAAGATGTGTGGGGTGACACGGTTGGACAAGATTAGGAATGAGTATGTTAGAGGAAGTCTGAAAGTGGCGCCTATTACTGAAAAGATGAGGAGTGCTAGATTGGCATGGTATGGACACGTGATGAGGAGGGATGAAAACCATGTCACCAGAAGAGTTATGAGTATGAGTGTGGATGGGTGCGCAAGTAGAGGAAGGCCGAAGAAGAAGTGGTTTGATTGTGTGAAAGATGATATGAATGTAAGAGGAGTTGATTCAGAGTTGACGAATGATAGGAGGGAGTGGAAGAAGAAAACATGTTGTGCCGACCCCACCTAGTGTGGGATAAGGGCAGGAGAATGATGATGATGATATTGTAGAACTAGCTGAGCCGACAGACGTTGTCCTGTCATAAAACCTTCTTACAATAACAAAAACAACAAAAAAACAATTAGCGAAATGGTCCAGCCGTTCACGCGTGATGCCGTTTCATTTTTATAATAATAGCTTCCTCTAAGCTCTAGTCTATCTTTGTACCAAATTTCTTCAAAATCGGTTCAGCGATTTAAGCGTGAAAGCGTAACAGAGTTACTTTTACTTGACAGTTACCTACTTTCGCATTTATAATATTACTAGCTTCCGCTCGCGGTTTTGCTCGCAAGGTACCAACATAAAATATAGCCTATGTTATTCAGGGATAATGTAGCATTCTAATAGTGAAAGAATTTTTGAAATCAGTCCAGTAATTTGTGAAATTATTCCATAAAAACAAAAATATAAAAATACAAAACTTTCCTCTTTATAATATTAGTATAGATTATGGATATAGAGATGATTGTATATTTTTTAGACAAAAACTATCAACCAAAGAACTTCAAAGAAGACGCACGATTGCAATCACCGAACGAGAACACAAACCAACTAAACAACCCAAGATCTTAAGGAAACATGATAACACTCCTGAAGCTACTTCACTATCCGAAGAAGGGATGTCTATTGAGAGTTATGAACACCACAGAAGATCAATGACCGTGACAGATACTAACACTTCCATTCAAGGTCTGAATGTTTTAAGAAGAATCAATAATTTAGAACGACAAATGGAAGAAATTAAGAGTAAAATTGAAACAAAACTACCTACAACAGAAACAACCATTGAAAATACTCCAATACATGAAACCGAATTCGAACCATTACAATTCTGGGAAGGCCCTACTACTACAGTAGCAAATTATAAAATAACTACGATAGCAAATGTAAACAGTACAAATTTGAGTACACCTTATACAGAACCATTTGAAGAACATAATACGACTGAATTTCAAATAACAAATAGTGATGGCGTTCGAAGTGATTCCAATGAAACGAATGTTAATGACTTGACTTTCAGAACCGGCAATGATACTAGGAACAATGAAGATGATATAGATAGCGTTAGTGAGCCAATCATAAATGATACTGTATTCAATGATAAATTCAACTTTGCAAACGCTATAGAAGAGGATAATAACGAAATCGGTTTAGACTTTGACAACGGTTTAGATAGTCTCATGAAAAAATATAATATCAGTGACACTGACCTCCCAAAAGCATCAACAAGCCCTTTTGACTTTGACATGTTTTTAAAAGTATCAAAACAGCTTAACAATGAGAAGGTAAAGAAAGAAAGTATATTTGAACGTGATATGAAAGTGATTAATGAAACAATTAAATACAATGATGTAAATAATTTTGAAAATCCATTAGATGCCGTTTTTGATGATGAAGATAAAAAGACAAAAAACTTGAATGATTTTAATAAAAACAATACAAATGTGACAGAAACAAATGCTATAAACACAAGTGTAAATAGTTTCAATAACTCTATACTAGATGGCACTGCTCCTATAACAGATAAGGCGCTTATGAAAAAATAACTTGCTAGATTATATTATTGGTCTTTGAAAATAAATGAGTAATGATTCTCTGTAGTTCAATTTTCAATTAGGCTCACATTATTGCAATCCTAAAATATCACGGTAGGTAGGTACCTAGGTAGGAACACCTACCGTGATATTCTTAGAATTGCCGTAATATCGTAACATAGATAGTAGGGTACCTGATCGATTCTCTTCAAAGATTTCATCATTCTCATTATTCGTCATTGTTCGCATCAAACAATTTTGGTTATCTCGTCTTCGTGAAATAACTTATTATTAACCAATCTCTTATTGCTCCATCTTCATGCTATCAGCTTGAAAGACGAGCTCTAAAATTAACTACTACAATAACAAATTTAGAAGAACAATCCACCTACATAATGCTAAATAATGGTATATTAGTTATAATCATCATCATCTTCCTGCCCTTTTCCCACGTTATGTGGGGTCGGCACAACATGTGATCTTCTTCCATTTCCCTCTATCATTCGTCATCTCAGTACTCACTCCTGTCTTACCCATGTCGTCTTTCACACAGTCCATCCATCTTTTCTTTGGCCTACCTCGACCCTTGTATCCATCCACATTCATATCTAACACTCTCTTCGTCACATGACATTCATCTCTTCTCATAACATGCCCATACCACGCTAACCTATTACTCCTCATTTTTTTTAGTTATAATATTTTTCAAAATAAAACTAAAATTTAAAATGTTAAATGCATTAATGTAACACAAAATGTTTCATTTATTTGTAGGTAAGCTTACTAGCTTATGTGTTATTCATAAAATACGCGAATTCCAAATTCAATACCGATCCGTTCAGCCGTTTCATCGTGAGTAACAAACATCCATACATCCATCCAAACTTTCGCTTATTATGATATTACTTGGATTATTATTCACATAACCTGTATGTCGATTCTGTAAAATTCAAACATCAACTCGAATCTCACATCGCTATTCACTCTCACTGCGCATAAGACGCTTTTTATTTGACACTTCGAATCGGGTTCGAGTGCGAAGCGAGCTTCGAAGTGACTTGGGAATTCCTATAAGAATGCTATTTCTTACGACATCTCATAATTTATCTGTAAAAATCTCCCCGTCAATTTAGTTCAACTCGCTGACACGCTCGCAAGAGTGGCGCTAGTGTAAATTCGAATTATCAACCGAGTTTTTAGAATGCCAATCAAGAAAGTCACAGCGGATTCAGATTCGAAGTTTAGAATGAGGTCTTACAGAATCACACGGCTGATACGTAAGTATTTATTAGTAATTTTCCATTTATAAAATGTACATGCATGCGCCATTGTAAATAGTGAAGAAAAACAACGTTATATCTGTGGTTATATCTAAAAGCGCTGCCAGAGGTCCGTCCAAGCATTTGGCAAACATGCTTCTGCTCGGTATTCTTTACGTGACAGGTTGCAAGCCATTTTTTATCGCCGCAGAAAATCTAGGACTGCCGTCAGCTCCTCCATTGGATCTACATCTTCATGAAATACATCATCACTGGGCTTAATCGTCTTATTGAAAACTCTCTTCAAATCTCGCTCGAAAAATCCGTTCAATTTCTTCACCTTTCTTGTGGGTTTCATTGTTTTATTTGATAGTATGTCTACGAATTTGAAACCTTCGGTGGTTTCTTTGATTTCAGGATTTGTTACAATCAAGTTTTTAAAGAATTGATCCAAAGCATTTTTTTTATCTCTTGCTGATGCACTGGTTAATTTGTTTCCTTCTTTATCTACAGTGATACTTTCTACTTCTTTTGTATCTGCTAAGTGCGTCTTCTGATTACTCATTAAGTGTCTATTTATGTGTCCCTCTCTATATCCTAATTCAGATACTTGTTGGTAAGACAGAGATGACATGAGTGGAGATGTTCCGTTCTCAGTATTCGTAGTATACCTTACAATTTGCTCAGTTACGCCATCTAACATGTAACTTTGACTATTGTTCATTTTCGTGGTGTAAATGACGCCTGAAGTATTTATTTCATTTAAGTTTCTTTGCTTATCTACATCACTTTTCGTTGTTTCAAATTGAGTTGTATTAAATTCAATAACTTCTGTTTTTAAATTAGTATTTGTTACTTCTGATTTAGTTTTAAAATTTGTTTCAGCAGCTGCTGCAGTGGTGCCTGCATAAACTACTAAGGGTTTGTACGTAATTTCTTCTGTTAGAATATTTTTATCAACTACAGCCACTGTCGATAATATCCTATTACTTTTCTTCTCTTCTCTTATATGCTGTTTTACATTATTTTTTCTTATAACATTTATTCCTTTACCAACGTCAGTATTATTAACATTATCTTTCATTGATCCCCTTTTCTGAAAGTTAAACTTATTCATATCTTTTGAAATTAAATTCGCTTTAGGCATATGATTATCATGTTTACTAAATGCTTTGTTAGGTTGTGTGGTTGGACTGTAGTTTGTTGCAACAGTTTTATCGGGAGATGTGTTGTTAACGATATCTGTAATTGATTGTCTTCTCCGATTATATTTTTCTATAGACACATCTTTAGAAAGAGAATTAACTTCATTTTTATTGTCATATTTACTAAATACTTTGTCAGGTTGTACAGTTGGGTTGTCATTTATTACCATAGTTTTAAAATTCAAAGTGTCATTATAGATTTTGTTCATTGATTGTCTTTTCTGATTATATATTTCTATAGACACATCTTTAAAAAGAGAATTCACTTTAATTTTATTGTCATCTTTACTAAATACTTTCTTAGGTTGTGTGGTTGGACTGTAGTTTGTTGTAACGGTTTTACCAGACGATGTGTAGTTAACGATATCTGCAATCAATTGCCTTCTTCGATTATATCTTTCATTAGACACATCTTCTTCAGAAAGTGAATTGCCTTCGACTATATTGTCATGTTTACGAAATACTTTCTTAGGTTGTGTGGTTGGACTGTAGTTTGTTGCAACAGTTTTACCGGACGATGTGTTGTTAGCAATATCTGCAATTGATTGCCTTCTTCGATTATATCTTTCATCAGACACATATTCTTCAGAAAGTGAATTGCCTTCAACTATATTGTCATTTTTACTAAATACCCCCTTAGGTTGTGTGGTTGGACTGTAGTTTGTTGCAACAGTTTTACCGGACGATGTGTTGTTAGCAATATCTGCAATTGATTGCCTTCTCCGATTATATATTTCATTAAACACATCTTCAGAAAGTGAATTGCCTTCAATTATAGTATTATTGTCATGTTTACTAAATACTTTGTCAGGTTGTGCAGTTGGGTTGTTATTTATTTTAATAGTTTTAAAATTCGATGTGTCCTTGTGGATGTTTTTCATTGATTCTCTTTTCTGATTATATCTTTCTATAGATACATCATCAGAAAGAGAATTAACTTCAATTTTATTGTCATTTTTACTAAATACTTTGTTAGGTTGTACAGTTGAGTTGTTATTTATTTCAATAGTTTTAAAATTCGATGTGTCTTTATAGTTTCTTTTCATTGATCGTCTTTTCTGATTATATCTTTCTATAGATACATCATCAGAAAGAGAATTAACTTCAATTGTATTGTCGTATTTACTAAATACTTGTACGGTTGCGTTGTAGTTTGTTTTAGTATTTCTATCGGAAGAAATATTATCGCCTTCTGTCATGGGTCGTCTTCTGTGATTATATCTTTCATTAGACACGCCTTCTTCAGAAAATGAATTCACCTCAGGTTTATCATAATGTTTATTAAATATATTCTTAGGTTGTTTGGTTGGGTTATATTTGATTTCGGTAGTTTTAATTGTGCGCCTTTTGTGTGGTTTCGTCGTTGATATTTGGCTAAAAATAAAGGTTTTTATTAATTAAATAGGTACTTGCCTAATTACACAATATCTGAACATAAAATCATCAACATTTATATTTTTGTTAAATAAATAAATTTTAAAATGACCATACCTGTATGATTTGGAATGTTTATTTTGTTTATAATTAGTGTCATCTTTGTTCACATCGATATCCGCATCTGTTTCAAAATTAGTTTTATGTGTTGATGGTTCTAGCTTTGTATACTTTTTGATGCTATTTTTCTTTTTTGATCTAATGTTTTCTTCCCACAGTGTGTAGAGCTTCGGTTTGCGCGTTGTAGACCTTACAGTATACCTCTTTCTAGTATTTAATGTTATTTCTGCTGGATATAGAGTTACGAATGACGATAGTTTCTTATGCCTGTGTTTTTTGTGTGGTTTGTGTTTAGATTTTTTCTTTTCTACAAGCTTTTCTTTGATAACTCTATGTTTTTTATTTCTCGATTTGTGTCTGTGAGGTGCCGGTTTGTTTCCTTCAGCGTTTGATAACTCAGAAGATATACTTCGTTCTGTGTTCGATGATTTCATCTTGACAGTGCGTGCGGTTGACTCTCTAGTTATTTCATCATCATTATCAATTTTCTTTGTATCCATTTCATATTTGACGATTCTATGTTTCTTGACATCTCGCTCTGTGTCAGTGACTCTCGGCGTGACTGCAGGTGTAGCGGCCTCTCGGTCGACATCGTCAGCATGGCCGTAGGTTCTGCTTGGATGGACTTTGTTATTCGTGTTTGTATATTGAACTGTCCAAACTCTGTGTTCGATTCTTTCCGGTTGATTGAGGTTCTTCCAGCTCGTTTCGAGCTTTATCTTGAAATCTCTTCTAGCGTTTGCGTTGAGCGCCGAGTAATGGTCGAATAGGACCGACCGTATGCCGTCTCGCACTATTTCGACAAGGTTCAGGTTGGCTCGTTTAGATTTACTGTAAGCATGCAGATTTCTGAGGAACGTTTTGAGTATGTCGTCGGAACCTTGTCTGTATAACGTGTCCACATACTCAAGGAACTCGGCCTGTGCATCGCTTTCGATCGCTTCCAATGCTGCGTCTAAGATCTTTCTGAGCTTCGCGGCTGGCTTCTCTTTGACACGATCTAATTTATTCATCACAAATCTCCTCACGTTTTGGTCTTCTATCAACTCGTAGAACTTGCAGCCTCTGTAATGGTATTTCCTTATTTCGTCGTCGAACACAGCGAATACGTCTTCCAAGTCGTCGTCGTCGTACGACTTCAGTATGTTGACAGCGGACCTGATGAAGTCGGTGAAGGAGAGGCGGCTGTCGGCGGAGGCGCGGCGCCGCGCCGGGCGCGCCGGGCGGACGGCCGAGTTCACCTGGTCTAGGAACTGCTGCACGTTGTCGAGGAACTTCAGGTCTGCGGCGTTCTCCTTGTTGCTGAACTCCAGCACTGTTTCTAGAGCCAGGTTCACAGATTTCGGTTTGATTGCTTCTATGTGAGCTGGAATGAAGAGAAATAATAATTTTAAAATGCCTGTACAACATTGCAGAAAAAATTAAGACCAAAAGTTGTAACGACACATTTTGCTATAGCCGTGCGGCGTGCGCGTGTTTCTCTGTCTCTCTCATAGAAAGCAAGGAAAGGGACTTCGTTCCATCCGAGTGTCCCTTGACACCTCTCAAGTTTTTTCAGCCCTTAGTGTAAGCTGTGTGTTATTAATATCTTTCTCCATCTATGTTCAGTGAAAGAACAAACGAATAAACACTTCCGTACTATTTAATGTGAACCTACGACCTTAGGATCCAAAGGCAGAGCTACCACTCCGCCTGCGGAGTCCACCGGTGTTATTGACGCAGTGAATGTTAATTAAAACGCTGTTGTACCTGTGAGCTGGAATAGAATCAACAAATAGAACAGCGCCATGCCCCGTACTGCGGCGTGCGCGCGACAACAACACGCAATTACATTTTATGGCCGCCATTGCAGAATCTAGGTCGTAAAATGGCGAAGCGTCGTCACGAAAAAATTGGGTGTACCTATCCCATCTGGCCCGGTGACTTGGCCCAGCACCGGGTCACATGGGAAAAAAAAGTTTTAACTGGCCCGGTGATGTGTTTACCGGGCCAAATGACACAAATCAAGTGCCATCGTCCCCGGTAAGGTGAGAAAAGAGGATACGCTTCGTAATTTATAAAATACTAAATACATGCATCTACCTATGAAAGGGACTGAACTTATAAATCAAACTGCTTGGTAAAAAATAATATTTTTTTATTGTAAATGATATACCAAAATCAGAAAAATAACGACCCGCGACCCGTGCACCCACTGGCTTCACCCACCGGTGGGTGTAGGGGTAATTCCTGTTTACCCGTGTACCCACTGCGATATGGTTGGAATTAATTATCGATGAAAAAAATTAAATAATAATACAATAAGTCAATTTGTTGAAAAAAATAAATTAACTTCAGGAAACATGTAGAAGTCCAAGTACCAGGAATGCATAAACTATGAAGAGGTTTTCGCGACCCGTGATCTTTTGGCTCTTTGTGATTCTACAGTGAAATACCTCTCCATCGTTTCTGCTATCCTGGTATCTGGTATGGATTAGTTCATTAGTTCGGCCAACCGGACTAATAACCGAACTACTGATACTAGGCCAAACGAAATGCCTTCTCATGATGATAAAATTACAAAATTTAAAACTTATTTCCAAAAACAATGGATTTGCTCAGATGCAGTTGATGTTGTGGGTGAAGCCAGTGGGTGCACGGGTCACGGGTCGTTATTTTTCTGATTTTGGTATATCATTTACAATAAAAACTGATTATTTTTTACCAAGCAGTTTGATTTATAAGTTCAGTCCCTTTCATAGGTAGATGCATGTATTTAGTATTTTATAAATTACGAAGCGTATCCTCTTTTCTCACCATACCGGGGACGACGGCACTTGATTTGTGTCATTTGGCCCGGTAAACACATCACCGGGCCAGTTAAAACTTTTTTTTCCCATGTGGCCCGGTGCCGGGCCAAGTCACCGGGCCAGATGGGATACACCCAAAAAATTAAAGTAAAACCTAGTAATACCTAAGTTGCTGAAATGTTTTTTATTGTATTGATAGCGGAATTTGCAAATAATCATCGTAAGAGACTTGTTTGTTTTTTCAAATATGGCTCGACTAACTTTGGCTAGGTGCTAGATTATTTATGGTGCCTATACTTATGTACCTACCTACCTACCTATACCTAGTGTGTTGCAGAAGCAAATAAATGTTTATCTATCTATCTAGATAGATAAGTATTTCAAACTGACTACAGAAAAAGGAGGAAGTTATTATTTCCGCTGTAAGTAGGTAAGTAGGTAGGTAGGTACTTACCTGTTCTTTTATTATAATTTTGTGACGTCATTGTTTCCTAGTCTTTTTTCCTGTAGGTTACCTAATATCTTCCTCTATTTTCTTACTTCTTAGTCTATCTTCCTCAATTTTCAACTGATTTTCAATCACAATGTATTGTGCTTTAAGTACCTACCTACCTACCTATAGCTATACATAAGAAAAATCGCCTACAAAATCTGTTTTGGCAAGTCAAACTTACAAAAAAGATGATATTAAAGAAAACTTTTAAGTTTTTCAGGAAAAAGATCATCTCACGATGATTGAAAATGTTAGAGAACCACTACTTAGGAGATGGAGGAGATGAGGAATAGAGAATGACTTTATACAACAAGTAAAAATATGAAAAAAAAAAAAAAAAAAAAAAAGTCGGTTTTAGAGGGAAATATTGATCGAGTAACATGTTAAAAAACATACAGCTTAATGATATCCTCCTGCTTTTGCTGAAGTTGGTTAAAAATAAATTAATAGTATACCCATTCTACTTAAATACACGTGGCACAGAATATTAACTATAGTTATTATTCTGTGGTGAATCAGATAAGATTTCCCACCGCCCTCCGCCATATTTTTCTCCGTAAAAATAACATCGACCAGTCGCTGTCGGAGCGAGAGTGAATAATTCTACGGAATAATTATTAGAAGCGAGTGAGTGGTGGATAAATTCCATTTCTTCATTAATTTTCTACGTTTATATAAATACTTGTTTTCTGAGCTGAATCTAAGTTTTATTACAGAAGTAGAACGGAAGCTGTTATTATATTTCAATCATTGCTAGTGGACTCTGAAATCAGGTAAGGTAACATCTAAAGATCAAAACTGTATTGTAAAATTCCAAATGCTATCTAGTACATACGTAGGTATCTTTCGTAACTGCTATTGTTTAATTCGCTGTAACTTTGCTGGTTTCCTAGATTCAAGATATATCCAAACTTATTCGTTAAAAACTATTTTCATTATTCATTACAACCAGTGGTACTTTAATAATTCGTCATAGCACAAAGGTGCATTGTTTTGCTATGAGTCATTGATTGATTACAAATCTATGAATGAAACTTAGGTAGGTATTTCTCGTGTGAATTTACCGTAATTGCATTCAGTTTCTATTCTATGTTACCTTTATATCTTTGTGATAAAACAAAAACTTAAGCAGAGTTAGAGCTGATTTGTCCCAAGCTTTTTGTCATCTAAGTCATACAACTAATCTAGGCGTTCGTGAAGTTAGCCGCAAGAGCTGCGCAGTATCGTTTTTCGGGAGCAATTGGAGGTATGAGGAGGGGAGGAAGGAACTATACATGCGCAAACTTGCACCTGTGGCTAACTTCATGAATGCCTAGATCCGTTGTATGACCTATAGTTAGATGACAAAAAGCTTGGGACAAATCAGCTCCAACTCTGCTAGGTGCCCCTAACAACATTAACAAGGATCATACAAAGCGCTAGAACCAGCGAGTTTCTTGTCAGTTCTTCTCGCACTGGGGATAAGACTGGAATTGGCACCTAGACTCACCTAGTATGTAAGGCAATTCAAAATGATCCCTGTGATATTACTGAATAAATATATTTTGACTTTAATGATATAAGTGTTGATAAATCATGTTGCTAAGAGAAGTGATGAATGTCATGTGACGAGGAGAGTGTTAGGTATAAATGTGGATGGATACAGGGGTAGGGGTAGGCTAAAGAAAAGATGGATGGACTGTGTGAAAGATGATGTGGGTAAGAAAGGTGTGAGTAATGAGATGACGGATGACAGAGGGAAATGGAAGAAGATCACATGTTGTGCCGACCATAACATGGAATAAGGGCAGGAAAATGATTATGAAAAAAATGGTTGATATATAATAAATTACTTAAAGATGCAGCGGGAGTGTTAAAAATCTAAACTTACTTTCAGATCATGGCGCTGACGGAGACATACAGTCAGACGGGCACCCTGACCCTGAAATGGGACCCTCGCAACCTGGAGATCCGCACCATGTCCGTGGAGCGTACCCTGGAGCCCCTGGTGCTTCAAGTCACTACCCTGGTCAACACCAAGGATCGGGATGCTAAGAAGAAGCGACGTTAGTATACAATATTGAGCCCTGTAGGTCTACCATGAGTTTTCACAATCTACATTCGCTAGCGACTGTAGTTAAAAAAATGTATGAAAGCTTGTACAGCGCCTCTAGCGGATAGTTTAGTCGCGTAAGTTTAAAAATAATACTTTGACTAATTAGTTGCAATATATTCCAGCGGGCAAGTCGAAGCGAGCTAGTGCGTTGGTGGCCACGGTGGAACGGGCCACCGAGATCTTCATAGAGCGAGGGCAGAGCATCGCTCTCGAGAACCCGGAGATCACGCAGCAGATGCTGGCGGCGGTCGAGGATGTACGCAAGGCCGGTAAGGGTAGCCAGAGGCAAATCTTTCATACTGAGATGTCACTTTTTAATTCAAATCGGTAATTTTTAATGCACGAAAGTGCGCGATAAGAAGAAGAAGAAAAGCATATTTTTTAAATATTTTTTTTGTGTTTTTTCCCGCACATCTCCGTAACTACTGAACGGATTTTTATGCAGTTTGCATCTGAACAGCATAATTGAAAGCAGAAAATTGGCTTTATACCATTTCCCCCCCCCCTAAAAAGCTTATTTTATTCACTGAATACAGTAAATAAAAAGCATCAATCACTGTTTTGATGTTTGAATTTTAGAACACATCAATATTATTCGAACTCCATCTCAATGCTATACAACCTCCTTGCGAAAAAAATACTCGATACAAACTCTTTATGCAAAGAATACTCGACATACTAACTCCATAATCAAATAACTCCTCGAGCTTTGATTGGTTGACATTTTCGACAAGGAGTTAAGCAATTGATAATATATTTTCCTCTTTCTTTTACTCACAGTCATGTTATAGTAAAGTATAGTATGAAACTCTTGAATAAAACGGATTTATATCTAGGGCCATGAATCACTTGCGTTGCTCAAGATTCTAACACAAGATTCTATCATGAATCAGTCGTTAGAATCCTTCACTTGCTCGTGACTCATCAATGGCTCTCGCTTTAAATCCGTCCTTTATTCACTAGTTGCATAATATACTATTAATTTGTGAAAATTGGATGTCCCAAAAAAAATTATTATTATCCGGATGAAATCGCTGGCAACAGCTGTAAGACTATGATGTGTTCACAGGCGCAGCGATGAGCGTAGCGGCGCGCGAGTTCTCCGAGGAGCCGTGCGCGTCGTCCGTCCGCGGCGGCATGGTAACATTGATCTTTTAACCTTTGATGTGTTTTAAGCAGCGAAAATAGCGACCTCCAGTCTGCCCGGCTTTTTTTTTTCAAATCGAAACTTCAAATCTGTCTAGAAGTGATTTTTTCGAATGGATTTATTGAGAAATCATTGTATATTGTTCATTAGTTCAGTAAGATGTGCCAAAATAAAAAGAAACCCTAAAACATAGTTATACAGTTTAATATTCAGTAAAAACCAACAGGCGTCATTTGTCGCGGATCCGTGTCTAAGCAGACGACGGTAGTATCCAGGATCCGTGCTTAAACACACGAGAGGTTAATATGAGTAACTAGATTCCGCCCACGGCTTCGCCCGCGCGGTACCTTGAACAAAAACAAATCTATCCCACGGGAACAGTACATTTTTCCGGGATAAAAATAGCCTGTATCTATATCTGTGCCAAATTTCATCAAGATCCGTTCAGCCGTTTCAGCGTGAAAGAGTAACAAACTTACATACATACATTCTTCAAACTTTCGCGTTTATAATATTAGTAGGATTAACCGGCCTCACAGCTCAGTCGGTAGTAGTTCTGCCTCCTGCGCTGCAGGTTGTGGGTTCGATCCCCAGGACTGACATTGTGTGATGAACGCAGATGTTTGTTCTGTGTCTGGGTGTTATTGTGCATTCTATGTATGTATTTACAGAAATAGTATAAAATTAATTTATCAGCTATCTGGTTTCCATAGTACAAGCTTTGCTTAGTTTGGGACTTTCGCTACACTGTTTCAAAATAACTAATGACATGATAAGATGAACTATCTGGTGGCCTTAATGCAAGCTTTGCTTAATTTGAGACTAGGTGGCGTTGTGTGAAATATCCGATATTTACTGTGATTGTATATACTCATTTAATTTGTAGGTGCGGTGTGCGCGCGCGCTGCTGAGCGCGGTGACGCGTCTGCTGATCCTGGCCGATATGGTGGACGTGCACCTTCTGATTTCCAACCTCACCACCGTAAGTATTTTAATTTTATATTATTTTAATTGAGGGCAATGAGTATACATAATGTATAGGCGACCAAGAAATTGGTTTACCACTTTTGATGACATCTCCCAGTAACATAATTATTCGCTAAGGATTACTATGACAGATTCTGACGTAGCAGTTATTATGTATGTCTATTTTCGCTTAAATCTTTATTTTTTTTCGTAGTACTGTATGAAACTCTTGAATAAAACGGATTTATATCGAGGGCCATGAATCACTTGCGTTGCTCAAGATTCTAACACTGGAATCCCTCGTTATGCTCGTGATTCAATCATTATGAATCACTCCCTACATTCGTGATTCGGTCGTTAGAATCCTTCACTCGCTCGGGGCTCATCTACGGCCCTCGCTTTAAATCCTTCCTTAATTCACTAGTTGCATAATATACTATTACCAATGTTTAGAATGAACTTTAACCTGTGGTATGCCGGGATTCCAGACATAATAGAAAATCTATTATGTCTCGCGTGGATCTGCGTTCCGGCATATCACAGGTTAAGGATGAACATAGTCTATATCGGACGTGCGTCGACCCCGGCAGGTGGAGTCGGACCTGGAGCGGCTGAAGGCGGCGAGCTCGCAGGCCGAGCTGGCGGAGTGCGCGGCGGCGCTGGGCCGGTCCTGCGGGGCGCTGGGCGCCAGCGCGGCGCGGCGCCAGCGCGAGCTGCGGGCGGGCCGCGCGCGCGAGCGCCTGGCCGCCGCGCGCGCCGTGCTCAAGAAGCACTGCACCATGCTGCTGACCGCGTCGCGCGTCTACGTGCGCCACCCCGAGCTGGCGGCCGCCAAGGCCAACCGGGACTTCGTGCTGCGCGCCGTGTGCGCCGCCGTCGACACCATCGCGGGCGTGGCGCGCGGCCGGCCCGAGCCCGCGCCGGCGGACGAGAGAGGTACCGCCCCGACCCTGCCGACACCCACGCCCGCCATCTTGTGGTGGCGGCCATCTTGGATTTGACATTTGTCATGGTGTACAGTGTTCTACTACGCGAGCAATTTTGTTTAATACCTATTTTGAGGGAGTTATGGAAAACAGGATATTATGCAAGTAGTGAATAAAGGACGGAAGGCCATAGACGAGTCACGAGCGAGTGAAGGATTCTAACGACTAAATCACGACCGCAGGGAATGATTCATGATGATTGAATCATGAGTGTAGCGAGTAATTCAAGTGTTAGAATCCTGAGCAACGCGAGTGATTCATGGCCCTCGATATAAATCCGTTTTATTCAAGAGTTTCATACGATACTTTATACCATGACTCCGAGAAAAAGAAATTTTATTAAAATGCTGAACTCCTTGTCGAAAATGTCAACCAATCAAAGCTCGAGGAGTTATTTGAATAAGGAGTTTGTATGTTGAGTATTCTTTGCATAGAGTTTGTATCGAGTATTTTTTGCGCAAGGAGGTTGTACCTATAGCATTCAGATGGAGTTCGACAATCGTACGATTTTGGTATTTAAATTAGGAACACATAAATATATTCAAACTCCATCTCAATGCTATACAATCTCGCAAAATAATACTTGATACAAACTCTATGCAATGAATACTCGACATACAAAATCCTTATTCAAGAACTCCTCGAGCCTTGATTGGTTGACATTTTCGAGAAATTTACTCTTAATATTAATTGTTCCAATTTTAATGTGCATTTTAATTAGCTTAACCTTCCGTTTCCTTCATTAAATGTCTATTTTCGCATAAATCTTTCTTTTTTCTCTGAGTCATGGTATAAAGTATGGTATAAAACTCTTGAATAAAACGGATTAATATAGAGGGCCAGGAATCATTCGCGTTGCTCAGGATTCTAACACTTGAATCACTCGCTACGGTCGTGATTCAATCATCATGAATCATAATCCTCCACTTGCTCGTGACTCATCTATGGCTCTCGCTTTAAATCCGTCCTTTATTCACTAGTTGCATAATATACTATTCATCAATAGATAGAGTGATTCATGAGGAAGGTATATACACCATATAAGTTACCTACTTGTAGTTTTATTTAATTACTTTTACTCCGTTTTAATGTGTGGTGGTAAATAAATGGTTTTTCTTTCTTTCTTTCACATTAGTATCTACATTGCATTCGTACGAAGCCGGGGCGGGTCGCTAGTTACATATATATAAAATACATTGAATTACTTTTTTGTTTGTAGGTGAGCGCCCTATCGAAGGACCAGGAGAGTTGGCTCAGGCACTTGATGATTTTGATGTGAGTACTTCATTTTTCTCTTTATTGATTGAGCGAGCGAAGCGGGCGTAAATCTAAGAGGCAAGCTGAGCGATTCTAAAACTTCAGGAAGTGAAAACAAACTACTAAAATTTTTGGTTCTAGGGTATGCCGGTTTCCTCAAGATGTTTTCTTTCATATAAGAGCACTGACATTGCGCACATAGATCTTCGAATGGAAAAACTCATCGGTGCACGACCAGGTTTGAACCCACGACCTTCGGATCGTGAGGCAGGGGTGCTACCGCTACACCACCAGCGCTCTTCCATCCGCCATTATAGATATAATCGTCCTTACATTTCCGATGGAGGTAAATGTATGAAAGGATACTATTCGAAAAACGTCTACCGAGCCTGGGGATTACAATCGTGGTATAGTTCGACGACCTCAGTGGCGCAGCGGGCGAGAGTCCGCCTGCGACGCTAGAGGTTGCGGGTTCGATTCCCGCCTCGGAACAAATTTGTGTACAATCTGCAGAAATTTGTTCCGTTGGTCTGGGTGTTTTCTATGTATAATAATAAAAAAAAATATCTATCTATATACTTAATGTATTAAATATATCAGTTATCTAGTACCCATAACACAAGCTTTGAGTAGCTTACTTTGGGGCTAGATGATGCTGTGTGGATTGTCCAGCATTATTTATTTATTTATTTATTTAGTTGGCAATGAATCTAGGCATTCGTGAAGTTAGCCGCAAGAGCTGCGCAGTTATCGATTTTCGGGAGCAATTGGAGGTATGAGGGGGGGAAGGAACTGTACATGCGCAAACTCGCACCTGTGGCTAACTTCATGAATGCCTAGATCCGTTGGATGAACTATATGTAATATTACTTTGAGCTTGCGGTTTCCAGGAGCGCATGGTGATGGAGCCGCTGGCGTACTCCGAGCTGCGCACGCGGCCCTCGCTGGAGGAGCGGCTCGAGTCGATCATCTCCGGGGCCGCGCTCATGGCGGACAGCTCCTGCACCAGGTATACCATGTCCAGGAGACACACTTTATGCTTGGAAGCTAATTTATAGTCATCATTCTCCTGCCCGTTCATCATCTATACTAATATTACAAAGAAGAAAGTTTTGTATTTTTGTTTGTAGCGAATAAACTCAAAAACTACTGGTCCGATTTCAAAAATTCCTTTACCATTAGAATGCTACATTATTCCTGAGTAACATAGGCTATATTTTATGTAGGTAACTCGCGAGCAAAGCCGCGAGCGAAAGCTAGTTTTATAACATTTGATATCATCATGTTTTCCGACTCCAACAAATATTATTATATTTTAGCCAATTTATACAAAAACTTGACAAATTATATACTAAAACCTTCCTCGAGAACCACTCTATCCATTGGTGAAAACAGCATGAAAGTCGGTGTACTTAGTAGTTTTTGAGTTTATTGCGAACAGACAGACTGACGCGGCGGAGGACTTTGTTTTATAATATGTAGTGATGCACCCGAAAGAAAGAAAGAAAAATACATTTATTCAATAAAATCACAAGAATCACTATGAAACGTCTCACATGCGACGAATCACGACGACCTTAGTGGCGCAGCGGGTGAGAGTCCGCCTGCGGCGTTAGAGGTTGCGGGTTCGATTCCCGCCGCGGAACAAATTTGTGTAAGATCTGCAGAAATTTGTTCCGTTGGTCTGGGTGTTTTCTACATATGTATAACTAGCTGTCCCGCCCGCGACTTCGTTCACTTAAAGTATCTAAATTGAGTTTCCAACACATCACATAACTCATAAAAATCCCATACTAACATTGACACCCCATTTTACCCCTTTTTGAAGGTTACATTGAAAAATCCTGAAATACGTGTCCATTCGTTTTGCATTTACAGTACACAAACAAAGTTTCAGACCAATCGCACCACCCGTTAAAAAATTCCCGTACAAACATTGACCCCCCATTTGACCCTTTATTGAAGGTTATATTGAAATATCCTGAAACACGTGTCCGTTCATTTTGTATTTACAGTACACAAACAAAGTTTCAAATTAATCGCACTACCCGTTAAAAAGTTCACATACAAACATTGACCCCACATTTGACCCCTTTTTGAAGATTATTTTGAAAAATCCTGAAACACGTGTCCATTCATTTTGCATTTACAGTACACAAACAAAGTTTCAGGCCAATCGCACCACCCGTTAAAAAGTTCCCATACAAACATTGACCCCACATTTGACCCTTTTTTGAAGGTTATATTGAAAAATCCTGAAACACGTGTCCATTCATTTTGCATTTACAGTGCACAAACAAAGTTTCATGAAAATCGCTCCACGCGTTAAAAAGTTTCATACTAACGTTTTCACCCTTTTTCACCAACTTTGAGGTGGAATTTCCAAAAATCCCGCCTTAGTGGGTGGTTTTGTTATAAAAGGAAGCCACCTTCCAAATTTCAGCTTTCTACCTTCAGCGGTTTCGGCTCGGCGATGATCAATCAGTCAGTCAGTCAGTCAGGTTAAGCTCTTATATAGATATAGATAAAAAATATCTATCTATGTATATAATGTATTAAATATATCAGTTATCTAGTACCCATAACACAAGCTTTGAGTAGCTTACTTCGGGACTAGATGATGCTGTGTGGACTATCCAGCATTATTTATTTATTTATTTATAAAAAAACCCAATTTGCTAATGAAAGCTAATATTTAATATTAGCTGGCCCTAGTTTTATTTTGAACACAACTGAAAATTGACTTTTACAGCCTCCATATTGGATTTTTTGACATTTCGTACAGCCTGTCACTCTTGTGATCCAGATAAATCCAACCTCATTTGTCAATATCCATCCTGCCGTTAAGGCTACAGCTATAGCCAAAGGAACTTGCATACATTCATACATACATTTACCCATGTCATCTTTCACACAGTCCATCCATCTTTTCTTCGTCCTACCTCTACCCCTGGATCCATCCACATTCATACTTAACACTCTCCTTGTCACATAACTTAAGTGGAGCAGTGGGAGTAAAAAGTATGAAAGGAAAAAAAAATTATACATAATGTCACGGAGAGAGACCCCAAACGCTACCTTTCCGCTTGGAAGTTAAATAATGTGTGACGTATGTGACGCGGCAGGGACGAGCGGCGCGAGCGCATCGTGGCGGAGTGCAACGCCGTGCGCCAGGCGCTGCAGGACCTGCTGCACGAGTACATGAACAACGTGAGTTGACAACATCTATTTTATTTAAAAAAATCTCGACACAAATTTTGGCCGCCATTTTGTGGTGGTGGCCATCTTGGATTTGTAATTTGTCATAGTGTATAGTATTCTACTATTCAAAAATCTATATATATATAAATGAATTGCTGTTCGCTAGTCTCGCTAAAACTCGAGAACGGCTAAACGGATTTTATCTTATCTTGGTCTTGAAATGTTTGTGGAGGTCTAGGGAAGGTTCAAAAGGTAAGAAAAATTCGAATAACTGCCGGGAAAACCCTAAAAATAGCCCTTTTCTATTTCCCATACAAACGTTTTCTAAATAAGTACAAAGTCTGCCGAATCAGCTAGTAAAAAATAAATATGATCACCAGGCTCGGTAGATATCTCCTCAGATCTTTAGTTACTTAGATCTTTGAGGATATCTAAAGAGGGTAGTCAGAGGCAAGTCCAAACATGACATTTGGTGCATGCCCACATTTTGCACAGTAGTTAGTATTCCGTACGTGACAGGTTGCAAGCACATCGCCGCTTTTAAGAATACTAACCTATGACACATACTTTCGAATTTTTGGTTCTAGGGTATGCCGGTTTCCTCACGATGTTTTCCTTCACCGTTTTCTACTATTCAAGCCCTTTTATTTGATACCTATATTGAGTTGTGATAAAATATATAATCCGCTATTTGTGGCTTCAATCTTGGACCAATTTTCATCAAATATAGCTAAGAATAATAAAATAAATAAAAATAAAAATAAAATAAAAAACCCTCTTATTTCTTCCAGAAAAATACTAGATTACGAAGTTAATTAGTTTTGTTAGTATCAAAGAATTAGTAAGTAGTTTTATATTTGATCATTAGTAGTTACAGTTTAATGAAAAGTTTTTTAGATACATCAATATTACAGTGCGATTATTCTGTAAGAACCCCTCTGCAGGTAAAGGCCTCCTCCAAATTGAGCCAGCTAAGCATAGCTAAGAATACTCCCAACTAATTCACTTTTCAAACAAAAAATAAACTCGGTCATAAAATACCTATAACTTCTCCGAAGAAGCCACTAGCCTACGACTCGTCTTTCTAGTTCTAGTTCTTCTTTTTTTTCTTCTTCAATTATGGCATCTGTCTCTTAGAGAACAATTTTGCCAGTGTCAAGTGTATTTATTTATAAGTATTGTCAACGTCACAGAGTCATAGTCAAGTTGTCAAGTCAATTATGATGCTGAAAACTAATGATGGCTGTTTTGTTCAAAATTCTCGGGATTTCCTCGGAATTTGAAGGGAACTATTCACTTTAATTCACATACTTTACACTCGCGTCAAGAACCCGGGCTTTATTGGCAAAATTACCACCAAAATTACGCTATTAAACTCAAAATAACACGAGAAAAAGTATAAAAACCAGAGCGACGCAGTTGTCAGTCAAATGCACCGCAGAAAATCCAAGTTCTAGTTACCGAGATATTGCTTTTTGAAGTTTGACAGCTGTCACACAAACATCAAAATCTACCATGCCACAATAGACACACCCTGAGACACACACCCTGAAATGTCTCCCTGACCTTTACCCAACAAATTAACCATATCCTTTGTAAATTTGTATATATGAATAACATAAAATTGTAAATAAAACTTTATTTTTAATACTTAACCACATTAACTACCTACTTACATAATTATTTTAACTCATTATCTGACCTTGATTTCATTGTTACTAACCTAACTTATTTATTTTCTCGCACTACCCTTTTTTTATAAATCAAATGGGCTTCAAAATTGAAGTTGATTCTCCGTTCGGAAACAGACCATATTAGATACCAAGCGCTTCCAAACACATAGTTCACGAAACGTCATAACGGACATTGGCAGAATTATGACAACAAGCCACAAAAGCCATAGACAAGAATTGAATTGAATTGAGACACACAAATCGCCCTGACTCTTATATTTTTGTTCGCTTCGCTCGCTCAATCAATATTACTGCCCCATAGACTGGCCCCATAGAGAGCGCTGGTGGTGTAGTGGTAGCACCCCGGCTTCACGATCCGAAGGTCGTGGGTTCAAACCTGGTCGTGCACCAATGAGTTTTTCCATTTGAAAAATTTATGTACGCAATGCCAGTGCTCTTAAACTGTGAAGGAAAACATCGTGAGGAAACCGGCATACCCTAGAACCAATAATTCGAAGGTGTGCGTAATAGGTTAGTATTCTTATAAGCGGCGATGGGCTTGCAACCTGTCACGTACGGAATACTAACTACTGTGCAAAATGTGGGCATGTACCAAATGTCATGTTTGGACTTGCCTCTGACTACCCCCTTTAGATATCCTCAAAAGATTTAAGTAACCAAAGATCTGAGGAGATATCTACCGAGCCCGGGGATTACAGTCGTGATCATATTTTTTTTTTTTTTTATTTAGACTGGCAAGCCGGAGCAGTCGGCGGGGCTGGAGCGCGCCGTGGAGAATATGTGTCGCAAGACGCGCGACCTGCGCCGGCAGCTGCGCAAGGCCGTCGTGGACCACGTGTCCGACAGGCGAGTGCGGAGCCCTAGGCCTCTTACACTCACCTTTTTCACCGTCGTTCATTCACAAAGTTCCTTTCGACTTGACTTCCAAAAATCGAAACAAACAGAAGTTAAATGAGCAAAGATAGACAGCGTTTTGCGAAAAAGAAAATTAGCTAACAACCATCATGTTCCAAAAACAGCTCACAGCTCACTTAGTAGTAGCTCTGCCATCTGTTGCAGGTTGTGGGTTCGATCCCCACCCAGGACATTTTCGAATATTTGGTTCTAGGGCATGTCGGTTTCCTCACAAAGTTTTACTTCACCGTTTAAGAGCACTGGCATTGTGTACATAAGCGAGGGCCATAGATGAGTCACGAGCAAGTGAAGGATTCTAACAACTGAATCACAACCGTAGGGAGTGAAACATGACGATTGAATCACGAGTTTAGCGAGTGATTCAAATGTTAGAATCTTGAGCAACGCGAGTGATTCATGGCCCTCGATATAAATCCGTTTTATTCAAGAGTTTCATACGATATTTTATCCCATGACTCCGAGGAAAAGAAACTAAACCCCTTGTCGAAAATGTCAACCAATCAAAGCTCGAGGAGTTATTTTAATAAGGAGTTTGTATAGCATTGAGATGGAGTTCAAATTATATTGATGTGTTCAAAATTCTGCTTTTTATTCACTGTTTTCGGTGAATAAAATAAGCTTTTTAGAAGGGGAATGGTATAAAGTATAATTAATCTATCAGCCATCTGGTTCCCGTAGCACAAGCTTTGCTTAGTTCGCGGCTAGATGGCGTTGTGATATGTCCACCAATATTTATATAATGCTTGTGACAGTTTCCTGGAGACGAACGTGCCTCTCCTGGTGCTGATGGAAGCAGCCAGGAACGGGAACGAGAAGGAAGTGGAGCAGTACGCGCTGGTGTTCACGGAGCACGCCAACAAACTCGTCGAGGTAACCGGGGGGTGGGGTAGCTTTGAATAGTCCTACTAATATTATAAACGCGAAAGTTTGTAAGAATGTATGGATGGATGTATGTTTGTTACTCTTTCACGCTAAAACGGCTGAACGGATCTGAATGAAATTTGGCACAGCTATAGATTATGGTCTGGAATAACACATAGGCTACATTTTATCCTGGAAAAATATAAGGTTCCCGCGGGATAGATTTGTTTTTGTTTTTCAAAGTACCACGCGGGCGAAGCCGTGGGTGGAAGCTAGTTTTATATAATACTAGATTCCGTTTGCGGCTTTGCTCGCGAGGTACCTACATAAAATATAGCCTATGTTACTCAGGGGTAACATAGCATTCTAACGGTGAAAGAATTTTTGAAATCGGACCAGTAGTTTTTGAGTTTATTCGTTGTAACAAAAATACAAAACTTTCCTCTTTATAATATTAGTATAGACTAGCTTACGCCCGCGGCTTCGCCTGTGTGATACCTTGAAAAATAAAAACAAATCTATAATAATATATGATCACGACTGTAATCCCCAGGATCGGTAGATATCTCCTCAGATCTTTAGTTACTTAGATCTTTGAGGATATCTAAAGAGGGTAGTCAGAGGCAAGTCCAAACATGACATTTGGTACATGCCCACATTTTGCACAGTAGTTAGTATTCCGTACGTGACAGGTTGCAAGCCCATCGCCGCTTATAAGAATACTAACATATGACACATACCTTCGAATTTTTGGTTCTAGGGTATGCCGGTTTCCTCACGATGTTTTCCTTCACCGTTTAAGAGCACTGGCATTGCGCACATAAATTTTTCGAGTGGAAAAACTCATAGGTGCACGACCAGGTTTGAACCCACGACCTTCGGATCGTGAGGCAGGGGTGCTACCACTGCACCACCAGCGCTCTCAAACAAATCTATATATTGAATAAATTTTTTTCGATATCAATTTCGATTATGTTTTTCAGGTTGCCAACTTGGTGTGTTCAATGTCTAACAACGAGGAGGGCGTGAAGATGGTGCGCCACGCGGCCGACCACATCGAGTCGCTGTGCCCGCAGGTACTGGCGCGGGGGAAGAAGAAGGAGAGGGGAACAGACTCTTATTTTATTTATTTATTTATTTATTTAATAGGCAACGCTAACAGCACACACAACAAAACATTAAAAAAAAAACAACATTAAAACAAAATAAACTATGAAATGTGTGCCAATTACAGGCATGCACAACATTTACCATAATGTTTGATGATGATGATGAGTCAGCGCGGGCGTTCCTATTGAATTTGATATTACTGTTTTTTAGAATTTTTTTGAATCTTGATGTTAGAGCTCGTCTTTCAAGCTGATAGCATCTTCAATGCAGCAAAAGATTGGTCGATAATTAAGTTATTTCACGAAGGTTACATTTGAAACGTAACTAACATTTTACGGTATACGGTACGGAATACTAACTACTGTGCAAAATGTGGACATGTGCCAAATACAATGTTCATACGTGCCTCTGACTCGTTAGATATCCTCAAAGATGTAAGTAACTGGAGATCTGAGGAGATGTCTACCGAGCCCGGGGGTGAGAGTGGTGCGCGTGTGACTACGAGCGTGGGGCCGCAGGTGGTGAACGCGCTGCGCGTGCTGACGGCGCGCCCGCGCTCGCGCGTGGCCGGCGAGAACGCGGCCGCCTTCGCGCGCGCCTGGGAGCTGGCCGTGCGCCTGCTGACGGACGCCGTGGACGACATCACCACGGTGGACGACTTCTTGGCCGTCAGCGGTACGTCTCGCATTCTCACACCCTCTCACACTCACACTTCCAACTCCCTCTCACACTCACACTCCCGCACCCTCTCACACTTCCCACTCCCTTTCACACTCACACTCCCGCACCCTCTCACACTTCCCACTCCTTCTCACATTCACACTCCTGCACCCTCTCACACTTCCCACTCCTTCTCACACTCACACTCCCGCACCCTCTCACACTTCCCACTCCTTCTCACATTCACACTCCTGCACCCTCTCACACTTCCCACTCCCTCTCACACTCACACTCCCGCACCCTCTCACACTTCCCACTCCTTCTCACATTCACACTCCTGCACCCTCTCACACTTCCCACTCCTTCTCACACTCACACTCCCGCACCCTCTCACACTCACATTCCCACTTCCTCTCATACTCACACTTCTGCACCCTCTCACACTTCCCACTCCCTCTCACACACACCTTCCCACTTCCTCTCACACTCCCGTACCCTCTTACACTTCCCATTCCTTCTCACACTCACACTCCCACTTCCTCTCACATTTCCACTCCCTCTCACACTCACACTCCCGCATCTTCTCACACTTCCACTCCTACACTATCACACCTTCTCACACTCATTGTAATATAGTAGACTTAGGTTCAATATTATAGATTCCATCAACGATAAGCGCAAGTCTCGAAGAAGTGCTATGAAATATCTGGTATAAATACCAACTATCAGTATATTTTAAGTAAATACTTGACAGCTAAATACAAACATAGTTCATTGTATAAATGTTTGTCCTGAGTGAGAATCGAACCTTACAGTGCATATGGTCATATCTTACGATCAAATCCTGGGAATGCTTACCTTTAACAGTTATCTGGATCAGTTAAGCTATCTATACATGTATTTATCTATACAGCGTACTAGCTTCCCCCCGCGGCTTCGCCCGCGTAATATCTTGAAAAAAAAACATCGCTATCCCACGGGAACCGTACATTTCTTCGGGATAAAATGTAGCCTATGTGTTATTCCAGACCATAATCTATATCTGTGCCAAATTTCATTGCGATCCTTTCAGCCGTTTTAGCGTGAAAGAGTAACAAACATACATCCAGACATCCAGACATTCAAAAAATATTCGCGCTTATAATATTATTAGGATATATTAAGATACTTCTGTATATTTCTACAGTGGGTATGGTTTAACTCTAAAAACTAAATCCGATAATCAAATTGTTTGTTCAGAGAACCACATCCTGGAGGACGTGAACAAGTGCGTGGTGGCGCTGCAGGAGGGCGACCCCGACTCCCTGGAGCGCACGGCCGGCGCCATCCGCGGCCGCAGCGCCAGGTGACACCCCGGACCTACCCGTGTCTGTAGTGCCAGACAACTTGCACACTCGAACCTACCCGTGTCTGTAGTGCCAGACAACTTGCACACTCGAACCTACCCGTGTCTGTAGTGCCAGACAACTTGCACACTCGAACCTACCCGTGTCTGTAGTGCCAGACAACTTGCACACTCGAACCTACCCGTGGCTGTAGTGCCAGACAACTTGCACACTCGAACCTACCCGTGTCTGTAGTGCCAGACAACTTGCACACTCGAACCTACCCGTGGCTGTAGTGCCAGACAACTTGCACACTCGAACCTACCCGTGTCTGTAGTGCCAGACAACTTGCACACTCGAACCTACCCGTGTCTGTAGTGCCAGACAACTTGCACACTCGAACATACCCGTGTCTGTAGTGCCAGACAACTTGCACACTCGAACCTACCCGTGGCTGTAGTGCCAGACAACTTGCACACTCGAACCTACCCGTGGCTGTAGTGCCCGCCTACTTACACACCGGGGCCTACCCGTGGCTGTAGTGTCAGGCTACTTGCACACTCGAACCTACCCGTGGCTGTAGTGCCCGCCTACTTACACACCGGGGCCTACCCGTGGCTGTAGTGTCAGGCTACTTACATACTCGAACCTACCCGTGGCTATAGTGCCAGGCTACCTACACACACATAATTACACCTGGACCTACCCGTGGCTTTAGTGCCCGCCAACTTACACACCCGGACCTATTCCAGACATTCGCACTCTCTCACACTCACGCGCAGATCCACGGAGCTCTAACGGTTCCTCTGTCCAGGGTGTGCTCGGTGGTGACCCAGGAGATGGACAACTACGAGCCGTGTATCTACACCAAGCGCGTGCTGGAGGCCGTCACCGTGCTGCGAGACCAGGGTGAGTCTACCTTTTACTGACTTCAAAACTAGTATTTATTACAAAAATTGAAAAACCCCGACTGACCGTAACTGAAAATAGATTTTTACAGCCGCCTAATTGGTTTTTTTTATGCCTATGCAAATTTGCCGGATAATATATGGAAGTTATTCCTTGAGCTATAAAATGACCCCACAAAAATAGAGCCCTGGTGGGCGTGTCTTGTCAGTTTTGCCAAAGAATTATATCAAGAAGTTTACAGAAGCTTATTAAACGTTACACGGCAATTTAATCAATTTTTGGAAAATCCACGAAGGAGTTTCGGTGTGTGAAATTTGGTGTCATGTTTCGCGTGAGCGATGAGCCTATGTCACTCTTGTAATCCAGACATATCCGATTACATCTCATACACCTCATTTGTCAAAATCTGTCCAGCCGTTTGGGCTACAGCGACAGCTAAAAGAACTCGCATACATACATTCTTCGATTCGCAGTCGGCACTATTCCTGAAAGAGGAGATGGTCTTGCAACCTGTCACGTACGGAATACTAACTACTGTACAAAATATAGGCATGTACCCTCTAGATATCCTCAGATGTAAGTAACTAGAGATCTGAGGAGATGTCTACCGAGCCTGGGGATTACAGTCGTGTGAGTGTATTTTCTCAATAAAACACTTTGTATGTCATATCTCTTAATATATTATAGTGTATCTTTTTAGAGTGTCTCCTATCACAGTATTCTTATGTATTCAATGAGTATTCTAAATAACTTAAACTAAAAGGCACATCGTGTTTAAATTCACCGTAATACATACGTTTAAGTAAGTTTACTCGATATAAGTGAAATCACATTTGACGACTTAAAAATATATAGAATGATTTCAATGAACTTCACTTCATTCAAATATCTCAGCTTACTAGCTTTAAGTAAATTTACAGCAGGATTACCTATTTTAAGTAAGTTTACTTATTTTAAGTAAGGTTACTTATTTTAAGTAAGGTTACTTATTTTAGTAAGTTTACTTATTTTAATTATGTTTATTTATTTTAAGTAAGGTTACTTCTTTTAAGTAATTGAGTTTACATGTTCCGATCAAGTTTACTGATTTAAAATAGGTTTATTGACTTATTATTAGTGAGTTTACTGATTTTAAGTTAGTTTTTCTCGGGGGGTGGGGGGTGCGCGCGGATGTACTCCAACGCGCGCAGAATGGCCTCGGGAATCGGCGGCGGGGTGGGAATGTGTGAACCCTGTAACATCATCATCATCATCATCATCTTCCTGCCCTTATCCCACGTTATGTGGGGTCGGCACAACATGTGATCTTCCATTTCCCTCTGTCACTCGTCATCTCAGTACTCACTCCTTTCTTACCCATGTCATCTATCACACAGTCCATCCATCTTTTCTTTGGCCTACCGCTACCCCTGTATCCATCCACATTCATACCTATCACTCTCCTTGTCACATGACATTCATCTCTGTAACATAAATTATTTATTTTACTAAAATCCAAAAACCAACTTTAAATAATACAACATGAAAAATAGCTTAGGTGCTATTCCAGACTATAATCCATCATTATCATCATCCGCAGCCCGACTTCACCCACTGCTGGGTATAGGCCTCTCTTTGCATATGCGACTATAATCTATATCTGTGCCAAATTTCATTCAGATCCGTTCAGCCGTTTCAGCGTGAAAGAGTTACAAACATCTAAACTTTCGAATCCTATTAAAGCACTTATTACATTACCCTGAATTCAGGGACCCTTACCCTAAATAAGAGTGGTGTAATAAGAGTTAGGGCGTAAGGCGAAGAGGCTAGGAGTTTTATAATACCCGTTTAATATTATAAAAGCGAAAGAAAAAGAAAAGAAGAGCGCTGGTGGTGTAGTGGCAGCACCCCTGCCTCACGATCCGAAGGTCGTGGGCTCAAACCTGGTCGTGCACCGATGAGTTTTTCCATTCGAAAAATTTATGTGCGCAATGCCAGTGCTCTTGAACGGTGAAGGAAAACATCGTGAGGAAACCGGCATACCCTAGAACCAAAAATTCGAAGGTATGTGTCATAGGTTAGTATTCTTATAAGCGGCGATGGGCTTGCAACCTGTCACGTACGGAATATTAGCTACAGTGCAAAATGTGAGCATGTACCAAATGTCATGTTTGGATTTGCCTCTGACTACCTTCTTTAGATATCCTCAAAGATCTAAGTAACTAAAGATCTGAGGAGATATGGATCTGGGGATTACAGTCGTGATCATATTTTATTTAGTTAGTATTCCGTACGTGACAGGTTGCAAGCCCACCGCCGCTTATAAGAATACTAACTAACCTATGACACATACCTTCGAATTGTTGGTTCTAGGGTATGCCGGTTTCCTCACGATGTTTTCCTTCACCGTTCAAGAGCACTGGCATTGCGCACATAAATTTTTCGAATGGAAAAACTCATTGGTGCACGTCCAGGTTTGAGCCCACGACCTTCGGATCGTGAGGCAGGGGTGCTGCCACTACACCACCAGCGCTCTCTAAACTTTCTAAACTAACTACTAATATTATAAACGCGAAAGTTTGTGAAAGTATCAAATTCGGATACCTGTGGCTGGTAGCCGTTCTCGTCAGCCACGTACTGTAGGGAGACCTGCTCGCCCTCCGGAGACGTCCAGGACGCCTGCCCCTGAGACACCTGCGCAGGATTCTCCTGTGACAAGCACGAAAGATAAATAAAATAATAAATAATGCTGGACAATCCACACAGCATCATCTAGCCCCAAAGTAAGCTACTCAAAGCTTGTGTTATGGGTACTAGATAACTGATATATTTAACACATTATATGCATAGATAGATATTTTTTTTACATACACTACCAGAAATAGCCGCCATATTAGATTTTTGGACATTTCATATAGCCTATATCGCTCGTGAGGTCTAGTATCTAGACAAATCAGTACTTACAGCGTTAGGATTTGTTATATCTCCCTTTGCCCCTTGCGATATCCCGTTTTCCGTCTCGAAGGACCACCCGTAGGATCCCTCGGGGGATATATCCAGGTCCTGCCTCAGTATCTGCGCTTGCGCATCCTTGCCCACGATGTGCGAGACGTCCGCGAGCGCGCACGCCGCGCACACTGATAGGATCAAAAGTTTCTGGAAATAGTAAAAAACAAGCAATAGTCAATAATTATTTATTCAGTAAAATCCCAGGGATCATTTTGAATTGTCTTACACACTAGGTGGGTCTAGGTGCCAACAGTCCTACCCCAGTGCGAGAACTGACGAGAAACTCGCTGGCCCTAGCGCTTTTTTTGTATTATGATCCTTGTTAACATTGTTAGGGACACCTAGCAGAGTTGGAGCTGATTCGTCCCAAGCTTTCAACATTTAAACCTTACACACCAAACACTCACACGACTGTAATCCCCAGGCTCGGTAGATATCTCCTCAGTTCTCTAGTTACTTAGATCTTTGAGGATATCTAAAGAGTCAGAGGCATGTCGAAATATATTTGGTACTTACTAGCTTCCGTCCGCGGCTTTGCTCGCGAGGTACCTACATAAAATATAGCCTATGTTACTCAGGGGTAACATAGCATTCTAAAGGTGAAAGAATTTTTGAAATCGGACCAGTAGTTTTTGAGTTTATTCGTTACTAACAAAAATACAAAAATACAAAACTTTCCTCTTTATAATATTAAGTATAGACATGGCCACATTATGCAAAGTAGTTAGTATTCCGTACGTGACAGGTTGCAAGCCCATCGCCGCTTATAAGAATACTAACCTATGGCACACATTATCTAATTTTTGGTTCATGAAAGCATGTCGCCTTTCTGACAATGTTTTCCTTCACCGTTTATGAACATTGGCATTGCGCAATACATCTTTCGAATGTAATACTCATTGGTGCACGACCAGGTTTGAACCCACGACCTTCGGATCGTGAGGCAGGGTTGCTACCACTACACCAGCAGTGCTCTATTAAGATTCCGACTATTAAGATTCACTTATGTCATTGAGACCACTTTGACCTTAAATAGACCCTTAAGCAACTTGACCCTTGACCTTTAACCTTTGACCTTTTAAACTGGTTAGAACGTTAACTAGTAATCTACATGTAAATATGAATCCTACCAAAATTATAAACGCGAAAGTTTGTATGGATGTATGTATGTTTGTTACTCTTTCACGCAAAAACGGCCGAACGGATTTAGATGAAATTTGGCATAGGACAGAATTTAATCTGGAATAGCACATAGGCTATAATTTAACAAGGTACCACGTGTGGCGCAACCGCGGGCGGGAGCTAGTATGTAATATACATAATGTCAGATAAAGGCTTTGACCTAAGCATGTAAATGTAAAAAAAAAAAA
The DNA here is from genome assembly GCA_963675405.1 of Cosmorhoe ocellata. Classification (NCBI taxonomy): domain Eukaryota; kingdom Metazoa; phylum Arthropoda; class Insecta; order Lepidoptera; family Geometridae; genus Cosmorhoe; species Cosmorhoe ocellata. Next base: position 5,483,991 of record OY776273.1, read on the forward strand.
AGAAGGATCATACAAAAAATAATAGTTTAAAAAAACTAAAAAACACGCTTTTTATAGAAACCGAACTAAAAAATAGAAAATAAATTTAAAAAAAAATATTTTACAAAAAGTGTGGGCTGCATGGTGTCAATAGTTATAAATATTTTATTGACAGATATGAGTAGAGTGATTATCATTTCGATAATATCTTAAAAAGCACCCCACGCTTTTTTTAAATATTTTTTTTTAAATTTATTTTCTATTTTTTAGTTCGGTTTCTATAAAAAGCGTGTTTTTTAGTTTTTTTAAACTATTATTTATTTTATATTTTTTAGTTTGGTTTATTTATAATAGCGTGTTTTTTTTATTTTAAACTATTGCACGACTCATGATGCGAAGCATCAGAGAGTGCTTTACGATCAAAAATTTTTTTTTCAAATTGATAAAATGGAATTTTTTTATCAAAATAGTGTATTGTCATCGGTCCTCGATAAATCTACAAAGTTTGAACGAAATCTGGCCGTTTAAAGTGGGTCAAAATCGCGCCCAAAGAAGTCGGTTACAAACAAACATACAAACATACAGGTGAAGCTAATATAAAGCGTGTAAAAAGCGCTAGGACCGAGACGAGTCCCTCGCCTGTTCTTCTCGTACTTGTGTTAGGTTGTAATTGGCACATAGATTCACCGCATGTAAGACGTTTCAAAGTGATCCTTGTGATTGTACTGAATAAATATTTTTCAATTTCAATTTTAAATAGTTTCTGATACGCAATAAAAAGAAGGTTCTCAAGACAAGAAGACAAAATCACGATTGTAATCCCCGGGCTCGGTAGACATCTCCTCAGCTCTCTAGTTACTTACATCTTTGAGAATATGTAAAATTCAGAGGCACGTCCAAATATATTTGGCACATGCCCACATTTTGCACAGTAGTTAGTATTCCATACGTGACAGGTTATAATGACGTTTTTCGACTGTCAACTTTGTCGCTCTAGATTTTATATTTTTTCTCGTGTTATTTTCGAGATATTTTTTCGATATTTCTCAAGTTTTTTTGTAATTTTGGTGTTTACTTTTCCAATAAAGCCCGAATTCTTGACGCGAGTGTGAGATATAAGGTCGGACTTGGCTAGTTCTGATATACGAAATTTCAAAGTGATCCTTGTGATTGTACTGAATAAATATTTTTCAATTACGAATTATGATTAAGTAGGTTCGTACTAAAACAGTCATGCCAAATTTTTGGAAGAATAAAATAAAAACTTGCAGCTTTAAAACTTGCAAAGGGTATAATTATAGGGCCAAGCGGGAGCCACTTGATTAGACGAAGTCGCGAGCAAAAGCTAGTAATAAAAAAAACTTGAGAGGTGTCAAGGGACACCCGGATGGAACGAAGTACCTTTCCTTGCTTTCTATGAGAGAGAGACAGACACGCGCACGCCGCACGGCTTACAACTATAGCAAAAAGTGTCGTTACAACTTTTCGTGATATTTTTTTCCGTCTAGCCCCCTTTCACAACACGCGATAAAGAACTTCGTTCCAATAAATATGACATTAGACACTTACCATGATGTCTCCGCTCTGAGCCCGACTGCGCGCGGCGAGCGGCCTAGCGGCTTATAAACCCTTCGGACACGCGCGCTGGACAAGGTTGCCGGTTCGAACCCGGCTTACTAACAAAAGAGCTGGTGGTGTAGTGGTGGCAACCCGTGGTAGCACCCCTGGGCGATTCTCCTCAACTCGTCATTGTTCATAACAAACAAATTTGTTTATCTCTTAAAAAAATAAATATAAAAAACTAGCTTACGTCCGCGCTATACCTTGAAAAACAAAAACAAATATCCCACGCGAACCGTAATTTTTTCCGGGATAAAATGTAGCCTATGTGTTATTCCAGACCATTATTTATATCTGTTCCAAATTTCATCCAGATCCGTTCAGCCGTTTCAGCGTGAATGAGTAACAAACATACATCCAGACATCCATACATTCTTACAAACTTTCGCGTTTATAATATTAATAGGATTACCCGAAGAGCTGGTAAAGCCTGGTCGTGCACCAATGAAATTATCTGTTCGAAATATCTATGTGCGCAATGCCAGTGCTCTTGAACGGTGAAGGAAAACATCGTGAGGAAACCGGCATACCTAAGAACCTAAAGTTCGAAGACATGACGATCGGAGTCTCTTAGATGCTCTTTGACTCTTTCACCACACTCGCACAAAAGAACTAATTAGATTGTTATTTTGCACATACAAAGAGGGCAGTAAGTAGGTTACAGATGTCATAACTCACGTATCTCGATGATAGAAGTGTGATATCCTACTAATATTATAAATACGAAAGTTTGGATGGATGAATAGATGGATGGATGCATAGATAGATGGATGTATGGATGGATGGGAAATAGATGGATGGATGCATAGATAGATGTATGGATGTATAAAGGAGGTATAAATAAATGTTACTCAATCACACTGATTTGTCACTATTGTTAAACAATTCAGTAAAAGTAGGATCAGTGATAAGTAAGCAAAATAACTACTACACGTCCTTCGCGAGCGTTAGAGTACAAATTTTCCCAAAAAAAATGAAAGAAAGACTGAAACAGCTGAACAGATCTAGATGAATTTTGGCACATAGATAGCAATCCATCTCGATACAAAGAGTGCATAGAGACTACTATTCATCATCATCATCCGCAGCGCGACTTCACCCACTGCTGGGTATAGGCCTCTCTTTGCATATGCCATTGTCCACGGTCTGCCGCTAGCCTCATCCAGGTCCGGCCCGCGACGGATGGTCGTCGGTCGTCCGGTAGGTCTACCATGAGTTTTCACAATCTACACTCGCTAGCGACTGTAGTTAAAAAAATGTATGAAAACTTGTACAGCGCCTCTAGCGGATAGTTGGGTACTAAAACGTCACGTGACTAACTATCCTACGCCACAGTACTACAGCGACTGTAGTTTGCGCTCATTAATTTGCTTAGAATTTGGTACCATGAGTAACAATTTTGACAAATGTCACAGTTACGTAAGTACTATTACTGCTGTAGTAACGTCAGCCGATCTAAATGTGACAACTCATGGTAGACCTACGGTAGCGAGATGGGCTGACGACAGAGCATCCGACTACTATTCATCCCGGAATAATGTAAAATTCCCGGGGCAAACATTTGTTTATGTTTCTAAGATACCGCGTGAAACCGCGCGCGGTAGCTAGTTTGTAATATTTCATCGGAAGGCATTGTCTGCACGTGTGGGCGCTCACCGAATGAACAAATAACCTGAAGAAATTCCATTGGTAGGTCAAATCATTGCTTCATTGTCGTTCGTCTTCGTGACCACCAGGTGGGCGGTGACACATTTTTGAAAACTTCTTTACTCACGCTTGACTTGGAGTAAGCTGAATGCGTGACGAGCGTTACGAAAAGTGTGATCGGGCGAGGCGAACGGAAGTTGAGGAGTATAAGTTTGTGAAAAAAGAAAGAGAAAGAGTTCGTCTATACTAATATTATAAAGAGGAAAGTTTTGTATTTTTGTATATTTGTTGTAACGAATAAACTCAAAAACTACTGGTCCGATTTCAAAAATTCTTAGGCTATATTTTATGTAGGTACCTCGCGAGCAAAGCCGCGAACGGAAGCTAGTTTCGTATATTACTGTAGGGGTAAGAGAGGTGCGAGCACACATTTTCTTTCTCGCTCTCTCTCATAGCCAGTTACGTTTCGTGTATGTAAGACAGAGCAGGATACATATACATAGATGGAGCTAAAGAAGTTTTACTTCAGTCGTGTGCTAAAGTACACTCGCTTATTTACCCGACTGCGATGAGAAAGAGGGTATGTATTTGGGGTGTATGTTTGTGTGTATGAGAGTTCCTTTAGCTATCGCTGTAGTCCAAACGGCTATACAGATTTTGACAAAAGGGATGTTATTGTTATTCGTCTGGATTACAAAAATGACATAGGCTTATACAAAATGTCAAAAAAAAAATCCAATATGGCGGCTTTAAGAAACTATTTTCAATTACTTTCAGTTGGGTTTTTTATTTTTTTGCAATAAATACTGGTTAAGTCATATATTTAGTTTAAATTTTAAAAATATAATTTCCTACTCTATTGACTGACTGATTGACTGTCTGACTGAGTGGCTGACTGACCGACTGACTGACTGGCTGACTGACTGACTGACTGACTGAATGGCTGACTGACTGACTGACTGACTGACATGACTGGCTGACTGACTGACTGAGTGGCTGACTGATCGACTGATCGACAGATTGTTATGAAAAAAACTAGGTGTCAAAAAACAACAACATATTACATCATCTCTAGGTGTAAACCAGTTGGTTAAACATTATGTTACGGACACGATCGCGTCACAGGTCACCCGTTAAATATTATATTAACTTGATCTACGTCTTAACTTATCGCAGACTTAAGAACTTGTAGATAGGAACAGGAAAATCATATTTAATTTAAAAAAGTGATTCCGTACGCGGTGTTACCAGACTACTTCCGAAAACTTCAGGGGGTTAAAGTATCATCAATATAAACAACTTTTTCTAAGAAACCAACACTGAGCGAGAAAAAACAGCTGTTTCATACATTTTAGCCAAGTAGGTATTAAACTTTTGTATGAAACAGCAAGTTTTTTCGCGCAAAATTCAGCGCATTTAAGACCTTTCGAAATGATCCTTGTGATTTTATTGAAACAATAGCTTCCGCCCACTGCTTCGCCCGCGTGGTACCTTTAAAAAACAAAACAAATCTATCCCGCGGGAACCATAATTTTTTCCGAGATAAAAAGTAGCCTATGTGCTATTCCAAACTAATCTATTTCAGTACCATATTTCATCCAGATCCGTTCAGCCGTTTCAGCGTGATTGAGTAACAAACATCCATACATACAAACTTTCACGTTTATAATATTACTCGTAGTAGAATTCGTTGAGAAAAAAAATCAACTCGTGTATATTTTTAATGCCGCGTCTAACGCTTTCATAGGTCTACAGCTACCTTGACCTTTCTGTGAGTATACTACATCTGCTTCGTGGTACTTGTATTTTGAGTACGCAACTAACGGAATTTGAAATGTATGTATGCGAGCTCCTTTGGCTGTCGCTGTAGCCCAAATGGCTGGACAGATTTTGATAATTAAGGTGTCGTTCGATTCGTCTGGATCACAAGAGTGACATAGGTTATACAAAATGTAAGAAAAATCATATATGGCGGCTGTAAGAAGCTATTTTCAAATTCAATCGAGTTTTTTTTATATTTGCATTTCGATTCATTCGACTGTCAACTTAATCGCTCTAGTTTTTATATCTTTTCTCGTGTTATTTTGAGTTTTATTGTCTAATTTTGGCGGTTATTTTTCCAATAAAGCCCGAGTTCTTAACGCGAGTGTAAAATATGTGAATTAAAGAGAATAGTTCCTTTCTACATCCATTGGAGGAACCCGAGAACTTTGAACAAAGCAGCCATTTTTTGTTTAAAATTGACTTTGACAATTGAGACACTTGACACTGACAAAATTGATCTTAAAAGAGACTCGTAAGAAGTGAAGTGACTTAAACAAAGAAGAAGAAGAAGATTTTTTTGCATTAAGCACTAGGGTTTATTGCTTTTCTATACTAATATTATAAAGAGGAAAGATTTGATTGTTTGTTTGTTTGAATTGAATAGGCTCCGAAACTACTGAACCGATTTGAAAAATTCTTTCACCAATGTGTAGAACGAACTTTCAGGATGAACATAGGCTATATTTAAGTAGGTACTTCGCGGGCGACGCCGCGTGCAGAAGCTAGTTGTATATAAATATATGGTTTTTCTATAAGTTTGTTTTGTTGGAATATCCGATGAGATAATGAGTAGATCCAAGGCCAGCTGATCTTGAATATTGATTTGTGGTTGCGCAGCTCGGCATTGAACCCCCGACATTAGTTCAACGTGTCAACAAACAGACAAACAGATCCAGAGGTCGCCACATGCCGTGACCTTTATAATACTAGCTACAACCCCGGCTTCACACGGGTAGCAAAAGTGTCTCTATTTTTTATATAAAACTAGCTTCCGCCCACCGTTCATTTTCCGGGATAAAAAGTAGCCTATGTGCTATTCCAGACTATATCTGTAACAAATTTCATCCAGATCCGTTCAGCCGTTTCAGCGTGAAATAGTAACAAACATACATCCATACATTCTTACAAACATTCGTATATATAATATTAGTAGGATAGCCTATGTTACTCAGGGATAATGTAGCATTCTAATGGCGAAAGAATTTTTTAAATCGGTCCATTAGTTTTTGAGTTAATTCGTTACAAACAAAAATACAAAACTTTTCTCTTTATAATATTAGTATAGACAAACATGCGCACCACTGGTGTAGTGGTGGCCTGTCCCCCAAGGACGTGGGTTCACACCGGGAGCCTTACCACAAGCTCTTGCAATATCAAAGTAATATTTACCATGACCTATACAAATTGTGTTGAAGTGTTACTTCAAGCTTGATATGTGACGTTTCTGAAACATTATGGATTGAAAGAGCTTATGGTAAGGCTTTGGGTAGTGTACCAATGGGTTTTTTTTAGTTATTTAACGTAGTAATGTATTGTGGGTCCGCATTTAACGGTAACAGTAGGTTGTATTATATGTCGTGCTAAGAAACGTATTGTATACAATCCGCAGTAACGTATTGTATACAATCCACAGTAACGTATTGTATACAATCCGCAGTAGCGTATTGTGTACAATCCGCAGTAACGTATTGTATACAATCCGCAGTAGCGTATTGTGTACAATCCGCAGTAGCGTATTGTGTACAATCCGCAGTAGCGTATCGTGTACAATCCGCAGTAGCGTATTGTATACAATCCACAGTAACGTATCGTATACAATCCACAGTAACGTATTGTTTACAATCCGCAGTAACGTATTGTATATAATCCGCAGTAACGTATTGTATACAATCTGCAGTAACGTATTGTATACAATCCACTGTAACGTATTATATACAATCCGCAGTAGCGTATTGTATACAATCCGCAGTAACGTATTGTATACAATCCGCAGTAACGTATTGTATACAATCCGCAGTAGCGTATTGTGTACAATCCGCAGTAGCGTATTGTGTACGGTGCGCAGTAATCGTGCACGCTACGCAGTATTGTACACGATACGCAGTATTGTACACGGTCTGCAGTAACGTATCGTGTACGGTCCGCAATAACGTACCGTATTTTATGTATTTATTTATTAAAATTCATATTTATGTATTAAAGTACTACTGTTTATTATTATTTATTGTTTATTATTTATTAGTTTATTTAGGCTCTTGTTTAGTTACTTATAACTATCATTATTAAATGTATATGTGTGTACGATGCTTCATCAGTTTTGATACATATTGGCACTGATGTTACCCCATGTTATTACACGTACAGTCCTTTCCATCCTAAGGTTGTCTGGTAGAGATCGCTTTCCAGCGATAAGACCGCCCATTGTATGACATAGTTTTAAATAATTTATTATTTTGTTGTAATATTTATGGTGTGCAATAAAGTATTTTCTATTCTATTCTATTCTATTCTACCGTGAACGGTCCGCAGTAACGTATTGTGAACGGTGCACAGTAACGTATCGTGCATGGTCCTCAGTAACGTACTGGGCGTATTGTGCACGGTCCGCAGTAACGTACCGTACACGGTCCTCCGTAACGTACCGTGCACAATCCGCAGTAACGTATCGTTCACGTTACACAGTAACGTATTTTGTATAGGCGACCAAAAAACTGGTTTACCACTTTTGATGACATGTCCCAGTAACATAATTATTCGCTAAGGATTACTGTATTACATTAACGTAATTGGTTAACTGTGAACCAATCACAGAGCAATGGTTAAAAGAGCATGCAACTTGAACTGTGATGTCAACGCAATAGAGAATATTTTATGTAAACACAAACCAACTTGTCCTTATAAGGAGGTTTATGCTAGATACCATACTTAAAAAAACTAATTCATTTTCGAATCGCTTTTGACTTATGATCTGTCAAGTGTCAGTTATTGATCAACTCGAGTCACTTACTGTCAAGAAAATGTCGCGTAATTTAAACTTACAGGAAAGAGCCGAAATTATATCATTACATCGGTTAGGATACAACATTAGTGATATTTCTAGAGAACTGAACATATCGCGATATACGACACGTTTTGGATAAGACGTGAAGGGGAAGAAGGTAATCTTCAAGATCATAGGCGAAGTTGTCGGCCGCCTGCACTGTCCAGCGAGCCAAGAGAAACAATGAGACGTCAGTACGAAGAGAACGGCTTCACTTCTACCGGCGATTTTGCAGAAGAATTCGATGTTACGAAAGAGACCATTCGGCAGCTAAAAAAGTTTATTTAACCGAAGCTAACAAAGCGGCTCGTTTAAATTTTGCCCGGGAGTACTTGAATTTCGATTGGTCTACTACGATATTTACGGACGAAAAAACGTTCAAATCTAGCCAACATGGTCGAATGACTCTGGCGTTACAATTATACTAGATACACTCAAGAACATTGTGCCGACCACGGAGTCTGGTAGAATCAGTGTAAATATTTGGGGCTGGATGTCGGCAGATGGAGTCGGAGAATTAAGCAGACTACCTACGAAAGCCAACGCTTTAGATTGTGTGGATAATTTAGAAAATGCTATGTTGCCAACCGTCCGGAACGTCTACCCGGAAAGCGATCTGCCTCAATTTAATTTTCTACAAGACAACTGCAGATTACACACTGCTAGAATGACTCGTACCTGGTTTGATCAACATTCATTCATTAACTTGATTCCATGGCCGTCTAAAAGTCCAGATCTTAACCCGATCGAAAACCTTTGGGGACTTATGGTGCAGCGATGGCATCACCGCATTGAGAGAACTCGAGATGCCATCGATAGTCATTGCCATGAAGTTTGGGAGGCTTTGCGCGGGACAGACATTTGTTCACGCCTCGTTGGCTCTATGAGAAGTCGCTTGATAGCAGTCATCGAAGCTAATGGTGGAAACACGCGTTATTAGGCTGATATTTCCCTATAATTTTTTTTTACAATTAAATGTTACTGTTACTGTTTATGAAGGACAATAAATTTATGTCATTTTTAAATGATAAATCATTGTTTATTATTAATCCTAAATCCCTTTACGCTACTTGCAGGAAAGGGGACGTTTTTAAATCTATTAAAAACATATATAGTAAAGTTCAATTCCCTGGATTCAAAATTCAATTATTTTACGTCGAAACTAAACAAAACGTTTTATTGCACATAAAGTAGCAGGAGGTTAAATTGCAAAGCATCAGTTCTGAGTTTAAATAAACAGGAATGACAGATTCTGACGTAGCAGTTATTAATCTGTCAAGCGAAAATAGCCCTTGATGTTTTGTACGTGCAAATGATATTCAGCCTTAGAGTGGTAAACCAGTTTCTTGGTCGCCTATACAATGCGCATTAACGTATTGTGCACGGTGCGCAGTAACGTACCGGGCACAGTCCGCAGTAACGTATCGTGCACGTCCGCAGTGATGTCCAAGTTCGCGGTGCGCGTGGACGCGGCCGTGGCAGCGCTGGGCGGCGCGGGCGGCGCGCTGGACGAGAACGACTTCATCGACGCATCGCGCCTCGTGTACGACGCCGTGCGCGAGATCCGCCGCGCCGTGCTCATGAACCGGGTACTAGCGCCGTCCCTCTCGCTCTCCCTCTCCCTCACCCTCTCGCACCGCTCACCAAGAGATTCCACCTAAGTTATCTCACAGATGTATGCTGTTAAATGATTCAACTTAAGTAGTCTTACTAAACTTTGATGTATGGTGTGAAAGGATTCAACTTAAGTGTAAATTCAACTTAAGGCTACATACGTAACTTAAGTAACTTAAGTTAAACTTAGTACAGATTCAAATTTAGTCAGTTTAAATTTAAGTAATAATTCAAATTTAGTACAGTTTAATTTAAGTACAGATTCAAATTTAGTACAGTTTAATTTAAGTACAGATTCAAATTTAGTCAGTTTAATTTAAGTACAGATTCAACTTGAGTACAAATTCAACTCATATAAGATTCAAATTGTGTGCAAATTTATGAGTGTGTGTATGTGTTCAACCTGAGTACAGATTAAACTTGAATGTAGATTGTATGAGTGCAGATTGAACTTGAATATAGAGTCAACATGAGTACAGATGAACCTGAGTGCAGATTGAATTTAAATGTAGATTGAATCTGAGTGCAGATTAAATATGAATATAGTGTCAACATGAGTACAGATTGAATCTAAGTGCAGATTGAACTTAAATATAGAGTCAACCTGAGTACACATTGAATCTGAGTGCAGATTGAAATTGAATGTAAGTTTATTTAACCTGAGTACAGATTGAATCTGAGAGCAGATTGAACATGAATATAGAGTCAACGTGAATACAGATTGAATCTGAGTGCAGATTGAATTTGAGTGCAGATTGAATCTGAATGCAGATTGAACATGAATATAGAGTCAACCTGAGTACAGATTGAATCTGAGTGCAGATTGAATTTGAATGTAGATTGAATCTGAGTGCAGATTAAATATGAATATAGAGTCAACGTGAGTACAGATTGAATCTGAGTACGGATTGAACTTGAGTACAGATTGAAACTGTAGGTTCGTATTATAGGACGAGGAGGAACTAGACCCGGAGGACGTTGAGCTGGATGAGCACTACACGCTGGAGACGCGCAGCAAATGTGAGCGCGGTCACAAGCTAAGCCTTACGATGCGTCGGCTAAACATTGGCTTTAACAGTAACGCCCATTTGTTCTATAGAACTATGACGTCATAGAACAGTAGGTCTACCATGAGTTTTCACAATCTACACTAGCGACTGTAGTTTAAAAAATGTATGAAAACGTGTACAGCGCTTCTAGCGGATAGTTGGGTACTAAAACGTCACGTAGTTAACTATCCTACGTCACAGTACTACAGCGACTGTAGTTTGCGCTCATTCATTTGCTTAGAATTTGGTACCATCATCATCATCTTCCTGCCCTTTTCCCACGTTATGTGGGGTCGGCACAACATGTGATCTTCTTCCATCTCCCTCTATCATTCGTCATCTCAGTACTCACTCCTTTCTTACCCATGTCATCTTTCACACAGTCCATCCATCTTTTCTTAGAATTCGGTACGATGAGTAACAATTTTGACAGAATATGTCATAGTAACGTACTATTACTACTGTAGTGACGTCAGCCGATCTAAATGTGACAACTCATGGTAGACGTACTGTCAAAACTTTTTTATCCCTGTAGTTCTATGTAAATAAATAAATGCTAGGATAGCCGGCGTATCGTAAGCGGTTTATGTGTTGTGTTGCGTCACTAACTAGTGTGTCTGTCTGTTGGTTTGCTTGTCTGTGTGCTTTTGTGTATGATGTGTTAGGTAATATGCAGTAAATGTCTATGTCTATGTCTATGTTTATGTCTATAACATTTATTGTTTATTGTCTGTTGCATGTTGTGTCTGCTAATCATGATTGGTCTTATTATAAAGGATGGGCAATGAAATAAGATTGCATTTTGTGCCGACCCCACGTAAAGTGGGAAGGAAGATAATGGTGAACGGTGATAGGCTTGCGACCTGTCACGAAAGGGGGGGCATAAACCATCTTTTGAAATAAGTCCTTTTGTGATTTAATAGCAGTATTTGATGTTTTAAGGTCTAACCAGATATATCGACGCCAAAAAACTGTATCAAACTGATGTTAATGCAAAAGTTTACAAAAAGAGCCTTTATAGTCCATTACATCCTTTCTTCACACTGGTTCATTTGAACTAGCGACGTGATAAGAATGCTTAAGTTATTTGGATGAAACTTGGAGATTATTTGCTCATAACGTCGTCTTGTTTATTATTTTTTCATTAACACATATTTTAAACATGAATGAATTCTGCCTTGTCGCTGTCATCCAAACGGCTGAACAAATTTTGATAAATGTATCGTTAAATTCGCCAGGATCACAGGAGCGACATAATTTGTCGTGACTAATATTTTTTTATTAATACACAATGAACATAAATGAATTCTGCCTTGTCCCTGTAGCCCAGACGGCTGGACAAATTTTGATTGATGTGTCATCAAAGGATCACAAGAGTGACATTAGGCTATACAAAATGTCAAAAAATACAAAATGGCGGCTGTATAAAGCCATATTAAATTACTTTTACTTGGAACTTTTGTCTCTTAACCCCAAATGGCTTAAGCTCTGAAGTCAAATAGCTTAAGCTCTTAAGGCTCAAGATACATCGATATATCTGGTAAGCCATGGCTTGCCGGCCGCGTAGTGACGCATGGTGTCGCTTGTAGACCAGTGACGACCTGGACACGGACACCGAGTTCGAGCCGGTCGAGGACATGACCATGGAGACCAGGAGCCGCTGTGAGTACCTGATGGGGTTTCCAAGGTCTCCCCCACCCACAGTCCCATTCAGTACAGTCACGATCGTTAATTTAGAACCCACGCAAGGTGTCAATCTAAATATATATAACTCAAAGGTGACTGACTGACTGACATAGTGATCTATCAACGCACAGCCCAAACCACTGGACGGATCGGGCTGAAATTCGGCATGCAGGTAGATGTTATGACGTAGGCATCCGCTAAGAAAGGATTTTGATTAATTCTACCCCCAAGGGGATAAAATGGGATGAAAGTTTGTATGAAAAGTCGCGATAATCGACATTCACGCGGGCGAAGCTGCGGGCATCAGCTCGTAGTCAATAAATCTTTATTCAGTAAAATCACAGGGATCATTTTGAATCGTCTTACACACTAGGTGAGTCTAGGTGCCAATTCCAGTCCTATCCCCAGTGCGAGAAGAACTGACGAGAAACTCGCTGGGTCTAGCGCTTTGTATGATCCTTGTTAATGTTGTTAGGGACACCTAGCAGAGTTAGAGCTGATTCGTTCCAAGCTTTTTTGTCTTCTAAATGGAATATCGAAAGCTACGGCGATGGGCTTGCAACCTGTCACGTACGGAATACTAACTACTGTGCAAAATGTGGGCATGTACCAAATGTCATGTTTGGACTTGCCTCTGACTACCCCCTTTAGATATCCTCAAAGATCTAAGTAACTAAAAGATATGAGGAGATATCTACCGAGCCCGGGGATTACAGTCGTGATCATATATATACAGTCGTGGTCAACTAATTAGGGACACTCTTTGGTTAAACCGAATTGTGAATTTATTTTTTATTTTCCAACGAGTCTAAACCATATTCCATATCTCTTACATGTAAGTATAATTAGTCATTTATGTGCCCGATTATACAAACAATAACAACTTCTTAAACATTAAACCTCTTTACAGTATAGCTGATAGATTATCGTAGTGCTATTTGTTCAAATAATGCTGGCTGGCCATTTAATTAGGGACACTGAGATATTGCGTTCTATTTTCAAAATTTGAATCTCAATACTTTTTTACTTCTTCTCTTATTGTTTCGTGGTAGTTTTGGCGGCAATCCCGATATTTATTTTAAGTTTTGAAAAATATTTTGAAGAAAAATGGGTAAAAATAAAAGTTGCGATCCAACACTACGAAAAATTATCATGAAGTTTGTTGTCGAGCATGGTTGGCCATACCGAAGGATAGCAGAACATTTAAATTGTTCAAAAACTATGGTATACAATGCAGTGCAACATGTCAGACGCAATAACACAGATTTAAATGTGCCCAGAACAAAAAGATCGAGAAAAACAACTCCGCAAGAAGATAGAATGATAGCCAGGTTAGCTAAGAAAGATCCGTTTCTAGGCTCTATTTTAATTAAACACGAAGTGTTTGGGACAGACGAAAGAGCTGGTGTCTCAGCTAGGACCGTTCGACGACGTCTGGTAGAAGCAGGGTTGTTCGGAAGAGTGGCTCGCAAAGTACCGTTGTTGAAGAAAGAACATAGAAATGCTCGTTTGGCGTTTGCACGTAAATATGGACATTGGACCTACGCCCAATGGCAACATGTATTATTCTCTGACGAGACCAAGGTTAATTTGATTTCTTCAGATGGAAGGCAATACGTACGGCGTCCAGTAAAAGCGGAAATGAATCCAAGATTCACAAAAAAGCAGGTGAAACATGGCGGTGGAAACATTAAAATGTGGGGTTCATTTTCTGGACGTGGAGTGGGACCTGTGAGGAAAGTTCAGGGTAACTTAGACCAACATCAATACAAGGCAATATTGGAGGAAACGATGCTTCCCTATGCTGAGGAGCATCTCCCTATTATATGGACGTTTCAGCATGATAACGACCCAAAACATACCGCCCGTTCAGTCAAGTCGTTTCTTACCAGTCAGTCAGTATCGGTGCTAGATTGGCCAGCAAATAGCCCGGACCTTAACCCAATCGAGCACCTTTGGCACGAAATCAAGAAAAAAGTAGCCACTTATCGTACCACAACTTTAGATGAACTTAATGAAGCTTTTTGTGAGGCATGGGCAAACATTCCTGTCGAAACATGCCAGAAACTGATAATCGGTGTCAAGCGGTAATTACTAACAAAGGTTTTGCTACTGGGTACTGATTTTACACGTAATAAAATGGAGCTGTTAAAGATATTATAATACTGCAGATTATTAGTTTTGTTTAACTCTATTTTTCATTATAGTTTACTGTCCTTAATTAAATGTCCAGCTACAGAATTATACCTTAAAATTGAATACATGTTCAACCTTTGATATTAAATACTTTTTTCTATTTATTTATTCTTTTATTTACAGCCATTTAAAGCATAATAATCGGACCAAATTATGCAAATAATAGTTACTGAGAAATCAATAGGGTTTTATATTTGTATGTACATAACCGGTTATTGTTCTTCACTATCTTGCATGTCCCTAATTAGTTGACCACGACTGTATATATATATATATTATTTTTGAGGTGCACATATATGACAACTACGATAGACCAAGACTGACACCATTAAATATTTCCGTTTACTCCGATCAGTTGTCACATTTTTTGCTTTGAATCTTGTCACTATGACCATCTTCTCTAACACTAAAAAAAAAAAAAAAAAAAATCACGACTGTAATCCCCAGGCTCGGTAGATAATATCTTCTCAGATCTTTTAGTTCCTTAGATCTTTTGAGGATATCTAAAGGGGGTAGTCAGAGGCAAGTCCAAACATGACATTTGGTACATGCCCACATTTTGCAAAGTAGTTAGTATTCCGTACGTGACAGGTTGCAAGCCCATCGCCGCTTATAAGAATACTAACCTATGACACATACCTTCGAATTTTTGGTTCTAGGGTATGCCGGTTTCCTCACGATGTTTTCCTTCACCGTTTAAGAGCACTGGCATTGCGTACATAAATTTTTCGAATGGAAAAACTCATCGGTGCACGACCAGGTTTGAACCCACGACCTTCGGATCGTGAGGCCGGGGTGCTACCACTACACCACCAGCGCTATTAAAAAATAATAATGATTAAAGAGAATGTAATCATACGTTAAAGAGATATAATTTCTAAACTATCAATAGATTCAATAAGACAAGTTAAGATAGGTATATAAAATGTCTTTGTCTACATCTGTGGGGCGATTATGGATCTTTACTTACAATCAATGTCAATACGTCTTCATTGTAATCAAGTGATTTGGTATGACATAAGAGTGTTTTTTCAATAAATTTGAGCCAGTTTTGACAAATGTTGATTGTATCAGAGTTCCGTGATCGCACTACTGACATTCAATACAATCATTAGCCCAAACTTTCAATATTGCATTCTGAGTGTCCTCGGAACATTTCAAGGAAATGGGTCCCAAATTAAAGTTCATGACTGTACCTGTTTCGTTCTCCTTTCATACTTTCTTTCTACATGCACAAATCATTGACCGGCCTCACAGCTCAGTTGGTAGTAGCTCTGCCTTCTGCGCTGTAGGTTGTGGGTTCGATCCCCACCCAGGATCAATATTACATATGGTGTTTAAGTATGATGTTTGTTTTGTGTCTGGGTGTATAATTAATCTATCAGCTATCTGGTTCCCGGGCGATTCTCTTCAACGGTTTTATGATTGTTCTCACTATTCGTCATTGTTCGCAACAATATTGTTAATCTCGTAAAACATTAGTTAATTTTAAATGTACCTTTCGTGAAATAACTTATTATCAACCAATCTTTTATTGCTCGACCTTCCTGCTATCAGCTTGGAAGGATTTATTCCGCATTCGCCCCAAATGTTCGTCCCACATTCCAAAAAATTCCGCTTTCGCCCTATGTCAAAAATCGTTCCGGTTTCGCCAAAATGTACCTATAAAAGGGACAGGACCTATAGGAGCACAGTTGACGAAAAAAAACATTCATCAAGACAAGTTCTGAAAATGGAGGTTCATTAAGTTTTTAAAATGACGACAAAAATACACATTTATAAAACACCCTCTCATTGTACAAGCATGCTTACTTTGGATCTAGATGGCGCTGTGGAATGGCCAATATTAACTTACGCTTTGATAGATTCTCGCCTTTAGGGAGTACGTCCACTATAACAGTGATGTGTTGCAGCGAGCGCGCACACCGGCGAGCACGGCGTGGACGAGTACCCGGACATCAGCGGGATCACCAACGCTAGGGTAAGCTACTGGTAGCATTACGGCCGATTTCTATATTCTATCTTTTTGACGACCTCAGTGGCGCAGCGGGCGAGAGTCCGCCTGCGACGCAAGAGGTTGCGGGTTCGATTCCCGCCGCGGAACAAATTTGTGTACGATCTGCAGAAATTTGTTCCGTTGCTCTGGGTGTTTTCTATGTATAATAAAAAATATCTATCTATGTATCTAATCACTAATGTATTAAATATATCAGTTATCTAGTACCCATAACACAAGCTTTGAGTAGCTTACTTTGGGGCTAGATGATGCTGTGTGGATTGTCCAGCATTATTTATTTATTTATTTATTTATCTATCTGTGGTTTTTGGATTTTGGATAGATATTTGACATTACTTCTATAGGATTAATGTCAAATAACTATCCAAAATCCAAAAACCGCAGATAGATAGAATATAGAAATCGGCCGTTAGAGATGTAAAAGCGTACCCGTAGGTACCCGTTACTACAACAATGAGTACTCAGTACTATCGATTCGAACACGTTAAACGTGTCACACACTACGCAGATACTATATACGAGACTAGCTGTCCCGGCAAACTTCGTACCGCCTTCTACATTGCTTAGACAACAGTGAGTGATTATAATTTAATATGAACTCTATTATATCTATACCAATATTATAAAGAGGAAAACTTTGATTGTTTGTTTGTTTGAAATGAATAGGCTCCGAAACTACTGAACCGATTTGAAAAATTCTTTCACCAATGTGTAGAATAAACTTTCAGGATGAACATAGGCTATATTTTATGTAGGTACTTCGCGGGCGACGCCGCGTGCAGAAGCTAGTATAGTAATAAAGTTCAAATTGACTCTACATTTTATTAAGAAAACGTTTGTATGGGAAATAGAAAAGGGCTATTTTTAGGGTTTCCCCGGCAGTTATTCGAATTTTTCTTACCTTTTAAACCTTCCCTAGACCTCCACGAACATTTCAAGACCAAGATAAGATAAACCCGTTTAGCCGTTCTCGAGTTTTAGCGAGACTAACGAACAGCAATTCATTTTCTATACTAATATTATAAAGAGGAAAACTTTGATTGTTTGTTTGTTTGTTTGTTTGTTTGAAATGAATAGGCTCCGAAACTACTGAACCGATTTGAAAAATTCTTTCACCAATGTGTAGAATGAACTTTCAGGATGAACATAGGCTATATTTTATGTAGGTACTTCGCGGGCGACGCCGCGTGCAGAAGCTAGTTATATATATATGTAGATTACCGAGTATTACATTGTTATTTTGTACCATGACCTATGCAAATTGTATTGACTTCAAGCTTCAATTGTGACGTTTCTAAAACGGAATCGTTCTGCCTCCAGGAAGCGATGCGCAAGATGACGGAGGAAGACAAGCGGAAGATCCTGCAGCAGGTGGAGCTGTTCCGCCGCGAGAAGATGACCTTCGACGTGGAGGTGGCCAAGTGGGACGACGCCGGGAACGACATCATCATGCTGGCCAAGCACATGTGCATGATCATGCTCGAGATGACGGACTTTACCCGGTAATTTGACTTTGCCAATATCATTGAAATTGAAAAAAAAAAAAAAAAAAAAAATATGATCACGACTGTAATCCCCAGGCTCGGTAGATATCTAATCAGATCTTTAGTTACTTAGATCTTTGAGGATATCTAAAGGGGGTAGTCAGAGGCAAGTCAAAACATGACATTTGGTACATGCCCACATTTTGCACAATAGTTAGTATTCCGTACGTGACAGGTTGCAAGCCCATCGCCGCTTATAAGAATACTAACCTATGACACATACCTTCGAATAATAATTGAATAATAATTGAAATTGAAAAATATTTTATTCAGTACAATCACAAGGATCACTTTGAAACGTCTTACATGCGGTGAATCTATGTGCCAATTCCAACCTAACACAAGTACGAGAAGAACAGGCGAGAAACTCGTCTCGTTGGACGTAACTGACTTTACCCGGTTATTATCATGTTGGAAGTAACTGACTTTACCCGGTAATTATCATGGAAGTAACTGACTTTACCAAGTATCATGTTGGAAGTTACCGACTTTACCAGCTAATTATCATTTTGGAAGTGACTGATGTTACCCTATAATTATCATGTTGGAAGTAACTGACTTTACCAAGTATCATGTTGGAAGTGACTGACTTTACCCTATAATTATCATGTTGGAAGTAACTGACTTTACCAAGTATCATGTTGGAAGTTACTGACTTTACCAGCTAATTATCATTTTGGAAGTGACTGACTTTACCCTATAATTATCATGTTGGAAGTAACTGACTTTACCAAGTATCATGTTGGAAGTTACCGACTTTACCAGCTAATTATCATTTTGGAAGTGACTGACTTTACCCTATAATTATCATGTTGGAAGTAACTGACTTTACCAAGTATCATGTTGGAAGTTACTGACTTTACCCTATAATTATGTAACTGAATTAACTCGAAAATAAAGCTGGTAATCATGTTTTCAATTTGTATAACTGAATTTACTCAGTGATCTGACTCTGTTATGTAATAATCAAGTCCCATAACTATATGTGGCAGGTAATAATCAAATAAAAGTGACTGTGTCAGATAATAATCATGTTAGATATAACTGAATTCACCCGGTAATAATGTGTGCAGAGGGCGCGGTCCGCTCAAGACGACCATGGACGTGATCAACGCCGCCAAGAAGATCTCGGAGGCCGGCACCAAGCTGGACAAGCTGACGCGGGAGATCGCTGAGCAGGTATCCTGCACTTTACCTATAGTTTTTCCTTCTTCTTCCTGCCCCTTTCCCACGCTAACACGGCACAACATGTTCTTCCTCCATTTCCCTCTAAAGAGCGCTGGTGGTGTAGTGGTAGCACACATGCCTCACGATCCGAAGGTCGTGGGTTCAAACCTAGCCCCTATTCAATAAACATTACAAGTCTACAAATTTGTAAAAAAATTACAATATTGTCGAAGTTTATGACAAGTGCTGTTTAATAAAACCTACAAATATGTAAAAAATCTACAAGTATATTTCTAACAATTGTAATGCCCAAAAGTGCGTTCAATAAAGATTACATATTTGTAAAAAACTGTAGTTTTTTCTGACAATTTTGTAATCACTAGCATTTAGCAGTAAATTACAATTTACATAATAATAAATATGGAAGTATTTTTAGATTTTTAATTGATGAGGGAAGATTTAGCCTGAGTTCAGAAACGGCGGGAATCGCGCGATTTCAGAATCGCATGGAAATCACGCGGGTCTTATTTGTATGAGTTATTTAGTAATCGTTCAGACATAACCTCGCGGTTGATCAAGCCGCGCGGTTACCGCAACCCAACCGCCAGAAAATAGAATCGCACTACTCCCGCGCGTTTCTTTTAGTATGGAGTCTTTACGTCGCGTACAGTTGCGTTGCGGATACCGCGCGGTTAGCAAGTTGCTCGTGAGTTCTTTACGTCGCGTTCAGTTGCGTTGCGGATACCGCGCGGTTAAGAAGTTGCTCGTGAGTTCGCCATGGATCGTTTTGACACTGAACTATTTATTGATGATATTATATTGATACTATTTATTGGATGCACCCAATACCGCCTTTTTCTTTTATTTTTTTCGTCGACCTCTATTTTCAAACTGACTACTGACGTTACGAATATCGCATAATAACCGCGGTGTCTGAATAGCATCACAATTTTGCGGTTTCAAACCACGCGATTAGTAAACGCGCGGTTCCCGCATGTCTGAACCAGCGCTTAGTTGTTGAGTTGGTAGCAGTGCAGTGTAATACCACAGAGTAATACGTAATTGAAAACAAAACATATCTATCCCACGGGAACCATACATTTTTTCGGGATAAAAGCCTATGTTCTTTCTCAAGCTCTATTCTATCTTTTTTCCAAATTTCATCAAAATCAGTTCAGTAGTTTTGGCGTGATTGCGTTACACAGAAACAGAGTTACATTAGAATTTGAATATTATATTTATATAAATTGTATATAGTAAGAATAGTAAGGATAAGCTGACCGACAGACGTTGTCCTGTCTTAGTTCTATGAATGTTTTTTATAATTTTCTATTCACGCTAGACGCCGTAACCGAGGGAAATAGGGATTCATTTTTATATACATAGACGTAATATGAACCTATTATTATGATTAAGAAGATGCTCATCCTGAAAGTTCATTCTAAACATGGAAATATTTTTTTTAAATCAGATAAGTAGGTAGTTTTGGAGATTACCTGCTACATACAAACAAACTTTACCTCCTTATAAATTTTTAACCAGTCCTTACCATTTCAAGTTTCGAACTCTACGTCTCTATGCGTTCAAATGAGGTACTTACTAAATAGTACGGTGACTTTCGAGACATTCCAATTTTAATAAGTATTTGCTTTTTTTTAGTGATTTTAACCTCATTGAATAAAGTCGGATTGAGTTTTGAACGCGACGCCAAAAAAAAAACAGTGTCGAAATAAAAACTAAAAATCAAAAGCACTAAAAAAAAAAAAAAAAAAGGCCTTTCGTTTGGTACCCTACTCAATAAATTCAAATATTATTATTTTTCAACCTAAGAACCCAATATCTTTACAACCCCTTCGACGATTTAGCTTATATTATACACTTCCCAGCAAATCTACTGAACAGAATCTCTATATTTATGTTCCAAGTTTTATGAAGATTGATTAACGGTTTTTCAGTTATGCCTTAACAAACATTTATATACACAAACATACATCATCGTCACTACTTTCACTACTCGTTGGCGCAATTTTTCTGCTTTAATAAAAATTGTAAAGTTTTTACACAGGGTGAGCCCGCCTGTCAGAATTGTACTACAAATTTGTAGATTTGTAAACTTGTAACTACAATTAGTGTTCAAAAGAACGAATTTTCCTACAAATATGTAACTTTTTGTCTGTCAAAAAAAAACGTTTATAGAACAGAAATATGTAGAATTATTGGTAAAATTTACAATTTTGTAAATTTTCCACTATTAAAAACTTGTAAATAGTAATTTTTATTAAACAGAAACTTTTAAAATTGTAGCCGGTTATAATTAATTGTATTTTACAATTTATAATTTTCAATGAATAGGGGCCGAATTGTAATCATAATTAGTGTTCAATAAAACGATTTGGAGGAATGCTCATTAGGGGAGGCCTATGTCCAGCAGTGGACTGCTATAGGCTGATGATGATGAAAACGATTTGACCTACAAATATGTAACTTATCGCCTGTCAAGTAAAAATGTTTATTGAACAGAAAAATGTCGAGTTGTAGGTACAATTTTACAACTTTGTAAATTTTCTACTATGAAAAATTTGTAAATCGTAATTTTTATTAAACAGAAACTTGTAGAATTGTAGCCGCTTACAATTAATTGTATTTTACAATTTGTAATGTTTATTGAATAGGGGCCTGGTCGTGCACCTATGAGTTTTTCCACTCGAAAAAATTATGTGCGCAATGCCAGTGCTCTTAAACGGTGAAGGAAAACATCGTGAGGAAACCGGCATACCCTAGAACCAAAAATTCGAAGGTATGTGTCATAGGTTAGTATTCTTATAAGCGGCGATGGGCTTGCAACCTGTCACGTACGGAATACTAACTGTTGTGCAAAATGTGGGCATGTACCAAATGTCATGTTTGGACTTGCCTCTGACTACCCTCTTTAGATATCCTCAAAGATCTAAGTAACTAAAGATCTGAGGAGCTACCGAGCCCGGGGATTACAGTCGTGATCATATTTATTTTATTTTATTTTATAATAAAGGTATATACACACGCGCTATATCCTACAACATAAATTTCAGTGCCCCGAATCGTCGACGAAGCAAGACTTGCTGGCGTACTTGCAACGCATCGCGCTCTACTGCCACCAGATACAGATCACGAGCAAGGTGAAGGCCGACGTGCAGAACATATCCGGGGAGCTCATCGTCAGCGGGGTAAGTGCGCGCGAATGATACATATCCGGAGAATTGATAAGGGTAAGTGCGCGCGAATGATACATATCCGGAGAATTGATAAGGGTAAGTGCGCGCGAATGATACATATCCGGAGAATTGATAAGGGTTAGTGCGCCCGAATGATACATATCCGTGGAATTGATAGAGGTTAGTGCGCGCGAATGATACATATCCGTGGAATTGATAGAGGTTAGTGCGCGCGAATGATACATATCCGGGGAATTGATCGTGAGAGGTTAGTGCGCGCGAATGATACATATCCGGGGAATTGATCGTGAGAGGTTAGTGCGCGCGAATGATAAATATCCGGGGAATTAATAGTGAGAGGGGTTCATGCGCACGAAACTTAAACATGCGGGGAATTCATTGGGAGAGGGGTTTACTGCGCCTGAATATCCGGGACGCGGTAAATACCCGTTTAATACTTATGATAATTTGTTCAGATCGTGTAAGTTTAAAATATATATTTCTAAAGTGCAATTAACTCCTATCAGCACACTGGTTCTTGAAGGACTATAACTCTTGTCTCCCTCCATTCCAGCTGGACAGCGCCACGTCCCTGATCCAGGCGGCCAAGAACCTGATGAACGCCGTCGTCCTAACGGTGAAGGCGTCCTACGTGGCCTCCACTAAGTACACGCGGCAGGGCACCATCGCCGTAAGTACTTCAACATTATTGAAAAGGACGACTTCCCGCTAAAACTATTATCTAATGTTAATTAAGTTTATTAATATTTATGAGCCCCACAAAATGCTTTATAGAAATATTATTAACGAGCTGATGCCCGCAGCTTCGCCCGCGTGAATGTCGATTATCGCGACTTTTCATACAAACTTTCATCCCCTATTTTATACCCTTGGGGGTAGAATTAATCAAAATCCTTTCTTAGCGGATGCCTACGTCATAACATCTACCTGCATGCCGAATTTCAGCCCGATCCGTCCAGTGGTTTGGGCTGTGCGTTGATAGATCACTATGTCAGTCAGTCAGTCAGTCAGTCAGTCACCTTTGAGTTATACACCGTGAAATTTTAATGGTTGTTTTCCCGCGGCAGAACAACTTGCCTTAGGGATTACTTTCGAAAAATAGAGTAAAAGTAATAAAATAAAGATGTTTTTGTTTTAAAATAATTTAAAACATCAACTTCATCAACTTCAAAACGTGAGTAACAATAGTAACGTTAGACGTAACTTGTAGGTACTATTCGAATCGCACGCGCCGCCGGCCGCCTTCGCGTAGGTATCGAGATGAATAACTATTGGTCGTTGCTTTTGAATTAAATTTTCACAATGCGCCATTGAAAATCAGCGCTGCATCAGCCACCATGTGTGCTGCTGCAGCTCATGCTGAATGGTTGCCCGTTTTATTGTCACCTTAGCAACGCTTTATAATTAAACTTAAGATATCTGTAACGTGACGTAAAATAAATGATTTCTATTCTATTCTATTCTTTTCTATATCTGTATTTTTTGTTTCTAATATTTAATTTGTTTATACAACGATTGTATTACCAAGACAAAACCATTTCGCTGCTGGAAAACAACCATTAAAATTTCACGGTGTATATTTATTATTATTATTATTAAGCCTTTTATTTCCATGACAACATAAAAAAAAAAAAGAAATACACTATTTAAATATTAAACACACTTAAATTTAGTTGTCAGGCCCCATCTCGGGTATAGGCCTCCTCCATCTGCCTCCATTCGTCTCTTTCTTTTGCCTTTTCCATCCAGTTTCCTCCTGCTGCTCTTACTATTTCGTCTGCCCAACGTTCTTTGGGGCCTTGATCTTTTCCCATCAGGACCTACCCATTCCGAGACTATCTTTGTCCACCTTTCGTCCGTGTTACGGGCTATGTGGCCCGCCCATTTCCACTTGAGTCTCTTTGCATGTTGAAGAGCATTGGATGCTCTTCACGGTGTATATATTTAGATATTAATAATCCCAACACCACACCTCAAATAGAAACTCGACACGTGTTTCGCTTCTCCACGAAGCATCCTCAGGACCTAGACCTTTCCGTCCTTTTCAGTATTTGTAATGGATTTCCGCAAAGTCACGCCTGAATCAATCATTTACTTCAAAATTCAAAATTCAAATTAATCTTGATATATATCTGTATGTATGCGTGCTGCGTGCGAAGCCGCGGGCAGACGCTAGTGGCTAACAAAGTACTTATATACCTTGCTTATATATTATTATATATTTATCGCTGCTTATTTGCTACGGACAGAACTACGTAAGTCGTAGATTCGTACTATTACTATTTACTTTAATAACAGTATATACTCAAAGTATATAAAAGGATATTTAGATGGAGGTAGTCAGAGGCTCTTCCAAATGTATATTTATAGTATTATTATTGTTTTACACCGCCAGAGCTCTTACGAAATATATTTGGACTTGTTTAAAGGTTCGAAAAGTAAGAAAAGTTCGAAAGGTAAAATTCGAAGGTGTGTGTCATAGGTTAGTATTCTTATAAGCGGCGATGGGCTTGCAACCTGTCACGTACGGAATACTAACTACTGTGCAAAATGTGGGCATGTACCAAATGTCATGTTTGGACTTGCCTCTGACTACCCCCTTTAGATATCCTCAAAGATCTAAGTAACTAAAGATCTGAGGAGATATCTGCCGAGCCCGGGGATTACAGTCGTGATCATATTTATTTATTTTATTTACATTTCGTGTCCAGTCTCCGATCGTGGTGTGGCGCATGAAGGCGCCGGAGAAGAAGCCCCTCATCCGGCCCGAGAAGCCGGAGGAGGTGCGCGCCAAGGTGCGGCGCGGCAGTCAGAAGCTGCAGCCCAGCCCCGTGCGCGCGCTCGCCGAGTTCCAGAGCCCCGCGCACCCGCCGCACGTGTAGGCCGCGTGGGGGTGCCGCCTTGACGATGTGTGAGTCTGACGGAAGTGACGACCCTGACGGAAGTGACAGCCCTGACGGAAGTGATGACCCTGACGGAAGTGACAGCCCTGACGGAAGTGATGACCCTGACTGAAGTGACAGCCCTGACGGAAGTGACAGCCCTGACGGAAGTTTAGTGTGAAAAGTGTGAAGATGTTAACCTTGGCAAAAGTGTTGACCCTAACGATAGTTGTGTGTGACGTGACCCTGACAGAAATAATAACTCTGACAGAAATGATGACCCTGACAGAAGTGGCAACTCTAACAGAAGTTGTGTGTGACCCTGACAAAAATTGTGACCCCGACATAAGGAATGACCCTAACGATGGTTGTGTGTGACAATGACTGACGACGTGACCTTGACAGAAGTTGTGACTACAATAGTAGTGATTTTGATGGTATTCAGTGATCCGGACAGATTTGAAATAGAGACCCAGATTAAATTCGTTACCCTGATGGAAGTAATGACCCTGACACAACAACCCTCACCAGTTACATCAGTTATACAACTTAGTCATATTAATAGTTATAAATATACAAGTATAATAGTTATATATTATTTATTTATTTGTTACAGTTGCCGAGAACAAGACGATTCGAAAAACACGAGACAGTATTGAATAATATTATAGTATAGAGGCAACTTAGTATTATATACAGACCGACAGACCTAGGGCCTCACCACGAATTCATAATACATCACCGAATTAATATTACATTGTTATTTCGTACCATGACCTATGCAAATTGTATCGAAGTAGTGTTACTTCATGACGTTTCTAAAACGGAATCGTTCTGGAAGACTTCGTGGTAAGGCCCCAGCTATATTCTATCATGAGCGCCATTTTGTTTTTGAATGCATTTTTATAAACTTACATTATACTAAAGGCGATATCAGACGGTTCACTCGAGAGAACATTCACACGAAAGAATGCTTCATTTCACCGCATGAACATGGAATGAAAGAAAAGACAGTGAGTGGGAGTGAAAGATGCCGAATAAAAAAATCTGACATCGTTGATCGGTTCATTAGTGAATTCATTCGGCACTCATTTGGGGTTTCATTTGGGGTTCAGACGAATAATTTCGAGTGAAAGATGCCGAATGAAAGACAAAGATGAACGAAAAGTGAACCGTCTGATATCGCCTTAACTGACCAGCGCTCAACTTTGTCTGTAGATTTTAAGTACTCAATATATTTAAACTTCCCTTTTTTGCAATATTTTGCATTGATACTCCTCTCCTATTGGTCGTAGCGTGATGTTATATTATAGCCTATACTATAGCCTATAATGTGATGTTATTAATTAATATAGCCTATAATATAGGCTATATTACATCAGTGGTTCCCAAAGTTGTCTGGACATCTAATACAAGTTACCAAATTCGGACAGGAGAAAGAAATTTAACTGTAGGCCAACCATGAGTTGTCACATTTAGATCGGCTGACGTCACTACAGTAGTAATAGTACGTTACTATGACATCTGTCAACATTGTTACTCATGGTACCAAATTCTAAGAAAATAATGAAGCGCAAACTACAGTCGCTGTAGTACTGTGACGTAGGATAGTTAACTACGTGACGTTTTAGTACCCAACTGTCCGCTAGAGGCGCTGTACCAATTTTTCATACATTTTTTTAACTACAGTCGCTAGCGAGTGTAGATTGTGAAAACTCATGGTAGACCCTCTGTTATCAATATGAATATTGGGATTTTTCAAATGAAAAACAAAGTTTAAATACAATTTTAAACTATATCAGCTTGCAATCCGTCTAGCTAGACCCACCAGTGGGACCCATAGATTAGGAAACCCACAGACAAAGTTGCGCGAGAGTCAGTATCATGATAAAATTAAATACAGGGTGTCACCAGACTACTTCCGAAAACTTCAGGGGGTTTCATACGAAATTTCAATAACTACTTGGTTAAAATGTATAAAATAAAATAAATAAATAATGCTGGACAGTCCACACAGCATCATCTAGCCTCAAAGTAAGCTACTCAAAGCTTGTGTTATGGGTACTAGATAACTGATATACTTAATACATTATATACATAGATAGATATTTTTTATTATACATAGAAAACACCCAGACCAACGGAACAAATTTCTGCAGATCGTACACAAATTTGTTCCGCGGCGGGAATCGAACCCGCAACCTCTTGCGTCGCAGGCGGACTCTCGCCCGCTGCGCCACTGAGGTCGTCTCAATAGTATGAAACAGCTGTTTGTCTTCGCGCTCACAGCGTTGGTTTCTTAGAAAAAGTTGTTTTATTGATGGGTACTTTAACCCCCTGAAGTTTTCGGAAGTATTCTGGTGACACCCTGTATAATATAATTAAATTCAAAGCTTACGTATTATAATTCTAATCAAAGTTGTGAAGTTATCAAAATCAATCTATTTGCAGTTTACAGTTGATATATAACTATTGTAGTACATTATATACATTATAAGATAGATATAAGAAATAATATTATTTATATTAAGATTTTGTATGTCTGTAGTGACATTTAACGCTATCGGGCTATTCTACTCAACGGTTTAACCATTATTATTAGTATAAGACAGGTTTGCACGCTGTCGTGGTCACGGGTAGATCTACCCGTGACCACGACAGCGTGCAAACCTGTCGAAACGTCGGGAAAATATAAGGTAATTTAAACGCGATAAATACCCGTCTAATACTAATAATAATGTGTTCAGATCGCGTAAGTTTAAAAGGTTTAATCATTGTTCTCATTATTTTGTTTATCTCGTAAAATATTAGTTAATTTTAAATGTACCTTTCGTGAAATAACTTATTATCAACCAATCTTTCATTCTTCATGCTATCAGCTTGGAAGACGAGCTCTAACATTAAGGCTCAAAAAGTTTATAAAATAACGGTAAAATATCAAATTGAGTAGAATCGCCCTAATACAAACACCCGGTAGTGGTAATTATCTAGAGCTGTTATTACAATTTTGTATTTTTGACTATAGCAACACTCATGAACGGATATGAAATTATACTTCTGTGGCCTTACCACAAACCTACAGGCAATATCAAAGTAATATAACTTTGATTTATTTCATACCTATAAAGATTGTATTAAAGTAAGTTTAAGCTTGAATCTATGACGTTTCTACATGATGATTTGTAAGATCTTGTGGTAAGGTGTACACAAACATTGCCTGAAAGAGATTGCTCTTAGCGATAAGGCTGCCCATGAGTAGTTTTAAATATTGTATTCATCTAAATAGTAGAAACTTTTTAAATATAATCATGACAAGAAAAAAATATTATATCGATAAATAATTAAGATTTCAGGAGACATCGAATGGTTTTTTGTAATAAATTCAAAGATTGATCGTCATTTTCAAACAATGGCAGCCAAATTTTAGTATTGAATTAGAAATTATTGTATTACTAGTATTTTTGGTATCACTTTTAGTAAACGCGTGTAATCCCCGGGCTCGGTAGACATCTCCTCAGATCTCTAGTTACTTAGATCTGTGAGGATATCTAAAGAGTCAGAGGCACGTCCGAACACAACATTTGGCACATGCCCACATTTTGCACAGTAGTTAGTATTCCGTACGTGACAGGTTGCAAGCCCATCGCCGCTCAGAAGAACCGTATAAGTCCGCTCACGGCTTCGACCCCGTGGTACCTTGAAAAACCAAAACAAATCTATCCCACGGGAACCGTACATTTTTCCGGGATAAAATGTAGCCTATGAGTTCTTCCAGACTATAATCCATATCTGCGCCAAATTTCATCCAGATCCGTTCAGTTTCAACGTGAAAGAGTAACAAACATACATCCATACATTCTTACAAACTTTCGCGTTTATAATATTAGTAGGATAAGTTCTTCTGGAACTTTATTTTATCGTCAGTACATTTGATGTTGACTGTACTCACATAGTTTGTAATCATAGATTAAGTTTAACTATCATTTTTTATAATTATTTATGTATTACATGACATTTTTATAAAATATCTTATTTTCTTTGAAGAAAGTTGACATAACGCAAAAGTTTTAGAATAAAAGGTGTTATTTTAGAATGCCTTTTCGGGTTACAACACAAATTGTACCATCCTGTACACACAAAAAATAGGATAACAAGGGGGTAGTCAGAGGCACATACAAACATTATCTATGTGTATGTCAAGCAGCAGGTAGGTACATCACTGCTTATTGGAAATGAACCTAATGTAAAAATGTTATGTAATATACATACATACAAGTATTTACTAACTTAGACATAGCATTATTAGTTTTAATTACATCTTGGTATCCGACTATAATATACTAAAGGTAAATATGCATCTGTCTGAATCATTATGCGAGGAAATACGTAAAAGACTGTGTTTGTGACGAACTATGTTTGTGACGAACTGTGTTTGAGATGAACTTTGTTTGTGATGAGCTGTGTTTGTAACGAACTATGTTTGTGGCAAACTGTGTTTGTGACGAACTAAGTTTGTGGCGAACTGTGTTTGTGACGAACTATGTTTGTGGCAAACTGTGTTTGAGATGAACTGTGTTTGTGGCAAACTGTGTTTGAGATGAACTGTGTTTGAGACGAACTGTGTTTGTGGCGAACCCGTTTGTAACATAACTCATATTAACCCTATTTAGGTAGGTAGGTACATCTGTATTAGCAAAATAAAAAAGCGGAAAATATGAAAATGCACATTATATGAATATCGTTGCCGAGCGAAACGTTATATCGGTATTAGTGTAACGTCAATCAATCACACATTCCTCTGTCGGACACCTTCGACTGTTAGATTTAGATTTATTTATTTCATGTAACTCCAAATATGTAATCAATATTTTATACTCAGCTGTTTGCAGTTTTCCAATTTTCTACGAAATATTTCTAGTGTTTGTAGTGAGTTTAGTAAAATAAAGTTATATACATAATCCATACTTAAAAGTTGTATTATTTACTTCGTAACTTAAATAGGTACATAGGCTTTCTATCTATCTTTACTCTGAGGCTTTTTACCTTCTTTTACCCTTCCGACTTCAAAACCGTTTTTAAAAGAGAGAAAAATAAAATTTTTTCGGCGAGGGTGCTTTTTTTGAATCCAGAGCGAAGTGAGGGATTCTATAGTAGAATCCCGAGCATAGCGAGGGATTCAAAGTACCTACGCCACCCGAGCCAAAAATATTTTGAGCCCGAGTGATACACTCTACTTTTCATCACCTCTATGAGAAAATATAAGGCGTGTGTTTGCGGCGGCCGGCGTGACTGTGGGCCGGCGTGCCAGCCCGGCTTTATTCAAGCAATACCTATTTGCGTTCGATTTCTTTGGCGCTGAACACTAAGATGTTCCAAATTCAAAAAGTGCGCGGCAATGTTAATTGCGGCGCACTTATATGTTTCTTATAGAAAACACCAACTTTGGATGCACTTAAAGGCGAACCAAGTCGTCCTTTTCGAATAGATGGTTTTGTTGTTAAATTATTCGCTCATTTGAGCAGGCTTATAGTCATAGACCTTACTGCCTAGTCTTGCGTAAATTAATTTCTTCCGTTTTCTATAATCTAACTTAATCTAACCTAACCTAACCGCCATTTTCTCCTTGGCGGGCTTCTAAAGTCCTCGAATAGATGGGATGGGATGAAAAGTTTTTACCGACTTCAAAAATTAGGTTTTCGGTTCGACTATTTTTTTTTCAATCACTGAGTTTAGATATATCTATCATTCTACTCGTTTTTATATGTTACCGTTATCTTTAAAACTTTTTGAACCCTGATTTAGAGCTCATCTTTCAAGCTGATAGCATGAAGATGGAGCAATAATAATAAGTTAGTTTACGAAGAGTACATCTAAAATAGACTAATATTTTACGAGATAACCAAGGGGACAGTTTAAGGGTATTATCACAATAAACCAAAATTGTTGTGAACAATGACGATACCGATGAGTATTTTTCTTTCAAATTCTACAGACAGACGTCTAAAACGGAAATCCAAAAAGGAATACCTACACGAAGTCTAGAATCTCTAAAAACTGGCAAAAGTCCGCTATATGTATACTCTGTGGTAGATAAATATAATGTAGTGATTATATCCTCTTGGATATTTTCATTCATTCGATTTCTTGACACCACATTTTTCGTTGCTTGTTTTTGTCTCTTTATATTTTAATAATTTTCAATCTAACTTTTATAAAACTAGATAGTCTACCTCATTAGAGGAAACATGAATTAAATACGGTGCCTATTATCCATTCCCAAGTGTGTTACATGCTGTTGTTAACATAAACTTGTCAATCCTTCATTGGTATGTATTCTGTAGTACACTGCTAGGTTGTCTAGCTTTCTGAAATTGCGGACATAGCTCTTTTGTAGCTCGTATTGCACATTTTTTTACAGTTCCCAAGACACAGGAATAATAGTAGCGTTTATTCCCGGTCTTTGTAAACCTCCTCAAAAACAACATCATTTTTTAACCGTTTTTATCTTCAACAAAGATTCTATTGGTTTTCCAATGTATATTTTTGACTACCTAGTGGTCTTAGAGCTTTGCAGGGGCCTTACCACGAAGTCTTCCAGAACAATTCCGTATTAATTCCGTTCTAGAAACATCATGAAGTAACACTACTTCAATACAATTTGCATAGGTCATGGTACGGAATAATAATATAATACTAACTCGGTAATGTATTATGAATTCGTGGTGAGGCCCCAGGTGTTCATAGTGAGACTGAGAACCCGTAGCTATCATTTATCTCTGTCACTCACAAGACTTATTTATATTTCAGCTATTGAACCCTAAAATGGAGGATGAGATTGATATTGAGGAGCATGACATCCTGGAGCACCCGCAAGTGAAGGCAGCGTTTCCGGACCTCTCCAAGATACAGATAGAAGTTCACACATCCGGGGGTAATGCCGGCTATATATAGGTCATCCAACGGATCTAGGCATTTGTGAAGTTAGCCACAGGTGCGAATTTACGCATGTACAGTCCCCCCCTCCTCATACCTCCAATTGCTCTGTAAAACGATACTGCGCAGCTCTTGCGGCTAACTTCACGAATGCCTAGATTCGTTGAGCCAACTATACCTAGTAGTGGTAGCCGAATTGTGATTTCTACTAATACGATTTTTTTTTTCTCCTATTTCATCTGCAATCGACTATTTAGTCATAATCAGATATGGTCTGGGGCTTGGAGATTGGAGGCCATTTCAATAAACTGCCCTGTATATTTATTTTGTAATCTGTATTAGATTCTGTTGTCTAGGTTTAATATTTGCCATCTTTTTAGGCGTTCTATCTTTTGTTGTGTTTGTAGCAGGTTTTTAGCTAGTTCATTTGTATGGTTTTGCTTTGTATATTATGCTGTACTTGTTTATTTCCTCTTAATATTTATAACTAATACGAATAATCGGCCAAATGTTCAGGAAAATTTTACCCGAATATTTGGCCGAATAATTCGGTAAGAATAAATATACTGACCTGCATTGCGAAATAAAAGGTTGCAAGTCGAACCTACAACCCCTTTATAATATACTAGCTGATGCCCGCAGCTTCGCCTGCGTGAATGTCGATTATCGCGACTTTTCATACAAATTGTCATCCCCTATTTTATCCCCTTGGGGGTAGAATTAATCAAAATCCTTTCTTAACGGATGCCTACGTCATAACATCTACCTGCATGCCAAATTTCAGCCCGATCTGTCCAGTGGTTTGGGCTGTGCGTTGATAGACCACTATGTCAGTCAGTCAGTCACCTTTGAGTTATATATATTTAGATATAAGGACCCCTCCCCTGGTTGCCCGGGTCCCGTGGTTAGCTATTGCATCATCAAATTTGCGACAGAATATTGACACTGTTTATCTGTGTGAAAAAATATTTTTGTTAGGCAGATAAGTTATACTGGTCCTCCATCGATCATAACTGGTTTTCGTAAAAAACTACGAAAGAAAATTTAAAAGTAATATTCATGAACTATTACCTAATTATTTAATTCTTAATGAAAGCATCTTTGCTAGAAAGTTTGGCATTCTTATTCGAATAATCAGCCGATTATTAATGATCGGTAAACCTACCGCACATGCCGAATACCGAACATAAAACCGAAACCGAATATTCGGTTCATCCCTAATACCTAGTTTTTTTATAACACTAGATTCTTTTGGGCTTTCAGGATTGTTTCTTGATACTCCAACGCACTTGGAAGACGGATTGCTTGATGAGAGACAAGACTACAGCGACAATGAGTTTAAAGATGAAACTGAAGATAATTTATCAAAAACAGCTCAGCCCGGAATTGAAGATCCTATGGAAGACTTTGGAGAGAATGGAGATATGATAGACAATATATCTGACAGTGAAAGCAATTATGATGCTACACAAGGTGTAACAGAACTTGTCAGTAGTGATATAGTTGTACAAGAAGTTGATAGTAATTTTCAAAGTATAGAAAATAAAGTTGATGAAGTACAAGATGAACTTGTTGACAATAGTCAATATGGTGTAGATAATAATCTTAATGATAAAACTGAAGGTGCAATACTTGATGAGTTTGTATCCAGTGAAATTGATGAATTAAATAATACTTATGAGAATGACAATTCACCGGAACCTGTTGAAAGTGTACAAATTATTTCTGATGATGAGATGGAATGCCAGGGATCCACAGAAATGGTAGAAAACGATGAAAAGTTCATTGAAGAGGCTGCAATAAGTGACGTAGATGAGGATCTAGCAAATGAGGAATCTGCAGAAAATGAAAATGAATTCATTGACAAAGCCTTAGAATACACAAATGAATTCACTGAGAATGACTCAGACTCCCAAACAAATGAAGAAATCGCTAGTATTGATACAGATAACCCCGACCAAAACATTGATGAAGTTATCAAATGCTCGGACACAGAATTAGATGCAGAAAAATACCAAGGTGTCCCTATAAAAGAAGAAATCGAATATGAATCGGACAACTTGAGTGATTTCGATGAAACTCTACCGGAAGAAACATTCAACCGTGAAGACCTACCGCCTGAAGACATCTACCATTTTAAAAATAAAATAATTCTAGGATCAAAACCTAGTCCCAACAGTAATCTAAATATTCAGCCTAAAAATACTTATTTAGTTGTGTTATTAGAAGATTGGGACGTACACCTCCGCAGTAGTCAAAGCTACTGCACTGATTGTAAAACTCTCTTCACAACGCCCAACGCTCTAGACGCTCACAGGATGACAGCTCACTCTTTACTTGCCCCGATCACAAACCGAGCTGTCAAAAGCACAGCTAAAAGCTCCATAAATGTCACTAAGATAATTACGGCACAAAAGAATATAGCAAAGAAAAGTACAGGAGTGGGGAACATAGTTATTTCTAATTCTACATACTGTAATCATTGTAATTTCACTTTCAAAGACCATACGACTCTTATTAAACATCTGTACAAGTTGTTGCCGGTTAAGAAGTATTCTTGCAAGGTCTGCGATGCAGCATTCCAAACCCAAGCCGAGCTAGTTAACCATAATTCAATACACATTAAAATAGAACCACGTAAAATATTAAAAGCCAAAACAAATTCGGATAATCCTATCCTAAGAAACATTTTAAGCAAAGATATCAAACCGATAGTTTCTAAAGCAGTCAAAAGAGGTTATCCTAAAGAAATGCCAACTCCGTCTAAACTAGTTAAAGTTAGTGCTAACGAAGTAAAGAAAGAAACGGTTCAGTCGAAAAAATGGTGGGGCAGATTCAAATGTCTCGTGTGCAGCGATATATTTGATAGCTACGGCCAAGCGCGAAAACACAGATTCAACCACCCAGGAAGTGTGTCAAAAATACTATTCAAAAAAATACCATCCAAAGTTAAACCAAACTCAAAAGATAAACTCACGTACGAAGACGAAAGCGTTGTCAAAAATGGATCCGCTTTAGCGAAAGCGGAGTTTGAGTTGATTCCCAAATCAGCGTTGTTCCAATGCTCAAAATGTGGGTTGCATTTCTCGTCGTGCATCGCTGCGGTGTCGCACGTCGCGCGGGGGCAGTGCGGCGACCGGAACTGGACTTGCCCAATTTGCAAGAAACTCTTGCGCAAAATCGACGAAAATTGCCATAGAAAGCAACACAAACTCAGCCACAAATTCAAAGTATACAACACCACACGAAACATCTACGAAAGAGTGCTTTGTAAGTGCTTAAAGTGCGGTGTGCATTTTGATAATCATTTCTTAAAAAAGCACATTTCAAAATGCGGGAAAATTCCCACCACGAAGTGCCTGAGATGCAATATTCTGCTGCCGACGGTGAAATCGGGAGAGCACGACAAAAAACACATGGTCATGAAGTTAAAACCGAAAGATTTCATACATATCGATTACGCGGTCGTAGACGATACAACTGAAGTAGTTGAAACCAAAAAAAGGAATGTAGATAGAAAAGCAATTGTTAAAAACACGCTAGCAAATAAAAAAGTGAACCTAGAAAAAGATATAACTATAAAAACCAAATTAGATATTCACCAAAAAATAGAAAATAGAATCAAAGACGACCAAAACAAAGTTAGATTGTACTATTGCAAACACTGTAAATGTTGCTTGTCCAGGAGAAACTTAACCAAACCCAACAAAACACATTTGACCAAGAAATGCGTTAGCAGAATATACACCTCCCATTGTAATATATGTGGCCTGAAGTTGAGTCGTAAGTCCCGCGTCAGTCACGCTAAGTTGCACGAAAACAAAAATTTGACGCTCTTAGATTTTGTGTTCTTCGAATTCACAACTCTTAAACCTATCACGCCTTCCATCCCTGTCTACCCGTCATGCAAAAAGTGCAAAATACAATTTCTCGATTCCAATCTGCTGAAGAATCACATATGTGGGGAAGATTACGAGAATTGCGAAATTTGCGGGAAGAAATTAGAGAATTCAGCACTGGAAATCCATTTACTTTTCCACAAACTGCATCAGTCGAAACCGAACAGCGACCCGAAGATAATGCCGGAACTAATGATGAAGTATGAATCGCTAAACGCAATTTGGAATATATTATTCATCTGCGGGAAATGCGAATTAGTGACAGATTTGTATAACAAAGCGATCGAGCATAGCCAGGGGCATCTCAATAAAGATTTACCTCAACTGAACACTATCAAATGCTACATTTGCAACCTGAAGTTTGAAGAGAGTTGCTGGTCGAAGCACAGCGAACTTCACTCGCGAATGACGCTCGACAACAAAGACTTCAAAATACTGAAGTATACGCCGAAGAACTTACTGGACGAGTCCTGGTTCCAAATGTTCGAGAGTCTACCGGAGAAGGAGATCCGCCAGATAATAGACCGAAGCGTTTTTGGAAGCGAGAGGAGTCTGAAAATGAGGCTGGTCAAAGACGGTTTGCCTGAGTTTACTGTGTATTGCTGTAACATTTGTCAAGTGGCGTATGATAACAATGATATACTAACCCACGTGAAATCTAAATGCCAGCTGCCTGAGCACGTGTGCACGGTGTGCGACCTGGCCTTCGACGCCTCAGCGACGCTACACTTCCACGAACGGCTCCACAAGAAGGGTATCAAGAAAGAAGAATTCAGAATCGTCAATTTCGATAAGATGTCTAAAGAGAAAGGTGCAGTTAAAAGTCGAAAGATGGTGAAGGAAACGGATTTTAAAGTCAAAAAATTAATTGGTAAAGATAAAAAATACACGCTGTACAAGTGTGTCGAGTGCTCGATATGCGTGATTAACCAAAAAAGCCGGAGTGTACACAACTGTGCGCCCGCGGAACACATAGTGTACTGCAAACTCTGCAATCTAAACTTCCCCGTCCGACAGACGGTGAAACACAATGCAAAACATAAAAAACTGACAGATTTCAAAGAGAAAAACATAAAAGTGATCGACTTTGAACCGATACCGAAAGGCAAATATAAGCCGAGTCACCGGAAAGATGAGACAACTTCAAGCATACATAGTAAAGTGAAGAGAAATCTTAAAAGGTCGAAAAGCACAGATAGCGATGTGAGCGCTAGCAGTTCTGAAGTTAAGCTGACGAGCACAGCGAAACCTAAGGAACGCAAGACGCTAAATAGCTCGAAGCATAACCTTCTGAATGCTAGCATAGACAACAGTGACACAGAAGACAAGAAAACAGCTAAAATTTACAAATGCGAATGTGGATTGCACTATACATCTATGAAGTCAATAGAAAAGCACATAGAAAATTGTAATAATGACGAAGCAATATCTAAAGAAAACTGCAGCAAGTGCGGATTGTTATTCCCAACGGATATTTTAGTGAGTCATCTATGTAAACACCATAGTCAAGACACGAAACTAACCGTCGAAGTTGTCCACAAAGCGACAAAACGCGCCACATCGTCAAATAATATTAAACTATACAAATGTGGCGATTGTAATGTTCATTTCTTGAATCAAAACTCAGTATACAAACACACGTACAGACATGACCCGTTAGATCCGAAACAGTATATAGAATGCAAATTGTGCTGTCTTCAATTCAAAATTTTGTCTCTTCACATTCATATGAAGAAGCATCATAATAAAGAATTTAATTTAGAGAAAGTTTTGGTGGAAGAGTATCAACCAACCGGAAAGGGGACGCCGAAGATTGAAATCTATTTCGCGAGTGACAAATTTCAGAACTTACAAGTTAGCTCTAGTAATGATTAAAGAAATGAGCGATTGGAGTGAAGCGAAACGTAAACTTGGAATTAAATGTCAAATGAGCGAAGCGAGTGAAACAGTAAAACAGACGGCAACTTAAAGTGAACTAATAGCAATCTGTGTTTGCCTAACAGGGAGAGTCGTGATTATATTGTTTGTTTATTGTATTTTCCTTGTAGCCAGTGAATGGAAAAAAACATGGAAGCATCACTTCAAGAGAAATATCCGCGAAACTTGACACCAAATTGCACACATCAAAACTCCTTCGTGGATTTGCCAAATTGATTAATATTTGAGACGCACCCCGCCTACAACAGCACATTTTTGTGGGGCATTTCTTAGCTCAAAGAATGCTTTCAAGGAATTTTCCGTTCATTGCTTACTATTCAAAGCTTTTCTGCTTGACCCGGCCATTGGTACTTCTTAAGTACTTAAATTCTTGTAAAAATATGATAAAATATTAAAATAGGTAACAATAAGTACAATTGCCTTAAAAATATACCTATTAAACTAAAAAAATACTATATTTTTCTATGCAAGTATTATTGTGATACATAATCCTGAAACTATTAAAATCATCGACTTATTAGATAGGTCAAAGATAATGCTTATCTCCTTTCGTGCACTCCTCAGGTTGATGTAACAATACCTGAACTATTGAGCGCTAGCAGGCCAGGTCACGTGATGTGTGCGCTCAACTTTTCTGTAGCTGCGTACGGAAAGCGCGTTCCTGTGTTACGCGTAGTTGGAAACACTGTCCACGCGTACATTGGATACGCGTACAGCTCCTGTACGGACCGCCGCGAACCTGTAGTTACGCGAGCTCTTGTTTTGTTGCGAAAATTAGTTATTACTGGAAAAAATATGAGAGGTGATTTTTCAAAAGCTTACTTTTTTACCCATTAAAAGGAAACTTTTGACAAGACTCGGCTGGTAACACTGCTGTCGTTGCGAGCTCTGCGGAAATTGATTGTTGTGCGGACTGTCTATTTCCGTAAAGCTTCGGCAGTCACGGAAAAATGAGCGCTAACACACACGCGATCTCTCGCTAGCGCTCAACTTTTAAATCGGCTTCTAGATTGCGTAACGCCTGTATAACATGGCTATAAATAATGAGTTGGTCTAGTATGGTCTAGTAATACCTTGACTTTATAATTTCTACCTAGTTGTCATTTCAAAGGCTTTGTTATCGAGATATTTCGACAATTACAGTCTGCGAGATAATCCTGTCTTAATAAATCTATACCTACTAATATTGTAAAGAGGGAGATTTGATTGTTTGTTTGCATTGAATAGGCTCCGAAACTACTGAACCGATTTGAAAAATTCTTTCACCAATGTGTAGAATGAACTTTCAGGATGAACATAGGCTATATTTTAAGTAGGT
The DNA here is from genome assembly GCA_963675405.1 of Cosmorhoe ocellata. NCBI lineage: Eukaryota > Metazoa > Arthropoda > Insecta > Lepidoptera > Geometridae > Cosmorhoe > Cosmorhoe ocellata. The sequence continues at coordinate 5,523,559 of OY776273.1, forward strand.
ATTTCGCGGGCAACGCTGCGAGCGAAAGCTAGTATTTTGTATATTAGGACTAGACCAAAATGTAAGCACCCTGGAATAAATGGTAGTTTTTCTTAAAGAGAAAACTGTAATTTTATTTCCATTTGACATTATTATTCTGAGAATAGATACACCAGAAGTTTGTCAAATTCAGCCTTAGTCTAATAGGTAGGTAATGGTTTTGTACTGTTGTTATACATAGTTTGTTTCAGTAGATGTAAGTTAGATACATAATAGATATCTAGGTATGTAAGTTAAAATAAGAGAAAGGTACGCTAAGTACATTGTACTTAGTCAAATGTACATAATTAATTTATAAAAATATTTCTTTAGAAGAATTCTTTTCTTTACTATTTAGAAGAAGATTTCTCTGAGCGCTCACCGCTCGGCGCGAAAATTGCCCACCGAATGATTAAACATTGAATATTAAACTACTCAAAACAAAATATTACCCACTTTAAATATTTCGATATTTTGCCCGACACATATTTTTTTGTGAGTTGTTGGCAAACTGAAAATAAGGTACTTACTTACCTACTGTAATGATGGTCTCCTGGTACTTTTTTTGTAAGAGCAGTTTATTTTAAAGAAATTAACGGCCGCCCATTAATCACGTGATGTTTTTTAGCATTTTGTAACCCCCCCCCCCCTTTGGTGATACGTGGTGAGGTTTAAGATTTACCCCCCCACCCAAATAACGTGTTTTGACCTACAAAGAACGTTACATTTTTAGTAGATTATCTTTAAATATAAGATTTTCTGTTTAGGAATGGGGCGTTTGACGAAAAAATAAATATCCGTGATATCTTACTACGGATGGATACTTATTATGAAACGGAGATGTCGGGACGAACTGGACAAGTTTCTTGCAGATTGGAACAAAATCGCTCAAGATCGCGAGGTCTGGAAGGATTGGGGGGAGGCCTTTGCCCAGCAGTGGGACACTAACGGCTGATATAATAATAATAATAATCTTACTACATCCCCCTCCCCCTGATGTTTCGTGATTTTTGCCAAATCACCTCCTCCCTCTTTCGAGCCTCTCGTGATAAATGGACGGCCCCTAAGAAGGTAGGTACATTTTCAAAATCAGCTGTAGGTAGTATATTATAGTTAGTTCATCCAAAGGATCTAGGCATTCGTGAAGTTAGCCACAGGTGCGAGTTGCGCATGTACAGTTCCTTCCCCCCTCCTAATACCTCCAATTGCTCCCGAAAAACGATCCTGCGCAGCTGCTCTTGCGGCTAACTTCGCGAATGCCTAGATTCGTTGAGCCCACTATACACCTGTGAGTAGATTTAGGGCAGATTCGACCTAGTAGTTTTGAGAGTAAACAGGCATTATACTCGAATTTGACATAGTTTGACATTACATTATTCTGAGAATAGATATACCAGGTCAAATCCACCCTATTCAGTTTTTGATTGTATTTTGAACTGCATTAATTGCTCATTTGCACCTGATTATTGAGAGAAATAAAATGATTTTAAATTGAAAATGTTTATTTAATTTTATTTCACATACAAAATAATACATATATATGTCAAAAATAGATACATACCTACAAACTATATAACGATCTGCAAAGTATATAATAAAAGTGTTAAAATGTTCAATTATCTGATTCATCTTGAACATTTGTCTTGAAAACGACAACGGAATCTTTAGTAAACGGTCGAACCTGGAATACGTAATGTATGGTTTAAATCATTTATTTATTTATTCTTTGTACACAGATTCTAGATTCACAGATCTCTAAAATAAAAAATAAAATAAATATGATCACGACTGTAATCCCCGGGCTCGGTAGATATCTCCTCAGATCTTTGGTTACTTAAATCTTTTGAGGATATCTAAAGGGGGTAGTCAGAGGCAAGTCCAAACATGACATTTGGTACATGCCCACATTTTGCTCAGTAGTTAGTATTCCGTACGTGACAGGTTGCAAGCCCATTGCCGCTTATAAGAATACTAACCTATGACGCACACCTTCGAATTATTGTGGTTCTAGGGTATGCCGGTTTCCTCACGATGTTTTCCTTCACCGTTTAAGAGCACTGGCATTGCGCACATAAATTTTTCGAATGGAAAAACTCATTGGTGCACGACCAGGTTTGAACCCACGACCTTCGGATCGTGAAGCCGGGGTGCTACCACTACACCACCAGCGCTCTACACCACCAGCGCTCTCTATACATACAGATCTCTATCATTAACTTTAGTGGCATATCTATCTGGCACTCAATCATTAACTACGATGATATTACTAGTTTTCATGGCATCGACTCTATCATCAATTACAATGATATCATTTCATTTTAATGGCAACTAATCTATTGGCATCATCCTTATCATTAACTTTGATGGCATCATCTCTAACATCTTCCATGACTACACCTGTATCAACTGAAAAGCTGTCATTAACTTTTTCATTTTCAGCGATTTGTTCTTCACTCACGACTTGCTTAATATTATCATCTTTTTCATTTTTAATAGGTATTAGGTAGGGTACCTACTTCTTTTGATAGATCTTTGTCTTCAGCCACATGTTTTTACCAGCTACTTTTTTCAGCGGTTGCAGGTTTTCAGCTACTTTAGCGGTTGCAAGAGAGGTCCTCGTATTGCTAGTTGAAGATGCACCAGTTTCTATATTCTATCTATCTGCGGTTTTTGGATTTTGGATAGGTATTTGACAAAAATCCTAATTTCTTTGTTTTTTTTTGGCAGCGGGATGAGTTGACCGATTCAAAAATGCATTAGGTCAACTCATCCCGCGGGATAAGTTGACAGCGGCCAACTCATCCCGCGGGATAAGTTGACAGCGGCCTCAGTTGACTAAAGACTCCTATTTTAAATCCAAAAACCGCAGATAGAATATAGAAATCGGCCGTTGTGTTGTGTATATTATAGAGAAAACATTATCAGCACACTGCGTTCCCTGGAAGAATAACTTTGAATGATAGAATAAAGAACAGTGTGATAAGAGAACGTTGTGGAGTGAAAGAAGACGTAGTGATGAAAATTGAGAAGGGTATGCTAAGATGGTTTGGGCATGTAGAAAGGATGGATGAAAGGAGAATGACGAAACAGTTGTATAAGGAGAGTGTGAATGGAACAGTTGGAAGGGGAAGACCACGGCGTACGTACCTCGATCAAATTGGGGACGTACTAGAGAAAGGCCAGGTCCAGAGTACCCTTAACCGACGCGCATGTATGAACAATGTAATGAGAGTGAATGAAGCAAAAGAAGTATGTCAGGATCGTAGCAAGTGGAGATCCGTGGTCTCTGCCTACCCCGTTGGGAAACAGGCGTGATTTTATGTATGTATGTATGTATTATTTAGGTACCTATTTTTTCCCGACGTTTTGTCTACCCGTGACCAAGACAGTGTGCAAACCTGTCGGGAAAATATAGGTAAATATTACCGCGATAAATACCCGTTTAATACTAATAATAATGTGTTCAGATCGCGTAAGTTTAAAAACCTATAATAGTTGGTTCAGTTGGTAGTAGCTCTGTCTTCTGCGCTGTTTGTAGGTTCAATTCCCACCCAGGACAAACAATTGTGTGATGAAGGCAGATTTTTATTCTGTGAAAGGTGTTATTGTTAAGTAAAAAAAAAGTATAATATATGATCACAACTGTAGTCCCCAGGCTCGGTAGATATCTTCCTCAGATCTTTAGTTACTTAGATCATTGAGGATATCTAAGGATAGTCAGAGGCACACCCAAACATAATATTTGGTACATGCCAAATGTCCAAATGTCATGTTTGGATGTGTCTCTGAAAGAGGGTTCTTTAGATATCCTCAAAGATCTGTGGAAGATATCTACCGAGCCTGGGGACTACAGTTGTAATCCTGTAGGTATGTACCTATTAAGTATACCATTACCATACTCCAGTAGACCTTGTAGAATCCTGTTAGATTCCTGAGGGATTTTGGAGAATCTGTAGCACATCTGCGATGATGAGAAACGAAGAAATTGAAATTGGCACCATTTCTCCGTGTCTGTGTTTTGCTGAAACCAATTAACATTATAAATAAATAAATAAATAATGCTGGACAGTCCACACAGCATCATCTAGCCCCAAAGTAAGCTACTCAAACCTTGTGCATTGCATATGATATGGGGTCATCCTTAAGTTACGTCACACGAATTTAAAGATTTTTTTGTCCCCCCCCCCCTCCCTAGTGTGACGCCACATAATGTCGCCAGACAAAACAATTTGGCATCTTATATTTACACAGATAGGTACCTATAGTTGTATGTTTTTGAGGTTTTCGTAAAGTAATAGCTTACCTATAGTTCGTGTTTTAACACTATTAGATTTTGAAATGTGACGAAATTTAGGACCCCCTCCCACCCCGCTGTCACACAATGTCACACTTCGTCGACCCCCTCCCTCCCCCTTAACGTGTGACGTAATTTATGGATTGCCCCTCACTAATAGGTAGGTAGCTACCTACATGCACACATTTTGCGTAGTAGTAAGTATTCCATATGTGACAATTTGTAAGCCCATTGTCGCTTATAAAACCACTAACCTATTACATTCTTCGAATTTTTAGTTCTAGCTAGGGTATGCCGGTTTCCTCACGATGTTTTCCTTCACTGTTTAAGAGCACTGGCATTGCGCACATACATTTTTCGAATGGAAAAACTCATTGGTCACATCCAGGTTTGAACCCACGACCTTCGGATCGTGAGGCAGGGCTACCACTACACCAGTAGTGCTCTTTTATTTATCAAATAATTGTGTTTTTTTATTTATTGTGCAACAATCAGTTTTCAAACAGTGTTGCCTGGCAGAAAATCCCTTTTTGGCAGTAAGTACCTATGCCTTTTTGTACAATAAAGTATTTCAATTAATAAACTTTATACCTATGTATTTAGATCTAGAAGGTAGGTAGGTACCTACATGTTATGTTGGTCAATTAGTGTTGGCTTGGCTGGCAGAAAATGCCTTTTGACAATAAGCCTTTCTTTTGTACGATAAAGTAGGTAGATATTTCAATTAATAAGCTTTTTATGTATTTAGATCAAGAAGGTAGGTAAGTAGGTACTTACATGTTATCTAGAAGTGAGAGGCCTAGGTACCTTGGTATTTGTGAGTTTCTGGTAGGTACATCTTCTGGAGGGCGACATTATCTACATTGAGATGACTCTGCACATACCTCCTTAGCTGGAAATCATTGCTTCTGTCGGTAGGTATCAACCAGGGACACTCTCAGTTTGTCTAATTGCAGGATGAAATATATTCTTGAAGTGTCCATATTGGTAGGTACCTACGAAATTTTTTAACACAACTTAATTTCATCATGTACCTAGAGTAAATGAAGCAAAAGAAGTATGTCAGGATCGTAGCAAGTGGAGATCCGTGGTCTCTACCTACCCCGTCGGGAAACAGGCGTGATTTTATGTATGTATGTATGTAATTTCATCAATATCATGCTACTTTACCTACTACCCTAATTTATTTAACACGGCAACCGGCCGAGCGACCTGTGGCCGTGCAAAGAACAAGTGGCTGGCTGTACAAAAAATGTCTGACATCGCTTCGATCGATATCCAGTGATTTCGACGAAACGCGGTACGGAATGAGAACAATACGATACAGCACGACACTCAAAATTTGGGCTTGTCGTGAATATGAGAAGTTAAAATAGAACGAAGAGTTAATTGAAGGGTCTCACTTCATAAATTAATGTTAACGCCCGCAACGGGCGCGCCCATTTTCTCGATCTCACATTTTCTGCCAGCAACGGGCGCGCCCATTTTCTCGATCTCACATTTTCTGCCAGCAACGGGCGCGCCCATTTTCTCGATCTCACATTTTCTGCCAGCAACGGGCGCGCCCATTTTCTCGATCTCACTATTTCTGCCCGCAACGGGCGCGCCCAGTTTCTCAATCTCACTATTTCTGTCCGCAACGGGCGCGGTCAGTTTCTCTTCACAAATTCACAATTTCCGTATCATGTGAGCGTCATTGTCGAATCGGCATCGCCTCCCCGAAGGCCATGAATACATAAAAACTAAACGGCAAATTTAAACTGATCAGCCGATTGCATCCAGCTTTATGTCCTTCTGGTGGACGTGGCAGCACCAGGAGTAGATATATAAGCTGGCTGCAATCAGCAGGGCAGTTAAAATTTAGCCGTTTACCCTATGTATCCGTGCCCTTCTTGTTGCACAAAGCGAACAGAAAGAATGGCGGGTGGCTACGCCTGTTTGCCGCGCGCCGGCGCGTAGCTCTACTTCTTAATCTATATCTATAATAGGAGCTTGTCCTGACTGATTGACTGATTCATCATCGCCGAGCCGAAACCGCTGAAGCTAGAAAGCTGAAATTTGGAAGGCGGTTTCCTTTTATAACAAAACCACCCACTAAGACGGGATTTTTGGGAATTCCACCTCTAAGGGGATGAAAAAGAGTGAAAACGTTGGTATGAAACTTTTTAACGCGTGGAGAGATTTTCATGAAACTTTTTTTATACCTTGTAGGTAAATGAAAAATGAATGGACACTTTTTTCGGGATTTTTCAATATAACCTTCAAAAAGGGGTCAAATGTGGGGTCGAAGTTTGTATGGGAACTTTTTAACGGGTGGTCCGATTGGTGTGAAACTTTGTTTGTGTACTGTAAATGCAAAACGAATGGACACATGTTTCAGGATTTTTCAATATAACCTTCAAAAAGGGGTAAAATAGGGTGTCAAAGTTAGTATGGGATTTTTAAGAGTTTATAAAAAAAAAAAAAAAAAAAAAAATATGATCACGACTGTAATCCCCGGGCTCGGTAGATATCTCCTCAGATCTTTAGATACATAGATCTTTGAGGATATCTAAAGGGGGTAGTCAGAGGCAAGTCCAAACATGACATTTGGTACATGCCCACATTTTGCACAGTAGTTAGTATTCCGTAGGTACGTGACAGGTTGCAAGCCCATCGCCGCTTATAAGAGTACTAACCTATGACACATACCTTCGAATTTTTGGTTCTAGGGTGTGCCGGTTTCCTCACGATGTTTTCCTTCACCGTTTAAGAGCACTGGCATTGCGCACATAAATTTTTCGAATGGAAAAACTCATTGGTACACGACCAGGTTTGAACCCACGACCTACGGATCGTGAGGCAGGGGTGCTACCACTACACCACCAGCGCTCTTATGAGTTTATGATGTGTTTGAAAAGCAGTTTAGATACTTTAAGTGAACGAAGTCGCGAGCGGGACAGCTAGTTGCTTTGCTTCGTCCTTGTTAGTTAGTTTAGTTTGGGTTGGGTCCAGTGTTTCCATTCTACTGAGGATTTTGGTTTTGCCCTAAATTCTTTGGAAATTATCCCTAAAAATAGGTAGGTAGATACCTACCTACATAATTTTTTTTAGAAATTCCTTAATTTAAGGCGCATAAATTATAATTAAAAAACCCTTTTTTATTCATATAAAAGCAATCAAAACTTATAATATAATTGGTTGCTATTGTTTCGCGACTGCTAGAAAAACTACAAACGAAAATAATTAAAGATAATATCATGTTTACTTAGTTCTGATGTCCTTTACAAGGGTAGTTAACTAGTTACTATCCAAAAGGTAACATAAAATTTGTCGAATTCTACTATCTTAAACGAGCAATTCTTGTATATATGTATATATATATATATATATATACCTATTCTGAATCTCGGAAACGGCTCCAACGATTTTCATGAAATTTAGTACGCGAGTATGCGAGTAATTTACGTGCGGGGTTTCGGGCGCGAAAAATCGATCTAGCTAGGTTTCATTTTTAGAAAACGTCGTTTACCTCAAAAAAACGAGCAAAGCTCGGTCACCCAGGTAGGTACTGAAGATGATCTAGGCAGTGTTGCCACTGCCTCTCGCTCAAATCCCACACACATTTCTCCTTGATTACACACATTTACACACACATAGTTTCCAGACTAAATACTTACGCATAATGTATTAGTACCTGGGTGACCGAGCTTTGCTCGTTTTTTTGAGGTAAACGACGTTTTCTAAAAATGAAACCTAGCTAGATCGATTTATCACCCCCGAAACGCTCTGCATACTAAATTTCATGAAAATTTCTGGAGCCGTTTCCGAGATTCCGATTATATATATATATATATACAAGAATTGCTCGTTTAAAGGTATAAGATTTGAAAAAAAAAGGCTCATTTTAGAATAACAATGTCAACTTTTCGACATTGATATTCTAAAATAAGGTCCATACCTGAGTTGATGTTTGAAACACTTGCTCCAGCTCAGTGTAACGAAAGAGCCCGTTCTGTGGTTCAACGATCATAGTCTATGGTTCAGCGTTCACAAACGAACGAATGAGTGAAGTTTCAAATACATAACAAGAGTTTGTATAAAAATCTCTCACATTTTACAAAGTCATAGACTATCCCGCAGCTGTCAAGGTAAAAGAACGAATTTTTATTTCAAAAGTGACAAACAAAAGGTGCGCTTCTTTCCACGCAGAATTGATAAATTTGTAAATTACGACCGAATGATTGAGAGCGATAGTAATAGTACATAATTACACATTTATGCCTATTACACACGGATAACATAGACGTGGCCTTGATTACACACAAAATGTGTAATTACACACAAAACGGCAACGCTGGATCTAGGGAAGGTCAGTGTTGCCAACTCTAAAATGTATCGGATGATAGAACTCTTAAAAAAATACGGTAGATTTTCCAAAATTATGTAATTAATTTATATAGAATAACCTTGCCCATTTAGTAGCAAGTTATGGATGGGACATGACATTCAAATTCAAATTCAGTTTATTAGACTCACAATAACAATAATGACTGGTTGATACCACTGTGTAGTGTACCTACCTACCTGTTTTGTAAAAATCTCTCTACGCATAATTATGTTTAGGCAATTAAATGATCTTTTTCTTTATCTATAGCTTATTTAGAAGAAATTTCTTTATTATCTATACTAATATTATAAAGAGGAAAACTTTGATTGTTTGTTTGTTTGTTTGTTTGTTTGTTTGAAACGAATAGGGTCCGAAACTACTGAACCGATTTGAAAAATTCTTTCACCAATGTGTAGAATAAACTTTCAGGATGAACATAGACTATATTTTATGTAGGTACTTCGCGGGCGACGCCGCGAGCGGAAGCTAGTCTATCTATACTAATATTATAAAGAGGAAAACTTTGATTGTTTGTTTGTTTGTTTGTTTGTTTGAAATGAATAGGCTCCGAAACTACTGAACCGATTTGAAAAATTCTTTCACCAATGTGTAGAATGAACTTTCAGGATGAACATAGGCTATATTTTATGTAGGTACTTCGCGGGCGACGCCGCGTGCAGAAGCTAGTGTTAAATAATTTTAAGACGCTTGAGGGATTTTATTTTTTACTTTTGAAATCTTAACACGTTTAGGTAGCTCACGATTTGATGTTTCATTCACAATAGTTTTCTTGTCTAGAATAAAGTTCTATTTTCCATTTCGCTACATTCACATGGGCGTATGACGGACGAGAAACGGCCAAGCTACATGTTTTGAATAAGGTGTAGAGTTTGTAGAGTTAGGGCGTGTAGAGTTAGAACCTTGGCTCTACCCGGGATATAACTTTTTGACAGTTACGAGTCTTAGGGTCTCGTCTTTGCAACATTTTACATGAAAATGTTTTTAGTGGGATTATTTTACCTAAATAATTATTGTCGGATTCTTTTTTGTTATGGTATGTTTTCTGATTATGGATAAGAATCCGAGAATACAAACATTGTAATACATCTGTCTCATCTCATAATTCTCGCACCCTTGTAACATTTTTATTGATTTTTAGTAACCAAAAACGACTGTCAAATAATTAAATTTATTCAATCAAACGAAATCATTAAAATCTGTGGTTTCACTCCCGTAGATAGTGTAGGTTCATTGCTCGTTCATTGTTTGTTTTATTGTATCTATGGTTTCAACAATTCATTCACTCACCCACAGTTCGTTCTATTCTAGTTCATTCACTGCAATTTTTACGAATCTCACAATATTTTAAGATTTTGTGAAATTCGTGATGAAATAATCGTAACCGTGACGAAATTATTATCAGAAAAACAGTAAAATTGAGTAATTTTACAAGTAATACACTTTCCGCTTAAGTTTGACCGATTAGTGCGCATCAACATCAGTATAAAATATCATTTTGTTCAGTTGCTAGGTTGAAATCCAATTTGAAATTATTACACCAATTTACGTCATAATATAAATATTTTGGCGTTGTTCCCTTGTGTGTTTTGTGTTGGCTAGTTCACTTTTGTACGAGACGTTGCGTTAGCGACAAGAATAGCTGCTTTTTCAGCGACCTTGATTAAACAAAACAGCTGTTGGTGAGTACCATAATTTATGCCATTTTTAGGCATTTTGCTGCCTTAGATTACGATAATTATCAATTGCAAACAGTAAACTGCACTTTTGTTTGTTTATTTACTATCTTAAATATAGAAAAGATGTGTAGGTTGAACTATTATCGTTGGCGGTTTGACCTTGGTTGCTGCCATTCAACTTTCAAAAAAACAAAGTACCTACCTACCTACTATGATCTATGCAAAAAGCAGTTTTTAGACATTTTCAAAGCCCCAGAGCCCACTATTGGACAAATTTAGACACAGATTTCCATTACAGCGAGTTTATTTCTATGTATAGTATTAACAATATGATTATCACTATCCATATATAAAAAAATGAATTGCTGTTCGTTAGTCTCGCTAAAACTCGAGAACGGCTAAACGGATTTATCTTATCTTGGTCTTGAAATGTTCGTGGAGGTCTAGGGAAGGTTTAAAAGCCCCAGAGCCCACTATTGGACAAATTTAGACATAGATTTCCATTACGTGCATCTGATTTCGTGTATACCTTTCTACTCAATGGTTTCGTCATTGTTCTCACTATTAGTCATTGCTCGCTACAATTTTGTTTATCTCGTAGATATTAGTTAATTTGAAATGTACCCTTCGTGAAATAACTTATTATCAACCAATCTTTTATTGCTCCATCTTCATGCTATCAGCTTGAAAGACGAGCTCTAAAATCAAGGTTAAAAAAGTTATTAAAATAACAGTAAAATATCAAATTGAGAAGAAAGCCCCTACTATTTCGTCTTTCGACAGCATACTTTTGTTTGTTAAGCAAGTCTTATATCAGTCCAATAGTAACGGCTACAATGTTATTTCTGTGCCCTTCAAATCTTAAAAGTCAAGTGTGAATGACCTCTATAAACAACAAGATTAACACCGGTATTCACAAACAATACTTGCCTCAGTAAACTAGCATTACTATGCGGAGTAAGGCATTTCTCGATTCTCATTGGCCGATCGCCACTCAAAGATAATACTTGAGTGGCGATCGGCCAATCAGAATCGAGAAATGCCTTACTTCACATAGTAATGCTAGTTTACTAAGGCAAGTATTGTTTGTGAATACCGGTGTAAGTACAAGTGTGCTGGTGGTGTAGTGGTAGCACCCCTGCCTTAAGATCTGAAGATCGTCGGTTCAAACCTGGTTGTACACCAATAAGTTTTTATATTTGTAAGATCTATTTGCACAACACCAGTGCTTTCAAATGGTGAAGGAAAACATTTTAAGGAAACTGCCATGCCCTAGAAATAAAATATTTGAAGTTGTGTGTCATTGGTTAGTGTTCTTATAAGCGGTGATGGGTTTGCAACCTGTCACATAGGGAATTCTAACTATTGTGCAAACTTTGGGCATGTACAAATATCATTATGGACATGCCTTTGACTCTTTAGATATCCTTATAGATCTAAGTAACTAGAGATCTGAGGAGATATCTACCGAGCCCGGGGATTACAGTCTTGTGAGTGTTTATTATTGTTTATCATGTTATTTTTAAACAAAGCTAAAATTTGTCAATCAAGTGCTTTGGCAAAACATCAAATCTTAATATGTGTATACAAAAACATTTTAGTAAGTAAGTTTGTGGCCAACTTTTATAAAAATAACAGCCAATTCAAATCAACTATTTATTTATTATTTTTGACGACCTCTGTGGCGCAGCGGGCGAGAGTCCACCTGCGACGCAAGAGGTTGCGGGTTCGATTCCCGCCTCGGAACAAATTTGTGTATGATCTGCAGAAATTTGTTCCGTTGGTCTGGGTGTTTTCTATATATAATAAAAATATATCTATCTATGTAATATAATGTATTAAATATATCAGTTATCTAGTACCCATAACACAAGCTTTGAGTAGCTTACTTTGGGGCTAGATGATGCTGTATGGATTGTCCAGCATTATTTATTTATTTATTATTTATTATTCAATAAAATCACAGGTATCATTTTGAATCGTCTTACACACTAGGTGAGTCTAGGTGCCAATTCCAGTCCTATCCCCAGTGCGAGAAGAACTGACAAGAAACTCGCTGGCCCTAGCGCTTTGTATGATCCTTGTTAATGTTGTGGGACACCTAGCAGAGTTGGAGCTGATTTGTCACAAACTTTTTAACATCTAAATACTCTAAGCTTTTCAAAAGAGTTTTTGTTTAATTACAGTTTTAAATTTCCCAATCGATAAATGAAGCATGTCGCTTGGAAACTTGTTACAGAAGGGCACACATTGCCCTATAAAGGATTTACTTACTTTAGTGAGCCTAACCGTGAGAACAGCGAGTTTATTTCTATGTATAGTATTAACAATATGATTATCACTATCCATATATATAAAAATGAATTGCTGTTCGTTAGTCTCGCTAAAACTCGAGAACGGCTAAACGGATTTATCTTATCTTGGTCTTGAAATGTTCGTGGAGGTCTAGGGAAGGTTTAAAAGGTAAGAAAAATTCGAATAACTGCCGGGAAAACCCTAAAAATAGCCCTTTTCTATTTCCTATACAAACGTTTTCTAAATAAGTACGAAGTCTGCCGGGTCAGCTAGTTTTTCATAAATATATATATGTTTCTGTGAATATACATCAGATATATTCACAGAAACATGAGGGTGTGAGTGTATCTGGGTACGCAAGTAGAGGAAGGCCGAAAAAAAGTGGTGTGATTGTGTGAAAGATGATATGAATGTAAGAGGAGTAGACTCAGAGTTGAATGATAGGAGTGAGTGGAAGAAAACATGTGCCGACCCCACGCGTGGGATAAGGGCAGGAGAATGATGAGCTGATAGATTAAAGTACCTAAACTCCTCAAACATTTGTTGATAGAGACAATGGACTTCCTAAGTCTGTTCGAGCCGAGCGATAGCAGCCAGAGCAAATCCAAGAAGCGGCACAAAGAGGTGGGCCAGGACAATGTGAAGAAGAAACCAGAGGGCGCCAAGGGTAAGCTAAGCTAACATTATATCAGTACGTCTACCATGAGTTGTCACTCTTGGTAGACCGTCTGGTGTAAATATTCCGGAATACATATTATTAGGTGTAATAAACCATAAATGATTGATTCAGGCGTGACTTTGCGGAAATCCATTACAAATACTGAAAAGGACGGAAATTTCTAGTACTTTCCCGCTAAAACTATTATCTAATGAGGTTATTAATTAAGCTTATTAATATTAATGAGCCCCACAAAATGCCTTATAGAAATATTATTAATATTAATAATCCCAACACCACACCTCAAATAGAAACTCGACACGTGTTTCGCTTCTCCACGAAGCATCCTCAGGACCGTTGACTCGCTCCGCACTGGTGTTGCTCCACCGAGCGCCGAGAGAAAAAAAAAAAAAAAAACGGCTTTTCAGTATTTGTAATAAACCATATCGGGTCTGTTATGAACATACTTGGCTATTCAAGACCAATATGTATGTATATTTTTAAACTTATGCGATCTGAACTAAAAAAAAATGTGATCAGGATTCTAATCCCCGGGCTCGGTAGATATTTAGCCCCCGAAACCCCCTGCATACTAAATTTCATGAAAATCGTTAAGCCGTTTCCGAAATTAAGATATACAAGAAAAGATTAAATTTGACTATTGACATAGGTACCTACATAAAATATAGCTTAATTATGTTACTCAGGGATAACGTAGCATTCTAACGGTGAAAGAATTTTTGAAATCGGACCAGTAGTTTTTGAGTTTATTAGTTTCCAAAAAAAATACTAAACTTTCCTCTTTATGATATGAGTTGACTATAACTTGCAGGCCGGAGACGGGGCCGGCGCTCCAACGGCAAGAACGAGACCCTGCCGGAGGAGTCGTCCTTCCTGAACGAGCCCGACCTCAGCACAGAGGTCATGGTGAAGGGCGGCAGCTACATCGACAACTACATCGAGATGCACAGCCAGAGCGGTGAGTGGATCTGTATCTGACCCCCCACAGCCAGAGCGGTGAGTGGATCTGTACCTGACCCCCCACAGCCAGAGCGGTGAGTGGATCTGTACCTGACCCCCCACAGCCAGAGCGGTGAGTGGATCTGTACCTGACTCCCCACAGCCAGAGCGGTGAATGGATCTGTACCTGACCCCCCACAGCCAGAGCGGTGAGTGGATCTGTACCTGACCCCCCACAGCCAGAGCGGTGAGTGGATCTGTACTGTACCTGACCCCCCACAGCCAGAGCGGTGAGTGGATCTGTACCTGACCCCCCACAGCCAGAGCGGTGAGTGGATCTGTACTTGACCCCCCCCCACAGCCAGAGCGGTGAGTGGATATGTACCTGACCCCCCACAGCCAGAGCGGTGAGTAGATCTGTACCTGACCCCCCCACAGCCAGAGCGGTGAGTGGATCTGTACCTGACCCCCCTCAGCCAGAGCGGTGAGTGGATCTGTACTTGACCCCCCACAGCCAGAGCGGTGAGTGGATCTGTACTTGACCCCCCCACAGCCAGAGCGATGAGTGGATCTGTACCTGACCCCCCCACAGCCAGAGCGGTGAGTGGATCTGTACCTGACCCCCCACAGCCAGAGCGGTGAGTGGATCTGTACCTGACCCCCCACAGCCAGAGCGGTGAGTGGATCTGTACCTGACCCCCCACAGCCAGAGCGGTGAGTGGATCTGTACCTGACTCCCCACAGCCAGAGCGGTGAATGGATCTGTACCTGACCCCCCACAGCCAGAGCGGTGAGTGGATCTGTACCTGACCCCCCACAGCCAGAGCGGTGAGTGGATCTGTACTGTACCTGACCCCCCACAGCCAGAGCGGTGAGTGGATCTGTACCTGACCCCCCACAGCCAGAGCGGTGAGTGGATCTGTACTTGACCCCCCCCACAGCCAGAGCGGTGAGTGGATATGTACCTGACCCCCCACAGCCAGAGCGGTGAGTGGATCTGTACCTGACCCCCCCACAGCCAGAGCGGTGAGTGGATCTGTACCTGACCCCCCTCAGCCAGAGCGGTGAGTGGATCTGTACTTGACCCCCCCACAGCCAGAGCGGTGAGTGGATCTGTACCTGACCCCCCACAGCCAGAGCGGTGAGTGGATCTGTACTTGACCCCCCCACAGCCAGAGCGATGAGTGGATCTGTACCTGACCCCCCCACAGCCAGAGCGGTGAGTGGATCTGTACCTGACCCCCCACAGCCAGAGCGGTGAGTGGATCTGTACCTGACCCCCCACAGCCAGAGCGGTGAGTGGATCTGTACCTGACCCCCCACAGCCAGAGCGGTGAGTGGATCTGTACTTGACCACCCCACAGCCAGAGCGGTGAGTGGATCTGTACCTGACCCCCCACAGCCAGAGCGGTGAGTGGATCTGTACTTGACCCCCCCACAGCCAGAGCGGTGAGTGGATCTGTACCTGACCCCCCACAGCCAGAGCGGTGAGTGGACCAGGTGCCTCACCACGAATTCATAATAATAAATAATAATAAATAAATAATGCTGGACAATCCATACAGCATCATCTAGCCCCAAAGTAAGCTACTCAAAGCTTGTGTTATGGGTACTAGATAACTGATATATTTAATACATTATATACATACATAGATATTCTTTATTATACATAGAAAACACCCAGACCTCGGAACAAATTTCTGCAGATCGTACACAAATTTGTTCCGCGGCGGGAATCGAACCCTCTAACCTCTTGCGTCGCAGGCGGACTCTCGCCCGCTGCGCCACTGAGCTCGTCGACATAATACATTACCGAATTAGTATTACGGGGTATTACATTGTTATTTCGTACCATGACCTACGCAAATTGTATGGAAGTAGTGACGTTTCTATAATTGAATCGTTACGGAATCGTTCTGGAAGACTTCGTGGTAAGTCCCAGGACTTGGACCCCCCACCCCCCACACAGTCGTCATGTGATCTTCTTTCCATCTCCCTCTGTCATTCGTCATTTTGTACTCACTCCTTTCCTACCCATATCATCTTTCACACAGTCCATCCATTTTTTCTTCGTCCTACCTACTTCTTTCTACCCCTGTACCCCTGTTTTTAAGTCGCTATAACCGACATCCACGCGGACGAAGCTAGTCAAATATAAAATACTAATATTATAAAGAGGAAAACTTTGATTGTTTGTTTGTTTGAAATGAATAGGCTCCGAAACTACTGAACCGATTTGAAAAATTCTTTCACCAATTGAACTTGAAATGAACTTTCAGGATGAACATAGGCTATATTTTATGTAGGTACTTCGCGGGCGACGCCGCGTGCAGAAGCTAGTCAAATATAAAATACATTGTAAAACTGTTGAGCTATCTAAGGACCGTTACAAATGATCTAAGGATAGCTCAACCGATCCGGATCATTGAGAAGCGTCCCCCAGTTCATAATAAACGTTTATATCAACAGATACAAAGCCAGAAGACAAAAAAATCAAAAAACGCAACACCGGAAGGAAATCGCGGCGAAGAAAAAAAATATCTCCCGCCAAAGATCTGTCATTCGAGAAGATATACACCTCGAAAAACAACCTTAACAACAACACCGTAAAGTCCAAAATCGAGATCGGCAAGAACGTTAACGATCTAACAGCAGATTTCAAGGATAAATTCAGAATAGATGCTGAACAGAATGCGAGGGAATTCAAAGACAGAGCTGTCTACAACGTAATAGATAAGTTGGAGAAAGTTAGTCTGAAGGACGATATGTACCTGGCGGGAGATTTCACAGCGCAGGAGTTGGAGAGCGACTTCTTCTATTGCTCTGATGATGATGAGGATTATAATGATGATTCGTGAGTATTTAATTTGTATAAAATAAGTTAAATTAAATTAAAAGTTAGACACAAATTTTGCCCGCCATTTTGTAGTGGCGGCCATCTTGGATTTTAAATTTGTCATAGTGTATGTATAGTATTGTACTACTCAAGCCCTTTTAATTGATACCTGTACCTATATTGAGGGAGTTGTAAAAAAATATGGTATCCGCCTTTTTTGGCGGCCATCTTAGACCGATTTCCATCGAACATAGCTAAGAACACGCCCGACTAATTCACCTTTCAAACAAAAAAAAAATCAAAATCGGTTCATGCGTTCGGGAGCTACGATGCCACAGACACACACAGACACAGACACGTCAAATACACACCGAGAAACTTTAATGGTTGTTTTCCCGCGTCAGAACAACTTGCCTTAGGGAGTACTTTCGAAACATAGAGTAAAAGTACAAAAATAAAGATGTTTTCGTTTTAAAATAATTTAAACAATATTCATCAACTCGAAAACGTGAGGAACGATAGTAACATTAGACGTAACTTGTAGGTACTATTGGAATCGCACGCGCCGCCGGCCGCCTTCGCGTAGGTATCGGGATGAATTACTATCGGTTCGTGGTCGCTTTCGAATTAAATTTTCACAATGGTATATTTGTATTTTTTGTTTCAAATATTTAATTCTATATAGAACGATTGTATTACCAAGACAAAACCATTTCGCTGCGGGAAAACAACCATTAAAATTTCACGGTGTATAAAACCCCGTCGTCTTCGCGTCGGCTGTTAATATAAATTTCCCAATATCCCAGCACATCGGACGGCGAGGACTCCGCCAGCGAGGTGGGGGGCAGCCTGCCGCCGGAGCCGCGCTTCGGCAACGTGGAGTACAAGCTGCGCCTCTCCACGCAGTGCGAGCGCCGCTTCCAGCACCTCGTCACGCAGGTACCACCGGCTGCGGGAGGCAGATGTATTCCTGTTGTCCCCATTGTGGGGATAGCGGGAAGTCATCCAATTTCCTTCCCGTTGTCCTCATGGTTCTGGTCCCATTATGGGGACAATGGGATGTCATAAAATTTCCTTCCCGTTGTCCTCATGGTTCTGGTCCCATTATGGGGACAATGGGATGTCATAAAATTTCCTTCCCGTTGTTGTCCTCATGGTTCTAGTCCCATTATGGGGACAATGGGATGTCATAAAATTTCCTTCCCGTTGTTGTCCTCATGGTTCTGTTTCCATTATGGGGACAATGGGATGTCATAAAATTTCCTTCCCGTTGTTGTCCTCATGGTTCTAGTCCCATTATGGGGACAATGGGATGTCATAAAATTTCCTTCCCGTTGTTGTCCTCATGGTTCTAGTCCCATTATGGGGACAATGGGATGTCATAAAATTTCCTTCCCGTTGTTGTCCTCATGGTTCTGTTTCCATTATGGGGACAATGGGATGTCATAAAATTTCCTTCCCGTTGTTGTCCTCATGGTTCTAGTCCCATTATGGGGACAATGGGATGTCATAAAATTTCCTTCCCGTTGTTGTCCTCATGGTTCTAGTCCCATTATGGGGACAATGGGATGTCATAAAATTTCCTTCCCGTTGTTGTCCTCATGGTTCTGTTTCCATTATGGGGACAATGGGATGTCATAAAATTTCTTTCCCGTTGTCCTCATGGTTCTGGTCCCATTATGGGGACAATGGGATGTCATAAAATTTCCTTCCCGTTGTTGTCCTCATGGTTCTGTTTTCATTATGGGGACAATGGGATGTCATAAAATTTCCTTCCCGTTGTTGTCCTCATGGTTCTGTTTCCATTATGGGGACAATGGGATGTCATAAAATTTTCTTCCCTTTGTCCCCATTGACCTATTCTCGCTATCGGAACAACGAGATGTCAAAAAAAATCCTTTCATATTTTGTCCCCATTGACCTTTTCTCGCTGTCCTGACGTCGGGATGTCATAAAATTTCTTTAAAATTTTTAGGAATAAATATTATAACGCCGCTATAAGTTACACTTTTGGTATTCTGCTAGATGTTCATTTATGGTTTATGAATGACTAGAATCTCTATGAACAGTGGCGGATTTACAAATTTTCAAGGTATAGGCTGTAAAGCTTTTGCCGCCCTTGCCTCCACAATTTTCAAATTGTCATGTCCTAGATTATTTTTAAAATTCAACAATTTCGTTGGAATTGCACGTAAAATAATTTTTAGTTATATTTTTGAGCTAATTAAAGCTCAATCATGTTTGGAAGGCGGGGTAATGCATGCTATAATAGTCGATACATAAGATTAAAATCGGTAAAATTATTCACTAAATTATTTACTACATTCAAATTAAAATCACCAAATTATATACAAACCAATAGTAGGACTGGCTGTATGGGTTGACGGTAGGAAAAGAAAAATACATTTTCTATAATTTCGCTCTTTACACTCATTCAAAGTGCGGGGAGAGGGCGCAAAGACCGATTATTGGTTGGGGGCGGCGAACTAGCTGTTTTACTCTAGAATATGTAAGATTGCTAAACGGATTTACGGATCGTACAATGACTAATGATAAGTGAAAAGAGAAAGTCGTCGGAAAAATTTGTTGCAGACTTCTATCTGTAAAACATCAGAAAACAGAATACAGAAAACCGTCATCCAGAAATCTTTTTGATTTCTGGTAGCAAAAAAAAAAAAAAAATCGGTCCCAAATTTGCCGCCCCAAAAATCTGCCGCCCTAGGCTCAAGCCTACTCAGCCTGCTGGTAAATCCGCCACTGTCTATGAATCAAACATATCTAAAATAATAAAGTTAGAATCGTTTTTAAATGGGTTGGAATTAAAACTCGTAAAATAAAATAAAGATTGCGAACCATGAACCATCGGATAAGCATACAAAAAAATTGTCTATCGTGTTTCAACGGTCGTCATAGATATAGTGTTTGGATTCATGCAGTTCTTCTTCTTCTTCTTCAATTATGGCATCTGTCTCTTAGAGAACAATTTTGCCAGTGTCAAGTGTATCTGTTTTTGATCGCATTACCTTTCAATGTCAATAAAACTGTCAAATGTGAATGATCGATTATTGATTTACTTTTAAAACAAAAGAACAATTTCCTGTTCCTTATACGTGAAAATTACCTGTTGATTGTGCGTAAAAATAACAATGTTTGTGAGAAGACAACAATACAAAATTTAGAAGAATTGCAAAAATGACCTTTTTATTAAAATAAAATGTCTATCTAAGTATTATCAAAACACATAGCGATGACAAAAGGTGTTTATGGTGACAGTTATGTATGATTCAACAGTCAACACCATCGTGAAAATGGCGGGAAAATGGCGGTTATGTAGGTAAGTAAAATAAAAAACGGAAGAAATTATTATACGCGTAAGACTTGGCAGTGTGGTTTTAGACTAAAGCGTTAAACATACGGTCGGACTCGTCCATGAGCCGCGTCCGACGGATGCGGCTTATAGTGTGCAAGGGTGTTCGGACGATTTTGGCCACGCCCATTCCATAGACAACTATTACACTAAACATAGACCAGTGTTGCCAGAAGGTTACTTTTATTACCAAGCAAAAATCGAAAATATTACTAAATTATTCATATTTCTGTAAGTTCATCTATCTATCGGCTGGTAGCACTGGTGTAGACGAAGAAACATGTCGAGTAGTGAAAGTGTGAGTGTCGAGTAGTATTACTTTAAGTTCCATAGACAATAATTTTTCAAGGGTCTGAATCCAACACTGCTGGCAACACCGTCCGCGGACGATTTTAGATTGTCGTCGGACGTCTGAACGCTCAAGGTTAGCGAAGGGCACGACTTACGACTTCGTCCGATAGGGTGCAAGGCTCAGTGAAATTTCATCGTCCAGATACCTCTCGGACTCGTCCATAAGCCGCGGCTTATAGGATGTTTACCGCTTTAAGCTCAAATGGGCGAATAATGTAACAACAAAAACTCAACACGATCGTCGTCGGGAAGCGATCGGCTCGGTAGGGCGGCTCCGGTCGGGACAGGTAGTAACGGGCGATGCCTGTCGCAGCTGAAGTGGCGGCTGGTGTCGGGCGGCGGCAGCTGTGTGTACGTGGTGGGCGTGCGCGACTGCGGCGCGCTGGTGGGGCTGCGCGCGCGGGCCCTGCGCGCCTCGCTGCGCGCGCTGCGCCGCATGGCCGCCGCGCTGCACGCCACGCTGGCGCACCTCACCGCGCGCCGCGTGGCGCCGCACCGCGCCGTCGCCGAGGTGTACATCCGCAAGGTGAGCCCGAGCCCTGCGCGCGCGGGCCCTGCGCGCGCGGGCCCTGCGCGCCTCGCTGCGCGCGCTGCGCCGCATGGCCGCCGCGCTGCACGCCACGCTGGCGCACCTCACCGCGCGCCGCGTGGCGCCGCACCGCGCCGTCGCCGAGGTGTACATCCGCAAGGTGAGCCCGAGCCCTGCGCGCGCGGGCCCTGCGCGCGCGGGCCCTGCGCGCCTCGCTGCGCGCGCTGCGCCGCATGGCCGCCGCGCTGCACGCCACGCTGGCGCACCTCACCGCGCGCCGCGTGGCGCCGCACCGCGCCGTCGCCGAGGTGTACATCCGCAAGGTGAGCCCGAGCCCTGCGCGCGCGGGCCCTGCGCGCGCGGGCCCTGCGCGCCTCGCTGCGCGCGCTGCGCCGCATGGCCGCCGCGCTGCACGCCACGCTGGCGCACCTCACCGCGCGCCGCGTGGCGCCGCACCGCGCCGTCGCCGAGGTGTACATCCGCAAGGTGAGCCCGAGCCCTGCGCGCGCGGGCCCTGCGCGCGCGGGCCCTGCGCGCCTCGCTGCGCGCGCTGCGCCGCATGGCCGCCGCGCTGCACGCCACGCTGGCGCACCTCACCGCGCGCCGCGTGGCGCCGCACCGCGCCGTCGCCGAGGTGTACATCCGCAAGGTGAGCCCGAGCCCTGCGCGCGCGGGCCCTGCGCGCGCGGGCCCTGCGCGCCTCGCTGCGCGCGCTGCGCCGCATGGCCGCCGCGCTGCACGCCACGCTGGCGCACCTCACCGCGCGCCGCGTGGCGCCGCACCGCGCCGTCGCCGAGGTGTACATCCGCAAGGTGAGCCCGAGCCCTGCGCGCGCGGGCCCTGCGCGCGCGGGCCCTGCGCGCCTCGCTGCGCGCGCTGCGCCGCATGGCCGCCGCGCTGCACGCCACGCTGGCGCACCTCACCGCGCGCCGCGTGGCGCCGCACCGCGCCGTCGCCGAGGTGTACATCCGCAAGGTGAGCCCGAGCCCTGCGCGCGCGGGCCCTGCGCGCGCGGGCCCTGCGCGCCTCGCTGCGCGCGCTGCGCCGCATGGCCGCCGCGCTGCACGCCACGCTGGCGCACCTCACCGCGCGCCGCGTGGCGCCGCACCGCGCCGTCGCCGAGGTGTACATCCGCAAGGTGAGCCCGAGCCCTGCGCGCGCGGGCCCTGCGCGCGCGGGCCCTGCGCGCCTCGCTGCGCGCGCTGCGCCGCATGGCCGCCGCGCTGCACGCCACGCTGGCGCACCTCACCGCGCGCCGCGTGGCGCCGCACCGCGCCGTCGCCGAGGTGTACATCCGCAAGGTGAGCCCGAGCCCTGCGCGCGCGGGCCCTGCGCGCGCGGGCCCTGCGCGCCTCGCTGCGCGCGCTGCGCCGCATGGCCGCCGCGCTGCACGCCACGCTGGCGCACCTCACCGCGCGCCGCGTGGCGCCGCACCGCGCCGTCGCCGAGGTGTACATCCGCAAGGTGAGCCCGAGCCCTGCGCGCGCGGGCCCTGCGCGCGCGGGCCCTGCGCGCCTCGCTGCGCGCGCTGCGCCGCATGGCCGCCGCGCTGCACGCCACGCTGGCGCACCTCACCGCGCGCCGCGTGGCGCCGCACCGCGCCGTCGCCGAGGTGTACATCCGCAAGGTGAGCCCGAGCCCTGCGCGCGCGGGCCCTGCGCGCGCGGGCCCTGCGCGCCTCGCTGCGCGCGCTGCGCCGCATGGCCGCCGCGCTGCACGCCACGCTGGCGCACCTCACCGCGCGCCGCGTGGCGCCGCACCGCGCCGTCGCCGAGGTGTACATCCGCAAGGTGAGCCCGAGCCCTGCGCGCGCGGGCCCTGCGCGCGCGGGCCCTGCGCGCGCGGGCCCTGCGCGCCTCGCTGCGCGCGCTGCGCCGCATGGCCGCCGCGCTGCACGCCACGCTGGCGCACCTCACCGCGCGCCGCGTGGCGCCGCACCGCGCCGTCGCCGAGGTGTACATCCGCAAGGTGAGCCCGAGCCCTGCGCGCGCGGGCCCTGCGCGCGCGGGCCCTGCGCGCGCGGGCCCTGCGCGCCTCGCTGCGCGCGCTGCGCCGCATGGCCGCCGCGCTGCACGCCACGCTGGCGCACCTCACCGCGCGCCGCGTGGCGCCGCACCGCGCCGTCGCCGAGGTGTACATCCGCAAGGTGAGCCCGCCCCCCCCTCCCACTCCCTGCAGTGGCCCCCCCTGGGGTACCCTAGCCGCTAAACTACAGAACAACCCGACGGCCAGTGAAAGTCCCAACAAAATTGCTCCAGTGGTTTTTGAACGGGATGTGAACTGAACGAAAAGTTTATACAGTAAAGATAATCACTCGAAACATTGCTATTTCAGTTGGCCCACCCGCAGCAGAGCATCGAGCTGCGAGTGGCGGTCATGGGCGCGAACGAAGCCGGGAAGTCGACACTAGTTGGCGTGCTCACTCAAGGTTCCTTCATTATTCATTAAATAATGGTGGACATTTCACACAATGCCATCTATCATTATATCATTCATCACACAAATGTCAGTCCTGGGGAATCGAACCCACAACCTGCAGCAGAAGGCAGAGCTACTACCGACTGAGCTGTGAGGACAGTCAAATATGTATAAACTGACTGATTCACTGATCAATGCACAGCTCAAACCATAAGTCCATAGTTAGTAACCATAAGTTATAAAGTATAAGTTATATTATATATTTTTTGTGTCTCCTATCACAGTATTCTTATGTATTCAATGAGATCTGAGGAGATGTCTACCGAGCCTGGGGATTACAGTCAGGATGTGTTCCAGGTGAGCTGGACAATGGGAACGGGTCAGCCCGTCTGAACATGTTCCGGCACCAGCATGAAGTGAAGACCGGGATGACTTCCTCACTCAGCCACGAGATCCTGGGGTTCGATGCTCAGGTTAGTTCACAGAAGACCTCGTAAAAGACCTAGAAGACTGGTCTTGAAAATATCTAGCTACCATGTGGTGTTTCTTTTGTGAAGAGATAGGGTTATATGTTTGTATGTATGTATGTATGTATGTATGTATGCGAGTTCCTTCTTCTTCTTCTTCTTCAATTATGGCATCTGTCTCTTAGAGAACAATTTTGCCAGTGTCAAGTGTATTTATTTATAAGTATTGTCAACGTCACAGAGTCATAGTCAAGTAGTCAAGTCAATTTTAAACAAAAGATGGCTGTTTTGTTGAAAATTTTCGGGATTTCCTCCGATGGAACTTGAAGAGAACTATTCACTCTAATTCACATACTTTACACTCGCGTCAAGAACCCGGGCTTTATTGGCAAAATAACCACCAAAATTACGCAATAAAACTCAAAATAACACGAGAAAACATATAAAAACCAGAGCGACGTAGTTGTCAGGCAAATACACCGCAGAAAATCCATGCGAGTTCCTTTGGCTGAAACTGTAGTCCGGCTGGATGGATTTTGACAAATGAGGTGTCATCGGATTGGCCTGGATCACAAGAGTGAATAGGCTATACGAAATGTCAAAAAAACCAATATGGCGGCTGTGAAAATCTATTTTCAGTTACGATCAGTTGGGTTTTTTTTAAATTTTTGAAATAAATACTAGTTTATTTGAGCAGCACTACAAAAAATTTACTAGTAGGTATTTATTGCTAAAAATAAAAAAATAAAAAAATCTTTTACTTTTGTAAGCAGCTGTTAGTTTCTTCCAGCCGCCATATTGGATTTTTTGACATCTTGTATAGAGTTATTCTATACCGGGATTCACAAACAATACTTGCCTTAGTAAACTAGCATTACTATGCGAAGTAAGGCATTTCTCGATTCTCATTGGCCGATCGCCACTCAAGTATTATCTATGAGTAGGTTTTTAGGACCCTGGTCTGCGCGCACTTTGAGACCTCATAGTAATGTGACGACCTCAGTGGCGCAGCGGGCAAGAGTCCGCCTGCGACGCGAGAGGTTGCGGGTTCGATTCCCGCCTCGGAACAAATTTGTGGACGATCTGCAGAAATTTGTTCCGTTGGTCTGGGTGTGTAAAATAAAAATTATCTATCTATGTACCTACAGTCGTGGTCAACTAATTAGGGACACTCTTTGGTTAAACCGAATTGTGAATTTATTTTTTATTTTCCAACGAGTCTAAACCATATTCCATATCTCTTACATGTAAGTATAATTAGTCATTTATGTGCCCGATTATACAAACAATAACAACTTCTTAAACATTAAACCTCTTTACAGTATAGCTGATAGATTATCGTAGTGCTATTTGTTCAAATAATGCTGGCTGGCCATTTAATTAGGGACACTGAGATATTGCGTTCTATTTTCAAAATTTGAATCTCAATACTTTTTTACTTCTTCTCTTATTGTTTCGTGGTAGTTTTGGCGGCAATCCCGATATTTATTTTAAGTTTTGAAAAATATTTTGAAGAAAAATGGGTAAAAATAAAAGTTGCGATCCAACACTACGAAAAATTATCATGAAGTTTGTTGTCGAGCATGGTTGGCCATACCGAAGGATAGCAGAACATTTAAATTGTTCAAAAACTATGGTATACAATGCAGTGCAACATGTCAGACGCAATAACACAGATTTAAATGTGCCCAGAACAAAAAGATCGAGAAAAACAACTCCGCAAGAAGATAGAATGATAGCCAGGTTAGCTAAGAAAGATCCGTTTCTAGGCTCTATTTTAATTAAACACGAAGTGTTTGGGACAGACGAAAGAGCTGGTGTCTCAGCTAGGACCGTTCGACGACGTCTGGTAGAAGCAGGGTTGTTCGGAAGAGTGGCTCGCAAAGTACCGTTGTTGAAGAAAGAACATAGAAATGCTCGTTTGGCGTTTGCACGTAAATATGGACATTGGACCTACGCCCAATGGCAACATGTATTATTCTCTGACGAGACCAAGGTTAATTTGATTTCTTCAGATGGAAGGCAATACGTACGGCGTCCAGTAAAAGCGGAAATGAATCCAAGATTCACAAAAAAGCAGGTGAAACATGGCGGTGGAAACATTAAAATGTGGGGTTCATTTTCTGGACGTGGAGTGGGACCTGTGAGGAAAGTTCAGGGTAACTTAGACCAACATCAATACAAGGCAATATTGGAGGAAACGATGCTTCCCTATGCTGAGGAGCATCTCCCTATTATATGGACGTTTCAGCATGATAACGACCCAAAACATACCGCCCGTTCAGTCAAGTCGTTTCTTACCAGTCAGTCAGTATCGGTGCTAGATTGGCCAGCAAATAGCCCGGACCTTAACCCAATCGAGCACCTTTGGCACGAAATCAAGAAAAAAGTAGCCACTTATCGTACCACAACTTTAGATGAACTTAATGAAGCTTTTTGTGAGGCATGGGCAAACATTCCTGTCGAAACATGCCAGAAACTGATAATGTCTATGCCACATCGGTGTCAAGCGGTAATTACTAACAAAGGTTTTGCTACTGGGTACTGATTTTACACGTAATAAAATGGAGCTGTTAAAGATATTATAATACTGCAGATTATTAGTTTTGTTTAACTCTATTTTTCATTATAGTTTACTGTCCTTAATTAAATGTCCAGCTACAGAATTATACCTTAAAATTGAATACATGTTCAACCTTTGATATTAAATACTTTTTTCTATTTATTTATTCTTTTATTTACAGCCATTTAAAGCATAATAATCGGACCAAATTATGCAAATAATAGTTACTGAGAAATCAATAGGGTTTTATATTTGTATGTACATAACCGGTTATTGTTCTTCACTATCTTGCATGTCCCTAATTAGTTGACCACGACTGTATATCATGTATTAAATATATCAGTTATCTAGGACCCATAACACAAGCTTTGAGTAGCTTACTTTGGGGCTAGATGATGCTGGGTGGATTGTCCAGCATTTTAAAAAAAATATAAAAAAATGTTTGTGAATACTGGGGTGCACTCTCGTGCAACACGGAGATCGTCGCACGCTTCGCTCGCTCAATCAACGTTTTGCAGGGCAACGTGGTGAACTACGGCTGTTCCGAGCTGATGACGGCGGCGCGCATCGGCGAGCGCTCCGCCAAGCTGGTGGCCTTCCTCGACCTGGCGGGGCACTCCAAGTACCAGCGCACCACGCGCCACGGGCTCACCGGCTACTCGCCGCACGCCGCCATGCTCGTGGTACGTCTGCCTAGCTCTGCCGGGCTCTGCCTTCCTCGACCTGGCGGGGCACTCCAAGTACCAGCGCACCACGCGCCACGGGCTCACCGGCTACTCGCCGCACGCCGCCATGCTCGTGGTACGTCTGCCTAGCTCTGCCGGGCTCTGCCTTCCTCGACCTGGCGGGGCACTCCAAGTACCAGCGCACCACGCGCCACGGGCTCACCGGCTACTCGCCGCACGCCGCCATGCTCGTGGTACGTCTGCCTAGCTCTGCCGGGCTCTGCCTTCCTCGACCTGGCGGGGCACTCCAAGTACCAGCGCACCACGCGCCACGGGCTCACCGGCTACTCGCCGCACGCCGCCATGCTCGTGGTACGTCTGCCTAGCTCTGCCGGGCTCTGCCTTCCTCGACCTGGCGGGGCACTCCAAGTACCAGCGCACCACGCGCCACGGGCTCACCGGCTACTCGCCGCACGCCGCCATGCTCGTGGTACGTCTGCCTAGCTCTGCCGGGCTCTGCCTTCCTCGACCTGGCGGGGCACTCCAAGTACCAGCGCACCACGCGCCACGGGCTCACCGGCTACTCGCCGCACGCCGCCATGCTCGTGGTACGTCTGCCTAGCTCTGCCGGGCTCTGCCTTCCTCGACCTGGCGGGGCACTCCAAGTACCAGCGCACCACGCGCCACGGGCTCACCGGCTACTCGCCGCACGCCGCCATGCTCGTGGTACGTCTGCCTAGCTCTGCCGGGCTCTGCCTTCCTCGACCTGGCGGGGCACTCCAAGTACCAGCGCACCACGCGCCACGGGCTCACCGGCTACTCGCCGCACGCCGCCATGCTCGTGGTACGTCTGCCTAGCTCTGCCGGGCTCTGCCTTCCTCGACCTGGCGGGGCACTCCAAGTACCAGCGCACCACGCGCCACGGGCTCACCGGCTACTCGCCGCACGCCGCCATGCTCGTGGTACGTCTGCCTAGCTCTGCCGGGCTCTGCCTTCCTCGACCTGGCGGGGCACTCCAAGTACCAGCGCACCACGCGCCACGGGCTCACCGGCTACTCGCCGCACGCCGCCATGCTCGTGGTACGTCTGCCTAGCTCTGCCGGGCTCTGCCTTCCTCGACCTGGCGGGGCACTCCAAGTACCAGCGCACCACGCGCCACGGGCTCACCGGCTACTCGCCGCACGCCGCCATGCTCGTGGTACGTCTGCCTAGCTCTGCCGGGCTCTGCCTTCCTCGACCTGGCGGGGCACTCCAAGTACCAGCGCACCACGCGCCACGGGCTCACCGGCTACTCGCCGCACGCCGCCATGCTCGTGGTACGTCTGCCTAGCTCTGCCGGGCTCTGCCTTCCTCGACCTGGCGGGGCACTCCAAGTACCAGCGCACCACGCGCCACGGGCTCACCGGCTACTCGCCGCACGCCGCCATGCTCGTGGTACGTCTGCCTAGCTCTGCCGGGCTCTGCCTTCCTCGACCTGGCGGGGCACTCCAAGTACCAGCGCACCACGCGCCACGGGCTCACCGGCTACTCGCCGCACGCCGCCATGCTCGTGGTACGTCTGCCTAGCTCTGCCGGGCTCTGCCTTCCTCGACCTGGCGGGGCACTCCAAGTACCAGCGCACCACGCGCCACGGGCTCACCGGCTACTCGCCGCACGCCGCCATGCTCGTGGTACGTCTGCCTAGCTCTGCCGGGCTCTGCCTTCCTCGACCTGGCGGGGCACTCCAAGTACCAGCGCACCACGCGCCACGGGCTCACCGGCTACTCGCCGCACGCCGCCATGCTCGTGGTACGTCTGCCTAGCTCTGCCGGGCTCTGCCTGACTCTGCCTTGGCCGGATTTCTCTCTGCCTAGGCCTAGAGAGATTATTTAAAGTAGTTCTGTGTGTTTTAGTAAGTGCTCGTGTTCTGACTAACTCTTCCTTGGCCGGATTGGTCTCTGCCTAGAACTAGATACGTTATTTAAGTTCTCGTATTCAGACTAATTCTGACTTAACCGGATTTCCCTCTGCCTAGATAGAAAAAAGTAATTTTAAGTTGCTTAGTACATATATTTATTTATTTATTTGTAGGAAAACCAACAGCTTTCTTAATAAAATTAATAACTGCTTAGTGCTAGATAGCCAATGAAAGGTTCTCACGGATAGGTGATAGATACATGAGGCATACAAAACGGTGTGACGAGGAGAGTGTTAGATATGAATGTGGATGGATACAAGGGTAGAGGTAGACCAAAGAAAAGATGGATGGACTGTGTGAAAGATGAAATGGGTAAGAAAGGAGTGAGTACTGAGATGACGAATGACAGAGGGAAATGGAAGAAGATCACATGTTGTGCCGACCACACATAACGTGGGGAAAGGGCAGGAAGATGATGATGAGGCATACAAAACGGTGAAATGTAAGTATGTCCTACTTATATATAAAAGAGGGTACATCCGACACGTGTAGTAAATGCAAAAAACAAACTAAGGTGTCTATCACCAAATCAATGTGTATCAGTAAATTGTCATCTATACTTAATATTATAAAGAGGAAAGATTTGATTGTTTGTTTGTTTGTTTGTTTGTTTGAATTGAATAGGCTCCGAAACTACTGAACCGATTTGAAACATTCTTTCACCAATGTGTAGAATGAACTTTCAGGATGAACATAGGCTATATTTTATGTAGGTACTTCGCGGGCGACGCCGCGTGCAGAAGCTAGTATTAAATAAATAAATAATGCTGGACAATCCACACAGCATCATCTAGCCCCAAAGTAAGCTACTCAAAGCTTGTGTTATGGGTACTAGATAACTGATATATTTAATACATGATAGGTACATAGATAGATATTTTTTATTATACATAGAAAACACCCAGACCGACGGAACAAATTTCTGCAGATCGTCCACAAATTTGTTCCGAGGCGGGAATCGAACCCGTAACCTCTTGCTTCGCAGGCGGACTCTTGCCCGTTTCTGCCTAATCGACGTGTTACTCCGGCAGATATCGGCCACGGCGGGCATAACGCCCATAACGGAGGAGCACATGGGCATCCTGCTGGCGCTCCGCCTGCCGTTCTTCGTGGTGCTGAACAAGTGCGAGCTGGCGCGCGCCGCCGTGCCCGCGCTGCTGGCCCGCCTGGCAGCCCTGCTGGCGCCGCACGGCAAGGTAGCCCGGGGGCCGCACCCGGAGCCACAACAAGCCTTTCATCATATACTTTTAAACTTACGCGATCTGTAGTGCGATTACGTTACTTTGATCCTATCGAATCATCTATCATCTTCATCTATATATATAAAAATGAATTGCTGTTCGTTAGTCTCG
Organism: Cosmorhoe ocellata; assembly: GCA_963675405.1. Lineage (NCBI taxonomy): Eukaryota > Metazoa > Arthropoda > Insecta > Lepidoptera > Geometridae > Cosmorhoe > Cosmorhoe ocellata. The sequence continues at coordinate 5,554,355 of OY776273.1, forward strand.
CTAAAACTCGAGAACGGCTAAACGGATTTATCTTATCTTGGTCTTGAAATGTTCGTGGAGGTCTAGGGAAGGTTTAAAAGGTAAGGAACATTCGAATAACTGCCGGGAAAACCCTAAAAATAGCCCTTTTCTATTTCCCATGCAAACGTTTTCTAAATAAAATGTAGAGTCAATTTGAACTCTATTACTATTTAATAATGTTCATATTAAATTATAATCACTCACTGTTGTCTAAGCAATGTAGAAGGCGGTACGAAGTTTGCCGGGACAGTTAGTTATTGCATAGAAGCTTTTATTCTAGTTACTAGCGTTCAATTGTATTATGGAAAGTTTATTGCCATAAAATTATTATATTATATTATTTGTTTATTGCCATAAATATATTGTTTGAAAATATCAGAATTACGTAATCACAGTACCGTTGCTGATAGACATTCATTGTAATCAGAGTTCCGTAATAGCCACTCTGAACACATTATTATTATTAATAAAATTAAATTAAATATTCTAATTGGCTATTTGACAATAGTAGCGATAAAATATTTAATATATTAAATACAGTACCTTAGAGGTTCACAATACTCATGCAATATGCTTTTTGCATTAAAAAAAAATGGAAATATTCATTTTTGAAAAATAAATTAGAGTTTTTTACATCTGTGGATTACAAAAACTGAAACGCGGGACGCCATGTTTGAGCATCGTGTGACGTGAGTGACGTCACTAGTTACAAAATAAAACGTCAAGTTGGAGCGTATTAGCTTTACTTACTTTATTGATTATTGACCCGTGACGTCACAGTCAGAAATGTCAAGTGATCGAGCTGTTTTCGAGCGAATTTCAAATCACTGGAAGGAAATATATATTTTTTTCTGATAAATAACGCTTTTTTTTGCGTTGACTGATGTAGCTTGATGTTGACTGATGTAGCTTGACGTTGATTGATGTTTGTGTCAGAAACCGCTGCTGATAACTGACGAGGCCCAGGCGAGGAGCTGCTGCGGCCCTCAGAAGCTGATCCTGGACTCCATCGAGCCGGAACCGGAGGCCGAGAACGAAGAGTTAGTATATGGTGTAAATCAACACCAGTGACGACTGGTGGTCTAGAAGTAGGCCCGCCTTTCGATCCTAAGATCGTGGGTTTCTTTCAGGTTCCACGACATGCCGGTTTCCTCACGATGTTTTCCTTCATCGTTTAAGAGCACTGATTGCGCACATACGTAGCTTCGTACGTGTTATAAAAGAAAGGGCGGCAGATACAGTAGAAAACTTGCTACCCTACAAATCACGCTTAAATCTTTCTTTTTCTCGGAGTCATGGTATAAAGTATCGTATGCAACTCTTAAATAAAACGGATTTATATCGAGGGCCATGAATCACTCGCGTTGCTCAGGATTCTAACACTTGAATCACTTCCTACGGTTGTGAGTCAGTCGTTAGAATCCTTCACTTGCTCGTCACTATATGGCCCTAGCTTTAAATCCGTCCTTAATTCACTAATTGCATAATATACCATTTTTTTGTAATACATACTTACATAGAATACACTAGCTTCCTTTCGCGGCTTCGCTCGCGAGGTACCTACATAAAATATAGCCTATGTTACTCGGGGATAACGTAGCATTCTAACGGTGAAAGAATTTTTGTAATCGGACCAGTAGTTTTCGAGTTTATTTGTTACAAACAAAAATACAAAACTTTCCTGTTTTTAATATTAGGATAGATAGATAATAACACCCAGACACAGAACAAACATGTGCGTTCACACAAATGTCAGTCCTGCGGGATCGAACCCACAACCTGCGGCGCGGGAGGCAGAGCTACTACCGACTGAGCTGTGAGGATATACTTATGCATGTCGTGGTTGTCGCAGGTGGGAGCAGGTGGCGGTGTTCCCCGTGTCGTGCGCGCGCGGGTTCGGGCTGAACGCGCTGCACGCGCACCTGCTCGCGCTGCAGCCGCCGTGCGGGGACCCGCCCGAGGAGGTACGTCATGTCGCAGGGGGTGGTCCCCGTGTCGTGCGCGCGCGGGTTCGGGCTGAACGCGCTGCACGCGCACCTGCTCGCGCTGCAGCCGCCGTGCGGGGACCCGCCCGAGGAGGTACGTCATGTCGCAGGGGGTGGTCCCCGTGTCGTGCGCGCGCGGGTTCGGGCTGAACGCGCTGCACGCGCACCTGCTCGCGCTGCAGCCGCCGTGCGGGGACCCGCCCGAGGAGGTACGTCATGTCGCAGGGGGTGGTCCCCGTGTCGTGCGCGCGCGGGTTCGGGCTGAACGCGCTGCACGCGCACCTGCTCGCGCTGCAGCCGCCGTGCGGGGACCCGCCCGAGGAGGTACGTCATGTCGCAGGGGGTGGTCCCCGTGTCGTGCGCGCGCGGGTTCGGGCTGAACGCGCTGCACGCGCACCTGCTCGCGCTGCAGCCGCCGTGCGGGGACCCGCCCGAGGAGGTACGTCATGTCGCAGGGGGTGGTCCCCGTGTCGTGCGCGCGCGGGTTCGGGCTGAACGCGCTGCACGCGCACCTGCTCGCGCTGCAGCCGCCGTGCGGGGACCCGCCCGAGGAGGTACGTCATGTCGCAGGGGGTGGTCCCCGTGTCGTGCGCGCGCGGGTTCGGGCTGAACGCGCTGCACGCGCACCTGCTCGCGCTGCAGCCGCCGTGCGGGGACCCGCCCGAGGAGGTACGTCATGTCGCAGGGGGTGGTCCCCGTGTCGTGCGCGCGCGGGTTCGGGCTGAACGCGCTGCACGCGCACCTGCTCGCGCTGCAGCCGCCGTGCGGGGACCCGCCCGAGGAGGTACGTCATGTCGCAGGGGGTGGTCCCCGTGTCGTGCGCGCGCGGGTTCGGGCTGAACGCGCTGCACGCGCACCTGCTCGCGCTGCAGCCGCCGTGCGGGGACCCGCCCGAGGAGGTAGACCTCACCACGAACTCTTAGGCTTCGTCCTAAAAGATCACTGTTGTGTCGACTAAATCTTTGGTGCCGACCACATAACGTGGAACAAGGGCAGGAAGATGATGATGATGATGATGATGATGTGTATCACGAGAAAGAGCGATACAGAACAGTAGTTGAGTCGTGTCGTGCACGTTAGCCAGGCTATTGGAACAGCAGTGGTCGACTCATGCTCTAATGTCGTGTTCCAGGAGACGTGCGACTTCCAGATAGACGAGATCTAGTGATGATGAGACTCGGGTCTCACTATGATCATGATGATGACTCACTATGATCTTGAGACTATGATCTATGACTCACTATGATCTTGAGACTATGATCTATGACTCACTATGATCTTGAGACTATGATCTATGACTCACTATGATCTTGAGACTATGATCTATGACTCACTATGATCTATGACTCACTATGATCTTGAGACTATGATCAATGACTCACTATGATCTTGAGACTCATGCAGTGATGTCGTGTTCCAGGAGACGTGCGAGTTCCAGATCGACGAGATCTTCCACGTGGGCGACAGCGGCGGGCCCGTGGTGGGCGGGCTGCTGACGCGCGGCCGCCTCGCCGAGCGGGACCGCCTGCTCATCGGTGCGCGCGCCGCTCGCTGCTCACACGCTCTCACTTCACCTTACACACTGACTTGACCTTACACACTGACTTGACCTTTCACACGCCGTGACTTGACCTTACACACTGACTTGACCTTACACACTGACTTGACCTTTCACACGCCGTGACTTGACCTTACACACTGACTTGACCTTTCACACGCCGTGACTTGACCTTACACACTGACTTGACCTTTCACACGCCGTGACTTGACCTTACACACTGACTTGACCTTACACACTGACTTGACCTTTCACACGCCGTGACTTGACCTTACACACTGACTTGACCTTTCACACGCCGTGACTTGACCTTACACACTGACTTGACCTTTCACACGCCGTGACTTGACCTTACACACTGACTTGACCTTTCACACGCCGTGACTTGACCTTACACACTGACTTGACCTTTCACACGCCGTGACTTGACCTTACACACTGACTTGACCTTTCACACGCCGTGACTTGAACTTACACACTGACTTGACCTTTCACACAATGCCACTTAACCTTTCACACAATGCCACTTAACCTTTCACACAATGCCACTTAACCTTTCACACAATGCCACTTAACCTTTCACACAATGCCACTTAACCTTTCACACAATGCCACTTAACCTTTTACACAATGCGACTTAACCTTTCACACGAATTGCCTTACCTTCACACAATGTGACCTGACCTTTCACACGATGAGACTTGACCTTTCACACATCTTATGCCACCTTAGTGCCCTCACACATGATGCTGTCCGCAGGTCCGCTAGTGGACGGTTCCTTCGAGCCGGTGGTGGTGAGGAGCATCTATAGAAACCGCGTGCCGTGCGGCGCCGCCCGCGCCGGTCAGCCCGCCTCGCTAGGGCTGCAGCAGCCGTGCCCGCCCGTGAGTGCCGCTCCAGTGGAGTAATAATAGTGGGGAATAATACACGGTGTATTTTTGGTCAGTTTAAAGCCGGCGCCCAATTCTTTTATCACTTAATCGTATTTGTGTCGTTGGTTTAGTTTTTGAATTTGATAAGTATTTATGGAACTGAATAGTCGAAAAGATTAACAAACTTGTGTTAAACACATGGTGAGGCACGCAGAGTCAACGACCTCGCAGACTCCCCGGTCCCTCCGGCCCGCGTCGCGCCGGGCGCATGCCGACAAACGAATAGCACCTCCTATCGGTTCTCATATTATCGAGTTAGTTGCGTGTTAATATAAATAAATAAAAATGAATAATATAAATAAATAGATAAGAGCGCTGGTGGTGTAGTGGTAGCACCCCTGCCTCACGATCCGAAGGTCGTGGGTTCAAACCTGGTCGTGCACCGATGAGTTTTTCCATTCGAAAAATTTATGTGCGCAATGCCAGTGCTCTTAAACGGTGAAGGAAAACATCGTGAGGAAACCGGCATGCCCTAGAACCAAAAATTCGAAGGTATGTGTCATAGGTTAGTACTCTTATAAGCGGCGATGGGCTTGCAACCTGTCACGTACGGAATATTAACTACTGTGCAAAATGTGGGCATGTACCAAATGTCATGTTTGGACTTGCCTCTGACTACCCCCTTTAGATATCCTCAAAGATCTGAGGAGATATCTACCGAGCCCGGGGATTACAGACGTGATCATTTATTTAAAAATAATAACAAAAAAATAGATTTATTAATTATATTGATTTTTGAGTAGGGTTACAGATATAAATTACGTGGACGCCGGCTTTAAACTGACCAAAAATACACCTGATAGATATAAGTAGGCTGGTTTCGGTTTGTAATTAGTGTTAATGTTGGTTTCAGGTGCGGCCGGGCATGGTGCTGCTGGGCGCGCCCGCGGGCTGGCGCAGGGCTCCGCGCCGCGCCTGGGGCTCCTGCCGCGGCCGCTGCCGGCAGGTCTGTCGCCAAACTAACAGCATCTTCTTCCTGCCCTTTTCCCACGTTATGTCGGCACAACGTGTGATCTTCCATCTCCCTCTATCATTCGTTAAAATTTATCAGTTATCTAGTACCCATAACACAAGCTTTGAGTAGCTTACTATGGGGCTAGATGATGCTGTGTAAACTGTCCAGCATCATTTATTGTTTACTAGCTGACCCGGCAGACTTCGTACTTATTTAGAAAACGTTTGTATATGAAATAGAAAAGGCCTATTTTTAGGGTTTTCCCGGCAGTTATTCGAAGTTTCTTAACTTTTAAACCTTCCCTAGACCTCCACGAACATTTCAAGACCAAGATAAGATAAATCCGTGTAGCCGTTCTCGAGTTTTAGCGAGACTAACGAACAGCAATTCATTTTTATATATATAGATTTAATTTCCAGATATGATGATAATATTTGTGCTACAGGTATCGGAGCTGAGACATTCAAAGCGATCGTCGCTGGACGCGCGCCTGCGCAACAACAACAAGAACCTGCTACAGGTAATAACTGCCCCCCCCCCCCCCACCGACCCCATCAGGCATCCTCAGAAATGTCTACAGAGCCTGAGGGTAACAGTAGTGACATGTTTTATAGGGTTATATCGAAGGGCCTCCACTTTCCGTCCATCTGTAAGTCTATCGGTCCCTCAGTCCGTCCATCCATCCATCCGTCCGTCCGTCCGTCCGTCCGTCCGTCAGTACGCCCTTCCGTACGTTATTCCGTGTGTCCGTCGTGACATATTTTATAGGGTTCCATATCGAAGGGCCTCCACTTTCCATCCATCCGTGTAAGTCTATCCGTCCGTCCGTCTGTCCTTCAGTCCGTCCGTTCGTCCGTCAGTACGTCCGTCCTTCCGTACGTTATTCCGTCTGTTCGTCCTTCCGTCTCTCCGTCCTTCCGTCCGTCCGTCTGTCCGTCCTTCCGTCCGTCCGTCCGTAAACAGTTGAAAGAGTGACGAAACAGTGACGGCGACGAAGGTAACCCGTGCGCGCTATCTCCAAGAGTCCGTGAGACCGTGTGCTGATGCAGGCTGACCCTCGCTTCCAGGACCTGGCTCATGCGGAGGAGGTGCTCGCCAAGGACCGGGAGGACCAGCAGCGGAACCTGTACCACTCCGACAGCGACCACTCGCAGCCCGGCAAGCAGGTACAGATACATATCCTACTAATATTATTGATTAGTTTTCACGTGGCACCTTGAGAAGCAAAAACAAATCTATCCCACGGGAACCGTACATTTTTCCGGGATAAAATGTAGCCTATGTGCTATTCCAATATCAAGGTAGTATCGAGGTGTCCGTGACCTAAATGCAGCCCCTAGCAGAATACCGGCGCTACAGCATGGTGACATGCCGGAGCATCGAGCTGAGCTATGGGCCATTTCTCTGCCACAACAATATTATTACTGCAGATTTATATAAGACTAGCTGACCCGGCAGACTTCGTACTTATTTAGAAAACGTTTGTATGGGAAATAGAAAAGGGCTATTTATAAGGTTTTCCCGGCAGTTATTCGAATGTTTTCATACCTTTTAAAATTTTCCTAGACCTCCACGAACATTTCAAGACCAAGATAAGATAAATCCGTTTAGCCGTTCTCGAGTTTTAGCGAGACTAACGAACAGCAATTCATTTTTATATATATAGATAGTGATAACTTATATACCTACCTCCTTCATTTGTTAATTACATAATATTTTTAAGCAACTTATTTCTATTTTTATACTGTTCGCTTTGTTGTGGTTTGCGAGAAATAAATATATTTCATTTCATATTCCAGACCATAATCTATAACTGATCACCCTATCTATACCTATCAAAATTTCATCCAGATCCGTTCAGCCGTTTCAGCGTGAAAGAGTAACAAACATACATCCAGACATCTATACATTATTACAAACTTTCGCCTTTATAATATTAGTAGGATTAGTTTTGATTGTGTGATAGATGATATGAATGTAAGAGGAGTTGATTCAGAGTTGACGAATGATTTCATTTGAATTTCAATTTTATTTCTAGTTTGAGACAATGACTAGCTATAAAAAGGTTTAATTAGAATTCTAAGAAACATTTTAGTCACAAAATAAAATAAAGAGTAATACTCTACACCGATTAAGCTCATATGCTTCCCAGTAAAAGGAGTGAGTGGAAGAAAACCCCACGCGTGGGATAAGGGCAGGAGAATGATGATGATTATAAAGGCGAAAGTTTGTATGGATGTATGGATGTCTAGATGTATGTTTGTTACTCTTTCACGCTGAAACGGCTGAACGGATCTGGATGAAATTTGGCACAGATATACACATGACACATTTTATCCCGGAAAAAAGTACGGTTCGTTGAGTTTGAGTCGTGTGTTTTTCAGATTGACAAATTCGTTGCAAAGGAGAGTGGCGACCCCTCGGACGAGGAGTGCGTGTGCGAGGACCGAGTACTGCTGGAGGACCCCGACAACCCTCGGGGGTGCCTGTTCTTCCAGGTCAGTCAGAGTAGACCCTCATTCGTGTAGTTAGCGACCTTCCGACGGCCTCAGTGGCGCAGCGGGCGAGAGTCCGCCTGCGACGCAAGAGGTTGCGGGTTCGATTCCCGCCGCGGAACAAATTTGTGGACGATCTGCAGAACTTTGTTCCGTTTTCTGGGTGTTTTCTATGTATAATAAAAATATCTATCTATGTATGTATATAAGGTTTTAAATATGTCAGTTATCTTGTACCTATAACACAAGCTTTGAGTAGCTTACTTTGGGGCTAGATGATGCTGTGTGGATGGTCCAGCATTATTTATTATTATTACTTTTATTTTTTTGATGTTGTGAGCGCAATGAATACTAATTGCTTTTTTGTTTTGATATGTGAGCGCAGGCGTCGGTGCACGTGCTGCGCCACTCCACGGCCATCCACCCCGGCTTCCAGTGCACCGTGCACGTGGGCGGCGTGCGGCAGACCGCCGTCGTCGAGGTACCGCTCAGCGAGCTCAGAGCCTAAGCACACGACGTATACATACATTCTCCCGGGATAAAAGTACTCTAAACTGTATATTTCTCCGGGATAAAAGTAGTCTATGAACCGAATATTCTCCCGGGATAAAAGTTGTCTATGAACTGTATATTTCTCCGGGATAAAAGTAGTCTAGTGATCTATCTCTGTGTGAAATTTTATCCAGATCCGGTTAGCCGTTTCAGCGAGATTGAGGAACAAACAACCATCCAAACTTCCGCTTTTATAATATTAGTAGGATGCAATATTACTTCAATATAAGTAGGTATACATACATTAAATATGCGATATATACAGCGTATATACTTCAATGTATATTTGAATCCTATTAATATTATATATGCGAAAATTTGGATGGTTGTTTGTTACGCAATCATGCTGAAACGGCTGAACTGACCTAGATGAAATTTGGCAGTGATATAGTCTGGAATAGCACATAGGCTATAATTTAACAAGGAACCACGCGGGCGGATGCTAATAAGCAATATATAGCGTATATACATCAATGTAAATTAGAATATGCAATGTATCCCGCGTGTATGGTCTAATGTACATTACAGTGTGTATACTAGTGTGTATACCAAATGTCATGTTTGGATTTGCCCCTGACTACCCCCTTTAGATATCCTCAAAGATCTAAGTAACTAAAGATCTGAGGAGATATCTACCGAGCCTGGGGATTACAGTCGTGATCATATACTACAATGTACATTAGAAATATTGTAATGTATCCCGCGTGCGCGTCGGTTCCAGGGCATCATGTCGCGCGCCAGCGAGCTGCGCGCCGGCGAGTCGGCACCCGCGCTGTTCCGCTTCGTGCGCACCTGCGAGTACCTCGCCAGAGGGAGACAGCTGCTCTTCACGCAGGGCCTCGGCACCAGGTCACCCTCACACACTATACACTATACTACACCTGCGAGTACCTCGCCAGAGGGAGACAGCTGCTCTTCACGCAGGGCCTCGGCACCAGGTCACCCTCACACACTATACACTATACTACACCTGCGAGTACCTCGCCAGAGGGAGACAGCTGCTCTTCACGCAGGGCCTCGGCACCAGGTCACCCTCACACACTATACACTATACTACACCTGCGAGTACCTCGCCAGAGGGAGACAGCTGCTCTTCACGCAGGGCCTCGGCACCAGGTCACCCTCACACACTATACACTATACTACACCTGCGAGTACCTCGCCAGAGGGAGACAGCTGCTCTTCACGCAGGGCCTCGGCACCAGGTCACCCTCACACACTATACACTATACTACACCTGCGAGTACCTCGCCAGAGGGAGACAGCTGCTCTTCACGCAGGGCCTCGGCACCAGGTCACCCTCACACACTATACACTATACTACACCTGCGAGTACCTCGCCAGAGGGAGACAGCTGCTCTTCACGCAGGGCCTCGGCACCAGGTCACCCTCACACACTATACACTATACTACACCTGCGAGTACCTCGCCAGAGGGAGACAGCTGCTCTTCACGCAGGGCCTCGGCACCAGGTCACCCTCACACACTATACACTATACTACACCTGCGAGTACCTCGCCAGAGGGAGACAGCTGCTCTTCACGCAGGGCCTCGGCACCAGGTCACCCTCACACACTATACACTATACTACACCTGCGAGTACCTCGCCAGAGGGAGACAGCTGCTCTTCACGCAGGGCCTCGGCACCAGGTCACCCTCACACACTATACACTATACTACACCTGCGAGTACCTCGCCAGAGGGAGACAGCTGCTCTTCACGCAGGGCCTCGGCACCAGGTCACCCTCACACACTATACACTATACTACACCTGCGAGTACCTCGCCAGAGGGAGACAGCTGCTCTTCACGCAGGGCCTCGGCACCAGGTCACCCTCACACACTATACACTATACTACACCTGCGAGTACCTCGCCAGAGGGAGACAGCTGCTCTTCACGCAGGGCCTCGGCACCAGGTCACCCTCACACACTATACACTATACTACACCTGCGAGTACCTCGCCAGAGGGAGACAGCTGCTCTTCACGCAGGGCCTCGGCACCAGGTCACCCTCACACACTATACACTATACTACACCTGCGAGTACCTCGCCAGAGGGAGACAGCTGCTCTTCACGCAGGGCCTCGGCACCAGGTCACCCTCACACACTATACACTATACTACACCTGCGAGTACCTCGCCAGAGGGAGACAGCTGCTCTTCACGCAGGGCCTCGGCACCAGGTCACCCTCACACACTATACACTATACTACACCTGCGAGTACCTCGCCAGAGGGAGACAGCTGCTCTTCACGCAGGGCCTCGGCACCAGGTCACCCTCACACACTATACACTATACTACACCTGCGAGTACCTCGCCAGAGGGAGACAGCTGCTCTTCACGCAGGGCCTCGGCACCAGGTCACCCTCACACACTATACACTATACTACACCTGCGAGTACCTCGCCAGAGGGAGACAGCTGCTCTTCACGCAGGGCCTCGGCACCAGGTCACCCTCACACACTATACACTATACTACACCTGCGAGTACCTCGCCAGAGGGAGACAGCTGCTCTTCACGCAGGGCCTCGGCACCAGGTCACCCTCACACACTATACACTATACTACACCTGCGAGTACCTCGCCAGAGGGAGACAGCTGCTCTTCACGCAGGGCCTCGGCACCAGGTCACCCTCACACACTATATACTATACTACACCTGCGAGTACCTCGCCAGAGGGAGACAGGACTATGTATTATACTACCCCGCCCACTATGTATTGTCCGTTCACTGACTAGAAATCATTTTCGCTTTTAATTCACGAAAATAAATAAATATACTTTGTCTGTTCCAGGGGTGTCGGCAGGATCACACAGATATTCCCCTACGTGCCCTGAAGTCCCCTCCCGACAGATTCAACCTGCCACCTCTTACAAACACCATCGAAAGCTGTCGCGCCAACATCACGTATAATTATCAAACTACACAAAAGTTGTTGTTTGATCGATAGAAAAATTCAACTGTCATTTTGATAGTTTCTAGGACTTTTAGGGTACCGTGGCGGAAATAGAACAATTGTTTGTATTGCAAGAGTTTGTTGTTTTGTTTTGTTATATAATTGTTTTGTGCTGTCGGCTCTTAGCGTATTTTACTGACTATATAGTGACTGTAATATAGTCACTAGTATTATAGTGACCGTAATATAGTCACTAGTATTATAGTGACCGTAATATAGACACTATTAATATAGTGACCGTAATATAGTCACTAGTATTATAGTGACCGTAATATAGTCACTATTAATATAGTGACCGTAATATAGTCACTAGTATTATAGTGACCGTAATATAGTCACTATTAATATAGTGACCGTAATATAGTCACTATTAATATAGTGACCGTAATATAGTCACTAGTATTATAGTGATCGTAATATAGTCACTAGTACGATAGTTTCTATAATACAGTTTTACAATTACAGTGATTTTATTATTATAGATTATTTCGATAAGTTTAATAATAGTTAATAAAGTTTGGATTTTGTATTAATTTACTTAAAATAATAATAAAATTGTAGCACAATTTATCACATTACATATGACGTAGTTAACAAGAATATTATATCAGGAGATTTGGGGATTACGGGGAGATTTGACTATTCCCCACGAGAGGCAATACTAACGGGGATATTCTGACCTCCCTATGTGAGATTGTGGGAATTTAGGGGATAATATTTCCACATTGACGCAAATATGTTGGGATTTTGGGGATTTTTTCCCCTCATTTATGGCATATAATGTGCGGGAAAATGTTTTTATCTATATACCTATTAACTACTATCACTTTCACTTTGAACTGTGTTCACTTCGTATTATGCGTGACAGATTTTAATAAAATTCACTGTTGTGTAGTTTTAGACAATGCTTTTAGCATTTAAATCGTTTGTGGTGAAAAACTTAGGTGAGCGCGGGTGGACCCGCAGACGATAGCTAGTCAATAGAAACTGCATAAAGCGTATGTATGTTTGAATGATTAAGTATTGTATGTTACTGTCAAATTTTTAACTGGTCAAAACGGATATTGACTGAAGATGTTGCTATGGATCAATTATACCACTGAGTAGTAATAATACTACTGGTGGTGCAATTGATACAGCTCTCGTACCTCTAGTTCTACCAAGTACTAGTTTATCTATCTATTCCCTAGGCTTAGTGCGGATTTTGATAGTTTAATGTAGTTTGACGACCTCAGTGGCGTAGCGGGCGAGAGTCCGCCTGTGACGCAAGAGGTTGCGGGTTCGATTCCCGCCGCGGAACAAATTTGTGTATGATCTGCAGAAATTTGTTCCATTGGTTTGGGTGTTTTCTATGTATAATAAAAAATATCTATCTATGTATATAATGTATTAAATATATCAGTTATCAAGTACCCATAACACAAGCTTTGAGTAGCTTACTTTGGGGCTAGATGATGCTGTGTGGATTGTCCAGCATTATTTATTTATTTATTTTATTAAATTTTTCTTTTTCCATACATTTACCCACAGCGCCCCTAGCGGAAACTTTGAAGAACTAAAATCGGCAGTGCAGGTAAATGTGTGGAAAGAAACGAAAAAATAATAAAACTCACCCATATCGTCAATAATAGTTTTGACTAATTTGTCGTTAGAATTGTCTTATTTCTGTCCTGGTTGGGATTTTCTTAGTCAATATCAGTTTTGACCGATTATTAGTTTCGACTGGGGCGTTCACTGCGGTCGGCTGATTATGTCAAAACACGCGAGTTTTTTTTAATATTGTAATTTTAAATAGGATCATGGAAAAAGCTCTAGGACCAGCGATTTTCTTATCAGTTCTTCTCGGACTGGGGATAGGACTGGAATACTTGCCACCATGCAAACTCAAAATGATCCCTGTGATTTTATATTGTTTGAAAATATTGCTGAAAACTGTCGCGTCCGTAGTCACATACTAGTGGTCCGCTGGCGACTTTGACCGCGTTGAAGACTCTAAATAAAACTCACTATTTAGTCGATTTATTATTGATTGTTGTCTTAGATACATAAATTGAGTGATGTTCCCGATTTCTTCTTTCATCAACCGACATCTACAAATAATTATCACGAATTAATCTTGGACCAACCGACATCTATAAATAATTGAGCTATAATCACGCTTTCCTTACGGACCAACCGACATCTACAAATAATTGAGCTAAAATAACGCTTTCCTTACGGACAAATCGATATGTAGATACAGTACAACTTTGTTTAATGATCACTCAATAGTAGACTCGTTCTATTATATTATTTAATACATTTGACAATGGCGGTGATTCTGCTTTATTTCCACAAGGTCAGACTTTCAAATAGTGTTGTTTAGTCGTGATAAAATTTCTTAAAATACCTACTATATTTTTCTCACCAGTCTTATTCTAGCGTAATTTTTGTATCTCAAATCAGGCAATGTATTCTAAATAATTGTCATTCAGTTTGCTTGCACTAATTGATCAAAATAAAAATACCTACTAACATAACAATAAATACGTTTTATTTAATCCATTATGCTATTCAGTAATAAACAAAATTTCAAAATAAATATGACTTTTTTACATAAACAATCCAGTTAGCACTTTAGAAATAGGTAAGTTTTAGTATATCCTTACATAATTATTGTACTTGTTCAGAAGCACAGAAGCGCTCAACTTCTGCATGTCACCCAGCCAAATAAGCTGTCTCTTAATTATTAACTCCCGGTGATCTGTTAGGAGCGACGGGATGACGTCGCCTAACTACAGTAGATCTGTTAGGAGAGATGGGATGACGTCGCCTAACTTCATTATGATTTGTTAGGAACGACGGGATAACCGCCTTAGTTGGTCTGTCAGGACCGACGGGATGACACCGTCTAACTTCAGGTGGTCTGTTAGGAACGACGGGATGACGTCGCCTTACTTCAGGTGATCTGTTAGGAGCGACGGGATGATGTCGCCTAACATCAGTTGATCTGTTAGGAACGACTGAGACAGCTTCACAAAAGCCACAATTCTAGGCAAATCGAATGTTAATCATTTCTATCCTTTACAATTAACATGGATTCGAACCCGCGCCTCATGAAGGACTGTCAACAGGAGCGTCCACAGTGAACATATTGTCTCCGCCATGTATTCTAATAGTGTGAGATTTTAAATAGTTCTTTTGTTGAAATTTCATATCACATTTGGTGCAAGCAAACGGTTTCTCACCGGTGTGTATCCTGATGTGGTTATTCAGATGTTCTTTCCGAGTGAATTTTTTGTCACAGCTGTTACATCCGTATGGCCTCTCTCCAGTATGTATCCTCATGTGTTTATTATGATCCCCCTTTTGTATAAAGGTCGTATCACATATAGTGCACGCGTAAGGCCTGTGTCCGGTGTGACGGCGCATGTGATTTTTCAAGGTGCTTGCATCATTAAAAGACTTATCGCAACAGGTACAAGTGTACGGCCTTTCCCCCGTATGTACTCTCATATGTCGTTTTAAGGTGACCGCTTCGGTGAAGCTCTTATTGCATAAACTGCAAGAGTATGGCCGTTCTCCGGTGTGGATGCGTATATGCTGTTTAAGAGCACCGGCTTGACTGAAGCGTTTGAGGCATTCCGGGCAGATGTACGGTTTCTCCCCGGTGTGGATTCGCATGTGGACTTTTAGGCTGCCAGCCATAGCAAAGCTTAGACTGCATTTGGTGCATGCGAATGGCTTTTGTCCGATATGACTTGGCTTGTGCTCGTGTAACTCCGCTGGTGTTGCAAACTTCTGACTGCATAAAGTACATGGGTATACTTTCTCCCCCATGTGGGTCGGTAAGTGGTTAATCAAGGTATCTTTCCGGGCAAATGACATGTCACAACGATGGCAAGCGTAGGCCCTCTCTTTAGTATGTATCCGAACGTGGTTCTTTAAAGCACTTGGATCATTAAATGATTTCGGACAAGTGGTGCAGATGTATGGTTTCTCTCCGGTGTGGATCCGGATATGTCTCTTTAAAGCACTGGATGCTGCGAACCGTTTCCCGCAGTCCCCACATCCAAATGGTCTTTCACCGGTATGAGTTCTCATGTGCCGAGAGAGATCTCCTTTTAGCTTAAACTTCTTGTAACATTGACTGCAGGCGTTCGGCTTTTCTTCATTATGGTAATTCAGATGTCTAACGAGATCACGTTTCATGAAAAATCTTTCACTGCACTTATCACAATAGAAGTATAATGTCGGGTCGGTTATATTGTTTTTGTTACTTCTCCGTTTAGGTGCTTTGTTTTTTGATTTTGCGGGAACTGTATCTTCAGTTTGTATTATAACTTCAGGGTACCTGAAATCTTCATTTGTATTTTCTGACATGCCGGCACAATTTGATGTTGATGGAGACTGAGAGTCTTCACCTTCATAGTAATTCTCAACTTTAATCTGTACTTCTTGATCTTCAGACTCTTCTTTAACCGTTTTCGGAGACTCAAACTGTGTGTTGGCATTTTTGCAAAGTAATATACACGATTAATAGTGTTTCAGGTACGGTAAAAGATGATATGGGTAAGAAAGGAGTGAGTACTGAGATAATGATAGAGGGAAATGGAAGATCACATGTTGTGCTGACCACATAGTGTGGGAAAAAGACAGGAAGATGGTGAGACCATCCATCATCATCATCTTCCTGCCCAATTCCAAGTTATGTGGTCGGCACAACATGTGATCTTCCATTTCCCTCTATCATTCGTCATCTCAGTACTCACTCCTTTCTTACCCATGTCATCTTTCACACAGTCCATCCATCTTTTCTTTGGTCTACCTCTACCCCTGTATCCATGATTATGTATGATGGTGAGACCATCCATGGATAAGTTATAGATAGTGGGTTGTACTGACCTCATTTTCGATCCAGTCTTTTTCAACTTTGACCTCTACTGTAGCCATTGCTGGAATGTTTACTGACATTTTGGAGCTCCAAGTTTCAGATGGTTTACTCTTGGATTATAGAGTTACTGTTTACTGAAATTATAATAAACAATTATTTAGACATGCTGATCAAAGAACACAATAATAAGTAGTTTTTGTGAGCTACACACCTAGATACGATGTTCATTTTTGGAGTTCAAGCTAGATGAAGACAACATTATATTGAAGTTTTTCGCAAGTTCAAAGTTTGCAGTAGGTATTTATATTAATAACACCATTATCAGTCAAGCGAGTCAAGTCATTGGTTTTGATGTACGTATTTTTCAGCACAAGGAAGTACGATAATTATTAGACATTTCGATTGAAGAGCATTATTGCTATAATGCTAGGCTTGTAACGGAACAGTTAAGAACGTCTTAGCTCCCAACAAATAAATGCTTAATTTTGTTAGAAGAATGAGTAACCATGGGATAATTATTTATTTATTATTTATTATTTAGCCATTACTGTCCCACTGCAGGGCAAAGGCCTCCCTTCCCTTCTTCCACTCTTCGCGACTCAACGCAGTGACAGGCCAGGTGCTCAGGTGAGAGTCAGATGAGAGATGGGATAATTATTTGATAGTATTTATTAAATAGAATGGTAGGTACAATTTAAAAATATTTATTTTTGCCAAGATATAGGCAAAATATGTACCTAGCCTAGGTACTCCGTCAGCTGAGCGACCGAGATGAGATAATCAATCGTGCGAGTGCGAGCAGAGCAGATAGATATGTGAAATGACCCATTTTTTGTGAAACTGTCATGATGACAGTGATAGACGAAAATAGCTGTCATCTGTAAGCTTTCAATTTTTTTTTTCGGAAGCTTTACGGTTTTTGGGATAAGTAATTTATCTGTGAGTGCATTTTTTAAAATATCTTCTTTGTTTATGACATCTGCACGCAGGACGAGCGGGCTGTTGTGCTGTGGGCATTAAAAAAAAATTACTCGGCCGCGGTGGTAACAAACAGCGACGTCAAAAAAAAAAAAAAAACAGCGGGCTTTTTGTTCAACAACGCGTTAAACATACGGTCGGACTCGTCCTAGTGTGCAAGGGTGTTCGGACGATTTTGGCCACGCCCATTCCATAGACAACTATTACACTAAACATAGACCAGTGTTGCCAGAAGGTTACTTTTATTACCAAGCAAAAATCGAAAATATTACTAAATTATTCATATTTCTGTAAGTTCATACAACCAACATCTATCTATCGGCTGGTAGCATTAGTATAGACGAAGAAACATGTCGAGTAGTGAAAGTGTGAGTGTCGAGTAGTATTATTTTAAGTTCCATAGACAATAATTTTTCAAGGGTCTGAATCCAACACTGCTGGCAGCACCGTCCGCGGACGATGCCAGATTGTTGTCGGACGTCTGAACGCGAAAGGTCAGCCAAGGGCACGACTTACGACTTCGTCCGATAGTGTGCAAGGCTCAGTGAAATTTCATTGTCCAGATACCTCTTGGACTCGTCCATAAGTCGCGGGTAATAAGCTGCGACTTATAGTGTGTTTACCGCTTTATCAGCCGCATCCGATAGTATGTTTAACGCTTGCACGCTCAAGGTCAGCCAAGGGCACGACTTACGACTTCGTCCGATAGTGTGCAAGGCTCAGTGAAATTTCATTGTCCAGATACCTCTCGGACTCGTCCATAAGTCGCGGCTTATAAGCCGCGGCTTATAGTATGTTTACCGCTAAAACTTCGTTTCAACTTTCATTCAATTCAATTCAACTTACATGAATAATATTTGATCTCGAGTATAATACCAACCGACGTGAATAACAATTTACTTCTAGAACAACGATAATATTATCTTAATTGTAAAAAATGGCTAGAACAAAAGCATCTGTTGGCGCAAAAGGTAAGAAAAATATTGCGTATATTTCCAAGAAAAATATCTTTAATAGTAGGGTATATCTCTCTATTTTACCAGTCACTTTAGCAGTTTGTTTAGTAGGCGGCAGCCGAATAAAGAAGTTTTTTATGCTAACCTACCTATTTCTATGTAAATAAAACTAGTGTAAGTAAGTAGGTAATTGTTTCATTACATATTTCTTATATATTTTACCATTTTCACATTTCGTTCATTGTACATAACACGTGAACCCACAATCGGCTCTGATGTTATAGAGAAACTTGTGAGCCATTTTACTTTTGATGCTTTACCAAATAACTTTGAATCCATGGCAGTCAGGATGATGTATTATTTTGTTTCCAGTATCCTCGGGGAAAAGTAACAAAGCCAGATGTAGTGTGGCTCCACCGAGCAGCACGGGCGGCTCCGGTCAGTATGATATACCACTCATCACAGCCATCTTCAGATCTCTTCAAACTTATGCCTGGATTGTTATACAAATTCACATCATGAAAACTTAGTTACTCCAACTTAACATTGTTTGAATGTGCCTCTGACTAACCCCTTTAGAAAAACAACACTAATATGATCACAGCTGTAATCTTCATAGTAACTATTACCTACTGTATATCAATGCTAAGTAGTGTTTAGATAGTTAAAAAAGATCTAGTCAGTGGCACATCCAAACATTGTATTTGGCACAGTTATTCATAACTCTTCTAGACTCCTTCAAAAACTAAGCTAATATAATTTTAACCAAGAGAAGAATGCTTTTAATGTAATAAGTAAATATTTTAATTTCTTTCTATTAATACAAAATATAGCTGTAGTGAACTATTTGAATATAAATTGAAATCCAGGTGGGTCTGAGCGCGGGGCCCGTTCCGGAGGTGGGGGAGGAGGCAACTCGGTGTGTCCGCGCGAGACTCCGGCCTGGCAGCGAGCTATCACCACATTCTTCATCACCAAGCACAGCGATAATGTCCAGAATGGAGATAAGGAAGTTGGTGAGTTTGGTTAAGTACCTATGTTTCAATATTATTTATTAAACACTAGCTTTACAGCTTTTTTACTTTTTTACTGTCACATACGGAATACTAACTACTGTGCAAAATGTGGGCATGTACCAAATGTCATGTTTGGACTTGCCTCTGACTACCCCCTTTAGATATCCTCAAAAGATCTAAGTAACTAAAGATCTGAGGAGATATCTACCGAGCCTGGGGATTACAGTCGTGATCATATATATTTTTTTATTTTTTTTATTTTACAGCTCATTTGGTAGTAGCTCTGCCTTCTGCGCTGTGGGTTGTGGGTTCGATCCCCAGGACTGACATTTGATGAATTCAGATGTTTGTTCTGTATGTGGTTCTTATTGTGAATTATATCTATCTGGTTCCCGTAGTACAAGCTTAGCTTAGTTTGGGGCTAGATGGCGTTGTGTGAAGTTTCCACCAATATTTATTTATTAATATACTAGCTGTCACGGCAA
The DNA here is from genome assembly GCA_963675405.1 of Cosmorhoe ocellata. Lineage (NCBI taxonomy): Eukaryota > Metazoa > Arthropoda > Insecta > Lepidoptera > Geometridae > Cosmorhoe > Cosmorhoe ocellata. The sequence continues at coordinate 5,574,120 of OY776273.1, forward strand.
ACTTTGTACCGCCTTCTACATTGCTTAGACAACAGTGAGTGATTATAATTTAATATGAACTTTATTGAATAGTAATAAAGTTCAAATTGACCCTACATTTTATTTAGAAAACGTTTGTATGGGAAATAGAAAAGGGCTATTTTTAGGGTTTTCCCGGCAGTTATTCGAATTTTTCTTACCTTTTAAACCTTCCCTAGACCTCCACGAACATTTCAAGACCAAGATAAGATAAATCCTTTAGCCGTTCTCGAGTTTTAGCGAGACTAACGAACAGCAATTCATTTTTATATTTATGGATAGATAGATATAGATATATAGATAGATTACACACTTACGTTTCAATTACAGCCGGCAGCTCCAAACAGAAACACAAACGGAATGTCATAGAATCAGATGAGGAGGAAGAAACTCCAAAGAACACGGAACTGGATGAAACCATAGATCTAGAACCACTGACCGGAGACAACAGCCACAAAATAGAAGAGTATTACCCTAAGAACGGGGAGAAAGGAAAAGGGGTGGGGAAAAAGACGAAAGGCAAAGAGAATGTGAGTAATTACGAGAGAAATAAGAGGGAGAGGGAAGAGACTTTGGAAGAGAGTATTAGCAAAAAGGTTAAAATTTAATGTGGCCAACGGCATGTGTTTTTGAAAGTATTATGTACTAGCTAACTCGACAGACGTTGTCCTGTCTTAAGTCTTTCACAGGCAGACACAACAAAAAAAGAATTAGCGAAATCGGTTCAGCCGTTCACGTGTGATGCCGTGACTGAGGGAAATAGGGATTCATTTTTATTTAAAAGATAAGAGTGTATTCATTATTTAGATTATACTTATTATTTAAGGTTATGTAGGTAAACTAAACTCGCGCCCTTAGTGCCGGCTACGTTATCTTGTCATTTTAACTAACTCTCACATGATGGATATATTATTATGAGTATTAAACTGTTTTTTTTTTAAACTGGTAAGTACCTGTTTATCGCGTTTTATTCACCTATTTTTCCCGACATCCCGTGACCAGTGTGTAAACTTGTCGAAACGTCGGGAAAAATAGGTAAATAAAACGCCATAAATACCCGTATAATACTAATAATAATGTATTGTGTTCATCGCGTAAGTTTAAAAGGCAAGTTATATGTTGGTGCGGTGCTGTTGTGATGAGTGATGACCATAATGTGTGATAAAATAGGGCTTTTTATTGTATTAAGCAGGCTGTGATGTTATAATGAAGCTTTAAGTTCAAATGTAATTGTTATAACAGCCTCCTTAGCTTGGGGCGGGCCGGAGATGCCTCGCGGGCCGTAGTTTGGCCACCACTGGAATAAGATAAGATAAACGAAAACTGTTCGAAACGTCGGGAATAAAAACAAAATAGGTACGTGATAAATACCCGTTATTCAATTATAATTATGTCATCAAATCACGGAAGTTTAAAAAGTTTAAGATAAGATAAGATAATTTATTTCTATAAAACATTGTAACACAAAAACACAGACAAACAATTTCAAAGGGCAAATAATATACAAGTACCTGGGTGACAGAGCTTTGCTCGTTTTTTTGGGTTAAACGACGTTTTCTAAAAATGAAACCTAGCTTGATCGATTTATCGCCTCCGAAACCCTCTGCATACTAAATTTCATGAAAATCGCTGGAGCCCTTTCCGAGATTCCAAATATATATATATACAAGAATTGCTCGTTTAAAGGTATAAGATGAATGGGGGTTTATAAAGGCTGATTCTGTTGAGTGACATTTGTGGTCTTGTCTATAACTGTGTCTATGTCTACTGCTAACAGATGGGATGCTCTAGAGGCCGGTTTGCTGCAACCTAATTATGTACATACATAATCTGTGTTTTTGTATGAAATTGCTGTCACCTGGTGTCACCATATGCATGAACTAGGGTAGCTACCTCGGGCGAAGCCGCCGAAAGCAGCTAGTAAAACTATAAGTGTTTGTAATTTAAGTGAACTAAGTACCTTTTATAGTTTTTTATGTATAAGTTTTAATGAATGACCAAATAAAATATTAATTTTTAATTTTTGTAACTCTTTATTGTACCATCTCATCATCTCAATAGTTATTTCTGACCGGTGGGTGTGGTGGAAGGATTATAGTGTGACTTGGAGGCTCCTCTGATTCACTGTTACCTATTTTAGTATTCAATCTGCATGTATCTGTAATGAGGGAAAACTAAGATTAAATCCTACTAATATTATAAACGTGAAAGTTTGTAAGGATGTCTGGATGTATGTCTGTTTGTTACTCTTTCACACTGAAACAGTTGAATGGATCTGGATGAAATTTGGCACAGATATAGATTATAATCTGGAATAGCACATAGGCTATTTTTTATCCTGGAAAAATGTATGGTTCCTGCGGAATAGATTTGTTTTTGTTTTTCAAGGTATGTACCATGCGGGCGAAGTTGTGGGCGGAAGCTAGTTATCTATACATAAAAAAGGTTTTGTCCTGAATGACTGACGGATCAACTCAGCCTAAACCGCTGATCGTAGAGACCTGAAACTTGGAAGGTGTGTTCTTTGTATGACGTAGGCATCCGTTATGAAAGGGTTTTCCAATATTCTATGTCTCAGGGGGTAAAAATTGAAGGCATAGTTTGTATGAGACAATGAGATTCCTTGCTCCACATAGACATGCTAACATGCAGAGCTGTCTAAGGGTTCAGTGTTTTCCTTCACCATTACAATTAATACGTACCGCATCAGCAATGTCTATCCAGTCGAGAGCTTTTACTAAATTATCATTTTTTGAAGGTTTCTTATCCCAGTTCCAATATGTGAAGTCTTTGAATCCACCGATGACCTGAAATTACCAGATTTGATGATTTTCCTCACCAGTGTGGTCAAAAGACTTAGTGCAAGAGGCTCTTTACTTATACCTACTTGATATTCAATGTTTCTATGATATGTTAGTCTCTTCACAATGTTTTCCTTCACCATTTGAGAGCACTGGTATAGCACACACATATTTCAGACAGAAAAATCTATTGGTTTTTACCGGATTAGAACCCATTTAGCTTAGGATGGCCAATACCGGCACACCAAGTGCCTTACATACTTGAAATCTCCTCTCTGTGTCCTCTGCCAGGGGCCTCTTAGTTTCCGTCACAAGCACAGCCCGGTATCCCTCGGGGAACGACAGCTCCTTGCCGTCGAGAGGGTGTCCGCGGAATGAAGCAGTCAGTTCTGGAACACAATCATGATATAAAATGATACATTTTCACAGTAGAAAGAAAGAAGGTACGAAAGAAAAATATTTATTTTGTTTACAAAATGGATACACTCATAATCTAATTTGTAGTTATAGTAGGTTATCAAAATTGGCCACCACCCAGGTTAGTGCTGCTGCGGCATAGTAGCACAGTAGGTTTATTGAAGTTCTAAGATATTTATAGTAAAGAAAAGTAATCGGCTATGACTTTTGTAAAATGATGAATACTCTCCGACACTGCGGACCCACGATACCTCTGGTGGTATCGTGGGTCTTTTAAAATGATACGTCCGCTCAGAGTTAGTCGCTCACTGTTCGCCTGTTACACGGCCTAACTTGTGGTAACTGCAGCATAGAAAAGTTTCTTCCCACTTCCTACCTCCGCCATCGTTCTGGATGTAGGGCGCGAAGTATTGCTGCACGCGCGCCGGCCCGTCCTGCTCGATCTTGCAAGGCACGTAGTGCGCCGCCTGCGCGAACAACTCATCGCTCCCGGTGTCTTTCAAGTTATTTTCCACTTGTATCGACATTATTTGATTTATTTACGAACTATTTACGCATACAACCCTGCCAACTAACTTTTGTTTTTGTTTTGATTTCTTATCTACTTCTTCTTCGTCTTCTTTAACAAGTGTTTGACAATATATGTCAATTATGTCAGAGTCAACGCACAATCGAATCAATTGTCACGTTAACTTTAACCAAAAGAGGCCGTTTTGTTATCGGTTGAATCCGAAAGAAGTGTTTAGTTATAAAATGTCCGGGTTTAAGTTAATCAAAAAAAAATTACTTAGCTATCAAAAAGATAGATACCTACAGATTACCTATTTACTGTAGGTCTTACATATTCCATTATTCTAATGAGTTTAACACAAACACAACGCAACGCGTAGGTATAATATAAAACCCACCCTCCCGCACACGAAAAGGTAGGTGTATAAATAAAACCACAGTAAAAGTGATAATTGGAGATTTTATTGCATATTAAAAGGTTAAATTAGGTATAGAATTTAAAAATATTCGTAAGTTTTCATCTGCACACACGCATTTCCAGCCATGTTAGACCACGGCATGATATCTTAACTCTAAATACAAGAATATAAGGCTCCAGTGGAGTTTGAACTACATTTTAAAGAGATAAATATACTTAGTTATTAGTCATTAAGAATAAACAGCCTTTATTAATAAATAATAGAGTAGGTAGAATATAAATTATTTCTACGTAAAAAAGTATGTAGACAAATAACTAACTACACTGAAAATGAAAATGCAAGTTAAAATAGATCATTATTAATGGATGTGATTAAAAAGGGCTCCCTTTCATTCTATTGTAACGTAAGTATTTGGCAGGAATCGAAAAACTCACTAAGGTTAAAACTTAAACTAACATAAACAAAATAGTTTTACCTAACAAAACTTTACAATTAATAGGTACAAGTTAGATACAATATTTAGGCGGGTTACAGTGCTTCACTGACCGTCGGTGCGCACGGTCGGTCCTGACGATACACACGGACCGACCGTCAGTTTGTATCATTCAGTGCTCTCCTGACCAACAAACTGACCAGATGAAAATTGATACAGACATCCGTCGTCGGTCCGTACGGTCGGTCCAACGATCGGTGCAGCACTGAACGCGTTCATACGTTTCCATAGCGCGTCGGCCGACCGACGGACGCATGCGGACGCGCTCGACCGACGGTCCTCGTACGCAGTGCGTAGCAATATACGCGTGCGTACGGTCGGTCCAGCACTGTACGAATTATGGATTTTCATATTAATGACAAGCGCGACCGACATACGCACCGACGGTCAGTGAAGCACTGTAACCAGCCTTAGGTACCTACCTAAGTAGTTTGTTTAGTTAACAAACTAAGTACCTACCTACTATTTTGTTAGTAAGTAGGTAGTTATTAGTAACTAAGCCGCGCTGGGATCGCATCTAGTCCAAGAAACATAGAAAAAAAATCAAATCAAAGAATATTTTTTGAACCTTGATGTCAGAGCTCGTCTTTCAAGCTGATAGAATTAAGAAGGAGCAATAAAAGATTGGTTGATATGTACTTTTAAACTTACGCGATCTGAACACATTATTATTAGTATAAGACGGGTATTTATCGCGTTTAAATCGTCGTGGTTTTAATCGTCGGGAAAATATAAGGTAATTTAAACGCGATAAATACCCGTCTAATACTAAATAATAGATTGGTTGATAATAAGTTATTTCACGAAGGATAGGTAGGTATATTTAAAATTACCTGATATTTTACGAGATAACCGAAACTATTGCGAACAATTACGAATAGTGAGCACAATGGCTGCCTAGCTATTTCTTATTAATAAAGGCTTTTAACTAGTAAGAATGAATATTTATAAGATAGTAGGTATTGCATTGATCCACGAGTTAAAGCCAAGTTTATATTGGAGAATCGATATTATTTATATTATATATTATTATTTAAGTTTTATATTATAATTCTAATCTTCCATTTTAGCTTCCTTTTAAATGAGAATATGTAAACCCAGGCTTATCTTTAGCCCCCATTTAGATATCTGTTAATTACCTATCCCTATTGGGCATTTGGTCTAAACTTAGACCTATTATTTTCCATTCTTATGATCCTACAATTTTGTCCCCAATTCTTGGTCCATGCAAGATTAGACCATTTCCATGATTGGAGTAATATTAAGAGATAATATTATTAAAACTTTTTGATATTAATGTACCTTAGTGTTAATGTTTTTTAACATAAAATAAAATGGCAAATACATAAAAAGTGCGACGCCAAAGAATATTTCGCAAAACTTAGTCCGATGAGTGCACACAGTAAAATGTAGGTATAGATTGTGTGTAAAAATTAACGGCTGAAACTCGGAAAATTCATCTTTAAATAAAAAAAGTATAACAAGTTCGAAAAAAACTGTATATAAAAATTTTTAATTTCAAGAATTCCATTTTAAGACAACTCTTAAAATTTTGGAAAAATGAATTGTTGTCTGTTTTGATAAATGTTTGATTTAATTTATTTAAATTTGCAAAAAATTAAATTCAAATTGATGGAAACTACTCGTGATATAAATTCTTTTAGGTATATTGTTATTCTTTGGACGTGTTTGCTTAACGAGGTGATTTTATACAGATTTTTTAGCGGATTCATATATTTTTTAATTATTAACTAACTTACCTATAATACGTACTCGTATTTGGACGTGCCTCTGACCACCCCTGTTTAGATATCCTCAAAGATCGAAGTAATTAAGATATTAGACGAATACTAGACGAATTAACCAATACAAAATGCTTAAGTATCACCATAAAAAACCCTTAAAATTCAACTTGCTCAGTACTGTAATCCTCAGACATAGAGGGTGGATAAAGGGGGTATTCAGAGGCACGTCCCATCACCATGTTAGGTACATTCATTATAGCGTTATGGATAACTTTTTGTATTTTACTTATTTTATAGAATCTAATAATGTAAAGGAGAAAATAGAGCTATACTCAAAGACTAATTAAAGAGATGATAATTATATAATAAGGCGCAGGAAAATGTTAGGATACCTGGATTATTGCCATCTGCCCCTCTGCTCTGTCCCCCTGGGGGGACAGATGGGACTAATAGTTCCATATGTCCCCCCATTGCGATGATGGGGACAAACGGAACTTTCAAAAATTTAAAAAGTTCTATCTGTCCCCCTCTTTGATACGGAGAGACAAATGAGAATAACCCGAATACCTAGAGACCTAGATAGTCTTAAACTACTTTAGAGAAGAATTATTTTATACTTGCTTCCGCTTACGGCTTCGCCCGCGTGGTACCTTGTAAAACAAAAACAAATCTATCCCTCGGGAACCGTACATTTTTACGGGATAAAAAGTAACCTATGTGCTATTCCAGACTATAATCTATATCTGTGCCAAATTTCATCTAGATCTGTTCAGCCGTTTCAGCGTGAAAGAGTAACAAACATACATCCATACATACGTTCTTACAAACTTTCGCGTTTATAAATTAGTAGGAAGTAGGAAGTAGGATGAGTATATGAAAAAGTGTATAAGAAGAAGAAGAGATTAAGGATTAGTGAAATAATAATATTTTAAATGTATCTGCTTAAAAATAAGTAGGTAGGTACTAAAGATTTAAACATACCTAAATATTTAAATAGTTAGGCATTTATTTTAAGCCTATTATTTTAAATTATTTTAATTATTTAAGTTGTTTTTTCATAGAATTATAAGCACAATCGTCATAAGAGTTTAAACTTCGGTACCCACGTCTCGATCGGGCGCAAATTAGTATATTTTGCTGCTTTTATTATCAAGATTCAAGAATGTTTATTTGCTAAATACGTGTTACATAAGTTGGTCTTATATATAAGCTGTTTCCTATTGCAGTTAAATATTTGCACGGCCGACCGAGACGAGCCACCTTAAGTGCAAGTGGTAAGGTCGAGTTCAGCGTGGCTGCGGCGGGGCGGGGGGCGGGCGGGAACTCTTGCGGTTCGGTTTCCGCTGCACCGTCTCCTCCGTTATCTGCAATAACGGAACGAACGTCACTACTGTCACTGTGTCGGATAGTCAGTGAGTGAATGAATGAATGTTTGAATGAAATGATAAACGAACGAGTGAATGAATGAACGGATTGTAAATGAATTAATGAACGATTGATGAATGTATGTATAAACGATTGAATGAGTAAATGAACTAACAAACAAATGATTGAATGAATGAGTGAATGAAATAATTAATAATTGTGTAGAAGAATGTGAGATTGAGTGATTAAATGAATGAACGAATAAATAAATAAGTAACTAGTGGTAGTCTCACACAAGCGAACACTCGGGCCGGCACCGGCGGGGGCTCGCGCCTGTCCCGCGCGGCGCCCGGCGCGGAGGCCGGGGCGGCGGGGCGCGCGCCCGCCGCACGGGCCCTCGCCGGGGCACTCGCCGGCAGTACTCGACTGCACTCGGGGGACTTTATCCTCGCTACAACGTTCAGTGGCGCGCACGGCGTTGCAACGTTCACTCTCGGCTGTTCTCTCACAGATGGCGCTGTATTCGCTTCGATCCTCGGCTCCATGTTACTCGCTCCCGAGTCGCTAGTGGAGTCACTCGTACTATTTGGCATTGTTTTAGGTTTGGTTTTGCGTGATTTTGTCCTCGCTCCGTGTTTTTGACTCGCTTTAGAAGTGTCTAAATTTGTTTCGGATGTCGCCGGAGCGATGGCGTGCGAGCAGGACGGAGAGTGGAGGAAGGGAGACGGGAAGTCGGCGGTGGACGAACACGATGCTAGACCCGAATCGTTCCTGGAAAAGTATATAATTTAAAAAGAACTTTACAGTTTTACAAATGTGGATAGAGTTTTAACAATATAAGTTCGAGTTAATCTTTTACTTAAAGTAATATGTATACCAAAAAAACTTGATTGAAAGTAATTGAAAATAGCTTTTATCAGCCGCCATTGTTTTTTTATATTTTCTAATACCATGTCACGAATATCTAGACGAATTCAACGACACCTCATTTCTCAAAATCCGTCCAGCCGTTAGCGCTACAGCGACATCTATAGAAACTCATATACATACCTACACACATACAAACACATCACCCTGCTTCTTCATCATCATCAGTCTATAATAGCTCTCTCCTTTAATGAGCGCCATTGCTTCTTCGCAGGCAATTGTATTAACTTATATTAATATAAAACTTACCTTTTGTAAGCGGTTGAACTAGACGACGTCGACTGGATCGACGTGCCTACTGCGGAGTCAGCGTAGCTCAAGTCAGCGCCGTCAGTGGCGTCAGCGGCGGCGTCAGTGCAAGCGAAGTTGTCAGCGGTCGCGTCAGTGAAACCGGCGGAGTCAGTTCCGGTGAAGTTATCAGTGACGTCAGCGTAAGCGTTACTAGGACACGCGTCAGTGCGAGGGACATCGGGAGCGGTTACGTCAGTGAAGATGGCAGAGTCAGTTCCGGTGAAGTTATCTGTGGCGTCAGCGTAGACGGTGCTAGCACATCCGTCAGCGCGAGGGAAGTCAGGGTCCGCGTCAGCACAAGGATGAGCAGCTACGTCAGCGCGGGTGACGTCAGTCGCTCCGTCGGTGCGCGGGCAGTCGGTAGCACGAGCGTCAGTGCGGGTGAACCCAGTTGCGGCGTCAGCGCGCGGGACGTGAGTGCGGGCGGAGCCGGCGGCGCGGCGCGGCTCGCGGCGCTCGGATCACAAGACGGTGTCGAGCGTGTGCAGCGAGCGCAGCGCGGCCGGGTCGCGCGCGCACCACCGCGCCAGCTCGTCCGGCGTCACCGCGCCGTCCGCGTTCACGTCCATCAGCTGAGGGAGCGCCGGAACTCAATCGAAAGGCGGAAGTCAAAATATTTTTATTCGACACTAGCTTCCGTTCGCGGCTTTACCGGTACCTATTTAAAATATATATGTAGCCTATGCTACTCGAGGATAATGTAGCATTCTAACGGTGAAAGAATTTTTGAAATCGGACCCTACCGGTCCGATTTTTGAGTTTATTCGTTACAAACAAAAATACGTAAATACAAAACTTTCCTCTTTATAATATTATAGGATAGAAGTATAGACTAGCTTCCGCTCGCGGCGTCGCAGCGTCGGATGGGGATAAAAGTTCCATTTGTCCAACTCTCGGCAACGGGGGAACGAATGGAACTTTTTATTCATATCTGTCCCCATAAGGGGGAATGTATTGAAGAGAGAACCAGATAAAAGAGAAGAGATAAAAGTTTAATTTGTCCCCCTCTTGGCAATGGGGGACAAATGGAACTTTTTTGTCCCATCTATCCCAGGGGTCAGAGCAGGGGGACAGATGGGAATAATAAAAATATGATACTTTTTTTATAATATAACACTCCGACAGAACAAAACATTTGCGTTCATTAAGCGCTTCACACACAGCAGCTGTAATGTATATTAATGTACATTACATCCCGAAGAAGATGTATATAGATGATGAATTATACTTATAACACAATAGTTATAATTAATCATTTAAGCTCAGGAGTTATTTACCTACTTAAACTTAGATTTAGTACACATTTATTTTTTAAATTTATCTCATTCTAAGCAAACTGTAAAGTTTTTATGAGAAATAAAGTTCTTTAAACCTAAGATGATACAAGATTCGAAGATGTAAAAATATACATTATAGCTGTCGTGTGTGGTCTCGTGACGATTTATATGGAAAGATGTAATGAGATGTATCGTGCTATAATGTACATCTTTACATTATAGCTGCTGTGTGTGAAGCCCTTCACACAATGTTAGTCCTGGGTGGGGATCGAACCCACAACCTACAGCGCAGAAGGCGAGCTACTACCGACCGAGCTGTGAGGACGGACAATCTATGCAAGTAAACTATCATAATATATTTAGCAGTCTACCCGTGACCACGACAGTGTGTAAACCTGTCGAAACGTCGGGGAAAAAAAATAAAATAAAAATAAATATGATCACGACTGTAATCCCCAGGCTCAGTAGATATCTCCTCAGATCTTTAGTTACTTCGATCTTTGAGGATATCTAAAGGGGGTAGTCAGAGGCAAGTCCAAACATGACATTTGGTACATGCCCACATTTTGCACAGTAGTTAGTATTCCGTACGTGACAGGTTGCAAGCCCATCGCCGCTTATAAGAATACTAACCTATGACACATACCTTCGAATTTTTGGTTCTAGGGCATGCCGGTTTCCTCACGATGTTTTCCTTCACCGTTCTTAAACGGTGAAGGAAAACATCGTGAGGATTGGCACTGGCATTGCGCACATAAATTTTTCGAATGGAAAAACTCATTGGTGCACGATCAGGTTTGAACCCACGACCTTCGGATCGTGAGGCAGGGGTGCTACCACTACACCACCAGCTCTCTTTTTTTCGGGGAAAAAACAGGTAAATAAAACGCGATAAATACCCGTTAATACTAATAATAAAGTAAACTCTCAGTTTTCGATAACTGCGATTTATTCCGGGGATAGTGCCTTATAGTTTGGTCTTATCCGCCATTAATCTTCGTCCTTCTGTCTAAGCCAGGTCAGGATTGTCTAAACTTTAGTTTGTATTGAAGTATGAAACTTGATAATCCTCTTTTGTTAAGGCGGGGTCCGCGACCGACGTCAGCGCGTCATTTAAATGGACACTGTTACCCGCAACAAATTATTGAATCTTCTTCTTCTTTGTTTATGTTATCTGTCTCTTTTGAGATCAATTTTGCCAGTGTCAAGTTATTTAAATTAATATGTCGATGTCACAGTCAAAGTCAAACTGTCAAGTGAATTTCAAACAAAAGATGGCTGTTTTGTTCAAAAGTCTCGGGATTCCTCCAATGGACTTCGGGCTTTTTTGGAAAAATAACCACCAAAATTACGCAAAACAACTCGAGAAAATATATAAAAATAAAAACGAAAGCGACAAAGTTGTCAGTCAAATGTATCGCAGAAAATGCCGCCAGTCTTTATCGGGCTTTTTCCCGCGTACGTCTGTTTGACATTGACAGGTGAATGACTTTGACAGACTACTAGTAAGTTGTGTACGTGACACAGATAATTATAATGTACTAGGTAGATACAAACAGTAGACTCACGTTGAAGATCCTGTCGACGTGGTCACGCGCGGCGCCCGGGCCGGGCGGCGGCACGGCGGCGCGCCCCAGCAGCTCGTAGATGGCCTGCACCACCTGCGCACAGCGCGGCTACAGGGTACATGGTATAGGGTGTAGGTACAGGTACAGGGTACACGGTACATGGTACAGGGTATAGGGTACAGTAGAGTACAGGGTATAGGTACAGGGTACAGGGTATAGGTACAGGGTACAGGGTACAGGGTACAGGGTACAGGGTACAGGGTACAGGGTACAGGGTACAGGGTACAGGGTACAGGGTACAGGGTACAGGGTACAGGGTACAGGGTACAGGGTACAGGGTACAGGGTATTATTTTAGGTATCGCCACACAGGCGGTATATAAAAACTTACTTGCTACAAATGCGTTATCATGAGGCTTTCACACATTGAGGCGGAGAACCAGCCGGCAGTATTGCCAGGGGTTGAGAGCCAGCGGCAGTGTTGCCAACAGTTACCTGCTGCATCTCGGCGCGCGAGATGCGCCCGTCGCCGTCGGTGTCGTAGAGCGCGAACACCCAGGCCAGCTTCTCCTGCACGGAGCCGCGCGCCACCCGCGACAGGATCTCCAGGAACTCCTGCGCAAGCGCACCCACAGTCACCACTCGATACTAGTCACATTCAAAGTTCGCCCCCTCCTCTGCCCGGCTTTTCGTAGGGAGCGCGTTTTACCAGGATCCGTGCTTGAACACACGAAAGGACCTCTCGTGTGTTTAAGCATAGATTCTGGTCACGAGCCCCTTAGAGGGACAGATATGACTAAAAAGTTCCATTTGTCCCCCCGTTGCCGAGAGGGGGCAAATGGAACTTTTATGTTTTTTATTAAACACATCGAGTAATCTCATCCCCTTGATATAAGATAATGGTATTTCGTGGATGGATGGCGTAATATAAAATGTCCACCAGTATAAATTATAGTGATTGTATTTCTCGAAAATGTCAACCAATCAAAGCTCGAGGAGTTATTTGAATAAGGAGTTTGTATGTCGAGTATTGTTTGCATAAAGAGTTTGTATCGAGTGTTATTTGCTCAAAGAGGTTACAGTACACCATTGAGACGGAGTTCGAATTTACTGATGTGTTCTAAATTCAAACACCAAAATCGTGAGTACCTAAGTGCTTTTTATTCACTGTTTTCAGTTAAAAAAAGGTTTTTAGAGAGGAAATGGAATAATAGTATATGTTAGTTACTTTCAGTCGGGTTTTTTTAATGTTTGCAACCTAGTTATCTTGATTTTGAAAACTTATGCATTGCTATGGCGAATGCCAAATACTTTCATTCAACAGCTGCCAAGAGACGGAGCCAGATAACTTTGGAATATATTCCAATTGTTTAAAATTACAAAACTAATGTCGGCACTCACCAAGACTGGGGCCTCACCACGAATTCAGAATACATCACCGAATTAGTATTACATTGTCACTTCGTACTACGATCTATGCAAAGTGCATTGAAGTAGTGTTACTTCATGACGTTTCTAAAACTGAATCGTTCTGGAAGACTTCGTGGTAAGGCCCCAGAGTTTGATTTTGTTTTTTTTTGTTTGAAAGCTGAACTAGTCGGGAGTATTCTTAGCTATGTTTGTTGGATATCGGTCCAAGATGGCCGACACAAAATGGCGGATTACATATTGTTTCACAACTCCCTCATTATAAAGGTATCAAATAAAAGACCTTGAGAAGTGGAATAGTATAGGTACATTATGACAAATTTCAAATCCAAGATGGCTGCCACTACAAAATGGCGGAAACATTTATGTCGAGGGTTTTTTTAATTTTTAATTTAACTTGTTTTCAAATATTGGCCATCATTACGCGTCAGAACCCTTGGGCGGGTTCTGACAAGCACGTGGCGTGAGCGGTCAGTCCGTCCGGACGCGTCGTGTGCGGCCGCCATTACAGTTGAACGTAACAACGTAAGTGTCGCGCAGGGAGCCATTGGCACTCGGAGTCCTACTCACAAACACCTCACCACGAATTTATAATAAACTAGCTTCCGCTCGCGGCTTCGCTCGCAAGGTACCTACATAAAATATAGCCTTATTACTCAGGGATAACGTAGCATTCTAACGGTGAAAGAATTTTTGAAGTCGGACCAGTAGTTTTTGAGTTTATTAGTTACAAACAAAAATACAAAGTACCTACAAAAATTAAAAAATACAAAACTTTCCTCTTTATAATATTAGTATAGATATAGATTACCGAATTAATATTAGATTGTTTTTTCGTACCATGACATAAGCAAATTGTATTGAAGTAGTGTTACTTCAAGCTTCAAATGTGACTTTTCTAAAACGGAATCGTTCTGGAAGACTTCGTGGTAAGGTCCCTGTTCACGTTGATTGAGCGAGCGAAGCGACACAAAACTCATGGCAGTTAGGGAGATTTGTCGTTGTATGTTTATGTACCTATATGTTTGTTAGAGCATAACTTAAGAACCAATGATCCAATCTGCATGAAACTTAGACGGTCTAGAGATTCTGCTGTAGATTTACTGGGAAGTATATGAGCTTAATCGGTGAAGGAGTTGTAAAGATATTGGGTTCCGAAGTTAACAAAGAAGTCACCCACTTAGACGATGTATTTATTTACAAATAGCAGGAAACACATATGATTTTGTGTATGAATGTATAAGTATAGAAAGTAACTAGTATTAATAGCAAAAAACTTAAAAAAACGACTGAAAGTAATTGAAAATAGCTTATAATTATACTTACAGCCGCCTTAATGACAATTCGTAAAACCAATCTTGTAATCTAGAGTAGACGGATCTAAGGACAGTTTGTCAAAATACGTTCATCCGTTTGCTCTATAGCGACAGCCAAAGGAACTTGCGTACATACAAACATACATACACCCCAAACACTTTACCCTCCTTCTTTGCTTCGCAGTCGGCTAAAAAGCATTGATAGTTTATTCCGCATTTTCAATTTTTCCAGGCATTTTTTTAAACTTTCTTTCCATAAAAACCATGAAAAAAATTTTTTTCAATAGAAATCTCATGCACGCACGACCCTCGAACCCACGTCAAGAACGCCGTGGGTATAAACTATGATTCTCTAAATGTCAATATTTATTTAATAAGGACTGCTTTCGCAGTAGCACCCTGTCATATTAAAAACCACACCACAATAATAATGGGGATCCCTAGTCCGCTAGACAGAGACCGACGCGGCTCCCGCTCGCGTGCGAGGGAGACGGCAACGGCGTCAAGTGTCTGTTCACTTTATGACGTTGGTACAGCGATTGTGACAATTTGCTATTTTACGTATGAAGTATTAACCAACCTAGTTATTGCCCGACTGTCAAGCGAAGAAGGAGGGTGTTTGGGATGTTTGTATGTATGTAATAATTATATGTATGTATTAGAGTTCCTTTGGCTGTCGCTGGCCCAAACGGCTGTACGAAATTTGACAAATGAAGTGTTATTAAATCCGTTTCGGATCACAAGAGTGATTATAATTAGGCTATTCAGTATCGAAAAATCTGTTTATTGCTTTCATTGACTTCAAATATTAATACAATCTGACATTATAGGTATTATGTAAGAAGTAGAGACCAAAGTAGAGTATGTGTTATAAAATCAAAGACCGAGTTGATGCGCAGGAGCATCTTCTGCATGGCTCCTTCTATTTACAACAAGCTACCTAAACAATTAAGAGAGCTACCACGTTCGCTGTTCCAGAGAAAGTTGAAATCAATATTAGAAGCTAAATGTTATTACTCAGTAAAAGAATTTTTTGAAGATAAAATCTCCTACAGTCAAATTATATAATAATAAATAAATAATAATCTAATTAGAATTTAAAATGTGACTTGTTATTTTATATAATGTAATTATCATTAATCCATGTTGTCTAATGTATCGAAGGCGCTATACTGGGTGTAAAGTTTACTCATTTTATAACTAGAGGGCGCCAGTAGAAAAATTGAAACGCGCTATCGTTGTGTTTTGCGAATGCATCGACCTCCGGTGCAGTTTAATAAATTTTGCTTGCTTCTACCGATACAGTTGGTTTTATTACACGAACCTTCTTAGTATGATTTAGATTTAGACATGGTCCTATCGAGTCGGATATTCGTCGACAATTTTTGGCTAGTATTCCACACTAGAAATCAGTAGCGATTCTACTGAAAGTGTGCGTGCAGTTGCACCGCTCGGTCCCTGTGTGTAAGGAACCGTGTCGGGTGGTTTAAGTGTGTGCGTGTGCGTTTGCGCCGCTGCATTTACCGAGGAGCAGCCAATCAAGTGGACGGCGAGGGCAGGGGTGCCTGTACGCGACGTCATCACCAGCCGGAACGAGAGGAAGACGGTTCCGTCATAGGAGTGACGGACAACGCGCATCGGTGACGTCACAGCAGCGAGAGTGACCGAAGCAACGCCAAGAAAGCTAAGTGGAGTGGGTTTGCCAGTGCCAGTGATCAATTGTGAGTACTTTGTGTTTATGCAGTAAAGTCGAGTTCAGTTCAACGTAATCAAGATTTTGAGACTTAGAAAAATTTAAAGATAATTTATTTGGACTTTAATTTATTGTGTGCATGTTAGTTAGGACTTAGAATAGTTTCGCAAAAAAGGATACTACGGGGAACCTATGCCCGATTTCGGTCCGAACTGTTTAAGTTTCAAACACTTGTAAAATTTTTAGAATTTTTCTTGGACTTGTAAAATATTTGATTTTATTTGATAGATTGTTACCTATTGTGTTTGGATTCACTTTCATTATGAGTTCCGCAATCAAAAGCCAAAAGGTCTATAAAACTTCAATAGAAAAATCTTATGCTAATTTTAAGAAGTCTCCTAAAGATCGTCTGTGTAAAGAGTCTTATTTGTTGACGCGGTTAGATTCATTGGAACAAAAATGGAAAGTGTTTGCAGACACACACAGCGAGATTTTAATGAGTGAAGAAAATCTAAGTGAATCAACATACTTCAAAGAGGAGTATTATGAAAGTGTTGAAGAAATATATATAGATTATAAATCAGAATTAAGGGAGGCTTTAAGCTTGCTCAAAGCTACAAATGTTATGTCAAGTTCTCAGGTAACTCCAAGGGGAGAATCAAATGTAAAATTGCCTAAAATTTCCATACCTACTTTTTCGGGTTCCTATGCGGAATGGACTACATTTAAGGATCTATATGTATCATTGATCCATGATAACGTTTCAATCGATAATGTACAAAAAATGCATTATTTGAAAAGCCATCTCTCAGGAGAGGCAGAGCAGTTGTTAAGGCACGTGCCAATAACTGCTGCTAATTATCAAGAGTCTTGGTTAACACTTAACAATAGATATAATAATAAAAAGTACTTAGCCAATTGTTTATTGAAGCGTTTCATGGGTCAACCCAACATTGGAACGGAGTCGTGCAGTGCAATAAAGGACATGTTAGATGTGACAAATGATACACTGAACGGATTGAAGAATTTGGGTATAAATGTAAGTACATGGGATACAATAGTAATTTATACAATTTGTTCAAAGTTGGATTCTATGTCACGGAAGGAATGGGAGTTTAAAATAAGTGCGTCGGATGAACTGCCAACTTTGGTCCAATTGAGAGAATTTCTAGAATCACGATATCGATCTCTTGAGTTTTTAGAACCCAAACAGAAAACGAACTCAAATTCTTCAGGCCAGAAGTCGAAAGTCATGCACGCAACAACTTCCGGGTCCGATGCTGGGACAAAGAGTTGGTGTCCATACTGTAAAACCAATGATCACAAAATGGCAAATTGTAAAGAATTTTGCAAATTAGACTATGATAAGCGGCACAGTTTCGTTCAAACGAACAACTTGTGCTTTAATTGTTTAGGAAGAAACCACTCTGCTTCCATCTGTCGAACATCGTTAAGGTGTCACATATGCAAACATAAGCACCACTCGTTGCTTCACCCAAGCCAAAAATCAATTTCATCAAAAGCAACTACAACTAAATCAGAGGTAGAGGTAGAAGTTGAGTCAGCTGTCTCAAATGTTAAGACTTCTTTAGATGAAGCGGTGTCAAAAGTCCAGGCACACTTCTCGCAAACTGAGAAAGGTAGAAATCAGGTTCTGTTAGCAACTGCGGTTGTAGGAGCTCAGGCAGACAACGGACGCGTTCGTCTGCTCAGGGCATTAGTTGATCAGGGCTCTCAAGCGTCTTTCATCACAGAATCAGCAGTTCAGTTGCTGGGACTCCGAAAGGTTCCCAGCAAGGGTAGTATTTCGGGAGTAGGTGGCGATGATAGCAAGTTAGCTTCGAGGCACATTGTCACTATGACTATTCAATCGCGTCACGACCCGAACTTTCAACTGCATGTTAGTGCACATATTTTAAGAACAATAACCGGTCTATTACCGTCAGAGAAGGTAGAGTACGTGGACTGGCCAGAATTGGCTGACGTCTTCCTCGCTGATCCACAGTACCACACGCCCAACAAAATAGACATTTTGCTGGGCGCAGATGTTTATGGTAAGATAATAAGAGATGGTTTGATCAAGGGTCCCAATGGTACACCAACTGCACAGTGTACCACATTGGGATGGATTTTATCAGGTCCCACACATCAGATTAGACATGATGGTGATCAACGCTGTCATCACAACATTGTCAGCATGCATTCCTGTGTTGATGATTTGCTCAAACAGTTTTGGCAAATTGAATCCGATTCTTTCAATGAAAAAATCTTAAGCGAAGAAGAGCAGCGCTGTGAGGAGTTTTATAGTCAAACAACCGTCCGAGACTCATCAGGGCGATACGTCGTGCGACTGCCGTTCCGCGAGGATGATCCGCAGTGCAAATATGGTCACTCCAAAGCAATAGCCCTCAAACGATTTCATCTTCTTGAAAATCGGTTTAAGAAGAACCCAGAAATCAAAACCAGGTATTCTGAAGTAATACATGAATACTTGGACCTTGGACACATGGTACGTGTAACTGGCGAGGCATGTGGCAAAGCAGACGCGGTATATTTACCGCATCACGCCGTCATTCGCGAGGACAAAACCACAACCAAGGTCAGAGTAGTGTTCGATGCTTCGTGCAAAGGCACTAATGGGGTATCTCTCAATGACACACTGATGATAGGGCCCACGCTACAACAGGATTTACGCCATATTATAATACGGTGGCGTACACATCCTATATGTATCAGTGCAGACATCATCAAGATGTACCGCCAAGTTGTAATTGCAGATACAGATGCGGACTTCCAGAGGTTGATTTGGAGAGACAATCCGGAATCTGAAACAGAAGAATATAGATTAGTAAGAGTCACCTTCGGAACAGCACCTGCCCCATACTTGGCAGTGAAAACCCTGCAGCAAATAGCAATAGATGAAGGCAAAGAATGTGAAGATATAGCTGAAAGGGTTAAGAAAGATTTTTATGTAGATGACCTACTAACGGGATGCCAGACTGTAGAAGAAGGGAAAAGGATTCATGAAGAAATGAAGAAGTTGCTGAGCAGAGGAGGATTTGAATTGCAAAAATGGATCACAAATGACAAGGAGTTAGAAAGGGTAATGATCGACAGAGAAGAAAATAAGGAAGAGAAAGTTGACATCAAGATGGATGAAGTAGTAAAGGTCCTTGGATTGTCTTGGGATAAAGCGTCAGATGCCTTTCATTATACAGTACAACTTCCTGTTCTGCAGAATCCTGTAACCAAGAGAAAGGTAATCTCCAACATTTCACGTCTATTCGATCCATTAGGATGGGTTGCTCCTTGTGTCATCGTGGCCAAGGTAATGATACAAAAGTTGTGGTTGGCAGGAATAGATTGGGACGATGAACTTCCGGACGAATTATTAAAAGAATGGCTTACTTACCAAACCGAGCTCTTGAATATTAGTAAAGTAAGTATTCCCCGGTGGCTAAAGACTAAAGTGGATGATGCGTGTATGGAACTTCAAGGTTTTTGTGATGCGTCTAATAAGGCATACGCGGCAGTTGTCTACTTACGAATTATCGATGCTGAAGGTAACATTCATGTTGGTCTTGTTGCCGCTAAAACAAAAGTAGCTCCGACTATGCAAGTCTCGATTCCACGCTTAGAGTTAATGGGTGCGGTACTTTTAGCGAAGTTGATTTCAGAGATTGCTAACCTGTTGGGCATTGATCAGACTAGTATTCACTGTTGGACCGACTCAACTGTTGTGCTGGCGTGGCTCAGTAGTCATCCCAGCCGCTGGTCGACATTCATCGGTAATAGAACTTCTGATATTTTGTCAAGGTTAGACAACACACAGTGGTCTCACGTGCAATCCGCCCATAATCCCGCAGATGTTGCATCCAGGGGATGTACGCCCATGGAACTTGCTGAAAACAGCATGTGGCTGCAGGGACCTTCTTGGCTACGAGAGTCTAATATTAGTTATCAGAAACCAAAGACCACAACAGACTTGGAGCAAAGAAAGATTAAGGTTCATGTGGCAGCCGGAGATACGTCGCCAGTTGACCATAACCTGTGGATCAAATACTCTACGTTGCAGAGGTTAATTCGTGTTGTAGCGTATTGTAGAAGATTTTTAAAATATAAGAAAAATAATAAGTTGGAACCTTACCTGACTACGGAAGAACTCAATGAAGCTCTAGAAGTATGTATCAAGCAGTGCCAAACTGAACTAGAAAATGAGAAACCCAAATTAAAGCCGTTAAGCCCTTTCCTCGATGACAAGAAGATTATGAGAGTGGGAGGCAGAATTCAAAATTCTAACCTTCCCGAGGACACTAAGCATCCCATAATTCTTCCTCATAAGAGCCATCTTACTAATTTAATTATTGATGAAGCCCACAGAAAGACCTTGCATGGAGGCCCAACTCTGATGCTGAACCATTTGCGCACAAGGTACTGGATTATTTCCGGTAAAGGCCTAGTTAAGAATCATGTACGCAAATGTGTTGTTTGCGTAAGGCACGCAGCAAAACCCAAACCTCCATTCATGGGTCAGTTACCAACCAGCAGAGTCTTGCCGGCCAGGCCATTTCTTCACAGCGGCGTAGACTTTGCAGGACCCATCAATATCCGAATGTCTAAGGGACGAGGCAACAAGTCCTACAAGGGCTACATTAGTCTTTTTGTATGTATGGCAACAAAGGCCATACATTTGGAAGTCGTCAGCGACCTTACTGCTGAAGGATTTATTGCAGGCTTCAAACGGTTTGTGGCTCGTCGAGGTCACGTAAGTGACATCTGGAGCGACAACGGGACAAATTTTGTTGGAGCGTCCAAAGAACTTCTCAAACTTGTCGCCGCAGAGCAGTCATCAACCGCTCTCGAGATACGAGAATGGTTGAGCACAAATAGCGTATCATGGCATTTCATTCCCGCCCATGCTCCCAACTTTGGAGGGTTATGGGAAGCGGGAGTTAAAGCTACAAAGTTTCATTTGAAACGTATCATAGGTGACTCTACGCTTACGTTTGAAGAGTTGACCACAGTTCTTACACAAATAGAGGCATGCCTCAATTCTCGGCCATTGTCAATGTTGCCGAATGACTTCGGTGATCCTACACCGTTGACGCCAGGACACTTTCTAATTGGCGAACCGTTAGTGATTGTACCTGAGTATAACTACGAACACAGCAACGTAAGTTCGTTGAGACGGTGGCAGTTGACTCAGCGGATGGTGCAGGATTTTTGGCGAAGGTGGTCTAACGAATATTTAGTTCATTGTTTACAAAGGTATAAGTGGTCAAAGTTGACACCTGAACCAAAAATTGGCGATGTCGTGTTAGTCAAGGAGGATAATCTCCCTCCAGCTCGATGGATGCTAGGCAGAGTGGTTACTACCCATCCTGGATCAGACCAGATTGTTCGAGTTGTAACCTTGAAATGTGGCCAATCTCTTATAAAGAGACCTACTTCTAAGATTTGTGTTTTGCCAGTTACTGACTGATTGATATTATGTATTAGGTTAAGTTGTTATGATGTTAAGCACTTTATTGATTTGTGTTTCATTTATTTAGTTTTTAAGTCCATAAGTTCCTAAGATAAGTTAAATTCATTGTTATATTCGTTAAGTCTAATGCCATGCCCAATGTTTCATGGTGGGCGGTATTGTAAAGAACGCTCAATGTCGTTCTTGGTGGGCGGCATGTCTAATGTATCGAAGGCGCTATACTGGGTGTAAAGTTTACTCATTTTATAACTAGAGGGCGCCAGTAGAAAAATTGAAACGCGCTATCGTTGTGTTTTGCGAATGCATCGACCTCCGGTGCAGTTTAATAAATTTTGCTTGCTTCTACCGATACAGTTGGTTTTATTACACGAACCTTCTTAGTATGATTTAGATTTAGACACATGTAATTAAACTAAATATTGCACGCACTTTACTTTACTTTACTTTATATCCAAGTTGACATTATGAGAATGTTGGCAGTATGCGAAAGTTCATACATACATACATAAAATCCCGCCTGTTTCCCGACGGGGTAGGCAGAGACCGCGGATCTCCACTTGCTACGATCCTGACATACCTCTTTTGCTTCATTCACTCTCATTACATTCAATGAAAGTTCATATGGTAAGAAAGTGGACATTATGAGAAAGTGGACATTATTAAAAAGTAAAAATGAAACATTAATCATGAAACTCCAGCACTATGGTGTTAGGGGGGTTGCACTTAATCTTTTAACATCTTACCTCACTGACAGACTACAGCGAGTTGAAGTAAATGGGAAACGTTCTCCGGGGTCAGTGGTAACAATGGGTGTACCACAAGGATCAATATTAGGGCCATTTTTGTTTTTAATATATATAAACGATCTACCAAAACTTGTTAGGGATGATCAGGAGATTGTACTGTTTGCTGATGACACGTCACTTTTATTTAAACAAAAGCGGCGTACGACTAATTTTGACGATGTGAATAATGCAATCTCTAAAATTGTAAAATGGTTTAATGTAAACAACTTATTACTAAATGAAATGAAAACGTAATGCGTTCGTTTTGTACTACCAAATGTTAAGCAGATAAATACCAATATAAAAATAAATAACGAAAATATAGATCTTGTGGACACCACAGTGTTCTTGGGCATAACTCTAGATAATAAGCTTCAATGGGGCCCGCACATAGATAAATTGTCGAAGAGACTTAGCTCTGCAGCATATGCAGTTAAAAAGATCCGTCATTTCACCGACGTAGAAACTGCTAGACTTGTATATTTCAGCTACTTTCATAGCATTATGTCTTACGGTATTTTGTTGTGGGGGAGTGCTGCAGATATTAACACCATATTTGTGTTGCAGAAGAGGGCGGTTCGTGCAATTTATAACATGGGTCCCAGAGAATCTCTTAGAGATAAGTTTAAGGAAATTAACATTATGACAATGCCATGTCAGTATATATATGAAAACTTGATGTATGTTCATAAAAACATTAATTTATTTTAAAAAAATAGTGATTTTCATAATGTTAATACCAGACATAAAAATAAACTAGTTGTTCCCACGGTTAGGCTCACTAAAGTAAGCAAATCCTTTATAGGGCAATGTGTACGCTTCTATAACAAGATCCCAAGCGACATGCTTGATCTATCGATTGCGAAATTCAAAAATGTAATTAAACAAAACCTGTCTCGTAAAGCTTATTATAGAATATCAGAGTACTTAGATGACAAAAAAGCTTGGGACGAATCAGCTCCAACTCTGCTAGGTGTCCCTAACAATGTTAACAAGGTTCATAATACAAAAAAAGCGCTAGGGCCCAGCGAGTTTCTTGCCAGTTCTTCTCGTACTGGGGATAGGACTGGAATTGGCACCTAGACTCACCTAGTATGTAAGACGATTCAAAATGATCCTTGTGATATTACTGAATAAAGATTATTGACTATTGACTATTGACTATTGTGGACATTATGAGAATGTGACATTATGAGAATGTGGACATTCTGCGAAAGTGGACATTATGAGAAAGTGTGTGTACGTGAGTGACTGACCTCGAAGTTGATCTTGCCACTCTGCTTGTGCTTGATGGTGTTGAACACGAAGTGCGCGTACTGCGACGCATCTGCGACAAACAGCTTATTATAAACTAGCTTCCGCCCGCGGCTACGCACGCGAGGTACCTTCAAACTAGCCCATGTGCTACTCGAGACTATAATCTATCACTGTGCAAAATTTCATCAGTATCCGTTCAGCCGTTTTAGCGTGATTGAGTTACAAACATCCATCCAAACTTTCGCATTCTATACTAATACGAGTATTTTGAGCGTTTCTAATTCTGTTCCTCTTGTCTTTCTCTCCACTTTTGCTTCTTTGAATATTTCTTTATGAAATTGTTATGATTATTTAATGTTCTGTGATGCATTCGACTGTCAACTTTGTTTTTAATTTTTTTCTTGTTTTTTTTACTTTTATTGTGTAATTTCGGTGGTTATTTTTCAAATAAAGCCTTGACGCGAGTGTAAAAATGTTAAATAAGTGAATAGTTCCTTACTAAATCCATCGGAAGAAATCCCGAGAAATCTGAACAAAACAGCCATCTTTTGTTTAAAATTTACTTGACAGTTTGATGGACTTTGTGACATTGACAATACTACTAACTTAAACACTTGACACTGGCAAAATTGATTTTAAAAGAGACAGATGCCATAAACAAAGAATAAGATTATTATGAGACAAGAAATACGATTTTCGATGTTTTACGATTGAGATCACGCATCACCCTCAATTTTATATATTTCTCGTGTTATTTTGACTTTTATTGTGAATTCTTGGCTCTTATTTTACCAATAAAGCCCGAGGTCTCGGCACGGGTGTGAATCATGTGAATTAAAGGGAATTAATCCTCAAATTTCCCGAAAGTTTTGAATAAAATGATCATATTTTGTTTAAAATTGAATTGACAATTTGACTGACTTTGTGACTGTGTGAAAGATGACTGCTTTGTTTAAATTTTTTGGAATTTTCTGATGGATTGAGAGAGGAACTTTCACTTTCCATCATCATCATCATCGGCAGCTGGCTTATACCCCGCGGCTGGGTATAAGCCTCCTCCCTCGAACGCAAATTTCACTATAATTCATATAATAATGTTTACAATATGTGCATTGTTATATTCAATAAGTTACCAGAACCAATTAAAAACCTCAATGGTCATCTATTTAAAAAAAGTATAGTTTTAAGTAGGGGATATATATTCACCTAACTACATTTTTTTTAAATAGATGACCATTGAGGTTTTTAATTGGTTTTATTATATTTACCATTTTATTTCGATTGTAATTTTGGGTCAAGTTCATTTCGGGATTTGTACCAAACGAAATTATTATTATGAATTTCAGTCCAAATAGACCCGCAAATTAATTTTTGGGGTAGTCAGAGGCAAAGGCACGGAGTGACACTTACCTCCGAGAGGGAAGAACTGCGAGAAGATGTGCTTGAAGGCCTCTTCGTCCACCACGCCCGTCGGGCACTCCTGCGGAGCAACACGGTTAATATGGTACGTTACAACGGGGGTAGGCAGAGGCAAATCAGCCTTAAAGCATCCTAATATTCAGAGTTTTGTCTACTATTAAAATTAGAAAATAATGAGTACCTATGGGTGTAAGAGAGAGAGTGAGTGAATGAGTGAGTGAGTGAGTTAGTAAAGTGAGTGATTTTTCTAAGTGAGCGAGAGAATGAGTGAGTGAGTGACCTGCTTGAAGCCGCGGTACATGAGCTTGATCTCGTGCGTGGAGAAGCGCGTGGTTTGCGCGAGCGCGCTCAGTGCCTCGGGCCGGTGCCGCCCGTGAGCGAGGGAATGTTAGAGTGAGTGAGTGAGTGAGTGACCTGCTTGAAGCCGCGGTACATGAGCTTGATCTCGTGCGTGGAGAAGCGCGTGGTTTGCGCGAGCGCGCTCAGTGCCTCGGGCCGGTGCCGCCCGTGAGCGAGGGAATGTTAGAGTGAGTGAGTGAGTGAGTGACCTGCTTGAAGCCGCGGTACATGAGCTTGATCTCGTGCGTGGAGAAGCGCGTGGTTTGCGCGAGCGCGCTCAGTGCCTCGGGCCGGTGCCGCCCGTGAGCGAGGGAATGTTAGAGTGAGTGAGTGAGTGAGTGACCTGCTTGAAGCCGCGGTACATGAGCTTGATCTCGTGCGTGGAGAAGCGCGTGGTCTGCGCGAGCGCGCTCAGCGCCTCGGGCCGGTGCCGCCCGTGAGCGAGGGAGTGTTAGAGTGAGTGAGTGACCTGCTTGAAGCCGCGGTACATGAGCTTGATCTCGTGCGTGGAGAAGCGCGTGGTCTGCGCGAGCGCGCTCAGCGCCTCGGGCCGGTGCCGCCCGTGAGCGAGGGAGTGTTAGAGTGAGTGAGTGAGTGAGTGACCTGCTTGAAGCCGCGGTACATGAGCTTGATCTCGTGCGTGGAGAAGCGCGTGGTCTGCGCGAGCGCGCTCAGCGCCTCGGGCCGGTGCCGCCCGTGAGCGAGGGAGTGTTAGAGTGAGTGAGTGAGTGAGTGACCTGCTTGAAGCCGCGGTACATGAGCTTGATCTCGTGCGTGGAGAAGCGCGTGGTCTGCGCGAGCGCGCTCAGCGCCTCGGGCCGGTGCCGCCCGTGAGCGAGGGAGTGTTAGAGTGAGTGAGTGAGTGAGTGACCTGCTTGAAGCCGCGGTACATGAGCTTGATCTCGTGCGTGGAGAAGCGCGTGGTCTGCGCGAGCGCGCTCAGCGCCTCGGGCCGGTGCCGCCCGTGAGCGAGGGAGTGTTAGAGTGAGTGAGTGAGTGAGTGACCTGCTTGAAGCCGCGGTACATGAGCTTGATCTCGTGCGTGGAGAAGCGCGTGGTCTGCGCGAGCGCGCTCAGCGCCTCGGGCCGGTGCCGCCCGTGAGCGAGGGAGTGTTAGAGTGAGTGAGTGAGTGAGTGACCTGCTTGAAGCCGCGGTACATGAGCTTGATCTCGTGCGTGGAGAAGCGCGTGGTCTGCGCGAGCGCGCTCAGCGCCTCGGGCCGGTGCCGCCCGTGAGCGAGGGAGTGTTAGAGTGAGTGAGTGAGTGAGTGACCTGCTTGAAGCCGCGGTACATGAGCTTGATCTCGTGCGTGGAGAAGCGCGTGGTCTGCGCGAGCGCGCTCAGCGCCTCGGGCCGGTGCCGCGCCGCGCCGCCCGCCTGCTCCTCGCCCTCCTCCTCTGCACACACAGACGGACTGTTGTCAACTGCGTGCTGTTAGTTCAACACAACTAACTTCAGACGTCACACCTCCTGCTGCAGTCCTCAGTAGGTCTACCATGAGTTTTCACAATCTACACTCGCTAGCGACTTACAAAAATGCATGAAAACTTGTACAGCGCCTCTAGCGGATAGTTGGGTACTAAAACGACACGTAGTTAACTATCCTATGTCACAGTACTACAGCGACTATAGTTTGCGCTTCATTATTTGCTTAGAATTCGGTACCATGAGTAACAGTTTTGACAGATGTCATAGTAACGTACTATTACTACTGTAGTGACGTCAACCGATCTTCTTCTTCTTCTTCAATTATGGCATCTGTCTCTTAGAGAACAATTTTGCCAGTGTCAAGTGTATTTATTTATAAGTATTGTAAACGTCACAGAGTCATAGTCAAGTTGTCAAGTCAATTTTAAACAAAAGATGGCTGTTTTGTTGAAAATTTTCGGGATTTCCTCCGATGGAATTTGAAGAGAACTATTCACTCTAATTCACATACTTTACACTCGCGTCAAGAACCCGGGCTTTGTTGGCAAAATAACCACCAAAATTACGCAATAAAACTCAAAATAACACGAGAAAACATATAAAAACCAGAGCGACGTAGTTGTCAGGCAAATGCACCGCAGAAAATCCGTCAGCCGATCTAAATGTGACAACTCATGGTAGACGTACTGAGCCTGTCCACGCGCCTGTCAACGCGCGTAGGAACGCACGGGAAACGCGGCGTCTGGACAGGCTCTCAGAGGTAGAATTTAAAAAGACCCTGACTTTTGACTTTGACAGTTGTTGTTAAATTATTCGCTCATTTAAGCAGGCTTTAGTCTATAGACTCTACTCCCTAGTCTTACGTAAATTAATTTCTTATAAATTAAAATGTAACCTAAACTAACAGCCATTTTTTTTCCTGACAGCTACCTAGAGTTGTGCGTTCTTCTTCTTTTTTTATGGTATCTGTCTTTAACAGATCCGTTTTGCCAGTGTCAGTGTATTTTTTAAAAGTTTAGTCTTCTTCTTCTTCTTTATTACTATGTTGTCAATATCTTAGAGTCATAGTCAAGTTGTCAAGTAAATTTTAACACCTATAAACACTATAAACACTAGAGCGATAAGTCACAGATCACAGTCGAAAGCATCAAAAAGAAATCCAATCAGTCAGTTTTTTGTTTTATAGACGTTATATCGTTATTACTCAAACTAAAATGACATTGTTCTTGTTACATTATTATTTCTCGTACGCAACAAATAGAAACTGAATAGTACGGCGATTATTCTGATATTCCACAGACTAACTTAAATGATAAACTATGTACGATCTTATTTTGTTCACTAGAAAGACTAAATTAGCGTTACATTTCTAAAAATTAAGTTAAAAGGTTAAAATTAACATTTTGCTTATTGAATTTATTTCCCTCCATTTTCTCGCAGCTTAGTCACATCAGTTGACATGGCTTCTAAAGTAAGCTGAAACTCGTCGGTCACACGTCACTTTCAAATTAAGAACTGTCAATTAAACTTTTTACGCTAATTTAGTCTTTGGGAGGTGTTTGGATTCGTCAGTAGATAAAATGTCTTTGGGATGCGTACAGTTAAAGTGTATTATTATCTGTTTTTGAACGCATCTAAGTCAATCAAGCTGTCAAATTTGATTGATTGATTACTGATTTACTTATATTTTTGCGATGCATTCGACTGTCAACTTAGTCGCTCTAGTTTTTATATTTTTTCTCGAGTTATTTTTTGACTAAAGCCCGAGTCTTGACGCGAGTCTAAAATATGTGAATTAAAGTGAATAAATCCATTCCTTTCTAAATCCATCGAACTCTGCCGAGAATTTTGAATAAAACCGCCATTTTTTGTTTCTATTTGACTTGACAATTTCACTGACTTTGTTACGTTGACTAATTACTGTGTGAGAAGAATACAAAAAAAATACAAATTGGAATATGTCTGTTTTAATCAAATAAAATCTCTTTAAATTAACATTATAGGAGGAATAAAGTAAGATTGTGCGCATTTGAGCATTTTCCAGTTAGTTCGCGAAACAATAGAATTACCGCCTCTGCCGAGTGCCGGCTGCCGGCTGTCACAGGGAGACGCCGGAGACAAAGCTTTGCGCGCAAATTGGTTTCTACAGCTTGTTACATATTTGCCATATATTCGCAGACATTCAGAAAAAAAACAACTATAATTTTAGTATCTAGATAATATAAAAGAAAGTCGTGTTAGTTATACTATTTTTAACTCAAGAACGGCTGAACCGATTTGGCTGAAAATTGGTGGGGAGGTAGCTTAGAATCTAAGGTAGCTTTTTATTATATGTAAGGCGGTGCGAAGTTCGCCGGGACACCTAGTGTCCAATAAAGCCCGAGTCCTGTACACGTGATTTATGAAAATTAATTAATCCGAAGATTTCTCGCGAGTTTTTAACAAAACGGCCATCTTTTATTAAAAATTGACTTGACAGTCGACTAGGTGACGTTGACAACACTTCATTTTATAATAATACACTTGACACTGACATTATTGACCTTTAGGACACAGACTGATGCCATAAATGAAAAATATATAATTACTAGCTGACCCGGCAGACTTCGTACTTATTTAGAAAACGTTTTGGGTTTTCCCGGCAGTTATTCGAATTTTTCTTACCTTTTAAACCTTCCCTAGACCTCCACGAACATTTCAAGACCAAGATAAGATAAATCCGTTTAGCCGTTCTCGAGTTTTAGTGAGACTAACGAACAGCAATTCATTTTTATATATATAGATAGATAGATAGGCTTACCTATCTACTTTCTGTAAACATTAAATGTATTTTTTTTTGCAAACATGTAATAATAAGTCTCTAATTTGTTGGTCTATTATTTAATAATTTTTCTTTGTAAATAAATAAAAGTAAGTGAAAGTTAAATTTTGAAAAAAGTTTCTGTTTATTACCTATGCTAGAGGTATTTCTAAATCTCCTGATCTATATCCCGTTTCTACTAACTAATCCTACACGTCATGTTTTTATTAATAAATTGTTTTCATAACTTATTATTTTATTTCCAAATAAAATACGGCAAATGTAGTGCGCGCCAAAAAAGTGAAAAAGAGTTTTAACTCAAACTTTTTTGCTGTTCCAAAGAGGTCGAAACACGAGCACAAAACCTCTTTGAAGACGTGTATTTGAACTGTAGTCTTTAGAAAGTGTTCCCGGGCCGCGGGCTCTGAATACTCGGTGTGTCTACAGCGCCTCCTCCAGCGTTCACCAAGTTTTACCTGTTTCTGTCTGTAGGCAGGGCTTGGAAACCGGAAAAACTTTCAAACCGCTATCGCTCTTATACCTACAACATTTTCTTTTTGAAATTGAAAAATAATTTAATCCCTACTAAATATAAATGTAAATGTACTTTGTTACGCTTTCAGGCGAAAACTACTCAACCGATCATCATGAAACTTGGTACACATATTCTTGGAGGTATTAGAAGTAACATAGGATACTTTTTATCCCGGAAAAATGTAAGGTTCCCGCGGGATAGATATGTTTTTGTTTTTCAAGGTATCACGCGGGCGGAAGCTAGTCAATAATAAAATCACAAGGATCACTTTGAAACGTCTTACATGCGGTGAATCTATGTGCCAATTCCAACCTAACCCAAGTACGAGAAGAACAGGCGAGGAACTCGTCTCGGTAACCTCTATTAAAACGGTTAATCAAGAACGATAAATCCAAAAGGGTTTCGCTCAATTAACCGGTTAGAACGAAATCATTTCGTTCTTTTCCATATTAGTGAGCTCCGCGACGCGCCCGCTCTCCAGACGACAAACGAAGTTCGCTTTAACCGGTTAATCTAAGTTCGTATTATCGAAAAACCGCTTAATACCGATCTTATTTCTGTCAAATTATTAACCGGTTTCAAGCCCTGGGTACGTTCTAACACCAAGTTGCACTGATTCTTTCTATCCTGTGTCGTGAAAGAATTAAATACCTTCCTTTGTACATTCGTCATCTTAGTTTTGAAGACTTGTTTCATTCGTTTGGATCACAAGAGAGCATAGGCTGTACAAAATGTAATGTGTTTGGGGTGTACGTAGGTAAATAAATAATAAATAAATAAATAATGCTGAACAGTCCACACAGCATCATCTAGCCCCAAAGTAAGCTACTCAAAGCTTGTGTTATGGGTACTAGATAACTGATATATTTAATACATTATATACATAGATAGATATTTTTTATTATACATAGAAAACACCCAGACCAACGGAACAAATTTCTGCAGATCGTACACAAATTTGTTCCACAGCGGGAATCGAACCCGCAACCTCTTGCGTCGCAGGCGGACTCTCGCCCGCTGCGCCACTGAGGTTGTCAAAGGTATGTATGTATGTATATACAGGGTGTTTCCAGACTACTACCGAAAACTTCAGAGGGTTAAAGTTTCATACAATATGCGTTTCGTTATAGCGAAGTAGGTATTATACTTTTGTAAGAACTAATATAATTTGACAAGTCTTGAAGTTGCAATAACCAAAATCCACCTGGGCGAAGCCGCGGGCATTATATTATAAAATATCTGAGGTTCATTGACCCTCTGACAGTGACCGGCAAGGGACAAGTGGCACGATAGAATACACTTATCAGCGAAGTAATCAAATACAATAAAAGTTCAATACCTACTTGGCTAGTTTTTTTTCTCGCTCACAGTGTTGGTTTCTTAGAGAAAGTTGTTTATATTGATGGGTACTTTAACCCCCTGAAGTTATCGGAAGTAGTCTGGTAACACCCTTTTGTAAGGAATGATCAAATTAAAGCGTAGGGCGTTTATAAAGTTGGAGGGTGGAGGGTCACGAGTTTATGAAACAGTCGTAAATAGCTGCCAGTGCGCCGCGGAGCAGCGCTGGCGTAGTGGCGGCGCCGGCCGGGCGCGGGTTCCGATCCCGTGAGCACATTTTAAAGAACGTTGAAGAAAAATATCATAAGTAGGTAAATGAAATAAAAATAATAATAAATAAATAAATATGATCACGACTGTAATCCCCGGGCTCGGTAGATAACTCTCCTCAGATTTTTAGTTACTTAGATCTTTGAGGATATCTAAAGGGGGTAGTCAGAGGCAAGCCCAAACATGACATTTGGTACATGCCCACATTTTGCACAGTAGTTAGTATTCCGTGCGTGACAGGTTGCAAGCCCATCGCCGCTTATAAGAATACTAACCTATGACACATACCTTCGAAATTTTGGTTCTAGGGTATGCCGGTTTCCTCACGATGTTTTCCTTCACCGTTTAAGAGCACTGGTATTGCGCACATAAATTTTTCGAGTGGAAAAACTCATTGGTGCACGACCAGGTTTGAACCCACGACCTTCGGATCGTGAGGCAGGGGTGCTACCACTACACCACCAGCGCTCTATATCATAAGTAGGTATAATATATAAACTAACTTCCGTCAACGGCTTCGCTCGTATGTTACATTGAAAAACAAAAACAAGTCTATTCCGCGGGAACCGTACATTTTTCGGGATAAAAAGTAGCCTATGTGCTATTCCAGACTATAATCTATATCTGTGCCAAATTTCATCCAGATCCGTTCAGCCGTTTCAGCGTGAAAGAGTAACAAACATACATCCAAAAATTCTTACAAACTTTCACGTTTATAATAATACTAGCAACACGCCCCGGCTTCACTCGGGTAGCAAAAGTATCTATTTTTTTTTATCTAAAACTAGCTGTCCCGGCAAACTTCATGCCGCCTTCTACATTGCTTAGACAACAGTGAGTGATTATCATTTAATATGAACTCTATTAAATAGTAATAAAGTTCAAATTGACGCTACATTTTATTTAGAAAACGTTTGTATGGGAAATAGAAAAGGGCTATTTTTAGGGTTTTCCCGGCAGTTATTCGAATTCTTCTTACATTTTAAACCTTCCCTAGACCTCCACGAACATTTCAAGACCAAGATAAGATAAAATTTATATATATAAATATAGCCTAGCATTCTAATGGTGAAAGAAATTTGAAATCGGACCAGTAGTTTTTGATTTATCCGCTACAAACAAAAATACAAAACTTTCCTCTTTATAATATTAGTATAGAATATTGTTTGTATGGGATATTGTTCTTCTTTGTATTCACTTCATATATTTACATTTATTGTATTGTTTTTGTAAAGCATCACGAAACAATACAAAAAAATATTAATTATGAAAACACATCAAAGAAAACTTCAAAATCATAATTGTAAATCCACTCGAACCGAATGAATGTTTGTATTCACAGCCGGCGCCTTGGCACGTGCACGCGGGCCTGCCTACACGGCACGACGCTATCGCCATTATTCAATACCACGACTGTAATCCCCGGGCTCGGTAGACATCTCCTCAGATCTCTAGTTACTTACATCTTTGAGGATATCTAAAGAGTCAGAGGCACGTCCAAATATATTTGACACATGCCCACATTTTATACAATGGTTACTATTCCGTACGTGACAGGTTGCAAACCCATCGCTTATAAGAATACTAACCTATGAAACACACCTTCGAATTTTTGGTTCTAGGGTGTGCCGGTTTCCTCACAATGTTTTATTTCACTGGCATCGCGAACATACATTTTTCGAATAGAAAAATACAGTGAAAATTGTATTCAATTTGATTCAGCCTTTGTGGAGATTAACGCGAACGATTACAAAGTTGTTTTAGCCTAAATAAGGTACCTAGCCCTAATATTTATTTGAAAATAGAAAACGTAGACACGAAAATCAATCATTTTGGGAAAAAGTGATTATTCAGTTTGTAATAAACGAGATTAGTAGGTACTGTGAATATCAGTCGGACGGAAACAACAATTGTACTAATTACTATCTAAGTATTGGAACGAAGTTTTTTATCGCGCGTTGTGAAGAATGTAATGAGAGTGAATGAAGCAAAAGAAGTATGTCAGGATCGTAGCAAGTGGAGATCTGTGGTCTCTGCCTACCCCGTCGGGAAACAGGCGTGATTTTATGTATGTATGTATGTGAAAGGGGCTAGACGGAAAAAAATCTCACGAAAAGTTGTAACGACACTTTTTGCTATAGTTGTAAGCCGTGCGGCGTGCGCGTGTTTCTCTGTCTCTCTCTCTCTCTCATAGAAAGCAAGGAAAGGAACTTCGTTCCATCCGGGTGTCCCTTGACACCTCTCAAGTTTTTTATATATTTTGCATCGAAAGTTCTCGTGGACAGCCGAGTGCATGTGCGCAGGCACCGGGCACCGAGGGACCCTTTCATCATTTCCTTTGATAAATACGAAAGGAGAATGATTTCGCTCATTTCGAGTTAGTGCGTATGTACAGCTGCCATGTTAGAGTAGCTACTTCTTATACATAGACGAAGAAGGAACTAGTGTGGTGATAGGACGATGTGCTTTGGCCTGACCACGAATTCATAATACATTAACGAATTAGTTATTACATTGTTATTTCGTACCATGACCTATGCAAATTGTATGGAAGTAGTGACGTTTCTATAATGGAATCGTTCTGGAAGTTTCGTGGTGAGGCCCCAGGTTCGTTACCACACTGGTTAAAATGGCAACACTACAGTTACTGTTTGAAAATCATAGCAAAAATAGTATTTATTGCAAAAAAATAAAAATCTCGACTGATTGTAACTGAAAATAAATTTTTAATAATGCCGTAGTACGGCCATTAATAATTAATTATCAATTGATAATGTATTATTAATATGGCGCTGTGTCCAAAATACCATGAGAATTTTCTTTCTACTCGATTTTGATATTTTACCGTTATTTTAGTAACTTATTGAACCTTGGTTTTAGAGCTTTTCTTTCGAGCTGATAGCATGAAAATAAATAAATAAAATAAATAAATATGATCACGACTGTAATCCCCAGGCTCGGTAGATATCTTCCTCAGATCTTTCGTTACTTAGATATTTGAGGATATCTAAAGGGGGTAGTCAGAGGCAAGTCCAAACATGACATTTGGTACATGCCCACATTTTGCACAGTAGTTAGTATTCCGTACGTGACAGGTTGCAAGCCCATCGCCGCTTATAAGAATACTAACCTATGACACATACCTTCGAATTTTTGGTTCTAGGGTATGCCGGTTTCCTCACGATGTTTTCCTTCACCGTTTAAGAGCACTGGCATTGCGCACATACATTTTTCGAATGGAAGAACTCATTGGTGCACGACCAGGTTTGAACCCACGACCTTCGGATCGTGAGGCAGGGGTGCTACCACTGCATCACCAGCGCTCTTAGCATGAAGATGGAGCAATAAAAGATTGTTTGATAATAAGTTATTTCACGAAAGGTACATTTAAAATTAACTAATATTCTACAAGACTAGCTTCCGCCCTCGGCTTCGCCTGCGTGGTACCTTGAAATACACAAACAAATCTATCCCACGGAAACCGTACATTTGTCCGGGATAAAAAGTAGCTACGTGTTATTCCAGACTATAATCTAATCTGTACCGAATTTCATCCCGAACCGTTCAGCCGTTTCAGCGTGAAAGAGTAACAATCATACATCCATACATCTAGACATCCATACATTCTTACATATTATATAATCTGAATCTCGGAAACGGCTCCAACGATTTTCATGAAATTTAGTATGCAGGGGGTTTTGGGGACGATAAATCGATCTAGCTAGGTTTCATTTTCCAAAATAACAAAATTTACCAAAAAAACCCGAGCAAAGCCGGGTCACCCAGGTACTAATATTAATATTAATAAGATAAACGAAATTGTTGCGAACAATGATGAATAGTGGGAACAAGGCTCTCAAGAAGCAACTTGCCGAGCTCCACAGTCAGTATGAAGATGCCCTCGAGCGGCTGGAGAGCCAGCAGTCCATGCTTCAGTCAGTGAATAGCTGCCATGAAGCCTACAGCATTGTGCTACACACTCGAGCGGCTGGAGAGCCAGCAGTCCATGCTTCAGTCAGTGAATAGCTGCCATGAAGCCTACAGCATTGTGCTACACACTCGAGCGGCTGGAGAGCCAGCAGTCCATGCTTCAGTCAGTGGATAGCTGCCATGAAGCCTACAGCATTGTGCTACACACTCGAGCGGCTGGAGAGCCAGCAGTCCATGCTTCAGTCAGTGAATAGCTGCCATGAAGCCTACAGCATTGTGCTACACACTCGAGCGGCTGGAGAGCCAGCAGTCCATGCTTCAGTCAGTGGATAGCTGCCATGAAGCCTACAGCATTGTGCTACACACTCGAGCGGCTGGAGAGCCAGCAGTCCATGCTTCAGTCAGTGAATAGCTGCCATGAAGCCTACAGCATTGTGCTACACACTCGAGCGGCTGGAGAGCCAGCAGTCCATGCTTCAGTCAGTGGATAGCTGCCATGAAGCCTACAGCATTGTGCTACACACTCGAGCGGCTGGAGAGCCAGCAGTCCATGCTTCAGTCAGTGGATAGCTGCCATGAAGCCTACAGCATTGTGCTACACACTCGAGCGGCTGGAGAGCCAGCAGTCCATGCTTCAGTCAGTGGATAGCTGCCATGAAGCCTACAGCATTGTGCTACACACTCGAGCGGCTGGAGAGCCAGCAGTCCATGCTTCAGTCAGTGAATAGCTGCCATGAAGCCTACAGCATTGTGCTACACACTCGAGCGGCTGGAGAGCCAGCAGTCCATGCTTCAGTCAGTGGATAGCTGCCATGAAGCCTACAGCATTGTGCTACACACTCGAGCGGCTGGAGAGCCAGCAGTCCATGCTTCAGTCAGTGAATAGCTGCCATGAAGCCTACAGCATTGTGCTACACACTCGAGCGGCTGGAGAGCCAGCAGTCCATGCTTCAGTCAGTGAATAGCTGCCATGAAGCCTACAGCATTGTGCTACACACTCGAGCGGCTGGAGAGCCAGCAGTCCATGCTTCAGTCAGTGGATAGCTGCCATGAAGCCTACAGCATTGTGCTACACACTCGAGCGGCTGGAGAGCCAGCAGTCCATGCTTCAGTCAGTGGATAGCTGCCATGAAGCCTACAGCATTGTGCTACACACTCGAGCGGCTGGAGAGCCAGCAGTCCATGCTTCAGTCAGTGGATAGCTGCCATGAAGCCTACAGCATTGTGCTACACACTCGAGCGGCTGGAGAGCCAGCAGTCCATGCTTCAGTCAGTGGATAGCTGCCATGAAGCCTACAGCATTGTGCTACACAAAAACAAGGACTTGAAACAGGAACTTTCAGAGTGCAAAATTAAAATTGATGACTTAGAGTCCAAACAAGCTCGGACCACCAAGAACAATAGGCTTAGTTTACAAACAGAACTATTAGTCTGTGAGCCTAATCACTCATTTATAGACCTCACTACACCCAAATGTAAAGGTAGATCCTCAATGCTCCATGGGAGTAACAAAATTGAAGTGATTACTGATTATTATTATTATTATTATTATTTTTTTTTTGCATTGGATTATTATTATTATTATTATTTTTATGTGTGTGACTATGAATGTTTTGTCAAATTTATTTTACCTACTTACTTGAATTTTATATTGTAATTAAAAATTGTTAATTAATGTAATTGGTATTATCCGTGTTAATTAATTCAATAAATAAAAATTAAGAAGTATTTAAAATTAAATAATTTTATTAAAAAGACTGAGAAAAAGATAAAAAAGCAGAAACATATATTTGATCATAGCCCATCTACCAGTTAGTATATATTATTAGAATTAGTCACGTAGTTCTAGATCTCCCCCCATGTCCCCCAGCGGGGCGGAAGCAATCTCGATAGTGCTTCTATCTCCGGCTATTTGTGTTTGATTAGTTCGCTGTAAGTGTAGGTATATGGTGCTACTGGTCCCTTGCCGGTCACTGACAGGAGGTCAGTGAACCTGAGATATTGTATAGTATAATGCCCGCGGCTTCGCCCGCGTGAATGTCGGTTATTGCAACTTAAAGACTTTGATTTTAATTTTGTCTAATTTACATTATTATTATTTTCTCTGAATTTTTCATTGTGTATTC
Source organism: Cosmorhoe ocellata (assembly GCA_963675405.1). Lineage (NCBI taxonomy): Eukaryota > Metazoa > Arthropoda > Insecta > Lepidoptera > Geometridae > Cosmorhoe > Cosmorhoe ocellata. Next base: position 5,612,100 of record OY776273.1, read on the forward strand.
TCATGACTGCTAATGTACTTACTTGAAATTGATGCTGGCGCCAGCTACTGTATGTAAATCAGCCATAATATTAGGAGGAGGGTAAATATTTAAGTTACATTACTTTGATATTGCTCACGAGTTTGTGGTAAGGCGTCAAACGGCTACAGGAGACCTCCCCCGCGGGCCGGCGTCCATCACACCGGCACTTATTCATGATGGAATCGATTAAACTTGTAGCGCAGACGGAATTATAGAGTGCTTTTAGTGCGGCTAGGGGTGGGCAGTGTCGATAATATTCACGATATATCGATATATCGATAAAAAAGACGAATGTGCTGAAGGGTCGGTACATATCTGACGGAAAAGCAAAGATTTAAATCGTAGATATGCCCGTACGGTACTGAGACTGCGCCGTTTTGTTGCCATACGAAATGAGATAGCTCGCTCATTTGGCACACCAAATATTTTCAATTTCAGGGTACAAAAGGAATAAGTATATTTTTTTACGAAAGATCGTGCAATATAATTACACAATAAATGGTGAAATAACTGTTTTGTTCATTTTTTACTAATCATTAGTGTGCGTGCATCGGCATTTTGTTAACACACACAAGTAAAAACAGTGCCACAGTTTTATGCGTCCGGGCATATCTGCGATTTAAATCTTTGCGGAAAAGGCGTCGAGCGTATCAACGGCCCGCTAACGTACGAGTATCATCAGTTGAGTGTGAAAAGTTAAATGTTTTATTATTAACGAGCTGATGCCCGCAGCTTCGCCCGCGTGAATGTCGATTATCGCGACTTTTCATACAAACTTTCATTCCCTATTTTATCCCCTTGGGGGTAGAATTAATCAAAATCCTTTCTTAGCGGATGCCTACGTCATAACATCTACCTGCATGCCGAATTTCAGCGCGATCCGTCCAGTGGTTTGGGCTGTGCGTTGAAAGACCACTATGTCAGTCAGTCAGTCAGTCAGTCACCTTTGAGTTATATATATTTAGATTTGACTGTTTTGACCAATAAAACGCGACGTATCTTCGGTCATATGTCGACCGATCCTTACGAGCACGTGACTGAAGTAGCCTGCATTGTCTTAGACATACGAAACGTAAGTGGCTATGAGAGAGAGAGAGAAAGACAATTGTGTGCTCGCACCTCACTCCTACCCCTACAGTAGGTCTACCATGAGTTGTCACATTTAGATTAGCTGACGTCACTACAGTAGTAATAGTACGTTACTATGACATCTGTCAAAACTGTTACTCATGGTACCAAATTCTAAGCAAAATCTAATAATAATGAATGAGAAATATCAATCTAAATAATAATTAATGAGCGCAAACTACAGTCGCTGTAGTAGGGTAGACTGGGTACGTTTGTGCCAGGGTACGGTAGTGACAGTCGTCATTTGGCGAAACTATAAGGAATACGGGGTTGGGTGCAAGGGAAGAAAGGAGCGGCGTGCCTGTCCGAATGTGCTTCACAGTATTGCGACATCCGGCGCGCGACGTAGCGGCTTGCAGAGTACCACATTACTATTTTTCGATGGAAAGTAAGTTTTTTTGTTCGATTTCTTTGTGTGATTGTTGTTTTATGTGTACAGATAGAGTGATAAGTGTTTACTGTCGTAAAAACTTAAACATTAGTGGTTAAATAGCAGTAATTACTTTGAACGTAGATTAGTCGGTATATTCATAGCAATTGTTTTTTTGCTAATGGATACCATGGGTACGTTTGTGCCAAATTTTCTGGGTACGGTTGTGACATAATCAAACAATTTTTTTTTGCTTTTAGATACCGCAACGACATGTAAGGAAGACGGAAAGAGGTCATTGTTACTTGCAAGAATATGAAAACGCTTATCAAGCAGTGAAAGCCTGTAGTATATAAGAAGAATAAGTATGTAATAGTATGTAGAAGTATAAGCCTGGGGATTACAGTCGTGATCTTTTTTTTTTTTTATTTTTTTTTTTATGGCAATAAACTTCCATGAATCAATACCGCTAGTAGCTAAACGCTGTTAGTAATAATGTTTTGTTAGTATCAGAATTACGTAATCGCAGCCCAGGCGGGCGATTATGGATCTTTGCTTACAAATAAATAAATAAATAATAAATAATGCTGGACAATCCACACAGCATCATCTAGCCCCAAAGTAAGCTACTCAAAGCTTGTGTTATGGGTACTAGATAACTGATATACTTAATACATTATATACATAGATAGATATTTTTTACTATACATAGAAAACACCCAGACCAACGGAACAAATTTCTGCAGATCGTCCACAAATTTGTTCCGCGGTGGGAATCGAACCCGCAACCTCTACGTCGCAGGCGGACTCTCGCCCGCTGCGCCACTGAGGTCGTCAGCAACAATTTACAATCAATGTCAATACGTTTTCATTGTAATCAAGTGATTTGGTATGACATAAGAGTGTTTATTCAATTAATTTGAGCCAGTTTTGACAAGTGTTGATTGTATCAGAGTTCCATAATCGCACTACAGCATTACGTAATCGCAGCCCAGTTTTGAACCCCCGACCTTCGGATCGTAAGGCAGGGTGCTACCACTACACCACCGGCGCTCTTAGAACGTCCAGACAACTATCTTATACCTTTAAACGAGCAATTCTTGTATATAACATATATTATAATCTGAATCTCGGAAACGGCTCGACCGATTCTCATGAAATTTAGTATGCAGAGGGTTTCGTGGGTGATAAATCGATCTAGCTAGGTTTTATTTTTATAAAACATCGTTTACCCTAAAAAAATGAGCAAAGCTCGGTCACCCAGGTACTTAATTATTATAATAAAGGTATTAATTAATAATGAAGTAAGTGTAATGAAGTAGTCTCTCTCTAATGCTACCCTTAAAAGGGATTATCTCTTAATATACGGATTAGGGGGTCAGAATTTAATAGAAACCGGACCAGCATTCTATGCGACGTGCGTCGTGACGCGATGCGGTGTCGTGTCGTGGAAATATACGTGTATCTGAAAAAATACGTAAAATCGTGGCATGTTGTGACGACGTGATGCAATAATTTGTCGTGGAAATCTACGCTTTGCATCGTAATAAATCACGACGCACGATGTAACTAAGGATTGTTTTTAAGTAAAATTTTTCACGCACACTTGACTTGGGGAGTTGCGTGACGAGAGCGTTACGAAAAGTGTGATCGGACGAGTCGAACGGAACTGACCGACATTCCGTCAGTCAGTCAGTCGGTCAGTCAGTCAGTCAGTCAGTCAGTCAGTCAGTCAGTCAGTCGGTCAGCCAGTGAGTCAGTCAGTCAGTCAGTCAGTCAGTCAGTCAGTCAGTCAGTCAGTCAGTCAGTCAGTCAGTCAGTCAGTCGGTCAGCCAGTGAGTCAGTCAGTCAGTCAGTCAGTCAGTCAGTCAGTCAGTCAGTCAGTCAGTCAGTCAGTCAGTCAGTCAGCCAGTCAATCAGTCAGTCAGTCAGTCAGTCAGTCACGACAAAGGTGGTGGTACTGCTATAAATACTAATACTAAACTCACCCATCTCGGTCAGGCTGCTAATGTTGCTAGTTGCTCCTTCTTCTTCTTCCTAGTCAGTACTTAGTACTTGTGTAAGCACTAACTTTCACTTTGTATGCACTAAGGAGGTTACAAGATATATTTTGACGCGTGACAAAATGTGGGCGAGTTTCTGACAGTCACGGTAGAATGTCGTAAGTGTGGACTCACGCTAACATTAAAACACTTTTTCACTAAGTTATTTCGGTATATTTATTTATTTTATAGAGCGCTGGTGGTGTAGTGGTGGCCCTGCCTCACGATCCGAAGGTCATAGGTTCAAACCTGGTCAAACCAATGAGCTTTTCCATTCGAAAAGTTAATGTGCGTAATGCCAGTGCTCTTAAACGGTGAATGAAAACATTGTGAGGAAAGCGTCACACCCTAGAACCAAAAATTCGAAGGTGTGTGTCATAGGTTAGTATTCTTATAAGCGGCGATGGGCTTGCAGCCTGTCACGTACGGAGTAATAACTAGCTATGTTGGAAAACATCAATATTATTTTTGGATAAATAATTAATTAAATTAATGGCATTAGACATTGGAGAAAATTTCAACAAGTGACATTGTCACGTGTGCGCGTGTATTAGCACCGCTGGGTCTACATCCCGATTTGCATCACAAACGGATTGTGGAAACAGAGCACCCTGTGTGCTGTACGAATAATTATCCACAGTTTTACAAACACCCGCTGAATAAAAACCAACCGCAATTATTCTCTGTTTTTGTTTTACCCGACTGCGAAGAAGGCGGGTTATGTGTTTGGTGTATGTGAATCTAGACGATTCTAAAGACACCTTTCTTGTTAAAATTGATAAAATTTTGTTTCATTTTTCGTTCTCACAGCCGCCATATTGGATTTTTTGACATTTGATGTCGTCTTCTTTGTTTATGACATCTGTCTCTTATAAATTTAAAAATAAATTATTTTTTTGATAAATTTTGCCAGTGTCAAGTGATTAAATTAGTATAATGAAAGTCATAAAGTCAGTTAAATTGTCAAGTCAATTTTTTGTTGACATTTTGCTTTCGCTCTTTTACTCCACGAATAAGACACCTCATTTGTTAAAATCTGTCCAGCCCTTTGAACTTTTAACACAGTGGTTCCCAAACTCTTTTGTTTCATAGACCACTTTCAAAATTTTGCTGGATCCGGTGGACCCCTGCATCTTTCTTAACTAGGTACTACCAATTTCTAAATCTTGAAAAAAACAAGTGAAGATTAGATCTACCTATCTATCTATGGAAACTTGCGTTGTGGCTGAGATTCAGATTTCGAAAAAAAAATCTTTTCCATTTCCAAATTACTTACCATTTTCTTCTCAATTTATTTATAAATTGTCTTATTGAGAAGGTTTAATTTAGGTGTCATAATGTTTCAAACAACAAGCCAACATTTTAGTTCTTCACTATCGAAACCAAATTAATTTTCATACACATTTCAATGCTTACGATGGTAGACCCCCATTTTTTGTCACGTCCAACGTAGACCCCCGTCGAGTCTCCCGTGGACCCCTGGGGGTCCACCTAGACCACTTTGGGAATCACTGGTTTAACACATGGGCTACTTTTTATTCGGGTAGCTACCACGTGAGCAGAGCCGCGCGCTGTCGCTAGTATTTAACAAAATATTTAATAAACTCATTAAAATATCGAACATTCGTCAGAATTTCTGAAAGATTTACCTAAAAAAATGCTATTAAATACCGATGCTACAGAATACATTATTATAATAATAGTATAGAGAACTGTTCGCGACTTCGGTCGTGTACATGTATTTTACCCGACTGCGAAGAGGGTTATGTTAGAAATTGTCATTGTAGATAAACCAAAAAGGTGATTTGTAGTAGTAGAGATAGTGCGCACGAGTGACTTTTGTCACCGTGACTGTTTAATCGTGCTATCACTAAGTAGTTTTTGTTTTATTCTGTCTAATTGTTCATGTTATACGCGTATACAGATAACACGTGATTTTACAAAAAATATCAATTCAATAATATCAGAATAATCTTCTGTTATCTTCTTCTTCTTCTTCTTCTTCTTATATATAAAAATGAATTGCTGTTCGTTAGTCTCGCTAAAACTCGAGAACGGCTAAACGGATTTATCTTATCTTGGTCTTGAAATGTTCGTGGAGGTTTAGGGAAGGTTTAAAAGGTAAGACAAATTCGAATAACTGCCGGGAAAACCCTAAAAATAGCCCTTTTCTATTTCCCATACAAACGTTTTCTAAATAAGTACGAAGTCTGCCGGGTCAGCTAGTTTTATTATAAAACTAACAGTAGGTTACATATTTAGGTTTTAGGGTGTATGTTTATATTACGAGTTTCTTTGATCCATCATAGACTACACAAAATGTCAAGAAATCCAAGATGGCGGCTGTAACAAGTCGCCCAGCATACACAGAGGCGAAAAAGGCTACGCACGGCCCAAACATATATAAAACGTGCATGATCTCCTTTCATTAAGATCATTTCGTGAAGAGGTGACATACAGACAGAGTTACATTGTCGTTTTAGTATTAATACGGATTGTGGTTTATATTTCCGTTGAGAGCCATTACTTCGCGAGCTCATGCGTGAAATCAAAGCTTTTTAGCAAAGGTTGAGCGACACTCGACGCGAACTCAGTTTACGATAACCCGCATCTTTTGAAATATTGGGAGCACTGCTGGCGTAGTGGTGGCCGTGTTTCAGGACTAGAGGTGTAATAGTAACGACAAAAAGCGTACCCGTATATACTCGTTACCATAACAATGAGTACTCGTTACTATCGCATCGAACACGTTACTCGTTACTTCTGATACATAACATGTTATGTTAAGGTGCGTACGGATAGCGCGTACACTGGTACGCGTAGTCAGTTTAGGCGTGTCCGGAACGCCATGTCCATACGTGTAGTACGCGTACACTCTTGGGGAACGCGTACCGCGCGAGCCGCCATCATCGAGCGAGCTGTACGCGTATCCAATGTACGCGTGGACTGTGCTTCCCAACTACGCGTAACACAGGCACGCGCTATCCGTACGCAGCTTGAGAGCACCGAATCGAGTCATATTACGTACGCGTACAGTATTACGTAGCTGTGTCGCAATATTCTTATGTAGAAATATGTTTTAGTTTTGTAAAAGAGACAGATGCCATAAAAAAATAAGAAGAAGAAGACTGCGACCTGTCACATGTGACTGTCAAATTGTCATGCGTGTTTGTTACTGGTACGGTCACGGAAGTTTGTCACTGTCCACAAGCATTTTTATACGTGAACAATATGTCAGGTTCACGCCAGAATATTTAAATATTTTACATATTTTTCCAAAATGGCCGCCGGCCGGGCACTCCACGGGTACTTCAACAAAATGGACGCCGACTCGCTCAAAGAAACTTATCATTTATCGGGGAGAGTGCGCCTGTCGACGGGTTTGTTCGGATCATATATATAACTAGTTTTCCCGCTCGCGACTTCGTTCACTTAAAGTATCTAAACTGAGTTTTAAACAAATCACACTAATAAAAAAATCCATAAGTACATAACTTTGACCCCCCCTTTTACCCTTTTTAGAGGGTTTTTTTTAAATATCCAAAAATACGTGTCCATTCATTTTGCATTTACAGTACACAAAAAGTTTCACACCAATCGGACCACCCGTCAAAAAGTTCCCTTACAAACATACACCCCACATTTGACCCCTTTTTGAAGGTTATATTGAAAAATCCTGAAACACGTGTCCATTTATTTTGCATTTGCAGTACACAATCAAAGTTTCATGAAAATCGCTCCACGCGTTAAAAAGTTTCATACTAACGTTTTCACCCTTTTTCACCCCTTTAGAGGTGGAATTTCCAAAAATCCCGCCTTAGTGGGTGGTTTTGTTATAAAAGGAAATCACCTTCCGATTTTCAGCTTTCTAGCTTCAGCGGTTTCGGCTCGGCGATGATCAATCAGTCAGTCAATCAGTCAGTCAGGTTAAGCTCTTATATAGATATAGATGAGCTGCATTACTTACTAAATATTGTTTTCGTACAATATTATTATAAACAGCAATATTTACTCCGAGACATAACAAAATGTCTTCGGTTATTAACTTAGGTTTTCAAACAAAACTAACATTTATTGCGTTTGATTTTAATGTAAGTAGGTACTTAACTAAAAATAGATTTTTACCGCCGCCATATTGGATTTTCTGACATTTTTTATTTATCCAGCATTATTTATTTATTTATTTATTTATTTATTTATCAAAATCCGTCCAGCCGTTTGGGCTACAGCGGCAGGCAAAAAAACTCGCGTGCTTAGCCTATGTTCATCCTGAAAGTTCATTCTACACATTGGTGAAGAATTATTGAAATCGGTCCAGTAGTTTCGGAGCGTATTCAATTCAAACAAACTAATCTTGCCTCTTTATAATCCTACTAATATTATAAACGCGAAAGTTTGTGAGGATGTCTGGATGTATGTTTGTAACTCTTTCACGCTGAAACGGCTGAGCGGATCTGAATGAAATTTGGCACAGATATAGATTATGGTCTGGAATAACACATAGGCTACATTTTATCCTGAATATTGTACGGTTCCCGCGGGATAGATTGTTTTTGTTTTTCAAGGTACCACGCGGGCGAAGCCGCGGGCGGAAGCTAGTAGAAAAATAAATGGTGTCTGGGTGATTCTTCTCAATTGTTTATTTTTAAAAACTTTTTGAACCTTGATGTCAGAGCTCGTCTTTCGAGCTGATAGCATGAAGGTGGAGCAATAAAAGATTGGTTGATAATAAGTTATTTCACGAAGGGTACATTTAAAATTAACTAATATTTTACGAGATAAGAAATACCAAATGTCACGTTTGGACGTGCCTCTGGCTACCCTTTTTAGATATCCTCAAAGATGTAAGTAACTATAGACCTTAGGAGATGTCTACCGAGCCCGGGGATTACAGTCGTGTGAGTGTTTTTTTATGTATTTTTTTATCAAGATTAACAAAATTGTTTGTTGCGAACAATGACGAATAGTGAGAACAACGACGAAAATTGAAGAGAATTGTGCATTATTATGCATTATCGTTTGAGCCCACTACCTCAGGCCGGAAGGCAGGCTACCACTACTCCATTAGCGCTCCATTAGTTACAGAAACAACACAGGCCGGTCGTGCGAGAGCTTATTGAAGAGTGATGGATTGCGCGCGGTGGAGGAAAACATCGGAAACGAGGCCCCTGCTTTTTATTTTAATACGTTTTTTGCAACAAACAAATAATGAAACTAGTACCTATCTCAAAAATCAATACCGATGGAAAACAGCAAATTGCCGCCATATTGGATTTTTGACATTTCATAGTAAGAAAAGAAAATAAGTGATTTTGAATTAAATAAATTAACGCGAAGTAAATAAAAACCTTCGTCTTTAACGAAATTATATATCACTAGCTTGCGTCCACGGCTTCGCCCGCGCGGTACCTTGAAAAACAGAAACAAATCTATCCTTCGGGAACCGTACATTTTTCCGGAATAAAAAGTAGCCTATGTGCTATTCCAGACTATAATCTATGTCTGTGCCAAATTTCATCCAGATCCGTTCACCCGTTTGAGCGTGTAAGAGTAACAAACATACATCCATACATTCTTACAAACTTTCGTGTTTTATAATATTAGTAGGATAGGATAAGTTAACAGAATAAGCGCCAATAGTGGTAATTCGGTTGTTTTGCAGACTAACTTAAAAAATGCTACCATACGTGGAAATGGTGGAAAATTAATTAAATTAGTTCTATTTTTGATTTGTAGTTTTGTACCAAAGAGTTTATATCATTTGTTTTGTCTATTGGTTTCGTAGTTTTGTACCAAGGAGTTTGTATCATTTGTTCTATTTTCGTTTTTTCTATTGGTTTTGAAATTTTAAACCAATGAGTTTTCATACCATTTGTATCATAATTTGTAAGTTTTTATGTAAGTAATTATGCAAAAAAAAATAAGTTGTACTTTATAGTTTTTTTTTTAATAAACTTTGCCTCATTTAATGTTGTATTCGCCTGGAATTGGTCTATAAGAGCCTAGCTTTTACATAACAAATACCTTAATAAATAAACCACTGAAGGTTTTAGTTGAAAAAGAAAAAGAAAAACCCATGTATAATGTATAGAAGTAACTAGCTTCCGTTCGCGGCTTTGCTCGCGAGGTACCTACATAAAATATAGCATATTATGTTACTCAGGGACAACGTAGCATTCTAATATTAACGTATAATTCTAATTTTTGAAATCGGACCATTAGTTTTTGAGTTTATTCGTTACAAACAAAAATACAAAAATACAAAACTTTCCTCTTTATAACATAGTATAGATATAGATATGCAGATCTATCTATATACTAGCAAAATAGTTAGTAGGTACCTATTCCGTACGTGATAGTTTGCAAGCTCATCGCCGCTTATAAGAATTCTGACTTAACTACACACTTTTGAATTTTTGGTTCTAGGGTATGCCGGTTTCCTCACGATGTTTTCCTTCATTGTTTGTGAGCATTGCGCACATAAATTTTACGAATATATTAACTCAGTGATGCACGACCAGGTTTGAACCCACGATCTTCGGATTGTGAGGCAGGGGTGCTACCACTACACCACCAGTGCTCTTTTCTTACTAATAATAGTACACGTAGAAACTACAAATTATAATATGAGCTATCTAAGGACCGGTGAAAACGATCTATAGATAGCTCAACTGATCCAGATCTCTGGCAGAGGGGGCGTCCTCAAGACGATGGCGGCATTACCACGTTGAATGGCAAATGCGTTGAGATAAATCATAAAGATAAGTAGTAAATAGGGCGAGTTCGAATAAAAATAATTCACCGAAGAGACAAGCCAGAGTCAATCGTTAAATTCAAATATAGAATTGTCTATAGCTTCGCAATTACAAAACTTTTTGTTAATCTTTTCGAATTTCGAACTAACCTTGTAACCTCCTTCTATTTATTTTTGTTTAGTGGAACAGGTGGTTGGCGGCTAGGGAGCACGCGCGGGCTCGCGGGGCGACGGGCTGGCGACTGGTCGTCTGAGCGGGCGCTGGGGCACGCGCTTGCGTGCGCGCTAGGGGTGGGACACGCTGCTCGACCGGACAACGATTGCAAAGGAGATTGATACGTCTTTGATGTGTTTGTAATGTGTGTATGTGTGTTTGGAGTGAATTTATTATGTACTAGCATTCACGGCAAACTTCGTACCGCCCTAGAATCAGTTAACATTTTCTTTAATTCAAATGTTTATTGTTCTGCTATTCGGGCGGAGACAAATCCAACAAATCAAAAATTATGAAAATCGGTCCAGCCGTTCTAGAGTTATAAGTGTTCAAACCAAACCCGACTTTGTTTTATTTAAAAATATGATCACGACTGTAATCCCCGGGCTCGGTAGATATCTCCTCAGATCTTTAGTTACTTAGATCTTTTGAGGATATCTAAAGGGGGTAGTCAGAGGCAAGTCCAAACATGACATTTGGTACATGCCCACATTTTGCACAGTAGTTAGTAATCCGTACGTGACAGGTTGCAAGCCCATCGCCGCTTATAAGAATACTAACCTATGACACATACCTTTGAATTTTTGGTTCTAGGGTATGCCGGTTTCCTCACGAGGTTTTCCTTCACCGTTTAAGAGCACTGGCATTGCGCACATAATTTTTTTATTTATGTATATTAAATTAAATTAAATTAAAAGATATTTGTTTCTTTGCGAGTTCCTTTGGTTGTGGCTGTAGCCCGAAAGGCTGGACGGATTTTTACAAATGAGGTGTCGTTCGATTCGTCTGCCTGGATCACAAAAGAGAGTGACATCGTCTATACGAAATGTCAAAAAATCCAATATGGCGTCTGTAAAAATCTTTTTTTAGTTAGGTACGTTAAGACGTGTTTTTTTAATTTTTGAAATAAACAGGTACTTACTACTTAGTTATTTTTAATGTGGAAATTCTAATGTACTTAATAAGGATATAATTATGAAATATAAAATATCAACCTTCCACGATTTAATTTTTTTGTCTTCTATAACCTACCCATAAATATCTACTGCTTTCACGGTCCTCGGAAACTTTAAAAAAATATCAAAATGGCGGATATACCAGCTTCCTTAGAAAAGTGTTTCAACCCCTTTTCTAACTACATTTTGTGTTACAAAGATGTATTCCGCCGTGGGAATAGAACAGACTTTTTGTTAACGGCTTTTTAGAATATTACAAAATTATTATTCTCATCGCGTAACCTCCCAGCACTAGCCGTCATTTCAAATTTGGAATGTTCTCCATCTTGTCACATTACAAATTCTAACCTTAATCCACTATGTTACGGTTGCATTTGCTTTAAACTAATACATTGTGACAAATGTCCTACTTTGTTTCTATAGTGGCTGAAGTTGTCTGAAATTTTAAATGAATTTAGAACTTATGAGTGGTGCAAAGAGTTGAAAATTACGTGATGCTACAATTGAAAATATGGAATTGAAATTTATATTATTATGTTTCCAAGAGTTTAAAAGCAATGTATACTTAATGAAACCAATCTCTACTTTATTTTAAGGCGTTTAAAGTTGTATTTCCATTGTTTCAAAATGAATTTTCCTAGCTTTATAAATGTTCCAATGGCACAAAGTTGTATTACTTTACGCGGGAAAAATAATTAATTGTAATGTATTTGATGTTAAATATATAAAATTTTTTGTTACTTATTTTTGTAGTTTATTTTAACCGATCGTTTTCTGAGTTTTTCGAGTGTGCAAAAAAAATCCAATTTTTACATACCACTTAATGTTTTTTAATACTACAATTATTTGACTACTATTGAAAAAAAAAGATCTTTATTTAGCTGTTTACTCGAAAGATGAAGAATATTAACATAAACAAATTAAAATCAAACAATTTTAAAACTTAACTTTTTATCCTAACCTAAATAATTATAACAATAAATATTTAATCCTAAATCTTAAGTAATCTAATCCTTGAAATATCATTAACAGAAAGCCGCATAGCAATCGATACAGCCACAATAGGATGTATAATTAGTGTCTCGTAGTGATTCGTAGCACGTAGCGCTACGCCGTAGCTGCGTAGCTCCGTAGCTCGTAGCACATCGCAGATGGAAACACTCCGATTTAGTTTAAACATTTCACGAAAGTTAATTTGAAACTTTTGAGTTTAAAACCAGTTTAAATGCAAACTAATAATAATATACATTAGTTTAAATATAACATGGAAACTGAAAACTACATCCAAAACATTAAATGTTTTTACATAGTTGTAGCTGTACAATTAAGTAATTTAAATCTAAGTACCTGGTTGACCGAGCTTTGCTTGGTTTTTTTTTGGTAAATCTTGTTTTTTGGAAAATGAAACCTAGCTAGATCGATTTATCGCCCCTGAAACCCCCTGTGTACTAAATTTCCGAGATTCAGCTTATATACAGGGTGTCCCAAAAAGTAGTGTCAAGCGAAAGTCCAGAGATAGAACACCCCTTGGGGTACCCGAATCACCCCCATGTATGTTCCGCGATTTTCTATAGTTTTCGAGTTATTAATTTTTTTCCCAATTTTTGAAAAAATTACGACTTGAACAACTTAAAACATTCTTACAAAAAAAGTAGAAAACTTTCTTGAGATTTTTTTTTTGGTTTCTAAATTTTAATGAGTTGGTCTTTTATGCATAAAATAATCAGCTACGTGACTTTGATGAAAACTATGAAAATGTTGGTGTAAAGTCTAATAATTACATTCGGTGAATTATGACTAAAATTTTCAACTTTAAATTAAAAATCTTAACAAGTGATTTCATGGTTCCTAAATAAATCTAAAGAATTTTCCAGACTCTCAGCTTTCATAATCATTAAAAAAAAGTAGTACTTAATTGGCTACTTTGGCTAAAATCGGCCTTCAAAGACGGTGAGGTGGAAAATTCTTAAAATTAGCTACCTGATTAAAAAATAGATTTTGGCCATTTTATCATTCCTAAGCTTAATTTGTTTGTTAACTATCCAAAAATGACTACAAATAATTAGTTTACGCCAAAAAAATCAGCAATATGGCCGAATTAAGAACAAAATTAAGACAGGCCGAAGAAAAAATTAAGGCACTTAAAATAGCTTTCATACGATTAAAAAAAACCTTTTCAAGACAATGTAGGATTTGTATCGACCTAGAAAGTTGACATTTTAAAAACTTTTTGTAAAAAATCAATAAATTTTACTTGTTGTTTTATTTCATAAATTTAGCTAAACTAAATAAATAAAACCTTCAAATATTAATGAAATCTTACTTTCCTGCAGTAATTTTTGGTTAGTAAACATACGAATTAAGCTTAGAAATGATAAAATGGCCAAAATCTATTTTTTAATCAGGTAGGCTAATTTTTAAATGTTCCACCTCACCGTCTTTGACGGCCGATTTTAGATAAGGTTGCCTATTAAGTACTACTTTTTTTAATGATTATGAAAGCTGAGAGTCTGGAAAATTCTTTGGACTTATTTATGAACCATGAAATCACTTGTTAAGATTTTTAATTTAAAGTTGAAAATTTTAGTCATAATTCACCGAATGTAATTTTTGGACTTTACACCAACATTTTCATAGTTTTCATCAAAGTCACGTAGCTGATTATTTTATGCATAAAAGACCAACTCATAACAGTTCAGTAGCAAAAAAAAAATCTTAAGAAAGTTTTCTACTTTTTTTTAGAGAACTTTTTAAGTTGTTCAAGTCGTAAATTTTCAAAAATTCGGAAAAAAATGAATAACTTGAAAACTATAAAAAATCGCGGAACATACATGGGGGTGATTCGGGTACCCCAAGGGGTGTTCTATCTCTGGACTTTCGCTTGACACTACTTTTTGGGACACCCTGTATAATATATTATATACAAGAATTGCTCGTTTAAAGGTATAAGATTTAATTTAACAATTTGAATTTGTAATGTAATTTATCTAATTTTAATCATAACTAGCTTTCGCCCGCGGCTTCGCCCGTATGTTACCTTGATAAACAAAATCTACCAAACGGGAACCGTACATTTTCGAGATAAAAGGTAGCCTATGTCCTTTCTTAAGCTCTAGTCTTTGTAACAAATTTCATCAAAATCGGTCCAGTAGTTAAGGCGTGATTGCGAGTCAATTTTAAACAAAAGATGGCTGTTTTATCCAAAATTCTCGTGATTTCCTCCGATGGATATAGAAAGCAACTATTCACTTTAATTCACATATTTTACACTCGCGTCAAGAACTCGGGCTTTATTGGAAAAATGACCACCAAAAGTACAAAATAAAACTCAAAATAAAATGAATAAATAAATAAATAAATAAATAAATATGATCACGACTGTCCCAGGCTCGGTAGATATCTCCTCAGATCTTTAGTTACTTAGATCTTTGAGGATATCTAAAGGGGGTAGTCAGAGGCAAATCCAAACATAACATTTGGTACATGCCCACATTTTGCACAGTAGTTAGTATTCCGTACGTGACAGGTTGCAAGCCCATCGCCGCTTATAAGAATACTAACCTATGACACACACCTTCGAATTTTTGGTTTTAGGGTATGCCGGTTTCCTCACGATGTTTTCCTTCACCGTTTAAGAGCACTGGCAAAAAACTCAAAATAACACGAAAAAAATATATGAAAACTAGAGCTACAAAGTTAAGTCGAATTCATCACAGAAAATCCGTATCTGTGTTGACGGCGAGAGACAAATCGTCGTAACTACGAGTAATCCTACTGGAAGAACAATATCCAGTTATTTATTGCCAAAAGCTTATTATAAGAGCAATGGATTCGATCATAATATAAATATTAATATTTTTGGACGCTCTTAGAAATATAACGACTTAAATAAACTTATTTAAGTCGTTATATTTCTAAGAGCGCTGGTGGTGTAGTGATAGCACCCCGGCTTCACGATCCGAAGGTCGTGGGTTCAAACCTGGTCGTGCACCAATGCGTTTTTCCACTCGAAAAATTTATGTGCGCAATGCCAGTGCTCTTAAACGGTGAAGGAAAACATCGTGAGGAAACCGGCATACCCTAGAACCAAAAATTCGAAGGTGTGTGTCATAGGTTAGTATTCTTATAAGCGGCGATGGGCTTGCAACCTGTCACGTAGGGAATACTAACTACTGTGCAAAATGTGGGCATGTACCAAATGTCATGTTTGGACTTGCCTCTGACTACCCTCTTTAGATATCCTCGAAGATCTAAGTAACTAAAAGATCTGAGGAGATATCTGCCGATCCTGGGGATTACAGTCGTGATCATATATTATACATATATATTATATATTATCATATATTATATATTTCTAGTATAAATCCTATTAATATTATAAACGCGAAAGCTTGTAAGGATGTCTGGATGTATATTAGTCACTCTCTCACGCTAAATCGGTTGAACAGAACTCGATGAAATTTGGCACAAATATAGACTATCATCTGGAATAGCACATTGGCTACTTTTCATCTCGGAAAAATGTACGGTTCCCGCGGGATAGATATCTTTTTGTTTTTTAAGGTACTACGAGGGCGAAGCCATGGGCGGAAGCTAGTATATATACATAATCAGAATCTTGGAAACGGCTCTAAAGATTTTCGTGAAATTTAGTATGCCGGGGGTTTCGGGCGATAAATCGATCATCCAGACACTTAAATCCGACATTCCATAATTAAGACTAATATTATATGTTTGGAGTAGTTTGAGAACGAATGTATGAGATAATTCTTTTTGGACACCAGTAGGGTGGAGTCGAATTAAACTAAAAAAACAATATTTTATTCGTGGAGTAGTTTGAGAATATTTCTTGGAGTACTTTGAAACTAAAACGTGGAGTACTTTGGGAATAAGCCATTATTTTCATTTAAGTCCAACTTAGTACCTATATCTTGTTACGCAAGTACTTGAATATAGTTATTGTATTATGGTAAGAGCGGGGGCTCGTGTCTATCATTGCAATTAACATTATTGTTATGACTTCATGCTAACATTACCCGTTTATTATCCGACTGCGAAAGGGGGGATAATATGTTTAAAGTGTGTATGTAGAAAGTTCCTTTGCGCTGGTGCCCAAAAAAAGTTGATAATCAAACAATTTTGGATCGGAACCGAACCCACGTCCGTCAGATGCATAACCACCACTACTCCGCCGGTGTCGTCCAAATATTCGCTTAATCACGGCCGTAATGTCCCCTGGGCCTGCTATTGTTTAACTGTGAAGCCCTATATACAGTCGTGGTCAACTAATTAGGGACATGCAAGATAGTGAAGAACAATAACCGGTTATGTACATACAAATATAAAACCCTATTGATTTCTCAGTAACTATTATTTGCATAATTTGGTCCGATTATTATGCTTTAAATGGCTGTAAATAAAAGAATAAATAAATAGAAAAAAGTATTTAATATCAAAGGTTGAACATGTATTCAATTTTAAGGTATAATTCTGTAGCTGGACATTTAATTAAGGACAGTAAACTATAATGAAAAATAGAGTTAAACAAAACTAATAATCTGCAGTATTATAATATCTTTAACAGCTCCATTTTATTACGTGTAAAATCAGTACCCAGTAGCAAAACCTTTGTTAGTAATTACCGCTTGACACCGATGTGGCATAGACATTATCAGTTTCTGGCATGTTTCGACAGGAATGTTTGCCCATGCCTCACAAAAAGCTTCATTAAGTTCATCTAAAGTTGTGGTACGATAAGTGGCTACTTTTTTCTTGATTTCGTGCCAAAGGTGCTCGATTGGGTTAAGGTCCGGGCTATTTGCTGGCCAATCTAGCACCGATACTGACTGACTGGTAAGAAACGACTTGACTGAACGGGCGGTATGTTTTGGGTCGTTATCATGCTGAAACGTCCATATAATAGGGAGATGCTCCTCAGCATAGGGAAGCATCGTTTCCTCCAATATTGCCTTGTATTGATGTTGGTCTAAGTTACCCTGAACTTTCCTCACAGGTCCCACTCCACGTCCAGAAAATGAACCCCACATTTTAATGTTTCCACCGCCATGTTTCACCTGCTTTTTTGTGAATCTTGGATTCATTTCCGCTTTTACTGGACGCCGTACGTATTGCCTTCCATCTGAAGAAATCAAATTAACCTTGGTCTCGTCAGAGAATAATACATGTTGCCATTGGGCGTAGGTCCAATGTCCATATTTACGTGCAAACGCCAAACGAGCATTTCTATGTTCTTTCTTCAACAACGGTACTTTGCGAGCCACTCTTCCGAACAACCCTGCTTCTACCAGACGTCGTCGAACGGTCCTAGCTGAGACACCAGCTCTTTCGTCTGTCCCAAACACTTCGTGTTTAATTAAAATAGAGCCTAGAAACGGATCTTTCTTAGCTAACCTGGCTATCATTCTATCTTCTTGCGGAGTTGTTTTTCTCGATCTTTTTGTTCTGGGCACATTTAAATCTGTGTTATTGCGTCTGACATGTTGCACTGCATTGTATACCATAGTTTTTGAACAATTTAAATGTTCTGCTATCCTTCGGTATGGCCAACCATGCTCGACAACAAACTTCATGATAATTTTTCGTAGTGTTGGATCGCAACTTTTATTTTTACCCATTTTTCTTCAAAATATTTTTCAAAACTTAAAATAAATATCGGGATTGCCGCCAAAACTACCACGAAACAATAAGAGAAGAAGTAAAAAAGTATTGAGATTCAAATTTTGAAAATAGAACGCAATATCTCAGTGTCCCTAATTAAATGGCCAGCCAGCATTATTTGAACAAATAGCACTACGATAATCTATCAGCTATACTGTAAAGAGGTTTAATGTTTAAGAAGTTGTTATTGTTTGTATAATCGGGCACATAAATGACTAATTATACTTACATGTAAGAGATATGGAATATGGTTTAGACTCGTTGGAAAATAAAAAATAAATTCACAATTCGGTTTAACCAAAGAGTGTCCCTAATTAGTTGACCACGACTGTATATCTTTTGTTTCAAATTATCGCGTTATTCAGTTTGTGTTTAGTCGTCACGTGGACGGAGCGACGACGGACGGACGGACGGACGGACAGACGGACAGATGGAACAAACGAACAGACAGACAGACGAACAGACAGACAGATGGGACAAACGAACAGGCGGACAGATGAACAGACAGACAGATAAGACAAACGAACAGACAGACAGACGAACAGGCGGACAGACAGACAGACAGACGAGCAGATGAACAAACGAACATACAGACTGGATTCGAACGCACGATTGGATGGCGGCGCAACACCACTACACCATAGATATAGACATAATTATCATTTATTCGCCACCACAATACACACAATATAAATGAACAAATATAATAATTAAATACATCATTTTTTAAACTTCCGTGATTTGATGACATAATTATAATTGAATAACGGGTATTTATCACGTACCTATTTTGTTTTTATTCCCGACGTTTCGAACACATTACAGCGTTCGTGGTCGCGGGCAGACTGATATACATCATCAGTTACAAAATAGAAGCAAGGGCACAAAACATTGAAAAATTTACATTAAATAATAAAATAATAATAATAAGTAGGTGAGCTGTGTGCTGCAGTAGCGAAATGGGCGAGGCTCAGCATAATGCCGGCTGTAGAGAACAGAATGCGCTGTTATTCTGCCGAGACCAGGGGCCTTACTGCGAAGTCTTCCAGAACGATTCCGTAACGTCACTACTTCCATACAATTTACATCATGGTACGAAATAACAATGTAATACTAATTCGGTAATGTATTATGAATTCATGGTGAGGCCCCAAGACTAGACAATGACGGGAGCCTGCGACCCCGGAGTGCTCTCCCTGTCACTGTGGAAATAATTTTACTCATCATTCTCCTGCCCTTATCCCACGCTAAGTGGGGTCGGCACAACATGTTTTCTTCTTCCATTCACCCCTATCATTGTGTGAAAATAATTTTACTGTAATTTTAAAATAGCAATCAAATCAAATCATTTATTTGCAGGGGTTACAAGTTGGTATACTTATTTTAAAATGTCCCTTGCGATGACTTACCAGCTAAATAGCTTTGGTGTGCAAAATTATATAATAATAATAGTAACTATTAACAGACATGCATACAATACTTTATACACAAGGAGAATACTAGACTATCACACTATCACCACAATTCATGGCTAGGTACGTATTCGTTGTCTGTTTGTACTCGTTCTGCTCGCTCTCGATCAGGTTTTGGCTGAAAATCAGTGTTTTTGCTTTTAAGCAAAAAGATGTGACTGAGCCATGGCCTATTTGTCGTGCTGCAGCACACACCAACTTTAACAGAACAACTGGACTGGTCAGGGCTCCGGCCCGGCCCCGGCCCGGCGCGGTGTGCAGCCCCCGCTCGAACAAAGGCCCATTGTAGGGCCACTTTCAGGGGAAACTTGCCAAAACGATACATAACTCCGGCGCGCGCCCTCGCCATAGCAACGACACTATCCACTTATTAATAACTAGCTTCCGTTCGCGGCTTCGCTCGCGAGGTACCTACATAAAATATAGACATGTTACTCGGGGATAATGTAGCATTCTAATGGTAAAATAATTTTTGAAATCGGACCAGTTGTTTTTGAGTTTATTCGTTTTTAAAATACAAAAATACAAAACTTTCCTCTTTATAATCTATATCTATATAAGAGCTTAACCTGACTGACTGACTGACTGACTGACTGATTTATCATCGCCCAGCCGAAACCGCTGAAGCTAGAAAGCTGAAATTTGGAAGGTGGTTTCCTTTTATAACAAAACCACCCACTAAGACGGGATTTTTGGAAATTCCACCTCTAAGGGGGTGAAAAAGGGTGAAAACGTTAGTATGAAACTTTTTAACGCGTGGAGCGATTTTCATGAAACTTTATTTGTGCACTGTAAATGCAAAATGAATGGATACGTGTTTCAGGATTTTTCAATATAACCATAAAAAAGGGGTCAAATGTGGGGTCAATCTTTGTATGGAAACTTTTTAACGGGTGGTGCGATTGGCCTGAAACTTTGTTTGTATACTGTAATTGCAAAATGAATGAATACGTGTTTCAGGATTTTTCAATATAACCATAAAAAAAGGGTCAAATGAGGGGTCAATGTTTGTATGTGAACTTTTTAACGGGTGGTGCGATTGGTCTGAAACTTTGTTTGTGTACTGTAAATACAAAATGAATGAACACGTGTTTCAGGATTTTTCAATATAACCATAAAAAAAGGGTCAAATGAGGGGTCAATGTTTGTATGTGAACTTTTTAACGGGTGGTGCGATTGGTCTGAAACTTTGTTTGTGTACTGTAAATACAAAATGAACGGACAATTGTTTCAGGATATTTCAATATAACCTTCAAAAAGGGGTCAAATGTGGGGTCAATATTTGTATGGGATCTTTTTAACCTGGTGCGATTGGTCTGAAACTTTGTTTCGTGTTTCAGGATTTTTCAATAAAACCTTAAAAAAGGGGTCCAATGGAGGGGGGGTCAATTTTTGTATGGGAACTTTTCAACGGGTGGTGTGATTGGTCTGAAACTTAATTTCGCGTTTTAGGATTTTTCAATATAACTCTAAAAAAGGGGGTCAAATGGGGGAAAGGTCAATGTTTGTATAAGATTTTTTTTACGGGTGGTGCGATTGACCTGAATTTTTGTTTTCTGTTTCAGGATTTTTAATATAACTAAAAAAGGGGTCAATGTTTGTATGGGATTTTTTAACGGGTGGTGCGATTGGTCTGAAACTTTGGGGTCAATGTTTCTATAGGTACTTTTTAAAGGATGGTGCGATTGGTCTTAGTTTTGGTATGGATACTTTAAATGCAAAATAAATGGAAACGTATTCCTGGATATTTCAAAATAGCCCTCTTAAATGGGTAAAATTGGGTGTCAAAGTTATATATGGGATTTTTTATTAGTGTGATTTGTTTCAGACTCAGTTTAGATACCTACTTTAAGTGAACAAAGTCGCGGGCGGGACAGCTAGTCTACTATATGAAAGGATAAGTCCTGACTGATTTGAATAGATACAACGCACAGCCCAAACCGCCGGTCGTACAGACTTGAGATTTGGAGGGTATGTTCCACTTTTAAGGGGGTGAAAAGGGCTAAAAACGGTTGTATGAAACTTTTTAACGCGCTGTACGATTTTCATGAAACTTTGTGTGTGTAATGTAAATACAAAACAAATGTATACGTGTTTCGAGATTTTTCAATATAACCTTTAAAAAGGGGTAAAATGGGGGCTCAATGTTTATATGGGAACTTTTTAAGGGGTGGTACGATCGGTCTGAATCTTGGTTTGGATACTTTAAATGCAATATAATTTAAAACGTATACATCGATTTTTCAAAACAACCCTCCAAAAAGGGTTAAATCGGGTGTCAATGTTTTTTTGACGAGAGGTGTGTTTTGTTTGAAACTCGGTTGAAATACAATAGGCAAAATAAATGGACACACATTTAAGGGTTTTCGAAAATAACCCCTTACAAAGGGTAAAAAGGGGTATCAAAGTTTGTAAGTATGGACTTTTTGACGAGAGGTGTGATTATCTACACTATCCATACTCTATACTAATGTTATAAAGAGGAAAGATTTGATTGTTTGTTTGCATAGAATAGAAACTACTGGATCGATTTCAAAATTTTTTTCACCAAATTCAAGAATAAACTTTCAGGATGAACATAGGTTATATTTTATGTAGGTACTTCGCGGGCGACGCCGCGAGCGGAAGCTAGTATTAGTATAGAAGTATAGACTATTTGATTCCCGCGACTGCGTACGCGTTACATTACATTTTAATCCCTGACAACTAATACAAAATAATAAAAAAAAATCCCCCCGACATCTAAACCTTACCCCAACCTTACCCTGTTCTTTCAATATCATTGAAGTAACACGGTACCTAATTTCGAATCGATCGGACATAAGGAAGTTAGTCAGATCCCCTCATCAACTAGAAAAGAGCTGATGATCTTCAAACGGCTGAACAGATTTTCATGAAACATGGCTAAGAACACTCGGAATAAAATTATCTATGAAACAAAAAAAAACTAAACGAAAATCGATTCATCCGTTTGGGAGCTACGATGCCACAGACAGACACACAGACACACAGACACACAGATAGACACGTTAAACTTATAACACCCCTCTTTTTTGTCTTGAGTTAAAAAAGAGGGGTGTTATAAGTTTAAAGTATCTATCTGTGTGTCTGTCCGACTGTGTGTCTGTCTGTCTGTGTGTCTGTCTGTCTGTGTGTCTGTCTGTCTGTGTGTCTGTCTGTCTGTGTGTCTGTCTGTCTGTGTGTCTGTCTGTCTGTGTGTCTGTGGCATCGTAGCTCCCAAACGGATGAACCTGAAATGAGGAGATTAGCGTGCACAAACGCAGAGATAAACGATTTTATTATATGTATAGACTAGCTGTCCCGCCAGCGACTTCGTTCACTTAAAGTATCTAAACTGAGTTTTAAACACATCACACAACTCATAAAAATCCCATACTAACTTTGACACTCCATTTGACCCCTCTATGAAGGTTATATTGAAAAATCCTGAAACACGTGTCCATTTGTTTTGCATTTAGAGTACACAAACAAAGTTTCAGACCAATCGCACGATATAGATATAGATAAAGATTAGCTGTTGCCCGTGACTTCGCCCACATTTAATGGTTCTTTTAAACAAAATGTAGCCTGTCTCCTTCCCCAGTATAATCTATCTCTTTGACAAATTTCATTACGATCTGTTCAGCGATTTCAGCGTGAGCGAGTAACAAACATACATCCATACAAACTTTCGCGTTTATAATATTAGTAGGATTACACTGTCGGTCAGTTTTATTAGATTCTATAATTACGGCAGTGTTATAGCGTGCTCCGCTTTCCAGCGGCAGTCCCGATGGCCGGATGGGACACACGAGGAGTAATGGTCCATCGAGTCAGCGGGTCCATCCAATGGGTACAAGGTGGAAAGAAATAACTTTTCAAAAAGTTTACGAGTTTTTAACCTCAATAATTTTTGAATAACAACAATTAGTCTATTTTATGATTTTCTACTTATTTATAAATAAAAGTAAGCGGGTACATAAATAAAAAATTATTATCTTTTCTTAATAATACATTTGCGTGCAAAAACTGGCCCCTCGTTGCCAAGAGGGGGACAAATAGAACGTTTGTCCCATCTGTCACTTCAAGGGGACAGAGAAGGTGGACAAATGGGAATAATCGCAAAAAAAAACAACCCATACAGTATTTAAAAGCCTGTTTCTATCAATTCTAGATTTTTCATTTATAATGTTCCAAATCTGAGATCTTCGGGTGGACCGTTTTTTTTACGCGCGCACGGCTGTACCAATTTCGCTAATTCAACTTTGTTGTGTTTGTTATTGTAAGAAGGTTCTTATGAAAGAAAGATCAATACTCGTAGTTAAGTGGTGTAGGTGTAGCTAGTAGGTACGTTAAAATATAGATCAGTCTCGTAATTAACAATATTACATCACAATTATTTGTAACGTGACGTAAAATAAATGATTTCTATTCTATTCTATTCAATCGACTGCACTTTTTAGAAACCATTAAGTAATCCTGTTACACCTTATACATTTCTGTTCGCGTTCGTTCGAATAGAATTTGCATAAATGCACATTCACGAGTTATATTCTTTTAAATCATTTAAAACTATATTTTGTAAAAATGTAAAATGTTTGGTTCTAGGTTTTTCACGATGTTTTCCTTCACCGTTTTGGCACATTTATTAATGTACCTATTTTAGTTATCTCGGAAACGGCTCCAACGATTTTCATGAAATTCAATATGCAAAGGGTTTCGGGAGCGATGAATCGATCTAGCCAGGTTTCATTTTTAGAAAACGTCGTTTATCAAAAAGAAGTCATTCAAGTACTTATTATTGCGCAAAAATACTTTTGTAATAGTAAAATGTATGGCGCACGACCGGGGCGAACCCGCGACGCGAGAGGCAGCACCGCTAGGCCGGCAGAGCCCACGCGGGCTGATTGACTAATATGATATCTAGAAAGTTGGAGTCGTATTGTGATTGATGGAGACGTAATTGGCAGGATAAGTTCGGCAAACATGGGGGCTACTCTGTCGTGCCGCGGACTAACTAAAATACAACCCGGTCACATTATCTCGAGACCTCGCTGGAATGCGAACCTCCCGCCCCGTTCTCCTTTCACCTCCCCGCGCTCGCACTTTCTTTGCCGAGAGAGAGAGATCAGAGCGCCGACGCGACGTGACGTCATCGACGCCAGGTCTCGAGATAATCTGACCGGGTTGTACTTACTTATATTATAAACTAGCTTCCACCCACGGCTTCACCCGCGTGGTACCTTAAAAAACAAAAACAAATCTATCACGCGGGAACCGTACATTTTTCCGGGCTAAAAAATAGTATTTGACACAGATATAGATTATAGTCTGGAATAAAACATAGGCTACTTTTTATCCCGGAAAAATATACAATCCCCGCAGGATAGATTTGTTTTTGTTTTTCAAGGCACCACGCGGGCAAAGCCGTGAGCGGAAGCTAGTCAAAACTATTATTAAATAGTTTTTTTTTTAAATCTTTATTAATCTTTTATTAGGAATTAGGAATTTTACTATAAATTCCGTTTGCATTAGAGGTAAGTACAGTAATAATAAGTCGTTTTGATTTGAGGCATTTTGCTTTGAAGGTATTTTAAATGTGAGTTATTTTGCGACTAAGCCGTTTTGCGGCGTAGGCATTGTGATCATAAAGGGTAGAGATATACAACTATATACATCAAAAAACAAATTAAAAGCACTTCACATCTTAAAACTAAAAATAAAAGCTCCTAATGTTATCTGCCTACCTATTACTTACAGCACTTGGACTAAGGCTAGTATTAAATAGTTAAAATTACTATTAACTCCGCTAACTACTTTCCGCGCTGATCCGCTCCGCATATTTCAAAATTCTTCTTAAGTTTCTAAAAACCTTAGATCAAAAGCATTCACAATATAGATATAATTATACTAGTCTATGTATTTCGAAATCCGTCCAGCCGTTTGTAACCGACAGCCAAAGGCACGCGCGTACATACAAACATACATACATACATACATACATACATACATACATCTCTACCCGAAATACATCACCCTCCTTCAAGGGAATTATCCGTGAAACATTTTCAAACACACATCGAAACTCCTTCGTGGATTTTTTAGCGCAAGGAATACTCGTACTTCCATGTATTCTATATTCCAGAACAGTCCGACTCCCACTTGGCCGGTTCTATCGTAATACACTATCAATGACATTAGGTCCCTTACCAAAAGGTCCAATATCAGTACGTCAGAGGCGGGGCGCGCGGGGGGGGGAGGGCCGGGTACCCCCCCGCGCGGGACCCCCCCCTGGGACCTCCGACGGCTCCGACAGACCATCAATTGTTTCAGAAACGTCACATCAAGCTTGAAGTAATACTACTTCAGTACAATTGTATTGGGCATGGTATATCAAAAACAATATCAAAGTTATAAAAAACAACTCTCACCCGACTGTACTCCCCGGGCTCGGGAGACATCTCCTCAGATCTCTAGTTACTTACATCTGAGGATATCTACAGAGGATTAGTCAGAGGCACGTCCGAACATGACATTTGGTACATGCCCACATTTTGCACAGTTAGTATTCCGTACGTGACAGGTTGCAAGTCCATCGCCGCTTATAAGAACACACCACACACCCTCAAATTGATGGTTCTAGAGTCTAGAGTATGCCGGTTTCTTCACGATGTTTTCCTTCACCGTTTAAGAGCACTGGCATTGCGCACAACATCAACCTTTTTATTATTTAGCGTAGAAGAATATTTATTTAGAAAAAGCGAGATCCATGAACTGATTTTTATTTTTTTAGGACTGAAAAAATCCAAGTGTTTTATGTAGGTAGGTACGTACCTACCTACATAACCGCGAGTGAAACCGCGGGGCGCCGTTAGTCTACACTAGTATTAAACGAGTAAATGCGAAAGTTTTGATGGATCTATGGATGTTTGTGACTCACTCTGTAACGGCTGAACGGATCTGGATGAAATTTAACAGAGAGTTGGAGTCTGGAATAGCATAGGCTATTAGTCACTAGATCTAACAGAACGTTGAATCTTTGTTAATAACTTCGGTACTGAATCAGCCATACCGCGAGCTGCCTAGCTAGCTAACTCCGCTCCGATGGACACTTGCCTTTACCTCTTACCCTTTAACCCTCTTCAACAGTTCCTCATTAGCGCACGCGGCTCGCCTATTGAAAAACTTTCATTAAGCGACGCTACATACCTGAGGGTCTACCATGAGTTGTCACAATGTAATGTACACTCGCTAGCGACTGTAGTTAAAAATATGTATGAAAACTTGTACAGCGCCTCTAGCGGATAGTTGGGTACTAAAACGTCACGTAGTTAACTATCCTACGTCACAGTACTACAGCGACTGTAGTTTGCGCTTCATTAATTTGCTTAGAATTTGGTACCATGAGTAACAATTTTGATAGGTGTCATAGTAACGTACTATTACTACTGTAGTAACGTCAGCCGATCTACATGTGACAACTCATGGTAGACGTACTGAAGTACCCCCTACCCCCCACCCCCCACGGGGGGTCGCGTATTCAAAAGGGGTGTAGTTCTATTCAATCGCTCAGCGCGTTCATGTCTTTTTGAATTTAAACATGCTTTAGAAACTTTAGCGAGAGTTTTACTAGCTTCCGCCCGCGGCTTTACCCGCGAAGTACCTACATAAAATATAAATTCAAATTCAAATTCAAAATATGTTTATTTTCAATAGAATCACAGGGATCACTTTGAAACGTCTTACATACTGGTGAGTCTAAGTGCCAGTTCCAGTCCTATCCCCAGTGCGAGAAGAACTGACAACAAACTCGCTGGTCCTAGCGCTTTTTTTGTATGATCCTTGTTAATTTTGTAAGGAATACCTAGCAGAGTTGGAGCTGATTCATCCCAAGCTTTTTTATCATCTAAGATAAATAGATAGTTAGATCCTTACTATCCTACTAATATTATTACCGCGAAAGTTTGTAAAAATGTATGTATGGATGTTTGTTACTCTTTCACGCTGAAACGGCTGAACGGATCTGGATGAAATTTGGCACAGATATAGATTATAGTCTGGAATAGCACATAGGCTATTTGCCTATTTCTTATCCCGGAAAAATGTACGGTTCCCGTAGCATAGATTTTTTTTGTTTTTCAAGGTACCACGCGGGTTAATCGGGAAGCTAGTATTAGTATATTTCAGAAAGAAATAGTATTTTTGTAGAAAATTTGTTAAAAGTAAATGATTTTAAATCTGTTTTAGCTTTATTACTCTTCAAATAGGAGCATACTCGTAGTTACTCGTTTCCCATACAAAATTAACAAGGATCATACAAAGCGCTAGGACCAGCGAGTTTCTTGTCAGTTCTTCTCGCACTGGGGATAGGACTGGAATTGGCACCTAGACTCACCTAGTGTGTAAGACGATTTGAAAAAACAAAATCAAATCTACCCCACGGGAACCGTACATTTTTCCGGGATAAAAAGTACCCTATGTGCTATTCCAGACTTTAATCTATATCTGTGCCAAATTTCATTCAGATCCGTTCAGCCGTTTCAGTGTGAAAGAGTAACAAACATACATCCAGACATCCATACATTATTACAAACTTTCACGTTTATAATATTACGAGTAGTATAAGGATGATTTGAATTTTGTATTTTGGCAGCGCGTGCAGCCGGGGCAAGCGACTAGTGTTATCGTAAGTAATAAGTCACGCCTGCCGAGACGGGAATAATGTTTTGAGAGTAATTAATTAAAATGTTGAAATCGTTCGCAGCTGCGCGACATTACTGATATTGAATTAACGTCCGAGTAAAATTACCAAACTTGAGAATAAATACTCAGTACATAAATATACATACATACATAGGTGGTATGCTTTGTTTGTCTGACACTTACGAATGATTAAATCACGAATCATAATATATTTTCAAAAATAAAAAAATATCTTTTTTATAAAAAGTCTAAATCATTATTGTTTGTAATTAAAAAAGCAAAGCGGCGATGGGCTTGTAACCTATCACGTACGGAATACTAACCACTGTGCAAAATGTGCCAAATATCATGTTTGGACGTACCTCTGACTATACTCTTTAGATATCGAAAAGATAACCAGGTAACCAGAGATCTGAGGAGATATCTACCGAGCCCGGGGAGTAGTCGTGCGTGACCAAGTTTTTTTTTAAAGGTATGACAATCATCATCATTCTCCTGCCCTTATCCCACGCGTGGGGTCGGCACAACATGTTTTCTTCTTCCATTCACCCCTATCATTCGTCAACTCTGAATCAACTCCTCTTACATTCATATCAGGTACATCATAATTATCCTCTTACATCATCAAAGGTATGACAATATATTTTTTAATACTAAAGTCAGTGAATTGTATTAGTTACTAGAGACAAAAGGCTTCTAAATAAAATCGATCTCATATTAAATTCATTTTCAATCATACGAATAAAAAGAAACCTAACCTAACGTAGGTTAAGTTTTTTTTATTTCGTATGATTTTGTTTGTTGATATTTTTTAATTTTCACGGTTTTTCGTAATGATTATCGCATCGTGATGTTTATTTATGGTGTCAAGCTACATTCACGTTCTAGCTAAAAGGAAGGTTAAGGGAAAGGAAAGTAGGTACTACCGCGGTGCCACGATTACCATAGTCCCGTCCGTAGTGGGCCGTGGTTACCAGCTGGTGGGAACAACGGGAATAAACATCCCTGCGAAGGGCACGAAGGCTTAATGACCTGAGAACGAATAAATCTCAAAATCACCCGTGTGAATTCGTATTTTTAGAAAGCGTAGCATAAATATTAAGCGCCATCTGTTTTAAATTTGAAGCACTATTTTCGTAGCATTATGTGACGACGTACCGTTGAAAACCTACTGTAAGTTTTATGCATGCGACATAGTTCTTGCTGTACAGTACAGATGGCGCTTTTATAAACTTTTGTTTCCTTTGTCCTTTTTATTTTTGTGATTTAGTAATACGTCTGTTCTCACCTGGTTGTGGATTGAATCTTCTCTGAATGTAGTTCATTATCTTTTCAGTGAAGCCGCGCTGTCTCTTGACCACTTTCTTCTCAGCATTCTGTAAAATGAAATAATATTATTATACTCGTATCTACCCACTTAATATGTACCTAGGTACCTACGTTGAAAGGATTATTTAAGTATACTTACTTAAATGCACAAATAATACAATAACATTTATTTATTATACCCACTGCACTTATAGAGATAGACAGCCGAAACTCGTTTAAATTTATCAGCTAATGCATTTAGCGCCATCTATTAGTAAGTATATAAATTAAGTAGAAAATATAATTAGGTATGTAAACAGTAGATCTATACCTACTTATATTCAAATGCGGAATTCAAACTACGGATTTCTCGTACCCAAAGCGTATGTAGAATAAAAACAAAATTATTATGGTGTCTTCGCACGATTACTTAGCACCAGCGCCTTTAATATTAGATAAGGCAATCTCACCGCGCGACGTCTTGCTGTGAAGTTTAATTCCGGCATCTATTATAGCTAGCTACCGCACGCGGCGCCGCTTACTTTTATGTTTCAGTAATCAGCTGCCTGCCTCTTCCTCCCTCTGTAGATGTAAACCCAGGTGCAGGGCCGCGCCGACCCCGAGCAGCGCCGGTGTGCGAAACCTATGAAGCGCCTCTTTTTTTCACGAATCTTCATGTTTCAACTTAGGTACCTATGTGTCGCCTGATACGGCAAAAATTTTAAGTTTGGTCTATAAAAGTGTTGTACATCTTTTAGGTTTTACTTATCGATACTCCACTACAAAGAATATATGTATTGAGTGTATCAAAAATAATTTCCATGGCGGCGCCTCTATTGTCTTGGCGGCTGTGTGCGCCGCACACTTCGCACATAGGGGCGGCTCGGCCCTGCACGGGTGGAGGTACATTTGTTTGTAAACCCATGGCTTTAATGATCCGAAATAAATAAATAAATGGGTAGGTAGGTAAATAAAATAAAATTAACCATCTTGCATCAGTGAACGGAAACACATAGAAGCATTTCTTCAAAGGAAAGATCCGCGAAATATGACATCAAATTTCACACATCGAAACACTCATGGATTTGCCAAAAATTGATTAATGTCGACTTTATTCCCTCGAAATTTAAGTTTAAATTATTGTGTAACGTGTACCTAATACTTCTAGGTATAATTTTTTATATAAGTAATTATTTTTCATTATTTGACAAACCATGTCTACCCTTTTATTATTTTATTTTTCCTTAGGGCGGTAGTTTGAGGCATGGCTAGGTAATATTTTTGGATTTTGGATCTTCCATGTATATTGTCGTTAAGTTTTATACTAACGTTTTCATCCTGTTTCACCCCCTAAAGGGTGGAATTTCCAAATTTCAACTTCCTAGTTTCAGCGGTTTCGGTTCGGCGATGATGAATCAGTCAGTCAGTCACTCAGTTAAGCTTTTAAATATAGGTAGGTATAGATGAATGAACATTTTGAATTTGATTTTGCCTGCGTACGAGTAGGTATAGTCGGGTGATCGGCCGCTCGGTATCGCGCGAACGATTTATAGCTCCACTGCGGAGCGGCAGCCCCCGCCTGACGCCCCAATATCAAAGTAATATAACATTGATATTCCGTACCATGACTTATAAAAATTGTATTAAAGTAGTATTAGGTACCTACTTCAAGCTTGGAACGTGACGTTTCCGAAACTAATGGTTTGTAAGGCTCCGCGCGCAATCAGCTATGGGTTATACCTACTTATGGGCATTTTCTACCAGCCAACCTAGTCTGGTTTAGAGTATGGTCGCACAATAACAATTATTATTAAAAATCTCAAAACTAAACTTTAATTAATTAAACATTCCATAATACATGTTAATCATTTATCACATAATTTTATTATTATACCACCTTAGCGAGGCTCGTAGGTATTCGTACCTCCCTTTTACATAATAAATAGAACCTATAATGCAGTAACATGAAGTAATAAAACAGTATCGTCTGAAGACGACTTTACTCGGAATATTGACGCACTCACTATAGACCCGTTCGTTTCAGCAGTTTAATGTCGCGGGTAATAAAATAAAAAATGTTGCCAACAACTTATTTATTTATTTTTTGCTAGGCGGGCCTTTTGCATATCGTCAGTGGAAAATGCTACTTGTGGGAAATCTAGTTTCAAGTTAGGTATCATTCTTATAAAACAAATCATAACACTTTTGTTTTTTTATTTTAATTGGTTTATTAAATTCTAATATTAATTTTAAATTTGTATCTCTTTTTAAGAAATATCTTCAGTTGTAACAGCTCTTCTATTTCATGAAATAACTGTCGCTTAAGCAAAAGTGTTCTAAAAGCTAATTCAGTTTTATTATTTGTACAATATATTTACCACAATGGTTCAAAAAAATTGAGGATAAATATAAGTTAAGTAGATAAGTAGGTATATACATTTGTTCCTGCTACTTATGGTGCAAGAAAAGACCTTTTTCCCCTCCGATAGGTAAATAACAGTTGAAACGGCGACGCCCGTTAGGAACACACCGAGGGAGTAAATCAGTTGTGCGGAAACGTCATCAATCTCGGTTATTGGACCGCGGCCGGCGGAGCGTCCCGGGCGCGGCGGGGCTCGGCCTCACCACACGCTAACTGTAGCAACCGCCGGGTTGACAGTCGTGTTCACAAACTGTAGCAAACGCCGGGTTGACAGTCGTGTTCACAAACTGTAGCAAACGCCGGGTTGACAGTCGTGTTCACAAACTGTAGCAAACGCCGGGTTGACAGTCGTGTTCACAAACTGTAGCAAACGCCGGGTTGACAGTCGTGTTCACAAACTGTAGCAAACGCCGGGTTGACAGTCGTGTTCACAAACTGTAGCAAACGCCGGGTTGACAGTCGTGTTCACAAACTGTAGCAAACGCCGGGTTGACAGTCGTGTTCACAAACTGTAGCAAACGCCGGGTTGACAGTCGTGTTCACAAACTGTAGCAAACGCCGGGTTGACAGTCGTGTTCACAAACTGTAGCAAACGCCGGGTTGACAGTCGTGTTCACAAACTGTAGCAAACGCCGGGTTGACAGTCGTGTTGACAAACTGTAGCAAACGCCGGGTTGACAGTCGTGTTCACAAACTGTAGCAAACGCCGGGTTGACAGTCGTGTTCACAAACTGTAGCAAACGCCGGGTTGACAGTCGTGTTCACAAACTGTAGCAAACGCCGGGTTGACAGTCGTGTTCACAAACTGTAGCAAACGCCGGGTTGACAGTCGTGTTCACAAACTGTAGCAAACGCCGGGTTGACAGTCGTGTTCACAAACTGTAGCAAACGCCGGGTTGACAGTCGTGTTGACAAACTGTAGCAAACGCCGGGTTGACAGTCGTGTTCACAAACTGTAGCAACCGCCGGGTTGATGGTCGTGTTCACAAACTGTAGCAAACGCCGGGTTGACAGTCGTGTTCACAAACTGTAGCAAACGCCGGGTTGATGGTCGTGTTCACAAACTGTAGCAACCGCCGGGTTGACAGTCGTGTTCACAAACTGTAGCAAACGCCGGGTTGACAGTCGTGTTCACAAACTGTAGCAAACGCCGGGTTGACAGTCGTGTTGACAAACTGTAGCAAACGCCGGGTTGACAGTCGTGTTCACAAACTGTAGCAAACGCCGGGTTGATGGTCGTGTTCACAAACTGTAGCAAACGCCGGGTTGACAGTCGTGTTGACAAACTGTAGCAAACGCCGGGTTGACAGTCGTGTTCACAAACTGTAGCAAACGCCGGGTTGATGGTCGTGTTCACAAACTGTAGCAAACGCCGGGTTGACGGTCGTGTTGACAAACTGTAGCAACCGCCGGGTTGACAGTCGTGTTCACAAACTGTAGCAAACGCCGGGTTGATGGTCGTGTTGACAAACTGTAGCAAACGCCGGGTTGATGGTCGTGTTGACAAACTGTAGCAAACGCCGGGTTGACGGTCGTGTTCACAAACTGTAGCAAACGCCGGGTTGATGGTCGTGTTGACAAACTGTAGCAAACGCCGGGTTGACGGTCGTGTTCACAAACTCTGCTTATTTCAACATTCGAGCTCAGAACTCGAGCCTTTAGCTCTCACATTGAGGACTGAGACCCCTCCTCAAATTCAAATTCAGTTTACTAAATTTCAAAATAACATAACAGATAATTATCCAATGCTATATAGAGAAACAGAAAACCTCAACCGGCTAAACTACATAAATAAAAAATAAATAATGTTTTTTTACTATTTATTTTCAGTTAAGTAACACTATGGCATAATGATCATCCGATAGGTTAAGCATCTGTTACTGTATCTGTATTACACGCCCCGGAAGATGTATCTATAGGACCGGCTGCCAGCGTGTGAAAGACACAACTTAGTTACCTAATAAATATATATAACTTAGGTAAGTAGGTACTGTATGTTATTTTATTTCAATTGGTAAATCAACTAGTTAGGTACCTACATCTTTTTTTTGTTTAAATTGGTAAAACTATGAACTTGTATAAAGAAAGTAGGCAGTTAGTTTGGATGGCTGCCAGCGCGTAAGGACGCATTAGGACCGCATCTGGCGGGAATCGCGTTTGTTAAGTTGGCACTAGGGAGGAGATCAATCTAACGTTATTAATGTAATAATGTTGGTATCGACGCGACGACACGCGGGAAAACTTTTATTGTTTAATAATAATAATAAAATATATTCAAAAAAGCGTAAATATACATCGAGTACCTACATACCTAAGTGCACTAAACGAATAAACAAGTAAAATAATGTATAGGTACTTACTTTTATAAAACTGTGTCAGTAACAACATACCTACCTACACCAATACCGATTGAATAATCTCGTTAAAAGAAATTTTTTACGCTTGTAAAAATATAATAAGTATTTTCGTTCTTTTTCTCTCAATCTGTAGCAACAGCCAAAGCAAAAGCAGTGACTAGTTTTTTTTTGGCGTCGCTTTTTTTATGCATTGCCTCTCATTAGTTTTCGATTCATAGTCTAAAAACCAAATATTCTTTGGAAGATGAATAAATTACATTGAAAGGAGGTCCTTCTCTATTATCAATAGCTACTGGCTGTTTTTATCAATGACATTGTTTATTTATTTTTTTGATCAAAAGGAGATCCGCTCTCAATGCGGCGTTCGGCCTCCTTTCAGATTCGGCATGGGAAACAACACAGGCCCTGGAGAATAGGATATTGTGCCGCAGCGACGCGCGTTACAAGGACAATACGTTCCGACAGTAAAACTCAACATTTAAATCGTCCCTCGCGTTGAAGCATTAGTTTTTACTGTTGTTTGTTAATTAGTGAAAATATAATGGGGTTTAATTAAAATGGGCCGTACCGTTTTTTTAACTTTTGAAGTAAAACTTCTATGCACGCATGACTGAGTAAGCTGGTTCCTGACGAGAGCGTTACGAAAAGTGTGATCGGGTGAAGCGAACGGAAGTTGAGTTGACAATAATTAATTTCACGAAGGGTAGGTACATTTAAAATTAACTAATATTTTACGAGATAACCAAAATTATTTGTTGCAAACAATGACGAAAGTGAGAAATGAGGAAACTGTTGAGTAGAATGGCCTTGGCGTTCGGGTGAATAGCAGTCGATATATTTTTATTTTGTTTGATATTTTGAAGATGGTGCCTTTAACCCTCCGACCCATCGTGCATAGGCGAGACACAATGACCATAAATAGTGTTGCCGTATTGAATAAAATATTTTGAACTCTTTTGCGCAGGATTATAAATAATTCGTCGGTTTGAAGTTTGAAGTTTACAGCGCCTAGGGGATGTCCCTGCTGGAAGATAAAGGCGTCGACCTGATTACTGAGCTGACCCTACTTCAATGTCAAATAGAAATGACCTCAAAAGATCAAACTTTTTAAATAGTGTAACAAGTTAATCTATTAAAGCTGAAGAGTTTGTTTAGTTGAACGCGGTAATCTCAGGAACTACTGGTTCGAATTGAAATATGATTGTTGTGTTGTATAGTCCATTTATCGAGGAAGGCTGTATAAGATCACGCTACGACCGATAGGAGCGGAGCTTTGATGCAAAATGATGCAAAAATGGGAAAAAATATATTACTTAAACACCCGCAGACAAAGTTGCGCACTGGTCAACTAGTCTGTGAATAAATCTGTAAATGTTATATTAACTGTAAGTACGTATATTTCCGCATATGAAATTACATTTTTTTAAAAATTAAGTACCTGTGTAAATAAAGATAACTAATTTTGCATAAACCTTTCAAAAAATCTTTGTCGGTTCGGAAGTTTTATTGATCGTAAGTTTTATTTTTCTTACCTGCTATTGTTATTATGTAGGTAGTTAACTATCGACAAAGTAGGTACCAAATAAATACCGGGTGTCTCGTACTAGTGTACCTATTAGCACAGTAGATAAATACCGGGTGACTCGTACTAGTGTACCTATTAGCACAGTAGATAAATACCGGGTGTCTCGTACTAGTGTACCTATTAGCACAGTAGATAAATACCGGGTGTCTCGTACTAGTGTACCTATTAGCACAGTAGATAAATACCGGGTGTCTCGTACTAGTGTACCTATTAGCACAGTAGATAAATACCGGGTGTCTCGTACTAGTGTACCTATTAGCACAGTAGATAAATACCGGGTGTCTCGTACTAGTGTACCTATTAGCACAGTAGATAAATACCGGGTGTCTCGTACTAGTGTACCTATTAGCACAGTAGATAAATACCGGGTGTCTCGTACTAGTGTACCTATTAGCACAATAGATAAATACCGGGTGTCTCGTACTAGTGTACCTATTAGCACAGTAGATAAATACCGGGTGTCTCGTACTAGTGTACCTATTAGCACAGTAGATAAATACCGGGTGTCTCGTACTAGTGTACCTATTAGCACAGTAGATAAATACCGGGTGTCTCGTACTAGTGTACCTATTAGCACAGTAGATAAATACCGGGTGTCTCGTACTAGTGTACCTATTAGCACAGTAGATAAATACCGGGTGTCTCGTACTAGTGTACCTATTAGCACAGTAGATAAATACCGGGTGTCTCGTACTAGTGTACCTATTAGCACAGTAGATAAATACCGGGTGTCTCGTACTAGTGTACCTATTAGCACAGTAGATAAATACCGGGTGTCTCGTACTAGTGTACCTATTAGCACAGTAGATAAATACCGGGTGTCTCGTACTAGTGTACCTATTAGCACAGTAAATAAATACCGGGTGTCTCGTACTAGTGTACCTATTAGCACAGTAGATAAATACCGGGTGTCTCGTACTAGTGTACCTATTAGCACAGTAGATAAATACCGGGTGTCTCGTACTAGTGTACCTATTAGCACAGTAGATAAATACCGGGTGTCTCGTACTAGTGTACCTATTAGCACAGTAGATAAATACCGGGTGTCTCGTACTAGTGTACCTATTAGCACAGTAGATAAATACCGGGTGTCTCGTACTAGTGTACCTATTAGCACAGTAGATAAATACCGGGTGTCTCGTACTAGTGTACCTATTAGCACAGTAGATAAATACCGGGTGTCTCGTACTAGTGTACCTATTAGCACAGTAGATAAATACCGGGTGTCTCGTACTAGTGTACCTATTAGCACAGTAGATAAATACCGGGTGTCTCGTACTAGTGTACCTATTAGCACAGTAGATAAATACCGGGTGTCTCGTACTAGTGTACCTATTAGCACAGTAGATAAATACCGGGTGTCTCGTACTAGTGTACCTATTAGCACAGTAGATAAATACCGGGTGTCTCGTACTAGTGTACCTATTAGCACAGTAGATAAATACCGGGTGTCTCGTACTAGTGTACCTATTAGCACAGTAGATAAATACCGGGTGTCTCGTACTAGTGTACCTATTAGCACAGTAGATAAATACCGGGTGTCTCGTACTAGTGTACCTATTAGCACAGTAGATAAATACCGGGTGTCTCGTACTAGTGTACCTATTAGCACAGTAGATAAATACCGGGTGTCTCGTACTAGTGTACCTATTAGCACAGTAAATAAATACCGGGTGTCTCGTACTAGTGTACCTACCTATTAGCACAGTAGATATTACCCCGAGGGATAATCGCATAATGTATTATCGGATTCTCGTAGGAAACCAACAAACGTTCTACGATATAATTTGTGAATTTATTAAATTAGTTTTAGAATTCCTCCCTTTTTTCTCCTTCTTTTAAAGTTAGTTAAAAACTTGCAATGAAACTCAATAGTTGAAATAAATAGTGTGAACTTATAACAAAATAGAACTAGTAGCGACATCTGTCATAATTTGTGTTGGTGGGTAGTTTTTATAAAATAAATAAGTTAGTCGTTTACCTGCAATACTGTGTTTCACTATAGGTTATGAGCCGTGCGCGATATTTAACGAGTTTAGTAGTAAAAAAAACTGATTATAATAGTGAAAAATGTCGACAAACTTAATAGCGAGCATAAGCAAGTTAAAAGGGAGAGAAAATTACGAAGACTGGGCGTTTGCTGTTGAAAATTACCTAGTTTTGGAGGGAATGGAAAAATGCATAATGCAAAATGGAGACCCCAATGACGCGAAGGCGAAAGCGAAAATAATTTTAACAATAGATCCGAGTTTATTTGTGCATATCAAAACTGAAACAACTACTCAAGGACTATGGACAAAACTGAAAAAGCTATTTGATGATAATGGATTTACAAGGCGCATTGGACTGCTTCGTAATCTCATTTCAATTCGTCGAGAAGAATGTGAATCTATGACCCATTATGTGACTTCATTACTTGAAACAAGTCAAAGATTGAACAATAGTGGATTCAAGATCAGTGACGAGTGGATTGGTTCCCTATTATTAGCTGGATTGCCAGAAAAGTTTGAACCGATGATCATGGCAGTTGAACATTCGGGCATAGCGTTGACGGCGGACGCCATTAAATCCAAATTGCTCGACATGGAAGACGGTAAAGATATTGCTACTACGTCACAGAGTGCGTTTGCGACAAAAGGTTGGCAGCAAAAGAAAAAAAATCAAACGTCAACATCTAATGTCAAATCAAACGTCAAATCAAATGTCAGATGTCATAAATGCAAGCAGCTAGGACATTACAAAAATCAGTGCGAAAATACTCAGAAAAGCAAAGAATCAAAAGAATCAAACGCATTCAGTGCAGTGTTTCTGAGCGGAAACTTCAATTCAACGGATTGGTACGTTGATAGCGGTGCCAGTTGTCATTTAACGTCGAAAAAAGACTGGTTGTTAAACACAACAAAACAACAACAAGTCGACGAGATAATCATCGCTGATAAATCGAAAGTTCCAGTTGAAGGCTGTGGAGATGTGCAAATAACTACAATTGTAGGACATACAGAACACGAAATTTCAGTTATGGGAGTGTTGTATGTTCCAAACTTGGCAACTAACTTACTATCAGTTAGCCAGTTATTGACAAAAGGAAATAAAGTGACATTTGATGATCAGCACTGTAGTATTTATAATCAGAAAAACGAACTCGTAGCCACTGCAGATCTAATTGGCGGTGTATACAAACTGAGAATCAAACAAGTTGATTGTTTGTTGACATCAGTGCCGGGAAGTGTGTGGCATAGAAGATTTGGCCATATAAATAGCAAAGACCTTAATGTGATGAGAGATGGTGCCGTTCAGGGTATGTTATACACAGATAAAGCTCAGTTCAGCAAATCGAACTGTGTGGTATGTTGCGAGGGGAAGCAAGCCAGGTTACCGTTCACTAATACCGGTACCAGAGGCAAGGAGCTACTCGATATAGTACATGCAGACATCTGTGGGCCCATGGAAGAAAAATCAATTGGAGGAAAGAAATACTTCTTACTACTTGTAGATGACTTCAGCAGGATGGCATTTGTTTACTTTATCAAGACAAAAGATGAAGTATTTTCACATTTTAAGGCATTTAAGACATTAGTAGAAACCCAGACGGGCAGAATGCTGAAAGTGTTTAGGACAGACAATGGCATGGAATTTTGCAGTAAGAAATTTGAAGAATTCTTACAGGATGCAGGCATAGTTCACCAGAAAACTTGTCCTTACACACCGGAACAGAATGGTCTCTGTGAACGCTTTAACCGAACAGTGGTAGAAAAAGCGAGATGTTTGTTGTACGATGCAGGGCTGCCTAAACGGTTTTGGGCAGAAGCAGTGTGTACTGCTGTTTACTTACGTAACAGGTCCATCGCATCAGGTTTGAACAACAGAACACCTATAGAGATCTGGACCGGAGATAAGCCAGACGTCAGTAATCTTCGTGTATTTGGAAGTAAGGTAATGCTACACATACCTAAAGAAAGAAGATTAAAATGGGACAAAAAGGCGACTCAGTGTATTCTTGTCGGATACTCTGATAATGTAAAAGGATACAGAGTATACAATCCCATCAATGACAGTGTAACGATAGCTAGAGATATTGTTGTGATTGAGGAGGGGATAGAGCTGAGACAAGAAGAGATACACTTAAACATTAGTGAAGATGACACTAGTGAAGTTTTCCCAATAAAGAAAGATGAGAAAGAAAAATGTACCCAAGAAGTGGGGGGCATAAATCACACAAGAAGACTTGAAAATCAGGAGCTGAAAGGAGAAGCACCGAGCACAGAAGAAAGTTCCAGCTCGGAAGAAGAGGACTTTAAGGATTCTTCAGACTTGCTGGGAGCCGGCGGGTCTACGGCGGGGCCTGTAACTCCAGTGCAGACACCTAAACGTAGTCGTAAACAGCCTGATAGGTATGGCTTCAGTGGTGTGTGTAAAATAAATGAAACAAGTGCTAGTGAAATATCTATTGAGGAAGCGTTGAATGGACCGGAATGCGAACAGTGGAAGTTAGCTATGCAAAGTGAAATCAAATCATTTGAGGACAATGACGCTTGGGAATTAGTTGACGTCCCACCTAGTGGAACAATAGTGAAGTGTAAATGGGTATTCAAAAAGAAAATTGATAGTGAAAATAAAGTTAGATATAGAGCCAGGTTAGTTGCTAAAGGTTTTTCTCAAAAGCCTGGCATCGATTTTGATGAAACTTTTTCACCAGTTCTGAGACATTGTACACTAAGATTACTATTTGCTCTAGCAGTTCAGCTTCAGTTGGATATTTGTCATTTAGATGTTAATACAGCATTTTTAAATGGTTTTTTAAATGAAACTGTGTTTATGATGAAACCACCAGGTTTTCATAGTAATGATTGTGATGTAAACAAAGTTTTTCGGTTGAAACGTGCTATTTATGGCTTAAAGCAGTCATCAAGAGCATGGTATCAACGAGTTGATGATTTATTACATTCTCTAGGTTACAAAAAATCTCAACTAGAACCATGTTTATTTACTAAAATCAATAAAAATGTAAAAGTTATAATTGCATTGTACGTTGATGATTTCTTTGTTTTCTCAAATAATGAAAAGGAATGTAATAATCTAAAAGAAAGTTTGTCATCAAATTTTAAAATTAAAGATTTAGGTGGTATTAAAAATTGTTTAGGGATGAGAATAGTTGTTGATAAACAGCAGGGTTCTATTTCTATAGACCAAGAAAGTTATATAGATGAATTGTTAATAAAATTCAATATTTCAGAAACTAAGTGTGCAGATACACCAATTGAGCCTAAACTAAAATTAACTAAAAGTGAGACTTGTGATGTAAAGTTACCTTATCAGAAATTAATTGGGTCTTTAATGTACATAGCTGTTCTTACTCGACCTGATATAGTTTTTTCTGTTAATTTTTTGAGCCAGTTTAATAACTGCTACAATGATGAACACTGGGCCTATGCTAAAAGAGTTCTAAAGTATCTGAAGAAAACAAAATCATTTTGTTTAAAATTTTCAGCTAGTGGAAATTGTCAGTTGGAGGCATTTGTAGATGCAGACTGGGCCAGCAATATCATTGACCGCAGATCTTACACTGGATATTTCTTTAGGCTGTCTAATTGTGCTATCTCTTGGGAAACCAAAAAACAGGCTACTGTAGCTTTATCTAGTACAGAGGCA
Source organism: Cosmorhoe ocellata (assembly GCA_963675405.1). NCBI lineage: Eukaryota > Metazoa > Arthropoda > Insecta > Lepidoptera > Geometridae > Cosmorhoe > Cosmorhoe ocellata. Next base: position 5,653,759 of record OY776273.1, read on the forward strand.
GAATACATGGGTATTGCAGAAAGTTGTAAAGAAGCTGTATACTTGCGCAATTTGATTTTTGAAATGACTGATAATTTGTATCCAATACCTATTTTCAATGATAATCAGTCTGCCCATAAATTGTCAGCTAATCCTGTATTCCATAAGAGGTCTAAGCATATTGATGTACGATATCATTTCTGTAGAGAAAATGTTGCTAATGATATTGTAAAAATTAAATACTTACCTACTACAGATATGCCTGCTGATATCCTAACTAAGGGGTTATGTAAAAAGAAACATTATGAGTTTTTAGCAATGTTTGGTTTATTTGATAAAAACAAGATGTAATAGATTTATTTTGTTAAGTGGGGGTGTTGAAATAAATAGTGTGAACTTATAACAAAATAGAACTAGTAGCGACATCTGTCATAATTTGTGTTGGTGGGTAGTTTTTATAAAATAAATAAGTTAGTCGTTTACCTGCAATACTGTGTTTCACTATAAATCGTGCTCCGAAAATAACTTGCTTTAGCCCAGCTTTACCGAAAAACCACAGTGCTAGAAGTTTTCAACTTAAGGTTTAACAATTCTCTTAGCGCCACCGCAATGCAACAACGCAGTAGCTAAGTTAAAGTTAAAAGTTTCAATGCGTTTACAAAGAAAGTACAAACAGTACCCCTAGTATGAGTTTTTGATAATTTACGAAAACTTTTTTCGAATAGTAGGTACCTAATTACCTATCCTTTCATACATATTTTACCTTTTAAATGTTAAGGAACTAAAATTAGATCGATAATTATCTATAATAATATCTAATCGGCAGTCCCAGCAATGATTTTCAAAGCCTTATAGCCTATTAGTCTTAGACCTTATTTTAGTTCGTACCTTATTCGAAGGTATGTGTCATAGGTTATAGTATTCTTATAAGCGGCGATGGGCTTGCAACCTGTCACGTACGGAATACTAACTACTGTGCAAAATGTGGGCATGTACCAAATGTCATGTTTGGACTTGCGTCTGACTACCCTCTTTAGATATCCTCAAAGATCTAAGTAACTAAAAGATCTGAGGAGATATCTACCGAGCCTGGGGATTACAGTCGTGATCATTTTTATTTTTTTTCTTATTTTAGTTCCTTAACATTTCCGATGGAGGTAAAGTATGAAAGGATACTATTCGAAACAAGTTTTTGTAAACTATCAACAACTCATACTAAGGGTGCGAGCAGCCGCCATTGAGCACACGAACTCGGCCGCGTGATGTTTCAGTGTCAGGATGGCGGCTTTATATTTGCTTTTATCTGCATTGTGTATATTTACGTTCGATATTTTTCTGAGCCGTAGATGTTTAGGGTTCCGTAGCCAACGGGTAAAACGAGACCCTATTACTAAGACTCCGCTCTCCGTCCGTGTCGTCCGTCCGTCAGGCTGATAGTTAGACAATTGAAATTAGAAATTTCACAGATGATGTATTTCTGTTGCCGCAATAACAATAAATACTAAAAAAAGAATAGTATATATACATTTAAGGGGGCTCCCATACAACAAACGTGTTTTTTTTTTTTGCCGTTTTTATAGATAATGGTACCTACAGAACCCTTCGTGAGCGAGTCCGACTCGCACTTGGCCGGCTTTAAGCTCCTTATTCATAACTAGCTGTGACCTTGAAAAGTGTTTAGAGTTTGTTTAATTAAAGAACAGTCGTCCAGTGACATTTATGTCAATGGCGTATGATACAAAATGCAACGACTCGCGACTGTTCTTTTATTAAACAAACTCTACTAAAGTCAACAGGCCCTTGCATACACATTAAATTCTAGATTCTGCGTCAGATTAATTTTGTCCTATTTTGTTTGAAGTGGAATTTTTGGATGAAATAGTGCTTGGCACTTGGTTTACGTACGTAAAAGTAATTAATTGGTAAGTACCTACTTTAGTAAACTAATAGGTACATGCAGGAAAGGAGCCCTTGAAATGCACTTTAATCCTTTATCCACGCTCTGGTTCGAAAGTTAAAACCTTGATTTGAGGGCTCGTCTTTCAAGCTGATAGCATGAAGATGGGGCAATAAAAGATTGATTGATAGTAAGTTATTTCACGAAGGGTGTATATAAAATTAACTAATATTTTACGAGATAAACAAAATTGTTGCGAACAATGACGAAAGTGCGAACAATGACGAAAGTGCGAACAATGACGAAAGTGCGAACAATGACGAAAGTGCAAGCAATGACGAAAGTGCGAACAATGACGAAAGTGCGAACAATGACGAAAGTGCAAGCAATGACGAAAGTGCGAACAATGACGAAAGTGCGAACAATGACGAAAGTGCAAGCAATGACGAAAGTGCGAACAATGACGAAAGTGCAAGCAATGATGAAAGTGCGAACAATGATGAAAGTGCGAACAATGACGAAAGTGCGAACAATGACGAAAGTGCGAACAATGACGAAACCGTTGAGTACAATGGCCAATGGTTGTTGCGTGGTCACCTGGTCGCGAGGCGGCGCCGGCGCTGGCTTGCCCTGGCCGCTGCTCTGCCTCTGACTGCTGCTCTGCTTGTGGCCCGCCATCACTCCGTACATGGTTACACTCTTCTCTATTTACTATCCCTTTCACACGCGAGTCAAAAATATAGTCGAGAATAAAAATTATAATTAATTTTTCGTAATTATGTGAAAAGGGGATGAAGTAATTCTTCCTATAGTGAGTAGGTACATAATATTCGTATCTTTCATGATAGGTAATAAGTAAGTAGGTACCTACCTAGGTAGGTACGCTAAGTTGCCTAAAATTAATCAAATATCGATGATACCTACCACTGATACCCCTTCACTACAAATCGTTATTATGACGTGTGCGTGTGCGTGTGAAATGGAAACAATTTCAAATCATTTTTTTAATTCCCACGAATTTTGCAAAATATGCTTTTGATTTGTGCAGAAATGGGAATAAAATGTGTGCAAAAGAAGTTCGTTCCGTTCGTGGGAATACCTCAAAATAATTATAAATTCCTAGTTATAAGTGGGTAAAATAATTATCTTCGTAAGTACAAACGTTTCTTTGTTCCTCCCGCTATCACTTTCAGCATTACGTTGGCACGTGCCGAGTTTTGTAAATATCTATGAAAATGTTTTTTCTTGCTTCGACTGGAAACCGGGATGATATTAAGCATATTTGGCTTTTCTACTTAATATGATATTTTAACGTTTTTTTTAAATATCCTTGATTTAGATCGCCTTTCAAGCTGATAGCATAAAGATTAGCAATAAACGATTGGTTGATAATACTGTTATTTCACGAAGGGTTACATTTGAAATTAACTAATATTTTACGAGATAACTAAAATTCTTCGTTGCTAACAATGACGAAAGTGAGAACAATAATGAAACTGATGAAGAGAATTGGCCTACCTATCTATTTCGTAAGCTGTTTAAAGTATCAAGAATGTTTGCTGATGTATACGATGTTTTCCAACTTAAATAAAGTTATGTGATAGGTAACCATTTAGGTGCTGTAAAATTATCTCTTTCCTTCACCTACGTTCATAATAACAAAATAAAAAGCACCCAAGGACGACACGCCTTGCTGCCGCGAGAGAAACAGACACAAACTCTCAGAATCTCAGAATGATTCCAAAATAATTATTTTAGTTGTATAAAGCTTTTGAATCTATATGTGGAGACTAGCTGTCCCGCCCGCGACTTCGTTCACTTAAAGTAGGTATCTAACTAAACTGAGTTTCAAACAAATCACACTAATAAAAAAATCCCATAATAACTTTGACACCCAATTTTACCCTTTTTACGTAATCCAGGAATACGTTTCTATTTATTTTGCATTTAAAGTATCCAAACCAAAATTAAGACCAATCGCACCACCCTTTAAAAAGTACTCATAAAAACATTGACCCCACATTTGACCCCTTTTTGAAGTTTACATTGAAAAATCCTGAAACACGTGTCCATTTATTTTGTATTTACAGTAAGTACACAAAGTTTCAGACTAATCGCACCACCCGTTAAAAAAATCCCATACAAACATTGACCCCTTTTTTAGAGTTATATTGAAAAATTCTGAAACAGGAAACAAAGTTTAAGGCCAATCGCACCACACGTTAAAAAAATTTCATATAAACATTGACCCCCCCCATTTGACCCCCTTTTTTAAAGTTGTATTGAAAAATCCTAAAACACGAAATTAAGTTTCAGACCAATCGCACCACCCGTTGAAAAGTTTCATACAAACATTGACCCCCCCATTTGACCCCTTTTTTTAAAGGTTTTATTGAAAAATCCTGAAACACGAAACAAAGTTTCAGACCAATCGCACCAGGTTAAAAAGATTCCATACAAACATTGACCCCACATTTGACCCCCTTTTGAAGGTTATTTTGAAAAATCCTGAAACACGTGTCCATTCATTTTGCATTTACAGTACACAAGCAAAGTTTCAGACCAATCGCACCACCCGTTAGAAAAATTCCATACTAACATTGACCCCCCTTTGACCCCTCTTTGAAGGTTATATTGAAAAATCCTGAAACACATGTTCATTTATTTTACATTTACAGTACACAAACAAAGTTTCAGGCCAATCGCACCACCCGTTAAAAAGTTCCCATACAAAAATTGACCCCACATTTGACCCTTTTTTGATGGTTATATTGAAAAATCCTGAAACACATGTCCATTCATTTTGCATTTACAGAGCACAAACAAAGTTTCATGAAAATCACTCCACGCGTTTAAAAGTTTCATACTAACGTTTTCACCCTTTTTCACCCCCTTAGAGGTGGAATTTCCAAAAATCCCGTCTTAGTGGGTGCTTTTGTTATAAAAGGAAACCACCTTCCAAATTTCAGCTTTCTAGCTTCAGCGGTTTCGGCTGGGCGATGATAAATCAGTCAGTCAGTCAGTCAGTCAGTCAGTCAGTCAGTCAGGTTAAGCTCTTATATAGATATAGATTATTAAGTAATTTCATTGCAGTGCAAAAAGAGTCGGTACCTAATTATGTCAAATTGGGTACAATGTTTGAACGGTTTTTTCAGAAAATTTGTTTGTATTTATAGAGACAGGCTAATAGTTAGGTACAGTGCAAATATACTTAATGTGTCAAATCATGTTTCCAAGTGCCTTTGATTCGTCATTAAATATTGAATATTTTTTACCGATTTGTTTCTTTTTTTTTGGTGGCAGTTGTGACTGGGTCCACTACGATTAATCTCTTTTGTTTTATTTGTATTTTATTTAAATTTTACTATTAAAATTATTGTAAGTATCTTAGATAAACCTTAGTAAGTACTTCTATTTTTTTAATAAAAATATTTTATCATTTTTTTTAAATTATGTAAGGTACTTTTACCTACCTACCCATTTTTCATTTAGACGTATCATAAGTTGTGTAATCAACGAACTTTCCAAAGTACTTACCACCGAAAAGAGCTACATAGGTGGGTCGGTATGCAAATATTATTTGATTTACGGTAGTTGGAAACACCGAAGGCAGTTTATCAAAGTCGTATCGACACAATGACAAGTGAGTTGGGTTGTGCGGTTCCAGTGCAACGTTTGCCTTAGAGTTAGTGATTTGTGTCCGTGCTGGTAACACTGTCTGTTAGATTTATGTTCGAGCGCTTTGTTGTGGGACACTTGACACGTGCGAAAGTTAAAAATTACCCTATCTATAAATTACCCCATCTATTTTATAGAAATAATTATAAAAACAGTTTAGTACGAACTATTTTCAAAAAAAAAACTTGTACGCCTGCTGTTAAATAAAAAATATAAGTAGGTACCTACCTACTTATATTTTTTATTTAAGGAGGTAAGTTAACGTATAGGTAGGTACCTACTGAGAATAAATAGGTAATTATTATCTCCCTTTCCATGTATTTAAAATTTTTTTAACGCGAAATTATTATGTATCTATGAAATTAAATGTTGCTACGAGTATTTACCTAAATTATAAAATACGAATCGGTAATATATATTGTGATCACTCGGTAATCGTTTCCCGCGCTTTCGTCGCAATGGCGCGCGTCGCCGGGCGCGTAGCACTGCGAGTGCGATCCAGTGTTTCCACAGAGGATTTTGGTTTTGCCCTAAATTCTTTGGAAATTATCCCTAAAAATCCTTTAACTTTTGAAAATCCCTAATTTAGGGCGCACGAATAATCGTAATAATAATATCTAATAAAAATATCTTTTTTGCACATTTTTATGCAAAAAAAATTAAACAAAACTAATTCATTCGGAGACTCAGAAGAAAAAGCATTACTCTTGCAGGCTTTCGCTGACTTATCTCCTTTATCTTGAGATGAAGAAGGTTACTAGCTCACTATATCACTCGTGTCCTTCATCCCCTAATAGGTAGAGCTATTGAGCATAAATTAAAAATGTTTACCACCTCAAGTAATTTCTACCCTAAAAATCTCTAAATCCCTGTCGCAATAAAAATATCCCTAAGTCGCACATGAACTAAGTAGTTTCGCCCTAAAAAGAGCGAAATCCTCAAAAGTGGAAACACTGGTGCGAGCTGCGTGTTGGACATTGCAGCATCCTGCGGCCCGCGATACTTCGCACCCCATTACCGCCCTTCGCGCGCGAAACTCACCCTTATTCACAGTGTAATAAGACCTAACCAACGCGCTGCTTGAAGTAATATCATTTTGTACCGTTTTCCTCTGTTATCACGCACATCGGGGCGTCTAGTTTAAACTTTACGCGGTAATAAATAAGAGTTATTATTAAATGTTCGAGGTAAATTTTGCAGTACATTAAATTATATTTTTGGATAAGCCTATTTTACTTAGCTAAGTACCGCTAAGTACGCACTACGGTAGGTTATCATCACGACTGTAATCCCCAGGTATTTTTGAATTATACCTAATTATCTGCTAATTACGCAGACCTTGTTGAAATTGAAATTGAAATTGAAAAATATTTATTCAGTACAATCACAAGGATCACTTTGAAACGTGTTACATGCTAGGTGAATCTATGTGCCAATTCCAACCTAACACAAGTACGAGAAGAACAGGCGAGGGACTCGTCTCGGTCCTAGCGCTTTTTTGTATGATACTTCTTACAAAAAAATGTAATCAAGATTATCTAATAATTATAACATAAAAACAAAAGACAAAACAGAACATAAATACATAAAACAAAAGGTTGAGATAATAGTCAGAGGCACGTCCAAACATTTGGCACAACCTGCGTCTTACACAGTACCTACCTAGATAGGTATTCCGTGTGGTTTTTAATTTAGTAAGTAAGTAGGTACCTACCCATGTAAAAAAATCAAAAAAATACATTTTCACTACTGTAATCCCCAGGCTCGGTAGATTATCTCCTCAGATCTAGAGGATAAAGAAGGTAGTCAGAGGCACGTCCATAAACATGGTATTTAGCCCCGGATCTAGGGGGGGGCAAGCCGGGGTCCTTGCCCCGGGCGGCAAGTTCGAGGGGGCGGCCAAATTCAACTTTACGAATGGACAACTCATCATTTATTTAACTTTGACTTTTTTTATTTCTAATCCTATCATGCTGTGCATAAATTATATATCCTGCACGTTCATGTCTATAAATCGGTACCTAATTGAAGAGGTTTAACACTTATAGAACATCGTAGGATGCATTATTTCCAGGAGGCCTATGTCCAAATGACAATCAATTAGTGGACAATCAAGGTTAAAATAAATATAAGGGGGCGGGCGGGGGCGGCATTTTGGAATAAATAGAAATAGTGATAATGTTAGGGCGTATCTCCGAGGCGACGCGCAGACGCTGCAACCGGGGCGGCGGCTGTGAGAAATGGACTAGGGTTGTTGCACCAGGGACGGGTGTAACGTAAGAAGCGAGTCCGGGAAGTCCGAATGAGGTTTGCTAGTTGGAATGTAGGAACGCTGACTGGAAGAGGAAGAGAGCTAGCGGATGTTTTAGAAAGAAAACGAATAAATGTAGCCTGTTTACAAGAGACGAAATGGAAGGGGACGAAAGCTAGAGAAATCGGGGCGGGTGAATTGTAGGTATTACTGTGGAAGCGATGGTAAGAGGAATGGTGTAGGAATTGTCAGTGAACTGAAAAAATGTGTGACGAATGTTAAGAGGATGAATGATAGATTAATAGTTGTATAGTTATTATTAGAAGATTTTGTTTTAAACATAGTGAATGTGTACCTACGCACCGCAGACTGGATGTGACGACGATGTGAAAAATAAGGTTTGCAAGGATTTTGTATATATTTGGTATACCGGAATGTGAGGAAATCTATATTGGGGGGGATTTGAATGGTCATGTGGGAAGAACGAATGATATGAAAGAGTGCATGGGGATGGGGCTTCGAAATCAAAAATCAAGATGCTGAGGCCTTGCTCTAAGCTGATTTTACCTTTGACTTGGCTATTACGAACACTTTTATTTCAAAAACTAGATCAACATCTAATAACATACAAAAGTGGCAATCACATGATACAAATCGATTATTTTCTAACAAAAAGAGAGAAAATTGGGAAAGTTATGGATTGTAAGATAATACCGGACAAAGGCGTAGTCTCTCAACATCAGCTGCTATTATTGGAATTAAAATGCAAGGCCAAGAGCACCAAAACCAAAAACAGATAGAAAATAGTGAGTATGCAGTTGAATTTCAAAAGCGAGTGGTAGATAGAATGATAGAAATGAAAGATATGTCGGAGCTGACAGTGAATGAGTGTTTTAAAGAAATGGCCACTTGTATTAGAGCGGCGAAGGATGTGATTGGGGAAACGAAAGATAAAGGTAAAATAGACAAGGAAACTAGGTGGTGTAATGAAGAAGTACCTACAAAAAGTTTTGAAAGAAAAAAAGATTGCGTTTAAGGAATGGAAAAGGGATGTGAGTGGAGATGACGTTGTGAGAGAGAATAAAAAGACAGTATTTTGGAGTGTAAAAGGAAAGCCAAGAAGGCAGTTGCTATTGCAAGGGCCAAGGTACAGGACAAACTGTACCAATCGCTCGAAAGCCCAAGTGAGCAAAAAGTCTTGTACCGAATAGCAAGAGAAAGAGAGAAGAATGCAAGAGATATTGTCCACATAAAATGTATAAAAGATGACGGAGGTAAGGTTTTGACGAACGATGATGATATGAGCGCTGGAAAGGGTATTTTAAATAGTTGATGAATGAAGAGAATGTTTGGAGTAGAGTGTTAGTACAGTGTGCCAGTAAATAAGGATTTAGTTAAAGACGTGAGTATGAACGAAAAAAAAAAAGATGTGCAAGATAATTATGAAAAATGGGAAAGCCTACATAGTACCTACAGAATGATGGTGAGATTGATCGGGGTGTGAAGAATAAAATAATGCTGGATGGATGAAATGGCGACAGGTCACAGGAATAAACATGTGATTGTGTGATCCACGAATTGAAAGACCTTTAAGGGGAAAATTTACAAATGAATCATAAGAACTATCGTATTGTATGGATCTGAATGTTGGGCCACCAAGCCTTGGTGGATGCACTTTTTTCGCCGCATGCACTTTTTTCTCGTCCGTTCCCTTAGGGAACGGACGAGAAAAAAGTGCATGCGGCGAAAATGAGAATGTTGAGATGGATGTGTGGAATGATGACGGTGGGTAAAATAAGAAATGAGTACCTATATCAGGGGAAGCCTGAAAGTGGCGCCAAGGACGGAAAAGATGAAGAGTTAGCGTGGTATGGGCATGTTAAGCGGAAGGATGAATGTCATGTGACGAGAGTGTTAGGTATGAATGTGGATATACAGGGGTAGAGGTAGGTCAAAAAAAAAATGGATGGACTGTGTAAAAGATGATATGAGTAAGAAAGGTGTGAGTACTGCGATGACGGATGATAGAGGGAAATGGAAGAAGAAAACGTGTTGTGCCAACCCCACATAGTGTGGGAAAAGGGCAGGAAAAAGAAGAAGCAGGGGGCGGCATTTTTCAATTTTTGCCCCGCCTAAAAAAAATTGTTGATCCGGGGCTGTATTTGGCACAAGGCCACATTGTGCACATCATTATCGTGCGATTATTTCCATAACGTGGGATAAGGGCAGAGGGAGATACTTGATGATTAAATTATAAAGTAACAGTGTGTACTTGTTAGTGTAGGTACGCATTTATTCTACCTACCTACTTATACCTACTAAACTTTGAAGAGTGAGGGAAATGCTCAGAAATGTTGGTGATTTCAGACAGTAAAGTTTAATTTATATTATGTAGGTACTCTCACTTGCTGCGAAGTAAAGATTTTTTTTTTAAGTTTTAATTAGGTACTTTAGGTGGAGATCCGTGATCTCTGCCTACCCCCCGTCGGGAAACAGGCGTGATTTTATGTATGTATGTTTTAATTACTCGGCTACTAGATGGCTCTGACTGATTGACTGATCAAGTTTGTTTTCATTTACAACGATTTACGTTTGTTTGTTAAATTATTCGCTCATTTGAGCAGGCTTATAGTCATAGACCTTACTGCCTAGTCTTGCGTAAATTAATTTCTTCCGTTTTCTATAATCTAACTTAATCTAACCTAACCTAACCGCCATTTTCTCCTTGGCGGGAATCTTGTCCTACAACGATTTACACTGTCGATCGGTGAATTTCTCGGAACAATATCCGAGGTGAATTTACCACTACTTTCCTTTGGCACTACTGCTTGGCTCTACTAGTAGAGTGAAGTTACACGACAATCTTTGATCCACTTGTTTTGCTATAATTGCTATTTTCACTAAAAGTTACACTGTCAACATTTTAAAAGTTACTGTCACTGTCAACTTAGCTTATGTCAAAACGAGATTTCAAAATAAATCCATTCTGTTCTGCCCGGAGCCGCGGGACAATGAAATGAGAAATTACGAAAATTTTATTATTTCTTTTAGAGATTGTTATTATTGGTGATGAAAAATGGCTTTTCCGAAAATAGACGGTTATGTTGTGACTGAAAAATTGGGATCTGGGAGTTATTCTACTGTATACAAGGCTTACACAAAGGTATTCAAACAATGCAAAGTAAATAAAAGATAAGTTTGCATATTTCTGCTATTTTATTATGATAATCGACACTTTTCTAGACGGGAACCAGTAATATAAGCTAACTGCAATATCTTATGTAATGGTGTTTACTTTTCTTTGTTAATTCTACCAAACAAAATATCTGTTTAAGTACTTACCTTTAGGTAACATCTTAAACCAAACTGATTTTTTGCTTTGAACCTCCTTTTAACTTGGATAGAACTTTCATCAAAAATAATTTTGACAGTAAAGGTAGATACATATCCCTAGTAGGTACGTCCAAAGAGAATATGCCGACTATCTGAAAGGGTGATATCGGAGCTACAAGCGTACTCCATCTAAACATTCCATGTACTGCAGCACACTGTGAGTGAATTGTCCCAGTTGATGCTGGATAAATCATCCTACTAATATTATTAACATGAAAGTTTGTAGGAATGTATGGATGTATTATTATTATTATTATTTGTTAATACACTGGCAGCTATTAAGCTGATGCGTGTATATCTTATCAGTGCACTGTTTTATAATGTTTATCGAGTCTGTTTTTGAAAGAGTTCACTGAAGGAGCACTTATCACTGATTCTGGTAGTTTGTTCCAGCAATTTGCCACACGGTTAGGCAAGAAGTGCTTTCTGGGATTGCTTGTACCAGGTAGATTTACCAGTTTTAGCGAGTGGCCTCTCAGTCCGTTGTCGTTAATGTTATAAATGTGTTTCAAATCCGAGGCAGTATAGTGGTCATTTAATATTTTATAAGTCTCTATTAGGTCGCCACGTTGTCTACGTTGTTCCAACGTTGTGAGACCCAATTCCTGAAGTCGGTCCTCATATGAAAGATTCTTGGGTGCTGGTACCATTTTAGTGGCTCTTCTTTGCACTCTTTCAAGAAGATCAATATCTTTCCTGAAGTAGGGATTCCAGATCTGGAATGCATATTCCATTAATGGTCTTATGTATGTTTTATACAACTTTAAAAAGAGATCTTTGTCTATATATGAGAAGGCTTTTCTAATGATGTAAATTATGGAATTAGTTTTCTTTACAACCGTCAGTATGTGAGTTTCCCATTTTAGGTCTGACTTAATATTGACTCCTAGGTCTTGTATGTTTATCAAATGTGACCTGTATCTTATTTTTATTTATTTTTTTATTTTTATTTATTAAGGACAACAAACAATTACATTCACATATTAACTATGGATTGTATAACTAGTAAATACTTAGGTTCTAAGAATGTAACCAGCCCCATTATCCACAAATTAGGTAAGTAACAAATTGAAAGGGCAAACATTTTAAGTGGGTAAGTGTAATGTAGTGCTTATATCTAAGAAGTACAATACAATAATAGCGTATGTAGGTATTATACAGCAAGTCTCGGACTAGATACATAAAATTACTTAGCTTAAAGAGATAATGAGTTTGTACAAGAAGAAGATAGGCAGGTACATAACCTAATCATGCTGAAGATTCAACATAGTTAGGTCATGCACCTGTTTTTTGAACGACGCGGGTGAGGTTGAGAATAATTCAACAGTCGAGAAATGGTCATTATATGATCTCATAATACGCTGCAAAGGCGCGCGCTCACCAGCATTCGTTTTACAAGGCGTAGGTGCAAACAGGTTACGTTTTCGAGCTTCTCGTTGATAAGAGCGAAAGGGTACATGAATATATATTTGGTTCACGAGTTTAGTGCAGTCAAATTTGTGGTGACAGATATTAAATAACAACATTTGATCTAGGAGCATTCTTCTCATTTCAAGGGTAGGTAATGAGTATTTATGCAGAAGTGCGTCGTAGGAGGACTTAGAACGGAAACAGCGATAATGCATTGATCGCAAGAATTTGCGTTGAACACCTTCCAACTGGATGTGGTATTTATCATATAGAGGGTTCCATACAGAAGTAGCATACTCTAACTGAGACCTAATTAAAGATTTATATAAAAGTAGGTAGGAAGCAGTCTTCTTAAAAGGTATACTAGTTCGCATCACAAAGTTATATAACCTAAAGGATTTATTGACAATAAGATTTATATGAATATCGAAATGTAGTTTCGAGTCCAAGGTTATACCTAAGTCTTTTATGATTGATACCTTTTCTAGTGATGTGCCACAGAGAGAATAGTTGAAGTTGACGATCTTAATTTTTTTAGTAAAGGTGATGGACTTGCACTTAGACAGACTAAGGTGAAGTCTATTATCCAAACAGTAGCGAGCAAAGTTATCAAGGTCGTCCTGCAATTTAACACAGTCAGCTAGATTAACGATTTCGCGATAGATTTTCAAGTCATCGGCGTATAAGAGAAATCGAGTGTGTTTAAAACACTGGCCAATATCGTTAATGAAGATGACAAAAAGCAGGGGGCCAAGTATAGAGCCTTGAGCCACTCCAGACGTAACCTTGATAATGTCTTCAGAAGTGTATCCATTAACAACAACACGCTGAGTCCTGTTTCTGATGTAAGAGGAGAACCACCTGAGTAGGTTCCCACGTATACCATTATATGCCAGCTTCCGCAGGAGTATATCATGATCTTATGTATGTTTGTTACTCTTTCTCGCTGAAACGGCTGCACAGATCTGGTGAAATTTGGCACAGATATAGATTATAGTCTGGAATAGCACATAGGCTACTTTTTATCCCAGAAAATGAATGCTTCCCATGGGATAGATTAGTTTTTGTTTTTCAATGTACCACGCGGGTGAAACTGTGGCCGGAAGCTAGTGTTGAATAATGCAAAGGCCTATTTATTAAGCTCAGTTCCTTTATTCCTAGGTGGGAGCCCGGATGACAGTTGCCATTAAGTGTGTGGACAAGTCCCGCATCAAGAACTCGGGCTCCGCGGTGGACAACCTCATCACGGAGATCCGTCTGCTGAAGACCCTCACGCACCCCCACATAGTGCACATGCACAACTTCACGTGGGACGACCGGTGCGGCCTCCCCTTCCATCCTACTAATATTATAAACGCGAAAGTTTGTGAGGATGTCTGGATGTTTGTTACTCTTTCACGCTAAAACGGCTGAACGGATCTGAATGAAAATTGGCACAGATATAGATTATAGTCTCGAAGAACACATAGGCTACATTTTATCTCGGAAAAATTTACGGTTCCCATGGAATAGTGATGTTTTTGTTTTCCAAGGTACCAAGCGGGCGAAGCCGTGGGTGGAAGCTAGTATATATATACATATATATTTATTTCACACAACACCATCTAGCACCAAACTAAGCAAAGCTTGTACTATGGGAGCCAGATAGCTGATTGATTAATTATATACTTTTTTTTCTAAATACATACATAGAATACATATTAACACCCACACATAGAACAAACATCTGCGTTCATCACACAAATATTAGTCCTGGGGGATCGAACCCACAACCTACAGCGCAGAAGGCAGAGTTACTACCACATGATCGCCCACAGGCTACGCTCCGGACACATTCCACTGAATAGCTTTAAACACCTCATGAAACAAGTAGACAGCCCGAACTGTGAAGTTTGTGGCGTTAAAGAAGACACATATCACCTTTTAGTGGAATGTGTCCGAAGTGCGGGAGTGAGAGAAAAGTTATATAGGACCTTGAATATCAACCGGCTCGATCTGGGTCTGGTCCAGAGCGTCTTAGCTGAGCCACTGTCTGACGTGGCTAAGATGCTCTACCGAGCCATATATGGGCTGTTACATTAAAAATTGAAGTAGATTATGTAAGAGAAGATAAGATGGAGCTGACATCGTCCAAGAGACAAAAGCTCCCTAAATAAAATAGATCAAAAAAAAAAAAAAAAGAGCTACTACCGACTGAGCTGTGAGGTCAATCATCACAAGTCACAAGATCACAAGTTAAAGTTAACAGAAGACGTGTCAAGTTTTCTTGATGAAGCCGGCATGTCGTAGAAATAGTAATCTTCTCACCACACTGGCCCGACATATATATATATGAAACTCTGCCTTTTTCCCGACGGGGTAGGCAGAGACTACGGATCTCCACTTGCTACGATCTTGACATACCTCTTGCTTCATTCACTCTCATTACATTGTTCATACATGCGCGTCGGTTTAATTTATGGATGACCCCTAAGAAGATAATTAAAAAACTTGAGAGGTGTCAAGGGACACGGATGGAACGAAGTTCCTTTCCTTGCTTTCTATGAGAGAGAGAGAGACAGACAGAGAAACTCGCGCACGCCGCACGGCTACAACTATAGCAAGAAGTGTCGTTACAACTTTTGGTCTTAATTTTTTCCGTCTAGCCCCCTTTCACAACGCGCGATGATAAGGAATAAATAAATAAATAATGCTGGACAATCCACATCATCATCATCTAGCCTAGACAAATCAGCATCGTCTAGCCCCAAAGTAAGCTACTCAAAGCTTGTGTTATGGGTACTACGACTAGACGGGTTTCTTGCCTGTTCTTCTCGTACTTGGGTTAGGTTGGAATTGGCGCATAGATTCACCGCATGTAAGACGTTTCAAAGTGATCCTTGTGATTGTACTGAATAAAATATTTTTCAATTTAAATTTAAATTTCTAGATAACTGATATATTTAATACATTATATACATAGATAGATATTTTTTATTATACATAGAAAACACCCAGACCGACGGAACAAATTTCTGCAGATCGTACACAAATTTGTTCCGAGGGGGGAATCGAACCAGCAACTTCTTGCGTCGCAGGCGGACTCTCGCCCGCTGCGCCACTGAGGTCGTGAAGGACAAGGAACTTCGTTCCAATAGATGTGGAGTCATCTCCTGCAGTACGGCACGTGGTTGGTTGCAGGAACATCTACATTATAATGGAGTTCTGCTGCGGGGGCGACCTCTCCAAGTACATCAAGCGGTACGGACGCGTGCCCGAGACACAGGTATGCACGCTGGCTACTCAGTCATGGACGTGACTCTGACTACCCCTTTACATATACTACCTCTAGATCCTTAAAAATATAAGTAACTAGAAATCTGAGGAGATTACAGTCGTGTGAGTATGCATCTTAACATGTTAGTCTGTATTTTTTAAGAACTTAGTGTAATTCTCTTTAATCTTACACTTATTATACTCTACTATGGTTGTATTATTGTCACTTCATTCGGTCGATTTATTAATTTATTTATTTATTGGAAAACCAACAGCTTACAATTCTTCATATAACTATCAATAGCATCAGAGAGCCAATTAAAGGTTTTCACGTTTATACTTTCCAGGTGCGGTATTTTCTACAGCAGTTGGCGTCAGCGCTGAAGTTCTTGCGAGAAAAAGGTATTACTTATGTCACTATAGACTAGTTGTACTCCCCGCTGCACTCATCAGCGGTTGAATTCCAGGAAACCAGCCTTCAAATATCAGATCTCCAGGACTTGAGAGAAGAGATGAATGTCATGTGACGAGGAGAGTGATAGGTATGAATGTGGATGCATACAGGGGGAGAGGTAGGGCGAAGAGATGGATGGACTGTGTGAAAGATGATCCCATCAAAAACATAAATGTGAAATGAGAGCCAAGTTCAATAAGTAAGTAGGTATGCTTTAGTCGTTGACTTCAGCGACAAAAGAAGTGAGATCTAAACGGGTGCCAAGTACAATGGTCAGTCCTAAAACTTATTTATAACAATATGAAATATTTTTAACAACTTTAAAATATCATTTGATCTCATAATTTAGGATATTATATTGAAGCCTAAGGTCTAACTTGGCTAGTTATCATTATACGAATTACCTTCCTATTATTAACTACTTACCTACTATGTCCGATCGCTAGTTTCTACCAGCAAGCCAAATTTTTAGAAGAATAAAATAAGAACGTGCAAGCTATACCTAATATAATTCGTACTCTTAAGAAAACTAGCCAAGTTAGACCTAAGGCTTCAATATAATATCCTAAATTATGAGATGAAATGATATTTTAAAGTTGTTAAAAATATTTAATATTGTTATAAATAAGTTTTAGGACTGACCATTGTACTTGGCACCCGTTTAGATCTCACTTCTTTTGTCGCTGAAGTCAACGACTAAAGCATACCTACTTACTTATTGAACTTGGCTCTCATTTCACATTTATGTTTTTGATGGGATATCATTACTTTTTGTACAGAACTGATTAGTAAGTAAGTACTTGTTCTTATATTATTACACTTATATAATCCTGCATAAACGGCTCAAACTATTGGCACATTGTAGGTATAGGTACATACTAAGCAGGTAGGTAGGTACTTGAGTACTTACTGAATAAGTATACCTACCTACTACCTATCCGACAAGCCGAGACACACTATAATCTAGGCCTGAATAGTTATCTAGCCATATCTATCTACCTGCATAGACTGCTCAAACTATTGGCACATTGTAGGTATACATACCTATAGTCATACTTACCTATCTGCATAGACGGCTCAACTATTGGCACATTGTATACCTAGGTAATAGTGTACTACTTACCAATCCAAGACACTACTTCCACTCGTTATTATATTCACGTCAAGACCCTATTAAAATCCACATAATGACCGACGGTCATCTATTTAGATTGCTATTCTTATATTACAGGCGCTAGTAAGGGTTCCTAGGAGAATCAATTAATTGAAAAAGTACGTTAAAAATATAAAAATTTGCAAGTTTCAGATTTTTTCCTTTGTATCCACCCCACTACCTACCTGGATGCCAAATTTGAACGTTCTAGGTCATCTGGAACTGGGTTATAATTAACGTCTATAGGTCAGTCAGTGATAAAATTTTCCATAACCAGGCATTTTTGGACGTTAATATCTAAATAACCGTTTGAGGTGTGTTTATGAAATTCGGTGCACATATTTTACTCGCAAGTGGCAATAGATGAGCCAAATTTGACTTGTTTATGTGAAATAGTTTTTGAGTTACGAGGGGGTGAAAAATCACCCAAATGGTTCCTGTAATATTACACTAGGCGCGCATCGCCCGTTCGCTTCGCTTGAACTTGGCTTGACACGCTGCCGCGTGTCTAGATATGAGTAAGAAAGGAGTGAGGGAGATGACGAATGACAGAGGGAAATGGAAGATCACATGTTGTGCTGACCACATAATGTGGAAGAACTTGTGGTTTAGGCAGTGCGCTGATCAGTCAGTCGGACAGTACTTCGGTAGTGTGTCGAGGCTCACTGCTAGTAGTCCTATCACCACACTGGTGTGTTGCAGGCGTGGTGCACATGGACCTCAAGCCGCACAACCTGCTGCTGCACAAGGACTCGGCCGGGAAGTACATCCTCAAGGTGGCGGACTTCGGGTCAGTTCCCCCCCCTCCCTTCGGGGCGAGCGCCCGGCAGCCCCACTTGTGGAGCGCCAGGGTATCTCTTATGGGAATAAAAGACAGTGTCAAAATCTATCACAATATTCGTTTTAGTATGATTTCCATAATTACCCCAAAAATATTTTACACAAACTCATAGTATTCCCATAAGTCAGCCGTAATAATGATTGCATGTCATTTTTTAATACATACAAAACAAATATGAAATTGAAATTGAAAAATATTTTATTCAGTAAAATCTCTTCTTCTTCTTCTTCTTCAATTATGGCATCTGTCTCTTAGAGAACAATTTTGCCAGTGTCAAGTGTATTTATTTATAAGTATTGTCAACGTCACAGAGTCATAGTCAAGTTGTCAAGTCAATTTTAAACAAAAGATGGCTGTTTTGTTGAAAATTTTCGGGATTTCCTCTGATGGAATTTGAAGAGAACTATTCACTCTAATTCACATACTTTACACTCGCGTCAAGAACCCGGGCTTTATTGGCAAAATAACCACCAAAATTACGCAATAAAACTCAAAATAACACGAGAAAAAGTATAAAAACCAGAGCGACGTAGTTGTCAGGCAAATACACCGCAGAAAATCCCCAGTAAAATATCAAGGATCAGTAAAAAAAAATTGAAACTATGGACACTAATAGTGTCAAAATTAGGTACGTGTCACGTTTTGTCTTGTGTTATTGTTTGTTTAGATTTGACACACTTTATTTTGGCATGTTTTGTGTTGTGAGGTCAACTGCGCTGTGAGGCCGGTCCAGTATAACATGTAATTTATAAATACAAAACAAATATGTACACTAATTGTTAGTGAATGTGTTCAGGTTCGCGCAGCACATGTCGGCGGAGTGGTCGCGCAGCGTGCGCGGCTCGCCGCTGTACATGGCGCCCGAGATGATCGCCGGCGAGTACGGGCCCAGCGTCGACCTGTGGAGTGTGGGTATGACCGGCGTCACGAGTGTGCCGTGCCAGTGTCGCTAGTGGGGCGTGTGAGTGTCACTAGTGGAGAGTGTGAGTGCCACTAGTGGGAAGTGTATCACTAGTGGGGAGTGTAAGTGTCACTATTGGGGAGTGTGAGTGTTAATAGTGGGGAATGTGAGTGTCACTAGTGAGAAGTGTGAGTGTCACTAGTGGGGAGTGTGAGTGCCACTAGTGGGGAGTGTGAGTGCCACTAGTGGGGAGTGTGAGTGTCACTAGTGGGGAGTGTGAGTGTCACTAGTGGGGAGTCAGTGTTACTAGTGGGCAGTGTAAATGTCACTAGTGGGGAGTGTTAGCATGGGTAATGCAAAGTGTAAGTATGACAAGTCTTATCTGATGTGTATGTTTGTTTAGTGTACAGTGTAAGTTGGACCGCTCGTTGCAGGAGTGATAATGTACGAGTGCCTGTTCGGGCGCGCGCCCTACTCCTCCAGCACCTTCAAGGAGCTCGTCGACAAGATCCAGCGCCGCGCGCCCATCGAGGTGACGTCCCCTTGCTGTGCCCGTAGTGATGTTGTCGTGTCGGGGGTGTACCAATAGCAGTGGTCGCCCGCAGATCCCGGCGCACTCGGCGGTGAGCGCGGGCTGCGCCGACCTGCTGGCGCGCCTGCTGCAGCACGAGCCGGCGCGCCGGATCTCCTACGAGGAGTTCTTCCGGCACGACTACCTCGACCTGGAGCACATGCCGTCCCGGGAGAACTACGAGAAGGTACGAGCGAAGCGTCGGAGAAGCGGTCCGGGCAGGTTGCATATAAAAAACTAGTAATATTTTTTTTTTTTTTATCGATCCTGATGGGACTCGTCGGGAGTTTTTTTTCCATCGAGTCACCCCGCTACTCATGTTACTCGTTATTTTGAGGATAATCTAAAGTAAGCAGTGCAAAATGTCCCACATTTTGCCCAGGAGTCGATATTCCGTCCGCGTCAGATTGCAAGCCCATGGCCGGTTATCGTAAGATGGACGGATATCCCGGTGACCGCAGCACAGGGTAGAGAATGTAAGTCCCCCTCGGGGCGAGGCGCGCGGGTGTGAGAGGATGCGCGTGTTGCAGGCCGTGGCGCTGGTGAGGCGGGCCGTGGAGCTGGACGCGCGCGCGCAGCCGGCGCCCGCGCTGGCGGCCTACACCGCCGGCCTGCGCCTGCTGGTGCCTTGCGCCGGCGCCGAGCGCGACCCCGTGCGCCGCGCCGCGCTCAGCGACAAGCTCACCCGGTACATGACACACCCTGCCCTGGTACATGACACACTGCCCGGTGCATGACACACTGCCCGGTACATGACACACCCTGCCCTGGTACATGACACACTGCCCGGTGCATGACACACTGCCCGGTACATGACACACCCTGCCCTGGTACATGACACACTGCCCGGTGCATGACACACTGCCCGGTACATGACACACCCTGCCCTGGTACATGACACACTGCCCGGTGCATGACACACTGCCCGGTACATGACACACCCTGCCCTGGTACATGACACACTGCCCGGTGCATGACACACTGCCCGGTACATGACACAACCTGCCCTGGTACATGACACACTGCCCGGTGCATGACACACTGCCCGGTACATGACACACCCTGCCCTGGTACATGACACACTGCCCGGTGCATGACACACTGCCCGGTACATGACACACCCTGCCCTGGTACATGACACACTGCCCGGTGCATGACACACTGCCCGGTACATGACACACCCTGCCCTGGTATATGACACCCTGCCCGGTACATGATCCACCCTGCCCTGGTATGTCACCCTCCCCCAGTACGACACAACCCCACTAAACGTGACACTACTGACTGCACAGGTACATGGAGCGCGCCGAGGAGATCAAGCAGTACCTGAAGGAGGGTCCCGCGCGCCCCCCCGCCCCCGCGGCGCCGACCCCCCCGCGCGACCCTGCCGCTCCCGCCGCCCCCGCAGACTATGGTGAGTCTATATTACATAATCTAACAAATGTACACTGAAATGTGTTTTATTCTTCCATCACACTGATCCGAGACGAGTTCTTCGCCTGTTCTTCTCGGACTCGGGTTAGGTTATTTTCACTTAAATTCACCGCGTGTAAAGCGGTAAACACACTATAAGTCGCGGCTTATAAGCCGCGACTTATGGACGAGTCCGAGAGTTATCTGGACAATGAAATTTCACTAAGCCTTGCACCCTATCGGACGAAGTCGTAAGTCGTGCCCTTGGCTGACCTTGAGCGTTCAGACGTCCGACAACAATCTGGAATCGTCCGCGGACGGTGTTGCCAGCAGTGTTGGATTCAGACCCTTGAAAAATTATTGTCTATGGAACTTAAAATAATACAACTCGACACTCACACTTTCACTACTCGACATGTTTCTTCGTCTACACCAGTGCTACCAGCCGATAGATAGATGAACTTACAAAAATATGAATAATTTAGTAATATTTTCGATTTTTGCTTGGTAATAAAAGTAACCTTCTGGCAACACTGGTCTATGTTTAGTGTAATAGTTGTCTATGGAATGGGCGTGGCCAAAAATCGTCCGAACACCCTTGCACACTATAAGCCGCATCCGTCGGACGCGGCTTATGGACGAGCCCGACCGTATGTTTAACGCTTCAGACGTTTCTAAGTGATCAAATGTTATTTTAACTTCATCACGACCGCATCACTCAGTTACTCTAGTGAATATACTGTTAGCAATATCGTCCGACGATGAGTCATAGGGGACAGCACGCCTATAAAAGCGGGCGCAAAGCGAGCTGCAGGCGAGTTGCGCACGAGCCTTCGACGAGTGAACATCTATTTAGTTAGGATTATCGGTGATTGTGAGCTACCTACCTACTTACCTATGTGGTTAGATTACGAGTAAGTTACTCTGAGTTCATGTTAAATTTAACTGTGGTTTGTTGTAAGTTTGATTTGATTCCTTTTGGTTTTCTTTATGTTTAATTTTTATCAAATTGTAAAGGATTAAAGTTAATCCGCCGTCCGAATGTATTTTTTATTTGAATCATTACTTGGTTCCTAAAATCAGAAGTGGGATAGGTCTGTGTCCACATACAGCTTTCTCTTTCTTTTCTCTGTAAAACGCTACCTTTTACTGCACTGATAAACAACCAGACAAAGGCCTATAAACCAGAAAGGAAGCAAAAATACAACTACCCACAGTTAGTCATTTTTTGTGTTTTGTTGTTTAAATTGATGAATTGAGAACTCGTGTTAGTTCTGGACATTGTTTAGGAGGTAGCTCACGCAACCGTACACGAAGTCCTCGTTCACATCTCGAGATGTCACACATATGTGCACATGTCTCGCATGTCGAGGCAGTTCTCGTTCAAATAGATCACGATCCCGTTCCTGATGTGTCATATCGTCGAACGCCGTGGCGCACATATAGGGCTCCACGTAGAAGGAGTGGGTCTCGCTCGTGTCGCGTCTTGTTTGAAAGACGATGCTAAGGTTTGGATATCTGAATGGGTCACCCGCGACCGTTCATGGTCGAACTTTGAGGAAGTAAACCTCTTTGTCCAGGTAAGTTAGCCTTTGCCAATATTTTGTTCGAAACCATGAAGAAAACATCTGACTCATACACCACATACCCTGAATACGCGTGTCGTACTTCACTGCGTTTACAAGCGGTATATGGTCTTAGTGAAGAACTAAGGACACTTATTATTATCCGTGGAATAGGTAACCCTTAGATAAGTGCAGGTGCTGTCTCATGTTTTTGTGGTGGACAAAAGGACCATATTCAGATACAATGTCCCAAGAGAACAAAGGTGAGTACCTATTGACCTCATACCAAATGTCTGCTCATTTAGTAAGAAGTCAAACGTCAACTTTGTATTAGCTAACAGGCAACAGCAACTGAACACTATGTCTCCCTCTGCCGGACAATCCGTGAACAATATTTGTTTCCACCAATTGCTGTGGATACCGTTTATGGTAACAACTTGCAACCGATAGCGTAGCAGTCGCTGTTGCTTTGCTGCTGCTGTCGATCTGCTATCACTCTGCTCGCTGCAAGGTTTGACATTGTAACCCTTCTGGTCACGCAGTTGACGATTGTTTTTCAAAAGAGCGCATCTGTAAACAGTCGTCATCGTGTAGGCATGCCCATCCCAATGAGCAGTACTGTATTTCGACTACCCTCGAGTCGAAATTACCTTTCTTCTCCCGCTAATATAACGTGTACTGACTAACCGACTTGACACCAGCTGATTTCGCGTCTAAACGAGACTACTTGATGCTCTGAGTCGACGATCAACAACAGCTGTGATGAATAGTGTTCCGATCAATGTTTTAATTGATAGCAGCGCTTTTACAATCTCATCACACCTGATGTGCTTAAAGTAAACAGTCTGCTAGTGTGGTAGTTATCAAGGTAAACATGTTGACAATCGTATAACCGTTGTTTGTGAGATTTCAGATGTATTAGACAAGGTCAGGTGAAGCCGAGCGTTTGAGGAGTGGAGTACGGCAGGCCGATCGCGAGGCGGTCGCTGTCGCTTTACTGCTTCCGTCGCTCTACTGTCACTACTGCAGGGTTTAACATAATAAGCCTGCGGGTAAACTCTACTCTGGTATGAGAGGCTCAAACAGTGTTATCAAGGTTTTACCAAGCGACCGTTATGAACTTAAACTACAGAGTGGTGCGCGGGGTAAAACTACCCAAGCTGCAGCTCAGTACAGTACTCCTTTGAAAAGAGAATGGTATCCCAAGAGGTTTGCTGCATTTTAAGTGTGTGTTAATCTGAATGTTTTATGTTGCAGTCACTTATTTGGATCACACATATCCTAGCGGTGTGTATGATGGCATACGTGAGGCGTTTCGCTTCGCGTGGTGGGACGAGCATGCGACGCGAACTTTCTACTTACTGCGCGCGATGCTTCCCTTGGACTTCTGGCCCTGCAGACGTGTTTCTGAACGAGTACAGGTGTAATCCAAGCAGACGCATTTCTCAGTGCGTATGAACTCATGTCTGGCAGACCAGTGGCTAGTGTGTAACACTAGAACAGGTAGACGATGTAATCGTCGGTATGTTGGTAAGCTAAGTGTTCCTATTGTTTTTATATATACCGCCGCGCTAGCGTTATTGGGTAAATTAGATGTGAGACACCGCACATTGAGCGTGTCTAGTAAGTTTGCTATCGGTGCAGTTTGCAGTTAGTCTCATTATTTCGTGTATACTTCATGGTAATTCACTGTTTGGTTTTATTGAGAAACAATGGTTAGCTGTTTCCAAATTAAAGTTAAATTGACAGAGACTAATAACTGGTAGAGTGAACTACAGGTTAGAGGTTACAACTGAAAACTGTAGGCCAAATTGTAAAGCCTTGCGTAAAATATTGAGATGTCGGACTCGACACCTTCTCGAGTAGAACCAAGTCTACCAAGACGAGTATTCCAAACGGAATAGACGGTTTGTACTTGATGTGATATGATGACTTTGTGTTCGTGCTTAACCTTTCCTGTTCACAGGGAAGTTAGATCTAAAAGTGCGTGGCCCCTACGAGGTGGTCAACGTTCTGTGCGCTTACGCTGCGCTATCGAGCGGTAGCTGTGGGCAGACCCAGCCTGCAGTGCAGTCATTTAATAGGATCACACGTGTCCTAGCGAAGCTGAACTCCAGGATGCGCACTGCGCAGTCCCTATGAGGTCGTGTGATCGTTACCGTATCACCGATACGAGCTCGAGCTATTGGCTGGTTTGTACGGAAAGAAGACTGACTGCCGCAGAACATTATCGTTCAGTGGTGTGGCAAGTCGACCCTGGTGAAGTATGAAATATTTTTCTGTAGTAGTGAGTTATACCAGCAGCCCCGACATAATGGCTATTTGATCCGACATTTAGCAGTTTGCTATTCGTAGCTTCGACATTTTTGGCTACCTTTTTATTTCGATAATAGAACCCGGTGGCTTTGCAGTTGTTTTGGTAATGATCGAGGTCCGGAACTCCTTCATTGGTGAAACAACTTGCAATCTGCAGCTTATTTAGAGGCAGTTGCTTGAAAATATGCTTGTGCTTTCTGTATGACAGGAAAACTGAAAATATACTTGTGCTTTCTGTATGACAGGAAAACTGAATCTGGGAGTACGTGGCCTTTACGAGGTGGTCAACGTTCTGCCGAGCGGTCGGTGTGAGCTGACGCTGCTCTGTCGAGCGATAGCTGTGGGCAGACCCAGGCTGCAGTGCAGTATGGCGCTGTGGCGAGGCGATCGATGTCCAGAGATGCGTACAGACTCCGGTCTGGCAGACGTGTCCCTGACGCGTGGAGGTCCTGCTTCGCCGACGTGTCCCTGGCGCGTGGAGGGCTATGCCTTGCAGACGTGTCCTTGACGCGTAGGGGCTATGCCTTGCAGACGTGTCCTTGACGCGTAGGGGCTATGCCTTGCAGACGTGTCCTTGACGCGTAGGGGCTATGCCTTGCAGACGTGTCCTTGACGCGTAGGGGCTATGCCTTGCAGACGTGTCCTTGACGCGTAGGGGCTATGCCTTGCAGACGTGTCCTTGACGCGTAGGGGCTATGCCTTGCAGACGTGTCCTTGACGCGTAGGGGTTATGCCTTGCAGACGTGTCCTTGATGCGTAGGGGTTCTGCCTCATGAACGCTTTAGCGTGTTAGAGCTCTCAGGGCCCTAGCCCCGTAGGAAAGGGCTCTCGCCCCATAGACGCGTTCCTAACGTGTAGTAAATTGTTTAGGCACATGTAGGAAGGATGAACGATCTTGTGTCTGATGATGAATGTTACTGCACCAAGGTGATGAATATGCGTCTGTGTAGAAAATAGGAAAAACAGCTACGTGTGCGTCTTTGAATGAGGGCCTTGGATGTGTGATGAATGAAAGAATAGGCAATTGCTTTTGATGTTATTACTTAACCCGTGTTTTACATCAACAGACTCTTAGATAGACGCTTGTGCGCGTGTGACGCACGTGCGCTGACCTCCACGACGTGAGGTGATGCAGAACGGTCTGTGGAAGACCCGATGCTGCGTCGAGACATGATGGAGAAAAGTATCAGGGGCCCTATTTTTTCTTTATTATTATTTGAGACGTCTCTGAGGTGACTCCTGTGAGACTTGAGTTACGAGATGACGATTGATGTGCGATGTATTAATTAAGTGAAAGAGATTATGAACTGAGAATGAATAATGAAGTGGCAGTTTTAAGAAACTGCGCACGTATTTATACATGTCGTTCTTTCACAGAAGGTGAATCTGATGAGTCCTAGGATAGCTCATCAGACTCCGCAGCAAGGGTTCAGCGGTCTACGCCCCTGCTAGATGCTGGCTGATCCTGAAGCCGGACCTTCAACAGCTCCTGGCACCAGTCCTGCCTGTTGCTACCATGCTTGCGGGCCGAGGACGACCCGTCGTCAGGAGAGGCCGTGTTAGCAATATCGTCCGACGATGAGTCATAGGGGACAGCACGCCTATAAAAGCGGGCGCAAAGCGAGCTGCAGGCGAGTTGCGCACGAGCCTTCGACGAGTGAACATCTATTTAGTTAGGATTATCGGTGATTGTGAGCTACCTACCTACTTACCTATGTGGTTAGATTACGAGTAAGTTACTCTGAGTTCATGTTAAATTTAACTGTGGTTTGTTGTAAGTTTGATTTGATTCCTTTTGGTTTTCTTTATGTTTAATTTTTATCAAATTGTAAAGGATTAAAGTTAATCCGCCGTCCGAATGTATTTTTTATTTGAATCATTACTTGGTTCCTAAAAATACTTAATCTTTGAATATATCTAAAGAGGGGTAGTCAGAGGCACATCCACGCAAACTTAACTGAAATTATTGTTATTGTAGGTTTTGTATTGTTGAAAGAAAGAAAACAACACTAATTGGAGGGAAAACATACGTCAACTGTCAGACAGCTGACAGCTGACAGCTGACCGATGACAGTGACAGTCGAAACTACACTAACGATATACTAGAGGTATTTGATTCCAAAGACATTCTATCTACTGAGTTATTGTAGAACGCCCTTGTTTGATTCAGATCCGAGCGAGCCGGGCTGCAGCGACAATGAGAGGAGTGAGGTCAACGACCCCGCGGCATCACCGCGCACTGAGGTACTACTCACTATTTCTTTATGCTATGGGTGTAGTCAGAGGCACGGCCAATCACTACAATTGAACGCAGGTACTGGTATATCACACGCCCAGCGCCTACATAGTCAATACATACTTTGCACCAAAGTACAATAGAAATAGATTCTTAAAAGTTAAATAATAAATACTTAATAACTATTAAAAATGAATGTATCCTTACTATCGGACCATATAAATTAGTTATTTTATTTATAATTAAACGTCATTTTATCCGTGTTTTCACCGAGTAAACTGAGCAAAGCTCGGTCAACCAGGTACTTTTTATGAGAATGTTGTGTTTGTCGCAGAGTGCGGAGGGCGGGGCTCCCGGGCGGCCGCGCTTCGCCCTCCGCCGGCTGTTCGGGCGCCAGGGCTCGCTGCCGCTCATCGACTCCAAAGACTCCAGTATTGTGAGTCTATCTACCGACACGTGGGCCGCGTGCATGCTTCCACAAAACTTTAGTTTATACTAGCTGTACCTACGTTGTTGATCGTGAGAGTGTGATGACCTATATCTTAGATCCTGACCGGCCTCACAGCTCAGTCAGTAGTAGCTCTGCCTTCTGCTGTTGGTTGTGGGTTCGATCGCCACTCAGGACTAACATTAAATTTGTGTGATGAATGCAAATTTCTGTTCTGTGTCTGGGTGTTAATAATATGTATTCTATGTATGTATTAAAATTATGTCATTAATCTATCAACTATCTGGTTCCCATAGTACAAGCTTTGCTTAGTTTGGAATTAGAGGGTATTCTGTGATATATTGGTGGACAACATTTTTATTTATTATATCCTATTCTATAATATAGGCTAGCATTATGTTTAGTTTCATCAAAATCCGAGACTACAAAATTCTAGAAATCTATACTTATATCGTATGTTTTGCTATTCCCAATTCAAATTTACCAAAAATATTTAATGAACAGATTTTTCATCGTTATAATTGTTTTTAAATCTCTACATTGTAATTCTCAGGCAAGTGATCCGGACGACAAAACGCAGAAAGTTGAAAATAACGACACCTGTCGGATAACGTGACGAACTAATACAACGTGCTACTTCTTCAAGTCCTACACCTCTGCCTACCCCTAAGCCGATGTTCGTGATATTGCTCCAAGCTCTGGGGCAAGCAATACATAATAAGTATGTGTAAGTAAGTACATTAATATATTTTTGTAAGTTCGTTTGAGATATTAGGCCGCCCGCAGGCCTCCGAGGCGGCCTAGCGTCTATTGTATAGATGCCACTAGCGGTCACCCATCTATATGCATAATATGTCGTAGTTCTACATGATCTCATTGTAATATTTCTAAATATTTAATTTAATTTAGAAAGTACAATTTTTATTTTATTTGTATTGACATTTATTTCAAAACTGGCTAAGTCCCGCGGTTTTCCTCGCGCTAATACAGTTTTCAACTTTGACCCTCCTTTTCATCCTCTTGGAAAGTTCTTCCCGGACAAAAAGGTGTTAATTCTTCATTAATACCTACTAAATTTCTTCAAAATCCACCCAGTTGTTACTGATATAAAGAACAAACTAAACACACATCCTCCCACCCCCTCACACCCCCTCTCGCACCCCTTCTTGCACCCCCCACACATACACCTATAAACTTTTCCATCTATAATTTTGTACAATATTCAATGTTTTAAAAATGCCAAGTGAATGTGAATAAGAGTAATGTTTTAAATTTATAATTTATGTTGGAATTTATTATTTTAAGTAAGTACATGGTAATGTCATTTCACGAATGTGCCTCGTTTTTGGGAATTTATGGTGTTCACGTATAGTTGGCTCAACGAATCTAGGCATTCGTGAAGTTAGCCGCAAGAGCTGCGCAGTATCGTTTTTCGGGAGCAATTGGAGGTATGAGGAGGGGGGAAGAAACTGTACATGCGCAAACTCGCACCTGTGGCTCACTTCAAGGATGCCTAGATCCGTATATAATATAAGGGTGCACTTACACCAGCAACTTTTAAAGAAATAATTGCTCAACAACTTGGATGTTAAGTTGTCAATATTTCAAACTTGTGTAAGTATTTGTTATTGTTGAAGATATTTTTTTAATAAATGTTATTTTCTTTCATTTTGTAAGTTGTTTTATTTTTTCACCTTGGAGAGAGCGAAACGAGCGAAATCTCATTGATAAGTACCTTCCTAGGTAGGGTAATCAAATATTGGTTTGTGATTAGGAGCAACTTCCGTAGCACATAATAATTTAACGGTTTCAGTCATTGTTTTAGTGCTAGGCTAGTTTACTTACCAAAAAGTTACAAGAGTGTAATTTCATTCTGTGGAATTTAAAATAACTTATTCTATGTTATGTTTTGACACACATCAGTTGACAGTTTATTTTGACGAGAAATTTTAAAAACAATCCCAAATTATGAAGTGACAATAATATAATTGGACCAAATCGGATCGAGAAACTTTAATATCTTAGATAAAAAGGATTTAGAATGAAATGGACAATGAGCTCAATAATGTTACAATAAGGTAGGTATTGTACCTACGTAAGCTTTCATTTTCTACTCATGCCGTCATCTTGCTTGGTTTAGTATTTTAGATTAACAATCAAATCTAAGTACCTAGTTTCATTAAAATAATCAATTCTAAGCGCAATATCTAAGATAGGTGTATGTACATGCAATGCACATTATACATTTTTATGTACATATTCAATCATAACATCAAACATCCCTATTTGGTGAATTTTGCGCAGTGGATTTTGAAAATGGCGCGCTTATCAGTGTTTCCGTACAAGCATGAAACTACCATTTGGTAGTCGATTAGGAGAAAAGAGACAAATTGAACATTCTATTGGTCTGTTTGTAATTTGTATTTTGTTTATAACTGTCAAATGGATAAATCAATTTTAATGCTGAATTTTACAAGATAGTCCTAAGGTTAGGTACCAAGCTTAATGATGCATAATGGTAAAAAGCATAATAGAAACAAATTCAAATTCAAATTCAAATTTATTTATTTGTGATACACAGGTTACAAAGGTGTTAATATAAATTATAAAGAGCACTGTGATACAGTAGACGTTTTCAGGATAATCGACTAAATAATGCACTACTTACTTACAAAACTTCTAGATATCCATAGATTCCATTTTCAAAACCGTGAAATCTTTATTTGCAGATCTCGTACAGTGGGATGCTCATGGGTGGCGCGCTCGTGAGAACGTGGTTCTGTGTTTTCGCAGTTCCGAATCCGAGGCAATCTGAGTTGCCGCGCAATCGCTCCATTCTCGAGCAGCGGCCGCTGAGGAACGTCAGCTCGCGCACCTTCCTCGGCAAGAACACGCTCTGCTGGCTCGCCGTCATCGGCGTAGTGAGCACGCTCGTCACCGTGCTCGTCGTCATTATTGCGTTCTTGAAAGTGGAACGTATCCTAGTACTGGACGGCCTGAAAACTTAAAGGTAACAAAAGTTTTTGCACATTTGTATGTTTGCTAGTGTGGGTAGGGCCAAGTGATTTTCTAAGCTCAGAATACAGAAAGCTAATTTGCTAACTTGGCTGTTTTTCTGAAACATGATGTTATACACCGTTAAAACAAGAAAATCTTGTTAATTTAGTTTTATATTACTAAATGCATTGGTTATGAGTGTTAATTACAAGCTTATTAAATGTATGATGTTGAACTACTATTGGTCAATCAATGCCGGCTAAGGGCACTATCACACTCCAGTGCTATAAGTGCCTTCCAAATCCACCTGCATTTTGTTTCCTGCAGATTGTTAGTGACATGGAAAAGCCAAAATCTCAGCGGGCTCCAGCTTACCAAGACGCCTTCAGATTGCGCTCCGAGCTGCACGGCCAGAACACGTGCCTCGGGAGGAACTTCTCCGTCATTTGGATCGTATTGATTGTGCTGTCGTCCATCGCTCTCCTAGCCCTCATAATAGTGGCTGTGGTCAAATATAATTAATACTAGATTGCTTTGTGATGTAAGTGTGCCACAACGGTTATTGATAAATTTTATTTCAGAGAATGACAAGACGTTTTACTGAATTTTGCCTAATTTCTTACCTACATAGGTACCTACTACCTATACTTTTTTACAAAAAATATAAAAATCATGTCACACAGGTGAAACTTTTTAGAAAATAGTTTTTAATTAATTTAATCAATTTTTGAAAGTTAATTTTAGAGTTGCTCTTTTAACATAATATTAAACTTTGTAGAGCTCTGTCTGTGGGGCCACGCAGGTGCGTTGTACTACGTTGCGACGACCGACCGGGCGTTGAAGTTCCGTCGTACTACATACAAGTGCCCGCGGCGTGCAGCGCGGTGGCCGCACTGTGCGGACAAGAAGACCAGGGAGACGAAGCGTTTGGTCTGAACTGGTTGAACGAGGCCCTCGCTGAAGGCGGTGTCACATTCTAGTGTGTTAGGTCATTATAATTGTTGTGTAGATGCTCATGATTATTGTTGCCTGCAGAATAATAGAAGTGACAAAATATGGAAAAGCTGAAACCTCAACGAGTTCCAGCAGGCCAGAATGCCGCCGCAGTGCGATCTGAACTGATCGGCGAGAACACGTGTCTCGGAAGGCACTACCACACCATATGGATAGTGGGAATGGTGATTTCGTGTTTAACTGTGGTTGTTCTATTATTAAAGGTTGTAATATGACTTTACTGTGACGTGATCTATTAAACTCGCTTTAAAAAATAATTATCACTATTTATAAATTTTAGAGCGCTCGTGGTGTAGTGGTAGCACCCCTACCTCACGATCCGAAGGTCGTGGGTTCAAACCTGGTCGTGCACCAATGAGTTTTTTCATTTGAAAAATTTATGTGCGCAATGCCAGTGCTCTTAAACGGTGAAGGAAAACATCGTGAGGAAACCGGCATACCCAGGAACCAAAAATTCGAAGGTATGTGTCATAGTTTAGTATTCTTATAAGCGGCGATGGGCTTGCAACCTGTCACGTACGGAATACTAACTACGGTGCAAAATGTGGGCATGTACCAAATGTCATGTTTGGACGTGCCTCTGACTACCCTCTTTAGAAATCCTCAAAGATCTAAGTAACTAAAGACCTGAGAAGGTATCTACCGAGCCCGGGGATTACAGTCGTGATCATAGGTATTTAATTATTTTTTTTTATAAATTTTCTAAGGGGTCTGGAGATGCACTGAAAAATAATTTCCAAAATTTATCATATCGCAAAAAGAGTCGCGTGAAGTTCCATTAGTTTGTTTACAAAATGACTGTCTGGTAGAAATCGCGTCTTGGCTGTTGGAAACATTAAAAACTCGGGTAGGGGGGAATACAAATGCCCCCCATCCCCAAATAGCCGCAAGCAAAACCAAAGAGGATAAAATCACTAAATGCTAGAGGGAAAGAGAGGTGCGGCGCAGTGCGTTTCGCTCGCACGTACCCGCAGCGCAAGTGCTTGCCTGAAAACGTAGTGATTATATTCTCTTTGCTTGCCTGCAGTTCTTTCATTCATTCATTTATTCCAGTATAGTTCAGTCAATTCGAGAGGACGGCGACTAGCCCGGTGCTTTTTCTTTTCCTTCAAGAATTGATTACTTGTATTTCTACTCCAAATTATTTCTATCTACGAATAGTTCATCAGAAACCATAAAGAAACAATAATTGTTCTCTAACAACAGCGTTGCTGTAAGTGTCTAGTGAAATGTGTTATATTTTGTGAAAAGTGGTTGGCGTGGCCCGCTGCGATGACGCAGTTCCTACCGCCTAACTTGCTGGCGTTGTTCGCGGCGCGGGAGCCCATCCCGTACCTGCCGCCGGCGGCCAAGCTCCCGCACGAGAAGAAGCAGAAGGGGTACGATGGAGTCAGCGCATTCCTCAATCTTTTTGAGGTTAGTTTTACAGTAGGGATTTTGCAATGGCTGGCATTTTTTTTATTGCGGTGCGAAATTCTCTAATGAGATGAGAGGCAGGATGTCAGGGCTGATCCTGACGAACGCACAGATATTTCTACGGAAATTTGACTGCAACTTGAGAAAATCTGATAAACTAAAAACAATATTTACACAGTAGGTTTTATTAACACGGAAGGCAATTACATACATAAAATCCCGCCTGTTCCCCGACGGGGTAGGCAGAGCCCATGTCTCTCCACTTGCTACGAACCTCGCTTACCTTTTGCTTCATTCACTCTCATTACATTGTTCATACATGCGCGTCGGTTTAGGGTACTCTTGACTAGGAAGGCAGTTACTGGTTAGTAAAGATAAGTTTGCTTTTGACGTGAATTTGGATGAGATGCAATAAATGCCCCTAGCTGGTGTAGGTCATCCAACGGATCTAGACATCTGTGAAGTTAGCCACAGGTGCGAGTTTGCGCATGTACAGTTCCTTCATACCTCCAATTGCTCGCGAAAAACGATACTGCGCAGCTCTTGCGGCTAACTTCACGAATGCCTAGATTCGTTGAGCCAACTGTACTTACGCCCCCAGCACCCGTCGGAGACGCCGCCGCCCACGCGCGTGGAGACGCGCGAGGAGCGCCTGGAGCGGCGCCGGCGCGAGCGCGCCGAGCAGACGGCCTACAAGCTGGAGCAGGAGATCGCGCTGTGGGACCCTGCCGCCAACCCGCGCGCCACCGCCGACCCCTTCAAGACGCTCTTCGTAGCCAGGGTTGTAAGTCACCGAGCAAGGATTACTCGAGCCCAGTGACTGGAGCCAGTGATTCAGATATCAGTACGTCTACCATGAGTTGTCACATTTAGATTGGCTGATGTTACTACAGTAGTAATAGTATGTTACTATGACATCCAGCAAAATTTTTACTCATGGTACCAAATTCTAAGCAAATGAATGAAGCACAAACTACAGTCGCTGTAGTACTGTGACGTAGGATAGTTAACTACGTGACGTTTTAGTACCCAACTATCTGCTAGAGGAGCTCTACAAGTGTTCATACATTTTTTAACTACATTCGCTAGTGAGTGTACATTGGGAAAACTCATGGTAGACCTACAGACCACTGGGTTCATGTAGAAGCAATTAATGTAATGAGTCAGTAGGAAAGTATTCATACTGCCCGGTCCATGTGATAAATTCAAGCCGTCTCAACCCTTGATTTATTAGATGGACCACGGACCGTCGGCATTATTGATATGGGCCAGCCAAAGAAAAAAAACCAATTTGACTGATGACCTTCACATTATGTATACATATTAACCGATCCATATTAATACTGCCCGGTTAATCAAGTTGCCTGTAACATTATACCTATTAACTTTTCTTTTTCAGAACTACGACACATCAGAGTCTAAGTTAAGGAGAGAGTTTGAAGGCTATGGACCTATTAAAAAGGTAAACAACTTTGTTGTATACATCATTTCAGTTTTAAATGAGATCCACAATTTTTGAATGGATCTCGACCCTGTCTGGAGCCGGCCAACCGACTGCCAACTGTGCCACTTCTCAGCCAGTCTATGAAAATCTTAAATTCTAGACTAATAAAATAAAAGCTCGACGACTGGCTACAAACAAACAAACTAAGAAACTAGTGTTCGAAAAGAAAAAAAAGATTAATTACAATTTCAACAAAGACTATTCCAACACTGTTTGATATAGACATACCAGCGACAGCTGCTCGTCTATAATAATAATAATAATAGTCATTTGATTTTTCTCGATAACCAAACACAAAACATGTTCATGTACATAGATCAGTGTATAACCAAACACAAAACATGTTCATGTACATAGATCAGTGTATAACCAAACACAAAACATGTTCATGTACATAGATCAGTGTATTACCAAACACAAAACATGTTCATGTACATAGATCAGTGTATTACCAAACACAAAACATGTTCATGTACATAGATCAGTGTAAAAGCTTTCTTAACTTAATAACAAAAAAAAAAATACATAATCATGACTGTCCCCAGGCTCGGAAGACCTCTCCTCAGGTTTCCAGTTACTTAGATCTTTGAGGATATCTAAAAAGGGTAGTCAGAGTAGTATTAATCATTATATAACGACGATACTGCAGTGATCTTTAACGGTCCTACATGGCCTTCCGTATACTCCTCTGCGGTTCGTGGTATGGCTCTGGTTTCCAAGTGGCTAGATCAAAATCTTCTTACTTTAAATACTAAGAAAACTCAGTATTTGTGTTTCCATAAAACTCTGGCCTCGGCTCCTGTTGAAGACGCAATCATTAGGATCCACACCAGTGCATGCACTGGTCCAAACTGTGTGTGTGATCTAATCACCCGTAAAAAGTCCCTTAAGTACCTTGGAGTTCATATTGACGAAAACCTGTCATTCAAAATTCATATTCAGTATCTCTCAGCCCGAATCAGAAAGGTTATTAGTGTTATGCGGAATCTAAGGTATGTTGCGAGTGCTGATACCCTTACTTCTGTTTATTATGCACTGTGTCAATCTCTGATAGTTTACTGTTTAACATGCTGGGGCAGTGCTATTAAATCCTCTATTATTCAGGCTGAAAGAGCGCAGCGCTCAGTTCTGAAAGTCATGCTTCGGAAACCCTTCAGATACTCCACGACAGATCTATACAATGATGCTGGCGTACTTAGTGTACGACGGCTATTTGTGCTTAAAACTTGTCTTGCAATGCACAAATATGTCATCTCCTCCCCTGAGTACGACTCATTACTATCTCGCCGAGTTTTCAAATTACCAACACCTGTTGTTAACACTTCTTTTGCACGACGTACAGGTAGCTTTATGAGAGTTCACGTGTATAATGAAGTTGTCAAATGTTGCGATATTAAACACAAAACAATCAATGAGGCGAAGCGCATAGTTAAGAATTGGTTGATATCATTAAATTACGACCGAACAGAGAAAATCTTAGAATTTAAATCCTGATACTCTATTTACGTATATATTTACATATTATTGTATTACTGTACCCTAACTATTACAATACTTTATTTTGTTTTAGTACTTATTGCTTATTTATTTATTTATTTACTAAATTACTACAACTAAACATTAAACTTTATTAGTATTTATAGGTAAGATAGACCTAGCTTTATAATCATCCGTACGAGATCGTATCAAAGTTTCCTCGATACAGGCTACGCCTAGTGAGGAAACTGACAGATATTACCTAACTATTTGTCCTTTACCTGTCTGTTAAATAAGCTAAATGTTAAGTAATTTTGTTTGTCACTAACATGTACAGTTGTCTTGTTTTACAGTAATAAATTATTTTTCATTTTTCATTTTCATAATTGAATTATGTTCGTGGGCCTGCATGCCTGGTCATCAGAGCCGGCCGACTCACAGGAACTGATGAGGATATTGTTTGTCACCAGATCCACATGGTGTTCAACAAGGAGAGTGAGAAGCCCCGAGGGTATGCCTTCATAGAGTACGAACACGAACGGGACATGCACTGTGAGTATGCACACACTCGGCTCCTTTACAAATGGACGAGGACCAAATAGTTACATACTACACCACTTATCTCTACTCTGCTGACTTGTGTTGTGATGTGATACTTGAAAATTTTATATTGCAAATATCAATGTCTGAGCTTGTGTGCAAATAATTGAAAAATCTAGAATCAAATTGATTTGTTGAAAGTTTTAAAGAAAAACTATCCAAAAATTATTTAAAAGACTACAAATATAAAATCACGCCTGTTTCCCGACGGGGTAGGCAGAGGCAATGTTGAAAAAAATTTAATATTAACAAATCAGTTCATGAAAAGATAGTTGTTAAAACATTTGGATCTAGGCAGGCGGAGCGGAGCGCCTTGCACAGCAACTGATGGAGGATAGACAATCTATAATTTTGTATGCTTAGGTTTTAGATCTAGGTTTGGACCAGCTTCCGCCCGCGGCTGCGCCAGCGTGGAACTTGAAAAACCAATGTATCCCAAGGGAACCGTACATTTTTCCGGGATAAAAAGTAGCCCATGTGCTATTCCAGACTATAATCTAACCTGCCAATTTCATCCAGATCAGCCGTACCAGCGTAATTGAATAACAAAAACCATACATCCATCCAAACTTTAGTAACTATCAGTCGGAAGTTGAATAGTAGTTGGATGGATTAGTAGGATTCCATTCATGGATATGGGTTGTGATAAAATCATTATGCAATACAATCCCAATGTTTGTAACATGTTTTATACATGCTAGATGAGTCTTTAGGTGCCTGCAGCAAGCCCGAGGTGGTCGATGTGATGCATCGTAAACTCAATTCATAAAATCTACTCTCCATTTTGTCATGCAAATACCATAATGAAATTGGGTTTGCATATACCAAATATCGTATTTCTGAAGCTTTCGCGATTATCACACGTATTTGTGACAATATACGGGTGTGTATCGCGTTTACCTTATTATATTCCCCGACTTTTCGACCGTATTACAAAATTACAACGATTGTGATGGCGACGGGAAATATAAATTAGTATTTATTGCAAAAATTAACCGACTGACCGTAACTGAAAATACATTTTTACAGGCGCCATATTGGATTTTTGACATTTTGTATGCCCATGACACTCTTGCCAGACGATCATGTCATGACATGACACCTCTTATTATGTTGACACGTCAATTACCCTCTTTTTCGCCTCGCAGTTTTGGTAAATAGGTAAACGCGTTAGAGACCCATTATGTACGCGTAATGATAAATACAATTAAATGAAACCTGTAATTGTAGCTATTTGGTCCTCAATTTGAATATTATGAAAGTTATATCCATGTCATATTACGAAGAGATGACACCACATTCTTACATTATTATAATTAAATAACAATATTCGATACATATTTAATTGTTTTCAATATGACACTGATATTTGAATTGAGGCCTTCTCGGAGAGTCCAATTTATAACGGTTTAGTAAATAATGAACGTACTATATAAATGTGACATGTCCCACGGCGCCGCTGTACCTTGGCCCCCGGGCGTCGGTCGTGACCGCGACGCCTCGGTAACGAATGTAACACCGCGGCGAACGACACTTTGTTACAAAATGACAAAATGTTCATTGTAACACCGACCATTTTGTAACAAAATGACAAAATGTTAATTGTGGCACCGGCCATTTGTAACAAAATGACAAAATGTTCATTGTAACACCGACCGATCATTTTGTAACAAAATGACAAAATGTTCATTGTGGCACCGACCATTTTGTAACAAAATGACAGAATGTTCATTGTAACACCGACCGACCATTTTGTAACAAGATGTCGCTCGGCTGTTTTCGAGACGGCTGATATACAACGACCATGTTCGGGCGATTCTCCTCAACGGTTTCGTCATTGTTCGCAACTAACAATTTTGGTTATCTCGTAAAATATCAGTTAATTTTAAATGTACCCTTCGCATCCAATCTGTTATTGCTCCGTCTACGCTTTCAGCTTGAGAGACGAGCTCTAACATAAACAACGGTAAAATATGAATTTGAGGAGAATCGTCCGTGATGACTGTAAATGGCGCCCCCCGCGCACTCCGACAAGGTCCCAAGCCCCGTCCGGTCTCGCCCGCAATGCTTCATTGCCTGTATTGAATTAATAAGGGTTTTTTCTATTCCACACCACAGACCCAGCCGTAAAGACCGTACCTCATACCAGAATGGCCACGTATTAATAGGTTTGTATGTGGTAAGACGCCAACATACAATAACTAAAAACCGACTTCAAATCTCAAATTTACTTCCGCAAAGTTAGGAATAATGATCAGACATTATTGTGTAATTATTTAGGTAAGTGGTTCATACTTTGAGTCGGGATGTAGGGGTGGGGTGGGAGGGGGAACGAAGTCGCGTTAGCTCAGTTGTTCTTTGAAGTCGGTTGTAAAAATCAGGAAAAAATGTAGTTGAATCAGTGTATTTGATAAACGCGCTTTGGAAGTAAGCACAGCGCACAGGTAAAGTGGTCCGGAATGTAAGCGCGTAAGTAAATGGTCTTGACGGTAGGTATATGACGGTGGGTACATTAATATATTTCTTCAATACACGTAACTTTGTAACGGCGGCTGTCGGCTAGTTGGTAGGTATCGAAGCACAAGTGGGTATGCTTTCCATATTTTATACTATTTGTGTTGTCTTACAGGTTCTATACGGAGAAATTACTTTAAATTACATTCAGTCTTGGCAATAACGACATGAACTTAAGATACATGAGTCTCATTTTGAGAAAATGCAATGATAATATAATTTTTCAAAGTTATTTTTATAATTTAATATCATAATATGAGAAAAGTCTGTATTTTATAAGGTATAGTGTTTTTGAAAGTATTTGCAGCGAAATGTGTTTATTTATTGATTGATTTATAAAAATTCAAACTTAAAAATTAAAGTTAAACTCTTTTTTTGAATTTGAAGTATTTTCTCGGTGCATTTTAATACATTATAATTCAATTATTATGTGGACTATTAATGACAATCGCATTATTGTTTAGCCCGAAGCTTTTAAATATTGGTATTCCATGTAATCTTTAGTTAGGTTCCAAGGTGCACCAACACTTCGTTAACCGTTGATTTGGATCACTCAATGTATGACGTTATTTAACCGAAGTCGTTAAAAGTTGCTTACCCGGTGCTTTATCGACCGCCACGGCTCTTTTAGGCGACCGGATCACTACCGGTCCCCGGGCGACCATGAAATGACCAGTAAAACGACTCAAAGTGTTGATGGACCGGCTCTTACTGTCGAAAGTCTTGTGCCAGTCCTAAGGAGAACACGGTTTCGGTAAATATGTCCTTATCCTGGTCGTCCACTGTGAGAAGACTCGATGCGGGCCAGACGGGAGAGACTATGTGACTAGCTAGTCTCTCGTGCGTGGCTCGCGCCTTAGGACGAGTGATGCATCAAAGCGTAGATAATACAACAATAATGTCAGGACATATTGCATGGTAATGTTTTTGCAATACGACGCATCTTTCGGTAGTCATCACGTCAGCTTGATGCACATTCGGCCTTCTGTCGGAGGACGTATTTACCGACTCCGGGTTCCCGGCGGCACCGGGGCCTGCGCCGGCGCATGCTACATTGTGCGGTACATTGCAGCCGCGTACAAACACGCCGATGGTAAGAAGATAGACGGCAAGCGCGTGCTGGTCGACGTGGAGCGCGCGCGCACCGTCAAGGGCTGGCTGCCACGGCGGCTGGGTGAGTGCTCCCGCAGTGCGGACCGACCGACCTAAATCAGTCATTGCTAAATCAGTCATTGCTTGTTCAGTCGAGTCGTGAAAAGGTAACAAACGAACAGATTTAGTTTATCGTTAAACATGGGCGTGTACTGAACTGTCGGGTCGGCGCAGGCGGCGGGCTGGGCGGCACGCGGCGCGGCGGGAACGACGTCAACATCAAGCACTCCGGCCGCGAGGACAACGAGCGCGAGCGCGAGCGGTATCGCCTGGAGCAGCGCGACGGGGAGCGGGGCAAGCCGGACGACCGCGGTGAGGCGCGGGGGCCGGGGGAGGGGCGGGGGCTCCCGCCGGCGCGGGCTGACGTGGGCTGTGTGCAGGGCTGCGGCGGCGCTCCCGCTCGCGCTCGGCGCGGCGCCGATCGGCGTCGGGCGGGCGCGCCGCGCGCCGCGAGCGCCGCGCCGAGCGGGACCGCAGCGAGCGCCCGCGCGACGCGCAGCGCGACCGCGACAAGCGCGCCGAGCGCCCCGAGCGCGCCGAGCGCGCCGAGCGTGCCGAGCGTGCCGACGACGAGCCCGACAGGTATTAGGTCATCCGATGGATCTAGGCATTCGTGAAGTTAGCCACATTTGCGAGTTTGCGCATGTCCAGTTCCTTCCCCCCCCTCATCCCTCCGATCGCTCCCTAAAAACAATCCTGCGCAGCTTTTGCGGCTAACTTCACGAATGCCTAGATTCGTTGAGCCGACTATACGTCCGGCCCGCGAGCCCGCAGGGTCACCACCGCCCGCTCCCGCAGGAGGCGGCGCCGCTCCGGCTCGCGCGCGCGGCGCCGGCGCGACAAGGAGCGCTCGCGGTCGCGCTCGCGCAAGCGCAGCCGCCGCGACAAGGAGCGCAAGGAGCACAAGGTCAAGCCGGAGCACATCAAGATCAAGGAGGAGCCCAAGGACGGTACGTCGCACTATTGTCGAAATAGATCCCGTATTTAAACGGAATTTATTTAAAATAACTTGGATTATTCTCGAAATCTCGACTAAAACTGCCCCACTGATGATATCACACGTATTTTTCCCTTAAATCCTCACTCCTTCATAACCAGCGAGTGAGGATAAAAAACGTAGTTTACCGATATCTGTGCTACGTGTGTGTACATGTAAGTAACGCGCGATGCGCCCCCCCCTGCCCCGCAGACTACCCGGAGTTCTCGCTGCCGGCGCTCGAGGTGCACATCAAGCAGGAGCCGCGCGACGAGGAGGAGGACGACAACAAGTACAACCCGCACGAGGAGAACAACGACAACGACTTCACCTACTAGCTCCGCCCGCCCGGCGCGCGCTCAGTGCACCGCCACACAGACCTTTGACACGCTTCGCACTGTCACACGGACCTTTGACACGCATCAAACCGCCACACGGATGTTTGACACGCTCCACACAGCCACACGATTGTTTGACACGCTCCACACCGCCACACGGACTTTTGACACTCTTCGCACGATTATTCACATTCAGATGTTTTACACACTTCACACAATGTTATGCGTTACTATACAGAAAGTGTTGTACTTTGAAGATACCATATTAGCCGCGCTTACACTGCATGCAAATGTTTTCACGGACATGCAGTGTATGCACTAAATATTTTTTTATAAATAATTAAATATAAATGATCTGTATATTAACAATAATTAATTATTAACACGAACGCAGCACCGGTAATGACAGTATGTTACATTTTGTAACATACAACTCCGTTAATGACAGTATGTTACATTTTGTAACATACAACTCCGTTAATGACAGTATGTTACATTTTGTAACATACAACTCCGTTAATGACAGTATGTTACATTTTGTAACATACAACTCCGTTAATGACAGTATGTTACATTTTGTAACATACAACTCCGTTAATGACAGTATGTTACATTTTGTAACATACAACTCCGTTAATGACAGTATGTTACATTTTGTAACATACAACTCCATTAATGACAGTATGTTACATTTTGTAACATACAACTCCGTTAATGACAGTATGTTACAAATTAAATGTAATATACAGCTCCGATAATGACAGTATGTTACAAATATAATTATTGTAACATACAAATGACATATTTGTAACATGTTGTCATAAAACAGAATGCTACAAAATATACACAGTTATTTCATTTGAAGCTGCTTATTAATTATGAACATAATTATGCAGAAGATTTATTCACAAATACACTTTGTTCACACAAGTGATGTTCACACACATTACACACAAATACATTACTATTAGTTTGACGAACGAAAGCGCTGATAAATTTGAAGATGATTCTTTGTCTATTTTCATACATTTCTTGGTGTTTTTGTTTATTTGACAATTATTTTTGATTACCTGTGGATTTGGTATTCACTGTTCATTCTCGTGGAGCATTGTGACTCGTCCAGTCTTATACATGTTGGTGTCTCATGAATTTTACATAATTACTATTTGTTCATTTTATCTTGACGTCCAGCCACATTTATTACAAGAGGCATTCTAAAGTACTCTCTAGTAAGTAACTACTCATTATCATGTTTGTGATCTTTTGTTCGTCCTAGTATTGTTTATTTATTTATTTAGAATAGGATCGTCAACATTTTATAGTAATTCAATTTAGGTACATAATGTGACGTGCTATGTTCAAATAACAATGTTATTGCAAAGTTACAATAAAACTTCATTTAGTATTCCAAATCAATAATTACTTAAGTCTCTAGTTTTGTAACTTATTTTTAAAAAAAAAAATGAAACATACCCAACCTCAAGATAATTTGAACAGAGTTATTGTGATAGTGTAGTGTAGATAGCCGTGGTGTACTTTAGCTTATATTATTTATAAGTCATAGTTTTAATGTAAGCTTTTTGATGCAAGTGCAAATACCGGGTGTGTGTCGCGACTCTCAGTGTCGAATTAAATGTACTAGTTAGACCATATTTTATGTGAAATTGTAGTGCACGTGTAAAGCAATATGATGTAGGTATGACGTATGATGCGTGCTCGTATAGTGTTGTGCTAGCGTGAGCTCGGGCGAGCGGCGCCGGCGCGGCGGGTGAACTCGAGCGACGCGTGTGTTACAAAGTGCAGAGAACAGTCCGCTAGTTAATTCAATCGGAAGTCCATTAAGAGTAGATGTGCTTCGTATTCAATAAATGATAATTAATTAATTACGGTTTTTTATTATACTGTCAAGTTAGTGGTTCTATCACTACAATACGCAGGTGGGACATTCTACTCGACGGTTTCGTAATCGTCTTCACTTTTGTCATTGTTAGCAACAATTTTGGTCATCGTAAAATATTTAATTTTAAATGTACCTACCGTGAAATAACCTATAATCAACCAATCTGTTATTGATCCATCTTCATGCTATCAACTTGAAACACGAGCTCTAATATCAAGGTTCTAAAAGTTTTGAAAATAACGGTAAAATATCAAATTGAGAAGAATCTCAAGGAACGTAGGTACAGCGCGAATGAGGACAATGAGTTGGTGCTTATGAGAATTAGTGCCTTATTCGCTGCTCGGCGCGTATTGAGCGTGCTTTGGGCCGACTCGGCCGGGGGCGGGCGCGTGCTCGAGCCATTTCAAATTCAAATTTAGTTTATAATACTCAAAATAACCTAACAGAACAGAAGCCATGCATCTGAACATGTCGCAGGCGCTCCATCCAGCCAGTGTGCTATGAGTGAGTAGGTACCATCTTTACTCTGAGTAGGTACCTAACATTAGTTTGATATATCAATAATAAGAATTATTGTCTATGGAATGGTAATCTCGATAACTTGAATAGTGGCAACACCATCTCTTGACAGGTAACAGTAATTTGACATTTGACGGACTTTGTGGCATTGACAATACTGCTAACACTTGACACTGGCAAAGTTAACTCAAAACATACAGACAAAATTATCTCTATGATTCAATTCTTGAGGGCTTTTGTGGCTAGAGATCTTAATTCTTTTTTATTATGGCATCTGTCCATAGATCAAATTTCGCCCGTGTCAATGTATTGAACTTGTAAGGTCAATAGCACCCAAGACGATAACACTACAGACTGTAACTACTAACTCGCAACACTAATGTCACTGTCACACGCCACCCGCCCGCCATTCGCCCACAATCCATCATTCATTCACTCACTTCACTTCGTTTCATTTCATTGTTGTGGTCGAGT
Source organism: Cosmorhoe ocellata (assembly GCA_963675405.1). Classification (NCBI taxonomy): domain Eukaryota; kingdom Metazoa; phylum Arthropoda; class Insecta; order Lepidoptera; family Geometridae; genus Cosmorhoe; species Cosmorhoe ocellata. The sequence continues at coordinate 5,698,400 of OY776273.1, forward strand.
GTATTGATTTTCTCGTCAGCAAATTCAGTAATTTCTGAATACACAAATCGCGACCTTCCGACTGCGGCGTGAACTCACCATGTCCACTGTATGCAGGGTGTGCCTGAGCGGCGATCTCACGATTAGATACTTTCAGAACATTGAACTTCTGCAAATCTTCGAAAGGCTGACGACTATCAAGGTATTCAAGAATCAAGATCGCCAAAGATGAAGTAGCGATGCGCATCAGCGCTGGACGAACCGTGGCGCATGATAGGTACCATTCATCGACATGGCGTGTCGTCTCGACTTATACTAAGCGCTCACCTAGCCGAATAATTATCTGGCCAGTGACCTTTGATAGCTAGCTAGCAACAGTAGCAGTACGTAACACAAGTACTACAGCCGGCTGCACTGTTGCAGGTGAGCCCGGAGCGCGGCGGCGCGGGCATGTGCGTCCTGTGCTACTCAGTGCTGCTGCGGTGCCGCAAGTTTGCGGCGATGGCGCGCCGCGCCGACGGCATACTCACGGATCTAGTCAACAAGGGCTTGCAGGTACATCCTTAGGACCCCATTCACATTGCACTAATGAAAATGTAAAGGATTGGATGTTTGTCATTTACACAACAAACACATTTTATATAGAGAATCAATTTATATTTGGTGTAATTTTCATGGGAATGTAATGGAATGTCTAAGTTTGTATGTGAATAATAATTATGTAAACTCAGTTCATGTGGTATCCAGCTAGCAACACGACTCAAGCACCTCTACTGAAACATCTAGAGTGTCTGTCTAACTACACTGGATATTAATAATAATAATAAAATTTATTCAAAAAACATAATAAGACAAAGGGTACATAAGGTGCACTAAACGACTAGACATAGCTAAGTAAACTAATTGAGCCTGAACTAGGTAATCCTGTGTTTCAGGCGATAACAGTGCTATATTATAAAATAATCATTTACTATTACTATTAAGGCATATTATACATGTTGTTTAAGTTAGAAACAATTAGTGCATGGTATTAACTTACATTGAGTATAATATCTAGGAAAATCACTATACTAAGGATACTAACTAGGTTACTATTATTTATGAACTTATAAAATATATTTTACTTGATAATATCTAATAGCTTCTCTGTATCATCGTAGGATAGACTTTGTAGTGTGAGTTTAATAGCAGTTTTTCAATTATTATAGTTAAGTGTGTAAAAATTAGACATTGAATTTAGTCTGTTGTATAGGAACGGACCAAGAAAAAAAATATTAGTTCAATCTTCTAATCAAATATTGTTACTTTTCAGGCAACCCCAGAAACCCTCTCGTTATTGAAAGTGTCCCCCGCCCCGAGCCTGTCCGTGAGCTGCGCCGAGGCCATGCACACCATCAACGTCGACTCGGAGGTGAAGCAAGAAGTGGCCGTCAAGCTAGAGGCGACCGACGACGACGACACCGACGCGGCCGAGGACATGCTGCCCGACGCCAAGCCCGTCAAAGTGGAAGTGTTCTTCACGTCCCACGAGGAGGAGCCCGACTCGAAGCACAACTGCGACATCTGCAGTAAGACGTACGACAGCACGTCCAAGCTGGTGGCGCACTACCGGCGCGCGCACGGCTGCAAGCCCGCCGGCGCCAGGAAGCGGAAGCCGCGGCTCAAGGACGGCCCGCTCACCTGCGAGGTGTGCGACAAGACGTTCACCTTCAAGTACAACTACGAGCGGCACAAGAGACTGCACGCGGCCGGCGCCAAGCCGCACCAGTGCGACGTCTGCCACAAGTCGTTCTCGCGCAACAGCAACCTGCGCCAGCACCGCCTCATCCACTCCGCGGAGAAGCCCTCCTGCGCCGAGTGCAACGTCACGTTCGCTTACAAGCGGCACCTGCGCGAGCACATGCGCGCGCACGCCGGCAAGCAGTCGTTCCCGTGCGCGCAGTGCGACAAGGTGTTCACGCGCAGCGCCTACCTCGAGGAGCACGGCAGGATGCACTCGGGCGAGAAGCCGTACGCGTGCGAGCAGTGCGACAAGGCGTTCTCGCACAAGAAGCTGCTGAAGGCGCACGCGCGCATCCACGGCGCCAAGGCGTACGCGTGCGCGCAGTGCGACAAGGCGTTCCCGCTGCGCATCCGCCTGGTGCGGCACATGAGCATGCACGCGGCCGAACGGCGCTTCACGTGCGACCGCTGCGCCAAGGCCTTCAGCACGGCCAGCAACCTGCAGCAGCACATGCTGACGCACACGGGCGAGCGCCCGCACGCCTGCGACCGCTGCCACAAGGCGTTCGCGCGCAAGCAGGAGCTCAAGATGCACTACCGCGTGCACACGGGCGAGAAGCCGTACGCGTGCGCCGACTGCGGCAAGGCCTTCTCGCAGAAGAGCACGCTCAACGTGCACAGGTACCTACCTACTGCATATGCATTATCTACACCCGGCTAGCGCTGGTCGTATACGATGTGTGCGTGTGTGTCGGCAGGCGCATCCACACGGGCGAGCGGCCGTTCGCGTGCGACATCTGCGGCAAGACGTTCGGCGACAAGTACACGTTCCGCAAGCACCTGGTGCTGCACTCGGGCGCGCGGCCCTACGTGTGCGCGCAGTGCGGCAACGCGTACGGCTCGCACAGCAGCCTCTACGTGCACCGGCGCAGCCACGCGCCGCCCGCGCCGCGCGCCGCCGTGTGCGCCGTCTGCGCCAAGGCCTTCTCCAACAACAGCCACCTCACGCGGCACGTGCGCACCGTGCACGCGCGCGAGGGCCCCGCGCACTGACGTCACCACGTGCGCACCGTGCACGCGCGCGAGGGCCCCGCGCACTGACGTCACCGCGCGCCGCCGTGTGCGCCGTCTGCGCCAAGGCCTTCTCCAACAACAGCCACCTCACGCGGCACGTGCGCACCGTGCACGCGCGCGAGGGCCCCGCGCACTGACGTCACCGCGCGCCGCCGTGTGCGCCGTCTGCGCCAAGGCCTTCTCCAACAACAGCCACCTCACGCGGCACGTGCGCACCGTGCACGCGCGCGAGGGCCCCGCGCACTGACGTCACCACGTGCGCACCGTGCACGCGCGCGAGGGCCCCGCGCACTGACGTCACCACGTGCGCACCGTGCACGCGCGCGAGGGCCCCGCGCACTGACGTCACCGCGCGCCGCCGTGTGCGCCGTCTGCGCCAAGGCCTTCTCCAACAACAGCCACCTCACGCGGCACGTGCGCACCGTGCACGCGCGCGAGGGCCCCGCGCACTGACGTCACCGCGCGCCGCCGTGTGCGCCGTCTGCGCCAAGGCCTTCTCCAACAACAGCCACCTCACGCGGCACGTGCGCACCGTGCACGCGCGCGAGGGCCCCGCGCACTGACGTCACCACGTGCGCACCGTGCACGCGCGCGAGGGCCCCGCGCACTGACGTCACCGCGCGCCGCCGTGTGCGCCGTCTGCGCCAAGGCCTTCTCCAACAACAGCCACCTCACGCGGCACGTGCGCACCGTGCACGAGCGCGAGGGCCCCGCGCACTGACGTCACCGCGCGCCGCCGTGTGCGCCGTCTGCGCCAAGGCCTTCTCCAACAACAGCCACCTCACGCGGCACGTGCGCACCGTGCACGCGCGCGAGGGCCCCGCGCACTGACGTCACCGCGCGCCGCCGTGTGCGCCGTCTGCGCCAAGGCCTTCTCCAACAACAGCCACCTCACGCGGCACGTGCGCACCGTGCACGCGCGCGAGGGCCCCGCGCACTGACGTCACCGCGCGCCGCCGTGTGCGCCGTCTGCGCCAAGGCCTTCTCCAACAACAGCCACCTCACGCGGCACGTGCGCACCGTGCACGAGCGCGAGGGCCCCGCGCACTGACGTCACCGCGCGCCGCCGTGTGCGCCGTCTGCGCCAAGGCCTTCTCCAACAACAGCCACCTCACGCGGCACGTGCGCACCGTGCACGCGCGCGAGGGCCCCGCGCACTGACGTCACCACGTGCGCACCGTGCACGCGCGCGAGGGCCCCGCGCACTGACGTCACCACGTGCGCACCGTACACGCGCGCGAGGTCCCCGCGCCCGCGCACTGACGGAGCTCGTGGGTTCCAGTCGCCATACTGAATTATATTATATTAGGTGTTTAGATAGAACGAAATGTAGCAATCATATTTTATGCACTGGTCCTCTGCTGGCACTAGATGGCGCCAGGTGCAATATCCACCGTTTATTACGTTAATTTGTTCAGAGCCAACGAAATGTGCGTGTTTTTGTGTAAATATAATTATACGAAACGTTACCGTTGTATAATTTTATATCTGCGCGCGGCCAGGTGGCGCCGCGCGTGCGCCGCCAGCGCGGTTTTCCATCTTGAGGGTATCTTTAGTCTCTTGTTTGACAAGAGGGCTGCCATCTATGGAGTCACCGACAAAAGATGTGGATTTAATTGTGCATAGAGATAAGTTTTGTAGGATGCCCATGTTCAGAGAGCCGACAGTCTCGCTGGTCACCTGCGACAGACATGCAGGGTTCATGTTCTTTCATATGGTCAAAATAAACATATAATCAGTATAATCGATAGATTTGTTCATTGGATTGGAGTGGAACAAGGCTTCTATAAAGTAAAGTGGTTCATATCCTACCTGCATGTCGTCGAGCAGGAGCTGTTTCAGGAACTGGTCTGCTTGCTCTACCATGTCCGAGAACCGCCTGCATCTCTGCAGCTGCACGTAGCACACAGAGCACATGGTGCTTGGCCGGCCGTCTCCAGCGTTCCACTACAAGCGATAGAGGATGATAGGATACATTATAATGACCAGCCCTGCACTATTCTCTATCTAAGAACTGTCTCTGGTACTACTGGATGCTTCAAGTGAATACAAACTAACTTAATGCCGTATCAGTCGTTTGGAATAGATGCTTCATTCCTATACTTACACCTCAGCTCAAAAGTAGCTTAGCACAAGGCGTCAAGTCGTGCTGAACATTGTGAAGACTGAGGTTCAAGTTGTATGTAGTGGAGCTAGGTGACCGAACTAGTAATGGTCACCTGTGCGCCGCTGAGCCGCTCGTACAGCTGGCGGAGCCGCGCGCCGCGCACGGCCCGCAGGTGGCCCGCGCCCGCGCCGCGCAGGCACGCGCGGCACACCGCCGGCGCCGCGCGCATGCTACACCTCACACTTCACTTTCCATTTATCTATAAAGAAATCACTGAAGTTTCATGACCATAGTGTAGCACCGACTGACTTCAATCGATGGAAACGATGCGATAGTGACGATAATATACCTAATGCCTATCATCAGGCGCCGCGCGCGTGCGCGTGCATACTAGAACGAGGAAATACTGCAGCGTGCATTGCATTGTAATGCAATACAAACAATTACACACAATTCGACTAGCAAGCAATAATAAACGAACTCGACGCGTCGGTCGCCTGACAGACAATAATTTCCGATATAATAAAGTACTCTGTGGACAATAATAAACAACATTTTTTTCTATGTGCGCTGCATTCGTTCATTCATTCACAATATAACGATACAGTTCATTGGTTGGATTTTCAGGGATTTTCTAGGACGCGACTTCATTTCATTCATTCAGTCATCGCAGTTAATCAAGCCATCAAATAATCAATCAAGCTCGACCATCAGTCAATTCAGTTATTTTCATCCGTCTTTAATAATTAAAACTAAAACCGACGCTGACTGATGTATTGTATCATAAATAATAAAGATTCATTATTATGTAACCTTAAAGCATTAAACCAACTTATTAACGACTTTGGATAATGAGATGCATTGATGCATTTCATTATCCAAAGTCGTTCTATCCGTATACTGTCATAATCCCCACTAAGCTTTTCCCACCAGTGGGGATTATGACAAAACGCAAACATTTTTTGGCGTTAACCCCACTAACATGTTGGTGGGGATTCTCGACTGACGCTATTTTTAATCTGAGCGACATATTTTACGTAGTGATTTTAACCTCGGATCGAACGGGTAGTTTTTTTATCTATCGTACCGACCGTATCGTTCAGCTAGATCTTCATTTTTCCTTCATTTGCCGATTTGTTTGTATTTTATTTGTAATGGTTGGTTTGGTTATTGTGTGATAAATATTATCTAGTTTAGAAATAAATAACTTATAATATTGTAGAGTTTATTTGTTCAGCTGGTGTTATTGTAAAGATGCCCGCATCGCTGTGCAGAGTGTGTTTAGCAGACAATCTCAGAATGTACGATATTGAAAACATCCATTTACGACAACTATACGAGAAACTCGCTGGTGCTAAGGTGGGCACAAAGATCTACCACTATTTTGTCAACTCCCTAGTCTCGGATGATCCCACGCTGTGTCAAAAGCCGTGTACCGTTCGTGGTTCCGCAACAGAAGACAACTTAACCCGGAAAGATATGCAAATATCGAGGTTTGCACAAGTTATCGTTATATTTCAGCTGGAGACAGGCGCCGAGCGGCCCGCCGCGCTGTGCTACGCGTGCTTCGGGCAGCTGCGGCGCTGCGCCCAGTTCGCGGCGGCGGCGCGCGCGGCGCAGCGCCTGCTGGCGGCCGGCTCTGAGGTGATGGCCTAGGTATAACGTGCGATCGGCATCTCGCGCGGGTCCGCGGGGGACACTTCACATGCCCACCTGGTCTGTTGAAGCTGAGACATCCAAATTATTCATACTTACTGCTGGGATGTCTGTCAGACAAATTTTTGGATCCCGTCTCCAGAATGCTCATCCAATCATCGACAAGCTGATCGCCGGTTTGTTTCAGATCTCACCGGAGACGGTGGCCGCGCTCCGCCCTGGCACACTATCTCTGTCGACCACCTGCTCCCAGCACTTGTCCGTAGACCTGGAGGATGACACACCTTGTACACAACCGGACGGACGTTCACCAGCTGACAACGTGCGGGTCTACGTGTGGGAGCACGATGTGTCTGTCAAACGAGAGCCGCTCGATATGAAGGCAGATTCGAGCACGGAGGAAATATTTATAGAAATTGAAAGAATAGCCGATGGAGAGTCGACGACCGAACAGAACACCGAAGTAGATCTGATCACTAAATACAATCTGAACGACTACGCGAACAGGACCATCTCTAATCTTTACAATGAAGCGATCGGCGGCTACAACCCCGGCGAAGACAACTCGACGGTGAGCGTGCACAGCGACGCGGAGCCGGGGTGCGAGGAGCGGCCGCCGCACGCGTGCAGCAGCTGCGGCAAGCGGTTTTCACTGAAGCGATATCTGAAGTCCCACATGCTGGTGCACAGCGGCGAGAAGAAGTTCTCGTGCTCCGCGCCCGAGTGCGGCAAGACGTTCGCGCGCAAGAGCGACCTGAACCGGCACCGCAAGTCGCACGCGGACGAGCGCGCCGCGCCGCCCGCCGAGTACCGCTGCGAAGTGTGCGGGCGCGCCTTCGGGAGCCGCACCGGCGTCGGGTCGCACATGCGCGCGCACGTCGGCGCGCGCCCGCACCGCTGCGCGCTCTGCGGCGCCGACTTCCGCTTCGAGGCCAACCTGCGCGCGCACGAGCGCGGGCACGCCGGCGAGCGCGCCGTCTCGTGCGCGCAGTGCGGCAAGCGCTTCGCGGCGCGCGGCAACCTGGCGCAGCACCTGCGCACGCACGGCGCCCCGCCCGCGCCCGCGCGCCCCCGCCCCGCCGCGCACGCCTGCCCGCAGTGCGCGCGCCGCTTCTCCTGCGCCGCCTACCTGACGCGCCACCTGCGGCGCCACTCGGGCGAGCGCCCGTTCGCCTGCGCGCGCTGCGACAAGCGCTACGCGGACTCGGGCTCGCTGCACCTGCACCGGCGCGTGCACTCGGGCGAGCGGCCCTACGCCTGCGAGGCGTGCGGCCGCGCCTTCGCGCGCTCGCACCAGCTCAAGCAGCACCGCGCCGCCGCCGAGTGCGGGCCGCGAGCCGCGACCGCCCGGGAGCTGCACGGCGCCCGGGTCGTTGACATCGGCCTCAGTGAACCCAAGCTAACTCGAGTATGAAATGTACAGGTGTGTGTGTGTGTAAAAATTAGTGCACGAAAGCTTCCGAGGCGCACTTAAAATCCCTTCGCCAAACTAGTTTAAAAAAGCATCAAAGTGCAATCAAAATTGATTAATAAGGGCTACATGTTTTTATATATCTTTTCCAACATACACTTATTTCTTCTCCAACATACACATTGCTCTTGCAATAAAGGCTATAGTCAGGATGAGGTATTTATAATATATTTGTTTATTTTTATTTCTTAGGAAAAAAAATGTTTAACAGGTACTTAACTAATATTAAACAGACTATTTATAAATCACATCTTGAATAGTATACTGGTATTACTTAAATAGTGGTATAGCACAATGGCTAAACTATTATCTAATGAGCTACAAAGTGATTATACTGTGTGTGCGGTGAATTATACTGTGTGTGCGGTGAATTATACTGTGTGTGCGGTGAATTATACTGTGTGTGCGGTGAATTCAACAAGAACAAGAACCATAACAAATTGTGGAAAACTTTTGACATCAACTGAACAACAAGTGGTCTGTGTTTTCTTTTCGGTAGCGAATCGGTTTGACTGGCTTCCCACCGGCGGGTCTCACCAGTTGAATTGAGAAGGCGCATATCCTGTAGAGAAAAACATAAAGTCACATACGTTCATAACTTTACAACTACAAGTACCTACTGATACAACAACATGAGTAACATTGAAGATATTCTGTTAACTCAAAATCAACTGAAGGAGGAAATAGAAAAACTTCTTCGAAACTTCAAAAAAGATGGAGCCGAACGAAAGACTCCACTCTACATCAAAGAACGACTGGAAATTCTAGATTCCTACTGGAAAGAATTTCAAACTAACCATACATTGATGTATCAGTATGAAGACCGTGACTACTCCTACTTCGCTGAAAATCATTACCAGCTAACTAAAGATTTTTACTATGAAGCTCGGACATTCATCCAGAAATTCGAGATCTCTGAGATGGCTGCCGCTTCTAAGAAGAGGGAAAAATCTCCTGCGAAAACTCCATCTATTCAAATAACTACAACTAAGCCTTCGGGAGAACCATCAACATCTCAGCAACAACAACAACTTGACAGTGAGAAAACTTCAACTTATATCAAAACGAAATCCCAAGGTAATGCTAGTAAGTCAGAGGAATTACTACGCAAACAAAAAAGCAACTTCAAGGCTTTTACTCGCACTCTCACAACAATCAACTTAGAACAAATCAACGAAAAATGGGAGTTCGAAGACACACTCAAAAACCTTGAATCAAGATGGAAAACTATCGACCCCCTGCACTGGGAAATCGATAGTGAAGCAACTATTGACGACGAGTACGAACAAATCTACGAAATCTATGAACAACAATACAACGCTACCAAAAAAGCAATTAATACAAAAATGTGGTCTGTTTCTCATAAAGAAAAATCTACTCCAAAAATGGACCTTCCAACGTTCTCTGGAGCATACCAGCACTGGACATCCTTCAAGGATTTGTTTACCGAAGTAATCCATGACAACGGAACACTATCTAGTGCACAAAAAATGCAATACCTTAAATCCAAGGTCAAAGGAGAGGCTGAAAAACTAATTCAGCACTTGTCTATCAGCTCTGAAAACTACCAAGTTTGCTGGGACATATTAAACAACCGCTACAACAACAAGAAACTGATATTTACATCTCATCTCAACACTATTTTGAATCTGCCAGTGATACAATACCAAACAGCTACTAACATCAAAAGAATACACGACACGACGAATGAGTGCTTGAACGCTATAAAGAAGCTTGACGTCGATATCTCAACTTGGGATCCAATCCTAGTACATCTTCTGTCACAAAAATTGGATACTGATTCCTACAATGACTACATCGAAGCTATTTTAGAGCCGAGAGAATTGCCCGACCTGGCAGAATTTATGCGATTTTTGAAAACTAAATTTACTTCTCTGGAGTCCGTCCGTCGCAAACAAGATCGTGCAGCAAACGATCATCAACAACAACGAAGCGCAGCCAACCAGTCCAACAACAAACTCCAATCTACAAACAAAACTTCTAACTATCAAAAATTTAACGTGAAGCCGAAGGCTTACACTAATAATGCTTAGAACTCGACATGGAAAAAAGGTTGCGTACCCAAGGACGCAAGGTGTCCTCTTTGCAAGCTAGAACATGGATTATTCCATTGCAACGATTTTATCAAGTTACAAACAACTGACCGACAGAGTTTTGTTACGAAACACAATTTATGCAAAAATTGTTTATTCAATCACAAAGGCCAACAATGCAAGTCGGAAAAAAGATGCCTACACTGTAACTCACACCATCATACTTTACTTCATGATAATTCTGTGTTGACAAAAAACGAGGACTGTATTAAAAAGAATGATGGCCCAACTACCAACGCATCTATGAAAAACATATCTGAGACTCTCTTGGCCACTGCTCTGGTCAAGGTCAGAACACATGAAGGATCACAGGTCATCCTTCGCGGTCTTATTGATCAAGGATCACAAATATCCATTATAACGGAAAACACAGCTCAACTTTTGGGACTACCTCGCCTACGACGAAGCGGTGTCATTTTTGGCATCGGAACAAAAGAAAACAACTGTAAGGGTGCAGTAAACTTGACATGCACTTCTTCTTACGACAACTTTACATTCGATACTCAAGTATATGTAATGAAAAACCTTGTCAAAAACTTGCCGAGCCAATCCTTCTCAAAACCTTCCACTTGGACACATCTTGAAGGAATTCAACTGGCAGATCCTGATTTTAACCTCAGCCGACTTGAAGATTAACAATGATTTTACTTTGATGTCCATAATTGCTATCAACATTCAGGAGAACCTGAAAGGACTTCAAAGCACTCTATTAGAAACTATAACGGAGATACATTACGGAATATTGAACATACATTTATTGAACCCTCAACAAATAACTGAAGAACTGAACATAATTTCGGGTCTACTTTCGAAAGACTTGACTATTCCTGTCGAAAACATGCAAACAGATTTACCTAAACTATATCATCTACTAAAAGTTAAGGCTAGAATGACACCGAAATACTTCATATTTGAAATCAAGATACCCTTGATTACTCGGGACTCGTACGAGATTTACAACCTTATTGCGGTTCCACAACTAATAAACGAAACCATGATGAATATTCTGCCGATTGCTGAGTATGTGGCAATTAATCTACAAAAGGATGCCTACATAACTATGACTAAAAATGAACTACAAATATGCACACCGTACAATTTGGAAATTTTAATGTGCTCCCTTCAACGACCGATTCACCATCTCAAGACTGAAGACAACCTATGTGAGAAAAACGAAGAAACAGAGAAATGCAAAACAAAACAAACTTTTTGTCGAGACGTGTGGATCGAGCTTTATAAGATAAATACTTTCCTGTATTTCTGTTGTGAACAACGAACAATCAGGATAATATGCGAGCGTTAAGTTACAGCTGAACGAGTCAGCAAGGCCGGCATTATCAGGCTCGGGAATGGCTGTGTCATCAAGGGCGAAGCCTTCACGATATACTCGCATATGCAACAATCTAATCAAATGACTATACAACCAGATGATTGGAAGGTCAACGTACCACCGATAAACAACATTTTCAACATAACTATGCCTCCGAACAAATTTAAGATGGCGAACAATGAAGAGCTCATTACTTATAGTAATCAGCTGAACACTATCGGTGAACGAATTAACAAAATGAAAAACGAAGGCGATGGACTGGTGGAGCGTGTCTCTTCTCACGACGTTCACCAGTTTGTAGTGCTGTACCTCCTGGTCGGTGCAGTCCTTCTCTCAGCTGGTGTCTACTTGTGGCGGCGCTCGAGAGCACGTAGTTCAGCGACGCTCCCGGTAGCGACCCCTGAGCCTGCCATCCAGTTCGTACAACTACCTTCTAGACCTACGAGTACTCCCGACCGCAGCAGAGATCATCAGTACGCTCGCGTAGACAAAGCAACGTCTCCTGGTATAAGAAAACTTTTTGGTGCAAGTGACAGTGTGAAATGATTTTTATAAGTTAGATTAAGCCTTAATTATTTTACATTGTTTTAATCATCTTGTATCTCATCTCATCTCAACTCGCCCTTGGGAGCATGTACGGTTTATGCAAACCGCACAAAATTCCTACGTGTTCTCATGGGTCAGCATTTTACGCCACGGCGTGGTTCCCTTGCCGACACACGGCAGTTGCCAACCACTACTTACAACGAAACCACGTCGTAGCGTATCATCGCAAACGCAACTCATAAACGGTAACAAATAAACGGAGAACTTTCAAAGAGCTGTTTAACTTAACCAACCTATAAGATTACAGGGTACCTGTAGACCCTACAGCACTAAAGGTACCAAATGCAACCTAAAACAGAAATTAACACATATTTTGACACGCCTCCTGGAAGCGCTCTCAGGGCCTCGACTTGTTTCTCACAGGTGTTGCTCACTGAGCATTGAAAATAAACTACTTTCTAGATAGCTTTTCATTTCCGGGTGGATGGGTGGTGCACGAGTCTGCATCGTGTTCAGCTCATCAGTCATTAGATAATATTAAGGGAGTCCCACAATGAGGGCCCTGAATCAATCATCTGAACCGGTCAGCCTCGCTCCGCCTGCGCTGTGGATCTGCATGTGGCTGGTCAAGTGGCTCTGCATGGTGAACGTCTTCTGGCAGCGCGGGCAGGCGTGGGCCCGCACGCCGGCGTGCACGCGCGCGTGGCTCGTCAGGCTGCGCGCGCTGCTGAACCCCTTGTGGCACGCGGCGCAGCTGGACGGCTGCACGGCGCTGTGAGCTCGCACGTGGCTTCTCAGACTCTCAGCATCATCGAATGTCTCGGGGCACGTGTTGCAGCGATGGGACTCTCCGGGGTGAGTCTGCACGTGCATTCTCCAACTCTTCTCATCGGAGAATACTTTATCGCACATCTTGCAGGAGTGCGGCCGCTCGCCGGTGTGCACTCGCATGTGGACCCTCAGACTTTTGTCGTAGGTAAACTTCTTGTGGCACACGATGCAGGCGTGCGCCTTCTCCCCCGTGTGCGCCAGCATGTGCCGCGCCAGCACGCCGCGCTGCGCGAAGGCCTTGCCGCAGCGCGCGCAGGCGTAGGGCCGCTCCCCGGTGTGGGTGCGCACGTGCCGCGCCAGGCTGCTGTTGTTGCTGAACCGCTCCGAGCAGCGGCCGCACGAGTAGGGCTTCTCCCCGGTGTGCGTCCTCGCGTGCGCGCTCAGGTGCCGCATGTTGCCGAACGCCTTCCCGCACACGCTGCACGAGTAGGGCCGCTCCCCGGTGTGCGCGCGCACGTGGATGATCAGGCCCCGTCTCTCGGTGAACGCCTTATCGCACATGTTACAGGCGTACGGCTTGGCGCCGGTGTGGGTCAGCGTGTGTCTCGACAGAACGCTCTGCGATGCGAAAGATTTGTCGCACGTGGGACAGGAGTACGGCCTCTCCCCGGTGTGGATCCGCATGTGGTTCGTCAGGATGGATCTCTGGGCGAAAGTCTTGCCGCACGTGGGACAAGAGTAGGGCTTCTCGCCGGTGTGCGTGCGCATGTGCTTGAGCATGTTGCTGCGCTGGGTGAAGGCCCGCGCGCACCGCGCGCAGGCGTACGGCTTCTCCCCGGTGTGCGTGCGCACGTGCTTGGCGAGCAGGTACGGCTCGGAGAAGGTCTTGCGGCAGCGGTCGCAGGCGTGCGGCTTGGCCCCGGCGTGCGCGCGCTCGTGGCGCGTGAGGTCCCCGCGCTGGCTGTAGGCGCGGGGGCAGCGCGCGCAGGCGTGGGGCCGCGCGCCCGAGTGCACGCGCGCGTGCTTGCTCAGCGCGTCCTTGAAGTGGAACGCCTTGCCGCAGGTGCCGCACGCGTGCCGCTTGTCCGCGGAGTGGCCCAGCACGTGCCTGGCGAGGGTGCCCTTGTGCGCGTAGGCCTTGTCCGCGGAGTGGCCCAGCACGTGCCTGGCGAGGGTGCCCTTGTGCGCGTAGGCCTTGTCGCACGTGTCGCAGCGGTACGGCGGCGCGCCCGCGTGCCGCTCCACGCGTCTCTTCGGTTGGTGTTTCTTCGCCGTTGACGAGTGCACGTTGTCGATATTCGTTTTCACAGCATCGTTCTTTTTCGATGTTTCTGTAACATTCGAAACGTTGACCTCGCCGGCCGACGGGAGCTCGTCATCGTCGATATCGTCACTACCGGATATTTGTTCTAGTTTTAAAATTACTTTTTCTTCCTTGACCATAAGGGGGGAGATGCTGGGGGGGAGCGGGCGGCTCTCCTCGGTGGACCAGTGCTGCGGCGGGCTGGCGACCAGGTTGTGGGTCGCCCCGAGAGAGAGCACGGGGAGGGTGCTATATGTGCCCTGAAAACGATTGAGGAGGGTCAGAACATAAACCGATTACGACACACCCATTTTTTTTTGTAAATTCGAAGTTTTTGTAGTTTATACATGACTTATTCAACCTGTTCTTAGACCGTTAAATCCAGTAGAAAAATGCGCTTAAAGTATAATGATCTAAACAAGTGTTGAGTTGCTCCAGGACACTGTGGCCGCTTTAGAAAACCGAGTCGTGTCCGTCGAATCTCAGCTATGCGCCAGTGAGCAACGATCACGCCTTAACAACGTTGAGATTAAAGGCATCCCACTTAAAAAAGATGAAAACCTCTTCTCTATAGTTGAAGCGATAAGTAAAGCTACAAGCTATAGTTTCCCCAAGACACAAATAAATTATCTCCACAGGATTCCGCTACATGGTTCGAAAGAAAAAGCCATTATTGTTAGCTTCATCAATCGCTATGTGAAGGAGGAGTTTGTGGCGTCGGTACGTGCGTGTAAATCTCTGTCAGCAGCAGATGTGGGGTTCCCCGGGATGAATCACCGAGTCTTCGTGAACGACCATCTTAATGCGGCATCGAAAAACCTGCTTAACAAGACTAAGTCGCTAGCTTCGGAAAAGAAATTTAACTATGTGTGGGTGAAATACGGGAAGATCCATGTCCGCAGGAACGATGTCCCGGCCTTCATCGTGTACAGGGAAGCTGATTTAAACAAAATCATATAGTCTGTTTTTTCTGTGTCGTAGCCTCTGTGTATAACTATAAACTTAAGCAACTTTTTTTGAATCGTCAATATAACGTTGATCTATACCACTTTGGTTTATCGGCGTTTATTCGCAATTATTTAGCCAAATTTAACAATGTTAACATATTATTGTCATGCAGTCAGTTATTTGAATTTGTAACTCTCATGTCCAAACAGTTTGTTATCTCTGCTTCGTCGCTCGCTCAGTTGGGTCCCTATTGTTCCACTGTATGCACTGCCCAGTTAAAATCATATTTCAATAAATATGCAATAGTAGCACTCTTTCGCTGCTTATTAAAGCTCAATTTTGTACTTCAAGTTGTCACTCGCTTACCTCGCTTGGAATGTCATTTGCTCGGCAAAAAAATGTTTCTACCCGCTAACGTACGAAAACAAGTACCTAATTTCTTTCGCAATCTATGTCTCAGCTCGTACGATGTCATTGTTCTATCTGAAACCTGGCTAGTCGACAGCATAGTGAACTCGGAACTCTTCGACGAGCGGTACTCAGTGTGGCGTCGTGACCGTGATTATGGTTTGACTAAACAATCGAAGGGTGGGGGAGTTCTGATTGCTGTGCGTAGGGATATTCATGCGATACTTCAGCCTACCTTTCAATCGTCCGCGGAAGACTTATGGATATCTATTACAGTGAAGAGAGGGAATATGCCTTCTGTAATTATCCATATATGTGTTCTATATTTATGTCAACAAAATGTAGGTCTTTCTTTCTCTCAACAACTACATAATTTCCTGTCTAAGTTAGAAACTATAATCCATAGTAATCCATCAGACAAGTTCATTGTGATTGGTGATTTTAACATGAGTAAAATTAAGTGGAAATACGCATCTACTGATGATCGATTCCTGACCCCTTACGGTATGAGTAGCGATGACGAACACCTCTTTGTCGATGATCTGTATGTCCATAACCTGCGTCAATTTAACCCCATACTAAACAACCACGGTAGAATCCTAGACCTCGCCCTCTCTAATGATGCTATATCTGTGAGCCGTTGGTAAAAATCGATCCCCATCACAAAGCGCTTTTAGTTGATGTTGATTTCTGTATATTACCTATCTTAAAACCACAATCTTATTTAAAGTTTATGTATAATAAAGGTGACTATGAGTCAATCAATTTAAAAATATCAGAAATCGATTGGAAGGCCGAGTTTCTCTCAAGATCAATCGAAGACGCTACTACACTTTTTTATAACAAAATAGATTTCTTGAAAAACAAGTATACCTTCTAAGTATGTAATCAATGACTCTTACCCTCAATGGTATTCGCCAGCACTTAAAAAACTTATTAAAGAGAAATATAAATATCATTCTAAATATAAAAGATATAAAAATAGGGCTGACCTGGAAACTTTTAAAATTCTACGTGATAGAGTAAAATCCTTAGAAACTAGTTGTTATACCTCATACTTAGCAACTATAGAGAATTCCATTGAAAAAAATCCGAAACAGTTCTGGTCATATATTAAATCACGCTCCAAATCAAGTGGTATCCCTAAATGCATGAAATACGAGGACACTGAAGTAACTTCTGGTGAATCCATCTGTAATGCCTTCTCGAATTATTTTTATCTAGACACGCGGCAGCGTGTCAAGCCAAGTTCAAGCGAAGCGAACGGGCGATGCGCGCCTAGTGTAATATTACAGGAACCATTTGGGTGATTTTTCACCCCCTCGTAACAAAAAAACTATTTCACATAAACAAGTCTAATTTGGCTCATCTATTGCCACTTGCGAGTAAAATATGTGCACCGAATTTCATAAACACACCTCAAACGGTTATTTAGATATTAACGTCCAAAAATGCCTGGTTATGGAAAATTTTATCACTGACTGACCTATAGACGTTAATTATAACCCAGTTCCAGATGACCTAGAACGTTCAAATTTGTCATCCAGGTAGGTAGTGGGGTAGATACAAAGGAAAAAATCTGAAACTTGCAAATTTTTATATTTTTAACGTACTTTTTCAATTAATTGATTCTCCTAGGAACCCTTACTAGCGCCTGTAATATAAGAATAGCAATCTAAATAGATGACAGTCGGTCATTATGTGGATTTTAATAGGGTCTTGACGTGAATATAATAACGAGTGGAAGTAGTGTCTTGGATTGGTAAGTAGTACACTCTTACCTAGGTATACAATGTGCCAATAGTTGAGCCGTCTATGCAGATAGGTAATATGACTATACCTACAATGTGCCAATAGTTTGAGCAGTCTATGCAGGTAGATAGATATGGCTAGATAACTATTCAGGCCTAGATTATAGTGTGTCTCGGCTTGTCGGATAGGTAGTAGGTAGGTATACTTATTCAGTAAGTACTCAAGTACCTACCTACCTGCTTAGTATGTACCTATACCTACAATGTGCCAATAGTTTGAGCCGTTTATGCAGGATTATATAAGTGTAATAATATAAGAACAAGTACTTACTTACTAATAAGTTCTGTACAAAAAGTAATGATATCCCATCAAAAACATAAATGTGAAATGAGAGCCAAGTTCAATAAGTAAGTAGGTATGCTTTAGTCGTTGACTTCAGCGACAAAAGAAGTGAGATCTAAACGGGTGCCAAGTACAATGGTCAGTCCTAAAACTTATTTATAACAATATTAAATATTTTTAACAACTTTAAAATATCATTTCATCTCATAATTTAGGATATTATATTGAAGCCTTAGGTCTAACTTGGCTAGTTTTCTTAAGAGTACGAATTAGGTATATTAGGTATAGCTTGCACGTTCTTATTTTATTCTTCTAAAAATTTGGCTTGCTGGTAGAAACTAGCGATCGGACATAGTAGGTAAGTAGTTAATAATAGGAAGGTAATTCGTATAATGATAACTAGCTTCGTATACTGATAATTAAAGTATCTTTGCTGTCGTCTGCGTATTCCGTACTCTTCCGATAAATACTATGACCGTTGCAAACAATTTCATATTCTTCCACTTAGCAATAGACGTGAAATCGCTGACCTCATATTTCTTCTAAAAATTACTGATAACATCATTGATTGTCCCGAACTGCTGAGAAAAATCCATCTGAGTGCCCCGCGTAAGTTGATGCGATTTAACGCAACATTACACATTCCATCGGCAACTACTAACTACAGACAAAACTCATATCTCTGGAGAGCGAGTGACAACTTCAATAAACTCAGCAAGGACTATGATCTCGACCTGTTCTGCACGAGCGCCTCCTCAGCGCGACTAATGCTGAGCAGAGAATTTTTTAAACAATAGACACCTTAGTTTGTTTTTTACGAGTACTACACGTGTCGTACCCTCTTTTATAAGTAGTACCATACTTACATTTCCTTTTTTCCGACTTGTATGCTTAATGTAACAAGTACCTATACGTGAGAACCTTTTATTGGCTATCTAGCACTAAGCAATTATTATTTTTATTGTAAAAGCTGTTGGTTCTCCTACAAATAAATAAATAAATAAATAAGTACCGACAAATCCACTGATGAGGTGAAAGAAAATTGATATTCAAACAGAAAGTTTTTTGTAATTTGTCAAAAATCTTAGTAAGTGGATTTAGCAGTTTTTGTTCCGCTCCTCAAATTGGTTATATAGGTTGGGTGCTAACTAACACTTTTTGCCCCCTTCCTCCTAGCATGCGGGAGGAGGCCCAGATCCCAGGATTCAGAATTATTGATCAATTAATCTTTGATGTTTTGAAACCACTTTAATATCTATGATGACAGTTTGCCTCCATCTTACTAATACCATTTCTATTCAGAAGAGCTAATACTCGTAGACTAGTAAATCGGAACAATCTGATACCTCATCAGTGTTGAGCAGCATATTGTGCAGGATTCCGTTGGACCTGTGCGCCATGTCGGAGAACCTACGGCACTTGTGTAGCTGCTGGTGGCAGACATAGCACAGCACACTCGGCATCCCATTATGTGTATCCATGTTGAGCTGGAACCACATTCAAGAATACTTTGGCCTACTTAGCACTGGACCAGCACCACAGACGGCATTTTTCTCAACAGACGACAGTGACATTAGTTAGTGATCGGGCCACTTGTGGTCATGTTACTATGACTTCTAATTCGTAGAGAAACGCTGTCTGTCTGCTCAGCCAGAGCCAACACCTATGGCATCTGGCGACATGAACCAGCTACCTTGGTGTTAGTGAGCTTCTCGTACACCTCCAGGAGGCGCGCGTCGTGCACGCGGAGCACCCGCGCGCCGCCGACGAGACACACTCGGCACACAGAAGTCATTGCCGACTGCTGCTAGTCACGTAGGAGTCGCAGGCCGGGCGCCGGGCGTACAAGCGTCCAGTCTCTGACAGAAAAATCAAATATTTCATTCCATAGCTTCAAACAATTATTTTTATTGCTTATTTTTATTTTTTTACACTGCTTTTAATCACCATAGAATGATCCTGTGCGGTAGTCCACCCTGTTACTTCACCCTGCAGTAATGAACGTGAAACTATAATGTAATGTAGGTACAATACCTACCTAATAACCGTGAGCCATCGATGCACCAACTATATCTCTTTCACCACACTGGTTCTCGGAAATTTCAAATCAAAACAACTCTCGTGCGTGCGTGTGTGCGTAGACAGAGAGAGATAGAGGGAAAGAGTGACACTTTACTCTGAGAGTGACACGATACGAGAAGTAAAACTTCTTTGACACTGACATTTTCTGTTCCTCTTCTTTACCGCATTGGATAATTTATCTGTTGTCTTGTCTGATTTAATTTATTTGAATCACCACCACCACTAGCTGTGAGTTAAACTTAATTTGAATATAATTTCATTACAAATGAAGAGTACATTATAAACGTAAACGAAGAAATAGCGTTGACATAGCTTACCTTCTGTATTAAAGTACACTTGACACTGGCAAAATTTATCTCTGAGACAGCTGACATATAGAAGAAAGAAAACATTGTGACACAAACAAAACAATGCTAGTACCTATACATTATTTGCCACAGAGAATATTCTAATCACTCACTACAGCAGTGTGACCATTTGTAGCAGGTTCCTGCCATTTTGGCAGGATTGGCCTCTCATTTTAGACTATGGCATTATCAGCTGACGTTTTAAAAAACTGGCAGTTTTTGGCAGTATTGGGGTAGAAAATAAAATGTTACTTAAAATATTTAAATATTGCCAATTTTTCAAAATGACTGCTGTGCTTACCAATGTCTAACGCTGCATTCGAAAGAATATTCTCTCAAATATATTAAATCAAGACAAAAACACGAAACAGATATAAAAACATGCATAAAGCATCTAACCGTCACGTTAAACAAGGCATTGGTGAGCATGGCGCGCGGCGCCACGCCGGCGATTGCATTGCATTTAAACCAACCAAAGACAATTATTAAAAAAAATAAAAAAATAATGAATAAATCCATGTTTAAGGATGAAGAAAATGAACAATATGACGAAAATATAGCATATTTAAGTGTATTTTTACTTTTCTTAGTTTAATAATTCATTTAATTAAAGTTGGTAATATTTAGGCATTTTTTACTACCGACTTTGGCAGGATTTGGCAGGTTTTTAACAAAAGTAAGGCAGGATCTGTATTTTAGAGTTGGTCACACTGCACTATACTACTACTGACTTGTTATTTGCTGTTTGTTCCGTACCGACTGTATTATTCACAATCACAACAATTTTAAAGCTTATTATTTACCTATCTATTTTCTCCTCACAAAAAAAGAAAGAAGCGATTTTATGTAGCGAAGATTTGACTATAATTTTGTGGTACTCTAGGTACTTGTATCTCATGTTTTCTCATGTTTTGTAGGTACACGTACATACATTGACTGCCGGCAACACTGTAACCAAGTGTTTTGGTTCGCTTTACGGCTTTACCTCATGGACTTTACACCAAATAAAATACACGAAGTAAAAAATGAGCACATCCGTATGTAAGGTGTGCCTGTCAGGCCATCTCGGACTGCATGTAATCACTGATACTGAACTCGTGGACATCTTCCAACTGCTCACAAACGACAAGGTATCTATCACAAGGTGCTCCCTAGTACTGGGTATGTCCTACTGGCCGTGCAGCCTGCAGGTTCTTGCACATGGAGCCCCATCTAACTAGTCTAAAGCAGTCAGGGATGGTCTAGCTAGGTCTATGTCTTAGATCGTATAAGGTCTATGTATACATTTTGATACTGTACCACTAAAAAATGTTCGCTACTATTTCTTAATATTAGTAGGTATAGAAATGGGAGTTGCAGGACGGGGAGGGCGCGGCGCTCGTGCTGTGCGCGCTGTGCCGCGCCACGCTGCAGCGCTGCCGCCAGCTGCGCGCCGCCGCGCGCCGCTCCGCCGCCGTGCGGGCCCGCCTGCGCGCCCGGGGCCTCGAGGTACTACTCCTCGTCTATCGATGGACACTCGGCACCTGCACTAGGTCCCGTTCACCGAGGACTATCACAATGTAGCTCCTTCAATTTATATGATTCGAGTTGAAACCGAGGGCCTTACCGCATGCTCTTCGGGTGATCAAAGTATTTTTAACTTTGATCACCTTGAAAATCACTTTGAAATTTTTTTTTTTTTTTTAATTTTTATAACTTTGATATTTCCTTAGATCGAGGATATTTCACATTACTTGTAAACATTGTATCGAATTAGTGTTAGGTACTTCCGCTTGAAAGTTTGACAATGCTGAAATGTGATGTTCGTAAGAGCAAGAGCAAGTTCAGATGTCAGGCATCAGTTCCATCACATCACCGTCACTATCCACCGTTCACCTGTCCCGCGTCTCCCGCAGGCGACGCCGGAGACGCTCGCGGCGCTGCGGCTGGAGCCCGCGCCGCGCCTCGCCGCCAGCCGCTCCGTGCACTCCGAGAGCGCCCGGCACGGGGACGAGCACGAGCTGAGCGGCGAGCCGGAGCCGCCGGCGGAGCGCGAGCCTAGCGCGGGGGACAGCCGCCAGGACATCGAACCTGCTCGGTCGACAGTCACTCCCGAAGACTCGCAACTCGAGCCGCCCGCCCCGCAGGCGCCCGCCCCCCCCAAGAAACGCAGGAAGGTCCGCGTCCCGCCGGAGGCGAGGACGTGCGAGGAGTGCGGCAAGACGTTCGGGCGCAGGCACGACCTGGTCGTGCACCGGCGCACGCACACGGGCGAGCGGCCGCACGCGTGCGAGCAGTGCGGCAAGCGCTTCGCCAGCCGCAGCACGCTCGGCGCGCACCGCGCCACGCACGTGCCGCCCGCCGCGCGCGCGCGCCCGCACGCCTGCCCCGGCTGCGCCGAGGCCTTCGCGCAGCGCGCCCACCTGCAGCGGCACCTGCTCACGCACGGCGAGCGCCGCTTCGCCTGCGACCTGTGCGGCAAGGCCTTCGCGCTCGCGGGGCGCCTGCGCCTGCACCTGGCGACGCACTCGGACGAGCGCGCGCACACGTGCGACCGCTGCGCGCGCGCCTTCAAGACGGGCGCCGCGCTGCGCAACCACATGGTGACGCACTCCGCCGAGCGGCCCTTCGCCTGCGCGCTGTGCGGCCGCGCCTTCGCGCGCGCGCACGAGCTGCGCATCCACCTGCGCGTGCACAGCGGCGAGAAGCCGTACGCCTGCGCGGACTGCGGGCGCGCCTTCTCGCAGCACAGCTCGATGCGCGTGCACCGCCGCACGCACTCCGAGGAGCGGCCCTTCGCCTGCGACATCTGCGGCCTGCGGTTCAAGGACAAGTACACGCGCGCGCACCACGCGGAGCGCCACGCGCGCGGGCCGCCGCCGCCCGCGTGCGCCGAGTGCGGGCGGCAGAGCGCCAGCCGGCGCGCGGCGCGGGCGCACGGGCTCACGCACGCGCGCGCCGCGCCGCCCGCGCCGCGCCCCGCCTGCCCCGCGTGCCGCAAGACGTTCAGCGACGCGAGCCACCTGCGCCGGCACCAGCGCCACGTGCGGTGCGCCGGCCGGCAGCCGCCCGCGCCCGCGCCGCCCGACTGAGCCGGCCGACGCCCGCCGACGGTGGAATAGCACGGTCCGGCTAGCCTATAATGTTGTCGTACGTCGACAAGAGATGTAAACTCGATGGTAAAGCTGTACTTATTATTTTATTTTAGGTTTTGCAGGAGTGCCCTTCGTCTCCAGACTAGAGGAGAAGACTTCGATTCGACGCGGCCAATTATTCATTCATACATTTATTAGCTAAATTAAAACGATTCAGTGGACGATTACATTGATTGACTTTTGAGATCGAACCGTGTCCACCGCCATTAAATTTCTCCGTAGAAATAACAAGACTACCACATCGACAAGATGTTTTTTTTCTTGGCCTTTCTTGCTTTCTTGGCAAACTTTTGATGTATGGAAATGTAGGTATCGGTCATTTCTTCCGTAGAAATAACACCCAAACAAACTGCGAAGCCAAGCAATTAGCAATAATAAACAAATTTATTATCTTCACAGACCTAATTAATATTGATGAAAAGTCTTTTATACAGTAAATTTATCATAAAGAAAGCAGTAGGTTGTACCATGCGCAAGTAAAACAATGTGAGTCAGTATGCAGTGTCTCGGCGCCTACCTGCGATATCAGGATTGACTCGGCGCGGCGCAGGACAAACTACTCGGAACATTTGAAAAACTCACTAGACTTCAGGTATGTTACCTACTTATTATTAAAAAATTCCATACAAGCCAAAAGATGCACAAGTTGAGCGTTAACCTGGCGGCGCGGCTCATATTTTGGTACGTGTTTCGTTTGTAGTGCAGCGGAGCGCCGGGGACGGCAGGCCCGCGCCTCGCAGCCGCGGGTCTCGTCCTGATAGACCTGCTGCGCGATACTATTCTCAAGGTGTGTGTAATAATAAATCAACAACTAGATACTAACTTTAGTGTTTATTTCATCATAATACTTTGATAACGCGTCGGTCCCCCTGTCACATGTCGACGAAGAACTGATGATCTACAACAAATACTTACTTACAAATATGATGCTAGCCGGAACTTGTCCGTAGCATCTCCTAATTAATATTGAGAACCTAAAATTGTCTTTAGTAAAGAATCATTACAATGTAAAATCGATCGATAACCTACCTTCTAGCTACATAATTACAGACGAGGCTTGAACAGATTTCAATGATACTTGGAACAGATGGCCTGCAATCTGGCACTGCATATTCAATAAATAATAATAACTCTGCAGATGACACCAGGGCCGCCTACTTGCAGGAGTTCTTGATGTGGCGACGCAGCACGGTGCGCGTGGCGAAGCGGTTGCTGCACTTGGGGCAGGCGTAGGGCTTGATGCCGGCGTGCGCGTTCATGTGGTTGCGCAGGTGGCCGCGCGCCGTGAAGCGCGCGCTGCAGATGTCGCACGAGAAGCGCTTGATGCCCTCGTGGAAGTTGCGGATGTGCGCCGTCAGCTGGCCGCTCTGCTTGTAGCCCTTGCCGCACAGGTGGCAGGCGTACAGCTCGCCCGTGTGCAGGCGCATGTGCTTGCCGAGGCTGCCCGTCTGCGTGAAGGCCATGCCGCAGATCTCGCACGACGCCACCTTCTCGCCCGTGTGCACGCGCATGTGCCCCTTGAGGATCGTCTTCGTGCGGAACGTCTGCGAGCACTGCGTGCACGGGTAGGGCCGCTCGCCCGTGTGCGAGCGCATGTGGATCACGAGGTGCGAGTTGGACGTGAGCTGCTTCTGGCACACCTGGCACGTGGGCCGCACGCGCGCGCGCGGCGCCGGCGCGGGCGCGGGCGCGGGCGGGCGCGCGTGCGTGCGCTCGTGCTCGGCCAGCGTGCTGCCGAAGGCGAAGCGCACGCCGCACTCGGCGCAGGCGTGCGGCTTCTCGCCCGTGTGCACGCGCGCGTGCTCGGCCAGCGCCTCGCGCTCGCGGAAGCGCCGGCCGCAGCGCTCGCAGGCGAAGGGCCGCTCGTCGGCGTGCGTGTGCATGTGCCGCTTGAGGTTGCCGGCGTGGTTGAAGGCGGCGGCGCAGCGCTCGCAGGCGTAGGGCTTGGCGCCCGAGTGCACGCGCCGGTGCTTGGTGAGGCTGCTCTGCACGGCGAACGTCATCGCGCAGTCGCCGCACGCGAACGGCTTCAGGCCCGAGTGGATGCGCGCGTGCCGCGTGAGCGCGCTCTTGTACGCGAAGCTCTTGTCGCAGCGCGAGCACGCGAAGGGGTTCTCGCGCGCGTGCACGCGCACGTGCTTGTCGAGGTGCTCGGCGCGCGCGAAGGCCGCCGTGCAGTCGCCGAGCGTGCAGCAGTAGGGCTTCTCCTCGTGCATGCGGATGTGGCTCGCGAGGTAGGGCTTCTTGCGGAAGGTGCGGCTGCAGATGTGGCACGCGAAGGGCTTCTCGCCCGTGTGGATGCTCATGTGGCCCTTGAGGCTGCTCGCGTTGGAGAAGAGCTTGTCGCACTGCTTGCAGTACGTGTCGTGGTTGTGCACGCGCAGGTGCGCCAGCAGCTGGCGCCGCGCCGGGAAGCGCAGCGCGCACTCGTCGCAGGCGTATGGCGGCTCGGCGCCCTCCTCCTGCTTCACGTCGCACGGCTCCTGCTTGGCGAGCGCGTCGTCGGCGCCCTCCTGCTTCACGCACACCTGCAGCAGCGAGGGCGGCGGCTCGTCCGCGGCGCCGTCGTACGACACGGGCTCCAGCGCCGTGACGGCCAGCGCGCGCGCCGCGCCCGCGCCCAGCGCCGCCTCCACCTGCAAGCACGCGCGCTGTAGCGGGCCCGGGGGCGGGGGCGGGGTGCGGGGTGCGGGGGGGGCACGCACCGTGCCGCCGGCGCGCAGCAGCTCGCGCAGGCGCCGGTCGGAGCGGCGCGCCAGCTCGGCCAGACGCCGGCAGCGCGCCAGCTGCGCGCGGCACACGTAGCACAGCGCGCTGGGCCGTCCGTCGCAGCACTGCAGCTGCAACAACGTCCGCACCTCTCTGAACATGGGAGCCAATCTACCGTCTATGGATATTGTAAATAATCTGAATAAAGTAAATGTTGTACCTAATAAATAGAATCGACCTCCACCGAGGCATCCATAGATCCCCCCCCTCCACACTGTAGAAAAATTAGTGACACGATGAGGATGGATGTACGGTCGATAAGGGAGGTTTATAATGCACGGGAGAATGAGTTTGTTGCTGGCTCTAAAATGGTTTCACGGACCGATTCAGAATAGTTTTCTGTAAATGATTTGTGAATCATCAGGGATGGTTCTCGTAAAGGGGTCGCAGTGTTCACTATGACAGGGTTTGTAGGATTTATATTGAACTAGTCGGCCTACTGGATCACATGATCCCCGGCCCGCGCTCGTACCTGTGCGCCGGTGAGCGCCTCGTACAGCGCGTGCAGGCGCTCGTCGCCGGCCGCGCGGCGCGCGCCGCCCCCGAGGCACACGCGGCACACGGCCGGCGCCTCCTCGGCCATGCTGCACGCCCGCCGCCCGCCGAGCCGCTCCCGGTCACCTGTTCCTCTCCTCGTTCGTCGCGTCCGTCGACGACTCGCTCGGCCTCCGACTAGAGATCGCTTCGTCCCGTGAGGCTTCCTCCGCGGAAGAGGTGGAAAAGAGCGACGCTCACGGCACAGTTTTATTTAAAACAACAATTTCAAGCGAGCATCCATCATAGAACAAACAACAAGTCTCCGACAGGAATATTATTTATTTTATTGTACTATGTGCAAAGCCTGTCTACTAGGTACTACTCAACTCACTCACTCAACTAAACCTACGTTCGTTCGTACGACAAACTTTCTGACGTTATGTGAATGAATGAATTGAAACTATTTATAATTTTTTTGGCAGCGCACTGATTTTGTATGCATTAACCACTGGCAATATTCTGCAAAAAAATAAACATGTGGAAAAATAAAAAATCAAATATAAAAACGAACGATTGTAGTTTTTACGGATTTTTTTTACGGAAGTTTTATTGAAAAGATACCTACATAAGTATTTAAAAAACTAGCTTCAGTTATTTTTTAGTGCATCGTTGTAAATTTTTATAGTGGTGTAAGAACGAACATTTATAATAATGAGTTTAGACGTCTGTTGTAAATTGATGAATCATAAACTGTAATGTGCTAGTAATTATTTTAATAATCATAATTATTAATGATGTTAAAAATTATAGTAGGCTCGATTTTTTCGTGAAAATATAATTTAAAAAAAATGTATCTTAGCCTAGCAATATTACGAATGAGATTACGAAGTGCCATGGAAACAATAGTGGCGCCCTCATTTATTTTCTTCTCATGTTGGTTGGTCAGAATCTCGTCAGAATAGAACGTCTTGTCTTTGGTCGGACTGTACAGGACTGTACCTTGGATTTTCTGCGGTGTATTTGCCTGACAACTACGTCCTGGTTTTTATATGTTTTCTCGTGTTATTTTGAGTTTTATTGCGTAATTTTGGTGGTTATTTTGCCAACAAAGCCCGGGTTTTTGACGCGAGTGTAAAGTATGTGAATTAGAGTGAATAGTTCTCTTCAAATTCCATCGGAGGAAATCCCGAAAATTTTCAACAAAACAGCCATCTTTTGTTTAAAATTGACTTGACTACTTGACTATGAATCTGTGACGTTGACAATACTTATAAATAAATACACTTGACACTGGCAAAATTGTTCTCTAAGAGACAGATGCCATAATTGAAGAAGAAGAAGAAGAAGATAGAGTTTACGCTAGTTTACGTCAGTGACTAAAGAAGATAAATACACGTTCGTTATACCTACGCTACGATGGGAACACACACTCTGAGGAACACCTCAAAAGTCTGTCTCTCCCTTTAGAGAATACACCCTCACGTCATACACACTCCAGCGTTGCCAGAAGGTTATTTACCCTTTACCGTACCGTCTAATGACTTCACAACTTGTGAATTATTTTATTACAAAACTTTTTCTTGTGAATCAAAAGAAATATTTGATAAATAGTAAATATTTGTACCTAGTAAAATTATTTCGACGCAATATCATAAAACCATTATTTATTTAATTAAAGTAGGTAGTAATTAGTTATGTACCCTAAATAACGAAATTGACGATTAATTGTATATCTATATCTATATAAGAGCTTAACCTGACTGACTGACTGACTGACTGACTGACTGACTGACTGACTGATTTATCATCGCCCAGCCGAAACCGCTGAAGCTAGAAAGCTGAAATTTGGAAGGTGGTTTCCTTTTATAACAAAACCACCCACTAAGGCGGGATTTTTGGAAATTCCACCTCTAAGGGGTTGAAAAAGGGTGAAAACGTTAGTATGAAACTTTTTAACGCGTGGAGTTATTTTCATGAAACTTTGTTTGTGCACTGTAAATGCAAAATGAATGGACACGTGTTTCAGGATTTTTCAATATAATCATCAAAAAGGGGTCAAATGTGGGGTAAATTTTTGTATGGGAACTTTTTAACGGGTGGTGCGATTGGCCTGAAAATTTGTTTGTGTACTGTGTATACAAAATAAATAAACACGTATTTCAGGATTTTTCAATATTACCTTCAAAAAGGGGTCAAATGTGGGGTCAATGTTTGTATGGAAACTTTTTAACGGGTGGTGCGATTGCCTTGAAACTTTGTTTGTGTACTGTAAATGCAAAATGAATGAACACATTTTTCAGGATTTTTCAAATTAACCTTCAAAAAGGGGTCAAATGTGTGGTCAATGTTTGTATGTGAACTTTTGAACGGGTGGTGCGTTGGTCTGAAACTTTATTTGTGTACCGTAAATACAAAATGAACGGACACGTGTTTCAGGATATTTCAATATAACCTTGGAAAAGGGGTCAAATGTGGGGTCAATGTCTGTATGGGATCTTTTTAACCTGGTGCGATTGGTCAGAAACTTTGTTTCGTGTTTCAAGATTTTTCAATAAAACCTTTAAAAAAAGGGGTCAAATGGGGGGTCAATGTTTGTATGGGAACTTTTCAACGGGTGGTGCGATTGGTCTGAAACTTAATTTCGTGTTTTAGGATTTTTCAATATAACTCTAAAAAAGGGGATCAAATGGGGGGGTCAATGTTTGTTAACGGGTGGTGCGATTGGCCTTAAACTTTGTGTACTGTAAATACAAAATGAATGGACACGTGTTTCAGGATTTTTCAATATAACCTTCAAAAAGGGGTCAAATGTGGGGTCAATGATTCTATGGGTACGTTTTAAAGGGTGGTGCGATTGTCTTAATTTTGGCTTGGATACTTTAAATGCAAAATAAATGGAAACGTATTCCTGAATATTTCAAAATAACCCTCTAAAAAGGGTAAAATTGGGTGTCAAAGTTATTATGGGATTTTTTTATTAGTGTGATTTGTTTGAAACTCAGTTTAGTTAGATACCTACTTTAAGTGAACGAAGTCGCGGGCGGGACAGCTAGTAATAGATAAGTATCCAATTAGCGTTTGTTGTTTTATTCAACAGTTTATTTAAATAAGCACAAATGAGTATTGTAGGTATCGTTGGTAGTTCATAACAACAAACAATTTATATACTCATGATAAACAAAAAAAATAAAATGATTATGTAGGTAGAGAACCTCTACCTAGGTAGGTAGAGATGATTCCGTCTGAAAATGCACGCCGCGCCGGCACGTATTAGGTGTCTACTGAAGGTAGTTCCTAGGTTACATTTATTGAGACGTAGTGTGCGGCGAGCTCCTCCATCTGAAATAAAAACAAACACAAAACGTAAAATAATTTACTAACTATTATTATTATTATTATTATTTGTTAATACACTGGCAGCTATTAAGCTGATGCGTGTATATCTTATCAGTGCACTGTTTTATAATGTTTATCGAGTCTGTTTTTGAAAGAGTTCACTGAAGGAGCACTTATCACTGATTCTGGTAGTTTGTTCCAGCAATTTGCCACACGGTTAGGCAAGAAGTGCTTTCTGGGATTGCTTGTACCAGGTAGATTTACCAGTTTTAGCGAGTGGCCTCTAAGTCCGTTGTCGTTAATGTTATAAATGTGTTTCAAATCCGAGGCAGTATAGTGGTCATTTAATATTTTATAAGTCTCTATCAGGTCGCCACGTTGTCTACGTTGTTCCAACGTTGTGAGACCCAATTCCTGAATGAACTATGTCAAAATAATAATTAGATAAGTGCGGAAAACTTACCACAATCCCCATGAATCCAGTCCCCGCCGAGGCGCCGACACAGCCCTCACGTTCGTGGTTGTTCACACACAACAAACCATTTTATTGTTTTGGAAGCTCGTAAAATATTAGTAATTTTAAATGTAGATAGGTATTGGTCCGTCTTCATGCTTCAGCTTCAACACGAGCTCTAACATCAGGTTCAAAAAGTTTATAAAATAACGGTAACATATAATAATATCAAATTGAGTAAAGGTTCGGCTTTAGATAGAGATAGTCAGTTTCAGACGAGTTTAGAGATAGTTAGTTTCAGTGGGGTTTCAGAAAACAAAATTATTGAAATGATTTGTAATTATTAACGGTGTTAAGTTGACAACACGACTCTCCACGGTGCCGCGGGGGAGAGGAGGATGAGGACAGAGTACCTCGTGTTCGAGCCAGAACAAGGCTTTAGCCGAGGTAATGCACCTGTGAGAACATATTTATATTTCATTTATAGGTTACGGTTTAAATAAATAAATTACAAGGGCACCGGTGTAGTGGTAGCACCCCTGCCTCACGATCCGAAGGTCGTGGGTTCAAATCTGGTCGTGCACAAGGGAATTTTTCCATTCGAAAATATTAGATATGTACGCAATGCCAGTGCTCTTAAACGGTGAAGGAAAACATTGTGAGGAAACCGGCATACCCTAGAACAAAAATTCGAAGGTGTGTGTTATAGGTTAGTACCTATTAATAAAAGCGGCGATGGGTTTGCAACCTGTCATGTACGAGTACTATTATGAAAAATGTGGACATGTGTCAAATATCTTGTTTGGACGTGCCTCTGAGTACCTACCCGCTTTAGATATCCTCAAAGTAAGTAACTAGAGCTAACTACGGAGGGAATTTCATAGAAATACATAGAAACCAGTAGTGTCGCCGCGACGCGTCGTCGTCCGCCGCTGCGACGCGTCGCCCGCTGCCAACTCGTACCTCAAGTTTCACTAATACTTGTAAGTTCTGTACAAAATGGAAAATATTTTTTTTATTAACCGACTTTAAAAAAATGAGGAGGTTTCTCAATTCGACCGTAGATATGCTTTTTTATGTTTGTTCGCGGATTCTATGAACTTCGTCGTTTATGAACCGATTTTGATGACTATTTTTTTGTTGGAAAGAAGATATTTCAAAGGTGGTCGCATGATAAGGAAATCAGGGTATGATTAAAGATTAAAGATTATTTATTTCTATAAAACATTGTTACACAAAAACACATAAAGACTATCAATTTCAAAGGGCAAATAATATACAATGACCCCGCACTAGGCTCAAGCCTGTGTCGCGGGCGTCCGAGGGTGAGTTTCATTAATTAATATAACTTAAAATATATAAAAATAAAAAGTTTGGGCTATTGTTATACTAATAGTTACTAAAAAATGTACGAGTATAAGCATACTTATACATAAAACACAATTATTAATAAACTACGTAATTTAATGCGGGGTGTCTCGAGTCAGTCTGCCGGTAAACTTCCTGAACACAACACCCTTCGGCCAAAACGCGCCGTCCAAGTACCTGGAGAGCCGATTCGTTGTACTCTCACCATAGAGGAATTAACATTTACCTTTTTTCAACTTGTCGACTCTTATAGAGAGGCCAGTCTTCAGTCTCGGATCCTCCACCACATCGTCCACTCCCGGCGCAGTGGACGCGAGGCCCGCTCACTTGCGGGGAGTATCTCGGAGGTCGGTGCATGCCGCAGCGGCTCCGGCTCCCAGTGCGCTTCCGTTTCCTTCGTTCCACTAGTACGAGTAGATCGCTACATCGATGACGGCAGACCGGAGAAATCGAGGGGACCTTCCGAAAATAGTAGGAGCGACCGGTGCGGTTGTAAGAAGATTACTTTCCGATTCGGTCCCATAGAAATTTCATCAAAATCGGTTCAGTAGTTCGGTTTTTTCTACGTACCTAGTGCAACATTGAAGTCGGTTTGTTTTTAGTTTTTAAAACGTAATCTTGTTTCTAAAATATTTTTATGGCAAATCATCATTAACATCATCATAATAGGCTCGCCCGCGGGGGCGGATGCCGCCCGGGTGCACGTCGCCCAGCTGACTGCCCGTGACGTCAGCGCTGCGCTTCGTGCATTGAAGCCTAAGCACTCTTTAGGGCCCGATGGCATTCCTCCGTATATTATTAAAGACTGTCGACTTGTTTTTGAGAAACCCCTCTTACATATTTTTAATTTGTGTTTAGACGAATGCCATTATCCTGACCGATGGAAAACGACGCGAGTTATTCCGGTCCCGAAGACAGGAGTTGGGTCCGATGTTAGCAAGTACCGTCCAATCGCCGTGCTATCGGCCTTCGCTAAGGTATTTGAGTCAATTTTACATACGTGTATTTATACGCAAGTAAGCGCGCGCCTCAGCGACGCCCAGCACGGCTTCCGGCCGGGGCGTAGCACAGCCAGCAACTTGCTGTCGTTCGTATCGCACTTGGCCCCAGCTGTGGACGCGGGTGGGCAGGTAGACTGCGCCTACTTCGACTTTCAGAAAGCCTTCGACGCTGTCGATAACGATGTACTACTGTCGAAGTTTCCTGCAGTAGGTTTCACGCCGCATCTGCTCAAATTCTTCGCGAGCTACCTTAGCGAACGCCGGCAGTATGTGGAGTACGCAGGATACCGATCGGCTCCATATTACACGTTTTCGGGGGTAAGTCAGGGCAGCAATCTTGGTCCCCTCGAATTCGTTATTATGATCAACGATCTCCCGGAGGTTGTTAAGGAGGCTGGCTGTTTGCTCTTTGCGGATGACCTTAAAGTGTTTCGAACGGTAGCGGACCTATCCGATTGTGAACGGCTCCAGTCCGACATAGATAGGGTGGTCGAATGGAGCAGATCCAACAAGCTACTGTTTAACGTAGCGAAGTGCTCCGTGATGAGCTACAGTCGGGCACGCGCCCCTTTGCAGTACCAGTACGAGGTGGGGGGGATAGGGCTGCCGCGAACGACTTCCGTTCGTGACCTAGGCCTCGAAATGGTTCCCGACTTAAGGTTCCGACGCCATATTATATATGTTTGCGCCAAATCTTTTAAAAACCTAGGTTTTATTCTAAGACAAAGCGTGAATTTTAAAAACACAAATGTCATCAAAGTTTTATATAATTCCCTTGTGAGAAGTCATTTGGAAACAAATGCTATAATTTGGAACCCTAACGAAGCTAAATACAAACTTTTGGTAGAAAAAATACAGAATAAATTTACTCGTTTTTTGTACTTAAAAGAATATGGAGTCTATCCATATTACCCGTTGATGTACCCGAGCCTGTTCGTGTCAGGTATGGTAGGGTACTGCAGGCTGGCGGTGCGCAGGGACGTGGCGCTGGTCAAGTACATGGTGCGCGTGCTGCGCGGGGACCTGCACCGCCCCGCTATGCTGGAGGTGCCTAGTTGCAGGACCAACCTACTTAAGTTTGCCCCCATGTCACTCGCTATCTATCTGCTTAATACCTTATCATCGAACAGCGTGGATATTTTCTTTAATAACCTGCCGAAACTTCTACAAATCGCTCAGGTGGTAATTGAAACTAAATGTCTACCTTAGTTTAATATTATGTTTAGTCTTATATTGTTTTACCTACTTACATGTAACATCGAATTAGGCTTACCTGTTATGATGTTATATTGTCTTCTAAATAAATAAATAAATAAATAAATAAATAATCTACATTTTGTTTGCGACAGCAACATCTCGGAAACTACACGTCGAAGGCTAGTGAGGAACTTTTAGGTGTCCATAAATATTATAACACGTCGGATAGTGTTCAGAGATCACCTCGGCCGGGGGCGAGTAGCGACGAGAGCGCGGGGACGGAATAGAACCGGCGCCTGCGGGCCAGGGCGAATATATGTAAATGTAAATATCTCGCGACTGAAGCCGCGGGATGAAGCTACTTGCTCAACGCGCGGGGCGAGGGGACATTATCTTCTGAAATAATTAAACTAAAATAGTTCTTTTTCGTATATTACTTATAGATTCTCCGGATCGAAGACATCATCAGGAGAGAGATAAACTTCATATCGGACCGGTCGATGATTCATGTGCAAATTAATATTAACTCGTCGAGAAGGTTGCGATTCGGTCGCTTCCGCTTCCTCCCTGCGGGTCGGACCGGATGCCCGGCTCGACTTCTGAAGCGAAGCAGCGCTCCGATGAACGAGCGACCGCGGTCACCCGTCCGGTCTTATCGATCCATGTACTAGCAGATAACTAATTGACGCCGCCCAGGCGGACCCGCGCGCGGTGACAGTGTCGCAACATGCAGTCCGAGTGAAGGACTCGCCCACACCCGGCCGCGGCCGCCGAGCTCAGAGCCAGCACGAACCTAACTATATTATTAAAACATATTTAAACCTAACCTCACTTTTAAGAACCTAATTGAACCTAACCTCACTTAAAAACTTTTCTTAGGACTTTTTGGAACCTAACCTAACTTTTTGGAACCTAACTTCATTAAACCTAACTTTTAGGAACCTAACTTCATTAAACCTCACTTTTTGGAACCTAACTTCACTTAACCTCACTTTTTGGAACCTAACTTCACCTAACCTCACTTTTTGGAACCTAACCTCATTAAACCTAACCTAACTTTACTATTTTAACCTAAGTTCATGAAACAACATTTTGAAAAAAAAAAAAAACTGAACCTTACCAAAAAAAAAAAAAAAAAAAAAAAAAAAAAAAAAAAAAAAAAAAAAATGAGGGGTAAGGTAACTTAGGTTCCAAAAAGTGAGGTTTGATGAATTTAGGTTCCAAAAAGTGAGGTTTACTGAAGTGAGGTTCCAAAAAGTGAGGTTTAATGAGGTTTGGTTCCAAAAAGTGAGGTTAGGTGAAGTTAGGTTCCAAAAAGTGAGGTTAAGTGAAGTTAGGTTCCAAAAAGTGAGGTTTAATGAAGTTAGGTTCCAAAAAGTTAGGTTTAATGAAGTTAGGTTCCAAAAAGTTAGGTTAGATGAAGTTAGGTTCCAAAAAGTGAGGTTTAATAGGTTAGGTTCCAAAAGTGAGGTTAGGTTAGGTTAGGTTAGGTTAGGTTAGGTTAGGTTAGGTTAGGTTAGGTTAGGTTAGGTTAGGTTAGGTTAGGTTTTTTTTTTTTTTTTTTTTTTTTTTTATATGCCATCTCGAAATGGCCTAACTTAAATTTAACTGTTGCTATTTTATTGCAACAACATTTAGGACTACGAGTAAATAAACAACATTATATTTTTATTACTATTACATACATAAAATAAAAAATAGAGAAAAGTAGAGAAACATACAATGATATATAATATACATAATAATTTACAACAATTTTACATGTCCCTGCAACAGTTAATCTTATCTATTTAATTTTATTCATTCATTTATTATCAATCTTTCATTGCACTTGGCAATGAGAGCATCAAATTACAATTAAATAATAATTTTAAACATAATATTACAAAATTCATTAAAACATACCAAAAATAATTACTATTTTATACATTACATTATTTTAACATTATTTATAAAAACTCATCAAAATCAAACGTACAAAAATGATTATAAAATATCCGATTACAATTAGCGCCATCTTTGGGATTTTCATCAAACTAAGAACTACAAACACAAAATAAAATCATAAAATTCCAAAAATAATTAACTAATTAAATAATTAAACACAATTAATAAATATTCCAGTAATTCATTATTATACATTTATATTCAATTCATTACAATACAATTAATTTACAATAATTTAATTACAATTCAATATTAATAAACAACAAATATTAAAAAATTATGAACATCAACATAAGCTTTGGGAATATACTGAATCTAAATTGTAATTAAATTCATAAGATAAATAAACAATAATATTAAATCACATGGATCACAAGAACTTTAAATATTTTAAATATTACCTATGTGAAAACAATTTAATGAATCCTACAAAATATTAATAATAATTCAATAATCATAAACCAATAACATAACTCAATAAAAATCAATAAAATAAAATTTCTTTAAAAAAACAGCGCCATCTTTGGGTTTAAAGTGTAAAACCTGCATAATATATATAAATGTGATAAAACTAAGAATAAAATTAAGATTTCATTAAAATGTCATAGTGCAATAATATATATTCCATTGTTTACTAATAAATTTGATTCATAAATATTAATATTAGAAAAAATATAAAATTCATTAAATTATTATACATTATTATCATATTGAATTATACCATATTATCATTATATACATTACACTAATTACTTAAAGTATGCGGAGAAACCCCCATCAAAGAGCCTTTTACAAATCTTTTCAGAGCGCCATCTTTGGATTGCTTATCATACTACTATAATAAGCCTATCTTAAGCCACAAATCAGCTTTTTCTATACATCATATAATTTTATACTAAAATAGATAATTATTTCAATTTATCAAAATAAATATTTGTTGACCCCTTTATTATTTAAGTGTGCTGTACCGTTAGACCAGCAGACTAATGTAACATAGTCTGTGGTAACTTTCAAGCAATGTAGTGTCAGTCTGTCTGTCAGTCAGTAGTGTAAGTTTAGCAATGAAATCAACTTTGAGGTTAGTAAAATTGTTTACCTATTAATGAAAAAGTGAAAGTGAAGTCTCGGCTTAATGTTTAAATACTCCATTTGGTAAACTGAATAGCCAAGCGAAATAAGTGCCACCAATCTAAGTGCCATACTACCTCCTGAACTCCACAACAAGACTGAGACAGACGAAATTGTGCAGTTCAAGACGGATCAGCACAGCTCCGGGACGGCGGTCACCCAGCCCAGCACAGTTCAGCACTACCCGCAGCAAGTATCTAACAAAGCCTATTTACCTCAATAACTATACCCAGCAATAATTATTACTATTTACCTACAGTCTTATATTTACTTATTTACCTACTTGGGTGGTTTCTCCGCTACAGAATAATACTTACAAAAGGTTAGGTTAGGTTAGGTTAGGTTAGGTTTCAGTCTGACCACCGTAACGGAGTGGCAGACTGAGCTCGGCTAAAGTGCACTGTGCGTTGTAGAGCTTTATATGTCGGATCTACATCGAAAGCCGGAGGCTATGCCTAAGAAACTTGTGCGGGACGCCTCCGGGCGCTTCCAAAAAGGCCCTTCTCAGGGCCAACCCCAAGGCCCTTCTCAGGGCCAACCCCAAGGCCCTTCTCAGGGCCAACTCCAAGGCCCTTCTCAGGGCCAACTCCAAGGCCCTTCTCAGGGCCAACTCCAAGGCCCTTCTCAGGGCCAACCCAAAGGCCCTTCTCAGGGCCAAAGCGAACTCTGTGTTCCTGGCGCCCCCGATGTCCCTGTGGGTGGGAATAGGGTGGAGTCAGGCATGGAGCTCGTGTCTGTGGAGGCATCCAGTGGCGCGGAAGCCTCGGATAGGGAGAGTTACAGCCGAAAGCGGCTGTCTTCCTCGTTCTTCGTGCCCGGGTTCGGTTATTTGGACTCGGACGCGGAGACCGAGGAGAGGGCGGTCGCCAAGGTGCATTCGGCCAGGAGAGGAAGGGGGAAGACCACCAAGGTGGTCCCCTCCAGGGAGGAGTTTTTGAGGCCCTCACCGGTGCCATCGGTGGAGCTGGAGGATGTCCTGCGTAGCAGGAGGTATAAGAAGGGGCAGGCTGCTGCCGTCGTCGACCTTGCGTCTGACACCGGATGTGATTCCGATGCCACCGCAATGGTCGGCGACGTCAGCATCCTGAATGCTCAGGAATTGAGGGCACGAGCGGGCGAGGGGCTCGCCTGTGTTTTGGAAGTTGCCAGAAAGTCTGGCAACCTAAAGGGAGAATTTGTTGCTCGACTAAAGAGATCCGCCTCTACCATAAGGGAGGTGATTGAAGCTTTGGCGAGCAGGAGTGAAGCGGAGGAGACGCGTCGCCTTAGGGGTGAGAACGGCCGTCTGCGCCTAGAGGTCGAGTCCTGCAAGGCGGAGATTAAGGCGCTACGCCGGGGCTTCTCCGAGGCGAGGACGGAGGCCGCTGCTGCCACCACCGCTGCCGCTGCCGCTTCCAGTGCCTCTGGAACGGCTGCACCCCCAACCGTTCAGATGGGGGCTGAATTGGTGGAGGAGCTGAAGCGCTCCTTGACTGTCACGTTCGGGCAGATGTTGAATGCCCGACTGGCGGGGATCGAGGACCGGCTAATGCCCGAGCCGACGATTCGCCCACCACTGAGGGCAGATGCCAGGAAGGCGGTGCCAGCAACATCGCCACCAAAGCCG
The DNA here is from genome assembly GCA_963675405.1 of Cosmorhoe ocellata. Lineage (NCBI taxonomy): Eukaryota > Metazoa > Arthropoda > Insecta > Lepidoptera > Geometridae > Cosmorhoe > Cosmorhoe ocellata. The sequence goes on from OY776273.1 coordinate 5,736,769, forward strand.
ACGCCTGAGTCGACCCGCGTTCCCCCCTCTAAAGTGGGTAAGCGGGCTAATCCGGCCCCAAAGACTGCTGCCGCTCCCTCCGTGGCACCTGTTGCGGGTCCCTCCACGGTGACCCAAAGCTCGAGCGAGACTACTCCCCCCCCTACTGGCCCCCAGGCTGAGACCTGGGCGAAGGTGGTGGGGAGAAAAGGGAAGGGCAAGGGCAAGGGTAAGGTGAGCAAAGTGCCTCCGGCTGCTCCAGCTGCTGGTGCCTCTTCCGCCACATTACCCAAGCCGAAGGCATCAGGGATCACGAAGGCGTCACTGAGGCCCGCCAAATCCGCGGCCGTCGTGCTGTCGCTGCAGCCAGAGGCCGTGGAGAGGGGGGTCACTTACAGTGATGCCCTCAAAGTAGCGCAAGAGAGGGTCGATCTCCGGGAGCTGGGGATTGACCAGGTGCGCTTCCGCCAGACGGCCACAGGAGCCAGGATGTTGGAGATTCCTGGCTCCGAAAGTGTGGAAAAGGCCGACAAGCTGGCGGAGAAGCTGCGTGGAGTCCTGTCCGACGTGGCTAACGTTGCCAGGCCCTTTAAATCCGTAGATTTGAGGATTACGGGCCTGGACGACTCAGCCACGAGGGACAGAGTGGCGGCGGCAGTCGCTGAGGCGGGAAGTTGCAGCGTGCAGCTCGTCAAGGCCGGGGAGATCCACCGCGGTTTTAGCGGCATCGGCTCCACCCTTGTCTCCTGCCCTGTTTCGGCAGCTAAATTGCTGCTGGACAAGGGCAGACTTTTGATAGGATGGAGCTCGGTGCGAGTGGTGGCACTGGAGGCGCGGCCCATGCGCTGTTTCAGGTGCCTGGGTCTGGGGCATACGCGTCTCCAGTGTCCCGCCTCGGCCGACAGAGGTGACCTATGCTTCCGATGCGGGGGCACCGGTCACCAGGCGAGCAGCTGCGGGAGGGTCGATCCGCGCTGCGCTATATGCGCAGACTCGGGAAGGCCTTCCGGGCACGTAATGGGAGGACGCAAATGCGTCCCCCCAAAGACGAAGGGAAAGGCCTTTGGGACCCAGGCCACCCCCACGGCAGCAAATGCCGCCCCTGCCGAAGATCGCCATGGGGCGAGCGAGGAGGTTGAGATGGCTGACTAATGGATCAAGTCAGACATCACAACCTCCTCCAGACGAATCTGAACCACTGTGTCAGGGCCCAAGATCTGTTTATGCAGACCCTGGCGCAGTGGCAGATAGACGTGGCAGTTGCCGCGGAGCCGTACTACATTCCCCCCCACCCTTACTGGGCAGGGGACCTGGACGGCTCCGTGGCCATTGTGGCAAGAGCGGGAGGCGGCTCACCATTCTCGGTCGAGGAGAGGGGCTCGGGATACGTGGTGGCCAAGTGGGGAGAATATGCTATTGTCGGTACATATTTCTCCCCCAATCGACCCACTGTGGAACTGGAGAGCTTTGTGGATCTCCTGACCACAGTGGTGAGAAGGCAAATGCCACGGCAGGTCCTTCTCCTGGGGGACCTGAACGCCAAGGCCAGGGACTGGGGCAACCCCTCCACTGACTCTCGCGGAGAGACTGTCAGGGAGTGGGCGATCCAAACAGGACTGACCCTGCTTAACAGAGGGTCGGCCCACACGTGCGTGCGGCAAAACGGGGGGTCTGTGGTGGATTTATCTTTCGCCACCCCGGCTGCCGCAGCACGTGTTCAGGCCTGGAGGGTGATGTCGGAGGTGGAGACTCTCTCGGACCACAAATACGTTAGGTTCGAGATGTCCACCTCCCACAATGGCAGAGGATCCCGGCGCGTAGTGAGGGCAGATTTCCCGCGCTGGACCATCAGTCGCCTCAATGCCGAATTGGCCAAGGAGGCGGCGATGGTACAGTCGTGGTTGGCCGCCCCCGCGCACCCGGAAGCGGATGTGGAAGCGGGCCTTTTCTGCGAGGCGGTGACGGCCATATGTGATGCGGCAATGCCGAGATCACGTCGCCGCCCAAATCGCAGAGAGGTCTACTGGTGGACCCAGGAGATCGCGGACCTCCGAGCCAAATGCTCGGATGCGCGGCGGCTCTACACCCGCTGCAGGAGGCGCCGTAGAGGCCGAACGAATGAGGAGCTGCCAGCTGAGGAGTTGGCGGCTGAACGCCAGCTGTATGTCTCCTATCTTGAGACCAAGAAGGAGCTGCAGCTGGCTATCGGCCGGGCCAAGACAGCGGCCTTCGATGAGGCATTGGCGGACCTCGACAGGGACCCTTGGGGACGCCCGTATAGGGCCGCCCGAAAAAAGTTTCGGGGCCAGACATCCCCGGTTGCGGAGTCCATGGAGCCGGAGCTCCTGGGCAGGGTGCTGGAGGGGCTTTTTCCCGAAAATGACCCCAACCACACCCCTCCGACGATGACGCCGTCCCTTCCCGAGGAAGATCTGGACCTGGCTCTTATCCCACCGGTCTCAGACGTAGAGATGACGGTGGTAGTCGGTCGCCTACGAGGCAAAAGGACGGCACCGGGTCCAGACGGGATCCCAGGGCGGATCCTTGGGATCGCCCTGAAGGAGATGGGCGAGCGGCTTCGGGAACTGTTCGACGCCTGCCTTACGTCGGGACGGTTCCCGAAGCGGTGGAAAGACGGACGTTTGTGCCTGCTGCGGAAGGAGGGCCGAGCCGCTGACTCGCCTTCCGCATACAGGCCCATTGTGTTGCTGGATGATACGGGAAAGCTACTAGAGAGGGTGGTGGCTTCCCGTGTCATCCGGCATCTAGAGGGAACTGGGCCTGGACTCTCCGAGGCCCAGTACGGGTTCAGAGCGAGGCGATCTACAATAGACGCCTTGCTCTGGCTCAAAGAGTGGTCGCAGGACGCAGTCAGGGAGGGAAAAAAGGCGTTGGCTGTCTCGCTTGATATAGCCAACGCCTTTAATAGCCTGCCGCATGAAACGATACAGGAGGCTCTCCGTTATCACGGAGTGCCCCTGTATCTACGGAGGCTCTTGGCCGACTACCTCCAGGACCGCGAGGTCTTGGTGGAAGGACGCGATGGCCTGAGGCGCCGTCGAGTCTTCCGTGGAGTTCCGCAGGGGTCGGTATTGGGACCGCTCCTGTGGAACGTTGGTTACGACTGGGTGCTCCGTGGCACGCTTCCCGCAAATATGAGGGTTGCGTGTTACGCGGATGACACACTAGTCGTAGCCAAGGGAAGGGACCTAAGGGAGGCGGTGCGCTTGGCCACGGTGGCCACTACCATCGTGATCGGCCGCATACGCGCTTTGGGGCTGGAGGTGGCCCTTACCAAGACCGGGGCCCTATTATTCCATGGACCCCGGGGGGGACCCCCTCCGGGAACGCGGGTGGTACTGGACGGGGTTCCAGTACCTGTTGGGACCCGGATGAAGTATCTGGGTCTCATCATTGATGGAAGGTGGGCCTTCAAGGCTCATTTTGCCCAATTGGCCCCTAGAGTGGTGGGAGCCGCGGCTGCCTTAGGCAGGCTGCTGCCTAACGTGGGTGGCCCGAACGCCAACTGCCGTCGACTGTACTGCGGAGTAATCCGCAGTATGGCCCTGTACGGGGCACCCGTCTGGGTCGACGCCCTTGATCGCAATAACAAGACCCTGCTGCGACGTCCGCAGCGGGTCATTGTGACAAGGGCGATACGAGGATACCGGACGGTGTCCTGGACGGCAGGATGTGTGCTGGCCGGAGACCCCCCCTGGGAGCTCCAAGCGGAAATCCTCGCCGAAGTATACCACTTCGTGGCGGGGAGGAGGTCGCAGGGAGCATCCCCAGCGTGGGAGGAGGTCGCGCACATGCGGCGTGAGGCGAGGGCTGCCCTTCTGCAGCGCTGGGAGGAGGACCTGGCTCCACCGGTCCCTGGGCAGTGGACGGTGGAAGCCATCCGCCCGTTTCTCGGGAGGTGGATGGAGCGGCGACAGGGGTCGCTGACTTTCCGATTGGTGCAGGTGATTTCCGGACACGGGTGTTTCGGAAAGTACCTGCACCAAATCGCGAGACGGGAGCCGACTCCAGTCTGCCACGAATGTGGGGCGTCGGAGGACACGGCGCTCCACACATTGGAGGCATGCGCCGCATGGGGCCCCATGCGGCATGAACTGACGGCCGTAATCGGACCGGATCTCTCGCTGCCGAGCGTGGTAAACGCCATGCTCGGCAGCCAAAGATGCTGGCAGGCAGTGACCTCCTTCTGCGAAGCGGTCATGGCGCAGAAGGAGGAATCGGAGAGGGCCAGAGAGGTGGACGCGCGGTCGGAGGAGATCCGCAGGAGACGGACGGGAGAGCGAAGGAGGCGGTTTGCCCGCCTCTTCGACCCTCCATAGTAGGGCCACGGTCGGAGAGTCGGGGGACTCTCCGCCGTCTTGCACGGCCCTACATGTCGGTGGGGTGATTCTGGTGAGCGGAGTCACCCCTCCAAAGGCCGAGGCCTAAAGGCCAATCGCCGGGGTAAGGTGGTGAATGCTAACGCGACCCCATCTTACCCCACCTAGGCGAAGGAGTGCTCACGGGAGGGTTTTTAGTGGGTTCGAGCCCCACACAAACCCCTCCGCCACCCCCGTGGCGAAGGGGCAGTGCGAAGGCATTTTCCCTCCCTAAAAAAAAAAAAAAAAAAAGGTTAGGTTAGGTTAGGTTAGGTTAGGTTAGCCTCTACAGGACTTCGAGAATTTTCTCGAAGTCCTCACCGCTGTTGTCGGGAGGGCGGCGCCGCGCCAGGTCGCCGTGTTGGGCGACCTAAACGCCAAGTCGGCGGCCTGGGGCAACCCGGCCGCCTCTTGCAACGTCCGAGGGCGCGCCGTCGAGTTTTGGGCGGCCTCGTCTGGTGTGTCCCTCCTCAACAGGGGGGCGGTCCACACGTGTGTGCGGCAACGGGGAGGGTCAGTGGTGGACGTCTCGTTCGCCACCCCCGTCCTAGCCGCCCGCGTAGTGAACTGGCGGGTGGAACTGGTGGAGACATTGTCGGATCACCGATACGTGCGGTTCGACGTCTCCACCCAGAGCCCCAGGAGGACGGCCCCTTCAGGCCGATCCCCCTTTCCGCGGTGGGCCCTTACCCGCCTCGACCGTGAGGCGGCTAAGGAGGCGGCGCTCGTCCAGGACTGGCTCGCCCCTCCGGTCGACGTTCTGGACGTGGACTCCGCAGCGGCCCAGCTGCGGAGGTCCCTGACCGAGGTGTGCGACTCCAGCATGCCTCGGTCCCGCCGCCCGCCTCCCCGTCGCGCCGTCTATTGGTGGTCGGAGGGGCTAGCAGGGCTGCGGTCCGCCTGCGTGGCGGCAAGGCGGGCATATGCGCGGAGTCGACGGCGCAGTCGGCGAGACCCCGAGCACGAAGACCTTCTGTACGCCTCTTACGTAGAGGCGAAGAAGGTCCTCAAGGCGGCAATGAGCGCCGCCAAAGACGCGGCGCGAGCCGAGATGCTCGAGGGTCTAGACAGGGACCCGTACGGGAGACCATACAAGGCGGCGCGGAACAAACTGCGCCCCTTTGGTCCCCCACTGACGGAGTCCCTGGAGCCGGCATTGCTGGATGGGGTGGTTCGGTCCCTGTTTCCTTCAGGGACCAACTTCACCCCACCAGCAATGGACCCTCCGCGGGGAGCAGCTCCGCCGGAGGAGGAGGTCCCTCCGGTCGAGGCGGAGGAACTTGGCGCGGAGATCATTCGCCTCCGCGCCAAGAAGACGGCCCCAGGGCCGGACGGCGTCCCTGCACGGGTGGTGGCCATCGCCACCACTCACATGGGGCAAAGGTTTCGGGACCTCTTCAGCGCGTGCTTCGTGTCTGGGAGGTTCCCGAAACCTTGGAAGGAGGGGCAATTATGCCTCCTCCGAAAGGAGGGACGCCCGGCGGACTCCCCCTCGGCATACCGGCCCATCGTTCTTCTCGATGAGGTCGGTAAGATGTTTGAGGGGGTAATCGCCAGAAGGCTGAATGGCCTTCTGGCGGAGGTGGGGCCGAATCTGTCGGACGCCCAATTCGGTTTCCGAAGGGGGCGTTCGACAGTGGACGCGCTGGCCCGGTTGAAGGGCCAAGTGCGGGAGGCCGTGGAGGTGGGGGACGGGGTTTTGGCTGTGTCATTTGACATAGCCAACGCCTTTAACTCCGTCCCCCACTCGACGATACTTGAGGCGCTCCGCTACCACGGGGTGCCTCAGTATCTGCGGAGGCTGCTGGCCAGCTACCTGGAGGACCGAGCGGTTCTCCTGGTGGACAAAGCTGGCCAGCTGCGGCGGTACGGCGCGGGGTCCGGTGTTCCACAGGGGTCGGTCTTAGGTCCACTTCTGTGGAACATCGGATTCGACTGGCTCTTGCGGGGAGCTCTCCTCCGGGGCACGAGTGTCATCTGCTATGCAGATGACACTCTTCTCACTGCCCGGGGGAGAGATTTTCGGGAGGCGGCGAGCCTGGCCTCGGCCGGCGGATCGCTGGTCGCTGGAAGGATCCACCGGCTTGGATTGCGGGTGGCGCTGCACAAGACCGAGGCCGTGTTTTTCCACGGGCCTCGGCAGCGCATCCCCACTGACGCCCACATCGTCGTGGAGGGCGTCAGGGTCGAAGTGAAGGCCCAGATGAAATATCTGGGCCTTGTGCTCGACAGCAGGTGGCGCTTCAGCCCGCACTTTAGCGGGCTGTCAGTGCGCCTGCTGAAGGCCGCGGGGGCGCTCTCGTGGCTCCTCCCAAATCTGGGAGGGCCCAAAGCGCGATGCCGGCAGCTGTATGCCGGCATCCTTAAGAGTATGGCCCTGTATGGGGCCCCGATCTGGGCGGACTCCCTCCATAGGAGGGAGAACGCCACCGTGATCCGCAGGCCCCAAAGGGCCATCGCGCAGCGGGTGGCGAGGGCCTACCGTTCGGTAGGTTTCGCGGCCTCATGCGCTCTGGCGGGCACCCCTCCTTGGGAGCTCGAGGCGTGGGTGCTCGCCAGAGTGTATGAGTGGACGGCGGGGCGCAGGGCTCTCGGCGAGCGCCCGGCCCCAGAAGAGCGGGAGGCCGTGCGGCGAGAGGCGAGGGACGCGGTCGTCCAACACTGGACGGAGGACCTCGCCTCTGCCACGTTCGGCCGCAGAACGTTGGACGCTCTCGGGCCAATCCTGCGCGATTGGCTCGAGAGGTCCCACGGCTTCCTCTCTTTCCGTCTGGTGCAGGTGCTATCCGGGCATGGATGCTTCGGATCGTACCTGCACCGGATCGGAAGAGAGGGGGACCCGTCGTGCCACGACTGTGGCGCGACGGAGGACACGGCGCAGCACACCCTCGAGGTGTGCCCGTCGTGGTCCGAGCCGCGCCGTGCCCTGGTCGCGGCAGTGGGGCCGGACCTCTCGCTTCCCAGCGTGGTTCATTCCATGCTGGAGAGCGAGGGGGCCTGGGCAGCGGTTGCCTCCTTCTGCGAGGACGTGATGTCCCAGAAGGAGGCGGCAGAGCGCGCGCGGGAGGAAGATCCTCTCGCGGCGCCTCTGCGTAGGCGGAGAAGGGGTGGGACAAGGCGGCAATAGTCGCCTCCTCCTTCCTCTGGTGATGGATAGCGGGAGGCAGGCGTGGGGACGCCTCCTCCCGCATTGCACTTATCCATCACCCCCGTCGGACGGGAACGACTGAGCACTCGCAGTTGTTCCCGGGCCCCCCCTCTGCAAGGGGGGGGCGTGGAGGCCCCGCTGTCAAGGCGGGCGGTCGTCGGCGGGGGACTGGATGAAAAGGCTCCTGCCGGTTTCCCAGTCCCTCACCACATAGACGACGCCGGAGTGCCGCTGGGTTGTTTAGTGGGTATACCGGTCGTAGGACCGGGGAGTCCCACATACCCCTCCCATCCCCATGGGAGGGGATGCGTAACGCATTTTTCCCAGCGTCAAAAAAAAAAAAAAAAAAGGTTAGGTTAGGTGGCTGCATCCGGGGGGACCCCCCACAGTGCTTGCGTCCACGTCGCGTCCCCTGGAAACGACTCAGTCTGACCACCGTAACGGAGTGGCAGACTGAGATCGGCCAAAGTGCACTGTGCGTTGTAGAGCTTTAAATGTCGGATCTGCAACGAAAGCCGGAGGCTATGCCTAAAAAACCTGCGCGGGACGCCTCCGGGCGCTTCCTAAAAGGCCCTTCTCAGGGCCAACCCCAAGGCCCTTCTCAGGGCCAACCCCAAGGCCCTTCTCAGGGCCAACCCCAAGGCCCTTCTCAGGGCCAACCCCAAGGCCCTTCTCAGGGCCAACCCAAAGGCCCTTCTCAGGGCCAACCCAAAGGCCCTTCTCAGGGCCAACGTGGTGAACTCTGTGTTCCCGGCGCCCCCGATGTCCCTGTGGGTGGGAATAGGGTGGAGTCGGGCATGGGGTTCGCGTCCGAGATTGAGGCGTCCAGTGGCGCGGAGGTCTCGGACAGGGAGGGTCGCGGCCGGAAGCGGCTGTCTTCCTCGTTCTTCGTGCCCGGGTTCGGTTATTTGGACTCGGACGCGGAGACCGAGGAGAGGGCGGTCGCCAAGGTTAGCACGGCCAGGAGAGGTAGGGGAAAGACTACCAAGGCGGGCCACTCCAAGGAGGAGTGCTTACCAATAGAGTTGGAGGACGTCCTGCGTAGCAGGCGTTTTAGGAAGGGGCAGGCTGCTGCCTACGTCGACCTTGCGTCTGACACCGGAGGTGATTCCGATGCCACCGCAATGGTCGGCGACGTCAGCACCCTGAATGCTCAAGAGTTGAGGGCGCGAGCGGGCGAGGGGCTCGCTTGTGTTTTGGAGGTTGCCAGAAAGTCTGGCAACCTCAAGGGAGAATTTGTTGCCCGCTTAAAGAGGTCCGCCTCAACCATAAGGGAGGTGGTTGAGGCCCTGGCGAGCAGGAGTGAGGCGGAGGAGACGCGACGTCTTAGGGGGGAGAACGGCCGTCTGCGACTCGAGATTGAGTCGTGCAAGGCCGAGATAAAGGCGCTGCGTCGAGGTTTCTCCGAGGCGAAGACGGAAGCCGCTGCTGCCACCACCGCTGCCGCGGCCGCTGCCACTGCTGCTGGGACACCGGCACCACAAACAGTTCTGACGGGGACTGAACTGGTTGAGGAGTTGAAGCGCTCCTTGACCATCACGTTCGGGCAAATGCTGGATGCCCGATTTGCGGGGATCGAGGACCGGCTTATGCCCGCACCAACGATCCGCCCACCACTGAGGGCAGATACTAAGAGGACGGCGGCAGCCTCTGTGCCACCCAAGCCGACGCCTGAGCCGGCTAGTATTTCCCCCCCAAAAGCGGGAAAACATGCCAACCAGGCCACTAAGACTGCTGCCACTCCCTCAGTGGCACCTGTCGCAGGTCCCTCAGTGGCACCTGTAGCGGGCCCCAGCACGGCGACTGCTCCCCCCACTGGTCCTCCGGCACCGGAGACCTGGGCGAAAGTGGCAGGGAGGAAAGGCAAGGGGAAGGGCAAAGCCAGCAAGGCGCCAGTGGCTGATCCAGTGGCTGGTACCACTGCCACTACTTTGCCCAAGCCGAAGGCCTCCAGGACTGTGAAGGCATCGCTGAGGCCCGCCAAAACCGCGGCCGTCGTGCTGTCGCTGCAGCCGGAGGCCGTGGAGAGGGGGGTCACTTATAGTGATGCCCTCAAGGTGGCGCAGCAGAGGGTCAATCTCCGGGAGCTGGGGATTGACCAGGTGCGCTTCCGCCAGACGGCCACAGGAGCCAGGATGTTGGAGATTCCTGGCTCCGAAAGTGCGGAAAAGGCCGACAAGCTGGCGGAGAGGCTGCGCGGAGTCCTCTCAGAGGTGGCCAACGTTGCCAGGCCCTTTAAATCTGCTGATTTGCGTTTAACGGGCCTGGACGATTCGGCCACGAAGGAGAGAGTGGCGGCGGCAGTCGCCGAGGCGGGCGCATGTGGTGTGCAGCTGGTGAGGGTCGGAGAGATCCACCGCAGCATGAGGGGCACCGGCTCCACCCTTGTCTCCTGCCCTGTCTCGGCAGCAAAAATGCTGCTGGACAAGGGCAGAGTTCTGATAGGCTGGAGCTCGGTGCAAGTGGTGGCATTGGAGGCGCGGCCCATGCGCTGTTTTAGGTGCCTGGGTCTGGGACATACGCGTCTCCAGTGTCCCGCCTCGGCCGACAGAGGTGACCTGTGCTTCCGATGTGGGGGCGCTGGTCACCGGGCGAGCAGCTGCGGGAGGATTGACCCGCGCTGCGCTATATGCGCAGAGTCGGGGAGGCCCTTCGGGCATGTGATGGGAGGGCGCAAATGCGTCCCCCCGAAGACGTTGGGAAGGGCCTTCCAGAGGCCTACGGCAGCTGCCGCCCCGGCGAGCGAGGAGGTTGAGATGGCTGAGTAATCAACTCAGACATCACAACCTCCTCCAGACGAATCGGATTTTCCATCCGCAGTAGGGCCACGGTCGGAGAGTCGGGGGACTCTCCGCCGTCTTGCACGGCTCTACATGTCGGTGGGGTGATTCTGGTGAGCGGAGTCACCCCTCCAAAGGCCTAGGCCTAAAGGCCAATCGCCGGGGTAAGGTGGTGAATGCTAACGCGACCCCACCTTACCCCACCTTGGCGAAGGACTGCTCACGGGAGGGTTTTTAGTGGGTTCGAGCCCCACACAAACCCCTCCGCCACCCCCGTGGCGAAGGGGCAGTGCGAAGGCATTTTCCCTCCCTCAAAAAAAAAAAAAAAAAAAAAAAAAAAAAAGGTGGCTGCATCCGCAGTCAGCCTATTTGGCAGTGCGGGCGAGCTGTCGGACTCCGACAGTGAGTCGGACGTTGGTCCGATCGCGATCGAGGGAGGACCGCTCAAGCGGGCCTTCATGAAGGACGGGTCCAGCTCGGACTCGTCCAGGAAAGGGAGGTCGAGGCGCAAGGTGAAGGCCAAAAAGCCTTCATCTGTAGCTGCCATCGCCGACACCCACGACGTGGGTTTGGAGGACGCGCGACGCCAGCTGAGCCTGACCCGTCGGGCGCAGCTCCAGCAGGACCTGGAGGAGCAGGTCGCTGCCAAGGAGCAGCAGGCGCGCACCGCGCGGGCCAAGGCCGGGTACGGCGCATCCTGCGTGCTGTACGCCGACCACTCCCTGGTCGAGCTGGAGCGCATGGCGCAGGAGGACGCGGAGGAGATCACCCAGGTCGCCTCCAAGTCCTCCAACCTGAAGGGGACTTTCCAGAAGTCCCTGAAAAGTAGGGCCGCGAGCATGCGTGGCATCGTCTGTGAGCTTGTGCAGCGCACAGCCACGGACGAGACGCGGCAGCTGCAGGCGAAAGTCGACCGCCTGCAGTCGGAGGTCAGCCAGCTGCACACGAAGCTGGCTGAAGCCACGGCCCGACCTGCGCAGGCGGAGCCTAGGCCGGCGGCGGAAGCCACGGCCCGACCTACGCAGGCGGAGCCTAGGCCGGCGGCGGAAGTTCCCTCTTCCTCCTCCAACCTTGAGGATATCATCCGCAAGGTTGTGATGGAGGAAAGGGCCTTCACAAGAGCCTGCCTCGATGGCATCGAGGACAGGCTCCTGCCCGAAAAGCGCCTCCGACCGCCGCTAGCGGCGGACAAGAGGCAGAATAAGCCGGGGCCATCCTCCCAAAAGGAGGACCCCCTTCTCCCTTCTACCACTCCGTCCAACCAGCCTTGGACGAAAGTGGTCAAGAGGGGAAAGGGCAAGGCCAAAAAGACGGGAACGGCCGCCGCCCCTACCACCCCTGCCCCCACCCCTTCCTGCCCGTCCCAGGCGACAGGCAAGGGAAGGGGAAAGGGTAAGGGGAAGGGGAAGAAAACGGCCCCCAAGCCCGCCGCCGCTGCCCCCGCAGCCGAAAGGGCCTCCGCCGGTGGGAGGAAACCTTTGGTTCCTCCCAAATCTGCAGCCGTCGTGGTGACGCTCACCGCGGAGGCTGCTGAACGCGGGGAGACGTACGAGTCCGTCCTCAAACGGGCTCGTACCAACGCCGATCCCACCCAACTCGGGATCGGAGCGGTCACGTGCCGCCGGACCCAAGCCGGGGCTCGAATCTTCGAGTTCCCGGGGGCCCAGGGCGGCACAAACGCGGACCTCTTCGCAACCAAGTTGCGAGAGGTCATCGCGGACGCAGCCAAAGTGGCTAGGCCAGTTAAGTCTGCGGCCTTGGAGGTGACCGATCTGGACGATTCGGTCACCAAAGAGGAGGTGGTGGCGGCGATCGCAGCTGTAGGGGGCTGCGATGTCGCAGCGGTGCAGGGCCGGGACATCAGACCCGGCCGCGGTGGCATGGGCACTATCCGCCTCGAGTGCCCAGTCGTCGCGGCCAAAGCCGTCCTCGCGAAAGGACGGTTCTCGGTAGGGTTCAGCACCTGCCGAGTCCGAGCACTTGAAGATCAGCCTATGCGCTGCTTCAAGTGCTTCGGAATCGGACACACGCGGGCCCTCTGTCCGTCCCTGGTGGATAGGACGGACAGTTGCTACCGCTGCGGCCAGGACGGGCACAAGTCCGTCTCCTGCACGGCCGCCACGCCGCGCTGTGCAATATGCGCAGCCAGCGGTCGCCCAGCGGGGCACATTATGAAGGGGAGGAACTGCAGGCCTCCCCTAAAGAAGGGCAAAGCGCAGGCGACGGCCCCGCCTGCCGCTGAGACCGCCGACCCCGAAGCGGGAGCCTCGGCGGCTGATGAGGAGGGTGCGATGTCCGAATGATGGATAGGCATCGCATCCTCCAGGCGAACACCAACCACTGCAAAACAGCTCAAGACCTGCTCATGCAGGTCATGGCTGAGTGGTTGGTGGACGTGGCGGTAGTCGCCGAGCCGTACTCGGTCCCCGACAGTTGGTTGGGTGATCGGGACGGCTTGGTAGCTTTGTTGTCGCGGTCTTCCACAGACTCCCCTCCCCTCTCGCTTTTAGAGAGGGGACCGGGATACGTGGCCGCCGCGTGGGGGGAAATAGCCTTGGTGGGCGTATATTTCTCCCCAAACCGCCCTCTACAGGACTTCGAGAATTTTCTCGAAGTCCTCACCGCTGTTGTCGGGAGGGCGGCGCCGCGCCAGGTCGCCGTGTTGGGCGACCTGAACGCCAAGTCGGCGGCCTGGGGCAACCCGGCCGCCTCTTGCAACGTCCGAGGGCGCGCCGTCGAATTCTGGGCGGCCTCGTCTGGCGTGTCCCTCCTCAACAGGGGGGCGGTTCACACGTGTGTGCGGCAACGGGGAGGGTCAGTGGTGGACGTTTCGTTCGCCACCCCCGTCCTAGCCGCCCGCGTTGTGAACTGGCGGGTGGAGCTGGTGGAGACTTTGTCGGACCACCGCTATGTGCGGTTCGACGTCTCCACCCAGAGCCCCGGGAGGACGGCCCCCTCGGGCCGATCCCCCTTTCCGCGGTGGGCCCTTACCCGCCTCGACCGTGAGGCGGCTAAGGAGGCGGCGCTCGTCCAGGACTGGCTCGCCCCTCCGGTCGACGTCCTGGACGTGGACTCCGCAGCAGCCCAGCTGCGGAGGTCCCTGACCGAGGTGTGCGACGCCAGCATGCCTCGGTCCCGCCGCCCGCCTCCCCGTCGCGCCGTCTATTGGTGGTCGGAGGGGCTAGCGGGGCTGCGGTCCGCCTGCGTGGCGGCGAGGCGGGCGTATGCGCGGAGTCGGCGGCGCAGGCGGCGATACCCCGAGCAAGAGGACCTTCTATATGCCTCTTACGTAGAGGCTAAGAAGGTCCTCAAGACGGCAATGAGCGCCGCCAAAGACGCGGCGCGAGCCGAGATGCTCGAGGGTCTCGACAGGGACCCGTACGGGAGACCATACAAGGCGGCGCGGAACAAACTGCGCCCCTTTGGTCCCCCACTGACGGAGTCCCTGGAGCCGGCATTGCTGGATGGGGTGGTTCGGTCCCTGTTTCCTTCAGGAACCAACTTCACCCCACCAGCAATGGACCCTCCGCGGGGAGCAGCTCCGCCAGAGGAGGAGGTCCCTCCGGTCGAGGCGGAGGAACTTGGTGCGGAGACTATCCGCCTCCGCACCAAGAAGACGGCCCCAGGGCCGGACGGCGTCCCCGCACGGGTGGTGGCCATCGCCACCACTCAAATGGGGCAAAGGTTTCGGGACCTCTTCAGCGCGTGCTTCGTGTCTGGGAGGTTCCCGAAACCTTGGAAGGAGGGGCAATTATGCCTCCTCCGAAAGGAGGGACGCCCGGCGGACTCCCCCTCGGCATACCGGCCCATCGTTCTTCTCGATGAGGTCGGTAAGATGTTTGAGGGGGTAATCGCCAGAAGGCTGAATGGCCTTCTGGCGGAGGTGGGGCCGAATCTGTCGGACGCCCAATTCGGTTTCCGAAGGGGGCGTTCGACGGTGGACGCGCTGGCCCGGTTGAAGGGCCAAGTGCGGGAGGCCGTGGAGGTGGGGGACGGGGTTTTGGCTGTGTCATTCGACATAGCCAACGCCTTCAACTCCGTCCCCCACTCTACGATACTTGAGGCACTCCGTTACCACGGGGTGCCTCGGTATCTGCGGAGGCTGCTGGCCAGCTACCTGGAGGACCGAGCGGTCCTCCTGGTAGACAAGGCGGGCCAGATGCGGCGGTACGGCGTGGGGTCCGGTGTTCCACAGGGGTCGGTTTTAGGCCCACTCCTGTGGAACATCGGTTTCGACTGGCTCCTGCGGGGAGCTCTCCTCCGGGGCACGAGTGTCATCTGCTATGCAGATGACACTCTTCTCACTGCCCGGGGGAGAGATTTTCGGGAGGCGGCGAGCCTGGCCTCGGCCGGCGGATCCCTGGTCGCTGGAAGGATCCGCCGGCTTGGATTGGGGGTGGCGCTGCACAAGACCGAGGCCGTGTTTTTCCACGGGCCTCGGCAGCGCATCCCCACTGACGCCCACATCGTGGTGGAGGGCGTCAGGGTCGAAGTGAAGGCCCAGATGAAATATCTGGGCCTTGTGCTCGACAGCAGGTGGCGTTTCAGCCCGCACTTTAGCGGGCTGTCAGCGCGCCTGCTGAAGGCCGCGGGGGCGCTCTCGTGGCTCCTCCCAAATCTGGGAGGGCCCAAAGCGCGATGCCGGCAGCTGTATGCCGGCATCCTGAAGAGCATGGCCCTCTACGGGGCCCCGATCTGGGCGGACTCCCTCCATAGGAGGGAGAACGCCACCGTGATCCGAAGGCCCCAAAGGGCCATCGCGCAGCGGGTGGCGAGAGCCTACCGCTCGGTAGGCTTCGCGGCCTCATGCGCTCTGGCGGGCACCCCTCCTTGGGAGCTCGAGGCGTGGGTGCTCGCCAGAGTATATGAGTGGACGGCGGGGCGCAGGGCTCTCGGGGAGCGCCCGGCCCCAGAAGAGCGGGAGGCCGTGCGGCGAGAGGCGAGGGACGCAGTCGTCCAACACTGGACGGAGGACCTCGCCTCTGCCACGTTCGGCCGCAGAACGTTGGATGCTCTCGGGCCAATCCTGCGTGATTGGCTCGAGAGGTCCCACGGCTTCCTCTCTTTCCGTCTGGTGCAGGTGCTATCCGGGCATGGATGCTTCGGATCGTACCTGCACCGGATCGGAAGAGAGGGAACGCCGTCGTGCCACGCCTGTGGCGCGACGGAGGACACGGCGCAGCACACCCTCGAGGTGTGCCCGTCGTGGTCCGAGCCGCGCCACGCCCTGGTCGCGGCAGTGGGGCAGGACCTCTCGCTTCCCAGCGTGGTTCATTCCATGCTGGAGAGCGAGGGGGCCTGGGCAGCGGTCGCCTCCTTCTGCGAGGACGTGATGTCCCAGAAGGAGGCGGCAGAGCGCGCGCGGGAGGAAGATCCTCTCGCGGCGCCTCTGCGTAGGCGGAGAAGAGGTGGGAGAAGGCGGCCATAGTCGCCTCCTCTCCCTCTGGTGATGGATAGCGGGAGGCAGGCGTGGGGACGCCTCCTCCTGCATTGCACTTATCCATCACCCCCGTCGGACGGGAACGACTGAGCACTCGCAGTCGTTCCCGGGGCCCCCCTCTGCAAGGGGGGGGCGTGGAGGCCCCGCTGTCAAGGCGGGCGGTCGTCGGCGGGGGACTGGATGAAAAGGCTCCTGCCGGTTTCCCAGTCCCTCACCACATAGACGACGCCGGAGTGCCGCTGGGTTGTTTAGTGGGTATACCGGTCGCAGGACCGGGGAGTCCCACATACCCCTCCCATCCCCATGGGAGGGGATGCGTAACGCATTTTTCCCAGCGTCAAAAAAAAAAAAAAAAAAAAAAAAAAAAAAAAAAAGGTTAGGTTAGGTTGGGGGACCCCCCACAGTGCTTGCGTCCACGTCGCGTCCCCTGGAAACGACTCAGTCTGACCACCGTAACGGAGTGGCAGACTGAGCTCGGCTAAAGTGCACTGTGCGTTGTAGAGTTTATGCGGGAATCTACAACACCGGCGGAGGCTATGCCTAAAAAATTTGTGCGGGACGCCTCCGGGCGTTTCCTTCTCAGGGCCAACCCAAAGGCCCTTCTCAGGGCCAACCAAAAGGCCCTTCTCAGGGCCAACTCGAAGGCCCTTCTCAGGGCCATACCGACGAGCGCGCGTCGGTTGCGGTGGCTGCATCCGCAGTCAGCCTATTTGGCAGTGCGGGCGAGCTGTCGGACTCCGACAGTGAGTCGGACGTTGGTCCGATCGCGATCGAGGGAGGACCGCTCAAGCGGGCCTTCATGAAGGACGGGTCCAGCTCGGACTCGTCCAGGAAAGGGAGGTCGAGGCGCAAGGTGAAGGCCAAAAAGCCTTCATCTGTAGCTGCCATCGCCGACACCCACGACGTGGGTTTGGAGGACGCGCGACGCCAGCTGAGCCTGACCCGTCGGGCGCAGCTCCAGCAGGACCTGGAGGAGCAGGTCGCTGCCAAGGAGCAGCAGGCGCGCACCGCGCGGGCCAAGGCCGGGTACGGCGCATCCTGCGTGCTGTACGCCGACCACTCCCTGGTCGAGCTGGAGCGCATGGCGCAGGAGGACGCGGAGGAGATCACCCAGGTCGCCTCCAAGTCCTCCAACCTGAAGGGGACTTTCCAGAAGTCCCTGAAAAGTAGGGCCGCGAGCATGCGTGGCATCGTCTGTGAGCTTGTGCAGCGCACAGCCACGGACGAGACGCGGCAGCTGCAGGCGAAAGTCGACCGCCTGCAGTCGGAGGTCAGCCAGCTGCACACGAAGCTGGCTGAAGCCACGGCCCGACCTGCGCAGGCGGAGCCTAGGCCGGCGGCGGAAGCCACGGCCCGACCTACGCAGGCGGAGCCTAGGCCGGCGGCGGAAGTTCCCTCTTCCTCCTCCAACCTTGAGGATATCATCCGCAAGGTTGTGATGGAGGAAAGGGCCTTCACAAGAGCCTGCCTCGATGGCATCGAGGACAGGCTCCTGCCCGAAAAGCGCCTCCGACCGCCGCTAGCGGCGGACAAGAGGCAGAATAAGCCGGGGCCATCTTCCCAAAAGGAGGACCCCCTTCTCCCTTCTACCACTCCGTCCAACCAGCCTTGGACGAAAGTGGTCAAGAGGGGAAAGGGCAAGGCCAAAAAGACGGGAACGGCCGCCGCCCCTACCACCCCTGCCCCCACCCCTTCCTGCCCGTCCCAGGCGACAGGCAAGGGAAGGGGAAAGGGTAAGGGGAAGGGGAAGAAAACGGCCCCCAAGCCCGCCGCCGCTGCCCCCGCAGCCGAAAGGGCCTCCGCCGGTGGGAGGAAACCTTTGGTTCCTCCCAAATCTGCAGCCGTCGTGGTGACGCTCACCGCGGAGGCTGCTGAACGCGGGGAGACGTACGAGTCCGTCCTCAAACGGGCTCGTACCAACGCCGATCCCACCCAACTCGGGATCGGAGCGGTCACGTGCCGCCGGACCCAAGCCGGGGCTCGAATCTTCGAGTTCCCGGGGGCCCAGGGCGGCACAAACGCGGACCTCTTCGCAACCAAGTTGCGAGAGGTCATCGCGGACGCAGCCAAAGTGGCTAGGCCAGTTAAGTCTGCGGCCTTGGAGGTGACCGATCTGGACGATTCGGTCACCAAAGAGGAGGTGGTGGCGGCGATCGCAGCTGTAGGGGGCTGCGATGTCGCAGCGGTGCAGGGCCGGGACATCAGACCCGGCCGCGGTGGCATGGGCACTATCCGCCTCGAGTGCCCAGTCGTCGCGGCCAAAGCCGTCCTCGCGAAAGGACGGTTCTCGGTAGGGTTCAGCACCTGCCGAGTCCGAGCACTTGAAGATCAGCCTATGCGCTGCTTCAAGTGCTTCGGAATCGGACACACGCGGGCCCTCTGTCCGTCCCTGGTGGATAGGACGGACAGTTGCTACCGCTGCGGCCAGGACGGGCACAAGTCCGTCTCCTGCACGGCCGCCACGCCGCGCTGTGCAATATGCGCAGCCAGCGGTCGCCCAGCGGGACACAATTATATCTGTGGCCACCAAGTCCAGGAACTTGAAGGGCACCTCCATCAGGTCCCTGAAGGAGGCTGCGGCCACGATAAAGGCCTCATTTGAAGAGACACGTGCCCGCACAATGACGGAGGAGATGGCCCTATTAGTAAGGGCCAATAAACAACTCGCGTCGGATGTCAACGAACTCCGACGCGAGTTAGCTGAGATGAGGGCGTCCGCTGTCCGACCGGCGCCGAACCCGGTGCCGACTCCGACCTCGGCCCAAGCCCCCTCCACGGAGGACGTAGTGCGGCAGATCATGGTGCAAGTGGGCACCATGATTAGCGCCCGCTTCGAGGGCCTGGAGGAGAGGCTTCTGCCAGAGAGAACCCACAGACCCCCTCTGGCCGCAGATCGGCGAAGGGAGGCTGAGGTCCGCCCTGCGGAGAGCGTCAGCCGAGGAGCTGTAGCGCCAACTAGAGCACCGGCGAAGGCCCAGACGGCCGAAAAGCGGGCACTACCAAAGGGCGGGAGAAGCGCCCCTGTGACTGAGGCAACACCTCCAAGCCAAACTCTGGCTCCCAATGTAGTCCCTCCCTCAGAGGAGTGGACTACCGTGACGAGACGGGGCCAGGCACGCAGGAGGGAGGAGAGGACTGCAGCACCGCCAAAGGCGGGACCGCCTCCAAAGGAAAGGGAAAGGTCCGCACCTTCAGGTCGGGCCCCGCACAGGCCGCAGGCAGCGCCAAAGACGCCGCCCAAGCGTAAGAGGAGGAAGGCCAAACTCCGACCCCCCCGCACAGCAGCAGTAGTTATCACACTACAGTCGGGGGCAGCGGAGAAAGGCATAAATTATGCCAAAGTACTAGAGGTAGCCAAGGGGCGCATAAAGCTGGACGAGCTGGGAGTGCCACCCCTCAGAATCAGAACGGCGGCCACTGGAGCAAGAATCCTGGAGGTTTCCGGCGCGGACAACACCGATAAAGCGGATGTTCTTGCCGGAAAGCTCAGGGAGATCTTCGAGGGGGAACAGGAGGTGCGCATCTCTAGACCAACTGCCACCGCTGATCTAAGGGTCAGCGGTCTGGACGACTCAGTCGTGCCGGAGGAGCTGGCGGAAGCCCTAGCGAAGGCGGGTGAATGCGAGGCGTCTGTGATAGCGGTCGGCGCCATTCGCAGGGGCCCAGGAGGGATGGGCACATCGTTCGTGCGCTGCCCCATAGCAGTCGCGAAGAAGATCGCCGGCAAGGGACGCGTCCTTGTTGGATGGGTAGCAGCGCAGGTTCGCATCCTTGATGCCAGACCTCGGCGCTGCTACAGATGCCTCGCACAGGGTCACATTGGGGCCCAATGCCAGTCTGAAGTTGACCGCAGCGAAGAGTGTTACCGCTGCGGTAAAAAGGGCCATACGGCCCGAGAATGCTCTGCCGCTCCCCACTGCTCCCTCTGTGCAGCAGCGGGGAAAGTAGCAGACCACCTCTCCGGGGGCAAGGCATGTGCCAAGCCCCCGTCAAAGACAGGGGCCAAGCGGAAGGCTGCTGCAGCTGGAGCTAAGGCTCAGTCGCAGCCACCTCCCCCTGATACAGGGCAGGCGGATCGCATGGAGGAAAGTTAGTTAGTTATGGCCCTAGCTTTCCTCCAGGCGAATATTAACCACTCCGCTCGTGCTCAGGATCTTCTCCTGCAGTGCCTAGCGGAGCGGTCGATCCATGTAGGAGTGATTGCCGAGCCGTACACAATCCCGCCTAGACCTGACTGGGTGGGAGATCTGGACGGCTTGGTAGCAATCACTACTCAATCGCCGGTCCGATCCCCCCCCCTTGAATTCAGATCGCGGGGCAAGGGGTTCGTTGCTGCCATGGTGGGCAGAGTGATGGTTGTGGGGATTTACCACTCTGGTAATAGACCCCGTCACGAGCTAGAGACTCTCCTGAGCGAGGTGGGGACCTTAATTGGTCAGACCCGCCCGCTCCCGGTGCTCGTCCTCGGGGACTTCAACGCCAAATCAGTGGCGTGGGGGTCCCCGACGACGGATCCAAGAGGGGAGACTGTGGTGGAGTGGATGGCGGAGGTTGGTGTCTGCCTCTTAAATCGTGGGTCTGAGAACACCTGCGTCCGTCAGTGGGGGGGCTCGATAGTCGACTTGACATTCGCCACCCCAGACCTTGCCTGTCGCATACACGACTGGCAGGTACTGGTCGACGAGGAGACTCTCTCGGACCACCGGTACATCCGGTTCAGCGTCTCTTCGTCACTGGCAGATGCGGTGAGGGAGGAGCCGCACGAGATAGGGCCGCGATGGGCCCTAAAGCGCCTCAACGTTGAAGCGCTGAAGGAGGCGGCCATTGTCGAGGCGTGGAGTGGCACTGCCTTGGAGCCGGAGCCGGTAGACGTGAATGAGATGGCGGATGGACTGTGTGGGGCGCTTACGCGCGTGTGTGATGCGGCTATGCCACGTGCGCGAGCCTCACAGCCCAGACGCCAAGTCTACTGGTGGTCGGAGGAAATTGCCGAACTCCGCCGGCATTGTGTCGAGAAACGCCGCAGATGTCAGCGCTATCGAAGGCGAAGGCGACAGGAGCCCGGAATAGCCCAGACACTGTATGCCGCCTACAGGGAGGCTTCCAGGGCCCTTCGAGTCGCAATAGACGAGGCCAAGAGACAGGCTTGGGAGCAGTTGCTTTCGGGGCTGGAACGTGACCCATGGGGCCGCCCGTATAAATGGGCGAGACAAAAACTTCGCCCATGGGCGCCCCCAACTACTGCGTTGCTTCCGTCGGCAGTGCTACAGAGGGTAGTTGAAGGCTTGTTCCCTGGAGCTCCGGGGACCGATTTCACGCCTCCCACCGCAGAAGGCCCGTCCCCTGACGCACTTGATGGGAATGAGGAGGAGGAGCCTGCTCCTATTTCCGAGGGCGAGTTGGGTGCAGCAGTGCTCAGGATGAGGGCCAAAACCACAGCGCCCGGGCCAGATGGCATACCAGGCCGTGCGTGGGCCCTCTCCTTGGAGCACCTTGGACCCGCCCTGATGGCCCTTTTTAACCGGTGCCTCAGAGAGGGAAGATTTCCAAAAAGATGGAAAAGAGGTAAACTGGTCCTCCTCAGAAAGGAGGGTCGCCCCGCGGAAGAACCATCGGGTTATCGCCCGATTGTGCTGCTTGATGAGGCTGGCAAGCTACTGGAGCGTGTGGTCGCTGCCCGCCTCATCAAGCACCTTGAGACAATGGGGCCTGACCTGGCTCCCGTTCAATTCGGGTTTAGGAGGGGTCGATCGACGATAGGTGCGATGGCCCACGTCCGAGACCTCTCGGTGGAGGCGTGCTCGAATGGGGGCGTGTTGTTGGCTGTCTCGTTAGACATTGCAAATGCCTTCAACACGTTGCCCTGGAGTACTATTATCGGAGGATTGGAGTACCATAGGGTGCCCCAATACCTCCGAAGGCTCGTCGGGGATTATCTCTCTGACAGAGAGGTAGTCTTCCCAACGATCGATGGAGAGGGACGTAATCCCATGACGCGCGGTGTTCCGCAGGGGTCTGCCCTTGGGCCACTCCTGTGGAACATTGGGTATGATTGGGTCCTCCGGTGCGCTAATCTTCCTAACGTCGGCGTCATTTGTTATGCCGACGATACGTTGGTTACCGCGCGGGGGGACAACTATAGGGAGGCGAAGATCCTGGCGACGGCCGCAGTAGCAACGACCGTATCCAGGATCCGTATGCTGGGTCTGGAGGTGGCGCTCCACAAGTCCGAGGCTATTTGCTTTCATGGCCCGAGACGAGCGCCACCTGCAGGCACCACCATAGTGGTTGGTGGGATTTCCATCCCTGTCCGGTCGACGCTGAAGTACCTCGGCGTTGTACTGGACAGCAGATGGCAGTTCAAGGCGCATGTGCGGCAGCTGTCCCCGAAAATCGTGGGGGCAGCTGGCGCACTAAGTCGCCTTCTTCCAAACATTGGAGGTGGAGGAGGAAGCTGCCGCCGCCTCTATACAGCGGTGGTCAGCTCCATGGCCCTGTACGGTGCTCCCATATGGGCAGGGAGGCTCGATCGGCAGACCACTGCCCTGCTGATCGCAGCCCAAAGGGTGATGGCGGTGAGAGTGTGCCGGGGCTACCGCACAATCTCTCACGAGGTGGCGTGCGCCCTCGCAGGATCGCTTCCATGGGATCTTGAGGCCGAAGTCCTGGCCTCGGTCTACTGGAGAAGCGAGCAACTGGCGCCGCAGGAGGTGGCGCAATGGCGCATCAACGTCAAAGCTTCTGCCCTAGTGAAGTGGAAGGAGCGACTACTCACAGGGCTTGAACAGAGGGGGGCTGGCGCCCAACGTTTCTTGGTAGCGATCCAGCCCGTACTCGAGGAATGGGTTCAGAGGAGACACGGGAGGCTTTCCTTTCGGCTGACGCAGGTTCTCTCGGGACACGGATGTTTCGGGAGATACTTGTGTCGCGTCGCCCGAAGAGAAGCCTCCCTGGCCTGCCACCAGTGCGGCTGTGAGGAGGACACAGCCCAGCACGCGCTGGAGGCATGCCCAGGAGGAGCCGAGCCGCGGCAATCTTTAGTCGCAGCTGTGGGGTCAGACCTCTCGTTGTCGACCATCATTCCGAAGATGGTCGAAGACGAGACGTCATGGGAGGCGGTGGCCTCCTTCTGTGAGATTATTGTCTCGCAGAGGGAGGAAGACGAGCGGGAGAGAGAGAGGGACCCCCTCTCTCTCCCGCTCCGGAGAGCGCGGACACGGAGGCGGGCTAATCGAGCCCGCACCCCGTCTCCGCTTGGAGGACCTGGGGCGTCGGGTGCGGGGGTACCCGGCGTCCCACACTAGGGATAGGTCCTCACGAGGTGTAGATGCTCCCATATGTTCCGGAGCATCACACGAGGTAGAGAAGCCATTTTACAGCTTCACACCGAGGCGGGTCCGCTCTTTACAAGCGGACAGCGGCGTCGACAGGGGCTGCGGAGAATGCGCAAGCGGTCCCGTGCCCCCTGTCACTAGTCGACGACGGAGGAACATCGTGGGGTTTTTAGTCGGTATGGGCACCAGTGGGCCGAGTCCAACATAACCCATCCACTCCCCCAGCGGGTGGGTATGCGTAAAAGCATTTTCCCCATGTAAAAAAAAAAAAAAAAAAAAAAAAAAAAAAAAAGGTTCCACGGACCTGCTAGGATCTCCTAGTGGGCGGGGAAGTGAACCCCGACGTGGCGCGTCCCCAGGTGGCGGATAGGGGAACGGCCCCCAGATATGGGGGCTACCGGTATACCGGCGCGGACCAAATTCACACGGGACGGCAGCGCGGCGGGGAGGGTCAACTCGGCCACCCCGTCGGGCAACCGACGTCATCGGAGGTCAGGACGGCTCCTCCTCGCATCTCTCTGCTGTTATCAGAGAGAGTTGGGGACGGAGCCAGCAGAGGAAAGGATTTCCAACTCTGTCAGGACCGGAGCAGATTACTGCCAATGTAGGAGTAGTAGGAGACCAAATCTCAAGGTCTGGCGCTTGCCGAAGGGAGTACTGGTGTGTGAATCGGGAACTGTGCCGTGTTGGTACAGATCTCGATTGACATGCCAGTATGGTCGGGGGGAACCCGGCCGCTAGGGCGCCCCAGAGGACCTCACCTCTGGATAATAAAAAAGGAAAAACTACATGAAACATGGCGAATGGAACAAACGAACTACCCCAGGCGGGTACCAGCCTCTCCGAGGCTGGAGAATCCCGTGGTGCTTCGGCACTCAGCCCCTCGTATTCTGGGGGGGGCACCAGACGCCAGGGGAGCAAGAGCTCTCGAGTGGAGAGGACCTTCGGGGTTTTCAAAAAACCCGGAGATCCGGCAACGGCGAGCGATGGAGGGGACTCGGACGGCTCTGTAGCATCCGTCTCCTCCATTGCATCGTCGGTGTCGACTCGGTCGCGCGCGCGCCTTAAGCGGGCGGCGATAGAGCCGGCAGTGGAAGTGGTCGATGGCGCCTTGGCCTCTCAGGACAAGCGCGCCATGTTTTTGCGGGACAAGGGGACCAGCGAGGACGAGGTCTTCGACCCCCTTGTGGCACCTGCAAAAATAAGGACCAAAGGGAAGTTGCCAAGGGCAGACGATTTAGAGGAGGAGATGCGGGCGCAAACCACGGAGGAGCTGGGCGCCTGCATCAGGGTCGAACTGCAGACCGTAGAGAAAATCGCCGACAAGTCCAAGAACTTGCGCGGCGATTTCATCAAGGGTCTGCGAGTGGCCGCGCGGAGAGCCGAGGCGGTCTCCAAGGAGCTGGCCAACAGAGTGTCGGTGGATGCCCACGTGGAGCGCTTGGAGCGGGAGAACGCCGAGCTGCGCACGAGGATGGCCGACCTCTCCAACAAGCTGGAGAAGCTGACGGAGATAATCCGTCAGCAGCAGGCCGGTTCCCAGGCAGGCACTGATGGCACGGCCATACCGGCGCCACCACCACCCGCCGCTGGGGGAAACGAATGGGAGGGAAGGTTCATGGAGCGCATAGCGGCTCTCATGGACCTGAAGTTGGCTGCAGCTCTGAGAGCTCAGCCTTCTTCCCCCCAGGGCGGTGCAGCTCCCGCTAGAGCAGGACCTTCGGGGCCTGCTGGTAAGGGTGCGGCGAAGGCAAAACGCCAGCCGCAGCCCGCACAGACCTCCCCGCCACCCGTGTCGTCGCAAACCGCGGGGTCGCAAGTGCCAGAGGCACCAACGACTTCGTGGGCGACAGTGACGGGGAGGAAGAGGAAGAAGAAGAAGGCCCCTCAGCCGGAGAAACCTGGCCCGAAGCCTGGCCCGAAAACTGGCCCAAAGGCCGGCCCGACGGCCGACCCGAAGGCCAGCTCGAGGGCTAACCCGAGGGCCGGGGCCAAGGGCGGCCCCAAACCCGCGCCAGCGCGGCTGCCGACGTCCGCGGCGATTACGGTGACGGTTCCGGAGGGTTCGGACCTCACCCTCGCCGCGGTGATGGCGACCGCGAAAGCGCGGATCCGACTGGCGGACATTGGGGTGGACATGGTCCGCCCCAAGAAGGCGATAACGGGAGGTCTCATCTTGGAGGTGTCAGGGCCTGACTGCACCTCCAAGGCGGATGCCCTGGCCGAGCGCATGCGCGTGGCCCTCGCCGATCTGGGTGTGCGTGTTGCGCGCCCAGTGAAGACGGGGGAGCTGCGGCTCAAAGACCTCGACGACAGCGTCACACCTCGTGAGGTGTTGGTCGCTGTCGCCGAGGCCGGAGGCTGCTCAACCGACGACGTGCGGGTGGGCGACATTCGTCGCTCACCCACTGCCCTGGGCACGGTGTGGGTCCGTTGTCCACTAGCCTGCGTGCGCAGGCTAGCAGCGGCAAAGCACGTCGTCGTCGGCTGGGGAATGGCGAGGGTGGATTACCTGGAGTCGAGGCCGCTCCAGTGCTTCCGATGCCTGGAATTTGGGCACGTGCGCAGCATGTGTCAGAGTACAGTGGACCGCAGCACCTTGTGCTACGCGTGTGGCGAGCCCGACCATCGGGCGAGCCGGTGCACGCGTCCGCCCCGGTGTCCACTGTGCTCTGACAAGGGCTGTAGGGCAGACCACAGGATGGGGAGCAAGAGGTGCTCCCCTCCCAAGGAGAAGAGGAAGCCAGGTCCTCCTCCTCCTCGGTCGGCCCCAGCACCGGAAGCCAAAGCGGCCCCAACAAAGGGGGCCGCTCAGTCGGGCCAGAGCCCGCCGCCCCAGGAGGCCATGGAGGCCTCGTAATGGATCACGCCATACGAGTCCTCCAGTGCAATCTGAACCACTGCCGGAGCGCGCAGGACCTAGTCCAGCAAACCTTCGCGCAGTGGTCGATTGCACTTGCCGTAGTTGCGGAGCCCTACAACGTCCCGAACCATCCTCGCTGGTTCGGGGACGACTTGGACTCCGTCGCTATTTACTGGGGCGGCGGAAGAGGCGACCCCCCCTGTGCCCTTATTGAGAAGGGACAGGGGTTCGTGGCCACGGCATGGGGTCGTCTAGCCGTTGTGGGCTGCTACGTCTCTCCCAACTGTACCCTCGTCGAGTACGAGGCGTACCTGGACGCGGTAGGCGACTGCATTCGCAGATGCCTACCGCGCCCAGTGCTTGTCCTGGGCGACTTCAACGCGCACTCTCGTGTGTGGGGGAGTCCCCAGGACGACCGAAGGGGAGAGACCGTGGTGGAATGGGCGGCGGGTATGGACCTCCGGTTGTTGAATCGGGGGTCTGTAAGCACGTGTGTACGGTGGCAGGGTGAGTCGATCGTGGACCTCTCATGGTCGACTCCCTCTGCCACCCACCTGGTGTCGGGCTGGAGAGTAGCGGAGGAGATGGTCACCTTGTCTGACCATCGCCACATCGTTTTCGATGTGGTTCTCCGCCCCCCCGACAGTGCGTCCCGCCGCAGTAGCAGCCCGCCGCGACGATGGGCCCTCAAGCGGCTCGACAGGGATCTGCTCGAAGCCGCAGCCATCGTCGCGGCCTGGCCGGATGGAGACGCCGGAGAGATTCTGCCCGATCCTGGGAGGGAGGCGGCTTGGTTCCGGGCTTCGATGACGTCGATTTGCGACGCATCGATGCCCCGAGCCAACCCTACCAAGCGCAGGGCGGTGTACTGGTGGTCGGAGGAGATAGCGCAGCTGCGGGAGGCATGCTTGCGCTCCCGACGCCAGTACACCAGAGCCCGGAGGAGACGGCGAGCCCTTGCCGGAGAGGTGGATAGAGTTTACGAGGTATACCGAGGCGCTTCGAAACTGCTCCAAGCGGCCATTGCGGCCGCTAAGGCTCGGTCTTGGAGTGAACTCCTGGAGGGACTGGATAGGGATCCATGGGGGCGCCCGTACCGGATGGTACTGGGCAAGCTCAGACCGTGGGTCCCTCCGTTGACGGAGACCCTGGACCCTGAGTTGGTGGGGAGAGTGGTGGATACACTCTTCCCTAGGGTCCAGGACAGTCCCAGTCCCTCTACCCCCAGGCCATCGGGACCGACCATCTGGTCCGATGAACTGGGGGTCCGTACACAGGAGTTGGACCGAGCGGTGAAGCGCCTTAGGGCTCGTAACACGGCGCCAGGCCCTGACGGGATTCCAGGTCGGGCCTTGGCGCTGGCTCTATCCGCCGGCTTGGGGGACAGGCTGAAGCGGCTGTTCGACAGCTGCCTATGCTTCAGCGTGTTCCCCAAGGAGTGGAAGGAGGCAAGGTTGGTCCTCTTGAAGAAGGACGGCAGGGCCGCAGACTCTCCCTCTGCGTACCGCCCCATTTGCCTGCTGGACGAGGTCGGCAAATTATTCGAAAGAATAATTGCCGATCGTCTCTGCACACATCTGCGGCAGGAAGGTCCCGACCTGTCGGATGACCAGTTTGGTTTCCGGCGGGCCCGCTCGACAGTTGACGCTATCCTTCGGGTGCGTTCTCTGTCGGGCCAGGTAGTGTCCCGGGGCGGGAGGGTGTTAGCGATATCCTTGGATATCGTTAACGCCTTTAACTCCCTGCCCTGGAGGGCGATTCGGGCGGCGCTCGTGTATCACGGAGTGCCCCCCTACCTGCAGGGCATAGTCGGGGCTTACCTGCGAGACAGGTGTGTGCAGTATGTAGGCAGGGACGGTACATTGCACGAGAGGGAGATGAGTTGCGGGGTTCCGCAGGGGTCCGTTTTGGGCCCGCTGCTGTGGAATCTCGCATACGATGCGGTCCTGCGCGTTGATCTCCCCGCTGGCGTACGAGTGGTCTGCTACGCAGACGACACCCTCGTACTAGCCACCGGGGAGTCCTTCGAGGGGGCCAAAGGGCTCGCAGAGCTTGGTGTGGCATGTGTCGTGGACAGGATCCACGGGCTGGGTCTGCGGATAGCGCCTCAGAAGACTGAAGCGCTATGGTTACACAAGCTCCCGAGGGGGAGGGAACCACCCAGCATGTCGGTTCGTGTAGGTGACGTGGACGTCCAGGTAGGCCGGTACCTCAAGTACCTGGGCCTCACCTTGGACGGCCGTTGGGACTTCGGGGAGCACTTCAAACGCTCTGTCCCCCGGATTCAGAAGGCAGTGGGTGCTCTGCACAGACTGCTGCCAAATCTCGGGGGACCACGGGAGGGCGTTCGCCGCCTCTACGCGGGGGTGGTGCGTTCGATGGCTCTCTACGGAGCACCCGTCTGGTCTGATAGGCTGGCGGGTGTTAGGCGCTACAGACTGCTGTTTGGCAGTCTGCAGCGCACTATGGCCATTCGGATTGCACGGGGGTATCGCACGATATCCCATGAGGCGGCGACCATCTTGGCGCGATTCCCGCCGCTCGACATCCTGGCGGAGACGGACGCACGTGTGTACGTTCGTCTCCGACACGATGGCGGGGGCGGAGTTGCGCCAATAGAAGTGCGGGCCCAAGAGCGTCGACGTGCGCTCCGTAGATGGCGCGAGCGGCTCGAGGAGCCGCGGTGCTCGCGTCAGCGCATCGTCGGCGCGATTGCGCCCAACCTCGAAGCTTGGGTGGGTAGGAAGCACGGCAACGTCACCTATAGACTTACTCAGGTACTCACCGGACATGGTTGTTTCGGTGAGTACCTGAGTAGGATCGGACGGGAACCGACAGCACAATGCCACCATTGTGGGAGCGACAGGGATTCCGCGCAGCACACGCTGGAGCAGTGCTCAGCGTGGTGCCAGGAGCGGCGGACCCTGGTCGCTAGGATCGGGCAGGATCTCTCTCTGCCAGCAGTGGTACAGGCCATGCTGGCAGATGAAACGGCGTGGAGGGCCGTGGCCTCTTTCTGTGAGACCGTAATGGTTCGGAAAGAGGCCGCTGAGCGGGATCGGGAGAGGGCCGATCCCGCTCGGAGGAGGCGGCGGCGGGGTGACGGCAACGGCCGCCCCGCACCGCCTGCCCCGTAAGGGGCAAATGGTATCCCCTGCCAAACAGGGGACTTTTCGGTCCAGTGGGCAGCCGGAGTGAGGGCTTCGGCTGGCCGGGAACACGGACCGAAAGGGCAGCGGCCACTAGTGGCACTGTGCCGCTGTAGCACTGCGAGGTGCTGGGGGTGTGGCGTGTTTGTGCCCCCCCGGGAAGTGCTTTAGGGCGAAGTGCGAGAGGGGCACCGGATCGTTCCTTCGGGAGTTACCGGAGCCCCTTGAAAAGCACCGAGGCCGGCCACCGCGGAGTTTTTAGTGAGTCGTCGAGTCCGACAACCTCACACACCCCTGCCGCACCCTTCATGCGGCGGGGACGGTCTGTTAGCAGATTTTCTCCGCGACACAAAAAAAAAAAAAAAAAAAGGTTAGGTTAGGTTAGGTTAGGTTTTTTTTTTTTTTTTTTTTTTTTTTTTTTTTTTTCTCGTTCCTTTGACGAAATGATCAAAGACATTTTTTACTTTAATGCTAGCTACGGGTGGGAGTACATTCTTATCGTACCCTCCTCTAACTCCTGGGGTCTAATTGGGGTTTTATAACTATACATTTTCTTATTCTATCTTCTATCTATTTCTAGTGATACATATTTTGCTCATATTACCAATTTAAACATATAATATTATTACTTATACTATTTACTGGTTATTTTCTTATCTATTTTTCTTATATGCTACTTATATATATTATCATAATATATATTTAACATATTTTATACATCTTTGTTCTGTTTTATTACTCTTTCTGCTACATGTTTACAATACTTGATGAAACAATTTCTTAGGTTCTTATCATTTATTAAGAAGCTGGCGTTTTCATCGTTCAATTTACAGTCAATTGTTTGTTCTGTCTCATACCTTCTTAACCCCTCCACGGGACACTCAAACAGGATGTGCGGCACAGTTTCGCTCACGCCTGGGTTAGGTTAGGTTAGGTTAGGTTAGGTTAGGTGGGGGGGGGGGACCCCCCACAGTGCTTGCGTCCACGTCGCGTCCCCTGGAAACGACTCAGTCTGACCACCGTAACGGAGTGGCAGACTGAGCTCGGCTAAAGTGCACTGTGCGTTGTAGAGTTTTTATGCGGGAATCTACAACACCGGCGGAGGCTATGCCTAAAAAATTTGTGCGGGACGCCTCCGGGCGTTTCCTAAAAGGCCCTTCTCAGGGCCAACCAAAAGGCCCTTCTCAGGGCCAACCAAAAGGCCCTTCTCAGGGCCAACTCGAAGGCCCTTCTCAGGGCCATACCGACGAGCGCGCGTCGGTTGCGGTGGCTGCATCCGCAGTCAGCCTATTTGGCAGTGCGGGCGAGCTGTCGGACTCCGACAGTGAGTCGGACGTTGGTCCGATCGCGATCGAGGGAGGACCGCTCAAGCGGGCCTTCATGAAGGACGGGTCCAGCTCGGACTCGTCCAGGAAAGGGAGGTCGAGGCGCAAGGTGAAGGCCAAAAAGCCTTCATCTGTAGCTGCCATCGCCGACACCCACGACGTGGGTTTGGAGGACGCGCGACGCCAGCTGAGCCTGACCCGTCGGGCACAGCTCCAGCAGGACCTGGAGGAGCAGGTCGCTGCCAAGGAGCAGCAGGCGCGCACCGCGCGGGCCAAGGCCGGGTACGGCGCATCCTGCGTGCTGTACGCCGACCACTCCCTGGTCGAGCTGGAGCGCATGGCGCAGGAGGACGCGGAGGAGATCACCCAGGTCGCCTCTAAGTCCTCCAACCTGAAGGGGACTTTCCAGAAGTCCCTGAAAAGTAGGGCCGCGAGCATGCGTGGCATCGTTTGTGAGCTTGTGCAGCGCACAGCCACGGACGAGACGCGGCAGCTGCAGGCGAAAGTCGACCGCCTGCAGTCGGAGGTCAGCCAGCTGCACACGAAGCTGGCTGAAGCCACGGCCCGACCTACGCAGGCGGAGCCTAGGCCGGCGGCGGAAGTTCCCCCTTCCTCCTCCAACCTTGAGGATATCATCCGCAAGGTTGTGATGGAGGAAAGGGCCTTCACAAGAGCCTGCCTCGATGGCATCGAGGACAGGCTCCTGCCCGAAAAGCGCCTCCGACCGCCGCTAGCGGCGGACAAGAGGCAGAGTAAGCCGGGGCCATCCTCCCAAAAGGAGGACCCCCTTCTCCCCTCTACCACTCCGTCCAACCAGCCTTGGACGAAAGTGGTCAAGAGAGGAAAGGGCAAGGCCAAAAAGACGGGAACGGCCGCCGCCCCTACCACCCCTGCCCCCACCCCTTCCTGCCCGTCCCAGGCGACAGGCAAGGGAAGGGGAAAGGGTAAGGGGAAGGGGAAGAAAACGGCCCCCAAGCCCGCCGCCGCTGCCCCCGCAGCCGAAAGGGCCTCCGCCGGTGGGAGGAAACCTTTGGTTCCTCCCAAATCTGCAGCCGTCGTGGTGACGCTCACCGCGGAGGCTGCTGAACGCGGGGAGACGTACGAGTCCGTCCTCAAACGGGCTCGTACCAACGCCGATCCCACCCAACTTGGGATCGGAGCGGTCACGTGCCGCCGGACTCAAGCCGGAGCTCGAATCTTCGAGTTCCCGGGGGCCCAGGGCGGCACAAACGCGGACCTCTTCGCAACCAAGTTGCGAGAGGTCATCGCGGACGCGGCCAAGGTGGCCAGACCCGTGAAGTCTGCGGCCTTGGAGGTGACCGATCTGGACGATTCGGTCACCAAAGAGGAGGTGGTGGCGGCAATCGCAGCTGTAGGGGGCTGCGATGTCGCAGCGGTGCAGGGCCGGGACATCAGACCCGGCCGCGGTGGCATGGGCACTATCCGCCTCGAGTGCCCAGTCGTCGCGGCCAAAGCCGTCCTCGCGAAAGGACGGTTCTCGGTAGGGTTCAGCACCTGCCGAGTCCGAGCACTTGAAGATCAGCCTATGCGCTGCTTCAAGTGCTTCGGAATCGGACACACGCGGGCCCTCTGTCCGTCCCTGGTGGATAGGACGGACAGTTGCTACCGCTGCGGCCAGGACGGGCACAAGTCCGTCTCCTGCACGGCCGCCACGCCGCGCTGTGCAATATGCGCAGCCAGCGGTCGCCCAGCGGGGCACATTATGAAGGGGAGGAACTGCAGGCCTCCCCTAAAGAAGGGCAAAGCGCAGGCGACGGCCCCGCCTGCCGCTGAGACCGCCGACCCCGAAGCGGGAGCCTCGGCGGCTGAGGAGGAGGGTGCGATGTCCGAATGATGGATAGGCATCGCATCCTCCAGGCGAACACCAACCACTGCAGAACAGCCCAGGACCTGCTCATGCAGGTCATGGCTGAGTGGTTGGTGGACGTGGCGGTAGTCGCCGAGCCGTACTCGGTCCCCGACGGTTGGTTGGGTGATCGAGACGGCTTGGTAGCTTTGTTGTCGCGGTCTTCCACAGACTCCCCTCCCCTCTCGCTTTTAGAGAGGGGACCGGGATACGTGGCCGCCGCGTGGGGAGAAATAGCCCTGGTGGGCGTGTATTTCTCCCCAAACCGCCCTCTACAGGACTTCGAGAACTTTCTCGAAGTCCTCACCGCTGTTGTCGGGAGGGCGGCGCCGCGCCAGGTCGCCGTGTTGGGCGACCTGAACGCCAAGTCGGTGGCCTGGGGCAACCCGGCCGCCTCTTGCAACGTCCGAGGGCGCGCCGTCGAGTTTTGGGCGGCGTCGTCTGGTGTGTCCCTCCTCAACAGGGGGGCGGTCCACACGTGTGTGCGGCAACGGGGAGGGTCAGTGGTGGACGTCTCGTTCGCCACCCCCGTCTTAGCCGCCCGCGTCGTGAACTGGCGGGTGGAGCTGGTGGAGACTTTGTCGGACCACCGCTACGTGCGGTTCGACGTCTCCACCCAGAGCCCCGGGAGGACGGCCCCTTCGGGCCGATCCCCCTTTCCGCGGTGGGCCCTTACCCGCCTCGACCGTGAGGCGGCTAAAGAGGCGGCGCTCGTCCAGGACTGGCTCGCCCCTCCGGTCGACGTCCTGGACGTGGACTCCGCAGCGGCCCAGCTGCGGAGATCCCTGACCGAGGTGTGCGACTCCAGCATGCCTCGGTCCCGCCGTCCGCCTCCCCGACGCGCCGTCTATTGGTGGTCGGAGGGGCTAGCGGGGCTCCGGTCCGCCTGCGTGGCGGCAAGGCGGGCGTATGCGCGGAGTCGACGGCGCAGTGGGCGAGACCTCGAGCACGAGGACCTTCTCTACGCCTCTTACGTAGAGGCGAAGAAGGTCCTCAAGGCGGCAATGAGCGCCGCCAAAGACGCGGCGCGAGCCGAGATGCTCGAAGGTCTCGACAGGGACCCGTACGGGAGACCTTATAAGGCGGCGCGGAATAAACTGCGCCCCTTTGGTCCCCCACTGACGGAGTCCCTGGAGCCGGCATTGCTGGATGGGGTGGTTCGGTCCCTGTTTCCTTCAGGGACCAACTTCGCCCCACCAGTAATGGACCCTCCGCCGGGGGCAGCTCCGCCGGAGGAGGAAGTCCCTCCGGTCGAGGTGGAGGAACTTGGCGCGGAGATTATTCGCCTCCGTGCCAAGAAGACGGCCCCAGGGCCGGACGGCGTCCCCGCACGGGTGGTGGCCATCGCCACCACTCATATGGGGCAGAGGTTTCGGGACCTTTTCAGCGCGTGCCTCACGGCTGGAAGGTTCCCGAAACCCTGGAAGGAGGGGCAGCTGTGCCTCCTCCGAAAGGAGGGACGCCCGGCGGACTCCCCCTCGGCTTACCGACCCATCGTATTGCTCGATGAGGTCGGTAAGATGTTCGAGGGGATAATCGCCAGAAGGCTGAATGGCCTTCTGGCGGAGGTGGGGCCGAACCTGTCGGACGCCCAATTCGGTTTCCGAAGGGGGCGTTCGACGGTGGACGCGCTGGCCCGGCTGAAGGGCCAAGTGCGGGAAGCCGTGGAGGTGGGGGACGGGGTTTTGGCTGTGTCATTTGACATAGCCAACGCCTTCAACTCCGTCCCCCACTCTACGATACTTGAGGCACTCCGTTACCACGGGGTGCCTCAATATCTGCGGAGGTTGCTGGCCAGCTACCTGGAGGACCGAGCGGTCCTCCTGGTGGACAAGACTGGCCAGCTGCGGCGGTACGGTGCGGGGTCCGGTGTTCCACAGGGGTCGGTCTTAGGCCCACTCCTGTGGAACATCGGTTTCGACTGGCTCCTGCGGGGAGCTCTCCTCCGGGGCACGAGTGTCATCTGCTATGCAGATGACACTCTCCTCACTGCCCGGGGGAGGGATTTCCGGGAGGCGGCGAGCCTGGCCTCGGCCGGCGGATCTCTGGTCGCAGGAAGGATCCGCCGGCTAGGATTGGGGGTTGCGCTGCACAAGACCGAGGCCGTGTTTTTCCACGGGCCTCGGCAGCGCATCCCCACTGACGCCCACATCGTGGTGGAGGGCGTCAGGGTCGAGGTGAAGGCCCAGATGAAATATCTGGGCCTTATACTCGACAGCAGGTGGCGCTTCAGCCCGCACTTTAGCGGGCTATCAGCGCGCCTGCTGAAGGCCGCGGGGGCGCTTTCGTGGCTCCTCCCAAACCTGGGGGGACCAAAAGCGCGATGCCGGCAGCTGTATGCCGGCATCTTAAAGAGCATGGCCCTGTACGGGGCCCCGATCTGGGCGGACTCCCTCCATAGGAGGGAGAACGCCACCGTGATCCGCAGGCCCCAAAGGGCCATCGCGCAGCGGGTGGCGAGAGCCTACCGCTCGGTAGGCTTCGCGGCCTCATGCGCTCTGGCGGGCACCCCTCCTTGGGAGCTCGAGGCGTGGGTGCTCGCCAGAGTGTATGAGTGGACGGTGGGGCGCAGGGCTCTCGGGGAGCGCCCGGCCCCAGAAGAGCGGGAGGCCGTGCGGCGAGAGGCGAGGGACGCGGTCGTCCAACACTGGACGGAGGACCTCGCCTCTGCCACGTTCGGCCGCAGAACGTTGGACGCTCTCGGGCCAATCCTGCGCGATTGGCTCGAGAGGTCCCACGGCTTCCTCTCTTTCCGTCTGGTGCAGGTGCTATCCGGGCATGGATGCTTCGGATCGTACCTGCACCGGATCGGAAGAGAGGGAACGCCGTCGTGCCACGACTGTGGCGCGACGGAGGACACGGCGCAGCACACCCTCGAGGTGTGCCCGTCGTGGTCCGAGCCGCGCCACGCCCTGGTCGCGGCAGTGGGCCCGGACCTCTCGCTTCCCAGCGTGGTTCACTCCATGCTGGAGAGCGAGGGGGCCTGGGCAGCGGTCGCCTCCTTCTGCGAGGACGTGATGTCCCAGAAGGAGGCGGCAGAGCGCGCGCGGGAGGAAGATCCTCTCGCGGCGCCTCTGCGTAGGCGGAGAAGGGGTGGGAGAAGGCGGCAATAGTCGCCTCCTCTCCCTCTGGTGATGGATAGCGGGAGGCAGGCGTGGGGACGCCTCCTCCCGCATTGCACATATCCATCACCCCCGTCGGACGGGAACGACTGAGCACTCGCAGTTGTTCCCGGGCCCCCCCTCTGCAAGGGGGGGCGTGGAGGCCCCGCTGTCAAGGCGGGCGGTCGTCGGCGGGGGACTGGATGAAAAGGCTCCTGCCGGTTTCCCAGTCCCTCACCACATAGACGACGCCGGAGTGCCGCTGGGTTGTTTAGTGGGTATACCGGTCGTAGGACCGGGGAGTCCCACATACCCCTCCCATCCCCATGGGAGGGGATGCGTAACGCATTTTTCCCAGCGTCAAAAAAAAAAAAAAAAAAAAAAAGGTTAGGTTGGGGGACCCCGGGGGACCCCCCACAGTGCTTGCGTCCACGTCGCGTCCCCTGGAAACGACTCAGTCTGACCACCGTAACGGAGTGGCAGACTGAGCTCGGCTAAAGTGCACTGTGCGTTGTAGAGCTTTTATATGTCGGAACTACAACGAAAGTCGGAGGCTATGCCTAAAAAACCTGCGCGGGACGCCTCCGGGCGCTTCCTAAAAGGCCCTTCTCAGGGCCAACCCCAAGGCCCTTCTCAGGGCCAACCCCAAGGCCCTTCTCAGGGCCAACCCCAAGGCCCTTCTCAGGGCCAACCCAAAGGCCCTTCTCAGGGCCAACCCCAAGGCCCTTCTCAGGGCCAACCCAAAGGCCCTTCTAAGGGCCAACGTCGTGGTGAACTCTGTGTTCTTGGCGCCCCCGATGTCCCTGTGGGTGGGAATAGGGTGGAGTCGGGCATGGGGTTCGCGTCCGAGATTGAGGCGTCCAGTGGCGCGGAGGTCTCGGACAGGGAGGGTCGCGGCCGGAAGCGGCTGTCTTCCTCGTTCTTCGTGCCCGGGTTCGGTTATTTGGACTCGGACGCGGAGACCGAGGAGAGGGCGGTCGCCAAGGTTAGCACGGCCAGGAGAGGTAGGGGAAAGACTACCAAGGTGGGCCACTCCAAGGAGGAGTGCTTACCGATGGAGTTGGAGGAAGTTCTGCGTGGCAGGCGTTTTAGGAAGGGGCAGGCTGCTGCCTACGTCGACCTTGCGTCTGACACCGGATGTGATTCCGATGCCAGCGCAATGGTCGGCGACGTCAGCAGCCTGAATGCTCAGGAGCTGAGGGCGCGGGCGGGCGAGGGGCTCGCTTGTGTTTTGGAGGTTGCCAGAAAGTCTGGCAACCTCAAGGGTGAGTTTGTTGCCCGTTTGAAGAGGTCCGCCTCAACCATAAGGGAGGTGGTTGAGGCTCTGGCAAGCAGGAGTGAGGCGGAGGAGACGCGACGGCTTAGGGGGGAGAACGGCCGTCTACGACTCGAGGTCGAGTCGTGTAAGGCGGAGATTAAGGCTCTGCGTCGCGGCTTCTCCGAGGCAAAGTCGGAGGCCGCTGCTGCCACCACAGCTGCCGCGGCCGCTATTACTGTTACTGGGACGCCGGAGCCCCCCCCAACGGCTCTGATAGGGGCCGACTTGGTGGAGGGGCTAAAGCGCTCCCTTACAGTAACGTTTGGGCAGATGCTCAATGCCCGACTAGCGGGGATTGAGGACCGGCTTATGCCTGCCCCAGTGGTTCGACCACCGTTAAAGGCGGATGCCAGAAACGTGGCGGCGGCTGCTGCTGCACCACTGAAGCCGACGCCTGAGCCGGCTCGCATATCTGCCTCCAAAGCAGGTAAGCGGGCCGATCAGGCTTCTAAGACTGCTGCCGCTCCCTCAGTGGTACCTGTTGCGGGTCCCTCAGTGGCACCTGTTGCGGGCCCCAGCACGGCGACTGCTCCCCCCACTGGTCCTCCGGCAGAGACCTGGGCGAAAGTGGTAGGGAGGAAGGGCAAGGGGAAAGGCAAAGCCAGCAAGGCGCCAGTGGCTGCTCCAGTGGCTGGTACCACTGCCACTACTTTGCCCAAGCCAAAGACTGCGAGGGTGTCACTGAGGCCCGCCAAATCCGCGGCCGTCGTGCTGTCGCTGCAGCCGGAGGCCGTGGAGAGGGGGGTCACGTATAGTGATGCCCTCAAGGTAGCGCAGGAGAGGGTCAATCTCCGGGAGCTGGGGATTGACCAGGTGCGCTTCCGCCAGACGGCCACAGGAGCCAGGATGTTGGAGATTCCTGGCTCCGAAAGTGCGGAAAAGGCCGACAAGCTGGCGGAAAAGCTGCGCGGAGTCCTCTCAGAGGTGGCCAACGTTGCCAGGCCCTTTAAATCTGCTGATTTGCGGATATCGGGCCTGGACGACTCGGCTACGAAGGAGAGAGTGGCGGCGGCAGTCGCCGAGGCGGGCGCATGTGGGGTGCAGCTGGTGAAGGTTGGAGAGATCCACCGCAGCACGAGGGGCACCGGCTCCACCCTCGTCTCCTGCCCTGTCTCGGCAGCTAAAGTGCTGCGGGACAAGGGCAGACTACTGATAGGCTGGAGCTCGGTGCAAGTGGTGGCATTGGAGGCGCGGCCCATGCGCTGTTTTAGGTGCCTGGGTCTGGGGCATACGCGTCTCCAGTGTCCCGCCTCGGCCGACAGAGGTGACCTGTGCTTCCGATGTGGGGGCGCTGGTCACCGGGCGAGCAGCTGCGGGAGGATTGACCCGCGCTGCGCTATTTGCGCAGAGTCGGGGAGGCCCTTCGGGCATGTGATGGGAGGGCGCAAATGCGTCCCCCCGAAGACGTTGGGAAGGGCCTTCCAGAGGCCCACGGCAGCTGCCGCCCCTGCCGAAGATCGCAATGGGGCGAGCGAGGAGGTTGAGATGGATGACTAATCAAGTCAGACATCACAACCTCCTCAAGACGAATCGGAATATATCCGCAGTAGGGCCACGGTCGGAGAGTCGGGGGACTCTCCGCCGTCTTGCACGGCTCTACATGTCGGTGGGGTGATTCTGGTGAGCGGAGTCACCCCTCCAAAGGCCTAGGCCTAAAGGCCAATCGCCGGGGTAAGGTGGTGAATGCTAACGCGACCCCACCTTACCCCACCTTGGCGAAGGACTGCTCACGGGAGGGTTTTTAGTGGGTTCGAGCCCCACACAAACCCCTCCGCCACCCCCGTGGCGAACCGCGACGCGTGGACACCCCTCCTTGGGAGCTCGAGGCGTGGGTGCTCGCCAGAGTGTATGAGTGGACGGCGGGGCGCAGGGCTCTCGGGGAGCGCCCGGCCCCAGAAGAGCGTGAGGCCGTGCGGCGAGAGGCAAGGGACGCAGTCGTCCAACACTGGACGGAGGACCTCGCCTCTGCCACGTTCGGCCGCAGAACGTTGGACGCTCTCGGGCCAATCCTGCGCGATTGGCTCGAGAGGTCCCACGGCTTCCTCTCTTTCCGTCTGGTGCAGGTGCTATCCGGGCATGGATGCTTCGGATCGTACCTGCACCGGATCGGAAGAGAGGGGGACCCGTCGTGCCACGACTGTGGCGCGACGGAGGACACGGCGCAGCACACCCTCGAGGTGTGCCCGTCGTGGTCCGAGCCGCGCCGTGCCCTGGTCGCGGCAGTGGGGCCGGACCTCTCGCTTCCCAGCGTGGTTCATTCCATGCTGGAGAGCGAGGGGGCCTGGGCAGCGGTCGCCTCCTTCTGCGAGGACGTGATGTCCCAGAAGGAGGCGGCAGAGCGCGCGCGGGAGGAAGATCCTCTCGCGGCGCCTCTGCGTAGGCGGAGAAGGGGTGGGAGAAGGCGGCAATAGTCGCCTCCTCCTTCCTCTGGTGATGGATAGCGGGAGGCAGGCGTGGGGACGCCTCCTCCCGCATTGCACATATCCATCACCCCCGTCGGACGGGAACGACTGAGCACTCGCAGTTGTTCCCGGGCCCCCTCTGCAAGGGGGGGCGTGGAGGCCCCGCTGTCAAGGCGGGCGGTCGTCGGCGGGGGACTGGATGAAAAGGCTCCTGCCGGTTTCCCAGTCCCTCACCACATAGACGACGCCGGAGTGCCGCTGGGTTGTTTAGTGGGTATACCGGTCGTAGGACCGGGGAGTCCCACATACCCCTCCCATCCCCATGGGAGGGGATGCGTAACGCATTTTTCCCAGCGTCAAAAAAAAAAAAAAAAAAAAAAAAAAGGTTAGGTTAGGTTGGGGGACCCTCCACAGTGCTTGCGTCCACGTCGCGTCCCCTGGAAACGACTCAGTCTGACCACCGTAACGGAGTGGCAGACTGAGCTCGGCTAAAGTGCACTGTGCGTTGTAGTTCTTTTATGCGGGATACTACGACATCGGCGGAGGCAATGCCTAAAAAATTTGTGCGGGACGCCTCCGGGCGTTTCCTAAAAGGCCCTTCTCAGGGCCAACCCAAAGGCCCTTCTCAGGGCCAACCCAAAGGCCCTTCTCAGGGCCAACTCGAAGGCCCTTCTCAGGGCCACACCGACGAGGGTGCGTCGGTAGCGGAGGCTGCATGCGCAGTCAGCCTGTTTGGCAGAGCGGGTGAGCTGACGGATTCCGACAGCGAGTCGGACGCAGGTCCGAGAGCGATTGAGGGAGGCCCGCTCAAGCGGGCCTTCCTGAAAGACGGGTCCAGCTCGGACTCGTCCAGGAAAGGGAGGTCGAAGCGCAAGGTGAAGGCCAAAAAGCCTTCATCTGTCGCTGCCGTCGCCGATACCCACGACGTGGGATTGGAGGACGCGCGACGCGAGCTGAGCCTCACTCGGCGGGCACAGCTCCAGCAGGACCTGGAGGAGCAGGTCGCTGCCAAGGAGCAGGAGGCGCGCACTGCGCGGGCCAAGGCCGGGTACGGCGCGTCCTGCGTGCTGTACGCCGACCACTCCCTGGTCGAACTGGAGCGCATGGCGCAGGAGGACGCGGAGGAGATCGCCCAGGTCGCCTCCAAGTCCTCAAACCTGAAGGGGACTTTTCAAAAGTCCCTGAAGTGTAGGGCCGCGAGCATGCGTGGCATCGTCCGTGAGCTGGTGCAGCGCACAGCCACGGACGAGACGCGGCAGCTGCAGGCGAAAGTTGACCGCCTGCAGTCGGAGGTCAGCCAGCTGCACACGAAGCTGGCTGAAGCCACGGCCCGACCTACGCAGGCGGAGCCTAGGCCGGCGGCGGAAGTTCCCTCTTCCTCCTCCAACCTTGAGGATATCATCCGCAAGGTTGTGATGGAGGAAAGGGCCTTCACAAGAGCCTGCCTCGATGGCATCGAGGACAGGCTCCTGCCCGAAAAGCGCCTCCGACCGCCGCTAGCGGCGGACAAGAGGCAGAGTAAGCCGGGGCCATCCTCCCAAAAGGAGGACCCCCTTCTCCCCTCTACCACTCCGTCCAACCAGCCTTGGACGAAAGTGGTCAAGAGGGGAAAGGGCAAGGCCAAGAAGACGGGAACGGCCGCCGCCCCTACCACCCCTGCCCCCACCCCTTCCTGCCCGTCCCAGGCGACAGGCAAGGGAAGGGGAAAGGGAAAGGGGAAGGGGAAGAAGACGGCCCCCAAGCCCACCGCCGCTGCCCCCGCAGCCGAAAGGGCCCCCGCCGGTGGGAGGAAACCTTTGGTTCCTCCCAAATCCGCAGCCGTCGTGGTGACGCTCACCGCAGAGGCTGCGGAGCGGGGTGAGACGTACGAGTCCGTCCTAAAACGGGCTCGTACCAACGCCGATCCCACCCAACTTGGGATCGGAGCGGTCACGTGCCGCCGGACTCAAGCCGGGGCTCGAATCTTTGAGTTCCCGGGGGCCCAGGGCGGCACCAACGCGGACCTCTTCGCAACCAAGTTGCGAGAGGTCATCGCGGACGCGGCCAAGGTGGCCAGACCCATAAAGTCTGCGGCCTTGGAGGTGACCGATCTAGATGATTCGGTCACCAAAGAGGAGGTGGTAGCGGCGATCGCAGCAGTAGGGGGTTGCGACGTCGCAGCGGTGCAGGGCCGGGACATCAGACCCGGCCGCGGCGGCATGGGCACTATCCGCCTCGAGTGCCCAGTCGTCGCAGCCAAAGCCGTCCTTGCCAAGGGACGGTTTTCGGTGGGCTTCAGCACCTGCCGAGTCCGAGCACTTGAAGACCAGCCTATGCGCTGCTTCAAGTGCTTCGGAATCGGGCACACGCGGGCCCTCTGTCCGTCCCTGGTGGATAGGACGGACAGCTGCTACCGCTGCGGCCAGGACGGACACAAGTCCGTTTCCTGCACGGCCGCCAAGCCGCGCTGCGCAATATGCGCAGCCAGCGGTCGCCCAGCGGGGCACATCATGAAGGGGAGGAACTGCAGGCCTCCCCTAAAGAAGGGCAAAGCGCAGGCGACGGCCCCGCCTGCCGCTGAGACCGCCGACCCCGAAGCGGGAGCCTCGGCGGCTGATGAGGAGGGTGTGATGTCCGAATGATGGATAGGCATCGCATCCTCCAGGCGAACACCAACCACTGCAAAACAGCTCAGGACCTGCTCATGCAGGTCATGGCTGAGTGGTTGGTGGACGTGGCGGTAGTCGCCGAGCCGTACTCGGTCCCCGACAGTTGGTTGGGTGATCGGGACGGCTTGGTAGCTTTGTTGTCGCGGTCTTCCACAGACTCCCCTCCCCTCTCGCTTTTAGAGAGGGGACCGGGATACGTGGCCGCCGCGTGGGGGGAAATAGCCTTGGTGGGCGTATATTTCTCCCCAAACCGCCCTCTACAGGACTTCGAGAATTTTCTCGAAGTCCTCACCGCTGTTGTCGGGAGGGCGGCGCCGCGCCAGGTCGCCGTGTTGGGTGACCTAAACGCCAAGTCGGCGGCCTGGGGCAACCCGGCCGCCTCTTGCAACGTCCGAGGGCGTGCCGTCGAATTCTGGGCGGCCTCGTCTGGCGTGTCCCTCCTCAACAGGGGGGCGGTTCACACGTGTGTGCGGCAACGGGGAGGGTCAGTGGTGGACGTTTCGTTCGCCACCCCCGTCCTAGCCGCCCGCGTTGTGAACTGGCGGGTGGAGCTGGTGGAGACTTTGTCGGACCACCGCTATGTGCGGTTCGACGTCTCCACCCAGAGCCCCGGGAGGACGGCCCCCTCGGGCCGATCCCCCTTTCCGCGGTGGGCCCTTACCCGCCTCGACCGTGAGGCGGCTAAGGAGGCGGCGCTCGTCCAGGACTGGCTCGCCCCTCCGGTCGACGTCCTGGACGTGGACTCCGCTG
Organism: Cosmorhoe ocellata; assembly: GCA_963675405.1. NCBI lineage: Eukaryota > Metazoa > Arthropoda > Insecta > Lepidoptera > Geometridae > Cosmorhoe > Cosmorhoe ocellata. The sequence goes on from OY776273.1 coordinate 5,779,252, forward strand.
CGGCCCAGCTGCGGAGGTCCCTGACCGAGGTGTGCGACGCCAGCATGCCTCGGTCCCGCCGCCCGCTTCCCCGTAGCGCCGTCTATTGGTGGTCGGAGGGGCTAGCGGGGCTCCGGTCCGCCTGCGTGGCGGCAAGGCGGGCGTATGCGCGGAGTCGACGGCGCAGTGGGCGAGACCTCGAGCTCGAGGACCTTCTCTACGCCTCTTACGTAGAGGCAAAGAAGGTCCTCAAGGCGGCAATGAGCGCCGCCAAAGACGCGGCGCGAGCCGAGATGCTCGAGGGTCTCGACAGGGACCCGTACGGGAGACCTTATAAGGCGGCGCGGAATAAACTGCGCCCCTTTGGTCCCCCACTGACGGAGTCCCTGGAGCCGGCATTGCTGGATGGGGTGGTTCGGTCCCTGTTTCCTTCAGGGACCAACTTCGCCCCACCAGTAATGGACCCTCCGCCGGGGGCAGCTCCGCCGGAGGAGGAGGTCCCTCCGGTCGAGGTGGAGGAACTTGGCACGGAGATTATTCGCCTCCGTGCCAAGAAGACGGCCCCAGGGCCGGACGGCGTCCCCGCACGGGTGGTGGCCATCGCCACCACTCATATGGGGCAGAGGTTTCGGGACCTTTTCAGCGCGTGCCTCACGGCTGGAAGGTTCCCGAAACCCTGGAAGGAGGGGCAGTTGTGCCTCCTCCGAAAGGAGGGACGCCCGGCGGACTCCCCCTCGGCTTACCGACCTATCGTATTGCTCGATGAGGTCGGTAAGATGTTCGAGGGGGTAATAGCCAGAAGGCTGAATGGCCTTCTGGCGGAGGTAGGGCCGAACCTGTCGGACGCCCAATTCGGTTTTCGAAGAGGGCGTTCGACAGTGGACGCGCTGGCCCGGCTGAGGGGCCAAGTGCGGGAGGCCGTGGGGGTGGGGGACGGGGTATTGGCTGTGTCATTTGACATAGCCAACGCCTTTAACTCCGTCCCCCACTCGACGATACTTGAGGCGCTCCGTTACCACGGGGTGCCTCAGTATCTGCGGAGGTTGCTGGCCAGCTACCTGGAGGACCGAGCGGTCCTCCTGGTGGACAAGACTGGCCAGCTACGGCGGTACGGCGCGGGGTCTGGTGTTCCACAGGGGTCGGTCTTAGGCCCACTCCTGTGGAACATCGGTTTCGACTGGCTCCTGCGGGGAGCTCTCCTCCGGGGCACGAGTGTCATCTGCTATGCAGATGACACTCTCCTCACTGCCCGGGGGAGAGATTTCCGGGAGGCGGCGAGCCTGGCCTCGGCCGGCGGATCCCTGGTCGCAGGAAGGATCCGCCGGCTAGGATTGGGGGTTGCGCTGCACAAGACCGAGGCCGTGTTTTTCCACGGGCCTCGGCAGCGCATCCCCACTGACGCCCACATCGTGGTGGAGGGCGTCAGGGTCGAGGTGAAGGCCCAGATGAAATATCTGGGCCTTATACTCGACAGCAGGTGGCGGGCACCCCTCCTTGGGAGCTCGAGGCGTGGGTGCTCGCTAGAGTTTATGAGTGGACGGCGGGGCGCAGGGCTCTCGGGGAGCGCCCGGCCCCAGAAGAGCGGGAGGCCGTACGGCGAGAGGCGAGGGACGCAGTCGTCCAACACTGGACGGAGGACCTCGCCTCTGCCACGTTCGGCCGCAGAACGTTGGACGCTCTCGGGCCAATCCTCCGCGATTGGCTCGAGAGGTCCCACGGCTTCCTCTCTTTCCGTCTGGTGCAGGTGCTATCCGGGCATGGATGCTTCGGATCGTACCTGCACCGGATCGGAAGAGAGGGAACGCCGTCGTGCCACGACTGTGGCGCGACGGAGGACACGGCGCAGCACACCCTCGAGGTGTGCCCGTCGTGGTCCGAGCCGCGCCACGCCCTGGTCGCGGCAGTGGGGCAGGACCTCTCGCTTCCCAGCGTGGTTCATTCCATGCTGGAGAGCGAGGGGGCCTGGGCAGCGGTCGCCTCTTTCTGCGAGGACGTGATGTCCCAGAAGGAGGCGGCAGAGCGCGCGCGGGAGGAAGATCCTCTCGCGGCGCCTCTGCGTAGGCGGAGAAGAGGTGGGAGAAGGCGGCCATAGTCGCCTCCTCTCCCTCTGGTGATGGATAGCGGGAGGCAGGCGTGGGGACGCCTCCTCCCGCATTGCACATATCCATCACCCCCGTCGGACGGGAACGACTGAGCACTCGCAGTCGTTCCCGGGGCCCCCCTCTGCAAGGGGGGGGCGTGGAGGCCCCGCTGTCAAGGCGGGCGGTCGTCGGCGGGGGACTGGATGAAAAGGCTCTTGCCGGTTTCCCAGTCCCTCACCACATAGACGACGCCGGAGTGCCGCTGGGTTGTTTAGTGGGTATACCGGTCGTAGGACCGGGGAGTCCCACATACCCCTCCCATCCCCATGGGAGGGGATGCGTAACGCATTTTTCCCAGCGTCAAAAAAAAAAAAAAAAAAAAAAAAAGGTTAGGTTAGGTTGGGGGACCCCCCACAGTGCTTGCGTCCACGTCGCGTCCCCTGGAAACGACTCAGTCTGACCACCGTAACGGAGTGGCAGACTGAGCTCGGCTAAAGTGCACTGTGCGTTGTAGTTCTTTTATGCGGGATACTACGACATCGGCGGAGGCTATGCCTAAAAAATTTGTGCGGGACGCCTCCGGGCGTTTCTTAAAAGGCCCTTCTCAGGGCCAACCCAAAGGCCCTTCTCAGGGCCAACCCAAAGGCCCTTCTCAGGGCCAACTCGAAGGCCCTTCTCAGGGCCACACTGACGAGGGTGCGTCGGTAGCGGAGGCTGCATGCGCAGTCAGCCTGTTTGGCAGAGCGGGTGAGCTGACGGATTCCGACAGCGAGTCGGACGCAGGTCCGAGAGCGATTGAGGGAGGCCCGCTCAAACGGGCCTTCCTGAAAGACGGGTCCAGCTCGGACTCGTCCAGGAAAGGGAGGTCGAAGCGCAAGGTGAAGGCCAAAAAGCCTTCATCTGTCGCTGCCGTCGCCGATACCCACGACGTGGGATTGGAGGACGCGCGACGCGAGCTGAGCCTCACTCGGCGGGCACAGCTCCAGCAGGACCTGGAGGAGCAGGTCGCTGCCAAGGAGCAGGAGGCGCGCACTGCGCGGGCCAAGGCCGGGTACGGCGCGTCTTGCGTGCTGTACGCCGACCACTCCCTGGTCGAACTGGAGCGCATGGCGCAGGAGGACGCGGAGGAGATCGCCCAGGTCGCCTCCAAGTCCTCAAACCTGAAGGGGACTTTTCAAAAGTCCCTGAAGTGTAGGGCCGCGAGCATGCGTGGCATCGTCCGTGAGCTGGTGCAGCGCACAGCCACGGACGAGACGCGGCAGCTGCAGGCGAAAGTTGACCGCCTGCAGTCGGAGGTCAGCCAGCTGCACACGAAGCTGGCTGAAGCCACGGCCCGACCTACGCAGGCGGAGCACAAGAGGCAGAATAAGCCGGGGCCATCCTCCCAAAAGGAGGACCCCCTTCTCCCTTCTACCACTCCGTCCAACCAGCCTTGGACGAAAGTGGTCAAGAGGGGAAAGGGCAAGGCCAAGAAGACGGGAACGGCCGCCGCCCCTACCACCCCTGCCCCCACCCCTTCCTGCCCGTCCCAGGCGACAGGCAAGGGAAGGGGAAAGGGTAAGGGGAAGGGGAAGAAAACGGCCCCCAAGCCCGCCGCCGCTGCCCCCGCAGCCGAAAGGGCCTCCGCCGGTGGGAGGAAACCTTTGGTTCCTCCCAAATCTGCAGCCGTCGTGGTGACGCTCACCGCGGAGGCTGCTGAACGCGGGGAGACGTACGAGTCCGTCCTCAAACGGGCTCGTACCAACGCCGATCCCACCCAACTCGGGATCGGAGCGGTCACGTGCCGCCGGACCCAAGCCGGGGCTCGAATCTTCGAGTTCCCGGGGGCCCAGGGCGGCACAAACGCGGACCTCTTCGCAACCAAGTTGCGAGAGGTCATCGCGGACGCAGCCAAAGTGGCTAGGCCAGTTAAGTCTGCGGCCTTGGAGGTGACCGATCTGGACGATTCGGTCACCAAAGAGGAGGTGGTGGCGGCGATCGCAGCTGTAGGGGGCTGCGATGTCGCAGCGGTGCAAGGCCGGGACATCAGACCCGGCCGCGGTGGCATGGGCACTATCCGCCTCGAGTGCCCAGTCGTCGCGGCCAAAGCCGTCCTCGCGAAAGGACGGTTCTCGGTAGGGTTCAGCACCTGCCGAGTCCGAGCACTTGAAGATCAGCCTATGCGCTGCTTCAAGTGCTTCGGAATCGGACACACGCGGGCTCTCTGTCCGTCCCTGGTGGATAGGACGGACAGTTGCTACCGCTGCGGCCAGGACGGGCACAAGTCTGTCTCCTGCACGGCCGCCACGCCGCGCTGCGCAATATGCGCAGCCAGCGGTCGCCCAGCGGGGCACATTATGAAGGGGAGGAACTGCAGGCCTCCCCTAAAGAAGGGCAAAGCGCAGGCGACGGCCCCGCCTGCCGCTGAGACCGCCGACCCCGAAGCGGGAGCCTCGGCGGCTGATGAGGAGGGTGCGATGTCCGAATGATGGATAGGCATCGCATCCTCCAGGCGAACACCAACCACTGCAAAACAGCCCAGGACCTGCTCATGCAGGTCATGGCTGAGTGGTTGGTGGACGTGGCGGTAGTCGCCGAGCCGTACTCGGTCCCCGACAGTTGGTTGGGTGATCGAGACGGCTTGGTAGCTTTGTTGTCGCGGTCTTCCACAGACTCCCCTCCCCTCTCGCTTTTAGAGAGGGGACCGGGATACGTGGCCGCCGCGTGGGGAGAAATAGCCCTGGTGGGCGTGTATTTCTCCCCAAACCGCCCTCTACAGGACTTCGAGAACTTTCTCGAAGTCCTCACCGCTGTTGTCGGGAGGGCGGCGCCGCGCCAGGTCGCCGTGTTGGGCGACCTGAACGCCAAGTCGGCGGCCTGGGGCAACCCGGCCGCCTCTTGTAACGTCCGAGGGCGCGCCGTCGAGTTTTGGGCGGCGTCGTCTGGTGTGTCCCTTCTCAACAGGGGGGCGGTCCACACGTGTGTGCGGCAACGGGGAGGGTCAGTGGTGGACGTCTCGTTCGCCACCCCCGTCTTAGCCGCCCGCGTCGTGAACTGGCGGGTGGAGCTGGTGGAGACTTTGTCGGACCACCGCTACGTGCGGTTCGACGTCTCCACCCAGAGCCCCGGGAGGACGGCCCCTTCGGGCCGATCCCCCTTTCCGCGGTGGGCCCTTACCCGTCTCGATCGAGAGGCGGCTAAGGAGGCGGCGCTTGTCCAGGACTGGCTCGCCCCTCCGGTCGACGTCCTGGACGTGGACTCCGCAGCGGCCCAGCTGCGGAGGTCCCTGACCGAGGTGTGTGACTCCAGCATGCCTCGGTCCCGCCGCCCGCCTCCCCGACGCGCCGTTTATTGGTGGTCGGAGGGGCTAGCGGGGCTCCGGTCTGCCTGCGTGGCGGCAAGGCGGGCGTATGCGCGGAGTCGACGGCGCAGTCGGCGAGACCCCGAGCACGAGGACCTTCTGTACGCCTCCTACGTAGAGGCGAAGAAGGTCCTCAAGGCGGCAATGAGCGCCGCCAAAGACGCGGCGCGAGCCGAGATGCTCGAGGGTCTCGACAGGGACCCGTACGGGAGACCATACAAGGCGGCGCGGAATAAACTGCGCCCCTTTGGTCCCCCACTTACGGAGTCTCTGGAGCCGGCATTGCTGGATAGGGTGGTTCGGTCCCTGTTTCCTTCAGGGACCAACTTCACCCCACCAGTAATGGACCCTCCGCGGGGGGCAGCTCCGCCGGAGGAGGAGGTCCCTCCGGTCGAGGCGGAGGAACTTGGCGCGGAGATCATTCGCCTCCGCGCCAAGAAGACGGCCCCAGGGCCGGACGGCGTCCCCGCACGGGTGGTGGCCATCGCCACCACTCATATGGGGCAGAGGTTTCGGGACCTTTTCAGCGCGTGCTTCACGGCTGGAAGGTTCCCGAAACCCTGGAAGGAGGGGCAGTTGTGCCTCCTCCGAAAGGAGGGACGCCCGGCGGACTCCCCCTCGGCTTACCGACCCATCGTATTGCTCGATGAGGTCGGTAAGATGTTCGAGGGGATAATCGCCAGAAGGCTGAATGGCCTTCTGGCGGAGGCGGGGCCGAACCTGTCGGACGCCCAATTCGGTTTCCGAAGGGGGCGTTCGACGGTGGACGCGCTGGCCCGGCTGAAGGGCCAAGTGCGGGAGGCCGTGGAGGTGGGGGACGGGGTTTTGGCTGTGTCATTTGACATAGCCAACGCCTTCAACTCCGTCCCCCACTCTACGATACTTGAGGCACTCCGTTACCACGGGGTGCCTCAATATCTGCGGAGGTTGCTGGCCAGCTACCTGGAGGACCGAGTGGTCCTCCTGGTGGACAAGACTGGCCAGCTGCGGCGGTACGGTGCGGGGTCCGGTGTTCCACAGGGGTCGGTCTTAGGCCCACTCCTGTGGAACATTGGTTTCGACTGGCTCCTGCGGGGAGCTCTCCTCCGGGGCACGAGTGTCATCTGCTATGCAGATGACACTCTCCTCACTGCCCGGGGGAGGGATTTCCGGGAGGCGGCGAGCCTGGCCTCGGCCGGCGGATCCCTGGTCGCAGGAAGGATCCGCCGGCTAGGATTGGGGGTTGCGCTGCACAAGACCGAGGCCGTGTTTTTCCACGGGCCTCGGCAGCGCATCCCCACTGACGCCCACATCGTGGTGGAGGGCGTCAGGGTTGAGGTGAAGGCCCAGATGAAATATCTGGGCCTTATACTCGACAGCAGGTGGCGCTTCAGCCCGCACTTTAGCGGGCTATCAGCGCGCCTGCTGAAGGCCGCGGGGACGCTTTCGTGGCTCCTCCCAAACCTGGGAGGACCGAAAGCGCGATGCCGGCAGCTGTATGCCGGCATCTTGAAGAGCATGGCCCTGTACGGGGCCCCGATCTGGGCGGACTCCCTCCATAGGAGGGAGAACGCCACCGCGATCCGCAGGCCCCAAAGGGCCATCGCGCAGCGGGTGGCGAGGGCCTACCGCTCGGTAGGCTTCGCGGCCTCATGCGCTCTGGCGGGCACCCCTCCTTGGGAGCTCGAGGCGTGGGTGCTCGCCAGAGTGTATGAGTGGACGGCGGGGCGCAGGGCTCTCGGCGAGCGCCCGGCCCCAGAAGAGCGGGAGGCCGTGCGGCGAGAGGCGAGGGACGCGGTCGTCCAACACTGGACGGAGGACCTCGCCTCTGCCACGTTCGGCCGCAGAACGTTGGACGCTCTCGGGCCAATCCTGCGCGATTGGCTCGAGAGGTCCCACGGCTTCCTCTCTTTCCGTCTGGTGCAGGTGCTATCCGGGCATGGATGCTTCGGATCGTACCTGCACCGGATCGGAAGAGAGGGGGACCCGTCGTGCCACGACTGTGGCGCGACGGAGGACACGGCGCAGCACACCCTCGAGGTGTGCCCGTCGTGGTCCGAGCCGCGCCGTGCCCTGGTCGCGGCAGTGGGGCCGGACCTCTCGCTTCCCAGCGTGGTTCATTCCATGCTGGAGAGCGAGGGGGCCTGGGCAGCGGTCGCCTCCTTCTGCGAGGACGTGATGTCCCAGAAGGAGGCGGCAGAGCGCGCGCGGGAGGAAGATCCTCTCGCGGCGCCTCTGCGTAGGCGGAGAAGGGGTGGGAGAAGGCGGCAATAGTCGCCTCCTCCTTCCTCTGGTGATGGATAGCGGGAGGCAGGCGTGGGGACGCCTCCTCCCGCATTGCACATATCCATCACCCCCGTCGGACGGGAACGACTGAGCACTCGCAGTTGTTCCCGGGCCCCCCTCTGCAAGGGGGGGCGTGGAGGCCCCGCTGTCAAGGCGGGCGGTCGTCGGCGGGGGACTGGATGAAAAGGCTCCTGCCGGTTTCCCAGTCCCTCACCACATAGACGACGCCGGAGTGCCGCTGGGTTGTTTAGTGGGTATACCGGTCGTAGGACCGGGGAGTCCCACATACCCCTCCCATCCCCATGGGAGGGGATGCGTAACGCATTTTTCCCAGCGTCAAAAAAAAAAAAAAAAAAAAAAGGTTAGGTTAGGTTGGGGGACCCCCCACAGTGCTTGCGTCCACGTCGCGTCCCCTGGAAACGACTCAGTCTGACCACCGTAACGGAGTGGCAGACTGAGCTCGGCTAAAGTGCACTGTGCGTTGTAGTTCTTTTATGCGGGATACTACGACATCGGCGGAGGCTATGCCTAAAAAATTTGTGCGGGACGCCTCCGGGCGTTTCTTAAAAGGCCCTTCTCAGGGCCAACTCAAAGGCCCTTCTCAGGGCCAACCCAAAGGCCCTTCTCAGGGCCAACTCGAAGGCCCTTCTCAGGGCCACACCGACGAGTGCGCGTCGGTTGCGGTGGCTGCATCCGCAGTCAGCCTGTTTGGCAGTGCGGGCGAGCTGTCGGACTCCGGCAGCGAGTCGGACGCAGGTCCGAGAGCGATTGAGGGAGGACCGCTCAAGCGGGCCTTCCTGAAGGACGGGTCCAGCTCGGACTCATCCAGGAAAGGGAGGTCGAAGCGCAAGGTTAAGGCCAAAAAGCCTTCATCTGTCGCTGCCGTCACCGATACCCACGACGTGGGATTGGAGGACGCGCGACGCCAGCTGAGCCTCACTCGGCGGGCACAGCTCCAGCAGGACCTGGAGGAGCAGGTCGCTGCCAAGGAGCAGGAGGCGCGCACCGCGCGGGCCAAGGCCGGGTACGGCGCGTCCTGCGTGCTGTACGCTGACCACTCCCTGGTCGAGCTGGAGCGCATGGCGCAGGAGGACGCGGAGGAGATCGCTCAGGTCGCCTCTAAGTCCTCAAACTTGAAGGGGACTTTTCAGAAGTCCCTAAAAAGCAGGGCCGCGAGCATGCGTGGCATCGTCTGTGAGCTTGTGCAGCGCACAGCCACGGACGAGACACGGCAGCTGCAGGCGAAAGTCGACCGCCTGCAGTCGGAGGTCAGCCAGCTGCACACGAAGCTGGCTGAAGCCACGGCCCGACCTACCCAGGCGGAGCCTAGGCCGGCGGCGGAAGGTCCCTCTTCCTCCTCCAACCTTGAGGATATCATCCGCAAGGTTGTGATGGAGGAAAGGGCCTTCACGAGAGCCTGCCTCGATGGTATCGAGGACAGGCTCCTGCCGGAGAAGCGCCTCAGACCGCCACTTGCGGCGGACAAGAGGCAAAACAAGCCGGGGCCATCCTCCCAAAAGGAGGACCCCCTTCTCCCCTCTACCACTCCGTCCAACCAGCCTTGGACGAAAGTGGTCAAGAGAGGAAAGGGCAAGGCCAAAAAGACGGGAACGGCCGCCGCCCCTACCACCCCTGCCCCCACCCCTTCCTGCCCGTCCCAGACGACAGGCAAGGGAAGGGGAAAGGGTAAGGGGAAGGGGAAGAAAACGGCCCCCAAGCCCGCCGCCGCTGCCCCCGCAGCCGAAAGGGCCTCCGCCGGTGGGTGGAAACCTTTGGTTCCTCCCAAATCCGCAGCCGTCGTGGTGACGCTCACCGCGGAGGCTGCTGAACGCGGGGAGACGTACGAGTCCGTCCTCAAACGGGCTCGTACCAACGCCGATCCCACCCAACTTGGGATCGGAGCGGTCACGTGCCGCCGGACTCAAGCCGGAGCTCGAATCTTCGAGTTCCCGGGGGCCCAGGGCGGCACAAACGCGGACCTCTTCGCAACCAAGTTGCGAGAGGTCATCGCGGACGCGGCCAAGGTGGCCAGACCCGTGAAGTCTGCGGCCTTGGAGGTGACCGATCTGGACGATTCGGTCACCAAAGAGGAGGTGGTGGCGGCGATCGCAGCTGTAGGGGGCTGCGATGTCGCAGCGGTGCAGGGCCGGGACATCAGACCCGGCCGCGGTGGCATGGGCACTATCCGCCTCGAGTGCCCAGTCGTCGCGGCCAAAGCCGTCCTCGCGAAAGGACGGTTCTCGGTAGGGTTCAGCACCTGCCGAGTCCGAGCACTTGAAGATCAGCCTATGCGCTGCTTCAAGTGCTTCGGAATCGGACACACGCGGGCCCTCTGTCCGTCCCTGGTGGATAGGACGGACAGTTGCTACCGCTGCGGCCAGGACGGGCACAAGTCCGTCTCAAGTCCGTCTCGTTGGTGGACGTGGCGGTAGTCGCCGAGCCGTACTCGGTCCCCGACGGTTGGTTGGGTGATCGAGACGGCTTGGTAGCTTTGTTGTCGCGGTCTTCCACAGACTCCCCTCCCCTCTCGCTTTTAGAGAGGGGACCGGGATACGTGGCCGCCGCGTGGGGAGAAATAGCCCTGGTGGGCGTGTATTTCTCCCCAAACCGCCCTCTACAGGACTTCGAGAACTTTCTCGAAGTCCTCACCGCTGTTGTCGGGAGGGCGGCGCCGCGCCAGGTCGCCGTGTTGGGCGACCTGAACGCCAAGTCGGTGGCCTGGGGCAACCCGGCCGCCTCTTGCAACGTCCGAGGGCGCGCCGTCGAGTTTTGGGCGGCGTCGTCTGGTGTGTCCCTCCTCAACAGGGGGGCGGTCCACACGTGTGTGCGGCGACTGGCTCCTGCGGGGAGCTCTCCTCCGGGGCACGAGTGTCATCTGCTATGCAGATGACACTCTTCTCACTGCCCGGGGGAGAGATTTTCGGGAGGCGGCGAGCCTGGCCTCGGCCGGCGGATCCCTGGTCGCTGGAAGGATCCGCCGGCTTGGATTGGGGGTGGCGCTGCACAAGACCGAGGCCGTGTTTTTCCACGGGCCTCGGCAGCGCATCCCCACTGACGCCCACATCGTGGTGGAGGGCGTCAGGGTCGAAGTGAAGGCCCAGATGAAATATCTGGGCCTTGTGCTCGACAGCAGGTGGCGCTTCAGCCCGCACTTTAGCGGGCTGTCAGCGCGCCTGCTGAAGGCCGCGGGGGCGCTCTCGTGGCTCCTCCCAAATCTGGGAGGGCCCAAAGCGCGATGCCGGCAGCTGTATGCCGGCATCCTGAAGAGCATGGCCCTCTACGGGGCCCCGATCTGGGCGGACTCCCTCCATAGGAGGGAGAACGCCACCTTGATCCGAAGGCCCCAAAGGGCCATTGCGCAGCGGGTGGCGAGAGCCTACCGCTCGGTAGGCTTCGCGGCCTCATGCGCTCTGGCGGGCACCCCTCCTTGGGAGCTCGAGGCGTGGGTGCTCGCCAGAGTATATGAGTGGACGGCGGGGCGCAGGGCTCTCGGGGAGCGCCCGGCCCCAGAAGAGCGGGAGGCCGTGCGGCGAGAGGCGAGGGACGCAGTCGTCCAACACTGGACGGAGGACCTCGCCTCTGCCACGTTCGGCCGCAGAACGTTGGATGCTCTCGGGCCAATCCTGCGTGATTGGCTCGAGAGGTCCCACGGCTTCCTCTCTTTCCGTCTGGTGCAGGTGCTATCCGGGCATGGATGCTTCGGATCGTGCCTGCACCGGATCGGAAGAGAGGGAACGCCGTCGTGCCACGACTGTGGCGCGACGGAGGACACGGCGCAGCACACCCTCGAGGTGTGCCCGTCGTGGTCCGAGCCGCGCCACGCCCTGGTCGCGGCAGTGGGGCAGGACCTCTCGCTTCCCAGCGTGGTTCATTCCATGCTGGAGAGCGAGAGGGCCTGGGCAGCGGTCGCCTCTTTCTGCGAGGACGTGATGTCCCAGAAGGAGGCGGCAAGCGCGCGCGGGAGGAAGATCCTCTCGCGGCGCCTCTGCGTAGGCGGAGAAGAGGTGGGAGAAGGCGGCCATAGTCGCCTCCTCTCCCTCTGGTGATGGATAGCGGGAGGCAGGCGTGGGGACGCCTCCTCCTGCATTGCACTTATCCATCACCCCCGTCGGACGGGAACGACTGAGCACTCGCAGTCGTTCCCGGGCCCCCCCCCTGCAAGGGGGGGGGCGTGGAGGCCCCGCTGTCAAGGCGGGCGGTCGTCGGCGGGGGACTGGATGAAAAGGCTCCTGCCGGTTTCCCAGTCCCTCTCCACATAGACGACGCCGGAGTGCCGCTGGGTTGTTTAGTGGGTATACCGGTCGCAGGACCGGGGAGTCCCACATACCCCTCCCATCCCCATGGGAGGGGATGCGTAACGCATTTTTCCCAGCGTCAAAAAAAAAAAAAAAAAAAAAAAAAAAAAAAAAAAAGGTTAGGTTAGGTTAGGTTAGGTTAGGTTAGGTTGGGGGACCCCCCACAGTGCTTGCGTCCACGTCGCGTCCCCTGGAAACGACTCAGTCTGACCACCGTAACGGAGTGGCAGACTGAGCTCGGCTAAAGTGCACTGTGCGTTGTAGAGTTTTTATGCGGGAATCTACAACACCGGCGGAGGCTATGCCTAAAAAATTTGTGCGGGACGCCTCCGGGCGTTTCCTAAAAGGCCCTTCTCAGGGCCAACCCAAAGGCCCTTCTCAGGGCCAACCCAAAGGCCCTTCTCAGGGCCAACTCGAAGGCCCTTCTCAGGGCCACACTGACGAGGGTGCGTCGGTAGCGGAGGCTGCATGCGCAGTCAGCCTGTTTGGCAGAGCGGGTGAGCTGACGGATTCCGACAGCGAGTCGGACGCAGGTCCGAGAGCGATTGAGGGAGGCCCGCTCAAGCGGGCCTTCCTGAAAGACGGGTCCAGCTCGGACTCGTCCAGGAAAGGGAGGTCGAGGCGCAAGGTGAAGGCCAAAAAGCCTTCATCTGTAGCTGCCATCGCCGACACCCACGACGTGGGTTTGGAGGACGCGCGACGCCAGCTGAGCCTGACCCGTCGGGCGCAGCTCCAGCAGGACCTGGAGGAGCAGGTCGCTGCCAAGGAGCAGCAGGCGCGCACCGCGCGGGCCAAGGCCGGGTACGGCGCATCCTGCGTGCTGTACGCCGACCACTCCCTGGTCGAGCTGGAGCGCATGGCGCAGGAGGACGCGGAGGAGATCACCCAGGTCGCCTCCAAGTCCTCCAACCTGAAGGGGACTTTCCAGAAGTCCCTGAAAAGTAGGGCCGCGAGCATGCGTGGCATCGTCTGTGAGCTTGTGCAGCGCACAGCCACGGACGAGACGCGGCAGCTGCAGGCGAAAGTCGACCGCCTGCAGTCGGAGGTCAGCCAGCTGCACACGAAGCTGGCTGAAGCCACGGCCCGACCTGCGCAGGCGGAGCCTAGGCCGGCGGCGGAAGCCACGGCCCGACCTACGCAGGCGGAGCCTAGGCCGGCGGCGGAAGTTCCCTCTTCCTCCTCCAACCTTGAGGATATCATCCGCAGGGTTGTGATGGAGGAAAGGGCCTTCACAAGAGCCTGCCTCGATGGCATCGAGGACAGGCTCCTGCCCGAAAAGCGCCTCCGACCGCCGCTAGCGGCGGACAAGAGGCAGAATAAGCCGGGGCCATCCTCCCAAAAGGAGGACCCCCTTCTCCCTTCTACCACTCCGTCCAACCAGCCTTGGACGAAAGTGGTCAAGAGGGGAAAGGGCAAGGCCAAAAAGACGGGAACGGCCGCCGCCCCTACCACCCCTGCCCCCACCCCTTCCTGCCCGTCCCAGGCGACAGGCAAGGGAAGGGGAAAGGGTAAGGGGAAGGGGAAGAAAACGGCCCCCAAGCCCGCCGCCGCTGCCCCCGCAGCCGAAAGGGCCTCCGCCGGTGGGAGGAAACCTTTGGTTCCTCCCAAATCTGCAGCCGTCGTGGTGACGCTCACCGCGGAGGCTGCTGAACGCGGGGAGACGTACGAGTCCGTCCTCAAACGGGCTCGTACCAACGCCGATCCCACCCAACTCGGGATCGGAGCGGTCACGTGCCGCCGGACCCAAGCCGGGGCTCGAATCTTCGAGTTCCCGGGGGCCCAGGGCGGCACAAACGCGGACCTCTTCGCAACCAAGTTGCGAGAGGTCATCGCGGACGCAGCCAAAGTGGCTAGGCCAGTTAAGTCTGCGGCCTTGGAGGTGACCGATCTGGACGATTCGGTCACCAAAGAGGAGGTGGTGGCGGCGATCGCAGCTGTAGGGGGCTGCGATGTCGCAGCGGTGCAGGGCCGGGACATCAGACCCGGCCGCGGTGGCATGGGCACTATCCGCCTCGAGTGCCCAGTCGTCGCGGCCAAAGCCGTCCTCGCGAAAGGACGGTTCTCGGTAGGGTTCAGCACCTGCCGAGTCCGAGCACTTGAAGATCAGCCTATGCGCTGCTTCAAGTGCTTCGGAATCGGACACACGCGGGCCCTCTGTCCGTCCCTGGTGGATAGGACGGACAGTTGCTACCGCTGCGGCCAGGACGGGCACAAGTCCGTCTCCTGCACGGCCGCCACGCCGCGCTGTGCAATATGCGCAGCCAGCGGTCGCCCAGCGGGGCACATTATGAAGGGGAGGAACTGCAGGCCTCCCCTAAAGAAGGGCAAAGCGCAGGCGACGGCCCCGCCTGCCGCTGAGACCGCCGACCCCGAAGCGGGAGCCTCGGCGGCTGATGAGGAGGGTGCGATGTCCGAATGATGGATAGGCATCGCATCCTCCAGGCGAACACCAACCACTGCAAAACAGCTCAGGACCTGCTCATGCAGGTCATGGCTGAGTGGTTGGTGGACGTGGCGGTAGTCGCCGAGCCGTACTCGGTCCCCGACAGTTGGTTGGGTGATCGGGACGGCTTGGTAGCTTTGTTGTCGCGGTCTTCCACAGACTCCCCTCCCCTCTCGCTTTTAGAGAGGGGACCGGGATACGTGGCCGCCGCGTGGGGGGAAATAGCCTTGGTGGGCGTATATTTCTCCCCAAACCGCCCTCTACAGGACTTCGAGAATTTTCTCGAAGTCCTCACCGCTGTTGTCGGGAGGGCGGCGCCGCGCCAGGTCGCCGTGTTGGGCGACCTGAACGCCAAGTCGGCGGCCTGGGGCAACCCGGCCGCCTCTTGCAACGTCCGAGGGCGCGCCGTCGAATTCTGGGCGGCCTCGTCTGGCGTGTCCCTCCTCAACAGGGGGGCGGTTCACACGTGTGTGCGGCAACGGGGAGGGTCAGTGGTGGACGTTTCGTTCGCCACCCCCGTCCTAGCCGCCCGCGTTGTGAACTGGCGGGTGGAGCTGGTGGAGACTTTGTCGGACCACCGCTATGTGCGGTTCGACGTCTCCACCCAGAGCCCCGGGAGGACGGCCCCCTCGGGCCGATCCCCCTTTCCGCGGTGGGCCCTTACCCGCCTCGACCGTGAGGCGGCTAAGGAGGCGGCGCTCGTCCAGGACTGGCTCGCCCCTCCGGTCGACGTCCTGGACGTGGACTCCGCAGCAGCCCAGCTGCGGAGGTCCCTGACCGAGGTGTGCGACGCCAGCATGCCTCGGTCCCGCCGCCCGCCTCCCCGTCGCGCCGTCTATTGGTGGTCGGAGGGGCTAGCGGGGCTGCGGTCCGCCTGCGTGGCGGCGAGGCGGGCGTATGCGCGGAGTCGGCGGCGCAGGCGGCGATACCCCGAGCAAGAGGACCTTCTATATGCCTCTTACGTAGAGGCTAAGAAGGTCCTCAAGACGGCAATGAGCGCCGCCAAAGACGCGGCGCGAGCCGAGATGCTCGAGGGTCTCGACAGGGACCCGTACGGGAGACCATACAAGGCGGCGCGGAACAAACTGCGCCCCTTTGGTCCCCCACTGACGGAGTCCCTGGAGCCGGCATTGCTGGATGGGGTGGTTCGGTCCCTGTTTCCTTCAGGAACCAACTTCACCCCACCAGCAATGGACCCTCCGCGGGGAGCAGCTCCGCCAGAGGAGGAGGTCCCTCCGGTCGAGGCGGAGGAACTTGGTGCGGAGACTATCCGCCTCCGCACCAAGAAGACGGCCCCAGGGCCGGACGGCGTCCCCGCACGGGTGGTGGCCATCGCCACCACTCAAATGGGGCAAAGGTTTCGGGACCTCTTCAGCGCGTGCTTCGTGTCTGGGAGGTTCCCGAAACCTTGGAAGGAGGGGCAATTATGCCTCCTCCGAAAGGAGGGACGCCCGGCGGACTCCCCCTCGGCATACCGGCCCATCGTTCTTCTCGATGAGGTCGGTAAGATGTTTGAGGGGGTAATCGCCAGAAGGCTGAATGGCCTTCTGGCGGAGGTGGGGCCGAATCTGTCGGACGCCCAATTCGGTTTCCGAAGGGGGCGTTCGACGGTGGACGCGCTGGCCCGGTTGAAGGGCCAAGTGCGGGAGGCCGTGGAGGTGGGGGACGGGGTTTTGGCTGTGTCATTCGACATAGCCAACGCCTTCAACTCCGTCCCCCACTCTACGATACTTGAGGCACTCCGTTACCACGGGGTGCCTCGGTATCTGCGGAGGCTGCTGGCCAGCTACCTGGAGGACCGAGCGGTCCTCCTGGTAGACAAGGCGGGCCAGATGCGGCGGTACGGCGTGGGGTCCGGTGTTCCACAGGGGTCGGTTTTAGGCCCACTCCTGTGGAACATCGGTTTCGACTGGCTCCTGCGGGGAGCTCTCCTCCGGGGCACGAGTGTCATCTGCTATGCAGATGACACTCTTCTCACTGCCCGGGGGAGAGATTTTCGGGAGGCGGCGAGCCTGGCCTCGGCCGGCGGATCCCTGGTCGCTGGAAGGATCCGCCGGCTTGGATTGGGGGTGGCGCTGCACAAGACCGAGGCCGTGTTTTTCCACGGGCCTCGGCAGCGCATCCCCACTGACGCCCACATCGTGGTGGAGGGCGTCAGGGTCGAAGTGAAGGCCCAGATGAAATATCTGGGCCTTGTGCTCGACAGCAGGTGGCGTTTCAGCCCGCACTTTAGCGGGCTGTCAGCGCGCCTGCTGAAGGCCGCGGGGGCGCTCTCGTGGCTCCTCCCAAATCTGGGAGGGCCCAAAGCGCGATGCCGGCAGCTGTATGCCGGCATCCTGAAGAGCATGGCCCTCTACGGGGCCCCGATCTGGGCGGACTCCCTCCATAGGAGGGAGAACGCCACCGTGATCCGAAGGCCCCAAAGGGCCATCGCGCAGCGGGTGGCGAGAGCCTACCGCTCGGTAGGCTTCGCGGCCTCATGCGCTCTGGCGGGCACCCCTCCTTGGGAGCTCGAGGCGTGGGTGCTCGCCAGAGTATATGAGTGGACGGCGGGGCGCAGGGCTCTCGGGGAGCGCCCGGCCCCAGAAGAGCGGGAGGCCGTGCGGCGAGAGGCGAGGGACGCAGTCGTCCAACACTGGACGGAGGACCTCGCCTCTGCCACGTTCGGCCGCAGAACGTTGGATGCTCTCGGGCCAATCCTGCGTGATTGGCTCGAGAGGTCCCACGGCTTCCTCTCTTTCCGTCTGGTGCAGGTGCTATCCGGGCATGGATGCTTCGGATCGTACCTGCACCGGATCGGAAGAGAGGGAACGCCGTCGTGCCACGCCTGTGGCGCGACGGAGGACACGGCGCAGCACACCCTCGAGGTGTGCCCGTCGTGGTCCGAGCCGCGCCACGCCCTGGTCGCGGCAGTGGGGCAGGACCTCTCGCTTCCCAGCGTGGTTCATTCCATGCTGGAGAGCGAGGGGGCCTGGGCAGCGGTCGCCTCCTTCTGCGAGGACGTGATGTCCCAGAAGGAGGCGGCAGAGCGCGCGCGGGAGGAAGATCCTCTCGCGGCGCCTCTGCGTAGGCGGAGAAGGGGTGGGAGAAGGCGGCCATAGTCGCCTCCTCTCCCTCTGGTGATGGATAGCGGGAGGCAGGCGTGGGGACGCCTCCTCCTGCATTGCACTTATCCATCACCCCCGTCGGACGGGAACGACTGAGCACTCGCAGTCGTTCCCGGGGCCCCCCTCTGCAAGGGGGGGGCGTGGAGGCCCCGCTGTCAAGGCGGGCGGTCGTCGGCGGGGGACTGGATGAAAAGGCTCCTGCCGGTTTCCCAGTCCCTCACCACATAGACGACGCCGGAGTGCCGCTGGGTTGTTTAGTGGGTATACCGGTCGCAGGACCGGGGAGTCCCACATACCCCTCCCATCCCCATGGGAGGGGATGCGTAACGCATTTTTCCCAGCGTCAAAAAAAAAAAAAAAAAAAAAAAGGTTGGGGGACCCCCCACAGTGCTTGCGTCCACGTCGCGTCCCCTGGAAACGACTCAGTCTGACCACCGTAACGGAGTGGCAGACTGAGCTCGGCTAAAGTGCACTGTGCGTTGTAGAGTTTTTATGCGGGAATCTACAACACCGGCGGAGGCTATGCCTAAAAAATTTGTGCGGGACGCCTCCGGGCGTTTCCTAAAAGGCCCTTCTCAGGGCCAACCCAAAGGCCCTTCTCAGGGCCAACCAAAAGGCCCTTCTCAGGGCCAACTCGAAGGCCCTTCTCAGGGCCATACCGACGAGCGCGCGTCGGTTGCGGTGGCTGCATCCGCAGTCAGCCTATTTGGCAGTGCGGGCGAGCTGTCGGACTCCGACAGTGAGTCGGACGTTGGTCCGATCGCGATCGAGGGAGGACCGCTCAAGCGGGCCTTCATGAAGGACGGGTCCAGCTCGGACTCGTCCAGGAAAGGGAGGTCGAGGCGCAAGGTGAAGGCCAAAAAGCCTTCATCTGTAGCTGCCATCGCCGACACCCACGACGTGGGTTTGGAGGACGCGCGACGCCAGCTGAGCCTGACCCGTCGGGCGCAGCTCCAGCAGGACCTGGAGGAGCAGGTCGCTGCCAAGGAGCAGCAGGCGCGCACCGCGCGGGCCAAGGCCGGGTACGGCGCATCCTGCGTGCTGTACGCCGACCACTCCCTGGTCGAGCTGGAGCGCATGGCGCAGGAGGACGCGGAGGAGATCACCCAGGTCGCCTCCAAGTCCTCCAACCTGAAGGGGACTTTCCAGAAGTCCCTGAAAAGTAGGGCCGCGAGCATGCGTGGCATCGTCTGTGAGCTTGTGCAGCGCACAGCCACGGACGAGACGCGGCAGCTGCAGGCGAAAGTCGACCGCCTGCAGTCGGAGGTCAGCCAGCTGCACACGAAGCTGGCTGAAGCCACGGCCCGACCTGCGCAGGCGGAGCCTAGGCCGGCGGCGGAAGCCACGGCCCGACCTACGCAGGCGGAGCCTAGGCCGGCGGCGGAAGTTCCCTCTTCCTCCTCAAACCTTGAGGATATCATCCGCAAGGTTGTGATGGAGGAAAGGGCCTTCACAAGAGCCTGCCTCGATGGCATCGAGGACAGGCTCCTGCCCGAAAAGCGCCTCCGACCGCCGCTAGCGGCGGACAAGAGGCAGAATAAGCCGGGGCCATCCTCCCAAAAGGAGGACCCCCTTCTCCCTTCTACCACTCCGTCCAACCAGCCTTGGACGAAAGTGGTCAAGAGGGGAAAGGGCAAGGCCAAAAAGACGGGAACGGCCGCCGCCCCTACCACCCCTGCCCCCACCCCTTCCTGCCCGTCCCAGGCGACAGGCAAGGGAAGGGGAAAGGGTAAGGGGAAGGGGAAGAAAACGGCCCCCAAGCCCGCCGCCGCTGCCCCCGCAGCCGAAAGGGCCTCCGCCGGTGGGAGGAAACCTTTGGTTCCTCCCAAATCTGCAGCCGTCGTGGTGACGCTCACCGCGGAGGCTGCTGAACGCGGGGAGACGTACGAGTCCGTCCTCAAACGGGCTCGTACCAACGCCGATCCCACCCAACTCGGGATCGGAGCGGTCACGTGCCGCCGGACCCAAGCCGGGGCTCGAATCTTCGAGTTCCCGGGGGCCCAGGGCGGCACAAACGCGGACCTCTTCGCAACCAAGTTGCGAGAGGTCATCGCGGACGCAGCCAAAGTGGCTAGGCCAGTTAAGTCTGCGGCCTTGGAGGTGACCGATCTGGACGATTCGGTCACCAAAGAGGAGGTGGTGGCGGCGATCGCAGCTGTAGGGGGCTGCGATGTCGCAGCGGTGCAGGGCCGGGACATCAGACCCGGCCGCGGTGGCATGGGCACTATCCGCCTCGAGTGCCCAGTCGTCGCGGCCAAAGCCGTCCTCGCGAAAGGACGGTTCTCGGTAGGGTTCAGCACCTGCCGAGTCCGAGCACTTGAAGATCAGCCTATGCGCTGCTTCAAGTGCTTCGGAATCGGACACACGCGGGCCCTCTGTCCGTCCCTGGTGGATAGGACGGACAGTTGCTACCGCTGCGGCCAGGACGGGCACAAGTCCGTCTCCTGCACGGCCGCCACGCCGCGCTGTGCAATATGCGCAGCCAGCGGTCGCCCAGCGGGGCACATTATGAAGGGGAGGAACTGCAGGCCTCCCCTAAAGAAGGGCAAAGCGCAGGCGACGGCCCCGCCTGCCGCTGAGACCGCCGACCCCGAAGCGGGAGCCTCGGCGGCTGATGAGGAGGGTGCGATGTCCGAATGATGGATAGGCATCGCATCCTCCAGGCGAACACCAACCACTGCAAAACAGCTCAGGACCTGCTCATGCAGGTCATGGCTGAGTGGTTGGTGGACGTGGCGGTAGTCCACTCTCGTAGGTAGGGCTCTCGGGGAGCGCCCGGCCCCAGAAGAGCGGGAGGCCGTGCGGCGAGAGGCGAGGGACGCAGTCGTCCAACACTGGACGGAGGACCTCGCCTCTGCCACGTTCGGCCGCAGAACGTTGGATGCTCTCGGGCCAATCCTGCGTGATTGGCTCGAGAGGTCCCACGGCTTCCTCTCTTTCCGTCTGGTGCAGGTGCTATCCGGGCATGGATGCTTCGGATCGTACCTGCACCGGATCGGAAGAGAGGGAACGCCGTCGTGCCACGCCTGTGGCGCGACGGAGGACACGGCGCAGCACACCCTCGAGGTGTGCCCGTCGTGGTCCGAGCCGCGCCACGCCCTGGTCGCGGCAGTGGGGCAGGACCTCTCGCTTCCCAGCGTGGTTCATTCCATGCTGGAGAGCGAGGGGGCCTGGGCAGCGGTCGCCTCCTTCTGCGAGGACGTGATGTCCCAGAAGGAGGCGGCAGAGCGCGCGCGGGAGGAAGATCCTCTCGCGGCGCCTCTGCGTAGGCGGAGAAGAGGTGGGAGAAGGCGGCCATAGTCGCCTCCTCTCCCTCTGGTGATGGATAGCGGGAGGCAGGCGTGGGGACGCCTCCTCCTGCATTGCACTTATCCATCACCCCCGTCGGACGGGAACGACTGAGCACTCGCAGTCGTTCCCGGGGCCCCCCTCTGCAAGGGGGGGGCGTGGAGGCCCCGCTGTCAAGGCGGGCGGTCGTCGGCGGGGGACTGGATGAAAAGGCTCCTGCCGGTTTCCCAGTCCCTCACCACATAGACGACGCCGGAGTGCCGCTGGGTTGTTTAGTGGGTATACCGGTCGCAGGACCGGGGAGTCCCACATACCCCTCCCATCCCCATGGGAGGGGATGCGTAACGCATTTTTCCCAGCGTCAAAAAAAAAAAAAAAAAAAAAAGGTTAGGTTAGGTTGGGGGACCCCCCACAGTGCTTGCGTCCACGTCGCGTCCCCTGGAAACGACTCAGTCTGACCACCGTAACGGAGTGGCAGACTGAGCTCGGCTAAAGTGCACTGTGCGTTGTAGTTCTTTTATGCGGGATACTACGACATCGGCGGAGGCTATGCCTAAAAAATTTGTGCGGGACGCCTCCGGGCGTTTCCTAAAAGGCCCTTCTCAGGGCCAACCCAAAGGCCCTTCTCAGGGCCAACCCAAAGGCCCTTCTCAGGGCCAACTCGAAGGCCCTTCTCAGGGCCACACCGACGAGGGTGCGTCGGTAGCGGAGGCTGCATGCGCAGTCAGCCTGTTTGGCAGAGCGGGTGAGCTGACGGATTCCGACAGCGAGTCGGACGCAGGTCCGAGAGCGATTGAGGGAGGCCCGCTCAAGCGGGCCTTCCTGAAAGACGGGTCCAGCTCGGACTCGTCCAGGAAAGGGAGGTCGAAGCGCAAGGTGAAGGCCAAAAAGCCTTCATCTGTCGCTGCCGTCGCCGATACCCACGACGTGGGATTGGAGGACGCGCGACGCGAGCTGAGCCTCACTCGGCGGGCACAGCTCCAGCAGGACCTGGAGGAGCAGGTCGCTGCCAAGGAGCAGGAGGCGCGCACTGCGCGGGCCAAGGCCGGGTACGGCGCGTCCTGCGTGCTGTACGCCGACCACTCCCTGGTCGAACTGGAGCGCATGGCGCAGGAGGACGCGGAGGAGATCGCCCAGGTCGCCTCCAAGTCCTCAAACCTGAAGGGGACTTTTCAAAAGTCCCTGAAGTGTAGGGCCGCGAGCATGCGTGGCATCGTCCGTGAGCTGGTGCAGCGCACAGCCACGGACGAGACGCGGCAGCTGCAGGCGAAAGTTGACCGCCTGCAGTCGGAGGTCAGCCAGCTGCACACGAAGCTGGCTGAAGCCACGGCCCGACCTACGCAGGCGGAGCCTAGGCCGGCGGCGGAAGTTCCCTCTTCCTCCTCCAACCTTGAGGATATCATCCGCAAGGTTGTGATGGAGGAAAGGGCCTTCACAAGAGCCTGCCTCGATGGCATCGAGGACAGGCTCCTGCCCGAAAAGCGCCTCCGACCGCCGCTAGCGGCGGACAAGAGGCAGAGTAAGCCGGGGCCATCCTCCCAAAAGGAGGACCCCCTTCTCCCCTCTACCACTCCGTCCAACCAGCCTTGGACGAAAGTGGTCAAGAGGGGAAAGGGCAAGGCCAAGAAGACGGGAACGGCCGCCGCCCCTACCACCCCTGCCCCCACCCCTCCCTGCCCGTCCCAGGCGACAGGCAAGGGAAGGGGAAAGGGAAAGGGGAAGGGGAAGAAGACGGCCCCCAAGCCCACCGCCGCTGCCCCCGCAGCCGAAAGGGCCCCCGCCGGTGGGAGGAAACCTTTGGTTCCTCCCAAATCCGCAGCCGTCGTGGTGACGCTCACCGCAGAGGCTGCGGAGCGGGGTGAGACGTACGAGTCCGTCCTAAAACGGGCTCGTACCAACGCCGATCCCACCCAACTTGGGATCGGAGCGGTCACGTGCCGCCGGACTCAAGCCGGGGCTCGAATCTTTGAGTTCCCGGGGGCCCAGGGCGGCACCAACGCGGACCTCTTCGCAACCAAGTTGCGAGAGGTCATCGCGGACGCGGCCAAGGTGGCCAGACCCATAAAGTCTGCGGCCTTGGAGGTGACCGATCTAGATGATTCGGTCACCAAAGAGGAGGTGGTAGCGGCGATCGCAGCAGTAGGGGGTTGCGACGTCGCAGCGGTGCAGGGCCGGGACATCAGACCCGGCCGCGGCGGCATGGGCACCATCCGCCTCGAGTGCCCAGTCGTCGCAGCCAAAGCCGTCCTTGCCAAGGGACGGTTTTCGGTGGGCTTCAGCACCTGCCGAGTCCGAGCACTTGAAGACCAGCCTATGCGCTGCTTCAAGTGCTTCGGAATCGGGCACACGCGGGCCCTCTGTCCGTCCCTGGTGGATAGGACGGACAGCTGCTACCGCTGCGGCCAGGACGGACACAAGTCCGTTTCCTGCACGGCCGCCACGCCGCGCTGCGCAATATGCGCAGCCAGCGGTCGCCCAGCGGGGCACATCATGAAGGGGAGGAACTGCAGGCCTCCCCTAAAGAAGGGCAAAGCGCAGGCGACGGCCCCGCTTGCCGCTGAGACCGCCGACCCCGAAGCGGGAGCCTCGGCGGCTGATGAGGAGGGTGTGATGTCCGAATGATGGATAGGCATCGCATCCTCCAGGCGAACACCAACCACTGCAAAACAGCTCAGGACCTGCTCATGCAGGTCATGGCTGAGTGGTTGGTGGACGTGGCGGTAGTCGCCGAGCCGTACTCGGTCCCCGACAGTTGGTTGGGTGATCGGGACGGCTTGGTAGCTTTGTTGTCGCGGTCTTCCACAGACTCCCCTCCCCTCTCGCTTTTAGAGAGGGGACCGGGATACGTGGCCGCCGCGTGGGGGGAAATAGCCTTGGTGGGCGTATATTTCTCCCCAAACCGCCCTCTACAGGACTTCGAGAATTTTCTCGAAGTCCTCACCGCTGTTGTCGGGAGGGCGGCGCCGCGCCAGGTCGCCGTGTTGGGTGACCTAAACGCCAAGTCGGCGGCCTGGGGCAACCCGGCCGCCTCTTGCAACGTCCGAGGGCGTGCCGTCGAATTCTGGGCGGCCTCGTCTGGCGTGTCCCTCCTCAACAGGGGGGCGGTTCACACGTGTGTGCGGCAACGGGGAGGGTCAGTGGTGGACGTTTCGTTCGCCACCCCCGTCCTAGCCGCCCGCGTTGTGAACTGGTGGGTGGAGCTGGTGGAGACTTTGTCGGACCACCGCTATGTGCGGTTCGACGTCTCCACCCAGAGCCCCGGGAGGACGGCCCCCTCGGGCCGATCCCCCTTTCCGCGGTGGGCCCTTACCCGCCTCGACCGTGAGGCGGCTAAGGAGGCGGCGCTCGTCCAGGACTGGCTCGCCCCTCCGGTCGACGTCCTGGACGTGGACTCCGCAGCGGCCCAGCTGCGGAGGTCCCTGACCGAGATGTGCGACGCCAGCATGCCTCGGTCCCGCCGCCCGCCTCCCCGTCGCGCCGTCTATTGGTGGTCGGAGGGGCTAGAGGGTCTCGACAGGGACCCGTACGGGAGACCTTATAAGGCGGCGCGGAATAAACTGCGCCCCTTTGGTCCCCCACTGACGGAGTCCCTGGAGCCGGCATTGCTGGATGGGGTGGTTCGGTCCCTGTTTCCTTCAGGGACCAACTTCGCCCCACCAGTAATGGACCCTCCGCCGGGGGCAGCTCCGCCGGAGGAGGAGGTCCCTCCGGTCGAGGTGGAGGAACTTGGCACGGAGATTATTCGCCTCCGTGCCAAGAAGACGGCCCCAGGGCCGGACGGCGTCCCCGCACGGGTGGTGGCCATCGCCACCACTCATATGGGGCAGAGGTTTCGGGACCTTTTCAGCGCGTGCCTCACGGCTGGAAGGTTCCCGAAACCCTGGAAGGAGGGGCAGTTGTGCCTCCTCCGAAAGGAGGGACGCCCGGCGGACTCCCCCTCGGCTTACCGACCTATCGTATTGCTCGATGAGGTCGGTAAGATGTTCGAGGGGGTAATAGCCAGAAGGCTGAATGGCCTTCTGGCGGAGGTAGGGCCGAACCTGTCGGACGCCCAATTCGGTTTTCGAAGAGGGCGTTCGACAGTGGACGCGCTGGCCCGGCTGAGGGGCCAAGTGCGGGAGGCCGTGGGGGTGGGGGACGGGGTATTGGCTGTGTCATTTGACATAGCCAACGCCTTTAACTCCGTCCCCCACTCGACGATACTTGAGGCGCTCCGTTACCACGGGGTGCCTCAGTATCTGCGGAGGTTGCTGGCCAGCTACCTGGAGGACCGAGCGGTCCTCCTGGTGGACAAGACTGGCCAGCTACGGCGGTACGGCGCGGGGTCTGGTGTTCCACAGGGGTCGGTCTTAGGCCCACTCCTGTGGAACATCGGTTTCGACTGGCTCCTGCGGGGAGCTCTCCTCCGGGGCACGAGTGTCATCTGCTATGCAGATGACACTCTCCTCACTGCCCGGGGGAGAGATTTCCGGGAGGCGGCGAGCCTGGCCTCGGCCGGCGGATCCCTGGTCGCAGGAAGGATCCGCCGGCTAGGATTGGGGGTTGCGCTGCACAAGACCGAGGCCGTGTTTTTCCACGGGCCTCGGCAGCGCATCCCCACTGACGCCCACATCGTGGTGGAGGGCGTCAGGGTCGAGGTGAAGGCCCAGATGAAATATCTGGGCCTTATACTCGACAGCAGGTGGCGCTTCAGCCCGCACTTTAGCGGGCTGTCAGCGCGCCTGCTGAAGGCCGCGGGGGCGCTTTCGTGGCTCCTCCCAAACCTGGGAGGGCCCAAAGCGCGATGCCGGCAGCTGTATGCCGGCATA
The DNA here is from genome assembly GCA_963675405.1 of Cosmorhoe ocellata. Lineage (NCBI taxonomy): Eukaryota > Metazoa > Arthropoda > Insecta > Lepidoptera > Geometridae > Cosmorhoe > Cosmorhoe ocellata. The sequence continues at coordinate 5,804,858 of OY776273.1, forward strand.
CTTAAAAGTATGGCCCTGTACGGGGCCCCGATCTGGGCGGACTCCCTCCATAGGAGGGAGAACGCCACCGCGATCCGCAGGCCCCAAAGGGCCATTGCGCAGCGGGTGGCGAGGGCCTACCGCTCAGTAGGCTTCGCGGCCTCATGCGCTCTGGCGGGCACCCCTCCTTGGGAGCTCGAGGCGTGGGTGCTCGCTAGAGTTTATGAGTGGACGGCGGGGCGCAGGGCTCTCGGGGAGCGCCCGGCCCCAGAAGAGCGGGAGGCCGTACGGCGAGAGGCGAGGGACGCAGTCGTCCAACACTGGACGGAGGACCTCGCCTCTGCCACGTTCGGCCGCAGAACGTTGGACGCTCTCGGGCCAATCCTCCGCGATTGGCTCGAGAGGTCCCACGGCTTCCTCTCTTTCCGTCTGGTGCAGGTGCTATCCGGGCATGGATGCTTCGGATCGTACCTGCACCGGATCGGAAGAGAGGGAACGCCGTCGTGCCACGACTGTGGCGCGACGGAGGACACGGCGCAGCACACCCTCGAGGTGTGCCCGTCGTGGTCCGAGCCGCGCCACGCCCTGGTCGCGGCAGTGGGGCAGGACCTCTCGCTTCCCAGCGTGGTTCATTCCATGCTGGAGAGCGAGGGGGCCTGGGCAGCGGTCGCCTCTTTCTGCGAGGACGTGATGTCCCAGAAGGAGGCGGCAGAGCGCGCGCGGGAGGAAGATCCTCTCGCGGCGCCTCTGCGTAGGCGGAGAAGAGGTGGGAGAAGGCGGCCATAGTCGCCTCCTCTCCCTCTGGTGATGGATAGCGGGAGGCAGGCGTGGGGACGCCTCCTCCCGCATTGCACATATCCATCACCCCCGTCGGACGGGAACGACTGAGCACTCGCAGTCGTTCCCGGGGCCCCCCTCTGCAAGGGGGGGGCGTGGAGGCCCCGCTGTCAAGGCGGGCGGTCGTCGGCGGGGGACTGGATGAAAAGGCTCTTGCCGGTTTCCCAGTCCCTCACCACATAGACGACGCCGGAGTGCCGCTGGGTTGTTTAGTGGGTATACCGGTCGTAGGACCGGGGAGTCCCACATACCCCTCCCATCCCCATGGGAGGGGATGCGTAACGCATTTTTCCCAGCGTCAAAAAAAAAAAAAAAAAAAAAAAAAAAAAAAAGGTTAGGTTAGGTTCCACGGACCTGCTAGGATCTCCTAGTGGGCGGGGAAGTGAACCCCGACGTGGCGCGTCCCCAGGTGGCGGATAGGGGAACGGCCCCCAGATATGGGGGCTACCGGTATACCGGCGCGGACCAAATCACACGGGACGGCAGCGCGGCGGGGAGGGTCAACTCGGCCACCCCGTCGGGCAACCGACGTCATCGGAGGTCAGGACGGCTCCTCCTCGCATCTCTCTGCTGTTATCAGAGAGAGTTGGGGATGGAGCCAGCAGAGGAAAGGATTGCCAACTCTGTCAGGGCCGGGGCAGTTTACTGCCATTAGGTTAGGACACCAAATCTCAAGGTCTGGCGCTCGCTGAAGGGAGTACTGGTGTGTGAATCGGGAACTGTGCCGTGTTGGTACAGATCTCGATTGACATGCCAGTATGGTCGGGGGGAACCCGGCCGCTAGGGCGCCCCAGAGGACCTCACCTCTGGTTAAAAAAAAAGGAAAAACAAAAATGAAATGGCGAACGGAAAAAACGAATTACCCCAGGCGGGTACCAGCCTCTCTGAGGCTGGAGAATCCCGCAGTGCTTCGGCACTCTGCCCCTCGTATTCTGGGGGGGGCACCAGACGCCAGGGGAGCAAGAGCTCCCAGCAGGAGAGGTCCTTCGGGGTTTTTAGGAAACCCGGAGTACCGGTAGCGGGGGGCGATGGGGGAGATTCGGATTGCTCTTTGGCATCCGTCTCCTCCATCGCTTCGTCCGCTTCGAGCAGGTCGCGCGCGAAGCGCAAACGGGCAATTGAGCCCGCCTTGGACGTGACAGATGGCGCCTTGGTCTCGCTTGAGAACAAGCGCGCCATGTTTTTGAGGGACGGGGGGGACAGCGAGGACGATGTCTTCGACCCCCTCGTAGAGCCTTCAAAGGCAAAATCGAAGGCAAAGCTGCCGAAGGCGGCAGACTTAGAGGAGGAGATGCGGGCGCGCTCCATTGAGGAGTTGGGCGCCTGCCTCAAGGTCGACATGCAGACCGTTGAGAAGATCGCCGACAAGTCCAAGAACTTGAAGGGCGATTTTATCAGGGGTCTGCGAGTCGCTGCACGGAGGGCTGAAGCGGTCAGCAGGGAGCTGGCCCAGCGGGCTTCGGCAGACGCTAACGTACAGCGGCTGGAGCGGGAGAATGCTGAGCTGCGTGCGAAGATGGCCGATCTCTCCAGTAAAATGGAGAAGCTGACGGAGGTAATCCGTCAGCAGCAGGCAACTTCGCATGCCAGTGCTGAGAGCACGGCCATACCGGCGCCAGCACCACCCGCTGTCGGGGGGAACGACTGGGAGGGTCGGTTCATGGAGCGCATAGCGGCTCTAATGGACCGAAAGCTGGCTGCAGCTCTTAGAGTTCAGCCTGCTTCCTCCCAGGGCGGCGCAGCGTCCGCTAGGGCAGGACCTTCGGGGTCATCTAGTGTGGGTGCGGCGAAGGCAAAACGCCAACCGCCGCCCGCACAGGCCTCCTCGCCACCCGCGTCGTCGCAAACCGCGAGGTCGCAAGTGCCAGAGGCACCAACGACTTCGTGGGCGACAGTGACGGGGAGGAAGAGGAAGAAGAAGAAGGCCCCTCAGCCGGAGAAACCTGGCCCGAGGCCTGGCCCGAAAACTGGCCCAAAGGCCGGCCCGACGGCCGACCCGAAGGCCAGCTCGAGGGCTAACCCGAGGGCCGGGGCCAAGGGTGGCCCCAAACCCGCGCCAGCGCGGCTGCCGACGTCCGCGGCGATTACGGTGACGGTTCCGGAGGGTTCGGACCTCACCCTCGCCGCAGTGATGGCGACCGCGAAAGCGCGGATCCGACTGGCGGACATTGGGGTGGACATGGTCCGCCCCAAGAAAGCGATCACGGGTGGTTTAATCTTGGAGGTGTCAGGGCCTGACTGCACCTCCAAGGCGGATGCCCTGGCCGAGCGCATGCGCGTGGCCCTCGCCGATCTGGGTGTGCGTGTTGCGCGCCCAGTGAAGACGGGGGAGCTGCGGCTCAAAGACCTCGACGACAGCGTCACACCTCGTGAGGTGTTGGTCGCTGTCGCCGAGGCCGGAGGCTGCTCAACCGACGACGTGCGGGTGGGCGACATTCGTCGCTCACCCACTGCCCTGGGCACGGTGTGGGTCCGTTGTCCACTAGCCTGCGTGCGCAGGCTAGCAGCGGCAAAGCACGTCGTCGTCGGCTGGGGAATGGCGAGGGTGGATTACCTGGAGTCGAGGCCGCTCCAGTGCTTCCGATGCCTGGAGTTTGGGCACGTGCGCAGCATGTGTCAGAGTACAGTGGACCGCAGCACCTTGTGCTACGCGTGTGGCGAGCCCGACCATCGGGCGAGCCGGTGCACGCGTCCGCCCCGGTGTCCACTGTGCTCTGACAAGGGCTGTAGGGCAGACCACAGGATGGGGAGCAAGAGGTGTTCCCCTCCCAAGGAGAAGAGAAAGTCAGGTCCTCTTCCCCCTCGGTCGGCCCCTGCACCAGCACCGGAAGCCAAAGCGGCCCCAACAAAGGGGGCCGCTCAGTCGGGCCAGAGCCCGCCGCCCCAGGAGGCCATGGAGGCCTCGTAATGGATCACGCCATACGAGTCCTCCAGTGCAATCTGAACCACTGCCGGAGCGCGCAGGACCTAGTCCAGCAAACCTTCGCGCAGTGGTCGATTGCACTTGCCGTAGTTGCGGAGCCCTACAACGTCCCGAACCATCCTCGCTGGTTCGGGGACGACTTGGACTCCGTCGCTATTTACTGGGGCGGCGGAAGAGGCGACCCCCCCTGTGCCCTTATTGAGAAGGGACAGGGGTTCGTGGCCACGGCATGGGGTCGTCTAGCCGTTGTGGGCTGCTACGTCTCTCCCAACTGTACCCTCGTCGAGTACGAGGCGTACCTGGACGCGGTAGGCGACTGCATTCGCAGATGCCTACCGCGCCCAGTGCTTGTCTCCACCCACCTGGTGTCGGGCTGGAGAGTAGCGGAGGAGATGGTCACCTTGTCTGACCATCGCCACATCGTCATCGATGTGGTTCTCCGCCCCCCCGACAGTGCGTCCCGCCGCAGTAGCAGCCCGCCGCGACGATGGGCCCTCAAGCGGCTCGACAGGGATCTGCTCGAAGCCGCAGCCATCGTCGCGGCCTGGCCGGATGGAGACGCCGGAGAGATTCTGCCCGATCCTGGGAGGGAGGCGGCTTGGTTCCGGGCTTCGATGACGTCGATTTGCGACGCATCGATGCCCCGAGCCAACCCTACCAAGCGCAGGGCGGTGTACTGGTGGTCGGAGGAGATAGCGCAGCTGCGGGAGGCATGCTTGCGCTCCCGACGCCAGTACACCAGAGCCCGGAGGAGACGGCGAGCCCTTGCCGGAGAGGTGGATAGAGTTTACGAGGTATACCGAGGCGCTTCGAAACTGCTCCAAGCGGCCATTGCGGCCGCTAAGGCTCGGTCTTGGAGTGAACTCCTGGAGGGACTGGATAGGGATCCATGGGGGCGCCCGTACCGGATGGTACTGGGCAAGCTCAGACCGTGGGTCCCTCCGTTGACGGAGACCCTGGACCCTGAGTTGGTGGGGAGAGTGGTGGATACACTCTTCCCTAGGGTCCAGGACAGTCCCAGTCCCTCTACCCCCGGGTCATCGGGACCGACCATCTGGTCCGATGAACTGGGGGTCCGTACACAGGAGTTGGACCGAGCGGTGAAGCGCCTTAGGGCTCGTAACACGGCGCCAGGCCCTGACGGGATTCCGGGTCGGGCCTTGGCGCTGGCTCTATCCGCCGGCTTGGGGGACAGGCTGAAGCGGCTGTTCGACAGCTGCCTATGCTTCAGCGTGTTCCCCAAGGAGTGGAAGGAGGCAAGGTTGGTCCTCTTGAAGAAGGACGGCAGGGCCGCAGACTCTCCCTCTGCGTACCGCCCCATTTGCCTGCTGGACGAGGTCGGCAAATTATTCGAAAGAATAATTGCCGATCGTCTCTGCACACATCTGCGGCAGGAAGGTCCCGACCTGTCGGATGACCAGTTCGGTTTCCGGCGGGCCCGCTCGACAGTTGACGCTATCCTTCGGGTGCGTTCTCTGTCGGGCCAGGTAGTGTCCCGGGGCGGGAGGGTGTTAGCGATATCCTTGGATATCGTTAACGCCTTTAACTCCCTGCCCTGGAGGGCGATTCGGGCGGCGCTCGTGTATCACGGAGTGCCCCCCTACCTGCAGGGCATAGTCGGGGCTTACCTGCGAGACAGGTGTGTGCAGTATGTAGGCAGGGACGGTACATTGCACGAGAGGGAGATGAGTTGCAGGGTTCCGCAGGGGTCCGTTTTGGGCCCGCTGCTGTGGAATCTCGCATACGATGCGGTCCTGCGCGTTGATCTCCCCGCTGGCGTACGAGTGGTCTGCTACGCAGACGACACCCTCGTACTAGCCACCGGGGAGTCCTTCGAGGGGGCCAAAAGGCTCGCAGAGCTTGGTGTGGCTTGTGTCGTGGACAGGATCCACGGGCTGGGTCTGCGGATAGCGCCTCAGAAGACTGAAGCGCTATGGTTCCACAAACTCCCGAGGGGGAGGGAACCACCCAGCATGTCGGTTCGAGTAGGTGACGTGGACGTCCAGGTAGGCCGGTACCTCAAGTACCTGGGCCTCACCTTGGACGGCCGTTGGGACTTCGGGGAGCACTTCAAACGCTCTGTCCCCCGGATTCAGAAGGCAGTGGGTGCTCTGCACAGACTGCTGCCAAATCTCGGGGGACCACGGGAGGGCGTTCGCCGCCTCTACGCGGGGGTGGTGCGTTCGATGGCTCTCTACGGAGCACCCGTCTGGTCTGATAGGCTGGCGGGTGTTAGGCGCTACAGACTGCTGTTTGGCAGTCTGCAGCGCACTATGGCCATTCGGATTGCACGGGGGTATCGTACGATATCCCATGAGGCGGCGACCATCTTGGCGCGATTCCCGCCGCTCGACATCCTGGCGGAGACGGACGCACGTGTGTACGTTCGTCTCCGACACGATGGCGGGGGCGGAGTTGCGCCAATCGAAGTGCGGGCCCAAGAGCGTCGACGTGCGCTCCGTAGATGGCGCGAGCGGCTCGAGGAGCCGCGGTGCTCGCGTCAGCGCATCGTCGGCGCGATTGCGCCCAACCTCGAAGCTTGGGTGGGTAGGAAACACGGCAACGTCACCTATAGACTTACTCAGGTACTCACCGGACATGGTTGTTTCGGTGAGTACCTGAGTAGGATCGGACGGGAATCGACAGCACAATGCCACCATTGTGGGAGCGACAGGGATTCCGCGCAGCACACGCTGGAGCAGTGCTCAGCGTGGTGCCAGGAGCGGCGGACCCTGGTCGCTAGGATCGGGCAGGATCTCTCTCTGCCAGCAGTGGTACAGGCCATGCTGGCAGATGAAACGGCGTGGAGGGCCGTGGCCTCTTTCTGTGAGACCGTCATGGTTCGGAAAGAGGCCGCTGAGCGGGATCGGGAGAGGGCCGATCCCGCTCGGAGGAGGCGGCGGCGGGGTGACGGCAACGGCCGCCCCGCACCGCCTGCCCCGTAAGGGGCAAATGGTATCCCCTGCCAAACAGGGGACTTTTCGGTCCAGTGGGCAGCCGGAGTGAGGGCTTCGGTTGGCCGGGAACACGGACCGAAAGGGCAGCGGCCACTAGTGGCAATGTGCCGCTGTAGCACTGCGAGGTGCTGGGGGTGTGGCGTGTTTGTGCCCCCCCGGGAAGTGCTTTAGGGCGAAGTGCGAGAGGGGCACCGGATCGTTCCTTCGGGAGTTACCGGAGCCCCTTGAAAAGCACCGAGGCCGGCCACCGCGGAGTTTTTAGTGAGTCGTCGAGTCCGACAACCTCACACACCCCTGCCGCACCCTTCATGCGGCGGGGACGGTCTGTTAGCAGATTTTCTCCGCGACACAAAAAAAAAAAAAAAAAAAAAAAGGTTAGGTTAGGTTAGGTTAGGTTAGGTTAGGTTAGGTTAGGTTGGGGGGGGGGACCCCCCACAGTGCTTGCGTCCACGTCGCGTCCCCTGGAAACGACTCAGTCTGACCACCGTAACGGAGTGGCAGACTGAGCTCGGCTAAAGTGCACTGTGCGTTGTAGAGTTTTTATGCGGGAATCTACAACACCGGCGGAGGCTATGCCTAAAAAATTTGTGCGGGACGCCTCCGGGCGTTTCCTAAAAGGCCCTTCTCAGGGCCAACCCAAAGGCCCTTCTCAGGGCCAACCAAAAGGCCCTTCTCAGGGCCAACTCGAAGGCCCTTCTCAGGGCCATACCGACGAGCGCGCGTCGGTTGCGGTGGCTGCATCCGCAGTCAGCCTATTTGGCAGTGCGGGCGAGCTGTCGGACTCCGACAGTGAGTCGGACGTTGGTCCGATCGCGATCGAGGGAGGACCGCTCAAGCGGGCCTTCATGAAGGACGGGTCCAGCTCGGACTCGTCCAGGAAAGGGAGGTCGAGGCGCAAGGTGAAGGCCAAAAAGCCTTCATCTGTAGCTGCCATCGCCGACACCCACGACGTGGGTTTGGAGGACGCGCGACGCCAGCTGAGCCTGACCCGTCGGGCGCAGCTCCAGCAGGACCTGGAGGAGCAGGTCGCTGCCAAGGAGCAGCAGGCGCGCACCGCGCGGGCCAAGGCCGGGTACGGCGCATCCTGCGTGCTGTACGCCGACCACTCCCTGGTCGAGCTGGAGCGCATGGCGCAGGAGGACGCGGAGGAGATCACCCAGGTCGCCTCCAAGTCCTCCAACCTGAAGGGGACTTTCCAGAAGTCCCTGAAAAGTAGGGCCGCGAGCATGCGTGGCATCGTCTGTGAGCTTGTGCAGCGCACAGCCACGGACGAGACGCGGCAGCTGCAGGCGAAAGTCGACCGCCTGCAGTCGGAGGTCAGCCAGCTGCACACGAAGCTGGCTGAAGCCACGGCCCGACCTGCGCAGGCGGAGCCTAGGCCGGCGGCGGAAGCCACGGCCCGACCTACGCAGGCGGAGCCTAGGCCGGCGGCGGAAGTTCCCTCTTCCTCCTCCAACCTTGAGGATATCATCCGCAAGGTTGTGATGGAGGAAAGGGCCTTCACAAGAGCCTGCCTCGATGGCATCGAGGACAGGCTCCTGCCCGAAAAGCGCCTCCGACCGCCGCTAGCGGCGGACAAGAGGCAGAATAAGCCGGGGCCATCCTCCCAAAAGGAGGACCCCCTTCTCCCTTCTACCACTCCGTCCAACCAGCCTTGGACGAAAGTGGTCAAGAGGGGAAAGGGCAAGGCCAAAAAGACGGGAACGGCCGCCGCCCCTACCACCCCTGCCCCCACCCCTTCCTGCCCGTCCCAGGCGACAGGCAAGGGAAGGGGAAAGGGTAAGGGGAAGGGGAAGAAAACGGCCCCCAAGCCCGCCGCCGCTGCCCCCGCAGCCGAAAGGGCCTCCGCCGGTGGGAGGAAACCTTTGGTTCCTCCCAAATCTGCAGCCGTCGTGGTGACGCTCACCGCGGAGGCTGCTGAACGCGGGGAGACGTACGAGTCCGTCCTCAAACGGGCTCGTACCAACGCCGATCCCACCCAACTCGGGATCGGAGCGGTCACGTGCCGCCGGACCCAAGCCGGGGCTCGAATCTTCGAGTTCCCGGGGGCCCAGGGCGGCACAAACGCGGACCTCTTCGCAACCAAGTTGCGAGAGGTCATCGCGGACGCAGCCAAAGTGGCTAGGCCAGTTAAGTCTGCGGCCTTGGAGGTGACCGATCTGGACGATTCGGTCACCAAAGAGGAGGTGGTGGCGGCGATCGCAGCTGTAGGGGGCTGCGATGTCGCAGCGGTGCAGGGCCGGGACATCAGACCCGGCCGCGGTGGCATGGGCACTATCCGCCTCGAGTGCCCAGTCGTCGCGGCCAAAGCCGTCCTCGCGAAAGGACGGTTCTCGGTAGGGTTCAGCACCTGCCGAGTCCGAGCACTTGAAGATCAGCCTATGCGCTGCTTCAAGTGCTTCGGAATCGGACACACGCGGGCCCTCTGTCCGTCCCTGGTGGATAGGACGGACAGTTGCTACCGCTGCGGCCAGGACGGGCACAAGTCCGTCTCCTGCACGGCCGCCACGCCGCGCTGTGCAATATGCGCAGCCAGCGGTCGCCCAGCGGGGCACATTATGAAGGGGAGGAACTGCAGGCCTCCCCTAAAGAAGGGCAAAGCGCAGGCGACGGCCCCGCCTGCCGCTGAGACCGCCGACCCCGAAGCGGGAGCCTCGGCGGCTGATGAGGAGGGTGCGATGTCCGAATGATGGATAGGCATCGCATCCTCCAGGCGAACACCAACCACTGCAAAACAGCTCAGGACCTGCTCATGCAGGTCATGGCTGAGTGGTTGGTGGACGTGGCGGTAGTCGCCGAGCCGTACTCGGTCCCCGACAGTTGGTTGGGTGATCGGGACGGCTTGGTAGCTTTGTTGTCGCGGTCTTCCACAGACTCCCCTCCCCTCTCGCTTTTAGAGAGGGGACCGGGATACGTGGCCGCCGCGTGGGGGGAAATAGCCTTGGTGGGCGTATATTTCTCCCCAAACCGCCCTCTACAGGACTTCGAGAATTTTCTCGAAGTCCTCACCGCTGTTGTCGGGAGGGCGGCGCCGCGCCAGGTCGCCGTGTTGGGCGACCTGAACGCCAAGTCGGCGGCCTGGGGCAACCCGGCCGCCTCTTGCAACGTCCGAGGGCGCGCCGTCGAATTCTGGGCGGCCTCGTCTGGCGTGTCCCTCCTCAACAGGGGGGCGGTTCACACGTGTGTGCGGCAACGGGGAGGGTCAGTGGTGGACGTTTCGTTCGCCACCCCCGTCCTAGCCGCCCGCGTTGTGAACTGGCGGGTGGAGCTGGTGGAGACTTTGTCGGACCACCGCTATGTGCGGTTCGACGTCTCCACCCAGAGCCCCGGGAGGACGGCCCCCTCGGGCCGATCCCCCTTTCCGCGGTGGGCCCTTACCCGCCTCGACCGTGAGGCGGCTAAGGAGGCGGCGCTCGTCCAGGACTGGCTCGCCCCTCCGGTCGACGTCCTGGACGTGGACTCCGCAGCAGCCCAGCTGCGGAGGTCCCTGACCGAGGTGTGCGACGCCAGCATGCCTCGGTCCCGCCGCCCGCCTCCCCGTCGCGCCGTCTATTGGTGGTCGGAGGGGCTAGCGGGGCTGCGGTCCGCCTGCGTGGCGGCGAGGCGGGCGTATGCGCGGAGTCGGCGGCGCAGGCGGCGATACCCCGAGCAAGAGGACCTTCTATATGCCTCTTACGTAGAGGCTAAGAAGGTCCTCAAGACGGCAATGAGCGCCGCCAAAGACGCGGCGCGAGCCGAGATGCTCGAGGGTCTCGACAGGGACCCGTACGGGAGACCATACAAGGCGGCGCGGAACAAACTGCGCCCCTTTGGTCCCCCACTGACGGAGTCCCTGGAGCCGGCATTGCTGGATGGGGTGGTTCGGTCCCTGTTTCCTTCAGGAACCAACTTCACCCCACCAGCAATGGACCCTCCGCGGGGAGCAGCTCCGCCAGAGGAGGAGGTCCCTCCGGTCGAGGCGGAGGAACTTGGTGCGGAGACTATCCGCCTCCGCACCAAGAAGACGGCCCCAGGGCCGGACGGTGTCCCCGCACGGGTGGTGGCCATCGCCACCACTCAAATGGGGCAAAGGTTTCGGGACCTCTTCAGCGCGTGCTTCGTGTCTGGGAGGTTCCCGAAACCTTGGAAGGAGGGGCAATTATGCCTCCTCCGAAAGGAGGGACGCCCGGCGGACTCCCCCTCGGCATACCGGCCCATCGTTCTTCTCGATGAGGTCGGTAAGATGTTTGAGGGGGTAATCGCCAGAAGGCTGAATGGCCTTCTGGCGGAGGTGGGGCCGAATCTGTCGGACGCCCAATTCGGTTTCCGAAGGGGGCGTTCGACGGTGGACGCGCTGGCCCGGTTGAAGGGCCAAGTGCGGGAGGCCGTGGAGGTGGGGGACGGGGTTTTGGCTGTGTCATTCGACATAGCCAACGCCTTCAACTCCGTCCCCCACTCTACGATACTTGAGGCACTCCGTTACCACGGGGTGCCTCGGTATCTGCGGAGGCTGCTGGCCAGCTACCTGGAGGACCGAGCGGTCCTCCTGGTAGACAAGGCGGGCCAGATGCGGCGGTACGGCGTGGGGTCCGGTGTTCCACAGGGGTCGGTTTTAGGCCCACTCCTGTGGAACATCGGTTTCGACTGGCTCCTGCGGGGAGCTCTCCTCCGGGGCACGAGTGTCATCTGCTATGCAGATGACACTCTTCTCACTGCCCGGGGGAGAGATTTTCGGGAGGCGGCGAGCCTGGCCTCGGCCGGCGGATCCCTGGTCGCTGGAAGGATCCGCCGGCTTGGATTGGGGGTGGCGCTGCACAAGACCGAGGCCGTGTTTTTCCACGGGCCTCGGCAGCGCATCCCCACTGACGCCCACATCGTGGTGGAGGGCGTCAGGGTCGAAGTGAAGGCCCAGATGAAATATCTGGGCCTTGTGCTCGACAGCAGGTGGCGTTTCAGCCCGCACTTTAGCGGGCTGTCAGCGCGCCTGCTGAAGGCCGCGGGGGCGCTCTCGTGGCTCCTCCCAAATCTGGGAGGGCCCAAAGCGCGATGCCGGCAGCTGTATGCCGGCATCCTGAAGAGCATGGCCCTCTACGGGGCCCCGATCTGGGCGGACTCCCTCCATAGGAGGGAGAACGCCACCGTGATCCGAAGGCCCCAAAGGGCCATCGCGCAGCGGGTGGCGAGAGCCTACCGCTCGGTAGGCTTCGCGGCCTCATGCGCTCTGGCGGGCACCCCTCCTTGGGAGCTCGAGGCGTGGGTGCTCGCCAGAGTATATGAGTGGACGGCGGGGCGCAGGGCTCTCGGGGAGCGCCCGGCCCCAGAAGAGCGGGAGGCCGTGCGGCGAGAGGCGAGGGACGCAGTCGTCCAACACTGGACGGAGGACCTCGCCTCTGCCACGTTCGGCCGCAGAACGTTGGATGCTCTCGGGCCAATCCTGCGTGATTGGCTCGAGAGGTCCCACGGCTTCCTCTCTTTCCGTCTGGTGCAGGTGCTATCCGGGCATGGATGCTTCGGATCGTACCTGCACCGGATCGGAAGAGAGGGAACGCCGTCGTGCCACGCCTGTGGCGCGACGGAGGACACGGCGCAGCACACCCTCGAGGTGTGCCCGTCGTGGTCCGAGCCGCGCCACGCCCTGGTCGCGGCAGTGGGGCAGGACCTCTCGCTTCCCAGCGTGGTTCATTCCATGCTGGAGAGCGAGGGGGCCTGGGCAGCGGTCGCCTCCTTCTGCGAGGACGTGATGTCCCAGAAGGAGGCGGCAGAGCGCGCGCGGGAGGAAGATCCTCTCGCGGCGCCTCTGCGTAGGCGGAGAAGAGGTGGGAGAAGGCGGCCATAGTCGCCTCCTCTCCCTCTGGTGATGGATAGCGGGAGGCAGGCGTGGGGACGCCTCCTCCTGCATTGCACTTATCCATCACCCCCGTCGGACGGGAACGACTGAGCACTCGCAGTCGTTCCCGGGGCCCCCCTCTGCAAGGGGGGGGCGTGGAGGCCCCGCTATCAAGGCGGGCGGTCGTCGGCGGGGGACTGGATGAAAAGGCTCCTGCCGGTTTCCCAGTCCCTCACCACATAGACGACGCCGGAGTGCCGCTGGGTTGTTTAGTGGGTATACCGGTCGCAGGACCGGGGAGTCCCACATACCCCTCCCATCCCCATGGGAGGGGATGCGTAACGCATTTTTCCCAGCGTCAAAAAAAAAAAAAAAAAAAAAAAAAAAAAAAAAAAAAGGTTAGGTTGGGGGACCCCCCACAGTGCTTGCGTCCACGTCGCGTCCCCTGGAAACGACTCAGTCTGACCACCGTAACGGAGTGGCAGACTGAGCTCGGCTAAAGTGCACTGTGCGTTGTAGAGCTTTATATGTCGGATCTACATCGAAAGCCGGAGGCTATGCCTAAGAAACTTGTGCGGGACGCCTCCGGGCGCTTCCAAAAAGGCCCTTCTCAGGGCCAACCCCAAGGCCCTTCTCAGGGCCAACCCCAAGGCCCTTCTCAGGGCCAACTCCAAGGCCCTTCTCAGGGCCAACCCAAAGGCCCTTCTCAGGGCCAACCCAAAGGCCCTTCTCAGGGCCAAAGCGAGCTCTGTGTTCCTGGCGCCCCCGATGTCCCTGTGGGTGGGAATAGGGTGGAGTCAGGCATGGAGCTCGTGTCTGTGGAGGCATCCAGTGGCGCGGAAGCCTCGGATAGGGAGAGTTGCAGCCGAAAGCGGCTTTCTTCCTCGTTCTTCGTGCCCGGGTTCGGTTATTTGGACTCGGACGCGGAGACCGAGGAGAGGGCGGTCGCCAAGGTGCATTCGGCCAGGAGAGGAAGGGGGAAGACCACCAAGGTGGGCCCCTCCAGGGAGGAGTTTTTGAGGCCTTCACCGGTGCCATCGGTGGAGTTGGAGGACGTCCTGCGTAGCAGGCGTTTTAAGAAGGGACAGGCTGCTGTATACGTCGACCTTGCGTCTGACACCGGAGGTGATTCCGATGCCACCGCAATGGTCGGCGACGTCAGCAACCTGAATGCTCAGGAACTGAGGGCGCGAGCGGGCGAGGGGCTCGCTTGTGTTTTGGAGGTTGCCAGAAAGTCTGGCAACCTCAAGGGAGAATTTGTTGGTCGACTGAAGAGGTCCGCCTCAATCATACGGGAGGTGATTGAGGCTCTGTCGAGCAGGAGTGAGGCGGAGGAGACGCGTCGCCTCAGAGGAGAGAACGGCCGTCTGCGCCTAGAGGTCGAGTCCTCCAAGGCGGAGATAAAGGCGCTACGCCGGGGCTTCTCTGAGGCGAAGACGGAGGCCGCTGCTGCCACCACTGCTGCCGCTGCCGCTTCCAGTGCCTCTGGAACAGCTGCACCCCCAACCGTTGCAATAGGGGCTGAATTGGTGGAGGAGCTGAAGCGCTCCCTGACTGTGACGTTCGGGCAAATGCTGAATGCCCGTTTTGCGGGTATTGAGGACCGGCTTATGCCCGAACAAATCATCCGCCCACCACTGAGGGCGGATGCCAAGAAGGCAGCCACCGGGCCACCCAAGCCGGCGCCTGAACAGGCCCGTACTGCCCCCCCTAAAGTGGGTAAGCGGGTCGATCAGGCCCACAAGACTGCTGCCGCTCCCTCTGCGGCACCTGTTGCAGGTCCCTCCACGGCGACCACAGGCCGGACTGCTGCCCCCACTGGACCTCAGGCTGAGACCTGGGCTAAGGTGGTGGGAAAAAAGGGGAAGGGCAAGGGGAAGGTGACCAAGGCACCCCCGGCTGCTCCGGCTGCTCCAGTGGCTCCAGTGGCTGGTGCCTCTGCCGCCACACTACCCAGGGCGAAGGCCTCCGCGACTGTGAGGGCGTCACTGAAGCCCTCCAAATCCGCGGCCGTCGTGCTATCGCTGCAGCCAGGGGCCGTGGAAAGGGGGGTCACCTACAGTGATGCCCTTAAGGTAGCACAGGAGAGGGTCGATCTCCGGGAGCTGGGGATCGACCAGGTGCGCTTCCGCCAGACGGCCACAGGAGCCAGGATGTTGGAGATTCCTGGCTCCCAAAGTGCAGAAAAAGCGGACAAGCTGGCAGAAAAGCTGCGCGGAGTCCTGTCCGACGTGGCCAACGTTGCCAGGCCCTTTAAATCCGCAGATTTGAGGATTACGGGCCTGGACGACTCAGCCACGAGGGACAGAGTGGCGGCGGCAGTCGCTGAGGCGGGAGCTTGCAGCGTGCAGCTCGTCAAGGCCGGGGAGATCCACCGCGGTTTTAGCGGCATCGGCTCCACCCTTGTTTCCTGCCCTGTTTCGGCAGCTAAAGTGCTGCTGGACAAGGGCAGACTTTTAATAGGTTGGAGTTCGGTGCGAGTGGTGGCACTGGAGGCGCGGCCCATGCGCTGTTTTAGGTGCCTGGGTCTAGGGCATACGCGTCTCCAGTGTCCCGCCTCGGCCGACAGAGGTGACCTATGCTTCCGATGTGGGGGCACCGGTCACCAGGCGAGCAGCTGCGGGAGGGTCGATCCGCGCTGCGCTATATGCGCAGACTCGGGAAGGCCTTCCGGGCACGTAATGGGAGGACGCAAGTGCGTCCCCCCAAAGACGAAGGGAAAGGCCTTTGGGACCCAGGCCACCCCCACGGCAGCAAATGCCGCCCCTGCCGAAGATCGCCATGGGGCGAGCGAGGAGGTTGAGATGGCTGACTAATGGATCAAGTCAGACATCACAACCTCCTCCAGACGAATCTGAACCACTGTGTCAGGGCCCAAGATCTGTTTATGCAGACCCTGGCGCAGTGGCAGATAGACGTGGCAGTTGCCGCGGAGCCGTACTACATTCCCCCCCACCCTTACTGGGTAGGGGACCTGGACGGCTCCGTGGCCATTGTGGCAAGAGCGGGAAGCGGCTCACCATTCTCGGTCGAGGAGAGGGGCTCGGGATACGTGGTGGCCAAGTGGGGGGAATATGCGATTGTCGGCGCATATTTCTCCCCCAATAGATCCACTGCGGAGCTCGAGGGCTTCGTTGGCCTTCTGACCACTGCGGTTAGAAGGCAGATGCCACGACAGGTCCTCTTCATGGGGGACCTGAATGCCAAGGCTCGGGATTGGGGCAACCCCTCCACTGACACTCGTGGTGAGACCGTCAGAGAGTGGGCGGTAGAAACGGGGCTGACCCTGCTTAACAGAGGGTCGGCCCACACGTGCGTGCGACAAAACGGGGGGTCCGTGGTGGACCTGTCCTTCGCCACCCCGGCTGCCGCAGCACGTGTGCAGGCCTGGAGGGTGATGTCGGAGGTGGAGACTCTCTCGGACCACAAGTATATTAGGTTCGAGATGTCCACCTCCCACAGTGACAGAGGGCCCCGGCGCGAGGTGCGGGCGGATTTCCCGCGCTGGACTATCAGTCGCCTCGATGCCGAACTGGCGAAGGAGGCGGCGATAGTTCAGCTGTGGTCTGCCGCTCCTGCACATCCAGAGGTGAACACCGAGGCGGGCTTCTTCTGCGAGGCGGTGACGGCCGTATGTGATGCGGCAATGCCGAGATCCCATCGCCGTCCCAATCGCAGAGAAGTTTACTGGTGGAGCTCGGAGATTGCGGACCTCCGAGCCAAATGCTCGGACACGCGGCGGCCTTACACCCGCTGCAGGAGGCGCCGCAGAGGCCGCCCCGATGAGGAGCTGCCAGCAGAGGAGTTGGCGGCTGAACGCCAGCTGTATGTCTCCTATCTTGAGGCCAAGAAGGAACTGCAGCTGGCTATCGGCCGAGCCAAGTCGGTGGCCTTCGAGGAGGCACTGGCGGACCTTGATAGGGACCCTTGGGGGCGCCCGTACAGGGCTGCCCGAAAAAAGTTTCGGGGCCAGACGCCCCCGGTCGCGGAGGCAATGGAGCCAGAGCTCCTGGGCAGGGTGCTGGAGGGGCTCTTTCCCGGCAGTGACCCCCACCACGCCCCTCCAATGATGGTGCCGTCCCTTCCTGAGGAGGATCTGGACCCGGCTCTCATCCCGCCGGTGTCAGAGGTAGAGATGATGGTGGCGATGGATCGCCTCCGTGGCAAAAGGACGGCCCCAGGTCCAGACGGAATCCCAGGGCGGGTCCTCAGGATTGCCCTAAAGGAGTTGGGGAACCGGCTTCGGGAACTGTTTGACGCCTGCCTCATTTCGGGACGGTTCCCGAAGCGGTGGAAGGATGGCCGGTTGTGCCTGTTGCGGAAGGAGGGACGAGCCGCTGACTCGCCTTCTGCATACAGGCCCATTGTGTTGCTGGATGACACGGGAAAGTTACTAGAGAGGGTGGTGGCTTCCCGTGTCATTCGGCATTTAGAGGGAACTGGGCCTGGACTCTCCGAGGCCCAGTATGGGTTCAGAGCGAGGCGATCTACAATAGACGCCTTGCTCTGGCTCAAAAGCTGGACGCAAGATGCGGTCAGGGAAGGAGAAAGGGTGTTGGCTGTCTCACTAGATATAGCCAACGCCTTTAATAGCCTGCCGCACGAGACGATACAGGAGGCTCTCCGTTATCACGGGGTGCCCCTGTATCTACGGAGGCTCTTGGCCGATTACCTCCGGGACCGTAAGGTACTGGTGGAGGGACCCGACGGTCTGAGGCACCGTCGAGTCTCCCGAGGGGTTCCGCAAGGGTCGGTATTGGGACCGCTCTTGTGGAACGTGGGCTACGACTGGGTGCTCCGTGGCACGCTTCCTGCAAGTATGCGGGTTGCGTGTTACGCGGATGACACACTAGTCGTAGCCAGAGGGAGGGACCTCAAGGAGGCGGTGCGGTTGGCCACAGTGGGTACAACCCTGGTCATCGACCGCATACGTGCCTTGGGATTGGAGGTGGCCCTTCCCAAGACCGGAGCTATCCTGTTCCATGGGCCCCGGGGGGCACCCCCTCCAGGAACGCGGGTGGTACTGGACGGGGTTCCAGTACCTGTTAAGACCCAGATGAAATATCTGGGTCTCATACTGGATGGTAGGTGGGCCTTCAGGGAACATTTTGCCCTGTTGGCCCCAAGAGTGTTGGGGGCTGCGGCTGCATTGGGCAGACTCTTGCCTAACGTTGGCGGCCCGAACGCCATCTGCCGCAGACTGTACTGCGGAGTAATCCGCAGTATGGCCCTTTACGGGGCACCGGTCTGGATGAACGCCCTAGATCGCAACAACAGGACCCTGCTGCGACGTCCGCAGCGGGTCATTGCAACTAGGGCGATTCGTGGATACCGGACGGTGTCCTGGACGGCAGGATGCGTTCTGGCCGGTGACCCCCCCTGGGAGCTCCAAGCGGAGATCCTCGCTGAAGTTTACCACTTCGTGGCGGGGAGGAGGTCGCAGGGAGCATTCCCAGCGTGGGAGGAGATCGCGCACATGCGACGTGAGGCGAGGGCTGCCTTGTTGCAGCGTTGGACGGAGGACCTGGCTCCACCGGTCCCTGGACAGTGGACGGTGGAGGCCATCCGCCCGGTGCTCGGGGAGTGGATGGGGCGGCGGTTCGGATCGCTGACCTTCCGATTGGTGCAGGTGATCTCCGGACACGGGTGTTTTGGGAAATACCTGCACCAAATCGCGAGGCGGGAGCCGACACCTGCTTGCCACGAATGTGGAGCGCCGGAGGACACTGCGCTCCACACCTTGGCGACATGTGCTGCATGGGGCCCCATGAGGCACGATCTGGTGTCCATTATTGGAACAGATCTCTCTCTGCCGAGCGTGGTAAACGCCATGCTCGGCAGCCAGAGATCCTGGCAGGCCGTGATCTCCTTCTGCGAAGCGGTTATGGCGCAGAAGGAGGCAGCGGAGAGGGTCAGGGAGGAGGACGCTCGGTCTGACCCAATCCGCAGAAGACGTGGGGGGGAGCGAAGGAGGCGGTATGCCCGCCTCTTCGACCCTCCATAGTAGGGCCACGGTTGGAGAGTCGGGGGACTCTCCGCCGTCTTACACGGCTCTACATGTCTGTGGGGTGACTCTGGTGAGCGGAGTCACCCCTCCAAAGGCCGAGGCCTAAGGGCCAATCGCCGGGGTAAGGTGGTGAATGCAAGCGCGACCCCATCTTACCCCACCCAGGCGAAGGATTGCTCACGGGAGGGTTTTTAGTGGGTTCGAGCCCCACACAAACCCCTCCGCCACCCCCGTGGCGAAGGGGCAGTGCGAAGGCATTTTCCCTCCCAAAAAAAAAAAAAAAAAAAAAAAAAAAAAGGTTAGGTTAGGTTATGGCGCAGAAGGAGGCAGCGGAGAGGGTCAGGGAGGAGGACGCTCGGTCTGACCCAATCCGCAGAAGACGTGGGGGGGAGCGAAGGAGGCGGTATGCCCGCCTCTTCGACCCTCCATAGTAGGGCCACGGTTGGAGAGTCGGGGGACTCTCCGCCGTCTTGAACGGCTCTACATGTCTGTGGGGTGACTCTGGTGAGCGGAGTCACCCCTCCAAAGGCCGAGGCCTAAGGGCCAATCGCCGGGGTAAGGTGGTGAATGCAAGTGCGACCCCATCTTACCCCACCCAGACGAAGGATTGCTCACGGGAGGGTTTTTAGTGGGTTCGAGCCCCACACAAACCCCTCCGCCACCCCCGTGGCGAAGGGGCAGTGCGAAGGCATTTTCCCTCCCAAAAAAAAAAAAAAAAAAAAAAAAGGTTAGGTTAGGTTAGGTTAGGTTAGGTTAGGTTAGGTTAGGTTAGGTTAGGTTAGGTTAGGTTAGGTTAGGTTAGGTTAGGTTAGGTTAGGTTAGGTTAGGTTAGGTTAGGTTAGGTTAGGTTAGGTTAGGTTAGGTTAGGTTTTTTTTTTTTTTTTTTTTTTTTTTTTTTTTTTTTTTTTTTTGACGTTCACACCTCTAACTTAAGTCAGAGCCTTTTTTATTCGTACACACATATTTATAAATGTGTTCACATCCCGAGTTTTATATACTCGGGATGCTACATTTATGCTCTGTTTGCCACAATGGGCTAAATTATTTACTTTTTGATTTCATCTTGCGTATTAATCATACTTATATGTTTAATCGTACATAGTACTTTATTTCTATCTTATTTTTCTGTTTATCTATTTACTGTTTATCTTACTCTTCTGTTATCTTGTTTTTAATTTTGATCTTACTTTTTACTAATTAATCCTATCTTAATTACTAATTTTTATCTTTCTATTTATTTTTACTTATTTATTTTATCTTACTCAGTAATTTTATCTTACTTTACCGTTTCCTTTTTACTGTTGTTTATCTTACTTTATTGTAATCATGTTTATTAATTTAATCTTACATACTAATCTTATCTTTATATACTTTTGTATCTTACTTATTATTCTAATCTTACTTACTAAATTTACTTGCTACTTTTATTTTTATGTTAATTTTTTCGTATATTTTAATTTTTTATTTTGTTTTCTTTTTTATCTTGCTTATTATTCTAATCTTACTCTCTATTTTTATCTTGCTTTTCATTTAATCTTTATAACTATCTAAATCTTCTATAATATACTATAATAATATATTATGTAACTTAATTGTAATTTTGTTTATTACTTTAATCCTACTTACTATCTCAATTATATTTTATCTTTCTTTTATTCTTATTTTCCGTTTATATCTTGCTTATTTTTATAACTCATTACTATTCTATAAATTTCTTTTATTTTTATCTTACTTTTTATATAATATTTCTAACAATTTTAACATACTAATTTCTTTAATCTTAATTGTTGTACTTTTTATTTTTCTTATTTATGTCTTAAATGTTATACTTTTTATCTTTCTTATTTTATAAATTGTTCTTGCTATTTCAATCTTATTTGTTAGTTTAGTATTTCTTTCCCATTTTACAATCTCGGGAAAGTTTGATTTTTTTCTATGACTGTCATTCTCCAATTCTATTTCCATTTTTGCCTATGAAAATTTATATATTATCAAATATATATTATTCATAGTTTGTATACGAAGTTTTAATTTCCATTTTTTTACATATTTTGTTATGCGAATTATTATCATTTCGTTGTTTTTATGTGTTGATATTGATTGTTTTTGTTAGTCTTTTATATATGTTTGTTTTATATAATGTTTTTGTATTAATGTTTTTATATTTGTATGTTTTATTTATTGTTTTGTTATTTCCTAATGTTTTATAGTTTTATGTATATCTATTTAATTATTTTTAAGTTTTCCTGTTAATTTTATAATAATGTTTTAATCTAGCATTTTGTGTTTTATTGTTTATTTTACAGTTTAATGGTTTTGTTTTGCAGGTTTTTTATTAAGTCTTCAGTGGTACGCCACGCTGGATCTCGCGATGGAGTCCCAGCGACGACGTATGGGGCAGTCGATGTTGAACGCACCGTGGTCGCTCCGCTCTGTTTTGGCCGCTTTGCAGTTTGTGCACGTCGGCGGGCCTCCAGTTGTCCAAGTGGGGCAGTCCTTTCGGAGGTGTGGCTCTCCGCAGTGACTGCATTTGTCCACTGATTCTTTGCACAATTTTCGCCCGTGGCCGAAGCCTAGGCATCTTGTGCACTGAATCAGTGGACTCTGGTCGTAAACTGGACGCCGCTGGAGGTCTATGTGGACCTCGCCCGCCGACGTGAGCCTCTGCCATAGCTTTGTGGAGACCTGCAGTACTATGTGGGACTCCATGCGGTTCCGGGCCCTCCTCCTGTACTTCACCGACACCCTGTTTTCAGAGTCGAGGATATCACGAAAGATGTTGGGGTTTTGGCTCTTGAGTGAGCCAATGATATCCTCGTCGGTGTTGTACGAGAGGACGTCCCGGATGACCACCAGTGGATCCTTGGCCTGCGCTTCGACCACGGTGAGTCCCACGGCTTTTGATTTGATACGTGTCTGGATTTGGGTTATGTCATCAGGGGTCCTACAGCTTAATACAATTTTTTGGTCCCGGGCCTTCCTTACGCTGTCGACACGGATGCCTGTAGACCTTGCGTCTACCGCACCTCTTATCTTGTCTAAGACCACTGCGCTCGTGTCCTGCGGGTCTTGCGAGGACACGATAAGGGTGTGGCGTGGCGACTGGGGTACAGGCCTCCGTGTCATTTCAGCATAGGAAAGTTTTGGGGGTATGCCTTCTGTTTCCAACGTGATCTTTGTCAGTTGCGCCTGGGTAGTGGTCAGCGTCGCGCCAAGCTTTTGGATGTCTGCCTGGAGCTGGGCTATATCTGGGTTTGGTTGTGCTGGGCACTCCAGGTTCTTGCGGCCCTCCATCACTACCAGCTGCCGTAGGGCCTTGATTTCCCCCATGATCTCGGTTGGGCTGGGACCGGATGTGCGGAGTCTAGGGTCCGGTTTGTGGCTCTCGGCGACATTTGCTTCGACCATCTGGCGCAACGCTACCAGTTCTGTCATTACTTCCACAGGCGTAGGTCCTTCCTCTTTTTCTTTGCTTGCCCTTAGTTCGTCTATCCTCCTATTATGTTCTTTTTCACACTCTAGTCTTTCTTCATAGTGCTGGGCCCTCAATTTCTCAACCTGCAGCGCTACGTTGTGACGGGACTCCAGACACGACGAAATGATAGCATTTAGGCCATACAAATCATCGAGTAATTGCTCTTTGATGGATTTTTTGAGGTTTCCCGACAGTTCCAGTTGGTCCTTGGCGCTTTGGTAGAACTTGCGTGCATCTTGCTTCATAATCTTTGAGTCTATTCCAGCCATCGACTCCCACGATTTGTAGGTGGACGAAGGTGGAGTAATAGAGCGCGTCGGTGATTGCTCTCTGGACGATGGTAGCGACGAGTGCACGGGGGAAGTCGTGGAAGGAGACCTACTTGATCCGGGGACCTCCCTCGCTGCCTCCTCGAGGCTTGCGCTCCGTATCAGCGCCTCCTTCCGCATGGTTTCCCCCTTAGAGGAAACTTTCGGTTTTATCGGCCTTGTGGACATTGTTACCGGTGGTGTGTGTGGATGAAAGTGAACCTAGACGATGTACAAGGAGACCCCCAGGGCCGTCCGTCAATAAAAGTCACAAAAAAGCGGCGAAAATCGAGTTTCAAAATTTCCGATGACCAGAATTGGACCGGAATTCACTTCAGTGAACGGGACCGGGTGGGTGGGCGGGCGATTTTTTGATTTTCTATGTGCTAATTGTTCCCTTTTTGTTACAGGTGCTTGCAGGGGTGCTGAAGGGCAGCGTTTTAGGTGCAGCAGAGGAAGAATCCACACGATAGAAAATTTTTTATGAATTTATTTAGTGTCAAAACTTTAGAAAATCTCTAAGTTAGGGTCCAAAATGCACAAAACTGTGAAAAATAAGTGACCGGTGGGTCTCGCTAGTAGTTTTTCAGCGTTTGCGACACAGTAGGTACAATCTTGGTCCACTAAAAGTGTTACTTTGAAAAATTTAATGTGTAATTTCAATATTGTATGGGGAAATACCGATCAGGTATGAAGACTTTTTGAAAACTGTTAAGGCAGTCTTTTGATTTTCTATGTGCTAATTGTTCCCTTTTTGTTACAGGTGCTTGCAGGGGTGCTGAAGGGCAGCGTTTTAGGTGCAGCAGAGGAAGAATCCACACGATAGAAAATTTTTTATGAATTTATTTAGTGTCAAAACTTTAGAAAATCTCTAAGTTAGGGTCCAAAATGCACAAAACTGTGAAAAATAAGTGACCGGTGGGTCTCGCTAGTAGTTTTTCAGCGTTTGCGACACAGTAGGTACAATCTTGGTCCACTAAAAGTGTTACTTTGAAAAATTTAATGTGTAATTTCAATATTGTATGGGGAAATACCGATCAGGTATGAAGACTTTTTGAAAACTGTTAAGGCAGTCTTTTGATTTTCTATGTGCTAATTGTTCCCTTTTTGTTACAGGTGCTTGCAGGGGTGCTGAAGGGCAGCGTTTTAGGTGCAGCAGAGGAAGAATCCACACGATAGAAAATTTTTTATGAATTTATTTAGTGTCAAAACTTTAGAAAATCTCTAAGTTAGGGTCCAAAATGCACAAAACTGTGAAAAATAAGTGACCGGTGGGTCTCGCTAGTAGTTTTTCAGCGTTTGCGACACAGTAGGTACAATCTTGGTCCACTAAAAGTGTTACTTTGAAAAATTTAATGTGTAATTTCAATATTGTATGGGGAAATACCGATCAGGTATGAAGACTTTTTGAAAACTGTTAAGGCAGTCTTTTGATTTTCTATGTGCTAATTGTTCCCTTTTTGTTACAGGTGCTTGCAGGGGTGCTGAAGGGCAGCGTTTTAGGTGCAGCAGAGGAAGAATCCACACGATAGAAAATTTTTTATGAATTTATTTAGTGTCAAAACTTTAGAAAATCTCTAAGTTAGGGTCCAAAATGCACAAAACTGTGAAAAATAAGTGACCGGTGGGTCTCGCTAGTAGTTTTTCAGCGTTTGCGACACAGTAGGTACAATCTTGGTCCACTAAAAGTGTTACTTTGAAAAATTTAATGTGTAATTTCAATGGGTTAGGTTAGGTTAGGTTAGGTTAGGTTAGGTTAGGTTAGGTTAGGTTAGGTTAGGTTAGGTTAGGTTAGGTTAGGTTAGGTTAGGTTAGGTTAGGTTAGGTTAGGTTAGGTTAGGTTAGGTTAGGTTAGGTTAGGTTAGGTTAGGTTAGGTTAGGTTAGGTTAGGTTTTTTTTTTTTTTTTTTTTTTTTTTTTTTTGTGACGCGTTGCCCTCTGACATAATCAGAGTACTTAATATTACTTATTCTATTACATTCTTTTCTTAATTTCTACATATTTTTAGGAGTTGGGGGGTTCTAATTCTGTCTACATCTTATACATATGCAAAATCTTAGCTATATCTTTTCATTTTATCTTTTCTATTATCTAACACGTTTTATATACTTTTTATTACTACTTTAAGATCTCTCTATTTTTAATACAATAGTAGGTATGTTACATATGTATTTCTTAATTCTAGTCATTTCCAGTTTTATTTTACAGCACCATATTATTATTATATGTTTATATATAGAAAATATATATATACATTTGATGTCTATTATATCTATCTTTTCTTAATATCTATATTTTTATAACTTGTACATTGCTATTTTTATATGTCTACCTTATATTATATGTATGCTTGTATATATAATCATTATATATATTCATCATATCTTACTTACACTTTGTTTCTTTTTATTACCTGGTATGCTATTTCTGTACAGTATTTCATGAATTTCGGGCGGCTTATTTTGTCCTGCATTATATGTTTAATGTTTTCTGCGTTTATGATTGTACCTAATAGTTGTTCAGTCTCGTATCTTTTTAAACCATAAACGGGGCATTCCAAAATTATATGGGCCACCGTCTCGTCCCTACCGGGTTCGCAAATGCACGATGGGCTCTCCTTACACTTGAACCGGTTCAAGTATTCGGAGAACCCACCGTGTCCCGTCATGATTTGTGTCGTGACGCTGGTTGGCTCAAATTTCTTGACTATTTTATATGCCTCGATGGCGTCCGGGAAGAACAACTTCGTCACCGCTGCTGTTTCGCCTAATTTGTATCTTTGGTTCCATTTGTCAAGCGACATCCTGCGTATTTGTTGCTTGACAAATGAAACCGGGCATTTGTCGTAGTCGGGCTTCCGCTTTACCTTGATGGCGGCATCCTTAGCGAGTCGATCAGCGCGCTCATTCCCTTCCAACCCCGCATGTGCTTTAATCCAGAATAAGGATACATCTTTATTCTGGAGTCTACAAGTTTTTAGGTTTTCCCTTGTCTTCACTGCTAGGGGGTTGAGGGATCTCGGGTTGATGATGGTCTCCAGGGCTGACCTTGAATCGCTAAAGATACCAAAGGTGCGCTCTGTACGCTTGGGTATCGCCTCAGTTGCCTTGTTTATTGCCAGGAGTTCCGCTTGGTAAACAGTACAATACGATGGCAGCTTCAGCTTGAGGGTTTTGGTTTCGGCTCCACTATTCCAAAAGGAAAGTGCTGCTCCAACCTTGCCCTCAATCTTGCTACCATCGGTGAAGATACGGATCTCCTGGTCGCTGTGATTGGCAACTTGCTGTTGGTCTTTGAGGCTCGTGAACTCGAGTCCTAGTTGTTCTGCGGGGTGCTCGGTGTTGATGAACTTCACCACACGTTCGACCTCCCTGTCCCCCAACGCCAGCGCCGGCCGCGGCACACCCCTCTTGGCCTCGAATAGGGCGGCTGCCTCTCGGATCCTGAGATCAAGTGGGAGTATCCCAGCCAGCACCAGCGCTGAGTTGAGGGAAGCAGTGCGGTATGCCCTGGTCAATTTTTGGGCGAAGCCCCTTTGTACAGCATTCAACTGCTTCTGCACCCCCAGCTTCTCCGTTGCCTGTGCCCATGCACTGGCCGCGTACATGATAACTGGCTCCACCGACGCCGTGTAAATCATCCGGATAATGTCCGGGTGGAGTCCCCAGCTAGCTTTGGCGGCCCTGGCTAGCTGTTTGTATATGTTGAGGGCCTTCCTGCAGACCTCGCCGACGTGCTGGTTAAAGGTGAGTTTGTGGTCGATGGTAAGTCCCAGGATTTTAATTTCAGAAGACATGCCAATATCAACCCCTCCCATGCTCAGCAGTGGTGTGTCGTACTTCAACTTTTTTGTTATGAGCATTGCTTTTGTTTTATGTGGAGCGAATTTGAGCTTGTTTGTGACACCCCACTCCTGAACATGGGCGAGGGCGGCGTTAGCATGCCTTTGGACCTCCAATGCTGTATCGCCATCAACAACCAGCACCACATCGTCGGCGAAGGCCTGACAGTAATCTCCTCTCAACTCCAGCTGTTTTAGCAGTGGGTCCAGCAGGAGATTCCACAGGGTAGGTCCGCCGATTGAGCCCTGCACGCATCCCTTGTTTGTTTTTCGGATGTGCTCTTCTCCGGCGTACCTTACCCTCACCCTCCTTTTCTCCAAGTAGCTGTGCATGACCTTTATCAGATTAATCGGACACTCTTCCTCTGCCAACCGTACTTTTATTGCAGGCCACCATGCGCTGTCGAAGGCTCCCTCTATGTCCAACGAAATCATTGTTACGAGTTTTTTCTCACTTAACTTTCCGCTTATATGATTCATCAGGTCATAGAGGGAGTCCTCGGTGCTCTTCTGGGGCATAAAGCCGTATTGGCGTGTACTTAGTTTAGGAATCAGGTGCCATTGTAATCTCCGCATGATCAGCTTTTCGAAGATCTTCCCCATTACTGGTAGAAGACCTATAGGCCTGTACGACTTAGGCTCCATGTAGCTCTCCTTCCCTGGCTTGCGGAGAACCACCACAGTAGCCTCTTTCCAGATCTCCGGGAACAGACCCAGCGACAGACATTTGTTGAAGAGCGCGAGGTTTAGCTCCAGATCGCAGGATATCACTTGGCTGCATATATCTGCGGTGAATCCGTCGATACCCGGGGCTTTCTTGGGGTTAAAGCTCGCTACCACTGCTCGTAATTCCTCCTTAGTAAACGGCGGGTCATGTTTATCATGGCACCGACCGTTTATTTGGTCGGCTTTTACTCTGGTCTGCTTGTGGTTCGCGTTTTCCCCTGTCTCCGTGTCCTCCGGGTAGAAGGTCTCAGCTAGCACCCTACAGGACTCCTTTGTGTCTAGCACTTTCCCGTCCTTTACCAATGGGATATCCTCCGTCCTCTTTGTGGTTCTTCCTATTACTCTGTAGATCCCTTCCCAGAGTCCCTCCTTGTCCTGTTTTTCACAGAACTCCTTCCAACTCCTTATCTGAGCTTCCTTGGCTTCTTTCTCATATTTTTCTTTCTTTTGCAGGTACTCTTCCACTACCTTCACTCTTCGGACCGGCGCAGCACATCTGATTCGACGCTTCCTGGTGGCGACCTCCTTCTTCAGCTCGGCGAGTTCTTCAGACCACCACGGCAGGGTAAGTTTTTCTTTCTGTTTCTTTTTTGGTATGGCTTCTTCGCATGCTTGCTTAACTATTGTCATGTATTTGTCTACTATATGTTCTAATTTTTCTTTTGTATTAATGTTTTCCACTTCTGTTTTATTTAATCCATTTTCAGCTTTTAACTGGTCCAGTTTCTCATGAAACTGGATCCAGTTTGCTTTTTTGGTATTAAATATCCTTGTGGTTCTTTCTACGTTGGTTCCTTTTGATTTAACTAAATTTATTTTAAAAGTGATGCCGTTGTGGTCTGAACTCACTAAGTCCTCTTCCACTCTCCAGTCTTCCGCCAGGTTGAGCATATCTTCAGTGCAGGCCGTTACGTCTACATGACTGGTGTAGACTTTAGTTCCTCTTACTGTATGGAAGGTAGGGATATTCCCTTCGTTGAGCACCTGGAATTTCATCTCTTCCAGTACTCCAGCGACTTCCATCCCCCTGTTATCCACTGTCTTACTTCCCCACCAGGTGCTCTTAGCGTTGGTGTCCCCTCCTATTATAGTCATTTTTGGCCCTAGTTCTTCTACTATCGCTTTGAGCTGCTCCAGGTAAGGTTCAATGGGCTGGTCCGGCTCAAAGTAGCATGAGATCGCATTGATCTCCCAAGCACTGGTGCAGATCTTCACCACGGCAATGTTGTTAGTGGTGAGCTTCGTGTACTGCTTTACATCCATGTCGTGGTGAAAAACAGCTATTGCTGCTTTAACATTCCCTTCTCCCTGCTCAGTGCTTTGGAAGATCCTTGCTCCTCTGTAGCTTTTCATGCTTTTTGCCCCACCCACATACGGTTCCTGGAGCAGCGCAAAAGCCACCTTCCTTTCTTGGGCTTTGATCATGAGCTCGTTTGTGGCTAGCTCCTTTCTTTGGAGGTTGGCTTGAGCTACCAGGTAGGGTTTTCTATGGACGTGGATGTTATTGTTGGCTTTCTCGTGGTTGCCTTTAGCAGTACGCTATGGTGGCCCGGGCCAGTGCGTCCCACTTCCGTCTTATCGCACATTCCTCGCTAAAGGCGTTGTGGTTCGTGACGTCCAGTTTAGCGTGCGTGCAGTTGCAGCACTTTGGGGCTACACCGTCGAGCCAATCATTGCACTGCGACCTCATGTGGGGTCCCCCACAGTGGCTGCATTTCTCTACCGTTTGTTTGCAGTATCGTCTGCCATGCCCATATTCAAGGCAGAGTGAACATTGCACCAGCGGTGATTGATCTGCCACTCTGACCTTTTGTAAGTCGATATGGACGGCTCCTGCGTCCAAAGCTCGCGTCCATATTTTGGGGGACACCCGCATGACGATGTGGCATGTTTGGGGGTTCCTTGTCCTCCTTCGGTACCGGATTTCCATCCTGTCGTCCTGCTTCTCCAGGTTTCTAAAGACCCCTCCATTTTGATTTCTGAAGGCGTTTAGGACGTCCTCGTCACTGTTGTACTGGAAGACGTCTCTAAGCAGCAGCAGGGGGTCCTTATTCTGAATCTCTTCAACATGGAGGTGCACTTCTGCTTTCCGCAGTCTCTCCTTGACTCTTTGTCTCTCTTCTTCAGTTTTACAGCCAACTATTACTTTTCTATCTTTAGCTTTTCTAACTCTGTCCACCGCTATCCCTCCTTCCTTTGCATTTATAACTTTTCTGATCTTACTTAGGACTTCATCCCCTGTGTCATTTTCGTCTTTGGAAGTGATGACTACCGAATGCAGCGCGGTCTGACCAGGGGGCTGTTTCCTGGTGGGGCCTGCTGCTACACTCGCGTAAGTGATCCCTTCCAAAGTCTTCTGCTGCTTTTCCATCACCTCCTTAAGCCTTTCCATTCGTTCCGTACTTTCTTTCATCAGTTCACTGTGTTCTTCTATCCTCTTTAGTAGTTCCGTTTCCATTTCATGCCTAGGATTCCTTGTTGGTGATTGAGGTAGAGTTGGAAGCAGGAGTATTGGCTCCGCCTCTTTCTCCTCCAGGGTTATTCCTAGGTCACTCTCCTTTGTCCTACTTTTGCCCTCCTTTTCCCTCTCCAGTTCCGCCTCTTTCACTAGGTTGTATAGTCGATCGACAGCTTGAGTGACCTCCGTTCTTATTTCGGTCTTCAAGTTACGTGCGTTGCCGAGTTGTATCTTGGCCTTACTCAAATAGGCTCGCGCTTCGGCCGTTCTGTTGAGGTATTTTTGCGGGTCCGACTTCGGCGAGCCTCCCATTCCTTCAGTTGATGCTCCGCGAGTCGTTGTGCTCTCCTGAGAGGGCATGGTCTTCACTCTTGGCTTGGAAGGTCCCGCAGGGGCCGGTGCCGACTTTTTTGCAGCGACGGGTGATTTGGGTTTCTCCGCTTTTCCTGACTCCCATTCCCCTATGCTGCGTCTAACTTTAGAGGGTGGGGTCAGCTGGTGGGAAGGTCCTGCCTTCGGTTCGGAGAGCTTCTTAGGATCAGGATTCGTTTTGTCGGGGGTGCGGAATCCAAACATTTTGGTAAGTAGACAACGCGTCAAGGTCAATATAAAATTGGGTAAGTAAAAAGTTTGTAAAAGTTATATAAAATGTAAAATAATTTATTATTTTGTCAACGATACTAATTTTGTTTTTTGTTTCAGATCCCGAGGATGGAGTTTCAGCCAACCAGCGTTCACTCACCGGTAAGTACGATATTTTAGTAATATTTATTAATTTAAGTTCGTGCTCTACGTAGAGTCTTAAGCTCTACCTAGTGATAAAACGTACTATCTAGTGTAAATTTCCTCAGAACCCGTTCGTTAGCCGCTATTCTAGCGTCTTTTGTCAAATTAGGTAGGGGCTCTACCTAGAGTCGTTTTGTCAATCTTAATAAATAGGTCTTTAGGCGGCCCATACAACGTAAAAAACCGCGTCAGAATCGAGTGTATGGTTCAAAAGATACGAGACCCTAAAGTTTTACAATATGGCGGACAAAATGGCCGCCAAAAGTCAAAAAATGCCGTATCTCCGTCAATTTTGGTCCGATCGCGCTGCGACTTCGACGGATCCCTTGGCCTCTGTACGGTACACCTCCTGGTATGGTCAGCTAGTGTGCAAAGTTGGTGCTCTACAATAGAGTCCCAACCCCTGTCAGTGTCTAGAGGAGGTGCAGACAGTACAAACACCAAAAACCGCAAATAAATAGGACCACCCTACGAGATTTTACGGGGATTTTAAACTTTCCAAGATGGCGGACAAAACAATTTTTTGAAAAGTAAAACCTCGGTATCTCTCTCAATTTTTGTCGCAGAGCGGTAGGATTTCGGGCGTCTATGTTTCCACAGTCTGAACTTTAATTTACAAGGAGAAAAAGGGGGGGTCAAAATGGGGGGGGTCAAAGTGGATGGGGGGGGTTAAAATATACTTAATTTTTATGGCCTAGTGCCGCTGATAATGATATAAAAAATCGTAGCGAAATCCGACATCCGGTTCACAAGATACAGGAGTTTGAAGAAATCCAAGATGGCGGTCAAACTTGAAACCTTAATCTAGAAACTTCCGTATCTCCGTCAATATTGCTCGTAGAGCGGTGGGATTTTGGGTGGCTATAATGCCTAGTTATGAACTTTACGGGGGGATAAAAAGGGGGGGCAAAAAAGGGGGGGTAAAATTTTAATGGGGGGGGGTTAGAGATAAATTAAGAAATGCTACTGTACAAAAGAAAAATTTTTTTAAGTCGGGGGGCCAAAGTTACATCGAGTTTACTGATTTTAATTAAAATGGGGGGGGGGTGTTTTATGGGGGGGAATTATAGAGGGTAATAAAAGGGGTGTCTTTAATATTTATATGTTATATAAATATCAAGCTTTCCTTAAAAACGCTCTAAAACCCACCGTTTCCGAGATATTTAATTTTAAAGTTTTGATAATTATTTAGGGGGTGATGGGGGATGATTTTAATATGGGAAAAATACTTTATGGGCTATGAAAAATTAGAGCTTTACGATGCGCTTGCGAATTAATATATTTTCTAATAAAGAGGGGTTGATTTTTAAAAGTGCAGTCCAAAAAATAGGGGGGGGGGGGTTAAATTAAATTAAAATAAATACGTAAAAATGAAGTCTATATGAGCCCGGTGTCAAAATAATCCTAACTTTTTTAGTTTCGGAGAAACAAGGTTATTAAATATATGTGCGGTTGGTAAAATCACTAAAAATTAAATGTTTCCGAGCGCCGTCGATATAAAAATCTAAAATTAAAAATATAATTACAACTAGTCTATCGGCACCTATGGACAAATTTTTGACATAGGTTGTCGCTGCAGAATTAAAATTAAAATTAAAACAAACTAGACCTAAACCGCAAATAACTTTAAAATTCAATATCTTAGTCTAGACTTAACTTAAAAATTTTCTGCAAGTGCCTCCGGGGTCCCCTGGGTGTCCTCCTTCGATCGGCGTCACCAGATGTTGTCCAGCGGCCTCGGATGGGTGACCTCGTGGCCACGTGGTACTTGTTTTTTTGCCGTTTATTCCGCGATGGTGCTCGGCAAAAATCCAGAAGTGGTGCAGCCTTGTAGAGCTTCACAAGGCGCTCCTTTTGGTGTATCACAAGGTATGGGTCGTCGCTGTGAATTTCGAGTAATTCCACTTTGAAATTTCGAAATTTCGAAAATTTCACTTTTCACTTAATAACTTTCCACTGGTTTCACTCAGAAGTGCGCGGTTTTCACTATCACACGCGCCTCGCGATTCCGCTTCTTTTGATATATAGCACGACTATTTTAGTGCAATTTTTACCACTTCTGCGATTTTTCGAGCGCG
Source organism: Cosmorhoe ocellata (assembly GCA_963675405.1). Lineage (NCBI taxonomy): Eukaryota > Metazoa > Arthropoda > Insecta > Lepidoptera > Geometridae > Cosmorhoe > Cosmorhoe ocellata. Next base: position 5,837,038 of record OY776273.1, read on the forward strand.
GAGAGCCTCTAATTCGTGGTGGTCTGGCTGACGGCTGGTGCCAGACTGTGGTTAGGTTAGGTTAGGTTAGGTTAGGTTAGGTTAGGTTAGGTTAGGTTAGGTTAGGTTAGGTTAGGTTAGGTTAGGTTAGGTTAGGTTAGGTTAGGTTAGGTTAGGTTAGGTTAGGTTAGGTTAGGTTAGGTTAGGTTAGGTTAGGTTAGGTTAGGTTAGGTTAGGTTAGGTTAGGTTAGGTTAGGTTAGGTTAGGTTAGGTTAGGTTTTTTTTTTTTTTTTTTTTTTTTTGTTTTTTACCATCTCGAAATGGCACTAAGTTTCTCGCCGCTATTTATATTGCGGCGATTTATACATTCTAATATTTAACATGACAATTATTTCCCCCCCTTATTTCCTAGCTTTATTTTCCTGATTTCTATATTTACCTATTCTTATTTTACTTTCTTCATTAATATCTCAAACTTTTTATCAATTTACTTTTAAACCCCTTTTACCTTTAAATTATTATTTATCTTGATCCAATAACTATATATTCCTATTAAGTATTTACTTAATTATACAGTATCTATCATTTTTATTACAAGTCAATGTCATATCAATTTAATTTTGTTATACTAATATTTCATTTCTTACTTATTTACTTATACATTATAATATTTCTAGGTATACATTATCTCTTATCTATTGTTATCTTATTTACTTATTCCTAATTATTTACCATTACCATTTCTTTATTATTACCAGCAGTTATACATTGTCTATTATTTAATTTATTCTAATTAGTTATTATACAGTACTATTAATTATTCGTTACACACATTTTAACATATTTTATAAAATTACCAAACATAATTTTTTAGAAGTTAATTTAATTCATATTTACATGTTTTTTAAGCATTTACTTTACTTTATCATTATTTACAAATTCAGCATACAAAAGTTCTAGCACACTGTGCTCCCATTTGCCCTCCCCGCTGACCTGACCACACGTTCCGCATATCTAAGAAATTCACAGCGATGGTCATTGTCCCCGACAAGCTTGCCATAATCATTACATGTTATCCTAGTTTGTAACCTAGAGCTAATATCTTGGCGCCACGCGCCGAACCTGGGACAGTCGTCGAGAAGGTGAGGCACAGTCTCTGGAGTATCCGAGTCGCAGGTGCAGTTCGGAGTTGTAGACAGCTTGAAGCGGTGAAGATACTCTCGGAATCCCCCATGCCCGGTGAATAACTGCGCCATGACGTTGGACATTTGTAGCTTCAAAATTGTCTTGTATCCATCTCGGGCATTGGGGAAGAACAGCTTCGTGATCTTGCCAGTGTCAGCCTCGGTGTAGCGCCTGTTCCACGTTTCTATTGTTCTCTGGCGGAGTGAGTACTTGATGTAGGATATAGGGATTCTGTCGTACACGGGACTGGTCCTGTTGGTTAGTGCGGCTGACTTTGCCAACTCATCTGCTCTCTCGTTCCCAGCGAAACCTTCATGGGCTTTAATCCAATAGAGCCTTATGACTCTACTATTGGCTTCTAGTTCGTGGATTCTGGTACGAATCTCCGCAACAATTGGATGGGTGCTTCCAGGGTCCGCTATCGTGTCCAGGGAGGATCTGGAATCACTTATGATGTTCACGCTCTGGGCTTTAGACCTAGTGAACATCTCGATGGCTCTGAGAATGGCTGCAAGTTCTGCCTGGTACACTGAGCAGTAAGGCGCTAAGATGAATTTGGAGTTTTTGACTTCTCCATCTTCCTCCCACCATGTTACAGCTGCTCCAACTTTTCCCTCTATCTTGCTGCCATCAGTGTAGAGTTTTGGACGCGAGTTTACGTCGGTGACCTCCTGCTCGGTGTTCAGCAGCTCGTACGGTATTGGACGCCTCTTCGACGGATGCGGCAGTTGGAAGGTCCCGATTCTTCGTTCAATCTCGCGTCCCGGCAGCTCTGGAAAAGGTTTCCCTCGCTTGACTTCGTAGAGCTCAGCAGCTTCCTTCACTCTCAGGTCCAATGGCAGAATTCCAGCCAAACACAAAACCGACGTATGTGAAGCGGTTCTATGCGCTCTTGCTACCATGATGCCGAACTTCCTGGAGAGCTGATTCAGACGAGCCATCGCGTACTTCTTGTCTGTAACCGGAGCCCAGACACTAGCTGCGTACAAGACTATGGGTTCAACCACAGCCGTGTACAGCAACCTTGTGATGCTAGTGTTCAATCCCCAGTTTGCTCTGGTTGCTGTCAACAGCTTCTGATAAACGTTCACTGCCTTTTTGCAGACGCTCTGAAGATGGCTTCTGAACAGAAGTTTCGAGTCGATGGTGAGTCCTAGCACTTTCAGCTCACTGCCAATCTCTATGTTCACGCCATTTAGGGTAAAGTGAGGTGTATCGAACTTCATCTTCCTTGTTGCGAGAATGGCCTGCGTCTTGTGTGCAGCGAACTTCATTTTGCTGTTTGTCCCCCATTCTGCTATAGTCTTCAGGACTTCGTTCACTGCCGTGTTGAGTTCAGTTGTGGTTCTCGCTGAAGCTACGATGAGAATGTCGTCAGCAAATGCTTGAACGTGAGCCTGAAGTTTCTCTGTTTGCTGTAATAGGGGATCAAGCTGGATGTTCCACATCACCGGTCCACAGGTAGAGCCCTGTATGCAGCCCTTGTTTGTCGCCTTGTCCGTCTGCTCTCCCGCATACTGCACGCGAACCGATCTATCCGACAGATAGCTGTCGACAAGAAGAAGAATATCACTGGGACAATTTTTTGTGACGAGCTGCTTCAGGATCAGTGGCCACCAGGCTCCGTCGAATGCTCCCTCGATATCCAGTGATATTACCGCTACCAGCTTCCCGACAGCCATCTCTCTTCTGATCAGCCCGACCGCGTCGTAGAGTGCATCCTCCGTGCTCACTTGGGGTGTGAAGCCATACTGCCGTTTATTCAGCAGCCCCCGGCTACCCAGATGCCACATGATACGGGAAGTGAACATCTTCTCCAGCACCTTGCCAAAGACCGGTAAGAGCCCTATCGGTCGGTACGACTTGGGCGACGAGTAGTCTTCCTTCAGCGGTTTCGGGATAATTCGGATGACGGCTCTTTTCCATATCCCCGGGAAATATCCCAGTCCCAGACACTTGTTGACGATTGCGAGGAAGAGGTCGTCAGTATAAACGATGGCTCTGAGGCATATGTCAGCCGTGAAACCATCCTCTCCGGGCGCCTTTGCCGGTCCGATTCCCCTGATTACGTTGAGAAGCTCGTCCCGCACAAAGGCAGTAGATGCGGTGACCCCCGAACTCTGCTGTTGCCTCAGAGATGCAATGGAGCTTCGAACCTCCTCTCGCAATAACGCCTGGTCCCGTGTGTCAGTGTCTGGGTCATCTTCCGGAAAGAAGGTGTCAGCAAGTAGAGTCGCCGACTCAGCCGGGCTCAACGGCGTTCCCGCACGATCTCGCAGGAGGCAGTCGCTCTGGTGGCTTGTCATGGTGAGTGCTTTGTAGATACCTTCCCACATTTTTGGTCTGTCTTGCCCAGTGCAGTATTCCTTCCAGCTGGATACCTTCGCGCTTATAAGGTCCTCCTTGTACTGGGCTAGAGCCTCTAGGTATTCTTTTACTAGCATTGGTTTGCGCCTGGGGTTTGCTCTCCGGATTCTGTTTCGGAGCCTGACGACTTCCGCCTTCCTGTTCGACAGCTCCTCGGTCCACCAGTTCATGTTTGAGCGCTTGGTCGGGTTCACTGGGGGTATGCTCTCTTTGCAGGCTCTCTCGACACAGCCAGAGAAGGTATCTACGATGTTGTCGACGTCCTCCGGCGAGCGTGCGGCCTCCACTGCATCCACATCTAGGCCTTGGATCTGCAACTCCTGCTTCAGACGACTACCGAAGACTTCCCAGCACGCCTTTTTGGTATTGTATTTCCGCGTCGTATGCCGCTCTACCAGTCTGAAGGAGCTCTCCAGGTTCACGTCGAAGGTGATAGCACGATGGTCCGAAGTGGTAATCAGGTCTCTATCCACTCTCCAGTTCTCCACCCATCCCAGAGCGGAGTTCGAGCAGGCCGTGACGTCCACGATGCTCTCATAAGCCCTGTTATTGCGGAACACGCTGAAGGTGGGTGTCGATCCCGAGTTCAGCACAGCCATGTCCATTTGAGCTAGCAGTTCCGTGTACGCAGTACCCCTAGAGTCCTCCTCGTCCTCTCCCCACCAGTAACTTTTGGCGTTCACGTCTCCCGCCAGGATGATGTGTGGAGTGGCTAAGCGCTGTCGCACCCGTTGGATGTGTTGAAGATACTGCTCGATGTCTTCGTTTCCCTCCAGATACACAGAGACCATGCCTAACCTTCTGTTTCCTAGACTTAAAACTAAACATGTGATGTTTTCCGTACACATTTCGGGATATTCGGTAATCGCAAGCCTATCGTCGACAATGACAATCGCTGATTTAACGGGTTTTGCCCCTCGGTGGTGTTGCACAACTCTATGTGTGCCCCATTTAGTGAAACCGCGGCCCCCCACATACGGCTCTTGTAGAAGTAATATCGAGAATTTTCTATCAAGAGCCGCTTTCATGCACTCCTGGGTCGCGGCAACCCCTCTACCAAGGTTCGCCTGCGTGATTTTTAGGCGGATTTTCGCGTTTGCGGACTCGGTGTTGACTGAGGTGCCTATGTCAACAGTAGCTAATGACTGACCGCGCTAGACGGTCAAACTTCCGCCACTCCGGGCACTGGTCGCTGTATGCCGGGTGGGACCTGTCGCATCCAGGTTTGCAGTTTGCGCAGGTCGGGGGCTCGCTACGCTTGCAGGCTCTGGTGTCGTGTTCACCCGCGCAGTAGCCGCAAGTTTGAGCGACCGTGCAGTTCCGAGCCTCGTGACCAAAGCCAAGGCACCTGAAGCACTGCTTTATCGGGGACTGGTCAATGGCCTGCACCACCTGGTATCCGACCTTCACCCGTTGGTCTCTCAGCGCCCTCCAGATAGCCGGACTAACCTCCACGACGACGTTGTTCAGGCAATCAGAGCGGTGCTTTGTTCTTCGGAGCACCTTTATGTGCCCGTCAACGTGAGCTCCCAGGGTTCCTCTATTTTGGCGTTGAATGGCTTCGGCGACCTTCTCATTCGTCATATCATTGATGACCCCGATGAGCCTAAGTTGCGGTAGTTTCGGGGGCGGCTCGGTGACCGTGTACTCTTTACTCAGCTGCTGTATGGCCGTTTTCATCGCGCTTCTGTCCTCTTCAGTCTCCACCGAAATGACGACCTTGCTGTTCCGTCCCTTCCTTAGACCATGCACTGCTATTCCCAGCTCGGATACGTCCACCCTCTTCTTTATATCGGTCAAGATGTCTTCGCTCGATTTTTGTGGATCATCGGACTCTACCACCACCGCACGCCGCGCAGTGGTCGGCGTGTACGTGTTTGCTGGTCTCCGATTTACAGTGGCTTTGGGGGCATCCGCCGGTTCTAGGCCCTCGCCAGCTGGGTGAGGAAGTTCGTTTACTTCTCTCCGAAGCGACTCTACCGCAGTTCTAACCGGGCCTACCGTCTCCACCATTGCATCCAGAGACTCTCCCATCTCCGTTCTGAGTTGGGATAGGCTCTGGGCAATCGACTTCCCGGTTTGTTTAGCTTCGGCGGACTCGCTTCGGAGAGCCGAAATGTCACCTTTTAATGACCCAATGGCCGACAGCACCTCTGTGTATTGATCAGGTCTCACAGGACTTGAAGCTGGCTCATCAGTTCTGATCTGGCTGTCGTTCTTCAGCCCGGCGATGTCCTCTCTTAACTGGATGAGGAGACTCTCGAAGTCCAGGTTGGAGCCGATACTCATCGCATACGTTGCCGGGCGCAGTCTTTCTGCCTTGTCAAGAAGGTTCGCAAGGTCGTCGATCGCCTGTCTGAGAGTACAGAGCTGATTGGTCACCTCACTGAACCGCGGAGTAAGGTTCTCGATGAACTTTTCAAGTTGTGTCTCAAGGCTCGGGTCCCCCGAGCACCCCCCCGTTTTAACGGTTTTTGCAGCTAGAGCCCGGAGCTCGCCCTGTATGGTCGCTATGTTCTTAATGGGGCCATCCATCTCGAAGTTGAGCCACCCTCTGATCGCCTCCGTGGTCTGGCTAGTCGTCACAATGATGTCGTGAGCCTCTCGGAGCTTGGCCGCGTGAGATTGATGTATCTCCGCCAACTGCTTCGAGTGAGCTCGCTCCACTCGCACCAACTCCTTCGCCGCCCTGGCCCTCTCCTGCTCCAGCGACACTCTGTGGCGAGAGCGCGAGTCCGACACGGAAAGCACGATCTCGTACATCTCCTGCAGGCTCTCCGCGGCCTCCACCTTACACTCGCGCTTCATGTTTCCGGCCTTCTCCAGCGCCTCCTTCCCGGCCTGCAGCAGGTCATTGGCTCTCTGCGAGGCGAGGTCCATCGAAACGCCGGATCGCCTGTCGGAGCACGGCAGCATGCTGGAGCGCCTGCCAGATCGCCCGCTGCACACACCCTCCTCGTCAGACCGGTCGTCGTACGTCCTGGGGGTCGGCCTGGCGACGCCGAGCTTGTCAAGCTCCTCTTCCATGTCGTACGCCGCCGATGCATTGGAGCTGGGCGCCGGCGCCGGCCCCGCGCAAGCGCGCGCGGCCGTCGCCGGCTCCGGGCGGGCGAGCGCAACCGGCGCCGGCTCGGCCACCAAGGCTGGGCTCCGCGCCACCGCCTCCTTCTTGTCCATCGTCTGGGTGATAGCCTTCTTCCGCAGGGCCTTCGAGGCCGCGCCGCGAGTCATGGAAGACGTAGACTTAGTAGACTTGGTCGACATATCGGGAAGGGGGGTAAGTTAATGTTAACAGGTACTTCCCGTTAAGTAAAGGCAAGTGAGAGCGAAGATAAGTAGAGGTAAACTATGCTTAAATCTAGTAGGTAATTGTAGGTATGCAAGGGTATGTGGAGGTACGTATGTAAGTATGTAGGTACGTAGTATGTAGGTATCTGAGTATGTATGTAAGTATGTAGTATGTATAGGTATATGTATGTATGTTAGTAGTAGTACGTGGGCGACTACATTTAAACCTGCGAAGACGTTTAAACGGAGTGCACTGTCACTTTCATGGAGCAATCGTGAACGATATCGAGACTGGTGCTGCTAGATTATGTGCAGGCGTTAGTGCGGGAACACTACTTTATATTAATAACGCCTACAAACTTAAAGCAGCAATGGCCCAACAGATTAGCTCGACAGATTCCTAAAGTGAAATAAAACAGGTATGCAAGGGTGTGTGGAGGTACGTATGTAAGTATGTAGGTGCGTAGTATGTAAGTATATAAGTATGTATGTAAGTTAGGGTGTATATATGTTAGTATGTGGGCAACTAATGAAGTGTACTACCACTTTCATGGAGCAATGGAGAACGATGTCGAGACCGGTGCTGCTAGACTATGTGCAGGCGTTAGTTCGGGTAATACCATTCAAGGAAATGTTTACTAATACTCGCTGGATATCTTAAAATTTATACGAACTGTAATGAAAGATTGCATCTATACTTAAAACAAACACAACCACAAATGATACAGTAATTAAAATGATATAGTAGCACCAAATTGCCCCAAATATACCTTTGGAGAATAATTTATGTTAATAACGCCTGTAACGCCTACAAATCCAAAATAGCAATAGCCAACAGGCTAGCTCGACAGGTTCCTAAGGTGAAACAAGACACGTGAGACCGAATTAACAAGCTCGAGCCTCGAGCGGCCGACAACCTAGCACCGCTGACCCAGCCTCGCCGCGCGTCGGGGCACTCGGCGGCGTTTGGCTTGCAACCCGAGCCGGCCACACAGGCTCGCCCGGTGTCTGCAGTAGGTAGGTACACGCGCACTCACACGGCAGTGGGCTCAACCAGGGGGGACGGGGGGGACCGGGTGATGGGTAGCGGTAGGTCGGCAGGCTGACAGGTCAGGTGACGCATGTACTCTGGTAGCCAGCAGGTAGGTAGGCGGGCAGTTAAGGGATAGGTAGGTATAGGTAGGTAGGTCGATGGACACGCAGTAGGTAGGTAGGCCAGCAGATAGGCAAGCAGGTGGACGGACAGGCAATAGGTAAGTACCTTTGCGAGTGGCTCGTCCTTTGTTTTACTGATGCTAAAAATAACAATTGCAATTTATATTTAGTTATTATTTTACTATAGGTATATTTAGATCAATATAAATTAAATAAATAAGTGTAAGTAGTAATCTATTAGTCAAATAAGTAAGTATATCAAATTAATTAAATAAATAGATTATATCAATTAAATAAGCATATTATATCAATTAAATAAATATATTATATTAACCAAGTAAGTATATTATGTATTATTATATTAGATTAAAAGTTATTAATTAAAAATTTTAGTAGTAGAACAGCCTAATACCTTTGGAGAATAATTTATATTAATAACGCCTACAAATCCAAAATAGCAATAGCCAACAGGCTAGCTCGACAGGTTCCTAAGGTGAAACAAGACACGTGAAACCGAATTAACAAACTCTATGAACCAGAGTAGGTACAAGTGCCCTCGCCAATAGATATCAGCTCCAGATGAATCGTCCACACGTAGCCGAGTCCCCGACAGAGGGAATAATATTGTGCAAACTTTGTACAACTGCAAGTAAGTACGCAAGGCGTATCTACGTGACCCGACCGATCCCACAACCAATGTGTGCCGCAAAACCCGGAGAGAGTACGGAAGCCAGAGACACTCTCACTCCCTATGTACCCCAGACCGAGCTAAAGATAGTAGGTAGCCGGGTATGTAGGCACCTATCACCGCCGCCAAGCTGCGAATCGACGACGCTATAACAACTCGTGACGTGAGTCGTGCGTGACCGAGTCGGCCTCGCCTCGAGCGGCCGACAACCTAGCACCGCCGACCCAGCCTCGCCGCGCGTCGGGAGCGCTAGCGGCGTTCGGCTTGCAACCCGAGCCGGCCTCACAGGCTCGCCCAGCGTCTGCAGTAGGTAGGTACACGCGCACTCACACGGCAGCGGGCTCAACCAGGGGGGACGGGGGGACCGGGTGATGGGTAGCGGTAGGTCAGCAGGCTGACAGGTCAGGTACGCATGTACTCTGGTAGCCAGCAGGTAGGTAGGCAGGCAGGTAAGGGATAGGTAGGTGTAGGTAGGTAGGCCAGCAGATAGGCAAGCAGGTGGACGGACAGGCAATAGGTAAGTACCTTTGCTAGTGGCTCGTCCTTTGTTTTACTAATGCTAAAAATAACAATTGCAATTTATATTTAGTTATTATTTTACTATAGGTATATTTAGATCAATATAAATTAAATAAATAAGTGTAAGTAGTAATCTATTAGTCAAATAAGTAAGTATATCAAATTAATTAAATAAGTAGATTATATCAATTAAATAAGCATATTATATCAATTAAATAAATATATTATATTAACCAAGTAAGTATATATGTATCAATATATTAGATTAAAGTTATTAATTAAAAAATTAGTAGTAGAATAGCCTAATAAAAATAGACTGGCTAGATCAAAGTAGGCGCCGAGTAAGTAGTAAGTAGGTAGGTAGCCAGTGGCTACGCGCGCACGGTGGTCTAGCTCCAACGTGCGGTAGGTGACGCTCCTAGCGAACAGTCCGGTGCCTCGGGGCGGCCGCCGACGGCAGTAATGCGGGTAGTCCCCGGCCGAGCCGAGCGAAGTGGTTATATTCTGTCCGGCCGAGCACCCAGAGTCGCGGCCGTGCGAGGTCAGAGCCCCGAGCGGTCCCCCACCGGCTGCCGCGCTGTGGCCGCCGCTCGGTGCCTACTCGTGGAGTAATGACACTCCGACGGAGCGCGCACTATGAACGGACGGCCGAGTAAGCAGCGCGCACAGGCTGCGGGCTCGCGCGCGAGTGCGAACTAGCCGCGCACGGCCACGTTCGTATTACTCCTAGGTCGAATAAAACGCAAAGATTCGAAGTATGGAGAACCCGGCCGGCCGAGGTGTTACCGCACGCCAATCTTAAATGCTCACAACTTAGCCAATATTCAACCGATTTTAGACAAAGTTTCACTGCAAGATTGAGGTTGAATTGAGCAATATAATAGAATAACCTTATTGGCTCCAGACACGTTAAATTATAGCAGAAAAACTGCTCCAAAATGAGAACCCGGATTTAGCGAGCCACTTTTCTCGTTAAATTACCAAATACTAGCTTAACTAATAAACAATATCAAAATTAAATGTGTCAAAGTGAAAGATAAATGTCAAATCAATAGAATAAGATAATATAAATGTCATGTATGTGCAGAAATAATAAAATAATAAACAATTTACTGATAATTAAATTGGAATGAAAAATACTAATTTAGGAATATCTGCGATTTCTGAAATTGTTTTTATAAAATTAATACACGACTTGATAAATTGTTCAGAGACCGACGTTTGTACGAGTGGTCACTTCTCCGGGACTCCTGCTCGAGCCTCTGGAGGCCCGGGAGTGCAGTACGAGCGGCCGCGCGCTAACAAAAAGGCCTATAACTCCGTGAGTTGTGCTCCTATTTTCTTGGAAAAAGTCTCGCTCGATTCTGCTAACACTGGTCTTTAAGTAACAGTACAGAAAATTATGTGTCGTCGCTGAAAATCAGGCAGTAATGAGGTTACAATACCTGATTTTGCGGCGTTTCCTCGAACGAGACTCCTTCCAGGTCCCTGGTGTCGTTCCCCTCGGCCCGACCAATCCAGAAAAACGCAATCCAATAAGGCACAACCACCACAAAAAAGCTAACGTACGAAAAAGTAACTTTTTCTAACTTAAATAATTAAACAAAATATTATTACGCGGAAACAGCGCGCAGAGCTGTTACTCGGCCTAGCGGTGCTACCGGACTCCTTAGGTTAGGTTAGGTTAGGTTAGGTTAGGTTAGGTTAGGTTAGGTTAGGTTAGGTTAGGTTAGGTTAGGTTAGGTTAGGTTAGGTTAGGTTAGGTTAGGTTAGGTTAGGTTAGGTTAGGTTAGGTTAGGTTAGGTTAGGTTTTTTTTTTTTTTTTTTTTTTTTTTTTTTTTTTTTTTTTTTTTTTTTTTTTTTTTAATATACCTCTGACATAATCAGAGTCCTTAAGTAACTTAAATCTAATTTAAAGACTGGGTTCTTTATTCCTCTCTTTCCCATTTAGGGTTACAGTGGTTTATGGGACCTAGGGTTTTATATAATACTATATTGTTATACTATTTTTATTATTTTCTATCTATTAATTTTTATCTTTTTATAATGTATCCTTAATCTACTTTCACTTTCGTATTCTACTATATTTCTAAGTTTTACATTTTATTGTTTTACATTTTTTCTTACATCTTTATTTGTATTTTTATGCTGATTATATATATATCAATATATATTTCAACATAACTTATCTAACTATTTCTATTTATTACTTTATATGCTATTTTTACACAGTATTTTATAAAACTATCTCTGCTGCGGTTTTCATTTATAAGTATACTTATATTTTCTTTGTTTACAGTTATTCCTAATCTTTGTTCAAGTTCAAATCTCTCTGGGCCGTAGGCTGGACATTCGGTAAGGACGTGTTCTATTGTTTCGCTCTTGTCAGGCTCGCATACGCACGATGGGTTATCCTTGCACTTGAAGCGGTGCAAGTACTCGGAGAACCCACCGTGCCCTGTTAGTACCTGTGTTACGATTCCATCTATGTTTATTTTTCTAATTACTTTGTGAGCATTAATTGCATCCGGGAAGAAAAGTTTGGTGACTGCCGCTGTCTCGCCACTTTTGTATCTCCGATTCCATTCGTCAAGCGTATCCTTGCGGATTTTTCGCTTGACGAATGATACCGGGCATCCATCATAGGCAGGCTTTGTTTTTAGTTTTAGCGCAGCGTCCTTCGCCAGTTGGTCTGCTCTCTCGTTCCCCTCTAGTCCCGCGTGGGCTTTAATCCAAAAGAGTGCTACCATCTTGTTTTTCTGCTTGCACTCTTTTAGGTTACTGCGGGTTTCCACGGCTAGAGGGTGTAGAGCGCTTTGATTCGTAATCGCTTCTAAAGCAGACCTTGAGTCGCTATATATTCCTATACTGTTTTCCGGACGCTTCAGAATCTCCCTGGTTGCTTTGCATATGGCCAGTAATTCCGCCTGGTAGACTGTACAGTAGGACGGCAGTTTCAATTTATGGCTTTTGATTTCGGCCTCATCTCTCCAGAGGGACAATGCGGCTCCAACCTTGCCATCAATTTTACTACCGTCCGTGTAGATTCTAAGTGCTTGGTTTTTGTGCTCTTCTTCTTGTTCTCGGTCTGCCAGGCATGTGAATTCCAGGCCCATATGTTCGGCTGGGTGGGGTGTAGTAGCGTAAGCCGCCACTCTTTCCACCTCTCCATCTCCTGGCGCCAGCCGGGACAGCCCTTTTTTAGCCTCATACAAGGCGGCGGCTTCTTGGATTCTCAAGTCAAGGGGTAGTATTCCGGCTAGCACCAGTGCTGAGTTAAGGGAGACGGTTCGGTACGACTTGCACAGTTTTTGTGCGAACCCTCTCTGGACCCCGTTTAGGACCTTTTGTGCGCACAGTTTTTTGGTGGATTCTGCCCATACACTTGCCGCATACAAGACCACTGGTTCCACCACGGCCGTGTATATGATGCGTATCACATCTGGATGCAGGCCCCAGCTTATCCTGGCTGCTCTCGATAGCTGTTTGTACAGGCCCAGTGCTTTCCTGCACACCACTGCCAAGTGGCTGTTGAAGGTTAATTTATCGTCAATGGTAAGTCCCAGGATTTTAAACTCATGTGACATGGTAATGGCAATTCCACCCATGTTCAGCAGTGGGGTGTCATATTTTAGTTTCCGCGTTAGAACCATAGCGTTTGTTTTTTGTGGTGCAAACCTCAACTTGTTCTTCACACCCCACTCCTGAACATAGGCTAAAGCAGTGTTTGCACGTCGCTGTACTTCCATTGCTGTGTCCCCTTCAAATACCAGTACTACATCGTCAGCAAAGGCTTGGCAGTGGTCGCCGCGTTTCTCCAGCTCCTGTAGTAACGGATCGAGGAGGAGGTTCCACAAGATGGGTCCTCCTATCGATCCTTGGACGCAGCCTTTTGATGTCGTCCTGGTGATCTCTTCGCCTGCGTACCGGACCTTTACTTTCCTGTTCTGGAGGTAGCTATCGATCATCTTCCTTATGTTGATTGGACACTTTTCCTCAGCCAGTCGTACTCGTATTGCTGGCCACCATGCGTTGTCAAAGGCTCCCTCTATGTCTAGTGATACCATTGTAACTAGTTTTTTCTGTTTCAGCTTTTCGCGTATGTGTTCTACTAGAACATAGAGGGAGTCTTCGGTGCTTCTTTGGGGCATGAAGCCGTACTGGCGAGTACTCATCCTTGGAAGTATGTGCCACTTGATTCTTCCCACGAGCATCTTCTCCAAAATCTTCCCCATCACTGGCAACAACCCAATCGGTCTATAGGATTTTGGGTTTGTGTAGTTTGTTTTACCTGGTTTTTTGAGTACTACTACTGTTGCTTCCTTCCAGGTATTGGGGAAGTGTCCTAGTTCCAAGCATTTATTTGCCAGTGATAGGAAGACTTCGGAGTTCTCGTTTATGGCGTGTTCACATATATCTGCCGTCAAACCATCTGACCCAGGGGCTTTCTTCGGATTGAAACTGGTCACTGCGGTTTTGAGTTCCTCAAGGGTAAATGGCGGATCATAGTTATCATTATGACCCGTTACATTTACTTGTTCAGCCATTTCTCTTGTCCGCTTGTGAACCTCTTTATCTTCCTCCTCTTTGTCCCCGGGATAAAAGGTATCTGTTAGTTTTTCCGCAGATTCTCTTGGGTCCAGTGTTTTTCCCTTCTCCTCCAATAACTGGTCCTCCTGTCTGTTTGTAGTCCTTCCTATGACCCTATAAATACCCTCCCATATCCCTTCTCTGTCCTGTTTTCCGCAAAACTCTTTCCAACTTTTTATTTGTGCATTTTTCGCTTCTAATTCATATCTTTCTTTCTTTTCCAGGTACTCTTCAACTACTTTAGCTTTGCGGATTGGCGCTGCGCATCGGATTCTTCGCTTCAAGGTGGCGACTTCTTTCTTCAGCATGGCGAGCTCTTCGGTCCACCACGGATTGGTAAGTCTACTATTTACTTTCTTTTTTGGTATACTATTTTGGCATGATGATGTTATTGTGTTTATGTATGTTTCTGTTATGTTTTCTAGGTCTGTTTTGTCTTTGATTTTTTCTATTTCTTGTTTATTTATATTATTTTCTTCAAGCAACTGGGCCAATTTCTCATGAAATTGGTTCCAGTTTGCTTTCTTACTGTTATATATTCTAGTTGTTCTACTTATCTTCATACTCTGTGCTTTCGTTAGTCTAATTTTAAATAGTATTGTATTGTGGTCTGAACTCGTCATGCTGTCATCTATTCTCCAGTCTTCGATCAAATTTAGTATCTCCGTTGCGCAGGCCGTGACGTCTATGAAGCTGGTGTACGCTTTGCCTCCCCTGATGGTTTCGAAGGTGGGGGTGTCTCCTTCGTTTAATACCTGCATGCTCAGTTCGTGAAGAGTTCCCGCCATTTCGTCTCCTCTATAATCCACCCTCGTACTGCCCCACCATGTGCTTTTTGCGTTGGCGTCTCCCCCTACTATAATTTTCCGGCCAAGTTTTTTCTCTATCTTCTTCAGCTGCTCCAGGTATGGCTCTATTGGAGCGGGGTCCGGCTCGAAGTAGAAAGACACTACCACAATCTCCCATGCCTTTGTTCGAATTTTTGCCACTGCGATGTTGGGCGTGGTGAATTCAGGACATGGGATGACATCCATGTCATTGTCAAAAACGGCTATAGCCGCTTTTGTGGTTTCTGTCGTTTGGTTGGTGTCTTGGTAGATTCTTGCTCCTGGGTAGTCTTTCATTCTTCCTATTGCCCCCACATACGGTTCCTGGAGCAGGGCGATTGCCATACCTTTACCGTTGGCCTCAAGCATAAGTTCTTGGGTTGCTAGTGCCTTTCTCTGCAAGTTTGCTTGTGCCACAAGGTAGGGCTTTGTATCTTGGCTGGGGGGCTGCTGATTTCTGCCATGAACCACCTTAGCAATACGCTACTGTGGCTCTGGCCAGTGCCTCCCACTTCCTGCGGATCGGGCATTCTGTGCTAAACGCGTTGTGGTCGGTCTTTTCTGCCTTGGCGTGTGCGCAATTGCAGCATGTGGGGACTGCTCCCGCAAGCCAGTCAGCACACTGCGTCCTCATGTGGGGGCCCCCACAGTGGCTGCACTTCTCCAGCGATTCCTTGCAGAAGCGTCTGCCGTGTCCATACCCCAGGCAAAGCGAGCATTGCACGAGTGGCGACTGGTCTGCCACTCTTACTCGCTGGAGGTCTATATGGACTGCTTCTGCCTCTACAAGACGCCGCCAGAGCTGTGGGGATACCCTTACGACTACATGACTCGTGTGGGGATTTCTGGTGCGCTTTTTATATGCAATCTCCATTTTGTCCTTCCCTTCTAGGTCCCTAAAAACGCCCTTATTCTGATTCCTCAAAGCTTTGAGGATGTCTTCGTCGTTGTTATACTGTAGGACGTCTTTAAGGATCACTAGCGGGTTCTTGTTTTGGATTTCTTCTACGTTTAGTTGTTCATCTGTTTTCCTAAGTCTTTCTTTGAGTTTTTCTCTTTCTTCCTCCGTTCTGCATCCTACTATGATTTTCCTATCCTTCGCTTTTCTGACTCTTTCCACTGTAACCCAACCTTCCTTCGCATTTACAGCATTCCTTATTCTATTTAACACCTCTTCTCCAGTCTCTGTTTCATCCTTAGCGGTGACTACTACCGAGTGCAGTGCGGTCTGTTCGATTGGGAGCCTCATTTGGGGCGTCGCTGCTGCACTCGCGTATGTCTTCTTTTCTAGTGTCTCTTGAAGCTTCTCTATCTTTTCGGTGTTTTCTCTCAGTAGCTTTGTGTGCTCTTCCATCTTTTTCATTATCTCCTCGTGTTGCTTTCTCTCGTTTTCTGTTTCTTTCTCAGGTACCTCTGGTTCTTTTGGTTCTTTCTCTGTCTTTCTCCCTTTTACTGACTCCGATTCTTTCACGAGTTGGTAGAGTCTGTCTACCGCCAAGAGGACCTCATTTTTTATTTCCGTCTTGAGGTTTCGTGAGTTTCCTAAATGTGTTTTGGCTTTCGTAGCACAGGCATTGGCCTCTGAGAGCCTGTCCTTGTATTTGTTTGTAGGCTTTATCGGACTCACCTGCACTTCGACTGATAGCCTCCTCGCTGGTGCTCTGCTCGGTTTGGGCTTCTGCGGTTCTACCGACTGGGCCTTCTTTGGGGGACTCATGAGCTTCCTGTTTTGGTCTGGTTGTCCAGACTCCCATTCCCCGATGCTCGTTCTCACGCTGCTCGTTCGGTTTGCTTCCCTTGGGTTCGGTGGTGGTACCTTGTCATGCGTTATGCTTTGGGCCCTTGTTGCCAAGGGGGCTTCTGCGTCAGAGGTTTTCCCCGCTTTGACGGGTGTCCGGATTCCGAACATTTTGAAGAAGTCAGAGGGACGTGACGTTAGGTAGTTTTAAGTTTGTAAAAGTTGTATAAATACCTAGTAATGTCAATTGTAAATATAATCGTAAATTATTTTAAAATGTGTCTAATTTTTGTGTTTTTGTTTCAGATCGGTGCGGCGGTCCACGGGTGTCGTTCGACGGAGATTTGTGGTGTCCGGGTGAGTTTAATTTAATTTGTTTTTTATGTGTAATATGTATTATGTTTATATTTAATTATGTTTAATATGTAAATTTAAGCGTTAGAAATAGAGCGAAACAAACAAACAGATCAAGAACAACCAAAACCGGTTGTCTTGTATGGGTCCCTGCCCGTGGAGGCACTGCCCAGGTCCGAGAGATTTGACTACAATATTGTAGAAGGGTCTTAAGATCTAGAACACAATATAAAAAGGTCAATAAAAGGGAGTCTTAAGATTTAAAACACAAATAATTAGTCAATTATACAATGGTAGACGATCCACGAAAAAATATTCTGGCTCTACCTTGAATTTTGTGTGAGTTCTTGACTCGCAAAAGTATATGTGCCTAAATGAGCACAGTCTCGTCAATCCTACAAACACAGAACACAAAAAAGTAAAATAAGAGTGAAAATTTTTTCTCGACTCTACCTAGAGTCATGTACATACATTAGTTTGGAGGAGTCAAGAGTGTCAATGTCAACACAAAAACTCCCGTCAAAATCCGACTGTTGGTTTGGAAGATACCGAACTTTGAAAGTTTTTGGAAAAATCCAAGATGGCGGACAAAAAGTGGTTTCAGAATTAAAACTTCGGTATCTCCTTCAATTTTGCTCGCAGAGCGGTGGGGTTTTGAGCGTAGATGTTAACACGGTCTAGACTGTATTTTGCGGGACGAAAAATGGGGGGTCAAAATGGGGGGGGCCAAGTGGAAAGGGGGGGGTTTTAAGTTGGTCTATTTTAGGGGCCTAATGGAGCTAAAGCTGGTGTTGAAAGTCGCAATAAAATCCGACCACTGGTTCGCGAGTTACAGAAGTTTGGAAAAATCCAAGATGGCGGTCAGCAATATGGGTTGAATCTAGGAAACTCGGTATCTCCGTCAGTTTTTGTCGTAGAGCGGTGGGATTTTGGGTGGCTATAATGCCTAGTTATGAACTTTACGGGGGGGGTAAAAAAGGGGGGGCAAAAAAGGGGGGTAAAATTTAAATGGGGGGGGGTCAGAAATAAAATAGAAAATGCAACTGTGTAAGGGAAAAAATTTTTTGAGGCTTAAAACCAGAGTTACAAGAGTTTTACTGTTTTTATTTAAAATGGGGGGGGGGAGATTTTTGGGGGGGGTTGTAGAGAAAATTAAGGGGTGGGTTTTGAATATTTATATATTTATATAAATATTAAGCTATGGCTAAAAACGCTCTAAATCCCCCCGTTTTCGAGATATTTACGTTTAAAGTTTCAAAAATTATTTTGGGGGTGAAGGGGGGGTGATTTTACTATGGAGTAAAAACTAAATGGGCTTGGAAAAATTTGGACTTTAAGATACTTTTGCGAATTTATTTATTTTCTATTGAGGGGGGGTTGATTTAATAAGGTGCGGTCTGAAAAATGGGGGGGGGGGGGTTGAATTTAAAAACAATAGACGTGCACAAGTATAGATAATAGAACCAAGAGTCAGATCTTTCCTAACTATTTTAATTTTGGAGAAACAAGGCAATTAAATTTTTATGCGGTTGATAATATTATCTAAAATTAAAAATATCCGAGCGCCGCCGGCACAAAAATCTAAAATTTAAAATATAAATACAGCTAGTATATAGGCACCTATGGACAAAAATTCGACATAGGTTGTCGCTGTAGAATTAAAGATAAAAATATTACAAACTAAGTCAAAAACGCAAATAACTTTAAAATTGAATAACTAAGCCTAGACTTAACTTAAAAATCTTCTGAAGGTGCCTCCCGGGTCTGCTAGTTGTCCTCCTTCGTTTGTGATGCTCGGATGTTGGGTAGCTGGCTTGGATGGGTGACCTCGTGGCCACGTGGTTCTTGTTTTTCTGGCTTTTTCTCAGCGCTGGTGCGCGAGAAAAATCCGGCGAAGGTACCAATCGAAAGGGGACCACAAGGCCTTTCCGATGGTATGTTGAAAGTATACTGTCGTCACTGCAGATCCAGAGATATTTCACTTTGAAATTTTAAAATTTTGCAAAATTCACTTTTTATGTGATAACTTTTTGTGCACTTCACATAGAGCGATGCGGTTTTCACGGGCACGTGCGCCTCGTCGTTCCGCAACTTTTGGTGTATCGCACGGGTATTTTTTATCACTTTTAACTATTTTTCGCGAATTTTTTAATGCGGAGGGCCTTCAATTCGTGGCGGTCTCGCTGGCGGGTGGTGCCAGACTGTGGGTTAGGTTAGGTTAGGTTAGGTTAGGTTAGGTTAGGTTAGGTTAGGTTAGGTTAGGTTAGGTTAGGTTAGGTTAGGTTAGGTTAGGTTAGGTTAGGTTAGGTTAGGTTAGGTTAGGTTAGGTTAGGTTAGGTTAGGTTAGGTTAGGTTAGGTTAGGTTAGGTTAGGTTAGGTTAGGTTAGGTTAGGTTAGGTTAGGTTAGGTTAGGTTAGGTTAGGTTAGGTTAGGTTAGGTTAGGTTAGGTTAGGTTAGGTTAGGTTAGGTTAGGTTAGGTTTTTTTTTTTTTTTTTTTTTTTTTTTTTTTTTTTTTTTATTTTATATGTTTCACATTTGAATTTAATTCGCACTTTTTATTTGGTTCGCAAAGGTTTACGCAAAATAATTGCAGTACGCGAAGGAAGACCTTGCGAATGGATACTAGTTCTTCCAACATTTTAAGTACTAGCAATCAAAACTTAAATAAATAACAAAATCAAAATATATATGTTGTTTCCATCAGGGATTTAAAAACGATTGCCATACACGAAAGCAGAACTTGCGATTGGATACAAGTTCCGCTAACGGTTTAAGTACTTTTGCAAATAAATACAATAGATAAAATAACATAATAATTACAATAAGTGATACAATCAGCTGTATATCTCTTGGCAGAACTTGCGATTTGATACTAGATCTAGCCAAATAGATATTCAATTACAGAACGCGATAGCAGAACCTGCGAATTGATACAGGTTCTGCTTACAATTTAAGTACCTGTAATTACAAATATTATAATAATAATAATATGAAACATAATAAAATTACAGAACAATAAACCATAAAAATATACATATTATATAATTATCTTTATCCGTTTAGTAGAATCTGCGATTTGATACAGGATCAATCTAAATCGGATATTCAATTGCCGTACGCGAGAGCAGAACCTGCGAATTGATACTGGTTCTGCTTACATTTTAAGTGCGTGCAATTGGTGATAATAAATTTAGAGGACTAATATTGTATAATATATAAATAAATATACGCGTTGAGTACAGGATTAAGGAATAAAAAGTAAATTACACGTGCCAGAAATACTATAAATAAGAAATATTCGTATAAATATAATGTCAATACACAAATATGAGCAGAATTACACGAAAAACAGTTTTTAAAGACAAAATAGTTAAATAAATAAATTTCAGATTAAAGAAGTTATCTAATTTAAAGTAATCGTAAGGAATGGAATGGAATGTAAGCAGATAAAGGCAGTATTGGTGATAAAATATAATATTAAACAGATGATTTAGATAGTGTACTCTGATCTAAGATCATAAGACCTTAGTCTTTCCACTCAACAAATTATTAGGGGGGGGGATTAACGAAGAGACTTAATTACATGAATTATAACACTTAAATACTATATTTTTAGACTCCGTAGTCTACTCGACTGACAATCTTCTCCCTCATGTTTCGCAGCCTGGGGCAGTGTTCAGTGTTAGCCCTGTGCCTGATGTCAAAACGAGACTTGAATTTCTCGTTATGAGTGGAGCAGTTGAGGCACTTAACAGTATAGGGCTTTTCTTTGAGGGGGCAGTGGTCGATGTTGTGACCAGACTGCCCGCAGTGTGCGCACTGTTGGACAGCGGAGTCGCATTTTGAACGCAGATGGCCGAATTGAAGGCACTTGTGGCACTGAACGAACGGGGAGAAGTCATCCACGTGTACCCGCTGGTGGTCCAGACTCACCCTGACCATGTCCATCATGGAGCGATAGACTCGGGGGTGGGCCAGGAACACAGCGTTGTACAAAGTGGGGTTTCGATTGTCTCGCTTGAATCGCAGACGTAAATCTTCTTCTTCTCTGATGACATCCTTAAGCTCGCGATTCTGTTCCCTAAGAATGCCCACGATATCCTCTGAAGGAACATCCCTAGAGATACCCTTGAGGATCACCATAGGCCTTAGGCTCCTAGCTGGCTCAGCGCTTACTTTGTCAGAACTAGAGAGTCTCTTCAGGGTGTCCTCTCGGTGTTCCACGCTATCAAATTCCACACGCAGCTTTCCGTTTGAAACGGCCTGAACACGCGCTGGTGCGTAGGAAGACGCCCTGAAGCTAATGCTCTTCTTGAAAGCCTCTATGGAATCCTGTTTACTCTTTACTTCACATCTAGGGGTAATAATAATCGCGGGTTTGTTGTGTGTCGTAGTTGGGGTGGAGGATCCTGGACCGGCAGTGGCCCGAGTAGGTGGTGGTGCTGGATTACCACGAGTGGCCTGGGAGTATGAGAGTCGCAATTGGGATGAGATCTGGTTTTTAAAATTGGTCATCTCCTCTCGGATTTCGGCGCGGACTGAGTTCGTTATGTCTTGCACGATGTTACTGCCTAGTTGTGGTGGGACCGAAGCCGCAATGGGCGCTGTGGGCGCTGTGGCGCTGGAAGAAGAAGAAATCGATCTGACAGAGTCCATTATAGACTTTGCCAGCTCGATTATCTTCTTCTTGTTCGCGCTGGTGACACTCTTGCCATCTGTGACTGCGGAGATGATCGACGCGCAGTCGGTGAGAACCTTAGCTACCACCCCCGGGGCAGCACTAGGCTGTGAGGAGCCGGAATCGGCGTCGCAGAAGTCCTCACCGTCAGAATCGACAATTACAGGGTTTGTGGCGGCCCCCAGGGCCACCCGGATGGTTGGGGGGATCGCGGACAACATTTCGGGGCAGCCCCGACGACAATTGACCCTAAACAATCGCTAGAAACACCAAAATCGCTACTTGATATTTTTCCCCATACAAAATGGAGTCTGAATTTACTTCAGTAAACGGGACCGGGAGGGTGGGCGGGCGATTTTTTGATTTTCTGTGTGCTAATTCGTTCTTTTATGTTACAGGTGCTCGCTGGTGGGCTGCAGGCAGCGTTTTGGGTGCGGCAGAAGAAGAAATCAACTCACAGAAAGTTTATAAAATTTGAAAATTACACTAAAATACACGAAATTTTACTAAGTTTGGGGACTAAAACGACAAAAATATATACGAAAAGTTACTGCTGGGTTTCGCCAGCAGTTATTCACAATATGAGACACAATAATAACACTTGAGATTCACAAAAACCGAAAGTTCAGAAACTTTTAAGTTTGATTCGCAGTATTTGTATAGGGAAATATCGATCGGGTATGAGGACTTTTTGAAAAGTGGTCGGACAATGTTTTGATTTTCTGTGTGCTAATTCGTTCTTTTATGTTACAGGTGCTCGCTGGTGGGCTGCAGGCAGCGTTTTGGGTGCGGCAGAAGAAGAAATCAACTCACAGAAAGTTTATAAAATTTGAAAATTACACTAAAATACACGAAATTTTACTAAGTTTGGGGACTAAAACGACAAAAATATATACGAAAAGTTACTGCTGGGTTTCGCCAGCAGTTATTCACAATATGAGACACAATAATAACACTTGAGATTCACAAAAACCGAAAGTTCAGAAACTTTTAAGTTTGATTCGCAGTATTTGTATAGGGAAATATCGATCGGGTATGAGGACTTTTTGAAAAGTGGTCGGACAATGTTTTGATTTTCTGTGTGCTAATTCGTTCTTTTATGTTACAGGTGCTCGCTGGTGGGCTGCAGGCAGCGTTTTGGGTGCGGCAGAAGAAGAAATCAACTCACAGAAAGTTTATAAAATTTGAAAATTACACTAAAATACACGAAATTTTACTAAGTTTGGGGACTAAAACGACAAAAATATATACGAAAAGTTACTGCTGGGTTTCGCCAGCAGTTATTCACAATATGAGACACAATAATAACACTTGAGATTCACAAAAACCGAAAGTTCAGAAACTTTTAAGTTTGATTCGCAGTATTTGTATAGGGAAATATCGATCGGGTATGAGGACTTTTTGAAAAGTGGTCGGACAATGTTTTGATTTTCTGTGTGCTAATTCGTTCTTTTATGTTACAGGTGCTCGCTGGTGGGCTGCAGGCAGCGTTTTGGGTGCGGCAGAAGAAGAAATCAACTCACAGAAAGTTTATAAAATTTGAAAATTACACTAAAATACACGAAATTTTACTAAGTTTGGGGACTAAAACGACAAAAATATATACGAAAAGTTACTGCTGGGTTTCGCCAGCAGTTATTCACAATATGAGACACAATAATAACACTTGAGATTCACAAAAACCGAAAGTTCAGAAACTTTTAAGTTTGATTCGCAGTATTTGTATAGGGAAATATCGATCGGGTATGAGGACTTTTTGAAAAGTGGTCGGACAATGTTTTGATTTTCTGTGTGCTAATTCGTTCTTTTATGTTACAGGTGCTCGCTGGTGGGCTGCAGGCAGCGTTTTGGGTGCGGCAGAAGAAGAAATCAACTCACAGAAAGTTTATAAAATTTGAAAATTACACTAAAATACACGAAATTTTACTAAGTTTGGGGACTAAAACGACAAAAATATATACGAAAAGTTACTGCTGGGTTTCGCCAGCAGTTATTCACAATATGAGACACAATAATAACACTTGAGATTCACAAAAACCGAAAGTTCAGAAACTTTTAAGTTTGATTCGCAGTATTTGTATAGGGAAATATCGATCGGGTATGAGGACTTTTTGAAAAGTGGTCGGACAATGTTTTGATTTTCTGTGTGCTAATTCGTTCTTTTATGTTACAGGTGCTCGCTGGTGGGCTGCAGGCAGCGTTTTGGGTGCGGCAGAAGAAGAAATCAACTCACAGAAAGTTTATAAAATTTGAAAATTACACTAAAATACACGAAATTTTACTAAGTTTGGGGACTAAAACGACAAAAATATATACGAAAAGTTACTGCTGGGTTTCGCCAGCAGTTATTCACAATATGAGACACAATAATAACACTTGAGATTCACAAAAACCGAAAGTTCAGAAACTTTTAAGTTTGATTCGCAGTATTTGTATAGGGAAATATCGATCGGGTATGAGGACTTTTTGAAAAGTGGTCGGACAATGTTTTGATTTTCTGTGTGCTAATTCGTTCTTTTATGTTACAGGTGCTCGCTGGTGGGCTGCAGGCAGCGTTTTGGGTGCGGCAGAAGAAGAAATCAACTCACAGAAAGTTTATAAAATTTGAAAATTACACTAAAATACACGAAATTTTACTAAGTTTGGGGACTAAAACGACAAAAATATATACGAAAAGTTACTGCTGGGTTTCGCCAGCAGTTATTCACAATATGAGACACAATAATAACACTTGAGATTCACAAAAACCGAAAGTTCAGAAACTTTTAAGTTTGATTCGCAGTATTTGTATAGGGAAATATCGATCGGGTATGAGGACTTTTTGAAAAGTGGTCGGACAATGTTTTGATTTTCTGTGTGCTAATTCGTTCTTTTATGTTACAGGTGCTCGCTGGTGGGCTGCAGGCAGCGTTTTGGGTGCGGCAGAAGAAGAAATCAACTCACAGAAAGTTTATAAAATTTGAAAATTACACTAAAATACACGAAATTTTACTAAGTTTGGGGACTAAAACGACAAAAATATATACGAAAAGTTACTGCTGGGTTTCGCCAGCAGTTATTCACAATATGAGACACAATAATAACACTTGAGATTCACAAAAACCGAAAGTTCAGAAACTTTTAAGTTTGATTCGCAGTATTTGTATAGGGAAATATCGATCGGGTATGAGGACTTTTTGAAAAGTGGTCGGACAATGTTTTGATTTTCTGTGTGCTAATTCGTTCTTTTATGTTACAGGTGCTCGCTGGTGGGCTGCAGGCAGCGTTTTGGGTGCGGCAGAAGAAGAAATCAACTCACAGAAAGTTTATAAAATTTGAAAATTACACTAAAATACACGAAATTTTACTAAGTTTGGGGACTAAAACGACAAAAATATATACGAAAAGTTACTGCTGGGTTTCGCCAGCAGTTATTCACAATATGAGACACAATAATAACACTTGAGATTCACAAAAACCGAAAGTTCAGAAACTTTTAAGTTTGATTCGCAGTATTTGTATAGGGAAATATCGATCGGGTATGAGGACTTTTTGAAAAGTGGTCGGACAATGTTTTGATTTTCTGTGTGCTAATTCGTTCTTTTATGTTACAGGTGCTCGCTGGTGGGCTGCAGGCAGCGTTTTGGGTGCGGCAGAAGAAGAAATCAACTCACAGAAAGTTTATAAAATTTGAAAATTACACTAAAATACACGAAATTTTACTAAGTTTGGGGACTAAAACGACAAAAATATATACGAAAAGTTACTGCTGGGTTTCGCCAGCAGTTATTCACAATATGAGACACAATAATAACACTTGAGATTCACAAAAACCGAAAGTTCAGAAACTTTTAAGTTTGATTCGCAGTATTTGTATAGGGAAATATCGATCGGGTATGAGGACTTTTTGAAAAGTGGTCGGACAATGTTTTGATTTTCTGTGTGCTAATTCGTTCTTTTATGTTACAGGTGCTCGCTGGTGGGCTGCAGGCAGCGTTTTGGGTGCGGCAGAAGAAGAAATCAACTCACAGAAAGTTTATAAAATTTGAAAATTACACTAAAATACACGAAATTTTACTAAGTTTGGGGACTAAAACGACAAAAATATATACGAAAAGTTACTGCTGGGTTTCGCCAGCAGTTATTCACAATATGAGACACAATAATAACACTTGAGATTCACAAAAACCGAAAGTTCAGAAACTTTTAAGTTTGATTCGCAGTATTTGTATAGGGAAATATCGATCGGGTATGAGGACTTTTTGAAAAGTGGTCGGACAATGTTTTGATTTTCTGTGTGCTAATTCGTTCTTTTATGTTACAGGTGCTCGCTGGTGGGCTGCAGGCAGCGTTTTGGGTGCGGCAGAAGAAGAAATCAACTCACAGAAAGTTTATAAAATTTGAAAATTACACTAAAATACACGAAATTTTACTAAGTTTGGGGACTAAAACGACAAAAATATATACGAAAAGTTACTGCTGGGTTTCGCCAGCAGTTATTCACAATATGAGACACAATAATAACACTTGAGATTCACAAAAACCGAAAGTTCAGAAACTTTTAAGTTTGATTCGCAGTATTTGTATAGGGAAATATCGATCGGGTATGAGGACTTTTTGAAAAGTGGTCGGACAATGTTTTGATTTTCTGTGTGCTAATTCGTTCTTTTATGTTACAGGTGCTCGCTGGTGGGCTGCAGGCAGCGTTTTGGGTGCGGCAGAAGAAGAAATCAACTCACAGAAAGTTTATAAAATTTGAAAATTACACTAAAATACACGAAATTTTACTAAGTTTGGGGACTAAAACGACAAAAATATATACGAAAAGTTACTGCTGGGTTTCGCCAGCAGTTATTCACAATATGAGACACAATAATAACACTTGAGATTCACAAAAACCGAAAGTTCAGAAACTTTTAAGTTTGATTCGCAGTATTTGTATAGGGAAATATCGATCGGGTATGAGGACTTTTTGAAAAGTGGTCGGACAATGTTTTGATTTTCTGTGTGCTAATTCGTTCTTTTATGTTACAGGTGCTCGCTGGTGGGCTGCAGGCAGCGTTTTGGGTGCGGCAGAAGAAGAAATCAACTCACAGAAAGTTTATAAAATTTGAAAATTACACTAAAATACACGAAATTTTACTAAGTTTGGGGACTAAAACGACAAAAATATATACGAAAAGTTACTGCTGGGTTTCGCCAGCAGTTATTCACAATATGAGACACAATAATAACACTTGAGATTCACAAAAACCGAAAGTTCAGAAACTTTTAAGTTTGATTCGCAGTATTTGTATAGGGAAATATCGATCGGGTATGAGGACTTTTTGAAAAGTGGTCGGACAATGTTTTGATTTTCTGTGTGCTAATTCGTTCTTTTATGTTACAGGTGCTCGCTGGTGGGCTGCAGGCAGCGTTTTGGGTGCGGCAGAAGAAGAAATCAACTCACAGAAAGTTTATAAAATTTGAAAATTACACTAAAATACACGAAATTTTACTAAGTTTGGGGACTAAAACG
This sequence comes from Cosmorhoe ocellata, assembly GCA_963675405.1. Taxonomy (NCBI): domain Eukaryota; kingdom Metazoa; phylum Arthropoda; class Insecta; order Lepidoptera; family Geometridae; genus Cosmorhoe; species Cosmorhoe ocellata. The sequence continues at coordinate 5,863,903 of OY776273.1, forward strand.
ACAAAAATATATACGAAAAGTTACTGCTGGGTTTCGCCAGCAGTTATTCACAATATGAGACACAATAATAACACTTGAGATTCACAAAAACCGAAAGTTCAGAAACTTTTAAGTTTGATTCGCAGTATTTGTATAGGGAAATATCGATCGGGTATGAGGACTTTTTGAAAAGTGGTCGGACAATGTTTTGATTTTCTGTGTGCTAATTCGTTCTTTTATGTTACAGGTGCTCGCTGGTGGGCTGCAGGCAGCGTTTTGGGTGCGGCAGAAGAAGAAATCAACTCACAGAAAGTTTATAAAATTTGAAAATTACACTAAAATACACGAAATTTTACTAAGTTTGGGGACTAAAACGACAAAAATATATACGAAAAGTTACTGCTGGGTTTCGCCAGCAGTTATTCACAATATGAGACACAATAATAACACTTGAGATTCACAAAAACCGAAAGTTCAGAAACTTTTAAGTTTGATTCGCAGTATTTGTATAGGGAAATATCGATCGGGTATGAGGACTTTTTGAAAAGTGGTCGGACAATGTTTTGATTTTCTGTGTGCTAATTCGTTCTTTTATGTTACAGGTGCTCGCTGGTGGGCTGCAGGCAGCGTTTTGGGTGCGGCAGAAGAAGAAATCAACTCACAGAAAGTTTATAAAATTTGAAAATTACACTAAAATACACGAAATTTTACTAAGTTTGGGGACTAAAACGACAAAAATATATACGAAAAGTTACTGCTGGGTTTCGCCAGCAGTTATTCACAATATGAGACACAATAATAACACTTGAGATTCACAAAAACCGAAAGTTCAGAAACTTTTAAGTTTGATTCGCAGTATTTGTATAGGGAAATATCGATCGGGTATGAGGACTTTTTGAAAAGTGGTCGGACAATGTTTTGATTTTCTGTGTGCTAATTCGTTCTTTTATGTTACAGGTGCTCGCTGGTGGGCTGCAGGCAGCGTTTTGGGTGCGGCAGAAGAAGAAATCAACTCACAGAAAGTTTATAAAATTTGAAAATTACACTAAAATACACGAAATTTTACTAAGTTTGGGGACTAAAACGACAAAAATATATACGAAAAGTTACTGCTGGGTTTCGCCAGCAGTTATTCACAATATGAGACACAATAATAACACTTGAGATTCACAAAAACCGAAAGTTCAGAAACTTTTAAGTTTGATTCGCAGTATTTGTATAGGGAAATATCGATCGGGTATGAGGACTTTTTGAAAAGTGGTCGGACAATGTTTTGATTTTCTGTGTGCTAATTCGTTCTTTTATGTTACAGGTGCTCGCTGGTGGGCTGCAGGCAGCGTTTTGGGTGCGGCAGAAGAAGAAATCAACTCACAGAAAGTTTATAAAATTTGAAAATTACACTAAAATACACGAAATTTTACTAAGTTTGGGGACTAAAACGACAAAAATATATACGAAAAGTTACTGCTGGGTTTCGCCAGCAGTTATTCACAATATGAGACACAATAATAACACTTGAGATTCACAAAAACCGAAAGTTCAGAAACTTTTAAGTTTGATTCGCAGTATTTGTATAGGGAAATATCGATCGGGTATGAGGACTTTTTGAAAAGTGGTCGGACAATGTTTTGATTTTCTGTGTGCTAATTCGTTCTTTTATGTTACAGGTGCTCGCTGGTGGGCTGCAGGCAGCGTTTTGGGTGCGGCAGAAGAAGAAATCAACTCACAGAAAGTTTATAAAATTTGAAAATTACACTAAAATACACGAAATTTTACTAAGTTTGGGGACTAAAACGACAAAAATATATACGAAAAGTTACTGCTGGGTTTCGCCAGCAGTTATTCACAATATGAGACACAATAATAACACTTGAGATTCACAAAAACCGAAAGTTCAGAAACTTTTAAGTTTGATTCGCAGTATTTGTATAGGGAAATATCGATCGGGTATGAGGACTTTTTGAAAAGTGGTCGGACAATGTTTTGATTTTCTGTGTGCTAATTCGTTCTTTTATGTTACAGGTGCTCGCTGGTGGGCTGCAGGCAGCGTTTTGGGTGCGGCAGAAGAAGAAATCAACTCACAGAAAGTTTATAAAATTTGAAAATTACACTAAAATACACGAAATTTTACTAAGTTTGGGGACTAAAACGACAAAAATATATACGAAAAGTTACTGCTGGGTTTCGCCAGCAGTTATTCACAATATGAGACACAATAATAACACTTGAGATTCACAAAAACCGAAAGTTCAGAAACTTTTAAGTTTGATTCGCAGTATTTGTATAGGGAAATATCGATCGGGTATGAGGACTTTTTGAAAAGTGGTCGGACAATGTTTTGATTTTCTGTGTGCTAATTCGTTCTTTTATGTTACAGGTGCTCGCTGGTGGGCTGCAGGCAGCGTTTTGGGTGCGGCAGAAGAAGAAATCAACTCACAGAAAGTTTATAAAATTTGAAAATTACACTAAAATACACGAAATTTTACTAAGTTTGGGGACTAAAACGACAAAAATATATACGAAAAGTTACTGCTGGGTTTCGCCAGCAGTTATTCACAATATGAGACACAATAATAACACTTGAGATTCACAAAAACCGAAAGTTCAGAAACTTTTAAGTTTGATTCGCAGTATTTGTATAGGGAAATATCGATCGGGTATGAGGACTTTTTGAAAAGTGGTCGGACAATGTTTTGATTTTCTGTGTGCTAATTCGTTCTTTTATGTTACAGGTGCTCGCTGGTGGGCTGCAGGCAGCGTTTTGGGTGCGGCAGAAGAAGAAATCAACTCACAGAAAGTTTATAAAATTTGAAAATTACACTAAAATACACGAAATTTTACTAAGTTTGGGGACTAAAACGACAAAAATATATACGAAAAGTTACTGCTGGGTTTCGCCAGCAGTTATTCACAATATGAGACACAATAATAACACTTGAGATTCACAAAAACCGAAAGTTCAGAAACTTTTAAGTTTGATTCGCAGTATTTGTATAGGGAAATATCGATCGGGTATGAGGACTTTTTGAAAAGTGGTCGGACAATGTTTTGATTTTCTGTGTGCTAATTCGTTCTTTTATGTTACAGGTGCTCGCTGGTGGGCTGCAGGCAGCGTTTTGGGTGCGGCAGAAGAAGAAATCAACTCACAGAAAGTTTATAAAATTTGAAAATTACACTAAAATACACGAAATTTTACTAAGTTTGGGGACTAAAACGACAAAAATATATACGAAAAGTTACTGCTGGGTTTCGCCAGCAGTTATTCACAATATGAGACACAATAATAACACTTGAGATTCACAAAAACCGAAAGTTCAGAAACTTTTAAGTTTGATTCGCAGTATTTGTATAGGGAAATATCGATCGGGTATGAGGACTTTTTGAAAAGTGGTCGGACAATGTTTTGATTTTCTGTGTGCTAATTCGTTCTTTTATGTTACAGGTGCTCGCTGGTGGGCTGCAGGCAGCGTTTTGGGTGCGGCAGAAGAAGAAATCAACTCACAGAAAGTTTATAAAATTTGAAAATTACACTAAAATACACGAAATTTTACTAAGTTTGGGGACTAAAACGACAAAAATATATACGAAAAGTTACTGCTGGGTTTCGCCAGCAGTTATTCACAATATGAGACACAATAATAACACTTGAGATTCACAAAAACCGAAAGTTCAGAAACTTTTAAGTTTGATTCGCAGTATTTGTATAGGGAAATATCGATCGGGTATGAGGACTTTTTGAAAAGTGGTCGGACAATGTTTTGATTTTCTGTGTGCTAATTCGTTCTTTTATGTTACAGGTGCTCGCTGGTGGGCTGCAGGCAGCGTTTTGGGTGCGGCAGAAGAAGAAATCAACTCACAGAAAGTTTATAAAATTTGAAAATTACACTAAAATACACGAAATTTTACTAAGTTTGGGGACTAAAACGACAAAAATATATACGAAAAGTTACTGCTGGGTTTCGCCAGCAGTTATTCACAATATGAGACACAATAATAACACTTGAGATTCACAAAAACCGAAAGTTCAGAAACTTTTAAGTTTGATTCGCAGTATTTGTATAGGGAAATATCGATCGGGTATGAGGACTTTTTGAAAAGTGGTCGGACAATGTTTTGATTTTCTGTGTGCTAATTCGTTCTTTTATGTTACAGGTGCTCGCTGGTGGGCTGCAGGCAGCGTTTTGGGTGCGGCAGAAGAAGAAATCAACTCACAGAAAGTTTATAAAATTTGAAAATTACACTAAAATACACGAAATTTTACTAAGTTTGGGGACTAAAACGACAAAAATATATACGAAAAGTTACTGCTGGGTTTCGCCAGCAGTTATTCACAATATGAGACACAATAATAACACTTGAGATTCACAAAAACCGAAAGTTCAGAAACTTTTAAGTTTGATTCGCAGTATTTGTATAGGGAAATATCGATCGGGTATGAGGACTTTTTGAAAAGTGGTCGGACAATGTTTTGATTTTCTGTGTGCTAATTCGTTCTTTTATGTTACAGGTGCTCGCTGGTGGGCTGCAGGCAGCGTTTTGGGTGCGGCAGAAGAAGAAATCAACTCACAGAAAGTTTATAAAATTTGAAAATTACACTAAAATACACGAAATTTTACTAAGTTTGGGGACTAAAACGACAAAAATATATACGAAAAGTTACTGCTGGGTTTCGCCAGCAGTTATTCACAATATGAGACACAATAATAACACTTGAGATTCACAAAAACCGAAAGTTCAGAAACTTTTAAGTTTGATTCGCAGTATTTGTATAGGGAAATATCGATCGGGTATGAGGACTTTTTGAAAAGTGGTCGGACAATGTTTTGATTTTCTGTGTGCTAATTCGTTCTTTTATGTTACAGGTGCTCGCTGGTGGGCTGCAGGCAGCGTTTTGGGTGCGGCAGAAGAAGAAATCAACTCACAGAAAGTTTATAAAATTTGAAAATTACACTAAAATACACGAAATTTTACTAAGTTTGGGGACTAAAACGACAAAAATATATACGAAAAGTTACTGCTGGGTTTCGCCAGCAGTTATTCACAATATGAGACACAATAATAACACTTGAGATTCACAAAAACCGAAAGTTCAGAAACTTTTAAGTTTGATTCGCAGTATTTGTATAGGGAAATATCGATCGGGTATGAGGACTTTTTGAAAAGTGGTCGGACAATGTTTTGATTTTCTGTGTGCTAATTCGTTCTTTTATGTTACAGGTGCTCGCTGGTGGGCTGCAGGCAGCGTTTTGGGTGCGGCAGAAGAAGAAATCAACTCACAGAAAGTTTATAAAATTTGAAAATTACACTAAAATACACGAAATTTTACTAAGTTTGGGGACTAAAACGACAAAAATATATACGAAAAGTTACTGCTGGGTTTCGCCAGCAGTTATTCACAATATGAGACACAATAATAACACTTGAGATTCACAAAAACCGAAAGTTCAGAAACTTTTAAGTTTGATTCGCAGTATTTGTATAGGGAAATATCGATCGGGTATGAGGACTTTTTGAAAAGTGGTCGGACAATGTTTTGATTTTCTGTGTGCTAATTCGTTCTTTTATGTTACAGGTGCTCGCTGGTGGGCTGCAGGCAGCGTTTTGGGTGCGGCAGAAGAAGAAATCAACTCACAGAAAGTTTATAAAATTTGAAAATTACACTAAAATACACGAAATTTTACTAAGTTTGGGGACTAAAACGACAAAAATATATACGAAAAGTTACTGCTGGGTTTCGCCAGCAGTTATTCACAATATGAGACACAATAATAACACTTGAGATTCACAAAAACCGAAAGTTCAGAAACTTTTAAGTTTGATTCGCAGTATTTGTATAGGGAAATATCGATCGGGTATGAGGACTTTTTGAAAAGTGGTCGGACAATGTTTTGATTTTCTGTGTGCTAATTCGTTCTTTTATGTTACAGGTGCTCGCTGGTGGGCTGCAGGCAGCGTTTTGGGTGCGGCAGAAGAAGAAATCAACTCACAGAAAGTTTATAAAATTTGAAAATTACACTAAAATACACGAAATTTTACTAAGTTTGGGGACTAAAACGACAAAAATATATACGAAAAGTTACTGCTGGGTTTCGCCAGCAGTTATTCACAATATGAGACACAATAATAACACTTGAGATTCACAAAAACCGAAAGTTCAGAAACTTTTAAGTTTGATTCGCAGTATTTGTATAGGGAAATATCGATCGGGTATGAGGACTTTTTGAAAAGTGGTCGGACAATGTTTTGATTTTCTGTGTGCTAATTCGTTCTTTTATGTTACAGGTGCTCGCTGGTGGGCTGCAGGCAGCGTTTTGGGTGCGGCAGAAGAAGAAATCAACTCACAGAAAGTTTATAAAATTTGAAAATTACACTAAAATACACGAAATTTTACTAAGTTTGGGGACTAAAACGACAAAAATATATACGAAAAGTTACTGCTGGGTTTCGCCAGCAGTTATTCACAATATGAGACACAATAATAACACTTGAGATTCACAAAAACCGAAAGTTCAGAAACTTTTAAGTTTGATTCGCAGTATTTGTATAGGGAAATATCGATCGGGTATGAGGACTTTTTGAAAAGTGGTCGGACAATGTTTTGATTTTCTGTGTGCTAATTCGTTCTTTTATGTTACAGGTGCTCGCTGGTGGGCTGCAGGCAGCGTTTTGGGTGCGGCAGAAGAAGAAATCAACTCACAGAAAGTTTATAAAATTTGAAAATTACACTAAAATACACGAAATTTTACTAAGTTTGGGGACTAAAACGACAAAAATATATACGAAAAGTTACTGCTGGGTTTCGCCAGCAGTTATTCACAATATGAGACACAATAATAACACTTGAGATTCACAAAAACCGAAAGTTCAGAAACTTTTAAGTTTGATTCGCAGTATTTGTATAGGGAAATATCGATCGGGTATGAGGACTTTTTGAAAAGTGGTCGGACAATGTTTTGATTTTCTGTGTGCTAATTCGTTCTTTTATGTTACAGGTGCTCGCTGGTGGGCTGCAGGCAGCGTTTTGGGTGCGGCAGAAGAAGAAATCAACTCACAGAAAGTTTATAAAATTTGAAAATTACACTAAAATACACGAAATTTTACTAAGTTTGGGGACTAAAACGACAAAAATATATACGAAAAGTTACTGCTGGGTTTCGCCAGCAGTTATTCACAATATGAGACACAATAATAACACTTGAGATTCACAAAAACCGAAAGTTCAGAAACTTTTAAGTTTGATTCGCAGTATTTGTATAGGGAAATATCGATCGGGTATGAGGACTTTTTGAAAAGTGGTCGGACAATGTTTTGATTTTCTGTGTGCTAATTCGTTCTTTTATGTTACAGGTGCTCGCTGGTGGGCTGCAGGCAGCGTTTTGGGTGCGGCAGAAGAAGAAATCAACTCACAGAAAGTTTATAAAATTTGAAAATTACACTAAAATACACGAAATTTTACTAAGTTTGGGGACTAAAACGACAAAAATATATACGAAAAGTTACTGCTGGGTTTCGCCAGCAGTTATTCACAATATGAGACACAATAATAACACTTGAGATTCACAAAAACCGAAAGTTCAGAAACTTTTAAGTTTGATTCGCAGTATTTGTATAGGGAAATATCGATCGGGTATGAGGACTTTTTGAAAAGTGGTCGGACAATGTTTTGATTTTCTGTGTGCTAATTCGTTCTTTTATGTTACAGGTGCTCGCTGGTGGGCTGCAGGCAGCGTTTTGGGTGCGGCAGAAGAAGAAATCAACTCACAGAAAGTTTATAAAATTTGAAAATTACACTAAAATACACGAAATTTTACTAAGTTTGGGGACTAAAACGACAAAAATATATACGAAAAGTTACTGCTGGGTTTCGCCAGCAGTTATTCACAATATGAGACACAATAATAACACTTGAGATTCACAAAAACCGAAAGTTCAGAAACTTTTAAGTTTGATTCGCAGTATTTGTATAGGGAAATATCGATCGGGTATGAGGACTTTTTGAAAAGTGGTCGGACAATGTTTTGATTTTCTGTGTGCTAATTCGTTCTTTTATGTTACAGGTGCTCGCTGGTGGGCTGCAGGCAGCGTTTTGGGTGCGGCAGAAGAAGAAATCAACTCACAGAAAGTTTATAAAATTTGAAAATTACACTAAAATACACGAAATTTTACTAAGTTTGGGGACTAAAACGACAAAAATATATACGAAAAGTTACTGCTGGGTTTCGCCAGCAGTTATTCACAATATGAGACACAATAATAACACTTGAGATTCACAAAAACCGAAAGTTCAGAAACTTTTAAGTTTGATTCGCAGTATTTGTATAGGGAAATATCGATCGGGTATGAGGACTTTTTGAAAAGTGGTCGGACAATGTTTTGATTTTCTGTGTGCTAATTCGTTCTTTTATGTTACAGGTGCTCGCTGGTGGGCTGCAGGCAGCGTTTTGGGTGCGGCAGAAGAAGAAATCAACTCACAGAAAGTTTATAAAATTTGAAAATTACACTAAAATACACGAAATTTTACTAAGTTTGGGGACTAAAACGACAAAAATATATACGAAAAGTTACTGCTGGGTTTCGCCAGCAGTTATTCACAATATGAGACACAATAATAACACTTGA